>OU452174.1:7500-5007500 GCA_911728515.1 Peribatodes rhomboidaria | reverse complement strand
AATATCAATAAAATTTATGACCTTTGCAGTATTCTAATCATTCTTAAATAACTAAAAATTTCCTTTGTATTATGGATTAATTTGAAAGCTAATGATGATGATAGACAACCTTCTTATGCAAAGGATTTTTTAATAGCTTGGTCAATCTTTTAAATAAATCAGTCAAATGTAGCCCCTTACAAATGCGGAGATTTTTCATAGCTCTATTTTCTCTTGAGGACGTTTTATAAAAAACCAATAACACAGGGGTGGAGATTTAATTCTTTCAATTGTACATGCCTAATTTCATCATAATCTGATGATTGGTTTTCAAGAAATTTGACCAGCACGTTTGTATGGAAATTTCAGAGCGTCACGGAACCCTTAAAAGTATTCAATGTGCTATTCCAGACTCTAATCTATATTTGTGCTAAATTTCATCCACGTCAGTTCAACCGTTTTGGCGTGATTGAGTAACAAACATCCATCCATATAAACTTTCGCATTTATGGTATATACGAGTATGTATAATTATAAGTACCTGGATGGCCGAGCTTTGCTCGGTATTTTTTTATATTTTTTAATTGTGTTTTTTGGATAATAAACAATTGATTTTAGTCTAACCTCAAAACAAACACTCATTGACTTCGTGTTACTTAACAACGCCATCTGCTGTTGTGTCGTTAAAGCAATTACTCGTAGTTGCTCACAAAAAATTGTATTATTGTTCGCCAATAGATGTCAGGAAGAGTCATATTTTTCAGTTGAGATTGATTATCGATAAAACACGAATAGAATTACATTTTCTAAAAATGATTCCTAGCTAGATCGATTTATCGCCCCCGAAACCCCCTATACACTAAATTGTATGAAAATCGTTGGAGCCGATTCCGAGATTCCAATTATATATATATATATATATACAAGAATTGCTCATTTAAAGATATAAGATATAAGCGACTTTTAATTACGAAATGCTTTAACGGTTTCCGTATCATAGCGGGTGAAACCGCGGGGCGCTGTTAGTGCCGAATATTTTTCGGCTTAATCCCGAAATGAAACAGTTGTTTTTTATTTTGGATAGCTGACCGTTGAAAGCTGCAGCGCCGTATGGAGTGAGGTTTGTAATACAGATATTGAACAGTATTAAAACACAAAAATTCGGTTATATACAGGGTTATTTGTACCTAATCAAAAACCTCTTAAGGGTTAATTGTACTCATCAGTACGAACAACTTTTACTATGGGGCCAACTCCGAAATCGCGAAAAAAAAACAGCTGTTCCATACAAAAAGTTCAATCACCTTTGACAAAATGTATGGAACAGCTGATTTTTTTTTCGCGATTTCGGAGTTCGCCCCATAGTAAAAGTTGTTCATATTGATGATTACAATGAACTCTTAAGAGGTTTCTGGTAAGTAACAAATAACCATGTATAGATAGGTAACGAAGTAATAACTAGTTTGAATCTCGTTAATTAATTTGAAAGTTGGAGGTGAGGTAAATTAAATAAAATTAACAAAAAACCAGTCTAAGTATTTAAAAACACTATGTAGATAGATTAACTTAAAAACAACGATTAAATATAAAAAAAAAATTCTCAAATAAACTTCATAAATTTTTTTACAGTGTTAATTTTTGAACAGAACCAAAGTTTTAATAAATACCTTTTTGATAAGCTTGGTTGGTATTCATAATTATTCATATACCCTTGACACTGAACCTTCAACACAACAGCCTCCTAACTAAAGCCCACAAAGGAAAGGTAAAATGAAATGACCCGAACCTAACGGTCACAATACACGGTCAAGCAAACAAAATTAAACCCTCCATACGCCGTAATTTTCAATGTGACCTAATAATCGTCTACTATCGTGATTCTACTCCGTTTCTATGCTCAGGTAAATTTTCCCGTCCCATCTTACAGGAAGGGCTTGCCAATAAAAATCATTAAATTGCGGGTCGCGTGGGTTGACGGTATTTTTGATACCAGCATGCGTATTACATACACGATAAATATCTGTCGTGCTCGTACTCATAATAACAACGCTGTACAGAGTTAATGATATTTACCCTAAAGTATGTTATTGTACTAAACATTCATTCCTGATGCTTTGATAAGGTTAAAATCTATACAATCTTATAGTTTTTCTTAGCTTGAATTGAAAAGTAAACAATGACAAGACTGAAATTAGTGACTATTTGACCATCCATTTTTTAATTGATACTTACGATCTAGATATTAGCATGATAGTGAGGGCCATGTTAGCTCGTAAAAAAAAAATTCGGGACACTTCCACACACGGTCGCCTGACCCCAAACTAAGCAAAGCTTGTACTATGGCTGCCAGAGACTGATTTACATACTTAGATATTTTTAAATACATACTTAAATAGATAATTAACACCCAGACATAGAACAAACACAAATGTTCATCACATAATCTGTACAAACGTGCAACACCTCAAAACACTGCAGGCGCTGTACTTTACTCCTCACGTTGAGATAAAAGTATTGATATGCTCAAGATTAAAGGTTAAAGTACGTACGAGATACCAAATTCAATAAACGAGTATCCGATACCAATATCTGAGACTGACATCGATCCCTACGCTTGACCGGCCCAGGTGAGCGCAATATGCCGGAGGTCCCGCATCCATAATGTTGATATCACACAGTGGGCGGCACATTTTTCTCTCGTTATGAGCATCTTTTTTGATGGAAATAGCTGGTAGCCTTTGTATACATAATGCGGGCCTAAAAGCTAGGGAGTTGATCGCCGCTGTTATTAATATTTGTGAAAATCGTTAGGTAAAAATTCACTTTAGTGGGATCACTTGCGAAAATTAAAAGGTTGAAATTCACAATGCGGGCTTTTACGGCTAGAAGTTTTAACATAAGTCGTTTTTTTGTTCCGAATTTCGTTGGCACCGGGTACCGCATAGCTTCCTTCCTCATGTTGTTTTTGTCGGTGAAAATAGTCTACCCGATTTTCAGTCAGCATTTTGACCTGTTTGGTCGTCGTAACGTTGAGTTCAGTTTTCATTAAACGCTCTATCCTCAGTCTGCTTGATTCTTGATTCTTGCATCCATTGACATATCTTATAAAGCCACCAAACATTTTCTCTTTTCTACTATTTTTCAGGATCTAACAGTAAAGCCCCCAATTATCTGTTGTTTCATTTAAATTGTGTAAATTTAGTAGTTGGTAAAGCGAAACTCGTTAAATTAATTTGAACATAATTATCGTGCAATACAAGCCTACGCACCAATTAACTGTACAACAAGCCATTAGCACAGGACCGGGATGAGAGATCTACATGTAACTCGCTGCTGAGCGTAGGCCTCTTTTCTTGCACGAAGAGAGGCCTATGGTAGAGGCTGCTGATAATGATGACGACAACGTTCCATGGTCTACAAAACTACCACATTTAGAGCTTCAAGAGCCTGCAACTTTTTTTAATTCCCAGTGAACCCTTCTTAAAACGTGTCTTGACTCTTGAGAGTCAATGGTACGTATTCATGAGGCTTCATTTTGCGACCTCAACGGCAGGATTTGGCTGTAAGGGTCTAGCACAATTTAAATGTTTATAGCTTAGGACGCGAGTCATTCCGTACGAATAAAGTGGTTACGTTTTGTGTATATTTTATGCCAGTTTGAATTTAAATATCCATTGCTTTTGTATGTATGAATATTTCTGGCTTAAATAATTTTATTGTGGAGTCGTTTACGGGTTTGTTTATAGCTCTTGAACACAAACATGCTATAATTTGTTTTTGTGTTTTAAAAACACGATTTTAATTAATTTGGAATTTATATTTTATATTTTGTTAGTCTGACATTAACAAGTAATTGTAAAAGTTATTGTTGAACTTAGTTTCGTTCCAAGCTTCTGAATTTACTCAACTTGGAAGATACAATCTCGACTTTTTCCTTTTTTCAGGTTAGTTTACTTCTCGACATTCGTTTAATTCAATCTGGTGTACTACCAAAGTACGGAAGCGACTGCAACAGCTACTGTGAGTCTGTACTGTGAGTTGGCAGAGTGCCTGACCTGGTTGGAGCTCTTACTAAAAGGACCCTTTGTTTTGCCAACATTAAAATTTCATTTATCATACATGTTTAGTGTTCAATGTTCATTTGCTATGTCGTTAATGATGGTTAAGATACACACGCATAATTAAAAATGCTATGAGTACTATGTTCTTAGTACTATATATATTACTAGTTGCGCCCCGCAGTTTCACGCGCGGTCAAAAAGTATTCTATGTGCTATTCTAGACTATAATCCATCTCTGTGCCAAATTTCATTCAGATCTGTTCAGCCATTCTGGCGTGAAAGAGTAACAAACATCAATAAATAAATGATTAAATAAATTAGGGACATTGTCACACACGGTCGCTTGACCCCAAACTAAGCAAAGCTTGTACTATGGCTGCCAGAGACTGATATACATACTTAGATATTTTTAAATACATACTTAAATAGATGATAACACACAAACATAGAACAAACACAAATGTTCACCACATAAATGTTTGCCCTAGGTGGGAATCAAACCCACGCCCCGAAGCTCAGAAGGCAGGTTCACTACCAACTGAGCCACCGAGGCAGTCGGTCATCTATCCATCCATCCATTCTTACAAACTGTCGCGTTTATAATGGTAGTATGATGTACTTATATCTAGAGAGAGTGTGGTACTGTTTATGAACGAAAAGTGACAGGCCATCTTGTATATACGCTTGACTAGGTAGGTCAAGGTCCGTGACAGGTAGGGACATCTTACAATAGCGTTGCGTTATACTTTTTGTTCATTTAGGGACTAGCAATTCGCCGCTATTTTTTTCAACGCGTGTAATGTTTTTCAGCTAGACATATCATTTATCAAAGGAAAAATATTTTCATCGCAGTTAGGGAATTTTTCTTGGAACGCATTGGCGTTAAGGAAAATAATTATGCTCATGCTTTTCGCGTCCTTCACTGAATAAATATAAGAAAAACATTTTTTTTGAGAAATAAACTTGCATTTACTTTTGATAAATATTTAGAAGTATGATAACAGAACAAGCGAGCTCCGTTTACTGTTGAAAAAAGGGATTGGCTCATTACACTAATATTATAAATGTTTAAAAAAGTTTGGATGGATGTATGGATGTTTGTCACTCAATCACGCCTACCGCAAAACGGATTAGAATGAAATTTGGCACAGGGATAAATTACAGTCTGCATTAGCACATAGGATAGTTTTTAAGGCCCGGAACTATCGCGAAATCAAGGAATACAAGTATTTTGTTTGCGCGTAGTTTGATATGAAGAATTGTGATGATCAAGTGCAAATAAATAAAGCTGGTAGAAAAAAACAACCGAAAACAGTTTAACCGGAGTAGAATTTAAAATCAGTTTGATTTCAGAAAAAAAAAACCCACAAAGAGTATCTTCTTAAATAAATTGTTTGAACGTGGTTCTCAATATTTTCGATTTCGATTATTAAATAACCTGATTAGTTCTTTATGGTTTAACTGAGTAACTTATTCTGATTTGTGTTCTTATTACGATTAATTTCAATAATGACGACCACTAAATGTAATTCTAGGCACCGATCTCATTTTACCATCAAATAGATATAAAATTTTCAACTCCCAATGAAGCGGTTTAAGTAAACGTGTCTGCGGGTGGAAAATCGTGGTATGACCGGGCCTTAACCGCGGTGAAACGAGGGGCGCAACTTGCTTAACATAAAAATTAATTGCTTAATTGAAATCAGCTACGCAAAATTAGTAGTAATTGCATATATTACAAATCAAGATAAACAAAATCGGGTAATAAATTTCAAGAACTCTCCAGAGTTTTATTCTCTCTAATCACACGACTGCAATTCAAGTGCGGCCAAGTGCGAGCTTAATGTTATTTTAACTCATCTAATCCACCTCGCGCGGGACCTATTTAAACGATCTCCAATTGATTCTGACCGAGATTAAGCAGGATCATCCCAAATCTAAGTAAACCGTATTTCTTAGAACCACGCACAAATGTTTATTCATCCAACTTGAATCGTTCTGTTTATCTGACAAGACGTGGCCTGTATAAATTTCAAAGATTCGCAAAGGTGCCAGAGCCTTTGTAGGTCTACAGGAATCACGATAGAGTAGTAAAGTACCTTAGGAAATTGGGTATCCTTACGAAGGCTCACGTACTAACCGCGTCGTTTGACATTACAAACACAATACTCTAGGGATAGTTTGGGTTGCGGTGTCAGCCTTGTGACTTTAAGGCTGGATTGGCATTTAAATCAATGAGGCAGATATTTTTTTTGGGTTCATCGACGCAAGCATTGATTTTGTTGCCAAGTCCTGCAGCTGTACCTATGTAGTTACTATACTAGCTGCGCACCGCGGTTTCACCTGTGGTTCCACAGGAACCGTTATTTTTTTCAGGGTGAAACCCTGATGTCTTAAGGGTTCCGCGATGCTCTGATGTTTCCACACAAACGGTCTTGTCAAATTTCTTGGAAACCATTTGTCAGATTATATTGAAATTGGCATGTACAACTAAATGAACTATATTTTCGCCCCTATGTTCTTGGCCTTTTAAAACGTTCTCAAGAGAAAATAGAGCTATGAAAAATATCCGCATTTGTGACAGGTCACTTTTGACTGATTTATTAATTATTAGATAGACAAAGCAAATCAAAAAAACCCGGTATATATGTAGATATTATGGAGGTTGTCTACATCATTATCTTTTAAACTAATCCATAATACAAGGAAAATGTTTAGTTATTTAAAAATGGTTACAGAAGAGCAAAAGTCTCACAAAAAGGTTGGTTTGCACTTTGTCTTTCATTAGATAACTTTAGAGGCTCGTCGGTATTCTTACTTGCTCTCTTCGCTCGTCATCTTCTAGACGAAATGGCAATCGAAAACCTTTAGCCAAAGCAAAGTTAGTCTCAAGTAATCGCCGCACCCTTAATTTGTCCTTGTACCCCGACAACTTATGTGCAAAATTTAATGATGATCAGTTCAGTATATGCGGTTAAGGCGTGAAAGTGTAACAAAAAAACGAACAAATATAGTTAGGAATCAATATAATATTTTCTGTAATCAAGTTTCTTTTAAACAAATTTTAAATTGTATTCTTCTGCGAAGGCATATAAATATGCAACCTATTTCTCTTTTTAGTTAAAACGCTCAAACACCGTATTATTGCGTTGTTTTGCTTTAAAACGTACCTACAAGACACTAACTTAAGCATTGCTTCCCGGCCACATTTGCCAAAAAGCGATTACATTGAGCGTAAACCTAACACGTACATTTATCGTGACACAAATTTTCAGTAATTTTGTTTAGTAATATTATTTTCGGTATAATAAACAAAAAAATAAGATAACTTTATTCAATTACTTTAGTTTAATTTTAATTTAGTTAAAATGCGATGATAGCCTAGTTGGAGAAGGCCGGCCTCTCAAGCCAGAGGGAGTGGGCTTGAACCCAGCTGACAGCATGCACCAATTTGTTCATTGTGTGAACATATGTGGCGGATTGTTTCTCATCTGCTACGTGACTGGAGCCCGGTGTATGGCGACAGGCTCACCCCCTGTCACATTTGGGACTGAATATCGTTCGGCGAAGTGTGGGCGTTGTATTATACCTCTGCCAGCCCCTTCGGGGGAAAGGTGTGACGTTATGATATGTTATTCAATTACTTGCTTACTTCTAATTAAATGCATTTTATGACGTAATTAAAGCTATTTGTGTCAAAATTCGTATATAATAGAGTCACAAATTATGCTAGTCATAACTGTAAGCACGAACCAGTGCGGGCCACATTTGGCTAGACGCCATAGATGGGCCATGCAGATCGGATTATTGAATGCCATGACGTCATAATGAAGGATGTATCGATTGGTTCGTGTGTCAAAGCCCGAGGGTACTCTAGCTACGCTACTCGTAGATCTCATCTCAGTATAATTTGAAGAACACCTCAAAAGTCTGTTCCTTGATGTAGACTCTTGTCCTGCCTATACGAGTAAATTGAGCTTTTGATTCAAGCTATCAAGATCAGTTTTGAAGAGCCTATATTGTAAATGTACTCTGTCTGTATTGGGTTGTATTTCCTTGTTGTATGTCAATCTCCAGCAAGATCATTGTTCGGGTATTGTTTTACTGAATTCAAAGCTGACGTAGCCAGTGAATTTATTTACAATAATGTAATAAATCTTTATTGAAAATACTAAAAAAAATTATGAAAATAAATAAATACCTTGCGATAATATGATAAATACATTTTCACACCATCTGCTCAACAATATGACCAATTACATATCACGTAGACTCAACGTAAAACAAGGCAATGCCTTCCAAGGGAGATAATGTTGTATGAAACTCCCAAGGGAGTTTTCGAATGCTAAAGATTCTAGAACCCGAATCGCTTGGAAGCAATTGCAACTGGCCTAGGGCCTTAAACCGAAATCCGCATGTAAGTAAATCCATGAAAATAATACCTTTAAGATGCATCTGCGTACTAAAACTTTTACAATTATAATTTTGAGAAAAATACAACATTGAAAAAAACTTTACCTAATTTACAATAGGCCATGAATTTATTAGTAAATATTTGTTTTCTTCCATTTTCAAACCTGAACAAAACAAAGCTCATTCATAGAATCTAATCACCTTAATAAAGGCAGAGGTCTCACAATCCGCACATTTTCCTCATCCCGTCTTGTTCACCTTTACGGTTTATTTATCAATCAATATCTCGTTTCTCATGTGACGCAGCTGTGTTCTGCGTTGTCTCTTCGCGCTTTGCATGTCATATTACAGTCAAGAGTTGCTGAGGGAACGAGATTAGGTTCTCGTTGGTTATAGGAAATGTACAAGTAGATATCTGATATAAGATGCAAAAGGATGTGGATTAAGTTACAATTTTTGCAAAGCAAGTTTTTAAGTTTAAGTTACATTATTTGCAAACCAAGTTTTTAAGTTTAAGTTACATTTCTTGCAATTTTTGCACTGTTCAATAGATAGCTATTAATATGAAATAGTATTTGTTTTAATATATGTATTTTAACTACAGTACTGCGGGTGGCATCCATACACTTTTTATTAATGTACTTTTATTATAATTCTAAATAAATAGTTTTGTTTTTGTTTGTACTTGTTAATGTCGCAGCCTAAGTACCTACCTATATTGTTATAAAAAATATAAACAACAAAATATATATTAATTTTAGGTATGTAGTAGGTCGCAGCCAACTAGCTTATTCAGCCGTTCAATAAACAACCTAGTCATTTTACTAAACGCCACCGTTCAACTAGCTTACTGAATGATATTTACTTGTATATCAATCGAGGCGTCTAATTCAACGTTTAATTAACTAGCTAGCTCATGCTCAGGCTTTTCATACAATATGGTGATTATTTGACAAATATATGTACTATTTTTGTCCGAAGAAAGTGTTTTACTTAGGTAATTTTGGTAAAAATGAAATCTGAAAATCCGTGAAACGAATCTCAGATCTGATAGGTTATTATAATATCATGATATTATAATAACCTAAAATTCTCCTGCCCCATGATCCAAAAAAACAAGGCCTAGCATTCCGGGCTTAAACACATAATGACGTCACTCGTCATTGTCATCCGTCTCTTTCGGACTATTTGCAAATTACTTATTTCGGTCTTGCTTAAACATCGCTTGACGTCACTACGTGTTGCCCACGTGACCGGAATGCGATACCTGGTGGAGTAATTATTATACCATGTCCTGCTTGACGTGTTTATCAGAGCGAATCCGACTTGGATTGGTAAAGCCAAGGCTCCCGCGAAGCAGAGCGAAGCTCCCTCCCGCCTTAGCCTTTCTAGTAATTTTGTTAATAACGACACGTTAATGTGTTTAACCCGTTAACAGTTTATGTTATATTCAATTAAACGAACTAAATCTCCCTATTTTCTTGGTTTTTTTTAAAAACCTCCTCAAGAGAAAATAGAGCAATGAAAAATATCCACATTTGTAAGAGATCATCCTTATAAATGCGGATATTTTTTATTGATTTTTTTAGTTGATAGACAAAGCAAATTAAAATCCCGTTACATAGGGTGGTTATCTACATCATTTGCTTTAAAACTAATTCGTTATACAAGGGAAATTCTTAGTTACTTAAGAATGATTAGGTAAGTGCGAAAGTCATTAAAAAATATTGAAATTGCAATTTGTCACTCTTTAAGTAAAACTGCACCAATTCTTTAATTTTACGTCAGTAAGAAACGGGCGGTTCAGACAAAAAAACTAACTTATTTACTTACACAAATACTATACCAAAATATTTTTCTAGGTAAATACATCATTACTCAGACTAACTTCGCATTGGCTAAAGGAAGAGAGCAAGTAAAGGTAAGCCTCTATATAAAGCTATTTAATATTGTCTTAATAACTTATTAACGGTCCATCTTAAAAATAATACCTATACCTGTAGGTATTATTATTAAAGTAAATGTATCCTTTTATTATTTTATTAGAACCTATTTATAGCTCACTAGCTCATTTGCCCGGAGCTTATTAGGCCTATGTCACACAGGGATAATAATTATAGTTTTGTAATAGTAAAATAATTATTAAAATCGGACCGGTAGTTTTTGAGTTTATTCGTTACAAACATACAAAGATACAAATGTTTCCTCTTGATAATATTAGTGTTGACTATTATTTATTTAGTAAGTATTATTATGTTTCATATTAAATTAATTCCATATTTTCTTTTGTGAGCCACAAAAATAATTTATTATGCAATCACACAATAGAAACTAGAATACTGATAGCGACCGCAAAATTGTTATTGGAAATAACTAAAACTTATCATAACTTCATCGGTAATTTCATTTTGCAATTTAACGAGTTTCATTATGACCAATATTATTATTCATATCTAGACAGTAGTCGTTACTTGTATAATTTGCTGGTGAATGGAGGTCATTTGTTATGGACATTTGAAGTTTTAATAATTAATGCTAGTTTTATTAGTTAGAGGCCAGAAGTTATTGCACCATTTTAACACGTAATTCCTGTAGATGAAAATGGCAAAGATGGATGTTGACTCTGCCCCTTTCAAGTCTTTTTTTTATTTATGATATTATGCTGTTGGTCACTGAGGCCTTTACAGAGTACCGTGGATTAGGCAAGCGCAGATGGCGCAAGGCCTTAATAATGCTTCTTAAGGCTATGGGCGACTAGCTCAAGGGTACAGTCACATCAGAGGTACGGCCTCGGCTTGGGCTGTCGCCGAGGGAGGGGAGTCGAATTGCCCTGGTAGCCCAGACGGAGTTAGTTCTAGGGACCTAATTGGGACAATGAAATATAATCAGAATAAAGTTAGGTTTTAACAATGACTCTACCGCCTTGTTCGGAAAGAGAGTCTTACTTCAGAAGAACAGACAAGAAACTGAGGGGCATAAACTGGTCGAATAATATGAGCTAACTTACCGATCTTCTTACAGATCTTGTAGGAAGTCTTTGACCTCGCGGCGAGGTCGGTGTATGTATGTGTGCCTTTGGTAACTGACGCCTGTACCATAAATTGAATACTTCCTGTTGCAAGGAGCTGCCAGGTCGTCCGGATCACCTAGAATGTTTCAAAGGCGTGTACGGAAGGGGAGATGGTCTGTGGGATCTACGAAGTAGTCCACGGTTCGACCGACAAGAGGGTTGGAGTAGTGGGGGACGCTATCTAAATGGCCCCGAGAAAGAAATTTAATGTACGGAACCCCTCCCTCTGTGAGTTATGCCCACTGCCTTTAATAATTCTCCCTCTCCCCTCCTTCTCTTCCCTCCCTCTCTCTCTCTCTTCTCCCGCCTGAAACTTAAAGCGCTTCCTAGATTGAGGGTTCAAAAACGATGTGAATCCGATCTTACCAACGCTTTAAGCTGTATACGTACCTTATGACTGTCCTTGTCACCATCAACTTCTCCTAGGCATTAAAACAGAGAAACTTTCTAATCCCCATTTATTTATCCCAGCGGGTCACCTAAATAAATAAATAGGATTTCCATCCCACTTTATAAATACATTATGCTTATGAACACAAATACCTCAAATATTTTTAGAACGATTAATAATATTGAAACGCATACGTTACGGTATGTTCTGGATAAATAAATTAGTTTGTTGGGACTTGTAACTAACAGGGAACATAATATATGAGACTTATGAATGTTTAGTCTACCGAACATTTTAACCAAACTTAAGGGTCCGGCGACCACTATAGACTGACTTCGCATTGGCTTAAGGTTTTCTATAGCCATTTCGTAGAAGAAGGCGACGAGCAAAGAGAGCAAGAAAAGATACTGACGAGTCTCTAAAGTTATCTACAGAGTGAAAAAAGTGCAATTTTAATCACTTTTTAAGACTTTTGCATTTCTCTAGTCATTAAAAATAACAAAAAAAATCCCTTGCAATTGGAATTAATTTAAAAGCTAATGATTTAGGATTTTTGATTTGCTTTGTCTATCTAATAAATAAATAAGTCAAAAGTTACCCCTCACGAATGTGGATATTTTTCATAGCTCTATTTTCTTGCTTGCGAAGAAACCTTTTAACGATGTAGTTCATTTAATAGTCCATGCCAAATTTCATCATAATCTGACAAATGGTTTTCAAGCACGTTTGTATGGAAAACTCAGAGCGTCGTGGAACCCTTACATTCCATTGCCTGCCCAGTGTAAGTGATGTTATGATCATGATACACTCTAAGCAATGGGTACTAAAAAATATTGCACAATCCAAATTGTACGAAGGCTTCGTGATGATAAGAACTTTGTTTGAGACAAAGACTCAGGATTTAAAAAAAAAACAAAAGTAGGTTTAACATGTTAGTCATCCAAAGAAGCAGTGAGTATACTTCATGCAAATTAATCATACGGATTATAACCCACCAAGTCTACAGATCAAACCATCGTAGAGAGACAAAATAAAATCGTGAAAGTTTTCAACCGCTTTTGACAGACGAAAAGAACACAGTTTTTTGAATTTTTAGTAACTTTTTCTTCATCGTTGTGATTGTAACTTAATAACAAAATACCTCGTCAAAAAAAAAAAAAATTATTGAACCTGCTCACATAATTTTAAGAGAATCGGTTTAGAGATGCGACCTGTAAATAAAGATCCGGACAGAGATCCAGACAGAATTCGGACATACGACAGCATTTGAAGCATAAACATTCGCTCACTAAAGCTTGCTCGGCCGATAACTTTTTATTCAAATAAGACGGCTATCAAACGCAAGACTTTCAAAAATATATCGTCACGCCTTTCCCCCGAAGGGGCTGGCAGAGGTGTTATACAACACCCACATTTCGCCGGACGATATTCAGTCCCAAATGTGACAGGGGGCGAGCCTGTCGCCATACTCCGGGCTCCAGTCATGAAGCAGATGACATACATTACGCACACACAATGCACAAATTGGTGCGTGCCGTCGATTGGGATTGAACCCGCTCCCTCTGGCTTGAGAGGCCTTCTCCAACTAGGCTATCAAAAATCATAGTTTTTTTTTTTCATATTAAGACCATCTATTACCGTAATATACCTTCATCAACAGCCACAAAGGTAGTTAAAATTGACTATGATCTCATACAAGACGTTGACAGAGTAATGCTCATATTTGCACATAGTTCCTTGCAGAGCGTGTTGACAGAGGATAATATTCTGTTCGGATGCTCATTGCTCAATGCCCAGTGGGTTTCAATCCTCGAAAGACCCGCCAGCTCTTAAATTCCAACTATTTCGAACAACAACACGTTGAGAATTTTATTAGCTCGAGTTCACTCATTACTTTCATCGTGAAACTTCCATGAAACCCTCTTTAGTCTCGCTCTTGACGTGAAAAATAACATTTGCATACAACATGAACACGTTTTGTTGAGAATTTTCTTTTTATTCAGTTAAAACAATAGTTTATGTAATTTATAGTGACTTTATAGGTGCAGTAAATTTCACATTTGCGCGGTTGATTTGTTTATTTGCTATGCCAATGAGCGATTGTTGCAGTGCTGTGTGAAATGAATTAACTGCTTTTGATTTAATGTTTAGGATTCATTGCATTATATCGTGCTTCAATAGTACCTAGTAATCGATTGAGAGCGTTAGCAAGGGAAGCGTCGACAAAAGTGTTTTCGTATGTCTGAGTTCGGTCTGGATCTCTGTCCGGATCTTCGTCTTCCTCTACAGTTCACATTTCTTAACCGATTCTCTTAAAATGATATGAGTAGGGTCAATAATTATAAATATATATGTCGACTCAATTTTTGGATTTTTTTTTTCAAAACTGTGGAGATATAATGTCTCCGCAATTTTGATAAATTTACAAGTACTGAATTGGCAGAAAATCTGTACAATTATTGAACCTGCTAACAAAATTTCACGAGAATCGGTTAAGGAATACGACCTGCAGAGCAGGACAGACGTCGAGCGTGAGGTCTACAGCTCAGTGCCACTACTATAGGTTGTGACGACCACCAACAACTGACGATAAGTACGTTCTAGCAGCCTCTCCGTAACAATGCGTGACCCAAACATTCCCAAATATGTACTCAGAAAACAGAACGAGAACCCCAAATACCTACGTCACGGCGTGAAAATTGAAAACTGAAATCAACTTTTTCCATGCAAATTTTGATGAACTTAGTTACTCAGTAATGGCAAAAACGGCGCCAAAATGCAAATGCGTCACACTCACGACTTAAACGTGCTTCTGTTCTGTCTAACAGAAATAGATGTGCTCCTTTTACTCTCCGTGTTCGCAACACCATTTATCACGTTTTAACATCAATGCGGTTTATTCAGTGCTAGAAACTGAACCGGTTCGACAGTGTTGTTCATTGTAGAAAGAAACGAACAATCATTGAATATATTATATTAATAATCTAATATAACAAACAGGTGCTTACCAGCCAAACTTTTTAAACAAGGAATTGGTGTATAAGGAATTAGTATATAACACTTTTATTTTATTTTTATTTTCCTTTAGTTGAGGCGAGTGGTGGATGTGAGCACCAAGACAAACCATTTGGTTTTTATGTGCAACACCTAAATATTGTTTTGTACAAAAATTTAAGGGACAACAATAAACAACAATAATAAATTTTAAGTGACAATAAACAACAATAAAATACTTTAGACGTAGAACATTTCTAGAAACTTTTTATATGCACGCTATTGTAGCTGGATATTGTTTTATTCGGTATTTACAGCGCAGGTTTTTGGTTTGCTTGCAAATAAAATGGCTGTAAATGCATGATAGAGCGCGGAACGCCGCCACGTCGTTTGTATTGTTGTTTTGGATCCGATCTGCGCTTTACCGCTGAATAAAAATATTATTTTATTGGCTATAGGTTACCAGTTTTAGAAGAGGTGTACACCCACCTCTGCTAGCCCCTTCGGAGAATAAATCCGACGAAATGTTTTGTTATAAGTGAAACTAATAAAAGCGTATTAAAAATATTAGCTTTGAGATTCAAACCATATTGTGAATCTCATAAACTATCTTTTCGCCAGCGGCTTCCCTCGTAATTACATAGCCTTTATATGGTATTTAGGGATAACGTAGCTTTCTAGCAAAGAAAGTATTTTTAGAATCGGTTCAGTAGTTTCATAGATTACCCCCGACAAACAAACTCACAAATCTTACCTTTTATACATATACTATCTGTTGCCCGCGACTTCGTTCACGTTTATAAAGTTAGAAGAAAGGTAGAAGTTTCAGAAAATATTATCCAAAAACCTTTCTCTAGATATGCTGTAACTAATTATAAAATTTCATCAAGATCCGTTCAGCCGTTTAACTGTGAAAAGCTTACAAACAGACAGACAGAGTTTATTTATTTATTTTTGGATAACTGTCAAAGTTTTGTTTTGAAAAGTGTTATCCATACTGTAATAGTAATTTTTATAAAAATAGATTGACTAATTTACTATTACAGTACGCACCATTAATTAGTTTTCACATATAGAATCTAGGTACACAACTTGTTTACAACCAATGTATAAATCAAAACTAGTCCTCTAAGGGGTTATATATAAGAAGCTAAGAGCCATTTTATAATTACTATACTACTACTAAGGATTAACATAACATAGCATATCGTCACGGCTTTCCCCGAGGGGGCTGGCAGAGGTGTAATACAATACACACACACTTCGCCGGACGATATTTAATCCCAAATGTGACAGGGGGCGAGCCTGTCGCCAAACACCGGGCTTCAGTCATCTATCACGTACTTAATAGATGAAGCTGGTACTGATAATTCATGTGACAGAGTATTTTATCTTCTTTATGGTCTTTTACCTCAGCCAAAGCTAAAGATATATTTATCACACGATCTCGATGTAAATACGAGCACCTCCAGAAGTTTGAATAAGATTTTATTGCAAATACAGTACAAGCTCTCACAACCGAATACAAAGTAGTACAGACCTTTAGATCGCAATAAAAAAACCACGAACGTTTTATCTCGCCCACATAAACATTCTAATGTCAGCAAAAAGGCCAGAAATAACTTTATTAGGTTTACTTACGAAGTAAACGTGTCCGCTGAATTTGTACTCGGGATAGCTTAAATAGAATTTGGGACGCGGATCGGCTTCCTTGTGAGAGGAAATGAAATTACTCATTTCACGCGCTAGACGCTCTTGATTGTGAGCGATATAGGAGAAAACGTTCCCTAATGCAATTGCTTTAGAAGAGTTCCGGACAGTAATAGTTTTATGAAAAAATATTGCGTAGAATAGTTTACTTTGTTTGATTCTATTTGGATGCTGCTCTGGGTAATTTCATTGTGGAGTGAACATTGACACAGATTTGAACAATTTGAGCTGAAATTTGTAGCATTGGCAGAGTGGCCATGCAGCTCTATAGTCAGATTTTTTTAACTACCTAAATACTTCAGATATGTTTGGCTAATCAGTTGATATTGTTAGGGTGTAGAGATTGCAATTCGGTGTAATTTTCAATCCGGTCGGATCCGGCCGGATTCCTATAGATCCTTATTTTAGAATATTTATTAAATCGGGTTATATTATTTACATATATGAAAAAAAAATTGATTCAGGTATTTGTGTATTTTATGACTGGGTAGTTTATTAAAAAACTGAAACTGTATATTTAGTTATTATTTATGCTACCTAAGGTAAGTTGTAAGTATTTTTAATAATTTTTTACCCTTAACATAAAACCATAAGTACGTAGTTGAAATAAAATCAACTTTGTTTCTAATGCTAAGATTTGATAACGAGGAAATGGTTGAAATCCCTAAGGGTGGTCCTAGATGGAGCGTATTTTTACTGCATTACTGGTCCGCCAATATTGCGACAATATTTTGAGTGTGGCGCCTATATACCTTGTCAGTCATGCAATTCTAGCATTGCTGATGATAGCCGGGCTAGTCCGCAATATTGCCAGTATTGCATTGAAAATTTGGTCCGTCTAGGAGCACCTTATACCTAAAGCCAAAAAATGGATCCCAAATTTTGCAAGTTGAAAGAAAATTCTTCCAGTTTCGCGAAACATAAATTTCAACACACTTTCCGCTTAATACTGGGTAAAATATCTTGCGTAATAACGGTTAAAAGTTTCTCCAACCATTTTGCGCGTCGGCGCCCGTCGACGTGACAAATACAAATGTAAATCCACTACCGAAAAGCGATCTCGATATTTAACCGTTCACGAATTAAATCCATTTTGGGGTATGCACCGAAGGGCAGTCCCGTCGGGGTTTTACGATAGGATGCCGCTATAAAAACCAAAAGAGATAGCCTCTGCCGGCCTCCGCAGAGTCGGGAAAAGGCAGAAACCTGTACAACTACGAAGAGCAAAAAAAAAAGAAAAAAAAAGAGCGAATGTGGAAAAAAAAGGAGGTTCTCATGTCGCCTACGATTTCAATTGCGTAACATCGATCTCTGTGATGACACATTTTTAAACTTTTTTCTGCATACATCACTCTAAAATACAAAATTTAGCTTAAAAATGAGAAAGTTCGTATGGATGTTTGTTACTCAATTACGCAACAATGGCTGAACGGATCTGGATGAAATTGGGCACAGAGATAGATTATAGTCTGCAATAGCACATACTTTTTAACCACGGGGCCTAGCTACATAGTTATAACATTGCATACGGCAAGCATCGCGCCTTAAAACTTGTGTTAAGCATACACACATGCCCATGTTATGTTACTTACTTGAGCCCGGGGCTAAGCCACATTTTTATGTTGTTGCCAACCCTAATGTTGTTGTTACACTTACTCGTAAGTTAAATTTTAATTTATAATCCATCTCTGTAACTATAAATACCGACGAGTGTACCGAATTCCCAAACAACTGGAGCAATTTTGTTGAAATTTTCGGGCAATCTTTACATAAAGGCGAGTAATCGCGTAAAATTTGGTATTCACAGAATTTTGTACATATTATTCGATAATAGTTATTACCACATCCCTAGTATAATTGACTTTACTTTGACTGCCTTGGTGGCTCAGTTGGTAGTGAACCTGCCTTCTGAGCTTGGGGGTGTGGGTTCGATTCCCACCTAGGGCAAACATTTATGTGATGAACATATGTGTTTGTTCTATGTCTGGGTGTTAATATGTATTTAAGTATGTATTTAAAAAAATATCTAAGTTTGTTTATCAGTCCCTGGCAGCCATAGTACAAGCTTTGCTTAGTTTGGGGTCAGGCGACCGTGTGTGGATGTGTCCTGAATTTATTTATTTATATAATGAAAATTATGTAGCAGCAATTAAATCCTACTTTAATATTATAAACGCGAAAGTTTGTAAGAATGGATGTATGGATGTTTGTTACTCTTTCACGCCAGAACGGCTGAACAGATCTGGATGAAATTTGGGACAGAGATAGATTATACTCTAGAATAGCACATAGGATACTTTTTAACCGCGGGTGAAACCGCGGGGCGCAGCTAGTAAAATAAATAACGTTAAGTAGAAAATAATAAAATATGGTCTTTTTCTTGGTTTTTCCAAGATGCCTCTCTGTAATAGTCTGTGAAATAGCCCCAGACCGTCTTCGTTTAATGAAGTAAATACCCTCGCGAAATATAAAACGTTTCGTTTACTTTGCTATCCACTTGATAACTTTTCCGACTGTAGACAGCTTAGCTGAGCTTAGCAGAATACGGATGTTGAAGAGAACGTGCAAATTTTTATACAAATTGCTTTTATATTTATAATAGGCTTGCGTTATGGCTATACTACTCGGCAAAGGCCCACAGTTGAACAGATATTACTTGGAAATCTTAGAAGCACCCACCTATATTATAGAAAGTAGGTTTCCAAAACAACGCCTTCTTAAAACGCTGGCCACAAATTCGCTACGTGTGCTCTGTTTACTTGCCTTGTCACGCACACAGACGCTAACATAATGTGGTTAATTAAAATGTTTTCTCCTGCATGTTAGACAATTACCTAGTTGATTGAAAAAATAAATTCCGTAGATTGGTTTAAAAATAAGGATATACCGTCGTACGGTGCCGTTTCTGGCACCAATTTTATGGCTTACATTTCGCGAATGTACTTTGCTTCTTCTTTCTTCTACTTGGTTTCTATACGTAGATAATCTAAATTGGAAAATCACAAAAGTCTGTTTTGAGTTCCAGTATACAAATGATAATAATACCAACTCTGTTAAAGTAAAAAAGATATGTCCAAATAAGGCATGGATTTACGACATTAAACTATTGAAGCAAAAAATTACCTTCCAAATCATTCTAGAAGAAAAATACTGGTACATTACATTTAGTACTCTAAATTAAACAAGTAACAAGGCGACCACTTTATAAGTAAATTTTTTTTTTTTTTTTTATGAACGATAGGTCGGCGTTTGACCACCAACTCGCCTGATGTTAAGCGACGTTGTGGTCTAAGATGGAGCACGACGACCCATAAGGTACTTATTCACTCTAGCCTTGAAGTTTACTAGAGTGAAGAAGTACAAAGACGGCAGTTGAGTGAAATAGAATGGAGTAGCCACAATTTCGTTTTAAGGATCAAAACGAAAATTTTCTAAAGAAAATGTTAGTTCCCATATTTAGCCAACTCCACATTTGAGTTGGTCGCGCTGTATTTCAACGCAGCGAATGAATGAAGATTGTTTTCTTCAATTTAAGAGTTGATTGTATTCGTAACATATCACCACTTTATAACCAAGTTTTTTAATCAAGTTATAACTTTCTTAATTCCACACACTCGTATTTTAGCTCAAAAGTTTTCTTAAATTGGCATTTTTATTACGCAAGCGAAATAATTTCTTCATGTAAGTCACGTGAGATGAAATTTTGTTTCTAAGGTTGAATGTTAATTTTCTTTATGGTGATTAGATTTTAGATACGTCTATCGAATAACTTTACAAATTCTCTATTTCAACTAATCAGGTACGATGAGAAACATTCGATATACCTACATATTTGAGCATGCTATGATGAAACACAAATAATTTGAAGACCTACCTTTTATGTTTTTCCTAACGTAGTTCCATTTAAATAAATAAATAAATTCGGATCACTTTCACACACGGTCGCCTGAAACTAAGTTTTTACTATGGCTGCTAGAGACATATAGGCTGCTAGATACATACTTAGATATTTTTAAATACATACTAAAATAGATTTATTAACACTCAGACATAGAACAAACACTAATGTTCATCACATGAATGTCTGCCCTAGGTGGGAATCGAACCCACGCCCCCACGCTCAGATGGCAGGTTCACTACCAACTGAGCCACCGAGGCAGTCAATTTGATTAAAAACTTGTAAGAATCTTCGGGGTAATTAAATATCTTAGTCAAAAAAATGAAATTAAATGTTACCGTGGCTTACAGCATATAATTATATTTAAAAGTTAGTCGAAAATAATGTCTGTTATCTCTAAAAACACTAGGTCATTCAAGTTACTCTTGTACGCTGGACATCTTCGGACACTAGTCATTATGAAGCACTAGACATGTTTGAACTGGATTCATAAGATATTGGACGTACTACCGAACTAGACGTTCTAGGACACTGGACGTTGTCAGCCTGAACGAATCGTTCTATTTAAATTTCTGTTCATTTTGTTTTAGATTTGGTTCCAAAGGTTGTCTGGAAGAGATCGCTCTTAAGCGATAAGACCGCCCATTGCGTCTTTATTTTTGAGTGTTTAGTTTAGATTTATTTGTATTTGGTGTCAATAAAGAGTTTTTGTATTTGTATTTGTAGATTTCTCGTCCTTATCTGCTAAATATTTAACATGTGTTTCCATGAAGCAAATTCTGTTAAAATAAAGTTTCCTACACATTCACTCAATACTTTCACGCAATTACGTAATATCCTAAACGTCTTTAGGTTCCGTTCCAACTGAGCAAAGTGCAAACTATGCGCGGCTGACTTTTTGTCTCCAGTTTGCCACCCTACATATTTTTGAATGGAGTTTCCGGTCAGCGCGTACTGCATACTCGCGTAGTTTGCGACGTAGTGTAGCGTAGCGCTTGCTGACGAGATCACTAACGGGTCAATCAACGGACAGTCAGCTGTTCACAGTTTGCTTAATCAGGACGAAACCTCAGGCCAAAGCGCTTGCTTATCCCAAGCTCACCAAGCATGAAGATAATCAAATCTAAACACAATACTCGCGTAGTTTGCGGCGTAGCGCTTGACGAGATCACTGACGGGTCAGTCAACGGACAGTGAGCCGTTCACAGTTTGCTTAATCAGGACGAAACCTTAGGCCAAAGCGCCTGCTTATCCCAAGCTCACCAAGCACGAAGATAATCAAATCTAAACACAAAACCCTTTGCCCCAAAAAGGGATTTTCTAATTTTACATCGTACCCCGAGAGGTAAAAAAATCCATTAACTCAATACTTTAAGCACCCTGTAGATTAGACGGCTGTTGTATAAAAATCTATAGGTACATTTAATTTTGTTAAGCTTCTTTTGTTTCTTATGCGATGAATTTTAATAAAATTTGACAGGGAAGGATTTTTATGATTTTTAGTTTATTATTGTATATAGGTAACAAGTTGAGAAATATCTTTTTTATCTAGGGAAAATCTTTTATGGATCCCACCACCAAGCCGGGGTGGGCAGGATGGTTATGTGAAAGTCGCGCCGCTGGCGGCCTACCCACTAAAACTCCTTGGGTGTCCAACTTTGGTGCTAAATGTCGGGGCTACGGGAACGCTTTCACACACTTCCGCGACCCCGAAACGATAGTCTTTTCGGGCTTCACCTCGAGCTTGCGCTTCACCATCCAATGACGATGTATCGGGACACCAAACGTATCGTCTACATCCACCTCGGGAACGAACTCAGCCAGTGGGAGCCAGACAGCACTCGTGTCGTGTGTGTGAAGCCCATGGTCCCCATGTTATGGGTCAGACAAGTGGCCCCGCCGCCTATGCTACTTAGGGCCGAATTCACCATTTTTTATGCTACTAATCGAGATTTATTAAACTAAGTTTAGTAAAATGCAAAATGACTATTTAACCTCAGTTTTTCACGTAAACCAATTTTGAAATGAGCTAATCGCGTTTATATTCACTGGTGAAATCGGCCCTTAGGCCGTAGAGTAACTGGAAGAGAGAGATTTTATTGCCAACTAGCTGACCCCGCGAACTTTGTACCGCCTAACAGTCGATTCTTTATTTGTATTTTTCATGCAAGTTTTTAATTTTTTCTCTGCGTAAGAATCATCCTCGTACATCAAGGAATATTCTAAAAAAAAATTTGCGAATTCGGTTCAGCTGTTCTCGAGATTTGCGCTTAGCAACACATTCAGCGATTCATTTTTATGTCATCGATGGCCCGATTTTGTTGTACCGTTCTGATTTTAATTAAGTAAACATTCCGATTTTTTGTTTAATTATTACGGAAATTACTCACATCCGATTTAAACTGGTTACTCCAGTTACACAGGGTTCCTGTTAATCCATTAACATCCTTCTGAGAACATATTCTGTTCATCAAAACAAACAACTCTTGTTCAACAGCTTTTTTCAAAACTCAAAAAACTAACTTTCTTTCTAACACTTCATAACTCTTTACAGAATTAAAACCACTGCCCGCGCTGTGTCGGCATGCGCCTCAAAGTGCACGCGCTTTTTTACATAGAGTTAATTATGTTGAGACCGGTCAAACCATTTATTTTTAAAATTTTGTATGGAAGAAAATAAATACGATTTTTTAAAAGTCGTAGAACAAAAAATTATTGTTCTGATGTACAGAACATGCCCTTAAAAGGATCCTAATTCAATACCAGTACCCCTGTATAAATATAGTTTCAACCCCATTCAGGGGTCCGATTTCTCATCTGTGTTTATTTCCACTCAACTTTTTAGTACAAAACCGGTTCTACACAATGAAATTCGGAATTCATCTCTAAATGTGAGTCTAACATTAGAATAAAGACCTAAATACACGTATTTAGGGTAATGTTGTGTTGTGTGGGTATATTGTGTTATTTACGCCCAAAGGTGTAAACAGCTTTACTAGGAAGGTTTTTAGGAAGCTATCCTAATGATGCTTTTTGTGAACAGTAATGTATAAATAGCCTTGCTTTGTAGAGAAATAAGTATTTTTTTATGAATTGAGTGGCTGGCTCTGATGTGAGTTTGTAAGTGAGGGCTTCTGACATGGCTGTATAGGATAACAATCGTAATCCTATTAATAAGTATAGAGTTACCGGTATGGTGTGTACAATGCCAAAAGGGGGTAATTGTATATCTTTTATTTACTTTTCATTTAATTTTGTACTCATCATTATGAACAACTTTTACTATAAAGCCAACCTAGTCGTGTTTCGGGATGTGGTCCGGTGTAACCGTTCCGAAGACGGGTCTGAGCAGTAGCGCACTTGTAGCGCCTCACTCAATTGCCGTCTTTATACTTCTTCACTCTACAAAACTTCAAGGCTAGAGTGAATAAATACCTTATAGGTCGTCGTGCTCCATCTTAGACCACAACGTCGCTTAACATCAGGCGAGTTGGTGGTCAAACGCCGACCTATTCTACAATAAAAAAAAAAATATCTTAAAAACCGTTCCATAAAAAAAGTTAACAAAAGATATTAAAAGTTAAAGATCATCGACAAAATGAACTATTTAGTTATATATAGAACTGACTGCTGTTTTTATTTTTCGATTTCAGGGTTGAATGTTCACAATGATGAATACAATGAATTAATAAAATGAATGAATATGATGAATACAAAACCTCTTTCTTTAGTACACCCTGTTCTGATCACCCTGTATAAATACGAAATAGACTTTTGATCTGTTTGTATAATTATGTTACGCTTTCATGTCTTAACTAGGTACGTAGCCGATCAGCATAAAATTTAACATGCACGTTGTCAGGGGAAATATATAGGATTTTTATCTCGAAAAAACTAACAGATCCTGTAAATTACTCATTGCGGGTGAAACTGCAAGGCACAGCTGGTAACTGAAAAAAACTAGCCAAGTGTGAGTCAGACTCTAGTCAACAAGAGTTCCGTACAAACATGATATTCCGTACTTTCATGAGGAAAGGGGCAGTAAGTTTAAAATTACTAAAATATTATTATTGTATGATGTAACAAAAAATGTATGCTTTTCGCAATTTTTCCTTTAAGGCGTTGCTTCGTACCCAATTTCAAGATTCTGAGGTCACGGGAAGTACCCTCTAGGTTTTGATTCCCTTGCGAGTGTCAAAAATATGCAGCGTAAACGACTGAATCTTTTGATTAGACTAACAAGGCGGTCGAGTCTACTTAAATAACTTTGACGTTCATAAGTGTATCTTTGATACCTAAATTGTATAAAAACATTTTGATTTTGATTGACAACAAAGAGATCCTAAAAGGGTTCCGTTTTTTCTTTTGAGGTACGGAACCCTAATTACAAACTACAGCACATTATGCAATTACAACAGGACTACATTGTTACAGGAAGTACATAACCATTTTGCTTTCATCCTATTCATATTCGTCTGTAAGCGAGAAAACCGAGAGCGATTTCCTCAGCATTTTCATCAATATTTTTAGCAACTTTTAACCTATAAATTTGGAAACGGAAAAAGTTTTAACTCCTCGCAAAGAGGGTTGGAGCCACTGGCAACTTGGCTGGCAGTTTAACTCTGACTCCTGAGAGATTAGTTCCAGCACTTTACTTGTCAAATTTTAATGTATTTTTTGCCGACGAAAGACGCATTACTTGACTGCCATGATTACCGCGGCTCAGCTGGTAGAGAACCTTCGTTCTGAGCTTGGGGTGTGGGATTGAGTCCCACCTTGGGTGAACATTCATGTGATGAACATTTGTGTTTGTTCTATGTGTGGGCGTTAATTTCTATCTAAGTAAGGATCAATGTATTAAGTATATAATATTACATTTAAAAAAGCTCCGACACCGATTTTCATGATACATAGCTAAGAATACGCCCGACTAATTCCCCTTTCAAACAAAAAGAAACAAATTAAAATCGGTTCAACCGTTCGGGATCTACGATGCCACAGACAGACACACACACCCACACACACACACACACACAGACACACACACACAGAGACACACACACACACATCAAACTTATAACAACCCGTCGCTTTTGAGTTGGGCGTTAAAAATATACACTTATGTATGTAAATCAGTCTCTGGCAGCCATAGTACGAACTTTGCCTGGTTTGGGCTCAGACAACCGTGTGTGCAAGTGTCCCGAATATTTACCTACTTCTTACAACAATGTTTTCTCTTCTTCTCTATCTCTTTTTCTTTATGTAGTATGAAACAAAGTCATAGTATGATCATCCACATAGTATGAAACAAAGTAACTTACCGAATCTGTCCGTCCCTCTGTTATTACCTATTCCCGCTAACTCCTCCTAAACCACACTAAGAATTTTGATGCGGTTTACAGCATCGGTTAGAAAAAAAAACAGGTAAGATTATAGGTACCGTGCGAAGCCGAGGAAGGTCGCTAGTGAAAAATAAAACACATAACAAATCGTTACGCCTTTCCCCCGAGGGGGCTGGCAGAAGTGTAATACAACACCAACACTTCGCCGGACGATATTCAGCTTCAAATATGAAAGGGGGCGAGCCTGACGCCATACACGCCATTCACGCCAGACGCCATACATGTCGTTGGCTTGCTCTGTACCAGCATAATAGGAACATACAAACACCTAAACATAACATTACTCGTACCTATCTACATACGAGTAGTTTAGGAGTCTACACACCAAAGACGGTGACCCGTGCACACAGCGCACCGGCTTAAGGCCCCGTCTTACACGAAATCACCAAAAACAAGTATTTTGTTTGCGCCTAGTTTGATATGAAGAATTATGATGATCAGGTGCAAAAAAATACAGCTGGTAAAAGAAACAACTAACTAAAGTTTAACCGAAAACAATTTTGAAAATCATTCTCATTTTGAAAAAAAATAACAACAAAAAGTATCTTCTTAAAAAAACTATCAGAGCGTGGTTCTCAAAATTTTCAGCGATTACATTTCTTAATTAGCCAGATTCGTTTTCTAAAGTTTAAACGAGCAACTTATTCTTCTTACGACTGATACCAATTAAAGCGGCAAAAATAAGAATTTCTAGGCGCTGATCTCATTTTAACATCAAATATGATATACGATTTGTAACTTTTAATGAAGCGATTTAAGTAAACGTGTGTGCGGATGAAAAATCATGCTTAACGTGTAATGGCCCCTTAACGTGTGTCGTTTGATTTATTTTCAAATGTGACCACCTTCGTCAAGAAACGTAAAAACGTAAAATGTAGGAAACTTTCCTGTGTAGACTCCCTTAATCGTACATACAGTCACCTGCCTTAAGAGCATGTACGCGCGAAAAAAATCTCGTTACTTTTTGTCGTGTGAGAACGTGACAAGGCTATGTGTAAACATACGTCTGTCTCGAAAAAAAAACTCCATCCAGACTATGTTAACGGTATCAGTGTTGAGTCGAAAAACCAATCCAATTCCTAGTTCTTCCCGAATATATATGAAAAATATATATTGTATACACAGTTTAATATATCAATGGATACTATTAAACTGTACATAGACATAGGCGTCATATAAATATTTGATTGGTAACCTAACTACATTATTATTCGTATAATATTAAAGCCCTATTCAGTTTTCACGGAATTTCTCTTTGTAAGTCTTTTCAATCAAATTGTATGATGTTAACCGTAACGAGTCTGAAAGTAATCTTTGTATTTTCCGTGTAAGTTGTGGAAAGAATTTCGAAGCTTTTGGAAAAACATCAACGACCCGAAGTTTTACCGGTGGCGTATTGTTTGTTTATGTTACAAGCATCAACAACGGGAAAACTCGAACAGTAATCAGTTGCTTGTACTTTCATTACTGCCTCGGTGGCTCAGTTGGTAGTGAACCTGCCTTCTGAGCTTGGGGGCGTGGGTTCGATTCCTACCTAGGGCAAGCATTTATGTGATGAACATTTGTGTTTGTTCTATGTCTGGGTGTTAATATGTATTTAAAAATATCCAAGTATGTATTTCAGTCTCTGGCCGCCATAGTACAAGCATTGCTTAGTTTGGGGTCAGGCGACCGTTTTCGGAAGTGTTTCGAATTTTTTATTATTATTATTACGTATAAGGTAGTTTTCGACGTAGGCCTGAGCTATTAGTAAACTCATGGGCAAGCGTTTCATCTTGGACCGCATCGTCGCTTTTTTTTTAGCCTAGTCTAGGCATGCGTTTGACCACTGACTCGCCTGATGGGAAGCGTCGACGTGATCGAAGGTGGAACACGCTTGCCTAGGAGATACCTATTCACTTTACTCTTAAACACCCCCGGATTGTATTTAGGTGGAAAGACAGACGCAGGTAACGAGTTCCACACCTCTGCAGTTCTTACAAGAAAAGTTGACTTGAAACGCTCAGTGCGTTCCGTGCGTGCTTTCCATCAGGTGTGTTGTGGTCAAACGTAAGCCCATTTAATCATTAAAAAAATTACCTACTTTAGTTTTAAAGGAGTAAATCTTCTATGTACATAACACAAATAAAACGATTAGGATTGAACCTGGTCACAAAATTTCACGCGAATCTGTTGAGGCATGCCTCTAGAGGACACTTTACTGAAATGACGAATTATCCCAATATATCAAAAACTCTGACACCTTCGCTTGGCTTGGTCAATTAAACACAAGCATTTTTGCAAACACATTCGACGTCGTTTTTAAATGCCTCCCTTACGGCTATTTGCTTTAGGAACTCGGCGTTTCTATGTTTATTTTGCCACTGGAGTCAAGGGCGACGTTTATTTGGAAAATAATTTCCGCTTCCGAGGCGTTGTCATTAAAATTTGGCAAGGCGCCGAAGAATTCTCGTAGCGGAAGGCTTATTAGATAAAGTAGTGGGTGCGACGCTCGCAGAGAATGTCGCTGTTAAAATAATGACGCGTTTGCCTTTATCTCGAGTGACAGTTGAGAAAATATTTTTGTTTACGGCCAGTGTTAACTCTATATTATGTCGGGTTACCGTCCGTGTATTGCGCTACTAGAATTTTCCGGCGCTTTGCCAAATTTTAATGATGGAGATTTTTTTGTTTTATGAATAGCTTTGAACGAAAAGACGTGTTGCAAATTATGCGTAACTTAAAACGTGTTAGATATCATGCCATGTTGCTCAGATGGTCATCGCGGCTTTTTAATAGGGCGAATGCGACTTGTCGCCACTGCGATTGCGACTGGTCGTAGTCTCCCCATTTTAGCTAATAAGCCTGTTCAAGTGAACACTCCGTGTCAATGGTTCACGAGCCATAACTTTTTTTCGTAAACGTGACTTTGGTCGGAATTGTTTGGAAGTACAGGGACCTTATTCTCGCGCTCTCGAGGATATTGCACTCTTTCTCACTAGTGACTATATTTCAAATGAAAGAAACTGTGACCGAGTGAATCTCGAACGCGCCAGAATGAGGGCTCCGCGCGGTCTCGCCTAATCACCTGTGCCCAATTGATGTTACCAACTTATTGCTTTATTACTTCTTCGCGATTTATGTGCGATGTGGGAGAAAAGTTTAGTGGATTATACTTGTATTGGTAGTTTGTTTGAGCTTTGTGAGTTATCCCGGTAGCTTAAAGAGAATAAGAAAAAGTAGAAATACTTAGGTAGGCCTTGCTCTAGTACGGCGTTGCGTGGGCAAATTAAAATTTATCCCAAAATATGAGTGCGTTCGCCGCTAGACGGGCCCTGTTTTGAAGTTTACTCCAATTCCAAAAAAATCTAGTGATTTAGATTTATGTTTCATACCGAGTTTCGAGTCAAAAAAAGATACTTTATATAAAACAATGAGGAATTTCTTGAAAGTAAAAAATGACAAAGTTTTCATGGAAAATGGCAGAACTTGAAAATGAGACGCGCTTTATTTGAAAGGCAAAGACGTAAAAACATTGTGTCATTTTTATAAAAATACAAGAGAGAAACTGATAAACAGTAGTAGCGCACGTCTTGTAGCGCCTCACTCACACTGCCGTCTTTGTACTTCTTCACTCTACAAAACTTTTTTTTTTTTTTATGTAGGTCGGCGTTTGGCCACCAAATCGCCTGATGTTAAGCGACGTTATGGTCTAAGATAAAGCTCGACGACCTATAAGGTACTTGTTCACTCTAGCCTTGAATTTTTGTAGAGTGAAGAAGTACAAAGACGGCATTTGAGTGAGGCGCTACAAGTGCGCTACCAGGAGATAACACCGTATGTATTTTTACAGCGATTTTCTCATTAAAAACTGATTATTTTTGGAGACTGATTTGTATAAAAAAACAGTATAAAATGAAAAATAAGAATTGAAATTCTATGTTATTGACATACATGTTTTTCTTACATTTTATTTTGTTAATAAGTATTTAAAATTATAATAAATAACCAACTTTAGACTAACTTCGCATTAGCTAAACGTTTTCTATTGCAATTTGGCCTAGAAGAAGATGACGAGCGAAGAGAGCAAATAAAGATACTGACGAGCCTCTAAAGTTACCTACAGAGTGACAAAGTGCAATTTCAATTTTTTTATGACTTTTGCACTACTTTAATCATTCTTAAATAACTAAGAATTTCCCTTGTATTATGGATTTATTTAACAGCTAATGATGTAGACAATGTATGTACAATTGTACATGATGTGACGATGTGACAATGTAATGTAATTTTTGATTTGCTTTGCCTATCTATTGAATAAATCAGTCAAAAGTGACCCCTTAAAAATGCGGATATTTTTCATAGCTCTAGTTTCGCTTGAGAACGTTTTTGAAAAAAAAACAAGAACATGGGGGCAAAGATATATGTAGTTTATTTAATAATTGTACATGCTAAATTTCATCATAATCTGACAAATGGTTTTCAAGAAATTTAAGAAGCGCGTTTGTATGGAAATTTCAGAGCGTCGCGGCCTTCTTACTTATTGATATCGCTGTCTTTTATTAATAGAAACACAAGAAAGAGACAACATGAATTTTAGTTTTGTCAAAGCGACACTTACAACTTGGTTTTAGACAGCACCTGGGAATCTACCGTGACATCTCATTGATTGATTCTGAACTGAAGAAAAATTCAAATCTCATGAAAAAATTAAAAACTTTATGAAAAGATGACAATATACGTATCGTCACACCTTTCCCCCGAGGAGGCTGGCAGAGGTGTAATCCAACACTCACACTTCGCTGGACGATATTCAGTCTTAAATTTGACAGGGGGCGAGCCTGTCGCCATACACCGGGCTCCAGTCATGTAGTAGATGACATACAATACGCACAAAATTATGTTCACACAATTAACAAATTGGTGCGTGCCGTCGGCTGGGTTCGAACCCGCTCCCTCTGGCGGGAGGCGGCCTTCTCCCAACTAGGCTGCCATCGCTTATATTATAAGATTAACAATTTTTAAAAGACAAAGATGTTTCGAGCATTTCATTTCCGCCAAGTAACCACTAGTATATCAATATTACTTACCTAGTTTTAAGCAAAAAATTGTAAGACAGTAATTGTAAGACAGTAAGTGATGACAGTTGCTCGGGTACGAGGGTGGGGGCGCGTAGAGTAATGTTTTGCGCCGGCGCGCTCTGGAGCTCTTCCTCACTACAGTCTTCCTGTGTGTCAGGAATATCCGCACACGGAGCTCACTACGTCGCCACCAGTCTCACGGGCACCACCGCGAACACCACTCCAAGTCGGTGGCAGGGTCCATCCTCCATCTCTATTAAATGTTGAGCGTCTACTGATTTCGATGGCTTCGCTGACTTTCCGCGATCGTGAACCTTATTGCGCGGCGATACGTTTCGTAAAACGTAACTATCATGGCTTTAAGATGTCATGTTAGACCCCCTGATCTAGCTCTTCTTCTGTAAGGCGCTGGCCCACCGCAGCGCACGTTTGGCACGGCCACGGGGCGCATTTTACCTGCGTGTCTTAGTTTGTGGGTCTACGTTTCCATCGCAACACACGCTGTACACGAATATGAACCCACGACTGTGTACAACTGTAGAGCAGCACAGTTTTAAATCATATGCCAGGCGTCGCTTTTCCGCCCATCCCACTTCCCGCAGTGAAGCTACACCGCTTTCGTGTACCGCGTGCATAGCGTCGACAGCGTTGAGCTGCGTGGGCGCCATATTCGAACAAGCCACACGTGTAGCAATGACGTCACTAATCTCATATTCATGCGTAGCGTGTCCGCGGGTTGCGGTGGATACTATGACATACATTTTCTTGCAAAGCGAAGCTAGACACACGTGCGTAGTCTCTCCGTGCGCCGCGGTGGGCCAGCGTCTTTAGATTCTCTTCAAGTTATAACTCTAAACACTATCAACGAGATAGTTAATTAACGTACGGTGTGACGTCATCAAAACTCAAATCTATGTCAAAATCGGTGGGATCAATTTGCGGAACCGTTGATGTTGCAGCAAAGCTGTCACGAAATGATTGATCGTGTTTCCACAAGCACTTGCTTGTAGGTATATATCACCTTGTTACTCGTTTACCTATTTGTTTTGAAAACTGATCGATCATTGTTAAAGGAAGAATAATTTACTTGTGTAATGAAGGCAAGTAGGTAATTACTTTTTGTTAAAATTATCATACGTTAACAATCAATGTGCAAAAATATGACGGTCTAGTATTTTTTAACCCCGACGCGAAAACGATGAGGTGTAGTATAACTTTGACGTGTTGTGTGTGTGTGTGTGTAGATAGTAAAAGAAAAGAAAGGTCCGATTGAAAAAAAAATTTTACTATCAGATAGTTACACAATAAACAGTCGCAGAACACCATAAGCCTTGAAACGTGAACGAAGCCGTGGGCAAAGAATATACTAGAGAAGACTTCAAGAGGTACCGACTACTTGTATAGGTACCATACATCATTTTAAAGCATGTTTTCGTAACACAAAAAATACCATTTAAATGAAATAAGGATCAAAGTCAAAGTCAAAATGTTTTTATTCAATTTGGGTATGAAACATGTACTTATGAACGTCAAAGTTATTTAAATAGACTCGACCGCCTTGTTCGGATAAAGAGCCTCTACTCAGAAGAACAGGCAAGAAACTGAAGGGCATTTTTTTTACGAAAACATGAACAGTTCCTGTGGGACTGCGGGTGATACCACGGGGCACAGCCAGTAATCTTATACAAATGGTCAGTCTACTCAATGACATGAAAGAAACCAGAAACATTCAGCTTTTGTTTAACAATATTCTTTTTCCCCTAATGCTCGAGCCTCGGAGAGTAGCACAAAAAATACTATGTTAGTAAGTTGAAGATCGAGATTAGACAAGGTTGCCTTATGAGGCCGCCGTGTACAATTGCAGGCAGAAGTTAAATGTAGCAAGAAGTAGGGAAAATAAAGGAGATGAGACCGTTTTACCTACCTAGTTTATGTTACTGAAGGAGTGAGGCCCTTCGTACACAACGCTACAGAAATATTTTCCGATGATTTTAGTGTCTCGCGACTACCGCAATACAAATCAAAATGTCAGCAATGCATGTCTGTGTACGAACAACCCCTACCCGTCGAATTTAATCTCTTGCGACTACCACAATACTCATCAAATTGTCAGCGACGCGTGTTTGTGTACAAACCTCAAGGAATTAGTATTGCGATAGTCGCTTGGAGACTAAAATCGTCGGGTATCTAAGATTTGTGTAGCGTTGTGTACAAAGGGCCTTATAGGTACTAAATTTGACGTAGCAGTACATTTTTGTTTCTTTGTCTATTTATGCTACGGCTACATTAGCGGCCTTCGGCGATAATTCGGGCTATCGCGACAAGTGCAGCCGGTTAGTTTGTCACTCATCGATGTATCGGACGAATATCTCCCGCGTCAACTTCGCAGAAAGGCGACGTGTTGACCGCTAATGTAGACAAGATATTGCCGATAAACGATAACGATGATTTGAGCTTGACAGCGCGACACGAATTATCGCGCGCTCATGTAGCCGTAGCATAGCTGTCTTGACAATTTCTTTCCATACACGATAACCGGGGGCCTACATTAACATCTTGCCTTCATGGTTACGTTCTGTTGTCAATGCCGCGCTACCATTGACCTTATTGCGCGGAGATACGACTCACAGTCGCGCAGCGTCGGAAACGAAACGTTACCATCATGGCAATAAGATGTAATAGCAAGCCACCTGAGGGGCTACTCCTGCGCGGGAGATGTGATGAGATTTTATCTTGGTCACTCTCACACCTATGACGTTTCAAAAGAGAGCAACAAGGACGAAAAAAGGTGAGATGAAAATCTCAAATCTCCGAATAGGGTCACTGGGCGGGGCTAGCAGCATGCAGCATAAGATCCCAAGAGGATTTTTTTAACCGATCTCCAAACTTCAATTAAATAGCACGTAATGTGTTTTTTTTTACAACGGACTAGGCATACGTTTGACCACTAACTCGCCTGACGGGAAGCGACGACGTCATCTTAGGTGTAACACACTTGCTGAGGAGATACATATTAATTCACTTTTTTCTTGAACACCTGCGCCTGTTTATCCATCCAAATACAACCAATTTGGGGGGAAAAATAGACGCAGACAACGAGCTCTACCCATCTGCAGTCTATGAGAAAAGTGGATTGGAAACACTTAGTGCGCTTAGACAGAATTCCCACCATGAGAAGGGTGTCTCTGAATAATGCACCTGATGCAATTGTTGTAGTTTAAAATATTAACGTTGTGTTTGTATTAATATTTATTTATTTATTTTTTAATGTAATAATCATTTGAAATTAATTAAATACAAGAAAAACGCGCATGGAACGCTTTGGTTCCACATTTATTGTGCGAACCAATAAAGTATCGAATACTCTGCCTGAGTTGATATTTCCTGATAGTCTAGATGTCTGTCAGTTTTGAGAATTTTTCAAATTGCTCAGATAAGTATGTTTTTTTTTAAACAAATCATATCTCCGCCATCTTGAAACGTTTCCAAAAAAATACTTGACAAAAACTGTTATATTATTATCGAACCTACTCACAAAATTCAAAAGAATCGGTTAGGAAATACGACCTGTAGAGGAAGACAGAGATTCGGACAGAAATCCGGACAAAATTCGGACAAACGAAACCATTTTTGTCGAAGCTGAAGCAGAGACGCTTAGCTCACTAATGCTCACTCAGCCGATGAACCATCAAAATTAGTATACAGCATGTTACGAAAACCCTGTTATATAATTGAAGGACATAAACACACACTTATAAGACAAGTATTCATGCAAAAATACCAAAAAAATTCACGTTAAAAATAGCAAGAGTTATGTCCGGAATAAGAACGGAAGACAAAAGGGAAAATTTACAAAAATGTTAACAAATCTGTTTTTATTTTAATAAAGTAGCGGCACGACGCGTATAGTTTACAAATAAAACCGACACGATTAGTGGCTGCGTTCACGCTTTTAGGAAGGCGGAGCGCTAGAGTGTGTTCAAAATTTTTAGAGTCAATATTTAATTGAAAGACCAGCGCTGGCTGCTATAGCCGGCATTACGCTGAGTTGGAACCGGTTTGTGGCAAAAAACATCGTTTGTATAGTTTTTAATTTTTATTTTTATTTTTCGTTTATATTTGTTTTTTTGTATACTTACTTGTTTTTTGGTCACAAATAAAAATTGTCTATTGTCTATTGAAACTAGCATAATTGCATCTTCCAGTCGATACTTGATGCGCACCTCGCGAATATAACAGGGTTTTTGTAACACCCTCTATACAACAAAAATTACTATTTTTGTTAGCTACTGCTAAGACCTTACTTAACGAATCCAAAAACAACACAATTTAAATACATACCATTTTAATAAAACATGAAAAACCTAACCAAAAAGCCTAACTAGACTGTACAAAGGCACAAAAAAGGCAGTTTGAATTATCCCAAATTAATACACAACATTTTGGCTCATCCCCCAGGAGCGCTACGTTCAGAAACAGGGTCAGTTGGACGGCAGATGGGTACTGAAAAAATATTAATTGTAACTTGGTCTCGGGAGAGCAGCAAATGTTTTTCAGCGTAAAATAGTAGCTTTAATATTCAGCTGTATTTTTTTAAATTCTTCCTTAATTTCAGGAATAGGAACTTAGCAGGTTCTCAGATCGATGCGTATATAATTTTTACCCATAAACATAAAAATTTAATGCAATAAAATTATAAGTAGGTACTTGCCTACTTATAATTAAGAGGCCCGCGACGTTCTGAAATTTCCATACAAACGCGCTTCTCAAATTTATTGAAAACCATTTGTCAGATTATGATGAAATTTAACATTTACAATTAAATTAACAATATTTCCGCCCCTATGTTTTTGGTTTTTTTTTAAAAACGTTCTCAAGCGAAAATAGAGCTATGAAAAATATCCGCATTTGTAAGGAGTCAATTTTGACTTATTTATTCAATAAATAGACAAAACAAATCAAAAATCCCTTTACATAGGGAGGTTGTCTACATCATTAGCTTTTAAATGAATCCATAATACAAGGAACATTCTTAGTTTTTAAGAATGATTAGAAAAGTGCAAAGGTCATAAAAAAATGCACTTTGTCCCTCTGTAGGTAACTTTAGAGGCTCGTCAGTATCATTACTTGCTCTCTTCGCTCGTAGTCTTCTTCTAGACGAAATGGCTATGGAAAACCTTAAGCCAATGCAAAGTTAGTCTGAAGTGGTCGCCGGACTCTTAAGCTTTGCTTTTTACACCATGGTGGTCTGCGTAGCCTTTTTAATGAAGTCGGTCCCTTGCCTTTTACTGGGCCCTGTATACTACCAGCCTCTCAATCGAGTTCACGCTTCTGGACATATGTCTTAAGAACTTCAGTATTCGCATCTGCATAATCGACGATAGTCTATCTTATTTATGAAGCTGTGCTGTCCCAATGTTGGGCAAAGGCCTCCCTACCCTGTTTCAGTTTATTTCTATCTTCAGCTACAATTGGCCATTCCCTCCGATGCTTGTCGAGGTCATTCCGCCATCGTCGTGTCGCCGTAGAGCACACTTGCCTAGAAGAAACCGATTCACTCCGGGCTTAGGTATTGATTCAAAATACATTCTAGATTACAGGGTGCCTTCCACCGACTGACGTCCTTTATGACCGCTGGCAATGACCCAGTTTAAGTTACCGCCCGGTTCCGTTTGCAGTGGGTTGTGGACGTAACTACAAGAACCAGGGGACAGTTCAGATCTAGCCATAGCCGATGCTTAACTGAACCGTTAACATTACGTCAGCTTTAAAAAACAGAAGGCGAATAGATCAGTATCACTAAAAATTGTGGTCATGTCACGAATGTGTCACCGGTGATCCAGTTGGGACAATTGTGAGACACAAGTGATATTGAGCCTTACCCCGTCCATTTTTTATGCTATGGTTGGTTAGCTGAATTGTCCTCCTGTTGCTGTTAATTTTCGACAGTCAGATCCACTCCCAACTTGTCGCTCAACATTAACAATGCACACAATTAAATATAACAGAACAATACAATACATTAGTTTGTGATACTTCTCCATTGATTAGTTTGGAACATTGTCTTTGTCTCGTTTACCTGTTATAGAAGAAAACTTTGCGATTACTACGACCTAAAGTCCAGACGACAAAAAGTGTTCGGAAGTCTGCAGATATACTTTTTCATAAACCATTTTCTCCTAGTGATACAGAACGTAAAAATTTCGTTCCAGACCTCCTGGAAACAGTCCATGGCTTGGTGAAGAGTTTGTAAGACTATGACTGACTTTAGTGCGCCAGTATTTAGACCTAGTGTCAACTAACTGTCAAATGACGTAACATAATGACAGTTAGTTGACACTAGGCCTACATTACATTTAGTCCAACAAATGTTTTTATTATGGTACGGCTACATTAGCGCACGGTAATTCGTATCGCGTTGTCGCGCTAAAATCATCGTTATCGGTTATCGGCGATGTTCTTGTCTACATTAGCGGTCTACTCGTTGTCTTTCTAGGGAATTGACGTGAGCGAAAGCCAGAATTATCATCGAAGGCCGCTAATGTAGCCGTACCATAACGACATTTATGATTGACATGGCCGACGGGCATGATGACGAGGAGCCGTGCATGGTGGCCGAGTGGGATGGACAACGTCTTCTGATCTGGTGATCTGGGGTTCGGTCCTGGCCGTGCCTATCCATGAACTTTTCTCTCGTCAATAGTTAATGTGAATTTAAATTTGACACGTACTCTTACGGTGAACGAAAACATCGTGAAGAAACCGAAATATCCTAGAATGAATGATTCTCGGACAAGTGATATTCACCTAACCACACTGAACACGCTCGACGTAGAATAGGCCCGTGTCCCTGCAGTGGACTAAAAGACTGTAAGTCTTTTACGTCCCCCTGCAGGGACACCGATATAGGGACACCGATGCAGGGGACTAAAAGACTAGTCTTTATGTCCCCCTGCAGGGACACCGATCGTGATGATGATGTAGATGAACGCCATTATGATGAGTTCAGAGCTCATGGCACGCCATGCTGCCAATCAAGTGCATCGCTCAAGTGTAGCGATGTTTTTTTTTTTTTTTATGGAGAATAGGTCGGCGTTTGACCACCAACTCGCCTGATGTTAAGCGTTAAGTTGTGGTCTAAGATGAAGCACGACGACCTATAAGATACTTATTCACTCTAGCCTTGAAGTTTTGTAGAGTGAAGAAGTACAAAGACGGCAGTTGAGTGAGGCGCTACAAGCGCGCTACTGCTCAGACCCGTCTTCGGAACGGTTACACCGGATTACATCCCGAAACACGACTAGGTCATTTCACGGCATGGCTTGGTCCGGTGGGTGGTAACTAGCCACGGCCGAAGCCTCCAGAGTTTGCTACCCGGTTAGCACTACCCGGGGACCACGTGTAGGGAATCAGAATAGAGTAAACTTCTACGGACGTGGGTAGCTCAGCCCCACGATGTCCATCTTAATGGATGTCCATCTTAATGGACATCGCTACACTTGAATTTGACGCACTAAAATTATGTTCAAATCATAAATGGAACTCTAGCCTAACTGTATCTCTCTGATCACAAAACAAACCGTACCTTACAATGTAACCTTCGCAACTGTGTCGGCGGCAATTAGAAATGAGCATGCCCAAACTTCTGTATCTCGTATCTCCGTATCCCGTGTCAGTTTTGTTACCGGCTCAGGTGTGTATAGTTACACTGTCCGGCGCTTACAAACTTATCCTAACGACTGTTTCCCAAGGACAAGCAGACAGCAACCAATTTAGATAGTCCTAAGTAACTATAACAGTAAAACACAACTGTGTATACCCTATCTATATCAAAGGCAAAGTTTGTGTGTAACAGCTTTTAGTTTTGAAATCAAATGAGCATTATATTTATCTGATGAAAGTCTTAACTGAAATCGTCCAATCCGTCTTTATTTAGTTTCTGTCGAGCAATTTCCGTTGCAAACATCGATAAAATTATTTCAACGGTTGAAATAAAATCTCTGTTGATTTATTTGTGACTGCTGGAATTGGAGTATTATTATTTTAATTATTTTACGGATGAACTCGTAAATCATATTACCAACTGGTTTAAGGTAAATAACCATCTAAATTAAATCTGGCCCTAATGCCAGATTTAGGGCGCAACTACACTTGGTCGTGAGCCCGTATTCGGGTGCACGAAAGACGCTACTCGTTACGGACACCTGTTTACATTGCATTGTTTTACTTATGATCCAAAAAAACAAGGTCTAGCATTTCAGGAGCAAACACGTATGACGTCACTCGTCATCATCATCCGTCTCTTTCGCACTCTTTGTAAATGACTTATTTCGGTCCTACTTAAGCATCGATTGACGTCACTACGTGTTGGCCACGTGACCGGAATGCTAAACCTGGCGAACTAAATTGTTATACCATGGTTCTACTCATGGTAACCAAAACGCTGGTCGAATACGGGCGTACTCGACTCCGTTGATTTACACTTAGTCGTTGGCCGAATTCCATAGGCACTCGAATACGAGCTAACGACCACGTGTAATTGCGCCATAAGTCTAGATTAGACAGTCGTGTCATAAAATCCGGTATCCAGCTTTAAGCAACGAGTCATCCAACGTAATGGATATATAGTTTAAACACAGCCAGCTGGCAGCCCAGTTTTGTGTGTGTGTGTGCGTTTTGTATGTCATCTGCTACATGACAGGAGCCCGGTGTACGGCGACAGGCTCGCCTCCTCATTTGGGACTGAATATCGTCCGACGAAGTGTGGGTGTCCCCTGCCACCCCCTTGCCAGCCCCCTCGGGGGAAAGGCGTGACGTTTGTATGTGTATGTGACAAACAAATACACGTAATTTCATGCCGCCATGCCGCGCTGCTGACCGCTGCTCTTTTACAATATTTTGAGTAAAATGATAACCTACGTGCCACATCAAACACAGGTATAGCACGTTAGATACGTACGACCACGGTAAAATAAAATATTCTGCCAGGTATAGCATTCAGAAACACTTAGTGACGTCAATCGATGCTTAAGCAAGACCGAAATTAGTAATTTACAACAAGTTCGAAAGAGACAGATGACGATGACGTCATTATGTGTTTGCTAAATGCTAGACCTTGTTTTTTTGGATCATGCGTAAGACTAAAGTGGTCATGGGCTAAAATTACACAATGCGCTTTAATTTCAATAACGTTGTTTTTATCAAGTACCTAGTTGTTTATTTCACGCAATTCCGAATGGATTTTCAACAGAAATTAACTCATTAAAAAAATCAAAATTATTCGGAAAGCTCACTTTCCTTCTTTTATTTTAAATACTTTTCCGAACTTATTCAGTTAACATTTTATTCCGGTTGTTCAAATTGCAAATCTTCCGGGAAATCGGTGTTAATTATTGAATAAACCGAATCCCTCTTAATTCCGAAAGAAGTGATATAAAGTTCGGAATAAGTATTTATTCGTTTCGATTCCCCTTGTGGCCGAACTTTGTGGAGTTGTAGAAATAATCCATTTTCCGTTTGACTGACAAAAATTAAAGTCTTACGAAAAGTACAAGTGGTCAATGTTAAGGTTAATTATTTTATTATTAAAATTAGGAACAACCAATTATTTTTAACCGACGAAAAGGACGATGCTTACAAGGCTTTTTACAGAGTGATCCGATTTTGATACGATCATTTTTTTATTGGAAAGGGTATACTTCCAAGGGGGTCCCATATAAATTACATCCTACTTCCTACTAATATTATAAACGCGAAAGTTTGTATGGATTTGTGGATGGATGGATGGATGTTTGTTACTCTTTCACGTCAGAACGGCTGAACAGATCTGGATGAAATTTGGCACAGAGACAGATTATAGTCTAGAGTAGCACATAGGATACTTTTTGACCGCGGGTGAAACCGCAGGGCGCAGCTAGTTAGATATAAATTTATAGAATGTATTTTTGATAAATTTGCTTCTATCAATGCATTAAAAACAGTATTGCAAAGTATTCAGAATCATTTTCATGTTCACATCTACAATGAGTGTTTAGAGAAACGTAAGTACGTATTTTTTTAAGTGGTTATGTTTTTCTAAGTAAAAACTAGAAATATCAACATGATACCGGTAGTTGGACTACTGGATTTTGTCAGTGGCGCCACTGGCGCTATATGGCGCTATATGGCGCTATGTGTTCCCGTGGTCTTAGTACCAATAGTCTCCGCCGCGCGCGCTGCCGATATATCTACCAGTGGTCCAACTACCGGATAAATGAAGAAAAAAAAAATGAAAAAAGTATAATTGTATTTGGTTTCAATAAAGAGTTTTTGTATTGTAATGTATTGTATAATAGTGTCGCGAGCGAGCGAGACAGCTGCCGCTCCTTTTCATACACCTTAACGGATTTTGAATAAAAGCAAAACAAAGTATCATGAAAAACGACTTCCAATGTATGATATATCATTTCTCAGTCATTGTGAGTTCATAATGACTGCAAAATAATGCAGGTGAACCCGTGACATTGAACAAAGTTAGAAATATTGCCATTTTTATACCAAGATGATAAACTTACGTAGGTACCTACTAACATACAAAAATAGCTAGATATGTTTTATGTCTAGGGAACAACTATTTTAGTTTCGCAGTTTCTCGCGTGTGAAGCAGCTGTTCCCCTCGCATTCTGAATTAGATGAAGAGCTAATGAACGATTTCATTACGATAAAAGGATTGGTGTCATTTATTCTAACTATATATTTATTCTATATTTGTCCTTGTTGCATTACATTGTCTTACATATTCTTGTACCGTTCCAATTTCAATTCATTAAGAAACATAAAGATTTTATTTAGATTATGGGTCTGTAATGAAATAAAAAGGCTTATTAAAGCTCAGCTAGTTACTAAAATCTATAATTATATTACTGTGACGCTACAAACTAAAAAAAAACAGTATTGCACGTATAATTTTTTTTGCTTAATTTAACAAAATCGAGGAAAAAAATTGTTATCTAATGAATAATTCACGCATAAAAATCACAAAGTAAATAATAATATACGATTCATCATCTAAAACACAAATTATGTCTTCCGTCTATCGACTAAAATATATTTTTTTAAAGAATAGGTTAACATTTGACCACCAACTCGCCTGACGTGGAACGACATTGTGACGCACGAAGACCTAGAAAGTTATTCACTCTGGCCTTGAAGATACCTAGGTTGTAGTTAGTCGGAAAATAAATAGTAATAATAGTAGTAGTAGGATAATAGTAGTCGATTGAAAAAACACTCGTACTAAAATCACGCAGCATCTCGGAGCCTAAGCTAGCGAATGTGCAACGAACCTAATTTTGAGCAAGACGCATTTAGCTGTGGTTGGGTTTAATGCACACTGTCACACGAGCTTACCAGTTTGAGGAATTTGCTTTACTTTAATTATACTCGTACTACTTTCTGTCATTTTCTCATAGAAACTATGTTCTCCTGGTAGGTGAGATTAAGTTGCCAACAATTCCTCTCAGTATAAATGTTGTCTATTCGTCATTATTGCACGAGTATCACTGGGTATCATTGACACTCGCGCAATTATGACGAGTTCAACGGCATTTCAATAATATACCATTATTATTTTAAAAAAACTCGGCCGCAAAATGTTGTACCCTATGTTACTACCTTCCACTATCAAGATGATTCGAATGACACCTCGCATGTCGAAACCCATCCAGCTGTTTAGGCTGTAGGGCGTGCCAATAAAATCTCATACATACATACTCACCCACATACATAAATACTTACATACATACAAACATTTGAAAAACATAATCCTCCTTCTTGCTCTTCTTGCGCAATCGGGTAAAAATACAAAGCAATTTCTTTTTCAAAGTCAGTTCGGTCGTTTAATAGTTTCGAGGGAACGTGAAGATGGCCATACGTCATACAAACATACTTACCTCTTTACAAAACAGATCAAACATAAATACATAACGCTCCTTTCGGGATCATCCGTCGCAATCGGATAAAAAGATATTTATACCATTTAGATAAAAGTATTATTTTGTCCTAGGAACTCGAAACCCTTTGATTTCTTTGCTTTCTTTATTTTATTTTTTGTTATAGTCTGTAGACACTGCTGGCCAGACAGAAAAGACGTAGGACGAGCTCGGGACGGGAACAGTGCGGAGATATGAAAACATGTCACCTTCATACAAAACGAGAAGGATCATGTCCGTGTCACCTCTACGCCCCGTCTTCTATGTCTGTGTTGCGTTGCGTCTCTTCTATTTATTTTGTATGAAAGAACATTAAAGGGACACCGCGTTTACGTCCCGACCGTTTCTCATTAGCGTCGTACGTCCTTTCTGTCTAAGACAGACAGGACGTAAGACGTGAAGAACGAAACTAAGACACTTAGATTTGAGTTTTAAAATCTTCATTATTTCCGGAATTCTTCGCTTTTCAATACTCTACTTTTCAGTATTCTCTCAATTTCAGTATTAACTTCTTTGGGTTCGTTTTTCTAACCCGAATAGCGGGATTAGCTCTAAAAACAATTAAATTTAACGTTTCGACGTTAATTTGATTTTTTTTCGTGGAAAGATTAATTTTGTTGTTAGAGCCAAATTCCACGAGTGCACGCCACATTAACGCAGTTTTCTCGGAAAATGAAGATTATCCAACCCAGCTTGGCTCAGTTTTGTTGGCCTGGTATCGTTCTGAACTTGATGGTAAACACGCCTTTATTGCATACAGCACGCAACAGGAATGCAATGCATTTCGCATACCGACGAATACTACAGTCACACAACAGTTTTAACATTGCGAAGAATTCGTTTGAGTTCAGCTTCATTTTTGAATTTTTTGTTAGATTGCCATAGAAATAAATGCTAAGAGAATTCTGATGGAAATAGTTTTGTCATTGAATTTCGAAGTTCAGTTTGTTCCGGTTTCATGGTGTAACGCAAATCTATCAAAATCGCGGATATGGTTTTTCTGTAGATATAAAATCATAATTATCTCCTCTATTTTCATAAAATTCCAAAAACTGCTTCGATAACAACTATCCTACTAATATATTAAGTATAAACGTGAAAGTTTGTAAGAATGGATGGATGGATGTTTGTTACTCTTTCACGCCAGAACGGCTGAACAGATCTGGCTGAAATTTGGCACGGAGATAAATTATAGTCTAGAATAGCACATAGGGTACTTTTTAACCGCGGGTGAAACCGCGGGGCGCAGGTAGTTTTATTATAATAATGATCAAACCTTCTCACAAAGTTTCAAAAGAATCGCTTAAGAAATCCGACCTGTAGACAAAAGACAGAGATCCAGAATTTGGACAAACGAAAGTACAAACTTGTACAAACTGAAGCATAGACGCTTCGCTAACGCTCACTCGGTCAATAAGTGTTGAATGACTATAAGTACCTAAATGTATGTAATTAGCATTACTTGCGGCCGACGACAACTTTTTTACATATTTACAAAGTCTAAAGTACGTAATTATTATGAAAGCAATTAAAGCACCTCTGTGTAAATTAATTAACATTAAGCTAAGTGAGGAACACATTTCGTGAAAATAATTTAATTTCCACGAAGACAATGGACGTACGAGTGTAAAATAATTAAAACAAAAGACAGATTAGGACAGTTACGTTACAAGAGATAATTGTATTAGGTATATACACTTAGACTTGAACTTTACTTAATTTAGCACGAACACACCACACCACACACTTTATTCTTCCAATCAACATTTCTTGGGTAGAAATATTACAAAAACGATCACAGAAAAAAAACAGGCAGTTAATTTGAAAGTCGAAAAAAAAGGTTTACTTACCAAGTTTCTACTTGGTAAATCTTTTTTTTCTTTGCCTGGTTATATACATTAGGAATGGTGTAAACAACTCAACTTACAAAAACATAGCTCTTACAAAAAGAAGAAAAAAAAGAAGTTGGATAATCTAGTCAAGAGAATGAAATATCTATAAACAAACTCTCTATCTTGGTACCCAACTATATAAGTAACGACATTAGAATAATAAGCAAAACAAATCAAGCCCGAAACAAAGGCCTTGGAAAAATATTCAAATCTCGCGGAACTGTCCCGACCATATTTTTGTTCCCAACAGAGACCTCCGAGGGCTTTGCTTGCATGAATACCGTTTTGCCCGACACCCTTTATGTCCACGCCTCTATCACTTTATGTCTCGTGACCTCCAATTTTATGAACAAATGTGTTATGTGACAACCCTTTCGTGTATGTGCGGTCAAATGGTAAAACTCTACTCTCATATTGGCATTGATATCGCACATAGTGTCCAGTTGACTGGTTCAAGATTCAATGTGAAATGTTTCAAAGTCAGATTCTGCGCAGTGTTTTTTTCTTCTTTATAAACTGGGTAACGAATTGATGAGACGAGCAAATTGCTAGTTTAATAAGATACGCTTTTTTCTTAACAACAACAGTTAGCGTTGTCGTCTCAAATTCATGAACTTAAAAGATCTTGGGAGAACTGTTACTGATCTCGTCACTTTAAACTTGCAATCTCTCTGATATTCCCGTTTTCCTAGAACACAGTAAGGCTCCGTTCTAATTTAGCAAATTGTGAGCGATTGACTGCTTGCCTCCAGTCAGCTACTCTATAATTTTAAATAAAATGTCTTAACAGCCCGTTCCGCGGTGCTATTCACAATTATTCGGAAACGTTTCTGATCGGATCCCACAAATATCAAACTTAATTTTTTCGAATCTATATATTTTATTTTCCAAATATTTTAAAATTATTTGGATTACTAACCCAAATCTCTATTCCAGTATAATATTATATAATAGTATAAATCTGATCCGAAGAACGAATCTCGTTTTAAACCTTAGGAATATGGACTGAGATTCGAAACTCACATGTTTAAAATTTATGGAATCCAAACGGAAACATTTCCGAATGATTGTGAATACCTATGCTATTCAAAGTTTGCGGCGCTTGCTGACTTATTCAGTGAGCGACTGATTCTTATTTTGTTTGCAACAGTTCGCTGCTTGCTGCTTGACTCAGATTCAGCCAGCCGACAGTTCATCTAGGCAGGACGAAGCCTAAGTACTAAGTAGCGCTCACCGGCTAGATACTACATTATTATAACTTCACAAGCTGACTCCACAGATGTCTCGCACCTGGAGTGTGAGCGGAGCGAGTCTATGAGAGCGTGTATGTTAAGTGACATAAACCCCCGAGATGTTGGCATGTTCCAAGGTATCCTGGCTGCACCCATGTTTGATGCGGTGAGGTCCTTCTATGCCATGGTCTCGGGAGTATTGACTTTAGAAAGGACTCCAGTCTGTTTTAAAGAATTATAAACACTACTTACTTACTACTTTTACCATATAGTAGTAGGTACGGTATAGTAAGATGTACAGCGACTAAAGCCTTGAAAAAAAAGTTAGATTAAAAAAAAAGCTGTCTCCACGCTGGCTCTCAATATCTTCAGAGATTAAGTCTGATAAAAGACCTTAACCTGACTTGCAGGCCTTTAAAGTCCTTCATAACACTGTCTAGGTACCTCTGAAACAAATACCTATAAGCCGCTAGCCTTACCTCGCTTACATCATTCATAAAGACTCAGCTCAATAATGTCATAATAGTAACATTATTGAAAGAAAAACCAAAACACCCGGGTGCAAAATCTTGTACCCTATGTCGCTTCCACTATCAAGACGATTCAAATGACACCTCACATGTCGGACACCATCAAGCTGTTTAGGTTGAATGGCGTGTCAAAGAAACCTCATACATACATACCCACACACATACATACACTCGAAAAACATAACCCTCCTTCTTGCGCAGTCGGGCAAAAATATAACTGTATTGGTCTAAATCTCAAGACAAATCTTTCTATATTGCAAAAGCCTTGGCCTCATATTTAAGCTTGCTAAGTTACTATTTGCTCTATTCATGTCGCGTAATGGATGCTACTTCGGGAAATCCAAGCATGTACAGCGTTGACCTTCTATAAATAAGATCACAGACGACTTTTGTAAATTTCAAAGCTCAACTATAGTTACTGCCTCGGTGGCTCAGTTGGTAGTTTTTTACATCAATAAAGGCATGCGTTTTACCACTGACTCGCCTGATGGGAAGCGTCGACGTGATCGAAGGTGTAACACGCTTGCCTAGGAGATAATTATTCACTTTACTCTTAAACACCCCCGGTTGAACTGCCTTCTGAGCTTGGGGGCGTGAGTTTTACTTCCACATAGGACAAACCATGGTATAATAATATACTCCGCCAGGTATAGCATTCCGATCACGTGGGCAATACGCAGTGACGTCAATTTGACTGCCTCGGTGGCTCAGTTGGTAGTGAACCTACCTTCTGAGCTTGGGGGCGTGGGTTCGATTCCCACCTAGAGCAAACATTAACGTGATGAACATTTGTGTTAGTTCTATGTCTGGGTGTTATTATCTATATAAGTATGTATTTAAAAATATCTAAGTATGTATATCAGTCTCTGGCAGCCATAGTACAAGCTTTGCTTAGTTTGGGGTCAGGCGACCGTGTGTGGAAGTGTCCCGAATTTATTTATTATTATTTATTTATTTATTTCCCTTTCCAAAAAATAGATTTTATGTTCCGCCTATTTTAATAAAGGTAAGGATTAATTTATGCAAAACCTAAAATATCAGCAGTTTTGTTACTAGTATATTTTTGTATGAAATCTTTTTGTTTTTCATACATTTTAGTGAGATTCAGAGCATGAACAAATAGAATTAAACGAATGAAAACATCAAAGGGTCCGAGGATTTAAATCGTTGAGTACGGGATCAAAATACCTTAATTAAAGGTATGGGAAGTTGAATCCATGAATGAGACGAGGGACTGTACGAATTCTCTATGGTATTAAGTAGTTGAAATGTTTGATCTCATTTAGAACTGATGAGTATTTATGTTTATCAAAGACCCTTAGGGTAAATACATTTTAAACTTACAAGCCATCAACAAAAAAATGTTGTGTTATTTTTGTGAAAAGTAAGTAGTAATAGTAAGTGGATGCATGTCATGGTACAATTATACATATAGTGTAAGTCAGATATAGGACTATTCTGCTATTATTCAAATCGTCATAACATATCGTCACGCTTTTCCCCCGAGGAGGCTGGCAGAGGTGTAATACAACACCCACACTTCGCCAGACGATATTTAGTCCTAAATGTGACAGGGGGTGAGCCTGTCGCCATACACCGGGCTCCAGTCATGTAGCAGATAACATACATACAATACGCACATATGTTCGCATAATGAACAAATTGGTGCGTGCCGTCAGCTGGGTTTTGAACCTGCTCCCTCTGGCTTGAGAGGCGAGTCTCTTCCAGCTAGGCTATCATAGCTTCATTCGGCTATTATTCAGAACAGTAAATTTCAAAATCTAAGCTGTCTAAGATAAGTAGTGACCTTGTATACAGGGTTATAGGTAACTCACCAAAAACCTTTTAAGGGTTCATTGTACTCATCACTATGAACAAGGTGCTGGTTTTGGGTGTAGTAGAAATAATGTGTCTTGTCCTATCACAAGACACAATATTACCTACTACACCCAAAACTTTTATAAAAGTTTTGGCAAAAGCAAACTTGTGTTATAACACAAGTTTGCAAAAACCGAGAAAAAAATCTAGTAATCGTAAAAAAATGATCACGTGACTACTTATTTTGAATGAAGACTAGGTTATTTTCTTTCTAATTTTGCAAGCTTATGTTCTAAAAGTTGCTCACTTTGACGGATAGAACAACACCCTGAAGTATAACTACACCCAAAACCAGCAACTTGTATACGCAGCAACAACAAACGCAGGCATAGATACTTTTAGCTAGATTTAGCAATTTTGCGTTCTGAATAGGCCCTAGTATTTTAACAAGCCTTTAAAAATGCAGACGAACATAAAGCAATGTATCACAATTATTTTCACAAATTATCATTAAAAACCTCAACGCCTAGCTTATTAATTACAGCAATTTAAATTATCAAGCCAATTTATCTAAACCTGATGAGTTCCCCAGAACAAAACCGCAAATGCCTCTATTTGTACAGCCATTCGAGGCTATCGCACCAAATCTTTTCGTAAACTTAAATCAGATGCGTGTGAAAAATGCCAGCTATTTGTAAATGTCTCCGCAGAACTTGCGCGTCTGTCTGAACTTTTTTCGTTTGCGTTTAGAATAAGGGTATCTACGGCGCAGTTGGTTAGTGGACCAAATTATGTTGGACATTCATAATTGCCCGAGCGAGCGTTAGCAAGCGAAGCGTTTATGCTTCTGCTTCGACAAACATGCTTTTGTAGGTCCGAATTCTGTCTGGATTTTTGTCTGGATCCGGATATCTGTCTTCCTTTACTGGTCGCATTTTTTAACAGATTCTCGTGAAATTTTGTGAGTACATAGGTTTTTCAAAATCAAATCTCCGTAATTTCCAAAAACTGACTTGACATAAAAAATCTGTATAATTATCGAACCTGCTCACAAAATTCCACGAGAATTGTTGAGGAATGCGGCCTGCGGAGGAGTCGGCGACGTTGACAGACGTCGACGTCGGCTGCGAAGTCTACAGCTCACAGAGCGCCTACTTTACTTACTCCATGTCAAGTCTTAGGGAGTCTGCATACTAAAGTCGCCGACCCGCCGACCCAACCCGCCGACATGACGTTTGTGGCTTGATTATCTTTTTTTGGCTGCCCATTTCAAGAACCATGGCCGCTAACTTAAGTGTGTTGACTCCCTGACATTATGCAACGGCATCAGATTACGCATCACAGATTTGAGAAGTCGCGAACATAAACGAGTCATGAACGAAGTGAGGGTGGTTGTAAGCGTGGTGTAGCTAATTTACCGCGCAAATTAGCCCCCGTGAAGTAAACGCATTACGCAAGTTGCGGTATTGTACCTAACTAAGCTCTATGTATGACCAAATCGCACATGTCAACTAACTAGCTCTATAACTAACATTTTATGCATCAGGGGGGCTATTCCTGCGCGTGAGATGAGATGCGATTTTATCTTGGTCACTCTCATACCTATGACGTTTCAAACGAGAGCAACAAAGACGAAGAAAAGTGAGATGAAAATCTCAAATCTCCGAATAGGGCCACTGTTAAGTATACTTTTTAACCGCGGGTAACACAGTGGGGCGCAGCTAGCTATACATAAAACATGAAAACGTTTTCCAACATAATTTTGTGTTACATAATTATTGTTACAATTTGTTTACCCTGTACCGACATAAAATGTGATACGCAACTTTTTAAGCAACTATTTAATTTGTTTACTGGCCGATTTTGCCTCTTGAAATAAGGTCTAGAAACTTAAATCAAAACCCAATCTTATCTTGTAAAGCATGAAAGTATTTTAGGATCAAATTGTCTCGATCCCAAAACCAAGTGACATGAATTTTCCTCAACGTTATTATATGGCTCATGTTTCTCCAGGACCGTGTGTCATCCGATATTCAGATTCGAGCAGATATCTCGTGATTTATTGTCACTTTTTTCTCGTATAAACAACAATACCCGTGTCATTTGCGTGATAAATTTCGGCTTGGTCTGCATTCCTAATCGTGGCCAGCATTATCAATTGTATGGTCTGATTTGACAACTGCTGTGCTATGCTAAGAGTCCGGCGACCACTTTAGACTAACTTCGCATTGGCTTAAGGTTTTCTATTGCCATTTCGTCTCGAAGCGAAGAGAGCAAGTAATGATAGTGACGAGCCTCCATAGTTATCTACAGAGTGACAAGGAGCAATTTCAATTTTTATTTATGACTTTTGCACTTCTGTAATCATTCTTAAACATATAAGAATTTCCCTTGTATGTATTATGGATTCATTTAAAAGCTAATGATGTAGACAACCTCCCTATGTAATTTGCTTTGTTTATCTATTGAATAAATCAGACAAAAGTGACCCCTTACAAGTGCGGATATTTATCATAGCTCTACTTTCTTTTGAGGACGTTTTTTTAAAAAAAACAAGAACATAGAGGCGGAGATATAGTTAATTAAAGTGTTCATGCAAAATTGTATCATAACCTGACAAATGGTTTCCAAGAAATTTGACAAGCACGTTTGTATGGAAATTTTAGAGCTTAAACTAACTATTCAAGATACTATTTATTTTAGTTCTAAGTTCTAACACAACATAACAGTAGCTATATACAGGTCATACAATTATTGCAGCTGTTACATAATGTATTACCTATTATTTGACTGACTCGGTGGCTCAGTTGGTAGTGAACCTGCCTTCTGAGCTTAGGGGCGTGGGTTCGATTCCCACTTAGCGCAAACATTTATGTGATGAACATTTGTGTTTGTTCTATGTCTGGGTGTTAATATCTATTTAAGTATTTATTTAAAAATATCTAAGTATGTATATCAGTCTCTGGCAGCCATAGTACAAGCTTTGCTTAGTTTAGGGTCAGGCGACCGTGTGTGGGAAGTGTCCCGAATTTATTATTTATTATTTTTCTGTGCATGTCGTGTATTTGTGCTGTGTTTGTAATCAGGTATGGGTGCGCTTAAGTGTGTGTGTATATATTTGTATTTATATGCTATACTATACAACGTGCTGGTTTTGAGTCTAGTAATACTTAAGGCTGTTTTACCCGTCAAAGTGAACAACTTTAGAACGTCAGTTTGCAAAATTCGTAACGTAAATAATCAAGTCTCCATTCAAAATAACTATTCACGTGATCAATTTTTTAAGAAGACTCGATATTTTTTTTCTCGAATTTTCCAAACTCATGTTCTAACAATTGTGTACTTTGCCGAGTAGGTATCACTACACCCAAAACCAGCCACTAGTGTGTGTGCTGTTTTGTTGTTACGAGTATACTATGTCATGTATATTTTGTGTATATTGAGAGCTGTTGTTCAGAATTCATATTATGTTGATTAGAAATTCTGACTACGACGATGGAAATATGTTGAACCTTGGTGCCTACAATTTATAATAATGTTCTTTTTGTTCATTTTCTTCTTGTTTTTGCTCGCGTTTCATTTAGCATACTTTTGTACCTACTATACATTCACAGGAAATTGAGCTTCTTTGGTGTTTTTTTACCATAGCGAATCAGATAGCAGATGGATATTATGTATACTAAATTTACATTTACTTTTTAAAACTTTTTTTTTTAATTTAACGAATTGATGGGTCTGTTTTTTATTAACTTGTTTTAGTTTATTCATAAAATAGTATCAAAAAACCTTCCCCATGAAATAGTGTTTCTGACTGCCGCGGTGGCCGAGTTGGTAGTGAACCTACCTTCTGAGCTTGGGGGCGTGGGTTCGATTCCCACCTAGAAAAAAACATTAATGTGATGAACATTTGTGTTTGTTTTATGTCTGGGTGTTAATATGTATTTATGTAAGTATTTAAAAATATCTAAGTATGTATATCAGTCTCTGGCAGCTATAGTACAAGCTTTGCTTAGTTTGGAGTCAGGCGACCGTGTGTGGAAGTGTCCCGAATTTATTTATTTATTATTATTATTTAACAGATACCTGTACTTATAAACGTATTATGCCATGTTCACATTTTAATAATAATTCCGAAATGTTCTCCTACCGTATAGATGCTAGTATTTATACAATCATGAGGTGTGCAGTGTAGCCGTGTGTCAATGTCAAATCAACCGAACTTTAATTTACAACTGTCACGCTGCTTCAAGTCAGCTCCTCGACAGCTCTGAATCGGTAGGGGGGTGAGGAAGCCCTGATTGGTGGGGAGGTAACAGTGGTCATTCTATACATAGTAATACTATGTATATTATGTTATGTGATTAAATACAAGAACTGCCTAAGTCCCTGCTTAACTAGTTTTAAAGTACTCCTAGCGAAATATTCGCTTACTGGGCACATAAAGTTAAGATTCTCCTAAAGAATGGTTAAGTGGGTAAAATTTAGGATGGAGGCTAGCAGTAGGTACAATAAGATAAGCAAGAATTTTAATAGCAATTATTATAATTTTGAACAAGTCCATAAGCTTTAAGTTAAACTTACTTGTATGTTAGTAAATCCAAATAAACAGCAAACAGTATTACTTACTAAACTGCAAGATACATTTAATAATTTATCTTAATTGTAGTATGACAATGTAAACCAAGATCTATCAGTATGCTTATAGCAAGCGTGGCTTTCATTTAATCAAAAACCGCTAAGGACGTTGACAAGTCGAAGTCATTAACAAAATTAATACACCAAGATGCCAATTGGTGAGGAACTAATCAGCATTCGTTTGCAAGTACAAATTAATGTCAATTTGATGAGCTCTACCGCCTCTAAAGAATATAAATGTTTAATGAGTAAGTAAATGTTCAATGAGTACCTATTGGCTTTGAAGTATTAAATAAAATACGTCTGCTTGGTTTGATGTTTTATTACGACTAAAAACTTATTCATACTTATGTTACCTAGACACATTACATACTATTTCATATACTGCTTCACCTCCGGGGGTGAAAGAAAAAGAATAATTATACTTTAAAACTTATACTACTTATGAAACATTTTCGTTCTATTTTTATGTACTACATCTATTTTACCGTTCTTATCTATCTTAACATTCATTTCTAAATCTTCTAAAACTCTGTATGGACCTTCATAAACACAATCAAGCTTACGAGCACATTCGTTTTTAACTAAAATAAGATCATTTTTATTATAATATATTGGATTACATGTTTTATCATAATTGTCTTTTCTTTTCTCTTTATGAGCAATCAAATTATTTCTTGCGTCTCTTAGCGCTACTTGCATCTTATATTTTAAGTCTAAACAATAGTTATCAGGATTATAAAGTGGTTCTACAATATTACATATACTACTTGGCAAATGACACTGTCTCCCAAACACAAGTTCAAATGGAGAATATTTAGTTTGTGTATTTACCGAAGTATTATAACTAAAACACCAGAACGGTACCCAATGGGACCATTCATGATTCGTATTAAAACAATAAGTCCTTAAAAATGCGCCTAAATGCTTATGAGCTATTTCAAGAGAACCGATTGATTGATGGTGGTATGCAGTTGAGGTTAGCTTTTCTATCTCTAACAGTTTACATACCTGTTCCATCACTTGGGAAAGAAATTCGGTTCCCCGGTCTGTAGCTATAGATTTTGGAATACCGAACCGTAGAATAAAATTATTTACAAAGGCTTTTGCCACACTTACCGCTTATTTGTTGCGTAACGGGTACGCCTCTATATATTTAGTTAGCTCACATTGTAGCGTTAAAATATAGCAATTACCGTACTCATCTTTGTCTAAGGGACCAACCAAATCAAGAAAAATTTTCTCGAACGCAGTCGTCGCCGTTGTAGTTATAGTCATAGGTTGCTTAGTATACTTACTATGCTTCATTTTCTGACACATGTTGCATTTACTTATATACTTACGTACATCCGAGTCTAGACTTGGCCAGTAATATTTTCTTTTTATGTTATTTGTCATTCTGTTCATTCCAGCATGACCACTCGTTGGCAATAAATGATAATCATTTAAAATAAATTGTTTTTCTTCTTCGTCACAAATTCTACGTATACCTTTTAAAACACATATTCGTGGACCGTTCCATTCCTTACATAATTTTATCTCTCTACATATTTTTTCTATAAATTCATTATTTTTGTTATCTTTCACTATGCATAGTTCTTTTATCTTTATTCTTTCACAAAATTCTTTTAGCTTAGTTACAAATTCGGCTCGCGAGAAGTGTAACCTAAAGCCCAAGTTAATACACAATAACATTTTATTTGGTACATAAACAAAACATTCCTCTTCTTTTGTCACAATATTTCCTTTTCTATATTTCTTTACTGTTTCTTCTTCTACTAACTTCATTTCAATAGAATCACATGGCTGCTTTAATAATTCCACAACTCGTGGTTGATCAGGCCACTCGTCCGTGTCCTTACAAAGCTTACCTTGCGCTTTCTTACTTTCTTCTTCCAATTTCCTCTTTTGACCTCTTGTTGTCATAGTTATAATTTGTTCTTTCATACCCTTCAACTCACTCGATGTTATACATACTCTTGATAATGCATCTGCGATTACATTATCTTTGCCTCTCACATATACTATCTCAAAATCGTACTCCTCAAGAATCAACCTATATTTTATTAACCTACTTGACGGATCCTTCATACCGAACAAATAAATTAATGGTTTGTGGTCTGTCATAATTGTAAATTTTCTACCAAAAACATAAGGTCTGAAATATTTAACTGCCCAAACAATAGCCGTTATTTCCTTTTCGATTACAGGATAATTTTTCTCAGCCTTGTTCAACGGTCTACTTGCGTAAGCAACGGGTTTCATATTTTTATTACACAATACAGCTCCTATAGCCATATCTGAAGCATCTGTTTGAATAACAAATTCATTTGTTTCTGAAAAGTCAGGATATTTCAAAATCGGTGCTGTTACCAATGATGTTTTTAAATAATCAAACGCATTTTGACATTCAGCATCCCAAATAAAAGGAACATTTCTTTTCAACAAACGGTTTAAAGGCATGGTAATCGTCGCAAAAGATGGTACAAATTTTCTGTAGTAGTTGCAGAAGGCAACAAAACGTCTTGTCTCATCTGCGCTTTTAGGAATAGGATATTGCACTAAAACTCTAGTTTTTTCAGGATCAGGTGAAACACCATCAGCAGATACTAGATGTCCCAGATATAAAATGTCTTTCTTTAAGAATTTGCATTTGTTTGGATTTAATTTCAAATTTACTTTTCTAAGTCTTTCAAAAACGTCAATTAAATTTTGATTATGAATATTCAAGGATCTTCCAAAAATTATTAAATCATCTAAATAAACAAAACACTTTTCAAAAGCTAGACCTGACATTGCTATTGACATAATTCTACTAAATGCACTACAAGATGTCTTAAGACCCATAGGTAATCGTTTTAGTTGATAATGTCCTGTACTAGTCGAAAACGCTGTATATTTTCTACTCTCTGGGGCAAGTGATGCCTGGTAATAACCTTGCTGAAGATCAAGATGAGAGAAATACATCGAACCAGATAAGGAATCTAAAATGTCTGTAATGTTGGGTAAAGGGAACTTATCATCAACAATATTTTCGTTTAATTTTCGAAAATCAATAACTAATCGCCATTTTTGAGAACCTTCCGACTTTTTTGGCACTAATAGGATAGGACTAGACCATTCGCTATTAGATTCTTCTATTATATCATCTTCAAGCATTTTCGTTATCTGTTTATTGACTTCTGTCTTTAATGCTTGAGGTAACCGGTATGGTTTTGTATAAATAGGATTAATGTTATTTTTCAAAGTTATAGATTGTTCGCAAATATTTGTCGTTTCTAATTTATCACCTGGTAAAAAGAAAATATCAGAATATTTGGTGCAAATATCTTCAATTGAATTCTTTTCTTCTTTATTTAAATGTTGTATTTCTAATAATGGTAACAATGTATTAGCCCTCTTCAAATTACTTTCACATTGACCAAACTTAAAAATGTTGTAATCACATAAGAGCTCTACACTCAACACAAAATTGTCTAATCTGAATTCTTCGTCCCGTGTATTCAAAATCTTAATAGGAACCCTTTTATTTTTAGGTCTAACAATAGTACTTGCTAAAAATATATCTCTTTCTAGCTCTCTGGCGCTAACAAAACAGTCACCTTTCACTTCCTTGTCTAAATATACGTAATGTATAGATTCACTTCGAGCTGGTAATAACAATGAATTGCTATAATCAGGTTTGTCATAAATTGGTATATCATAATACTCGCCGTTTTTCTTCAGGGTTAGTACGTTTTTTTCTAAATCTATGTTAGCTTTATAGTTATTCATAAAGTCTATTCCTACTATCCCATCGACGCTGATAGGTAAATTCCTAAAAATATGAAACTTATTCTGAAACTTATCATTTAAAGAAGCATACATATCTAATACTACATAACCGGAAGACCTAATCTTACCTCCGATACCATTGACCTCTAAATTATCGTAGGATACGGTACATGTCTTTGGCAGTTCTTCTTCTTTAAGTACCGAAATCGATGCACCTGTATCTATTAATAACACTAACTTCTTGCTTTTAATGTAAAAATTGACAAATTTGGAATTACCTCTACAGGCGTAAACAAAATTATTAATCACGAAAAAACTGATTGTTTTCTTCCTCATTACATTTCTGTTGTGAATTATTGGAAGTGGCATAGCCGTAGTCAGTAGTAGCATTAGCATTATGATTAGCACGTACCTGAGCGTTGTCGCTTTGCGATATTGTCATCACGTTGTCGTTGTTGTAAAAACCTTGTCCACCTCGTCGGTTGTAAGTGTAACCACGTCTGTTATACTGTCCTCTGCCTCGTGGAGCATATTGAAAAGGTCGGGAGTAACCTTGATACCTATTAGAATTATTTCCGTAGGTGTTGTTATTATTCTGAAACCTACCTCTGTTGCTGTTGTAGTAATAATTCTGGCGTCCACGTCCTCTGTTTTGTCCTTGAAATCTAGAAAAACGATTATTGTACCTACCTCTGAATGTTGACATTTTCATCACCTCATGTTGTCTGGACATCGATGTTGATTCATCCTTGGCAGCCTGAATCGCGTCCTTTAGAGAAGAATAGTTGCGTGCAGCAATAATTGTACTCAATTTTTCTTCTTTAAGACCATCTGTAAATTTTTTAATAACCATTTTCTCATTAATTGGCTTCAAAACTGCGCATTTAGATGCGTCGCCATCGGCCTGTGAAATGTTCAAATCAGTTAACAGTTTTTCAAGTTTCGAACCATATTCATCAACAGTCCTAAAACCTTGGTTCAAAGATTGAATTTGATTTTGTATAGCCGTGAAAGATTTCTTTGTCAATAACGTTTTTCGAAAATCTTGTATCATGTCCTTGACGGACACGTAAGTAGTTTCTACACGTAATTTCGCGTTTTCTGATAACCTACCCTTAAGTACAAATTTAATCAATAGTTGTTGTCCTGCACCATTAAGCATATCTGCATACATTTCCACAGCATCAATCAATCGTTTCGTAGTATCCTCCTTATCGTCTAAAGTAGGAATTAGTCCACAAGCTGTTTTTATATCAAAATCCATTTTTTCTGATTTTATTTCTAAATTAGTGGTTGCACATAATTGATATATTTCTGTATACAATGAAAAAATATTTTGATATGTCTCGGTAATCAAACTTAATTCTTTCGAACAATGACTTAAAGTAGAAAATAGATTTTCAGCAGTTTTTAATAATTCGTCGGCTTCTAGCAGCTTAACTGGTGTAATTGAACACTTGTATCGGCCTTGACCTTTTTTTATAAAATATTTTCTTATTTCTTTCAATTTTTCGTAAATTACAATTAAGGCTTCTGCCATAGTACACTTAGTAAATAAGACATAACAGTTACACAATTACGGCATTTGGTGTTTTTTTTCTTTTTTTTTTAGATATAAATACAACGTGCTGGTTTGAGGTGTAGTAATATTCAAAGGTGTGTATCTGTATAACATTTTGAATCATTTGCCAGAATAACAAAATCCAAATCAAACCTTTATTGTTCCATACTAAGTTTAAAAAACTATTTTTTACAATTATTTTGGACAGCCCTTAAAGCGATCGCTGACCGCGGCGTTTGTCAAACAACACTCAACACGCATGCGATCGTCTTCCCCGTTCTTCAGCCCGCGCCCCGCCGCCGACGGCGGCGCACACGGCTTAAACTTAATTCGCTAAGAAACAATGTTTATTGTTTACGTTGCAGTGGAAGTAGGTAGATTTATAAGATGTTAGATAGGTATTAAGGTTTTTTTTTGTATTTCGCTAGTGTTTCACTAATTACTTTGCTAATAACCACATATTAGTACTACACAAAAATGTACGTAGTAGGTTCTTATCTTACCTAATTATTATCCTTCCTTGTCCGTGAGTTAACATTGTGATTACTGCTCTTTTGGGGTCACTTTTTCACATAGGTAACACGAAGTTGCGTGTTTTACAACATTCACAACAATCCAAGAACTACCCCAACACAACATACTTATCGCACAGATCACAGAAGAGGTTCGAAGTGCTGTCCTCCCCTCTCAATGCACACCCCCACTCGACGAGACACTGAAGCCATGACATTCCGGAGCATTTCGGGAGCAATCGTGATGAATGCCGGTGTAATACGCGCAACCATTTCCTCCGTGGTATTGCATAGCACGGCATACACGGCATTTTTGACGAAACCCCACAGAAAAAAGTCCAAAGGCGTGAGGTCCGGAGATCGAGGAGACAAACGACTGTTGCAGAGGCGACCTTCCGTCCACAAAACGTTTACGGTAGACCTCACGCGCCGCAAGGCAGTTTCCGACCGCAGCACCAAGACATTAAAATATCATCTCGTAATATTCAGCATTTGAATATGACATCGTATTATAATTTACGCAATCAAACAATAAAGAAGGAATTTTATGACTTCACACCGGGATGGATAGAGAGCAACTAGACGAAACTTTAAAAATTTTATTAAATTATTTTTTGCGGCTAGTAGGGGTAACCATGAGTTTACATAGTATCGAAACCTTTTCTCATTTTTTTCTCTTTTCTCGTTTTATTTTCGACCGTCGGAGGAAAGTATCAAAAGTCTTGGTTCTAAAAATCAAATATCTCTGTTTAAAGAGTTCCGAAAACCGTAATGATCATCAAAGTTAAACAACGGACAATCATCGACATATTGGCTGATAAATCGGAATCGGCTTAACTTTTTAATACTCATAACGTGCTTGAAATGTCAAAATCTTAAACCAAATAAAGAATTTTGCTAACAGCGAAGTGACGAATCCGGTTTTCTAAGCATGTGAGCGTTGGAAAATGTGTGCCATAATAATTAAAAAAAACTAAAATTACAATAATAACTCGTAATACAACAAGTGTCTTGCTGGCCTACCATGCGCAACGCGCCAAAGGTATGTCGCCTCTTATTATCGAGACAGACATATTATGTTTACACATAGTCTTCTCACGTTCTCGCTTGACAAAAAGTGACGAGAAGAATTTTGTCGAACTTGCATAAATACACTTTAATACCGAACTCATGGTAGTTCCTTGCCTATTTTGTTTAGAGCACCGCTTGTTGCCAATTGTCCCGCGGTACGCTTTGGCGGCTCTCTGTGAGCTCTTTGTCTTTTGCCGACAAATGTTTTGATGTTTTCGCGAAATGGCAAAGAATAATTTTATTATGCAGTATGCACAATTTATCTATTGACGAGCTTTTATTTTTATTTTCGCATGTACCTATGGTGTCTGTCAGTACTTAATTAAATCTTTCACGTTAAATGCATAATAATCTTTGGTTTCCGATTGAACTTAAATGTTTTATGTACTTATGTAAGTTGAGTGACTATGCAACAACCTGGTGCCACCGAGATGATCTGATGGAGATGATGGAGTCAGGAGGTGGGTAGAGGAACTCTTCAACGGCGAACAGCACAGACTCGAAATTTTGTAAATCTATTTAATTGTAATAGCCTGTTCTCAACGCCATCATGACACAGCTGCTACACCCAGGGATGACTTCCGGCAAGGGGACTCTTCAACGGGGAACAGCACGGACTCAAAATTTTGCTAATGCATTTAATGGTAATAGCCTGTTCTAAACTCCATCATGATATGGCTGCTAAACTCAGGGTTTTCGTTTCGTTTTCGGCGAGTTTACGTTCACTTTATTCATGTCGTTGACTAGATATGTATGTAACCATTTAAGTATCTAAAAGATATCTTGCTTTTGTTTCTGTTTAAAATAGTTCTTAAAAAAAAAGGACATTTACTCCATTCTGTGTTTTGTAGGTAAAGATAATATTCTTTCTGCGCACTTAGTAGTCTTTGTCGGCAAGACCGGTCATCAACCGAACAGCTGTTTGTGAGCTTATTAGGGTTGCTGCAGGTCAAATTTACGTAAAAGTTTAAGTTGTGATAACTTAAAATCTATCGTGTTCAGGACAAGGAGACCTTGCAGGTTTAATTCTAAATCAGTCTCGGCATGTGCCGTTTCAGTATTACTACACCCAAAACCAGCACGTTGTATATTCTATGATTAGTGTCCATACCTTAAAACTATTTTTAAATTGTCCAAGGTCAACCGCACTCTCAAACCGCACTTTTAATTTCGTTTAATTTGATTTAATTTCACATTTACTTTTTACTTTTATTCTGCTTAAGACTTTTGTTCACATTTATTCACTTTTTTTTTATTTTTCACTTCACTTTTTTTTCACTGTTATTCTGCATTCTTATGACATTATAAAACTTGAGTTTCTTGAGTTTAAAGAATCTCTAATTTGCTGGACTGCTCGTGATGCCATTTGTCGGCTTGTCCAATTTTGCAATTCCATATCCGGAATTTTGGTTAATGAAAACATCTTCTTTTTCCACTTTCGATTGGCACATTTTTTTTTTTTTTAATTGTTCGTAATATCCACTAACTATCAACACGTTATTAAAAGAGTCATTATTTTATTGTAAGTTCGGGCACCGAGGCACACAGGAATGCGCGGAGTCCGCACTTTTCGCCCGGCGCCGACACGCCGTCATGTAATATGAACTGGCAGGGTCGCCATGAAGTATTAAATAAAATACGTCTGCTTGGTTTGATGTTTTATTACGACTAAAAACTTATTCATACTTATGTTACCTAGACACATTACATACTATTTCATATACTGCTTCAGCTTATTCTAATTAAAATCTTGTAATAATTCATCCAAACTATAATAATCGCAACTAACTCTGTCTATCTGTCTAAACGGCTCTAAATGCTCTAAACTCTCTAAACGGCTGAACGTAACCGTTCCGAAGACGGGTCTGAGCAGTAGCGCACTTGTAGCGCCTCACTCAACTGCCGTCTTTGTACTTCTTCACTCTACTTCAAGGCTAGAGTGAATAAGTACCTTCTAGGTCGTCGTGCTCCATCTTAGACTACAACGTCGCTTAATATCAGGCGAGTTGGTGGTCAAAAGCTGACTTATTCTCCATAAAAAAAAAAAAAAAAAAAAAAAAAACGCATCTTGATGACATTTGATAATCATATATTTAGTTACATTATATCACGGGAAGGTTTTTTGAAACTATTTTCTGAATAAACGCGAACGAAGTCGCGGTTAACAGCTAGTCGTTCTTAAATAAATCAGTATCTTGTACTGATTCAAACTTAATAGTCAAAGTCAAAATGTTTTTATTCAATTTAGGTATCAAAGAAACACTTATGAACGTCAAAGTTATTTAAATAGACTCGACCGCCTTGTTCGGATAAAGAGCCTCTACTCAGAAGAACAGGCAAGAAACTGAGGGGCATTATTTTTTCAAATAATAAATAAATTACAGTCTCACAAATTTTGTCTTAAAACTAGGTAATATCTATCAATACTAGTGGCTACTTGGCGGAAGTGGAAGGCTCCAGACATCTTTATCTTCTAAATAATTCTTAACCTTATAATACCCTCTTTTCATTTGTAGTTTTTACTTGTGATTTGATGAGCCTCGGTGAGTCTTGTTATAGAGGCAGTGAAGTGCGCAGCAAGCGAGACTTTGCGGTGTCTTGTCTCTCTGACGCCCGCGCAAACCTTCGTTTTCGCTACTGCGCTGCGCAGCGTTTCGCGCCTAACTTCACAGTAGCCATTTTGTTTGAATTTGAATTTGTTCAGTTTGAATCGACCTTTAATTTAGTAACTTCGGAAAAAATATATATACGAACCTAAAAAAACATTATTTATTTTTACAAGAATTGATGGCTGGTCAGTGCTTTAAAATCATTGAACCAAATAAAGGTTTGAACCATAGTAGGTAACAATTTTTGTTAATCTACAGTACAAATTAAAATAAAGCAGTGTTTTATTAAAATAGACCTAAAACAACGATTTAGTAGCCTGTGGGCTTACCTAATATTTCATCATGGATTTATTTGTTTGAGGTATTTCAATGGTTTTGTGTTTAATAAAAGTAGTAAAAAATTGAGTTTTTTTTTGGTACTTTTGTAAAGAACATACTCGCAGCTGGCCTATTGTGGTATAAAAACTAATGAGAATTCACAACGAAATAAATACATAGTGAAATAAGGTGTTCAAAAACGAATAAAATACATTAAATTTTAGTTTTAATAAAGTGTAAAAAAAACATAATAAAATTAGGAAAAATACATAAATGTATTTTTTCATAACATATCGTCACGCCTTTCCCACGAAGGAGCTGGCAGAGGTGTAATACAACATGCACACTTCGCCGGACGATATTATGTCCCAAATGTGACAGGGGGCGAGTCTGTCACCATACACTGGGCTCCAGACATGTAGCAGACGACATCCAATTACAATACGCACGTAATTCATACATTGATCAAATTGGTGCGTGCCGTCGGCTGTATTTTTTCGTTGTTTAAAAACTATTAGATCAACAAGAAAATAAGAAAAATCAATACTGGACTGAAAAGTAGCTTGCAGATAACACTTCGGATATAAAGAAGAATATAATGACTTCTCGCCACACAAGACCACACAAACCACTTAAAACGTGAGATAGGAATATCCATACCTACTTAATTTGTTATACATACTCGAAACTCCAGTCAACTAAAAAGAGGAAAATTGCTTTGATGTTCCATTGAACAGATCGCAATTACAGGAATATGTCAAATTTCAGGAAACGCGTAATGGTTGTGTGTCATCTTTCGGCTTCTTTATTGCCTACTTCTCTCGCATTATGTGAAAAATCTTTGATTCCCTGCTCTCTCCACTGTTCGTCATTTGAATTCTTTGAACGGAGCATAAACATGTATTTTTTAGATAATGGGTAACCGGCTTATGTTGGGTAGCTTCTCTTTGAATTGTAACCATGCCTGATGTTACGGCCACACTGACAAGAAAATGGTATGCCCAGCATTGCATGAATACATCCGATAATTAATGCGTTACTTTAACGCGATGAACTGGTTGACTGCACTTGAACGGTCTACGTCAATGGATTCCTATTAATGTCAAACGGCAATGTTAATGACGTTGTCAAATTAACACAACAAGTTATAACCACACTAACATTCAACGTCCAAGTTGTTGACGTGTTGATCGTGGCCGCGACATGATGCATGTGATCTAGAACACCACCTCTTTTTAGCAGCATAGTGAATGGCATACACAGAGGTGACAAGAAATTCATTTTTGTTGATGAGGGGGAAATCATTACAAGATGCAGTTGCTACGCAATTAACTCATAAGTTATGTGGAATTATAGCCGGTAAAAACTCCCAGTGGCCTCCTTGATGCTTAATGAAAAGCGTCGGGACCTTCAAAGGAAAGTACCGGAGCACCCAGCACTATATTTTAGTTCCTTTTGAAAAAGCATCTCTCGGCTCTCTGTCTCGAAGCATCAACGCGTCCGACAACGTATAGGGCCCAGAAGTTGTCATTATCTTCGGGAACGTTGAGCCCCGCTTCCTAGCTCCTACCATTCGTGAGTCCAGAGCTCCTACTATATTTTTTAAGCGACTTCAAAAAAGGAGGAGGTTCGCAATTCGACTGTATGCTTTTTTTTATGTTTGTTACCTCATAACTTTTGACTGGGTAAATCGATTTTGACTTTCTTTTTTTACCAGAAAGCTGACGCTTCCCGTGTGGTCCCTTATAAATGTAATCGGAACCGGTTAAGCAGTTTTCAAAATTTCAACAAAAGTCTAAAAGTTGTTTCCATGGAAGACGAGAAGTCGGTTTTCAAAGCTAGCTTTGCTTAAGAAATTATTTAATTCACCAAAGTTCTGCAAATTTTCTGTAAAGGGTCCGCCAGATAACTGTTTTTTATTAAAAAAACTACTGAATATTTTTTCAAATTTCTTTTTTTATTTGAAAGTACAATCCTTCCGGTTAAAAATGAAAAATAATCTGCGGCTGATAATGCGATCTTCAAAAACAGGGCGCAAAACATCGAGTGTAGCTTCGGCTGTGTGGCATGTAGCGCCGTCCTGTTCGTGTGTCCCTCATCGTGTAGGCTACTGCATGGCCAGCCGAGGCAGCCGTTTGAATGAAATTATTTTTCATTATTAACCGGCAGAATTGTACTTTCAAATAAAAAAAGAAATTTGAGAAAATATTCAGAAGTTTTTTTTTATAGTATTTTCAAAAAAAAAAGTTATCTGGCGGACCCTTTATAATAGAACTGAACAAACTAAGTCGATCTCGTTATTACGTCTTATAATATACTAAAACAGCCAGCACCAAAAACTCAGCCGAAATAGAGTCATAAATATTTCACGCTTTTGCGGCTAAAAGGGTGTTTCAGCCAGAATTGCTCTGCAGGTACTTATTTAAACAAGCGTCTGTTTAAAAATGTTGACATTGCTAATAAAAAAGGTTCAGTACACTTTGTGAAAGGGGCTGGCCGTTGAAATTATGCGCTCCATTTAATCCTCGTTGGTTTAATCCGTTCGTTTATGAACTTAGGCCGGTTTTTTAAATGTCGTTTTAAAGTTAACTGCCGGCGCTTGTGTAGAATAATGAGAGATAAAAGTGAATGGTGTTGGTCTTAAGTGAGAATAAAACAGCTGGGTAGTGTGGCTAAATAGCGTTGGTTTTATTTTTCCTAATGTCAGAGTCATTAAATTAATTACTGCAGAGTCAACGTTTGCAAAATAAAACTGAGGAGATGGGGCAGTTCAGGCTAGGCGTCAGTTTTTTAAGAAGCAACCTTTTTAACCTTGGCTTTCACGATTGACAAAAAAAATTGCAATGGAAAGGCCAGTCTTTCTACAATTTAGGACTTAGCGTTAATATCGATTTATTTATTTTGCAAAATGAACGAATAATTCGTGTAGGACTTAGGTAGCGTTATATCGAATTATTATTTTTGCCTAATGAATGCATAATAAAATTAGTGTACGGCTAAGCTATTAGGTCGATATTAACGCTACCTGAATTCTAAATTATAGAAAGAAAAAACAACCTTTCCATAGTGAATTTATTAAATCTATAATGAATAATTCGATATTAACTGGTGAAACTTTAGTAAACTTAAAAATCTAAGATTTATATATAACTACCTTTTTTATTCTAGTGAATTTGTGAGAATTTCATAACAAACAGTTAATTAAGACTTCAGACAGTAAACATAACCAGTTTTTAGGGTCTTGTAGTAAACTAAGAACCCTAAAAAGTTAGCCGTGCCTTCCTTCTGCCTGTTCTTCGTTCACATACTCAAAAACAGCAATATTTGGAGCACGTATGGTTGTAAAATATTTTATACGAGTTTTCCGATGGTATTTTTGACATGAAAGCAGTGATAAAAAAAATATTGTACAAATCCCATAGATACCGTTAAAAAGATAGTTCTAAATAATTTTGAGATTGACTAAACATTTCATAATCAGGACCCATTTAAAAAAATTAAAAACCAAAGAAAAACCTTTTCTGCATGTTAGTCAAGATTAATATTTAAACTAACTTATTCTGAGAAAAAAAAACCAACACACAGATTTAAATTGCGTAAAATTACTGACCAAGTAAATGCTTTATGAAAATCAATCTCAAACAAAAATTGTTTTTGCTGTCCAAAAACCGCAAAAACAAGTGCATTTCAAACATGTATGATGATGATTGTTATTTATTACTCACTTAGTTAAGGAACCCTACCATGAAAGTGTCACGACATGCACTTGTGACATCCTTATACATTTTGATAACTTGATTGTTTTAATTAAGTACATAATATCCTTACGCAACTGATAAAGGGCCTGTTTTTCGGTGTATTACGCTCGACAATGTCCTGGTAAGTACTTGTATTTTGAGTAAACAATCATAATACTTACTTAAAATATAAAATATGTAGTGACTCTGAGATATAGCTCTAGACCTCGCGGCCAACGTTTGTTCTCCTTTCCAGGTCGCACTTCTCAACCGATTCTCGTGAAATAAATAAATAAAAAAGTATTTATTGCCAAAACTAAAAAAATTAAAAAGACAAATCATTAAACAAAAATAATCAAGCAACAATTTTAGTTTGGCAATTGGGATACTCTCAGCAATGTACTGCGGAGGCTGGCCAGCCCTGATTTTCAGAGTATCCCAATGCTCGAACTACGATGTTAGTCGAGTATAACTAGTGAGTACGGATTTAACAAACACAGAGAAAGGAAAAAAATAGTAGGCAACATTAGATATGTATCTTACTTTGATAATATTTTAAACAAAATGTTTCACAGAATTTTATTTGCCTAGTCAGTTTTTGGGAATTTTCAAAATGGCGGAGATATATACTTTTTTTTTTTTAAACACCTACTCACAAAATTTCAAAAGAATCGGTTAAAAATGCGGTCTGTAGAGGAAGAAAAAGATCACAGAGGACAGAAATCCAGACAGAATTTGAACATACGAAAGCATTTTTGTCGCATCTAAAGCAGATACGTTTCGCTCGCTTGGGTGATAATGACTAGTGTATGAATGTCGGTCTGTAGTATAATGAGTTCTCACACTTCTTACCAGTTCACTTTGAACGGATAACTCAATCCAATTTTTTTAAATTTCGAAGTTTGTTTTTTTTTTTCAATTGGTTTGCAAACTGGCTGCAATTCAATAAAAAATACTGACACAAAAAATATAACCATGTGGCTGAACAGCCTTCTAAGGGCAAACACAGTGATGTTGAGTGTAATATTTATGTACGCATGTACACAAATATTACACTCAACATTATGAATAAAATAAAATAAAATAAAAAATGTAGCTAATACTAATGAAGGCTAAGACAAATAACTAATATTTAATAATTACGAATGTGAAAGTTGACTTACCTGATTTGATTTGACAAACATATGTTTCTTTATTTTGTTGACTGACGTATTGAAAATGTCATGTATGTCCAGCGTGTCATAAATATGCAGTGATTTATTTTTTCATTCAAACGCCATGCTTTTTATTTCAGTGATGCTAATTCCAGCTGCATGTACCCAACCACTGGAACAGCACCCCAGATTTTTTCATCAACGCTACAGTTTTTTGCTGCTGCACAATGCCTTATCAACCCAGAACCACTTCCAGAAGCAAAAGTGTGCAGTAAGTGTTTCAAAATCGACCATGATACAATTTTAAAATGAGCAATATGTTTTTAAAATAAAACAATAGAAATTCGAAAAAATCTCGCCTTCAACAAATGACGAACTCTATCAGGTAATTTTTATTCCGACTAATGGATTTAAGACTCTTTAAATGTTATTAATAACTTTTAAGTTTTAAGTAGTGAAACGCATGCTTGGTCCGTTGTAAAAAAAGTTGACTAAAAGACATTATCAATTAAGAAGAATGTGGTCTGGCTTAGGACCGGAAAAGATGGCGCCCTATAATATGGTCTTCTATAGTATATATACTCAGCAGTGAGCGAAAAAGTTGAAGGTGATAATAATAATGGATGTCATTAGTAAAATCTGAACGTTAAAGTAGCTCTTAATTATGATGTTATTTTTTCAGATTGTGAAAATTTTGATTTTATCATAGTCGGTGCTGGTACTGCAGGCTGCGTTATTGCAAACAGACTGACTGAAAATAAAGATATCACGGTTTTATTATTGGAGGCTGGTAGCGATGCGCCGGCAGAGAGTCGTGTAAGAATTAGCAAAAAACACTTAAACCTAAAATATAACAAAGTATGAGAGAATAAGTTTCTTTGGGACAAGCGTGCCACGTGCTCCATCACATCATTACTTAGCATTAGCTTAAGAAAAAGTTATGAATTCGTCACTGTGCATATCTAAGTTTACTGATATTTTCCTATGCAGATCCCAGGTCTGGATGATTTCGTATATGGTTCTAATTATGATTGGAAATACCTTACTACCGACGATGGAAGAATAAACAGAGGAAACAAAAATGGATCTATTAATTGGCCACGAGGAAAGATGCTCGGCGGAAGCAGTAACATTAATGCAATGATTTACATCAGAGGAAGTCGATATCAATACGAACAATGGTATAATGCTGGCAATGAAGACTGGCATCCTGATGTAATTGAAACATATTTCAAGAAATTAGAAAACTATCAATACCAAGATCTTTTACGTAATGAATCTGTAAATAATATGTATGGACATGATGGACCATTGATTGTAAATAGGTTTAATTCAACATACAGATATTTCACCGAGAAGGTTGTAGAATCTTGGCATGAACTTAATTTTACCAAAGTTGTAGATTTGAATATTCCAGAAGTATTTAGGTCAGGCATAACATCGTGTAATGCAGCTAACGGACTTAGACAAAGTTCTGAAATAGCTTATATTTACCCAATACGAAATAGAGCTAATCTTAAAATCCTAAAAAACACTCTAGCCCGAAATATATTAATTAATAATTCTAATAAGGCATACGGCGTAGAAGTGGAACGAAAAAGAAGAGTTTTTAGGGTATACGCGAATAAAGAAGTAATCATAAGTGCAGGAGCAATTAATTCACCTCAATTACTTATGCTATCAGGCGTCGGGCCAAAAAAACATTTGGAATCTAAAAACATAGTTTGTAAAGTAGATTCACAACACGTTGGCCAGAATTTACAGGACCATTTGACAATACCAGTCACAATATATGGTAATGAAACTAACATACCAGACATAACAACCCTTAATTTTGGTGCCATTCAGTATCTTTACGAACGCACGGGATACTTATCTCAAAACAGCTTCAGTGATGTTATTTCATTTTATTCTTCATCAAAGAATTTTACATATCCAGAGTATCAAAATCATATAATGCTTTTGTGGAAGAACACAAGTTTGACTCGTACCTTCTTTGCTGAAAAACGGTACATTGAACCCATTCCGAGCTCAGTCGCGGAGCTAAATAAAAATTTTACGCTGTACCTTTTTTTCTTTCACATTTTACAACCTGAATCTCGAGGAAATATTTCTTTAAAAACAAACAATCCAAATGACCACCCATATATATATCCTAATTATTTTTTAAACCGAAAAGATCTTGATTCCGCTGTTGTTGGAATAAAAATGCTCACCAAAATCGTTGGTACAAAATATTTCAAATCTATCAATGGGTTTTTGGGAAGAGTGAAATGGCCAGAGTGTGATGAATTAGAACTTGACAGTGATGATTACTGGAAGTGTATCTGTATTAACATGGTAGTAACTGTGTATCACCCTGTAGGCACGTGTAAGATGGGACCCAATCCGACCACATCTGTCGTAGACAGCCGTCTAAGAGTACATGGAGTAACAAACCTTAGAGTTATTGATGCAAGTGTGATGCCGATCATACCTAGTGGAAATACTAACGGCCCAACTTTTATGATAGCTGAACGAGCTGCTGACTTAGTTAAACAAGATCATCAGATATATTTTATTTCAAACCTTACCGCATGAAAGAGTTTCTGAAAAACTTTTCATTGTATTGTTCTGAGTTGCACTGTTAATATTATCATTATTATGTTTCCCATTAAATTGTAATGTAATTAATATTAGTTAATTTAAGAAACGTTCTAAAAATAAATTGAGTAATTCATACGTCGGCATGTTTTATTGTCATTATTGAAACATATGATAGGTAAGTACATACCGGGTGTAAGGAGACCGTTCTCGAAAACGAAAACTGGGAATAGTGGTGGGGATTACTAATACAAAGCGACTAAAAAAAAACGCGAAAAAAAGACTTTTTTTTTAAACTTAAAATCTGATATTTTAACATCGACACAAGTTATACAAGCTTTAAAAAGCTAGTTTAAACACCAATTACCAAAAAAAAAAAAATTTACCCTAACGGCAGTCTAATACTAAATGCCTAACAGCTGACGCTAGAGGTGAACGCCCGCACACAGCTGCGCGCGGTCGCGACCTAGGTGCCGCGCCGCCCGCGCCCTCCGCTGTCTCGGCGCGCGCGCGGCCCGCGGCGGCGCGTCGTCGCACTTTCCGTAGGTACTGGCGCCGACCATTGACCCCCGCGATATAAACGCGTTACATTGCTGGTTTGCAAATTTCTAAAAGTTTAAAATAACAGTTATATGGCTAATAGTTAGTGGTTTCGGGTTGTGTATAGATAGTATAATAACGGCGTTTCGGCTTCGAGAACGGTCTCCTTACACCCGGTATATATAACACAAGTTGATATGTAATAGCTGACGTGGTTTCACGCATTAGGATTATATGATACAAGAATTACTAACATATCGTCACTGAACGTCAGCTGAACGAGGCGCTGACTTAGTTAAACAAGATCATCAGACACTTTTCATTTAAAACCTTACTCTGAAGCTTTCTCCTTCAGATTAAGGTTTTAGGAGTTTACGGTGTCATATAATTTTATAATTGTAAATTCATTATTGTGTTTTCTTAAACTATACCGTCATGTCGCATTATTATGTAATTAACGTTAGTATCTAATAAGATATTGTATAATGACTGATCATTTTGTTATTGTTCAGAATCGTATTGTTTTGTTTTGTTTTTCAAAATGGTAATTACACTATCTACCAAATTTTTATGCGACGACAAACTACCTAATTTGCTTATTACAATGTATTTTCATGTAAGTGACTTTTTTTAATCTTTACTGAGTATAAATGTCTTTGAACCTAAGAAATATATTGAAAAATAGTAAATTTGAAACTTTTCGTTGTTGTTTTTTATATTATTTAGTGAAAATTATTGTGTGTGATAGTGATCAGTAACATAGAATGAAAAAAAAATATCCTTTGGACTATATTGGTTGAGACTGGTGGATTATATGGCAAATATAAATTAAAATATAAGAATATCACACGAAACTTGCTATCTGTGTATCTATTAAAATCCGTGTGCAAAAACTAGAGTGATTCTTACAATTTTCTGACTGTTTTTAGGCAATATTTTTCAGATAGGTCCAGCGAGGGTGATCCTGTAGTTTGCTAGCGATTAGAGAAAATAAGAGTTTTATAAAATTTGGTCCAAATATAGCTATAATTATATGGATCCCGCAAGTGACTATACTAGTTACTATTAGATTTATTTCAATCCATTGAAATCGAATGTCGATTGTGTTGATCCATTGAGTTTTTAATTACTTTAGTCAATATTTTTTTTCATTTTAAATCAACTCCTGGACGAAATAGGTTTTTCGTAGCCTCTGTTTTTGAGACGTGACTCTATAATTCATTTTGCAGTGTAGTGTACCATAACAAATGTTCTCGTATTATTCTATGAAAACTGTGTCCCGCGGTATATTTTTAATCTTGCAGTTAAAAAGGACCCTATATACTTTTCTGTATCCCCGACAACGTGAATGCAAAATTTTATGATGTTCGGTTCAGTAGTTCGAGCGTAAAAATGTAACAAACAAAAAAAAAAAAACTAACTTATAAACTCACTTTTTCACATTTAAAATATTAGTTAGGTTCCTTATCTCCACAAAAAACTTGAAACTGTTCCACCTGTGTTAATACTTTTTGTCTGTAACACAATGCTCTATCAAGTTTGTCCTCGATCTCTTTTCATAAGGTGATTCAAACATCGACGTTACTTATTGACATTGCACAAATAGTAGGTAAGTAAATGAAATACGTTGATATTTAACTAAGATTATATGTTAATGAAGACTTAGTTAAATATTTAATTATTCAAAAACTACTTTTCACGACTTCTGCTTCAGAAAAAACATGTAGTTTGGTTAATTTAAGAGGTGGTATTTAAAAGAGTTCTATATTTCATATGGTGGGTTCAGTGCGTTATTGGTTCCAACATAATCACAGAACGACAAGGCATTATTTAAAATCAATTTAGTAGATTTTATTTTAAAATTATGCTACTTCAATAGAAAAAAAACTGATCCATCAATATTCCGCGTTTAGTCTTTTAAAATCTTTTAAAAATGTCTTGGTAAGTCCTCATATTTAAGAAGAAGAAAAAATGAAACTGAGATTATTATAGAAGAAAAGTTTAATTCAATAACCTTGTGTTTTTACAGTACTTCCAATTGTTCGTACCCAACCACTGGAACAGCGCCTCAAATATTTTCATCTGCGTTGTCGTTTTTCGCTGCTTCTCAATGTCTCATATTCCCTGACCCCCTTCCACAAGCGGACGTATGCAATAAACCATTCAGTGAGTACGATCACAATTATGACACTAATACAGCGTTTCCAATTAGCTGGGTCGCGACCCGGTAGTTACCGGACCATCAAAATAAAATACAGGGTCACAACATTCCCGCCTTGCTTTAAAAATTATACCTGCTATCGATACCTGCAGCACCATATTTTGCACTAAAATTTTTATTTTTATTTTTTTTATTTTATTTATTAAACAACATTCACAGCCCTTAAAAAACAAAATACAACAGTAACAAACTAAACTTACAACCAATAAAGAATGTATATTATATAATGAATTAAATAATATGTGCAGTCGTGTGTGTGTGTGTGTGAGAGAGTGTGTGTGGATGTGTAAAAGTGTGAGTGTGGGATATGTTAAGGAAATATATGATTATAATTATGAAATATTTGTGCCATTATTATACATACTAATCTTTTGAACCACTTCACTATTCACCGCAGACTCATACTTCACTCAACATTCAATTTCTCACACCTCACACACGCGCTGTTACGACTGTTTGCAACTTTGCTTACCGTTTATTAAATTATTGATTATTCGTTTTAATATGATTCTTCACTTGTGAATTCTGTAAAATCATTTCATTAATTGCTCTATGTACCATTTCCGCACCATATCTAGTTTTTCACTTAACATTAAACGCAGCCGTCGAGAGTCCTGCGGTACAGGTTCGCCTAGTGCAGTACTCTCAAGCACTCTGCTGACCTTATAAACATTCTCTAATTCTCTAATGTAGCTCGTTTTTATTTATTTATAAGTTTAGTTTTTAAGGTTTAATGTAATATTTTTGGTAAATAAAACTATTTCTATTTCTACTTCTATTTCTACTTCTATTTCTACTTTTACTTCTATTTCTACTTCTATTTCTACTTCTATTTCTACTTCTATTTTTACTTCTATTTCTACTTCTATTTCTACTTTTATTTCTACTTCTATTTCTACTTCGGGGCATATATCCCAGCGCGCGCGGCGAGATACTGCGGATAGGTACACTTTGAGTGCTTATACATCCACTCCTACTGTGGCGTGCCCTGACAAAATCAGTCTGTCTATCCTGCTTGAACTAAGGGTTTTAACGCAAAAGTAATAATTTTGAAAAATGCGAACAATGACGTATTATGGGGGGTGAAATTAGGAAAAAAAAATATTGTCGTAACCAGCTAAATAGGCGATACTAAAATAAAACATTTGTACTATTAATAAATGTGTATTATTTAGCTTAGTGGAATCAGCTTGGGTTTAAAAGTATCAAGTGAGAAACGCTGCACTAATACATTTCCAAGAGCGTGTCACGCCACAATTGTAGGAGTCTCGTAGATTTTCAAGATGCTCTATGAGCATGAATAAACAAATACAAAGTGCTGGTTTTAGGTGTAATACTGACGAATTTTGTTCTACCTTTCAAATACTTTAAGAGCACAAGTTTCCATTTAAGAGGGCCGCGACGCTCTGAAATTTCCATACAAACGCGCTTCTCAAATTTGTGAATTGTAAGGAGTCATTTTTGACTGATTTATTCAATAGATAGACAAAGCAAATCAAAAATCCCTTTACATAGGGAGGTTGTATACATCATTATCTTTTAAATGAATCCATAATACAAGGGACATTCTTAGTTATTTAAGAATGATTAGAGAAGTGCTAATGTCATAAAAAAGATTAAATTCCACTGTAGGTAACTTTAAAGGCTCGTCAGTATCTTTACTTGCTCTTCTTTCATCTTTACTTATCTTTACTGCTAGACGAAATGGTTATGGAAAACCTTAAGCCAATGCGAAGTTAGTCTAAAGTGGTCGCGGACTCTTAAGAGAAAAAAAAATCTAGTCTTCACACAAACTCGTAATTAATCACGTGACTTTGTATGGAGACTCTATTTTTTTTTTCGAGTTTCGAAAACGTATGTTCTAAAATTGGTTCACTTTGGCGGGTAGAACAACAGCCTTAAGTATAATTACACCCAAAACCAGCATCTCGTACCTACCTTGAAACTTCATCACAAACAACATTGTACCAATTTTTTTGATGCAAATAGTTTAAACATTTTTAGAACATCATTAGAGCGGTTGTTTTTCGAAAGAAAAAAGAACTTTTTTCCATGTTACACATGTATTAAAGTACCGTGTTTTAGATAATACATCTAACTTTTTTTTTACAGGTGGTGAATATTTTGATTTTATTATAGTTGGAGCTGGTACTGCAGGTTGTGTTCTTGCAAACAGACTTTCTGAAAATAAGAACGTGAATGTATTACTTATTGAAGCTGGAGGTGATGCGCCCGAAGAAAGTCGTGTAATTACTCACTTTAAAATTTTAATTTATCTAAAAATACTAACTAAAAATTTGTGATTTAATATTGACAAGTGGATTGTTTTTAACAGTGGGATAGGAGTAGGAAGGAGATTTGTCACAAACCGCTGTTTTTTTTTCAGATTCCAGCTTTAGATAAGGCTATATTTGGTACAAAATATGATTGGCAATATCAAACTACTGATGATGGGAGAATTAACCAAGCCAATAAAAATGGATCTATTATTTGGACACGGGGAAAAATGCTCGGCGGATGCAGTAACATAAATGCAATGCTTTACATTAAAGGAAGGAGGTATGATTATGAACAATGGTATAGCGCAGGCAATGAAGACTGGCATCCGGACGTAGTTGAAGAATATTTCAAAAAAGCAGAGAATTATCAGTACCAAGATCTTTTACGAAACGAAGCAGTCAAAATGGAGTATGGACACCACGGACCTTTGACTATAAACAGGTTCAACTTTACGTACAGAGACTTAACTGACAAAATTGTAGAGTCCTGGGGTGAACTCGGCATAACTAATGTTGAAGATTTAAATATTCCTGGTGAATTCAGGTCAGGTATATCAACAGCTACTGCAGCTAATGGAATTCGACAAAGCTCTGAAATAGCTTACATTTACCCTGTACAAGAAAGACACAATCTTAAAATTTTAAAAAATTCCCTTGTCAGAAAAGTATTAATTAATAACTATAATAACGCATACGGTGTTGAAGTACAATGTAAGCAGAAAAAAATGAAAATTTACGCACGATTGGAAGTAATTATAAGTGCAGGAGCAATTAACTCACCGCAATTACTTATGCTATCAGGCGTTGGTCCAAAAGAACATTTGGAATCTAAAAATATAGTTTGCAAAGTAGATTCGCCACACGTTGGGCAAAACTTACAAGATCATTTAAATGTCCCAGTAACAATATATGGAAATGGCCCTGACGGACCAGACATGGTCACTCAAAACTTTGGTGCTATTCAGTATCTATATAATCGCACGGGATACTTAGCTCAAAACAGCTTAACTGATATATTGGCGTTTTATTCTTCATCAAACAATTTAGCTTATCCAGAATACCAAAATCATGTACTTTTATTTTGGAAAAATTCAAGCTCGGTAATACAAAAGGCTTTTGCAGAACGATTCAGATTTAAGGAACCTATTCCAAGTTCCATCGTGGAACTTAATAAAAATCATACGCTTTATGACTTTTTGTTTAATATTTTACATCCAGAATCTCGAGGAAATATATCTTTGAGGACGAATGACCCTAATGACCATCCACTGATATATCCTAATTATTTCTTAAACGAAAAAGATTTAGATTCCGCTGTTGTTGGAATAAAAATGCTCACCAAAATTATTCACACAAAATACTTTAAGTCTATTGATGCATTTCTAGGGAGAATAAAATGGCCAGAATGTGATGATTTTGAACTTGATTGCGATGATTATTGGAAGTGCATTTGTAAAAATATGGTTCTGTCTATGTATCACCCTGTAGGGACGTGTAAGATGGGGCTTGATTCATGGACGGCTGTGGTAGACAGCCGTCTAAGAGTGCATGGAGTGACTAACCTTAGAGTCATTGATGCAAGTGTGATGCCTAGCATCACCAGTGGGAACACTAACGGCCCGACTTTTATGATAGCAGAACGAGCTGCCGACTTAGTTAAACAAGATCATCAGATATATTTTATTTGAAACCTTACCGCATGAAAGAGTTTCTGAATAACTTTTCATTGTATTGTTCTGAGTTGCACTGTTAATATTATCATTATTATGTTTCCAAAATCCATCACATCCCATTAAATTGTAATGTAATTAATATTAGTTAATTTAAGGAACGTTCTAAAAATAAATTGGGTAATTCATACATCGGCGTGTTTTATTGACACTATTCAAACATATAGTAGGTAAGTACATATGTAAAAAAAGCTGATATGTGGCAGCTGACGTAGTTTTCACACATTATGATTAGGTATATGATACGGGAATTACTCACGTACTATACGATCAAGTCGATTATTCCGACTATTTTCAACCGCATTCGGCGATCTTTATCGAAGCTAGTGCGCGCGCGCGGCTGCGTCTAGCATTGCACGAAACGGTTGAAACTATAGTCGGAATCAAATAGTACGAATAGTGGTCGCTCAATAAAACGAAACATTGAAAGCACTTGCAGAAGGATTTGGACATAAAGATAAAGACAAAATTCCAAGTTCTGTCGTGGAATTTAATAAAAATCAGATGCTTTCGACTTTGTGTTTATTAGTTTACATCCAAAGTATCGAGGCAGTGTGTTTTTGAGGACTAATGATTTTAATGTCTGCTGTTATAGAGTATATATACTCGTATGTTATATAGCTGTGGTAGAGTACTAGCTACCACAACACAGGGTATCCTACCGTGGTAGCTAGGGGCTATCAAACACTGTACAACATTTTTTCGTGTCAAATAAATTTTATATTTTTATTATTATTTATTTATATGTTGTTGGTATAAAAATGCTTACCAAAATTGAAAATATTTTGAATCCATTGATGCATTTTTAGGAAGAATGAAATGGCCAGAATGTGATGAATTTGAATTCGACTGCAATGAGTATTGGCAATGAATTTATACAAATATGGTTCTGTCTATGTATCAGTAAGAACATGTAAGATGGGACCCTATCCAAAGACGTCTGGATAAGACAGCCGTCTAAGAGTGCATGGAGTTATAAATCTTAGAGCCATTGGTGCAAGCCTGATGCCTATCATTACCAGTAGGAACACTCAGCAGATCGAGGCGCTGACTTAGTCAAAGGTAAAAATAATTATTCTAAAAATTATTATTAAAATCAGAATTTACCTACTAAACCGTAATGCATACTAATAATCAGTACTTGTGGTGATATTGCTATTGTGGCTTTTTAATGATGATATATTAGTTTTCATAGTAACACTTCACGCTACGCAGAGAATATAATGTTAGTAAATTAAATAATAATGAGAATTTGTGACTGTTGTTTGTTTCCACCTGACTCAATGCATGCAAAAACCTAGTCACATGCATGTGACTAGGTTTTTAAACATTTTTATTTGGATAAAAACGTATTCTCTGGATAAACAAACACAAAGAGCCTAGAACTTTTGTGGCATTTGAACCCGTCGCGTCGCTACTTTTTTTAGTTTCCGCGCAATCCAACAGGTCACGTCATTGATAAAGAACGCTGGCGGCATAGTAGATTGTTTTTACTATGTCTTGGTAAGTAATTAGATAAAAAGTAATCACATTTTAAAAAGGTGGTAAAGAATTAAGTGCACTAGAATCCGCAACACAAGATTTTGATACTATACTCGAATTCACTATCTTTACAATCACTGGTAACTTGGCTCAAAATGGTTTTACAGATGTTCTGGCTTTTTATTCCACTTCTAAGAATTTGACGTCCCCAGAATATCAAAATCATCTAATTCTGTTCCCAAAGAATATGAGTTCAACAGTTTACACCTCTTTTTCAGAACTCTTCCGATATAAAGAATCTGTACCCAGTTTCATCTCTGAACCTAATAACAACTTTACTTTGTACCTGTTTAAACCGGCGAGGCTTCGGCCGGGGCTAGTTACCACCCACCGGACCAAGCCATGCCGTGAAATGACCTAGTCGTGTTTCGGGATGTAGTCCGGTGTAACCGTTCCGAAGACGGGTCTGAGCAGTAGCGCACTTGTAGCGCCTCACTCAACTGCCGTCTTTGTACTTCTTCACTCTACAAAACTTCAAGGCCAGAGTGAATAAGTATCTTATAGGTCGTCGTGCTCCATCTTAGACCACAACTTCGCTTAACATCAGGCGAGTTGGTGGTCAAACGCCGACCTTATTCTACATAATTTTTTTTTAAAAGAACTTTACCGTTACCTATACCTATACCCGTTAGCTTTTCATAGTTATTAGGTAAGTCAATGCCGTGCCCCCACATACATTTTATTTCTTAATCATTGTTAATTTTGTAAAGCAATATAAAATTAAGTATGTAAGTAGTATAGGTATATAGCTGCGCCTTGCGGGTGGTGTAGCCCGGGCTATTCCGGTTTTATCCATAACTGTACCAAATTTCATCCAGATCCTTGCAGCCGTTCTAGCGTGATTGAATAACAAACATCTATCCATCCATCGAACTTTTCGCATTTGTGATATCAGTGTGAAGTCTGGTAGAATATAGATATTAAAAGTGTTTAATATCTATATTCCATACGGAATTTGTAGAACTGTAAAAACATGAGTCAAACAGCGGTATGCAGCAAGATTGTGTAGTCAAATTTTGTACATTTATTTAAGCGTATTTCTGTAGTCGGCATTGTGAATGCAGCGCACAAAATGAGAGCAAGGAAATTTCACCGGAGCACATTATCATAATGGTCGCACAGGTTAAGAGCGGATGTTTTTGGTAAATCTAGAAATGTAATTTAATATATCGCTATTAGCAAGCATCGTCACACCTATCCCCCGAAGGGGCTGGCAGAGGTCTAATACAACACCCACACTTCGCCGGACGATATTCAGTCCCAAATGTGACAGGGGGCGAATCTGTCGCCATACACGATGATGATTGATGATTATGTAGATACCATGTAATTTTACTATTTGGGTAGGTATTGAATAAGATTAGGTATAGGTATCAGATTTGTTATATTATATGAATGAAGAATATGGAATTAAGAATGCAGTGACGAAATAAGATTTTGTGTACATAACAAAGAAATAGGAAAATATTCGTGTGAAAAAACATGAAATTGAAACTCACTCACTCGATGTACCTACTAAAAAGGATTTCTTTATTTATTCTGTACACTTGTGAACATATGTGCGTATTGTATTTCTAGATATTTGTATGACTAGAGCTCGGTGTTTGGCGACAGGCTCGTCCCCTGTCATATTTGGGACTGAATATCGTCCGACGAAGTGGGGATGTTGTATTACACCTCTGCCAGCCCACTCGGAGGAAAGGCGTGACGATATGCTTAAGAATTTGACTCAGTATTTAACTTTTGCAAGACGTGTCTTTTCATAACCGGATACCTAGAACCAACCAGAAGCAGAAGTATGGTTGGTTGGTTTGCTTGAAACAAGATGGTTGGTTTTTAGGGTTCCGTACCCAAAGGGTAAAACAAGACCCTATTACTAAGACTTCGCTATCCGTCCGTCTGTTTGTATGTTTGTTCGTCAGTCTCCAAGCTGTATCTCATGAACCGTGATAGTTAGGCAGTTCAATATTTCACAGATGACTTATTTCTGTTGCCGCTTAAACAAAAAATACTAAAAACAGAGTAAAATTAATATTTAAGCGGGCTCCCATACAAAATACGTGATTTTTTTTTGCCGTTTTTATAGATAACTAGCTGCGCCCCGCGGTTTCACCCGCAGTTAAAAAGTACCTATGTGCCAATGTGTGTGTGTAAACCTATGTGCTATTCTAGATTATCATCTATCTCTGTGCCAAATTTATGTAGATGTGTTCAGCCGTGGCGTGAAAGAGTAACAAACATACATTCATCCATCCATCCATTCTTACAAACTTTCGCGTTTATAATATTAGTAGGAAGTAGGATGGGACGGAACACTTCGAGCGCGAGTCTGACTCGCACTTGGCCGGTTCTTTTTAATTAGATTTTTCTCATATTTATAAAGATTAACTTGTTAACCAAAACGTATGACTACCTACCAGTATTTATTGTGCTCATATGCAATATCTCGTCGCCAAAAAATTAAGGCCAAAAATATCTTTCATCGGCCAATAATTCTTGTTTTCAATAAAGCTAATGATCATTTCTATATTCATTTAATGGCTTTTCAGGCTATAACCATCAATTAAGTGGCTATCAGACAAGGGCGAGGAGTATTCGACTTCTAAATGACCATAAGGGCGATTTATTTTATTTGCTTGAATAATATTTTAGTAAGTACAAACACAATAAATAAGTCTATCAAAAATAATACATCAAAGTTAATGATTTATGTTATTATGCAGGGTTACCAGGAAAGGTTGTGCAAAGCCGAAAGAGGGTCATTTTACTTATAATTTTGTACCCTTTCCTGATAGGCCTGTTTAGGTTAAATAGATTAACTCTGTACTGTTCACACTAGATATAGTAAAGGTCCAATAAGTTTAAAAAAAAAAAGAATGAAGTACGGTATTAGCGGTAAGAGCAATATTTTCTGGGCTAAAATAGAAATCCAAAATTGGAGAAAATTAGAAATCGAAAATGTTTAACCCCCGACCCAAACGGACGGGATAAGTTTGGCGTGTGTGTGTGTGTGTGTGTGTGTGTGTGTGTGTGTGTGTGTGTGTGTGTGTGTGTGTGTGGGTCTGTGGCATCGTAACTCCCGAACGGATAGACCGATTCTGATTGTTTTTTTGTTTAAAAGGTGATTTAGTCGGGAGTGTTTCTGTCTATGTTTAATGAAAATCGGCGTTGATAAAATCGGTGTCAGGGTTTTTTTTTTTAATAATTTATACTTTGTATATAGCCTCTGAATAGATATATAAATATCGATGACGGAAATTTCAATTGGCGTAAGGGACATTTGGTCGAAAATGAGTTATGAATGCCACTATACTCAGTTTTTTCCGCTCTTTCGAATGGTATATTTGAAATCTCTCTATCTCAAAAAAAATGTCCGTTACTCCCCAACTTTTTTTAGGCTTAGATCAAATATTTACTCAAAAAAATGCTTTAAGTAACATTTTGGTTTTAATGTGTGACGTAAGGGCTTTCCAAAAAATATTTTTGTGGTGAATTTTTAACAGTTTTGTCATTTTGACCTTTACGACTTTCGGAAAAATTGTGCTGGATTTATAGCTCATGGTTTTAAGGGACACACTTTTCTTTGATGTCCTTTATGACCTCAAATAAAATCCAAACTGTACAAAATCACAGTAGCTTAAAGTAAGTCTGAAGACTTAAAAAAAACATCTAATAAAAAACTAAGTCCCCAGTATGTCCTTATAACGAGACTTGGGTCTACAAACGTCATTTCGATTTAAAATTACCGCGCACGCATCAATTTTGATACAGCGGAAGTAATAGCCACGCTATTTGTTGCTTGTACTTGAACAAGTAACATGAAGTTCGCCAGTCATCGACTCGAAGCCGCCCGCTGCCGCCACGACTACTAGATGGACTTGCCATCTAATAAAAAAGAAAAAAATATCATACTTAGCGACGAACTCCTTGTTTGGAAAACCAGCACACACAATACAGGTAAATCTTCTACAGAAAAAATTACCCATAGCGACAAAGTCCAGGTTACAACAACCAGCACATTCATTTGATTCATCTGGTGAAAAAGAAAAGGTCCTCACTGGAACATATAAACTCTAACTGCCGGGCTATCTAACTACAAGAAAGAACGTGAAAACCGCTAAGCAAAGAAAAATTAATCATTCATCGATTTTGTTTCCGAGGGGGAAGGAGATTTTTCCGGCGGAAGTTCAGGTCTGTGAAGTGGAAAATCAGAATCAGAGTCTGCTGATTCAGAAAAAGATACAAGTGAAGAAGATGAGAGAAGAAAGAAACGAAAGAAAGTAAAGAAAACTACAGAAAAAACTTCGGTAAAACAACGAATTTAGCATAAGAACCAAAGTAAATTTAGAAAAGGTAAAGAATATAGATATATAATTTAATATAATAATAATAATAATATTTATTTCCTAAAAAGTGTACAATTAAACTTATATAATATTATTAAGGCTAGCTTAATGAGTTTAGGTTAAAGTCTACTGTTGCCGAACTAGGCTTTATGCCTGTGTTTCGGCGTACAGTGCCCTTCCCACAGGGATTGTGGTCACCATTAGCCTATTCAGTTTTACATTTATTTTTTTAAACTTAACAATAGGAAATAAACTTATACAAAAATCTACTAATTTAACAGGTGAGTATAATGTTCCTCTTTGTGTATAAAATGTTTGTGTTGTAAAACCCCTTAGCAATACACTTTTTAAAAATCTACCGTGGAATTTCCAACAAGACTGCACCTGGTCAACTACCCAAGCCTGGCTGGAAGCCAACGTTCCGGACTCTATAAGGGCTGAAGACTGGCCCTCCTCTAGCCCAGATCTAAACCCCCTGGACTACAAATTATTATCAGTTTTAGAGGGCATGGCCTGCTCTAAACGACACGCTGACATATTAAGAAATCTTTGAAGCAAGCAGTGGCTAAATTTCCCATGGAAACAGTCCGTAAATCCATAGATTCTTGGCCAGACCGACTAAAATCCTATATATAATAGTTATATTTTTGTTAGGACTTCAATACATGTGTAGTGTGTACATATAACTTTTATTAACATTACATTACTGTATTAAAATAAATGCATTTTCATTTGTAACAGAACTTATGGCTAGACTAGGTATAAAAACACACAAAGATACATAAAGATAGCGAAAAATGCTACACAACTCGATCGGGAAACCCTAAAGTAGAGAAAACGATAAATAAAAATACCTGTGAGAAAGGCAAATGTACTAGGGGATGTTACGATATACTTGAAGCAAGACGAGAACAATTATGTAAATATTTTTGGGAGCTTCTTAGAGTATATATACTCTAAAAGGGCGTGATTGGGTGCGAAGTGTTCAAACAGTATAATAATATATGTTAATATAATATAAATATTATTATATGATATACATAAAATAAATAATATAATATTATATTATATTAATAAAATATAAATATCTATAATAGTGTGTTTATACTATAATATAATGTATATACACACAAAATACACGTTTCGTGAGGAAGAGTCACAATTCATTCAAAATTTTACAATAAATCTGTACTAGATACAACCCAAAATTTTTAAACATTATTTACTTTACGCCTCACATAAATCGAATTTCTTGAATATAAAAACGCATATACGACTGCTTTGGAGTAAAACACAATGGACTTACGACCTCTTGATTTTGCAAATCCAATTATTTTGTTGAGTCGTAAGGGAAAAAGTTGGTAAAATTGATAGGGCGTAAGGAGCAAAATCTCCTAAACTATTCGTTATAGCTCATTTTAACTAAAACCATTAAAAAGATCATTAAAAATTAAGAAGAGCTTCTCAGACGAAATCGTCGTAGACCAAAGACAACAAAAGTTAGAACTGATTAAAAAAAAAAAAGTCATAAAAAAATCGTTTTTTGGCTCTCCTGAAAAGTCGTACTTTGTCCCATAAGCCAATTGAAATTTCCGTCATCGATATGTATGTACAGTGTTTTGTCATCGTTCTTTCTTTTAAACTCGATTGAAAGAGACAAAACGCTGTGTACCTATTCTGAGGCTTTACAACTGTTATTAGTAAAAGGGATATGGCAAAATTACCCCAAAACCGAAAGGGGCAGAAAAAAAATTGGTGGTCTGTAAAGTCGGTTTACGGACGATAGTTTAACGTGACAACGTCACAACAAAACAGTGATGAAATCTTCTCCTCGGACGCATAGCCAATCGAGTGGAAGAGAGATAGATGCGGCACACGCGGAACGTTCAAGCCGATTGTGCCTTTCACTCGCTCGTGTAGCGCTCTCGCTCCGATTGACCGAGCGTAACGGGACAATGAATTATCCTTTTTCGTGCGTGCAGCCGGCGTTTATGGATTAACTAGACGTTGTCACGTCAAAAAAAATGTTTAAGAGTGATTTCCACCTATTTAATTTTCCTCTCTTAACAAAGTAACATCAAACTCTAATTGCCTAAGAACCTCCTTTGAATTGTACATTAGCCATTGTTGAATCCCCAACCGCGAACACTTCAACAAAATTAACAATACGCCCAACATTTCCCATTACAACGAAAATATTGTTAGCACAACCCTGAATAAATTAGGGTAAAAGGACCAAACGTTGACCTCTCAGTCAGGGGTGGCGCGTATTCATATAATCGCCCAGATTAAATCCTACTCGAATATTCAGTACGAAAAACGAGCGGCGTCCCTGAGGTGTATTTTTAATATAATTCTCGTAATAAACGTGAAAACGCAGAACACACATAAAAATCATTAGAACAAGCATCCGTATTTGTACTACTTTGTAATTTTTAACGTTTTGTTCCTTCTGCGGGTTGATCTTTGGCTGAAATAAAAAGGTTGAAATTTGAAATAACGGGTTTTAAACGTGAAAAGAAATGTGTTTTTTGTTTGAAAAGTGATAATGTGCGCTTTAGGTAAATTAGTAGGTATACATAATAATATGTCGCGTACACAAATGTATGCTAATTTACTAGATAAGTACCAGTTTAAAATTAGGCTAGTAAGTTAGTACTTAAGTAGGTATTTTAAAAGATAAAATTAAATTAGCTAACTTATTAGTTAGAGTTTGTTTCTTAATCACCCCTCATATACTTATCCTCTCTAAAACTAATTTTAACTCATCCTGAATCGGTATTCTTAAGATTTTCCATATTCGTATTGGCTTAAGGTTTTCCATAGCCATATCGTCTAGAATAAGATGACGAACGAAGAGAGCAAGTAAAGATACTGACGAGCCTTTAAAGTTACCTACAAAGTGACAAAGTGGAATTTAATTATTTTTTTATGCCTTTTGCACTTCTCTAATAAATCTTAAATAACTAAGAATGTCCCTTGTATTATGGATTCATTTAAAAGCTAACGATGTAGACAAGCTCCCTATGTAAAGGGATTTTTGATTTGCTTTGTCTATCTATTGAATAAATCAGTCAAAAGTGACCCCTTAAAAATGCGGATATTTTTCATAGCTCTATTTTAGCTTGAGAACGTTTTTAAAAAAAAACAAAGAACATAGGGGCAGAGATATTGTTAATTTAATTGCACATGCTAAATTTTATCATAATCTGACAAATGGTTTGCAAAAAAACATCCGCTAGTCTTAAGAAAAGGAGTTTCGGGCATTTCGATTTCATTACCTATTTTTAACCGATTTCAAAAATGAGAAAGTTTTCATTTCCGTTGCATTTTTTACCTAGTAACTTGTTTATGTAATTGTTTGGTATCACTTATCTCCGTTATTTATGAACCGATTTAAAAAAAACTTCTTTTTAATTTAAGGGAGATACTAATATGGCAAGAGCCCATGACGGCCAGACCTTCGTTATGAAATAAAAGCTGAAAGTTCTTCTGTGTGTGTCCCCTATACAGGTAAGAACGACCAGGGACTAATTAAGGGGTGTCTGGCAGGGGGAAGCAACTGTCATAAGTGTCCGGCAATGAATGACGAGATTTCTAAATTTATTCCTAATAAAATAAAATAAAAATTAAACTTTACACTTTAACGAATTTAAGGTACTATTTTATACACCTTTACTACCTGTTACCTGCCCAAGTAACTACTACCCAAACTCTATAGTCCCTGGTCGTTCTTACCTGTATAGGGGACACACACAGAAGAACTGTCAGCTTTTATTCAATAACGAAGGTCTGGCCGTCGTGGGCTCTTAGGCTATAACAGATTGATCTCATTACAAAATCCAGCTCGGATGACGTGAAGTTGCCTTTTATTAATTTTAAAAGATAATTAAAAATCGTCTTATGTAGATTTGTAACCAGATCGTCAAATACAAAACCATTTTGAACGGTATTTGATCCTTCCGATACAAGTATTCCATTACCAGTATTTTAGGTACATTCTCCAAACTTACGTCTAATGTAACCTTAGATGATCATTAATTAAGACTGATTCTCCTGATACGCTTTAAGCCCGTATAATCTTTAACTACGAGTGCTTAAGATCTCAGGCGTTCATTCAAATTGGTAGTTGTTAGGCTTGGTTTACAATACTCGTGAAAAATATGGTTTAGTAGATATTTTAGCTTATGTTAGGGCGAACACTTTAAGCTAAGTTCGCATTGGCTAAAGGATTTCTATTATCATTTTGTCAAAAAGGAGATGACAAGCGAAGAGAGCTACTTATAGAGCTACTTAGAGAAGTAAATATACTGATAAGCCTCTAAAGTTATCTACAGAGTGACAAATTGCAATTTCCATATTTTTTATGACTTTCGCACTTTTCCAATAATTCTTAAATAACTAAGAATTTTCCTTGTATTATGGATTCATTTAAAAGCTAATGATGTAAACAACCTCCTTGTCTAAATGAATTTTTGATTTGCTTTGTCTATGTATTAGATAAATCAGTCAAAATTAACCCCTCATAAATGCGGATATTTTCATAGCTCTAATTACTCTGGAGGACGTTTTTTTAAAAAAAGAGGAACATAGAGGCGGAGCTCGTTTAATTATATATAATAGCATCGTAGCTCGTTTAATTGTATTTGCCAAATTTCATCACAATCAGACGAATAGTTTCTAGAAAAATCGACAAGCGATTTTGTATGCGAAACAAGCGATTCAGAGTGTCGTGGAACCTTTAAGTTTCATTACAGATTACTACAATTTACTTAACTGAACCAATGCATTGCTTTAGTCAAAATAAGACACAGTGAATGATGACAGTGTGTTAGTGATACTGAGTGATTTCCGTTCGTATTTAGGGTTCCGTAGCCAAAGGGTAAAACGGGGCTCTATTACTAAGACTTCGCTGTCCGTCCGTCTGTCTGTTTTTCCGTCTGTTACCAGGCTGTACCTATCTCATGAACCGTGATAGTTAGACAGTTGAAATTTTCACAGATAATGTATTTCTGTTGCTGCTAAAGCAACAAATACCTACTACTTGTAAAATAGACAATAAAATAAATATTCAAATACAACAATCGTGTTTCACTTGTCGTTTTTTTCATAGATAATGGTACGGAACCCTTCGTTCGGCGTGAGTCCGACTCGCACTTAGCCGATTTTTTAAAATGGCTAACGTAACGTTTACGGTTCAGTTAAGTATTGGCTTTGATTAGCTAAATTGCCCTCCAGTTAGTTTGGGTTACGCATAAAGATGGTTGATGACGATGTGTCTCGTCTCCCGACTCATCGGCATCAAGAGGAGCTCAGGCTAGTGAGAGAGCCCGAAGGGGCTCTCTGCTGTGGGAACTGCGGTAGCGTGCGAAAGCGTCCCCATAGCCCCGACATTTAGCGCCGAGACGGAATACCCAATGGTCTTTAGAGGGTATAATAGGCCACCAGAGGGAATCCCGCCACTGCACTGGTGGCCTATTATAAATAACGTCATCAAAAAGCGGAGCTCGGGCTCAGTAGTCAGAAAGCCCGAAGGGGCTAACGCTGTCAGAACTGCGGTAGTGTGTGAATGCGTCCCCGTAGCAACGACATTTAGTGCCGAGACAGAATACCCTATGATCTTAAGTGGGTATAAAAGGATCCCGCCACTAGTGGCCTGTTATAAGTGGCGACATCAAGAAGCGGAGCTCGGGCTCAATAGTGAAGAAGCCCAAAAAGGCTACCGCTGTCGGGACTGCGGGTAGCGTGCGAAAGCGTCCCCGTAGCCCCGACATTTAACGCCGAGACGGAATACCCTATGGTTACTAGTGGGTATGCCGCCAGTGGCAGAATCTCATAGAACCACCCTGCCTGCCCCAGGGCCGTTAGTGGTATCCATAAAGGATTTTCCCTAGGTAAAAAAAAGGTTATTACGGTAGTCGTTTGCTTTTAGTAATTTGATGGGTTCTTCTTTCTTATTGCTTTATTTAGGTGAAAATAAACATGAGAATGTAGAGTAATACTTATAACAAGTAGTTAATTGACTGTCCTAACTTATATTATAAGCTATAGTAAATTTATGTTTCTATAGGATAGAGATAAAACCGCGTGACGTAGCTAATATTCATGACATAACATCCTGAATGAAAATAAATATTTTTTTGACAAAGCAAAAAATATCAGTTTAGTTCTCAATACAATATCTTACGTTAGAAAAATGAATGAGAACGTAGCTTTAGCTAGAACAATCGCGTACAGTCAACAGCACAATGGCTAGATAGAAATCCTATTCTTAACTGCTTCGCAATAAAGTTTAAAGTTGCTCCGTTCCACGCGATGAGCGTACAGTTACTCCAAAGTGACGTATTTTATCCATCGAAACTTTGGAACAAGAACTTGGATAACTATCACATGAGATTACGACGTATAATTAATGGTTATCTGAGTAGGTATCTCCGCGATTTTACGCGTTCTCATTCATTTTGAGAATCTCGTATTTTAGTTAGTAATGGTTGTGGAATTGTTGAACCACAATTTTGTGTTTTGTTAAAACAAAGATAAATATCGATAATAAAAGAATATAAGAATAAGAAGAGATATATAAGATAGATCAAATATCGTTTATTTGCAATAGTTTGCATTCAACACGACCACAAATAACTAACTACAAATAAAAAAATGTAGGTAAAAGCACAAAAATATGTTGTGCCGGCTAGGCGTAAAAATGACTGTGCTCGTCAAAAATGAAATTAAAAAGTTTTTAAAGAAAAGAAAGAAAAGAAAGTCAAAGTCAAAAACAAAATGTTTTTATATCAATTTGGGTATTTTTGGGGGCTGAGCTACCCACGTCCGTAGGAGTGTACTCTATTCTGATTCCCTACACGTGGTCCCCGGGTAGTGCTAACCGGGTAGCAAACTCTGGTGCGAGCACAGGAACAAGTCATGCCGTGAAATGACCTAGTCGTGTTTCGGTATGTAGTCCGGCGTAACCGTTCCGAAGACGGGTCTGAGCAGTGTCGGACTTGTAGCGCCTCACTCAACTGCCGTCTTTGTACTTCTTCACTCTACAAAACTTCAAAGCTAGAGTGAATAAGCACCTTATAGGTCGTCGTGCTCCATCGTAGACAACAACGTCGCTTAACATCAGGCGAGTTGGTGGTCAAACGCCAACCTATTCTACATCAAAAAAAAAAAAAAACAAAGATACAAATACTTTGAACAAGTATAAATAAAAAAAAACCGACTACGATATTCATCTAACATAGATAAGAAAACTCCCGACTAATTCACCTTTCAAACAAAAAAAAACACAATCAAAATCGGTACATCCGTTGGGGAGCTACTACAAACAGACAAACACACACAGACACGTCACACAGTGACACAGTGACACACAGAGACACAGTGCGTGTGTGTGTGTGTGTCAAACAAACAAAAACAACAAGTCAGACACACACAGACACGTCAAACTTCTAAGTTTGACTTGTGTGTGTGTCTGTTTGTCACCCCGTCGATTTCCGGCGGGGGTTAACTAGCTCTTCTCCTGCGGCTTCGCTCACTTATCATATCCTATGTCACTCAGGGATAATGTAGCTATAATGTACTTTTTACTGAACCGTTTTCAAAAAATATTACGCTAGAAAGCTACATTATACCTGAGAGAAATTCACCATTCTACAAAATGTTAGAGATTCGCTGGTTTTTATTCTGACTTGAAATGTAAACATGCATCTATACAAATATCATAAAGAGGATCATAGAGACTAAAGAAAAAATATTTCAAACATTTATTTAATAAATATAAAATTAAGTCACAAGTTAATTTAAAAATCCAATAAATGTCCAATGTTCATGTCAAAAATGTTAAGAGTCCGGCGACTACTTTAGACTAACTTCGCATTTGCTAAAGGTTTTCTATTGCCATTTCGACTAAAAGAAGACGACGAGCAAAGAGAGCAAGTAAAGATACTGACGAGCCTCTAAAGTTATCTACAGAGTGACAAAGCGCAATTTCAATCATTTTTATGACTTCTGCACTTCTATGATCATTCCTAAATACTTAACTAAACATTTCCCTTGTATTATGGATTAATTTAAAAGCTAATGATGTAAACAACCTCCTTATGTAAAGGGATTTTTGGTTTGCTTTGTCTATCTATTAAATAAATCAGTTAAAAGTGACCCCTTACTAATGCGAATATTTTTCACAGCTCTATTTTCTCTTGACGTAGTTTAAAAAGAAAACTAAGAATATAGGAACGGAGAAATAGTTAATTGAATTGTACATGCCAAATTTCATCATAATCTGAGAAATGGTTTACGAGAAATTTGACAAGCGCGTTTGTATGGAAAATTCAGAGCGTCGCGGTACCCTTAGATACAGGTTACATCAAATGTTACCTCTTTAATATTATGATAGATTATAAAAACTTGCAAAACTTATAATTTCCTAAAGTTTTCTAGTAGAAAAGGATAAATTTCTCAAAACCATCTCACGAAAGCCTACCAAAATCATCACCTGCTCGCTCACCTTAATTTGTTCCGAAGCTCGCACCGTTCTCAAATTCCGGCATAACTTCCGCTAAGTACGCTTCTGACAAACTACCAACTGATTCATTGGGATGTCGACTCGACAGAGGCATTAGACCTCTAATTTATTACTTCTGAACGCGAAGTTACTACGGAACCATTGTGCTAAAATTACAACTATAATGTAGATTTGAAAGTCTCCGAGTTTTACGTCGTCTTTCGGGAGCTTATGGTAATGAGGCGGTGGTTTATTTTTGGATTCCTAAAAGGTTTGCGCTTTTGAAGGGCGAGAAACAGATATTCATTCGAGCAACAGAATTCTACGTCATTTCTTGAAACAGAACTATAAATTGTGTGAAATAATTGTGCTTTTTAGGGTTCCGTGTCCAAAGGGTAAAACATGACACTTTTACTAAGACTCCGCTGTCCCCCCGTATATCTGTTTGTCTGTCTGTTACCATGCTGTATATCTTAAACTGTGACAATAATAAAACTGTAATGTATATTAATATCACGTACTGTACTAACTGAACTGAACTAAACTGTAATGTAATAAGCGGTTTAAATTTTCACAGCTGATGTATTTCTGTTGCCGCCAAAACAGCAAATACAAAAAAACAAATGAAATAAATATCTGTGGGCCCCTACAGATATTTATTTCATTCGTTCATCATTTCATTCTTTCATTCTTACATTATTTCATTCATTCATCATTTCATTCTCATAAAACAGACATGAGTTTTTTCGCCGTTTTTATAGATATGGTACGGAACCCTTTGTGCGCGAGTCCGACTCGCACTTGGCCGGTTTTTAGCTTGTACCGGTTTTTTTTACATACAACCGTGTATACGATTTAATTATAAATAATACAACCCTTATGACCATTGATGTGGGAATTGCGAAATTTTGTATGAAAAATCCCAAAGACGTCATTAAATACATTAATAGTAATGTATAAATTTAAGCTACTATTAAGTTAAGGTAGAAGTAGATTTATTTCCTTTAAAAAAATAATAAACCTGCAAACAACTTATGTGTAATTAAATCCTTTATTTGTTGTTAACAATAATTTAAAATTCATCCTACTTCCTACTAATATTATAAACGCGAAAGTTTGTAAGAATGGATAGATGGATGGATGTTTGTTACTCTTTCACGCCAGAACGGCTGAACAGATCTGGATGTAATTTGGCACAGAGATAGACTATAGTCTAGAATAGCACATAGGATTATTTTTTCATAGGATCACTTTTTAACGGCGGGTGAAACCGCGGGGCGCAGTGTGTTTAAAATCATTTTAATTCCAATCATAATCCTACTCTTATTTGAGTTTAAAATAAACCAAACTAAATAACACAACAAAGACCTTCCATCATCTGCCGCGGTTTGGCAAAAGGTTAATATTTTCACTAAATTATTTGCAAAGAGGTCCCTTGTTCTATGATTAATATTTTGACCTAAGCAGATAAAAGGCTTAGCTGGTTTTCTGTTACAATATTATCAGTATAAAAACTAATGCATATACTTACCAATTTTTTATTTGTCAGACCAATGTGAACTTTATAACCTTTGTGATTGAGGAAATCCACTAAAAAATGGCCACTACATAGGTAACTGTGGAATGGCCATTTTCGTCCGAAGACTCCAAAGATTTTGCTCGCACTGTTCTTTGATAAGACAGGCCAGGGGGGCTAATCCTACGCATGAGATAAGATGAGATTATATCTTGGTCACTCTCACACCTATGACGTTTCAAACTAGAGCAACAAGGACGAAAAAAAGTGAGATGAAAATCTCAAATCTTTGAATAGGGCCCCTGGTGGGCTATTCCTACGCGTGAGATGAGATGAAACTTTATCTAGGTCACTCTCACACCTATGACTATTCAAACGAGAGCAACAAGGATGAAAAACGGTGAGATTGAATCTCACTCCGTATGAATAGCCCTCCTGAATGTCCACCTCCGATGTAGACGAACATTTTTGACGTAGATACGTAAATGACGTGATTAAGTAAAAAACCTACCTATTAAAAAGTTGCATTTTGGTAAACATTATTCTTTCACTACAGGTTGGGGGCTGAACTACCCACGTCCGTAGGAGTGTACTCTATTCTGATTCCCTACACGTGGTCCCCAGGTAACAAACTCTGGTGGGAGGCTTCGGCCGTGGCTAGTTACCACCCACGGGACCAAGCCATGCCGTGAAATGACCTAGTCGTGCTTCGGGATGTAGTCCGCTGTAACCGTTCCGAAGACGGGTCTGAGCAGTAGCGCACGTGTAGCGCCTCACTCTACTGCCGTCTTTGTACTTCTTCACTCTACAAAACTTCAAGGCTAGAGTGAATTAGTACCATATAGGTCGTCGTGCTCCATCTTAGACCACGCCGTCGCTTAACATCAGGCGAGTTGGTGGTCAAACGCCGACCTATTGTACATAAAAAAAAAGGTTTTAGGAATACTTCCCAAACAGGGTGCCTGTATTTTTAATGACATATCATCGGTTTACAAATAGCAGTTTTGTTTTTCCATATCAATAACTGTTTTAACCTCACAAGCTCCGAAAAGTTCTGTAAACCATTCGAAAGCTGAGTTCAAAAGTGCATTTTTTCGCTAGCGTGGAAAGAGTTTTTTTAAATTCGAACATAGAATCATCACACTGGCCAGCACGACTGCTTGACGAAAAAACACAATTTTCCTCGCTGTAGTGAGGTGAAAAGTTCTGTGTATCGCTTGGCAGCAAACTTATTCGGAGCCTCGTACTTTTGAACCCCTCAGGATTTAATATAAGCACTCGCGCCAAAAAACAACTTTGCAGCCTTGCGTAACAAATAATTATTGCAACTCACAAACTGGGAAAGATTCTGTAAATCATTCGAACTCCGAGTGTAAAAGGATTAACCGCTAGCGTAGAAAGAGTTTTTAAAATTCGAACTCTTCTCTTCAGTAATTTTCTACCAATAAAAAAAAAATACATTTTATGTCAGTGCGCCAACCTCCTCTCTAAAATTATCGTACAACTTAAGAGTATTCATAGTTCGAACTGTTGAATAATTGCACTGCATGAAAAAGAAACCAGCACGTCTGCATGAAAAAAAAAACATATGATTTACCACGCTGTAGTTAGATGAAAAGTTGTGTCAGGTTTCAATAACTTTGCAGCCTTGCATAACAAATAACTATTATTATAGATAGATAGATAGATAAACTCTTTATTGTTCACACCACAGATAACAAAACAACAAGAGAAAAATAATGATAAAACTTATTAAATAGTGTAACAACTGGCGGCCTTATCACTAAAAGTGATAATAGTATTATAGTGTTAACCTCAGTGTAACTTTTGTTTTTTTTTTGCCGACGTCTGTTCTCCTCAGCAGATCAGATTCCTCAACCGTTTCTCGTGAAACTTTGTGAACAGGTTCTTATTTTATACAGATATTTTTTTGCCAAGTCAGTTTTGGAAATTATTCAAATTTGTCGAGATATGATTTTTTTTCCAAAATAAAATCAAATCTCCGCCTCTGTCTATGAAACTACTCACGAAATTTCAAAAGAATCTGTTACGAAATGGGACCTGTAGAGGAAGACAGATATTCGGAAAGAGATCCAGACAGAGTTAGGACATACGAAAGCATACGAAATACAATTTTTGATAGAAATATCAACAGTTTACACTGAAGTATAGTATAATATTAAATAAAATACGTCTGTTTGGTTTGATGTTTTAGACGAAATCAATTCATACTTATATTACCTACACACATTACATACTATTTCATATTCTGCTTCAACAATTTAGACATTAATAAAGAAAACACTTACTAAATAACAGAGTTCTGAAATGAAAACCTATTAGAGGTATTTCCAACATTATTTTTCTAATACTTTAACTAATTATTGTACATGTTCACAAATTTTTCATCGAATTATTACAATTTCTACATTTATTTGCTAAAGTTATTGGTTTGTTTTTACTTTTGGTTCAGTAAGTTGGACAAACATAATTTTAAAAAAAATTTACAAATGAAATTTAATTTAATTTACACCGAAGATGATAAAACACATTTCACTTAAAAGAAATGCTATCCAAATAATTCGTCAATTTACTTTTAAACACGTTCACAGTCATGAAAAATACGGCTGAACGAATCTGGATGAAATTTGGCACAAGCGTAGATTATAGTCTAGAATAGCATATAGGATACTTTTTAACCGCGGGAGAAACCGCGGGGTGCAACTAGTGCGTAATAAAACTCTATTCCTTGGATATGTGGTGTAACTGGTATATTATACCTATCCTAACTAATATTATAAATGCGAAAGTGAGATTTTTCGTTTGTTTGTTTGTTTGTTTGTAACGCTTTCACGCCCTAACTAATCAACCGATTATCATGAAATATCATGTTATGCAAACACGTTGTCTGGGTTACAGAAAAGGACATATGGTACTTTTGTACTTTTTAACCCCAAAAACTTAACGGTCCCTTTGGGACAGCGGGTGAAACCGCGGGGCGCAGCTAGTCTAGTTATAACTGTAATTGTTTCGTAACTGGTCCACAATCTCTTTAGGGGTGTTATTGGTCTCGCCCGTATATCTCATTGTTGCTGATGAGTTGTCTTACTTGAGTTGTTAGATTGTTCCAAGGCGTACCATTTTGGTATAGTTAGTATCAAGAAATGTTATCCGTGCCGTATCCGTGGCGTATCCGAGCCGTATCCGTGCCGAATCCGTAGCGTATCCGTGCCGTATCCGAGCCATATCCGTGCCGTATCCGTGCCGAATCCGAGCCGTATCAGATCCGTATCCGTGCCGTTACCGTGGCGTATCCGTGCCGTATCCGTGGTGTATCCGTGCTGAATCCGTGCCGTATCCGTGCCGTATCCGTACTAGGGATCCGTTCCCAGAACCCGGGAATCGAGAATTCCCGGGAAATACGAAGTTCCCGGAGTCGGGGAAAAAATTGCGATTTCTCGGGAATTCCCGGTAAAGTTTTTTAAGTTATTTATTTCTCTAAAAGCTTTTGAGCTTTGTCAATAAAATGTAAAAAAAAACCCCTTCGTTTTTCGAAAAGCTATAGAATAATTAAAAATTAAAAATATCCTTAGACCAGCCTGCACTTCGTTAAACGTTATTCGTGGTAATTTCTCAGAACTTTTTGCGTGCTGCAGTGCAAACCTCTAGGTTTGCACGTCAGCACGCAGAAAGTTCTCTTAATAATAACATCAGGCGAGTTGGTGGTCAAGTTAAGTTAAGTTAAGGTGGTCTTAAGTTTCAAGATTCTATTCATAACGTATTCAAGGGAGCTCCATCACCAAGAACTCAATTTATGTTTTAATTTTGTTTAATATCTTCTGGTTAACGAGCACCTAACTTGGAACTGCGTTACAATGTTCTACGAATCATCATGTCAACATCCACCGAAAGTGAATGTGTATTTTCTGCATTGGGGAATTTCGCGATCAAAATTAGGAAGGTTTAAGCGATAAATTGCTAAGCTCTTTAATATTATTTCTAAAGAATTACTTTAAGAAAACATTGTAAACATCCGTGGTCTGCACTCAAATCTCATGCCAGTCCACCATCAGACTGGAGACTGACAAACCATCTCTCCTATTCTTAACGGAGACGCAAATTGGCAGTCCGTCCGATGTGGCGTGTACCTATTACCCTGGATACACATTAGAGTACAATTTCAAGCAACGTGCTGGAGTGTGCCTGTACGCCTGAGATGACATTTGCTACCGGCGACTCCGTTATCTGGAGGACCCCAGATTTTCAGTGCTATACTGGTAGACACAGGTATAGAGAATAGACGAAACTCTAGTGCATCACCTAATTTATGCTGTACACTTTTAGATTTTCGAATCGGATCTCCTTTGCATAAAATGTTTGAAGACTAATAACAATTGCAAAAAAATCTACTTAACTCTTATTAAAACTCTACATAACAAAGAAAAAAATAAGAAGACAAACCACTAACAAAATTTTCGTCGTACGCTTACAAATATACCCAAACTAGCTGCGCCCCGCGGTTTTACCCGCGGTTAAAAACTAATCCTATGTGCTATTCTAGACTATAATCTATCTCTGTGCCAAATTTCATCCAGATCTGTTCAGCCGTTCTGGCGTGAAAGAGTAACAAACATCCATCCATCCATCCATTCTTACAAATTTTCGCGTTTATAATATTAGTTGTATTAAACGTACCTAAAACTAATAAATTACTTAAGACCTTGAATTTCTTCTAGCGCCATTATTCACGACAGTCAGCTCCGTGCCGCGTTTGATTCAATTTCGAATTAGGATATCCACAAATATTCCAATTCCACGAATGTTAATTAGAACACCCTGAACTCCCGACGAGATTAATCAAATCCGAACAACCAGTGTTAGGTTGGTATGAAGTAAGTTATCTTGCCTTTTAACCATACAATCTAACTATGAGTATGGGTAGATACCCCTTAGGTAGTCTGTTAAAATAGTTATTGTTTTAAACTCTAAAATAAGAAGGTACAAGGGAGCACAAATTCCCACCACCCTCACCAACACCCTTTTCTTAGTACATACGCGGGAAGAAAAGGAGACCCTTTAAAAGTCAAGGGTATGGGGGAGGCGCAAGGTCACGCATCCTAACCATCCACGAAGCTCAGGAAAGTCCGTGGAGTGTAATTTTTAAATAAAAATAAAATAAACTGTAAAATACAACATTAAGAATTTAACTTATTTTATTTGTTACATGTGCCATCAATAAATACACAATTGAAAAAAAAACTGAGTCATATTTACACTGCATATTTCTTTCGATTGAGTGAGTGAGTCGAAAGTGCGTTTGTTCGTTTTGTTTTTTTGTTTGTTTATTTGTTTGTCACTGTTTCAGTCTCTAACTACTTAAACGATTAATATGAAAGATTGCATTTACAATGTGCTGGGGGGCGATTCAGTTAATCATAGCCGATGCTTAACTGAACCGTTGACGTTGCGTTTGTCAAAAAAAAGACGGCTGGAGAACGGCTCAGCATCACTAATGGTTCACAAGCGTGTGAGCTAGAGCTCGACCGCTGCTCCACCCGGTTAAAAACGACTGACGTCACTGCTACGTAGCTAGGATGTTATTGCGGGGCGTTTAACTGGGGCCACCTCAATTCCATAAAATTGTATCTAGCTCTTTGCATCTTAATACAATTGCCATATTACCTACACCAAAGATTTACTATTGTATGTGCTAATTATTTAGTATAAGGCTTAAGCATACTGACGCAAATCGTGAATAGTTGCGTCTGTATTCGTCTTGTATTCTACGAACAGATTCGCAACAATTCCAGCATCTCGAGTCAATCTGTTTGAAGCTTAAATGATAAATTAGTAGGTTCAAGCATGTACTTAGTAAAAGTACTTACTTATTTTATTTGTATACTTACTGAAAAACTTATTTTTGCATTTTATAGCATCATTAGGTATCATCAGCCTATGTTTGTCCATTCCACTTGACTGCATGCAGGGCGCCTCTAACCTAACCGTAGGGTTAGTAATTAACTTATTCTATGACTCGATGAGTATTTTTAAAACCCTATGAACTGGCTTTACTGTGTTTTCGTTTTGGAATAAATAACAGTACAAGTAGGTAGGTACAGAAGAATCATGCTGACACAGTAAGTATGCGAATTTAAACCTACTCATAGCGTTTACCGATTCTCTTTCTAGAATCGCTAACGCTATAAGACTAGTTGTTGATTGGACGAGTTAACGTGACATTTTTAAAGTTCGTATTTCGTCCGATCACCAGCACCTCTAGCATGCGCGCGCGGCAAAATTCTTCCCGTCACTTTGTCATGTGAGAACGTGACAAGGCTATGTCTAAATATACGTCTGTCTTCGATAAAAGAGTCAACTTACCGTTGTCGCGTTGCGCATGCTAGGTCTGCTGGCGACGTTAGAGCTTTACTGATTTTGGAAACCGAATCGCTTGGAAACGATTTCAACCTATCAAACATTTAGAAAACATTAGCAATGCCAGAAATTTAAATTATAAATGTTAAAGTTGTCTAGGGCCCTTTGTCACTCAAGTCTGTATTATCGGGTTAATATATTAATTAAGTCTGTATTATCGAGTTGTGAGAAAGCAAAATATTATGGGTAGTAGAATGCCCTAAAGATGTAGTGTATAAGTACGTTGTTGTTTAATATGGAGGTAAGTATAAACTAAGTAAGTACCTACTATTATTCTTTATTTCGTTATTTTTATGTATTTGTGCTATGCAGCACTTTTTGGCTTTTCCAGTGACTATTCTTTAATAAAATCTGCAAAAGAATTACATTTTTACTAGCGTTAGCCCCGCGCCAGGTCCTACGCGCGAGTAACTCTTAGCTGAGTTCCATGCAGAGGGCAAACCTATATTATTGGCGCTGTGTACAACGCAGAGTGCGCTAGGCCTGGTTTCAGGTCCGCGGATTAAAATGGCTTGATTCAACCACTATCTCAGACATTTTTATCTGAGTAAAAATAAAGCAGACTCATATTGCAGAGGAAGAGGCCCCCTACCCCTATCTTTACCTGAATACATCACTGATTTATTTGACACAAGAACTTCTTTCCCTTAGCGAAAGCGCACACTATGCAACAGCTTGACGACTAAACGCAATGATAGATTGCAGCCGACAACATTCTTACTTTTTGTTCAAAATTCTACGCAGTTGGCATTTGAGTCGCAGAGTGCCAAGAACAGAGTAGTTGGTCATCGGCCACGGACATGGTGCGTGGACATACGGTGCATTTGCGAAGACACGCGCATGCAAGACGATTAGATCCAAACGACAGCTATGCGTCTAGTCGCAGCGACAAGATACGTGCCCGCGCAAGCTGTGCATTTGCGCTGGCACTTATGTTATACCTACTTACTTTTCATTTCTAATGTCATTTTCAAGTATGCTGTCAATTTTGACTGATAAACCCGAAATTTTTCAAATTACATCGAAAGAGCTAAACGTTGCTCATGGATGGCACGTTCTTCTTGTGCAGCTACGGAACGGCATACGTACACCATGCATGGTATAATAATAAACTTCGCCAGATATAGCATTCCGGTCACGTGGGCAACACGTAGTGACATCAATCGATGCAAGACCGACATATGTTATTAACAAATAGTTCGAAAGAGATGGATGACGATGACGTCATTACGTGTTTGCTCCCGGAATGCTAGATCCATGATTCAAAAAAACAATGTCTAGCATTCCAGGCGCAAACACGTATGACGTCACTCCTCATCGTCACCCGTCTCTTTCATACTATTTGTAAATTTCTTATTTCGGTCTTGCTTAAGCATTGATTGACGTCACCACGTGTTGCTCACGTGACCGGAATGCTATTCCTGGCGGAGTATATTATTAAACCATGGCTAAATCTTGTTTTTTTTTGGATCACGACGTACACAAACTAGGTAGAGTAGTTACCACTAAAAATTGATAGTATGCTTAAAATAAGTACTTACGCTGCTTCTTTTTCATGTCAATAACAAATCTAACAGTGACATAAATATGTCTTTTAAGGCCTATCTACCTACAAGTTTAATAAAATGCACAAACAGTTACTTTAAAATTACGATAAGTATGTATATTTTATTATTAAATAGGTAAGTACATTAAAAATTAAAATTTACACAATTAGGTAACTCACTAAACATGCAGTCAAACTTATTAAAACATGTACCTAGCCATAAGTTTCGGAAATATGACCACGATATGACCACTGCCAACCTCTTCGAGGAAAAGGCGTGACGTCCCCCTTCCTTATCAGAGGGCAGGGTGTGGCGATATAACAGACCTATTTTTTTTCTGACGACATGTTACGTTATCTCTTAGGCCACTTAGATCCACCCAGGCTCCGCCGGTAGAGCAAAAGCAATTTTTTCTGCAAACGTGAGTCTGTTAGAACATGAAGCAGTTCGTGTTTCGCTGTCGTATGTTTGCATTGCTTCTGGTCCGTTTCTGCTAGGTTTTATGACACAGAATCTTGGGAATTTACAAGGAATGTATTAGTTAATCCGGCAACATTTTGTAAACGTCATGTAAAGATAGATAACATGGATGGACTGGTCATTAATAAAGTCAATCAATCATGAAGTTTCAAAGAAGTTTAGCTATCAGGCTATTATCACGCTATCCGCTATCGGAACCGGCAACGATAAATTATTGGGACGGCCGGTTGCGAAAAAATGCTCAGACCTAACCAAATGGGATGTCAATGTAACAAAATTAATATTACAGTAAAGTTATACTGGTCACAGCTTAATTCTACTAGGTACCGGGCGCTCATAACCGATCACCGATCTTATACAACAGACGACATCGTGAGTTCGAATGGGTGACCGCAAGTGGCATTTACAACAGAGTGCTACTGTAGCTCGGATGGCACGTTAAACCGTAGGTCTCGGCTGTTTGCTCTAGTAGACAAAGTTACAACAATAATAATAAAGCCATGTCAGAAGCCAATATTGCACCGGCTACGGCATTGCAACCACAGACATTTAAACCGTAATTCAGGTATTTAAATATTTATGGAATCTATGTTGTCTATGACGTGAATGAAAAAGTAGAGTTTGAACGTTCCTCTTTTAACTTGATACTGGCAAATGCACAAGACGTGCGACGCCAAATTCCCCTATGCGGGAGAACAAAAAAAAAAAGGTTTCTCTAGTTTCTTTATAAATAAAACCTACCCATAGATTCAAACGTTTCAGCAACGTGTCACTAACGTGTCACCAACGTGTCACTAACGTGTCACCAACGTGTCACCTACACCAACATACAGAAATAAATCTAATATTCTCTCTCACTCTTAACCTCGCTCTTACCCATTATATGTCCTACTCCCTCATGGTGACGTCAGCCTAGTCTCCTATTCTTGACGCGTGAGATGAGATCTGGTCACCTTCACTCTCGACTTTTCAAGCGAGATAGACAAAGACCAGAAAATATCTCGAATGGTAGGAATAGGTACCCTGTATACTTACTTTTCTCCTTCACTTGGTTCTATCTTCGACATTGTCTTAAAACAATACCTACTAAAACAATAGTTTAATAGCTTTAAATAATGTCTAAAGTTTAATAAATAGCTCTACATCAACTTATGGTTTATTTGGAAAAACTATGTAAAAACCTATTTATGCTTCTTTCTTTTGCTCATTGTACGTTTCATATTTCTTGCTAAAAATAAAACTAGTACTTCATTTGTTTCTTCCTTTTCTGTTTTTTTTTCTCCTATATAACCTGAAAACCTGTAAATTAAATAGGTAATTAGAAATCTATTACTATTTTCCATGGACGTATGCTATTTTTCTAGGAACAAATTTTCCTTGCCTATTTGACATAAATCAAGTCAAATTGTTAAAATACATCATACCAAAGAGTATGTAATATAGATACATAATACCAACATGCAAGTTTAATTGATTTACCTATATCTTCTATGATATTGACAAAATGCAACAATATGAACGAAAGTAGATATGTGTTTAGCATAGAATAAAGGAATGTAACAAGGAGAGATGAGAGTGGGCACTGGAACAGTTTCTTGGGAATAAACAGTCTTATTTTATATCATAATTTATCATCAGCATTCTCAAAGGTCTAGTGAGAGTAGGAACAAAGTATACTCAGTTGTGGCCCTAGTTAACGTACTATCTCTTTACCACTTTACCTTTACCATTCCATATACCTACGCGGCGCTAATTCGACCGGGCCGACTGATTATAACACACTCTCTAGGCTGACACAATATGTGCACTTCAGTAATTTACTATAAAAAATTATTTACTGGATTCACTGGATTACTTATCGGGTTCTGGACTTTTCGCGTCGATGTTTGTCCTCTTGTAGAGGACTTGTATTTTTGTTCAATGAGTCACTTGTTTCCTGCAGAAAAATTAGAAGACCACACATTCAACAAAATCACTACTTTGTTTGGCAAAAAAGTAAAAGCTGCGTTACTAATTTTGTATCAATTGCGGACACTCGTGCATATTAACAAATCGATAAAGGTTATTACACCACCATTATTTTAGTTGAATACTCAAAGAAACACAGTTTAATAAAATAAACAAAAATTGCCTTTTTCTGATTCCCGGCAAAAATATTCATGTTTTTTTTTTAAAGCTTTCATGACCATGGAAACAAAATCCTTCAGTATTGTTTATGGTGATGATGTAAATAAATTCCGGAGTATTGAAATTTTTGAAGTTCCTTTCAATAAATTATTTCCCGTATATTTGCGTCTCTCAACTGTATAGTGTCGCTTAGTTACTGTAATTCATCGCGTTGCCGCGTCGGTCTGAAAATAAATCACGTCACTAGTTCACAATAAAGAAAGAGGAAGGCTTTATACTTAATAAAATTACACAGAATAATTTAAAATTTGGTTGTGAACTAGAAACAATAAAACAATACAATTAGGTATGAATTTAATGTTTTTTTTTTTGTTCTTACCTCTTATTATTACCCGACTGCGCAAGAAAGAGGGTTATGTTTTTTCTAAAGAGTATTGGGGATTACACTAAAAATTCAGAATTAAAACTAAACTTAACGTCTCCAATTCCTAGCAAACCTTTTTCGTTTGCAAATAAATGCTCATGAAAACAAGAATTAATAAAATATTATGTTCTAATTTTAATTTATATTAATTTCTTAATCGCGCAGCGTTGGTGTTTTAAAACGCGCATAAGTTTAATTTATAACATAAGACCGCAACTTGATAGACTGCAATTTTCAGGGTTTTTTGGGTTCCGGATACAGTATACTTACACTACCTATCTATAATAGGTAATAGGGGTAATCCGCGATAATTAAATATTAAAAAACTTTTAGGGACCTTTAAGAAACTTTTAGCCAGATGGGAGTGGTTTCGATCCCAGCTTACAGCACGCATTAATTTGTTCATTGTGTGAATATTGTGTGCGTATTGTATGTCATCTGCTACATGACCGGAGCCCGTTGTATGGCCACAAGCTCACCCCCAGTCACATTTATAGGACTGAATATCGACCGACGAAGTGTGGGTGTTGTAATATACCTCTGCCATCTCCTTGGGGAGAAAGGTGTGGTGATAATATATGTTAAAAACTTACATTGAAACATTTTTTTGTTATAAGTAAATAATAAAGCTCGAAATCCATATCATACTTTACTTAAAATATTATATTAAACGAAAGCAACTCTATCTGTGTTTCTGTCTGTATGTTTGTAGGCTTTTCACGGCTAAAACGGCTGAACAGATCTTTATGAAATTTGAAAATTAATAACAGTATTTTACGAAGAGGTTATTGGATACTATTTTCTGAATTCTGAAGTCGTGGGTCAGACCATAAAGTATTTGCAAATTGGTTTTCATTAAAAACTAGCTGTTAGCAGTAAATAGTATCCAATAACCTTCCTCGTCAAATGCTGTAACTAATTATCAAATTTCATCAAGATCAGTTTGGCCATTTAGCCGCGAAAAGCCTAAAAACTGGCAGAGCTACTATCGATTTTTTATTTATAATAATATTCGGGACACTTGCAGACACGGTGACACTTGTCGTCTGACCCCAAACTAAGCAAAGTTTGTACTATGGTGGCCAGAGACTGATATACATACATATATTTTTAAATATGCACTTAAATTAAAAATTAACACCCAGACATAGAAAAAACACAAATGTTCATCTCACGAATGTTTGCCCTAGGTGGGAATCAAACTCGCGCCCCCTAGCTTAGAAGGCATGTTCACTACCGACTGATCCATAGAGACAGTGTATAATATCAGTAAGTATGGGCCGTTAGGATATATTTTTTGCAACACAACTCATAAAATACCATGTTATTGGCTGTCCCACGTATCGAGATAGGGAGCAGATATTCTATGGTATCAAGCTATGTGTTTCAAACACTATTTTATCAAGCTATTGTGTTTCATACTTTGGTGGAAAATTCATTATAATAAGTTGACAACACTGGGCTACAGAAGCTAATGATAAGTAATCACAATACTACACTATCACTACATAGTATAAAACAAAGTCGCTTTCTCTGTCCCTATCTCTGTCGCTTTGTATGCTTAAATCTTTAAAACTTCGCAACGGAATTTGATGCGGTTTATTTTTAATAGATAGAGTGATTCAAGAGGAAGGTTTATATGTATAATAACATCCATTAAATAGTGGATAAAGACTGTTATTTTTGAGGTTTCTAATGTGATGTCGTTAATTATCAATTTTTTTTCCGCTTACATTGCAAACGCAGGCTGAACCCTACGAGATTTATCAAAATAATGTACTCGTACTAATTATTTGTACACATTCAAAAGGTCTACAGAAAACTCCTCGATGGTATTATGTCTATATCTTATGGATATCCCACAACAACGTTTTTTTGTTTATAATACCCGTGCGAAGCCAGAGCGGGCCGCATGTTTTTATATACAACGTTCACAGTTTTTCTGTAGTGTATAGTCTTGTGCATAGTAGTTCGTGACGGAGATCGCTCAGTTTAGGTCACCGATCCTAAACGAACTAGTTCGCTCTTCTAGTTCGTCAGCTCCCAGCTCGAATCAGAGGAAGGCAGATCGTTCGCTCGTCCTGATACTGCTCTTGAACGGCAACGCGGAATGAGTACGGATTACTGTACTTAACAATATTTTTTTACACCATTAATAAACTTTATGATTTATGACCGCGCGCGCGCACTCGCCTTGATAAAGACCGTCGAATGCGGTTGAAACTATAGTCGGAATAATCGACTAAATCGTACGTGAGTGATTCTCGTGTCATAAATCATAAACTGTGAAAACCACGTCAGTTTCCATAAATAAAAAAAACTTTTAATAAGTTTTAAAAATAATCAACAGTTGAGCAATGACTTTCGTTCATTTGACGCCACCCTTGCTCATTCGGTCACGAACTAACGAACTATGGAGCGGGAAATGAAGGAGCTAGTTCGCGTAGTTCGTATGTGGGAGCGCTCTTACGACCTAGTTCGTTCGCGAACTACACAAGACTAGTAGTGTATTTAGTATCAGCATTGCATCCGTGCGAAGCCGGGGCGGGTCGCTAGTAATATTATAAAATCGAAAGTTTGCGACTGTGTAAGTGTGTATGTTTGTTACATCTTCACGCTCTAACGGATGGACGCATTTTGATGAAACTTGATAATGAGGTAGCTCATACCCTGGATTAACACATAGGTCACTTTTTAACCGCGAGTAACACCGCGGGGCGCGGCTAGTATTACATAATGTAGATGCAATGGAGTGGCAATATGATTCTGACATCATTTGCCTCGATCGGAGCGCACGTCGCACCATGGAATGACCATGGAATAACCACGGATGAGCGCACCTTTATTTACTGTTAAGAAGTTTTTGGCGGGAACCGAAAAGATGGTGTCATGAATTTAAATTATTTACTAAAACTTGTGATTCTCCGAGGAATAATAATAGTGGATTATTAACCTTTACCGGTTTGCTATACTTAGTGCATGAGCGTGGGTAAATTAAACAAGCATTATTAAATACTACTTTGCGTGTTTCCTACAAAACTCGGCTTTTTTTTTTTTGTTTGTAGTGGCCTCTGCCCCTTAGGGTTTTGGGGCAATTTTGCCATCAACAGTGAGGGAGGCGATAGTAATTGATATAAAAAGAAAAGAAGAGAAATAATCCTGGTGAGGTAGATAGTACTATAGAAGAAAAATGAAAGGAAAAAGAAAAAAAAACTATAGACGAAATTGATTGGACTGAATAAAATTACCTAGCTACTTAATGAAAAAATGATTTTTTTGTTTGGGAATGAGAGCAGAGAAGAAATGTGTATTGGAAGCGGAACTTTACAATTAGTGGTGGTAGAATAAAGGGATGATTTACTACGAAGAGGGCAGCTAAAAAATATATAATTTACCGAACCAATATCCAAACCACAAGAGCAATTAGGAGAGTCTGCAATTTTGAATTTAAATAATTGAACAGGACTATAGTTGGCCCTTACCTTGAGTTTTGATCGTTAAGAAAACTTTTTTTGTTTTCAGTTTTAGCTCTAAACATTTCAATAGAGCGCTACTGGCGGAAACGTTAAAGAACCACAGACATCCAATACAGTAGTATTTTGTAGACGAAGTCTGTATAAGGAACTAAGTTAAATGTATGGAGCCAAACGAAAACAAAAAAAGTTTTCGCCAACCATCAAAACTCGCGGAAAGCCCACAGCTTTTCTCAGCTGTCGAGATTTTTGTTTTGTATTTGAATGACAACTCATGACAACTGAAGAAATCACCAATAGATTTAATCACTTACAAAAATAATATTTATATATTTAATAGTTTAATAGTTCTTAATAAAGTTATTCCTAATCGTAGAATGTAGTACGTAATTATTTTACAGGGTGAAAGTAAGGAAAGTGACTGGCATCATTCGCACATCTACATGCATGACAGCTTGAATAGCTAAGTACAGACCAGAAACCAAAAAAAAAAGTGTTACACTTTGTTCCCACGAAGGGAACCACCGGAGATTTTCGAGGAAAAACTCCACCAAAATGATAAGTAACTATACATTTCTTCACCTACACCACTCATTCGCACCGCAAATTTTTAGCACATTTCTGCTGGATAGAAAACCTCCCCCTCGCTAGTTTGCCTTAGTTCTTGATGGAGGGTCCCGGCTTTTCCAGAGGAACTCATCACACTCCTCAGCACCGCACGTCAACTTTTCCCGGGACAGCTACGTGATGTTGTGTTTAGTCAAATCGGACAAGGGTTGTGTGTGTTATGAAGTTACGTAAGATAAAAGATCTCAGTACGCAGCCAACTTCATTACATTGCTTAGCTTTTAAAAATATCAATTATGTAATGATATTATCATGACAATTATGAAAATGATAATATAATCTTTGCGACTTAAGGCGATTATAAAAGCGAAGTGAGGCAAAAGATATTTTTATGAAATATAGGAGTAAATGAGGCACTGGTGGCGGTACGAGTGCCTATATCAATAAAGTCAAAGTCACAATGTTTTTATTCAATTTGGGTATCAAAGATATACTTATGAACATCAAAGTTTTATAATAGACTCGACCGCCTTATTCGGAAAAAGAGCCACTACTCAGAAGAACAGGCAAGAAACTAAAGGGCAGTTTTTTAAAAAATATATAAATAGATAACTGTCTCACAAATATTGACTTACAACTAGGTAATACCATTTTATATTTATGTGCTAGTGGCTACTTGGTGGAAATGGAATGTAACTCCTCTGGAAGACAGGTTGGCCGAGATAATGGGCCATGCCATGACGTAGGTCCGTTACCATACGCGCGAATAAGCCAGCGTGGTCCAGGTGGATATTCCATTAATGCTGCACGTGCTAATTGACCGAGCCAAGCGAGTTCTCAGAGGCAAGAATCTTGCTTAATATTTTTTTTTTTAGTTTGAACAAATTAAAAGTAAAAATACATTTTCAAAAACAAGCTTTTTATTTAATGCACTAAAAAGAAATAAATAATCTTTCTTTTCCTATAAAACTTTTACTAAAAAAATAGCTTAGAACGTCATTACACAATTTATATTCTATGTTGCTAGTAAAAGTTATAAGTAGTAGCAAAAGGTTGTTTTATTCTTTAAACGCATTTAAATAAAAGATTGTTTTTTTAAAAAAAAATTATTTAATTTTTTTGCTGTTAGTTTTCACTCGACAGGTTTCTTAGTCTGTTCATCTCACTAAACGCAAAATTGTTGCAAGATTGTTTGCCGGTCACATTCAAATTTAACTCGCATTCGTATTCTCATTAAATTCTTTGATTTGATACCCATATTGTATGAAAGTTTCAAAAGCTTAGTCCGCCAGCTTTAGAAGACCTACATATTGGATTTAGAGTGACGTCACTTTATTTTTCGAGTAATATTCAGCAAGCCCTTTCATTTTATACCCATGTTATTACAAGAGTGAAAGAGATGATAGCCTAGGTGGAGAAGGCCCGCTTCTCAACCCAGAGAGAGCGGGTTGGAACCCAGCCGACGGCACGCACCAATTTGTTCATTGTGTGAACAAATATGCGTATTGTATGTCATCTGCTACATGACTGAAGCCAGGTGTTTGGTTGCCACCACCCCAGGCTTGCCACATTGGGACTGAATATCATCCGGCGAAATGTGGGTGTTGTATTACACCTCTGCCAGCCCTCTCGGGGGAAAGGCGTGACGATATGTATGTATGAATGTATGTATGTTATACGGGTGCATAGAAAATAACTTGTCCGCCATTGAGGGTGTTCCGCCATCTGGGATTTAGAATGACATCATAATTATAGCTAACCATGCATTTTCATCTAAACTAAACGTGTTTACAAAATTTCAGCTCAATCGATTCGAGATATCTGCTTCAAAATTGAGTTGCCAGATTCCACCCGAACAAACATAGTTACATACACATATACATACATACATGCATACATACATACATTGCAAATTAAATAAAAGCTTGTTATAATTACAATAAAAATGTAAACTATTAATATCACCCTCACCTGTAGTCTAGTTGGCCACGTTTTAGTACTCATAAACGTGGCCAACTAGACTACAGGTGACACGTGTGTGAAGCGCTAGTGGTACTGACCCGTTGCTCGTCCGATGATTAACTGAGCTGATGCTTAAATGGACCGTTGATGTGCCTATTATCATAAGAAGCAGACGGGCAACAGCTTGGTGCCATCAACGCTTCACAAACGTGTCATGTTTGTGAAGCATTGATGGTACCAAGCTGATACGGTTAGGAGACAGTGGTAATGAGCCGATCCTTGTCCTTTTTACGTCGATTGCTTGGTGCCATCAACGCTTCACAAACGTGTCATGTTTGTGAAGCATTGATGGTACCAAGCTGATACGTTTAAGAGACAGTGGTAATGAGCCAATCCTTGTCCTTTTTACGTCAATCGCTTGGTGCCATCAACGCTTCACAAACGTGTCATGTTTGTGAAGCATTGATGGTACCAAGCTGATACGTTTAAGAGACAGTGATACTCGTACTGAGCCGATCATCGTCCTCTTTTTTATGGTTAATGCAACATCGATTGTGTGGTGCCATCAATGCTTCACAAACGTGTTATGTTTGTGAAGCATTGATGGTACCAAGCTGGTACGTTTAAGAGACAGTGATATTGCCCCGAACCTAATTTTTTTTTAATGGACACTTAAACAAATGACTACTAAAATTTAAATACATACTTAAATAGATATTAACACCCAGACATAGAACAAACACAAAAGTTCATCACATAAATGGTTGCCCCAGGTGGGAATCGAACCCGCGCCCCCGAGCTCAGAAGGCAGGTCCACTACTGACTGAGCCACCGAGGCAGTCAAATTCAACGTCGATGGCTCAGTTTAGTAGCGACTGATAGGCGAGTTGCTCCCATGCTATGATGATCACTATTATTTGTTACGAGCTGCACCTTGCGGTATTACTTGCGTTCAAAAAGTGACCTATGTATACCTATGTTTAAACCATCTAGGGAACCAACTAAAAAATTATGTACATTTATGAACTAATCCATTTTTTTCTCATATTTCAGATGATCGTTTTCGTTTTATTTAAAATGAAATGATTACACGACTTTCACGAAAATTACCCTAGAAGTGATAACATACGGAGCGACTTCAATAAATACCATATATTTCGATGTTATTAAAGCTTTTAAAGCAGACAAAACTGAATAAAAACGGAGCAGAAGCTATGAAAAAACGCTAAGGCTGTCGCTTAGGCATGCGAGTTCTGCTAAGCCTAGAGCACAACAATAGAGCGAGTACATAAAAAAAAGACTATAAGTGTGTTATCGATAATATAATGATTGATATTCCTTGCTGCACCTTGCGGTGTTCCTCACGGTTAAAAAGTAACCTATACTGTTAAATGAAAGCTTTATTCGGACTTTGTTATAGCTAGTGAGCTTTGTGATTTATTTATTTAATGTATTAAACAATTTAAAATGTAGATTTTTGGTGTGTGTTAATTTTGTAGGTAGGTGTCCAAATAATATATAGCCTTCTATATACCTTCTATATTCCGTCTGTATGTGTATTCTATGTGTATTCTATGTATCCGTCTATTTATTGATCGAGCGAAAACAAAAGTTGGCATTACCTGTTTGATCGATGACAACTTGAGTATGTCCCTTTGATCAATCCGATTTTTATATGAAATTTTGCAGGCAAGTAGTTCGTGCAAACAATTTTTAAGTTCGAATGTGAGACAAAATTGGTCCAGAGGTGCTATTCAGAATCAGATTCGAAAACTTTTCCGATCGGATCCCTACTTTTATACATTTTGGAATAGGGAATCGAGTATAAATGCGATCGGAAGAATGAATTGCGTTTAAAAACTTATGAAAACAGCTAAGATTCGAATAATTTGAGTTTAAAATTTTTGGTATTCAAACGGAAACGTTCCTGAATGATTGTGAATACCTATGCAGGAGTTACGATGAGACGAATTACTACTAGTAGTAGCTGATTCCTAGTCTGTCTAGATCTAGCCTATGTAGCTTAGAAAATTACTGGCACAGAAAACTATGTAGGTACGAGAGCCGTTTCGTTACCGCACATCTTAGCGGCACATGAACGGTCAGCGCTTTCGTTTCTTTTTTTGTTTTCGAAGAAGGAATTCGGTTTTGTCACTCAAAATTGACAGACACTTTGATAATGACAAAGGAACCATATGAATGAATGACGTTGTGCTAAATAAATCAGTGGTGTATTTAGGTACAGTTAGGGAGAGAGGGCTTTTTCTCTATGAGATATAAGTAGGTTCTTGCTTCGTTCTCCATATCAATGTTGAGCTAATTAAATTACAGCACCGAAACGAAGACACTAACCAATAAAGCTAGTTCATAGGTTTAAAACACTGCGAGCATTGTTTTTTTTAAAGATAAAATCCAAAATGAGGTTATCCGTCGTAGAACTAAGACAACCAACATAGCAAAGGTTTAGCAAGTTGAAGTGGCAAATATGAAAATGAAATGGTGGTGCTCGTAGAAAGACCGATATCCGTTATTATTTTAAGAGTGGATACCGAGAATCACCAGACGTAGATTGGAGCACCCTGCCATCGAGTAGAGCGACAAACTGCGCCAAACAGCTGCATAGGTGGACGCTTAAAGCAGAAGATCGTGTCATGTATCGTTCAGTAGAACGCTCACGCTCTGAAATGGATCAACATTAGATATGCCGATGCTCATGATGATACTAAATGTAAAAATAATAGGTTTTCACCACAGTAATACTTTTATTAACTACCTACATCCTTGAGATTACTATCTTATAATTTAAACAGCAAATCATAATATAGTAAATCTTTGGTGTAGGTAATATTGCAATTGTAATAAGATGCATCCATCTAGATACAATTTTATGGAATTGAGGTGGCCCCATCTAAACGCCCCGCAGAAACATCCTAGCTACGTAACAGTGACGTCAGTCGTTTTCAGTCGGGTAGAGCAGCGGTCGAGCTCTAGCTCACACGCTTGTGAACCATTAGTGATGCTGAGCCGTTCACCAGCCGTTTTTTTTTTGACAAACGCAACGTCAACGGTTCAGTTAAGCATCGGCTATGATTAACTGAATCGCCCCCCTGGTTTTGGTTGTAGTAATACTTCAGTGTATTGTTGTACCCGTGAAAGTGAAAAATTTTAGAACATCACTTTTTAAAATTCGAAAGAAAAATAATCGAGTCTCCATCACAAAATAGCTTGTCGCGTGATCAATTTTGTATGAAGACTTTAGTTTTTTTTTTCTCGAATTTTGCAAACTGATATTCCAAATCAAACTGACTACACCCAAAACCAGCACCCGATACATATAGTACGTTGTCAGGGCCCCAATTCAGAGATATGAGATTTTCATCTCATCTTTTTTCGTCCTTGTTGCTCTCGTTTGAAACGTCATATCTGAGTTACGCGGATGACATGGTTCTGCTGAGCGCGTCGATCTGTGGCTTGAGGGAGCTACTCGGTACGTGTGCAGAATACGCGCGTGGTCATGGTCTTAAATATAATGACAGAAAAAGCCAATATATGGTCTTTGGGGCCGTCGGTGTAGAGTGTCCTAAGATAATACCAGCCGTTCTCTTAGAGGGTGTGCTGTTAAAACGCGTAGACAAATTTAAGTATCTAGGGCATCTGCTCACCGACGACCTCAAGGACCAGGCTGATATGGACAGGGAGCGGAGGGCGCTGTCTGTTCGTGCCAATATGATAGCCCGCAGGTTTGCGCGTTGTTCCGGAGATGTTAAGATCACGCTCTTTAGGGCGTACTGTACATCTCTGTACATGTGCAGCCTGTAGGCTGACTATACTGCGAAGGCCTACAGCGCCATCCGCGTCCAATATAATAACGCTTTCCGGGCGGTGTTGGGGCTGCCTCGCTTCTGCAGTGCCTCGGGCATGTTTGCGGAGGCGCACACCGATTGCTTTCATGCCACCATGCGCAAGAGGTGTGCGTCCCTGGTGCGCAGGGTGCGGGCCAGCCCCAATGCCGTCTTGGCTATGATTGCCAGCAGGCTCGACTGCCCGTATATCCGGCATGGCTGTAGCAGACATGTCGCTGTCCCTATGCCTGTGAGACAGTTGTAGAATTAATAATTTAGTGTATAATTGACTCGATTTGACTTATATGATTATTATTTTATTTATTGTATGTGTTTATTGTGATTTCATTTGGATTATTTGTATTTTATTAATATTATTGTATTACTAATTGGAATTTGATTATTGTGACTTGACTAATGACATGACAAATTGAATTATTAATTCTATAATCTTAACTATTTTAACTTAATTTTGTGACTTTTTAATTATGTATCTACTTGCGGGTTTAATTCCTGAATAAATGAATTTTATTATTTATTATTATTATTATAGGTGTGAGAGTGACCAAGATAAAATTTCGTCTCATCTCACGCGCAGGAATAGCCCTCCATGGATGCAGAAAAGGACACAGGAGACTCTCGTTCCGGGACCGTGTGTAGATCGAGGAGCGCAACAAGTAATAAAAAAATATTAAGAGTCCGGAGACCTAACTAACTTCGACCTAGGCGACCTAGACTAACTTCGCATTGGCTTAAGGTATTCTATCGCCATTTCGTCTAGAAGAAGAAGACGAGCGAAGAGAGCGAGTAATGATACTGACGAGCCTCTAAAGTTACCTACAGAGTGACAAAGTGCAATTTCAATTCTTTTTATGACTTTTGCACTTCTGTAATCATTCTTAAATAACTAAGAATTTCCCTTGTATTATGGATTCATTTAACAGCTAATGACGTAGACAACCTCCCTATGTAATGGAATTTAGAAAAGAAAAGAAGAAAGAAAGAAAAAAAGTTTATTTGTGACCTAATTGAAATTAAAAACATTAAGGGAATTTTATAATCTACAAGGTCACAAAACTGCCCCAACTCAGCATAATGCCGGCAATGCATAATTTTTGATTTGTTTTGTCTACCTATTGAATAAATCAGTCAAAAGTGACCCCTTAAAATGCGGTTATTTTTCATACCTCGGTTTTCGCTTTTAACGTTTATGAAAAACGAAAAAAAAAACAAGAACATAGGGGCGGAGATATTGTTAATTTAATTGTACATGCTAAATTTCATCATAATCTGACAAATGGTTTTCAAGAAATTTGAGTAGCGCGTTTGTACGGAAATTTCAGAGCGTCGCGGCCCTCTTAAGCTTCCTATTGCTTATTAGTACAAAACCGAAAAATCAGCGTATGTAACTTAATTGCACTTGAGATTTATTTAAAAAAATTACTAATCGACCGAGCGAGCGTTTGCGAGCGAAGCGTGTCTGCTTCAGCTTCGACAAAAATGCTTTGGGATGTTCGATTTCCGTCCGTATCTTTGTCTTTCCCTACAGATCGCATTTCTTAACCGATTCTTTTGAATTTTTTTTTATTACTTAATAGGCTTGCGTTTGGCCGCCAACATGCCTGATGATAAGCAGTGATGCGGCCTACGATGGAGCACGCTTGCCTAGAAGAAACCGATTCACTCGAGACTTGAAGACACCCAGATTATAAGTGTCAGGGAACACACAGTCTGGCAGAGTGGTCTGGTTTTGTGAGTAGGTTCGATTATTATAAAGATTATTTCTGTCGAGACAGTTTTTGGATTTTTTTCAAAATGGTAGAGATATGTTTTTTTAGTCAAATCTCCGCCATATAAAAAAAATCCAAAAATTTGTCAGCAAAAAAATCTTTAAATAATCAAACTTGCTCACAAAATTTCACGAAAATCGGTCCAGGACTGCGATCTGTAGAGGAATAAAGACGTCAGCAGTGAAGTCTAAATTCTTAGAGAGCCACTAGTACATTAGTTATTCCTTATTAAGGCAGCCCTTACTCATTGTCTACATGTATTGCGTTTCTAGCGAAAAGGAAGACACCAAACAAAGACTGGGTGAAGCAGGGAACACGATAAAACCAGCTTAATATAATTTATACCGACTCGAGGCTTATCTGGAGACGCGGTAACAAGCTATTGAATTTAGTCATCAAGAGCACGTGAAAATAAACGATACAAAATAAACATTGAGAAACAATACAGAGTACCAAGTAACGTAGGTATAGTCACGCCTTTCTCCTGAGAGGGCTGGCAGAGGTGTAATACAACACCCACACTTCGCCGGACGATATTCAGACCCAAATGCGAAAGAAGGCGAGCCTGTCGCCATAAACCGAGCTCCAGTCATGTAGCAGATTACATACAATACGCACATTATGTTCACACATTAAACTGGTGCGTGCCGTCGGCTGGGCTCGAACCCGCTCCCTCTGGCTTGAGAGGCAGGCCTTCTCCAATTAGGCTATCATCGCTGTTGATCATGAGTCCCAAGTAACAACAGCCAAAATCATCCAAGCGTTGTTATGCGTACCTGGACATCATTTATAATACAGGGTTATAGGTAGCTCACCAAAATCATCTTAACGGTTCATTGTACTCATCAATGAGAACATCTATTACTATGAAGCGAACTCCGAGATTTCGAAAAAAAAAAACAGCTGTTCCATACATTTGGTCCCAGGTCAATGAACTTTTTGTACCTATGGAACAGCTGTTTTTTTTTCATAGTAAAAGTTGTTCATATTAATGAGTAGGTACAATGAACCCTTAAGAGTCATAAGGGTTATTTGTTAAGTTAAGAGGTTTTTGGTAGTTACCTTATAACCCTGTATAAGGTTAACAATTAATTTAGAAGGCAAAGATGTCTGGAGCATTCCACTTCCGCCAAGGAGCCACTAGTACATAGATATAATATGAAATTACATAATTGGAAGCCAAAAGGTGCGAGACAATTATTTATTTTTTGAAAAAAAAAATCCCCATCAATTTATTGACTGCTCTTCTGAGTAGTGGCTCTTTTTCCGAACAAGGCGATCGCGTCCATTATAAAACCGAACATTAAACTTGACTTGACGTTCCTAAGTGTTTCTTTGATACCCAATTGTATAAAAACATTTTAACTTTGACTTAGACATCGAAAAGTTAGTAACTAGTTAACCTACTTATAAAACTACTAGCTGCGCCCCGCGGTTTTACCCGCGGTCCCACAGGAACCGTTTATTTTTTCGGGATAAAAAGTACCCTATGTCCTTTTCTGTACCCCAGACAACATGTATGCATAATTTCATGATGATCGGTTGAACAGTTAGGGCGTGAAAGCGTTACAAACAAACAAACAAACGAACAAACTCACTTTCGCATTTATAATAGTATTCGTTAGGATAGTGCCAGCATGCTATTACATCGATCGACAGACTGATATCAAGTTTTATAGTCAAAAAAAATTGGGTACATCGATGTCAATCATTCTCGACTATCTAGCTATTCTCGTCAACAAAACCAATTCTGTCAAATGCTCTAACAACAAACGCAGTCAGAACCTACAAACCATGCTCTATTCATAGAACCCTATCGATCCAGCTCAGCTAACACAACTCTAAGCCACAAACAACTTATTTCTTTGTATCATGACGTCACGGGTGACAAACGAGCGAACTGACACCACACTGATGGTGGGTCACTCGCTAGAAGCAATTTCGTGTTACAACGATTTTTTATCGTCCCCGTCAAACAACCATGTCTAATGTGTCCTTTATTAGATCATGTTTTGTTACTTTTTGTCCGCTAGCTTTTTCAGCTGGCGATCTATTTGGTACGTTGTAGCTGCGTAGAGGTCGTTTTTATTGGTATTTTAACCGACTTCAGGAGCAAGTTTTCAGTTCGTCGGTATCTTTTTTTATGTACGTTCCCCGAGTACTCAAAGACGGATTGGAAAATTACTTTTTGGTTTCAAAAGGTATACGTCCCAGGTGGTCCCATTTAAAATCCAATTCAGATGACGGAATATCGGTTTTTTTTATTTTAAAAGATCATTGTAATGACCTAATAGTAAACGGTAACCTTCGCCTGTACACACCAGCGGTGCTGTGTGCTGCAAACGCGCTACAATTGCGCTGCAAGTCTCGAAAGAGTGTAAGTGTGTGTGCAAGTGTGGCATCGTAGCTCCCGAGATGAACCGATTTTTAATTTTGTTTCGTTTGTTTAAAAGAGAATTAGTGGGGAGAGTCATAGCTAAGAAGCTATGTTTGATGAAAATTAGTGTTGATGATTATCGGTGTCTCTAGCTTTTTAATTTTTAATTTACACTTGTATTCATATTTAAACGATTACCTTTTTTGATTTAGGTACCAAATATAGCTTGGAATAACAGAGTTAATAAAATTGCCTTGAAATGAGATAATCCCACTTCGCAGACGGTCGAAAAGTTTTTAATCAGACTCAAACGTAGATCGAAAAGGTTTGTTTACTTAACCTTTTCCAATACATGTATTTCTGGATAAATTTCGAGAGATATTCTTCTGTACACGAGATTATATCCGTCACTGTCTCTCTTATTAGAATGGTCTTAAGAGCGAGAGTGACCGAAATGATATCGATAGGGTCAGTTTACCCTTCCTATATACTGGTTGTATTTAGCCGGTATAAATTCAACAAGGCGTGGGTAGTATTAGACTAAACAACCTAAAACACGTGTAGGTAAGAAAATAGTACAATATGTCCTACTAAGAATTAAATTAAATTTAGAATTGTATTTTGAAATGCTTTAGAAAACTGTGAAAGCTTGAATACAAAGGTGTATTTTGGTATTTTAGTTGAAATGTTTAATGTTCTAGCTTTTAGTGCGTAGGTACGAGTACATACTTAATTGTTTAGGTAGTCGGATATTTGCTAGCAATGATTTTAAATGTATGAGTGCGGTTGAGTAAAACTACGCGACCTTACTAAGATTTTAAAGACATTAAGATTGAAAATTAAAAAAAAACCTCTATACACCGATTTTGCATCAAACATATCTAAGAACGCTTCCGGCTAATTCACCTTAGGCCAATAATAAAGTAGCAAAAAAGTTCATATCCACAGGCCGAGTGGCTAGCTCTAGTGTCAGAGTTTCTAGACCGCTTAAAGGCCTCTGATAAAGCTTGACGACTGTTGTTTTTAGAAAGAACAGTCGGAGCCTATCTTTTAGTGTCATCCGAGCCACGGTAGCGTTCAGTTGCAAATGCCACCCGCGGTCACCCATCCTAAAACTGACCGTGTCGTCCGTTGCTTAACATCGGTGATCGGTTGTGAACACCGAAATCGAAATACGCTGTGAGCGCTATAAATAATAAAGTATCAAGAATCTTTATGACTTTTCATTGCGAAACTGCAATATCCAAAATATGTCGGACCATTCATTCCGGATATCCATTGAACGATTTTCATATCGCGGTATTCGAGGTATAGATTTCGATGCTCGTAATCTGGCTTTGAATTGACGATTATTGTGAGAAGCCATAGGCTTCTCGATATCAGATGGGTAGACTGTAAATTTGAATAAAGCATTTTGGATCTTGTGTAAAATTTATGAACTAATACTCAAGAACTTAGGTACTGAACTTAGAATAAATGTTTATTCTTAGCTTATGAAGGCTTACTCCCAACGACCACCACTAAAACGGCGACCAGTGGTAGCCGTTAGAACAATATTTAGATTGTTTTTGTCGGCAGTCGACATAAAACAATTTTTTGTGCCACCGACCGCCACCAAACAGCCACCACTGGTGAAAACTACAGTCAAACCAATAGAACTTTAACATAGAAAACCAATTTTTGATATTTTTTTACACTGTAACACAGCCAACACAGCTTAACTATTTAAATACATTAAAATGACAAAACACTAAAAAAAAGATCCAACGAGCCCAACTGGCGGCAGTTGGGACAAAAATTTAAGCTTTTTCCTAACGACCACCACTGGTGGCTGTTTTTGTGGTGGTCGTTGGGAGCAAGCCCTTATGAAGATATTAGTTAAGTGCTCAGGGTTAGTACTTAGAAATTCAACTGAACCCACGATTGGCAACATGCAGTGGACCAACACTCGACAACCAACCATTACCGATTGTAGCATGACTGCACACTGTTTACATGACATTTTTTGTCACCAAAATATGGTTACTGTTATGGATATGGTATAGTGGTGCATGGTGCCGTTTGGCTCCCTTGCTCTGCCCGTCATTGTAAACTAATATATGAAAGCAACTGACCAATAAACGTTTTATAGATTAATTATATGTAAAGTGTTTTTAACCGACAAAACGGGAGGAGGTTTACAAGCCACAAAAATTTGTTTTACAGAGTACAAGTACGTAGTCCAATTCTGATAATTATTTTTTTGTTATGTCTTTTTCTCTCTTTTAAGTTTTTAACTTGATCGAAGAAGACAAATCACTATCCTTTCAAGCAATAAGCGTTGTGTAGCATCGGAATAGTTTTAAAGTGTTTCGTCTTTTTCTATCAAGTCCAAATATTTAACAGAAAGAAAAAGACAAAACACTGTGTATGTATTTGAAGCTATACGACCTTTATTGCTTAGGGGATTTACTCGTATCACTATTCTGAAGTAATAACAACGTTTATTAGAAAATGTAAAATGTTTAAACGTGCAATCATTAATTGTACATTTTTTAACACGGAAAAGATCTTGTATATCACTATAATAAGATTAAAATAACATTTTTTATCCATTATCACTGGTGCAGTACCCAGTCTTTCATTCCCGTGAAGTATTATACTTTAGTGGAATATACTTCCGAGCGCCGTCGGAGCGCTTTAAAGCTTCGTCCACAGACGCTTATTACATTAAAAAATCTGTGTTATTTTACTGCTCCTCTCAAGGATACCTTTCTTTATTGTTTTGCTCTGGTTCAGTACTTAGATAACTTCTATATCACTGCCATACATCTAGATATGTTTTATAAATCTCGTACCATCACATTTTAGCGTCTTCACCTTATTTCTTACAAAAAAAAATCTATTTCATACCAATTTCTAAATCAATTTCCATGCGTTGAAAAGACTTGGTCCCATTTCGGACACAAGATTATGTAAGTCTATAATAATTCTCAATTTTTTGAGTACATTAAAAAAAATACACTTCTTTTTTTCTTTAGCACACACCGCCGTCCATGCTTAATCGTAATGTTTTTATTCCATCCAAAGGTTGTCTGGAAGATATCGCTCTTAAGTGATAAGACCGCCCATTGCGCCTATATTTTTGAGTGTTTAGTTTAGATTTATTTTGTATTTGGTGCCAATAAGCAGTTTTTGCATTGTATTGTAATTTTTTCGGTCACTGTGTCTGATATAGGACTTAAATTGTGTAGGCATTTCTGATTTTATTGTTAAATAATTTTAATTTTGAAGGATCTTTTTTGTTTAAATGATGAAGGGTTTTTTGGCCAATACTTAGGCCTTAGGCCTTAGGCTAAAATGTTTGCTTATCTTTTATTAAGCAACGCCGTAATGAAACACTTAACCTGGAACTGGCTCTAAGTAAACACCGTTAAATGCTTGACGTAGTAGAAACAATTTTAAACGAAGGTAAGTTATCAACCTGCTAAAAAATATCAGTAGGTCATTCATTACACCCAGTCACATTCAGTAACCCTTATACCGTAAGTTTTTGTATAGTTACGAAAACTTTTTCGTTTTCGTTTGACTCCATACATTTCACTAAAGCACCCCTGGCGGAAACATTAAGGAACTACTAAATGTATAGAGCCAAACGAAAACGAAAAAATTTTTCGTTTATTATCAAAACTCGCGGTAAGTCCTCAGGCTGGCTTGAAGCCACGAGTGGCTAGCTTTGTATCAATGTTTTTAGACAGTCCGAAGACTTCTGCTATAGCTTTATATATATTTACTTATTTGTGAATGCCTTATACTCGTATGTAACTATTACTAGATACATTATATTCTGTACATTATTAATGGCGTGCACTGTAATAAAAAATTAGACAATCTACTCGTATTTTTACTGTTACATTATGTAAAACACTGGATGTTTCCCAAAAATAAAATAGTTTGGTTGTCATAGTTTTAAAATAGTTTAAATAGTTTAATGGTTGTCATAGGACAACCAAACTATTTTATTATTGGGAAACAATAATTTCACCATCAATGTGAACCGCGCCCTACCCGTTGCATATTCAGAGAAAAAACGAATCATTAAAATTTGCCAGCGTAGATAATGATAATGATCAACTCGGTATCTCGGGAGTAATATGATATATAACGAATTTTAAATGGTAATGGAACGAGGCGGTGCTTCTCCGTTATTAAAGCCATTAAGGAGCCGGTTCGAGTTTCAGACGAGAATGAGACCTTGTGCTTGTGTGATTTGTCGGCGTTGTGTAGTTGCGAAGGAAATCACACTAAGATTATAAATGTGAAAGTTCGTGAGTAAGTGTATATACCTAGTCTAGCCATAAGTTCTGTTACAAATGAAAATGCATTCATTTTTTTATATAGTAATTAATGTAATGTTGATAAAAGTTATATGTACACAAACACATGTATTGAAGTCTTAACAAAAATATAACTATTATTTTATTCAAAATGACCACCTTTGGCCTTGATACAGGTCTTTAGTCGGTCTAGCCAAGGATCTATGGATTTACGGAATTACGGAGTTTCCATGGGAAATTTAGCCACCAGCTTGCTTCAAAGATTTCTTAAGTGACTCTATGTCAGCGTGTCGTTTAGTGCAGGCCATGCCCTCTAAAACTGACCATAATTTGTAGTCCAGGGGGTTTAGATCTGGGCAAGAGGAGGGCCAGTCTTCAGCCCTTATAAATTCCGGAACATTGGCTTCCAGCCAGGCTTGTGTAGCTCGCGCCTTGTAAAGCGCGTTTAGACAAAAAAATAAACGAAGGAGTTTATATTGTAACAATATTTATGGCCAGACTAGTTATGTATATGTATAATTATGACACTAATATTACTAATGGCTTTGCGAGCTGTAGTAGACTTCGCGGCCGACGTTTATATTGCTCTACTTTCTGAGCTGTAGGACTTCTCGCGGCCGAGGTCGTTTCTTTTTTGAGTTTGGTTAAGTTGTTTTAGTTTTGTTTTGAGAAGACAGCGCGTTTGTCTTGCTCTTTGTCTGCTACAGGACGAATTTTTAACCGTTTCTTGTGAAATTTAAGAAGTTGAAATGTTTAGAAAGAGACCTGTAGAGGACGATAAAGCTCCGGACAGAATTTGGACACACGAAAGCGTTTTTGTGGAAGCTGCGGCAGAGACGCTTCGCTCGCTGACGCTCGCTCAGTCGAAATGCGAAAGTTTGGTTGGATGGTGGTTGTTATATAATCACACCAGAACGGCTAAACGGATCTGGATAAAATTTGATACAGAGATAGAATGTAGTCTGGAGTAGCACATTTAAGCTACTTTTTAACCGCGAATAACAACTCAGGACGCATCTAGTAAAATAAGTGTGTTAATCTTTCGCGTTAGAGTTGATTAAAGTTTTTTTTTTCTTCTGATCAACGGTAGCGCTGTATTGTAAATCCCACTCGCGGTCATCCATCAAAAATTGAAGAAATGTTCCGTTTCCGACCCTGTACAAAATGTTGGCTGCATTCATTTAGTTACGCCACAAAATCAACATTACATTTTATGTTAAGAATACGAGTAAGTATTCGCGGTCATTGAAAATTGCTAAATACTTAAATGACATAATTATAACGATAGATGCAAAATTTTAATCGATATACGTAACTACATACGATAAAACACCTTTAAGTGTTACGTGAATTAAGATGTTTTTAGAATCAAAACTTCGATTTAATTACATTGTGGTTCAATTTCACCAACAACCACCAGTAACCAATAACCAGTAAAAACACCTGGGAGCTTACCATGCATTTTGATAGTTACGAAAACTTTTTTCGTTTTCGTTTAGCTCCATATATTTCAATAAAGCGCCCCTGGCGGAAACGTTAAGAAACTAGGCTAAATGTATGGAGCCAAACGAAAACGAAAAGTTTTCGCTAACTATCAACACGTGGTAAGCCTACTGCTGACAAAATATTGACCTCTAACTATGTAATACTATTCTGTGACCTCAAAAAAATTATTGTTGAAAATGATGATTGCCTCAGTGGCTCAGTTGGTATTGACCCTGCTTTCTGAGCTTGGGGGCGTGGGTTCGATTCACACCTACTGCAAACATTCATGTAATCAACATTAGCGTTTGTTCTATGTCTGGGTGATAAAGTATGTTTTTAAAAGTATCTAAGTATGTAAATCAATATAAAAATGTCTCTGGCAGCAATAGTACAAGCTTTGCTAAGTTTGGGGTCAGGCGACCGTGTGTGGAAGTGTCCCGAATTTATTATTATTTATTTATTTATGTTTCCCATCCTTATCCTCAAGCAAAGGATTCCCATCTTCTCATCCAAAACAATCCTAAATACCAAGTCTTATTACCAAACCAGAACTCGTGCTCTTCAATGTATCTAAAAATTCAAAATTCAAAGCTCAGTCCAGCATTTCCTTTATCCATGCAAATCCCAAACAAACCAGTAAACCCGGACGCTCTATCGTCCAGGACCAAAGACCTAAAGTAGAACAAAACAGGCATATCTTTTAAAAGCAAGTTTAGTGTAACGTCGCCACAACTACCGAGGGTAGATATCGCGAGAACTTTTCTCTACTATCTCGTAATTGAATAAGGTTAAAACTTGGATTACATGTGTCCTTCAGACATACGGGTAGGAAGTTTGTCTGACTTGTATTTGCAAAGTTAGGAATAGATAAGTGCGGAATTTGGTGAGTATTCTTGTACTTACTTACATACCTACTCACATTTATATCCTATCCTAATCTTAACTCATAAAATACGAAATAAAAATAATTTATTAAGTACAATATAAAATCTTAAAAACAATTATAACTAAATTCTAATCTAAAAGGCCGTTGGCAGAGGGAAAGGTTCCCAGAATGCTAGCAGCATTGCCACTCTGGATGGCAATACTCAATTCCTGGCCGAAATAAATGCCAGCATTCTGAACATCTGACGCCTCCACCAACCGTTTAGCCAGGTCCCTGTACAGAGGTAGGGCCGCTGGGCCCCACGGACCTAAAGTTTCCACCGCGCAAACGGCACAAACATGTAGACACAGTCTAATACGAAATGAGTTTGTTCGTTTGTTTATTTGTTTGTTTGTAAGGCTTTCACACCATATCTAATCAAGTATCAACCGATCTTCACGAAATTTTGCATGCACGTTGTCTGGGGTACAGAAAAGGACAGGGTACTTTTTATCCCGTAAAAAGGAACGGTTCCTTCGAGACCGCGGGCTAAACCGCGGGGCACAGATAGTTTGTTTATAAATAAATGACAAGTTTTAGTTTGAAGCGAATGAAACTAGATAGCGCTTTTAAAATGATCTAATCTAGTCTAGGCCTCAACACAAAAATACTAAGAGATACATTTAAATCTACCCAAAAATCAAATGTTTTAAAAGCAGACTTTTTTGTACAATTTTAGCACTTAGTCAACCGAGCAAGCATTGCTCAGCATTGCAAGCGAAGCGTCTATGCTTCTGCTTCGACAAAAGTACTTTCCTATGTCCGAATTCTGTCTGGATCTCTGTCTGCGTTGTATTTTTAACCAATTCTTTATAATTATCGAGCCTGCTCACAATGCGACCTGTAGAGGCGACCAACGTCTGCCGCTAGGTCTTTTTTTTTTTTTTTTTTTTTTATCTACGGCTTGTAGAGTTACTAGTTAATATTTGATATTGCTAAATACGTAATATGCAATTTAACAAGAAGATAATTGGTTTGCTTTGTGTGTAGCACAGGGTGTTCTATGTCTTGAGAAGCAAAATACCCGCAAGAACATAAAGTATAAAGCATAAGTAGAGCATGCCTACGCCTTAGAGCAATATAAGATTGATTAAAACGATACGCGATGTATGACAAAGATGATCATAGAATAAATTGGTGCAGTATGAGATTGATTTTGACAAGAAAGGGAAATACGATCAGATAGGAAACATATCTTGCTATTTTCACACGCCTATGATAAGGGAAAATTGCATGCATGTTGAAGCTCCTAAAACTCCAAAGTTGACTGTAAACACAGTCAACAGTCACAGTCGGTTAAACAACCGACTTCACATAAAGGAGGACGTTCCAAATCCAGTTTTTTTTAAGTTTGTTATTGCATAACTCCGTCTTCTGAAAACCGATTTGGAAAATCCTTTGTTTTTATATAAAAGGGTATACTCACAGATTGGTCCCAATACGTCAGAACGCAGATCTGATGACGGGAAGTCGGTAGTTTTTTTTTTTAAGATTATCCAGTCTAAAAACTGCAATATAGAACTCTAGCTTTACTCGTCGTGTGTATTAAAGCGGTCCGTGAGCCCACACTCCTGAGCAGTGCTATTAAGATAACAGCGGTCGCCAACGATACGAGCAATAATGCGCTCCTAAGTGATTGTGAATACTGGACCCGCCCCGCCTCTCTGGACGGTTTTCGATGGCTGCTCTTAGCCAGGGATCAATTGATTACATGACAATGTATTTGATGATAGTCTCGAGGAATATTGGCTAGATAATTTGTTTTGGCAATTGCCGTTGAAAAAGGTTTTCTTTTTAAAAAGAAAAGTAACAGATAAATACCTACTTAATCTAAACTAATATAATAAAATCAAGAGTAACACTGTATGTGTGTCTGTCTGTTTGTAGGCTTTTCACGGCTAAACGGCTGAACGGATCTGAATGAAATTTGATAATTAGTTACAGTATATCACGAGAAAAGTTTCTGGATACTATTTTCTGAATAAACGCAAAACAGCTAGTACTAAATAAATGGTTAATGACATCACTTTGTTACTGAGGTTAAAACCTCAGAATAGTAACAATGTTTTGTCTTTTTTTTCTTTTAATTTTTTAGCTCGATTTAAGAAGGAAAACACTATAAGCACCTAATTATTCCGAAGCTTTAAAACATTAATTTATTAGTAAGAAGGTTCAGGTCAAAATACCAATATAGCAATGAACGCTAAAAGCACATACCTGGAAGAGATCGCTCTTAGTGATAAGGCCGCCAGTTGTTACACTACAGTTTAAGATTTTTTTGTTTTTTTGGGTTTGTTATTTCTGGTGTAAACAATAAAGTGTTTTTCCATCTATCTATACCTATCACAATTTCTAGGAACCGTAGACACGTCTGTTACAGTAGGTTAGTAGTATATTATCTATAGATAAGTAAAGTTGTGTTAGTAAAAAATTGTATGGATCACTACAATAATCCTCAATCTTTTGCCATACCTGCACAGGTTTTCACAATCATTCGGAAGTGTTTCCGTTCGGATTCCAAAAATTTTAAACTTATATTATTCGAATCTCAGTCAGGATTAATAAGTTTTTAAACGTGATTCATTCTTGCGAGCGGATTTATACTCGATTCCCTATTCCAAAATTCATAAAAGTAGACTGAGATTCGAACAATTTGAGTTTGAAATTTGCGGGATACGATCAGCAACGGTTCCGAATGATTGTGAATAGCACAGATGAGTTTATTCTGATTTGACTCTATTTTGATTTACAGTCTAGTGACTAATAGGTACAAACCAAAACGAAATAGAAATCACCGATACATAATGAAGAATAGGCCGCCTCTGTCAGACTCATAAATAACGTCGGCAACCGTCGAATCCAAACCCCATTCATGAATATAAATATAGTTTGAAGGAGAGTTCTGATAGTTTGATTGGAAAATGTAGGTATCAATATCGTACTTCGAAATTGAGATTATATTTAGATTTGTCCTTGTTGTATAATAAGTAGGAATTGTTGTGCTTGGCTCGTAGCCATTCTGTAGGTACGAGTGAATTATCTAGAAACTTTTAGCTGTGCGGGTGGAGTCACTTGAGTTCACTATCTGTATGCGAGCTCGTTTTAACTTCATAATACGGTACGGATGTAGACGTGTGTTTTTAGCGCTAAATTGAATGAATTGAATGAATTGAAATAAATTGAATTGTTTTAAAGGATTTTCAGCGACTTGTCTAGTCAAAATGTGTGACCGAAAACTAGATTATACAGTCTGAAATGCGCAACATACACGTACGTTTATATGTGGACCGCAAAACAAAAACAAAGTCATTAGTATCTTTACATAGCGCTGCTGTACGCCTGTAATCATCATAAGTATTGTGTATAGCGATGATAGCCTAGTTGGAGAAGGCCCGCCTCTCAAGCGAGAGGGAGCGGGTTCGAACCCAGCCGACGGCACACACCAATTTGTTCATTGTGTGAACTTATGTGCGTATGTCATCTGCTACTTGACTGGAGCCCGGTGTATGGCGATGGGCTCGCCCCCTGTCATATTTGGGATTAAAAATCGTCCGGCGAAGTGTGGGTGTTATTACACCTCTGCTAGCTGGGGAAAAGGCGTGATGATATTATGTTATAATGTTATGTTTAGGTTTTATGTACGACTAGCTACGTCCGCAGTCCCACAGAAACCGTTATTTTTTTTTTGGGATAAAAAGTACCTTAAGTCCTTTTTTGTACCCCTGAGACGTGTATGCGAAATTTGATAACGATTGGTTAAGTAGGTAAATGGCGTGGAAGCTTAACAAACAAACGGACAAACTCACTTTCCCATTTACAAGGTATTAGTTAGGATTTCCAACTTTTTTGTATGATATAGGAACAAAATCCCCTTCGCCTAAAAATGTTTGTTATTAGCCTGGCTTTATTCAAAAGCCTTTGTTTTAACTGATACGAGTAACGACCACGTTTCTAGAAAAATGAGCGCTAGCATGTGTTAAACGAAGCCCTTTTTAGTTTTTATGTGGTAAATTAATGTTCATAACAAAAATAAATTTCACACATATACAGGGTGATTTTCAATTCATTGGCATGCTTCCAGATTTTCATTTACTCATTATTATAAGTAACTATCACTATGAGGTCAACTCTTTGACACAAAAAAAATCAGCTGTGCCATACATTTTGTCTCGGGTGAACGACATTTTTCATTTCTTTCTTCAAGAAATCGCTTTAGGCGACCTTATCGCCTAAAGCGATTTCTTCCAGGACCTACCTTTGGACAGGAAATTATAGAAATACGAAAAGGGTAGGTGGTGTACATAAAACTAAATTAAAATTTTAAAAAATAATAATAATACGTACTTAAATAAAAAACCAAAAATAAATATAATATTTATGAATAATTATAAGTAAATATAATACTTCGCTTATGCTTCGCCTTAGGCCTCAGACCGGTAAGAAAACTTCCGCGAGAAATTTCCTACAGGCTGTCTGTCTGTCAGACAGACTGTCTGTCTGTCAGACAGACTGTCTGTCTGTCAGACAGACTGTACGGAGTTTAGTCGTTAGTACGGAGTTTACACTTGCAAGCGTAAGTTTTCTTGCATCTGGAAACGCGGCCTTAGAAAGCTAATATTACAAGCTAATTAAAAGTTGACACGATCACAAGCAAGGGGGAAACTATCACTACTCGAGCACTAAAACACAGTGTAATTATTCATAGGCTGTAAAGCTTGTTAAGCTGTAAAGGCTTATCCCGTGTAAAGTATTTAAGTTCCTGTATAAGTTTATTTCGTTAATAAATTATCTTTATCTTTATAATCGCTTCTGTTTATGCTTCACCTTAACTCATGTCTATCTAGTCCAGTGAATCCAGTGATACCAAACTAAACTTGTACAGTAGCTCGTCTCGTTTGTTTTGTTGTTCGCGGCAGAGGCTCATACATCACAAGTGTAATCACCGTTTCATAGCTCTATTATAATCTAGATCACTCGAAACTTACAGTTGGGCGTTTTGTAGTAAACTAATTGGTTTGTGGAAGTTGATTAATTTATTGTTTTGTACCTCTGGGGTAGGAATAATTGTTTATTACTAGCTGCGCCTAGCGGTTTCACCCGCGGTCCTAAAGAAGCAGTTATTTTTTTCGGGATGAAAAGTACCTTGTATTCTTTTCTACATCGCTGACAACGTGTATACAAAATCATAGGATGATCGGCTGAGTAGTTAAGGCGTGAAAGTGTAACAAACAAACGAACAATCTCGCGTTCGCTTTTTCAGGCCAGAATAGAAAATTAGAATGAGGATTAGTTAGGAAGATAGGATTAGAAAAAGTTTAGTATCAGAATAGGATTAGTATTGTCGGAACGGTTTTAAATAGGTGAGTTTGTAGGAGCCGAGTAGCAAGATCTAGTGTTAGAGTTCTTTGGGCCCCAATGAAGGCCTCCAATTTTAATTTTGGTTTATGTATGAAGACAAAGAACCGGACCTCGGAGCAGTTTTGAGTTAGTAGTTGGCCCACATGTATACAAGTAAATAACAATGAGCTAACAAGTAACATTATCAACAGAAAAATAAAAACCCGGCTGCAAAAATTTTTACTCTATGTCACTTCCACTATCAAGACGATTCAAATGACACCTCACACGTCGAAATCCATCAAGCTGTTTAGGCTGTAGGTCGTGCCAAAGAAACCTCATACACACATAACCTCATACGTATAGTCATAACCTCATATATAACCCTCCTTCTTGCGCAGTCGGGAAAAAATACGATAATAATGGATTTTTAGAAAAAACAATCTTGGAGAGGAAACAAATAGCTGCCACACGACAGAGAAAAGAAAAGCCATTCATAAAGCGATACAATTTTGAATAAGCTTAGAAGTTCTTAGAAGGATTTTTAGTAAATTATTATTTGCATGTTTACATATATGTCTAACCTGTAATAGATATAACTAACTAAATCAATTCCAAAATTATAAATTCGATCCCACAACAACCTTGTTCTAGGTAAAGCTTTCCTGCAAAATAAGTTGGAAAACCCGTACCTCTGCCCATTTTCTCTTAGCGTCCGACATTGATAAAGTAAGAAAATAGAAATACCCCGTAGTTAGTAGATACAATATCCGGCAAAAAATGGACAATAGGAAAAGACGATCACGTTTTTCAGTAGTTTGTTATGGATACGTGACTTCGCCGCTCTAGGGGTGTAAAGGATGTGTTTCACTATCAGTGAAAGGTATTGTTCGTTTCAATGTCAAGACTTCGTAAGCGATTGCTGTTCGATATTGGTTTAAAAACTAGCTAATGGCTTCGCGGTTAACCCCATGATTATTCAGTTCTGCCGCATTTTCCGGGATAAAATAACAATCCTAATCCTAGACCTTGCTAACTTTAATGTACTCGTATTTAAATTTAATCTGGTTATAATCTATTTTTTTATCGTTTTGCTAGTAAAAGTAAAAATGTTTTTTTTTATTTTTTATGTAGAATAGGTCGGCGTTTGACCACCAACTCGCCTGATGTTAAGCGACGTTGTGGTCTAAGATGGAGCACGACGACCTATAAGGTACTTATTCACTCTAGCCTTGAAGTATTGTAGAGCGAGGCGCTTAAGTGCGCTACTGCTCAGACCCGTCTTCGGAACGGTTACACCGGACTACATCCCGAAACACGACCAGGTCATTTCACGGCATGGCTTGGTCCGGTGGGTGGTAACTAGCCACGGCCGAAGCCTCCCACCAGCGAAATCCTGGTTAATCCTGTAAGAATAGACGTAATGAAGAATAAAATAAATAAAATAAATGCGAAAGTGACTTTCATTTCAGTAAGTTTTTTTTTTGGTTGGTTGGTTGGTTCGTCAAACACGTCACGCCATCGACGTCACGAAATTTTTCATAAATGTTCTCTGTTAGTGATATAGAAAAAGACGTAGGGTACTTTTTAGCCGCGGGTAACACAGCTGCGCACAGCTAGTGATAAATAACAGAAAATACTAGGTAATTAAGTCAGTTCTTTTTTTTTCGGAATGTTTAGTTAGATAACAACAACAACAACTCTTTATTAAAAACATAAAATATATTTTTTTTTAATGTAAAATAGGTCGGCGTTTGACCACCAACTCGCCTGATGTTAAGCAACGTTGATGCAACGCAAGATGGAGCACGACGACCTATAAGGTACTTATTCACTCTAGCCTTAGAGTTTTGTAGGGTGAAGAAGTACACAGACGGCAGTTGAGTGAGGCAACAACATTACAATAGTACTTAAATAAGACTTAACTAAGTTTTCAAGGGGCGGCCTTATCGCTCAAAGCGATCTCTTCCAGGTAACCTGTATGTCCAATTTATATAAATTGAGGCCTTGAATGTAAAAAGAACCTGAAACTAATGTAGTTTTTTGTGTTAAATATTTTATCATATTCCAAAAATACGTACCTATTTCATAAAATACGTATTAAACAACAAACAACTTCAATACCACGTAAAAAAAAAGTTTTGGCCGGAAACTGTAATAACGCTTCTTATTTAAGACACTCGTCTTCATAAAAAAATTGGAACTGTGCCATGTTTATTGTCCTCAATTGTAAATGCCTAGTTAGCCAGTAAGTAGTGGCCGCAAGAATCTTGGGACAAAATTAAGTACACACCCGCTATGGAGACGAATTAGACCGATCCGTCTAGTTCCTTTCTTCACTTGTACAGAAATAAATACGTGAGTCATGTACTAGTTCGAAAGAGCGCCCTAGTTTTGTAGAGAGTTTCACGCTATCTACACTTCTACACCACGATTTTCACTTTACTAGTTTTCAAGTTACTAGTCTACAGAATCTAGGCTATCTATAGGTATCTACTTTTTTTTGATATTGTAAAAAGCTAATAACTTAAGCTTGTGAGTTTGCACCTAGGTGATTGATTTTAAAATTTCTTTATCAACAACACATAAAAAAAATGTTGTACACTCAGCGTTAGAGACTAAGACACAAGTAAACAAATTAAGAGTTATTTTGTAGGCTAGGACCGCCTTTTAAAACTTAATTGCTAAACTTAAATGTACCTAGGTGATAATGTCCGGAACCACTAAAAATCCAATTATAAAATATTTTTTACAAAAAAATCTAAAACATAACTATAGCATACAAGCTGCGGGCAAGTACTTAGTGTACCAAAACACTGTTACTTCAATAACTAAATTATTAGTAGTTCGCTTCATACTGTAACTTCGCGAGCCTCGACCAATTCGAAGTTTGAAATTGTACCTGCAAAGCCTCATGAAGATTGGATCAACAGAACTCAAATCATCACCGGACACAAATGCTGGTTTGTATCATTAACACTCTGAGAACTCACTTTCACGTAAAAATAAATCCTAACTACAATATTACAAATGCGAAAGTGAGTTTGTTCGTTTGTTTGTTTGTTTGTTTGTAACGCTTTCACGCCCTAACTAATCAACTGATCACCATGACACTTTGCATACATGTTGTCTGGGGTAGGTACAGAAAAGGACATAGGGTACTTTTCCTATCCATCCCGGAAAAATTAACGGTTTCTGTGGAACCGCGGGTGAAACCGCGGGGCGCAGCTAGTAAAGAATATAGCTAGTAGCCACTTTAACAGGTCAAGTAACTACTATACCTGTAAAAGGGGCCTACTTAAACTGCTCCTGAACTTAATAACTTGACTGTCGGCTACATACGTATTTTTTGAAAAATGTCCGTAATTAAGAGCACGTTTCATAGCTTCCACATGGCCTATTCGCTTTCCGTGGACGAAATTCATATTCCGTGATTAAATTCATCTACTGATTAATGTTTTATAGGGTAGAGATGAGATACAAGCGGTCGCGAGTTTTTAATAACAAGACGTTTTTAAAACGCTTGTTTTTTAATAGCGCAGGTAGCCTAGTCGGTGAAGGCGCGCCGCTCAAGCCAGAAGGACAAGGGCGATCCCAGCTGAAGGCACGTCAATCCTCTTTTCAGCTAATTAATAAAAAAAAAATTAAAATTTTAATCTAAACTTATTTCTAAATTGTTGTATGGAAATGAAACTTTTTAAATAGGTACTTATGTGTAGTTCAGATGACTAAAGTATAATTTGGTATTTCTGAGCTGATCTGATGATGAAGCCAAGAGGTGAAAAGTGTGTTTATGACTTTTTTTAACTAAATGTTTTAGTTTCACAGTATTAAACCTGCTTTGCTAAAAGCATGTGCTTCTTCGGAGTAAAATATGGCAAACATTATGTGAAGAACGTATGCTTCTAGACGTCTAAAAGAACGTACGTATGCATCCTTCTGTGTTATTCGTCGTTTTTTAGTTTCCTATATTATCAAAAATGGAAAAAGTTCAAAGCAAGTAAGTATTCGTTTTCATTTAGCGCCGTAACCTCCTTGGTAGTTTTTTGTTTTCAAAGTCAATTTGACTGTTTATCGTGAAAAGGTAACAAGGACAAAAAGCCAAGGTTTCGAGTACTTTCGCACACTCTCTGACCTATATCTGTATGTGACTGTTTTATTCGTATATTATATCTTCTATAAACATTATCCGCTGCTCTTGTAATCTCTGCTCACGTCCTTATAGAGTGACGGGTCGGTATATATTTTTCCGCGCTCTGTAAAAATGTTTCCCTTGGCCGACTCTGGGGGACGGCAAACACGGCGTATGAACTTCATGTTTGCTCTGCTGAGTATGTTTTATAAACACACAGCTGTTCATTTTCACGTGTTGTTTATACATGTATAAGTAAACTAATATAAAGCGTACTGCGACACAGTTCTACAGACACTCGCGACCAAGCACAGAACATTAGTGAAATGGACTAAATGCCACGGATCCTGCGCGGAAAATACAATTGCAGACACTCTTGCGAAGGAGGGTGCCAGGAAACAGGTAAACGACGACGTAGTGGGACTCTGCAAACCATCTGCAATAGGATAGTAAGAGCTACTGCGTCGTCACACCGAAAAAGAACTACAGACTCTGTGGGACAAGTAACAAATAACTTTATTATTGTTTAAAAAAATTAGATCTAAAAATTACTATATTAAAAGTACCTACTTACATTTATTTGGTTTACAACTTAGAACTGAATATTAATACAAGTAAGTACACTAATACTATTAACCCTGCCCTCGGAACTAGTAAAAACTGTATCTCCTAGGGCAGTTGTTCGTTTAAATAAATCTTAGTTCGTTACAAAAAATAAATACATAATTATTATATCCTAGAGTGCTAAACGGCAATTATACAATTAATAAAATAATGAAGTAAAATTAAAATTTAAGTAAGTATAGAATAAATGAACATAATATTATGTATCAAAAACAAAAAGAACAAAATAAAATGTAACTAGTCAAATACAACATCATTATACGCCTTATTCGTGTAATCAGAGAAAGGAATATAGACAAAGGGAAAATTACGATACACCTGCCAACAATTTTTCAGTTTTATCATAATCTAGTGTTTTGAGATATCCAAATACTGCTTTTTTGAACTCAAAATTAGATAGATTTGGAAGTTGTGAGATAATTTTAACCAAATGTAAGTGAGATGACGGCAAGCATGACGAAGCTCCTTTCCCAATTCTTGACTGGAAAGTTACTAACAATCTAAAAAAGTTGCAACGACAGGACCTACGCTTGCTAGTAGGGTTTATAACTAGTAATACCAACTGAAATAGTTACTTGTATAAACTGGGAGCCACGAATAACCCGCTATGTCGCTGCATGACAAAGAACTAAACTGCAGTGCATGTTCTGTGGCATTATAAAGCCACAGAAGATGCAAGGATCGCTACTGGTTTGCATGGGGCATCATTGCCTATATCATCAACGTCACCACAACACCTAAACTGCTTTTCATTGTCATTATGCACGTTACCATCTACGTCACTGCAGCAACTCTGCCAGCGCCTTAGAGCTTCACTCCGATATTTCAAGGAGTTGGGTTGGCAGGGAGAAATGCGCAATACACGCCAAGTGAGACGTCAGTGCAGGACTTATCACCCTCACCTCGAATAAGAATAATAAAGAGCTTGGTTTGTAAATATAGTATTCAAACACCTATGTAGGTACTACAGTATCAGTAATTTATCGTTTTGTGACCTTGTATATTGTAAAATTCCCTTAATGATTTTAATTTCAATAGGTCACAAATAAACTTTTTTTTTCTTTCTTTCTTTCTTTCTTAATAAAATAAGTAGTTCCTTACTCATCCTTCGTAAAATCATCCTCTTTAAAAACAATTCTCAAATCCCCTTCAACCTGTGCTAGCTTCGAGTAAAATGTTTTTTTTTTTTTTTATTAGGCTTACGACTTTCGATCAAATAATCAAAATCATTCTTAGGTAGGTGCCTATACTTATTTACGCCGCCGCCTCGCATCACGCTTTACGTAGGTAATTATTAATTACTAGCTGCGCCCCGCGGTTTCACCCGCGGTCAAAAAGTATCCTATGTGCTATTCTAGACTATAATATATCTCTGTGCCAAATTTCATCCAGATCTGATCAGCCGTTCTGGCGTGAAAGAGTAACAAACATCCATCCATCCATCCATCCATCCATTCTTACAAACTTTCGCGTTTATAATATTATATATATATATATATATAGTAGGATCTGATTCGCTTGTTAGGTGCTAAAAATTACTACGATATACCTACATTTGTTTATGAACTTAGTTATTAATTAGGTTTTGTATTTACCGTCTTTTAGCGGTTTAAAATTTGTTAAAAAGTTTTCATTTTACATTTTTTGTGGGTAGATAGACAGGGTATATAATATAGCCTGACCGGTCTAAACTCAGCATTAAAATCTGTGAGTGTAAATCACCCCTATTTTCCTACCCTTAGGATAGGTTTTTTTTCCAAATTTATATGAGACCAACTTCGAGGTTTACTCTGTCCAATATTTTTTTTAATCGAAATCAAACTAATTAATCTGTAAAAAGTTATGCGTGGTCATACATTACAATTAGTGAGTGAACAATCAATCATCTCCTGTTTTCCTACACTTAGGGTTGGATTTTTTCCAAATAGAAGGTTGTATACTCTTAGCAATATATACTCTTATAATATATACTCTCAATAGTATACTCTTTCCAATATTTTTTTTTTTTTATCAAAATCGGGCTGCTCTTTTAAAAGTTTTGTGTGATCATACAAAAAAAAAATATACTTACACGTCAATTTGTACGAGTACGTCAGTTTGTCAAGTTATGTCGCTTAAAAAAAATTACGCGTAACTTCTAAACCTCCTCCATTTCGTCAGTTCAAAATTATTTCGCTGATAGAAGCTGGAGACTCAATTGCTGACTCCACTTAAATTGACTCTTAAACCAACAAATCTATAACAAATTTCTAAGGCACCAAAGCAGAGCGTTGCAAAATCACGCAGTAGGTAACAAGCAGGAGGTTCCATAGTAGTGTAAATAGGTACATTTTGTTGACAGACATTCAGCAACCAAGGCTATACGGACCCGACCCCTTAATTTCTGCCCGTATATCGTATGGAGCTTGATTGGAACACAGAATCAAATGTACCTAGTATCAAATAGAACATCTCTGTGTTTGACGATAAAGGAAAAAGGACTGTTATACCAGCATGTATTATTTTGTCGACCCTTCCGGATTAGTTGTTAGCACGTCTGCTTTGAAAGCAGGAGGTTCCAGGTTTGAATCCTAGCTAGGCAGATGTTTAAATCATCATCATCATGTCAATCCGGAAACGTCTACTGCTAGACGCAGGCCTCTCTCAATAATCTCCACAACGACCGGTCGTGCGCTGCCCGCATCCAGCAGCTTCCCGCGACCCTTACCAGATCGTCGGTCCACCTTGTGAATGATACCTTTTCTCGTTGCGTCTACCGGTCATGATCGCTACTAACTCGAATATCTTCTGCCCATCGGCCGTCGTTTCTACGAGCAGTGGACTTTTGTATAATTTAATTTGTACTGCATCTTGGTGTTAGCTGTATGGCCTTATGTTTTTTTTCACGGCATTGCTGACACAGGGCTTTCGAGTCGGACTGCGAAGCGTTATTTAATTATTTTTTCACACCACCTGTTCTACAATGACCAATCACATATCACGTAGACTCAACGTAAAGCGAGGCATTGCCTCCCAAGGGGATATAATGTTATATGAAACTCCCAAGGGAGTTTTCGAGAAAAGAGGTTAAAATTGAGTAAAAACTCAGGGACGAGTTATTCGAAAATCGAACTGGCCACCACAAAAAAAGAACGCAAATGCATGAAATTTTAAAACAAAAAAGCTTTTTTTTTCTACTCAATTTTGGCGCCGTACGTCGTGTGTATTTTCCAATATCTAAGAGATACGTAATTTAACATATCTCTTAGTTGTAATGACAACCAAGTGATTGCAACGATAAATCACTCCCATAGCAAATGAAATTTTGTACAGAACACGAAAAGTCGCGTTTCGCAATGTTTGTACCATTTTTATTGCCTCGCAAAAGGTGTGAAAAGTAGAGTATTCACCTCTGGGATGAAGCACTATCTTCGTCTTGGGCGGCTTAAACCCCTCGCTTCCCTCAGGACTCTACATAACTCCCTCGCTTCGCTCGGGCGTTATATTAACTCTGGAGTCTCTCGTTACGCTCAGGGTATAAGCTGCCCGTGACGTAAGACACTGCTTAGCTCCCTTGGTGCATAATCTACTATTAAACTTCAGTCATATACAATGCGTCTACTATTGTTTTACACTGCAAGTATTCGCCAAAATATTTCCTGACAACTTTGCTTTAACAAGTGTCAGCTCATAATACTATCACCGCGAATATTCGTGCAATTACCACAACGAAGTTATTTTGTTCATCAATTAGTAATTTCGCCCGCGGAGCCGAATGGGGTGATATTAATGTCATTGGATTTAATTAAATACTGCCCGGTATTAATTGCAGCAATTCTGATGGCGGTATCAAAAAAATAAATTAAAATTAGTTCATTGTCGGGTTAATTTTTTTTGGTGTCATTTTTTTTTTCAATTTTGATGCCCTCATTTGTATTTAATGATATTGGGAATGTCGTGTATCCAGAGATGATGTCGCAGACAGAGCGAAGTAGAGAGAAACCATAAAAGCAGATGCTATATACTTACATTTTAAGACTAAAATTATAACATATCGTCACGCCTTTCCCCCGAGGGGGCGGGCAGAGGTGTAATACAACACCCACACTTCGCCGGACGATATTCAGTCCTAAATGTGACAGGGGGCGAGCCTGTCGCCATACACCGGGCTCCAGTCATATAGCAGATGACATACAATACGCACATATTATGTTCACACAATGAAGAAATTGGTGCATGCCGTTGGCTGGGTTTGAACCCGCTCCCTCTAGACGTAAGTACGTATAATTAAAGGGCATAAAGGGCCTCAAAAAGACATTTGAATTTGAACTTTGCTATAAAAAACCGAGGACTCAGCATTGGATGACAAATGGTTGATGATGGTGTTGATTAATATTTTGGTCTCCTTAATGAGCAATGCAAGTTAAAGATTGCGTGAGCGCTAAATATACTAAGCTACGAGGAGAGAAATCATGATAACAATTCCTAGGTATTTTAAACATAAAATGATACGCGAGGAGCTTATCGCTTTTTAAAGCTCATTTAGCACGCAAACAGGTGTCTGGAAGGCAGCGAGTGTTCCTGAAGATAACTGCTTCTATTACACCGCTATAACATAGACTCTCTATAAAAAACTGATGCTTTTAAAACCTAATCATAGCTTATGAGCAAACTTAAGCGATTGTAAATGATGTTCGATAGTCTACTGGGAATAATCGACATTTGTTTGTGTGACGATAGCTTTAGTACTGTTTATCTGGGCCGAGCAGCAGTACGGTGAGGCCTGAAGAGGGCCGCGACGCTCTGAAATTTCCATACAAACGCGCTACTCAAATTTCTTAAAAACCATTTGTCAGATTATGATGAAATTTATCATGTACTCGTACAATTAAATTAACAAAATCTCCGCCCGTTTGTTCTTGGTTTTTTTTTTTCTAAAATGTTTTCAAGCGAAAACAGAGGTATGAAAAATATCCGCATTTTAAGGGGTCACTTTTGACTGGTTTATTCAATAGATAGACAAAGCAAATCATAATTTCCATTACGTAGGGAGGTTGTCTACATCATTAGCTGATAAATGAATCCATAATACAAGGGAAATTCTTAGTTACTTAAGAATGATTACAGAAGTACAAAAGTCATGAAAAAAATTGAAATTATTACACTTTGTCACTCTGTAGGTAAGTTTAGAGGCTCGTCAGTATCATCCCTCGCTCTCTTCGCTCGTCTTCTTCTTCTAGACGTAATGGCTATAGAATACCTTAAGCCAATGCGAAGTTAGTCTAGGTCGCCTAGGTCGAAGTTAGTTAGGTCGCCGGACTCTTAAGGCAGATACACTATTGTGTCAGTGTAAGTCAGTAGTTACAAAAGGATAATGACGCTGAGTGCTTTACGCACAGCATGTGTGCTTAAGGAACGACATGTGAAAAGCCACTCTATATTGCATCTATAAGGTCGATATTTTTACCAGACTGCGCAAGAAGGAGAGTGGTGTTTTTCAACTGTATGTTTGTGGATTTGTATGTATGAGGTTTCTTTGGCACGCCCTATAGCCTAAACAGCTTGATGGATTTCGACATGTGAGGTGTGACTTGAATTGTCTTGATAGTGACATAGAGACATAGTGACATAGATGTGACATAGAGTACCACATTTAGCAGCCGGGTTTTTGTTTTTTCATTTTAAAAAGTTACTTGTTTTTGAAATTCAAGGTAATTTTCCGGACATGCAGTAAGTAATGTTGCTTAAAACTAGTACAACAGCTAACAGCCTTATTGCTAATAGCGATCTCTTCTAGCCATATATTGTAGGTAAGTTGTTACAGATCTTCATGAAATCTCGAAGCCAAGTTCATTCAAACACAATATTTAATTATACAGGGTGTTACAAAACCCCTGTTGTATCCGCTGTTGGATAATTTCCTTTTTCTTGCGTTCTTAAACCAGTCTTAACTCTTGCTATTTTTCACGTGCATTTTTTGGTATTTTTGCATGAATACTTATAAGTGTGTAGACCTGCCCATCAATTATCCAACAGGGTTTTTGTAACTCCCTGTATGAGCCAAATCGCAACAGAAGCTTAGGAGATGGCGGTCACGTCGTCTCAGTTCGAAGCAAAGTACTGGCTTATAATGAAGTTGCTAACATTCAGAGTTTCATTTTTATGAGTAGCTTTTCAGAACTACTCCAATAAAAGTCAGCAATCGTTACGACTGAGAAAACCTTGGAATCAGAATACGATTTGGTACTTCAAACTTGTTAAAGATGATAAAATTTTAAATTCAAAAACTTTTTATGATATCCTGCTCCAAAGAATTACATAACCTAATTTTATACCAGTGACTCTGTGAGCTGGAGACCTCGTGGCCGAAGTCTATCCTCCTCTTCAGGTCGCATTTCTCTACCGATTCTCGTGAAATTTTGTAGGCAGATTCGATAGTTATACAGTATTTTTTTGTCCAGCCAGTTTTTGGAAATTCTTCAAAATGGGTTCAAAATTTCAAAAGAATCTGATAAGAAACGCGACTGTGGTGCTATTCACAGTTATTCGGAAACGTTTCCGATCGGATCCCAGAAATTTCAAACTGAAATTGTTCGAATCTCAGTCTACTTTTATACATTACTAGCTGTCACCCCGCGACTTTGTTCGCGTTTATTATTTATATATATATATGTGTGAGCTATCCTATCTGTTAAGTTAGATCGAACTGCACAAGGTGTGCAAATTTGATTGAAATCGGTTAAGTAGTTTAGGAGTCTATACCGGACAAACAACGTGACACGTAATTTATATATGGTCCTTACGTATGAAATTAGCGTTTTGTCGTACTGATCAATTTGATCTGAAATATCTCCTCTTTGGTTAAGAATTCGAAATTCAAATTAATAAATTCATTTAGCTGGGTTTTTTTTCTTTGGAATACATTCATTTCTTCTTCATTCATTTGTTATTTTCCTCATTATTTTTTCTTTGGCGTCGCTTATTACCGCGCAATGGAAAACATGAAATATCGGTATATTTACGAGTACGAGTTCTACCGTGGCACCAGTGCTGCAGAAACAGCTCGAAGAATTAATGATGTGTACGGCGCTGGTGTCGCTAAAGACAGCATGGTACGTTTTTGGTTTCAACGTTTTCGTTCTGGAAATTTCGACCTTAAGAACCAACCCCGTGGACGGCCGGAGATCAAAGTGAAAAACGAAGAATTAAAGGCTATTGTGGAAGCGGATCCATCACAAAGCACTTCAGAGATAGCAGCAGGCTTCGGGGTAAGTGACAAAACTGTATTAATCCACTTGAAGCAAATCGGGAAAGTAAAAAAACTCGAACGATGGGTACCTCATGAATTGAGTGAATCGAACTTGCAAACACGGGTCGCCTGCTGTGTTACTTTGCTCAACCGACACAATAATGAAGGGATTTTAAATCGAATCATTACTTGTGATGAAAAGTGGATATTGTACGATAATCGAAAGCACTCATCGCAATGGCTGAACCCTGGAGACCCAGCCAAATCCTGCCCTAAACGAAAATTGACTCAGAAAAAGTTACTTGTAAGTGTTTGGTGGACTAGCGCCGGTGTCGTTCACTACAGCTTTCTTAAATCTGGCCAAACGATTACGGCAGACATCTATTGTCAGCAACTGCAAGCCATGAAGGAAGAACTAGCTGTTAAACAACCGAGATTGGTCAATCGCTCTAGGCCACTGCTGCTTCACGACAACGCAAGACCACACACTGCACAACAAACAACCACTAAGTTAGCTGAGCAACAATTGGAATGTCTGCGACATCCACCGTACTCCCCGGACCTTGCTCCAACAGATTACCATTTCTTCCGGAATTTGGACAACTTCTTACAAGGAAAAAAATTCCACTCCGATGCAGCAGTCCAAACCGCCTTCAAAGAGTTTATTGATTCTCGCCCCCATGGTTTTTATAGTAAAGGGATCAATGAACTACCCATAAGATGGCAAAAGTGCATAGATAACAACGGTGCATACTTTGATTAATTTAATATATTTTACAAAAAAAAATCGACTTTTTATTCCTCCCGTACAAAACGCCAATTTCATACGTAAGGACCTAATATATTAAGAATGGAATAGAGAATCAAGTATAAATCCGATCGTAAGAATTAATCACGTTTAAAAACTTATGAATATAGACTGAGATTCGAATAAATTAGGTTTAAAGTTTTTGGAATCCGAACGGAAACGTTTCCGAATGGTTGTGAATAGCCCTGTTGTAGAGGAAAACAGAGATCCGGACAGAATCCAGACCTAAGAGTACGATAGCATTTTTGTCGAAGCTAAAGCACAGACGCTTCGCTTGCCAACGCTCGCTCGGTCAATTATAAAGGCGTAAGTTTGTGTGTGTGTTTGTGCTTATGTTTGTGTGTTACATCTTTCACGCTTAAAGGATAGATTTTTACCGCCTCCGTTTTGGAGAATGTGCACACGAACTATACGAGCTGATTCCGTCATCTGATTTCCGCCACAGGTCATCGAGGCAGACATTCCATCAATATGTCGTCAGCTTTAATAAAGCCCGCACGAAGCGCTTTCAAAACTCCTTCCTAATCAGAACTGCCAAGGAGTGGAACGCACTTCCTGCCTCGGTGTTCACCAGCAATACATAGATCTGGGTAGATCTGAGTAGATCTGGGTAGATATACCTGAAATACTCAATACTCAATAATTTATTGCTTCCATTATGGTACATGCAGTTCTTAAAGGTAAATTACAAATTGTAAAAATAATGTAGGTAAATTACAAATTGTAAAAATTGTATCACATAATGACCCTGATAGGGTATGGCAACATTGTTCGGACTGGATTTATTCTATTACATTATTTTTGTCAGTTAAGAATTCGTCTAGAATATAAAAACATTTTTTGATCAACATATCTCCTCTCTACCAATAATATACCTGAATAAATAAGTTAAGAACTCGTCTAGAGTATAAAAACATTTTTTGATCAATATATCTCTCTTAATATACCTGGGTCTCTTCAAGACAAGAGTGAGACGGCACCTCATGGGCAAGCGTGCTCCATCTTAGACCGCATCGTCACTTTCCATCAGGTGTGTTGTGGTCAAACGTGAGCCCATTCAATCATTAAAAAAGACAGATTTTGACGAAATTTGATATGGAGGTAGGTTATATCCTTTTTTTTTTCACCTTGGGAAAATCCTTTATGGATACTACCAACAGCCCCGGGCGCGGGCACAGAGTGGTTATGTGGGAATCCCGCCACTGATGGCCTACCCACTAAAAACCCAAGGGTGTTTCACCTCGGCGCAAAATGTCGGGGCAACGGGTACGCTTTCGGACTCCTCCGCAGCCCCGACAGCGCCAGCTCCTTCGAGCACCTCCTCGAGCTTGCGCTCTCTCCCTCTCGATGACGATGTGCCGAACACCAGACACATCGTCATCATCCACTACCTCGGGGACCAATTTGCCCGTGGGTTATACCCTAGATTAACACATACGCTACTGTTTACCGCGCGGGCAACACTGCGGCACGCAGATAGTTGATTAAAAAAAAACCCAAACGCAATTGGAACGGCCAGAACTTTTTCAACCAAACCTAATTTCGACAGTTCGTAACCATTTTTCCATCCAGCCGTTTCCCCGGCCATAAATAAAGGGGGCTGGGTTCCGAACAGGGTATAAATATACTGCATCCTCCCCAAGGCACCATAAAACCATGGTGTAACCGTGTTAGAGCTCGTTAAACGCTTTACCGACCACCACAAACAAATTAACCGATTTTACTGTTAATAAATGGTCGTGAACCTTAATTGTATTGATTTTGTACTTCGGATCAAGATTAAGTTTATCGTTAAATATTTTATTGTTTCGCTTAGGTACGGGTTAGGTCATGAGGGTAGTTTGGTTGAATGAGTAAATTAGCTTAAAGGTTACTGCCGCGGTGACACATCTATACTAAAGGTATCTTATACCTTTAAATGAGCAATTCTTGTATATATATATATATATAATTGGAATCTCGGAATCGGCTCCAACGATTTTCATACAAATTAGTATACAGGGGGTTTCGGGGGCGATAAATCGATCTAGCTAGGAATCATTTTTAGAAAATATCATTTTATTCGTGTTTTATCGATAATCAATCTCAACTGAAAAATATGACTCTTCCTGACATCTATTGGCGAATAATAATACTACTATTTTTTGTGAGCAACTAATTGCTTTAACGACACAACAGCAGATGGCGTTGTTAAGTAACACGAAGTCAATGAGTGTTTGCTTTGAGGTTAGACTAAAATCAATTGTTTATTATCCAAAAAACACAATTAAAAAATAAAAAAAAATACCGAGCAAAGCTCGGCCATCCAGGTACTGTATTATTATACTCAGAATCAGAATCAGAAACGTTTATTGTTTATCTGTGTGTTACAAAGATCTTAAAATAATATAATTATAGTATCAACAGCTTCGTCCATAGCAGACATACTCGTACAATATTAAAATTTGTACAAAAGTATACAATGTCAGCTACTTAAATTATTTGTTAAATATTAAATTTGTCATTAAAAAATTCGTCGACCTTATAATAACTTTTCTCTATCAAAACATTAAATAATTTTACTTTAAATGAAGCAACGCTCTCCGATTCAAGCACAGATTTAGGCAAATGATTATAAATTTTCGGGCCCGTACCCAAGACACTTTTACCAAAGAATGCAGTACCGTGACGAGGGAATACTGTGTCTGTCTGTCTGCTTATATGCTTTTTACGGCTAAACGGGTTTTGATGGAATTCGACATTAGTTACAGTATGTCTTTCTGTTTGTAAGATTTTCACTACTAAACGGCTGAACAGATCTCGATAAAGTTTGACGGCCAGTATAACGAGGAATGTTTTTGGATACTATAATTTCTGAATAAGCGCGAACGAAGTCGCGGGTAACAGATAGTATACTATATATAATACTATATCCATAATAATAATAATAATATAATAATAGTAGCCTTTAATCAGACATCACAATAAAATAGAACATAGTTATTTAATTTTATTTTTCTTGACACCCATGTCTGTATGCCATTTCTTGGCAAAGGCCTCCTCCAACTGTCTCCATTTGACTCTTTCGTTGGCTGTTGTTGTCCAACTGCTGCCTGCTACCGCCTTTATCTCATCTACCCATCTCCTGGGTGGTCTGCCACGATTTCGTCTCCTATGGCTTGTGAACCAATACATGACAGCTTTTGACCACTTTTCTCTTCCTCTGATTGTATGTCCAGTCCATTTCCATTTGAGTTTTCTGATAGTTACGTTGACGTCTTTTGTTCTCGTACATTTCTTTATGGTTGTGGTTCTTATTTTATCAGATAGTCTCTTTCCCATCATGCTCCTTTCCATAGCGTTTTGACATGCTTCAAGTTTCTTAGTGTGGGTTTTATTGAGTGCCCAAGTTTGGCAGCCATATGTGAGTACCGGTAATATACAAGTATCGAAGAGTTTCCTTTTGATGGTCATACTAATTTCTTTGTTTTTCATAACCTCTTTTAGACTCCAGTATTGTTTCCATGCATTCCCGATACGTCTACTGATTTCTTTAGAGGTGAGGTCTACTGGCGAAATCGTTTGACCTAGATAGACATATTCATTTACGTAATCGATTTTGTTACTGTTGACTATATCCATACTAATATAATAAAATCAAAAGTAACTTTGTCTGTTTTTTTTTTCACGGCTGAACAAATCTTGATGAAGTTTGAAAGCTACAGTATGTTACGAGGAATGTTTTTGAATACTATATATATTTTCTGAATAAACGCGAACGAAGTCGCGGGTAACAGCTAGTAATGTCACAAGTATAAATTAAAAAAAATAAAAATCCCTGACACCGATTATTGTCAACACTGATTTTCATCAAACATTGTTAAGATTAATAAGTTAGTTGGGAACTAACTTACTTTTCAAACAAAAAAAAAAGTCAAAGGAGAGCGGGCGAAGAGCTAGTTGGTAATATTTGCACCAATCTAGTTCTTGGGGCCAAGACACCAATGAGTCTTTGGACACAAAGTTGATATTGTTTATTGGTCATTTCAATTTAAAGCCAAGCTTGACCCAAAGGAAACCCAATGTGAATTGTGAGGTTTAATATTGTATTCGTTTTGTGAATCGGATCAAGATTATTTTTAACTTTAAAATGTTTGTTGTTTCGCTTACATATGATGCATCAGATTGTAGGTCATATGTTAGGTCAGGTTAAGTAAATGGGTTAATTTGTAACCTTTTTATGATTTACAGGCTAGGCGTTGAACTAAAACCTAACTATTTAGGGCCAACTGGGGCAAATGCGTCTGTGAGGCAATTGCATCTTTCGAGAATTACTGACAAACCCTTCACAAATTAGGCGCCACCTACATCTTTTTTTCTATCTTTAGTTGCAATAATCTGTACAAGATGGCGCTAGTTGACTAGTTTGTAAAGGGTTTGTCAGTAATTCTCGAAAGACGCAATTGCCCCACAGGGAATTTGTCCCAGTTGACTCTACTGATCTTCAGTCAAAAATGGTAAGCAAACCTGAAATAGCCTGAAAACGGAACTGACTTCAAATAAAGCTGCAAGAACACATCTCAAGTGCTTAACAAAAAGCTTACAAATTTTACTAATAGATAAATCTTAAAAATATAAGGGTAACATTAGTAGTTGTCTTGTAGCACCTACACTAAGAACATAAATATTCTTGTGCTGTAGGTGACTACATTCCTTCATTTTTTTTTTTTTTTAAAGAGTAGGCGTATGTACTCTGTGTGTGCAAACTGTGAGTGCGTCAGTGTGTGTGTGTGTGTGTGCGTGTGTTTCTTTTTGTATATGCAGTGAAAATTAGTTTTATTTTAAAACTAGAAGTATTTTTTCTGTATCATCATAATTTAAGTTCTCTAGCCAATTATTTATTGACAGCTAATTTAGCATGTCTACTATTTAGATGTATTAGATTATTTATGATTCTACCAGCTTTGTTGTACAAATATGGACCAATTTATACCATTCAATGCCTGTGAAACATCCCCCTCGTTATTGTCCACAAGGAAAAAGTTAAATGTTTTCTATTGACACGAAAATATCTTTGACAAGGTCTTACATACTTAATAATCCGGAAACGCTGAGATAATTGTGTCAATCAATTCAATTTCCTTTTGACATCGTCACTCGAGAAGAATTTTTATTTCTCTCGGTAGGTAAGAGATATTGTAGCATTATTGAGTTGATTTCTTCCCAGTTGAGAGCGAATTAGTTTTTTTAGAAGAGTTTTCCATTAATATACACTGCTTTGGTGGATCAGTCGGTAGTGAACCTGCCTTCTGAGCTAGGGGGCGTGGGTTCGATTCCCACCTAGGGCAAATATTCATGTGATGTATAGTTGTGTTTGTTCTGTCTATGTGTTAATATCTATTTATGTATGTATTTAAAAGTATGTAAGTATGTATATCAGTTTCTGGCCGCCATAGTAAAAGCGTTGCTTAGTTTGAGGTCAGACGACCGTGTGTTCAAGTGTCCCGAATATTTATTATTTATAGCTTCTGTAGTGGTAGTTCATATTGCAGTAGTTTTTCTTCGAAAGCAATATAAGCTTAAAATAAATAAGGGACGGATAAGGCTAATTAGTTTGGTTTAGATTCAAACAAGCGACGGCAATCTGCTACAGAAGAAATGTCTTCGTATTTAGAGAAAACGGCTTCCTCACCCTAACTGGAATATTTATTTTAGAAATGTGTTTATTTATTAGAAATAACTAAAGTGACTTTTTTAATGTAAGCTCAAGTCGTGCAGAAATCTTACGCTCTAAACATAAGTACAATATATCTATTCGTCAAGTCAACAATGCCATGTTCTATAACAGTTCACTTTATTATTTTATTATGGAAACTGACGTGGTTTTCACACATTATGATTTAAAACACGGGATTTACTCACGTACGATTCAGTCGATTATTCCGACTATAGTTTCAACCGCATTCGGCGGTCTTCGTCAGGGCGAGTGCGCCCGCGCGGCTGCGTCGAGACTGCCGAGACGCAGCCGCGCATCGACTGAATCGTACGTGAGTAAATCCCGTGTTTTAAATCATAAAGTTCACTTTATACTGCCATCAAAATATACGAGTACAACCACTTACCTATTGAAATCAAATTTTAATAAACATCACAATTCAAAGTTAAATTAAAAACCTGGATAGCTTCAAAAGTTTATTTTAACTTAAAATAATATTTTGATGATGATAGATGTGATAATATATCATGATGTTAGGAATGTAAGAAGTAGAATTTTTAAAAATACTCTTTTAAATTAAGATTAAACCAGTAACATTTAAGATGTAAATAATAATGTAAATAATATAAACATAGTTCTCATATCGAACGCCTGCGATGGGCAAACTGTTAAAACTCTGAACCACTAAATTAAGAACATTTATATGTACACAGTTTATGCAATAACATAACAAATTTAATTTAATTATAAATAATGCGTACGCATATCTAAACCTATTTTAATAGGATTTTTACTATAAGTACCTATTATGACATATTTTGTGTTTGTATTTTTGATAACAATGTATAATTGTTTATACATCTAGCTATTGTATGACAATATGGTGTTTTGGTCTACATACTGTTAACCATTTTGTGTTTAACTAAATAAATAAACAACAAAAAATAAAATAAAAAATCTATTCATCTATTCTATCTTTCTCAATGTAAGCATAGAAAAGGATGGACATTTTAGTCTGGTCTTTAGCTTGGTCGATTAATTAAATCCAGCCGTCTACAAACAACATACGTTATAAATGAGCTTATAATGTATGTTCTATGTTATTTGTGGACCTGTATGACACTGCTTTTTGTATAGGTATGTCTATCTGGAACATATCGGTACATGCCATAAAGTCTTCAACCAGGAACCTAGTCCGACGCAGAGTATTCTACAGCTGTTTAAATTGTATTAAATTATCCTATCTATCTGCTAAATTATCAAATAACTAAGTACCAAAATACGAAATTATTTTAAACCTCTAAAAACCACTAGAAATTCTGTCAAAGTGTGCGACATAAAAACAGCTAAGTTGAAACATGTATATTTTATTTTTACGGGTCTTCTAAAAATACACCTTCAAAAATAATACGAACTCAAATTTTAAATCGCATTTGTCGCTCAAGGGGGTTTCACACTGCTCCGCCTCGCGACGTCGTCGCCGTCGTCGGTGCGCTGGACAGTGCTTTTAACGTTGTACCACAGTACTTCAATTTGTATTGAAAGCTCATTCGGTAGGTGAAACAACGATAAAGTCTCTACGCGCGTAGTTTTAAGTCGTTGGTGTCACTAGGAAATTTAATTAATGACAGTCTCGTCAGGATTTTTGCTAGCTTGCGAAATATTTTTAACAAACAAAAAATTTGACATAAAAACATTCTATCGAGTAAAACAATGGGTGAAGAACGTCCTTTAACGGACCTCTACTATACTTTGAGTCCAGGGGTGTACAAGAGAAAGGTGAATAGATAGGCTATAAATCTCCGAAAAAAAGCCATGATAGCCTAGTTGGTAGAAAGCCCGCCTCTCAAGCCAGATGGAGCGGGTTCAAACCCAGCCGACGACACGCACTAATTTGATCATTGTGTGAGCATATGTGCACATTGTATGTCATCTGCTACATGACTGGAACCTGGTGTATGGCAATAGGGTCGCCCCCTGTCACATTTGGAACTGAATATCGTCCGGCGAAGTGTGGGTGTTGTATTACAACTATGTCAGCCCCCTCGAGGGAAGGGCGTGATGATATTTTATGTTATATCTCCTAGGAAACGTGTTACACCTTTGATTACGTCGTTGCTTCCCATCAGGCGAGTCAGTGGTCTTGCCTAGTCCGTTGTAGAAAAGTCAACGTCGCGTGGCGAGGAACAGTAGTGTGGCAACTGGCTAAGATTATGAACATTCTGGTGAAATAGCAAATCGCATAATTTTATTTACAATTATAAATAATAAATGGTTCGAAGTAGATTTTCTCATTCGTTAAATTAGCTGAAGTATATTTATTGCGTATTTTGTTTACATTTTCTCCTTGAAAAACGTCCAACGTATTTTCTTCAAAGAGGTTGGGATCTTTTTATTTTATCATAAGCGTGTCTTTTTATTCAATTGTATAGAAAAGGTTTGTTTTGTTTACGAGCTCGCCGAATTATTTATAAGCTTTCTTGAAAGAAAGATACACATTAAATACCTACTCGTCATCATCAGCCCACAATCGCCCACTGCTAAGGATATGCCTCTCTTCTTACATCACCTGCCCCCCAATTCGACTAACCAATTCTTTTGAAATTGTTAATGAATGCGCCTCACTAATTGTGATTGAAGTGTCTTAAATAGACAATTCATTAACAATTTAAATACAATTACGTAGTAAACAATTGTTTTAAAACTGTTATGTACATATTGATCTGTCTACTTTTGACATTTCTGGCATGACAAAAATTGACAAAAGTGTCAATTTGATGCAGATCATAACCAATTGCAAAACAATTGGTTGGAAAAATCGCGATACTGGGGGGCTATTCCTGCGCGTGAGATGAGATGAGATTTTATCTTGGTCACTCTCACATCTATGATGTTTTAAATGAGAGCAACAAGGACGAAAGAAGGTGAGATGAGAATTTCAAATCTCCGAATAGGGTCCCTGTGGCCCTATTCGGAGATTAGAGATTTTCATCTCACCTTTTTTCGTCCTTCTTGCTCTCGTTTGAAACGTCATAGGTGTGAAAGTGACCAAGATAAAATCTCATCTCATCTCACGCGCAGGAATAGCCCCCCTGATCCTGTGCTAATCTCGACCAGATTCGACGCGCGATGTTACCAAAATACCTAAGTACTACATTTCATATTTTTAATTTATTTTACACATTAACATGAAAGTTAATGTGTGAAATAGAAAAAAAACTAGCCGGAGAAGGCCTGCCTCTCAAGCTAGAGGGAGCGGGTTCGGACTCAGCCGATGGCACGCACCAATTTGTTCGTTGTGTGAACATATGTGCGTATTGTATGTCATCTGCTACATGACTGAAGCACGGTGTATGGCGACAGGCTCGCCCCCTGTCACATTACTCACTTGCTCTTGCACTGATAGGGACAAGATTTAATTTTAAATCATGAAAGTCATCATTGGGTAAAAATCTGCTTTGACGTCCGTTGGTATGATCGGGCAGATGGATTCAATAGGTATTCCAAATGTTAAATGATTCTAATACTTCTACTCGTATGTACAACTTTCATGTTAAAATATAACATATCGTCACGCCTTTCCCCCGAGGGAGCTGACGGAGGTGTACAACACTCACACTTCGCCGGACGATATTAAGTCCGTAATACAATACAATACAATACAAAAACTCTGTAATGACACCAAATACAAAATAAATCTAAACTAAACATTCAAAACTATAGGCGCAATGGACGGTCTTATCGCTTAAGAGCGATCTCTTCCAGACAACCTTTGGATGGAATAAAAACATTACCATACACCTCAAAAAGTAACAAACAAACACGCATAGAGAGAGCTTTCGAATTTATAATTAGTAGGAAGTAGGACTATTATTGACTATCTACTTATTGGTACCTTACGCTCCCGCCTCGTGCTCCTACTAAATATTCCTACTGATAGGAGCACCGGGACCCCATGTCCTATGCTCCTACTGCAAAAGGAAATTGTGAAATGCTAAGTAGGAGCATCGAGACATAACAAAAATAGAATTACTCATAGCATACTCTGATTCAAGTACAGGTGAATGCAGTTATCTAATAAAATATTAAGAGTATCTTCACTATAAAAGCAGATTCCTGTTTGGATTTAAAATCTCCTTTTGTTTGTTGATTATTTACTTACGGTGAAAGAAAGTTTTTTTCCAAATAAATCCGTTCTTTTCTGACATTACTATACTTATTCGGGCTAAGTGCGTAGTCCTTAATTTCTACTCTCTAACTCTTAAAGTACATAAAAAAGTTTAAACAATCATCTAGTATCATGCTTATTTTTAAAACAATCTCAAGTGGTATCTTTAAAGGTACATAAGTATAAAGTTCTGAATTAACGCTCACTTTATCAGCGCTTATTCAGAAGTTTCGCTTCATTTGCCACCGATTTCCACCGTTTTAATGACTTCCATATCTTTGTTTAGGCAGTAAATAACCAGAAGTGTGAGCGTACAGTTGAAACTGTAGTTTAACTCACGCACACTGATGCAATTGTCTACATTGAGTGTCACCATTCTGGCTGTGCAATAAAGTATGGGAGGTTGAAGGATCTTATGATGAGACAAACAGGATGTTCCGTTTGAAGTCAATCTCGTGTTAACGATTTAATAACATCCAAACTAAACGTGTGTACAAAATTTCAGCTCAATCGGTTGAAGATATCTGCTTCAAAATTGAGTTGTAAGATTCCACCAGAACAATAATACATACATTGCATTTATACGTACATACATTGCAAGTTAAATAAAAGCTTGTAATAACGTTTAGTTGTTTAAAAATATATCTAAAAATAAACCATATTATTATTATTTATCGAGCTAATGCGTCTCCCAGACGACGCGGCCAATGGGCTGCCAGTGGTCGCCAATGCAAAAGACCTGTGGCCACCACTGAAGGCCGCGTGTGTCTGGGAGACGTCTTATTCATTGACAAATGACAATTTCGCTTCGCATCGGTTTGACCGCATTTAGGCGCGCTCAGACCATTATTTTCAGTTGACTCTCCGTGGGAACGAAAGACTGGGGGTCAAAAGGAAGGAAACCTATTTTGCCATGTCAAGCATTCACGTTAATTGGATCTGTAAAATGCACAAAACACTTTAAACGCGGGACCCAACTGGGAGCGACACAAAACTGCACTGACATCCTGCAGTGTAGTTTTGTGTCGTTCCCACTTGGAATTGGTAACCGTCGAACTAAATGATGAAATGATAAAAAAAACGAAGTGGCAAAGAAATAACGTTGTGTTATAAAAGCAAGCTACGAGTATGTATGTATGTTCTAAAATACTCATACTGTCGATAAATGTAGTGTGTTTGAAACTTGTTTATCGTTAAAACTTATTTATCTGACAAACACCGATCGCGTTCGCTTCGCCGGCTTTGTCGTCAACTCCAATAACTTGCAAGAAAATAATAGCCGAGGAGCTGACGGTTTGTCATGTTTTTTTTTAAATATGTTTAGGTAAATTTTAGAAAAATACAATATTTATTAAAATCTTAATATTAGTAAGTAAGCCATAAAGATAATTTTTAGATTTACAATTCCTCTATAGTTCTACAATTCTATTGTGATTGACAGACTTGGTGTTCGACGACAGCTCACTTGAAGCCAAGTTACTGTGTGGTCGAAGATGCTAAGCATATCGAGGAATTAGGTCTCAAGTAAGGCATCTGAAACACGCAAGTGCTTGGCAACAGCCATTTCAACTTGAACTAGTGTATTTGTATAATTTTAATACTTACGTAGGTACTTGTTAAATACTGTTCATCTACTAACCACTCTAAAACATTCGGTGCAAAGATAGGCTTTATACATAAGCCATGAGAGCACACCATCTAAGCTCACAAAATGCTTCTACAAAACTATTAGCTCACAGAATAAAGTCATGGTGGCTAGAATCGGTTAGGAAGACGTCATCATCACCTACTGATACATAAATTAGGTAAGTTCATAAATTTTAGTTCAATGTGATGTGAACCGCCAGCTCTCCGTCTATATACGAGTAATAATGAAAGTTTAGCATCCGAGTGTGCAATGCATTAAGAAGTGCTTATCTTCATTTTAACTTTTATAACTACCTATTGTGTTTTGTTCGTGTTTTCTTTAGAACTAGTGACATTAAGATAATAATATCTCACTGTGGCTGCCATCACAAGAAATCTTAACTAACTAGTGGTTAAAACTTCTCAATTGTAAGCAACTTGAGCTATATTTTTAAAAGTTGAGTGGTTCTGTCATTCTCACTTGAGAAACAATTCGACCGTTGATTGTGCTAATCTTAAGATGTCTCCCAGACAGACGCAATCTGCAGTAGCCAACGAGCTACCAGTGGCCGTTAATGCAAAAGTCCATTGGCCGCCACGGCGGCAGGCCGCGTTAACAGACTGTCATATGCCAGTGGTCGTTAATGCAAAAGTCCATTGGCCGCCACGGCGGCAGGCCGCGTTAACAGACTGTCATATGCCAGTGGTCGTTAATGCAAAAGTCCATTGGCCGCCACGGCGGCAGGCCGCGTTAACAGACTGTCATATGCCAGTGGCCGTTAATGCAAAAGTCCATTGGCCGCCACGGCGGCAGGCCGCGTTAACAGACTGTCATATGCCAGTGGTCGTTAATGCAAAAGTCCATTGGCCGCCACGGCGGCAGGCCGCGTCAACAGGCTGCCATATGCCAGTGGCCGTTAATGCAAAAGTCCATTGGCGGCCACGGCGGCAGGCCGCGTCAACAGGCTGCCATATGCCAGTGGCCGTTAATGCAAAAGTCCATTGGCAGTCACGGCAGGCTGCATATGGCTGCGAGACGCCTAACGAATATTATACATGCGAAAATCAGTTTGTTCCTTGGTTTGTAACGTTTTCAAGCCTTAAGCAGTCTCCACACCAAAGTCAGCAACAACAGCCCGGCGACTTGAAGTCGGCGGTTTTATACCTACTCGTACCTTGACGTCATGCGCCGCTCCGGCAGGCGGCTTGTATTTTTTGAAATCCCAGAAGCCGCGGGACGCAGCTTGTAATTCTATAAAATACATATTTTATTTATTTATTTTATAGAATTACTAGCGAATTTACTTAGCTTACTAGCTTATTTACTAGCTAATACTTACTTTCACTCATAAATTCACAATAGGTATGTATTTGTAAAGTGTTTTTTTTATAATAAAGTAAGGGAACGTACCCATACTACGTGACCCATTTTTTACAATTTTTACTCCCCTCCCCCGTCTCGGTGACCAAACGTAGTATATTTTACGACCCCCTCTTGTTTTCACGTCGTAATTCATAAATAGGTTTAAAACATTTTTTACAAACAAAAAGTAGAAAAAAACGATATTAATGGTTGATGCTGCGCTTGACGCGTGTCGCTAGGAGTGCGTGCATGCATACTTACTAGTGAAAAAAATATTAATAAGTAAAAAAGCGCGAGATTTATCTAGAGGATATAGACAACGTGAAGAAAACCCAGGCCCCCCGGCTATCCCTGTGACCAAGCATGGTATTTTGAAGACCCCCCTCCTCCCCCTAAATGGGTCACGTAGTATGGGTATGTTCCCTAATGTTATATAAGATAATTGCACACTTTTAATAATTCATATAAACACAGCCTTATTTTCGTGTAGGTTTCAACAGAACGTACGGTGATACCTCGATAAAATCTTTTAGTAATTACGGCGATATTACGGTAACCATCTCAGGTACTAATGGTGTCGTTACAGTTCTAGTGGGAAATGCTCGCGACTTGAGGCAGAATACCTACTCTGACTAAATTCGACACTGAACAACAAATGTACAGAGAAACAGCGAGAAACAGCTCATAAGAACGCTGTTCATATAAGAACGCTGTGTTCTGTCAATAAGAAGTGTTTTGTCGACTGTCACTTTCGAGAAATATGCTGGAAATGGAAACAAAAGAAGCAAACTTATGACCGTGTAACCAAAAATGTCCCGACTTTTTTTTTTAAATGTATGTTTGATAACTGTACGGCACAATCAAGCTTTAGTTTAGAATGAATATTTGTGTTAATTGTCTTTCGAAATCTACCTAATGTTATGTACATTTGAAATACATGGGAGCAGTCTCTAAGCACAATTCACTTTCCAGATCAGATAAAAATCCTGATAATAAATAAATTAAATAAATAAATTCGGGATATTTTTTGACCCCAACTAAGCAAAGTTTGTATAATGGCGGCCAGAGACTGATATAATCCATATATACTTTTAAATATATTAACACCCAGACATAGAACAAATACAAATGTTCATCACATGAATGTTTGCCCTAGGTGGGAATCGAACCCACGCCCCTAGCTCAGAAGGCAGGTTCATTACCGACCGAGCCACCGAGGCAGCACAATGACACCCATGAAAGCATTTGCAGTTGCAATGCCCGCGCTACACTACCGTAATAAAAATTCTGCTTTTCACCAATTCAATGAAACTGTTTCTCTGTTGCATTTTCTACTATCACTACATTTAAGGTGTTTAGCGAGCTAATGTCGCAGTTAAGAGCATATCGTCGATGGCACATTAATGGTGCGTACGGTGGTGATACGTTTCGTTTGAAAATACAACGAAATGACGTGATAATGTAAATTTATGTTTCACATTTCCCTGTACTAAAATGTGAATATTTAGAAATTTAATTTAATTTAATTTTATTATTTATGTGAGTTATCTTGTCAGTTAATTTTTATTTCATAGCAATAAGTGCCTACAACTACGACTAATCCTTACTAGTTAAAAATCGAAATTAACTCTGTCTGTTTGTGGGCTTTTCACGGGTAAGCGCCGGAACGTATTTTGATGAAATTTGATACATGGTAGCAATATATGTCATAAAAAAGGTTTTGGATACTTTTTTCTGAATAAATAAAGCTTTTTGTCATGAAATTCTGTAAATGAATAAAAAAATAACGCGCCGCTTACTAAATGCGTCAGACAAAATACTACGTAGTTGGTACTAAAATAACAACTGACAACTTAAATTAAAACTCCGCTCAAAACTAGCGAGTATGTTTTTTTTTTATGTTGGACTCTGATCTCTTTGGTAATGGACTATTTTATTCATAATTTGATAATTAGTTACAGTATATCACGAGGAAGGTTTATGGATACAATTTTCTGAATAAACGCGAACGAAGTTGCGGGCAACTGCTTGTAATATTATATAAATGCAAAAGTTTGCATTTATATAATTATTGAAAATATGGATTGATGGATGATTGTTGTTCAAGCACGCCAAAACGGCTGAATGGCGTGTTTTTTTTTACAACAGACTAGGCATGCGTTTGACCACTGACTCGCCTGATGGGAAGGGTCGATGTGATCGAAGGTGTAACACGCTTGCCTAGGAGATACCATTCACTTTACTCTTAAACACCCCCGGATTGTATTTAGATGGCATGTGTTTGAAATTTGGCACAAAGATAGATTTTGTTATTATAGAGATACTCGTAGTATGGAATAGTACATTTCTTTAAACTGCTTTTTAACAAAGGGTAACAGCAGGCGCAAGTTTAATTTAAGTAAATTAAGGTTACTTTTCTGTCATATTTAAGTAAGTATGTTAGTTTCCTATATGCGAAAATGTGTAATTGGTGCATAGTGTTATACTACTGTTAAATTTATATATGTAGTTTATAAATCTATATGTAAAAACAAACTGCCTCATTGCAGAAGTTTAAGAAAACTTCAAATGGCACGGATGAACTCACATGAGCTCGATTGAATTCTTTGTGTGTAAAATTGACCGGGACACGCATTGATAACGTGACAAATGTGGCAACGTGACTCGATTCTATAGTGCAAAATATGAGAGTAGCTCGCTACTTTATGTTTAATGCTCAGATTAACCTAGAGGAAAAGATAGAACACTGCGTTAACTCGCTGAAGCCACTTTAATAAACTTGTGTGGTACGTGGTAATGTTGAGATGAAAAACATTTACAATTGCACGAAAACTTATATTAATTCCCAAACTTTACGTTAGCCATTTCCGTTCCAATATACAACCTTAGTAGATTTAATATTCCAAAACTGAACATATTTGTAGGAGTTTAAAATTACGGCTTTTTCAAAATTGACTTGTAGAAAAACAGTTTTTAAAAAAGAACCTCAAAATGTACTCTTGGCCTCACTTTTATAATGCACTATGTATATATATGTATACGAAATCATACCATAAACCAATGCACATAAAGTCTAGGTAAGAATGACCAAGCGATTAGCGTAGTTTTTTTGCGTCAATGTGTGGGTGTTGTGTACATTTACAACAGTAGCGTAGGTTTTGGATGGTTTTTGGTTTTACCTAAATAATATGCCGTGCGCCATCTAATTCTCTAGGTTGATCTCAGGTCTGTCAAAATTGTGTTTTCAGTTTGCGTGATTCAATTTTGCTTTGTGACGCTCGGCTAAGGACAATGTGGTACTTTTCCGGACAATGTGGAGCCGTGACCGAGTTTAAACTTTAAACTCGCTCACGGTTCACGCTTTGCCATGCGCGTGATTTTACATTACCCCTCTTGCTAATAAACGTTGTATGGCCTCGGAATAGTTAGTTGGACGGTGTTTTGACTTTGTCGGTCGAGTTAAAAAAAAAAGAAAGAAATGAAAGCAAAGTTTAAGGCCTGTCATTACACGAAATCATCGAAAACATTTTTTTTTTGCGTCTAGTTTGATATGAAGATTTGTGATGAGGTGCAAAAAAATATAGCTAGTAGAAAAAACGACCGAAATCAGTTTAACCGAAGTAGAATTTTGAAAATTATTCTCATTGTGGAAAAAAAATCACAAAAAGTATCGTCCTAAAAAACCTTTTGAGCGTAGTTCTCAAAATTTTTAGCGAATACAACAAATTATTTTTCGATAATTAAATAGCCAGATTAGTTCCGTAAAGCATAACCGAGTCGCGTCACTTAGTCGCGTATTTGTGTTCTTATTACGAGCGTGCCGTCGGCTGGGTTTGAACCCGCTCCCTCTGGCTTGAGAGGCAGGCTTTCTCCAACCAGGCTACCCCATATAGCAAAATATTTTGTGCACAGTGGGGCAATTCAGCTAGCCATAGACGACGCTATTATTTTCTCCTAGCCAAGTGATTTAGTGATAAGCCCCGTATGCGATTGTGGCAACCGGTGACGTCAGTCGTTATGCTAACCCGCTAATTGATCCTGACGTCGTTTTCAGCACGAGGAACAGTTAAAACTAATTGCTAACCGCCTACTTTGAAGAAAATGCTCCACTGCGTCAGAACTTTGTGCGTCAGAACTTTGTATTAGTATAATTTGTTGTCGGTCAAATTTACTTGAAAAAATTTACTGTCGCATTTGGGACTGAATACCGCCCGAAGAAGTATGGGTGTTGGAATACACTTCTGCCAATCTCTTGGGGGAAAGGCATGACGACATGTAAAATCCTACTAATATTATAAACGCAAAGTTTGTAAGAATGGAGGGATGGATGGATGGATGTTTGTTACTCTTTCACGACAGAACGGCTGAACCGATCTGGATGACATTTGGCACAGAGATAGATTATAGTCTAGAATAGCACATATGATACTTTTTAACCGCGGGTGAAACCGTAGGGCGCAGCTAGTGAGAAAATATTGCACTATCAATTAAATTTCATTCAAAAAAAATTTGAAAATAAGTATTTTTTAATCTTTTAGTTTCATTCAGAAAATACTAGGTATAGTGGCTCTCGCCTCTTCAATTCTACAATAAGCTAGTTGCATCGTTTCTCATAATATCTAACTAATACTAGCTGCGCCCCGCGGTTTCACTTGCGGTTAAAAAGCATCCTATGTGCTATTCTAGACCATAATCTTTCGCTGTGCCAAATTTCATCCAGATCAGTTCAGCCGTTCTGGCGTGAAAGAGTAACAAACATCCATCCATCCGTCCATCCGTCCATCCTCCATTCTTACAAACTTTGCGGTTATTGAAGAAGTGAAACTTCTGTGTATCTTTCTTTCTCTCTCCCTCTTGCATTAGAATATTGGACACTACTCGCTGCTAACGCTCGCGCTGGCCTGTAACAGGTACACTACGCGCATGCGTTCGAGTGCCACGCATTCACTCTCGCTCTGTCTCTTTCTATTCCCCCTCCCCAGGAGCGTTAAACGTTTAACGCAACCTTGTTGGAAGTCGCATTAGAAGTTTCACTTCAAAAAGTATTTTCGTATACGTTAATTAGTTTACGTTCGTTTGAATATTTTTGTTCCGGAATCTGCCCGGTCGCCGTCAGGGGAAGACACTTGTATTTTATGAAATTAAAAATGTTATCGTCGCACTTGAAAAAGGCGTAAGATTTTATAATAATGTTGGTGCTTAGTTTTGCGGTGTTGGCAGTAATGTTGAATTTTTAACAGGAGACTGCCAAAAGCAAGTGGACTGCTTACTCTAGTTTACATACCTATCTGCAATGGAGCCTGAATTTTAATAGATCTATTGAGACTTCTGTAATTTGGTTTTACATCAGTTTCATCCATCCATCCATCCATACCTAACTATTTAATATCCTTACTAAATTTAAAATCGAAAGGAACTCTGTCTGTCTGTTTGTAGGCTTTACAGGGCTAAACAGCTGAACGTATCTTGATGAAATTTGATAAATAGTTGCAGTATGTCACAAGAAAGGTTTTTAGATACTTTTTTCTGAATAAATAAATATTTTTGTCATGAAATTCTGTAAATTAATGAAAAATAACGCGCCGCTTACCAAATGCGTCAGACAACATCACAGAATAGTACGTAGTTGGTACTAAAATAAAAACTGACAACTAAAATTAAAACTCCGCTCAAAACCAGCCAGTGTTTTTTTTATGTTGGACTCTGATCTCTTTGGTAACGGATTTGAATTAATAATTTGATAAATAGTTAAAGTATATCACGGGGGTTTATGGATACTATTTTCTGGATAAACGCGAACGAAGTTTCGTGCAACAGCTAGTAATATTTTGTAATAGTAACTCTGTCAGTCTGTTTGTAGGCTTTTCACGGCTAAACGGCTGAATGGATCTTAATGAAACTATATAAATAGTTGCAGTAAATTACGAGCAATGTTTTCGGATAATATTTTCTCAATAAACGCAAACGAAGTCGCGGGTAACAGCTAGTTTTACATAAAAAAACTAATATTAAAATGTAATGGTCATTATGTTTTGTACCAAACAAGTACCACCCTCAACAGTAACATTGTTGCTCACTAGTACCCGATACTCACTCGATGAAAAAAAATTAAAACATAACTCTCCTTCTTGCGATTTCGGGTAAAAATCGCAATTATGTCAAAAAATTTAGACCGCTACCGTGTCTGTTGAAGATCTAGAAGCGTGATAGATTGTAGAAGTAACTTAGTACTTATGACGATTGTTCTAGGAAAAGGACTTGAACTAGCAACTTAACGTGCTATTTAACCAAAATACTCTAGCACTCACTATTTACGGTTACTTATACAAAAACCTACCGGTGAAAAAAAAATAAAGCAAAATCAAAAATCAAATCAAATGCATATCAAATGTTTTTATTCAATTGGGTATTAAGATAAACTTATGAACGACAAAGTTATATCATTACCACCTTGTTTGAAAAAAGAACTGGTAATAAACTAAGGGGAAATTATGCAAAAACATAGCAGCGCTACTGCGTACAAAGATTTAATACCTTTTTCAAATTCATACTAATAGATGTTATTAGCCTTCTCTGATACAATCGGTATTGCAGTTCTATCAAACAACAGTATTAAATTGACATACACTATACAATTGTACATGTACATTGTACATGTCCAATGTACATGTACACACAATACCTCAAAGGCGCCGCAGCCTCTTCAGACTGAGCTTAACACAGCGTCGGCCATGTCTTGTGAGGGATGATTGCTTCCCATTGTTTGCAGTGTACGCTCTTATTGGCTTATTGACGGTTTACTCGGCCTCAGCTCGAGACTAATGGAGGATCCGACTAATGAACAAGGTATAAATAATGCTTAACATAATTAGTGCCTTTTGAGATGGAATATACTCGTAACGTTGAAGATTGGGCAACCTTATTTGATAGCGTCGTAATCACGCGATGGCGATTTGTTGACGTCCAATCAGCGACTTTCGCGTCAGCGCTTTATCAATGTTGATTGGGTGCCTCATGACCGCCATCTTGTGAAATGACGTGATTGGATTAATTTGACATTTATAAACATCTTTTCGGTCATGTACCCATGGTTTAAATTGTTACATTAAAGGCGTTCTTATTACTTAGTTAACTTGTTTATTTTAATACCTTGTACTAGACAATATGACTTTCTTTTCATGTTTTTTTAATTATTCAGAATAGGTTTAAGCTTGGTCACCACCTCGCCTGATGTTAAGCAACGATGGGACCTACGATGGAGCATGCTTGCCTAGGAGAAACCGATTCACTCAAGACTTATAGACACCCAGACTATAACTATCAGGGAAAACCCACTCACACAAAGCGCCACACAAGCGACTGCCTCGGTGGCTCAGTTGGTAGTGAACCTGCCTTCTGAGCTTGGGGGCGTGGCTTCGATTCCCACCTAGAGCAAACATTAATGTGATGAACATTTGTGTTTGTTCTATGTCTGGGTGTTATTATCTATTTAAGTATGTATTTAAAAATATCTAAGTATGGATATCAGTCTCTGACAGCCATAGTACAAGCTTTGCTTAGCTTGGGGTCAGGCGACAGTGTGTGACAATGTCCCGAATTTAATTTATTTATTATTATTTATTCACACTCTGATTGAGAGAAAACTCGAAAATCAACGAGCAATCCGTAAAATGCAACTAGTATTAAATTTTCCAACTTGGTTGTTATCGAAACATCCCACGCAATTTGTTTACTGGCCCGCAATTTTCGGCGTTAAGATAGCATATTCCTACACAGCCAGACGGAGATCGATCAATTATTAAGGGAAATATTCACGTTCAGTTTTGCCGTGCGTTCTACAAGGTCGTGCATGATGAACGACGAAGTACATTGACCATACCAGAACTTCTTTATTTAAAGAACAAAAACACTTGTCTTTGTTCTTAAATTTTGACTCGACTCCCTACGACAGGTATATTTAATTTTAACCTGTATAAAGCTTAGATCATATTTAAGGGAGACATGGAACGAAAACCTAAAAATGGGCCTCATAAATTAGGTGCTGCACACAAACGCCATAGTCACAAACAAACACATCCAGTACGCGCTGTGTACTAAAAATTAGACTCGTGCCGCTTCTTCCGCATATTATTTCGATGGTTTATAGTGGTCGATAGTGGGTGTTTTTTACGTAAAATCGATAATAATAAGTGCTATTCACAGTAAAATAAAAACACCCCAGGGCTTAGCTCAAATCAAACCTCAATAAAGTGGTAAACGTGAGAATTTAATTGGAGAGTACACCAGAGAGTGAATACACTTCAATTGATGTACGAGTACGTCGAACATACTATTCACCATTCAGTCCGTTTTCAATATGCATCATGCATTTCTATACAGGTCGTAAACCACGATTGACCGTGAATAAATTTCTTTAGCTTCGTTCTTAACTACATTCATGAGTTTGATTTTCTGTGGAAAATAGGAGCTAGCTATCCAGTCTGTAATCATTAATCAGGGTTCTAGCCTTCAATGCTCCACCGATTTGATATGAATCCTGTATGAATGGAGAGCTTTTGTAAAGCTAGGCTTTTCTTCGCCCAACAATTTACTATTACATGACGTTTGGGGAGTTTGTCTGAGTTTCGAAAGATAATAAGGGATAATTTAGACTACCAGTGGAAATTGTGGGAATATTGCTGTTAACGTTTCATCATTAATCATCTACCATTATCTCTTCACTGTTTTCTCTTCAGTATGCAATATAATTACACCGTTTCCATCACATAGTATACAGGATTATAGGTAACTCACCAAAAACCTCTTAAGCGTTTATTGTACTCGTAAATGTGAACAACTTTTACTATGAAGCCAATCTTGAAATCGAGAAAAAAAACAGCTGTTCCATACAAACAGTTCATTGACCTGAGACAAAATGTATGGAACAGCTGATTTTTTTTTGCGATTTCAGAGCTCGCCCCAAAGTAAAAGTTTTTCATATTGATGAGTACAATGAACCCTTAAGAGGTTTTGGTAAGTTACATAATAACCATGTATAAGTATGCGTCTATGCCAGCTTGTGTGCTTTGTCACTCTCGCCAGGTATAGCATTGCGGTCACGGGCAACACGTAGTGACGTCAATCGATGCTTAAGCAGGACCGAAATAAGTAATTTATAAATAGTTCAAAAGAGACGGATGACGATGGCGAGTGACGTCATTACGTGTTTGCTCCCGGAATGCTAGACCTTGTTTTTTATCATGGATCAGACAAAGTCTAATCTGTGCGTTGTCCTGCCATCGGTGTGACGCCATTAATCTGCAAAAAAAAAAACAAATTAATTTTTCAACTTTATATCATTAGGAACCGAAATTTACTGCGTTAATACACATCCGCCGCGGAATAGTATCAGCGATACCGCTACAAGTTCACATGTGAACCTATAACGTCACGACGATAACCATTATTTCAAATAACAGTTTTCGAAAGTTTAAACATTCGCTAGCGTTGTGATTTGTCATTGAACATGTTACTGTATTTTACACGATATAAGGTGAACAAAAACCAATAAAACGTGGCACTAGCACATTAAAACTACTCACTAGCGGTTGCTTCTACGTTTTCGCGGCAGATGTGTAATATGGCCCTTAAAGCTACTGAAATAAAAAAGAGCTCGACATTTTGTAAGCTGATTAAGTCGTGTTTGATATTCGCTATTCGGAGTCATAGTTTCCAACTTCCATGGTTTCCAAAGACGTCTGAAAAGATGTATAGGTCAACTAAGCTATTTCTATGTACATGTAAGTCATCTAATTTGATAAATAGAGACGCTTTGGTTGCGTATCCGGCTGGATACAGGGTCAATAGCGCCTCCAATGTTTTGGATACAGAATTTAGTGGGAAATCTCGTTACGGTCACTTTATTTTACCCCTGAGAAAAGTTTGTAAAAAAGTTTGTATGAAAAAAGCGATGATAGCCTAGTTGGAGAAGGCCCGCCTCTCAAGCCAGAAGGAGCGGGTTCGAACCCAGCCGACGGGACGCACCAATTTGTTCATTGTGTGAACATATGTATGTATTGTATGTCATCTGCTACATGACTGCAGCCCGGTGTATAGCGACAGGCTCCCTCCTATCATATTTGGTGCTACTCTGCTAGACCCTTCGGTGGAAATCGTGACGATATGTTAAGTTATGAGAAAAGGTTGCAGATAAAGTAGAGAGGGTATTAATGTTTACTTGTCGTTTAGCTCACTTACTACCATTTGTTTGAATGTTTGATTTTTTTCCTTCATATGCGTGCGTCGCCATTCCGGCCTACAGTCACAAAATATATAATTAAACCGAACGAAACGAAGTATTTTCTATCACCTATATTGTGGCAGTATTTTTCCATTGCGCAGGTGCTTTCCAGTGTGTCAATTAAAAGTGCCTGTTTACATAATGATTTACCGAAATATTGGCATAATTCAATTTCTGAAATGTAGGTCGCAAAAAATCGAAATAATGACAAATCATTGACAATTTTTTGGTTGTAATAAAATGTCTATGTACTGAACTGAGATCTTCTGAAGTTAGGGATTGGCCTCGAGAAGATCCACTTTGACGGGGCAGTGATCCCCCAGCCTCCAGCTGGGGGATCACTGCCTCCAGGACAAGTTGAAGGGTACAAGTGCCAAGCCCAGCTCGCGCCGGCGGCCTTTCGAGCACCCTCATCCGATATGATTCGGTGGCCACATCAGGGTATAGATTCAACTAAAGGGTATATAGATTAAACAATACTCGAAAGACGCAATCATCCCACAGACGTATTTGCTCTAGTTGACTCTAAATGTCCATGTTTATATTCATTTTTTGCCAGGATTGAACATCGCGACCTCAACGAGAACAATCGCCGTAAGCAAGGGTCTTAGAAAACGTCTCCAGGGCATTGTTACCCCGAATCCAAGGATTTGAGCAAACAATAGTTCACACACAATCTATGGAAATGCTTTAGGAACTTTACGTATTTCCGATAACTCGGTAAAGGAATCTTGTCAGTATGTATTGCGAAATAGAAACAATATTTGTAAAATATCCAGTTACTTATAAGGTGAATTGAAAAGGCAAAGAAATCTATAGGAATAATGAGATTTTCGTGCTTTGTAATTTGTTTGTGTGCTAGCTTATTTTTTTCGGGGTGAAAGGTACCTATGTCCTATTCTGTACCACTGACAAAGTGTGTCCAAAGTTTCATGACGGTTGTTTGAGTAATGGCGTGAAAGCGTAAAAAACAAAGAAAATAACTCACTTAACATAACATATCATATCGTCACACCATTTCCCCCGAGGGGTCTGGCAGATTTGTAATACAACACCCACACTTCGCCAGACGATATTCAGTCCCAAATGTATTCAGTTAATTCACTTTTGCATTTATAACACTTACTATTACTACATTACTACTACCAAAGTATTATTTTTAAAATGTATGCATTTTTAAAGTGTAAAATATTCTTATACTTGGGGAAAAAAAGAGTATCTTTTTTACAGGATAAATAAAAAATTATGAAAACCTCCGGCAAGCTAAAACCACTCCCCACTATATCTCCTTTCAAACAAAAAACACAAAATCAAAATCAGTTCATCCGTTCATGAGTGAGACACAAACATACACACACACACGTAGTGTCGGCGATCGTAATCGCGACGGAAGTTCTCCAGGAACTACGAAATATAGAAAGGAAGCGGGCTGAAATAAGACAGGGAGATAGAAGCTAGGAAGATTCAGAAGGAAGAGCAATAGCTAGAGCCTCCCCCCGTGAAGCCTACCGGTGGTCCCGCGGGGGAAGTAGAGGTTGGTGCCATAGGAAGGTTTTGGTCGGTAGGGATACTTATCGAGTCCGGCATACCCAGGCAAGGCCTGATGATACGTAAGTGTATTTTTCCAATCCTCTGTAGAAAAAAAAACACACACACATGTAAAACTTATAACACCCCATCCTTCTTGCGTCGGGAGTTAAAACCAGTCATAAATACAGTACATTTTATCCAATCAAAACAGAGAAATGAAATAAAAAGTGACTTGGCGTAATAATGAATATACGATTTCAATAAAAACGTCCCTATCTGCAATTACTGAAGGATCACAACTTTCTAACCCGCTGCGTTCTGTTCATTATTCCTTACAATCTCGTTCTTCACAAAAGAAAAAAATTAAAATAAAATCCACAGTTTCCTTTAGTTCCTTTCTCCTAACAATCGCCTTGTCTGGTTTTACAGTTTTGTTTTAAACCTTTTGAAGATAATTTTAGACTCATTCTTAGGCTAGTGCGGAGTCTGAGTTAGCCGCTGTTTCTTTACTTTCAAAGCTAATACGAGATGCTCTTTATTTTTTCGTGTATTCATTGTTTTTATTCACTAGCTGCGCGCCGCGGTTTCACCCGCGGTTGAAAAGTATATTATGTGCTATTCTAGACTATAATCTATCTCTGTGCCAAATTTCTTCCGGATCTGTTCAGCCGTTCTGGCGTGAAAGAGTAACAAACATCCATCCATCCATCCATCTATCCATTTTTACAAACTTTCGCGTTTATAATATTAGTAGAAAGTAGGATTGCCAGAGGAAGCGGGTTCTATCCCAGCCGACGGCACGCACCAATTTGTTCATTGTGTGAACATATTTGCGTATTGTATGTCATCTGCTAAATGACTGGAGCCTGGTGTATGGTGACAGGCTCGCCCCCTGTCACATTTGGGACTGAATATCGTCCGGCGAAGTGTGGGTGTTGTATTACACCTCTGCCAGCCCCCTCGGGGAAAGGCGTGACGATATGTTATGTTATGTATTCATTGTTAGCGTTTACTAGTAATAGTAAGTAATATAATAATAGTTAACCTGGGTCTCTTCAACAAGAGTGAATAGGCAGCTCATGGGCAAGCGTGCTCCGTCTAAAGTCTGAATTATACAAATGGGGTCAACTGGGGCAAATACGTCTGTGGGGCAATTGCGTCTTTCGAGAATTACTGACAAACCCTTCACAAATTAGGCGCCACCTACATCTTTTTCCTATCTTTAGTTGCAATAATCTGTACAAGATGGCGTTAGTTGCATAATTTGTGAACGGTTGCTCCCTACAAGCGCATTTGCCTCAGTTGACCCTACAGGCCGGACGTAAGGCGAGGATGTGGCGCAGACAATGTTCAAGCTCGGTTTCGCTTCAAAACTTGTTCATCATGTATATTGTATCAAAACGACGTGTTTTGAAACATACACAAGAGACGCGACGCATTCACGCCACTACAGTTTTCACGCCTAATTTGTGTCCGCACCGCATCATCGCCCACAGCACCGTACCTACACGAATGTTGTTTTAACATTAGAAGCTATCATCTTCTATTGTATAATCTTAATATATATAAACTAGCTTCTGCCCGCGGCTTCGCTCGCGTGGTTTACAGAAAATGTATGACGTTTTTAACTTCAGAAATAAATATTATAAGCGGTCACACTCGCTCTCAATTGAATACACAAACTGACAATAGCAATTAGCAGAGCAATATGGACGAAGTTCTTTAGTTAACTAAACTATCTCTGGAATGAGATTACGTGCCACGTTGCTTGTCCGCTATAGACTCCTAAACTACTTAACCGATTTCAATCAAATTTGCACACCGTGTGCAGTTCGATCTAACTTAACAGATAGGATAGCTCACATATGTATATATATAAATAATAAACGCGAACGATGTCGCGGGGTGACAGCTAGTTAAGTATACATTTAAAAAAAACCCATAACACCGATTTTCATCAAATATAGCTAAAAACATATCGTCACGCCTTTCCCCCGAGGGGGCTGGCAGAGGTGTAATACAACACTCACACTTCGCCAATTTATTCACACAATGAACAAATTGGTGCGTGCCCTCGGCTGGGTTTGAACCCGCTCCCTCTAGCTTGAGAGGCGGAACTTCACCAACTGACCAACTGACTGCCTCGGTGGCTCAGTTGGTAGTGAATCTGCCTTCTAAGCTTGGGGGCGTGGGTTCGATTCTCACCTAGGGCAAACATTTGTGATGAACATTTTTGTGTTTGTTCTATGCCTGGTTGTTAATGTCTAAGTTTATAAATTAGTCTCTGGCAGTCATAGTACAAGCTTTGCTTAGTTTCGGGTCAGGCGACAGTGTGTGGAAGTGTCCCGAATTTATTCTTACTATTATTATTAACTAGGCCATCATCGCTATCAACACTAAAACTAGCTAAAAACACTTCCAATTAATTTACTTTTCAAACAAAAATAAAAAGAAACAAAATCAAAATCGGTTCATCCGTCCGGGAGTTACGATGCCACACTCACACACACTCACTCACACACACACACACACACACATACAGACACACACATCAAACTTATGACACCCCGTCGTTTTTGCATCGGCGGTTAAAAATAGGATAAAACCTAACCTAAAAGACAAACAAGATCATACTTACTTTTATTAAGTATGAGTAAGTATGATCGAGTAGTATGATTACTGAACATAATATTACGAAAATAGAGTAGATAAAACTACTCAAATGTACTGAACTCAGATTTCTTCATACAGACAGGACAATAAGGGTCACATTTTCGTGCTATTATTTTCCGCCGTGGGACGAAAGAAAAGCGGAAATTCTTCCGCTCCTCAAAGGAAATGCCTCGAACGTCAAAGTCCGGACTCAATAACACATTCTTGTTGCTCATACTTTCAAAATTGTCTCATGAACTTCAAAACTTGGTTACCACCGACGATGACACTAAGACGCCCCATTTAAATAAACTACTTTACTTAAACTATTTCATAAATTTATAATCTAGCCGGATTCGGTTTTAACTGGCTGTCTTTTTGTGAGAAATTTACTTCCCGTCATCCGAATTGGATTTCGTACAACAAACTTTAAAAAATAGTAAAATAAATGCAACCGCCAAGCGCACCAGTAAGAGACACCCTATTATGGTGAAAATTCCGCCAAAGCACTAAGCGTTTCAAGTCAACTTTTATTTTACGAACTGCAAAGGGTTGCCTGCGTCTGTCTTTTCACTTAAATACAATACGGAGGTGTTCAGTAAAGTGAATAGGTATCTCCTAGGCAAGCGTGTTACACCTTCGATCATGTCGACGCTTACCATCAGGCGAGTCAGCAAAAGGTCAAACACATGCCTAGTGTGTTTAAAAAAACCGCATTGGGTACGCCCTTCTTTTCTGAAGTCGGTTAAAGAAGAGAAACATTAACAAAACATGTCGTCACGTCTTTTCCCCAAAGGGGCTGGCAGAGGTGTAATACAACACCGACACTTCGCCGGACGTCTATTTAAATAACTTTGACGTTCATAAGTGTATCTTTGATACCTAAATTGAATAAAAACATTTTGACTTTGACTTTGACTTTGACGATATTCAGTCCCAAATGTGGCAGCCTGAGAAACATTAACCAATGTTGGAAATGCCGAAAGAATTTTGTTTTTAATTGTTCAATGTTCAAAATGTGTTAAATTGGTTTTTGAGTTATTTATTTTGAGGTTGAGTCGAGTTTAAGTTTACAGCGCATTTGCACAGCGTTTACGGGACTGTTTTAACGGTTAAGTTCCCGTACATTTGGTACGGGGACGTGACCGTTAAAAACATACATAATACAGTAAAATGAATGAATAATGTAATGACGTGTGTGTTAACTTGCTCGTTCAACTCCATAAGGCATCGCCAAAAAAAAATTTTACGATAACAAATATAAATTAATTATTTAAAAAAAAACCCGACAACGACTTTATTCAACACTGATTCTCATGAAACATAATAACTAAGAACATTCCCGATTACTTCACCTTTCAAACAAAAAAAAATACATTTGTTCATCCCTTCGGGAGCTACGATGCCAGACACACACATATATACACACACACAAATAAAAAAATAACCTGTAAAAACCTGTCAGGGGTTAAAAATAACCTGTAAACGGATCTCTGTGTGTACATGCCCTTAGCGTTAAATAAAATACTTTTCAGACCCAAGCAAACAAATGACTTATTTAAACGTTTTATGACTAAAACGTTTTTTTCATATTCAGAACCGTTAAACTTTGCTTCAGTGAAGTAATTAACTATTCAATAGAGCTTTCAGAATCTATTAGTAGGTACTTTTTAGGGTTCCATACCCAAAGGGTAAAATGAGAGTTAATAGCTTACTAAATAAAATACTAAGACACCGCTGTCCGTCCGTCTGTCTGTCTGTCGTATGTTACCAGGCTGTATCTCATGAACCGTGATAGTCAGACAGTTGAAATTTTCACAGATGATGTATTTCTGTTGCCGCTATAACAACAAATACTAAAAAACAGAATAAAACAAATATTAAAGGGGCTGCCATACAACAAACGTGATTTTTTTGCCATTTTTATAAATAACTAGCTTCGCCCCGTTGTTTCACCCGCGGTTAAAAAGTATCCTTTGTGCTAAACTAGACTATAATCTATTTCTGTGACAAATTTCATCTAGATTTGTTCAGCCGTTCTGGCGTGAAAAACAAACATCCATCCATCCATCCATCCATCCATCCATCCATCCATCCATCCATCCATCCATCCATCCATCCATCCATCCATCCATCCATCCATCCATCCATCCATCCATTCTTACAAACTTTCGCATTTATAATATTAGTAGGAAGGATGATGCCTTCGTGCCCTTTGTGCGCGAGTCCGTCTCGCTCTTGGCCGGTTGTACAATCATTGAGAACGTTGGTAGTCTGGTGATGTGTCATCCATGACATTTTCTCAAAACAATTCTTGAATAAAAGAAGTTTATTTGCAAATGATAAACATGCTTCATATTACGAAAGACGGCTTGAAGTTTTGATTAAATTTTTCAACGTTTTCTCGGGACCTTGCTTTGTCATCTTTGGAGGAGAATATTCATTTGTAAGAACAAGTATTACTTACGAAATTAAAAGTTCCTCTGTAGCTAGGTTAGGTACAGTTTTAAACAATGCTTCAATGCTTTGAACAAAGGTATTTTGTTGATTTTTAACCGACTTAAAAAAAACAGGAGGTTCTCAGTTTGACTGTATGGTTTTTTTTTAAGTGTGTTACGAGATCTTTCTGCCAATTATGAATCGATTTTGATGATTATTTTTTTTGTTAAGTAGATCATACTTCAGAGGTATCTAAATAAATCTAAAAAATCTAAAATTCTGTTTTCGAAGTCGATCAAGTGGTTTTTAAAATATCAACAAAAGGTTAAAAATTGTTTACAAAATCCTGAGCGTGATGACGTGAACTCGGTTTTTCAAGCTTTTCTTTTTTAACCCCCGACGCAAAAACTACGGGCTGTTATAAGTATGACGTGTCTGTGTGTGGGCATGTGTGTGCCTGTGGTATCTTACCTCCCGAACAAGGGAGTGTTGAAGGGAGTTTCTCTGGTGGGAGGCTTCGGCCGTGGCTAGTTACCACCCACCGGACCAAGCCATGCCGTGAAATGACCTAGTCGTGTTTCGGGATGTAGTCCGGTGTAGCCGTTCCGAAGACGGGTCTGAGCAGTAGCGCACTTGTAGCGCCCTCACTCAACTGCCGTCTTTGTACTTCTTCACTCTACAAAACTTCAAGCGAGTGAATAAGTACCTTATAGGTCGTCGTGCTCCATCTTAGACCACAACGTCGCTTAACATCAGGCGAGTTGGTGGTCAAACGCCGACCTATTCTACATAAAAAAAAAAAAAAGGGGAACCGATTTTGTTTTTTTTTTTTTGTTTGAAAGCTGATTTCGATTTTCATCGAACATAGCTTAGAACACTACTAGTCGGTATTGTTCTAAGCTATGAAAAACGGTGTTTATAAAAATCGGTGTCGGGTTTTTTTTTAATTTTTAATGTTTACTTGTTTATATTATTTGTTAAAGTTTTTACGACGAAACTAGACTTTGTCTTACCTATCGGGTTTGACGAAACTAGACTTTGTCAAACCTATCTGGTGTGACGAAACTAGACTGTGTCAAAGCTATCTGGTTTGACGAAACTAGACTTTGTCAAACCTATCTGGTTTGACAAAACTAGACTTTGTCAAAGCTATCTGGTTTGACAAAACTAGACTTTCTCAAAGCTATCTGGTTTGATGAAACTGAACTTTGTCAAAGCTATCTGGGTTGACAAAACTAGACTTTGTCAAAGCTATCTGGTTTGACGAAACTAGACTTTGTCAAACCTATCTGGTTTGACAAATCTAGACTTTGTCAAAGCTATCTGGTTTGACGAAACTAGACTTTGTCAAACCTATCTGGTGTGACGAAACTAAACTGTGTCAAACATATCTGGTTACGAAAATAGAACTCTAACTTCGTAACCAGATAGTCAGTTTTAATTGTAACAGTTTTAATTGTTAAGTTAATAAAGAACTTTTAAAAATCAAATCAGATAGTCTAGTTTAGTAACAACAGGGTCCGTCACTATTAGATCTTCATTAAAATCTTTGTCAAACCTTGCAGAATGTTCAAACAAAATTAAAAATAAAAACCGACTACCATATCCAACCTTTTCAGGTTGGCATGCAATAATTTAGTCAAATTAGTCTAGTCACGTCTTTGCCCAAGCTTTAAGGGACAGATTATTTTAGCAATCAAATTACTTATCGCAAGCCAACGAAATCATGTTTATCTTAAAATTTTTAAAATAAAACCTTATTAGTATGCACGAAGGCGCCCGTTGAGAGCTTTTAAATTATTAAATCTCCAGAGACCTAAATAAATCGAGTATCACTATACCTACTTTAATTTTATTTTTATTTTTTTTTTTACTATACCTACTTTTGGGGGCTGAGCTACCCACGTCCGTAGGAGTGTACTCCATTAGATTCCCTACACGTGGTCCCCGGGTAGTGCTAACCGGGTAGCAAACTCTGGTGGGAGGCTTCGGCCGTGGCTAGTTACCACCCACCGGACCAAGCCATGCCGTGAAATGACCTAGTCGTGTTTCGGGATGTAGTCCGGTGTAACCGTTCCGAAGACGGGTCTGAGCAGTGGCGCACTTGTAGCGCCTCACTCAACTGCCGTCTTTGTTCTTGTTCACTCTACAAAACTTCAAGGCTAGAGTGAATAAGTACCTTATAGGTCGTCGTGCTCCACCTTAGACCACAATGTCGCTTAACATCAGGTGAGTTGGTGGTCAAACGCCGACCTATTCTACATAAAAAAAAAAAAAAAAAAAAAAAAAAAAAATTATATCTATTTCTGCCAGAAACCTCTAAGCGATAAGGCCGCCCTTGTACATGATGAGAAAAACGATGTTCTGATAAGTTAAATCATTTTTATTTATGTTTATATCGATGATAGCTTAGTTGGAAGAAGGCTCGCCTCTCAAGCCAGAGAGTTCGGGTTCGTTTCCAGACGAAGGTGAACCAATTTGTTCTTACGTCTGTAGGGCAATTCCATCTTTTGAGAATTACTGACAAACCCTTCAAAATTTAGGCGCTACCTACATCTTTTTTCTATCTTTAGTTGCAATAATCTGTACAAGATGGCGTTAGTTACCTATGTGTAAAGATTTGTCAGTAATTCTCGAAAGACGCACTTACCCCACAGACGCATTTGCCCCAGCTGACCCTACGTATTTTAATGTCATCTGCTATTTACCCGGTGTATGGCGACAGGCTTGCGTCCTGTCATATTCGGGTCTGAATTTCATTTGGCCGAAGTATGGGAGTTTGCAATACACCTCAGCTAATTCCTGTGTAGGAAGAGGTGTGATGCTATTATGTTCTTTATTTTATGTTTTTGGTACGCATTAAGTTCGATTATACTGCATTGTATACTGTAAATAGTCCTATCAACAGAATCATTTTTATACCACCAACTACAGAGCCATACAACAATTTATTTGCGCCAACGTTTGACAAATACCAAATCCAAATTGAATAAACTTTACGACGTCATAAAGAAATAACCGAGCGCAATTTTTTTAACAACCCTATTATACAAAATTGAAACATTTTACGGATATCTCCAGCTATTCGAGATTCCATTTTATTTGTCGTGTTTAGTAAAGATATTACGTTTTCACTTATTATCCTTGTTACTGTGCTTACATTAATATTCTTTGAAGATTATAAATAAACAGTTTTTGATGTTTGGAGTGCCCTCGTGGCTCAGTTGGTAGTGAATCTGCCTGCTAAGCTTGGGGACGTAGGTTCGATTCCCACCTAGGGCAAACATTTACGTGATGAATGTTTGTGTTTATTTTATGTCTGGGTGTTAAAATATATTTAAGTATGCATTTAAAATATGTAATATGTATTATATATCAGTCTCTGACAGCCATAGTATGAACATTGCTTAGTTTGGGTGAGGTAACCGTGTGTGAAAAGTGTCCCGTTTTTTTTTGGTAGATGTTATTATGATAATTGTATTAGACTAACCTCACCATTCCCTAATTCTAACTGTTTAGTGGTCGGATGTCATTGTAATATGTATGTAAGTATGTATGTAAGTATGTATGTAAGTATGTATGTAAGTATGTATGTAAGTATGTATGTAAGTGTGTATGTAAGTATGTATGTATGTGGGTATGTATGTATGTTGTTTGTATGAGGTTTCTTTGGCACGTCCTACAGCCTAAACAGCTTGATGGATTTCGACATGTGAGGTGTCATTTGAATCGTCTTGATAGTGGAAGTGACATGGGGTACAACATTTTGCAGTCGGATTTTTGTTTTTCTTTTAATAATGTTACTTGTTGTTTTACATTGTTTGTGTTTATCCGCACTTGACTCAAGAATTCTAATCGCGTTTTAATTAAATTGAAGGGATATACAGATTACAACCTAGATTGAAATTATAGACTAAATAGGTACTGCTTATTTGGATAAAATACGGTTCAAACCACGAAGCGCTATCAAGTCGTCGTAAAATATGAATAAATTGAACTAATTCCAAAAAAAATCTTGTTCAATCTTTACTAGCAACCAGCTAACCCCGCGATTTCACCCGCGGTCCCAAAAGAATCGTATTTTTTCCACTATGTCCTTTTCCGGACCCCAGACCAAGTGTACTTATGCAAATTTCATTGTGACTAGTTTGTTTGTTATGAGTAGTTATGGCGTTAAAAACTAACTGACTGCCTCGGTGGCTCAGCTGGTAGTGAACCTGCCTTCTGAGTGGCGTGGGTTCGATTCCCACCTAGGGCAAAAATTAATGTGATGATCATTTGTGTTTGTTCTATATGTCTGGGTGTCAATATCCATTTTAAAAATTTATTTAAAAAATATATATAAAAATTTCTAAGTATGTATATCAGTCTCTGGCCGCCATAGAACAAGCTTTGCTTAGTTTGGGGTCAGGCGACCGTGTGTAGAAGTGTCAAAAAAAACTACTCATAGTCAAGGCGTGAAACCGTAACAAACAAACGATCAGACTCACTTTCGCATTAACAATATAAATTAGAAGGTTTTTTCGTCCAAAATTGTTACCCTTAAACCAAACCGTGCGATTATTTTTGGGACAATTCGTGTCCGACGCAATTTGAGCTAAAATTAAATTTCGCGTCACTCATCAAGTGGTTATTCAATTTCCAGTTTCCCCTAACTCGCGAGGAATTCCCAGCAAAGCAAAGAATGCTCGAATTTAATACTCATTTAACATTTATATCACGTATATGAAAGGCGAGGTCGCGCCTATCAACTTTCATTTATTACAGGAGACAGATACGGCCGTACCAGCTAAGGGTGCGTAATACTGGGCATCCACCGGAGATGTGCCAGGTAGATGTGCGGTGCGTAGAACAATTAACTTATTATTACAAGAAAAACAAAAACCCGGCAGCAGAATATTGTACCCTATGTCACTTCCACTATCAAGACGATTCAAATGACAACTTACATGTCGAAATCCTTCGGGCTGTTTAAGCTGTAGGGCGTGCCAAAGAAACCTCATGCATACATACATTCCCACATACACTCATACATACCTACATACATACATACTCACATACATAAACTTGAAAAACATAACCCTCCTTGGTGCGCAGTCAGGTAAGAACCCCCTAAGGGAAGACGAGCAGTAACTTGCTTCTCTGGTCCTTTTTTTCGCCACCTAAGACGGGCAGGGTATGTGGGGGTCCCACCACTGGCGTGGGGGTCCCACCCCTGGCCACTAAAGCCCTTAGGGTACCAAACTTCAGCGCTAAATGTCGGGGCTGCGGGGACGCTTTCGCAAGCTTCCAAGACCCCGGCAGCGCTAGCCCTTTCAGGCTCCGTCCGGCTCAAGCTTGCGCTCCACCTCCCGATAACGATGTGTCGGGACACCAGACGCATCATCATCATCTACCTTGGAGACCAACTCAGCCAGTGGGCGCCAGCCAGCACCCGTATCTGGACGCTCATGGTCCCCATGCAACGGGATATGTTGCGCCGTCTCCTGCCACTTCGGCCGCAGAGGGTAGAGCGGCCTCCTTTTATGTCTCTGGTGCCTACACAGCCTTATAGGTGACAGACACGAGCGTGCCAGTTTATACATGCCCCCGATAGCCACGTAACGAGATTTTGACAAGTGTGTTTTAGGGTTAGGAAATTCAATTTCCGGTTTGGAACTTTTAAATTGAATTTGGAAATTCAATGTTTTCATGGAATATTTTATTACGTTTTTAGTTAAGAATTAAAAAATTTTAGTTTGCCTCATCCATAGTACGTTTTTTCATTAGTAAATATCCAATTACGTAATATGAAGTTTGGAAATTTCTAATATTAACCGTCAGAGGTTCACAAAAGTACACTCTACAACATAAACATAAATTAAGCAAAGAGGTGTAAAAAATAACCTTTAACAATATTTAACCACTCCAATATTCGTGTCAGCACTTCAAAAAACGCTGCATCATATTTACTGATTCAGTTTATTTTTCACCATTGAACTCTGTTTCGACCAATACCGATACCACATATTGGTTCAAACATTTGCTCAGTTGGTCCAAGCCCGGGGCGATCACGTACGAGCCGTGGATATCAAGTGCTACAGAGATTGCTCCGTTATTGGCACTCCGGCACCAATACTAATTACTGGTACGTTGGAAGCTGGCCCTCCGCTAGATCGTATTTGGTGGATTACGTGTCATGCTGTGATGATTAATGTGAAGAGAGCAATGAAAGGATACCAACAAGGATTTGATAGGTAGAACTTTTTTCTCTTTAAAGAGAATATTTATTGGAAACCTAAACTAATGGTCATTTTAACTTTTAGGTATTTTTATTCTTTTTAGCCGACTTTAAAATAATAATAATAAATTATTCGCTGATCTTTTTAACTCACTTGATGAATTTTATGTAGCAAACAATAATAACTTATTAGTAACCAGTTTAGTCAAGTTGTCTGTCGACACGCAGGCCTTTAAAAAAGGAGGTCCTGAATCAGGTCTAGTTTTTTATGTATGTTTGTATTTGTGTACCTATTGTAAAACTACGTCATATAATTATGAACTGGCTAACGGATATTGTTACAGATTGGTTCTATTTTTTTAGTCTAATTCTGATATCTAGGAAAATCGGTAGGTACTTATTTCTTTATTACGAGTACTTTTGCATTATGTTTCGTTTTTTTTTTGGTGTGAACAATAAAAAGTTTATCTAAATATCTAGAAACTACACATTTGAAATATTTTATTATTTTTGTACATAAATAATTAAATTCGGGACACTTACGCACACGGTCGCGTGACCCCAAACTAAGCAAAGCTATGGCTGCCAGAGACTGATATACATACTTGGATATTTTTAAATACATATTAAAACCCAGACATAGAACAAACACAAATGTTCATTACATTAATATTTGCTCTAGGTGAGAATCGCACCCACGCCCCCAAGCTCAGAAGGCAGGCTCACTACCAACTGAGCCACCGAGGCAGTCAAATCTACTTATGTTATTGACAGCGAGTGCTAAACACTCTTTGAAAAAAAAACGTACTAAGTAAAACGTATAGCTATTCAAAATTTTTTCATTCAGTACCTAAAGTATCTGTCCAACAGTAACACCCTTGTAAAACTAGAGTGTTTTAATTGTCTGATCAATTTTATAGCTTTACAATCCGATCAATTTGCTAGCTTAGCATGTTTAAAAAATTCATTCAGTAAAGTATCTGTCTAACAGTAACAACCTTGTGAAACTAGAGTGTTTTAATTGTTTGGATCCGTCCGATCAATTTTATAGCTTTTCAATCCGATCAATTTGCTAGCTTAGCGTGTTTAAAAAATTCATTCAGTAAAGTATCTGTCTAACAGTAACAACCTTGTGAAACTAGAGTGTTTTAATTGTTTGGATCCGTCCGATCAATTTTATAGCTTTTCAATCCGATCAATTTGCTAGCTTAGCGTGTTATTTGAGTTAATCTTATCTGCAATCTAAAATCACAACAAGTTTATGACTCTTACGTAGAGCAGAGACTGCAATATCAATAGACGGCTCATCGGTTGATTCAAAGTCAAAGTCAAAATCTTTATTTGCATGTTAGTTACATGGTCTTAAGTATTATGTCCATACATTAAAAGCCGTCAGGCGTGCAAATTAATACACAATATCCATCCTGAGAATCGGATTTTACATTGTCCGTGTGAATTATTTTAAAAGAAATTAGAATTGTATTAGACATATTTTATTATAAATGTATGTTCTTTTTTTTATGTACAATAGGTCAGCGTTTGACCACCAACACGCCTGATGTTAAGCAATGTTGTGGTCTAAGATGGAGCACGACGACCTATAAGGTACTTATTCACTCTAGCCTTGAAGTTTTGTAGAGTGAAGAAGTACAAAGACGGCAGTTGAGTGAGGCGCTACAAGTGCGCTACTGCTCAGACCCGTCTTCGGAACGGTTAGACCGACACAATTTGTCTATTATACAATAATGGTAAAAATGTATTATATTATGAATTATCTACTTACATCATTTTAATAAAAATTTGTCAATTAATTTATATTTGAGTCGAGAAACCATTAATGTTATAAAAGTGCCTGTAAAACGTACCTAGCTACAGAGTCGTTTTAGAAATCGTATCCTGCTATATTCATAAAATACAGTGTTAATTCTGTTATACTACACTATACGCTAGGCCAATCTAACAGGACTAAAACTATGAACTAACTAACTTTTTCGAAACTATCTTTTTCATTTCATCATCAACGTGTATAAAGGCGCTCCTGACAGGTTATATTTTTCTGCAATCCTGGCCTGGCAATACTGGCAATATTGCCGACTAGAGCCCGGCCACCATCAGCCATGCTAGAACTGTCTTGGTGGCTCAGTTGGTAGTGAACCTGCCTTCTGAGCTTGGGGGCGTGGGTTCGATTCCCACCTAGGGCAAACATTTGTGTGATGAACATTTGTGTTTGTTCTATGTCTGGGTGTTAATCTTATACCTTTAAATGAGCAATTCTTGTATATATATATATATATATATAATTGGAATCTCGGAATCGGCTCCAACGATTTTCTTACAAATTAGTATATAGGGGGTTTCGGGGGCGATAAATCGATCTAAATAGGAATCATTTTTAGAAAATATCATTTTATTCGTGTTTTATCGATAATCAATCTCAACTGAAAAATATGACTCTTCCTGACATCTATTGGCGAATAATAATACTACTATTTTTTGTGAGCAACTAATTGCTTTAACGACACAACAGCAGATGGCGTTGTTAAGTAACACGAAGTCAATGAGTGTTTGCTTTGAGGTTAGACTAAAATCAATTGTTTATTATCCAAAAAACACAATTAAAAAATTAAAAAAAATACCGAGCAAAGCTCGGCCATCCAGGTACTATGTATTTAAGTATGTAAATCAGTCCCTGGCAGCCATAGCACAAGCTTTGCTTAGTTTGGGGTCAGGCGACCGTGTGTGGAAGTGTCCCGAATTTATTTATTATTTATTTATTATGCTATTACATTAGAAATTAAATAATTAAATGTATTTTTGATAAATTGGTTTCTATCAATGCTTTGAAAACAGTATTACAAAGTATTCAGAATAATTTTCGTGTCGATATTTATAGTTCTTACTTAGTAAATCTAAATCACGTAAAAAAAAATACGTGTTAACGTTTCTCTGAGCACTCATTATAAATTTCAACATGAAAATTCTGAAATTATTCTATATTATTTTGTTATGTAGTTTATATATAGTTTTTAAAGGATTGATAGAGGAAAATTTATCAAAAATACATTCTATTATTTTATGTCCAATTTAAATGTGTCGCGAGCGAGCAAGACAGCCGCCGTGCCTTACCAAACACCTTAATCAGATAATTATTTCTCCATCTTCTCAGCTAAAATACTTGGCAATTAGATCAATTAGTTTTATGACTACTTATATGGGGGGTCCATTGCGTTGTCATCGTATAAGTTTGTCAATGCGAAACATAAAGACGTTTTCCTATGCGTAGACAAAAATAGCAGACTTGGCGACGCCTGGCCAATATTTTATTGAATACTGCTGACTGATTGGTCCAATGGTCAGGGGTTAGTACTAGTTTATGTTCTAGCTTTTACTTTAGTAGTAGTCGAGGCCCTGCGCCATCTGCGCTTGAACAATGCCCGGTACGCTGTCGAGGCCTCAGTGGCCAACAGCATAGAGTAATCCATAAAAAAAAAAAACTTTTGTAGTAGTACTGAGTTTGTTTTGTCAAGCTTAATATAACAAACTAGCGGAGCCCCGAAGTGCTCTCCGCGGTCAGAAGGTACCCTCTGTCCTTTTCTGTACCCCTGACATCGTGTTTGCAGAATGCCATGATGATCGATTGAGTGGCGTGAGAGCGTAGCAAACAAACAAACTTACTTTTGCATTTTTTATATTAGTTACGCTTACGATTAGGATGTAGAACAATAACTTCAGATACGCAATTCCAAATACATATTATATTATAACATTTACCTACCTACCTATCTATAAGTTCGCAAAGTAATAAATGTATTTGCTGTTTTTTTGCTTAAGCCAATTTTTTTTTGTGTGTTTTAAAACTAAAGCCTACCTAACTTTAAACCTGACGACTAACCTACCTGCCAAATTTTTTCAAGTTTCTTTCTTTACAATCACGTTGAAAAGTGACTACCTAATTAAAACTGAAGCTACCTACTAACACGACTAAGCAAGCGTCATCAAAGTCTGCTACCCGTTTGAAGGCAAAAATGCTAAATAGGCGAAAATATAGACGTACGGTTTCATACCAAAAATGAGAGTCACCGCTCAAGTTCGCCAAAGCTCAACGAAGCTATGAAAAAATGCCTACTCACTAGAATAGATAATATTTTCTGATTTTTGTACCGTTCCGATACGATTCGTTTTGAGTTTTTTACTTTACATCCTTCCTCTCCTAACCACTTTTTTTCTTTTAGCTTAGCACTTCTTAAAACTTCTGACCCAAACATAAAATTGTTTTCCTTTTTTCAAGCCAATCTTCAAAGCCTTTTCTTAAGAAATACACAAAAACCTAGTTTGCAATTTAAAAATAATGTCCTGCAAACTCGACCAAAGTCAAAGTCAAAGTCAAAGTCAAAATGTTTTTATTCAATTTAGGTATCAAAGATACACTTATGAACGTCAAAGTTATTTATGTAGACTCGACCGCCTTGTTCGGACAAAAAGCCTCTACTCAGAAGAACAGGCAAGAAACTGACCTTGTGATACACCACGATTGATGGCACCAATATTAGATTAAGAGGATCGTATCTCACTCAGTGGGTAACATCGAAAAATGGCGTACCCGCTACCTCCGTCGTCGCGTCGCGTCGGCGTCATTCGCAAATTATTAAAATTGTTCCTGTATTGTCTGCCGGCATATTGACAAAGTTTGAAGTTGAAAGTTCACCGTTAATTTAAACGTCGGGCTCTGTTCCATAGCGCAGTGTTGTTATTCTAGATTAAAAATTACCTGTAAATAGAGCAAATAGTTTTTGAATACGCAGACTGATAATACAAAGATACGAAGATATTAACACTATACCATAAGTAGGTTAGTAGTTCATTATTTTATTTTTTTATTAAACAAAATTCACAGCCCTTAAAAAATAAAATACAAAAGTAACAAACTAAACTCACAGCCAATAAATAATGCATGTTATATTAATTAATTAAATAATATGTGCAGTCGAGTGTGTGTGTGTGTGTGTGTGTGAGAGAGAGAGTGTGTATGTGTGAGATTATAAGAGAATACGACACTGAGAAACCGCTGCGTGGTTGAAGGAAAATGGTGGTGGCGATCTTCAGCAATTAAGGACCGACCTGAGAGAGAGAAGAGAATACGAAGATATTCTCTGAAAGTTTTCTTTGTTATGGTCAAAACATTTAAGGACACAATGAAGAGAAGGCAGGAGAAATGAGAGGATATGAGATCCACTATTTTTATGAGACTCTATTAAAATATAATCATTTTTACGATGTTGCCGTTTAAGAACCTTTAGTCGCATTTTATTTGGTAAAAAAATAATCAATTTTCTTGCACATTATCTTCTTCGCTAGTATTCGATATTGTATTGCAGATTTTCATTTTAATGGCCCAAACCCGTTAACTGTACCCGCTATGATTTTTTGCGCGCACCGGATGGATGATGAAAAACGCTGGCAACACTGCAACCCTGACGAGTTTCTTTTAAAAGATTACGAGTACGATGCGGGAGCACAAAATATTTGCATACCCAACGCTTTCGGAATTTAATCATGTTTCACGTCGCAAACTGTGACACGAGATTTCGAATTTCGTTATTTGGAGCGTAGGTGCTCCGTAATCCAATAAAAATCTGCTAAGAGCCTGTTCCCACCGTCCCGGATGGCACATATTTCTTGCATAATAGGACTTTAACCAAATCTAGCTAAGATACATTCCCCTGGAATGGGAACTACTATCCAAATTAAATTATTTGAATACACCGTGTTCTTGGCGACTCCTATGTCACCATGAATGTCCAAATTTTCACCTTGTATGGTGACAAGATTGTACGTGTTTTCACATCTCGTGTTTTCCCTATTGAGCCTTCTTTCTCTTGTGCCACATCTGTGATACGAGCCCTTTGACTGATTTCCATGTTGCGAAGATCAAATAAAATAAATAGGGCACCGAACAACGAAATCGAACGAACGAACGAGATTTTTTCTCAGTTGTTACATAAAAGGTTGTTTTATGTATTTTTCAGCAGCCTCATCACTCTTTCATAGCATGCACATGTTGTCAGTACAATATTCCGAAATAATTTGCATGCCCCTTCAATTTTTTTCATGACCCCTTTGACAACCCTGGTTTGTAGATCGTAAAACGCCAATAAGAGAACGTTATTCAAACAAGCCTGCGTCCGATGTTTCTGTGTGTGAGTACGTTTGTATAGACAGGGTTACCTACCGTTGTACTTTTGGAAAAGTTTCGAAAGTTTGTGACGCAGATCGGAAATCATGTCTGAAAAGTTTCGGGTTCGTTGATACCTACAAAATTTATTTGGTAAAAATGCTAATGAAAAAAGCAAAGTTTATAAAAACGCAGCAAATTTAAATTTGATCTTTAGCTACAATTCTTGTTTTTCTTTTACGTACGAGACCCATAATTATATTTATCTTATTTCTTTTTTTTACTTTTATTTATCTTATTACCATTTACTTATGGCAGGTTCACTACCGACTGAGCCACCGAGGCAGGCGGTGACTCAGTCCTGAACCTGCCTTCTGAGATTGGAGGCGTGGGTTCGATTACCACCTAGGGCAAACATTCATGTATATTGAACATTTGTCTATATCAGTCTCTGCCCATCGCTTTGCTTAGTTTGGGAACAGGCGGTTGTGTGAGTTTAAATATTTTTCGATCAAAAAGCAATACCAATTCACGTTTCGCTTTGACTAAAATCATAATTATAATAAACGTCATATCTAAGTAACTTATAAAGATTCAAGTGTTATTCTCTTCTTTCAAAAGCGATCATTATCTGCAATTTTAAAGTTTAAGAGGAGAGTTGAAATTCTGATAAAACTTACGGTAATCTTGCGATTGAAATTTAAATGATGCTATATAGTCTTCAATCAGTGTAAACAAAGGGCTTTAAAGTGGAATTATTATAGAGCTGAGGCCTAAGTTGTTCAATTACGTTAGCTCGGTTAGACTTTGACTTAGATATTGTTGATCTAAGCTGTTTAGTTTACAAATAAATTAGATTTAACAAAGTATTCAATGTACCCACATCTTTGGGCCATGGGAAGTCGTATTTACGTGGGTTGTAGCTAGAAATGGATGGATCGACGATTATCAAATTTGCTCCGGATTGAAGATCAGAATTGCGCTTTCCAAACAGTTTTCAATGTTTCTGATGGGTACACGGAAAAAAAAAATTAGCTGCTGTTACTACATTTTAGTTGTAGTAGCAAATATCCTTTCAAACTATAGGGACAGCTAAGTTTTTTGTTAGCGTAGCAAATTGTTTTTAGCTGAACGAATTTAGCTGTTGCAGCTAACAATCTTAACAATACTTAGCAGTAGTTGCTAACAATCTTAATAATTAGCAATAGCAGGTAAATATTTTATCCTAAAGTAGTTAAAATATTTTGCTCTGATAGCTAATTGAAACATTCGAATTTGTTTTGTTTATATAGATAACAAATTTAGTAAACTCAGTTAAGTAATTTGCAGTAACTGCAACTTGAGTGTGATTCTCCTAGCAAAATTTTATTTTGAATAGTAGCTAAGCAGTCTTCGTCGTAGTCAACAAAACTTTGCCAGTGTTTCGAAGATATTTGGTGCAGCAGCTAAGACATAGGCAGCAAAACAGATTTAGTTGCCACAACTAAACCATTTTTTTCAGTGTATACTAAAACTGTCGCAATCGTTGGTAAACTGTCGTAGTTGGGAAAATTGCAAATAATGTATCTTATTTACGAATCTCGCATAACTTACCGATTTTTTACAGCTGCCTAATCCGTATTTGTAGTAAAATGTGTTTTTTGTAAAAAAAAAAACAACACAAACATAACATACATATCGTCACGCCTTTCCCCCGAGTGGGCTTGCAGAGGTGTACAACACCCCCTCTTCGTCCGCGACTATATTCAGGCTCAAATGTGACAGGGGGCGAGCTAGTCGCCATTACCGGGCTCCAGATATGTAGCAGATGACACACAATACGCACATATGTTCACGCAATGAACAAATTGGTGCGTGCCGTCGGCTGACTTTGCACCGGCTCCCTCAAGCTTGAGAAGCGGGCCTTCTCCAACTAGGCTATCATCGCTTCTCAAAAGACAACATCACACAGTAAACATCCGAAGTCTCGATATACAACAACAACAACAACTCTTTATTAAAAACATAAAATAATTACAATGATACTTAAATAAGGCTTAACTAAGTTTTTAATGGGCGGCCTTATCGCTCAAAGCGATATAGGTAGGTAGGTAGGTACATATTAGTATCTAACCCCTTCAGTATTTTCGTTCCATTGCCAAATATAATAGCATATTTCTCGGACGACCGCGGCTTCAGTTCATACCAATTTTTTCCAATTCCCCGTTCTCAACGCGCTGTGCAATCGAATAAAAAAATAAAAGATCGCCATTTGTCATTCTTAACAGCGGGCGCTCCGTGTTTTTGCGTATTCATTGCCTATATGGCAATTCCTCATGAGACGAATAGGTGGTGTGCGTGTTTCATTTGTTCCTTCCGCTTTTTGTTTGAGACTGAGTACTTTTATGCTGTCGAAATTCTTAATTTTAATCTTGCTAAGGCTTTTTCAATGTTTACCGAACTCTACGTTTGCGAATGATACAATCTTCTTAAAGACGCTTAACAAGTAAATAAAAATAGTCTATGTAGTAAAGAGTCTATCAAAAGACACATATTACTACATTATTAACATTCCTTAATTTTCGTATTATTCTTACTCACGCATAAAAGTATAAAGTACTTTTATACTACGTAGTTTTAGAGTTCCGTACCCAAAGGGTAAAACGAGACCCTATTACTAAGACTCCGCTGTCCGTCCGTCTGTCTGTCTGTCGTATGTCACCAGGCTGTATCTCATCAACCATGATAATTAGACGAATAAAATTTTCACAGAACCTAAATACAGTCCGGGGGTATTTAAGAGTAAAGTGAACAGGTATCTCCTAAGCAAGCGTGTTACACCTTCGATCACGTCGACGCTTCCCATCAGGCAAGTCAGTGGTCAAACGCATGCCTGATTCTTATTTAAAAAAAAATGAATTTCTGTCGTCGCTATAACAACAAATACTAAAATACAGAATGAAACAAATATTTGGGGGCTTCGATACAATAGACAGATTTTTTTTGCCAATTTTACAGATAACAGTACGGAACCATACGTGCGTGAGTCCGACTCGCACTTGGCCGGATTTTTTATGTTACAGACTGTATGTACGTTTTGCGAAACGACGACCCGACGTCGTGATTTATCTTCCCTCGAAAATAATCGCTACGTATGACTTTTACAAATGTACAAAATACGTGTAACAAAACCTATGTACCTACAAAATATGTATCTTTGCGACAATTTCGCTTTTTCGCTACATTGTACATCACTAAAGCGGTGGTAGCCTAGTTGGAGAAGGCCCGCCTCTCATGCCAGAGGAAGCTGGTTCAACAGCCGACGGCACGCACTAATTTGTTCATTGTGTGAACATATAGGTATATGCGTATTGTATGTATGTCATCTGCTAAACATGACGGAACCGGTGAACAATATTTATTTTAGAAAACTGTAAATTTATACGCAAATATCCCCTATTTTTTCCAAAACTTGCTGATCAGCGACAATATCAATTAAGGTCTAACTGCAAACATAAATTAATTCTACCAACCTCAAAATTAAAAATACATGGTTCCGGCCCAAACCCAACGGCTATTAAAATTTATAATAAATTACCAATACAGTTAAAAAACATAGAAGATGAGGTCAAATTTATTAAAACATTAAAAGATAATTATATTGATCAAAAAATGTTTTTATACTCTAGACGAATTCTTAACTGACAAAAATATGTACTTAATAGAATAAATCCAGTCCGAACACTGTTGCCATACCCTATCAGGGTTCATTATGTGATACAATTTTATGTAATTTACCTTTATGAACTGCATGTACCATAATGGAAGCAATAAATTATTGAGTATTGAGTATTGAATGGCAACAGGCTCGCCCCCTGTCACATTCGGAACTGAATATCATCCGGCGAAGTGGGGTGTTGTATTACACCTCTATCAGCCCCCTCGGGAGAAACGCGTGAGGAAATGTTATATACATCACTATATAACCCAAATATCCGCGCAATTGGAACGAATCTCCATCATCAATGGAAATAGGTACGCCACAAATTTCAGTACCTACTCGATAACATGAACTCGATTAACTAAACAGACCATTTTCTTGATAAAACCTACTTGTCATTTAAAGCACTTGTTCAGCCAATGATCGCGATAAGGCCAGGAGTGGCACTGACTTCAATACGGCGTACCAAAGGTCAGCGGGACCCGACTCATTCATCCATTGTGCTCCTAACTAAACAATGGATTAAACAAATCAGCTTAGCGTTTAACTAAACGCTTTGTTCGAAACTATTTTGTACCATTTTGAGAGCTATGCTTACTGCAATACTCAATGGTCCCAAGACCAAAGTTCACTAAAATTGGCGAAGCTATTTAATATATTAACTAGCTGTTTTGACAACTATTCAGCATGTTAACTATTAACACCAGATTTTAAATACTCGTCAAGTTAAGCTATTTGGAAGTCTACACACACTAAAGTGTACAGCCCCAAACATGATGACGCGTTTATGGTTTATGACGTCGTCGCGGATCGGTGGTACAACTTAAAAAAAAACAGAACAGAACACACTAAACTTCATGTTGGTGGTTTAAAGATTTTAGTGTGTAGACTCCTCAAAATCACCTTAATTTCAAACTAATAAGGACCAAACATACCTCTTTCCAGCCGAGTGTCAAAAATAACCATGTGCAAACACCTTTCCAGTCAGTTAAAATTAACAATCGATGATAGCCTAGTTGGAGATGGCCAGCGCTTCAAGCCAAAGGGAGTGGATTCAAACCCAGCCGAAGGAACGCACCAATTTGTTCATTTTGTGAACATATTAGGTATGTGCGTATTGTCTCATCTGCTACATGACTGGAGCCCGGTGTATGGCGACAGGCTCACCCCCTGTCACATTGGGACTGAATATCGTCCGGTGAAATGTGGGTGTCGCACTACACCTCTGCCAGCCCCCTTGGGGGAAAGGCGTGAAGATATGTTGTTAAAATTAAAAAGGAAAAGTTTACAAACACGCTCAAGTCGTTTTCTTCCTCACCTTAAAAGGCAATCAGTTTAGTCAAGCTGTATAAAACCGCCATTTTACAGAGATTAAACTACAGAAATAGGGTACCTACCGCATTAGCATTTCAATTTTTGCCATTTAGTGTAGCCGCCTCGTAGGTACCTACTATCGCAGAGAATGAGGAAATTGTAACATGTTCTAGAGGGTTCCGTACATTTTGAATTATTTTTTGCTTGCTTTTTACTTTTTTAAATAAGTATACTAAGTAGTGGTACCCATATCATATCTAGTATCTAAGTAGTATGTTTTTTGTAATGCTATTTTTTGTGGTGAATACTTAAAGGGTGGCTAAATTACCGCCTAACATTGATTTAGTTGTCAAATATCTTGGTACATCTGTCTCAAACGTCAGTCTCGATGTTTGACTTTACAAGTGTTAATCAAACAATTTAATGCATAATTCATAGTTGACAGAACGTGCCTTGCTGGCAATTTTGTGGTTAAACCTACAGTTAATTTAAAATAGCAACGAAGAATTTATTTTTTACTATTCTATAACCGAAAAAACAAGGGTTATGTTTTTAAATTGTATAATAAAATTTTAAGTACGTTGTGCGAGTAGTGGCTTCAAATTAGGATTTAAATCTAAGCAAGCAAAAAAACAGTTGTCACAAATTACAAATAATGTTTGACAAATGATTATATTATTTTTAAATGTTGAACTTATTATATTTCCCAAAGGGAGACACGTCATCAAGAGAACCTAGCGCTTTGCAGTCTGTAGTAGTAACTTTTTTAATGAATGACTAAATTCTGTTGGCCACTGAGGCTTTCACAACGTACCAAGCGTTAGACAAGTGCAGATGGCACAGGGCCTTAAAAATAGTTAAAACTATGGGCGACTAGCTTAAGGGTACTTCTGCGAGTACGGACCTCGGCTTGGGCTGTTGCAGGGCAATTCGACTCCCCCTTAGTCGAATTGCCCTGGCAACCCAGAAGGGGTTTGCTCTTGGGCCCTTTTTATGGTCGGACAAAGTTTAGGTTATATAAATGACTCTACCGCTTTGTTCGGGAAGGAAGCCTCTACTCAGAACAACAGGCAAGAAACTGAGAGGGGCATGATCTAAATATTAATAATAATACATATACTCAGGACTTTTCCACACAAGGTCGCCTCACCCCAAACTAACCAAAGCTTGTACTATGGCTGCCAGAGTTTAACGTACATGTTTATTTTTAAATACATACTTGAATAGATATTTAACACCCAGACATAGAACAAACACAAATGTTCACCACATAAATGTTTGCCCTAGGTGGGAATCAAACCCACGCCCCCAAGCTCAGTAGGCAGGTTCACTACCAACTGAGCCACCGAGCAGTCAAATCTGGTTGATTATTTGGAGCGAATCTAACCAATCTTCTAACAGATCTTGGGAGCCTTTGACCTCGCTGGCGAGGTCAGTGTATGATTGTGTGCCTTTGATAACCGGCGTCTATACCAAATTCTGAGAACTTCCTGTTGCACAGAGCTGCCGGATTGGTCTGCGGTGGTAACCGACAGTAAAGCAATTTATATAGGTAGGTATAGGTAGATCTGTGGACAAATTAATGTTTTTTAAGCATTATATGTAGATAAAAAAGTTACGATGATAGCCTAGTTGGAGAAGGCCCGCCTCTCAAGCCAGAGGGAGCGGGTTCGAACCCAGCCGACGGCACGCACTAATTTGTTCATTGTGTGAACATATATTATGTGCATATTGTATGTCATCTGCTACATGACTGGAGCCCGGTGTAGCGATAGACTCGCCCCCTGTCACATTTGGGACTGAATATCGTCCGGCGAAGTGTGGCTGTTGTATTACACCTCTGCCAACCTCCTCGGGGGAAAGGCGTGACGATATGTTAAAAAATTTACTAGTAAAACACATTTCATTTCCTTTAGTTCAATGCACTTGGACATAAAACCAAAAATGAAAAAGAGTTTTCTGTTTCGACAAGTTGATCTCCAAAAATCGTCCATTACATCGGCGTCCATGAATTTATGAATAGGAAATGCCGTCGACGCGTTCCAAAATGGCACCATTATCCATAGCTATTACGCGTTTGCTTAAAAGCTATTTAATCGGTGCTTAAGCGATTTCCTTTATTTAGAGGAGCATCGTTGAACTTGATTCGATGTCGCGTCTTCTTGTTTGGTTTAAATTAAATGCCGAATTTTTGAGAATTTATGACGTCACAAAGACGGAGATAGGGTATGAAAAAGAGCCGGGTAAATTTGGATATTTCGGAGATATAAGAGATGAGCCAGTGACTCGTTAATCATTCCGCATTCAACGCTATGATTGTAACATACGCAAAACAAGCTTAACGAGTTGAGTACGTTCCAAAGCTAAATAAACCTTGTTTCATCCGACGAAATATGAATATAATTTGCCAAAAAACACATTCGCAAAACCAAAATCACGAACAAAAGCTAATTCTACTACTTAAATAATATACAAACTCTGTTTTCCCAAGTTTGCCTGCGATTCGGACTCGTTTTCGGCGTTATTAAATTCGCTCCGAATTAGCGACGTTCCCGGCTTTCTAAAACAAACAAACTTTCATTCATCAAATCTCGGAATAATTTATGTTTTCGTGATTAAGTTTTCATGTCAGAAACTCGCTTTGTGGATAATTTTGTAGGTGGAAAACTGTCATTTCCACCAATAATTATGCGCATGTTTGATAACTGTACGGCACAATTAAGCTTTAGTTTAGAATTAACATTTGTGTTAATTGTCTTTCGAAATCTGCCTAATGCTACCTACATTTGAAATTAAACTTTTATGGCAGCACTCTCTAAGTACAATTAACTTTCCAGTTCAGATAAAAATCCTGATAATAAATAAAAAAAATCGGGACATTTTTTACACGATGTCGCCTGACCCAAAACTAAGCAAAGCTTGTATACTATGGCTGCCAGAGACTGATATTTATACAAATATATTTTTAAATGCATACCTTAATAGATATAAACACCCAGACAGAACAAACACAAATGTTCATCACATAAATGTTTGCCCTAGGTGGGAATCGAAACCACGCCCCCGAGCTCAGCAGGCAGGTTCACTACCAATTGAGCCACTGAGGCAGTCAATAGATAGACGTGTGAGAGAGTACGCACACGAGTACTTACTAAGTATTTCAAAGTAAGAGTGAAGTGAAGAAAAAATATAAGGAAGGCTAAATACACCACCACCGTTTGAAATTCTGTGCCAGGAATAAAAACGGTATTGAAGAAATCATGTAATGTAGATAAATTAAAAGTGAGTTCCTAATCTTAGGCTCACAAAAACAGGCAATTTTCTTGATATATGGCTGAAGCAGTAATCCTAATACAATTCGAATCTTTGTTTTCATTGTGACCCATGACTTTAATTACGATGTCGATGGTCTCAATATCAAAATATCCTGACCCCTAACAAATCCCGTAAGTATCTTCAAAACATCCATTTAAGGTACATGACCACTGAAAGTTTGCTGCTCCATCCAGACCTGACCTCATAAAACCAACAATTTCTCGTCTCCTAAATACGTAGTTTGGACAATTGTAGCTTATTGTGATCCCAACATACATCACAACGTCCAGAATAATCTGTAACACAGAACTAAACACAAATAAGGCTTAGAGTTGGTCTAGACAACAAATTGCTCTGCTTTTTTTTAGACATTTTGAGTGGAACAATTGAGTGGAACAAGTTCGTTATGATTTTAAGATTAGTGCAAAGACTATGTGATTATATTGGCTGGAAAATTGAGCTGGCACTTAAAGCATAATGAAAAAGGCTTGAATCGTGTCTGAAAATAAAGATAGAGCTAGAATTTTCTACAGACACATCAAAGGACGCTATACTAAATAAATGAATGTACCTTTTTTATTTAGCATTGTAGCATTGTAGCATAGTAATTTGTTATTATATACATATTATACCTATTCGTAAACTTTTGCTCGATTTAAATTTCGACGCGAAGTAGGTAAATTATACAGGTATTTATTTATTAGTTGAATCCAAAAATTCACACAATCTAAATTTAAGGATGTAGGTACCTACCTATAATATTTTAGAAAGTGAAAAAAATTAAACCGTTACAAACTGACATACTACTTTATGTATATTTATACGTGTAGCGACTAAGTATTGACACAAACTAATTAATTTATTAATACTATTTTTTATGAAATAATGTTTATTTTTACGTTAAAAAAAGGGAAAAAAAGAGGTGTAGATTCAATTCCAAATGTTGATTATTTTACGTAGACTTACCATTATTTTTTCAATGTTTCTTAGTCTTATAATATAATATTAAGATAGGCAAATAGTTTATATTGAACTATTTAAGGAAAAGTCTATTTTCCTTTAACATATAACATATCGACGCCTTCCCCCCTAGGGGGCTGGCAGAGGTGTAATACAACACCCACACTTCGCCGGACGATATTCAGTCCCAAATGTGACAGGGGGCGAGCCTGTAATAATAATCCTTTAATAACCACTAAAATAGCAATATTAACATCGACTATAAGTAGTCAAGTTCCCAAACGGCTGCAAAATTCCATAAATTTTCATTTCACAGGTGCAACTAAGTGTTCTGTGAATCGGCAATTCCAATTTTAACCAAAAGACAGAATAGCTAGTTAATAAAGTATGTTTACGCAGTTCTTTTATTCATGATCATTTCAGTCGAAAACCCTTTTTATTTGTGCTATTTCAACATGAGGCTGGAGATAGGGCACTGACGTTTTGCCCTGGGGACTGGTTTTTCCTTTTGGTAGAGAAAGTCCTTAAAATCGTGGCCTTTCGCTGAAGTGGCATTACAACCTGATTACCTACTGCTGGAGTAGACTAGCTTTGAGGTTTTGTTTGGGCTCTTGTTTCTAACTTTTTAAAGTAATTTTTAATTTGTATTCATTAGGTATTTGTAATCAGTGATTTTGAACTGTAAAGTTCCGGTTAAAGTTCACTTAATTTATCAAAGAGAATTGAATTTCAAACTATTCTACTGGAGTGATTTTTAAGCAAGGGTAAAGCTTACCATCGCGCGAGCGATTTGCTAGTCTAGTCTTTCGATCATTTAAAAAAAATTACCTAGTTAGTTTCTTTTTTTACAAACAGTAACTAACATAGAATGCATATTACAATGTATTGCTATAATTATTAAATTTGTTTCTGCTAAGGAGATAAGAGACTTTCCCTCTTAGCAATCAACGTTGTATTTACAGTTTAACACTGTTTTGTCTTTTTTCTTTCTTTTATGTTTTTAAATTTGATCGAAAAGGATTGTGGAACTATTTCGAGGCTAAAGAACGTTTATTGCTAAGAGGGTTGGTAAATGTAAATGTAATTGTAGGTGGCTATTTTAACCGATTTCTAATAAAGGGGAGGTTCTTAATTCGTAATATTTAAGTCAGTAAAAGCTGTTTTTGAAAATCAACAAAATCTGAAAATTGCTTTGACGCACAATCCAGTTTTAATTATCTTTAAAATTAATCTTTTCAGATTAATTTGAAACAATTTTTAAAATCGCGCGGACAAATAGTTGCTTTGTTCTGGAGTTTACCTCCTGTTTACTAAACTTACAACTTTTTATGTTTTTCACACACATTTTTGTGTAAAAAACCTAAGAATGTGGAACTAAAAATATAAAGCATAGCACTTTTCGTTGTAACAGTGTTTGATTTCATCCACAGCGTTACTACTAAGTATTTTAAGAGAATGTCATAGTGGAACGAACCAAAATAATGCACAAATGGATGTAATCCTATCCTACCTATCCTTACTAATATTATAAATGTGAAAGTGAGTTTGTTAGTTTATTTGTTACGCTTACCGAATGTCATGAAGTTTTGTGTACACGTGACATAGGTACCTTTCATCACGAACAAAGTAACGGTTCTCGTGGGACCGTCGGTGAAACCGCGGGTCCCAGCTAGTAATACACAAGTACTAGTAACATCTATATTTACATAAGGGTTCCGCGACGCTCTGAGTTTTCCATTCAAACGAGCTTGTCAAATTTTTTGGAAACCATTTGTCAAATCATGGTCAGATTTTGATGAAATTTAGCATGTGCAATCACATGAACTATATCTCTGCCTCTATGTAGTTGGTTATTAAAAAAAACGTTCTCATGAGAAATTAGAGCTATGAAAAATACCCGCATTTATAAGGGGTCACTTTTGACTGATTTATTTAATAGATAGACAAAGCAAATGAAAAATCCTTTTGCATAGGAAGGTTGTCTACATTATTAGCTTTTAAACTAATTCGTAATACCTACAAGGGAAATTTTTAGTTCATTATGAATGATCACAGAAGTGCAAAAGTCATAAAAATGATTGAATATAATGTTAATAATAATATTCGGGACACTTGCACACATAGTCGTCTGACCCCAAACTAAGCTAAGCTTGTACTATGGCGGCCAGCGACTGATATACATACATATAGGTATATTTTTTTAAATACATACTTAAATAGATAATTAACACCCAGACATAGAACAAACACAAATGTTCATTACGCGAATGTTTACCCTAGGTGGGAATCGAATCCACGCCCCCTAGCTCAGAAGGCAGGTTCACTACCGACTGAGCCACCGAGGCAGTCAAATTGCACTTTGTCTCACTTTGTATATAAATTTAGAGGCTCGTCAGTAGCTTTTCTTGCTGTCTTCGCTCGTCCTCTTTTTCTAGACGAATTGGCAATAGAAAACCTTTAGCCAATGTGAAGTTAGTCTAAAGTGGTACCGGACCCTGAAATTCCGCATCTTACAAGTACTTAATACAAGTACGATAGTTATCGAACCCAATTCCTCTTCTACATCCATACATTAGCGGAATCCCAGATTATTGTCCAAGTATTCACGGACACGACACCGAGGAATTATAGTAGACCCTTTGTCAATATTAATGTATAGCTTCAATGGAGGAAATGTTATTACTTTGTATTATTGCCCTAGCTTCGTGGGTAATGGATGGAACTATCGGATATGGGAAAAATTGAGAAGTTGTGTATCTTTTTGATGTGCAATGCTTGGAAGAAAGATACACAAATTCGCAAATATATAAATTGTGTTTAAGTAACCAATTAAACACATTTTTAATGTGTTATTATGAAATGGGTGCTTACCTCTAAAAATATATCTAGTAATCCAATTCCGCCTAACTTTGTTTTTAAGTTAGTGGTTTTGTACGTAATTACTTTCGCAAAACCTAGTTTATCTATATTAATACTATATAGCTGATTCCCGCGACTTCGTTCGCGTTTATTCAGAAAATAGTATCCCAACCTTCCTCGCGAAATACTATGTAACTACCTAGTTATCTTTTTGTCAATCTTTACATCGATAGATTGATCAGATCGACAAAAAGATATAATAAAAAGATAACCATTCTCCTGCGCGTTTTTTCAAAACATTACACTCAAGTTCTGTTCAGCCGTTTAGCTGCAGAAAGCTTACAAACAGACAGAATGAGTTACTTTCGATTTTATTATTTTAGTATGGATTACAAAGAGATAATAATATTCAGAACTATTGAAGCAATTCTAAAAATATCACTACTATAAAGCTACATTATCCCTGAGTTACTTATGGCTATATTTTTTAACAACAGACTGGGCATGCGCCTGATGGGAACCGACGTGATCGAAGGTGTAACACGCTTGCCTAGGAGATACCAATTCACTTTACTCTTAAACACCCCTGAATTGTATTTAGGTGGAAAGACAGACGCAGGCAACGAGCTCCACACCTCTGCAGTTCTTACAAGAAAAGTTGACTTGAAACGTTTAGTGCGTTTTGGGGGAATTTCCACCATAAGAGTCTGTGTCAGTGTCTCTTACTGGTGCGCCTGGTACAAATAAAAGAACAGTGATGGCTCGTAATAGCATAGTCCAGGCTATGAAACGCGAGCGAAATCGCGGGCACAAGAGCTAGTTGACTAAAAATTGACATTCTTTTTTTAGAAAAAATCTGATCCTTTCATCTGATATCCAAACATTCCCACACTTTTAAAATTATTATTTCCGTGAAACAGCGGTGTCAAAAGCAGTATTGTTTTTTTTATTAAACTGCACCCTCTCTTTTGGCACATTCCATATAGCACCCCGGAACATCGGAATGCAGAAATCCTTTCATAATAAAAACGGGGACCTACCAACACTGGGACTTTTTTAATACTTATTTAGAATTGAACAAGGGTGGCTGTTGTATTTCCTGAACAGAATTCAAAAGTTCCGATGAAATGTTTTAATTCCTTTGGCCACCTCTAGGAAAGTTAGTCGCTCCCCTCGTACCGTACTACGAGTATATATACTACGGTAGCACAGATAGTACAGTACTATAAAGTTAACTCGCCTTCCTTTTCACAATTTCCACTAACAAAAACTGCAACATTTCCCCTGTGTGTGTTAGTCTCAGTCTGCACTCACTTGAGTTTATTTAAGGCCCCGTATTACACGATTTTTTTTTGCGCCATATTGGTATGAAGAATTATGATGATTAAAGTTCGGCCGTTCAGAGAATGCGTTCCTGACACCTATCAGTTAGTCACGACTAGTGATGGGCACAACATAACACTGAGTTCGTTACCGTTCCTCCAAAATGAACCGCCGCATTATTTTAAAGATTATTTTCGTTTTATATTGGCGGAATCATTTAAAATTTATATTTTAGTTATTTAAGTGGAAACAAAAAAAAGTTATTAATATTAATTTAATAAAATTGTTTTATTTATTCTTTGTTACAAAGTTACAATCTGTATTTCTATGCAATAAAGTACATTAAATTGAATTTTATTTTTATATTTCATAAAAGTTATCTTATACTTAGTCCATTATTTTCAAATTCTTAAAAAGAAAAACAAAACGTATTATTTTATAAATATAACTGTATAAGAACAGATTAGGATACTATTATTGCCTGTTATTGTAAGTACAGCACTACAAATATAAAGCGCTGACATAACCTTGTAATAGCGCAGTATAGATTTAGAAAAATATTGTTTATCAAGTTATTTGACACTCAGTTTGGCACAAAATTATAACATTAATTGATTATTGATATAATAATGTTGTTTTAATGTTCATCAATTGTTAAAACGGTAAACAACCAGCAAAAATATTTTTATCGTAACTGCAACGCCATTACAAAGTTACATCGTCAGTTCAATCGCGACGTGTCAGGAACGCATTCTCTGAACGACCGAACTATAGGTACAAAAAAATACAGCTGGTAGAAGAAACAACCAACTAAAGTTTAACCGAAGAACAATTTTAAAAAACATTCTCACATTGGAAAAACCAAAATATCACAAAAAGTGAATCGGAACGTAGTTCTCTAAATTTTCAGCGATTGCAGCACATATTTTTTCGATTATTAAATAACCAGATTAGCTAAAGTTTAAGCGAGCAACTTATTCTTATTAATGTCCTTGTTACGATTAATACCATTAAAATTGGCAAACAATATATAAATATCTCATCTTACATCTTACATCTCATCTCATCGATCTCATTTTACCCTCAAATATGTTATACGATTTCAACTCTAAATGAAGCAGCTTAAGAAAACGTGTGTGTGGGTGAAAAATCGTGCTATGACGGCGCCTTAAGTTTATTCAAAACCCCACCGGTCCACAGTCTCGCCTCCAACTCCAGCGCTACCATTCCCACAATTTGTCAAACCACGCGTGAAATCCTCAGAGAAGTTATGTTCCAAGTTTCCGAATGGGGCCTTTTGTAAACTTGCTTAAGAAACGACCAACATTTCTAGAAAGTTGAAAAAATAGCGTAACTAAAATCTTCGACGGGAGTCTTTCGAGTCTGTTAAGAAAGTACGAAAGTGGCTCCCTCAGTCGACGCTACGCAAAAGTTGGTGGCACTACACACGAGGCTGGAAGCGCGATGTGATCACACAGTAAAAGGCCATGCTTGTTTGTGAAAGGGCCTGTTGACCTTTATGACTTTCCTACACGGAATTTTGATGGTTCTGCAAAGTTACTGTTTAGAAGATAAACCTTGAGTGACGTAGTTTGTCTTAGCTTACGTATCAGTTCTAAAGACAATACACTTTTTACAGTTACACAAGAAATCACAAACACAGAATTATGAATTATGTAAAAAGTTACACCTGAATGCAAGGGCGTAGCGAGGTACGGGCAGGGGGGGCAGCTGCCCCCCCCCCCCCCCCCCCCCCTAGAAGTTGCAGGAATACTCACAAACCGTAAAGTAATATTACCTACTCTTAACTCTTATATTAGGTAGCCTATTAATAAAACGAAGTTGATTCTATTGACAGGCGAATTTTATAAGATTGTACTATGAATGATTGAATATAGATTCGCTTCTTTAGGCGCGAAACTGTTTTTAATAAATAATTAATAAATGATCATAGAAGCAACGCAGATAAAGAGAGCCAAAATATTTTAGATAGTTCAATTAGAATTGTAGCTACTTTCGGAACTGATATACAAGTCCCACGCATTGTATCTCACCAACAACATCGGTCCAATAACCCTGCTGAGACTCCATGCGATTTTTGGAAGCGATCGATTATCATTCCTTATTTAGATTCCCTGATATCTGCACTGAAGCAGCGTTTTGGTGACCAAAATTTGCCTGCTTTCGGATTAATGTCGCTACATCCCAGTACAATGTTGAATATGTCTTTAATTGATTTCAAAGAAAAAGCACAAAGTTTCTGCCTATGCTACGGTTTACCTAATTTTAATCATGAAGCCGAATTATGGTATAAAAAATGGCAGACCAAGGGTATGACCAGAGAAGATCTCGAAAAACTAGATTTTTTGAATTGTTAAAGGAGGCGAACATTTTTTTTCCCGCAACAAAAAAAGCAGCTGAAAACCGTTTGAACGGCCTATGCATGCTCAGTGTACACCGAACCATGGTACAAAAAACCAAGGATACAATTTGAATCTGAGGTGTTAAAACGCCTGCCCCCCCCCCCCCCCCCCCCTCAACAAAATCCTAGCTACGCCCTTGCCTGAATGGGACACGACGCATACAATACAACACCATGTTACCTTATATTATGTAAGACGCTCGCACCGGTCACAAAGGTTACATGATAAGTCTCAAGGTCACAAAAGTTACAAGATCGAATCTAAAATTGCTTAAAAATTGATTACAAAAATGCAAGACTAAATAAACCAAATACTCTAAATACAAATACCAAAACATTCAAATACCAAAATACAAATACATTTACGTTCATTGGCAATTTGTCTGTTATTAATTAAAATATCTAAATAGTCTTGTAAACAATCAATAAAATAGTTTTTAGCAAGAAGCTTAGCCGGCAGCTGTGCAAGTTATGAACGCTTCGTAATTAGCACACCGACAAGAGAAATGTACAGGAAAATGCAGCAAACGAAAAATATTTATGAGAGAAAACAACTTTGTATGTAGACCGTAGACCGTAGATCCTTCTCTTGTACATGCATAATTAAAAACACAGGCCTATACAATTTCATGGTTATGAAAAAAAAACACTATTAACTTAACTTACTAAGTAGGGTCAACTGGGGCAATTGCGTCTTTGGGGCAATTGCGTCTCTCGAGAATTAGTAAAAACGTTTCACAAATTACACGCGGAACCTAATTTTTTTTTTTAAATTTTAGCTGCAACAATTTGTACAAGATGGCGTTATTTGCCTACTTTTGTGAAGGGTTTGTCAGTAATTCTCGAAAGACGCAATTGCCCCAAAGATGCATTTGCCCCAGTTGACCCTATATTATTGAATTTAAATTCAAGGGTTGTATAACTGTTCTAATAAACTTTATCAGTCTTTGACTGACTCCCAGTGAGTATTCTAGGACCTAATGCATTGTATGGAAGTAAATAATCTTAATTTCAATCATTCATAACCAGCAGCCAACGATCGACCGGTCGTTGTGGATAGATATCATTGGGAGAAGCCTTTATCATGTCATGTCATGTCATGATGTCATCAAATGATGATGATGAATGATAACCAAGCTGCCACGAGCTTATCGTCAACATTTCCAACAATTTCGGCATCTTACCTCACCAAGAATTCGGGATATAAGATAATAATTGTATATACAGTTACACAGGATGCTTCTGTATTCATTAGCATAAATTCAATGCGTCATTGAAGCGATGATAGCCTAGTTGGAGAAGGCCCGCCTCTCAAACCAGAGGGAACGTGTTCAAACCCAGCCGACGGCACGCACTAATTTGTTCATTGTGTGAACATATTATGTGCGTATTGTATGTCATCTGCTATATGACTGGAGCCCGGTGTATGGCGACAGGCTTACCCCCTGTCACATTTGGACTGAATATCGTCCGGCAAAGTATGGGTGTTGTATTACACCTCGGCCAGCCCGGGGGAAAGGCGTGACGTTATAACGTCACGCCTTTCCCCCGGGCTGGCATATATATGTTTTATAGTTGCACACAAAATATTAGTTAGTTTTAAGAGGTAGTTAGAATGGCTCTCGGATGCGTAAAGTTCGCTTAATTGATTGTTGTGTGTAGTCATTTATGAAAAGTATTTTTTTTAATGTACTTACTTATTTTTTACTCTAACAATGTATTGTATGGATTTTACCATTTTCTGGTGTTTTTGTCAATACTAAAATCATTCATTTTGATTTTCTTAATATATTTTTTTCAGTTGCAGGTCAAAATGATACCGATAATTCGATAACACCCTGTATAGGGTAGGGTGTACATTTACCGATTACACCACCATCGATTTTCCAATATTGTAAACATCGACGTAACCTCGATGATTGTAAAGGTATTTGCTTCGCCATTATCCAAAATTCCAAAAACGTTGTATGCCCGCAAATGTGAGTAGAGATGGGGGTGACTGGGTGACTGTTTATGGGAAATAAAAATGACGGCTCATTCGAATAATTACTGATTATTCGCTTGTAGACGAATACTTGGCAAAACTGCTGTTAACTAGGTAAAGTGTCATAACTCTTCACTCTTTTTAAAACCGTGGGCAGATTGGTATTTAAATAATGATTAGAACAATAACGTTTTGGTTATCAAAACACATTTTTCAAATGTATACAGCATGTTACAAAAACCCTGTTGTATAATTGAAGGGTAAGTATTCATCCAAAAATAAAAGAAAAAATGCACGTTTAAAATAGCAAAAGTTATGACCAGTTTAAGAACGTAAGAAAAAAAAGTAAATTTTACAAATAATTTAAAATTAAAAAGTAAATGCTAACAAATCTGTATCATATGTTGGCGGCTTTTACAATAGCATTATTGTTCATTTAAAGCATACTAATTTATGACAAAATGCTATTGTTATAATATTCGGGGTAAGAAACCTATGTATTTATAAATACATTCTTACATGTTTTGTGTACGAAATGTAGGGAATATTTTTGTAAGGGATCACTGACCACTAAAATGTTTCAGGTATTTTAAAAGCAACTGAATCGTTGAGCAATAAATATTCGAATCGGATGTTTTATTCATTATACGTATATCGAGTGGACTTGTAAAAAAACATTCGAATGATAAATTATTCATTCGAATTGTGATAAAGCATTCGAATTGAAAGACTTGTATTTTGAAACGGTCCAACTCGAAGTGGGCATTAGTTACAACACGAGGCGGTCGAGTGTGCCCGCATTATGTTATTGTTTGCCCACAAATTGCAAATCCCACGAGCCCTTTGTTGTCGGGATTTGTTCGGCTATTTTCGGGAGATAATTGTGAAGATTGTTTTTGCAAATATTTTGAAACGAGTGGATTTGAAGAGTATGGCAACATTGCGTTCTTTCTTTATGCTAACATTCGGAATGGTTGGTCTGATGAGATTTTACATAGCAATATTGTTTTAAACGCTGTAATGTTGTTCGAATTGTGAAAAAAACAACACTGTTATTTAAAACAACAATAGAATAACAACACGAAAGTTAGAAAAACCAATGTTTCTCGTTACAAGAATTTCAATTTTACGATTTAGTATTGAAAATCTATACCTCTAAATCTTTTATGAAAATATCATAATATAGACTAAAATCTATCCCTGTACAAAATTTTATTTAGATCCATTCAGCCGTTCTGACGTGACTGAGTAACAACCATCCATACAACCATTCAAAATTTCGCATTTATAATTACTTAATAATCAAATGAGTTTCACAGACGCTTTACTGAAAAGTTTAACAAAACATTCGTTTTGACTTAATAGCTAGTTTGGTGAAAAATCGTGATTTATCGTGTAAATGGTTTCACAAATCTCACTGTACAAGTATGTCTATTTTAGCGCAGAGAGAGGCGAAGGAAATGGACCATTTGAGAAAATAGCGGAAATCTGCGTGAGATTGCATAATGCCGCGAATTTTAGCTCAGCTGTGTGCAAAGTGGCCATCTCCATACTTAAATATGGCAGAAAGAAATCTCGTCTATTTGCGTTTTTGAATAAAACTGATTAAGCACCAGTGTTTTTTTTTATTTTCAATTTTCATGGACAAAATTGTGCTATTTTTGTTTTCGAAATAGAATGGTGTTGAGGAAATTCTTAGGGTTAATTGGGAAAGCTTGGTAGCTTGGCCGGGGTCTAACTGCTAAGTTTCGTTACTTAGTCGACCGAGCGAGCGTTAACGAACGAAGCGTCTATGCTTCAGCTTGAAAAAACTTATTGAGCGTGGTTTTTTTTTTTTTAAATGTAGAATAGGTCTTCGTTTGACCACCAACTCGCCTGATGTTAAGCGACGTTGTGGTCTAAGATGTAGCACGACTACCTATAAGGAACTTATTCACTCAAGCCTTGAAGTTTTGTAGAGTGACGAGTACAAAAACGGCTGTTGAGTGAGGCGCTACAAGTGCGCTACTGCTCAGACCCGTCTTCGGAACGGTTACACCGGGCTACATCCCGAAACACGACTAGGTCATTTCACAGCATGGCTTGGTCCGGTGGGTGGTAACTAGCCACGGCCGAAGCCTCCCACCAGAGTTCAAGAGATGGCGCCACTGGTAAGATTAACACGCGGTGGTGTTATGTTCGCGAAATTCACTGAGCCTTTTGTCGTAAATTGAGAATTTTTCCACATGTCGAAATCCATCAAGTGTTTAGGCTGTAAGGCGGGCCAAAGAAACTTCGTACATACACAACATACACTCGAGAAACATAACCCTCCTTCTTGCGCAGTCGTGTAAAAAAGATACGAACAAGCTCACTTGAGCATTTAAAATAATTATGGTTTAGACATTTCAGATTGAGGTTAAGCAAGTTATTTCAAGCAAATAGTAGAAGCCCAGACTTAATGGAGTAACGCGGAAAAAGCGAAACTCACATTTCATCTCTCATGGCCGCTCTTACATTTCAAATGCATTTCCATGCGCATATTAACATGAAGCCAACGGCAATTTTTTGTGGGTGTTGTTGTCTACGAATGAAGAACCATATGCAACGTTAGAAACTGAACTTTAAGGCGACGCGAATAAGGGTCAGCATGGATGGTTGAATATTTTGTCATATGATAGAATATAGATAGATAGATAGATTATTTTTTGAACTCTTTATCGTTTACGCCAGAAAAAAAAGAAGATAGAAGTGCTTAAAACTCCGCCTGTAATTAACTAATTATTAATAATGCCTAGGTAAGATTGCTCTTAAAGGTTCAGCGACCACATTAGACTAACTTCGCATTGGGTAAAGGTTTTCTTTTGCCATTTTGTCTAGAAGAAGACGATGGAAATGACTTTTGCACTTATCATTCTTAAATAACTAAAAAAATCCCTTGTATTATGAATTAATTTAAAAGCTAATGATAAAGAAAACCTCCCTATGTAAAGATAATTTTAGTTTGCTTTGTCTATCTATCAAAAAACCAGTCAAAAGTGACTCCTTACAAATGCGGATATTTTTCATAGCTCCGTTTTATCTTGCGGACGTTTTTAAAAAAAAAACCAAGTACATAGGGGCGGAGATATAGTTCATTTAATTAACTTAATTTCATCATAATCCGAAAAATGGCTTCCAAGAAATTTGAGAAGCGCGTTTGTATGGAAAATTCAGACCGTCGCGGAACCCTTAACAATTTTTTACAGGTACCCTCATACGTTAGTTAGTTAGGTTTTTGAATATGAAAAGGTGTGAAATGTTTTGTATTTTATTACTTTTGCGTTTCAGATAGATAAATCTGTGACGCGGGGCCCTGTGCCGGTGGTGTTATAAGTAAAATTGAACAAAGGCTTGGGCCTTGAAAAAGGGTTTTGGCTTTGATCAGAATTGAAGTTTCATGACGCTTTAAAACTGTCTGACAATTTATGAGGTGGGATAAAAATAGGAGCGAAATAAGATGAGAGCGATGATGGCTTAGTCGGAGAAGACTCGCCTCTCAAGCTAGGGAGCGGGTTCGAACCCAGCCGAAGGCACGCACCAATTAGTTTATTGTGTGGACATACTATGTGCGTATTTAATGTTATCTGCTACTTAACTGAAGCCCGGTGTATGGCAACAGGCTCGCCCCCTGTCACATTTGGGACTAAATATCGTCCGGTGAAGTGTGGGTGTTGTACTCCTCTGCCAGCCTCTTCAGGGAAGAGGCGTGACAGTAATATGTCATGCTATAAAAAAAAATACAGAAAAATAACATTATTAATTAGTACTTATCTTTGTTAATAATTCTTAAAAATGTTCTACTCGTTTTCATTTTCAAGCAATGTTACTAATTTATTTAAAAGATTCAGAGTAACAGCGTTATTTCCGAGAAAACCTCGTATATCCATTTTCTCCCGGATAACATTTGCCGGATATGATATAATAATTAAGTGTAATTAATTAGCATTATTATGTTGGTACAGCCGCCAGTCCTGTTGCAGGAAGTACGCGAGGAGAGATTTCGAATATATCACTGTTTGTTAGTCGCGTGTTGTGGTAACAGCGAGAGTAATCCCCTCAACCAACTAGTAACCCCCTCACATCGTCTCGTCAAATCGAAGAGGTCAGTGTATATTTTAGGGCCGGCGGTCTATAACCGTATACCAACTTCCGTTCGGGATGCGCCTTATACCGCGTGCTTCAAAACCAAGCTGAGAGCTTGTTGTAATTTGTTTTTTATGACATTGAAGCTTATTTTAAAATAAGAGATTTTTGAACTATTATCATTTTGTATAATAATAGCTATACATAATATTTAACTATTTTTACTATACTTAACTGTATTATGACATTAATGAATTATTTTTATATTTGACATAATTATCAATTACTATTGTTCTGTTTCGTTTTTAATTATAAATATTCAACTGTGACGTGTAACTATAGGAGTTATCAATAAATTCTGATTTCTAATCATCGCGATAACGCCGATGTTTGAGTGATCGCAACGTAAAGCTATACATTGCTGGGTTTTTGTTACGTTTCAAGGTATGTAGCCGCATATTTGCGGCCTTGGTTATAAATTTAGCTTACATTTTCACTTGAAAAAAGTGATGGCAGCCTAGTTGGGAGAAGGCCCGTCTCTCAAGCCAGAGGGAGCGGATTCGAACCCAGCCGACGGCACACACCAATTTGTTCATTGTGTGAGCATATGTGCGTATCATCTGCTACATGACTGGAGCCCCTGTCACATTTGAGACTGAATATCGTCCGGCGAAGTGTGGGTGTTGTATATTACACCTCTGCCAGCCCCCTCGAGGGAAAGGCATGACGATATGTTATGTTATGTTATGTTAAATTTTCACATTTTATTTTTCTTTTGTGTAAGACGAAAATAAAAGGTACAATACAAACTAATATACCGAGCGGGCATTAGCGAGCGAAGCGTCTCTGCTTCAGCTTCGACAAAAATGCTTTTGTAGGTCCGAATGTTGTCTGGATCTCTGTCCGGATCTTTGTCTTTCTCTACAGATCTGTTCAAAATTACGGAGATATGTTTCGTTTGGAATAGAAATCATACAAATCTCCTCTGTCAGTCAGTTTTTGGAACTTATCCAAATAAGTTCCAAAAACTGACTCAACAAAAACTCTGTATAATTATCGAAAATGCTTACAAAATTTCACGAGAATTGGTTAAGAGGGCCGCGACGTTCTGAAATTTCCATACAAACGCGCTAATCAAATTTCTTGAAAACCGTTTGTCAGATTATGATGAAATTTAGCATGTACAATTAAATTAACAATATCTTCGCCCCTATGTTCTTGGTTTTTTTTAAAAACGTTCTCAAGCGAAAATAGAGCTATAATAATAGTAATAATAATACGTTTATTGTTTGTCTACATCATTAGCTGTTAAATGAATCAATAATACAAGGGAAATTCTTAGTTACTTAAGAATGATTACAGCAGTGCAAAATTCATAAAAAAAATTGAAATTGCACTTTGTCATTCTGTAGGTAAGTTTAGAGGCTCGTCAGTATCATCACTCGCTCTTTTCACTCGTCTTCTTCTTCTAGACGAAATGGCTATAGAATACCTTAAGCCAATGCGAAGTTAGTCTAGGTCGCATAGGTCGAAGTTAGTTAGGTCGCCGGACTCTTAAGGAATGCGACCTGTAGTGGACAAACGTCGGCCACGAGATGTACAGTTCACATAGTCACTAGTTACGAGTAATATCCCTCCATGTAGTTACTGCAATTAATTACATTCGTGCCTCAGATCAACCTAGAGAATAAGATGGCGCACGGCGTATGATTTAGGTGAAGCCAAAAACAATCCAAAAACTACGCTACTGTCGTATATGTACACAACAGTCACACATTGACGCTAAAAAACTACGCTACTCGCTTGGTCATTCTTACCTCGACATTATGTGCATCGGTTTAAGGTATTATTTCGTGTACATAAATAAACATAGTGCATATAAAAGTGTGGCCAGGACTACACTTTGAGGTTGTTTTTAAAAAGTGTGTAGTTTTTTATAAGTAAATTTTGAAAAAGCCGTAACATTAAACTCTTACAAATATGTGCAGTTTTAGAATATTAAATCTGCTAAGGTTGTATATTGGAACGGAAATGCCTAACATAGAGTTTGGGAATTAATATTAGTTTTCGTGCAATTGTAAATGTTTTTCATGGCAACATTACCACGTACCTCACAAGTTTATTTAAGTGGCTTCAGCAAGATATAACGCAGTGTTCCATCTTTTCCTCTAGGTTGATCTGAGATTCGTGCATGTTTAAACGCGATGTCACTACGTAGGGAGTCCTAGCATTGCGATGAACCCAGCTATCTAGTAATCTAGAAGCAATTAAACTAGAAAATAAAATTAGTTAGATAACTTGAATTTCTTGACATATTTGTGATGTATCAGTTGGGTCATTCTCAAGCATAATAATAATACATTTCGGGACATTTCCACACATGGTCGCCTGACCCCAAACTAAGCAAAGCTTGTACTATGGCTGCCAGAGACTGATATACATACATACATAAATACTGTTAAACACATGCTTAAATATGTATTTAACACCCAGACATAAAACAAACACAAATGTTCATGACATAAATGTTTGCCCTAGGTTGAACCTAGGGCCACGACCCTAATCGAACCCACGACCCCAGGCTCAGAAGGCAGGTTCACTACCAACTGAGCCATCGAGCCAGTCAACTAATACTGAGAACGCAATCAATATTTTCTAATTAGGTTTAAAATACGAATTTAAATACGACAATCGATAAATACGGTCAACTGAATCCAATTTAATTTTGCTTGTAAGTACTATTTCTTTAGAATAACTACAATTTTCTTTACCAAAAACACTAGAAAAGCACAAAAGTTACAAATCGCGCCCCATAACTCAAATCTACAGCACGAAAGTGTGCCCCAATATTTCGTTTACAAAACAAATTATGCCACCTATTCATAAACGCATAATATTTTCATTATTCGCCGACAAAAGATGAATAGCAAAAACAATGGAAAGAGCTTTCGCTGTTTAGGCAAAGTGCTTTGCTTGAGCCATGGGTGTATTCAAAGCATATTTTGGGGTCATGTTTTCTCTTTTGTGGGTTTTCTTTATGTATGAGTTTTTAACATGTAATTCAATTAGACAGGTGTATGGAAAAAGAGAGTTTTGGGCCATATTTTCGTTCTTGTGGGTGGGTCTTTAAGCTAAACAAATACAGTTCATTTCAGCACAAAAAGTTGATTATACAGGGTGTTACAAAAACCCTGAGGTGCGCATCCAGTATCGACTGGAGGACTTAAGAGGAAACACAAGGGCCGTTTTTACATACAAATATAGTCCCCTGTTTTCTCACTGGATAATACTGGTAGAGTCATGTATTTTTTTCTGAGTATCTATGGTTACTATGCATGTTCCTATGATTTCTTTTTTTTCATAAATTAATTATTAAAAAAGATATAAACGTTCAAAAACTTAAAAAAATGGCCGGTTTTTCCGCTGAATTCAAACACCCAGAAAACAAATTTGACTAGACTAAATCAAAAAATTAAAACATAGAAACACAGTGCAAGCCCTATTTTAATTTTTAATAAAAAAAAGTATTCAAGTCGGTTAAGTTTTGGAGAAGGAATCAGGGGACTACGAATCAATGAATTTTTTGTAATTTTAATAGGTTTTTCTGTCGAAGCTGCAGTTGGCTCTATCGCACTTGTTCGGGCACTGCGTGACAGCAATAGGTTTTAGAAATACCAATTTTTCATTCCTCTACGCCTTGATGTTTCCTCGTAATAATGCTAGTTTAAATTGAATATTGACTATAAAAAATTTTTAACACACATCGCGCTCCGCCCTACAAAATGAGTGTACGCAGCCACTAATCGCGTCGGTTTTGTTTGTAAACTATTCGCGTTGTGTCGCTACTTTCTTAAAATAAAAGCCGCCAACATATGATACAGATTTGTAAGCATTTTTGTAAAAAAAAATTATTCTTACGTTCTTAAACTGGTCATAACTTTTGCTATTTTTAACGTGCATTTTCAAGCACCCTGCAATTATACAGCAGGGTTTTTGTAACATGCTGTATACATCTGAAAAATGTGTTTTGATTACCAAAACGTATCATGTCACTTCGCGAGAGCTTTTCGAATTGATCTATTTATAATTATTTCTGTTAACGCCTAACTAAACTGGTATGTAGGTATACCATGAGTAAGGCATTTTGAACGTAGGTGTTTCGTTCTAGTTTAATCTACAGTACCTGGATTACCGAGCTTTGCTCGGTATTTTTTTTTTTTTAATTGTGTTTTTTGGAAAATAAACAATTGCTTTAGTCTAACCTCAAAGCAAACACTCATTGACTTCGTGTTACTTAACAACGCCGTCTGCTGTTGTGTCGTTAAAGCAATTAGTTGCTCACAAAAAATAGTATTATTATTCGCCAATAGATGTCAGGAAGAGTCATATTTTTCAGTTGACTTTTTGTTATTTTTCTTCCAAGTTTATGTTTAAGTTGATTATCGATAAAACACGAATAAAATGACATTTTCTAAAAATGATTCCTAGCTAGATCGATTTATCGCCCCCGAAACCCCCTATATACTAAATTGTATGAAAATCGTTGGAGCCGATTCCGAGATTCCAATTATATATATATATACAAGAATTGCTCATTTAAAGATATAAGATATTTGCCGTGAATATAACACGGCAAAGTCGTCGACAGCCGCCCACATTTTGACATTTGTATGACGCCTTAAGACGTGGTCATAGCAAGATTTTTCACCCACACATTTAAAGTTGAAAATCGTTTATCATATTCGATAATAAAATGAGATCGTTGCCTAGAATTACACTTTATTGCCGTTTTTATTGGTATTAATCAAGGACACAAATTAGAATAAGTTGCTCGGTTAAATTTAAGAGTAAGTAGTGATCTGGCTATTTAATAATCGAAAAAAAAATGTGATGTAATCGCTGCAAATTTAGAGAACCACGCTTTTTGGGGGCTGAGCTACCCACGTCCGTAGGAGTGTACTCTATTCTGATTCCCTACACGTGGTCCCCGGGTAGTGCTAACCGGGTAGCAAACTCTGGTGGGAGGCTTCGGCCGTGCCGTGAAATTACAAAAAATTACGTAAAAATTCTCAATTTACGACAAAAGGGTCAGTGAATTTCGCGAACATAACACCACCGCGTGTTAATCTTACCAGTGGCGCCATCTCTTGAACTCTGGTGGGAGGCTTCGGCCGTGGCTAGTTACCACCCACCGGACCAAGCCATGCCGTGGAATGACCTAGTCGTGTTTCGGGATGTAGCCCGGTGTAACCGTTCCGAAGACGGGTCTGAGCAGTAGCGCACTTGTAGCGTCTCACTCAACTGCCGTCTTTGTAGGTCGTCGTGCTCCATCTTAGACCACAACGTCGCTTAACATCAGGCGAGTTGGTGGTCAAACGCCGACCTATTCTACATAAAAAAAAACTAATTTAGAACTAAAATACCCATACACTTTGGACAACATGTGAGGTGTCAATTAAATCGTCATAATAGTGGAAGTGACATAGAGATTACATTTTTGCAGCCGTGTTTTAATTTTCTTTTAGTAATGTTACTTGTTTGTGTGTTTGTTCCGCTTTCACGCTTCAACTACTAAAATGATTATCATAAAATTATGCATAGACGCTGCCAGGGGTACAGAGAACATGACTTTTCATCACGAAAAAATAACGGTTCCTGCACTGAAATAAATGGTTTAGTTGTGGCAACTAAATCTGTTTTGCTGCCTATGTCTTAGCTGCTGCACCAAATATCTTCGAAACACTGGCAAAGTTTTGTTGACTACGACGAAGACTGCTTAGCTACTATTCAAAATAAAATTTTGCTAGGAGAATCACACTCAAGTTGCAGTTACTGCAAATTACTTAACTGAGTTTACTAAATTTGTTATCTATATAAACAAAAAAAATTCGAATGTTTCAATTAGCTATCAGAGCAAAATATTTTAACTACTTTAGGATAAAATATTTACCTGCTATTGCTAATTATTAAGATTGTTAGCAACTACTGCTAAGTATTGTTAAGATTGTTAGCTACAACAGCTAAATTCGTTCAGCTAAAAACAATTTGCTACGCTAACAAAAAACTTAGCTGTCCCTATAGTTTGAAAGGATATTTGCTACTACAACTAAAATGTAGTAACAGCAGCTAATTTGTTTTTTCCGTGTGTGAGCACGGGTGTCATCAGCTAGTAAAATATAATAATTTGTCAGAATCAGAATCAGAATCGTTTATTGTTTAACTGTGTTACAAAGATCATAGATAAAGCTTCGTCCATAGCAGACATACAATATTTAAATTTGTCAAAAGTATACAATGTCAGCTAATTAAATTATTTGTTAAATATTAAATTTGTCATTAAAAAATTCGTCGACCTTATAATAACTTTTCTCTATCAAAACATTAAATAATTTTACTTTAAATGAAACAACGCTCTCCGATTCAAGCACAGATTTAGGCAAATGATTATAAATTTTCGGGCCCATACCCAACACACTTTTACCAAAGAATAGAAATAGCAGAATTGCAATATAGGATCAACTGGGGCAAATGCTTCTGTGGGGCAATTGCGTCTTATGAGAATTACTGACAAACTCTTCATAAGTAAGGCAACTAACGCCATCTTGTATAGAGTATTGCAACTAAATATAGAAAAAATACTGATGTAAGTCCCCACCTACATCAGTATTTTTACATAATTTGTGAAGGGTTTGTCAGTCATTCTTGAAAGACGCAATTGCGTCTTTCGAGAATTAATGACAAGCCCCAGTTGGCTCTAATTATGTCTAGCCCTCTTTGAAAATAGAGAATAGAAAAGATTTCTCTATCCAAGTCCTAAAGACTGCAGAATTCCATTAAAAAGAAATTATCTGGGCACAATAACTTGCTCATTTGCTGCGGTCACTCATCTCAGCGGGTAGTGTTGTCCTCTAATAACATTGTGTAATGATACCGGGTAAACTGAACACGGGGTGCTCTATCAAACAAAGGCTATACTCCGAAGGAGTGTTCAGTACACTATTATGTGCTAAAAAAATAAATAGACAACATTCCAACATCTAAAAATTAAACATACTTTAATGCGTGAAAGCTAAAATGAAAACATCGAAAGCTAGCCAGAGAAAAGACCCTTTGGGGTGTTTTTCCACCAAAAATGAGCGATACAAGGATATGAAGCGCGACAAAAGTAACAAAACCCGACTGCAAAATGTAGACTCACACTCTAAATGTACCTAATATTAAAATGTTGTCCCTATATAATATGTCGTTTCCACTATCAAGACGATTCAAATGACACCTCACATACCGAAATGCATCAAGCTGTAGTCCAGTGTAACCGTTCCGAAGACGGGTCTGAGCAGTAGCATATGTCGTTGTGCTCCATCTTAGACCACAACGTCGCTTAACATCAGGGGAGTTGGTGGTCAAACGACGACATATTCTACATAAAAAACAAAACCCTCCTTACATAGTCGTTTAAAAAAATCAACCAATAAAATCACTGAAACATTTGTACATACATACATGCATATAGTCACGCCTGTTTCCTATAGGGGTAGGCAGAGACCACTTCTCTCCACTTGCTACGATCCTGGCACACATCTTTCGCTTCATCTACTTCCATCTTGATCAAGTCAAAGAAGTTCTAAAGAAAGGCCAGGTCAGGAGTACCCGTAACCGACGAGCGTGTATGAAAAAACTCATGGAAGTAGAAGAAGCGAAAGATGTATCACTGAAACAAATAAAATAAATAAAATGATGGTCTTTTCTTCTTATTATGTTGTTTTTTCTCGCTATACATCTTCGCACTGCCAGTCTTATAGTGGAAAAGTACCTTTAAGATAAATACACTTAGAGGTAGATCTCATAAAATACCTAAACTCTCTCCTCCGACCTAAGCACAGTAAATCTCTTAGTAGGGTGCACTCACCTTCAGTTCCACAATACCCCCATTTAAATGCTGATGCACCTGCTCCAAATGATAATGAACGGGAATTACAATATTTTAATATTCCCGCCAGTTGCGCAAGTTTGAGTTTTATATTTATTTTTCAACTCTCCGGACGAAATGTACGAAAATATTCAAGGGTATATTTCAACTATAAGAGAGGTGTTTATTTGTATGTTTGAATATTTACTTGTAGCTTAACTTTAAATGTGAGTAGATTGAATGAGTCAGGTTCGAAAATATATACACAAACCCTTAGCAAGCCTTAGTAACCCTTAGCTTACGTTGTCTTTTTCGTTCGAGTTTAAAAATTTTAAAAGTACACAGAAAAACTTTTCCGAGGCAAACCGGAAAATGGTTTGTATTTCTGGTAGTAGTAGTCTAGTAGCAGTGACGGATTAACCATATAGCAAGATGATCAACTGCTACGGGTCCCGCACTAAATATATTTAAACCCACTCATCCCTGCCTCAGCGTAGTTTTTTTAAATGAAAATTATTAAGATAGGTATCAGTGCCGCATAAGCCGCATAGCAGGACGCAGCACATGCTGCAAGACCCGCGCAAAAAAGACAACACCCGGCGCCAAATTTCCCAAAATAGAGAGGAAAAGGCGCTGATCATACTTGGTAACACTAAAATTGAAATGATGAGAAATGGAGTGTTTTGGTGGGAAACCAACGACTCAGGGGCCCCTTCACTTTTGCTATGGGCCCCGCACTCGCTTAATCCGGCACTGTCTGGTAGATGTAGTTATATTAATAACTACAGACAACCAAGTGTCGTTATTAAAAGAAAAACAAAAACTCGGCTGCAAAGTATTGGCCCTATCTCACTATCGAGACAATTCAAATGACACCTCACATATCGAAACCCATTCCGGTGTTAAGGCGTGCCAAAGAAACCTCATACAAACATACCCACATACATACAAACACTTGAAAAACATAACCCTCTTTCTTGCGCAGTCGGGTAAAAATAAGGCTATACCTGCTTAAGCCCCAATAAAATAATTTGAAAACAAAAGGTAGCGTCTCAACCGCGCGGCCGAGTACTTCGCGGTCGAGTTTACCAACGATCTGCACTTTGCAGCTCCTCTGTTAAATAAAGTAAACTAGGTATTTAATAAGATTTTGCCGTTTACCATTAATGGTAATACTTACTCATCTAGTTCATATAACTTGATAATAGCCAATCTTGTGGCAAGCTAGTAAAGCCACTGTATAACTAAATTACGCTCCGTCTAGCGCTTGAGAGTAAAGTTTCTCCACAGTAAGACATAATAGTCTAAATTGTATTAAACACGCTGAATTAAATCACAAACTAGTCAGAAGTAAGACAAAACCCTGGCTCTCATTATTCTCTCCGAATTAGTTTAAGGGTGTGGCCACACTGCATTGAGAATAATTGTAATAATTATATAATAATTATGTATAACTATTTTAATTAATTTTTAAAAACAGTAGCGTGTAGAACTTTGAGAATGCCATGAAGCAGACTGAAACCAAAGTTATCAAATCCAAATTAATTTTTTTTTTTTTCGTGGAGCATTTTGAAACCTTTTCTTGGGGCACTCTGGGAATAACCTCACAGTTTTTCTACGATACTGATTGAAACACTGGTAACGTAGCATAATTGTTTTGGTTGGTTTTGTAAAAAAAAAACTAAACATACGTACCTACCTACCTAAAAGGTCATTTTATTGGCACATACTCGTTACAAGTAGTATTGGCATGATATTTATTTTATATAAACACTTTAAAAATGAATAATATTTTTACATGCATAAACCTATATAACTAATTTTTTTTTTTTACAACAGACTAGGCATGCGTTTGACCACTGACTCGCCTGATGGGAAGCGTCGACGTGATCGAAGGTGTAACACGCTTGCCTAGGAGATACCTATTCACTTTACTCTTAAACACCCCCGGATTGTATTTAGGTGGAAAGACAGACACATTTCATTCTATTCACTCATTCAATTCTAATCCAAAAGCCCGTTGGCAGAGGGAAAGGTGCCCTAAGGAGAACCTAAGGAAAGGCCCTAAGGAGGCCCTAAGGAGGGAATGCTAGCAGCATTGCCACGCTGGATGGCAATGCTCAATTTCCTAGAAGGTTAACACAAGTTTTAGTTTTTTTTTAATCCGTCACCAATTTTCATCAAACGTAGCTACGAGTAAGAACACTCCCAACGAATTCATCTTTCAAACAAAAAAAGAAGCAAAATCAAAATCAGTTCATCCGTTTGGGAGCTACGATGCCACACACACATACACGTCATTTTATAACACCCCGTCGATTTTGCGTCGGGGGTTAAAAATCATGGCAATTATAAAACACTAGCTGCGCCCCGCGGTTTCACCCACGGTAAAAAAAGTATCCTATGTGCTATTCTAGACTATAATCTATCTCTGTGAAAATTTCATCCAGATCTGTTCAGCCGCTCTGGTGTGAAAGAGTAACAAACATCCATCCATCCATCCATCCATTCTTACAAACTTTCGCGTTTATAATATTAGTAGGAAGGATATAGTATGATATTTTCCACAAAACTATGTAGTTACGTAGTTATATTACGTACCTACATAATTCGGATTTCTTGGGATTTCGAAGGGAATTGTTAGCTACTAGATATTCCAGAAACCAGAATTTCCTTTGCTATGCTAGCTATCTGGCAGATATCAGATGCTTCTATTACAATGGCAGTAGTAGCTCATACTTATAGGCATCTACAACTGAAACTCGTATCTCTCAAATTTCACTAATTTATGTAGTTGTAAATGCGTAAATTTGTGAGAAAGGGTGTGTGTGTGTAATTGTGTATATGTGACTAGCGGGCCGTTGCAACTATGCTACAAAAATATGCCTTGTGTACTAACTAGATGCATCCCGCGGTTTTACCCGCGGTTAAAAAGTAGTCTTTGTGTTACTTTTTACCTGTAACTTTACCTTTTACTGTACTGTTTACCTGTTATACTCTGGTATAAACTACATCCATACCAAATGTCATCAAAATCCGGCCATTCGTTTGAGCGTGACGACGTAACAAACATACACGCTAACACACTCACAAACTTTAGCCTTTATAATATTAGTGTGAAGTGTGATGCACCTGTGACTTTACAGATTATACATATACTAGCTGCGCCCAACGGTTAAACCCGCGATTCCGGATTAAAAAGTACCCCATGTGCTTTGCTGTGCCTCTGGCAATCTATATCCAAAATTTCAGGATGATCGGTTCAGTAGTTAAGACTTGAAAGCGTTACAAACAAACACACAAACAAACAAACAAACACACGAACTTACTTTCGCATTTATAATATGATCATAAATCATAATATGAATAGATATGGATAAAATGTATGACAAGCCAAACAATTAAGATCATTTAAATATCTTTTTAAATAATCTGCGAAATAAGCACAGAAATGAAACAATTATTGGAACATTAATCTGTAAGTATAAAATATAAAACTTAGTTCTACATTCTTACTTGTCCATTTAATTTATTACACGACTTCTTTCTTTCAACTACGAACCACGACAAAAACTCCGCCACTAAAGCACTGAAAACATTAATTAAAAACGTCTTTGACTTGTTGTTTAAACGAACTCAAATGCAAACTTTGTAAGTGGAAAATAATCTTTGAGCAAGAGGCCATGGGCAGAGCAGAGAAATAATGGAGATAGATAACTTTGTTACTTTGCCTTCTTATTTGGGAGCACATGCTGCTGTTAGCTTTTAAGCTCTATTTACAAAATTTGTTTAAAAAGCTATTGATTAAAAAAAAAAAGTTATTGATATTTTGTGCTTAAACTGTCACTAACTTTGAGTAGTCATAGAAGTTAAACCATCGTTTCTATAGATTAGTAATTAGTATCCAGCCTACGTGCTCAACTCATTTAATTAATTTATTTATTTTGAGTCCCTAATTGGTTAAGAAAAACCCAATTTCTAAATTCTAGTAAACTTAGAAAACATAGAACTTAGACAGATCCCACACTGAAAAAAAATATCAGCCCGAATTCCATTAAAAGTAATTGTTTTGCAAACTTAAAATGGAGCTATCTCATTAAACACCTTGGTCTAATTGAAAAAATAAAATAAAGTTAAACAGTTCTGCAGAAAGTTCTGAAAATATTTCTAAAGCATCCAGAAAGAAGACTTGAAAATTACTGAAGCGTTAAACACCTTCATTACCACATAATACTTAGCAGAGAGCCAGCCTCTCCACAGATTGTTCAACCGCTAATGAATTAATTATTTAATTAAGTTTTCCAGAATCTGTGTTAGTGTCAAATATTATTTCGTTACTTAGGTTATGTATAAAAAATACGTCGCGTGAGAACGTGACAAGGCTACCTATAAAGATACGTCTGTCTCGTTAAAAGGAATCGACCAAATATTGTTGCGGCGAGCATGCTATGCCTGCTGGTCAAATATTTTCTTTTCGTTAATAGACCCTTTTTAGAACGCTAAATTGCTAAAACCTATACTAGCTAACAGTATTGATGTTCGTATCTAATAAACAACAATAGCAAAAACAGGTAGGGTCAAATGCGTCTGTGGGCCAACTACGTTTTTCGAGAATTACTGACAAGCCCTCCACAAATAAGGCAACTAGCGCCATCTTGTACAGATTATTGCAACTCAAGGTTTAAAAGATGTACGTAGCGCTTAATTTGTGAAGGGTTTGTCGCAATTGCCCTACGGACGTATTTGTCCCAGTAGACCTTTTATTTTTAGCTTGTAAATTGAGTTCTGAATAGCGCCTATTGTCAATTTAAAATTGAATTTATAAGTAACTAGCTGCGCCCCGCGGTTTCACCCGCGTTTAAAAAGTATCCTATGTGCTATTCTAAACTATAATCTATCTCTGTGCCAAATTTCATCCAGATCTGTTCAGCCGTTCTGGCGTGAAAGAGTAACAAACATACATCCATCCATCCATCCATTCTTACAAACTTTCGCGTTTATAATTTTAAGTAGGATGCTAATAAGCATTTTTAGAAGAGCCCAAGTGAGTATCCAAACTTACTTTCGAAAATATATCATCAAGCAAACTTTATATTTTAACCTAAAGCGAGATACGAAGGGAAAGTTCATTAACGGTTATTAATAACAAAGTTCGCGTCGATTACGGATTCAGGAACGCACGAATCCGGAAAGGGTTTATCATTTTCCGGAAGTAGCTTATAGAATAGAGCGCATTAATGAAAGGGTGCGACCATTAAAATGGCATTTAAAAAGACACGCAAGCGAAAGCTCCTTACGATAAATACAAAACATAAAGCAAAATAATGAGGTTTTCATAAAAAAAGTATGCGATTAGGTTTAGGTATATTACAGTATTATATAGTATTATATAGATAATGTTCAAAGATTATCTCCCTTACCTTTTAATAAACACTATAGCCTCGGAATAGTTTTATAGTGTTGTGTCTTTTTTCTTTTTATACATTTTTGAGTTGAATTTATCCGAGGCTATAGAACGTTTATTAGTAAGGTGAGTTAAGGCGATAACATAACATTGATAATATTAGATTTTAAGAATCAATTGAACTTTGAATTGAACTGGATTGAGACTTGACATTGAATATTTTGTAGTAAAATTGTTTCGTTTTTACAAAATGATAGGGGGTGTCAGGCTCACACCTGTCACATTTGGGATTGAATATCGTCCGGCGAAGTGCGGGTGTTGTATTACACCTCTGCCAGCCGCCTCGGGGGAAAGTCGTGACGTAAGATGTTACTTCGTTTTTAAGTAGCAATTATAAAGCTATTGATATAAATGTAAAATGTGAATAAAAACCACAGAAACTTTAAGGACCTTTACAATTTAATTATGCATCTACGACGTAGATGATGGCTTAGCGTAGATTCTACGTAACGTCATTACGTTTTCTATTACCTTTCACATTTTTAGCAATAAATATTTAGCAATTTTGGTAAATCATAAAGTAGAGTACAGCTCAATATAAAAGGTCGTCGTTCTCAAATTGGTTACTTTCATATAATTAAAGGTAAGTTACTACTTTGAAAAACCTTAGAAAAAGTTACTTAAAATTAAATTCAAAATAGTGTCGTGGGCGTAGCTTGTACAATCGCAATAAATCTTTTTATTCGCAAAAGTTGACATCAAAACTCTAATTTCTCATTCATATTCAACGTAGCAGTAAAAATACAATTAAAACTTTAAGTAGGGCGGTATCAACTATCCGTTGAATATCCTGACAACGTTAACTTCTACTAGAGTGGAGAAAAACAATTCTGTTATAATAAAAAGATTATAAAAATGCAGACAGGAAAGTTTTAACGATGGCTTTAACGATCTGTGGAACTTGTTATAGGACTAAATGGCAGGAACGAAATTAAAAGTCATTTCGCTTTGTTCCCCTCTTTGTGAAGGGATGTGGATAATGTATCGATGTCGTTGTTTCTTTTTATCTTAAGTTAGGTATCTACTGTTTTTAATCCCTGACATACAAACGACGGGATGTTTTAAGTTTGACGTGTTTGTGTTTGTGTGTGTGTGTGTGTGTGTGTGTGTGTGTGTGTGTGTGTGTGTCTGTGGCATCGTAGCTCCCGAATGAATGAACCGATTTTGATTTTGCCTTTTCTTTGAAAGGTGAATTAGTCGGGAGTGTTCTTCGCTATGTTTGATGGCAACCTGTGTTAATAAAAATGAGTGTCGGGGGTTCTTTTAGATTAATTTTATAATACTTACAACACATCAAATAAGAAAATATTGTGGGTATTAATATTGTAAATCAAAGTGGATTATGGCACTATTTAGGTACATAATAATACGTTTTCAAAGTGGGAAATAGTTTATTTCCCATTCAGATGTATCAAAATCCTGATGCCTCTTTTTTTCTATGAAAACCTACTTTTCTCAACTTAATTCTTTAATAGATACCTACTTTATTTTTTTTCCAAATGTTCCGACACAATCAAATCTAAATACATAAACTTACATTGATTCTATCGATATTTCTGAATCAGTTTCGATACCCACCCCTTTCAATTGATGAGTTCAGTGATCTACGAAAATATTTTTCGCGATAAAGTCATTATTAATCTATAATCAGCGTTGTGAAGTTGCCAAAAGGTTTCTAATTGATCGGTGGTGAATCTGGTGACTAATTTCTATTGTTTCTATAAGAAATTGTCCTAATTAATTAATTTTAAACAGACACATCGTAACTTATGTTTTATTATATCTGTGTTAAATATGTGTTAAAACATAATCTTTTAAAATGTTCATCATTGGCAAATTTGATAGCCGCAGTTATGTGAAATTAGGCAACTAACGCCATCTTATCTCATCACGTACCGAATTTCTGGCTTGCGTTTTGAGAATGCGTTGTTTGGAAACATACCTTCAATAGGTAGTTATTCTAAGGAACTACATAATTTATCTATCTACGTGTAAAGGTAACCATTCACCATCCTGCCTTGCAGTCCGCCGTGCAGGACTGCCGCTTCATGCAGGATGGTAAATGTGTAGCAGCCTGCATCGCGTCCGGCAACGACGTGCAGGACGCTAGGCAGGATGGTGTGTGAGCTACATCCTTATTCTTATTCAAGGTGAGGGCAAGTCCTGCACTGACGTCCCGCTTGGGGTGTATTGTGCATTTCCCCCTGCCAGCACCTACCCGAGGCAACCCAACTGCTTGAAATACCAGAGTGAAGCTCTAGGACGCTGGCATAGGCGCTGGGAAGCTACACCCTTCTTCACAGTGACATACCGCAGTGAAACTCTAGGGGGCTGGCATAAGCCCTGGGGAGCTACATTCTGCTTCGCAGTCCTGCACGGCGGACTGCAAGTAAGGATGGTGAATGGTTACCTTAAATCCATGTCAAACGCAATGACCAAAAGTTGCCAGCAATAACTTTGTTGTATGATACACAATTTCACTTTGATAGGTGTACCTAAATAAAAGAAAAGAATAACAAAATGCTCATAAACCACCAATCCAACAAATGGAGGACTTAGTGCCGATAAATGTTTTATTTTAGGTACAGTCGGAGCTAGAAATGTGTGTGCTTTCTCTTATATTTGGGAGAGCCTCGAGTGAGGACAGCTGAAGAATTTATTATTGCCCTGTGCGATTTTAGTGCATAGGTGCATAGGTTTTGTCTATTTTTCTAGCGGTGAAATATGGCTTAAGGTTTAAGCGAAAAATGTGTCACCGACATGACATCATGAATTCAGGGTTAGGGTAAAAGTTCAAGAAAAAAAAATGTTAATACTTAATTAATAGTGAGACTATTTTTATTATTTCGTAAAATACAGAAGAACACAAATAAATATAAGACAAACACAAACATAAGGAAATCATAGGAAAACTGATATTATTCGCTGATATTTTGTATATTTGGCTAATTTCTGACGACTTCATTCACAAAAGTCGTTTCACAGTTTAGTGAAAAAACTCCTCTTCAATATACTTGTGATGGTGAATGTACAAAACAACAATATTATTTTATTATATCTTAGCAATAAAGAATGACATAATTCCACGTGAATCGCTTCCTTTCATTGCAGTTATGTTACAGCGCGTTTTATTACCGGTGTTTTCTGCAAAAAAAATCAAAGATGCTTTTAATTTCCTGAGCTTAAATACTAACTATCCTAATCAATATTAGTTCATTCATAATTAATACTAAAAATTGATGTTCATTTATTTATTTACTCATTAACACTGTGTACACTAAATCATCATCAAAAAAATACGTAACTAGAAAAATCAAATATCACAATAATTATAAATGGAGACGCATGCAAAAGTTAAGAGCGAAAAATATAATTATTATTCATTAAAAATTACACAAATCATAAAATACCTAAAACAAGGACAGAACAAGGTCCTTCATAAACAACCCAAAATAGCCGTCAATAAGATTTAAGTAAATAGAAAAGTGCAATAAAAAAAAGATGAAACATTACAAAATATTAATCAATAATATTATAACGAAAGAGAGCTTATTTGTTTGTTATGCTTTCACGCCTTGACTCTCAACAATAAGGGTACGAATACAATGGCAAAATATCATGTCATACGATTATATGACACACTTAAATGTCATATTAATAGTCAAGTTTAAACGGACAAAGTCAACACTTTTTTACACAACATATCGTCACGCAGAGGTATGTTACGGTACCCACAATTTGCCTGACAATATTCAGTCCGAAATGTGACAGGGAGTGAGCCTGTCGCCATACACCGGGCTCCAGGTATGTACTTTTTTTAATCTGCCAAAAAGCCAAGGTCCAAGCTGAGGTTTTATCTGTCTTTGTGACACATTAGACCAGGGGTTCCAAATGGCGGACCGCGGTCCGCATCTGGACCGCCGACCCATTTTGTGCTGTCCCAGATGATGATTTTTGATGCTTATAAAACTAACGGGAACGGAATAAAAAGTATCCAATGTCCGTCTCCTGGTTCTAAGCTATCTCCCCACAAATTTTTAGCCAAATCGCTTCAGCCGTTCTTGAGTTATAAATAGTGTAACTAACACGACTTTCTTTTATAAATATAATTCAGACATATCTTTGTTGAGCACCATTGTCAAAGATGAACTTCCTCAAGAATAAATTTCGATCTCGACTTACTGATGAACATCTCCAAAATTTAATAAATAGCTCAATAGCTTGCACCAATTTTATTCCAAGCTTCAGACAGATAGTCCGCAACAAAAAATCCCGTTGTTATTTCCGTAATTACTTTCGTTTATTTTATTTATTTAATATAATTTTCTAAAAAAATGTTGTGTGGACCGCGATGGTCATTTCATTTCTTAAAACGGACCCCGACCGAAATTAATTGGTGACCCCTGCATTAGACCATCCACAGCATATTTTCCGGACAGAACAAGGTCTTTTTTATTACCCGAACATGCTATCTTTCACTAATGTCCTACAGCTTTCGGTGCTTTATGGGTGAGTCTATTTTATATACTTTTTACCTACTAATATAAGGGCTTAACCATTTTGAACCTTAACGTTTGGTGTTAAAGCTTTAAGTGTATTTTTTATTTTATTTTATTTAACGAAAAGTATTTTAACAAAAGCTAAGCTTAAAAACCGACTTCCTATCCTGTAATTCGTCATCCATATAAACAAGTTTTAAACTTTTGCTGATATTTTAAAACTGCTCGACCGATTTCAATAAAATTTGTGTGGGACCACCTATAAAGTATGATCTACCAAACAAAAAGAATCATCAAAATCGGTTCATACACGACGAAGTTATCCGCGAACAAACATAAAAAAGCATATAATATACAGTCGAATTGAGAACCTTTTCCTTTTTGAAGTCGGGTAAAAAATACACACTACATTATAAAATCTAAAGTAACTATCTCTGTCTGTCTGTTTGTAGGCATTTCACGGCTAAACGGACTTTGATAAAATTAGTTAATTCGTTACAGTGTATGACGAGGAAGGTTTCTGGAGACTATTTTCTAAATAAACGCGAAAGAAGTCACGGGTAACAACTAGTAGAATACAAATTTAAAATTAAACGTAAGCATTAAAAAAGCTTTTGATTCATAATAATTCCTACGATCCAAAATCCAAAAATGATTTATTTATTTTATTTTTACATTTCAGGTCAACCAACGACCTTACAATAACAGAATAGTAAATTTAATATATTTACTAAAAAAGTCATTTATAGGGAGACACTTCTAAGAAATATAATAAAAAAAAAGGAATTGACGCACAAATAGAATGATTAAATAAATAGAATTGAGGTAGACGTAACAAAAGAATGAAATAGTAAACAACGCAAAATAATAGATTTTGAAAAAAGAATGAACTAAAAAAATTTTTTTTTTTTATATAATATAAAGAAAAATAGATAGATAAAGCATAATATCAGTACTCACTAACAAAAAGAAAATACAAGAAATTTTATTTGTATCACAGGTTAAATTTATCGAAAAAATTGTCGCTTAATCGCTTCCTAATAGTAGATATACTTAAGAAAAAGATATCAATATCGAGTTCAGGATTTTTACATACTTTGTTGAAAGTAGTGCTAGCACGCACGATAAAACTGTTTCGTCGATAGTTAGTCGCTGATCGGGAAGGACCTTACATATAAAATAATTAGGTATACAAATGATACCTTACATATATTATAAAATAATTAGGTATACAAATGTTAAGTCGTATTATTATAATATCAAACTACTAAATTTGTCATAGAATTAGAAGAAATTATACCTACCTACATATAAATAAACCCAAAAACATTTTTTTTTTTTTTGGGACAATTGAGTAAGGCAATAAGATGAAGTCTGTGTAGCCAGCAAAGGTAGGGCAGAACCTGACTCTGCCAACACTGTCAACCGAGCTCATTCTCAGACAGGTGCTATTATTTCTATCTTTTATGCCTTATTGAGATGTACGTAGGAGTGAAGGGGACGAAAACAAAGTCGTTTAGGTACTCTAGAATCAGCCCGCAGGCTCAGATCAACCTAGAGAATGAGATGGCGCTCGGCGGATGATTTAGGTGAAGCCAAAAACCATCCAAAACCTACGCTACTGTCGTATATGTACACAACCACGCACACATTGACGCAAAAAAACTACGCTACTCGCTTGGTCATTCTTATCTCGACATTACGTGCATTGGTTTATGGTATAATTTCGTGTACATAAATAAACATAGTGCATCATAAAAGTGTGGGCAGGGCTATATTTTGATATGATTTAAAAACTGTGCAGTTTTTTACAAGTCAATTTTTAAAAAGCCGTAACATTAAACTCTTACAAATATGTGCAGTTTTAGAATATTAAATCTACTAAGGTTGTATATTGGAACGGAAATGGCTAACGTAGAGTTTGGGCATTAACATTAGTTTTCGTGCAATTGTAAATGTTTTTCATGGCAACATTACCACGCGCACACGTTTAAAAAGAAGTGGCTTTAGCGAGATATAACGCAGTGTTCCATCTTTTCTTCTAGATTGATCTGAGTCCGCAGGTAAATAAACTGTAAGTAGGTGTAAAGTTAGGTATCCTACCGCAGAATAGAAACGACTTCTATAATGAGGTTTAGCACTTGTGTTACTAGGGTGTGGAGGACAGGTGAATTTGGATTTACGACCTAATGATTTTGTTAGCTAGGGCCAGCTTCACAACGCTAACTGAAAGTCATTGGTTAGCAATAGTTAGCATATTTTAGCAACTTAGATTTAACAGGAATAATCAGAGTCATAGATAGTAACGTATTGTACTAGCTGCGCCACGCGGTTTCACCTGCGGTCCCTCCTACAAGAACCGTTAATTTTTTCGGGATAAAAGTACCCTGTGTCCTTTTCTGTATCCCAACGTGTATGCGAAATTTCGTGATAATCGATTGAGTAGTTAGGACGTGAAAGCGTTACAAACAAACAAACTCACTTTCGCATTTATAATATTAGTTAGGACAGGATTAGGATTTAAGGGTTTCAGTACATATGGTTTATTATCTTAGTGTTTTTATTTTATTTTGCATAAAATGAAAAACAACTTTTAAAGGTATCTCGTTTCATACGAAAACTAAGCCATCTTCTTGCAATGATAGAACATAGTGTTTTGGTGCTATAACAACATTACAAAAATTACATGAAACCTAAAAGATTGACAAAATCAAAGACAGACCTTGGTTCAATTCGGGATTGAAGAAGCTAATTAAAAATGTGATTTTTAACGCTTTTGAGTTTAATAACCACACACAGAAAACTGGCCCTTATAGCTTCATAATTTAGAGCCACTGATTTAATCCGAGCATTCTCCTCGATTATTATGCCCATCTACAACAAAAGAGAAAAAGCTGCCTCTTCACAGAGAAAATGCGGACTCCGATCAAGATTACGATCATAAAATATTGTGATTACTCAGTTAAAGGAAATCGGAGACAGAAAATTTGGTTAACGTCACAAAAGGAGACCTTGTGACAGTAATACCCACTGTGAGCAAGATAGCAGTAATGGAGTAGAAACCTTAAATCGTGGATCTTATGATTATTACGCTTGGTCTATCAAGTGACATTTCTATTACAAGAAGCCGGAAGCGAACGTATTCAGAGTAATGTTGGTTGCCTTGACGAGAATCGTGCGTCAGGGCTTGATAAAGGGGAATTTCATGTACATGTTTTTGTAGTTGTTTTCATGGACAAAATGTTGCAAGAAATACTTTTTCGTCCAACATGTTTTAGCAATAACATATTGGGCGTTTGATCACAATTTCGCCTGATAATAAAAGTGACAATGTTGTTGAATATGGCAAACACATTTAGCTTGTCGACGGAGCGAGCATTAGCGAGCGAAGCGTCTCTGCTTCAGGTTTGACAAAAAAGCTTTCGTATGTCCAAATTCTGTCTGGATCTCTGTCTTCCTCTACTGGTCACATTTCGATTGTTTTGAAATTTGACTCGGCAAAAAAAAACATCTGTTCAATTATTTTTTTTTATGTAGAATAGGTCGGCGTTTGACCACCAACTCGCCTGATGTTAAGCGACGTTGTGGTCTAAGATGGAGCACGACGACCTATAAGGTACTTGTTCACTCTAGTTTTGTAGAGTGAAGAAGTACTAAGACGGTAGTTGAGTGAGGCGCTACAAGTGCGCTACTGCTCAGACCCGTCTTCGGAACGGTTACACCGGACTACATCCCGAAACACGACTAGGTCATTTCACGGCATGGCTTGGTCCGGTGCGTGGTAACTAGCCACGGCCGAAGCCTCTCACCAGAGTTTTCTACCCGGTTAGCACTACCCGGGGACCACGTGTAGGGAATCAGAATAGAGTACGCTCCTACGGACGTGGGTAGCTCAGCCCCCAAACTATCGAACCAATTCTCGAACCCATTATCGAACCTACTCACAAAATTTCACGACAAAGAGCAAAGACGCCGGTCGCGAAGTCTCTAGCTTACAGGGCCACTAGTACGACTATTATTTACCCGCGACACAGTTTTTTAACTACTGCGGGTAGCATCGATACACTTTTATTAATGTACCTTTATCATAGTTCCAAATAAAGAATTTTGTATTTGTATTTTGTATTTACTTAGGCATCTTTCAAATGAAGCTGTACAGGAATACACAGATCTTCAATTTCCAATTTCAAGTGTAAATAGGATAGCCTGACGAGCGCTAGAATATTCTCTACCACCACTCCAAACATTCCTTACGATATCACCTTTCATTGAAAGCTCAAGCTGAATCATCGACATAATTTTTTTTTTGGGTTCATCAGCTCAAAGTTCTGCAGCGATACACCACTTGTGATAAAAAGTTTTGCTTGTCCATACTAATGTTATAAAGAGGAAAGATTTGTATGTTAGTAGGTTTGCAACGAATTAACTCAAAAACTACTGCTTTGATTTCTAAAATTGTTTCACCATTACAAAGCTACATTATTCCATATTGACATAGGCAGCGAAGCCGTGGGTAAAACAGCTAGTAGGTTACAAATAGATAATTAGATAAATAGAAAACAAGTAAGTAAAGTAAATACATGATAAAACATTTTGAAAACTTGAAAAGAGCGATTTTAACCCTTCCTTACTTTTATGTATGTTTCGATATGACTCTTGCAAGCTTATTGCACTCAAGGTCTGGAACTGAATACATCACCAGTTGAGAGGTTTAAAGTGCCTGTACTAAGTTTCAATGCTATATATGAACTCAGATCAACCTAAAGGAAAAGATAGAACACTGCTTTATATCTCGCTGAAGCCACTTCTTTTTTAACCGTGTGTGCGTGGTAATGTTGCCATGAAAAACATTTACAATTGCACGAAAATTAATATTAATTCCCAAACTCTACGTTAGCCATTTCCGTTCCAATAAACAACCTTAGTAGATTTAAGATTCTAAAACTGCACATATTTGTAAGAGTTTAATGTTACGGCTTTTTGAAATTGACTTGTATAAAAACTGCACAGTTTTTAAAAAGAACCTCAAAATGTAGTCCTAGCCACACTTTTATTATGTAGGTACTATGTATATTTATGTGCACGAAATTATATCATAAACCAATGCATATAATTTCGAGATAAGAATGACCAAGCGAAGAGCGTAGTTTTTTTGCGCCCATGTGTGCGTGTTGTGTACATATATGACAGAGTGTAGTTTTTGGATGGTTTTTGGCTTCACCTAAATCATACGCCATGCGCCATCTAACTCTCTTAGTTGATCTGAGTCTAAGAAATGAAAGAGCTTACATCCAATATCAACCCAACTGTTGTGTTATGATCAATGTTTGTCTTGTTCAATGAGAGTCCTTGAAAAATACTCGTGTGTACTCCGTTCCTTTGAAGAACCACCGATATAAAATGTATCTTGTTGTAAAACTTGGATAGCTCGGATCTCGGTTTGCGGAGAAATATTGAAATGATTTTAAAAACTTCCAGAGCGAATACAAGACTTGCAGGCATCTATGTTAGTTTATGTTATGTAGAGTTCGGACTTGAATCGTATTGTAAATCCATGTATTTGTAAATCTATGTTTCTAGTTAAGCGATAGCAGCCTAGTTGGGAGAAGGTCCGCCTCTCAAGCCAGAGGGAGCGGGTTCGAACCCAGCCGACGGCACGCACCAATTTTTTCATTGTGTGATCATATGTGCGTATTGTATGTCATCTGCTATATGACGGGAGCCCGGTGTATGGCGACAGGCTCGTGACATTTGGGACTGAATATCGTCCGGCGAAGTTTGGTTGTTGTATTACACCTCTGCCAGCCCACTCGGGGGAAAGGCGTAACGATATGTATGTATGTATGTATGTTTCTCGTCACAATAGACAAATAGATAATATTGCACTGTGAGATTTAAACTATTTTAATCTTAACGGAGTCCACTTTCTATTGATGAGAGGCATTTGTAAAAGATTAGGTTATCTTTTTAACAATGAGTTAATAGTTCATCAGAAGTAAGAAAAAACACCTCTAACTGTTGCGCCACCAAGAGTTAGAAGCTAGCTGTTAATCTTGAGTTAATACAATATAAGAGTGACATTTATAGTTAGTTAACTTAGAGTAAAAAAAATTATGAACCCCGTCTCTTCTAAAGTGGACCTAAGTAGTGGCTCTGGAATATTTATAGTTAAGTTACAATCTATTAAATAATAAGTAAATCCGGAACACTTACAGTTGAATTACAGTCTATATTTAATTGATCCTATCTAACCTTTTTTTCATATGTTTAGGGTTTCGTACCCAAAGAATAAAGATGGACCCTATTATTAAGACTATGATCTCCGTCAATCTGTCCGTCTGTCACCAGCCCCCAATTGTATTAACCAATTGTTTCAAAATTACTAATGAATTGCCTCAAATTGACGCTTTTTGTAAGTCAGAAATCTCAAAAATTTACAATTCATTAACACGCTAAAAACAATTGAAAACTTATGAACCGTGATAATTAGACAGTTGAAATTTTCACAGATGATGTATTTTGTTGCCGCTATACTCGTAACAACAAATACTAAAAAACAGAATAAAGGAAATAATTAAGGGGGCCCCCATACAACTTAGTTGATTTTTTTTTTGTCGTTTTTATTGATAAATAGCTGCGCCCCGCGGTTTCACCGGCGTTCCCACAGGAACTGTTTATTTTGTCTGGATAAAAAGTACCTTATGTCCTTTTCTGTACCCCAAACAACGTGTATGCAAAATTTCAAGACGATCCGTTGAGTAGTTGAGACAGCGTTACAATCAAACATACAAACTCACTTTCGCATTTATAATATTAGTTGGTACGGAACTCTTCGGACGCGAGCCCGACACGCACTTGGCCGGAATTTTAGTTCTGTTTCCAAAGTAGCATTTTTTTTTTAATTTATTTATTTATTTCGTAAAAAATATACATTTTAAAACACAAAGTATAGAAAAACTTAACAGTTTGTACGAGTATCAATACCCTTATCGCTACACGCTACAATTCTTTATGCAAACTAAACTACCCTAAAAACTTCCTAAGCTTACAACTACTACCATCTACTACCATCTACTTATACTGGCTCTGTATTATGCCTTAGTCCGTAGCAAGCTAGAATTTAACGCGCTGGTCTGGGACCCTCACGAGAAAAAATATACTTTGACGCTTGAACAAATCCAAAGAAAGTTCGCAAGATTCTTATATAGGAAAATCTATGGGTACTACCCTACTTGGTCTTATCCTTCTCTGTTCATTAGTGGTATGGTGGGAATGAACACGCTTGAACTGAGACGTAAGTGTGCTTTCGTTGTTCATTACCACCTACTACTAAATAACGGTATAGACAACCCTACCGCGTTATCTAGGTGTGGGTTGTACATTACTACGGTGGAGGAGCGTGAGCGCGCGGCGGGCGGCGAGGAGCTGGGGGGCTATTTCTACACGTGAGATGAGATGAGATTTTATCTTGGTCACTTTCACACCTATGATGTTTCAAACGAGAGCAACAAGGACGAAAAAAGGTGAGATGGAAATCTCAAATCTCCGAATAGGGCCACTGCTCGCGCCGCTTGTCGCCCCGCGCACGGACACCGCGCGACACGCACCTACTAACCACGCACTCACACTACTCAATGACCTGCTTGCCCGCCAGCCTGATCTCGATTTGTTCTTCTCGGGAAACCGTATTATGTTGCTAAATTGCATTAGACACTTACCAGACGTGTGTTTTTATTCTTAAGTTTGACACAAAAACGATTTGGTGCCAACTGTTCGTTTTTGTAAGTTAATGTAATAATAAATAAATAAATCTATAAATTATTGACCTTAAATATGTACATAATTATCACATTATATACATTATATACATTATAACCATAATAGTATTAGTAGCATTATACTCGTATGTATAATTATAGGGATTGTTTTAATTTGCCCACCTATCAACCTTGTGCTTTATTGGGTCTGATGTAACACAAACAATTACTTTACCACACACATAATCCAATGATGGAAGTAGGTAACATAATTAAATGCAAACAAGCTTTAGGCAGCCAGTTACTGTAATTTTGAGAAAACCCTTCTGTTAACACCAAAACCGACACAAACGTTGGTTCTATGAAGTCAAGATTTGTGGGAACATAGGGTATATTAAGGCCTCATTTGAAGCCAAGTATCATTTTCGCACATTTTCATTTAAATAAAAAACTGAGAAATATCAAAATTGTTATAAAAATCTAGTTTCAAAAAAGTTTGCGGTTATTGTATGGAAAAATAACTAATTTAAATTAATAATGTACTAATCGATGTTTCGTTAACTGATTTTGTTATATTTGCCAATTTCCGTCTTCATCATCATCATTCCAGCCGGTATACGTCCACTGCTAGACAAAGGTCTCCTCTAATGATCTGCATAACGACCGGCCTTGGGCAGCTCGCATTCAGCTGCTTCCCGCGACCCTCACCAGAACGTCGGTCTAGAGTTTTTGCCGGGAACCGAAAAGGTGTTGTTATAATTTTGTATTATTTTCTAAAACTTGTGATTCTTCGATTGTTTTTGGCAGACTGGCGGGTGATTGCACGGTCAGTTTTGAGATGAAAGAACCATTGTCCAGAAGTGGGATAGCGCTAGTGGTTCCAGGATGGCAGAGGGGCTAAGCCTCTCCCCCCCCCCCCCCCCCCCCAAATATTGTAATTGTAGGAGCAGTAAACAACTGAGGACGAAAGAGCCAAGGCAAATAAGCTGAAGAGAAACGCTGACGCGATGGCCTCGATGCTTTTTGGCAGACTGGTCGAACCTGGCGGGTTATCGCACGGTCAGGCTATGAGATGGAAGAACCTTTCTCCAGCAGGGGCCCTATTCGGAGATTTGAGATTTTTATCTCACCATTTTTCGTCCTTGTTGCTCTATCTTGAATAGTCATAGGAGTGAGAGTGACCAAGATAAAATCTCATCTCACTCGTAGGAATAGCCCGCCAGAAGTGGGATAGCACTAGTGGTTCCCCCTAAAATATCTAACTCTCTAAACTCTACGATAGTCGAAAATGATAGTGTAGTTAGTAGAGTAGTCGAAGTAATAATAATGATCAAATGCAAGCCTATCGTAAAAAACCTATCTCATAGAATAGACCTTCAGTAAGAAACGGTAACAGAACAAATAAAAGAACCCGTAACGTGATATACGTCCGCTATCGGGCGTACGTACCGCGGGTCAAACACGAGCCCCGCGATAAATTATATTGTATCTTGAAGGTAGCATTGAGGTTTTTTATTATATTGTCTGGCTTCTCAGTATTGAATTAATATGATGATGGAATACTACCTCAGGTTGTATTTGGGAAGAGTGATATTGAGACGGGAAGCAGAATTGAGTACAGGGAGAGAACGAGATATTATTACGGTTATTTTGGACGAAGCCATACATTTAATTGTTGGTGAGACACTGATACATTGACACACTAAGAGCTTACTCCCAACGGACACCATCAAAACGACTAGCAGTGGTAGTCGTTAGAACAATATTTTAGTTTTTGTCCCAACTGTCGCCAGTAGGGCTCGTTGTGACATACAATAATTTTTGTGCCAACGACCACCACCAAACTGCCGCAACTGGTTAAAACTACAGTCAAGACGATAGAACTCTAACACGGAAAACTAATTTTTGGTTATATTTTACACTGTGACACAGCTTAATAACTACTTATATAATTAAGTTATAATGACAAAACGCTAAAAATAATAATAATTCTTTATGACTCAACGGCGGCAGTTGGAACCAGAATTAAAACTTTGTTCTAACGACCACCAGTGGTGGCTATTTTGGTGGTCGTTGGGAGCAAGCCTGTTTGTTCAGTTAGAAATATTATATCTCTTGAAACGATAATGAAAATGTTTTGTATCTCAGTAACCAAAATGATTTACAAAAACAGGTTTTGTTAAGTAAAATTCTTAATTAAAAATGAAATCGATGTATTCTCGGACAGTGTGCACGTAGTACGCGCACGTTTAGCCTCAAATTTTTTTGATTCTCAACCTTAACTTTATCGTATTTAGTATCTTGCTTACCTATAGGTATTACTTATTGCCCAGCACATTGCTGCTGCTATGCTCCTTTCTAAGTTCTGATCAATTAGCGTGATTTTTTAATTGGCCTTGTAAATTAGGTACAATATTATTATTTTATTATCAATTGGCTGTAAATTCTCCAACAAATGTAAAATAAAATAAAAAATAAAATATCCTTGTTAGAAGACCTTGGAGTTAACTTTTTTAGATTATATCTCTGGTGGGAGGCTTCGGCCGTGGCTAGTTACCATCCACCCGACTAAGCCGTACCGTGAAATGACCTAGTCATGTTTCGAAGACGGGTCTGAGCAGTAGCGCACTTGTAGCGCCTCACTCAACTGCCGTCTTTGTACTTCTTCACTCTACAAAACTTCAAGGCTAGAGTGAATAATAAGTATCTTATATAGGTCGTCGTGCTCCATCTCAGACCACAACGTCGCTTAACATCTGGCGAGTTGGTGGTCAAACGCCGACCTATTCCACATAAAAAAAAAAAGTATGCTTTTGATTTTGGCGCCCCCAGAATCTGCCACCCAATGCAATTTGGGTTGCTGCGCCAATAAAGTTATTTATATAGTTAATCTGATTTCAACTAAAATGAAGGCTAGTGCTTACCTTAAACAGTGAATTAGCATTGCTATTCAACGAGGAAACGTTGCCTGCCTTTTAGGTAATTAGTTTACCCGCTTGGCTTGAGCTCTGTTAATTATTGTTAGGATCAACTGGGGCAAATGGGTCTGTGAGGCAGTTGCGTCTTTCGAGACATACTCACAAACCCTTTATGTATTTATTTTATTTTTTTAATACACATAGTGCAAGTATAATGTATATCTAAATATATAGGTTCAAGTAATAAGAGACAATATGACTAGGTGACCTTAGCAAATTGGGTGCTACCTACATCATTTTTCTATCTTTAGTTACAATAATCTGTACAAGATGGCGTTAGTTATAGATAGCCTAATTTGTGAAGGGTTTGTCAGTAATTCTCGAAAGACGCAATTGCCCCACAGACACATTTGTCCCAGTTGACCCTATTTGTTATTTATGTTTATGCAGGTTTTGTTGTTTTAAAAGTAATCCTCAACTAAAGTATAATTTTGTTTAGAAAAAAAACTAGAAGAATTATATTAAATCGCTCTAGTGAAGTGTGACGATATCCATTTTCTTTGTAATTGGAAAAGCATGTCATCGACGGAGATAGGTATTAATCCGATCGTGTGGTTTTGAAATTGATCCGTCGCATCCATAAAAGTGAACGCGTAAGTGTTATTCCTTGTAAATGCGACCTTTTTATAAATAACTAGCAGCGCTCCGCGGTTTCACCCGCGGTTAAAAATTATCCTATGTGCTATTCTAGATTATAATCTATCTCTGTGCCAAATTTCATCCAGATCTGTTCTGGCGTGAAAGAGTAGCAAACATCCATCCACCCACCTTACAAACTTTTGCCCTTATCAAATATTAGTGTAACAAATACCCCGCGACTTCGTTCGTGTTTATTATTTATATGTGAGCTATATCCTATCTGTTAAGTTAGATCGAACTGCACACGGTGTGCAAATTTGATTTAAATCGGTTAAGTAGTTTAAGAGTCTATAGCGGACAAACAACGTGACACGTAATTCATATATATTATGATATGCTTACAGGCAAATGCCCTTCTCTGTACCCTTGATAACGTGTAAGCAAAATTGCATCAAGATCTGTTGAATAGTTATGAAGTGAACGCGTAATAAACAAACAAACAAAACAAACGACGAAACTCACTTTCGCATTTAAAATATTACTTTTAATTAGGAAGTTTTATTTTTACTATATTTTATTGCCTGGAATAAATCGATTTAGACGATAAGGCCACCCTTGTACTCCCGAATGATATTTTATATTTAACCGACTGCGTAAGGAGGCCTACAGCCCAAACAGCTTCATGGATTTCGACATGTGAGGTGTCATTTGAATCGTCTTAATAGAGGAAGTGACATAGGCTGGATTTAGCAGCCGGGTTTTTGTTTTTCTTCAAATAATGCAACTTGTTTCCTTTATGTTCCTTTTACATTTTACTTACCATACGAGTAAATATGTATTGTATTGTATTGTAAGTTAGGATTAGGATAATTCAGATACGAATTGAGAAACAATACCTGCCAGGTCCAACCGCAGCGCGACATCGACCAATAAATCCATTATTCCTTGCTGCATTGAACAGCTAATACCTCAGCAATGTCGGGCAGCAGTACCCACCAGTTTAGTATTAACGGACCCGATCCTTAATCCTGCCCAATCCATTATGGGATAATAAACACAGCGATCGACGACGGCTTTCCTCTACCTGGGGCTATTCCTACGCGTGACATGAGATAAGATTTTGTCTTGATCACACCTATGACGTTTCAAATGAGAGCAACCAGGACGAAAAAAAGTGAGATGAAAATCTAAAATCTCCGAATAGGGTCCTTGAGCAGATATCAATTTTATAAAAGCTGAAAACATTTTTGGGGAAACTGTTTTAAAAGAAATTAGTTATGCTGCTTGTTTGAAACATTGATGTTAAAGTAACCTGAGGCGCTGGCCAGACAGAAAAGACGTAGGACGAGGACGAGGACGAGTACAGACGGAGCAGAACATGACCCCTTCCGACAAAACGAGAAGAGTCGCGTCCGCACCTCGTCTGCGCCCTAGATATTCTTCTTGTTTACATTTTTAACCGACTTGCAAAAAGGAGGACGTTCTAAATTCGACTGTATGTCTTTTGTATGTATGTTACTCCGCCAATTGTGAATCAATTTTAATGATTACTTTTGTTTGGTTGGTTACCCATATAATTTTTTTCAAAATCGATCAAGCTGTTTTTAAAATATCGATAAAAGTCTAAAAATTATTAACATATCATCACGCCTTTCCCCGAGAAGGCTGAAAGAGGTGTAATACAACACCCACACTTCGGCGGACTATATTCACTTCCAAATGTGGCAGGGGGCGATCCTGTAGCCATACACCGGGCTACAGTCATGTAGCAGATGACATACAATACGCACATATGATCACACCATAAACAAATAGGTGCGTGCCGTCGGCTGGGTTCTAACCCGGTCCCTCTGACTTGAGAGCCGGACCTTCTCCCAACTAGGCTGCCATCGCTCATCAAAAAAACACCGGACAATTAAAATTCTTGACGAGAAGTCGATTTTTAAGCTTTGCTTTTAAAATTATGTATGAAAGTATGTATTACCTACATCGACGGGATGCCGCGTCTGCGTCCCGTCCGTGCCTCGTCTTCTACTTACGTCTTTTCTGTCTGGCTAGCCCCTAATAAGTTATGACGAGTTACGTGATCACGTGACAAGTTTACAGTTCCACGCAATACTTTGGTTATGAGCAATATCACTCAAATAATTCCTAAGCTAAAAAAAGATGATGTACACAAAAAAGGTTGGAATCAGAAATTACTTAACAATGTGCCCTTTGTCGCAATAGGTATTTCATCAGCGAACCCTGTGCTGATCGACAAAGCTCTTCGACAAATATGACCCGTTCCACGGAAATAAGAAAAATCATACATTTCCATGCTGCACGAAGATTTACGCCCTGTCGAATAAGGCCTACATTTACATAGGCTTCTTTTATGGTCCGAATATACCGTAAAACATCTAAGCTGAGGAACGTAACATCCCTACGATTTTCATGCCAATATGTTATCGAATAGACGTTTTTATGGAAGGATGAATGCATAGGCTATGTTTACGGGATCCCGGTCAAATTGGATAGTGACCACGCGCGGAGTATAACGTTCTTAGACAAAGTGCTGCTTTTGGGTGCTGTCATGATCCAAAAAATAAGGTAGCCATTCAGCAGACAGATAATGACGTCATCGTCATCCGTCTCTTTCGGACTTGTTGTAAATTACTTATTTCGGTCCTGCTTATGCATCGGTTGACGTCACTGCGTGTTTCTGAATGCTTTACTACTATTATACTACGAGATGCGCCCCGCGGTTTTACCCGCGGTTAAAAAGTCCTATGTGCTATTCTAGACAATAATCTATCTCTGTGCCAAATTTCATCCAGATCTGTTCAGCCGTTCTAGCTTGAAAGAGTAACAAACATCCACCCATTCTTACAAACTTTCGCGTTTATAATATTATTACTAGTTGCGTCTCGCGGTTTCACCCGCGGTTAAAAAGTATCCTATGTGCTATTCTAGACTATAATCTGTCTCAGTGCCAAATTTCATCCAGATCTGTTCAGCCATTCTGGCGTGAAAGAGTAACAAACATCCATCCATCCATTCTTACAAACTTTCGCATATATGATATTACTAGCTGCGCCCCGCGGTTTCACCCGCAGTTAAAAATTATCCTATGTGCTATTCTAGACTATAATCTATCTTTGTGCCAAATTTCATCCAGATCTGTTCAGCCGTTCTGGCGAGAAAGAGTAACAAACATCCATACATACAATCTTTAGTGTTAATAATATTAGTAGGATTATAATACGAAGTTTGCAAAGTTCTAAAGAAAAATAATCGATGCAAACTCACTAGTCACGTGTTCAATTTCGTGTGAAGACTTCGACTCGAATTTTGGAAACTTGTGTTCGAGCAGTCGTTCACTTTGATGGGTAAAATAACACCCATAAGTATTATTCCACCCAAAAGCAGCATCTTGCAGATTTTACTTCGTATTTTATAGGGTTACTTTAGTGTCTAGCTTCTTGAACTTGTCAGCTATTGCCAAGAAGATAGGTAATATAAAATTCCAGGATTTCATTCTAATATCGTCTTGAATTCTAGGATCTTAATCGTCTTGGCAATTGCCAAATATTGATCGATTTACTTGATTTTAAGCCTGATTAACGCTAGGATTAGTGCAAAGGCGTTTATTCATTTTCGGCTTAACTTAACGCAATAGAAAGTATGAACTCAAACTCGCGCTAATTAAAATGTAACAGGGCTTTTACACTACAGGCAATAAATGTTGGTGTGGCAGTGTGCTTCAATTGACAATAAGACATGTAATACATGAATTGGAAAACTAATGCCTACTTACATTTTGTAAATATTGTTCTAGCAATAGGTAGTTGAGTAGAAGACTTTTAAAAATAGTTTATCTACTACTTCCAAAAAGGTTGCGTTAAACGTTTAACGCTCCTAGGGAGAGGGAATAGAAAGTTACAGCTAGAATGAAGGTGCGGCACTCGAACGAATGCGCATAGTAAGAAAGATACACAGAAGTTTCACTTACTCCGCGCGGAGGGACTCCACGAATTTTTTTTTTAAATTAATTTTGGATTTGGATTATTTTATTTTCTCGCAATCAAAGTGAAAATTGTGTGTAATAAATTAGACACCTTAGCCCCCTGTAAGACACGGGGCTAAAACTCATTATGATTCGGTTTCTATTTACTCCCTCGCTTAAGCTTCGGAGTAAAACTACCTCGTACATAATGGGTCATTTTAGCCCCTTGTATAACAATCTACTATTATAACCACCCCGAAATCTACTCATAAATGTAATGAAATTAAATTTTAAAAATACATTTTTTAGCTTATTAAAACTAAACAGTGATTTGTTATGATTTTTAAGCTTTTCACAAAGAAAAATGTTACAAACAGATAGGTTATTCTGTACCTAGCTTAAAAAGGTTAATTGTAGGCTATTCAAGTCGTACCTATTGTGTTTTATGTGCCATAGTTAGGACTGAACAAGTAGAGATAAGAAAAATACAACTAAATTAAGAAACATTTTAAACTAATTAGGAGCGTTAAATTAAATAGAACAATACGTTTGGCTTGAAACCCTTTTTAGAGAGGCTCCAGTTCAACCCAATAAAGATAAGTAAAGTCAATTATTTTCATTATTTTATAAAATAATGGAGTCTTCAGTTTTTTAATGTAATTTTGTAACTTTACCTGCTACTGGCAGCCCCAGCGGTTAGTCGTTATCCTACAGAAATGTTTGTAGGGATTAAAAGTAGCCTTTATTTTATAGGCTCTCTCTAACAATTTCATCTCTCAATTTTAGTTGTAATCTCGGCTTAGTGTGAAGAGGTAAGTAAAACAAAAATAAACATCATACAACATATTATACATACTCACAAACCTTCGAATTTATAATTGTTACTACGTTATTACCCGTGGATACAAAGTAAAGCTATGACAACCTAGTTGGGAGAAGGTCCGCCTCTCAAGCCAGAGGGAGCGGGTTCGAACCCAGCCGACGGCACGCACCAATGTGTAATCATAATATGTGCGTATTGTATGGCATCTGCTACATGACTGGAGCCCGGTGTATGGCGACAGGCTCGCCCCCTGTCACATTTGGGACTGAATATCGTCCGGCGAAGTGTGGGTGTTGTATTACACCTCTGCCAGCCACCTCGAGGGAAAGGCGTGACGATATACATATATGTAGCCTATGCGGTAATCTATCTCTATGTCAAATTTCGTTCCGATCCGTTCAGCCGTTCTGGCGTGATTGAGTAACATAAACACCGATGCATCCATCCATTAGTGAGAACATTAAGTAGAAAGTATAATTTCAATAACTAAGGATTTAAACTTTACTACTTAGTATTGAACGATTAATAGTCTCGGAATAGTAATACAGTGTTTTGTCTTTTTCTTTCTTTTAAATTTTTAGCGCGATGGAAAAGGACAACAAAAAATACGATTATAATAAATAAATTAAATAAATAAATTCAGGACACTTGCACACACGGTCGTCTGACTTCAAACTAAGCAAAGCTTGGACTATGGCTGCCAGAGACTGATATACATACTTAGATATTTTTAAATACATACTTAAATAGATATTAACACCCAGACAAAGAACAAAAACAAATATTCATCACATGAATGTTTGCCCTAAGTGGTAATCGAACCCACCACGCCCCCAAGCTCAGAAGGCAGGTTCACTACCAACTGAGCCACCGAGGCAGTCTATAATCAAACGTTAATTAAAAGATTTCATATATACTTAGTCTATTGTTTCCTAAAATTCATTCAAAGTTGAATAAACCAGTTATCAATAGACAAGTTCATAAAGAACGAAAATTAAACTAATAATTTTCTAGTTAAACGGTCATCAAACAATTACGGGTACGTAAAATTAATCTTGCCAAGACAGGCCTAATTTTAAACCATTGCATTAATCATTCGTTATTCCAGTCACCTTAGCACAAAATAAAATAGTTTATTCACAATACTCCCGCCCAAGTGGAGTTCCAATCCGCCCTAAATTACCCTCAGTCCCGCCCGTCCCGGGTACGTTTTTGTCGCAAAAAACTTTTCAGTCATCCATTTTAACGAGAAACCAGATTAAACAGGTGAATGATAACGAGTGCCAAGCCAAGTGGATGGAATACTACTTAACTAGATTACGGTTTTTGGAAATACTTACCAGGTGGTGTGGATTCAATTTTCGGAATGACTACTACGGATTAGGTAAGCCATACGATGTGCTTGTACTGTGCGAGGCGTGACGTACCTGCTGTAGAGACGTTAAGGCCTACTTTCACCAAAATGTAACTAGTATTTGGTCTCGATTTCGCCAACTACATACCAAACAAGTATAAATTAAAAATGGCAAAAACTCTCGACATCGATTTCATCAAAAATAGCTAAGAACATTCCCGACTAATTCACCCTTCAAACAAAAAAAATATTAAAATCGGTTCACACACACACACACACACTCACAATCACGCATAGATACACGGGCATGTCAAACTTATAACACACTATATTTTTTTCGTCGGGGGTTATAATTACCTAAAATTTATTATACATTATAAGTCGATACATAAAATTTTCAAATTCATTTATTTCAAATATCATATTCATATTGGTAACAAAATAAGTCCATACAATTAAAATTACAATTACGATTAGTCACATTACACATACAATTTATAAATTAAGTCAAATCAAAATTATAGTAAAATAAAGGATTGGTAAAAAAAATTACCCTTCTTTCAAGTTCGGGTGACCTTTTTTCTAAGCGCAATACTGATCCTACCACTAAATTTGCAGCGATGTAAATCAAAATACAATTAATCTTTTTAATTTAAAAACCGACTTCTCATCAGAACTGGATTTTGACAATTAGACCAATCAGTAAGTATTAAAAAACTGCTCGACCTATTTCGTTGAAATTTAAATAGGACCTCCTAAAAGTATAAACCTACCTTAAAAACAAAATAATAATTTTCTGAATCGGTTAAGGCGTCTTCGAGTAACAGGGGAACATACTCATACATAAAGAAAATGACTCCGAAGAACCTCCTCCGGCAGTCGGCTGAAAATCAACTCTATCTGTTCCATCCGGCTTGTGAACACATAGCTTTTTTTTATCACTTAATAGGCTTTCGTTTGGCCGCCAACATGCCTGATTAAGCAATGATGCGGTCTACGATGGAGCACGCTTGCCTAGAAGAAACCGATTTTGAACCGAGACTTGAAGACACCCAGATTATAAGTGTCAAGGAACACACACTCTGGCTGATTATTTGGTACTTAGCAGAAATGTTAAAAGATGAAATAACACCCGTCTCTCTAAAATTGGTGCAATTCTGCAAAAACCGCACTGCAAAGTTCAAGCGCAGGTTTCACAGCAAATGTTCATTAGAAAAAGCCAGGCCGGAGGAAAAAGTGTAGAATCACGGCATTCCTCTCTGGCACATCCAGAGCGTTCCCGCTTGATACAGTTTCTTAATTGAATTTACTCTAGACGAGAGCTTGCTACTAACACCAGGCCAGTAAACGGGCGATTTCATTCAGATTTTCACTGTAGATCCGGAAGTAATCGCTTTACGCGATAAGGCCGCCTTTGTATTGCCGAATGATATTTTATTTTAATATTCTCTTTATGTTTGTTTTACTTTGTATTTTTGGTGTGCAATAAAGATGTATTATTTTGTAAGTAACATATCGTCACGCCTTTCCCCTGGGGGGGCTGGCAGAGGTGTAATGCAACACCCACAATTCCCCGGACGATATTCAGTCCCAAATGTGACAGGGCGCAAGCCTGTCACCATACACCGGGCTCCAGTCATGTAGCAGATGACATACATAGAATACGCACATAATATATGTTCACACAATGAACACATTGGTGGGTGGCTGGGTTTGAACCCGTTCCCTCTAGCTTGAGCGGCAGGCCATCTCTTGGCTATCATCGCTTAGATTAGACCCGGAAGTGATTGCGTTAAAGACAATATGAATGAGATGGGACTAAATTTGGATTTGGCAAGTGATAGTGACGAATGAAGAAAACACACTGTACCAACCCCTCATTATTGATAATGATAGTAAGATGAATGATGATTACAGTGACCTAGTCGATTTTTTTCATATAAATAAATAAATTCAGGACATTTTCACACACGGTCCCCTGACCCCAAACTAAGTAAAGCTTGTACTATGGCTGCCAGAGACTGATGTTTATACACATAATATGTATTTAAATGCATGCATAAATACATACATATTAACACCAAGACATAGCACAAACGCAAATGTTCATCAAATAATTGTTTGGACTAGGGGGGAATAGAACCCACGCCCCCATTTTCAAGGATATGAAAATACGTGTATTTGCTTTTATCATCATCATTGTCAGCCTGTAACTCCCCACTAATGAGCTTAACCATCTCTTAATTAACTTCAAGTTATATGGATTTTATATCCACACTACTGTAAAAGGTCCGTCGTAAAAGACCGGTCGTGCAGATGTTCGAATGATGAATTTAAATGCCTGTTCTAGGTCTTGGTGTTAGCTGTCCATGTCTTTGTGTGTTCTATGGCACCCCCGACACAGTGAATCCTTATGGAAAGCATGAGTGTCAAAGTCAAAATCAATTGGGTATCAAAGATACACTTATGAACGTCAAAGTTTTATAATAGACTCGACCGCTTTGTTCGGAAAAAGAGCCTCAGAAGAACAGGCAAAAAACTATAATACTTACATTTCTTTTTTCTTAAAAAAATTAGTAAATAACTGTCTTACAATTTATGGCTTACAACTGGGTAATTTCATATCATATCTATATACTACTACGGGTAGTAGTGGCTACTTGGCGGAAGTGGAAATGTGGAACGTTATTTGTTTATTTATTTATTTAACTAAGTAGAAGAACGCTATAAATGTTCTGTATCACTGAACCCGTTTAAAAATATTTGTAAATATTCTAAGGCTGTTGTCTTGGGCACGTTGTCCTCCAGTCAGTGGAGTTTTTTAAAGCGTTACTACGTAACGCTTTAAAAAAAAGTTAGTAGCTCCACACAGTTTTTATTGTAAAGTACGAGCAATTACTTCGACTCCGCGTTTTATTATCAGATAAACTTTAAAATTGAGCCGAAAACTCCTTGAACGAGGCGTCAAACACTCTCGTTAAATACATTACCGTATTCGAACCTCTTTTGACGATCATTTAATTTGGTTAATGGAAATAATCGAAAGCCACTTTATCATTCACAAACTAAAGCCGATTAAGGGATCAATTTCATTGGTCAAATGGGCTCCCATTCGGCGTGTGAGAGATTTTCTGTTCTCAAATTCCATTGGTCAAGGCCTCAAGGCCGGTTGTGGGAAATACCTGCATGGGGTATCATGCTGTACCTATACTGACTAAAAAGCGATGGCGGCCTAGTTGGGAGAAGGCCGGCCTCTCAAGTCAGAGGGAGCGGGTTCGAACCTAGTCGACGGGACGCACCAATTTGTTCATTGTGTGAGCATATGTGCGTATTGTATGTCACCTGCTACATCATTGGAGCCCGTTGTATGGCGACAGGCTCGCCCCCTGTCACATTTGGGACTGAATATCGTCCGGTTATTTATTGTTATGTTATGCTATACTGACCAAAGTATAGATGAAGAACTTTCATTAGTCGTTACCCGGCATGCGTAAAGTCTCCCGAATGAACGATCGAGTTATCATCTGATGAAATTGGGACACGGGTTACGTAGCTACCGGACACAATGGTACCAAGGAAATGAACAGAGCGCGGAAAATTCCAGCATTACTACCAATACCAATAGGATAACTTCGCTGTGTAAATGAAGTGATCCCATGATGTATTTTTTCCTCGTGCACTGTTCATTTTCCTCGCCTATCTCCGGTGTATACACAGCCTAAGGCTTTAAGCCATCATACGTGAGTTCCACCTCCAATATCTCTCCTGAAATAATGTTTCAGTTTCTCTTCTGATATAAATCCGTATCGTGTGATCGGATCGGACAGAAAATCGGATATTTACGGCTCAAAGTCTACGCTCGTACTAGGAAAAATGGTTGGTCAAAGTGACTAAAGCGGTGATCAAACAGCCGATTGTCACCCCTGCTATCACAGGGTTATACCTATGAGTACCTATATGTCTAGAGACAGTTCCATACAGGAGGGCAATTCTGCTAACCAAAGCCGATGCTTAAATGAGCCGTTGACGTTGCGTTTGTCATAAAAAAACGGACGGAGACAGTTCAGTATCACTACAACAACAACAACAACAACAACTCTTTATTAAAAACATAAAATAATTACAATAGTACTTAAATAAGGCTTAACTAAGTTTTTAATGGGCGGCCTTATCGCTCAAAGCGATCTCTTCCAGGCAACCTGAATGGACAGGAACATTTATATAATAGAGGCCTTGAAAGGTCTAAAACATAATTTTACAAGACGTCAAAAATAATAATAATAATAAATAATCACTAATGTCTCACAAACGTGCCAGCGGGATTACGGCTGATGAGTTAGTGAAACATTAGTGATACTAAACCATTCCCAGTCCGTTTTTTTAGGGCTAGCGCAATGTGAACGGTTCAGTTAAGCATAGGCTTTGGTTATAGCTGAATTTGCCCCTGTTTATGAACGAAAAGTGACAGGCCAACTTTTATACTAGTGTACGTGACAGGTACGTCTTTAATAGGGTTGCGTCATAGATTTTGTTCACTTTAAAACTGTTGGTTCTTATATTTTCGACGCGTGCAATGTTTTTTCAGTACGTACCATTCATCAAAGGGCTATACCTACTCTATTTACCGTAACATCGTACGAGTGTCAGCTGTATTATTTCGTTTATCGCTTAATTTACTATAGTTGTTAATGAAAGCGATGATAGCCTAGTCGAAGAAGACCCGCCTCTCACGCCAGAGGGAGCGGGTTCGGACCCAGCCGAAGGCACGCACCAATTTGTTCATTGTGTGAACATATGTGCGTATTGCATGTCATCTGCTACGTAACTGGAGACCGGTATATGGCGACAGTCTCGCCCCCTGGCGGGACTGAATATCGTCCGGCGAAGTGTGGGTGTTGTATTACACCACTGTCAGCCCCCTTTGGGGAAAAGGCGAGACGATATGTAGTTATTGATGATTCCGTATCCGTACCCGTATTGTGTAGTGATATTTAGCGTGGTGCTGTAGTTTTAGTGCTGTCTTAAGTAACACGAATCGTAAATCAGGGCAACTTTTAAGGGTGAAGAGGAATGTTTTGTCTAATGTCACCCGCGCCATCCTACAATGAAAATAGTACCTATAACATAAAATAGGAAAAGTTTGTGTGTGAGTATGTGTGTATGTTTATTGTTCTTGCTGAAAAGGCTCATATAACAAATATCGTCATGCTTTTTCCCCGATGGCGCTAGCAGAGTTGTAATACAACATCCACACTTCGCCAGACGATTTTCAGTCCCAAATGTAACATGGTGCTGTCGCCATACACGGAGGTCCAGTTAATACACCGGGCTCCAGTCATATAGCAGATGACATACAATACGCACACAATGAACAAATTGGCATCTTCCGTCGGCTGGGTTCCCTCTGGTTTGAGAAGCGGGCCTTCTCCAACTAGGCTACCATCGCTACAAAGCGAGTTGACACGGCTCAACTGAATTTTAAAGAAATTGGTTATGGGCGTAGCAAAAACCCTAGTTTAGCACATAATATTTTACGTTAAATCTTATTAAATTTACGGTTCCTATAGGATAGCATATACCCACGTGACGCAGTGTCATGCAAGTTTGATCATGCACGATTCGTTCCTGCAGGTAGCCCGATCCTCAAAATATTATAATCCTATCCTACTAATCCTACTAATATTATAAGCGCGAAAGTTTGTAAGAATGGATGGATGGATGGATGTTTGTTACTCTTTCACGCCATAGCGGCTGAACAGAACTGGATGAAATTTGGCACAGAGATAGATTGTAATCTAAAATAGCACATCGGATACTTTCTAACCGCGGGTGAAACCGCGTGGCGCAGCTAGTATTATATAAACGCGAAAGTTTGGAAGAATGGATGGATGGATGTTTGTTACTCTTTCACGCCATAACGGCTGAACAGATCTGGATGAAATATGGCACAGAGATAGATTATAGTCTAGAATAGCACATATGATACTTTTTAACCGCGGGTGAAATTGCGGGGAACAGCTAGTCTAAAATAACTATCACACAAAATATTAAAAGATTCAATTACATCAACAAAGTTCAACGTCGTCTCATTTCATATTTGAAAATACTCAAACTCACCTTCATACACTATCAATACCATCTAAAATAATTAAAAATAAAGAATTCTGTAGCTCAATTTATTAATTAAATGTCTAGTGGTTTCTCTTTGTCATTGAGATATTAGATTTCGGTGACTATGCGTTTTCCCATTCATTAATATCTTTAGACGAACGCCTCTGCGGGAGGTTGATAACTAATCTTAGAGTCTGGGGTTTATAAAATTTCAATACTAATTTGGTAGGCTTTACTTAGGAGAGATTATCCAGGACTAGCGGACGACCCTTACCTACGATCATTATTCAATTTTTAAAATCAAATTAAGTAAAAAAATGTTTTTTAAAACCTAAAAATGGTTAAATTTAAAATTTAATTTAAAAAAGGTTTTTTTGTAATGAAACTGAGTAACGTAACGAGACGAGCAAGTCGCTCTCCTGATGGTTAGCGTCGCGCTTGCCCATAACAGATTAGTTCCAAAGTATAAAAATCCTGCGCGACAATGCACTGTGCTCGTCACTCAAAAAAAATTAGATATTTAATCTCTTTTTGCCCAATAGTTTCTCTGAACATTTTAACTCTAGTATAGTATTAAATATAGGAATATATATATGGCTTTAGCCATAGTAAAAATATATATTTAACAGAATAGTTAATAGTAAGTTTGCAGCCGGGTTTTTTTTGGTTTTTCCTTCAATAATATTTATTATTTCACTATAAATAGTAATGAGTGTAACTAGTTCGAGTTGTCAATAAATTCTGATTTCTGAGTTCATTATAAGATTGATTACGTATGGAGGTAGGACAGTAGACATAATTAATGTACCTAAATTTTATTTATTATTCATCTAATAATACTTTGCACTGAATCTCGTATCATAAAACTGTCATCATGTCCAAAAATCAAGCTAGCTTCAATACGGCTTTATGTAAAAAAAAAAAATATCACACAAGACCGTACAAGAAATGTTACATATCAATACTTATAATATTATAAAGAGGAAAGATTTGTATGTAAGTATGTTTGTAAGGAATTAACTCAAAAACGACTGGTCCGATTTCAAGAAATCTTTCACCATTAGAAAACTACATTATTCCTGATTGTCATAGGCTATAAAACGTGAACGAAGCGTCGGGCAAAACAGCTAGTTATATTTAAATTCAAGATGGGAAATCAGAATGTATTAACAACTCTATGATAACGCTAATAGTTACACAATTCAATAAACTTCAAAACTATACCTAAGTCAAATCCTAACTAATAATTATAAATACAAAAGTGAGTTTGTTTGTCAACCAATCATCATTAAATAAAATTTTACACACACGTTGTCAGAAGCACAGAAAAAGACATACGGTAACTTTTAGCCGAAAACTTTTTTCCTATGGGACCGCGGAAGAAACCGGCGCAGCTAGCGAAGTAATGAATATTGTCAACCTCCTCAAATCAAATTATTGTGATCAAAACTCACCTCGCCCTAAACGAATAGGTATTCAACTGCTGTTCCCACAGGTCCAAACACCCTATGTATTTTTAAACGACCATGCATAGAGAATCGACCCGACCCAACAGTAATAACTCTGGCATTATGTTCGACATAATATACAAACTTTTTTAATCTCATTTATATTCATGGACTTATATGCGCCCATTCATGAATATAATATGCCTAATTCATGTTTGAGCTCCGCAAAAAGAATCAGAATTTACGACCTCTTCAGTGGAAATAGTCTGTGGGCGCCAGCAGGTGAAATAAATTACGGTAAATCCAAGTTTAACGAAAGTTTTTCGCCAGTGTTTACATCGAAAATTAAATTTTCGTAGTTTGTAAGCTGAAGGCTAAAGTTGTGTGAATTTTGAAAGTCAGCCTTCAGTATAATTATGTATATTGATTTCTGACGAGTATAAAAAAATGGTTGATAAAAAAGTTTGGGATTAAAATATAGCCAAAATTTTGGTTTAAAAAATCAGTTGAGTCATTAAGTCGCATAGGGCAGAAAAACACTCAAAAACCAATTTGGGACACTTCTGAGGCGGTTTAGGTTACAAAGTTAGCCTCTACAAAACCTCGTAGCAGCGTAGCACTACTCTACGAAAGTTCGTAGCAGGGTTGCCTACTTTCAAGATTAGTTCTCCTTTTAAAAAGTCATCAACTTCCTCAACTCTCTCGTTTGACACAAAAAAGTAGTTTAGAACACGGAAAATAAAACAGGAGGTGCTTTTAAACCCGACGCAGCCTTAAGCTACCTTTTGCGCTGCCACTGAGACTGGTGGTGACGGCTGATACTTTCAAAAGGATTTAGGAATATGATAAGTTTGCTGAGCGAATATCGCCTATATTGCCTGTAACTTTACTACTAAAACTTGCATGAGTGGATGAAAAATGTAGCGATTGTGCTTTTGAGATTTGCGCTTGCCTATTATATTCATGGCGTTTTCACTTCACCGCCTTTCGCCGTCCTCCCCATGGACATTTTTCCCTTTGCCCGGTTTTCTCCTTTCTGCTTTTTCTAAGTTTGACAGGGTCGTGCAAGCAAACAAAACCTGAGATGGGTGACTGAGCTCAAACTCTTTGTTTAAAATCTTTTATTGTCAACTGGTGCAAATACGTGTGTGGGACAAGCGTCTTTCGAGAATTACTGACAAACACTTCACAAATTGAGGGGACGAGACCACGCGGCAGATCATCATTACGGTGGACTGATCAAATAAGGGCTTGCACTTAACGGCTCCATAAACACGTGCACAAGAAAGACTGCTATACGCGACGAATGGAACTTGTGAAGCGAGCCACCACCCTGACCGATGACCACGACCACTCTGACAAGAGTGTAAACGACTAAGAAGAAGAACTTCACAAATTAAGCGCCACCTAAATCTTTTTTCTATCTTATCCATATAAGACGGCGTTAGTCGCCTAATTTGTAAAGGGTTTGTCAGTAATTCTCCCAAAGACGCAATTGCCCCACAGACACATTTGCTCCAGTTGACACCACTAATTTTATTATACTTTTTCACACTAATTAATTGATTTCTAAAAATAGTGGCAGTTGTATATCAGATCAGTCATTTATTTCGATTATTCAAGATCAGTTGAGTTTTTTCAGTCGAATTAGGTAGTTATACAGGGCTATTTGTACCTTATCAAAAACCTCTTAAGGGTTCATTGTACTCATCAGTACGAACAACTTTTACTATGGGGCGAACTCCGAAATCGCGAAAAAAAACAGCTGTTCCATACAAAAAGTTCAATCACTTTTGACAAAATGTATGGAACAGCTGATTTTTTTTTAGCGATTTCGGTGTTCGCCCCATAGTAAAAGTTGTTCAGATTGATGAGTACAATGAACCTTTAAGAGGTTTCTGGTAAGTTACAAATAACCATGTAGATATAAACAGTCAAAACGTCACATTCGGTGTGTGCCTACTACCTACTACTATATTATGTCATGGTATAATAATACACTCCGCCGGGTATAGCAATCAGAAACACCTAGTGGCATCAATCGATGCTTAAGCAAGACCGAAATAAGTCATTTACAACAAGTTCGAAAGAGACGGATGACGATGACGTCATTATGTGTTTGCTGAATGCTAGACCTTGTTTTTTTGGATCATGCAATGTCCAACTGTCCAATGTCCAACCTACTTCTAAAAACAACAGAATATTTTCTTTGAAAACTAACATAAAACAGTAAATAAAATTATCTAGCCAGAAGTTGACTGTTCCTTTTTTTTTTTTTTTCTCTTTATTTTTAGGGACATTTAGAACACAGGTCTACGTCAGCCCCATCGTAACCTTATATATTTAAATACTAAAGTAATTTAATAATCACATTTATAATTATTTTTAAATTAACCAGTTAGGTAGACTGGTGGAGCTGGGATCATTTAGGGCCCGGAGAAAAGTAAAATAACCACATATATTTTATTCATGGTACTTTTCACATAAATTCTTTCTTTTTTGTTATTTTCTAGATCCTAATTATTTTATAAAGTACAAGCTGCGATGTGCTATTCTAAACTATAATCTATCTGACTATCTATATTAGACTGCCTCGGTGGCTCAGTTGGTAGTAAACCTACCTTCTGAGCTTGGGGGCGTGGGTTCGATTCCCACCTAGGGCAAACATTTATGCGGTGAACATTTGTGTTTGTTCTATGTCTGGATGTTAAAAAATCTATTTAAGTATGTATTTAAATTTATTTAGGTATGTATATCAGTCTCTGGCAGCCATAGTACAAGCTTTGCTTAGTTTGGGGTCAGGCGACCGTGTGTGGAAATGTCCCGAATTTATTTATTTATTTATTTATCTCTGTGCCAAATTTCATCCAGATCTGTTCAGCCGTTCTGGCGTGAAAGAGTAACAAACATCCATCCATCCATTCCATCCATTCTTACCAACTTTCGCGTTTATAATATTAGTAGGATTGCATTAGAAGACTTAAAAAAATAGTTAAGAAGCTTGAAATAAATCGAATACCGATGCGAAGGCAAAATTACTTACCCTACAGACAGCAAAACATAATATCGCGTTTTACATCTATACCCATACTATTACTGCATAGTTAAGAGCACTAAACGCCATAGACTGGTTAACTATGCGGCCAACTTATCTCTAGCGATGACTAGTTGAGGGAACTATTTTTTTTCCCGAAAAACTATCCATGTTTGTTTAGTAAATACGATGGTGGCGCTCCCACCAACCGTATAAATAAGTTGGTCTTGGTAGCTTTTCACTGACCTCTAAGTTTGAACTTAGTCTAAACTATTCAAACTTTACATACGAACATCGAATGTTTCTAAGTTCAGGAATCTCATTCTGGCATGTACTATATTATTTTGATCTCAGTCTCGCTCGTTAGAAAAGTCGTAAGAGTGAGAGAAACCGAGATAGTGCCGCACATGCCAGAATTGGGCTTCTGAGGGCCTACCATGACATCCTATTTCCATGATGATTACGTTTGATTTTCGACGCTGCGCGACTTTAAACCTTATTGACTTTGACCTATTACCTTACTTTGACTTTGACTTTGATTGCGCAGGTACACGATTCGCGGTCGCTCATCGTCGAAATCGTCAATCGTATAATAATATACTCCACCAGGTATAGCATTCAGAAACACGTAGTGACGTCAATCGATGTATAAGCAAGACCGAAATAAGTCTTCACAACAAGTTAGAAAGAGACGAGTGACGATGACGTCATTATGTGTTTGCTGAATGCTAGAATGTTTTTTTGGATCATGAAGATGACATGGTAGCCCCCTGGACGGGAGTAGAATAAGCTTTCATACTTGCGGTTATTTGAGACTTGGATCACTGTCAATGAAACTAGAACTCTACGTAGACATGGATACCTACAAAATTTAACTAAGCTTCCTTAGTGAAATACTGAATTAAATATGAAATGTAAAGTGGAGAAAAAAAAGAAAACTATAGTAATTAGTATAGAATACAGTATCAATCCTAACTAATATTAAAAATGCGAAAGTGATTTTGTTTATTTGTAACGCTGTCACATCTCAACTACTCAACCGACAGTTTTGAAATTTTGCATACACGTTGTCTTGGGTACAGAAAGGGACATAGAGTCACAGAGTACTTTTTCCTTTTCTCCCGACAAAATTAACTGTTCCCGTGGGACCGCGGGTGAAACCGCGGGGCGCAGCTAGTAATAATTATAATAAGTTCAAATCAAATAGATTTTTTTTTAAATAATCACTTATTTGCTTATAAAAATAGTTATACAATTACATGAGATTTCCTGTCTCCCAAACTAGGGTGATCCTGTGCTATGGGAGACAGTTAGTTTTTCAGTAGGGTGGGTACATTAGGGACAACTAATTGCTTGACTGACAGAATGGTTATTTAAATAGGTTAAAGTAAGTTGTAAAATATAATCAAACAGGAAAATTAAATTAATTTATTTTAATAGGTTAATTAATTAATTCTTTAATTTTTTTTTAATGTATTCATTTATTTTAATAGGTTAAGGTAAGTTGTAAACTATAATCAAACAGGAAAAATATCATAGCACAGATAATCTAGTATTTATTCAGTAGGAACTCATGTAGGTTACATGCACAATTTTTTTTGTAGCACATGTAAATGAGCAGTTAGTATTTTTAGTTTGTTGTTGTATGTTAGTTTCAGGTACACGTATCAGTGTAAGAACCAATATTGGATAAATAGGAAGTAGGATAGATAGTAGGAATAAGTCTTCGATCAAATATACATTAGATGTCGTGCTTCATTAAAAAGCAGGGCTCTATAGTAGCACCTGGCACCGCATCGATACTTAAATTTGATTTTGTATGTGACAGAGCCGGATTTAGAGATGTAGAGACCCTAGGGCAACAAGAAAGTAGAGGCCGAAGAGTGGACTCGAATACAATAAAAAATCAGTCAAAAATGTATTGCAATTTTAATTAATGCAAGAAACAAATTAAATTATTTAACTCAAACTTGTATAAGTAGATATTAAAGTAAGAATCTTTCTAAGTATTTCTTTTTTTATCTTTTTTGTGGAGGCCCTCTCTAGTGGAGGCCCCGGGGCTGTAGCCCCGCCTGCCCTCTCCTAAATCCGGCTTGTGTTCACATACTATTTAGGCGTCGCCGTCGTGACACTGATGCGATCATAGAGCGACTGACAGCGAAACAAGGCTTGGTTGGCAAACTTGGTTTAAGCCTTGTTTTCAAGGTTTTTTTGCGTATCGGGGCTTTACATCTATCTATATCTGATCAAAGGAATAAGTCGTAGATTTTATTCAAAACATTCTGTCCACAAACAAAACTTAAAAAGAAAACTACACAGCCCAGACAGACGCTGCTTGAAGCTACCTGCCGCTGGCACGGAACGGATATTAAATCCTCAGAAAAATGATAAATTAAACATCTCCACAGCTGGTTCCTTTCAGTGCTACTTACGTTAAGAAATTGGGCTGAGTTACAGCCTTTGGAGCTTCCTGGCTTTACGTCGAAATTTGCCAGAACTGCGCCGCGTTTATTGTTAGTGATTTTTTATGATGAATGGCGGTGGTCGACCTTACCAGGGAATGAAGGAGCTTTGTCAGGAATTTTTGTTGTGATTTCGAATGATCTCTCAAGTGTCTTACTATTTTTAAATTGCAAAAAAAACAATTTTTAACCGACTTCGAAAAGGAGGAGGTAATCAATTCGGCTGTAAGTTTTTTTTGCATGTATGTTACGCGATTTCTCCGTCATTTGTAAACCGATTTTAATGATTCTTTTTATGTTCGGTAGATCATACTTTAGAGGTGTCAAATCGGTCAAGCGGTTTTTAAAATATGAACAAATGTCAAAAATTTAGTTAAGCTTAGCATTTTATGTTATTACTAGCTGCAGCCCGCGGTTTCACCCGCGGTTAGAAAATCTTATGTGCTAATCTAGACTATAATCTACCTCTGTGCAAAATTTCATCCAAATCTGTTCAGCCGTTCTGGCGTGAAAAAGTAACAAACATCCATCCATCCACCCATCCATCCATCCATCCATCCATTCTTACAAACTTTCGCGTTTATAATATTAGTAAGATTGCTATTACTGTTATTAGTTTCAAAGTCAGAATATTTTTAATCAATTGGGTTTCAAAGATACACTTATGAACGTCAAAGTTTTTTAATAGACTCGACCGTCTTATTCGGAAAAAGAGCCACTACTCAGAAGAACAGGCAAGAAATTGTGGCAAGAACTGGTTGACCTCAGTGGCTCAGTACCACTTTTGCTGTTGTCGTTTTGGTGGTATGTGTTGTGACTATAACAATTTCTCTAGATTGGTTTGGCTCGGCCTAAAGAAGTCACAAAAAGGCGTTAGTTTTGGACTTTGTACTCGTATTTAGTACTCGTAAGTAAAATCAAGAATATGTTTCCATTTTGGCACTCCTTTACCTCGAGGGGGCCGCACGATATTCAGTACGAAACGTGACAGGGGGCGAGCCTGTCGCCATACACCGGGCTCCAGTCATGTAGCAGATGACATACAAATAATCATAGATCATAATAATAATAAATTCCGAACATTGTCACGTAAGGTCGCCTGACCCCAAACTAAGCAAAGCTTGTACTATGGCTGCCAGAGACTGATATACATACTTAGATATTTCCATAGATAATAACACCCACACATAGAACAAACACAAATGTTCACCAAATAAATGTTTGCTCTAGGTGGGAATCGAACCCACGCCCCCAAGCTCAGAAGGCAGGTTCACTACCAACTGATCCACCGAGGCACCGTGGAGATGGCATATAAAATCAAGAAATCACACTAAATCTTTGTTTTTGAGTACAATCAACCACATTATAGTTACTCATTATTAATATGCATACTTTAGCCTTTGTAACAACCTATTTGTATAAAAAAATAACATGATTTTATTTCACCATTTAACAAACGAAATATTTTTACGACACGTTTTGGGCTCTAAAAGTTTGTTTCGGGTCACTTGAGAGCTAACATCTGGCTTAAAATTTCAAACAAAATATCTCTTTTCAGAGGCTTTTTAGCAAAATATGAATATTTACGTGCATACTTACAAAATGTTACGTGCATACTTCTTCTTACTAATATTATAAACGCGAAAGTTTGTAAGAATGGATGGATGGATGGATGTTTGTTACTCTTTCACGCCAGATCGGCTGAACAGATCTGGATGAAATTTGGCACAGATGTAGATTATTTTCTAGAATAGCACATTGGCTACTTTTTAACAACGGATGAAACCGCTGGGCAGCTAGTACAATATAATCGTATTAAAAGAACATAAGATTCTTTTTAGTAATAAATCAGTAAAAATGTATGAAGCTTGAAGACGTTGTTTTCACACATAAGGATTGAATTTGCGCACTCTCCTTGATTCTCAGCTTACTCAGTACATCACTGAGAATATCCTAATTGCCTAACTAAAAAAAATATGCTGTTCTTCTTATGCTGCGTACAGACCAAGGCCGGCGAGGGCCGGCGATGTGCTGCGTCTCGTTTTATTTTATTGAAACGGAACGGGACGCTGCGCGTGCGTTGGCGTTCGCTGGCTTGATGTGTGTGTACCCAGCATTAATTTGTAATTTGTTTTTTTTTTTAATTTTTAGTTTTAGGCAATAAATACTTTTTTTATTTTATTATTTATTTGTTTAGTTAAAACTATAGCCGGAGTATGGTATAATAATATTTCTACTCTCCCATCCGGAGTAACCAACACAAACCGTACTTGAATAATTCCTGTTTTAAAAATCATAAAGTAGCAAACTTTATAAAGGTATGTATATCGTCACGCCTGTTCCCTGAGGGGGGTGGAAGAGGTGTAATACAACACCCGCATTTCGTCTGACGATATTCAGTCCCAAATGTGACAGGGGGCGAGCCTGTCGCCATACACGGAGCTCTAGTCATGTAGCAGATGACATACAAGCACATACTTTATTTCTTTATTTGCATGTGCACAATCATTAGATTTAAAAAATCTGTTTTAGCTTTCAGCACAATTATCTTTTAAAATTAAAGTCCTTAAAAAATTCAAATAGGTAAAGGTTAAAATAATAATCCTACTTTCCTACTAATTATTATAAACGCGAAAGTTTGTAAGAATGGATGGATGGATGGATGGATGGATGGATGGATGGATATTTGTTACTTTTCACGCCAGAACGGCTGAACAGATCTGGATGAAATATGGCGCAGATGTAGCTTATGGTCTAGAATAGCACATAGAATACTTTTAACCGCGGGTGAAACCGCGAAGTGCAGCTAGTAAATCATAACTACTATTTGGCAACCAAAAATCCGTTTGCAGTCCAAAATGTATCTTCAATATTTATTTACAAGATTCCAGCTTTCCCCGCGCTACTGCGGGGAGACTCGGCAAAATTGGATTGTCGCTTACCGTCCTCCGGACAGACCACCTGCACTCCATTCTACTTTCAATACTTACCAGGGTTAGCACGGAAAAAATATTTAAATTATGCAAAAAATTGTGTTAGCAACACATGAAACAAATGCAGTCTATGTTCTGCTGTGTGACGTTGTGCGAGCGAACTGTCAAAGGAATGTCAGTGGAGTAGCGCCTGAGTCGCCCGCCCCGCTCAACCGGCACTTTTCGCTGGAGCACGGAAAAGGATGGATCTCGTATTGTTTTTCTTTGGCGTCTTTCTGTCGTACTGATCTTGATGTCCATTCGATTCATACTGAAATTACCCACATATTGTACATGGTTTAGTTAGACTATTAGAAGTATTAGTGGTTTACATTAACATTAAGAATGTTTCCCTCCCTCCCTTCAGAAATAGTTTACAATAGTCACTCAGTAACTTTTTTAGCTTTCGTTTTTTTTTTTTGTATGTACTCTTTTTTTTACAACTGACTAGGCATGCGTTTGACCACTGACTCGCCTGATAGGAAGCGTCGACGTGATCGAAGGTGTAACACGCTTGCTTAGGAGATACCTATTCACTTTACTCTTAAACACCCCCGGATTGTATTTAGGTGGAACGACAGACGTAGGCAACGAGTTCCACACTTCATAAGTTCTTACAAAATAAGTTGACTTGAAACGCTTAGTGCGTTTTGACGAAATTACCACCATAAGAGGGTATACTCTATAAATTTTTTGCATTTTGTGATATCTCTTAGCTATACACTAATTTGTGGTATCAATGTATAGTATGTCTACCAATGACATCCTAAAGCTCATATTTCAATGAATGTTATTTTTCCCTGTAGAAGCGGTGTCGTTTTAGTCGGCTACGACATTAAGACCGACCTTTGTGGAGATCATTGAGGGATGGATACCTTTGTCCAGCAGTAGCCGTTTTCCGGCTGAGATGCTAATCATTCAGAGCTACTCCATTTCTCGTGACACGCGACAACCCTGTTCGTAACTACAAGACACCGGGGTTAGTACTCGACGAAATATTTTATTTGAAGGCAGACATTCCTCTTAGTCTGACAGGAAATAAGTAAAAGGTGAGGTTTCTGAGTAGTGCGCTGTTGTCAGACATCTTGACTCGGAGACTGTATTATTGGTTGTTTTTTATAAGAATCATTTTGAAAATAATTGAACCAACTAGATACTTTAGTACTTCAAGAGTATCCCCGTTAATGTTTTCTTATTTTAATTCAAGGTTAGTAGAAATGCGATGAATCTACCATAAGGTACCATATAGCTACTACCATATAGCTTGACGATTGACTACTACCTACTACGAGTATACACATATACGACTGCCTCGGTGGCTCAGTCGGTAGTTAACCTGCCTTCTGAGCTAGGGGGCGTGGGTTCGATTCCCACCTAGGGCAAACATTCATGTGATGAATATTTGTGTTTGTTCTATGTCTGGGTGTTAATATCTATTTAAGTATGTATTTAAAAGTATATAAGTATGTATATACCTACTCTCTGGCCGCCATAGTACAAGCTTTGCTTAGTTTGGTGTCAGACGACCGTGTGTTCAAGTGTCCCGAATATTTATATTTATATCACTGCCTTGCTTAGTTTTAAACTACACCTGGCGAAATATTCGCATAATGGGCACATAAAGTCCAGATTCTCCTAAGAAATGGCTTAACGTTCGTGTAAAAAACGTAGATAAAAGCTAGCTAGGAGTAGATGAAACTAGTTAAGCAAGAACTTATACAGTTCTTAAATTGCCATGAAGCTCATAATTTGACATAATATTTAGAAATGCCTTCAAGAATCTACTACGTAAAAAGTTAGAAAAAAAAATTAAAATATTAATTTTCAATCAAGGAACCCAGATCATACGATTAGATTCAGAGACATTAGAAACGAACTCTCACAAATTAAAAGAGTTTTAAGAGGTAGTAAGTATACGTTCAAAACCAAAAAGTTTATTTAAGCTGTTATGTACAAAAAATTAGGGTAAGTATGACAAAAATCGAAAAATCCAAAAACTACGCCTACATTTGCTGTTTAATCTATAATCTGGTAATTTCAATAAACTCTCCAGACTGTAGCTCATTCAGAGTTCAACTCAACGCATAAGAACATCATGAATTCACGAAGGTTCCTCCCATATTAAGCTAATACCTCCAAGATCAAGGTTATCCATTGCGACCATCCGCAGGTTACCCCCTACGCGAGAACGTGTTCTGAAAGACAACTATTACAACTAGTGGCTCCATCTAGTTAGGACAGACTAGGACATGTGACAGACTTCGTTAGATCCATGATCCAAAAAACAAGGTCTAGCATTCTGAGAGCAAACACGAAATGACGTCACTCGTCATCGTCATCCGTCTCTTTCGAACTGTTTGTAAATGACTTATTTCGGTCTTGCTTTAAGCATCGATTGACGTCACTACGTGTTGCCCACGTGTCCGGAAAGCTATACCTGGCGGAGTATACTATATCATGGTTAATTCTTGTAGAAATACTCCAAGCCCTCGAATCTACTTAGCAGTTTTATTAACTGTTAATGAATTGCCTCAAATTGTCAATTTTTGTAAGCGCCAAAAGTGTCAAAAGTAGACAATTAAATAACAATTTAAACACAATTGCTTAGTAGAATCAAGGCCCTGAAATAACCATTGAAACAGCAGGCAGATCAAACATTAATTGTATCGTGGTATTATAATATACTATGCATGTATATTCCGCCAGGTGTAGCATTCAGCAACACGTAGTGACGTCATTCGATGATTAAACAAGACAGAAATAAGTATAATTAATAATTAATAGCATAAATACAATAATTAATTAATGAATTAATTATTGTATTTATGCTATTAATTATTGTATTAATGCTATAGCAATAATTATCACAACAAAACCTTTAATGAACTACGTAACTTTGCATACGTGATATTATTAAATCACACAGGTTTTAACTTTCAGTTTGCTATTCATAAAAAAGTTAGTTTAAAATTGATTGCAAATTTACATCGCAGATATAAACAATTAGACTGGACAGTAAGTTGATAAAACGTTGAGAAAAAAATATTAAGAATTTTAAAATAGGCATAAAACAATAATACGTGATGCTATGCCAATTACGAGCACGTCACTAGGACCGTATTGCTTATTAAAAACGATATGTGGAGACTTCGCCTGATACTTGCAGTCCAAGAAAACAACCAATGAATATTCACCCTACAACGCACCCCCGATGTTTAGACCATTTCACGCTATCACACAAGGCGATAGAATTTAAAATCGGTTGACTCGAGTACACATTTATGAATTCTGAAATACTGCAAACAAAGAGACGTAGATTATTAAAGTATTGAAGAGATTGCAGAAATGAATGCATCCATTGATGCTTTTGTGTGGAATATTTATATTGAAACAGTTTTTGTGACCTACGTGTGTTGCCGGAATAATTATTAACGGCAATATGTTATTCCTTTTTTAACCCCTGACGCAAAAACGACAATGTGTTATAAGAATAGAATAGAATATTTTTTATTGTCATTAAGTAACAGTTCCTTAACAATTTTAGCTAAAAAATGAATTAAGGATGCTCCTATAATGGACTCGTCAAAAGCTAATTACAAAAGCATAATTTTACTAAAGTCTTGTGTCTCAGTGTCAAGTTTGGCGTGTCTCTCTCTCTCTCTCTCTGTGTGTGTGTGTGTGTGTGTGTGTGTGTTTGTGTGTGTGCCCAAACGGATTTTTGATTTTATTTTTTGTTTGAAAGGTGAATTAGTGGAGAGTGTTCTTGGCTTGTCGGTGTTTTTTTTTTTATTTCTTATTAAAAATGCCCAGTTTTTCAGTTAAACTATTTATTGAAAATTTAACTGTTGTATTAACTGTTATAACATTGTTTTTGTCAACAAATATTGTGTAAAAACTTACTTGTCATCTAACTCTTTTGGGCTCGTACGACGTCATGGGTCGGGAGACAACTGAGTCCGCACACTTACTAGACCCTTGGACCAACTTTTCCCACACGAAAAAGTATTATGCGAACGTAGTATTTAGGCCAAACTAAACAAAACAAAAATCGTACCTGTTTTGGTAACTGCTTGCGAAAACAAAAGTAGGAGCATGGTATAACAATATACTCCGCCAGGTATAGCATTCCCGTCACGTAGGCAACACCTAGTGACGTCAATCGATGCTTAAGTAAGACCGAAATATGTCATTTGCAAATGGTTCGAAAGAGACGATGATAATGACGAGTGTAAACTATTTCTGAAGGGACGGTATTCAAAACCACCTTTATGTAAATGTAAACAACGAATACTTCTAATAATCCAAACCATGTACAATAATGTGAGTAATTTCAGTATGAATCGAATGGACACCAAGATCAATACGACAGAAAGACACCAAAGAAAAATAATACGAGATCCGTCTTCTTCCGTGCTCCAGCGAAAAGTGCCGGTTGGCGGGGCGGGCGACTCAGACGCTACCCCACTGACATTCCTTTGACAGTTCGCTCGGAAAACGTCACACAGCAGAGCATAGACTGCATTTTTTGTATGTGTTACCAACACGAGTGACGTCATTAAATGTCGATAACAAGTCGTAACCATCAGGGCATTAAGATGTCATGGTAGGCCCCGAGGAATGTCTATTTCTATGTTCCATAATTTATTGTAATGTAATTATTCTGATTTATCTTTTACTAGCTGAGCCCTACGGTCTCACAGGAACCGTTTATTTTTTCGGGATATAAAATCTCCTGTCGTCATTTTCTGTGTCCCTGACAACGTGCAAAATTGCATGATAATCGGTTGATAAGTTAGGGCGCGAAAGCGTTACAAACAAACGAACGAACAAACTCACTTTCGCATTTAGAATATTAGTTAGGATATTCCCTCATGAATTGTAAGTGCAAATAACTTGACTTTAAGTTCATAATGACTAAATGAGTAACTAACGTGTTATCTAAAACATTTTTTATTATATATAACACTAGCTGCGCCCCGCGATTTCACCCGCGGTTAAAAATATCCTATGTGCTATCCTTGACTATAATCTATCTCTGTGCCAAATTTCATCCAGATCTGTTCAGCTGTTCTGGCCTGAAAGAGTAACAAACATCCATCCATCCATCCATCCATCCATCCATTCTTACAAACTTTCGCGTCTATAATATTAGTAGGAAGTAGGACTTGTTATGAATAAAGAATTATGAGTTATTCTCAAACAAACTAAACTGAAAATCCGATATCATAAACTGTAACTAGATAAATCTTTTTCCCCAAATCCCGGGACTTAACTCCCAGTCGACACGGTATCATAAAATCTTAACTGTCGGGAATTAATTCGTGGACAGAACTAATTTATTCCGTGTCATCGCGGAATAAGGCACAATTTAACCGCGGGAGGGAAACTTTAATAGAAGAACTAGTTGGGGAGCTACTGGATTGGTTTAAACTAACTGGAAGCGATGATAGCCTAGTTGGAGAAGGCCCGCCTCTCAAGCCAGAGGGAGCGGGTTCAAACCCAGCCGACGGCACGCACCAATTTGTTCATTGTGTGAACATATGTGTGTATTGTATGTCATCTGCTACTAGACTGGAGCCCGGTGTATGGCGACAGGCTCGCCCCCTGTCATATTTGGGACTGAATATCGTCCGGCGAAGTGTAGGTGTTGTATTACTCCACTGCCAGTCCCCTCGGGGGAAAGGCGTGACGATATTTTTGTATGTATGGATGTATGGATTGGTTTGTTAGTCTGTAACGAATGAATTTTTAGAAAATATAGAGTCCAGGACATATTGTGCGTAACGTTTAGGTTTAATCTTACGACTCTGTAATATTAGTGGTTCTGTAAGCGGAGACTTCGCGGCCAACGTCTGTCCTCCGATCTCCTTCCTCTACATGTTGCATTACTCTACCGATTCTCGTGAAATTTTGTGCGCAAGTTCGATTTGTAGAGGAAGACAAAGATGTCCATACGAAAGCAATTTTGTCCAAGCTGAAGCATAGACGCTTCGCTCGGACAAAAATACGAGTTCAAAGCGTAAGATTTTTTTTTTCTATGCCGCTCTGGAATTACATGTTATGTTGTGTATAGATATATTTATATCTAACTAGCTACGCCCCGCGGTTTCACCCGCGGTTAAAAAGTACCCATCCTATGTGCTATTCTAGACTATAATCTATCTCTGTGCCAAATTTCATCCAGATCTGTTCAGTCGTTCTGGCGTGAAAGAGTAACAAACATCCATCCATACATACAAACTTTCGCGTTTATGATATTAGTAGGATTTATAACCTTTGTTTTTCATTATTTAAAATTTACACTCCACGGACTCCGGATGTGACTTTTGTTAACATAAATCTTTAATTATTATTTAAGAGGATTACAGGTAGAGGGGGTTAATTATTAACAATTTATAACTTGAATATTTACACTATTCACTAAAGTTAAATTAGTAGGGAAGAACAGAACTAAATTTACATCATCTTTTTTTATCTCTTACAGAATTAAATAATCCAGCAGCTCCATGTCTATTTCAGACATCAAAACATTAGCCAAGATTAATATACTAAGGGAGCGCCGATTTTTCAATCAGTGATTTGTTAAATTCGTAGAAAAGGAAGGTTTGGGAGTGTTCAATTTTCTATTTCAACCGACTTCAAAAGGATGTTATCAATGCGTCGGAATCTTTTATTTTGTACAAGCTGTGCCCCGCGGAGTTAGGTCTAGTAATACTTAAGGGTGTTCTAACTGTCAAAGTGAACAACTTTTAGAAGATCAGTTTGCAAAATTCGAAAGAAAAGTATCGAGTCTCCACACAAAGTCACGTGATCAATTTTGTATGAAGACTTGATTTTTACCCGACTGCGCAAGAAGGAGGGTTGTGTTTTTTGGGTGTACATATGTATGTATAAGGTATATCTAGTACGCCGTATAGCCTAAACAGCTTAATGAACTTCGAGATGTGTGGTGTCATTTGAATCGTCTTCATAGTGGAAGAGCAACAATATAGGGTACAATATTTTGTACCTGAGTTTTTTGTTCTCTTTTAATAATTGTTTTAATAATTGTTGCGATGGCAGCCTAATTGGGAGAACGCTTGCCTCTCAAGCCAGAGAGAGCGAGTTCGAAACCAGCCGACGGCACGCACCAATTTGCTCATTGTGTGAGCAAATGTGCGTATTGTATGTCATCTGCTACATGATGTAGCCCGGTGTATAGCGACAGGCTCGCCCCCTGTCACATTTGGGACTGAATAACGTTTCTCGTATCGTAATCAAAAACCTCTTAAGGGTTCATTGAACTCATCAATATGAACAACTTTTACTATGGGGCCAACTACGAAATCGCGAAAAAAAAATCAGCTATTCCATACATTTTGTCTCAGGTGATTGAACTTTTTATAAGGAACAGCTGGTTTTTTTTCGCGATTACAGGATTGGCTTCATAGTAAAAGATGTTTGTATTGATGAGTACAATGAACCCTTAAGAGGTATTTGATTAGGTACCTATAACCCTGTATATATTTTTCCAATTTAGCACCCTCAGTTCCTTGCCTGTTCTTCTGAGGTGAGGTTCCCTTTCCGAACAAGGCGGTCGAGTAATTGTTAGTAAAATTTTATTTTGTTTTTAACCTTAACTTCAACCGTCCCCGTTAGGGCCCTAGAGCAAGCCCCTTCTGGGCTGCCAGGGCAATTCGACGCCCCTCCCTCGGCGACAGCCCAAGCCGAGGCCGTACCTCAGAGGTGCCCTTGCGCTCGTCGCCCATAGTTTGTAAGCATTTTTGAGGCCCTGCTCCATCTGCGCTTGCCTAATGCCCGGTACGCTGTCGAGGCCTCAGTGGCCAACAGCATAGAGTCATCCAAAAAAAAATACAATTTATTAAATAGTAGCGAGAGTTCTCAACATCTAGTTAAAACTTTCAAAGCCGCGGTTGCGGCTAGTCGGTACATTACGCCGATTGCTGCCCTATCTTCAGGGGGGCTATTCCTGCGCGTGGGATGAGACGAGATTTTATCCTAGTCACTCCCACACCTATGACGTTTCAAACGAGAGCAACAAGGACGAAGAAAGGTGAGATGAAAATCTCAAATCTCCGAATAGGGCCACTGATCCGGTTCCGTCTGTTTGCTAAATGTTTCGTTATTTTGCTTAGCGCGAAATTTCTGTGGTGATTTAGGTAAAGCTCAATTATGCGCTACTAGCTCTGCCGCGTGGTTTCACACGATCCCACAGGAACCGTAATTTTTTCGGGATAATAAGTACCCTATGTCTTTTTCTGTACCCCTGACTAATGTGTATGCTAAATTTCGTATGTTTGACATACAAACACACAGATGAGCAAACTCATTTTCGCATTTACTCGTATAATATTAGTAGGGTTCGTGACAGAATTTCTCAACTGGTATTTTAATTCATTGTTAATGTGAAAGTATATCCTAAAATAAATATAATATATATCCCTCTTAAGCCAGAGGGAGCGGGTTCGAACCCAGCCGACGGCACCCACCAATTTGTTCATTGTCTGAGCAAATGTGCGTATTGTTTGTCATCTGCTACATTACCGGAGCCCGGTGTATGACGACAGGCTCGCCCCCTGTCTTATCGGGACTGAATATCGTCCGGCGAAGTGTGGGTGTTGTATTACCCTGCCAGCCCCCTCGGGGGAAAGGCGTGACGATATACATATAATTTTTATGCGAAATGTGAAGGACCACATTACAGTATTAACAATGAACATCAGTGTTAATGGTTTACGACCGAAAAAAATATGGATGAACTGAGTGAATGAGAAGGAAAGTGAATTCAGATATGGCGAGTGAACGAGAGGGATAGAGAAAATGTGCAAACCAAACCTCACAGACGTGGGATGTGGGTAGATGATTCATAAAACGTATTGTAAAGTAAGTATACCTATAGCGTTTTACTTACGATGAATTTCATGAACTACATTCATCACTGATAAATTTTTTTTGATAAAAAAGCATAGATCTAGCATACATTTTGATTAATGTTTCTACATCCCAGTAAAAAGAAATCACGCTTCCCAGGAAGTGCAGTATACAGTGAGATTTCTCAGAGACCTCCTTAAGGAGACTGCACGTTATTATCTGCGCTATTCTATTTGAGATTAACTCATTTGCGGGGCCTCTCAGTACTCTCACAAGGGACTAGGATTCATTTCTTGGAGCAAATTAACCGCTAGACAGCTAACTGCATTTGTTAGATGGTTCTGTTCTGGAAAATGATGGAAATATTTACTTACGAGTTAGGAAAATAAAACTGGGGCAACATACGAGTACGTATTGAGGACGTGTGGACTGTATAGGTAATTATTTTTATAAAATGAAACGATGGTAGTAAATTAAAATTGTATTACACGAGATAAGTATAACAAGGCTTTTTTGTGACAGATAACGAACAGAACACTAGTGAAAAACAAAAATATAACTTTTAAAAAATAAAGGAGGCCGTTCTCCAGCTAGTGGAAGAAGGCCGACCTCCAGCCAGTCGCTAACAATACATATATGATTAGAAAATGACAATTTTGCCAAGGTTTACCAGAGCTTACCCAACTTGCAATCAAAAGAAAAATATAAAGAATTTTGCTAAACTCACGCCCTTAACTAGTAACATAACATTACATATCGTCACGACTTTCCCCCGAGGGGGCTGGCAGAGGTGTAATACAACACCCACACTTCGCCGGACGATATTCAGCCCAAAATGTGACTCGGGCGAGCCTGTCGCCATACACCAGGCTTCAAATTCAAATTCAATTCAAATTCATTTAGGTATTTCAAATATCATATTCATATTGGTAACAAAATAAGTCCATACAATTAAAATTACAATAAGTCACATTACACATACAATTTATAAATTAAGTCAAATCAAATTATAGTAAAAATGTCAGAATTAAAATATTATAATAATAAAAATCTTAATTAAATAATAATAAAAATTTTACTACCTATTCGGCTTAGTCTCTGTGTACAACATGCATTTCACAACAATGAACTATGTAGGGACAGTCCAGCCTATCCGCGAGCACGGCCAGCATGCTGTTCGCGCTCCCCCGCACTCGCCGCACCAGCGAGCCGCATCTTTTGCGCATCGTTGCATAGAAGCAATCAGCGCGTGCCTCCGCAAACATTGTAGATGCACTACAGTAGCGGGGGAGCCCCACCAGCATCCTGAACGCGTTATTGAACTGGACACGAAGGGCGCTATACGTTTTTCGAGTATAATTAGCCCACAGGCTGCACGTGTAGAAAGAGGTGCAGTATGATCGAAAAAGAGTTATCTTTACTTCTGTTGAGCACCGTGCAAACCTGCGGATCACCATATTGGCTCTGACCGCTAGCGCCCTCCTCTCCCGCTCAATGTCAGCATCATCTTTCAGGGTGGGTGTAACTAGATGACCCAGATATTTAAATTCCTGTACCTGTTGTAATGGTGAACCATATAGCTTCATGGGTGGGACGTCTGTCACTCTTCTAAGTCCACCCTGGAAGACCATACACTGACTTTTTTTGTCATTATACTGAAGTCCGTGATACACAGCATAGCTTTCACAAATATTCAGCAGCTTTCTAACTCCACAAACCGAGGCGCTTAGTAGCACCATATCGTCCGCGTAACTAATGTTATTAAAACAGACGCCATCAATGTGACAACCGATATGTTGCTCACTAAGCGCCTCGATTAGTCCATTTATGTACAGGTTAAAAATGACAGGAGAGCTTAAGCCCCCCTGCCTCACCCCGCACTCCAACCTGTATGGGTCTGATAACATTCCCGCCCACTTTACATTGTTGAGCTGGTTCCCATACCAATATCTGAAGACGTTGATGAGTTCGTGAGGTACATGTAGTGCCCTCATCTTCTCCCAAAGGATATCATAGGAAACCAGGTCAAATGCCTTTGAAAGGTCGAGAAAGCAAATGTTTAGTCATGTAGCAGACGACATACAATACGCACATAATATGTGCGTATTGTATGTCATCTGCTACATCATTGGAGCCCGGTGTATGGCGACAGGCTCGCCCCCTGTCACATTTGGGACTGAATATCGTCCAGAAAAGAGTGGGTGTTGTATTACACCTCTGCCAACTCGGAGGAAAGGCGTGATGATAGGTTTAAGAGTTTTCTACCGAGGTAGAGAAACCGGTTCATTAAATGGGTCCTAAATCTTAAATGGTAAATTTTACAAAAAAGTTTACGGGAAAAAAAAATGCAAAATTGTGCTTTCTACAATGATGGTCTAAATAACTTTTGCCTTAACGTGCATGTATAGTTTCTGAGATTTCGACCAATTTTATTTTTCAAGATGGCGCTTGAATCTCGTCTAAAATTATGCTCAATAAGTGACCTTAAACCTTATTTAAAATTATTGTATCCGAAATTAATTGCAAGGTTAAATTCTGTTTTTATTAGCCTACAAATCAGTTGAGCCGTTACACCGTGAAAAAGTAACAAACACAAATAGAGCTTTTCACTCATAATTTCCGCATTTTTAAAATTGGCGTGAATTGTGAATTGTAATTATTATAAGTACTACAAAAACATTAAATTTTAGGAAAATCGCAGACGGGTCTCACGTTAAACGTTCTGAGAATCTTTCGTCCAATTTCGAAGTCACAAGCACACGAATAATGGGAAAATGTATTAAAATTAATTTTAACACAAAGCCTTCCCGATCAAAAATGAAATTAACGAAGCCGCTGTCATTTAATCCGTTAATTACTTAGCGTTGTTCAGGTGCAATTAACGGAACAAGGTGTCAGAATATCACTGTTTTCCAGTGAAAGCTTAAAAATGTTTATAACTAGGTATTTCAAATCAAAATATATCATTACGCAAAACATGGGTAAATTTTATATTTTTTTTAAAATAAATATTAAAAGTAGCTGAGCTATGTCTTAACCTATTGGTATGCGAAAATAAAATTGTCAATGTATGTATATAAAGAGGGCAACTGAGTATTACGATTATAACAATAATGTCATTTGGGCAACGGACATGCAATTTTATTTTATTTATTTTTAGAAGTATTTTATTATGACATTAACGCTACTAACTATATAACTACAACTACAAAAACTAAAATTAAATTGAAACCTTGAACTTAATGCAGTATTATAAAATGGCAATAAACAACGTAGGCGTATGAGAACAGAGGCCTATGCTCGACAGTGTTTTTTTTTTGTTTCTTCCCCCATCCAGGAGAATTTGGCGTCGCACGTCTTGTGCATTTGCCAGTGTCTAGTTAATTAGCAGTGATAATGATGTTGAACAACGTAGACCTCATTAACATCAGTTGACTTGTCTAAAGCTTGATCGCTTTTGTCAACATCAGATGACAAAGCGATCGCGCAAACCTTTCGATTAGAATAAAACAATAATAAACTCATACCTATCTCTCAAACGTTCCGCGTTGTATGTTTAATGCACCTAAGTTTAATCAACTGGGTGCATTAAGTGCACTTTTAGTGAAATTTGTTCACCCGGATCAACCAGGTGATCAAGGGGGCATTAAGTATACTAGAAAAGTGTACGTAATGCACCTGATATATCGGCTAGATCCAAAACTTCATTTTTTTTTTCTTTATTGATCGGGCTACATATTTAATTTTAGTCCGAAATCAGGAACGATAACGAGTACTGAACGATACTTGTCGTAATACATTTCTGGCTTTGTCTTGTCTTATAGCTCCGACCAGTGGTCAACTTACCTCATCTACATACAATCGCAAGAACAATCAAATATAAACATTACATAGGCTACCAAAACCTCACATTCTTTTTCATGAAATTTTAATTTAGCTTGGAAAGATAAATTCTTGTCTATTTTGAAAGATGAAAGCGTATAGAGTATCGTGCAACGTTGGGTTTGTACATTTTTATATTCAAATCATGCGCAACCTTCTTTAGAGCAAAATTTAAACTACATGTATTACCCGGTGCCTATATAAAATCTAATGATCTAACATATGTATTTTTTTTTTTGATACAGCGTAAGCCTATAACTTCAAGAAAAGAAGACAGGTGTATTTTTTAGATATGGGCAGCGATGTCGAGTCCGCGCGACACCTTGTTATCAACTGTCTTTCTAACACGATTAGCCATCACTCTATCCTTGTCACCTGAGGCCCTATTCGGAGATTTGAGATTTTCATCTCACCTATTTTCATCCTTGTTGCTCTCGTTTAAAACGTCATAGGTGTGAGAGTGACCAAGACAAAATCTCATCTCATCTCACGCGTAGAAATAGCTCCCCTGAGCTCATTCTAGTCAAAATACATACCTACTATTTTTTGTCATCTCAAAATTAAGAAAGAGGCCCTATTCTGAGTTTGTGATAGACAAACTTAGATGCTAGTACCACAGCTGTACTACACACACAGTGCTAACCTTACGTGTCTTGCTCCGGGTGTAACTGACGTTGGTGTAAATTTAACGAAGGTTCTACTACGTATTCGTATTTACTCAAAACGTTAGCAATCAAACTGCGACCGCGCGAGCGTTTTACATAAACCTTCTCGCGCTTGAGTTGCACAGGCTCGGACTGGCCATACAGTCAGGGTGGCATTTGCCAGCCGGGCCCCAATCGGCGCGGACCCCCTCGGATTTGATTTGGGGCTTGTCGCAAGCCAGAGAGTACGAGTAAGTAGGTTGGGGGCTACACCCCGTCTCGGGCCCCTGGCTTGTGGAGAGCCACCCGGGCCCTTCCAGCTCAGCCCGACCCTGGAGTTACACACATCAACAATATACATGTAGGTAAAATTAACTATTTCGTTCTTATCACAGATATTTTTTACTTACCAGAATAGCAGGAGGTCTCAACCTGTTATTGTAAATGGATATTAGGTAAATAAATATAAACCTTTTTTATTTTCTTAAAGAAATATAGTTTTCTTTATAATTTACTATCTAAACAGTGTTTTGATACAGTAACATTAACTGGAATTTACTTAACTAGCTAGAGTAAGATTTAATATTTAAAAAAATTTGGTACTCCATCTGAGAAATAAGATCTGAGATTCTTCATCTGATTAGGTTCCTAACCACAATTTTTCAAATAACTAATGCATGCTAATGATGACTTTATTATAAATTCTTGTTCTATTTATTTGCTAACTGGTACTACATTCGTTAATTTACTAATGATCTTTGCACACAACAATACAATATTTGCAATACATATTTTCATTATATTCTGCAGATATTGACTTCTTAATAGGCCATCGATCGTAAGCTTTGAAGTGTTAGTCAGGTTTTGGCAAAACCAAAACACGAGTGTACTAATTCCTCTCGAGACGAGCGTGTAGGTTTCCAAACCTAAAGTTTAAGTGTTAAAACAAAATGTTGACAACTGACGCTATGCAACATGAAACAATAGCATCCACCGGCATACACACCAAACAGACAAACATAGAAGTTAGTCAACAGAGAACTTTGTCGTTATAGAAATGTGAAAGCCCGCAATGCAAAGTTGATCTTTTGAATCGATGTTGATGTTATGTGAACTGACGATTGTCCTCTTTCAAAGCTGGAGATATTTATGTTGCGATAGAGTACTTTTATGTTATGAGTGACGTACCTTTTTGTCGAGGGGGAAATCTTTACAAGATTTCCGGTTGCATTGTGTTGCAGCCTCGAAATGTGAAAATCTCACAATAAAATCTCCCCAGTGGCCTACTTTTGCGCTTAGAGAAAGGCCCGGGATTTTGAAAAGAAAACATAGGCCCTACACACTGTGTTTTAGTTCTTCCTGGGATCCTACATGTCGTCCTAAAACAGTTTTGCCAACAATGCCAACGTTACTTACTCAACGTTGTCATTATCCCCAGACACGTTTGGATTGACGGATTCATGTCGTACCTATAAATATATTTATATATATTTTCTTTTGCGGTCGAGTCTATTTAAATAACTTTGACGTTCATAAGTGTATCTTTGATACCTAAATTGAATAAAAACATTTTGACTTTGACTTTTGACTTTGACTTTATTAGTATTCGTCTTACCACTGAATAATGTTCAGGATTATACTACATAAGGGGGTTTCTTGTTCTGCATGCAATTTTAATTCTTCTTTCTTATTCTAGTGACTAATTGGCTTACTTGACTGCCTCGGTGGCTCAGTTGTTGGTAGTGAACCTGCCTCCTGAGCGTGGGGGCGTGGGTTCGATTCCCACCTAGGGCAAACATTCATGTGATGAACATTTGTGTTTGTTCTATGTCTGGGTGTTAATATCTATTTAAGTATGTACTTATTTAAAAATATCTATGTATATCAGTCTCTGGCAGCCATAGTACAAGCTTTGCTTAGTTTGGTGTCAGGCGACCGTGTGTGGAAGTGTGCCGAATAAAGAAAAAAAAAACTATATATATTTATCTAAATAATTATTTACTACATAATTATTTGCTACTTACTTACGCTATGTTAATTTGCAATTTTGCCCTATTAATGGGTTAGGATATTGTCACATTATATTTCACCGCCCATTCGACCGAGATAGCATAATCGAGCGAAGCGGACAGACGCCGGACGTACGAAATCATTTTTGGCAAAGGTAAAACATCCCTTTGGCAAAAATTATTTGGTACGTCCGACGTCTGTCCGCAAGGTCTTGAGCCCACAGAGCCACTAGAATTACTACTCACAATACCGACCATAATTATACCATGATATTTAATACCGTTTTACCCGCTCCTTATCACATTTTTAAAACGATCTAACAAAAAACTTGCAACGTAAGCTCTTGTAAGCCAGACCGTGGACGTTTATCAGTGCTGGACAGAAGGCGAAATTGCCAACTGGTTTATTACATGATTACAGTGTAATTACGTGCCAGACCCCATTTAATACGAGGGGTGGTCCTTTTTATTCCCGTCTGGCGCGGGACCGCGAGGAATAAATGCTTAGTGATCAAACTTGGGCGAGCCGGAGGGCGGCGACTGGGCGGTTAGGACGACCACTGTAATTTTGTTAACGTTATTTATGTTTTCTTGCGCAGACTTTGTGTTATTTCGTTATTTTTGTGGCGTTTACACTTTTGTCGAGATATATTGGTTGTTAGACTTAGTTGATTAAAAGGGAGTGTTGATATGGTTGAGCTGGCAGGGGAATGCACAACGCTACTACCTTACTTACTCAAGAACTTATAATAAGACGAGGGCCAATTGCGTACATGAACCTAATAAATAATGATATGTAATTATGTATTTACGGCATAGGCATTCCTGGATATAGATATTCCTGAATAAATTCTTGAGTAAATGTTAGTTTCCAATTTTTTTACCTGAAAAAGAGTATTACAAAAATCATTAATAAACTAAAATAGTGCCTCTGTGAGCTGAATACCTCGACGTCTGTCTCCTCTACAGATCACATTCCTCAAGCGATAAACTCGTGAAATTTTTTGAGCAGGTTTGATAATTATATACATTTTTTTGCTGACTCAGTTTTTGGATATCTTTTAAAATTGCAGAGAATCGATTTTTATTTTGAGAAAAAAATCAAGCACAAAATTTCAAAAGAATCGGTTACGAAATGCGTCCCTTAAGAGATCCGGACATAATTCGGACATACGAAAGCATATTTGTCGAAGCTGAAGCATAGACGCTACGCTCTCTAACGCTCGCTCGGTCTTTAAACGTATAACAAAAAATGATATATTATAATAGATCCGTTATACAGGGTATGTCGTACGTACAACGAAATTAATGCCAGCACGAACGACATTGATATATTTCACGACTCCTTAAAATTATTTAGGAGCAAAGTATAAAAAAAACAATTACAAACAATCAATAGTTAAAGTTAAATAGTTATCATTTTAAACCATCTTATCTATTCTTGCTAGTGTGTATATATGTATATTTATTTTTGCTTAATGTATTTATATTTTATTTCATTTTTCTTTTGCTGACCTGTCTGTGATTAACGAATTTCTTATTTTCAAAGATAATTATGATGTTAAGATAGAACTAAAAATATTCACCACCTTCCTCATTGCGAATGTTGTGAATACCTATTATGGGTATACATATCAGAACTGTTCCTAGTATCTGTAAGAAAACTTAAATTGTTTAATATGTATACTGTTGGTATTCTTTAATAAATAAATAAATAGATCCTGATAACTGTCTCAGCTAGAAACTAAACGTCTCCAATGATAAGACAATAAATAAAAATACCTGCATAAAAATTATAATGAGCAAATGTTCTACTCTCACCTTTAAGCCAAAAAAATCCTACCTATTATCGAACAGCATTATCAGAAATTCCCAAGTTCTAATGACAGTAATTTACCAAATGGACGGAAACCCATCTCAAATCCGTGTATTGATCCGCAATATATTGTCAATCAATTCTATAGAATACAGACACAATGACCGCCCTATTCACAAATGGAGTGAATAAAAACTGGGATATTTCTTTTCTTGGCCCATAGAATATTTTGTAATTTACTTTAGATATCGCAAAACTCTGCTAGGTCTATACAAAGTTCGATGTTCATTCTTATACTTTACGTAAACATATCCTTATATAATTTTACTTATTTTCAATTAAATTTTGGACAATTTAGAACTCGCTTAAAATTAAAATTTAATTAAATTTTAATTATAAGTAATTAGTAATTAAAAGTAATTAAAATTCAATTAATTTAATTTACATTTTTAATTACAAGTAATTAAAAATTTTAGTAATTTAATTTATATTTTTAATTACAAGTAATTAAAATTTAAAGTAAGGGGTAAAAATTATGTACTCACAACTCAGAACAGTACTCAGAACAGAACTCAGATGTAAGTAGAACTTAAGTTTCACGAGTAGCTTCCCCCTTTACCCTTTCGTTATTTTATTTTTGAAATGCATTCCTAACTTATTCATCTGAAACGTTGTACCTACCTTCCTATTTGCGAGACTATGAGAGTTACGGGACCGGATACGTTTTACTTATTCAATCAATGGTAATTTTCCTAATTGACAGATTAAGGTAGTATTCGTTTTTTTTTTTTCATAAATACAAACGAGTTTCTGTAACGAAGTCGGTTCTAGACGAAGTTTCTGGGACTCTGGGAGGTAATTCAGCTTATAGCATATACTGCACATATATATACAGCAGCCATAACCGCTACTGAACTGAGTCGTTGATGTTGCGTAAAAAAAGGGCGGGGAACGGTCAGCACCTCTAATGGTTCACAAACGTGCCAGTTGGACCACCGGCGACACGTTTGTGAAACATTAGTGATACTATACCGTTCCTTGTCCGTACTACGTCGACGGTTTAGTTGAACATCGGCCATGGTTAGTTGAATTGCCTTCCTGGTATTTTGACTAAAACACTAAAAAAATATACAGGGCTAATTGTTAATATACATTACCAAAAATGTTTTAGTTTTTTTTTTCATTTTTCATCCACAGCCATTCTTAATCTTACTGCTTGGTGTATGTAATAGGCTTCTCTCACTGTGCTATTTTTATTTTATTTATTATCATTCTAATGATAATAAATAAAATAATAATGATAATTGATGAATAATAATGATAATGATGATAATTGATGAATTGTATTAATATACAATTCATCAATTATACTAAATATAAATTATTAAATTAATAAAAGTTAGAAATTGTTATTATTATTACTTAAAAAACTAGTACAGGCGCAAGTCATTGGATTGTATTTAGAAAAAAAAACGATATCTGGTTCTTGAGCAATCAGATCGTCAGAATCTCTACCTCGGTCCTGAGCCAATAGGATCCAACAGCCTAACCCATTCTAATCAAATGGTAATCGGAATTCATTTTATTTAATATACTTATTAAAATAAACTAAAATTACGTAAGGCCAAAATTCACAAAAACTGAAACAAACGAATTAATATTTAACCGACTGTTTCTGACAGTTCTTCAATAAGTTAAATGTCAACAATCACTAAATGTCAGTCAAATAAATAGTCGTCTAATTAGGCCGACTACGATTATCAGTGAGTTTCCATGCTATTCAAGATATTTTTGATAGAGGTAGGTAATTCGGTAGCTACCTACCAAATTACCGATTTGATAGAATTTCTCCTAATATTGGACTACCACAGCACCGAAAAGATTATTATACCCGCCAGGTAACTTATAACACCAAAAATACACCCCTAAAACCTATATACCTACTTACAAGTAACAACACATGCACAAACACACGAGAAAACACACACCTACAATAAACAAAACACTACTCTTGTCACACATAAAGTACACAGAATGCACGTGCATCCTCACTTAGGTACCCAAGAAGTGAACTAGCTCTTGCCATGGTGTAATAATATACTCCGCCAGGTACAGCATTGCGGTCACGTGGACAACACGTAGTGACGTCAATCGATGCTTATGCAAGACCGAAATAAGTCATTTATAAGTAGTGCGAAAGAGACGGATTACGATGACCAGTGACGTCATACGTGTTTGCTCCAGGAATTCTAGACCTTGATTTTTTGCATCATGGCTCTCACAAACTCAGGGTATCCTACTGTGGGAGCTAAGGCCTCCATACAGGTTATTTTATTTTATTCATAATTGTTAATCGTACTTTGTAATCAATTATACTTTTTTAATTATTACAATTTAGGAATGAATCTCGATTTAAAACTGGATCTCAACATAGGTACATAAAAACAGTTTCAAATCGAGATTCATGGCCAAGCTCCGTTGAACACGGCCGTCGTATACAAAGTTTAGATAGGTAAATTAATTATTATTTTAATTTTATATTTTGCCTGCGTAAAACTAAAAAAAAAATAACAGCTGTTGTAGTAAAAACAACAACAAAATTATATCATTCATCATAGTATTATCATTATAATTTAACAACAAAAAAAATATTAATTCAGTAGCTCACCAATTACCTATTATTGATTCCATAAAAGACACCTCCATCAAACTTTAGCTAAAGTTTCCGAACCCTTCCTACCCTTTTCAACACGATCTCGTCTCGATTTCCCTCCAATCGCTAACGAAAACAACACGCAACTTCCTGATAAGTTTCAGGAGAGTTAAGAAGGCTTTGTATAAGTTGCTGATAAGATTCGAGAAAAACTTGGCGACTTAAAAAGACGTGGCTTAGAAGTGTCTTTGGATGCTCAGTAATACTCAGCAGGTATCATGAACTCGTTTGACATTTGTTATGACGTGTAAGTATATTGGCGTTTTCAATAAATTCTGATTTCTGATTTCTCGTAGAATCACACTATCACATCACACTAATATTAAAAAGGCGAAAGTTGTGAGTGTGTAAGTGTGTATGTTTGTTACTTCTTTACGTCTTAAAGGCTGGACCAATTTTTGTGAAATTTATTATGGAGATAGCTGACTGATAGGCTAACAATTATCACAAAAAGTAAAGTGTTTCAGCGTGAACTTCAACCGCGGGTAACACCGCGAGGCGCAACTAGTACATAATATATCGTCACGTCATTCCCTCGAAGGGGCTGGAAGAGATGTATTACAACTCCTACACTTCGCCGGACGCTATTCAGTCCCAAATAATACAGGGGGCAAACCTGTTGACATTTGCCGGGCTCGAAATAAATAGCAGAGGATATTAAATATGCACGTACTTACGTTCACCAATGAACCCAATTGTTGATTGCCTTCGGTAAGAATCGAACCCGGACCTTCTTGACTTACTTGAGAAGCGAGCATTCTTAAAACCAGAATTCAACGTTTTTAGAATCAGTTTATGTACATTTAAGGCCCGTAACTACTCTACAAGTTACAACCGGTTTTTTTCAAGAAACTTAAAACCAACTTTTAGAACACTTAACCCGGGTACGCTCTTGTCGAAAAGCGCGTATCAAGACTGCCTACCTACTACCTACTACGTTAAAAAATTATCATGATCTGCAAATTATCTTGAGATTGAAAATTATCCGTTAATCCGGATCAACGGATTGACTTTTTATGTCGAAAAACTAAACCTTCCAACCTTTTAGCTATTTTTGGAGAATTAAATTCAAGACCATGCCGTTGTCGACACAATCTAAATTAATTTCTATTTCTGGATAGATTATTGCGGGAAAAAAGATCATTTCAAGTTCTTACGTCTCAAAGCATCTCCAAAAGGTACCTATAAAAAGGCAAAGTCATTATTTCACAATCAATCAATCGAGCTACGTCAATTTCCAATTAAGCAAAACATAAAGGACAGGGCGAGAAAACGGTATTGAAAATTTTGAGCAAGGAAATTGAAAAATTCTAATCTAATCGCTTTTGAAGGGCAACGTGTCCCTGTTGTAAGAAAAGCGATAATTGCTTTAAAGATTAAACGCTTAAAATTGAAGTAAGTATTTACTAAATAACTAAAAAAAAACGGCTGAGTGCAAGTCGGACTCACGCATTAAGGATTCCGTGTCATTATCTATAAAACCGGCAAAAAAAACACGTGTGTATGGGCCCCTTAAATATTTATTTTATTTTGTATTTGCTGTTATAGCGGCAACAGAAATACATCATATGTGAAAATTTGAACTGTCTAACTGTCACGGTTCATGAGATCATAGACTAATGACTGCCTCGATTGACTGCCTCGGTGGCTCAGTTGGTAGTGAACCTGCCTTCTGAGCTTGGGGGCGTGGGTTCGATTCCCACCTAGAGCAAACATTTATGAGATGAACATATGTGTTTGTTCTATGTCTGGGTGTTAATTTGTATTTAAAAATATCTAAGTATGTTTATCAGTCCCTGGCAGCCATAGTACAAGCTTTGCTTAGTTTGGGGTCAGGCGACCGTGTGTGGAAGTGTCCCGAATTTATTTATTTATTTAATGATACTCGTACTACTACATTAGTCTATGATAAGATGCAGCCTGGTGACAGGCGGACAGAAAAACAAACGGACGGACAGTCTTAGTAATAAGGTTCTGTTTTACCTTTTGGGTACAGAACCCTTAAAAAAGAAAACTAAAAAAAATTAAAAATCTCAAATCGTCAGACGCGTGCTGTGACACGCTAATTGTAAAATTCCGTATCTATTTAATAATGCCAAAAATTAAATACCATCACCACACAGAAACGTATTACAATTCTTTTAATTACCTACTACAAATTATTAATATGTGTATTGGCACAGATTAATAACTTCTAGTATACCAACGTTTTAATTTTGAAATTAATTAATAATTTTATTTTGATCAGTGGAAACCGAAACTAAATTATCACAAAAAACTTAAATTACATTTTTAACAACTTTCAATGTCATATTTGGATCATCTAGGCTCTGTCGTATGTTATCTACTTATTAGGCACATACTTTTAGTGCCTGAAAATTTCTAACTAGAATTAACATCGTAAGAATTGAAAATATTAATTAATCGTGTCAATTTTAAAATTTCCTTTCTATTTAGTTTATAGGCTATCGTTATTATAGGACGCCGCTAGCGGTGCTGACTTCCGCTGCGGGTCGTTCCTGGTACAGAGGATGGGCATCGCAATCCAGCGCGGCAATGCCGCGGGTGTGATGAGCACCGGGAACGATTAGAAGTGGGTTACCTAGTAGTTTAGAGTCTCGCGACGCTCTGAAATTTCCATACAAACGCGCTTGTCAAGTTTCTTGGAAACCATCTGTCAGATTATGATGAAATTTAGCATGTACAATTAAATGAACAAAAACATCCTCAAGCGAAAATAGAGCTATGAAAATAACAGTATTGGTAAGGGGTCACTTTTGACTGATTTATTCAATAGATAGACAAAGCAAATCAAAAATCCCTTTACATAGGAAGGTTGTCTACATCATTAGCTTTAAAATGAATCCATAATACACGGGAAATTCTTATTTATTTAAGAATGATTAGAGAAGTGCAAAAGTCATTAAAAAAAATTGTACTTTGTCACTCTGGAGGTAACTTTAAAGGCTCATCAGTATCTTTACTTGCTCTATCCGTTCATCGTCTTCTTCTAGACAAGATGGCTATAGAAAACCTTAAGCCTAAGCGAAGTTAGTCTAAAGTGGCCGTACTCTTAAGTTAGTGATTGTAATAAGTGTATTGTTAAATGTAAATACTATTCAATGTTTTGACTTGAATAAATGATTAAGTTTAACGTAAATATAAATAAAATATTCAAAATATTTTATTTATATTATAAATAAAATATTCAAAATATTTTATTTATATTTAATGTTTTGACTTGAATAAATGATTAAGTTTAACGTAGATGCTTATTGTTAATTTGACACTCATGAGTAGGTACTCAATCAATATTTTCAATACGTTATTTGGTTTTAGTTGTAATGTTATGGTGGTAAGGTTGTAATCATTATTTCACTAAACATCGAATACTTATCGAAATAGTAATTGACTATAGAATGATAAGCCTAAACCTGAGCACAGTTTCTTCTACCAATAGATTCCACAAAAAACTTTGGCAAATAAAATAAATGTAATTTTATTAACTCCGTCTTTCCATTTGTTTTTTGCCCTTGAACCACTTTCACAAATACTATGATTAACTTTTATGTTTTACGAGTGGGTGTGAACCACGCCGCCAAGAAAATAGAAACCTAATTTTCTAGAAACTACGAGTAACTTATTGAAGTAATACAGTACTTTGATACGAAAAGTTTGGTCCCAAATGATAGGTACGACGCTACCAAGTTGGGAGACTATAGCCATCATTTGGAACTGATTCGAAGACTTCCAAGTAGGCGCCTGTAGCTGAGATAAGTAATCTCCAAGTAACTTTAAGTCGATGCATCTGTTCTAATGAAGATTGAAGATGAACATCTTTGTGTACTTAATTGTATTACTGCAAAGATTAATTTAGTGGATAATGACTTAATGTTACCAATTAAAATTATTAACAACTAGCTAGCCGCCCCGGCCTCGCACGGGTGCAATACTGATTTAAAATGTACTATGTTTAAATAATACCGGCAGTCTGTATAATTCAGGTATTGTATACAATACCTAGGCAATGTATAGAATACCTGGAACATCCAGGCAATGTATGAAATGCTATAAATATTATTGTCCGTTACATACTTTGCCTAGGTAATGTATATAGTACCTGCATGTCAACCGGTAATATCTTATCTTACTTCTTACTTATATTATATTATTAATATTATAAACGCGAAAGTTTGTATGTATGGATGGATGGATGGATGTATGGATGTTTGTTACTCTTTCACGCCAGAACCGCTGAACAGATCTGGATGAAATTTGGCACAGAGATAGATTATAGTCTAGAATAGCACATAGGATACCTACTTTTCAACCGCGGGCGAAACCGCAGGGAGCAGCTAGTATAAAATAAATAGATTAGGTATATATTAAACATTCATTCATATCATATAAAATTAAAATCCAGAAGTCCGTGAAACGAACCGCAACTCTGATAGACAACAATGATAAATTTTAATAACCTAAAACCTCTCCTGCCCGACTCCTTTAACAGAGAAAATCCGACTTGTGTTTGTTAGGTTAGAAGGCTAAAGCGGGCCGCTGCGTAGTTTTAAAGATCTACTAAGCATTCATAGGGACAGACAGACAGCGGTAAGCGACTTTGTTTAATACTATGTAGTGATAGTGATAGTGAAGTGAAGTGATGACAGAGAAGTGTAATGACGTTTCACACTCTCAGCTCTCCACTAGGTTTCCCTGCGTTGGGTTTACAATTAACACACATTAAGGCATAGATTCTGGGTGTTTCAATTACTGGGTCTTGTATTATCCAGATCCAGTTATTTAAGCAACAGTTATCTAAATTCATAATTCAAACCCGGCCGGGAATTGAAACCGGAATCTCCTAATTATAAAGTAATCTAACTCCGATTAGCCTAGTAGTTAGGTCTTAGCCGACTTAGTGATAGCGCTTGTGTTTCAGTGGAGTATTTTTCGTAATAATTATATTACTTGAAGTTTGTAACTTTAAATTGAAAATAAATTCATAATAATTACTAATGGTAACCCATTATATATGGTATTAATAACATGGTTGTCCATTAATTTCGGATTCCCTTTATTAAGTTACATTAATAGGTACCATTCAACATCCTGCACGTCATGCAGAATAGTGAATGTTTTTGCATCCCGCAGTGCGTCCGGCAACGACGCGTCCATCCTGCCCAATCCTTTCCATTCTGCACGTACAAACTAGCAGGGTGCTAGGCACAGGATGGTGTGTGAGCTACATCCTGCTTCGTAGTCCTGCAAGCAGTACTTCAACGCAGAATAATGAATGGTATCTTTTAAGGTAGCCAAGTACAGTAGGCATGTCATGCAGCATGGTGAATATTACCGCATCGTGCATCGCGTCTGACAACGGCAACCATCCTGCCTATCATCAGGCAGGATGGTATGTGAGCTACATCTTGCTTCGTAGTCCTGCAAGCAGTACTGCAAGGCAAGATGGTGAATGGTATCTATTAGGGAAAAAGAATAAAAAGGAAACAGTAATTAATAGACAACAAACCAAAATATACGAGTATATAATTAAGTTAATATACTGCACGCCTCTTTAGGCATAACAGGAAGGTTGTATTCAAAAAACGCATGTTTTACTAATGGTTTATGCACATAATAAATCTTTATCTTGCAGAAAACGGGTAAACAGAAACTCATGGACGACAAAACATATAACAATAATAATAAAAGTCAAAACTTCTACAAAGACAGCAAAGAATATACCTACTTAGAGCACTTTATAGGACAGGCTGAAAATCCCTCGGAAAATAAGATCAAAACAGTAAAAACTAACGCAGGTTACTTTCGGAGGCAGCTGTAAGATATTCGGTGCATTTCGTACATATTCCGCGTATTAAACTATATGAACCATGAGTTTGTGTGAGATATACTCACGACCAATTTTAACAACGTCATAGCGTTATACATATGTATAATGGTAGGTATACCTACTTAGATATATCAAAGTTAAGACTGGTTTGAATCACTGTACAATTTGCGAGCATTTTATTATAGTTATGAGTATAATTATAACTAGCTGCGACCCGTGGTTTCACCCACGGTCCCACAGGAACCGTTGATTTTTCCGGGATAATAAGTACCCTATGTCCTTTTCTGTACCCTAAACAACATGTATGCAAAATTTTAAGACGATCGGTTGAGTAGTTCAAACGTGAAAGCGTTACAAAGAAACAAAGAAAATGAACAAAGACTCACTTTTTCATATTATATGTAGTACCTTTGATTTTAGTCTAACCTCAAAGCAAACACTCATTGACTTCGTGTTACTTAACAACGCCATCTGCTGTTGTGTCGTTAAAGCAATTAGTTGCTCACAAAAAATAGTAGGTGTTATTATTCGCCAATAGATGAGCCATATTTTTCAGTTGAGACTACTCAAACGCCTCCTTTTTGTTATTTTTCTTCCAAGTTTATGTTTAAGTTGATTATCGATAAAACACGAATAAAATGACATTTTCTAAAAATGATTCCTAGCTAGATCGATTTATCGCCCCCGAAACCCCCCATTTACTAAATTGTATGAAAATCGTTGGAGCCGATTCCGAGATTCCAATTATAAATATATATATTTACAAGAATTGCTCATCTAAAGATATAAGATAAATATAACTTAACATATCACTTAAATATAAAAATAACGTCTATGTACTTATTTAAGTACCTAGATTTTATGTATTAAAATTGGCAAAGTTACTGCAATTTTTTTTTTAATGTGCGTTCAATTACTTTTCACACTCAGCTTTTGCTTGTCCGACTAAATATAACTAGACTATTGTTAATCCGATTCTCATGGAATTTTACAGACATGTAGTTTATATCAATAGATTTTTTTTAATTCGATTATGATCGGTCTAATCTAAAACGGTCCATAGTATATTTTTTTAATTATTTGTTTAATAACTTACAACTATCATTACAATGTGTAGCAATAAGCACTATCTAAGTAAATCCTATAAACTTACAATAACACAATATTATGTAGTGCTATCTCTATGAATTCACCCAGACTACAATAGAACAAATCTGTATCAGCCGAAGATATGCGAGGTCTCCGTTCGAGGCAACTACTAGTACCTAATACTCGTACATTCAATTTAAAAATTCTCAACATTCGAAATTCGATTAAATTGCTATAGTACCTACTTAGAAAGCGTTCGCACGAAAATTACGGAAGTTCAAGGCCCTCGATATCATAACGTCCTTTTTGGGTAGACGACCGCAATAATTTCTACAATTAACTGCCTCACTGCAGTAATCTCGTTAAATCATGTAATAACACTCATGTGTGCAGATACCTAAAAGTCAGGACCCACAGGAACGGATCCGCGGAAAAGCGGTTGCGGGCAATGAGTTTCTATTACGTTGTGGGACGTAATTGTTTGTAGTTATAACAGTGTGACGTTATAATAAATGTACCTAAATTATGTACGCACATTAGTATGACACTAACCTACATAATTTATCATACAAAACCGCCCAGGAGGGCTATTCTTGTGGAGTTAGATTCAATCTCACCATTTTTCATCCTTGTTGCTCTCGTTTAAATAGTCATAGGTGTGAGAGTGATCAAGATACCCTGAATAATTGCGCCCGCTTGTATGCATGAAGTATAAATATAGAGTCAACTAGGGCATATTGTTAATAAGACGCAATTGCGACTTTCAAGAATTACTGAACTACGAAATGAACAAATTAGGCAACTCACGTCATCTTGTACAGATTATTGCAACTGAAGATAGCAAAAAGATGTAGGTGGCACCAAATTTGTGAAGGGTTTAATTCTCGACAGACGCAGTTGCCCCACAAACGCATTTAACCCAGTTGACCCTAATTATAAACTCAGATCCCGACAGCGATTCAGACGGAATTCGGACATACGAAAGCATTTCTGTCGTCTGAAGCATAGACGCTTCGCTTGCTCGCTTGGTCGATTCCATAAAGTTCCGTCTCGAACCTCTTTCTTCTTTCTGTCCTCTTTCCCTCTTACCTCTACACCTCTTTTCCACGGCGACCGCTTCCGTGAATTTCTGGCCTTAAGTGTGTGAGTGGGTATTCTTTCCCTACACCTCTTACCTCTTTTCCGCGGCGACCGCTTCCGTGAATTTCTGGCCTTAAGTGTGTGAGTGGGTATTCTTTCCCTACACCTCTTACCTCTTTTCCGCGGCGACCGCTTCCGTGAATTTCTGGCCTTAAGTGTGTGAGTGAGTATTCTTTCCCTACACGTCTTACCTCTTTTCCGCGGCGACCGCTTCCGTGAATTTCTGGCCTTAAGTGAGTGAGTGGGTATTCTTTCCCTACACCTCTTACCTCTTTTCCGCGGCGTCCGCTTCCGTGAATTTCTGGCCTTAAGTGTGTGAGTAGGTATAAATATCGTCCTATCACCGTAATTAAGAAAGCTGGAAGCTTTTACGTTGGACCTCTCTAGTCTCTACATTCCCGAATTTAATATGACTTGAAATAATAGGGTCCTTAAATTAAATTCGGTGGGCAATGTTAACGAACATGGGTGTTAAATTCGTCTTAATATAACCCGTCCGCGTCGGCCGAAATAGGGTAGCTTGCTATTTTTGGTGTTATGAAAGTTTTAGGTTAATGCGAAATTTGATCAGGGCCGAATTTAATGTAAGACGAAATTTGACGGGCAACAGGTTTAAAGGAACGGCAAAAGGTATATCTTTGAGCTGGAGGGCTGTTCTTACAAAGTAAGTTTCAATTTCACCATTTTTCGTCTTTGTTGCTCTCGTTTGAATAGTCATAGGTGTGAGAGTTACCAAGATCAAATCTCATCTCATCTCACGCGTAGGAATAGCCCCCTTGGCTGATTTCTGACCACATACAGTGTTACGTCAAATTTCCCAAAAGTCTAGTCAGGAATTTCCATAAATGTAATTCCCTGAATTTCAACGAAACTTCATATCGCTCAATGATACACAGTCCAATTTCATAATTTTAACTACGTAAACCAACAACTGCAATTTTAGCAAATACTTACAAATAGCTAAAATTCACAGAATACTCCCTATTAATGCTAAAATTGTGATATTCCCGGGCTTTATACAACACTAACTAACGAAATTGCTTTTAGATAAATACAATACGAATACAACAGTACCTAACTAGAATAAAATTATTATTAAACCGCTCCCATGCCCGCAATTCGAGACTATCGCATCTTTGTGTGTATTTACAAACAAGGCTATCTTTTTATGTAGAGTCGGCCAAATGACGAAATTAAGTTTCTACCACAAATGAGTATTAGTTTTCCTTGTAAAAAGCAGTAGTGGCTCCTTTATTTGTCTGTTTAAATAAATTTGTGGTGCTATACTATTTATCCGCTACCCGCAAGAGATTCAGAAGCAAACAGCTACCTATTGGCGTTGCATTTTACATCGGAAACCAATTGTACCGTGCTGCTTATTGGGGCTTATTGTATATTTTCCTCATGTGTGGACGTGTCTCACACCGAAAAGTAACATTTAAAAAAACACTTCATTCAGATACGCGAAGGTACTGTTACTACACCTTTAACTAATACAGTTAGACTCGATGGGACGATGACAATAAAAATTTCGGGTCCTCAATGGATCCAAATAGCTTGGACACAGAGAAACCTTGGAGGAGGCCTTCAGAGTAGATTAGTTTAAGGGAGCATTGATATTTAATAAACTATATAATACTAGCTGTCACCCCGCGACTTCGTTCGCGTTCATTATTTATATATGTATATTAAGATGTGAGCTATCCTATCTCTCAAGTTGGATCGAACTGCACATGGTGTGCGAATTTTATTAAATCGGTTAAGTGGTTTAGGAGTTCATTGAGGACAAACATTGTGACACGAGATTTATATATATTAAGATAAGAAGATATGAATCAAGAAATAAAATGCATCTGCATCACTTAGATTCCGCTTTGTCAATTCGAGAGAAAATGAAAACTGACACTTCAAGAATGACGTCAGTGCAAATAGACGGCGGAGGACGAAATAATCTTTTTTCTTATTCAGTGGTAATAAACTATGCAGCTTAATGCTGGAAGACCGACTTCGGAATATCAAGGAAATTCTTCGTGATACTCCAAAGTCGGTTTTTGTGCGCTGGTCATTTTTATTTATTTATTACGAGCTGTTACCCGCGACTTCGTTCGCGTTAATAGTATGCAAAATCTTCTGACTGCCCCGGTGGCTTAGTTGGTAATGAACCTGCCTTCCGAGCTTGGGGGCGTGGGTTCGATTCCCACTTAGGGCAAATATTTATGTTATGAACATTTGTGTTTGTTCTATGTCTGGGTGTTAAATATCTATGTATGTATTTAAAAATATCTAAGTAAGTATGTATATCAGTCTCTGGCAGCCATAGTACAAGCTTTGCTTAGTTTGGGGTCAGGCGACCGTGTGTGGAAATGTCCCGAATTTATTTATTATTCTCTATGATAAACTGTAACTAATTATCAAAATTCATCAATTCAGTTCAGCCGTTAACCCGTGAAAAGCCTACAATATAAATAGACATACAGACAGAGTTATTTTCGATTTTATAATAATATTAGTGTAGAGTGTAGACACCCACACCAAAGTAGAAATTACAAGCCAAACAGCATAATACGAGGAATGTATGCAGTATAGTGGATGATTCCAAGACAATCGACATTGTTTACGTCTATTTTTCCATTCCTATCTCAATTTGTGTTACTTCCATCTCAATGAGAGAGACAAAAATATTAGGTATAATCCACTATTCCCTGCGATGCCTGCCGGACTTTTCGTCTCCAAATAGAATAAGAATATGAATTACATACAACACGTCGTCTTGTGACTATTTACGACTGACGTCACATCATTGTGATCAGTGTAGCAATAAGTAAATGAAATTTTTGTGGCATACAACAATACTATACCTCACATTTTCATACTAAATGCGCCATTTCTCTGGAATTACCGTATCAATTATGTAGTTTATGAGCCTCTACTAATCATTCCATGTGATGTGAGGAACGTGACGAGAGTTTTGTAAATAAGGAAAAATCTCAAGATGAGAGCTTATTTTTGGCATGTTCAGGATACAGCACCAGGAAGAATTTTGAGAGAAAATGAATGCCTACGGTCTTAAGTAATGCTATTAAAGTGTATTTTTTACCTCTAGTAAGACTGTAGGTACTTACATGTTTTTATTTATTTATAGTTTATACTCTGCTTCGTAAATTAAATTAAATTAAACAGGAAAATCAAGACTAAAATAATCCAAATAAAAAGCTAATTTACTGAACCACTACTTACTTATTATTGTACAGTAAAAATATGTGAGAGTTGGTATGTTTTTATCATTGCAATATTTTAGAATTTTGTCTATACTTAAGTTATTAGAAAAAAATATTCGGCTTTTTCTGTTTATTTTATTTTGGCTATGACCACAATATATTTCCGAGCGATTATTTCTCAAAAACATTATCAGTACATAACTACGTAGGGTCAACTGCTACAAATGCGCCAGTGGGGCAATTGCGTCTTTCGAGAATTACTGACAACATAACGTATCGTCACGCCTTTTCCCCCAAAGGGGGCTGGCAGAGGTATAATACAACACCCACACTTCGCCGGACGATATTCAGTCCCAAATGTGACAGGGGGCGAGCCTGTCGCCGCATACACCGGGCTCCAGTCATGTAGCAAATGACATAGAATACGCACATATGTTCACACAATGAACAAATTGGTGCGTGCCGTCGTCGGCTGGAGCGGGAACCCGCTCCCTCCGGCTTGAGAAGCAGGCCTTCTCCAACAAGGCTGTCATCGCTTACATACATTACTGACAAACCCTTAACAAATTAGGCGCCACCTACACCAATCTTTAGTTACAATAATCTGTACAAGATGGCGTTAGTTGCCTAATTTGTGAAGGGATGGTCAGTCTCTCACTCAGTCATTCACGAAAGACGCAATTGGCCCACAGACACATTTGTACCAGTTGACCCTACATGTACCTATGTACAAATTTTATTCATAGCAATAAGTACCACAAGTTGGTACCTATATATATATATATATTTATAGGTGTTATTGAGGACGTGTGGACTGTATGGGTGATTATAATTATTATGAAATGAGACGATGGTGGTAAATTAAAATTGTATTACACGAGATCAGTGGAACAGGGCTTTTTGTCACAGCCAACGAGCAGAACACTAGTGAAAAACAAAAGCTAAAACAAAACATGACATCTGCCTTTTAAAACAATATTACTTATAAAATATAAAGGAGGCCGTTCTCCAACTAGTGGAAGAAGGCCGACCTCCAGCCAGTCGCTAACAGGTGCGCTCAACCCAAATGTTTAAATTCAGGTTATTATTACAACGTCCAACAAGAACTATCAGAATTAGGTTCACCCCACTCGGGTCAGGTTATAAAACTGGCTTAGTGGTATTTAATTTCATCAGTGTTTGTTCAAAGCCCCGACGTAACTGTCCCCTTCTCATTCCGCTTTAATTAAACGACAAAGTCTAGCAAACTCTGCCGGTGTAACGGAAAACCCGCAGAACACTTCAAGGGATGTATAAATAAATATAAGATTGGATTAACCCAAGTACTGACTCCTAAAACGGGACTGCTATCTGAGAAAGGGCCGTAAAATCGATGTTTGCTCACACTGTGAATTTAAAAATCATTGAATTAAATATTGCGGGACCATTGAGCTATGTTTAATGACTACGTATTCCAGTATTCAGTAATTACGTGCTCTAGTATTTTAGTACTAAGCAATGAGGCGACATTTACTCAAAACTGAATGAACAACTGACTGAAATGGAATACTTAAAAATAATCTTAAGCATTTGAAAACAAGCTTTTTTTAATTTTACTAGAGATCACGCTACAGTACATTATGGATCTACTAATTATTAGTAGCACACATGTACCGCACTTCGTTCGATTACTCAATATAAAAGAAAAACTGTTTGACATGAATTATGCCCAAGGTATCTCCTAGTACACACACCGATCTATTTTATTTATGCTCATAATAATAGTACACATCGTGACCCACGCAGAAAGTGACAAGCAAGTGACTGAATAAAGTTTAGGAAGGTAACCTAATCGAAATGGAACATTGCGGCGAAGTGTAATGACAACTCTTGTATGTAAGTAAAAGTAGCTCAATGTACGCAACCGAGTTGTGATTGTCTGTGTACCCATTACATTTTAACAGCAACGAGGCCGATACAAAACTCTATATTGATAGAATTTTAAAACGCATGCGAATGTGTTTTTTATTTTTTGTTTAGCTAAAAAATGTTCAGCAAATACAGGAATTTAATATCGAGTTGAAATGGCGCATGAAGTTGCTATTCTATTGTTTGTGAAGTTACATTTTTTTTTTTGTTTTTCAGCTGGGTTTTGGCTTGATGCTAGTTTGAACGAAACATAACATAGAAAGAATTTAAATTTATTTATTGTAAAAAACGATGATATATCGATGATAGCTTAGTTGGCGAAGGCCCGCCTTTCAAGCCGGAGGGAGCGGGTTCTATCCCAGCCGACGACGGCACGCACCAATTTGTTCATTGTGTGAACATAATTATGTGCGAATTGTATGGCATCTGCTACATGTCTATAGCCTGGTGTATGGTGACAGGCTCGCCCCCTGTCACATTTGGAACTGAATATCGTCTGGCGAAATGTGTGTTGTATTACCTCTGGAGCCCCTTGGGGGGAAAGGCGTGACGATATGTTATGTAAAAATAATAGGTACTTCCCTGATATTTTATTACTAACTGATGAATCCCCTGTAATGTAATGAAATCCCTGATATTTTATTACTAACCTTTGATGCCACCAAAACGCTTAACTCGTCTCCAGATGATGCAGGTGCTTTTCTAAAAGAACACTTCTCGCGGGATATACCAGACTTTCGGTTCAGATACACTTCCATCTCTGAAATTATCAAAACTTTCAAAAGCTTAAGAGTTAAATCTAGTGAAGATTTATGGGGATTATCAGTAAAAGTGTTAGAGTCTTTAATAGAAACTATTGCACCACACCTCATGGTCATATTTAACATGTGTATTGACAGAGGCACATTTCCCGATTTAATGAAAAACAGCAAAATTACCCCTATCTTCAAATCGGGTAGTAAGTCAGATCCCTCGAATTACAGACCCATCTCTGTGCTTCCGGCTTTGAGTAAAATATTTGAAAAGATTATACTTAATCAACTGTTGTGTCACTTTAACATACACAGTATATTAAACGAAAATCAGTTCGGTTTCACGAAAAGTAGATCAACAACAGATGCGGGAGTTCGATTAGTTACGCATGTGATGGAAGCTTGGGAGAGTTCACAGGATGCCATCGGTGTCTTTTGTGATCTTTCCAAAGCGTTTGATTGTGTAGAACACCGCACCTTGATCCGTAAATTACACCACTACGGAATTCGTGGAATCGCTCTAGATCTTGTCGAGTCATATTTAACTGATAGACAACAAAAAGTGGGAATTAATGGCGTCACATCTTCCGGATCTTTAGTTACAATGGGAGTACCACAAGGTTCTATCTTAGGCCCGTTCTTATTTTTGGCGTATATAAATGATTTGCCGTATATGGTTAAGGACCTTACAGACATAGTTCTATTTGCTGATGATACATCTCTTATTTTTAGAACAGATAGGAAAGATAGTGAACTTGTGCATGTGAACAACGTACTGACTATTATTTCGAGATGGTTCGCTGCGAACAATTTGTTACTAAATGCAAAAAAAACTAAGTGTTTAAAGTTTTCCATGCCTAATGTTAGATATATAGAACCAAACGTAATGCTTGAGGGCGATAAACTTAACATAGACAAGGCGACGGTGTTCCTGGGTATAAGCATTGATTCCAAACTGCAATGGGGTCCACATATTAGTGCTCTGTCTGGGAGACTTAGTTCTGCTGCTTATGCGGTTCGCAAGATTAGGCAACTGACGGATATAGCTACAGCTCGGATGGTTTACTTTGCTTACTTCCACAGCATAATGTCATATGGCATTTTGCTGTGGGGATCAGCTGCTGAAGTGGAGGCCATTTTTATTTTGCAAAAGCGAGCGGTCCGCGCTATCTACGGAATGGGTCCCCGTGAATCATTGAGAGATTTATTTAAAGAAATAAATATTTTAACTTTACCTTCTTTATATATCTTTGAAAATATTATGCACGTTCGCAAAAATCTACATAAATTTAAATTGAACAGTGACTATCACAATTATAACACTAGAAATAAGGATAGGATAGCTGTACAGAGATTTAGACTGACTAAGTCAAGAAAGTCATTTTTAGGCAACTGCGTTAGTTTTTACAATAAAATCCCGAAAAATATAACAGGGCTCACCGAGGGAAAATTCAAATCACATGTAAAAACTACATTAATGAAAAGAGGATATTATAAGGTTAAGAATTATTTAGAAGATAAAGATGTCTGGAGCCTACCACTTCCGCCAAGTAGCCACTAATATTTATAGATATTACCTAGTTGTAAGCCAAAATTTGTGAGACTAATTTATTTATTATTTGAAAAAATAATGCCCCTCAGTTTCTTGCCTGTTCTTCTGAGTAGAGGCTTTTTATCCGAACAAGGCGGTCGAGTCTATTTAAATAACTTTGACGTTCATAAGTGTATCTTTGATACCTAAATTGAATAAAAACATTTTGACTTTGACTTTGACTTTGACTTTGAACTTGCTACTTGCGAGCGATAATTCCTTTATCTTGGTGGATATAATTTTACCTGTTAGCAACCAAACTGGGTGGTAGGTATCCTTTATCTTGGTGGATAAGATAGAAGAAGGAAAAGATATAAATGACATAGTGCCCAAAGCCATTTTAACTTTGGGTTTTGGGTCAACGCTGAAAAACGTCCGAGTCAAATGTAGACTAGAGCTCTAACTACTTTTAGTGAGTCGTTAGTCAACTCGACCGCGAAGAACTTGGCCGCGCGGTCGAGATGCTACCTCTTTTTATTCTTATAAATAGCTGTAGGTATATTAGTAGTTAATAGTCCGGCGACCTAACTAATTTCGTCCTAATCGACCTAGACTAACTTCGCATTGGCTTAAGGTATTCTATAGACATTTCGTCTAGTAGAAGAAGACGAGCAAAGAGAGCGAGTGATGATACTGACGAGCCTCTAAAGTTGCCTACAGAGTGACAAAGTACAATTTCAATTTTTTTTATGACTTTTGCACTTCTGTAATCATTCTTAAGTAACTCAGAATTTCCCTTGTATTATGGATGCATTTAACAGTTAATGATGTAGACAACCTCCCTATGTAATGGAATTTTTGATTTGCTTTGTCTACCTATTGAATAAATCAGTCAAAAGTGACCCCTTAAAAATGCGTATTTTTTCATACTTCTATTTTCGCTTGAGAACGTTTTTATAAAAAACCAAGAACACAGGGGCGGAGATATTGTTAATTTAATTGTAGATGCTAATCATAATCTGACCAATGGTTTTCAAGAAATTTGAGTATCGCGTTTGTATGGAAATTTCAGAGCGTCGCGGCCCTCTTAACTCGAACCATTCAATGTACAGCCCCGGAGGGAAAACTGGCTAAAACAAATTTCAGTTTCAATTCGTTGTTGAAGTAGATAGAGTTTTGGCGGTTACTAGATTATGTACCTTTTTATATTTTCTTCGTTCACCGCCTTTTTAATTTTTGTTACGTATCGACTAAACTGTTCAGTGCTCGTGCGTTTATAATATAGTTTTCTTTGCAAAATATTATTTACGACCTGATTCTGCAGGAAAATAGTTATGACGCTGTAAGCACAATAAGCATTTGAAAAAAGAGAAAAAAAAATACATCTCTATCTTTTTATTAACCCTCGACGCAAAAACGAGGGGGTGTTTTAAGTTAGAGGTGTGTGTGTGTAGCAGCAGTGTATGTCTGTGGCATCGTAGCTTCCGAACGGATAAACCGATGATAAAATATATATGTCGAAGTAATGTAGGGAAAGGAGCCACGCCGTCGCATCTGATCCCACTTCTGATGTCGGAGAAAGGAGGAAAGGCCGCCGCGCTGAAACCTTGCACTTTTGATGACGGGGAAAATCTAGTAGGCCGAGGTGTTGTATCTGATTTCTGATCCGTGAACTCGCTATCACGGACATCTATGGTTGGCGTCAAACTTCAGGAACGTTGAAATAAGGGAACAGCAGTGTAGACTTTTCACTATTTTAATTATACAGTCACTTAGTTAATGAATGATCACAAACATAATTGGCGATTTAGAGTAATGGGTTAACGAATGACCATTGCGTGCGCGACCGCTTTCAGCCCAGTCCTGTCAACCACTGACTGGCAGACATGACGTCCGCCCGAAATCCCAAACGCAACTCCATTCGGTGTTAACCGCTCTAAATGACCATAAACAAATCGATTAATCGTCAAAAACCACAGATTAAAACTATCGACACAACTCTCAAACTGATTTTCATTATTTAATGATGTCACGCGCCGTCATATATATTTTTTTTAAGGTGCTTTAGTCGGGAGTGTTCTCAGCTATGTTTGAGGAAAATCAGTGTTGATGTAAATCAGTGTCGGGTTTTTTTTAAATTTTAATTTACCATGGAGCACTAATTTTAGTTCCTTCTCTAACTTGTTTCCCTTCCACCATCCTTTCCTTTCATATAAGTAGCTGTTTCTTTTGCTGAGTAGGATTTAATTTGTGCAATCAGCCATACAAGTGTTGCAAACTAAATTACCTACCTACTGAGATATTTCTAAAATGTATCAAATCACTTTATCTCTTCTGGTAAATCGGTAAACTCTAGATCATTTTTGTTGTGAATTTTTATCTAGCATCCGCAGTTTTAAATACCTCTGCATTGCTCTCGGCTTTATTTATGATTTTTCTAAACTTCTGGACCGGAAATCAAATTGTCAACAAGCAAATCATGAATATTTTCTCTATTTTCATCGAGTTTACTTTCTTATATTTCGCTCAACATTTTAGGTTTTCATCATTATACTTCTACTGAATATTTATTAGGTTATTACAGATTTTAGGAATAACAAGATTATTTTGCATATAGTTACCATAGACGATCTGAGCTGAAATAAAGTTTAGCTAATTAAGTTTGAAAAAGAAAATCCATTTACGTAAAAAGGTATATCGGATATCGAAATAGCGATGACAGCCTAGTTGGAGAAGGCCTGCCTCTCAAGCCAGAAGGAGCGGGTTCAAACCCAGCCACCACCACGGCACGCACCAATTTGTTCATTGTGTGAACATATGTGCGTATTGTATGTCATCTGCTACGCATGACTGGAGCCCGGTGTATGGCGACAGGCTCGCCCCCTGTCACATTTGGGACTGAATATTGTCCGGCGAAGTGTGAGTGTTGTATTACACCTCTGCCAGCCCCCTCGGGGGAAAGGAGTGACGAAATGTATGTTATGTATTTAATGTCATCTGCTGTATGTCTTGTGCTCGGCGTATGTCGACAGGCTCACTCTCTGTTACGTTTGGGACTGAATATCGTGCGGCGAAGTGTGGGTGTTGTCATAAACATCTGCCTAAAAGGCGTGAAGATAATGATGACGATAGTGAATTATTCATGCGGTAGATACACCTGTCTCTCTGAAAGTATAATACGCATAGGGATAAATTTTAAAAAATCTACTTAATTATATGATCCAAAAAAACAAGGTCTAGCATTGCAGGAACAAACATCGTGGTGGAACAACATGAACTACCCATAAGATGGCAAAAGTGCATAGATAACAACGGTGCATACTTTGATTAATTAAATATATTTTACAAAAAAAAAACGACTTTTTATTCCTCCCGTACAAAACGCCAATTTCATACGTAAGGACCTAATAATTAATTGTCTAATTAGCATGAAATAGTTAAGTGAAATCAAGTCCCCATCAATCGCTGTTGGTAGATATAAATTAGCATGGTATAATAATAAACTCCGACAGGTATATACAGCATTACGGTCACGTGGTCAACACGTGGTGACGTCAGTCGATGTTTAAGCAAGACCGAAATAAGTCATTTACAGGTAGTGCGAAAGAGACGGATGACGATGATGAGGGCATCATCGTCATCCGTCTCTTTCGCACTACCTGTAAATGACTTATTTCGGTCTTGCTTAAACATCGACTGACGTCACCACGTGTTGACCACGTGACCGTAATGCTGTATATACCTGTCGGAGTTTATTATTATACCATGCTAATTTATATCTACCAACAGCGATTGATGGGGACTTGATTTCACTTAACTATTTCATGCTAATTAGACAATTAATTATTAGGTCCTTACGTATGAAATTGGCGTTTTGTACGGGAGGAATAAAAAGTCGTTTTTTTTTTGTAAAATATATTTAATTAATCAAAGTATGCACCGTTGTTATCTATGCACTTTTGCCATCTTATGGGTAGTTCATTGATCCCTTTACTATAAAAACCATGGGGGCGAGAATCAATAAACTCTTTGAAGGCGGTTTGGACTGCTGCATCGGAGTGGAATTTTTTTCCTTGTAAGAAGTTGTCCAAATTCCGGAAGAAATGGTAATCTCTTGGAGCAAGGTCCGGGGAGTACGGTGGATGTCGCAGACATTCCAATTGTAGCTCAGCTAACTTAGTGGTTGTCTGTTGTGCAGTGTGTGGTCTTGCGTTGTCGTGAAGCAGCAGTGGCCTAGAGCGATTGACCAATCTCGGTTGTTTAACAGCTAGTTCTTCCTTCATGGTTTGCAGTTGCTGACAATAGATATCTGCCGTAATCGTTTGGCCAGATTTAAGAAAGCTGTAGTGAACGACACCGGCGCTAGTCCACCAAACACTTACAAGTAACTTTTTCTGAGTCAATTTTCGTTTAGGGCAGGATTTGGCTGGGTCTCCAGGGTTCAGCCATTGCGATGAGCGCTTTCGATTATCGTACAATATCCACTTTTCATCACAAGTAATGATTCGATTTAAAATCCCTTCATTATTGTGTCGGTTGAGCAAAGTAACACAACAGGCGACCCGTGTTTGCAAGTTCGATTCACTCAATTCATGAGGTACCCATCTTTCGAGTTTTTTTACTTTCCCGATTTGCTTCAAGTGGATTAATACAGTTTTGTCACTTACCCCGAAGCCTGCTGCTATCTCTGAAGTGCTTTGTGATGGATCCGTTTCCACAATAGCCTTTAATTCTTCGTTTTTCACTTTGATCTCCGGCCGTCCACGGGGTTGGTTCTTAAGGTCGAAATTTCCAGAACGAAAACGTTGAAACCAAAAACGTACCATGCTATCTTTAGCGACACCAGCGCCGTACACATCATTAATTCTTCGAGCTGTTTCTGCAGCACTGGTGCCACGGTAGAACTCGTACTCGTAAATATACCGATATTTCATGTTTTCCATTGCGCGGTAATAAGCGACGCCAAAGAAAAAATAATGAGGAAAATAACATTGAATGACTGTATTCCAAAGAAAAAAAAACCAGCTAAATGAATTTATAAATTTGAATTTCGAATTCTTAACCAAAGAGGAGATATTTCAGATCAAATTGATCAGTACGACAAAACGCCAATTTCATACGTAAGGACCTAATATATTATTTAATATCCTTACCAAAATATTGTAATTGTATTATACTCTGGATAGCCGCCATGTCAATCCAGATTACAAAATATTAAAAGGCTTTAAGCGAAAAAACAAACTGTTTTAAAAATAAAAATTAAACAGAAATTACTGTGTAACGACCACAAGCGGCTTAAGCAAGTTGCAATTTTAATAATACGCGTTAAAGCCGGCTGATCCCTCTTGACACTTGTAACAACAAATTTCGGCAACAACAAAGTTTTTCATTTCCCCTTGTGGATTAGCAGTAATATTAAATAAGTTCGCTTCCCACTTCATTTAGGGGTTATTTTCTTTTGTTAATACCGAATTTTTGAGGAAAAGTGGCTGGGGATTCTGACGGACACGGACTGCTAACGGCAAGCTTGTTTTGTTCAAAAATAAGTACCTATTTTGCATTTTCTTTCCGGCAACGTAAAAATGCTTAGTTAATATTTTGTGTACAAAAAAATTAAGCGTAGGTAGTCTGTTCGTCACTATTATAAATAGGCAGATATTAGATGTATCTTACAATTTTATCCAGAATAGCATAGCGTAGGTAGAGGGGTTTTGTTTAGAGAGACTAGAGTATTCTTAGTTTTTTTCTTTTTTTTCATGTGAATGTAGCAATCTAGACGTGAGATGGACTGCCAGATAATAAAAGGCGATCACCATCAGCAAAGGAGTATCGTACATTACACCTTTAGTAGAAATGCTTGTAGGTTATCTACCAATTAATAAAGAAGTAGGAGGAGGTTTTATCTGTCCATAACTATATGTATAGATAGATAGATAGATAGATAGATAAACTCTTTATTGTTCACACCACAGATAACAAAACAACAAGAGAAAAATAATGATAAAACTTATTAAATAGTGTAACAACTGGCGGCCTTATCACTAAAAGCGATCTCTTCCAGGCAACCTTAGGATGGAGATGGACAAATGAGTATGGGACAGGGTGTGCAAAAATAACTAAAATAAACATAAGATTGATACAAAGAAACAACAAAACATCGAGTATTATACCTATACACCTACATAAACTATTTACATAAAACTTACATAAAATTACATCATACTAATATAATACATTCTTGTACTTAAAATACCTATAGTTAATAAAATATACTAATTATTACATACATATAAATTAATATTACATACATACAACACTGATAAATAAAACAATCAGGGCAATTTTGATAAATACAGCTTTTTTACGGCATCTTTAAAAATAGCAAGTGAGGGAGCATGTCTATAGTAGCGACGGGCAGCTCGTTCCACTGTTGGACTGCCTGAAATGCAAACGACTTACCATAGAACAAGTTTGATGTTAGTAGTTACTTGGGTACATCAATACATACATAATCGGGACGCCTTTCCCCCGAAAGAGGCTGGCAGAGGTGTAATACAACACACACATTCGCCGGGTGATGTTTAGTCTCAAATGTGACAGGGAGCGAACCTGTCGCCATACACCGGGCTCCAGTTGCATAGATGGCATACGCATAAATGGTCACAAATGAAGAAATTGGTGCGTGCCTTCGGATGGATCCGAAGTCCCTGGCTTGAGAGGCGAGCCTTCTTCTCTATTGTGTCTTAAAATCTTTATTAAACAACTGTACCGTGATTCGAAACCTAATTATACATGAGAGAGTAGCGTGCTTGACTTTCGTTCCGTAATAGCCGTGCTATGATTGGTCCGCTCGTTCGCCCCGTCCAATGAGCGCAGACTCCGCCCCTTCCGCTCCCCTCCAACGTCACCAGTCAGCCCATGTAGTGCGCTGGGCGCAACTTAGCTGCATTGGCGTTTGGATTTTCATCCAGAGCGGTCGTAAGTAATAAACACTTTACGGACCGCGTCGTGCTATTGAATATATTTATTATTTATTTTAATAAATATTTAAAGATTAAGGTTTGATTCCTTAACATGTAAGTCAATTTATAATATTTTTTTTAAATAAACTTTTATTTAACGGTGTTACCGTTCGGTTATCTAATATAGAAAGCTATTTCCTTACTAATCATATGACCTTTTACATTTTAGTAAGTATTTGAAATGGATTATAATAATGGTCCAGCTCCAGTAATCGACGACACTGAATGTATCAGAAAACAAAAAGGAAGAAAAAGGAAACTGTTGAGCTTAGAATCAGGTTCTTGTTTATCAAGCTCCAGCTCATCGTCAGACAATAATAGAAATAAAAGACGCAGGAAGAATAAGAGGAAGCAACACAGTAAGTTGGATAAGTTATTTTCTGAAATAGCTAAAGTTAAATCCCGGTTAAATAACAATAATCTAAGTACACCCATTGCCCTGATTCACACTTTGAAGATGACTACCTCAGCTTCGGCACGATCCAAACACGTGTGGGGTTTTTTTGCGATGAAGAACCCAACCAAACAGACAGACACACACACACACACATTGCACACAGCAGTTCTAATAGCTGAACCTGTAGTTCAAATTTTCCGTAAAGACCAAAATCAAAGAACCCACAATTCCTCATACCTCGTCGGCTTATCTAGAACAGCTTAAAGAGCTGCAACATTTTGAAGAAACCGGATTGGAATAGTTTTAGTTATTCTGATACTCACAAGAACTACGTCCATACTCGTGGTTTCATAAGCCTCGATCCCAATAAGGAGATCGGGCACTACGATAATTCTAAATTTTTAGCGCGAATGGAAAACGCATTTGCAGGGCTAACTTAAAGAAAAAGAAGTCCTTCAATCTGATTTGAGAGGATTATTAAGTGGAATAAAACATTCAAGTTTGAGTGCTGCAGAAATCAGTATAAAATTGAACGAAATATTTTCAAACGGTGAGTACTCAAAGATTACAAGTGACATATTTCAAATAGTATGTGGCCACAGGGCCGAGCTAATTCAAAATAAACTTGAATCAATACTGACGGCAGTGAAAGACCCGTGCTATAAAAATGCTCTTAAGAAACTTCCGCCTTCATCTGCTATCCTATTCGAAAGCGAAAAACTGAGTTCTCTCCTAGAAAAAGCTGGTGGCCTTAAAAATGTTTTCTGGGTTCCCGCTGCTCAAAAAGAACGTACCTCTGAACCTCAGAACGTTCCTGGTCCTTCACAACAGGCAAATAACCAGCATAAGAACTTTCAAGAAAGACCAGCACCACAAACGAAACGGAACAACAATAATAAATATGTTTCAAGCATCTCTTTCAAAGTGAGAGGTAGCGAACAGCAGAATCAACGACACAACGATCAACCTTACAAAAGACATTATTCCACCTCATCCCACCGGGATAGTAGAGGAAATAATCAAAGATACTGACTCGAAGTCATGCCATGCCGGTCAGCTACAAAATTATCACACTCATTAGATAATGCTCTGAGCTCCGCCCTACATTGTCTACATGGTAAGTGGCCACCATATTACTTTCAAAACAAAACCACCTTTACATCTGCATCACATTCACACCATGCAGTAACTTACTCTTTATAAGTGGCGAAAGTCATTCACACTATGCACACTCAAGGTGTCATAAAACAATCTTAAGAGTCCGGCGACCACTTTAGACTAACTTCGCATTGGCTTAAGGTATTTTATAGCCATTTCGTCTAAAAGAAGAAGACGAGCAAAGAGAGCGAGTAATGATACTGACGAGCCTCTAAAGTTACCTATAGAATGACAAAGTGCAATTTCAATATTTTTTATGACTTTTGCACTTCTGTAATCATTCTTAAATAACTAAGAATGTCCCTTGTATTATGGATTCATTTAGCAACTAATGATGTAGACAACCTCCCTATGTAATGATTTTTGATTTGCTTTGTCTACCTATTGAATAAATCAGTCAAAAGTGACCCCTTAAAAATGCAGATATTTTTAATAGCTCTATTCTCGCTTGAGAACGTTTTTGGAAAAAAACCAAGAACATAGGGGCGGAGATATTGTTAATTTAATTGTACATGCTAAATTTCATCATAGTCTGACAAATGATTTTCAAGAAATTTGAGTAGCGCGTTTGTATGAAAATTTCAGAGCGTCGCGGCCCTCTTAAGCTTTGTCATCAATATTCCTCAGACCCCAAAGCAACAGATCGATGAGAATTTTGCTGCGATCGGAACAAAACGTCAATCGCAATCAAAACTATATTATTGCTATAAATCCATACTGATTTATAAAATCGAAAAAGGAATTTTGACTGTCTGTCTGCTTGTAGGCCTTTTACGGCTAAACTGATCTTGGTGGAATTTTATAATTAGTTGCAGTATTTCACGAGGAAGGCTTTTGGGTAATGCCTGGATACTATCTACACTTCTACACTACTAATATTATGAAGAGGCATATTTGTATGTATGTAACTGATGAACTTAAAAACTACTGGCTCTATATTATCCTTGAGTGACGTAAGTTACAAAACGCGTGCAAAGCCGCGGGTAAAACAGGTAGTGCTAAATAAACGCGAACAAGGTCGCGGATAACAGCTAGTAATCCGAGAAATAAAATCCAGATCAGTACAGCGTTAACATGTAAATTTTTCACCTACCAGACAAATGCAACACGGATGCTGCATCCGTACTTATCTCGCCGAAAATCACGTGACTAACGTGCTAACGTGGAACTTCAAACTAGCTTGGGTGTTTCTAAAACCTAAAAAATTTTAAGCCAGCTAAAAAATTCGATCGGAATTTACCTGATGGTCGTACCGAGACGGGCGAATGTGCATAGTGACCGATCTTGAAGAATGGAGCGTTAGACCATTCAATCCAAAATCAAGAATCTATCTGAAGTGCTAACAGACATGACAACCGGCTGAATCGGAGATGAAGGCTCTCTGATTCACTAAGAACTCAGTGAATCTACGGAAACCCGATGGATCACAACTATAAAGATTTTTTGGCAATTTACAACAAAATTAAGACTCTTTAAATACCATTCTGGTTCATAAATACGCGTTAGCGACTCTCCGCAACCCAAATGACTTTAATAAGCAAAGCTCGCATATGCTAGTTAGTTTGTGTTCTGAAATCAATTTAACTAGCCAGCCCAAAACAACTTTAGTCACCCTGGAACGTTGATACCTGCATAACCTTAACTGGGGCCCTATTCGGAGATTTGAAATTTTCATCTCACTTTTTTTCCTCCTTGTTGCTCTCGTTTGAAACGTCATAAGTGTGAGAGTGACCAAGATAAAATCTCATCTCATCTCACGCGCAGGAATAGCCCCCCTGATCATGTTAGCCAGAAATCTTTCGAGAAAAGTAGTTATCACAACGGCTATTCTCCTTCTATTCTCAGGACAAAGAGTATATCGCCGGATAACTACAGAATATCTGTAAACAGTATAGCTCTTTGGCCTACTTATGGTTTTAAAACGGACACGGCCAACCAATCTGGTTAGAAACTCTGACGAACCAAAAACAACCGTAATTTGGATGTCTGTCTGTCTTTTGGAGCTGATACGATTATCACAACAAAGAAGTGAGACTCGAATTCTTAGTCTTTTTATCTGTCCATGTAGTTAACCTAAATCAGAAACGTGCATTATAATAAAACTGCACGACCTGATCCAGCCATCGCCGTTCTTTTATAATTGTACCAGGCGCACCAGTAAGACACCCTATTATGGTGGAAATTCCGCCCAAACGCACTAAGCCTTTCAAGTCAGCTTTCTTGTAAGAACTGCAGAGGTGTGGAACTCGTTGCCTGCGTCTGTCTTTCCACCTAAATACTATCCGGGGGTGTTTAAGAGTAAAGTGAATAGGTATCTCCTAGACAAGCATTACACCTTCGATCACGTTGACGCTTCCCATCAGGCGAGTCAGTGGTCAAACGCATGCCTAGTTTGTTGTAAAATATATATATATATATATATATATTAATCGCGCTAATCGTCAAATATGCAAACATTGATGTTACGCCTGGCAGGTGTAGATCTGCTGTTGCATCAAGATCTTTCAAGATGTTGTATTGTATGGAAGTACTACCCTCTAAAGTAATCGCGACTAACTTAGAACCCATGAATCATTTATAGTAAGACTACTACAGTATCATAATACAATGATTACTATTGTTGATTACGATGATTTTGATTGTTATAATTTTACTACCACATCACCGTTCATATAAATGGTTATGTTTACGTTATAATAATCGTTCCATCGATAAGAATAAATGTACACAGTTATTTCAAAGGATTTCGTTCTAAAAATTAATTTTAACTGTTACCTATAAATAGTAAAATCATTTCTTATTAGAAATAATGGTATTATCACATTGGCGTCACCGTCACACCAGGCGATAACAAACACGTCTCTCATGTATAATTAGGTTTCGAATCACGGTACAGTTGTTTAATAGTGATGTTTTACCTAAAAATAAAACATTTATTAAACATACTTACCTTATTCGAAACCTAATACTTTCTATTTCTGCCTGGTGAGCATAACATGAGAAAACCAATGAAGCTAAGTTGCGCCCAGCGCACTACATGGGCTGACTGGTGACGTTGGAGGGGAGCGGAAGGGGCGGAGTCTGCGCTCATTGGACGGGGCGAACGAGCGGACCAATCATAGCACGGCTATTACGGAACGAAAGTCAAGCACGCTACTCTCTCATGTATAATTAGGTTTCGAATAAGGTAAGTATGTTTAATAAATGTTTTATTTTTAGGTAAAACATCACTATTAAACCGATGACTTATTTAGTATAGATGGAAATTAGATGAAAACTATCTAAACTATAGACCAAAAGGTAGACAGATAGGTACAGGTACCGATAGATAGGTAGATCATACGAGTAAATACGAGATAGGTATACTATAGTAAGTATAGAAGGTAGGTTAGCTGCTTTGATAAATGGAACTCAAAATTAATAATGTACTGTGATATTACCAGTCATATCAATTACTGCGCGTCATAACATTCAGTTCAATTTCCTGTAAATGGTCTACCAATTTTATTATCAATTATTCACAAGTTAAATTGCCCACGACGACCGACGGTCTATTGCGAAAATTTGCAATATTATTGGGTACTTATTACTAGTAATTGCTAAATAGGCCTTTATAAATATTTACTTTATTCCTTTACTCATAAAAACTAAAAAACTTTAGCAAAAAATTTAAAGTAAGTACCTAATGTCTAGAGAGAGTTCCGTACTGTTTATGAACGAAAAGTGAAAGGCCAACTTTTTTATACTAGTGTGCGTGACATATACGTCTTTTACTAGGGTTGCATCATACATTTGAAACCTAACAGTTCGCTTTAATTTTTTTGCCAGTCCAATGTTTTTTCAGACCATCTGTTATCAAAGATAAATATTTAAAGATAAATTTTATTTCTATTGAATTTCATACAATTTTGAAATGTACATATTTGCATGGAATTTAATATGGTACGTGTACTGTATTATGATATTCACGCTTGTACTGTTTTATGACTGTTTATGATTCACGGACGTAAATATTCATAGTTTTCACAATGCACAACAAATAAAAATGCAGCTGAACTGTGTCATTCATAAAACATAATAGAGATGGTTTGATATGTAAATGTTATGGTTTTTGGAATTGTGTAACTGCTTGCTTTGTGTACTCATTTGTCGTATCCTCTCCATCCTAAGGTTGCCTGGAAGAGATCGCTTTTAGTGATAAGGCCGCCAGTTGTTACACTATTTAATAAGTTTCATCATTATTTTTCTGTTGTTGTTTTGTTATCTGTGGTGTGAACAATACAGAGTTTATCTATCTATCTATCTATCATGGTTGTATAGTACATAAGTAGTACACAATTAATAGGTATCTATTTATTTTCTAGTGACTCTTTAAGCTGTAGACCTCGCGGCCGACGTTTGCCCTCTGTACAGGTCGCATTCATCAATCAATTCTCGTGAAATTTTCGAGCAGATTCGATAATTGTAGTTTTTTTTTTTGCCGATTCGTTTGTGGAATTTTTACAAAATGGTGAAGATTTTTACAAATTTTTTACAAAATGATAATTGACATGATTTTTTTTTTCAAAAATAATCAAGTATCTCCGCCATTTTGAAAAGTTTCCGAAAGCTGCCACGAAAAAAACAATGTATAGTTTCCTATAGTTAACCTATTCAAAAAAATTAAGAGAATCTGTTAAAAAATGAGACCTGTATAGGAAGACAAAGATCCGGACCGAAATCGGTCATATGAAAGCACTTTTGGCAAAGCTAAAGCAGAGACACTTCGCTCGCTAAAGGTTGGTCGGTCGATAAGATCAAAGTTTAACTAGAAGATTATCTAGTCTTTAAATTATTGTCTGTTTTAATGTTTTAAATATTTTCTTGCCTGTTCTTCTGAGTAGAGGCTCTTTGTCCGAACAAGGCGGTCGAGTCTATTTAAATAACTTTGACGTTCATAAGTGTATCTTTTATACCTAAATTGAATAAAAACATTTTGACTTTGATTGTATGTTCAAAACTGTTGTTACTAACTTTAACACACCAGATTCACAATAAAAAATATTCTTTTGAATACAAAAGAATATTTTTTATTATACAAATACACCACGGAATACCGTGGTGTATTATTCTGTATGTATCATCTGAATTAAACAAGTTCTTCTCTTACTTTAGTTTGAGCTCTCTTTTTAGGGTGGTATTTCTATTACCTAAGTACCTACTTACATACTTTTTTCATTAGCAAAGAAAATTGAGTCCTTGGTCCCAAACCGTCCCACAGGACATGTACTATCTTACTAGCCAATCTTACTAGTTACTTTCTTACTAGTTGCTAACTCGAAGAGTGTGTAAAAATGGAGGCGAGCTTTCGATCCGAGGACACATCCTTGATATCTATTGCTCTATATTCCCGGAACTAACCCACAACATGATAAGTTTAGGGTTGCCAGATAAGGGGCTCTGATAACTTGGCTAAAATGTAGCCAGCTGAAATGAAGTGCCTTCCCTCCCTATAGCGTATATTTCGTTTTAGCGCTATTGGTGCATCAATTTAAGGTTACTGAATATTTATGAACGGGTCTCTCAGATAAACCTAGAGGAAAAGATGGAACACTGCGTTATATCTCGCTGAAGCCTCTTCTTTTTCAATGTGTGTGCGTGGTAATGTTGCCATGAAAAACATTTACAATTGCACGAAAACTAATATTAATTCCTAAACTCTACGTTAGCCATTTCTGTTCCAATATACAACCTTAGTAGATTTAATATTTTAAAACTGCACATATTTGTAGGATTTTAATGTTACGGCTTTTTCGAAATTGACTTGTAAAAAAACTGCACCGTTTTTAAAAAGAACCTCAAAATGTAGTCCTGGCCACACTTTTATAAAGCACTATGCATTTTTCTATACACGAAATGATGCCATAAACCAATGCAGATAATGTCGAGGTAAGAATAACTAAGCGAGTAGCGTAGTTTTTTTGCGTCAATGTGTGCGTGCGTTTTCAATGGTTTTTGGCTTCACTTCGATCATACGCCGTGCGCCATCTTATAGGTTGATCTGAGGAACGGGTATGATATTTGCATAACTACGCGTGTTATAGAAGTACCTACGTGATACGCGTAAGTATTTATATAGTTACATATATGTAAGTGTATCGTTAATATACCTACTTACCAAAAAACAAACTCTACTGGTCACTTGCACTGAATAGAAGAATTGCCTAAGTCCTAGCTTAATTAGATTAATCTGCTCCTAGCGAAATATGGTTAAGAATCTCCTAAGAAGTGGCTTAAGGTCCGTACAAGAAAATGTGGGTAGGAGCTAGCAAGTAGTAGTATAAACTAATTAAGCACGGACTTAGGAAATTCTTATATTCAGTTCTAGTTTTCGTACTTGTACTTATCAAAAATATAGCGCGACTATTGTTTTGCTCTCTTCATTCTTGAAACAGATTTTTTTTTATTTTCTCATGAAAGGACACCACAATTTTCTAAAGAATTTTTATTACAGTACTCTATTTTTATGTCGTTCTTTCTTGAACTGAGAAACCATTGTAAGATTGGATAAGGCCATCTAACAATTGATAAATGAGCTCGAACATCTTTCCTCAAACGGTCGACTGAATGAGAAAGTGATAAAATACCTAACTACCCTTGAAAAGGTGACCTCAGACCCTGGGGGGCTATTCCTGCGCGTGAGATGAGATGAGATTTTATCTTGGTCACTCTTACACCTATGACGTTTCAAACGAGAGCAACAAGGACGAAAAAAGGTGAGATAAAAATCTCAAATCTCCGAATAGGGCCACTGGAACATAATTACAATGTTACGAAGTAAGGCACATAATGTAATCCAGAGTGCAAAATGATCTTGACATCACAACGCATCTCAAAATATAAGTATCTCATTGAGCTATAATAGCTAAGTAGGTAAGAGCGCGTGCGGCGACCCTACGTCCAAAATTAGATGCCTATATGCCCCACCAACCACCAACATAGATATCAACTATAATATGATTTGCTTAATGTTATGCTCCTCTCATTTCCGCCAAAAGGGCGGATCTCAACAGATGCGACCCTGGCTGGCTCCTTATTAATATTTACACTATATAAACCGCTTATGCGCCGAGTGTGTTTGGGACAGACGTGGGCTTATTAAAGAGTCATGTTGTCAGGTAGAATGAAGAGTGGCTCTCATCAATCTTAGTCGGGGGATTTTTCATTGTGGACGTGTAGGCACGTACGTTTAGCCATTTACGCAGGTGGGGTTATTAAAAGTCGATTTAAAGCTGCCTTATCTAGGGAACATGAACTTGAGGTACGTAGGTAGAAAACGTGATTATAATTTGAATACGAATTTGTTATAGAATTTAGTAGGTACGAGTACCTAGATATGCAAAAGTACTGTAAGTAAATAAAAATTGAAATTGGATATACTACGTAGCTGCTTTATATTCTATTTGCTACACTTTTTAGCTACGTCGTAGCTGCACTCTACGCGGGTTTTTCTGCTACCTTATAAGGAACGTATACTTTATGAATATCTAAAAGTGTTTTCCTACCTTTTCCAATGTTGTTCTCACAATCTAGTAGCCTGTGTTAATTATCATAAGTACTTACATATTTAATTGAGCATGAAAAAAAACTCAAAACTGCCTAAAAGCTTACTTTCAAATTGAAATGTTTAGTATGTAATTTGATCAAAAAATATAAACAAAGAGTAAAAAATAAAATTCTCTAAACTTTTTAGAGATACCAGGGTAATATAGAATAACTGTGATTCAATTAAAGTACCAAGGATATGAACAAATAACTGTGGATACTACGGATACTAAAATAAATCAATTGATGTAGAGTTGATTACAAAAACATACCTACTACACTCACTCATAGGTAATAGGTAACACTGACTTTCATAAATTAAATTGAATTTTTTACTCTCTGTATACCTCGCGCATCGTCGTCTAGACGTTACCTCCAAGTAATAAACTTACTAAATGATAAATGGCATTAAAACAGCGCCTCTGTAGCTTTTCTAGAACAAGGCATGCGTGTTACGAGGAAACAACGGCTATAACCGCGGAAGGCGTGAGTTAGAGGTGCACCAGGCTGGAAACGCAGATGTGCGCACGAACTAAGTAGAGCTAGGATGTACGCTCCAGAGATATACGGGGCATGTAACCTCATTTCACGCGTTCAGTTTCAAAGGCCTGGTTTAATATTGAATTTTAGAAAAATAAGACGTTAACGTTATGAATGAACAATACGATGAAATGAAAAATACGAATGAAAAAAACTATCGGACTAAAATTGGAATTCACATACGTACGTACGTATACGTATGGGTCATTCGGACCATAGACACTATTGTAATACTAAGGTAAGTTAGTTATACAGATTTACTTAGAAAAGTAGATTTTATATTTTTAGATTGGAACCCCAAAAACAAAACTTTATCTCAAGCAAAACCGCGGCACACGGCTAGCAAGTTAAACAAGACATTCCTCTTTTCGCATTTCGGTCACGTCCGAAAACCCAAGCCCTGTGTCCCCTTGCTAAATCATCACGCTGTAACGAACGGAGCTGCGAACATGTTTATTAGACAAGGGGATCACTGGTATGCCCGCAATTTTCCTGCGGCTTGATGCTAGAGTATAAATCCTAGGGGTGGCCTATAGGGTTACCATTGCAAGATGGCGGGATGTCTGTCTAGGGGGCCTAAAATGCCAGTTTTTTGTTCGATATAACCCCATTTTTATATTATTACGAAGCAAAAACGACAAGAAAAATCTTTAATAAAGGCAATGTGATGTTGGTATCAAAATTTGTAAGTTTATTTTTTGTTTCTCCGTAGGAGGATACTAGAAAACGATACGTGCGTAGCCACCTTTTTTTAATAAAGAAAAATAAAAGAAAAAAACAGGCACCAAAACTTTTTTTTTTCGTTTTAGGCAGATGGTGTACGTGCTTCAATCATCCGCTCCGCCGTGCCGGGCCCACGAACGGAGTATCGTACCGCTGGTAGTAGCGCCTGACGCGGCGGTCCCCGCTTGCCATCCGCATCACGGCGTCGCTCAGCTGATCCACCAGCTCCAAGGTGCTTCTGCTGATGGCCACCTCATGAGAGAAGCCGAAGAACGAAGTGCGCTCGGCTTCGAGTCTAGTACTTGCCTTTTTGGGAGGAAAATATGCGAGTAGTTATAAGCTTTGTCTCAGCTAAACTTCAGCGGCTGACGTACGCCTCTAGTATGTTCTGTATTTTTTAAATGTAGTGTTCAAACAGCGCTCATTAGACGTAGGTAGGACGCGGCGTATCGCTCGCTGATTCATTCAGTGAGCCAGTCATTTAGTTTGCTCAATAAGCAAATAAGAGTTAGCCAACGCACTAGCAGCAGTACAAGTTTTAATGTAGGTACGAAGTGTGTAAAGGCGAGCTGGTGCGTAAGACTTGGGTATTTTTGTCATGGTCTGAAAATTGTCCTTTCTGTTCTAGTCTAACTAACGTGAACATTTCATAAAGAACGCGGTTATTTATTGCCTATTGAAGTAATATGTGGCTACATACCACAGCTAGCCAAATGTAATAAAAAAATTAAAAAAAGTTTATTTTTTAGAATTGAGCCAAGATTGCTCAAGTAACAATTCCATACCTATGTGGGTACCTACCCACATTTTAAGGCGCTGGCCCACCGCGGCCCACAGAGAGGCTACGCACGTGTGTCTAGCTTCGCTTTGCAAGAAAATGTATATCATAGTATCCACCGCAACTCACAGACACGCTACGCACGAATATGAGATTAGTGACGTCATTGCGACACTCGAGGCTTGTTCGAATATGGCGCCACGCAGCTCAACGCTGTCCACGCTACGCACGCGGCACACAGAAGCGTCGTAGCTTCACTGCGGGAAGTGGGACGGGCGGGGAAGTGACACCTGGCGTATGATTTAAAACTGTGCTGCGCTACAGTTGTACATAGTCGTGGGTTCATATTCGTGTATAGCGTGTGCTGCGGTGGAAACGTGGACCCACGTTGTCAACGAAGACATGCAGCTAAATGCGTCGCGTGGCCGTGCCAAGCGTGCACCGCGGTGGGTCAGCGCCTTTAACCTGTTTATTATTATTGTCTATTTATTGCAGTTTATTATTCGTACTCATGTCAGTAACTATAGATATGCTTACCACTATAGTTAACAAAAGACAAACAACTAACACAACACATTTCTTCGATAGCGTTATCATTTCACAGTTGGCTACATTATTTTCCTGTGGAAACGAAACTATTTTGGCGTCGTATCGAATTTTTACTGCTTTGATTTTATTACCTTCCTGGTAATAAACATTTCCAACAATATATTTTATTTTTTGTGCCAAAAATCAAGACGAAGGAAAACGTACGTACCTACCTACCTACCTATACCTACCTACATCAAAGTCGTTCAAGATTTCGCGGGTTTAATCCCTTCAAATTGTTCGGTTTGAAAGTGTTTTAGACAACAAGAAAATGCGATTGTAGCGCCGTCGGTGGGTGGGAAAGGCACAAATTAAGAACATAAACTTTACTTTTTAAACTTCGATGATATTATCATGAGGTAACGATTTTATTTAAAAAAAAAACTTGGAAATTATAATTATATATACTATACCTAATTATAATATTAGTAAGTACAAAAATACTGCATCAACGAGATGTACAAATATATACTTTTTATATCTAATTTTAAGATATTATTTAAGGCATTTAATGACTTGTTCGAATAACTTTGTTAGCTCAAGTCTTTTAGGCCTGTTTTTGAATACAGTACATAAGTACAGTGGCGAGTTATTTTGCCAGGAACTTGCCGTTCTGGCAAGTTTAGTGGTTACGAGCGTTTGGAGTTTTACTTCAAGACAAGAAATTCTAACAAATAATTCAACTCAACTGTCAGATTTCTGAACTCGCCGCTGTACTTATTTCACGTGTAAAGATTACGACTCGTTATAGCTACCCGGGACCCGACACGCACCGCCTCTCCTCGTGCGGTTAGTATTCTTTATATGAACTTCTATGGATATGCGCTCACTACATCAACTTCGGATCGCTTCGGCGTAAGTTGTCAACGCGCGGATGTCGAGTGGCCCACTCCGTGACCATCCACCGCCCGCGAGTGACAATCGAGGACAAGTGACAATCGCTGAGACTACTCGTAAATTCGTGGACCACGCGACGTTCACTCGTTGACCACGCGACGTTCACCCGTAGACCACCCGTTGACAACGAGTCGAGGCGGTCCTGAGTGGCTCCAAAGAGTGATAACCTTGAATCAGCCTTTAGACTAGTAAAACTCCATTAAAATTACGAGTCACTCAAATCTATCACTAGCTGGCATTTTCTTTATCGAGATACGCACATTGATAAATCTAAATGTGCTGCCCACTTTCAGCAATTATTGGTTGTGAGCAACTTTTCTTGAAGTACCTACTAGTATTTATTGCTTGAGTATACACGAGTAGTGTGCGATACCATAATCCAAGAAACATGGCATAGCGTTTCGCGAGTTGACACCCAATTACTGTACTCGTCATCGTCTCTCTCGAACTTGTTGTAAATTACTTATTTCGGTCTCGCTTATGTATCGGTTAATGTCACTGCGTGTCAACCACGTGACCTTTTTGTCTGGAAACGCTATTCTTGACGGAGTATTTTTATTATACCATGTGCGTAGTACGTACGCAGCGTAGTAGTACGTGCAATAGTTCAAAAGCGATGATAGCCTAGTTGGAGAAGGCCCGCCTTTCAAACCAGAGGGGAGAGCGGGTTTTAAATCAAACCTAGCCGACAGCACGCACCAATTTGCTAAATGTGTGAACATGTGCGTATTGTATGTCATCTGTTACATGACTGCTAAGCCTGGTGTACAGCGACAGGCTCGCACCCTGTCATATTTGGGACTGAATATCGTTCGGCGAAATGTGGGTGTTGTATTACACCTCTGCCAGCCACCACGTGGAAAAAGCGTGACGATACGTGCAGTAAGTGTTTACCTTAGCAGCTCAAAAACTAGACACTTAATTTGGTGCTATTTAACTCGAGCGAGTGTACGCCAAAACCTTAGTCATCAAGTACACTAGTAACGAAGAGACGCGACCCGACACGGTAGTGTGAAATAGTTTGTTGATTGATATTTTGACAGCTTAAGTGACTACATCATTTTAAACATTGTGTAATACATCATTGTACAAACACAAGTAAGTAATTTGACTTCACGTAACAAAATACAAAAACAAACGCCGACTTTGAAACAAAACAAAAACCACTGCGCGATAAAAATATAATAAATCTCAGAATAATAATTGTAAAAGATTGCAAAACAAACAAATTTTATACTACAAATCCTAACTAATATTATAAACGTGAAAGTTTGTAAGAATGGATGTATGGATGTTTGTTACTCTTTCACGCCAGTACGGCTGAACAGATCTGGATGAAATTTGGCACAGAGATAGATTATAGTCTAGAATAACACATAGGATACTTTTTAACCGCGAGTGAAACCGCGGGGCGCAGCTAGTAAAAAAATAAACGCGACCTTCTGCATATTTTGAAGTCAGCTAATACATAAAAGTGAATGCTGAATAAATACCATTCATAATGTTGTTTATCCAAACACTACAGACAATTTGTCTTCCCACCGTTTTATCCGCGCTTAGATGCGACAAAGCTAGAATACGGATATGTTTGTCTCATTCACGCGGGATAGACACTGTGGAAAGACATTTTGTACATGACTCATGCTAGGCCCTGCTGGAGCCGTTCTGTTAAGTGCGATATTATCTTCCCTTAGACTCACGGCGAGAAACGTCTTACATTCACGCTTCTCGGGTGTTTTCGGGGTCTCGCCGAGTTTGTAGGCGGCTTCTGTGTCACTATCTTTTGTGTTACAAAAGCTTTGAGAGCGAGAGTGACCAATATAATTTCGTACTCGCGAGAACAGGGCTTCTAGTTCGTTAAAAATAGCTTAATTCGCGGGACATCCATCAAGATGACATTTTTAAAACATTATAAATAAAAATGTCACCTGTTCCACGGCTGTTCCACGAATCAAGCTATATTTAACTATAAGCAATTGTTTTTAAATTGTTAATGAATTTACTTTTTTAACACTGGTTTTCCAGACGGTACTATGGCTCCACTCTTATTGTTCAAACCGCTAGCTAGAGTGTGGAATGCTCTGACTGAGTGGGTTTTCCTGTTGGTTATAATCTGATGCTCTGCCGGAGTGGGTGTTTGGTTATAATGACATGTCTTCAAGTCTCAAGAGAATTGGTTTCTTCAAAGCAAGCACGCTCCATCGTGGGCCGCATTTGTGTTGAACATGAGACACGATACTAGCCAAGCGCAAGCTTGTTAAAAAAGCATACAAAAAGTGTCAATTTGAGGCAATTCATTAACAATATAAAAACAATTGCTTATCTAGAATAGGGGGGCTGAGCCTTAGTATAGCAGTTCATTAGCGGTCTATTCACGCCTGCACAGCGTGAAGAGTGTTGGCGTATTGGAATTCTGGGCTATTCTCATATTCTGACATGTCGAGTGCCACTTCGCAGCTTTCGCGAACCACAGGCCTGGGGTCTGCCAGGTATCTGGAATTAACCAAAATAAAGTTTTATTGACAACAATGTACAGCTGAATTTCGTTTGTGACCAAATCGCTGGATTTCTTAATTTGTTGTGACTATAGGAATCATCAATGCTTTTTTACTTTTCTTTTTTTTTTCGTTTTCTCTAAATACAATGTGAAACTTCTTAGGTGCAGATTTATAAGATTGTACCTTCAAGCCAAAATTTTGGTATCCATCTAACATTACCATCAAGCATACTCGATAATACTAACCCAAATAAGTGGGATACTCTTGGATTTAATGTCCATAAATGTCGTCAAGGGCCTTTGCTTTTGTTCATTAGCAGAATAATATAGATTTAGGACAATGAACAAAATAGGTCGAAAATTCCACAAGTAATTAACCTTTTTAAAACCTCAGTGCATTCATCAGTAGCAATAGATCCAAGCGCCTCAGCAGCCTCGTGCCGAACCATCTCATGCTCTGCTGTGTCTTCCAATGTCTTCTTAAGGAATGGCACACTTCTTTCGTCCTGCATCTGACCAAATATAAATGCTACTTCATGACGGAATAGAGCACTAGATGCTTTGAAACCTGAAATTAGAGAAGATAAAGATTTTAGACTTTGTTACACATAAGATAAGGTCAATTTCAACTCTTAATTTGTGTTTCTTGTGAAGATATTTTCTCAACTCCACCTATGTCACAAAGACTATGAAACCCTTTTTTTTAGTTTTGAAAAAATATTTTACCATTGGATATGATTTGCAGAGCTAGTTAGGAAGAGTTAGTTCATTGTGTAAGTGAAGGATGAAATCAGAAAATCAAAGTAAACCACTTAAGCAGTTTGTATAGCTATTTGTAATAGTTGATTGAATCAAGTGTTACTTTACGGAAGTACATCTTCAAAACTGTTACTTTAACTAATCTCTAGTATATTTTGTCTCTCTCTGTTAGAGCGCAAATACACTAGAGATTGGTAATTTAATTATTTATTTTATTTCAGAAAAAAATAATGTCTCTCAATTTCTTGCCTGTTCTTCTGAGTAGTAGCTCTTCTTCCATACAAGGCGGTTGAGTCTATTATTAAACTTTGATGTCCATTAATGTATTTTTTATACCCAGTTGAATAAAATTATTTTGACTTTGACTTTGAAAAAGTAACAGTTTTAGCTACTAGAATATATCCAACAATTTATTAGAACTCACCTTCTCCTAAAGCATTAATACTCTCAGTAGTTCCTAAATTCCTCAAACTGAACATTACTCGGTACCTATCAAATAATGACTTAGATTCATCCAACAAAACTTTTTTCAATACTTCTACATCATTCTCTGGGCTTGGCGGGGCAGGATCTATGGACGTAAATAGACTTTTAGATAGGTTTTCTTTAGTGTCGTCATTAGCAACCCAGTCCAGTCTCTGTAGGGCTATCTGGCATGTTTCTGCCACTTCAACTGCTGGGTCGTGTTGGTATTTTTCTAGAATCTCTCTGAGGTTAGGATCACCAATTGCACCTAGGGCTTCACCTGAAATGTTACACGAAGGATTGGTTACTAATAATATTTTAGAGTTCTTGAGACTAATGAACATTGTTAATCAGGATAGTTATTTTGGCTTTTATTCAATTACATTTTTAGCTCTATTGAAAAAGACAAAACACTGAATGACTATTTTGAGACTATACAGCACTTAGTAGAGGTACCTACTGGTATCCTACTTGCTATCCTACTAATATCCTATCCTACTTAATATTATAAACGCGAAAATTTGTAAGAATGGATGTATGGATGGATGGATGTTTGTTACTCTTTCCCACCAGAATGGCTTAACTGATCTGGATGAAATTTGGCACAGATATAGATTATAGTCTAGAATAGCACATAGGATACTTTTTAACCGCGGGTGAAACCGCGGGGCGCAGCTAGTATTGAATACTTGGAAGTTTTATGGAACTTTCAAATTTGGAAGTGTGATATTAGCCAGACTGGAATCCTAACTTTAGGCTGTTTTTAAGTAGACATCATAAATCTACATTAAACTCGCACGTATAAGTTATCTTTTATCGCGTACGTGCAAAACTGTTGTCGATAAACATGATAAACTAACCTGCTTCATGCCTCACTATGGGGTCTTGGTTTTTATCTTCCAGCACGCTCCTGAGCACGGGAATGGACCGTTTGTCTTGCATTTGACCCAGGCAGTAAGCCAGCTCGTGTTTTAACAGCACTGACTCATCCACAAAGCATTGACTGATGCATTGGATGGCAGTTTCTCCTCCCAAGTTTCTGAGGGTGAATAATGCCCGAAAACGCTCCTTCATGGGACGTGCAGGATCGTTTAGCACTTTTCCAATATCTTTAATCGCAATTTCACTAACTGCAGTCATTTTTACCTAAATATTTTTATTATTATTCACGTGGAAATTGTGCGGCACAAGTTGGCGCAGCTTTTGTTTTTTTTTTTTATTTAACTTTTTCTAATGAATGATGGGACGATAGTGTCAAGTGACTCGATTCGAATAAACCGTTTAAAACAGTTTATTCGATTGCACGAATGGTTGTCACTTTCTTGCTAAACACTTTAAGGCGTCTTCCAGACAGACGCGGCTTGCGGTGGTGGCCCATGCAAATCAATTCTAGATTGAATATAAAACATTTTGTTTTCATTGTTTCATTCGTAAAATCGGGTACTTAATTCAAAATACTTCCAATCATAATTATGTGGCATTTTTAAGCTATAAAAAGATCGAAATAAATATAATATTCAATAAATTAAAATGTTTACGCATTTAAATGTTACGCATTACCTGCGTAAATAAGTAATATAAGTACATGAATTATTTTGCAATCCAATGTGTGAATAATTATGTATGGCTTCTAGATATTTAAATTTTAATATACTTTAAAATTCATCTTTTAAAATACTTTTAAAAGAAGAGATACAATATATATTTTTTGTATTGTTCTAAACAAGTATTTGAGTAAGAACAAGAAGTATTATTTCTAAATAATCATGATATAAAATTTAGTAAGTAGCAGAATCGTCAGTTGATCAAAACTTGTCCAAACACAGCCAGTCCCCTATTGACTATCGAATAGTTCTCATGGCCACCTTACAAATCTATCGTAAGACCAGTTCCATGGTTCTATAATATTGCATTATTACTGAAAGTAGCATGTATATATAAAGAGTGAAATCAAACGTCAGGAATCTTCAGGAGTCTTAGTTTAACTTTCAAGATTTGCCCCAAACACACATACATAATTGCTTAAAATCCATGCAAAATTTACATAACAGTAACTTATATAAAAGCTTACAAAAAGGATTCTTGAAAAATATTCCATTTGTTCATATTTAAATCTTTTGATTTTAGTTATTTCAATCCGTCGAATAAGTTTCGACCAATTATTTGCCCTACTCTTTAGGAAATGTCATTGTCACGTTCCAAAGTCACTGTCACTATAAACGTATTGTGTCAAAGTCAACCTTTTTGTCGTATTGGCTTAACACGTTCTAAGTATTCAACTTGTTTTAAATCTGATATTTTCTTAATTTTTATAACGCTTTTGCATAATATTGAGCAATGAAAGGAATCAAATAGGATCAATAGGAAAAAAAACACTTACGATTACTCTAACATACATATCGTCACGCCTTTCCCCCGAGGGGGCTGGCAGAGGTGTAATACAAAACCCACACTACGCCGGACGATATTCAGTCCCAAATATGACAGGGGGCGAGCCTGTCGCCATACACAGGGCTCCAGTAATTTAGCAGATTTAAATCAGGAATACGCACATATGTTCATATAAATGAACAAATTGGTGCGTGCCGTCGGCTGGGTTCGAACCCGCTCCCTCGGCTTCTCCAACTTGGCTATCATCGCTGTTAATCTAAAAGCAAGAGAAAACCCTCTTTTGGAACATTATTTACTAAAAACACGAAAAATTCATTCATGGCAAACGTTCATCGAGCCGGACAATCATATGCGGTAGGTAGATGATCTAATAGGCAAGTGTTGGCTCTTTTAAGCATTTTATTTTCGTGAGAAAGGTATAAGTTCGATCACTGGCTATTGTGTTTGTAGTAGCTAAATTACAAAATCTGTAGGTATATAGGTAGGTACTTATGATGCGTGTCGAGACACTCGCTCCGCTAATCGATGATAACCATGCACTAATGAGCCATTGTTTGGTCACTCAATGCCCTGAGCGTAGCGTAAGACATATTCATGAAAGGAACTTTAACAATGGAATACTGATCAAATGCGAAGTGATGGGCATCGTTCCGCGTGCATTTATCGATGTTTACGAGCATAGGCGTATAGACCCACGTTGGGGCAATCTGCAGTGCTATTCACAATCATTCGGAGACGTTTCCGATCGGATCCCACAAATTTCAAACTCAAATTGTTCGAATCTCAGTCTACTTTTATACATTTTGGTTTATGGAATCAAGTATAAATCCGATCGGAAGAATTAATCACGTTTAAAAAACTTATGAATATGGACTGAGATTCGAATAATTTAGACTTAAAATTTTTGGAATCCGAACGGATACATTTCCGAATGGTTGTGAATAGCCCTGCTGGGGTACCTATTTGCCCTGCCCTGATCTCTAACTCGGAGGTAAAAATTTAGTATTTTCAAAAAAAAAATGTCTTCTGCTCTACCCCTAAATTTTTTTTATTGCTACTAACCCAAAGAAAATCTAGGTAGGTACGCTTATGTTTACGAGTGCGTCTAAGTAAGATATTGTATTCGCTTGAATTGTAAAGTTAACTCATGGCTCCCCAATAGAGTTTAAGGCCTAGTTTACACAGTGCGAGCTGCTGACCAGACAGAAGACAGCTACTCGGCTTGTCTACTCATACGCCAATAGCTCGACTCGCCTTTGCTGTCTACACGACAGTAGTAGCTGCTGTCCAGTCTTGCGAGTACCGCGATGTCGAGTGAACGTGTTAAAATAAAAAAAAACTGTGATACGCTCTATGACAACAATATTATGTCAAGAATTGGAAATGTTTAAAAAAAACTTCAAAAAAAAGAGCGAAAGAAAAGGGCCAAACCCTTTAGATTAGAGAATGGATGGCTAGAAGATCCTTAGGGGCAACAATTACCATTTTTAACGAGCTTTACCATGAAGACCCACGAGAATATAAAGCAGTGATGAGAGTGACACCTGAACAAGTTGTTGTCAGGCGAGTATGCGAGTGAAAACAAGAAATCTTGAAGTAACTCGGATGCTAGCTACTGTCCAACTCGCTCGTGCGAATTACTCGTAAGCGACGTCCAAACAGTGCGAGTCACTGCAGTGCAGCTACTCGGCAGGCTGACTCGTACGCCAGCTCGCACTGTATAAACTAGGCTTATAGCTGTGTTTTAAATGCAATAGATAGGTGTCGTAAATCTACCACGTAGTTAACTGTCATGAGTAGGTAAACATGGCGCTTAGGTAGGTAGGTACTAGAACATTATATTTGACTTCCGGTTCGCTTTAGTTCCATGAACTTTAAAAGTATGTAGGTACGAGTACATGTCAAGTTTTTATATTCTACTCGGGAATCCTTTACTAGCTATAGGTGCCTGAAACTCTATAACCCATGTGTAGTAATATTGAATACTAGAATAACTCTTACAATTTACCTGATTTTGAGAGCTAATGACAATTTGACAATTGTGGCAGTCATATCGATAGTACGCCATTGTAATGTTGTTCCCATCTCTATTTATAAGACCTACGTGTGCAGGTTGCTGCACCCGATGCACCATGCTGGAGCTGTGCCCATTAGAATCTTCCAGTAAGTGTCTACGTCAATCTTTGTGTCCATTAAGATTTATTAAAAGGCTTGCAAGTAATGTAAGTTAGTATTGTATATGCACCTTCTTAAAGCATCTAGGTAGTTGGTATCTACATTTCTACGTTGTATATCAACTGTACTACGATGATGGCAAGTTACTGTGAGGTGCCTTAACTCCGTGCGTTTCGACAAACCGACCGCGGTAGTAACTTGGTATGTTAATTGGCGTAAGTAAAAAAAAAAGGTACATACCTACTAAACCTAAAGTTAGGCTTTGGAATAATACCTAGTACATACAAGAGGATGTAGTAGATACGAGATGGAGAATCTCTCAGAATACCGAACTCTCGTGCACAACTGCACAGACTGGCTAGAGATTTCAATGCTTGAGGATCAATGTTTCGTACCCAACACCTTACGAAAACTAAGTACCTACCTACCTACGAGTAACACACTAGTAGATTGAATTTCATTTAAATTGCTTTGACTTTATTTAATACTGTCTTTTGGTAGATAAGTAGGTACCTACTGTGTTTTGAATTTTAAACGGTTACCTTACCTAAAATGTACTTACATTCTGCATAATTGTTACCTACCTAAAATACGTGTCTAGAATCAGATAATGATTTGCTTGATCACGCAGCTGAGTTATCCAAAAGATAGATCTATATCTAAATAAATGGATGACTTAATATGTGCTTTTGGATATATGTACCTATTATGTACCTAATTCAGCTGCCGTATGACCAAGCAAACAGTTATCTAGACTCGTACTGCAGGATAAACACAGACCGATCACTTATCTATATGCTTTAGGATAATTAAGTAAATTAAAAATGTGTGCAGACGATTTTTAAATTTATACATTTTCTAGAACAAAAGTTGTTTATTTTGATGTACTTACTTAGCATGCCTGTTAAATAAATGTCGGTGTGGTAAGACCACGCTGCGCGCTGTGGCTGTGGTAGATGGCTAAACATCATCGAAACTAGTTGAACGGCGCCGGTTAGTAAAGAGGCTAGGCAGTTTATTTAACGGCGAATTGAGCTAGTTGGCTGCGACATATCTATCTACTTATCATACAACAGATCAAGAACCTCATTTTGGAAGCCAACGAAACCTAATACCTACTTCCATTGCTGCCTTTCTAGATAAACTGCCTACTACCTAATTAAAATTAACTTTATAGCCTTCTGATAAAAATAAGTCTAGATACCTAGGTATCAAATCAGACAATGAACGAATAAGTAGTACCCACCTGGATAGGTATCCGTAGATACCTACCTACCTTACATTACAAATCTACATAGCGAAGTTGTGATACTTTCCTTTAGGTGCGAGAATACTTAGCTAAAAACGAAAACTTGCAGGCAGTTAAAATAGGTATAAGCTCTTCTTACTTTACATACTACATTATTTATGTTCATCTACGAGGTTATTTCTAAAAATTTCTTTCTAAGGTAGGTATACCCTAATGCTTACATCCTACTTCCTACTAATCCTACAAATATTATGAACGCGAAAGTTTGTAAGGATAGATGGATGGATTGGTGGATGTTTGTTACTCTTTCACGCCAGAACGGCTGAACAGATCTGGATGAAATTTGGCACAGAGATAGCTTATAGTCTAGACTAGCACATAGGATACTTTTTAACCGCGGGTGAAACCGCGGGGCGCAGCTATTTATTATAAACGCGAAAGTTTGTAAGAATTGATGAATGGATGGGTGGATGTTTGTTACTCTTTCACGCCAGAACGGCTGAACAGATCTGGATGAAATTTGGCACAGAGATAGGTTATAATCTAGAATAGCACATAGGAAACCGCGGGGCGCAGCTAGTAGTAGATATAAACCCGTAGCATCAACAAACCATGCCCCAACTTTACTTACCATAAGTATAAGAAATAACTACGGTACCTACTCACGAGCAGAGTTTACTTTTCGCCCATATTCAGGCATCACTAACGATGTTTGTCCACACATCTTTAGCAATTACCGATAAGGAAGGTGCTAACCGTTCATGGGTGTACCTACACGCCCACTCGATTTAATCTTGTGTGAACTATGCTATGCTAGCAGCGACCTGCTGCTTCACCTGCTATTTTGTTTGTTTGTTTGGGTGACCCCCAAACAAGCAAACAAAATAGCACTTTTCCGCACTTAGTCACTTGATTGGGCCATTGTGCGTGTACTCTTTCTCTTCTTCCTTTTCCCCTCGCTCACCAACCCAGGTGCTTCCAGAAGGTTAGCAACCTTTTCAGGCTGCCACAAGCCTCCGGGAGCGACGATGGGGATTGAAGGATCTGAGGCCCTTTGATCGGCCACGCTCGTGCATTCCATAAGCACATGCCGTGGCGTTTCCTCCGCTTCCATGCAACCTCTGCAAAGAGGGCTGTCTGTCACACCTATATTAAACAAGTGTTTGTTTAGGGGACAGTGACCAGTTTACCAGCTTTACAAATTCTGTCCCTATTTAGTTGGATGAGGTTGCGTGCAAATCTTTTAGATGTCACCGGAACTGCATCTTTGGTTTGCCTGCAGCCCTCAACATTTGTCCATTCCTTAAGGTGGGTCTCTTCAGACACCTGCTATTTACAGGGACCATTATATTTAAGATAAAAAGTAGCCCCTATACCTAAATGTTAATCCAGGGTAAGTATAAGCTGCCTCCATCCAAATCCGGTCAGCCACTTGAGAGTAACTAACTAACATAACAAACAAACAACAAACTTTTCCATCTCTATCAGATCTTCTCTACATCTCTACACAGATATAAAACTTAAGATTCTATCTTAGTATAAAAGCCGGCAACATATGATTTGATAATGTTTTTTGTGAAACTTCCTTTTTTTCTTGCGTTCTTAAACCGGTTATAACTCTTGATATTTTTAACGTGCATTTGTTTGGTATTTTTGCAAGAATACTTATAAGTGTATGAAGTGTATGTACATGCCCTTCAATTATGTAACAGGGTTTTCTAACACACTGTATGAATATGAAATTGAATCAAAATGACGATGAACGTAGAACGTAAATATATGTAAAAAAATCGATCGATCGATTGTACCGCTGCGTTGGTACCTACTTTGTAATAAACTAGAACATGTTGATCTGACATCACGATTGACCGATATTTCATTCCAGATTGAGAACTGTAAAACCAACAATAACCGAATAAAATAGTTTTGGCTGAATACCAAACCCGATGGTAGCCAAAGTCACGTATTGGCTCCCAATTCTATTTTGTTAACTCTGATAGAACTAGGTATACCTAGACTCGTACTTTTAAATGTAAGAACTAGAATCTAAGCTTAATTTTTTAAAGGTTTTGTTTCGTCAGAAGTTGAACAATATACCTACTAGTGGTTCTAGGAGCTGGAGATCTCACGGCCGGTGTCTGTCTACAGGTAACATTGAAAATTCTCATGACATTTTGTGAGCAGGTTCCTAACTATACAGATATTTTTTTTTACTGATTAACCTGCAGAATAAGACAAAGATCCGGACTGAGATCCACCCATCTATCCATACATACATCCATCCTAACTTTCGCATTTATAATAAAAAAGCAATGATAGCCTAGCCGGAGAAGACCCGCCTCTCAAGCCAGAGGGAGCGGGTTCGGAGCCGCAGCCGAAGGCACGCACCAATTTGTTCATTGTGAAAACTTCCTTTATCAGACTTTAGACACTAACGTTGTAAAGCCTTGGAATAGTTATAAAGTGTTTTGTCGTATTCAATCGAGTTAAAAAATTAAAATTAAATTACTTACTAATTAAAAAAACTACAATTTAAATTAAATTACAATTTACATTTTTTAATTTATTAAAAAATTACAAAACACTGTCTAACTATTCCGAAGCTGTACAACGTTTATTGCTAAGGGAGTGTTATTATATCGTCACGACTTTACCCCGAGGGGGCTGGCAGAGGTATACAACACCCACACTTCGCCGGACAATATTAAGTTCCAAATGTGACAGGGGGCGAGTCTGTCGCCATACATCGGGCTCCAGTCATGTGCTACATGACTAGAGCCCGATGGCATTGATAGCCTAGTTGGAGAAGGCCTGCATCAAGCCAGAGGGAGCGGGTTCAAGCTCAGCCGACGGCACGCACCAATTTGTTCATTGTGTGAACATATGTGCGTATTGTATGTCATAAGCCTCTTAATTAATACGATCACAGTTTAATTTTTTTTTTAAATCTGTATGACCCACTTAGAAAACAAACTAAAATATGATCAAACTAGATGCGCCCCGCGGTTTCACCCGTGGTTAAAATGTATCTATGTGCTATTCTAGACTACAATCTATCTCTGTGCCAAATTTCATCCAGATCTGTTCAGCCGTTCCGGCTTGAAAGAGTAACAATCATCCATCCATCCATCCATCCATCCATTCTTACAAACTTTCGCGTTTATAATATTAGTAGGATTAATCAACCAAACGCACACACCCCCAAATTAAATCACGGACAACTCCATCTGTCTCACGGCGCGGCGCACACCTGCTACGGCTTCTCACCCGCGTCTGGACACACTACACTCTACACACAGTAAGGAAACTGCAGAAACTCATGAAACTTTTGATGAAGCACACTTTGAGAACTAAAATTTTAGAGAGAGAAAAATAAAAGTGAAAATAAAAATAAAAAGAGAAGAGAGTGTTTAGGAAAACTTTCACACGCTTTCACACGCCATCTCTGCAAATTACTAAATCAAAATATCCTATTAAATCGCAATCTAAAACCAACCATTCACACGTATATCAATCCGCCTCAACGACAAATCCGCGGACGAATCTGCGTGTGAATGATATCGGCGAGCGGACCAATCTACCGTCGAAGACGCGAGCGCCACCGCGCTGAACCCTCGCCGCGCCGCCTAAGCTCGAGTAGTGTGTGGACTAAGACGGATTTGTCCACCGATTTGTACGACGCGGTGTCCGGCTCGTGGCTCGTCTAATGAATGGCGGGCTTTAGTTGCAGCTGATTGTAGTAGGTTAAATTGTAGGCCCCGGTTGTTTATTCTATGACAACGTTCGTCAAGCCCTGTCAGAGGCCATCGAGCGGCCTAGAAACTGTGACACCAGGGCTTGCCACTCGGCCAATACGAAGTTGTTTTTCTCATGGTAGGTATGGGTGTAGTAGGTACTACCATAAGCGGCTGCGATAGTTTTCTTTAAGTCGCGTTGGTTATCCTTTTGTTCCTACCTGAAATCTGATGGTAACAAAACAGTGCTTATCTATCAGCAGGGTTATTCCATCCATTCGGAAACGTTTTCATATATTCATATATTAACTATAGGTATACTTATTCATAAGTTTTTAAACGTGATTAATCCTTCGATCGGATTTATACTTGATTGCCTATTCCAAAATGTATAAAAGTACACTGAGATTCGAACAATTTGAGTTTAAAACATTTCTGGGATCCGATCGGAAAGGATTCCGAATGATTGTGAATAGCACCGCTGATGATAGTTTTGCATAGACACACGTATTAATACCCGTTATCCTAGGTGGTAGGTCGGATTACTTGATATTTTCGCATCGCGTCAAATCGCGTCACGTTGCCGCGTTTGTCGCTCACCTGTCTAGGTCCTAGGACAACGGGTTAACTACTCTGGACGATGTGGTGTGATTCCCCCTTTAAGAATATACCTACCACTGCAATGAACGGTGAAGTTGGCTTAACCTGTGCAAATGAAGAAAGTAGATATACCGTTGTTATTTTTTTACCTGAACATGAAACTTTTGGTGTGACATAGAGAATGTCACACCATGAAACTTTTGGTGTGACATAGAGAATGTCACACCAAAAGTTTCATGTTCAGGTAAAAAAATAACAACGGTATATCTACTATCTTCATTTGCACAGGTTAAGCCAACTTCACCGTTCATAAAATAGGTATTAGGTATTAGTATTATTAATTCTTTAAAACTTGTGCAGCATTGTTCTCAACCCAATTGACATGATGACGTTCATTAAAAGATAATTTAACGCTATCTTGTAGATATTACAAGATGTATTAAGATATACATTGATAAGTATCGATAGATAAACAGATAATAATGAAAATAAACTATTTATTGTTCTGCACAATGCTATATTATGACGATTAGTCCAGTAATCAAGACAGAGTAGGTACGGCTAGCCAATTGCTATAACGCTCAAATAAAAAAAGGACTACATAATATCGTATGAAGAAGAAGAAGTTCTGACCTAAATTTAACGTCGTGTAGCTCGGCATAAAGCGTGTGCTACACTGCTACGCGTCTAGAACCCCTATTTGCTACGCATTCTGTAGTACACGAGTACACGTAGCGTGCCTACGGCGGTATGACGTAGGGCGGGCGGTAGTGCCCGCTACTCCTGTACTCAGTTTTTTTTTTGATGACTCTATGCTGTTGGCCACTTAGGCCTCGACAGCGTACCGGGCATTAGTCTCCTGTACTCAGTACTTCTATCTAGTTCCTCATAATGTTTGTGTACTCACAGTAAACAACTGTCACCAGTATCGCAGTATCGACTCTCAAATCAACCGAACCGCACGCGACCAACAGTTCAAGGAAAACACGTGCGCGAAGTTGCGGAAATTTCAACAAGTGAGTTTAATTAATTGTCGCTCATTTTGTGTGTGATAGAGTTTAGTTTCGCTTGTGCGAGGTGAACATTGACGTGTTGGTGAATGCATTTAAGTTTGTCTTTAATTATATACGTGCATACCTACCTATTTATTTACCATATCACTCATCGTCATATCATGTATAGGTACATAGGTCTACATAACTAGTCTGGTCAAAAATATTGTTACAATACAAACTCCTTCGTTTAATTTTTTTATGTATTTAAATTTGGAATGCGTTTATTATGTCGAAAACTACAATCAATTTCCCGCCATTTCACATATATTTTTCGTGATTATTATTAAATTTACAACATGGAATGGGGTTTAAAGAAATAATAAGATAGAAACAGAACTTTTGGCTAGACTAGGTACACACGTATGGGAGAAGTAGAGAGGTAAAACGAATTTATTTTCATTTCACTTACCCATGTTAGGATTGTATCGTCATCCTAATTACGAGAGCGATTCAAACATAATAGCGGATGTGAATTGTGAAGTTAGGCGCGAAACGCTGCGCAGGCAGTAGCCAAAACGAAAGGCGTCAGAAAGTCAAGACGCCGCGAAGTCTCCCTTGCGGCGCACTTCACAGCTGCCATAACGTTTGATGCAGTCTGTATCTATTTTACTTAACTTATTTTTGACGGGACAACGTCTTTTAATTCGATAGAGCCGACTGCACGCACGAAAAAATGCGGCGTTACCTCGCTCTGAGCCGTTCCATGTAAGGCTTGAAGTGCAAGCGAGAGCGCGGAACGAGCGACAAAGAAGCACAATCGGCCTTTGCGTTCGGCAGCGTTCGACATCCGTCTCTCTCCTACTTGAGTGAGCACGTTGTCACGTTCAACTATCGTCAGTAAACCGACTTTACAGACAACCAATTTTTTACTATCCCGTAGTAAAAGATAGAATGGAATACAGAAGTTATAGGTACAGTATAAATACAATACAGTACAAATACATTATTGTATTTACAGTACTTTCCGGTATATGGTTGGGGAAAGCCGTCTAGTTCGTGGTGCCATAGTAATTAAGTGCAAATAAAATAAGTACATAACATACACGTGTCATTTATCAATACATAGTTCATCTAAAAATAAAACATATTTCGAGCTATGTAAGCAACACACCGTGGTTACCTATTCAAAATGCTAATGATATTTGACATCTATGATATTAGCGTAGCTAGGTAAGAGTGGGCCATTTCCCCCCAGAGTAAACCAAATTGTTTTCATAAGTTTTTCCAAAGCTTTTTGTTTATTTTCATATTTATATGCAACGGTCAATAGACTTTCGGCCCTCCACTCCTCGCTGCTTTAGCGCATTTGTACTACAGCCCATCTTGTTTTTTCCCGGCTGCACAAGAAGGAGGGTTACCTATGTTTTTCGAGTGTATGTATGTATGAGGTTTCTTTGGCACGCCCTACAGCCTAAACAGCTTGATGGATTTCGACATGTGAGGTGTCATTTGAATCGACTAATAAGTTTTGACAGATCTAATTTTATTTATTTATTTATTCATTGCTGATATTACATTTTCTTCACTTAAACTAGTAAGTTACATTATGTAATCTACCCTGTGCATAGGGCGTTGCAAGTGTGGCGTGCTAGTGTGTACTGCGTAACTAGACACAGTCAAGTTACATATCTAAGCTCTTTTTCTCACATACAAGGTACCTACTCAAAAATTATCTTATGTCACTAACATGATGTTTAAGCTTCTTTAGTCGGCTTACAAGCAATTGTTCACCTTGTGCCCCACGAGGGTAGTCCTAGATACGCTAGCGCCCATGAGCCGGCATATTTCATAATTATCTGGGTTTATATAAATATTAGATTTACAATACGAAATGATTTTACAATTCTGCAATTGATTTCATCAGATTTTTTATTTATTTAAAATACTCGTGCTAGTTTTTTTTATGATAAGTAGAGTCTTCTACAACATTTGATACCAAACTCTACTCAGGTGTCACACACACACGTGTCGGTCGGTTTGAAATAAAGAAAATAATTTAAAAAGATTGATATGAACTTCATTTCATTAACTTTATTTAAATGCATTTTTCATATTCCTACTCCGGTATTTCATCGTTATAAATTTATATTCCGTTTATCTATGAAAACTTATTCAGGATTATTAAAATATATAGTACCTGGATGTCCGAGCTTTGCTCGGTATTTTTTTTTTTATTGTGTTTTTTGGAAAATAAACAATAGATTTTAGTCTAACCTCAAAGCAAACACTCATTGACTTCGTGTTACTTAACAACGCCATCTGCTGTTGTGTCGTTAAAGCAATTAGTTGCTCACAAAAAATAGTATTATTATTCGCCAATAGATGTCAGGAAGAGTCATATTTTTGTTATTTTTCTACCAAGTTTATGTTTAAGTTGATTATCGATAAAACACGAATAAAATGACATTTTCTAAAAATGATTTCTAGCTAGATCGATTTATCGCCCCCGAAACCCCCTATATACTAAATTGTATGAAAATCGTTGGAGCCGATTCCGAGATTCCAATTATATATATATATACAAGAATTGCTCATTTAAAGATAGAAGATATATATATTATGCTTTCTTTATAACAGTACTTATCTAAAAAAATGCAAATTCGGGTTTGCTTATAGATTGATAACTTACTAACATAATCAAAATAAATAAAATAAAATATTTAGGAGTTTGCACACACGGTCATCTGACCCCAAACTAAGCAAAGCTTGTGATGGCTGCCAGAGAATGACACCTATCTAAATTATAATTTAAATAAGTACATACTTAAATATAAATTACCGAACAGGCATAGACCAAACACAAACGTTAATTTGTCCTAGGTGGGAATCGAACCCACGCCCTAAGTTAAGGCAAGCTCACTCAGCTGAGCCACTGAGGCAGTGATTGTGTATAACTTTTTATATACCTACAACCTTTTTTTGTCCTACTGCGGGACAAAGGTCGACAACTTACGTTCAAAATAAACTATTAAATTAGCTTCCGATATGCTCCCATCTTTTTATAACACTCCTGAAGATGGGCTCTACATGGCAAAAATATTAAAATATTGATTTGTCATCTAAGATAAGTAGTATGTAAGTATTCTTATTTGTGTTTCTTAAGGCGGAGACTGACTAGAGCAGAGCCTCGTAACGTATCGAGTTTGCGTATCTGATTGCTCATGATCCAAAAAGACAAGGTCTAGTATTACGAGAGTCAGAACCTGATGTCGTCATTCGTTATCGTCATCTGTCTTTTTCAAAATGTAAATGACTTATTTCGGTCTTGCATAAGCATCGATTGACGTCACTGCGAGTTGCTCACGTGACCATTTTTGACTGTGAATGCTGGCGGAGTATATAATTTTAATAGGTTTGTCGAACTACAACTCGAGGCGGGCAGCGGCAGCAAGCAGCTCGGTTCGTTCAATTGAAACGTCGAACAGTTCGGCAACCCGATTCGCAAACTTGATACGGACGAGGTTCGGCTCCAGTCAGTCTCCACCTTTAGAGTCAAGGCCAACCCGTGTGCAAGTAGTTTTTTTAGTAGTTAAGTATATAAACTGAGGTGTAACTTATTGATAATTTAGTTATAACTTAACTACCGAAGTGATCACTACTTTTTCGAAGTTTCATCCATATTTGTAACATAATACATAGTAAGCAATAAATCCATACTTTCTTTCGATTGCATATTTCAGTTTTTTCTATTATTAGGTACCTTTACTAGTATTTTGGCTACAATTTATAAAGCGGCTAGTAATTTTTGTACTGTTGTGTACGTGACAAATATTATATCTATGTACGAGTAAGAAATCTTTCCTACGTAACTGTTCAATTGCCTTACAACGCAATGTCGAACTTTGACCCAATAAAAATCATTGCTTTGAATTGATAAAGCGAGTCATTTAACACATTATTTAGGCCCATAAATAACTCATAGGGAACTCGTTTTTTTTTTCTTATTTTCGTAATGCTACGCAGACACGAACGCGACACGAATTATCGCGCGCCAATGTAGCCCCAGCATTACACAATATTTATATAGGAGCAAATTAACATAACATAACATAACATATCGTCACGCCTTTCCCCCAAGGGGGCTTGGCAGAGGTGTAATACAACACCCACACTTCGCCGGACGATATTCAGTCCCAAATGTGACAGGGGGCGAGCTTGTCGCCATACACCGGGCTCCAGACATATAGCAGATGACATACAATACTCACATATGTTCACAATGAACAAATTGGTACGTGCCATTGGCTGGGTCGAACCCGCTCCCTCTGGCTTGAGAGGCGGCCCTTTTTTTTTCACCTTGGGAAAATCCTTTATGGATACCACCAACAGCCCCGGGGCGGGCACAGAGTGGTTATGTGGGAATCCCGCCACTGACGGCCTACCCACTAAAAACCCAAGGGTGTTCCACCTCGACGCAGAATGTCGGGACAACGGGAACTACTCTCAGACACGACCGCGGCCCCGACAGCGCCAGCCCCTGCGGGCACCTCCTCGAGCCTACGCTCTTCCTCACCATGACGATGTATCGAACACTAAACGCATCGTCATCATCCACCTCGGGGACCAACTCAGCCGATGGGCGTGAAACAGCACCCGTGTCTAACGCCCTTGGTCCCTATGCGACGGGTCAGGTAAGTGGCCCCGCCGCCTGCCACTTTGGCTGCAGAGGGCACTCAGAATGGAGCGCCGTTGCACCACATTCGAGTTCCCCCGCTGCCCCACCTCGACCGCACCACATTCACGTAGCCTCCTTTAAAACCTACGAAGGATCCCACCGAGCTAGCGACCCTCAGCCACTCCAGCGGGGACACCGGGAGGTGCCACCCCACAGCTAGCAGTCCTAAGCCACTCCAGCAGAGACTTCCCAACCCAAAGGATGTCTCCCACAGCTAGCGGTCCTAGGCCACTCCAGCGGGTGACACACCGGGGCCCCCCTCAGCTAGCAGCCTCAAGCAGGCCACTCCAACGTGGTCCCCAACGAGGTCCTCCAGAGTCCTACGCGGAATGCAGGAACAGCCACGCCTCGTCCGCCTCTCACACCGGCCACGGAGGACAGTAAGAGTGGTGTAACACCACACCGTGCTCTTCTTCCTCAGCAGCCCCATCCCGTCGAGGCCGCGGCAGGCAGAGAAAAACGCCCTTCCTCCCGCGGTCTCCACCCCTCGGCTGCAGTACCACCCAATCCACACTGCAGCCCGCCTCAGTTACGGCAGTGCCGCAACCTACCTTGGCCGCTTTTTCTACAAAGGCTTTCAGGAGAAAGCCCCGAGAAAAGCGGCCCCACCTCGGATTCCTCTTGGCTTCACCGTGGCTGATCAGGCCACGGCTACTGAGCCCCCCCGCCACGACAAGGCGGGAACCCTCGGGGGAGTTGAGAGGCGGCCCTTCTCCAACTAGGCTATCATCGCTTAACTTACTAGGATTATTTCGCTTGCTTGAAAATTAATCGTTTCTATATGTCTTACCTACTTGCCTACTATCTATTTTAAACAAAGCTTTCTTTCATAAAATATCTGGTTCGCTTGTACATCAAAATCAAGCAATACATTAGACATTCGATACTACTTACATTAGTGAAAAAGTATAGAAAGAAAATATTTGTTTTTGTACGTTAATTATCATTTTGGAAGTTCTCCAAGGCTGTTGCCAAAAACAATGTAACATGATACAACATTAGGTTTTTAACTTTTCGCAGTTCACAATGGGCGGTTGGATCAGCTACTTGTGGTGGGGAGGAGATCCTGAAGCCGTTAATCCCTTTTCCGGACTCACGAGAAGGGAGGTCTACGTCGTACAGAAAACGTGGACAGCAATCCACGCCAACGCTCTTGCTAACGGAACTGAACTTTTTAGGCGGTAAGAACGGATTTCCGTAAGCTTAGTACCCCATTTCCATATTGGAAAAAGGCATATAATCGATTTATAAAACGTTTGCAATAGTTTCAAGCCAAGTATGAAAATTTATCTGAAGCTCGTTTCTAGCTAGCTACAGACTACTGTCCTCCTCAAGTCGTATTCCTCATGTCTGAGGGTGATCACCATCACCTTTAATTACTCGCGCACTCTCTCTCTCTCTCACTTATGATTTTCCTCAAAAGTTTTCAATAAAGAATATAGATTACTATAGTAGAGAATGAATGAATTCAACGAAGCCAACGAAGAAAACACAATCGTAACTCATTAAAACTACGCATCAATGTTAAAAACGCATAGCCTTTGAACCAAGCTGCGTATCTGCACATAGCTTTACAAAACGTGGACACTAGTATTAGCCCTCTCGCCCCCTGTCACATTTTAGGACTGAATATCGTCCGGCAAAGTGAAGGTGTTGTACACCTCTGTCAGCCTCTTCAGGGGAAAGGCGTGACGATATGATATGTAGTTTTAGCGAAATATTTGAGAACAATGTACTCGGTGTATCGACTATTTTCAGCACTGAAATCACCATCCAGTAAAAAGTGTAACATTCTCAATCCATCTACAGGTTATTCAACAAGTATCCCGAAACAAAAGAGTTCTTCAGGGTAGCCCGCAAGCTGCCCGAAGACAAGTACATCCATAGTGCTCAGTTCAAGGCCCACATTATAAACCTTATGACGTCTCTCCACATGGGCATCATCAACCTGAACCAGCCTGAGATAGCTGCTGCGATGATGAACAAACTAGGAGAATCGCACGCAAAAAGGCAAATAAAGGAGATACATTTTATGGTAAATCTTTGGACCTTTGTATTTAACTATAGCATTTCTTGGCAAATTTTTCAAAACAACCGTAGATTTGAAATGGTACAAGCAGAATGCGACAGCAAAAATATTTTTTGTAATGTAAATCAGATCATTACGTAAGTAAGTCTGACGTCCGTATATGAGCAGACAGGAAATATTTAAGCGTGACTCTAGTGGGCTCAAAAATTTTAGGATAGATAGATTATGAAGATCTATCTATCGTTATTTCCAAGATCGAAATAACGATAGATAGAGCAAGAAGAATGTACATTACATTGTTCTTAGACAAAGTGAATGTGAATATTCTATTGTAGATAGAAAAGAGAAAAGACTGGGGCCCTATTCATACGCGTATTTTCTGGTAATTGTCTGCCTCGATTGAAAAGTCGTAGGAGTGAGAGTGATTAAGGTAAAATCTCACGCGTCAGATTAGGAGAGGGCCTGGAGGTTTCACTCTTCTCACTGAACAATCCTGCTCATCTTTTTTTTTTAGTAATTCCAATGTAATTTTAAGGATAAAGTTCAATTTAATTTTCAGGATTTCAAAGAAATAATCGTGGACATGTTCATTAACGACCTGCATCTGGATGATGTCACACTGGCAGCCTGGGGCAAGGCGATTGACTTCTTGTACAAGCACATATTCGAAATTCTCAACGAAGGGGAAAGCAGTTAGCATGACTACGATTTTGGGGTACTTATTTTATATTAGTACCACAAAGTGCCTATTGGAGGGGCATAGTGGAATGTCGAAGATTTCGTAATGCGATTTTGCCCATCCATTTAGAATGACTCCTAACTAGTTTCCTTTAGTCCTATACTAAGGCTGGCAACGTTATAAATATTTCACTTTTTTTAGAAATTACACTCCACGGACTCAGAGGACCGTGACTTTTGTCAACTGGTATCTTAATTATTGTTATTATTCAAGAGGAGGAGGTAGGCCTTGTTGTATTAACAACTAACCCCCCTGGTTAGTACGTTACATTTACGGTACGTTATATTTAGTAGGAAGTGATTTTATATAAATGAAAGATTAATTTTAGTATCTCTGTGATGTTACCTATGTTTGTATGTTCTGCGTGTATGTAAAATATTGTTATCGCTTTATATATGTATATTCTTTTGAAATCTAGACCGAGATTTAATTTACTATGTTGTCTGGTAGCTTTTAAAATATTAAGTATAGCTTTGTAGTTTAGAGTTAATTAAAAAGTGCCTTATTAATCTATTTAATAAATAACTTATTATTATTTTTGTATGAATTTAAGATAATTTTAGAACATTGAGGTGATATACGTACTTGTAATACTACACTTCATTGCAATAACAAACGACACGCACAAAAACTTCTATATTCTGTTATACTATAGCATTATCCTTATAGGAACCGAATAACCTATACATATAAAGAACGAAGTATTTTTAATTAAATTTAACCGTAATATTATAAGTCCTTTTTTTTTTTTTTTTTTTTTTTTTTTAGTGGGGGAATGCGCTTACACATCCCCGCTACGCCCCGGGGGAGGCGCAGCGGGGTATGTCGGACTCGATGTCAGAAGGGCACCCCTACCGACTAAACCCCCACGGTGTCCATCCTCGTCGGCAGTGGCGGAGTCACGGGGCCTCTCTCAGAATCTCCGTAACCCCACCACGCCGCTGTCCGCAGCCGGACCCACCTCAGGAGGGGGCTCGTCCCCCTCCCCAGCTCCGAAGCGATGCCCTGGACACCAAGGCATCGACTCCTCAGGAGACCCTCCTTAATTGGGAGCACCAGACACCCCCGTGTCCGGCGCCCCTGGGCCTCCTAGCGGAGACGGACTGCGAGCCCTGCTGGCTCGCCTCCGTGTCCGCGCCCTCCGGAGCGGGAGAGAAAGAGGATCCCTTTCTCTCTCCCGCTCCTCGGTCTCTCTCTGCGACATCACTTCCTCGCAGAAAGAGACCATAGCCCTCCAGGACCCCTCGTCGGCGACCATCCTAGATAGGATGGTCGGCAGCGAGAGGTCCGCCCCTACAGCCGCGACCAACGCCAGTCGTGGCTCCGCCGCCCCCGGGCATACCTCCAGCACGTGCTGCGCCGTCTCCTCCGCGCAGCCGCACTGGTGGCACACCGGGGTCTCTTCCCTCCGTGCTACGCTGAACAGGTATCTCCCGAGGCATCCATACCCCGAGAGTACCTGGGTCAGACGGAAGGAGAGACCCCCATGCTCACGGTGGACCCATTCTCTAAGTACGGGCCGGATCGCCTCCAGAAATCGGACGGCCCCGGCCCCCCTCCTCCGGTCCACCGCGAGCCGCCTGCTCCAGGACTCCAGGGCAGCATCCCTGGAGTCTCGCCTCCACTGCTCCACCTCTCGTGGGGCAGGCCGTAGGTCCTGCTCGCGTGCCCGCGCCCTGCGCCAAAACACGTCTGACAGGACCCCAGCCTCCAAGTCCCACGGGAGGGAGCCAGCGATGACGCAGGCCACCTCGTGTGAGAGTGTGCGGTAGCCCCTGCACACTCTCACCGCCATGACCCTCTGGGCCCCGCAGAGCCGAGCGATCCCCCTGGAGTCCAGGGAGCCGGCCCATATTGGGGCCCCGTAGAGGGCCATGGAGCGCACCACCGCCATGTATAGGCGGCGGCAGCTCCCACCAGCCCCACCGAGGTTCGGAAGGAGGCGGCTTAGCGCAGCCGCCGTCCCCACGAGCCTCGGGACCAGCCTCTGTATGTGGGCTTCGAACCTCCACCTGCTGTCAAGTACGACGCCGAGATATTTCAGCGTCGACCCAACAGCAATGGAGGTTCCACCCACAACAATCGATGAGCCTGCAGGTGGCGCCCTCCGAGAACCATGAAAACATATGGCCTCGGATTTGTGGAGCGCCACCTGCAGGCCCAGCCGCCGAATCCTGGCTACCACAGCCGCAACTCCGGCTGTAGCCAGGACGGACGCCTCCCTATACGTCCGTCCCCGGGCGGTAACCAACGTGTCGTCAGCGTAGCAAACTACGTCGACGCCACGAAGGTTAGCGCCTCGCAGCACCCAATCGTACCCTATGTTCCACAGGGTGGGGCCCAGTACGGACCCCTGTGGAACACCGCGGGTCATGGGGCTGCAGCCCTCCCCATTTTTCGTCGGGTAAACTACCTCTCTATGTGAAAGGTAGTCCCCGACGAGAATATTATAAGTCCTAGGCACTAACATAGTAAGTAGCTGTTAACTAATTAAGTATTGACTGTAAAAAGTTGTAAGATTGCTGACCTGCCTAAATAAATTGACCATTATTTTCAAAAATATATTTTGTATTTTCAATTCTACCTAGATAAAGAACCACTTGGAAACCACACTTACTAGTCTAGTAAATTAATAATTGTGTTTTGTATAATAATTACCTACGTACTTACACAAAACATATGTATGTATGTGTAAAGTCAAAAATGTCATGTCGCTTCCAAGAGTCACACGGTCTCGCCACAAAAAACCTAGCCAAGGTTACAACATCGTTTTATACTAGAGACTGCGTGTTATTTCTATAAATACTTTAGACAAATGATAAACTTGAAATTGTTGTACTTCAATTTTTTTCTGAAAACAAAAAATACAACACACTTATCTTAGCGGTAGTTTTTTTTTTCACTAACATTGCTAGAGAACGATTGAAGAAGGTTTATTTATTCATGAAGGTTTGGTTATTAATTAAAATAAGTCAAACCAACGTTTAATCCACTATAGCGTCTAATTATGATTACTCATACGAAGAATTGTTTGACGTCCCACCGTTCCCTCGTTACTGAATCATTATATGTAAAACATGTACAAGGACAGAATTATGGTTTGTCCCTAGAGTCGCTACTGTTCGCTACACGTCGTGTAGTACACGTAGCGTGCCTACGGCGGTGGCGTAGGGCGGGCGGGCGTACTCATAGTAAACAACTGTCACCAGTATCGCAGTATCGGCCCACAAATCGACCGAGCCGCACGCGACCAACCCACACCGAATTGAAGGAAAAACACGTGCGCGAAGTTGCGGAAATACCGACAAAGTGACTAAGTTATGTTTGAGTGAATCTGCCGGCGGGAATTTTGGTAAGTGTTGCTTATTTCGTGTCACATTGCCCCAGTTTGACTCGATGCCGTACGGGAATCGAGTTATGTTATACGATGCCGGTGGAAGCGTTTAGATGTCAGGTGTAGGTATTTATGTACTTCAATGTTCAATTTCTCTAGAGCCAATAAATACAATATGTATCGCACTTTGTATCGGGGAAGGTAAAACGGTTCTATTTTCCATTGTTTTTCAAGCCACCGTAAAGTAATGTATTGCTTATTATCTTTCACTATCGCTTAATACAAGATAATGCGAATTGAATAACTTCTATTATAGAGCTGATATGTACGACAGTGCGTATCTAAATAATATCTAAGAAATAGATAATATTGCGTTGGAAATGGACTGCAATTGACGAAATAATTTGTTCTTTTGATAATATATTATCCCACAACTGGGCAGTCTCCAATCTCTTTGAACAGACAGGGAAGTGTATTGGCGCCTGCCAGTCTTGAGTTCAGAACCATATAACTTAAGGCGAGGCTTTCCCAGAACTTTAGGTATTTTACTCTACCTCAGGCCGCACTTTTTGGGAGCGCGACGTATTCATTCACGCGACACAAAAGTTGTGTGCGATGCGCCGCGCGCACGTCTTTCACCCGTCAGTCACGTTATGGTATCGAGTACCTAAACACCCATTTTTAGGAAATCGATAAAATAATCCGTCCGTCATTGTACTCATCCATTTTATGAACATTTTTTATTTGATGCCAAACAAAAAAAAATCTAAAAAATGCCGTTCAAGCCAATATAGGTACAACCAATCTCATGTCCACGAGTTGTTGTATTTTTGATGTGTGAGCAGTCGTGGCATTAGTTTCATTTTACCGGTAGTGTCATATTTCCATTTTATCACACTTCACACTCATAAATACAAAAGATTGCGATTGTGTGTGGAAGTTAGGTACTTACTCGTATTTCACTTATTCACACCTAAACGGCTAGACGGATGAGGATCATATTTGGAACGGAGTTAGCTTATGCCCTGGATTGACACATAGGCAACTTGTTATCCTTATTAGGACAAATATTTATACAGGGTGTTGGAATGATTGTGTAACTACCGGTATTCATTAAATAATACAACATAGTAAATTTCATTATTTTTGGGTATATTGTATAACAATGGTAATAACAATTTTAATTACCTTACTTTACCATTAGGTGCGTACTAATAATATTGTATGGTTTGTTAAATGTTACAAAGTTAAAAAACTACACGATTCAGATATAATTTTGAACAATAATTATGAAAGAATCGAGTAAACTTATACCGGATATATAGGTATACATACCCTGGGTACGAAGTGGCGGACATTCTGCTAGTACTAACAAAACATCCAATACAAAAATATACATTCACAATATTTACATTTATATATACAATTGAGCTATTGGTACGTAGTATTATTATTTGTTCTGTGATATAGTTGTAGAATCGATGGCAGCCTAGTTGGGAGTGGCAATTTTGCTCTGCTGGGTTCGAACCCAGCCGACGGCACGCACCAATTTGTTCATTGTGTGAACATATGTGCGTATTGTGTGTCATCTGCTACATAACTGGAGCCCGGTGTATGGCGACAGGCTCGCCCCCTGTCACATTTGGGACTGAATATCGTCCGGCGAAATGTGGGTGTTGTATTACACCTCTGCCAGCCCCCTCAGGGAAAAGCGTGACGATATGTATGCATGTCTAGCCATAAGTTCTGTTACAAATGAAAATGCATTTATTTTTTTATACAGTAATGTAATGTTAATAAAAGTTATATTTACATATGTATTGAAGTCTTAACAAAAATATAACTATTATTTTATTCAAAATTACCACATTTGGCCTTGATAGAGGCCTTTAGTCGGTCTGGCCAAGAATCTATGGATTTACGGACTGTTTCCATGGGAAATTTAGCCACTGCTTGCTTCAAAGATTTCTTATGTGACTCTATGTCGGCGTGTCGTTTAGAGCAGGCCATGCCCTCTAAACCTGACCATAATTTGTAGTCCAGGGGGTTTTGATCTGGGCTAGAGGAGGGCCAGTCTTCAGCCCTTATAAAGTCCGGAACATTGGCTTCCAGCCAGGCTTGGGTAGTTCGCGCCTTGTGACCATGTGCAGAGTCTAGTTGGAAACTCCACGGTAGATTTTTAAAAAGTGTATTGCTAAGGGGTTGTACAACACCATATAAGACGGTCTCTTGATACACTTTGGCAGAAGTTTTAACCCCCTTTTCACAAAAACTAAGCTTTGTGACGCCGTGATAGGATACCCCCCACCAAACCATGACCGACGCAGGATGATGACCACGCTGAGTGAAACAGGGTCAATGTCATCCACGTGCCTAAAACAAAATAAAAATAAATATTTATAAGTATGATGTCCAAAAGTTCAAAATATAAAAATTCTAAAAAACCGACCAAGTTCGAGTCGGACTCGCGCACGGAAGCTGTCGTTCAAGCTTGTTGATATGTATGTACATAATTATATAACAACTACATTATAAATAAATGAGCTTTCAAATGACACCTCAAACAACTGATTTGATGAGATAGAACTCGAGATATAAGCAATAATCTACAACGGTCGGCGGCCATATTTGTGACGTATATACATAGCTTCGCCTGTCCCCGCTATCGCTTCTTACAACCGGCAGTTTCGAATTTCAAAGGCAACGACGAACACATCCATACCAGTCGTAGGTTTATAAAAGCCGTACTTACAAGATTTACCGAAATGCTCGATTTTCGCTAATCGTTAAAAACTAATATACAACTTTACGAGTTTTCTTCAAAACAGCCAAAATCACGTTGCAGTACTAATCAGGCCTAGATGTGTTCAAATCATACGGCTATAACTCAAACGCTACCAAACACTCGTGTAGTACAGATTGTTCAGTCAAAAATGAAAGTATGAACGACGTCCCCTATCTCACCTAACACCCTATATAATTTACATACATACAGTACAGTCAAAACTTAGCGAAGATCCGCCACCTTTCATGTTACAAAAAGAAGGTAGGTACTTACGTTTCGTCAATTGCAATGTCATCAGAGTTTATTACATTCTCTTGAAGTACTCTTCTGCAAAAAAAAAAAACGAAGATAAGTATTCATGTAGGTAAGTATAACTACGTAAATATCACTACTAGATATACCACTAGGCCAGGTATTTACCTACTCGTTGTGCAGTTCAGATTGCTCAGTAAAAATGAAAGTATGAACGTCGTCCCGTATCTTACCTAACATCCTGTATAGTTAAAACTTAGCGAAGATCCGCCGCCCTGCATGTTACAAAAGGTAGGTAGGTACTTACGTTTCGTCAATTCCAATGTCATCGGAGTTTATTACATTTAGTTGTAGTACTCTTCTGAAAAAAAAAAACAAAACTGTAAGATAGGTATTCGTGTAAGTAGGTATAACTATATAAATATAAATATCACTGGTATGCCACTAGGTCGGGTATTTACTCGTTGTGCAGTTCAGATTGCTCAGTAAAAATGAAAGTATGAACGTCGTCCCGTATCTCACCTAACATCCTACATACCTATATAGTCAAAACTTAGCGAAGATCCGCAGCCCTGCATGTTACAAAAGGTAGGTAGGTACTTACGTTTCGTCAATTCCAATGTCATCGGAGTTTATTAAATTTGGTTGTAGTACTCTTCTGAAAAAAAAAAAACAAAACTGTAAGATAGGTATTCGTGTAAGTAGGTATATAACTATATAAATATAAATATCACTGGTATGCCACTAGGGCGGGTATTTACTCGTTGTGCAGTTTAGAATGCTCAGGAAAAATGAAAGTATGAACGTCGCTCCGTATCCGTATCTCACAAGTTGTCTGGGTGAAATAATAAATGGTGACCGACATAGTCAAAACTTCGCAGAACACCCGCCTCCCTGCGTGGTACAAAAGGTAGGTAGGTACTTACGTTTCATCAATTCCAAAGTCATTGGAGTTTGTTACGTAGTAGTCTTCTGCAAAAGAAACTGTAACTGTAGGTAGGTATAACTACATAAATATCACTAGTAGGTCGGCTGTTCAAAATCAAAACCTAGCAAGGGACATTTTTGGCAAAATACGTTTTTTTAAATCAATCTACACAAAAATGTGTGCTGCATCGAATGCAAAAACAACCATATTTCTATCGCATTTAGAACTAGAGTTATGAAAGTGCCAAACCTAGCAAGTGCACGTCTTAGTCCGATATAACAAAGTCAAAAATCTAGCAAGTAACATTCCCAAGTCCAAAACCCTATTAAGTACGGTACATACTACGTTTTTGGATTTGTAAATGGAACTTACTAGATTTATGAATTTGGGATAGGCCCTATGCTAGGTTTTTGAACTTGGAATTGTGTCATACTAGGTTTTGGTTTACAAAACCATTGAAGTATGCAACGAAATTTCCAATGACTACATATAGTAAATAATAGCAAGTCAGTGTGACCTGTGAAGTAAGTGCGCGGGGTATGAGGGGCACCGCTGCCCGCGCTGTCGCACCAACGTGTTATGACTTTTTGGTAGTTTGAATCAAGCGCCCGCGCACTAAACACTATTTTTGGTTTTCAAATGTTTTCCCTTAAAATACAATGAAAAGTAGTAGATCAAGACGAATGGTAACTGCAGCTCTTACAAGGTAAGTATTAATGTTTTATTTTATCGGGCGCATTTTATTCATTGAGTAAGCTTGTTAAATTATACTAAACGCGATGTTCGTGTTTATCTGGAAGCTGGCTAGGCTATATGGGTATCTTGGATGGGCTTATGAGATTTAGTCTATTTAAAAATAACAGATTTTTAGAAACTTAATTAAATGCAGATTTAACCTGCCCAGAGAATTGACAGTTCGTCAAATGCACCTAGATTTTATGAAGAAACACCCCCAAGAACGATGTTCGGATGAAACATACAACAAAGAGATCAAAAAATCTAAATTTCTTTTAATATAAGGAAGAGAGAGAGGAGAGAGGAGATAAGTGCGACGAATGTGTTTTATATTCAGAAGAAAAGAAAATATACAGCGACAAATCTGAAATACCAGATAATTTAAAGCAAAAATATGCAGTACATAGATTAAAGTCTGATCAAGCTCTTGAAAACTACAAAAATGATGCCAGAAAGAAAAATTCTAAACATGTAAAATATTTTTCAATGGATCTACAAAAGGTAATTTTGTTACCCGTAATACCACAAATCAAAGAAGCTATCTTTTTAGCAGACTAATTACATTTAACTTAACTTTTGCTATAATTAGCAAACAATCTCCTGATCCAGCTACTTGCATTATTTGGCACGAAGGCCAAGCGGATCGAGAGGCTTCTCCAACATCGTTAATGCTATTTTAACATTTATGCAGAACAATAGAGATTGTCAACATTTTCATATTTGGGCTGTCAATTGCACAGCTCAAAATAAGAACTGGACACTGTTTAACGCTTTGACTACAATTGTCAATTCAGATCTTCCAGTGGAGACTGTGACTTTGAGTTTTACCTGACAAAAGGACACACATATAGGACTGCGGATTCAGTTCATGGAAACATTAAAAGAAAAATTAAAAGACAGGGAGATGTTTTAGACTTCGAAGATTTTAAGGAAGTGGAGCTTGAAAAACTCGAAAAAAGGACATCATTGTCGCTAAATTAGTCAGTTAATGATGAATCAATTGATCTCCAAACTGAAGGCGATATACCAGAAGAAACTTGATTTTTACCTTATTTGTTTCACTATTTGATTTGTAATATTAGTTTTCCGATTCCGTTTTATTATCATTATGCTACCTATTAGGTGTAAACATGACAATGGGCCTTTATGGCAATTCAAAAACGCAAGGCAAATACGTAGCTATTGATTTTGCTAAGTTTTATTGTTCGATCAATAACAAAAACTCTTTAGAGAATCCAATTAAAAAACCTAGTAATTTACCTTGCTAGGTTTTTATTTTGGATGTCATGTGAAACTTATGTAGGATTTCCCAAATCAAACTTAAGTAAGGCGCATAAAACTTGTACAGTTAGACTTAAATTGAGTTAAACTAGCTTACAATGTAAAGCAAGTTGTATTTATAAATATCAAAATGAAAATTGTACAAAAAGTATGTTGTGTTCTTAATGGTCAAAGAAAATGTTTATTTTCCTTCTCCTATAAAATTTGGTCAGATGCACTTGCTAGGTTTTGATTTTGGACAGCCGAGGTATACCACTAGGCCGGGTATTTACATCGTGAATACACGTAACGAGACAAAAAAGTATCTATGATGATGAGTATGATATTTGAAAACACTAAAACAAATATAAGTAGGTACTAATAGATTTGTTGATACATCATCTGACTACAAAAAGCAATGCAAGAAATGTCGATTCTAGTAAATAAAAACAATGATTACCAATTTAATCTAGTAGAAGTTTATCTACTTACCGACGTTTGCTCGTTGACTCGTACGATTTTCTAAAAGTCAGACTTGAGCATTTTTTTCGTTTATTATGTTTGTTACCCATTATGGCAAAACTAAATGCTTGGTTGGTGTTGGTGTGTGCGGCACTGCGGAGATCACAAAAATTTGGCACACGTCCGGCGTCGACGGGGTCTGCGGGCGGACTGGCGGTCACGCAAACGTGCCTTTTTACCATGAATTCGTGATAAAAAATCATATAAAATTACCATGTTAACTTTTTAACATTTTTATTTATGATTCCATTTTTTTATTGCATTGTAATTCGTAAAAAAAATAAAAAAGCAATATGATTTGTAAAAATTAAGTCGTAAATCGTGTTTAAAATACCAAATAGAGGTGACTTTGGATTTTTTTTCTATCGAGTGAAGTTATTCATTACATGTATCAGATTTATGATTCCACTTAAAAACATGCTTAAGAATAACATATTTTTTTTTACACAGTTAAAACCATGGTTTATCTTAGAGGAAAGTTGATTCTTGCTAGACGTTTTCTGGCCAGGCTCGCCTTAATATCTATAATTCTTGCAATTTGCATTTCAGTTTAACCGCAGGGCGCACCCAACGGTAATACACATATTTCCTAGTACTAACAAAAAAATCCTAAATACAATTTCCTTCTTTGTAACGCACATGACTTTCTTGTGAAATATGATTAAAATTCATTCAGTCGTTTAGTCATATAAGCCGCCAAACAAATCCGCACATTTCGTCCCAGTCGGCGAGATAAAGCAAAATTAAATATTTTCTATTCACATCACATATCTTACGGTCATTTAATAATGTAAATATCAACTAGTTTTGTTTAATATTTTACTCAAATGCTAAAAATATTTGACCTCGTGACCCCGCATACAATTATCGGGCTTTATGTAAATATTGAACTAGGTATATGATGAGAGATGACATTACAGTTCGGCATTTGATATCATCTTTTATTTACTTTAAAAGTTTATCTTTAATTTGTGCCACCCACGTTAATAATGTAGAGTCAGCGACAAAATCAAACATTAGCTATTTTCAGACCGAATACAGCTAAAAATGTTGTACACGTTTTCTAAACGTTGATAAGTAGGTACATAACATGACACGATTGTTTTAAATGATTATGTTAATTAATGAGTACAATCGCTTTATAGCTAGTTAGAGGGGGTCGCGTTTATAACTTTACTAGTGTAAATTTTATTTCGATTTCTAGGTTTTTTAATTGTTTTTACCCGACTGCGCAGACGGAGGGTTCTGATTTTCGAGTGTATGTATGTAAGTTTGCATGTATGTGGGTATGTATATTTGTTTGAGGTTTCTTTTGCACGCCCTACAGCCTAAACAGGTTGATGGATTTTGACATATGATGTGTCAATTGAATCGTCATAAAAGTGGAAGTGACATAGGGTACAACATTTTAGTTACAATTATCCGGAGTGTCAAACTACATTTTGCAGTCAGATTTTTTGGTTACCTTATAATAATATTACTTGTAAGCTTAGTATTAGTACCTAGCTACCTGCTACACCCCTTCTTAACTTGTAGGCCTGCTAACTATTACCCGCCACGGCTTCTGTCACCTTTCATAGCCTATGGCGCTAAATGATTGTACCTCTAGAGCCTTCAATTAGTTTTTTTTAAATCATATCACTATCTCCAGAGATTACCCCAACATGCAAACCTACAAGCTTTACCTCTGATACACGTGTAGATAAACCAAGCGTTAACATGCGTTGACTCTACAATTCCACATAGCAAAAATACAACAAATATTAACATATCATCTTCAGATACGAGTGCCGCGGTACTGAGACTTGTACTCTTATTTGTGCTTCTCTCGAACTCAAGGCTACCTTATGCAAGTAACATACACATATTTACTAACTGCGTAGATATAATAGGTTATGTAACGCTCGGAAATCAAAGATAGCTAAGGAGCATTGAGACAGTCGGGTAGTTTAGGACTATGGACCTTGACGTTCATAAATGTATCTTTGATACCCAAATTGAATAATAACGACTTTGACAAAAGTCAACATGACTTTGACTTTATATAATGAAGGACGCATTTTTGCGGGATGAAAGTAATTTTTTTTTAATTATAAGTATTTAACAAAAACAAAACATACAACCGAATTGATAACATCCTTCTTTTTATAGTCGGTTAAAAAAACAAAATGTTTTGACTGTTGAGGTTTTTTTTATCAAATCGTGCCTAAAAATAGTTGTGTCAATGGGATAATATATTTCCTTTTGGCACAGCTGGTCGTGCTAAAGGGATTTATCATTTCCCCAAGACACTACTGGAATCAAAATAAATATAGTACATATAAGCGATGATAGCCTAGTTGGAGAACGCCCGCCTCACAAGCCAGAGGGTGCCAGGAGGCGCGGGTTCAAACCCAGCCGACGGCACGCACCAATTTGTTCATTGTGTGAACATATGTGCGTATTGTACTCGTATGTCATCTGCTACATGACTGGAGCCCGGTGCATGGCGACAGGCTCGCCCTATGTCACATTTGGGACTGAGTATCGTCCGGCGAAGTGTGGGTGTTGTATTACACAACGTTGTTATTAGCCAACTCCATTTCAAATTCCAGTCAAATGTGAAAAAGTAATAAACATACACTCACACACACTCACTGATTAACTTTCACATTTATAATAGTTGTAGTATTAAAACGAACGATTATAAACTCAAATGAAAGGTTACAAAAATACTGAAATACTATTTAGGCCCACTTGTAAAAGTAAGCGATAAACTGTGGGCGACTACAAATGTCGAATTTTTTTGTAAAGTTGTCGAAAGTTTTGAAAACACAAATTTGAGATACTAGTTATTCGTGTGCTAATATTAATTGGGTACCTACCTATTAATCTCACCAGGGCATGGTATGGTTAAGGACATTTATTAGGAACTAGCTGCGCCCCGCGGTTTCACCCGCAGTTAAAAAGTATCCTATGTGCTATTCTAGACTATAATCTATCTCTGTGCCAAATGTCATCCCGATCTGTTTAGCCGTCCTGGCGTGAAAGAGTAACAAACATCCATCCATCCATCCATTCTTACAAACTTTCGCGTTTATAATATTAGTAGGAAGTAGGATGCGCCCCGCGGTTTCACACGCGGTTAAAAAACATCAATTTCATGCTATTTTCGACTATTATCAATCCCTGTGCCTTTCATCTGTTCAGCCGTGCTGGCGTGATTGAGTAACAAATGTCTATACATCCAGCATCCAAACTTTCGCATTTATAATATTAGTGAGTGAGTGACTAGATGCGCCCCGCGGATTCACCGGCAGTCTCACAGGAACCGTTAATTTACTAGGAAAGAAAGTCTAAGTCTATGTCCTGACAACGAGTTCCTATGCAAAATTTCATGATGGTCGGTTGAGTTGTTAAGAGTGTGAAAGCGTAACAAACGTAAAAACTCACTTTAACGTTTATACTATTACTAGCTGCGCAACGCGGTTTCACCCGCGGTAAAAAGTATCCTATGTGCTATTCTAGACAATAATCTATCTCTGTGCCAAATTTAATTACGACTGCCTCGGTGGCTCAGTTGGTAGTGAACCTGCCTTCTGAGCTTGGGGGCGTGGGTTCGATTCCCACCTAGGACAAACATTTATGTGGTGAACATTTGTGTTTATTCTATGTCTGGGTGTTAATATGTATTTAAGTATGTATTTAAAATATCTAAGTATGTATATCAGTCCCTGGCAGCCATAGTACAAGCTTTGCTTAGTTTGGGGTCAGGCGCCCGTGTGTGGAAGTGTCCCGAATTCATTTATTTATTTATTTATTTAATCCAGATCTGTTCAGCCGTACTGGCGTGAAAGAGTAACAAACATCCATCCATCCATCCATCCATTCTTACAAACTTTCGCGTTCATAATATAAGTAGGAAGTTAGTTAAGTTAGGATCAAGTTATGATTCCTGAGAGCTAAAATAAATACCGACCTATTTTGAATTGAAAATATTTCAAACTTATGACTCTTTTCTTCTACGCACTACTAAAGATATAAAACAGTCATAACAATAACAACATATTGATTCGTAAAATCCAGATAAGTAGTAGGTAAGTTACGAACTCTTATTTGAGTCAAGTTGCTTGTTATGCAATATCTTCCCGATGAATATAAAATAAGTATAAGATAACGATGGCTTATTGTTAACTTGGCTTTCAAAGTGTTCGCTTCATTTCATATTGTTACTGAAGATAGGCTGATCATAAACAGTTTTGCAGTTTGCTAATAATCTTCTTGTGGATACTTGTGTTTGGAACCAGTCTAGGTCTGACTTTTGTAAGTACCCTTCTGTGATATCTAAGTTAGCAATTTGTTACCTTTTGGTTTTTTAACTTCAAACTAATATGAAATAAAATATTTTGCATATATTTGCAATCGGTAATCTTCTCTACAAGGCTTAAAACAAAGTCGTTTACCGCGTCTGTCTATCCCTCTGTTTGTACCTAGTCTAGCCATAAATTCAGTTACAATTGAAAATGCATTTATTTTTTTAATACAGGAATGTAATGTTAATAAAAGTTATATGTACACATGTATAAGATATAAAGTCTTAATAAAAATATAACTATTATTTTATTAAAAATTACCACCTTTGGCCTTGATACAGGCCTTTCGGTCCGGCCAAGAATCTATGGATTTACGGACAGTTTCCATGGGAAATTTAGCCACTGCTTGCTTAAAAGATTTCATAAGTGACTCTATGTCAGCGTGTCGTTTAGAGCAGACCATGCCCTCTAAAACTGACCATAATTTTTAGTCCAGGGGGTTTAGATCCGGGCTAGAGGAGGGCTAGTCTTCAGCCCTTATAAATTCCGGAACATTGGCTTCCTGCCAGGCTTGGGTAGTTCGCGCCTTGTGACCAGGTGCAGAAACTCCACGGTAGAATTTTAAAAAGTGTAGTCTCTTGATACACTTTGGTTGAAGTTTTCACCCCTTTTTCACAAAAACGAAGCTTTGTGACGCCGTGATAGGATACCCCCCACCAAACCATGACTGACGCAGGATGATGACCACGCTGTACCTTTCCGACCACTTCCGTAGCTTCTTAGAGCTGTAAGCGTACACTTTGTCGTTTTGCTTGTTGTAGTGCTCTTCTATCGTGAACATTTTTTCGTCGGTAAAAAAGGATATTCCTGTAACTTTTACCTGCGTAACGGGATAGAAGAAGTTTTGATCTATCCACTCTCTTTAACTGCAGCGATTGATTAAGGGCATGTCCTGTATATCGGCGATTTGCACCAAGATTTTTTGTTTCCTCATTGGGTTTCGGCAAGTTCTGGTTTTAACAGCATTACCAGCCTTAGTAGTTCTCATCGCACGCGGCCGCCCCGATCTTTTATGGTCTTCAACAGAGAAAGTGTCGGTATATCTGTCGATACTAAGATATACGAACATACGGCTTAAACCAAGATTTTGAAGAGTCTTAAAAATGACCGACGGTTCCATACCCACTTTGTTCAACGCAATCACTGCAATCCTGTTTTCTTTAACACTCCATTCCATGTTGTAACTTTAGTAATAATCACGAAAAATATATGTAAAATGGCGGGAAATTGATTGTAGTTTTCGACATAATAAACGCATTCCAAATGCAGAAAAAAAATAAACGAAGGAGTTTGTATTGTAACAATATTTATGGCCAGACTAGTTATTTCTCTTTTAGTAATTTTATTACCTTTGCCTGACCATCGTAAAATACAATAAATACCTACTTATAAACGTTATTATACCTGTTTAATAATTCAACTTGATGATGGAATGTGTGTTAAATCGATTGGACCGTACAAAATCGATGGTTTATAGTCGATTTAACGGCTATTTGTGTGACAGGTGTAAAAACACGTACCTGGGGGCCTACCATGAAATCTTACTGCCATGATGGTTAAATTTTGTATTCGACGCTGCGCGACCATGAATTTCCATACAAACGCGCTACTCAAATTTCTTGAAAACCATTTGTCAGATTATGATGGAATTTAGCATGTAAATTAAATTAACAATATCTCCGCCCCTATGTTCTTCGTTTTTTTTTTTAAAACGTTCTCAAGCTCAAATAGAGGTATGAAAAATATCCGCATTTTGAAGGGGTCACTTTTGACTGATTTATTCAATAGGTAGGTAGACAAAGCAAAAATTTCATTACATAGGGAGGTTGTCTACATCATTTGCTGTTAAATGAATCCATACTACAAGGGAAATTCTGAGTTACTTAAGAATGATTACAGAAGTGCAAAAGTAATAAAAAATTGAAATTGCACTTTGTCACTCTGTAGGTAAGTTTAGAGGCTCGTCAGTACCATTACTCGCTCTCTTCGCTCGTCTTCTTCTTCTAGACGAAATGGCTATAGAATACCTTAAGCCAATGCGAAGTTAGTTAGGTCGCCGGACTCTTAACTATCATGAAAAAAGATCTCATGGTAGCCCCCTGATGGTACTTATGTATCTAGACTGCCTCGGTGGCTCAGTTGGTAGTGAACCTGCCTTCTGAGCGTGGGGGCGTGGGTTCGATTCCCACCTAGGGCAAGCATTTATGTGTTGGACACTTGTGTTTGTTCTGTCTGGGTGTTAATATCTATTTAAAATTATATACTCGTATAGTCAAACTCAAAGTCAAAATGTTTATTCAGTTTGGGTATTAAAGATATACTCGTACTTATGAACGTCAAAATTTTTTTTTAATAGACTCGACCGCCTTGTTCGGGTAAAGAACCACTACTCAGAAGAACAGGCAAGAAACTGAGGGGCATTATTTTTTCAAAGAATAAATAAATTAAAGTCTCACAAATTTTGGCTTACAACTAGGTAATATCTATACATACTAGTGGCTACTTGGCGGAAGTGTATGTATGTATGTCTCTGGCAGCCATAGTACAAGCTTTGCTTAGTTTGGGGTCAGACGACCGTGTGCGCAAATGTCCAGGATATTTATTGATTATTTATTTATTTATTAGTTATATCACAATTAAGTTAACTCGCGCGGCTCTAATCGTGTAGATTTATACCTTAATAAATAAAATTGATCTTATAATTTACCTACTTTAATATTTACTTTTATTGATTGACATGTTAATAAAATAAATTCAGTTCAATTTTTACATCTACGTTAAGTAATACATTTATGTATGGTTATAATTCGAATTACCTATTTGATAAATAAAATGTTAACATGAGCAAATCCAGTAAAATTGAATTTCCACCTATTGAATCCTGGGAAAGTACATTAAACGGAATACTTTGGTCCTAGACCCTGCTTGGTATTCATACGGCGCCCTTTCCTTTCATCGGTGGAAGGGAACCGTACATAACTGATCAGCTCCCAACTTAAGGTGTCCGCCCACCTGCAAGCAACGCCCGACGACCGAACGTCTTCTGATATCGGAACACCAACTCTGTTCGGGGTTTTTTTTAAACGTGACGTCAGCCGATTCGTTGTCTTATCTACGCCGGTGGATTCAATCCTTGCAAATAACGAAAACACTCATCATGTTAACTCACTTCTATTCTTATTAGAGAACAATTACCACAGCCTCTTAAGACTTAAACAATTTTTGAAACGGTTCTTGTGAGATGCCTAGAGATAGAAGACGCGTGTCTTCTATAAACTATAGATATAGAGATACACGCAAGATATATAGAAAACAGGCCGCAAACAGGGCGCGGATGCGACGCTTTTTGTTTTTATGAAGGTCTAATTGTTTTTATGTCTCGGCTCCGTCTGTGTCTTACGTCTTTTCTATTTAACCAGCGCCTAATACTTTCACAAATTCATGTTAGACCGTCTTTTATAGAGCGCTCCGCTCCACCAACTACTGTCGCCGCTCGCCGGTAGCTTAGCAAGTCGATCTAAAAAAGTCTATATCACAATTCAATTTCTTTATTTGCTCGTCAATGGGTTACAATGATCTTAATTTAGGTTTGAACAGCCAATAACTACCTCACATTAGGTGTGCAAATTAATTATGTCAATAAATGTTATGAAATTAAATAAAATGTCAAATAAAAACATATTTAAACACTTATAAAAAAAATGAAATAATGAGAATGTCAGCAAAAAAACTTAATATTTATCGTGATAAATATGGTAGCGACACGATGCTTTGTCCAAGAATTCTTTCGTCGTGTAAAAACTCTCGCTCACTAGCCACTTTTTCAACTCCGTACTAAATTTATCAAAAGGCAAATCTACTATTCTGTTTGGAAGGGAATTATAAATGAGAGGTGCCATGTAAATGCAGTTGTTCCTGAATAATTCCAATTTCAGAGAATTGATTTTATTTTATCATGTATGTATGTATTGTATACCATTGCGAGGCGGTCGGGCACTAAGCTTAAAGGTGGACGGACACCCTTACCTTACCTACAATATTAAGCGCGCTGAACTCTCTATAAAGATTTCACGTTCAAAATGTACGGAGAAAAGTCTTATTAGTCACAGCAGAGTTTTCTCGCTTTATTATATTCGTAAATAGATCATGTTTTACCGTTTTTGGTGTAGTCAGAGAGTAGCTATATTTTAATGTTGGTCTTAGGCAAAGCAAATCGTGAGGCTTAGATATAAGAAATTGTATTCATGTTGATAACCTTGTATCCTTTAGAGTGTATTTAGAGTTTAGACCACTAGAGTATGCAAGTTTAGCCTCTACACACTAAAAAGCAGTCCCTATAAACAGACTAGCTATTTTCACGCACATTTTCAGAATCTTACTAATATTATAAACGCGAAAGTTTGTATGTATGGATGGATGGATGGATGGATGTTTGTTTGTTACTCTTTCACGCCAGAACGGCTGAACAGATCTGGATGAAATTTGGAACAGAGATTATAGTCTAGAATAGCATATAGGATACTTTTTAACCGCTGGTGAAACCGCGGGGCGCAGCTAGTTCTTAATAATTCGTCAAGAGTTCATGTGAATTGCTGTCCTAGGAATTCTTGAAATCAGTCATTTAAGGCGAGCCTGGCCAGAAAACGTCTAGGAAGAATCAACTTTTCTCTAAGATAAACCATGGTTTTTACTGTGTAAAAAAAAATATGTTATTCTTAAGCATGTTTTTAAGTGGAATCATAAACCTGATACATGTAATGAATAACTTCACTCGATAGAAAAAAAATCCAAAGTCACCTCTATTTGGTATTTTAAACACGATTTGCGACTTAATTTTAACAAATCATATTGCTTTTTAATTTTTTTTACGAATAACAACGCAATAAAAAAATGGAATCATAAATAAAAATGCTAAAAAGTTAACATGATAATTTTATATGATTTTTTTATCACGAATTCATGGTAAAAAGGAGCGTTTGCGTGACCGCCAGTCCGCCCGCAGACCCCGTCGACGCCGGACGTGTGCCAAATTTTTGTGATCTCCGCAGTGCCGCACACACCAACACCAACCAAGCATTTAGTTTTGCCATAATGGGTAACAAACATAATAAACGAAAAAAATGCTCAAGTCTGGCTTTTAGAAAATCGTACGAGTCAAGGAGCAAACGTCGGTAAGTAGATAAACTTCTACTAGATTATATTGGTAATCATTGTTTTTATTTACTAGAATCGACATTTCTTGCATTGCTTTTTGTAGTCAGATGATGTATCAACAAATCTATTAGTACCTACTTATATTCGTTTTAGTGTTTTCAAATATTATACTCATCATCATAGATACTTTTTTGTCTCTTTACGTGTATTCACGATGTAAATACCCGGCCTAGTACACCTCCTAGTATACCCACTAGTGATATTTATGTAGTTATACCTACCTACAGTTACAGTTTTTTTTTTGCAGAAGACTACTACGTAACAAACTCCAATGACTTTGGAATTGACGAAACGTAAGTACCTATCTACCTTTTGTATCACGCAGAGAGGCGGGTGTTCTGCGAAGTTTTGACTATGTCGGTCATCATTTATTATTTCACCCAGACAACTTGTGAGCTAAGGATACGGAGCGACGTTCATATTTTCATTTTTCCTGAGCATTCTAAACTGCACAACGAGTAAATACCCGCCCTAGTGGCATACCAGTGATATTTATATTTATATAGTTATACCTACTTACACGAATACCTATCTTACAGTTTTGTTTTTTTTTTTCAGAAGAGTACTACAACCAAATGTAATAAACTCCGATGACATTGGAATTGACGAAACGTAAGTACCTACCTACCTTTTGTAACATGCAGGGCGGCGGATCTTCGCTAAGTTTTAACTATACAGGATGTTAGGTGAGATACGGGAAGACGTTCATACTTTCATTTTTACTGAGCAATCTGAACTGCACAACGAGTAAATACCCAACCTAGTGGCATACCAGTGATATTTATATTTATATAGTTATACCTATTTACACGAATACCTATCTTACAGTTTTTTTTTTTTTTCAGAAGAGTACTACAACCAAATGTAATAAACTCCGATGACATTGGAATTGACGAAACGTAAGTACCTACCTACCTTTTGTAACATGCAGGGCGGCGGATCTTCGCTAAGTTTTAACTATACAGGATGTTAGGTAAGATACGGGACGACGTTCATACTTTCATTTTTACTGAGCAATCTGAACTGCACAACGAGTAAATACCCGGCCTAGTGGTATATCTAGTAGTGATATTTACGTAGTTATACTTACCTACATGAATACTTATCTTCGTTTTTTTTTTGCAGGAGAGTACTTCAAGAGAATGTAATAAACTCTGATGACATTGCAATTGACGAAACGTAAGTACCTACCTTCTTTTTGTAACATGCAAGGTGGCGGATCTTCGCTAAGTTTTGACTGTACTGTATGTTTGTAAATTATATAGGGTGTTAGGTGAGATAGGGGACGTCGTTCATACTTTCATTTTTGACTGAGCAATCTGTACTACACGAGTGTTTGGTAGCGTTTGAGTTATAGCCGTATGATTTGAACACAACTAGGCCTGATTAGTACTGCAACGTGATTTTGGCTGTTTTGAAGAAAACTCGTAAAGTTGTATATTCGTTTTTAACGATTAGCGAAAATCGAGCATTTCGGTAAATCTTGTAAGTACGGCTTTTATAAACCTACGACTGGTATGGATGTGTTCGTCGTTGCCTTTGAAATTCGAAACTGCCGGTTGTAAGAAGCGATAGCGGGGACACGCGAAGCTATGTATATACGTCACAAAGATGGCCGCCGACCGTTGTAGATTATTGCTTATATCTCGAGTTCTATCTCATCAAATCAGTTGTTTGAGGTGTCATTTGAAAGCTCATTTATTTATAATGTAGTTGTTATATAATTATGTACATACCAACAAGCTTGAACGACAGCTTCCGTGCGCGAGTCCGACTCGAACTTGGTCGGTTTTTTAGAATTTTTATATTTTGAACTTTTGGACATCATACTTATAAATATTTATTTTTATTTTGTTTTAGGCACGTGGATGACATTGACCCTGTTTCACTCAGCGTGGTCATCATCCTGCGTCAGTCATGGTTTGGTAGGGGGTATCCTATCACGGCGTCACAAAGCTTAGTTTTTGTGAAAAGGGGGTTAAAACTTCTGCCAAAGTGTATCAAGAGACCGTCTTATATGGTGTTGTATAACCCCTTAGCAATACACTTTTTAAAAATCTACCGTGGAGTTTCCAACTAGACTCTGCACATGGTCACAAGGCGCGAAATACCCAAGCCTGGCTGGAAGCCAATGTTCTGGACTTTATAAGGGCTGAAGACTGGCCCTCCTCTAGCCCAGATAAAAACCCCCTGGACTACAAATTATGGTCAGGTTTAGAGGGCATGGCCTGCTCTAAACGACACGTCGACATAGAGTCACTTAAGAAATCTTTGAAGCAAGCAGTGGCTAAATTTCCCATGGAAACAGTCCGTAAATCCATAGATTCTTGGCCAGACCGACTAAAGGCCTCTATCAAGGCCAAATGTGGTAATTTTGAATAAAATAGTAGTTATATTTTTGTTAAGACTTCAATACATATGTAAATATAACTTTTATTAACATTACATTACTGTATAAAAAAATAAATGCATTTTCATTTGTAACAGAACTTATGGCTAGACATGCATACATATCGTCACGCTTTTCCCCGAGGGGGCTGGCAGAGGTGTAATACAACACCCACATTTCGCCGGACGATATTCAGTCCCAAATGTGACAGGGGGCGAGCCTGTCGCCAAACACCGGGCTCCAGTTATGTAGCAGATGACACACAATACGCACATATGTTCACACAATGAACAAATTGGTGCGTGCCGTCGGCTGGGTTCGAACCCAGCAGAGCAAAATTGCCACTCCCAACTAGGCTGCCATCGATTCTACAACTATATCACAGAACACATAATAATACTACGTACCTATAGCTCAATTGTATATATAAATGTAAATATTGTGAATGTATATTTTTGTATTGGATGTTTTGTTAGTACTAGCAGAATGTCCGCCACTTCGTACCCAGGGTATGTATATATCCGGTATAAGTTTACTCGATTCTTTCATAATTATTGTTCAAAATTATATCTGAATCGTGTATTTTTTTAACTTTGTAACATTTAACAAACCATACAATATTATTAGTACGCACCTAATGGTAAAGTAAGGTAATTAAAATTGTTATTACCATTGTTATACAATATACCCAAAAATAATGAAATTTACTATGTTGTATTATTTAATGAATACCGGTAGTTACACAATCATTCCAACACCCTGTATAAATATTTGTCCTAATAAGGATAACAAGTTGCCTATGTGTCAATCCAGGGCATAAGCTAACTCCGTTCCAAATATGATCCTCATCCGTCTAGCCGTTTAGGTGTGAATAAGTGAAATACAAGTAAGTACCTAACTTCCACACACAATCGCAATCTTTTGTATTTATGAGTGTGAAGTGTGATAAAATGGAAATATGACACTACCGGTAAAATGAAACTAATGCCACGACTGCTCACACATCAAAAATACAACAACTCGTGAACATGAGATTGGTTGTACCTATATTGGCTTGAACGGCATTTTTTAGATTTTTTTTTGGTTGGCATCAAATAAAAAATGTTCATAAAATGGATGAGTACAATGACGGACGGATTATTTTATCGATTTCCTAAAAATGGGTGTTTAGGTACTCGATACCATAACGTGACTGACGGGTGAAAGACGTGCGCGCGGCGCATCGCACACAACTTTTGTGTCGCGTGAATGAATACGTCGCGCTCCCAAAAAGTGCGGCCTGAGGTAGAGTAAAATACCTAAAGTTCTGGGAAAGCCTCGCCTTAAGACCCGCAAGCAACTAACTATATAGCACCTAACTGATTTGGTCTGTTGTGTTTATGAAACCACGTGGTTCATTGATTGGTGATTATATCACCAACAATTATATCACCATCAAACGTGTTTTCATCAATGACAAATAACAATGTAATATAGGGAGCATTCTGTGAATGTAATATACCTACACAACAAGGAAAACCAGAGCAAAAACAAATTAGTTACATTCACGTTCATTTAAATTTATCTTCAAATCATATCATATGATTTTGTTTATCAGAAAGTCGATTATTTTTGACATTTTAATTAACAGGACCTGGATGACCGAGCTTTGCTCGGTATTTTTATTGTTTTTTTTTGGAAAATAAACAATTGATTTTAGTCTAACCTCAAAGCAAACACTCATTGACTTCGTGTTACTTAATAACGCCATCTGCTGTTGTGTCGTTAAAGCAATTAGTTGCTCACAAAAAATAGTATTATAATTCGCCAATAGATGTCAGGAAACGCCTCCTTTTTGTTATTTTTCTTCCTAGTTTATGTTTAAGTTGATTATCGATAAAACACGAATAAAATGACATTTTCTAAAAATGATTCCTAGCTAGATCGATTTATCGCCCCCCAAACCCCGTATATACTAAATTGTATGAAAATCGTTGGAGCCGATTCCGAGATTCCAATTAGATATATATATACAAGAATTGCTCATTTAAAGATATAAGATAAAAAGAAGCGTTTTCAAATGCGTGTCTACTTTCTTCCCGGGTAGGCAAGGCATTAACCGCACCGCTAGTATTGCAGGTGTCATATTAGACGGCGGTTACGATTTACCATCAGGAAAGCCGTCTGCTTGTTTACCACTTTAAAAAAAAAACGGCCAAGTGTGAGTCGGACTCGCGCACGAAGGGTTCCGTACCATCCTAACTAATATGATAAATGCGAAAGTGAGTTGGTTTGTTTGTTTGTTACACTTTCACGCTTCAACTACTCAACCGATCATCATGAACATTTGCATATACGTTGTTGGGGCTACGGAAAAGGACATCAAATACTTTTTATTCCAAAAAAAATTACGGTTCCGTGAGACCGCGGGTGAAACCGCGGGGCACAGCTAGTTATCTATAAAGCGGCAATAAAATCACGTTTGTTGTTTAGAAGCTCTCTTAAATGCTTATTTTATTGTTTTTTAGTATTCTTGTTAGAGCGGCAACAGAAATACATAAACTGTAAAAATGTCAACTGTCTAACTATCACGGTTCATGAGATGCTGCCTGACGGACAGACAGGCAGCGGACGGACAGCGGAGTCTTAGTAAAAAGGTTCCGTTTTACCCTTTGGGTACGGAACCCTAAAAACATTTTTAAAATAAAACCAAACTGTATTGAACTTGAATTAAACTACTTAAGAACTGTATTTATATACGAACGGTAGCTAACATTGTATCACACATGTCATACGTTTTAAACATGTCTCTTACGCCTTATAAGGACGTCCATCTCCATATTTTAACGCAAGATCCGGCTATAAAATTATTATGTTAACTCTAATGATCTATTTTTAGATAAAAGTAAGTATTTCTGAAAACGGTGCTAAATGACTGAGCACGATTTTTTAACCGACTTTATAATAGAAGGAGGTTATCAATTTAGTTGCATCTTTTTTATAATTGTTACTGCATAAACAGATTTTTCTTAAACCGATTTGATTAATTTTTTTTTTTTTGTGTTTGAAATGATTTTTGTACTTACAGATCCCAATTCTGCTGAAATAAAGTCTGTTTTTTATTTTTATTTTGAAAGGTTATTTAATTTAAAACGTGCCTGTCTATGTATATGTAAGTAGGTACATCTTTACGCATGGATCTACGTAAGTAGATATTTACTTACGTAGGCCCAGATATTAATATTATCTCATAATTTGAGCTGTGAAGTTCATTATCAGCTATCACCCACTTATTTATAACATTTGTCATTTAGTGTTTACCTATCAATAATGATGAAACAATAATATGGGTATTATGAAATCATTTCTTAGGTGCCAAGCGTTGCACAACCCGCATGCAGCACAGCGCAGCGCAGCACAGCGAAGCGCAGCTTATGACGTTGTAAATGTTGTAATGTATGGAATTTTATGGGAAATGGCTTTACAGATATTTTCTATGATCTGTGGAAATGACACACGACGCTCTATGCAGCGCCGCGCAACTACGCGCGTCACATTTGGTTTCGTCCATTGGTGTGTTATTTTCAATTTCTATAATATTCCAAACATTACAAAGCCATAAGCCGCGATGCGCTGTACTGTGCTGCGCTATGCTATGCTGCGCTGCATGTGGTTTGACCCACGCTTTATTAATCACGCTTTAATCACAATACACGCAGTTTAGGTTACATGCTGGGTGGCATTTTACTTAACAATTACTCGTTACTGCAGTCATGTGATTGTTAGTCTTGTTGAAATCATGTCTGTTATCAGTCAAGTGACCTATCAGAAGCGATGTTATCATCTCGGACTTGAACAAACACATATTATTATTTGATGAAGTTTATTCTTTATGACGTGATAAGAGATTCAATGGACATTATGAGTTCGGATCGACGCACTAAATTACGTTATAATACATAGATCCCAATTATCTCCAATATAGACAAGGGTGCGGAATAATTTGTCTGAGCTGTTAGCCGCGACTTCGAAAGCCTACGAAAAGACAGACAGAGTGACTTTCAATTTAAAATATTTATAATTTTAAATGGATGTCGGCTGCTTTTGTTTTTATTTTTTGACTCAGTTTTTTTTTTGTTAAATATATACCAGCAACGCCAAGTCGTATATATACTGTTTAAATGCAAAATAGTACATTTTTAAATTAAATTACGCATATCCTGTAAAATCTGTAGTTGTAGTCGGAATTAAATTTAAGTTTGGATCCACTTTTTTAAAAAGTGTATAAGTACTATTTAGAAATCCAGGCCTTTGGGTTTTCTTACTACTGTTAGACTAATCTGTTAGAGACATACGCCTTGCTACGAACCTACGTGATGCTACGAGTCATGCTCTACGCTCGCGGTAATTACTTTTCATTTCTCATACTCGGAAAGTAGTGTTGTTTTGATCTGATTATTGGGTGGAAAATGCTGCTTCCCTCCATAGAGAGGGAAAAAGTCAAACAAACTACTTCCCACCTAAGGGCCGGAATGAACTTTAAAAATAGAACTGCTGTCAGCTGTGAAGAGTACCTATTATGTACAAAAAAAAACTAATTAAAAAAATGCTGCGGCCATGTGACTTTCTAAACAGCCAGTGTGAGCTTAGCGCAAACTTCTTTAAGCGGGATAAGCCGCAACAATTACGCGGTGAGTTCCATATTTAAAATTTAAAAAGTCGACGTAAATTGGCGGGATATTTATCTGTTATGTATCTGTGACGTAATTCAAAAAAATTGATAATAATCTGTGCTAAGATTTGAATATTCAAACGATTCTGAAATGTTGACACCAGATTCAGTTATAGACGTCAGACGAGGCAAATTATGTTATTGAAAATCTTCTGATAGTCAATAAATAGTTTAGTTAAACAACTAGTTTTATTTTCCTCATATTCGAAATGAAAAGTTAAACATGGTTAAAAGAATCAATTCCTACTCGGTATAAATACCTCGAGAATTGACTCTTTCGACCCTCGGTTAACAATCTACTATACTTAAAGACTTATTTATTATTTTTAAATCTGATTCGATCGTTCGAAACTGATTTTTGACTACATATTAAAATAAAATAAATAGAAACGCAAAGCTAATCGACTTCCTGTCATCTAAATTGGATTTTGTAAAAATATTTTAGACTATTGTTGACATTTCAAAAACCGTATTTATGAGTACAAATGTACATCATATTGCACACCGGCTTGGGTCTACTGTTATGACTAAATTTAAATTAAGACCTTTGTACACAGTTCTGCAATGAATTATTCTTATTATATTACTAGCTGTCACCCCGCGACTTCGTTCGCGTTTATTATATGTATATATATATATATTTAAACTATCCTATCTCTCAAGTTGGATCGAACTGCACAAGGTGTGCGAATTTTATTATAATCGGTTAAGTGGTTTAGGAGTTCATTGAGGACAAACATTGTGACACGAGATTTATATATATTAAGATGGAAACTGACGTGGTTTTCACACATTATGATTTATAAAACGGGAATTACTCACGTACGAGTTAGTCGATTATTCCGACTATAGTTTGTCCGAGTGCTATGCGAGACGCAGACGCGCGCGCGCACTCGCCTTGATGAAGACCGCCTAATGCGGTTGAAACGAAAGTCTGAATAATCGACTAAATCGTACGTGAATAATCATAATATTCTTATTCTCGTTTTTTTAAGCTTGCGTTTTATTTGAAGTCGCTTTAGAAAATATCCTCCGTCCCAGACTTTTTGGTAGGTATTTCTCCCATCTGGTGATAAGGGACTTCGTCAGGAGAGGTTCGTACAATCAAGGCGTCCGTTCTACTTCATCTGAGTACGAATTCTAAAGGACAATGCTCGAAGGGCATTGACCGAGGGCAGGTGGAACTCGGCCATGAATGGAGAACCTCTTTCATACGGAATAAAGGACCCGAATCTATACATCACTCTATTTATATTATATATATCGCACTATAAATGATATAGGTATCTGTCTATCAAACTAATATTATAACTTCGAAAGCTTGGGTGGATGGATTCATGGTATAATAATATACTCCGCCAGGTATAAGCATTCCGGTCACGTGGGCAACACGTAGTGACGTCAATCGATGTTTAAGCAAGATCGAATTATGTCATTTACAAATACTTCAAAAGAGACGGATGACGATAACGAGTGACGTCATTGCGTGTTTGGTCCCGGAATGCCAGACCTTGTTTTTTTGGATCATGGATGGATTTAAAGGATAGGACGCCCATCTCTTGGCGGACAGGCAAGTTTCTCCAACGAAACACTGTCTGTCTTCTTTACTCTTACACTTACTTTAATTAGCACAGCGTAGTTGAAAATTAGTGGCCATCATTATTAGGCCATTCAGGTTACAATTCTACCGGTATATCAACAGTAACTATATATTAAACCAATAGGAAATCCCGTAACATGCCGGTGAGGCCGGTGTCTGATGAGTTTTTCTTTTACAGTCTGTTTTTGGTTAGCCATTGAGGAAAGCCAAGAAGAACAAGAAATTGCCAGCACTGATTAGTCAATTAGACATTTCAGCCAATCAGTGTCGCTTGTTGTGAAGAAGTGATGGTATAGTGTTGCCACAGATTGATAAATATTTGTTACTTAGTCACGCTAGAATGGCTGAACGGATCTGGATGAAATTGGGGACAGACAAGAATGTATGAGATTGATTTTAGTCTGGAATAGCACATACCTAGACAACTTTTTAATCGAAGGTAGCGCCGCAAGGCGCAGGTATATCATACCTCAGTACTATACCTCAGATCAACCTAGAGAATAAGATGGCGCACGGCGTATTATCAGCTAAGTGAAGCCAAAAACCATCCAAAAACTACATTACTGTCGTATATGTACACAACACGCACACATTGACGCAAAAAAAAACAAGTAACATTAAACTCTTACAAATATGTGCAGTTTTAGAATATTAAACCTACTAAGGTTGTATATTGGAACGGAAATTAATATTAGTTTTCGTGCAATTGTACCTAAATGTTTTTCATGGCAACATTACCACGCACACTTTAAACAACAGTTTTCAACAGTTTAAAAAGAAGTGGCTTCAGCGAGATATAACGCAGTGTTCCATCTTTTCCTCTAGGTTGATCTGAGACCATACAGAAACGACGGACACGGAGGCATCCCTGAAATCAAAAGGAAAAAACAGCTGTTCCATGCATTTTCTCGATGCCTGACTTTTTGGAAGGAACAACTGTTTTTTTTTTCAAAATTTTAGTGTTGGCCCCATAGTAAAAGTTGATCATAACCTAGACTATGTCTGACGTTTGAAGACAGACATAGTCTAAGTAGTCTACACCCTATGTATCTAATATCTATCTTTCTTCTAATTAACACCACAATCACGCAAGTTACGTAAATATACTTAGATAAGCAAGTTAGTTGAATACCTACAAATTATAAAACAATATCGTACCAAACTCAACAGCTCTTCAGCAGATCACTTTAGCTTTTCGTCGAGATGGGTTTATTATTCAATTAGTGTGGATCGTAAAAAGCATCCCGTCGGGTTAATGCAATTATTGAAGTTCAATTGGTTTGACGCCGACCAGCCATCAAACTTCAATTAATTCGGCCGGTCGATCTCTGGCTGAATACAAATTGCCGTCATGAGCCGCAACGTGACCATGTAGAAAATTATCGTTTTATTTCACTTATTTTATTTGTTTATGACGAGGAATGTTTACTTAATGATTTCGGTAAATTGTTTCTTTTTAATTTTCTACTTTGTTGTATTTGTATATATTTAGTCTACAGCAACGTAACTAATAGTGAAGACATTTATTAAAATAAAATTTGTATTTTTTTATTTATTTGTCCATTAACATTGTGTACACTAAAACATTATTAAATTCAATAAAATATTACTTAAAATAACTAAACATCACAATAATTATAAATGGAGACGGCATGCATAGGACTTAAGAGCGAAAAAAAAAATTATTAATTAAAAATATACAAATAATAAAATTGAATTTAAATATTTTTTATAGGCACATTTATAATAGTAGGTACCTATTTGCCATACGCGGCGGTTACCGTTTACAATCAGCCATATGGGGGGCTATTCCTGCGCGTGAGATGAGATGAGATTTTATCTTGGTCACTCTCACACCTATGACGTTTCAAACGAGAGCAACAAGGACGAAAAATGGTGAGATGAAAATCTCAAATCTCCGAATAGGGCCACTGCTTGTTTGTCACTCTTCTTACATAACAAGTAACAGTATTAAAAGAAAAACAAAAAACCTGGCTGCAAAATATTGTACCCTATATCACTTCTGCTATCATGACGATAAGATGATTCAAATGACTTCTCGCATGTCGAAATCTATCAAGCTGTTTAGGCTGTAGGCCGTGACAAAGAAAGCTCATACACTTGAAAAACATAACCCTCCTTCTTGCACAGTCAGGTTTAAAAGGCAGACTTAAATTGAAAGTGAGATACATAGGTACTTAGTGCGAATGAGTATCCATCAAGCAGTGTTTCGCTCTTAAGTTTTAATCAACGGAAAAAGCTTTCATGCAAAAATCGCACAGCAATTTTTACTCGTATTGTTCTACTGTGATCGAACGCTGACATTTTCCCCAAACGTATAAAGGCAGGGACTGACTAAATCAGAACCTAGTATCGAATAGAGTACGCGTATTGTTATGCCGTAACAGTTTGGCGTATCAATTAAACGAGCCGAGCCGCTTGGCGCTTGCAAACCTGTCGGGTTTTTCGCAAACCCTTTGAAGCGCGCTCGCTGTGAACGTGTCGTCGCGAGCGCTGTACCGTCCTGCGTAACAAGGCTCGCGCAACTGCCGAACGTTACGGCATCACGATTCGTTACGACGAAACGTTAAAGAGTGCCTAGGTAAAGTTTGGGAAAATTTGTCCCACCTTTATGCAAGTGGGATGAATTTTCTGAGATTTTTTTTTTCATTTTAATTCCTTATAAGTACTAATATTTCAGCTACACCTGCCTCAATAATTTTAATTATTCAGATACGTTTCCGATCGGATTCGGGAATATTTTAAACTTAAATTCTTCGAAACTCAGTCCACTTTCAGAAATGTAAATCGAGTATACTCGTAAATTCGACCTAAGGTTCGAATAATGTGTAAAACTTTTGGAATCCGATCGGATCGTTTCCGAAATGACAATTTATTATTTAATTTAAGTAATTAATTATCGCGGAAAAAAAAATTAAAAAATAATTGTAAGTAATTAATTACTTTTTCAGTTGTTATTAAAATTAATTGTAATGAAACTCGTTCCTACGAGGCCGAGAGACCCGAATCTACTAAGTCCGAGTATGTGTGCGAAATTAGGTTGAAATTTTTCCCTCCTCGTTACGCGAGTCAACATTAATTAACCTTCTAGGTGCTCTACTTTCGTAGGTTTAGTCATATAGGGCGAGTCCCCACGGGCCCAGCAAAGTACATATTTACCCCCACTATTTGTACCAACACGTGTGCATCAAGCTTTATTTACTATTGTCTCTTGCGCCATCAAATTTGCCTTTGTCTTGTGACTAAGATAATTTCACTTAACATGTTTACCTGGTAAGGTACAAATGTTATTTTAATTTAGTGTGTCATTAGTCATTCTCAGTGTTCCGTAGGGAAAGGTGGTTTCGAGAATATGTTGTTTTTCATATATTTGTCTTCGATTTTTTTATTGCTGTCCGCGGTTTTGGTGCTGAAGAAAGTTAAGATCGGTACTAATACACATAAGGTATTTCCTTAACTAATTATAAAATAATTTAAGCTACAATCAACCGCAGCGTTGCCTTTTTTTTTATGTAGAATAGGTCGACGTTTGACCACCAACTCGCCTGATGTTAAGCGACGTTGTGGTCTAAGATGGAGCACGACGACCTAGAAGGTACTCATTCACTCTAGTCTTGAAGATACCCAGGTTGTAGTTAGTCGGAAATACAAACTATGGCAAGGTGTTCCATTCCCTAGCGGTTCGTATCAGAAAGGTGGTGGAGGCAAACCGTTAATCTAGCGCATTCGCAATTATTCGAGCTCTCCGTGATTTACCAAAAGCGATTAAAAGTAACATTTAAAGAAACCAGAAACTAACTTTTTAACAAAAACTGACCTTTTGAAGTTCGAATCTTATTTCTGTCGGCAATTTTTTGCTGATTGTTTACGTCTCCGGTCAAGAGCCGCACAATTACGTTACTTCTTGGAACAAGGAAAACTGCTACAATACTTATCATGCATGCATTACCTACCTACCTACCAGGGCATTCGATGACATCTTATTCAAGTCAAGTCAAAATGTATACTCAAAATATGTATACTTAATGATAACCAATTTATAAAAAAATGCATGCCCTGCTGGTGCTAGAGCACGGTGAGACCAAACATTGTTAAATTATAATCTATACCAACCCTTGTTTCTGCATTATAACATTTTGAATTTTAATGTTTTTATTCAATTTGGGTATCAAAGATACACTTATAAACGACAAAGTATTATAATATATTATACTCGACCGCCTTGTTCGGAAAAAGACCCTCTACTCAGAAGAACAGGCAAAAAACTGACGGGCATTTTTTTTAAATAAATAAAGTTTTGTACAACTAGGTAATATCTGTTGTACTAGGAAGTGGAAGGCTCCAGACATCTTTGTCTTCTAAATTATAATATTAACTTTATAATATTATTATCCTCTTTTCATAAATGTAGTTTTAACATGGGATTTGATCTTTCAGTGAGCCTTGTTATACTTTTCGGGATTTTACTATAAAAACGTCAGTCCAAATCTTGGTACAGCTATCCTATCCTTATTTCTAGTGTTATTATTATGATAGTCATAGTTCAATTTAAATTGATGTAAATTTTTACGAACGTCCATAATATTTTTTTTAATAAATCTCTAAATGATTCGCGGGGACTTATTTCGTAGACAGCGCGAACCGCTCGCTTTTGCAGATTTGCCGTTATGGTAACGTTTTATTTTCGACGCTGCGCGACCATGGACCTTCTTGCGCGGCGATATGATTCGCGGTCGCGCAGCGTCGAAAACTAAACGTAGCCGTCATAGCAATGAGATGTCATAGTAGGCTCCCTGTACATATTTGAGGTAATTATTAACCGTTTAAGTACCCATTTACTGCTTACATTAACCTAAAAAAACATTTCTAGAAATCTTAACTATTTAATAAACATGCGATGTCAAGACCAACTAAGTTAAGAAATAGATGATACGGCCAGTATTTGGATGGGTGACCGTCCGTGGCATCATATTCATATTTTAAAGCGAAAATTTTTGGGTGCTTGTGTGTGTATTTATTTGTTACTACTTCACGCTTAAACGGAATGTATGCATTTCGATAAACTCACACACATCACTGCTGACAACATTTACACTACACAATATGACATAATTATAAAACTTGCTGTAATTTTTCGAAATAATGTATTAAGTGAACACTCGCATGCCTATACCCTCGACGAACATCTTAATTCGAGTCTAGGGGTAAGCTGAAAATCAGCCTTGCATAAACTGATCTAGTTTTACGCAGCTCAGTGCTGAGCTTACACCCTTTGCCACCGTATTTATCTAACTATTGTACCTAATTATTTCTATTGTGTTTTTTTACTTTGGCAATAAATATATTTTCATTTCATTTCTTTCAAAATTTGGTGTGGAGGTAGCTTATGCCTTGGATTAACACATAGGGTTCTTATCGACCACGAGTCAACATCGCGGGGCACAGCTAGTTTTCTTAATTGTAGACATCAGTTATTTGTCATTTTACAACAATTACATGTTACGTTAGAACGCCTTAGGTAATTCAAAAAAACCCTAGCACTAGGGGCTGGCAGCACAACTAACTTTAACTTACCTATTTGCAGTTAACAATGGGCGGCTGGTTCAGCTACGTTTGGTGGGGCGGAGACCCCGACGCCGTCAACCCTGTCTCCGGGCTCACAAGGAGGGAAGTCTACGCCGTCCAGAGGTCCTGGGCACCAGTCAACGTGAACCAACTCGCTAATGGAACTGAAATTTTGAGGCGGTAAGAATCTTGATTCCCGTATAATATGAAAGATACCTATCATAAAATCAATATTGAAAAATATATCTGAAATTTGAAGCAAGAGTATTGTAAAGTAGAAATGGTATAGGACCTATAATACTGCCTTGCGTTGCACCAAAAGTAAAAAGTCATTGACAGTGCTCATAAACATTTATAAAAGCGGAGATTGACTGAAGCTGAACCTCGTAACGTATCGCTTACGCGATATTGCTATGCCGTAACAGCTCTCCGTATCAATTCAACGAGACTAGCCGCTCACTGCGTGTCACCTTGACTCGAGTTCCGCAGCGAGCGCGTTTCAAAAGCTTCGCGAAAAGCCTGATTTGCAAGATCGCGGTGAGCGGTTCGGCTCGTTGAATTGATACACAAACACGATACGTTACGACGGTATGTTATGTGTCAGCCTCCGCCTTAAAACACAAGGTTACACGTAATAATTTAAAGCGCTTGAATGTACAATAAAATAAATTATGCTAATCTACTCAAATTGTAATTCATAACAGACAGGTTAGAAAACCATAAAATGTGCTGTATAACATCACTTTCTTACTCATAAATCGATCCTATTAACATAAAGGTGTGGGCAAATAAGTCGTAAACATCAGTACAAGAATGTCACAGCACAGTTAAATGTCAGAAGCAAATTTTAACTGTAAAACTATTCTCGTGTCCAATTCTCAACATTAAGAAGTAGAGTTTGTGTGTTATAGGGGGTAAAGGCCAGAACTAATGGTTCGATTTTAAAAAATCCTTCACTAATTGCTTTACATTGACTGAGAGCCATAACTTAATATAATGGAAGCGAAACCGCGGGTAGATGAACAGTTCAGGGGGGCTATTCCTACGCGTGAGATGAGATTTTAGCTTGGTCACTCTCACACCTATGACTATTTAAACGAGAGCAACAAGGACGAAAAACGGTGAGATTGAATCTCACTCCGGAAGAATAGCCCTACTGTAACCCGCATTTTTTTGACCGCTTTGATTCCACTGCGGACCGCTAGAGCGTGAAATACTGCCAGTGTGTGTGCCCTAACACTTATACTCTGGGTGTCTTCAAGTCTCGAGTGAGTAGGTTTCTTTTAGACAAGCGTGCTCCATCGTTGGCTGCATCACTGCTTATCATCAGGCGTGATGGGGGACAAACGCAAGCCTATCAAGCAATAAAATTAATGGGTCTCTGAGCTGTAGACCTCACGACCGACGTCTGTGCTCCTCTACAGATCGTACTACTCAACCGATTCTCGTGAAATTTTGTGAGCAGGTTTAATAATTATTTAGATTTTTTTGGTTGAGTCAGTTTTTGGAAAATTTTCTAAGTGGCAAAGATGATTTTAGTGGAAAAAAAATTTATCTCCGCAATTTTTAATAGATTCCAAAAGGCAGAGATCCAGACAGAATACTGACATACGAAAGTATTTTTATCAAAGCTAAAGGTCTGCCAAAGAAAAGCTGGCATAGAAGGTCGTTCGCAAACGCTCGCTCGGTCGAGAAGGAACACTAAGTCGCCCGTCGCTATTAGACATGCTCCCTCACTTGCTATTTTTAAGGACGCCGTTAAAAAGCTGTATTTATCAAAATTGCCCTGATTGTTTTATTTATCAGTGTTGTATGTATGTAATAATTATATGTATATAGTGATATATGTATGTAATAATTAGTATATTTTATTAACTATAGGTATTTTAAGTACTAGAATGTATTATATTAGTATGATGTACTTTTATGTAAGTTTTATTTAAATAGTTTATGTAGGTGTATAGGTATAATACTCGATGTTTTGTTGTTTCTTTGTATCAATCTTATGTTTATTTTTGTTATTTTTTGCACACCCTGTCTCATTCTCATTTGTCGTATCCTCTCCATCCTAAGGTTGCCTGGAAGAGATCGCTTTTAGTGATAAGGTTATTATTTTTCTCTTATTGTTTTGTTATCTGTGGTGTGAACAATAAAGAGTTTATCTATCTATCTATCAAAGTATATGTACTTAGGTTGCAATAAGAGAGTCTTTACTGTAATATAACGTTTGCCTGTTAAAACGTACTGAAAGTAAAACCCAGTGTACCTAAGTTGCTAGGTAACGTTCGCTTTACCCTTGAAACGGCGCGAATTGACGTCTCACGTTACTATGGCACGTTAGGAATGCCTCGTGAAATGCCTGCGTGCCGTGCCTCTAGACGAAATACCTACCTAGAGAGAATTTGAGATCAACTTTTATTATATTTGGGATCAGTACAAAATGTACTTGGTAAATTACACGTAGTCTTTTAAGATAGTTAGGTTACATGGCTCTCTGTGCTACTTGTATTTTTGTGTACAGCTTCAATGTGTAAGCGACCACCTGTCGCCACCATACTTCATGGTGGGCGGGATACATTGGTTATAGACCCGAGTCTTCAGGCATTGTGGAACGTCAACAGATTTGAGTGCATCGTCCAGCTTGTTAATTGCGCCAATCCCATCAGCTGATTCTTCGGGAGATCTCTTACTTTCGAAGGTCTCTATCAAACGATGATAGCCTAGCCGGAGAAGGCCTGCCTTTCAAGCCAGAGGGAGCGGGTTCGGACCCAGCCGACGGCACGCACCAATTTGTTAATTGTGCTGAACATATATGTGCGTACTATATGTCATCTGCTACATGACTGGAGCCCAGTGTATGGCGACAGGCTCACCCCCTGTCTCATTTGGGACTGAATATCATCCGGCGAAGTGGGGGTGTTGTACACCTCTGCCAGCCCCCTCGGGGGAAAGGCGTGATGATATGTAATGTCTATCAAATGACGCAATTCAATTCATAAATATTTAATTATTAATCATCCTTAAATAAAAACTCATCATGTGTTTGAGTATTATTACGTTCAATACGTTCAGGCGGAAACTAAAAAGCAAAACCGCGCAGAAATATTACAAACAATAGCCAGTATATATACGTGTACTTCATTCACCACAACATTATGACCATTCCATTCATATCCTACACGAGGAAAACTCTGAATTAAAAGTTTTAATTAGGTGACGCGTACTAAAATACTAGGTCAAAGGTAGGTATTAGCGGCCAATACCCCCTAGGGAGGAAAGTGCGGTTTTATTACTCGTACATTAGCAGTGTTACTATGTAGCTCTCTATAGCAGTCAAGACTTACGTCAGTGAGTTTGCTCAGCGGAAATGTCCACAGTCTGAAAACAATAGGGAAATGAATGGTTTAGGAACTGGCAAATAAAATTACTATAGCATTGTAGACTTCTGTGAAAGCTTTTGTACTAAAGGAGATAGCAACAGAAAGATGAGTAGAACCTTATTTATATGGTCTATGATTCTATGTCATCTGCTACATGACTGGAGCCTGGTGTATGCCGACAGGCTGGCCCCCTGTCACATTTGTGACTGAATATCGTCCGGCGAAGTGGGAGTGTTTTATTACACCTCTGCCAGCCCCCTCGGGGGAAAGGCGTGACGATATACATGTATGTTTTATTCTATGAAAAATTTTCAACAAAAGTGTTACGGAACTTCTGCTGCACTTCTGGGAATAAATGTCTCTGCCATGAGCATTTATCATATTTATTTATATTAAGGAAAATCAAACAGCTAAAACATCTTATTAGTTTTGTTCTCAAGGGAGTGATATGTAATGTCTTTATTGAGAATAAATGTCTTTAAACCTTAAACCTTCTTAGTAGCTAATAGCATCAGAGAGCTAATTATAGATTTTCACGATTAGCGACAGCCTTAGCAACATGAACATTTATGTCATAGTCATAAACATTTATGTGAACGCACGATAACACAAAGTTCTAACAAAAATATAATAACAAACACAAAAACAAATTACAAAGCTAATAACTAACTACACAGTAACATCATATGTAAAGTAGGATCTGCTCAGTCTTAGGGATATACTCGTATGTACTAGAAATGACATTTCTAACTAGCATATTCCAACGCACACAAATGCCACTGAGCACACCAGGAGGACTAGTCCTACGCGTGAGATGATGATGATATTTTATCTTGGTCACTCTCACACCTATGACTATTCAAACAAGAGCAAGAGGATGACAAATGATGAGATTGAATCTCATTTCGTAAGAATAGCCCTCCTGCAGTTACTCTGCGCTAGTTACCTACTCATTCCGCACCTCACGCTTGCCCTACAAACTTTGCTCGCTCATATTTTACCTAAAGCTTCTAACACGCTGTTCAGACTCTCCTTTCAAAATATATCATAGAGGCGAGCTGGGGGCAAACAGTCGCTTACATTTTGCTATTAGTTATAACAAAACTTTCCAGTGTTCCTAGCTAATTGTGAACCAGTTTCCCTAGCCTATATATTCTTATAGCCTAGAAGTTTTTACCTCATTTAATAATAATAATAATATACCCCAAACTAAGCAAAGCTTGTACTATGGCGGCCATAGACTGATACACATACTTAAGTAAGTATATAATTTTAAATACATACTTATACAGGGTTATAGGTACCTAATCAAAAACCTCTTAAGGGTTCATTGTACTCATCAATACGAACAACTTTTACTATCCTGTAATCGCGAAAAAAAAACAGCTGTTCCATACAAAAAGTTCAATCACCTGAGACAAAATGTATGGAACAGCTGATTTTTTTTCGCGATTTCGGAGTTTGCCCCATTGTAAAAGTTGTTCATATTGATGAGTACAATGAACCCTTAAGAGGATTTTGTTAAGGTACCTATAACCCTGTATAAGTATGTATGTATTTAAAATTATATATGTATGTGTATCATATAACGTAACATATAATATAACGCTGTATAGATAAATAACACCCAGACATAGAACAAACACAAATGTTCATCACATGAATGTTTGCCCTAACTCATGGAGCTAGCTAGCTAGCTTTGCATAGCTCAGAAGGCAGGTTCACTATCGACTGAACCACCGAAGCAGTCACGTTTATTTCACAGATTTTTATAGAGCGTCCATGTGTTATAAACTTAAAAATAAAACCCACTAAACCACTTGAAAAGTCCTTACCAAAGGTATTAAGAACCAATAAAAGATCTAAACTATTACCAGAACGTGAACCAAAACGAAACCAACAGTAAAACTTTAACAGCTCTCTGCATCATAATAACTGTCCAGGTTTATGACTCGTTCGCACCAGAAACAGATGTAGACTCGGTTCTAGGGAATGTTATGGCTCTACTTTAATTTAATTTTGGTGGAGGACAGTTTCGAGTGCAGTTTTATTGATGTATAGTATATCTACGGAAAATTTTGGCGGACATTTTCACCCCTCCGCTCCGTTCCTATTTACCCCTGTCACAGTACTCAACTATTTAAAAAAAAACTCTCTATTTTTTTCAGTGCCTATGTATTTTTTTTAATAAACACTATAAATACATTACATATTGAACTTGCAGTTACAAAAATGTAAGGTGCCGCTATCACCTAGGTACCGATAATTAACTTGCACATATACCTTCTTAGCAATAACATCTCAGAATAAGCTTTTTTCTTTTTCGATTGAGTTTAATAAGTTAAATATTAGTTACATAACGTTTATTGCTAATGCTGCGGCTACTTTAGCGGCCTTCTGCAATAAATCTTGCTATCGTGACAAGTGAAGCCGGTTAGTTCGTCACTCGGCGATGGAATTATCGCCCACGTCAACTCCGCAGAAAGACGACGAGTTGACCGCTAATGTAGATAAGAAATCGCCGAAAACCAATAACGATGATTTTAGCGCGACAACGCAACACGAATTATCGCGCGCCAATGCAGCCCCAGCATAAGAAGACACTGTAAAAAATATGCGTAGCAGTATGACATTTAATTTACCAAACTACCAGACAAACGAATTTTGTCACCTACGCATCCAATCTGTAACTAGACGTAGGCAAGTTCGAAATTGATTGACCATAATTATTACAAACGAAGCGTTTAAGAGTCCGGCGACCTAACTAACTTCGACCTAGACGACCAAGACCAACTTCGCATTGGCTTAAGGTATTCTCTAGCCATTTCGTCTAGAAGAAGAAGACGAGCGACGAGAGCGAGTAATGATACTGACGAGCCTCTAAAGTTACCTACAGAGTGACAAAGTGTAATTTCAATTTTTTTTATGACTTTTGCACTTTTGTAATCATTCTTAAGTAACTAAGAATTTCCCTTGTATTATGGATTCATTTAACAGCTAATGATGTAGACAACCTCCCTATGTAATGGAATTTATGATTTGCTTTGTCTACCTTTTGAATAAACCAGTCAAAAGTTAAAATGCGGATATTTTTCATACCTCTATTTACGCTTGAGAACGTTTTAAAAAAAAACCAAGAACATAGGGGCGGAGGTATTGTTAATTTAATTGTACATGCTAAATTTCATCATAATCTGACAAATGGTTTTCAAGAAATTTGAGTAGCGCGTTTGTATGGAAATTTCAGAGCGTCGGCGTCGCGGCCCTCTTAAACACATTACACACAATTGGATGGTTTAATAAAGTCAATTGGACATTGGAATATTGGAGCTTTAATTTTGAGAAATTATCGAGCATATTAGATAGGTCAATTCACTTAACCTTAGTAAGTCATATTGATTGGTGCGTGCGACGCCAATACATATTTGGTACAGTGCTGTCTTTTTCGATCGAGTTCAAAAATTAAAAAAAAACACATAACAATGTATAACTATTCGGCTATACAAAGTTTATTAGGAGGGGGATCATATTCACTTCCTTCTTATTTATGACTGTCGTCTTTGACCTAGTTCTTCCATAATTATCTCATCTGTGCTAATGATGCCACAGATTTAGGTACACACAGACACGTTAAACTTTTAACATAATCTGCGTTGGAGCATAAAAAAACTTTCAATGTATGCAATTGTAGGTAATTACTTCAAATTTAAATTGTTTTAAATTAAAATTACTTTGGGTATGAATTTGTTTTAATTTTAATTTGGATTTACTTTCAATTAAATTTAAAACATTTTATTTCATTTTTCTCTTATGTTTTATATTTTAGTTTTAAAATATGTTTTTATTAGCTATTATAGTTTATTTTATATGATTTTTGTCTGCCACTAATTTTGTATTTGCACATGTTTTGGAGTATGGTCCAGCTCTGGCTTTTTTTTTCCTATTTACTACTTTGTATATGACTGTACTCTGTTTTGTGTTTAAATAAATAAAATAAAAATAAAATAATTAACTGTCTGTAAATTTCCTACAGGTTATACAAAGCGATTCCCGAAACCAAAGAATTCTTCAAGATGGTCCGCAAGCTGCCTGAGGAGGAATACGTCAACAACCCACAGTTCAAGGCCCACGTCATCAATCTGATGACGTCACTCAACCTGGCTGTGGTCAACCTGAACCAGCCCGAAGTGGTGGCAGCTATGATGAACAAGCTCGGAGAGTCGCACGGGAGACGGAAGATCAAGCAGACACATTTTGCGGTAATTTATTTTGCTATTTTCTTTACCCAGCTAAGCCACATGGTGGTCTTTGCTGGTGCTTTTCCTTTCTTTCTCTTTATCTCTCTTTTTTACCCGACCGACTAGGGTTATGTTTTTCGAGTGTATGTTTGTATGTATAGATGAGGTTTCTTGGGCACGGCTTACAGCCTGAACAGCTTGATGTATGTATTTCGACATGTGAGGTGTCATTTGAATCGTGGAATCTTGATAGTGGAAGTGACATGGGGTACAATATTTTGCAGCCGAGTTTTTTGTATTTCTTTTAATATTGTTACTTGTTTGCTTCCTATTTTATCTTTTGTTTATGGTAACCAGTTTAACTTATGTATTCTCGTGTACTCATTTATAACAAAATTTGTGTTCACGTCGATGTATGTACGTACGTAAAGCGTATTACTATGCTGGGGCTACATTAGCGCGCGCTAATTCGTGTCGCGTTGTCCCGCTAAATACATCGTGTATCGGTTATCGACGATATTCTTGTCTATATTATGCAAGATGCAGGGAACTCGTTAAAAACCCTGTGATTGACCCAGACTACCAACAGTGCATTGATAACCGTTCGTGTTCCCCCAAATACGTCGCGGTCGGACGAACTACTTGGCCACACTTGTCGCGATACTTAGAATATTCCCTGAACCCCGCTAATGTTGAGCCGTAGTATTAAATAAAAAACAACTGAAATTTGGACCCCATCGAAAATCGCGCGCTAAACGTCTCATTTACAATGACTCGTTGGTTGACTCCAAGCTTCAGGGCTTGTCACACGGGCGTGAAGTGGCCAGTCTGTCGGTATTATACAGAATACACTACGGCGAGTGTGCACAAGAACTGCAAACTGATCCAGCCATCACCGTTCTTTTATAATTGTACCTACCAGGCGCACCAGTAAAAAACACCCTCTTATAGTGGAAATTCCGCCAATACGCACTAAGCGTTTCAAGTCAACATTTCTTGTAAGAACTGCAGAGGTGTGGAACTCGTTGCCTGCGTCTATCTTTCCACCTAAATACAATCCGGGGGTATTTAAGAGTAAAGTGAATAGGTATCTAGGCAAGCGTGTTACAGCTTCGATCACGTCGACGCTTCCCATCAGGCGAGTCAGTGGTCAAACGCATGCCGTCTGTTATAAAAAAAAAGAAAAAAAAACTACCCGACACAATATAAAACTCCAGATAACGCAGGCTTAACCAAGCTCGTTATTTCTATTTTTAGCTAGCATCTACAACTTTTTCAGGCATTGCAAAAGCCTAACGAAATAAATGCTTTTATCAAAAAAAAAACATTTTAGTTCCAATTTTAACCACAAACTACATAAATACAAATCTGTAAATCTAGTTAAAAGCCGTTTTAATTGGAATGCTGCCACTCACGGAAAGCCTTTATCCAACCGTTTTCAGTTGAAGCGACATAGGACGCTTTTAAAATAAAAACGAGTGACATTCATTTAATTACGTCTCCACTCACGACGAGACGAGTGTAAACGTTGAACTCTTGACCTACGTAACAATAGGCCTCTACGCTTCCATCCCTTCTTTGCTTGCTATGAAATTTTATATTTAGCATACTAGCTGTTAACCGCGACTTCGTTTGCGTTTACTCAGAATAACAGACTGCCAGACTGTGTGTTCCCTGACACTTATAATCTGGGTGTCTTCAAGTCTCGAGTGAATCGGTTTCTTCTAGGCAAGCGTGCTCCATCGTAGGCCGCATCACTGCTTATCATCAGGCATGTTGGCGGCCAAACGCAAGCCTATTATGTAATAAAGAAAAAAAAAACAACATTTCGCCACGCCTTTCCCCCGATGGGGCTGGCAGAAATTTAATCCAACAACCACACTTCGCCGGACGATATTCAGTCCCAAATATGTCAGAGGGCGAGCCTGTCGCCATACATCCAGTCATGTAGCAGATGACATACAATACGCACTATGAACAAATTGGTGCGTTCCCTCCGTTGGGATCGAGCCCGCTCCCTCCGGCTTGAGAGGCGGGCCTTCTCTCACTAGGCTATCATTGCTATATTATAATATTCAGAATAAAGTCTCCAAAAACCTTGCTTGTGATATACTGTAACTAATTATCAAATTTAATTAAAATCCGTTCAGACGTTTTGCCGTGAAAAACCTACAAACACATAGAGTTACCTACTTTCGATTTTATAATATTAGTACCTCTAGCTATAGTAGAAGTATAGATAATACCTAATAGGGTAGCAAACGGGTTTTGTTGACACACTTTTATTATCTTCACAAGTAACAAAATTGCACGTCTTGGAAGTCGAATTTAACCAACTTTGAATTACTGTCGTATTGATTCGATTTAGAATTGAAAATTGAGTCAATCTTTAGAAATAGCTATTTTGTCGTAGAGTCGTACCTAGAGTGAAACGGAGACGCGAAATTGTATTTTTTAAATTTTCTAACATAATATGACGTTTCAATTTACAGGGCCTGAAAGAAGTGATCGTGAAGATGTTCATCGAAGTCCTCCAGTTGGACAACGACACACTGGGAGCGTGGAGCAAGACAGTAGATTTCTGGTACAAACACATATTTGAAACCCTCGACGCGGCGGAGAGCAGATAACACGACCGTGCCTTGGTCGGACAAACGTAGCGGAGCAACACAACGCCATTGTTGGTCAATTTGCGTTTTATTGCAGCTTAGAATATATGATAGGTCGGATCGGATCGACTTTAATTTATATGGCCTATTCATGTCTTTCATTACTTGAGTGGTCTGTTTGAGTAGTTACTGGCTTTTGTTGAATCTGGCTTCAAGCAGTGAATCTGAATTTGAACGCAAGGTATTTAGACGTTAGTAGATACTTGAACTACATAAAAGGGTTTAATGTATAAGATTTTGTCTATTAGATGAATATGCTTTATTTATTTTAAGGCTTCGATTAGATATACATAGATGTCAAGTATCGATATTAAAAATGGCGCCTCGAAAACTAGGCTTAGATCAAGTTTAAGCCTTGTTTCGCTGTCAGTAGTTTTGTAATCGCGTCCGTGTCACGCTCACGAAGTCGCCTAAATTTTGCTAAAACACTTCAGCAAATGGCATCAATGTTATTGCGAAATGATAAGGCTTAGATTCAAATGAAGTTATATTTATTTGATTAGTTTTTATAGAAAGCTGAGTGTCAATACAGCGCCACTACAGAGGCCCGATTTTTAATGCGACACGAAGTCTGTGTATGTCTGATCGAAGGTTTAGGGATTTAGGGCCTCGAAAAACAGCAAAGGATCGGCGAAGTCAAGTTGTATGTATCGTTGGATGTAGTTTTTACTTTTCGCCTAAGAAGTAGTTAAGGTAGATATGTTTGTAAAAAATTGTAGAGATCCAGGCTTTTATTGTTGACGTGTTTAAGCGACTAAATATGTTCGCTTTATGTATCTGTTTAAAATATGTAGACGTAGTTTTTTAACTAACGCAGACTTAGAGCCCATCTTTATTATGTATAGAAAGGCGATGAAAATTATGTACATGCTTGCAGTCTTTTATTTGCTTTTTCTCTGTATATAGCAAAGTTTGATAGTATTCAAGCGACGTTTTGTAAATACTTAATGAATGCAAATTTTTACAAATTGTACAATTTTTTATGAAAATAATATTATACTTACTTACATTATAAGTGGTTATCTATATTATGTCGACGAATATTATTATTGATTATTATCATTAAATTTTATAGTTAATGTAATTAGTTTGTTGTTTTAATTTTATTACCAAGTTTGAAAACACCCGCATAAAAAATATGTTTTATGTTCTTTAAGTAGATACCCATTGCATCAACTATTTATTACGCGATGATAGCCTAGCTGGATAAGGCCCGCCTCTCAAGCCAGAGGGAGCGGGTTCGAACACAGCCGACGGCACGCACCAATTTGTTCGTTGTGTGAAAATAATTACCTATGTGCGTATTGTATGTCATCTGCTACATGACTGGGGCCCGGTGTATGGCAACAGGCTCGCCACCTGTCACATTGGAGACTGAATATCGTCCGGCGAAGTGTGGGTTTACCTCTCCAGCCCCCTCGGGGGCAAGGTGTGACGATATGCACCCACCCACTAGCAATGCATTATTTTTAGGACAGTACGTACTAAAATGACTATGAAAAATACACCATAGCACCTGTAAGTTACTACTACCCTATAACAAAATTTAACAGAAAAAAACGACTGTACCTACTCGTACCTACATTACGCAGTTCGTTCAGGAATACAAAAAGAACGAAGTGTTAAGTGTTACGCCATACAAAACCGAAAATAACAGAGTGCCCCTCGCTTCCTGGCCGGAAAATGTAAATTCTTTCAAAAGCAATATCCTCTGTAAGCGTTCTCCAAATCACGACATAAACAATTTAAATATTTAAAAGAAAACGTCTCAGATTAATCTACCGACAAAATAAAGCACTTACCTAATCCAGTCAACGCCGAGAAATCTTCTCAAGCGGTAACAGCCTCCTCGTTTTTCTATGTAGCTAGATGAATAATGCCCACGATCCGCTCTTCGATTTGTTTCGTCGCGAAGGGACGGAGTGCTTGCATTATTCAACTTCCTCAGACGGTCCTGCATATTTAACGCGTTCGCTCCTTCACGCTTTGTTTTCAGACGCTCATGTTTTTAAGGCACCATAGGGTCGCATGGCTGGGGTGACTCGCGTATTGTAGCCGAGATGTTTTACACACAGTAGGTACCTATAGTATTTTAATATCGCTTCATGTTTTCGATTTCGTCTGCAACAGATTGATTTTATAGTTTAAATTACTTTAGGACATCTTACAAACAAGTTTATAGGAAAATATGCTACTCGTATCTGTTATGTAAAGATTTTACTTAGCTTTACTACGTTAATTATGTTAGATATTTCACCTAGTCACAATAAATATTACAGCGATGCGATGAGTGCGCTAATGAGTGGAAACCTATTTCCCTTACTCAAGATTGTAATTTGTATATTTAAATATCATTACAGTGAAAAAACGCCTAGATATAATTAATGTATAGTATGGGAAATGGAAATTTGGACTTAAATAAAACTACAAATTTATTGATTTTTATTTATTTTTTTACAATTAAGTTAACATACATATCAAACCAGCCAGAGTATGGCTAAACCCATTTAATATCTAAACTTATGAACAATACAAGAATTGATAATTTCCAAATTCACTTAGTTTATATAATATAGAATAATATTTATGCATTCACACTAAATATAATCTACATTCTACTTACTCATAATTCTAAGTTTGCATAAATTCAAAATAATATGCCCAAAAGAAATTATCGTTATCTATGCATATAGTATTTTACTTTTTGGCAATTTATTGAGTATCATCTCTGTTCATACTGCATAGCAAAATTAATTTTCTTTAACATGTAACTTAGATCTTATTCGTAAAGAGGCCACAAATATAACATGCGTTACTGTCATCAGTTCAAATACATAGGGACTTTCTTTGTTAATAATTATGTATTGCCTACAAACTATAAACATACTCTTATCCGACTTGTAAGAAAAATATCCTTACGCAATAACTGAATTATTCTAACAGTGCTGGGCAGCGAGGGCGGCGTTAACAGCACATGCAACGTGCATCGCGAGCCACGCGGTTGCGATCGCGTGTCGGATGCAACGGGCATCGAAAACCACGTGATCGCAACCGCGCGACGGTTGCAACGTGCACCGCAAACTACGCGGTCGCGTCCGCGCTCTGGATGCAACTTGTGCAGCAAACCACGCGTCCGCAACCGCGCGCCCGATACGTGCATCGCAAACCGCCCGGTCGCGACCGCGCGCCGGTTGCAACCCGCGTCGCAACCCAGTGCGCCGCGACCGCGACCGCGCGCTGTGCCCCTTGTGCGTTGCGTACACATTGCGCTAACGATATCATACAGTACGATACGATACAACACTTCACATAATCATCAACACAACTATGTCATCTACATAAAATTTGCTCCAAATGTTATATTAAAATATTTCTACTTATTGTAACTTCTAAGTTACAGCCAACTTTACAAATAATTGATACATTAGACTCTCAAATAGATCTCTACTAACTACATATATTATTATTAATTAATGGTAAAAAATAAAGAATAAAAATACTTCTAAACATTGCATTTCAATCACATAAGGTTTAGTTTAATTATACAATAAGTAATAACATCTTTTTAAAACCCGAACATAAGTATTAATTACAAGAACAATGTTATCGTTGAGTTATGGAATGGAAAATAGCACGCTTATATTCACTAACTGTTACACTTACATAATAATTATTGTTCTCCTGTTTTGTTTGTAATATAAGATTGCTTTTAGTATTCAGAAAATAACAATAAGATATATCGACTATTTGATACACAGATAAAAATTCACGATAAACACCTTAGAATAACTTAGAGGAAGAGTTTGTGTACCAAATAACAGTGCAGTGCGCGATAAGTACGGAGAGGCGACAACTATACTCTGCTAAGGACACGTGAGGTTATATGAGGTAATAGAGATTATATACGAAGAGATTGGACCCGCGGCTGGCAGGTCGCTGCGGCCGTGCTTCGACGCCCGAGCCAGTCGCCACGCGACCCGCGGTTCAACCTTGTCCACTTTTTTGCCCCGCGAGAACGGGACCAACATATCCTTATTCTCGCTTTCCCACGTTCACGCACGGAAAAAAAAGTAGACAACATTCGATCGCGAGTCGCGTACGCAGCTGAGCTGGCAACACTGGCACATTACCGCGAGCAAGCGACTTGGCAACCGTTCCCGGCACCAGCTACGCTATTATTTGGTACGTGACGGAACATAACCGATTCAAATACTGAATCGTGACGGAACTCGCTCACAGGATGGTGTTCAGATAATATTAGATAATTACTATAAGGCAGCCTGACACACTTCCCACGAAACTTATAGGCGTGCCAATTACAATCGTAATTAAACATTATTTAATTTTAACTTTAGTAAATAGTCAGACAGTGTGAGTTAAGAACTTTCAAATAAAACACCCAACGAATTTGAATAAGAACACAAGGAACACTACAGCAGCAATCAAATTGCGAACACATTTTGTACTACATAAAAAATAATACACAACCCTTTGCGCGAAAAAGACTGAAAAGTTCAACTTTTAAAGTCACAGAGAAACTAGGGCCTTATAATGAGAGCTTTTACTGACTAGTTTGGCTTGCGTTGCGGTCGCGCGGCCAACCGCGGGCCGCGGCGGCGCCAACGCACGCCCAGCTCACTTCTAGGACCCACGCTTCATTTTCAGTTAATACTACATCTTTAGAATTATTTTCCCATCACAGAGATTTGCACAGAGAAATATTTATATAGCCTATTGATATAATTATGACATTAATTTAGTATCCGCCTATTTATTAAGTGTTTGAATAGAAATACGATGAGATATTATATTTATTAATTGGTGTATTATATAAGAGACGAGACAGCTTAAGTCTACACTTAACTAGTCGATTAGCTTCACTCTTGATATTGTATTACGATCGAAACGCGAATGAAATATGATTTTAAAACTACATTGTACTTAAACTCAAAGGTGGTACCAAAATATATTTTTCTCCTATTAAAACGCCAATAGTTAATTTAACATTTAAAAAGTGTCACTCGTCAGTGACTACACTAAAAGGCGAACGTGAGTGTTTTTAATTACTATTAACTTAAAGTTACGAACTTAATGCACACTATGGAAATACGGATATGAATACAACAAAATATTTCGAATTAGAAATGTAATCGATATGCAACGTTCAAGATCAATGAATAAGTCAAGGGAAACTAAATTTCAAGTTACGTCGGTGGTATCTGAGAATAATTTGTCAAAATCAGTCTCTGTCCGAGCAGACGGTGCGGTGAGGGTATCGAGTCGAGTCGGTCGCGTCCTACACTACTTACTCGATAATCACTGATTCATTGGGATCGGCTTGCGTTATGTACCTAGTTGATAAGGGTGGGGCTCAATAACTAAATAGACTTGTTCGTTTGTACAACTGACCCGACAACGGCAGCTCTGCGAACGTATCCCGCCGGATACATCACTACTACACTATTATTACGAAGCAGTTACGCGACGGCCGCGTGCCGCTGGCAGTAGGAAACCTCTAATAAAATAAATATTTTCATCCGACTCACTGGATAATATTAAAAATATTTTCTTAATCACAGATATCAGTCTGTCAAAATTTAAATTAAGTATATTTCAGAATTGGATTATTCATTCCTCACTTAGATACATAGGACATTATTCAAGTACAAGTACAATCAAGGTACAAAAGTGACTAAGACCGCAGAGTATTGTTTTAGAGGCCAATAGGAATATCGACGAATCGAGAGGTTACAAAGTGGAACATTAGAGAATTTGGTCGAACTACACGATTACGTATAAAGCACGACTTGTCTTCGAGACGGGTTCGCTTCACTTACAGTACGAATGAACGAATATTATAACGATTTGACACAGGTACAACAGAGATCTAATGAAAGAATAATACAAGCTACTTTATAGGATATCATAGTTAATTATGCTCGATTATAATCGCTCGGGGAGCGCGAGAGAGACTAGAGGTGTCTTGTGCGAGTTAGCGAGGCAGAGTCTACTGCATCAATTGTGTGGTGGGGCTGGCTCCATACACGTACATATATACATAATAATATAGACTCTATATCCATATAACGAATAAAATGCAATATGTTACTGAATAACTACTGACACAGGAGGTGCGTGGAGGCGCGGCTTCGTCCGCGGACGACGGAGTCTTACTCAACTATCAAACTATAATACAGCAGTTAAAATATTCTCAGCGATCACAATAGTTATATTACCACATAGAGAAATTTTCTTAGCTCAACATTTTTCAATGGCCCTCTCTGTTTACGCGTAAGTCACTCAGTACATTTTTTTTTTCTTTTTTTTCTTTATTTTGTATTTAATCAGTTTGTGTTTATATCGAGAACACCTTTGTCTTACAGCTATATACCAATAATAATACAAAATCCATTTACTATAATTAAGGTAAATTTTAGATATTTAAACGCTAAAATGTAAAATATTATACCTCCTAAATAAAATCTGATATTCCAATTTTTAGGCTTTAGCATAATTAATATAATAATATGATTGAGTGACTATGACAAGGAGAAATAAATGCATTACAATAATACTACCGGCCTAACTCGCCCGGTCCCAAGCTGCTCGCGGCGGCCTAAACTAAGTCGTCGAAAGCCTTCGTTATTATATATTTGGTATTCAGTTATCGCACCACATAACAAGACTAGAGGAGTGATTGCCTCTCGTGCCGACGCGCGACATCCCCGCCCTACCGCCCCGTCCCTCTACGACCCCACATAAATAAGGAAGACTAGTATCTTTGTAGAATATCACCTAACGCACTACTGTGTCGGGGCGTCCACGTCTCCTAACGTACCTACAAAAATATATATCAATATAAATAAATATACAACAAGCGTTTATATTACTTTAAAATTAAAAGGCCCTGAATATCAAATATCATTATCACTAATTGGACTACGCGGGTAGTGTGTGACGATTCGCGTTACTGAACAATATGCATGTCTTTTACAACGAACGGCGTTAGAGGTACTGCAAAATTCACACGCAACCTGACAACTTGGTCCCTATATCTGAGTTACCGTAGAAATGAGTAGTGCACTGGACAGCCTAGTGCAGAGCTTAAAAGAGAATTCCGATCGATATTCAAACCAACCCGTTACCTGCCGACGGCGCCATACGAAAACGAGCAGTTGCCTCGAGCGCGTAACTTGCATTTTTGTACGTACGGTTTGACCGGTTTTATTCGAGCTACTTGATCCCGTCGAGCTGTTACTACTAAGGCAGTGTTGGAATATGCTTTCACGCGAGGTTAACGGGCCGTCTCATTACTCCAGAGAAAACAAACGAGTATGCGAACGTTTTAACGCATAATAGGCGGTACTTATTTGCCGAGAGCGATTCGCGGCAATGGTCTCAAATATTACAACTAATTTGGAGATTACAAATAAAATTTTAATTCCACAAGGAAGGAAGGAGTTAAAAAATAAAAAGACGATATAAAATATTAAAATTAACAACAATATGAGCAAACTATTATAATAGTTGAGCTAAAATAACACCAGAGCAGCTTGGATCGAACGATGACTCGCGTCGGCGGATGTTTCAGTAAATGGCTCCCATTTGTACGAATAATTTGTGATGTTAAATATCTACGCTGAGTAAGAACATCAGTGGTCGTTTAATGGCATTCAGACATCGACTTTGGCATATACATGTTATGGATTAGATGCGTCGGATCGAGGTAGACCCGCCCAACTAGCTTCAGACGGATTACTACTGCAACCTATTTGTATCATTTAAATTCGGGTAAACTTCATGAAAACCAAATATTAAATAGTTAGATAAAAATATTTACACGTAAATATATATAAAATGATCGATGAAGTAACACTTACAATAAAAGTAAAACAGCTAAGCTCATTAATGATTATTACAAGGCTTCGATCGCGGCGCGTGCGCTCCGTGTATTGTCTACCGCTAGTACGAATCACGAACGAACCGGCCTAGCGCACAATTCATTACATTAATAACTTCTCCGAGGAAACGATTAAACCTGCCATCGGTTACGGTAACGTACCACAGTTCATTGAGGCACAATCATTGGTTGCTTTAATTGCTTTTATTTATTTATTTTTTTTAATATTTTTTTTTTGGATTTTTTTATTCTTTTTTTTTACTTAAATAGTACACCTACGATAATATAATTATTATAATTACTTTTAGGTACGTAAATTTATTCTAAATAACAAAAAACAAGTCACGAAAAAATGTTAAAAATGAAGCACGAAGCGTATATTTTTTTCTTTACGAATATAATTCACAATATACATATACAGAATATAATGTAAGTATTATAAATACACAACAACATAATAACACAGACTAAATTGCACATGGGGCAATAATTGTGTGCAGGAAATAATGATACAGTCATTGAACCGAAAGGAGATTCAGTTATTCTCACAACCTTGCCGTGCGCGCGCTCGTCGCAGCCCACGTGCCGCGGCCGTGCTCGTGGCACTTGCGTGTCGCACGCGTGTCGCACGCGAATCGCACGCGGGCGCGAGCTAGCGCCGAAGCGACTAAATTACGGCTACACCACGACGCCTATACGTTTACTTTATGACCGTACAAATATATTAAATATACCCATTTATTTTAAGTACTGATAACTTTAACTGACTAAAATTTGAAGGCATGACACGTTCGTCTTTCGTTTAAACTATGGACAACGTATTCTAAAGGGCACTGGAACGTTATACTCTCCGTTTCTTCGGCTTGTCTAATTTATAAAACGCTAATTTTATAAAAATTATAATAAAGTATTCTTTATTGCTGTGATTTGCACCAGTGAACGACTGAGATTAGGCGTAATCCGATATAATCAACGTGGACAGAACGATATCGATTAAAATAATAAATATCTCTTTTTAATCTATGAAGTCGTTAAAAATAAAGACCCTCACGTACATTGAGCTTTACGACAATAATAGAATTGACATCAGCCTGTTTCATGCAGCTGTATGAACGAGACGAGGCGCATGGCGGCGCCACGCGCCATAGGAACATCAGATCGTTAACCCGTACAGCAAAATTGCTTCAATTTGGAAGAATCATTGCCAAGTAGAGAAATGCAAATCGTGTCTGGATATCTTTGATATAATATCTTTGGCACCTAACATGTGACATCGGCGATGTCGACGCGGCCCTGCCGGGCGAATCGTTTGTTCGTGGCATGTATCGTGCCTTCCTCCCACGTTCCATTTCCACGCGCGAATTGTATTCGAATGTAGACAAATTATTTATATACAGTCGATAAGAAAATATACGATCGAGTAAAACTAAATCTGCAATCAATCGAGATATGCAAACAAAGGCAACGAAGAATATGCGATTCGCGGCAGATATTAAAGTACCGTCGGTCCCTACGATAATAAGGTAGTTACACGATGACAAACACTAATTTTGTCACTAGATGAACACATCACACATAGAAACATTTATCACTAGACTAAACAGGTCCGAAGCGATTAGAATATTACAAGTACAAGTCCGACGTCGCGTACACTAACTTATATTAATTTGTGAGTGGCGGCCGGGCCCGGAGCCCACCGCAGACTACGACTCTACTGGCGCGGCGTGCGGCGCGGCGTGCGGCGCAGCGTGCGGCGCAGCGTGCGACGCAGCGTGCGGCGCACGTGCGGAACGTCACTCTACATCACTGGAAGATGCGGCCGCGCGGGCGACCCGAGACCTATTCCCGTAATTATTGGTAATGATATAGTTTGGCAGAGTCACTCTGTGGCACACCATCGATAAATTAAAAAGTAAATAAAATTGTAAATAAACTATGTCATATCGAAGAAACACTTACGCCCACAATCGTTGCCGTGAATATGGAGGTTCTCTCGCGAGGACCGAGTAGGACTTAGGGCTAGCTTACACCTACGTTATAATACCGACCAGACTACGGCTACAAGTATATGATTAACAGAATACAATGTCTAAAGCATTATTTCACTTTAAATAACATTGAAATTGAGCCTATATAAAATACCACATATCTTTTCTATAAGTTATTGATATGGCTAATTTTAAGTTAACTATACACAAAAGTGTAATATTTAAATTACGGTTAATTATAGTACTTCAGTAACATTTTTCACAAATGTAATATATAAAATGATAAAACAATCTTCATTAAGTTATCCTTACATTAATCGTATAATCTAGATAATCGTTTCAATATAACTTAAAGTGGCACTTGAATCACAAATACTGGAAAAAATTTGGGGAAATCGGCGTCGACCGCCGACCACTCGCTACAATGATACTTCAACAAAATAGATTATTATCCTTACTTAGGCAAGATACTTTACATCACAGGATCGCGTCCGAGCGACCTCCTACCCAATATTTGTATATCTCAGACTATAAACGCTGCTTAAAGGAATTTACCACTAGAAGAATGCACTTCAAATCTCATAATTTCAAATTTTGTTACCATTATAAAAATACAACTAATTATAAAAACGGCGCTGGGTCGCGGAGACGCGGTCTTAGCGAGTGACGACGGCCCGGCGGGACCCAGCGCCGGTCAAATGCTATTAATATTGCTCAATAAAATATCACTAATGGAAAACGGAGGCTCGCGATCGACAATTTAAAAAACAGAATAAATAATCAAAACAAGGCATCCGGCTACACGAGGGAAAAAACTAGCACAAATCAACTGCCCGCGGGGCGAAACAGCAACAGCCCCGGGGCGCAACAAAAATAAATAGGGGCCATCAACGACTCGACACCCGACAGACATCGCGACTAGTCGCAACGACGTCGCAGACCGTCGCGTCGCGAGTCTGCGGGGTGTCTACGGGCAGGGGCCGCGGACGTGGGGAACAGAGGGCCGAGTGCCCTCTCAAAATCAAAACGGAGGGCAACCCCTCCAATGTACCTGGTGCCTACTGAGGCGGGGCCGGAGATCGAAGGAAGGCGTCGACCAATGAAGCTAGACCCCCGTCACTGAACAGTTCCGCGGCCCCCGTCCACGGGGCGGGAGGCAGCCGGGGCGCGGCTCCGGGCGCGCTCGTGACTAGTTAGATGGACTCGCCGCCGAGCAGGTCCGGCGGCAGGAAGGAGTTGAGCGAGGAGGGCGTGGCGCGCGCGTCGTGCGACTCGGCCCAGAGCGCGGGGAAGCCGCCCCAGGGCGCCTCCTTGCCGCCCCCGCCGCGCCACGCGCCGCCGCCGCCCGAGCCCAGGTGCTGCAGGATCATCTGCACCTCGGACTCGGCGGGCGACTCCGCGAATATCGTCGTGTTGCTCAGCACGCAGTTGTTCAGAGCCATTTGGGCCTGAGCAGATAACGAATAGGTTACTCACGTATTCTCATGGGCGTACCCGCGATGGGGCAAGGTGGGCATCGGCATCTGGGCCACCCTGGTCCCTAGCTCGAATCTCAAAATGCAAGTTTTTCAAATAAATAAAGTAGTAGGTACATTTACTTCTGCCCCACCCTTAACGAAAGTCTGGGTACGCCCATGCTTATTCTTATTCTAGTTGGTCAAGCAGCAACAAACATAATATGAAAAAAAGATAACATGGTTCCTTTTCATCCTGAAATATAACTGTTTCTATGGGATTGCGGGACGCAGCTAGTTCCTAAATAAACTCTTAAAGCATCCCTTCTTCTTACAGAGTAGTCAGGTCAGTAGTAACTTGTAGTTACTAGTAAAGCTGTGTTATGAGGGTTGTATTTACCTTAGCAGCCTCCTCGCGCGTAGAGTACCGCGCGAGGGCGAGCCCCTGGTTCAAGTAGAGGTGGAAGTTCTGCAGCGGTCCGTGCTGCAGGCACAGGGTCTTCAGCGTAGACCCGTCGATCTGACGACACACCATTACATTCATTATTTGCTAAGTAGAAGTGGCGGATCCAGGATTATAGTTGGGGGAGGAGCTAACTTTAACAAGGTAAGAAATATTTTGGTTTAGGGAGACTTTATCATGGTCTACTTAACTAAGACTACTTAAAAACTGGACATTTTCAACTGCTGTAGTGTTCATTATGGTTCCTATGGGGATAGCTCCGCACTTCCCCCTTATACCCAGCAGTGGGCTGATACAGACTAAAATGATGATGATGAAGTTATTACGTTCTTTATCCGATCCTAGTAAATTGCAATTACATTCTTATCAATTCATGCTATATGAACCAAAGTACAGTGTTTTCCTTGCAAATCATTGATTTCCAGTCAGACAGATGTTTGAATGATGAATTGAAATATCTGGTCAGGGTCTGGTCTGGTCTTGTCTGTCTTTGTGTGTATTCCATGGCATCCCCGACACAGGGAGATCCTAGGGGAGCCATGACTGGAAAACATTATTCATTTATTGTTCTACTTCTTGGGCTATTTTCGGTTCTCACACCTAGCTCTGTCTAGTTAGTTCTGCGTCAACTTATCACCTCGCGGGCTGTCTGCGGTCCTCAGAGCTAGCTCTATCTAGTTACGGTACGAGCTACATAACTAGAACAAAGATGGCGCCGATTGCGAACATAAAGGGTGCAAGCGAGAGGGGCAGACGGGAATAGTGCGCGGGAACATGCGCCGCCCCCTGCGCGCTCTCTTACCTCCAATGAGACCTAAAATCGATCAGTGTACTAGTGACATAGTGCACGTTCTGCGTCAACTGACCTGTGCAGTGAGGTTCTTGAGCAGCAGCCAGGTGGAGGCCTGCCAGGAGGGCAGCGCTCGCGGCGGCGCCCCGCCCGCGGCGTGGTGCTGCGGCCACGGCTTGTTGATGCCGGGCGGCGCCGCGCGCGGCTTGGCCGCCCATGCATCTGCGCCGCTCTTCACGCCGTTACCGCCTGTCACATACAATCATGATGATGATTATGATGTCTTCCTAGACAATTTCGGCCATGGCGACTATTGCTTTCGTTAGCTAATACTAATGGAAAAGCTTTCTGTGAGCCTTGATGGTGTGCTCTCACATGACTTATGTAGCTATCTTTGCCTATCTTTTACATACAGATACAATACTTCAATCTAGAAATGTTGATCAGGAAATGAAGGTGGAGCTTTCTTGATTCCTAGCTTAATTTGTGTACTACCACGGAAGAAACTTTTCCAACGGCCTATGACCATCTGTCGAATTCGAACAGAGCGTCAGTGGTGACGTTACGATTTATCTACCAGCAGCTCCCTACTAACCTCCAGTGGGCGCATACGACCAGGTAGAAGAGGAGAGCGAGCGCTCGCCTCCCGGCGGGGAAGTCTTCCCTCCCAGCATCTCGCTGTCCTTGATCGTGGCGAGCGAGAGCGGCGACCGCACCACCGACCCGGGCGTCATGGCCGGGTCGTCTTCCACGTTCTTCATTTGATTGCCCTGAGGAAAGATATCGTACATTGTGACTATACATTTTTACAGGTCAAAACCAGCTAATAGATTCTAAAGCAGAGAGTGTTTGCATTTGCTCGTGTGATTGAAAGATTTTTAAACCGAGGGTGTTTGCGTTTGCTCGGGTATAATTCATGAGCAAGTAAACAGAAGTAAGTGTAGAATCAGGTGATGCATTTAATCAGCCACTTGCCACAACAAATAATAACTTGAATGGTGCAGGAGACATTTCAGACACTCGTCGTAAAATATGCTAACACCTATCGTCAGTCGCACTATAGTCTGATATATTAACAAGTCCGTAGCTGGCATTAATCTATGAGAGATTTAGAAACACGGGCAGAATTCACTTCATTCTATGATATTACTGATATTTCGTTCTACCGCAAACTCCAGGAGTAACCGTTGCAACATTCGCTGATGACACAGCCCTACTCACCTCGCACAAATGTCCTATCAAAGCATCTATGGTCCTACAAAACAGCCTGAATGAAATCGAGAAATGGCTAGCCAAATGGAGGATCGCCGTCAGCGTGTCAAAATCTGTGCACATAACATTCACTCTCAGAAAAGAAAATTGTTTCCCGGTCAGCTTAAACGGCATACAACTACCTCATCAACATACAGTAAGATATCTGGGCATGCATCTGGACCGTAGACTTACTTGGAGAAAACATATCCAAACAAAACGAGACGAAATCAACTTAAAATACAAAGGTCTCTATTGGCTGCTGGGACGTAACTCAAAACTACCTATGGACAATAAACTGCTCATATATAAGTCGATCCTGAAACCCATCTGGACATATGGAATACAGTTGTGGGGTTCTGCTAGCGCCTCCAACATAATGATCATACAAAGAGTACAAAACAACATCCTAAAGCAAATATCGAATGCACCCTGGTTCTTAAAAACAACGGAGGTCCATGAAAATTTAAACATGCTTATGATAAAGGAGGAAATAGAAGCTCATGGAGTCAACTATAAGTTGAGACTATCAAAGCATCCAAATGAGCTAGCGGGACAGCTTACTATCCCAGAGACCATACGTCGGCTTAAAAAGCGGCGAGATATTTTCGACGATTAGAGGATATGAAATCCAGCTAATGAAAAGAAAGGGCTAGTTCCGATGGGAGCAGCGCTCTGAACGACCAAACTCACTCACCTCATCTGCTTATAGTCTCAACGACTGATTGCAAATAAAACACAAAAAAAAAAAAAAAAAAAAAAAAAAAAAAAAAAAAAAAAAAAAAAAAACTGATATTTCGTTAGTTCAAAATACGTGTTATACATGTCGTCATAACTCACCTTCCACGGCTTGCCAGGTTCGAACTCAGGCACGAGATCGTACACTGGCTGGTGAGAGTGCGAGGAGGGCCAATCCTTGCCGTCGGCCACATCCGCGCCAGTATCGCCCCAGCCTTCGTTGCCGCGCCCGACACCCCAAGTGCTGTAAATAGATGCCAGTTAGCATGGTAACAAAGGTGACTAGTTTATGCCCAATGGATTAAGACAAAAATGACCATTTTTGAAATTAGTACTATTGCAAAATAAATTTAATTTGTGATAGATACTAACGCCCCACGATCAGATAGCAGACGAGTCAATTAACTTTTCCTGCAATCCATATAGCAATAACTATAGTCTACAAGTTTTGAGCGAATTGGTTTCTAGACAGGTTGTTGTTAATTTATCATGCTCAAATGGCTGAACAGATTTTGGTATGAAGGAGGCAGCTGGATTAGCACATAGCTGCGAGCGGGGCACATAGAATAATAAAAATACTTGGCCATGATGACCTTGGAAAACAGTATCCAGACTTAAAATAAGTGATTAAAATAACTTACGAGTCAGGCTGTAAGCCGAGCTGATTAAGCTGTGGGCTGGTGGTGGACTTAGCCGTCCCCGGGGCTCGGCTGAACTCCGAGCCCTCACCGTCTTTGTCCAGAGAAGGCAGCTTCCATTGGGTCAGGCGAGACTGCTGACCGCTTGTGCCGTAACCCTGTTAACATGGAAAAATGTCAGTTAAACAAGCCAGAAATACAATATACAACAAGTATACTCATACACTGTGACATAGAAAAAGTTTAGAGCGAAACATGGTGTCATTCTTTTTACAAAAACTAATGTCCAAGACACTGCAGGCATGAACGGAATGATGATGCCTTCTCAAAGTCTCATGGCTATAGATCTTATTGGTATTGGATTGAATCATTTCAGTCAGTTCAGTCATAAAATTCAATAGTAGATTGTTTCTTTGGTAGTTTTTTTGCTAAAACCAGTCACAGTGGTGTGCGCTTACATTGGTGGCACTTACATAAAACTCAATAGTATTTTTTTGTTTATTTGCTAGTTTCCAGCTAGTATCAGTTATAATGGTGTGCCTGGGGAATGGTTTATGTTCTGAATACTGAAGAAAACTCACCGGCTGAGATTCCTTGATACTCATATCGTTAAAGTTGGTCTGCAGCGGAACGAGCGGGTCGGGCGCCGGCTTGAACAGGTCGGTGCCGCCAGCTTGCTGCTTCATGTACAGAGCTTGCTGAGCCGCTATCTGGTTCTGTATGAGACAAAGAAACATAATAAGTACACAAATCTAGAGCTATCCTATTTTAATGTGTAAAACATAATGGGGAAGTAAATAAGGTAACACATTGCACTAATTTTGCGAGTGCAAAAGTAGCGTCCGTGTCGTGAACTAGGTGATTCGAATAGATGGATGATTTTAATTTACTCCCAATAACACTCTTGCAAATCTTCAGATGAATAACCTCTGAGTGGAATAATACCAAGCATCACTCATACTGTGACACCCACTAGCAGATGTTTTATTTTTTTGTTGGAAGAAAAAAATATTGCGTTTTTGCTTCCTTGGTGATATCATCATTTTAAAGGCAATTAATCTTGTGTGAAACTAAGTTTCTATAATTACCTGTAGACCAGTAATCGACTGTTTAGCTTTGGTTATCTGCATAGTGTATTGTAGAGTGAGAGAAGAATGTCCCTTTGTCATGGCAATGGAGTTCTGTTGCATCAGTTGTTGAAGTACTTTGATCTGGAACAAAAAGTAGGTTTTAACATTTACTTCTGCTTTTTTCTTTGTTTTATTTTGTCAGAATTCTGAGATAGAGATAATTGCAGGAAGCATACATACTGTACCAACCCCACCCTGAGTAGGATCAGGTAGGATGACAATGATTTTGTCAGTTTTAGTAATTTGTTATCTGTACTTTGCTAAATATGTGCCAGTCCAGACAGAAGCCCAGTAATTTTGTATCTGTACTTTACTAAATATGTGCCTAACCAGACAGAAGCCCAGCATTGATTGTCTACAACCGGCATCATGCCGATTTGGGGCCAGTTTGAAGCAGGAATCAAATCATTTGTTGTATTTTTCTTTTATACTTTACCTTGTTTTTATGCCGCAAAATAAACTAGTGTAGAAAAATGTTATTTCTACATTAGCCAAAAATGGAATTTTATGTTGAACAGATTTCTTTGTATGTAGTTCTAAATTTATGTTATCTTATCTTGATGTACGGTAGATTACGCAATATGGTATGGCTGAGGCATTGTTGTTTTGATCACATCGTTTATCTATGTATCATTGTTTATCTGTGTAAGTACTGTACTACTGTACTATCTCCGCTGATTTATGTCCAAAAATCTTGATTATACAAGGCAAATGCACATGCTTGATAGCGAGATAGTAAACAAGGTCTACCCTTTTTTTTCATGTTATGGATGTTCTTTTTCAAGGGTCATACATAACCTACTTCACTTGGGAGATTCTGCAAAAGAGTAGTACAAACAACCACAAGAGTACTGCAACTCGTTGTTCGTTCCGAACTGTGACATCGCAGCCCTCAGCCAATTTTGCTCATATTTTATCTTAAAATTAAAGATCAAAACTGCCAGCCTGTTAAAAACTGTCTGCCAAATTCTATAAAAATCGTGTTAACAGTAACTAAATTGTGGTCGCACAAACAAATGCCGTTTTGTTCCAGTAAACTATTGGACTTTGCATTTGATCAGCGATCAGTCAAGTTAATGCACAAGGTTGTGCCAGTAGGTTATAAAAGTATCACATTTGTATTGTATGTTGTAGTATAGCATTGTTACTAGTCGCCTCACGTCGCTCGGTTGACAAATGGTAGGAGATGTTACCTGCTGCAACAGCTGATTGAGCAGAACCAGAGTTTGCGGCGCCAGAGGCTGGTTCAGTATCTGGTGGTTGAGATATCCGGCTGACACGGCCATCTGGATCTGAACCACGAGCGTGCGGAGTTGAGCCGCGCTGGGCTGAGTACTGTTACCGCCACCACTGGGGAGAGAGATGCAGGTATTAATTTCGTCGGGATAGAACGAGATGGTGACAATTGTTGATGCAAGTTTTGAAACATGTCGGTCGCTTTTTCAAGTGGCGTTGCCATGACGAGTAAGCTCTATTTTATCAAAGCTCAATTTGAGAAAACAAACGTGTCGATAACAACTAATTTTAATGTAGCTGTGTTTTACTTTTCGGAATAAAAAGTCCCAATATGATAATCCCATGCATAAGCCACCTCCAGGCCAAACCCTACTTATGTTGGATAAGGTTAGGCAGATGATGATGAGTCAACAAAACAATCATCTAAATAAACGAAATTTCACAACTTTAATCTTCGTGTACTAATGTAGGATAGGACAGTAGGTTTACCTGTTAGGATTGTAAGACTGGTGGTGCTGATGCGGCTGCGGCGGCGGCTTGTTCAGCAGGTTGTTGACCACAGCGGGCGAGACCGTCGGCACCGCGGGCGGCGGCTGGAACGGAGCGCCCGGGTGGAAGTCGTCGCGACCTCCGCGCCACTCGCCGCGCCCCGCGAGCATCTCGAGCGCTTCCTCCGCGTTCATGTCGCTGCGACGGAGCGCAGCCTCGGCTTCCTCCTTCTTGAAGCCCAGTTCCACCAGGAATCTAAGTACAAAGCAAGAATTATCAATCTAGGTTTTACATCTAGTTTACAATAACGTGAATTTGACTATGATTTCAAAGTTATGACGAGAAGGGCGTCGAGTGTCAGTTACCTGAACTGCTTGCTACCCCAGACGAGCTCCTTGGGCAGCTGCTTTCCAAGCGGACCGCCCTGCGGGGGCTTGGGCCCGCCCCACTCGCCGATGTCGTCGGGCCAACCGCCCGGGCCGGCCTGCTTGGGCTTCTGGCCGGGCCACAGCGCCGGCGCGGCCTCGGGCCAGCCGGGCTCGCGCTCCTGCCAGCCGGCACCGGCGCCGTGCGGTTCTTCCCACGAGCCGTTGCGCTGCCCGTGCGCGCCCCACACCGCGTCCGGCTTGGTGGGCGTCGGCGGGATGCGCTGCGGCGCCGGCGGACCGCCGCCGCGACCCATGCCCATGCCGCCGCGGCCGGCCCACAGCGACGTGCCGTCGTCGAAACCGGCCGCGCGCCGAGCCGCCGGCGGGGATGGCTCGTCCCATCCGGCGCCCTTCATCGAATCCTTTGGGCCCTGTACCGAATAATAACTAACTTAATACTGGACGAAAAATATCTCTGCCTTGTCTCTACCGATAAAATTAAATGTATGAGTTACAACTGGAAAAAATAAACAAATCTCACCTGTGCGCCCCACTGGTTGACGCCACCGCCTCCTGTGGCGGGCATCATCTTGTTGGGAGGTTGCGAGTGAGGGTGGTGCTGCTGCCACATGTCTCCGTTGAGGCGGCCCGAGATGCCGCCGCGAAGGTCGAGGGCGCGCGGGTCGGGCGGCGGAGCGCGCGGGTCGCCGCGGTGCGGGTCGAGCCGCGGGTCGGCGCGGTGCGGCTCGCCCCACGCGTTCCAATCGTCTTTCTTGGGCACGCTCCATTGCTGAGCGTGCGGAGGCGGAGCCCCGCCCCACTGCTGAGGCGGCGGCGGCCCGGTCCAAACGTTGCCAGAGTCACTGACGTCATCGTCCTCTCCCCATGTGCCCCCAATGTTGGTGGTTGGCGTGTGCCCCCAGGGAGTTTTAGAAGCGGGCTGCGGCGGTGGTTGTCCTCCGTTCCTCAGATTCGCCTCCCACAGATCAGTTCCAAGGAAAGCTCCATTGTTCGCGTTGGGCTTCCACGGCGGCGGGCCGCCGGTCGCGTTCGGTTCTACCTTCGCTCCTGGTTCGGGCGATCCGGGCACTTCCCAGTTGGTGTCTTGGTTCACGTGTTGCTACAGAAATGACAGAGAGATCAGTAAGTGCGAGTGAGGAAAGAAAGCGGACATCGTTTGCCCAGACTCTGCGTTTCGTGCGAAGATACTTACGCCGCCCCAGCCGTCCTGACTGTAGAGAGCCTCCCGCATAGAGCTGAGTTGTTCGATCTTAGCAGAGTTGTTATTGGAGCCGCCGTTGCTCCCATTCGGCGAATTCCCGTTGCCATTCGTAGCCGGATTCGGAGCGTTGCCACCGTTTCCGCTTCCACCATTGTTCGTACCTAGAGAATAAAGAGTTGCTAAGTAATATTAAAAACTGGTACTCGAGTTACCTGCATAATTTATTCACATTTGCATATGGGCGACGCGTTGCTCAACGCGTCGACCATATGCAAAATGTCTTCGATTTAAATCATTATGATACGATTAATTGCCCCAAACGAATGTAACCTTCCACTCTAGACGATTAATAAAATGAGCATGGTAAAAACTGAAACAGCCGACATCCTATTTTCTGTGTTTTAGTGAGGCCACAACCCCTCATCCCCAACCCAAAAACCATACTAATTAGAAGACACTATAGAATATATAGAATAGAATATATAGAAATATATAGAAGACTACACACTATGTCCTACCAACGATGCAGCATAGTTATAGAGGTAGTTACCGACATATTAATTGTAATATCTCGATAACTATCGGTTAACTATCTCGATAACGATCAATAACTGTTCGATTGCATTGCGCGTCGGCGGGCGACAACCGCCACGAGTAGTCACAGCACGAATACCGCGTAACGACATCCTATTTATAGATTTCGTATTTAGCTAGTTAATTAACATAACAATAGTAGCTCCGATGCGATTGTTTGTTTGAGTCGGTTCAGTATATGTAGCGATGGTGGTCAAACTTAGAACGCAAAAACGAATCCGCTTTCGTTTAGTCAGTTTTCGATCATTTTGTTTGGTAAGAATTTTGTCGTTTACGAAATTAGTGTTGAATTGTGAGTCTATGATACTGACCATTAGTTGCAGGTGCACCGTTATTGTTCGGCTGGGAATTTGGCATGTTGGGCGGATTGGTCTGCCAACTCTGAGAGGCCGCGCTAGTCGGGGGCAGCTGATTGCCGTTTCCCTTGTTGCTGTTCACTGCAAGCAGTAACTCTGACTTATCAATAAGCACACTGTCATGAGATACATTACGAATGATGTATTTGGTTAAATGTTAAGATGGTAGATGTTGCAATGACGGAGTATATGATTAACTAGCTTATCAACTGAAACTTAGTTTCTCTCTATAAGTGACATTGGTTTTCAAAGCCTGTCACTCAGTTTCAGTGATTCCTTTTCAAGAATGTTTTTTTTTTAACCCCCGACGCAAAAACGACGGGGTTGTATAACTTTGACGTTCTGTATGTGTTTGGTGTGTGTGTGTGTGTGTGTGTGTTTGGTGTGTGTGTGTGTGTGTGTGTGTGGGTGTGTGTGTGTGTGTGTGTGTGTGTGTGTGTGTGTGTGTGTGTGTGTGTGTGTGTGGCTATCGTAGCTCCCGAACGGACAAACCGATTTTGATTTTAATTATTTCATGTTTGAAAGGTGAATTAGTCGGGAGTGTTAGCTATGTTTGATGGAAATCAGTGGTGATAAAAAACAGTGTAAGGGGTTTTTTAATTTATACTTGTTATCGGAACAGTAGTCCTGAAGATTATCCAACTACAAACAAACAAACTTAGAAAATACCCTGTTTAATTTGAAGCTGTGGGTATCATTCACTAACAAAAGTTTCTTATAGTTCAAATTAGCTTTATCTCTTTTTCGTATGGTCCTCAACAATGAGAAGGTGACAGATTACTTTGGTCTTGGTTTAGCCAAAAGGTTTGTGAAAGGGGGTACCTAGTCTACCAGCTGCGCCCACTACGCTGTTTCATCGTTACAGACTTTCTTTGACATAATAATTATGATATTCTTGTCCTAAAGTAGGTCCAGTATCATTATAGCTATAGAATTTTGATTAACTAGTGGATCTGTGAGCTGAAGAGCTAGGGACCGGCGTCTGTCCGGTTGTCTCCTCGACAGGTGGCATTTCTCAACTGATTCTTGGGTAGATACGATTTTTTTTACGTTAAAAAAATATTTTTCCCATTTTGATAACTTAAAAAAAAAATTGGTTGTCTGTAAAGTCGGTTTACTGACGATAGTTGAACGTGACAACGTGCTCACTCAAGTAGGAGAGAGACGGATGTCGAACGCTGCCGAACGCAAAGGCCGATTGTGCTTCTTTGTCGCTTGTTCCGCGCTCTCGCTTGCACTTCAAGCCTTACATGGAACGCCTCAGAGCGAGGTAACGCCGCATTTTTTCGTGCGTGCAGCCGGCTCTATCGAATTATAAGACGATGTCACGTCAAAAATAATCGACAAAGAAATTTGGTGTAATTATTACTTACAAGACAATCGGTTGAGAAATACGACCTGTAGAGGAAGACATACAGCGGACAGAAGCCGGACATACGAAAGCATGTGTGCTAAAGCTGAAGCATAGACGCTTCGCTAGCTAACGCTGGTTCGGTCAATAAATTTAACAAAAAAACTATTAAGTTTCATAACGTAATAAAGCAACAATGAAACGATCTTTAAGAGGCCTATCACATCGAAAGTTTACATGCATAGAAGATCTTATATGAGGTGTGGAAGCAGTTACTATCCTGAACTTATAACTTATAACATGACTGGAGACCGGAGTATGGCGACAGGCTCGCACCCTGTCACATTCGGGACTGAATATCGGCGGCGAAGTATGGGTGTTGTATTACACCTCTGCCAGCCCCTCGGGGGAAAGGCGTGAAGATATGTTATCAACTTATAACATGTCCTACTTTAAACCCGCAAAATATACAATCCCGTGGAATTGAGAGCGAAACCGCGCGGCGTTCCTAGTCAATCAAAAATCATTACAAGAGCTCGCATCGACTACGATATACCCAAGACTTTCTTACAATCAGGCGACCTTATTCTTGTTTGCAAACTGAGACATAAAAAAGTTATAGATTAACTATAGGCATAGCCTAGTTCAATCATAGACGTCTTCAAACACACGCCACTTACGTATGATTGTTATACTCGGCATCTATGTATGGAGGTTAGTCGTAAAAATCAATAGTGGCGCGGGAAAACTGCAGTCGAGGGTGAAGGACGTCGTCTATGTTAATTTGTTACGTCGTTTTAAAACTGTGTTATTTATATGTTTTAATATGTGAAGGCTGCAGTGCGTTTACTCGATTATTCGCCAAAACGATTTCGTGGTAAAGATTCGCCCGGCGACGTGAAACGGCTTTATCAAAATCTAAATCTTGTATGAAACAAAACAAAGAAAATTGAAAAGAAATGCTGATTACAAACTCAGCCATTCAGGCAGGAAGCAAGTACAAAAATACAAGTTCCAATAAAAAAAGACTTCTTGCTGCAAAAAAATATAAAAAATGTCAAGACAATTAATACTACTGTTACTGGAAAAAAAAAAACATACAGACGAACACAGAACCTCCTCCTTTTTGGTAGTCGGTTAAAAAGCGCGTTGGAATTAACAATTAACGATTACTTGTAAAAAGTAACCAAGCATACAAACAAGCTGAAAAGAACACTTTCAGTTTGCATGTACGTGACCAGTACATTTAGAGTTGCACATCGAAACAAAGAAGTTAGAACTTGCCTACCAGTCAGCGAAAATTAAAATAAACAAAAACTATGGAAAGAGAATGATGATCATCGACAAGGATAAAATATCTACATACTGTCTGCTTGAGAAGTAGGCGGACGCTGGGCTCCGTTGTTCCATTGTTGAGTATTGTTGGAGCCGTTATTCGCCTGGCCACTGGAGTTGGCGCCCCAGTTCCCGGCTGCCAACCAAACATTACACTCGTCAACTAAACATACAAATAAAACATGTCACTACAGACAAACGACTCTAAAACAATCATGAGAACGTAACAATAGCATTCTTCCAACCAGTACTGCTGTACTAAACTTTAGATGGCATTGTAGAGCGAGAAGATCAATTGTTTGTCGTGATACTCGCGATGCCGTATTTGTATAGACGTCTCGGTACAAAAAAAAACAGGCAGAAACTTTAAATTGTATCAAACGTTTTAAACGTAATATAAACGTACCAACTAGTGGATCTACTGTACGACAGAGGTTTAGGAGAGAGAGAGAGATGTAGAGATTACAGCCAATAAAAGATAAATTGCTTGGGAATTGACGAGTTCCGACTTCACTATAAGTGAGAGCAGGGTCAGAAAATAATGATTTATAGATGTCAAATGACACAAAAGGTTTCATGAACCCTTAACAAAGATGTACTTCCTAAAAACGAGTCGAGTAAGGTAAAAATAAGGGTACACAGCTGAAAGTTAATTTCAAGAAGACGCGCCGCGACCTTTCTCCTAACAGTTCAAGTTACTCATGCATCCCCTGTGTTGTGTTAAGTTTTTTTTTAATACACTCATCATGTATGTATTTGTTTATGAAGCTAAGAACACAGTAAGTTGCAGTGCAAGGATCTAGGAGCAAGGTTGACACAGCAAGTTGCAGTGCAAGGATCCAGGAGTAAGGTTGACACAGCAAGTTGCAGTACAAGGATCCAGGAGGAAGGTTGACACAGCAAGTTGCAGTGCAAGGATCCAGGAGGAAGGTTGTCACAGCAAGTTGCAGTGCAAGGATCCAGGAGCAAGGTTGACTAAGCAAGTTGCAGTGCAAGGATCCAGGAGTAAGGTTGACACAGCAAGTTGCAGTACAAGGATCCAGGAGGAAGGTTGACACAGCAAGTTGCAGTGCAAGGATCCAGGAGGAAGGTTGTCACAGCAAGTTGCAGTGCAAGGATCCAGGAGCAAGGTTGACTAAGCAAGTTGCAGTGCAAGACTCCAGGAGGAAGGTTGTAGCGCGCGTGGGTGTACTGACCGTTGTTGGAGGCGGGCGGGCTGCCCCAGCCGCTGGCCGCGTTGAGCGAGCTCTCGCCGCCGCCGCGCAGGCGCAGACAGCGCGGCACGCCCCACCGGTCCGCCAGCCCAGCTCTGCGCATCGCTTCCAAGATCCTTTCCTCGTTCCTCGACAGTTCGACCATCGCGCCGAACGTGAGATCACCGTTGTCGAACGTCGTTCGCTCGCTCTCTCCCTTATTGTCATGGTGTATCGAAGACATCACTTCGCGATCCATCATCATGATATGCCTCGTCAACGTCGAATTGCCAGGCTCATTAGGTATACGTACCGAGGAATTAAAAGCATAATCAGACTTGTTCATGTACTTTAGCGCTCCGAACGCCATCTTATAGTTTAAGTTAAAGCTACTGAAATATGGGTCACTGTATGAGATACCCTGGACTGTTATGGCGTTTGTCGTACAAGGAATGTCGTTAGGCGTTTCGCCAATCATTTGGTTTTGGTGAATACTTTCAACAAATTCTACATTATAAATACTCTTATCTATCATCTTAGTCTAGAAAGCTTATTTTCATTCTTCTTAACTATTCGCTTAAAAGCACCAATTATATTTGTGTCGCCACCGTCAAGGTGGAGTTATTACATTGCAATGGTTCAGTAACAGTAATTATATCGAACGTAACACGTAGGTATCCTTAATTAATCATGGAACACATTACAGAAGATTATTATAAATAGATAGTTTTTCTACAATATCTCTTAGATTATTCACAGATCGCATGTTATTATACACTAAGTAACAATGGTTTGTCGTGATGCAGTCAAGATTGAAGGTATCAGTGTTCAGTGGTAAGGGCAAGATGAGATCACCACTGGCAGCTGCGTTGGACTCGCCTCTAGCCCTGAGTGGCCCAGCCCTAGAAACAATTTTCACTATGTCACACACTTACATTATCATTTACCATTTTAAGAACTAAACTTAAACTAAAGCTCTAGGTTTATCTGCTTTATTCATCATTTTAGTTTATTGGACAAAAATAACAAGACCTTTAGATCAGATAATAAAGAGGAATTGGCACCCTTTAAAATCAAGAAGTATTTTTGGTGTAAAATAAAGATTTGATTTCCTCTGTTTAGTATGTAACCTATCAAAGTATAATATGTTTTCTGTGGTAGTCCATTCAAACCTTTTTACTGAGAATAGGTATATTACTAAAAATATTATCAAAACAATAAATATTATTTGACTACCAACTTGGCTACATGTGCATAAAACATTTTAGTTTACCTGAATAATTGTTCACGGCTTATTTAAATTTGTACGATAATCAAAACTCAAAAGGTTCCTGTTTTAAACCAACAGTGCAGGTAAAACCAATTTTAAAGACATAAATTAAAATCATGAATGAATCTAAAATACCTAATAAACCTGCTTATCTTTTTATTAAAAAACAAACACAGAAATGAATAGAATTTAAAAACAAAGCAAGTTTCACAACAGTGTTTATGACAAATAAAAATGTAGCATACTTCATTAGTACTAAACTGACCTGACCTGTAAAATTGTCACCCTAATTACCTAGTTCAATACAGGGTTACATAGAGGTGTACTACGTCAAAAAGAGTTCATTGTGCTTAACATTGCATACATAATATAAACTACAATGGATCAACACTGAAACTGTGAAAAAAAAATAGTGGTTTCATAGACAAATGTCATTCACCACTACAAATGTATCATACATAATATTATGTACTATAATATAGTGACTAGAGCACCAATGAGTTTGTCTCATTTTGGTCTGTTTGCGCTGTCCCTATATCAATGTCTTTGATGGTACTTTCTTTTGTACATCAGAAGTACTCCCATTCATATCATATTCTGAAACTTTAGATCGACTATCTAAAACATGTAATGGTGCACAATAAATTATAAAATTTAGTAAAACAACTAATAGTATTGTTTGTCTCTTTTACTCCTACGAAATCTATGTCATGTTATCCCTGCTGAATAATTTAATTTCAGGTAAAGGTCATGCTGTGTATTGTTTATGATAACCCTAATGTCAAATCAGATTCCACCAGTCATTAATCTTCTAATTAGAAACTACTAATGATATAAAGTACAAAATACCTTATAGGACGGACGATAGGCTGAGCTGTATATCACAGATAATTCGGGCTCGGCAAATCCTTCGGAGCAGCTTGGCAGTCCGCTCGTGAAGTTTTAGGTTCGGTATCTGAAAACAACACACATTATTGTAATATTTCATGAATAATTTTCACAGTAGTGATAGAAGTCATTAATCAATTCACTACAAATAATTTAAAAAAAAACTGATAGAAATAACAATTCATGATGTTGCAAAATTTAAACTGTCTTCCAATTATTTGAAGGATCAAGAGGTCATCCAACTCTTTATATTTATTTTTTTGAGAATTTAACCCTGAGTGTGGACCACCTTAGCAAAAACATTATTTTGAGGTTATCTCAAGATTAAAGCACAGACACGTCAAATAGGTACATATACGGTATCATGTGCAGCATTTTGTACATTATTCTATCAATTTTTTGTAAACGGTGACCTATCTATTTGCGACGCGTTGATTCGAGAACTCATCCTACATTTTATTTAGGTAGGACCAATATCCCCATTATATGGATGGACATAATGTAACTGTACCCATAATCACTGACGAAGATGTACTTGTTAAAGCCATATCAATACAATCTATAAAAAATCTCGAATAAATCTTTACAGTAACATTCTTTCTCTCAATATTCGAGTCGAGGTAGGTAGGCACATAGGTATTTGTATATTTCGGCCTTGAGACTCGACGACTCGATGATGTTGAATATCTACTTCGTATGTACCTATCTATGCTATATCATCACAACCTATCTATAGTTAGAGTGAAAGTTATCACGACCTATATCACGGCATCCAGGGAAAATATCTTACAACAAATTATCACATCTAGAGCACATACACCCATTAAAGATAACAACCACAAATTATTTGCCAAAATCACTCTAAAACCAAGCAAAAAACACAAAATTCTTACGTGACACGACCGAGCACAACGGTGTTATATTACTAGAGAGAAAGAGAAGGAAAACTTAACGCGTCGCATAAATTCTTCAAGAAAGAATGAGACAAAGCATATGGCTAAAGAAAGCGATGCCATAAATGCTCAAAGCCATTTTCGTTGAATAAAGGATTAATTACTACAATTGTGGATTTTTAAATTGCATACCTTCGTTTATTTAGTTGTTGGCACATCAACTTTGTAATTTTTTGGAAAAGTCGTAATCCCAAACCCCCGAGAACACCACTTCGACGGCTGGATGGAATGATTTCGTCGTCGGGGTTCGCACGAAGAACATCAAAACGCGCCTAATTCAAGATGAACGCTAGAAACGCCCGATAGCTTACGGAAGTTCATATTCATATAATTTAGTCGACTAATAGCAATTTGCTATACAAAAATACATAAATATAGGGTACTAATACTCTACTAGCTATATATGTGTATTGTGTGTGATATTATGTATTGGTTTTTATCTACCTTACTTCGGTACTGTAGCATCTATAAATATCTACCTACATTTACAAAACAGGGTAGAGCATACATAGATACCCATGCGAAACCCCTTTATTCCCATTTCTCATCCCATTATCCTTTTCAGCCTTCCTTTTCCTTCATACCTATTATGCACTTTTGTTGGTTTGCTATTTATTTTGGACAGTTCTCTCGCTCTACTCTTTATTAACTAATGCGATCATTACAATCTCCAATTTGCAATAAGCTAGGTGAGCTAGCGTGCTAAAACTGGCTAATGTAATGGCTGTTAGAATAGATTTTATTTTTTATTGTGAAACTGTGTAGAGGTACAAAGATGGTACTTAGGTAGGTAGGTATATATGTAAAAATTAGGAACACGTTTTGTTCATATTGAACATACAATAATTTAACAAGTGAGTTCTTATAATTCTAATCTAACTAAACTGGAGCTTAGAAATATTTATTAATAACAATACCAATGCAAGGACAAAGCTAGTACCTAGTTATATAATCGCAAAATCTTAATATACGAGTCGCCAAAATACTCTTTTATAAGTTGTAGAAATGGGCACTTTATTTACTAACAAATCTTTCAAGTTGTGTTTGAGTTTATTGCCATTTATCATTTTAAATTCGATAGTTAGACGATTATAAAATGTTACAGTGTTATTATGGGCACTATTGTAATGCAAGGCATTATTTACTTGTGGAATACACATGTTAAATTTACACTTGATTCGTAGGTTAACAGCTCGATCCGACTTCACATTGAAGTAGATTGCTTCATATTTTTTTACGAAATTGCACAGTTCCAATAAATAATAACTAGTTAGAGTAAGAAGCTTATTGACTTGGAATATTTGGCGCAATGTGTCTATATTTGTTAGCTTATAGAAACTTTGCAGGCATTGCTTTTGCAATCTAAATATAGTTTTGTAATATAGTTAAACATCAATGGAATCTCCCCAAAATATAATGCCGTAACTAAGCTGCGGGTAGACGTAGCCGTTGTTTGTGCTTATTGCTGTCGATGTTAATGCTTTACTGATAAGGATAGATAAATAATATAATGTAATGAGTTACTCTATTATTTATTTGATTAATGTTAGCTTTCAAATTTAGGTGATTTTATAACGTTACTCCCGATAAATTAGTTTCATTGATATCTTTGATTTTATTTCCGTTATTTAAAATATTAAGATTTAAAGAAGCGGTCTTATGGTTGGTAAACTAAATTTCATAATACTAGTCTTATTAATATTTACTCTCAAGTTGATAGATTGTAAGTTTGTAACTACTTAAAGTGCTATAATAACTTCGTTTTCAAAATCATCCTTGCTTAATTGTCGCTGGAGAATATATTTAGTGCCAACATCAGCAAATATGGTGCATAGATGTTTTATAATTACCAGTAAATCATGTAAATAAATAAGGAATAGAATGGGGCCAAGAATGCAGCTTTGTGGCACGCCTAAGTTGATGATTTGAAAATCAGACTCTACTTGTTCCAATGATTTTATATTCTTGTTATATCGAACTATAACGGCCGTCGACTGTGACCTATTGTTTAGGCATGATTATATCAACGTATAGCCTATCACTTCTGGAATAAAGTTTTAATGTGAGGTGAAAATATTTTTTTTTTAAATATTTGTCGTCTTCCCAAGCCTGTTTTAACATTTTAAAACCAAAGGTTTTTGAAAACCAAATTGATTTTCGTTGAGATTATTTTTTAGTCTAAGAATGTAGTGATTCTATTAAACCACATTATTGGCAATAATGCAAATTGGTCTATAATTACCAATTTCTGTTTTTGGCCCTTTTTCATTAGAAAGGTTTAATTAACGCCTGTTTTAGTCTGTCTGGAAATCAACCAATTCCAATGAGAGATTTGTTATGTACAGCAATGGTCTTATATATCATAGACAGTTAGCAATTATTTTTTTTCCATCTTACGGGCTTAGCCATGCTAAGTTAGCATACTGATAGAAAATTGGATTGTGTAATATCCGCTTAACTAACAAGGCTCCAGCGGTCATTACAAAATTTTTCCAAAATTCCAAAATAGCAGTACGCTAGGTGAACTAGCGTGTAAAATAGGATCATTTAATGGCTGTTAGTCAGTTAGTAATCCATTTTTTTTCTATTGCATGGGCTTAGCTACGCTAAGTTAGCATACTACAAATGGTATAGTGTACTAGCAGCTTCAGTTGGAAAAACGGATTCAGAACGCACAGGCTACCATGTGAAATAAAGGGCTATCCATTTTGGAACATCAAATAAATATTCCGAACGCAGTAAATCCATCCGAATCTACCTAACACTACAGTAGTTATCCGTTCAAAATTTTCTCCGATTTAATAGTTCATGAAACTAATAGAATTCGGAATTCGCGTGGTAGCCTGGAATTATTCTGACGCGTGAGACATTATCATAATCACTGTCACGATTATGATTTTACAAACAAGAGACGCAATGACCAAAACAATATCTCACATGTCTGAATAGGGGGCTGTACGTTCGGAATCCTGCACGGAAACAAGTAACATAATATATATAATATATATAAATAAATATAACCCGACTGCATAATGTAGTCCAGTTGACATTCCGGTTATATCGATATTTAAAAATGTTGTATATTCCTACTATCAAGACAATTCAAGTGACACTAATCCATCTAGTTCCGTCTACGATCTAGTTGTTTAGGCTGTAGGGCATGCCAACGAAATCTCACGGATACATACATTACATACCCACATCATACATAAAAAAAGAAAAGAAGAGAAATAATCCTGGTGAGGTAGCTGATACTATAAAAGAAATGAAAGCTTTAGTATCATGTAATTGTGTGACATTGTTACAAGTTGTCAAAATAACGTCAAAAGTTTTAGTTTAAAAGTTTAATAAGTATAAAAGTTTATTCGTTTTAGTGTATTGAAATAAAAGCTTGTTCATAAAACAGCTTTTACTTATAATTTATTTTTTACTTATAAGTTATCGCTGGACCGGTTTCTCACTCGTTTCGTCTCATTCAACGCATCATTGTTGTAAGGTTGTTCGCCAGTTAATTTCAAATTTTAACTCACATTCATATTTACTGCAAGTGCCTTCATTTGATACGCATTTTATTTAAAATCTTTATAAATCTATATCATAAATCTTAAAAATCTTGGTCCGCCATCTTTAGAAATCCGCTTTAACAGTTAATTGGCTATAATTGTCGCATGTATGAAATTGAAACCATGATAACATTTATTGTATTCCTAATAGGTGCGCTGTTGGCTTACCTTAATAAAAAAATTAACAGCTATTACACCAATTTTAGCAAGCTAATTGGAAAATGTAATGACCGTTTTCCGCACAGAGTTACACAAACCTATGAGGTCTCGTCTTGATTTTGTAAAGCAATTTCTGATTTGCAGTATGCTAACTGAGCCTAGCGTGCTAAAATTTGATGGTATAGTGGCTGTATGCAGTTAGCATTTTTTTTTTATTGAACGGGCTTAGCCACGCTAAGTTAGCATACTGCAAATTGGAAAGTGTAATAGCCGCCTAAAACTCATAATTCCTCGAGCGTTAATAGCGTTATAGTGTAAAAAAAAATTTAGGTTATTAACCTTTTGATAACTAACGGTCATCAATGACTTAAAATACAGGTGTTCAATATGATTATCACTCTACCTCCGAAGGGAGCTGCACAAGACTTGCGGTGCCAAATTCTCTTAATAGAGAGAAAAAGCGAATCATTACTTTAGAAAATGCTCAAATGACTCTAGCTTATCCGTTGGGAAATATTAAAAAAATAAGTCAATTTACATCCCCAATTCCCATAAATGCCGTCGCATGAGATATTATGTTGGTCACTCTCACTCCAAAGACTTCACAAACGAGAGAGACAAAGGCGAGATAATCTCGCCTTTGTCTCCTCAATTTCTTTGTCACGTCAAGTCAAATTTCATGGAATGTCAATGTCAATGACAGTGATTGCCATAATCCAAAAAAACAAGGATTTTAACATTCCGGGAGCAAACACGTAATGACGTCACTCGTCATCGTCATCCGTCTCTTTCGAACTATTTGTAAACGACTTATTTCGGTGTTGCTTATGCATTGATTGACGTCACTATGTGTTGCTCACGTGAGCGGAATGCTATACCTGGCATCACACCACGGTGATTGCTTGCTCTGATCCAGCGTTGCCAGACGTACGATTCAAATGGTATTCGTACAATTTATTGCCTCTTAGACTGATGTACGAATTCATCAACGAAATCCTCTAGGCTGAGACGAAATCATAATATAAGACTGTACGATTTTTTTTATTCGTACTCGATCGTACCAAAAACCATAAAACTGATTATGTTTGTCTATTCTTTAATGTTTTTTCATAAAATGGTGCTAATTTAAAAACGGATATAAAATTTTCTTCGGTGTATTCCTACCCCATTCGCATGAGCTATTTCCAGCAGTGCAGTGTCAAACCCAACGTAAATGTGTCAATTTTGCCAGTAGTATTAAAAAAACATTGGATTATGTATCTTTATAACTCTGCAAGTGAAAAAAAAGAACGAATGCATATATTATCACGCCCCCTAGGAAAAACAAGTTTTTTCTGATCAATGTACGTTCGCTCTCAAAAAGCATCTGGCAACACAACTCTGATCTCTTAGAATTAAAATTTAAATTTCTATTTTTGTTGTTGAAATTTCATTTTCCATCAAAACTTTATTTTTATTATTAATGAGCAGACGATTTAGTAATTGCAACAGAATACAAAATTTACAACAACTTGGTCATTGCTGCGTCAGATAGCCAGGAACTATGTAGCGTGCTGAGTCAATGCTATGCTTCGTCGTTTTTGGGGCTTAAGAAGGCTCATTAAAATGCCTATTACAGAGGCTGGTGATGAATATTCAGTATGGGTAAGTATATCTAATTAATATACAGATTTTAAAATATAAATGCATACTATGATAATGCGCTATGAGTCTTATGTTTAGTTAGACAGTTACCATGCTAAAATATTTGACCCACTTACCCTTTGTTCGAAGTTATTCGTGTCGTCCAAATAATGCAGTCCTGTGTGATATAATATAGCTTTATTAAAAAAATACATATTACGGAAATTAAGATGAAAGATGTTGTAAATAGCTTCCAGGGTATAAGGTACCTTCATACCAAATTTCATCTAGATCCACCCATCCGTTTGAGCATAAAGAAGTAAAAAACAAAAGCGCGCACACACACAACAATCTTTCAATTATATAGCTAATTATTTTAAATGAATCTCTCAGGTGGGTCTAATTTACATCTTCAACCTGATCGTGGGCACAGGCGCCCTGACGCTGCCGGCTGCGTTCGCGCGAGCCGGCTGGGCCCTCAGCACCATATCCCTGGTCTTCCTGGCGTTCCTGAGCTTCATGTGTGCCACCTATGTGATCGAGACTATGGCCTGTGCTAATGCTGTCTACAAATGGAAACGCCTGCAGGCTATTAAGAGGGATAGTGTAAGTATTACTGTATGAAATAACTAAATGAAACTAAATAACAAGCTATCTGCCTGCAGCTCTGCACAAGTGGTTTAGCCATTGGCACTTGGTAATGGTAAACCACAGTTAAACTATGATCTATGCCAGAAAAGACATCAACATGCTACAATGTAACATAAGAAATATATCTAACTAATTGAGATAAATTATCTCTTTGTTCATGCAATTGTTAAGTATTTTTATCTCAATTTTGTTATTTTTAACCTCAAATCAGTATAATTGTGTGATAGCTTATAACCTAACAAGTCACTTGGTGAAAGAGAATGGCAGGTCAAATGGTGGAATGGCCTGCGGTGTTGTGTTATCCTGGTTAAGGGTCTGGCGAACACTTTAGGCTAACTTAGCATATGGCTAATGGTTTTCTATTGCTATTTCGTCTAAAAGGAGTAGACTAGCAAAGAGAGCAAGTGAAGATACTGATGAGTCTCTAAAGCTATCTTCAGAGTGACAAATTGCAATTTAAATAATTTCAATTACTTTTTTACTTCATCATTTTGTTTCATGCATGTTAAATGAATTGGAATTTTTGGAATGTAAGAGGAAAGCATAGACTCCCGCGCCTCGACCCTGGTAAATGAGCGCAAACATCGACGTTGGCGCAACATTTATGATTAATTTCTTTTGCATCCCACAGTTTCACCTATTTCACCTGTTTCACTATCGTCGTATAGAACCCAATAATTTTTCGAGATAAAAAGTAGCATAAGTATGTGTTAATCCAGTGCTTAAGCTATCTCCATAGTCCATAGTACCAAATTTCATTCAAATCCAATCTGCAGATACAGAGTTGAATGGTAACAAACACATTTATCTCCTGACTTATCACACAAACAATACACACACACACTACTACCACACATTGTCACACACTAACCTACTATTACACTACTACTAATGTTATAAAGGCTAAAGTTTGTGATTGTGTATGTTTTTAATTCTTCACGCTCAAACGGCTGGACCAATATTAATGAAATTTAGTATGAAGGTAGCTTTCAGCCTGGAATAACACACTTTTTAACTGAGGATAAAACCGCGGGGCGCTACTAGTCACAATCTAAATTCCTTCTCATAGATCCAAGACCATGAGTCTGAAGAGGAACCCACAACGTCCCAGCCAAGCCACGGGGACCTGGAAGAGCCTCTGGTCTGTGGAGACTCCATACCTTCGCGCTATTACAGCCTGGACCGAAGAGTGGAGCTCGGAGAGATGGCCAACTTGTTTCTAAGTCGCTGGGGGCGGACTATGTTCTATTGCACGCTCTGCGTCTATCTTTACGGGGATCTGTCTATCTATTCAGCTGCTGTGGCGAAGTCGATCATGGATGTCGTTTGGTAAGTCAGCTTTGAAAATGTTAGAACTTTGATGTTAGAGCTGGCTGACTTGTATAGTCTGCTCTAAAACTACACTATCAGTGTTTCTCTTCGCGTTTTTTTGGGTGATGGGGTGAAATCTTCAAAAAATGCCTGGCTGCAACCTGGTTACCATTTTCTACCTTTTTCGTGTAGCATAGTACTGCCTTTCTAAATTCAAGATTGGTTTAGTACAAAGATATAACATACAGACAGACATGTAACTGACAGAGTTAGTTTGATTTTAATGGTAATGTGACTACAACATTGTAAAGTGCAAGTATTGACATACTGACAGAAAGTGTTTGTACAAGTGTGTTTCAATCATTATCAGTCCTCTATAGGTTATTGTAAAGTAGGTATTATATGTATTCTGAGCCATTTATTTTCTATAGAAAAAGCTAATCAAACAGTACTTACTGATATTATAAATGCGAAAGTTTGTAAGAGTGTATGTATGTTTGCAAATGTTTTATTCTGAAACAGCTAAATGTATTTGGATTAAATTTGCTTTGTACCTGTACCCTAATACCCTAAATACAGGATACTAAAATTTTAAATACTAAATTTTAGTAAAAAATGAATTATATCTTATACCTTTGTTATTTACTGGCTGCGCCCCGCGGTTTCCCACAGAAACTATTAAATATTTCGAGCCGAAATATTTAATAGTTTCTGTGTATGCAAAAAAAATCATGATTAACAGTTGAGTTGTCAAGGCGTGAAATCGTAACAAACAAACAAATTAACTCAATTTTGCATTTATAATATTACTAAGGATTAGTATATAATAGTTAAGCGTCGTCCTAATACAACGCGACTACGCGATCACCGCGCGAACTGGCGACGCGACCATCGCACGGTCGTCTGATGAGAAACATCAGTTGACCTACGCGAGCCCATGTTAGCGGCGGGTCGGCTTCCTGCCTGCTCTCTTCTCCCCGCTCCTGTGCGACAATGACGTACGCGATTATCACGTAGTCATGGATATCAAACGATTTACCCGCGCAATCCCAAGTTAGGACACGTATTCGGTATCAAAATGTTTGATTTGAGCGCGCATTCGCCAGTTCGCGCGATGATCACGTAGTCGCGTTGTAGGACGACGCCTTATGATTATGATTTGCGTAATTTTTAGTCAATGGCTTGATTTTCATAATAATTGAATAGCAGCAAGCCTATCATGCGCGCGCGACAAAATTCTCTTCACTTTTTGTCGTGTGCGAAAGTGACAAGGCTACGTGTAAACATACGTCTGTCTCGATAAAAAGAATCGACATATTGCCGCGTTGCGCATGCTAGGCCTGCAGGAGGACTACTCTTACAAGTCGAGATATTTTTTGTCATCTTCACTCAATTCAAAAGTCATAGGAGTGAGAGTAACCAAGAAACATCTCGCGCGACCAGTACTCTTACCATGAGTTTTGATAGTTAAAAAAACTTTTTTCGTTTTCGTTTAACTCCATACATTACAATGTATGGAGCCCCTGGCGGAAACGTTATGCAACTAGATTAAATATATGGAGCCAAACGAAAACGAAAAAAGTTTTCGTTAACTATTAAAACTCGTTGTAAGCCCCAAGAAGAGAGGGCCAGGTGATAGTTACCTACTGATTCCTTCATCATTTCAGTTCGCCGCTTCCGTCCAATCTATCCTCCTCTCAAGATTGGGACTCTCTCCCGTGCTTCAACTCCACATCGGAGCCAGGGTACGGGACCGAGGCTGGATATACAAGACTGCAGCTGTACCGAGTGGCTCTGATAACTTTCTTCGCTGTCATGGGCCCGTTTGTGTTCTTCAACGTGCAGAAGACTAAATACCTGCAGCTTCTCACTTCGGGCATGAGGTGGCTTGGTGAGTAGCGGTACTTTAGTAACCTTGAAGAGGTGTTACTTACAACAAGGAACATTATTAAAAGAAAAACAAAAAACCTGGCTGCAAAATGTTGCACCCTATGTAACTTCCACTATCAAGACGATTCAAATGATACCTCACATGTCGAAATTCATCAACCTGGTTAGGCTGTAGGCCGTGCCAAAGAAACCTTATTCAGTCATACATACATACCCACATACATACATACACTCGAACAACATAACCCTCTTGTGCAGTCGGGTAAAAAAAAAAGTATTCAATGATAATACTAATGTTATAAATTTATGTCAAAACAAAAACACAAAAAAACTGGCTAAGTGCGAGTCGGACTCGCGCACCGGGGTTTCCGTACTATTATTATAAACACGCCAAAAAAACACGTTTATTGCATGGGAGCCCCCTTAAATATTTATTTTATTCTGTTTTTTAGTATTTGTTGTTATAGTGGCAACAGAAATACATCATTTGTGAAAATATAAATTGTCTAACTATCACGGCTCATGAGACAGCCTGGTGACAGACGGACAGACAGAGAGACGGACGGACATCGTGTCCTCTTACTTTGACTAGCAATATTTTGTGATTGTGTGAGCGAGGTGACATGAATAGCTCTGCTTCTTTAAATACGTTGGGGCCCACATCTGGGGCCGGGGTAATGGATCAAATTATACGGGAACGGGATGAAAGGCGTACGAGAAGAGAGGCCTATTATGCAGTGTGCGGTTATAGACTTTTGATAATGATGTAAGTGTGTGTGCATTATGAAAGCAGACAGTAAAGCAGATAGTAAAACCGGAAAAACGCAAATAACTGCGGAATATTTTTGCTAATATTGGAAACAAATGAGATGTAAATTACAATATTCTTCTTGAAAATCCTAAACATAATATGATAATTCGTTTCTATTAGAATGTTAAACCAATTTGTTAAGGTCACGGCCATAACAGAATAATATAGTTATTTAGAAAGACTGCTTAAATTATTATGTTATACCAGTATAGGTATTGAATTAAGATGTAATGTGGATTTTATTTGAATCTCTAACAAACTATCATTTTCCGTATAAACGCATCGAAACCAACAACTATGGCAAAAGGATTAATTATAATTTCGTTGTTTCTATTTTTTTCTACACATTCAATTATTTTTCCTACTGTGAATAAACATTTTTTTTTATAAACAAACAAAACAAACTATTGTGTAACTTTACTTATAAAATTGTTCATAACTTGCCATTAATAAATTAATATGCACGTAAAATTGATTAATTGACACGACGAGATATTAAATAGTTCGATCTTATCTTTTTCAGTGGGGGAGCTACTATCGCATTTTTTGTAGCAGAATCAATAGCTTCCTTTAGAAATTTTAGTTTCCTCATTTGGGCAACTCGCTATACCTAAATTGGTCGCTCTCGCGATAACGTTAACTTAAGGAAAGATATGACACACCGCGATGTTCTTTGATAAATTGATAATATAATGGTATTTGAAGTTATAAAATTGATAAAATCGACATAATAATCCGTAATTATGATCAAGACAGGCTTTAACGGGATTAATCGGGCTAGCCATATCACAGACATAATTTTTTATCCTACTATAATATTATAAACGCGAATGTTTGTATGTATGGATGGATGGATGTTTGTTACTCTTTCACGCCAGAACGGCTGAACAGATCTGGATGAAGTTTGGCCCAGAGATAGATTATAGTCTAGAATAGCACATAGGATACTTTTTAACCGCGGGTGAAACCGTAGGGCGCAGCTAGTGTAAAATAATTACCTAATATTAGTTTATCTTAACTCTATAAACCTACTAGCTGCACCCCGCGGTTTCACCCGCGGTTAAAAAGTATCCTATGTTACTTCTAGTACCTCCCAGAATGTATGTACAAAGTTTCATGATGATTCGTCAAGTAGTTTTTGCGTGAAAGCGTAACAAACATCCACGCTTTCACATTTATAAAATTAGTAAGGATTCCTGACTTGTCCTTACTGACTTCCTAACTAATATTATGAATGCGAAAGTGAGTTTTTTGATTAAAATACTAGGAGCTTCTTATTCTACTACATACATTTTTATTACTACATTCATAGTCTAGTAAAACTTCTAAATTTATCCTACTAATATTATAAACGCGAAAGTTTGTAAGAATGGATGGATGGATGTATGGATGTTTGTTACTCTTTCACGCCAGAACGGCTGAACAGATCCGGATGAAATTTGGCACAGAGATAGATTATAGTCTAGAATAGCACATAGGATACTTTTTTACTGCGGGTGAAACCGCGGGGCGCAGCTAGTGTGGATATAAATGTATGTGGATGGCTTACTTGTCTGTAACCGCCGATCAATTTCTTTGCATTAACATATTGTCACGCCTTTCTCCCGAGGGGGCTGGCAGAGGTGTACAACACCCACACTTCGCCGGACGATATTCAGTCCCAAATGTGACAGGGGGCGAGCCTGTCGTTATACACCAGGCTCCAGTTATATAGCAGACTAGCTGTCGCGACTTCGTTCGCGTTTATTATTTATATATATAAATGTGAGCTATCCTATCTGTTAAGTTAGATCGAACTGCACACGGTGTGCAAATTTGATTGAAATCGGTTAAGTAGTTTAGGAGTCTATAGCGGACAAACAACGTGACACGTAATTTATAGTACCTGGATGGCCGAGCTTTGCTCGGTATTTTTTTTTATTTTTTAATTGTGTTTTTTGGATAATAAACAATTGATTTTAGTCTAACCTCAAAGCAAACACTCATTGACTTCGTGTTACTTAACAACGCCATCTGCTGTTGTGTCGTTAAAGCAATTAGTTGCTCACAAAAAATAATAGTATTATTATTCGCCAATAGATGTCAGGAAGAGTCATATTTTTCAGTTGAGATTGATTACTTATCGATAAAACACGAATAAAATGAAATTTTCTAAAAATGATTCCTAGCTAGATCGATTTATCGCCCCCGAAACCCCCTATATACTAATTTGTATGAAAATCGTTGGAGCCGATTCCGAGATTCCAATTATATATATATATATATATATATATATACAAGAATTGCTCATTTAAAGGTATAAGATAAATTAAGATGATGTTGATGATGATGATGTGATGAATAGTTTATGTAGGAGTATAGGTATAATACTCGATGTTTTGTTGTGTTTTTGTATCAATCTTATGTTTATTTTAGTTATTTTTGCACACCCTGTCCCATACTCATTTGTCGTATCCTCTCCATCCTAAGGTTACCTGGAAGAGATCACTTTTAGTGATAAGGCTGCCAGTTGTTACACTATTTAATAAGTTTTATCATAATTTTTCTCTTGTTATTTTGTTATCTGTGGTGTGAACAATAAAGAGTTTATCTATCTATCTATCTATGCTCTTAACATTTGACATTTTGTTTCAGCGTTCACCATAATGATATCTCTGGCGATCCACCTGCTGATCGGTCGCGGCGCGCAAGGACACCCGCCAGCTTTTGACGTGACCGGCATGCCGACGCTTTTCGGCGCGTGTGTCTACTCGTTCATGTGCCACCACTCTCTACCAGGACTCATCAGCCCGATCAGAGGAAAGAACAGACTTGGTTTGCATCTAGCATTAGACTACTCACTCATCAGCATCTTCTACCTTTTGCTAGCCTTCACTGGAGCGTTCGCTTTCGCCAACCTAAGCGATTTATACACGCTCAACTTCATCCCCGCAGACAACGAGAACATTTTCCTTGAAATTGTCGAGTACTTCCTAACTTTATTCCCAGTGTTTACTCTGTCAACTAGCTTCCCTATTATAGCTATCACTTTGCGCAACAACCTGCAGTCTGTTTTCCTAGACATGACTCGTTTGGATTCGTACAACTTCGTGTCGAGGAAACTTATATTTCCCGTAGTGACGGTAATACCCCCGATGTTGCTGACGTATTTTTTGGAAGATATAAGTGTTTTGATAGAGTTTACTGGTTCTTATGCTGGTACGGGTATTCAGTACTTGATGCCGACGTTTTTAGTTGTGTCGGCTAGGCGGTACTGTGTCGGATTGCTAGGTCTAGGCGTCGTAAACAAGTACAAAAGCCCGTTTTCGCACATAGCCTGGGCTGTGTTTGTGTTACTGTGGTCCGTTATGTGTATAATACTTGTTTCCGTACATTTTTTCGAGAAGAACACATGACGGTGACGTTTGATGTGAAAATATGGGGTTATTCCCAACGACCACCAGCAAAACGGCCACCAGTGGTGCTCGTTAGAACAACATTTTAATTTTTGTCCTAACTGTCGCCAGTGGGGCTCGTTAGGACATAACATTGTTTTTTGTGCTAACGACGACCACCAGTTTGGTGGTGAAAACCACTGGTAAAAACTACAGTCAAACGGATAGGACTCTAACATGGAAAACTAATTTTTGATAATTTTTTTACACTGTAACAGCTTAACTATATAGTTACATAATAACGAAAAAACGCTTAAAATAATTATTATTTTTAACGAGCCCCACTGGCGGCAGTTGGGACAAAAATTAAAACTTTGTCCTAACGACCACCACTGGTGGCTGTTTTGGCTGTGGTCGTTGGGAGCAAGCCAAACTGCGACAATATTAACTGTATTCTACTAATAGTACCTAACTTTAAATGCGATACTCATAATAGTATAAGAACGTACAAGTTTTTTATTCTAATATTATAAAGCGCGAGCGCAAGTACCTAATCGTGATATTTAAAGCAACTAATGTTAGTATAGTTCGGTAGCTATTTTTATTGTTGCATTTATAATCTTTGCAACTAATTCCTAACTAATCAACGTGTTACCGTAGATTCCAAAGACTAATCATGGTAAAGAAATATATTTACCCGAATATTATAGTTGCCTATAGGGCGTGGGCCTTACTCTACTAAGCAATTGATTTGAATTGTTAATGAATTGTCTATTTTTGACACTTCTGGCATACAGCAAGTGTCAATTTGAGGCAATGCATTAGGAAATTTGAAACAATTGGTTAGTAGAATTGGAGGGCTGTACCGTGACCAGGGCCGGATTTAGGATGTGGAGGCTCTAGGGCAATAGAAACGTGGAGGTCTCTAATTATTACTTGAATAAAATGAAAAATCAGCCAATAACGTATTGCAATTTTATTTATTGCAAGAAACAAATTAAATTATTCAACTTATACTTGTACCAGTAGTTATTAAAGTAAAAATCTTTTTCAGTATTTTTTTTAATCTCTATTGTGGGGGCCCTTTTTTGTAGAGGCCCAGGGGCTGTAGCCCCACCTGCCCTCCCCTAAATCTGGCCCTGACCGTGACATTTTGTTGCCATGAGTTTTAAGTTTAGCCACCGACGCTGCGCGACTATGAACCTTATTACTCGGCGATACGACTTGCGGTCGCGCAGCATCGGCGGCTGAACCTCAAATATCCCAAGTTACGGGCCCTGGTGTTCATTTTCGATGGTCATAGTGATATCACTAGCTACTTCTGTACCTACGTAGGAGGCTGTTAACACATTACAATTGTTAAGATTTGTTGCTTACTTTTTTTATATTGTACTTTTTTAATACAGGTATATTTTTATCGAATTTAATCAATATCCTGTATCTTTTTTTTATCTGTTAGATAGACGTAAAGTACCCTACCAGTGAATGTCATTGTTTTAGTTTTTAATTGATTTCTCTAATGTTATCTTTTGCCAACCCGCTGTCTTTGCTGTGATGACGGCACCCTTATAGCTTAGGGTCATTTAAAATTTTCCAAACACTACGTTACACATCGTATATGAATATCGTCCGGCGAAGTGTGGGTGTTGTAATACACCTCTGCCAGCCCCTTTGGGGAAAGACCTGGCGATATGTTATGTAAATATCTTACCTATAGGTATTCTTATTTGTCGATACCGGTTCCGTCTGTTAAAATTGAATCAGAGGTCGATGTAATAATTGAACTCCTATTTATACAAACTGCGCAACGCTGTTTCACCCGCGGTCCCACAGGAACTGAATTTTTACGGGATAAAAAAATTGGTTGTCTGTAAAGTCGGTTTACTGACGATAGTTGAACGTGACAACGTGCTCACTCAAGTAGGAGAGAGACGGATGTCGAACGCTGCCGAACGCAAAGGCCGATTGTGCTTCTTTGTCGCTCGTTCCGCGCTCTCGCTTGCACTTCAAGCCTTACATGGAACGCCTCAGAGCGAGGTAACGCCGCATTTTTTCGTGCGTGCAGTCGGCTCTATCGAATTATAAGACGTTGTCACGTCAAAGTACCCTGTGGCCTTCTCCGTACCCCCGACAACATGTATGCAAAATTTCAAGATGAAAGCGTAACAGACAAACGAACAAACTCACTTTCGCATTTATAATATTAGTTAGGATTTTTAGTTTTATTGCGGATCAAAACACAAATTATAAGCTTACATTTTTAGAGAGCTTTTGCAAACTAGATAGATAGATAGATAAACTCTTTATTGTTCACGCCACAAGTAACAAAAATCAAGAAAATAATTTATAATAATACTTATTCTATAGTGTAACAACTGGCGGCCTTATCACTAAAAGCGACCTCTCCAGCCTAAGGTTGCCTACCTTAGGCTGGAGAGGATACGACAAATGAGTATGGGACAGGGTGTGCAAAGTTAACAAAAATGAACAAATGATTGATAATTTAAACTACAAACTTAGTAGACATAGACAAGGGACTTAAAGTAAAGGGTGCGTTCATAGACTAGTATTGTATAACTGCGTACGTTCAAATAATTCAACACTATTGTTTTTGGTCAAAGAACGGCAAATATGCCGTGTGCAGGGTTTGGCAAATAGCAAAATAAACAGCAGATGTTTTCCATTCAGTGTTTGTCGATTAAATTCCTTCGAGAATCGTGTACAATAAGCAGCTAATATATTAATTTTAAACTAGACTTAAATTGAGAAAGTTAACTCGGTATACCGCAGCCATTGCGTAAAGGACAGAGAGAGAACAAAGAGAGCGAGCGAAATAGGCTATATAAAAACTTTTTAACAAAAAATTAAACCGCGGAAAAAACTGAAGCAAAAAACAATTTATTTAATCTTAATAACTAAGTGCTTAAACTGATGTAAGTATACCTAAGTAATTTTGTAATAAACGCGTCGACTTGAGAACCTCCCGTTTTTTCGTAGGTTAAAAACAGACCAGCACGCTGCTGTAGACAAATGTAGACTATAAATGTAAAACGTACTTAAAACTCTATCTCCTTAGCAATAAAGGTTGTATACCCTCGGTATAGCTACACAGTCTTTTATCTTTATCGATCGACTTAAAAAAAAAATAAAGAAAAAGACAAAACACTGTATAACTATTCCAAGGCTCGTTTATTGCTAAGAAGGTAGATATTTCTAACAAACACACCTTCTCGATTGGAATTCTTACACAGATTGAAATCGTTTCGTTGTATAATATTGGGACATAACGGACAATATTTACAGTGTAACTATAAAGGAACCAGTCATGGACAGTGTAAGATTTAATTTTTCGTGTTTGTCTTGTAATTTGGGATACGTCACCCCCTTCGACTCGATGAAAGGTTATTTTGATTAAAAGGTCTTTGAATTATAGTATAAAATACTTTAATCAGGGATTTCAAAACGTGAAACATTTTTGTTGAAGATTAAATAAACTCTATTTGAGTTTCCTTAAATGGACAGCCAAATGTCAGAGTTGGACACTCAGTTATGAACTGTATCTAGTAATGGACACCCAAACATGGACCATTATTTTATAAACCTAAGTTTGCATAATTAATATCTCTCATTCAAAGTAATCTTAGATGCTAAAAGTATGGTGTCTGGGCTTAGAGAATAAACTACAATAGTTATACAAAACAATTATAATTACCAGATTTAAAAAAAGTCACAGGCATAGGGTCTAAGCCCATACATTCATACTAGGATCTGTCAATGGTAACTATAATTATCACCAAAAAACAAAAACTTATTTAATCAGTCTCAATCACATTTACATCTTAAGACAAAAAAGAGTAAGAAATATTTAAAAAATCAGTCTCAAATAGTCAAAAATTAAAATAATTAGTCACAACAAAATCAGTTTTCAACTTTTACAATGCAAAGTTTGTAATAAATATAAACAACTTTAATGTTAATTATTTAAAGAGACACAAAAGTTAAATATTTCTCCATTTCCTTTACTTTATAAAATCCTCTTTTATTAATTAAGATGGGATTTTCAATATTCTCGACTATGGCTTCCTGATTATACCATATCTGATCAGGATTTTCAGGCCATCGAAATGAATTGCCTTTTGATAATGTCATTGTGCTGATTTCGTATTGTTTACCATCAATGTTTTTAACTACACCTGGAAAATATTCACCTTCATAATTAATTATAACGTAACTATTTTTTTTCGGCTTCTTTTTTACTATTTCTTTTAGTGGTAAATTATTTTCATCCGACTCAGACTCGGATACATTTCTTTTACGAATATCTCTTTTTATATTCTCTTTCAAAGCCGTTAACTGTCTTTGACTAAGCTCGTAATCTTCTTCTTTCTCCAAATCGTCTTCTAATTCGTATTCACTGTCACCATAATCAATTTCAGAATTTGAATCATCAGTCGATGAAGTTGGCATTTGATTTTTCTTCTTTTGTTTCGATTTCGATTGGGGCTTACTTTTATAATGTTTCTTCGTTTTCTTTTTTTCTTCGATCATTTTTTGTTTCTGTATCTTTTTCTCTAGTCTTTCCTGTTTGCGACGTTCTTTCTCTTCTTCTTTTTGCTTCTTTTCAAATTCTTTTTTTGTCATTATAGCTCGCCAAGCTTCTCCGGTGATTGCAGATGGTAACTGCTCTTTGGTTCGTCTTTTTTTATTGTCAGGTTCTGGCCAGAGTAAAGCTCGCTTAAAAGGTGATGGAATTTCTATACCGATTGGCATTACTACAGAAGATGAAGTTTTTGAGGCGTTGAATTAACAAAAGAGTCCTGAGCATTGCGATTTGAAGTTGATGCAGTGAAAAAATCTTGCGAGGGATTGGGTGCTCTAGAAGAAACAACAGAACACGAAAATCCTTGTGCTACAGGTGTCTTACCGTTGTTACATAACGTTAAGCTAAATTCAGAGGTTGAAGGGCCTTGAACTGAAGGAGACAATGTTGATGGAGAAGTCTGAAGCGAAGGTTCAGGATGTTCTTGCGTCAATAATAACTCTTCTGGTGGTGCCGAACCAACATCAGAAACGGGATCTTCTTGCGACAATTCTGATAATTTAGACAGTGCAGAGTTGCTACCAGAAATATTAGCCGTGCCTTCTGCACTGCAGTTTGAATGGTGTTGCATCATGAAAGACTTTTTAGGTGGTACTGATCCTACACTGGAAACGAAATTTTGCATCAACTCTGGCTGCCTAATCAGTTCGGAGGTGTTTTCAAAAACTTTGGCTGATCCTCTTGCACTGGATTGCAGTGGTGCTGAGTTAGCACCAAGAATGGAATCTTCTTTTAGCAACTCTGCCTGTACAGATGTGTTTTCGAAAATGATTGCCACGTCTGCTGTAAAGCTTTTGTTCTTAGCCCAGATAACAAAAAGGGATTCATCTTCGGGAGCCAACATCTTTTCGACTTCATCTCTTGGCAAATAATAAAGCTGTTGAAATAACTTTAGTTTCACTGAAGAATATACCTCTTGTATTTCTTTCTCCAAAACTTTAATGAAGTTTGCTTTCTCGGTATGCTGTAAGTTTTCTTTTACAACCTGAGTACTAGTGCGGTTCTGTGAGCTAAGTTTACTCATGTCGACATATTCTGGGCCAAACGGATAAAGCCCGCTCTTGCGGAATCCGTTTTTGATAACTTCAGCTAACATTTTCTGTAATGCGGCCTCAAAATTCGGAGCGAAATTTTCTTTTTTTAAGCGTTGTCCGGGATTCTCAAATTTCCACGTTGCTACCTGGTTTTTCCATAATGTTTTTAGAGGACGAAAAACAGCAACGTCCATAGGCTGGAGCAAATGTGTGGAATTGGGGTACAGAGCTATAATTTCAATGCTCTTTTCCCTACACATTTCAGAGAGATGCAAAGTCATATGAGACCTGTGTCCATCAACAAACAACAAAATTGGTTTTGGTATTTTATTCTTGTCTAACCAAGGATTAAAAATATTTGCCACATATTCATAAAACGTTTTAGCGGTCATCCACCCAGAATCTGACTTCCCAATAGCAAAATGTTCTGGGATTTTGTCGCCCACATGCTTTGGAATTCGTTCGTAAAGGTATACAATCATTGGCGGAGCTAATGTGCCAGCGCAGTAATTAGCACCGTCAAATTTTCTTTTTCATCACCGGCTGCACTATAAATGTTTTTTTCCCCTCTACGTACCAAAACTCGCCCAGGTTTTGGTTGAAGAAAAAAAGCACTCTCATCACAATTAAAAATTCGTGTGGGATCATTTATCGCTGTCGACAAATTCTTACTGTCTAAATATTCTTTGTTTATTTTGAACCAAACATTTAATACATCTTCTGTAACTTCTTCTCTGGCCTTCGTTAAGTTTTGTGCTGTTCTTTCTGACACTTCCGGATGCCTTTTTAAAAACGACGCGTACCATTTTTTGCCTGGTCGATTATTAGTGAAAGGACATTGATTCATTTGTTTTTCGGCTATTATTTTCTGAACACTGTCCAAAAGATGGTCTTTACTAATGGGGAAATGGTTTTCTGCCATGAATAATATCTATGTTACGAGTAGTTTTTCTTCTTCCTCCGACAGAACAGTTGCCGGACCTAGACTACAGTCCATTGGACTTATGCCCATTACTTTATTTCTGAGAGTTATTCGGGGAATGCCATATTTTGAAGCAGCTACAGAGACTTTTTCCCCTCGCTGAACTTCTTCGAATGCTTTCGCCATTTGATCCTTTGTGTAATTTCGTTTTGGAGCCATATCTATGACAAAGCAATAAAATCGGTGAACGTTACGCTAACCCACTTACGGACAACCAGTCATGGACACTACTGTCCATTACTGGATAGGATTAAAATAAAGTAACGCGCTATATTTACAATTTTAAGACAGACTTTGCTTAAGTAGTTAACACATTTAGTAAAATTTCAAAACAAAATCCAATCATGGACAAAAATGACCATTATTGGGTGAACAGCCAAATTGAAATCCAGTTATAAACACTAGTGTCTAACCAATACATAAATTATATAATTGGTTGAGGTTATGTTTTATTTGAATACTTAAATTATCATGAAAGCACGAAATAATGACAAAAACCACACGACCTCTGTATATATATTTCAAGTATGAATAATAAAAACAAACCTGCTACACGATCCTTCTAAGATTTTCGGGTTTTTTCAATTTCGAGATCCCAGTCGTATTTCACATTGCTATTAAGGCGGTACAAAATGGCCGTCAGCTGTCAAAGTTGAAATTGACGTCTATGGAAATGTTCATAGATCACAAAAAGAGTTGCCTTTTGTAAAAAATAATTGCCATATCCTTAGTTTAAGCGGCAAAGTTCAAAAATGTTTATGATTGGTGCACTGTCCAACATTGGTTCCACTACCTTAGTTCTTACTACTACCACCTTACTTCCTTAGTTAAAATGAGATATTTAATGCTTATTTCCTTGATTTAAGTTTTACATCAGAAAATAGTTTAGTTAACATATCAGTAACATTATCATGAGTTTGCGAAATATTCAATATTTATAAATTTCCTGCGTACAATATCCAATAAAGAAATTATGTTTAGTGTCAATATTTTTAGCACATTTGCTATTTTCAAAAGATTTAGCTATTTGCGTTGCATCTATTGTCCATGTAAAGTATACACAACGCATTACTTTTCAGTGCATTTAAATAACTATGCAGTCCTTTTATATACCTTTTATTTAGATCACACACACTGGTTGCAGCTGGAGGTGGTACACCTCTAGTACTTCTTATGGGCACCTGCCTTGGCACGCCAGTCTCCTGGGCAAACTCATACCTGCCCCCAGGCTCATCAGAGTCATTACTGTCCTCTCTCCATGAATTCTATTCAATTTTTTAATTTGCTCTGTTAATGAGTTACAATGATATTAATTTAGGTTTGAACAGCCAATAACTACCTCACATTAGGTGTGCAAATTAATTATGTCAAAATAATGTTGTAAAATGAAATTAAATGTCAAATGAAAATATACATACATATATGTATATACATATGTACCTACATATAAATACTTATTAAAAATTGAAATCATGAAAATGTTAGCAAGAATTCGTGATAAATATGGCAGTGATACGATGATTTGTTCAATAATTATTTTATTGTGTAAAAACTTTCGCTCACTAGCCACTTTTTCAATTCCGTACTAAATTTAATAAAAGGAAAATCTACTATTCTGTTTGGAAGGGAATTACAAATGAGAGACGCCATGTAAATGCAGTTATTCCTGAATAATTCCAGTCTGACGCTGGGCATGTTGAGTAGTAAAATATGAGTTTTTTTGTTGCAGCTATCAAAAGTAGTAAAAAATGATGGGTTACATTTCACAAATTTAGCCATTTCACAAATATACATACAGGGCACTGAAAGGAGGTTCTGAGACTTGAAAACAGGTTTACAGAATTCAATCCCTTTTAAGCCGAATATAGCGCGAATGCACTTTTTCTCGCTTCATCTTCTTCTCCGAGCCACAGTCGACATATTGTGATGACGAAGATAGAACATCGGTTGGCTCCGACGTCGATACTGGTACAGGCTGTGATGTGATGGTGATGATGATGATGATGATGACTTGAGTCAGGTGTCTCAAATCCAGCTGAGCTGCTCTCCTGTGCACTACCTGAAATTGAGAACAGTTCTCTATTAACAACTGTATCACTAGTCATATTGCTAGTATCACTGTTTGACATTGGAACTGAAACATTATTCATGCCATAAAATAAAATGTAAGAATTCAATTATATGTTAGAATTATTATCATTGATATCCAAATCATAATATAATTGAATATCGCTAACAATATCCTTCTCAGTAAAGGTACTACTTCACTCTTTAAAGACTGATTGATTTGATTTTGAGAAGACTGTTGACGGTCAAATAGACCAAATAGAAGAAAATAGATTGGTCTACTTCAAATACCAGTTTAAAGTTCAGTATGTCATACTTGTCAGGTGATCCACTAAGCAATATTTCTGATATCTCCTGATCAGGGATTTTCCGGTCGGTATCTGCTAATTGTTGAACAATTGTCATCACTCCATTTATGTACTCTGGCATGGAAGTGAATTGGGAAAACTCTACTCTCTGTAACCGACGTAAAAGCACTACTCTTCAATACAATTTAAAAGCGTCTTGCAGTTTTTTCTTCTCATCTTTGGCTGACGTTGCATCTCGAAAGTACTGGATGCAACATGGCTTCACAGTCATACAAATCTTTGCAAGAGCACGTGAGTCTCTTATCGCATTACTTGACTCACCCTTGAAACAAGTCCATAACCCATCTAGAACTAAGGAGTTTTCCATGCAGTATTTCCAATTCAAATAAGTTCCAATATCATCCAATTTTTCAAAGGCAAATTGGGGGGCATGAAACATTTGTCCGCCATTTCCATTTTCATTAATGATTTCCGTGTGCAAAAATAAATATGTAATCGAATAAAATCGACTTACGAGTACGTGTCTTTCTCTTCTTGTTTGATGCTGCCTCTTCAATATTTCTGGGCCAGAACCTGTTAGCAGACTATTATGGGAAGTGTCAGCTTGGTTGCTCCCATATTCTGTGTGATCTCTTGTGTCGGAGTTACGAACTACGACGTTCATGCGTCATTAATATAATTATCCCTTAATGGCCTAATCTAGGTATTTCTAAGGGATTAGTTGAGGATTAGGGAGATTTCTAAGAGATTGGCTCTCTCGATTTGGATTTTTTGTGGTTGAGGTCAGACTGGCGAATTTTGTCCCTTAATGACCTTTTCTAAAGTATTTCTAAGGGGTTGCATGCTTGACTCTCTTGATTTCTTGTGGTTAAGGTATGAGGTTGATGCATTGTGTCCATTAATGACCTTTTCTATGGTATTTCTAAGGGATTGCATGCTTGCCTCTCGTTGATTTCTTGTGGTTAAGGTATGAGGTTGATGCATTTTGTCCCTTAATGACCTTTTTTATGGTATTTCTAAGGGATTGCATCCTTGCCTCTCTTGATTTCTTGTGGTTAAGGTATGAGGTTGATGCATTTTGTCCCTTAATGACCTTTTTTATGGTATTTCTAAGGGATTGCATCCTTGCCTCTCTTGATTTCTTGTGGTTAAGGTATGAGGTTGATGCATTTTGTCCCTTAATGACCTTTACTATGGTATTTCTAAGGGATTGCATCCTTGCCTCTCTTGATTTCTTCTGGTTAAGGTATGAGGTTGATGCTTTTGTCCCTTAATGACCTTTTCTATGGTATTTCTAAGGGATTACATGTTTGCCTCCACTATCAAGTGGAGGCAAGCATGTAATGACATGACATGAGCATGTAATGACCTTTTTTATGGTATTTCTAAGGGATTGCACCCTTGCCTCTCTTGATTTCTTGTGATTACGGTATGAGGTTGATGCCTTTTGTCCCTTAATGACATTTTTAGGGTATTTCTAAGGGATTGCAAAATATTTTTTCTAAAATTGCCTTAGCTAGGATTTTCCGATCAATATCTTAAAATTGCTAGACAGTGGACAGTAGTCATCACTCCATTGATATATTCTATATTGAGTCATGGAAGTAAACTGGGATTATTTAGATGTGCGTAATAGTACAACTCTGCGATATAATTCACGATCTTCAAAAGCACCATTTTATTTGGAGAGAAAGATTTGGTACCTTATATAATACAACAATAGAGATGGCTTGCATATAATATGCTCCTTTTCCAGAAGACGCCTGATCTTTTTCATCCTGTGAATCAGAGAAGCGGCTAATAATCGCAGCCTTTAGTGTGGTGTAAGGGTCGGTACTTGGAGGTGTGATAATAATATCCTGAACCTCGCGTGTAAAAATGATGTTTGATAAACGCTTAAATACAGAGACAAATTTATCGACTGTTTTACATAGTTCCAAAGTCGGATGCGTAAGAGACGATCTGTCTTTCCACTATTATTTCATAGATAAATAGTCGTAAATTTAGTTGTTTCCCGTCGTATTAAACTGTCGCAACATTGCTGGTAGTTTTTGCGCTTTACCAAACTGATGCCAGGTAACATAGTCGTCTATGTCAGTGACATAGACGACTTGTTATTTAGCAAACGTTGCAAAAAAAAATTGGTTGCCTGTAAAGTCGGTATACGGGCGAAAGTTTTACGTGACAACGACTTTTTATGTCTGTCTCTCTCGCTCTTAGGCGGGCTAACCATGCCCGAGTGGAAGGGACGCGTGCCTCTCACTCGCTCTCATTGTGAGCGCATAACGTGAGCGGAGCGTAACGCAGTTTCTTGAAGTGTCACCCGGCAAACCAATTTATAAGACGTTGTCACGTCAAAACCTTTCTTCTATTTCATCTTCAGCAAGGCAAATACGAGATAGGATCATTATCAGACTGGTCTTGCCCATGTAAATCACTTGAAGCCCTCCTTTCGGAACTTTGGAAAACTAAGTCATGGAAATCCAGCATTAATTGATTATCATCAGCCTCGCAATTAGCGCCTCTGATAGGAGTGCTCAGTCTGGTCAAAATTGTAGTTTTAAGAACGACTTGAAAATGTTGGTACTTAGTATTACAAAACTTAGTATTATTTTACCCTTCGTAAAATTATTTCAGGTAGTACGCATTTTTTATAAAAAGATACTAGTTTTTCCGTCATTAATTGTACGAAGTCTTCGTCCCTCTCGACTTCCAAAACGGCAATCGGTTGTGCTGATGATGTGTAGCACACAAAGTAACATTTTTTCATTCTGGTTACTCGGAGCTGTCCTTGTATCTATTCAAAGAGAGAAATCAATAGTTATTTACATATACGTGTATCAATAATTTGTGTAGGTATTTTTTCCAACAGTAAACATAAACACACCTAAAACAATTTTTAAATCATATGTAATTTAAATTTTACCAAATATCTAGTTCATGCATGGCATTATAAAGCATGTCCACGTAATGGAACTGTTTGCATTATTACCATCTGGGTTTGCTCCAAGAAAACCATATTCGTAATCTATTTACAATCCAGCTGGACGAACTGTTTTTTTTTTAAGTTTTCAGCAAAAATTGTTCGTGCTACAGATTCGTTCTGCTGGTCATATATCATGTCTTTTGTACATGTGTCACTTTTGTACAGAATTAGTTTGACGTGACTGTGACACGGCCTTGTTTTCCTTCGTTTGCAAACCTGGAAGAGTAGGTAATTATATAAATTGTAAAAAAAAAAACAATATGGTTAATAAAACAATACCACTTTTCTTACTAACCACACCAAAATGAATTGTAGTCAACCTATCACATCGGTATGCGTTATATAATTCATTTTCATGCTGCCCAATGGTAGACATTTCAATGTCTTTTATTTCCATTGGAGTTTTTTTGGAATTCCAACAGCTTTTCATCACAAGCTTTTTGTAGTTCATCTTTATTTACTGGCTCTACAGGATCATGAGCTTTGGGACCATATTGTTTATTTGGTTTCACTTTAGGAACGAGAATCCGTCTGCGGATGTAAGACTTTTGACGTTCTTGGCTTTTTGTCTTCTGTTCAATATTTTTTTATTGTATTTAGTCCTGGACTTTTGGAAGTGCATTTTCTCCATGCGCTTGCTTGCCACTTATGTCCAGCCATTTTCGTAAGACCTGAAATGTTGTTTTTTTGTGTATATAAAAATACATGATTAGTGAAACGATCATTTCAGTGAAATAATGACTGTTTTTTTTTCATAATGTTCATTTCATAATTATGTAGGTAAGCACAGCTGACGTTTCTACAACTACCAAATTAAACATACATTACAGTTATATGTACAAGTAGGTATAGAATTTAAAATTACCTGCAACATGAACCCTCCTTTGATAAGATCCACGTTTATGAAGGTTTATGCGTTTTCCACAGATTAATGTGCTGACTATACTCATGAGATTTTCGCAAATGTTTGCGTTTCATTTGACAAACGATAAGCTTTGCCCACAACCTTTTCATTGGCAGCCATAATGAATGCCCAAACCACAGTGGCATTTTTTTTTTCATGTCGTCCATTACATCTACACCGGGGTCTTTGGTAGTATTAGATTTCCATGAGCAATAATATGATTTGCAATCGGTATGTTTGCCGAAGACATGTAGTGGGCCATTCTTCAAATCTGATCGTAATTCAGAGTGGTTTTGTGCTTTATTTATAATGATTTTCCGAGACACAGTTGTCAGTTTTGAAAATCTTGTCTTTAGCATTTTTCTGCCATATAATGGCAACTTCGTGTTAGCTATGCAGTGGATTTCGGGTATAACGACAATGAAGGGATCACTCTATTTTCGTCGTTATATCCGGAAGTCGTTACAGGCAAAGGTAAAGAGATACAGACACGTACACATGTGTAGTTTATATTCATTTATTATTGAAAATATTTGCACACATAGTTATTCACCGGGACATTTAAAAAAATGTGTAATATTAGTTTGCTTCAATTTATTTTTTTGTGCTAGTGTACGCTGTAGGGTGTATCCTATTTTCATTACTTCTTCAATATCTATAATATCCTTTCCATCACCAAATAAACAGTATCTTTTAAGCTTTGTAACACACCTTCCTTGCAATCTTCTTCTTCCTCCTCATTTTCCTCATCTTGCGTCGTATGTGATGGAACAACAGTTTTAACAATTTCACTCATCGGACTCATCGGACAAATCGCTAGTAGTGATAAGTTGACTGTCATAATCAACATATGTTGCCCAGTCCGCAACATTTGTTCCGCTTGATGATACTGTAGTCAGTTGTGCCAATGTTATGTTCAATTCATCATCGGAGTCGTCGTCAATTGTTGTGATAGCCGAAGATTTACGGAACCCAGCGTGTACAAAACACTTTTTGATCGTATCCGGAGTCACCCGAGCCCATGCCGTAGTTACCATTTCAATGGCATCTAAAATATTAACGGAAACGGGCCTGCCGAGTTTTCAGTGTCGTTCATCATTTTCTGTACTAAAATCTTCCTATAATGACTTTTGAGGGTTTTAATTATCCCTTGATCAATCGGTTGAATCACTGATGTAGTGTTTGGTGGTAAAAATGCCAGTTTTATGTTGGTCAAATTCTCTATTTTAAGATGAGCTGGGCAATTGTCAATAAATAAAATGATCTTCTTTTTGTTATTTCTTAACTGGGAGTCCCATTTGCGTAGAACTTTTTCGAAAATCTCTGAAGTCATCCAAGCCTTTTTGTTTGCTTCGTAATCAACTGGCAAAGATTTAACATGTTTGAAACATCTTTTTTGCCTTGCCTATGACCAATAATTTTCTTTTTTCCCCTGCCATACTTGATGCAACAAGCACGGTGATTCTATTTTAGGGTAATATTTGTTTGTGTTGGTGTGGGAGAGTATGTAGTGGAGCGACTACCCTATATGTATCACTCTCACTAATTATGTATTACTATTGCTGACTCCAAAATGTGGTAAATGAAAAACCTTTCACGATACGACTACTTTACTGCGATGTTGGCTTAGGACCAGGGGTAGGACACGGCCATACAAATGTAAATTTTTGCATTTTTTTTTATAACAGCGCCATCTGGTAATAAGCCCCGAAAACATTTGGTTAATTGTAAAAAAAAAAAAATGTGATGGCGCTATTTGCAATAAATGAGTTCACCTAAGTCAATGTCAAGCTTCAAACAGTTGTTGTCAAACAAAAATCAAAATTTTGGGGAGACGGTTATTTTTCTTCTGTTGCCATTGCGCTTCAAAATTTTGAAAATTTTCAAGATTTTCGTCGTTGTTTTGTGCTGTTCTTTACCGATTTCACACAGTTCGTCGGGTCCTCCTCCGTCTACTGTTGAAATCCCAATTATTCGCGAAAGGACGTTTTTAAGTGGTAGTGCGTGGACGCTTACTTGATCGTATTTTGTGATGTTCAGTTTATAGTTAAATGTTATTATTTATAGCTGGTGCCGCAGCATTCACAGAATTTTAAACGGCAAATTAAATTATGAAGGAGAGGACGAAATTAAAAAAAAGCACAAATGTATTATTTTAAACATTAACATATCAAAATGAATAAATAGTCATGCTCAGTATTTACCAATTTTATTTACGCGTTTTAGTTATTTATGTTAGTTTATTACGCGTTTTAGTACGCGTATTTCAGGGGATGATATCTCTTAGTACGCCCTATGTTTACTGGCAGTAGTCGCTTGTATTATAGCTAGGTAGGTACATGAATAAAATATGCACACATGAGTACGTGTGTATACACGCGCACGCACACATTCAAAGAAATAGTTCCAGGGCAAACTCCTAGGCGGCGCACGGGGGACAAAATTCGTACTTTAGAGGGCGCTCTATTTCCGTATATAGTATTACTCTATGCTTAGGACTAATACAATAGCGTGTGATTAAATTTATGCTTAACTATAGCTATAGGTACGTTACTCATAGATCGCGTATCGCGTTACACTTGTGGTGTGATGTAGGTATATAGCCCTACATCTACATCCCCCTTTTTAAAAAAAAAAAAAACTTTTTTACACTGTGTTGTGAAGCTTGTCGTGTTGTATGGTTGGCGACTGATGGCGACATGTAGTGACGAAACCGCACGAGGGCCGGAGGTTTCAGGTGTCAAAGCGCACAGTCTTCATAACTGTGCGACCGGATCTCGTAACGATTGCTTTAGCTGGAACTGGAACGGTTAAAGTACTGGGGCTCGGTGACTCAGATAATGATTTCGTTTGTTTCTCGGTCGAGGCGTCAAATGACTGTGTTTCGTTCAATGGTGGTATTATAACATAAGCTGGTTTAAGCCTATCGAGCGATACTGTTACTTCCCGAGAACCCATTTTGATTGTGTAAAATTTAGAATGTTTACTTATAACTCTGAATGGTCCTTCATAAGGCGGTGTTAATGATTTTCGAGCCTCTTGTTTGATGAAGACGAAATCCGACTCATGTAGGTCTTTGTGCATAAAAATCTTCTTGGTTGTTTGGACTCTTGTGTTATTTGGTCGTAAAGATGCTAGAGTGTCCATGAGTTTGGTGGTGTTCTCGGTGTCCGTTTCAGTAGATACGTTCCGTTGGAATGAAAAAATCGCCAGGTAATCGTATAGACTTTCCAAATGTCAGCTGTGCTGGGCTAAATCCTATGTCCTTTTTATGGCGGACCTAAGTCCAAAAAGAACTAAAGGTAGTTCTTGAGCCCAGTAAGCCGTGTCTTTACAGCGTGCCATTAAAGCTGCTTTTAGAGTGCGGTGCATACGTTCTACCGTACCGTTTGCTTTTGGGTTGTATGCGCACGTGTGTATCTTCTCGATTCTGAGTTTTTTTGTCAGTTGTGTAAACAGTTGTGACTCGAATTGTCTGCCTTGATCTGTGGTTATCCTAACTGGGCATCCATATCTTGAAATCCAATGCTCTATAAATTTATTTCCAACTGTTTGTGCTGAGATATCCTTGATTGGAATAACTTCTATCCATTTAGTGGCTCTGTCTATAATGGTTAGACAGTATGTATACTCTTCAGATTGTTTTAGAGGTCCGATTATGTCAATATGAACATGTTCGAATCGATTTGAATTTTCAAATTCTCCCGATGATGTTATTGTATGTCATTGAATCTTTGCTTTTTGACAAGGTATGCAGCTTCTGACATATTTCGTTACGTCTGCATTCATACCAGGCCAAAAATATCTTTGTGTGATAAGGCGTCGAGTAGCCGAGGCGCCAGGGTGGCTAAGTGCGTGGGTACTTGATATGGCGCGTTCTCGGAACTGCGCCGGCAGGTACAATCGCGCTTTGCTCCCTGCCGTTTCGAAGATTAGTTGTTGTTCCACATCTGGTAAGTTGAATGATTTAAATTGGAGATTATTTTTTTGTCGTAAAGTTTCCAACTCCTTATCTTCGATTTGGCTCTTGTAAAGTTGCTCGTAGTCGAAAGTGGTTGGTAGCTTAATTTCTTCTAATCTTGACAAAAAATCTGCGGCGTTATTGAGTTCGCCCTCAATGTACTCGATCTTGTTGCAGAATTGTGCGATAAAATCTAACTGTCGCAGACGTCGAGGTGAATCGACCTTTGATTCTTTCTTTGATAATGCGAAAGTAAGTGGCTTGTGGTCTGTCATCACAGTTAGTTCTCTGCCTTCAATTAGGTATCGAATATGTTTGATTGCCATGAAAATAGCTAGTAATTCTCGATCGTAAGTGCTGTACTTCATTTGTGCGTTATTTATTTTTTTTGAGTAAAACGCTAGTGGTTGAAGTTGTTGGTTTACTAATTGATGTAGTGCGCTACCGACACAAGTGTTTGAGGCGTCGGTAATTAAAATTAGTTTGGCGGACGGGTCTGGGTGCACGAGCGTGGTCGCCTCGCTTATCATTTGTTTACATTTGTTGAATGCGTCTATAGCTTGATCCGTCCAAACTATTTTTGTTTTATCTTTCTTTTTAGAGTTATATAGGTACTTGTCCAATATTGATTGTGTTTCTGCGGCTTTCGGCATGCTGCTTCGATAAAAATTACAGAGCCCAAGGAATCTTCGTAGCTCCTCGATGGTCTCGGGTTTGGAGTATTCTGTGATGGCCTTGACCTTATCTTCCTGTGGCCTTATGCCGTCACACGTGACGTTGTAACCGAGAAATTGGAGCTCTGCTTTGCCGAACTCGCACTTGCTGGTATTTATAGTGATTCCATACTGGTTTAGTCGCTTGAAAACTTCCTCAAGGTCTTGTAAATGCTGGATCCTATTTTCAGAGGCGACTAAAATATCGTCTAAATAGGAAAAGGTGTTTTCCGTGTTTTTTAGAACTACGTTGATAAATCTTTGAAAACTTTGTACTGCGTTCCGCATACCAAAATTTAGCTTCAGAAATTCAAAACTTCCGAATGGTGTGACGATTGCGCTCTTTGGAATGTCTTCTGGTGCAATCGATATGTGATGGTAAGCGCGTCGGATATCGATTTTTGATAAAATCTTTTTACCTTTAAGTATATGAGTGAAATCCATCAGTCTAGGGATAGGGTAGCGATCGGGCTCTGTTATGGCGTTTAATCGCCGGTAATCGCCACACGGTCGCAATTCCCCGTTTTTTTTTCTTGACAACGTGAAGTGGATTGGCCCAAGGACTGGTGGAAGGTCTGCATATTCCGAGATCCATCATGTGTTCAAACTCCTCTTTGGCTGCCTTATATTTTTGTGGGTTAAGTGGTCGTGGTTTCTCATATACGGGTGGTCCACGCGTGCAGATGTAATGTTGTACATTGTGTTTCGGAATTTCTTTGAACGATTCCGGTTTGGTGATATCTGGGTATCGCGCTAGTATTTGATGAAACGGATCGTCTATGTTGATGGCTCTGATAGTGGCCTCAGCGCTTCCGGTAGACAGCTGTGCTTTCTTAGAAATGTTAGTTAACTTGTCGACCAACTTTCTGCCGTGTAGATCAACCATAAGTTGATTTTTGGCTAGGAAATCGGCTCCGATTATTGATCTCTGGACGTCGGCCATGATGAAAGTCCAGCGTAGTGGTCGCCGGAGTCCTAGGTCCAGGGTGAGTGTCTTTTCGCCGTATGTATGGATGGTTGTGCCGTTGGCCGCATAAAGGGTGTAGTCGGTGGGTTGTTTGTTTCCCTTCTTGCAGGCTAATACGGACACATCGGCGCCAGTATCAATAAGAAAGCGTGATCCGTTTGTCATGTCTGTGACGCATAGGCGATATGATGTTTCGGCACCGACGCTCGCCAACGTAGGTGTCGAATTTAGTTTAACGACTTTTTAGAACAGCGATCGTCGCCGCATTTTTTTGCGTTTTCCCCGAAGATATAATGGAAAAAGCATTTAAAGTTGGCGTCTCCCGGCTTTGCTTTCTGCTCCCTGTATTTGTCTTGGTGATCCTGGAGCGTGATTTTGATCTTGATCTGTATCGTTGCTGCTGTTGGTCGTCGTTCTGTTGTCGCCGAGAGAGCAACGGCTCAAACTTTCGGTTCATGTTTGCGATTTCTCGAGTTAGATTGCTAATTGGTCGTTAATTGTTAGATTGACGCTGTGAACTTCAGCCGGTCTTGTCGTTTCTATTATCTTGTCGGCAATCTGTGCTATGTCATCTAAGTCGACTTTGCTGCATGCTGCGATTACTGCTCTTACCGTGCTAGGTAGGCGTTTCAACCATAACAATTTAATGGTTTCTTCCTGCACCTTGTTACGACCTAGCTCTTTCATTTTGCGAAGCAGTTGTGATGGTCGCTGGTCACCCAACTCGATTTCAGTTAATAGTTTATGCAGTTGTATTGTTTCTGACTCTTCGTACGCCAGAATTAGTCTATTTTTTAGAGTTATATATTTGTTAATGTCGGGTGGGTTCTCGAGAATGTCACTTACCTGACTCAATTCCTCTCGCCCCAGCTTAGCTATTACCAATTGAAATTTGCACAAGTCACTAGCTTTTTGTGATGCGATGATGGCCTCGAATTGGTGAAACCACAGCCTCGGTTGTGTCGTCCAGAAGTCTGACAACCGGGTTTGGATGGTGACAGCGCTGGCTGCCATCTCTGCTGCTGCTTGGCTGGTGGTGGGTTGCTGTGGTGGTGGCGCGTACGCTGCGTCATCGGTGGTGGCTCCCATGAGAAGCTTGAGTCCCTCCGTATCGATGTTAGCCGGGTTGGTCATCGTGTTTCTTCTTCGTAGGTAAGGTCACCAATATAGGGTAATATTTGTTTGTGTTGGTGTGGGAGAGTATGTAGTGGAGCGACTACCCTATATGTATCACTCTCACTAATTATGTATTACTATTGCTGACTCCAAAATGTGGTAAATGAAAAACCTTTCACGATACGACTACTTTACTGCGATGTTGGCTTAGGACTAATACAATAGCGTGTGATTAAATCTATGCTTAACTATAGCTATAGGTACGTTACTCATAGATCGCGTATCGTGTTACACTTGTGGTGTGATGTAGGTAGGTAATGTAGGTATATAGCCCTACACTATCTTTTGATAATTTTCCACCAACGCACTTTTCCCCGTTAAATTTCAAGGTTTTATCAGGAGTTAACTTAAAAAACAAACCTGTCTCGTCAGCGTTCCATATTTGGCTAACAGTATAACCTTAAGTCAATTTTGGGAAAACTGTTTTTAGCCAGTTGTCACAGTCACTACACGAGCGGCTTCTCCACAAACTTTGTCTACTACAATATCGTGTCGTTGACGAAATCGGTATATCCAGCTTTCCGAACACTCAAAATCCATTTTACCGGATTTAACCGCGCAGCGCGGTTAAATCCGGTAGTTGTTAAGTTACTTAAAACGTGCGCGATCCGCACACGTTTAATTAACTTCCAATAACGAATGTCAGTTCCCTCAGGCTAGTTGACACTTGACAGTGACAACTCTACAAAGACGACTGCGTCGTTGTCGCTCGATGCGTTTTTAACCGACGGAGCGGAGGAGGTTTACAATTCGACGCGTATAATTATATACTAGCTGTTATGCCCGCGGCTTCGCTCTCGTTTTATCGCTATCACACAAAATTGGGTGAGGCTCACAAAAAGTGTACCTTAACACACGGGAACTTGTGACACACGATAACACACTGGAAATAGATAACACACTGGAAATATTGTTAAGGCTTATTCACACGACAGTAAAAAAATAAAACAATTGTAACTAAAACACTAAATAAGTAGTTATTCACTAAGTTTATTTAATTAACTCAAAAACTTGACTAAACATTATTTATTACTATACCTATACCTTATTAATCAAATAATGAGATCGTAATTTGTACTTTATTTTATAATCACGAATAGTTTTTTAATAGTTATTTGTATTTTTTTACTAATTTAGCCTGTTATTATGTTTGATGTATACTTGTAAATCTTATTCAAAATAAACCTCGTCGCTAGTAACAGCTAAAAAATATTCTTTTGGCCGTTCCGTGTTTTGTGTAATTTCAATCCTTTTTATAATCGAATTTTCAGTGACTGTGTCTACATCTCTTAATTTTTGAACAACAAATCTGAGAGTCGGTTTTTTACGGTTTTTAAGAACCGTATGGTAAAATAACTTTTCCCTTCTTCAGTACGAATATCTTCTATAAATCCTATGTAGTACTTCCATGCGGCTCTTTGATAGTATCTAACAAGTACAGTGTCGTTGAAACATAGCCACATTTCTGAATGAATTTCCGATGTCACTTCCGGGTCATTAATTGAATCGTCATTATTTTTAATGTCATTCTGCTGAGCCGGAGTCATGACCAATACTCTAGCTAGGTTAGTTTCTATTAATCTCTCTTCTTCATTTGATATGAGATTTATTCTTGTCGCTTCGTTACTAGTATCCAATTTTTTTACTTTTTTATAACTTCCCTTGTCAGTTCTTTTTGCTTGCATCTTAGTCGTATTTGTCTTTTTTCTAAAATTTGATATCGTCTTCGGCTCCTTCGTTTTATAACTTGTATCATCAAAATAATTTTCGTCATCTGTAATGTTATACTCGTCATCGGAGGAATCATGCAAAGAAAACAAGTCTTCGTCTGTACTGCTATCATCTGTTTTCTGTTTCTTATTTATTCTAGGATTTATGTCTGTAAGTTTTCTTTTCTTAGGATTATTCTTCTTTGTATTAATTGGGTCAACAAATGGCTTTATATTTTCCTTAGAGCATGAGGCAACAATGTTTGTTTTTGGGTCCACTTCTTTAGGATTAAATGGGCCATATTGGGTCAAATCAAAGTAAGACTTATTCTCCTCAGTATTCTTTATCTCTGATAATATTGTTATCTTTTTTTGCGGTGCAATTGACTTTTCGTTCTTCACGTTTTTTGGTTTTAGTAAGTCCGCAGATTGCACATTAAGACAGTCGCAAAAACCGGGTCTACTCTTTTGGCAAAAGTAGCTTAGGTAACGGTAAAAAATCGAATTAGCTGAGTTAACGTTGTTAATGATTTGGTGTATTTTCATAGTATTTGATACTGGTACCAGTTCTTCTGATTCGTTGAGTATGGCATCGTCGGTAATATAAAAAAGCTGTATTTCTGTTTCAGACGTCTGGAGCAATTCGTAAGCTGTTTTAGCGTCAGGAACATCTGAACCATAAGCGACAAGTGAATCTAATCTTCGTTTTATAGCACCTCCCACGCCATCAGCGGCTCCTTTGCCGTGGGAGGCTTCGAAAAAGTTCCATGTTGAAAATGGAAAACCAAGTTCCTTCGTTAGTTTCGAGAAATAGTAAAAGTTTTTCTTCTGTCGATACTGAGTAGTAGGGCCATCTGAATAAAAATGAATCCCATTTACTTTAGGTAGTTTCTGTTTTATCAATTCTAGCACTGGTAAGAGATGTGCCCAAATAGCATCTGGCCCGTGTTCTTTGTTTGGAGATATAGATGCAAAGGACTGATTATCGTTTTTAGTATACAACATACCAGTGTGAAGGCTAATCTGTTGTCTTGACCCATCAAAGTGCATTGCTTGTATTTCAGTGCTTAATTTACAAGCATAGTTCTCGGAAAAGTCGATGTGCAATCCAACGGTTTGGTCATCCAGATTTTTCGTGCACCGGCGATATTCTTTGTACTGGTGCATGATATTGTAGGAATGGGTTTTGAAATTCTGCAATTCCTCTTGAAACGCATCCAAAAGCATTTTCAACGTACCAGTCTTTTTTTCCTTGTCAATTTTTTTTGTGGTCTTCGTCACATCGCTATTTCTTTTTGGTTTGTATTCATGAGATTTCAAAACCCATTCGTACCATGAAATGCTGTCATTTAGATTTTTCTCATCCATTGTAAAGTTGATATGCTTATTTTTGCACAGCTCACACTCTCCATAAGAACATTCCTTGGATTTTAAATCACACACAACCATGCGCAATAATTCTTCAAGATCTTTTGTTCCTATTAAGCCAGTCGCCTCGAGTACTTTGGCTTTCATTTGTAAATTTTCGTGTCTTTTGCAAGCGCAGGTATCTCTCTTCTCGGCTTTTGGTGGCAAAACATAAAAGGGCCTGTATCTTTTGAAAGTAGCAAATGACAATTTTCCACCTTCTTGTCTGTATTTTTGATGTAGTTTACGTAGAGTTCCAAATATCTTCTCTGTTTTTTATGTTTCTTTTGTGTTTTTATTTCATTCTTGCCAGCAGTTATTCTACTTACATCGTCCCTCTCGTAAAAGTCTCTTAACTGCGCCTGTATTAAATAGCTTTTATTATTCTGTCGCATATGATGCCGAATTTTTCCTTTCAAGCCTAAATAGGAAGCTATTTTGGTTTTCATCTTGTATCTATCGATAGTGTTACTTTTGCTGAAAACATTCTTCATTAATCGTTTTTCTTGAACATTTTTATTTTTGTAACTTTCTTTTATAGTTTCTACAATAACGTGATGTTCAAACAGTGTCTTTTTCTTCGGGAGGTATATTTGGCAAATGTTGCTCAATGTAAGCATTCGTTTTCGATGAAGGAGTCCTTTCTTCAAGATCATCTTTTGTAATTTTAGCACTTATTTTTGCATTTTCTTCAAGATCATGAATTAATTTGTTTTTTTCTTTGATGATTTCGAGTAACTCATTGTTTTTCTGTTGATACCTGTTTAATTTTTGTCCCATATTTTTTAAGAGTCGTTTAAATTTACTTACATCCTCGTTTAGTTTTTTGTTTTGAGTCTTTAGCTTAAAAATCACTCTTCTTTTATTATTCTTCTTCTGTTTTAAAACTGGTGTATGTTCTGGTAAAGGCACAATTTCAGACTTCGATTCTTGTTTGGATTTCTTCTTTCTATCTCTCCACTGCTTTCTTATATTTTCCTGCTCAGATGAAGCATATTCTGCTATTTTCTTTCGGTTTTGTTTTGTTCTCTCCGCATTTTTTCTTTTCTGTGGTAAGAACTTTTCTAGATTTTTTTCTTTCAGCCTTTCCCTGTAGCGCTTTTGCCTTTCAGCCGGTGTTAGCGGCATCTGCAAAAAAATAAACGGTTTAAACCAAAATAAATATTATTGTATGCATCTGGCTCAGGACTGCGTGCTTTGGAAAACACGGGGAGGGCTTTGTCCAGCAAAGAACATCTCAATGGCATTACGATGTGAACGTAGCTTTACACACTTCACGTGTGTTACGTCACACAGTTTCGTAACACACGCAACACACGTGCACAAACACACGTGATCAATATAACCTAAAATTCATGTAGCATCTTTAAACGCAATGCAAATCAGTGGTGAACTACATTATTAAATAATAGTAACGTCCCTCTCAACTGTCCTTAACCGAAGCAAACATATTACATTACTTACCATGCGCAATTGCTTCCGAAAATTATCGAAAATCCAAGGACGAAAAATAACACACACAGAGTACTGCCACTTTCACAAAAACCAAGATGTCTGACAATGACACTGACATTTCATATTGAAAATAGTAATGTTGCCATCACAAAAAAATATTATTACGTGTTGCTAGTGCTTATTACAAAAAAACTACTACGTAGCAAGTCTACATAACACACGGGAAATATGATTCGGCACATTTGTTTTTTATATCATATTTTATTTATTTATTGCCTGTTTTATTATATCTACCACTGAGATAGTAGTTTTAACTCCATACATTTTACACATTACTTAGATATAATGTTTAAAAGTAAATAAAAGATGAAAAAAAATAAAAATTAACTCGAGTTGCGTTAGACACATTTTATTTTTCTATGAAACAACAAGTGAGTAATTTGTTGTATCGGTTCGTTTTTGGTTAAATTCAAATATATTCACTATTTCAAACGTTCGATATTAACAAGTTAATAATAGCTTACATGGAACACTAAAGTTTGATTTATTACGAACTTTCGAAATATCATTTTTCTTTATTCAAAATTCTTCTTATAAAAAAATATGGTAAAGTACACTTTTTGTGAGCCTTCACCAATTACACGGTACGGTTCTGACGTTAGGAGGTATCTACTGTGCTATTTGATACGCACAGTTTGTAAGCGTTATTCTTAAAAATGCATTTTTTTCCTGCTCTAACAAGTTATCGTAAGTAATATGTAAGTTTTTTTTAGAATTATTATACTCATGTAAAACGTACGAATTATTTTATACAATTGCAGGAATCAAAGTTAAAGATGATTTAACTTAATTTTATTGTTTAGGTAGTAATACATGCTAGATTCAGATCAACTAAATGTAATAGAGCTTTTATTATAGCCAGCGTACACGAGATACTTTTCCACGGACTTTTTGCACTTCATTATACAACATTAAGAAATGTATCGCTCGCAACACATAAAAAGTAGGGCGATACGCGTGCAGAAAACTATCGTGTTCGCTGGTTGTCTAAAGTGATTTAATTTAATTGAATGGCATCAATGATTTTTAAACATGTATAATGTATAAAAGACGACACGCATTTGCGCTTCATTGGATGCATGTGCCAAAGTAAATTACTTAGCAGTCGATTTTTTATGGATCTTTCTTTTTTATTTACTTCATACCAGTTAATAAACGATTAATGTATTATTTTAGCTGTGATAGAAAAATAGATCGAAATCAAATATTGATTGTGTAAGCAAAGTGAATTGACTGATTCGTTCATTCATAAATTTTAAATTATATTTTTATACAATAAATTGGTGTGTTCTACTTCCTTGTTTTATTTGAGACTACAACTGAGACTTATTTTTCCTTGCAATTATTTTCTTTAGGAATAGCATCTTTTGATTTGCTATAGCTAATTCTATTATCTTTGGAATTATCCATGATCCAAAAAAACAAACAAAAACATTTAGCAAACACATAATGACGTCATCGTCATTCGTCTCTTTCGAACTCGTTGTCAATGACTTATTTCGATCTTGCATAGGCATCGATTGACGTCACTAAGTGTTTCTGAATGCTAAACCTGGCGGAGTATATTGTTATACAATGGAATTACCTACGGGCGAGCACGGGCCGGAGACGTAATGCCTTTCCACCGTTTTCATCTACGCTTAGATGTGACAAAGCTAGAATACGGATATGTTTGTCTCTTTCTCGCGGGATAAAATGTTGGAAAGACAATTTGTCCACGGCCCGTGCTAGCCCTGCTGGTGCAACTTTGCTTCTCCCAAGGCCTATCGCCCTGTTGAATGGTCGCACACGAGATTACTAAGGTAGGTAAGGGTCACAAAGCCTACACGGAGTCTGTGTGTTGTTTCACTGTGTACTATAATATACCCCACAACATCGGTTACACTAGAAGATTGTGCACCGAGGGAGTTAAGCAGTGTCTAACGTCACGGACGGCTAATTGAACCCTGAGCGTAACGAGGGACTCTTAGAGTTAACTCCCGAGCACAGCGAGGGAGTTACGAGTATGTTGAGTCCTGAGTGAAGCGAGGGGTTTAAGCCGCCCGAGACGAAGACACTGCTTAATTCCAGAGGTGAATACTCTATATACTTGTCGCCACACCTTCTGCGAGGAAATAAAAATGGTACAAACATTGCGAAACGCGACTTTTCCTGTTCCATACAAAATTTCATTTGATAAAGGAGTGATTTATCGTTGCAATTATTTGGTTATCATTATAACTAAGAAATACGTAGTTTACTAGATACTGCGGCGCCAAAAATGAGTAAAAAAAAAAGCGTTTTTTGTTTTAAAATTTCATGCTATTGCGTTTTTTTTGTGGTGGCCAGTTCGATTTTTGAATAACTTGTCCTTTTGATGAGTTTTTACTCAATTTTAACCTCTTTGCTCGAGAACTCCCTTGGGAGTTTCGTTTAACATTATCAGAATCAGAATCGTTTAACTGTGTGTTACAAAGATCTTAAAATACTGTTATTAACATTAGTATCAACATTATCTCCCTTTACGAGTCTTCGTGATTTGTAATTGGTCATTGTCGAGCAGGTGGTGTGAAAAAAATAATAACTACAGAATAAGTTGAAGAAATTATTTATTTATCCTCATCATAATACATGTCACTTATCGCGTACACAAGCGACTAAAGCCTTCCATAGCTCAATTGACTTTGGCATGAAGTTACATCATTTTGTGCTGCGCGGGCGTCGCACACCGTACAACTACAAGCATAACAAACGGGAAATCACTAAAGAAAAACACTAAAATTCCGACTTATCACTAACAGGCATGGAGCTCACTGGTTTTACTCTATACTCGTTATTATGGAATAATCAACGATGGCTGCGTGAAGAATTACTTTGTATGAGATAAACGCTCATTTTTTTTGCGCTCGGTGCGGTTATAATATACTCTAGATGGTGTCATGGATATAAAACCTGCTTTTGTTTTTATTTTTAAAAAAAGTTGCTTTAAACCGCCCAGTTACTTACATAGTTTGTAAAATATGAGCAATCTTATTTTTTTATTATTAAAGACACAGCTCATGTGATCCCCGAGTATAGAGGCATAGATCCTCAATTTTAAAATAAAATAACATGCAAATTAACAAGTTGACCTTGTCACGCCAATACCGTAGACAGACTGACAAAACTATTATAATAATAGCATAGATATTAACATTAGATACCAATGATTACAATTTATGGTAACAATTTTTTTACTATTAACAAGGAACAAATTTCATTATTGTGCAGAAAAACGATGCCAATTTGCCTAAATAGTAAATTATTATCATTATTGCAAAATTACATTTCCCGCGTACAAAAAAAAACCAAAATAAAAACTATAATTAAATACAAAATGAGTTAACGAATTTTTTTACACACAATACAAGTAAGCGCGCTCGTTTATCAGTATCGCCGTTTTTTATGTATCTTTCTACATAAGCTTAGAGCCTACTTTAGTTTAACGATATACAGATATACTCGCGCGTACTGTACACAGACATACATACATAAAATTAACTGATGACATTCACAATACATGCTATTCGCATACACACTCTTAAAAATGGACTTTCATTATTCACCAAACGAAAATATAAATAGGATACGAACATATTACCTAGACGTTAATCTAAAATTACCTGTCTTTATTGTACATATTTCAATAAATATTAGTGTAGCAAAACTCGAGTAACAGCAAAAAGCATCGCATCGTAAAAAGTATGCAGCCTTCCATAAGTACACAAAAGTATTTACTTCTGCCTGTATTACAGAAATTACTTTTAAAAACCAATAAATATCGACTATTCATCATTATTATTTTATCTAAAAAACAAAACAATATAATCGCATAAGATCTTTCATTTAGAATTTGATTGAATTTATTTATAATAGTGGACTGATCACTTTCATATCAGACGAGTAATATGAACAACACATCCGACCGTATCGTACAATACTAATTAGTGAAATATTATTTTTATATCGGTATTACGAAATTTTTATTTAGTGAGACAAAACAAGAGATAACAATAAATAGACCTATCGCTCGGTTCGAACATTAATCCTAGAATCGAAAAGGTACATCACAATAAATACTATGACTACAATATTTTTCTAACGAGTCGAGAGAACGCAGTGTGGGGATATTACCTAGCTTGACTGTCGATTAGTTTATGATGGGAGTGATCAATTCTATTTAGATAATGACGATTGCCACGACTCTTCTTCATCATGACCAGCAACCTTTAGCATGAGTTTTGTACGTTACGAAAACTTTTTCTTTTTTTGTTTGGCTCCATACATTTCAATGAAGCGCGCCTGGCGGAAATGTTAAGGAACTGGGTTAAATGTATGAAGCCAAACGAAAACAAAAAAAGTTTTTTTAAACTCAAAATTCGCGGCAAGCCACCTGTCAAACGCATGCAATAGTTGCTTTATGTGATATTTAAAAGTTTTTTTTCCAAACATTTTATGGTGCATTCAATCAATTTGTTAAGCAGACTAAAGCACAAGCGCACTTTATTATATTGGAAAATCTAGCGCACGGGGGAATCGCAGCGCGTCCAATGATCGTTATTATTCATTGTGATCGTAATTATTCTATATTTAAGAGAGGATAGTGTAATTCTATTGTAACAAACATGTGACAGTAATTCCAAAAACAAAAGAGTGATGGCAACCGTCACTACAGCATTGAGTAAAATGCCTATTACATTTCGGGATTTGTCGGGCCCTGTCTATCGTGTACCCTGCCTGAAGCAAGGTCACAACCTCTCTGTCGTCCGATTTAGGGACCCCGAGTCCCTGTCTTATTACACTACCCTGTTCGTAGCACTATCTACACTACACTATCCTGTACCCAGGGTCCGAGGAATCGCGTAACGAATAGGGCTTTTAGGTGAGCATTGAGAGCGATATAATTAGTTACTAAGTGCGTTCCGGACTGGACCTGGTGGCGGGCGGCGGAAAAACTCCAAACGAGAAGCGCCAGTAAAAAAGAGTGATGGCAACCGTCACTATAGTATACCAGGGTGTATACACCGTGGTAACACTCAAGGGTATCGTTGCACCAGTCGAAGTGAACAAGTTTTAGAACGCAAGTTCGCGAAATTCGAATAAAAACTACCTACTTATTTTGTATGGAGACTTTTTGCATGGAGAAACTTTACCTTATGAACATAGCAAACTTGTCTTCTAAAACCGGGAGCAAACACGCAATGACGTCACTCGTCATCCGTCTCTTTTGAACTATCTGTAGACGACATATTACGGTCTCGCTTAAGCACCGATTAACGTCACTGCGTGTTGCCCACCTGGCGGAGTATATTACCAGAATCCAAAACATGTATCGACAGGCAGTCGGAGACTTCGACAGGAGGAACGGTACCCTCGAGTATTGTCGCACGATTACGTAGACAGGCGGAGGGACGCGTTAGCAGGTGGTCGCGGGCTATAAGGCGGCGGGCGGCGCCACGATGTCGTGTCGGCGGAGCGCGGCGCGGAACGAGTCCAGCGACGAGCGCAGCGTGAGGCAGAAGCCGCGCGACGCCGGGACCAGCGGGTACTCGGGGGGCGACACGTCCTGGGGAGTAACAGATAACATACTGTACTACTAAACAGTACTCATGCCACGAAGGAGAAGGAAAAGAGGGTATTATAAGGTTAAGAATTATTTAGAAGATAAAGATGTCTGGAGCCTTCCACTTCCGCCAAGTAGCCACTAGTATTTATAGATATTACCTAGTTGTAAGCCAAAATTTGTGAGACTGTAATTTATTTATTATTTGAAAAAATAATGCCCCTCAGTTTCTTGCCTGTTCTTCTGAGTAGATGCTCTTTATCCGAACAAGGCGGTCGAGTCTATTTAAATAACTTTGACGTTCATAAGTGCATCTTTGATACCTAAATTGAATAAAAACATTTTGACTTTGACTTTGAAGAGAGAAGTCTAGACGAGAGCCCCCGAAGGGTCCGGTAGAGGTGTATTTCAACACCCACACTTCGCCGGACGATATTTAGTCCCAAATGTGACAGAGGGTGAGCCTGTCGCTTTTAACTGGGCTTTAGTTATGTAGCAGATATAATCAAATATGCTATTATGTTCACACAATGAACAGATTGATGCCTGCCTTCGGCTTGAATCAAACCCGCTCTTTTTGGCTTGAGAGGCAAGCCTTTTTCAACTAGGCTAATTTAGACTATCATCGCTTAGTAAACGCACCTCGATTTTGACTTTCGACTAAAATACATTTTCCGCAGTCTGTGTAAACACAGAAAAATAGACATCTTTTAAGTTCAGTACATCGTCACTTACCAACAGCCAAGTTGGCTGTTGCACATCAATCCAATGCCAAGCCAATCGCTTTAGGTGATAAGGTCGCCTTTGTACTGCCGGAAAATGTATTTTAGTTTTTAAGATTTTCATGTAGTTTTTATTGTGCAATAAAGTTATATTGTATTGTAGGTAAGTGGCAGAGCTCGACCCCGTTGTTGCACAATCTTGCTAAACTATTCTAAATTCAAACTAGACGGAGCACACTCGCTGTGTTATCTTCGTTACCTGCGGTGCTTCTCCGTTGGAGAGCGCCACGAGCCCCTCGAGCCGGCGACAGAGCGCGGCCGCGTCGTTGCACAATCTCGCTAAACTATTCTAAATTCAAACTAGACGCAGCACACTCGCTGTGTTATCTTCGTTACCTGCGGTGCTTCTCCGTTGGAGAGCGCCACGAGCCCCTCGAGCCGGCGACAGAGCGCGGCCGCGTCGTTGCACAATCTCGCTAAACTATTCTAAATTCAAACTAGACGCAGCACACTCGCTGTGTTATCTTCGTTACCTGCGGTGCTTCTCCGTTGGAGAGCGCCACGAGCCCCTCGAACCGGCGACAGAGCGCGGCCGCCTCGTTGCACAATCTCGCTAAACTATTCTAAATTCAAACTAGATGCAGCACACTCGCTGTGTTATCTTCGTTACCTGCGGTGCTTCTCCGTTGGAGAGCGCCACGAGCCCCTCGAGCCGGCGACAGAGCGCGGCCGCGTCGTTGCACAATCTCGCTAAACTATTCTAAATTCAAACTAGACGCAGCACACTCGCTGTGTTATCTTCGTTACCTGCGGTGCTTCTCCGTTGGAGAGCGCCACGAGCCCCTCGAACCGGCGACAGAGCGCGGCCGCCTCGTTGCACAATCTCGCTAAACTATTCTAAATTCAAACTAGACGCAGCACACTCGCTGTGTTATCTTCGTTACCTGCGGTGCTTCTCCGTTGGAGAGCGCCACGAGCCCCTCGAACCGGCGACAGAGCGCGGCCGCCTCGTTGCACAATCTCGCTAAACTATTCTAAATTCAAACTAGATGCAGCACACTCGCTGTGTTATCTTCGTTACCTGCGGTGCTTCTCCGTTGGAGAGCGCCACGAGCCCCTCGAGCCGGCGACAGAGCGCGGCCGCGTCGTTGCACAATCTCGCTAAACTATTCTAAATTCAAACTAGACGCAGCACACTCGCTGTGTTATCTTCGTTACCTGCGGTGCTTCTCCGTTGGAGAGCGCCACGAGCCCCTCGAACCGGCGACAGAGCGCGGCCGCCTCGTTGCACAATCTCGCTAAACTATTCTAAATTCAAACTAGACGCAGCACACTCGCTGTGTTATCTTCGTTACCTGCGGTGCTTCTCCGTTGGAGAGCGCCACGAGCCCCTCGAGCCGGCGACAGAGCGCGGCCGCCTCGTTGCACAATCTCGCTAAACTATTCTAAATTCAAACTAGATGCAGCACACTCGCTGTGTTATCTTCGTTACCTGCGGTGCTTCTCCGTTGGAGAGCGCCACGAGCCCCTCGAGCCGGCGACAGAGCGCGGCCGCGTTGTTGCGCAAGTGTTGCACGATCTCTTCACGAAACGGCTCGGGAGGGTTCGTGAGCATCTTCGTCATCGACTGCACGAGTTTCAGGAGCACCATCTCGTTGTACATGCGAGAGTTCTCCGTGCCTTGCTGGGTGCCTGGGTAAGTAAAAAAAGGTTATTAGCAACAACTTCCGCGGTCAGTACCCCTAGCATGCGCGCGCGACGTCACTTTTTCTCGTGCGAGAACGTGACAAGGCTATGTGTAAACGTACGCCAGTCTCGATAGAAAGAGTCGACATAACGTTGTCGCGTTGCGTATGTTAGACCTGCAGGGGTACTTCAAATACTCGAGAGGAAAACTCGGTGACAATTTTTTTTTAAGTCTTCAAAGTGTTTAGCAATATTTTTATTTACATATGTTGGTGTTATAATCTATAAGCCACGATCATCGACACAACGTTGCTAGTTGTTGTATAGGTATATTATCGGCTACGTTTTGGAGAAAAAATGCTCCTTAGTATACCGCAGCGTTACTTAATCTCAAGCGACATGGCGGCCATTCAAGCCTGTTATCTAATAATGTTAGTTCAGCGACAATGCAATATTATGGTGCAATGGAATTGATCTGGTGATGACGAGACTAAGAACATAGTTTAAAACACTTAGAACATTTTTAAATCTTGCTTTAAAATGCATTTTAAAAATAAAACTTTTTTTAAATAATTTCTCGTTTTTCTTTTTTAAATCAGGGTTACAACACCCTATACCTCAGTTCATATTCGTCAGAAAAAGAATAGCCAAAGCTATCATTTTGAACCGACGGAATCTAACCTCGCCAAATACTTTTTACTGTAGATATTTTGCCATCATACCTTTCTGCTTCTCATATCCGGCCTCATTGAAATATGGTTCCGCGTTCAGTATGAGTCCCTGCAGCGACACGATGACCTGAAGCAGCGAGCTGTCCTTGCCCCACACTTCCACGCCGCGCCCCGACCACGTGCCGAGGAGAGATACACACACCTGAAACGTGCAACGTTATTAAACTAGTGGCTCTTTGAGCTGAAGACTTCTTTTATTTTTATTTATTTTATTTTTTATTTTTATTGGTTTAGGTACAAAACTAATTAGTAAACTACACTTATAAACTTAGATAAAATAATTAGGAAACAACATTATAAATTTACTAATCCAAACATTGCACACAGCGTTGTTATGATAATTCATATTTTATATATCAACTACTTAAATATTTGTACTAAGAAGAATTTTTTTGAAATTATACAGAGTTAGATAAAAAATATCGAGTTCGTCACATAATAAATCATTGTATAATTGGCACATACGATGGAGCGGGTTGTTACGCCCCACGTTGTTATTTGAGGAAGGAATACTAAAAAGCGTTCGAGCAGGTCGACGATTAGAAATCTTACGTGTAGTAAAGCTAATGTTCGCAAGTAATTCCTCACTTAGCAAGCCGTTAACAATCTTGTGGAGAGAACACATATCAGCGATTTTACGTCGCTGTGTGAGGCTTTGGCTATGTAGAATAGGTCGGCGTTTGACCACAAACTCGCCTGATGTTAAGCGACGTTGTGGTCTAAGATGGAGCACGACGACCTATAAGGTACTTATTCACTCTAGCCTTGAAGTTTTGTAGAGTGAAGTACAAAGACGGCAGTTGAGTGAGGCGCTACAAGTGCGCTACTGCTCAGACCCGTCTTCGGAACTTCGCTGAAGACTTCGTCTACAGATCGTATTTCTCAACAGATTGTCTTGAAATTTTTCGGGTAAGTTTCACAGTTACATAGAACTAGCTGTTACCCGCGACTTGGTTCGCGTTTATTCAGTAAATAGCATCCAAAAACCTTCCTCGTGATATATTGTAACTCAGATTTCATTAGGATCCGTTCAGCCGTTTAGCCGTGAAAAGCCTACTGACAGACAGACAGAATTACTTTCGACTTTATAACATTAGTGTGGATTTTTTTGGTCGCGTCAGTGTTGGTTATTTTTTTTTCAAAATGACGTCTACACACAGTCTATTAAAGTAGATTTTACATTAATAGACTGTCTGTATAGTAAGTATTTAATTGTTAAGTTAATAAAGAACTTTTAAAAATCATAATCAGTGTTTCAAGAGTCAACTTTCATGCTATTTCAGTCCCTGGCCGCCATAGTACAAGCTTTGCTTAGTTTGGGGCCAGGCGACCGTGTGTGGAAGTGTCCCGAATTTATTATTATTATTATTTCGAAGAGTCTACAGCGCTTAGAAGTAAATGCAACTTGTGTTGAGTCCCTGAGGCCATCAACAATAAGAATGCATCCGCTTCGAACCGATTCTGTTTTTAAAACAATCACTAACGCTCGAACGTACTTAGTGATATGATGATTACGAGCTATGGAAATGTCACGTGATCTCATAGCTAACTCGACCAATCAGAAGCTAACGTTAGTAACTCGAGCGTTGGTAACTGTATATAGAAATAGAATTGGTTAGAAGCTAATGTTATTTGTCTAAAGCCGCGATGACACGATCAGAGCGTGCTCGGACCGAGTGGACTCGTAGGAGTAAGCTTCATACGAGTGTACTAGGATAGCTGTAGCTATCCTACTATTCCTGCTAATATTCTAAACGCGAAAGTTTGTAAGAATGGATGGATGGATGTTTGTTACTCTTTCACGCCAGAACAGATCCGGCACAAAGATAGATTATAGTCACAGAATACCACATAGGATACTTTTTAACCGCGGGTGGAACCGCGGGGCGCAGCTAGTTTATTTTTTAATTTTTATGTAAAATATGTCGGCGTTTGACCACCAACTCGCCTGATGTTAAGCGACGTTGTGGTCTAAGATGGAGCACGACGACCTATAAGGTACTTATTCACTCTAGCCTTGGAGTCTTGTAGAGTGAAGAAGTACAAAGACAGCAGTTGAGTGAGGCGCTACAAGTGCGCTACTGCTCAGACCCGTCTTTGGAACGGTTACACCGGATTACATTCCGAAACACGACTAGGTCATTTCACGGCATGGCTTGGTCCGGTGGGTGGTAACTAGCCACGGCCGAAGCCTCCCACCAGTTTGCTACCCGGTTAGCACTACCCGGGGACCACGTGTAGGGAACCAGAATAGAGTACACTCCTAAGGACGTGGGTAGCTCAGCCCCCAATAACCTTCCCGCAAACAGGAGCTAAACAAGTAACTAATAACGGACGCCACTGGTTCTATAGCCATTTTTAATGAATTCGCGGACAGATCGTAGATATCGGTGCTTTTTTTAGGAGCAATAAGTAAGTTTTTTATTAGTGAAAACTATATACATAGGCTTATTTGTTTTATTTCGTTGTGTACTTAGTTAATTGTTAACAGCTGTTTGTTTTCCTATCAATAAATAAATAAGTAAAGCGTATATCTGTTACCTTCCCGTCCTCGTAGAGGTTGGGGTTGAGCCGGTCGGTGCAGTAGGAGTGGTAGTGGCACAGCGGCGGCGCGCGCGGGTACTCGCCGCCGAGCTGCACGTCGAACACGAACAGCCCGCCCTCGTACGGCGTCTTCTGCGGGCCCGCGATCATCAGCGAGAGCAGGTCGATGCGGTCCTCGAAGCCTCGCACCCACACCTACAATGTTACACACACTCTTATAAAAAAACAAGTAACAATCCGACGAGCGTGTTTGAAGAGCGTCATGGAAGTGGATGAAGCGAAAGAAGTGTGCTAGGATCGTAGCAAGTGGTCTCTGCCTACCTCTATGGGAAAGAGGCGTGATAATACATTAGTACCTGGATGACCGAGCTTTGCTCGGTATTTTTTTTTTTATAATTGTGTTTTTTGGAAAACAAACAATTGATTTTACTCTAACCTCAAAGCAAACACTCATTCGACTTCGTGTTACTTAACAACGCCATCTGCTGTTGTGTCGTTAAAGCAATTAGTTGCTCACAAAAAAATAGTAGGTATTATTATTCGCCAATAGATGTCAGGAAGAGTCATATTTTTCAGTTGAGACTCCTCAAACGCCTCCTTTTTGTTATTTTTCTTCCAAGTGTATGTTTAAGTTGATTATCGATAAAACACGAATAAAATGACATTTTCTAAAAATGATTCCTAGCTAGATCCATTTATCGCCCCCGAAACCCCCTTTATACTAAATTGTATGAAAATCGTTGGAGCCGATTCCGAGATTCCAATTATATATATATACAAAAATTGCTCATTTAAAGATATAAGATTAAAAGTATGCGTACGTAAAAACATTATTAAAAGAAAAACACGGCTGCAAAATGTTGTACCCATGTCACTTCCGCTATTAAATCGATTCAAATGACACCTCACATGTCGGAATCCACCTGGCTGTAGGGCGTGCCAAAGAAACCTCATACATACATACTTACATACATACACTTAAAAACATAACCCTCCTTGCGCAGTCGGGTATTTATTTTATCGAATATTTTATCCGACTGCGAGAAAAAAACAAAACACTGTATAACTATGCCGAGGCTATGCAACGTTTCTTATATAATAATAATATATTAATAAATTCGAGACACTTCCACACACGGTCGCCTGACCCCAAACTAAGCTAAGCTTGTACTATGGCGGCCAGAAAGCGTACTATTTTTTTAAATACATACTTAAATACATATTAACACCCAGACATAGAACATACACAAATTAATGTTCATCACATAAATGTTTGCCCTAGGTGGAAATCGAACCCCCGCCCCCAAGCTCAGAAGGCATATTCACTACCAACTGAGCCACCGAGGCAGTCAAATATATGTAGAGAGTTATTATTTCCGGAAAAAGTAATTACTCCAGGTGGAAGGTCGCTCTTCAGCAGTTTGATCTCTCGCTTCACGGCTGAGTAGAAGGTTCTCGGCTCGGACGGCTGCAGCATGGAGAGACGGAAGCGGTGCGCGGGCGGCGCCGACTCGAGCACGCAGAACCCCTCGCCGCCGATGATTTCGCTATCGTCTTCTACTTCGCCTCCTTCGGCTTTGGCTAGCGGCGCAGTTTCGATAGGTTTCACTGGAAATTACGATACCAGATGGAAATTTACAAGACTTGTTGCAACACTAGTTTAGTAAGCTTTATTAGGTAGCGAACTAGGCTTTCTAAACTAGTAAGCCTAAGGTAGTAAAAAGTTTAGTAATAACTAAACTTGTGTTGCAACAACTAGATCAGTAAGCCTAGGTAGCGACCTAGGCTTACTAAACTAGTAAACCTAGGTAGTAAAAAGTTTAGTAGTTACTAAACTAGTGTTGCAACATCTAGTTTATTAAGCCTAGGTACGAGTAGCAACCTAGGCTTTCTAAACTAGTAAGCCTAGGTAGTAAAAGGTTTAGTAGTAACTAAACTAGTGTTGCAACAACTAGTTTAGTAAGTCTAGGTCGCTACCTAAGTTTACTAAACTAGTGTTTCACATAAGCGCGCTGGCTTGTTTTACTTGGCTGAATTTGGTCATCTAAATTCAGAGCTTCTAAATGATTCAGTCAGTCACAATCCATCCTTGCTTTTGTATTTTAGATGCTAGCTTCCTGAATACGATTTTACTGGACTAAATTCAGTAACAACTGAATTAGGATGACTAAATTCAGTCAAGTATAATAAGCGCTTTAGTAAGCTTAGGTAGCTAACTTAGCTTTGTAGTAGGATTTGTCTGCTGTTTCTAGCATTTTAGGAGATCAAGGTATCCTAAATCAGTCTTCATAATGTACTTGCATGAAGATTAGTTTTGACAAGGTAAGAAAACAATATTATATTACAAATTAAAAAAAAAACCATCAAGCTAAGAACACTCCCTACTAATTTACCTTTCAAACTAAAAGTATGATCTACCAAACAAACAAAAGAGTTCTGAGTTGGGACCGGTTTGTGGCAAAAACTTTGTTATTTTTTTATAATTGTGTAATTTTTATTTTGTTTTTGTATGTTTTTGCTACAAATAAATATTTGTCTATTGTCCATTGTCTAAAAGAATGTCGATTCACAATTGTCGAAGTAATCGCGTAACATACTTACAAAAAATATATACAGTCGAATTGAGAACCTCCTTCCTTTTTGGAAGTCGGTTAAAAATAGAAAATAAACAATCGTACTTTGAAGGTCACATAACACATGTTCGAGTACATGTAACCTTTATAGTGGTTCGTTAACCTGTTTATCTTTGCGTGTCTATCATTGTTTACAAACACTTACTCAGATTAAAGGTAAGTTGTATGCATTTCATGATTCACTAGGTCAAACATACATAACTCAGAATTGGTTCCATGCAAACATTACCTAACTACAGAAAAGAACGGTTTTGAATAGTCCGTACAATTTTAGCTGTACCTATAAAAGGCGCTGCTTTTGGGTGTAGTAATATTTTGGATGTATTTCAAAAGAAATAAAAAAATAAAAAGTTAAGTTAAGAGAAGAAGATTAAAAAATCTTCTTCTCTTAACTTTTAAAGCATAGGTTAACAAAATTCGAGAAAAAAAACATCAAGTCTTCATACAAAATTGCTCACGTGACTAGTTATTTTGTATGACGATTCGTTTATTCTTTCTAATTTTGCACTATATGTTTTTAAAAAAATTTATAGGTAGAACTTTAGTCGAACCTCAAGTACTACTTAACTATTAACTACTTACTACATCCAAAAGCAACACCTTGTATTTAGAAACAGTACAGTCGTATAGTTTAGTGAGAGCTTAATAAAATGCAGTCAAAAAAGTACTTGTGTATTACTAGCTCCGTCCCGCGCTCCCACAGGAACCGTATTTTTTTTTCGGGATAAAAAGTACCCTATGTCCTTTTCCGTACCCCCGACAACGTGTATGCAAAATTTCAAGATGATCGGTTGAGTAGTTGAGACGTGAAAGCGTTACAAACAAACAAACTAACAAACAAACGAACAAACTCACTTTTGCATTTATAATATTAGTTAGGATTAGGATTAAATTGCATTGTATAATTACCGGTGGTGTCGGGAAGCGGCGCGGGCGCCATTTCAATGTCTTTGGGCGCGTCCGTGCCTTCAGTTTTGCTCTCGCCCCCGTCTTCGCCCGCCATGCTCACTACTAACGCGCCGTATTGTCTGTTCACATACAACACACATTAGAACCTACAACATTGATATTGGCTTACATTGTCTTGTACCATTTTCTTAACTTTATCTGACAGCACAAAAATCATTTGCATCTCTTCTTTTTCATGTGCGAAAAAGAGAGGACACGATTTCGGAGCTGTCAAAATTAATTTAGGAAATGGTATGAGAACGTGACGTCATTGTACATGAATATGTGCTTGTTTGGGACAATGGCTGATATTTCAAAATGATTTGTCGTTATACAGTGATTTTTTTATGAAAATATATACAGGTATGGCCTGAAAAACTAGCTATACAGAGAGAACGAGAGTGTGGTTAAAAATTACAATTAAGCATTGTAAAATATTACAATGAATGGTACATGGGAAATGATGATTGTCTAAGCAATAACATTCTTTAGTTTTTATGCAAAGTGTCTTCTCAAAGCCCAAGTGCTATTTTTGGCAGTTTTTTTATCAACAAATAACTTTGAACTTGAATTCGTCAAAGGTTTCTCACACAAATATTTTTGCTTGTATTTTTAAAATAAGTAAACGCAAGTCATGAGGTAGGCTATTAATACATTTAATTAGCCTAAAAATCTCGTGAATATGCAGTCAAACTACGTCATAACATTTGACATTGGAAAGGACAAGACGATTTCTGTCTGCACACATCATACATAGCTTTTGTTTAACTTTTCTTCATTTGTAAAAAAATAATGTCATCTGTTAATTTGGTTCAAAGGGACACTGTCATTATTTTGCTGTCTGTAGTTCAAAAATCGTACAACAGAATCAATGCTATTTACCATGTAATTGGGTCACACAGCCATTGTACCAAATAAGCGAGTAATGTTATACTTTTAGAAAGATGAAGCACCACGTTTTTGGTTAAATACCATCCACCAAATACCATGCAGGGTCTAAGTTAGAGGGTGACTATGCAAAACTTACATTAAACATTAACAAATACAATTTACTTAGATTTTCGACATGTTTTACACATTACAAAAGGATTTTTCGAAACTCAGAGAAATTAAGTTACCACTTTTTACAGTCATCTACAAAATAAAACAGAAAAAATAAAAGAAAACAAAATAGGTAAAAACTATTATGAATATGGTATGACTCGAGTATTATAATAAGGCCCGCGGAACTGTCAAAATGTCACCCATCCCTCTCTCACCCTATCGCCGTCACATCGTAAGGCGTCACCGGGTGAGGTTCAATAGCTCCAGCCTCATTAAAATAATAGAGCAATACACCGATTGGTACTAAAATACACATACAGTCGAAGATTTATCAGACACATGCAGTTTTATAGAAAAGAGACATCACATTTTTTTCGTATCAGTTTCGCTTCACTATTTATTTACCACAATATAACAAACACCCAACTTTGTATGTATAGACATGAAGAAGTAAACAACGTTTCACATTCATTGCTCCCCAGGACTTGTGTACTGGGGACACCATGGGACAAACACAGACATGGACTACTAATACCCAGACCCAGAGTACATATTACAAAACTACCTTATTCCAAACAACCACGTGAAGAATTCGTAAATCATTTCTACGCCGTATTAAAATGATGTTTAAAATAATTCGTATAAAAAACAATAAAAAACAAAACGCTGTGTGTGCCGATGAGAGGCGACTTTGAGAATAATATTTTTGTTTAATATAAGTGTTGCAAGGTTACTCAAGGCGAAGTAGTGGGTAAGCAAGGCCATCTTACGAAGTGTTCGCTGCGCCCTGCGTATTCACCCGATTTTTATAAGGACGGAAAGTGCACATCACTTGATAAGCGAATGTTTGTTACAAAAAGTGTGTCACCTTCCCGCTGACGAGAAGTGTCACGCGAAGAAGGAAGACAAAAATATTTACACACACAGATTAGCTTCTCAAGCGATTATGCAAAAGAGTATCTGTCTTTATAATGCACAGTAACATAATTTCCTTGGCAATTGAATGTATCAAGATAGGTTCAGTCGTTACGAGAAAACAGAAACTGAGAGACGAAAGAGTTATTTTCACATTTACGATATTAGTATGACAGTTAGGTACAGATAAAAACAGGTACGAAGAATCAAAAGCTGGCAACATTTTGATGAAAGGAAGCTTGCAGATGCAGATTTTCCCTATAATTCGGAAAGTGTTATATCTTGTTAAATCTTTACACTTTGCAGGCAAATATTAGAAATATTAGTTACAGCAAAAATAGGTCTTTACAAAAAATGTGAAGCAAAAAATATAATACAAGAAATTAGATGAAAAGGCTGCAGGTGTTAGTTGACATGGATTTGAAACAAAAATATAAAAGGGCCTATTTAGGATACTGTACATAGATTCCAATATTGGAACGAGTCTCTGCTTACTATAAAATTCTATGACAAATTGTTTGTTTTACATATGGGTATAAATATACGACTCATTTACATGTCATTTTCATTTTCTATGGAACCGATGAATTTTTAAATAAAATGACTTGTCGCTTACATTTTTATAATTGGGCTTGTAAATGACTTTAACATTAATATTGGAGTGATTTAATATTGTTTGTAATACTACTAGAATAATAATTATGTAAAAAAATTGCACGATAATGGCTATGTCGTTATGCTATGACATTAAGGCTATGTGGCTGAACATTAATTTTAAATCTTTTAACCTTATTTAACCCATTGACATGCAAATAAAATGATTTGACTTGATGTCATATGTTATATGTACATTTTGTATAGCATGTTCGCCGAGTGTAATGTACATAATGCAGAAATGAATGTATATTCAGTAGTGTGACCTTTGCTCTGGGTGTTCAGTTAAAACGGACATATATTTAAAGCGTGTATTCAAGTACATTATTTAAAACTGAAATAGGCATAAAAACTATTGATTGCAATTAACCATCATCGCGTGAATGTGATTTGCAACCTAATAAAATCATAAAATATCGACTGCGATTGATTTTTAGTTTTCTACTTAATTTAATACACTTTTAGTATGAATTTAATTGTCGATAATATACATTTTCGTATATTAAAACACAAAAACAAATTGGCACAACAAAACAAAGATAAACAACAAACAGGAAAACATTATACACAAAAAGTAGTATTATTGATATTTGGTTGATTGAACAAATAAATAGATGGTAATCAAAATATTATACAACCAAATATGTCTTCTAACATCCTGTATAATATGCAAAACTCGGTTCAATGTCGCCAGAACGGGTCGCGTTGAGCAATTGATTGGATTACGAAGCGAGCGACCTTGTCTCGTAGTATTACGTATATTTAGTAATAGCAATTCCGACTTACGAATTACGCTAACATCGTGGGTATGTGAACTTTTAAGCGTATTAGGCAAAAAAATTGATATAGAACGATTTGGACAGATCTAAAAGTTTATAAAGGCCATACTGAATCGTGGTTACTCAATGTTAATTTCCTGTTGTATTGTGTGTGTAAAGTTGAAAGAAATTCACTATACTTAACAATGTGATTAGTATTAACAATATCATATCAATAGTGTTTAAAAGCGAGAGTAGATCATGTACAGTATCCTCAATAAAATATTATAATACACGAAAAGATATAAATAAAATAAAACATGGAGGCTCACACTGAAAAGTGGTACTGTAAAGTCTCTTCAGCTGTTATTTTCTTTTTCATTAGGCTGTTAAGGAACTCGGCCAGCTCGAGCGGCCTTCGCCTGCGGAACAAATTAGTCTTTATTTCTAATGCAATATGGTATTAGTTTGAATGGTATATAAGTTTAAGAGAAAAACTTCTTTGACTTATTAGTTATGGATAACAACATTGAAGAATGTTATTATTGACAGAATTGTTATGAAGGACTGCCATGAGATTTTTTCAGCTGCAATCTAGCTAAAGGTCGTCGCACACGGTATCAACATACGCCCAAATCGACTCCAACTGAAGAGTTGAAAAATTGAAATGTCAACACTATTATCACATTTTTATTCCCTAATGTACATCTTTATTTACGGTGGTGAAGACAATCTTCTCATCCTCTTTCTCTCGTCGACATTAAAATTGTACTGGCTTTCCTTTTTCTTCAAGTTTTGTAGCCCTACATCTCTCTGTTTTAAGTTTTCGTTTACAGTGTGATTAGTTGCGTTTGGCCATCATTTTGCCTAATGATGAGCAGTGATGCGGCCTACGATGGAGAACACTTGCCTAGAAGAAACCGACTCGCTCGTGATTTGAAGACACCCAGATTATAAGAGTCAGGGAACACACACTCTGGCAGAGTATTCCACACTCTAGCGGTCCTCACAAGTTTTCCTTCGTCGAGTCTTCGTTAAGTCTTCGATCGAGCAGCGCTAAAATTTTCCACACAAATTGACGACGCGAACAGAATTTGAAGATTAACGTGGAGCACTCGAAATAATGCACTGAGGACTTGCTCAGTAATATGTAATTGTAGTCTATGTCTAACGAAATAGAGTTACAATTCCTTTGACCTGTAAACTATTGGTATAATCAAGGAAATTGTATTCCAACGCTTCAGTCAGAGTCGAGCTCGCATCGTGTCGATAGGTTGCGTGTGCTTACACATACAGTACATGTAACATAGATGTAGCAGACAAGAAGCGTGCGTAACATACCGGCTAACTTCGGCGTGCGCCTTCACTAACTGCGCGTGTATCAGCGAGCACAGCTTGTAACAAACGTTGCGCGTCTGCAACACCTCTAGGTCGGCTTCGGACGCCGCTGCAAGGGCAAATTGGCGCTGATTGAAAATGTACAATGAATTAAAAGTAGTTCAACTTGTAACTAACTATACATATCATTGTAAGCTGTATTGGAAGGTTTTTCGGGTTATCTGAGCCCCAGAATAAATAATAGTCAGTACCTACTACAAGTTTAAAGATTGTCTGAAGTTGCTTTAAAGTAAATAGAGACCATCATTTTGTCGAACATTTAACTTCGGCACGCACAACGAAGCGGAACTTTCGACATAAGGACTCCGCGACGCTCTGAATTTTCCAAACGCGCTCGTCAAATTTCTTGGAAACCATTTGTCAAATTATTATGAAATTTGATATGTACAATTAAATTTACTATTTCTCCGCTCATGTTTTTGGTTTTTTTTAAAAACGTTCTTAAGAGAAAATTTACCTATGAAGAATAACCGGATTTGTAAGGGTTACTTGTGACTGATTTATTTAATAGATATACAAAACAAATCAAAAATCCCTTTACATAAAAAGGTTGTCTATATCATGTTGAAATATTTAAGAATGAGCAGAGAAGTGCAAAAGTCATATAAAATGATTGAAATTGTACTTTATCACTATGGCGATCACTTTAGAGACTCGTCAGTATCTTTTTTTGCTCTCTTCATTTGTCGTCTTCTAGACGAAATGGCAATAGAAAACCTTAAGCCAATGCGAAGCTAGTCTAAAGTGGTCGCAGGACCCTTAAATACATACATACAGGCACTCAATGCGTGCGAGGAAGCGAATGATCGGTGTGTCTCTTCCGCACACTGTAGAACTTCGGCAGTAGGAGACACATTTTGTACCCCATTTACAGAGAGATACTTCCAACAGCAGGTTAGAAAAGAAAGAAGTATTTTCTGAATGTAGACAATGCGCCGGCAATGGCTTGAAACCCCTAGGTTGATGGCCAAACTAACGGTGATATTCTTCTTAGGGCATAGTCTTAGGGTTTTTCAAGTGGACATAGTACGAACTGCAATTTGATACGAAATACTCACGAGGTTCCGTTTTAGTCGCGCTGTCTGCGCTCGTTTCAGATCCACTGGCGGGCATCAACTCGCTCAAGTTGAAGCTGTTCCGGAGAGCGAGAGACGTTTCCATCTGTATGACATTTTAGAAAGGTAAGTTTATACAAATATGAACATTGAAGCTATTCGATTTCTGGCAAATAGATGATGTTATTAGTTTCTAGCCAAAAATAATAAAACAATTTTTGGAAAAAATCTACTCCTCTGTTTTTTTTGCTTGTTTTTTCTGGGAAGTGGCTCTTTTTCCGAACAAGGTAGTAAGAGTCATTTTTATGATTTTGACGTTCATAAGTGTTTCTTCGATACCCAATTGAATAAAGATTCTTTCTAAGGCCCAATTCAAAATATAGCAAATTGTATCCTATTAGAAAAGGCCATCTATAAGTTTAGCGAGCTTAGGTATGTCAATTAAGGGTTTGGAATTGGATCTCTTGACGGTTTGAGGCGGTGTCTTGGACGTACCCAGATTTTTTTAGGGGTGGGAGAGAAGTAAATGAACTCGATAAGTAAATAGCAGGAATTTAAAAATGCATTTTATTTACTTGCTGATCTTTTCAATAGTAAGCTGCAAGGGTTCTGTTTAGGGTTCTAGCTAAAGTTTCGTTATCAATTTATTTTATGCTTCCAGAACACTTTTCCGGTGCATAATTGCGCACTCATCATACGGAGGCTTACAAGCCGGTTTTCTATGAATATTTTTACTTGAAAACCCTACATTTTGAGCTTTGATGGACCAGGGTGGGGCAAATATCCCACCTTTCCCCACCATAGGTACACTCTGTTATGTTATTACTCCTTTTTTCTTTTACATTTTGTACTTCTCATGATAAATAAAGTCTCTTTAGTAATCGACAGCCCCTATCGGCAGCCGACATAGTCCAAATTCATTTTTGAGATTTCACATACTCATAGACGGTGTTGATGGTTAATCTAACCTCCATAGCCTCTAGCGGCGCGTCCAAGTCGAGCTCGTGTTCGGGCGCGCTCGGCCCGTCGTCGGGAGTGAAGAGTCGCGCCAGCTGCTCGTGCACCCGTCTCTCTCCCGCGCGCGCCGTGCTCAGCCCGCGCTCCCGGACTCGCTCCAGTAAACCCTGGACAAACACACGCACTCACATTTATGCTACAAATGTCAAAGTTTGAGGGCAACGGAATTTTTAATTTTTAAACTTGGTAATAGTTGAATTTAGGTGAATTTTACTAACTTTACTTTTGATCAAATCTATTTTGAAATAGTAAGTTTTATTTTATTTTTGTTGCTATCAAAGTAACCCGGGTATAGATAAAAACCTTTTCTTTAAGACACTACTTTTTCTCGTAACCTTGCACTTAAGCCCCAAGAAACAGACATTGTGCTTAGTTGTTGGTCCACTGCCTAATTGTTTCAGAAGCAGTGCAGAACCAATAATTGTTAACAAAAAAATTAAGTCTAGTAATTTACACCTCTGTACTTATTTTTTGGTAATTAAATATTGGTTATACTTGGTTTGGTGTAGTGTAGATCCTGGATTAACAAATATGCTTCTCTAGTGGAGCACTTCTAGTATACTATATTTAAAATGGCAAACTGCAAATGCAATGTATGACGGGTTATTTGTCCAAAGTGCTGTATTTATTTAGGAGTTAATTTGGACGTTTTGGATTTTACGCTTTAGAACTTACCAAAAAGTGGTCTTCATGGAAGAACGAGGTCCCCATGAGCCGGTCCAGAAACCGACAATCCTTGTACAGGTTGAGCAGCTTGCGCATAATCTAAAAGTACATTTTGATTACAGATTAAGCTGTTTAATGTGGAATTGCAACCTTTTTCCGGTACATATCTTATCTGAACAACGAGAGGCGTTATTCTGGCGTGTGCGATATTATCTCAGCCAGTTTCTCTCGGCAAGAAAGTCGTAAGAGAGGGAGGGACCTACATAGCGTCGTACGCGCCAGAATCAGGCCCCAATTGATTTGAACTGTATAAGAAGACAAGTTTTTTTTAATATAATGGTATTCAGTGATCGACTTTTTTACACGCAATAATGAAGGAAATCAGATTTTTTTTTCAATACAGTCCACAACAGCTGTCACGATTCAAATTCGAAAGCATTCACTTGTTAGGAAGATGGCAGGCTAGGAAGTAGGTCAAAGTGTGACAAAAAAAATTGGTTACTATACAGTTTACAATACGTAAGCAGTATCGAATGGTATCGTTAGCATTTTTTTATATATAGCAGTCAAGTCTATATGGTAGGTAGGTAATGTGACTTTGGAGATGAGGTTTTAACATACTCTCGATTTTATATTGTTTGTGATAGAATCTTTCTTTCTTTAGATTTAGATCTTTCTTTTAGAAACTCACGTCAGCAAAACTGACGTGAGTTTCTAAAAGAAAACTTTTTAAAATCAAGCCATAGTAAAAATAACGCTGGAAAAAGTGGACGGGGTGTGTTTGCGCGTGGGTACGCTCGTGCACGAAAGTACTAGGTCTATTGTTTTATATTTGAACCAGCCTTTAGCTTAGCTTCGTATATTGGTTATTGGTAGGTACCTCATACCACAAAATCTTAACTAATATTATAAATGCGAAAGAGTTTGTTTTTTTGTTGGTAACGCTTTCACGCCTCAACTATTTAACTGATCATCATGAAGTTTTGCATACACGTTGGCGAGGGTACGGAAAAGGACATAGAGTACTTTTTATACCGAAAAAATTAACGCTCTTGTGGGACTACCGATGAAACCGCGGGGCGCAGCTAGTAGACTGATAAATCGACTAACGCGCAGTTCGACCGCCATTTTCTTCTTCGTTCGTCCGTTCTTTTTACATGACGCGACCTACACTGTCACATACCTCTTGACTTTGCAGCGCGGGGTGTTTAGCGAAGATCTCCTCTAGTCGCCTCATAGCCATCCGGCCTCGTTCTATGTGCGCGGCCACGCGAGGCTCGAGCAGCCTCGGGACAATTGGTACGATTTCGGTCCGGGCTCCGCTGGCCGCCTCGCCGTCGCCCGCCACCGGCACCGGCTCCAGCTTGAATACTTCCACTACTGTGGAGAGATGGGATAGTTGTAGCGCTGATTGCATACATATAAGAATATAGAATAAGTTGTAACCTAACAAATTTTATTACTTCTGCAAGTTATTAATTTTTAATTTAAAAAAAAGTCAAATAATCTGAAATAAGTTATGTATGTTAATAGCAAATGTGAAATTTTCTTTGCAATCAATTAAGGAACTGCTTAAGTTTGCGCAACTGCTTAAGTTGGCTCTTCGCTTTTACTCGCGTGCGCTCAACTCGGCCCACTATTGTGACTCAATGGATGTATGTATGTTATCAGTATGTTATTACATGTTTGTGTATGTTAATCCTCGATAATAGTCGGTAGATGCAGCTCCGCGTCTTTCAACCCCGACCCGTCCAAGTCCCACAGCTTTCCCCCGTCATATCTCCATCGTACTTAAGTGGTTGGCGGCGGGTAGGTCCCACTCCGCGTCTCCCACGAGTCCTCCGACCCCGACCCGTTCGGACCCACATCTCGTCCCCGTCGTGTCCCTATGTCCCTATTGTACCTGCGTGGTTGGCGACGGGCGGGTCTCGCTCCACGTCGTGCGCCGAGCTCTGCGTCTCCCACGAGTCCTCCGACCCCGACCCGTCCGAGCCCCACAGCTCGCCCTCGTCAGAGTCGTACTCGCCCACCTGCTTGCGATATAAACTTTAGCTATGCTCGGAGTTTTCATATTGTTTTGATTTGATGTCTGTTGTAGGCGTGGGAAAAAATTATAGTGAAACAAGGTAAGATGGGGTAGGATAGTATTGCAGAAAAAGTTATCACAGAAAATCATTCGGGTGTTTAAGAAAAGCTTACTTATTAATAGAAGCAAATGTTTTCGTCACTTTTTGAGTCATTTAAATATTAAGAAAATAATGCTGAAGCATGGTTAATGCAGTATATTTACTTTGCATTAAAATATGATGTTCAAATATGACCGGCTGTTATCCAGACACTTTGCTTGGAAGTGTCATGATTCAAGCGTAAAATGGGACACGGAACCGAGACCGTACAACGCGAAGCGGAATAACCAAGACTCGAGCAAAGATCTCTCTCGACCCGTCTTAGCAAAAGAACACAGCCGCGGTTACAAATCACACATACCGAGAAACAACAAGACATAGATTTATGGCGGCATGCTAAAACGACGCTCAGACCATGCCCGGCATGATCGAGCGTTGTTGCGGCTCTTAAATACAAAACATCACACAAAATAAACCCAAAAGCCTAAATAGATAGACTACTTAATTTACTACTATACTACTTTTATTACTTAATACTTTTTAATCCTACTAATATTATAAACGCGAAAGTTTGTAAGAATGGATGGATGGATGGATGGATGTTTGTTACTTTTTTACGCCAGAACGGCTGAACAGATCGGGATGAAATTTGGCACAGAGATAGATTATAGTCTAGAATAGCACATAGGATACTTTTAAACCGCGGGTGAAACCTCGGGGCGCAGCTAGTTGCACAACAATTAACAAAATTGAAAAATGTTTTGATGTAGGAAGAAGTCAAGGGTATAAAATTTTCATTAATAATACCTTATAGAGATCCTGTGGCCAGCACATGCTTGTATGTCCGTCGACCCACCACACCTTCACTCGGCCAGTGGGGAAGTTGTCTATCACCTGCCAAAGTAATATTGTTAAGTAATCTCCGTCTATGAGCAACTGTGACAGTAGCTCAGAAAAGATCAGAGCTCAGAGAAATCGCTTTGAACAACTTTTAATGTAAACTTATGGCAGCTTACATTATCTTCTTAATATATATAAATTACGTGTCACGTTGTTTGTCCGCTATAGACTCCTAAACTACTTAACCGATTTCAATCAAATTTGCACACCGTGTGCAGTTCGATCTAACTTAACAGATAGGATAGCTCATATTTATATATAAATAACGCGAACGAAGTCGCGGGGTGACAGCTAGTGATAATTTATATTTTGAATTTTCTTGAAACCTTAAGATGAAAACTATTTTTCTAATAATACCCAGCACCTTTTTTAATTTACTTACTGCGTTGGAATAGTGGAAATTATGTTTTTTTCATTTCACCACAGAACCATTGCACCTAGGTGAGTCTATTTAAAAATTTTGACGTTCATAAGTGTATCTTTGATACTCAAATTGAATAAAAACAATTTTGACTTTGACTTTGTGAATTGGAAATAGGAAATATTTAAATACAAATCCTGTGAATAGAATCCTCAAGGGTCGGCAAACGTATCTGTGATGCCCATAGTGTTACAGGTCTTAATAGGTGATAGCGATCGCTTACCATCAGGCAGATCGTTAGCTCGTTTGCCATCTATGGCATAAAACATCTTTACTGCATTACCGTAACAGAGTACATAGTAATCTATCTTACAAATCTCTAATTATAAAAAATAGTATCTATTTCCCTTGGTCATCGCATCACGCGTGAACGGATGGAACATTTTCGGTAATTCTTTTTTTGTTGTATTTATTATTGTTAGAAGAAGGTTCATAGGAAAGAAAAAATAAGAAAGAAGGTAGAAGTTGAAGGCAGAACATTAGAAAAAATACAAAGTTAAGACAAGACAACATCTGTCGGGTCAGCTAGTAATACAATGAAAACGAAAGTAACTCTGTCTGTCTGTTTGTAAGCTTTTCACGGCTAAACGGATATTTATGAAATTTAATAATTAGTTACAGTATATCACGGGGAAGGTTTTTAATACTATTTTGTGAATAAACTCGAACGACGTCCCGGATACAGACCGATTCAAACTTAAAGGCAGCTGTGAAGTTAGGCGCGAAACGCTGCGCAGTAGCGAAAACGAAGGTATGCGCGGGCGTCATAGAGGCTAGACGACACATTCCGTTTGCGGCGCACTTCACAGCCGTCATAAGTTTGAATCAGTCTCTAACAGCTAGTATCAATTAATTTGTTATATACCTGTCCAGCCGTGCAATTAGAGTCCTCCCCGGTGAAGTTGGCAACCCTGATGACGACCGTCCCCGGGCGGTACTGGAAGTCGGGATGGTCCTTCAGATCGTATACGCTCATCTCGCTCTCGTGCAGCATTACAGGCCTGAAATACACATAGTTTTATTACCTAGCGATGATAGCCTAGTTGGAGATGGGTCGCCTCTAGAGCCAGAGCGAGCGGGTTCGATCCCAGCCGAAGGCACCAATTTATTCATTGTACAAGCATAGTTATGTGAGTATTATGTCATCTGCTACAAAATGGAGCCCGGCGTATGGCGATAGGCTTTTCCCCTGTCACATTTGGGACTGAATATTGTCCGGCGAAGTGTGGGTGTTGTGATACACCTCTGCCAGCCTTTTCCTTTTTGGGGACAGGCGTGACGATATGTTATTATCTATAGCACTTACTAGTGCTTTTCTTCTACGTACCAACCAAAGTTGGAATCTGTTTGTAAGCAACTAACGACTTGTTCGAAGTTATACTATATTTTTTCATCAAAAGATCTGTGGTTTAAAAATGTGGGTTCTGTGGAGTAATTAGTCTGTTGGTTTTTCCTCCAACATACTTTTATAACAACAGAAGATTTATAAATCTTCTATGGTACAGTGGCTAAATAACTTTCATTGTACCATAGATGCTAAATATGTTATATACTTAGTAGCCATGATTTGAGTTTATGTTAATAATTAGTTGTTGAGTACTAAAGTCACCCCATGTAATTCTCGTGTAACAAGTGTGGTTCGGTGATTTGTAGAATTCCAAAGGAAACATAATGAAACGTTGACGTCTTTCCGTCTGACTGAAAAGTAATAATGTAGCATTTTATACTCACACAGGTTCATCAGTGCTGGTGTAGGTGCGGTACCAGTGCACGATGGCCGTGCGGCCGTGGTGGTCGACTCTCTGCACCACCCCATATTCTCTGTGTTTGAGCTGTTGGCAACAGGAAGATGGCTGTAGCTGTGGTTTTGGCTGTGCATCTTTAATCGACTTTTTAAGGAGGTTCTCAATTCTGTTTGATTTTTTTGACGTGACAACGTCTAATAAATCGATGAACGCCGGCTGCACGCACGACAAATTATGACTCACAAGCTGCGCCCCGCGGTTTTACCCGCGGTTAAAAAGTATCCTATGTGCTATTCTAGACTATAATCTATCTCTGTGCTAAATTTCATCCAGATCTGTTCAGCCGTTCTAGCGTGAAAGAGTAACAAACATCCATCCGTCCATCCATTCTTACAAACTTTCGCGTCTATAATATTAGTAGGATTGTCTCGTTACGCTCGGTCGATCGGAGCGAGAGCGCTAAGCGCGGAAGCGAGCGAAAGGCACGATCGGCTTGAGCGTTCGGCTTGCGCCGCATCTATCTCTCTTCCACTCGATTGGCCTATGCCTCCGAGTTTGTTATGACGTTGTCACGTTAAACTATCGTCCGTAAACCGACTTTACAGACAACCAATTTTTTTTGTATGTATGTTAAGCGATTACTCCGCTAATTGTGAATCGATTTAATGATTGTTTTTTTGTTTGGTAGCTCATCAAACTTCAGAGGTGGTCCCATTTACATTTTTTCGAAATCGGACAAGCAGTTTTGAAATATCAACTAGCCTAAAAATTGTTTACATGGATGACGAATTACAGGATGGGAAGTCGGTATTTTAAGTTTTGCTTTTGATATTATGCGACTGTTTTTGCTATAGTAAGAGTATTAGCTGAATATTTTAGCCCTGTTATTGGTTCCGGTTGTAAATGTAAGTTTCTTAGTTGTTTTGAGTTCTCACAAGAAGAACCACGAAAGTTTTTGTACGTGGAGCGTTTGTACAAAACAATACAAAAACTCTTTATTGACACACAAATAAATCTAAACACTCAAAAATAAAGGCGCAATGGGCGGGTCTTATCGCTTAAGAGCGATCTATTCCAGACAACCTTTGGATGGAATAAAAACATTATGATTTAGCATGGACGGTAGTGTGTGATAAAGAAAAATAATAATACCCAACTGTGAAAGAAGAAGGCTTTTGTTTTTCGAGCGTTTGTATGTATTTCTTACATTTTAAAGAAACGTTAAGACTTCCAAGCAATGTAAATTGTCAAGCACGTCAAGATACCTTTAAGGTACGGTTGCGTGGATATAAATCATGTCCACGCCACCCTCGAACCGGATGCACGAAAGGAGCTCATTGGAGTATAATACAACTTAATGTTATAAACGCGAAAGTGAGTTTGTTCGCTTGTTTGTAACGCTTTCACGGGCTAACTAATCAACCGATCATCATGACATTTTGCATTCACGTTGTCTGGGGTACAGAAAAGGACATAGAGTACTTTTTATCCCGAAAAAATAAACGGTTCCTGTGGGACCGCGGGTAAAACCGCGGGGCGCAGCTAGTTAATATTAAAATCTTGATCGGGATTAAACGGATACCATCCCCTCTAAATTCAAAGATCGTAGGTTACCTGCAGGTTCTCCTCAACATTAGCGGCGCCGCTGACGACGAAGTCTCCCGGGAAGCACTCTTGACCGTCCAGGTGGTGGATCGGGTACAGGTGGGTCGACGGTATGCCGCTCTCTATAGTGCCGTCCTGTCAAATTCAGTTTGGTAAGTAAATACAACCTGTACGACTTAAGCCATAATTTTATATTGAGAATTAACTACGAACGTTTAAATCATGATGATGATAGAGACTAGTTGGAGGACGCCCGCCTCTGAAGCGAGCAGGATCTGAGCAGGAAAGGGTTCGAACCATTTGATCATTGTGTGAACATATGTGCGTATTGTATATCATCTGCTATACATGACTGGAGCCCGGTGTATGGCGACAGACTCGCCCCTTGTCACATTTCGGACTGAATATCGTCCGGCGAAGTGTGGGTATCGTATTACACCTCTGCCAGCCCCTGCGGGGGAAAGGCGTGCGTATAATACTATGGGAAGTCTACCCATCAAAAATACAGATGCTCATTCAGTCACCTAGTTTGGTTGCTATGGCTGCAAGAATGATGTAGTTTATTAATATTTTGTTTCTAATTTTTTTTTGTATTTTGTTTAAAAATGTCCATAATGTTTAGTTAGGTCATGTCCGTCAATTGCTTCTGGGTAAAATTACTAGCCACGTCCACTTCACATGAGGTTTACGCATCACAGGATATTACAAGTAGTCGGCCGAAGTCACGCGAGATTCAGATATTATACGCAAGGTTAAGTGACATCACGCAACGTTTAGAGAAGACACGCGAAGTTCAGCGACAGTTTACTACGCGATGACTTGTAGTACACAAGGAACCAGTTAAACGGGCTGTTTCTTTAAACGATGGACATATTTTTAGGATGACTGACTGATAATTACAACCAACTTGTAATATAGGGCCAAAACCGAAGTCGTGGAAAAAAAACCTTGCCTCGGTGGCTCAGTTAGTATGTAGTAAATCTGTTTGCTGAGCTTGGGCGTGGATTCGATTTCCAGCTAGGGCAAACATATATGCGATAAACATTTGTGTTTGTTCTATGTCTGGCTGTTAATATCGGGTTAAAGAAATTAACAGAAAAAATCAGTTATGCGAGAACTTACTAATGCACTTAATTCAAAATTTATAGTCTGTAAATAAATGTATGCAAATTACGTTAAGTATGTTTAAAAAAATGTATATGTATGTATGTATATCAGTCTCTGGCAGCCATAGTACAAGCCTTGTTTATTTTGCTTTATTATGGCGGCGGCGCGCGGCGCACGGTGCGCTTGAGTCGCTTGCCGCGCAGTATTAATATAGGTAGTAGAAGACGAGCTAGTGACCTGCCAGACGACGTTGGCGCGGCTGGTGGTGTGCAGCGTCTCGACGACGACGCGGTCGCCGCGGCGCGGCGGCGGCGCGGGCGGCGCGCGGCGCACGGTGCGCTTGAGTCGCTTGCCGCGCAGTATTAATATAGGTAGTAGAAGACGAGCTAGTGACCTGCCAGACGACGTTGGCGCGGCTGGTGGTGTGCAGCGTCTCGACGACGACGCGGTCGCCGCGGCGCGGCGGCGGCGCGGGCGGCGCGCGGCGCACGGTGCGCTTGAGTCGCTTGCCGCGCAGTATTAATATAGGTAGTAGAAGACGAGCTAGTGACCTGCCAGACGACGTTGGCGCGGCTGGTGGTGTGCAGCGTCTCGACGACGACGCGGTCGCCGCGGCGCGGCGGCGGCGCGGGCGGCGCGCGGCGCACGGTGCGCTTGAGTCGCTTGCCGCGCAGTATTAATATAGGTAGTAGAAGACGAGCTAGTGACCTGCCAGACGACGTTGGCGCGGCTGGTGGTGTGCAGCGTCTCGACGACGACGCGGTCGCCGCGGCGCGGCGGCGGCGCGGGCGGCGCGCGGCGCACGGTGCGCTTGAGTCGCTTGCCGCGCAGTATTAATATAGGTAGTAGAAGACGAGCTAGTGACCTGCCAGACGACGTTGGCGCGGCTGGTGGTGTGCAGCGTCTCGACGACGACGCGGTCGCCGCGGCGCGGCGGCGGCGCGGGCGGCGCGCGGCGCACGGTGCGCTTGAGTCGCTTGCCGCGCAGTATTAATATAGGTAGTAGAAGACGAGCTAGTGACCTGCCAGACGACGTTGGCGCGGCTGGTGGTGTGCAGCGTCTCGACGACGACGCGGTCGCCGCGGCGCGGCGGCGGCGCGGGCGGCGCGCGGCGCACGGTGCGCTTGAGTCGCTTGCCGCGCAGTATTAATATAGGTAGTAGAAGACGAGCTAGTGACCTGCCAGACGACGTTGGCGCGGCTGGTGGTGTGCAGCGTCTCGACGACGACGCGGTCGCCGCGGCGCGGCGGCGGCGCGGGCGGCGCGCGGCGCACGGTGCGCTTGAGTCGCTTGCCGCGCAGTATTAATATAGGTAGTAGAAGACGAGCTAGTGACCTGCCAGACGACGTTGGCGCGGCTGGTGGTGTGCAGCGTCTCGACGACGACGCGGTCGCCGCGGCGCGGCGGCGGCGCGGGCGGCGCGCGGCGCACGGTGCGCTTGAGTCGCTTGCCGCGCAGTATTAATATAGGTAGTAGAAGACGAGCTAGTGACCTGCCAGACGACGTTGGCGCGGCTGGTGGTGTGCAGCGTCTCGACGACGACGCGGTCGCCGCGGCGCGGCGGCGGCGCGGGCGGCGCGCGGCGCACGGTGCGCTTGAGTCGCTTGCCGCGCAGTATTAATATAGGTAGTAGAAGACGAGCTAGTGACCTGCCAGACGACGTTGGCGCGGCTGGTGGTGTGCAGCGTCTCGACGACGACGCGGTCGCCGCGGCGCGGCGGCGGCGCGGGCGGCGCGCGGCGCACGGTGCGCTTGAGTCGCTTGCCGCGCAGTATTAATATAGGTAGTAGAAGACGAGCTAGTGACCTGCCAGACGACGTTGGCGCGGCTGGTGGTGTGCAGCGTCTCGACGACGACGCGGTCGCCGCGGCGCGGCGGCGGCGCGGGCGGCGCGCGGCGCACGGTGCGCTTGAGTCGCTTGCCGCGCAGTATTAATATAGGTAGTAGAAGACGAGCTAGTGACCTGCCAGACGACGTTGGCGCGGCTGGTGGTGTGCAGCGTCTCGACGACGACGCGGTCGCCGCGGCGCGGCGGCGGCGCGGGCGGCGCGCGGCGCACGGTGCGCTTGAGTCGCTTGCCGCGCAGTATTAATATAGGTAGTAGAAGACGAGCTAGTGACCTGCCAGACGACGTTGGCGCGGCTGGTGGTGTGCAGCGTCTCGACGACGACGCGGTCGCCGCGGCGCGGCGGCGGCGCGGGCGGCGCGCGGCGCACGGTGCGCTTGAGTCGCTTGCCGCGCAGTATTAATATAGGTAGTAGAAGACGAGCTAGTGACCTGCCAGACGACGTTGGCGCGGCTGGTGGTGTGCAGCGTCTCGACGACGACGCGGTCGCCGCGGCGCGGCGGCGGCGCGGGCGGCGCGCGGCGCACGGTGCGCTTGAGTCGCTTGCCGCGCAGTATTAATATAGGTAGTAGAAGACGAGCTAGTGACCTGCCAGACGACGTTGGCGCGGCTGGTGGGGTGCAGCGTCTCGACGACGACGCGGTCGCCGCGGCGCGGCGGCGGCGCGGGCGGCGCGCGGCGCACGGTGCGCTTGAGTCGCTTGCCGCGCAGTATTAATATAGGTAGTAGAAGACGAGCTAGTGACCTGCCAGACGACGTTGGCGCGGCTGGTGGTGTGCAGCGTCTCGACGACGACGCGGTCGCCGCGGCGCGGCGGCGGCGCGGGCGGCGCGCGCCGCACGGTGCGCTTGAGTCGCTTGCCGCGCAGCAGGCGCACGGCCAGCTGCGGCGAGCGCTTGCCGCGCGTCGACGCCACCGACGAGCAGCGGGACGACCACGTCGCACCGCTATCGACAACACAACGATTTGGTATTAAACAAGTGGCTCTCTGGGGGCTTACCGCTACTTTATATAGTTAATACATTCAGCCTGAACTAGGCTTAACGTTAAAGAACTTAACGTAATATCTGACCTGTCAGTATCGCTGCCGTCGCTGCTGGTGTTCTCCCAGTTGTCGGAGTCATCGTCGTTGAGCGCCTGCTCCGATTTACTGTCGCCGTTCAGCAAAGAACTCTCTTCACGATTCGGCTCGGGACTGTTGACAAATAGTTAGAATCGTGTTAGAATTACAGTAAAATTCTAAAGAGTACCTAAATTATCACACTAATATTATAGATGTAAGAGTTTGGATGGATGTTTGTTACTCAATCACGCACTCATCGAGAACGAAACGAGATCAGATTTCCACTGAGGCGAAGTGATGCGTAATTAACCAATCACAATACTCGAAATCTCCGCTTCACTTTAGTGGAAGCATTGTGAATTGTGAAAGAGCGTAAATGATAACAGACCTTATTCCCGAGTCGTTCTTCTCTTCAGTGACGGTATCCTCTTGACTGCTCGCCATGGGCAGCGAGACGTCCCCGATTGGCCGCTCGATCTTGATACTTGGACAGTTGGTATCAGCTTTCAGGGCGTCATTGAGAGAATCCAGCTTCTCCTCAGCGACGTCAACTTCCATTTCACTCTAGAAGTGTCAGTTTTAATTAATGTTTTCCGAATCATAAAATACTAATTTTAACTTCAAAAAGATACAACTTTAGAGGCCATTTCCTATTTTTGGAAAGTATTTTTTACCATAAACAATGTGTTTAGGTCGAAATATATATTGACAGCAATGTAAAGTCGAAGAGCGCGTCTGTGAATGTCACACCGCACACAGGATCGGTGTCCAGTGCAGTGTGCTTTGCGCCTTAGAATTCTCAAGAGACTATTCTTTTAGACCTTTTTTATACTATACGATGCTACACCTCAATCTACGAAGAGCTTTATTTTAGAGAATAGAAAGATAATATGGCGGAACGGAAGATTATCAACGAATGAGTAACTATAGTTCGGGTGAGATGGATTGGGGGAAGAGTACATTGTAGATCGAGACAAAAGGTCATGGATCTTTCGACTGTCTGATCAGGGGGTTTGTAAACATTTCTCACACAAATTATATTTGTTTAGCGTTGGTTTTTATTTCAAAAATTGACACATTTCTTTCAATCTCATTGAATCGACCTAAAGAAGCTGTGGTCAGGACGTTCAAATGTGAAGGATACGAGTTGTGGATTGATACTCACTTCCACAGACTTTAGTTTCCGGTGTGCAGAGGCGCGTTTCTTGGGACGCGAGGGTACATGCTCCGGGATGCTGTTGTCACTTTTCGACGGTTTCTTCGTAGGGCGGGATTGCTTGCGAAGGTTTCTGTAGATCTTGCCTGTGATAGAGTGCAGTGAAGTTTTAGTTGGTAATACAGGTGATATAAGACGAATATAGAAAACATATTACTGTACCAACCCCACAAAGGTCGAGTAAGGGCAAGAAATAGATGATTTCGTGTTAAAATTCCGACCGAGTCAGACCGGCGAGCAGTGAAATGGTAACAAATAATAATAATAATACAATAATTATAATTTATTTGCTTATAAAAATAGTTATACAATTACATGAGATTTCTGTCTCCCAAACTAGGGAGATTCTGTGCTATGGGCGAGTTAGTTCTTCAGTAGGATGGGTACATAACGGACAACTAATTGCCAGTGTTAGGACAAGGACACTGTTAGGTAACAAATAGGTGAAAGGGGAATACCGTGGTAGGGGTGGAAGTTTATAGGAATATGCACCAAAAACACAATTTGGGGTGAGAATCAGACTAGTAAATTTTCTGTTTCATTATAATTTAGAGTTTGCAACCATATCATTAGCTTCCTTTTGACTTCAAATTTTGAAAGAGAGAAAAAAATTAACTTTTTATTAAGCTTACTGTTTAGTCTAGAGCTAAATAATAAGGGAAAGGTTACTTTTGCATTTACGGAATAAGTTAAAGGTTGTATGGATCAATGGTCTTACTCTGTTGCTTTCTCCACTGTTTCTTGCTGATGAAGGTGTCCTCGGGACCGATGACCAGGAAGTTCCTGTCGCCGACCTGCAGCGTGCACGGCTCGAACACATTCAGCAGCTTGAGGTTCTTCAGATCTTCGCCTGCAGACCAAGACATTACAATCATTTAGTTCATAAATACAGAGTCAATGGATTTTTGTGTGACAACTAACTGTAGTTGTCACATGGAGGAGCTCGAGGAATTAGGTTCGTTTCTGCGATCGACTGAGTCACAATCAGCAGTTTTGACTTTTTTTTATAATTGTTTAGAGAGTAGTTACTGTAAATACTCCCCATCAATTTTCACAGTAAGGTGTCTTTGTCTGGTTCAACTGTAGTATTTGTTATCTCTTAGTCTTGTGGTTCTAGTTGGAGAAGGTTCGCCTCTCAAGCCAGAGGGAGGGTGTCAGATTCCAGCGCAAGGCACGCACAAATATGTTTATTGTGTGAACTAAAGTGAACATATCTGCATATGTATAATGTCATCCGCTATATAACTGTGGCCCAGTGTATGGCAATAAGCTCGCCCCATGTCAAATTTGGGACTGAATATCGTCCGGCGAAGTGTGGGTGTTGTAATACACCTCTGCCAGTCTCTTCGGGGCTTTGGGGAACAGGTGACGGTGACAGGGCAGGGGACAGGTGATGATATGTTGTGTATTGTATAGTATTGTAGGGTTAACTAACCTTCAACTACGAATTTGGGTTGAGTGGTGTTGGTGTCGGATGGCTGGGTGCTGAGCGCGCGGCACTGCCAGTGCACGCTCACGCTTTCCGTCACTACAGCTTCCACGGTGAACTGACAACAATAACACATTTTAAAACTAGGCATATTTTTTTATGCTTAAATACCGATTTCGGACTATCAAGTAAATCTACCGTCATTCTCCGATGTCGGTATTCGAGCGTGAAAAAAATGTATCTTTTTAAATGGAATAAGATAACTTATTCATGGATAAATTTAAGTTCACCGATATCAAGCGTGAACGATAATGATGACCCTATAATCTCTAGATGCATCATACCATATAGTAGCTGTTTTAGCTGCACCTATAAAGAGGTATGTTAACTGCGGTAGCCTATTTGAAGTTATGCCCAAAATCCCACTGAAAATCCCCATCAATGGAGATATTAAAGCTATACAAGACTGTATAACCTATCCTTGTGGCAAATTTCATTTTTTTTTTTTCATATACATAGATCCGGTCAGCCGTTCTGGCGTGATTGAGTAACAAACATCCAGCCATTTATCTTTACTTACGCATTCATAACATTGTAGTGTGCTGCATCATTGTTTTTGTTAAACCAAAAAAATCAGACTTGCAAAATATGTATAGTATAGGACACTCCGCAATAACCAATTTACACAGCAAGAGACGTAATTAGATATTTATCCAGCTGGCCGAGAAAATGCAATTAAAATCAATATCTACTACTTTTTTTTATTAAGTTACCAACTCCGGTCCGCGGTTTCACCTGTGGTCCTACAGAAACCGTTAATATGTAAACATTTGGATATCCAGACGTTTATAATACCCGATAGACACTATATACAAACATGTTTTTGGATCCTGTATCACAACAATTTTAATGACTGTGATGTCATCAATTTTGCTTTAGGCTATCAACTAATTGGCAAGTATGGGCGTCGTAAAACACAGACATAACTGAAATGCCAATAACAAGATTGCCGGGGGCGAGTTGGAATTTACGAGCTGAGCGTCGCGATTCTAACTACTATTTTGAACCATTTTTAAAGCATTATTAAAATTAATATCACTAGTGCTCTGTGAGCTGGCGCGTCTATCTACCCTATATCTCCTCCATTATGAAAAAAAAAAACATTTTATTATAATTCACCTTTATGCTTATCGAATTTGCTTACAAATTTTTAGAAGAATCGGTTGAGATGCGACCTGTAGACCTGAACAGCCTGAAATCTGCCTGACATTTGGACATACAAAATAATTTTGCCCAAGTTGAAACGGAGACGTTTTGCGGTAGCTTGGTCAAAAAACATTTAAAACTGGTTGTAAAATATAACCTACTAGATGTGCGCCGCGGTTTCACCTGCGGTTTAAAAGTATCTTATGTGTTATTCTAGACTATAATCTATCTCTGTGCCAAATTTCATCCAGATCTGTTCAGGCGTTCTGGTGTGAAAGAGTGACAAACATCCATCCATCCATTCTTACAAACTTTCGCGTTTATAATATTAGTAGGATTTATTTATTATTTATTACTTAATAGGCTTGCGTTTGGCCGCCAACATGCCTGATGATAAGCAGTGATGCGGCCTACGATGGATATACGATACTATTAATACAATGACGAATTTAATGATAACTTGCAATCTAAAATCAGTAAAGCGAAATAAGCTGTCGCTAATGTCGGTCGTAAGAGGTTGCAAAGACAAACCTGTTCATACTTCAAACTTACACACACCTGAAAAAACATCACCTTTTTTGGGCATTTGGGTGAAAATATTTTATGTCCGTTCTCCTGTTTCATACTGTATACATAACAATGAGACAGCACGAGTACGTACGAGAATGACAGAAAAATTATAACGAAAACCTCGTAATTTTTTTAACGGTTTGATGGTGTAACAGTGTGTGATCTGGCAACCAATCAATGTTTAGATGACCAGACTGATTTATTGTTTTTACTCTAACATTTGTTATCTTAGAAAATCTAATCTAACCATTTTATCGTTCTTAAGGCATGTGAGCTACTCTAAGAGGCTGTTTATAGCTAGGTTTACAAATCGAAACAGAACTAATAAAATTATACAGCCTGTTACAAAAACCCTGTTATATCCATGAGGTGCGCATCCAATATCGACTGGAGGATGCAAATATGCTAGTTTAAAGTAAATGCTGAACTTAAATTTTAGATTAAATATTGCCTATAAACATGTCGAATACACTTGCGCTCTGCCCCCTTAAAAACAAATGCATCTACTAATCGCGTCGGTTTTATTTGTAAACTATTCGCGCCGTTCCGCTACTTTCTTAGAATAAAAGCCACCAACATTATGATACAGATTTGTTAAGATTTTATAAAACTTCCTTCTTTTCATGCATTCTTAAACCGGTCATAACTCTTGCTATTTTTAACGTGCATTTTTTTGGTATTTTTGCATGAATACTTATAAGACGTGTGTGTACCTGCCTTTCAATTATATAACAGGGTTAGACACTAGACACTTTACATGACACTTTGACACTTTGACACTTTGACATCAGGGCTGGCCATTCAATCAATACGAACTTGCTTGTTTTATCTGAACAAAACACATAGTCAAAGGTCTAAAATCGCTTACACCAGGTTAAAATTCCCTTCACTACATGCATTCACTTGGATTGCATGGTTTTGTTGTTTCCTGGAAGCTTTCTTCCCCTACAAGAGATGAAAAGCACTGTCCCGGGCTCTAGGAGCTGGAATACCACTAATGTTCGGATAACTTCTACCTACATTTCATTTATTACATTCAAAAAAATCCTTAAAGTTTCCTTTATGTTGTGCATATTTTTTGTGTTTGTTTAAGTTGTGTCAGACCTAATAAGGACACTGATAGGCCTGCCAATACCTTAAGCTATAAAGACCGCCGATGACAGAAACGCGCGAAATAGCGTGGTGCATCGAGTAATCAACACCAGAACTGTTTAGAACACATACATTTTTAATCAAGTTTACCTTGTGATCGTGCATCTTGTGTTTCCTCGCAGCCTTCATCTCCTTAGTAACGTTGAGCCAGTTGGCGGTGTCCAGGGCTCCGAGCGGGCCGAACACCACCTGCCCGGGGTAGAACTCGGAAGAGGAGTAGGGTGTGGAGCGACGCCGCCGCATCGAGTAGTCTTCTAGGGGACAACTCTCCAGATCGGGGTACTCTAGACGAGAGCCATCGGGGGAAACTAGGCGCAGCTTGCTGTGTACTGCCTGAGGAAGGATAAATATAGTTTCTTTTTAATTTTATAAGAAATACATAGTTATTATTGGATTTGAGGACAGAGTCCTGGAGGGATGATTTAAAATATTAAATTTAGTGGAATACTGGAATTTTAAATATTTATTAACCCAATTTAGGGCTTGGTTTTAACCAACATCTAATGTTAAATAAATTCTACTATGGAGTATGCTTCCTTAAGGCCTAAATTATACGGGCCCGACGTAAGACAAGGATGCGGTGCAGACACGATTCAGCTGTGACAACTGTGATGCGGCATGTCGGCGCCACATCATTTCTGTCTAATTAAAAACATGTAACTTTTTATGTTACATATTATTTGGACAAGTTATGAAGTAACACCGCGCCGCATCTTTGTTTTATGTCTGGCTTGTTTAATTCAGGCCTAAATTTTTATTTCGATAGAATTTTAATAGAGTGAATTGCTTTCACTCATTTCTAATTTTATTAAATTAAAACCTTTTGGAAAGCTCTAGGATAGCAAGTTCAAATGCAGGGTGTTTATTTTTTTCCATTTAATTGTATAGTCATACATTTTAAAGAAACCTTTACCTTAGAAGTTCCAACCCAAGAATCGAGACAGACAGCCAAGTCGGGGGTGAACTCCTCTAGCGGCTGTAGTCTCTCGCTAGCGACAGTGGGGATGACATGCTTGGTGCCTACGATCTGCAGTGCGGCTGTCATCACAATGTCGCGGCAATAGCCACGCTGAGTGTCTTTGCCGGCGATGAGTCGACGGACCACATCGCCTGGCATCAGAGAACGGTCAGCTAGCCCGACCTGTTTTAGAAATGTTTTTTTAAGCATTGAACGTAATAGATCTGAATGCATACATTGGTGGAAAGGCCACATCAGACATAATTATCATTCACTCAGCATCAGAGAATGGTCAGCTAGTCTCACCTGGTTTTCAATTGCCAGAAAGCACACTATTTTTACAAACTCACAATTTGGGACGACTTACAACTGCACTCAGAGACAATAATAATTACATATATTGTCGCCATCACTAAGGATTACATTTTCATAGGTAATCTTTACTTAGTGGAAGTTTCAATAATGATTAAAATCTCTGAGTGAGCTGTTGTGAATGGTTGTTAGTATAAAATATGTCCACAGCTTTTGTAGTTGTGGCAAGGTTGTAGGTAGACTTTTGAGCAAAAATATATTTAATATTTAACACCTACTGTCAAACTATGATAAAGGCAAGCTAAGTTTTATAGTAATGGACCAATTGTCATTGAAAACACCTATATCTAAGAAATAACTATGAAGAAAATGAAAAAAACTAGACAAATTGATCTAACCAAATTGGACAAAATGGCACACATAAAAATTTACTTCCAAATTTATTTTTCAAACTGAAAATACCTTCTCTATTCCATCATGGGATAAAAATGTGCCTTCAATGAATATAACTCAAATAACAATGTGTGGTGTAACAACCCGCTCCATCTTATGTGCCAATTATATAATGATTTATTATGCACTGATGCATGTGACAAACTCAATATTTTTCATTTGACTTTGTATGATTTCAAAAAAATTCTTCTTAGTACAAATATTTAAGTAGTTGACGTTAAATTAAGAAAATATGAGTTATCTTAACAACACTGTGTACCTACAATGTTTAGATTAGCAAATTTGTAATGTAGTTTCCAAATTATTTTATCTAAATGTGAGTGGTTGACCAAAAAGGGACCTCAAGGGAAAATAATTGATTTCGAGTAAATCGCGTTTGAAATTTCGTGTAGAAACAAGTTTCGACTCGTGCGCGGGCGGGGGGCGCGATATGTTTTATGTCAGTATGCGACTTCGTTAGTGAGTGTCAACACGTGTTTGCGGTTACTACGTTATTGGCGACTTATTTAGTGTCAGTTTCTTGTCTTTCGTCACTTTCTGACAAGTACGAGCGTCTTTTTAGACCTGCACAAGATAAAGAGACTTCGTTGTACTAGAGATAACCTTAAAAGTACAATTCTTCTTAGTCGTGCACTCTTGGCAGAGTGGTCGTGGTTGTGCAGATGGTACAAGGCTCCTCGCTGTCTTCTTCCTTCCCCAAGGCTGCCGCTCTTCTCGCAATTCCTCTCCATAACCGGCGGTTGCCTGCATTGCGAGTACACTGCACCATGGTGGTCTGCGTGGCCTTTTTAATGAAGTCGGTCCAACGAGTTGGTGACCGACCAGGGCTTCGCTTGCCTTTTACTAGGCCCTGTACTACCAGCCTTTCAATTGTATTCACGCTTCTGGAGATATGCCCAAAGAACTTCAGTATTCGCATCTGCACAATCGACGATAGTCTATCTTTTATTTGAAGCTCTTTGAGGATAGAGTTGTTGGTGCGGAAAGCTGTCCACGGAATTTTTAACAGCCGCCTCCAGCACCACATCTCCAGTGCATCGATTTTTCGGCGATCCTGCAGCTTCAGAGACCAAGTTTCGGCCCCGTAGAGAAAGATTGGAAAAACGAGACATTTCATTAGACGAACCTTTGTTTTCTTGGTTATACGTCTGTCCTTCCAAATCTTTCCCAGTCGTTCTACTGCCGACCTCGTGATAGCACAACGTCGTCTGATCTCGTCTTCGCATCCTCCAGAGTTGGAAATGATAGTACCGAGGTAGATGTAGCTCTGTACTACTTCACAGTTTGCTACACTTATTACAGTGTTGTGTCCTGCTCGATTTACTATCATAACTTTCGTCTTTTCTCTATTAAGGACAAGTCCGAATTGGAGGCTAGTGGTTTCCAGACGAGTCAGAAGTTCTTCCAAATCTTCTTTTGTTTCGGCAAGAAGCGTGGTATCATCAGCGTATCGCAAGTTATTAATAACGCGTCCACCCACCGCGATACCCTTATTCCATTCATCCAAGACAATCCGCATTATGTACTCTGTGTAGGTGTTGAAGAGCTGCGGCGAAAGTATACAACCCTGTCGAACACCGGACTCAGTCTTGAATTTGCCTGAGAGAACATCATCCACTCTTACCGCTGCTGTGCCATCCTCGTAAAGTCGTTTGAGAAGGAATACTAGATGATGTGGTACCCCCATTTCCAATAAGACTATCCAGAGGCGTTCCCAAATAACAGTATCAAACGCCTTACGGAAGTCGACAAAGCAAATAAAAACAGGCGTGTTGAATTCCCTGGCTAAAACAAAAGTACAATAAAACTGATTGTATCCACTTACCTGACATCACAAAAACTAGCGTGCGTTGTGTGTAAGGTGTAATTTTTCCAAAACTGCCTCGGCTCACAAAAAAAATCATAAAAAAAAAACTACGGCACCTAAAAATATACAGGTTAGACCAAAAAAAAGCTAAAAGACCACAAATTAAAAAATTCAAAAAAAAAAATAACGGTTTAAAATCACTCCAGGTCCCTTTTTGGTCAACCACTCACAAATTTGTAGTTTGTTAATTATTTTTGTACCTTAACCAATAAAAATAAAAATAAAATATACCTATATCTTATTATCTTATTGTACCTATAAAGTTTATTTTCTAAGCTCATCTACAGCAATTTTAGACCTTATGTAGTCTATGATCATTTAATAACAATAGGATCATAACTTATTTTGAAGATGGAGCAAAATATAACACAATTTTCTTATAATGTCAACTTCTAAATTTGATTAGTGTATTACCATTACCTTCTTTAGACCAACTTGCAGAAGATATGGAGTTAAATTCTTAAGCATTGATTCAATTTATAATTAACTCAAAGTTAAAATGTTATAAATGTCACTCTAAATACTGTTTTTTTTTTAAATATTTTATTACCACTTGGTGACACAACACACATCGGATTAACCTCTGATGTGCAGTTAACTTCAAGTTAAAAAGATAAAATGAGCTTCTGCAAGATGCTCTAAACGTAAAATTTCACAGCTTTTTACAGAAAAACAAGTTATACAGAGATTATTTCTCGTTCATGTGACAAGAAAAGTTTAGTTGGTTTAGAATTATTGGTTTTTAAATTTTCAACAACAGCAGTGTGGTAGGATTTTTTTAAAGTAGGGTAGGATAACCAATTAAAAAAGCGAGTGGATCATGGTGTAATCATTATGTATGGGATAGTTCTAAATTAACTACAAAAAAGAAGAATATTTTAACCATTATTTCAAATTATTATTTCATAGCAAGGAGTGCAATATATGCACTTGAAAGTTGTATGAAAAAAAGAAATTCATCCACTAATTGGTCTTTATTCTAACCAGTCAAGCTTATAGAGACAACAAGGTTTTATTGAGGTTATTTTCATGCATTTTGAGGGTACAAACTAACTGTAGTTCCAATGCCACTGTTAGATTGTATTGATTACCCCAATTTACAGCTTGCTTAATATCAATTATTCATGTACTGCTACCCCTGAAGGCCAACGGGTTGTTGAACTCTTTCTAGAAGAGCCACTCTGCTGTTCGATACTCTAAGATGCTGTATACTATCGGGCGGAGGCGGTAACTGTCAGAAGTCATGTTTTTACTCACCGACTTCTCTGATATCACCCGTTCGGTGCCTGAGGGGTGCCATACCACACGAATCTCGCCTTTTTGTATGGGTGTCTCAATGTCGCTCTCTTGATCGCTGGAGTTAGCCTCGTAGTTCTCGAGTACGAGCCCGAACACCACTTGCCCGTGATTGTTGATTTTATACACTTCATCCTCGTAAAAATACTGAAAGTCAGTCGGCGAACCTGGATTTTGCCCCGCCATATTGACGGGAATTATCTAAAGACACAAATAATTTTGTTTTTTACGTGATTAAGTTCTTTCTGACAGCTGATTGCAATGTGTGGCGCATGCGTCAATAAAAATATGCAACGGAAACGCCATCTTGCGAGTTCGGTGCAAAAAATATTGCGTTCCATTTTACGAAGTTATTACAACCTATTAGAAATAATTCATCTACTTAAATATGTATTTTTAACTTTACATTAAATAATAACTAGATGTAGATAGAGTAGTAAATCAAAATAAGATTATACTGTAATATGTACACATAGTTGTTGTTCGAATATCGATAGTAAAAATTTCTTACAAAAAAAAACGAATACGTTCCTGTGCAAAAAAGCAAGCGACGTAGCTGTCACTCAAACAGCTCCTGTCAAGTTCAAAAAGTAATAAAATTTCTCAAAACTTTATTAAAGTCAAGTCAAGTTTTCCGCGAAATTCAAAACAGCACCCAGGCACCCGTATTTATATTCTTGCGCATACATAGCGTTTATTCTCTTTGAACACATGCAGGTATCCTTTAACTTTTACAGAGAGATGCGTAGGTTTTAAGATAATGTCTATAGAGGCTTAAAGTTGGTGTTTTCATCGGCATATGGAAAACAAAGTTACTTCTCTCTGTAATTTTAATATTCTTGTTACTTACCTACCTTTACACTTGTCTTAGTTTACTTTGACTATATCTATCCTGTCCGCTTTTCAAACTTTAAAATATACAAATAGCTGGGAAAGTTTCATTCAAATATGTCCAGCAATAAAGCCCTTATTAAAAAACGAACATTTCCTAGTTGCAGTAGGTCCGATCAGTTGCGGCGTTGGAGCCCCGGGGAGGCATAACTAAATAAGGCATTTTAAAAAGGGTGTCTAAAATTCCTTTCCGGGTCGGTAACACATCAACAGCACTGGTAGTGTTGCAGGTGTCATAGACGGCGGTTACCGTTTCCCATCAGGCGGGCCATCTGCTTGTTGTCACTCTTCTTAAAAAAAAAGGCTTTCAGCCCCAATGCAGTGGTGGCGTAGCGCCCCTTTACCCCCACCGCGTCCTTTCCTAAGTAAGATATGTAGGTATCTGTAAACATAAATTACAAGGGCCCTTCCCGTTTGGGCTGAAATTGCAATAAAAATTTAAATATTAACTCCTAGCGGAAGTTTAGATACCAAAGCGATAACTATCTACTGAAGTTACTTTGCTACGTATACACTCAAACAAGCCATGTCCATCCAATCAATAAAATGTAGAGTTGATGGTTACTCGTACTGTTGATATGCTGTAACGTTACATTGTGAGCGAAGCGGCATAATATAATCGTCGAGGCGCGCAGCACCGCTGTGACGTTAGCCGAGTAACCGAGGCTATTCTAGTCCGGATCAATACGCGTTATCAACGTAGCTGTGTAGGTGTTTACATGCGCGTAGTACACACACCGCGCCGCTTGTATGAGGTCCTCGCGAGTGATAACACACGTAATATTTAAGGAAATGTGAACTACCGCGACTATGCCGCTACCCGAACTGCTGAAGCGAGCTTCGAGCTACTTCCTTGGCTTGGAGTTCGACGAGCAAGAGGAGCCTCTCGACTACGTCGACAATGAGATACTATTCTGTAAGAACAACGTCTGTGTGCACCCACCGACTGTCGCTCGACACGAATTAGACATCGTGCATCATCCAGGATACTTAACAATCACTACAAAAGTTTTTACTGACCAGCACAATAACGCTAAACGTCCTACTTTGTTCCTAAACTGGATCCCTAATTCTACCTTACGGAAATGTCCTTCGGCCGTGGAAACCAGCCCAAGCGATGAACTAGGATGCCCAGTCTATAAAACTGTGAAATCTAAGGAAATCCTACAAATTCGCAACGAAAAAAAACGTAAGGATGCGGGCGATACTGCGTTCTCCGATTCCTCGGAAACGACCAGCCTTACATCGAACTCTGATAAACAAAGCATTCAGTCGTCCGATACGCGGTACACAAATAATGATACAACGGATTTATCTTCTAGTTCTAAGCCGACGGTTAAATCCGTAGACTCTAATAAGGAAGAGACGTACAGCAGCTTCGAGAAAGAGGAGTCTAGAGACGAGGTGTTTTTCGATAAGCACGTGAGGTCACAATCGATGACTTCCGTGAACATAACAATCGCGAACCCGACGATTGAGAACGTAGATTTAACTCCGGATTCGGTTTCCAACGAAAGGTTCATCAGATCGTTGTCAATGAGTTCGTGTGATGAAGGAAACCCAAACTGGATGAGCACTCCGGAGTTTCTCGCTCTGAAACATAATCTGGTGTTTCCAGACAGTGTTCACAGCTCACCAGTTCCTCAAAGGAAGACTCCAATGAAATGTCGACGGTAAGTTTTAATTATAGTAATAGTAGTAGTATAGTAATATATTTAAGATAGTAAAGCAGTCGAATATCTTGATAAATAAAAGAGAATATCTATAATTTGCCTTCATTTATGTAATGTCCTTCTTTCAGGGCAGTCCCATTTAATTTTTTATCAAAATTTTACCACAGCTGCTTATCTTTGTCAGGAAATATCTTAGCAACTGAAATTCAAACAATTGATGATAGACCTGCACTACACTTACCTTGATAATAAATTCGAGCCTCATTAAAGTTATTTTTCTCTGTGTGTACGTACCTACTTTAGTTAAATCATCAGTTAAGATGTCCAAAAGCATAAGATGATAATGATGATTTTAGTTAAAAAATCAGTAGGAAAATAGGTGCGTACGTATAATTTCTGTATCAAATATAGGTACCTACTAGACAAGATAATAACTTCATTTAATCATTATATTCTTGGCCATTTTCCCACCATGCTGTTAATTTTGAAGCTTAAAAGTTACATTAAAGAAAAACGAATAGGTAGTTAACTATATGAACTGCCGTTTCTGTACGATAATGTTTATCTATTGAAGTTAAAACAGCTTACGATACGGCAACAGTATGACACATATTTAAGTTGTCGTCGATAGGTACATTAGATAGGTACGGCAAACTTACATAGTGAACTGACTGCCTAGTCATTTGCATTATAAGTGCAGTGCAGGGTCAGTTCCAAGTTGAATAGGTTAATTAGAAGGTAATAAACTTCGAACTATGTACTTACTGAACATGTATATGTACTTAATACATATTGACATATAAGTAGATTCCACGTCAAACAATGTTTGTGCTTTATTTTACTAATGAGCCTTCGTCTTGCTTCTCTATAGGCTTGATCAAAGCAAAACTATCACGATGCAATGTCGAGATCACCAATTATGATGACGTCAAATTCAGTGATTGAACATTCGCTGAGTACCACCACGTGATCGCGACAGATTATCTGGTGTCTGGGGCCCCATTATTACGCGTGATATATTTTTTGTCATTGTTTCTCTCGTTTGCTAAAGGCTAAAGAATGACCAACATAGGTAAGTATTCACAATCAATCGGAAACGTTTTCGTTCCGATTTCAAATTTTTAAAACTCAAGTTAGTTATAACTTGAGTTTCATTAGTTTTTAAACGTGATTCTTTCTTCCGATCGGATTTATACTTGATTTCCTATTCGAAAATTTATAAAACGAGACTGAGATTCGAACAATTTGAGTTTGAAATTTGTGGAATCCGATCGGAAACGTTTCCGAATGATTGAGAATAACACCACAAGATAACATCTCACGCGTCAGAATAGGGGGTCCGGATAATTTTAGTCCTTAGGCATTCGAAAACTTAAATTTAATAAAATAATTTAATGATAGCCATGTTTTGAAGGATAAAATTAATAGGTTTCAAAATTACATTGAAACGGCTACCTTCGGCACTGATGTCACGCCAAGAATTCTATTATTGCTTTCGTGCGATTCATCTCCTGTCTTCTCAGAAATGCTTACTTGAAGTATTCTCTGAGTGAGGTAGGTATTTCGTTTTCAATGTTGAATGGCGACAAGGACTTATTCATTAAAATTTATTTGTGTCATTGAATGGAGAGAAAAATATAATTACATTCAGACCCTTAACTTACACACGAGTTGTAATTAGGTCAAGGCTACCCTATAAATAAAACAGCGTTTACATAACTAGGTTCCTATGGTCCTATTGTTTCTGTCTTTGTATCGTAACTAAGTACCTATATAATTTCACCTCGATTGATTTTTACAAAGAAAATAGGCTAATTAGATTTACTTCTGCTGTGAATAAAAGCTTCCTTTCCGTCCTCATCATTCTTTTGGATCTTCAGCTAGAGCTAGATCCATCTGTACTTTTTTACACACTTTACCTAGGTATATTACATCCACTTCAACAGATTTTCCGTCGACTTGAGCCAAATGCGCTCCCTGCGCCTTTTCTTCAACGACGACAGCTGTACCTGTGGACAGCTGGTCGTGGCTTCCCGAGAGTCACAGTATAAGATCCTCCACTTCCATCACGGTGGATTGGACCATTTGGCGCAAGTCCTGCATCGGTGGCATTCGCTATTGCACAACATCAAACTTACTCCAGGTATGATGATGACATGACACCTTGCTTCTTGCAACAGTTAATGTACTGTAAACAATTATGATGAAACATTTTCAGGTTCCGAAGAGCCGAACTTGCCGTATCGTCATTTCATGGTATGCCGTCCAGAAGTACAAAAATCGGAGCAACACCCGGAAGAAGGAAAAGTACCAAAGATAACTCCAGACATATTTTACGAGAGAGTAATGAACTCCAAAGGTGTTATTGAAGACGATCTCTATCTAAGGAAATGTATTTTCTTTGGAGGATTAGACAAAGAATTGAGGAGAGAAGTGTGGCCGTTTTTGCTCCACTGTTATCCATATAACTCTACGTATGACGAGAGAGAGATAATTCTTCAAATGAGAGCCAGAGAGTACGAAGAAATAACGAAACGAAGAGTCGAGAGAATGACGCCAGAGCAGCACGCAATGTTCTGGAAGAATGTGCAATGCGTGATCGAAAAAGACGTGGTTAGGACTGATAGGGGTAATCCGTTCTTCGCCGGAGAAAATAATTATAACGTAGAGATAATGAAAAATATTTTATTAAATTACGCTGTCTACAATCCTGTACTGGGGTGAGTACGAACTAATGAAGCGCACATGTCAGACATTTATTAAATTCTCGTGGGCGTTATTGGAACATAACTCGGGCGTAATTTTGCAGATACACGCAAGGAATGAGTGACCTTTTGGCGCCTGTCTTGTGCGAGATAAAATGTGAAGCCGAGGCATTCTGGTGTTTCGTGGGGCTCATGCAAAGGACTATATTCGTCTGCACGCCTACAGACAATGATATGGATAACAATTTAGTAAGATTTGCAACTCATGAATATTTTAAAGACACAGTTCATTTATGTTAATCGATAATCCATCAAAACGTAAGCAGCCATACCATGTCTGAGCATATTTTATTGATTTCAGAGCTATCTCCGGGAATTGATTAGATTAATGGTACCGCATTTCTACAAGCATTTGGAAAAACACGTAGACGCCATGGAATTGCTCTTTTGTCATCGTTGGATACTCCTGTGAGTTTACCACCATTCACCATTTGATAACTGATCCCTCATTTCTGTTTCACTTGTATGTCTCAGCAATTGATGCTCAGTTAATTTGTGTACATATCAGTAGTGCCGGATTAACCACGTAGCAAGACACAGCAAATGCTACGGGTTCCGCGCGAAAAACTAAAACTAAAAAAACCCAATACCTATTCTCAAAGTAGACATGCGGCGCCAAATTTCTCAAAATAGGCGGGGAAAGCGCTGACCATACTTGTAAACACCACAATACTTTCAGGGGAAATGGGGTGTTTTGGTGGGAAACCAACTACTCAAGTGCACCTCACATTTGCTACGGGCCCCGCGCTCGCTTAATCCGGCACTGCATATCAGTTGTTCATTGTGTAAACGCTTTAGTTTCTGTGATCTGTGATGTAAACGGGTATTTATATTTCTGTTGTTCTGCCTTCTCTGGGGGCACGGAAGTACCCCCGCCAAGTCAAGCTAAAAGGCTCAGTCGTACCATCCTTTTCTCGAAGCCCTAAGTAGTTTTTTGTACATTTTTTAAGTAAGTGCAACTGGGGCATATGCGTCTCTGGAGCAATTGCGTTTTTCGAGATTTACTGACAAACCCTTCACAAATTAGGCAACTAACGCCATCTTGTACAGATGATTGGAACTAAAGATAGAAAAAAGATGTAGGTGGCGCGTAATTTGTAAAGGGTTTGTCAGTAAATCTCGAACGACGCAATTGCTCCAGATGACCCTACATAAGTACTTTTCATTGAACGAAATGCATTTTCGCATACTTTTTAAAACGATGAAACAAGGATTACTACGTCTTATTCCAGATGTTTCAAACGAGAGTTCACCGAAGCAGTGGCCCTGCGCATGTGGGAAGCGTGCTGGGCCAACCACCAGACGGACTACTTCCACTTGTTCCTGTGCCTGGCCATCGTGGCCGTGTACGCTGACGACGTCATAGCCCAGGACCTGAACACTGACGAGATGCTGCTGCATTTTAGTTCTTTGGGTCAGTTCATCTAGAAAATAACTTTACCCCAAGTTGTTTCTTTATTTTCGAAGAACACTTGCTTTCTATCCGGCAACTTTACATTTGTAGTTTCAGCGACCAGGGTACATCCATAGATTATTTTATTTCATACGAGTACAATTTTACACATGTCTCACGTTTTCCGATACTATTAGCTAATCAAATAAAGCACCAGCTGTGTAATCAAACGTATAGGAACGTTAGTCATATGAGATCCTTGATATAATATAACAAGCATTTGTCCATAGATTCATCTGAACATGTTTTGCATGGGTAATTGAAATATGATCATCTCGTTTCCAGCAATGTACATGGACGGGCGACTCATCCTCTGCAAAGCTCGAGGCCTGCTGCATCAGTTCCGTCAACTGATCAGGATTCCTTGCACCTTAGCAGGGATGTGCCAGCGATGCGGCCCAGGTATATGGGACTCCACCCACAGACCCAGCGTTGAATGCACCGGAGCACACGATATATGCCAGTATGCTGTACAATAATCAGTTTACAGAGTCTTACGATTCCTATGCTATTTGTTTAAGAGCAACGTGCAGTTAAACTAGTCAGGATTTCCAAACCCTAGAGATGCTTTCGTAACGCATAATTAAAATAACGACTTCGCTAAAAGATTTCAGATATTTTATTTAGAGGATTTCAGTATGTGCTATAAATTCAAACTAGTCACCAACACCATTTCCAAGCCAAATGAATGCTGTAGTTATGCATATTCAAATAAACAAAGGTTAGGAGTTCAGACCACACATTAGTAGAATTTGCTTGCATATATTTTATATTCGCGATTTGTTACCTACCAATTTAGAGCAAAGTAAGAATAAAAATACTTGTTGGTTTTGCGAAACGGGACTACACGATCAATTGGAAAGTCTGGAATTGATTTTGTATCTTTTGATCACAGATTGATAACTTATGAGAAAGAATAGTTTCGTGCCTGTTTTAACTAAACTTTTTAATGAAGAGGTGTTTGTCTAATTCTACGTAAGTATGAGAAAGATGGAAATCAATTAGCGTGGCTTTAAGTTTATTGTCAATACGAAATCGTTTGTAAGTCGGGTGGGCATTAAAAGTTAATAAAATTAGGAAAGTGTATAACGATGTAATTACGTACAAAATTGTTATATTAGTACAAATATCAGTATTAATTACTATCGCTTCTGTTATGATTACAAATGTTTACATTCCAAATATGGATATGACTAAACATATCGTTGGAGATGATTTGTTCAAAAAGACGTTAATTTATTTACAAGCTAAAAATATATTAGACAATTGTAATGTTAACTTTGTTGTAGGTTCGGCCATATCAAATTATTTAAGCATTTAAGATATAGTTATCTTGCCGAATTTTGTAAAGAATAGTAACTTTAACAGAATAGTTTACTTTTGTTTTATGTATTTTTAACGTCACTATGTTAAAATGCACTTCGATTTATTTACCCTAGTCGTCGATTTTGACAATATAAAGCCCCCTCTACACAATCGGCAAAGATCGTTAATTGTGTGATCGCCAATCACAGCATCAACGCCGTAAGCATAGAAAATGATCGGCGATTACAAACGAGTAAGTCCACCACACAATCATGCTCACGGGCAATCGTCTATGATCGCCGATAGTGAAGAGGGACCATTATTGTAAAGATTACATTCGATTTTGAATGAGATAGATTTTGAAATGATAGGTTAATTAATGTTTCATTAGTGTACCTGCACAGATCAAAACATTACTTTTCAATATTGTATTACATAGGTTTTCATTGTAGCTATTGTTTATCGAATTTGTTACAAAGGTAATATAATAGATTTAGCTAGTTAAGAAATTAGTTTTTGGTATGAATGAGTTTTGAATGTATGCAGGGATATTTTTTGGCTATATGTATCTACTATAAAAAAAAGCTAAAATAACTAATATGCAACCTGTAGACATTTGGTTTCGTTTAAGACTGCTGCCTATTTACTGCTGATGACAATAGTTTAAAAACTCTTCTAAGTAAAACAACATTTGCAACATCGACCAATGTCTAAGTTTAGAATAACATAGTCTGTTCTTCAACGCACCTTTGTTTTAGGCAGCATTCGTTGCGTAGACGTATTACGACTGTCGTACACTATATTATTAGCAATAGCATTAATTGATTGTCACAATGAATGTTGTAAAAATCGCAGCGTGAGACATCTCTATCTTACTTTAGCGACGTAATCACGACAAACGGAGTGCACTTGCCATAAAGCCTACGATACACGATGAGGCAACTAACTGAAAAGGCAAACTGCGTCGGTTCGGACTCAACGTATTGGTGTACAAAGCCCAACACCATAAGCGATGGGCGTATGACCATTTCATACACACACGGCACGGATGCATGTCCGGTCAGGCGAAATTGAAGGTGTTTAGTAGCCCTATGCGTCTTCCGGCTATTCCTCATAAAACAAAGGTGCGTTTTGTAGTTATATTTTTATAATGTTACGCAGGATCATGACACGATACTTAATTAGAACTTAATCAAAATACATGCTCTCCTTATCCAGAAACGTTAATAAGCTTATGAAGGCTTGCGCGCAAAGGGAAGAGTCAACCGCGAAAAGACTTTAAAAAGAAGTCTTAAGGAAGAATTATTTATTTCAAGTCTGGTCCAGTTTAAAATGTATTTTAAATAATACATTCTAAGCTGGACCAGGCCAGGGCCGCGGACGCCCGCGAAAGTGTTCCTATAAAGGTTTCGCGGGCGTTCGCGGTAAGTCTGGTTCCGGCTTTAGGCGCAAGTCATATTTAAACGTTTCTGGATAATAGTAAGTAATTAAGTACCTATTTTTTAGCTACTTAAACCTTAGGTAAGCTATGTTGCTGGCGCGACATAAATTGGTGCAGCCACAATTATTTTATTTTTATTTTAAACATCTTTGCTATATTATAAGTACATAGTAATTCTAATTTTAAACTAATTTGTTCGTTTACATTATATTTTGCCATTCAATGAGTAGACTTAAGATTATGTTGAAATATATGTGTAGCTAGATTCGACAAAATTGGTTAAAGTCGATGAAAAATGCCAAGCTAAATGACGCATAGAATCTATAAAAACGCTTTTTTACGGCAAGTGTATTTCTCGATCTATATAACAATACGAATACCATACTTGCACATGCTTTTACAGCTAAGTTGTAAGCTAACCAATGTAAAGACATCCTAAAGACTTATATAAATTTTATTTTCGCATATTGTGAATTGTTACGCGTATTCTGTGATATGTAATATTGATCTGCTTGTAATATATTGTGTAAAAGTTGTCAAGATGTAAACGACGATGATTATGGTGTAATAATATATGTAATGATGACAAATTGAATCATAGTCATATCTTGTTAGAAGTAAATGTACAAGCATTGAATGGTGATTTCATTTTATACGCCTAATAACTAATTTAATACATTTTAAACGCGTTTTTTAGATAATTAATAAAAGGAAAACAAAAACAAGACTGCAAAATCTAGCGTATGTATGACACTCCGAATATATAGACGAATCTAAAGGTACCTCGCAATACAAAATCAATTAGGTCCTACTATGACATCTTAGGGCGAGATTTACAGATCGGAATCTGACTTTGATAGAAAGTTCAACTTTCCTGGCGAGATTCTTGAACTTGGCATCAAAGTAAAGTCGAAGTGCGGTCTGTGAATCTCGCCCTTATTGCAATGACGTTACGTTTTGTTGTCGACGCTGTGCGACTATGAACCATAAACCAACTATTTAAACTACATTTACTTCATTGTTCGTAGTTCTTACATCATTTTACAACATTTAAAATATTCGTTAAGTGCCACTAAAAACAATGACGAGTTTGTTATCTATTTATAGAACACGTTGCCGGTAGATTCCTTACAATTCTGCAGTATCACTGTTGCGATTGCCGCGGCATGTACGGGGGCCATAGCGCGCGATTCATCGCTTTCGTTCAATGATAAAAAGAGCGATAACAAACATTAAAGTCATCTCAAAAGTTATATAAATATTAAATATACAAACTAAAAAGTGATGAAATAAAAGATATTTAAAATAAATACTGCTCAGTGTGCAACTAGTCAGTCAACGGCAGCAGCACCAGTAAATTTGTCCAAATATAGTCTCCGATTTTTACAATGGCCAAAGTTTTGCCAAAAACAATGAGAGCCGTGGGCCTTTATAAGTATTTGCCAATCGCCGACCCGACTAGTCTCATCGATGTGGAAGTTAACCTACCGACTCTCCAGAAGAAAGACATCTTGGTAGAAGTGAAGGCAGTGGCAATGAACCCCATTGACACTAAGCTACGAGCACCGAAAGCAACTATCGAAACCCAGCCGAGGATACTCGGCTACGACGGTGCTGGTATAGTCGTCGACAAGGGACAAGAAGCAAGCATTTTCAAACCGGGCGATGAGGTATTCTTCACGGGAGATATTAGAAGAAATGGATCTAACGCTCAGTACCTTGCTATAGACGAGATGATAGTGGGACCGAAACCAAGGACCCTGACATTCGAGCAAGCCGCTGCAATGCCCATAATATCTTTAACCGCGTACGAACAACTCGTTGATAGAATGTTGATTTCCGAAAACGATGCTGGCAAGACACTGCTTATAATTAATAGCGCCGGGGGAGTGGGGTCCATCGCATCTCAATTGGCAAAGAGTATGGGATTGAAGGTGATCGGGACAGCATCTCGTCCCGAAACTGAAGCATTTACTCGTGAGTATGGAGCTGATATTGTGTTGAACCATACTTCAGATTTAATTCCTCAATTGGAAGCAAGTGGTCACGGAAGTGGAGTAGACTATATCTTAGTCAACTATGATCCATACCCTTACTGGGATACGTTAATGAATGCAATCAAACCTCAAGGCACTATAGGCCTGATTGTAGAAAGCAGTGGTTTAGTAGACCTAGCACCACTTAAAGACAAGAGCGTGAGGCTGGCCTCTGGATCGATATTAACAAGAGCGAAGTTTGAAACAGAAAGGTTCAGACAGCATGAGATTTTGAAGAAAGTGTCAAAGCTGATTGACAGTGGAGTGCTAAAGTGCAGCCTGACGAAGACCCTCTCACCGATCAATGCCGCTAATTTGAGAGAAGCTCACAGACTTATAGAGGAAAAGAAAACGATTGGAAAGTTAGTTTTAACTGGATTCTAGTTAGATAGAGTATGTAATCTTTATTAAAAAATTAACCCATTTAAATATTGATTTTAGAATGTTGTAGTTTTATTTCGAGTTACCTATTGTATTAAGTTTAACGTTTCGAAATACGGTATATGAGGTTTTGAATAAGTAGATTTTCAATACAAGTTATGTTCAATAACTACATAGATAGACTAGCAACTAGCAAATAGACGATCTTGTCACAAATTGCGTCATACACATTATTAAGCCAAATTCATGAATAATACGACTATATGTGCCTACACTACAAAGCTTGTAAACGAGGTTAAACTGACGCTAAGTTGGTGACTTGTTGTTAGTGTCGGAATCTGATCCCGTATTACTAGCAAACTGGTTTTAAAACATTGCGCTATACATGTTTACATTCGATTCCGCAAGTCATGTGGTCTATAATCTCTGCCAGTGATATAGTCTCAATGCGCCAGTAAACGCGTTAAACACGGTCCACGAAATTTATTTTATAACAGTGAAAAAACCGGCGCCGTTCTTGATAAGCACGTTCTCTGATAAAATACTCGTACTAAGATTACACGAGAAATACGATAAACATTTTAAATAGTCATCGTGTGACTTGATAGCCCGATGTTTTTCACTAAAACTCTCATAACTTTGCTCACCTTCGGTGCTGTAAGATCGACTACTTAATTAAATTCAACAAACGCTATGGCGACTTTGCCGAAGAAAATGAAAGCTGTGGGCTTGTACAAATATTTGCCCATCTCGGATCCAAGCAGTCTCATCGATATTGAATTGGACGTGCCAACTCCGCAAGACAACGAAGTTTTAGTGGAAGTCAAGGCTATTTCAGTGAACCCTATAGATACAAAACAACGAGCGCCGAAGCCGAATGTGGAAACAAAACCAAGGATACTGGGCTGGGACGGAGCGGGAGTAATAGTGGCCGCTGGGAAACGAGCTAATGTATATAATTTGGGCACTGAAGTGTTCTTCACCGGCGACCTGAGGAAGAACGGTGCAAACGCGCAGTATCTTACTCTTGACCAGATCCACGTCGCAGCGAAACCACAGAAGCTGACATTTGAGCAAGCGGCCGCTATGCCGTTGACTTCGGCGACGGCTTACGAAGCTCTACATGACCGATTGTTGATCTCAGAAAACGGAGATGATAAGGACAAATCACTACTGATAATTAATAGTGCAGGAGGAGTGGGTTCCGTAGCTTCTCAGTTGGCGAAACTCGCGGGACTCAAGGTTATTGGAACAGCTTCCCGAACGGAAACTACATCGTATTCTTTGGAACACGGCGCTGATATTGTTTTGAATCATACTCAGGATCTAATGCCCCAACTAGAGGCTAAAGGGTACGGAGGCGGGGTAGACTTTATCTTAGTCAACTATGATCCTTATCCTTACTGGGATACCTTGATGAAGGCCATCAAACCGCAGGGTAAGATATGTCTGGTCGTAGACAGCAGTGGCTTGGTGGACATAAGGCCACTGAAAGACAAGAGCGTCACTTTAGTTTCGGAATTGATGTCGACAAGAATAAAGTATGACACTGACGATAAGTTTAGACATAACGACATATTGAAAAAGATCTCTGAGTTGCTTGATTCTGGTAGTTTGAAGTCTACATTGGAAAAAACCTTGACCCCGATAAATGCAGCTAACTTGAAAGAGGCTCATAGACTTTTAGAAGAACAACATGTGATCGGAAAATTGGTACTGCACGGATTCTAAGTTAAATCTTCAACGTATTTTTTCAACGGACCAATATATAAAATATGATAGCATATCCAGACTGTTCATATAAAGATAAGAATTGTTTACCATTATGTATCTACAGTGTTTCATTTGGAACTTATCAATTTATGTCGCTTGTTATCTTAATCAGACGAAAAGTTATTATTTACAGAGTTAGATAGATAAACACTTTACAGTTCACAACAGAAAAAAAGAAAAGAACAGAAAAAGCTTAAACTGTAGTGCAACTGGCAGCCTTATCACTAAGAGCGATCTCTTCGAGGCAACCTTAAGTTATTTACGCAGCAAGCGCAAATACTTGAGTTACTTTTTACGAACAAACTATATTCAAACTAGCTGTTACCCGCGACTTCGTCAGCGTTTATTCAGCAAATAGTATCCAAAAACTTTCCTCGTGATATGCTGGAACTAATTATCAAATTTCATCAAGATCCGTTCAGCCGTTTAGCCGTGAAAAGCCCATCGTACAAATAGACAGACAGAGTTATTTCCGATTTTACAATATTGGTGTGGATTAGTTTTACAATACAATACAATACATCTTTATTGCACACCAAAAATACAAAGTAAAACAAACATAAAGAAAAAAATAAACAATAAAATATCATTCGGCAGTACAAGGCCGGCCTTATCGCCTAAAGCGATTTCTTCCAGGCAACCTTTGGATGGACAGGACAGAACGAAATATGACAAACGGTCGGTGGCATACATAAATACATACATAAATACAATAGTAAACAAATAAAATATAGTTGATTGAATTAGGCGTTACTTTGCGGAAGTTCATCTTCAAACTTGTTATTTGGACAATATCTAGTGTAATTCCGCTTTAACGTCGCATTAAGTACATCGAGGAACATGAATTTTTTTATTCTAATTTGAAATTTTTTAAAAAATTAATTTTATGAAATTTACTAGAAAATTATACAAATTGATATTTGAATCTAATTTTAAACGTTATACAATGTAATATTTAATTTATTTAATTAAAATTTAAAAGAATTAAACAAACCTGAAAAAAAAAAAAAAAAAAAAAAAATCCATTCCATTCCCTCTTCTTTAAATATCTCCAACTGTTCCAGAACACTCATACGGAACCCTTTTTCACACACATGTAGGACCTTGAATGTGTTGTTATCTTGTAATACGTGACCGGTGTCTAATAGATGTTTTGCGAAATGCGACTTCTCTGGATGGTCATTTCTGTACGCGGAAATATGTTCTTTGTAGCGGGTTTGAAAGTTTCTCCCTGTGTGTCCAACGTAAACACCATTACACTCATCGCAGGTCAACTTGTAAACTCCTGACTTCCACTCTTTGTTGATGGTGTCTTTACCGTTACATAGTCTTCGCATATTATGGCTGGTCCGGAAAGCAACTTGTACGTTGTTCTTCTTTAGAATTTTTGCGGCTTTTTCTGACGTTGGCCCCAGATATGTTAAACTACCCACATATTTGTTGATTCTTTCCGGTGGATAGGGGTATAGCATCGATCTTATTTTGATTTCTTGTTTCTTCCTGATTAAGTTATCAACCATTTTTCTGCTATATCCATTAGCTGTCGCAATGTGGTAAATTACATTTAACTCCTTTCTGTAGTTTTCTGGCGAAAGTGGAGTAGTTGTTAACCTGTGCACGTAACTCTTGAATGCTGCCAACTTGTGTTGTATGGGATGGTTGGATGATGCAGGGATTGCTATGTCCGTATGTGTTGGTTTTCGATAAATTTGGAAGTCCAATCCGTTGTCCGTTCTTGTTATTGACAAGTCCAAAAAATTAAGTGTTTGACAAATGCAATAAAGATGTTTACGCCAGGAACAACACAAACAGCTTTACAAGAATTGGCGGTTGACACGGAAATAGCATGCATCAGAGGAAAACAAGACATAGCTGTGAAACATCAAGTAGCTAATGAGATAAAGAGAAATTTGCGATCTCCAAGAAGACCAGACGCAGAATGGCAATTACATCGCGCTATACAAGACCGGTTGGAACAGAACGATCTTGTCCTTTCAAAGGCAGATAAGGGAAATACCATCGTGGTCTTGGAAAAGGAATCATATCTCCGAAAAGTACACGACGTGATACAGGGAACAGATTTTCAGCCCATAAGCTCAGACCCAACGAAAAAGTATACACGAGCTAAAACAGGCAATTAAGAACATTGCCTATATCGCGCCGAACATTTTGAAGAATATTGTGCCTATGAATCCAAGGCCACCACTTTTATACGGATTGCCTAAGTTACATAAGGAGAACATTCCTATACGGCCAGTGGTGTCTTATATTGGAGCCCCTGCTTACAACCTCGCTAGAAAGCTGAATAATTTGCTCAAGGAGAAATCATCGTTTAGACCGAAACATAGTTTGAAAAATACACAACACCTGTTAGAGAAGATAAAAGAAGTACGAATCCCACCAAATGCTAAGTTAATGTCATTGGATGTCGAAAGTTTGTTCACCAACGTGCCAATCGAAGAAACAATGAAAATATTGAGTAGTAAATTGGACAAACAGCGTTTACACCCAGGAGAAATAGAAGATCTCATGACGTTAACAAGCATTTGTATGAAACAAAACTACTTCCGGTTCAATAATCAATTTTACTCGCAGAAAGAAGGTCTTGCGATGGGATCACCATTAAGCCCACAAATGGCCGAAGTTTTTATGGATGATTTTGAGTGCAAACATATGGTCAACGAGCTAAATATCCACTTCTACTACCGATACGTGGACGACATTATTATATGCTGGAAGGGAACGCAACGACAAGTAGACATCTTTTTGAACAAGATCAACAACATCCATCCGAAGATAAAGTTTAAGCTAGAAATGGAAGAAAATCAAACACTTAAGACTTGTCAATAACAAGAACGGACAACGGATTGGACTTCCAAATTTATCGAAAACCAACACATACGGACATAGCAATCCCTGCATCATCCAACCATCCCATACAACACAAGTTGGCAGCATTCAAGAGTTACGTGCACAGGTTAACAACTACTCCACTTTCGCCAGAAAACTACAGAAAGGAGTTAAATGTAATTTACCACATTGCGACAGCTAATGGATATAGCAGAAAAATGGTTGATAACTTAATCAGGAAGAAACAAGAAATCAAAATAAGATCGATGCTATACCCCTAGCCACCGGAAAGAATCAACAAATATGTGGGTAGTTTAACATATCTGGGGCCAACGTCAGAAAAAGTCGCAAAAATTCTAAAGAAGAACAACGTACAAGTTGCTTTCCGGACCAGCCATAATATGCGAAGACTATGTAACGGTAAAGACACCATCAACAAAGAGTGGAAGTCAGGAGTTTACAAGTTGACCTGCGATGAGTGTAATGGTGTTTACGTTGGACAAACAGGGAGAAACTTTCAAACCCGCTACAAAGAACATATTTCCGCGTACAGAAATGACCATCCAGAGAAGTCGCATTTCGCAAAACATCTATTAGACACCGGTCACGTATTACAAGATAACAACACATTCAAGGTCCTACATGTGTGTGAAAAAGGGTTCCGTATGAGTGTTCTGGAACAGTTGGAGATATTTAAAGAAGAGGGAATGGATTATTCACTGCTGAACGACCAAACTACTGTTACATCGCCATTGATACGATGCTTTGGTGCGCGTCACCCCACCCCGAGATGACGCACACGAGTGGCTATACAACGTGCTGGTTTGAGGTGTAGTAATATTCAAAGGTGTGTATCTGTATAACATTTTGAATCATTTGCCAGAATAACAAAATCCAAATCAAACCTTTATTGTTTCATACTAAGTTTAAAAAACTATTTTTTACAATTATTTTGGACAGCCCTTAAAGCGATCGCTGACCGCGGCGTTTGTCAAACAACACTCAACACGCATGCGATCGTCTTCCCCGTTCTTCAGCCCGCGCCCCGCCGCCGACGGCGGCGCACACGGCTTAAACTTAATTCGCTAAGAAACAATGTTTATTGTTTACGTTGCAGTGGAAGTAGGTAGATTTATAAGATGTTAGATAGGTATTAAGGTTTTTTTTTGTATTTCGCTAGTGTTTCACTAATTACTTTGCTAATAACCACATAGGTATTAGTACTACACAAAAATGTACGTAGTAGGTTCTTATCTTACCCAATTATTATCCTTCCTTGTCCGTGAGTTAACATTGTGATTACTGCTCTTTTGGTGTCACTTTTTCACATAGGTAACACGAAGTTGCGTGTTTTACAACATTCACAACAATCCAAGAACTACCACAACACACTTATCGCACAGATCACAGAAGAGGTTCGAAGTGCTGTCCTCCCCTCTCAATGCACAACCCCACTCGACGAGACACTGAAGCCATGACATTCCGGAGCATTTCGGGAGCAATCGTGATGAATGCCGGTGTAATACGCGCAACCATTTCCTCCGTGATATTGCATAGCACGGCATACACGGCATTTTTGACGAAACCCCACAGAAAAAAGTCCAAAGGCGTCAGGTCCGGAGATCGAGGAGGCAACCGACTGTTGCAGAGGCGACCTTCCGTCCACAAAACGTTTACGGTAGACCTCACGCGCCGCAAGGCAGTTTCCGACCGCAGCACCAACACATTAAAATATCATCTCGTAATATTCAGCATTTGAATATGACATCGTATTATAATTTACGCAATCAAACAATAAAGAAGGAATTTTATGACTTCACACCGGGATGGATAGAGAGCAACTAGACGAAATTTTAAAAATTTTAGTAAATCATTTTTTGCGGCTAGTAGGGGTGGTAACCATGAGTTTACATAGTATCGAAACCTTTTCTCATTTTTTCTCTTTTCTCGTTTTATTTTCGACCGTCGGAGGAAAGTATCAAAAGTCTTGGTTCTAAAAATCAAATATCTCTGTTTAAAGAGTTCCGAAAACCGTAATGATCAACAAAGTTAAACAACGGACAATCATCGACATATTGGCTGATAAATCGGAATCGGCTTAACTTTTTAATACTTACAACGTGCTTGAAATGTCAAAATCTTAAACCAAATAAAGAATTTTGCTAACAGCGAAGTGACGAATCCGGTTTTCTAAGCATGTGAGCGTTGGAAAAAGTGTGCCATGATAATTAAAAAAAAATAAAATTACAATAATAACTCGTAATACAACAAGTGTCTTGCTGGCCTACCATGCGCAACGCGCCAAAGGTATGTCGCCTCTTATTATCGAAACAGACATATTATGTTTACACATAGTCTTCTCACGTTCTCGCTTGACAAAAAGTGACGAGAAGAATTTTGTCGAACTTGCATAAATACACTTTAATACCGAACTCATGGTAGTTCCTTGCCTATTTTGTTTAGAGCACCGCTTGTTGCCAATTGTCCCGCGGTACGCTTTGGCGGCTCTCTGTGAGCTCTTTGTCTTTTGCCGACAAATGTTTTGATGTTTTCGCGAAATGGCAAAGAATAATTTTATTATGCAGTATGCACAATTTATCTTTTGACGAGCTTTTATTTTTATTTTCGCATGTACCTATGGTGTCTGTCAGTACTTAATTAAATCTTTCACGTTAAATGCCTACTCTTTGGTTTCCGACTGAACTTAAATGTTTTATGTACTTATGTAAGTTGAGTGACTATGCAACAACCTGGTGCCACCGAGATGATCTGATGGAGATGATGGAGTCAGGAGGTGGGTAGAGGAACTCTTCAACGGCGAACAGCACAGACTCGAAATTTTGTAAATCTATTTAATTGTAATAGCCTGTTCTCAACGCCATCATGACACAGCTGCTACACCCAGGGATGACTTCCGGCAAGGGGACTCTTCAACGGGGAACAGCACGGACTCAAAATTTTGCTAATGCATTTAATGGTAATAGCCTGTTGTAACTCCATCATGATATGGCTGCTAAACTCAGGGTTTTCGTTTCGTTTTCGGCGAGTTTACGTTCACTTTATTCATGTCGTTGACTAGATATGTATGTAACCATTTAAGTATCTAAAAGATATCTTGCTTTTGTTTCTGTTTAAAATAGTTCTTAAAAAAAAGGGACATTTACTAAATTCTGTGTTTTGTAGGTAAAGATAATATTCTTTCTGCGCACTTAGTAGTCTTTGTCGGCAAGACCGGTCATCAACCGAACAGCTGTTTGTGAGCTTATTAGGGTTGCTGCAGGTCAAATTTACGTAAAAGTTTAAGTTGTGATAACTTAAAATCTATCGTGTTCAGGACAAGGAGACCTTGCAGGTATAAACGGGACAATGACAAATCATATCTCCTACGCGGACGATATGGTGCTGTTAGCTCCATCTGTATCGGCAATGCGCAAACTACTTGCCACATGCGAAGCATACGCAGAAGAACACAATATGGTATACAACTCCGATAAATCAGTTTATATGATATTTAAGAGCTTGAGCTGCTGCACGGATTTGCCACCTATTACTCTGCACGGTGCCGCCTTGAAAAAAGTCGAGGAGGTCAAATACCTCGGTCACATCATAACTTCCGATCTATCCGATCGCGCGGACATAGAGAGGCAGAGGCGATCCATTGCTGTGCGCGGCAACATGCTGGCGAGAAGATTTAGCCGCTGCAGCGAAGCAGTGAAGACTCAGCTGTTCATCAGTTACTGCACCAGCGTATACACTGTGGAACTGTGGACTAACTACACTAAGGCTGCCATGAGCGAGATGCGCGTGCAGTACAACGACGCGTGGCGCGCGATGTTCCGGCTGCCGCGGTGGTGCAGCGCGAGCGGCATGTTCGCCGCGGGGCGCGCGCCCTGCTGGCAGGCGCTGCTGCGGAGCCGGTCGGCCGCCGCGCGCGCCGCCCTGCACCGCTCCGACAACGCACTGGTGGAAGCAGTGCGCGACTGGGACTCCAGTCCCCTACACCGGATGTGGAGGACGTACCACAAGCCCATTATCTAATTTTATTATTATTATTTTTCTATTTTATTAATTATTTTAGTTATTTTATTTTATTTTAATTTATTTTATTTATTTTGTATTTAATATGGGTGTAACAATCCGGAATAAAACAATTTCATTTCATTTCATTTCATAATTCTAAATCAGTCTCGGCATGTGCCGTTTCAGTATTACTACACCCAAAACCAGCACGTTGTATAAGCGCCCGTGGCAGACGGCAGTGGAGCGGACTCATTCTCGGCCACGCGCTCGGAGAGTCAACACGTCCTGAGGATGCCTCGTGGAGAGGCGAAACACGTGTCGACGAAGTGCTCGAAGAACAGGGATTTTTTATTGCTTTTTAAATTTTAATGTTTTCAGGTACATTCATTATTTTTTATTTTATTCATTTTGTTTTTTTTTTTTTCAGGTTTGTTTAATTCTTTTAAAAATTATTTTTTTCAGGTTCATTAATTAATTTGTTATTTTTTCAGGTTTGTTTAATTCTTTTAAATTTTAATTTTTTCAGGTAAGTACATTAATTAATTAATGTACCTGAAATATTACATTGTATAACGTTTAAAATTAGATTCAAATATCAATTTGTATAATTTTCTAGTAAATTTCATAAAATTAGTTTTTTAAAAAATTTCAAATTAGAATAAAAAAATTCATGTTCCTCGATGTACTTAATGCGACGTTAAAGCGGAATTACACTAGATATTGTCCAAATAACAAAAAAAAAAAATATAATAAAACATATCTACACCTATACCTTTAGATACATAAAATACATATATTAATATATAATTTGTAAATATATATAAATAATATAAATATACATATGTACGTACCAATTAACAAAGAGAGAGAAAATGTTTAAAAATAAGATTTTTGAAAATAGGCAATGATTCAGCCTTTCTGATGGCAACAGGCAACTCATTCCACAGCCGGGCAGCTTGCACAGTGAAACCCTTACTGTATGTTAAATTGGTGTGGGAGCAGGTATGGAGTTGCAACTTAAGGGCACGCGAGGTTCTCAATGAACCGGAGTGACCTTGAGCAAATTCAAAGCGCTCTTTAAGATAGTGTGGAGTAGAGGAACAAACAAAATTTTAAAAAGAAATGAAAGGATATGAGTTTTACGGCGAAGTCGGATAGGTAACCATTTGAGCTTTTGGCGGAATTCAGAAACATGATCATATTTCCTTAAACCGAAAATGAAACGAATGCAGTAATTTTGAAGACGTTCAAGTCTGTCAAGTTGCTCTTCGGTTAAATCCAGATAGCAGGCGTCGGCGTAGTCCAATATCGGGAGGAGCAGAGATTTTACTAGCGCAGTTTTGGTAGTGATAGGAAGAAAATTTCGCAGTCTCCTAAGTGAAGCTGCTGTACCAAAGATTTTGCGACTGACTTCCGCTAACTGAGAGCTCCAAGAAAATTGTCTATCTATTATTATTCCAAGATTTTTAACCGTTTCACTAATAGGAATGGGGATTCCATCAAAGATCACTTGAGGTAAATGGAACCAGTCGATTTTAGAGATCATGCGTGAACTCCCAATAATGATCGTCTTCGTTTTGGCAGGATTTACCGAAAGGCCGTATGATCTGCTCCAATCACTTATCCGTCTTAAATCAGCGTTAGTAGACTCAATCGCCTGAGGCAGTTGCCCTAGAGGAGCAACTTTTACTGGATATTTCGCTATTCCTTTAAGGAGTAGTAGCATGAGCGTCCTCGGACTTTTGTAAGAGGTGGCCAGAGTTAAAGATTATTAGGGGTAGAGCAGAAGAAAATAGATTTCCTTTTTTTACATGAAAAACCTAAATTTTTGAGCTTCGAGTTAGGGATGACCAAATGACCCACCATGCTCCATTGTGGGTACTCCCATGAGATGAGTACTACAGCTAGCTAGCTATCCTAATAGGGCTAAAATATGTAAAATACTAGTCTTTAGTATGGGCTATACCTATGTACAATACAGGGAATAGGACCACTTGGAACTAACTTCATCAAATCAAAATCAAATATCTTTATTCAATTAGATATCGAATATACACATTATAAGAACGTCAAAGTTACTAAAATGGCTTCCACCTTGTTCGGCAAAAGAGCCACTACCCAGAAGAACAAGGAAGAAATAGAGGGACATGTTATTTTTTCAAAAAATTGTTTTATTGTCAAGTAGGTAATATGATATACTCGTAAGTGACAGACTATTAATTAAAGTACCTGGATGGCCGAGCTTTGCTCGGTATTTTTTTTTATTTTTTAATTGTGTTTTTGGGATAATAAACAATTGATTTTAGTCTAACCTCAAAGCAAACACTCATTGACTTCGTGTTACTTAACAACGCCATCTGCTGTTGTGTCGTTAAAGCAATTAGTTGCTCACATAAATAGTAGTATTATTATTCGCCAATAGATGTCAGGAAGAGTCATATTTTTCAGTTGAGATTGATTATCGATAAAACACGAATAAAATGATATTTTCTAAAAATGATTCCTAGCTAGATCGATTTATCGCCCCCGAAACCCCCTATATACTAATTTGTATGAAAATCGTTGGAGCCGATTCCGAGATTCCAATTATATATATATATATATATATATATGTACAAGAATTGCTCATTTAAAGGTATAAGATATACCCATTTATAGAAAACACAAAGTATGAATTGTTGTAACCGGGTATTTTAATGAGCATCCGACCCAATTGAGTTACAAAATGTGTAGAGTTTAGCGAATTACGTCATCCATTATTTTTATAATACGAAGATAGTTTGTGAATGTTCCATGAGACTGTATTTTACCTACCTTTTTGTATTTCAAAGATTTAGGTCAATTGCATACAATTGAGTTTACCATAGTAAACTTCGCCTTTAAGTGATAAAAATAGCATTTCCCTTTTGCCTACTAACCTCAACCGATACGCGATGGATATTTACATTTGGTTCGCGTTAGCGCATGTCACGTAGAATTATTTAGCCGGCGAATTCAGTATCAGCGGCGATAGAGCCGCCAGTGCACGCCTCGCGGTCACCGAATTTTTATCCGAGCTTCTTGTCAGAAAGTCAAGGTTGTTTGTGAAACATAATAACAATTTCATTTAAAAGCCATCACACCAAATAACAAATCAATGTTTTTGACCAAAACTGTAATATCTCTACTCTCTTTTGGTGCTGCACAACGCATTTCATCGTTATCGAATTTTTCCACGAAAACAATGAAGAATTTGCCACAGAAAATGAAAGCCGTGGGGTTGTATAAATATTTACCCATCACGGATCCGAGCAGTCTCATCGATATTGAAGTGGACGTGCCAACTCCGCAAGATAACGAAGTCTTAGTAGAAGTCAAGGCTATTTCAGTGAACCCTATTGATACAAAACAACGAGCGCCGAAGCCGAACGTGGAAACAACTCCGAGGATACTCGGCTGGGATGGAGCGGGAGTAGTTGTGGCCGCTGGGAAACAGGCCGGTTTATTTAACTTAGGCAGCGAAGTATTTTTCATTGGCGACATAAGAAAGAACGGTACAAACGCGCAGTATGTTGCTCTTGACCAGATCCTGGTCGCAGCAAAACCAAAAAACCTAACTTTCGAGCAATCAGCAGCTATGCCGTTGACTTCGGTAACAGCATATGAAGCTTTGCACGATCGCTTGTTGATCTCAGAAAACGGAGGCGATAAGGGCAAATCACTGTTGATCATTAACAGTGCAGGAGGAGTGGGTTCCGTAGCCTCTCAGTTGGGCAAACTCGCGGGACTCAAGGTTATTGGAACAGCTTCCCGACCGGAAACTACGGCTTATTCTTTGGAGCACGGTGCTGATATTGTTTTGAATCATACTGAAGATCTAATGCCCCAACTAGAGGCTAAAGGATACGGAGGCGGGGTAGACTTTATCTTAGTCAACTATGATCCTTATCCTTACTGGGATACCTTGATGAAGGCTATCAAACCACAGGGTAAGATATGTCTGATCGTGGATAGCAGTGGCTTGGTGGACATTAAGCCTCTCAAAGATAAAAGTGCGACCTTAGTATCAGAAATGATGTTCACAAGAATAAAGTATAACACAGAAGACAAGTTTAGATATCATGAAATATTGAAAAAGGTCTCAAAATTGCTAGATTCTGGTAGTTTAAAACCTACTTTAGCAAAAACTTTGTCCCCCATAAATGCTGCCAACTTGAAAGAAGCTCATAAGCTGTTGGAAGAAAAGGTTATGATTGGAAAATTGGTACTACACGGGTTTTAATTATGTTCTGTACAATTTATCACTAAATTAAAGCAAAGGCTCTTAGTTAGTAATTTGAGAGTAAAGAGTGTTTGCTCTTTAAAAAAGTGAATGAGTAACGGCGTGGCTGAAATGCTAGGCCCAAACGAGAATTTTCCGAGTTGTAAGTCGCGTAAAATGAGGCGCGAACGTTATGGTGCATTCTATTGCATACAAAAGTTCTGTTTGTGTCACAGCGACGCAAAATGAGTTACGAGTTTAGTTTGTACTTTTTAGAAGGTTCACAAATTCGCGAGTGGCTCACAACTCAAAAAATTACGCTCGTTTGGCCCGAGCCTAAACCTCTAGGGCCACGTATATTATTATGATGTGAGGAATAAAGATGTCCTTTAGCACATCCTTATTCCTTACATTTCTATACTCTTTTCAGTATGGCCAATTAATGTAAAGGTTTCAGACTTAAAATAAAAAATAAAATATATTTACCAATAATATTTTATTGAAAACCTTATTATTAAAACTTGGCATGTTGTCTTAAGCAGACGAAAAATTTCATTTATAAATGACTTACCCAGCTAAAAATATCTTGAGATACCATATATTTGACCAGAAATTATAGTAGAGTTCCACATTTGGTTCACTGCCCTTGTGGGGGGAACGCAGAGTTGGAGAGGACACTTGGGTCGAACTCTTGGCCCTGGAATGGGGAACCGGGAGCATTCCAGGCCTTCTTCAGGATTTCTATGTTGCGAAGCTCATCAGAAGTTGGTAGCCCTTTCATTTTTCTCTCCTGGTTCCATTGTAGCTCCCTTACCTGGAAATAAATAATGGTTATGTAATGAGATTAGACTCTTAATATATTTAAAATCAAGGGAAGAGAAAAAGTCTTTAAACTTGTAGAAATTAGAGTTTAAAACATTTTGAAAGTACATTAAATTTTTTTTGGAAGACATTGCATGTGACTATGCGGGTGATGGTTAGAAATAACATTTACGTAAATGTGGCGATTGTAAAGAGGAAAATATTAAGTGCAGTGGCTTTGTTATGTTAAGTACCTTGTCAATATGGTCTTCTGGCAACTCATTCAAAGGTCTAGAAGCATCTATCTTCGACAGGTCTATTGGCTCCTCTTCTTTCAACAGTCGATCCCACCATCTCTCTTGCACTTTTTCTAAAAAAAAAACGGAATTTAGAATGGAAGTTCTATCCCTCCCTATAAATTACTTTAGTTGACCATGCCATCTACAAATTCTATGCCTTTTACTTATAAACATTGTACAACCTCAGATAGTTACTCTTTTCTTTTTTTATTCTTTTAGAAAGAAAGAAAGAAAGAAAGAAATTTATTTTGAAATCATACATACAATTAACAATATAAACGACAAATAAAAGCAATAAAACAAAGTAGATACTAATATAGTAATATAAATAACAAACAACAATAATAAATTACAATTATGTATGTGTTTCAAAAAAGGCTCCACCTCAGCATAAGCTGTTTAATCAACAGCGCTGATCTTCCGGTGGAGCCTTCAGTTGAATCACGGACGCACCTGGTGGCGTCGATACGCAACCTATTAAAATAATATAATAAATTTTTTTCTAATTTAAAATGTGGTAAAACTTTGGGTTTCAATAAAATATACTATCAAAAAACACTAAATATAAATATTCAACTATTACAAGACGATTAATGGGCATTCGAGGCAAGTGACACAAGGTAAGCTATTTATTTATTGCTCATTTTAAATGGCACTAGTGTTTTGATACAATCGGAAAAGACAAAGCACTGAATAGCTATTCTGAGGCTAAACAATATTAAACTAGTCTAAGGGTTACATCTATTTTCAAGTATAAAACTAGTTTGTAACAATATTCTGTTTATTTGTTATGTTAGATCCATACAATGATGTTTTTGAAACTTTAGGCAGTGCCATAAAAGGTTGAGATACCACATTGTTTTCATAAACATAATTTTTCTACAGTCAGCTAACAAAAACTGATAAAAGAAATGTTAGCTCACAGCTAATTATTATAGAAGACTAGTTGACCCCGCTGCGGTTAAAAAGTAACTATACCCAACTATAATCTATATCTGTACCAAATATCATTCAGATCCGTTCAGTCGTGTTGGAGTGATTGAGTACCAACATTCATCCATCTATCCACCCATCCATTCAAATTGTCGCATTTATTTATTATCATTTATTATTATATTTATATGAGTTCTTCATCTGCAGTCTTCAACTGCCCCAAGGGTCCGTAGCAGTTGATATCGAAATTAGTCGACATGAATTTCTAATTAACTTTAGATAACCATAAGTATTACAGCCAGCCAGTTCTTTTTTACCAATATTCTATTCTTAGTACCATTTATATTATTTTTCCTGATCCATGTATAATATCATCTTGCAAACACATTGGTTTGGCTATAAATAAAGTGACACACATTTACAGCTACATTTTTAAATAGTAACATGATTAAGGTGATTACCCATATGAATGAGCAATTTTCCCTCGCTGATGCTCCAGAAGCTGTCCATGGTCTTAACTTTATATGGCAGTGAATCTTTAATAATGATGTGACCATTACGACGGGCCACACAGATGTCCCCAGCGTTAATGGTTACCTTCAGCTCTTTGGATGACTTGATGTCTGATGGAAGCTTTACCGTTACATCTGGAATTAAACATATTAAGAAGTTATGGTTAAAGTTTAGATAAAATGAAAATTGGATTACATAGTATCATTGGGTTGTCATATATACATACAGACAACCTTATTGTGGATGGATTAGAGATTGAAACTTGCTCAACACAGAAACAATTTGGTTAATAAGTATTTTTGGATACCAATAATTTGCTTAGTCTGTCACTGAAATTATGCTGTGGTCTCTACGGCAAAGAAAGAGTTCTATGTATTTGTAGATAAGATTCTATGTATTGTGTTCCAGTGAAGTAAGAACTTGTAACTAAGCCGTAAAAGACCCATATCAAACCAAAGCCATTTAGAATTATAATACAGAAACGGAACATACCCAACTCCATGATAGTTTGAGACCACCAATATTTCTCCCTCTCTGCTCCATTATATGTCTCGCTGTTTTGTTGTACTGGTATCACAGGTGGTTCATAGTCATCAGGAATTCCTTTAGGAGGGCTTGTTTGTTTGGCTGCTTCAGTTTTAGAATCATCTTGAGGAATTTTGAGAGGAGAATGAGCTTTAGGAGCTTCTAACGTTTCAGTCTGGATCTCATTTGACGGTTGGTCTTCGGTAATTTCATCAGTATTTTCTTCAGCGATTACTTCGACTTCATGAGCTACAGTCGAGCACATGATCTCGTTGTTGACGTCTACCGGCTTTCTTGCGCCGTTCGGGGCTTTCCAGCTCTTCGGGTCACAGGTCCTGAGCACTTTGATGACGAGCTCTTCCGCGACGCCCGGAGGAAAGCCCATGTTTTCGTAAGGTCCTTCCGGCACATGGTAGAAATCCGTTCTAGAACAGTACAGATTTATTCATACTATGAGAAAAATCGTCTCTTGTATGTATTTAATAATATCGACAACATGTAAGTACTTCTAGTAATAATTCAATACGAAATCAATAAAAAAACCAACCGTCTGGCTAAGAAGTTGAAGATGGTCGATAGGAAACCCAAAATTGATTTCTCGTTTACTAGAATTGAAGACAAAACTTCATCATATTTAGTTTGCTCGGTGGAATTTGCCATTTTTTTACATATTTTGGACAAGCATGAATTAAAAATTTAGATGAAAAAGAAACTTGAAAACAAATCGAATAATCAATCACCACACCGAAAACTGAAAATGAAAACTCTGGTTTGACATTGACATTTGACACTAATATTTTAAACTATTTTGATAGTGACATTTGTTCATTTTTGACAGATTTTAAGTGCTGCCAGCAATAAAACTGTAAAAATGGGATTTCAAATACCGCTAGCCAAAATAGTGGCACGTGAAGTAGCGAAACAAAAAAAAATAGTACAGTGGTTCTCTCAAGTCCCACAATTATTTTTACTCTACGCAACGGTTTCATTAATTAGTACAAAATGTAAAATATAATTAAAGACTTTTTTAACCTTGTAAAAATTGTCTTGAATTTTGCTCTGATATATTTTAACACGCAATAAACTATAATATGTTCTGTCTAGACTTTTTGAAACACAGTACTTCTTGAATATTAATCAAATATTTGGTAAACTTTTTTTTTAATTCAAAAATTGACGTCTTGATAAAAAGCTAAAACTACCATAAAATGTTTTTTTAGGCTGGTAATAAAATAACCAGTTTTTAATTTGCATTCCCGCCACTTGGCGGAGTTGCTTCGCTTTCGAAAGTTTCACATCCGCAAGAGAGCGGCAACTGCGGCAAGGCAAGGCAAGGCGACCGACGACGACGTGAAGTAGGCAAAGAAGTCTCGCGCGCGAACTCTGTACGCTGCAGGCGATGACCGCATTCATATGAGTTTTTATTATATTATTGTGAGTGTGCTGTCGTGTTCTCCGTTCCGTTCAGTGTTTTCGAAAATGCTTCATAGGTGAACGTTAGCAATACTAGTGTTGTGGTTGTGATAATCCTAGCTGTTCTTTCTTTGATTGATTCTTGAAGGTTGTAAAAATGCCTTGCTCAGCGGTAACTTTGTCTATAGCGACCATTACGGCTATCGTGGCCGCTGCTCTGATGGCTATAGCATTCTCGACAGATAACTGGCTCTACATTGAAGTTAAGCGAACGAATATACAGGTAAGAATGTTTTTTTACAAACTTCTATAAAATAAAAGTACTTATATAAGTATTATAAGTATTATAAAAAAATATTTAGAAGAATAAAAACGTTCCTGCTTTTTATTAGGTAGTGTGTAGGTACTATAGGCTTGATTAGAAAGTAATTTAGTTTCTACCCTCAAATTGGCATACATTTTGATTTTTAATGCATAATTATCCTAAGTATTATTCTATGATAGATTGATTGCTTAATCGAGAATTGTACTGAAGAAGTAACGTTACCACCTAAATCCGAAAAAGTTGACGTCCAGCAATGCAGACATGTGCTTAGTTTATAAATATGTAATGAAATTTAAGATATTCAACAATACACGGTACACCTTACTAACTTCCCTATCTTATAATTCCATATTGTCTTCACATACACCTACTCAACAATTTTATTTGAAAAGATCCTCTTCATCGCTTTTCATTTATTAAAAGTACTCCAACAGATCCTAATCAGCAAGATTTGTTATTCTTGCAAAACTTCCTTTGGTTTCATTGCCAAGCCTTTTACCTCTGATTTTATCAAAGTAGAAATCAATGGAACACGTATTTTTCGAGTCCTTGCCGAGACCCCGTTAGGAGACACGTTACGCATAAATATGCACGTACTAATGGCACGAACAAAATGTGTGGCTAACTGTACCTACTAGTCCGTGAGTACAAACTCCTGTGCACATAAGATAAAAAAATAAACGCCGACCGATAACATTTATCTCCTTCAGAAAGACACGAAGCTTGCCTTATCGAGCAGATGCAAGTTTCTCAACAGTTAAAAAGTACAGAAAGCGCGTAATTTAGAAAAACTGGAACATCTCACGGTTAATTCGTTTGCTATTTTACCTAGTATAGTTTTTGTTGCAGAATTGGATAAACTATTTTTTTTTTCTTCTAACGAGTCTACTAAACGCCGTCACAGTTTTTTTTCAATGCAGGGAACGACGGCAAGTGTCGAATTCTACCTGTTATTGGCTTTATAGAAAAACTCGACACAGCTATAAAAACATTCCTTTTCAATTCATTCCATTGATACATTGGTGTCTTACCTACGTGAGGGTCTATTGTTAGAAACTTGGATAACGACCCATTTCAATGTTATGAATTTAAATAATAAGTCCATTATATCTTACGATTTGCCGACATTAACTTTCAAATTCGTTTCGCAACTGGTATTTTACACGACTTGTTCTTAGGTACTCCTTACTATACAAACGCAATTAAAAGACGAGTTGCCAAATTAATGACTATGAAGAATGTCGAAGTTTTGTTCGTGACGAACGATAATTTAGCTGAATATTTATTGTTTTACAACCATTTAGGTGCTACACCGAATCTAACACTTATTTTTAACCGGCTTCCAAAAAGAAGGAGGTTCTCAATTCGACTGTATGTTTTTTAACCCACGATGGAACAGAGACGGTAGGTAAATGCGTTGGTGTTAGAGGATGTTTGTTTGTGCAAATCCATGTTGCAATTTTTTTAACAGAATAGTTAGGTAAGTATATTATAGTTGTAAATCCTAACTAATATTATAAATGCAAAAGTGAGTTTGTTTGTTTGTAACGCTTACACGTAACGCTAATTGCTTACTCAACTACTCAACCGATCGTCTTAAAATGTTGCATACATACATGTTTTCTGGAGTACAGAAAAGGACATAGGGTACTTTTTATCCCGAAAAAATTACGGTTCCTGTGGGACCGCGGGTGAAACCGCAAGCAGCTAGTTAATGTATAAAAGGCTAGATTTTTATTAGCAACTAGTTTTTAACATAGCCATGACTACTAATTATTTACCTAGGTAGTTAGTATAACATATTCCAAGTACCTACTTCAATGATTACCATTTACGTTATTTTACCTTTACCTAGTCTGATGGAAATTTTATTCTTTGAACCATCAAACAATGGACCTATAAATCCTTTAATATAAAACCGATATCTTATGAACTCAGCGGCAAAGACGACAAACATTTGAAAGCTTGAGAGAAATCGATCGTGAAAGTGACGAAATCTGTGTGAGAAGATCTAATGCAAGTATACGATATACGTAAACTGTATGCCGTGCTATTCTGACATTTAAGTTGATAATTGAACATCGTACAGACGTACACTAATTATAAATTAACAAGGTGCTAAAGAATTTTAATTTAAGAGTCCGGCGACCACTTTAGACTAACTTCGGTAATCTTAAGGTAGGTATAACTTAAGGTAATATATAGGCATTTCGTCTAGAAGAAGATGACGACCGAAGAGAGCAAGTAATGATACTGACAAGCCTCTAAAGTTACCTACAGAGTGACAAAGTGCAATTTCATTTTTTTTCATGATTTTTGCACTTCTCTAATCATTCTTAAATTACTTAAAACTTCCCTTGTATTATGGATTCATTTAAAAGCTAATGATGTAAACAACTTCCCTATGTAAAGGGATTTTTCATTTGCTTTGTCTATCTATTTAATAAACCAGTCAAAAGTAACCCCTTAAAAATGCGGATATTTTTCATAGCTCTATTTTCTCTTGAGGTCGTTTTTTAAAAAAAAACAAGAACATAGGGCGGAGATATAGTTTATTTAAAAAAGTTATTTAATTGTTAATAACTTTTTTTTTGTTAATAACTTGTTAATTAAAAGTTTATTTAATTGTACATGCTAAATTTCATCATAATCTGACAAATGGTTTCCAAGAAATTTGACAAGCGCGTTTGTATGGAAATTCCAGAGCGTAGCGGGACCCTTAAATGTTGGAAGCACGAAGTGATTACGACCCATGGGTTTTACTAACCAACTGATGAAGAGTTTATGGGTACTACCTCGGAATTGAGATTCAAAGAAATCTGCGAGAGAATTACAATTGGAATAAACCACTTCAATTGATTGAATCGTAAATTATTCAGTATCCAGTAGAATCAGCTAGTCGGCTTAGCTAGTCGGCTCAGCTAGTCAGTCACAACTAGGCACCTACTTACTGAAGACTACACTATAGCTAGGCAACTGTATAGTCTCAATTGAGCAACATACTCGTAGCTCCCAAAATATAGAAATATAGAGAAAATAGAAGAAAAAATAGCTGCGCCCTCAGTTTTACTCGGTACATTGGGAACCGTTAATTATTTTGTTTTGGGATAAAAGATACCCATGTCCTTTTCTATGCTTCTGTCAGCTTGTACGCAAAATTACTTGATAATCGGTTGAGTAGATAAAGCGTGAAAGCGCAACATACAAGCAAACGAAGAAACTGACTTATAAAATTCGCATTTATAAAATTAGTTAGCAATCTATCTAAGGATCTTACTATGAATCGACCTACCTGCAAGTAATTTGAGAACTGAAGAAAAGTTTATTTAACATCTACCTGGCAGGGAAGGGAACGGATGTTTGCTTTTCAACATAAACAAGGAAAGTAAAAATAGAAGGTTGGAATGGATGTCCCTATATTTACGTAGAATACTGATGCGATCCTCGATGGACTTGTTGAAGGAATTATCGTAGTTCGAAATAATTCGTTAACCTACAAAAAAAAACTGGTGTAAAAAGGTGTTGAATAGTAAGTATCAATGATCTAAGGAGGTAACAATGCTGCATAGACAAGACAACATTTCACTAACTCCTTCGAGAGACAGATCTTATAAAGATAATCTCAATATTGTGGATTTACACATAAGAAAAACAGATGACGAAAACTGTTTACAAATAGCTCATTCGCGAAATCAATAAACAATAACATTGAATTCAATAAACTACGATTGTAGTGAAGATCGGTGACAATAGGTGATTATAATGCGGAAACCTGCTTTCTTAGCGCTGGCACCACCCATTTCTCACGACTCGGCACTTCTATTTGATTCCGCTTTCCTAGGTAAACGTAAAAGGCAATTGAAAGTCGGTAGTATGTAGGTACATCTAATTACAATTTCCGAGTCATCAATTCTAATGCTCCGATTCTGTTAAAAAAAATCAACGTCTTCCTTTATGAATGCTGAGTTGCTGAGTAGGCTCAATGGTTAATTTAAATATCTCCTTAATTATCGATTTTCAAATAAGGATTCGTTAAGAAATAATCATCATCATTCATCCTACTAATATTATAAACGCGAAAGTTTGGAAGAATGGATGGATGGATGGATGGATGTTTGTTACTCTTTCACGCCAGAACGGCTGAACAGATCTGGATGAAATTTGACACACAGATAGCTTATAGTCTAGAATAGCACATAGGATACTTTTTAACCGCGGGTGAAACCGTGGGGCGCAGCTAGTACATAATAAGATTAGTTTAAAGTCTCAAGCGTGTTTGTGTGAATATTTAAGAAAAGTTTGACTCCTCATATGTGTTTACGTCGTCTATACCTCGTAACTTTATTTTTAGAATACTAACCCATGACAGGTTTGAAAGTTGTTTTTTCTAGCTTGCAACGGAATCCTAAGAACGAATCCTAAATAATTTGCTATAAGAATATTGCAGTACTAAAATGAACTGTTTGACCACTTTGATTCAATCTACCTAAATACCTCCCTGCACTTACATTACTTAAATTTGAACTGATATGATGTAACCATTTCTAAGATTACCGTAAAATGTAAAACAAATGAACACTGCCGATCTTGGAAAGTGTAGATAATCTGTTAATCCGTGTTTCGTTATTACTGTTGCCTTTCACTAAATATGCTTACGCTTAGATTGGCGGAGGCACTGCCCAGCCTTCAGATCACCAGGCTCTCTGATGTTTACTGGCTCTTCTTCGTCTTTGACGATCAAAGCTCTCATTTGCCTGTGGGGCTATTCCTACGCGTGAGATGAGATGAGATTTTATCTTGGTCACTCTCACACCTATGACGTTTTAAACGAAAGCAACAAAGACGAAAAAAGGTGAGATCAAAATGTCAAATCTCCGAATAGGGCCACAAGACCTTTATCAAATTAAATGTGTTTGGACAGTCAATAAATGATCAGTGTTGAAGCTGGCTGGTTCAACTTTAATGTACTTACTTACTTAACCCGAAACCTGTGATTCTGTTTTTTTTTTGCTCTTGCCTGACTCATTTATATTCATCTAGCTGCGCCCCGCGGTTTCACCCGCGGTCCCACAGGAACCGTTTATTTTTCGGGATAAAAAGTACCCTATGTCCTTTTCTGTACCCCAGACAACGTGTACATGCAAAATTTGATGATGATCGGTTGATCAGTTAGGGCGTGAAAGCGTTACAAACAAACAAACTCACTTTCGCATTTATAATTATTTTATAATTATTAATAAGTACATAATATTAGTTAGGATTAGGATGTAACCTATGTATTTAGTAGTCCGAAGTTCAGCAGCTTTGCTACCGATAAAAATCATTCCATGTCATTCTGGTTTTCGTGAAAACCGTATTTCAATCTCAAGTTTCTCTAAAGCAACTTTGCTAAGCCCAACTGCGCTATGCTGATATTAAATGTATGAGGCGATTGCATAACACACCAGTTTTTGTTTTAGAACTCGGCACTCTCACGATCATTGAGGTTGTGTCACTTGGAATTTGCTAATTGCACACAGTAACTCGATTTTTGTAAAGAAACTTGAGAATAATACAGGCTCTTTTTAAATGATGGATAAGTTTTGAGGTCATAACGTTTCAGCATTCAAAACTTTATTTTGCTGGCTAATAGAATAAGAATGAGGAGGTATGTCTTGCTTAGCTAGTTTTTTTATTTAAAAATTACTATCCACGGACTCCGGGGACCGTTTTAGTGGTTAGCTAGTTTCAGGATTTAACGAAATAGCTGGTCTCAAACGGTTTAGCAAAAAATAGATTTTACATGCATTTTGTAAAGCATTTTAAATTGTATATCCTACTAGAAAAAACCCATGCGGGGTGCACAAAGAGATTTCAACTTTCGACATACTCGTAGTTCTACAAAATGTTTGTAAACGCAGTCATATTGTTCAGCAAATTATATTTAGAGAATAGAGATTGATTTTCCCAGTTGCATTTGCTTGATTTGTAGGATATTGCCACGTCCATACATTCACACTGACCACACTAAGATAAGGCTCAATGCAAAACCTTGACTCTATAGCTCTATAGGTACCCAACTATTGTTTCAATATAAGGCACATATGCTGATAAATGGCTCGGCTGTCACCTGCCAATGGCTACTTGCTCCTTGCGTTGCAAATTATGGTACACTTGATAGGCACTTACAATGGTAGATGACAGGTGCATGTTATTTCTGTAACTACCTTGCTATCTATACCTGTGCAGTACATACTAAAACAGCCGGCATGTAGTAGGTAAGATGCAGTGCAGGTTCAAAGCAAATTGCAGATTTTGCTGTTTCATTTACTAACGAATGTAGTTCGAAAATATTTGTATTCCATACCTAATTATTGAAATAAATAAAACAGATGCATATAATTAAAGTGCTGTCTTTTTTGGAAAGACGTACTACGTCGACACCAATGGCTCAAAAATGTTTGTGCCTTTGAATATGATTACGAACAAATCAGTAAGTAGAATTTAATAGGTACGTAGATGATACAACGACGACGATAGACGTTCGTCTCTTAAGGTCAATGCTGAAAATCAGCGCTGGGAAGAAATTTTCAGCATTATAGCTGAGCATTGACCTTTTTTGACGTACTGGACACTACAGTGACAGCACTGTTTTTGTTAATTTGTGTTTGTCACCGTCTTTGTAGTGTCTTGTGTGTCAAAATAAATGTATCTTTCTTTCTTAACAAAGAACCTTCTCCACTCCCGTTTTTCACTGGTTAGACAACATTACACATTCTCGCTTCGTACACGCTCAAACTGCGTGGTCTCACATTACGGCCGGCATTGCAAGGCAAACGGGTCGGTCCCTGTAGGACGACTCGCAGCCTGCAGGCTGAAGGATCAAGTGCATGACCCCGCGCCATTATAAAAACGTTGACTCCGCGCCTGAGGAAGGAACTGAACCAAGGGCACTTGGAAAGGTGGAACGGAGGAAGTTTTTAAAAGTACATAGTACTATAAAGTTGTTTGCATAATAAAAGTAAGTATGTATTAACATAAACAGTAACAGTATATCAATTAATATGCAAGTGCATAATAACGTCTCATCTAATACAATAGGGTTAGGGTTAGGTACTAATCAGAAGGTCCAATGTTATTTCTTCTAGGACTACATGAAATAAGTTTATCTGATACCTGTGGTCGATGTTGATATTTGCTTGGGAGCTCCCAAAACGAAACAAACATTTGTTTTGAAGTAAAAGTTAGTTTTGATTGGAAACAACTTCAGCACAAAGTGTCTACTGAAAAGTATAAATAGTGGTGACTTGTCACGCTTGGTTTTTCAGAGAGTTTTTTTTAAGAATTGGCCAAGTTGAAAAGGTTACGAACACAAAATACACCCGAGGCGCTAGTCAAAAATTATTGATAAAAAGTTAGACGTTCTATAAACAACTACGCAATATATAGCAAAACAAACGATGCTGCCGCTCCCAGGGCACGCTTCCAGTTGTAATACCGGTTTTATTTCTACAACTATAACTGCATTGTAAATTGCGTCTTACTGTTCGGTATTAAGATCGATTTATGGTAATCAGTCGACCTCTTCGCCTCGGCTGTACGTGCTCAATCATATATCGACGCATGCCTTGTCTGTGTACGCGTACGTTCGCATCAAACCAATGGAATGTACTCGTTTATTCGCAAGAACCGTTTACGCAGGCATTTTTTTGATCTAAGTCGATGTTCTTTGCTTCAAATATCCATATTAACTTGTACTTTCACTTGAGTTTTGTTCGAACGAAACTCGCGAAGAAAAGATATCAACGCGCGCGCTGCTATTTTGGCAGAGATTTTGCACGCTTACGAAGGTAGTTTGTTTTTATTATTTCGTTTAATTGAAATGAGATTATGTCATTGTAGGAAGCTGCACAGTTACTTTTTATATTGCTACTTATTTTGGTGTTGCCTTTTGTAGGAACCTTACTTAACATCAGTATATATGCTATTTGACTAGCTAAGTTTCCGATCATATAGCACATTAATGTCATAGACGCACATGTCTTTACGTTATCACGACGTAATAACTAAACCAATTTTGATGAATTTTGTTAAAAAAGTAATGTGCAATGCCTGCATACTCTTTGTATCTCTGAATACTAAAAGCGTGAAAACTGGAGTATCTTGGATAAAACTATGAAGTAAATTTCTTCTAATATTGTCAAAGTGACACACAAAATCACTTTTTTACTAGGCCAAACCCGAAATTCAACCTCTAATCAGCACCCATGTCTTGCCTTACCCAGTTTACTTACCAAACCTGGCCAGATATTCTAAATTGCGGAAGCGGTACATGTTTAGAGCGAAAGTAGACAGACAATGGGCGAGTCTTGTAATTATTGCTACCCGAGGCGAGATGCGTGGCGAAAGTGGCGAACTGACCGCAGAGGACTGGCCAAGCACATGCTTGCTCTGAAATGATGACATCAGAGATTTTTGGATAACCGCAAAATCGTCACATCTTTTTTTCGTTAGAGCGGAAAGGGCGTGTAGATTCTCACAAGCCTGCGGTTATCTTTTCGAACAGGTACCCAAAATACTAAAATCCAGAGTGGTCTAAGAGACAGGTAAAATTAGTCCTTCCCAGAATAGCAGTCTCTTCCCTGCCACTAGGCGAAATTTTGGTCAAACGCAGGCGAGTTATTATAGTTTGTTGTCTAAATAATCTTTTGAAAAAAAAAAAAACTAATTACCCGTCATCCGAATTGGATTTTGTAAGAAACGAGACCAATCTGCGGATATCCTTTCAAATAAAAAAAAAAAAAAAAACTTTTAAAATACGGTAACAAACATTTAAAAAATACAACCGAGTTGAGAACCTTTTTGAAGTCGGTTAAAACCCTTCGATACGAGTACTTGTGATATGTACAGATAAAACCAATTTACTGGAACTGTCATCCACAATTGAAAACGGAGGAGGATAGGAAACTATGGAGTCTTCGTAACAAAGAATAACACTAGAGTAGAGCGGATATTGTAAATTGAAACCGTATCAGATCCAGTCACGTTTGCAAAGTCACTGACTAATTCTCCCGTAGAACATTGATATATATCATTACAACTGCTGTAATGATTAATGCTTTCATTAGACTTTCCCATCGATTATCGTCATCCGATTGCAAAGTAAAAACAACGAGCGATGAACTCCCGAGTTGAAGGAACGTCGCGCTCCGGTGACTGATCAGTGACGATGGAGATCAAACGAATCTCAAGTGAAAATACGATTACCAGTCATTTAACAGTTTACTCGTTTCTAGTTTCTATTGACCAATTGGTATTGAACATGCAATTTGTTTTTTTTTTTCAAAATACAATCATGATCCATACTATGTTCTGTACAACAACACTGTACTGGACAATAAATAAAAAACAGGCTACCTGGGGGGCAATGCTAAGCTAAGCTCAGCCGATACGTAATTGAACCGTTGATGTTGCGTTTGTCATTAAAAAATCGGACGGGAAACGCCTCATTTTCTTTAATGTCTCACAAACGTACCAGCTAGACTACCGATGACACGTTTGTAAAACGTTAGTAATACTGAGCCGTTCCCCGTCTGATTATTTATGACAAACGTAACATCAACGTTTCAGTTAAGCATCGGCTAAGCTTCGCTGAATTGGCCCCCTGGTCCACTGCCTATGCCTATGAGGAAAAGCCTTTTTTTGAATACTTTTTTTTTCACTGTCCCAGAAGAAGGGTTTGTTCATATGTGGCATATTAGCACATTTAGAAGTGTGAAGTTTTTTCGGATTGAATTAAATTTAACAAACAATTGGATAGAAGGGATCTACTGCAAAAATCGTTAACACCAAATACATTAAACAAGAAAAAAGATTTAGATTGCGACCTCTCTTACTTCTTTATAGATATATTAAACTATGTTATGTTATACAGGATCATCAGAAGCAATATATGTAATACCAGTGCGTGTACCGTTCCCTTCGTGTCGTGTCGACATGACTTGCATTGTCGCAAGTAGTATTGCCAAGTGACTCGTAATAGGCAGTTATTGTGTGTAATAGGGTACAATGCAATTCTAACTGTCATGTGTGCAATTCGACGATCACACCATAATCAATTTATTTACTCGTAGCTTGCTTACCTTCAAGATACTCGTATATGAACATAAATCTAACTGATGTAGGTCTTACTGATTTACATTACGTTAATGTACATATGTTAGTTTAAAATAATTGAAAAACTTATTAGTCTGTATAGTCTTTTACACAAAATTGAGTTTATATCTTTACTAGCCAGAGGAGAGAGTTGTCGTCCACCATCCTGCCCTCGGAATCATCAATAATTCAACGCAGCCATCGATAAAGTAAATAAGCAAAGTACTTACATGCAAGTGTCGCAAATGGTGTTTGTCTTTTTAACTGCGGCTAGTCGTATCAGAGTTCATTGGCGCTTACTCGAATATAAAAATAAAATAAAATAAAATAAAAAAAAACACACTACAAAATCAAAAGAAAACATTTAATTTCATCCACGAAAAATTACAAGATGGTACTCACTATTCACGTTTGCCATTGCAGTTAATAATAGGGATAATAATAGCCACCTCCGTAGTAAGGGTATCCATAGCCTCTGCCGTAACCACCATAGCCGCCGTAACCGTTGTAACCATTACCGTAACCACCGTAACCACCGTAGCCGCCATAGTATGGGTAATATAAGTTGCTCCCTTCCAATTTTACTTCTTCAGCTGGAGCAGAAGTATCTGAGGCTTCAGCTTCAGGGGTAGAAGACCAGTTCTCTGGGTAGCTTCGGGGGCTTCGGGGCACATGTGGGTACCCATCGTAATCGATATGAGGTAAATCAGCTTCAGGGGTAGAAGACCAGTTCTCTGGGTAACTTCGGGGGCTTCGGGGCACACCCACAAACCCATCGAATTCAATAGGACGTAATTCTCCATCAATGTCGCTGCTCCGACCATATTTAATACTAGACGCTAAGCCATGTTCCACAGCCACGATAGCCATGACGAGAACCACAAAAAACTTCATTTTTGACTGCTAGTATGGAGACAATCACACGTATGCTATTAACCGGACAAATCTAAACCTTTTATACAATTGGCTCCATTAGGAAGGTGTCATCCTGCGCTAATGAAAAAAGTAATAATTGATTGTTAATTGAACGTAAACCACCAGCGTAATTTTCCATTTCACGATAGTAGAGTTTGTGTTGTATCATCGGTTATTCCAGAATGAAAAGTATTGTTATATTGTTGTTGTTCTTCATTATTGTCGTTATATACTCTTTAGTGTACTACAAGTACTCCTCCTCCTATACCCCTTAGTATACAATATACTTCCTGGAGTACCTAAAGAGTCAACTATTTCTGAGTTAGGGAAGTCGGTTCTCTGTTGCGACAGCATGCGTCCTCGTCCTCTGCAGGAATGTGCCGTGACTGTTGTGAACTGAACCCGTATTCTCACGATGAATGAACTTTTGTACCAAACGATTACTAAGCAATGGGATTCCAATCACTTTACGTGATGTTGATTTTGTAAAGGAAATCCGTTACTTTGTGAAAATTGCGTGAGATAAAAGAGATACTGATCGCAATTGCTTTGTTACATCTTTCTGGGTATCATTTCCAACGTTTTGACGCATCTTTTGTGTAAATTAACGGTTTTAGAACTTAATTAGAATGATATCCAGCTTACTTTTAGCCAATCTACTTTAAATACGTCATTATTTCTTTCTTCTAAGAACTAGGTACATACAAAAATTACAAAAGAACATCGCATAACTTCCAAGAACGTTGGTCAAAAAACTAACCATTAAAATTAAAGCCATTGTGTGGTGGCAAGGCCTTTTCAAGGTGTTCCGTTTCGTCCCTGGAGCCGCGGAATGCGGTTCAAAGAACCAGTAAAAGCCCGTTTCCTACTCTGTAATTACCGATTCCGATCTTTGGAAACGTCAGATGGGTAGAGCTGTGTATCATTCAAAGGAGTTTGGTTATGCTTTATTTTTAAGAAGAACAAAAGGTCATTGGGGCTAGATTTGTGAAAATTCTGTGTTTTGGAGTCTATTGATTAAGAGGATTACCACACTAAGGCCTGCATGCTAAAGCGACGCTCAGTCATGAATATCGATTTAGAAATCGTTTTACCATTTATAAAAATAGCTTTAAATCGAGATTCATGACTAAGCATCGTTTTAAGATGCAGGCCTAAGTAGTCCCAAGTTGTATTATATTACAAAATCGAGTGTGTGTGCATTGACTGAACAGATATACATACATATTATAGATGATTTTGGTTTAAGTCTTAAATTCTTGATGCTGAAGTACTTTTTGTCCTTAAAAAAATAACGTGTCTTACCTACCTGCAGATAATCGGATAAAACCGAAACGCACCTAGTTCTCAGATATGTTCCACAAATTTCACAATATTGCGTTAACTTGTACCGTTGAAACATTTTCTGTAATCTGTCAATTACTTACTTGCAAGTCGCAATTAGTAAAATATGCATTGAAGTTATGTTTGTTAATTGATAATTGGACATTATTGTGTTACATTTCGAATTAATCACTTTGCTAATGTTTTTGCAATATGTGGCTTACTTGAGTTACCTGCATCTAACAAGACCTAGATTTGAAGTTGTAACAACTTTTATCAATTTTATTTAAAAAAAATAAGTTTATGCAAATCGTAAGATTTTACTTAGTCACGATCACGAATCCGCGTCTACTCTGAGTTAATTCTACTTATCTATTATAGGTATTTATTTTAATTCTGTGAACATGGTGATCAGCTTGTGATACTAAGAAAAATCATAGCATCATCGCTAAGCCACCGTTAACAAGCCTGGCAATATAACTGTCAGCTAAATTTAATTGTGATATATTATTTCCTCGCATTCTACTTCAGAAGGTACTTCAAATACTTTTTAAGAAAAAGTAGGAACCTAAAATGGCGCGTATAAGTATAGCAATAAAGTTAAATTTCCTCTGTATTGTTTCAGACTCGAGCAGCGGAGAACCCAGCTGCCAACCAGGCAGTCCTGGACAGCCTGAACAGCAAATATTACTACTACACGAGAACGCGGGGACTCTTCAGGATCTGCTATCCGAAGGAACGCCCGCCCACAGGTAAGAAATCATAACGTATATATAGACTACAACATTGTTTTACATCAGATCAATTAGTGGCCAAAAGCCTAAAAGATCGAAAAAACTATACAAATGAAAAAAAAAAATTAGTACCTAGTACAACTTTCAAAATACTTCTAGATTATGAAGAAGATAATGATACCTTAATATCAAAAAGCTTTTGTGTCTGCGCCTTTTGGGTTAATTTCTATTGCTCTAGGATTCGCTTAATCGACAGTGTTTCCATCGCCGTCGCTCTCATGTCCGTTTTAATAAGACTGTTCTCTGACGGAAATGTCTACTGCTTGTGAACACCAGTCAATATGCTCGTTTATTGTAAGTCCCGATTAGGTTCATATTACGCCTCTAAGCCAGGCATAAATGCTCAGACCTGACGGAAGAGCGCACAAAGCATCCCAATCAGTCAATCTTTTGTTCGTTTTTACTTTGATGAGTCTGGCATTCTAAATATGCGCTCAGAATGTTCAGATATTCCATTAACTTTTCGGATTCATAATTCCATGGACGTTACTTTGTTCTGAGCCGATGTTTCTTACATCCACCTAATTATAGTCTCTCGATCTCGGCTGATATCATAGATAGATAAACTGTACTAAATACCTATAAAGCTAATTATTGCGATCCGCAATTTCCAAGAAAACACCACAAAACGGTAATAGTAGTGTTTACTCCAATTGACCATGGAGCGGTTATTTGTTACTTATTGGCGCATAACCACTGGTAGACTACGTGACGTGGAATTTTAAATTCTATGTCCGGGACACATGAGTCATAATCATAATTAGAACAGTGCTATAGAAATTGTGAAATGGAATTATGATCTTTATGTCAATAGAATTACAGTTGGCGATAGTAGTTGTACCTGCTATGGTCAGGTGTACGGTACTACGGCAGATGTCTACTGTTATAAATGATAATAGTTGTACATAACAACAGTATTTGGGTTGACACTTGTATTACTATTATTTGTTCTGAATTGAGACCTTGCAACTTCTATATCTTCATAACTCCTCAAATTACGTTGGTCCTTTTCAAACTTGATAGTAGTATATTAGAATAATCCAATTTCATGTAAAATTTCGTGAATAAATTTATCGTAGGCAAACATACCAAAATACACAATAGCGCCAATTTACCACATTACTCGACCAATTATGTTTATTTTGTAGTTTAGTGAGATCAGTGTATTATTACTCTAGTCGTGTTTTGTCACTTATAAGCTGTAATCTCTAAACTTTTTTCTTTTGTTTTCTGTTAGTCAGGTTGGTATTTCCCGTTGCGTATTTATCTATACGGTTTAGAAAAAACCTCCTATCAGAACAATTATGTACTAGTAAGTAAGAAGCTTCGAGTCTAGATTATGATTTGTTAATTAGGTTGGAAATTCAGTGTAGTAGAAATTCACGAAAAAAGTAGGTTTCCGAAGTTTAATTAAATCAATTTAACACTTTTTAGAAATGCAAACGAACTAATTTCAACTTCATCACCACAACAATGCCTAAATTACTAGCACTTGTATGTATGGGTGCTCCTAGACTGCCATACTGGCAATATTGCCGACTGTAGACCGGTCATCATCAGCAATTCCAGAAATGACCCTATTGTCGGACCACATTAAATAAATTGTCGCAGTATTGCCAGGCCAGCATTAAAGTAAAAATATGGTGCGTCTAGAAGCATCCTAAGCTAAAACCTCCAGGTTACTACGGTTTAACCTGTATTTGTTAATATATTTTTCAACACAAACACATCCATTTTGGCTTGCTCCCAACGACCACCACCAAAACAACCACCAGTGGTGGTCGTTAGGACAAAGTATTAATTTTTGTCCTAACTGCCGCCAGTGGGGCCCGTTGTGTCATAAAAAATAGTTATTATTTTTAGTGTTTTGTGTCCTTTTTAGAGTTATATCGGTTTGACTGTAGTTTTCGCCAGTAGTGGTGGCTATTTAGTGGTGGTCGTTGGCACAAAAAACAAATTTATGTCCCAACTAGGTACATATATATGCCATTGGCGACAGTTGCAACCAAAAATTAAATATTGTTTTAACGACCACCACTTGTGGCCGTTATGGCGTTCGTTGGGAGTAAGCCCCATTTTTTAATTAAAGTTTGTAGGTAACTTAATTTAATTATTTAAAAACAGTTTTATTACCCCTTTGCTCATTCTATAAAATACGGTGTACCATAAAACAGTTCTTTTATGTCATACATAACAGTTATCTAAGTATTCATTTACACAAGTCTAGTCAACACCGCGGTTAATTCATAAACATAAAAATGCATTTAGAGTTGTTTAATGTATAATTAAGTAATAGGATTTAAATTAACTTTCTACTGTAACGTAACACTCGTCTTCTTATTATTTGACTATTTCCTACTTCCGTTAGGAAAAGCTGAAGAGCTTGGAGTGGTTATCTAATTTATCTATGAATGTCAACTAACTTAATAAGCATTTTTTTCACTGAGGATTGGAAATATGACATTTCTACTTAAAACTCCCTTCTTAATATTCTTATTACTAAGGCAAGGATATAGGTACTACTGAACCTCTATTTCCGGAGAGCTCCTTAATTTGCTTATATGAAAATCAGGAGCAGAGTGAGACAAAACACGTAAGCAAAAAGATCGCACATTTTTAAATACCGTACTTATTTGTGAACTTATCTATGTGCGTATTTAATGTAATCTGCTATACAACTGGAGCCTGGCCCACTTCTTGACACGTGAGAAGAGATCTGGTCACTTTAACTCCTATGACTTTTCAAATGAGAGTGACAAAGAACCGAAAACATCTCAAATTGTAGGAATAGCCCTCCTGGTGTAAGCCAACAGGCTCGCTCCCTGTCACATCGAAGTGTCGGTGTTATAATAAATAAATAAATTCGGGACACTTCCACACACGGTCGCCTGACCCCAAACTAAGCAAAGCTTGTACTATGGCTGCCAGGGACTGATATACATACTCGTACTTAGATATTTTTAAAAACATACTTAAATACATATTAACACCCAGACATAGAACAAACACAAATGTTCATCACATAAATGTTTGCCCTAGGTGGGAATCGAACCCACGCCCCCAAGCTCAGAAGGCAGGTTCACTACCAACTGAGCCACCGAGGCAGTTATATTACACCCGCCAACCCCTTTGGGGGAAAGGCATGACGATATGTTATGTTAAGTTATATAAATACCGCACCACATCCGTATCGTCAGATGACGGACGAATTCCCAAAGTTCATGAATGTATGAAAGTAGATTCTTCTGTTTAAACTAGTTTCTATCACGTTACGTAGCATAAAGCATACTTCTCTCTTTGCTAAGAACCTACTTATTATTGTCGTTTGTGTGTAGTTACGATTGATTTTAGCTCCATCTAAATGACGCGTAATTGCAGAGCTGCAGACTGGTTAAGTTGTATGATGTGCGTAAAATATAAATAAATCATAACTGCTCGTAGAAAGTATGATTTTGAACCTACAATTAGAAAACGAACTCATTTGCATAAGCATGTATGGACACTAACATGTACCAGATTCATATTTGTTTCTTTAGTTCATACAGAGTCAGAGTTATGTCGAAATGATTATTCACTTATTTCATGGGAAATCTCAGTATGACTCATGAATTGATTTTTGTGTCTCATTTTATTGCTAACTGTTCAGATTAACCAGAACTATATAAGTCAAAATATTATTCATCCATAAATAAATACATTAATATTCTGCTCTAGGTACTTAATATTTTCTCATTCACTATAATTAAGGCTGCCTTGGTTTACACATAATGTTCTAAGTTTTCTACGTTTTAGTTCAGCCATTCATTTAAAAAAATGTCCGAGACATGGATAGTTATTTTCGTACATACTATGTAAAAAAAGATTACTGTGATAAGATATATTTAAGATTCATTCATCCCAAAATATACATACGTGGGTGGCAAGTATGGAGTAGCCTCGAATTCCTTCCTCAATGCGATCCGACCTCTGCCACAGAATTACTAATAGTTTTTCCGCCTCTACGTCATAGTTCCTTGAACCACCACATTCGCGACGCGACGTCCTTTCCACACGTTCGAAAGTTACTCACCACTGCATACTGAAGAGTCTGACCAACTTTTCCTTACAGTTGACCTGGAGAGCCACTATAGTGGTTCTCTTAATAAATCTGGCAGTTACATATCAAAAATCTTTAGTTCTGCATTTTGCCACCTCTCAGATAAGTTGGTCAGTCTTTGCAACAACGGAGAGTAAGAATGAAAAGTGGCCATAGAATAATTAACAGTAGACCCACCTATAATTAAATTTCATATTCTACTCAGGTAAAACCGCACCGTATTTAGTGTAGTCTATTCGCTGATTCGCTGTAAAGACTTTGGCCCAAATTGCTTCATATTTGGTAGAGTTTCTAAGGTCTAGGTCGGACGTGCGGTCGTCAACGGATTTCGAATTGATTTTGCTGCTAAAGTTTAAGTAAAAGGTGTGATTGAGACAATTTCGATTGGTGTAATGTGGTTTGGAAAGGGAAAGATAATACAGTAAGCATGCTTTACGTAAATAGGCTCATTGTTATTGTATGTACTTACGAGTATGGCATATTTACATCATCGAATAATATTTTATTTTATTATTATATATATATATTATTATATTTTATTATTGTTTATTTTGTAGGTACTTATCGGACTCCTGTTAAGGCGAGCCTGGCCAGATAACGTCTAGCAAGAATCAACTTTCCTCTAAGATAAACCATGGTTTTTACTGTGTAAAAAAAAATATGTTATTCTTAAGCATGTTTTTAAGTGGAATCATAAATCTGATACATGTAATGAATAACTTCACTCGATAGAAAAAAAATCCAAAGTCACCTCTATTTGGTATTTTAAACACGATTTGCGACTTAATTTTTACAAATCATATTGCTTTTTTATTTTTTTTACGAATTACAATGCAATAAAAAAATGGAATCATAAATAAAAATGTTAAAAAGTTAACATGGTAATTTTATATGATTTTTTTATCACGAATTCATGGTAAAAAGGCACGTTTGCGTGACCGCCAGTCCGCCCGCAGACCCCGTCGACGCCGGACGTGTGCCAAATTTTTGTGATCTCCGCAGTGCCGCACACACCAACACCAACCAAGCATTTAGTTTTGCCATAATGGGTAACAAACATAATAAACGAAAAAAATGCTCAAGTCTGACTTTTAGAAAATCGTACGAGTCAAGGAGCAAACCTCGGTAAGTAGATAAACTTCTACTAGATTAAATTGGTAATCGACATTTCTTGCATTGCTTTTTGTAGTCAGATGATGTATCAACAAATCTATTAGTACCTACTTATATTCGTTTTAGTGTTTTCAAATATCATACTCATCATCATAGATACTTTTTTGTCTCGTTACGTGTATTCACGATGTAAATACCCGGCCTAGTGGTATACCTACTAGTGATATTTATGTAGTTATACCTACCTACAGTTACAGTTTTTTTTTGCAGAAGACTACTACGTAACAAACTCCAATGACTTTGGAATTGACGAAACGTAAGTACCTACCTACCTTTTGTACCACGCAGGGAGGCGGGTGTTCTGCGAAGTTTTGACTATGTCGGTCACCATTTATTATTTCACCCAGACAACTTGTGAGATACGGATACGGAGCGACGTTCATACTTTCATTTCTCCTGAGCATTCTAAACTGCACAACGAGTAAATACCCGCCCTAGTGGCATACCAGTGATATTTATATTTATATAGTTATACCTACTTACACGAATACCTATCCTACAGTTTTGTTTTTTTTTTCAGAAGAGTACTACAACTAAATGTAATAAACTCCGATGACATTGGAATTGACGAAATGTAAGTACCTACCTACCTTTTGTAACATGCAGGGCGGCGGATCTTCGCTAAGTTTTAACTATACAGGATGTTAGGTAAGATACGGGACGACGTTCATACTTTCATTTTTACTGAGCAATCTGAACTGCACAACGAGTAAATACCCGGCCTAGTGGTATATCTAGTAGTGATATTTACGTAGTTATACTTACCTACATGATTACTTATCTTCGTTTTTTTTTTGCAGAAGAGTACTTCAAGAGAATGTAATAAACTCTGATGACATTGCAATTGACGAAACGTAAGTACCTACCTTCTTTTTGTAACATGGAAGGTGGCGGATCTTCGCTAAGTTTTGACTGTACTGTATGTATGTAAATTATATAGGGTGTTAGGTGAGATAGGGGACGTCGTTCATACTTTCATTTTTGACTGAGCAATCTGTACTACACGAGTGTTTGGTAGCGTTTGAGTTATAGCCGTATGATTTGAACACATCTAGGCCTGATTAGTACTGCAACGTGATTTTGGCTGTTTTGAAGAAAACTCGTAAAGTTGTATATTCGTTTTTAACGATTAGCGAAAATCGAGCATTTCGGTAAATCTGTAAGTACGGCTTTTATAAACCTACGACTGGTATGGATGTGTTCGTCGTTGCCTTTGAAATTCGAAACTGCCGGTTGTAAGAAGCGATAGCGGGGACACGCGAAGCTATGTATATACGTCACAAAGATGGCCGCCGACCGTTGTAGATTATTGCTTATATCTCGAGTTCTATCTCATCAAATCAGTTGTTTGAGGTGTCATTTGAAAGCTCATTTATTTATAATGTAGTTGTTATATAATTATGTACATACATACCAACAAGCTTGAACGACAGCTTCCGTGCGCGAGTCCGACTCGAACTTGGTCGGTTTTTTAGAATTTTTATATTTTGAACTTTTGGACATCATACTTATAAATATTTATTTTTATTTTGTTTTAGGCACGTGGATGACATTGACCCTGTTTCACTCAGCGTGGTCATCATCCTGCGTCAGTCATGGTTTGGTGGGGGGTATCCTATCACGGCGTCACAAAGCTTAGTTTTTGTGAAAAGGGGGTTAAAACTTCTGCCAAAGTGTATCAAGAGACCGTCTTATATGGTGTTGTACAACCCCTTAGCAATACACTTTTTAAAAATCTACCGTGGAGTTTCCAACTAGACTCTGCACATGGTCACAAGGCGCGAACTACCCAAGCCTGGCTGGAAGCCAATGTTCCGGACTTTATAAGGGCTGAAGACTGGCCCTCCTCTAGCCCAGATCAAAACCCCCTGGACTACAAATTATGGTCAGGTTTAGAGGGCATGGCCTGCTCTAAACGACACGCCGACATAGAGTCACTTAAGAAATCTTTGAAGCAAGCAGTGGCTAAATTTCCCATGGAAACAGTCCGTAAATCCATAGATTCTTGGCCAGACCGACTAAAGGCCTCTATCAAGGCCAAATGTGGTAATTTTGAATAAAATAATAGTTATATTTTTGTTTAGACTTCAATACATATGTAAGTATAACTTTTATTAACATTACATTACTGTATAAAAAAATAAATGCATTTTCATTTGTAACAGAACTTATGGCTAGACATGCATACATATCGTCACGCTTTTCCCCGAGGGGGCTGGCAGAGGTGTAATACAACACCCACATTTCGCCGGACGATATTCAGTCCCAAATGTGACAGGGGGCGAGCCTGTCGCCATACACCGGGCTCCAGTTATGTAGCAGATGACACACAATACGCACATATGTTCACACAATGAACAAATTGGTGCGTGCCGTCGGCTGGGTTCGAACCCAGCAGAGCAAAATTGCCACTCCCAACTAGGCTGCCATCGATTCTACAACTATATCACAGAACAAATAATAATACTACGTACCTATAGCTCAATTGTATATATAAATGTAAATATTGTGAATGTATATTTTTGTATTGGATGTTTTGTTAGTACTAGCAGAATGTCCGCCACTTCGTACCCAGGGTATGTATACCTATAAATCCGGTATAAGTTTACTCGATTCTTTCATAATTATTGTTCAAAATTATATCTGAATCGTGTAGTTTTTTAACTTTGTAACATTTAACAAACCATACAATATTATTAGTACGCACCTAATGGTAAATTAAGGTAATTAAAATTGTTATTACCATTGTTATACAATATACCCAAAAATAATGAACTTTACTATGTTGTATTATTTAATGAATACCGGTAGTTACACAATCATTCCAACACCCTGTATAAATATTTGTCCTAATAAGGATAACAAGTTGCCTATGTGTCAATCCGGGGCATAAGCTAACTCCGTTCCAAATATGATCCTCATCCGTCTAGCCGTTTAGGTGTGAATAAGTGAAATACGAGTAAGTGCCTAACTTCTACACACAATCGCAATCTTTTGTATTTATGAGTGTGAAGTGTGATAAAATGGAAATATGACACTACCGGTAAAATGAAACTAATGCCACGACTGCTCACACATCAAAAATACAACAACTCGTGGACATGAGATTGGTTGTACATTGGCTTGAACGGCATTTTTTAGATTTTTTTTTTGTTTGGCATCAAATAAAAAATGTTCATAAAATGGATGAGTACAATGACGGACGGATTATTTTATCGATTTCCTAAAAATGGGTGTTTAGGTACTCGATACCATAACGTGACTGACGGGTGAAAGACGTGCGCGCGACGCATCGCACACAACTTATGTGTCGCGTGAATGAATACGTCGCGCTCCCAAAAAGTGCGGCCTGAGGTAGAGTAAAATACCTAAAGTTCTGGGAAAGCCTCGCCTTAAATCTTCGGCTAATATTCAAATTGATTTGTGGTGTGCTGATGTAATTTTTTGTGGTTGACCTAAAAACTCCCTGATTTGTTTTTATAATAGGTAATTTCCATTATTTTATACTTAAACCGCAATAAACACACGTAACCGCCAAGGCACTGAACTAGGTAATTATTTTATTTAAACTTACCCAGTACCAGTACTTAGAATCAAATTAACTTCGTATGCACATTTCAATGAAAGGTCACAAAAGCTTTAAAATTAAGCAATATTTAATACCTCTCTGTGTTTTTGTAAGTCATTAAAGGGTAATTCACGTGTGAGGAGTGACGCATCCTTGTGCATACCGCACTGTCTCCGTAAGATACCACCGGATGTACTTAAAACTGTAGTTGAAACGACTCAATGACTCTAAAAGACTAACAAATTAGTTTTTTATCTTTTTAACCTGTGCTTGGTAGCACAGGTTAAAAAGATTAGGTGAGGTCGACTCTCCTCTCCTAATCGGCTTGTTTGCTTGAATTTTCTATCCCGGATTGTCACTTTAACTCTTAATCACTTTTGGTACTTGCTCACTAGGTGGCTTGATGTTGCCATCTTCCCTGTTTTTTTTTTTAATTTATTGAATGGAAAACAAACAGCTGTTAACAATGAACTAAATACACAACGAAATGAAACAAAGAAGCCTAGATAATTTACACTGATAAAGTAAGATAAATGAATTGAAAGAAAGTGTTACATAAATATCGAAATAACAAGAATTGAGATAAATTAGATAAAAACATAAATAGTAGAAAAACCTACATAAAACCCTAAATAAAAGACTATAACATAAAGCTGTACCATATCAATTTATAAAAAAATAGTAACAATTATAAGAAGTACTAGTTAATATTTTAAGTTTTTATTTTTTTATTTAAGAAGTACTTATAGAATAAATAATTATTGCAGAAAAAAATTGGATTTTTTGTCCAGCAACAGCCTTGAACAGCAAGTTCATCCTCTCTGCTATATTAAATTTCGTATCCATATCATGCAAAGTAATGTTTAGTGACGGGCCGTTTTACTGCAATGTGTTGCTGTAATATTGCCGACTGTAGCCCGGCCATCATCAGCCATGCTAGAAATGTTTAACCATATGGACGGGCAACACTCAAAATGTTGTCGCAATATTGCCAGCAACGGTATTGCACCCATTCATTGCTATAAAAATATAGCCCGTCTAGGAGCACCTCTAGAATCACATTGATGGTACACACCTATGAATGCAGTTTCTAGTACAACCTCAGATCAACCTAGAGGAAAAGATGGAACACTGCGTTTTATCTCGCTGAAGCCACTTCTTTATAAACTTGTGTGCGTGGTAATGTTGTCATTAAAAAACATTAACAATTGCACGAAAACTAATATGAATTCCCAAACTCTACGTTAGCCATTTCCGTTCCAATGTACTCGTACAACCTTAGTAGATTTAATATTCTAAAACTGCACATATGTATTTGTAAGAGTTTAATGTTTTTCAAAATTGACTTGTAAAAAAACTGCACAGTTTTAAAAAGAACCTCAATATGTAGTCCTGGCCACACTTTCATAATGCACTATGTATATTACGAAATTATACCATAAACCAATGCACATAATGTCGAGGTATTAAGAATGACCAAGCGAGTAGCGTAGTTTTTTTGCGTCAATGTGTGCGTGTTGTGTACATATACGACAGTAGCGTGGTTTTTGGATGGTTTTTGGCTTCACCTAAATCATACGCCGTGCGCCATCTTATTCTCTAGGCTGATCTGAGAGTACAGCATGACCTTTCAATGAAATTCTGTTATTGTTATCGGTTTTATCAATTGTTGATTATGAACGGCAATTCAAAGTAAATACGCGTAGCTGCCACATCGAGGAGTGCCAAGGCCGCTTCCTATGGTAGCCGACCTTTGGTTCCTGCGCATTGTCACATTAGGCACAGTCATCAAGTAATTTTGTTGTAAACTAGTGATTTTTGCTCTTTTGATGCTGAATACCCATATTTATGTATAGGAGTGTAATCTTCAAAGTGTCACGCACAAGTTCAGATGGTATCACGTACTAAACTGTCATGCCTACTAATTTCAATGCGCTGCTTTTAGAAAAATACTAGAGATATACAGATCTTTGAAATATGATAATTTTTATTATTGACCTAATCAAAAATAATAATAAATTCAGGACATTTTTCACACACGATCGCCTGACCCCAAACTAAGCAAATCTTGTACTATGGCTACCAGAGACTGATATTCATACATATGTATGTTTTAAACACATACTTAACCCAGATATAGAACAAACACAAAGATTCACATTTACATTTTCAGTGAGAATCAAACCTAAGCCCCCAAGCTCAGACCCTAGAGTCACTACTAACCGAGCCACCGAGACAGTCCGAATCCGAAAACGAACAGCTAGTTTCATCCTCGACAAATTCATGGTACCAAGCCATGGTAGAAAGCAGCTATACAAAAGAATTAGACTGTAATATCTAGGAAGCCCAGTTACGTCAGGCATTGCAACAATGCCTGAAAGCGTGATGACCACAAATCGTCGCAGCAGTTATAAAGAGTTACAAAAAATATATAATTTGAATTCTTTAGACGCGGTGGTGATAGTTCCTTGAATAGTAATCGCAATCGAACGTTTTTTCCTAAATTACAAAACCAAGGAAAACTGATCCATGTTTTTTCTTCACCATAATTTAATTTGGCTGTTATCACTTAGTAATGGACTGCCTCGGTGGCTCAGTTGGTAGTGAACCTGCCTTCCGAGCTTGGGGGCGTGGGTTCGATTCCCACCTAGGGCAAACATTTATGTGATTACATTAGTGTTTGTTCTATGTCTGGGTGTAAATATCTATTTATGTATGTATTTAAAAATATCTAAGTATGTATATCAGTCTCTGGCACCCATAGTACAAGCCTTGCTTAGTTTGGGGTCAGGCGACCGTGTGTGGAAGTGTCAAAAAAAAAAAAAATAAGCCGTTTGTGTTTGACAATTAACTCATTGAATAGTTGTCAAAAACAGTTAATGAAAAATAATCGCCTTCAGGTTTTGGTGAACAAGTGCATTTGAAATTACAAGGAGAATAATCGATTGCAATTGTTGCTTATTGCTAAAATCACCTAGTTATAGTATGTATTCCTATAAACAAAATAAGGTCATCGGTCATGCGAACCGAATGACGAATTTGGTAATCGTTTTCCTGTGTGGGAACAAAATGCAATCAACCTATTCAAAGCATGAGTAGATTATTTAGGTCTACATAAATATAAACTAAGAGTAAGCAAAAATTACGAGACTAGACTACAGTTATTGTGGAATACTTTCAGTCTTTAAGGTGTCAAAATGTGCGTTTCGCTTCCGATACTTTTTTTACATTTTGTACAATTTCATGATAGGTGTCAGCTTTGACTTTCCGAAAAAAGTTGAGTATGTATAGCAAGTGATTATTCCAAAGCCAAATTTTGTTTTATTCGTTTAGTAAGAGTCGGGATAACTTGACTAAGCGTTTAGTACTGCCTTCTACTGCCAAAATGCCTTTGTATAGCAACGTATAAATTCAACCTCGCACATTTAAAAATTGGTTGTTCTCAATTGCGCCTAGAAAGCACTGATTGAAACGTCCCAGATAAACAATCAATAAAGACTAACTAGTCCAAAGTGATCAGTCTAGTCTCTTCGACAATTAACTTCTAGCTTTTCTAAGAGTCCTAGATTCATATCTTGAATGGTGTAATTTAAATCCTAATTGTTGTCATAGTCATATCTGAGATCTTGTGCGAGTGCGCTATACTTACGTAAAATTAATAGCATTTCTTTGAACTCTTATCATATTTAATAAACATCGTAGGTGATAATGGTCTAATGTCTAGTTTTACAGGCTGCATTTTGGCGAGTGTGCGCTTGAACTGCATGACCTAATCCCCTCTTCCCCCTTTTACAGCAGAACAAGTCGGAAAACGCATAAGTATCAACCCTACTTAGTCGATATACCACCTACTCGTACTAAGCGGTTCGCCTCCACCTTCTTAATACGAACGGCTAGGGACTGGAATCGATTGCCACAATCTGTTTTTCCGACTAACTACAACCTAGGTATCTTCAAGGCCAGAGTGAATAAGTACCTACTAGGTCTTCGTGCTTCATCTTAGGCCACAATGTCTCTTCACATCAGGCGAGTTGGTGGTCCAATGTCGACCTGTTTTTTATTAAAAAAAATTTTTGGCTTCAAATTTATTACTAAAATCACTTCGGAATTTTACTTATTATGTATGCAAATACTTCAAACGGATATTAATAACAAAATACTTATTGAAATTTAGATTAGTCTAGGTTTAAATCACAGTCTAAAGCAGAAACCATAAACATATTAGGTTTATAATACTTTCTCGGCCAGTTTCGCATTCAAATTCGGATGTGCAATTTAACAGATTTGCATTTTCGATTTCTAACTAGGTATGCAACATTGTCAGAAACAGGGTCACACTCGAATAGCAAAGCGATTGTTTCTAGTTTTAATAATTTAAAATAACTTTTTGACAAAATACATTCATTTTTTTTACAACTACCTACGTATATTTTTGTTTTTTTGTAGTAAGTTGAAATTTATTTATTTTTATTTTGTTTAAATAAATAAAAATAAAAATAAATAAATTTCAACTTACTACAAAAAACAAAAATCTACGTAGGTAGTTGGTTTTTTTCAGCGTCTTCCTAAAACTATGCAAGTTATTCGAACGTCGAGCAGGATAATGTTAACAAAACTGTGTTTCGGTTTAGAAGCCAAGTGTTTTTAGAGCATTACGAGATTTAACAGCTAATATATGTAATGCAGGTTGCCGACCACCAGTGCAGAGCTGCACGGAGTTAAGATCAAAATATTAATTACATTGAGTCACCAACAATTCACTTAGCATTTACCTGACTTCCTCAGCTCGTTACTCAGACATGTAAAATAGCCATTCTGTCAGCTACTTTACGTAGAAAATCATTTAAATCAATCTATTCCCATTCGAATCATATTCCAAAGTCTCGCCTCAGTCGTGGCTCAGGTGAAATCTCCGTTCCACAAACCGAGACAGGCACAAGTCTTACAACCGGTCCGGTATCTGCATCTCGCTCGTTCGGAGATGCGCCCGCGTTGAGATTCGATCCAACCTTTTTTTTTTGAGATAGCTGGGAAGGTCGAGAGCTAAATTTGTAAAACATACCTTGAGTGGTAGGGTTACCATAAATCTTAAAAAATTGTATGATTGTAAGATGTCTTAGTTTACTCGTAGGTACTTTGAGTTTGACGTAGTCATGCCATGTTATGCCCTTAAAAATAAACGTTGTGTAACCCCGGAATAGTAATACAGTGTTTTGTCTTTTTCCTTCTTTAAAATTTTTAACTCGATCGTAAAAGACATAACACTGTACAACGTTTATTAGTAAGGTTTGTCTTTACTGGCAGCGTAGAAGGCTAGTTAGGTAATATAAAACTGGGCGCCGGCTATTATTACTGTTCAATATTTATACATTCTAATTCATGGATTCATATTGTTCTTGATTCATAACTTCATAATTCGTAAAAGATCCTTATAGCTATTAATGTTTACCAAACATATGTATTCTCTATAAATTCGTCACAGCCATCATGAAAAGAAATCAGAAAAGGTAAACTACTTTCCTGTTTATTGTAAATATAATTTTCTTCAAAACACCGTTGCAGTTTTTTGCATTCCTAAAAGGTTAAGTTAGTGGTTTGGTCACCCTTCCTTTAACATCTGGTGGAAGATTACAGTCTGTTTCGAAGCCGGTGTGGTGTGTGTCAAAGTTTTTATCATTAGCAGAGACATGCTAGTTGCCGGGGACTGTTAGTTCTTCACGTTTTACTTATTCGGTTGGTGGTTAAGTAGCTTTGGTATGAGGAAGTGTGTACAAGACATTGTACACAATATTTGTGTTTCACATTGTATCGCAATATCAATATCGTCTATAACAAAGTGGTAATTTATTTCAAATATTAAATTACTAGGTACATTATACACAGCAGTTGATACGGATTCTGTACAAGCATCTAATTCAATGCTTGGATAAGGGATTTACTATGTGCATTTATGTTGGTACTCGTTTCAGAAATCCTATTCTGACGCGTTAGATAATTATTTTGGTAACTCTCACTCTTATGATTTTCAAACGAGAGAGAATGACAAGATATCTATCGTGTCAGAATACTGTGCCATTTCTGATATTATTTTTTGAGTATATTTTTGTTACCTGTAATATCTTGTGTTTTTTTCATAACATAACATACCGTCACGCCTTTCCCCCGAGGTGGCTGGCAGAGATGTAATACAACACCCACACTTCGCCGGACGATATTCAGTCCCAAATGTGACAGGGGGCGAGCCTGTCGCCTACACCGGGCTCCAGTCATGTAGCAGATGACATACAATGCGCACATATGCACGCACCAATTTGTTCACACAATGAACAAATTGGTGCGTGCCGTCGGCTGGGTTTGAACCCACTCCCCCTGGCTTGAGAGGCGGGCCGTCCCCAACTAGGCTATTATGGAGTTTATTTAATTTATCGATTAGCTATTCTTTTCAAAGGACACTACATATAAACATTCGTACTTCGTACCAATTCAATCCGAAGGGAATTAACATTTCGTGCATGACAGACATGACTCATTGAACAGCAAAAAGTCTTGTACGGAGGAACCTGATATGATACGAGAGGTGGAAACTAGTTTAAATTACTCATTAAAGAACCGGTCTTACGAAATGAAAGTTAACAAGATAAGGCTAGATATATGGCGGGATAGAGCCAGATAATGTACCTATATAGTTTGTCGCAAAAAAGACCGACTCATTAGGGCAAAACGTTGAAATATTTTCACGTCACATGCAACATTAAATTCATTTTTTGAACAATTGTTTAATCTAATTGAAATAATTAAACTCTAGATAGCGACGAGTCTAGCTGTTTTGTCTAATTTGGAATATTTAGCACCTATACTTGCTAATTTTGGTTCTATTATCTGACAATACTGAGCGTGATGTGCCTTAACAAGTTAAAAGTGCCATCAATGAGACACGACGGTTTCACTTTGCGCCAGAGCATCGTATCTCACGGATTAAATAATTAAACTCATTAAAGTATCAAACATTGTTTGACGACGATGAAGGCCGCCTGTCCGATGGCGGACAATGACATCATTGTTTTTTACTTGGCTCGTAAACAACTCCAATTGGTAGGTGGCGAGCTACTGCATGAAACTGATGATTTGATGATTCCTTGATCATTATGGTGCCATGGAGATGCTTAGAAGATTAGCTGATGCTATTGTTTCAAGAAACCGTAAATATTTGATGATGACTGGTTAGATTCGACGTGTATTCGTATCTCAAAGATATAATGTTTCAGTAATAATATAGTATTATACTTTACTCTTAATAACACCATTAACTTTGTAATAGCAGTCATTGTTAGATTTTGGGTTACTAATGTGTGATAATTACATTTCAACGAAAGTACAGTGACATGCAGATGGCTTGCCTGATTTGTTTCAATGTATCGTGCGTGATATCTTACATTGTAGTACTTATTTCATGAATCATTGACTGAAACATTATCAACATTAACAACTTTGAATGAGACACAAGTAAATCAAAGTTTCACGAATAAACGTGTATGTTCTGCATGTTCTGACCATGAAATTGTCACACTGAATTTAGTTGTGACTTTAACGCCACGTTTTTATTTCGATGTCACATAATTTTACTTACCTGCAAGGTGATTCTTGCGTTCAGGTGGTGTCTTATTTCGTGCTGTGAATTGTCAACATGTCAATATTGTCAATCATATTGCCGTATCGATCAAAACAACCCTAGTTCCATATGTAAAAAGTGCTAAGTATACAATAATATTAAATGAAATTCAAAAGAACCTGATATATTATCGTTAGACAACTTAAACAATGATAATGATGACTCGCGGTTATTAATTTAAAGAAGACATATGTACAAAGACTGACGCTTCAATGTCATTTTTAAATGAGCCCACTAATTTGTACCTTATAGAATATGTAGGTACTTTTGACTTTAAGTTATAGCTGAAAATTGAATGGAATGAGAGAGTACACAATACAAAGGTATATTAGATAAAAACGAGCATTTAATGTTCTTTATTCTTGGTCTACTCGAAGTAATGAGTCCCTAATAATCCAAACAGGTGTATTAGGTGTAATGACTCAGGCTCTAAGTCGCATAGAATGTACTGCATAGATGACTGCAAAAGATATCTGGAAGGAACACAAAGCAAAGACATTCCTAGATCTAAACAAGAACTAGTTTCATTGTCCCTTCATTTGAATGCTATTCTTATTGTCTCCAGTTCCGATCGCTATCGCTGTGACGTTATTGAATTCTTGTACATCGACGACTCATTCTCCACAGAAATAACAGCCATTGCAAGTTCGACCTCGAAGCTAATCCACAAAAGGTACAACATTTTATGGTATGATGCTATTTGTGGAATAGTGGAATCATTATTTTTAACAGCTCCAATTGGTTGCCCAGTTTATGCTCAAATGCCTAATTAGAACAGAAGAATATAGAAAGATCAAGAAATAATATTTTTGCCTACTACATTCTGGAATGCTCGTACATGCCATTGTAGCATAGTCAATATCATTATATCACCAGATGACACAATCGAGCCATGACGCCAACAATGCCGATCTAACAGATATGTGCGTGATGTTCTTAAATCTTACAATCAACATAGTCTATGATCTACGATTACACGCATCGCATGTTTGCACAATATAGGTTTTTGCTTAATCGTAATCGAATACCAAATTATGATAATTGGCGTCTACCGTATTGCCATCATTGAGTCTGGGACCAACAATATTTTTTGAGAATAGCGGATCGAAGCAAACAGAAGCAAATGTATTTGTTTTTAATTCTTTCAATTTTATTGTTGTGTTGTCACTCCAAATCTTTTAGCTTCATGAAAAAAAACCGGCGCATGCACGTTGCTTGAGCCAATATTCTATCTACCTAAATGCTTTTATGCGGAACTACGATGCAAACTACAGCACGAAACCACACTGTTAGCATCTCTGGACTCCCTAGAACGCGAAGCCAGATCCTTCATCTTGGTCAGATTGAGATTGATCAGAGGTTTTTACTCTGTTCTTACTATAAAATGTAAATCACATTATATAGGTAGTATCATAAATGCGAAAGTTTGGATTGATGGCTGGATGTATGGATGTTTGAAAATCAATCACGCCAGAACAGCTGAACGAAATTTAGCACAGAGAAAGATTATTGTCTGGAATAGCACATAGAATATACTCAACCGCGGTGTTCAGCTAGTAATAGTCCATGGTCAACAATATATCAAGTCTACAGCAGTCTACAGCAAACTGCTCATCTAGTAATCACACACGACTGGCTGTCGACAAGTTTCCGATGAAGGAGAAAACAGTACCTACCCAGTCGTAACTAATGGTAGTTTCGCAAATCCACTAGCGGGTATAAGTCCTCGCCAGGGTTGTGCAAGGAGTAGCGTACCGTGAAGGCATGTACACTAGGAAGGAGGGACCTTCGAGGCTTGCTTAACTGAAGATGGGTATCGCTTGACCATCGTGGTGCTTGATCGTTTGAACAAATACAACCCTGAGCTATTAGCCTAGCCTCGATAGTTTTTGTTTGTATTCATAATTCGTAACTTACACTCTCTTACAGCCCTTCACAGAGAATATATTTATCCAAAGATATATATAACCAGCATTCGAAAATATTGTAAGAACTACATACGTTACTATAAGAAACTAAAATATAATTATCAAGAAACATAATATGTACTTATAAAAATGTCAACAAAAGACTGACCAAATCAGAGGGGTTTGTGGGCCGGACCCATACTTACAGCGCCCGGAAATTAATAAAAAATCTATCTGTTTTGTTGATTGAGGTTTTTCGGGGTAAGTGCTAGCTGCTTCCTGGCATTTCTAAGTCAAACACTAAACAAGAGTTCAGTTATTTGCAATTTGGCACAGTTATGTCTAACAGAATGTAGTGAACCGGTAGCCACATTTGTACGAAACGGGAATCTGACTGAACCACCTTACTAACCTGTTTTTACTGTCCGAAACATTTCTCTCAACTCAACTCAAAGTATGTTTCGCGAACAAACAAGTTATGACGAAGCAATTGCATCTGCACCTGAGTACATAATTGCGATCTTAATCAGTTTACTATAAGAGGTATTTTGGTTAGTATTTTTCTTCGTCGTCATTATTATTGTCTTGGAGTGCCTCTCTTATTTCATAGCTGGGCATTAGAAGCATTCTCATCTCTTACTTCTTCACCATCAGTACAACAAGTGTGCTCCCAGAAACGATCAGATATGTTGAGAATATCGTCAATCCATTTCCAAGCTAGACAACCAACAATCGCCAATCGTTTATTTCACGCACAGTTAATTAGAAACCCACCTACATCGCAAAAAATCACGGCCAACAATATCTATCGGCCGTTTTGACGTATTGTTTCTTTTGAATACATCAGTGTCATTCTTCACAGCATTTTAACTTATGATAGCTTTAATTTTACAACTAACATGTTTTAAGGTTCAGTTTAGGTTAAAATCTTGTACTTCTTTTCAATTTAGTGCTTGCTGTTTAGGAATATCGTTTAATGTTGCGTGATGTCTACCAACTACCGTATCGCTAAATTGCGGAAGACAATTTGTAGTACTTCGTGGAGCAGGGTTAACCGCAAGTGGTCATCACATTTATTTTCTGCTTCCATTATGCGAATATAAGGATCATTTTTAGTCGACACCAAGAAAATTCTTGCAGAAGTTAACTTGATAGTACTTGTATATCTATTATGTCTATCTTGGCTTCTAGTGTTTTTATATTTGTTATGACATATTTCTTTTACTTTGGCTACAGGAGTTCAATTGTTTAGGTTTCATTCTATCCTTTGTTTTTCCAAATAATAAACGATCGTGAGGCTTTTCTGATAACATACAATCTTTTTCATTTATGTCACATTCTTGAGCGCAACTTACTACTAGCAGCGCAGTAGAAGGTAGAGACGTCATCATCTAGTCTTTCTTATTCCACAGTTGGGTATAGAATAGTAAGAGACAAGCCTATGCTTATATCTCGCTTACCTACCATGGCCCTCTTATCAAGGAGACAATAAACACATTGTAGGTAAAGACATTGTGCATCAATCATCAAGTATTTCATATTCAGCATGCGCGGGCGAGCGCGTGCGTTGTCCAATACCGTTGGTTGACCGCGCTGCGGCTGCAAGCGATGAGCGAAATTAACAGCTGGCTTGCCACTTCTGGTTTCCAGCGACATAAATGGCCACATGAGCTGAGGGAAATGGGACGTGGTAATACATGAATTGCGATAAGAGACCATCCTGTCTAACCATTTTTAGTATATGAAACTTTAAGATTATAAGTTCAAACTAGAAATTCTAAGTTATAAAGAATATTAAAAATCGTCTATAAAAACTCTTACCATAGTAAACTTTATAACGTTGTGAGGATGGATGAGCCAAATAGGCAAAAAATGTTTTTTGGGGATATGTTTCACAAAACTCATAAATTAGACTCGTAGATAAAATCCAGACTAAAGAAAACCATACCAACAAAAAGCTTATGCCTTTTAATTACTGCAACAAGTCTATCACGCTAACCTCCTTGTGTATCAATGAATGCATGAACAGATCGACTATTCGTGCAGAATTGTAGAGCAATACAATACTTACATATCACGATTCACGCCACGCTTGGCACTAGGGCGGTAATGGAGGTTCTTTGCCTGCTTAGCGTGTTATTATCGAACTCCCGATAGTTTTGTAGAACGGAAGGTGACTAGGAAGAACGGTATCTAAGTATAACCATAGGCTCATTAGATTACTGATAAGTTTTGAGCTTCTCCGTAACCAAAAGATATAGTTACTTAATTGGGAGCTTTTGTGAAACTGATTATCATTTTCTCAACTCTTATTAACTGAACTTGTGTCTATTTATTATTAGTGCACATGTATTTGAAGTTTTTAATATATTTTTTTACAACAGACTAGGCAAATGCGTTTGACCACTGACTCGCTTGAAAGGAAACGTCGACGTGATCGAAGGTGTAAAACGTTTGCTTATGAGATACCTATTCACTTATCTCTTGAACACCCCGGATTGTATTTAGGTGGAAAGACAGACGCAGGCAACGAGTTCCACACCACTGCAGTTCTTACGAGAAAAGTTGACCTGAAATGCTTGTAGTACGCTTTTATGGCTATACACCTACGGCGTAAGGTCATGCCTAATGACTGCCATAAAAGCTATATATTATGATCATGTAACTCTCTGAAAACTTGTGTTTGGCTGAAAGGCTTGTTTAGTTTCGTACCTGCTCATCTAGTTGTGTCTACCAATATTAGTATTGTTATTTAATTCAGACAGTGACAAGTTATTGCAAAAGGTATGGAGCATTTGTATTCAAGACCTACTGCATTTCGACTTGGGTTAGCTAATCGACCGTTAAATCCTGTACTTGCCAAAATTGCGGCCAAATGCGCAACGGTATTCAGGTTAAGCTGGAATTTATACAATCAAATCAAAGTTATGTTATTGAGTTCTGGTTTTATACACTTTAGTTTTGTGTACATTATACTTATGATAAAACATGGTATAATAATATACTCCGTAATGTAATAGCTGACAACAATATGGGTAACTTTATGAAAACTGTATAGCCTCTTAATCTAACGAATGACAAACTGTGCATCTTTTATTTTGAAATCATGATAATTAAATTCACGAGTCACAATTCACCAGGGTCTCCTCTTTTAATAAACAGGCAATTCTAAATCGGATAAATCTTATTAGATGAGCTCTCCAAACAAACCAAATGACAGCTCGAATCATAAACCTAAATAGAGAAGGTTATTGGCTATATGCAATTCCCTTTATACTGTATTATTGGTCTAGGAAAGTAGGCTTCTCACCTGCCGACGGTAATACTTGATCATCTAATGCAAACAGCACTTTCTTCGTGCCACTTCGCCGCGTTTATCTTTAAAACATTCGTCATTTGCGAACCGCACCCGCGAGGGTCACGATTAGCATGAGACGATGAATGGGCGATATCTCGAGGCTGCTAGGAAGAAAGCGTGTTACTTGTCAATGTTCTTTTTCTGGGTAATGTACGGATTTGTAGCGAGAGATTAATGTGATCCATTACTCTACGAATATTACTAGTTGAATGGTCGCTTTTTCTCAGAAATAAAAATACAAACCTTAATCTGCCAGACCTAGCGCGAATTTTTGGGGATTAATGATTTCAATAGGTGAATCTTTCTCATGAGTTGTGCGTGTAGAAGCAGTTGAGGTTATTATAAGTACTTAAAGGCCTTTTCAGAAACTACAAAAATGAACCTAATCTTATGTACATAGGTAGATTGACTAAGGCAGGCAAACATTCATGTGATGAACATTTGCGTCTGTTCTATTTCTAAGTGTTATTTTCTATTACGTACATATTTAAACACATATGTGCGTATATATATCTCTGGCAGCCATAGTACAAGTATGTAGCAAGCAGTATGAACAAGAAGTACAAGCTTTGCTTAGTTTGGGGTCAGATGACCGTGATTTACTATTTGACTCTACTAGAGACATACCAGATTCGTCGAGAAAGAAAACATTGACGATGCTCTTATGAAGGTGTCCGAACAATTTACAGATAGTCATATACGTATCATGAGGTGCTAAAGTTATACAAGTATTTACATAGAGGTATGAAGACTTGTTTATTCAATAAGTTGTTGGTATGTTAGAAAAGCGTGAAAGTGAAACTAGCGACCAGTACTTAGCGAGAAATGTGAGCCGGGGAAATGTTGGACCGCAGTTTTACGTTTTCTTTCCTGCCATTTCATCGATGAGAACTGAGCCTGGTTTTTATTCTCAGATATCACTTAACCAGACGGATTCTCAGTTGTTATGAAATATGTTTAAATGAAAACAGATTTTTTCCTCATTTTATCAACAGTTGTAGCTTGAGTACAACCCTTCCTTACATATTTAAAAGCTTTATCAAGGTTGTATCGCAATTATGCGAAAATAGCCACATTGCAAGGTTTTTAAATACCAAACACATTAAGTACGTAATTGTTATATTGTTTTAAAACCAATGTCAATAGTATTTTTTACTACCTGTAACACGAAGCTACATTTCAAATGATTACAAGTTTAGCTTAATTACTCGCTAATGTAACCCCGGCTCCACGCGTTGGCCCCAACGTGTGAAGCCGGCCTAATGAATGTGGCCCTATTTTGCAACGAGGAACTTCAAACTATAAAACCTTAGCCCTAATGCTAATCCTAACCACGAACATGATCCAAGAAAACCAAGATTTAGCGTTTCAGGAGACAAACCCTGATGACGTCACTCGTCACCGTTATCGTCTCTTTCGAATTACATACATATTTGTAAATGACTTATTTCGGTCTTGCTTAGGCATCAATTGACGTCACTTCTTGTGGCCCACGTGACCATTTTTACTCGGAACGCTGTACCTGGCGGAGTATATCATTGTGCTATGACCACGAAGATCTTTGTAATGTAGGTATGAGGTCGGGTGAGAATAACAGACGCCTCGTTAAAATCCTACTAATCTAGGTACAAACTGTTACCGAATTGACGTTAACCATCAATGTTTTGGGTTATGTTAATTCTCTTTTGTTACGAATTGCATAATACTCACATAACAAATATATGATTACGTTCACAAAGCAAACAAAAAATAATATTGCTTACTACGTGTCTCTCATTATGACTTTATAGCTTACACTAAAACAGTAGTAGTAAACTTATTCAGCACATTTACTAATTTTCTGTTTCGAAATTTTAAAATTAAAAAAAAAAGAGAAAAAGTATCTTAACCCTGCATAATAAAAAGTGAAGATACCATTGGAGAAAAAAAATCTTACGTAAAAGTTAAGTCGGTACAATAAATTACTTGCTACTACTATAAGAGACGAGCAAGTTGTTCGTCAAATTGGCTGCCAGTAAAAGTCGCACTTGCCCATAACAGCTCATCGTTACGCTCATCCCGTCCAGAATTTTGATCAGATTGGATTGGATTTGACGTTCATAACGTTTGTATCTTCGATTACCCAAATGATAAAAAACGTTTGGTTTGATTTGATTGAATTTTGATTTTGTCTAGCTAGACTAGTAGAATGACTTAATTCAAACACCTGGAATTTCGAAACCGCTCAACACCTGAGCATAATGAGCTAGGCCCAGCAAGGACGACAATTGGCGACTTTCTCTGCCTACGGATCGCGAAATGCCGCCGGCGGACCGGGTCACCCAATTGTAGCCTTTGGACATGGTGCAAGCCAAGGAATGATGCGGATGTGACAAGTTTTAACAAAGTACATAATCATTGCCAGCTTTAAAGATGGCTGGCAGCAAAAAGTAAACACCAGCAGGAGGTGATAAAATGCTAGACAGAATAGGTATCTGTTGGAAAAAGTGAGAGATGTAAACTCGTAGTTATTGTGTATCATCGGTGTAACAGTGCAGTGTAAGGAAGGTGTGTTAATAAGTATGGACTTAAAGTTACATCATTTTAAGTACATAACTAGAATATTATACCAAATGGTATTTAAAGAGAAACCTAGTAGTCGACCTGCTTGTGATGACAGTAAAACGCAATTTTTTTGGTAGAAACTTACAGATAATTCTCTTAGTATAGAATGTTGATATCATATACAAATTCATTACCCATGCTTTCCTGGTTCTGAGATCAACATTATGTTTCGATAAATGCCGTCGCATCCTATGACTTTTACCCCACTCGAGCGCGGGTTTGTCACTGCATTCCTCATGCTGTAGGCTGAACAATACTTTGATAATGTCGGTTATTAATATTGATGCTAATTGAATATTCATAACCAAATGGACTGACAATAGGGCAAAGCTGTAACCGGCCTTGTGGTAGTATTAGTTAGCCGATCGATGCTTGATCGTATATTTTAGTTTGCGCAAAGTGACCTTGAGTTGAAAATGTTAGATCCTTACTTGAATTGTAATGTGGCGATTCGCAACTTGTCTGGCTCTAACGGCATTTAAATGGCTAATTTGGTAGTCTTAAACTAGTTCACACCTCGAGTAGGATTATATAAGCGTTGGAAACGATCGGTATCACAGAATTCCCAAATCTACTTAAATCTATGAAAGAATGACGGGCCGAATGCACCACCTTGAGGCACTCCAACTTGTGAAATAAGATCGTATCAGCAGATGGACCTATATTTTGGAAGCTGTTTTTGAATGTTATTGGTGTAAATTAAATTTGATTATACATTTAACCATGATTATTCTTTTCGATCTGTTAATGAATATCAAAATCGGTCAAATGAGGAGGTTTGGAATCTACTTCAAGAATCTAGGTCAAAGAATATACGTATTCAAAACTTATAGTTTTTAAAAACAAATACTCATAAGTTTTATTTAATTATCAAAATAGGAAAGCGGGCATTAGACGTACTTTAATACATGTTAAATGTATTTTAATCGTTGTAAAGTCATGTGTAAGAAAGAGACAAACATGTTGGTTTATAGAATGGCCTGAGAATTGTCTGCTGATTACAATAGCACTTTTTGCCATAATTTAATCTTAATTGTTATCAGTACAAAGTAGGTTTTTAGGATGCGATGATTTTTGTGTTTTGTTCCGAAAGTTTTGAAATGCTTACGTGTTTTTCCAAATTACAAGCTAAGGAATGTATTACTGGGATACCCGGCTAACAATGAAAGCCCATTTACTAGCTATACTAGTACCTATCTTGGTTGCATCAGAGACATGATGCATCCTCCGATGACGTTCGTTTTCTACTTTATACATCATAATTTAGCATGAGAATGTATCCTTTACGGAAGTTATTTGTGAATTAGCGGCGTCTCCTACGACGGACTTTTTTTGCTTTACAGAAGACTCCTGTAACTAGAAATGCTTACTCTAAATGTCGTTACCGAAATAAAAAAAAAATGTATTTGTATTTTGTATTACCATAAACTACATTTATGTATTCAACAAAACCTCTGGACTCTTTATTCACGTTCGAGTTGAACAGAGCCGAGTGTGAAACAATAGGGTGAGCTCGCCCCGCCCCGAGCATTGTGCATACACTTCCTGGTTCATTGCATCTGATGTTACACAAAGACCAGTTAGGCTTTGATGATGGCATCACAGTTAGTGAATAAAAGATGCTGGCTTTAAAAATCTCATTATCTTGGAAACTGTCTACTTAAAATGTCTAGTTATTCAAGTGCCATTTCTTTTTTCAATCTTCAGTTGCCTAAATCCAGTCAGCAGTTCTTTCTTGACTGCAGTTTTATGTCGGATCTGGGATTTAACTGATTAACGGAATTGAATTCCCGGATTCGAGCCGGACGATAAAAGGGCCGCGCGTGCGCAAGTTTGTTCCTTTCTGACCTTTCACTTTCTAAGTATACGGGAGGTACTACTAAATGTATCAGTCAATACGATTAAAAGTATCAACAAGTTCTCACAGTGTGATTTATGATTGTGCGTGTGTGCGGCCGATACTAGAATCACCAGACAACCTTCACACTTTCCATTTCTCATAAAAGGTCATCTTAATTTGCACATAGTCGCAGCTATAGTGCGTGAAAGCAACTTACTTTCAGTTTTCATTTTCGGAAGGAAGAAATTTGACTACGCGCCGGAAGTGAGCCTATATTACGTATTTACATACCAACGCCTACGTCATAATCATAAGTCATAACTTCCGTTACCGCAACCTCTTTACGAGTGTTTGGAATTTCTACTATCCAAGAAGTTCTTCTTCTGAGTTCTGACAGAATTTGCTCCTGGATTTTTTAAGACTGAGAAATTCCCAGCTTGCAATTAAGATTAGATTTTGCTATATTTTTATTGGCCTTCAGGGTCATCGATTGAATATATCCAACTTTATGAGTATCTGTATCCGTCTAAATATACTTTACAAACACACATGTATATTGCGTATGTATATTTATTGTATATTGTTCATGGTTATTTGCATATTGTGTATGTACAAATAAATACGGTCTTGAGTAAGAATGTTGCGAATTCGTTCTTTCAAAACGCAAGTCAAGTGAGGCGGTGACTCAAACATTTGGCATTTGTTGTAAACGTTTGTATTTCTCTGTAGTTGTGTGCAGATCATGTTTATGTATGAGCTCAGCTGGTATTTTGGGACTTCACGTTCAATTTGTTTAATTAATAACGCCACATTGTTCCGTGTTGTATAATTTTTCATGTATTTCGCACTCGTTCTCACAGATGAGATGACCCACTGAATACTGACTCATTTTTCAAACTTCCAGCAGCATTTGGGCATTTTTTTGGTTGGTTAAGCGATGACCCAAGTTGATGAAATATTTAAACTTGATTCGCTAGAAAAACCCTGTACTCTAAAGCTACCTTTGTTACCCTGGTAACAAAACTGCATTCCGTAAATCTAACCAGAAACCGTTTTCTTTTTCAGTGGAGATCTACCTGTCTCCTGTAGAGACGCACTGCAGCAATGTGGACTACTTCATACCAGACGAGAATAACGAGACGAAGGGCTTTTCCGACGATGCTATGAACAGGTAGATAAACAAATTTGTTTATAGGGTTCTGTACCAAATGGTAAAGAAGAACCCTTATGGTGAGACTTCGATGTCTGTCTTTATGTCAAAGCCAATATATTATGTAAAATGAAAACATGGGAATCAAATTTTAGGAAGTAATTCAATGACAAACCACATGATAATATTGACCCTGATGTAGTATGAGTTTGAAAATCAAGTATGTAATACTAATTTAACTGAACTAAAATTACCTAACAAACGCTAATCATAACTAAAAGATCTACAAACCCCATGCTTTTACATTACGAACGACTGTGGACTCTACAGCGCTTACTGCTTCTCCATTTCTCTATAATTATATCACAGAATACTCCCTATTCTGTCTTTGAATTATATATACGCTATTAATGACACATTGTCTTCATCGGTAGTAAAAACAACATGTACGTATGAGTAAATCGTAGTATGTCATACAATATTACTCGTATGTATGCTCTTTTTTCATTAAGCACCTATTAATATGGCTGACTGGAGCCAAACCGTCAGCAAAACGAACCCATTGACTTCAATTGTAATAGCAATTGAATTACAAAACCCGTTTCCGATAATAAATTAGCGTCCAACCGAAGGACGCAGCATCCCATGACAGCAGCTGCAAACAAATCAACCTCTAACGACTTCCCCTGCCAGGCTCCATCATTCAATCAACGCAATGAGACAATGGCTACGATTTGTTTCATCAAGATTGATCTGTGCCTATTGGCAGTTGACCCAGATCACTTGGTGATTTGGCACAAGGTCTTTGAACTGTGATTTAACTGCTGGAGGTTGAATGGCATATTTCACGAATTTTTAATCGATTAACGCTAGTCATTAAATTATGCTTTAAAGTTAAACCAAAGCATGTGGGCAGTTAGTCTCTGTGATCGGACTGGTCAATGGGTATAACTTGTTATGATTTTTTTTGGGCCTATATTAGCCTTCCAATTATTCCAGTGATGCTGTATTATCCTTTATTGGAGGGTTCTAAACTAGGCCTTTACCCAGTACTAGAAAAAATGCCCAAGTGCCCAGTGCCCAAATTTTATGTACTTATGGTTACCCTATGGAAAGCCAGCCGCGTGGTGCGTTGCCGCCGCTCGGCCACCGGCTGCCAGCTGTGTACCGTTAACACAGGGTTGATGTTTATTCCTAAATTTTAGGATAGAGTAACACAAAAAAAACCTGGTTGTTTTTAATATTATAAATATTGTGTGATAAAAAGTTGGGAACTTCGGAAAAAAATTGCCAGTTTAGGTAGGGCTACTGTCAGCTGTATTAAACCCCTTCCAAACAAATACCCTGGATGCACAGAATAGCAGCAAATTCTTACGTCTTAATGGTAATGTTCCAGGTTACACATGGCTCGGTCGACCGTAGCGCTGTTCATCGTGGCGTTCCTCTCGCTGTTCATCGCGTTCTGGACGGGCGTGGTCGGCTGTTGGAAGCGCAGTCCAGGGAACATCACAGCCACGGCTATACTGATGCTGGTCACTTGTAAGTATCACATAAGCTGAGTTTGAATATTTAAACACACAAGCTGAGTCTGAATGAGCGATGATAGCCTATAGTTGTAGAAGGCCCGCCCCTCAAGCCAGAGGGAGCTGGTTCCAACCCAACCGACGGCACGCACCAATTTGTTGATTGTGTGAACATATGTGCGTATTGTATATGCGGTGTATGGCGAGAGGCTCGCCCCCTGTCACATTTGGGACTGAATATTGTCCGGCGAAGTGTAGGTGTTGAATTACACCTCTGCCAGCCCCCTTGGGGGATAGGCGAAACGAAATGTTATGAATATTTAAAACATTCAGGTACCGGCCTGGTTGTTATCGACAGGGACCGCGGAAGTACCTACTCCATGTCAAACTTAGATATCAGATAGTAAAACAGGGAGGGGGAGAATGCGTTTGGCATTTGGTTCGCTCTGCCCCCTACTTCCGCAGCTCGTGGTTATTGAATTATCGTAAGCCTCATTGTCACGGGCTATTACGTCCAGCTGTGAAAAATTTTAAGAATGGAAATTGGTTTTGTAGTACAGCTGCTGCAAAGAGCATATAAATGCGGGGAGCTGCTGAATACATCATACATCGCACATATAGCGATGGATTTTTGACTTGAAGATGACATCATCCGTCATGGCTCAATTTTTTTACGTTTTCTTTAACTAAAAGCTTAAGTTTATTGTTCTTGTTGGGACAAAAAATCTTGATGCTACTCTGTGATGTGGCGCCCTATTTTGGCTACCAACCATTTTACATTTCTTTGGTAAGAAATTAGCCAATTCTTTAGTAATTATGATTATTGGCTGTGCACTAATGCTAGGGTCTATACTTATTGTGATTGTTAGAGATCGGAATAGAAGAGTGATTTGCCTAAACTTCAAGCAAGTAACATTAAGAGGATGAAAATTAATATCCCGCTGAAATCCCAATTTTTAAGAATCAGAAATTCAATTTTTTTGTGTATGAGTCTAAATAAAATTTCTAGATAAATCATGATTTGGAGAATTATTATATACTAATTTAAAAAAAAATATGGTTCCGTAATGCCACTGTTAAATTTAAGGTTTTACATAAAGGCATATAAAATTTAAAAATTCGCTAGTAATTGTGAGTATTTACACTAGCGGATCCAGGAGAGGGAGGGTTCAAGCCCCTCCCAATATATCGAATTCACACTCTACTAAAGTCGATGATGTCTGTTTTTGAGTCCTTTTGTTGTTTTCCTAAACAGTTGTTTACCTGTATGATGACATGATGACAGGCCTCGATAAAGTTTATCTAACTAAGTCAAGCCACCAAACTAAAATCCTGGATCCGCCATTGTGTTTTTTTCACTATTAGGTGTTCATCTATGTCACTAGCTAACTACATGTGGTTTCGTTTCAGGTCTACTAGCAGCGGGTGCGATGGCGCTATGGCACGGCGTTGAGTTCTACGAGAAAGAGAAGGCTGTTGGAGAAGAGTACTACCAGCAGTGGCCTTATGTAAGTCACAAACCGTTAACAGTGCGTCTAACTTAGTTATAAGAGTGGACAATAAACTAAAAGTTTCCTGCAGTTAGCTACCAGTTTTGTTCTGAAAATGCGATAGTAACTCCCTCATCCATAATTTGGTTAAGAAGTATAAAACGGAATTCAAGTAGGCAGAAAATACTATAAAACAATTTTCCAGTTATCAACATACACATGAAATTTTGGTATATTCGGAAATGGAATAGAAAGTTTCTGTTCTCTTCGTGTGAAAAACACGAGATTCATTTGTCCACCCTCATTTTGGGTGAGACCAGAATACATAGCATAAGGAACATACTTTAGAGACATTTAAACGCTTGTTGTGATCTTTTCTTTCAGAAACCTTATTACATAAACGACTGAATTCTCTAACATTACACCCTTAGCAATGATTGACTGACTGCCCACTACAGGTGCTAAAAGACAACTCGTCGATTTGGTACGACTGGTCGTACATTCTCGCCTGGTTGTCCGTTGCTGTCTCCTTCGCCAGTTCCATTCTCTTCTTCTCGTCGGCGATATGTCTGGGAAAGGAGAAACGACGCGAACAACAGAATAATGTGCAGTACATAATGCCAGGTTAGGCGGCCATCTTGTATGGTGGCCATTTTGTGCCGGCCATCTTGTATGGCGGACATCTAGTGGCGGCCATCTTATGCTGAAGTTAACGCTTGGCGGTTGCGGATGGAGACTTTTGTACAATATTTCGAGGTTTTCTAGGTTTAAGGTTCCAGGTCGCAGCTGTATCATTACATGTTAACATCTATACCTACTCATATTTATTTACCTACGTATACATTCAGATATCTGTATTTAATATATGTAAGTATCTATGATAAATTTCATGATTATTCACAAAAAGCGAACGCGTTGAAGTCTTTTGTCTGATTTTTCAAAATTACGGTTCAAAATGTTTCCGAACATTACCTACTCATAGACTATATTTTTTTATTGATCGATATATTTATTAATTTTTCATATTTAATAGTCTAGTACCTAAAAACATTTTAAATCATCAAGCTTTTCGTAAAATTTCCAAAATCCAATTAAATATTTGATTCCATAAATTTCCCTAGTACAAAAAGTAATGTTTTTAAAATAACAAATGAACGCCATCAAAACTCATTAAAAAAGTATAAAACAGTGTAAGTATCATACTAACAAAATGCTTTTCTTTCTTTTCATGTTTCTATGAAATTGCTACTGCGTCACTACGAAACGACCGGTCGAACCTAATGAATAATACATTAATGCAATAAATATATCAATAATCGCGCTATCCTTTAATATCTGGTTTATGCCACGCAATACTAACTCGCTTTTACAAAAATTAACATGACCTCTATCTGGTGTTGTACATAAATCAACGTTAATATTGTAACTTCTTCAAAATAAACTATACGAACACCTACCACAATTACACATACAACACTCCTCAATATGCACACAATCGCAACGTTTCATCTCACAATACATTTTCTGAAATCATGCACAACTACACGTTACAACTCACAATCACACATATACCGTACCAACCGGTATTTGTTTCATCTTAACACACAAATTATCCCCGCTCACACAAACCGTTAAACTTGTAATTATGCCATCCCAATACACACAACCTTCGCACACGGACCATCACAACCGGTATATTACACACCTGTAATTCCCGCACATAAACTATTATAATCGGTATTTATTTCATCCCAATACACATAATTACCGCCCACAAACCATAACAACCGACATATCTTTCATATAACATAAACCGTACCAACCGGTGTTAATCTCATCCCAACACACACACACATAAACCGCCACAACCGATACTATTTCCAACACACCCACACTCCCTGCACACCACACACCCGTCACAAACCCGGTATAAACCAGCTATTACGTGAGAACGCCCGCGTGTGGTACGACTGGTCGTACATCGTGGCGTGGTGCGGCGTGGGGCTCGCGCTGCTCTCCGCCATCTTGTTTTCCTCCTCCGCCATTTGCTTGCGCGGCGAGCGGGAGCGAGAGGAAGCGCTTAACATGCAGTACCTCATGCCGGGTAATGCTTTACATTATAAATATTCATCGTTTTTATAAGAAACACGGACAGAAACCACCAAGCGGGCATTGCAAGGGGATGAACGGAGCTGCGACATATTGGTCCATCGAATTACACAACATTCAAAATGTAAATTTTTTGCGGCAATATTTGCCGCTTCGCTCATGATTGCTTTGATGGATATCAACCCTTATAATGTTAACTGAGTAAACAAACTTACAAAAGAAATATCCATTTTTTTTCTATCATAAAACAGTGTCTAAACTAAGTACCTTAGTAGGTATTTTATTTATTTGTTCTGGCATCTTCTCTTGACAGCCAGTTTACATTCCAAGTCAAGCGTGCTACAGATCAAGCAAACAAAATACTTTACAGAGGGTTCTAAACAACACCACACATCACGCCTTTTGTAAATATTCATTTCAAGATTAATGCTTACAATGCATGAGGGGGTCGGATATTAAATCCAATTTAGTTTATAAGGATTTTGATAAATATTTAGTGCCTTAAATAAGTCCTACCTACTTTGGACGACCATAAATTAATTAGTAAGCATTTTTTTTAGGAAATAAGTAAATATTTTTTTTAATTGATTTTATTTCTGCATCAAAAAGACTATTTTTGCTTTTCATCGGGCGAGAAAACAGCCAATAACTTAAAAACATTTTGATTTAAATTGTACTGGCCCTATGCAAAAAGGAAATTCTGTTATGCTACTATGACGTAAAGCATGACACTACTACATGATGACTAATACACTATTTTGCGCTGCAGTGTACCCCCAGAAGCAGCAATACGCGTACGCGGGCTACCCGCCGCCCCAGGCCTACCCTGCAGGCCCCTACTACCACGGCTCACAATACGGGCCCTACAACTACTGAGCCCGCGACCAGATGAGGGACCTGGTGGCGGCTCACTTCGCCAACACCCCCGCCCCGCAGGCGCCCGCCCGCAACCCCTCCCCCGCCCCCGACGGAACGCAACTCTCCTCCGCTACATTCGACACGTACAACTCCCACCGGAAAATCAAGAGACCCAGAATAGGAGACAGAAAAGTCTACAGGCCGGTCCGACGGCACACGCTTTCCAGAATCGACGAGACGCCGCAGCCGCGGCCGCGGTCGAAGAGCCTTCAGCACTCGACTGACTTTTCGTCGACGAGAAGGATCCTGAGATCCAGGTCGAATATATCGGCCGATACGAGCCGAAGCGTGCCCGTCTGCAATGAGAGCCAGGAAGTCGGGAACCAGCTGGAAGGCGGCGGCAGTCCTCAGTACGCCGAACCGAATCGCCACTCCGACTCCGGTTCATCGTACGACGACCGCCCCGAGTCCATGACAGATCTTCCCATAATGGTTCCCATAGACCCGGTCACGGGAGCTTACATCCCCTACCCGGAGTACACGTACTACCACGACGATGGCTGCAGACTGAATAGATTCAAAAAGAACAAGAAACTGAAGAAATTGTCCTCGAAGAGTAACTTGTATTTAGCGTTCATGTATTAGCGGGCGAGCGGATCCAACCGACAAAGGTAATGAGTTTCGATCGAATGCCGTTACAGTGTATGAAGCCACAACCCCTAGATAGTAATTTGGTTTAGGCGCCGAAAGACGAATTCTCAAAATGACAAGAGTCTTTAACAGACAAATTCTCAAAAATGGCCTATTCCACAAATGCCTGATTCTCAAAATGTGATTGCAATCTGGCATTTGTGAGTAATTCGGCGTCTAAAACATTAATTTCCTCAAAGTTCTCCAGCTATTCTAAATCATACACTGACTCTAAATGGGTGGCCCGAATCTGGTTGAAAGATATTTAGTTCTATTGGCACGTTTTATAGTGGCCGAGGCAGAAGCTCGACTGACTGACTGTGACTTGTAAGGATGCCTTTCCATCGGAGAAGTGCAAAAGATGAACGCAACGCTAGGATAAAATCCACCAATAGTAGCACTTAATTTACACAGCGCTATGATCCAATTGGTGAATATTTCCTCGCGAATTGCTTACTTTGCCGATCTCCGATGAATACGCAGAATCAACATATCAAGATAGCTGACGCCTCGGTCCCTGCGCACGGCTTTGCGAAACTCTGACACCTCAGGCTTCGAAACTTCGATGTTTCTCGAACAATGCGAATTGTAGTTTTTTATTAAACATTTCATTAATATGTACTTACAGCAGGTAATTTAATTTAGGAGGTAAGAACTCCGCCATAATGTATCAAATTCGACAAACAGTTTAGATATTTAGTTATGTAGTATCTTTTAAGGGTGTAATGATAGATATCGATGAACAAAGCGATTGTAAGCGTTTTTTTAAATGCTCATCAATTAATTGTAAAACTGACGACATACTGGCTCAAGATGGTATAAGCTGCGTCAATAAAGAAACGTATCGAAACGAAACAGCGCTAATCGTATCTTCTCACTTGTTCTAGCGATGTTGTGTGGTTGTGCGAGCGAGATGAAACAAATAGATCTGCTTCGTTAGATTCGGTTCTTGAATAGATCAAGTTAAATAATCTTTTAATTCTACAAAAAATTAAATTAAGCATCGATAGCAATAAAAAGTCGAGTCAAATTAACTCTACCATTTTGAGCTAGTATGTAAGAACCAACTTATATTACATATCTGACCTTCGTACCTATAGTTAATAACTTTAGCTCAATATTCTATTATATTCTTTATAATTATTAGTTATAATGATAATCAAAGACGTGGAAGAAAAGTGGTGTATCTATTTTTGGATGATTATATTTCTTTCTATTGATATTTAGTAAGTGGAAATAGATAGATAAGAATGACTGACGATTACCGTCCCAGACAATAATAAAAATTATACATACACAAACGTGTAATTTTTAAATAATTATGTATAATTAGTCAAAATGAGAACACGCATAAGAAAAGCTTAGATAGTAGTGCTATGTATAAATTAATTAGAATTTATATAATTGAACGATAAGAGATTATAATTATTTTCCACTTGTATTTAAATTTCCAAAATAAATATAAATCGAAAAAACCTTTGCATTTTCTTTCACCTAAATAATATATATCCTTAAAAAAATACTTTGAGATAGGTAAATAAGACAAACCATTTACAAATTGTACAAAATACTCGTCTTTTATTCAATAATTCTGTACAAAAATATTATAATATGGCTTATTGGACGTAACACTGGATGGAATGGACATTATCACATTTCGTGGGACAATTATATTTGTATACTACAAAATAACATTAGGAGGTAAACAAAATGAGCACTTGAATGAAAATAATGGTAAACAGCAAATAAGGACACATACTATTACAAGTGTAATCTACAAAAATACTAAGAATTCATGAAAACTTACGTAGTTTGACACATTTTGCTTTACACCTTGTTTAGCTAAAACAAAGCACACTAAGTACTTGAAACTCAAAACAACTTGGACAAGTAAGCATATAATTACGAGTATGTATAGACAATAAAAAGGTAGCTGTCATGAAAAATAAAGTGAAAAGATGAATGTAGAAAAACCGTTGTAAAAACCAAAAGTCAGTGGCAATAGTTTTATCCTTTATATATCAATAGCTGAAAATTGCAATTTTTGATCACTCATTTATTTATTAATTACTTTATTATTACATTGATTTAGGGAATCGGATATTATTCGATTTGGAAACGAGACAAGTACCAATAATCGCAGTAATCGCTTTAGGCGATAAGGTCGCCCTTGTACTGCCGAAAAATTTATTTTAGTTTTTAACATTTTCATGTGGTTTTTGGTGTGCAATAAAGTAGTATTGTATTGTACCAGCTGGGTTAATTATTTAGTTAGGGGCGCTCCAAGACCATATTTTTACTGTAATACTAGCCCGGCAATATTGCTGACTGTAGTTCGTTCATCGTCAGCCATGTTAGAAATGTGTGTATAAATGACTGGGCCACAATGTATGGCCACAAATGTATTTTCGCAATATTTCCGAGCTAGTATTGCCCGGCCAGTAATCAGTAAAAATATGGCCTGACTAGAAGCGCCCCTTTTAATTTTACGTACTGTCCCAACCTCATAAGTGGTTAAGGGAAGGAAGATGATCCATTTAGATTTTTTCTGATTACTACAAAGGACAAGATCCTGAAAAGACACTAACATTGTTCTCAATCAGACGTAAATGTATACCATTTACTTTTTTGAAATAGTAGAATGATCAATTTAGATTTTTTCTGATTCCTACAAAGGACAAGGAGGGCTATTCCTACGCGTGAGATGAGATGAGATTTTATCTTGGTCACTCTCACACCTATGACGTTCCAAACGAGAGCAACAAGGACGAAAAAAGGTGAGATGAAAATCTCAAATCTCCGAATAGGGCTGAAGGTCCTGAAAAGACACTAACATTGTTCTCAATCAGACGTAAATGTATACCATTTACTTTTTTGAAATAGTAACCCATTAATAGGAAAAGACTGTAAATAACGATGCCGATGGAAAGTTTCGAGACGTTACTTTTTCTTAAGCCCATAATATTCACTTTCTACAATAAAGCATCCATAAAATGACCATAATCCACCGCAAGGTATATTTTCTAAGTTTCTTCCCAGACGTCGTTTGCATGAGACTAACAACCGCGACGTTCATTAGCCGCGGCGCTGTACTCGTACTAAACCAGCCAAGCGTTTGATTTATGTGCATGTCCGACTACTGGGCTTGCATCAAATTATTTAATTACTGGTAATATGGGTAGATTTCAGATGACTGGCTCGGTGGCTCAGTTGGTAGTGAACCTGCCTTCTGAGCTTGGGGGCGTGGGTGCGATTCCCATCTAGGGAAAACATTTATGTGATGAACATTTGTGTTTGTTCTGTCTGGGTGTTAATATCTATTTAAGTATGTATTTAAAACATTATAAGTAAGGACTTATATCAGTCTCTGGCAGCCATAGTACAAGCTTTGCTTAGTTTGGAGTCGGGCAACCGTGTGTGAAAATTTCCTGAATTATTTTTTTTACGTATGTAATTTAACAGCTAGAAAATATAATAATTTTTTGTAGTGTTTTATAGCACTGTCATTCTTTCGCACGAATTTTTGTCGCATGGACATTCTTTTGCAAAATCCTTTAAAACTCGATCTTATGAAATCTTCTTCATCGTACATTTCCAGTTGAAACTACAATTATCCACTGGACTTAAGGTATGTTACTTCAATGTTCAGCCAGGCCTAGCAAGCGCGTCGCGATAAAATCTTCTTATCAAATTTTTGTCGTGTATATAAGAACTTGACAAAACTACGTGTATTCGTCTGTCTTCATAAAAAAAGTCGACAAAATGTTGTCGCGGCATACATAACATAAAATATCGTCACACCTTTCCCTCGAAGAGGCTGGTAGAAGTGTAATACAACAATCACACTTCGCCGGACGATATTCAGTCCCAAATGTGACAGGGGGCGAGCTTGTCGCATACACTAGCCTCCAGTAGTGTAGCAGATGACATACAATACGCACATATGTTCACACAATGAACAAATTGGTGCGTGCCGTCGGTTGGGTTTAAACCCGCACTTTCTGGCTCGAACCAAATTTAACACGTTAGCTGCCCTGTCAGTCACCGATGCCTGAAAACCATGGTACTTGTTCGGGCCGTGTCAGTCACCCGTGCCTGACATCGGTTGACATCGCCGTGAAATTTAAAGAAGTTTTTAAGCGGTTAATCTAAAATCTACCCCACAGACCGGTAACTGCAATCAGAACTGTTTTAGCATACATATTAATGAATGCAAAAACATTGTTTATACGAGGTATAATTACACTTGCCGGTATTATTGTCGGCACACATACACCGCTCTAAATGTCACATGAAATTGAAAACCGGCTGTAAAACAAATACACGAGTACATGTAGTTCATTATTTATGATCTTCAAGTATACTATATTCACTATAGCATGGTGCAGTTGACAGCTGTATTTATTTGGTTTACCGTTTAAAATGCTCACAGTGCATCAAAGTCAAAGTCAAAATGTTTTTATTCAATTTGAGTATCAAAGATACACTTATGAACGTCAACATAAATAAATTCATAAATTCGGGAAACTTTTACACACGGTCGCCTGACCCCAAACTAAGCAAATTTTGTACTATGGCTGCCAGAGACTGATTTACATACTTAGATATTTTTAAATACATACTTAAATAGATATTAACACCCAGACATAGAACAAACACTAATGTTCATCACATGAATGTTTGCCCTGCGTGGGAATCGAACCCACGCCCCCACGCTCAGAAGGTAGGTTCACTACCAACTGAGTCACCGAGGCAGTAAACCTTTTTCAAATCGAATGACCTTTCGGCATGACCTGACGGTGGTGTTCTTCTCAGAACCTTACTTCTGAGTACTTCTTCTGGCGTTCGGCGGTTCTTTTTCCGAAGGCGGTCGAGTCCATTTTATAATTTTGACGTTCATAAGAGTATCTTCGATACCCAATTGAATAAAAACATTTTGACTTCGACTTTGTTTCATTTTGAGTATCTTATCGTACGTGTATGCTTGGGGCTAGAGATCAAACAAGTTTAAAGGCGATTTAAATTGCGTTTGCACGTAACGGGTCGTACCAATAATCCTAGCTACACAGGGAATGTGTTAATTTACTAAAGTTATTGATGATTCCATATTATAATGTAGTTTTATTTTTGTAAAGTCATCTGGAGCCATGACTGGAGCCCGGTGCATGGCGAGTCTCACCTCCTGGCACATAAGGGGCTAAATAAGGCGAAGTGTGGGTGGCATTACACTTTTTTTTTTTTTTTTTTTTTTCACCTTGGGAAAATCCTTTATGGATACCACCAACAGCCCCGGGTGCGGGCACAGAGTGGTTATGTGGGAATCCCGCCACTGACGGCCTACCCACTAAAAACCCAAGGGTGTTCCACCTCGACGCAAAATGTCGGGGCAACGGGTACGCTTTCGGACTCCTCCGCAGCCCCGACAGCGCCAGCTCCTTCGAGCACCTCCTCGAGCTTGCGCTCTCTCCCTCTCGATGACGATGTGCCGAACACCAGACACATCGTCATCCACCACCACCTCGGGGACCAATTTGGGTGGCATTACACCTCTGCCAACCCCTTTAAGGGAAAGGCGTTACGATGTGTATATTTAGTCCTATTGAAGTTTTAGTGCTGTTTTAAGTCATGATTTGTAAATCGCGGCCACTTTTACGGGTGAAAAGAAACGATTTGTCCCCCGCACCATCCTACAACTAGAATAGTATAACTTACGTAAATTTGCTAATGAAAAACTGACTAAAGTTTACAGTACGCTAGAGGCTAAATTTGGATAGTGTAATGGCAGTTAGACAGCAATCCAATTGATTGCACCGGCACTGCCACGTTAAGTTAGCTTACTGCAAATTGGACAGTGTAATGAGCGCTTAATGAGAATATGTGACACACAAACACAATATAAATAATATGTAAAGGTTCTTATTAAATAAACGCTGCAATTTAAGAGACAGTCAAAAGTTAATTAGCGTAACGTCAATCTGAGTAACGTTAATTGTTACGTCGTAACGTTTCCGCTATTATGGCCCTTCTTCACACTCGGCGATCATAGACGATTATCCGCGAGCACGATTGTGTGAGGCTTACCACAAGCACAAGCTTCACCACACTTAACAGCGCAGACCAGGCTTGAACACGGAACACCGCGCGTGTGCTTAGTAAAACTGTACACCTCCCCAATCCCTAGCCATAGCTAGCGCGATTGTGTAAGATCGTATCGTTACCACACGGCTAAGTACGCGCAGGCCTCAGTTAAGTACCCGTCGGCCTTAGTTAAGTACGCTCAGGCCTCAATGAAGTACGCACAGTTCAAAGTGTGGTGAAGCTTGTACGTGTGGTATGTCTTATTTGATTGATCATTTTCTATGCTCGTGGCGTCAATCTTGTGATCAGCGATCGCTATTAACGATCATAGCCGATTATGAAAAATGGGCTTTAGGCACACTGTCCATAGTCGCGTCATTTGACGGACGCATGACAGCTAAACGCGACGTTGCCGCTCCGTATACAGGGTTATTTGTACCTAATCAAAAACCTCTTAAGGGTTACTTGTACTCATCACTACGAACTACTTTTACTATGAAGCCAATCCTGTAATCGCGAAAATGTACAATTGTACGGCTGTTCCATACAAAAAATTCAATCACCTGAGACAAAATGTATGGAACAGCTGATTTTTTTTTTCGCGATTTCGGAGTTCGCCCCATAGTAAAAGTGGTTCATATTGATGAGTACAATGAACCCTTAAGAGGTTTCTGGTAAGTTACAAATAACCATGTAGACACAGTTTTGATAGTTTCTACGCAAGATGCAAGCAATCGTTGATAGACGATAGCGTGGGCATGACGTATGGTTTACGTGGACAGTACGCCTTTTAGTGTTTTTTTTGGCTAATGTTGTTTCTAGTCTTTTTCAGTGGTTAAAATTAAACAATATTTTCGCCTAGAATTTGGGTTTTTAGGTCTAAATAGCCGTATCTATAATAGGTCCCGGATGCGATAGCGCCTGTTTCCTTTCCTGCACGGCGGTCACCAGTTTCCTGTAAGGTCCCAAATGCAGGCCGAGACTCTTCATGTCGCTCTCAGTTAGCAGCATGAGTGCGTCCAAGTCTATTTGCTCGTCTTTGAACTTCTGAACGTATTTCTCGAGGCCCCAGGCTGTGAGGAACCGTTCGAGGGACGCGTATCCGGATTCTTCGGGCTCGTTTTCTTCGTCTGATGTTATTGTCGAGCTTTCTGGAATTTGAAATTATAGTGGTTAAGTGTGGGATGGCACGGTTTGGAAAGAGATTGAGATCTTGGGATAGTATCATACTAATTTTATTAACGTGAAAGTTTGTAAGTTCAGATGCTTTTGTTTGATTCGGCTCAATCACGCAAAAATAACTAGAGTTGTTCCTTCGAGCTGGACTTTTGTAAATCGACCAAGCGAAAGCATGGTATCAGAGTCTACTGACAGAGATTGTCACTTGTTGACAACCTTGTTGTCTTGTTGTTCCTTGACAACTTGGAGTACCGTTGATCGGGTCTTTATGAAATTTCGCAGCGAGAGCGAAATTGATCCAGGGGTTATGAAGATATAGAAGGTCGTCAGGTCTCAGCGTAATTAAATGATTAGTAAATGTATTGAAATGGTCAGTAATTATTTATTAGTGTGTGCATTTTAATTCGAGCGAGCCGGCCGACATTATGTAATGATTGTGATGTTGATGTGTGTATGTACCAGAGTGCGCGGAGGTCCACTCGGCGGGCTGGTAGTGACGCGCGGCTACGAGCCGGCCGACGTTATGTAATGATTGTGATGTTGATGTGTGTATGTACCAGAGTGCGCGGAGGTCCACTCGGCGGGCTGGTAGTGACGCGCGGCTACGAGCCGGCCGACGTTATGTAATGATTGTGATGTTGATGTGTGTATGTACCAGAGTGCGCGGAGGTCCACTCGGCGGGCTGGTAGTGACGCGCGGCTACGAGCCGGCCGACGTTATGTAATGATTGTGATGTTGATGTGTGTATGTACCAGAGTGCGCGGAGGTCCACTCGGCGGGCTGGTAGTGACGCGCGGCTACGAGCCGGCCGACGTTATGTAATGATTGTGATGTTGATGTGTGTATGTACCAGAGTGCGCGGAGGTCCACTCGGCGGGCTGGTAGTGACGCGCGGCTACGAGCCGGCCGACGTTATGTAATGATTGTGATGTTGATGTGTGTATGTACCAGAGTGCGCGGAGGTCCACTCGGCGGGCTGGTAGTGACGCGCGGCTACGAGCCGGCCGACGTTATGTAATGATTGTGATGTTGATGTGTGTATGTACCAGAGTGCGCGGAGGTCCACTCGGCGGGCTGGTAGTGACGCGCGGCTACGAGCCGGCCGACGTTATGTAATGATTGTGATGTTGATGTGTGTATGTACCAGAGTGCGCGGAGGTCCACTCGGCGGGCTGGTAGTGACGCGCGGCTACGAGCCGGCCGACGTTATGTAATGATTGTGATGTTGATGTGTGTATGTACCAGAGTGCGCGGAGGTCCACTCGGCGGGCTGGTAGTGACGCGCGGCGAGTGAGCCAGCCGACGTTATGGACATGTCTTCACCAGCCGGCGGCAACCCGCTCAGGGTCGCGGTTATAGACCGTCTGAAACAATACAATAAATCTTTATTGACACCAAATTTAAAATAAATCTAAACCAGATACTCAAAAATATAGACTCAAAAATGTATGGAACGATACAGAAAGATTTAAAACCATTTAAACGGTACTAGCGACCCTCCGCAACTTCACACGGTACCTATAACTATAAGTATAAACTTTCCCTGAAAAAGTATCTAACTGATGGTGAAAGCCGCATCGAAATCCCTTATGTCGTTTACGAGGAGTTAGCGGATAAACCGATAATATCGTGGACTGAAAATTTAGAAGGAATCGGTCTATTATAAATGAACTCGGACTAACACAGCGTCTATCCTCCATCGTTTAATCTCACATCCCCTCACCTTCTTGAGGCACGTATCCCGACGCGGCGTTGCATATTTACAAATCATATCTTATAGAAATACCCTCCATATCAGGTATAGTTTGTAAGAGGTTTACATGATATTCAACCTACAAAATATATCCGATCTCATCTTTTACAACTGGGTATATTTTGGAGCTCTTTTCTTACTGCAAATATACCCGATCACGGACTTATCTTGATGTAAGTTTAGGTTGTACTCTTTCATTCAATTACATTCAATTTGTGTACAATTCAGTTAGATCTAATACTTTTACTTGTAAATTTTTACGTTTTTGTTTGTGATAATTGTACTTTTGGCTGGGATGGAATAGAATTCTTCCTTTCCATTTAACCACTTGACCATTAATTTCAAATTCTTTTTAGTATTTTTACTCCTTCCTGTCCTGTTGCATCAATAAATTACCTAAATAAATTATCTGTTGTAATAACACAAGAATTTATGTTCATATTATGATAGCCAAGTGGTGATTTTTTTTAACCGCCTGCAGGTCTGATTTTGATACTAAAAAAATATGAATACAATTTTACCTCAAACACACTAAGTTATTTTTATTTTTGCTAAGGCAGGTGGCCCTAAAAAACATAAAAGATAATTGAGCTAAGTGTCACGACACTCACATAGTAATGATTTCTAATTGAAACAATTTAGAGTTGCGATTTCATAAGTTTTAAAACATAATATCATGCCCAAGAGCGGTTGAGATCGGGTACAATTTGTACGTCATTTTCAGAAGTCGGCTACTACAAAGTGTACCCGATCTCAGTCACGCCTACGCGTTCTGCTCGGATAAATTTTAGAATGGTCATTGGTCATGTTCCGAATCTGATCTCTAAAGTTTACCCAATCTCAGATAGAACTGTCACGTCTTCGGCGTCCTCACAAGGTATACTTAATTTGTAAATAGCCCGCGGCGACGACTCCATAGAGCGCAGGGTAAAATTGAGGAGGCGAGGCCACGCGGTTGATCACCATTGCGGTGGACCAACCAAATAAAGGCTGCTCTTAACAGTCCCGTCAACATGTGCACAAGAACACCTGCGATACGTGACGAATGGCGACGAATTGTGACGGAAGCCACCACCCTGACCGATGACCACAACCACTCTCCCAAGAGTGCTAACGAGTAAGAACAAGAAGCGGATAACAGACGAAGCGATAGACGACTTGGTTTTAAACTAGGAGAATAAAACAAGTTGACGCGAATATTTATATTTTTTTACGCATAACATTTTATAGAGTAGTACGATTTTGAGAATTCTTTTTTTATACTATGTAGAGAAGAGATGTCGTATTATATAAAGACGCTACACTACACTACAAATTAGGTGATGTCATCTACGTGCTACACTTCGAATGAAATAAAGAAACATGCTTTCAAAATTACAAGTGAACGTAAATATTGTATTGAGAGTCATTACAGGGTTTTAAGGATTAACGTAGTAAACTTACTCCTAAAATAGTTCTTTCCATTATATTTTGCATGTTATAAAATCACTGATTTGAAATTAACACTTAACGTCAATAAAAAAAAATGAGATGTATAGATAAGATATCTAGATAAAATCTGTAAAATAATTTGTAAATACAATTTTTAACCATTTTCGTTTTGATAGCATTTATCGTTGTGATGTTATTTGACGTAGAAATTTGTAGAAAAAACTTCAAACAAGCATTAATATTGTCTAACCTGAAGGCGACGCTGCCGAAGCCGGGCCGGTCGAAGATGCTGGCGGGCTCTTGAAGCAACACTTCTTGTCCGATGCCGCTGTCCTCGCCCGCCGCCACTGCCAGGAAGTCTGGTTGGCTCGCTGATCTGTCAACCATTTGTCAAGCATTTTAAATACAGGGTTATAGGTAACTCACCAAAAACCTCCTATGAGTTCATTATACTCATCAATATGAAAAACTTTTACTATGAAGCCAATCCTGAAATCACAAAAAAACAGCTGTTCCATACAAACAGTTCATTGGCCTGAGACAAAATGTATGGAACAGCTGTTTTTTTTTCGTGAGTTCAGAGTTCGCCCCATAGTAAAAGTTGTTCATATTGATGAGTACAATGAACCCTTAAGAAGTTTTTGGTGAGTTATATATAACCATGTAGAGTTTACTAAGGGGTCAACTCTGAAGTCGAGAAAAAAATTACAACTGTTACATACATTTTGTCGACGATCAATGAAGAGATTTTGGGTTGGCTCCATAGTAGAGGCTGTTCGTAATGATGTGTGAAATAGCTCCCTTTTGGCTTAGTACACCCTATACCGTAAACCCTGTATTTTTATATATTGTGTGAGCGCGTTTTGACAGGAGGAGTTATGAAACGCGCCATCTAGTGTCATTCGTTTTGAACTAAAACACATTCATTCCTTTCTTGCACAAAACTAAGTTACCTTACAGTTTAAACCAGAACGTAATTTAATTTAACTCAATTTACAATTACAAGGTTACAATGATCTTAATTTATGTTTGAACAGCCAATAACTACCTCACATTAGGTGTGCAAATTAATTATGTCAATAAAATGTTATGAAATAATAAAAAAAAAAAAAGTCAAATAGATACATATATAAATACTTACTAAAAAAAATTAAATAATGTGAATTTAACCTTTACAATTAGTATTCTACTAAAGGTTTTCAGTAAGATGTGCAAAACATGCTCCAAAAAACAAGGGTTAGCGTTCTGGGAGCCAACACCTGATGGTTATCGTCTCTTTCGAACTGGTTGTAAATGACATATTTCGGTCTTGCTTATGCATCGATTGACGTCACTGCGTGTAACCCACGTGAACATTTTTGACTCGGAACGCTGTACCTGGCATAATAATATACTCCGCCAGGTGCCATTCCGGTCACGTGGGCAACACGTAGTGACGTCAATCGATGCTTAAGCAAGACCGAAATATGTCATTTACAAATAGTACGAAAGAGACGGATGACGATGACGAGTGACGTCATATGGCTCCTGGAATACTAGACCTTGTTTTTTTGGATCATGGACTACCTGAAGTCTGTAGTACCTTGTAAGGTTCGCCTTAGAGGTCCTAGCTTCTGATGTCTCCGTGAAGACATCGGCGACGTTCCCTCGCTTCTGAGGCCCCGCGCCGAACGTGCCCACGTACATGACTTCAGAGTCGCGCCGGAGCCCGCTCAGTGACGTCACCGACCGCCGGCCGGTCGTTTCTACTTCACCCACCTGGGAAACAAAAATAATACTGGAAACAAACCTACTAAAAAAAACCATTTCATCCTAGTATAAGATCTGGGTTTTGATAACAAGGAGACCGACTGATAGCATAGATCTCCTTTTATATAAAAATATTTTTTCAAATTGATTAATAACATGATACGTTTTGAAATAACAAATACAACTTAGTTGAGAACCTGCCCACAAGAAAGCTACGTAAAATAGCATACATAAACTAATAAGTAAGCAGTAGTAAGATAATAGTAGTAGTAGTAATAAGTAAGAGATCGCTTTGAGCGATAAGGCCGCCCATTAAAAACTTAGTTAAGCCTTATTTAAGTACTATTGTAATTATTTTATGTTTTTAATAAAGAGTTGTTGTTGTTATAGTGCTATTCACAATCATTCCGTAACGTTTCCGATCGGATCCCATAAATTTCAAACTCAAACTTGTTGCCTAGATTAGCTCAAGAATTGGCCCACTGTTACCTTAAAGTCGTTGTCAGCGACGGCCCCGTTCCTGCCTATCGTGTTGTTCTTCAACTTGCTGGCGAGCACCTTCTTGTAGACAGCGCCGCGGCCGCGCGCGCCCGAGCTCACCGTGCCCACCAGGTCGCTGTACGTCGGCCGGGGCTGGTCTTCGCCTAGGAGATTACCTGGAAGAGATCGCTCTTAGTGATAAGGCCGCCAGTTGTTACACTACAGTTTAAGTTTTTCTGTTCTTTTGTTTTGTTATTTCTGGTGCGAACAGTTAAGAGTCCGGCGACCTAACTAACTTCGACTTAGGCGATGTAGACTAACTTCGCATTGGCTTAAGGTATTCTATAGCCATTTCGTCTAGAAGAAGAAGACGAGCGAAGAGAGCGAGTAATGATACTGACGAGCCTCTAAATTTACCTACAGAGTGACAAAGTGCAATTTCAATTCCTTTTTATGACTTTTGCACTTCTGTAATCATTCTCAAGTAACTAAAAATTTCCCTTGTATTATGGATTCATTTAACAGCTAATGATGTAGACAGCCTCCCTATGTAATGGAATTTTTGATTTGCTTTGTCTACCTATTAAAGAAATCAGTCAAAAGTGACCCCTTAAAAATGCGGATATTTTTCATAGCTCTATTTTCGCTTGAGAACGATTTAAAAAAAAACAAGAACATAGGGGCGGAGATATTGTTAATTTGAGTACATGCTAAATTTCATCATAATCTGACAAACGGTTTTCAAGAAATTTGAGTAGCGCGTTTGTATGGAAATTTCAGAACGTCGCGGCCCTCTTAAGTGTTTATCTATCTATCTATCTGCAAAATGATACAGGACATTACAAACTGACCCAGCGAAAGCGAGGTATCAGACACTGGGACAAATAAGTATTTGTTTGATTGAAGATAACTTGAGGACCGTGGTTGCGATTTCCATCATCGGTCTTCGTCAAATTTTGCAGGTAAATAGTTCATGTAAATACAATTTTAAGTTCGAATATAAATCGAATTAGTCAAGAGTCGCGAGGTGTTGAAGTTGGGTATAATTTTAATACACATGCGGTGATTGTTGGTAAAACGCGCTAGCCGAACTACAATGTGTAAAAACAAGTTCGTATAGCCGACTGGCTAGCCCTGATGTCAGAGTTTATTGGCTGCCTCGGTGGCTCAGTTGGTAGTGAACCTGCCTTCTGAGCTTGGGGGCGTGGGTTCGATTCCCACCTGGGGCAATCATTTATGTGATGAACATTTGTGCTTGTTCTATGTCTGGGTGTTAATATGTATTTAAGTATGTATTTAAAAATATCTAAGTATGTATAATTGTATATCAGTCTTTGGCAGCCATAGTACAAGCTTTGCTTAGTTTGGGGTCAGGCGACCGTGTGTCTGATGTCTGAAGTGTCAAATTATTTATTTATTATTATTATTTACAGGCTTGGGAGGGGAAAACGTGACCCACAGAATACTCTCTTATCTCTCTCATCTATGACTTAACCCTATATAGATAAGGTATGGAAGATTCTGCGCCGTAACCATTGCTACTAGTCTCTCGACTAGTGACCTGTGGAACTCAACCTATTCTCGTGGAATTTGTGAGCAGGTTTAATAATTAAACAGAATTAAGAAATGCGACATTTAGAGGAAGACAGAGATCCGAACAGAATTCTGACAGAATTCGGACTTACGAAAGCATTTTTGTCGAAGCTCAAGCAGAGACGCTTCGCTAGCTAATGCTGGCTCAGTCGATTAAGCGTAGAACCGCTCATCATGTTAAGAGTAAGTCTAGTGTATTAGAAACTCACCCTGGCTAGTGGACCTTGTCATCTTATGCTTCAACGCCATCAAAACGTTACTCGGTCGGTGCGGCATGGTCGTGAGCTCCTCATTGTACCCATGCTCCCATTCCTTAGCTAACTTCTTAAGCTCCTTCTCGGCTAGTACCTCGGCTTTGCTCTGACGTTTTTGGTATTGTTTGTGTGATTTTTCGTAGTCCTTTTTGGCTTTCTCTTTTAATGACTTGGCCTTTTTTCTGAAAATGTAACAGAGTTCCTTACCATTTGTGATCTGAGTTGGTGTGTTGATTTTAAACCAGTACATAAAGAAATTGAAAGCTACCACAGTTTATCAAGCTTGTTCAAAACAGTGGTAAGAATTCGTATTCGTAATCGAACGATTTTTATAATCCAAGTTTTGCAGCTACGGTCTGCCGCGGTAGCAGGTGTAAACCCAAATGTTGGCAGTATATTAGCTTGGCAGTGGTCTGGTCGAGAAACCGCGGGATGTCTTTTCTGTGCGCAGGAGCCAATGCTCCAAAGTTGGCGAGGCACTTGACGCGCTCCTTATGATCGCGTAACATTAGTGTGGATTAGCTTACTTACTTATTTATTTTTACATTTCAGGTCAACCAACGACCTTACAATAACAGAGTAGTAAATTACTAAAAAATAATATTTACTAAAAAGTCATTTACAGGGAGACACTCCTAAGAAATATAATAGAAAAAAAGAAATTGACGCACAAATAGAATGATTGAATAAATAAAATTTAAGTAGACGTAACAAAAAAATAAAATAATAAACAACGCAAAATAATAGAATTTGAAATAAGAATGAACCAAAAAAAATTAAATATAAATAAAAAGATAGATAAGTAGATAGATAAAGCATAATATTAGTCATACTTACTCGTACTTGTCATTATTCTCGAGCTTGGCGGTGGCCTGTGGCCTTATTCGGAGATTTGAGATTTTCATCTCACCTTTTTTCGTCCTTGTTGCTCTCGTTTGAAACGTCATAGGTGTGAGAGTGACCAAGATAAAATCTCATCTCATGTCACGCGCAGGAATAGCCCCCCTGGTCGAGAAACCGCAGTGTGTCCTCTCTGCCGTTGATAGCGGCGAGTTCCTGCGCCGTGTGCCCGTCAACGTCCATCGCGAACACGTTGGCCCCGAAGTTGACGAGGAACGTGACGCGCTCCTTATGATCGCGTAACATTAGTGTAGACTAGCTTACTTACTTGTCATTATTCTCGAGCTTGGCGGTGGCCTGGTCGAGAAACCGCAGTATGTCCTCTCTGCCGTTGATGGCGGCGAGTTCCTGCGCCGTGTGCCCGTCAACGTCCATCGCGAACACGTTGGCCCCGAAGTTGACGAGGAACGTGACACACTCCTTGTGGCCGCGCGCCGCGGCGAGGTGCAGCGCCGTGTTGCCGAAGTAGTCGGCTTTGTCTGGCTCGCCACTGGAATGGTGATCATATTCTACATGGCTAGTGAACAAAGACGTCCAGGAGTTTGAAGTTGATGCCTGGCAAGACTGCTTAAGATAAAGCGTGCGGTTCATAGAGCCAAGCCAGAAATAAAAGACTAGGGACGAACGTGAACGTGACGCAGACGCGGCGTCTCCTCAATACTTTCATAAAAATAATAAAGAGAAGATACCACGCAACATACGAGTTTATATAGGAGAAGACGGAGCGCAGACGCGACGCTTCTGGTTTTGTATGAAGATACCATGTATCTGCTCTGTCCGTGTCTCGTCGTCGTCCTACGTTTTTTTATGTCTGGTCAGCGCCATAGTTAAGGAGTCCAGGATACGGTTTACGCTGCGTACAGACCAAAGCAAACGAAGGCCAACGATATGTTGGGTCTCGTTTTATTTTATTGAAATGAAACGTTACATTACACCTGGCTGCTGCCAACTTTCCCCAAAGCGTTAGTATCGTTTACCTTAAATTTGTGAGAAAGCAGACCCCGCTCAAACACCTTCTATTATCCTTTTATCGACACAAAATGTTTTCATTTAACCATACAAACCAACCAACCATATAACCACCCTCTTCATTCACACCATAGCAGGTTTCATAGTCATTGATTCACACAAACAACCAAAGCCCACTCTTTCACACACACACACACACACACACACACACACACACTAACACACACATTTCTTCACACGAGATAATTGTACTTTGTTTAGAATTTACCTACACCAACGAAATAACTGTAAACTTTTCACCTGTGCCAAATATTAATTTGGAATGTTTTGTTTTAGTTTTAAGTTTCCATATTTCCTCATTCATAATGGAAGGCCACTGAGTTTCACAACACAGGACTCCCCTAGCGTGAGACTCAGGGTTCATAGCTTATCCAGATGTATCTACTAATATTAGTCAATAAGAATCAGTTACTAACTTTTATCTGTAAGCACTGTATATTTTGTTCAATAAATTATTATTATTATTATTATTATTATTATTATTATCTTTACAATATCTCAGCTATAAATAATTAAAACCAATACGATAGTTATGTACTGTCACACCCATTAGAAAATTCTGACTAAGAATTACTAGAAGATAATTATATGGATTATGCGTTAAGAATGTCAATATAGCCTTAATTCGTGCGAACTAAAGTAATTAAAAAACAATAATGATTACCAGGAAAAATGTTTATGATTTTGCGAGTAGGTACTTACTTTAAAACTACAAGCTCGGGTTATCTTTTTAACTGGGCGTTAATTTATCGTCACACGTTAAACTGATAAATTGTCTTGTGCCACCAAGAGTTAGAAACTAACCTTGAGTTAACACAATATTAGAGTAACATTTACCTATTTCTTTAACTTTAATTAGCCCTGAGTTTAAGAATTTAAATAAGTGCTTTTAGACTATCTAGCTATAGACAAAAATATCTGGTTATAACAATAGGTACATACCTAGTCTAGTTTACATTTTTCAGCGTTATCGTTACAATATTCCAATTAAACTGTTATCAGATGCAGATAAAAGAACAATAAATATTTAGGATTACGATGTAGAATTGTAGACTTTTACCTACGCGTAGATTTCGAAATGCTGATTCGCAATTGCGATCATATAGCATTGATGAATAGAACTTCTATCCATCAATATTAGATCGCATTTGCCTTTATTTCAATCTACTACTACCAGATTAAAGAAATTATCAGCTGAAATATGTTTTGTATTACAGCATACCATGAAGTATTTTATTTAAATTTGTCTGTCAATGCGGCTGATGGAAAGTCCGAGCGAGTTAGTGTAAAGCATAGGTCAAAATTCAGTTAAGTAACAATGTGAACTAGATTTATAAATAGCTTGCATAGTTAGACTAGCTAGCTATATAGCGTTGTGGCCTTTTTTGTTTCCAAGGGGTTAAATCTTGACGAAAAAAAGCTCGGCCTCAGCTAGAGCATTAGGGCGTGATGAAATGACACGCGCCAACCAAGCGCGCAGGATCTGAGCACGCGCTCGACATGCACCAAGTCAGCGCACTTGAGCGCACGCATCGCGCACTTCTCGAGCTGCCCGCTTTTGCAGTGTGCGGGGTGAGCGCGGGGTTGGCGCGAAGCGGGTATGTGGCGGGCGCGTGGCGTGTGCGGTTGGACTTCGATAAAAATGCAATTTGAGATTTATTGGTATGTCTTATGACTCAAATTACGAGTATAGGCAACAAAATTCAAATCGAGTTAGACGCGGCACGCGGCTCGCGGGTGCTGTAGCGCGTGGTGAGCGCGTTTTTAAACGCGGCTTTAACGCTGCTATTTGACGAAGTAACGTCACCATGCGCGAGTCACCATGCGCTGTCTCCCGCCCCGACTTCGCACGGTACCTCCCAACTAGCAAAGTTGTCTTATAATATGAAGCCTATATAGCATTTGGTCATATAGAGGTCATATAGTTGTAACTCAAATTACTCTTAATCGTGTTACAATATATTATACGAACGATTAGTCGTATAATATTTTAGTCTTTTAAATTAGTCCTGTCAACGTTTACACGACCAAATTATATGACCATCTTATAAAGGTCATAGCTGTGACCTTTAAAATACATTCCCACGTTTATTTGTCTCGTTTACGACCACTTTACGACTTCTTGATGTAATATAAAAGTAATTTATATGACTATCATAATCTGGTCATATTGACGACCATAACACTGCTTTTTGTGAATAATAAGATTTCGACATGACAATTATATAAAGTCCATAAATTTAACTCTTAGAAAACGTACAGCTGTATACACGTTTCTTATAAGATTTTTTGACTATATTTACACGACTTTTATATAATGTTTAAAAGCCCAATATTCAGATGTATATGCCTTAAATAACTTATTGGTTTGAAATGCTTATATAAGTTACTGTTATAAACATTTTGATTATTTAATGACTTCACGTGGTACTCTTTTACGGACTGAACTTGTATATTTTCCGTTGTTGTGACTTTGACTATACAAGCTTTTTGTTAAATAGGTAGCTCGATTTTTCTCGGTTTCTGTTAATCTTGGCTTTTATCATCACAACAGTTGAAATAGATTTAAAACAGTGGAAGAAATTTAAATCCAGCGGTAATTTCAGGCGCAAAGTAAGAAAAACCTACTTAGAACTCAACAAAAGTTTTAGACAAGGCAGTGTCAAAGAATCCAAAGATGGTTCCGTAGTAAGAAATAGTAATTGTGAAAAAGCATGTTCTTGTAAGTACATATTTTTATTTATTTGTTTTTGTTTGGTTTGTATTTATACGAATTGAACTTAATGTTAACTAGGTAGCTTATCATAATAATATCTAACACCTGTCAATTATCATGTATATTTTTCTCTTAAAATTTAGCAAGTTCGAGAAGTAATCCACAAATAATCATCGCAGATTTGCAAAATGATGATGAAAATGATGAAAATTTGTTTGAAAGCCAAGACAATGATGATGAAAACAGTAGTGAAAATGAGAATTTAGCAACAAGAAAATGCGAGTTTACTATTACCTACTTTATTACCAAAAGATCCTAGAACACTTCTCCGAACAAATGATATTGAGATTTCTATCGATCCCATGGAAAATGGAAGTTATTGGCATAACGGGCTTAAGAAGTCATTAAAAACCATGTTGGACAAAAATATTAGTAATGATCTACAACATATCTCCTTAAACGTGAACATTGATGGACTTCCTATCTATAAAAGTTCAAGGCATCAATTGTGGCCCATTTTATATAACATTTCTGAGATTCCTTCTGTACCATTACCATTGTATCTACCATTGGTAGTTGGTATTTTTGAAGGTCAAGGAAAACCGGCTAATTTAGATTCTTTTTTACGGCCGTTTGTGACAGAAATAAAAGATCTGATGGAAAATCGATTACCAATCATAACAAATGAAAAAGAAGAAAAACATATTACAGTGAATGTCCGCGCTTTTATTAGTGACTCGCCAGCTAGGGCTCTAATTAAAGGCAGGTATTTTGATTACGCATTTGAATGCTCTTACTTAAACTTACAATATTAGCTTATTGTCTAAATCCGCTAACTCTTTATTGTTTAATAATGTTTCTATTCATCCAGGTACATGCAATTTTAATGGGAAGCATGGGTGTTTGAAGTGCACAGTTGTCGGTGAATACTCTCAAACTTCACACACTGGAACGTTTCTCAAAACGGACAGCCCAAAGAGAACTGACGAAGACTTCCGCTTAAAAAAATATGGCCAGCATCATAAATACGATTCTCCCGACGGGTTTTCACTTCTTTACGGTACCCTGAAAATGGTGGACGACAAAATAATTAAATCGTAGTATATGACTTATAGTCATAAGATATCATATAATGGGTATCATCACTACCTAAAATCGTATAATTATAAAAGTACTAGAAATCTTAAATAAAATAAAATTAAATAATATTATTTTGCAATAATTCGAAGGGGGCATTAAAAATTTGTGAAAAATTGTACATACAATCGTCAAGAAATTTAATTTCCCTTAGAAAAGTAGATACTGTTACCCACTAACGCCAACTACATTATTGTCAATAACATACAGTAATAAATATGGCAGACATAACTCTTACCTGATGGTGACAATTGATATCGTTTGTTTTTTGTTGTATCACTTCTTACTCTCACTTCTACTAAACTGTGATTTAATAACAAGCATCCGCGTAAAGGCTATGCTAATGACTACTTCCCAATGTTTATAAAGTTATACGACGTCTATGGGATCACTACACGACAAGATGGTTATAATATTAACCACTTTCAGGACTGCTATACGAATATTTATCGTATATCTGATATTAATATGACTGTTACCTTACTAGTAGCCACTAATACGACCTTGACACGATCGCTATACGAATAAAAGTTTTATAATTTCCGCCTATTTCGCGTCATATATACGTTAATACGACAGCTATATAACCAAAACGGTCCGACCTAAAGTTGTGACGAAAACGTTGTCCCGAAAACTATACGACTAAATTTTGTTAGTTGGGCTATATCCTTCCGTGAAAATGATGGTGAAAACCGCATCAAAATACGTTGTGTGGTTTAGGAGGAGTCAGCGGATATACAGACAGAGAGACATACCGACGCGGAAATCGACTTTGTTTTATACTTTGTAGAGAACAGATAGAGAAGGAGAAGAGATAGAGTTTTTTTTATTCATTCACAAATTATTAAAAAGGTATACACTATTGGGGGTAGAAACAATGTTACTTAAATCTTAATAGGTATTTCAGTCTACATCACCCAGTAGGCGGAATGCGAACACCGCTAGAACGTCGCACGCACGTCGAATTTCTAACTGGTTAAGTTAGGTTAATTATTAAGTAATGAAAGTAGCCAAATAAAAGTGGGCTGGTGAAGACAATAACAATATGTACATAGTTGTACTATACATTACAGTATACTAAGCAACACAAGTGTGTTGTTACTAAAGCCTAATGTCGCGATAAAATCAGCTATTATCAGTATTTTTTTGGAAAATTGCGGTAATTTTTTTTTTAATTCCAAAAACTGCCTCGACAAAAAAAAAACTATATAAATTATCGAACCTACACACAGACAAAAAAACTATTTAAATTATCGAACCTACACACAAAACTTCAGAGAATCGATTAAGAAATGCAACATGTAGACGAAGACAAAGATCCGGACAGAGATCCAGACAGAATTCAGCCATACGAAAGCATTTTTCTTGAAGCTGCAGCGAAGCGTCTTCGCTCACTCAGTCGAAAATAAATAGAGCTATCTCTACGGTCGAAAAGAAGTTAGTATAGAGCGATCTCTACAAACTAATCTTTTTCCCTACTGCTGGCCTAGCAGCACAGCACAGCGCAATGTAGGTGCTAGGCTTCTTAGGCTCCCTGTAGGCCTCTGATATTGCTTGAGATAACATCGCTCACGCCAGGTTGAGGCTCTGATCTTTCCAGCTATGATACCTCTATTTTTATCATAATTAATGTTGAGATATGCCCTTACCCTCGTCCGCAGAGCAGGCGAAGCGCCTCGATGTGTCCCTCGAAGGCGGCCCAGAGAGTGGGCGTCATGCCCGACTCGTCCTTGTTGTTGCATTCCTTGCGCGTTGCCTCCCTCAAAACTTCTAGCATGCCATCTTTGGCTGCTCTGAAATTTAATATTAGTGGTTAATCAATTGATGCCAGGCTCAAAACAAAGAAAAGTGGTGGGGTGTCGGTTGTAACTCGTGCAGGTGGGTGTCCGCTTGCGTGTCTGTATTGCAAAATTGTACTGCATACTTTGTTTCTACTATGCCAACTGGCCCGCAGCCGGCATGCTTCGGATAAGTTTTCTAAAGCGTGACGGGCGTCCGCGTGAGTTTTAGCGGATGCTCTTTTTTTAGTGTACGAGAATAGGACATGGTTTGGTTTGCTGCCCTAGCATCTATTTATTATCAATTTGACAAAACTTACAGTTACCAAAACGTTTTGAGTTAGGTCTAGGTACTTATCACAAATTAGAATAATAGCTTGTTTTAGCTATGAATCGAATTTGTGATAACATTTTTAATGATAAAATTTACACTAGAGTTAAACAAATTTACGCCAGGCTGTTGAGCGATTTTAGTTGAGCTATATGACGAATAATAAAGTAAGTTAGTGTAGGCCGAGTGACTAGCTCTGGTACATACATTTAATCACGCCTCTTTCCACGTAGGCAGAGACCACTTCTCTCCACTTGCTACGACCCTGGTACACATCTTTCGCTTCTTCCACTTTCATGAGTCTTTTCATACACGCTCGTCGGTTAACTAGCTCTTGTATCTTGAAGTTTATAACGGCCTAGAACCGTTTGACAGGACTAAAATAAATTGGACATGGAAAATATATTTCTACCGACCCCAGAACAGGGGATGTCGTACGTATCAAATTGATGACAGCTGCCATTTTTTTTCATCGCTTCTTCTAGATTAGCAACTGTTTCAAATTAAAACGTTTGAAATTGTGGATGTGGAATGCTATAGACCCAGCAGGAAATTGGGAAGTTTTCCCGGGAAATGTGAAACCATGAAAATTCAGGCTAATCAAATTTTGTAATAAAATTGTAGGCGTGGAATTTGTAATCGTATCGCAATGACGAAACACGTCGAGTCTCGACTAATCTTTGTCAATGTGCCTACTTTTTTAAGCGGTTATCATTATCAATTAAAAGAATGTATAAATTAGTGATAAGATTATCTATGCTTAGGTAATCTATTCCTGTTATAAACATGACTACGTTAGCAATCGTGCCATTGCCTTATAAGGCAAAAGGCAGCTGGGAGCAGGTGGCAGCCTGAAAGGCAGGCATTTTTCGGTGGCTTTTTAGTAGAAATTCTAACAATGTATGGTTGTATAGGAATGCCATTTTTGGACTTTTCTACTAGCATCATCATTAAAATAAAACTTTGTCTAAGTTCAAAGTTAATTATTTGCGTAGAATGTGATTTACATAAAAAGATAATAAATTATAATTACTTATTTTAGCTCATCACCAGTTTGTTATTGAACAGCGAGACACTTATTGGCATTCCATCGCAAGTGTCTTTTAAAATAGAAATTGTTCTGAGGTTAACATAACATATCACGCCTTTTCCCCGAGGGGACTTGCAGAGGTGTAATACAACACCCACATTTCGCCGGACGATTCAGTCCCAAATGCGACAGGGGGCGAGCCTGTCGCCATTCACCGGGCTCCAGTCATGTAGCAGATGACAAACAATACGCACATATGTTCACACAATGAAGAAATTAGTGGTTCGAACCCGCTCCCTCTGGCTTGAAAGGCGGACCTTCTCCCAACTAGGCTGCCATCGCTAACAAAACATAATATATTATGTGTGGATGTATGTATGAGGTTTCTTTGGCACGTCCTACAGCCTAAACAGCTTGATGTATTTCGACATGCGAGGTGTCATTTGCATCGTCTTGATAGTGGAAGTGTCATAGGGTACTACATTTTGCAGCCCGGTTTTTGAAGTTATACTTCTTTTGGCGCGATAGAGAAAAATGATGAGAGTGAATTTTTACGATGCGCGCGCACACCGACACCTAAATTCTACATCGTGAAGTTAGTTCTAGGTGGCATGAAAATTGATACTATGTTCAAGTTGTATATTCTAGTATTTTTATTTTTAGAACACGTGTTTCGTAAGAGTACAATTAAACAGTGAATAAATAGTATAATATAAATATATAAATAGAATATAATTATTTTGGTGTTTTTATTAAATCAATTTCATATACGACGGTGATAGTATTTACTAATAATTTATTATTTATTAGTATATCTGTATAATAATATTAGTGATAAAACTGATTTGAATAAACTGTTTTGAGTGCATTTATTAGATTTGAGGTTAATTGTCGGTATGTATAATTTATTTACATCGTTAATTAAGAATTATTACATTATTATCTAAAAAATTTTTTTTTTGTTTTTGTTATTAATATTGCTTGTTAAAAACAGTATGACAGACGAATGACGATATAGTCTCTTGTTTACACGTTCACTTGTCTTACAAATGAAAACAATATAAAGTATTGTTTCTTGTGAGACAATGTATAATAGGCATGCGGTCGCAGTTACCGCATTTGACCTTTTTGCAACACCACCTGGGAATGAAGAGGCTGTTATTAAGACATCATTCTCGTGATTGCGAACAACACATTGTTTGGCATTCAAAGATGATAAAATTTAGATTATACGGAGAAAGAGCGCATTTAATTTTATTTCCTTTTACCTTCTCGTACCTAGTTTTGGTATAATAATTATTATTGGAAGATGCTTTTTAATGAGGTTTTATTTTTTGAGGTGATGATAGCCTAGTCGGAGAAAACTTGCCTCTCAAGCCAGGTAGAGCGGGTTCGGACCCAGCCATAGGCACGCACCAATTTGATCATTGTGTGAACATGAGCATAATATGTGCGTATTTAATGTCATCTGCTACGGAGCTAGTGTATGGCGACAAGCTCGCCCCCCTGTCACATTTGGGACTGAATATCGTCCGGCGAAGTGTGGGTGTTGTACCCCTTTGCCAGCCTTTTCGGGGGAAAGGATCATCACACAATAAACAAATTGGTGCGTGCCTTCAGCTGGGTCCGAACCCGCTCCCCCTGGCTTGAAAGGCGAGTCTTCTCCGACTAAGGCTATCATGGCTTTCAAATGAAGTGCTGGTTCACACGTTCAGGGGCATGGCAACAGTTCGGGCAAGCCAAAGTGTATGGAAAAAGTAGTATAAGAACTTCTCCTAAAAGACGGGCATGCAACAGTGTATAAGTAACGTTCAATAGCTAGGATTTTCGTGCTTCGCCAATGTCTCTACCACTAGGAGCAATACGAGGAACGGATAAAGTATTGTGCTCTTCCGGATGACAAAAAACAGCCTAAACCAAGAGGTATTTTATTATCTAGCAATTGTTTATGGAGAATTTAGTTACCAACTAAATAACAAAGTACGAAAACGTCCACATCTACAGTGATCTACATTGCTATGTAGAGATGTCATTGAACTTCATACTTCCGCTACTTCCGCAGTGGCTGGTCGGTCACCATGGGACACAAACATGCATTACTCACAATCAATAAACTGATAACGTTATATCACACGAATTTGAACTCTAAGTAGGCAAGCATAAAGGCGTTGACTTCACTGGCTTGAATTACTTGTGTTGCCCCCTTTTTACGTGTGCAAACAAGCGTGAAGGTGATTTTAACCACAAATATGCCCTCGACTGAACATGAGGGTTGCTAAACGTAGAATAGTTAGCTAACCCTCGCCGTCATATTGAAAACTACTCAGATACTGTTGTAACTTTTTCTACATCGGACTAGGCATACTTTTGACCACAGACTCGCCTGATGGAAAGCGACGACGTGATTGAAGATGTAACACGTTTGCCTAGGAGATACCTATTCACTTTTATCTTGAACATCCCAGGATTGTAATTGGGTGGAAAAATAGACGCAGGCAAGGAACTCCTTGTCTGCGTCTATGTTTCCACTAATTGCCTGGGATGTTCAAGAGAAAAGTGATGCAGAGGTGTGGAACTCCACACCTCTCAGTTCTCATAAGAAAAGTGGATTTGAAACGCTTAGTGCGCTTAGACGGAACTTTTTGTACCTAGGTACCTAGCTTTAAAATAGAAATTTCTAATTATCTGAATTAGTATCTAATTTGCAAGATTTTGAACTGATGAAGTTCAAAATTCTGTCTTATATTGAACTTTTATGCTTATGGTTAATCATAACATACTTACCTATAACACATCTTCACGCTTTTTTCCCGAAGGGGCTGGCAGTGGTGTATTCCAACTCCCACACTTTGCCGGACGATAGGTATTCAGATCCAAAAGTGACAGGGGGCGAACCTGTCGTCCTCTGTCACATTTAACATTTAATTTGTCCGTATAAACGTAATATGTGCTTCAATAAAGGATGCTTACACCAAGGAGGGCACTTGCTGGTGTCCGCCACTAATACGCTTTGAAAAATACATCTAAATGACCTATAACTTATGGCAGGTAGAATGCCTTTTTTACTTAGTAAGTGCGTGCATTAGGTACGTATAGGTACTTACTGTAACTACTTACTTGAGTAAGGGCGTTTCTAGGCGAGCCATATTTTTCCCGACTGCGCAGGGAGGGTTATGTTTTTCGAGTGTATGTATGTTGGTAGGTATGTAAGTTTATGATAACTATTTAAAACAAAAAAGTCGGAAGTATGTACCTACCAACCGGCCACCGATATCACCATCAGTAGTAGACAAGCAGTAGGTATGGACGTAGGAGGAACCACGCTTCACGAACTGTCAAAAAGCCGTGTAATACCTACCTAGTTGAATGCCCTCGTTAGCCAGTTAATTCTCCCAGACCTAGGGCGGAAGGTACCTTCATGGGTACCAAGAGGAAGTCAGTGGTCGGAACGATGTCCACGCGGGGCCTCAGATGCGAATTAGGGGGTCAGCGTCCGTCTATTGATTACGTGAGGTGTTAAACTGGGGTTAGCTAAATCTCACCCTATCTCACGTGGCGGTGAGAGGTGTCTCAGCAAATTTCGCGTAAATTTTTTTCCACAACAATTTCTTAGGCAAAAATTCACTAAACTACCTAGGTACAATGTAAAATGGTGTATAATCCCAAAAACAGTTCCCTACCTACCTAGGATGCAGGGCTAGCTTTAGCCGTGGACAAATAAAATTGTCTTTCCACAGTTTTATCCCGCGAGAAAGAGACAAATATATCCGTATTCTAGCTTTGTCACATCTAAGCGCGGAAAAAAAACGGTAGGAAGAAAATTTGCCTGCCGGCCCGTTCTAGCTCGCGAAAAAGTAGTTAGGTAGGTAAGTAACTAGGCAGTAGGTAGGTAGGTAAGTAGCCAATAGGCATGATTCTTCTTATTTTTTCGTAAAGCTCAAACATTTCATTTTCTATACTTGTCAAAACATCTCAGTTCATAATGAATGGCCATCCATGGGTAAATATCATTGATAAATATCTATCAATCACGGTCTACGTATTTTTTTCATTCATTCAAAATGTGATGATGAATGAATTGAAGATGTTAAAAGGACATCTCTAGGAATGAGGATAGGTAGGTAGGTATGGTGAATGAGACATGACTAAAAAATCATGACATTTTTTTTTATTCTGCTACTAATGCCTACTTACTACTTACCTACTAGGTACCTATTTTCTTGGTTTTATCTGCTAAAACAAAAGTCAAGAGCAAACGACGATTAATTTGATTACTTAATTATGCATCATATTACCAAATAGAAAGTGGTCAGACTGCTTTTGTTTAATTTCGGCATACCGACCTACCTACCGTGAGTAACAATTTCTAGAAGATTTTCTTAAAATATTTATTATTATATCACAGAAACCAACCTAGGTAGGTACCTAGAATAGGACAAGACACTGGTCGATTCTCCTATAATCAATAAAATACCTAATATAAACTTATACTCGTACCTACTCAGGTTATCAGATTATTACACATAAATACTTACCTATCTACCTATGTACAAATGTAATATAGACACCTACAACACCTACGTACCTAAGTGTACTTACAATACAATACAATCTTATCAGGATTTTCGCATTGGGCTAGCTAGATAGACAAAGTACTTTTGGTACCTACTTGTGAAATCTGTCCGTGGTCATTTCTACTAATTACACTTCACAACACAATAATTAAAATCCTAATAACAGTCTGCAGGCACTGATAGGCTTAAGTTTATTCAACTTTAGTTCAACTCATTTTTACAGTTTGCCACAATTTGGTGCCGCGAAATTGATAAGCCGAGAAAGTTTTAGTCAGTTTTGTCACACTTTACACTTCACTAATATTTAAAGGTATGGTCAAAACTTTTTCTTTTGACAGAAAAGGTTATTGCCGTTGCATCAAGTAATTGTTACGTTGTTGTCTTGTTCAAAGTGACAATGCTTTCTATTTTTGACGGGCACAAATTTAATAAACACTTGACGATTTTGAACCAAAACAAACGATACACGCACGCACACACCGAAGCAAATGCCTCACTGGAAACTGGAATTTCCGTGAATTTTGTTGTTTGAATTGTCACAGACTAATAAATGAATGAACAAAACAGTAAGCAAGTGCAATAACCTTTCCAAAAAAAAAGTGTTAGTAGCGCCATCTATCTGTTTCTTTTTATTTAATGTTTTAAATTAAAGCGACATCTAGCGTCAAGAAGTTTTGATTAGAATTTATTCTACTCAACACTAGATGTCGCTACAAAATATTTTCGAAAAGAGGTAAAATCTAACTACCTGGACAATTTTTTTATTGTTTTTTTTTTCTAAGTAAGAAACTTTATTTTAGATTTATTTATCTTAGTCTGCTCCTAACAATAAAATATGAAAAAGGTTTACTCCCACTTCCATTTTTGAAACACTTGTCGGTAATCCTAGTGAGTAAAAATAAAATAAAATTAAAACAGTTGAAGAAAAAAAAAACAAAGTACCTAAGTACCTATTTCAAATAATTTTATGGTAGTACATCACTGTGATCACTGCTTATCATTAGTCATGTTGGCGGCCAAAAGCAAGCCTATTATGTAATAAAAATAAATAGTACATTTCAAGTGTGGTCTTTCTTCTTAAAAAATAATATTACGATGCTACTCTATCTAGACCTAGACATTAGCTTTTCCTTGTACTGTCGGCATTTAGGAGTGATTTTTTAACTATAATCCCAGTAATCGAGTTATTTACGACCTCCGTCATTGTGAAGAGCGTTCCGACGCCACACTACTTAGCACCGTTGTTTGCAATCCATTAGAGGCATTATATCATTAATGTGCTTTACATGTAGCTCTCGAGTGTTACAATCTCGCCAATATTGCAGCCGATGACTGATTTATACGCATTATCTATTAATATTTGAAATGCTGATAAAGCCTTTTAACCCGCGCGAAGTGGCAGCGTCATTCGATTATAGATTAACCGTTAATGGAACTAAAATGTGTTATTCGGTAATCTCTAGTGCTATCGATATCGATATATTTCTATCTATCGACTGTCGTGTCGATATACGAGCGCAGCGTCCAAAGCTCATTTATCAACGTAAGTAGGTAACACTCCCTCAATCGAAAAAGGTAATTAGTTCGAAACATTCTCGATAAATCCACATGAAACAGTGTAATAACGTCGTAATCCTCGTTTGAGATGATTGCTTCGCCCGACGATATATCTTTTTTATGCCCGTTTATCGCCCGATAATATAATAATCATATCAAGCTGACAATAATGGCATGCCAAATAAAATCTACCTACCCTATATTACACTCACTTAATGTCCCAATAACGCAATGGATTATGTTAAAATGTTGATGCAGAACTCTAATTTTTATCGAAACGAAATAAAGTCAAAAATGCTGGCTGAATAGAATGAACGTAAGGCATTCAAGAATATTTAAGAAAAAATCGGAGGTTCGAAAACGGAACGCGTACAAATTGGGTGAAGTCCGCGCGCGCGGGAAAGCAATATGTTTTTATTTCTTTTTAATTTCCGGTTCGTTTTAATGGCGTCGAAATCAATATAATGGTGAGGCGAGCAGAGCCATTTCGCATTTTGTGGTTTTGCTCATTTGGCATCATTGAGCATGGTCGGGGCTGCTTACGCTAATGAGTGCTGTCGTTACCTCGCCAGTAGCGGGATATGAACATCATTGAAGTTTTTGTATGATTTTATCGGCAACCACCATTTTAATCATGATAATAATTATTTGCGTACAGTAATTTTAAAGACCTTTTGAAGTGGCTGCCTGGCACGAAGCGGTGATTATAGAGATATGACATGATCGCTACGGCCCGCTGCCATGATAGAGTCGCTTTGCCATCCCTAAGCTAGTCTCGCTAGAGTTTACGCTGTAAAAAACCGTTTAGCTTAAAACAAACAGCTTACATCACAAGCCACCACCTCGAAGGAGGTGAGTCTGTTTAAAATTCAGTCCAGCTACCACCGATCCATCGGCCGATTGCGCCTTCATTTTTTCTCTCTGAATTTTATTGAGTGCTGAACTTTTTATCAAAATTGTACAAGATTCATAGTCTTGAAAGCTTCGATATACTTAGTCTGTAGTCTGTGCTGCGGACACATTGGCTATACCTATTTGCACTAACTTAGGTCTTGGAGCCAATACGCCAATATGTGTTGGTCTTTGGACATAAAGTTAATACTGAAGCCAATGTGTCACGCAGTGATAAGATTCGATATTGGCAATTTCAAATTGAAGCCAAATTTGGTTGGACCCTAAGTTAAACCAATTTGAGGCCTCAGAGGCCCATATGAGCTTATTACTTCAAAATCATACAAAGGTAGGTACAAAGTATGTACTCGTAGTTTGTTGTGTTTTCCTATAGAGTAGGCCCCTTACGAATGCACAATCTCGGAATAGTTTCATAGTGTTTTGTCATAATTCTTTTATTTTTTATTCGATTGAAAAAGACAAAACACTGTGAGTAGGTATAACTTGGTATTTCGAGGCTATTCAACGTTTATTAATGAGGTGATTTTGAATAATACATAACATGTAGGTACCTAACTAAGTAATAGTGTAGTGAGTAAGTATATAGGTATAACGAGTATACTCACGATTACTAACTTAGGTGGTATCTTAGGTTATTGTAGGTGCTGTGTACCTTTTAGGGATCGTTTTGAATCTGTCAAACTAAAATAGGCTCTATTTTGTCGTCACACTTAAGTTTCCTAAGCCACTTAAATAATTACGAAATCCGGATAGACTAAAAAAAAATGTTTGAGCTTTTGAGTCTATGTCAAATTCTGACGCTAATATAGAGTAGCTACGAGTACAACAAATATAGTGAATAAGGAAGTCTGAACATAGATTAACAAAGCTACAGAACTTCATGAAGTCGTAGGCCGTAGATAGAGTTTTTCTGACGTACTCAATAAAAACGTGTAACCGACGAGCATCTATGAAGAGAAGGAAGAAGATTAACACGTTCCCTGTCCGAAGCAATATTGGGCTACTTTGTAATTGCGTCCAAATTTTTATTTTTATTTTTTTTATTTTACAAAGCGGGTAGTAAGTAGAAACATCATTTAGAGATAATTTCTAAATAAAAATATATATTTTTAATAAAAATAATGTTTGACTCCATAACGAGTCATGGACGCATCAACGAAATAATTATGGTCACTATTAGAGTCATGGACGTGTCAATAAATAATTACGTAGTCACCAAAGACAATATCTTTATTAACTGTGCATTTAAAAAAAAAGTAATATTTGAGTTGCAACACTACCTCAACAAATTAAGTAAAAAATGTCTATGGTTCGACAAGTCCGTTATTTTTCTGACAAAATAGTTGAAATGAACCAATCCACAGGAAGGAACTCCACTATGAAACCCCAAATAGTTTTAGACTATAATAAATCGTAAAACCATGTTATGGTATAAAAAAATTGCGACAGATTTGATGTCTGTTGGGGTAATAAACTCTTTATTGATTTTTAATGAGTTGCGTGGAGGGATTAGAAAGAAGCTGTCCGAACTGGGGGCGCATGAATCATTTATCAGAAGATTGCTGCCTATGGAAATAGAAACAACTCTGCCTCGTCCTCTCCCAGTAAATCAAAAACACGCAATTGAAAAAATCCCGAAGAACGCTGGGCAAAAAACGTCTAAAAAAGCGTTGGTTGTTATCGCCGCGAATGCGATGTGTTAGATAAAAATGCAAAAGATGCGGCAGCTGCAGGAGCAAAAGTAACAACTTGGTGTGCCAAGTGCAAAAATGCATTTTGTTTACCGTGTTTTAACGTATTCCACAATATTTTGTAATCATTTCGAAAATAAATTCAGTGAAATGTGATACCGATTTTCAAATTTTGTTTACCTCACATGGCAACCCAAAGTATCGATTGTCCGTGGTTTTTTACATTTTAGACATTGTTGTTAACACGTCCAAGCAATAATATCTTTTAAATCTGATACGTCCATAGAGAAAAAAGCCGTTAAGTTTGCAGGGGGACCGTGACTCCGATTAATACCCATGGACGTACGACTGATGAAATTTTATGACTCGTAATGGAGTCATAGACAGGGAACGTGTTAAGAAGAAGCGAAAGATATGTGCTAGGATCGTAGCAAGTGGTCTCTGCCTATCCCTACGGGAAAATGCATGATTATATGTATGTACTAGCTGCGCCCCGCGGTGTTACCCGCGATTAAAAAGTAGACTATAATCCATCTCTGTGCCAAATTTCATCCAGATCTGTTCAGCTGTTCTGGCGTGAAAGAGTAACAAACATCCATCCATTCTTACAAACTTTCGCGTTAAAATATTATAGTAGGATTCACACTAATATCCAAACCGAAAGTAACTCTGTCTGTCTGTCTGTTTGTAGGCTTTTCACGGCTGAACAGATCTTGATAAAACTTTACAACTCGCTACAGTATTTCAGGAGGAACGTTTTTGGACACTATTTTCGGAACATACGCGAACAAAGTCGAATGTAACAGCTAGTGTTTCAATAAAAGCCATGATCATGATCAATATGGAAACCTAAAAATCAATTCATGACCCGCGGGTCACGGCGATGACGGCTCTGATATGGCAAGACGCCACGATGCGCCCGAGACGGCCGGCCTAAACGGTACAGGGACCCTATTCGGAGATTTGAGATTTTCATCCCACCTTTTTTCGTCCTTGTTGCTCTCGTTTGAAACGTCATAGGTGTGAGAGTGACCAAGATAAAATCTCGTCTCGTCTCAAGCGTAGGAATAGCCCTCCAGTTTGCGCCAGGAATCGGCCGCTAAGTGGCCATCATGCGCATCGATATTACCAATAAATTCTTCGACTAGTACCAATAGATAAGACTGTATGATGCACAACTCTCTTCCTTGAGCTAAATAGTGTTGAGAGAGCTTTTTTGTCCGATTCCCAGAGTGAGCAATAATTTTCCCTTTTTGTGAACAAAGAAGAGAGTTCTCTAGAAGGAGAGTTACTGTTGTCTCTCTTCTTAGAGACAAAAAGTGCTGAGAGAGCTTTTTGTTAGGCTGCCAGAGAGAGCAATAATTTCGGCTTTTTATATGAAAGGAAGAGAGTTCTGATAAGAGGAGAGTTGTTTCTTCGTAGAGCTACAAAATGTTGAGAGAGCTTTTTCATGTGCCTGCCAAAGGAGTAATAATTTTAGATATTTATGAAAAAAGAATGTTCTCCAGAAAGAGAGCTTTCTCTCTTCCTAAAGCTAAAAAGTGTTGAGAGAGCTTTTTCATCTGCAGTCACCAGAGAGGGTAATAATACGACTTTTTAATGAAAAAAGAAGAAAGTTCTCTAGGAAGAGAATAGTCTCTCTTCTTGGAGCTAAAAAGTTTAAGAGAACTTTTTCATCTGACTGCTATATAGTGCAATAGTTACGACTTTTCATGAAAAAAAAAAGAAAGTTCTCTAGGAAGAGAGTGGTCTCTCTCTTCTTTTAGTTAAAAGTTTTGAGAGAGCTTTTGTACCCGACGGCCAGAGAGAGAAACATTTTTTAAAATCTTTTTATTAATTGTGTGTTTCTGCACAATCGATTACGACGTAAGATTCTGTGAAGTGGATTGTGAAGAATTTCATTTAGAAAATCAAAAGTAGGAGATGATTGTAGGACTGACGTGGTACTTTATTGTAAAAAATGTTTAGTTTTACCAAAAAACAGTGACTCAGACTTAAAACATTATAATTCTAAGCGGAAATCGTCGACTTGAGAATCAATCAAAACACTCAATAGTCGATTTCGCCTAGGATAAAGCTTCGTCCACACTACGCGAGCATCAGTGTTGTAATGAAGACATACTGTGCCCGACCACGCCTCCTGTAAGCGAGTAATTGAGTCATTATACTTGCGCGCGCGCACGCCGGCTATCTACGATCGAGATATTCGTAGCTGATCCGACGATCGAGACATAGAATAGTCAGTAGGCTAAACAGGAATAATTCACATATAAATTGTCGCTGGCAGCTTTTCTACGTGATACAACAATACAATTTTAGTCTCGAACTTCAAAGTCAACTTTAAAAAGTTAACTTTAAAAAGGTTGTACTTAGGACGCATTATCACATCAGTCAGAGATACCTTTAAATACCTACTTTTCTTATCAATTAGAAAAAACTGCTACTAGAAAACTGGATAGCTTCAGTGAATAGTTTCACGGGACTCGCCTTTGTGTGTAGGTATAAAGCCGAAACTTGCCTATGGCTACGGACGGCCGCGAAAACGCCGAAACGCCGTTCCTATTGGTCAAAAAGCTTTTAATGACCAATAAGAACACTTTTGCGGGTGTTCGCGGCAAAAGTCAAATAAGTCTGCCTGAGAAAATTTACACTGTGACAGTTGTGTAGCCCAAGGTGGAGGGGCGGCGTGGAAAATGTTATAGCTTCATAGAAACACGCTTGTAATTAGATTAACAAGGTTCAATACGAAAAGATTAGGTTAAATTTTGTACGTACGTACGTACGTGGGTATTTTATCTATGAGCCCTATAGGCCGATGTGAAGCTCCATCCACCGTTATCTAATTTTTTTTTGTATACTAGCCCCTAAAGCTACTAAAGAATTGTTTTAAACCATGGTATAATAATATATTCCGCCAGGTATAGCATTCCGGACACGTGGGCAACACGTAGTGACGTCAATCGATGCTTAAGCAAGACCGAAATAAGTCATTTACAAATAGTGCGAAAGAAACGGATGACGATGACAAGTGACGTCATACGTGTTTGCTCCTGGAATGCTAGACCTTGTTTTTTGGATCATGTTTTAAACGAATTGCCTCAAATTGACGTTTCAATCGAAGTGTCAAAAGTACACAATTCATTAACAATTTAAAAACGAATGCTTATAGTAGAATCCAGGCCCTGTAGGGCTATTCCTACGCGTGAGATGAGATGAGATTTTATCTTGGTCCCTCTCACACCCATGACGTTTCAAACGAGAGCAACAAGGATGAAAAAAGGTGAGATGAAAATCTCAAATCTCCGAATAGGGCCCCTGGTCGTCGATATTCGTATGGTGGAAATTCCACCAAAACCCACTGAGTGTTTCAAGTCAACTTTTCTTGTAAGAACTGCAGAGATGTGGAACTCGTTGCCTGCGTCTGTCTTTCCACCTTAATACAATCCGGGGGTGTTTAAGAGTAAAGTGAATAGGTATCTCCTGGGCAAGCGTGTTACACCTTCGATCACGTCGACGCTTCCTATCAGGCGAGCCAGTGGTCAAACGCATGCCTAGATTGTTGTAAAAAAAAACAACAAATAATATTATAAAGTTATAGATAATACGAGTAGACCTAAATAGATTTGCTACATCTTTAACTTTTAGGGACAGTGCCCTGACCTTTTCGGTCATAGGTCAAATGCGCGTGACTTTCATACGAGGCAAGATGGCGGCAAGGGTTTTGACAGCTGTCACTTTGACAACGTGGGTCAGCTTCCGTCTTCGAGCTTCAATTTCCGGTGGGTGTCGCGCTATTTGAATTTAATTTGAGAACGTATCAATCATAATCTACCAAAGGTCCATTTTAAAAAGCGATGGGAGAAAGATACATTATAATAATATTTTTTAAAGAAAAACTACTACAAATAAAATAAAAATACATAGTGCATTATCGTATAAGTAGGTATCTAGGTAAATTCTTGTACAGTTTATATATTCTGAGGCGTCATACATACTGCAAACTGCAGCGACCCGGAACATACGAGTAGCATGCGACTATGCGACTTCGCTGCTAGAATAAATCACACTTGATTTATTTTTATTCGGTTGGCAACACTGAGCATCGCGCACCGTCCCCGCTATGCTCTTTCCATTCTTTGTTTAAAATATTTTTTCTTTTATTTCCGGCCAGAGCGTAATCTAGTCATGCTCTTGTTATGAATTTTGCGCGGCGGGTGTTGCAAACAAATATGATTCGTAGGTGCAACTATGAGAGTACTAAGTAGCTGCGCCCCACGGTTACACCTGCGGTTAAAAATATCTTATCTGCTGTTCTAGATTATAATCTATCTCTGTGCCACATTTCACCCAGATCGGTTCAGCCGTCTGGAGTTTTTTTTTTAATTAAAAAAATACTAGAGCCTCTGTGAGCTGTAGACCTCGCGACCAACGTCTATCTTCCTATACAGGTCGCATTCCTCAATTGATTCTCGTTTGTGCGCAGATTCAATAACTCGAGGCATAAAGATTTTATTTTGCCCACAAAAAAGCTGTATAAATATTGAACCTACTCAAAAAAGTTTAAGAGAATCGGTTAAGAGTCCGGAGACCACTTTAGACTAACTTCGCATTGGCTTAAGGTTTTCTATAGCCATTTCGTTTAGGAGAAGACTACGAGCGAAGAGAACAAGTAATGATACTGACGAGCCTCTAAAGTTACCTACAGAGTGACAAAGTACAATTTTTTTTAATTACTTTGCACTTCTGTAATCATTCTTAATTAACTAAGAATTTCCCTTGTATTACGGACTCAATTAATAGCTAATGATGTAGACGACCTCGCTATGTAAAGGGATTTTGATTTGCTTTGTCTATCTATTGAATAAATCAGTCAAAAATGACCCCTTACAAATGCGGAATTTTTTCATAGCTCTATTATAGCTTGAGAACGTTTTTTAAAAGAACCAAGAACATAGGTGCGGAGATATTGTTAATTTAATTGTACTGCTAAATTTCATCATAATCTGACAAATGGTTTTCAAGAAATTTGAGAAGCGCGTTTGTATGGAAATTTCAAGCGTCGCGGCCCTCTTAAGAAATGCGACCTGTAAAGGAAGACAGAGATCTGGGGGGCTATTCCTGCGCGTGAGATAAGATGAGATTTTATCTTGGTCACTCTCACACCTATGACGTTTCAAACGAAAGCAACAAGAATGAAAAAAGGTGAGATGAGAATCTCAAATCTCCGAATAGGGCCCCTGGGCAGAGATCGGAGAATTCGGACTTAAGAAAGCATTTTTGCTAAACTAGCTGAAGCTAGCTAGCTGAAGCTAAGCATGGACGCTTCGCTTCGCACTTACTGTGATAGTGAAAAAGCGTAATAAAAACCTCAATAACAAGGATAGGTGACCACAATAGATAAAGCTCAACCTAAAAATAATTGTGTAATCACGTCGGTGTCAAACAAAGAAACTGGCGCGACATCTGTTTGACCTAAAAAGTCCAGCCGTGGTAACACCTAATTGCGTCGGCAGATATATTGAATATTCAATAAACATGTTATCTGCAGCGGTCACTTGAAAAAGACTGCTTCAGTAAATTATAAGACTTGATAACGTACGTATGGAGCAGTGGCGTAGCGTGCCTCGGCGGGGCCCCGTATAAGAATTTGTTAAGGCGACATAGTGGAGGGTAAAAACTCACAAAAGAAACAAAAATGTTTGCATAAAATTTAAAGAAATATTGATATTGTTTTTTAAAATATTTTTTTAGTTATAAAACAATTTATTCACAGCCCTTAAAAAAACGAAAAAACAATAATAACTTACTAAACTTACAGCTAATAAAGAATGTATGAATAATAATAATAAATACATATATTATTTTAGCTTACATCGGGGGCCTCGTAGCCCATGGGCCCGTATAATTACGGCAGATACAGTAGCTACGCCCCTGGTATTGAGAGATAAGACATTGGTACGTAAGGTGACTATTTTGTTGCAGTCGCTTAGGCTTTCTTAGCAAGATGATTTGGATATCACACCTTTAGTTATATTATTGAAAATCAACAGCTAAAACATCTTTTTACTAACTTACAGCATCAGAGAGCTAATTATAGATTTTCACCATTAGTGACAGCCTTAGCAACTATTGCCATGAATATTTATGTGATCGCACGATAGCACAAAGTTGTAACAAAAATAGAATATCAAACGCAAAAACAAATTACAAAGCTAATTTTTAACTACACAGTATCATCACCTGTAAAGTACGATCTGCTCAGCCGCTGCTTGGCCGAATTAATGCTCGTATCGGTCGAAGTCACTTAGCTTGCACAATTTATTGAATTTGCAAGATTCAAGATGCAAGAGGATTGCAATTTTCGTCTAAAGCATGGCTTCTATAAAAAATATACTATTAATACATACAATACTAATGATAGACGTATAAACAATATTGATAATACACGCATTGTTTAGAAAAAAACTGTATGAAAATGCAGTGTCAATTTAGATCGAAAGGAACGCTGCCATTTTTCACACATTTCTCTATCGAAGACGAATTTTCCACAGGAAAGTACCATAAATGATTTTTACAGGACTATGGTTGCGTTTCTCATCAAAATCAGACGTAAACATAGAAAGACAAAGCGATCATTCGAAACCAATGTAGTTACATTTAAGACTCTGTCGAGCACAAATTAATACAGGGATGTTATCTTAGGACCTCTCACCCCGTTACAACAGTACAGGCCATTATCGTGTTCTGATTCTTGCTACTAATTATCACTTGTTTTCGGTTTTCTATTTTTGTAGAGTTATTGATTTAGTTTTAGGTATTTGGGGCGATGAAGCAATAGAGATGTTATTTGCTTGTTTTTCCTTATTTACTGCTCAGATTAGTGGTGCTGTCTTAATTGGAAGGGACAAGTGCTCGGGTGGACGACTGTTAATTTGGCAGTAATAAACTTCTAATTTTTTATTACGATGGGGTCGCTAGGATAATAAACATCGAAAACGGTGATTTTCATGAATTTATCTACATACATCGGTTCGTACGATTCTGAGCTTAACCAACAAAAGTTACCTTTAACAAAATGGGTATATAGGCCCTTCCCTATATACCTATTTTGTAATATAAATTCATGAACATCACTATTTCGGCTCCATTTAGACCATTTGGGAAAGGTCCCAAATGGTCTAAATAGAGCCGATGTTCCGATTGTTTTAAAAGACGTAAGAAGGATCTTATTTTTCCTGAATATCGTTTATCCTTATTGAATATCGTGCGGCGAAGTATTACACATCGATATATTACACATCTGCCAGCCCCTTCGGGAAAGGCGTGATGATTTGTTTATATGTGTTTTAATCTTTCCTACTTTTGTGCTGTTCATGTTATGTCTTCATTTTTAAGCGGCTTCAAAAAAGGAGGTTCTATGTTCGTCTGTATGTTTTTTTACAGACAACTAACTCACCAGAGGCTGTATTCTTACGAGTCGAGATACTTTTTTGTCATTGTCGTAGTCGTTGAAAAGCTCTCCTGATATAGCAGACTATGTTCTCGCCGACAATTTGGCGCAAACAAATAGAAATGTAATCAAACGCAAAGCAACGCAATGCATAGTTTACACATAAGGCATAAGTTGTGTTCAAACGCAAACCTATCAAAAAATAAACATAAAGAACATTAATATAATACTCTTCTTTCACTTTGTATCTTATAGTACCCTATCTATGTCCAAATATATATTAAAAGAGAACTAAGAAAATAACAGCAATTACTCTGCACAACAGTGAAGCCAGCGACAGTAGTACCGTATACGGAGGCCATAATTTAGGAAATTGCCGAAATGCGCCGCCAGAATGGGCCATAAAGATGATTCATACAGGAGTCGTACACCAATAGTTTTACTCTATATTACTGTCGCTTCGCTTTAAATGTGTTTACTACTCGTGTATATTTTGTTACGTGGGTCTGCTACAATGTAACATTTGAATTAGGTACCATCTATATGTAATGTGATGGACGTAAGTTAGTGAATTGCAATAAATAACACGTACGGCAAAACACGGCAAACATAACAAATACCAACATAGGGTCAACTGGGGCAAATGCGTCTGTGGGGCAATTGCGTCTTTCGAGAATTACTGACACACCCTTCACAAATTAGGCAACTATCGCAATCTTGTACAGAGTATTGCAACTAAAGATAGAAAAAAAGTGTAGGTGGCGCACAATTTGTGAAGGGTTTGTCAGAATTCTCGGAAGACGCAATTGCCCCACAGACGCACTTGCCCCAGTTGACCCTACGTGTTATATATGTATTCATTTACACTATAAAGGTTGTGTATGTTTGTTTGTTACGTCTTCATGCTGAAACAGGTGGGCGTGGGCGATGTTGACGAAATTTGGTATGGAGGTAGCTATTGGACCGTGGATTAACACAGGCTATGTTTTAACGGCGGGTGAGACAGCAGGGCTCTGTTATCTGCTATCTGCTGTCTAAATCAGACTTGTATTTTGCGAAGACCAGATGCGGTCCGCGAGGCTTCAGTTTTGTAGTTTTCCACAGCGGGAGAGTTTGACCCACGCCTCAGGGTATTCCACTTGGTCGAGAGATCATCCTCTCTTGCTTTTCCTTTCACATTTCTTATAGCACGAACCACTGACGGGTACTTGGTATACCCTCATGTCTTTTAGCTGTACATATGTTCCTTAGTCTCCGATTAGGCTGAAAATATCCAAAACCAGTCTTTACTTTATCTTTGCGTAGTAGGTTAGCTGGAGAAGGTATCTATCATGTTTAGTTGTGATCGTTTGCTTGTTTTTTATTAAATGAATAAGGAAAAAAAATAAGAAGGATTTCGATTTATTTAATTCTGGACTTAAGTAGACACAATTACACAACAAATACAGTACATTCACAAATTAGACGCCATCGTACAAGATGGCGATAGCTGCCTAATTTGTGAAAGAATTAGTCAGTAATTCTCGAAAATCGCAATTGCCCTACAGAAGCATTTGCCTCAGTTGACCCTAAAACTAATAAATAAAACAATGATACAATTTAGAAACACATTAGCGGCTGCAAAAAGGCTGTAATTTCAATCATCATCATCATCCACAGCCTTCTCCACCCCACTGCTGATTATGAAGCTACCTGAACTACGCCATCAGCCCCAGTCCTAACAAAGATTCAGCCACTTCAAATGAATTCGCATTGTAATACTATTTCGCTGTAAATTTCCGTACGTTCGTGCTCTTCCCCACCAGCACCCATACACACGCACCATGAGTTGCAGTGCCATATTTTGCAGCGACTGCTATCGGCGGCGCCTGTATAAATCCCGGCCTGTCGGTTTCGTCCTGCGGCGCTGTGATCCACGCTCGTAGCGCTAACTTATGGGTCCCTGGTGACTGGGAACGGGAACTTACGCGGAACACTGTACACAGTGTATAGTGCACATTTTGGATAGTGCGTGGTAAGTAGGTAAGTTATAGGTCTACATTAGTACAATGCAATGACCATATCTGCTGTTTGGATTTATTTCAAGGCTAGAGTGAATAAGTACCTTCTAGATCGTCGTACTCCATCTTAGACCACAACGTCGCTTAACATCAGGCGAGTTGGTGATCAAACGTCGACCTATTTATTCTACATAAAAAAAAATATACATATAAATATTGACAGCCAGTGACATTTTTAAGTAGGTACAAGACTTATGGCCACTTGTACTAAATATAAGAATTGCCTAAGTCCCTGCTTAACTAGATTTACTCTTAGCGAATATTCGCTCATCGGGCACGTAAGGTTAGGATTCTCTTAAGGAATGACTTAAGGCTCGTGTCAACATTAAGTAGGAGCTTTCTAGGAGTAGATTAAACTAGTAAAGCAAGGACTTAGCCAATTCTTATATTTGGTGCAAGTGGCAGTTACTATTTTTATTACGAAAACCTTTCGCTGTTTTGGCAAATGTTTTATTTAATTTTTGCGAGCCTACGCAAAACGACAAAGACAGTTACATAAATTCGTACCATTTGCTTGACTATATTACGAAAAATAGTATTCGTAAGTTCAGAGCTTTTGTGGTGAAAAGTCTCTAAATTTGCGGTCAAGTGGAGGGCAAGTAAAAAAACTGATGATAAAAAAATCGGGAGATACAATTTTGTGTTACAGCTATTTAAATATTAACTAACTCATGTTAATTTCTTGTCGAGAAATAAATTTCTTTAACCCGAACTAACAAAAGTCAGTGGAAACGATTTTATAAAATTACGCAGATACGTCCAATGTAACGATTAATTATTTATTTATTTATTAAGGACTTCCATAGAGAACACTTACTTCATACTTCCATTTAAAACACAATTTATGTATGCGTATTTAAAATCATCTACTACGTAACTGGAGCCCGGTGTACCTATTGCGACAGGCTCGCCCCCTGTCACATTTGGGACTGAATATTATCTGGCGCAGTGTGGGTGTTGTACACCTCTGCCAGCCCCATCGGGGGAAAGGCGTGACGATATGTGTTTGTTTATGCTAAACACAATCAGAAGTTTACAAAATTTAGTGTTCCAATTAAGATGACCACAACATACGTAATTATTTTCATACTAGCTGCGCCCCGCGGTTTCACCCGCTGTTAAAAAGTATCCTATGTGTTATTCTAGACTATAATCTATCTCTGTGCCAAATTTCATCCAGATCCATTCAGCCGTTCTGGCGTGAAAGAGTAACAAACATCCATACATCAATTCTTACAAACTTTCGCGTTTATAATATTAGTAGGATCAGTATTTTTTTCTGCTCATAAACGTATGTATTTACCCCAGAATTGCTTTAATATTTTAAACTCATCTAATTTACCAAAGAGTCATAAGGAAACACACATTTATAAAATTACGTAGGTTCCAATAAATCCTGGTGAAACATCAAAACATGTATCGACTCGCTAATTGGAGATAACACTATCAGTGAGAGCGGATGCAGCAAATGGATCTGATAACCTATAGCAAGACGTCCATACGAAATATTATCGCAGTAACCAATAGCTCCTTTGACTCCGCTGCGCCCGCGCTTCTCGTGCTATGCAAAACTGCACCAACAAAAATCTAGCATTTTGTTTTGTTATATTCACCCATTTTAAAAATAATAACAATAAATCTATTTATTTCAGTCAGTATAACTTGCATACAAGCAAGTTACAGAGGCCCATAGAAAATAAATACTTTTACATCCATTTTAAATAAAATATTTAAGATAATGTAATTATGTAAAACTTCTGGGGTTTTGCTCCATGCGCCGCCTCCCAGTAGTCGTTTTGTTCCATTGTTGGGCAAATGCAGTTTGTATGTAAAATTAAAGCTTAATCATCCTTATTTATTTATTTTTACATTTTAAGGTCATCCAACGACCTTACAATACCAGAATAGATAATATAAAAATTTAATATATAAATTAAAAAGTCATTTACAGGCAGACACTTCTAAGAAATATTATAGAAAAAAGGAATTGACGCACAAATAGAATTATTAAATAAATAGAATTTAAGTAGACGAAACAAAAAAAACTAAATAATAAACTACGCAAAATAATAGAATTCAAAATAAGAATGAACTATAATTTTTTTTGCAAATGAATAAAAAGATACATAAAATATAGTACCAGTACTCACTTATATACCTACTTACTATAGCATTCCGAACTAGAACTTTCCGTTCGTCTTGAACGGAAATCTCACATATTTTCTAACCCTTCGTCCTATTTCGCTCATATTTGAACTTAAAATGGTATTTGCATGAACTACTTACTTGCAAAATTTCATGAAGGTCAGATCAACGGTATCCAGAGTGAACATCTGACAAACAAAATATGCCGATTTGTCCCAGTATAAACTCTACGGTCTCGCTAAACGCTCGGTCAATTGTAATTGTAAAATATTGTAACTGTGATATTATTCAACTATATTTAAAGCAGCTGAGTGGTTTCAAACAAAAGCTTTCAAGCAAACTTCTTACTCTAAAACCCTTTTTTATTTTAAAAAGCTACTACGTGACAAAATCCGAATTTTGTAAGCCATTTTTTGCCGTTTTTTTTAAAAACCGCTCGACCGATTTCTATTAAATGTATATGGGACCACTTGGGACGTATTTTATTCAAAACAAAAAAATAAAATTCTAAATCGGTTCAATAGTCTTCAAGTAACAAATTAAAAAAAAGACTCCGACGAAATGAAAACGTCGACCTGGGACCCTATTCGGAGATTTGAAATTCTCATCTCACCTTCTTTAGTCCTTGTTGCTCTCATTTAAAATGTCATAGGTGTGAGAGTGACCAAGATAAAATCTCATCTCATCTCACGCGCAGGAATAGCCCCCCTGAAGTCGGTTAAAAAACGTACATTTCATGTAACAGCACTGAGAGGCAAATATGGCACCTGATTTCTTTGTGACAAACCTCCTGACAACTTTGTGCTAAGAGGTATTGTAAATTCGTAACTTCGCGTGCATTTTAGTATTTTTCTTGTTTTTACAACTTTGAATTAAGATCGCGTTTGACATGTGTCACATAGCGTATATCATTACAATTAACTGCCTGGCTTCAATAAAAGTACTGCACAAGCCCATCCCGCAAACATTAATTGGACAATAAAACATGCTCGATGATTTGTGCATCGATAGGGTTTAATTATTTAGTGTTCTAACTCATTGAATAACAGTTTGTTATCGGCGGCTTCCATTGAGGAGCGTCATTCAGCGGCCGCTGGCCTACATATGGGGTGGTAAACACATTCTGTTAGAAATTTACTACTGTTTGTGTAATGGCACAACGAACAAGTTTAGACAATTTTAGTTAATAAAATAGAAAATTTTAGACAATTAGCGGTTTCACCCACAGTCCTACAGGAACCGTTTATTTTTTCGGGATAAAAAGTACCCTATGTCCTTTTCTGTATCTCAGACAACGTGTATGTAAAATTTCATGATTATCGGTTGATTAGTTAGGGCGTGTAAGCGTTACAAACAAACAAATAAACAAACAAAGAAGCGAACAAACTCACTTTCGCATTTAGTTCGGATTTATATGGACTAATACTTGTAATTTTTGTATAAATATTGTGAATAACTGTTATGTGTTTAAAAAGGACTCTAGCTGTTACCCGTGACTTCGGTCGCGTTTATTCAGAAATTAGTATCCAAAAACGATCCTTAAGATTTACTGTAACTAATTATCAAATTTCATCAGGATCCGTTTGGAAGTTTAGCTGAAATCCTAGAAATAGACAGACAGACAGACAGAAAAAAAATAATATATTTTTTTTTATAAAAATAAAAGTAAGTATAGATAACAGGTGGCCTTGATACAGGCATGCCTCGTGAGGCAACCAGAAAACAATGTTGTTCTTTTTAATAAGTTGTTAAAATACATATTTCCATTTTTTTGTATTTACCTACCTAATATTTAAGTTTGTATGGTGTTTGGATGTTTCTTGCTCAATATTTTGCTGACAGGTACAGTGGTAGAATATAGTCTGTAATGGCACACAAAGGCTACTTTTAACCGCGAGAAAGACCGCGGTGCGCAACTATCTGTACATAATAATCAAATTTCATCAAGATCCGTTCAGCTGTTTAGCCGTGAAAAACATACAAACAAACAGACAGACAGAGTTATTTTAGATTTTTTATGTATATTAGTCTGAATGTGGAAGTGTGGATTTATCTGTCAGAGTGTTAAAAATGAAATTATTAACATTCTGTCTGCCCCTTAACAATATTGCGTTTGTAAAAAACGATGTAAAGTAATCAATTCAATTCATTTCGCGCCGAAATAACGACTCCATAGCTTTTGAAAATAATGTAGTGCTTTATTTATTTGGACGATTATTTATTAGAAAAAAAATGGGTCAAGCGTAAGCTGTACTGATTGTTATTGTGTTCGGTCCGGAAACTTCTTCGTTTTTATCCTATCCTACTAATATTATAAACGCGAAAGTTTGGAAGAATAGATGGATGGATGGATGCTTGTTACTCTTTCACGCCAGAGCGACTGAACAGATCTGAATGAAATTTGGCACAAAGATAGGGTATAGTCTAGAATAGCACATAGGATACTTTTTAACCGTGGGTGAAACTGCGGGGCGCAGCTAGTCAGTCATATATCACCTTATTGACTAGCTATTTCCCGCGACTTTGTTCGCGTTTACTCAGAAAATAGTATCCAAAACTTACTCGTGAAAACTGTAACAAATTATCCAATTTCATTAAGATCTGTTCAGCCATTTAGCCGTGAAAATCCTACAAACAAACAGACAGACAGTCATAGTTACTTTCTGTTTTAAAATTATAATAATAAATATATTATAATTATTGTTAGTATATATGTACATAGATTACAAATGAATAAACTTTCACATCATTCGGTGACGATATTAACGAAAATTGATAAATTGTTTATCATGATATCATGGTATCATCCTCCACATAGACACGCGACGGAACGCAGCTGAAAAAAACCCATCTCCTCCAATTCCGCCGTTTCCTCAATTTCACACGGAACCCTGAAAAAGAAAAACAAGATCCTGCAGGTGTAAAAGAGGTGTGGCCGCGAACATAGCTCGAGGGAATGGTTAAGGGCTGTCAAAAGAGAGAAAAAGATGGCGAGTACGAATTATGTTAAGTGGAAACGAGACAAAATATGCTAAAGATGGCGTTGGCAGCGATAATTTGCGTTTTATCTTTGAACGTTAATTGAGAGGAGTGCAAATGGTTTTTGCACACGTGTTAATTAAGGATTGATTAATGTTCGCACGCTACCGTCGATTATTTTACCTTGGCATTTTGAAGGAGAAACGATCAATATTTTAACTGTTAACTTGGTCGAGAATGGACTACATTTTTCATTACTCTGTCTATACAATGTCAAGTCTTTGTACAAGTCAGACAAGATGTTAGTTTATTCGTTTTCTTGGCAAGTTATTTTAAACTGGCTCATTATTACTAACTTTTACTAAGCCTGTAACAGACTACTGCCGCGAATGGCCGAGAATGTGATCCTATTGGTCGTTATGGTTCCGCGACGCTCTGAATTTTCCATACTTGTCAAATTTCTTGGAAACCATTTGTCGTATTATGATGAAATTTGGCATGTACAATTAAATACCTCTTATAACCTTACCTCTATGTTCTAAAAAAACGTTTAAAAAAAACTAAAAAACGTTTTAAAAAAAACGTGATGAAGAGAAAATAGAGCTATGAAAAATATCCGCATTTGTAAGGGGTCACTTTTGACTGATATATTTAATAGATAGACAAATCAAACCTAAAACCACTTTGGATAGGGAGGTTGTCTACATCATTAGTTTTTAAATGAATCCATAATACAAGAGCAATTTTTAGTTATTTAAGGATGACTAGAGAAGTGCAAAAGTCATAAAAAAGGTTAAAATTGCACTTTGTCACTTTGTAGATAACTTCAGAGGCTCGTCAATATCTGTACTTGCTCTCTTCGCTTGTCGTCTTCGTCTATAGACGAAATGGAAATAGAAAACCTTTAAATGCGAGGATTTAAATTTAATTTAAATGCCAATGCGAGGTTAGTCTAAAGTGATTGCCGGACCCAGCAGACTGAGACTGACTGTTTGCCTTCAGCTAGCCACCATATAAATTTAAAATGAAATTTAACGGAAAGGATTTTAACAGCGCGTACTGTACGCAATTTGCGGCATATCGCTTGCTGACTCATTCAGTGAGCGGCCATTCGCATTTCGTTGCTACAGTTCGCTACACTCAGAGCCAGCTAGCGTCATCCTCACAGTTTGCTTAGTCAAGAAGGACAAGAAGCCTAAACATTAATGATAATGTACAACAAAAATATTAAAAAAACTTCAGACCACCCCCTCTGCTAACTGATTTATCAACTATTTATCATAAAACTTACCATTAAAAGTGATTGCAAGCCCATAAAACTACAATAATAGACGCTTACATAATCAGTGCACAATTATCTAAAACGCCCCAATTTCGTGGCCACAACCTACGACCTATGCATTATATTATTTCCGTTCCAATAACTGGTGACCCCTGCCCTTTAATTCATCAATAGTATTGATATGACTACATTAACGGCATTTGAAGATACCTAGTTCGACTTTGAATGAATATTGAATAGGTATAAACCGAGAGTAACGTGTTGTTAGGCTTTCTTACATAAGATACGGAGTTAAATTCTTGGCGCTGGATTAATTAACTCAAAAGTTAAAATGTATGTCATCTGCTTTAGGACTAGAGCTCGGTGTATGGCGACATGCTCGCCCCCTATCACATTTGGAATTGAATATCGTTCGGAGATGTATTACACCTCTGCCAGCCGCCTCGGGGAAGGCGTTACGATATGTTATGTTATGTTAAAACGTTATCAATGTCACTCTAATATTGTGTTAACTCAAGGAATAGATTCTTCTCTTGGTGGTCGCAAGACGATTTATCAATTTAACTTTAATCTCTGATGAGCAGTTACTCTGGTTCTGTTTGGTTTCTTCTGGTTACAATAAGTGGTAATGAGCGAAAGTTTGTGAGTTTTGTACACGCTCAATGAAATGGAGATTCGGAAAGGAGATAGCATAATCTGAGTACTTTTTATCAAGAAAACAATAACGATTCCTATGCGACAGCGAGTGAAAACGTGGGGTGCTGCTAGTATTCCATATTTCCTATCATTTGTTGAAGAAACTCCTAAAGATCAATCCAGAATTAATAGTGCCGATTCGTTGCTTTTTCGTATCTATTGCCAATACATTGTTATTCTTGATATCTATTAAAGTACTCATATATTTCAATTGAACAATAAAGTTATTTCCGCTCGTAAAAAGATAGCGCTCTCATTCAATAATAAATTAAATCAAAACGAGAGTTTGATTAAGTATGTTTAGTTTGATCTGTGAAATTGTTAGTGAACAAAATTGCCTCAAGTTAAAAGTAAATAGTTAAAATTAGTATGTTATAATTACTAATAAAAATCAATAAGTGAACAAATAAATGTTTTGAACATTAAGCTATAAACCCCAATGTTCAAAACAAAATAGATGGAAAAGTTACAGCATGTTAATATGTTTACATTCAGAACTCTTAAATTGATAAATAAAAGTCCCATTTCGGACACAGTGTCCGAATGTCCGAAATGGTGCCAAGTCATTAAAAATTAATAAAAATACATGCCCTTTTCTAATAATACTCGGCAATTATAAAAACTGGTTTTTATTTTAAGCTTGTTCTACGTTTCTGAATATTGCATAATGAGTAGGTTAATTTATATTTAACACACACATCACATACCTGTATTTCTTAGAAATTTCTCAAACTATTTCACATAGTCGTAGTAATACTAAAGTAGGTATTTAATGTACTTACTATGAAATTGAAGTATATAAAGCCACGAGGTCCAGCTAGTAAAATCATTGGAACATTCAAAGAACTCTACAAAGTCTCTAAGCCTTTTGTAAGCCAAACTAAATTATCATATAAACTCTTTTTTTTAATTTAGTAGATAACGCAACAAGGAAGTACTAAATATTATTATAATTGGTAACAAGTTGTTGTAAAGTACGCATAATGAACAATAAACTGATATTATTTATCACTTCTAAGTTATTAGTTACTAAATAAAAGCATCTGGTACATAATTTAGATTAACCGTGAACAGCAAGTTCATTAACTAGTTCAAATAAGTTACTCATTTAATTATAATAATTAGTTACTATAAGATAGGTTATTAGGAAACACTGCATATCTATTTTGTCATCAGTTTTTATATTTCTAATTAAATCCAAGTACTTACATGTAGCTATAATTACTCCATGCTTCCAAACATGTTTCCAAACATGTTTGGAAACATTCTGGGAGTAAACACGTAATGACGCCACTCGTCATCGTCAGCTGTCTCTTTCGAACTTTTTGTAAATGACTTATTTCGGTCTTGCTTAAGCATCGATTGACGTCACTACGTGTTGCCCACGTGACTGGAATGCTATACTTGGCGGAGTATATTATTATACCATGGTACTAGGTAGGCATTAGGTCCTTTTCAGAACGCTAAATTGCTAAATCTAAACTAGCTAAAAATATACCTTTCTTTGTTATCGCTGCGTATATTAGACAAGGACATCAATACTTTAAGCTGACATAAATTTTGATATTTAGCGTTTTAGAAAAGGCCTACTATAGGTACTCAAGTATACAGACTCACCTTTCAATCACGACAGACAAAAACCAATACCTACTCGTAAAAATAATCTCTCTTAACGAGAATCTTAAGTCTGGCAGAGATCGCTGTTAAGCGATAAGGCCGCCTATTGTGTTTATATTTTATTTTGTATTTGGTGTCAATAAAGAGTTTTCTGTATTGCATTGTAGAGTATTTTTCTCTAATTTGGCTCAACTCCAAAAAATAATACTTATTACCTTTGATAAATGAAATGTCCAGATGGACTGAAAAAACACTGCACGGACCAAATAATAACAGCCAATTGTTAGGTTCTAAATTAACAAAATTTATGACACGACCCTAGTAAAATACGTACCTGTCACGCACACTAGTACAAAAAAGCCTGTCAGTTTTTTATTCATAAACAGTACTTACGGAACTCTCTTTAGACATATACGAGTAAGTACTCGAGGCATTTAAGACAAGCTTATTATTTTACATTAAATTTTATACCCTTGCAATAGGAAATATTTTCACTTGTATATACAATTTTAAAATTCAATGTAAACAAAATAGCATCCTAGACCCTGAAAATACGCTCAGCGTCGCTTATAAATGTATAAGGACTGGCAAACCAATTAATTTTTTACCACCCTAATTATTCCCCAAATAGGCTTTTTAACAGAAATGACACAGAGTGGAATGTCCACAATCACCCACTCGTAGCCGATTCGATACGGCTAAATACACTTTAAATCAATTTGTGGGACTGAGGAATACATGGAATTGTAATCATAAAGTAGCCATGCTTAAGGTTGCTCTGGGATACAGAACATGAATACTCTCTGTTGGTCACTTATGAATATATAGGTACACACTTGGTTGATGAATATATACTTAGTCACTTTAATCATTATTATAATATTATACCTACTAAGGGCTATATTTCTAATATGAATATAACGGAAACAATGGTTTTCCTTCTATTATTTGAAAAAAGAACTATCGGTTGGCAAATTGATAGATGTCTACATTTAGTTTGCTTCATGATCAAAAAAATGCAAGGTCTAGCATTCCAGGAGCAAACTCATATGACAACGATGACGAGTGGTCATCCGTCTCTTTCGCACTATTTGTAAACGACATACGGCTTAAACATCGATTGACGTCACTACGTGTTGCCCACGTGACTGGAATGCTGTACCTGTCGAAGTATATTATTATACCATGGATTGAACCTCTTTAAAAAAAATATTAATACACTAACATTTACTATTGGCCGCCTTTTCTGCTGTTGTTTAACAATGATGCTGCCTACTGTTGAGCATGCGTGCTCCAAAATCATTGACATAAAAATAAATTACATTCGAAATTGATGTTGAGCATGAACTTCCTCAAAACAAAGAAGAGTGGCGCTTCTAAGTATGCCCCAACAAAGTTGGTTGGCTCAGTTGTGCCATTGATATTACCCACTGCACAACTTGATGCAGTTGAGCAATTTAGTTGAGCAGTGGGGAAGAAGCGTACTAATGTTAGAAGTACGACGAGTCGATTAACGTTGTTCGCAGTTTCCGTCAAAAGCATGGTATCCCTACATTCAGGACGGCCCGGCCCCATGCGGAGAGCAGGATCGCTCTCGCCATGACGTCTCTAGTGTTAATTAATACCACCGACACACTCCTTGATGAGGTGATGCCTGATTACTTAAACCACACTGATAGATTTAAAAAGTTATCATGTCATGATTAGAAAATCAAGGATTTTAATCGTGATAGAGTTGCGTTTGGCCAAAAGCACCTCTCACGGCACTCGTAATTGATGATGTCGTGTTAGCAACACATGCAAAAAAATGCAGTCTATGCTCGGAAGTTCGCTCGGAAAACGTCACACAGCAGTGTGACGTTTTCCGAGCGAACTGTCAAAGGAATATCAGTGGCGTAGCGCCTGAGTCGCCCGCCCCGCCCAAACTTCTCTTTTCGCTGGAGCACGGAAGAGGACGGATCTCGTATTGTTTTTCTTTGGCGTCTTTCTGTCGTATTGATCTTGGTGTCCATTCGATTCATACTGAAATTACCCACATATTGTAAAGGTTGTTTTGAATACCGTCCCTTCAGAAATAGTTTACAGTAGTAAAAAAATTGGGAAAGTCCGTTACACAATACTATTATTAGAAAACACATCATAGAGCAAGAGAATCGACGTTATTATTAAAGTCGGTAAATTTGGATGTGCACAGCCTAGAAATACTAGCTAATGTAGCTAGTATTTCTAGGCATTAGGTACTAAAGCATCTATCTTTTGTAGACAGTTACATTGTATAGAACCCGCAAAAAGAGATACTGCTATATTAGGCAAACCGAAGATAATGAAGCGACCTTGGAATTTGTTCCTAGACAGCAACTCAATTGTCGTCACACAAACCTAACTGTCGAGCTAAAACGATACATCACGGTAGTTACCGAGTCGATTCATCCGATTCACCTGACCCAAGCAAATCCTACAAGATGTTTTGAAAACGCTAGGAATGCGCGTAACAAATCGGCCGAAGCTATCGGAAATCGATAAAAAAATCGATGACGGAATGACCAAACCACGACAAATGAGAATGGCCCCAGAAATTGAATAAGTCGATATCACCAAAGCTAGAATTGATTGACGATTGTCTGAAAAAAACGGTTCGATCGATTTGCTTCCAGCGTTAACTGTGGAAAATCGGTTGGTAGAGATGGGGTAATATATCGATAGGAAAATAATCGTGTCGCTTTGATATAAGAAGTCTTTTACTTCACTTCATTATTGAGAATGAGGTAAAAATAGAATTAAGGTATACTTAAGTGTAGACATAATTAAATAATGGTTTTAGCTTGAGAGTCTATTTTGAGGAATTAAATAATTATTTTTGTCACCTGTCACTTTCACTGAGATGAACACGAAAGCAACAGGACATCATAGCAATTCTGTCATCGTAACGATAACACGACAGATTTTTTTTTTATTCGTTAATAGGCTTGCGTTTGGCCGCCAACATACCTGATGATAAGCAGTGATGCGGCCTACGATGGAGCACGCTTGCCTAGAAGAAACCGATTCACTCGAGACTTGTATTATAAGTGTCAGGGAATACACTCAGGATCACTCAGGTCAGGGATGTCGAGTCGAAAGGCTAGCGATTCTATTCTGGCTGACGACAGCCAGAATCGCTCGCTCTTTGTCACGGTAAGTCTATCGATATGGAATACCAATACCCGGTCACCGCTCCACCGGAATGACATTTCAGAACGGTAGCCGCTCCGCAGGGGGGCGTAGCCACACCATCTTTATTTTATTATTTTTTCCCTTGTTTATCCAGTGGCAGGCGTCGCGGATGAGTGGTCGGCGCAATCAATAAAACGCTGGGACCGAAACCACGACGGATTAAATACAACCGTTTGTACGATGCCTAGCGACCAACTTATCTGTCAAGTGACTAGAGGCGCCACCATAGCATTTCCTAAACAAAAGTGGGAGCCGTAACTAGAAGTGTTTTAGTTCCTCATTTGGCTAATTCTACAAGTAAGTTGGTCGATCTGTACCTAGGCGGACGCTGTACCGGAATAAAAAATGGTCCAATTAGTTAAGGAGTAGTACAGCGAGCGTGACTAACTTACCAGTAGCGTTGAACGAGGGAGCCACTATAGTATGTTCCGAATAAAATAGCAAAGCCGTTCGTATAAAACTTAGTTTTCTTATTTATCCATTTATTCAGATAAGTTAGTTTAGTAGTAAGTAGCTACTACCTACTTAGAAGAGATACATATTATTCATTTTCCAGCCTTCGTAGTAGAGAGTTTACCAAGTACAGCATTTCAATATATTATTTTCTTTACACAGCAATAAAATTTGATAATGACAAAGTTAATACTGGTGCAACTTTTATAATTTAAGCGAAATTGCTCTTATAAAGCTCTAAATACCACACAAGTATGTATAATGGTACTTAAGTAATCCATTGGTTACCAAATTTCCCATATTACAAATAAATTTTTATTTTTAACTAGCTGCGCCCCGCGATTTCACCCGCGGTTAAAAAGTGTTATTCTAGACTACAATCTATCTCTGTGCCAAATTTCATCCAGATCTGTTCAGCCGTTCTGGCGTGAAAGAGTAACAAACATCCATCCATCCATCCATAATACAAACTTTCGCATTTATAATATTAGTAGGATTAGTAGGATGTAGAAAAACAGTGCAATATTAATTTCGTAGATCTCGTAGCGCCTGTAGCACATGTAGCGTAGCAGTGCTACAAAAAATGTACGTATGCGCTACGTGTGCTACGGTTCTATTTCCACCTGACTGTGCAAGAAGGAGGGTTATGTTTCTCGAATGATGTGTGTATGTATGTGGGTTTGTTTGTATGTATGTATTTGTGAAGATTCTTTGGCACGCCTTACATAATAAAGAGCTTGATGGATTTCGACATCTGAGGTGTCATTTGGATCGTCTTGATAGTGGAAGTGACATAGAGTACAACATTTTAATTATATATTAGTATCAGAATACATTTAGCAGTCTGGTTTCTTGTTTATCTTGTAATAATGTTACTTTTTTAGGTACTAACTGACCAGCTATGCTATTTAGCAAAAATCCAATTAATTATCCCCAGATTGACTACCCCATAGTAATATGAACATCAAACAATAATTCCACAAAGCAATCTAATTCAGCCACGTTCAGCCCAGGGGAAACCGCTCAAAAAACATAATAGAGAATTATAACAAACACCGTCGGTGGCAATTTCACACTTTATTAATGCAAGTATTACAGCTAATTCCATCGGATGACACGTGCCGAATTTGCTGTTCCCATAAAACCCCAACCTCCCCTCAGTGCAAGTCAACTTACGTATTTCACGCAACCCTCATCCAATTTTCAATCTTGGCTCTCTGACAATACGCTCTATATTATTTAAATAATTAATTTCAAATCTGGCTGTGCTTTGCATGCTTTAATCTCAAAGTGATAAGGTTCAATTTCCGTTGGGTTGAGGTTAAGTTGGTTGGTGCGAATTTTTTCCCTCCAATTTTTGACAGATATGCACGTCGATGTAGAGATAAATAAGCACTATTCTCTGGTCCATAGATCATAGAGTAAAGCGGTCACGGTCTATGGTATTATGTAGCAGTTATCGTCTCCACGGGGCTTACTTTTCGCTTTCCAGAACTTTTTTTAGTAATCCAAAAGCTTCCTAAAATTAAAACCTTTTGAAAGGTTAAAAAACCTACAAAAATCTGTAAAAATTAACAGTGGAATTGTGCTGTGTTCAGGAAGATGTAAAATTTGTTTTATTTATTTAACTTTAGAGCTCAGGGCTGCAAGGAACTCTACCAACAAGTACGACGCACCAAATTTGTATGTGGAACTAATTTAGGGAGCCACCATAGCGTTTTCAGAACACAGTTGACCTTTATACATTTTAGTTCTCTCATTTAACCACATCTGCAAGTAAGTTGGTCGCACTTGCTGCAGTCTCCCCTTGTTACAATACATGAAGTGATCCTCGGATTGAATACGGTATTATAATGAAATGATTCATATTTAAGTGAGTGCTCCCCTCGTTGACGGTGTGGGGATCGGAAGCAATGTTTCTTATTAAAGTGCTGTTATGATTGTCGTTTTTATTGTATTCAGCAAATTGGCTTCTTTTGGCTCTTGATTATGATTTACAATGCAATTTCTTGAAGTCATTTGTATGAAATATGTTTACTAGTGTTTTATATCTGATGCTTGAATGCAGTTTAATTTCTTTAGGAAAAAATGGGTAGGTAACGATTTGCCACTTTTCATACAACTTATCAACATAGGTAAGTAAGTATATACAAAGTTGTAAAGTAGGTAGGTACAATGAAACTCATGATAGTTTCTTCATTCAAGTTTTTTAATATTTCTGACTGTTTAATTTTATAGATTAGTAGCACCTACTTTTCTATAAAATAAATTAGTGAATGTAATAATTAATAAAATAAAATTTACGTCATTATCATCATCATCATCATGTCAGCCCAGAAGACGTCCAATGCTGGAGAAAGGCCTCCTCCAATGATCTTCACAACGACCGGTCTTACGCTGCCCACATCCAGCGGCTTCCCGCGATCCTCACCAGATCGTCAGTCCACCTTGCGGAAGGCCTTCCCACGCTGCGTCTTCCGGTTCGTAGTCGCCACTCTAGAATCTTTCTGCCCCATCAGCCGTCGGTTCTACGAGCGATGTGCCCTGCCCACAGCCACTTCAGTTTGGCAATTCTTCGGGGAAATTTACTTACTAGCTGCAAAATCGTACTTGTCAGTAACTAAACTAGAAGAGTTGTACTTTAGCAGCGATAAGACCGTCAATTAAGAACCTACCTAGTGTCTAATACCTATAGGGTAAAATTTTCTATTGAGGTATTTTGATCAATATAATTATAGTGCTCTCGTCCCGACCATAGCCTATGCAAGACATGCAATAGTTTATGCAAATCGGAAACCCCATAGTTCCCAGACTGCACATAATCCGAATATAATCCTCCGAAGATAACACGATAACGGCCCTATAATAGTGCGGGATATATCCTAATATCCCCTGATACATCCTCATATCAGGATATATCTCCTTAATGCGTCGGTAATGGCGAGCCGCGTGCCGACGCGTGCCGTGGCGTGGTGTGGCGTCGCGTGGCTCTGTTTGCGAAGCGGGATTTACCGGGATTAGCACTTAGGGACTGGAGTCAGCGGTAGAGATTGTTTGTTTTCTTTAGTTCAATTTGATGATGTTTGCTGTTCTGGAGGGCTATCCTTATGCATGAGATGAAATGAGATTTTATCTTGCGCCCTCTCACACATATGACGTTTCAAACGAGAGCAACAAGGACGAAAAAAGGTGTGATGAAATTCTCAAGTCTCCGCACATCACAAATCTCTCCCTGTCTGAGTTGGCTAGGAAGTTGCATGTTAGCTAAACATAGTTAAAATAAATTCCTGCACAAGATATAGAATCCCTAAGTATTGTATTGAGCCGCTTATATGGTTTAAAGCTGACAAGCTATGTCCGAGGATATACCCGCTATTTTACGTTTTTTTTTAGGATATAAAGGCTATGTGTTAATCCAGGGTATTTTATTGTTAAGTCTTTATTGCTTATCCTTTATTTAGTTTTTTTTCTTTTCTTTCCCGGTTTAACAGTCATCGTGTCCTGTGAAACATAAGCCTATTCCAGCTCTTTCCGTTCTTTACGTTTTTTTGAATATTCCGTTTTCCGTCTTTTAACTTGTCTATCTCTTTTTAACCGACGATACGGAGGCGGTTTACAAATCGACGCGTATTTTTTAAATTATATGAACACCTATAACTTTTTACAAAGTAGTCGGATTTTGATAACTATGTTTTTATTGGAAAGGGTAAACTCGATGTTGTTCTTTTGCCTTCTCCAGAGTATAAGATAATTTTAATTTAAATTTCATTTAAATCCGTTTAGCCGTTTTTGCAATAAGAAGAAATAAGCACACTGTCTCGTTCAGGAACATTCCTACTAAGTAACTCGGTTTTAGAATTATTGAGAATTAAAATTAAAATACTTGTGCTAAAAAAACTGTTTTCATGCATAAACAGTTATTTTTGTTAAACAATAACTGTTTACATGTGTAAACAGTTATTTTTGCGTTTAGCACACTCATATCACATGATATGAGTGTTAAATAGTAGAAGGTATTAAACAAAAATAAAAAAACAATATTAATACATTTCTATTGCGGCGTGGGACTATACAAAGCCTCTCGATCTTTAATTACTGATTGATCCACGCGATACCGCGGCTCTAATCGGACCATCGTAAATTAGACAAAGGGATTCTGCGCAATACAGCTGTATCAATACAATCGAACTGGTGTTTTTGTAAGGAGACTTAGGGCTGCATGCTAAAACGATGCTCAGTTATGAATTTCGATTTAAAACTGTTTTTATGTATGGTAAAACAGATTTAAATTGAGACTCAAGACTGAGCGTCGTTTCAGCACGCAGCCCTCAGAGCCGTATTCAAAAACGACGCTCGGTCATGAATCTCGATTTAAAACTGTTTTTATGGATAGTACAACCAGTTTTAAATTAAAATTCATGACTGACCATAGTTTTAACATGCGGCCCTTTTAGTTCTTTGAATGAGGGCCGATTATGGTATATAATTGATTTTGATAAGGTTATTATTTCAATCGTTAATTGGTATTAGTAAGATTTCGATTTATCTATGTAGAGCTATTTACTTGTAATAACAAGTAACTTATGTGTTACTATAGCTGTTGCCTGCGACTTCGTTAGCGGTTATTCAGAAAACACCTTAGTTGTGGTATACTCTGTACCTAATTATCAAATTAGTATGCAAAAACCTTCGTTGTGATATACTGTAACTAATTATCAAATTTCAGCAAGGTCCGTTCAGGCGGTTAGCCGTGAAAAGCTTACAAACAGACAGACAGACAGAGTTCCTTTCGATTTTTAATATTATAGTAAGTATAGAGTAACGGAGTATAAGATACATTCCAAATTATCGAGATACGTCTCCAACCCATTCGGTCGTTACAATGAATGACAACGAACATAATTTTCAGTTTTAATAATTGTTATTTAAAATCAAGTAATAAATTAACTTTTTGTTTGTAAAGAATTGCAAATGTAAATTAACTGACATTTACAATTCTTTGGTACAAAGGTTACAATTGGTAGGTTGTACAATTTATATTTATTAGTGTTGTAACTTTCATTCACCCCTAGAAAGTTTAGGCATTCTTTCAAATAAATAAAAATAAAACAACGAACGCTAAGAAAAGGTTACATTGGCACCTTTAAGATCTATTGTATACTTACCTACTCACATACACCCATTGTTACAGCCTTTGACGTGACAAAATAAAGGGACGGGGTTGAACACAACGAAGCAAGTCTGACGGATTCTTTCTTTACTGCTCAATAGTTGATAGCACTAACTGAGCACTAATAATCTGCTTCGACGAGAATCAATATCCTTACTAGTCAACGTGTAAGCGAATGTACTCGTCTATATACCTTTACAAAATCTTAGAATAGTTATTCCGTTTTTTGTGTTTTCTATTTTCTCCATCTTCTATTTTTTCCAAAATAATAGCCACCCTAATATAGCTATCCTATCCTAAATAAGCCTAATCTCATTACCCTTAATTCTAGATAAAAAAGAAATTTATGTATGATGTATGTAACTTTTTTTTAGTGCACACGTTTTCGCTTCCGTAAGGAAACCAAGAAATCTGTTTTTTTCCACTTAGTTCTTAGTTACAATTTTCTATTGAATTAAGCACTGCTTTCTTACAGTCGGAAACTATCAAGTTGAATGCGTACTGTAATAATAATATAATTATTTATTAGTTTTGAATATCCTATAATATTAAGATCAACTGTATCCTATATTATTGACATATACCTAACACCTACCTAAAAATACTGTACTTAATATACATTTCTGGCGCGTCTTTTTCCACCTTAAATTAAGAAGATTATCCTACCAAAACGAAACCAGCGCCCTTGTTCAAAAGATGCAAGGATCTTTCGAGCAACCCAAAACTAACAACTTAACAAATAATAACACATACGAGCTAGGTTTTTTCCTTACAAATATTTATATAAAATGTAAATCCGTAATTAGCTGTAAGTTTATCTGTAAGTTTATTTCATGTCATTATTGTGAGCTGTGGATTTTGTTTAAATAAATAAAATAAAAATAAAACTCTAAAAACTAGTATAACTTAGTACATAGTGCACACAATGTCCAATCGCTCTACTCTAGTAGTAAACACGGGACATAAGCTGAGCTCAGCGGGACGCGAGGCTATTCAATTCTGTTTTATGTCCTCTGTACCGGGACACCGGGCTGCCTTGCTGATTTGTGCACTATCTGTTGTTTTATCTGAGGCAGAACTTGCTACGTGACTGCAGAGGTAGAAATAAAAGAGCGGAGAAGAGAGGTAAAAAGATAGATAGCTCTTAATTATGAACCATTCTGTATGAGGAGAGTTACGTTACAAGTACCCATTATAGACGAGACAGAGATTTGTTCTTAACTTCTTAATAATTGACGACCTCATTGCTTAAGGTAAATCGGCTAAGGTACTTATTGTACTTTGCACAGTTTTGAAACGGTAGCGTTGTTTTTTTTTTTATCGCGAATAAGTCCGTTTTTGACCACTAACTCGCCTGTTGGTAAGCGACGATGTGGTCGAAGATAAAACACGCAGAATTAGAAGATATCTATCTATACATATAGTCATTCTGGCTTGGAATAGGCCTAGACTATTCCAATCCTTAGCCGCACGGATAAGAACTGTAGGACAAAAGCATTTTTTTTAAATATAATTATAATTACTACTTGGTTATAGCGATGATAGCCTAGTCGGAGAAGAGTCGCCTCTCAAGCCAGAGTGAGCGGTTTCGGACCCAGCCGAAGGCACGCACCAATTTATTCATTGTGTGAACAAATGTGCATATTTAATGTCATCTGCTACGTATTAGGAACCCGGTGTATGACGACGGGCTCGTCCCCTGTCACATTTGGGACTGAATATCGTCCGGCGAAGTGTGGGTGTTGTATACCTCTGCCAGCCCCTTTGGGGTAAATGCGTAACGATATGTGACGATATGTAATAACCTGGAGTGTACTAAACTGAAAACGTGTGTGAACACTCGTCCTGTCCATCTTTTATTAAGGGACTAACCTTGAAATCGCGTAAAAACAGATCTTTATTATCGCTATTGCTTATTGCTGCTATATCACAACTTGTAACATAATAACAGCTTGTAATTTACAAGGTGTTGTTATCATAAACAGAAATCCCATAAACCGTCTAAAGCCCATTCAATTTGTAAAGTAATCCAGCTTAAATGTAACCGCATTGTTACAACCGCCACCTACAATATTCATTGTGCACATTCTATAAAAAATAATAGCTGCATTTGAGCGTATATCGTAATAAAAATAAACAAAATGGCCGATATAATATCGGGCCAAGCCCTGGGGCGATGAAAAATAAATAAAAATGTGAGGCCGGGAAGCGAGCGGGGAAATGAAAAGCCTCTTAGTGTCCCCTTGCCGCCCCCACGGGGAAGGATCCCGTTACAAACTTGCACATAAAAGTATAACTCTTGTACGAGCAGGCTCGACGACTTGGCTTCTTACTCATTGTTTTCTGCCTTTGACATTATTTTTCTTGTTTTGCAAAAAGTTGAGCTCCTGCTGAAGGAAACGATCGCCAGAAAATCATAGCCAGCACAGTACAGCACACTCCAGTTGCTAGACTTTCAGTTTAGAGTTTAGTGCTTATCTCATGAAGAAAATCGGTCTCGAACTAACGGTATACTTCACTCTTTTTTTACAACAGACTAGGCATGCGTTTGACCACTGACTCGCCTGATGGGAAGCGTCGACGTGATCGAAAGTGTAACGCGCTTGCCTAGAAGATACCTATTCACTTTACTCTTAAACACCCCCGGATTGTATTTAGGTGGAAAGACAGACGCAGGCAGCGAGTTCCACACCTCTACAGTTCTTACAAAAAAAGTTGACTTGAAACGCTTAGTGCGTTTTGCTTGCGAGTGCCCGAGCAGAGAACTCCCACTCTAGGCCCACGGTATTCAGTAGGTGCTGGCTGTTTAATACTTCAACAACTACCATGTAACATCCAAGTATGCGCACACAAATCAAGATCCCAGTCTAATTTATCTCCTCTCAAACAAGAGAACTCCCAATATTCGCTCAAAAAGAAAAACCATTAAAAACCCATACACCGAAAGAAACTTGCGAGTTTTTCCGCTGAAGTATTTTCCCGTTATGTTTCGCGGGAATATTTACGAGCGCTAATGACATCGGGCATCGGGCGGTGGGCGGGCGGGCGGCCATAACTCATGGTTTCCCAGCTATCCAGGGCGATATTTTTTCACCGTTACATGAAAGGTTGGTGGAATATCAGATGCGCAAGATTGTTTATACAGGCTGATTATTAAGATTGATTGCGGAGCTTTATCTGCTTCGGTTCTTGTTTGAAGACGCTGGAATTTTTCATTGTTATTGGAACTGGATTTTTGTTTTGATTTCAATGATTGACTTGGCTTTGTTGACTTGAACTTATTTAACTTAACTTTTACGCTTTAACTTTTAACTTTTCAGACTCTGTGAATACAAAATTTGAATAAGTAGCTATAGTTACAATTATCAATTTATGTAACTAACATTTAATTTGTATGTTCACCTTGGTCTTTGGACTGTTAGGGTGCTGTATGCAATTTTGAATAAAATAATAAATTTAAATTAATATTTAAAACTTTGGAAAGAAAATTCTTCATTACCTTTAGAAAAATCTAAAAACTTTTTATTAATATCAACTTCCTACCTTTTTAGGATTCCGTGCCCAAAGGGTAAAACGGGACCGTATTACTAAGATTCCGCTGTTCGTCCGTCTGTCTGTCTGTCCATCTGTCACCAGACTGTATCTCATCAACCGTGGTAGTCAGATGTTTGAATTTTTCACAAATCATGCATTTCTGTTGCCGCTTTAACAACAAATACTAAAAAACAGAAAAATATGAATATTTAAGGGGGCTCCCATTAAACAAACGTGTTTTTTTTTGCCGTTTTTATAGCTAATGGTATGGAATCCTTCGTGTGCGAGTCCAAGTCGCATTTGACCGGTTTTTTAAACCAGACAATTGTTTTTAATTGTAGTATCAAACTGAAACTTTGCTTGTATGTTTTGCTTATTTGTAGTTCGGATGACATAGCTATAGTTTGATATTTCAGAGCTGATCTGAGATGGTGCCAGGGTGTGGAAAGCATTAAGATATAAGTAATAGACAAGCTGTCTCACACAAAAAAATCTTGTAGCGCTAGTCGGAAATTAAATCAAAATTTTACTTGTATCTCTTTACCAATCGCACAGACAACACTATTTCCTCATGTAAATTTTAATAAACTTGTCCAAACATCACATTTAAATCGTTATCAACAAGTGCAATCATTACAACTGTTCAACGAATCAAATTGAATAGTAACACGACGACACTACCGGTTCTAACCCTTGAGTGCGAGAGTGGGGTCCTCTCGACCCCATTGTGAAAAGAATATTTTGCCAGATGTGACAATTATAGAGTCGGTTTCGATTGCGGTTGAATGCAGGGAGATAATATTTTAAATGGACATCAAAGCTTTTGTGTGGTGTGTCGCTGTACAGCAGTGGTGTGATAAAACATCACAGCACAACAAGTTTAATGTGTAAGATTATTAACTCAGCAGTGTAAGTATTATTAAAGTGCTGCAAAAAACTAAGAGAGAGAGAGAGAGCTGTTGTGAGTGTTTTTTAATGGTTTTCTAATTACTTATTTCGTTCTATTAATCACACGCCAGTTCTCTAAATTACGTTAAAAATTTAATGACACCTTACAATCCCTAATCGGTTCAACAGTTAGGAGATCCCTTATAAATAGACAAACATACACATACATACACCTTAAAAACATTACTTTTCAATTATCTATCTATCTATAATAATATTATCTATCTATCTTATCTATATATTTATGTATATGCAAATAGTACAGTATCTGCAATTTCTAATACTCTTTGCTATGCACCTATTCAATCATATAGTAGTATCTTTAAATTGTCATGTGTACCTAGTTTTGGGAAGACACTGGCTGCTGCAACACAGCTCACGCCACGGCACCAGAGAGGGTCCTTATTTAACTTTGTGTAAATGTATTGAAACAAATAAATATTTTGTATTTGTATTTCTTTTAGACAGTCTGGTAAAAATTCTCTACCAAGCACAAACCCGGGTTGAACTAATGACATTGTACGAGTTTTAGGGATGTGTAAAGCATCGCTCCGTACAACTTTATAAATAGACAACCGCAATATCTGATAAGAATAATTGAAACATGTGTTGTGTCGTTCTGACAGCTACGCGTATTGTTTACTACTCTTTTAGTGGTAACCGAAATATTCATATTATTGATTATTATGTTATCTTTATCATCACTAGACCCAATAAAAGCTGTCAACCCGACACCTGTCAGTCATATTTAGTTGTCGGTTATCAGTAACGCCGTTAATGCTTAATAGACTGTCGTTAACGTTTTAAGTTTATCTTGAAGGGTTACTTGCTTAGTACTTACCTGATTATGTCAAAATAAATAGGTATTTTATTTCACTACTAGCTTCTGCCCGCGGCTTCGCCCGCGTGGCTTACAGAAATGTATGACGTTTTTAACTTCAGAAATAAATATTATAATCGGTCACACTTGCTCTCAATTGAATACACAAACTGACAATATCCCAAGCAGAGCAATATGGACGAAGTTCTTTAGTTAACTAAACTATCTCTGGAATGAGAGTAGTAGTAGTAGAATGGTATCGTGTGAAAAGATAAAATTAGAAAACAACTGAAAGTTGATAATTGACAATTAATAATGTTTACAACGAAAACATACCTCAGTATTTCTTTGTAAACCATATTATTTTCTTTTTTAGAAACACCAGACTGCTCCATGAGCTTACTCTGTAGCAGGCCACGTATAACTAACCGTGTGAAAAGCATTTTAGTCAATTATGGGTTTGGCTTGAGATTTATTAATGGTCATGGCAAAGCAGACTTTGAGGGGAAACTGCACTCTTTTTAATTCGAAAGGGTAGTTCGGTGGTGTTAGAGATCCTAGGATGAAAAGCCCCTAATCTTGTGTCGAAGTGAGCGACGATATTACCTAACACTCGGTGTTATTCGGGTGAACTGTATATTGATACTCTACTCTATCTAGAGCGTATTCTTTATTAATTTCAACAGGTTTCTCCTTTTCTTTCCTCCATTTTTTTGCCATCCAAAGCACGAAAGGTCTTAGGAATATAAAATAGTTTTGGCTAAATCCTCTATTTTACATAATTAAAATAATCATACTCGTACCATAGTAGCAAGAGCTCGGTCGTAACACTCTCAACACGGAACGGTAAAATGATTAAAAACATATCATTACAAATATAACTATGGGGTGCAGACTACAGATACCTAGAGAATTCTAAAAACCTCAAAGTGAAAAATGTAAACCAAAAAACTTTAAGAACGCTAGATTTAAAAAAAAAAACATTAGGTACATACAGAAAATTGCATACAAGCGTTTTTAAATGCTTAAGTTAAGACCTTTCAAATGATACCCCACATGACTATATTTCAAGGGTTTCTTTTTATAATCCCTCTTTCAGACCCCAACTACCTACTTTTACCTACTACATATATGTATACGTAGCTACTACCGTTATCAAGATCTGTGCCAAATTCCAAATCGCTGGCTATTACAGTTTCCAAGATAATCAGCTCACAGACATACAGACAGATAGACATCGGAGTTTCATGATAATGTTTCTTTCACCATTTTAGTACGGAACCCTAAGAATGATAACAGCGTCGTTTGTAGTGGGTTAATAACTTTCACAGCAAAGTTTTCGGAGTAAAAAGAAGCCCTATTAGACTCTGTTGGTGGATGATGATGAACAAATTACGGCAAAACAATGCTTACGACTGAGGGCGCAAGACTGTACAACTCGCTACCCTCACATATAAAAAATGTAAACTTGTTTCACGCTTTTAAAAAATCTTTGGGTGATCACATCATTGCAGATCAATCATTAGTTTAATCAATGGAATGGGCGTGAAACAAGGTTAAAAAAAAAAATGTTATTTTTATTTGTACTTAGTCGGTACGACGACGACTCAATTGTTTTTTAAGGTAGTAATGTTATCGCGTAAGTGACATATATGTCTTTGTGATAATAAATTCTTTGAAATTGAAATTGAAATTGAAATTGATGATGATGATGATTTTGGAAAAACTGTGATACACGTGTCTCATAATTTTAATTGAAGAGTATTTGTACCTATTTTTGAGTCAATCGACCCAAAGAAAAAAAAATTTCATTGAAATTTGAACCCCCCATTTCCCCCCTTTAGGGGTAGTATTTCGAAAAACCCTTTCTTAGTGGATGCCTACACTGTACAGAGAACATATCCTCCAAATTTCATGTTTCTAGGACCAGCGGTTTAGGCTGTGCGTTGATATATCAGTCAGTCAGTCAGTCAGGACTTTGAATTATATTGGTCCTTACGTATGAAATTGGCGTTTTGTACGGGAGGAATAAAAAGTCGATTTTTTTTTGTAAAATATATTTAATTAATCAAAGTATGCACCGTTGTTATCTATGCACTTTTGCCATCTTATGGGTAGTTCATTGATCCCTTTTACTATAAAAACCATGGGGGCGAGAATCAATAAACTCTTTGAAGGCGGTTTGGACTGCTGCATCGGAGTGGAATTTTTTTCCTTGTAAGAAGTTGTCCAAATTCCGGAAGAAATGATAATCTGTTGGAGCAAGGTCCGGGGAGTACGGTGGATATCGCAGACATTCCAATTGTAGCTCAGCTAACTTAGTGGTTGTTTGTTGTGCAGTGTGTGGTCTTGCGTTGTCGTGAAGCAGCAGTGGCCTAGAGCGATTGACCAATCTCGGTTGTTTAACAGCTAGTTCTTCCTTCATGGTTTGCAGTTGCTGACAATAGATATCTGCCGTAATCGTTTGGCCAGATTTAAGAAAGCTGTAGTGAACGACACCGGCGCTAGTCCACCAAACACTTACAAGTAACTTTTTCTGAGTCAATTTTCGTTTAGGGCAGGATTTGGCTGGATCTCCAGGGTTCAGCCATTGCGATGAGCGCTTTCGATTATCGTACAATATCCACTTTTCATCACAAGTAATGATTCGATTTAAAATCCCTTCATTATTGTGTCGGTTGAGCAAAGTAACACAGCAGGCGACCCGTGTTTGCAAGTTCGATTCACTCAATTCATGAGGTACCCATCGTTCGAGTTTTTTTACTTTCCCGATTTGCTTCAAGTGGATTAATACAGTTTTGTTACTTACCCCGAAGCCTGCTGCTATCTCTGAAGTGCTTTGTGATGGATCCGCTTCCACAATAGCCTTTAATTCTTCGTTTTTCACTTTGATCTCCGGCCGTCCACGGGGTTGGTTCTTAAGGTCGAAATTTCCAGAACGAAAACGTTGAAACCAAAAACGTACCATGCTGTCTTTAGCGACACCAGCGCCGTACACATCATTAATTCTTCGAGCTGTTTCTGCAGCACTGGTGCCACGGTAGAACTCGTACTCGTAAATATACCGATATTTCATGTTTTCCATTGCGCGGTAATAAGCGACGCCAAAGAAAAAATAATGAGGAAAATAACAAATGAATGACTGTATTCCAAAGGAAAAAAAACCAGCTAAATGAATTTATTAATTTGAATTTCGAATTCTTAACCAAAGAGGAGATATTTCAGATCAAATTGATCAGTACGACAAAACGCTAATTTCATACGTAAGGACCTAATATACCTAGTCTAGCCATAAGTTCTGTTACAAATGAAAATGCATTTATTTTTTTATACAGTAATGTAATATTAATAAAAATTATATGTACACATGTATTGAAGTCTTAACAAAAATATAACTATTATTTTATTCAAAATTACCACCTTTGGCTTTGATACAGGCCTTTAGTCGGTCTGGCCAAGAATCTATGGATGTACGGACTGTTTCCATGGGAAATTTAGCCACTGCTTGCTTCAAAGATTTCTTAAGTGACTCTATGTCGGCGTGTCGTTTAAAGCAGGCCATGCCCTCTAAAACTGACCATAATTTGTAGTCCAGGGGGTTTAGATCTGGGCTAGAGGAGGGCCAGTCTTCAGCCCTTATAAAGTCCGGAACATTGGCTTCCAGCCAGGCTTGGGTAGTTCGCGCCTTGTGACCAGGTGCAGAGTCTTGTTGGAAACTCCACGGTGGATTTTTAAAAAGTGTATTGCTAAGGGGTTTTACAATACCATCTAAGACGGTCTCTTGATACACTTTGGCTAAAGTTTTTACCCCTTTTTCACAAAAATGAAGCTTTGTGACGCCGTGAAAGGATACCCTCTACCAAACCATGACTGACGCAGGATGATGACCACGCTGTACCTTTCCAACCACTTCCGAAGCTTCTTTAGAGCTGTGAGCGTACACTTTGTCGTTTTGCTTGTTGTAGTGCTCTTCTATCGTGAAAATTTTTTCGTCGGTAAATATAATATTTCTGTAACTTTCACCTGCGTACCGGGGTAGATGACGTTTTGATCTATCCACTCTCTTTAACTGCAGCGATTGATTAAGGGCATGTCCTGTATATCGATGATAAGCACCAAGCTTTAGGTCTTGTTTTATTATACGCGATAGAGTCCTAGCGGGTATCTTCATTTCTCGCGATAAGATTTTTTGTTTCCTCATTGGGTTTTTTGGGAATTCTGGCTTTAACAGCATTAACAGCCTTAGTAGTCTTCATCGCACGCGGCCGCCCCGATCTTTTATGGTTTTCAACAGAGGAAGAGTCGGTATATCTGTCGATATTACGATATACGAACATACGGCTGATACCAAGATTTTGAAGAGTCTAGAAAATGACCGACGGTTCCTTACCCCTTTCGTGCAACGCAATCACTGCAATCCTGTTATCTTTGACACCCCATTCCATGTTGTAAATTTAGTAATAATCACGAAAAATATATGTGAAATGGCGGGAAATTGATTGTAGTTTTCAACATAATAAACGCATTCCAAATTTAAATGCAGAAAAAAAAATAAACGAAGGAATTTGTATTGTAACAATATTTATGGCTAGACGTATATAATTATATAGATTTATTCTGACAATTTTGTGCTTTACGGGATCAAATGAAAATATTTTCTACATGGTTTAATTTTGGGTGAAATGTTGATTCTTAATATTAATTAGAATGTAGATTACAACAAAATTTCACTACTGATATCAATTTAGAACTGTTTATATTTTATTTTAGCTATAATTTGGAAAAGGCCCACCTCTGAAGCCAGAAAGAGCGGGTTCGATCTCAGCCAACGGCACGCACCAGATTGTTAATTTTATTCCGGACGATATTCAGTCATATTTGGGACTGAATATCGTCCGACGAAGTGTGGCTGTTGTATTACACCTCTGCCAACTGAAAAGGTGTGACGATATGCTTATGTTTTTATATTTCATTTTATTCTGAGCTGCCAAAGCGTCTGATAGAGAGAACAAACGACCAAAGGGCTGATGCTTACCTCGGTCAGCGAATTAGCATTGCTATTCAGCTATTATTAATATACTCTGCCAGATATAGCATTCAGTAACACGTAGTGACGTCAATCGATGCTTAATAAGCAAGACCGAAATAGCCACTGGCTCCCGACACACAGTCTCTGACTAGTACGGGAGCATCTAGAATCAAACTTGTAATTGTCACATGTTTTTTACACCCATCTAAATTATTTGTATTTATATTTATAAGTATTTTACAACAAGTTCGAAAGAGACGGATGACGATGACGTCATTACGTGTCTGCTGAATGCCAGTTTTGTTTGTTCACGGTCAGAACCTATATAACTACATAGTAGCTGTGAGCTGTAAATCTCGCGGCGGAAGTTTGTCCTTCAGTGCAGGTCGCATTCCTCAACCGAATTTCCTGAAATTTCGTGAGATTCTATAATTGTACAGGTTTTTGGATCTCATCAGTTTTAGTAAATTTGTCAAAATTGCGGAGGTATAATTCATTTTTGTCAACAAAATTGACGAAATTTCAAGAGAATCTGTTAAGAAATGCCACCTGTAGAGGTAGACAAAGATCCAGACAGAAACCAAGACAAAGAGTTCGGACATACGAAAGCATTTTTATCAAAGCTGAATCTGACGCTAACTTAACTTATTAGTACCTGAGTGCTTTTTATATAATGACACTGTTTCAACCTCAACCTGCACTACAAATATGATGCACTACAACTATAATGACTGCCTCGGTGGCTCAGTTGGTAGTGAAGCCTGCTTTCTAAGCTTGGGGGCGTGGGTTCGATTCCCACCTAGGGCAAACATTTATGTGATGAACATTGGTGTTTGTTCTATGTCTGGGTGTTAATATGTATTTAGTCTCTGACAGCCATACCTAGTACAAGCTTTGCTTAGTTTGGTGTCAGGCGACCGTGTGTGAAAGTGTCCCGAATTTATGAATTTATTCATGTTGACGTTCATAAGTATTTAATTTATTATAAATAGAATTAAAACAAACCAATTCCCAATCCATAACCGCCACAATAAATCAGCAGTAACCATAATGACTGGAGGGCGCAGGCCAGATGACGACGCGTCACCGCACGAGGCTGGCCTCTCGAGACGGCTTCCCCGACGTGCCATAAGCTTAACTAGCGCATCTGTCTACGTGCCAACACGGCTCAGTCGATCATGGATGGCTGTTATAACTAAGTTTAGTAAGTATACTTACGGTTCTAGAGTAAATGTATCTACACTTACCTACTCCTTTTCAACCCCTGACGCAAAAACTTTCTTTAACATTTTGAAGTCGATCGAAAAAGACAAAACACTGGCAAGGTAATTATTCTGAGGCCATACACCGTTTAGAATTCTAGCAATATTTTGGTGGTTTGTGGTGTATTTGATAATAGCTATGTCCACACTGTGCCTTTTTTTGTTCATTAAGGGCATGCGTCATAGCGCAGTCAACAGCGCACGTGAGGCATGCCCCTAACGCATGCGCGATGACAGTTCTCTTGGTTCTCTTATTTCTGGAATTTCTTATGACCAAAAGTAAGCCGCACTTATTCCACCAAGTAAAATATTCTCATCACACATGTTTCCTAAAGCTGACAGAAACTACGACTGAACTAAATGACCATATTGACGTTGCGTTCGTTTACGCATTCAACTATTGAAAGCGCCAAACGGAAGATGAATAGAAAGATGGAGACGAAAATTGAAGATGAAAAGGCACAGTGTGGACATAGCTATTGAGTTTGATCAGTCAGTCCTAAGATGGGTCCTTTAAGTTTCATGTTTTTTGTCTTTTAAAGTATATATAGTTAGGTTAGGAGCTTGTAATAAAGTTCAGGTCACAATAAGACTTTGTATATTTTTTTTAACACTAACAAAGCAACTGCTAATACAAATAGGTAAGATTGAGTTGTGTGCTTTGTTTACTAGAGCGTTGAGGTAACCTAATATTCATTATCGGCCTGGGAAAATACGATTGTTTCCTGTTAAATATTCCAAAAAAACGGTCAAAAGGTTATCGTAACCTTAGATTATAAGTGACACCGTACAGCTTCTTACTTCGTTAGTAGATACCTAAGTAAGTAAACAAATACGTAAGTAGGTACACAAAAGAACCCACAAAAAAAAACCTTTTACAACTTCGCACTAATTACAAAGCGCTTCCATAATTTCGACCCACTAATTACATCTGATTGTTCTTCCAGCATTTATTTTAAGTCAGTTACATCCCTTTGATCGTCTGGAGCGGAGTTTCGAAGTACGGCCGGTGTTTAACAAGAGATGTCGCTAATATGGCGCGGCTTAAACTCACGCAAATAATTAGGTATGTGGAGAGGCTGGCGCGTCAGTCTATTTACTCAAGCGACGCGGAGAGGAGGTATTCTGGAACATTAGCATTCATTAGCAATACCTAAATAATAACCTATGTTGGTAAACGAGGTAGAGACAAGGTGAAGGTGAAGACTAATCGACGAGGCGAAGACTAAGTAAATCTTTAAACTAATCTCAAAGAAGTCGTCTGCATCTTTTTTAATTACAATTTGTAAGAAAAGGAAGGCATCGGTCTGAGAGCTACGAAATATTTTGATTGTATGATACGGGAATTACTCACGGACGATTAAGTCGGTTATTCCGACTACCTATAGTTTCAACCGTATTTGGCGGAAGCTACGTTATGGTTTAGTTATGAAAATCACACAGCAGAATTGTGGCTATTAATAACAGAAGTACCTATGTATACCTACTAATTTAACTACATCGTAAGGACCAATGTTCCATATTCGTAGACTACCGGACAGTTGTCCATACAGTCCACTCGACTAAAGGTAGCCATCCATCCATCCTGCCTAGCATGCATCCTGCACGTCATTGCCGCTTCTTGCAAGATAGTGAATGTAGTCGCATCCTGCATCGCGTCTGGCAACGACGTGCAGGATGTACGACGTACGTGCAGGATGCTAGGCAGGATGGTGAGTGAGCTTCGCAGTCCCGCAGGACGGACTGCGAGGCAGAATGGTAAATGGCTTGGTTCCTTTAAGTGGTGATACAAACACACTATTTCCTCTTAATACTCTAATCTATCTAACCTACTTAACTACCTCATAATTGAGCAATCTTTGTAATAGCCAAGTTCTATAAGTGTATAGTTAAATAAAGCTAAGTAATAGCAGTAAACTAGCTTAAGTAGGAAAGCAGTTAATTAGAAAAAAACTGGTCTGAGCTCTGAGACAAATCAGATGACTTGATTAAATGCTATGCTGTACGTCTGCCAAGAATCAAACGAGCTATTGCATACATCATATCATATGTCCGAGATGTAATTTAGCTTGACTAATGAAAATGAATCCCACAAATGATTTGGACAGAGCTCGTACTTATGCGATATGATTCAAATGTGAAAGTAAATCTTCTCTCAGTTATTTGTTATTTTTTCGGCTAGGCAGTTGGAACAATCTTAATCTTGATGTCGAGTTGACCTTCCACCAGTGCTATTACCAAGTAGTTATAGCATGAGGTCCTTTGTCAGCACCCTTAGCATGTGCGCGACAAAATTCTTCTCGTCACTTTTTCTCGTGCGAGAACGAGACAAGGCTACGTGTAAACATACGTCTGTCTCTATAAAAAAAACGACATATCGTTGTCGCGTTGCGTATGCTAGGTTTGCAGGTCATACGCTCACAGGTCATAGTCAAAAGGTCGACATTCGACAACGTATCCAGGATGCTGGGTATTGCAGCTATTCATTGGCAACGACGATAATTGCTTACAATCAACGGGCATGTCTGCCTATTACATTTGTCTTCTACTTATGGCCTAAAATGGCAAAAAAACGTAGGTAATGTACGAATACATATTGAAGACTGACTAATTATTTCTCTGTGAAATAAGACAGGAAAACTACAACTGAGACTGTAAACCTCGGAACGTGTTTAGTTTCATTTAAAATACCTTACAAACTTCAACCACTACAGAGAACTCTCCAGAATACCTCTCCTGGAGAGCAGCCACGTCTCCCACCCCAAAGAGGGGGAAGCTATTAAGCCAAGCCAAAACTAATTTAAATTAAATCCTAGTGAATTACCCGACGAGGAAATTGTCGAGCGTACCCTCGATGCTCCCTGAGATGTACTGGTGATTACAAAAGTATTAGAAAAAGTTATTTTTGAAAAAAAATATATAGAATAGGTTAGTAGGAACAAAATTTTATCAAAGCATCAGATAGATGTGGTCTGAAATACATGTTATACTAAGAGAGAAAACTTTGATAAGTACTTACATCTCTAAATAAATACAACAAAACCAGTAAGGTTGGTACAATGGCGTAATGAGCCGTTTTATTTTCCAATGTAATTTCAGACGCTTTTCAGTCCGTAAGTGTGAGTACCTGGATTTTAAAATAATACAAAATATACTAATGGACAATGGTATGTAAATAAATAAGTATTTATAACAAACATTGGTTACCGTTTTCCTGGTCGACTGTACCATCTATATTGCTTGTGGGCGGCTCGGCTTGGTCTCGGGGCGCATCGTTACATGTACCATTTGAATATTATCTCCCCCACCCCCACTCCCGGAGTTTAGACGTAAGCGAGGGCCTCGCCTTAATTAATGCAAATTTCAGCGCTAACAAGATTATGAATCCCGCTTTTTGACTCCGACACTTAAGGACTGTGAATAGGGCTGGCAGCACCTGGAGCTTTCTAATTGAGAGTTTGTAACTCACTACAGTTTACTTACTCATCATTATGAAGAGATGCGTGTTGTACGAAACGATCTGGGCTCAACATGACAATTCTATTACTCATGCACGAAATATCAATATCTAACGCCAATGAAGTCGATTGCAATATTTTGTGCAAATATAATTGTAACCTACCTAATGAGGTAAAACCCAATGTATGAATTTCTTATCTTCTCTAAACAAAATAGAAGAACTTTTGGAATAACCCAATGAAAACAGGTACTTAGGCATTTATCTTAAGTAATTATAAATAGTTATTTTCAATATTTTTTTTCTTTGAGTTTAAACAGCATGTGCAACTCGGTCAGTACACGTTTATTATGAATATTCATGATTTTGTGGAACGCAAATAGACATGTGACAACCCTACCCACACCTTTTAAGTGGTTGTATCTACATAAGGGTTTTAAGTACCTTGTAGCAGTTTTGCGCGCGAGTGCCTTATGTGCTTAAAGTTTAGATGCGAAGGCAGAGAGCTTTAAATTAGGTTTGTTTCTTTGTAGGTTACTGGATGTAGAGCGCTGTTTAAAATGGAGATGAGATTGTTCTAGACTTTGTTTTGTTGCGGAGTTATTGGTTGAAGCCAGAGTAGGTAGAACCAGACGTATGTAATGTCTCCGATACGCCGCTCCTGAATCTACTACTAAAATTACTTCTGACGGAAATATATAAGTACCCTCTTATTAATAAACGTTGCATAGCCTCGGAATAGTTACACAGTGTTTTGTCTTTTTCTTACTTTTAAATTTTAAACTCGATGGAAAAAGAAGAACTTGGCTTGGCTTTACAAAGTTTATGAGTAACAGGGTTAGTTCTCACGTATTCTATGGAAAAAATATGAAAAACGCAGTTTCCATTTTCACTTGATAGGCTATGCGCCCGCTTAAACTTCTTTTCATTTTTACCATCGATAACTTACCTATTTTATTTACGTTCCTATTTTTTTTTGGAATGGTAATATATTTATTGTATAATCATATAACTATATTTTAATCTAAAAGGCAGTTGGCAGAGGGAAAGGTGCCCAGATGGTGTGCCCAGATGAGGTGCTAGCAGCATTGCCACGCTGGATGGCAATGCTCAATTTCTGGCCGAAATAAATGCCAGCATTCTAAACACTTGACGCTTCCTTTTTTATGGGATATTGTAGAACTTTATAAAAGTAAGATATTGAATATACACACATATAATTATGCCTCTTTCCCATATCATCAGATCCTGGTACATATATTTCGCTTCTTCCACTTCCATGAGTCTTTTTATACACCCTCGTCGGTTACGAATAAATACTTTCCTTGACCTGGCCTTTCTTTAAAACCTATTCGACTTATAATCATGTAGATAATTGAAGATCGATTATTGAAGATCTGTACGTTGATATCTACAGGCATTAAAATGATATAGAGCTTCCTTGACTGCCAAATCCTGTTCTAAACTCAACCAGACTCAGAATTTTTTCCCACCTCATCTTAAAACCATTAGCACCAACCGAAAACCAATATAATATCCGTACTGGGAACTATGATTATCCCGCTAATGATCGTGCCCGGTCAACCTCTACTAAATAACGGGTTCCTTTTTACTATTCGGTACGGATCCCTAATAACGGGTAAAAAACCATTTAGCAAGCCCTAACCCGTTGAAGGAAGCTGGGGCGTGACGTCACACGGCCTGACACTCCATCAATCATGGCAGCGATTTGGTTTTGGGTTTTTAGAGATGGGTAATGTCGATGTTTTTATCGATGACGAAGATCTTGTTTGGAATTTGAAGATAAATAAAGAAGTTGGTAGGTACCTTTTAAAATACTTGTACTGCCAGATTTTCTGTAGAAATCATGTAGGGTTAGAATTTATTAATCTTAGTTAATTATGTTAATTATTATTTTACGATTTTTACCTTCTTTCATTCAAATTACGCACTATTTAATTTTCAATGACAAAAATCATAGTACAATTAGGTACTTATGTGTTGCCTCAGCAGTAAGCACCTATAAACATTCTTTATTTAGGCTGAACATTTTTTTTAGTAGAGTGTTATTGACACAGGTATTTAAGAGTGTATGGATAACTATATATCGATTATCGACACTAAAATTGTTCACAAGTTTTGTACCTATCGTCGGTCTAAGACTTTATCGAAATCCCGCTCATCCCTAATTCTATTAAATTTTTAATCAATTGTTCGTGCTCGTGGCCTCCATCCATCTTTCGTTATCAATATTTATAAAGCATTAGCAGACGGCTTCACTTAGACAAGAGGAAATTAAAATGGCGATTGATTTGCGCGCACGAGGATTGAAATTATGGGAACCGGCCTTAAATCGATGAATCTGAATTTAAACTGGCTCAGTGGCTCATTTGTTAGTGAACCTGCCATCTGGGCTTTGCGGCGGAGGTTCGATTCCCACCTAGGTAAAACATTCATGTGATACATTTGGTGTGTTTTAATATCTATCTAAGTAAGTTTAAAAAATATATAATGTATGTTTGTACATGAGTTTCTGGCAGCCATAGTATAAGTTTTGCTTAGTTATGGGTCAGACGACCATGTGTGCAAAAAATATCTCGACTGTTCTGACTCACATTCGGGAAATTTTTTGCACAGTCAGGGGATAAAAACATTTTTTTTTTTATCGGTGTCGGGATTTTTATTTTTATTTTAAATTACTTAATACTTTTTTAACTCGATCGAAAAAGAAAAAACACTGTCCAACTATTCCGAGGCCATACATTTATTGGTAAGGAGGTAACATATCAGTTATAACAAAGACTGCGACACAGCACAACGGTACTAAAACGTTGGCGATGACGCGGCGCAACATCAATCAAACTGTCGCGAGTGTTGTCCGTCACTACAGAGATATAGCCAGCGAGGGCATAGCAGGTTGTAAATGACTATTAGCTATGTCCACGCTGTGCCTTTTTTTGTTCATTAAGGGCATGCGTCATAGCGCAGTCAACAGCGCACGTTGAGGCATGCCCCTAACGCATGCGCGATGAAAGAGAAGCGCGCGCTGTGATACACGTTTTCCCGCGTTGAGTGGATTTCTATGCCACAAAGCGTTCAACAACAAGATGGCAGACGAAGAAAAAGATAATACATTGAAGTTTATTGAAGACTATAGAAGTTTCCCACAACTTTGGGATCCTAATAATAAATCACGTTACTTCGATTACTATAATAACGTCGTATCCAAAACTTTCTCTTGGTTCTCTTTTTTCTGGAATTTCTTATGGCCAAGTAAGCCGCACTTATTCCACCAAGTAAAATATTCTCATCACACATGTTTCCTAAACAGAAACTACGACTGAACTAAATGACCATATTGACGTTGCGTTCATTTACGCATTCAACTATTGAAAGCGCCAAACGGAAGATGAATCGAAAGATGTGCGCTATGACGCATGCCCTTAATGAACAAAAAAAGGCACAGTGTGGACATAGCTATTGGCTATGTTGACAAAAAAAGTCTAGCATTAAGCAAAGTTAAATTTATCTTTTTGGGTTCTAATTGGACGCGATTTTTTTTATTTAATTTTTTTTTTAAATAAATACGGGACACTTCTACACACGGTCGCCTGACCCCAAACTAAGCAAAGCTTGTACTATGGCTGCCAGTGACTGATATACATACTTAGATATTTTTAAATACTAATTAAATAGATATTAACACCCAGACACAGATCAAACACAAATGTTAATCACATAAATGTTTGCCCTAGGTGGGAATCGAACCCACGTCCCCAAGCTCAGAAGGCAGGTTCAGTACCAACTGAGCCACCAAGGCAGTCAATTTTTTCTAAAGCGTTCTCCGTTGCGTAAATTTTTACTAAACAATTAATTTAATAAACACCATAATTTTAAACACATTATTTCCAGATTTCCTGTTTTCAAATAAAATTATAAAAAGTACATCTAGATTTGTTAGCAAAAAAAAATTTTTTTTTGAAATTATCGTTAATTTCATTTTCAATCGAAATAAAATTGAGTCTTTAAGTTGTTTTTAGTAATGAGTAAGTACTTACTTGGAATCCTTAAATTTAAATTAAAAGAAAAACTACATCACAACCGCTCAATAAGTAACAGTCCCGAACATAACTTGAAAACCGCAACAATACAAGTCAATAATAACAACTAAAGCTAGCTATTCACGAGCATACATAACGCGAGCTCGCCGTAATGAGAAGTAACGGCGCGAGCGTGCATGGCACTCTTAATTCGGTAGAACGAGACAGCGCTATGTTGAAGTTGGTAGGAAGGAAAGAGAGGTAGGATGGTCTAGTGATGTCGGCGAACGGAAATTGGTGATAGATGCGGCGGAATAAGCTGGAATACGGAAGTTGGAACTATGAATCTATTTTATCTCGAGCTTTTTGTAGAGCTCTACATTTTTTCAAAATGATTATAGTTTTATGGCATCTTACCATAAAACTTAAAAAAAAGCTAAAATTCTGCGTAGCACCCATAATTATGTAAAACTGCATCAAAAAGTATTTACGATTTAGTAAAAACTTGGAACACTCAAGTACCTACTTATTACGAGTTGAATATACTCGTAATCGTTCAAAATAAAACAAGCTTTAAAAATGGACTCAAAATCAGAATAGTAAGATTTAACATTATTATTTATTTTTATTGCTATTGCAAAACAATAGCTATAGAACAGAAACATCATCGCACAAAACGAAAAACCCAAACGAATCCCACAAAACTCTCATTACCCGCGCTCTAATTAAAAAGTAATTAAATTCGCTCGAGAAAAAGAGACTACGACATTTAACTGATACTAATAAGATCGTCAAACAATTACGACTGGCTAATCCCTGCGCCAGAGCGAGACGGAGCTACCTTTTAAACCGGCTCTCGCTCGCACACACCACACTCTCTATTTAACTTTTAATTTATACTCATGCCTTTATATCTTTTATTGCTTCGCCCATCGCGACTCCTAATGCGCCCGAGGTGCTCCTCACACTAATTAAATTCATGCAACACTAAGCTTTCCGAACACCCCCCCTGGCATGCCCCTCCCACTCCCCCCCACCCCCGAGCTTCGGCCAATCAGCGCGCGCGGCGGCATTTCCACAAAGGCAGGGCGGGCCCCCCGGTACAGTCAGTGCGAGATTCCTGATAGAGCTGTCATGTCGCGTCCGAGCGCTCGTTACGCTGTCTTGACATATTTTATTATTATTTATGTCAATTACGTTATTACCTTTTTTGTTTAATGGAATATGGAATTGGTTGTGAAATTGATTGCCTTTCGGTCGCTTATGATTCATCACTGTCGAAAATATAATCTGAAACGTGTTAATTTTGTATGATTGATTGTTGTTCCGTCATTAGCCGCAAACCGAGATGTAATCTAGTTTTACGCAACACTATTGTACCAGGCTAGTGATGGGCTATCCTCTTTCTGGGGAAATTAGTTGTTGATCGCTCACCACTAGTCAATCACCTGTCATACGTTAATAATGAGAAACTTTTGAATTGTCCATCCATTGGATGGATGAACATAGTTTCTAGATAATGACTGGTTAGAAATGTTTTCGAACTTTCTTTGTAGAACAAATTAGGCAGGTGATAAAACATTTTACAAGAAAAAAAACAGATAGTACCTATCGCTAATTTTAGGTTACATTAAAATTTTACACTGAATGATTTAAATTAATTCAATTACCTATAGACGACCTCTTATTCAGTAAAATAATTACAGACTTCATAGAGCTAGGTATGTTTTCGCCATTATAGTTCACCACGATCATAATATTACGACTACAACCCATAGTCCCATGTAAGGAAAATTCACAAACACATTTATTGCGGTGAAATTCCACAAGTTCCTTCAGAATCTTCCTACATGTATCTTTGTAGCGGCTCGCCATGCGGCTAAAAAAGATTATGACAGCCCCGCTAGCCGTCCATGCCGACCGCAACTTTACAACTCTTATGTCAAATCGATCCACGAACGATAATAAACGCTATCAACAAAGAATAAAGCTTACTTTAATTCACGCAAACCCGTCGTCTACGCCGCCGTTAATTCAATGTTTGGCTGCCCTTAATTTATTACTCGTTATTCAATATCAGTCTCTAACTTCAGAGCATAAGGTCGGAAAGCGTTTAACGGCCGCACGCGTACCGTCAGAGGAATAAATCTATAATATGAAGGAGGCGGAGAATTAATTTGTGTTGTGGTAGGGGTAGGGGGAACTCGCCCCGCCCAGTGACCGGCGCGCCATCTCAGTGCCGGGCCTGGCTCGCGCGAGACCGACACACGGCCCGCGATACACGCGCGCGTAAACACACGACCCGAGTGTTATCAACAACACAAAAAAAATAAAAAAAGTGTCAGTGATTAAAAAAATAAAATAACAATTGGATTGGCTTAAACGAATGTGTCAACAGAATATTGTTAGCAAGATGACAGTAGAGAATGCGTGTTGCCGTCGGTGAGGCGGTGGGTTTGTGTCAAGATATTTCGCGGTGGTGGTTGCGGTCCTGGCATGGTGCTGGAGGGCGGGCTGCCAGCCCCGCTGCAGCTGTACGCGGCGGCGGCGGCGCAGCTGGCCCCTCGCCCCGCCTGGCCGCCGTTCCTGCCCTTCTTCGGCGTCCCACCGCCGTTCCTTACTCGCCCTAGGCTGCCCCACCCGCTGCCGAACAGGGCACCACACGGACCCCCTAGTGAAGACTCCAATGAAGATGGTGGAAGTAGTAAAGGTAGGTCGAGCTTGTGTGCACTGAAAAAATGACATCTTTTTCAAAAGACGGCTGGTAGCAACGATACGGTCCAAATAAAGTTTATAAGTATCGCGACCACCAGCGATACCAGCACGCAGCGAACGCATCTGAACAAAGCTATCCTATTTTAAGCTCTTTAAAAAAAAAAAATTGCTATACCTAATTTACGTCACGCATTTTTGCATCAATAAAACTAGACTTAAATTAATTATCTTAAAACCCCTATAGATTATTTATGAAATAATACCATGTCCGAGTATATCTTGAAAGCATGATTTACAATCATTATAGTTTCACAAAGTCAAAGTCAAAGTTAATTTTTTTTTATTCAAATGGGTATCAAAGATACACTTATGAACGTCAAAGTTTTATAATAGACTTGACCGCCATGTTCGGAAAAAGAGCCACTACTTAGAAGAACAGGCTAGAAACTGAGAGGCATTATTTTTTTCATAGCCACGTCAGATACTTAATTGAATGTTCATAATATTTCGCCTTGTTCTGAGTATATAAAATGCAGCCAAAAATCTGCACAAGCCATAGAAAAAACAAGTTTCTAAATATAATTAACGCAAAAAAAAAATGTAAAACAGATAGACAGATAAGGTAAAGCTGTAAGTTTTTTTTTATACGGAACTCTAAAAAGCAATACAATTTTTTAAAGCATTCTTAAACGCAGTAAGAATTAATTTAATTGCAAAGATTGCGGATTTAATAAAGCAAGCAAGTTCGTTTAGGCCGAGTTGCTAGCCCTGATGTCAGAGTTTCTAGGCCGCCCGATGTCCTCTGACATGACTGCTTGCTGAATACTTGCTTGAATGTACTTAGTACACTAAACTTTTCAATTATTTTAATTCAATTGGTTTGATGTATCAATTTTGTGTCTGATTACAATATACCTATTGTTTGAAAATGTAAAGAATGTGCGGTGCAGTAAATGTAACTGTAGTTACTGTAACGTACTGTACTGTAATGTAACCTACCCTTCCTGCACTAAAGATAAAGATAAATATACATTTATTTGCTTTAAACACGAGTAATTAATAATATTGTTGTTATAGTAAATTAGAGACGAGCTTCATGTTATGCCTAAAGAGGCGTGCAAAATTTGGAGAGATGGCTAATTATAAAAAAAATATATATTAAATTCTTAAGGCTAATTTATTAAAAATTCAACTACTGAAACATCATTATTTCCATGGCTATAATTTAAACTTCATGAACATAAAAACTGTCAAATCTACAAAAAAAAAACCTAAGGCTAAGCTTTTAATATGTAGTTGGTCACTTAGCTTTTTTTAAACTATTTATTGAAATAATTGAAAAACTAACATACGTGTATATAATCATCAATTATTTCAATAATTTAATACAATTGAATACATTTCGTATTAAATTAATGACATATTTTTTTAAATTTAAATTTTAGTTTACTTATAAAGTTTTTAAATTATTACAAAATACAAAATAAGATATACAATAAAGCCAAAAAAAAAATGAAAACTGAGCCATGGTAACCAAAAGGAAGGCTCAAGCCAATTATTGACTAGAAAAAAAAAACTTCTCTTTGGCAGTCAAACATAGGCAGTCAAATGTGTTTGACTGCCAAAGAGAAGTTTTTTTTAGTCGATAAAAATTTAAGAACCAACTTAACCACTTTGTTATTATAATACTTACTAAGTTTGGCACATTTTTATGACACATGAAATCACAAATAGTAACGAAAATAGAATATTATTCAGCTTATTCAACTAGACCAGTAAAGCGCTCGTAAAATTTGGCTTTAAAAGGCTCTATCTTATGTTATGGAACACTAGCTGCGCCCCGTGGTTTTACCCGTAGTTAAAAAGAATCCTATGTACTATTCTAGACTATAATCTGTGCCAAATTTCATCCAGATCTATTCAGCCGTACTGGCGTGAAACACACACCACCCCCACACCATAGAGTAACAAACATCCATTCTTACAAACTTTTTTTCGCGTTTATAATATTAGTAGGATTTTATCCACATATGTACCTACTTTACATTAAGTTTCCTGTCAAATATAATTATTTAATTTGTAGATTTGTGTTTCCTGTCTATACATCATCTGAGACAGTGTTAGAGTTATATAGAGTTATTAAATTATATTTATTACTTTTTTAATCCGTTTTCAATTAAAAACAGTGTTCAAGGTTCAGATAATGATTCTTTATTAATTTTTAATGACAGTTTTTTTCTCTATAAAAAAGTTTTATGTAATTATTAAAGTGTGTGTGTGGAAGTAGAGTAGGTATTGTTAAGTTATTAGACTTAAATAACAGAAAGTAAATATTTTTTAAAGATATGCTTATGATATGAAATTATTAAACTATATTTTCTACGTTTTCGACATGAGAAGTTTTTTTACTAAATATGTATACCTACTTACATGTACAAAAACAACATATTCAAATAGTCAATGAAAAATTTTTAGGACATTATAATTTAGGCTTACATGGTGCGAAAAACATGTAGAAAAATATTAAACGACAAATCAATAATTTAACTGATCTAACAACTCATCTAAGTTGTGTGAGTAACATAACAAAGTGAAAATAATGCCGTCTGCGCAAGCGCACGTGCAAGCACTGACCAAATGATCCGACGCAAATTAGGTCACTGACCTTTCACAACTGACTGCTTCTGTCAGCATTGTGGTTCGAAAAATAAATATACTACTATTAGGAGGGCTATTCCTAAACGTGAGATGAGATGAGATTTTATCTTGGTCACTCTCACACCTATGACTATTCAAACGAGAGCAACAAGGACGAAAAATGGTGAGATTGAATCTTACTCCGTAAGAATAGCCCTCCAGGACTCCTAGCATGCGCGCGCGACAAGATTCTTCTCGTCACTTTTTGTCCTGCGAGAACGAGACAAGACTATGTAAAAACATACGTCTGTCTCAACAAAAAGAGTCGACTTACCCCTGTCGCGTTGCGTATGCTAGGCCTGCTGATCAGTCAGCGGATTGGCTCTATGTATTTGATATTGAGCGGTATGGCGGTCTTATGCATACAGGCGTAATTTATTAAAAAAATATATTATCTTAGTATTTATTAAATTTATATTCCCAGTATTTTAACCAAATGAACGAAGCGTGTCTGCTTTAGCTTCGACAAAAATGCTTTCGTATTGTCCGAAATCTGTCTGGATTTCTTTTCGGATCTCTGTCTGGATCTTAATCTTCTTCTACAGGTCGCATTTCTTAATAAATATTTAGGAAGAATATCCTCCATTTTGGAAAAATTCCAAAAACTGACGACCAAAAAAATCTATAAAATTACCAAATAAAAATTAAAAATATCTGTTACCAAAATTTCACGAAAATCGGTTGAGGAATGCGACCTGAAGAACTGAGAACTACAAACGCCGGTCACGAGGTTTCCAACTCACAGAGCGACTAGCATTTATTTTATTATCTGGGGCCAGAGACGAATCCAACAAATAAGAAGTTAAAATTGGTACAATAATTATTGAGATATACCTATTGATGTAACTAAGCAGATTTTGTTTTAATTATTTAAATTGAGGTTCTATGTTACACATGTTTGCAATTTAGGTACTTAAAGTCAAGTTAACCCCTTTAATGTATGTCTAGCGTTAATCCGAATACCCTATATTTTGTCTAAAATAAAATAAAAACACACACAGAATAACATAGAACCTCCGGTCTCCTTTTTTGAAGTTAAATAGAAAATATTCGATATTTCAGTTTAAAAACCTCTCACAAATAAATGATGATTTAAAAAATTAATTAATTCATCACTCATCTATTCATAAATTTGTTTTCATTATTAGCACTTACAATAAATCGAACGACAAAAGCCTCAAATCCATCTCGAAATATTCACAATGAATGTATCAATATGATTCAACTTTTTTATTCATAAAACAAAATGTTAATCAATCGAGGAGGTCATGCTTTTATTTTCAATCCACTAACGAACAGCTTACAATTTTTCGAAATAGGTGTGATGAAATATGACCTTTTTGGGCTTACTAAGTAGGTTGTGCTTAACGCTGCATAAGTCGATGGAAAGAGGTAAACCACCAATAAGTTTAAATGACTACACAATAGTATGGATAGCTGCATATAATTAGGTGGCTCTGTGAGCTGTAAACCTCGTGGCCGACGTCTATCCTCCTGTATAGGTCGCATTCATCCACCGATTCTCGTGAGCAGGTTCGATAATTATACAGAGAATAAAAACTGGCAAATGCCCAAGACGTGCGACGTCAAATTCCCCGAACGGGGAAAAAACGTAAAAAATGTATAGATATTAATTTACCCAAGTACATGCAAAATTAAAGTACCAACTTAAAAAGTGTGATGAATGATATGCTAATTTACAGCGCAATCCAGGCACAAAAAGTAACTTCATCGTTTTTAAGTATTCATTTATCGAACACAATCACTGACAATAGAGTTGCATGTTTTGTTAAGTTATTTGTAAGAGTACCTAAGTGTTTCATGCTGTTTTTTTTTTGTAGAATTTAATCAGCCGAGATATAGTTCAAAAAAATTCAAAAGTCGCCACGTCATAGTTAACATTACTAAATAAATTAAATAAATAGATAAATGTATAAATGGGGTAAATTACTCGCTCCTGTCTGGTATCATATCACAGCAAAACGGCTGTACCAATGTTTATGAAGTTAAGTAAGGAAGGAAGGTGGTTATGCTTCACGACAAAGTCAAAATCAAAATGTTTTTATTCAATTGGGTATCAAAGGTACACTTATGAACGTCAAAGTTTTAAAATAGACTCGACCGCCTTGTTCGAAAAAAAGACGCAATATTTAGAAGAACAGGCAAGAAACTGAGAGGCAAATATTTAAAAAAAAATACTATCTCAAAATTTACTTACAACTACAACTAGGTAATGTCTTCATGAATACCATCCTACTAATATTATAAACGCGAAAGTTTGTAAGAATGGATGGATGGATGTTTGTTACTCTTTCACGCCAGAACGGTTGAACAGATCTGAATGAAATTTGGCACAGAGATAGATTATATTCTAGAATAACACATAGGATACTTTTTAACTGCGGGTGAAACCGCGAGGCACAGCTAGTGTTATATAAATTCAGATGTACATAGTATTTATTGCCGGTTAACAGCCGGCATTATGCTGAGTTGGGGCCGCTTTGTGACCTTGTAGATTGTACCATTTCCTTATTTTTTTAATTTTAAAAGGTCACAAATAAACTTTTTTTTTTCTTTCTTTCTTTCTATTGTCCTAGAAAAGTGCATTAAAAATAGAAAAATAGCGTCCGTAGGTCCCCACTTGTAGTTTGATTCTGTTGTTGAAGATCCTTGAAGAAAACAGAACACTAGAGTTTAACCCGTGATGTGGACAGTGTCGATGATCAGATAAATTGTGTTTTTTTTTCCGTCTGTCAGAATTGGTTAACCCATGTCATTAAAATGTATGTTCTCAAGCCAGGCTCAAATACACAAGTATGTACTAAAACTCGGCGTAGCTCTTTAAACACATCTGACCTCAGAAGATCAAAGCAACTCTCGAATAATGGAATAAATAATGACAGGCTAACGTGCCCCGTCGATACACTTATCCTTCTAGGCGTAACATATTGCTTTCGAGGTATTATTCCCGAAATATGTTCGGGTTTGAATAAATTTTGTATTAATAAAAAATAAACGTCGGGCAAGGTGCTAAGAGGCTAACGAGCGTAATCCGAATGTAAGTTATTAGTTGGCCGGCCGGCCGCCTGCTGCGCGCGAGTCGCGGCGCGCTCTCCCCGCTGCTGGATGTCGATACTCAGATTTTATCGAGCTTTGTCGGCACTAGCTGAAGTGTTACTCACGAAATTAGGATGTTTAATGTTTTGTGGATGACGCATAGTCCACCGCTTTGTCACAGAATAAATAAGAGTCGCGGGGCTTTGTGCTCGATATAGGTTTTTTTATTCGGGTAATAGAAATATCAATAGGTTTTTTTGGGACCGCAATAAATTGTTGGGATGATAATGTGTGAAATTATTAAGATGTCTCTGGTTGAGATGTTTTTATGGGATTTTTAATCAGTTAGGAATGTTAGGATTGGAAACGTATGTGTATGATATGATACTGCAGATGTTGGGATAGTCTATAATTTACATTATGATGTGTTTTGTATCATAAGTATAAGTACTTTGTTCTTTCTCGTTTGAAGTATATGTTTGATACAGATTACAAGTATTCTTCTGCTTCATTTTTTAAATAAGTATGTGTGTTACTTTTTATATGAAAACTGTCGAAGGTTTTTCGTAATCTAAATTACTTTTCACAAACAATTATAATTTTTAACAATTTTAATTATAAATATCACAAAAATTCGCTTGCGTAAACGAATAAGTAAAACAGTTTTTCTTCTTTCAAATAACTAATCGATCATAATAATATGTATGTATGTTTAAAGTATTTTTTCTTTTAATACTCTCTTCAAAATTCTTGGAAGGTTTTATCTAAATATACATAAATTACGTGTCACGTTGTTTGTCCGCTATAGATTCCTAAACTACTTAACCAATTTCAATCAAATTTGCACACCGTGTGCAGTTCGATCTAACTTAACAGATAGGATAGCTCATATATATATATAAATATAAATAATAAGCGTGAACGAAGTCGCGGGGTGAAAGCTAGTATTTTTATATAGGAGCTGGGATAGTATTACGGAGTAAAACCTTTTTCCGTCGGCAAACGGTTTGTCGAAGGAGCAACTCCGCGCGGCGGCGGCGGCAATCGGAGTCGCGCGCAGTGCCGACCGATTCACATCTCATTGCAAGCAAGTGTATTTCTCTCTTTATCCGATTGTCGTTACAGCGTCGCCAGTCACCGTTATTACGTAGGTAGGCACTTACTAGTTTTACGATTATAATTTTATTTAATTTGCAGTAAAAAAATGAAAAGAATCGACCTAAACTTCCGAATAAAAATGTTTGAAAATAGAAATAATCAAATTTTTAAAACAATTTTTTTCAGGGTTTTGTTATACTTACTGCTTCCATTGTTTTTCATGAGACAAAGTAATTAATAGTGATTCTAAACGTACTTTCTATTAAATTAATCTACAAAATTTAAACTTTTGCTTAACATTCCATAATTAATGATTGGAAAACTTACTTTCCCTCAGTAAGTTTAATTTTTTTTATTAAAACAACATTACTAGAACTCATTGCTCAATCATTTTACCTTTATCATTTACTTGTTAACACATGTTTTTTTTTTTTATCTCGTTGTTAAATAAATAACAATAGTGATTTGATTTACCAGCATACTGCAAGTTAATTGGATGTTTTCTGATTTAAAAATAAAAATCTTCATAACAAAACATCTAGTTCATTGAATTGATCGACTGCATATACGTACCTCCATTTAATAACATAATAACATTTAATAATTGTTATTGGGGTCACTACATATTATCTATTTCTCGTTAATAATGATTAAATGCACTTGTTTTTGTAGCGGTTGTTTGTATCAATAAGTTTTTTTAATTGCTTCTTCAACGTGTGAAAATAACCTTCCAAAGACTAATCAAAAGAAAATAACACCAGTATCTGTCTTCTTTAGCAAATAGGTAGGTACATATTATTGTTCTATACAATCGAGAAAGACAATCTATACTTCTACTAATTATTTGAAATTGAATACCTATGTCTTGAGATAGTTGATTGAATCAGGCGTTACTTTGCGGAAGTTCATCTTCAAAATTGTTACTTGAACTAATATCTAGTGTAATTCCGCTTTAGCTGTTAAAGCGGAATTACACTAGATATTAAGTTCAAGTAACAATTTTGAAGTGTCTGTCTGTTTGTACGATTTAACACGGCTAATCGGCTGAACGGATCTTGATGATATTTGGTAGTTAGGTACAATATTTCACGAGGAAGGTTCTTGGATACTATTTTCTAAATAAACGCGAACGAAGACGCAGGTAACAGCCAGAACTTGTAAGAGACACCAACACAGGGTTAAATGGGCTGAAGGCGGTAACGGAATTTAGCCAAGAGTTCCATTCTATCGAATAGTTTTATTGTCTTCTATCGTCTAATTATTTAACCTAGCTAATAAAAAGTCTCGGAACACAAAAAAACCAACTATGTACTCTTAACTTACTCTTAACTTAAACTTACTTGCAATGAGACCTACACAGGGTTAAACGGGCTGACGGCGGTAACGGAATTTAGCCAAGAGTTCCATTCTATCGAATATTTTTATTGTCTTCTATCGTTTAATTATTTAACCTAATATAAGTCCCAGACCACAAAAAAGCTAACCACTCAACCATAAACAAAGTGTTAGTAACACAATGACAACAAAACCTTAATACCAACCTTTCAAAGCGCCAACCCCAAAAGTAATCCTTCTATCAACCAAGATGCCAATATAAACACGGCTAAATGGCGTAATAAACAGAAATCAGAACTAGTCAAAAGTACATCAATAAAGGGCGCGAGGGGAGACCGGGCTGCGATGGAACAACGCATAAATTACGGGCCCTCGAGAATGGAGCTGGTTTAACATTGCTCTGTGTAGATTTAGATGTACGTATTGACTTTATAATGTCACATCACCGTGGCGGCTCTGCACAACTATAAGCAAACATAGAGCGAATTGCATGAGTAAACAAGGGCAGTCCCTAGTCTACCTATGCAATAAGGAATTTTTTTCTTATAGTTGTGTGATCATCTAACTTATAGTTTTTCTTATAGTTGTGTAACTGTCTCCCATAGCACAGGATCATCCTAGTTTGGGAGACAGGAAATCTCATGTAATTGTATAACTATTTTTATAAGCAAATAAATTATTATTATTATTATTTATCATCCATCACAGTTGGTCTGATCAACTGTGAAAAATGATAACTATGGTGGGGGTCTTTAAATCGGTGACCACGCGGCTTCGAATAGTAAGTGACATTTGCTACTGTATGTGCCCCTAAAGGAGTGTTTTGTAACTGTTTTTCGATCTGTGAGGGTGTTATTAGGTTTCGATTTCGATTTTATTTATATTACCCTAAAAATCTCACGTACAAAAACTTTTAAAAGTGTGAAGAAATAGATAAGCTAAGGCAATATAATATTTATATATATATATATTTTGTTTATGTAGAATAGGTCGGCATTTGACCACCAACTCGCCTGATGTTAAGCGACGTTGTGGTCTAAGATGGAGCACGACGACCTATAAGGTACTTATATATTCACTCTAGCCTTGAAGTTTTGTAGAGTGAAGAAGTACAAAGACGGCAGTTGAGTGAGGCGCTAGAAGTGCGCTACTGCTCAGACCCGTCTTCGGAACGGTTACACCGGACTACATCCCGAAACACGACTAGGTCATTTCACGGCATGGCTTGGTCCGGTGGGTGGTAACTAGCCACGGCCGAAGCCTAAATGTGTAAATGAAAAATATTATTGGTAAAGACTAGCTTTTTAAGCTTTTAGTTTGAAATGTTCTAACCAGCTACTCATAGATTTAAATAGTAATTTTTTCGTTTTCCATTTCTGACACGCCTTTTACAACGGAGCTTAGTTATAATGGAAAAAACTAGTTGTGTGGTTTAAACACAAAAGAGTATCTATAAAATGTATTGTCACAAAACACAAAAAATTATGGCCTCAAAAAAACCTGTCAATACTCATTACCTATAGCTACACAACTAATTTTCTTGTCAATTTATGCAAAAACATTGTCACCTTCTCTACAGAAACTCGTAAAAACACATTCACCTCGAGAAGTGACGCAGCGTAGCCCAAAAACGTCTATAATAAAAGCCAAAATGGCCCAAAAATGTCTATAATAAGGGCTATTAGTCAAGTCGACGCAAGGTGCGCGAATTGTAACCGAGGCGGGCCAATTTCAGGGGCCATTTCCTCACACACCCACAAGAGGGTGACGTCGCCTTTATAAATAAACCGATGCCGTTTTATCCACTTTTGATACACAGCTGGTGGTGACTAACCATGATTACTTACTTATTTTTCTCTTCAAAGTTTTCTTCTTGTTGTGTCCTCAGATAAACCTAGACAATAAGATGGCTCACGGCATATGATCTAAGTGAAGCCAAATACCATCCAAAAACTACGCTACTGTCGTATAAGTACACAACACGCACACATTGACGCAAAAAAACTACACTACTTGCTTGGTCATTCTTACCTCGACATTATGTACATTGGTTTATGGTATAATTTCGTGTACTTAAATATACATAGTGCATTATAAAAGTATGGCCAGGACTACATTTTGAGGTTTTTTTTTAAACTGTGCAGTTTTTTTACATGTCAATTTTGACAAAGCCGTAACATTACAAATATGTACAGTTTTAAAATATTAAATCTCCTCAGGTTGTATATTGGAACGGAAATGGCTAACGTAGAGTTTGGGAATTAATGTTAATTTTCGTACAATTGTAAATGTTTTTCATGGCAACATTACCACGCACACACATTGAAAAAGAAGTGGCTTCAGCGAGATATAACGCAGTGTTCCATCTTTTCCTCTAGATTGACCTGAGGTTGTGTCTAACATTTTAAATTCATATCGACTGTCTCGGTGGCTCAGTCGGTAGTGAGCCTGCCTTCTGAGCCGGGGGGCGTGGGTTCGCTTCCCACCCATGGCAAACATTCATGTGATGACATTTGTGTGTTTTTTTGTGTTTGTCCTATGTCTGGGTGTTGAGTATCTATCTAAGTATGTATTTAAATATATAGTATATGTATGTATGTATATCAGTCTGTGGCCGCCATAGTACAAGTTTTGCTTAGTTTGGGGTCAGATGACCGTGTGTGCAAGTGTCCCGATTATTATTTATTTATTTATATTACTTACTAACTGCACCCTGGGATTTTTACTCACATATAACAGCAATGATTTCTAATTTTCTTGACATTGACAGTAATTTAGAATATTTGAAAACCTTTATAATATAGGTAACTACCGTTTTAATTCAACCGTTTCAATTCCAATGAATTCGTACAGTCGAATACGACTCTAGTATCCAAATAACATACCTTTACATCAAATGTAAGTATTAATTTTATCTATGAAATTGTCGAGATAAAAGAGTTCAAAGTAAAAACATGTTTCTCTGATGTCTCATAGAAACATTCTCATTTTGTATTTTCCAGTTTTACTGCGCTAGCAATTTATTTATGACAGAATTATGTAATAAAACATAATGGAATTACACTCCGTTGATTTTCTTTTTACTTGTTTCCACTCATTACCTGAAGTCTATTAAAAGATGTAGAGAAAAACAAAAGAAGCAGTGTTTATGTCCGAAGCATAAACCTGAAACGCACCGTGGCACCGATAATTACCGTCAATTTCGCTTTGAAAACTATTGAACTTGTGACGACATAAAGTTTGATTGCCTCTTTAAATAGGTACACACGGTCGTTGCATCTTGTGTCGCTCGATGCGTGTCGAATCACGCGACGCGTGCCCCAAAACACGCATTTGTCAAATTCGACACGCTTTTTTCTTGTTTACTTTTTTCTTGGTGCCGGGTTTGGTCGGGGTTACCCTTAGAAATTGGTCGCGGGAGAGTAGTGTGATTTCGCGCCAATATGTCGCATAGTTTAGCGGTTATTGGGTCTTGGTTTCGATTGGTCCCGCGGGTGCTGGAATAGGTCAGGTATTAGGTAACGAGAATAACGTCTGTGAGTTATGTTATGGCATTAATATTTCATGGTGTTCAAATATTGGAATAGTGTGTATGATTTATTGCAAACTGGTTCAGTTCTCTACGAAGATTCTGATCTATTCTTGCAGGCCTACCATGCGCGCCGCGACGCGACAATTTTCTTGAATCAATTTTTGTTGTGTGAGAACGTGACAAAGCTACGTGTAAATATACGTCTGTATCAATAAAAGAGTCAACAAAATTATGTCACGGAGTGCATGCTAGGACCGCTGGAGATATTAATAACTATAGCTTCCTGGTTTTACCAAGTATATAATTTGGCACAGGTATTTACTACCCCTCTATCTGCATCATCATTATCAGCAGCAGCAGCCTATTTCGTCCATTGCAAGGCATAAGCCTTCTGTCTGTTTCGCCAATTGTTCTTCCTTGGTGTCATCTCATCTACTATATTATTATTATCTATCTACTTTCTACAGTTAATTAGTTCAAAGGAACGATCTTCAAACAACAATTTGAATACATAGACAAACAGAAAACTGTAAAAAGATTTTAGACTGTTTTTATATAAACATTACAAAAATAACATTAACGAGAATTATAAACTGTCATTGTTTTTCAACGATTGAATCGAACCGATTGTGCTTTTGTGAAACGTTTCTTCATGGGACTCGCTTAAAAAATGTCACCCACGTTTTTTTCGTAGAAAAAACAAATAACTAATTTCATGCTCCAATATTGTGTGCTATGAATAAATTAATACAATTTATTTGTGAATGACTTGTAAAAAATAATGAAGGGTAAAGTTTTTTCATGATAGGAAAATTGGTGTGACTTACTAAGGGCGCTTCTAGTCGGGCCATATTCTACTGTAATGGCTGCTGGCCCGAAAATATTTTGATTGTGACCCGGCGAACTCAGATCAATCTAGAGGAAAAGATGGAACACTACGTTATATCTCGGTGAAGCCATTTCTTTTTCAATGTGTGTGCATGGTAATGTTGCCATGAAAAACATTTACAATTGCACGAAAACTAATATTAATTCCCAAACTCTACGTTAGTCACTTCCGTTCCAATATACAACCTTAGGATATTTAATCTTTTAAAACTGCACATAATTATTTGTAAGAGTTTAATATTACGGCTTTTTCAAAATTGACTTGTAAAAAAACTGCACAGTTTTTAAAAAGAACCTCAAAATTTAGTCCTGACCACACTTTTATAAAGCACTATGTATATTTAAGTACACGAAATTATACCATAAACCAGTGTACATAATGTCGAAGTAAGAATGACTAAGCGAGTAGCGTAGTTTTTTGCGTCAATGTGTGAGTTTTGTGTACCTATACGAAAGTAGCGTAGTTTTTGGATGGTTTTTGGCTTCACTTCATACGCCGTGCGCCATCTTATTCTCTAGGTTGATCTGAGCCGGCGATATACTCATACATTTCTACCATGGCTGATGGTGGCTACGAGCTACATTGGGTAATATTGCCAGTATTGCAGAACCAGTTTTGCTGTAAAAATATGGCCTGTTTGGCAAGCAAATGTGAACTGATTTTACTTTGATTTTCTAATTTTTCAAAACATCTCTAAAAACAAATTTCTTGAAAATAACAAGAAGGCATTGACAATATAGACGCGTTATCTTATTAGGGGTGCGAGAACGGACATTCAAACCGACGTTTCAAATCGACGAAATCGGTAATTTCCATACAAATTTATCGATTTGGGTAGATTTGAAACGTCAGTTTAAAAGTCCGTACTTGCACCCTAGGACAACAATGTAAAATGCTATGAGACTAACATCAAAAGATATTTTTTTATTCAAGTACCTTTTTCACCGCATAGACATAGGATGTAACCTAAGCAATGCCTTCCAGATAAAATTAAAGTAGACACATAAAAAACCAATTGATCGAATTCACCACGCAATACAAAATTATACGTTAAGCCAACCAAAATGTTGCTAAATCAATGCCTTTCGTTCAGTTGTTATAATCGGAGTAGGTAGGAATAAAAAACCAATTGAATGATGTTTTAATTAATTGAATGTCTTACGGCCACTTGACTTAATATAAGAATTGCCTAACTCCTTGCTTAACTAGCTTATTCACTCCTAGCTACGTTTTTTTACGCGAACCTCAAGCCATTCCTTAAGATAATCTTAACTTTATGTCTTAGATAAGCGAATATTTCGCTTGTAGTTTAAAACTATTCTTAAATTTGACTGCCTACTTTTTACTATTCTTGACTGCCTCGGTGGCTCAGTTGGTAGTGAACCTGCATTTTGAGCTTGGGACGTAGGTTCGATTTCCACCTAGGGCAAACATTTATGCGATGAACATTTGTGTTTGTTCTGTGTCTGGATGTTAATATCTTTTTAAGTATGTATTTAAAAATATATATGTATTTATTTATATCAGTCTCTGGCAGCCATAGTACAAGCTTTGCTTACTTTGGGGTCAGACGATCATGTGTGCAAGTTTCCTGATATTATTATTATTAATTTAGTGCAAGTAGCCAACACTGTCTCTCTAGCATCCGTACATATACAAAGTACTGTACTAACTTTCACACAGATCTTAACATCGACCTTGTCAAATCGCGAATCAAACCCTCCACGCACAGATAACGATAATCCAGTAAAACAAGTCGACTTATCACAACACGGCCGGCTAATCCTTTCATCCCGAACATATTGCTAATCCTCGGGGTCTGTGGGACCCGTGCACCATAACTAACCCCATTAGAAGACTGCAGCCCCCCGGCATTAATGTAGCATAAAATTAACCCGAGCGTCATGCTCGCTGCGCGCAATGTTTTAACTAGCGGGTCTGGGGGACCGTTAGAAGTTTTGGTCAACATTTGACTTTTTGTATGATTTTTTTTTAGTGAAAAGCAAACGTTTTCTTTGATATCTGTGGACAAATATTCTATCCTACTAATATTATAAACGCGAAAGTTTGTAAGAATGAATGGATGGATGGATGTCTGTTACTCTTTCACGCCAGAACGGCTGAACAGATCTGGCTGAAATTTGGCTCAGAGATAGATTATAGTCTAGAATAGCACAGCGGGGCGCAGCTAGTAATAAATATGGGTTTTTTTTAATATAACTAGTACATTAATAGAAATTGATAATACTACTATTAAGCTTAGCTATTAAGCAAAGAAAAACACGGAAAAATGTTTTTGGGAGGCCCAAACTAGGCTTGTATCTTAGTATATCTAAATCCTTTAGTATTTGTGGTGTAGGTTTTCTATGCAAACAAAGCGTGTATTACACAACTATAGGTATACATATTCACTTTTTAATTACAAATTCCAACCAAAGCATAAAATGATAACGGGTACCTACTTAACCTAAGTCTTTTGTTTGTACTACACTGTTGCACCCTCTAATTTCATTACAAGACCTGCTAATTTCACCAGGATAAATATTGATTTATCCTGGTAAAATTAACAGAGTTTCAATGGAAACCCGTTCCAAATCCAAAATACACGCAACAAATCTTTGTATCCCCAAAATCTCGGTGTTTTGCGTGCTCCGTAACCGCTGTAGTTATGGCTGAGTGTAGAGCTCTCCTGAGGGTGATAGATCAGAAGCGGTGCGGTTTGCTCGCCTGACGTTAGCAAGGGTCGGCATCAGCTTCACACTTGTTTAAAGAACGAATTGAATGGATTTTAATATTAGCTGTGAATTATGAAAGTTGGTGAAGACTATGTGTTGTGAAGACGATGATTAATTTTCATTTGACAGGGTTTTTTATAATTTTGTGAGTTTTTTTGTAAGTGTTTGTAGTAGTTTTTTTAATGTCCAAAGTACTTATCTATCGAATGTGATATAGGTCTATATTCAATTGTAGTGTTATTACTTATGTATATATCTAGAACAAAACTAATTTGTTAAATAAATAGGAGCCTACTTACATAGTACACTTTAGTGAACTTAACAAAAAAAAAAGAGTTTTGGTGATGGCTACTTAGTCATAAGTAATATAACTAAATTTATAGGTATCGTTTAGTATTTCATAATTAAAATATCTTGGTTTTCGTATTTTTGCTAAATCTAAGAAATACTTTTACCGAGGTCAATAAATTTCATTAATCTTCAAATAATATTATTTTTGCAGTTGCCTACTCTTACCATCGTCATCATCAAAATAGTTTAAATAATATTTTTCATATCAGGCAACTAGGCCCATATTAATTAATCCCTTACACCTTTCAGACCTTACCTTACAGACTAACGCACATAATATTTTTATAAAAAGAAAATACAATTATTTCTTCTGGAATTTTGCTCCCTGTAGTTTGAATTTTCCTCCTCGTAGCGGGACACTATCCTCTTTGGCCTGAACAGAGGCGGGAGTAGCGCTGCCTTGTATTTTGCTGGAAGCTGGAGTAAGTAAGACTTGGTATAAGTCTCACGGACACTCAACTCTAGATGCTGCATCACAACCACCGGTGCCTTTACTCCTAGCCGGTTTTAAACAAACTGGTGCACGGCGGCTCCTGATGTAGTCAGGTCAACCCGTGATAATTACACCAGAAATGTCGGCTCCACGGCTTAGAGACCCATTCAGTCGAGGTACCCCGTTTGTTGAGGTTAGAACGACGTTGATGGCTTATGCGTTATGGTTTTCATTTATTTATCCAAAATCTATAACAAATTTTATAAAAGTTTGTGAGCGTTTTCTTTTCTTTTTTACAATTTTTATCAATTTTTTTTTAAGTTTGTAAGTGTTTATGTTTGTTACTGGCGATCGATGGCAGCCTAGTTGGGAGAAAGCCCGCCTCTCAAGCCAGAGCGAGCGGGTTCGAACCTAGCCGACGGCACGCACCAATTTGTTAATTGTGTGAGCATATGTGCTACATGACTGGAGCCCGATGTGTGGCGACAGGCTCGCCCCCTGTCACATTTGGGACTGAATATCGCCCGGCGAAGTGTGGGTGTTGTATAACACCTCTGCCAGCCCCTTGGGGGGAGAGGCGTGACGATATGTTTGTTACTTCTTCACGCTCAAACGGCTAAACCAATTTAAATAAAAGTTGGTATGTAAGTAGCTGTAAGTATGTAAGTAGCTGGACACCCTGGATTAACACTTAAAAAAACCGTGGGGTGCGCAACTAGTCTATAATAAACCATACCATCAAGAGTCACAAACCAAATACAAGCCAATAGTCGGTGTTTGTCAAACATTTCCCCCGCTAGCGCGGTACCAACATTGAAATATAGCCCCCGTGGGACTCGCAGATAATGTTCTGCAGAGCAACTTGCAAAAATAGTGCTGCCAACTGCGATACGATGATGTACGCGTGTTTGTTCGGGGATAAGTGGAAAAGTTTTTAAGTTTTGTGACGTTCAAATGATTGATATCGTTGTTCAAACGAAAACTTGACTGTTGTTGAGTTGTGGTACTGTGGACTGTGGTTCACCGTGGTATTTTAGGGCACTTTTTGGATTAATTTAATATTATAACTTAGCTCTACATTAAATTATATATGAATCGATTCAGCCGTTTGAGAGTTGAGTAGTAATGTACGCATTTTCTGATGGAAAAGACATCAACGCGTTGTACTTTTTTCTTGGTAGAGTTAGCTTTGCCATGGGTTTGTTTGTCTTGTTGTCCAGCCTATTTGTCTGTATATCACGATATATATATGTATATATATTTATATATCACATTTAAGAAAAATTACTACAGTGCTAAAATTTGATAAAGATGACGAATGTAGACAATAATATCCGCTACCAGAAAATGCATTAAAATATTAAAAAAAAAAAAATGAATTCCCGCAAGTAAAATAAAATAAATGTGTTTTATATTACCACTAAAATATCAAAAACAACAAATTATCGTTGTTTAGATCCGTTCAGCCATTTAGCCGTGAAAAGCCTACAAACAGACAAACAGAGTTATTTTTCATTTTATAATTTTAGTAAAGAATGGAATGGATGGGCTGTTTGTAGGCTTTTCACGGCGGCTAAACGGCTGAACGGATCTTGATGAAATTAGATAAGTAATTACAGTATTATACGAAGAAGGTTCTTGGTTACTACTTCCTGAATAAACGCGAACGAAATCCTTGATAACAGCTAGCTATTTAAAAAAAGTAGTTATAATTATCGATATGTACGACAATTATATCGATAAGTGCATCACTATAATGTTGCCAGTGTCCATCGACAGCTCCACCCGACATTAACGTAAGGAGATAACATCCACTCGGGAGTAATCCCCTAATAATTATCGCTGTACGACTGTTCGCCGGCCAGATGTGCAGTTTGGACCAAGCTGAGGAAACTTGGACCAAAAAATGATCCTGTTTAGGTGAAATTATTGCTTACCGTAGCGTTCTGAAATACAATAACATTAATAGAGCAGTAAACGAAAAACCAAACTAAAAAAGTCGAAATAAAGAAACAAGTTACATTATTAAAAGAAAAACAAAAAACTCGACTGCAAAATGTTGTACCCTATGTCACTTCCACTATCAAGACAATTCAAATGACACCTCATATGTCGAAAACCATCAAGCCGTTTAGGCTGTAGGGCGTGCTAAAGAAACCTCATACAAACTGACAAACCTACATACATGCATAGTACACTCGAAAAACATAACCCTCCTTCTTGGTCATTCAGGTTAAAAACTAATCCAACAAACCACTACCAGTAGGAATTGTATCCAAAATATTTAACGGCTCAGGTTATTTAGACAGTTTCATTTATAAAAAAAAAGTTATTTACTTATATAAAAATACACACTCGTAGGTACATAAAAAAAAAACCAGCGTTTCTTTTTGCTGTCTTACCTAGAAATAGACGGCACTCGAAGTTTAGAGAAGTGAAGAAGCTGATTATCCATAGAAGTGTAGAGAGCGACCAGAGCCTCCATTCTGCTATGCAATTGTTTCTAAATTGTTAATGGCTTTGCTCAAATTGCCACTTTTTGTATGCCAGAAGCGTCAAAGTAGACAATTCAATTTAGACAACTCGCGTTTGTTTAAGGGTTAACAATTTAAAAGCAATTGCTTAGTAAAATCGAGGCCCTGACGTATGTAAAAACTTATGGAGGTTTGTGCGACCATTCCAATATTCAGAGTAACAACTGATTTAACAGTCTGCATTTGTATTTCAACCAGGTTCATCATTTCTCAAAAAACAAATCTCTAGTGTTGAAATATCCCAGTAAGTTAATTAAAATGAGCGTAATGAATCAAGGTTACCGCTGAAGTTGGTACTTAAAAATATCAATTACTATTGGCAGCCGATTACGCAGAAAAGTGAGCTGAATAATTACTAACAAGTAGAAGTACGTTCAAGGTGTCCAACTCCATTAACGATAAAAAACCGCATTACATCTTACCCATAAACCTACCTTTACTACCCATAATATATCACATTATGTATAATAAATATTTAATAACTTTATTTGCCTAATTGCAAACAATCGCTTCATCAGATCGGCGCCCCATCCGTAAACCAATCAATATTGTTTTCGTAAAATATTAAAATTTTATTACACCTATATTATCACGAGCATAAAATTGGCGTTCGGAACGTCTGTATAATGTTCAGTGTTTTATAGTTGGATCGATTTATCATGTTTCAATCTTCGACGCGGCGCGGCCTGGGGCGCGCTGGGCCTACGAAACACTGCGCTGCATGTTGAGAACCGCATGAAAAATAGTAATTTTCTATTCAGATTTTTTGAGATACGCTCGTATAAGTAGCTCATTATGTGGGTAGTTGTTAGGGTCCAGAGACTCTTTGATTTCTCTTTGCTTTTTTAGTCATTTTTTGGTCTTTGTTTTTCTCCTTTCTTTAAGTTGTTTAAATCAAGAGTTTTAGATATTTATCAACATCGATAGCTATGCGCTGCTATATATTATGTACTTACTTCGTATATAGGCACACTATTACACTACTTAGCGATTTCCCATTCGTGCCACACTTTCTAAGTCTCTTGTGCTCGCTAAACGCTCAATGTGTGAACGGATCATGTTAGAGTGTTTTTTTGTGTTGTTAATACTTACTATGGGACCCTTTATTTATACCATTACTTTTTTTTGTAGCATGTGACAAAGTAAAGAGTGGTACAGTAGCCACAATTGAAAGGACAACGCAATATACATAGTCTACGTGGCTTATAATAGCTCAATTATCATAGTCTAGTTTGTTAACCGTACTTTTAGCTGTTAGACGTCATAATAAATTACTCCAGCTGTTCGTAATTAAACACCTCGGTATAATTTATGATTCCATTAGCCTTTGTTATAACACTTCATTATTTACCACTTTTAAGAGGTTTGTTAGAAAAACGTGTCGCGGCTAACGGTCAGTTAGCCTAAACATTTTCCTTGTTTCTTATTGGTTTCATTAAATCGATTCTTAGATGTCCGCTCTACTCGCAGGGTATCTCATTTGCACAATTTAAAAATATAAATAACCAGTAAAAATTAAAAAAACCCCCGACACCGATTTTCAACAAATATAGCTAAGAACACTCCCGACTAATTCACCATTCAAAAAAAAAATCGCTTTATACGTTCGGGAGTTACGATGCCACAGATACTCATACACACACGCACACAGACACTTAAACTTATGACACCTCGTCGTTTTTGCGTCTGGGCTAAACAAAGTTTTAAATAAATTTCAAAAAAAAAAAATTACAGTCGAATTCGTTAAATTAAAACTGTAAGCATTTTAAAAAAATAGTTTCTGGAAAAAATAAATATTTGTAACATACTCGTACCATAAATACACTTTTTGCGTGAAAACTGCTTGAGCATTTGAAGTATTATTTTAAAGAATTTGACTGTTAACTATTTTTAAGACACACTCAGATACGAATATTTTGTCAATGTAAGATAAGCGCAGAAAGTTACTATAGCTGAAAACGCGACGTTAATTTTATTGATTGCCACAAATGAGCATTATACCTCCCTATTTGCTAAGTTCAAAACCTATAAAATTAATAGAAAAGTTATAATGCCAAGGTTAATTCCAGTTACAAGAGATGTGAAAAACGACTCGTGCAGCATACAAATGTTGCATTTTCGAAAAATATAGAGTCTTGTCTTGTTTCGTCTTATAATAAGGGCTAATGCCTCCATCCTTCATAATGATATGGATATTGCTGATAATTTCAGCATTCTCTATAATGACCCGCTATTACTTTGATACTTAGTTGGAAATTATTGCCAGGAACCACCACGAGGAATATTAGGTACCTAGTTTCTAGAACTATGTAGTGTTTTACTAGTGTTTTGAGAACTTCTCTCAGCTTGAAGCCCGGCTACACGCAGCGACTTGCAAGCAAACTGTTTGCGTAAAAATTGGCGCAAATAACATGGTGTAGGTACTTGTGCGGAGTCCACACGAAAGCGACTTGCATGCGCCAACGATTTGTGTTTTAGTTTGCGCAAATTAATGTTTTGTGCGAGACATTTGTGCGGTATACAGTTTTGCTTTCATAGCGCAAAGATTGCTTGTGCAAATTGAAATTTGTGCAAGATGGCGCGTGTGGTCCCGATCAAAGAGATGGCCTAAGAATTCGGGAAGAAATCGGCGTTAGTATGTTTTTTTATTAGCCGATGATATCTTGAGTATTATCATTAATCCAATACTAGAAAAATTTGGCAACGCAGCATTTAATAGGAACAATTTTTCACAAGGATTTTTTAAGGTTTAAATGTTTAAAGACATTTATTCTCAATAAAGACATTACATATCACTCACTTGAGAACAATACTAAACATCAACAAAATTGCAATGTCGTCGTATCTAGCAAGGCTACCAACCCTCTCAACGTATTCATTTGCTTAGAAGACTGTAATCGGCTATCAGGTATTGAGCAAGTTGTTTTCGTTCAAATATCAGAAAAATTGACCGTAGGTGTAGGGCTCACTAGGTCTCAGTTGATCAGCGGAACAATACAGCTAACTTTAGTCCATCGGGCACGTATGTGTACATATACATATAGACATACACACATTATGTAGACATTAGTGACTCTTAAGCCGTTCCCCGTCCGATTTTTTATGACAAACGCAACCTCAAAAGTTCAGTTAAGCATCGGCTAAGGTAAGCTGAATTGCCTTCCTATTCGTAGAAAAATACTACTACTAATTAACTACAAGTATATAAGTAAGTACCTGCCCACAGTATTTTAATTTTCCTTCTTCGAAGTGGTCCATAAAAGTTAATATATCTGGCGACATAAAAGGATTCAATTTGCGGCGTGGACGCGAGCGAGCGCTTCGCAGAACCGGCGTAATGATGCCACTTTCAACCCAATGTCTTCATCGCGCGCTCTGGGACGGACTAAGGTCTGAGACACTGGAGCTGATTGGAGCCGGGTTTAATAGTTTGAACGGATCAAAGCTGAAATTTGTAATTTACTTGTAATGTTATTTTTATTATAATTATGATATTGTTTTTGTAAGTCCCTAAGTTTGTGTCAATAAAGAATTTATTATTATTAAAAATTTTCAAAGAAAAAAACGACGCTTTCTTTGGTTATTTTGTTTTCTTTTTGAGATACATGATATTTCCATTTATGCAATGGAATTTTACTATCAAAGCGTAGACGAGTAGATCAATAGAATATCAAGCAATAGAAATGCACACAATCAAGAGTTCATGATATCAGTTCTATTCTGTACACACAATAAAATACTCTAGGTACCTATTGGTCAAAACTGTTTGCTCGTACAGGTATAACTAAACCTTAGTTGTGGTGAATACCGGGCCTAAATATTTTTTTTTTTGAGTTGTATAAACTGACAGCATTAAAAGTATATTTTTTATCGAATACTTAAATTTAAACTAAGTTATTTGTGCCGTCTCATTTTATTTTATTTTTGTCGTGCATAAAGATAAATGAATTATACTCAAGGAAAGATGTTTTAAATCAAGTACGGCCCTGCAAGCGTGCCTGTCCTCGCAAGCAGGTACGTATTTAGGTTAAAGTTATAACTTTATTCGGCGGTGATTTTGGAAATTAATTTCCCGGGATCGAGACAAAATTATAGTGACCAAGTTCTTGGGTCAGCTCAACTGGTTTATGATCCTCCTACTTTTTTCATTATTTCTCTTGAGGTTTCGGGTCACGATTATTTGTTTAATTTTTTTTTTTGTTTTATTATTTATGTGTTCAACAAGTAGGTAATGTATGGAAAGTTAATAACACTTAAAAATGTAGGCGAGTCTTTAAAAAAGAGTTAGTATACCTCTCATTAGTTACTGGTGACAGTATTACCATGGTTTCTCGAAAAAAAAAAGAATGTGTTGAAAACTTAGAAAAGATCGGTGACATTTTTCAATGCGAAGTTTCTTTCATGTTACAATGATATGTACCTAATGCCGAAACTGATTGTTTTCACTGAACTATTGACCGAAAATAAACTTCTCGCAATTTATTGCACATGTAACTTGCTAGTGTTAAAGCTGTTTACGAAAACAAGCTTAATAAGATTGTTTACAAAGTTCAAAATTGCCTATCATTATCAGACCTCAGTATCGAATACAGAAATAACACTATGCTTGATTCCGCACAAAAATTATGAAAAACCGATTACAAATCTACAATACTCAATTACTCACACAGCATATCAAAGAGTACGCACCTGAGCCATAATAAAGTCACTTTACGAATGCACTCAGTCTATAATTTAATCAACGAGGTAAGTTCAACATCGAGCCAAAACTTGGGCCAAATAAGTCATTTATCACCGTCAGCATATCGGTAATGGCCGATGCGCCCAAAACCGACCGATGCCAATTAACCAATTACCGTCCAGCTTACGTAACCTGCAATTTTGGATAACCTCTCGCGAATTTTTTGATCAACCTGGAGATTTGTATTGCTTTGCATATTTTTTACTAGTGACAGTTTCCTATCGGAAATGAAACTTAGTCTTAAAAAATTAAAGTTCGCGAGTGGAATCAGTAAGCTGCGATGTCTTCAGGCAGATCTCTAGTTGGATAGGGAACAGGCTTTCAAGAGAAGTCAGGTTTAGGTAGGGTCAACTGGTACAAATGCGTCTGTGAGGCAATTGCGTCTTTCGGGAATCAAATTAGGCAACTAACGCCATCTATAACTATTTATTATAACTAAATATTGTAACTATATTGTAACTAAAGATAGAAAAAAGATGTAGGTGGTGCCAATTCTTTGAAGATGCAATTGTCCTATACAGACGCATTTGTACCTACCAGTTGACCCTATACACTGTTTACTGTTTAGTGGACGATGCTAGGTATACGTTTTGAGGGTTAGACTATAATGCATGTACATTTCGTCTCTAGCGACCTCAGACCAAACAAAAGACTATTTATTTGTTCTGAGATAGAGCCATCAGAAAGCTAGGTAAATGTATTTGAAAATACGAGAGACGCTTGCGGATTGAGATTGTTAATCGAATACTAAAAGCAGTAACCAGCACGTTAAGGTTTCATACAGAAACTCCGTCAATACTGGCTTGAACAAGGTTTATTGCCTTCGCAACCCACAATTTTGCAAAATAAACTATTTTAATCGGTTGCCAGAAACAATCGTCTCACTTGCGAGTGTGAACGAATGAAATGATCGGTTGCATCAAGCGATGTGGTTATACGTGCTTATAACGGTGAAATTCGGCAGTTAGAGTCCGGCCCTTGGCCTAAAGCAAGGTTCAATTGATTCTCGGAATAAAGAAATTACTTACTTACGTATAGAGCGATGAGTCCAGTATTTTGATTGGTCACACAGATTTTGAGTCGCGGTTCGTCGGCTCCGTTTCATTCGCCAGCAATTCGCTCTTTACTTTACGATTAATAAAGTATAATGTCATTTAATTTTACAGCGGTCGGACAGCGAGGTTAATTTATATAAAAATAATTCAATTTGCATAATTATTACATAATGCGATCAGCGTTCTTTATTTTAATAACTGAATTTATTTTTAATTCGGCGGCGCTGACAGATTTTATGCGCCTTTTGTGGGTGTGCATTTTAACTTTAAATATTATGTACTGACTAGCTGCGGCTCGCGGTTTTACCCTCGGTTTAAAGTTGGATATGTGGTTATCCAAGGCGTAAGCTATCTCCATTCCGAATTTCATTAAAACCCGCTAGCCCGCTTGAGCGTGAAGATCGGAACAAACAAACATACAAACAAATATTAGCAGGATTGTTGGGAAAGATAATTATAATACTTACTCGTATTTTTTAACTGATAAATAATTTTCTTGCTCTCAAGGAATTAGAAAAGCTTTTCAAACCATGTAAGTAAATAAGCTTTGATAAGTAATGTGTCCAGATGAACTGAAAAAACATTGCACGGTCCAAAAAAATAACAGCCAACTGTTAGGTTCTAAATTAACAAAATTTATGACGCAACTTTAGTAAACGACGTATCTGTCACGCACACTAGTATAAAAAAGTTGGCCTGTCACTTTTCGATCATAAACAGTACGAAACTTTCTCTAGACATATAGGTTCTCATAGGTAAATAAGGTATACAATAAAAAGTAGGTACCATGAGCTGTAAAATTATATGAGCTTGTAAGTATGTGAAAAGCGATTAAGAAGTTTGCGATGAAAGGTTTCAAAAAAGCTAGCAAGTTATAAATACCTATGTGAAGTGCTTGCTAAGGTTGTAAAGTACTTGCTATGTCATATAATTTTATACATTTTATACTTTGGAACGCCTACTGAAAAAACCGATGCTGCAAACATTGAATTCTACTACTATGCATACATAAAACGCCGCATATGACTTCTATATTCCGTGCCAGTCAAATCGTTTTCGATCTTCTGGTCGCGAGAAAACTAAACCTTAAAAAAAGCTTTCTAACGCTGTACGTTTGTTTATACTTTGTGGTTAGCTACTTTTGTTTCAGCGCTGCAGCAAACAACAAGCTGGAGCATAACCTTTCCTTAAGATAGCTTCTCTTTACGTAGCAATAGAAATAAATAGCCGCAAACGTATTTTGATAGGTAAGTATACGTAACGTACGAAAAGCATATTTTCCCCGACTATCCCCTTAAATCCTCCACCACAGGAACATAATGAAAATAAAGGAAAGCGACATAAAACGGGACCACTAACAGCAATCAAAGTCCATTCATCGCGACCGTTTGATAAAACTACCAAACTAATACCAACTCAACGTCGTCGCCCATAAAACTACAATCAACAATAAAGATCCATATCTCGCCAAAATAACCCATAAATTATACATAAATACCAGAAATACCGGCTTTGTCATTTCAATTTTCCCCTTACTGTCTTCGGTAATGGAAAAATAAAAGGCATTGCGAAATAAAATCGCATTTATTGAATAGAAACATTTAATTTCGGTCTGCGATGTCGTGCTCGTGAGATAGTCTGTGGAGAAAATGGAAAAATGTATCTATTGTCTATGGCTAGGGTTTTCTTGGTCGAGCGCTGAGGAAATTAATGTACTTACCTTGTAGAGCTTAAGAGTTTTTGGCGGGAACCGAAAAGATAAAGAGAAATGCATTACTTTACTTAAATGGGGAAAGGGGATGGATTATTCATCATCATCATCATCATCACTCTATCATCTGTAAAAATCTATATTAATTTGATACTAGCAAATGCAAAAGACTTGCGACGCCAAATATTTCTGGATGGGGGAGCAAAAAAAGAGCTACGTTCATGTTTCCTACAAAACTCGACTTTAAGTTTTAGTAAAGTATTTACTGAAATGGGAAAACGGAGAGATTCATCTCATGTATCATCACCCTCTCCCTCATCATCTTTATCATAGATTTAACGGCTAATTTAGTGATACGGATGGCCGGCTAGGCGGTATAGCCATGTTAGCTCTAGCTTGCCCTATAGGGCGAAATAAAAAAATATGTAGAGTTTAAAGCTTTAAAAAACCAATATACAGCTACCAAGTTTTAAATTGCTTCTCCTCGTCTCTTCTCTTCTCTTCCTTTCTGCACTGTATAATACAAAGTCGCTTTCCGCGTTGTTCTTTATGTCTGTCTGTACATTTCCGGTTACTCTTCCTAAAACAAGCAACGGATTTTAGTGCGATTTTCACCATCAGTTAGATAATTTTTCACAGAAGGTAAAGGTACCTGCCGTACGAAGCCGGGCGGGTTCCTAGTGAAAAATAATATGTTTTTAGATTTCTAAGAAAATCGTTAAGAGTGGTCTTTCCTTGTTTTTAGCTTTGAACAATTACCCACCCCTTTACCTACTATGAACGTTGAATAGCCTCAGAATAGTTAGAGTTAATAATAAAAAAAATAACAGAAAAAGACTAAGCACTGAATAACTATTCCGAAGCTATTCAACGTTTATAAGTAAGGGGGTTATTATAAGTAAGTAAGTAGGAAGGAGTAGAAATGCAAATCGTCTAACGTCTTAATTAGAAACATTACATAACATAACATATCGTCACGCCTTTCTCCCGAAGGGGCTAGCAGAGGCGTAATACTACACCCACACTTCACCGGACGATATTCAGTCCCTAATGTGACAGGGGGCGAGCCTGTCGCCATACACCGGGATCCAATCATGTAGCATATGACATACAATACGCACATATATTATATTATGCTCACACAATGAACAAATTGGTGCGTGCCGTCAGCTGGGTTCAAACCCGCTCCCTCTGGCTTGAGAGGCGGACCTTCTCCCAACTAGGCTGCCATCGCAATAAAATATTCAATATATCGCAATATATTATATCGCAATTAGAAACAATAGAAGAATTTTTAACAATCTATTTAATATTTCAATGATGGTAAACTAACTAACCAAACATTCATTATAGCAGCGGCTAAAAAAAATAAAGCGTTGTTTTAACTACTGCCTTCGAGCTGTCGAGCAGATTTTAATGTATTTTGGACCAAAATACATAAAATTTGACTCGATGATGGACCTCCATTTTTCGGTGTTTATGGCCAGTACCTACTCAAGTAATTGGCCTCCTTGTAACTGAAGAACAATTTAAAAAAAAAATAATCTTCTTTTACCAACAGCTTTTAGTACGAATCACTTTAGAGCTTGACCAACGATTCGTATCGCCTGCCATAAACTTATTCAAAATTAAACACGAATACTTGAACGTAATTCGTACTAGACCTACACACAATTTATTATCATCTGTACGAATTTATTAACGCTCTATACAACCCTCAAATAGATACTTATCCGCCTCCCCTCCCTGGTGACATTAAAACATTGAGCAGACTAAATTAAAGCGCGCCAAAACTGTTGTCTGCGGGCCCAAGGCGGTCGTTTGTTTTAATACAATAACTACATCCGTCCTTTTCGTTCCCCAATTAAAACCAATAACACCGTCTCACTCGCATGCTGTAATTTAGCCTTTTCTCTTAAGGCGACAGCGTAACATATCTATCTTAATAACAAGTTTGAAACAACCTTCGAATTGTTGAGGGAAGTGATTTATTTCGGGAATCATTTATGAAGATAATTGATAATCATAGACAAGGTCAGCCACTTTTGACACTTCAGCTGTCGAACAAGTGTTCAGAAACAAATAAATGTCAAACACAACAAATGTCTGTTGACATTTAAATTATCTCGCCAATAATTATAATTGCTTTACAAAGAAAAAAAAACAATCGGAAACTATTAATTTTATCATCGAGAACTGGTTGACGTATAACATTATTAATCTCAAACACGTTCAATAAGTTAATCAACCGAAAAACTTAATACACCAAATTATAAGTAACAAAACAACGATACGTTCAACGCAACAGAAGCGCGTTCCTCTTAATCACTTCTAATTTATTTAGTCCCTCCGAGGACCGACCGGGTAATTTATAGCCGTCCCTTTCCAACCCCTAACGCGGCGCGCTCAGCCCGTCTCGCTCTCCCGGGACCATTTTTAATTAAAATCACCGGGAGAAAATTAGAAATTATATTCTATTTTCAAAAACTTGTTCTGACGGTTTGTTGGAGATTATCTCTTTTTTATGAGCCCCAGGTCGGGGCTTTGTTTTAACTGTCGAGGAATTGTCTGGAATGGAGTTCGCCGTGTCTTTTATGATTATGTCTTATTCATTTCAATCCGAGAGTCGGCGATCGGAACGTTCGACTTTATTAATTTAACGTCGGCCGATATAATGCCATGATTTATATTCCGAGCCGTGTGAAGTTTTAATAGCTGCAGGTTTACGAGTTGCGTCGTCTACGTGTGAATAAACTTCGTTGCGATAATTGTATTTTTCTTGTTGCTTTTCAATAAAAGATTTTTAATTAAGAGCCAGCCAAGTAGCAAATTGGCACGTACTTTCCCTGTTACGCTTAGGCATCTAACTGCCGCGAATTAGGAACAATGAAATGTAATGACGTAAAAACTGACAACTATCAAAAAAGTTTGACTTATATTTCGGTAACAAAATTGTAAAACAATCAAGACTTGAAAGACAACATAAAACTGACCACTAGCAAAAAAAATGCTTCAAAGACAATCTGGTCAAAAAGAAAAAAAGAAAATTAGTGTTCGAAAAAAATATTCATTCTAATTTCAAATTGTTCTTTGGCAGGTGGAGTTGGTGACGACGATGGCGACAGCGGCAAGCGGCGGCGGTCGCGGACCAACTTTAACTCCTGGCAGCTGGAGGAGCTGGAGCGAGCGTTCCTCGCCTCGCATTACCCCGACGTGTTCATGAGGGAGGCGCTGGCCATGCGGCTCGATCTGAAGGAGAGCAGAGTGGCTGTAAGTAGTTGTTACTCGATATTAAAGAGAGCAGAGTGGCTGTAATTTGTTGTTACTTAATCTGAAGGACAGCAGAGTGACTGTAAGTTTTTGTTACTTGATCTTAAGGAGAGCAGAGTGGCTGTAAATTGTTGTTACTTGATCTTAAGGAGAGCAAAGTGGTTGTAAATTGTTGTTACTTGATCTGAAGGAATGCAGAGTGGCTGAAAGTTGTTGCTATTTGATCTGAGAGAGAACAGAGTGGCTGTAAGTTGTTGTTACTTGATTAGAAGGAGGTTGTTGTTACTTGATCTTAAGGAGAGCAGAGTGGCTGTAAGTTCTTGCTATTTGATCTGAAGGAGAGCAGAGTGGCTGTAAGTTGTTGTTACTTGATCTTGCGGAGAGCAGAGTGGCTGTAAGCTGTTGTTACTTGATCTTAAGGAGAGCAGAGTAGCTGTAAGTTCTTTTTACTCGATCGTATGGCCGGTTTACATATCAACAAGTACAATAGCAAGTTAACTTTCCTGTTAGATTTCGTGCGCGTTCAAACGACGCATTAAAACGCAAATAACAACAAAACTTATTAGGACGGCAAGTTAACCCTTATCTTACAGAGAGCAGGGTGGCTATAAGTTGTTGTGACTTACTCTCAAGGAGAGCAGAGTGGTTGTAAATTATTACGATACAAGATTTCATCACATTGACATGACGTCTCTAATATCTAAAAATTTTGCAAGTTTGGTTCAATAACTAATAACGGGTTTATTACATTTTAAAACTTCTAACAAAAAAATACATAAGTTCGAATGACACGACTTTAAATCCCTATTTCATTTACATCTAACCATAGCCACCGACCACTATTAAACTACTCGTAACCGTTTAGCTACTATTAAGCCATCAAACCAAAATTGTAGTCGTCTCATTAAACATCGAAAATAGCCAATCCAGAATTAAAAGCAGGAAACGTAAATCAAAAAAACTTGAAAATGAGCGCTCCAGTCGGCCGTTGACGATTCGATTTAGTTATGGTGCTCAAACACCGCATTAAAACCCTTTGTGCGTCGTAGATAGGTTATTAAATATAATATATTTAGCGCAGACGAAAGGACGACGCTTCACGGATAATGTCTTCATTTCCTTCGTGGTTCTTGTAGTAATTTATGCGAAGATGCTGTGTTGGGAAATATTTAATGGGAGATTTGCACTGACTGCTGTGCTTTAGGTGCATGGGAAGTTAATAAATGTGAAAATAAGTACCCTTTTCTTGTTTTCAGGTTCATTCAGTTGGTTTGTATTTTATTTGCAAACGTGTTTTGCAGCCTTACCTAATCCACAAAAAAATCAATGGCAACCCTTGATTATGAATTAAAATCCTCAAAAAATGCAAATGAAAATCGCACGAAAATAACTTGCACGTTTTACGCGGGATCCTAACCCCAAAACCGGTGCCACATAAGGCTAAGTAAATAGCTGAAGGTTTCCTTTCAATATAAATGAGGGACGATTTCCCTTATTTTTTCCTGGGCCTCCCGAGCTAAGCGGTCTACAGGGACCGCCCTGTTGCCACACAACTTTTAGGGAACAACGTCTTGCGATAACATAGTTTGGTTAGATCCTCTTTGGCATTTACAAGGCCTTTGTGAACGGTCTAAGAATGGTTTAAAGTGGAAAACTTTTTGCTTATATTATTTGCTAAATTTTAACTGGCTGAAAAATTGTCCATGATTATTTCGCAGCAATAACAAGACAGGTACCTAAATTTTTTGCCTAAGTACGATTTAGCGATTTAGCGTTCTGACGTTCTGATTATGGCGAATTGTAAAGTTGTTTTAAATAAATGGTGACTGTAAATCAGCTGAATTTAGATTACTTAGCAGACCAGTACCTTGCTTAATTTATTTTTCTATTGCTGAGATTTTTTTTTATGGCTAATATATGTACCTATTACTAGCTGATTCCCGTGACCTTGATCGCGTTTATTCAGAATAGTATATCAGAGCAGTAGTCCAAAATACTAACCAAAAAACTTCCTAGTGAAATACTGCAACTAATTATCAAATTATATTAAGATTCGTTCAGCCGTTTAGCCGTGAACAGCTTGCTTGTATGCCTGTTTGTTATCGAAGCTGCTCACAAAATTTCACCAGAATCTGTTGAGGAATGCGAGGTATAGGGAAGGGTAGACGCCGGTCACAAGGTCTCTCGCTCGCAGAGCCACAATAATATTATTATGGGTGGTTCGTTATTTAGTAATATTGTGCTCATGTTTTATAAGAAAATTCGTGAAAAGCTTGTATGATAATGCCTGTATAATTTTATCAAACCTGCTCACAAAATTTTACTAGCATCGGTTAAGAAATGAGGAGGACAGACGCTGGTCACGAGGTCTCTCGCTCGCAGAGCCGTATGGGTGGTTTGTTATTTAGTAGTTTTGTGCTCGTTTTTTATAAGAAAATTATGCATTAGATTCATTAGCTCGCCATGTCCATTCATCATACAAGATGGACAGTCTAGTATAACAAGATAGCCCGACGGTCGATTCCAAGCCTCTTTGCGGACAGAACAAAGAGTTTCATTTGTATAAAGTACAACCGAGATAAGTTATAAGTTAATCCATTTCTATAATCAGTACTAACGTCGATTGTATGAGACGTTTATCGCAAAGGATCTCGTTTCGAGAGACAGAGTATCCCGCACGCTCCTAATAGTTGGTATAAATCAAAAGATTGCAATCTCGGAGGCACCCCTGGGACGCGAGCGAGACGGCACGATTGAATAGCATAGATTTAAATGGGTGGGTCAGATAAGGATGGCTGCAGGTTCCGCCGCTCCGACCTCGGCGCGCCGCAACCAGGGACGTCACAATTCGATTACAACTCAATAAACTTAAAGTGACTTGTTTGCGTCTGTAAAGTGGATTTTTTCCTCTCCTTTGATTTCTCTATTTTCTTTCGTTCGCTCGGCGCGGGCGTACCGACCTTTTATGTCACGGTTTCGCAATCACTTTTGCTTCATAGGCTGTAATAGCGTAACCATTATGGTGTTGATATTTCTGTTTTAAAACTAGGATATTAAATAAAAGATTGGCACCTGAGCGTTTCAAAGAAATTATACAAACTAAAAATGAAAAAAACAATTGCAACTGGAATGTGGAGGTGAAGAGATTACTTTTATCGAAATAATACGATTTTTACGAGGCAAGAAATCGACGGCATATTTTATTGAAGGGCTCCTCCTGGCCGTTAAAAACCCATTTCTTACGAAAAGTGCCGTATTCTAATCTAATTTCATCCTCGTCTGACGCAAACTTGCGAAAACTGCTAGCCGCCGAAAGCGCGGAAGTATCGACTTCATTTTAAAATTCATAGCATAAAATTTACATTTATATGCCAATTTCATTCCCTAACAGGGCGTCGGCGGTTGCACGCACACATCAGTATTCCGCACACATCCTACGTCCCGGTACACCCCAAAAGTAAAGAAAAAATATAAAGAAAATCGTCTTACATTTCCCGCTCGGTGGAGAAGAAAAAAGAATGGCGCGAGGCTTAAATATGGAACACTAAATGGAACGCTTAGGCGACAAAATGCGGATAGAATATAAAATTTAAGGAGTCACCTTCGTCCCTATCGCTCTTGCACGTTTTCCATTTGGCGTCTCTCTCTGCGAGATATCAGACATGAGCCCACTTCGCCGGAGGCTTACGGAGCGGTAAAAGATAGACACGAGCCCAGTAGGGCTGTCCCCGAGGCGTTGAATTATCGCACGTGAATAATTTCGCGGCGGCAAACAAGGCTTGCTCCGTATTAAACTGCCTTAATGTAATTACTGGAGCTAATGAGATGCAGTGTCTCGCTATTGAGTTATTCTGACAGGTCGTGCATGATTCGTAGAGAGTATTATTCATTGTGAACTAATGTGAACATTTCTACTATTAAATGGGATGTTCTATTTTATTATTGACTAGAATAGTAGAAGCTGGCATTAGCATAATTTAATTGGAAATACTTTAAAATAACTTCAGAAAATGAAAAAGGGTAGTGCTAATGTAGGGATTCTAGAGATGCTGCTCGATTTAGAAATTTCGGTATCAAAAGTCACAACTTTAAGTTGTTACGTAGTTATAACCTGATAGAATAATACAACATCTTTCAATTAAATGTCGTAAAATACCAACTATTGCCACCCCTAAAAAATATTGCTTTGCAAGCAACTGGAAAAGAGCCGAGCGTGTGAAATTTATATCTGTCTCTATCTATCTCATCGCATTTCGATATCAATTTCAGGGCTGAAACAAAAGAGATAGGCATAATCGTCTCGAATTACAGCGCTTTAAGTGATTTGCAATTGGTTTAGAAAAATGCACTTATTTGTAAGCTTTGACGATTTTTAGACATGTAGAAGATTGTTATGGACGATGTTAAAAAAGATAATGTTCCAATATACTTAAAATTAATTTGAAACGAAAATGTATATCGGATATCGGATAGGATATTGGAAAGAAAAAGGTTTGATGCAAGAATGAGGCCAACAATTAGGGAAGTATAAGAGACTCGTATGTAGAGCACATACATAACATATCGTCAAGCCGTTCCTCTGAGGGCTGGCAGAGGTGTAATACAACACCCACACTTCGCCGAACGATATTCAGTCCCAAATACGACAGGGGGCGAGCCTGTCGCCATACACCGGGCTCCAGTCATGTAGCAGGTGACGTACAACACGCACATAATTATATTGACACACTGAACAAATTGGTGCGTGCCGTTGGCTGCTATGTAGAGCACAAACAAAATAAAATACATAATGTTCACAGTCTACTTCTCGAGCGAGGGATTCCCAAAACATCATTTTATTCACGCTTGCCTCAACTCAAAAATTGCTATCGCTAACGCATCCCACTTCTGACACCTGCTCGTAGGTAGGATATAGATTGGTTTCTAAAAAGCGCTTCAAGCGCTGCCCGATCAAAGGGCAGGAAAGGAAATCGCTTCCCAAATCCCGGGAAATGACACGACCAAAATACAAGTCCATGTATCCACCATCGAAGCGACCCTTATTTACCAGCATTTACCGTGCTTAAGTAAAAGGGGAGCCGGGGGTAAGGCCGACGCGTCAATTGTGGACGCGCAACGATTTCCACAAACGGTTTCTGTATTTTTGTTAGTCACTTTTTTGAGGAGTTTTGGAGGGGTGAAAATGTTTGCAGACAAATGTTTACAAAGCTGTAGGAATACAATGATTTGTTAACAAGGACAGCTCAATACATTAATTGACTTGTTTTTTTGTAACGTTACAGCGTCGTTTCTTTATTATCCTACTTCCTATCCTATACTAATACTAATATAAACGCGAAAGTTTGTAAGAATGGATGGATGGATGGATGCATGTTTGTTACTGTTTCACGCCAGAACGGCTGAACAGATCTAGATGAAATTTGGCACAGAGATAGATTATGGTCTAGAATAGCACTTTTTAACCGCGGGGCGCAGCTTGTTCAGTATAATGCAGACTCTTTATTCATTTTTTTTTTATTTTAACGACGTCATCAAACAATTACAACAATTTTTTTTTTTTTTTACTATGACATTGAATGAATGTAATAATATAATGTGATATGTAGGTACACTTAATGATAACAATTTATGAAAAAATGCATGTCCTGGTGCTAGAGCACGGTGAGACCAAACATTGTTAAATTATAATCTATACCAACCCTTGTTTCTGCATTAAAATATTTTGAATTTGAATTTGAATAATTCTGAACGCTATGCACGTAGTACCTACTGATTTAATTGTGCTAAACTTACCCTGGCATAGAATATAGCCATTCTATTCTGTCATAAACTCCAACCAGATTAGTGTATAATACAATAATTTCAAATCTATGTCGTAAAAGTATCATATATTATTCACTGCATATTTAAACATGAGCACACATAAGCGTATAGATAACGTTTTAATTAAAGCGGGCCTTTCTTCCTCGTAATCGAAACACATTGATTACGGAATAGAATCCGAGCTGGTAATGGCCATCGGAGGCTCGCCCCTTCTAATGAACGGCTGTGGAACCGCAGCTCAGTGAATTAACTTTATACAAATGGTTTTTGATTAATTGTCGCATATTTGTACATGTAATGCAGTATAAGGTGCTGATGAGAGATAAGAAATAGGTTAGTATGAAACTAGAGTAGTAGAGGGTCGTTTATTGTGATTGTTGTGATAGATTTTTTAAATAAGCTGAAGGGAGAACCTTTTTTGCAATGGTCGCATACAAGTCAGAATTTTTTTTTGAGCTATTTGTTCAAGAGTTTTATTAGACCAAACGAAGCAAGGTCTAAGAGTCTACTCGGACATCAGGGCATTTGTTTGTCCGACTTGAGCATTGTTGATCCGATCTTGATGAAATTTTGCAGACAGGCAGTTTCAACATAATTTTTCAATTCGTATAATGAGTCAAATCGGACTAGCAGCTGTGGAGATTTGCGAAGTTTCTGCTCGAGGCGAGCGACTAGTAATTAATGTTTTTTTTCGTATTTAATTGGTTAGGTCCATGGTACTAATTTATTTATAGTAAAAAAGAGTAACAGAGTTAAGTTAGAGTACTTTTATTACAGAAACTGACGTGGTTTTCACACATTATGATTTATGAAACGGGAATTACTCACGTACGATTTAGTTGATTATTCCGACTAAAGTTTCAACTCGCGTAGCACTGTCTGTGCTGTGCGAGACGCAGTTGCGCGCGCGCACTCGCCTTTATAAAGACTGCCGAATGCGGTTGAAACTATAGTCGGAATAATCGACTAAATCGTACTTGAGTAATTCCCGTTTCATAAATCGTAAGTTAAAGTACTGCTTCTAAATATATTATCGACTTCGCCCCCATCTAATGAGGGCCGAAACACCCCACCTTCCCCTACCTGGGCCATTAATACGGGGAATTGACGCGGCTTTGTGAATTTATTTCGTGACATCTTAATTACCTGCGTTATAAAGATGTGTTTCGATATAGTTAGCATTTAAAATAAGCAAAATTATTAACATTTAGTAATTAGTTAATTTTGTAATAGACAATGCGCGTGTTGTGTGTTGGGGAGTCAATTATGTTAATTCTGACGTAGACTATTATTTCATCAGAGGAATAAAGGTCCCCTCTTGTCAGTTCTTCTGAGGTGAGGCTCGCTTTCCGAACAAGGCGGTCGAGTCATTATTAAAAATCGTTTAATTTTTTAAACTTTAACTTCAAACGTCGCAATTAGAGCCCTAGAGCCCTTCTGGGTTGCCAGGGCAATTCGACAACCTTCCCTCGGCGACAGCCCAAGCTGTACCTCAGAGGTGCCCTTGAGCTCGTCGCCCATAGTTTGTAAGCATTTTTGAGGCCCTGCGCCATCTGCGCTTGCCTAATGCCCGGTACACTGTCGAGGCCTCAGTGGCCACCAGCATAGAGTCATTAAAAAAAAAAGAGGAATAAAGGTAAAATAGATTTATACTTATCTATTAAGGGTCACTTGCAGAAGCCCGGGAATTATCTTTCGAATTCGGAGTTAACAGCTCATCAGAAGTTTGAGCCACCAAGAGTTTGAAGCTAACAGTGTGTAAACGCAATATAAGAACGATACTTTTTACATTTGAACTCTGCGTGTAATAATTTAACTGTGTATCTTCTGCAAGTGAACCTTACTGAAATACTGCTGCATTTAATTTTATTAAAAGGGAATACTCATACTCATACTAATTTATTTATACGATTAGTATACGTCAAAGGCCAAAAATCAAATAAAAAAATAATTGAATTCATAATATAGTAAATGTCATAAAATAATATCAATATCCAATTTAATAAATTAGGTGTACTAGGATATCATTTTTCGTATTAAGAATTATTTTTCAATGTCATAGAAATGAATAGATGGAAACGTTTTGTTAATTACAATTAGTTTTAGTTACTTGCATTTTCAAACAAATTAATACAATACAATACCACAACTCTTCATCAAAATCATAAAATAACTACAATAATACTTATATAACGCTAAACTAGGTTTTTAATGTGCAGCCTTATCGGCCTAAGCGGTCTCTTCCAGGCAAAGACAGGAACATTTAAATAAATAGCACAGGACTTGCATGTCAACAAAAATAATTTTACTAAAAATACCTTGATTTTAAGCAATATTAATCTTACTTTAATTTCCGTAGACCGTCTACGTAGCTTGCGTAGACCTTTTTTATTGTGGACCTTGTCGTTGTTATATCATAGAGTTATACTTAACTATACATGAAGCAAATCTAGTTTATAGTCTATATGAACAACGAAAATAATGTTAAAAGCGATGAATGATATATGAGGAAGGCTCATCTCTCAAGCCAGAGGAAGTGGGTCCGAACCCAGCCGAGGTTACGCACCAATTTGTTCATTGTGTGAACAGATGTGCGTATTGTATGTCATCTGCTACATGACTGGAGCCCAGTGTATGGCGATAGGCTCGCCCCCTGTCACATTAGGGACTGAATATCGTCCGGCGAAATGTGGGTGTTGTATTACACCTCTGCCAGCCCCTTGGGGGAAAGGGGTAACGATATGTATGAAATTAATGTTAAAGCGATTAATGATAGCCTTGTTGGAAGAAAGCTCACCTCTCAAGCCAGAGGATGCGGGTTCGCACCAGTTTCATCATTTGCGAACATATTATGCATGTGCATATTTAATGTCGTCTATGCTATATAACTAGAGCCTAGTGTAAGGCGACAGGCTCACCCTCTGTCACATTTGGCACTAAATATCGTCCGGGAAGTGTAGGTGTTGTAATATAACTCTGCCAACCCCTTCTGAGGGAAAAGGCGTAGCAACATGTAATAATATGAAATTATTGTTTATTTTGAAAATGACATCTTGCACTAGCGTTTTTGAAGTGGCAGATTTTGGAGAGGCTCTTAAACGAACTTACTCTATTTATCTGAATCTAGCTAAATCTGCATTTATTTCAATTCTTTCAACTCCTGTGACAAAAACACACAAACACAAAATCCACTACTTAAAATTAACTTAATACGAAACTTAATTAAAAGCTAATGAACTAATTTCTCCCGCTCCACGAAGCAACCGAACTAATGGAGTTCTCAAACTAACTTTCAATTTAATTTACGTACTATAAATAAAAAGCTTCCACTAATTGTTCGATCATTACAACTGATGGTCGGCAATTACGGTTGATCATTTCGGAACCCGCAAAAGGCGTTAAATCCCATTTTATTAAATTAATCCTTATTAGTCCCGGTTTTAATACATTTCGCTTTAAAACGGAATGGGTCCCTCGTAAACATGACCTTTGTATTTCGCTCCAATACTTGATGGTAGGGCATTCGCATTAGTTTTATTCAATCGCTCTTTAGGGATGAGTGTTTGAAGGTACAGGGAGCCTACCACATCTTATTGTCATGATAGTTACGTTTTGTTTTTGAACATGCACGACTATGAACCTAATTGTACAGCGATACGATTCGCGGTCGCTTATATAAACTATTTCTGGAGGGACGGTATTCAAAACCACCTTAATGTAAATGTAAACGACTAATAAACATAACGATATATAACGATAATCCAAACCATGAGGGCGCTGCCGCCGTCGCGAACGTATCGTCTCCGTGATAAAAAATAATTTAAAATACAAAACCACAATTCTATGCTTATGTAATTAGTTTAACGTGTAAATACCTTTTTAAAAATATAGTGATAGTGTTTTCGTAACTAAATAAATAGCGGTTTTTAAGAAATTCATTAAATTCAAGTAACAATAGTCAGTTAATAAGTGAAGTGTATTGAAATAGACTTGAAGACTAGAAACTGTGTAGTGTATAAATAAAAAAGACTTTGAATGAGGGAACAGTGCTAAAGACTAATATAAAATTTTAAAATCTTAATTAATTAATAAATCCATGGACTTGTTTTGTTTAATTACCCTCATTCAGTGAAAAATAAATCAACGGAGTGTGGGGAAACAGTGCTAAACGGCAGCGTGTGAGTCACCAGTAACGGCTTCTCAGGGACGATATTCAGATTTTAGAGGGACGGTATTCAAAACCACCTTAATGTAAATGTAAACGACTAATAAACATAACGATATATAACGATAATCCAAACAATTGAGGGCGCTGCCGCCGTCGCGAACGTATCGTCTCCGTGATAAAAAATAATTTAAAATACAAAACCACAATTCTATGCTTATGTAATTAGTTTAACGTGTAAATACCTTTTTAAAAATATAGTGATAGTGTTTTCGTAACTAAATAAATAGCGGTTTTTAAGAAATTCATTAAATTCAAGTAACAATAGTCAGTTAATAAGTGAAGTGTATTGAAATAGACTTGAAGACTAGAAACTGTGTAGTGTATAAATAAAAAAGACTTTGAATGAGGGAACAGTGCTAAAGACTAATATAAAATTTTAAAATCTTAATTAATTAATAAATCCATGGACTTGTTTTGTTTAATTACCCTCATTCAGTGAAAAATAAATCAACGGAGTGTGGGGAAACAGTGCTAAACGGCAGCGTGTGAGTCACCAGTAACGGCTTCTCAGGTGACTCAACGGGTTGCCGCAGCTACGGCTTGCCAATTTCGTCACACGCACTAACGAGCGGATGGCCCAGGGGCCGTAGTGCCTGCGTTCAAGCTGTGGTGTCTAAGTTCAGATCCCTCCGAGGTCGGTCAATTATTTTTTTTTGTTTTGTTTCTTTTTGAACGTTATTAATATACTTTGTGTCCCTATTATTACTTTTGGACACAAAATGGATAATACAAAGCCAGAACCATGCAGAAAAGTTTGTTTTAAATGCCAAAAGCTTACAAAAACCAGAGATATGCTGTGTTGCTCGTCTTGCAAAAATTATTATGACATAAATTGCGCACAAGTGTCAAGTACCAGATTTTATATTATGGAAAAGTCTAAAAGGGATGTCTGGAAATGCCACGCTTGCTACAACACCAAAACTAAAATCACAATAAATCAAAGCACAAATTCCGACACAAGTATTGACATAAATACTCCCGTGTCGCACGTGACACACAGAAGAGTGAGACATAAGGCGATCCCTGTAACACCCCTACACAAATCTGAGGAAGACCAGCAAACCAGTTCTGATGACGAGCTACATAGCCTACCTGACATAACTACACTTCAAGACGAAGGCGAACTAGAACTACTTAAGGAAATTTCACAGTTAAAGCTACAATTAGAGATTGCACATAAAGAAATAGAAAACCTAAATGTAGAAAACTCACAATTAAAAAAGCAAATTGTAGAGAAAGAACACTCAACCGTAAAATGGAAGAAACTCTTTACAGAAGCAATGAGTACACCCAGGAGGCGAGGGTCTTTTTGCAGAATAGTTAGCTCAGACAAAAAAGTTGAGAAAAGTGTAGTACCGGGAAGATCTTTAGACCTAGATGATTTTCCTACTCAAACTAACACCGTAGGAGTAGAAATTCAAGAGAAATCCAAGACAGACATCCGGAATGTAAAGGAAAAGCAACTAACTGCACAGAACAAGAAAGATGAGGTAATTAGAAGAGCTGGTGATAAAATTAGTAAAAATGTCACAAGCAATTTAGGTATAGTCAAGAAAACTGAGAGTAAAAACAAACAAAAGAAGGTACTACTATTTTCAGACAGCATAGGTCAAGGAATAGCCTCAAAAATTACAGACAAAACGGACTGTGAAGTACTAAACACCTGCAAACCAGAAGCAGGATATCAAGCAATTTTGGAAAAATATGGTGTGATGACTGAAAGTCTTACCGAAGAAGATGTGATGGTAATACTACTGACTAAATATGAAAAATCACTGCATGATAGCAAGAAAAATTACATAAAACTGTTGAAAAATATTTTTAAAGAGAGGCAAAGAAAATATAACGTACTAATTACCGGCTTGCGATACGACGGTAGACACGATCAAGATATTTACTACATAAATGAAGAGATAGCTAATATGGCTAACGTAAACGAAAATATAAAATATATAGATCCAAATATGAGGTATAAAAATGCTGAGATTAACAATTACAAAGTACTAAAAAGTTTTATTACAGAAAATGTCATTACGTGTATAAAGCAATTTCAAGGATCATCGTCACTGCGCTTCATCAGGTGTAAGGACCAACAAACTATCACACAATATCAAAACCTAAATTTTACAACGGCACGGGACAGGAGGCAGGAACGATGATCCTTCATGCGAATGTACGAAGCATACATAATAAATACGTAGAAATTGAAAACTTGCTAACGGAACAAGACTGCGACGTATTGTGTTTAACAGAGACGTGGGGTAAAAATCATCAAATACATGCAATGACTATCGATAATTATTTACTAGCAAGTTGTTTTAATAGAGTTTTTTTCGAACACGGTGGGTCAGCAGTTTTTGTAAAAAAGGATGTAGAATTTAAAGTTAGAAATGATTTAAATAAACTGTCTTTTGAAATGAACTGTGAAATGTCAGCAATAGAACTTAAATCTTCTAAAATTGTTATAATAGCATTGTACAGACCAGATTATGACATTGATTTGTTTTTCAGAATTTTAAGAAAACTTTCAAATAAACTCTGTAGAGAAAACAAAAAGGTTGTAATAGCAGGTGATTTTAATTTAAATGTTTTAAAAATGGACAAAAATGTTAAAAAATTCGAAGGAATATTAAATAGTTTCAATTTTAAATGGGTAATTAATGAGCCCACTAGAACTCAAACAACTAAAAATGACATAACCAGTTCTACTTGTATAGATAACTTTGTTGTAAACTTTGATGATTATAAAAGCTCCGTTTTAGGATGTAAACTTTCTGATCACAATGTAATCAAAATAGAACTACTCAATCTTAAAAAATCTAATATTGTAAAAAAACTTGAACCTCACTTAACACGTGCTTTCTCAAAGAATAATCTTAAGTATTTCAATTACTTGTTTAACAAAAATTACAGTAATTTAAAATTAGAAATAATGTCAGCAACTGATGCGAATACAAAAATGAGGATTTTTCAGGAAGCATTGAACTATTTTTACAACATAGCTTTTCCTAAAATAAAAAAACAAATACGAAAAAATCAGAAAAACTGGACTACATTAGGCATAGAAACATCAAAGAAAAATTTAATTAAATTAGAAATATTACAAAATCACCATCCCAGTGAACAAAGATTACAAACCATTAAAAAATATAAAAAAGTATTAAAAAAGACAATGATTGCTGCAAAAAAGTTACAATACCGACATAGAATAAACAAATCTAGCAATAAAATAAAAGAATCATGGTGTATAATTAATGAGCAAGTAGGTCGAAATAAAAAACAGAACGTAAAATCTTGTATCGATTTAGTCAAAAATGATAGGCAAGAGGTAATCACGGAAGCCAAAGAAATTGCAAATTTGTTTAACGATTTTTTTTGTAATATTGCTTGTAAATTGACAAATAACTTAAATGTAGTTGCTGAAAATTGTTTGAAATATCTAGATAATACGAATAAGCCAAAGACATCTATCAAATTTAATCCTATAGATTACAAGGAATTAAGAAAAATTGTGACGAACTTAAAGCAAAAAGCTTCTCTAGATATCTATGATATGAGTACAAAAACATTAAGAAATATTATTTTGAACAATGACAATATATTTGAGTTAGTATTTATTATTATAAATTCGTGCTTAGTCGATGGTTCATTCCCCGACGTACTTAAACCGGGAAGAGTAATACCAGTTTTCAAGAAAGGGGATTCTTCAGACGTTAATAATTATAGACCTATTTGTATTTTACCAGCGATGTCAAAAATTTTAGAATCTGTCATTAAATACCGAATAGTTGATTACATGGAAGAAAATAACTTGTTTAATGTTGCACAATTTGGATTTAGAAAAGGTCGGTCGACTGAAATGGCGATAAGAAACGTAATATATTATATTCTTGAATCTCTGGATGGCTCTAACAGATGTGCAAGTATATTTTGTGACCTTTCAAAGGCGTTTGATTGTTTGAGGCACGATGTATTAATGTTAAAATTAGAATACTATGGATTTCGTGGAACCGAGCTAGATATGATGGTATCTTATCTCAGAAATCGTAGTCAAACAGTATTTGTAAATAAGTCTTCGTCATTAGTAGGTTCAACATCAATAGGAGTCCCACAGGGTTCGATTTTGGGGCCTTTATTATTTTTAATGTATATTAACGATCTTGCAAGTGCCATGCCAGATTGGATGGACATAATTCTTTTCGCAGACGATACCCATGTTGGGATTAATGATAAAAGTAATCAAAATTTACAATTAAAAATAGACAAGGCTATGGATTTGCTTAAAGAATGCTTTAATTGCAATGGTATTATTCTTAACGCAAATAAAAGCATTGTAATGCAATATCAGTCGAGATTAGGTTTATTCGGTAATTCAACACGTAAGGAAAATGTCTTTTTAGGGTATCACATAGACAGTACAATTAGTCACACTGCTCATATCGATAATATATGTAAGAAGCTTGCAAGCGGAAATTACGCCTTGTTCAAACTCAAGCCCTTATTAGATAAAGAAACTCTTATTTCAGTATATTATGCGTATATACATTCTGTTATAAGATATGCTGTTACAATCTGGGGGAACGCTGGAAATATTGTAAGAGTTTTAAGATGTCAAAAGAGATCAATTAGAATAATTAACAGCTTAAAGAAACGTAGTTCAGCGAAGAAATACTTCAAAAATAACAAAATAATGACAGTAATATCTCTTTACATCCATAATAGTTTATTAGAAATTCATGATGCTAATTTACCAAAAATTAAAGATAAATGTCCACACAACCTAAGAAATAAAGATAAGCTAATTGTACCGTGGACTAGGTTAGTTAAAGTTAAGAAGCAGGGCCGCCATGCTAAAATTTTAATGTACAATAAATTACCAAATCGTATAACCGAACTAGATAATAACCAATTTAGACAGACGCTAAAACATTTCTTTGAAAGCAACCCGTTTTACAATTTAAGTGAATATATGTCATTTGAGTTCTCGGAATCCTCATTTTTGTACCGAAATCAAACGGAGCAAATTTTGACATAAATTTTTTTTAACATAAGTAATAATTTATTAACCTTCTTCTTAACAATTACTAGTATGTTACTTTTTATTTTTAACTGTTTACCTAATTTTAAGATATTATTGTAAAAATGACTTGCCAGTGACATTGAATGTTTATTATGGTCAATAAATATTTCTGATTTCTGATTTCATGTACACTATGAGGGTAATTTCAGTATGAATCGAATGGATACCAAGACCAATACGACAGAAAGACACCAAAGAAAAATAATACGAGATCCGTCCTCATCCGTGGTCCAGCGCAAAGTGCCGGTTGGCGGGGCGGGCGACTCAGGCGCATTTTTTGTATGTGTTGCCAAAACTTATGCACCGTCGACAAATAAACGTAACCATTGCCATGAGATGTCATGGTAGGCCCTCAAGCCTGAATGTAGTCGGGGTTACGCTGGAGTGGTACCTACTTTATCATGAGATAACCGATCTTGAAAAAATATATTGTTTTTGCCTTTGGCAAGGCTCAAAAGAGCTTACAATTATTTTTTGCTCGACTAAGGCGAAGCTAAAAGAAGGGTTAAATTTTTAATAAAAGTTTTAGTTACCAGCGTTCACCAATATTACTCCGTATTTCATCACACATTTTTTAACCTCAAATGATATTTCGTTCTTCCTAAGGTTGCTTTCTCGCGATCAGGAATTCTCTCGAACGTCAATATTCCTACAAATTCCTGAAACAAAACAATAGATTTAGTTAATTATTTTTTAATTGGCACTATTAGGTATTTAAACTTAATTATTTTGATCAGTCTCGGTAGTTCGCTGTAAATAACATTGATAATGTTAATAGGTTTGTAATACCCAATAACTTACTGGGATAAATTAGTATTACAGTAAAAGCCCTGGGATTAGCTCTAAAGCTGACGAACGCGTAAGCATCTGCTTATAGATCACCATTGAATTAATTTCCAATAATAGATAATTGATCCTAATAGGTTGTTATCTTACTCGTAATATACGAATGAACATTTACATGCTTATATTATTACTAATGTAGCTTAGCTTCAAGAGGCTTGTTTTATTCTATAAGTCTAGATATTGGTATACAATGCTTGGTGCGTGTGGCACACACAAAATTAGTTTTTTTTTTTATCTTAGTAAAGTTAAGTACTTACGTGCTTAAGAACCTAAGTGAGTATTTTTAAATTATCGTGCGTGCGTTTGGATGCGTGCATGCGTTTGGATGCGTGCGTACGCATTCGTGCCTAGAATGAGAATCATGATGAACCTCGCTGAAATCTGAATCTATCTGTACTTCACACCGGAAGACGTTGAGGCATCAGTTTAATTATAGAACTGAGCGTTTGCATCTGAACGTGTGGGTATGTTTAAAAGCCTTGCGCCAGGAACATAGTTAAAATTATGCAAGCTGCCTGTTTATTATCCCTGGTTTAAGTCTTTTGAAGATGCATTTTAAGTTAAAGACGCCTCAACCTCGTCCAATGTCAAGCACCAATAGATTAAGCTTTCGCAGCAACGCCGCGACTTTATCCAAGACACAAATGCGCACGCACGCATCGAATTAGCATGTAAATGCGCAAGAGTTTAACGTCTCAATCTGCGTAGAGGCATTTTACATACCTTTGCGGCGGAGCCGACAATAAATGCAGCGGTTTGAGTGTTTCATAACAGTTAAAGTTCAATTTAGACAAACCACCTACGAGAGCTATTTCTATCACTACTACATGTTCTGTGAATAGAACTTTTGCAGGGCAAATTGAGTGACTTATGAAACAAGCTGGTTCCGTCTTATTGTTGTCCAAAGGTCTCCCTATCCCCCTTTCCATCTCCCATGATCCTGGGCTTGGCGGACCAATTATTTCAAAAGCAGTTTAACAATCAACATTAACTTACGCGATGTTTTTTTTTAACAGGTATGGTTCCAAAACCGGCGCGCGAAGTGGCGTAAAAAGGAGCACACAAAGAAAGGCCCAGGGCGGCCCGCGCATAACGCGCACCCGCAGTCCTGCTCCGGAGAGCCCATCCCACCACACGAGCTGCGCGCCAGGGAGAGGTGAGGAATTTACAAAATGGACCTTGAAACACCTAGAGCCTAGTCCTAAATCTAATAAAACTGTAGTAGGGTAAACAAGGCAGGACATTGGAAGTTTTGGAAGGAGTGTTTGATTAGCTGGGTCTCCTCTAACAGAGCATGCCACGCGAGGCAAGCTTCTTTCTTAGTCTGGAGCGTGGTAACCTTAGCAAACAGAGCGAGATGGAAGCGCTCCTCGCAAGACATACTCAAGCAGTGGAGACCTAGCTAATCAAATACCCCTTCAAATACTTCCAACGCCATGCTTTTTTTACCCTTTACAGTTAGGTTAGGTTTAGGACTCCCTGCCAAATATGTGGCCGTATTACTAGCTACTGTATAGCCACGCACGATTGTAGATGCAACCAATTAATTGTACTACAAAACAATCATCTTTTATAGATGTCACCGAGCCATTGATGATAAGGATAGGTTGGGTTTTAGGTTAGTCCAATGATCGCTGGAAGTGGCGCTAGAAGCACACAAAGAAACCATCTTTAGATTTAGATTATCTCACACTGTGCCTTTATTTTTCTGACTATAGCTAGTAAGGTTAAAAACTGTTTACGCAAAAAGTACACCGAGGAAAATGGGTTAATGTAATTAAAACCTATATTCCTTGGTATAACTACTTATTGAGACGCTGATGCAGAAATACACTAGAGATTTGTTGAAAAAAGAAAACAGTTTTGAAGTAGAATTTCCGCAAAGAACGCCGGATTCGATCAATTAGGAAAGGTTAAGTTAGATTTAGTATAGGTCTAAATCTAGCGGCACAGGTAAGGCAAACAAAGAACGTCCTGCTCTAGTCCTCTAAGCAAATAGTGGTAAATTCTATAAACTGTGCTTGACATCACCGAGACAAAATAGATTTTTAAAGAAGACTTTATAATTAAATTAATCAAGAATTAAAATTCATTTCCACTCGCATAAACCAACAAAAGTTAATGTGTCCATTATAGAAGCGAAAAACGTTTTATACACTAAAGCTTCGTCCAAACTGAGCAAACTGCGAGCGAATGACTGCTTGCGTCCAGTTGGGTTACTTCACTGCTATACTGTCACTCATATATATTTTAAATAAAGTATCCGAACAACGCGTACTGAGTCAGTGCGTTTTCAGTTTGCGGCGTAACCTGACGAACAGCTGCTTAGCATTTTGTTAGCATAGTTCGTCGCCTGGTTGACATTGAGTTTGCTCCATACGCAACTCAGAGTCCGCCAGCGGACAGTCAGCCGCTCACAGCTTGCTTAATCAGAACGAAGCCTTAGCTTGATTATTGTGAACGGTAATCAAACGCATAAAGTTAATCTCGGCGTTAGAATCAAACACGCACATAGCTATGTTATCGTAAATTTTAGCAATTAAATTCAGTAAGCCGATGTACGAGTATATGTCTTCGCAATCACAAATTCAATTTAAATAGTTTATGTTACGCAAGTTAGGTGATAACAAAAACCGCTACTTGATTAAGTAGCAGTTCTTTATTCGTCCGATTTCAGTCCAAACTACTCAAATAAAGCCATCAACGTGTCATCTGGGATATTATTGAAATAACAACGTGTTATCTCAAATGACCTGCGTATAATTTGTACATGTTTGGACTCTTCGGTCGAATGCTTATCTTTTTAATATGGCGCCGATTTTTGTCATACCTACATTGATTGGATCATTTTGACCTTAATATCAATATCGTTCTATGTAGTCATAGTCTTGCTTTGATAAAACCGACAATTTATTATTTTTTGTTTAAAAGACAGCTCTGAAACAAAACTATTTGTGTTTTATTTGCTGAACTTCGAAAGCATCTTTTGGTTTCTCATATCATATCTTAGACGCCATATTATCTTGTCTTTCTTTTAGCTCATTTATGTGTATTGTAATGTGCATCAAATAACACAGATTTCAAAACCTTTTAAGCTATTTTGCAAGGTTCTATACTAATTGGGCCCTCTGATTTAATCACAGGGCGAGAAGAAGAAAGAAACTGGCAAAAGCGTTGGATCGACAAGCACGGAAACTGCGAGCTAAAGGCATCGCGGTCGACTTGGAAGCTTTGAAAGCGGAATATCTGGCCCAGCACAGGAATACTGGCATTTATTCAGATTCAGACGGAGATGGTGACGGAGAAGAATGCATGATTGACGTGGTCGGTGGTGACTCCTGCCACGATTCAGGCCCAGAAGACTTTTCTCTAACAGGACGCCTCCGCGCGCCTTCTGGAGCTGATGGGATAAACAACTCGGACAGTTCCACTTCCGACGCCCATTCCGGAAGACACTACAGCCCCACCCCGGACCCACAAACATCTTTCTTCCAGCAGTTTGGAGCCGCAAATGGAAAGTTCGAGAAGTTTGACTTCGATCCAGGACGAGCGGTCTCTTTAGACCTCAGCGCGAGTACGGCGACTGAACAGAACCTCTCGAAGGAGAGGAAACATAACCCGTTCAGCATAGAATCTTTACTGAATAACACGTGAAACTGGCTGCCACCGTAGAGGCTCTCAACATTTGTGTACCAGTGACTTTTGAAGGCATTTTCTGTAATGTTCCTTTGCTTTTACACAAACTTGCTGAATTTACATTGCTAAGGCAAATCAGCCATCATGGCCGTGAAATTTATATGCATTTTGAGGCTATTGATTCAGTGATGATAATATATTTTGGAGAACGTTGTTTTTATCAATAACGAAATCCTTAACCAGCTCTATCTCCTACTCGTAGCAAGGCTAAGTTTTCAGAATATTGCCTATGGTTGTTCGTCTTACGTTACTTTGCAAATTCAGTGAGTTTCATTACTAATATTTACTAGGATTAAAGGTACATGCATTTTGTCTTTTTCACGATAAAGGTCTTACTCTCTCGAGTCGAATCTATGTAACGCTTTATAATTTGATGGAATGAAATCAAATGCATAATTACCTATCCTAACCTGAGGCCCTAGACCAGTTGCATTCGCTTTCAAAATATCATATTTTATTTCTCCTTCTACAATCACTAACGCTTGAACATCAGCTGCTCATTGGACAAAGTCAAAGTCAAATTCAAAATGTAATCAAAAAAAAACACTTATGAACGTCAAAGTTTTACAATAAACTCTTCTTGTTCGGAAAAAGAGCCACTACTCAGAGGAACAGGCAAGAAACTGAGGGGCATTTTTTTGTCTCACAAATTTTGGCTTACAACTTTAACATCATATTAGGTCTATGTACTAGGTAGTGGCTACTTGGCAGAAATAAAAGACATCTTTGTCTTCCAAAGAATTGTTAACCTTATAATATCCTCTTTTCATGAAGTTTGTACTCGAAATACGAACTGTGAAAATATTACGTGATGTTATTGTCATATCATCTAATCAGTTGCCAACGTTTGGGCGTTAGTAATTTTAGAACTGAATAGAATCGCTTGGAAGCGTATGTATCTTATAGCTAACATAGTCACTTAAATGGAGATTGTAACTTACTCATATACAGAGCTTGAAAAATATGCACGTTCTCAGTGCAAAGTTAACGTTTTTAGGCGTATTCAATCGTGTGCAAACGATTTTTAAGCGTGCCACAGACTTAGTTAAAATTTGTTAAGATATCTCAAAGGTCCGCGAACCACTTTAGACTAACTGCGCATTGGCTAAAGGCTTTCTGTTGCGATTTCGTCTAGAAGGAGACGACGAGCGAAGAGAGCCGATACGAGCTCCTAGTGTTATCTACAGAGTGACAAATGGAGTTTCAATATTTTTTATGACTTTTGCACTTCTCTAATCATTCTTAAATAACTAAAAATTTCCCTTGTATTATGGATAATTTTAAAAGTAAATAATGTACACAACCTTCTTATGTATAGGAATTTTTAATTTGTTTTATTTATCTATTAAATAAATCAGTCAAAAGTGACCCCTTACAAATACGGATATTTTTCATTGCTCTATTTTCTCTTGAGGACGTTTTAAAAAAAACTAATAAAATAAAATACACGTCAAATTTTATCATAATAAGATAAATGGTTTCCAAGAATTTTGACAAGCGCGTATGGATAGAAAATCCAGTGCGTCGCGGAACCCTTAAGGATTCATAAACTAAATCGTTTATGTATCAAAATATTAATTATCTGTTATACTTATATGTGCACGTGTAGTCCCAAGCAAATGTGTGGACGCGGTTAGTGAAATATAAAGATATCATAATATATTACAGCATAGTCTGTTGCACGCTTTAAAAGCTCTCTATAGGTACGTTTTCAATCTTCTCCATTTTTTTTGTGTAAATTAGCTCCTATAGACAGGTATCATTAAACAGCTTAAAGACTTAATATGTACCATTTTAAACTACATATCGTGTGAATACTAGACGTAGAAACTGTATTATATAGTCAGTAGTGTACATAATCGCTCACTTTATTTATTTTCAAATGTTAATATCTTTAATTGGGGCAATACCTTATAGATTTGTTGGAAATGTAGTATTTTATTTTCTTTGTGAATTTCAAATTTTATTGTTTGTAGTTTAATCGAATATTTAAATTATAATTGGGTTTAATTTCTTCTGTATTCTTGGGCCTAGAGGCTGACTATTTTTATCTATTTTATTTATAAAGGCTAAATAGTGCGATAAAGAAAATATCAAAGATTTTAAATGTATTTATCGTGACTTATTCAAAATTACTAAGATGTGAAGAACGAAATGTTTAAAAAAAATTTACATCGTAACGGAGATGAAACTTCATAACAGCGTTGACATATTGATGTAAGTACCTGCCTACGAACTTTTGTACTAGTGAATTTAATTCACACTTGCCTCGGCCGACCTTATTTAAATTATTTCAATAATAATAGCAAGCATACCTAATGCTTATCACAATAAGTTTTATTTTTCGATTGACGTAAAAAATGAATGTATTTATAATAATTACCGTTACACAATTGTTCATATAAACCATACAATTTAATTGAAGGTAAACTAAAACAAAGAGGAAACGGCCATTACGAGAAATTATAATCAAATAAAAGTCAATGAAATTAAAGACTTACAGCGTCGAATAGAATTAGGGTCAAAATCCATTGGGGCTAGAATAGTAAGAATCTCACTTACCAACACATGTGAAAAAAAACAAAGTTTTGATTTAGGTTACTTTCATACAGTCAGTAAATATTTCAATAGTATCCATAATATACTGACTCACAAATAAGTCATTGATGTCAGCATGGTTAACAATAAACCAGCCCCCTAATTCTACTAACCAATTGTTTCAAAATTATTAACGAATTGTTAATCAAATTGACACTTTTTGTACACACTTTTTGTTTTTTCGTTTGAAGTGTCAAAAATTGACAATTAATAATACAGACGGACAGGTAATAAACTCTACCTATTAATGACTACTACCTATTTACTAAGGTTTGCCTGTTTGTGTGTTTGTATGGGGCAATCTCTGAAATTACTAGTCCAATTTCAAAAATACGTTCACAAAAAAAGGCTATAATCACTAATGATGGCTAGGTATTGAAACGTGAGTAAAGACGTAAACATTTGAGCTAGTATGAAATAAACCACGTGCCTAACCAAAAGACATATTCTAAAACGACGCTCAGTCCTGCGAATCTCGATTTAAAACTAGTTTTTAATAGAGTAAGTTTTGAATCGAGATTCATGACAGAGTGTCGTTTTAAAATGTCGGGTCGTGACCGTCGTCGTTATAGGAGCTCAAGGTATAGATTTATTTACATTTTTTCAACTCTTGCGCCTTCTAACTACAGCGAGTTTAAGTATTGACCCCGCGCCAATAGTGCTCAGAAATATAATATCGCATCGTAAAATATCAACAATTTAACGAACGTTTAATGCATAACGCCGATAAGAACGCCAATTAGCGAAACAAAATGGCTGACTTTACAGCCATTTTTAGTCACATTTGTAGGTGGGAGTTTGGCCTTTATTTGCGAGAGTTAAGGTTCAAAATTTAGATTTGCGATTCTAACAATGTGTACTGTGATTGGTCATGCACGCATTGTCTCGGGCCGCTGACACGTGAAATTGTATGGATTTGTATGAAATTGTCCTTTATATTCGACCACAGAAATATACGTCTTGTAATTAATTAAAAACAGTAGGCACTTACACAAAAGTCAATGAATCATTTTCAGTTTCTTTCATCCAATATATGTGGCCAAACGACTTTAACTTTTTTTTTTAAATCCATTATTTTGACAATAGTTGTTATATAATATTTTACATATATACGAATATATATATATTATATATATTTTGATAATAGTTGAAAATGAGTTGATGACGATAATAATCGTCATCAACTCATTTTCTTATTATTATTGTTTAGATTTTTTTATCTATTTTCACAACGCTCCTAGTTACTTAATATATTATGAAATCGAACATGATAATGGCTTATACCCTACTGTCAAAACGTCCTGCGGCCCGCATGCAACCCGTGTCCCAACGCAAAATACTAGTTACAAAATGTCTACGCAACTGAAAACACTATTCAGTTTCTTTATATATTATAATGCAAATGGTATTAGGCTTGCTATATTTATTTAACTACCTATTTAACCTATTTCTCACGTCGTTTAGTATCTCATTTTGTTATATAAGTTTTAAGATCTCTCTTACATGTATAATATTATAATGATAATGTCACAGATTATTAATTTTAATTATTCAAATTTAAGTTATTGGTTTACAAAATGCCCACTTTACATAAAATAATACTTTGAACTGCACACGACTTCTCTAATAAAATAAGTAGAATTATACTAATTGTACATTACTGTAGTCTGAAACAAATATTCTTAGGTACAAAAATATATTTAAGTTAATTTATGTTTATAGATGAATGCGAGGTGATACATGGTTATCTGTAAATTGATTATAACAATAATTATAAGATGTAAAAAGGTATGTTATGTGAGTAATTTATTGAATCAAAATATAACACGCGTAAAACACAATGTACGTTTATTTTTTCACCCTGATAGAGCTTTAGACAAGACTAGCTGCGTCCCACCCACGGTTACAGCCGCGGTCCTAAAGAAAATGTTTTTTTTTTCTAAATGGAAGGTTATGCCCTTTTCTGTACCCCTGGCAACGTGTATGCAAAATTTCATGTAATGGTTGATGAGTTAGAGCGTGAAATCGTAACAAACAAACGAACAAACTCACTTACGCATTTATAATATTAGCTAGGTTAAGGAAGTTATGATTTTGACAACAATTAATTAGGCAACGTCTCGTAGGCACAGTAGAACTCCACTGATTATCTCATTGGCTTTAGCCGTCACACTAAGTGAATGAAAAATACACTGACGTGAACAACAAGCTTGGCAGCAGGTAAGAAGTTCGGAGAAGCAACACTATTCTGAGTCGTGAGACTATCTTAGTCACTCTCACTAAAATTTTTGACCTTTCAAACGAGAGAAACAATGACCAAGAAACTCTTACTTGTCAGATTAGGGCCTAAGACATAGATGATCTTGAAATTAGTAATTTTCGAGGGAAAACTTTAAAGTTAAGCTTAGTATAGTAGAACAAAGGGGTATCTGGTCCTGCAAGTCCTAGGGAGGCCTGCCAAAAGGCCGCTTCTTAACATCATAAAGATAAACAGATTACTGTTAGCACTGAAAAATAGCTAAAAACTTGAAATATAAAACCAAACTAGTAAAACACATTAGTGCCTACTTCATAAATAAGTTATCCATAATCTATAGGTTTAGATTAAAGGCTTTTCACACCGAAGTCAGTTTTTATGAAGTAACAACGATCAAATTAAGATTTTTTTAGTTCTAAGAATTATTTCTTATTTAGTAACAAACTTCCATCGCTATCCACATTTAAACAAGGTATATAGGTATATTTTTTTTTCAAAAATAAATTTTTTATATGTTCGCGATTTTGAAAAATTTACAAATACCTACTGACTAGGCATAAAAAATTATCGAACCTGCTCGGAAATCGGTTGAGCAATGCTATAGGGGAGAACAGACGCCGGTTGCGAGATTTCCAGCTTACTGAGCCACTGGTAATATTACGTTTAATTTCTCACATAAATACCTATAGGTACCTCAATCAAAACTCTCACACATTTCGCCGCACCGCACGCCTTTCCATGACGAATGCTCAGTTCGACCGCGATAATAATTTTAAATGTGTCCAAATTATCCGGCCGAATTCGCACAGGCCCGGCAGGCTTTGATATCTGATAGCCGTGTAATGCACCCAGACTTTGTCACGGTGTGGCTTGACGCGATTATTTGCCGAAATTATGCTGCTCTACATAATAAGCCACATGTTAAATTTTGAGTGCAGGGTTCAGAAAATATTTTAAAGATTTAAGTTTTAACGCTTTTTTTTTTTTAATTTATTCTATTTGTCGTTTGTATTTTATTTAGTGCATTTTATTTTATCACACTGGGTCGACGACATTGTAAATGTCGCGGGTCGAACCTGGGGGGCTATTCCTGCGCGTGAGATGAGATGAGATTTTATCTTGGTCACTCTTACACCTATGACGTTTCAAACGAGAGCAACAAGGACGAAAAAAAGTGAGATGAAAATCTCAAATCTCCGAATAGGGCCCCTGGACAAGAGTGGCACAGGACTGGGATGAGTGCCGTACGAGAAGAGGGGCCTATGCTCAGCAGTTTACGGGCTGAAAATGATGATGATGTTTTTATTTAGGCAGTCATTGCATTATCTAATTTGCAGTACGCTAGCTGAGCTATGGTGCTAAAATTGGCAAGTGTAATGGCTGTTTGACTGTTAGCGACTCATTTTTTTTCTATTTCACAGGCTTAGCCACGCTAAATTAGCATACTGCGCATTGGATAGTGTTATGGCCGCTTTATTTACCATGTTTTCGGTATCTACCAAGCTTATCAGGTATACGATCATAACTACGAGGTATGAGTACATTATGCATTTCAGTTGATTATTGATAGTAGGTATTTTATTGTAAGTCTCACAAATAGTATATAACTTATGTTTACTTTGACATTAATTCATTACACGCACTTTGACATTGACTGCAAAAGTTTATCCGCTCTGGGAATTTTGCAAAAATACTAAATCATCATTTAACACAAATTACAATTCACAGTCGTCTTGCACACGCTATTGTTAAGCCACCTGGTCACATAATATACAAAGAAAAGACCACATTTCCGAGGAAATAATCTACGAAGACATGCCGGTGGCCGAGACGAATCAATAATAACTTCTAGCGCTGATAAACTCTACCGTGGAACGAAAGACGAGCTTCCACTTCACTGAGATAAAATAGCCTTCCTTTATGCTAATCACAGTAGCAAAATACCCAAAGGAGGCTGCTGTCAGGCGGCCGGCCGTAAAACCTAAGCCAAATTTTTTGCAGTAAGTAAGATGCCAGTGAGCGTCTGTACTAAATTAAAAAAAAACACTCTGATAACGTACTGTACTCACCATTCCCACCTGAGTGGCATAAGGGTTGAAACAAGAAGACGGTAGCAAAAGATAGAAGCTATGATTACTATGACTATGAAGAAAAACTATCCATTACAAATTAGCTCAAACAAACAGTTATAATCAAAACAAAACACAGTAAACCACACTTGCACCATAAATAATTTAAAAACAACGCACTATTTATTTAACGTCGCAATAATAAATAAAAGCCAGCAAATTGTTGATATAACGTCGCAATAACAAAGAAATTAGGCGTAGTATAGTAATAAAAGCTGTTTAAAGGTGGTATAAAGTAACACGGTGCGTGCGAACAACCTATAATCGTACAAAAGGTAAACTGAACCCGGAAATACAATAAGACCGCGAACGACTTGATAAAGCCGTTATGATGCTTAGAATATACTTAACTTATTGCTATGTATATAACACTATTATAGAACTATTAGGAGTGATTAAGGCGTGCTTTCATGAACGATACTTTCACAAGGGCCATCCATCTTCGTATGAATGACGCGAGACGCTGCGCCGGCGCAATGGCGCTGATATGTGTATCAGTGTGCGAGAGATTAGGCAGAGCTGGCGAATTTTGAATCAATTATGAACAACAGCTTAAGTGTTAGCAGTTTAAGTTTGTAAGGAAAATATTCTTGTATAAAATTCATGTTTATTAAAACGACGAGACTTTGTTAAGGACGTAAGTACGTGAGTGATTCCCGTATCATAAAATCAGTACCTGGATGGCCGAGCTTTGCTCGGTATTTTTTTTTTTTTTTTAATTGTGTTTTTTGGATAATAAACAATTGATTTTAGTCTAACCTCAAAGCAAACACTCATTGACTTCGTGTTACTTAACAACGCCATCTGCTGTTGTGTCGTTAAAGCAATTAGTTGCTCACAAAAAATAGTAGTATTATTATTCGCCAATAGATGTCAGGAAGAGTCATATTTTTCAGTTGAGATTGATTATCGATAAAACACGAATAAAATGATATTTTCTAAAAATGATTCCTAGCTAGATCGATTTATCGCCCCCGAAACCCCCTATATACTAATTTGTATGAAAATCGTTGGAGCCGATTCCGAGATTCCAATTATATATATATATATATATACAAGAATTGCTCATTTAAAGGTATAAGATAATGTCTGTAAGTTTTAATTCCTGGAGCCTTCCTCCTGGAGTATTCAATTTTTCTTCAGCCACTGACAGCCGAGAACCCTACTTCATCATAACGTAAAATAGCAAATCAAATCTTTCAGGAAAAACAAATCGCGTGCTTTGTCACCTTTACTGATGTTTGTGTTGACACGTTGTGGATCAAAATTGTACCCGATTAACCCACAACTGGGTTTAATGGCTGATCATGTAGTACGAAGCGACCTAGGTATAATATGGTCACATGGGCAACACGTAGTGACGTCAATCAATGCTTAGGCATGACCGAAATAGATATGTCGTTTACAAATACATAGTTCGAAAGAGACGATGATAATGACGAGTGACATCATTACGTGTTGGCTTCCAGAATGCTAAAACTTGATTTTTTAGATCATGGCTGAAGGAGAGTGAAGGCGGGAAACTGTCACATTGATATATTCCTCATTACTTTATATTAGTGTCATTTATTTTAGAAATTATAGCCTAGTTGGAGAAGGCCCGCCTCTCAAGCCAGAGTGAGCGGGTTCGAACCCAGCCGACGGCACGCATTGTGTGGAACATATGTGCGTATTGTTTGTCATCTGCTACATGACTGGTGCCCGGTGTATGGCGACAGGCTGTCACATTTGGGACTGAATATCGTCTGGCGAAGTGTGGGTGTTGTATTACACCTCTGGCAGCCCCCTCGGGGGAAAGGCGTGACGATATGTTTTTTAGAAACCAAGTCGCAGTGTCAATGCAGCCTAATTGTAAAGCGGCAACTGAAACTGCCCTGGGGGGCTATTCCTGCGCGTGAGATGAGATGAGATTTTATCTTGGTCACTCTCACACCTATGACGTTTTAAATGAGAGCAACAAAGACGAAGAAAAGTGAGATGAAAATCTCAAATCTCCGAATAGGGCCACTGGATCCTAAACGTCATGTGCACACCCAGAGGATTACAGTAATTTTATTAAACGGCTTAGCAGCTTAGCCGTAATATCTATATTTGGTAGTGCAAAGATTTAGCTTGAACACTTTAATAAGCGGGCAATTCCGCGGAATCTATGATGTGGAAATGAGCTCATAATCATCAGTCTACTTCGGTGTAGTAACATTCCCCTTTAAGTATTTTAATAAATGTTTGCATCGTGTCGGGAACTATTTCTATTTATGTATGCATTTATCTACAGCGATATATACTCGCTCGAAGGTAAAGAAGAAAATCGGACAATTGGCTAACTTTTATAAGTAGGTAAGCAAACAGTTAACTCTAGCACCATCATTTAATGTCTCACACTAGTCATAACACATTCCTAAGTAAATGGAAATTATTTTCTTATTCTGTGTCGGTTAAGACCACGTTGCTTTCATAATAGTACTCTTCTTAGATATATATAATAAAACTAGCTGCGCCCCGCGGTTTCACTCGCGGTTCAAAAGTATCCTATGTGCTATTCTAGACTATAATCTATCTCTGTGTAAAATTTCATCCAGATCTGTTCGGCCGTTCTGGCGTGAAAGAGTAACATCCATCCATCCATCCATCCATCCATCCATCCATCCATCCATCCATCCATCCATCCATTCTTACAAACTTTCGTGTTTATAATATTAGTAGGATAAATAAATTAGGGACTCTTTCACACACGGTCGCCTGACCACAAACTAAGTAAAGCTTGTACTATGGCTGCCATGCAGGGACTGATATACATACTTAGATATGTTTAAATACATACTTAAATACATATTAACACCCAGATATAGAACAAACACAAATGTTCATCACATAAATGTTTGCCCTAGATGGGAATCGAACCCACGCCCCCGAGCTCAGAAGGCAGGATCAATACCAACTGAGCCATCGAGGCAGTCAAAGATAAAACCAATAAAGGAGTGTAATATTTTAGTTACATAAGCCGCAACTTTCCTAGGAGCCTTATTGCCTAACACCATTCTTCATCAAAAAACTTCTCAAGCTCTCAGTGATTTCGCCCTCTTCTTGCTTATTTACATCTATATACAGTGTTCACGAATTACTAACCATGATCTACGGCGTAATTACAGATTTATATATTTGTAATGGTATAATTACGTCGGAAGATTATTTTTAATGTCCGATTTCGGACTGTTAAATCAGCAGAGCGTAAAAATAAATAGAAAAGAATGAGCTTATTTGTTAAGACATAGGATGAAGTAGGTTCTCAAAAGCATAACTGTATCTGTAAGTACAGTCATGTCAGTAATACACAATACAATAATTAGTAATTACAGTATAGTACGGTGATTTAGGTAGATACTCTCGCGTGAAGTGGAAGTAGATGCGTCAAAGATGTTTTAGATAAAATCGTCATACGAAAGTAGATAAACTTTATATAAAATACCTACCTTTCTGTACCTACAATTTAATAAAATGCTTACCTTAAGCGCTTGTAGATGTTTTTCAAAATATATTACTAAGTCCATCTCCAATCCTGATATTAACTATAAGCAAAGATAACAACCATAATATAACCAAATAGCTGCGCCCCGCGGTTTCACCCGCGGTTAAAAAGTATCCTTTGTTCTATTCTAGACTATATCTCTGTGCCAAATTTCATCCAGATCTGTTCAGCTGTTCTGATATGAAAGAGTAACAAACATCCATTCATATATTAAATTATAAAGAAATTATAATTTATAAAGATAATTTATATTAAATTATAAATTATAATATTACGTTATTATTAAATTATAGTAGGAAGAATGATTTTTAATTGAGTTGTTTCAAGTTTTACCTTAGATATGCTGGTACTATTAGCTACTTAGTCTATGGTATGGTTTACTACAGTACAGAGGAAAATAACATTTATACTATGTAAGTTTTTCTTATTATTAATATATATACAAGGTGCTGGTATTGGGTGTAGTAATTTGAGTGGGGGTGGTTTTCTGTCAATCACATCAGTTTACAAAATTCGGAAGAAAAAAATCGAATCTCCATATCCTTCATCCAAGCATTTGATGAAGGGAGAAAATCTTAAAAAGATGCTCGGGTGTATTGGGATGCATCCTTTATTGACCCACTAAAACCCTCTCGGTGGTCATCCTCTGTGCATAGTAGAAGACACCAAGAACTATATAGGAACGCAACGGTGCCTCCCTAGCACTTTGCCTGAAGAGCACCTGGCCTAGATACTGGTCTCTTCTTCCTATTCACAACGACGAAGGCCACGCCGCACCATTGACTTCCCCGGGCACGCACGTTTGATAGGGTGGTCAGATCTATACAAAATACCTAATCACACAGTTTTGTATAGATACTCGATTTTTCACTTTGTTCACTTTGACGGACAGAACAACGCCCTTAAATTACTACATGTAAAACGAGCACCTTGTATAAAACTAAGACCAAAGTTTAACAAGACTTGACCAGCCGATTAAATTAAAAATTTAACCAACATTTTTGACATATACTCAATGAGCTTAATGTCAAAAACAGACTTATACATAAATAATAGCTAAGTTAAATTTTGGTGAATTTCGGTCTAAATTGACTCCGATAATTCCTTTTGCAGGCGACTGTACTCTGGCTTGAATTATACTAATTACAGAGCATGCAAATGAAGGCGTCGGCGTCGGTTTCCAAATGATTCAATTCGAAGCGAGTTTTCATTTAGTAACGTTATCGTTGGTTTAATCTCCACTAAAAATTGGCTGAAACTACCTATAATCTGTTTTGGGGAGTTGGTCGTTATTAGATTTTAATTTGTATGATAGAAGTAATATTAAAGTAATAACTACTAAGTTATACTTAGTTGAATTAACAAGAATTCACGAACCTAATACAGATTAAAATTAAACTCTTTATGCGAAAAGTTAAATTAAAATACTTTGATCTCAAAGATGTTTAAAGTACGAGTATCTTTTTTGTATTGGACGAAAAACATGGTGTTAAGAATGTTAAATTTTTTTGTTACAAAATAAATCAAATCTATTAGTTGAATAAATAAATGAACTCGAATAGGGATTTACTTACTTATCTATTCTATTCTAAAAATAAATGTTAAACAATACTATTTCAAAGCAAAAAGATAAACTGAATAGACGCGTACGCGTACGCGTAGAGCCAAAACATAAAAAAATTACACGCAATAACCAAAAGAAAAACCATTAATCCGCAATGAAATCCCCATAAAATCATTAAAACAAAAATAGAAACATTAAGGCGCGACTACACACCCGAAATGCGCCATTAAAAAGCGACTTTTCGTTTTACCTAATGCTCGTAACGCTCAATCAGATAAGGCCAAGTTCACATCGTGGAAAGCTGGAAGGGCGATCCCGCAATTATAAAGGAATTAGGCCGAAATTGTGCCTTCAATGGGTACAAATTGATATAATAAAAAGTAGTATGGTTAACTCTGGTGCTGCGGCATAGGGCTGCGTGAAGTAAACTAATTTTATACATAGTTTCAAATGACAAGATAAAAAAAAGAGATGAGTGTTGAAGTAGAAAAATTCTTGAAAATATTTTGTAAATATTTTATCTCATTCCCCATCCTTCTAATTTAAGGATCCGAGTCTAAAAAGATATATAACTTTAACTTTCTTTGATATCCATAAAAAAAATGACCGTCCTTAAAGTTTGACAGTACTACAAAAGGTCTTGTACAAAATATACTGAAGACGTAATTTATGTTCCAGCAGATCTATTTCATTCGACGTAGACGTCTTCTCGTGTTTTTTAGGCCGATTTGACAGCCGTCAGCCAATAACTTTTCTACAAACGCCGCATAAGATTTTCTTTATTCGCTAGTCCAAAAAAAAACGGTCTCTGAGCAACTTTAACTATTAACATACATGTACTAGCTTGAACTATATGACTATGAGCTGCGCTCTACGATTAAATAGAAGCCTATGTGGTATGGGTAATTCAGGGTAAAAGCTATCACCGTTCAAAATTTCATCCAAATTCGTCCACCCGTTTGAGAGTGAAGAGTTAATAAACTAACACACAAACTTGTCACATTGATAGTAACTAGCTACATGCCGGCGGTTTTACCGCGGTGTTACGACCAAAAGTAGCTTACCTGATACATCTAGGGTATAGTTCACCTCCATATCTAAATTCATCAATTTCCGTCCACCCGTTTTAGCGTGAAAAAGTAACAAACAAACACAGTTACACACACAAATTTTCACGTTTATAATATAGTAGCTGCGCTCCGTGGTTTCACCTGCAGATAAAACGTATCATATGTATTATTATACAGACTATAATCTATCTCTGTGCCGAACTTTATTTAGATCTGTCCAGCCGTTGAGTAGCATACATCCATACATGCATCCATCCATTCATCCATCTATCCATCCAAATTTTCACATTTATAATATTAGTGAGAAAATTAGGAAATATAATAAATAAGTAGGCTAAGTAGGATTAGTATCTAGAAAGTAGAATATCTAGTGTACTAATTTGATCTATCTAACTTTATACTTCTTTGGCAACCCTAACGCAGGTAAGGTGTCGCTCAATAATTAAGTGATTACGTTAGGAACGCGTGTCGGTACCCGATTTGTATCAATGCTGCCGTCATTAGCATAGCGTGGAATGGCCCTTACGCACGGCCGCGGACTTCGACTTTAGAAATCACACTAATATTACACATAATTGTAAAAGTTTCTATGTAAGTGTGTGTGTTTATGCGAATTTATGTTACCAGCCCGCAATGTTTGATGGTACTTGAGTGAAATCTGATGTGAAGAAAGATTGTTTTTTTTCTAATTTTCATAGTCAGGGTTCTAGCGATGGCGCGTATCTTATATTTGGAATGTCAATGTACGTATAGGTATTTATAAGTTATAATAGAATCAAACTAATATTTTTCTTGGAAATCTTATTAAGACGCTCTACGTACGCTCTACGGTACAACTGCGAAAAAATCGATAAACAGTTTACAAAACAAAGTTGCACGCAGAACTTGTTAAACACAACCTAACCTCGTTTTCTTCGAACCTATTATCCTCTCCCTATGCTTAAAAATTCAAATGAGCAAGGAAAACAATTTGAGCGAGTCGCGTGCTGTCGTGTTGACGCCTGTGACAATCCTGCGACACGCCACATCCAGTGTGCTACTGGCTTTATCTTGAAACTTTTTTTTTTGAGTGTTTTCTAGTGAATTTTAAATTGCCAGTGTTAATTTCAGTTTCGTTTTTTTTTTATCTTTTTGACGTTCGGTACTTAAGACATCAGTTAGTTAAATTTAACATAACAACAATGATTGGTCATTATGTCTGGGTAGCCTGCAGTATTAATGATGTTTTTAAAATACGCTTCACTGTGTAGTGTACGCATTCTAAGATTTTTTAAATACCTAAGTACTCGTATCTTAAATTTCGCCTCGGTATTGCTGCCTCGCTGGCTCACTTGGTGCATGGGTTCGATTCCCACCTGGGCCAAAGATTCATGTGATGAACATTTGTATTTGTTCTATGTGTGGGTGTTTATCTATTTAAGTATGTATTTAAACTTTAATTGTGTAAGTATGCATTTCAGCCTCTGGCAGCCATAGAACAAGCTTTGCTTAGTTTGGGGTCAGACGACCATGTGTGCAAAATGTCCCGAATATTTATTATTATTTTAACTAACAAGTTAAGTTCATATTTTTGCACAAATGTATCATTGCTTTGGTCTTGTTCCCCAAATATAAGATTAGACACCTTACTGAATACCAGGTGTGTAATTAAAAAGTTTCCATCTTCTTATAAAAGGTACTGGTTTTGGGTGCAGTAATACAAGAGTGTTGTTCTGACAGCCAAAATGAACAACTTAAAACATAAGTTTCCATAATTCGAAAAAAAAAACGAGTCTTCATACAAAATAACAAGTCACGTCATCAATTTTGTATAAAGATAAGATTTATTTTTTCTTAAATTTTGCAAACTTGTGTTCTAAAAGTTGTTCACTTTGAAGGGTAGAATAGCACCCTTAAGTATTACTACACTCAAAACCAGCACCTTGTATACGAAAGCACCCAACGCAGTATAAAAAAAAACATAATTCACAAAACCACACCTTCCAATAAAAATCGTGACTATACCAAAAAACTTATGGAAAATCTAAAGTTAATTAAGTTGGCACAGGAAATTAAATGTGTAAGGGAAAACGAATGTTTCAGGTTTTCAGTCATGAAATTATAGCGGTCGGAAATTATTTTAAGCTCTACTATGAAGTTATCGAACACGATCTTGTAATGGGTTGCATGCTACGTCAATAGGAACGTTATTAAAAAATATGGAAGGTGAGTAAGTATGTAGGTAGCTACTTGAGAAAGGGGACCTCTCACCTGCGTTTTGGAGAAACGAATGCGAGAAAACGCGCCGAACATTACCGGATGCGTTGCGACGCGAAATGGCTTTAAAATCTCTTAATATATATAAATCTCGTGTCACAATGTTTGTCCTCAATGAACTCCTAAACCACTTAACCGATTATAATAAAATTCGCACACCATGTGCAGTTCGATCCAACTTGAGAGATAGGATAGTTTAAATATATATATATATATATAAATAATAACCGCGAACCTAGTATACATAGATATTTCGACTTATTTCTTTTATTTTAAAGGAAAATGCTTTCCAATTTTCATTGCATAGCTCTAACTTCTAATCTTTAAAATACTTTCATTGCGGTTAGTTTAAATGTTTTTCTAAGTTGGCTGGCTAGTTACTTTACTTCTTCAATATGTAACTCTCTTCGATATCCTGCCTCAAAGTTTATAGGTACATACATGTAATCAGTCTAAAACTATGCAGGTTGATTTTGAATTCATTGGCATGCTTCCAGATTTTCATTGTAATCATCATTATAAAAAAAAACACTAAAAAAAATCTGCTGTTATATCCAATGTCTAGGGTGAATGACATTTTTCAATGGAAGAGCTGATTTTTTTTCGTGTTAACAGAGTTGACCCCATAGTAAAAGTTACTTATAATGATGAGTACAATAAAATCTGGAAGCATGCCAATGAATTCAAAATCACCCTGTTTACACTGATAATTATCAAGCAAAGGTTCGCTCTTGTTTGAAGTACTGCTGCCACCTATGGCTTGGTTCCGCCAAGTATCAGCCAGACGCTCTGGAATCCATCGAAAAGCGCGCCACACGGCTAATCAAGAATGACTCGTTGGTTGAATCCAAGCTTCAAAGCTTGTCAACTTTTCTTGTAAGAACTGCAGAGGTGTGGAACTCGTTGCCTGCGTCTGTCTTTCCACCTAAATACAATCCGGGGGTGTTTAAGAGTAAACTGAATAAGTATCTCCTAGACAACCTACACCTTCGATCACTTCGACGCTTCCCATCAGGCGAATCAGTGGTTAAAAGCATGCCTGGTCTGTTATAAAAAAAAATCATCACGCCTTTTCCCTTGAGCCGTACGGGTTGGCAGAGGTGTATCACAACACCCACGCTTCATCGGATATACTCAGTCCTAAATGTGACAGGATGCGAGCCTGTCGCGATACAACGGCCTTACGTTATTTAACAGAATAGTTCACAAAGGAACAAATTCGGCTGAGATCGAATCCGCACTTCCTGGCTTGAGAGGCGAGCCTTTTTTCCAAATAGGCTATCGTCGCTATACACTGATAGCTTCATAAATAATCACATTAGCTCAAAACTAGGTCAAAAACTACCATCGATCGTTCCGTTACATAAAGATATGATTTAAATAAATTGTGTCAGTATATCAGAGAGCCAGAATTTCCTATATCGTGGCGGCAAGTTAACAAGAAGCAATTTTTCGCCGTTTTCCATTCTTTTCTTCAACGCGATCTGGTAGGGTAGCCATCGATTTAGCGAGACTGAACATTGTGTTTTTGAATAATTGACTCGACATTGTGAAAAGCAGGAAAAAGGAAATGGAAACTACAGAGATTTGTGATGCCATTGTAAAGTTACTTACGGTAAATAAAACTGATTAATATTTATACTTAGCAACAACAAAGAATTTTCGTTTCTTTTGACTTCGTTTAATAAAAATATACAAATTAGATAATTAATAAACCCTTGAAAACAAATAACAAGTAACACTATTTAAAAAAAACCTCGACCGCAAATTGTTGTACCTACGTCACTTCCACTACCAAGACGATTCAAATGACACCTCACATAGGGCTGTAGGCTGTAGGGCGTGCCAAAGAAGCCTCATACATGCGTACTCACATACATACATACACTAGAAAAACATAAGCCTCCTCCTTGCGCAGTCAGGTAAAAAACACTTAAACCAAAACTGGCTTCATATGAATAACATCCGAAATCATAGCCCCTCTAGCACTGATACTCGTAGTATGTATGGTAATAGAGCACGAAATAGAACTTGTATTTATTCTGTGGCAATACGTGAGGTGCCGGCGTGTAATGAAGTGATTACCTTCTGTTCGGGACACGATATTCATGGAACTATTTAGGTTACCTGTATCTACTCATATGCTAGTCAAAATTAGTGTTTAAAAAACGTTTGGATGAAAACACTATGTATTAACCCAAGACTTGGAGATTATTCTTTTAGACCCACTTGCAGAAGATGTGGAGTTAAATTATTATTATTAAACAGAGGGTTAATGAACTACGAGTAAGTGTTAAAATGCTATAAATGGATAATGCTAATATTGTAATAATGATGAGCAGTTAACTCGAAGTTAAAAAGATAATCCGAGCTTCAGCTGTGACCCACATTAACCTAGGACTCGCTCTAGCTGACGCTTTACTTTGGTAATACTAATGATGACAGGGTATACCTACCGTATACCATACCGCATAGCTGCAGGATGAGATTGTGACATTTCAACAAATCTACCGTCCATTATAAAATACTAAGGCCCGTATGCTAAAACGATGCTCAGTCATAAATTTCGATTTAAAGCTATTTTATGTATGGTCAAGCCAGAGGAAGCGAGATCAAACCCAGCCGACGGCACGCACCAATTTGTTCTTTGTGTGAACATATTTTTTGTGCGTATTGTATGTCATCTTCTATACTTGACTGGAGCCCTGTGTGTGGCGTCAGGCCCCCTGCCACATTTGGATCGAACTGCACATGGTGTGCGAATTTTATTATAATCGGTTAAGTGGTTTAGGAGTTCATTGAGGACAAACATTGTGACACGAGATTTATATATATTAAGATAGTCACGCCTGATTCCCATAGGAGTAGGCAGAGACCACTTCTCTCCACTTGCTACGATCCTGGCATACGAGTACGTCTTTCGCTTCTTCTACTTCCATGAGTCTTTTGATATCACGCTCGTCTGTTACGGGTACTCCTGACCTGGCCTTTCTTTAAAACGTCTAAAGAAAGGCCAGTCTCTTTCTTCCGTCTTTTTTTCTTTCTATTAAACGCATTTAATATAAGTGGGAAATAGGATAGGATACAAATGGACAATAAATAAAGACCATAAGGTGCTCGTTTCTAACAGTTGAACACTTTAGTAGAGGTTACAGCAACAACAATTTAATTTGATACAATAATTTCATAAACACTTGTTTCGAATGATAAACGATGTTATAAAGTGAGTATAAATCACTGTTTTATAAGATTTACAGCCATCATGGTGCTGGGTTTCCGATGCCTCGATTGGTTATATTGTGGCGTATATACTTGTATATATAACCATATAACGTAGGCGGAAGATTGTTCACGATTATGGCGCCAAGATCTTTTGTAGTAGGTACTAAGCAGGTACAATCACGTTCAAATTTCAATACTAGTTTCTTTCTTTTAAGATCTGTCAAAGCACAAAGGCCCGCTTGCTAAAACGACGCTCAGTCTTGAACCTCTATTTAAACTGGTTTTAAACATACATAATTATCGTCACGCCTTTCTTCCGAAAGGGCTGAGGTGTAATACAACACCCATACTTCTCCGGACGAGATTCAGTCCCAAATGTGACAGGGGGCGAGCCTTTCGTCTCGCACTGGGCTCCAGTCATGTAGCAGATGAAATACAATACGCATACACATATGCTCACACAATGAACAAATTGGTGCGTGCCGTCGGCTGGGATCGAACCCGCTCCCTACTGGTCCTAAACTGGTTTTACCATACATAATAACAGCTTTAAATCCAGATTCATGACTGAGCGTCGCTTTTGAATACGGGCCTAAAAACACGTGTAATCTAGCGGTCCAGCCGATGAAAAATCCACAAGAGTCGATAAGACGTCGCAGAGTTTAATGGAACTCGGTAGCGGTAATCCAGAGCAACTTGTTTATATTATGATGTAGATTTCTTGTTCTTTCGAAATTAATTTAAAAACATTGTTCGTCATACTTTCTTGAGAAAAGCTTTTAAACAATACTAACACCAGTCTACTATTTTTGCATGTTTATGAACCTCCTTACAATATGAATTAACGTTTTACAAATGCAGGAGCTGTATGACAATAGTACAAACAACAGTAACATTCTTGGATGTTTACGCGCATGATTGTATCACAGAATATTATAGAGAGTAAAGTCTGAGGAAAGACCGATTAGCAATAAGAAGTTAAAAATGTAAAAAGACATTCGCTATATTTATGAACCTGTACAATTTTGCTGTTTCAGACAGTCTTATGCTCATCAACCAAGATTATCTCACCAATCGAAGTTTCCGCTACCACGTCGATGGAACCCGCTCCTTCCCTCATCCCATCAGTAGTGCTGGTGCCTTGTAGCTAAGCGCTAGCCCCTATTCTCTTCTCCCTCTACATCCACGACATCCCCCGGTTTCAAGAGTAGAGTTTGCGCTTTTCGCGGACGAGTTTGAAAGGTACACTACACTAGAGGTTGGAACCCCCTCCACCTGCGAGGCCTGCTTCAGCGAGCCCTTCGCCAGTTAGGCGACTGGTTCAAGAAGTGGGCCTTCACAATCAATCCCGACAAAAGTGCAGCCATGTACTTTTACCCCACCAAACACTTCAACCGGGAGCAACTCGGGCTCCACGGTCAGCCCATCCTTGGGGTACCTCCTCCAAGTACTTTAGCGTGACCCTCGATAGACGACTCTACTTCTCAAGCACATCTGGATAGTCCGAAACCGAGCGGTCTTCTTTTTAGACCGACTCCACCACCACCTAGGCACACGAAGTGAATGGTCCTTTGGAAATAAGGTGATAATTTACAAAATGTGCATCCGCCCCGTCATGACGTACGTTTCTTTAGTGTTCGCTTATGCCTCCCACATTGACTTGGACAAGCTCCAGGTTATTCTAAGGTTCATTCGCAAAGCGGTCGGAGTTAGCTGATTCCAGCGAAACATCGACCGGCATTGCGATCTGGATCTCCCCTCCATCCGTCAGTACATAAAATTCCTTTCTCGGCCACAACCCCAACCCCCTTGTCACTCGAACCGTGGACTACTCCGTAGATCCCACAGACACTCCTCCCCTCCGTAGACGCCCTAGAAACATTCTCGGTGACCCGGAACACACCATCGCCGTCGTCACATCGGCGGCGCTGGGGTTGTCCGACCAGGCAGCTCCTTGCAATAGGAACTATTCAGTTTGTGGTATGGGCGCTGGTTAACAAAGGTATAAAATCATATACACCGACCTCGCCGGCGAGGTCGAAGACTTCCTACAAGATCTGTTAGAAGATAGGTTGGTTAGCTCGTAATAATCGTTCAGTTTACGCCCCTCAGTTTCTTGCCTGTTCTTCTGAGGTGATGCTCCCTTTCCGAACTAGGTGGTCGAGTCATTGCTAAAAAAACAATCTTTAACTTTAACTTCAACCGTCCCAATTGGGGCCCTAGAGCAAACCCCTTCTGGGCTGCCGGAGCAATTCGACACCCCTCCCTCGGCGACAGCCCAAGCCGAGGCCGTAACATAAGAGTCAATTTAAAAAAAATCGCTGTGGTACAGATCATAAAATAATCTAAAAGACAAAGCAAGACAAATTACAGTCGAATTAAGAACCCCCCTATTTTTGGAAGTCGGTTAAAAATATACGGCACATGGGTGCATAATAATTTACTTTTACATTTATTGAAATTGATAATTGCTGATATTCGAAAGAAGTTTCCCAATTTCTTAATAATTCTCCATCTGTCGTTCCTGTGATCCGTAATTGTACTGGCTTGTTAATATTTATTGTTATTTATTAGGCTCTGTTTTACGCCGCGGACCATTTGGGGCCGAATACAAAGTGATCGTTTAGAGATAAACGTGAAATGGAATACGAGTTGGAGAGATGAGAATAGATATACAATTATTGTTAGGAAACTTGTAGAGTGTTGCCACTGTGTGTGCTTTTGCCTATTTTTTGTTATTTTTTGTTGTACGTGAATTTAATACTATTAATAAATAACTACTAGAAGTTCTCAATTATAACATAACATATCGTCATGCCTTTCTCTCCGAAGGGACTGGCAGAAGAGTGTAGGTACAACACCCACGCGTTGTCAGACGATATTCAGTCCCAAATGTGAAAGAGGACAAGGCTGTCACCATAAACTGGGCTTCAGGTATAGATAGCATTAAATATTCTCACTATGAACAAAAATTGGTATAAGCCATCAGGTGGGATCGAACCCCCTCCCTCTGTCTTGAGAGGCGAGCCTTCTCTAACTAGGCTATAATTGCTGTATCAATAAATGTTTTATTATTTGTATATAGAGCTTCATTTGACTTTGAGTTTTATACGATGTCGGAAATTAGGTAAAAAAATAGAGATAAAAAAACAGTTTACAGTTTTGACAGCTCTGCTTAATGTGAGTCGTTAGAAAAGTCGAGTCACACCTTAGCATTTCTTTCTTATTTTTAATCGACTTAAAAAAAGGGGGAGGTTCTCAATTCGACTGTACGTTTATTTGTATGTATGTTACGCGATTACTCCACCAATTACAAATCGATTTAATTATTGTTTTTTGTTTGGTAGAGCATACTTTAGAGATGGTCCTATATACATTTTATCGAAATCGGTTTAGCAGTTTTTAAAATATCAACAAAAATTGTTTACATGGATGACGGGGAAGAAGCAGCCCAATTGGAGAAGCCTAGAGGGAGCGGGTTCAATCCCAGCCGACGGCAATTTTTTCATTGTGTGAACATTATGTGCGTATTGTATGTCATCTGCTACATGACTGGAGCCCGGTGTATGGCGACAGGCTCGCCCCATGTCACATTTGGGACTGAATATCGTCCAGCGAAGTGTGGGTGTTGTATTACACCTCCGCCAGCCCCCTCGGGGGAAAGGCGTGACGATATGTATTATCTTGAAAATAATCGGAACCTTAAGTAAGGTATTGCACTAACTACTATACCAAAGTGAAACAAATTACTTCATTGTATCCAATAACTTCATAACGCGTAATCGTTCACTGTTCGAAACAATTTTACCAAATCTGAGGCCAAATAATTGTATCTAATGGCCGCCAACCGTATAATCAAAAGCGTATCAGCCGAAATCAATTTTTCATCGCGGAGCCCGATTTAAAAATTATCATACAAACCCGGATCGAAGCGACCAATTTAGAGAGATACCTGGACGGTTATCGACTTTGTTTAAGAATGTTCTGATTTTCTAGATTTTCTAGCTGACTCCTGGTTTTCTATTTAATCTAGAAGTCTTGTCTTGAGCAGTATGTCGGAAGTTTTATCGTATTTTCCGGTGCGAGTGAATTTCACTTAACTAAGAAACAGAAGACAGACGAAGTTACGTTGACGTCAGACAAAGTTACGTTGACGTCAGACAAAGCAACGTTGACGTTTACAATATTTCTATAGCCGATGTTATGAAATGCTAATTATTTAATCATACATTTCATTTACCAGAACATCCTCGAATCTATATGCTACTTACTGCTTAGCAAACACTACTTACTCGTAAGCTTAAAACACCCTTTTACCAAAATTAGACTTGGTACCAAATATTTCTTTCCCAAAGTGTCAATCGGTTCATAATACCCCTTTACCAAAATTAATGTCTCTTAGCCCCTCCTGAACGAATACGCCTTGCATTTTGAGTTTTTTTTTTTCAATAGATCAAATACAAATACAAATAATTTATTTTGGGTATAAAAAACATGTGTCATTTTCAAATTTGTTTCCAGAGGCTCCCGAACTAGTCAGAGACTGTGTATTGGGAGCCAGTGGCTTCTCCAAATTAAACAAAATAATATTTACATTCAAATTTTCAAATTCAAATTTACAATAGAAATGATTTCTAGGACATATCATAAATATGCTGAAAAAAAACAAACTTAATTGATTACGTTAATTTAAAATCGAGACAGAAAAAAAAGAAAAAATTATAATGAAAACAAAAATAATACTAAGTAATAATTTAAAAATAGAATTTAGACATGCCAAACAAATACTCCAAAAATACTAAATAGAAAGAGACCTGGTTTTCACAAAATTATCAACTCATTTTTCAAAACCCTTTAGGTCGTAGGCCTCACTAAGCTGGTCGATGTAATTACTTAACAAGTGCGCGGCGCTACGAAGGGCCAATCAAATTGATTTAGATTCACCGAGAGCAATCCAAGTAATCGCTGTATAGGATACGTGAAGCTCGGAAGAATTCAAAAATACTTAGTAGGTACTTAGGTATTAAGGAATCCTCTGAATGCTAACAACCGCTTTCTCAAATGATATTCAACTCTATTTACCTACTAAGCGTTCATTAAATTTCATTTATAAAGATATGTAATTGGATAAAGTGTTTGCCTATAATAAGCGTTCGGGCTTTTTGACAAATTTATAAAGAAAAAGACAGACGAAGCTTCAGCAAACACATAATGACGTCATCGTAGTCCGTCTCTTTCGAACTTGTTGTAAATGACTTATTTCGGACTTGCTTAAGCATCGATTGACGTCACTACGTGTTTCTGAATGGCAGACTATATTATTATATCATGAATGTACCTAAAAAGTGGAAAGGTGTAGTGTAGTGCTAAAGGACATGACAGATTATGAAGTCACGAATACAATATCGAGGTGGAGAAAAAAGTAAGGAAAGCTGACCCTACCAGATGCAGATTATTTGAAACACTTACTGACAATTAACTGAAACACTGTCATAATTACTTACGAGTAATAAAATGAAATAAACGATTAGAAAGCACAAAATAATTCAACTTTCCACTCTAATTGAGTGTTCAAAAGGCAATTGATAAAGCTGTGAATAAGGGCGGTGTCACACTGCATGTTGCGTGACCGCGGCGCGGCGCAGCGCAGCAATTTGCACGTCGCGCGTCCGATTAAGCAATTTAGCTGTCAAGGCGGCCTCCTCGCGCGGCGTGTTGCAACTCAGCAATGCAGCCGCTGGACGGTTACTATTTCGAAATCGTATTTTGTGTGGAGAAATGAGAATTTATACGAAAAAGATTTAACACGACTACTTTCAAAACAAAATAACGAGAATGTTTCATTGACTTGGTGTGGAGGTGTGAAGTATTTGATGAAACTTAATGCAAACGAAATCAGACCTTCATTATTATTCTTTAGTTAGTCTAATACTCAAATATCAAAAATGTTCGCTAATGTTTTTGGAACTTCTAAACGTAACATAAAGTTACAATCTGTATGTAATTACTAAATTAATATCTTAATGAGCCCATTTTAAATGAACCGCTATCGATACGATCGCTGCAGCGCGGCAGCGAGCGCACCGCGGTCCAGCTGGATCGCGCTAGGCACGACCGACGCCAACCTCATTACAAATTAATTTACACCTACAAACGCCTACATGCAACTATCACGGTACGTGAGAGAACGTTTCATAAAAACATCCAGATTACAAACCAATTTAAAAGTTTCAAAACACATATGAGAGCAAACTCAATACGTGACGATACACTGATGTAGTTAGAAACGCACCCGACAATTTGGCCACCATCACATTCAATCACCTCTACCTAACGACCGCCGGCAAAAAACCAACGACAGACTCTCAGGAAGTCGGGCAACAATAAAAAAACAAATAACGTAACCCGAGCAAATTAAGTTATAATCTAAAACACGTATGAAGCCATCATCCGAACGGTGTAATCATATTAACGACTACAAAAGGAGCGGCAAAAAACACAAAAATTAGAGGACCGAGAAATGTGGGCCAAACAAAAACGTAACGTATCGTCTAATTATAGCTCTGAGTCAAAAAAACAATTTTATGTGAGTCGGGTCGGCGCACACAGGCGCCTTTTACGAGGTCTGATTATAGCATACAGCCTGCTAACTCCTGCTAGGTGATAAAAATGATGTCGAACTGACATGAGCCTATCGTGCTTAGGGAAATGGCCAACTGGATTACTACAAGTGAATATAAACATAACTTCTGATCACGTCCAGACGGCTTTCTTTTCTTGATTATCAAAATAATATCCGATTTTCTGACAGATATGTACTTACACAATTTTTTATGACAACAATAACTTCGAGAAGCTTACAAAAATTGTAGGCATTTTTGCCGAATTCTATTCTGCTACGTAGTTCTACGGTTTTCGTAGAAGTTTTCGTAGAGCTATCAAATTACTTAGAATACAACGTTAGAACCAAATAAAAAGTATAATAACATTTTTTTTTAAAATCATTAAATCTACCAGAAGTTTCAACCTTTAAAAAGTAACTACTAAACTACAAAAACGTAACTCAAACGAACCGTAGTTTTTTATCCAAAATATCGACCCGTGTCTTCTGATCCTCGGGCGAATCCTTTATTATTTCGACGTGTATATTTTTATTTTGTTTCTTCCACGATTATTATTTATGAATTATTATTATTTGAGAATTTATTATTAGCTTGGCTCGGGAGAGCAAGAGCGTCGTTTTCAATTTGCCACAAGGTGCGGGACGAACCTCTCAGGTATCCAAATCATCTTTTTTTTAATACGCTTTTGGCATATCTCGTCTTGATAATTAAATTCGTTTCCCAGATGATACAAATTGATTTGGGATGTAATTTAATTAAGTTTTTAATGTCATTGATGCCGGGTTTAACTGCTTAATTTCGTTTAATGATCTGAGATGACGTTCAACGATAAATTAAGGTTTTCGTATCCCGAGAACGTGTTTGACTATTAAGAAACATTTAACGTAGGTTTTTACAATGTAATTACGTACTAAGTGCGAATGTGAAGTGAGTGTAAGTAGATGGTATCATTTTGTACGCACGACTTGGCAGAACTATTTGTCTCTATCATTTAAATATCTAAGAGATTAAATATAAGAGTGGCGTTGCAGAGAATTGCGAAATGAGCTCTATTTCAAAGGGATTATTATATTATTAACCAATAAAAATGTATGCTCGTGTACTAAATCAGAAAGCGGTGAAGAAAACTAATTACAAGTACCTACGTATATTTGTTTTTAAAGATTTGTCTGACTATCACACTATCACACTAATATTATAAAGGCGAAAGTTTGTGAGTGTAAGTTTGTATGTTTGTTATTTCTTAACGCTCAAATGGATGGACGATGGATGGAGATTTTAATGAAATTTGGTATGTAGGTAGCATATACCCTGAATTAAAACATAGTCTAGGTACTTTTTAATCGCGGGTAAAATCGCAGGGCGTTTCTAGTATAGTCCTATAAACATTATAAAGTAGCCTAAGAAGAAGCGATGACAGCCTAGTTGGAGAAGGCCTGCCTCTCAAGCCAGAGGAAGCGGGTTCGAACCCAGTCGACGGCACGCACCAATCTGTTCATTGTGTGAACATATGTGCGTATGTATGTCATCTGCTACATGACTGGAGCCCGGTGTATGGCGACAGGCTCGCCCCCTGTCACATTTGGGACCGAATATCGTGCGGCGAAGTGTGGGTGTTGTATTACACCTCTGCCAGCCCGTTCGGGGGAAAGGCGTGACGATATTTATAAGAAAAGATTAAGCCTAAGCCAAGGGTTCTGGGCTATAAGTGGTAGCAAGCCCGAGGCATTTATTATTCTCAGACGTATTGTTATTCTACTTTACTTCCATATTTTGTTATTAAAACCATGGGCGCGTTTCTATCGATAAACAATGTAATTTAATTTCCCTTATAGCTCGAAACTTCGCAGCCAGTTCACTCCCACGAGGCTATCTCAGCAATTTTAATATTACAAAATTTTATCATTTAATAACTTTACGTGCCGCCATTGTTCCTCTTTGTTGTGCTGTGTTGCCAGAATGGACGCTATCCGCTAAATTGGGTTTTTTTTAACCGATGATGTAACAAATAAATGTTAATATTCATGAGTGTGTTTTAACAATACCGAAGCGAAGACTTGAACTTGGTAGGTAAACATTATTTTAAGCAATGATATTGTTTTTATATCTGTCTGGTATGTCCCATTGTTGGAGAAAGGTCTCTCTTCCCTCTGGTAATATTAATAAATACTAATAAAGTACTTAATATTATTTAAGAAATAAGTGAGCGTTTTCTAATCAAACTGTTTTATTTAACTACATTCGTATGTTTATTTCTTGTTTCATTAAAATCTTGTAACAGTGTTTTCAGCTAGGTACTTCTACTAAATCGATTCTCATGATACTTTCCTCACACATTTAATTCCCGTGACAATACAACAAAAAAGACTAAAACCGTTTAACTTAAAAAGCTTTTTTTAGTATTATGTACTTGCTTTTATTTTAATACGCCAAATCTACCTACTAAAATCCTTGAATACATTTTCAGTGCTGTTAACCGAAGAACGTTCACATTCTCAGTACTTTCTCAGAAAAAGTACCGATTACCACAGCATAGCTAGTTAAGTTAGCTATCCTTTATCTATAAAGCGAACTTCACTTTAAAGTGAACCTGGCAACTCTACTCCTACCTACCTCGCAGCCGAGCGAAGCTATTTAATTTGTCGGCTACAGGCAAGGCGTGTGTTTGAGAAATGACTGGCCCGATACAGCACACATTGTTACCGGTTATAAATTATCTAAGTTTATTGAGCTGATAATACACCCGGGGCGACCGCCGGCTTGCATGCTAAATAGTCTAGCGTCTTTGGGACTCTGCTCGATGCAAATATAAGCTAAGTTCTGGACGACGCAATGCGACTATCATTCGATTTTATACCTGTGTCAATTGTAAGATAAAACTCTGTACAAAGCACAAAGGTTTTATTTAGAACTTAGATCAACCTAGAGAGTAAGATGGCGCACGGCGTATGATTTAGGTGCAGCCAAAAAACATCCAAAAATTACGCTACTGACGTATTTACGCACAACACGCACACATTTACGCAAAAAAACTACGCTACTCGCTTGATCATTCTTACCTCGACATTATGCGCATTGGTTTATGGTATAATTTCGTGTACATAAATATACATAGTGTATTATAAAAGTGTGGCCAGGACTACATTTTGGGGTTTTTTTTTAAAACTGTGCAGTTTTTTAAAGTCAATTTTGAAAAAGCCGTAAGATTAAACTCTTACAAATATGTGCAGTTTTAGAATTTCAAATCTACTGAGGTTGTAAAATTGTATACTGGAACGAAAATGGCTAACGTTGAGTTTGGGAATTACGAGTAATTTTAATTTTCGTGCAATTGTGAATGTTTTTCATGGCAACATTACCACGGGCACACGATTAAAAAGAAGTGGCTTCAGCGAGATATAACGCAGTGTTCCATCTTTTCCTTTAGGTTGATCTGAGATTTAGAGTTAGAGCTCACAATATGTTGCCGAGAATACAACGTGCATTTACACTGGTGTAGTTGAGCTTGCATGAAAGAAAGGAAGAAAGAAAGAAAGAAAGAAATTTATTTTGAAACAATACATACAATTAACAATATAACGACAAATAAAAGCAATTAAACAAAATAACAAACAGATACTAATAGATACTAATATAATACTAATATAATAGAGAGCAAGTTCTTATATTAGGTCAGGCATGCTTAACTGTTAATGTGCTAACAGTGACTGAATGAGTGAGTGATGTGTTAACTACGTGTGTGTTAATGTGTTTGATTGCGATCAGACTATCTATCAATTTTAGTTGGGCTACGGTCAGACTTTAAGCCTAGCGACAGTAAAAAGCTACGTACACAGAAACTAAATTATTGTGCTGACGTACTTATAGGAAAATACAAAAATAATTTGCTTATAGAAGGTTCGCTTTCAGGGGCCTTGCCCCTGAACATTTGGTAGAAAAGATTTGGTAGAACAACTAGAAAATATCTCGATTTGTAGGAATCGTCGCTTTACCAAATGTTCAGGGGCCCTACCCCTGAACATTTGGTAAAGCGACGATTCCTACAATTCGAGATATTTTCTAGTCTTTCTCTCTCTCTCTCGTATGAAAAGTCATAGGAGAAAAAGTGACCAATCTCATCTCACGCGTCAAGAATAGAGTCAACTGGTACAATTGCGTCTGTGGGGCAATAGCGACTTTCGAGAATTATTGACACACGCAAGCGTTGCGTAACTGTCAATACTAACATGACTGATACACATTAGCTCATCGACAAAACTGTGTGTGAAAAATATATAACGCAATTACCCCGGTTGACCCTACATTAGACATATCTACTTTTACTTTCAAAAATCTCCTCCTCCTCCTCTTACAATAGATAAATTCATAGTATAAAATACATTTGTGAACTGTATTAAACAAGATTGAAGTCCATCCGTTTTACAGCGTCTATAAAACTATAAAAAATAAAAATATCCATAAGCTATAGTGAATCGATTAGGTTTTACAATGTTTGCTTAGGGTCCCTATAATTTGGAGCGAATTGGTTTTATAGCGGCTGTAGCTCTATTAACTCCTTGCTTTGTGTATCTTATAACAGTTTTGTTTGAAATTGAACTGATGTTTCTTTGTGAATAGTTCAATTTGAACAAACATTTTTATGACTTTCTCACTATATGTTTAATTTTGTAAGTTAACGTGAAATTGGCGTCGATTTTGTGGTGCTACTTCTAAAAGTAGCGATGAAAGCCTAGTTGGAGAAGGCCCGCCTCTCAAGGCAGAGGGAGCGGGTTCAAACCTAGCCGACGGCACGCACTAATTTGTTCATTGTGTGAACATTTGTGCGTATTGTATGTCATCTGCTACATGACTGGAGACCGGTGTATGGCGATAGGCTTGCCCCCTGGTACATTTGGGACTGAACATCGTCTGACGAAGTGTGGGTGTTGTATTACACCTCTGCCAACCCCTTCGGGGGAAAGCGTGACTATATGTTACTTTATGCTTTTCAAAGTAAAATAAATTTACTTTTGCCACATATTTAGCTGATCAAGTAATTGTAATTTTGTTTCTGACTTTAATCCTGTTCAGGTTGGATTTAGTATTAATAAATACAAAAGAGTTGACTTTAACTATATTTCCTTTTGTCTGTTTGTTACTGTTTTAAGAATAAAATTTTAAACCAATCCTACTAATATTAAATATTATAAATCCAATAACGAACACGAGCAAATCAGAAATCAGGAAAAATCTAGAAAATAGAAGTGTCTTTAAACTAAATAGAATTTTTGCCTTTGTGCACATTTGTTTACTGCATACCTACTCGTACCTTATTCTCACAGGTTCTACAGGTTCTACTGTTTTCTCTTACAAAGTTACGCTCATTACACTTAAACCATTCACGAGGTAAGTATTTAGCATCATTATTTTGAAATAAGAACCTCGGAATGCACTTGCTGCGCCCGCGCATATTATCTGCGATCGCCTCCACCCCGCCATTTGTAAAACACCGAACGGCGCAGGCCGCGAAATTATTTAATTTATTGACCGCCATTACTCTTTGACGCCTTGCTATTGTCTTATTGATGGGAGAGAGGAGAGATAACGCTTCAATTTACTGTTTTATATGGCTTCGAAAAGCCGTGAGTCAAGGTAAGTAGAGGAGGTCTCTCGCAAGGCACGCTCTTGGACGTGGAGGGCTACTCTTGCAAGTCGAGATTTAGATAAATAAATAAATAATTATCAGGACACTTACACACACGGTCGTCTGATCCCAAACTAAGCAAAGCTTGTACTATGGCTGCCAGAGACTGATATAAATACATATATATTTTTAAATAGATACTTAAATAGATATTTACACCCAGACATAGAACAAACACAAATGCTCACCACATAAATGTTTGCCCTAGGTAGGAATCGAACCCACGCCCCCTAGCTCAGAAGGCAGGTTCACTACCAACTGAGCCACCGAGGCAGTCAAGTATTTTTTGTCATTGTCTCTCTCGTTTCAAAAGTCATAGGAGAGAGAGTGACTAAGAAACATATCACGCGATGTTCGAATTTTTTTACCAATAATGTCACGTCGGTCACAATGAATCATGTGCCACCAATAATTGTAATTACAGCTGATTTGTTTTTTGTCTTTAGAATGAAAGAGAGGTTAATAATTTTTTTTTTTTATGGACAATAAGTCGGCGTTTGACCACCAACTCGCCTGATGTTAAGCGACGTTGTGGTCTAAGATGGAGCACGACGACCTATAAGGTACTTATTCACTCTAGCCTTGAAGTTTTGTAGAGTGAAGAAGTACAAAGACGGCAGTTGAGTGAGACGCTACAAGTGCGCCACTGCTCAGACCAGTCTTCGGAACGGTTACACCGGACTACATCCCGAAACACGACTAGGTCATTTCACGGCATGGCTTGGTCCGGTGGGTGGTAACTAGCCACGGCCGAAACCTTCCACCAGAGTTTGCTACCCGGTTAGCACTACCCGGGGACCACGTGTAGGGAATCAGAATAGAGTACACTCCTACGGACGTGGGTAGCTCAGCCCCCATAAACCAAAAAATGGTCATGACGTCCGTTCATTATTGTGTAACAGTTTATCATAGACTCAAATTCTATGAAACATTACGAGAATTCACAGCTAGAAAATCCTACTTATAAAATAGGAAAGCGTGTTTCTTTATCACTTCTGCATACTCAAACAGATTGACGGATTTGGACGAAATTTTGAATGAAAACTATTTTATGCCCTGGATTAACACATACCAATAAAACATGTAAATAAATTAATTTTGACACATACCAAATTTATTACCATTACATATTACACATAGATTTCATAAACTTCTCTGCTCTAGATTGTAAGAAAAAACACATATCCTTCTTCCTACTAATATTATAAACGCGAAAGTTTGTAAGAATGGATGGATGGATGTTTGTTACTCTTTCACGCTAAAACGGCTGAACAGATCTGGATGAAATTTGGCACAGAGATAGATTATAGTCTAGAATGTGTCTAGAAATGCATTTTTCATTTGCATTTTTTCTTGTCTTATATAAGCTACAAGTTAACCGTGGGTAAGACCGAGGGGTTCTGCTAGTTAAAAATAATAAATCACGGCTGAAATTCAATAAAACCTAATTTCTATGAAAAATTTCATAAATAAATAAATAAATTCGGGACATTTCCACACACGATCGCCTGACCCCAAACTAAGCAAAGCTTGTACTATGGCTGCCAGAGACTGATATACATACATATATATTTTTAAATACATACACTTACATAGAAATTTAACACCCAGACATAGAACAAACACAAATGTTCATAACATAAATGTTTGCCCTAAGTGGCACATAATTTACAGATCTACCTACTTAATTCAATTTCCTTCCTAATTATGTCCCAATATTCGCAAATAGTTACGGAACAATCATATCGCTCCACTAATGCGCTATGAGAGTTTCGCGGCATTCATGCTACAGCCCGTTATTTTTCAATGCTATAATCATGACGGCCAGTATTGTTACTGCTCGCTGAAACGCTTAGCAAACTATTAAACAGGTATTCTCGTAACGCCTTATTATTTTGATTAATTTCAACGATAGCGCTGGAACTTCTTTCATTTTAAAAGGAAATACTCTTTGTTTCTTGTTAGCGTTTAGACTTCCTGTTACCTACTAGCTTATTACAAAGTAAGGTAAGAAAATTGTGGTAACAAATCATTATGTCGGCTCTTGTATGGATAATAATAAATTACGTTTACCTTTCCGCTAACTCCATTAAAAAGTATTACTTAAAATCAAGAGTAAGTAATGCGTGAATGTAAGTGCGTCAACGCATACAAAGAAAATTTGACAACAGCTCCAAAGAAATCTGTTGAAGCTATGTATTATTGTATAGTTTCTACAGTGGTCATAAACCAGATAAGCGGTAAAGCGCCAATGGTAAATAAATTGGATTTAAAAAAAAATGGTTGCCTGTAAAGTCGGTTAAAAAACTATAGTTTAACGTGACAACGTCATAACAAAACATTGATGAAATCTTCTCCTCGTACGCATAGGCCTATCGAGTGCAAGAGAGATAGATGCGGCGCTAGCCGAACGCTCAAGCTGATCGTGCCTTTCGCTCGCTTGTGTAGCGCTCTCGTTCCGATTAACCGAGCGTAACGGGACAATGAGTCGTCCTTTTTCTTGCGTGCAGCCGGCGTTCATTAATTTATTAGACGTTGTCATGTCAAAAGAATTATCAAAATCGGACTACTCTGTAAGAAGTTATGTGATCATACATTAAAAAAATGCGCGTAGACTTGTAAACCTCTTTCGTGTCGTCGGTTAAAAATGAGTTAAAGATTTATGTTGGGTTTGGTATATTTTGTTTTCATTTGTGTAAAATAATATTGGTTTGGTGATGTATATACCATGCGCGCAGACATCATTTGTTAGAAGGCTATTTTCTCTAGAGGTAATGATACCAGCATTCTGATTGAACAATATCAACTCGCTGAGTGCACTGAACTCAAAATTTTGGGGTACAACGTTGTGGAAATTCAGTATTCAAGGAATTATAATTTCAACATTTTAGGACTCGAGTTTTAAGAAAATTCACATTTTTGAAATCAATATTCTGATGTAAGTACTCAAACTTAAAAGATTTGATTATTTTGTCAAAATTCAACTTTACGAGCCTGAAGGGTGCCGTCTAAGCCAGGCATCGATCACACGTACTTTTAAACTATCTCCCTGAGAAAGAACGAAATAAATATGTATACTTGCTTCGACTTTATATAACTTTGATTTCTTCTAACTTCTTAACTTTCCACCTAGTTAAGTACTAAAGCTTTTTAGAAACACAGATACCTTACAAACTTAAGGACCACTTCCACAATTAAAGTAAATTAAGTCATGTAAACGTTGACTGTTAATCGAATTTATATCTTTCGGGCTCATTTCACAAAGCAATAAACATTTACAAAATAGCGAGTAGCTACAAGTAGCGGGTGAACGTATTAACAGTGACATTTCCATCGAAATGTTATCGTCTGGAGTCGGCTTAACGTTTTTTCTCCTTTGGTAATCGCATTCCGAGTGTAGGAGCCGATTAACTTGAATAGGTACTTTGAATGTTTTGTTACAAGACTTGTGGAGGGCGGCGGTTGTATCAACCCGCTTAATATTTACTTACAAGATACCTTTAGCTAAAATAATAAGTTACTTTTTACCTGACTATGACCAAACGAAGTGGTTGTGTTTTAAATTTTCTTCTTCTTTGTTTTGATTAAAAAAATACTTAAATCAAGCAAACAGAAAAACTGTTAAATGTTTTGTTTGAGATTTTTTAATTTTTTTATGAAATTATTTGTTTTTGTAGGTTTGTGTGCTTCAAAATACTTGGTAATATAATTTCCGATATGAGAATATTCTTCTTTTTACTCGACTGCCCAATTTTTTTCGGGTGTGTTGTGATGGTTGTTGGTTTGATACTGATAGAGATGAATATAGGAAACGTACGTACTGTACCTCTCACTCAGATCACAAGCTCAGATCATCTGATCTAAGTACTGTACTGACCTCACTTAAATGGGATAACGGTAGGAAGATGATAATAATAATAATATTTATTTCTAATCTTGTATAATATTAAGATGATAGTAATGTGTTTGCGTGATCTTATGTGATCCCTTGAAGCTTAAATAATTTGTGTAACGTTACGGAGGACTCATCCAATCATTTATTACTAATCAAAAGTAGTTTACGCAAAAATCACCTAACTACATAAAACACGCTTATAAACCTGTGACTTGTTAACAAAAAACTTGTAATCTTAGTACAACTCGCCTCAATGAAGTTGTACAATATCTTGTAATAGAAAACACAATAATGAATTCGAATTTAAACAAGCGTTGTAGGAAACTATGACATTGTTGTGCCAGAGAATATAATCATAACTTATTGCTTTGTGTATCTAAATGCTAACATAAGCATGGTTTTTACCGCAAAAATTAAAATGTTGCTGTAGAATGGTATTATTTCAAACCGTACAGCTTTTAAAAAACTTGATATATTTTGCTTTGGCTCACCTTGCCATGCTCTAGGCTATAGAAGATAATGATAAATAAAACTATCTATAAACCTTCACACTTGTGAATGATTACGCCTATAATTAATTACTTTAAAAATCAAAAATCTGTCTACAAATAATTACCGCAGCGTATCTTAACACTTTGTAACTCGTTACCAAGGGGGCTATTCCTGCGCGTGAGAAGAGATGAGATTTTATCTTGGTCGATCTCACACCTATGACGTTTCAAACGAGAGCAACAAGGACGAAACAAGGTGAGATGAAAATCTCAAATCTCCGAATAGGGCTACTGAAGGGCTATTCTTGCGGAGTGAGATTCAATCTCACCATTTTTCGTCCTTGTTGCTCTCGTTTGAATAGTCATAGGTGTGAGAGTGACCATAAGATAAAGTCTTATCTCATCTCACGCGAAGGAATAGCCCCCCTGGGGCCCTATTCGGAGATTTAAGATTTTCATCTCACCTTTTTTCGTCCTTGTTGCTCTCGTTTGAAACATCACAGGTGTGAGAGTGATCAAGATAAAATCTCACCTCATCTCACGCGTAGGAATAGCCCTCCAGACGAGGCCCCTACGATACAGGCAGGATTCTCCTAGTACAGGGGTTACAAGAAAGATGCTTGTAACCTTTTGGCAAATAAAGAATTTATTATTATTAAAATACATATAAAGAAAATACACTTCAAATTAAAACGTTCAAGATAGTATTGAAAAATAAAATGTTAATCAACTATCAGAGCTTACGAGTATATGAAGAGTTGTGTTCCACCTATTTATAGAAACCCAGTAAAGCCACAGGCGCTATGTAACTGCCAACTTCGAGCAAAATCCGTCCGCTGAGAGATAAGTATTTATTTTATTACCAAAGCACGATGCTCAAAGGATTTATTCCCCGAACCGGAATCGAACCCGCGATGCTATCGCGAGGGGTCACACAATAACCACTCCGCTACACTCCGCGGCACTAAATGAAACGCGTTATGTAATTGGCTACGCACAGTGGGCTCGGATGAGGGCATGTGGTCATAAAATGTGTTTAAAATCGTGGATTTAAGAATCAAGTTTTGATTTACTTTTTTTTAACTTAAGATTCGGCATTAACATGTGCCGGTAGCTTATGAGGACTTTTTACGTTGTATTCTAGTAGCCTTTTTTAGAGCCAATTCTCCTCACCTTCGACCATATATTGTTATGTATATCCTTTCTGAATATTTACCCTCTTAATTATAAACGTTGTACTTACCCTATAGCCTTATCTTGTAAGAACTGCAGATGTGTGGGACTCGTTGCCTGCGTCTGTCTTTCCACCTAAATACAATCCGGGGGTGCTATAGAGTAAAGTGAATAGGTATCTCCTAGACAAGCGTGTTACACCTTCGATCACGTCGACGCTTCCTATCAGGCGAGTCAGTCGTCAAACGCATGTCTAGTTTGTTGTAAAAAAAACCTCGGAATAGTTGTACAGTAATTTGTTTTTTTTTATCTTTTAATATTTTTACTCGACCAAAAAAGACAAAACACTCTATAACTATTTCGAGGCCAAATACAACGTTGAAAATGTGACGATAGCCTAGTTGGAGAAGACCCGCCTCTCAAGCCAGAGGAAGGGTTCAAACCCAGCCGACGGCACGCACCAATTTGTTCATTGTGTCAACATTTATGTGCGTATTGTATGACACCTGTGGCCCTATTCGGAGATTTGAGATTTTCATCTCACCTTTTGTCGTCCTTGTTGCTCTCGTTTGAAACTTCATAGGTGGGAGAGTGACCGAGATAAAATCTCATCTCATCTCACGCGCAGGAATAGGCCCCCTGCTACTTGACTGAAGCCCGATGTATGGCAGGTTCGCCCCCTGTCACATTTAAGACTGAATATCGCCCGGCGAAATGTGGGTGTTGTGTTACGCCTCTGCCAACCCCCTCAGGGGTAAGGCACGACGGCGATATACAACGTTTATTAGTAATAGAGTTAGAGCTATGGTGATAATTGCACTTTACTAGCCTCTTTCTATCTTCCCGACTATACAACTCCCATGTTAGTAGTATCAGCCTCCTTTACTTCACTGGCTTAGTTTGTCAGTAGATGAGATATTTGCTCATGATCTAAAATAATACTAGCATTCCGGGAACCAACACGTTATGACGTCACTCGCCATCGTCATTTGTCTCTTTCGAACTATTTGTAAATGACTCATTTCGGTCTTGCTTAAGCATCGATTGACGTCACTGCGTGTTGCCTGCGTGACCATTTTTGGCTCGAAATACTATACCTAGTGAAGTTTATTATTATACGATGTAGAGCCAACTGGTGTAAAGGCGTCACCCTCATTTTTTTTCTATCTTTTGTTGCGATACTCTGTACAAGATGGCGCCAGTTGCCTAATTTGTAAATTTTAATTTTACACATTACCTATACTTATATTAATTGAATGTAATTTACAATGTGTGCTGTTAAGGGTGTCATGCCTGAAATAAATTAATTTTGAATTTGAATTTTTTTTTGTAAAGGGTTTGTCAGTCATTCTCGAAAGACGCAATTGCCTCACAGACGCATTTGCCCCAGTTGACCCTATTTCCCTACAGCAAAATTTAATACCATATTAAAAGCCAAGTACTCCACAGTGCGTTCTGCCCGCGCGGGGCGGTACACATACGATTGCCATCGTTCTGCCGCGGCGTTTTGCAAAATTACAATACACCCGATAATAATTATCACTAATTATAACCACCTTGAAGCTTATTGATTATAAGGTCACCGATTGTATTTGACCTAGGCTTGTTGGGAACGATGGTGCGTTCTTGTTTTTTTAACTTAGTTCAATTTTAAGTATGTATAGGTATGTAGTAAGACATACCTATATGTATATATGTATAGGTATGTCTTACTAGTTAGGTTAGGTATACACCTAACCTACTACTCAACCAATATATTTGAAACGCTTTCACGTCTCAACTACTCAACCAATCGTCTTGAAATTTTGCATACACGTTGTCAGGGTACAGAAAAAGACATAGGGTACTTTTAATTCCCGAAAAATTAAAGGTTCCTGTGGGATCGCGGGTAAAACCCCAGGGCGCCGCTAGTTACCTATAAACAGCAAAAAAAATATGTCTGTTGTATCGGAGCCCACTTATGTATTTGTTTTATTCTGTTTTTTAGTATTTTTATTATAGCAGCTACAGAAATACATCATCTGTGAAAATTTAATAGGTATACACCTAACCTAACTAGTAAGACATACCTATACATAAACCCCATTACTAATAGTTGTTGTGTAGCTTGAGAATAGATAAATAGCGTTTAGACTTTTACAATCGAGTTTAAAATTTAAAAGAAGGTAAAAGACTAAGCACTGTATGTATAACTGTTCCGGGGGCAATACAACGTATATATATTACCAACCAACGTATATATATAGTACCAATATATTTGAAACGCTTTCACGTCTCAACTACTCAACCAATCGTCTTGAAATTTTGCATACACGTTGTCAGGGTACAGAAAAAGACATAGGGTACTTTTAATTCCCGAAAAATTAAAGGTTCCTGTGGGATCGCGGGTAAAACCCCAGGGCGCCGCTAGTTACCTATAAACAGCAAAAAAAATATGTCTGTTGTATCGGAGCCCACTTATGTATTTGTTTTATTCTGTTTTTTAGTATTTTTATTATAGCAGCTACAGAAATACATCATCTGTGAAAATTTTATAGGTATACACCTAACCTAACTAGTAAGACATACCTATACATAAACCCCATTACTAATAGTTGTTGTGTAGCTTGAGAATAGATAAATAGCGTTTAGACTTTTACAATCGAGTTTAAAATTTAAAAGAAGGTAAAAGACTAAGCACTGTATGTATAACTGTTCCGGGGGCAATACAACGTTTAATAATAAGACGGTAGATTCAGATAAAACTGAGCAAAGCTACGCTCTTTTCTTCATTGCATTCACAGCTTAGGGGCCTTTGGTAGATAATAGAAGGACACGTAATTTTAACTTTAAATTATATTTTCTTTCATTAGTTTGTAACTAACACCTGAACTTACCGAGATACTTGGAAAATGAGATTCCTTCGAGAAATTATACTTCGGACTTCTTAAGTAAAATAAATAAATAAATTCGGGACATTTTACACACACGGTTATCTGACCCCAAACTAAGCAAAGCTTGTTCTATGGCTGCCAAAGACTGCTATACATACATATATATATATATATAAATACATACTTAGATAGATAATTAACACCCAGACAGAGCAAACAGAAATGTTCGTCACATAAATGTTTGCCCTAGGTGGGAATCGAACCCACGCCCCCAAGCTTAGAAAGCAGGGTCACTACCTACTGAGCCAGCAAGGCAGTCAGTTAAGTGTAAGTTTAAATTTAATTTATTTTACTACAAACTAGTGAAATGCATTTAATATAGCAAGGTTATACCTAGTATAAAATATACATACGTCAATATACAATAAGCTAAGATACTTTTTTAGGGTTTCGTACCCAAAGGGTAAAACGACAAATCCTATTACAAACCTATTACAAAGACTCCGCTGTCCGTCCGTATTTCTGTCTGTCCGTCTGTCACCAGGCTGTATCTCTAGATGTTTCATCTGTATGGCTAGACAGATGAAATTTTCACAGATGATGTATTTCTGTAGCTGCTATAATAAAAATACTAAAAAACAGAATAAAACAAATACATAAGTGGGCTCCGATACAACAGACATATTTTTTTTGCTGTTTATAGGTAACTAGCGGCGCCCTGGGGTTTTACCCGCGATCCCACAGGAACCTTTAATTTTTCGGGAATTAAAAGTACCCTATGTCTTTTTCTGTACCCTGACAACGTGTATGCAAAATTTCAAGACGATTGGTTGAGTAGTTGAGACGTGAAAGCGTTTCAAACAAACAAACTCACTCTCGCATATATAACATTAGTTAGGATTAGGATGGTACGCGTTCGTGCGCAAGTCCGACTCACACTTGGCCTGTTTTTTAACTTATGCTACATCATTTCCTTTCAAGAGCATAGAGTATGTATACCAATGGGCAATGGGTAACAATCTAATTAATGAATTTGATCAGATCAGATCTTTTTGTCCATAAAATACTTATATTTAAAAATTATACTGGCCAGCATTAATTCCTTTTTCAAAAAACGGCCTTACCCAATTTCTTTTTAATTTTCAACGGTTATGAATCCCTTATTTTATCGCCTAGTGACAAGTTAATATTTAAACAAACCTGAGTTTCCCACGGAAACGTTTTGTAACATAAATAGTTTCCAAATTGTGACGTCAAGCTATCAGAACTAACGAGAATCGAAGATTTTCGATTGAATTGAGTGTTAATAACATTATTAGTCGAGAAGTATAAAGATTGAGTTGAAGTGACATAACATTTGGACGTCTCGCTTAATGCGTTTTAGTGATATTACTTGAAATTAGAAAGTAATTATCGAAATCAAGAGAAAGAAAAACGAAGCTTTTTACAAATGGGGAAAAGTTTTTGACAGAGAAAGCTTCTTCGAGCTGGGTAGGGATTTTTTTTAAAATGTTTTTGGCATGCGTTTGGCCGCCAACATGCCTGATGATAAGCAGTGATGCGGTCTACGATGGAGCACGCTTGCCTAGAAGAAACCGATTCACTCGAGACTTGAAGACTCTAGATTATAAGTGTCAGGGAACACACACTCTGGCAGAGTATTCCACACTCCATCCACTTCACATCACTCCATTTCAGGGATAAAAGGAATTAAACGTCGATGTAAAGATTCACTTTATTACACGAAGAACACATACACTGTCACACTACAGTAGACACTTTTACTATAACGCTTAACTAAAACAATGTAAGAAGAAACTATAGGAAAAAAAGTAACAACACAACATGTCGTCACGCCTTTCCTCTTAAGAGGCTACCACGGGTGTACAACACCCACACTTCGCCAACAATATTCAACCTCAAATGTGACTTATATAAATGTTCCTGTCCATTCAGGTTGCCTGGAAGAGATCGCTTTGAGCGATAAGGCCGCCCATTAAAAACTTAGCTAGGCCTTATTTAAGTACTATTGTAATTATTTTATGTTTTTAATAAAGAGTTGTTGTTGTTGTTGTTGTTGTTGTTGTGACAGGGGGCGAGCCTGTCGCCATAGACTATAGGCTCCAATTCCGTAGCAGATGTCATTAAATACGCAAATATGTTCATACAATGAACAAATTGATGGATGCCATCGACTGGGTCCGAACCCGCTCCCTCTGGCTTGAGAAGCCAGTCTTCGCCGACTAGGCTATCATCATTCAATTCATTAACACCCATAGTTTATGAAAGCAAGCAAGTTATTCTCGTATTTTAATTTATGCAGTGCAGAGATTTATAGAAGAATAAAATTATAATATGAACGCGCCCATTTATGTATTAGCGAATCTATCATCTTACACGTCTAATTTCAAATTAACTACTTTAACAAGTCCATTTCTAACTCGTTTGACCAGAGGGGCTATTCCTACGCGTGAGATGAGATGACATTTTATCTTGGTCACTTTGAACCTATGACGTTTTAAACGAGAGTAACAAAGACGGAAAAAGGTGAGATGAAAATATCAAATCTCCGAATAGGGCCACTGGGGGCCTACCGTGATGGTAGGCCTACCATCATTGCCATGATGGTTTCGTTTTGTTGTCAACCCTATCGCCGTGAAATAAGGTCCATGGTCGCGCAGCGTCGCAAACAAACGTAACTATCATGGCTATGAGATGTCACGGTAGGCCCCCAGAACTTATCGGGAGTGGTCGACCTCCGTCCGGTCCGTGATTTATATGCGAAAATTAATAAATTTTGATAAGTGAAACTTAAGATTAAACAAGCGTTAATTGGCTGTATAATGTTGTAGGAATCACAAGATTTTGTATTTTTAATTTTATCTTTCGTGTGTCATCGTATTCTATAAATATATAAATAATTAAATATTAATTATTATGTTGAACTTCGAGTCTATTATACAAAAAAGGTGGCTCATAAGATTTCTAAATTGCAATTCAAATTAATGAAAGAGGACATCTAAAATGAGTTCAAATAGGTTATCAAAACCTAACTGTGCATTATAACAAAGGTATACATATTTATAAGGTTGCTGATATGACGTGTATGCGACACGTCATATCAACAAACACAGCAAAAACGTTATAAACTTAACTGTTTACTGTCTGCATAAAATTGTATGACATAAATTAAAGATTTCAGTCAATTTCCAAGCGTGAACTTTCCTGAAACGCCCGATATTTCAATAAAAAGTTGTTAGCAAATCCGTGTTACCGTGTATAACACTTAAACGCGTACAATTAAGTAAAACAATTTTAAACTGTTATACTGTTCGTGTCAAATCAGATATTGCGTTTAATAATATGGTAGAGGCTGAATGCATGGCGTGCGGAGCCTCGAGTGAATTAAAAAAATAACTTCAGACTTCGAGACTGCCTAGAGTCAGTACTTAGTAGTCTGATCGAGAGAGAAAAGTTCTGGACACAACTAAGTAGTTACTATGTAATTTTTAAGCCTTATAGAGTAACTTTTAGTTACACTTTTAAATTTTACAGTTTTTAATGAAGCTAATTTTTTTATCGACTTTTGACCATGGACGTTTATTGGCATTAGGCAAACTTGTTGATAACTAAATGTATTGGAATCAAATTATGGATTAGGAAACTAGCATCGGGAGGAATTTCTAAACAAATCTTACACCTTGCTGTTTGATCATCTTTATAGCTATTAATTTAAATTGGTTCCGCAGTCACTACTAACATAAGTTTTTCTTTTGTATTATAGAAGATTTAGGGGCTACATTAGGTACCTCTTGAAGTTCTAAAAGTCGCAAACCCCTAACACAGCAAGCACAACCCTAATTAATTACCTACTCGTGATCGACATAACCCCACCATGTTCAACTGATTAACTCATCAGGCGAGCCCGACGGGACGAGCTACGTTATTATTTAGCTGGCTAATAATGGAGTCATCATTTCGCCCGTGACAGCTTCACACCTTGGAACCATGGAGTGGAAAGTCTACAGAGATATAAGTAACAAGAATATGGAACTGGGCACCTCTACATGCGCAGCGATGTGTTTGTGAATTGCCTATGGGTCTAAATGACCCTATATGGCATATGGAAGGACTCATAAATTATGTAATTAAGCTGTGCTTATACCTTAAGAAGATGTTCCTTAAAAAACTAACGGAGAGACATGAAAAAAACCTTGATTGATACCGAAGCATAGTTATCTAGAAGAGACACCGTTGAGGAACCGAGCATATGATGTCCCTAAGATACACGAGTAACTAATGCCCACATGCACTGTATAGAAGAATTTCATAAGTCCTTGTTTAACTATTTTAAACTACTCCGAGCGAAATATTCGCTTATCTGGCACATAAAGTTAAAGAGTCTCCTAAGGAGAAGCTAAAAGTTCGTGCAAGAAAATTAAGGTAGGAGCTAGCTAGGAGTAGTTTAAACTATAGCAAGGACTTAGGGAATTCTCTTATTTAGTGCAAGTGAGCACTTATTTAGTACTTTCGGAGCTGTTTCTCTCAACTTTTTCTACTCATCATTGAAACGGAGCGAACTCTCTTTATTACACTCGAGCTTTTTTATTCTATTTTTTCGTCATGTCGAGTTTTACGACGGGCTTTGTGCGCCGCCTGCGCCGGCTAATCGTGAGGTGTTAAACAGACGCGATGTACGAAGATAATCTAAATTGTTATTCGTAATGAATCGGACCGAATAATTAAGATAATGAATATTGTGGAGTGTTGATGACGTGGAAACTGTGGTGGGTGCTGACGGATCTGCCGCGGTGGTGGGTGCGGTGTTTCTGAGGAAAATGTTGTTTGCTATTTTTGGGAAAATAAAAGTACATAGTCGTTTATTAATCATGTAATGTTTTAAGAGTTTGCATACCCCAAATTACGTGTATTAAATATCTTTATAGAGCCTCACATGATTAATAGAAGATACCTAAGATAATTTTAAAGACGTAAACATTTTGTGAAATTGGGCATTGTCATAGACATGATTATTAGCTCGTACTAAACTTTATGTGCCTGTACAGACAGTATTTTAGATATTTATAAAAATGCATTTTACAATGTTAAAAAGATAGAAAATTTTGAGTCTAGTTTTACTTAGACATTTCTCAACTGTTCAATAAAACACATTTCTGTGTAAGGTGTACAAAACTGTAACTTTAATCTCTCCAAAAGAAGCCGTATCCAAAATCCCAAAGCTCGCAACACCTCGTCTCAATCCACAGAGCTAATCGTTCGCTCGATTCAATAAGACGCCGTCTCTATCGCACCATCACCAATCATTACATTATATTGTGATAAAATATCTCTATCGAAACGTTTGTCAATAATATTTTATTAGCCGGCGGTTTGTCAGCCTTTCAAGTAGGTAACAAACATCTTTGAAGGCGTTTGATTTCACGCTGAGATTATTGCATGCGGTCTAACTTACAAAGGAGGTTGGAGTGATGAGTAGGAAGAAAAAAGTATGAGGAAACTTTGGGCAAATGGCACTGGCCACTAATAAAAATAATTAAGACGCTTTTTATTTTGACACTAGCTGAAAGCACAAAAAAAATTAGAATGACAATGAATTTAAAAGTATTTTGAGAGTTTTTGGCGGGAAACGAAAAGGTGCTGTCGTAATTTTGTGTTATTTTCTAAATCTTGCGATTATTCGAGTGTTAAAAAAGCTGCATGATTTGAATAAAATAAATCATGCAGCTTTTTTGTAACTAACATAACATAACATATCGTTACGCCTTTAACTACTTCTACTTTAACTACTTCTACGGGGTTTATTCGGCTTCACTCACAGTTTTTTCTTGTTTCGTTTAAATCTTGCAACAGTTCTTTCAACTACTTTGAAATTTCACACACACATTTAGTTTCCGTTGCAATACAAGATTATAAGATTTAAAAAAAAACGTTTAACTTCTAAAGTTGTCTTAAGTCATACTTACTTACAAGTCAGTATGACTTGATTTTACTTAACTGCCTCGGTGACTCAGTTGATAGTGAACCTGCCTTCTGAGCTAGGGGGTGTGGGTTCGATTCCCATCTAGGGCAAACATTTATGTTATGAACATTTGTGTTTGTTCTGTCTGGATGTTAATATATATTTAAGTATGTATTTAAAAATATCTAAGTATGTATATCAGTCTCTGGTCGCCATAGTACAAGCTTTGCTTAGTTTGGTTTCAGATGACCGTGTGAGCAAGTGTCTCGAATATTTTATTTATTTATTAAATATATTCTAATAATAATATAAAAGCCTTTTATTTCTTACAGCTTATAAAACAATAAGTTTATTTTTTTTTTTTTTTTTTTTTTTTTTTTTTTTTTTATTGGTTTGCAAACTGGCTGCAACAGCCCATTAAAATAAAAATACTGACACATACAACTATAACCATGTGGCTGAACAGCCTTCTAAGTGCAAACACAGCATGTACACAAATATTACACTTAACATTATGAATAAACTAAAAATTAAAAAAAAAAAATTTAGCTAATACTAAAGAAGGCTAAGACAAATAACTAATATTTAATAATTACAAATGTGAAGGTTGACTTGACTGATCCGATTTGACAAACATATGTTTCTTTATTTTGTTGACTGACGTATTGAAAATGTCAAGTTTGTGGCAAACGCTGTTGTAAGTATTGCACAAGCGGTTTATGGGTGAGTTTTGAGCATACCTGGTACGACAAATATACTTGGTCAGCGATTTCCCATCGCGGCGCGGGTTAACAGTACGAGGAATGGTAAAGTTGATCTTTGTAAGTGAATCGGGGCTATCAATTTTGCCGTGGATGAGCTTATAAAGAAAAACTATGTCAGCTGACTTGCGCCTGAGGCTAAGCGGAGTGGCTCTATAGTGATCAAGTCTAGATTCATAACTTTTGAGATTAAGACATTTATTGTTGGCGTACGTGAGATGATAGAAAAATCTCTTTTGGAGGGTTTCTATCCTTTTGTCATGGACAGCGTAAAAGGGGTTCCAGATCGGACTACAATATTCCACAAGGCTGCGAACGTAACAGTTAAATAGGATAATAGGGATTTCAGGGTTTTTGAATGATTTTGTTTGTCTTAATACAAAGCCTGCCAGTCTCGACCCCTTTTTAACGATATGATCGATATGCTCTCTAAAATCTAACTTTCGATCAACAATAACTCCCAGGTCTCGAGTTGATGTCACTTCTTTAAGTAGCTCTCCGTTAATATGATATGTGGCAAAGAGCGGGTTTTTTTTTCGACTAAATTTTATGTGGTGACACTTTGACGGGTTCAAGATCATCATATTTTTATGACACCACTGATTTATGAGGTCGAGATCGTTTTGCAAGCTAATAATGTCAGCTCTGGAGCATACTACTCTGTAAATTTTCAAGTCATCAGCGAACATTTTATAGCTGGAACTTATTGTAGAACAGAGATCATTTATAAAGAGGAGGAAGAACAAGGGGCCAAGATGCGATCCCTGTGGCACGCCCGAAGGAATTTTATTTATTGGGGACATAAAGCCGCGGACGATGACCAGTTGTGAGCGATTATTTAGGTAAGACTCGCACCATCGTAGTAATGAACCGCAAATACCAGCATGTCCAATTTTTTGGATTAAAGCTTTGTGGTTGACAATATCAAACGCTTTGGAAAAATCAGTGTATATTGCATGGACTTCACCACCTCTCTCAACAGCGTCAATTATGTCATTCACATATCCAAATAGATTAGATGCTGTGGACCGTCCTGGTAAGAATCCGTGTTGATGGGAATCAAACAGAGGTTTGAAGTGGGAATATAGTACTTTCTGGACCATCGACTCAAATAATTTCCCTACCGCTGACAAGATTGAGATTGGCCTATAGTTGGCTATGTCATTACGATCTCCAGCTTTATGAATCGGTGTTATGTACCCAATTTTCCACCTTGTAGGAAATTTACCGTTTTTAAGTGATCTGTTAAAGATGATTTGCAGCGGCTCCGCCAGCTGTGAGGCACAGGTTTTAAGAAATACAGGTGGTATTGTATCCGGTCCAGGACCCTTATTTACATCCAACTGCTCTAGTGCTTTTAAAACTTCCGTTTTAGAAAAGTAACAAGTGTTAAGAGATAAGTGGTAGCTATTGAAGGTGCTAAGTACGGATGTTGTCTCCGATTCAGTTTTGTAAATTGAATGAAAATATTCCGAGAATAAGTTACTGATCTGTTGTCCCCCAGATATGTTGTTCTCACCCAAAAACATTTCGTCTGGTATATCGCTACTATTACATCTCAATGATTTCATGTACGACCAGAAATATTTGGGAGCCTTTTTAATGTAAGTCGGGGCATCTGATCTGAATCTGGATAAGCACTCCACGATCAGTTTATCACAACGGCTGCGTAGCATTCTATAAGTTAATTGATCCCGGGGATTACGGTACTTATTGAAACGATTGTGAAATTTAGCTTTCTCTTTAAGAGTTCTTACTAAGGAACGACTGAACCAACAAGGGTATTTAGTACCATTTCTTAGAACTGTTGGTGTGTGCTTATTGATAACTGGAGTAACTAGATCATAAAAGACATCAACAGTTTCATCTATAGAGTAAAGTGAGAACAAATGATCGTTCCAATTGATTCTGTCTAACTCTTCAGTGATGCTCTTATAATCGGCTCTCGAGAAATTTAGGCTAGGAGATCTCCTACTTTTAACAATTTTTCGGGGGTAATGTTTCATATCGACCAGAAGGGCTGGATGGTGCGCGGCATCCAATTTGACTAGCGGATTATTACATTCTTTAACTGAGAAAATGCTAGGATTGTTGGTGATTATTAGATCAAGTGTACGACCGTTGGAGTTTGTCACTGGGTTGATTTGATGTAAATTGTTAAATGAAAGGAAATCGACCAGGAGTTCCTCGGTACCAGAGTTAGGCATGCAAGAGAGAGTTAGATGCGTACTGGCAACATCTGGCTGCCAGTTCAGGTATGTAAGATTAAAGTCACCAGCCAGCAAAAGGTCTGAGTTTTGAGGTAATTTGTGTTGAATTACATTTGCTATATTTGAAGTAATACGTTCCGTGCGCTCATGTGTGGCCGGAGAGGGGCTGTATACTGCACAAACACTGCGATGCCTCGTGGAATTGCCATGTTTCGATTTAAGGACGATCCAGATAACTTCGTCCTCGGACTCCCACTTTTGTTTACGGTTAGGTTCGTGTTTTTTCAGCACGGCAATTAAAACCCCACCCCCATCCTGTTTTGCGCTTAAAGATGAGGAGCGGTCACGTCTGAAAACTATATATCTATTGTCGAAAAGCTCATGGTCATACATGGAATCATTTAGATTAGATTCTGTGAATATTATAATATCAGTTTCTTGTTTCAATACGTTGGTCAACAAAACATCAGTTTTGGTCCTAAGACCTCTTACATTCTGGTAGTATAGAGTTAAATTACAATGACATGATGGGTTGGTGGTAGACACTAAGCACATAAATAAAGAATACTTAAACCTAATCTTAAACTGAATTGAGAGAGACTAGATCTCTAACTACAAAGCTTTTGGAGTTGACGTCCTTTCTCATAAAGATTCTGCCGTTCCGAACCCACACGAAATCAAATTTCTTGTCTTTTGCTGTTTTCCTAGCGGCTGCGTGTAATTGCTTGTTGGCAGGACTCAGGTGTTCACTCACGAACACTGGTTTCTTCTCCTTGTCAGCTATACCCAAATGTGAGCAATTCAGCTTGTCGTTTTGGTGGGTTCTGTTGTATGTCTTCGTCGCAGCAATAAGTGAGTCTCGCACTAATGGGGAGGACAATTTGACCACGATTGAGCGGGGTCGGTTAGACTCCTTATTCAGTTTTGCTACACGATGGTAATTCACCAATTCGTTCTCAGGAAGACTGTAACCCACAGTCGTTGCCAGTTGTCGTACTATAGTTTTGAGGTTTTCCGACGAGTGCTCAGGTACACACTGGATTTCCAAATTGCAATCGCGTGACTGCTGCTCAAATTGGTTGAGTCGTATATTGAGACTGCTGACTTCGGAGCGCAAGGCGCCTAGATGGGAATGCAGAGTCTTGTTCTCGTCCTGAAGATCGTGTATAGCCTGGTTTTTTAAATCAAGCGCTTCTTTGAGTTGGTCGTATTTAGCCGACATATAATTAATACTCTCCGTAAGTTCTTGGATTGCGGTACGCGTGTCGGAGTTGTCAACAGTAAAGTCTCGCCTAATATCTTTGTGGAGTTGTGCTAACGAGCCCTCGAGTTTTTTATCGAAGTATTGCTTAAGGTCTTCAATGGTATATACACCTAAGCACTCAGAGCTCTGTGCGGCGACTGCGCTTTGCTGGGATTGAATGTTCGGGCTGCCTCTGTATTTATCCGCTGCTTTACATTCACTGCACTTCCAGGATGCTTTGTGGCCTTTGGATTCTTTTGCAAAGTTGTCGGCAACTATGCCTAAACACTGATAGTGAAAAGTAGCTTTGCACTTAGAGCAGCTTTTGATATCGGACGGTTTTATACTCTTGTTGCATATAGCACACACAGACATCGTGTAATATAGCCAATTCTGGATAAACTTTATAGTTATGGCAACACACGACTTGTCAAAGTCGAAATGGTAGCTGTCAATTGAATTTGACGGACTTATCAGAACCAAAATGCTATCTGTCAGTCGATTTTGACAACTTAGATAACACAAAAAACACAACAAGTAGGTACTTCGGCTGTTGGTGAAAAATTGGAGGTAAACAATTCCGCACTTATCTTCATTTACTTTCTGGTCGAGGACAATAAAATGTCTACAAAAAAACAATGCTGATGATGTATTTTGCGTGGAACTTCACTTGTGAATAACTTTTGTAGTAAATCTCGGTAATTTAGAATATATATTATAAAAAATGTCAAGAGCTAATGTTTACTGTAGCAGGCAGTGTTGCCGTCTGAAGTTAGATTAGATTAAGTTTACTTTTAAACAATTATTAGTTTTGTTGGTAAGTTTGGTTCCTAAATTTACTTGTGTTAGTTTTTCCTTAATCCTATACTATTATTCTTCATTCTGTAAGAACTCCTCTATAGGTTAAGGCCTCCTCTAAGGATAGCCAGTCCTCTCTAGATTCTCTACTTGAATCTAGTTGGGGCCATTGCAGCTGTTTTTTTGATGTCCTCTTCCCAACTAGCTACCGATCTATCTCTCTTTCCTATCCTAATAAAGTTTAATAAACCTCACGTACTAACCCTAACTCTCCGCTACCGTACCATTTGACACAACCAATACACAATACGCAATGCAATCAAAAAGAACAGCAGTAAAGGCCAGCGCGAAGCGAATTGTAATCGCGCACACCCCAAAACAAATCGCCACTATCGCAAGATCAAAATAACATTTGTACCGGAATCATTTATCAGTGCTGATTCTCTTTCCATTTGGCGTCCCCCGGCCAAAGGCGTTTATATCCCGGGTGCTGTGATTGTTAGGGAGAGTTTACAGTCTTAGTAGGTAGCGGGCGGGAGCGAGAGCGGGGAAGCTGCTTCCGTTGTACGGAAATACTTGAGCCAAGACTTGAAATTTTTGTTTGTTAGGATTCCGTGTCCAAAGGGGTCGAACGGGATCCTGTTCCTAATACTCTGTTATCCGTTCATCTGCGTCTGTCTGTCCGTCTGTGTCTCATGAACCGTGAAAGTTAGATAGTTGAAATTTGCACTGATGATGTATTTTTGTTGTCGCTATAACAACAAATACTAAAAAATAGAGCAAAATAAATATTTAAGATGATTTTAAACGTTTTTATTAAACGTGATTTTTTGCTGTTTTTATAGGTAATGGTACGAAACCCTTCGCTCAAGTCCGACTCGCACTAGGCCAGTTTTTTCTTTGGTTTTGGCTTTCCCCGCTATCTATGTATGCCCACCGCGCCACACGCTGGTAAAAAATATTTTCTTACATAGAGACTTAATGCTTTGCTAATGAATTATACAATAATTGTCTCCCTGAGGTCATGTGCAATGCTTTTGATACATTGATTTATTCTTTAATAAACTCTCCAAAAAATTCTTATTGGCTATCATGAGTAAGTACTAACGACTATTTTCACCAAATAGTAATGTATGCATTATTTAACCGCCTATTTTTGACATTTAACTTTTAAATAAATAAAAAAAATCGGGATTTTTCCACACATGGTCGCCTGACCCCAACCTAGCAAAGCTTGTACTATGGCTGTCAGAGACTGATTTAAATATTTTTTTAAACATACTTAAATTGATATTTAGCACCCAGACATAGAACAAACACAAATGTTCATCACTTAAATGTTTGCCCTGGGTGGGAATCGAACCCACACGCCCCCATGAAGGCAGGTTCACTACCAACTGAACCACCGAGGCAGCACCGAGTTATCAAATAGGTACTCGTCAAAAACCGTTGTTATTACGTTAAATGAAGTTTCAGTGGGCTTTCACTGAGCTGAAAAGAGAGGTGCAGCCGCACGAGCGCACTTACTTTAAAAAAACCGCCAAATGTTTTAAATTCCAACTATGGTTATAGTCAGAATAGCCGATCTAATTGTACGTGAGTAATGCCCGTATTATAAACATAAATTTAGCAAACATTTTAATTTTCTTAATAATAATGGCGATTTTAAAAGCTGGCTTGGATGACATTGGGTTAGCTATCTAACAAAATCGCTCTCGCTTATGACCCCGTACACACCCCAGCCCCTAACACGCAGTCGACTAATGCGTTTCAAGGGAATAGCTTCTTCGTGGGGCTTTGCTCGTTAATACTCGTCCACCAAACGGGGATTAAAATTTAATGTTTGCATTATATTTGTCATGAATATCAAAATTTGAGCATGTTTTAATTATGAAGATGAATGATTGCAGTTGCATCACCGCATATCGGCGAAAGAAGCGTTGGTCGGTCTCCAGCACGCTGGGTCGACGACATTGTAAATGTCGTGGGTCGAACCTGAGGCCCTATTCGGAGATTTGAGATTTTCATCTCACTATTTTTCATCCTTGTTGCTCTAGTTTGAAACATCATAGGTGTGAGAGTGACCAAGATAAAATCTCATCTCATCTCACGCGCAGGAATAGCCCCCCTGGACAAGAGTGGCACAGGACCGGGATAAGTGGCGTACGAAAAGAGAGGCCTATGCTCAGCAGTGGGCGATTACGAGCTGATGATATGATGATAATGAGTTGCATCACCACCAACATCGTGTATTGAAGTGGTGTATTTTTATAATCTTCGTTAAAAATCTTATAGTCCTGACAGAAGCTTTGATCGAAGTGAATCAACTTTTAAATATTTAAAAGCGGCCTGTTTACATAGAGACAGTGCAGTTTCAAGTAAATATTATTATTAAAACTCAGGAGAATGTTTTTCTACTAATTGTTTTATTTACCGCATGTTGAACGATGTCCTAATAAAAGTGATGTTAAACTAACACAAAATATGTTTTGTAAGTGACATTTTCGCATTTACTTTTTCGCCTAAAAAGTTAGTACGTCAATAAACGTTTTTATCATAAAAAGAAACATGTCCTGTCAATAAAAACTATAGGTACAATCTCAGGAATCCCGGAAACCCCTAAAGGAAAGTCGTCCGTAACTCAACGCGTCGGCTTTTTGCGCCATCAACGGAAACCACCCCATCTAAATGATAATTCGAGTCCCTTCTTACAATAAAAATTATTGAGGCCTGTTTATTTTATTACACTTCGTATTGTGTTCGAAAACTCCACACAAAGCTACCATTCAAAAAAAACACCCTGGTCTAGTTTAAACGACTTTATTCTTTAAAGCCATGGAGATAGGGGCTCTAGTTTTTCTTCGGGTAGTTTTTCAAGGGTGTAGGGTAAGTTTGGATCAACCTGTCACACCCTGTTGTGTTCGGCAAATGGACAATGATTTCGCGCCTCTTACCCTTTGACCAATTCTGATTTGCCGCATTTACATTTTGTAAGGGCAAGCTTTCTCGTTTCGGTTTATGGGGATCTATCGGAATAAAATGTTAGTGGACTCTAGCAAGGACTGTTGATTTGTTTTGTCCTCTGATTTTTCTATGCTTAGACTATTATTGTGCTTATTTGTATTCCTTGAGACTATTGTTCTTAACCCCCGACGCAAAAACGACGGGGTGTTATAAGTTTGACGTGTCTGTGTGTGTGTGTGTGTATCTGTGGCATCGTAGCTCCCGAACTGATGAACCAATTTCGATTTTGATTTTTTTTTTGTTTGGATTTTTTTTTATTTTAATGTTAGTATACTTGTTTATTTTAAACTTTTCGACCCGGAATATTGTGGTAGGAAATCTTCAGCTTGCTGCGTTTCTCTAATCTAACTGTTAAACTACAGAAGCCTTTTAAATTTTCAACCAATCTCGATACAATTTTAGCCTCATCCATGCAATTGTTAAAAAGTGAGAGGAACTACTTAACATTAGTATGTTTTTACAAACTAACGAAATCCCCACCCTTATCTTGTTCTATGAGCGTCTCAGTTTGACAAGTAGCGTCACAGCTATAAGCAATAAAAGGAAGATCAACCCTGAGTCCTATTTCCTAATTTCCTGAAAACCACAATCTAGGCGTTGTCCAGACTAGAGTGAACCGACCTCTGGTAGATTGACGTACTAGCTTATCAACACCGTCATATCTACAGGCGAGCTGGTGACCAAACGTAAGAAAAAATGAATATAATAATAATAAATAAATTCGGGACACTTCCACACACGGTCGCTTGACCCCAAACTGAGCAAAGCTTGTGCTATGGCTGCCAGAGACTGATATACATACTTAGATATTTTTTAATACTCGTAGATCCTTAAATACATATTAACACCCAGACATAGAACAAACAAATGTTCATCACATAAATGTTTGCCCTAGGTGGGAATCGAACCCACGCCCCCAAGCTCAGAAGGCAGGTTCACTACCAACTGAGCCACCGAGGCAGTCAAATGCCAAAGGGCAGACATAACGCTTACATCCTATAGGGTTCCAACTTCATAATTCTATAGCATTTAACTGGAAAGCTGGGTCGTCTCGTGTGTCTTTTAGCTGAGTGGGCCAGCACTCGGAAGCACTTCCCGATGGGCCAAGCGCTGGCACGTGGCCGCTCCATCAGCCGCTTCCGCCACTTAGCGCTGTTTGCTTGTGGTAACTGGTAACTCCATTAACGTGCTAAATGAGCGCCAAGGTAAGATGAGTCGGATATTTTGATGCGGTAGAGCTAAGGGTGAGTATGATTAAAACCGGTTTTTACTTACAGAATTGTTAATAATATGGGAGGCTATTCCTGCGCGTGAGATGAGATGAGATTTTATCTTGATCACTCTCACACCTATGACGATTCAAACCAGAGCAACAAGGACGAAAAAAGGTGAGATGAAAATCTAAAATCTCCGAAAAAAGCCACTGAAGGTAAGTTTTCGTTTATATAAACACTTATGTTACCTTGCCTATACGTGGGTGTGATTGATTGAACATATATCACTTATAACAAATCTTCACGCCTTATCCCCGAGGAGGTTGGCAGAGGTGTTATACAACACCCACGCTTCACCGGACGACATTCAGTCCCAAATGTGACAGGGGGCGAGCCTGTCGCCATACACCGGGCTCTAGTCATGTAGCGCATATAATACGCACATATGCTCACACAATTAACAAAATGATGCGTGCCGTCGACTGGGTTCGAACCCGCTCCCTCTAGCTTGAGAGGCGCGCCTCTCAAGCCTTGGATTGAGAGGGCTTGGAGGGTGATTGATTGAAAAAAGAGTTAATTGTTCTTATTACATACTAAAGTACTTTGCGAAACATTTTTTCAAGAGAGTCAGTAGGTACTCATGTTTCTTATCCGTAACCTTAAATACGGTTGTATAGGTTAGAAGAAAAATTGGAAAGAAGGTAGCTAATTCTCTGGTTTCACATAGGGCGTATTCTTGTCGCAGATTTTTTTATTTGTAAGGATTAAGAAGAATACTTAAAGGGTGTCAGCTAATACAATTTAAGTAAAACTCTATTAATCTTGACCATCGAGATAAGTACCTACACTAAGTAATATGTCAATAATCTCGCTGTTACCTATGTCTAAGGTATAGCCTGATATTACCTATTTCTAAGTATGTAAATCCAGAAGTCTACATGAAAAGCTCTATACAATCTGATAAAATTGTAATTATTTTTAACTAATACCATTATAAAGGGTGTTGTAATTGACTTTTACCTAACTGTAGGCATAGTTAACGCCTCCAGTTGCAAGAAAACGCCGCACAGAGCTTCATCTACCGGAAGTCGGTAGGAAATGGGCACTAATGGCGGCCGCGCCGGAAGCGCCGCCATTACGACCCTGGTGCTGCTCAAATAATTACATAAGCTCGTTTATTTTGCAACATAAGGATGATAGCACCAAAAATCAACAATAACTTTCGAAGTTTTATATATTGGCTACATTTTTTGCGTTTTTTTGTTAAACGTGAACAGATATTTCCAAAGATATCGCAATTTATTATTCCTCTATTTATTTCCAGTACAGATAAATAAATAACCTCAAATACCATACATTGCGGGCCGTAAATAACGAACGCTGACAATTTCCACCCGTCCAATGTTACGAGATGCCCAAACTTGGCCGATAAATCCCGCATCCAAGTGAAAAGAACCTTTTCCAACCAGTACCTAACCAGTTCCAAATTGGAAAATCTACTAAGAACAAAGTTGGCGGGAAACTCGCAGAGAAGCGAAATGCTGTTTACTATTTATGTAATTTATATTCAAACGTCTTCCGTCTTTGTGGAGTTTCTTGTTTCGATGTGGCTATACTACACTACTAAATACTACTAGTGTGCCATTGTACTAGTTATATCTCCTTAACAATAAACGTAGTATAAGTTCGGAATACTTACACAGTCTTTTGCCTTTTTCGATCGAGTTTAAACATTTTATAGAAAGAAAAAGAGGGTATGCAACGTTTGGGGATATAATCTAAATTAGTAGTAAAATGAGCTTGAAGTTCTAGATGACGCTGAACTGCCATGAGCCGGTTGTCTGATGGCCCCTTACCATCAGACAGTTCAGCGTCATCTAGAACTTCAAACTCATTTTTACCACTAATTTAGACTTACTCATCTTATCAGCTCATCATACATTCGCATGAAAAAGCTTTTTAAACTCACAGGCATAGTATCTATCTTACCTACTATTTAGCAAGTATTAAATTCTGTGTGTAATTAAACTAACATTAGCAACTCCTTTAACATTAGGCATAGATTATAAAATAATAACTAGCCACTGATGTCGACGACAACGCCATCTAGAATGTCACACGGGTAACAATGTTGACGTACCGTATTACCTCATTGTCCTCGCTGCAATTTCCCGGCAAAGTGCATACAATCAAACGACTTGCTAATGCGAAACACGACCTGCAATGTATGTGCACAGGTTAAAAAATCATCTAGGATAATAAAGAACTTATCGTCTGTGAGATCTGACGCCCAACGCCTAGCAAATGGAAAATGGGGTTGCTATTTTACCGATAAAATTCCCCACGTATTAAAAATATTATTATGTTACGTATAATTTAAATTTCCCTTTTTAGGGTTCCGTACTCAAAGGGTAAAACGGGACACTATTACTAAGACTCCGCTCTCAGTCTGTCTGTTCGTCTGTCACCAGCCTCATATCTCATGAACCGTGATAGTTAGACAGTTGAAATTTTCACAGATGATGAATTTCTGTTGCCGCTATAACAATACTAAAAAACAAAATCAAATCAAAAATGAATCACTCAACATTCATTTTTGATTTGATTTTGTTTTTTAGTTAAATTTCAACTGTCTAACTATCACGGTGAATCTATAAAAACGGCAAAAAAAATTGCCGTTTTTATAGATTTTAATGACAAAGAGCCCTTCGTGTGCGAGTCCGACGTTAAGTCCGAGGTTTTATTTTAAGCATTTTTGACAGTTCTAAATTGTAGTAGGTACTTGCTGAACTACATTCCAGTTTTCAACTCACAAAGACGCTCTTTTAATTAGGAGGCTTAGCACAAAAACCTTCTGTGAAAAACGTTCTCTATTAAATCTAACTGGTAGTAAAAATCGCTTTAAAGTCCGTGGCGTGGCTTAGAAGGAGTTAGCGGATAAACATACAGAGTGACAGACAGATGCGGTAAGTTACTTTGTTAGTTTTATCTGTTTCACAAGATAAAAAAAATTAAGATTACTTATGTTTTAATTTTTTGAAATCAAAGGCTCCCCTATTTCGGGAAAACGCCTAAAATCAAGCAACACTGGGGTAAAAGAAAAAAAGGCGGGAGTTTGATTTATAATGGAATCCAATATGGCGGCGTTGGCGGCATTGATAACGATCTGAAAGAGCGAAAACACTAGGGTGGCTTTGTCTTGCAGTCAATTACTGTATTTTCAGATACCACAAATGTTTCAATGTTAGAAAATATTCAGTTTTTATAACTTTTTTGTGAACAAAAATTCACCTGGGTGTATTCGGTATTCGATATATATTTATTTACTAGTAGCTCTGTAAGTTGTAGACATTGCGGCTGGCGTCCGCCATTTTGAAAAAAAAAAAAGTTTATTTAACTTTATTACACACAATACTCTCTTTTACATAGTCTATGCTTTATTATCGACTTAACCTCACATTACTTAACGAGAATCGGTTACGAAATAAAACCTGTTGAGGGAGACAGCCGGACAGACAGTCGCTGGACATACGAAAGCTTATTTGCCGAAGCTGGAGCATAGACGCGTCGCTCGTTAACACGAGCCATCATAGATAGAACCAATTTTTTTGTCTAATTCTCAAATTTTGCGAAAATTTGCGAAATTCTCTATTTATTTATGATTTTCACGACGCTTTCAATGTTCGTTTCAGCGTAAATAATATGTAAACAACATTTTACATTTTGCTTAAGCATAGATTGACGTCACTACGTGTTGCCCGCGTGACCATTTTTGACTCGGACGATATTATTATACCATGATATTTGGCGGAGTATATTATTATGCCATGATTTTACAGAGCAGAACTCGCTTGTTGTTAGTTAGGTACCAAGGCCTGTCGGCTACTATAGCCTCGAATCAAAGGTGCGTACACACTGCGTAGAGCTCCGTTGATCTCATATTCTGGTCGCAGCGGGGCGCGCGCCCCGGGACGCCTCGTTATTAGCACCTCGGCTCAAAGCGAGCCGCGCCCACAGATTGTATGGTAGTCACTTCGAATAGCGGCCTCAGTGCCTTTGAGACAATGAGCCTTGTAGAGCGTGTAGTTACTGTTGCTTATTCTGTGTTTAGGTTGGGTCCTGAAAAATACGTACCTACTCTCTGTACTTCATCATCTGATATGAATATCTACTCAACCCTTTTCATTGCTCCACTCTACTGAATTTTTACTAGCCGCATTCTATTGAGATTGTTTTTTTTCACTACTACCCTACTTTTTTTTTTAACAAATTTCAGGTTATTCGATGTTTCATATAACATAACAAATCGTCACGCCTTTCCCCGTGGGGGCTGGCAGAGGTGTACAACACCCACACTTCGCCGGACGATATTCAGTCCCAAATGTGACAGGGGGCAAGCCTGTCGCCATACACCGGGCTCCAGTTACTTCCGATGTTTCAGAATATACAACAATTCAAAAGACGGATATTTATTTCATTAACAATACCCCTTTAGCAATAAACGTAGATTCAGCCTTAAAATATGTAGTTAATATAGTGTTTTGATTTTAATTTTCTTTATATTTTTAATCTTATAACACACTTTTAGACTATACAACGTTAATTGAAAAGGGGAATACTGTGTAGCATTCGTCATGATTTAAAAAATATTAAAGTTCAAAGTTGAATAACTTTAGCAAAAACTTCGCACCTATCCAATCGAGCATGGTGCTGCGTACATTGTAAAACAAATTGTTTTCTCGACGACATGTCTAAAACACCCACCGCATCTCCATTGATTGAGCCATCACTGTCGCTATTCCAGCTGCTTTACGCGCACTACAAACTTAGAACTACCCGCAAAAAACTTTTGAAGACTCAATTTCAGTAACGCTACAGTTTAAAGTTGGATGCTAGTTCGTTGTGGGGTGTAAAAGTAAGTTGGTTTCCACTAAAGTATGTTGCCATAAGTTACATACTACAGTCGGAAACTATTATTTGTTGCGGTTTCCTTACATTGTATTGTAAGTTAAAGGCAGCAAGTTTTTGTTCATGAAATAAGAGTGAGCTCGAAGGCGTGTTTGTGAAGTCATTGTATGGTTTTGAATTTTAAACGATTCCCTCAATGGCGGAGTTTCAATATTGGAAACGAAAAATAACTTTTTTCGTGATATTTTTTCCTGCCAGTGTTCAACGCAGTTCTTACGAGCAAATAAGTATTGTTGTGAACATTTTATCTACAAGGGAAGGAAAAAATACTAGTTGCAACACACGATGCAAATGTGAAACACATGTTGCACATAAAACAAAAACAATAAACATTTCAGTAGCTTTTGTATCAGCTTCTTTAGCCGTTTGTAAGAAAAAAAATAGACATCATTTATATATATAAATATCCGTATATATGTATATATATACGGACATTACACATGTATAATTTATTATATTATTATTACACGGAGCATTACATTATGTATATACCTTCGCATAATGCACACAACATCAAAATCTGACAAAGCAGTGTTTTACGTCGCGGGCAGCTTATTGAACCCGGAGCGTAACAAAGGCCTCTAGATCTAGCTTACAAATCACGTAGTCTCAACGTAAAGCAACGCATTGCCTCCCTAGGAAGAGAAAGTTGCATGAAAATCCCAAGGGAATTTCCGAGCAAATGCGTTAAAATTGATTAAAACTCAGCAAACGAGCACAGTAAGAAAAGTTTATTTAAAAATTGAACATACCACCTCAAAAAAAACCACGAGCATGAGCACGTGCACCAAGAGCTACACGAAATTAAAAACAAAAGACGGTGTTTGATGTAACAAATTTTCATCGTTCCTTTTTTTTTTTTACAACAGACTAGGCATGCGTTTGACCACTGACTCGCCTGATGGGAAGCGTCGACGTGATCGAAGGTGTAACACGCTTGCCTAGGAGATACCTATTCACTTTACTCTTAAACACCCCCGGATTGTATTTAGGTGGAAAGACAGACACAGGTAACGAGTTCCACACCTCTGCAGTTCTTACAAGAAAAGTTGACTTGAAACGCTTAGTGCGTTTTAGCGGAATTTCCACCATAAGAGGGTGTCTTTTACTGGTGCGCCTGGTACAATTTTAAAGAACGGCGATGGCTGGATCAGGTCGTGCAGTTCTTGTGCACACTCGCCGTAGTGTATTCTGTAGAATACCTATTATTTATTATTATTATTATTTTTATATTATTTATTATTATTATTTATTTATTAATTATTACCGATTATTGATTATTGCCTCGCAGGTGTGTGTGTATATTCACCTCTAGGATAAAGCAGTGTGTTTGTGTTTGGTAGCTTAAACCCCTCGCTTCACTCAGGACTCTACATGACTCCCTCACTACGGTCGGGAGCTAACTCTAGAGTCCCTCGTTACGCCCAGGGTTCAATAAGCCGCCCGCGACGTAATGCCTACTCAATATTGTACTGTGATAATACGCTGCTTTGTCCCGTCCTAGTTGCATAATCTACTATTCCCGAACCATTGCAACATCGTTTATGCATTGAAATTCTCAAACTTTTACCAAAACCATAATATTTCATTAGTAATCCAACGTATGATCACACTATCTACATTAACTATGCTAATAATCTTCACAGTTGATTAAAAAAACGGAGAATGTTTCTCCATAACAACCATTATTTCGGACAACCTCTGATTGAGTGATCGCACATAAAACAACGCGATGAAGACATCAAATTGAAAACCATCAACAGCAAGGCAATAATGTGCCTTTTATTACCCTGATATATTGCCTGTACAAATCGTGATTACTAGTGAAAATGTCGTTTCAACAAAACACTGTATTAAAAAATGAATAATGACTTCTTTGCCGACAGAGTCATTACGACGTGCGATCACCGACGGACGAGATTTCTATCTTTGAACTACTATATGCTTCAATAATAAACCTTATTTGTTTTGAAATAAGTCTGAATTTAAAGCTAAATGTTTTATAAAAAGGTTCGTTGAATAATAAGTTTTAAAAACGTGTCATCAGAGTAAGTTTTCATTTGCGTGGTGGAGCCGTGCACACATTTCCACATGGTTGAGGCGTAGCGAATCGGATTGACAAGAAGGTTATTATTATCACATTTTACTTAGTACGTACGTACATTTACATATAATCATTTGTGGTAATTTATAGAAATGCTAGGATAGGTTTTTCTACTGTGTATTAGAATTATACTTAGTTCGAAATGTGAAATGACTTTTTTCTGCAATAAATAAAATTAATGTTATTATGACTACTACGAGTAGTACTAGGCGCGGTTAATTCACACTCATCTATTTTTATCATTATGTATTTTCATCCATTATCCATCTATCTTTCTAACGTCCATCTAATGCTTATCTTAACTAATAATATAAATGCGAAAGTGAGTTTGTTTGTTTATTTGTTTGTTCGTAACGCTTTCACGCCCTAACTACTCTACAGATCGTCATGAAATTTTGCATACACGTTGTCTGAGATACAGAAAAGGACATAGGGTACTTTTTATGCCGAAAAAAATAACGGTTCCTGTGGGAACGCGGGTGAAACCGCGGGGCGCAGCTAGTATGCAATATAATAGAGCTTCTAAAGCTATCGTGAAATCCAGTGGAAAGCTAAGACTAGCAATTACATATTCAGTTGATAATTACGATTTTTATTTGATTCGCTTAGACCTTAGACAATAAAGCAACATAATCCATCAAGTAATTTTAATTTAATACCTACCAGTAAATATAAATAGATTTCATTCCACGAAACTCAGATCTGATTCACAAAGTGGCCTATATCGAACCCAAGGGGTCGACGACGACCTACAAGGGGTCTTTGAAGACATGAAAGAATTAGGGGTCTATAGAACATAAACTGCATTCCACGAGGCAGTGGTGGATTACTAGCGGTAACTTTGTGTCTACATTTGATAAGAAACACCAGAATATCACTAATAAAAATAATCGTTAAAAAACCAGCACAACTGTCACACTTTTCCATTAAGTTTTGCAAGACGATACGAAATAAATACCCTGCAGCAAATGTGTAAATCCGGCAGGGGCGGAAAACCGAAAAACATGGCTAGTGGTCTACGAGAAAAAAAGTTTGGGGACCTCTGCCTCGATATCGACTCTATATAAATCAATTGTTTTCAAATTATTGTTTTTTTCTTTCTCCCCCATTCAAAGAAATTTAGCGTCGCACGCCATGTGAATTTGCCAGTGTCAAGTACTAACCATTCATTTTCACAGATGATGATGATGAGATAATGATGAAGATGATGAATCCCTCCTCTTTCCCCATTCTAGTAAAGTATGGATACTTTACTGAAAATTTTAGTGAAGCTTTGCAGATAACACAAAAAGTCGCGTTTCGCAATGTTTGTATCATTTGCCCACATTCGTGCACGTTGACGAACCGGTAAACGTTAATAATCCACCATTATCATACTTTAACACTCAAAGAATCACAAAGGTTTTAGAAAATAATAATAAATCAATTCTGCGTTTTGGTCTCTGCACCGTGACATAGCAGATTGGGAAGTGACTTCTCAAGAGCCATAAACCAAGAGTTGAAGTTGAAGTTGAATCGGTTAGCAGAATCAGGGCTCTGCAACCACATAACACTGCATAACACCCTTGTATTAGCAGAAAGCTATGAAACCCAAATAACTTTATTCCAAATCCCACCAACCGCAAGAGGCGAGAAAGAATTCCTCATATTCGCATTACACTCCGAATCCGAGAATAACCAACCATTAGGTTTTGTTCGTTAAACCTTCACGTATAATTAAGGCTTCGGTAAAATACATAAATCATAATAATTTAATGCGAGTTCTCGCGCCGGCCGAGCCGACACTAACGTTTTTACCAAAGGGATGAGTAGAGCTATTTAATTGACCATCAAAACAATCTCAAACTAATTGTTTAACAAAAATACTGGCACGCAGCAAAATCCTATCCTACTAATATTATAAACGCGAAAGTTTGTAAGAATGGATAGATTGTTGAATAGATATTTGATTGTTGATAGTAGAATGGATGATTGGTTTGTTACTCTTTCAGGCCAGAAGGGCTGAACATATCTGGATGAAATTGGGCATAGAGATAGATTGTTGTCTAGAATAGCACATTGGATACTTTTCAACCGCGAGTGAAACCGCGGTTATACACCAGCTCATAAGAAAGAAAAATATTTATGTTGTGAAAGTTGAGTAATAATGAATTATTGATGCGTGAACAAGATATGTTGTGGGGGCTGAGCTACCCACGTCCGTAGGAGTGTACTCTATTCTGATTCCCTACACGTGGTCCCCGGGTAGTGCTAACCGGGTAGCAAACTCTGGTGGGAGGTTTCGGCCGTGGCTAGTTACCACCCACCGGACCAAGCAATGCCGTGAAATGACCTAGTCGTGTTTCGGGATGTAGTCCGGTGTAACCGTTCCAAAGACGGGTCTGAGCAGTAGCGCACTTGTAGCGCCTCACTCAACTGCCGTCTTTGTACTTGTTCACTCTACAAAACTTCAAGGCTAGAGTGAATAAGTACCTTATAGGTCGTCGTGCTCCATCTTAGACCACAACGTCGCTTAACATCAGTCGAGTTGGTGGTCAAACGGCGACCTATTCTACATAAAAAAAATAAAAATGTGTGTGGTTTTTACTTTCAAATGCAATTGTAAGCTTATCTAGAAGCTGGAGAAGAACTTTTATTCGCTAAGCACCCGCCTGCATGGGTAGATCATTATAACTTAAAGCTGTGTTTAAACTATACAGGGTTAACAGTGTCACGAACACAAGATGTGGGCAATAAACAAAACACAACGAAATTTAAATAAGAGTCTGTTCAAAAAGAGAACTATCGTGACGAAAACAGGAACTAAGATCTGAAAATCACTAAAATGAATTCTAGTCGAACAAAACAAAGAATTAAGTATAAGAAGACAAATCCCACAACCATTCTCTTTCCGAACAGGCTATATTTAATTAAAAAATTGCACATTCATTATATCCAGCTCAAATTATAGCTTCACACAGCTCCGTCGTTAGATTATTGCTCTTAAATTTTGATTTACAAACATAGTATTTCTGATGTGCCATTAAATGTTTCCATTTCTAAAGTTACGACCGTCTGCCTTTCTTCTCTTTCCACTTCGAACCGAAATGTCATCAAATTGACAGCTTTATTTTAAGGTTTTTTTTTTGAAGAAATTAATAGACAAAGAAATTGTCCTTATAAAAAACAAAAAATAAACGAGGATTTTTACGAGTATAAAGGCGTAAAAATAGAATTTAAATTACACAAATAAAAACCTTACTATAGTAATCCCCAGAGTATCAGCGTTGCAATTGCATTAACCATTCATCAATCTATGTAAATCTCTAAAATAGATGGAACACATTCTAACGCCACCTCTTCAAAATCGTAGCATAACAGGGGCCCTATTCGGAGATTTGAGATTATAATCTCACCTTTTTTCGTTCTTGTTGCTCTCGTTTGAAACGTCATAGATGTGAGAGTGACCAATATAAAATCTCATCTCATCTCACGCGTAGGAATAGCCCCACAGGGCTTTAGCTAAAAAAGCACAAAAAACTTCATACTAAGAACAATAACTTTAAATACCTAACAATAAACTTTATTACTTTAACTATAGTTTCTCGATAATTAGAATAGAATGAGAATTAAACAAGAATATTCCAATAGTAAGTAATAAAAGTTACGTTAATTTTAAAAAACTGACAAGAAAATTCAAGGAAAGAGGAAAACACTTTCACAAAATCGATAAACACATTTTTTTTAAATTAACTCCATAACTTTGCAGACCAAACGATCCCACAAATAAAAAGTCGACAATCAATAAAGTGTTAAAATATTTAAATATGGTAATTCTTAGCTTTATATTTTATTATCATGCGCGAGCGCTAGAAGGCAGTTTGATTTACAACCTCTTTACCAAAACTCGGACCTAACTAAACTTTGACTTAATCTGTGACCGCGCCGTTAAAATCGCCTCAAATTAATACGATTGAAACGTCACTATAAATTAGAGATGTCATGCAACAAAACAAATAACACGTTTTTGTAACGAATTTTGGTTGATTTACGCAGCACCGTGTTCGTTGTCAAGCTGCACAATTATCTATTAAAACAACCGTAATTTCTTCCAGGTCTTGATGAATAGGTGTTTCTAACTTAGAACAACTTTGTGTTAGAACAACTTTGGCACTAACCCGTAGGGTGGCCGTAGCATCGTTTTAAAAAACGTTCTAAATCTATTTATATAAAAAAAAAAACACATATTTTAAACTAACGTCTTTATCATCAATATAAGTATGATGTTAGCAGTTTAATAATTTTATAACAAGTAATGTAAAACAGGTCTTGATGGATTTAGACCTCTCATTGTTAGTTACGAGATTCATCATAATGTATTTCTACTCAAATCTCTCTCTTGTAATTAATTTCTGCCAGCCATCAACAAGCGTACACCTATGCAATCAGTGATTTCTAAATTAATAATCATCTTCCACCACTCAAATTAATCTTAATTAAATAAAATATTCTCATTGACTTGATAAAATCATCTCCCAATAAAAAAGCGGCCAAGCACCAATCAGGCGTACATTTCCCGGTTAATTTACAGTAAATCACGTTAGATTATTCAATTTAATTAAATTCTAAGCGTAGATGTCGAATAACGAAGACAAATTGTAACGCGCCCGAGCTCATTAGCGCGTCGCGTTAAAATTCATAATGAGGCTATCGAATATTCAATTAATTAATAATGTTATCGATATTCCTGAGCCGTGTCCCAACTCTACGGTTTATGATTTTTTAATCTTTAGGTTTTGTCTGGTCTGGTTAATGACTTTGTGTTATGTAATATGGTTTAGAAAAGTAACTACACTAATAAGAAATAACTACAGGAACTACGCTCTAGATATTTCTTCAAAATATGTAATAAGCTAAAAATGTTTTTTTAGAAAACACTGTTAATTTCGTTAATGTATTTGTTAACTTTTGTTATTTTAGTTAAATCTTTTTGTACCTATAATACCTATAGCAAACAACCTATATACACAGACGGGTCTTCTTTCTTCATTAAATGACAAAACTTAGCTAAATCATAAAATATTTCCTTGACTTCAAAAACAAAGATTCTCAACTCGTATGTTATATAAAGGGCACGTTAGTTTCGTAGATCCAGTAGTGACCAACATTTTAATGCTTTTATCGATTAACACGCAATCGGGCCATAAAAGGTTTTTCTAATCTACAGGCATACCAATAAAAAACGAACATGTTCAGCTTCTGTAGAGATATGTTGACATGATTGTTATCTTAATTACTGAAGGTGTGAAAGCAAAGAGTAAGAAAAAAAGAGTTTATCTGCGTACTTATCAAGTAGAAAGTTTCTTAACTCTAGTTACCTATTATTAGTTGTAAAATACGTTTAGTAGCTTTTATTTGTGTTTCCGGGTGCTAACTAAAATAATTAATACTAGCGACTCGCCCCCCGGCTTCTCACGGTAAAAACTGCACCAAAATCAGTTGCGAAGTTTGGAGGAGTTTATGAATAGAATTATAAGAAAGACGAAATGTGACTGTGTTTTAATATATCAGGTCGAGAAAAGACACTTATTAAACAAAAAAACACCAAACTAGTATCTAGGTAATATACACTCAGGTATACTTCAGTTTTATTAAAAAGCACTTGATAGATATTGTTCAATAAAAAAAAGAGTGTTTGTACTTATGTACACGCGTTAGAAGTTATATTTCTTAACCTCAAATCTATAAATGCACTCAAAATTTATCAATAATATTCAATGTATTTAGATATACTAATAAATAATAAATTATTAGTAAATACTATCACCGTCGCATATGAAATTTTCGTAAAAGAAAAAAACGGCTTTCCAGGATTCTACCGAGGTTGTACGCTCATGCTACTTTGCCTCGGTACACTCTTTGCTCCAGTACGGAGCTGAACTTTGGGCTAGAGGGGCCGAGTGGAAACGCGCTTTCATCTGCCAAAAGAGAGCGGTGCGCGCGATTGCACGCATCCCACAGGATCAGTCAGTTAAACAATTTTTTATATCGTTCAAAATACTCACTTTGCCATCAATACTTATTATGCAAGTTGCCACATATATGCGCATGAACCTCAGCATGTACACAGTGCTGGGCGAATCGTTGCGGGAATCTCAGCAGCGCACTACTCGCCATAAGCACAGACTCCTACCTTTAAAGCGAACACTTGCGAAATCCACTAAATTGACTCATATCATGGGCACTAGTATTTACAATAGACTTCCCGTAGACATTATTGAGGCTTCCAACCTAACTTTGTTTAAGACCAAACTGAAAAGCTGGCTGATTAGTCAAGCGTTCTATGACATTGAAAAAGAATTCTTAATACGAAAAATGATATCATAAGATACCTAATTTATTAAATTGAATATTATTATTATTTTATGACATTTACTATATTAATTCAATTTTATTTTTATTACTACGATTGTAAATTAATTAATTTTTTATTATTACGATTGTAAATGAATTGATTTTTAGCCTTTGACGTATACTAATCGTATAAATAAATGAGTATGAGTATGAGTATGAAATTGATTTAATAAAAACACCAAAATAATATTTATTTATTCACTGTTTAATTGTACTCTTACGAAACACGTGTTCTAAATATAAAAATACTAGAATATACAACTTGAACATAGTTATCAATTTTCATGCCACCTAGAACTAACTTCACGATGTAGAATTTAGGTGTCGGTGTGCGCGCGCATCGTAAAAATTCACTCTCATCATTTTTCTCTATCGCGCCAAAAGAAGTATAACTTCAAATATTCCTTCAAAATCTAAACTATCTATACTTAGTAGCAATAAAATCCAAACAACACAATCGACTTACACACAGAGATTACCAAACAATACAAAAAAAGACAACATCCCATTACAGAAAAACTTAATAAACCTACTAAAAAGGTATCATAACGGAACAAGCAAGCCAGATGGCCAAGATACCAATGATACCCTTATTTTTTTACTATATTTTGTTAACACCTTTAAACGCTTGTCATGGAAAAGAAATAAACAATTTTTGGGTATCGAACCGTCAAGTCATGATGACTTTTAACTTTAATTCTGCTGTTAATATAATTACTTCGACATTAATAATAAGGTACAGCTCGTGTTTAATAAACTCTCCTTTTTATGTATCAATAACAATAATTAACGGTTTAATAGTATTTTTAACAATAAAATGGCAAAATCATGTTTTGACGGAGTTTAGTAGCACTTGAGAATGTTGTTCAATGTGCACATAATATTAATAATTTTATAGGCTCTATGATTGTTCTTAACTATTTTATAAAGATATTTTGTTTTATCAAATAAAAGTGTATTTCATCAGTATAATTGTATGTGTTCATATTAGAGTAAACAAGTATCTACCACCCTTGTCGTATTACCATATGCTGCGCTGGACTAATACCTACAGTGCAAATTATGACTAATAGGTACATAACAACTTAACGTTGCTTATTATTTTTGTAGTTTATTGATAGTTTTTGTTATATTTTTTTTTTTGCATTATTTTATTATCATCTTGTATTGTGTACTGTGTATGTGCTTGTACCGTGACATCACATAACGGATCCAACGGAAGACCAGCGCCGGTTAACAGCCGGCATTTTGCAAAGTTGAGCCAATTTGTGACCTTGTAGATAGTTCAAAGGACTTACTGTTTTTAATTTTAAATGTAGTCTTTTTTTTATATAGAATAGGTCGGCATTTGACCACCAACTCGCCTGATGTTAAGCGACGTTTCGGTCTAAGATGGAGCACGACGACCTCTAAGGTACTTATTCACTCTAGTTTTGAAGAAAAGTTTAGTCTTTAGTGGTCACAAATAAACTCCTTTTCTTTCTTTCTAGTATTTAGTAGCTACTAGTATTTCTAACATCTAAATACATAAATACTACTAGTTCCAACATAAACTTGCAACTTATATGGCTACGGTGAAAAGCTAAACAAATATTATAATTCCTCACAAATACATTAAAGTAAATAATAATCTGATAATACGGATATTCATTACTTTCGGCACGTGTAAAGCGATTTCTAAATGAAATTATTTACTGACTGATCCAAAAAATGTTTCGGCTATAAATTTAAGGCTCTATGGCCTTTAAAGAGATATCTTTCTACCACCTGCCTATCGATATCGAAAAATAGACTTCAATTGCAGTTGTGACAAAACCAAAACAAATAATTTTTAAAACAAAAAAATCCCATTTTAATGCAATCTATATAGGTTAATCTGAGCACTAAGTCAGGCAATGCGTAGATCTTGCTTGCTTAATAAATTAATTAAATAAATCGCATTTGTATGTGGGAAAATAAAAACGTAGGTACACATTTCGAAAAAGGTGACCACATGTGACAAAGGATACATTTTGATCTGTTCTTGGCTAAATTTGATAACTCGTAGCATAATGTCTTGTATGGCATAATAGTTTCGATATCGTTATAATCGATAGAAGTCACTTCACTATAAAAAGAGTTAGGGAAATGTGACCAAACCCGACACCGGCACCTGTAGATTAAAATACTGTATCGTTATAACACATTACACTGTTATTAAAATATATTTTTTATTGTAGTATGAGCCAGTTTGAATATCTAAGTTCCACTTTATCGATCGATTGAAACGTTGCTTTATATGAAAATATGAAGATCACTTTTATCACCTTTTTAGAACCAAATGGAAAATGGGGTTGTTAGAATTCCCCACAATTAAAAAAATATTTGCTTTTATTTTTCTCATCGCGTTTTTGTGTCTTACTTTAGCTAGTAAATACGTTACGTTTTACGTTCTTTCTTAATGTAATTTTCGAAACCATGATGTACCACAACTACCTTTTTAATCCTACTAATATTATAAACGCGTAAGTTTGTAAGAATTGATGGATGGATGTTTGTTACTCTTTCATGCCAGAACGGCTGAACAGATCTGGATGAAATTTGGCACAGAGATAGATTATAGTCTAGAATAGCACATAGGATACTTTTTTACCGCGGGCGAAACCGCGGGCCACAGCTTGTAAATAATAATAAATACAACAGATTAATAAAACAAATGAAGCGATGATAGCCTTGTTGGGAAGGCTCGCCTCTCAAGCAAGACGGAGCGGGTTTAAACCCAGTCGAAGGCACGCACCAGTTTGTTCATTGTGAACAAATGTGCCAATTTAATGTCATCTGCTATGTAACTGAAGCTTTTCGCCATACACGAAAGATGTCGACCGGCGATTTTCAGCCCGTGTGGCAAGGGGCGAAAAGTTCGCCCCTTGCCACACGGGCTGAAAATCGCCGGCGCAGTGTGGGTGTTGTAATACAGCTTTGCCAGCCCCTTCGGGAAAGGCGTGACGATATGATAAAATAAGGCAAAACAATCAGCATTGTACGACTACGTACGTAATAAATTAAACTAGTAACGAGTACGTATTTTTTACTTACCATTAAATTCTGTTGTTGTAATAGAACTCATTTTTTTCAACGGAGACGTTTATATTACGACTACTTTTTTGGTAATACATATAGTGACTTGGCCACAAAAATCATAAAGTACCAGTTTAAAATAAAGATTTAAAAAAAAATCGACACCGAGTTTCATGAAACTTAGTTTAGAACACTCCCGACTGGTTAACCTTTCTAACAAAAAAAAAACGAAATCAAAATCAGTTAATCCATTTGGGAGCTACGACAGACACACAAACACACACACAGACACGTCAAACTTTAACACCGTCGTTGTTTTTTTTCTGTTTGTTCTATGTCTGGGTGTGTTACTATGTATTTAAGTGTGTATTTAAAAATATCTAAGTACTCGTATGTACATCAGTTCCTGGCAGCCATTACAAGCTTTGCTTAGTTTGGGGTCAGGCGACCGTGTGTGGAAGTGTTCCGAATTTACTATTATTATTTTGCGTCGGGGGTTAACAAAATGGAAGTCTATAAATAACCATAACCATTAATCTATCCGTAAGTCTAGGCAAGAAAACCGTTTATTTAACCGTGTCAATTAATAAAAAAGACAGTTAACGTAGACAACTTTTCCATTTCACATTGTAGCAAGGTATCATTACAAGTAGGTAAATAAAATGACAAGTACCTACAGAATGAATCGTAATAAATAAAAAGAGAAAAGAAAGAAAGTATGACAGTATGCATAATACTTGCTTATCCTGGTTAATTTTGACAGCTCAATTTGTTTATTTTCACTACAATTTACTCTACTTTCATACCTTTCTAAGAAATTCCGTAAAAAAAATACTTATATTTTGAATATCTTGTAATTTTATTATTCTGCCTAATAAGGATTAATACGTTTTTATTTGCTCTAATTTTAATCCTTGTTATTTTCCAACTGTGATACAGTTACTCAAGAGAAGATTTACCATATAAATAATGAAATCTTGATTGATATACGACCGTACTCACAAGAAATTGTCGTTAATGTTCAAAGTAAATATGTATTTTTAAGGATTAAAGATTTCATTGACATTCAAATGTAAATCCTTGTTAGTCGCATTAAAGTGATACAGTTTCACTAAATTTATGAGTTCAAAGTTTTCAAATACGCAAAAAACTCATTATGAGGTGACGGTACGCAGTTCTAATCCAGCTTTTGGTAATAAAATTACCGTTTCATCTCTCTGCCGGTAATTTTCCTAGGATTATTACAGTGAAATCTAGTTGGTTCAATGAACGAAATTTTGGCATAATCCGTCTAATTAAGAAGTGAGGTGGTACTTATCAGATCAAACTGATCTACTAGGATAGATACAATTTTGGACAGGAAAATAATCTTGAAAATGTACCTAAGTAAGTAGGTAGGTATATCTAATATCTTTAAATGAGCAATTCTTGTAGGTATATATATATATATAATTGGAATCTCGGAATCGGCTCCAACGATTTTCATACAATTTAGTATTTAAGGGGTTTCGGGGGCGATAAATCGATCTAGCTAGGAATCATTTTCATACAATTTAGTATTTAAGGGGTTTCGGGGGCGATAAATCGATCTAGCTAGGAATCATTTTTAGAAAATGTCATTTTATTCGTGTTTTATCGATAATCAACTTAAACATAAACTTGGAAGAAAACTAACAAAAAGGAGGCGTTTGAGTAGTCTCAACTGAAAAATATGACTCGTCCTGACATCTATTGGCGAATAATAATACTATTTTTTGTGAGCAACTAATTGCTTTAACGACACAACAGCAGATGGCGTTGTTAAGTAACACGAAGTCAATGAGTGTTTGCTTTGAGGTTAGACTAAAATCAATTGTTTATATTCCAAAAAACACAATTAAAAAAAAAAACGAGCAATGCTCGGTCATCCAGGTACTGGTATTTTAATGGCTATGGTTCGTATTTTGTTTTAGTTAGTAAAAGGAAAAGAAATAAGTACCTAAGTACTATGATTTAATGTTAAAACAAACAAAAAGTACGAGTACCTACTACATAGTAATTATTTAACTGTGTTCGTTTTTATAATAAAATCCCCAAAAATAAAACAGGGCTCACTGAGGGAAAATTCAAATGACAGGTAAAAGCTACACTAATGAAAAGAGGGTACCTATTATAAGGTTAAGAATTATTTAGAAGATAGAGATGTCTGGAGCCTTCCACTTCCGCCAAGTAGCCACTAGTATTTATAGATATTACCTAGTTGTAAGCTAAAATTTGTGAGACTGTAATTTATTTATTATTTGAAAAAATAATGCCCCTCAGTTTCTTGCCTGTTCTTCTGAGTAGAAGAAACAATCTTTATCGAAACAAGGCGGTCGAGTCTATTTAAATAACTTTGACGTTCTTATGTGTATCTTTGATAGCTAAATTGAATAAAAACATTTTGACTTTGACTTTGACTTATATTACCAACTTTTTTTTTTTTATATATAGTGGCTTATGCCCCTTAGGATTTTGGGGCAATTTTGCCATTATTACCAACTTATTCGATAGTTCGGCGAACTTATTAGGTAAGCATGCTATCTACTAATAGTAGATTAGGAATTGAAACCTTCATACACCATGGATAAGCTCTATAGAATGTAGAAGCAAGTAAGAAAAAAAAACATTTTAGGTAAGTACTAAGTAGATTACGTAGGGCGCTCCTAGGACGGGTCATATTTTTACTACAATTCTGGCCTGGCAACATTGCCATAATATTTTAGGTCTGGGCCAGCCATATATTTTCTAGCATGATGGCAGTCGGCGATATTGCCAGTATTGGCGGGCCAGTATTGCAGTAAAAATATAGCCCGCCTAGGAGCTCCCTTAGAATTAGAGGTAACTTTTTCATAAACGAGTATATTGAGGAAAACCTGTAAAAGCTTTGTATGGATGGATGGATATTAGGTTTCGTAGATAGAAATTAAAATAAAGCCTATCTATAATTTATTACTAGTACGAGTACTACGCAAGTAGGCGCTTATTTTCATCCCAACATACCCTAGCAACGATAACAAAGCATCCCACCTCGGGCACAATACTTTACAAACACGGCAACAAACACGCCCTATTCTATTCTACAAGCGGTTAATTGAGCAATATAATTTGACACCTCACGGCGTCGTGAATAGCCAATTATTAATATGGGCCCTTGATTAATTGTGATATCAGCATTTAATTTTCGTGTTAACACTCTTGCCGCGCGCCGCGGTCGTCCGCCATTGTGCTTCGCGCCTTTGTGTGCCGTGACGTTTCAATTTTGAATAAATTAAATTTCGAACGCTTCATTTTTTCAAACCTTTTTAACTGGGAATGAGCTCGCGGCCAGTGTTATAATTTATCATTTTTACGTTTTGAAAATAGTTTGCTTGTTTATGTTCCTTGATTTGATTGTGGTCTGCTCTATGGCTTAATGCTCCACCTTCAACACAAAAGGCTATTATTCATAATTGTTTTTGTGTTATTGCTTCAATCTTTACAAAAAATAGTCATTCGTCAACTAAATCTTTACAGTTTTGGTAAAAACACAAGTGCCTAAGTACTTGTCATCACATTAGGTAGGTAAAAAAAATAATTGAGCAAACGAAGCGAATGAGCGAAAGTAAGAATCTATGGGATAATTACTTATCTTAATCAGTGTTTGTATGTTAACCAAAAATAGGTAATTAACTTACGTAGGTATTAGGTAGGTCCATTACATCTACATGGGCCTTAGTAGGTAATTAGGTAAGTACACAATATAAGTATCTACATGCTCAGTGATCGATACACTATGCCGCAATAAAAATTTAGGACCTTATGAACCTCCTTTAAACCCTTATTTACCATTACTTACTGCCCCTAATAAAATTAGCTACCTACAACAAAATAAAACAATTATAAAAACGTTCAACTGAATTGGTGCAATAAAAAGGCAGCCTTAAATAGTTGGTTTCATTTAGCTACTGTCCAATGAGCTGATCCCATTAAACCGTTTATGGCAGCCATTTGCAAGATGGCGGCGCGTTCCAAATTTGAAAATTCGTGTTGAAACCAATGAGTTTTAACCTAATTTTATTACGCTGTTTAATTAATTTAACTAAGGCTTTGGAGAGTGGTTGAATAGATTTTAAACCTTATTTTACACTAGTCAGATGAAAGAGTAGCATGTTATTGGTTTTGTCGTACTTATGAGTAGGTACGGTAGGTACTTAGGTTTTATTTCGTCTCAAATACTTAGTAATAATCATTATCATCAACATTTTTCACCCACTGCTTATTATCCACGAAAACGTATATACTTTTAAGTAATGATTGGGTTATTTTAGTCCGTAAGTTGCATTTAAAAAAAGAAAATTTTAGAAAGCGATGGCAGCCTAGTTGGGAGAAGGCCTGCCTATCAAGCCAGAGGGAGCGGGTTCGAACCCAGCCGAAGGCACGCACCAATTTGTTCATTGTGTGAACATATTATGTGCGTATTGTGTGTCATCTGCTACATGACTGGAGCCCGATGTATGGTGACAGGCTCGCCCCCTGTCACATTTGGGACTGAATGTCGTCCGGCGAAGTGTGGGCGTTGTATTACACCTCTGCCAGCCCCCTCGGGGGAAAGGCGTGACGATTTGTATGAAGTTACATTTTAAATAAACAAAAATAGATAAAACATACATCGATAAACTCTTTACTGCTCACACCAGAAATAACAATAATTGAGAGAACCTCAGGTGTCCACTTCAGTGCTTTTGTTCTTCCGGTCCTGTGCCAGTCTCATCCACTGCCTTCCTACCACCTTCAGTATCATCCGACCACCGACAGCTGAATTAAAAGAGTGACAAAACTGGAATTCGGATATGTTCGTCTCTTTCTCGCGGGATGAAAACGGTGGAAAGACAATTTTTTTTGGCCCGTATTAGTCCTGCTAATGTTTTGAGCTCGGTAAAAAAGTATCAAAAAAAAGAATCTCATGCAAATAAAAGTTTCGAAAGAGTCCCGCAGTTTACGAGTCAGTATCAAAGATACGCGCTAACGCGTTTTTAATCACTTGACGCCTGACGCTTCAAATTGCCCGGCACCTGCGAGATTGTGGCCAGCTTAAGTAATAGTTGCACGTAATGACGGTTTTTATTCTAACTGGCTCGCTACGTAAATGTGACTTGTTTAGTGTGATAAATAAGGGGAAAGGAGAAAGACGATTTTTTTATAGAATTACGAATTTTTTTTTGTGAAATTGTCGTCTATATTTTATTTCTTGGGAATTTACTGTTAGTATTTACAGCCTCGTGATATTACAGTTTTCCGGGAAAACAGAAAGTTTTCAGTTGGACCGATTCTATGGAATTATACTATGAGATTATATTGTATGGGTTTCTGCTAAATTTCCTTGGCCTATGGTTCGATCAGTAATCTTATGCTAAAAATAATAAAAATACGTACTCGTTTAAACGTAAGCATATACTTACTATATTTGAAAGAAAACGTATGAAAAATAGTACGTACTCGTAAATACCTACGTAAACATATACTTACTATGTATATTGAAAAGAAAACGTATGAAAAATAAGAGAAATCGGGCGTGAACGGAAATTAATTTCCTATCGGCCATGTAGTATTTTTTGGTAATTTTTGTATTAGAGGGACCTGTCTAAATGCTGTGTCTTTTTACTGCTTCACTCGTAGCTAACCGAAGTCGGGTTGATCATCTCCATTATCGAAATATGTACTTTCAAATGACAACTGTGACATATCAGCACCCACAACAATGCACCCTTTTTGTTCGGACTGTGCCTTAACAAAAAAGGTGCAAAAAAGTGATCTTGTCTGATGTAAGGCTTCGTCCCAACTAAGATAACTGTGAGCCGCTGACTGCAAAAGTTAGCCACCCCATATTTCTAAATAGAGTGTTCGAAAAAAGCGTACTGTACGCAGCATGCGACTTATTGTTACGGACTCATTCAGTGAGTGCCCGCGATTCGCATTTTGCTTACTACAGTCAGCCGCTCACAGTTTGCTTAATCAGGACGAAGCCTATAAGTATATCAAGATACTAAACTCATAGGTTAATGAGGCCCTGCGCCATCTGCGCTTGCCTAATGCCCGGTACGCTGTCGAGGCCTCAGTGGCCAACAGCATAGTGTCATCCATAAAAAAAACTCATAGGTTAGTAATCATGATAATATCTCAGCGCAGCACCTCCGTCAAAGGCTTAATTTCCAATAATTAGTACCACTGCACTGCCTCGTTTAAAAACGGCGCAGTCGCGAATTCCAATCTTGTATTCGCCTACTCTCTTACTCAGACATGGTGCAAAATGATTCTGTAGCTCCTGACGGATGCTGCTAAGATTATCTGTAAACCTCTCAGATCAACCTAGAGAATAAGATGGCGCAAGGCGTTTGAACTATTGAAAAACTACGCTATTGTCGTGTAACTCGTGTATGTACACAACACGCACACATTGACGCAAAAAACTACGCTACTCGCTTGGTAATTCTTATAGGTACCTCGGTATTATCTGCATTGGTTTATGATATAATTTCGTGTAAGTACATAAATATGCATAGTGCTTTATAAAAGTGTGGCCAGGACTACATTTTGAGGTTCTTTTTAAAAACTGTGCAGTTTTTTAAAAGTCAATTTTGAAAAAGCCGTAACATTAAACTCTTACAAATATGTGCAGTATTAAATATTAAATCTACTAAGGTTGTATATTGGAACAGAAATGGCTAACGTAGAGCTTAGGAATTAATATTAGTTTTCGTGCAATTGAAAAAGAAGTGATTTCAGCGAGATGTAACGCAGTGTTCCATCTTTTCCTCTAGGTTTATCTGAGGTAAACCTATGATAATGATGTATAGGTAAGTATAAACCTAAGACATTTTATTAAGAATGCTGTAAGGCGAAACCGCCAAAAGGTGAGAGTCACAACATTGTCAAATCAATTCCTTTCACGCGAGACCGCCATTAAAGTTGAATCAAGTTTGTGTAACCGCTCGTGAGAACTGTTCTCGCTTTGGATGAACACGATTAGCTGCTAGGGTGACCACACGGTCAACTTAACTAGCAGGATTAGCTGGTCTTTAGTCAGATACCTCACCCTCCCTCACCTCAGTCACCCTCTCATGGTGGAAATTCCGCCAAAACGCACTAAGCGTTTCAAGTCAACTTTTCTTTTAAGAACTGCAGAGGTGTGGAACTCGTTGCCTGCGTCTGTCTTTCCACCTAAATACAATCCGGGGGTGTTCAAGAGTAAAGTGAATAGGTATCTCCTGGGCAAGCGTGTTACACCTTCGATCACGGCAACGCTTCCCATCAGGCGAGTCAGTGGTCAAACGCATGCCTAGTTTGTCATAAAAAAAAAATGAAAGGATCGACCGAGCGACGTCTGATTACTCTGATATTTATTGAAGTGAAACTTGTAATGCGAGTTCCAACAAGGTTGCGTTAAGCGTTTAACGCTCCTGGGGACGGGAAATAGAAAGAGACAGCAGGAGTGAAAGCGTGGCACTCGAACGCATGCGCGTAGTAAGAAAGAAACACAGAAGTTTCACTTCTTCTGCGCGGAGGGACTTCACGCACAATTTTTTTTTTTTGGGCGGGTAGCCAGATAGACTGTGTGCTATTCTTATTTGAACTCTACATTCTCGTAGTAAAGCTTTATACATACCAATAGACATCTATTTCTGTCTTCTGCGACCTTATAATTGTAATAGATTGAGCCTGGGAGTGAGAAGGACAGCAAATTTCGATTGCGCAAGTCAAGATTAATTGGTGTTAGAACGTTTTCAGAGATTTTTTTCCAAATTGTCCACACTGTTTCTCCAGACTCAATTGTGTTTTCTCAATCTCAATTGTGTTTTCTTTCGTTTAAAATTGTAGGTAAGTACATTTTAATCCGGTTTTTGTTTAGAGCACCTACATACCTATATGTATACTACAAACGGTCTACCTATATAAAATTTAAGCCATTCAATTTTTTAATCAATACATACGAGTACCTATACTTAGGGTTCTTCTAGACTGGGCATTTTTTAGTGTTATACGGTCCGGCAATATTGCGACAATATTTTTGAGTGTGGCCTGGCCTTAAAGTCATACATTTCTATCGTGACTGATCATAGCCGGGCTACAGGGACCCTATTCGGAGATTTGAGATTTTCATCTCACCATTTTTCGTCCTTGTTGCTCTCGTTTGAATCGTCATAGGTGTGAGAGTGACCAAGATAAAATCTCATCTCATCTCACGCGCAGGAATAGCCCCCCAGTTCGCAGTATTGTCGGTATTGCCAGGCCAGTATAACAGTAAAAATATGACCCGTCTAGGAGCACCCTTACTCACATATCTAAAGCTAGAAATAGATCTAACCTTATGGACCTATGTTTCTAAATACTATCTTAAGCACTTAATTTATTGCCACCCCAGTTATTCTTCCAAGTGTCAATCGCAAGCGACTCGTTCCCATATTAATTTACAGGCTGTCGTACTGACAGCTCATAATGTTCACCCATTTATCTAGCCGACCGTACAGTGTACACAATCCTTTACAATTTGAGACCTTGTCATGGTTAAATAACCACCTTTTTTTTCTGGCTCTTTATGGAACCCTTTATTTATCTTACAGCGACAAAGTCCTTGTATAATGTGTAGTCCTACAACAGATACTTAGGTACAATAGAGCCAACTTTTGAGTTGAGTTTACTGAGAGAGCCACTATCGGATTGTCGGAACGAATTTGATTGCTGCATGAAGGAAAATTTTAGTTCCGCCATTTGGACACTTGAATACAAACAAATTGTTCGCACTATGACGTATGTAAGTAACTTCTTACTGTAAAATTGTCATAAAGTGGGAGTGATATCAAGCTTTTGTCGATTTAATTGGCTAATTAAAATTGTATTCGAAACATTTTATAATACAAAAGATTTAAGTGCCAATATAATTAAACAGAGAACTTAAGGGTAACGCGATGCTCTGAATTATCCATACAAACGCGCTTGTCAAATTTCTTGGAAACCATTTGTCAGATTATGATGAAATTTGGCGTGTACTTACAAATAAATGAGCTATATCTCCGCCCCTATGTTCATGTTCTTTTTTAAAAGGCCCTCAAGTAATAATAGAGCTATGAAAAATATCCGCATTTGTAAAGGGTCACATTTATATTTTTTCTTGCAATCTTCGCTCGTCGTCTTCTTCTAGACGAAATGGCAATAGTAAACCTTTAGCCAATGCGAAGTTAGTATAAAGTGATCGCCGGACCCTTAGGTGCACGCTTGATAGATAGATAGATAGATAAACTCTTTATTGTTCACACCACAGATAACAAAACAACAACAGAAAAATAATGATAAAACTTATTAAATGGTGTAACAACTGGCGGCCTTATCACTAAAAGCGATCTCTTCCAGGCAACCTTAGGATGGAGATAGCTTGCTAAAGTTTCTATGCTATATAAATTACTAGCTGCATCCTGCGGTTTCACCAGTTTCTGTGGGGCAATTGCGTCTTTCGAGAATTACTGACAAACCTTTCACAATTTAGGCAACTAACGCCATCTAGTACAGATAATTGCAAGTAAAGATAGAAAAAAGATATAGGTGCCGCCTAATTTGTGAAGGGTTTGTCAGTCATTCTCGAGACTGCCCTACAGACGTATTTGCCCCAGTTGATCCTATATCTCCTTTTCTGTATCCTAGACAATGTGTTTGCAACATTCCATGATGATCAGTTGAGTGGTTAGAGCGTGAAAGCAAAACAAACAAAAAAACTTACTTTAGCTTTAGTAATTTAATTAAGATAATCTTCTTGGATAAAAGCTCTTTAATTTATAACTTACTAGCTGCGCCACGCGGTTTCACCCGCGGTTAAAAGTATCCTATGTGCTATTCTGGACTATAATTTATCTCTGTGCCAAATTTCATTCAGATCTGTTCAGCCGTTCTGGCGTGAAAAAGTAGCAAACATCCATCCATCCATTCTTACAAGCTTTCGCGTTTATAATTATTATTATAGTAGGAGTAGGATTTAGGTAGACACGTGCTAAGATCCGCTGAACACCTAGTTGTAACTCTACTCGAACTATACATATCTACGTTGAAACTGATTCACATCTTAGAAACGTTTTAGAAAGCTAACAAACTTGGCAATTTGAATGGAAACCTCATTTTACGAGGTACGGGGTCATAAATACCTACTACTACCTTGATAGGTACAGTTTTCAGTAGCCACAGTAAGTAAAATCGTTCAGACTAACTACCAATAACATTATCATAAACGCGTGCGTAACTGTCTGTTATTTATTAACTGATTCAAAGTTACCCATCAAATGCTGTAGCCTTGTTGGAGAAGGCCCGCCTCTCAGGCCAGAGGGAGCGGGTTCGATCCCAGCCAGCACGAGACAGGACGCACTAATTTGTAAATTATATGAACATGCATATGAGCGTATTATATTTATATATGTCATCTGCTACATAATTGGAGCCCGGTGTATGGCGAAAGGCTCGCCCCCTATCAGATTTGGGACTGAATATCGTCCGACGCAGTGTGGGTGTTATATTACACCTCTGCCAGACCCTTCGGGGTAAAAGCGTGACGATATGTTTTGTTTATCAAATGCTGCTTATTAAACTGAGCTTGTCTGTTATCTTTTCTTTTATGATTGGTTAGCTGTTTTCAGTTTTTCAGTACGTAGGTAGGTACTGATAAATGTATAAGTAATTTATGCATTAAAACTAAACCAATCCTGATAAATACTTATTAGGTAGTAATTATTCGAAATGGGCATGAAGATATGGACTATAATTAAGTGCTTTTTATTCCGAAAAAAGGAATAGTACTGAAAAGTCAACAAAACGTTCTAAGAAGGATAGCCACTTAGTAAAACCGCGGGAAACAACTACCTAGTAACAAACAAAACATCCCACTTCAATAACCAGTAAGAAAAGGCGTTAACGGCTTCAAAGAGAAAACAATAAGGCATTGTGCTCTTGCGCATAGAAGCCATCAAGCCAGTACTGCCTGTCCTTCTCTAGCAACACCATATTCATGCATCTGTCTCGCTCACTATGACATGTAGTAAAGTTTGCTCCGCCCACAGGCTTTGCATGCGGTTTGTAAGTAGTTTGCTTCGTGATGCTCTCTCACATTTTGCGGTTAGGCTTGAGATTGTTAGTTTAAAAGCGCAGGCACTTTCTTTATGGAAAATAAACGAATGTTGTAACCTCTATACCATTTAATATCAAACTAGCAACCCGACCAAGCTTTGCACGGTAAGACGCTACGGTAACCCATTCGAGAAAAATTATCAAACTGATGGTAAAAACCGCATCAAAATCCGTTGCGTGATTTAGGAGTTGACGGGTAGGTATACAATACAGATGGAAAGAGGGACAGGCGCGGAATAGTAGATTATGCACCAAGGGGACTAAGCAGTGTCTTACGTCACAGTGACGGACAGCTTGTTGAACTCTGAGCATAACGAGGGTTTCTAGAGTTAACTCCCGAGCGCAGCTAGGGAGCTATGTAGAGTCCTGAGTGAAGCGAGGGGTTCAAGCCGACCAAGACAATGACACTGCTTTATCCTAGAGGCAAATAAGCTACTTTTCACACTTTCTGCATGGCAAAAGGTACTGTGAAAATATGTTACATCAAACACCGTCTTTTGTTTCTAATTACGTGCAGCTGCATCCAGCTGCGTTGTTTTTTTATGATGTTCAAGTTTAAAATAAACTCTTCTTACAGTGCCCGTAAGCTGAGTATTCATTCAATTTTAACCTCTGTCCTCTGAGACTCCCTTGGGATTTTCATACAACTTTATCTCCATAGGGAAGCAATGCCTTGATTTACATTGAGACTATATACGTAATTGCTTATTGTCAAGCACGTGGTGTGAAAAGCGACTTTATTTTAAATTAGCTAGGTACTCGTAGGTTTATAAGTTGGTATTTGTAGAGAAGGTATGTAGAGAAGATAGAGATGAGCCCAAAAAGCTTGAAAAAAAGAAGAGTAGCATAGAGCAAACATAAACTAATATTACTTACACGATCATAACGACTTTAGACGAGTATTGAGCAATTTTGATATTATTTACCAGACTGTCCTACATGCCTATAGAAAGGATAAGTAATGTTTTTTTTTTATGTACGTAAGTATTGTCTTATGTACATACACTAGTTATTTATATCTCAGTTTCTACCTATATAAAACACGCACGGTGCCTAAAAATAATTAATAACAACGATTTTTTTTTACCACAAACTAGGCATGCGTTTGACCACTGACTCGCCTGATGGGAAGCGTCGACGTGATCGAAGGTGTAACATGCTTTCCTAGGAGATACCTTTTCACTTTACCCTTAAACACCTCGGATTGTATTTAGGTGGAAAGACTGACGTAGGCAACGAGTTCCACACCTCTGCAGCTCTTACAAGAAAAGTTGACTTGAAACACTTAGTGCGTTTCGGCGGAATTTTCACCATAAGGGTGTCTCTTACTGGTGCGCCTGTAACGTCTGTCCTCGTGGGAGATTTGGCTTGTTGGCTCTTCGTGCCGTGCATTGCCGCATAGCACGGAGCAATGTAAGCATTGATTAATAAATAAACGTAAATATAATTTTAACATACGTTAAATACTTTAAAACGTAATTAACATGGTGTTATTGTAACGTTACGTTTCCCGCCATTAGCAAGTAATTAAGCACATCACTCGGGGCTAATTCTGAGGCTAATTACGATCACTCGCACTGACTGAGTCGTCAATACGCCCCTAAGAAGGAGCGTTTAGCATTAGACAGTCACTGGAATCGTCGGTAAGGCAAGCAGGCAGAGTAACTCGTGCTTGTCTATATGGGCATGAGGAGTATTGTTAATTGACAGTTTCTGGAATCGTCGGCAAGACGAACAGGCACAGGGGGCTATTCCTACACGTGAGATGCCAAGAGATTTTATCTTGGTCACTCTCACACCTATGACGTTTTAAATGAGAGCAACAAGGACGAAAAAAGGTGAGATGAAAATCTCAAATCTCCGAATAGGGCCACAGAGCGAACTTGTACAGGCAGAGTCATCGAATAGCACACAAGAAAAAGCTTTTATCACTGTACAGTAACTGGAATGGTTAGCAACACATGTCACAGAGTGGATTCGTATCGGCAAAGTGATCAATACGCTCTTGTGAAGGAATGTTTGTTACTAGAGAGCTACTGGAAACAGTAGTAGTACAGTAGTGAACTTCTTCCGTTCGAAACTAATGCTTATTAAGGCTTATTGCGACGACTATAATAACTGATGTCTGGTCCTAAATGACATGTTGTTTGACGACAAAATCGGTTCCTCTCATAACTCACTGTGAAACAAAATATAATACGCAAAGTTACACGATCGTACGTATGATAGAGATCTGAAATGCTAAATATGAGAATTATGCTAAAATGATAAAGACGCATCTCTACTAATATATCAGTTAGTACTTATTTCATGTCGATGTAAAATACTCAATGGAGTATAAAGCTAAGTGCGCCCTTAGCTCTATACTCCATTGAGTTCAATCTTAGAAGATCTCTACCATGGCTATTCCCGTAGCGCTATACCCTAGCTACTCTACGAAAAAAAAAAGTAATTAAGTACCTAGGTATATTTGTTTATCAAATGTAGGTATTGCCTTTGGAGTAGTTTGAGAATGAATCTACGAAATTCTTATCTTTTTAAAACAAAATAATGGAGTAGGTCTTTAGGCTCAACTTTTCTACCACTACCACTAGCGCCAGTAACTATCCTCCACAACCGCAGCACGGGTCAATGCGGGCGCCTGCAAGCAATTATGACCAAGTCCGCTATTCCTGCGGCCCGCAATTAAAACATAGTTAGAGCGCTCCTAGATTAATGTCTAATAGAAATGTTGCGCGTGATTACTTTATACGTTAATGGGTTATATTAACATTGTTACTTTACACTTTACGTCCAGTGTTTAAATATTAACACGTTGGCGGTTAAGTTATTTGCGAATCTATCTCGTTACGCCAGTAAATGATTAGTTATACTGTAAATAATTAGTAAGTACCTATCTACATTTATGTTGGTAAGTTTTGTGCGGTTTGTAGCTCTAAGCTCGTACGCAAAGTGGGTAGGTATCTACTTACATGAATGATTAAATATAGCCATAGACGAGGAGAGACGCTCTACTACTGTTCACACTATCGTCTTTTCATTCAAGTGACGACAACAGTAGGTAAATTGAATTGTTAAATGTCGGTAAAGATACATTTTCATAGCGATGGTAGGTGATAGAGATTCACGCCACGTAAGTAAGCTAGACGCCGGATGTGCTTTTTTTGGCTGCATTATGAATAATTTTAATGAAATTGACTACTTTAATAGTTTCCAAGTTTTAAAAACTTTATCGATAAACACCAATGCCCAGTTTAACTTTCTTTTCCTCCCTTGGGACATGCCATAGGTAATGTACCCATTTGCCTCGCATGAGGCTGGTTTAAAATGTCTTGGCATAAAATATAAATGGCTACCATTCACTCTTTATCTATCACAACGTCCAGCAACTAAGTACGTAAACGGCGCATTATCCCGACTCCAAACACCTATGAATTATCAAATAACTCAAAACGCATAACAGCCTGCAATTTGAAGGTCTCACGACCGCTCCAAATGGCGATATTAGCAGCGCAATTTACCGTCTAGCCTCGCTTCGGTAAACTAATAACACCTAGAACTATATCAATAAAAGCTATTAGCATCGATCAACGTAACTATCTGTCCCGGTATTACCTCAAATTGAGTTAAACGCCCCGCGTTTGCACGTGACAGTAATAACACCGCGAGATGGCGCCCGCGAGCGACCGAATCCGACCGGGAGTGAAAGAATGAACGAGAAGCGTTAACTGAACGATAAATACTTCTAATTTCGAATTGCTCGAATTCGCTCGGCAGGAAAACATCTCTATCTCCCCCATACTCATAATTTTCCCGCCACGGGGTGAGAGGTTGTCCCTCTCTCTCTCTAATTGGTTGCTCGAGCCTCAGAATCCAATTAGTGGCGAGCGGGCGCGCTGAATTTATTATGCGGCTCTTGTTTAGTTTGCTGGCCTTTTTAATTGAAACGTAGTGCGTAACTCGCGGCCGGTGTCCGACTAATGAACATGACTGCTCTGGGAGCGTTAAGTTTCACTTTTGCAGATAAAAATACCTGTTTATCTTGGATTAAATAAGAGGTTACAAAACCATATGGAAGCTATGATGGAAGTAGGTAGGTATCTAAGTAGGTACTTACTTTAGTTAACACTTACCCTCACCAATTATAAAATCGAAAGTAACTCTGTCTGTCTGTCAGTTTGTAGGCTTTTCACGGCTAAACGGCTGAACGGATCTTGGTGAAATTAGATAAAGAGTTACAGTATTTCACAAGGAAGGTTTTTGGATACTTTTTCCTGAATAAATAAATCTTTTTGTCATGAAATTCTGTCAATTAATAAAAAATAACGCGTCGCTTACCAAATGCATTAGACAACGTCACAGAATAGTACGTAGTGGACTCTAAAGTAATAATTGACAACTAAAATTCTGCTCAAAACCAGCTAGTGTTTTTTTTATACTATAATATATTTTAAAAAAGTTAAAAGCAAAGTTTAAACAAAATCGTTCTCTACCGAAGTCGTGATTGTGTGGTATGCACACTACGTCCACGCGAACTAAGTCGCAGACAACAGCTAGTTCAAAATATGAGTAAAATAAGTAGGTAGAGACTTGCATAAAATATAAGAATGGAACTAACTTTTTTTTTTAGAAAATCAAGAACTGTAGGTATAGTTATACTTACTACTTTCTAAGTAGATAGTTAGGTAAGTACTAAGGGTACTAACCTACAACTAGTACATACCAAATTTTGCATTGTACAACTGCAATTCTGGGGGGCTATTCTTACACGTGAGATGAGATGAGATTTTATCTTGGTCACTCTCACACCTATGACGTTTCAAACGAGAGCAACAAGGACGAAATAAGGTGAGATGAAAATCTGAAATCTCCGAATAGGGCCACTGGGCCAGCAATATTACAACATTATTTTGAGTGTGGCGCAGCCGTTATACGTTTCTAGCATGACTGATGATGGCCGGACTACAGTCGGCAATATTGCCAGAATTGCAGTAAAACTATTGCCCGTCTGGAAACGCCCTTACCTATCTATTTTTAATTTCCACTAATTAATAGATTCCTACTGGTAAATAATCTGTACTTTTCTCTAACGTTTACTTAGTAGAATACTCCTAATGGTTTACACAAAAACGTTTCAGTCTAAATTATGTAACGAGTTGTATGTACCTATGGTAAATGAAGCTTTGAACCTACAATCCAATTATGTTTGTTCCAAGAACTTTGTTTTGAAAATTCTGGTGATAATGGTTTTACACCACAGACTTCCAATAGAGTTTTTACACCGGTTTCCATTGCGATTTACTTATTTATTAATTACTAATGTTTTCACAAATTATGATCATCGTAAATTCAATGTCACAATGCTACTATTATTTATATTTTCTTCTATGATTTTTGTCTGATTAGGGTCGTTGCGCCGGTTGGCGGCCTTTTAGTCGAGTTCCTAACTTTGATCCTTGAAATTAGTATGAAATGTCCATAATTCTGGTTCAGATTATTTTTGTAGGCGTAGCAGATATCATCAAGTTAATTTTCGAAACAAGTCTTGGAGGAATATTGTTACAGATTTTTTTAAAATAAATAATTACTTGAAACTTAGTCAAAATGCCAGTTGGCGGCCATTTTTTTCGGTTCGCGGCCACCCTAGAGTTAGTTTGCGGCCGCCAGTTTTACGTACAATATTGACTTACGAATTTTTACTATTTCGTACACTTTTTACCATATAATGGTCCTATCATAAATTCCCACATCATTTGGCATATGATCGCAATTGTCACTCGAACGCCTTTACTCTTAAAAAGTGCATTCTCTTCAATATTCGTCCCTTTCTTGTGGTCTAACCTAACATTACCTTCACTATTCTAACATCTCTTATTTCCACATTCAGGTATCCTAATCTACAGCATTTTCCTTCTCCTCTCTTCTCACCTTCATCTTTAATTTCTGCAACAATTCTTCCCCCTGTTCTTTCTTTCCTTTCTTTCCTTCCTCTAAACTCTTAACCTCTAACAAATGCATTTATTCTTCTTCTAGACTTCTAACATACTATATTTTCTTTCATCAATACTGCATTTATTCTTCTTTCGTTATTAAACACATTACATAGCTATCTCTACAAATAATTAAATAAAACAATGCATTTTAAAATCAATTTGTAATGCAACAAATTAAGTTTGGTTAATATTAACAATTTGTTCTTATTATAACTTGTATTAGACTAGTATTTTAAATAGTCAAGATTTTTAAATATTAACATCATAAAAGTAACTATTGGTAATTAGTCTTCAACAATTTCTATACATATGTACATATAATTACGCCTCTTTCTCATAGGGGTAGGCAGAGAACACTTCTCTCCACTTGCTACGATCCTGGCACACATCTTTTGCTTCTTCCACTTTCATGAGTCTTTTCATACACGCTTGTCGGTTACCGGTACTCTTGACCTGGCCTTTCTCTAAGCGTCTTCAATTTGGTCGAGATACGTGCGCCTAGATCGACCCTGACCGACTTGCCCTGCCCATCCAAACTCGCCATGTAAACCTGATTCGTCAATCTCCTTTCATTCATTCTCTCAATGTGTCCATCATCCAGCATCCCTTTCTTAATCTTTACCACTACATCCTCTACCACACCACAACGTTTTTTAATGTCGTTGTTTCTCATTTTATCCATCAGGATCACTCCAGCCATACTTCTCAAGCTTCTCATTTCTACAACATTCATTACTTTCATGCTTCTTCTGCCAGACCCTACCTTCACTTCCATACATAAGAGTGGGGACCACTCTCTATGTACCTCTCTATGTACAGCCAGGCAAGCTCTTTCAGAAACATTCTCACTGTGCATAAAGCTAGGCAAGGCCCCATTCACTCGATTTCCTGCCAAAATTCTATAACAATTTCTATAACCTGTAATATATGGAATACGAGCCTTTTCCGACTTTTCTAGAGGTTGGGGTTTATACAGATGTTGCTCGAATACTGTGTTTGGATCTATTGAAATTTTGTTGTTGGTGGATGCGGATGTAATTGTCGAAGATGATGATTTCTTTGACAAAACGTCACGAAAATCTTAATGTTCTGTTATAGTTGGAATAATTGTAACATCATCCAGAGACCTTTGCTGGCAAATGACACCAAATGACCAAATTTCATTTTCGTTGTCCGATTTTTTTGTGGTAGTAACGGGACTTAATGGCAAGTTGCTTTTTAAATTTGACACTTGAGATAATATTACTGAGTCAGTATCACGATTTTCAGATCCCAAATGCTCTTTTGGGATACTATGTGGTACACTGTGATACACTTCGGTACCAGTTTCCAAACTTCCAGGTACATCTGCGACCTGGATTTGGTGTATCTGTTCCGTGCATAGAGGGCCGTTATTCAAATCTGAGTGAAAATATAAAATAACAGAATAATGGAATAATAACAGAAACAAACATGTGAAAGAAGTGGCCGTAAACTGACACCTCTATTTTCAAATCATCAGATATCGGCCGTCTATTTTTCATATGATTTTCGGACGGCCGCGAACCAGATTTGTTTTGTTAGCATGTGTTAGTTTGCGGCCACATTAAAGCTATAACTGTGTATATTTATATTTTGGCGGCCGTAAACTAAACATATCATTTAAACCAACCCCGATAATAAAAAACAATTGCACAAAGCGAAGCTTTATTTACATTAATAATTGGAAAGAAAGCAAACTATGAAAAAACTAAAAATGAAATAATTCATTCAGTGAGCTAGTGCCGCGGCCACCCGGCCGTATACCAACTTTACTTAAAAATGATTGTGTTGGTTGGCGGCCACCAAATTAAACTGATATTAAAGTAAATTACTCTCGAATTAAATGCAAAATTACATAAAACAAACAACTATGATCACTCAAAAACAATCACACTAGTAACTAAGTAGTCGTAAACTTAAAATACTTGCGTTTGAAGCGGGACCTGTTCGCTATTTTTTGTGCAGGTTTGCGTACGTATGTGCGCTGACAGCGCGGCCGGCAAAATGGATGATTTATTTCCGGTACATAGATTAAGCTAACAGACTTATTTGAATGGGCATTACATTCTGCAACTATCCAACTGTTTAAAGTGCCACAACATGTTGGCAAGAGTGAGATAGAATTCTTATTATTGCAATATTTATACGGTTGGACCTCTAAAAGGCCGCGAAACAACGCAGGGCCGCGATCCAGCGTAATGACCCTATTTTGAAAAGGGTTTTTAGAATAAATGTGGCCGTGAATTTATAATAAGAAAGCTTTTCACTAGTAATGCCATCTAATATCAAGTAGCATTTTAATTGTAGATGACATCTAGCGTCAAATAGCAGTTCATTTTAGTTTATAAACGATCCATTAGATGGCGCTATGACGGCTTTAATTTCGAAGCAAACGAACAAAACAAAAATTATCTTCTATTCTATAGCATACTCTATGGTTTGTTTGTCGACGGTGTTCATTCATTTTACTCGTCAAGTCAACGTCAACTTTGTATTTTATAATTTTTTTAAATTAATTTATTCATGACCATGGATACTCGTCCTTCAGTCAGATTCTTAGTAATAATTTTTCCTTCAGTAACAGATGATGGGATGATGATGATGAGGTGATGATGAAGACGATGAATCCCTCCCCTTTTCCCATTCCAGTAAAGTTATGGATACTTTACTGAAACTTTAAGTGAAGTTTTGTAGAGAACACGAAAAATCGCGTTTCGCGATGTTTGTATCATTTGCCCACACTCGTGCACGTTGACGAACCGGTAAACGTTAATAATCCACCATTATTACACTTTAACACTCGAAGAATCACAAGTTTTAGAAAATAATACAAAAACACGACACCATCTTTTCGGTTCCCGCCAAAACTCCGTCAACTTTGTATTTTGTGACAAAATACAAATCTGCGTTGCCAATCTGTGGGGAATTCCCCAAACTGTGGGGATTTTCAGACCGATTGGGTAATTTGAGCGTCTAAGTGGAGAAAACGTGGGGAATCCTCACTTCGGGCAGGCGACCCGTATCGAGCTTGTCAAAATTTGAAAGGCAACCCGTTTCAGGTCAATGGTTCCGGAGAAATTTAAAAAGTGTAGTTTTAGAAGAGTGAACCTAATAGCCAAGCTAAATCGTTCAGTAGACAAAATACAACCATTTTGCCATACCATACCATAGTAATATTCTTGAACATCAAAATGTATCGGGGAAATGTATCATTATACTTTCATTACAAGTTTAGTATTGCGTGCAGTGCAGACAACATAAAATAATCGAGTGAACTCTAGTGTCGACTGTTATTGTGTTTAAATAACAAACCTACCCCAGTGTTTGTTGTTTATTTCGTCTACTAAAATAATAATTACAATCAAGATTTAGAGCAAAAATAGACAAGTGGTTGTTAAAATGTAAAGAAAAAGCTCAAGATAAAAAGGACGACGATAATTCTAAGGTAACATTTCTTAGAATTATCGTCGTCCTTTTGAACCATGGATACTAGCATTTCTTAGAATTATCGTCGTCCTTTTGAACCATGGATACTAGCTTTATCCTTCTAAAATGCATTGATAGAAAGAAAATTTTGAGTCCGGAAGAATTTAAAAACAGAGAATCGAAATCGCCTACACACCGACACTGTAGTAGCGCTTATGGCTACTAGAGAAGGTATTAAGAAGAAAGGAGGGAGCATAAAATTTGAACCTTCCAATGAAATGTTGACCAAAGAAGTTTGGCGTAATCAAGAGATGCAAAAGATAGATTAAAATCATATAAATTAGTAGATACAATGAGTAGATTAAGATCGTGTGCAAGGAATTTTATTTTATTTTTATAAACATAACTGATAATTTTTGTAATAAATAAGTCTGATTTAAACGAACACGACTTTTTGATCAAAAATTGTGAGGAAAATGTGGGGAATATTGATTTTATTTTTCCCAAAGTTGGGGATTTTCAGTCCGATGCTTGGGTAATCCAGACCATGGACATTGGCAACACTGATTTTGTCACCACTTGTCCATGTTTATTTCTGATTTCTGAAAACATGAAAAGAGTCTTTGAATTTGAATAGTGTAAAATTTTCTGAAACTTCTTTAACAAAGTAAAATTTAGTTTTTAGAATTTATTCTAATAGCTTTGCACTAAGCTTTAATGCATCACCTTTGCCTGAGCTTAAAACAGCAAAATGTAAGTCGCTAGCATTCAAAAATCCTCTTTCTCGCGGCTTATATTTGTTTTGAATTCTTTAACCAGGTCATATTTCAGGAGCTTCGTGGACCTAGCTACGCTGACTATGCACCGACGAGCCGAGATGGAAGGCAGAATAAATACGTTCGATGAAAAATGTGACCGCGCCATCGGTGATATTAAAAAATTGAAAATGCAGGTATGAAAACTTACTGCTAAAACTTCGTTTGAAGAATAGTGGGTAGCTAAAAGACTACTAAGCAAATGACTGGCAAAGACCTACTTTTTAGTCAAAATAGCTTGTAATTCTTGCATAACTAAGATTTTAAATTGAATTAAAAAAAAATAACTTTACACCATATGGTTTTTTAGTACTCTTTCTCTCGAGCAGTTTTAAGCCTTTCAAAGACCTACTTTTAGGAATCCATATCTGTCTTGGTACATTTTATTCTAAATGAGCAAATTAGGACTACTGTTGCTTGATAACAATGTGCATTACCTACTTACTTATCTCCAGTGGTGGTTAGAAAAATATGTGACATGTAACTACCACTGCCTATCTCTATGTAGTAGGTATTTAACTTGAAAAGTAATTTGAAATTAATTTAGTTATTTCAACTTTTTTACACTAACTAACCGGCCAGGAAATTGTCATCTAGTAGTATTAAGCTCCATACTTGCTCAAAACAGTTTTAGCTAACACTTCAAAACCTGCAGCAAAACACTCAGTCACTCTGCGAAATTAGCAATCAAATATCAGACAGACATACTTACTATTAGGACTTAGATCGAATATCTACAAAATCGTAAAATAAGCAAAGGCTGGAGTTGGTAAAGTCTAGCTATCTAGTCTACTTTAGTTTAGTTACTCACCCTCATATTAACAAACTGAAGTAAACTATGAAATTTCAAAATACATCAATAAATTGATAGCTTAGCCACATTTTGTGTACCCTGTATGTTCAAGCACTCCTAGTAATGTTTGTGAAAATAGGTGTGAATCTAGTTAGTTGATCAAATCTGATGTAACTTTGCAGAAGTTCATCTTCATAACTGTTTATATGCTTCTTACATTCATCTCTATTACTTGTCATCTCCGAATTCACACCATTATCCATCTCTATTACTTGTCATCTCCGCATTCACCCCTTTCACATGCATAAGTTAAAACACACTATGCACAGGAATTTAGCTCTCAAACTAGACAACTAGACTTACAAAACTGTTTTTTTAAATCTTCATCTGTTACAATGAAGAAGAAGAAATCACTTGTGTATTTCCGCTTCAACATTGCAATAAATATACTAAAACTACTTTTGCAACTGATATTTCTTATACTTATTCCGAAGCAGATGAGATAGAGATGGATGGAAGAAACGTATGTACTGTACCGATCTCATTTAAGTGTGATAATGGTAGGGAAATGAAGGTGTGTTTGCAGTTAAAAGGCTGTGTAGGAAATAAGAAAAAAAAGAATAATAAAATATCTTTTTATATTTTATTTTGAACTCTTGTTGTTCGTTAGGGCTATGCCAGCCTCTTTGCAAACCAGGTAATAAGAAAGTAGGTTTAACACAATTTCTGTTTTCAGGCACATAGCTTTGTGTCGCAACTCAATTGTGACCCGGGAGAACTGAAGGAGCGGTTTCTTAATGTCATGAAGAAACTTGATGAATATACATACCTTATTACGGATTTCAATCTTGCCATTGGACAAATTGGTGAGTTATTCTAGCATTAAATATTCTTAAGTAATTATGGTTTCATAAAATGGGAATTAAACACATGATTTGAGTCTGTTACTACCACTTTCTTCACTATCTAAATATAAGTAAACTTATGTATATTTTGGTTTTTATCAAAATTTTCTAAATGACTGCTCAATCTGCTCAATGCTCATGTAACTTTAAGTAAATGAATAATGTTTTAATTTTATTAAAATTCAAACCCCTCATTATTAAGTTATCATATTTTTTTGCAAAAAAAGAACCAATTGCCACATTTTTTAGGTATCAATTCCTCTCCCAATCTTGCAATTTTTTTTATTATTGGTTCACAAAACGGGCCGTTACATAAACACATCCTCATGTCATCATGGACATCATGGACTTTAACAGTACTATATAGTAATTTAAGATAATGTACGACCTTCTTGATGTGAACACTGCATGCGTTTAATTTAATTGACTAACAGAGTACTTTCACTACTCGGTAAACATAAAATAGATTAAAAAGCTATACAAATTAGCTTATTTCTCAACAGATTAAAAAAAAAATTGATGTCGCTAGAAGTAGTGTGAAATATATCTAAATCTTAACAAATCTTGTTGGATACTATTCCTATCCCACTCACACAGTCTAACTCCATGGAAGCTGGATGAAATAGCTGCAGTTACCCAAAAACAAACACTTTGTGCTGAGGTGATTGATTCTCATAAACATTCCCTTTTTGGACACTTTCATATAAGTAGCATAATAATAAGTTTCTATAATTCTAATTGACTGGTGGAAGTTAGGTCTCTGAGTCTAGAATTTGTTTGTTTGACGATAACATGAGTCAATATCAATACTCAAGTTATCATCATCATTATTATTGGATCATCAGATCCAATCTTCAATAAATTTTGCAGGCAAGTAGTTTACCTTAATATAATTTTAAAGTAAAAAGAGCTGTGGTGTGAAAAACAAGAGGTTGTGAAGAAATGCGAGATCTCACACTCTTATTATGATTATTTGCAGAAGATATTGGCAGCTCGGAATACACACCTGTACAAGACAACTCCGTCATCTCTGTGGTACCGTCGACATCCTACAGTTTCCACCCTAACAACTTGATGGATGCTCTGAGTGAACCTGCACCATCGACCACTTGTCCCTGCTCGAACCTCTGCCCACCCGAGAAGCCCAAGAGAGTAAAAGTGCCTAAGGAACAACAGGTGCTTGTTTTTTCTTTTAATTCTGTGTCGTTAAGGACATCACAATTAGCACTGATGTTAATTTTGTAGGTTTAACATAAACAGGACTAAAATACATATATATGTCGTCACGCCTTGTCCCCGAGGGGGCTGGCACTGCTGGCAGAGGTGTAATACAACACCCACATTTCGCCGGACGATATTCAGTCCCAAATGTGACAGGGGGCGAGCCTGTCGCCATACACCGGGCTCCAGTCATGTAGCAGATGCCATACAAAACGCACATAAGTTCACACAATGAACAAATTGGTGCGTGCCGTCGGCAGAGTTCGAACCCGCTCCCTCTGGCTTGAGAGGCGGACCTTCTCCCAAATATGCTGCCATCGCTATAACTAAAATACTACGAACAAATTACATGTACCACTACTCAACTCAATGTATGTACTATTAGCAACTATTGTAATTTTGTGAGTGTGAACTATTGTAAGTTCAATAATTATCAAGATTTTTTTTATCGAGTCTATCTATCTATCGAGAGTAAAAAAAACTCATTCTAAAAATTGAAGACAGTGATACGGACAGAAATCCAAACAGAATTCGGACATACGAAAGCATTTTTGTCGAAGCTGAAGCATAGACGCTTCGCTCGCTAACACTCACTCAGTCCATTACCTAAAAGTAATCTAGTAACCGTTTACCGATTTTTTTATATTTTTTTTGACACTTCCACCCACGGTCGCCTGACCCCAAACTAAGCAAAGCTTGTACTTTGGCTATATACATACTTAGATATTTTAAAATACATACTTAAATAAATATTAACACCCAGACATAGAACAAACACAAATGTTCATCGCATAAATGTTTGCCCTAGGTGGGAATCGAACCCACGCCCCCAAGCTCAGAAGGCAGGTTCACTACCAACTGAGCCACCGAGGCAGTCAATAATAAATAATAATTGCTTAGTATTTATACATACACAATTACATAATTATCAGTAAATTATGTATGTACTTACAGATGCTGATAACATTCTCAAGCTCCTCAACTTCTTCGGAGAGTGTCCCGAGCAGGAAGTCAGAGATGGTGGCCAAGGAAGTCCAGTGCACTCTTGCAGAAGAAATGGGGAGCGTACATCTCGAAGGTAGGGTTATTTACATCTTCTTCTTTGTTCCCTCACTTCTGAGGACGTCGGAGGGACCGCAAAAGTACTCTATGCCGGGGGCCAAACTTTATTGGTCACCCCTTTTTTTTCACAATTTATGGCCTCGGTGTAGGTAGAACAGTAGGTTAGTTTGATGCTCGTCAATCTTAATCCTAACAAATGTTATAATTGCGAAAGTAAGTTTGTTTGTTTGATAGATAGATAGATAGATAAACTCTTTATTGTTCACACCACAGATAACAAAACAACAAGAGAAAAATAATGATAAAACTTATTAAATAGTGTAACAACTGGCGGCCTTATCACTAAAAGCGATCTCTTCCAGGCAACCTTAGGATGGAGAGGATACGACAAATGAGTATGGGACAGGGTGTGCAAAAAATAACAAAAATAAACATAAGATTGATACAAAGAAACAACAAAACATCGAGTATTATACCTATACACCTACATAAACTATTTAAATAAAACTTACATAAAAGTACATCATACTAATATATTACATTCTAGTACTTAAAATACCTATAGTTAATAAAATATACTAATTTACTATTTAATTTATAGTTTGTTACGCTTTCACGCCGTAACTACTCAACCAACCATCAAGTAATTTTGTGTGTACGTAGTCAGGAATACAGGAACAGAACTAAAATAATAACGGGTCCTGTGAAACCGCGGGTAAAACCGCAGGACAACTGGTTATTTCAAAGTACAAATAATTATATCTATATAGAAAACACTCTTAAAAATCTTTATCACATTATAAAAACAATTAAGCAACTAATTAAATGCAATAAACACCCACTTTCAGTTTACAGACAGCTTAATGGTTGTTCTGACCTGTATAAAATGTAGATTATGAAAGGTCTATTGTCTGTGACTCAAACAAGTGGGCCAACTTTCTTACTTAGTTCAAGATCAAGTGGCATTTGAATAGTTATAAACAGTGTAATTACGAAAGATTATAACGCGCATTGATAACTAACCGCTGGACTTAGGCCTCTGTTTATGTCGCTCCTCGGCTTCTCACTATATCCAAATAAATTCTTAATTATTTTCACTAATACTAGTGATATAGTAGTAACACTTTGTGAGCTGAATACCTCGCGGCTGGCGTCTGTTTTCATCTACAAGCATTTCTCTGCATTTCTCAACCGATTCTCTTGAAATTTTGTGAGTAGACTCGATCTTTTTTTGTGAAGATAATGATATAAATTTAATGTTTTTAGAAACTTTTTAAACGGGCGGAATTATATATTAAAAAAATACAAATGAAAACACGTGAATGTGTAAACTCGTGCATGCGTGAGCTACAGCTTGTCTTGCCGAACAATTCAAAATTCAAATATATATTTTTTTAAATTATAATAAACTTGCTGTGCCCCGCGGTTTCACCCGCGGTCCCACAGGAACCGTTTATTTTTTCGGGATAAAAAGTACCCTATGTCCTTTTTTATATCTCAGACAACGTGTATGCAAAATTTCATGATGATCGGTTGATTGGTTAAGCGTTACAAACAAACAAACAAACTCGCTTTCGCATTTATAATATTAGTCAGGATTATAGGTGATTGGTGAAATATAATAATTACAGTTGAAAACATATTTTAATATTAGTATCACTACATACATCAAAATTTAGGTGTGCAATAGATGTAGGTACAATCAATATGTTTACAAAAGGCTCAGTAAATTTCGCGAACATAACACCACCGCGTGTTAAATTTACCGGTAGCGCCATCTGTTGAACTAATTAAGAAATACAATACATAAACTTTGGACACTTTGAGACAATTGCAAAGGTTAAACTACAAAAATATTTAATATTATTATATTATTATCATTCGGGACACTTACACACACGGTCGTCTGACCCCGAACTAAGCAAAGCTTGTACTATGGCGGCCAGAGACTGATATACATACATACATATTTATTTCTTAAATACATACTTAAATAGATAACTAACACCCAGGCATAAAACAAACACAAATGTTCATCGCATGAATGTTTGTCTTAGCTGGGAATTAAACCCACACCTTTTAGTTCAGAGGGCAAGTTCACTACCGATTGAGCCACCGAGGCAGTCGATTAATATAAATAATATTAAAATCACTACATCGGATCAAAGCCCTTTATATGTGCAACAGTCATGGGTACAATCAATATGTTTAGAGTTTGAGACAATTGCAAAGGTACAAACTACAACAATATTTAATACTTATCCATTACAAAATTTCGTCTTTATCATACTCTCCTATAGACTAGTAAGCCATATCAATTCGCCTCGCCTCACCACTCGTGTCGCCAATCACACACAAGTGTAACTCCTGTAAAACAGCAAGCTAATGTTCCAGAGGCCCCGTCCCCACCCCCCGAGTGCCCCAACCTGCCGGCGCAGAGCATGCTGGAGGTGGAGCGCGACTACCGCGGTGTCATCACCGCCACCACCGGCGCCTGCTTCTGGATCATCACCGACGACAGTCACGAGATCTCTGAGTAAGGCTGGAAACCTACTACGTCGCAGACTCTTTCGTACACGCCACAAAGAGACTGATAAAAACTTAATGACGGCTGTCAAGTGCGTCGCAAACGAGACTCGTCTTCCCTCGTCTGCCTGACAAGGCGTCTTGCCTCTCTGACGCCTGCGCATACCTTCTTTTTCGCTACTGCGCAGTGTTTCGCGCCTAATACAGCCTTCACTAACACCTATTAGCCTAACACTAAACTTAGAGTCCGGCGACCTAACTATCTTCGACCTAGGCGACCTAGACTAACTTCGCATTGGCTTAAGGTATTCTATAGCCATTTCGTCTAGAAGAAGAAAACGAGCGAAGAGAGCGAGTAATGATACTGACGAGCCTCTAAAGTTACCTACAGAGTAACAAAGTGCAATTTCAATTTTTTTATGACTTTTGCACTTCTGTAATCATTCTTAAATAACTAAGAATTTCCCTAGTATTATGGATTCATTTAACAGCTAATGATGTAGACAACCTCCCTATGTAATGGAATTTTTGATTTGCTTTGTCTACCTATTGAATAAATCATTCAAAAGTGACCCCTTCAAATGTGGATATTTTTCATAGCTCTATTTTAGCTTGAGAATGTTTTTAAAAAAAACCAAGAACATAGGGGCGGAGATATTGTTAATTTAATTGTAAATGCTAAATTTTATCAAAATCTGACAAATGGATTTCAAGAAATTTAAGTAGCGCGTTTGTATGGAGATTTCAGAGCGTCGCGGCCCTCTAAACTGCCGCCATTAAATTTGAATCGACCTGTAACTTGAATCTGCGCAGTGACCGATTTTAAGTCTCATTGGAGGTAAGAAGGGTGGCGCATGTTCCCGCGCGCTACTTCGTCTGCCCCTCTCGCTCGCATCCTTTACATGCGTGAGTGTACATGCGCACTGGACGCCATCTTCGTTCTATTTATGTGGTTACGTACCGTTCATGAGATTCGTCTCGGTCTTTATCTTTGACAAATGATATGTCTAGATGGACTGAAAAAAGTCATAAACGGTGATCGCCGCGTTTACCGTTCAGGCCTCTGTCTCGAAGTCAGCGGGCGTGGGATCAGGCCCGACACTGCTTCCCGCATCGATACCAGTTCCATATTTATCTACGTATTGAAACGCGCGCCCACGCACACTGACTTCGAGACTGAGGCCTTACATCGGGCGGGCTGTCTGTTTGCCACCATTAAGGTCTCTGCCCACTACACAGTATCATACTATGACCGTGCTATGAACGTGTCAGACAAAAAAATATTCTCTGTATTAAAAAGTATGAGACCATGCCCACTAGCCCGTTCCGTTACCGACCAGCACCGTAGCGTGCCATGCACGGAGCGGCAAGTATTGTCGGCGAGAATATTTTGCCGGTGGCGATACGCTCTGTGCATGACACGCGACGTTGCCACACCGATACATTAGACTTTGATACGTTATTGATACGCTCTAGTGGGCATAGGAGAGCGTATCGTGTTGCTTGTCGTGTCTGATACGTTCATAGCACGGTCATGGTATGATACGTTGTAGTGGGTAGAGTCCTTTATCCAATAAAACAAGTTCTAGCATTCTGGGAGCCAACACGTGATGACAATCGTCATCGTCATCCGTCTCTTTCGAACTTGTTGTAACGTAACATATCGTCACGCCTTTACCTCGAAGGGGCTGGTAGAGGTGTATAACACCCACTTTGTCTTTCACTGTCACTTTGTCAGACGATATTCAGTCCTAAATGTGACAGGGGGCGAGTCTGTCGCTATACACCGGGCTCCAGTCATGTAGCAGATGACATATAATACGCACATATGTTCACACAATGAACAAATTGGTGCGTGCCGTCGGCTGGATTTGAACCCGCTCCCTCTGGCTTGAGAGGCGGGCCTTCTCCAACTAGGCTATCACCGCTTGTTGCTTGTTGCATCGCTCGAACTTGTTGTAAATTACTTATTTCGGTCTAGATTGATTGACGTCACTACGAGTTGCCTATGTGACCATTTTTGGTTCCGAATGCTATAACTGGCGAAGTATATTATAATACCGTGTTTGCCACTATTTTTAGTAAAAAAAAAATCTTTCCTTCGTAGCTTCATGCACGACATCACCAACTACTACCAGCGCAGCAGCACGCCGGTGCCCGCCGAGAGCGTGCCCTCACTCAACTACTGCGCCGTCTACGATGACGAAACCAGGTTCTACTACAGGGCTCTGTATATTAAGGAAGACGAGGTAATTATACCATTACATAATCATATGTATTTAATTTAATATGCAATGATGAGGGTCGCAGGAAGCCGCTAGATGTGGGCAGCGTAGAACCAGTCGTTGTGGAGATCATTGGGGAAGGCCCTTGTCCATCAGTGGACGTCTCCCGGGTTGACATGATGAATTAATATGAAAATACTCCTAGAAGATGGGTAGATGAGAGCTGTAGCTGTATAACTGTCTCTTTTTCTTTATCCATTTTTTTTCATAACTTAATAGGCTTGCCTTTGGCCGCCAACATGCCTGATGATAAGCAGTGATGCACGCTTACCTAGAAGAAACCGATTCACTCGAGACTTGAAGACACCCAGATTATAAGTGTCAGGGAACACACATTCTGGCAGAGTATTCCACACACACCATATACACTGTGTATTTTAAAACGACGGGCATATTCTAGAATATCATTATACTCACCATTATGATCAACAATTTTTGGAACTGTTCCAGACGGAACCTCAGAAAGTGAGCCTGTTCCTGGTGGACACGGGCGAGATCCGCGTGTCGTCCGTGCACAGCCTGCGGCCGCTCGCGCCGCGCTTCTGTCGCCGCCCGCCCTACGCGCGCTACTGCCACCTCGCGGGGGTCAGTACCCGACACACATTAATAATAATAATAATAAATTCGGGACACTTCCACACACGGTCGCCTGACCCCAAACTAAGCAAAGCTTGTACTATGGCTGCCAGAGACTGATATACATACTTAGATATTTTTAAATACATACTTAAATACATATTAACACCCAGACATAGAACAAACACAAATGTTCATCACATAAATGTTTGCCCTAGGTGGGAATCGAACCCACGCCCCCAAGCTCAGAAGGCAGGTTCACTACCAACTGAGCCACCGAGGCAGTCAAACATTGTACTCTTACACAGTGAGCCTGCTCCTGGTGGACACGGGCGAGATCCGCGTGTCGTCCGTGCACACCCATGTACCCGAGACAGACCATCTATAACACATGTCGTCACACCTAACCCCCGAAAGGGCTGGCAGAGGTGTATAACACCCATATTTCGCCCGATGCTGTTCAGTTCCAAATGCGACAGAAAGCGAGCCTGTCGCCATACACCGGGCTCTAGTTATGTAGCAGATGATGTTAAATAAGCACATTTATGTTCAAACAATGAACAAGTTGGTTCGTGCCTTCTCCCATCTTTTCACCCAGCATTTTCTTCTAGATCTAGGAAATAAACCGAAGAGTATCTTCAAATACCTAAACGCGATTGAGCGTACGCAAGCTTACGAGATTAATTACTATTAATACATTTACTAAAGAAAGAAACAATTAAACATGTACTAATATATGTAAATATGCTCTGGCAGCCATAGTACAAGCTTTGCTTAAATTGGGGTCCGATGACAGTGTGTGCAAATTGTCCCAAATACCTATTTATTATTATTTATGTAGTACAAATTCGACCGTCATCTTGACGAGTCTGAACTTCGTCCAGGGGCCCTATTCGGAGATTTGAGATTTTCATCTCACCTTTTTTCGTCCTTGTTGCTCTCGTTTGAAACGTCATAGGTGTGAGACTGATCAAGATAAAATGGAATCTCATCTCACGCGCAGGAATAGCCCCCCAGAAGGTGCGCTGTAACTTTCGTAGGTTTCAAGTAGGTATATTTGAGTTGCTGGCGCAACTGGTGTGTCCCAACTCACTACAGATGATGTTTATCTGGCAATAACATAAGAATCGACATAAATAAATAAAAATTAGCATGTATTTCAAACATCTTTGTTTTTTATAATAAATAAAATACCAGTGGCATAACACTAGCAAAAAATTAATTTCAAGCCCTGTTACCATTGAAAGACTAGCAACTGTTATTTTATTGTACAGAGAAAACAGACGGCTGCTAATTTTATACAGTAGATAGATGATAAGTATTAACACAAAAGCCAAAGAAGTTTTCACTTATAAAGACCAAGCCATGCCGTGAAATGACCTAGTCGTGTTTCGGGATGTGGTCCGGTGTAACCGTTCCGAAGACGGGTCTGAGCAGTAGCGCACTTGTAGCGCCTCACTCAACTGCCGTCTTTGTACTTCTTCACTCTACAAAACTTCAAGGCTAGAGTGAATAAGTACCTTATAGGTCGTCGTGCTCCATCTTAGACCACAACGTCGCTTAACATCAGGCGAGTTGGTGGTCGCCGACCTATTCTACATTAAAAAAAATAACTTAAATAGTTGCAATTAAAAAACGTTACGAAATATGTTATTTTTTTCAGATAACTCTGAGAGACTACACAGACAAGCACTTACTGCAGAAGTATGAAAACGCTATCGCTGACTATCTCAACGCTCCGTGCACTTTTTACGTCGACGAAAAGTTAGTCATTGGGCCTTATTCAGAACGCTAAATTGCTAAATCTTATCTAGCTAAAAATATACATGTCTTAGTTATTGTAGCGTATTAGACAAGGACAACAATACTTTGGTTAGTTACCATTTGTTCTAAAATACAGGCAGTAACGAAAACCCTGTTGGATAATTGATGGGAAGGTACACACACTTATAAGTATTCATGAAAAAATGCCAAAAAAAATGCTCGTTAAATATAGCAAGAGTTGTAACCGGTTTAAAAACGCAAGAAAAATAGGAAATTTCACAGAAATGTTAACAAATATGTTAACATATTATTAACGTTAAATGTGTTAACATAAGTTGGCGGTTTTTATTCTAAAAAAGTAGCGGCACGACGCGAATAGTGTCTGCGTTCTCGCTTTTAGGAGGGGGAAGCGCCATGTTTTTTTGTACTCATAACCTCATTTTATTTATGTATGTAAATATACGCACCTATCTATTTAATATGTTATTAGTCATTATTTTGGTTTTATTAGTCTAATTAATAATATTATGGATGTAGTCGTACTGTGCCCGACTTGATTCGTGGGTGACGTCACAGCCGGTTCCAACGGAAGACCAGCGCTGGCTGCTACAGCCGGCATTATGCTGAGTTGGAACCGGTTTGTGGCAAAAAAGATTGTTTATATAGTTTTTAATTTTTATTGTTATTTTTCGTTTTTTTTTTATACTTTCTTGTTTTTTGCTCACAAATAAAAAATTGTCTATTGTCTATTGTCCATAATTTTTTACAGACAATATTTAATTTAAAGTAACATTCCATCCTCCAGTCGATACTGGATACAAATCTCGCGGAAACAACAGGGTTTTTGTAACACCCTGTATGTTCTGCCAATAGTACAATCAGGAATATAGCTAGTTTGAATTTAGCAGTTTAGCGTTCTGAAAAGGGCCTGTTGTTCGCTAAATATTTGGCCTTTATTAAATAGTAATTCGCCTTGAACGCTGACCTCGCGACCGTGATGTTCGGCAGAAAGAAACCTTAGATCGATTTTACAGATTCGAAGTTAAAACCTGGTCCGCAAGATATTAAAAACCTACAAAATATCACAAAGATGAGATACTAATAAACTGTAATGATTATCATTTATATCATCGATTATTTATCTTTACACTGCTCATCTTTTGGTGGAAAAGGGCTTATTCCCAACGACCACCACCGAAACGGACACCAGTAGTGGTCGTCAAAACAATATTTTAATTTTTGTTCCAACTGTCGCCTGTGGGGCTCGTTGGCACATATAATTATTTTTTGTGCCAACTACCACCACCAAACTTGTCACCACTGGTAAAAGCCAAAGTCAATTTTTTGATACATTTTTACACTGTAACACAGCTTAACTTATCTTATATCTTTAAATGAGCAATTCTTGTATATATATATATAATTGGAATCTCGGAATCGGCTCCAACGATTTTCATACAATTTAGCATGTAGGGGGTTTCGGGGGCGATAAATCGATCTAGCTAGGAATCATTTTTAGAAAATGTCATTTTATTCGTGTTTTATCGATAATCAACTTAAACATAAACTTGGAAGAAAAATAACAAAAATATGACTCTTCCTGACATCTATTGGCGAATAATAATACTATTTTTTGTGAGCAACTAATTGCTTTAACGACACAACAGCAGATGGCGTTGTTAAGTAACACGAAGTCAATGAGTGTTTGCTTTGAGGTTAGACTAAAATCAATTGTTTATTTTCCAAAAAACACAATAAAAAAAATATCGAGCAAAGCTCGGACATCCAGGTACTTAACATTAAAATGACAAAATGCTTAAAATAACAATTATTTTTATTACCCAACGATATTACGATATTTTTTATGATAATTAAAATATTATTCTAACGGGGCCGTTTTGGTGGTGGCTTGGTGCTACAGGTCGCATTCCTCAACCGATTTAAAACTCTTTATAACCATTGCACAATTTATACCCTCTGCGACAATTCCAAACTTCTTTTTTATTTTTCTCTTCTCTTCTTTCCATATTATAAAACAAACTCTCTTCCGCGTCTATCTGTAGGTATATCCGCTAACTGATAGTAAACCACGCAACAGATTTTGATGCGGTTTTCACTATCAGTTAGACCATTCCATAGGAAAGGAAGGTTTATTTTTAGATACCGTTCGAAGTCTAATCGCTGTATAGTTTATTAATTCACAATGTATTTCTATTATTCTGTTAATTACTAATGTGGTGCAATTTATAATGATAATAATGTGACTTTTACTCTGATTATTTAATTTAAACTTGTATGAGTCTAGGATACTCGATGAATAAATGATTTATTTATTATTTATTTATAGTTTATTTATACGATCTGTCTACTAAGGAATGAGTCATCTGTCTGCTAATTTCTGTGTAATTCTTTCCATTTCTCACTAGGCTACCAAACTCACAAATGTTATTTTCGATTGCAGCGAGTCCGAGTCGATTGGAGTGTACGTCAGCCTCTCGAGTGGTGAATCGTTGAACGACATCTTAGTGCATCGCGGATTGGCTGTACCAAGTAAGTTTAAACTGTGAATGAAATGAGAGAGGCGTGTTACGGTGGCGTTGTGAAGACGTATGTCATCTGCTACATGACTGGACGCCGGTGTATGGCGACAGACTCACCCCCTGTCACATTTGGGACTGAACATCGTCCGGTGAAGTGTGGGTGTTGTATTACCCTCTGCCAGCCTCTTAATGGGAAAGGCGTGATGATATGTATGTATGTATGAGGACTTTTTTTTCATTGCAGTCCAAATCAAATGTAATCTGATTAAACTATTCTATTTCACAATAACTTCATTTTTGGAACATACAAACATACTTACTTATATACCCGGAACCCGAAAAACATTACGCTTCTTTACAAACTACTAAAATTGACCTCGTTTATTTTGTTTGTTACTATCATCATTTCAAGTCATGCGACAGCTTTAAACTTCTACTAAACCCATAATTACAGTCGACAAGACGCCGTCAAAGGAAGCCGCAGCGAACTACTCCCCCGCCCCCACCGCCACCCCTTCGCCGGCGCGAGGTCCGCCAGGGCTGGTCGCTAGCGAGCTCGACCTCTCCGCACCAGAATTCGACGACCCCGTGGAGGCTGTCACTGTAAGTCACTACTAACTACAGCTCTCGCCGACGCGAGATCCGCCAGAACTGGTCACTAGCGAGCTCGACCTCTCCGCACCAGAATACGAAGACCCCGTGGAGGCTGCCACTGTAAGTCACTACTAGCTACTGCTCTCGCCGGCACGAGGTCCGCCAGAACTGGTCGCTAGCGAGCTCGACTTCTCCGCACCAGAGTACGACGACCCCGTGGAGGCTGTCACTGTAAGTCACTACTAACTACTGCTCTAGCTGGCACGAGGTCCGCCAGAACTGGTCGCTAACGAGCTCAATTTTCCGCACCAGAATACGACGACCCCGTGGAGGCTGTAACTGTAAGTCACTACTAACTACTGCTCTAGCTGGCGCGAGGTCCGCCAGAACTGGTCGCTAGCGGGCGCGAGGTCCGCCAGAACAATTTTCCGCACCAGAATACGACGACCCCGTGGAGGCTGTAACTGTAAGTCACTACTAACTACTGCTCTAGCTGGCGCGAGGTCCGCCAGAACTGGTCGCTAGCGGGCGCGAGGTCCGCCAGAACAATTTTCCGCACCAGAATACGACGACCCCGTGGAGGCTGTAACTGTAAGTCACTACTAACTACTGCTCTCGCCGGCGCGAGGTCCGCCAGAACTGGTTGTTAGCTAACTGGACCTCTCCGCTCCGACCAGAATACGAAGACCCCTGTCACTATATATAAATGTAGCTCTACTAGTGGCAGCGCACGCGGAAATTAGCTGCTAATTCTAAAAGATCGTCAAATATACAGAACTAGCTGCGCCCCGCGGTTAAAAAGTATCCTATGTGTTATTCTAGACTAAAATCTATCTCTGTGCCAAATTTCATGCACATCTGTTCAGCCGTTCTGGCGTGAAAGAGTAACAAACATCCATCCATCCATCCATTCTTACAAACTTTCGCGTTTATAATATTAGTAGGATATACCAACCCATTTTAGGCTGGATGACCGTTAGAACTAACCGCTACCGTGAGTCAATTGAGACGTTAAACTTTAACAGTTGCTGTAATAAACTTTGACATGTATTGTTTATGTTTAGGGCTACCACAACCGAGACGAAGAAGACATCTGCAAACACTACAAGGGCGGACCCAACAAGACTTGCTTCAAGGGCTCGCGCTGCAACAAGAAGCATAAAATGAAACATCCTGGTAAAACTGCATTTTTATTCTTTTCTTTAGGTACTTTTGTCTCATAGACTAATTTGGCGTTGGTGACGACGCAAAACGAGACACGAAACATATATGGCAATCTAGATTTTAGGCTCGTCTTTATGACGCTATTCAAAAGTTACGAAAGTTTTAGTGATTGAAATTACAAACAAATACGTTAGTAACGCTGAGTTCATAGCATCTGGCAACAGTATATCAAGTAAAGTGTTGGAAAAAAGTACATGAATGCTATTTAAGGGCAATTGTTTTTTTTTTATTTGACTGCCTCGATGGCTCAGTTGGTAGTGAACCTACCTTCTGAGCGTGGGGGCGTGGGTTCGAATCCCACCTAGGGCAAACATTCATGTGATGAACATTAGTGTTTGTTTAATGTCTGGGTGTTAATGTCTATTTAAGTATGTATTTAAAAATATATATTTATGTATATCAGTATCTGGCCGCCATAGTACAAGCTTTGCTTAGTTTGGGGTCAGACGACAGTGTGTCAAGAGTCCCGAATATTTATATATGTATACTCTGTGCCAAATTAAATCTAGATCCGATCAGCCGTTCTTGCGTGATTGAGGAACAAACATCCATACATACACGCACGAAAAAGGATGACTCATTGTCCCGTTACGCTCGATCGATCGGAGCGAAAGCGCTACACGAGCGAGCGAAAGGCGCGATCGGCTTGAGCGCTTGGCGTGCGCCGCATCTATCTATCTTCCACTCGATTGGCCTATGCATCCGAGGAGAAGGTTTCATCAATGTTTTGTAATGACGTTGTCACGTTAAACTATCGTCCGTAAACCGACTTTACAGGCAACCAATTTTTTTTTTTGAGAAACTTTAGTGTGAGACTTCAGCGTCTGTCTGTATATTGATCATTAAATTTTCCAGACGGCTGGACGCTAGACCAAGTGGAGGTGATAGGTAAAATAAAGTCGCTGCCGCTGCCGGCGCCCGGCGAGTGGATCCAGGTGCTGGTGACGGCTGTGCCGCACTTCGACCGCATCTACGTCAACTTGGTCGACGAGAACGCGGAGCCTGGTCAGTGGACACCTATTTTATTTATTAAATCAAAGAACAATTGGCAAATTGGTCCAAAAAAGTATTTAAAAAAATATAAGTTTGCCCGCAGGGTTGGCACATGGCGCATTCGGTAGATTATTTTTATGCATCAAAAAATGTACGACACCGGTAAAATTCAAACCTACAGAATCCGATATGTTTTATTTTTATGAATAGTAAAATATTTTACTCAAAAATGAATGTAATGTGGGCATTATTTTGACAACCTTGTTTGAGCAAAGTCGAACTTGCCGTTCTGTTTCAAGGAGCGGCCGGCAAAGTTTTGCTGGTCGCTCTAACAGGCTGGCAAAACATTGCCGGCCGCTATTTTGATGTTCCAACGTTTTAATAGTATATTACTACCGCGGTCTACAATGACTACTTTGCTGGTCGCGCTGATGATGGCCGACAGCGCAGCTCCAGGCCGACACAGCGCAGTCTTTACAGCGAGGACAGCAAGGGCTGCAATGATGGCCAAGCTGGAAGGTCTAGAGCGTGACCAGCGAAGCAGTCATAGTGGGCCAAGGCTTGTATAGTGCTTTACTCAAAAATGCAAGTACCTAACCTAAATAAAACCAGCTAGTAATTTAAATAAAATATATATTAATTAACTAGAAATTTAATTAAAATGACAATTATAAAAAGTACAGTTACTAAAATTCAACACCGGCTTTCCCGCGCTTTTGTTACTTCTTTGGTTTTTTTTTAGCATTGGTAGTTGGAACTATACAGCCAAATATGGAATAAAATCTTTTTGTACCCATCTCTTTATATACAAACAGCTGTGTTTTAAATAAAATCTTTTTGCATTTAGTTTTTTAAAACGTTGAAACGTCAAAATAGCGGCCGGCAATGTTTTGCCGGCCTGTTAGAGCGACCAGCAAAACTTTGCCAGCCGCTCCTTGAAACAGAACGGCAAGGTCGACTTTGCTCAAACAAGGTTGTCAAAATAATGACTACGTTACATGCATTTTTGAGTAAAAAATTGCAAGCCCAGTTATAACAATGTAAGCGACAGGTTAGGTTATTTAAAAATTCATCGGTTTCATAGAAACACTCCTTTACTAACCACTTCTGCAGCTGTGAACAGAATCGTCTATATGGGATATTCATTAGCTCTTCCGGAAGAGAATTAAAAGTCAAGGCAGCATGTGAACACAGTTTTTCCGATGCAGCTCGAGCCGACGTTGAGGTAGTTTGAGGCGAACTAGAGGGGCGGACCTCTTGTTAATGTTGTCATAGAGTTCAAATAACGTGGGGTTGTTCATGACAAATTTTGCCATCTCTAAAATTTAATAAGGTTAATTGTATTACCTTTAGCATCAACGTATTAAGAGGGCCGCGACGTTCTGAAATTTCCATACAAACGCGCTACTCAAATTTCTTGAAAACCGTTTGTCAGATTATGATGAAATTCAGCATGTACAATTAAATTAACAATATCTTCGCCCCTATGTTCTTGGTTTTTTTAAAACGTTCTCAAGCTAAAATAGAGCTATGAAAAACATCCGCATTTTAAGGGGTCATTTTTGACTGATTTATTCAATAGGTAGACAGAGCAAATCAAAAATTCCATTACATAGGGAGGTTGTCTACGTCATTAGCTGTTAAATGAATCAATAATACAAGGGAAATTCTTAGTTACTTAAGAATGATTACAGTAGTGCAAAAGTCATAAAAAAAAATGAAATTGCACTTTGTCACTCTGTAGGTAAGTTTAGAGGCTCGTTAGTATCATTACTCGCTCTCTTCACTCGTCTTCTTCTAGACGAAATGGCGATAGAATACCTTAAGCCAATGCGAAGTTAGACTAGATCGCCTAGGTCGAAATTAGTTAGGTCGCCGGACTCTTCATGTATTTATCTTATCCAATCAACAATGTGTACAGACGAGGTGCCCGAGTTCGGTGTGGTGCTCCCGCCGACGACGCTGAAGGCGCTGGTGCGGGACATGAACAGCGCGGCCGCACGCTCCAGCTACAAACCTCTGCAGGTATAGACTAGTGGATCGTGAGCTGTACACCTCGCGGCCGACGTCTGTCCTCCTCTACAGGTCACGTTCCTCAGCCTCTCGTGATTTTTTGTGAGCAGGTTCAATAATTTATACAGTTTTTTTTCAAAAGGGCGGATTTTTTTTGTAAAAATAAATAATTTAAACAGATTTTTTTCAAAAGTGCGGATTTTTTTTTGTAAAAATATATAGCTGCAATCCTCAAAAATTTCCAAAAATTCACTCGACAAAGACTATATATTATAGATAGCTGCGCCCCGCGGTTTCACCCGCGGTTAAAAAGTATCCTATGTGCTATTCAAGACTATAATCCATCTCTGTGCCAAATGTCATCCATATCTGTTCAGCCGTTCTGGCGTGAAAGAGTAACAAACATCCATCCATCCATTCTTACAAACTTTCGCGTTTACAATATTAGTAGGATTATTGAACCTACTTACAAAATCTCAAGAGAAACGGTTAAGAAATGCGATCTACAGTGGAAGATGTACAGAGATCCGGACAGAAATTCAGAGAGAATTTGGACATACGAAAGCATTTTGGTCGAAGCTGAAGCTTCATTAGCTTGGTCGATTACACCAACCATTTGATTACACCAGCCCGCGGCTTCATATTTTATATCACATGGCACTCAGGGTCAATCCAGTAGTTTTTTTTTTGTTAATTAATGTACAAATAGGTCGAGGTTTGACCACCAACTCGCCTGATGTTAAGCGACGTTGTGGTCTAAGATGGAGCACGACGACCTATAAGGTACTTATTCACTATAGCCTTGAAGTTTAGAGTGAAGAAGTACAAAGACGGCAGTTGAGTGAGGCGCTACAAGTGCGCTACTGCTCAGACCCGTCTTCGGAACGGTTACACCGGACTAAATCCCGAAACACGACTAGATCATTTTACGGCATGGCTTGGTCCGGTGGGTGGTAACTAGCCACGGCCGAAGCCTCCCACCAGAGTTTGCTACCCGGTTAGCACTACCCGGGGACCACGTGTAGGGAATCAGGATAGAGTACACTCCTACGGACGTGGGTAACTCAGCCCCCAAAGGTTAGGTTAGTGGTAGGTTTTTTTAGAATCGGTTCAGTAGTTTCGGAGATTACCCCCGACAAACAAACTTACCAACTCACAAATGTTACTTACCTTTTTTTAATATTAGTATAGAAAACAATAATAAACACACCAGTTGTAACAATAGTTTTAAGTGTTATATCCTTTTGTGTTTTGTTTTTTCTGGTGTGAACCATATAGAGCTTGTCTATCCATGCGCCGACTTGCGCCGATAGGGCGGGCATCCCGTTTTCTACTTGTACACGCCCAGCTGTTTGTTGCAGTTGTGTGAAACTAGATGGCGCTTAACAAGTTGTTACTGTATATTTCTTAATTTTTTTCAAATCAAACATATTAATGGACCATACACTATCGGTCTGATTGGTCGCTTGCGCTCCATAAACTCAATGTCCACACTAAAATTAAAAATCGACAGTAACTTTGTCTGTCTGTCTATCTATAGGCTTTTCACAGCTGAACGGATCTTGGTGAAATTTGATGATTAGTTACAATATATGACGAGCAAGGTTTTTGGAGACTATTTTCTGATACGCGATCGAAGTTGCGGGTAACAACTAGTAGTTGATTTGAACGTTGTGTGTTTCAGTTAGCGCCTGCGCCGGGCGAGATGGTGGCGGCGCTGTACCCGCCGGACGGACGCTGGTACCGCGCCTGCGTTCGTATGGCCACCCGCGTCGACCAGAGCGTTGAGGTGAGAGCGAGACCAGGGCCTCGATGCTACTAATTATAAGGAAAACTGCTAATTATAAGGAAATGCCAATTACGACCTTTCCCAGTAAATTGACACACATGACAACTGCTGTAGGAGCTTACTTCCTAACGTACCCTGACCTCACTGGCTTGGCAACGCCCACGCATTAGCATAATTTGATCCTAGCTCTGCGCACGTACGCTCTCGCCGGCGGCTACCGAGTGACTGACGATTATAGCAGAGCTCATGATCCAAAAAAACAAGGTCTAGCATTCAGCAAACACAATATAATGACGTCATCGTCATCTGTCTCTTTCAAACTTGTTGTAAATGACTTATTTCAGTCTTGCTTAAGCATTGATTGACGTCACTACGTGTTACCGAATGCTATACCTGGCGGAGTATATTATTATACCATGGAAGAGCTAACCGACCAGAAGCGCACCAGACAGTGTGCGTATGCTTATAGCGCATACTCTACAGATGGCATACATTTTTTGTGCCCTTTGTGTTCGAGCACTCATAGTAATATTGGTAATTACGGGAGCTAACTTTACTATTTACTACCCAGGTACAGTACATAGACTACGGCACCGAGATGTGGATCAAAGAAGACCAGATCCGCGTTCTCGAGCCCAGCTTCACACTGCTCCCGGCGCAAGCGATCCGCTGCCTGCTGGCCGGAGTGTTCACGTCGAGCGAGAACTCCACGCACTGGGTGCGCGCGCGGAAAGCTCTGGCCGCCATGATACAGGACAAGACGCTGCATTGCCACGTCATGTGAGTACTGGCCGATGAGACAAACTACTAGACAAACTTTTTAAACAAGGTTTTAGGAATTAGTGTATAACACTTTTATTTGATTTGTATTTTCTTTTAGTTGAGGCGAGTGGTGGATGTGAGCACCAAGACAAACCATTTGGTTTTTTGGTGCAACACCTAAATATTTTTTGTACAAAAATTTTAAGAGACAATAAATAAATAAATAAAATAAGAACACTATTCACCTATCAAACAAAAACAAAATCAGGTTCATCCGTTCGGAGGCTACGATGCCACAGACAGTCCATAGTTCAAAATTAAAAAAAAAACGTGGAATCCCTCCGCGCGAAGGAGGTAAACTTCTGCCACGCATTCAATCTCGCTCTGTCTCTTTCTATTCCCCCTCCCCAGGAGCGTTAAACGTTTAACGCAACCTTGTTGGAAGTCGCATTAGAAGTTTCACTTCAATATATTCAAAACTGAAACAAAAAAATAAGACAAACATTAAAATAGAATTCGTAAGTTAAAAATGCACAATTCTGCTGTTCCAGCGCTCGCGACTACGACGAGATAACGGTGGAGTTGCTCGACAGCGACGACTACAGCGTGGCGCATCAGCTGGCGGCGCAGGGCCTGGTCGAGCTCAGAGAGTATTCGCTCTGCGACGATTCCGCGCTCACGCAGAAGCTCGTCGTGCCATGACACGCCAGCTGGCTCGACAACTACGTACACATGCAACAGAGTTACGTCTAACGCTGAAGTTACAAGCAAGAAGGCATTGGCGTTGTCACGTGATAGTAAGTGAGGGCGGCCGCAAAGCCTTGCGCGGGTTTTTCCTGTTTTAGAGAACATGACATACTACGCCAATTTGATAGAAATCATAGTTGACAATTGAATAGTTATGTAGAACAAACGGGAACTACCCCACGCGCGGACGTCGCGAAAATCCGTCACGTCCGAGTTAGTGCAGCCTAAACAATTTTTCTCACATGTCACAGCCGATTATTTCAAACTAGCAACTTGAAATTTGATACTTTGTTATTTACTTATGCCTTACGTGCATGCCGCAATACCAAATGATATTGCCTCGGTGTAACTTCAGCGGAATAAAATAATAGCGGACTGCGATTCTGTTTTTGGAGGATCGTACCAATCTCAATACCGATTATGTATTTCAAGCGGCCACTACATTATCCAATTTGCAGTATGCTAACTTAGCGTGGCTAAGCTTGTGCAATGGAAAAAAAATGGATTGCTAAATGTCTAACAGACTTTGCACTACCCAATTTTAGCACGCTAGCTCAGTTAGCGGACTGCAAATCGGATAATGACCGCTTTCTCTACACTCAATTAGATAAGTATTGTTATGTGTTTGAATGCTGTTCAATATGCGCACCGTTTGAGAAAAGTTGGACTAATTTGGCAAAAAAATACTAAAATGAGGCCGTAGGCCGATCAGCACCGAACCGGATATGAAGTCCCTTAATAGATTGATAAGTCTTAAATGGTCCATAATTTTCATAATGAAAAATATATATTGAAATGCTTATAATTATTTCTGAATGTTATACTGTATCTAAAACCTCTTGTTACTAGGTAAATTGATAAATTTATTACGTAATATATTTTTATCGATGTTCGATGTTATAGTACTATGGCAGCATACATTTTGGTATCTATTATCGATACATATTATTGAAAAGAAAACAGCTGTTCCATACATTGTCTAAAGTCAATGAACTTTCTGTATGGAACAGCTGATTTTTTTAATGCGATATCAGGGTTGACCAGTTGGTTGGTAAAAGTTGGTCATAATGATAAGTATATTAGATATTCTAAAATGCGCCGTCGTTTAAAGATATACCTATATATGAATGTGTTAGGTATGTGTGCGGAGTAGATATTTACATGTGTGTAAATGTCTCGTGTTATTTCATAGGAATGAGACGGGACTCAACTCATCGCTTTGTTAGCTCTGTACGCACCCTAGTTACATACCACACGGTATTCTATAAGTTTATAATCAGCACATAATTATAAATTGTAATTCCTTTAAAATTCCTAAGAAGGCTGTGGAGTGTTAGATTTATAAGTTGCATCTTATTTTAAGGTTATCGTGTTGCGTTCTTCTTTATAAACCCTAGTTGGGACTTTTTTTTAATTTAAAGTTGTTATGGAAAAATGTGTAGTTAAAATAAAATTAATAAATTTTAAGCGCCTTAGAGAAATTTCATAGTATTTTTTTAATTAAAAATTATCTAGCTTGTAAGCTTGGTGCAGAAATAAGTTTTTTTTTTGTAATTAGTATGGTATTGTTATGTCTAAAATAACGAATGACCAAAATATAAACGTAGTTTATACGTAATTTACGCGAAATTGGGTATTAAAAAAATGTTATTGCTATCGCCACCTTACTCGAGCGATAGGGAAAGATACAACACGTGAGATTTTTTTTTACAGAATAAATTTTTCCAGTATTTCACGAAAAATTTTGGGTAAATTGCTAATTTAGGTGTGAATCTTTTGAACAAATAATAATCTAGGCTTGGAAATCCTAATACAGGTTTTAAAATTTTCCAAACAACTAAAATGTAGCATGGCTACCAATACCTACACACTTAGGCTTCGTGACAACCTCTACAATGTTGTTTATAAGATGCCGACAATTGTTACAAAATGCAATCAACTAGATTTTTAGACGATTAAATAAATAATAAAATGAAACTTGGAAGTTTTTTTGTAGTACTATTTTAGCTCCTAATTAGCCCTCTTCTCGTGCTCTTACTGAATACTCCCGACTGATAGGAGCACCGGGACACCCATGTCCTGATGCTCCTACGGAATGTAAAAACTACGGGGAATAATGTAATATTCTAATTCATTTCTCCTGGGGGGCTATTCCTGCGCGTGAAAAGAGATGAGGTTTTATCTTGGTCCCTCTCACACCTATGACGTTTCAAACGAGAGCAACAAGGACGACAAAAGAGATGAAAATCTCAAATCTCCGAATAGGGCCGCTGTTCCTATCAAATAACACATTGAAGTCAACCACAAAATACTTTTTAGGCAACTAATAAACAAATAATCGACCGAGAAGGCGTTAGCGAGCGAATCATATATGCCGCTTCGACAAAAATGCTTTTGGATGTCCGAATTCTGTTTGGATTTCTGTCCCATCTGTCTTGAAATTTTGATAGTAGTTAGTGGTTGGAAAATTACCTATAAAGAATTATTTCGTCAAGTAATTTTTTAGAAACTATTCAAAATTGCGGATATATGATTTTTTTAAAGCCATTAAAAGAACTTTCGTCACCATTAAGAACATAAACAAAAAGAGCTTTTAAATCTAAACAGGATCTACTTTCATAGTGAAGTTACTCATAATATTTTATTAAATAACTGCATTCACCTGTACTTGAATCAGAGTATGCTATGAGTAATTTTATTTCTTATATTAATGCTAAGTAGTAGCATCGAGACTTGTAATGTTGTTGTATTGTATTTACAATTTCCTTTTGCAGTAGGAAAAGAACAAAATCACGCCATGTTGCTGCAGACGACGGGTATAGATTTGCAACCGCCTTTAAAGTTAGGTTTTCAGTGTTGAGCCGTTCATACGGAATTCGTACTTCGTTCGTAGGAATAAGGAATAATAGGAACATGAGGGAAATATGTAAGTCACTAGCTTTATTACCTCTACCTATTCATCAACTAGGAATCCTACCGACTTTACCTTAAGGATCCCAACTCTTATAAAAATTGAAGTTAGCTTTTGGGTATATCTGGAATAATTACAATAAGACAATTTCTAGAATTATTTATGCTACATATTTAGCTTAAAACATGTTGGAGATTGAATTAAAGTTTGTTTTTAAATATTATATTGATAAACATTTTTTTTTGTAATGCAAACAAAATGCAGCCCCTCAGCTAAGGCACTTTCTCTCACCAATGTATTATTAATCTAACACTCAAAATAACATTTATTTTTTACTATTAATAAAATGCTACTGACCTGTTTTGCCTAAAATTTGTGCCAAAGTAATTTTTAAGAGGGGCTTGTACACTATTTCAAACTAATAGCCAGTCCACATTTTCCAGTGCTGGGCTGAAATAGTCTTTACTATTATATTGATATTGTATTTTAGCTGCAATGCATTCCATCACTAAATTAGACTGCTGGACTGAACAACCACTGGAATAATGTGAATCAGATATGCATTAACTCCAATCCTACTGACTAGTAATCACATCAGATAAAGAGAGCCGTAATCAGTTTTGCTAAAGAATACATTTTAACATTTAAAAATACAGACAAAATACTATTCATCAGACTCGATTACAAAACACTAATCACTTAATTCTAACATGACTAAAGATTAAATATTCGGCAAGGAAAACCAATGCCTTTGAATATCATGCACACAGATTACATTCTAAGTACTAAAAAAATCCAAATTGCTATTATCAAGAACAGTAACAATAATATCAATGACTAGACCTTCCTATCATTTGCTTTTCAAGCTAAATACAGCAAGCCAATAGCTGAGTTGGCAATGAGAAATAGTATCAAAAAAGAAGGTTGGGTTTCACACTCTCTCATTTGCATTTTAATATCATTTTTTAATATTCAGTGATTTAGTATCTATAAAAGGATTGAATATTATGCAAGCAAGAGAGTGCAAAAGGCGTAAAAAGACCCTTAGATGTCTGCAACAAATAACTTTGGCAGCTCAGATTCTAATCGGATAACTCTTACTATTGAAGTCAAGCGCCAACTATCATACGGATTGGAGCTCTTAGGTGTGTATGATTCAGGAGGTACAAATGTGCTGTAGTATGAAATTAGTTCGTGAGATTGGTCTCCATCTAAATCGGCAATCATAAGTGACTGCTCTTGGTACTCCAAATCCGGTTGGCATATCGGCAAGGGAGCATGAGGGTCAATCGTACCACGTACGCAGATCTGGACAATGTCAGTCTGGCTAACATTTACATTGTGCGTTTGCAGCCTGTCAAATGATACTAATACTATCCTCTCGGATATGTCGTGTGCAGTGAACTCTTCATATTTCAGGAATGATGAGATTGAAGCAACATTTATCGCTGGCTGATTGAATACATCATATGAGTTCTTTGGGCTTTGGTTTTGTACATTGTATTTGACTTCGTTTACTTTCTGTGCACCCTTTGCCAAGTGTGCACTGTTCCACTGTCATAATTTCAGCACAAAACCTCGTATTGAGTTTGCGAAGGCAAAGGAGCTGGGTCTCATAGCAAAGACATAGTTAGCAGTATACTCCCAGCTAACATTAGTGGTTCCATTCCTTTCAAGAATCAATTTCAAGTTTACTCTGCAAGAGTTGGGACATTCACCAGAATTCTCAACAATCAGCTTTCCAGGTCCATTAGTAAATATTTCTCTTGTATTTCCAATGTTTTTCTTCAAACTCTGATTAATTCTTTTTGATATAGGCAACGGTGTTGGAGTGTGCATGGACTGGTCCAATTTAAGGAGTTTTCTATATAATATCGGATATGTGATTTGCCGTACAGCTTCTGAAGTACCATTTTTGCAGATATAAGTTATGGAGTCTGATTCTGTAAGAAGCTTAACTGATAAGCAATCTTCTACTGCCATAGGCTCTCCAATTATGTTGCCTGTCATGCCAGATATTATGATAAGGGAGTTGTGGTTTGCACTTGGAAGAACTGTTGCTACAGTGAGAAGATCATTCACTTTGTCCTTATCCATATCTTTCATTATTATAGGAAAATCAATAGCCGCTATATTGCTAAAGACCTTTCCTTGTTTATGAATGTACCAATAATATGTACCGGACAGTGGATTGAGTGCTGCTAGAAGACCTTCAGACCCTGACACAATACAATCTTTTTGTTTGTCTCGATTCACATCAATCAGGTGGCAGTTGATTTCTGTCGGAATCCTGTTCTCTCTGGTATACCAGCCGACTTTACCAGAGTTGCCGACGATGAGTATGACACCATTAACATTATCATCACTCTTTTCTTCTTGCTTCATGTGATTACCTCGGTATATGAATATGAGATTTTTGGTGTTAGGTAGTGCTCCTTCTACAACCTGCACTGCTCCTGAAAGTTCTATTTCGTCATATGGAAGCTCCCAGCTCGTCGTCTTATCCTGCCATTCGCCAGTTGTAGTGCAACTGCCGATTTCTGAGCAGGGTATGCCCCAGAGAAATATCACAACAGTGAAAACGCACATGAGTATTGAAGCAATGAAGGCACATCTGTGTGCGAACGACATTTTATTAGACATATCAGACTGGAGGAAGCTTACATTATCCATTGTGCTTTCCATTGTGTTCATATTGGTGTTGAACTCATCCATGTCACTCAAACTGTAGTTCTTAGAAGACTGCAGGCCGCTGTTGAAATCTAGGTTGTTGCAACTATCTGTATTCTTGATAGGCACATGTTCCAGCTTATGATCATCTTCGGATTCAGAATCCGAAAGTATTTGTTTTAACGGAGCGTAATCGCCTCCGTTGTCACCGTTTCCATTAGTTATCGCCATAATTTATCAATATTTAAATCTGTTACATTGTACTCGCAAATAAATTTTAGCCCCGTTCAATAAGTTATAGTATCCAGTCAGTTTATTAGCAATGTATTTCAAACAATATTCTTGATTTAAATTTTAATCAAAACAAACTAATTGAACTTTTGAAGAAAATCAAGGAAGGAAAGAAAATTCCATGAAAATTCAAAAATCAATACAACATTGACATTTAGATGATGACAATTTGTTTGACTTGACATTGAAACAACGAAGAAAATGTAGCTGTCACTGTTGTTAGTCTTTTTTTTAATGTTGACTCCGACATCTGATAGATTAAGATTTCAGTAACTTACTGCACCCCGAGGTGCCATCCTCACCTCGGTTAAAAATAGCCAATCCATGTGATAGGCCAGACTAAGATCTGTCTGATCGAGTATATATTTTATTATACCATGGCTGATTTATAGTCTGGCTATGTCTTACTCATCGGTCTATCTCCCACTACACTACGCTACCTGATAGCCAGACTACAGATCGCATGGTGTTATGAGCGTGATTACGACCAGTGGCCCTATTCGGAGATTGAAGATTTTCATCTCACTTTTTTCGTCCTTGTTGCTCTCGTTTGAAACGTCATAGGTGTGAGAGTGACCAAGATAAAATCTCATCTCATCTCACGCCTAGTAATAGCCCTCCAGGGTGTGGCATCTGCCCCACCCTGGTCCCTATATTGAAGCTCATTCAGGAGCGTTGCTCTTGTCGGTGGAATAATACCCAAGCCTGGCGGTCCACTGCTAATGCCTCCTTGTATGACAAGATACTTCTGCCTTCTCCTATTGGACTCACAGAATATGCCCTATTACATATGAATTGGGCTATAAATGTTGTTAACGATCGGTCTTCGGTCTTCCCCAAAGTCAAAATGTTTTTATTCAATTTACGCATCAAAGATACACTTAAGAACGTCAAAGTTATTTAAATAGACTCGAATGTCTTGTTCGGATAAAGAGCCTCTACTTAGAAGTTTAGAAGAACAGGCTAGAAACTGAGGGGCATTATTTTTTCAAATAATAAATAAATTACAGTCTTACAAATTGTGGCTTACAACTATGTAATATCTATAAACACTAGTGGCTACTTGGCGGAAGTGGAAGGCTCCAGACATCTTTATCTTCTAAATAATTCTTAACCGTAGAATACCCTCTTTTCATTATTGTAGTTTTTGCATGTGATTTGAATTTTCCCTCAGTGAGCCCTGTTATATTTTTCGGGATTTTATTGTAAAAACGAACGCAGTTGCCTAAAAATAACTTATTTGACTTAGCCAGTCTATATCTCGGTACAGCTATCCTATCCTTATTTCTAGTGTTATTATTATTATTGTGATAATCACAGTTCAACTTAAATTTATGTATATTTTTGCGAACGTACCTACATAATATTTTCAAAGATATACAAAGAAGGTAAAATTAATAAATTTATTTCTTTAAATAAATCTCTCAATGATTCGCGGGGACCCATCTCGTAGATAGCGCGGACCGCTCGCTTTTGCAAAATAAAAATGGCCTCTACTTCAGCAGCTGATGTAAAAATAAGCAAAGTAAACCATCCAAGCTGTAGCTATATCCGTCAGTTGCCTAATCTTACGAACCGCAGCAGAGCTAAGTCTCCCAGACAGAGCACTAATATGTGAACCCCATTGCAGTTTGGAATCAATAATGCTTATACCCAGGAACACCGTCTATGTGAAGTTTATCGCCCTCAAGGATTACGTTTGGTTCTATATATCTAACATTAGGCATGGAAAACTTAAAACACCTAGTTTTTTTTTGCATTTAGTATTAAATTGTTCGCAGCGAATCATCTCGAAACAATAGTCAGTACGTTGTTCACATGCACAAGCTCACTATCTTTCCTATCTGTTTTAAAAATAAGAGAAGTATCATCGGCGAATAGAACTATGTCTGTAAGGTCCTTAACCATATACGGCAAATCATTAATATACGCTAAAAATAAGAACAGGCCTAAGATAGAACCTTGTGGTACTCCCATTGTAACTTAAGATCCGGAAGATGTGACGCCATTAATTCCCACTTTTTGTTGTCTATCAGTTAAATAAGACTCGACAAGATCTAGAGCGATTCCACGAATTCCGTAGTGGTATAATTTACGGATCAAGGTACAGTGTTCTACACAATCAAACGCTTTGGAAAGATCACAAAAGACACCGATGGCATCCTGTGAACTGTCCCAAGCTTCTAACACATGCTTAACTAATCGAACTCCCGCATCTGTTGTTGACCTAGTTTTCGTGAAACCGAACTGATTTTCGTTTAATATACTGTGTATGTTAAAGTGAGACAACAGTTGATTAAGTATAATCTGTTTCAAATATTTTGCGCAAAGCCGGAAGCACAGAGACGGGTCTGTAATTCGAGGGATCTGACTTACTACCGTCCTCTCTTTCCTTCTATATTTCTCTCTAGCGGGCTTCATCAGTATGTCTATGTCATGTCGTAAAAGGCGGGCAAACATCTTGCCCGTGCGGTTTTTAATGTTTGGTGAGACTTCTTCTTTCTTCTATTGCCTAGTGTAAGACTTCCTGGTTAGATTTATTTTTATTCCAGCTTATTCTTTCCACTTGTCTCTGACACTACATTTCGTAATTTTGTCATAGACTTCTACTCCGTTCACTTAGCATTTTAGGTAAACTTTCACTTATTTTTTTTCTTCAAAACAGTGAAGGAAATCAACCTTTATTATAGTAGGTATGCATCCGTGATTACCCCTTTGCACAACTTGATGGCACAACTAATGGTGCTAATGGGAATTTGATTCCTAGTGGAATCTAACTCTGTCTCTATAATATTTTTCCTTGTGACTTTTAAACGGCTGAACAAATTTTGATAAATGATGCCGTTGGATTCGTCTTTATTGCGCGAGTGTCATAGGCATTTTTTTAATTATTGATACTTGTTTCAGTTTATGATAAGTACTGAAGAACTGAATAAAAGTAATATTTTTAGGATATTAGGAACAGTATATTTAATTAGTAATCGCAAATAAATAATCTTGCAATGGAACAGACTCAGCATTTGAACTGAAGTATATGCTCTAAATATAACTCGTAAATCATGATTAAAGTTACCTAATAAGTATGTAGTCACAATATATTTCAGAATATGCAATAAAAATAAGATTTGAAATGCTTAAATTTAGACATTTCTAATGATTTCCCACTTGGCTTTAGCCAAGTGGGAAATCTTTTTCCCACTTTCGTGTGGAAACTTTTTTTTTTGGAAGTGGGAAATCTTTTTCCCACTTTCGAGTGGAAACTTTCGCAATTTATTGCGAAAGTTTTTTACTCTCCTTTCTGACCCCATTTATTCTATTCTTGAAAGTACGTTTATATCTAGAATATTTTGGTCTATTTTTCAAGTACTCTCCTCGCCTTCTCCTGCTTTTATCTACCTGGGTGTGAGTGGGTACAATAAAATGCAAATATAAAGGCAGAATGTATATTTTGTATATAAATTATTTGCAGTTCTTTCCATACATTACTCTACAAACGTTAACACAAGTTTCAAATTATGTCACACATCTTATTCATGGTGCTTTCCTTTACAAAATTGTATAAAAATAACTTTGTTTCAAATTAAATTATTGTTGAATTGAAATAATATACTTACAGAATTGTTTAAATAAGTTACTTTGAGGCTGATTGAAACATCCAAACGTTTGTAAATAATAAACATTTATACACGCTAAAACTGTGAAGCTTAATATTATTATTCTAATTGAGATTATTCAAGGTACATACATGTTTTATCATCTACAAGTGAAAATCACTAGCCGATAGTTCTTACTATATCTACCTACATATGTATATTATACACCTCACCATTAAATGGCCCACGCCACACCATACACTACCTAAATTTACAAATAAATAGAGAAAATCAAGAAAATATTTACACGTTCAGCCTCAAATATTTCCATTCAGCTTACTTACAGCGATTTTTTAGATTTATTCATGTTTTGATGGCACTAAAATACTATTCAAGTAACCACAATGGTAAGGTGCCAGAAACTAAAATCAAATAGACCAAACAGATAGGAACAAAGAAAAACCTTAGCTACAGATTATTCGATTCACGAAGGTGCGTGCGCCGAACTTCATTTCAAATCCCTTCGGTTGAATATTAATCAACCATGCTTACATTGATAAATAATATAACTCCTGCACAATACAAAAACGAACTGCGCAGTACTAATGTCGAGTTTACTTTCAGCAGCATTTTTATGTAAGGCATCTGTTTAGAGTCGCACTTTAACCCACTAATAAACGTTTCCTCGGAATATTTCTACGTTTCGTTTTTTTCTCTCTTTTAAATCTTATACTCGATTGAAAAAGACAAAAGACTTTGTAACGATTCCGAGGCTCTAGAACGGTTATTAATAAAGGGTAAAAGATTTAGCGAGGGATTTGAAGAGCGCATCTTAGTGGATCGAACGGACTATACACACTAAATCTTAATGAGAAAAAATAAATAATATAGCTCTATAATTAGTGTGATGATTTCTAAAGTCGATGGTCAAGATTGGCATTAGTGATTCGCTAAAATAATATCAGCCGTTACATCGAGGAGACATCCTTCGCATTTACGGTGCTAGCGTTACGATATACGATGTATACACGAATACAGTACAGTTTGAAACTATTGGTTACGCGTTAAATATTTATAGAGGAGTAGCAGCGTTGATATCGATCCTGGTGTGCCATTCACTAAATTTAGCAGCTCTAAAACAGTTTACAATCTTTTCTTACACATCGAAAACAAAAGATGGTTTTAGAACTCTGAAATTGGTTTGAGAAAGGTACACCAAAATCGAAACATTAGCGTGTTAAAAAAATGTCCAAGATATCAGTCTTGCGTCATTCAAAACATCTACATACAGACACAGAATCGGTTCAACAAAAAGTCTGCGTTAAAAAAATTCACTAAATACCATAGTTGAGTCCCATATTAAAATACTTAGAATAATACGTTAATTTAACTATTAAATTAAGTGTTAGTAAGGAGCCGGCCCTTTCTAGCAACCCGTACTAGACAATGCATTTATTTGTACAAAATGTAAGATTAATAATATGCAAAACACTAGGAAATAGGACGCGAGTCCGTGATGCTTTACGCTAATTAATATCTTCACTATGGCATACGGCTAGATTCACACGGAGAATGGGTATTCGCCGAGATAGTCTATGAGAGTTGTGGGTAGAGGTAGGAGTCTGTGCTTGGGCGCGATCCAGAGCTTCGGCGTGAGAGGGTTGGAGTCCAGGGCTTTGTGGATGGAGAGTCTTGCGCTGTGCATCAGCGAGGGTGGGGACTGTCTCAGGGGTGTCTTGAGGCAGACGGGGGAGTGCTGGCAGCCGTCCCTGTCCACCCAAACGGTACCGATGGCGCGTTGTCCTGCGCTCTGGATGTAGTGCTGAACTAGCTCCACGACGCAGCGGAAACGGGGCATATACTTTGCTAGTGGCCGATCGCAGTCTAACCTGGAACAAATGAAAGGTTTGGTTAGATTGGGTTACGATTTTAAAATTTAGGCGTAGGATTTGAAATGACTGTTATTCGCACTTGTTTATTATCAAGATAGCATCACTTCTATATTATTGTGACTGCCTCGGTGGCTCAGTTGGTAGTGAACCTGCCTTCTCAGCTTGAGGGCGTGGGTTCGATTCCCATCTGGGACAAACATTTATGTGGTGAACATTTGTGTTTGTTCTATGTCTGGGTGTTATTATCTATTTAAGTATGGATTTAAAAATATCTAAGTATGTATATCAGTCTCTGGCAGCCATAGTACAAGCTTTGCTTAGTTTGGGGTCAGGCGACCGTGTGTGACAATGTCCCGAATTTATTTATTATTATTTATTTATTTATAATTTTCAAAAGTTATTTACTGTCTGTCTGCCTACTAGCTTTTTCAAACCTAAGCAGCTGGACCTCTAACATTGACTTTGACTCTTTCATAACTTTTAAATAAGTAATACAACTTTATGTTCAAGGTACGATAAAGTTTTTCATTCCATTTGCGTAGAACTGCCTGGCTAACAGCCACAAAAGCAAGAACCTTGATATTTAAACAACACATAAACTTCTGATAGTATTCCTAGCAATCTAAGACTTCTAGGAACTACTGTAGGTATATGAACTTGTAGCATGTTGCTTATTTGAATATTTATCGGACTGTATAGCTACTTTATCTGTATCAGACGTGAATTGATAACTATAAGTGTTTATAAGCTCTCTGTTTTGAATAGGCAAGAGCAATGCATTTTAAACCTTGTGCACATGTTACAAAGTGTACATTTTGGACCTAACTCGTCACTCGTTAGTGGCCATAGTGAGCAATAAGTTGAATGAAGCCCTAAAGTAATTCCCTACTGCCAAAATCACAAATTTGTGAATACAGCACTTCACATTACGCGCACAGTTCCCTACGTACTGAGTGCTTAGTGTGAGTTGCTCAAAGTAAATCGAATAACTTTACTACAGCGTAAACGAGTTTACGTCACACGGATCGACAATCGAAAACGATTTAGTGTGAGTGCCAATCGAGCTTGTCACTCGATTCGCGTAAATTCACCGTGAAAAAGTAAATTTTTCATATCAATGTTGGCAGTAAACAAAAAACTCGCACTCACGATTGCGGTTTCTCATTACTCCCACTAGGTGGCGCTTTTTAATTTTCATACAAATTGGAGTTACTTTTACGCGATCGAAAAGTAAGAAAAACTCACACTACGCACTCAGGTGTACGTAACACGAGTAGTCACTACGCATATATTCAAGTACGTACGCGCCTCTTCAGCGATCTGTGGTTTTATTTCTGTGACCATACTACTAATAAGGTAGGCACATAAATAAACGTAAAGTATGCGAGTGTATTAAGTAGGTGTGTAGGTGTTGAATCATATCGTACATAATAGGTAGCAGCTAAGTATAGTATGTAGATGTTTTAGCACATCGACTTAGCGAGAACCGTTGACTAATGGAGACCGACCGCTCGTGTACTCATCTATTCTAGCTAAGTATGTAATTTGAGGAACTAAATGACAATTGCGGTAGTGCTTTGAGCTATTCTGTGATATGGTGAATGACTTCTCGTGGTCACGTTACCCATTGGGGTCACTGGGAATTTCTGTACGTGACTGTACTTTCACTGTAAATACAGATACACATCTGTGTGTTTAGAAAAAATGTCATTGAAATTCGTAGTTTCAATGTAGTATGATAAAAATTATCACGGCGGTTACCCTTGGATGGGTAACGGCTTTCGGCTTGATAAGCCGAAAGTTTGCTATAAATACCTTATTCAGTCTCCCGTTTAGGATTTGTTTATTATTAGAGAAGAATGGCGTTCCTATATAATGGAATGACTTCTTGGTCAACATGTTTATTTAGTTATCAGTACTATGACTATGACAACATGGTCCACGCTGATGAGAAATGGTTGACGCAACGTCACAGATTAATTACTAGCTACCATGCGTATTGTTAGTACTACTGTCTTTACTGTGACGTCGCGTGGGCAGAACTACGGAACTTAATTATGCTGCGGCTACATTAGCGGCCTTCGGCGATAATTCGGGCTATCGCGACAAGTCGGTTAGTTCCGTCACTTGGATCGCCGAGAGGCGAACTAACCGGTACAAACATCGGTACATCGATATATCGGTTTCGGGCGGTTTATCGCCCACGTCAACTTCGTAGAATGGCGACGAGTTGACCGCTAATGTAGACAAGAACATCGCCGATAACCGATGTTTTTAGCGCGACAACGCGACATGAATTATCGCCTGCTAATGTAGCCGTAGCATTCTAACAATACTACGCAGAACTGAATTCGTCTATTTCGTTTCTCGTCGACTATTGTTCAGAGTGAGCATTATGCAAGTTTCCGCTTATTTTCATTGCTGTATTTTTTCTACGTTATTCATGGAAATGTTTATAGTTGTGTAATGTTTCTTTCGAAACGTTCGTAATCGGAAAATGATGAACTCAATTATTGTTCTGAGAATAGCCGAGTTCCATTGCTATGAAGCATTATGACGATTTGAGATGCCTTACCGCCTAACGATCTACTGAATCATTAAATATTGAGAATGTATAATAATGTATAAGAATACTCAAATTGGCGTAAGTATCCGAAGGCGTATTTTGACATAGATAAACATTAAAGATGAATTGAATTCGCGTTGATACAGTAGCTATCTTGGTAAAGATAATAATTAAAGATAGACTACCTAATAATGATGGATAATATAAATGATTAATTTATCATAATAAGCTCCAAATCTCTCACTGGGCAAAGACCTGATAAATTGATGATGATTGTGTAAGACGCGCGGGCCGTTCACATGATAGTAAGCGCTCAATTCGGTCACGGCGTAACAACGAAATAATTTGACGAAGTTTGATATAATTATCGGGAATTAAAATCCATCTATACTTATATAAGTAAATTATTAAAGTAGCATCAGGAACCAAGAGGCGTCTAATCTTAATATATTATAAATAAATCTCGTGTCACAATGTTTGTCCTCAATGAACTCCTAAACCACTTAACCGATTATAATAAAATTCGCACACCATGTGCAGTTCGATCCAACTTGAGAAATAGGATAATTTAAATGTTTTTATATATATATATATATACATTTGCATATTTATATTACATATTTATATATATATATATATATATATATAATAAACGCGAACGAAGTCGCGGGGTGACAGCTAGTATACATATATTTATTGATAACTAGCTGCGCCCTGCGGTTAGAAAGTACCTATTCCAAGATACAGGCTATATACCTCCATACCAAATTTCATCAAAATTCGACCATGCGTTTGAGCGTCTAACAAACAACACACACACACACACATATATATTTTTGCCTTTATAATTTAAGTAGGAGGTAGGATTTCGAGTGCTTACCTAAAGAAGCCCTGTTCGTAGTGAAGCCGCACCGAGGTGGGGCCCTTGCCCGTCTGCACGGAGAGGGAGAAGATGAAATTCCTGTCGCCAGAGTCTCGGATCACGAACGCACCCACGCTCGCATCTTTCAGCAGATTCCTCGCTCCCTGCAAAGAAGAATATACTAGTTTAGTCTTAGGGCTAAAACCAAGAGCAATCACATCAGCGAAACTTTCATTAGCAGCTTACTAGCCTACGTATAACATTAATTAATACTTTTCTAAGTAAAATTGCACTCAAATCGTGTGAGTCTTTTTTTATTGTTGACGTTGCGCGACCACGAATCGTATCGCCGCGCAATAAGGTTCATGGCTGAGCAGCGCCGACAACAAAACGCACCGATCACGGCAATAAAATATAGTAGACCCCATGACATTTGTATTTGTGCAGAACTTAAATACTTAGTGCGTGAACTGTGTAGATGTGACTATATCTGTGTTTACAGACAAAGCCCTTTTTGTTTAAGAATTATTTAGAAGACAAAGATGTCTGGAGCCTTCTACTTCCGCCAAGTAGCCACTAGTATGTTTAGATATTACCTAGTTGTAAGCCAAAATTTGTGAGACTGTTATTTATTTATTATTTGAAAAAATAATTCTCCTGTTTCTTGCCTGTTCTTCTGAGTAGAGGCTCTTTATCCGAACAAGGCGGTCGATCTATTTAAATAACTATGTATGTGTATCTTTGATACCTAAATTGAATAAAAACATTTTGGCTTTAAGCTGTACGCTTATTTATTAAATGTTAAATAGAGATGGCCCACTGCAGTGTGCACACCTACAGTTCAGCACACTGGTCGTAAGACACACCAGACAAATTTGCCTAACACAGCGAAGTCTGCTACTTAAGAAAACTTAGTACATGGTAACATTGTGTAACCAGATGCTTGAATAGTGAATGGTAGAATCCTTGACATGGATTGCTGGCTCTCGCGCTTTGTAAGCTTACTAGGAATTACAATAAAATTGTAAATCTCGGAACTACACATTCACAATATTCATATTTTTGCAAACTGGAATGAGCAAAAATGTTTTTTTAATACTGTACATAATTACACGCTGTAATATTACCTACATTAGTTAATTAGTTTTTTGTAAGAAATACTTTGCAAACGAAATAAAAATAATAACGTTTATTGTTTTTCTTTAAGGCTAATAGGTACTAGATCGCAACAAAAAAATAATTTAGATTTTATAGTACATATGTAATCCTATCTACTTCATATTAAAAATGCGAAAGTAGTTTGTTGATTTGTTTGTAACGCTTTCACGTCTCAACTACTCAATCGATTGTCTTGAAATTTTGCATACATGTTGTCTGGGGTACAGAAAAGGACATAGGGTACTTTTTATCCAGAAAGAAATAACGGTTACTTTGAGACCGCGGGTGAAAGCGCGGGGCGCAACTAATCTTACATAAGTATAAAACAAATTTTGTACTTACAAAAAACTAAGTGCTAAAAAAATATGTACTGTACTGGAGAGGTATATAGCATACACAAATATATATGTATGCTAACTAAATCGATAGCATAAAATTTTACAGACACATAACAAACATAATTGCATTAACACTTTTACATTTAAATGGATAATCTTTCAATTTTATAGTTTTCAGGTATCTTCAAATCGGCTTATTTAATTTCTAAGAAGGCCAAACGGATTTTAAAAGATAAGAACAAAGAAAATAATGTCCAAAAATACTAATTAATCATCGGAAATAATTAGAACTAAATCTTTCTGTCAATCAAGTCGTGATTAAAAGAATTGTATAAATATTTGTGGTCAATTAAAACCTAATTAGTAATTACACATGATTAACTTTAAATACATTTTCCTATAAGAGTATAGCTGTGTTATAAATTGAAACAGAATGAACTCAGTGTGGGAATATCTAGCACTTGTGCATTATGGATACATTTATTTTAAAGGCTGATTTACACTTCAATAACAACAGCGGCGAGTTAACTTGACGTCCTGGGGGCTTACCACAAGTTTGGCTCCACACATTTAAACTAGTTCCTTAGTTTCCGCAAGGTACGCTTTATAGATATGTGTGGAGCCAAACGAAAAAAGTTTTCGTAGGTACCTATTAAAACATGTGGTACGGGTGCTGGTGAGTTCAGTTGTTATGTTCAGCGTTTGGACGCTATAAGCGATACAAACAACTTGTTACTAATAGTCAACTGTCAGATTTATAAATTAGTCTGATTTACACATCAAAAAGTACAATAGTAAGCAGTAGTTAGTTAACTTGCTGACTGCTGTCCTAGCGAGTTTAGTTGTTTCAAATTAAAATTTATTTTACTTTTGATAACTACAAGACCCATGATTTTAGCACAGAATAAATAATAGTACTGTTTTAGTTCCTAATTACATTACGCACATGACAAATAAACGGCAAGCTAACTAACTCGCTACTGCACTTCTCGACAGTGTAAATTGGCCATTATAGTGTAAATATTTATAGCTATCCATCGTTTTTACGTAAGTGTTGGTATTACCAAGTCAGTTGTAGAATAAGGAAGATTAAATTCGGATGACTAAACGCAGGAATATCCTTGTGACGAAATATCTTGCAATTACATCATTTGATAGGATTTGCCCCTTTCCTTGTTTTCCTGACAGTTTTCCTTCCTTAATTTACTGTACTGTTAATGTACTGTACTGTACTGTTCCTTAATTGATGTAAATCTCTGGTCTTACCAATTAAGAGTATACACAGCACTAAAGTTAGGCAAAATTTACTATGTTATCGTACCTGTTTGTTTCCTAGATGACTAAACAATTGAACCAATCTTGATGAATTCAAATTTATAAGATAAAGTACATGTACATTAAGTGGACGGTTTTGGGACACATTTCGTTATGGAATATGCTAATTAAATTTTAAAATAGCGTGTAAGATGCAGAAATAAATGAAAATTGAGGTCTAATTAAAACATTAACTTAAAACTAACCTAACCTAAGTTAACATAACTAACTTAACATAACTAACTAAACTAATACTAACTTTAAATAGACATAACTTTTCGTTTATATTAACATTAAATAAAATATTAACTTAACTACTGTAAGCAAACAAAGAAATTTACCTGCCAATCCAAGTTCCCATAGTACCACCCCGAGAGCCTGAGCGCTCTGAGCGTGTCTGCGAGCCGTCTCAGCTCATCGTTGTAGGGCGGGAAGAACGGCGAGGGCGTCGTGTAGACCGGTGACTGAGGCAGGGCGGCTATCGTGAAGGGCGGCGGCGTGTGCGGCGCGGGCCCGTGGCACTTGCCCAGCGACAGCCGCAGCTCGTGCCGACAGTTCGGGCAGCAGGTCACTCCCGCGCTCCATCCGCCCAAAGGCACGCCCACTTCCACGCAGGCATCTAAAACAAGAGAGATTATGTTTAGATTTTTAAGTTGGACTATAGTGTGCTTTGTGGTTACAGTGGTTAGGGTTACCATTTCGCAGGATAATATGACCCAATTTTTAATTGTTTATTACAATTGAGAATAACATTTGAAATAGCGACAAATTCTCAGATTTTTTGTAGGAAATCAGACTATTTCTCTTGACTTTTATATTTTCATAACTCTATGCCTAGCTGGCCAATCTTGGAAACAATTAAATAAAGTGTATATTTTTAAAATTGGTACTATAAATATATTTGTTGCTCAAAAGACCGTATATTGACACAGCCTATTTCAAGAAGGTGCCAACCTTGAAGTTCTCAGTAATTTATTATTTGCCGACTAATGACTCGCAAGTACCCCACTCTATAAAGTAATATAGTCGATAGATAAAACCAAATAACGGGAAAGGTGAATGAACACTAATAGCTGATATGAATCACAACTGATTATGAAATGAGACCATATCAGTTGGCTGTTTTAAGTAGGTTAAATTTATATGGAGATCTTTAATTCTTTGCTTTTTCCTAAATTTCTATATTTAAAGAGTGATTTACAGAGTGTGATATTGATTTAATGTTAAACAGTGTTAATTACCTATTTATGAATTTCGAGAGAAAACTATTACCTCAAAATAATAGTGTTTCTTCAGGCTTAAGTTATCTATTTTTACACTTTTATTGGCATCACTTGTAACTAACAATGTAATGAAATCTTAGAAGTCAGTTTTTAACCTATTCCTAATTGTTGTATCAAAATGAAATTATGTGTATTTAGATATACTTACAATTACAACTAGGTAATATATTAAATTTATTTCATTCCTTTTTATATCATGTAGTTCAGATATGAAAACCATAATTTGGTATTTTGGAGCTAATCTGATGATGGAGCTTAGAGGTAGAGAGTGTATTTAAGTTTTAACTACTTATTATTATTATTATTATTAAGCCTTTATTATCTGAGCTTAGTCTGAGAGTCTGAGATTTTATAATATATCTATTATGTTGTCCCTGCTCAGAGCGTCGCGAGACGCAAAGGCCTCCTCCAGTCTTCTCCATTCGTTTCTGTCTCTAGCGATTCTTGTCCATAATGGCCCTGCTAGTGCTCTTATTTCATCTGTCCATCTTCGAGCTTGTGCACCTCTTTTCCTCTTTGTGTTCAATCTGGGTGTCCATTCGGTCACTGCCCTAGTCCACTTTACAGTTTTTTCCCTTAGCATGTGTCCAGTCCATTTCCATTTCAATAGCTTTGTCCTTACTATTACATCCTTTATCTTAGTCCTTTTCCTTATGTCTGTGGCTCGGATCCTGTCTAAGAGTTTTAGGCTTAGTATGCTTCTCTCCATACTTCGTTGGCATGTTCTTAGTTTTTGTATATTTTTCTGAGACATTGCCCAAGTCTGACACCCATATGATAAACAAGGGAGGACGCAAATGTCAAGGAGTTTCCTTTTTGCCGTAATGGGATAGCTCTCATTTTTCATGATTTCTTTTAAAGCCCAGTAACTTTTCCATGAGTTGGCTACCCTGTTTTCTATTTCTTGATCCATCTGGTCTGTGAATGATATGAGTTGACCAAGGTAGTTGTATTTATCTTCATAGTCAATGATAACTCCATCTACTGTGATTGGTATCAGCTGGCTATTTGTCATTACTTTGGTTTTTTCTTTGTTCATTGAGAGTCCAACAATCTCACTAGCATTTTTGAGGTCTGTCAGCATACTTTGTAACTTCTCTGCTTGGTCAGTTATTAGGACCAAGTCGTCAGCAAATCTTAGATGGCTGAGCATGTCACCGTTTACGCTGACTCCTTCTTTGTCCCAGTTAAGTTTTCGAAATATTTCTTCAAGTACTGCAGAAAATAGTTTAGGGGATAAGGGGTCGCCTTGTCTGAGCCCTCTTTGGATCGGAAATTGTGGGCCAGTAGCTTCCAGTCTAACTTGAGCTGTGCTGTTTTTATATACTTTTTTAATTATTTGTATATACTTTCTTTCAACACCTTGGTTTTTGAGTGCTCTCCATATCGCCTCATGATGTAAAGAATCGAATGCCTTACTGTAGTCAACAAAGGCCAGATATAGTGGCTTCCCATACTCCTGGTGTTTTTCGATTAGTTGTTTTAGTACATGTATGTGATCTATCATTGAGAAGTTTGATCTAAATCCGGCTTGTTCTTTTGGTTGCTGCTCATCTAATTTTTTTGTTATTCGTTTTAATATGATTTTGGAGAATATTTTGTAGATATTAGACATTAGACTTATCGGCCTGTAGTTGCTCACTTCTTTTTTGTCTCCTTTTTTATGTATCAATATAATTATACTTTTTGTCCACTGTGTAGGAATGTATTCTGTTTTCAGTATTTCGTTATACAGCTGTGTTAGTTTTGAGACACATTCTGTAGGCATGATTTTGATGATTTCATTGTTGATGTTGTCAGGACCTGGGGATGTGTTATTTTTTTGGGTTTTTATAGAGAATAACACCTCACTACTTAGAATTTCTGGGATATCTTCATTATTTTCTTTTATGTCTGTTATTTCTGTATCATCCTGACTGTTTTTTGAGTATAGTTTTCTATAAAATTCTGTTGCTACTTCCAGTAGTGGTTGTCTTTTGGTTTCTATTTTGCCACTAGAATTTTTGAGACTTGGAATCCATTCCTTTGTGTCTTTGAGTTCTTTTAGTGCCTTTTTGATTCCCCCTGTTCTGCATATATGTTTGTTTATGCATTCTCTTCTTCTCCTGTTTTTATCTAACTTTATGCTATGACTAATTTCTTTGCTGACAGCTGTTATTTCCATTGCCGTGCTCTTATCATGTCTGTTTTTCATGAGAAGTTTTCTTTTTTGGATTAGGTCTTTAGTATTTTTGCTTGTGAGTTCTAGTTTGCTTTTTGTTGTTTTCTTGGTTGTATATATTGTCTGAATTATGGAGCTGTATTTAGTTTGAACTGGGTGCAGTTGTGGACTGGGTTCAGTAGCTTGAGTATCTGTTTCCATGGCCTCCTTCATTTTTTTGTAATTGCTTATATGTTGTCGGTTTTTCTTGGTTTTTTCTAAGTTTATTATTGCTCGTACCATTCTGTGATTGCTGTTGAAGTTAAATTGGTGCAGTACTGAAACATCTTTGAATATTTTTGGTGTGTTTGAAGCAATACAATCTATAATACTACTTACATACTTTTAACTTCTTTGAACTTTTAACTGCTACGCAGTTTGGCAGAGTTGTATTTTAATGCAATATGTATGTTATTAACTTAAAAAAAAAAACTCTTATTTTTTTAATTTTTAACCTATGCATAAATGCCTTTATGCATACATGCCAAGAACTATTGACGACCAAATGATTGTATAGTTTAGTATATAAGCAATCATTTTCATAATAATTTTCTGTTTAATTATCCTATCAAGGTTGTTCCACAAAAAAAGGCTTATCATTAGCCTTTTTTCCTCAAATATGTTTTAATGTAGCCGCTTAGTATAAGCTTATCACACTGAAATGCATTTAAAGATAATTTAATTAACATGTAAAGCATTTTGAAAATGTTATCATTGTGTCTGAAATTCAAACATTATTTTGTATGATTACCTACATACTAACTGGTTCAAAACCTGAATTGCAGTCAAATTTGATATTATGAGTACATTTGACAATTTTAAATAAACAAATGTAGGTAGAATGTTTAGGATTTTGGACTGGTTGGGTCTCATCAGTTTCATCTCAAACCAAGACTAGGAAAGTTGTAGTTTTGTTATATACAAAGATATGGAATCTCTTTATCTATAATGTACTATGATATTAACTTAAAATATTTCATTCAGGTGCAGATTGCCCGACTATTTGTTTGCAGAAAGCGAGCACTAAAATGTATGATTATATTTATGTATGTACCTATCTATAATAGTGGTAGCATTAATATTCACATAGCAACAGGGATATAGTTTTTATAATGTCGTATAATATAATAGTTTTTTATAACCAGTCTAGCAGAGTTCTACTTTAGCTAGAGATTAGAGATGTGTACAAGTGTTGTAAAATGAAAACAAAAATGTTGCAACAGCATATTGTTGTTGCTATCCTAACCTATAACTTTAACATGCAGAAACTTACTTTGTGTAGGTAATCTCGCTGCGAGAGTCATGTTTCCGGGATAAACTGATTTCTCCCGCTTTTCTATAACGCACATTTGTTTACAGACCGCAGGCCTGATGTTCTCACCGACACTATCTCTAGATGCCACGATTTACACAACTTTACTTAAGAAACATGTTTCACAAGTCTCAGAATCTTTAAAGCACTTTTGTTTGTAACTACACTGGAATGTGAATAAATAAAAAACTACACGTCCAAATTGAAATTTTGATTTAATTTGTTTCCAAAATTACGCAAAAATCTTAACTACTTGCAGGCACTTTCGAAGTTTTGGTTTATTTTTGAGATAAATTTGTTGACACTGACACTGTTCACGTAACTGACAGCAGTAGAGATAGCCGTATTATTTTATTTCGAAATTTTGTTCGACTCGAAAATCGTAAAATCCGTGTGAATCGTTGAACGTTTCGAAACAGAATGAAATGAATACCAATGTACTGAACTACTGAGTAGCGTAGAACGACCGAGCAACTGTCTCACGGTCTTGCTCGTATTAAACGAGATTACAAATCCAAATAAAATTAAAATGACTGTACTCGCTGACAGCGGGCAACCGACTGAGCTAGCGGCTCTGTTTCTCTGTGAGGCTGCCTGAGGCGTGAGGCCTGCCTGAGCCACTGAGCTACAGACTTGTACCTACCTACTTATCTGCTATAGATTACGATATTATATGAGCATTCACGAGCTTCCGAGAACTCATTCATCGATATTTGCTATCTCGTTACAAAGAATAGAATATTATGTAGGTACGTATACCTAATAATCGTCTATCTACGTATAAAATCATTGCTTTTGAGTTTTAAAAAGTCGGTAGGTATATTCTTGTTTGCAAATTCTTTTTGAATAATGGCTATAAAACTATCACAGCCACAGAATAATAACTAAAGCAATATTATTCTGAGATCACAGCAACCGATCACTAGGGCACAAAGTAAAGCTCAACCCTGTTTCATGTTAATTTTTTTTTCATTCTTTTTAACTGGGCTTGCTAACGTCTTGAGATCATTACCATTTCTGTGTTTTTTTACACATTAATAATGATTTTTAAAAAGTTTCACAATGCTAATAATAAGAATAAGGTATCATATAATAATAAGAATGCTTAAGGCATCAGTTTAGTTAATAAGTCAGTTAAAAATATAACCTAGTTACGTTATTGCAATTTATCTATTAATAGAAAATCCAGCCAAACAACTGAATTCAAAACTAATGTGTTCTTCGAGCAGGTGTCTGATTCGCATTCGAACGCAGCATGGACATGAAGACCGAATTCCACGTATACCGATTATATTCGGCATTCTCAGAACCCCGTACCTGCACCTCGCAGCTTTCACAACCATCTGTTTGCGCCTCTATCATTGGCGCGCAGCCACTCGCTGCAGCTGTCGAAACGACTGTTCAATTTATTTATTTATTAGAGTTGGCCAACTAATAAAACTAAAAAAATATTTAGTTAACACTCAGTTTTGTTAGAAAAATACGACGGTGGCTCCATCAGTCAACTCTACGCAGAAGTTTGCCGTACTCTCGCTCGCTATAGGATGATATAAACAGAAGAAAAAATACTGGGGTCGGGAATTGCTATTCATACAACCTATTGTTAATAAAATTAGGGGAAACGTGCTCAATGCTCAACAGATGGCAGATACCTAATCAAATGTTATCGTTCATATTGAATGAGAGGTAACAATAGACCTACTGTATTGGAAGTCTGTTCAATAAACTTGGAGCTATCCTATAACGTGAACGTATAAAAAAACATACTTTTTTCTACGTTCATGTCCTTTAAATAAACTAACTATTATGTATTTCATCTGTTCATCTGTCACTTTAGTAGGTTATAATGAAAATGGGAAAGGAAGAAATGGGAATAAAAAATTGAATATCACATTTACATACCTACCTAAATTAAGAAAAATACAAATTAGAATCAAAATAGGGACCTACACTTTCAGAGACTAATATTCAAAAATATTTTGTAACCTTCGATCTTTTATCGAAACGTAGTCTGAATCTTTTATAACATTACAACTATGCTAATGCTGCTGAGCCTAAAATAAAATGACAAGTAATTATTTGCGAAAATGTACTTGCTTTATGTACTTATAGCTTGAAACAAATAAAGATCTTTCTCTATAAACGGGTGGCTTAAGAGATTTCTAGTAAGTAGCACAAGTCGCAAATCACAATATTTGTTTAGAGTCATTTTGCGATTCGCGGAAACGAAGTGCGATCGCCGATTTCGATTTTACGGAGAATACAGTAGTTCCAGTCAGTAGCGGATCCAGGAAAGGGGGCTAAGACACAAAAATAAAATCAAATGTCTGTTTTTCTTTCAAAAAGTACCTAATTTCACCTTGCACAATAGTCAATTCACTTTTTAGTGTGTCTTCCTCCTTCATAAAACTTACTCAAGACAAATAAGGTCACGCCACTGCGATTCTCCCTCGCAGTGGCGTGAACGATGCACAAGCAAGACCGTAAAAGGTAATTTACGACTAGGGGATCGATAAATTCCGTTTAAATTTGTCGATTTGAAACGTCAGTTTAAATATCCGTGCTCGCCCAACTTCGAGAGAGACGATGGCGATTTGTCATCGCCATCGTGAGTCAAGTGACGTAGTCGGATGTCAACTCCCGGAATTTTGGATCATGCTCTCAACTATAAAACCGAACCTAACCGAAATCCTAGATCCGCCACTGACTCTAGTACTGACCTACCAATTGTATGAAGACAAACAGTTATTAGTAAATCTAGTAATTACTGGTAGTCAAATTCGGGTAAGGTAAACTTTAAACAAGTTCTAAGAACTATAAATAATAGTGTTTACTCATGGCTTATTCCGGGGTCATGTCAACGAATCGTGAAATCAACAATAAACCTGTCGACACCGATATTGAGATCCATACTCACATAATAAAAACTAGATATTAAAATAGTGTTTAATATAGATGAGGTAGGGCTACCAAAAAATACTTAAAAAAATTAATAGAAATTCTTAATAAATGAGAGTATTGCAATAATAATTAGCCACACACCCTCCAGAAAATACAACTAAGTAAATATTAAAAATATTGGAGGTAGATAGTATAGAAACTAAAAACAATTTCACTAAAAGAGAGCGCTCTTTTAAATTAGAAAACAAAATTCAGCTCTCGTGCCAAGTGGAATGTAATAAGCTTAATTTAATGGCCGCTTAGTCGTGTAATCGTCGAAATACTTCCAAGAAGAGACGATTTACACGGAAACTAGAACGATCATGCAATAACCACGCTCCGAGCTCGTCCATCCATAAACATGAAACAAAAGTCGAGATTATGCCAAGCCCCGTCTTGGCATAATCTTGACTTTTAACTATATACCTACTAAACGTCTAAACTAAACGGCCGCTTTTCGGATTCTTAATGTGTTAGAGCTATTGTGATATATCACAATAGCGAAAATCAGCCAGCGAAATATACATATATATATTTCGCTGGCTGTTTGCATGTCTTGCAATATTATCAACAAAAATCCAAAATTATTAACTAAACCTAAATAAGCAAATAAATCTAAAAAAACAATTTTCTGACTTTCTATTTATGTACCAGGCTTTGCTTAAATTAATACATACTTACTCAAAAACTCCAGAGCATGCCCCCAAACCAAATAACCCAACCTAGAGCAACCACAGACTAAAAAACATACAGTCCAATCAAGAACCCCCTCCTTTTTGGAAGTCGCGATTATAAACTGATTTATGATAGACATAAAGTCATTAAAAAAAGTTGGACATACGACTCGGCACGAGTATTGTTCCACGTTCATATGGATTCGTGCCATGCTTAGAACTTCTTAGAACTGCGAGTAAACAAGCTTATATAATTATTAGATTTAAATGTATACAGTAGCGAAATAAATTATATTGCACATTCAAATGTCACCCGGCCATGTTCTCGGAAATCGTGTCTTCATTGTAACATATATTTTTTATCTTTTATCTTTAGCTTTACGATGGAAGTAGCAGATATGAAGATATTATGTATAGTTGTACACATATATTATTATTGTGATTCAACAAAGTAACAACGTAGGTTTATCGTACGGTAACTATGAGTAAGGACTTACCTATATACATTCTGAAGTACCGACCCATAGATAGCTATGTTTGCTTCTGCCGTAACAATCTGCCGGCTACCATTCGGTTCAATACTTGCCTGCTGTTTCCAATACCTTTAAATTGCCGATTGTAGCCCGGCCACCATAAGCCATGCTAGAAATGTATGAATAAATGGCCGGGCCACACTCAAAACATTGTCGCAATATTGCCGGGCCAGTATTGCAGTAAAAATATAGCCCGTCTAGCGGCACTCTAAGCGGCCAAAGATTGGCCAAAGAGAATAGAAAGCAGTTTACTTTTGCAGGCAAATTTGGCTATTTAGGCAAATAGGTACACAGGTTGTAGATATGTCTTTGTACCATACGTAGGTAGGTAGGTATAGGTAAGTAACTACTTAAGTAGGTAGGTATTACTAGTGCTCATGAGCACATCCCTTCTGGGTTGCCTGGGCAAATCGACTTTTCCTTTCCGGCGACAGCCCAAGCTAAGTGGTGCCCTTGTGCTAGTCGCCCTTAGTTTTTCTCTCTCAAGGTCCTGCGCCATCGCGCTTGCCTTACATCCGGTACGCTGTACAGGCCTCAGTGGCCAACAGCATCAGTCATTCAAAAAAAAATTAAAAATACAATTTTTCGAAGTAATTAAAAAAAAAAACAAATCCAGCAACGATTTCTATTCTAATCTTATCAACCTCCTTTTAAATTGAACTTGTTTTAACATGAAACTGAAATTAGTATTACCAACATATTTCATTTAATCAAATATTTCTCAGTAACCGTAAACTCTAATCATTACTGGAAACTAATTAAAATTGATTCTGTGAACCTACGAACCTGACTAAAACATAATCGTTAATTAAGTTCATTGGAATATCAATTACGAAGTTTTTAATACCGTCAATTAATTTTAGCAGTATCCGGTTTGAAAAACCAATAATGGAGGAAGAACAATTATATAATTAGTATTTACTAATTTTTTTAGTTGTAACTTAGCACCTCATACTAATTATGTACTAGCGGCCCGCCCCGACTTCGCTCGGTATCCTTCACCTTCAGTAAAAAATATAATTTATCTATCTGATGGCGGAAGACTGCACCAAAGTCCGTTGTGTGGTTTAGGAGTTTAGGATATACAGACAGACAGACGCTGAAAGCTACTTAATTTTTGACCCCCGACGCAAAAACGACGGGTTGTTATAAATTTGATGTGGCTGTGTGTGTTTGTGTGTATGTTTATGTTTGAGTGTTTGTAGCATCGTAGCTCCCGAAAGGATGAACCGATTTTGATTTTTTTGTTTGAAAAGTGAATTAGTCAAGAGTGTTCTTAGCTATGTTTGATGAAAATTGGTGTTGATGAAAACCGGAGTCGGGTTTTTTTTAAATGTTTAATGTACCTATATACTTGTATATTATTTAGAAAAGAAATGTAGAGAATACTTTTAATGACTATGAATATGAATGAAAGAAATGTAGAGAATACTATTTATGAAACTATGAATTAGTAGCAACATAGTATCTCAATAATTGTCAATTGTTACGGTACAACGATACAGTAATAACTACTTTACGTCTTTAAATTGCTCTAGCTGTATCCGGCTCGAAGGACCAACAACGATTATTACCTACATTCAGAACAAGAACTCTTGAAGATTTATTTCGAAAAGAAAAGTGGTTTCTCGAAGAAATTCTTCTTATTCAGTTATTCTAACTTCCTAATCGGATCGACTCTGGCTTTATAATCTTGAAAATCTATTAAAAGCTTTTGAGCTTTTTATATTGGAAATCCAACTACGCTCAAGTAGCTATCTCACGATCAGAAATTTAATTACTGTATAAATTAGCGTATATCTATACCGTCTATTAGCTGATATTTTCCAATATTTCACAAAGTATTTATTACAATGTAACGTAAAGCCATGTTTTATCGTCTTTTTACGTGAACTACCGTAAATATTAAAATTTTCTTGGTGTGTGGAAGGATAATAACATGTAGACCTAGGATGGCAGAGTTTAGAGGCGGCAAATGTGGGGACCGTATTTTTAGCCATCTCACTTACATCAGCACAATCATTCCGAAACGTTTCCGTTCGGTTTCCAAAATTTTAAACTTAAATTATTCAAATCTCAGTCAGAGTTCATAGGTTTTTTAGCGTCACTCATTCTTCTGATCGGGTGTACTCATATACTCGATTCCCTTTTCCAAAATGTATAAAAGTAGTCTCTGGTTCGAACAATTTCAGTTTGAAATTTGTGGGATCCGATCAAAAACGTTTCCGAATGATTGTGAATAGCATCGCAGTTTAAAAACTGCACTATCAAATTGTTGGATTGGAAAAAATAATCTAGGATCTACTGTAGAGGTAATGGTGACAAAAGTTTAATAGCCTTTTCCTGGCGGAAAAAAACGTGTAAATCCACTGCTCCTGGTATTTATAATTATACTTATTATAATGAATGGTTACTCAAGTATGAATTGAGTAGCTAAGCTCTTTGCTCTACTTCAAAGTAAATCACTGGTGGAACTACCAAAAACGGTCCTTTTACGGAGCAACCAACTTATCGTTGAAGTTGAGTGGAGGAGCTACTATCGTTATTTTCAACCAACTGCTGCAGCTGTCTGGCAAGTCTTCACGTTATATTGTCTACTCTCAACTACGGCATGAAATGATCGTTTCGCTTTGCCGCATGTTTCAATGAATAGGTTTACCTGTTTAATATTAATAAATGATTACCTGATAAGTAGGTAATTTTTATTCTACAAACACCTGAATTGATTGTAGCTCATTGGCGCATAGCCTAACAAAAACGGGGTTTTAGCTTTGAAATAGCGTTTCTCGGAAAACTCTACCGTTTTCTTCGATTTAATGAATATGTATGGGTAAATAAATGAGGGGAAATGCCGGTGATCATACGGTAGCGTTGTGGATTGAGGGCATCGACAGGAAAAAATATTTCTAGTCTATAATCAAGGGTGTTGAACTGGCTTGTTTGTTAGCACCTCGCTACTTGTCTACTCGATGAGCTCGGTTGCGAGCGTCAATAAACTGTTTAAAACAGTTTTGTCATTATTCCTGTGGTGCTTGAAAATGAATGGGAGCACGAGAAGAGTTTGAGGATGAGCTAGCGTGACGTCTTCGAGTGTTCTTTAGGGCCGAATATGGCCGAAAAATGACTGGTCTAGAGACACTATTACACAGTAGGTACACTTTGAATAAGACATTATCATTTGTGTAGTTTAGAGCTTTAAGGAAATTTAGGACGCTCCTAGACGGACCATATTTTTACAGCTATACTGGCCCGGTAAAATTTTGCGTGTGGCCGGGTTATTTCTTCATTCAATTCTAGCATGGCTTATGATGGCCAGGCTATGTTGCCAGGATTGTCTGGCTAGTATTGCAGTTAAAATATGGCCCGTTAAAAACATATATTTTTGGGAAAACACTTAAGTAAGTAAGTACTTCTTATCTTTTGGTGGAAAAGGCAACTTTCCATATTTACATACTCCTACATACTTACATACTTATTATTTAAGAAATAAAAAAGCAGAATTTAAAAAGTTTAGAATATTTAGTTAAATACTACTACCAGTAAAACAAAATACTTAATACAATCGCCTGAAATTCGGAAAAAAAATCCTATCATCATGATAATTTTATCATTACTTAAAATTATTTTGATTTACCGATCAACTATTCCCTGGCGCCTATGAGTAAGAATTATATAGGTAATAAGGTGTGAGACAGATAGATAACAAAGGTAGAATCATATTAGTCACAATAGGAACCGGCTCGATATTTCTAAGTTCACAAAACTATTACACAGCACAAAAACACGTGTGATATGATATGACTAATTTCTGATTACTGCTTTTGATAATATACCTAATAGGTATTAAAACGATGCGTTCTCGTAATAGATTCTATCTCTCTTGAACTTTATCTGACTGACTCATTGCAATGGTGACTTTATTTAAGTAGGCAATCTAAGTATACCTAGATACCTAACCCGCTTATCTACGGAAATATCTTTTTGAACATGCCTGGAACCGACTACTGAATTAAAAGGTGACAAATACTGACCAAGTAGCGTAACTCGACTAGCTGTTCGTAACCGATCACCGATGTTAATCAACGGACGATACGGTCAGTTCTAGGATGGATGACCGCGGTTGGCGTTTATAACTGAGCGCTACCGTGGCTCGGATGACACGTTTAATTGTAGGCTGGTTGCTTGTTATATTATAACAGCAATAGTCAAGCCATGTTAGAGGCCTTCGGGCGGCCTAGTAACTTTGACATTAGGGCTAGCCAGTCGGCTTCTTTTTTTCTCATCTTGCTTGCTTTTTTTATACCAAGTCCTGTTTAAACTAATGACGTAGTAAGAAATAAATATTTTTACGGCGTAGCACAGTTCCAGGATTTGAGTGGCTAGGAAATAAATATTTTTATTTTGAAATCTAATCTTGATCCTATTTAACGATTAGATAAGATAGAATTAATTACACACTGCGATTCAAACTTTGTCATTGCAATTAACGGTAGTGACCAGCCAAGCCTTAATTAGCTCTCAATCGGGATAATTTGATTAAAGTTTGTTATTATTATATTATGGTACCTACCTACTTACTTACTTATTATTAATATGTTCTACTTGACGATAAACAGTTAACTCTAAAGTTTTTATTCTATTGGAAGCATTGATATAAAAAAGGAATATCATTCTTGAATTATCATGAATGACACAATGTAAAAAACATAATTATGATGTTTATCAAACCAAAGACCCGTAAGGTCAGATTTAAGCTGCAGTAGCAGAAAAACATTGAATTAGCCAGATGTTATCGGAATTCGCTTCTGAGAATAACATACATACCTACCTACTATAGGTTTGTAACGTACATTTAATTATCGATAAAATCTTTAAACTTATACTTTAGATTTTATATCCTTAGATAATTTTACCTGTATTCAAACAGGGAAATAACGTGAAATGTTATCAAAACCGAAAAACGGACTCTGTAACTGTCAACTTTCAGTCTGCGCTATTTTTATTTAACGTAAGGGGAAAAACGATTACAAATCTAACTAAATAACTGAATTTGAGTTAGATAGTTCTATTTGCCCGGTACTTATCGGTACAAATTTAATAATGGCCTCACTGTAAGAATTTTAGCTTATTAACTCCAATTATTGGACTGGAACAGTCTGGAGCAATCGATATTTCACTTTAAATCTGGATCCACAGTAGTGTCCTCACCAAGTCAAGCTAAGGCACAGCCTACTATCCTTGTCTCGACAACTATTTAGCTTAGAAACGTTAAGTTAGGTCATGAAAACAGTGTTTGAAATGATTTGACTGCCTCGGTGGCTCAGTTGGTAGTGAACCTGCTTTCTGAGCTTGGGGGCGTGGGTTCGATTCCCACCTAGGGCAAACATTCATGTGATGAACATTTGTGTTTGTTCTATGTCTGGGTGTTAATATGTATTTAAGTATGTATTTAAAAATATCTAAGTATGTATATCAGTCCCTGGCAGCCATAGTACAAGCTTTGCTTAGTTTGGGGTCAGGCGACCGTGTGTGGAAGTGTCACGAATTTATTTATTTATTTATATTAGTGTGTGCAAGAGTCCCGAATATTTATTTTTTAAAACTATCAACATGCCAAACTTTTGTGATTTATCATTTATCTAAAATAAAGGTATATTGAGAAGTAAAGTGAGAAAAAAGATACAATAAAATATGTATAAAAATGTTAATTTAAGAAGTAGTTTTATGCCTAAGAGTCTAGAGTCAATGCTATCAATATCATACAGCACGAATAAGGTCATTTCGCTGTCATTTAGGAGCTCCGGTCAGCGACAGATTACGTAGCTCTGACAGATGACGCCACGCGATGACATAAATACGTTGGTACCTATCTAGGCATTTATTAACGATATATTCAGTCACGAGGGTCTATCACGACGCGTAACCGCACGAGCTACCAGCATTCCAACCCTGCTGTTGACCTTCCCGCGACACTCTAATAGGCATTGATTAATTGTTTACGAACCGTTTAAATTTGTGTCTACGTAGGTATACTTACTTTCTGGAGCATTTTTAGTCGTCAACCCGCAGTAGAGCCAGAGTAATTCAATTCAATCTAAAATTGTTTATTGCAAATAATTATATTGGTACCGAAAATGATTTATGTACTAAACTATTATGAACATTTATCTAAATATTTTATATTTATTTATCTATTAAGTAAACTATTTTAACTAAAAATTATGTATTTGAATAAAAGTTTTAAACAATTTTGTTCAACAGATGATGAACATTGATATTAAAACTCTGAAATTGCTACACCATGTGCTTCTTAATAGGTGTAGCGTAGGTAGCGTGTGCTTATTATTCTAGGTTTCCTAGAAGCGTCTCTTCAATGATTTTATATGTCATTTGTCAATTTTTCTTACAAAACACATACTAACCTCTAACGAGTGTTAAATATACAGAAGGAAAATAGTTCCCTATCTAACTTTATACTTCTCAACTACGTCATTTGTTAAAGCAATATTTCAAAGTTCGTTCATGGTAACATAAAACCTTTTATTTCGTTGATAAACTTTTGCAACCCTATTAGCGGCACCAAAGAGAGCTCTGAAAAGACTCAAAGCCGGATTTTTCGCTTTGAATGAATAAAAAAGTAATATTTTCCGCTCAGCGAAAGTCACAAAGCAATGCAAACGAACTGAAAAAGAAAAACAACAAGATAAGTACAGTTTTTCACCCGTTATTCTTAACCTAGAATATTGCGTCACGAAAGGCATTTGACGTAACATTAGGCAAATCGAGAATTTGTAGGAAACCCGTTCGTATTAATGACTCATTGAGTATGATTTCATTCTAACTAAGTTTATTGTACGTAGCATGCGGTTGCTAACTGATATTTTACTTTGTTAATATCGGGCATTTTCACTTCGATATTTAAAACTTCTCTTCGTTTTGGTAGAACATTTTAGTGTTCTTCCCATACTGACATAATCAAAGTAATTTATGAATTAATTAAACTTATGAATAAGATTTTTTGGCGGCATTTGTAAGTATTTTTAAATATTTATCATTTCGCTTAGCAACTTAAACTATATCAAAGTTTAATCAATAACCTCATTTGGACGCTACTTGCAAAATCATCTTCTACAAAATCTTCACGCACGTTTCGTGATTGTGGTCAAAAGCCTAGTTGAAATTGATTTTATGGATAAGTTAAAGTTCCACGAATCATCGCAAGCTTTCACTTCACAAACATAGCAGATAGTTTCTGGGAACTATCCGTGAGTATCGAGAAAAAAAACGTTGTGATAGTAACCGAATTGTATTATTAACTTTAATCTGAACCGGCTGATAGAATATGTTGTAAAAAAATATTGTTTTTTTTTTCTGAGAGAGCAATCAGGTTATCAGGTTTTTATCATTTTCACCGAGAACACGTAAAATATAATTATTGTACGTTTTATTAGGTACCAATATCATGAAATATTACGGTAGTGCTACGCCAAGTCAAGAAAACATTTTCTGATTATTATTTCAGGATCTGTCAAAATATTTTTTTACATTGTTTCATTATAAAAGCTAAGCTTTAAATTCTTAACCAAACATACTTCTTAAAGCGCAACTTTATAGTTTTAAGCATCTAAATAACTAACGATGACTAAAAACCGCATTTTATTTTTGGAATATGTAAAAGCGGCGTCTACCCAGAACAGGTGTGTCATGTCGTTAAAATTATCGTAGCATTTCTAGAAATAGCCTAGCCCCAGCCTTCCAGGTGGCTGACTCACGACCTGGGTGAATGCCGTCTTTACCTACAGCGACCTTGTGCACGAAACAATAACTTTAACGTCTTTACTTAAACTAGTAACTTCGCATTATCATGTTGTACGTACGAGCAAATTGAGTGAAAATTTTGAAAATAACAAAATAAATTTGTTTGTTAATTGGTTGGCTAGTTGTGTAATTGTTTGCAGTCGTGTTAGTAATAACGAATAAATAAATAGTTATTTTATTATTAATAAAGCATTCGGGAATAACCTAGAACGCCCAGAAGTTGAAATCAGCTAAGATTAAAATACGAGTACATAATAAAAACATTAAAAGGTGTTAACGAAGAATATTCTACTTTTGCAACTGATGCAAAAAGTAAACCGTTAAAGTACAGACGTTAGTGCGAATTTAGAAATTGTTGAAAACGATGACACGGTTGCAAAGCAGGTCACAGCATCTAAGTTATCAGATGGCGATCTGAGTATCATCTCAGGTGCAGTTAGCTGAGAATCCAGCACGATCACATAGGTGAAGTTAGATGTTTGGAATTCCAGTAGGTTCGTTTATGTATGGTTACGAGTAAGTATTTAATCACAACTGTATCTCTGCATGTGACAAAAAGTTCATAGGGAATATTTATTTCTTTGTAGCAAGAATGTAATTCACGTAACTTTTTTTACAGACATTTAAGCCATTAAAACCTGTTTTATTTCTAGTTGTGGATTATGATTTCGCCGCTTAATTCAACAGAAACTGTCTTTTTTTATATTCTAGGATGTAGGCTATAAAACTACTTCTATTCTGAATTTCATCAAACTCGATAAGTGAATCTTTTCAGCGTATATAATCACCTAAATTCACACATAATCACTTTCGCATTAATAATATTAGTTAAAATATACACACTTAATCCAAACACAAAAGCTACTGTTATAATAGGTATAAAATAGGTTACTGGTTCACGAATAAAACGCTCTCGGAGTAACGATTTCAAAGGGGCATGACGCGAACGCTCTGTCGAAAAATATTGATTTGTCGCCAGTCTGAGAACCGTCGTTTCTCTGAACGCGATAGCAACACGGTCGAACAATACTGTCACTACTAAACTTGGAAACCAAGAGAGAAAGGCGCTAACAATGGTTACCAAGTAAATGCTGAGTGAAGTCCGATTTTACGTTGTCACTTTAAGTTTATCTCTTTGTTTGCTTTATCTTGGGGTGGCAAACATTACAGGAAGCCATGAAGAGAGAGGCGGACAATAAACTTCGAAGTACTGTCATAGTTCGTTGGTTTCTATCAGATTCAAGGTAGAGCTCACATTGTAACTTGACGTACTTAAACATATGTATGTACTTTAAGCTTAAGATCTCTTTCTGACATTTAAAAACCAAACATAAAAGGACTACATTATAAGGCCTACCATCTCTTATTCTTCTGAAAGAATTTTGGAGACTTTATATAAAAAGAAAGGTTATCACTTTGAAATTTTGAAAGTATCAGTCTGGCTGAAAACGGATCGGAATAGACATGAAATCTTTTATTGCGATGGAAAAATACGACTGGACTAATCCTATGCAACACTAGGTACGAGACTCACCTGATGGCAAGTGGTCTCCGCCTCCTACGGACATCTGCAACAGATTGAACGTAGTTGAATGCTTTACAACTGCTTTGATAGGTAGGTAGTATTTTCTTTCTTCTACATTTTCTTATAAATAGATACCTAGCTGATTATAGAAATTAATTCCAATAATTATTTTGATTTACTATTGTATTTCTTATAGAGAAACGAAAAAACTTTATAAATTATACGAGTTTATCAGCGCATCAAATATGATTTTGCATTGCAAGACTTGACTTGCAAGTCTATCCCCACTTTTGGTGCCTACCTCAAATGTCATGGTAGAGTTAGAAATTTTAACTAAATAAAAAACTCTTCCTGTAGGTAAATAAATACTTACCAGTGCGCTTAATCATTTCACTTGACTTAAAGTTAACAACATTGCTAATTTGCTTCCAACTTTAAAGACCATAAAATGCGATAGCCGCAGTATAGCATTACATCGACTTGCTAAAAGCATTTCCGTTGAACTGCTAAAAGTTTAAGTAGGTAGGTAGATGATTAACTTCATTTACCACGAACACGTGAAACAAACGAGTCCAATTGTATGATAAAAGTTTTTTGTTTACTTATGCGGCTTTAGAATAAAATCCTATAATTTGCAAGGTCTCTCGAAAAATGGCGACTATCTTGAAAGCTATCATTGACATGAAAAAAAATATTTAAGGACTGACTGAAGCCGAACCTCGAATACGCGTACTCGTAACGTTTCGAGCACGCGTATCAGTTCGCCGTATCAATTCAAAAAGCCTAGCCGCTCCCCACGAGCACGCAAACCTATCGGCTTTTCACGAAACCATTGAAGCGCACTCGCTGCGAGCCTCAAGTCAAGGTGCTCGAACGACAATGCGTTTGCTGAGAGCGCCGTATCGTCGTTGTGAACCAAGGCTCTCCGCAACTGCCGAAATATTAAGGCGGAGACTGATGGGAGCCAAGCTTCGTAATTCGGAACGTGTCGAGTTTGCGTATCAGTTCGCCGAACCATATCAATTCAACGGTAACAGTCGGTACCTACACAGCCTGCACTTGAAACCGGCAGCATGCGAGCGAGAACGGCAGCCTCCAAGCGAGCATGGCAGCCTAGCGCGTTACTGGCGAGCGGCTCGTCTCGTGGAATTGATATGGCGAACGGTTCGGCAAACCGACACGTTACAAAGCTTGGCTCCAGTCAGTCTTGGCCTTTACGCATACACACGAAATGTTATCAGTAACAAGTCAATCTCCGCCGTTAGAGGCTATTCTATCTTTAGGTATAAAATAAAACTATGTACTGAACTAGATATGTATTTATCTCAAAACGTGGTTTATATCATCTACGAGAGACGAATAGTCTGCGTTTGGCATTGTACTAAGATTTTATAAACAAAGACGCTGACGCCGCTCCCGACTGATGCGACAAGTATTTTTGGAATGACCAAAATAGTGCGTTCGAAAGAGTAACAACAGTCATGACTGTGCGTCTCTTTAGGAAATGCCTTGAATGGTTCATGTGAATCATTGAAGGCCACGCTTTCCGAGTACGAAACTATCATTTTAATCTGTGATGATACTAATCTTTACAGTAGGATCAACATTCAACAGTATGCAGAGGCAGTAGAGCAGAGGATTGTAGAGTTGAGTGAGATGTACCTACATTGTATTTTCTCAAGAAAACTGATCATCCATTGCAAATTGCAACAGATATTTATGGTCTTCCACTATACAGTTACAAAACACAAGCGTTTTAAACAACGAGTATGATACCATCGCGTACGAATCAGGAAGTGCAAGAAGCGTCTTTTCTTGGAAGCGTGCAAGCGCTTCTCGAGGCATTCATCCTACTCCCAGTGCCCTCTGACATCTTGCTCGCGGCGCCAACTATAATCTGATCTCTAGACTCGCTTTACCTGAGGAATTTCTTAACAACCCAGTAGAAAGTCAACCAGATCTCAGATAAAAAACTTGCAACACTCGACCTTTTTGTTGATGGACGCGCGATTCCAACTGTAGTTGAAATTTAACATCGAAGCTGTTGGAATTTTTAATGGCCTCAATTGATAGCTATAAAGCGCTAATGCATGCCGTCAGCACATAAAAGACTTTGGCAATAACCGTTCGGATTCAATGTAAGAGTTTAGCTGAGCAACCTTCGCGCGTTCTCAGAACTCTACCGACCGGTTGGTTTGTTCGATGGCACAGTTTAAATTATACTTACTACGCTGCAATGGATTCCCGGAACGGAACGTCGACCCGTGGCAGTTTCGATTTTTAAAATAGACACGTTTCGTAATTCCGTTATACGTGGTCAAGCGCCGATGAGTCCCGATTTATGGCCAGTCAATTAGACGTTGGGTAATCCGTAAATGAGAGTGACTATTTTTATCCCGACTCGTTTCCGAGTGAAAGGGGGTTTCCTACTGTGAACTAGTGAAACGAGTTTTCGAGGCGAACTTTCCTCTTTGATGTTGCGTTTCTTTTGAACTCTCTTTGAGATCGAAAGACGGCAGTTGCTACGAGTCCGAGCCCCGAGGCAATTTCATTGAGAGCTTAATAAGTTTCTATCTACACAAGTTACATAGGCTCTACAGTACATTTATATTATATTCTATCGTTAAAGTAAGCACCTATCTAGATTATGTATCTACCGGTTCGATAGATGAGATAACAAAATAGGTATCTCGGAAACGTAGACGTAAGCAAGCATTCATAATGACGCGTACAAATAAGAGAGTAGGCACTTAGATGGCTGCGTGGGTTGGCTCTCCACATTCACTCACCACCAAGCGCAGTGACGTAAGCACACGTCAATGTACCTCCACCTACCTACTACAATTACAGATGTGGTAGTCCTCAGAGGTGACCTAATCGTTTGCCTTCACCTTATTTACTTATTTATAGAGCTCGATAACTTTACAGTTTATCGACACCCATTACACGCTCGGCATAAAAACAAGTAGGTACGTACCTACAGTCAGACAAAAAAAGGTTTAACTTATTCAATACTTATTTTTTACTCGAAGCAAATCTAATTGACAGATTCAACCTTCAGAATGAAAGCGAATTTGCGGATAAAATGTAAATGTATAAAAGAACGTTTTTGCAGCCGCGGACATTCAATTCGCGGAGACGAAAAAATTGGAGTCCAACAGGGTCCCAAAACTGAAATCGACAACACAAAAACCTGGAGTTTGGACCTTATAACGTCGCACAAAAGCCTCCATTTACATCGGCTAGGACGGAGATCAAAGCAGTATTTCAATCAGTTCGTTAGACGAAACTGTCAGTGATTCGCAGTAGTCTGCCATTGAAATTTAAACTAGCTCAGGTTCTGGGAAAGCGAAGTAAGTCGTTTTTTGTCTCGTTTTGTTTCGGTCTTCTGTCCTAGCCCAACAAGAGGAAATGTGCCGGTAACAAGCAACACAAATCGACAATTTAATGTCCTCAAACCTTGGTGGTCTTTCTGAGAGCATGATAACATGTCATTGTTGATGGTTACTTCTTTTGTTCATGGCGACGACGCCGACAAAGGAATAATAGAGCTAAATAGATGTTTTACACAAGCTACCGTGAAATCGTTTGTAGATCTTCTAAATTCTATGAAACCAACGGAACATAGATGAGTGTGTCAATTTTTTGAAGTTAAAGATTATACAGTTCTTCCAAAGTCATTAAGTCCATATTCTATCATAGTAAAAAATCATCTTCAATTATATTTACCTTTCCACATTCTGTAGTTTTGTACGTTGTAAATAAGACAAATTTAAATATCTACTTATCTATAGTTACATGTAATGTTTAATAAAATATCACGTGACGGAAGCGATTTAATCATATTAAGTACGAGTACCAATGACCGATAAAATTGCGAGTCGATTCTCGGAAGCACATCGTCCAGCAAGCATTTCCTACGAGTCGGGGTCAGAGGACAATTCTACTTAACAGCCATATAGCCTAACAACACGAAACGGCCCTTCCCCGAACCCGAACAATAACCCGAGATACAATTTTCAAAATGAGACAATGCAAAAAATAAATAAATAAAAATTTAGTCATAATGGTGGCGATTTCTCATAACATCCCTCAGGTCGGAGGCTTCCAAGGATTAATTACGAGTTCCGAGTAGGCCCGCCACCGGGCCATTCGATTCTCGGTAAACTCGAATCGAAAAAGGAGCAAAAACGGACGCGGCTCGTTCTCAGAACACGCATACCTGCGCCCGCGCCGTCCCACCTTGCTCCAGCCGGCGCGCTTCGAGACAACTCGCGTTTTCCTAGTACTCACTCTTACAAGTACAGCATTTTCTCTTTTTCATCACGCATCTGTGTATACTGTCTCCTCATATATGTATTATCTATCTATGATTGCGATAGTATGTGTTTGTTCATGTGGTGCTATTTTGGTTCTATTATATTTATGTACTTACGTATTACTATTTTAGTACCACACAACTCCGTAACAGATAAAAGTATTTGAATAAGGTAAATGTAGAGCCAGGTCATGCGCATAGATTGTTGTAAACAATAATTATGATTTCAAGATGATTTCTATCAACTAGCACACATAAAATATCCTATGGAAATAGATAAAATAGATGTTGCAGAAATAGCAGAGCTAGTGTTATAAACTGAACATGCTACAAATTGTACATCATTTACTAGGTATATCGACTTCTCAGTAACATCATTTACATTTCATTTCAAATGTCCCTCATAAAAATAATGATTATGTATTGTGTTCTGACAACAATAACTCGTTTCTGGGAACACTAATATGCACATTATATTCGTATGTATGTAAGAGCTATTATTAAATGAATATGAAGTGTATTTTTTTGCGAACGTTAAATTAACAATGATGGAGGTGATGATATACATACATACGTCATCTAAAATGTATTACTTATTTTATTGTAAATATTGTTTCATATTATGTTGATGGAACCTACGAGTATTGAGTACTTATAAGGTAAACTTATCTCCATTGAAATGCTGAGCACTCATAATTTTGTTTATTCTTTTCAAAACATAATAATATTTTGCTAATTATAGCTATAAGATCAATTTAAAAACGTTTGAACATTCATGTATAAAAATTTAAGTACACGTAATTATTAAGGATCTGTAATAATTTTATCGGTTCTGTTATTTATGTACGTTTCATGATAGCAATCGCATGACTCTAAATATAACCCAGCTGTAATAGGCTTACATTCAAGAGGCTATGTAATACCCATTAGTGTGGGATGCAAATTATTGCCATTAGCATTGTATTATACAACGTTACATACAATGTGGGCAAGAAATGAATAGGTTTGGCATAGAGCTTGTTTTTTTCTCTGTTGTATAATCCTCACTTATATAACTTTGACGGATAATTGAGACGCTTTTTTAAAAGAGTAAATGAAAGTGTCTGAAGACTTTAGTTTTTATTCTGAACTGTAGATTTTTTATACCTTTCACTTCTTTGTTTATTTCAAAAAGTGCCAAAACCACCATTTTGCATTTCAATTATTGTTACTTTAGCGCTGGTTATTAGATTATTATAAAACCAGTCCTTTTGTATTTTTCATCACAATACCTGTGCAGCTTAATTAATTTGGTCAGGTAGGTGTTACCAATTTAGAGTTAATCGGGGTGGCATTTAGCCAATTCTTATTTCCTCTTCAAAATGTAGTTTCCAAACACGTTCTGTAATTAATAAATCCATTAAACTTTATCAATGGGGCTTGAAGTGTTTCCACGAAACTGATCTACGTCACTCTAACCTCTAACAATGGGACTGTATCTAATCTAGCCTTAAAAATAGGTTGAAAAAGTTTCATTGTCTCGTTGGAGGATAAACAAAGGCGGTGGTTCTTCGTAATCGATTTGCTACAAGTCCTGGAGCTGAGGACAATAAGCGATTGTCGCTATTGTCTCGATGTTGGCGATTCCTTGAAGATTGGTGAAGAATTCAACTGAAGTGCCTTTACTTTGCAAATTAAAATTTAAGTAAGTCTAGAGTCCAATCAATGCTTTTTAAAAATCAAATGTGTTTATTTTTTTTATATCCTAAGCACATGTTCTTTCTATTCATTTAGATCTCGTCTTGAGCTTTAGTTGATTTTCAATTCTTGCTATAGGTATACTATATCTTATACCTTTAAATGAGCAATTCTTGTATATATATATATATATATATATATATATATATATATACAAGAATTGCTATTATATATATATATATTATATATATATATATATATATATATAATTGGAATCTCGGAATCGGCTCCAACGATTTTCATACAAATTAGTATATAGGGGGTTTCGGGGGCGATAAATCGATCTAGCTAGGAATCATTTTTAGAAAATATCATTTTATTCGTGTTTTATCGATAATCAATCTCAACTGAAAAATATGACTCTTCCTGACATCTATTGGCGAATAATAATACTACTATTTTTTGTGAGCAACTAATTGCTTTAACGACACAACAGCAGATGGCGTTGTTAAGTAACACGAAGTCAATGAGTGTTTGCTTTGAGGTTAGACTAAAATCAATTGTTTATTATCCAAAATACACAATTAAAAAATAAAAAAAAAAAACGAGCAAAGCTCGGCCATCCAGGTACTTTCTTATTTAAACGGGTTATCTCAAAGTAAACAAATCTGATAGCACTTTTAATAAATGAAGGCCACTTTATGACTTTCAATATAAGCTTATCGTAATTTTACTTTCCAAGAACTATACCAATATGCCAATTCGTGTTACTTTTCTAACAAAACTTTTTCCCTATATTTCGCTTATCAAAGATTCCCAGTAAGCTTGTTTTGATTATATCTTTGATGCTTAACATTCTGAGGAATCGTTGGATTAGGTAGCGTGATGGAACGTTAAATGGATTCCAAATTAATTAAACTAACGCTGAGCGGGGTTATTAGCGCGTCTATCCGACATGATTCTGCATAAACATCCAACAATTATGATGCAAAATTTATTATATTTGCATACAATTTTACTGGTATTCTGCAATACACGGAGATTTCTGAGAAACTAAAGAACAGTTCTTGTATTCTATTAAAATATTTCGTAAAGCTGCTCTACAATTTTTATAATTTGGGCTGGAAAAAGATTATAACAAATAAATGTAGAGACTTGGTAGGTCAATGGTTGATAGAAACTAGTGATTTGTGTGTAATTTACATGCACTGAGAAAAATGGCTTTCGTAATTCCGGACAGTTTTAAAGGAATTTACGGACTTTTGTCCGTATTCCCAACAAAAAGGTACCAAGAGTTCTTAATAGTGTTTTGTGCGTAATTCACCAAAAAATATCGTGAATAGTCGTCACCCATAAATATTAAGAAACATCACGACGTTATTATGTGCTTTAAACTTATGTTTTATCGTTTCGCGTCATGACATTTTGTCATGACAAACACTCTGAATACTTAGAACGTCGATGACGAGAAATTATGATCGGAATGATAAATATTGTAGAAAACTGATACAGTACAATTATTTAAATGATGAGTCTTAGTGAACATCATGATAATTTATCGGACTTTCCTAATAATTGTAAGGGAAACCATTGAATGTTTTTCGTAATATCATGACAATTTTTTGAGCTTCCTTGTATTTTATCATTGTGAACTAATAAGATTTAATTACCTATTCTAATGGTTTATTGGTATTGGCAGGATAAATGCGACCTGAATACCTATAAAATAACAGTACCGTCATGAAAAAGCTATGTTTTTTACATATTATCGGTATTTTACTGTCAGCATCTAAATAATATTTCTGATAGCAGGCTGTTTTAACTGACAAGATCACTAGAAATTCCTGATCTATAGGGTTGTGGGTCTCTGAGGGTGGTATAAATGACTTCAACACATAATTCAAAAGGGTATAGTATTTTATTTAACAAAGTTACAGCTGGGAAACATGAAACAGTTTTAGCTATAATAATTAAAATACTTGCGCGAGCGCCTTAGCCCACGTTACATCCTCCCCCTCTAACCTAGATAAAGCGCCCTCGCGACTCAAGAGTTGTTTATGCTTCTCATGGAGCAGTACGAGTGGTACTTCCTATTCCTACGAATTGGTCACCTGGAAGAGATGATAACGACCTAAAATCTCACTGGTAGATATCCGTACGTGGTTGCACTCACGGCTTCCCTAATACGGTACGGTCCATCTCTCATCAATTTGGGTGTTTGTCTGCAGGTCGGATCGCTACTGCCTTGTGTTTTTAAAAGTATTATCGCCACAGTAGAATATCGGAGCTGGGCAACGAGCTCCGTTGGCGTAACGCTTTTGATCAGCTTGAGCCTTTTCACGTACTTTACTCGCACCTATTAGCACAGTCGACATCTTCACCAGGTAAGGGATAGGGCAGCGTCATCACTTTCTTTGATTTCGCAAGTATTCTTGTACGCGTCGGCTGGCGCGCATATTTCGCTCCCGAATGTAAGGTACAAGGATGTCTTTCCTGTGTTGTTGTCACTGCGGAGTTCACACGAAGCGAATAGCCGGGACGTTAGAATACCATGCGTTGTAATAATTGTGATCTGCGGCTTCAAGTCTCTATTCTTATTTTCCACCAGATTTGCCTGAGGATGGTCCACCGGCGAGAGACACTGGGTAATGCCGAATGTGTGGAACATACTGTTTCATTATTTCGCTGATAAACTGAACTCCGTTGTCTCTTAAAATTCGCCTGGGTATTCCGTATCTTAGGATCAGGAATTCAAAGATAGACTCGCCCATCCGCGTCATTATCCCATCAGAATAAGTAAACTAAAGTAATGCGTCTGCCTCTTCTCTTTAGCGCGTTTTCTCGAATTTGAATTTTGGGTTAAGAAAAATGGACTCGCCCAAGTGTTTTGCAAATTCTTATTAACACTATTTGTATTAAGGTCCCACATAAATGCACAATCGGAAAAGGTTCACAAAGTCTATGTTCACGATAGGGATATAGCACATTAAGTCACTTTAGTGTATTGATTCACGTTTTTAGCGTTTTTCACTTTCGATCGCGCCCGCGAGTGTGCCCCGTCACTATAAGATGAGTTGGTTGCGGGTCTTTGAGGGCGTTATAAATGAGTTCAACACACGATTCAAAACGGCAATGCACTGTAATTAACCAAAATTACAGATAGAAAACGTGAAACAGTCTTTAAACAATAATTATTTATCAAAATAATTGCGCTAGCGCCTTTTGACCGGCGGAATCAGAAGTCTGTCGAGCACTGGTAAAGCCTGCGTTATATTTTTTGATTTTCATAACAAAAAGTAATTTTTAAACCGATCTAATAAAATTAGGTACATCATGATAAGGTAATGACCAAACCCAATAAATGTTTGTGAATTCTTGACGAAGCATCAAGAGATCATGATATTTTCTAAATAATGAATGAGCACCTTGTGCGTCGTAGGTACCTACCATTTTTTTGTCATGCAGTCATGATATTATTTTATTCCGCTTACGGACTATTCCAAGTTACACAAATACACACCTCTCAATTGTCGTGCCTAAATCTGTATCAGGATAAACTCTCAAATCGTCGTGAACTTCACCATAAAACCTTAGGCTAGTACCAGGAATTTAGAATTACGTAATTTAATATTTTAATGATGAAGCGTAATGAAAACCAATGATTAAAATCCCTGCAATTTATAATAATGTAATGTTAGTTTAATCCGACTGAACTATAATTTACTATGCACATGATAATGTTGAAGGAGCCAGGATTAAATGATGTTATTCATGTTACTTTTTTATGAAGGACGGAAACCATTTTTCTCCGTGTGTAATTTATTATTTGGCATCAAAATCAACTAATAGTACCTACATCATATGAAATAAGTGTAAGTAATACATTTTGACAAAACTTAATCTTGGTATAGGTCTACATAGATGACATTGTAACCATTAATCCTACAGTCGCATTTCGTATGAATGATGAGTTTGACGATGTCGTGTATGTAAATGGAAGCCCAGAATTGCTCGACGATTGTGATCGTATCGTTAACGTTATGTATGTCTCTAATAAATGAGCGGCATGACGTCAGTCATTATCATTGGCAACAACGACCCGCCACGGGCGGTGATAATGATAACAACTGGCGCCTCAGTTTGTTATTTTTGCTACACTTTGCACGTGGTCAGCAGCCGTAAACAATATGACAACGTTATTTTCAATGGAAATTTTTAGTATAGCTTGTACATAAACTAAGGTACTGCAGGATAAAAAGGACGATGGAGAAGAGTCCCCATCGTCTTTTTTTATCCAACAGTGCTACTAGTTCTAATTCTCACCTGGTAGTTTGACCACCATTGGAGGTGCGATTGGTTTGTTGGGATCCAATGTAAACGCCTTAGCACACAACAAGAACACGGAAACACAAATCCCACTTGTAATTACTTATATTTCCTCAAAACCACTTTACGGCCGTTTCGCTTCTCGGTAAAACTCTTTATAAGCAGTTTCGAAGAAACAGACTGCACTGGAGAAATTAATTTGCAGAAATGGACGTCGCCTGCGGGTGTCCGTCCGCGAACCGCGACTCGATCGCTTTCTAAACGCGCGCTCATTCAATTTCACTGAAGGCTTATCACAGATAAGGATATCGCGGTGGTGAAAGTTCGGCGGTGTGTCGGACCGTGAGTCGATGCCGTGTGGTGCGCGGAGCGGTACTGACGGAGGTCGCCGGCGCGCCGCCTCGCCTGCCGGCGGCCGAGCGAGGGGGGCACGCACCAGCTCGCAGTCGCTCCGTACTTGTCGACGAGCCGCCACTTCCCAGAACTACCAACCTTGGCACTTCCACGAAATCACTCGAGCCATTGTCACTAATTTATAAAACTTATGTTCTTCCGTCCCAAGCGACACAAGGTTCCATGACTCTACTGCTAGAGACAACACCGCCATTGGAGTGTTGACCTCTCCGAGCGCACAATGTTAAATTAGGTAACTTGTATCTATCTATTCATCAATCAAACCGAGGTCGGCCCCTTCCACCATGGGGCATGGTAAACGTCAGAGTTAGAGTTCATTCACTTCTTGGTCTATTTTTTGTGCTCGAAGAATGTTGCTTAGGGTAAAGCCGAATTTGAAAGATTGTTAAAATGTTTTCCTTATAACTTCTCGTACCTATCTTATCTTTCAAGTTAAAGTTCTGGGCTGTTATGGTGAATGCATAAATCAAGAAAACTATTTATACTTAACTTAAACAGTCATACAACAAACGGTTTTCACATTTCGAAATGGTAGACTTGTTTCGATATTTCTCATATAGTTTTCTAAACCTTCAGGCTCCACCAATAATTTTATTATTCCTCACATAGTTACTATTCTAATTTCTATGAAAGATTTCTTTATGCTGCACCGGCTAGAGCTGACCCTGGGGATAATTTATATGCACTGCATTAGCATTCAGGTTATCCACGGTCTACGTGCTGCACTGACTAACATAGCCACAGGCCTTTATTTACAACTTAAGAACTCACAATCAAGTCAAGTTAATCAAGTTAATCAAAATAACCATTGATCAAACTACTGCAACAAGTAGGATATATCTGAGAACGTCAATTTTTCAAATTGAAATCCTGAAACCACTCAATTTAAAACATAAATGAAAGTTATGATCGAAAGGTACGAAATTCATAAAAATGAACCTTTCCTATAATTTGAAATACCTACCTCCCTGCCCAGTAAGCACCGTATATTTCAGTAGGTATTTCAATAAAACCCTAGAACAATAGAACATCCCCCAACTCACAATACTCAATTTAACTCACAGTACTAGGCTAAATGGCGATAATACCTACTTACTTTTTAATTACTTCGTTCGCGTTTATTAAAAAACTAGCAGCGCCCCGCGGTTTCACCCGCGGTTAAAAAGTATCCTATGTGCTATTCTAGACTATAATCTATCTCTGTGCCAAATTTCATACAGATCTATTCAGCCGTTCTGGCGTGAAAGAGTAACAAACATCCATCCATACATACAAACTTTCGCGTTTATAATATTAGTAGGATAGTATCTAAAAACCTTCCTAGTGATTAACTGTAACTAACTATCAAATTTCATCAAGATCCGGCCAGCCGTTTAGCCGTGAGAAGCCTACAAACAGAGTTACTGTTTTCGATTTTATAACATTAGTGTGGGTTAATTTACTTCAAGATGAAAAGATTAGAGATTTAAAGATGGCTTTAGATGGAAAAATGGCTTGAGATTTAAAACCTATGGTTTTAGCCAGGGTCGGACTGAGCTGGAAGGGCCCGGGTGGCTCCCCACAAGCCAGGGGGCCGAGACGGGGTATAGCCCCTAACCTACGTACCGTCCACTTGCGGCGAGCCCCGCAAGCCAAGTTCGAGGGGGGGCCACGCCGGCTGGGGACTATTTGGACAGTCCGACCCTGGTTTTAGCTATCTTTACTTCTATCATTTTCAGCGCTACTTTATTTTTGATTTTGACCAAGTGAGCGCGAGTCGAAAACGGAGTGTCTCCGTTTTAGGGCAAAATGCTTTCAAAACTGGGGTGTTTAAAAACGTTAAAATCATATTTTAGCCATTTCGAAATATGCAAAAATAGACTCGTGTCTTCTTAAGCTCACAGAACCACTACTTAGTGTCTTGGTTGGATTTAATTACATGAAAATAAGTAGTCTCTACGATAATCTAAGGGTTTAAACATTCGAAAATTTCCACCAACAATAAAAATTAGGAACTACCTGCCACTAATATTTTTTTAGTAGCTCTATGTTGTAAACCTCGCGGCTGAAGTTTGTCATTCTCTACAGTGGCCCTATTCGGAGATTTGAGATTTTCATCTCACCTTTTTTCATCTTTGTTGCTCTCGTTTAAAACGTCATAGGTGTGAGAGTGACCAAGATAAAATCTCATCTCATCTCACGCGCAGGAATAGCCCCCCAGGTCATATTCCTCGAGCGATTCCCGTGAAATTTTGTAATTGATATAATTTATTGATCCTAAAAATTTTCAAGGGTTAAGAAATGCGGTAGAGGAAGACAAGACAAGCAATCCGGACAGACATCGGACATACGAAAGCATTTATGTCGAAGCTGAAACAGAGACGCTTCGCTCACTAACACTGGCTTGGTCGATAAATGCAAAAGTAAGTTTGTTTGTTTGATTACCATGAAATGCATAGACGTTACAACAAAGGTGGTACACACCTTTGTTGGCAACGTCTATGCAGTAGTATGTAGGGCTATTCACAACCATTTGGATACGTTTCCGTTCGGATTAAAAAAAATTTAAACCTAAATTATTTGAATCTCAGTCTATATTCAGGGCCTGATTTACCCACAGGCTAATAAGGCTGAAGCCTAGGGCGCAAGGACCAAGGGGGCGGCGGGCGCGGCGCTGAGCTGACAATGAGACTAGACTTGTTTGTACGTAATAATAATTAATAATAATTGGTAATTTTGGGAAAATAAAATTCCTGCGTGCGCTCTGCTCTGCGTGCCCCCGCCCCACCCGCGCCCGCGCCCGGCTGCGGCGGCCGACACAGCCGCGCCAACGGCGCCAAGCACCGCGTTCAAGTTTTAACCGGTTTTTTCGGCTATTTCTTATTTCTTACTTTTTCTTTCATTTCGTTTCACACTCCAGAGAGAGTGCGATAGTGGGGTAGGTAGATTGAGTGAGAAAAATAGAGGTAATTAGGTCAGTGAAGAGTTATTGTTATTATTTATGATAGCATAATAATAGGTATGCGTAATAAATCGTTTTTACTAAACAGTTATTATTGATGATCGCACGCTCGCCTTTTTCGCGTCTTCATTTAGATTGATATTTTTTTTAACGTTTTCGTTAATTTTGTTTGTTTTGTTTTATCGAAAACATAAAATTAGTAGTAATAAGAATACTTCGACTGCAAAAAAGCCAAGTGGAGCGGAATATACCTATATATAAATTAAGAGTTTATTTAACGATGAGCGTAACCAATTGCAGCGGTGAAAGATCTTTCTCTGCATTAAAAAGAGTAAAAAATTACTTACGCTCAACTCTTCGCCAGCAGAAACTTGACGCACTTGTTCTATTATTCATTGAGAATGATTTTCCACAAAGTGTTACTTTTGATAATGTTGTGGAAAGATTCGCCAGAGAGCAAGAAAAAGGAGTTTTATATAATATAAAGTAATAGAGAGATTTAAGATTTCTTTTTAAACTTGTTGTTTATTTTTAGGATAAAATAAGTAGATTTTTAAAATACGTGTTGGAATCATTTGGTTCCTTTCGTTTACCTACCTCCTGACAGTTTGATTCAAAGATGTTAGGTTACGTAAGCTCTCTTTCTTCTATACTAGTAATTTAACTAATTGCACCTGAAAAAATGAATGAAAAGAGATAGAACAGGACAGGATGGGGGGCGCATATTCATAGTTAGCCTAGGGCGGTCAGAACTCTAAATCAGGCCCTGATAGACATAAGTTTTTATACGTGATTAATTCTTCCGATCAGATATACACTTGATTGCCTATCTATAAAAGTAGGCTGAGATTTGAACATTTTGAGTTTGAAATTTCTGGTATCCGATCGGAAACGTTTCCGAATGATTGTGAATAGCACCGCAGAAAAGGACATGGTAGGTATTTTTCATACCGAAAAAATCAACGGCTTCCGAGGGAACAGGTGGAACCGCGGGGCGGAGCTGGTGTTATTATGTTGTTACGAAATATGGTATCAATCATACTCGTAAATATTGCCTAGAATTATTAAATTATTTATTATTATAATTGCCTGGAAGAGATCGCTTTTAGTGATAAAGCCGCCAGTTGTCACACTTAAATAGTGTGACAACTGGCGTTATAATGTGTATAAGTTTTATCATTATTTTTCTGTTGTTGTTTTGTTATCTGTGGTGTAAACAATAAAGAGTTTATCTATCTATCTATCTATATTGAGTATATACTTAAAAAAGGATGATAGCCTAGTTGGAGAAGCCCAGCCTCTCAAGCCAGAGGGAGCTGGTTCAAACCCAGCCGACGGCACGCACCGATTTGTTCATTATGTGAACATACCTAAATGCGTATTGTATGTCATCTGCTACATGACTGTAGCCCGGTGTATGACGACACGCGCACTCCCTGTCACATTTGGGACTGAATATTGTCCGGCGAAGTGTAGGTGTTGTATTACACCTCTGCCAACCCTCTCGGGGGAAAGGCGTGACGATATGTTATGTATACCTTACAAAGTAACAATAGCCAAGAACCTTGAATTGAAACTTTCTAGAGTAAGCAACCAATTTAAACGTAAACTAAATTTTCGCTTAAACATTATGTAAATACGCCGATTTATATACAATTCAGATAGTTCGTCCATTAGCTGTAATTGGACAAATATTTTAACATTACGTCGAAGCTTTAGTTCGGGCTACAGAGCTGTTAATAATTTCCGTGAAGCCTTATCAATATGAACACAATTTATTTGAAAGGTTCGCAAAACTATTACGTTTTCGAGTTATCCCTAATGAAGGGACCCAGATATTTACACAATACATTTTTAGATTGTACGTGGTAATTTTTCAACGAATTTAGGCTTTAGGTTTCATCCATGCGCAAAGCTGAAGTATTTACTATAATATAATGTTACTCGCTGCGCCCCGCGGTTTCGCATGCGGTTAAAAAGTATCCTATGTGCTGTTCTGTGACTGTATCCTATGTGACTATAATCTATCTCTGTGCCAAATATTATCTAGATCTGTTCAGCTATTTTGGCGTGAAAGAGTAACAAAAATCCATACATCCATCCATCGATCCACTCTTACAAATGTTCGCGTTTATAATATTAAGTAGTAAGGATTTTATTCGTTTCTTTATCTTAAATAATACAGCTTAGGGTAAGTTTCTGTTTTTTCAGTCCTTTTTCAGTTATAGATATTCCACGACCAAAGTGTACTAGAGCTAAAATATTTCTGACGCAATAGTAGGTAGGTATAATTGTAAAAAACGGCCAAGTGCGAGTCGGACTCGCACAGAAGGGTTCCGTACACTAATCTGTAAAAACGGCAAAAAAAAACATGTTTGTTGTATGGGAGCCCCGTAAAATATTTATTTTATTCTGTATTTTAGTATTTGTTGTCATAGCGGCAACATAAATACATCACCTGTGAAAATGTCAACTGTCTAACTATCACGGTTCATGAAATACAGCCTGGGGACAGACAGACGGACAGCGGAGTCTTAGTAATGGTGTCCCGTTTTACCCTTTAGACGGAACCCTAAAACAGCACACGTACGCACTGAATTAAAAATGAGTACGTACTACGTACTGCGTGGTCATTTCTTCAATAACTACAATTACATATTAATTACCTATTCACAATAATTTAAAACTACAATTTCGAAATTCAAATTGTCAGAAATTGTTAAAATTATAGTTCTAAAAAGTAGGTAGTATGCTCGTGAACAGAACTTTTGCTTGGATAATATTTTCAAGTTCCGACTATTGTTGGCTAATTAATGTTATTCTATGGATGCCCGTCACGTAATACAGTACCTGTATTAATTACCCCTGATTATTATTGAATTTTGTTGTTACATATTCGATAGAAAATTTAATGTAGTGTGCGCTAGCTAACGTTCCAAATTGTATTCGTTTTCTATTTTTCGTACGATTTGATTAGATACGTAAGTAAGTAAACAGGTTTTTTCACAGTAGTATATTTAAGTATTTTTGTCTGCTAGGAGTTTCGAAATCCCTATAATCAAGTTATGTAGGTATTGTACATTGTAACTAGCAGGGCTATTATTTACAACCATTCGGAAACGTTTCCGTTCGGATTTCAAAAATTTGAAACCTAAATTATTCTAATCTCAGTTTATGTTCATAAGTTTTTAAACGTGATTAATCCTTCCGATCGGATTTCTTGATTCCCTACTCCAAAATCTATAAAAGTAGACTGAGATTCAAACAGTTTGAGTTTGAAATTTCTGGGATCCGATCGGAAATGTTTCCGATTGATTGTGAATAGCACCGCAGAATATACTCGTACTTTTTTAAATTTTTTAAAATTTAAAAAAGCCCATTTTTTAAAATTCATTTGGACACGTTTTTTTTAACTACATCGTTCTGAGTTAGAGTCGATTTCTCTCCATTGTGGCAGCGATACTAGGCGAGATAATCAGGCGTTCCTCGAAACACGACGCGTGTGACATGCGCCACTCTTCTACGAAGTGACTATTCTTCGTGACGGGACAGGCGGACACATAATGCTTAACGCTTAGCAATGGAAACAAAAGAAATCGTGTCAGCTGCATTGCCATCGTAGAGCAGCTTCGTTACCTAAGACTAGGATGAAATTTCGCTGTCTTACGTTGTCTTTTGCTGTAGAGTTAACAGTGCTTTTAGCAATCTTTTGAGTTTCAATTCATCGGTCGCAGTCGTGAATTAGCACTAGCTTTAATGTTTTACCAATTATCACCAGTAATGCTTTACTGCAAAACATGACTTCACGCTTTGAAACAAAATCGTGTAAAAACACTTCTGACATTGTCATTTTTGTTGGCACCTTACGTCACGCAAAACGCGGTGGCTCGCGTGACTGACCCATTTTTATGAACACTTATGTCGCCGAGCGTACAAACCGACAGATGTTACACACGTGGTCGGTTTCAGTTCACATTTCGGCAAAACGACGGCAGCTGATAGTTTGTAATGTTAATTTATTCTGTGGCTTTAGCGTAGGTACTTACTAGAAATTGTCATTTCGAATTTACTCACCTATGACACCAATCTACCTACACAAGCAATGTAAAGTACGTTTTTACGCTGGATGTGGGTGGTAGGGGACCATTGGTGAATCCAAGATTTTGGTTTGGGTTACGCTTGACGGTAACCTTTGTCAAAGCAAGGAAACACAAATCAATCAAAACTGATATTTTTGGCTATAATATTGCGGGGAAGGAGTCTTTTAGCCCCTTACGCCCTAAGCCGAGTGACCGAGTGAAAGGGAGGAGGGGGGGGGGGGCTACTTTCACTCGTCCGAAAGTTATACTAACTGAGAAAAACACAAAAAGTTATCAACTATTCACTCTAGAACCCAGTGTACGTTTATATGAAACTGAAAACTGCAACACATCCAGACAGAGTCAGATAGAGACAGAGAAAGACGCGGAGTACGATTTTGTTTTATACAATCAAAGACTAATGATACTACTACATCATTAGTCTATGATACAAACTAGAGACAGCGAAATATTATTTTGTATTGAGTTGTACAGTCGTGAGTTTGTTAATGAAATTCGTATTATTTTTAAACTGCACCGACTCGAAATATAGCTTTTTTCTGAAAGTTGGTTTTGATGTACAAATAAACGAATTCCTTTGGCAAAGTGCGGCGATAAACCGGCGGCGTGCCGGGAAATCCATGTTTATGTTTACCTTCCAGACATTTAAATTTTTTCTCTTGAAGAAATTTTTGGCGGGCGCGCTTTCGAGGAACAATGTGCGCGCACGCAGCGCAATAAAACGCTCGCTGACCTGATTTGTGATCAGGGTTGCCAGTTTCAACACTCACGTGCAATAGTTTTTTTAGACATACCAAAGTCATTCAAGCGATAAGCAGTTTGAGCGTATTTGAAGGATTTTTTTAGGCAAACTATGAGCGGCTAACTGTCCGCTGGCTGATTGTAAGTCGCGTATTGGATAAACTTAGTGTTGGCCAGTGGTCATACCAAATGAGAATCAGACGCTCGTCAGCAAAGGATACGTCGCAAACTGATTACGCGCGTACTTTTACGACACTCCATTTAAAAATATAAAGCAGCGAACTGGAGACAAACGATCAGCTGGTCACAGTCACATACACTCGTCCTAAAGTCCTAACTGAATTCGGTTAGGACGAACCTTAATTAACCACTCCATCCATACCCGCAATCACATCGATCTGATCCTATATTTAATTGACAACCGTTCCTAGTTACGACCTATCAATTATTCATCACTAGCGACTATCCGCGGCTTTGCATAGCACATAAAAGCCTAAAACACATAGAGCTGTATCAAAATCGGATTTACAGACAAAAAAACAGATAGACGCTGAAAGCAACTTTATTTGATACTAGCTGCGCCCCGCGGTTTCACCCGCGGTTAAAAAGTATCCTATGTGCTATTCTAGACTATAATCTATCTCTGTGCCAAATTTCATCCAGATCTGTTTAGCCGTTCTGGCGTGAAAGAGTAACAAACATCCATCCATCCATCCATCCATCCATCCATCCATACAAATTTTCACGTTTATCTTATATCTTTAAATGAGCAATTCTTGTATATATATATATATATAATTGGAATCTCGGAATCGGCTCCAACGATTTTCATACAATTTAGTATATGGGGGGTTTCGGGGACGATAAATCGATCTAGCTAGGAATCATTTTTAGAAAATGTCATTTTATTCGTGTTTTATCGATAATCAACTTAAACATAAACTTGGAAGAAAAATAACAAAAAGGAGGCGTTTGAGTAGTCTCAACTGAAAAATATGACTCTTCCTGACATCTATTGGCGAATAATACTATATTTTTGTGCAAAATTAAAAAAAATAATACCGAGCAAAGCTCGGTCATCCAGGTACTAATATTAGTAGGAGTAGGAATAGCTGCGCCCCACGATTTCACCCGCGGTCCTACAGGAACCGTTAAATTTTTCGGGATAAAAAGTACCCTATGTCCTTTTCTGTAACTCACTGACGTGCCTGCAAAATTTCATGAACATCGGCTGAGTAGTTAGGGCGTGAAAGCGTAACAAGCAATCAAACTCACTTTTGCATTAATAATATTAACTAGCTGCGCCCCGCGGTTTCACCCGCGGTCCCACAGGAACCGTAAATTTTTTTTTTTAAATAAAAAGTACCGCTACTTCTAGTACCTCCCAGAATATGTGTACAAAGTTTCATGATGATTCGTCTAGTAGTTTTTGCGTGAAAGCGTAACAAACATCCACGCTTTCACATTTATAATATTAAGTAAATAAATAATATATTAGGATAGTTAGGATTAAATAGAGGTAGAGATATCAAAATCTTATAGCGTAATTTAACGTAGGAATATTTTCGAACTTAAAATTCAAAACAAGGAAAATAGCTGGCAATACTGCGACTTAATTTTTAGTAGAGGCTAGGTACTGTTTTGCCATCTGCGAAATTCTTCTTAGAAAAAAGTAACGTTCGTTGAATGCTAATTTGCGCAACCTACTTTGCGATCCGATAGCACACATTCAGGTAGGTAGGTATATAGCGTAGGTACAGAAATTTGAGATACATTATAGAACAGATCAGATACATTATTTAGCTAAAGTTTACTAATCCTGCCAAAAGATCATAAAGTATGGAAGTGGCTTCTAATTTTCCATTAAATTATAAAAAAAAAATCCCTAAAAACCAGGGTTACAAACGTTATTGCTAAGGGCGGAAATGCGCGTCGTAATTTTGGCGTATGTTAAGTGATTTGCGCGTCGTAATTTTGGCGTATGTTAAGTTAAATCACTTAACATACGCCAAAATTACGACGCGCATTTCCGCCCTTAGCAATAACGTTTGTATTTTACATAACATATCGTCAGGGAGGGACCCTATTCGGAGATTTGAAATTCTCATCTCACTTTCTTTCGTCCTTGTTGCTCTCATTTAAAACGTCATAGGTGTGAGAGTGACGAAGATAAAATCTCATCTCATCTCACCCGCAGGAATAGCCCCCCAGGCCTTTCCCCCGAGGGTGCTGGCAGAGGTGTAATACAACACCCACATTTCGTCGGACGATATTCAGTCCCAAAATGTGACAGGGGGCCAGCCTGTCACATACACCGGGCTCCAGTCATGTAGCAGATGGTACAATACGCACATATGTTTACACAATGAACAAATTGGTGCGTGCCGTCGGCTGGGTTCGAACCAGCTCCCTCTGGCTTGAGAGGCGGACCTTCTCCCAACTAGGCTGCCATCGCATTTTTGCATTTTACACAGACATTAAATAAAACTTTACAAACCCTCTACACCAATTTTCATCATACATCATAGCTAAAAACGCTTCCGACTAGTTCACCTTTCAGACAAAACAAACAAAATCAAAATCAGTTCATCCATTCGGAAGCTACTATGCCACAGACAGACACACATACAGACACGTCAAACTTATAACACTCCGTCATTTTTGCGTCGAGGGTTAAAAAGTATACTTTGTAACCACGGGTAACACAGTAAAAATCTAGTAAAAAATAAACGTAAAAGATGACTCGGCCACGCGAACGAAGTAAAGTAAAGTAAAGTAAAGTAAAGTAAAGTAAAGTAAAGTAAAGTAAAGTAAAGTAAAGTAAAGTAAAGTAAAGTAAAGTAAAGTAAAGTAAAGTAAAGTAAAGTAAAGTAAAGTAAAGTAAAGTAAAGTAAAGTAAAGTAAAGTAAAGTAAAGTAAAGTAAAGTAAAGTAAAGTAAAGTAAAGTAAAGTAAAGTAAAGTAAAGTAAAGTAAAGTAAAGTAAAGTAAAGTAAAGTAAAGTAAAGTAAAGTAAAGTAAAGTAAAGTAAAGTAAAGTAAAGTAAAGTAAAGTAAAGTAAAGTAAAGTAAAGTAAAGTAAAGTAAAGTAAAGTAAAGTAAAGTAAAGTAAAGTAAAGTAAAGTAAAGTAAAGTAAAGTAAAGTAAAGTAAAGTAAAGTAAAGTAAAGTAAAGTAAAGTAAAGTAAAGTAAAGTAAAGTAAAGTAAAGTAAAGTAAAGTAAAGTAAAGTAAAGTAAAGTAAAGTAAAGTAAAGTAAAGTAAAGTAAAGTAAAGTAAAGTAAAGTAAAGTAAAGTAAAGTAAAGTAAAGTAAAGTAAAGTAAAGTAAAGTAAAGTAAAGTAAAGTAAAGTAAAGTAAAGTAAAGTAAAGTAAAGTAAAGTAAAGTAAAGTAAAGTAAAGTAAAGTAAAGTAAAGTAAAGTAAAGTAAAGTAAAGTAAAGTAAAGTAAAGTAAAGTAAAGTAAAGTAAAGTAAAGTAAAGTAAAGTAAAGTAAAGTAAAGTAAAGTAAAGTAAAATTTTATTGCTCAAAACTGTGTACATATAAAGGTGAAGTATGTTAAAGTAAGTCTCAACAGTTTGTCCTAGCGGACATGCAATATTTAACAGTTTAGAAAATTATGTAATATTTACTAAACTAGATATTTACATCTAATTTACACTTGAATAAAATTAATATCAAACAAAACAATTTAACGAACAAAAACTACTTACACATTATATAATAAAATGGCTTATTTTTAATTATTATGTAAAAAAGTTATAAATTAAATTAAAAGTTAGTTTTAATTATATTGAGATCAGATTTTAGAGTAGCGGCTAATTAGATTAGGTAAGTAAAGAAATTTACCTTCTATAATATAAATATGGACCTGATAAAGATAAAAACCAGAAGCATAAAATTCTTTCCATATAAAAGCTAGTTATCCAATAAAAGTGGATTAGTAAAAGTAAAAGTAAAAGTAAAAAAGCCTTTATTTCACTTAATTTCAATTAATTAATTATAAATGTCCCTTGTCACATATTGCAGTCATGTGTAGATGTCGCCTCCTTGGCGTAGGCCTCCCCCAGTTTTGTCCAGTTTTTTCTGTCTATTGCTTTTCTCCTCCACTCTATTCCCAGTCTTTGGTTGAAGATGTCTTCCCAGCGTCTATGTGGTCTTCCTCTATTTCTCCTTTCTCCTCTCGGTACCCATTCTATTAATTCGGTAATTTTTATTATCTATAACTAATCTATTTTATGACGTACTTACTACAAACCAATCGTTTGCAATCAAGATAATTGTACGAATTCTCGAAATCCAGATGGCGCGTTATTAATTCCGGCTACTCGTACGTAGTACAAAAATGGATTAAGATTAGATGATAGGAACGTTGTATTATGATAATTATTACAATATGATGTCAACTGGGGCAAATGCGTCTATGGGTTATTATATTACTGACAAACCCTTCACAAATTATTATTACACAAAATCAACGAAAACGAGTATTTTGTGCGCGTCGAGTTTGATATGAAGAATTGTGATGATCAGTGGCCCTATTCGGAGATTTGAGATTTTCATCTCACTTATTTTCGTCCTAGTTGCTCTCATTTGAAACGTCATAGGTGTGAGAGTGACCAAGATAAAATCTCATTTCATCTCACGCGTAGGAATAGCCCTCCAGGTGCAAAAACATACAATACAATACAAAACCTCTTTATTGACACCAAATACAAAATAAATCTAAACTAATCATTCAAAAATATAGGCGCAATGGGCGGTCTTATCGCTTAAGAGCGATCTCTTCCAGACAACCTTTGGATGGAATAAAAACATTATGATTAAGCATGGACGGTGGTGTGTGTTAATAACAATAATTAAGCAATGTACTTACAAATTACAAATGTACTTACAAATTAGGTATAAATTACAGCTAGTAAAAAAAAACGCGTCTTAAAACTTCAGCAGGATCGTAAAATACACAACACGATACAGAACCATAATTATTTGTTAAACAAGCAATGAACGAGGGTAAAATAAATAAATGGGGCTGTCATCCCCACCATGGTATAATAAAACCATAATTCCACACTAATATTAGAAAATAGAAAATAACTCTGCCTATTTGTAGGCTTTTGACGGCTAAACGGCTGAAAGGATTTTGATAAAGTTTGATTAGTTACAGTATATCACGAGGAAAGTTTTTGGAGACTATTTTCTGGAGAAACGCGAAGTCGCGGGAAACAGCTAGTATCTAGAGCAGCGGTCGGCAACCCGCGGCCCGCGAGTCTCATGCGGCCCTCGGCCTCCTCCTTGCGGCCCGCGAGTGTTTTGTAAATAAATAAATGTCTGGACATTTTGCTCACACGTCGTCTGGCCCCAAACTAAGCAAGGCTTTTACTATAGCTGCCAGAGACAGATAAACATTGATTTTTAGAGATCAGATAATACCTCCATAAATAAATAGATACCTATGGTAAAATATGTATAAATAGAAACCTTTAGTAAAATTTGTGAACGAGTGCGGCCCGTCACTTGCTTATTTTGGCACTGTGCGGCCCTTGCCTGCCAAAAGGTTGCCGACCACTGATCTAGAGCATAAATTATTCACTCAGCCGTCGTCGTCATGAAAAGGCCAAAGCAGAATGAACTGCTTCCGCGTTTGTTTAAATGATATAGGAAGAAATTAACTGATTATTATAGTAGATACAAATCTGTACACTTGTTTTTTTGTCCTTTATCGAAAACATTAACAAACGAGTAGAGGATTTTGTTATTTTTTTGTTTTTTAAGCAGGTAAAACTTGTTTTGCATGTTATCAAGAAGATCTTAAATTTATCCACATGTTTTGTTATTTTAATTTAAACAAACAATCGGAATTGGTACCAGATTGCCCTGCTGATCTTGTATGAACTTTGTAGATGTCTATATTTTTGGGTTGGCATCTTGTTGAAAAGCGATCTTGTTTTACTAATAAAAATTTTACGAATAAAAATTTGTTCATCAAAACCTATTTCACCATAACCGACTGAGCAGTAAATGAACGTCGCTAGACAATTGAATAATTTTAGGAAACTTCACGATTTTTTTATTATCGAGTCAACTTTACTCAATCGTGTTTTGGGCCCCAGCAAAACCAATAAAAACATCATTATAATTAAAATTAAAATATACTTTATCAATTTCCAACAAGTTTTCATATTGTACTGGGCAAAAGAAATGAAGGCGAATCGTGAGATTTGGGCTTCTGCTCTGCCTAATCAAGACAATAAGGATATGCTTTTGCCACAGTTTAACGAACATAGAGAGATATCGTAGTACTTCTATTTTGCGTACCTACTTACTGTATTGTACATCACCTATCGTCAACCGAAGGCGCTGGCAAAGGTGTATTACAACACCCACTCTTCTCCGGACGATATTCAGTCCCAAATGTGACAGGGGGCGAACCTGTCGCCATACTCTCGGCGACAGGTTCGCCCCCTGTCGGGCGGGCTCTGTTCATGTAGCAAATGACATCTAATACGCACATAATAATAATTATGTTCACACAATTTACAAATTGGTGCATGCCGTCGGCTGGGTTCGAACCCGTTCCCTCTGGCTTGAAAGGCGAGCCTTCTCCAACTAGGCTATCATCGCTTCATTATACTGTACTATATTCTACTGTATTGTAGACAGTTTGATTTCTTAACCTTCCTTTATCGGTCTCGCTCAAGGTGGCAGCAAAAGAAAGTCACGCGCAAAGTAAAGTGTGGTGTTGGGTGTTACTGGTGTTACTGTTGCTTTTTAATCAGTGTCATTGTCAATATTCATCATCGCTTACTAGGTACTTTAAATTGCTGTTCAAAATCACAACTGATATCTAGAGTCAGCCACACCGTAACTAAAAGGCTGGTGAGCCGTCAACCGCCCATCCAATCAGAACATATGAACCGGCAACGTATTGATTCAAAGACAATGGTTCATTGAACTCTTCATTTGAAGTACCATCTTGCAACCCGCCGACGCTTTGTCTATGCAAATAAGGGCTTTGAAACTTTACTACCAAAAGACATAAAATCTACCTGTCACAGAATTCAACGAAGCCCTTTACAATTTAAATTGCGCTGTAGCTGTTACTTATTCATTGGAAAATTGTTGACATCGTCGTTTTTCTTTATAAATGCTGGTCTCACCGAACTCAGTACGAGTGTTTATGTTTTTGCGCGTCGTTGTGCATGGCGTGTCTACCTTGGTACGGTGCGACCAACTTATCCGAAGAGCTGGGAAAATGAAGGAACTATTTTTTTCAACGAATAGCAGTCAGATTCTTTTAGATATTGGATGGTGTCTCCCCCAGTCAGCTCTAAAAATAAGTTGGTCGGCCTGTACGTTTCCTTCGTATCATTGGCTAACTCATGTTGCTAATTGTTTATAGCGAACTTGTTTTTACCAAATTTCTGAGAAATAGGTGTTATTTGTTTTTTGTCTTTTCCGTGGCCGTGAGAATGAGCAATTAGAGCTCGGATTAAAATACGTTAATTAATTTAAGATTAACGATATTAAAATATTTTTGAATTCAGTTTCTTCATAAGTGAGTTGGATTACGGAAGGGTCAGTGATAGCAGTATTAATAATTGGAAGTTAAATACTTTCTATGTAGTTAAATTAACTGGGTTTTCTTTTAGAAATAAGGCATTCCAAGAGCAGCGTAATAAAATAAGCAAGACTGTAGTGTAAGGCAAAAAAGTATTAAATTTCTTATAAAGTGCTGAGTACTCTTATTCTAGGTATGCGTTGTAACTATTTTCCCCCTATTCAAGTACCCTATTTCCCCTTTGGCGTATTTTTCCAGTGCAATGCTGGTTCTAAGAGTTCTTGTACTACCGGGAAGCTGACGCTTCTTGCATCGTGTTCGGACATTGTCCTTTGGCTGGCTAATAAGGTTTTTTTCTAGTTAGATATACTGAAGGAAGTTAACTTATGTTAAGGTTTGGTGAAGGAAGTTAAATTATGTTTAGGATGCTCCTAGACAGGCCATATTTTTACTGAAATACTCATATTCATCATTATCATCATCATCATCATCATCATGTCAGCCCGGGAGACGTCCACTGCTGGACAAAGGCCTCCCCCAATGATCTCCACAATGACCGTTCCTGCGCTGCTCGCATCCAACGGCTTCCCGCGACCCGAGCCGGACCGTCAGTCCACCTCGTGAGAGGCCTTCCTACGCGGCGTCTTCCGGTTCGTGGTCGCCACTCGAGAATCTTTCTGTCCCAGTCGGTTCTACGAGCGATAAGCCCTGCCCGCTGCCACTTCAGTTCAGCAATTTTTCGGGCTATGTCGGTTACTTTGGGTCGCCTATATACGGATTTCTTCACTTCTAATTCGATCTTGCAGAGAAAATCCGAGCATAACCCGATAGTTTTAAATCGAGATTCAGTAAGTATAGTAAAACCAGTTTTAAATCAAGACTGAAGAGTGAGCGACGTTTTAGAATGCGGCCGTTAGATCATAAGTTTACAAAATTTGACAAAATTTACCATGTTAGTTATTTTGCATGGAGAGTTGATTGTTTTTCGAATTTCAAAACCTTAGATTCTAAAAGTTGTTTACTTTGACTCGAAACCCGAAACCAGCACGTTTTAGAAACAGTAGGGTAAATATGCCAAAATATGTTTTCGTAAAAAATCAACAAAAATTTTAAAGTTTATACCCACTTGGACTGGCGGATTAAACGAAACGGCTTAAAATGAAACGGCTAAGCTAATTTAATTGTTTTATCCGTTTTTTCGGCTAAAGAAACCGTCGAACGCATTCAAGCAGAAAATAAGGCTTCTCAACGCACATCTACAAGACTTTTGTAACAATTTGTCTTGGCGTTAAATGTTAAAGGAATGTGTACATTTTTAATCACCGATTATAGCTTTATAAGGGGAACTTTATAAGGGGAATTACGTGTATTCTATGATACATTTTGCAAAATCGAAATGTAAGGAAACTTTTTACCCCTGTTATTAGCTGCGTCTTGTAGTTTTTACTGCTATTTTATTATTCGTCCACATGAACGCTAGAACAATAACTATAACACATTAATGTTATTTATACGTTTTTTTATATTAGTACTTAGTAGATTATTACACAAGGGGCTAAAATTACCCATTAGATACGAGGTAGTTTTCTGGGTTTTTAGCCCCGTATGTTAAACTCTACTTTTTACTTCGATTGCGAGAAAATAAAATAATCCAATTCAACGATACAAATAAATAACGGTCACCAATTCAATTTGTATTTTTTTTTAATCTAAAGATTTCGCGCACATGTATTTTTTTTATTTCTTCTGTAGTAGCAACGCAATACGCGCATTCTACCGAAGAGGTTGCCGCTTTATGTTCCATTTTCAGAAGAAGAAAAAAAACTTTTTTCCCTAGAGCGCATTTCATTTTTGCTCTGGTACGCTACAATGAAGGAGTTTTTGAGCAAGAGAAGTAAAAAAATATATTATTGTCCTATTGCTGAGCGGGCAAAGACCTCTGTGAAGTTTAAACAAAAAAGGTTAACAAGGACTTGTGTACTTACCTAAATCACACTATAATTATTTATTATTACAAATGCAAAAAAAAATGTTTTTTTTTGTACACGTGTCTGTTTGTAACTTTTTCACGCCCAAATGGATGGACTAATTTCGATAAAATTTGGTATCGGAGTAGCTTGTATTTTTTAACGATTCCTGAATAAAAGCGGGTGAAACAGCAGGGCCATATGGCGTAGCATAAGGGGGGGCTGAGGGAGCGGTCCGCACCCGGCGGCACTTTGCTGGGGGCGGCATTTCACAGGTGGTGGTAAGAGCCAAAAAACAAATTAACTAAGCCAGCTAAATTGATTAATTTTCGGTTTTCGATCTCATTTTCAATATCGATTGAAAATGAATTTCAACAGCTTTCGAATAGAAATAGAATATTTGTATTGTATAAACTGTGTGCATAAAGTGTTATCTGTTGTTAAAGTGGTTCAAAGTTTCAACAGTTTACCCATCGCGGGCGTGCATTATGAAGTTCTTAAAAGCTATGTTTAAATTATTTACATTATGGTTAACGTCTTAAATGTAACTAACTCAATCTTAATTTACAAGAGTATTCTTAAAATTTCTACTTGTCACATTCCTAACTTTTTATATATATTTTTTCTACATTTCAAGGTCACCTCATAGTTTATTCGTGGTCTGCTGGTGAAGTATGACTACCTCTACAAATTCGGCGGGAATGCAAAGCAACACGTTGTACAATAAATACCAACTTATTATCTGTGCCATTATTCATAAATTACTACTACGAAGCGACTCGTTACAGCTAACACGCTCATACACAAATGCACTATATCATTTCTTAAAGAGGGAAAAAACCGTTCTACGACGTTAGTCATGAAAAACACGGGAAAACATTAATACTAAGAACCTTCTCCGTCTAATAACCGCCTGTTAGGAAACTTATTAATTGCATGGCGTTTCCCAGTAGAGCAACAAGTATGCCTTCCCAGACGTAGCGTGTTGCCAACTCTCGGAATCAAAAGAACGTCTGTAATTTTGTAAGCATCTAAGTAGTTGTAAAGTTACATGCTGCTTATTATGATTTTATTGATAGGTATTAAGCCACCGTCCATATTTAGTATTTACTCCCTAAATAAGTTAATTTTCCTAATGAGCTACTCTTCCAAAGCCTGCCTGGAAGACACCTCGCTTGGGAATAATCAATCAAAATGTCTTTATTTACAAAATTTGTTTAAGAATTTTAGCTCTTTCGTTGTTACATAATAAATCCTAACTACAAAGGTACATCCTACATACACGTTGTCAGGGGTACAGAAAAGTACATAGACACATTTCATCATCAAAAAATAACTGTTCCTGTCGAATCGCAGGTTAAACCGCGGGGCATAAGCTAGTAATAAATAAGAGCGCCTTTTACCACCTGTAATGTATTCCTATAATCTAAAGTGTTGTATTTTTTGCAACGTCAATGTCCTCGTAAGGTTTTGGAGACTAAAACATTTCACGTTTTTTTTAATCGGTGTAATTAATGAAATGAGTCCATAATATTCCAAGACAAACTAAACCACATAAACTGGGAGGCGCCAGCACGCAGTATAACTTTATCTTCGTTAAAACAGCAAATGACATGATTAAAATACGATATCAACCACATTTTGGACTAAACTCGTTATCCGGACAAATTGAGTTTTTTCTCTAAATGTAGAAGCATCAGAGTTCCGCGTAGCGTGCTAAAGGCTTTAATTATGAGAGTTCGCAGTAAGCCGTGTCGGTCCTCTTTGCCATCGTAATTACTCCGTCGAATGTGCTGCGAATACAGTTCCCCGAACCGGCCGCTTGCCCAGGCTAAAAATTGCAATTACACGTCTGATACTAAACTATTTGCGGAATATGAAATAATAGGGTTATTGTGGAACGGAATTAATTGCGACAAGTTACTCTATAAATTGGAAGCTATTGGATCCTGAAATCACATTGTAAAAGACCTGCCTGGATCCTCGAACCTAGTCAGGGTCGGACTGAGCTGGAAGTGCCCGGGCCCTACAAGCCAGGGGCCCGAGACGGGTGTAGCCCCCAACCTACCGTCCGGCTTGCGGCAGGCACCGCAAGCCAATTCCGAGGGGGGCCTGGCTGGCAAATGCCACCCTGACTATATGGCCAGTCCGACCCTGAACCTAGTGTATTAATATTTTATGGAGGTAAGTATATCAAATGATAAGAAATAAATAAAGTAAAACAACACATCGTCACGCCTTTCCCCGAAGGGGCCGGCAGAGGTGTATTACAACACCCACATTCGCCAGAAGGAATTAAGGCAAATGTGACAGGGGGCAAGCCTGTCGGACTTTCAATTATAATAAGTACCTTAAATACCTACTTACTGAAAACGCCGAACATATAATAATGCTACGCTAAAAGGCAACATGTAGAGTTCGTAGACTGCTAATGGAGTCTACGAACTCTACATAATAAATATAAAATGACCTACTAAGTGCGGTGTTTCAAGGATTTTCATACAATTTCATACTATAGATGTCTTAGGAATTAGACGTTCCCGGAATTTGACTTTACTAAGAATATCTACACGTCTTTAACAGCAAGCAGTATGATAAGCAAAAACATGCTTTAGAGCATGTTCTTGTTAGTTGTTCTTGGAACTCTATCTCTGTTTAATTTTCAAATATACCTACTTTTGCTCATTCTAAGTTTTTGTTAGTATAATTAATTGTAAAGAATTTGATATCCAAAAATACGGCTTAGCTCAAATTACTTACCTACATACTAAAATCTCGTAATTTTCAAACGCAATTGTTAACAATAGCAGCCAAATAAAAGCTGAGTAAATAGCAAATTCAATTCCCAAAACTAACAGGAAACATAGTGAACAAATTGGATTCCTTGCAAAATAAAAGGCAAATCGTTATTGAATGGACGTATTCTGCGAACCGTAAATATCACAAATCCTTCGATTTGGCAACTTCGTCGAAACAGGCTGATTGCATCCGCCGGGGAATATCTGCCGAGTGCCGAGGAAAGCATGCGGAATGGATGAATAACTTAGACGCTGTTATGAAATGGCAAATCCAAAAGGAAACCTAACAAGTTAGCTTACATAGAAATACCTAGATTAGTAAATAGGTACTGCGCCCGTGATTTTACCCGCAGTCTTACAAGGAACCGTTATTTTTTTCGGGATGAAAAGTACCATCCCTCCTTTTCTACATCTCGTCTATTTGCATTTGCGTTGTCAGATGATTCAATTAAAACATAATGGTGATGATTGAATGAGTAGTTGAGGCGCGAAAGCGTAACAAACAGACGAACAAATTAATTTTCGCATTATAATACACAGTGCCCCAAAATCTTGAGTCCGAAATAACATCGAGCCAGGATTACTACTACAACCGGCAGGGACCGCAGAAGTACTCCATGGCATGGGGGGAGGAGGGAAAGGGCAAACTTGTTTGGTCACCTTCACCCCTTCCTACAATGTCCTACCCCGTAGGTAGTAGATTGTAAAATAGGAGAGGCCCCGCACAGCCGCTTGATTTTAGGGGGACATTTAGGCCCCTGAGCCACTTTTGAGATCCCTGAGGACTGGGGATTAAGTTTTACACCCTGAGCCAGCGTGACGTGTTAAGGCTCAATCACCCTCGATTGAGGTAAAGTCTAGAGGGTTTAAATATCGGTGCAGTGAAAATATGTGAGACTGGATGATGATAATTTTAACGTGTGAACCAACAGCAGCCAATGCATGGTGTTTTTTTTTTCTTTTTTTTTTCCTGCCCGGGCGCTTACGGCCCGGCCCGCGAGCTATTCTACCTCTGACGGGTAAGCGTCAGAGACCTTACTACCTCTTATCATTCTTTCCAGGTCTCTTTGTCATGCATCACACTTAATCATCCTTCATCATCATTTACACTTCATTGGTGGGGTTTCCAATGCTATTCTAATTTTCTTTTTACCAAGTCATGGTGTTAGTTATAAATGCCTCTCGTCGTCCATCCGAAGAGTAACCGTGACGATCGTGATTGTGTACGAAAATTTTGTTAACGTACGCTGTAAGCGCTACAATTTCCCCGACACCAAAATATGGCATGTTTGTCAAATTCACCCAACAATAGCAACCAACGGTTTAATATGGCGCACTCTGGTGCACAAATATCCATATATTATTAACGTAATGGTCTACCGTTAGAGCACGTCACTACCGACGCAAACACAGGGGGAAATTCAATTAAAATTAGAAGAAGGGATCATGTTTGCTTAAATTACGAGTCGAGCATTTTCGTTTCAGGACAGTCTCTTTTTTTATGTAGGATAGGTCGGCGTTTGACCACCATCTCGTCTGATGTTAAGCGACGTTGTGGTCTAAAATGGAGCACGACGACCTATAAGGTACTTATTCACTTTAGCCTTGAAGTTTTGTAGAGTGAAGAAGAACAAAGACGGCGGTTGAGTGAGGCGCTACAAGTGCGCTACTGCTCAGACCCTTCATCGGAACGGTTACACCGGACTACATCCCGAATCACGACTTTGAAAATACAACTAATGACGAAATTGAAAGTAATGCTCCTGTTGCCTCCCAGGGATGTCTTAGACGCTGATGATGAAGGTCAACCTTATAACCCCAGATGAAAATGCAAAAAGCAGTTGACTAGCTTGTAATTAAAATAATAATATTAATAAATATTGAAGGACATTGTTGCACACACTAGTCTGACTCCAAACTAAGCAGAGCTTGTACTATGGCTACCAGAGACTGACTGAACCACTGAGACATGACTGAGATATTTTTAAATAAGTAGTACATACTTAAATAGATTTTAACACCCACACATAGAACAAACACAAATACTCATCACATGAATGTTTGCCCTAGGTTGAAATCGAAACCACGCCACTAAGCTCAGAAGGCAGGTTCACTGCTAACTGAGGTAGTCAGTAATTATTCACACCAGCTGTCTCCGTCACTACGCTTGTACCAATTTCCTGTTTCCCATACGTGGGTGACACGACGTTACGAAACACGATGCTCTCGTTTATTCGTCGAGTAATTGACGTGGGAACTTGTTTTTACGTAATTACCACTTACGCTTATTTACCTTGTATTATTTACTAGCTGCGCCCCGCGGTTTCACAGGAACCGCTTTTTTTCGGAAAAAAAAAGTACCACATGTCCTTTTTTGTAACCCAGACAACGTGTGTGCAAAATTTTATGATGATTGATTGAGTAGTTAGGACGTGAAAGTTGTTTATTTGTTTGATTGTAATATCAAACAAACAAACTCACTGTCGCATTTACAATATTAAAATAGTAAAAAAAGTTAGGATTTATGTGACATAAAAAGTATTAAAATAGTAAAAAAAGTTAGGATTTATGGATTATGCATAAATCCTAACTTTTTTACTATTTTAATATGTACTTTATTTTTTTATTTTTTTTTATAATTTATTTAAGTACTATTTTAATTATTATTAGTTTCATTTAATAAATAATAATCATAATAATAGTAAATTCGGGACACTTCCACACACGGTCGCCTGACCCCAAACTAAGCAAAGCTTGTACTATGGCTGCCAGAGACTGATATACATAGTTAGATATTTTTAAATACATACTTAAATAGATAATAGATATAGTATTCCTAACCGGTTGAGCTTCGAACTATGGTTTATTAAACTTCTTTGTCACGACGGATTATTGTCCATTTGAAGCACCAAATATACCTACCAGAGGCCTTATTTTCTAAGCGTAATGACAATGGTCACCGCGTGTCATCCCGCTCGCGCTAGCTAGCGTCACACAACCGAGCGTGAGGGTACACGATGACCATTGCCACTACGTTCAGCCACTACGCTTACAAAATAAGAGGACAGGTTACATGGAACGGATATAATACCTTTTTGGGCGAGACAGGCTCCATAACTCTACTTACTTATTTATACCTCTACTTTTCGTTATAAGCCTTTGTTAAAAACAACTATAACTTTGGGACTAATCCTAAAATGACAATCACCCATGGACGCCGGCAGCAAGGTGCAAGGGGGTGCACACTTGCACTTGTATCGGGAAGGAGAAGCCTGAAAGTTTCGTCAAAATCGCTCCCACCGTTTTTGGAGTTCATAGGGAACACACACACGAATGTTTTATTTATATATACAGACTAGCTGTGCCCTGCGGTTTCACCCTCGGTTAAAAAATATCCTATGTGCTATTCTAGACTATAATCTATCCCTGTGCCAAATTTCATTCAAATCTGTTCAGCCGTTCTGGCATGAAAGAGAAACAAACATCCATACATCCATTCTTACAAACTTTCACGTTTATAATATTAATAGTAGGAAGTAGGATAGGATAGAATAGTAATAGTTTGTATGTTGGTGCACCTCCCTGAAATTAATTCTGACGGCGCCCGCCCGTGAATCAGCCTGACATCAGCTGGTCTCTACATTTCATTGAGCGTTATTTTATATTTTTTTTTTTTTTTTAGGCTTGCGTTTGGCCGCCAAAATACCTGATGATAAGCAGTGATGCGGCCTACCACGGAGCACGCTTGCCTAGAAGAAACCGATTCACTTGAGACTTGAAGACATCCAGATTATAAGTGTCAGGGAACACACACTCTGGCAGAGAATTCCATACTCTAGCGGTCCGTATGAGAAATGAGGAACCAAAGCGTTTCGTGCGTGTTGTAGGTATGTCGACCATTTTTTAAAACTTACCTACCATTTCCTACTAAATAGAAAAACCTAACAACATTTCCTTAAATAGCTAAGTTTCATCATACAAGAAACTTCCTTCTGGGAAACTATTCTCATTCCGTGTCTAAACCTGGCGTGCTTCCTTTTAGTCATTGTAATTTCGTTGTGTGACAAATTCACTTTAGGTAATCCCGAAGCGAGCTATTATTGAAAAACAGTTCTAAGAAGTGGAAAATAAGGCATTGAACAACATACATACCTACCTCTTTTCATGAATAGGTAAATACTGTGTGGGCATTCATTGGAGATGAAAAGTAGAGGAGTAAAGTGATGGTGTTAAACGCTTCAGATCTTCAAGCTTCATACCGCGGCTTCACATTGGTTAAAAATTAGGTCCAAGCCTGGCTTCGATTTGAAATGACTAATTTGGACCTTATTACTGCGTGACATATTGGCTTCAATATAAACTTTGTGTCTAAAAGACTGACGGATACACACATGTGAGTCTTGACCTCAAGACGTAGATTGGAGCAAATATAACCAGTGTGTGGCCGTCACACACTATGTGACACACACACGTCGTACACACACCGTATCACAGTCACACTCGTAGCTCAAGACAAGGATTTTCCTTTGTGTCGGTTATGCTGTATAACACATACAAGTAATTTTCTTACTCCAAAGCATTAAATTCATCAAACCGGGATTAGAAATCAGAGCACATATTAGATAGATACCTAATAGTTTTACGAAAGGTCCTCTTGCTCATGCGCTAGATGTGTTACTTGGTATTCACTAGCGGATTCAGGCCAAGGGTCCAAGGGGCCTAACTAACTATTCTAAGGGGCTCAAGCCCCCTCTAAAAGTATCTAATTCACACTCAACAACAGTTTAAAATTTCGGTTTTCTTAGTGCTTTTGTGGTGATAAGTTGAACCTACCTTTAATTTATGTAAAGTTTACTCTTAGCTAAGTCGAGCCAAACCAAACCATAACCAAAACCAACCCCATAACCAAAATCTCACCTAACTTGAACTACCATAATAAAGCTCACTGTTGCCTAGTCAAGCCCCTAAACCAAAATCCTTGATCCGCCACTGCTCCCACTTAGTCATTATTAGTCAGTACCTGGATGGCCGAGCTTTGCTCGGTATTTTTATTTTTTTTTTATTGTGTTTTTTGGATAATAAACAATTGATTTTAGTCTAACCTCAAAGCAAACACTCATTGACTTCGTGTTACTTAACAACGCCATCTGCTGTTGTGTCGTTAAAGCAATTAGTTGCTCACAAAAAATAGTAGTATTATTATTCGCCAATAGATGTCAGGAAGAGTCATATTTTTCAGTTGAGATTGATTATCGATAAAACACGAAGAAAATGATATTTTCTAAAAATGATTCCTAGCTAGATCGATTTATCGCCCCCGAAACCCCCTATATACTAATTTGTATGAAAATCGTTGGAGCCGATTCCGAGATTCCAATTATATATATATATATATACAAGAATTGCTCATTTAAAGGTATAAGATTTCAGATTTTGTGTTTCGAGCGTAACATCAAAGCGTGCCCATAGCTTTTCAAAATCACCATGGACTAAACGAAAATAGAAAAGAAGGAAAAAATAAATTTATAATAATAATAAAAAGAGCGAAGAGCCTCGAACAACACCTCAAGAGGCTCTCGTTAGACGGTTGGATCAAGGGCCAGATACAAAAGGCAGTGATCCTAGACACGTGCCGTATTGCCAGGAGGTTCCTCACTCTGCAAACTTAACCACCGATAGCTTGGGCCTCGCCCAAGCTACAAGTTAACAGGCTAGTTCAGCTTGGCTACAGCCAAGTATTTTATAGTATTTGTTTTCATTCATTTATTGTAAAAACCTTAAAAAATAAGAAGCAAAATAAATATCTTGAATAATAATAATAATCTTTATTGCATAGATACAAGCCAATATCACAGAGGAAAAAAAATACTTTAGGTACATAGAATTATACACTAATAGAAGGTAGCTTACAGTGCCTATGTACATTAAAGCTTCAATGTACATATTCGGCATAAGGTAACGAGTAGGTGTTTTCACCACACCACAGAACCTACACAAAGCAGAGCTTGTGTTGTGTGTTCTGACTTGACTTAGCTATTATTATCTTTGATCATTTCGCCAAAACCTATTCTGCAAAATGTAGTTGGCTAATAGGATCTACAATCATGCCCACCTGCACTGAATATAAGAATTGCTTAAGTCCTTGATTAATTAGGTATTTTAAATTACTCGAGCGAAATAAGTTAAGCAAGGAATCCAATTCAATTCTTAAAATTAGTGCCCGTGCGCATTAGTCTACTCCTAACCAGAGTCCTAATAACTCTTTACACAAACCAACGTCAATGTATACAAAAGAAAGGCCGTTTCTTTCGTACAGTAACAAATGATTATGACTACATTTTGTACTGACATAAGTATTAATAACAAGCTCTTCCTCCGTAAATAATTGAAACATCCATTAGCAGTAATAAATTGCGTTGTATTCCGGTAACTGTGGGCTCAACAAGGCGTGTAAAACATTGGAGAATGCAGCCGCCTGTGAAATACGCCGTATTGCAGCGCATACGCAAATATCAGCGCGGGCGAGGGGTACTGTAGTCGCGACTGCGAGAATTGGCCGTGATAAAATCCTGTCCTATCCTACTAATATTATAAACGCGAAATTTTGTAAGAATGGATGGATATATGGATGTTTGTTACTCTTCGCCACGCCGTTCACGACAGAACGACTGAACTGATCTGCTGAACTGAAATTTGGCACAGAGATATAGGATACACATAGGATACTTTTTAACCGCGGGTGAAACCGCGGGGCGCAGCTAGTCTAAAATAACGGTAATGTCCATTGATTGATACTCGATTTGGTAGTCTCGTGCCGTGGGTTATTTCCAAAGTATCTACTCCATTCTTTTGTATTAAAAGATAAGTTTCATATTTACATTTATTCGCAAAATGCTCCACAGAATTATTAATCAAAATTCATTGTTACTTCAGAATAGATACAAGTAATAAGTACAGAATAGTAGAGTAGATATATTTAATTTCTTCCTTCTTAACTGCCTTGGTTTCTGGTTTTAAACTCAGGTCATTGCATAATTTGGTCTCAACAAGTTTAGTTAACACGCTACTGTTGCCGTATTAAGAAGACAAACCTAACCTACGAGTATTTTTTCGTTTAATTATTTCTTTGTCGATGTGCGTAACTGTGGTAGTAGACGGTACAATAAGTGCGTAAGTATAGCATGCGCACCTGGACTATTTAAAATTCGTGTTATTTCAAAGTAAGCCACAAAAGTTATACATTTATCAGCATAATTTCTTTTTTTCCTTTAAACTTTGGAACTTACAATTTAACATCATGAACATACATACGTACGTACATACATACAAAACAAATGTAAAAATCCTAATCTAACGAACCGCTGCAGGCAACGTACTTAAAATGCTGGCCGCATTGCCCCAGTATCAATATCAGTACTTTGCCCAAAGGATCAGTATCGCAATTTAACATACATAATTCTAAAATCAAAAGTTGATGGAATACCTACAAGGACAAGACAAGATTTATCTTGTATGTTATGTTTTTATTTACTGTACCTTTAGGTACAGTAAATAAAAACATAACAATACACATTATAAAACCCAGATAATAATAAATAGGTAATAATTAAATGTAAATAGAGTTATCAGTCATAGTGTTTCACAAACATATTTTCCTATTACGAAAGTGCGTAAACGCAGTGCTGTCAATTTTCCCAGAACTGTGGAAATCCATTCTGCGCTGCTGTCGGGCCGTTTGAGCCAGTTCGCGATAACCGAGCTATATGTAGAGAAGCCACCGCTTTGGTGGTTACAGGATAGTCATTGTACTCGTAGGTAAATAATATAATTACTTTGATTTTAAAATATTCATAATTAATTTAATACAAGTACTTAATAAAGAAATAAATAAATTCGGGACACTTCTTCCGGGTCGCCTGACCCCAAACTAAGCAAAGCTTGTACTATGGCTGCCAGGGACTGATATACATACTTAGATATTTTTAAATACATATTTACACCCAGACATAGAACAAACACAAATGTTCATCGCATAAATGTTTGCCCTAGGTGGGAATCGAACCCACGCCCCGAAGCTCAGAAGGCAGGTTCACTACCGACTGAGCCACCAAGGCAATACTTTAAAAATAGTACTTTAATAATACTTTGAAAATAGGACTAGGAAAATAGGACTTTGAAATAGGGTAATTTTTCTTTGAGGTTATTAGGGTACCGTTGTATTGCAAGTAAGACACTTTACATGGCACGATAATTGGGTTCAGACTAAGGACTATCTCTCTATTTGTCTCTCTTTTCGTCTATTTTACTATTTATTTTTGGAAAACATACAGTGTTATACATACTGTAATAGTAAATTAGAAAAATATTACTATGCGTAGTATGCATCCCATATTATGCTGATGGGGTCAGCCTTCTTCACTCCCCCCCCCCCTTGCTCTTTCCGCGAGAGAACTAAAAACTAGAACTCCATTTTTAGCCTTATCCAGTAGCTGACCGGTAACCATATCGCTAGAACAAAGAAAATATTCTAACAAAGTCAACAATCGCATGGAAGCAGAACTGATGGTTATAATATGATGGTCTTGTGAAAGCGTGCGCCTGCGCTCTTTCGCGGAACCCCCGGCCGCTTCCACAATACACCGCTCGCTGGAACTCATGTTTTCCTGGTACTCTCGACCATGTTCCTTTGTTAAGTCTGTATTCAGATAATATTAAAGTAGCTCAGTAATTTTTTCATTAACCGACTTCCAAAAAGGAGGTTCTCAATTCGACTATATGTTTTTTTTGCCAGGAAATTGTAAGTTTGGATATTTAATGTAAACTTGCAGAAAAAATCTGCCTAAATAAAGTCTAATGTGACAATGACGATTAGATAGGTAGGAATGAAGATTAGGTAGGTAGGTAGGGTTATTTCTTGAAGCAAAATATAGTAATAACACTAAAGTAATATAAATAATAACACTTTAAATTAAATTGTTTTTGCTGTCGTAAACGTATATACATTATAATTTAGCACATTTAAACAATAATGAGTATGCATACTACGAAAATTATCCATAGCTCCCAAAATTTTTTGTGTGCTTAAGTGAATACCTAAAGTGAATTACCTAAACAGTTAAAAAACAAAGAAGATGAGGTCAAATTTATTAAAACGTTAAAAGATATATTGATCAAAAAATGTTTTTATACTCTAGACGAATTCTTAACCGACAAAAATATTTAATAGAATAAATCCAGTCCGAACAATGTTGCCATACTCTATCAGGGTCATTTTGTGATACAATTTTAAGTAATTTACCTTTAAGAACTGCATGTACCATAATGGAAGCAATAAATTATTAAGTATTGAGTATTAATAACCGAAAGCAATTCGACCGATTTCTCAGGTTTCTCGCAAAGCAATTAATATTAAAAATCAACGGTTACTATAAGTGGTCCGATAAAACAATGAAGCCATCAAAATACTTCTGCGTACTGACGCTATCTTCATAAATCAACGGTAAGAAATGAGCGGTCGAAAGCTTCTCTGAATTTAATTAAAACATGAGTAATTAAGTTTTTAATTGGCGGCTGTAAGGTAAGTCAGACCTTGTTTCTGCCACACTAAATATCTGCCACTGCCGAGGCGTGTCGAATAATTTTGAAGATAGTTTGGATAATACAACGTGTTGTTTTGCATTCCCGCAGAATTTGTAGAGGTAAGTAAGTATACTCCACTAGCAGAGCACGAATAAACTATGCGCCAACCTTGACATCGAGGGGAAAACACAGCTGTTCCATACAAAAAGTTCGTTGATTGTCGACAAAATGTATGGAACAGCTGCTTTTTTCTCGATTTCAAGGTTGCCCCATAGTTTGTTCGTGCTCTGCTAGTGGAGTATACCTACCTCTACAAATTCTGCGGGAATTCAAAACAACACGTTGTATAGTTGATTGCATCAGGCGTTACTTTGCGGAAGTTCATCTTCAAAATTGTTACTTGAACTAATATCTAGTGTTATTCGGCTTTAACGTCGCATTAAGTACATCGAGGAAAATAAATTTTCTATTCTATTCATAATGTAGAAAAAAAAAATTTTTTTTTTACTACTTTACTAGAAAACGGAATTACACTAGATATTAGTTCAAGTAACAATTTTGAACACGTTGTACATATGTATTATTTACTAGCGACCCACCCAGGCTTCGCACGGTACCTATAAATAATCCTTCCATGAAAAGTATATAACGACTATGAAAGATATTCACATAGATATACTCGTAGATAGAGTTCGAAGTAAGTACTTCTTAATGCAGTGTTTGGACACCTAGGTGAAAACCTTTGACAACTTTAAAATCCCCGTGTTTCTAGGTTTGCTTTGAATAAGTCTGATTATTTATAAAAATTCAACAAGCGTGGACGTTCTACTGGAAAGCCCACAATCCTGTTTCATGAAATACAATATTTGGGAAATTTCCTCCACGTAGGTAAATATTTTGTGAACAGATATTGCTTTTATTTCGTCGTAAGACTCGTTGATATCTAATTTCATTATTGTTTTCTCTCAATTACTTTATTTCGCAATAACAGATCGGATTATTGGATTGCCTATTGTTTGGGATTTCCACGGTATAATAATATATTCCGGGGATTTTATTACAGTTGACAGGCTAGATGCCTGTTCCTACGCGTGAGATGTTTTTTGGTCATCGTCTCTTTCGATTTCATGTCACATCTCACGCGTCAGAATATGGAGCTAGGCGTCTGACCACATCTCATCCGACATCAAGTGTAATGATGTGGTTTTGTCTATCCAGATCCTTACCTATTTAAGTTTTTTTTAATCGCTCTAAAAAAGTTGGTGGTAATTTTTCTAAAATTCAGGTGTACAAAATAATAATTATATTTTGGAACCCAATTTTTTTCAAGTACCTATATAAAGCTAGGTAGTTGGCAGACAAGTAGGTATGCCGTCGGGCAGCAAACAAACTTACTAAACAGTTCGCTGTATTCATTAAAATTCTATTACGCGGAGAGAGAAAATTATAACGTTTTTCATTGAAATCTAATCATAACATCCACGAGAGCAGAATTCAAGGGCGCCGGCAACGCAAATAGCGCTACACAAATACAGTTCTCGGAAGGCGCATGGAGTTGTTTACAATCTTTTCTCTCGCGGAGAAAGGTACTCTGCAGTTGACATAACCAAGAAAATTGAATTAATTAAACTTCTCCCTCAACCCCTAAACAAACTTTCCTCGTGGTTCTTCTTATTTCAAAAGCCAACTTTTGTTGGGTTTCGCAATTATTTCGCGGAAAAGCACTTCAAAGCTGATTTCGAAAATCTTTTGTCGGTGGAAGTACCCTCCAGGCTTGTGGTCTACTTTATGTTCAACTAGCTGAGCCCCGTGGTTTCAGCCGCGGTCCCAGAGTCCCAGAGTAACCGTTAATGTTTTTGGGAAAAAAGTACTCTGTGTCCTTTTCTGTACCCCTGACAACGTTAATGCAAAATTGCATGATGATCGGTTGAGAAGCGTTTGAAACACACATACTCGTAAGCGTAACATAACAACTCACTATCGCATTAGTTTTAAATTTTATTATCTAAAAAACATAATGTTTTATTATTTCGTATTATTTATTATTTTATTATTACGCCTTTCCCCCGAAGGTGCTGGTGCCACAACACCTACACTTCACCAAACGATATTCAGTCCCAAATGTGACAGGGGGCGAGTCTGTTCCCATATACCGGGCTTCAGTTATGTAGCTATTGAATACGCGCATATCAAGTTCACACAATGAACGAATTGATGCGTGTTTCGGCTGGGATCTTACCCGCTCCCGCTGGCTTGAAAGGCAAGCCTTTTCCAACTAGGCTACTAGTTATAAATAAAAAGGTGTATCTATTTATCAATTTCACTATTTGCCATACCTAAGTTTAAGCCCCTAAGGGGCAAGAAAGACAGAAAGATGCAGATGAGAATGCAGACGGACGGACGATACGGACGGTAGACGCAGCGTTCCCCAAAATATAAAGAATAGACGCGACGCAACGCATATAGAGAAGACGGGGCGTGGACGGGACGTGGACGCGACGCCTGTCGTTTCGTATGAAAGTGACATGTCTCCGCTCCGTCTGTGTCTCGTCCGCTTCTTAGGTCCTTCCTTTCTGGTCAGCGCTTTAGACCTCTAAAAAAGTAAAAAAAAAACGTATCTTTGGCGAAAAGTCTCTTCTATACCGAAACGGCGCGAACCGAGCAAAAGAAGGAGCAGGTTCATCTTAAACGCTTAAAGTTCTTCTAAATTCCGTACTGTCCAGCAGTTTAGTCAAGGTACCATTCCAGCATTTTTTGTTTCTTCGAATCGTTTTGTTACCGTTGTTGCTTTGCTAATTAATTCCGCAGAAGAGGTCATGTGATGTTGTTTGTCGCGGGCGTGCTTTCTATTTTGGGAGCGACACGCGACGTGACGCTTGCCGCAACGTCGGTGCCGACGTGACGGACTGACGTCGCACGTCACAAGAGCCGCTGATATGCAAGACGTATAGTGACCAAGTTAAAAACTTCAATGGAACCACCGTCGTATGTTTTGCCAACAATCTCACAAGTTTAGTTCCATCATTATGGCTTTGCTTCTCTTCATGCGCATGTTAATAAATTGACCTCGTCTGTACACATACGAACTCGGGAGTATTCTGTATAAATGCACAGAATGCTCCTAAATACATAGAGCATTTAAGTTATTTTATTTTCAGAGGTAAACTTACAGCTAGGTACAAAATCATGTGTATTTTTTTAACCGACGAAACGGAGGTTTACAATTCGACGCGTATATTTTTTTTACAAAATTTCCTAAATTTCGTACTTTTCTTAAAGCCGTAACGGTGGCGTAATAGAACGTTTGTTAGTGGGCAAAACTAAAGGTTCTAGGAAGAAGGGGCTTGAATTCGAAAATAGATACCTTAATTGCTATACGAATACGTGTAGATTTTAAACGAAGTAGTTTTACAACCTCCTCAACTGAAACAACGATGAGAAAATCGCAGGAAGCCGCTGGATGCAGGCAGCACCAGACTGGTAATCGTGGAGATGCTTGGGGGCTTTTGGAGGCTCTTGTCCTGCAGTGGACGTTTTCCAGCTAAGAAGATAATGATGATGACTTTCAAGACGACCCATCTAACACTGAAAGGAAAAATTCATATTACAAGTTCATGATAAAACATGATGACGCCGACGCCTACCTATTTAATAAAATTGCTTTTATTAGACGGTTTGAATAATTGACGTCAGTTTATGATGATGCCACAGTACTCATCGTCAAATTGACTTCGTCGAAACGCACCGGAAACGGCTAACTGAGCAAAGCACTTTGCGGGTTCCGTACCGGGCAAATCAGCAAACGTAGAGACCCACTTATCTACTCTGACCAGGGTTCACACGCAAAAAACATTTTTTCAGATACTTCCTTACTTGGTTTACTAATTTGTTCGAATCGCTAATCAGACACTTCTATTTTTAATATAATTGTACTTACTAGCAAAATTTTAAACGCTGATTCTCTACAATTTCTACATCATAAGAAACCACTTTTACTATATGGGACCAACCCTGAAATCATAAAACAAAAATCCATCCATCCATCCAGCTGTTCCATTCAAAAAGTTAATTGACTGGCAACAAAATGTATGGTACATTTTTTTACAACAACTAATTTTTGTTTTGCGATTTCATCAAGGATTTCAGGGTAGTTTAAAGTTTCCGATGGCATATACTAATTGTTGTTTGTTATGGTGTACAGAATCTCCCTATGGAGTTTCGCAAGTAGGTATATTAAAAATAGCTGTATAATTATAAGCACTGAGCAGATGAACTAGAGCGGGAAAGACGGATGTCCATGTCATGTAAAGTAATCCAAAACCACACTTCATTGAAAGGTGCAAAGATCAAGAGTTCTAAATGAATCTAGGACTATGACAAACATATACCTAACCAGTACAATTATTACCAAATATATTTTTTTATGCCATAGGTGGCAAAATAGCTAAGGATACCTGTAATAATACCAGGGGCATCAGAGATAGGTTGCTGACCCTTAAGGACTCTATTGACAGCTTTTACTATTATCTATCTGGAAATTGGTCACCCTATTTTTGGAAAAAACTAATACCGTCTGATGTAAAATGTCAGCTTCGTTATTTACCCAGCTCTATAGATAAGTTAATAGCCCTATAAATGCATTTTTCTACTAAAAATGTTAACGATCCCTGGCGTTTGCGTGTCGCGTAGGGGCTGGGGGTTCCGTGGAAACGCGCCGGAAACTGCTAAACGGTGCAATTTGCGGGTTCCAACGCATTGCGTAAGGTAAATTGATGTTTGTTGTGCCTACTACACAGATAAGCCCCTCTAGATTCCGCACTCGGAAAGAACGAAGCGTCTTTTAAAATATGTTCCATACTTAAATGTTATGTTATTTATCTATGTTTATTTATAGTTTATTGCTAAGCTCAAATAGAGGCGAAACCATGACATAGTGCAGTTTTGTCGAAACAAAGATGTAATCAGGTCAGCTCATTCAGTTCGGCGGTAGGTATTTATTGACCGGCAAGGCCGCGGCCGGCCTGAAGCAACTACTACATATGTTAGTACCTACTCGTAGTATGTGTATTTGGTTATGCCACCGTGTCGGACCGGTTATTATGTCCCGTGTATTCGGTTTTGTCACCCGTTATGTCCCATAAGCTTCAGGGATATCTATAGTAAGCACTCTGTGAGTTAAGGTAAGTGCCCGCATTCTGTTCGTAATATGACTGCTTTTAACTTTGTTGTCAGGAACATCTGTTACGGGTATTAAGTAAGTTCGTAAAGAACAATTGTGGTTTTCCCTGGAGGCCTACCATGACATCTTATTCCCATGATGGTCACGTTTTGCCACCGCCACTGCGCAACCGCGAATCGTATGGCCGCGCGAATCGTTCATGGTCGCGCAGCATTAAGAGGGCGCGCGCGACGCTCTGAAATTTCCATACAAACGCGCTCCTCAAATTTCTTGAAAACCATTTGTCAGATTATGATGAAATTTAGCAGTACAATAAAATTAACAATACCTCCGCCCCTATGTTCTTGTTTTTTTTTAAAAACGTTCTCAAGCGAAAATAGTGGTATGAAAAATATCCGCATTTTTAAGGGGTCACTTTTGACTGATTTATTCTTTTTTTTTTTTTTTTTTTATTATTGAATGAGCCCACGTTTGACCGCAACACACCTGATGGAAAGTGAGGATGCGGTCTAAGATGGAGCACGCTTGCCCATGAGGTGCCTATTCACTTTTGTCTTGAAGAGACCCAGGTTGTATCCATTGCTGGAACACCGAGGCAGGAAGCGCGTTCCACTCCTTGGCAGTTCTGATTAGGAAGGAGTTTTGAAAGCGCTTCGTGCGGGCTTTATTAAAGCCGACGACATATCGATGGAATGTCTGCCTCGATGACCTATGGCGGAAGTCAGATGACGGAATCAGCTCGTATAGTTCCTGTGCACATTCTCCAAAATGGAGGCGGTAAAAAATTGACAAACTAGCCACACGCCTCCTGTGTTGGAGACTGTGCGCCATCTTCCTCTTTACAAGCGCCTGGTCATTAATTAATATAATGGCGCGTCGCTCAATTGAGTCCAATGCTTGCAGCTGGATTCAATAGATAGACAAAGCAAATCATAAATTCCATTACATAGGGAGGTTGTCTATACATCATTAGCTGTTTAATGAATCCATAATACAAGGGAAATTCTTAATTACTTATGAATGATTACAGAAGTGCAAAAGTCATAAAAGAAATTGAAATTGTACTTTGTCACTCTGTGGGTAAGTTTGGAGGCTCGTACTCGCTCTCTTCGCTCGTCTTCTTCTTCTAGACGAAATGGCTATAGAATACCTTAAGCCAATGCGAAGTTAGACTAGGTCACCTAGGTCGAAGTTAGTTAGGTCGCCGGACTCTTAACCATCATAATTATCAATAAGATGTCATGGTGCGGCCCCTGGTGTCAGTGTTTTAGGCCGTCCGAAGACCTCTAACGGATGTTATAGAATTAACGACCGGAGCAAACGACATGTCATCTAAGCCGACTAACACGACTAAGGCACTCATTTGTGAATACCATCTTTTGTCTCTCATCCGAAGACTGACCGCCCTGACTGGACCGTGTTGTCCGTCATCAGTTTTAAACACCTAGTCGCGCTACATCTGTTTGGGCTATAGCCGGACTTCCGCGCGATTGTATAAATAGCCACAGGTCAGCAACAGGTAGGTTCTTAGGTAGGTCTAGCCCCGACAAAGACACACACACCCATTTTATATCTATACATATGTACTGACTATTAAGTGTAAACTCTAAATAAGGTTTAGTAACTATTATAATGTCTACCTACAGCTCAACTAAACTAAGTAGCCAAGATGGAAAAAGAGTTCCACAGCACAGGACCTCCTAGTGTAGGACTCAGACTCAGGACTCTCTTAAGCTCTGTAACATTTTTTGCTCAAATAGAGTTATTATTGTTAAAGATGCAGATGACCCTTACAAACATTGTTCTGTGTAAATTCTCTGCATTTAATGTAATATGGCCAAAATGATTATCACTTCAGGATAGTTTAACTATATCCGGTTTACCTTTTACCTTACCTATGAACCTGACCAAATTTTTGAACGTTATATGATCCAAATATTAAAAAAAAAACCAAAGAAACTTTTTGGAAAGAAAAACAGAACTAAGTACCTATTTGAAAAAAATACTGCTATGAAATTTAAAAATAAAATTATTTTGATTGATGTGTCAAATTCAAAAATTTAGTTTACCTTCGAAGTAACAAAAACATGCACTCACTTTTTATAAAAATTTACTCACAGGACACATAAAAATTTAAAAGTTTCACAAAATTTTAAAAATATCTTCTAAATTCTTCAAGTAAATTCACCCTATTTTCAAAACTCCCACGTAGTATTTGAATCTGAAAGAAAAATGCCTTGCTGCGGCGGTTGTGGACCTTGTGGGGGCTGCGGTCCCTGTGGTGGCTGTGGACCTTGTGGTGGCTGTGGACCTTGTGGCGGCTGTGGACCTTGTGGCGGCTGCGGACCTTGTGGCGGCTGCGGACCTTGTGGCGGCTGCGGACCTTGTGGCGGCTGCGGACCTTGTGGCGGCTGCGGACCTTGTGGGGGCTGTGGTCGCTGTGGTGGGTGCGGGCCTTGTGGCGGGTGCGGACCTTGTGGCGGATGCGGACCTTGTGGGGGCTGCGGACCTTGTGGGGGCTGCGGACCTTGTGGGGGCTGCGGGCCATGCTGTGGGGGCTGCGGACCCTGCTGTGGCGGCTGCTGCGGCGGATGCGGACCGTGCTGCGGTGGCGGCTGCTGTTAGCATTCCATGTCTTCTGGCGTAAAGTGATCGTTATCTCTACGCGGGTTGGAAACAGACCCGCTATCTTAAAGTGCTTGTCTTTTCTATGCGGGTTACAAACGAAACCCGCTAGGAAACTTGCTACGTGGGTGTCCCGTCATGTGAACGTAATTTAAGAATAAAACGTTGATTAATAACTCGTTTTGGATAATTTTACCTACTTCTATCTACATGTTCTAATTAAGGTAGGTAGTCCGCAATAATTGTAAAACTTGGAAGATTTCTGAGGGCCGTAGAAAGGTCTTCCCTGTTAAGTGACCTTGCTTGGACTACTGGTGGTACCTAGCACCCATTCGACCACATATTTTATGGTGATAGCAGCTAGGGCAGTCTTATTACCGGGATAAAGGCTGTCGAGAGGCCTTCGGACGGCTTATATAGGCCTACAATATACGCGGTAAGACGCGCGTTACCTTGTGGTCATAATAGTATACCACTCCTGCTCAGACCGCTACTTCCCTACTGCTCAACAAGATTGCTCAACTCGTTGAAAAACCAAACTTCCAGAATATGTATAGTATGGTCAAATTTATTCAACAAACATCACGTAGACTACATGTAGACCACACATCTGTCCGAGCGAGTTAATTTAGCCGCAGCTGGGGCCGCAGCAGCAGGCGCAGACGCCACCCTTGCACCCTCCGATGCAGCCGTCACCGCAGCTGAAGTATGACCCTGCCACGCCACCTCGTGCTCTGGAATAAAACTAAAATATCAGATGTAAGTACGGTACGTGTGGGCTACCCTCAACGCTTGAGGCAAGAGGAAGGGCCTTGAATTGGAGCCCGGTAAACGGTTGCTTAAACTGTGACTTCCCTATGGCACAACTGTTTGGCACAACCAGTTGTGCCTTGGGGAATTTTAATTCCCCTTAGCACAACCAGGTGTGCTAAAGGGAAATATTTTATCCTGATAATACAAGTATTTTTCGGCAGGTATTGATAAAAATTGGTCGTGCTAAAGGAGTTTATCATTTCCCCAAAGCACTACTGGTATCGCTTGGTTATGCCATGGGGATAAAATATTTCCCTTTGGAACACCTGGTTGTGCTAAGGAAAATCCAAACTCCCCAAGGCAAAACTGGTAGTGCCAAGCAGTTATGCCAGGGGAAAGTGGCGGGTTAATAGTTTCTTGGTTGGCACAACTGGTAGTGCCAAGCAGTTATGCCAGGGGAAAGTGGCGGGTTAATAGTTTTCTTTAGGAAGCCGCAGAATACTCTTCCTATCCTCACAAAGCAATCCAAGGCAAAGAAAGACAGGTCATAAATTAAAACAAAAAGCCAAGCTCACAGAATACCTACCAAGGTTCTACCTTAGAACAGAACTGGATTTTACCGTATTAGTTATGACATAGGACGTACTGCAATGTCGAAAGTCGCTTACTGGCCAGAGAACCAGAATTTTCCAAGTCGGGACAAATTGGACACGTGCGCTCTATAGGCAGTCTCACCCGGTGAATGTTGTACCGAGCGTGATTTTTAGCCTTACAAACTAAACTACGTTAGAGTCGCGTCAGTGGCTCTTTTTTTTATGTAGAATAGGTCGGCGTTTGACCACCAACTCGCCTGATGTTAAGCGACGTTGTGGTCTAAGATGGAGCACGACGACCTAAAAGGTACTTAGGCTCGCAGTAGTCAGAACCATTTTAGTAGCGGTAAACTGGGCTAAAGCACTAGTTGTCTAGAAATGAAGGCTCACCCGTGCAAGCATCCTGTTCCGCAAGGAGAGCAGCATCCAGCCCCGCAGGAGTGGACGCAACATGGGCCCGTACAACCAAAGTACCCGCACCCGCAAGGACCGCCGACGGGGCCCCGGCAGCCTTGACAGCAGTTCCGGATCGGCATCTTGGTTTACAAAGAATTATAAGACAAGTATTTATCTAGGTTTATTATCTAGCCTGTAAGTGCCTAATTTACAGAAATCTGAAGAGTAAATTCATGAATAATAATGCAACTTTTAAATTTTGTATTTTAAGTAAGTCTAAAAGTTTTTATGTGTTTTTTAATTAGTAGACAAACATGACGTGAAATGACATTTGAGTCATTTGACGTGCTAAATAAATATTTTCTTTTGTTAAATTTCGTACTGTCAATAAGTTTGGTAAAACAAAAATAGAGTTACTTTTTTTTTAAATCTGATCAGGCTATTGCTATTCCGAGTTCCTTCTCTTTTTTCCATCATAAAATTCAATTTCAGATGAAACTCTTCTTGCATGAACCGAACCTACTTTTCACAGAGAAGAAAATATATTTGACACCGTCTGTCTGGACTGTCAAAACAACAAATCTAATTTTTCGTACGCTATCAGTAAAAAATCTCGAAAAACCAACGACAAAACTGCAAAATTCAGAAAAATTATTTTTATAAAATTTGAAATATTGTACCTGTACCGATTGCACCCAGTACTTGTGTTAAACTATGTGAAGAAGAAGCGTTAGCAACCTTGTGCTACTTGCACGATGTCTTTGCATCTGCAGTTTCAGCTCGTCTAGTGTCATGCTGCAGAGCAGTGGTTGCTGTGCTGCACTACCCCACGCTCTGGTGCGGGCCCTGTGGCTTCTGTTTCCGCCCCTTAGCAACTTATAGCTAAAGCACTTGGCAACTTATAAAAATACCTTGGCCTGCTGCCCTTAAGTCCTACCTGGCTGTGAGGATATGAGCTTCATTGAGTGGAATGCATGTATTGCGATGCAACATCAAATAAAAAGTTATAATATTTCAAACTAGCATTTTATTTCTGATAGAAGAGTAAGAAATAGACTGGGATATTCAGATAGAAAATAATGCTAACTAAAACAAGCCTATCAATGAGGCATAGTAGCCCAGACAAATAAGAATTTGACCCGAAAAAAAATCTGAGTAGCAATTTTCCTCTGGAATTCGTTAGGGCACTTCGTCATGGCAGCCTAAATTTTGTTCGAAGTGGCTGTTTGTACGGGTACTGGTCCAGTACCCGTACAAAGTTAAAGTTAAGTTAGGTTGTTAGGTTTTTTTTTTAAAGGAAGTGGAGAGAAGTTTTTTTAAGAAGAAGGAAAGGCGTAACGCTAAAGGATACGTCTGCACCTGTCCATAACTTCGAGGTTGGCAAGGAAATAAGTTTAAGGAGAGTAATTCGGATTGAGTTAAATTTTTTTTTTGCATTTGCACACTAATTGACGAAATAAAATTATTCGTCCGACTTCTGTACGAATAATAATAAATTGTTCGTACAGTACCCGTATTAATAGACGCAGCCCAACGAAGTGACTATTTGTACGGGTACTGGATGATTAGTATACGAACACAGAATATGCTCTATTTACTCTATGTCTATGTATACGAAGTGGCTATTTGTACTGGTCCAGTAAAAATAATAAATTGTTCGTACAGTACCCGTATTAATAGACGCAGCCAATTTTGTTTTGCGTGATAAATATCCGCCATCTTGAATTTTAGATTTGTTGATTTTATATCTTGTTTCATTTAAATTTTACACGAAAAATGGTTTGTAACAATCGTATAATACTAGCCTAATGTACAGTAGTAGAGTCAACGGTATAGTATATCTATCACGGTAAGAATTTTGGTATAGGCCTGGTTTCCTCCAGGCTCTACCCGGCGCTCACTTTACTCTACTATTCACTTTACCGCCTACTCGAGCCATGTAAACGTATCGTATAGTATGTAACGTATAAAGTAAAAACTTGTCAAAAATCTCTAGAAAGAAAGAAAGAAAGAAAAAAAATTTGTGACCACTACATTTAAAATTAAAAACATTAAGGCAATCGTACAATCTACAATGTCACTAACCTACGCTTTGCGAGTAACGTACATGGCGTTCTAAAGGAACGCACAGTGCTGTTTTAGCCCGCGGCTTCCTAAAAATGCCGAAATGTGTCAAAAAAGTTGATTTAGAACTCACAGCGCGATTTTCTTCCGCAGCGGGCGCGGTTGCTCGCGGTACCCGCTCCCGGTGCCGCGCGGTCACGTGTTCAAGGCGTGGCGCTTGGCGGCACTTGCCCGCGAGCTTTGCAGGCGGTTCGCGAGGCCGTACCGCGGTCAACGCGGCTACGGTACCGCAAAAATCTACGGTATCGTGATTTTTCAAATAAAACAGCGGTCTCGCCGCTGGGGCGAACGCAGACGAAAACTGAGATGTGAGCTTTGACTCTAATAAAAACTAATTACTCTACATACAAACAAAATGACTTCTATACGCAACCCCTAAACATGAGATTAAAGTACGCTTAACCTAATAACTCTAATCACTACATTTCTCTCATACGCTATCCATAAATTTGACTGTACCTAACTTGAAACTCTGTTGATATCAAATTACTTTTGTAACGTACTGACTGTTACTACTGAAACTGGCAGAGAACTTGGAATTGGTAGAGTACCTAGTAGGCTAGTGAACCCTACCGTTTTCTCTACCCGTGTATAAAGGCCCTTATTATTATTTTATTATCATGCAGGCTAGTTTAAATTCCAGTAATTTAACGTTTTAACATGCATAAATACTTTTTGAAGGGGACTTTGACACGATTCGGTGAAATCTTCTCATTATCCACAATGGTAGATAGTTAGACCATTTTACAAAAACCCTACTACTACCTTATTCTTATTTGGTTTCGCAGGTCACTGTGTAATGGTAGTTTATAAGCTATAACCAACTTATCAAGAGCTCTGCGGTAATTACGAGGATTTTATCGTACAGGTCATGGTTCAGTGGGGCTTTTGCATGAGGGGCCTATTCACAGAAATCTTTTAGTAACGCAAGTGGGGTGGCGTTCCACGAAAACCGACATTGTCATTATTTAATTTGGCTCTATTCATACAATTGTACTTTCTACAAATTCCCGTATTATGTGCTATACCTATTAATAATAAAGAGGTATGTGGTACGAGTATGTAGGTAAAAAATATATGTATATGTTCGTAGGGCTCATAACGTATATTATTAAAGGTACATAATTATAGTAACGTAGGAGTATTCTCTGATTATACAACAGACTTCCACTTCTGTATTGGAAGTCTGTGGATTTTACCATGGTAAGGCTGATTTCAGGAAAAAAAACCAGTCGCAGCTGGCATTGGAGAAAAAAAGAAGAAAATAAACCTTTCGATTTATTAAAAATGACAAAATGTCATCGAAACGTCAAAACTCCAGTCTGGTACCAGCGTATAGCGTACATTGTCTTGAACGTCGTCGCTGAACCAGAAATTTTAAGTTATAAAAAAAATAAAAATAAAAAAAATCTGCAGGGATGCCTGTATACATCGGCGGATTCTTCGGGGGGCCCCAGGGTGGGGGTTACTGCTTGTACTCTGGAGGCTGCCGCCCCAGCACCGGCGGATGCGGCGCCTGTGGTCCGCTACCGGGGCCCGGCGGGCCCTGCTGCACTGGCTTTTGAATATCAAGTAAGTATGGAAATGCCGAATAGCGAGGCCTGGGGGCCTACCGTGACATCCTCTTGCCATGATGGTAAAGTTTTGTTTTCGACGCTCGCGACCGTGGACCTTATTCTGCGGCAATACGACACACGGTCGCGCAGCTTCAAAAACAAAACGTAGGTTAACCATCATAGACCCCCTGTAAATGCACTATGCAGCAATATTATCAATGCCTCATTGGGTGGAATCACCATAATTGCACTAAAAGCTTTAGACAGTTACTGCCGATGGCTACTGCATATTTTGGCTAAAATATGTAGTAGTAAGTTCACCTATCCATTTCCTATGTACTATCCCTAGGGAACACACACAGTTCGTAAAAACTAGAGCTGTGGATCAGATGCTATGCTCTTTATTCTGTAAAACATCTAAAACTGTTTCTCTTTTTTCCACTCTTTCTCTCATTAAGACTAAGGAAATTTTCTTGTTTCAGAACCCACTTGAAGAATTAGTTGATCAAAGCTACGTGTTAAACGAAAACCTACACTTCGTGACTTCCGTCGTAGTCTTTCTGGTGTTATTTACAGTGTGTTTATTCGGATTCTATGTTCAAAATGTCAAATATACTTCTATGATTTAAAATTTAATTGCTTTAATATTATCAAACTATCTTGCTCCCTGCGGTGGTAACCGCGGCTAGAAGTATCCTGTGTTTTGGTCCATACCAATTTCCGGTTCTTTCCCGTGGTTCACCTATTTTGTCCACCTGGTGGACCACGGGTAAACATATTCTTCCGTGGTCCACCAGGTGAACTAAGGTGAACCATAGGAAATTATTATTTAACCATGGTCCACCCTTGAGCACACAATCTTTTTGGTCTTTCGTTGACGTGCTTCACTGTAATTGAATCTTTTCAAGTGCACCTCTTTTTCAAGAACTTACAACGTATTGTTTCTTTATCGTTTGACAATTAATCTTTGAGTATTTCCTGACCATCTAACAGAATTAGATGTGTTCTGTTTAATGAAATTGTGCTCCGTCCCTGATCGCTTGTGAGTAAAATTAAATCTTATTAAAATGGGAGATACGCAAGACGAAGAAAGCGATTTGCACTATATTACCAGAAAGGGGGGCACTGTATTGGTGCATGATGTATATTTTTTCTACAGAGTCAAAACCTTTAAAAAAACCGCAGCGGTTTTATGGAGATGTGCGGAGTACAAAAAAAAGAAATGTACCGGAAATATTATCGTTAAGGTAAGTCAACATTCAGGAAGTCCTGTTTCGTAAACCTCCACGCTCCTAGAACTTTTCAAATACAAAAATTGATTTTTACATTTTTAAAATCTTTCAGGATGGAAAGGTGACAAGAAAAAAAAATTATTCATGTGCATCTGATTTTTCCAAAATTGTGGTTGCAAATGAAATTGAATCTTTGAAAAACAAAGTCAAAAACACTGATTTGCCTTTAACACAACTTTATAAGGATAGTGTTGATATTTTAGAAAGTAAAGGACTGAACATGGTTACGCAAATACCGTCGTTTTCGAGCATACAACACAACTTATATACAATAAGAAATAAATCTTTAGGAGTTAAAAAAACTATTTATAGCGATTTTGAAGAAGTGGAAGTTCCCATCAAATTTGCACACTTGGTTTTGGCAAACTATTTTTATGAAGGATCGCGAATCATTGTCTTTTGTTCAAAAAGAGCTAGAGAGATCATTGCTGATGTTACTGAATATTTCGGTGATGCCACTTTTTCTTGTTGTCCGAAACCATTCCAACAATTGTACATATTACATGGAGATATCGGAAGTACTATAACGACTACAAAAGTTGTACCGCTGATATACGTATTGATGCCGAACAAAAAACAGGAATCATATTCGATTGTGTTCGATTTAATTAAATCAAAGTTACCAAATTTCAATCCTAAAACAATGCATCATGATTTCGAGAAAGCCGCAATAAATGCTATTTATGCGCTTTTCCACATGTAACATTGCGCGGTTGTTTTTATCATTGGAAGAGGGCGATTTGGAAGAAGGCCAAAAAGTTCGTCTTAAAATCGAAAGGAGAAAAGCGGATCGCTGCATTAATTGCTGCTCTACCTTTGATACCCAATGAAAGCATCAAAGAAGGATTGGAGTATGTTAAATCTGAAAGCAGTGATAGCAAAAAAATGTTACTCTTCTTAAAGTACGTTGAAAGTTTTTGGCTGACTGATAAATTCAGTGAAATTTTGTGCGTATTTGTGAAAGACACCGCACCAATAATAGTGCAGAGTCTTATCATTCGAAATTGAATAAAGAAGTAAATAAAAGAAATGCAACGGTAATAAATCTATTAAAAGGTTTAACAAAACTAGAAACATCAAGTTTCAAGACAACATCGAAGAGAAGAAAAATATATATAGATAACGACGATGATATTCTGGGGATACAATTACAGTTAATAAATGGTGAAATTCCAATCAATTTCGCATTGGAGAAACTACGTTGAGAGCAATTTTAGTTTTCATCATTTTAATTAAAGTAAATTATTTCAATAAATGAATTTAAAAAAAAAATCATTCGGTATACTTCTTAATTTGTCGGGATCAATGTTGCATAGATTTAATCTAGCCAATGAAAAGAGGTGGACAATAGGCAATATACTATTTCAATAAAAATAATTTACGAGAGTTTAAGGTGGACCACGGAAGAATATGTTTACCCGTGGTCCACCAGGTGGACAAAAGGTGAACCACGGGAAAGAACCGCCAATTTCATCCCGCGACGCGACCTATGTACTTCTGTGGATATGCGCTCACACGTCCATGGTCATAGCACACACACATCAAATTGGAAAGGGACGCTTCCTCGTGGCCTCTCCTCGTGCTCCTAAACTACCTCCTAACAGATTTTGTGAAGGATTTGTCAATTCTACTCAAAAGACGCAAATGACCCAACGAGCTCTAGAGGCTGCAGTTCGGGCAAAAATTAAACCTTCGTGTGTAGTACTATTAGGGACCGACAAAAGGTGGTCAAGTAAGCGTTCCCACTGTCCGACCGTCGTACAAAAATGCTACCGACGTCAATACATGCTTAAATGCTACAGACGTGCAAACGACAAAGCTACTGCCGTGAAACGATAATAGGCTGTTCCCACAGTCATTACAAGATTATCAGTCGTGGCGATCCGTTTTAGTACTTAGATATGGAAATCCTAGCCCTTAAATTACTAAGTAAAATGACTGAAGTAGAAGTTACGATATTTTTATTACAGAAAATCCATACAAAATAGAACACTTGTGACGGATGACGGCAATTCTCACGAAGGCGAAGAGCATCTGCGGGCCACGAGCACCGGAGGATTGAGACTGCATGCAATTTATCAGTAGCAGCGCCATCTCTTCCAAAAGCTACAAGGCTCTACGCTGTCGCGGAACCAGACGAGCTTCGGAACAGCGAGGGCTCTACGCACAGCGGAACTCTCCCGCTTCACCAGCGCCACTCTGAACCATATGCGAAGCCACCTGCCCTTGACCGTGGACCGCAACGCCTGCTGTCTGTCACGGCACCATCGGCTAAGCCTGCTTTAAGGCTTGCATCGGGCTCAACATCTTAGCAGCACCCTCCGCAGTAAGAGTAACAGCACGGCCCGCAAGAATAACAGGGCCCGCAGCAAGGAGAGCAGAAAGGCCCGCAAGAATAGCAAGGCCCGCAGCAGGGAGAGCAACACGGTCCGCAACTACAGCAAGGCATCTTCGGTTCTTCCGTTTATTAGCCGATACAGTATTATAATGCTTGGTTTAAGAGTAAATGACACTTTTTTTTTTTTAGTTTAGTTTTTTTTAGTCTGGGTCTGAGCGTGTTGAAGGCTTGAAGTCGATTTGTTTAATGAGGTGAGCTGCGGCGGTATCATAAATGAAGAGTCGGTAGAAGACAAAATTTAATTTAAAATTTGAATTCAGTTCTTTTCTGAAAGTGTTTTTTTTTTGTAATTACTTTATTGTCAGTTTTCAATTTCGACCCTGACAAAAAAGGTTCGTACAAAGAAATATCTAAGTAGATTTATTAACAAAATGTACCTAGAGAGTCGTTTACACGATGCAAGTTTCTTTATTTTCATTAATATTTAAGAACAGTTATCACGTTTTGATTTCTCTCAAATTCAAAGTCCTTCAAAAAAGTCAAATAGTCAGTCAAAGTCTGACTAACTGAAATTTGGAGGGTGTGTTCTTCGTGAAGTGTGGGTTCTCCACTAAGAAAGAGTCTCTCTAAATTTTGCCCGAGGGTAAAGTTTGTCCATGTTTCCTTTAGTTCACGTGGGCAAAGCCACGGGCGGAAGATAGTTAAAACACAAACTTCTTTAAAACTTTATTAGGCATGTGTACACTTAACTTGGGCATTTATAAATGTATTTATTAGGTATGTCGACGCAAGCCTAATTATAATCAAAAATAATAACTTTAAGTTTAAGTTAAATTCATTTCTTGAGTTTTAAGAGATAGGAATTAGTTCAAAATGATTTTTAGTAAAGATTTGTTTAAAGAAACCTTAAACTGAATTATCTGTGGACCGGGCGGTAAGCACGGTGCGCATTATAATGTTTGAATGTTTTGCGATAAATAATTAATTCAAAGTTAAAACTGTATGCTAAAAATAGTAAAACGAATTACCAAACCATAATTTGCTACTTCAATCGACATTACTAGCAGTTTGTAATAAATAAGTGTTCATGACTTCCCAACGAGCACGCCATCTTGGAGAGCATGGCGCGCGTTTTAAATGTTAAAATGTTTTAAAATGTTTTGCGATAAATAATTAATTTAATGTTAAAACCGAGCGTTAAAAATAGTAAAATGAATTACCAAATCGTAGTTGGTTACTTTAATCAACATTATTGCAATCTGTGATAAATTAAAGTGTAATGACTTCGCAACGAGCACGCCATCTTGGATTTTAAAATATGGCGGGGCGTGCCGTTACGAAGACACATTCGCACAGAGAATTTGGTGAAGACAACTGGTGTTTGGTGTTTATCGTGTGAGTACCGATTAGAAGTTTAAATTATTTAGTTTAACTACTTGTGGTAATAAGTTAGTTTGCGTTAGTTAATATTAGTTTATAATAAGTTAGTTTGTGTTAATCTAATAAAAAGTGAATAGAAATATTGAGTGTTTCGTTATTTGCGATGAGTGAGCCTGGTGATGGAGATGGTGACGTCAGCAGAGCTGACGTCACGGTTTCTAAAAGTTCGGATGAGGTCGGCGCTCCGTTAGGTATGATATTTAAAATTCCCACTGAAATAAAGAAGACATAGAATTACTAATTCTATGTATATCTTCAAAACTCATTAAAATAACTAGAAACCTAAACGAAATGTTGGTACTTATACTGCTTACTGAAATTAAGTCGTAGACCTTCCAATACACAGAATTATTTTGTTTAAAACACATTTTCATGAGGTTTCGCAGAAGTTGCCACATTGACTTTGAATGTGATAACATAAACAAACCGTTCTCGGAATTATTATCGTTAGCATATAGCTCGAACCAGTCACATTTCGTGGTAGCTAACTAACTAAAACAATAGTACTATGATGGATACCTTAGATACCTATCTAGGATATGGAACTATCTACTAACAAACTATTCAGACGCGAGAAACTTTGATAGACAAGAGCCATTTATTTACTACTAGCTGCGCCCCGCGGTTCCACCCGCGGTTAAAAAGTATCCTATGGGCTATTCTAGAGCCTAGACTATAATCTGTCTCTGTGACAAATTTCATCCAGATCTGTTTAGGCGTGATTTGTTCTGGCGTGAAAGAGTAACAAACATCCATCCATTCTTTCGCGTTTATAATATTGGTAGGATTGTTTACCCATTCAAGTACGTAGAGTTCATTCGGAGTGACACATTGTGGCCGAAACAGGAACTAACGCCGGAACAGAACCTTTAGACTTTTAGTGATAAGGCCGCCAGTTGTTACAGTATAGTCAAAACTGGATTTTGGGCAAAAAAAAAAAACAAAATTGTGACGAACCGCCACCTTTGTTTACATTTTTATCTATAAATCCTCATCATAAGAATAGGAAAATTAAAAAGTAACGTTAAATACGTTACCTGTACATTTTATTCGAAAAATAATTAGGAGCCTCCACTCCTTTGTTGCCCTAGGGCCTCCAGACCTCTTAAACCGGCGCTGAGTCTTATGATACTCTTTTCCTTTTTTGTCTTGTTATTTCTAGTGTGGACAATAAAGAGTTAAAATTCTCGTCAAACAAAAATCCTATAGATTAAGGTCTCAGATCAACCTAGAGAGTAAGATGGCGCACGACGTATGATTTAGGTGAAGCCAAAAACCATCCAAAAACTACGCTACTCGCTTGGTCATTCATAACTCGACATTACGTGCATTGATTTATGTTATAATTTCGTGTACATAAATATTCATAGTGCATTATAAAAGTGTGGCCAGGACTAGATTTTGAGGTTCTTTTTAAAAAGTGTGTAGTTTATTTACAGGTCAATTTTGAAAAAGCCGTAACATTAAACTCTTACAAATATGTGCAGTTTTAGAATATTAAATCTACTAAAGGGTTGTAAATTGGAACGGAAATGGCTAACGTAGAGTTTAGGAAATAATATTAACACATTAACCGCACACACGTTTTAAAAGTGGCTTCAGCGAGATATAACGCAGTGTTCCATCTTTTCCTCTAGGTTGATCTGATATTAAGGTATGATTCCGAACTCAGAGCACGCAGCATTGCTGCCGCAACATTGCTGCTTAGCTCGGAATGTAATTTCATATAAAATTATAGAGACTATTATATGGGAACCAGTAGTGCTGCAGCAGCACTGCGCACAGCACAGCGGCGCAGCGGCCTTATTCCCACATCATTTCTTGTTCTGAACAAACTCTGCTTTGTGTGCCTTGGAAACAGGTGTATATACAGTTTGCAGTGCCTTTTTCTAAACTATTAATTTTAATCCTTGTAAATTACAAGGTTATTACGCAGAACATCGGCAGAAAGAGAAAACAACGAAGTGGAAAATATTTAAGGCCGCCTATTTTCACTTCAGAGAAAACCGTTACGACGAGCCTCTTAGACTGAGAACTAAGATTTATAAATACTACTCACCGATTCAAAATTCCAAAGTGTTTTTTACCTCCTCAAATAGCAGAGTTCGCGGAAAAGAAACGAGATTTTAACCTACTGAACAAACAAAACTATTATTAGTTAGTTACCCACTACCCACACTGCTAGGTATCTTTAATTATTACAATCATGTCCGGTGAGGAGCAGTCACTCGAAATCTCGAAATAATTAATGTTCTAGTTAATCGTAACAAAAGTTATGTTTCAATTAATTTCACCGAAATGCTGTTTGCCCGACTTTCAAGATTTGGTTAGTGTTTCAATGAAATGTCTACTGGAATTTCCACTTTAATCCGTGAGTTAGCGGAGTGGAATCCCAAAAGGAGAATCCTAAGAAATACGCATTGGTGTCGGTTTGAATGTAAAACAGTTAGCTGGTTCCAGTTACCTACTTTCTTTTTCTTTAATTTCGTCTCCATTCATACTTTCGTGACAATTTAGAACCTCTCGTATAAATCAGCCTCAAATTAAATTGTGGTTTAAATATAGCAATGGTAGGTAAAATAATAATACTCCGCTGTATACCTATAACAAAAAAGTGCCACAACCACACAAATATTGATCTGCATTTATTTGTGTGTTTTTGCTGTAAGTAAATGTATTTATGTTGGTTTCCTGCCCGCGTCATACAGTGGTTTAAAGATAGCATTCCATGAATTCACATTACCATTGACATGGAAAAAAGAGTATTGGATTTAATATTTATGTAAATAACCTACATAAAATATGAATTAGTATTATTCAATTGAAGAGTACAGGTACGTACTTCGTCCCACCCACCACCGGCACGGGGCGTGGTGGTGAGAATTCGTCTGGTCGCGCGATCAATTGATTTTATTATCTCTGTTGAAAACCAGTGATAGATCCTAATCTCAGAATAGCGAAAGAGGTACCCACCAATAATGATGCTGATGATGACTAATGATGGAAAGTACAACTCAATTATTTAATGAGTCACAAGAGCTGTCAAACTTCAAACTCTATTGCCAGAGACTTAGGATAGAGATACGGACGACAGACGTTATATTATAGATGGACAAAAATGACAATATACCTACCAAGGTATAGGTGCAGCGGTTGTTAGTCATAAAATGTCTCATACCTTGTTTGTAAGAAATTGCAAATTGTGCCTGTTTCCTAGCATTGGGACAGTGGCTCGAATTTGAGGGCCTTCTGGGAACTTCGTTTCGCTGAAGACATCCGTTTCGCTCGGTTCTCGGTAGGTACCGTCCCCTCTACTTGGAAATTCGCGATGTCTGGCCTACGCACCAAGGAAGAACAGGGACCCTATTCGGAGATTTGAGATTCTCATCTCACCATTTTGCGTCCTTGTTGCTCTAGTTTGAAACGTCATAGGTGTGAGAGAGACCAAGATAAAATCTCATCTCATCTCACTCACAAGAATAGCTCCTTCCAGAATTACAAAATTGCAAGGAATCATAGACAAACGGAAGTATTGCTATAGATAGATCCTTTAAATTGAATATAGGGGACTTAGTACCTTGGTACTTTAATTATAACTGCGATCAATTTGATACCCTAAATTTTCCTTCCGATGTTATTCTATAGGTTTAGCATAAGTTTCCTTTCAAAAACAACTTTAAGTTCTTTTTTTTTAAATAGCAATAGGGCACCGGCTCTTTCGGGCATTTCTAAATGAAAACGGATTTATTTATACATTTTCATATCATACACGATACCATAAGCATTTCTCGTCAGTTATACTACAGGAAACCCTATTCGGAGATTTGATATTTTATCTCACTCTTTATCGTCCTTGTTGCTCTCGTTTGAAACGTCATAGGAGTGAAAGTGACCAAGATAAAATCTCATCTCATCTCACGCGCAGGAATAGCCCCCCTAGTCAGTCTCTCTCAACTCATCTGGGGGGCTATTCCTGCGCGTGAGATGAGATGAGATTTTATCTTGGTCACTCTCACACCTATGCCGTTTGAAGCGAGAGTGACAAGGACGGAAAAAGATGAGATGACAATCTCAAATCTCCGAATAGGGCCACAGTTATAAACCTACCTATGTTTAACGTTAATCGTTTGAATATTTAAAAAAATAGTAAAAAGAAGCGATGATAGCCTAATTGCTAAGAAAAATGATTCTAAGCCTAATTGGAAGAAGGCACGATCCCAGCAAAGCGGCACGCAAGAATTTTATCATGTCCGTATTTAATGTTATATCGGCTATACCTAAATGACTGGAACCTGGATTGATGTCGACCAGTGAAGTGTGGGTGTTGATATACACCTCTGCAGCCGTGACGATAAGTAGGTATATTTAATGTATGTACCTATCAGCACTGATGTGATGGAATATTAATTATTTTACCATCGAACCATCGATAGTACCTTCACTACAATAATTACATTTATAATGTTGCCACGAAAAAAAAAACAGTTTATTTACAAAATCTTTGTAATTTTAAAAAACATATTTAACGTACTGTGGTTATAAAATTAATTGTCTCCACCATACCTAGGTATCTACTAAATGCTACTTACTAAAGACTAAACTATGCAATAACATTAACAATAGGTAATTCCATAATGACCGCAAGAATGTAGTAATTTCATAATAACTGGCGCGCCGGTGTCTGCTGTGACCGAAACCCTGATATGATAGAAATTGTCAGAATCGACGGATTCATAATTCGATTTATTAAATAATTCAGAGAAATATTGTCCGTTTCCATAATTGGTTACCGCAGGACGGTAATATGGAGAATTCTGTTAGATACCTATAGGGTAGGGTATCCGGTTAATTAGAACGAATAGAAATATAAATATGTATGATTACTTTTTTCTTTATGATTGTTTTGTAGTCCCAAATGGGACCTGAAACCAGACGCTGGGGCTTATACAAACTTTTTTTTTTATTTCTCCTATAAACCGTCTAACCGTCGCATTCAGATGTTAATGGTTATCTAAACCATTGCTAAAATCTAGGTACATTTTCGTAGGTAATCTTTTCTGTATACATTTATCGTCACGCCTTTCCCCCGATGGGGCTGGCAATGGGCCCCGTTTGAACACAACACACCTGATGGAAAGTGATGATGCGGTCTAAGATGGAGCACTAGCTCTTTTACACTAGCGATTATATACAAAGCGAGGCGATCAGGCAAGCACAAAACCACATATTAGGTACCTACCAAATAGTTTCTTCGTCAACAGCATCCTGTAAACTCGGGGCGTTATCGCCGCGCAATCGCCTCGCTTTGAAATCGCTCGCAAACCGCTAGCGCTAGTGTGATCGAGCTCTTACTTTCCCTATGCAAAGGTTTTTCACAGAAGTTAAAAATAACATTGCTGCTAATGATTACTCAGTATTTTGTGGAAAATTGCAGTTATATTTCTGGCTGGTTCGCAGAAGGGCTATCGGTTATCAGTATCGGGGTTTTGCAAGTTTACATTTTTAACCAATATTTAGAACGCAAATAAAAAACTAGGTTTGCGACTATTTAATGCACTGCTAACGTACGACTAACACATCGGACTAACGTATCCATATTAAAACAACTCAGGGTCACGACTAGAATACCATCTGTCTTAGAATGGTTCTTGAGTACTTCGGCAACCGTGCTAAGAAACAAGGCGAGAACCTGGAAAAGTTGATGGTGACAGGGAAAGACGGCAAGAGGTCACGAGGCCGCAGCCCGATACGTCGATCAGATCAGATTCGCACCGCTCTGGACACTTCAATCTACGAAGCGCTGCATGTTGTGGAAGACAGAAAACTTTGGCGGAAGATCGTAAGAGAGAGAGAGTAACTGGAGGTGGTGGTCACGACCCTCAGACATGAGGGATGCGACTTGAGGAGGAGGAACGTACGACTAATCAACAGTTGTGAAGCTGGACACAAACGCATAAAGTAAAAAACAAGCTGCTAGTGGCAGAACGCAAGGTGCTTCGAAAAATCCTTGGGCCCGTAATACGGGAAGGTAGCAGTTGGAAGATTCGAAAAACCCAAGAAATAGAATAGCATGCGCGTGACAAAATTCTTCTCGTCACTTTTTGTCGTGTGAGAACGTGACAAGGCTATGTGTAAATATACACCTGTCTCATTAAAAAGAGTCGACAAAATTTCGTTGTAAAAATAAAGTTCTAAGCATAAGTAGGTTAGACCATGGACTTTTGGGTAGAGATTTTGGCACGTACGATGATCTTACTTGCTATTGATTTTTTATGTTATTTTTTCTCAGTATTATGAGTCTTTCACGTGACAAAATCCATGAGATTTATCGATTAAATTTCGCAAGTGCCAATATAGAGCCTTTGATTATAAACAACATGCCGTGGCCACACTTTGGTCATATTTGCACCAATCTTAGCATTGGGGCCAAGACACTAATGTGTGTATCTGTCGTTGGACACAAAGTTGAAATTGAAGCCAATGTGTCACCAGTAATAAGGTTCAAAATTGATCTTTTTAAATTCAAGCCAAGCCTGAATCTAAAGAACAAATGTAAGCCCGGGCCATCAAGGTCTCAAAATAATCAACTTTTTTTTTTTATCCAATCCAAGTATAAAAAATCGCCTACCACACAAACCAAAAAAATAAAACAAGTCTTTTAAAAAATTAAGAATTTATTTAATTGTTATGAACCAGCATAGTTTTTATTTCTACATACAAATAATAGGCTCTGCATTTAATTTTTTTTAACTTTTCATGAAACTCTCCTACGTTTTCTCTTGGTGGTGTTCCCTTCTTCGTCACTTTGGCGCCTTTCGTCTTCATGGTCACTTCCCAGCGACAAGATTTCGGTAACTGCGTCATTTATATCTTCTTGGGTATCTGATAACATAATACATTTAAAAATAATAAAACCACTCTAATATTATAAACGCAAATATTTGGATGTTACCGTGCTAAGAGCGTACATCCATACAAATGTTTGTATGGATATAGCTCAGCAGGCTACAAGGTATTATATCCTTCCTTATTATAAAATCGAAATGTCTGTCTGTTTGTAGACTTTTCACGGCTAAACAGATCTTGATGAAATTTGATAATTAGTTACAGTATATCACGGGTAAGGTTTTTGGATACAATTTTTTCTGAATAAACGCGAACGACGTCGCGGGTAAAAGCAAGTATTAAATAAATCGTAGTTATAAAATTTTGAAATATTTATCCTATCCAATAAAATCTCTTTATTCGAGCTTCCTTCATTCGCGTTTTCACTATTCGCGGATTAAAAAATTGCGATCCAATTTCTATATTCACGGTAAAATATTTCTTTATTCGTGGATTGAAACGGTATATCGGTTCATACATTTTAATAAAAAGCATTCGGTATCCTTTGTAAATGCGTCGGCTAGTGGACTAAAAAAAAAATTGACTCGTGATATACTGTAACTAGTTATCGAATTTCATCAAGTTCCGTTCAGCCGTTTAGCCGTAAAAAGCCTACAGACAGACAAACAGACAGAGTTACTTATCGATTTTATAATTTCAGTGTGGATTTTAATAATATCCTAGAGCGTGTACCTTCATCTCTAGTTTGGTCGTTGTCCCGCTCCCTCGCGTTGAGCACTTGTTCTATGAGCGGCGCTTTGATCCTGAAGTCTCGCGCCGTGCCCAGCGACAGGTACTGCTGCCAGTCCAGCTGAAGAGGAAACAATGAGGATCTAAGGGTTTCATTGAGAGCTTGACATAGGTAGCTGAGGGTAAGCTTTGTCCACAGCTGAAGGTAACCTTTTTCGCGGTAGGCAGACACAAAAAAAAACACTTAAAACAAGTAACATTGGTTTATTTTATGTTTTATTAAAAGCTGTGGATTTGCTAAAATAAAAGAAACCAAAAAAAAAAACCCGACTGCAAAATGTAGTCTGACACTCCAGATACAATTAAAATGTTGTACCATAAGCCACTTCCGCTATCAAGACGATTCAAATGACACCTCACAAGTCGAAATCCATCAAGCTGTTTAGGCTGTAGGTAGTGCCAAAGAAACCAAATACCCAAAAAACATAACCCCCCTTTATTGTTATGGTGACGGTTATGGTGAACGAAAACGTCTCCGAATGATCGTGAATAGCACCGCAGATTGCCCTAAAATTTCCAACAGGCGTTTCCTTTTATTTATTGAAAGGAAAACAAACAGCTGTAGTAGTAGTAGTAGCAACAATACACACACACACTACTAAGTACACACAACTAAGACATAAAACAAACAAGCCTAGATAGTTTTCACTAATAAAGTAAGATAAATAAATTGAAAGAAAGTGCTACATAAATATCGAAATAACAAGAATGGGAATAAACTAGATACAAACATAAATAGTAGAAAAACCTACATAAAACCCTAAGTAAAAGCCTATAACATAAAGCTGTACCATATCAATTTATAAGAAATAGTAACAATCATAAAAAGTATAAAATAAATAATGATTAGGTACACAAAAAATTTGGAAAATATGTAATTTTTAAAGTAATTTTGTCTCGTATTTAATAAGTCAGTGTTCTCGTTATTAGTTACCTGAGCCTTCCCAGCCAGTATGGTGACATGTTTAGTATAGTTTTCCGCCTCTAACACCACTCGCGGTATTAGCTTAGTGTCGCGCAGGACTTTGCTCGCGTTCTCTTGCTTCTGAGACGCTTCTAAGTACGTTATGAGGTTGTCAATGATGCTGGATAACTTCTTCCCGCTCAGCTTTAGTAGCCGCTCGAACCTGGGGAATGAAAAAAGGTTTAGGGAACAATTGGAAAGAGATCCTGCCTATTTAAACTGATTAGCTCCGCCCGTGGTTGAATCTGCGGTCTCATTTTTTTCGGGATAAAAAGTACCCTATGTCCTTTTCTGTAACCAATCATCATGAAATTTTGCAAACACGTTGTATACAAAATTTCATGATGATTGGTTGAGAAGTTAAGGCGTGAAAGGGTTTTGGAACCAAACAGCGCGCCCAGAACACGAGATCTCTGTTCTGAAAGGCGGATAATGGTGGAGGTGTCGTTTTATGTAGGTACAATGGCGTTGGAAGCTTGTCAAAGTATGTAGGTCGTTTGAGTCGGTCTACCGATACCGTCACATTTGCCCAACGACCTTGTGAGGACCTGTATATTATGTTGGTGCAGGGCACTTTTTATAGCAAGCCGCCAGCACGCGGTCTCCTTGTTAGTTACCGTGCTAGGAGCGCCGTGGGCGGGTCCAGCTGCCTGGCGAGCGCGCCCAGCAGCGCCAGCAGCCGCACGCAGGCCAGCACGCGGTCTCCTTGTTAGTTACCGTGCTAGGAGCGCCGTGGGCGGGTCCAGCTGCCTGGCGAGCGCGCCCAGCAGCGCCAGCAGCCGCACGCAGGCCAGCACGCGGTCTCCTTGTTAGTTACCGTGCTAGGAGCGCCGTGGGCGGGTCCAGCTGCCTGGCGAGCGCGCCCAGCAGCGCCAGCAGCCGCACGCAGGCCAGCACGCGGTCTCCTTGTTAGTTACCGTGCTAGGAGCGCCGTGGGCGGGTCCAGCTGCCTGGCGAGCGCGCCCAGCAGCGCCAGCAGCCGCACGCAGGCCAGCACGCGGTCTCCTTGTTAGTTACCGTGCTAGGAGCGCCGTGGGCGGGTCCAGCTGCCTGGCGAGCGCGCCCAGCAGCGCCAGCAGCCGCACGCAGGCCAGCACGCGGTCTCCTTGTTAGTTACCGTGCTAGGAGCGCCGTGGGCGGGTCCAGCTGCCTGGCGAGCGCGCCCAGCAGCGCCAGCAGCCGCACGCAGGCCAGCACGCGGTCTCCTTGTTAGTTACCGTGCTAGGAGCGCCGTGGGCGGGTCCAGCTGCCTGGCGAGCGCGCCCAGCAGCGCCAGCAGCCGCACGCAGGCCAGCACGCGGTCTCCTTGTTAGTTACCGTGCTAGGAGCGCCGTGGGCGGGTCCAGCTGCCTGGCGAGCGCGCCCAGCAGCGCCAGCAGCCGCACGCAGGCCAGCACGCGGTCTCCTTGTTAGTTACCGTGCTAGGAGCGCCGTGGGCGGGTCCAGCTGCCTGGCGAGCGCGCCCAGCAGCGCCAGCAGCCGCACGCAGGCCAGCACGCGGTCTCCTTGTTAGTTACCGTGCTAGGAGCGCCGTGGGCGGGTCCAGCTGCCTGGCGAGCGCGCCCAGCAGCGCCAGCAGCCGCACGCAGGCCAGCACGCGGTCTCCTTGTTAGTTACCGTGCTAGGAGCGCCGTGGGCGGGTCCAGCTGCCTGGCGAGCGCGCCCAGCAGCGCCAGCAGCCGCACGCAGGCCAGCACGCGGTCTCCTTGTTAGTTACCGTGCTAGGAGCGCCGTGGGCGGGTCCAGCTGCCTGGCGAGCGCGCCCAGCAGCGCCAGCAGCCGCACGCAGGCCAGCACGCGGTCTCCTTGTTAGTTACCGTGCTAGGAGCGCCGTGGGCGGGTCCAGCTGCCTGGCGAGCGCGCCCAGCAGCGCCAGCAGCCGCACGCAGGCCAGCACGCGGTCTCCTTGTTAGTTACCGTGCTAGGAGCGCCGTGGGCGGGTCCAGCTGCCTGGCGAGCGCGCCCAGCAGCGCCAGCAGCCGCACGCAGGCCAGCACGCGGTCTCCTTGTTAGTTACCGTGCTAGGAGCGCCGTGGGCGGGTCCAGCTGCCTGGCGAGCGCGCCCAGCAGCGCCAGCAGCCGCACGCAGGCCAGCACGCGGTCTCCTTGTTAGTTACCGTGCTAGGAGCGCCGTGGGCGGGTCCAGCTGCCTGGCGAGCGCGCCCAGCAGCGCCAGCAGCCGCACGCAGGCCAGCACGCGGTCTCCTTGTTAGTTACCGTGCTAGGAGCGCCGTGGGCGGGTCCAGCTGCCTGGCGAGCGCGCCCAGCAGCGCCAGCAGCCGCACGCAGGCCGCTAGCACGCGGTCGCTGCCGCCGCCCACGCAGCACCGCAGCTTGCAGCACCGACCGCACCATGCGGTCAAATGGCATAGTTGGACAACCAGCGACTTGTACAGCTCTTTTACTTCTGCAATTAAAGTAAAAGGTTCTGTTCCGGAAATGAACGACCTCCGCATGGGGGATTTCAAATTTTTTCTCCTGAAATCCCCCAATTCAAAAACAAACTACCTCACTACGAAATTCAGAAATAATAAGAGTAGGTTGAATCATCATGGTCAAGGTTGGCTTGGTAGACAAGAGACAATTATGAAGTCAGATCATTATTAACGCTCTTGTTTTCTGCACATAAACCTAAATAAGCCAATTGGACGAAAAGGTATGTAAATAATTTGGCTGTATCTGTGTGTATTGGCTTAATCATGAAACGGAAAGCGTTTTCGAGACTTTAGTGGCGCGTTTATTAATATGGGTCTGCGACAGCTCAACAACCGATAATTCCCATACATTTTGTTTCAACGACTGGCTAGAGGAGTCAGAGCAGCTGTAAAACGCAGTTTGCGCTGGCACTATCAGTTTATACCTTTGTCGATTCTATGCGCATGCGTCCCTGCAGCCACGGCCGCCGCGACATTCAAGTCCTTAGCCCGCTGCAACAGATGCTCAGCGCATTTGAAGCGATTGTTGAGATGAGCACAGATGAGGTTGAGCACTGCGTGTCCGGTGGTGGAGTTGATGTACGGAAACTGGGAGGATTCTTCGCCGGCTGACGTGTCGTCTTCCTGTAACATCAGAAGCAGTAAAAATCCATACAGACAGATCAAAATGAACAGGGGGGCTATTCCTGCGCGTAAGATCAGATGAGATTTTATCTTGGTCACTCTCACACCTATGACGTTTCAAACGAGAGCAACAAGGACGAAATAAGGTGAGATGAAAATCTGATTTTTTTTTATTTTTTTTTTATGTACAATAGTTCGGCGTTTGACCACCAACTCGCCTGATGTTAAGCGACGTTGTGGTCTAAGATGGAGCACGACGACCTATAAGGTACTTATTCACTCTAGCCTTGAAGTTTTGCAGAGTGAAGAAGTACAAAGACAGCAGTTGAGTGAGGCGCTACAAGTGCGCTACTGCTCAAACCCGTCTTCGGAACGGTTACACCGGACTACATCCCGAAACACGACTAGGTCATTTCACGGCATGGCTTGGTCCGGTGGGTGGTAACTAGCCACGGCCGAAGCCTCCCACCAGAAAAAAATCTCCGAATAGGGCCACAGGTGAGAACCAAAGAACATTTACGAAATGGACAAAGCCATTCTATCATGTACCTAAGCGCTACCATGAGCGAGTTTATCGCTGTTAGAACGCTGTGCAATCGTCGGGTAATCTACGCATCTAGCGGCCGACAGCAGCGCGCTCACTAAACTGCTGATGTCTTGGTTACTGCGCCGGGTGTACTCTAGTGTCACTTCTTCTCTTCTTAGTCGTTTACACTCTTGTCAGAGTGGTCGTGGTCATCGGTCAGGGTGGTGGCTCGCTTCACAAGTCGTCGCCATTCGTCACTCATTCGTCATTCGTCATTTCTAGTATAATGTGAGTGTAACGTACGTCGATCCGTCCCAAGGCCTCGCTCAGCTTCCCCAGCAGCTGATCCATGAGCGGCGCCTCCTGCGTCGCGCCGCAGCCGGCCGACAGCAGCGCGCTCACTAAACTGCTGATGTCTTGGTTACTGCGCCTCACGTACTCTTCTAGTCTCTCTATCACCTAAACAACGATACAGTTCTAATTGTTGTTTTTTATTTTATTTTACTTATTTCGTGTAATCAACAGCGTTATGTACATAATATATATAATACAACGATTATACGTTTCTTAGTAAGGCCAAAACTGATTATACATTTTTTTTAAATGTAGAATAGGTCGACGTTTGACCACCAACTCGCCTGATGTTAAGCGACGTTGTGGTCTAAGATGGAGCACGACGACCTATAAAGTACTTATTCACTCTAGCCTTAAATATTTGTAGAGTAAAGAAGCACAAAGACGGCAGTTGAGTGAGGCGCTACAAGTGCGCTACTGCTCAGACTCAGACCCGTCTTCGGAACGGTTACACCGGACCACATCCCGAAACACGACTAGGTCATTTCACGGCATGGCTTGGTCCGGTGGGTGGTAACTAGCCACGGCCGAAGCCTCCCACCAGAGTTTGCTACCCGGTTAGCACTACCCGGGGACCACGTGTAGGGAATCAGAATAGAGTACACTCCTACGGACGTGGGTAGCTCAGCCCCCAAAACTAAACTTATAACGATCAATCAGTTATAAGTACAAATGTGTGTGTGTGTGCTGAGAGTGAGTGTACAGGAGGGAGAGGCACTAAGGCGCAGACCACCTTCCAGACCTGTGAATTGCGATAAGTAAACAAAAGACTGGTCTCTTCCTGTGCAATAGGGAACGCCGCCCGCGGTTGAATCTGCGTGTGTTATAACATGTTCTTGGCTACAGTGCGTGCGGCCTGAGGGGAAGGAAAAACATGTACAAAATTATAGGAATAGCCCCATGTTTGGAGATAGACTCGCCTGTACCATTTGGGATTGGATATCATCCGACGAAGTGTGGACATTGTAATACGCCTCTGCCGAACACTTTGGGGGAAAAGATGACATGACGATATGTAAACGCAAAACCGCCCGCATTCTACCATTTCATACATATGAAATGGTAGAATGCGGGCGGTTTTGCGCAGACCAAATTTGCACTTTTATTCTTGAGGGATACAAACCACGTTGTATAGGTGTGTAAATTGATTTATTATTTTTGCTACTCAGATCAACCTAGAGAATAAGGTGGTGCACGGCGTATGATTTAGGTGAAGCCAAAAACCATCCAAAAACTACGCTACCGTCGTATATGTACACAACACGCACACATTGACGCAAAAAACTACGCTACTCGCTTGGTCATTCTTACCTCGACATTATGTGCATTGGTTTATGGTATAATTCCGTGTAGGTACATAAATATGCATAGTAGTCCTTCCTACTAATATATTAAACGCGAAAGTTTGTATGGATGGATGGATGTTTGTTACTCTTTCACGCCAGAATGGCTGAACAGATCTGGATAAAATTTGACACAGAGATAGATTATAGTCTAGGATAGCACATAGGATACTTTTTAACTGCGGGTGAAACCGCGGGGCGCAGCTAGTGCTATATAAAAGTGTGGCCAGGACTACATTTTGAGGTTGACTGAGTATCGTCCGGCGAAGTGTGGGAGTTGTACACCTCTGCCAGCCCCTTCGGGGGAAAAGCGTGACGATATGTATGTAACAATGTTAAACTTACATTGCTCATATCCACACAGGCTTCTATAGGTACTTCTAGCAACAAGGCAGCAGTGGCTGAAAGAGACGAATGTATCTTCTTGTCCATAGGATCTCTCGCTTCCTCATCTTCCGCCTCTATCTTCAGAAGCGCCGAGTGTATGTGTTCTAGTATCGAAGCGATGCAAGTCGATGGGATGGCGTCGGTTTGACCAGCTGTAAGGCCGGAAATACGTCAAATTTCGATGACAAGTTAGCCTACAGTCTACACCTTAAGCAATTATTTCGCTAATATATTTGGCCTTGTTTGGCATTTGACCCTGTAGCGTCCTGAGTCGCATTTCTTACACAAACACTTTCGAGCGGATTACGCCTGGAACGACCTCAACCAAAACCTTAAACTTGTAGCAGTTTTTTGTCGGTAACTACTAGCAAAGCAGTGTTTTTAGACGAAACATTTCATACAAACTACTACTGATATGATCCAACGAGTAACATTACTCGGTTATAATAATCGGCAGTGTCTAGCTAGAGTACACCTAGATCAAACTTACTCAAAGCTGGTAAAAAGCTCTCCATCTTCAGGGAGTAGATGGGTGAGAACAGCAGAGAGAGACAAGTCTTGAACAGCTCCAAACAGCAAAGCGCTGTTGTCTCGTCGAACTCACGCATCGCTTCGAACCTAGAAGTAAGAAAAGGTTATATGGGCGTACCTAGACTTTTGTTAGGAGTGGGGAAGAAGTAAAACATTTTTTAGGGTTGGGGTAGAAGTAAATATCTTTTGTTAGGGGGTGGAGCAGAAATAAATGTACCTTTAATGGTCACATAACAATAAACTTTATTTCTTTCTACCTACTTTATTTACTTGAAAAACCTAAAGTTTGAGCTTCGAGTTAGGGACCACGGTGGGGCAGATATCCCATCTTGGCCTATCGTGGGTACGCCCATGAAAGGATAAATCAATGATTCCTAGAGTAGTCTATATCGACCCCTAGGGGTCGACGACGACTTACAAGGCTTCCATGAATTTTCAAAAATTCAATATTAGCTAGGCGAGGGTCTATGCAAAAACCGAAAAACATAGCTAGTGGTCTTTGAGACTGGGGACTACTGGGCTCAATAAATAGAATACTGACGTTTTCCTTCTCCGTAGGAGAACGTGTTAAATTCAAATACACAAAAAATATAATGATTTTTTAACTAATCACATTTCACACTAATATTATAAATGCGAAGGTTTGCATGGATGCATTATGTTTGTTACTCAATGTTTGTTACACGCCAGAACGGTTTTGGATGAAAATTGGCACATCAATAGATTATAGTCTGGAATAGCATATACGGGCTTTTTTAAACCGCAAATAACACTGCGGGGCGCTGCTTATAATTTATATCGCTACAATCGTCCATATAAGAAATTTAAGAACATACTTAACAATGCATTCATAACAACATCCATAAGTCTAGTCACACATACGGAACACAGGTGGGAGTCTCGCTGGCTGATGAGTTGGTTGCGTTGTTCCGTGGACTCGCACAGTACTTGTAGCAACATACCGACAGACACACCGCTTGTAGAGCACGGTAGCTACAGCCAGCCCGTGTGTGGCGACAGCGCGCTTGTCAGCCAGCTCGGCGAGCGCGGCCTGCACGCTGCGCACGGCCCACTGGTGGAAGTCTCGCTGGCTGATGAGTTGGTTGCGTTGTTCCGTCGATAACCATAGGACTTCTTCGCTGTTGATTCAATATACTGCGTTTTATTTAACAACTAGATTCAAGGTAACAGTGACTTGTGAGCAACGTGCAGCTTCTCACTACCTACTGGTAAAAGCATGAATGGGTGATCAGCAGGTTGCATTGTTCCGATGACCATTTTAGTTCTTCGATGTTTATTCAATAAACTGAACACATAACTTATTTTTAACATTTTGACAATATTTCATTAAACGGACATTTGGGATACTTTTTATTTGAAAAAGGCTGAAAAACAAATACTAATAAGTTACCTGTACAGTAGCTCTATCATCCTGCTGCAGAACCTAAGGTCCCACACACACGGCAGAGGTTTGAACGGTCCCGCTCTATCCTTCACCATGTTAGACAGTTTGACAGGCGCTTTTCCTTTGCCCTTCTGCGACTTCTGACTCTTTTGCGATTTAGTCTCCTTAGTCTCGTTCAACGTCTTATTACCTTTCTTGCCGAGTTTGGATGGCGCCTGTGAATAGTAAAGTACTTCACTAAAAAGTTATTTAAAATAATTTAGTTTGGTAAGCACTCTGTTTGTTGCTCACGTAATACTACCAGTAGTAAGTAGTATAGTTTGGTTCATATGGATTGAGGGAAGAGTTCATTGTCCTTTTATCGGTTTGCTCCATTCTGCCTTACGGGGGTCAATTTGGGGCCTATTCTGGATTGAAACAAATGTTGTCACCCTTCGTTCGTCTGATCAGGATTTGCAAACATTTATCACACAAATTATGTTTGTTTTGCAATAATATTAATTTCAAAAATAGTTTTGCAATCTATTTGAAACAAATCATAAGTATGTACTAATAATGATACCATCCGTAACATGGGTATTTTATACTCGATTAAAATGCCTCTTTTCATGTCTCTCCATTGACTGCCACTGAGAACTAATTTAAGGCGAGGCTTTCCCAGAACTTTAGGTATTTTACTCTACCTCAGGCCGCACTTTTTGGGAGCGCGACGTATTCATTCACGCGACACAAAAGTTGTGTGCGATGCGCCGCGCGCACGTCTTTCACCCGTCAGTCACGTTATGGTATCGAGTACCTAAACACCCATTTTTAGGAAATCGATAAAATAATCCGTCCGTCATTGTACTCATCCATTTTATGAACATTTTTTATTTGATGCCAAACAAAAAAAAATCTAAAAAATGCCGTTCAAGCCAATATAGGTACAACCAATCTCATGTCCACGAGTTGTTGTATTTTTGATGTGTGAGCAGTCGTGGCATTAGTTTCATTTTACCGGTAGTGTCATATTTCCATTTTATCACACTTCACACTCATAAATACAAAAGATTGCGATTGTGTGTGGAAGTTAGGTACTTACTCGTATTTCACTTATTCACACCTAAACGGCTAGACAGATGAGGATCATATTTGGAACGGAGTTAGCTTATGCCCTGGATTGACACATAGGCAACTTGTTATCCTTATTAGGACAAATATTTATACAGGGTGTTGGAATGATTGTGTAACTACCGGTATTCATTAAATAATACAACATAGTAAATTTCATTATTTTTGGGTATATTGTATAACAATAGTAATAACAATTTTAATTACCTTACTTTACCATTAGGTGCGTACTAATAATATTGTATGGTTTGTTAAATGTAACAAAGTTAAAAAACTACACGATTCAGATATAATTTTGAACAATAATTATGAAAGAATCGAGTAAACTTATACCGGATATATAGGTATACATACCCTGGGTACGAAGTGGCGGACATTCTGCTAGTACTAACAAAACATCCAATACAAAAATATACATTCACAATATTTACATTTATATATACAATTGAGCTATAGGTACGTAGTATTATTATTTGTTCTGTGATATAGTTGTAGAATCGATGGCAGCTTAGTTGGGAGTGGCAATTTTGCTCTGCTGGGTTCGAACCCAGCCGACGGCACGCACCAATTTGTTCATTGTGTGAACATATGTGCGTATTGTGTGTCATCTGCTACATAACTGGAGCCCGGTGTATGGCGACAGGCTGGCCCCCTGTCACATTTGGAACTGAATATCGTCCGGCGAAATGTGGGTGTTGTATTACACCTCTGCCAGCCCCCTCGGGGAAAAGCGTGACGATATGTATGCATGTCTAGTATATATTCTGTTACAAATGAAAAGTCCATAAGTTCTGTTACAAATGAAAATGCATTTATTTTTTTATACAGTAATGTAATGTTAATAAAAGTTATATTTACATATGTATTGAAGTCTTAACAAAAATATAACTATGATTTTATTCAAAATTACCACATTTGGCCTTGATAGAGGCCTTTAGTCGGTCTGGCCAAGAATCTATGGATTTACGGACTGTTTCCATGGGAAATTTAGCCACTGCTTGCTTCAAAGATTTCTTAAGTGACTCTATGTCGGCGTGTCGTTTAGAGCAGGCCATGCCCTCTAAACCTGACCATAATTTGTAGTCCAGGGGGTTTTGATCTGCAGCAGGATGATTTGATGATTTGATGGAGCAGGCCTATCAAGCGAAAGGCAGTGTACTGGTGGTCAGAGGAGATAGCGCAGCTGCGCGAGAACTGCTTACGCTCCCGAAGCGCTGGTGTGTTCCCCAAAGAGTGGAAGGAGGCAAGGTTGGTCCTCTTGAAGAAGGACGGCAGGGCCGCAGATTCTCCCTCTGCGTACCGTCCCATATGCCTGCTAGACGAGGCTGGCAAGTTGTTCGAAAGAATAATAGCCGCCCGTCTCTGCACACATCTATGGCAGGAAGGTCCCAACCTGTCAGATGACCAGTTCGGTTTCCGACAGGCGCGTTCGACAGTGGACGCGATTCTTCGCGTCCGTACGCTGGCGGACCAGGTAGTGTCCCGGGGTGGGAGGGTGTTGGCAATATCACTTGATATCGTCAACGCCTTTAACTCTCTGCCCTGGAGGGCTATTAGGGAGGCACTCGTGTTTCACGGAGTGCCCCTCTACCTGCAGCGCATAGTTGGTGCCTATCTGCGAGATAGATGTGTACAGTATGTGGGCAGGGAGGGTGCTTTGCATCAGAGAGAGGTGTGCTGCGGAGTTCCACAAGGGTCCGTGTTAGGCCCCCCGCTGTGGAACCTCGCGTACGATGCGGTACTGCGCGTCGATCTCCCCGCCGGCGTGAGAGTTGTTTGCTATGCAGATGACACTATTGTGCTTGCCGGCGGGGACTCCTTCGACGGGACCAAAGGGCTCGCCGAGCTTGGGGTGGCATGTGTCGTGGACAAGATCCACGAGCTGGGTCTACGGATAGCGCCTCATAAGACCGAGGCGTTATGGTTCCACAAACTCCCGAGAGGAAGGGAACCACCCAGCTTGTCGATTCGCGTAGGTGACGTTGACGTCCTGGTGGGGCGGTACCTCAAGTACCTTGGCCTCACTCTGGACGGGCGCTGGGACTTCGGAGAACACTTCAGCCGCACCGTCCCCCGGATCCAGAGGGTAGTGGGTGCTCTGCACAGACTGCTACCCAATCTTGGGAGACCCAGGGAGGGCGTGAGCCGCCTTTATGCGGGTGTCGTGCGGTCGATGGCCCTCTACGGAGCACCCGTCTGGTCTGCTAGACTGGGTGTTAGTCGCTGTAGGTTGTTATACAATAGACTACAGCGCACTATGGCCATCCGCATCGCGCGTGGATACCGTACGATATCCTTTGAAGCGGCGACCATCCTGGCGCGGTTCCCGCCCTTGGACGTCTTGGCGGGGATGGACGCACGTGTGTACGTTCGTCTCCGACAGGATGACGGGAGCGGAGCCACGCCTGCTGAAGTGCGGGTGCAAGAGCGCCGACGTGCGCTCCGGATGTGGCGCGAGCGGCTCGAGGAGCCACGATGCTCGCGCCAACGCATCGTCTGCGCCATAGCGCCAAACTTCGAAGCCTGGCTGGGGAGTTCGGTAACGTCACCTATCGACTCACACAGGTACTCACCGGGTACGGTTGCTTCGGTGAGTACCTGAGCAGGATCGGACGCGAATCGACACCACAATGCCACGATTGTGGGTGGGACTTGGATTCCGCGCAGCACATGCTCGAGCAATGCTCAGCGTGGAGCGCGGAGCGCGGAATCCTGGTCAACAGGATCGGGCAGGATCTCTCTCTGCCGAGCGTAGTAGCGGCTATGCTGGCAGATGAGGCAGCGTGGCAGGCCGTAGCCTCTTTCTGCGAGACCGTTATGGTTCAAAAAGAGGCAGCTGAGCGTGATCGAGAGAGGGCCGATCCCGCTCGGAGGAGGCGGCGGCGCCTCAAAAAAGGGGGTTTTGATCTGGGCTAGAGGAGGGCCAGTCTTCAGCCCTTATAAAGTCCGGAACATTGGCTTCCAGCCAGGCTTGGGTAGTTCGCGCCTTGTGACCATGTGCAGAGTCTAGTTGGAAACTCCACGGTAGATTTTTAAAAAGTGTATTGCTAAGGGGTTGTACAACACCATTTAAGACGGTCTCTTGATACACTTTGGCAGAAGTTTTAACCCCCTTTTCACAAAAACTAAGCTTTGTGACGCCGTGATAGGATACCCCCCACCAAACCATGACTGACGCAGGATGATGACCACGCTGAGTGAAACAGGGTCAATGTCATCCACGTGCCTAAAACAAAATAAAAATAAATATTTATAAGTATGATTTCCAAAAGTTCAAAATATAAAAATTCTAAAAAACCGACCAAGTTCGAGTCGGACTCGCGCACGGAAGCTGTCTTTTAAGCTTGTTGATATGTATGTACATAATTATATAACAACTACATTATAAATAAATGAGCTTTCAAATGACACCTCAAACTACTGATTTGATGAGATAGAACTCGAGATATAAGCAATAATCTACAACGGTCGGCGTACATCTTTGTGACGTATATACATAGCTTCGCCTGTCCCCGCTATCGCTTCTTACAACCGGCAGCTTCGAATTTCAAAGGCAACGACGAACACATCCATACCAGTCGTAGGTTTATAAAAGCCGTACTTACAAGATTTACCGAAATGCTCGAATTTCGCTAATCGTTAAAAACAGCCAAAATCACGTTGCAGTACTAATCAGGCCTAGATGTGTTCAAATCATACGGCTATAACTCAAACGCTACCAAACACTCGTGTAGTACAGATTGTTCAGTCAAAAATGAAAGTATGAACGACGTCCCCTATCTCACCTAACACCCTATATAATTTACATACATACAGTACAGTCAAAACTTAGCGAAGATCCGCCACCTTGCATGTTACAAAAAGAAGGTAGGTAGGTACTTACGTTTCGTCAATTGCAATGTCATCAGAGTTTATTACATTCTCTTGAAGTACTCTTCTGCAAAAAAAAAAACGAAGATAAGTATTCATGTAGGTAAGTATAACTACGTAAATATCACTACTAGATATACCACTAGGCCGGGTATTTACTCGTTGTGCAGTTCAGATTGCTCAGTAAAAATGAAAGTATGAACGTCGTCCCGTATCTTACCTAACATCCTGTATAGTTAAAACTTAGCGAAGATCCGCCGCCCTGCATGTTACAAAAGGTAGGTAGGTACTTACGTTTCGTCAATTCCAATGTCATCGGAGTTTATTACATTTAGTTGTACTTAGTACTCTTCTGAAAAAAAAAACAAAACTGTAAGATAGGTATTCGTGTAAGTAGGTATAACTATATAAATATAAATATCACTGGTATGCCACTAGGTCGGGTATTTACTCGTTGTGCAGTTCAGATTGCTCAGTAAAAATGAAAGTATGAACGTCGTCCCGTATCTCACCTAACATCCTACATACCTATATAGTCAAAACTTAGCGAAGATCCGCAGCCCTGCATGTTACAAAAGGTAGGTAGGTACTTACGTTTCGTCAATTCCAATGTCATCGGAGTTTATTAAATTTGGTTGTAGTACTCTTCTGAAAAAAAAAAAAACAAAACTGTAAGATAGGTATTCGTGTAAGTAGGTATAACTATATAAATATAAATATCACTGGTATGCCACTAGGGCGGGTATTTACTCGTTGTGCAGTTTAGAATGCTCAGGAAAAATGAAAGTATGAACGTCGCTCCGTATCCGTATCTCACAAGTTGTCTGGGTGAAATAATAAATGGTGACCGACATAGTCAAAACTTCGCAGAACACCCGCCTCCCTGCGTGGTACAAAAGGTAGGTAGGTACTTACGTTTCGTCAATTCCAAAGTCATTGGAGTTTGTTACGTAGTAGTCTTCTGCAAAAAAAAACTGTAACTGTAGGTAGGTATAACTACATAAATATCACTAGTAGGTATACCACTAGGCCGGGTATTTACATCGTGAATACACGTAACGAGACAAAAAAGTATCTATGATGATGAGTATGATATTTGAAAACACTAAAACGAATATAAGTAGGTACTAATAGATTTGTTGATACATCATCTGACTACAAAAAGCAATGCAAGAAATGTCGATTCTAGTAAATAAAAACAATGATTACCAATTTAATCTAGTAGAAGTTTATCTACTTACCGACGTTTGCTCCTTGACTCGTACGATTTTCTAAAAGCCAGACTTGAGCATTCTTTTCGTTTATTATGTTTGTTACCCATTATGGCAAAACTAAATGCTTGGTTGGTGTTGGTGTGTGCGGCACTGCGGAGATCACAAAAATTTGGCACACGTCCGGCGTCGACGGGGTCTGCGGGCGGACTGGCGGTCACGCAAACGTGCCTTTTTACCATGAATTCGTGATAAAAAAATCATATAAAATTACCATGTTAACTTTTTAACATTTTTATTTATGATTCCATTTTTTTATTGCATTGTAATTCGTAAAAAAAATAAAAAAGCAATATGATTTGTAAAAATTAAGTCGTAAATCGTGTTTAAAATACCAAATAGAGGTGACTTTGGATTTTTTTTCTATCGAGTGAAGTTATTCATTACATGTATCAGATTTATGATTCCACTTAAAAACATGCTTAAGAATAACATATTTTTTTTTATACAGTAAAAACCATGGTTTATCTTAGAGAAAAGTTGATTCTTGCTAGACGTTTTCTGGCCAGGCTCGCCTCGGGACACTTCCACACACGGTCGCCTGACCCCAAACTAAGCAAAGCTTGTACTATGGCTGCCAGAGACTGATATACATACTTATATATTTTTAAATACATATTAATACCCAGACATAGAACAAACACAAATGTTCATCGCATAAATGTTTGCCCTAGGTGGGAATCGAACCCACGCCCCCAAGCTCAGAAGGCAGGTTCACTACCAACTGAGCCACCGAGGCAGTCGAGTAATTTCTTTCATAAGCATCAAGATACCCGTAATGTACTTATTTATATACCTAGTATTTTATAGCACCATCTAGTTTAATTCGCTTTAAAGTAGAACATAGCGTCGGTAACTTCACACCAATATGTCTTTTCCACACGAACGCGGTGCTACGCGGTAGCAATATTCGCGTATGTTTCATCTCGCTCTGTCTGTCTGGAATTTCCTATAACTTCTTCTCGGTCTGTATAGCATCGCTTCGCTACCGCGGTTCATCGCGTCGCGGTGTAAAAATAGCATATAAACTTGAATACAAAAAGAAACTAACCTTTGTCTGTTCCAACAGTTGATTGCAAGCTTTAAACAGCTTATAGACTGAGGAGGCTGCGTCGCTACTGTCGAGGTTCCACTGCATTATCTTATACGCTATGAGGGCTTCGTAACACTGCAGTATTTGCTGAACCTTAATACATTTCGCTTTGGACTCTGGAGTCAAGTCGGCGAGGCCGTGGTCTTCCTAGAAATTATAATCTTGATTTTAAAATCGAGGTATTTCAATTTTTCGCAACGATGGTATACAAATAGTAATGTGGCAAAACACAATCACATCACATTGATTTATATTGTAAATGCAATTTATTTTTATTGAGTGAGAGGTAGAGGATGAGTTTTGTTATTTCTTTGTGCTAAAACGGCTGCGGATTTGGGTGAAGTACGAAGTATGTATAGTAGTAATGAGTACTAACATACTATCCATACCCAATAAGTAGGTATAACAACGAAAATAGGGTGTATCTTTAAACTGCGGCCATGTTCTAGATATCATTGTATACTCACCATTATGACCAACTTTTAGGGGCCAACCCTACATTGGGAAAAAAAATCTGATGTTCCATACATAAAGTTCATTGACCATCGGCAAAACTTATGGAACAGCTGTTTTTTCTCGACTTCAGAGACTCCATCGTAAAAGTTGGTCGTAATGAAGAGTTGTGGGTACAATGATATAACATAACATAACAAATCGTCACGCCTTTCCCCGGCAGAGGTGTACAACACCCACACTTTGCCGGACGATATTCAGTTGCCATACACCGGGGCTCCAGTTATGTAGCAGATGGCATTAAATACGCACTTAAGGGTCCGAAGCCGCTCCCTTTGGCTTGAGAGGCGGACCTCCATCGACTAGACTATCATCGCTTTAATGTACAATTTTACAAGAACCAATGTACCTACCATAGATTGCACAAGAGTACAATGATATCTTAGAACAAGTCTGTCGTTTAAAGAGACACTCCGCGTAATGTAATCTCACCAAATCTATCTCAAACTCGCAGCGGCACAGTTTCTCCATGATTCTATTCAGCTTTGTCTTTAGAAACGCGCCCGACTCCACCTGACTCGCGAGGATGTCGTCTTCTTCGTCTTCGGTGGCTTGTGTGAACTGGGCTATAGCATATAGCAGGCTGGCTATCGGCTCCTGGAGTTTTATTTATTTAAAAAAAAAAACAATTCCTGTAGAACAGCGGATGAAAGGCGTAGCTAGTACATAATCTATTTCAATGAGTATAATGACTATTTAATTCAGAATTATTTACACGAAAATGCGAATCATATCCCTGGAGCAAACAAATGAAGAAGTTTTTAATATGTAGCTAGCTAAATTTAATATGTGGTTTCAGAGTTAATTAAATTAGAAAGAAATACACTAAATTGTGGTATTCAAAAATGTTTTTTAAGTTCCACAATAAACAATGATTTTACCAAATAAACGTACATACGCGAGACACAAGCGGTAGTGCCTACGACTTCACACTGTTCTCTCGGACTTCTCGGACTTCACTCGGAAGGCGGCTGTTGCGAGAGAGAGAGAGCGCTGCGCGGCGATATACCTGTCCCGTACTGCAATCGGTTTTGGAGGCGTGCGCCGGCGGTGGCAGCGGCTCAGAACTACATTTACACGCAACGACCGCCTTCCGATATTTAGATCGTAAGTGTGCTACAAACAATCGTAATGCTCGTTGGGTGTTATTGATTTGGGTAATACTGTATTACTGGAGCACCCTATGTTTGTTGGCACGGTGCGCCATCGCTGCGACTGCTGGACGAGTAGGTTACTACATAGAACTGGTTTTTGTGTTCTAGCGACAGCAGTTTTGTGCGATAGGCGCATCGTTTTTTGTGTAATGTAGGTATTTGTTATTGTTGTATTTTGTAAGATTCTTTTATGTGTAAGTAGTCTATTAGAGAACTAGTTGTCTAGTTAAACCTAATATAGGTTTTAAGACAACTATTTAACTATAATTCAATTGTTATATGTATCATTAAATAAATAAATAAAAAATAAACAACATACGTACAGTTAACACAGCAGTGGCCCCAGTCAGTTGCACGCACTTGTCTAGTTTGAGCGCCGTCGTGGTTGCTTCGTCTTCAGGCAGGTACTTAGTGACATGCTCGTAGAGAATCTCCAGTATAGACTCGTGGAGCGCTGACTTGTCCTTGGCGCACTCGAAGATGCCTACAATATAATACAAAACTCTTTATTGACACGAAATACAAAACATATTTAACGTAAACACTCAAAAATATCGGCGCAATGGGCAGTCTTATCGCTTAAGAGCGATCTCTTCCAGACAACCTTTGGATGGAATATAGACTCCAAGGGACCTAAGTATTAGGTCCTTACGTATGAAATTGGCGTTTTGTACGGGAGGAATAAAAAGTCGATTTTTTTTTGTAAAATATATTTAATTAATCAAAGTATGCACCGTTGTTATCTATGCACTTTTGCCATCTTATGGGTAGTTCATTTATCCCTTTACTATAAAAACCATGGGGGCGAGAATCAATAAACTCTTTGAAGGCGGTTTGGACTACTGCATCGGAGTGGAATTTTTTTCCTTGTAAGAAGTTGTCCAAATTCCGGAAGAAATGGTAATCTGTTAGAGCAAGGTCCGGGGAGTACGGTGGATGTCGCAGACATTCCAATTGTAGCTCAGCTTACTTAGTGGTTGTTTGTTGTGCAGTGTGTGGTCTTGCGTTGTCGTGAAGCAGCAGTGGCCTAGAGCGATTGACCAATCTTCGGTTGTTTAACAGCTAGTTCTTCCTTCATGGTTTGCAGTTGCTGACAATAGATATCTGCCATAATCGTTTGGCCAGATTTAAGAAAGCTGTAGTGAACGACACCGGCGCTAGTCCACCAAACACTTACAAGTAACTTTTTCTGAGTCAATTTTCATTTAGGGCAGGATTTGGCTGGGTCTCCAGGGTTCAGCCATTGCGATGAGCGCTTTCGATTATCGTACAATATCCACTTTTCATCACAAGTAATGATTCAATTTAAAATCCCTTCATTATTGTGTCGGTTGAGCAAAGTAACACAGCAGGCGACCCGTGTTTGCAAGTTCGATTCACTCAATTCATGAGGTACCCATCGTTCGAGTTTTCTTACTTTCCCGATTTGCTTCAAGTGGATTAATACAGTTTTGTCACTTACCCCGAAGCCTGCTGCTATCTCTGAAGTGCTTTGTGATGGATCCGCTTCCACAATAGCCTTTAAATCTTCGTTTCTCACTTTGATCTCCGGCCGTCCACGGGGTTGGTTCTTAAGGTCGAAATTTCCAGAACGAAAACGTTGAAACCAAAAACGTACCGTGCTGTCTTTAGCGACACCAGCGCCGTACACATCATTAATTCTTCGAGCTGTTTCTGCAGCACTGGTGCCACGGTAGAACTCGTACTCGTAAATATACCGATATTTCATGTTTTCCATAGCGCGGTAATAAGCGACGCCAAATAAAAAATTATGAGGAAAATAACAAATGAATGACTGTATTCCAAAGAAAAAAAAAACCAGCTTAATGAATTTATTAATTTGAATTTCGAATTCTTAACCAAAGAGGAGATATTTCAGATCAAAATGATCAGTACGACAAAACGCTAATTTCATACGTAAGGACCTTATATTTGATATGAACTATTATATATATGTATATTTATTTATAACTATTATATATGGACTATTTTTGCAAAGCAGACATCTTTTATCTTTTATTTTTCTTTGTGTGACATTATTTAAATTTGATGAAAATTGTGTTCAAATTCCAATTAGCCATTTTGTAGTACCTATTAGAAGTGTAATTTAGTACGTAGTTGCATGCCGAAAGGCGGATAATGGCGTTCAATGTATTATTTTTAACATCTGTATTTTATCCGTAAACGCAATGAATAAATAAATTGAATTGAATTTGAATTTCAGCTTGATACCTCCACGCGTTTCTCGTTGTTTTCTTGATAGCTCCATAAAGCTGATCTACCGGAGCTACAGTAATGGGTTAGTAATGACCACTTGCACTAAATATAAGAATTGCCTGAGTCCTTGCTTAGTTAGGTTTAACCCGACGAGGGACACCATAGAGCGCGGTCTGCGAAAACCGAATTTCCAAAAATCGACCGTCGCTTGCGCAATGCAGCGTTGCTTATCGCTTGTCCGGAATACGACTTTGAATTTCAAAACTCAAAAAAGATTGACCTTATGTGTGCAGCATAGAGTTGGTTTTCACGTGTCGTTCCTCAAGTACACACGCTGTGGTGTGTGTGTGTGTAAGGCACTCGGCGGGTCCTCTGCGAAATATTCGCTTATCGGCAAATAAAGTTAAGATTCTCTTTGATCGAACTGCACGCGGTGTGCAAATTTGATTGAAATCGGTTAAGTAGTTTAGGAGTCTATAGCGGACAAACAACGTGACACGTAATTTATATATATTAAGATATTAACTACTTACTGCTGTAAAGGAGGTGTTTAACAGCGGCGTCCTGAACGAGGCAGCGGCGCAGTATCGACACAACTTCTATGCACACAGCTTCGTTGCGCACACGAGATGTCACCCTGAAAGTTTTAATTCATAATCATCACATTAAAATGACGCAGAAACGAGATGCAGTGGATCGTTAAGAAAAACGAAGCACGATAATTTAACTATGTGCTACATTATGGGGCTACTTGAATCACGACAAACTCACAATCATTCGGAATCGTTTCTGATCGGATTCCAAAAATTTTAAATTGAAAATAACAAAACGTCGCGCCTTTCCCCCGAGGGGGCTGGCAGAGGTGTAAAACAACACCCACACTTCGCCGCACGATATTCAGTCCCAAATGTGACAGGGGGCGAGCTTGTCGCCATACACCGGGCTCCAGTCATGTAGCAGATGACATACAATACGCACATATGCCTTTCCCCCGAGGGGGCTGGCAGAGGTGTAAAACAACACCCACACTTCGCCGCACGATTTCAGTCCCAAATGTCACAGGGGGCGAACCTGTCGCCATACACCGGACTCCAGTCATGTAGCAGATAACATACAATACGCACATATGTCCACACAATTAACAAATTGGTATGTGCCGTCTTGCAGGACGGAGAGGAACCCGGAGAGGCCAGGCAGCGGTGGTACTATTGTGTACAGTATGATACTGACGCGTTTCCCTGGTGCGTGGCGTGCATGTCCACAGTGAGCTGCGTGAGGTAGGAGTGCGCGCTGTAGTGCTCGCTGCCGCCCTGGCTGCTGCACACAGCGGGAGAGCGGGAGAGACGCATGTGGCGCAGGACGGAGAGGAACCCGGAGAGGGCCAGGCAGCGGTGCACGGAATCCCTACAACACATTAACACATCTATCATAGGCCTTTTGACATCCTTATAGACGATTATTAAGCAGAATGTTATGTGTAGTGGTGCTGTTTAAATAATTCCTATTAAGTGAGGCGTCAAATAATAGGTAGAAGTAACCAGCAAAGCGGACACTGTTGGAAAAATAATCATCACAGGCCTTCGGACAACCATACAGATTTAAGTCGCATCCGTTAGGAGGTAAGGAGTCGGTTCCGCTCATGGTACGAGTATAGTAGGCCAATATGGTATCCCTGGCCACAATGCTCCGGTTGTATGGAAAATACCGCGCGGAGCCAAACTTAGTTAAGAATTGAGCGTCGTCCAGTAAAATGATTTTATTAAAGTGAAGTTTGTAAGTATCGTTTTTTCGTAAGACTATTCGTGTGTAAAAAAATGGCGAAACATTTGAGACAATACTTAAAAATTGTGTAAACTTCTATCTAGAAGTGACTAAAACGTTTGTTTAAAGTTATGGTTTAGCCTTTAGCGCAATATTACCTAGAATAAAGCCCCTTGCGACACACCATAACCAGAACATCCCTGGTCCTAGTGCTGTAGTTAAATAGCGGATGTACCGCGTCTAACACGGCCGCTGCCGGCTTGTACTCAGTTACTGTGGGCTGGCAGTTCTCTAATATCGTACTCAGTTGGGTACAACGTTCGACGGACGCTGGGGTTAGTTTGCACAGAACGTATAGACAATCTGGAACAAAAATAAATGTGACCTTTTAAAAGCTGGAGCATGGTCTAAAAAAACCAGGTCCAGGTCAACAACATATGGGAGTTGACATCCGTCTACGTCACCCGTCATTGTCTCTCTCGAACATTTTGCAAATGACTTATTTCGGTCTTGCTTGCACATCGATTGACGTCACTGTGTGTCACCCACGTGACCTTTTTTAAACGCTGTACCTGTATGGCGGAGTATATTATTATACCACGGACGGGAGGATGGTTGCGCAATTTTCTTCTTTCTATTAAACAATAAACCTGTCTTCTGATCTTTTAAGCACATCCAGTAGGTTAAAAAAACGATCATAAACGACAAATAAGAATTGTGAAGTATTGAATTTGCTAATGACGCTTTTTAGCCAACATTCAGAAGTGGGATAATAGAATATATGGGATATAATAGAAGTGTAGTTATGTCAGGAGCCGACGTGCACCAGTTTGTGCGGAACCGACTGGGAGTAGAGGCACCGGTGGTAGCGATGCAGCGCCTGGAGTCAACTGTACGTGAGACTTATTTCAAGTCTTACTTACTACGGGTTCCAGCGAAACACAAGGCAGCACTACTCTCGCCTGAGTTCTGGCCAAAAGGGCTAGTGTTCCGGCGCTACTGGGAGGCCGCACAGGGACCAAAAGCCCAGAAGATTTAGTTAATTTTATTGATGTTATTTATATGTATGTTAGTCTGTAAGGTATTTATCTTCTATGGGCCTCTGTAACTTGCATTGTATGCAAGTTATATTGCCTGAAATAAATGGATTATTATTATTATTATTATATACCTGCGTATTGTTTCTGCACAGAATCCTGCGCCAGCTTGTCCGCCAACTGACTCAGTATGTGTCCCGCTGTTTCGGGCTGGGACTTACTCAGTCGGACCAGGATCAATTTCCCGTAAGACCAGCATGATTGGGCTACTGGCTTTATACGAGACACGGCGAGAAGGCAGAACGCTAGGTTGATGAGACCGACCACGGTTAGTTCGCGGTGGTTGGCGCTGTAACAAGGGAATTTGAACTTTACAGAAGGGGGCGTTAGACACATGATCGGATCAGCACATGCGTTCCGCAGTATTTGTTGATCGGGAAGGCTATGAATACTTATATGTCTAGAGAGAGTTCCGTGCGTTTTATGTACGGAAAGTGACGGGCCAACTTTTTTAAATTAGTGTGCGTGAGTCTTTTACTAGGGTTGCATCATACATTTTGTTCATTTAGAACCTAACAGTTGGCTGATATTTTTTTTTTTTTTTTTGGCCCGTGCAATGTTTTTTTAATCCTTATCGACATATCATTTATCAAAGCGGGAAGGCTGGCCCGAAGCAATTACTACACAATGTGCGACTGTTCGGCTAGTGCCGATCGGTACTATGTAAGCGGCATATAAGCGGGTCGGCACATTCAGTTCGGCAGTATTCGGCAATATTCGACAGAACGGCAAGGTTGCCCCAACCAACATATACTCGGTTTTGCCGCCCTAATGGATTCATGAATTCCGGCCCGCTTCTGTGTAGCACCCCTAACATTGAACTGTTTGATGTGTTACTTTTAGTTAATTCTGTTCTTTTCTCCTACTTTTTTTCTCACCTCTCAGTAGTCAGCACCTTCAGCACGCTACCGACGTCTACATCGGGCGGAATAACCGAACGCACCCAAGCAGACTCTTTCCTTTTGAGATCGTCCATAACTCGCTGTTCTATCGCCAACCTTATTGTCTACGAAAAAGAATTCAATTTGTGTAAATAATTTACAAACACATAATAATTAATTAATTAAAGTATTTGCAGTTTTTTTGCCCTACTTATCTAACTACTAGTTGCGGCTCACGGTTTTGCCCGTCACAATTAAAAAGTAGCCTATGTATAGGTTTCAGGGTATAAGTTACCTCATTACGTATACCAAATTAAATCTGTCCATACATTTAAGCATGAACAAGTAACGAACAAACACACAGACTTTCGTCTTTATATGTAATTGTTTAATTTAAATAAAATAATGTTAATATGGGCCCGTGTTGTTATTTTCAACCTGTGCCTCAATTAAATGATTTTTAGTATAAAGATAATTAAAACCTTAATTAAATTTATTCATTGTGTGAACATATGTGCGTATTGTATGTGATCTGCTACATGACTGGAGCCCGGTGTGTGGCGACAGGCTCGCCCCCTGTCACATTTGGGACTGAATATCGTACGGCGAAGTGTGGGTGTTGTATTACACCTCTGCCAGCCCCCACGGGGGAAAGGCGTGACGATATGTTATGTTAAGTATGATCAAAAACATTTTTCTTACATCCAAGCAAACAGATCTGAAATCAGCTCCTTTATCAGATATGGCCAGCGCGACGTCCATCACGAACGGAGCTCGCAGCAGCTGAGTCCGGGGCCACAGCTTGATGTGCTTGCGGACCAGTTGCGGCTCCACCGCGCCTTGCGAGATGTGGTAGATGCACGTTGAGAGGCAAAGGCTGAGCTCAGCTGGACTGTGAGGTGCTGCACAATCAAAAAATAAGTATTTATTTTCTGAGATTTGAAATGGAGCACGTTCTTTTACTTGCTAGACCGCGAATAGCCATTTTGCTTAGCGCGCCGCTTCAGACTATATGCCGCCTCAGGTCTATCCTTTAGGTTGATCTGAGCATGCCGCATTGTCACTCGTGTGTGAGGCAAGCAGTGAATTGTCACTGTGGGTGTTATTCAACTCTGCAATAGATAAAAGGGCCCAGCAACTCAACAGGTAATGACGCAGCAGACGAACTGGACAGAAGATGATCAGAAGAAATAGTGTAGCCGGGAGCCACTACTGCCTATACGAAAGCCCAGCAAAAAATGTGCCTGCGTAACAAATCTAAAGAGACCCATCTTACAGAATTGCCAATGTTGAGGGCTGCAGGCAAACTAAAGATGTGGTTCCAGTGACATCAAAAAGATTTGCACACAATCTCATCCAACTAAAAAGGGACAGAATTCGCAAAGCTATAGGTACTTTAACTGGTCACTGTCGCCTAAACAAACATCTGTTTAATATAGGTATGACAGACAGCCCCTCTGTGCAGAGGATGCCTGGAAGCAGAGGAAACGCCACGGCACGTGGTTCTAGAATACATGAGCATGGCAGATCAACAGGCTCAGATCCTTCAATCCCTATCGTCACTCCCGGAGGCTTCCGGCAGCCTAAAAGGGCTGCTAACCTTTTGGGAGCACCTGGGCTGGTTGGAGTAAGAGGAAGGGCAGAGAAGAAGGCTTCACGCACAATGGCCCAATCAAGTGGCTACATGTGGAAAATGCCCCGCTAAACAAATAAACAGTGAAGTTTTATTCGATAATACACTTGTAGCGAGTATTCACTGTGTATCACTTAGACTTTAGTGATTCAGGGAGATTGTACCTACTTATATCATCAACATCCATGGTGGTGGATTCGGAATCTGTGGATGGTGGCTCCAGCTTGCTGTACAGTCGCGTACTGAAGTAGTTGCTCAAATGCGCCAATACAATATCCAAGTTATACAACTTACAAAGCCTGAAAAACAGAAGCAGCTTTTTAATTAATGACTTTCGAGTATGTGGACTACAAACATTTTTACTTTTCCTTAACTTTAACTACAATATTGATGATTAACAATAACTTTTAAATTCTAATAAGACTGCATTTTACCAATACTCTAAAGATGGCAAACAGTGCTGTGTTGGTTGGCGCTAAGAAATGGTTTTGGGAATCGCCACCAATGTTTATTTAAAACTCAGATGTCACAAACTTTCATTTTAACTTACTTGAGAAGTTGATGAACCAAAGGTGGTAGAGTGTCTGGTGGAATGTCTATGATGTATGAACAGATTTTATTTACAACTTGCTTGTGACTGTTTTTTGATAACTGCATATCTCTGCAACAAATAATAGCGGGTTTCTCACATAATATTAGGTGGCCAAAAGAATAGGTAAAAACCAAATAGCACATGCAATATCCTATCCTAAACAAACACACATAAAAACAAATTTCACATTTATAATACTTGTACAATTATAAGTGCAGTACAGTACTCCTTAAAAAAACACACAATGGAAAATTTGGATTTGGAGATAGCTTATGTTCTGGATTAACACTTAGGGCCTTGTTAAAAAACAACACACAGTCATGAATCTCGATTTAAAACTGGCTTTACCATGCTTAAAACCTGTATTATACCGAGATTCATGGCCAAGTACCGTTTTTTAATACAGCCCTTAAACTATGGGGTGCAACTAGTTACTAATAAAAACAAATGTACTTGAACATAGCAGCAAGCTGTACCAGTTGCCTCTCACTCCACCGGCACTGACAGAGTGTGTGCACACACTGGTCCTTGTACTCTGTGCTGGACATCTCTGTATCACAGTGTTTGACTGTGTCATGCGAGGAGAGTGATCTGGTGCATTCTGGAAGGACATCACGCCAACTAAAATAATAAAAATATTTTTACTTTAAGTACCTACCTTATTGAACATTCGCCGCCTTCCTTTTCCTTTTTATGGCCACACGCATCAGCTCTTAAGCTCTGACTTACGTGAATTTGACTTACACAGTTATAGCTCGTTCCCACCTATTCCGTAACTATTTTAACTGAATCAAATTCACTGGGATCCAATTTTTACTGTTGTATTTTTAATAAACTAGTATATGATCAAACTTACATCATGTTAACATCGCTGTCATCGACTATAGACTGCACGCTATCATTGCACAGCCTCACAAGATCTTTCACAGGTAACCTTGGCAGCTCCAAACAAAGCCTGCTGATCACATCCGCACAGTGAGTGAGAGATGTAGACTCTTTTCTCATTGTCTGCAGTACTAGGTCTATTATCTGAAAGCATAATAATAATAAATCGTTTATTTCATCTCTGAACGTATTACAAATTTTTTGAGGTAGGGACTACCTTTTAGGTATAACATTAACACCTGTGCCAGGTAGACCCGACCGATAATGGTCTCATTGCTTAGTTAGTACTGTCACAAATCATGAGTGTGAGATGTGATACTCTTTCATTTCTTATTAGTCTTTATTTGTACATATACTGGTATTCATTTAAGTGGAAAGCTTAAATTAAATTTAGGGTCTACCTTAACTTTGTTTTTTAGAGACTCCGAAGTGATATCTGGTATTCCTTTTAGAATGCAACCTAGTAAGTCTGGCCCATCACTGTTGACAATCCGCCTTGGTAGGAACTGGAGGATCTAAAGACAATGAATAGTTTTAAAATGTTATTGGGTTTGGTTTAGTTTTTCAAATCATAGGAGTTAAACTTACTTGATCGAATTTCTGAATACAATATTCACGTAACTCCTCATTTTTATTATTCACGTGCCCAAGCTCTTTTAGAAGAGCAACTATTTTAGTTACTTCCATTCGGCTGGGACGTAAACGTATATTATGCTTTAAATTAAATTCCTGAATCCCTACAAATAAAACGGAAAAGTAGGATTTTTGGAAAACACAAACCAAAACAAAGTATTACCGCCAAAAAACGAAAATGAGTTTTTTTACATTGACAACCAAAAAAAATTTGGCAGTGACAATATGTCTTTTGTTGACATTTTTGTTCCTTGTAAAGTTTTTTTCCTTCAGTTGGCACGTTAGCCAATTTTGAATGGTGGTAGCACGTCAGCTAATTTTAAATACTGGTAGCCCTAAAACTTTAGTGATGTCCATCTATAGTTCAATGATGTTGATGTGATGACAAGATTGATGATGAATCATCAATAATTTGGATCTACGCTCCCGTTATGAAAAAAAATCTAGTACTTTTGATTACGACAAACGTTATTAATTTTTCTGAAACTTTTGAGCTTTTGAAAGACAAAGTTGGAAGGTATTCTTGTTGATAAAACTTTTTTTTTAAGTCTTTTAGTCTGCCAGTCGTCCAAGTAGCACGGAAACCATCCGGCTTCCAAGCAGATTGACCTTACCATGCGAGTGCATACCATTCCATGGAGATATAATCATAATCAAATCGTTTCTACTGTTTTGCTTGTCAAACAATACAACGTACAATACAAGACATGGTGGAACTACTGCGGTATCATTTGTATTGGCATGGTTTCATGGCAACGGAACCATGCCAATTTCTATTTTTATTTAAAACTAGCTGCTCCCTGCGGTTTCACCCGCGGTTAAAAAGCATCCTATGTGCTATTCTAGACTATAATCTATCTCTGTGCCAAATTTCATCCAGATCTGTTCAACCGTTCTGGCGTGAAAGAGTAACAAACATCCATCCATCCATACATATAAACTTTCGTGTTTATAATATTAGTAGGATATACATTTTTTTATTAATAATATAACGAAACATATGTACGTGGATGTATTTAGTTACTTATTTTAATTTTACTTCAGTTTTATATACCTACTTACACACGGGTCTGTGCACGGACATTTAAACTGACGGTTTAAATCAACTAAATCGGTAATTTCCATACAAATTTGTCGATTTATAACGTCAGTTTTAATGTCCATGCTCGCTACCTTTTTCGTGTCCTTTTAATGAGCATGAACTAAAAAGTTTCTGTCCATCCAAAGGCTACCTGGAAGAAATCGCTTTAGGCGATAAAGGCACCCTCGTACTGCCAAATAAATGTATTTTCGTTTTTAACTTTTCCCATTGTAGTTTTTGGTATGCAATACAGTCAAATTGGATGGTGTTTTTTTTTGCATAAGTGAGACCGCTGCTCTAGATTGCGGCCCTAGAATGGTGATGATGATGAACAAAAATCACTAGCATCCTTGGCATAGTTTTGTAAATGCCCAGCCCTAATTCCCACTATTTTCACTTCACTTCACTAACGTCTTTTAATGACGTCATCAGTTTATGTTTAGCGAGTGAGTAGTTACGAAATTCACGAATTTCGGTGTAACGCGCAAGTTTCACGTAGAGATATTGTACAGCGGTTTATTTTATAATTAGTTTAATCACTGGAAGCTGTATATTTATGTGATGAATATTCAGAAATAACCTTATTTGTTTGAAAGTCATCGAGACATTACGTTACTTTTGGCGGCATCTCATGAAGCCACAGAAATAGATTTCCTTGTGCGATTTTCGGTGTGTTCCAAAATCTAGGGACCTAATTAAAATCACAGTGCAACTTGCAATATTTCTGGGTGACTTTGGTTAATTATGGTGTGAAGATGGTGATAGAGAAGTGATAACAAGAGAGCTTGATAAAGGTGTTCTAAAATGGAGAATCTGACTGTTAGCGGATTGCGGTCAAGGTCTCGCTCAAAGACACCCTTTCTGAGGTCCAACTGCGACCACGAGAGCTGCACGGAAGTAGAGGAACACACTCACAAGTCTGGGAGAAAGACCCCAATCAAAAGAAGCACACCAATCAAGTAAGTCTTATCAGAAATAAGAAATTAAGGTTCGAAAAAATTAAAACGTGCGTTATTTTTGTACAGATTTTGTAGTAAGTCCTTAAGACAAATAGTTGTCCAGTGCTCTGTGAAAACCAATATTTTTAATTTGATTCTGTTATCAGTGCTTTAGATACTGAACCACAGCTTCATTCCTCGATTTTCCGGCAATTCCTGCAATTTCTAACATAAAAGATATTTAATATTTAGTCCCCATTATTCACACTCTATTCTCTCCTAATTTCATTTTTAAGTAAAACATTTACAATACAATGAGCTGTAACAAATGAATAATAATCTAACATCAACACAGCAACCCCGAGTTTGCTTATCAGAGGATATTGTAAGGCAAGCCAGGGGTCGGCCTAGCCCCGATGAGCTCTCTATGTTTTGTGGATATTGCTGTGTTGAGAGACTTGTCTTCCACTGCCTTTGATAGGTTTATCAGAAGACATAGTAAAAGCTGTGGGAGACAAAACTGGCACAAGACAGAAATGAGGCACTAAAGAGTAGTGCTATATTGAACAGTGGGTAAAAAATAGTTGATGAGAAAGATAGTAATGATTATAATACATAGTAGATTATAGTTAGAGTGGTGATTACAGTACATTCTCATTTAACATGAATTCTAATCTTTTGATAAACAAAATACAGTAATGTACCTATCTCTAAATTCTAAGCATATTAAAATTCATGGCCGCACTAAGGAAAAGGACAGATTTGTTTACCTGGTGATGTCACAAAAACATACATAAAAATGAGGTCATGATGTTCTATTGCCATAGATCCATGGTTTGAGAATGACCTTACTGTACTGTACAGTCAGTAATGTAATTTGCCATCCCATGGATAATTAAGAATAACTAACAGGTGGTAATTAAATGAGTTGTTTTCTTCTAATTTTCTTAGATGCTACTTTTAGGTCAACTTTCTTTTTGAGTTGTTTGTAAAATAAAAATAAAAGTATCTTTCGTCTGTTTTTCAACTTTTTTTTCAGTTGTTTGTGAAATAAAAAAAGTATCTTTATTTTAAACTTGTGCTCGCTCTCATGTGTACAGTTAGTATATTTTTTCTAAATTTCAAGAAGAAAAAAAAATGTTCTTCCATTTATCATGGCAAGCATAAAGGAAAGCCAAAACATAAAGTTCAAACTCATAAGTCTGATTCGAATGAATTTGCAAACCATACCAACTTGTCATAACCTTGGTAGCATCTGGTATTTAGTAGGATTCCATTACATACTTTAGGCCTTTAAGTTCAATAAGCTACTACACACCTTGCCTACCATGCACATGTGACAAAATTCTTCTTGTCACTTTATGTCGTGTGAGAATGTGACAAGGTATGTGTAAATATATGTCTGTCTTGATAAAAAGAGTCGACATACCATTGTTGCCTTGTGTTTACTAGGCCTGCTTAATGATTTACATAGACATTAATTTTGCTTGTAGGCCATTAAGAAACACTAATTTAATTAAACAAACAAATAATTAGGAAATATGATAACGAACATCAATGATAATATTTGCTCATGGCATTGAAATAAATGAAAAAAGCCCACTTTCTCTGATGATAAGAAATGGGGTATTGGTTTAACCTTGACCACTGTCTCGGCATGAATGATAACTGTTTCCTCTTGTGACACCTATTGTGTACTTACTACCTACTATAGCGTGTGATGACTAATCATTCATTTCTAAAATTAACACATTGGAGTGCAGGAAAACTTTATAAGGAAGTCATAGAAAGTGATAGGCAACATAGTAATAAATAAATAAATAAATAAATTCGGGACACTTCCACACACGGTCGCCTGACCCCAAACTAAGCAAAGCTTGAACTATGGCTGCCAGGGACTGATATACATACTTAGATATTTTTAAATACATACTTAAATAGATTTTAACATCCAGACATAGAACAAACACAAATGTTCATCACATGAATGTTTGCCCTAGGTGGGAATCGAACCCACGCCCCCAAGCTCAGAAGGCAGGTTCACTACCAACTGAGCCACTGAGGCAGTCAAATGTGATCAAATAGTGATGAGCTATCTAACTGCACCAATCAGGTTAAAGCCCAAAATTGAGAACCTTCTCTCTTCTAGTTCGAAATGTATGTCTATACCCAATTTACGCATGATGCGGGCGACATTTATATTTATTTCATGCTTTACTATGAGTTTGCTTAATTTAATAAGGTTACTGAAGATACCATATTTTAGGGTTGTGATATTAATGGTGCTGCTGAACTTTAAGTCATGATTTGTATATTGCAGCAACTTTCAAGAGTGAAAAGGAACCATTTGTCTAATGTCATCTGCACCATCCTAGAATGAAAACAGTATAACAGCTTGTCTTCTCTCGGATTTTTGAATGTTTCATAGCCTACACACCCTACACTCGGTAATTGTGTAGCTTCCTATTGGTAAAAGAGTTTTTTAAATCAGACCAGTAGTTCCGGAGGTAACACCCTATCCACTTTACCTCATTATTATATTAGTATAGGAAGTATAGACAATCAATAAGAAATGCATTCCATAGTGAAACTTTAATTCTGCGCTCACCATACACCAATTAACTTTCTTTCACCTGGAGCCCACCACACAGTTCACCCTAGTGTGGGATCACAGTTTTGTATCTAGTGCTTAACCTGCCCCGGCTTTGCATGGCATTTAGAAATCTTTGGTAAAAAAGTACTTTATTTGATGGTGAAGACCGCATCAAAATCCATTGCGTGGTTAAGGAGGAGTTAACGGATATACAGACAGACAGGGGGACAGATGTGGAAAGCGACTTTGTTTTATGTGAAGTGGAGAAGATGCTTTACGTAAGATCACCATCTTCAGTCATGTTTTTATTCCATCCAAAGGTTGTCAGGAAGAGACCACTCTTAAGCGATAACACCGCCCATGTTTGCCCTTGTGCGCCTACATTTTTGAATACCTAGTTTAAATTTAAATTGTAAGTATTTGTTGTATTTTGTATTGTATCACCACAAAATACTAAATCCTACACCCATATTGCAGGCAACTCGGCCAGAGCATCAAAGTCACCACAGAAGTAATAACAGAGAGTATAGAAGAGTACACATCGCCGCCCGCGCATCGCACGAGACATTCTACCAGGAACGCAGCGCCAGCTGAAAAGTCAGTGAAGACATCGGATTATTCGTCGGAGGAAAGCTTGGACAGGGTTAAGGGACATGGAAAGGAGGTTTACCAGGTATGTAGGCTTGTTTTAAGCATGGTATAATGATATACTCCGCCAGGTATAGCATTCAGCAACACATAGTGACGTCAATGGATGCTTGAGCGAGACCGAAAGAAGTCATTTACAACAAGTTCGAAAGAGACGGATGATTATGACGTCATTTCGTGTTTGCTGAATGCAAGACCTTGTTTTTTTTGGATCATGGTTTTAAGTTGGTAATAAAAAAAGCCTCATGATGATTAGGCATTTTTTTAAGTTAAGGTACCATTTAAAACGTTCACTCGCTTTATTCTCACTAATTAAAGTGAAAACTAAACCTTCCCAAAACAAAATGAACATTAATAATCTTTAGCTACTTGATACAAATGGAACATAAAAAGTTGTCAACTTGACATAATACTAGTAGGAATGCGCATTGTATAACATTTTCACTCGCAAAGTACGTGTGAAAATGTTAAACAACATTGCAATCAAGATATCAATTGGTCAGTACTACGTTTTTAATACAAACTCATACCAGCATGCTACAATCTCATGCCGGCATGCGTCATTCGTCGTTTATCGCGCATCACACTTCACCCCTAAACTACGACCGAACCAACCGAAACTTTCAAAAATCAACGGCCAGAAGCCTCTCCTCTAATGAATGACGTCACTTGTTGACGTCACGCCCTACGCCCGACTGCTTGCTATCAAAGAGCATTGCCCAGTACTTGTTGGCTTATGACTTGATGTAATTACTAATGACTTGATGATGAGTAAGACCAGCTGAGGATGTGATATGCTTGTCTAAAAGAAAGAGAAAATATTAATATTTATTTAAACTTCTTATATTAATATTTAGGTGTCTCCGTCATAAGGTAGCCTAGAAGAAATCGCTCCAAGCTATATATAAGTCCGCCAGTCCTTACACTAGTTTGAAGCGCTATTTAACCTCTTATTTTGTAAGTCTGAACAATAAAGAGCTTATTTATTTCAAATTAAACTCGAAAAGTTGGTGTAGATGTTGTTCTATTTGCCTTAAATACGCGGAAATCGTATTGATAAGACGCTATTTATTTCGAAATCGTGCATTGCAAGTGCTAATGTTTTTGTCACTTGTGGCAAGCTTATTACTTGATTCACACATTATATCTACCGAACAGTTCCCGATATGGAAATAAATAAATATTCGGGACACTTGAACACACAGTCGTCTGACCCCAAACTAAACAGAGCTTGTACTATGACGGCCAGAGACTGATATACATACATACACATATACTTTTGAATACATACTTAAATAGATATTAACACCCAGACATAGAACAAACACAAATGTTCAATACATGAATGTTTGCCCTAGGTGGGAATCGAACCCACGCTCCCTAGCTCAGAAGGCAGGTTCGCTACCGACTGAGCCACCGAGGTAGTCAAACTATGGTCAAATGACCATAGTTTTGAGGTTGATACAACCACCACCACAACCTACCACTACTCCTGACTAAACATAGCTTTTCTAGAATTATTTACATTTACATGTACTCTGCAAGCAGATTTAGGTCTTCCTGCTGACGTCAAAGAGCCCTGAAAATTCACGTTTGAAAGAAAAATGTGTTGATAACAGAACACAAGGCTATTAATACCAGCCTTGCTCTAAATCGGTATTATTTCAGAGAATTTGTATGAATCTTGCTTTACGTCATTCTCACTTAAGGCGAGGCTTTCCCAGAACTTTAGGTATTTTACTCTACCTCAGGCCGCACTTTTTGGGAGCGCGACGTATTCATTCACGCGACACAAAAGTTGTGTGCGATGCGCCGCGCGGACGTCTTTCACCCGTTAGTCACGTTATGGTATCGAGTACCTAAACACACACCCATTTTTAGGAAATCGATAAAATAATCCGTCCGTCATTGTACTCATCCATTTTATGAACATTTTTTATTTGATGCCAAACAAAAAAAAATCTAAAAAATGCCGTTCAAGCCAATATAGGTACAACCAATCTCATGTCCACGAGTTGTTGTATTTTTGATGTGTGAGCAGTCGTGGCATTAGTTTCATTTTACCGGTAGTGTCATATTTCCATTTTATCACACTTCACACTCATAAATACAAAAGATTGCGAGTGTGTGTGGAAGTTAGGTACTTACTCGTATTTCACTTATTCACACCTAAACGGCTAGACGGATGAGGATCATATTTGGAACGGAGTTAGCTTATGCCCTGGATTGACACATAGGCAACTTGTTATCCTTATTAGGACAAATATTTATACAGGGTGTTGGAATGATTGTGTAACTACCGGTATTCATTAAATAATACAACATAGTAAATTTCATTATTTTTGGGTATATTGTATAACAATGGTAATAACAATTTTAATTGCCTTACTTTACCATTAGGTGCGTACTAATAATATTGTATGGTTTGTTAAATGTTACAAAGTAAAAAAAATACACGATTCAGATATAATTTTGAACAATAATTATGAAAGAATCGAGTAAACTTATACCGGATATACAGGGTGTAAGGAGACCGTTCTCGAAGCCGAAACGCCGTTATTATACTATCTAAACACAACCCGAAACCACTAACTATTAGCCATATAACTGTTATATTAAACTTTTAGAAATTTGCAAACCAGCAATGTAACGCGTTTATATCGCGGGGGTCAATGGTCGGCGCCAGTACCTACCGAAAGTGCGACGACGCACCGCGCGGCGCGCGGTGTGCGACGCGTGATTCAAATCGGTAGAAGTTATTATCTACTAGGTAGGTAGGTAATAGGTAGGTTGAATTCAATCAATCGGTTTAAAATGCTTTACTTAATCGCAGATGTGTGAGATAGGGCTCAAACTCGCACTCCCGATCTTACAAAATCACTTACCTAGTCTGTGTTTTCATTCGCCTTCTGCGGTGCTATTCACAATCATTCGGAAACGTTTCCGATCGGATCCCACAAATTTCAAACTCAAATTGTTCGAATCTCAGTCTCCTTATATACATTTTGGAATAGGAAATCAAGTATCAATCCGATCTGAAGAATTAATCACGTCTAAAAACTTATGAATATAGACTGAAATTCGAATAAATTAGGTTTACAATTTTTGAAATCCGAACGGAAACGCTTCCGAATGGTTGTGAATAGCCCTGCTGGGTCGTAAGTCGGATTTCGGAAGCGATCCCGCAAATTAAGGTGCGTTTAGACTAATCACATTAGGTTACCTAATTGAAATCGTTGATAAAATGTGGAAGCAAGGTGTTACGTGCGGTGGCGCGGCGTGGCGATGAGCTCGGGTAACTGCCACACTACATTTTTTTGTGCCATAATTGGCAAACAAACTAACAGGTTGCCTGATGGTAAGTGTTCACCGTTGCCTAAGGATACCTTTAATACCAGGGACATCACATCACGCTTCTTACAGAGTAGTCTTATGTAGAGAAAATGCATTAGCATCTCTCACAATCTCGGGGGGAGTCGGGCAGTGTGTGGGACTCCAACACACCCTAGAGTTACACTCTGCGGTGTTCTGCTTTTGCCTTTTTAATGCAATAATTTAGAAGCTTGATTTTTACAGCTTCAAGATATTGTAGATCTGTTCAATACATGACAGTACGGAATCCTAAAAAGTTAGCTACATTTTTAGTAGGTAAAGAAATAAAATTGAAATTGTAAAGGTAAAGACAGTACATTTTAACTTGTGAAAACAGTGAAAACGCGCCCTAAATGTGTTTATGTCTATTACACACACAAGCGCGTGTCTATCGCGACCGACAAAGAAAGCCGCGCGCGCCGAAGGACAGTGCGATCTTTCGGCGCCGCCGGCCGGCGCGCGGCAGCAGCTTTGGCTTCGTAGGTACGAGTATAGCGCGAGCGAAAAGGTGAATGTACTGTGCGTGCGTGTCGTCGTGATTTTGAATCCGAGGCAATAAGATCACAATTCACAAGCCTACAAATTCATGTTATGAGAAAGTATTGAAGCTATGTCTTTTTAAATTTCAAAGTGAAACATTTTGTAAGTGACGGCGCAGGCGGACCTAGTTGGGTTGGGTTGGAAGTTGAGACCATTGGATTTTTAATCCGGCTCCTTGCAAGGTCGCGACCGCGCGCAGCTGTGTGCGGGCGTTCACCTCTAGCGTCAGCTGTCAGTCATTTGTATTAGATTGCCGTTAAGGTAAATTTTTTTTTTTTGGTAATTGGTGTTTAAACTAGCTCTTTAAAGCTTGTATAACTTGTGTCGATGTTAAAATATCAGATTTTAAGTTTAAAAAAAAACCTTTTTTTGGCGTTTTTTTAGTCGCTTTGTATTAGTAATCCCCACCACTATTCCCAGTTTTCGTTTTCGAGAGGGGTCCACTAACTCCCTGTATAGGTATACATACCCTGGGTACGAAGTGGCGGACATTCTGCTAGTACTAACAAAACATCCAATACAAAAATATACATTCACAATATTTACATTTATATTTACAATTGAGCTATAGGTACGTAGTATTATTATTTGTTCTGTGATATAGTTGTAGAATCGATGGCAGCCTAGTTGGGAGTGGCAATTTTGCTCTGCTGGGTTCGAACCCAGCCGACGGCACGCACCAATTTGTTCATTGTGTGAACATATGTGCGTATTGTGTGTCATCTGCTACATAACTGGAGCCCGGTGTATGGCGACAGGCTCGCCCCCTGTCACATTCGGGACTGAATATCGTCCGGCGAAATGTGGGTGTTGTATTACACCTCTGCCAGCCCCCTCGGGAAAAAGCGTGACGATATGTATGCATGTCGAGCCATAAGTTCTGTTAATATTAATAAAAGTTATATTTACATATGTATTGAAGTCTTAACAAAAATATAACTATTATTTTATTCAAAATTACCACATTTGGCCTTGATAGAGGCCTTTAGTCGGTCTGGCCAAGAATCTATGGATTTACGGACTGTTTCCATGGGAAATTTAGCCACTGCTTGCTTCAAAGATTTCTTAAGTGACTCTATGTCGGCGTGTCGTTTAGAGCAGGCCATGCCCTCTAAACCTGACCATAATTTGAAGTCCAGGGGGTTTTGATCTGGGCCAGAGAGCCAGTCTTCAGCCCTTATAAAGTCCGGAACATTGGCTTCCAGCCAGGCTTGGGTAGTTCGCGCCTTGTGACCATGTGCAGAGTCTAGTTGGAAACTCCACGGTACCGTTTTAAAAAGTGTATTGCTAAGGGGTTGTACAACACCATATAAGACGGTCTCTTGATACACTTTGGCAGAAGTTTTAACCCCCTTTTCACAAAAACTAAGCTTTGTGACGCCGTGATAGGATACCCCCCACCAAACCATGACTGACGCAGTATGATGACCACGCTGAGTGAAACAGGGTCAATGTCATCCACGTGCCTAAAACAAAATAAAAATAAATATTTATAAGTATGATGTCCAAAAGTTCAAAATATAAAAATTCTAAAAAACCGACCAAGTTCGAGTCGGACTCGCGCACGGAAGCTGTCGTTCAAGCTTGTTGATATGTATGTACATAATTATATAACAACTACATTATAAATAAATGAATTTTCAAATGACACCTCAAACAACTGATTTGATGAGATAGAACTCGAGATATAAGCAATAATCTACAACGGTCGGCGGCCATCTTTGTGACGTATATACATAGCTTCGCCTGTCCCCGCTATCGCTTCTTACAACCGGCAGTTTCGAATTTCAAAGGCAACGACGAACACATCCATACCAGTCGTAGGTTTATAAAAACCGTACTTACAAGATTTACCGAAATGCTCGATTTTCGCTAATCGTTAAAAACGAATATACAACTTTACGAGTTTTCTTCAAAACAGCCAAAATCACGTTGCAGTACTAATCAGGCCTAGATGTGTTCAAATCATACGGCTATAACGCTACCAAACACTCGTGTAGTACAGATTGTTCAGTCAAAAATGAAAGTATGAACGACGTCCCCTATCTCACCTAACACCCTATATAATTTACATACATACAGTACAGTCAAAACTTAGCGAAGATCCGCCACCTTGCATGTTACAAAAAGAAGGTACTTACGTTTCGTCAATTGCAATGTCATCAGAGTTTATTACATTCTCTTGAAGTACTCTTCTGCAAAAAAAAAAACGGAGATAAGTATTCATGTAGGTAAGTATAACTACGTAAATATCACTACTAGATATACCACTAGGCCGGGTATTTACTCGTTGTGCAGTTCAGATTGCTCAGTAAAAATGAAAGTATGAACGTCGTCCCGTATCTTACCTAACATCCTGTATAGTTAAAACTTAGCGAAGATCCGCCGCCCTGCATGTTACAAAAGGTAGGTAGGTACTTACGTTTCGTCAATTCCAATGTCATCGGAGTTTATTACATTTAGTTGTAATACTCTTCTGAAAAAAAAAACAAAACTGTAAGATAGGTATTCGTGTAAGTAGGTATAACTATATCACTGGTAATATAAATATCACTGGTATGCCACTAGGACGGGTATTTACTCGTTGTGCAGTTCAGATTGCTCAGTAAAAATGAAAGTATGAACGTCGTCCCGTATCTCACCTAACATCATAAATACCCATATAGTCAAAACTTAGCGAAGATCCGCAGCCCTGCATGTTACAAAAGGTAGGTAGGTACTTACGTTTCGTCAATTCCAATGTCATCGGAGTTTATTAAATTTGGTTGTAGTACTCTTCTGAAAAAAAAAAAAAACTGTAAGATAGGTATTCGTGTAGGTAGGTATAACTATAGAAATATAAATATCACTGGTACGAGTATGCCACTAGGTCGGGTATTTACTCGTTGTGCAGTTCAGATTGCTCAGTAAAAATGAAAGTATGAACGTCGTCCCGTATCTCACCTAACATCCTACATACCTATATAGTCAAAACTTAGCGAAGATCCGCCACCCTGCATGTTACAAAAGGTAGGTAGGTACTTACGTTTCGTCAATTCCAATGTCATTGGAGTTTGTTACATTTTCATGGAGTAATCTGTAAAAAAAAAACTGTAACTGTAGGTAGGTATAACTACATAAATATCACTAGTAGGTATACCACTAGGCCGGGTATTTACATCCTGAATACACGTAACGAGACAAAAAAGTGTCTATGATGATGAGTATGATATTTGAAAGCACTAAAACGAATATAAGTAAGTACTCATCGATTTGTTGTTCATCATCTGACTACAAAAGCAATGCAAGAAATGTCGATTCTAGTAAATAAAAACAATGATTACCAACTTAGTCTAGTAGAAGTTTATCTATTTACCGACGTTTGCTCCTTGACTCGTACGATTTTCTAAAAGCCAGACTTGAGCATTTTTTTCTTTTATTGTGTTTGTTACCCATTATGGTAAAACTAAAAGCTTGGTTAGTGTTGGTGTGTGCGGCACTGCGGAGACACAAAAATTTGGCACACGTCCGGCGTCGACGGGGTCTGCGAGCGGACTGGCGGTCACGTAAACGCGCCTTTTTACCATGAATTCATGATAAAAAAATCATATAAAATTACCATATTAACTTTTTAACATTTTTATTAATGATTCCACTTGTTTATTGCGTTGTAATTCGTAAAAAAAATTAAAAAAGCAATATGATTTGTAACAATGAAGTCGCAAATCGTATTTAAAATACCAAATAGAGGTGACTTTGGATTTTTTTTCTATCGAGTGAAGTTATTCTTAACATGTATCAGATTATGATTCCACTTATAAACATGCTCGAGAATAACATATATTTTTTACACAATAAAAACCATGGTTTATCTTAGAGGAAAGTTGATTCTTGCTAGACGTTTTCTGGCCAGGCTCGCCTTAAAACAGAATATTACTGTACTATATTTATTGTTCCAAGGCCTTGCAGTGTTCATTGATGGGATATTTAAAATGAACACGTATTTTACAGTCCACGCCAAATTTTGTGATCGCTCTTAACTTCGGGATAAGCTGTGAGATAGAAGGAAAGAGAGTTGAAATGAGCTAAAAAAGGTCGATGCTGTACGAACACAAAAAGCTCCGCCATCGCCATACTACAATATAGTCACAGGGGTCAAAAAGTTTGGCACGAACTACACTGTAGCGAGCGAAGCGTCTATGCTTCAGCTACAGTCAAAGTCAAAGTCAAAATGTTTTTATTCAATTTAGGTATCAAAGATACACTTATGAACGTCAAAGTTATTTAAATAGACTCGACCGCCTTGTTCGGACAAAAAGCCTCTACTCAGAAGAACAGGCAAGAAACTGAGGGGCATTATTTTTTCAAATAATAAATAAATTACAGTCTCACAAATTTTGGCTTACAACTAGGTAATATCTATAAATACTAGTGGCTACTTGGCGGAAGTGGAAGGCTCCAGACATCTTTATCTTCTAAATAATTCTTAACCTTATAATATCCTCTTTTCATTAATGTAGTTTTTACATGTGATTTGAATATTCCCTCGGTGAGGCCTGTTATATTTTTCGGGATTTTATTGTAAAAACTAACGCAGTTGCCTAAAAATGACTTTTTTGACTTAGTCAGTCTAAATCTCGGTACAGCTATCCTATTCTTATTTCTAGTGTTATAATTGTGATAGTCACTGTTCAATTTAAATTTATGTAGATTTTTGCGAACGTGCATAAAAAAGCTTTCGTATATGTCCGGATAAATGTCTACGGTAAAAATGCTTTCGTATATGTCCGGATTTCTCTCCGAAGTCTGTCCTGCTGTCTTCCTCTACAGGTCGCATATCTCAATCGATTCTCTTGAAAAAACCCGACTGAAAAACTGACGAGACCAAAAAAAATCTGTACAATTACCGAACCTGCCCACAAAATTTTACGAAAACCGGTTGGAAACTGTATATAAAGGCGGGGACACACCGGCCGCGAGGTCTTCAACTCACAGAGCCAGTAGTAGTTCCTCAGCATCGTGATATTATTGAACGAGCAAGCAAAGCGTCTATTCTTCACCTTAAAAAATGCTTTCGTGTGTCCGTCGTCTGCAGATACATGTAGAGGAAGACTTCCGGACAAACGCCGGCCGCGAGGTTTCCAACTCAAAGAGCCACTAGTTCTTAACATACGCATAATCTCTATCATGTACTTACTTCCTAATCCTAGATAACAGAATGTTCTTCATATGATCCGTATTCCTTATCATCGAACCTACTCAAATGTTACGAGAACTGAACTTTAATCCACTTACATTTACCCGTCTTTATTACTACTTCCCTGCCAAAGGAAAACCGCCTTAGATAACACCTAATTGTAAGTAAGCGTGGTAGTTTTTTGACTGCATAACTTACAGCGCATTACTGTCTCGTCTATCTTAATTGAATTACAATTATAGCCATACATAAATAACAATGAAGCAATTGAATTTAACAGACGCCCACCTCGCTTGATGCTGCGCTTCCTGCTTCTGTGTTCTTGAAACTGTATCTATTATCTAGTCCGTTGAGGAACGTTGAAGAATACCCAACCAACTTAGTTGTAAACTTGACCAAATGATGAACCAAAAAATGTTCTATGAATAGCCGCCAGTTTCGCTTAGATAACAAGTCAGTGGCTCCCTCATTCAACTTTGCAGATGAATTAGCCGCATTGTATTAATGAATGAGTAATTCATTCACATAGAACAAGAGAATTCACTTCGTCGAGAAGTATCCCGCAAACTCAGCGCCAGCAATCGCATATACTCGTATTTTGATACAAATGTACAAAATATGTTTAGCGAGATGTGTTTAATTGAACACACTATCTAGATTGCAAAATCAATGGAGACGCACCCCACTTCTCTCAATCGTCTGCAATGCAAATGTCCAATGTTTTGCTAAAGAAGTAAGTTTGTAGGCCGAGTGGCTAGCCCTCGTGTCAGAATCATGTCAGAGGCCATCGGCCGGCCTAATGTTCTGCTTCTTACTATGATCGAATTAAACCGACGACCTATCTAAATTCAAGGTAAACTAGCCAAATAAATAGGGATGCAGTACTGTGAGCCTTTTTGTTTTTTTTCCACCTTGGGAAAATCCTTTATGGATACCACCAACAGCCCCGGGTGCGGGCACAGAGTGGTTATGTGGGAATCCCGCCACTGACGGCCTACCCATTAAAAACCCAAGGGTGTTCCACCTCGGCGCAAAATGTCGGGGCAACGGGTACGCTTTCGGACTCCTCCGCAGCCCCGACAGCGCCAGCTCCTTCGAGCACCTCCTCGAGCTTGCGCTCTCTCCCTCTCGATGACGATGTGTCGAACACCAGACACATCGTCATCATCCACCTCCTCGGGGACCAATTTTGCCCGTGGGCGCCAACCAGCACCCGTGCCTAGGCGCCCATGGTCCCCATGCGACGGGTCAGATGAGTGGCCCCGCCGCCTGCCACTTCGGCCGCAGAGGATAGGGAGAGCGGCAACGATACACCGACACGCCTCTTCCTCTGCGGCCCCACCGCGTCCGCCATCAAAACGGTGGCGACCCCGCTTGGGCCGCGGAAGGTATAGGGAAAGTGGCAACGACACACCAACAGTCCTCTCCCGCCGCGGCCCCCAGCCTTCGGTTGCAGTGTTGCACATGCGACACTGCACCCCGCCTCAGTTGTGGGTCTGCCCATACAGACCCACACCCTACTTAGGTCGCTTCCATGTGGGCTTTGGAGCTAAAAGCCCCAAGAAGCGGCCCCACCTCGGATTCCTCTTGGCTTCACCGTGGTTGCCGAAGCCACGGCTACTGAGCCCCCCCGCCACGACAAGGCGTGAACCCTCGGGGGAGGCAGTACTGTGAGCCTACCATAACATCTCATTGCTATGATAATAACGTTTTGTTTTCGACGCTACGCGACCATGAACCTTATCGCGCAGTGATACGGTTCGCGTTCGCGCAGCGTCGGAAACAAAACGTAACCCTGCAGTATCTACAATACCTGACGCCTCGGCTACCTTCGCTGGCGGTCTCTAAAGCATGATAAGATAGAAAACGTAAACATTGTAAAATGAATGGGCTTGAGCAATGCTTTGGCTGCATGCCACACAAATCTACACGCCGTGTTAAGAAACCAACGGACTTATGCTAATGTATTCCAAAGAACTATGTAGTCAATGAAAACCTGTACGGACCAACCAACTTATTCTGTAAAATTAGCTAGATAATGGAATTAGTTTTTCAACACAATGCCTGTCACATTGTTCAGAAAATACGTCGGTGGCTCCCTCATTCACCTCTAAAGTTAAGTTGGGAAGCCAAGGTTTTTGGTAGACTGATTTATGACCGATGCCTTAGCGAAATCTAAATAAAATCTTACGTCATTTTACAAAGTATCAGAAATGCAAATGTCGTCAGAAGTTGTCAAGCTTGTGAATCACAGCAATATTATTGCAGGCGATGTGTTGCTGAAGAGCTTTTAGACTTCGCTATAAATATAAGTCGAATATTAGTTTCATAGTTTTTATGGAACGTCTGTCCAGCAATCGTCCGAAAATCGCTTGCAGACTTTTTATGTGAGATTCACATTTACAGTAGACTGAGATAAAATGTATCAGGGGTCAGCAAGCAAGCCGGATAAGACTATTCCAATATGCTAGAGGAAAGAACGCCTGGAAGAGATCGCTCTTAGTGATAAAGCCGCCAGTTGTTACACAGTTGTTATAGTTTAAATTTTCTGTTCTGTTGTTTTGTTATTTCTGGTGTGAACAATAAAGTGTTTATCTATCTATCCTAGTGGTTCAGTGAGCTGTAGATCTCGCGGCCGACGTCTGTCCTGTCTGTCTGTCTGTCCTCCTCTACAGGTCGTCTACAAAAATTCTGTACACTTGTCGAACCTAGCAACTGACCACCATGCGAGTTGGTGGTCAAATGTGGACTTAAGTAAGTAAACCCTTAACTATGTACTATGTACCTAATGCCTATGTACTTAGGTGTACATGGGTACATACTATAATTAGAAGGAAAAAAAACACAAAACTTCACGAGAATCGGTTGAGAAATGAGACCTATAGAGGAGAACAAAGATCCGAATAGAAATCCAGATAGAAATCAGACATGCGAAAGCATTTTTGTCTAAGCTGAAGCATAGACCATTCGCTCGCTAACCGTTGCTCGGTAATACCGTAGTCTGAAAGCTCTTGACGCTTAACAATCTAGCACAGTCCAGCATTTCCTAGTGCTCAATTAAACGTCTGTCAGAGACCAATGCATGTTAACTAACAGAACTATGTCAAGTGGCCGTAAAGCCAACAGGAAAACATGACCATATTTCCTCCAAATATAACCAATCGGGAATCAAACATCTCCCGCGTCGATGTATTTTTATCCGCACTACATATGGGCATTATTATTTCAAGGCATCTGCTTTCAGTCGTTACGTGCAGTACGCGTAGAGAGCGTCGCTTGAGTTCGTTTCGCCGTTTTCGTGGATAATTAGGCAGTTATAGTGCTAAATCATGGATTCTTGACCTAGTTTCGTTGTCACTGTAGCTTATTCTGTGGTCTGCGCGGTTCTTTATTTGGAGAACGCCAAGGATACGAAGAGCGGGAGGTAAGTCTGTTCCTCAGTTGCTATGGAAATGTTGAGTGCGATTGCGTAAATTCAGTTCGATTTCCCTCTTTGGAGATGAGTTTATCAGCATCCAAGGTCAGTTTTGGAAGGAAATATGTTTGTTATTGTTTTATTTGAAAGATTGATTGTACACGAACGTAGTTTTGAACTTGAACTGTTGTTTTTCAACCTCGGTAGCGGGAGATATGCATAAAGTACTGTCTCGTTGTCAAGTGTTTTACATGAATGTAGAAATGCTGAAAGTAAAATTCTAGAATCTAGATTACTGATATTAGACCTTGTAGCTTGAGTACTAGAGTTTGTTTTGTTAGTGAAATAAAAGCGCATCTGTTTCATAATGAGGCAGTTGTCCTCGAAACGTATTGATCGATCCGTATACGATTAGTCTATCAATAGCTTTACTATATTCACAGAATAGTTGATAGTACAAGCTATATTGAAGCACGTTTGTACTATGTTTGCTTTTCAAAGTGGCCATCCAATCTGTTCTCGTAATAACATGTCTAATAGTTTGGACAAACTTCCGTTTCTATCGTATTCTACTGACTTCTATGGCTTCATAGGGGCCACAAAGTTCAGCAGCTTATCGCTCTCTCAGTCACCTCGTGTGTTTAATCCTCAAACTAATCAGATAAGATAAATGTCCACATGCCTATTACCTTGTACTTTGTCATAATTCCGACACTTGAACCAGTCCATCAAAACGCTATTTTCACCCATGTTTGTTGGTAAAAAACTTGGAATAATTACTCGTATGTGCATTGTAATTAAGAACATCATCGTCTGAAGTCTGGAGGTCAGCAAATTAAGGACAGCTGGTTTATTTATAAAGATTGCGAATAGCTTTTGCAGCAGAAGACCTTATGGGAAGCAGGGAAAGTGAAACAAATATGGAATGGCTGCTAACTCTACGACTTTACACCGCTTAGGCTGTTCTTTCTAAAGGAAAAAATGCATTTATGATAATTCTAATGAGATGCGAAATGTGTAAACTTTCTGAACTCTACTTCCTTGTGTTAAAATGTTCAACTCGTTTATACTTGTCCTTTCTGCAACATCCCTCAATCCTTGAGATTTCGTAGTCAGTCAATCGTTGAGCGATCCTACTTGACCGAGGCCTTCGCCGCTTCTGTGGCTCCAACACTCAATGTCAAGCACCTCGTGAATCACGACACGCAGTCACTTTTTTCTCAAACCATAGTACAATGCAACCAACTTGCCTGTACATCATAGGGGAGCCACCATTGTATTGTTTCGAAAGTCACCCAAACAAAAATGTAGTTCCCGCATTTCACCACCTCTACCAGATAAGTTGGTTTGATAGTTAACTTCACGGTACTCTTATCTATTCTAGTCGGTTCAATTAGCACTGTAAGAAATTCTTACTGAATGTTTTTGTTGCTCACTGTTACAGATGATGTCATCGCTGACGATCGAGCGATGACTGATGAGGTTTTTTTTTACATTTTTATTTTATTTTCATCACCTGTTTCGCGCGGACTTGTTGATAAGTTTTATTTCTAGAGGCAGGTGCTATTTAGCATCTGGTGTTCCGGAATGGAAGGTCGAAATTGCTGCACTGGTCGGCAATTTCATCAATCTTTTTTTTTTACCGACATCAATTGTGTTCTTGGTGAATGGTCATGCAAAAACTTTCTGCAAAGCACACCACCTACATAACGTACCTATTTACGTTGCATATCCTTTATTTATATCTGAATGTTTAATAGTGATTCAAATAAGTTCTATGACTTCAGCAAACGCAAAAAGACCTAGATGAAAACTTATATTCTTAACTCTTTTCCTTATCTGCCTCGGTGGCTGCCTTCTGAGCTAGGGGGCGTGAGTTCGATTCCCACCTAGGGCAAACATTCATGTGATGAACATTTGTGTTTGTTCTATGTCTGGGTGTTAATTATCTATTCAAGTATGTATTTAAAAAAAAAGTATTTATATCAGTCTCTGGCCGCCATAGTACAAGCTTTGCTTAGTTTGGGGTCAGACGACCGTATGTGCAATTGTCTCGAATATTATCATATTGTCATATATTATCATATTTCCTGATTATAGTATTTCTTATATGAAATTAAAACATTTTAGAGAGAACCTAAACCAACAAAATCGTATTTCCACTCCAAGACATACCTACTGGATGTACGTTTGTGCGTGTGTGCCTTTTCCAGATCGGCCTTATACGGGTTCGACAAAAATGTTGCCATTTCATAAAGAACTCCATTCAAGGACAGTTTACAATGCTGCTGCTAGACTGATAAAAACCGTCGTTTTCGTGCTATCTTTTATTTATGCACATGGCAATTTGTTTAATTACTCCGTATTAAAAACAGTACGTCGATTCTGCGTGGTTAATAAAAACGATAATTGGCGTTTTATTTACTGACTATGAAAATGCTTATTTAAATATACTATGGATATTGTTCTTATCTCAATATCCAATTGTATGAACAAACATATTATCTTATAAGTTTATTGAACCAAGAACTACTAGATATTACTGTTATAATTATAACAACTCACAGTACCAACATACGCCATCGTTAAATCAGAGAGGTCAGTGTATATTCTAGGGCCTGCGGTCTATAACCGTATACCAACTTCCGTTTGGGATGCGCCTTCTGTCGTATATTTTCAAATTGGCGGAGATTTTTTTTTTTTTAAATCAATCATATTTCCTCGATTTATCTGCACGTGGACAGAATTCAGGCAAACGGAAGTATTTTTGTCGAAGCTGAAGCATAGACGCTTCGCTCACTAACGCTCGCTCGGTCAATTATTTTTATATTTGACAAAATTAAAATGAATTATTTTTCTATTATTTATTTTTAATTGTCGTTTGAAAATGAGGCTGCAGTATCTCTGTAAAAACTTATAATAAAATTATAATGAAATAATTTTTTTTTTTTTACTTATTGGTTTTTGTAACAGCTCCAATTTTTGTCCACAGAACGAGATCAACAGCCAATATGAGCGGGTATCGTCTAATTCGTATTCGGCACTGGATGACGTCACGTTTAGTCCGATTCAGACGTCACGCAACGTGACTCGGGACCGGTAAGTTTGACGATGACAAACTTAAAAGCTAAGTTGCACAAATAAACTTTAATTAAAACCAGAGCTTGACCGGCCCAAAATCTCTAATTTCCACGAGATTTGACAGTTGATTATGCTTTGGTAGTGTTTTTTTGCGATCCAAAGTGTAAAAATATCATATCGAGCCGCAAAATTTCTGGTAAACCAGAGATTTATGGGCTAGAGCTTTGGTTAATGTTAATTGATGCAACAGCCTAATAAAGCCTTAGTTAAGGCCGCGTTGGAAGGAAGCGCCGCCACTGGTGACCGCTAAGGAACTAACTACACAAATTCACCTCTACTTGACTTTTGTCTTTCGATAAACTTGCGTTGGACTAATTGTAGTTTACAGTACTTTGCCTGAATCACCCAGTCAATTTTTATCAGCGATTTTAACATTATTTTTGGCGGTGGTAATGGAAAAACATCCTGTCACCACCACTTCACTGCTCCACTGTACTTAATCCAGGCCCTACTTCGACGATTCTACTAAACCAATATTATTATTAAAATCCTACTCCTACTAATATTATAAACGTGAAAGTTTGTATGTATAGATGGATGGATGTTTGTTACTCTTTCACGCCAGAACGGCTGAACAGATCTGGATGAAATTTGGCACAGAGATAGATTATAGTCTAGAATAGCACATAGGATACTTTTTAACCGCGGGTGAAACCGCAGGGCGCAGCTAGTATTAAATAATTGCCTCAAATTCACACTTTTTGCATACCATAGGTGTCAAAAGTAGGCAATTCATTAACAATTTTAAAACCAATTGGTTTAGTAGAATTAGGGGCCAGCGAACTCACACGACATACCATATCATAACACGTCGTCATGCCTTTTCCCCGAAGGGACTGGCAGAGTTGGATAACACACCCACAGTTCGCCGGACGATATCCAGTCCCAAATGTGGCATGGAACCTAAATCTGACGGAACCCGCGCTAATGTATGCGAATTCAAACTGAATGCGACAGTCTTTATCTCGTAACCGCCCGCGTACTAAAATCCATCGTCTATTTATGCTAATAGATCCATAATTCACGCCTAAAACCGTGACGAAACATTTGTTTACACTTCCATACCTCCAGGGCAAACGTCCAAGGGCCACAGTGACAGCATCAATTCAGTTACACAATACCTAATCGAATATTACACAACGATGCAGCGGACAAAGTAACAGTTGGCGTTTGTCCAATTTTTCTCAAACTTCGCGAAACCAACGAAACATGCTCACGCGTTCTGACGTACACATTCACAGACAGATGCAGACGTAAATATTAGAAAGCATGAAATGTAATGTTATTTTTAATGAGACCGTCACAAAGTTGTGCTCAGGCGCAGGTCCTTTATAGTTCGATGAAGAGCATGTATAATAGAAAGTAATCTTTTAGGTATATTTTATCGTGTCCTGATAACGATAAATTACATACATGAATCAAGCACTAAGTATAATTTATTGTTTATTCTGTGCTATAAGTAATAGTGTCGATTTTGGACTAAAAATACGATCGAATCAGATACTTTGTTGTTGATTATTTAATTTTTTTATTCTATGCTTCTTCTTCAAAAGGAGGTTCACAATGTATTCGTAAGTCAAATCATTTGTTAAATTCTGTTTTTACCTCATAATCATCATCTCAGAATCTATAGATCTATCTCATTCACGTTGTGCTCTGGACCCTGACCATCCCACCTGGCTAATCGTTGCGCTCCTCAAAACCACTGACCGCATCAGTCCTACTTAATACATTTCAAAAAAAATTAACCCGAAAAATAACAATATTCACAACGATTAAATACGTCTTTACACTTCAACTTTAATGAAAATGCAGGTGCCTCCAACCCGCGTTAAGTCTGGTAATTTATAAAACACCTGTGTTAAAAGACCTCATTATCCACATACCATCAACCACAAACTTTGAGTTCATCTTCTGTTATCATCAACTAGTCTAACGAATAAAACACTATCCTAAGCATTGCATCTTCGACAGATCGGCGCGATTCGGCAGCCCTACGTACAGCGCATGCTCGACCGACAGTTCGTTCGCGGAGCAAGCGCTCGCTGACACCAGCCTGCTGCTGACTCGGGACCCTCAGAGCGACCACCTGCCCTCCCGCTTGTACAAGATGGCTGGCGAGTACTGGAAGTGAGTATGACAGTCATTTAGGGCACTGAAACAATGTGCATGCCTTGCATGTTAGCTGTAGCTGTAATCTAGTTTCGTTCGCGGAGCAAGCGCTCGCTGACACCAGCCTGTTGCTGACTCAGGATCCTCAGAGCAACCATCTTCCTTTCCGCTTGTACAAGATACCTGTCGAGTACTGAAAGTGAGTATGAGTTACTAGCACCAGTGAAACTGCATGCCTTGCATGCTAGCAGTCCCTATATTCTACTGTAGCCCATAGTAAAGCCCATCGAAAGGAAACCAGTTACACTCGGCCTATATGAATTTACTTTTTAGTTTACTGTTAAATTTTTTGTGGCTCGCTACAGTAGAGTAAGCTCGCGTCACGCCATTTGACTAAGGCCTGCCGTTAGCCTTTTCGGTTTATATTGTTTTAATTCAGAGATCCAAAATCAAATAGCTCGCCTGTAGTATTATCATGACATGAAACCTACTCCTAGTTATTACAGTCATTTTATCAAAATTTTCATCATGTCATACGGAACCTATTTATCAATATGCTTTGTGATTGTGATTTAGCAAAAACGTAATATATATATAATATGATAAACGAAGAAACCGGATATTTTAAAACATACCACAAAACTATTATATTTCAGAAATAGCAATCAGAAAATGTCGCCTTATGTTCTAACACTTTACAACTAACTACCACCCGACGAAAATGTATGTCTTTAAAATGGCATATTTACAGATTTGAGGCACAGTGTGCTATTACATAAATAATAATATCCTCGAATAATACGACGGTGACAACTAAAAAAATCAAAATTGGAGGGTAGTTCGAAATTTTCTCAATGACAGTTACCAGCTGATTTGAATTTCTATAAGTTTCGATGGACATAATTTTGATTCGCGTGTGCAGATTATTTTAACTATTATTAATTTGACTAGTTGTATTTATTTATTTTAACTTATTCATTAATTGTGTTCTCTTTGACGTGATATTTATTGACAATGGCTGATTTGTTGGCTGTTATGGAAATTGAGACAATAGAAGAATCGGTGACGATACGGTACAATTTCTCTTTTATTTAACTTTAATGACCAATTAATTTTATGAAAAAATGAAAAAGAAAATATTTATTAGCTGCAATATACATACTACACATAAGAAAAATACACATACATTATTGGCGCAGAGACGCAAATTTTGTCCTGTCTTTCGATTCATGATAAATTCGTTCTTTCGATGGGAAACAAGTGCCACTCGCGTAATTATTCGTAAAACTATAGTTATTACAGACTAGAGAATTTATTATTTTTGTGACGTAAATCCTAACTTACTTACCAATATTATAAATGTGAGTGACTTTTTTCGTTCGTTTATTTGTTTGTTCGTTACGCTTTCACGCCCTAACTACCTATTGACCATCATGAAATTTTGCATACACGTTGTCAGAGTATGGTATACAAGTAGAAAAGGACATAGATCAACGGTTCCCGTGGGACCGCAGGTGAAGCTGAGGGGTGCAGCTAGTTATTCATAAACCACGCAACCTGAACATAGAATACGTAGTAGTAACATGAGTTGAAATAACTTCTAATGTGCGACCGATCCGTCAAACGTCCTTTCGAAATGCTCAGAACGCGCTCGTTCCTGACCCTTCCACAGAATATACCATAGTCACTATGCCAATTTCGTATCCTGCCCCTAAAGCTGACTACTCACACGCCTGCTATAGGAGCAATCTCGATTTTGACCCTTACTGTGTCTTAATCGTGATGTGTTTATGCAAGCAGAGGTAATCTAGTGGCAGGGACACAAGACTTTTCTAACTCCTTAACTCATCTCTCTCACACTGAAAGAATGGCAAACATGTGTTATGTGTATAGAGACAACTCCTAAATTACTTAGACCGCCGCTCGCCCGAGATTGCCTCTGCTGGCAAGCATGTGAGTGGCTAGCTTAAGAGTAACAAAGCTGTATCTCGATGCCGGCACCAGAAACAGGCAGTAAAATTAGACATTATGCTTCTATATTTGCACTGGGGACTAGTACTCAAATGCCAAATGCGCGGGCGCACGTGCGCTGGCGACAAAATACTAAAGATTGTTCAGAAGATAGTGTGAATTTCGCGTGCAGTGGTAACAGAATAAATTTTATTATAGTTCCTTCTGATTTATGATTGTGATCACAGTGTAAACAGTAGTTGAATAAAGTGATTGGATTATAATTTAAATACCTTGGGAATTCTGAGAACAACTCTATTTAAATATTCTAGATTTTCTGAGCAGCTAATATACGTTTCAAAGTGAATAATTAAATTAAAATTTGCATTAAAATGTAGATCTATTAATTGAATGTAGTATAGAAATAATTCCTACTACGAACTATTACGAAACCAAAATACTATATGATTTCGTCTCCAATTCTCAAACAAACAAGTGCTTTACCAGCAGTTAAAGTGTAAAAAATTCTATAAAAGTGCAATTTACATTGTCACATGTCTAACATTAAAAAATATGTTTCAAAATCGAGGTGGAACTCCAAAAAGTGCGTGAATAAACAAGTTTAATTCCGTTAATAAGTGGTTTCGAAGTGTCATAGAAACTATGAAAATTACCGGTGTGTCAAACTTCGAACATTCCACGGGTCAAATGGCACGTTAAATCGTTGCTCCCGATTGTTTGTTCTACAAAAACAACCCTTCGATTGTTATATAGCAACAAGAAGGCTTTTGTATAAAAACTTTGACATCCGGGCCTATACGAACATTACAAACTTACCTTTATACTTGGAAAAACATTTGATATCATCGTTCAGCTCCGACACTGTTGACTCCAAAGACTGACAGCGCTAAATCGGCGACAAGTGCACAAGCCACGCATAGTTTGGCAAGCAATCATGTGTGAAGGGCTCAGGTTTACTGCGATTGTTAGGTATTGATGTCTTTGTTGCTTAATCAACTGCCTACCTTAAATATGTTCATTGTCCAATTTAAATTGAGCTACCCGTTTAATTTTGATCATTTTGTCTGTTGTAATTTTCCTGATCAATCGAGCTGAACAAATCTGGTGATAGATAATAATACAGTGACACCCATAGCTTCATATATATAACAAATTTAAAGTAATTTAACTCAAGTCCACATTGCACTTTTCACTACAACTACCCAGTATATCCAAGTCCATTGAACCCTGTTTCACGAACTTTGTCATCCGAACCGGAATAGCAATGTTTGCACAGTTAACTGTTTAGTGTCATCAAATCAGTCTCACCAGTAGCCTCAGTTAATTTTGATACTCGTAATTCACAAACCTATTGCATTGAAGACGTTACATAATGTTCCAAATAACAATTCCAAACATTAGTGAAGCATGAAACATTCATCTTATCCCAACCCCTAATATCACTTATGTACGGTACAATTCATGTTCTCTTTTCTCCATGTTCGTTTCTATCAAATATAGGATGGTGAGCTGTGATAAAATCGCTGTAAGAAAATCTGCCGTCCACGCTCAACTCTTAAAAATACTAGTTTACTAAGACCTACATCCGAAATAAAAGGAAAATGTTAGCCAAACCAACTTGTAGTATTAAATAATAAATAAACATGTGTAAACTTCATAATGTTTTGTGAAGGTTACCAAATGGGATACTTACCAATCGGGATGATGAAGCCATTACTGACACGACCAGCTCTGTCGCCACGACTAGCCACTTGTCCTATACTTACCTTTTTTTTATCATGACCTAAATGTTTGTCTTCTAGCAAATACCCGAAGACGGACTACACATATTCCCCGCTGTCCAAAGACCGCGTGGAGCTGGCTCCGGGTCAGGTGGCGATGCCGAACATGTCGCGGCGGTCGCTGTCTCAGTTCCGCGTACAGGGGCCCATCACCAGCGCAGATGAAGTCGACCGACTGGCTGCTACCGCCGCCTGGACTACCAGCACGTTGCGCAAGCGGTACACGGTCAGTCAAATAAGAGAGGCCACATACACATACATTAGCCGGAAAAAAAACGAAATAGAGTTCCTAGTTCCTACCGCGTTAGCAATAAGCGTGGTTTGTCTTTTTCTTGCTTTTACATTCTTAAACTCGATCGAAAAAGACAAGACTGTGAGACTATTCCGAGGCTGTACATTACAATCATTTTAAAAATAAATGGACCTATCACATACAGGAGTAGGTATGTGATAGGACAACAGTTTCTCCGATTTGAAATTTCGCATGTTAGTCTGTACGTTAGAAACGCCGACCTGGAAAATCGTTAGTAGTACACTGTATGTGGTGAACTTACGAAATCCCGATAGGATATTTTCGAAATAGAATTCCCAATACAGAAGATATTAAGAATACAACATGCAGACAAGTTGCTGCTCTCTTTTCTCTCTTTGAATGATACAGGATGGGGATATGAAAATATTCCAATACAACGCGTAATCTGCTATGTAACTGGAGCCCGGTGTAAAGCGACAGACCTGCCTCCTGTTACATTTGGAACTGAATATCGTCCGGCGAAGTGTGGGCGTTGTACACCTCTGCCAGCCCCTTCTGGGGAAAGGCCTGACGATGCGGAAGGCTCCTAATCAGCCTCGAGGATACAGAGCACGTACTGCTGTGTCAAAACTTCCTAATTTTTTTAAAGTGCTTTAAGGGTCCGGCGACCACTATAGACTAACTTCGGATTGGCTGAAGATTTTCTAGTGCCATTTCATCTAGAACGAGACGACAAGCGAAGAGAGCAATTAAAGATACTGATAAGCCTCTTAAAGTTATGTACAGAGTGACAAAGTGCAATTTCAATATTTTTTATGACATTTTCACTTCTCTAATCATTTTTAAATAAATTTCCCTAATCATTTCCCTTGTATTATGAATTAATTTTAAAGCTAATGATGTAGACAACCTCCCTATGTGAAGAGATTTTTAATTTGCTTTGTCTATCTATTAAATAAATTAGTCAGAAGTGACCCCTTAAAAATGCGGATATTTTACATAGCTCTAATTTCTCTTGGGGACATTTAAAAAAAAAACCAAGAACATTGGGGCGGAGATATAGTTCATATAATTGTACATGCCAAATTTCGTCGTAATCTGACTAATGGTTTCCAAAAAATTTGAGAAGCGCGTTTGTTTGGAAAATTCAGAGCGTCACGGAACTCTTAAATCTGAAACTGTAGCTAACATGCATTACATTCGAAAATACAGATTATAATACAATTTCAAATTTATTACGCCCCATAGAGGACTTTGTCCCGGTTATTTGAAACACCGTTATGTTTAATTTATTAAGCTAATAATATAATCGGCGAATGTAAGCCATTGTTGACAAATTCCTTGAACGGTAGGTAGGTATGTTAATTCGTTCATGTGCAAATACATTTACCGTATTATACAAACAACAACGGTTATGCTCGAACTTTAGGTGTTGCAAATTATATTCATCAAGTTTATCGGTGGTAATGGTTAACGGTCACCCAACTCATCAAATTGCGGTCTTATCGCTAAGAGCAGACCAGCGGGTCTATTCACAATCAATCGGAAACTTTTCCGATCGGATCCCACAAATTTCAAACTCGAAATTTCTCGACTTCGAATCTCAGTCTACTTTTATAAATTTTGGAACAGGGAATCGAGTATATTACTCGTATCTTATATATCCGAACGGAAGAATGAATCACGTTTAATTATAAAACTTATAATTACGGATTGAGGTTCAAATAATGTGAGCTTAAAGTTTTGGAATCCGAACGGAAACGATCCGAATGATTTTGAATACCTATGCTGAGTTTTAAATCATTATTGTCATCATCAGGATTTATAAGCGTTGCTCTTATTGTTGTTTGGGGCCTAAACGAGTTGCAGTCGCTTCCAAGCGATTCTAAGTATTTCTAAAACCCCTAACGCTTGAATTTGAGCTGCTGATTGGACGAGTTAACAATAAGATCATGTGAAATCAAAAAAAAATAATCAGCAAATGACGTTAGAGCGTTAACGAGTGTAGAAACAGAATAGTTTCAAAGTGAATGCAATTTGTCTAGGTGTGCTATTGTGGACTACTGTCTTGACTGGCGGGCTTCTGCTAGTATGGTACAACAATATGACAAACATGAAATATGTCTTCTCTTTATCAAAGCGCTTTTCTTTTCCAGTCAGTAGACAGCTCGGACGACGAAAGCGCGTACTTCCACAAAGAAGCGTACTCAGAAGACGAGCGGTGGTGGATCACGCGGCTAGTGGTCTCTATGCTGGCAGCGATGTCCGCGGGCGCCAGCAACGCTTACAGAAAGGTCGTCGGTCCGTCGCATCGGTATCCTTACACGGACCGGACACAAGGTACTTGCTCTCACACAGAACTATGTTACATCACTATATTGTACGTCCACAAGGCTGCGTACTCGGCAGACGAGCGGTTGTGGATCACGCGGCTAGTAGTTTCCATGCTGGCAGCGGTTTCCGCGGGCGCCAGCAACGCTTACAGAAAGGTCGTCGGTCCGTCGCATCGGTATCCTTACACGGACCGGACACAAGGTACTTGCTCTCACACAGAATTATGTTACATCACTATATTGTACGTCCACAAGGCTGCGTACTCGGCAGACGAGCGGTTGTGGATCACGCGGCTAGTAGTTTCCATGCTGGCAGCGGTTTCCGCGGGCGCCAGCAACGCTTACAGAAAGGTCGTCGGTCCGTCGCATCGGTATCCTTACACGGACCGGACACAAGGTACTTGCTCTTACACAGAATTATGGTACTTCACTAAATTGTACGTCCACAAGGCTGCGTACTCAACAGACGAGCGGTTGTGGATCACACGGCTAGTAGTTTCTATGCTTGCAGCGGTGTCCGCGGGCTCCAGCAACGCTTACAGAAAGGTCGTCGGTCCGTCGCATCGGTATCCTTACACGGACCGGACACAAGGTACTTGCTCTCACACAGAATTATGGTACTTCACTAAATTGTACGTCCACAAGGCTGCGTACTCAACAGACGAGCGGTTGTGGATCACACGGCTAGTAGTTTCTGTGCTGGCAGCGGTGTCCGCGGGCTCCAGCAACGCTTACAGAAAGGTCGTCGGTTCGTCGCATCGGTATCCTTACACGGACCGGACACAAGGTACTTGCTCTCACACAGAATTAAGGTACATCACATTGTACATCATCATATTGTACGTCCACACAGCTGCGTACTCGGCAGACGAGCGGTGGTGGATCACGTGTCTGTGCTGGAAGCGGTCTCCGCAGGCGCCAGCCACGCTTCCAGACAAACCCAAAGCTTTTAAAAGTTTAGTCTCAATAATCATTTTAAAAAAAGGCGACGGTCCTTCGCATCGTTATCCTTACACGGACCGGACACAAGGTACTTACTTTCTTACGTAATTATGTTCTATCATTGTAATGTATGATACATCTACAAGGCTGCGTACTCAGCAGACGAACGATGGTAGTGGCTGGTAGCGTCTATGTTAACTAGCTAACGCTTACTGGAGAGTCGTCGGGCAGTCGTATCGGTACCTTAAAAGGATCGGACACATGGTATTTGATTCTCTGAGACGAATGGAAAGAGGGTAGGGAGGCCTTTGCCCAACATTGGGACAGTACAGGCTCATAATAATAATAATAACAAGATCTACATCCAGTACACTAGTGCTATGATCATCATGGTTTGCAGTATAATAGGCGTAGTGTTGGCTATACAGGATTATTGGATATAAGCTAGCATTTATAATATTAGTTAGGATTAGGATTTAAAACTCTTTAGATATTGGTTTTTGCAAGTGTAAAATGTATTGCTTGATCGTTACAGCAAGTCTCGCGTCGCGAACGGCAACGGTAGTGGCAGTGCCTTTCGTTTGGATCTACACTCTCATCAAAACGATCACCACCACGACGGTCACCACTATCACTGAGACGGTGGGTATATAATCAACATCTTAGGTAGAGACTACACGGACGTAATATTACGAGCGTAATTTCGGTAGCGTATTTTGCATTCAGCAGAAATTCGGTTGAGCGGCCACACGAGCGTAATTTATCTGCCGTGAGTCGCGTACTGAGTCGCGTCAGGTTAAGATTATGTTTTTGCACGATTTTATTTATCTCTCTCGTATGCTTGTTTATTTCAAAAATCTATCTTATGAACCTCTGCACGTACACATTTCGTTCCCACGACTGTACAATATAGCTTAAAAGTCTTTTTATGTGAAACTTGTCTTATTGGATAATTCAACTCAACAACAGTGTTTTGAGTGTTGTAATACCAACATGCAACTAACAAATTGTTCAATTCAACAGCTGACTCCGAACCACGTGTCCGAGAATGAGAAGTACATCGCTCGGCCGGCGCAGCTGAAGGCGAAGCGTCGTTGGTGGCCGTGGCTGCTGCTTTTGCTGGTACCGGCGGTGGGATACGGCTGTAAGTATTACTAGTCTGGTTAAATTAGCAGCTGGATGTGTTTTTAGGGTGTCTTACTATAGGAAAAATCATCTCAAAAAAAGAATTCCTGAGTCCATGATGTGTCACGTACCACAGTATTGGGGAATCGAAGCAAGGAGGATGACTAAAAGATGCAGGGTTTTGTGAAAGCTTATAGTAGGAAGTAACTGACCAAGGCCGCTTTTTACCTTTTGACTGTTTTGGGCTTTAGTCTTATTGTTAAGCTATTAATATCCATTTTTTTTAGATTTTTTTGTTCTTAATTTATTTCGTGCAAAACGTACGTAGGTACATATTTAAATGTAATAAATTTTAGTCCTCTACGATCCTCGGGTGTCTGTTGGTATTCTCGACCCTGCTTCTTTTTTTTTTTTTTAAGAATTTTTTTTGGGATTATCTCGATTTGTCTCAATTGTCCAGCTGCGTTAATCTATCTATCTAATCTATCTATCTATAGCCAATTCTTAGTTTATAGTTATAACTTTGAGATTTGCGTAAATAGGTTAAAAATAGTGTACATAACGATTCCTTGCAGCGCACTACACCTACGAAAACTGGGAGCACCTCGCTATGCCAAACTTTACCGATTTCCAACTAGAGCTAGCCGAGTTTACGAGCAAAATACCCGCCATGCCTGTGCCCAACATCACTCTCGCCGATCTAAACATACTGCCGAAAATCAACCTTACCCTGCCGGACATAAATATTACTTTGCCAGACATAAGCGATAATTTACCCGAAGTAAGGAAGACTTATAGAGAGTACAAAGATATAGTCCAGAATAGAATGGCCGATGCGTCGGATTATATGACAGTGGTGGCGGAAAGCTGCTATGAAGAGATGCGGCGGTTCTGGCGTGGAGTGATTGGATGATGACAAAAAGTCTTTTGTTTTTTTGGTTCAACCCTTGTAATAAAAACCCAGGGATAAGATTTATTGTTTTACAGTTGATTATCATTTTATTTTTTAGATTTTAAAAAGGGATGTTTGTGTTTAGTCAGTCAGTAACGCCCGCCTAAACGAAATTAAAATATTATTTTGAGTACAATTTTTTAAATAATTTTTATTTTGTAAGGGGGACTATTTAATGTGTCCTAATTTTATTCTAAATGCAAGCATAATTTAAATAAGATAATAATTACAATTTATACGTACTTAAAGTTAAGAAAAATACTTAAAGTAGAGATAAATACGAATTACAATAATTGAGATTTTTTTTCGTTAATTTGCAATATGATGATGATGCAATGAACATCGAACAAAAATAGTAAAAAATACAATATTCAAATTCTAATAATTCAATAAAAAAATAGTTCAATATATTCTAAGGAACCAGTGCCTAATTTAAACAATAATTTGTAGTATTCGATGTAAACGAGGGCGCGCTAACACGATGAACCAATCAAAAATAATTATTCAAAATTCTATATTTTTAAAACAAACTTGCTTTAAAACTTTTTGGTAAAACCAACTTATGAAGTTGGCTAATTACCTGCCTATAACATTTTGATAGCATTCTAAAAAAATTCAACACACATTAAACTACAAACATACGTTCATTTATGCAATCCAACATTGCTTCATCTTATAACCGCTAGCCAAAACCAGGGAAATGACAGGCTACTTTAGACTACAATACGCAAAAATGATAATATGTTATACTTATACGAGTATGTATATTACTCTAAAAATAAACACACTGAAAAGTCAATTAGCAGAAATCATGTCACGTTCTCCAGGTGTATATCGGTTTATGGCTTTTGACTGCCTCGGTGGCTGAGTTGGTAATGAACCTGCCTTTTGATCTTGGCAGTTTCAATTCCCACCTAGGGCAAACCTCTGACAAACAGTATCTGACTCCCATAGTACAAGCTTAGCTTACTTTGGAGTCAGACGGTCGTGTGTGCAAAAATATCCTGAATATTTTTTTATTGTTAATTATGGCGTGTAGCTCGTTTCTGTCTCCAACGTAGATTTCAAAGCACAGTTTAACGCCATTTGCAAAAATCAAGGCACATTCACATTATGACATTACTTTTACGCTACCTTGAATATTTCTTAAATAATTCGTGATCGCGCGTCCTTGTCTTAGACATAGTTTTTAGCTGTATATACAAGTTTAATATCACGTCTCTTGTCTAAGTACAAATATTTATTTTTATGCAGAATTATATAATTATTAAATAATAATTTATTTTTTATCTCATTCCACCGCAAATCGTTATCATTTCCTGTTAATATATTTTACAATTTTATCTCTTCTATCATCACATTACTATAAGGATTTTATTTGTACCTTTAGACCGACTAACTTGTCTGTACAGTTGTACAAATAATAAAACTTAAAATTATCTATGCATGACTGTCAGTTTGTCATAGTATACGACGGTGTATACGGACTTATGTATACGACGGTGGCGCCCCTCTCATCTGTACAGATAAGTTGGTCGCGCTATAGTAAAACCATTGACGCTACACTTGCGGTCTAATATTTCGTGTTACAATATAAATGTTATAGTGCATAAATCGCCGTCCCCGGAGAACAAAATGACGATTGCAAAAAGTCAACTTTTCAGGAAAAATAAAAAACTGAATTTTGTTATTTGCTCCTGAATCACTGGACATTATTAGCAGTGAAATACCTCAGATTAAAGTAAATTTTTAAGTATTCTTTTCATCTTAGTAGATGATTAATGACATTAGCAATTAAATAGATACTAACAAAATAAGATAATACGCAAAAATTATTCAGCGTCAATAGTTTCATTGTTTCCTTATAAATAAATAAATAATAAATAATCTTCTATGATTAGTAAGGTCTCAAGTAATGAAAATTATGGTAACTTATCATTATATTCTGGTAAATATTCAATATTGTTTGTATGATAATAAAACTTTAGACTGCTATTCCTGCTTTCAAATAAAATTACAATATACATTACGCTATTTAACAGACTTCTTTGAACGAGAATATTATGGCAAATGATTTTACCATTTTGAAAATTGTTGAGAAATGTTGACCACACAGTCTGGTAATTTTGTTTGTGTAATTTTACGTGTTATAAAAAAACTTCAAATATTATTACATTGTTTTACAATTTCACAAGTAACCGCAAGAAAAATATGAAAAAAATTATATAGATGTATTAAGCTTCACTGAAGTCAAATATGGCATAACATTAAAAACAAGACAATAGCGATTGTCATTTTGTTCTCCGGGGACAGCGAAATATGCGTGCCATACTATGAACAGCACTTTAACAGCCTTAGAAATAAAAAAATGCATAAACATCTGCTAAACCAATGTTCAGTTAGACATTGAGTAGTCAGTAAATAGCGCTACACAAACGTGTAACTATTGTTTGAGCAATAAAGTGTGAATCGGCATTGGGTATTTACACACATGCTTAACACTTTTTTCTTTTTCGTCTGGCAATTTTTGATAAATTCGAGAAACTTTTTCGTCCAAATAGTTTTTTAGTAATTATTTTTTAAGAAAGCTCCCTAATTTTTAATATTGCACGTACAATTTACGTTTTAGGAAAGGAATATTAATAAACTATGTTGTTTTTTGAATCTCTTGTCCAAAATTCGTCGATATAAACTATTTTAGAGGAAAACATTTTCTTTTGGTTATAGTGGGAGACTAACAACAAATTTCTGAACGGAACAATCAATGTCAACACTACAATGTGTCTAATGTCACACTACCAACTACAAACGTTTTTATTTTGACAATAAAAAAACATTACACAGTTTCTAACATAGTTACTGAGTCTAGATCAGCTGTTATAGTGAAATCCGCCATCTTGACCCCGTCACACCCGCTAAACAAGGGTACCCGGCCGTGTAACGAATGTTTATTTTCCTTTGATTTTGTTACATCTGTACACGAACTGTACACAACGTTTAAGTCAAAAATATTTTTATTTTTCAGCTTTTGTGTTACACAATGTGTGTACACATGTTTTAAAACTTTATTTCTAAGGCTGTAAATGTTTTCGTAATATTTGATGATTCGTAATGTGCTAAAAGACTAACCCCTAGTCATAAATATCTGTTAATTTTAAATGATTCGGTGTAGTTTTTGAGCTTTAAATTTTTTTTATTCGAAAATTTGAGAGCTTAATTTACTTTATCAAAGTATTAATAACTGCAGCTGTAAGAACCAAATTGTAATTTTTTTTTTAAATTTTAAAGGAAGGTTGGAATTTGTATAAATTTCAAACTGTGGTTTAAATTTCAAATAAGCTGATTCAAATTGTTTTTCTTTTCTTCATTGGTTAATGTTTCATATTCTGCTTTACATAAAACGCTTTAAATATGATTGTTTGGGGTCTAAGAAAATTAGTTTTTAGTGAATAATCGTATTAATTTCAAATTAAATCGATATTTCAATTTGTGTTGTACTAATTCTGGGCTAATTCTTGATTATAATTATTTTTCTATGCAATGTGTATTTTATTCCGAATTCCTAGTTCTTATGTCTTCGTTTTATTAAGATACCAGGAAATGCATTCGCGCATTGTTGAAGATTACAGCTTTTAGGTCCGCATGGTAAAACGACGCTCAGTCATGAACCTCGATTTAAAGCTGTTTATGGATGGTAAAATCAGTTCTAAATCGAGACTCATAACTGAGCGTGTTTTAACATGCGGGCCTTAGTATATTTAGATGCATGACAACTGAGTGTTGTCTAAAGTCGCTCAAGAGTGTGACCTATTGGTTATTTTTGCTTCCTCACTCATTCTCTTAGACGGATCATGAGATTTTCAACAATTTTGATGTTGTAACTGTCCGTCAAAGAGAAAGGTATGAAAACTAAACTGAGTTTAAAATAATCGTTAAATTATTAACTAAAAAGTTATCAGAGAACATTTTGCAATAGCCACCCAGTCACTATTTGTATTTAAAAATGCTGAATTATGTAAGCGAGAAAGAAAACAACCGATAACGATTTTAATGAGAGCATCGTACTAAAACTTCGAGACGCACTATTAGGTTAGGTGCACCTAACCTAATTATTATTTTAGGAAAAAATTAAGGTTTTTTTCCAACAAATTCGCCTAAAAAAGAGAGAGCACGTCGTTACCTTTGATTTTTCTAAAATTGTATTAGTCTTATTAAGACGTCCAGTAGTGCTTGTCTCGTTTTCGCGCATGATGCGTCTCGTTAGCGAGAAGTTGACAGCACTTCATAGTAAAGACAAGCTGTGCTTAAGCTACTGTTTTAAGTAATCAGGGAAGGATAGAGCAAACATCACCTTTAAGAAAGTGGACGTACTCTCTGGGACGCTACACTTTTAGGTGAGTTTTTGACTTTTGATATTGTTTAATTCTATCTCTGTCCTTCCCTGCCTTAAAAACTCAATTATAACCACAATGTACGTTCAAAATCTCGGGAAGGACAGAGTAAAAATGCAATAATAACGCAAAGTTTCCTCTTTACAGGTTACAACTACGCGGACCAAATAATACCTCAAGAGAAACCAGTCATAGTAGACACGTACAAATCTCCTCAAATCATCCAAGATCCGGACTTGACGAAGCGCATGGCAGCTCTAGAAGGCTGGGCGGTGAATGTTGACAACCGACTCAAGTACTACGACCAGAAAATATCGAAATTGGACAACTTAGAAACGCAGATAGAACAATATTCTCTCAGATATCTCCAGCAAAATCTCATACAAATTCTTAATACTGAAAACAGTGAAATTTTAGCAGCAAAACTGAAGCCATACTTCGACCAGCATTACATGTCTAAGGAACAACTGCAGACTCTAAGTCAAGATATACACGAGCGGTTGATTTCAACCTGGAAGCCAGACATGGATGAAGATAAAATACGTCAAATGATTCAGAACTATCTATCAGTATATGAGAGAGAGCAAATGGAAATAATATCGACGAAGTTAAAGGAGTACGTTAGAGAAGTGGAAGTACATCATCATCATTCGGAGACTGCCACCGATGTGGAGCTGGTGAAGAGGATCGTGGCTGGGATGCTGAATGTGTATGATGCTGATAAGACGGGGCTCGTAGACTATGCTTTGGAGTCTGCAGGTAAGACTGTTTATATTAACCGTTCCGAAGACGGGTCTGAGCACTAACGCACTTATAGCGCCTTACTCAACTGCCGTCTTTGTACTTCTTCACTCTACAAAACTTGAAGGCTAGAGTGAATAAGTACCTTATAGGTCGTCGTGCTCCATCTTAGACCACAACGTCGCTTAATATCAGGCGAGTTGGTGGTCAAACGCCGACCTATTCTACATTAAAAAAAAAGTGTTGGTGGTCAAACGTCGACCTATTTTACATTAAAAAAAAACTACTAGCGGTACCACTCGCCTGGTGTTAATATACCTGTTTTGTTGCAAGACTCGAATTATTAAAAACTAGCTATTACCCGCGACTTCGATCGCGTTTATTCAGAAAATTGTATCCAAAAACCATATTCGTAAAATACTGTACGTACCTAATTATCAAATTTCAAGATCCGTTCAACCGTTTAGCCATAAAAAGCCTATAAACAGATACACTATATCCCAAATGTGACAGGGGGCGAGACTGTCGCCATACACCGGGCTCCAGTCATGTAGCAGATGGTATTTACAATAGTGCGATAAAACATTACAGGTGGCCAGGTGATATCAACGAAATGCACGGAGCTGTACCAGATCAAGACCAAGCAGTACTCGATCCTGGGCCTGCCGGTGTGGTGGGTGTACACGTCCCCGCGGTACGCGCTCACGCCGGGCGCCATGCCTGCCGAGTGCTGGGCCTTCCAGGGCTTCCCCGGATACTTGGGTGAGAGCGAAGTCAAACTCCAAGGACCGCATGCTAAAATGACGCTCAGCTATGAAACTCGATTTAAAACAGTTTTTATGTATGGTAAACATATCGTCACGCCTTTCCCCCGAGGGGGCTGGCAGAGGTGTAATACAACACCCACATTTCGCCGGACGATATTCAGTCCCAAATGTGATAGGGGGCGAGCCTGTCGCCATACACCGGGCTCCAGCCATGTAGCAGATGAAATACAATACGCACATATGTTCACACAATGAACAAATTGGTGCGTGCCGGCTGGGTTCGAACCCGCTCCCTCTGGCTTGAGAGGCGGACCTTTCCCCAACTAGACTGCCATCTCTTTAAATTTTTTGTATGGTAAAACCGGTTTTAAATCGAGATTCGTTACTCAGCGTCGTTTTAGTATACGGCCATTAATGTCTTCATATTCATTGGGTATCAATGATACAATCATGAACGTCAAAGTTACAAAAATTACTTTACCACCTTCTTTGGAAAAAGAGCCACTACCCCACCAAAAGAGCACCTACCTTTTTCGTATTTCTTTTAGTTTCTGTCCATCCAAGACATTAATTACCTGGAAGCAATCGCTTTATGCGATAAGGTTGGTCTTGTACTGTCTAATAAATATATGTTTCTTTTTTTTTAAGGTTTTCATTGTAGTTTTTGGTGTACAATGAAGTTTTATTGTACCCAGAAAAACAGGCTGAAAAGAAACTGAGGGGCACATTTTAGATGACGTAGGAGATGTTGAATTCTGGTCCGAACCGCAAATGCTTTATGCCTGCTGAATGTCGCTCTTTTACAGGGAAATTTGAAAAGTGTGGTCTGTTTTAAACCCGGTTTTAACGGGTACGTGTCTGTCTATCTGTCTGTGGCATAACTTCCAAACGAATAAACCGATTTAAATTTAGTTTCTTTATTTGTCAGTTATGTGACTTCATCTCCGATTAATTGTGACTCTTCTAGAGCTATAATTATCGTTTTTATTTTATACTCATACATCTTTCAGTGCTGCGCACGTACGCTATCATCGAAGTAACCGGCTTTTCCCTGGAGCACATGTCTCGTCTGCTCGCCGTCGAGGGGAAAATAGAGTCCGCGCCCAAGAACTTCTCAGTCTACGTGAGTACACACTACACTACACACATACTCAGTTTACTATACAAACGGTATGGGTACAGGACCCGTACCGTGACAACCCGACTGGCGTCTTAAGCAACGCATTAAGGCGCCAGAACGACTTTCGCAAAGCAACTATGCTGCAATAAAAGGTCAAACTTTTTTTAAATTTTGGAATTCAAGATAAATTTTTGGGACAAACGATAAGCAACGCTGGATTGCGTAAGCGAAGGTCGTTTTTTGGAAGTTCGATATTTGCTGACCGCTGGTCATTGGACGCCCACGGGTTGCGATGATTTTTAAGTTCCGCCGTCAACGCTACGATCATGAACCTTATTGCGCGGAGATACGAGTCGCGGTCGCGCAGCGTCTGTGGCTGAATCTTAAAATCATCGTAATACCACGTCACGGTACGAGCCCTCTACACTATATTTCAAACTACATAAATCTTTAACCTTTTAAATGCCAGTAGTGTCAATACGTGACAACGGATAGTAAGTCCGTACGCCAAAGATGCGACGTCCATATTGGTCACGAAAATGTGTTTTTAGTGTGGCGCTCAAAAACGGTGTTTATATTTTGTATTGCGTGTATTAAGAAATTAGCTAAAGAGTCACAATTTTTAAGTAACATCAGTCAAACATCGTCCAAGCGTCGTAATACGTACCTAGACATCATTTATGTAGTTGCACACCACATTTGCTCCAATTCAGACGTTTTGTCGCTCGTATCATTTGGACAGTTTGTTACCGAGCACTCATCGTGCAGTGTCGTAATCGGATTGCGCTTGTCTTACTACACCCAAAAAGTCGGCGCAACGCGCAACGTGCGCCGACTTTTGGTGCGGATATTTGTGTTGCGCGTTTGTGACTTTTTACTTTTATTTCGCAATGGTTGCATGTGTAATGATTAAGTACTAATATTGGCATGTTGCGTGTTGCTATAACACATTTACATAATGTGTTTATGCTAAATACAAGTCTGTTGTTATTTATTTTAAAAATAATGCTTTAATATCACCGCGAAACTCTCTCACTAATGAGGTTGAAAATAGGTAGCTGTGGCTTTGGCTTGATTGATATAAAGACTGCATAAAAGATTAAAACAAATGCTATGCAACATTTCGTGGTTGTATTTCTATTTTCGCTTTGCACCACACTGCAGGTGAGTAATAAGCACTAATTGTCTTTAATACTTTGCTTACTGTACTACCTCCATTTACAACACACAATCTGAACAATGCATTCTTAAAACAACTGTATGGACCGCATGAGCCCTTGTAACGTTTGCATGAATAAATGTGCGCATGATTTGTTTGTTTAAAAGTATGCATGTTGACTGCTTGTGCTACTAAATTGTTCCTAACAGATTTTTAATTAGAAAATTATTATTACCAGGGCCTTCACGGCGAACAAGATTCCGATCCCCATCTATTCGGAGACTACATGTACGATGCAAACAGCACAGCCATACAGTACTTCCCCGTAAAGCACACTAAAACCACCCTCATTGGGGGTGTGGAATACCCGGTAGCTTACGACATAATCGAGCTCCGAGTCGAGAGCAACCATGGCAACCCTACCTACACCTGCGTCTACAGATTCAGAGTGCATGGCAACCCTTTGACAGACGTCCGTCGAGCTACTGAAGACAGTATAAAAGACAGTGAAACATAGCAGTTTGAACAAAGTTCGTGCAAAGATTGTTAAAAACTGCGATCAGGACGTAGAATCACAGTTTGAAATAGTGCAAAGAAGGTTGAAAATAGTGACTGGGAAATAGCGGTCGAACCGTGAAGAACAATTTTAAATGTGACGTGTGTGTTAAATGTGGTCTGTTCAATTGGACATCATTCCTAGTTTTAAGTTGTAGCAAGTAAGTCCAGTGGCCTTAAACTCTGCTAATGTAATAGTAAATCTCGAGTACAAAGGTAGGGAATTAATAAATCATGTTTTTAAAGAGACGCGTTTTATAGTAGCGGTAAGATTAAGGTAGGGTTAAGGCTATAATATACTTGGAAACTGAACGGGCGACCCTGGCCCCATTTTGGCGAGTGTGACTAAGGTAGAAGTTCACTAAAACTTAAACAAACGATTGAATTTTTTACCAATTGATTTTGACAGCTCTTCAATCAGAATGTCAAAAATGGACAGTTAAATAAATGATCGCCTAACCCTTTCAGTGCAGACCCCGTAATTTTTTTATGAGTACCGTGGCAAACCCCCGCAATTTTTTTTTAAAAAAATCGCCGTGTGCTACTAAAATCAAGATTTCTCTTAAGTTTTGTATGAAACCTACATATGAAACTTATATCATTGGAATCGTCTTGAAAAAAAGCTATCCGACTATAAAATACATAATAACGTTTTTTTGCCTTATGTACTGACAGTTTCAGCTCCAAAGTAGAGGAACCGGTTTTTTCTCCCGCCTTGCACATAACTCAGAAAAAAAGGAAAAAAACACTATTTTTCAATAACATTATTGCTTTAAATATATAATGAATACACAAATATACATTATTATTACAAAATACCAGATCTCTCCATAAATTTTTTTTTCACACAATAACAATAACAAAGCATGACTCATAAAGCCGCGCGAGCGTCGAACACATGTTTACTAGGTACTCAATTCTGAGAAATCTCCAAAGCCAAGTGCCTCTTGTTTTACATCTAACAAAGAGCTCGGTTCATTGACTTATCCCGTACAAAGATTCAGATAAGAGAAGTGTTTAGTTTAATGTTTATGAATCGTAATATGAGTCACTCGAAAACGAGTACTTACATACCTACTTTGTTTACATTCCAAGCTTGCATTATCACATTTCACACAAATATCAAACAAATCTATGAAATAACGGTCACAAACTGTTTATAACTTAACTGTTCATGTTTCAAATGACAAACTCACACAAATATTATTAGATTACTGTTAGATAATGGAAAAAAACCGGTCGTTTCCGACCCACTTGAAACACGCAATGGCCGCCGGCTCACGCGCGCGAAACGTGACTGACTTGACGGCAAAATTTCGATACAATTTGTTCGAAAGTGGACTTTATACTCCGAGTATATTTCTATCCTTGTTATTTTTATGAACTGTCTAAGAAGTTAGAAAAGGATAACAACATGTTTAGCACTAAATAGCAAGGTATCAAAAATACTCTTGACGATCGACCACCAGGTGGTCGATTGCCAGTTGCGGTATTATTTTTTTCTGTCAAAATATGGTCGATTGCCACTTGAAGGGCTAACTGAAGTTCCGTGAACATAGGCTAATTAGTGGGTAAGGCTAATCGTCATACTCTACTTACGACTACTAAATAATTACTCTATTTACGAGTTATTTTGAACATATCCAACCTCAGTGCGGATTTACAGATCAGCTAGAACTGAAGATAAATTTATCATGGAAAATCAATATATGGTGGTCTTTAAACACGCTCCATTTATCGATTGTGCAGCTTTTTTGTTTGTCATTCGGCCTTATGTCATTTCGGTATTCATTTTGAACCAAGTCACACCAAATTCGGTTGCAGTCCAAGTATGTTGTGGACGCAGTATTGACCAGATCCACATGTGGAGCCGAGCTGTGGATCCAATTGGAGGGAGGGAAATAATGTATCAAAAGAATACATGAATACATAAATGTGTTCTTCAAAAGACATCACTGCATGCAGTGTGACTTAATACACACGAACTGCACCCATGACATGCAGTGTGATGTCTATTAAAGAACTTCGTACATTATCAATCCAAAAATAGGTTTTGGTGTGACCGGGCGTTTATGATTGATTTGCTTAGCCACTAGGTGGCGTGGCAAGGTCTGGTATGAAACGTGGCGGGAACGTACCCATACTACGTGACCCATTTTTTACAACTTTTTACTCCCCTCCCCCCACTCGGTGACCACCCGTTGTATATTTTAAAAATGATATTAATGGTTGACGCTTGACGCGTGTCGCTAGGAATGCGTGCATGCATACTTACAAGTGAAAAAAATATTATTAAGTGAATGAAAAAGCGCGAGATTTATCTAGAGCATATTGACAACGTGAAGAAAACCCAGGCCCCCCCGGCTATCCCTGTGACCAAGCGTGGTATTTTGAAGACCCCCCTCCTCCCCCTGAATGGGTCACGTAGCATGGATATGTTCCCTTATTTAATATGTTACGACACTAGAAATCTCTTTTAAAAATTAGATTATAATAATTGCATACCGCACAACGTCTTGTTCATATGCTTAGCTGTTATCAATTTTTACCAATATTTATCTATAGATTCAAGCTTGTATTTAAGGAATTGAATATTCGATAAAGGTTTTGATTTTTTGGTAAGATTTAGTTTTTAATTGATTGAAAAACAATTGAATGTCAAAAATATAATTTATTGAGACGTAAACGGTAAAATAATTTGATCTTGAGATATTTATGTATTGCACATTTGGAGTAAACTACGAGATTAAAACTCATACTAGCAATGTTGATCTTTAAGATAGTTGAGTTAAAATCGATATCATGGGTCACTTGAAGCTGTTAATACCATTTAACACCTCTCGCCTACCTCAGCGATTCTTAAAATCAAGATTTTTTTCTTTTTAGTTTTTGTTTCTTTGAAAAGTCATAATAAGATTGAGAGCAACCAAGATAACATCTCACACGTTAGAATAGGGGATCAGATCGAAAATATCGTTTCGACAGCCCAAAGTTCATTATTTTCAATTGAAACAAAATTTTAATCATGTTAATTAAATCTAATTAAATAGGCGTAATAAAGGAGCTAGTCCCGTTAGAAGTTAATAAATTTTATGCCAACTTTAGTTGTAAGTGAGTGTTCCAACTCTTAGAAGTCTCAAATATTATATTAGCATGTAGAGAACCACAACGTCCGCTACTAATTTGAATTTGAGGATCTTACTAAGTTATTTAAGATATTTTAAGCTTAGGGTTATGTAGTGTATTCTAGAATTTTATTATTGGTTTTTTTCTCTGCTTTATTGGTTGATATTCTGCCTGAATAATCTCGAAACGTTAAACGCTATACTGAACGCTACCATCGGTGGCTAAAAAAACACCCACCAAAGAAAATCGTTCCGAAAAACTGCATAAATAACTTTGCATTTTCTGATTGTTTACTATACTGCTAACAGAACGTACTTACGAGCCTACCATTAAGCTTAATATGGTCTTGATAGTTACTCAAACTTTTTTGCTTTCTTTTCGTTCCATATGTTTCAATAAAGGAACTAAATTTAAGGGAGCCAAACGAAAAAAGTTTACGTTAACTATTAAAACTCGTACTATTAAAAGGCTAAACGAACGTGTCACGACAGACATTAGACGGATTTTTTGTTTCAAAATCATTCTGTTGTGCTACAGCCACATTAGCGGCTTTCGGCGATAATTCGGGCTTTTGCGACAATTGTAGCCGGTTAGTTCGTCACTCGGCGATGTATCGGGCGAATTATCGTCCACGGCAACTCCGCAGAAAGGTGACGAGTTGACCGCTAATGTAGCCAAGAACATCGCAGATAACCTTTAACGATGATTTTAGAGCGACGCTACACGAATTATCGCGCGCTAATGTAGCCGTTGCATACGACAAACAAAATGTAAAATCAAGTTCTCGTAAAAATAAACCTTTAATTAATTAACAAGGTTGTTTTAAAAACTACGCAAACTGTAAATTAACCGAATTTAGACGATGTTACCGTGTCCAATTGTTGTAAAATTGATTTTTCTTTGTCCTTCCCTGTGCTTAATTTTAGTTTTACGAGTGAGTAATATAGTTGTGAAGTACAATGGACAGTCAGAAGTACGAAATTAAATAGTTCAATAGTGTTTGTCATTATTTTGAGAACATAACATCCATTTAGGCATATTCGTCTCTCTCATAACAAGTTCCTGAAGATTTTTCTATTTACTATAATAATATACACATGTATGGATGATTCAGTTGAGATACGTTACCCTGGGCTCAGGCGGACCTTGGCATTGATTATGTGAGTCTGGTCTTGTCATGTACTTCAGAAATCCAACTGATATTTTTTTACTGAGTAAGATTAATTTTTAAAGAATATTTAGTCCATGTAATCGTAGTGAAATTAATTGAAAAATTCCACAAGAATTAAAATTCAATATGAATGTCATGGAAAATCGTATGCATCGCGTGTTAAGAGCAAAAAAAATAATTCAAGTAATTCTACTGATATCAATGTCAAGTCTTTCTAGGCCTAGGGCCTTAGTGGACCAATCTAAATTTGGCTCGGCGAAATCGACGAGTCTATCTTTATACAGACAGACCGAAAGCTAAGCTAACTTAATGTAGCTTAGCTCGCATAGCTGACACAGTTGTCTAATTATTTGTTAGCTTAGTTTGCGGTCTCCACACAAGTGTGGAAAACTGCGTCAGCTATGCAAGCTAAGCTAAATGGTCTTATTTATCAACCCTCACAATCGTGAATATACCAAGAGTGGCACGATTCCTCACAATCGTGAGCCTCCTGTAAAATCGATTTTGCTAGATTTTTTTCAGTAGCATTTTCTTCAGCGACACCAAATTAGCTAGAAACAATAACTTGCATATTGAAATACCTTGCCGTTTAGCGTCAGGGGTCAACTATGTTAACTTAGCTTCGGTCTGCACCCTGTATCACTGTGTAATATACTTAAGTTCAATTAGTTTATACCTACTATTTAATATACTTATCACGATTTTCTTTTACCACGGCACTGTTTTACCAACCTCGACACTTATTCCTTAATTTATTTTTTACTATTATACACACTTTTTATAACACTAACCATTATGTGTATTGAAAATATTGATGATGTAATTATGTGAAAATATTTGTGATGTTCTTAATAAAAGTTTTATGAAACCTGAAGGGTATTATTTGTCAACCACGTGATAGTCATAACATCCACGAAGTCAGGCCCATTGCAATTCTTGGGCCTATCTTTTTGTGGCGTGGCGTCTTCGTGGCGTAGATTTGGAAGAGAGAAGTTAGTCATACACAACTCAAACAAAAACCTCATTTTAATAGTCTTAAATAGGTAATTGGAGGAAGTTCTCAAGTTGACTGTTTTTTCATTAGAAAACTAACTGTCACCCCGCGACTTCGTTCGCGTTTATTATTTATATATGTATATGTGAGCTATCCTATCTGTTAAGTTAGATCGAACTACACACGGTGTGCAAATTTGATTGAAATCGGTTAAGTAGTTTAGGAATCTATAGCGGACAAACAACGTGACACGTAATTTATTAAATATATGTATATGTATTAAGATAAGATGGTATTAACCAACCTTTTATTTTTATTTCTTGATTCATTAATTGACCGACTATATGTTCTAAACAAGTAACATTACTGAAAGAAATACAAAAAACCCGGCTGCGAAATATTGTACCCGATGTCACTTCCACTATCAAGACGATTCAAATGACACCTCACATGTCGAAATCCATCAAGCTATTTAGGCAGGCTCTACAGCCTGCCAAAGAAACCTCATGCATACACTTGAAAAACATAACCCTTTTTCTTACGCAGTCGGGTAAAAAAACACCGTGCGCTGGCGCATCGATTCTATTTTTTATCTAATCAATAATGCACGCGATCGGCCTTGATGACACCGCCGCATAATTTGCACTTTCGTATCCTACTAATATTATAAACGCGAAAGTTTGTAAGAATGGATGTATGGATGGATGTTTGTTACTCTTTCACGTCACAACGGCTGAACAGATCTAGATGAAATTTGGCACATAGATAGATTATAGTCTAGAATAACACATAGAATACTTTTTAACCGCAGGTGAAACCGCGAGGTGCAGCTAGTATAATATAACTGAGGAAAGAACCTTGAACGAAACCACTGAGTGGGTCAATGCGGTGATGTCTGTCGAGTAAAAAGTAAAAACACGAGTGTGTTGATGTCTTCCTTAGCCGATTTCGACCTCGGCGACTTTTGCTTCTGTTGCCCAATAATAGTAGTTACGTAGAAGCTTTTCGTGAGCCTAAATTGTATGTTCTAACATGCCATCTTTGCAGTAAAGTACCACAATCCATCCATACTAATATCATAAAATACCTTCGAACGTAACTTGTCTGTTGATTTTCACGGCTGAACGGATCTTGATGCAATTTCATAATTAGTTATAGTATATCCCGAGGTTTTTGGATAAGTACTATATTTTCTGAATAAACTTGAATAAAATACATATACGAAAATATAAAGTACGAGTCCAAAGGAAGGGCGTTTCCTCGCGGCCTAACTGCTTGTCAATAATAAATTTACTCCACGAGACGTTGTGGGATCATTCATGTCCTTTACTGACATAGATGGAGACTAAAGTATAAACACAACATGAACAGTTGGCTGGCATCTTGTGTAATAAGCCTAGAAAATCTTTATCAGGAAGACGCGTGGAAAGATGCTGACTGCACATCATAATTATTATCTTACCGATTTCTGTACACGATTGCACGCTAACCACCGCCAAGTCACGCGCTATGTGGAGACGTGATTTTATATGATAACTAGACGAGATGATAAGTCACGGACTGCTGTTAGGTCATGTACTAGACTATGCAACGAAATGCTGAAGATGTGCGACTAGATGACTGTTGGAATGTATGTGATACAGTGATAAGACATTAGAATAAAATAATACCAGTCAACGGCAGCTAATCGATTTACGAATAATAGTAACGGCTGCTTTTTTTTTGAAAAAACTATGCTAAGCTGCTCTAAACATGCTGCGAATTCTCTAGTAGGGTATGTGTATGTTCTCAGTAACTGTAAGTCAGGTGAATGTGGTAAATCATTGTAGAATCAAATCAGCTGAATGTTAGACATTCTGATAACATCGTTACAGGTTACATCGTGCAAAAGTTGAATGTTTACATAGACGGTATTTCAGTAAAAATATATCTGGTTAAGCTAACTAGCGGCATTTGAGTTTATGTGGATTTTAATAATTAACTTAGGACTGAAAGATCCATGCTTTCTACTCCTGCAGCTGACGTATTACTAGAGTGCTTGTAATCAATGTGCAAAAATGCCAAACTCCCAACTCCACAAGTCTGTCCCCCCTCCCCAAAGGGCTAAAATTAAAACTGCCTACTATTTTCTTCGGTTTTTATTTAGAGTACACAATGAAAGTCGGTACATAAGTTACTTAGCAATTAAAATATTTACACAACTAAAAGTTAATAAATGCCTCAAAGTAAACAGTGCTATTTGCGGCAAGGTTGCCTCGCGTGGTCTATTTCTGTACGTAGGTCAATGCCGGTCGATGGCGCGGCATCGACTCGCTCCCTACCGTACGGGATTATTAGGTGAAGATAAAAGAAAGTCAAGTTAATTTTGCAGATTTTTTTTTGTATTTTCGTTATTTTTTATAATTTATAAATGACCTAGTAAGAAAGTAGTCTTATCCGTTTCAGCACATACAATCATCATTCATGAGATTACAAAAAATCCTTTGGCGAGTGCAGTACCGAGGGCCGGCAGGCGAGCGCGCCCGCGGCGCCGCGCTCCGTCCCGCCGTCACTATTACGTTTTCATTACATAATAATATCTTACGTACAATTAAATTAACGGAGATTACAAGCCTGAGTTGAGCAGCCGGCCGCGGGCCGCTGCGGCGAGTCGCGAGTCGCTTAGAAGCACTTCCTGTGCACAATTGAGGGGCCGGACTCGTCATACTCCTGTTTCGAGATCCACATCTGCTGGAAGGTAGAGAGGGACGCGAGGATCGAGCCTCCGATCCATACGGAGTACTTCCTCTCTGGGGGCGCGATGATCTTGATCTTCATCGTAGATGGCGCGAGCGCTGTGATTTCTTTCTGCATACGGTCGGCGATGCCGGGGTACATGGTGGTACCACCGGACAGGACTGTGTTGGCGTACAGGTCCTTACGGATGTCGACGTCACACTTCATGATGGAGTTGTAGGTCGTCTCGTGAATACCGCAAGCTTCCATACCCAGGAACGAGGGCTGGAATAGAGCCTCAGGGCAACGGAACCTTTCGTTTCCGATGGTGATGACCTGTCCGTCGGGAAGCTCGTAGGACTTCTCGAGGCTGCTGCTGGAGGCGGCGGTGGCCATCTCCTGCTCGAAGTCGAGCGCGACGTAGCAGAGCTTCTCCTTGATGTCACGCACGATTTCTCGCTCGGCGGTGGTGGTGAACGAGTAGCCGCGCTCGGTGAGGATCTTCATCAGGTAGTCTGTGAGGTCGCGTCCGGCGAGATCCAGACGCAGGATGGCGTGCGGCAGCGCATAGCCCTCGTAGATGGGCACCGTGTGCGAGACACCGTCGCCGGAGTCCAGCACGATACCGGTGGTACGACCGGACGCGTACAGCGAGAGCACAGCCTGGATGGCCACGTACATGGCGGGCGTGTTGAAAGTCTCGAACATTATCTGGGTCATCTTCTCTCTGCAACAAGGAGGCGGGGGTCAGATGCTGCCGGCCTGATGCGAGGACAGGGAGCGGAACGAATGGGGAACGAGACACTCACCTGTTAGCCTTGGGGTTGAGGGGAGCTTCGGTGAGCAGCACGGGGTGCTCCTCGGGTGCCACACGCAGCTCGTTGTAGAAGGTGTGGTGCCAGATCTTCTCCATGTCATCCCAGTTGGTGACGATGCCGTGTTCGATGGGGTACTTGAGCGTGAGGATACCTCTCTTGCTCTGGGCCTCGTCGCCTACGTACGAGTCCTTCTGTCCCATGCCGACCATGACACCCTGGTGGCGTGGTCGGCCCACGATGGACGGGAACACGGCGCGTGGCGCATCGTCTCCCGCGAACCCGGCCTTGCACATACCGGATCCATTGTCCACTACCAACGCGGCTACTTCCTCGTCGCACATATTGAATTAGTCTGAAAAAGATGATAAACACAAACTTAGAACATTCATAAAATACCTATTTGAAAATGACCTAACATTAAATTCTATGAATTTAAGACAACACTGAACTAGGTATCCCTAGTAAACAAAGACTATGTCAAACGCAAGACGTGAAAAAAATTGGAATCCAGTTTGACGCAGATGTCGCAAAATGAGAATCTAGTTTGAATTGTGACATGTCCTCAATCCCCATATAAAGAATCGGGTGGGCAGCTAACCTACGCAATCACAGGACGGCGCTAAGTGGGCGATGGAGCCTCAAATTGGAACCAAATAAGGCTGGGTCCTATAAGAGGCGGCGCGTGAACGTGGCAGAGCCGTCGCGACCACATTTCGCAGAGACGGGTCGCTCTTACCGCCCGAGAAAGTTGATCGCAAGATGAGTCACTTTCTAATTAGACTATCCACTGTCCGCCGCTCAAGAACTGAACCAGGCTCTTAGCTAGACGGTCTCGGCCCGACCACGCCCTACCACAACCGGCTATCCCGGCGTCCCGGCTAGGTGTCACGCCGCCCAACCCTGTCATGTCACTGACCGCACACACTATTCAAATTGCACTAATCCTCACGCCACTAAATCACCAAAACATAATCACAAAAAATAATGATAGCACATGATCAACTTACATTAAATTAAATAGTCCTAAGTTAATAAATAAGTTAACTTGCTATTGCACAGCCTCGTTTACGCTGCACAACGCCACAGCTCGAGCTCACTTCGTGGAATGTTGGCTTGCGCGGCTTGCTGACTATATAAATGAGGCTGGATATCGCGGCGCCCCTACCCCCGCCGCGGCAGCTATCGACCAATGGCAGCTCGAAGACAGAATACGTGAGTTTTCGTGGCCATATATGGTATTCGCTGCAGGGAGCCTGCGCACTCCCCGCCGCGCCTGCCCGCCCCCGCCGCTGATAGCGCGCCTCTTGATAACGACATGATCGTCCGACAGTGCACACACACAATTCCCAGACGATCCCCGGTTAGGACATAAACCACCCCTCTAGAAGATAGCCATGTACCAACAATACCAACCTACACTTCAGGCTAGCACGATAATGAAAGTTCAACGGTAGGTAGCGGTACCTGCCGCTCGCTGGCCAGTTGCCAAAAACCGTTTGGCGCGGTGGTTGGTTGTAGGATACTACTGCAGGCAGTTAAAGGGTGACGCACACGGCGGGACTACCCAGCATGCACTTCTAAAAATAAAATACCGTTGAACCAGACAGATGGTAGACTTGGCCATGACACGGCAATAGGGCTGTTACACTTTTCTAGGTTAGGTTAACGACGGTTCTTTCGGTAATTGAAGTAATTTTTATTTAGGAACTAATTTACAATTTTTTTATTATCAATAGAAAAGTGACTTACCAGTAAAATTAACGCGGAAATAGAGATAATATCAGAGCGATCGCGAACCGTGAGAAATGAATGCCGGCCGGTTAACTTCTGTTGCCCGCTCGCACGTTGAGTGAGGTCGCTCGGTCGCTCGCTCGATTTGCTTCACTAGAATCCGCCGTACGGTACGGCCGCCGGGCGCCCCGCTACACAATAGACTCACCCGATAGACCTCTGCGTGTGCTAAATAATTTGAAATTTTTCAATTAAATACACCACCAAAACCATCAAAATTGTATTGAAAATTCTTCTGTTGACAAGCTGAAAAACAAAATGTCAATTGTAATTCCTAATTCAAAAAGGAGGAGGACAGATAATACAATTTTCCTCGCATAATGAACTCGTCCGACCTCCCCACTTGGCGCAGCAACCGATGGCCTCACCATATAAGGGCATCAGTAAAATCCTGGGTTGTGATTGGTTCACGATGGCAATGGCGCGTAAGTACAGGGGCACACAAACGCAACTTAGCACATTTTATGTTTGTGTTTGTGAGTGTACAAAACGATCCATTCACGATCGCAAAGCAGCAAATAGTGCGGCCAAGTTACGAAGGTCTCAAAAGTATCGAGTTAAAAAGGTTTTTAGGGGTTTTCTAAACTCACTTTGTTTTGATTCTGTGCGTGCCGTATCGATATGTCTTGTAACGTTTTTATTTTGATCTTAGTCACGAAATTTTATCTTATTTTGAATTTTATTGTAGTAAACGGTTTTTCACAAGTTCATTTATGTAACTATTAGGTACCAAACAAATTAATCTAAGTACCTCTACTAGGTAGGTACATAACATTAGCATTTTGTATTTTATTGTATTGTGTAGGTATTTAGTACTTACTTACCTATTTTATTTTTTGGTATAGGTAGGTACGTACCATATAGGTACCTACGTACTTACCTAGAAAAGTTAAATTTCAATAAACTATTTTATTAGGTTTAGCTACAACATTTTTAAATAAATCTGAGTTCTTGAACATTATCTAGAAATTAGAAATGTAAATTAATGCGTGGTTTTTAATACATTAGGTTTTTTCTACATTTTGCTACTTTTACTTTGTCTTAACGAAGTGAAACTTATTAAAATATGCATCAAACTATGAGCATGTTATCGTCAAGAGGAAACTAAAATGACATAAATTTATTATAATCAATTCATCAAAACGGCTTCTTATAAACTTTCGCTGCAATAAGTGCCTACCTACCTATTGCCTACATTATTTTTAAATTTTACTGCATTTTAAAATACCTACATCGTAACAAAATGAAATATTTGGACAGTTCATTGCGAGAGTGACATTTTTTTGATTATCGCCATCACGATTATTGTTATCCTGACCGTTGACCTGCGTGACCGCCAGTTAAGTGAACTTATTGATAAAGCTTTGATTTATCTAGCGGGTAATCTAAATGGCTTGTATGTAAATATGAGTCACCAACGCTTGACTCGCGCGCGTACTATGTCGATGAGTCAATGTCTCCGTACCTACTTATGGAGTCAAACCACACCAATTCATTTCTTTGTTTCTCCTTATGTCCGTTGCATGACTAATCTTTCAGATTCATGGAACGTTTTGGTCCGTCACATCAATTGTGTTGCATAGAACACTGCATGAATACAGTGCAGATTGTTTTTACTACCTACGAGTAGTGTGTGATGCCGCGCACGACTGGTCGATCAAAAATGACTGATTGTTTATAAACTTTATAAACATGGTTGTTTTGTTAGACAAAAAGTGTCTATTTAATTTTTTTGTCTTGATGTCTTTGATTTTATTATTTCTTTAAGATCGTCCTATTTTGCACGGTAGGTAGGAATAGAGGTATAAAAAACCATAAACTGTCCTTGAAAAAATATCTAAGTACCTAACTGATGGTGAAAACCGATCAAAATCCGTTGCGTGGTTTAGGCGTTATTAGCAAATTACAGTCAGACGTGGAAAGTGACTTTGTTTTTGACTAGATAGTTATGTAGAATAATAGAAATAAAGAAAAATTATATACTTACTAGAACATTATCTATAGAAAAAGAAATAAAATGTACCTTTTTTTTAGGTGATGGAAAACTGATATTGATTCAACAAGTACCTAAGTCAAATCGATCATTATTAACGGATTTGGAAGATGATCATTATGGAAGCGACATACTTTTTATCCCTAAAAAAAAGTAAGGACGTGTCCGTGGACAGTGGTATAAAAAGTATAATAAAACTCACTTAAAACAACATCCTCTTTGTAGAATGTATAACTGTCCTGTCCGTACGTACCTACTAACTGAGCATGAGCAATGTATTGTAAAATGCTCCTATAAGTAATAGGTATAAAATAGTATACCTATTTAAGAATGACTCATTTACATATTTTTTGAGAACCACGTTGGTAATATTACTTAATGACTTGGAGGTTAGAGTTATGTTATACAAGTTTATAGAACTCTTAATTAAAAAAACTAGTATAGGTAGGTAGTTCAGAGTTCTATAAACTTCTCAGTCTATATTGTATGCTGTAGAAAGTCGTCCTTTACTACATCTATTTACGCTGCATTGATAAAGTAGTAGTGTAGTAGGCATTTCTTAAATTCTATGTAGACTCTACATATCATTTTCGTTATAAGTGTGTTTAAGCAAAAGCGAACATTTTGTAGAATTACAATAATGCGATAATTGACCTTTGAGAGAGGCCAGAGGAAAATAACTAGTAGACAATACATGATGGCCACGAAAACGATGCATTAGCAGTAGTATAACCTAAATATATAGGTACCTACGTCCTTCCACTAGTCATATAAATATGTACATAATTATGTACCTTGCATACTTATTCAGGAATTAAGTCCATCAACGTAACATAAACTTACACTTGCTTCGTCGGGATTTTCATTTTGTAAAGAATAAGAAAATTATGTAATACGAGTATAACTGGAAAATTACTGCTACTTATTCATTCATCTACCTATATGGCTCTCTACACACGACTAGGCTTGTACAAAGCATTGTATCTAGGACAGAAATAAATTATTCTCTGTGATCATATTTCACGAATGATCGCATCACTGTGAAAGATCTGATGCAAGCTGACCTACTTGTTAAAAATATAAAACCCTTGCCATGTCTTTGTCATAAATGTAGGAACAATGTAGATTTTGAAAAGGCATTGCGGGGCCCCCTTATTAGCCTTCTCAAAACGTAACCTCATAAAAACCCTTAGCAGACTTAGCTTTTCTAAGATTTTAATTAAGCTATTTTTTCGTTTTATTTTTGCAAAACTACCCATCCGCTACTGACTTTCAACTAGTTTTCTATACGTAAGGACCGTTATTATGTAAATAAAAAAGTGAGGAAGTAAGAATATGTGTAGCATTTTATTTTATTTTGCAATTCCAACCATTTGCCGTCTAGACGCAGGGCGTATGGAGGGGGAGGTGACAGGAATCGATTGATGTCTCGTGGTCTGGTGAAGTTATCTAACCTGATGAAGTTCCACTACCTATTTCGGTATTTGCTCAAAATTATTTAATAAAGGTAAGTAAGTACCTAGATACTTTAAGATTCGCTGTTTATTTGTGTTATCGGTTGTATTGTTATTATTATTACTGTATCGGTGATTTCATAATTTGCTACCAAGAATCTCTCAAAAACTAAACTTCAAAAAAGTGTGTGTAACTTCACACAGTTACACTTTTTTAACTAAAATATATCACCAGCCAGGCGTAATTTTTTTTTAAATCTGACGTTGACTTCCACAAGTTGTAAAGGAGAGTACTTACCTATGTTACTCAGTAATTTAATTTATATTTCTATTGAATTATCAAAAGAGAAACGAAACCTGTAAATTGTAAATTTCAAATAACGCTCTGTATTCGGTTGAATGGACTCTGTTTTATCGATTTTTCGTCGTCTCAGCAGCCAGCCCTAGCCCCGCCCTTGACCCTCGTCGGGAGAGGCACGGTTGTCGTGCGCGTGTCAGCGGGGCGGGGGCGTTTGCATGTGTGTGTGAACATGAAAACTTGAAATAGGTAGGTACATAAAAATAAGGTACCTAGACTACCTAGGTACCTACCCCTGTGTATAATACATAAAGATAAAGATAAACTTACTAAGTACTATACCTACTTATTGTAAGTATACCTACTAAACTCATAGCTACCTACTACATTACTTTATTATCAGTAAGTACCTACCTAGGTACCTACTTATATTAAACCAGTTTTGACAACTTAAAAATCCAACACTTGTTATTTTTAACCGACGAAACAGAGGAGGTTTACAAGTCGACGCGTAGGTAGGTAGGTATTTTTTTTATGGATGATCACGCATAGCTTTTACGGAGTAGTCCGATTGCGATAATTCTTTTTTTATTAGAAAGGGTATACCTACTTCCAAGGGAGTCCCATTTAAGTTTGAAAAAAAAACAACCCTAATGGTAGGAAAACAGGGGATGATTGATTGTTCACTAACTGATTGTAATGTACTCGTACCTATAGGTAGGTATCACCACGCATAACTTTTTACAGAGCAGTAAGTAATTACTTTTTTATTGGATAGGGTAGGTAGGTACCTACTTGTCCATCGAAGTTGGTCTCACATAAATTTGGAAAAAAACAACCTACCCTCAGGGTGGGAAAATAGGGGTGATTTACCTACACTCACAGATTTTGATGCTGAGTTTAGATTGGTTAGTCTATTTTAAATGCCTAGGTAGGGTCATTTCGCTGGATCGCGGCCCTGCGTTGTTTCGCGGCCTTTTAGAGGTCCAACTGTATAAATATTGCAATAATAAGAATTCTATCTCACTCTTGCCAACATGTTGTGGCACTTTAAACAGTTGGATAGTTGCAGAATGTAATGCCCATTCAAATAAGTCTGTTAGCCTAATCTATGTACCGGAAATAAATCATCCATTTTGCCGGCCGCGCTGTCAGCGCACATACGTACGCAAACCTGCACAAAAAATAGCGAACAGGTCCCGCTTCAAACGCAAGTATTTTAAGTTTACGACTGCTTAGTTACTAGTGTAATTGTTTTTGAGTGATCATAGTTGTTTGTTTTATGTAATTTTGCATTTAATTCGAGAGTAAATTACTTTAATATCAGTTTAATTTGGTGGCCGCCAACCAACACAATCATTTTTAAGTAATGTTGGTATACGGCCGGGTGGCCGCGGCACTAGCTCACAGAATGAAATAAGTTTGCTTTCTTTCCAATTATTAATGTAAATAAAGCTTCGCCTTGTGCAATTGTTTTTTATTATCGGGGTTGGTTTAAATGATATGTTTAGTTTACGGCCGCCAAAATATAATTATACCCATTTATAGCTTTAATGTGGCCGCAAACTAACACATGCTAACAAAACAAATCTGGTTCGCGGCCGTCCGAAAATCATATGAAAAATAGACGGCCGATATCTGATGATTTGAAAATAGAGGTGTCAGTTTACGGCCACTTCTTTCACATGTTTGTTTCTGTTATTATTCCATTATTCTGTTATTTTATATTTTCACTCAGATTTGAATAACGGCCCTCTATGCACGGAACAGATACACCAAATCCAGGTCGCAGATGTACCGAAGTTTGGAAACTGGTACCGAAGTGTATCACAGTGTACCACATAGTATCCCAAAAGAGCATTTGGGATCTGAAAATCGTGATACTGACTCAGTAATATTATCTCAAGTGTCAAATTTAAAAAGCAACTTGCCATTAAGTCCCGTTACTACCACAGAAAAATCGGACAACGAAAATGAAATTTGGTCATTTGGTGTCATTTGCCAGCAAAGGTCTCTGGATGATGTTACAATTATTCCAACTATAACAGAACATTAAGATTTTCGTGACGTTTTGTCAAAGAAATCATCATCCTCGACAATTACATCCGCATCCACCAACAACAAAATTTCAATAGATCCAAACACAGTATTCGAGCAACATCTGTATAAACCCCAACCTCTAGAAAAGTCGCAAACAAAACGTATCCAAGGCTCGTATTCCATATATTACAGGTTATAGAAATTGTTATAGAATTTTAGCAGGAAATCGAGTGAATGGGGCCTTGCCTAGCTTTATGCACAGTGAGAATGTTTCTGAAAGAGCTTGCCTGGCTGTACATAGAGAGTGGTCCCCACTCTTATGTATGGAAGTGAATGTAGGGTCTGGCAGAAGAAGCATGAAAGTAATGAATGTTGTAGAAATGAGAAGCTTGAGAAGTATGGCTGGAGTGATACTGTTGGATAAAATGAGAAACAACGACATTAGAAAACGTTGTGGTGTGGTAGAGGATGTAGTGGTAAAGATTAAGAAAGGGATGCTGGATGATGGACACATTGAGAGAATGAATGAAAGGAGATTGACGAATCAGGTTTACAAGGCGAGTGTGGATGGGCAGGGCAAGTCGGTCAGGGTCGATCTAGGCGCATGTATCTCGACCAAATTGAAGACGCTTAGAGAAAGACCAGGTCAAGAGTACCGGTAACCGACAAGCGTATGAAAAGACTCATGAAAGTGGAAGAAGCAAAAGATGTGTGCCAGGATCGTAGCAAGTGGAGAGAAGTGTTATCTGCCTACCCCTATGAGAAAGAGGCGTAATTATATGTATGTATAGAAATTGTTGAAGACTAATTACCAATAGTTACTTTTAAGATGTTAATATTTAAAAATCTTGACTATTTAAAATACTTACTAGTCTAATACAAGTTATAATAAGAACAAAATGTTAATATTAACCAAACTTAATTTGTTGCATTACAAATTGATTTTAAAATGCATTGTTTTATTTAATTATTTGTAGAGATAGCTATGTAATGTGTTTAATAACGAAAGAAGAATAAATGCAGTATTGATGAAAGAAAGTATAGTATGTTAGAAGTCTAGAAGAAGAATAAATGCATTTGTTAGAGGTTAAGAGTTTAGAGGAAGGAAAGAAAGAAAAGAAAGAACAGGGGGAAGAATTGTTGCAGAAATTAAAGATGAAGGTGAGAAGAGAGGAGAAGGAAAATGCTGTAGATTAGGATACCTGAATGTGGAAATAAGAGATGTTAGAATAGTGAAGGTAATGTTAGGTTAGACCACAAGAAAGGGACGAATATTGAAGAGAATGTACTTTTTAAGAGTAAAGGCGTTCGAGTGACAATTGCGATCATATGCCAAATGATGTGGGAATTTATGATAGGACCATTATATGGTAAAAAGTGTACGAAATAGTAAAAAACTGTAAAAATTCGTAAGTCAATATTGTACGTAAAACTGGCGGCCGCAAACTAACTCTAGGGTAGCCGCGAACCGAAAAAAATGGCCGCCAACTGGCATTTTGAGTAAGTTTCAAGTAATTATTTATTTTTAAAAAATCTGTTACAATATTCCTCCAAGACTTGTTTCGAAAATTAACTTGATGATATCTGCTACGCCTACAAAAATAATCTGAACCAGAATTATGGACATTTCATACTAATTTCAAGGATCAAAGTTAGGAACTCGACTAAAAGGCCGCCAACCGGCGCAACGACCCTACCAAACCTACCCAAAAAAAAAAAAAAAACTTATTAGCAAAGAATTAAACCATAATAAAAAAAAAATGTAAGTATTGCAGTGTTTTCGGCGGTTTAATTTTTTGCAAAAAAGTATTTACCTAATAAGTAAGTAGGTACCTATCTACTAACTTAGGTAGGTGCGTCCCTGCATACTATGTTACGCGGCGACTCTACGTATAGGTAGGTATATATGTAAGGTCAATGTGGGGAAGTCCGGCATACTTTTCTAATATCTAAATTTGATTGACCTCAATGAATCGAAATATGCATTCTATTAAAACATGTGTGGCCGGATATAGTGAAAAATATATTTATTTACGTTCTAAAGTTACAGAAAGCGGATTAACTATAATAATATTTTGGATACAAGTATTTTGTTAAAACGCCGCGTGTAGACGGACTTTCCTTGCTGTTGGAGGCAAGTCCATCTAGTAGCAATAAAACCACAATTGTTTAGATAATGACGTATGAAAACAGTTTCAGACAATAATGTAATAATGGCGTTGAAATTATGTGCCTTACGTGTTTATCCACAAGGCTTAATTTCAAAGATATTTTAGTTTATTTTATTTGAAGGAAAGTCCGGCATATCTTTGCTGACAGAGGTTCTCAACATTAATGTTAAGAAAAAAAAAGTGAACTTTTTAACAGTAAAAAACAAATTATTAATTAAAAATATTTTATTACGTACAGCTTATATGACGCTTTGTTCGTTTTTCTTGTATAATTGCTTACCATGATTGCAAGCTAACCAATTTATTATTTACGACCATTATGGCGTCGACGAGTGCCAATATTGCTTAATTTAATAAACCCGGAAACAGCCTTGAAACAGCCTCTGAAAAAAAAAAGTTGTGGTTAGTTTTATGTTTTCCAGTATCTATTTACAGTGTAGGCGTAGATGTACCTACAGTTAAGTTATAGTAAGAATTAATGAGTAGTAGTCCCACCTTTATTCGTCTGAGCAACGGTACTTTAAACTGTAGGGTACCTAACTACCTACCTGTTTGACATAATTACCTAAGATTAGAAAGATTAATACATCCCCAACACCATTCCTATATACATATATACCCTTTACCGGTTTATGGTAACGAAATTATATTAGTCCTCAGTGGCCCATCACTGGGTACATTTACTACGTAGAACCTAGCAAAAAGTAGTAAAATAATGGATTAAATAAGCACTGTTCAAAAGTTTGACTATCTCTGGCATTGATGTAAGACCGACATATGACGGACTTTCCTTCGCCATGATGGACGGACTTCCCAACTACTATTTTTTGAGGTTAGAAATTTGCAGCAGGTATAATTATGAAACTCAAGCGATATAAACGAATTCAACACCAGAAATATATTTATAGATCTATAAATAACTTACCTAATCACAGCAACAGCCAAAACTTCTTCAGTTTTCCACTTTTTTTTAATTTTATTTTATGGACGCTACACTCCACCACCGAGAACAAAATGCGATAAAAAATGGCGGTCAAATTTGTACCAAAACAATGATCTTAGCGACATCTATGTATTTTATTTTGAATTATTACCTTAGCACTGTTTTGCTGACTAAGCCATAAACTGCGAAGTTATCCAAACACGGAAGTTATTGCCGCTAGACGGTCTTACCTCGTAGACGGACTTCCCCACATTGACCTTATATACCTACCCACATAATTTTTAACGATGTTAGCAGCACCAAGAATTTCACTAAAAGTATTTATTTATAGGTAGGTACTAAGTAGGTACTATAGGTAAGTAGGTTAGTTAAGGAGGATAAGTACTTAATTACTTACCTAGGTACTAGGTAGGTACCTTACCTCCCTCCGTAGGTACTGTTATTACTTAGGTAGTTATATGTTCTGTGATCCCTCGGTTTAAGTTGATTTTGTAGGTAGGTAACTAGTACAAATAATGAGGAAATTGAAATCAACTTCTACTGCGTATAAAGCAGCTACAGCTATATCGGTCGGTAAGTAGGTAATAAGTACCAGTAGCAACTATTTATGGTATATTTATAAGGTAAAATTCTAAAACGCGGTTTTCCCTGTTTTGTTCTAAATAGTACTAATCTGCCTCAAAACATCACATTTATAAATTATTCGAAACTATATTTAATTAAATAAAATTAGCTACTTCACTAAAGTAAGTACAAACCTACCCAAATTCCACCACCTGGGACCCTATTCGGAGATTTGAGATTTTCATCTCACCTTTTTTCATCCTTGTTTCTCTCGTTTGAAACGTCATAGGTGTGAGAGTGACCAAGATAAAATCACATCTCATCTCACGCGCAGGAATAGCCCCCCTGCAGGGCTATTCACAGCCATTTGGCAACGTTTCCGTTGGATTTCAAAAAATTTTATTATTCGAATTTAAGTCTACCTATATTCATAAGTTTTAAAACATGATTAATTCTTCCGATCGGATTTATACCTATTTGATTCCTATTCCAATATGTATAAAAGTAGACTGAGATTCGAACAATTTGAGTTTGAAATTTCTGGGATCCGATCGGATATGTTTCCGAAGGATTGTGAATAGCCCTGCAGGTGGTGGAATTAGATAATACTTAGGTGACTATTATGTGCGCACAACTGCTCACTGCACAAGTGCACATATAGGAGGTCCTAGCCAAAATAACTAAAGTAAAATTTTCGATTTTTTCCTTGTTATTTACTTACCTACTTGTACAGAAATCGAGATCGACGTCGTCGACGTCTCAAGATTCAATCCAATGTTTATTTTCTTATCTATGAGAATGCCATCGAGAATAAAAAAAAAGTACATAGAGCTTAGAAAACCGACTTCCCATCCTGTAATTCGTCATCCATGTACCTACACAAATTTTAGACTTTGACATTTTAAAAACTGCTTAAGATTTCGATAAAATTTAAATGCGACTAGGTACGAGTAGTTACATCTAAATAAGATCTACAATCAAAAAAATAATCATTAACATCGATGATTAATTTGGTGAAGTTATCGCGTAACACACGTACAAAAAATAAACATACAGTCAAACCTCCTCCTTTTTGGATGTCGGTTAAAAAGAAAAATACTGACATAGATACTCTGCCTAATTATTATGTCTATGGAAAAATGCAAAGTCACGTCTACTGCACCTTCCGTGGTGCAGACTCTAGTCCAGAGGTTCCCTAACTATCACCAGACAGATTATAAATTGCATCTGAATTGCTCACACGAAAAGATGGTAAAATTACATTAAAATTATCATAATTTCATATTTAGCGGTCAGTGAATTCTGCTTTTGCAACAGAAACTTCCTAAGTGAGCTCTTAGAAAGTGCAAATTGAAAAAACTGTATCATCATGAATTTCGATTGTTCAAAACTGTATCTTTCACTGTTATTTGACAACGTTCTCATTCTGACTTACTAAATAAATATCTGCTTACTACCTAATGAAGATGTACCTATGGGTTAGCATACGCGCAAGTACAAGAAAAGTCATATTTATACCGGTATATAAATTAACTTTTATTACAAATGTTCAGGTTAGTAACGATCATTAAAAATAAATAAAAATCTTTGTCAAAAACGGCAACAACAGTTACACGCAAACTCGTAATATGCATATTACGATACCTTACAACCTATTTAAATACTGAACTTAATTAAAAAGATCACAAGCGTAATTTGAGCCGCCCTTTCAGGGGCTTGGTGTAGGGCATCATAAATTAGGAAAAGTCTTACTTGGCGCTTAGAAGCACTTCCTGTGCACAATTGAGGGGCCGGACTCATCGTACTCTTGTTTCGAGATCCACATCTGTTGGAAGGTGGAGAGCGAGGCGAGGATGGAACCTCCGATCCATACGGAGTACTTCCTCTCTGGGGGCGCGATGATCTTGATCTTCATCGTGGAAGGTGCAAGGGCGGTGATTTCCTTCTGCATACGGTCGGCGATGCCGGGGTACATGGTGGTACCACCGGACAGGACTGTGTTGGCGTACAGGTCCTTACGGATGTCGACGTCACACTTCATGATGGAGTTGTAAGTGGTTTCGTGGATGCCGTTGGCTTCCATACCCAGGAACGAGGGCTGGAATAGAGCCTCGGGGCAACGGAACCTCTCGTTTCCGATGGTGATGACCTGTCCGTCGGGAAGCTCGTAGGACTTCTCGAGGCTGCTGCTGGAGGCGGCGGTGGCCATCTCCTGCTCGAAGTCGAGTGCGACATAGCAGAGCTTCTCCTTGATGTCACGCACGATTTCTCGCTCGGCGGTGGTGGTGAACGAGTAGCCGCGCTCGGTGAGGATCTTCATCAGGTAGTCTGTGAGGTCGCGTCCGGCGAGATCCAGACGCAGGATGGCGTGCGGCAGCGCATAGCCCTCGTAGATGGGCACCGTGTGCGAGACACCGTCGCCGGAGTCCAGCACGATACCGGTGGTACGACCGGACGCGTACAGCGAGAGCACAGCCTGGATGGCCACGTACATGGCGGGCGTGTTGAAAGTCTCGAACATTATCTGGGTCATCTTCTCTCTGCAACAAGGAGGCGGGGGTCAGATGCTGCTGGCCTGATGCGAGGACAGGGAGCGGAACGAATGGGGAACGAGACACTCACCTGTTAGCCTTGGGGTTGAGGGGAGCTTCGGTGAGCAGCACGGGGTGCTCCTCGGGTGCCACACGCAGCTCGTTGTAGAAGGTGTGGTGCCAGATCTTCTCCATGTCATCCCAGTTGGTGACGATGCCGTGTTCGATGGGGTACTTGAGCGTGAGGATACCTCTCTTGCTCTGGGCCTCGTCGCCTACGTACGAGTCCTTCTGTCCCATGCCGACCATGACACCCTGGTGGCGCGGTCGGCCCACGATGGACGGGAACACGGCGCGTGGTGCGTCGTCTCCCGCGAACCCAGCCTTGCACATACCGGACCCATTGTCCACTACCAATGCGGCTACTTCTTCGTCGCACATATTGGATTATTCTGAAATTAAATTAATTTATTCCATCAGTTCCCGACCCTGGATAGCTAGGATAAAATCACATGACGAAAATTGTAAAAAAAATTGCAAGCCCCGTTAATCATTCCACTGAACTGATTACGCAACCACTATTATGTAACACCGGCTCATGGCATCATTCGTCACGTCACGATCCCATTGAATTGTAAACACCGAGATACTTTTATTTGTATGACCCAGGACGGAACTGGTATTATTAAATTTACATTTATACTTTACACAATTAAATTAAAATTAAATAAAACAACGAACTTACAGGGAAAATAAATTAAATAAATGACTAGTAACGGGTCCGCTGTGCTCCGCTCAAGCACACCTCACTAAATGAATGCCGGGCCGCGAGGATAAACTATATAAAACGCGTCTTATCAGAGAAGTTCACACTATCGTAGGTATGCTATCGGCAACAATTTACTCGTATGTTCCACCAATCACGAACTGGTAGATGCTGCCTCAATTTTTGTCACCATATATGGTAAGGCTACTCGACTTTATCCACACACATCTGATAACGATGCTATGCTATGATAAGCGATAACGTTACGGCAAAGTACTCATGTGGAACCTGAATTACATTCGCCGACGCCGCGACGCGTCAGATTCAAGTTCTAGCTAATTTATGATAGCATTTTTTCTACGTAAAAACAGCTGAATATCTTCGCAGTGTTCCGACGCTTTCTCTAGTGTGAGTCGTCTGTTTCGCGCTAATTGCTATCACCGAGATTAACCTAAAAAATATTTAATTAGTTTAGACGGTGCGGTAATTACATTAACCGTTGAAAATATTATTATGATCAAGAGATTCGAAAGCACCACACTATTTTATCGCTGCAGTCTCATCTTCTGCGAATCGTTGATCTTTTATCCGTGGCGTTGTGGGTTTGAAGCTTCAAATACAAAGATTTAGATTAAGAAATGTGTTATTGTTCTAAAACTTAATAAGGTCGATGCTGTTTCAAATTCGTAATGAATTCAAGACCTACATATATACGAAATAGACAATGCAATTCTACTAAAGAAATCAATAAAACTAGTACTAACCACAACCACAAAAAAGGTACCTGATATTATATTCTGAACCTTGACATCGATCAATTGTTAGATGGTGGCCCTTCGTTAACGAACAACATCGTAATCAACATTTTCGAATGATATGAATTTGGCCTCGTGGAACGGAAAATTAGTGCTAGAGACACAAAAGCCACTTCATGATGGATGCTTGGCGCAAATAAAAAAAACTCTACATTTTCTGCAATCACAATAAGGATATATCCATTAACATTTCCTCTAGCAAAAGCATTTTCAAAAATATTTGGACTCAGCTGATTTTTTTTTCTTTGTAACTTATTTGTGCATCACCAGCTGTGTTTGTTGACAAGAATATCGAACTAAATCGCCATGAAATAAAATAGGGGCTGACTCATTATGGTAATGAAATGTTGACACTACGGCTGACTACTTAATATGAATTTTTTATTCTGGTTTAAAGCCCCAAATTTGTCACTTAGGCATTTACCAACATATTTTGTAAATGACAATTTAGTGTAGGTAATGATAACAGCCTTTTTACCCGACTGCGCAAGAAGGAGGGTTATGTTTTTCGAGTGTATGTATGTATGCATATGTGGGTATGTATGCATGAGATTTCTTTGGCACGCCCTACAACCTAAACAGCTTGATGGATTTCGACATGTGAGGTGTCATTTGAATCGACTTGATAGTGGAAGTGACATAGTATACAACATTTTGCAGCAAGGATTTTTGTTTTTCTTTTAATATTGTTACTTTTGATAGATTCGGTACCTAAACATTGAACTAGGGATAATCCAAAAATGTTTGCGATACCAGTAGGAAAATTGAGTTGAGTACGTGACTGAGTGAGGAAAATCGGAGTATTCTGTCGGACTGACCTCACAGGCTAAAAGGCCATTTTATGTTGTAGGTACCAGTGTTCATTGAACATTATATGAATTCCGAGCATGTGTCGGGCAAATTGCCTCTTTCTCCTCAGAGCTTGTAACTTGACAACACCAAATTGAATTCCATTGTCACACAAAATATCTGTTGGCTATCCTGTTTAAGCGTACGGATTTTTATCAGAAATCAGAATCATTAGACGACACAAAATCAATGTTTTCAACGAATATTTCCAAATAGCGGAAGCCTCTACCTACACGGGAAACAAGCTCTACGTATTTTATCTGTCCAAATGTTGCTACAGTAAGCAGTCTGCGTGTATTGATTTTCCACCCTCCTACAGGCCCGCCGGTGCAGTCGCCGCGCCCCTGTCTGGGGTGTGCCGATTGGGGCTGGCTGCAGAGATGCACGGGGGTACAGGGTTGCTAGGCTACTATTTAATATCTGGCTGTATATTGCTTATCATACAGTAGAATAACGAAAGTCCATGATACTGCATAAAAACATATATGTGGGCATAAAAGTAGAAAATGGAATGTAAGCCGTATAGGTAAATACTAAATAATACATGGGAAGAAGCCAACACAATAACTAAGTAATAAGTAGGTATGAAGTAAGTACTTAACAATTTTAAAACCCCACAGGTTTTACTAACTGAAAGTGGGTTCAAGAAGTTAATGAAACAAGAAGAAGTTTTTGAAGACCAACTAGTTCACATGTTCAGCAACACTTAATTTCGAAAGGTAGGCCACTACTCTACAACATAAATGCTCTAATGCAACATTTGCAGAAAAAAAACCCATAGCTGACAACCATAACGTAAATGAATGATTCACCGGACACCGGAGCCCGGACGCACCCTCATTTCCTATAACTAAGTAGGTATTTGATGAATAATAGTTAAGCTTCTATTTTATGAGAGGGGCTGTTCTGTCAGGCGACGAGATTGTAGTCTAACTGGCGACTACAGTCTGGTACATTAAAACAACCCATGATTCAGCTTCGTTTGTTTTTCATCGCGCTTATTCTCAACTTCGTAGGTACTAACCAATCTAATTTGCATTACCTATTACTCTCACAGCGAAGTGAAACGCTTACAAATCTTTTACACTCCATAAAGTATCCTAATAAACAACCACTGCTGCTTCTTAGTTGAAACTAATTACGGTAGCATCATAATGTAAGTAATCATAATATTTCATCGAGGAGAGATCCTACCTCTCTAACTTGGACAGTAGAAAGTGTAAGTGAATCATTGAAATAAAAAATGTTCCTCTTACCAACGCCAGCCCTTCAAGTGAGTCACAATGTTTCTCGGATTTGACAACAATGAGTCATCGTACGTTAATCGATTAGACATTGAGGCGTTGCGTCTTGATATATTTGATCATCAGTTGTTTATCTTAGAGCAGTGACGTCAGTTTGAAATTTAATAAACTAATGACGTGTCTATGTACCTGTTTCTACACAGCATCATTATCTTCCTACCTCCTGCAAGGTCTCTTTAATTACACGCCAATAGTTCCGGTCCTGGGGCCTACCATGACACCTAATGAATGACGCTTCGCGACCATGAACCTTATTCCACGGCGATACGATTCGCGCATAGCATTTGAAAACGAAACTTAATCATCGTGGCAATAAGATGTCATGAGAAGCAACGAGCTTGTCAGTGCAATACATACGTAGGGACACATTTACCCTATACATTTTACATACATACGTAGGGACACATTTACCCTATACATTTTACATGTACCCTATACACCCTACATACATATACGCCCAACAGTAGTTTTCCCACCTCACATGTCATTTCTAACAATATTCCTAATGGGTTTGCTGGTAAATTCATTAGTAGTTTTTTATTAAAATTATATGTATGATGGATGATATACAGTTTAACAATAAATAACTTTATTTACAGGAAAATTCTTGTTTGTGACGGATGTGAACTGTGATTCATTGCGATACTCGGTTAATGTCCTTATTAAGACTATACCGTTCCGTATAAATCGTGGCGTGCGTGATCAATGTTATCCTGAATACTAATTAATAGTATGTACTTAATAATATAGTATAATTACTTTGTCCAGGAAAAGAAGAGTAAAGTTCAGAGGATCAACAACTTCAATCTACAAGCTTAAATAAAACTAACAAATTAGTCTCCAATATAGATAGAATTTTAGGAAGACATTTTTTTCCGTGACTCTAACGATCTGATTTAGCTTCCGCAAGTCAAGGTACTCCGTGCTAAGAATCCTGGCTTGAGTAAGAGTCCCACCCCGAAGACTGTAGACTTTCAATCGGTCGATAGTTTGGTCGACTTCTTAATCAGTGTGTGCAAATGACCAGTGGCCCTATTCGGAGATTTGAGATTCTCATCTCACCTTTTTTCATCCTTGTTGCTCTCGTTTGAAACGTCATAGGTGTGAGAGTGACCAAGATAAAATCTCATCTCATCTCACGTGTAGGAATAGCCCCCCACATACAGTGATTATTTGTATCGGCCATAATCCAAATACCTAGTTGCTCTGTGAGTTGTAGACCTCGCGGCCGACGCCTTTACCTCCTCTACGTTGCATTACTCAACCGATTCTCGTGAAATTTTGTGAGTATGTTCAATAATTATTTAAATATTTTTTTTGTTGAGCCAGTTTTTGGATATTAAAAAAAAGCTTAATGGGCACTTTCGGTAGAGGCGTTCGGAAAGGGAAGTGAAATTTGAGTGACTAAACTACATTGTATTGTATTGTTTTGAATTTAATTTAATGTTTTGAAACATAATTATATAATGACGAATTTTTTTTAAGTAAAAAAAAAACTTATTTACGCCTGGCATTTGTTAAGAAATGCTACCTACCTGTAAATAGAGGAAGATAGAGATCTGGATTTTTGTCTGCTGAAGCTAAAGCATAGACGGTTCATTCGCTAACGCTCGCTCGGTCGATTACTTTATTTGTTGATGGACGATAATAAAAAAAAATTGACACGATTGTCTTCAAACTACCACTAGCAACCCAATCCGACTACCGGCTGATAGAAAAGTTGCAGCCTGCTGCAGTCGCCACTTTTCACTGACCAGCGGAAATGTATCATACACCTCAAGATGTTTGTGTCCAAAATCGCTTAAATGAAAAAGCTGAATTGTCGAATTTTAAAAAATCGACAATTTAGTTTCCCTTTTCGGTAAACTTCAGCAGTAAGTATCTTAATCTCAACATTTCAACATAGTAAAAAATAATCTGTTATCTTTACATAGTATAATCATCCCAGAATAAATAATAGTAATCAATCTGTGTCTCTCTCTGTATATCCGCTAATAATATAATAATACCTACCTATAATAATACATTTATCTTTTATAGTTACTTACATTTTCACGAAAGGTTTAGCGCCGCCGGTCGCTAGTTATTGATATACTAGCTGCGCCCCGCGGTTTCACCCGCGATTAAAAAGTATCCTATGTGCTATTCTAGACTCTATCTATCTCTGTGACAATTTTCATCCAGATCTGTTCAGCCGTTCTGGCGTGAAGGAGTAACAAACATCCATCCATCCATTCTTACAAACTTTTGCGTTTAAAATATTAGTAGGATAGGAAGTAGGATAGGGTTATGTAGAATTTTACAAATAAAGTAAAAATTTTACTCAGTGCTGGCACTACTGATTGCTCAGCACACTGTCAATTCGTGGGACGGGCCAAAGTTTTATCTCCCGCTGTATGGGAACTATTTTCAAACAAATCAAAGCAAAAAACTCAAGAAAGAACTCGCGAAAACGAAGTCATATTTACTTTCCAAGAAAACGGAAACCTTATTATATTTTGGGTTCTTATTGAAATAAGATAAATTAAGCCCGGGACTTGGGAGTTCTCGTTCGTTTGACTAACTTGACTTGAACAGATGTTTCCATGCCAATTCAGCCTCTCAATCGGGCATTGATCTCCATACTCAATTTCATAGAGGCATTGACTCTTTGTCCTTTGATGGAGGCAAAATCTGCGAGACCAACATTTCTCATCGGTTCAAAAAGCTCGGTTCAAAAAAAAAATAATGAAAACGTTGATTGCTTTATTAAGAATAATTTAGGTACTACTTTATTTTGAAAATGTTTCAAGAGTTAGGCTTTACTTTTACATTTTCAATAGCTATTACGAGTAATTTTTCAGAGGTATTCTTTGTATTTATTGGCTGTGACGTAATGTTGAAAGAATGTCTCGAGGACTGCCTGTCGAACGATTAAACGAACAGGTTGCATCGCTTAAAAATAAATTTAAAAATACGCTCAAGTATAGTGTGATCAGCGAACGACTACCGCCCGGTACTACAAGTAGCAAAAATAAAGTTAGTCTATTATGATGAACTTCCTGCTCTTCTACGCGATCGATTTTTCCAACGCCAAGTTAGATCCACGCAGACTCTAGTGAAATCTCGAGTAGAATCCACATTTCCAATGTATCCGGTCACAGATTTCTTTTAACATCAGTGTTAGACAAATCTGTGATCGTTTTATTATGCGGATTTATGCGTAAAGCGATCTTTGTATTGCTGTTTACTGTTGAACCTGTTTATTTATGAAATTTCCTCTTCGATTTTGATACAGAGTTTAATGACCTAACTAGTGAAGCAAATTAATGCGTATGCTCCAATTTACTGATACTAAATGGGTAAAAAATTGAAGTTTGCATTGTTTAACCTCTTCTACTAGGTGGTCCAACCGGTCTCGGTCGCGGGAAGTGACTGGATGCGGGCAGCGCAAGACCGGTCTTTGTGGATATCATTGGGGAAGGCCTTTGTTCAGCACGATATCTTCCGGATGATGACGAACCTTTTATAAACTTCTTCTAAGCAAGATTTGACAATATAATGGGTAAGTACTTAGGGTTTTCAAGGATAACATAATTATTATAGTATTATATGTATATTCCATTGTTCTCGCTTAGTTAATAACTTCGAATGCACACTGAGAAAAAAAACGGCTAACAAAGTGACAATATTGGCTTTGCCAAAAAATTATTGTCGAAATGACTATAAATGTTGTCATTGGAACCAAGCAAACTTTGTTCCAAACTCCATTTTTATTTTGTTAAAAGTTTATTGCCATTTTGACAACGCATTTATTGTAATTTCAACAAAGTTTTTTTTGATTTGTTACATTGACTATGTTTTTTTGATGACTGAGCAAAGTTTCAATTGTTATAATGACAAAATTAAAATTGCCGATTTGGCTTTGCTATATTAGCAACAGTAATTTGCCAGCCTATCTAAGTTAACTTTGATAAATTGACAAAGTACACTACTCCAAAGTTCCTTTGTCAATTTGACAACAGTTAACATTGATAACTCGGCAAAGTGAAAAACTTTGTCTCACAATGTTTATTTTAAACGTAGCTAATTTGACAAAACGAACTTTGTTGGCAACCCCAAGGCGGGTGTGGTGAAGAAGTGAAGAGAGGTGGGAAGCACGCGCCGTTCGGCCATTTTGTGTCTATTCTTCTATCGTGCGGTCGAATGAAGTGTTTTGCACGGGAGTGGTTGTGTTCTTGTGTAGAAACAGGACTATATTTTAAAATAAAGAACTATGGATCTGTTAGACAGTGATTTAAAAATGTTTTTGCAGTCTTCTGGACTCGAACATTTGGAAAATATCATGTTGGGTGAGTGATTTGTAATGTTATATGCTTACGTACCTGTAAAGCAAGGGTCAGTGTAATTTTCCAGAGCTGTTTATGTACCTACACCTATTTTATTGTCTACTTCATCTGGCCGAATTTTATTCGTTTTTGGTTTGGAGTCTTGTTACGAACTCGATTATGCACTAACTCTAGATAGAGTCCTTTTTTTAACTATGTTGTGACCTATACCAAATACTGCGCGACCATGGACCTTATTGCACATATTTTTTATGCTTCCAGAGAATGGGATAATACTAGATATATTGACACATGCCAACGAAAATGACTTATCAGCCCTAACAACAAGAATAGTTGATAAAATCAAATTAAGAACTGAACTAGAAAAGCTAACCCGTAACAAACAGGTCTGTTTGCATTTATTGTTATTTGTTATTATAATAAGTACTTATTATTAAAAATATTCATACTCTTAAACAATTTCAGAGTCTTCTGCTTAAGATTTCACCAAACAACCAAAGTACAAGCACCCAAATACACCAACATTTTCTGGAATCTCCAGACGGGGTGACTTTATTAGTTAGACAGGACAGCGCCACAAGTTATCGCAAAGTTCAAGAATCAAGTACAATGCAGGTAATTAAAAAAAAACTGTTTTATAATATGGTTTTTTATTGTTTTCTTGGTTATTTTTCAAAAACACTCCGCTATTAAACTTTGTCACATCATCACCCTTGCCTTGGTGCTAATGTACCTACTTATTTATTATTTCAGAATTTGATTGCTGTTCTATTTCAACACCAACGAGGAGAACAGACCAAAGTAATGTTATGCTTACTGCGAGTGTGATAGACACACCAAATTTATCAAAGGTAATCTGAATGATTCTATATTATTACCACTTTAGCATATATGTTATCACCTTCGCATTTATAATTTTAGGTTTAGGATATCCAGTCGATGCACTTAAACGAATATTCTTAACATATTTAACTTCAATTTCAACAAACAATATCCTTAAATTCAATAACAAATTTATTTTATTTCAGGTTTTTTTACTAAATGAATTACTGAACTACAAAATGACACAGCCGGCAATGTTTTACTTGAAAAATATGATAAAGGGCAGAATTTGATATCGCGTGACTGGCTTTGACCTTTAAATTAGTGGTGGACGCCAGGCTCAAAGTATTGGACCAGTTGAACTACTCAATAAGACGATACATAATAATATGCCAACCCAAAAGTTTATATCATGTCGTTGAAGGGAAAATGATACAAACCAGTGCGCTTATCCACAACAGACTCATTACCCACCGCAGAAGCCACAGGAACTAAAGAATGCGAAGCGACAGTAGCGATAGTGGTGACTTCTATGTTATCAGTCAGTGGCGGAAATAAAAGAATGAGACCACTTCCTGAGAAGTACAGTAAATCTTGTACTGAAAGTCAGTCTTCTTTACATGAACAAATGGATTGGTTACATGGTTCATGGTTACATGGCCTTATGAAGTGGTCTGTTCCAAATGGCAAGATACATTTGAACTAAGAGCAAAGTTATTAGAGAGAGAGCCACATGTACCAGGACTATTGCAATACCTTTCCGGCTCTTAAACTACCCGATGGGTATAGTAATAATACATTTCGGGACATTTCCACACACGGTCGCCTGACCCCAAACACAAATGTTCACATAAATGTTTGCCCTAGGTGGAAATAGAACCCACGCCCCAAGCTCAGAAGGCAGGTTCACCACCAACTGAGCCACCGAGGCAGTAATGTATAAGTTGGTAAGTTAATTAAAAATATTTTTATCTATAATTAACTACCAGCACCCGCAGTTTTCAACACGCTTGTCCAGTATAGTTGGAATGCTACCCTAAAGATATCAGTTACGATTTGTTTAATTCGCATAATTTACCTAATAAGTCTGTTTTTTTTTCAGTGGGCGTAAAGCAAGCTGATTTGGCAGCATTGTTGAGCATTGTGACTCTTCTGCATCAAATGCTTACAATTACTGTACCTAAAAAAAGGTACGAAAGCTGTCACGAGATGAAGTACGGAATAGCTTCCTGGCGTGCGTCGCAACGGCTTCTGAAATCGAAAGATTCTACGCTCAAAGGCAAATGATTTGTAACGCTAAAGGTAAACCAAACCAACCTTTTATACTTGCAGTAGGTCCATAATGGAAAAATGTATCTCAGTATAAAATTGTAGTAAATGTGGGATTGAGGTACCAACTTCCCAATGTTTGCTCTGCTATAAAGCACACTTTTAATATATACTGGGCATTGGATTGTGCATATCCCAGAGAATCAGTACCGTGTTGGATGCTCATTCAACGAACAATGTTTCAAATGTCATCAAAATATGACACAGAAGGAATTCCATTGAGAGAACTGATCAAACAATTGGGATAGTGATACAACTATTCTGTATTCCATGTGCGACACCCGTGTGGAATGAGCATTCAACGATCAGTGTATCAAATTATTTGTTGACAACAATAACAGATATATAATACTATGTAAGATAATACTATGTTGTATAATCACAAACCTATTAGATACAAAGTAATAACAAAATGATTCCTTGCGCGAAATGTAAAGGTTCATTTCCTAGTTTTGTTAGGTTAAAAACTCACATGTCTTTTTATCATAAAAGCGTTACTTCATATTCTTGCGCAAGTACAAAATGTTTTAGAACTTTTCAAATTTTTAGTTCGTACAGAAGACATTATCTAAAATGTCATCTGGTCCCCAGCACACTAATAGAAAATAGATTGAGTGAAGAAATGGTGGAAAAAGAAGGGGTGACCCCCTTAGGTGACATTGTTGTACCTAGTACTTCAAGACCCACAAACAGTTTGACGTTACCCTTAGATGCCAGTTTGGCTCAGTTAATTTCTTCTCTTTATGCAAACCCTCAAGTACCACAGAATGTTGTTGATACTGTTTTTATCGGCATTCGAAATAACGGCTTTTAACAACCAATACGAACACTTTCGCGGCGGTAGTCTGGTTCTAGCTTTATATTAATAGTAAGAACTATTTTGGATACAGACACTATTCGTTATTTATTTAACCAAAGTTCACGTTGCTGAGTTATTTGTTTTCTAAATTTTGTAGTAAGTAAGTTAAAAATACATTTAACAATTAGTAAATAGTGATTGTATAATAGTGTCTGATAACATGCTTCCGTTGTTTGAAGTCAAAATTTTATATAAAATGACTTTGTCTTGCTTTGGCATACTTCTTTTAGCGCGCGCCAACAAACATAAACTAAATGACGTATTGAAAGTAACAATAAGTATGTACGTTATAAATTAGATAGATTTTAATGTCAAGTAAATTGACTAACGTAGGTACTTATAGTTAGAACTGACACTCGCGAATAATTAATATTTTTAATATGTTATTTAGTTCAAGTTAGTTGTCGCGCACTATACCTATACTACGTAAATATGTATGGTCTGTACTTCGTAAAGTACCGAAGTATTATTTAAGTTATTTACTCTTTTAATGTTATGGTCCTATTAAAGGTTTCATTGTGAGATAATAATACATTGTGCTCCTTAGCATCCCGTTGTTTATCCTCTGAATAGTTATACAGTGTTTTCTTCCTTTTAAATTTTGGAACTCGATCGAAAAAGACAAAACGCTGTACAGCTATTCCGAAGCTAGACAACGTTTATTGCTAATGGGGTTAATAATTAGTGATTAGTAATTGTAATTGAGTGTAATAACGTAGAGTGCTCCTTGGCAGGCCATATTTTTATTGCAATAGAGCCATGCTAGAAATGTATGAGTATATGACCGGGCCACACTCAAAATATTGTTTAAATACTGTCGGGCCATATTGCAGTAAAAATATGGTCTGTACAGGAGCACTATTAAGTTCTTAGAAGTAAAAACATTAATTGTAATGATTCAGTCCTGCTTTGGCATTTCTTTGATTGTAATTAATGATAAATATTTTTTTTTAATTTTGAACAATAAATTACAACATAACAAGTATATTATCTTTTTTTTAATGTGTAGGGCCTTTACCTTTTGTACATTGCCATTCTAACGATATGTGTACCTTGTTAGGACAGCAACCCACTTTGTTGTGGTAACGTCATTGCCTTTCTGTTCCAGCACACCTCTTATTTCTATCTATTTAAACTGGTCAGTTCTCCAATCCAGTATTTATTAGACAATCAATACCTAATAGATACTGGATTGGAGAACTGACCAGTTTCCAAATTCAACCTTTGTTAAATAGGCACTTTGTTAAAATGACAAAGTAACCGTTGTTGGGATGACCAAATTCAACCTTTGTTAAATCGGCACATTGCCAAATTGACAAATTTCCGTTGCTGGACATTGCTTTGTCCAGCAATATTTACGTTGTTAAATTGACAAAATTGACAAACTTTGTCAATTGAACAATGTAAGATTTTGTTAATGGAACGTTGCTAATTTAACAATAAAAAAATGACAATAAAAACTTTGCGTCTGGAACAACGTCCCATAAACGGTTGTGTCCGAACAAAGTTTTGTTGTTAGAATAACAATAATTTTTTCTCAGTGCAGACAGAATCGATAAAACACACGAGTGGGGCGCGCAAGGTCGAGGCGAGCGAGCTATGCCAAGTCCAAGTTCATTGCTCATTATGCGAACACGGTGCTAAGGAATACCAGATGTGTATAATGTGGAAACTCATTATTTACCAAGTTAATCCAAGCACATTAGAGATAAAATAAGGTAAGTACTTACGATAAATGAGAAGGTACCGACCAAACCAAATAGCTATCGATTTGTTACTCGTCAACAGTGCTAACACTGATAACTGTTAACCTATCGTTCCAGCTAATTTTTGATCGGTTTAATAGGTTGAAGTTGAAAAGGTCACTGTCAAGGAGATCAAGAGCTTGATTGGCCTATATATTAATTGTGGCTAATCAGACACAATTAGATAATTAGCACGTCGTGGGTGGAAAGATAAACATCGAATCATTATTTCATAAACACGCTTCAAGTTGGAAGTCAGCCTGCTTGCCAGCCTAGCTGGCTGACTTTACTTATAAGCTAATTACCGCCATGAAAGTAACTCTTACTGGCTTGATATATGAAACGGAATGTCAATTATCAGCCAAATAAGCTCGAGCTAAGGATAATTTCCGCTCCATTTGACGATTGCCTTCGCGAAGGCGAGCGTCGAAGCAGTTAGCCATCTAGAGGCTGAATCCGTAAAAGGTCTAGCGCGGTGCAGGCTCGGCTTGCAGACCATTTTTGGTCGACCATCGGCGAACCTTGGCTACATTTGTTGCTCGAAGCATTGCCTTTGCCCAGGTGGTATGTTCCATAACAGTATCCATCTATGGAACTGTAGTCTTTATAAGTAGGTATGCGAGGTTTGATATCAATGACTTACTCACACACGCATAGCCTTTGAGTATTTACTCTCATCTTAGGCTTAGTGTTACTATTCGATTTCAAAATGTAAAGCAATCAAATTGACACATGTGTACTTGCATAAAAATATCTTGATTGCTTGCCTGCTAGGAGAAACTACTAGAATAATGGAACCAACTAACCTGTTTTACAACGATATGGTTTAAAGGCAAAAATTAAAACTGGCTCAACTTTAGTTTTTAACCAGGAAAAGCACTACTAAACTAGGTATTGAAGCGGCGGTTATTCGTAATGGTTGACTCATGAAGTCATGATAGCTCCACATAGTAAAAATAACACATTCCTGGTTAGAACTGTATTAAAAGCTGCATGCATAATTTTTAAGTGTATTCATCGTTTTGTTTGAGATATGAGTATTTACTCATATCTGGCCCCCACGAGCGTGAGATGAGATCTGGTCACTTTCACTCTTATGGCTTTTCAAACGAGAGAGACAAAGACTAGAAATTGTCTCGAGTTGGAAGAATAGGGCCCCTGACCAACTTTTATGAAGAAAGTAAGAGCTCGAGTTCGCAGGTGACTCGCCGAACATCTGGCGGAAGTGTGGAAGGAAGCTGATAAGCCAGCCGGTGTCAAGGTTAACAAGGGATGCGCTTTCGTCGAACTTATACAGATAATAATCAGAAACATGAGGTCGCCCGGTCGTCGAAAATAGTATGGGTTGCCCTAAAATATTCTTGCCGATAAAACAATATGAAACCCTTTCCACACGATACAATTTTACAACCAATTTGACAAGTTTGGCAGTCGAATTGTATTGTGTGCATAGAAAATATGAGATCCTGGTACGGGGACAACCAATGATCGTGAAATTGGTCAAAATGATTGGCCATTCACGTTTTATCACGTGGTAGGGGTTTAATCCAATGACACTGAAACGAATTATATGACGAACGTCGCAGTCACGCATCGCATATGTTATTTTTCCGGTACACATTCAATTGGGAATTGGGAATTAAATAAATGCTGCTATTCTATTTCAGTCTGTTAATGTTAGTTAATATACTCAGATTTTCCTGTCGGATTCGTTTAATTGTTCATAATATTATCCCTGAAGCTATAGGAATGTATCAATTAGCTTCATATAATTTGTAACATGAAAGTAAAGTCCTGATGCAGAATAGGAAAGATCCAATCGATTTAGCTGAACGATATAACGAATAACAAACATACTAAGATACAGGCTGCAAGGTGAATTGGGTGGTCATACTTGTTTCAGAATCAATAAAGTCAATGATTTATGAAGAATGCAACTAAATGACGAACGAAGAATGTATACTATATGTACAGACGTAATTTGAATAGTATTTAGTAATTATTTTGAACCAAATATGTAGGATGGACCAAGGATTGAAACAGAAGCTAAAGCATTCAAGCCTCTACCTTAAAAAGAATACACGCACACAATCAAAGCAACATCTAGACATTTACCATTAGTTATCCATTTGTCTAACAACACAACAGGGAATCAAATAAATTGAAACAATCACTTTAACAACTGTCCAGCTAAAATGGTTAGTTTATTTAGTGATTCGCCTACGCTACATTAGCGGTTGTATCTACTATAAGTAAATTGTGTAAACAGATCTTTGTCACGTTGTTATGTTGCTAAACAACATTTGTGACGATAGGAAGATGACGTGCTGGATTAATTAAAGACTCCTGAAAATTACTTATACTACTTAGTTAACAAATAAAATCAAACTAAATGTCTTTCATCAATCAATTGGGTATCAAAGATACGCTTATGAACGTCAAAGTTGTAATAAAAATGACTACCACCTTGCTCGGAAAAAGACCCAATACCCAGAAGAACAGGCAAGGCAAGAAACGGAGAGGTGTATTTAAAAAAACTTTATTTTCTTAAAAACATTAACATATTGAACATATTTTCCCTAGTACAATCAATTTATCCTAAATATGAGAAGTCCAGTGGTGAAACATAACACAATGAAAAAACAAGGCTAAAAAGTGACTAAATATCACTTTTTAGCCTTGTTGAAATCATTTTTTGAGTAAGAAGAATACAACATGCTTTATTTTAAGTTAACAACTATGTTATACGACAACTCAACGTACAATAAGCTAATGACACCGTACGAACTGAAGGAAACTGAACTGTACGAAACAACAGAAATTACAGACCATTTACTTGTCTCGACTCGAACCGGGATACACGCTAGATAGATTGAGAAAAACTTAGGTTCTTGGCTAATAACAAAATCTATTGAATAAGATTGTTAACGATAACATAGAGATAAGATAAGAATGAGATATCAAAACGCAATGATCTCACCGTCGGATAATGCAACCGCCTGCTTCGGTTTCGAAAATCATTAGCCCATAGACTCCTACGCAAGGGAACTCCGTCGACAACCAAACAGGTTTCGATGCCTAAGCATTGAGGAATTTCAATACTTACAAAGTTGCTGATGGCAACAAAAGTGTTGCCAAAGGATGCTGTCTGCAAAAAGGAATTTTATGACAGGTAAGGTATGCAAATGTAGAATACATAAGGTATTTACCACAGAATATGCCCTATTACATAGGTATTTACCTATCTGCTTACATTCAAATTCACGCAAGCGTACGGCTACCTGCGACATTGGTATGATTTTTTCGCATACACAAATAGATGATGAATGCCACCGGGAAAGACCAACTAAAAAAACATGAATGGAATGTGTGAACGCGAACGATGATTTCAAAGTAAAGGGGAATGAATAAAATATAAGTTTTTGTTGGTCAAGTAAAATGGAAAAAGAATACCTGTTCTTCAGCTCATAAAAAATTAAAGACAAAATGACTTTTAGAAGTTCTTAGATTGGAATGGTAAGTACTTTAAGGATTTTTTATATATAAGTAAAGTAGTACGTTTATGAATACTTTCTTGGGCTTAGTTATGACTTTATTCTTCACTCTCTTTCTGCGTGCGATACAAAAAAACAATAAACAAGACTCTAACGACAATAAACTAGACTATGACGTATTCAGAATAAAGTTAAAACAAATATATTTTGTGCTTACTTGACTTCAACGCAAAGATTTTTGAAATAAAAAATTCAGCAAATTGCTGTTTGCTTAACATATTAAAGAATGACAAAATAGCACTTATCGTTGACAAATCGGCCTGTCTCAATGTAAAGCTCAGTCTAGACACGTCTAGACACTGTGACCTTCCAGAATATTCAGTCTTTGAACAAACCTAATAACCGTGCCTGAAGGAGCGAATCACGTAAACCGTTCAAAGGATTCTCGAAACCGTTCAGAATATTCCTTGAGGGTATTATCTTATTGATCATTAAGCGTTATAATTACTGGAATAACTTGAATAAATAGGCCAATGATGAAGATGTTGATTAAACTACATTCTAGATTTATAAGTAAGTTTAGTAAGTACAAAACGTCTTCACGAAAAAGGAGTTTGAATTTCTATAACCTACTCTATCTACTACATGCCAAGACATGTATAAAAAAATATTGCAAAGGCCCGCATTCTTACCCATATCTACCTAAATATCTACTGACGCAGACAGCCTGCGCCCACTGTAATCTACAACCAAAATCTCACGAACCGGGCAATAAATCGACATTTGTTTCTACTATGGTTCGACTGCAAAATAATGAACCGTTCAAATTTTGTTCATTACTTCCGACGCCTGTCGCCGTCTCCATACGGACTACCATCTAGTCTGCGTCCAGCCGGTCCTTGGCCCCCGAGACGTTACGATTTAAATTCATACCACGCGCACATTTGACTTAACGGATGCCGTGCGGCTCGAGCGTAACCATTGTCTCTCTTTACGATCCATTGTCTCATCTCGGAAAGTTCTCGTTTGTCCTAGCCATTTTGGGAAAAGACGCCTTTCCCATTACAGCTATTATGATGTATGCACTATCTAATAAGATTCCCTCAGCTTAGGTGAGTGTAGTTTCATAACAATCTTGGGTAATGGTAATAGATAGCGATCTATCAATGGGTAAATTTCACTTTGATACTTCGTAATTAAGTATTTTGAGAATTTCTAGCTGTTTTGGTTGTCTTTACCGTTGTTTTTTCAAACTAGTAGTATCGAAATTGAGGCTTTAGCTCTAATTAAGTGGTTTGCTTGGTTCATAGCAACAATAACAACCCATTGACATTTGATGTATGACAATTTTTCACCTTGATAGCTGCCCGCGCATCGAGCTATGTATAACGAACACTTAAAATATTTACTCTAGCGAAATATGTAGCAAACTGTCTTTTAAAATTGTCAGTTGTTTTTTCTGAGTTTTAAACTAAATCTCATCTGAATTTGGATCTGGTAGTTGCGTTTACCATTGTTATAAAAATTATTGGGCTTTTAGTTCAGTAAGAAACTGTGGATAAATTTCTTATCAGCCTTGTATAATTTAAATAAACTGCATCTTTTCCTTTACCAGTTTCGTTTGCGTTTCGTTATCTAAATGTGTCCGTAACTTCAGCTTCCTCATAGGTGATAGAATAATTTTACCTATGCCAATATTTAAAGCATAATAGCTGCAATCAAATATCCCAGTCTTAGTTTAGCTGCCACAAGAACTTCGTTAATATGAGCCATTTACTATGTGTCAGCTGGAGTGACACAACCTCAGCTCGCACATCCAGTACAGGCAAACCAGTGAGGTTAGGGTTTTGGACAATAGCTAGAAAATTAAAGCATAATAGCTGCACAAGGTAGGAAAAATCTGAACGATGCTACTCAAAACATGTAGAAGCTATGATCAAAAAACTGTGTGTAAGCTGGTGTTGTGTCACTTCAGCTACTCATCTCATATCTTCCAAACGAAAGAAGGTATGACTATGCATTTTAGCTCAAATTTTAAAGCATAATTGCTGCCATTGGCAGCAAAATTTTCAAGTCTCTGGGTTATATACTTTCCGAGTTATAAGCTAATACCTATGTGTAAGCTGAAGTTGCGTCACTTCAGCTGACACATGTTGAATCGACGAAACTATCAAACGTTGAGTTTTCATTTATAGGGCAAAAATTAAAGCATAATTGCTGCCATAGGCAGCAAAATTTTCAGATTCCTAGACCTCGTAGTTTCCACGTAATAATCAAAAAACAGTTTTCGCGCCAAAAAATTCAAATTTTTGCTTAAAAGCGGCGTTGCCGTTCCGTGCGGTACATTATTGCAATTCAATTTGATCTTAGCGCGCATAGTGTTAGAAGTCATTTTAACTTGTGTTCAAAATTCTTTTAGTTTTGTTTAGACTGAGAGCCCCTGAACCATATGGAACTAAGAATGCACCTGTAAAATTTGAAGGCAGATTCTTATGAACTTAAACAACGACGAAGGTTATTGGTTTTGGCGTGGCTTGTTCTCTGTAATTTGGCTAACAAAAGACGTCGCGCGACAGATAATGGCTGCTTGACGTCACAGGCGCGAGGTAGACAGTGGCATGGCGAACCAGTTTTTTTGCTCCACCACCCCGCTACACCCTTCGCGTGCCATCTAGTACATTTACTAATTTAAAAATTAAAAAATTAAAATAAAGAAGAAAGACAAACCACTGTATAGTAAAGAAGATAAATTTGTTACTTGGACAATATCTAGTGTAAGTAAGTAGTGTAGGTGTTTAACAAGTTTGAAGATGAACTTCCGCAAAGTAACGCCTGATTCAATCAAGAAGATAAATGTTTAATGTGTGGGTAAGAGAGAGTAAAATGTATTTTAATAGTCTGTAAGTACTTTGATTTTATGATACGGGAATTACTCGTATTCCGACTATTGTTTCAACCGCATAAGTAAGTGATTCCCGTTACATAAAATCATAATGTGTGAAAACCACGTCAGTTTCCATAGCCTGTAAGTAGGTAAGTATCTGTATTCGATAACTACTTCAGTGTTATTTCAGTTGTTCCATGAAGAATCAGAAGACCAGGGAGCTCCTAGTCTAGTTATCTCGTCTTCTAAGTTCATAAGAATCTATCTTTAAAATAACATACATACCTAGTTTCATATAGTTCAGCGGCTCTCAGTCGTTTTTTGTTAGCCAAATTACAGAGAACAAGCCACGCCAAAACCAATAACCTTCGTCGTTGTTTAAGTTCATAAGAATCTGCCTTCAAATTTTACAGGTGCATTCTTAGTTCCATATGGTTCAGGGGCTCTCAGTCTAAACAAAACTAAAAGAATTTTGAACACAAGTTAAAATGACTTCTAACACTATGCGCGCTAAGATCAAATTGAATTGCAATAATGTACCGCACGGAACGGCAACGCCGCTTTTAAGCAAAAATTTGAATTTTTTGGCGCGAAAACTGTTTTTTGATTATTACGTGGAAACTACGAGGTCTAGGAATCTGAAAATTTTGCTGCCTATGGCAGCAATTATGCTTTAATTTTTGCCCTTTAAATGAAAACTCTACGTTTGATAGTTTCGTCGATTCAACATGTGTCAGCTGAAGTGACGCAACTTCAGCTTACACATAGGTATTAGCTTATAACTCGGAAAGTATATAACCCAGAGACTTGAAAATTTTGCTGCCAATGGCAGCAATTATGCTTTAAAATTTGAGCTAAAATGCATAGTCATACCTTCTTTCGTTTGGAAGATATGAGATGAGTAGCTGAAGTGACACAACACCAGCTTACACACAGTTTTTTGATCATAGCTTCTACATGTTTTGAGTAGCATCGTTCAGATTTTTCCTACCTTGTGCAGCTATTATGCTTTAATTTTCTAGCTATTGTCCAAAACCCTAACCTCACTGGTTTGCCTGTACTGGATAAGCGAGCTGAGGTTATGTCACTCCAGCTGACACATAGTAAATGGCTCATATTAACGAAGTTCTTGTGGCAGCTAAACTAAGACTGGGATATTTGATTGCAGCTATTATGCTTTAAATATTGGCATAGGTAAAATTATTCTATCACCTATGAGGAAGCTGAAGTTACGCACACTATCTAAATCTGGCTGAGTTTTGTCTTTATCATCGTTTTTCAAATAAGTAATTCTTATAGACAATTGAGAATATTTATTTCCGGAAATCTGTACTTATGCATATTTATTTCTACGTAATCTTTTAGCAAATTCAAGCTCTAAGTTTCCTTAATCATTCGTCATTTTGGTTGATTTCCTGTTGTTCATTTATGAGTATTATTTAATCAGAATTAACATTATTAATTTTTACTAATATTGATAAAGTACGAAGGGACCTAGTGATTACGATTGCTGAAGGTATTAGATAACACGAGTTTTTGGAACTTTATGATAAGGTTTAGTGCGTAAAACAAAAATTAATTTGTAAAGATAGGCAGGTAATTAGTAGAGCTATATATGGATAGGATACGAATAATGATAAATAACTACAACGTTATCGAATACCTAACGTCAATTACACCAAAATTCTGTAGCATAGCTAAGGCGAGTTCTTAGAGAATTCTTACGTAATTTTTTGACAAGTAACTAACTAACGGATAAGTCGTTTGCCTGATGCTAATGTCATCAAGCAAGTTACTTGATCACGCAAGCCTGCTCCTGTATACTCAGATTTATCAGCTACCAAATTCTACGCGATTGGTCCAACAATAAAAATGTTAGTTATGAATGTTGTGCTTCGTAATTTCACTAAACCCACTAACATATTTTGTTAAAGTCTAAAGCCAGCAAGTTAAAACGAGTCGAATATCATTAGTAGGGCCACCGTTTCGGTCTAGCGTCTTAGGATTCCGTCGAGGTCGCCATGACCTTGGATGGAGGCAGGCATCCTTTAAATTTTCATACGTTAACGATCCTAACGTCATATCAAATAATACGTCAATGAATTACATCATCGTTGTACACGGACTGATAAACTGTGGACAGCAAACATCATCTCTTATTTTTAGAAGACTTTCAACCTTAATTATCAATATATAGATTGGTACAAAACAAACAATAGGTAGGAAGCTAACTACAAAGCCAGAAGCTAGGCTCGATTTAAAAAATGAATGAAAAATCAAAAATCATTCAATTCATTTCATTCATTCGATTCATTAAATCAAAAATGATTTAATGAATGAAAAATCAAAAAATGAACAGTCCACCTTCCAGCTACATTCAATATCGAAATGCCTCTCAACCCTTAAATTATCATGAACAGCGTGGAAAAGTAAAATGTCCAGGTGGACTGAAAAGCAAGGGGCCAAAAAAATAACAGCCAACTGTTAATTTCTAAATGAACAAAATGTTTATTATGACGCAACCCTAGTAAAAGACGTAGGGCTAACTGGGGCAAATGCGTCTGTGGGGCAATTGCGTCTGTCGAGAATTACTGAAAAATCCTTCACAAGTTAGGCGCCACCTACACTTTTTTTTTATCTTTAGTTGCAATCATCTGTACAAGATGGCGTTATTTGCCTAATTTGTGAAGGGTTTATCAGTAATTCTCGAAAGACGCAATTACCCCCCAGACACATTTGCCCTAGTTGACCCTACCTCTTACGCACACTAGTAAAAAATAGTTGGCCAGTCACTTTTGGTTATTAAACAGTACGGAACTCTCTCTAGACATAAGTACCTACTTACTCATAAGGAAAAACTTAGATGGGCATTTCTATCTTTAGGAGTTTCATTCCAAGTAAGTCAAATCGTCACAACATGGTGAAAGGTATAAAAAAAGCATCTTTAATGAGAAGTTGAGATTTAACGCTTGTCAAGGCATAAGCCCAATACTTCCTTTTTTACAGTAAGTACTACTCTATGCCAAATACAACTGTTCATCTGATAGCAAAATGGGCCCAAACTAAGACCCAAACCCAAATGAGCAGTAGCCAAAATAAACAAGTAACATTATTAAAAGAAGAAAAAAAAACAGAAAACCCGGCTGCAAAATGTTGTACCCTATGTCATTTCCACTATCAAGATGATTCAAATGACATCTCACATGTCGAAATCCATCGAACTGTTGAAGCTGTAAGGCGTGCCAAAGAAACCTCATACATATACCTACATACACTCGAAAAAAAACCTCTTCTTTCGCAGTCAGGTAAAAAAAAATGACAATCGTGGTTAAAACACCGGTAAACTCTTTTGTAAAAGTTGCGAAACGTCCCTCAACGATGAGAGGACACACGCATAGACCAAAATCAAGTATGAATAACCAACATGTTAGGAAATCTAGGTAAATCGATTGATTGAAGTCAAGAAGCGCTATCAAAGGAGTGGCTTACAGACTAGTGGTACCTATGGAAACAATTTGTAAGAATAAGATAAGATCTCAATGTAGAAGCGATAAGATACGATATCACTGGGTTAAGCTCCGTATAAAATGTAAATGAATGTTTCAGTATGAATCATAAATAGGCATTTTGATAAATTCAAGCATTTAATGGTGAGAATTTAAAAGCTAAACCTGAATAATGCAATGTGACAAATTAATTGTATCATAGAACCAACGATAACTGTGGTAGGTAGTTACTACATTTCTTGTGGTATTACATTTCATTCTCGTGGTATTATCACTACATTTCTCTGTTAAAGAACCAAAAAAAATCAACTATGACTGGTAGTAGGTACTAATGTGATGCTTTTCTCTGAGTAGTCTGAGACCATGGTTCGTTCAAGCAACCGAGGGCAAACATTTATGTGATGAACATTTGTGTTTGTTCTATGCCTGGGTGTTAACATCTATTTAAGTATGTATTTAGAAATATCTAAGTATGTTTAATCTTTCTCTGGCAGCCATAAATAAATAAATAGGTCAGGCGACCGTGTGTGGAAGTGTTCTAAATTTATTTATTATTTTTATTTATTTATTGTTATTTAATCTATGAAAATGCAGTAATTCTCTATCATTTTAACCAAATTTTATAAAGGAGGAGGTTCTCAATTTTATTCTACTGTATGTTTTTTTTGTATGTATGTTACGCGACTATGTTTTTGTTTGATAGATCGTAGTTTAGAGGTGGTCCCAGATTTTTATTGAAATCAATCAAGGAGTTTTTGAAAATATCAAGAAAAATCCAAAAATTGTTTACATGGATGACGGGAAGTCGGTTTTTTGAGCTTTGCTTATTATATTATTATCGTACATTTGTGTGTGTAACACCAAACTAACCAACTATTCCACACTGATAAAAGAATGGTCGACAATGTATGGATTGAACCGCGAAGTTACTGGAGGGGATGGATCACAGAACATCAAATATGCTGAATTAATTTAAAAGCACATGGGTGATATTAATAAAATTGTTTTATTAGAAGCGATGATAGCCTAGTCGGAGAAGGCCCGCCTCTCAAGCCAGAGGGAGCGGGTTCGGACCCAGCGGAAGGCTAGCACCAATTTGTTCATTGTGTACATACTCGTAAGTGCATATTTAATGTCATCTGCTACATAACTGGAGCCCGGGGTATGGCGCCAGGCTCGCCCCGTGTCACATTTGGGACCGAATATCGTCCGGCGAAGTGCGGGTGTTGTACACCTCTGCCAGCCCCTTCGGGAGAAAGGTGTGACGATATGTTTTATGTTTATAAAATTGTAATGAGGTTGTTCTCAAATTACCTATCCAAAATCACTCCGTTTTTCACTTGACGGAAGAGCATTGGAGTAATTGCGGGCTTCCGGAAAACCTTCAGGATGCCTACAATAAGGTTTACCCTCTAGGAAATAGGTACCTACTAACTGACCTACCGGGAAAATAAAATTACTAGGTAATTCGCTAGCTAGGATTTCGAGAACGATCTATCACGGCTAAATTGAATAAATGGGTAAAATGCTTACTCTGAGTGAATGATTCTGATTCAAAATTGACTGATCAACGACTGACAAAGGATCTCGGTGAATGATAAAAACTAAGGTTGGCTTTTGATTGCTCAGCAGTAGATAATTTAGTAGATTATGATGTCGGCTTATACTAGATCTATATTATCATATACTCTCATCAGTAGTTCTGTGAAAGCTTTTTGCGACAATATTACGGCATTTGCTTTACATGTACGGTACATTGACATAATATCGCTGGACAGTATTAGTAAACCGCTTTATAAACCGTTCTGCAACTTGAAAGACACGCGAGAATTCTTGCCACTCATCGCCGCACTAGGCCAGGCAAGTGCGACCAACTTATCTTTGGACTTCATTGGGGATCTACCATCGTATTGCCTGAGCAAAAGTGGTAGCTCGCCGTCAAAAATTTGTAGTAATCTTATTTGGCCAACGTTAAAGATAAGTTGGTCGGTTTTGAAACCGTCTGCTAACCTACTGTAGAGTCGTTATGATAATATCTATCAGCGGTTATCCGAGGAGATTTCTTTCGGCAATTAGTGCGAGTGAAATGTGTTTTGACGTTTTTGTAGACTTGAGTGTGCTGTCGCGAGAGGCTTCAGATTACTCGCATTCCGTTTGTAGAATGTCGATATTTGAGATGTTTTTTTACACTTGTTAGTATAAACCGTACATGGCTATGGATAATAAAATATGTGTGCAGCCACAGATGCATTTTTAAGCAGTTCTATTAGGTAGGCACTAATTATATCCGTGGCACGCAGGAATAACTGAACATCGCAAAAACATCAATTTTTCAGGGCAGCCATTTTAAAGTTTGACATTTTATGTTTAGTCGGTAAGTTAGTTAAACGATGATGTCAAAGTTATTTTGAGGGTTACTTGAGGCCCTCTTTCGTATGGTTTCAAGAATTTAACGAAACAACTTATAGTTTACATAATAATAGACTTGTCAAACAGCTGAAATGCCTTGAATAAGTTGATAACTCGACTTGTAGACCAAGTTTTGGCTTCTAAGGACATTTATCCAGTTATTCACCATCTGAGTACGGATCATTTTTATCGGTTACCTTAGTTATTTCAATGGAAAAAGCATTATTTCTCATTAGTAAACCAATGACAACTTCAAACAGATATAGTTTGTCAAGTAATTATTACTACTTTACAAGATATATCTTACTTTTCAGCATATAATGCAAAATGTAAAAAAAGTCTTAGTATTTAAAATATATTTTTTTTAGAATTATACGCTCATTTACATAATCTAAAAACTATTTTCACTAACTTATTAAAATTATTTTTTAAACATATGGGAAAAACACAATGAAAACGCATTTGTATCTAATTAAAATGAATTATTTAGAGTATACACTAAATTAACACATAGGCTAGACTTATTATCCCGAGAAATCAACAGTTGGCAATCGTTGAGTTCTACAAATAAGAAAATATTAATCAAACACACTACAAGACATAAATACCTACTTATAAAGGTCTTATTTAAAAAGCTTTTCTAATTATTATTTTAAACGACTTCAAAAAAACTTTTTAAAAAATCTTTGAAAATTTTCGTAATCTTAAGTGGCTGTAAAAAATCTGTAAAAATGTCTGATGACACACATGCTTAATACATGTTTTGTTAGATTGCTTACACATTACTTCGATCAATAATAATACTAATAAATAATAATAAAACCCTTTATTCAGACCAACTTAGTATCTATTTACAAAGTATGAAGAACTAAAAACTATGAGTGTGGATTTACAAGTATATTTTGGTAGTTAAACTAATCTTAATCTATTCTAATACTTAATAATTTTTTGTAGGTCTGTTTGCCAATCGGCAAAGATCTCCTCCAACCTTTTTCATTCCTGTCTATCTTGGGCCACTCTATTCCAAGTTACTCCTGCTACCTGTCTAATGTCATCATCCCACCTTTTCTGTGGTCTGCCCCTTTTCCTTTTCCTAGGGCACCATCGTGTCACAATTTTGCTTCATTTCTCTTGGCCTCTTATCATATGCCCTGCCCATTGCCATTTGAGTCTTCTGATTTTACATTAAAACAGGTATTACGCAGGTGTTGAAAAGTTTTTTCTTTACTATAATGTGAAGAGTTTTATCTTCCATGGCTTCTCTCAGACTCCAGTATCTCTTTCAGCCATTTGTTATTCTTCTGTCAATTTCTTTGTGTATAGGGACCTCTTGTGTTATTAGCTGTCTCAGGTAGATATATTCATCAGTGTAATCAATTTGGTTATTTCCTAGATGTATGGTGGTTTTCTTCCCATTTGTCCTTACCTTTGTTTTCTTTGGGTTCAACTTTAAACCTTTCTTCTCACTTTCATCCGCTAGTTCAAGTATCATTTGCTATATGTTTTTAGGTGTTTCAGCAAATAACATTATATAAATATCATCTGCGAACCTCGATTGTGGTAGGGAGACTCGGTCGACAGTGATTCCGAGGTTTTCCCAGTTAAGTCTCCTAAAGATTGTTTCGACAACCGCTGAGAATAGTTTTGGAGGTAGAGGGTCTCCATGTCTGACACCCTTTCCTACTCTAAATGGTTTACCTTTCTTTTCTAGTTGGATTCTCGCGGTGCTATGACTATTATTTTAATTAAATAAAGTGAAAAAAAAAGGAACTTCTTATTCTGATTGGCCATCATTGGTGTTTTTCCCCAAAAACCTTAAAACACAGATTTAAAAAATTGTCAGACTTCGTCTTAGACAACCATGGCTCTAAAGGGTCTAAATGATCTATGCTAGCGTCTCTTTACGGCTTTGCACCCCGCTATCAATCAACCCTGTATTGATTTGAATCTTTTGTGTAAGTATGCATGTAGGTAGGTACATAGTACACCAATGATAGTAATAGTCACCAATAATATACAGCATTATAATATACTTTTTTATATTTACTTCACGTTGTTGCATGGCATGTTTGTTGGCGTTTAGGCTCCAGTAGGTACATAAAAAATATCCAGCTCGGGTAGATAACAACTTGATATCTTGCTATTGCAGATGAAAACTAAATCACCACGGCAAAGGTAAAAGTGAACATGTGATAATGTCACTTTTTAATCAAACATATTTGGCTTGCCATAACTTGACATCTCGATTTGTCAATGGAGGCAGAAACAGGCTATGTGTATAAGTCGAGATATCCAGTATTTTGGATGTGAGTGTAAGTTGATAAATCAAGATGACAATTATTCATACACAAACTTATGCTTGACATCTCAATTTGTCAAGTTAAAATTAATTTTTGCAGAAAAGGCTTAGGTGTATAAGTCGAGATCTTCAATATTTTGAACATGTGTTGATGTTGATAATTCAAGATGTCAATATTAGTAAGCAAACACACACTTGATAAGTCGTTTTATCAAGTAAAACACCATAAAATGCAAGGGTGTCGAGATGTACAAAACGCGATTGCTCTAAAACTATTGTATATTTCGGGCTGATTTTTTTATACATAGTAAAGCGCATACGAAGGAAGCGTTTAAGCCAATAAAAAAAAAATCATGCAAGTCGAGTTGTTCAGTTATTCCTACGTGCCACGGATATATTCAGCGGAAAGCGTCTAGAATCTAGACTAGAGATCACAAGAAAACTGGACAACTCATCAATCTAGACTCTAGATAATTAGATTAGGGAGTTGCCCAGTCATTGGTAAGCGGAGAATGGTTGGATTTTTAGTCTTGATATTTGAATAAATATGTAAGTTTCAGCATTCGGTTTCACAAACTGGACAACTCCGTAATCTAGACTCTAGATAATTAGATAAGGGAGTTTTCTTGTGATCTACAAATACGCAATCCTTTTCATCTTATTATATTTGTCTCAGCTGATTCCGTTGCATTACTTTACGTCTCGCAATGCCTAAAGAAACGCACTTCTCTTAAAGAATCCATAACACCTGTTGTTGTTTCTATATTTGCACAATCCCATGAAACAATGGATCTGTAGGTATCGGATTACAAGTTCGCGACTATCTGCTCTCATAATGAAGACGACTTCTCGTGAAAGTGCATATGAATAGAGAAAGTATTGAATGTAATGTGAACAACACCGAACGGAACTTTACGAAAGTAACGTCTCCCATCACCTTATTTGTAGGAGATTAAGAGTCCGGCGACCACTTTAGACTAACTTCGCATTGGCTAAAGGTTTTCTATTACCATTCCGTCTAGAAGAAGACGACGAGCAAAGAGACCAAGTAGAGGTACTGACGAGCCTCTAAGCACTCCTGTAATAATTCAGAAATAACTAAAAATTTCTTATTTATTACGCATTTATTTAAATAAATGCATAAATAAATTAGCTTTTAAAAGCTAATGATGTTTGCAATCTCCCTATGTAGAACGATTTTCGATTTGCTTTGTCTATTTATTAAATAAATCTGTCAAAGTGACCTCTTTTAAATGCCGTTATTTTTTATAGCTCTATTTGATCTTGAGAACGTTTTTTTTAAAAAACAAGAACATAGGGGCGTAGTAATAATTCATTTAATTGTACATGCCAAATTTCATCATAATCTGACAAATGATTTCCAAGAAATTTTACAAGCGCGTTTGTATGGAACATTCAGAGCGTCGCGGGACCCTTAAACGATGACTTGTGTAAGTTTCGATACGAGAGCTTTTTGCGCCAAAAACCTAATTTGTTTGACAAAAATGGCGAGGGCAATCCATCAAGCCGACGTTTCAGCCGAATGGCTGAGCTATTAGCCTAAATATGTTTAGGATACGCGATACGGTTTGTAATTTCCACACCCTTTTTCCCAGCACAATAGCTTTAGGTGCGGTGCAGACTTCTGACCATATAAGGCGAATTCCTGACGACAAGCGGCGGCGGCGGTGCGGATAAGAGTCCATGGTCCGGTGCACAGCTCGTGATGATTTTAAAGATTTCAGAGACGTCCCGGCTCCGAAATGCCTCGCGTCACAATATAACGGAATCCGCTAATTTGATGATCTTGTTCAGTGATTTTACAACGCGCCAGCTCTCTCTCAGTAAATTATATCCTCAGTTCCACACCACGTCATGTGAGCTTAGACAGGTTAACTGAATTGAATTAATGGTAATGGTAAGCGGAGAGTCGTTGGATTTTCAGTCTTAATAATTGAATATGTAAGTTACAACATACGGTTTTACAGTTTACACGAATCATTGCCATGGACTGCCATGAAGGCATGGAAGCAGGATCTGTTACGGAGCTTTGAACTATCATAATCTTCCTGCTTGATTTATTATTATGTCCATAAAATATATAGGGTGGAGGACCATTCTTATTTTCTAATGGTTACCCACACCTAGGCATCCGATCAACAACAATGTTTTTTTGAGTAAAGCGAAAGACCATGATGGAAAACCTTTTATAAATTACGTGTAGGTAGGTGGTATACATATAATCAAAGGAAGAATAAATGGTAAGTACCTACTATTTATGTACTTTCTTAGGTCTCTTTTCCATCTACAAGAAAACTTTCGCGAGAAATGTACGACAGCACCTCGCAAGTGTAAACTCACAAGACAAAGACTCAGACTGATGAACAGTTCTCGCGGGATTTTTCTTGCAGGTGGAAACGCGGTCTATATAGTTAGACAAATAGGAACAATTTTTTTTCAATTCGTCCATTCAAAACCCATTCTCAAGGATCAAATTCAAGAGATAAGCGATGCGTTTTGTGTTGATTGTAAAGAACAGCCCTAATGAGTCCATAATTAGTCCATGAACCATAATGAATACCATTGACCAACCAACCATCGACAGAGCGCCACCATAAAGGACGCCGGTCCGGTCACAATATCTTCTGTTCTCGTTACCCATAAAAAGAAATCCACTCAAGCTCGCCTTGTTTGGCCTGCGACCGACACGGTTTCATTTTGACCATAACTAATTGACAAGTTTTATGGACATCATTTACGTCTTCTGCAGTAAGTAAGCATGGCGGTATGCATGCTTCGATCATAATATGATCGCAGGCGGTTTGTATTGGCGATGCGATACATTAAATATGCAAATATAAATCGTCTCTATGCGACTGAGACACCCTGGGTGGAGGGAGACACCGCACCGGCGGCAGCCTGCAATATCCTACTAATATTATAAACGCCAAAGTTTGTATGTATGGATGGATGGATGGATGTTTGTTACTCTTTCACGCCAGAACGGCTGATCTGGATGAAATTTGGCTCAGAGATAGATTATAGAATAAAACATAGGCTACTTTTTAACCACGGGGCTAGTAATCTATAACTATAGCTATGGCATTTATGCATGTGTGTGAGACCCACAGACCTAAGATTTCTTTTGCTTACATCCTAGATCTGTGGTGAGACCCATGTGAAGCACAGTATACCTGCCTGCCTGAAGGAATTCGACTGTCACGTCATCTAGTGCGTGAATGTGGCGTAAATTCAGCAACTTGTTGGGTTTAATGTTGGGTTTAATGGCGCCATAAAAAAGTACAAGATAAAAACTCTACTACGCCATTATAGATGGCGCTAAACACAATGAAAACCACAGACATCCATACAGTATTGGATGTCTGTGATGAAAACAAATTATTACAGTCATCCCGAATATATTAAGGCAAAAAACATTTAGGTTTGTGGGTCATCCTATTTTAAGAAAATTGCGAATTATACGACATTTGTATGGATCGATAGAGAGCCTACAATAGTGTAGTGAACTTTTTCGGTTTCGTTTATTGTTCATTAAAAAACTGTATGGAGCCAAACGAAGCACGAGCGCGGGCAAATGATACCAACATTAGGAAACGTGACTTTTCGTGTTCTTAACTCGACTTGAAGTTTCGCGATTCATTTTCATCTTCACCGACCAAAGAACTTAGTATCCATGGTCTTGTTAATGTTAAACTATTTAAAAAAACGTTTACATACAGCTGATTGCCGTTTGTTCCAGAACCGACAACCAATGAGTATACTAACAAGCATTATCATCAGTTGAAGTTGTCTATCTCACTCTAACTTTAGTCAAAATGGCCAATAATGTACCGCTGTCTTTGTCCATCCATGCTACAAATTCGATCAATGCTACGTTATTTTTATGTCATTTCATTTGAAGTTGTCAATGTCAATCCATCTCAATTAATTAGATCCCCCTTTGTGGGTTTGGCTTTGGGTTTTCCTGCTTTTGCAATAACAGTTTCATTTGCTTTTACGTGATCTTGTTGCAGTGAAAACATTTGTATTGATTTTAGAAGATAATTTTACAGTTTGTCTCTAATGACTTTTAGAAAAGACGCCACTTTGTTTTGGAATACTCGTGTGACAAGTAATGGAATTTTTTGTACTGCAAATATGACAGAAAATAGGTGATCACGAAATTATTACTTAACAGAGAGCAATCTTCGTATTATAAAGTAAGATAAATGTGTGTATTCTAATAAGAAATTTGTTTTATTCAGAAAACGATCAAGAGAAGATGATACATGTGAATTTATGCCACTGTCGAAAAGGATCAACAATTTACACATTAACAACAGTCTTGCCCAACAGACTTCACATGTACAAGAATCTAGTCTTATTGCTGGAATAATTACTGAAAATGGTGTGGCCTCACCTGGTTCATCATCTGAGTCTGACCGAAGACCGAGCTATGATCCAGGAATCAGCTCTGATAGCACCTATTATTTTGACAATAAATTACTGTTTGAACTGCACATGGAAAGAATGCAAAGATCTGGGCAGCAGTACCCCTATTAAATAATAATTTAGTTGATAAGTTTTGTGTATGCTATTATTGTTACTTGTTTACCTTTAGTTTTTAATTTATTCGCGAGAACTTTGTTTAAATTAATTAATCTTAGTAATAAAACTGAAGTTGCATGAGAGATTTTTTTTTATTTTTCATCTTGGCAATGTTGTCTGAATTTAATGTCAAGTCAAATGAATGCATTCATGACATTGACAGTTAACGAGCCAATCCCGTCGAAGATAATTTGCGCCATCTAGCGGTAAACACCAAAGAAATCCAAAAACAATATGGCCGACTTCATTTTATTGTAATTTTTGCAAAAGTGAAGGGGTTTTTTCTAAAAAATATTTAAATTAAGATGTAATTACACTGAAGAGTGTGTGATAGTTGATCATGACCAATGATTTTTTATTGTGAAGAGAAGAACCAACTCAAAGAGTGTTGATACGTAAGTATTTGTTTACGTGTGAATATCCATGACCTTATTTCTGAAGCGAAGCGGTACTCTGGTGTACCGTTAGACGGGGCGCGTGGCCCCAGAGCTCCGGTGAGAGAGTGTCGCGAGGGCCGCGCGCACCCCTCCTCTCGCGTTTCCTAGCCGGTGGTGGAAGGAGTCGGGAGCGGGAGTGATTTGGTCTCGACACATGGAGGGGATCCCGCTTGGTGGGGATGCGCGATTTGGACGCTCTGTCATCGCCGCAGAAGAACTGGTAGGGGTGAACAACCTCAATATCAATACTCTCTGTTAGGTTCCGCCCACAATCTCAATGGGCACCCCTTCCCTCAACTTATCTATTTCTAATAAACAAATTGCGTAATTAAAAATAGACTCGAACTTTTTGTAACGATTTCTTTGTCTTAAAACAAAGCAAATTTATTATTTGAAGATATATATTTACTGAAAAAAACATCTTACTAAAATAATTATGCTGCTAAGTATTTTTATGACAATTCAAACAGATACCTGTGTGCTAGAGTTTATTTAATTCAGTGGAATAATTCACATTTCATTGAAATTGAGGTCATTGACATTCTAAGATGATCTCATTCAAAGGCATCGAAAGAAACTTTCAAGGTTTCTCAGAAATGTTAAATTCTCCCGAATCAATTGAATATTTCCATGTAGGAAGGTAATTAATTAATTGCAGGAAAATTGATTTTATAGTAAAATAAATAAAATAGAGAACTTCCAACTAAATGCACTAAAATTTAGCAATGCACTAAAAAATCAGTGCAAAAAATTCGGTCAGTGCACTGATTGACAAACAGCCAAGCACTGAACCACAACCACACCTCACTGTGTGTCTTGTGAAAGTACACCAAAGAGAAAGTGAGTAACATGCTAGACCCACACGTACACACATAGTGCAGTACATATAACAAACTCGTCTGTCTGCTACGTAAAAACTTTCTTTAACCCACTTTCTTCAACGTCGGCGATCATCTCGCGCCTCTTACTGAGGTTGAATTAATTTTAGTTTTGTGCTGTGTGTGGCTGGTGGTGGCATGTGCCCTACCATAGTCCCTGATCCCGAGTGGTGGGACGCGAGGGGGGACCGCGCGCGCGACGTAACTGGGACTGGGGGGACAGTGTTTGTTTTTTTATAATTTGTTTTCCCTCAACGGGAGAGAGTGCCAGTCATGTGTGATATGCAGAAAATGCCCAAAAGAGAAGATGTCTCTTGGTATGGGTCTACCCCTTCTTTTTCATATTTTTTAGTTTTAACAAGGTCATTTGTTATGGCTTTCAAAATAGTGATACCAACAGCAGCACTGACAATTTTAATATATTTGAGATGAGAATGTTTAAAAATATTAACAAATACTTTTATTAGACATAATTATAAATCTATTTAATGTAAAATGTTAGCTCAATCATCAAATTAAGTATTATTCCCTACATACCTTCTAATATCCAGGCAAATAATGATATAACTGGTTTTTTGCTCAGCAAATACCCAGGTTCATAACATCCTGCTTTCACTCTTGTGTAACAAATTTAACTTGAATAAGGTAAACAGCTTTTTTAATGAAGTTCTAGAAAATCATTTGGATGAATTATTGCTGCAATAGTTCTAAATAAAATTATTCTGGAAATACTAATGATGCACACCCTAACAAAATTGAAAATGATTTTCTTCGTAAATAAGGTTTATCCGAAGCAATGCTTCTATACTTAATAATAGTAAAATTAATGTTAAATATTCAATGTGTGAGCAGGCCACATTACTGATATTAAAATACTTAGGTAATATTGAATTTAAAAAAAAATGTTTTCTGCGTAACTATGTTATCTCTGATTCACTCCAGTATGGAGCACCCTTACCTAAGAGAAATCGAATTGTTATTATGTACATTTTTTCTCATCTTTAGAGCACCTCATATGGAGTCCCTTTGTGATTATGTTGGGTATTGGTCCTACTTTTTAAACCAAACCCATGGCTACAATCAAAACATGACATAGACAGAAATACGATCGAGTAATAGACATACAAACTGATATAGTTCAAACCACCCACGCACAATGGCCCAATCAAGTGGCTAAGTGCGGAAAACGCCCCGCTAAAACAAATAGTTCAAACCATTATTTATTTCATGTCAATATGTAAATAGTGTCATTGGTGGCGATAAGGCAATGATAAAAATATAAAATCAGTAGCGACACTGATATTATCGCATCACACTGACAAGTGACATTGAGTTTGAGAATGGATAAGAAGTTTTACAGGTGTTTAGGATAGGAATATAGTATTACCTTTAAGTACTTACTTACACAATAAAATATTCAAAATCTGCAGTGTAAGTTTATCAACAAGTATATCATACTACTGAAAATAATACAGTTAATCTTGAATGAATGAGATTAATAAAGAATCAATTCAAGCAGAATATGTAAAATATATGATATTCTAGGTCTAAGAAAATCAACAATTCAGCCTTGTATTAATTACATAAAAATTAAGAGATTCAATTCTTTCATCTGAGAAGATCCTACTTGACATTATAAAGGCGAAAGTTTGTGTGTTTGTTTGTTACTTTACATGCTCAAATGGGTAAACATCAACATATAGAGCTAAGTTATATCCTGGATTAACACAAAAGCATTTTTTTTTTGCTGCAGATAACACAGTGAGGTGCAGTTAGTATGTCATAATTAAACTGACTGATTTATTTAATAGATAGACAAAGTCAATCAAAAATCCCTTGACATGAGATTGTCTATATCATTAACTTTCAAATTAATCTATAATACAAGGGAATTTTTTAGTGATTTAATAATGATTAGAGAAGTGCTATAGTCATATAAAAATGATTGAAATGGTCCTTTGTCACACTGTAGGAGGCTCATCAGTATCTTTACTTGCTCATCTTCTTCTAGACGAAATGGCAATAGCAAATCTTTAGCCAATGTGAAGTTGGTCTAAAGTGGTCGCCAGACCCTTAATAAAACATTATAGGTTTGTTCCTAGAACTGAGTGTTGACATGACTTAGAGTTAGAACTCCCGTTGATAAGATTGTCATTTTCAGTCGCTATCATCCACAATTTTCGACTTTAGCGGTTCATAATCTTATGTGGCACTGCTTGTCATTGTGCTCTTTAAAAATATAGAATTTAACAACATCATGGTATGCATTTCAGTGATGAGGAGGAGATGAATTTCGCGGCGTTTTCGGCGGTGGGGGCCGGTGGCACGCACTTCGTCACCACCGGCGGCCAGATGCCCGTCACTAAGCTGCAGCAGAACAATGGAAACCCGCTGTCGCAGGTACATTGGTCATCACCATCATCATCAACCTGTAAACTGCTGACTATAGTTATCTCAAGTATGCTACTCATCCTGGGGCTCTATCCTTACGCGTGAGATTTATCTTCTTCACTCTCACTCCTGACGTTTCTAAGGAAGGAGCAGTGACCAAGATAATATCACACATGTAGGAATAGGGGGCCTGGTTCTGTGTCAATCTTGTTCAGGTTTGACCAGCGATATTTGCAATATCGACCCTGCGGCTGGTGGTTTTAGTCACACCAAAGGCACACTGCCAGTTACTTTCATTTGACGACCTTTCCCACGGTAGAACCCGGTGGAAAGCACCTTGTGACCATTGGGACCATCGCCATCGTCAGGTCATCGCTGGGCTGCTCGTTTAGCGCGACATTTTCCGCACTTAGCCATTTAATTAGGCCACTGTCCAATTTCTTGGTTGCTAATTTCATCGGAGGTGGCGAGGATCATGAGTGATGAACATCGACCAGTACGATCATTTACACAGCGAATCGATCCTTTTTCGATTGGTTGGGAATTGTTTTTTTTTCTCGCGCACCGCTCACAAAATTAAACCGACTCCATACTACCGCGGCCCCCGGTGGCGGTCGCCTTATCAGTGGATGCCTAATCGCTGTCTTCGATTTAACCGTTTCAGACACAGCTGAACGCAACACACAAAGAATGACATTAACTCTGCTTTAAAAAGATAGCCCGTAAAAACGTAGATTTAAAAAAAATTGACCACTTCTGAATGCCATTGTATACCATTATCTCCATAGAAGTCAAGAATAGCATTTAAGACGCAATTTGGAGCGCAAATAGTAATTTAATAATTCCGTTAGCCAGCTAGTTTCCGCCAGTTCACATCAATTACACACATTCATAGCATAATATTATACTTTGGAGAATGTGGATGCGGGAAATGGTAGTCGAGTTTCTTTTTGGAATTGTTTATTGGGAAAGCATGGGAGAATGTGTATCGAAATCGTAACGTACATTGTGGATTATTAAAATCTATGATAATAAAATGATCGTTGATCATCCATGATCGCGTGATCATTATACAAATTATATTAGCCGATGATTTTAAATCACGCTAATATCATAAAGGCCACATTCGGATGGGTGGATGGATGTTTGCTAAATCAATCACGCCAGAATGGCTAAACAGATCTGGATAAAATTTGGCACAGAGATAGATTATGGGCGGGAATAGCACTTTGGGTACTTTTAAACCGCGGGAAACACTGCGTAGCGTAGCTAGTAGGTTCTTATGCTGGGTTCGTACCCTCCACAGATCATAGAAACTAAAGGGTAACCACACTCTGGCTTCAGTGGCGAGCCTCCTTCCAACTAGGCTACCATCGCTTAGCAAACTGGTAAATCTGTATTTCCTTTAATAATGAGTTATGTGGTGTTCCCAGGTGGTGGGTATGGTAGGCGTGGAGGGCGGCGTGCAGTACGTGCGCACGATGGACGGTTCGGGCATGCAGGCGCCGCAACTCATCTCCGTGCCCATCGCGCTGCCCGGCGCCAAGCCTGGTCAGTAACCATCTCTAGTCACCGATTGCTTACCATCAGGCGGCCCGTTTGCTGGTTTGCCACTTATGGCATAAAAAGATACTGAAGTCACAGTTGCTTCGGGTTATGGTACATCTCGCCTCCTTACAATGTGGACCATGGGCGAAACGTACATTTCAGGAAATGGCTACGGAAGTATTCGTCCGAAGCCAGTTTTAAGAACAAGCCAGGGGTAATTTTCTAAAAATCTTGTTGGATATTTCGCCTTCACATACATATAGTCACGCCTTTCCCCCGAAGAGGCTGGTAGAGGTGTATTACAACACCCACACTTCGCCGGACGATATTTAATCCCAAATGTAACAGGGGGCGAGCCTATTGCCGTACACCGGGCTCTGGTTATGTAGTAGATGACATTAAATACGCACATACTAAAATATAATTAAGAAATTGTTGCGTGCCTTCGGCTGGAATCTAACCCGCTGCTTCTGGCTTGAGAGGCGAGGCTTCTCTAACTAGCTATCCTCGCTTATATTATCAAAATGTATCATAGCATTAGTACCATCATTCTCAATATGCGAAAACTGCTAAATGATGTCAAATTATTTGATACATTTTATATCTATGTACTACATAGTAATCTTGTTATTTACTGTATGTTTTTCGAACAAAAATAGTGAAACGATGTTTTCAATCGGCTCTTCTGTTTGTGTCGGACAGGCGATCCGCAGCCGACGGTTCAGATCCAGGTGCTGAACCCCAACATGCTGCAGCAGCAGCAGCCCAAGTATCAGATGCAGATACCGATACAGGGATTTCAACAAGGTACATTCTACTTTTAGCCAAAAGCGGTCATTACATTATCCAATTTGCAATACGATACTGCAAATTTGACAATGCCGCTCTACCTACCTCTCTACTTTTTTTTTTTTTATGTAGATTAAGGTCGACGTTTGACCACCAACTCGCCTGATGTTAAGCGACGTTGTGGTCTAAGATGGAGCACGACGACCTATGAGGTACTTATTCCCTATAGCCTTGAAGTTACTTTTCCTAAGATTCCTGGAATATATTGTCTTAGTGATAAGGCAGCCAATTGTTACATTATACTTTATGTAATATTCTTAACTTGAATGTCTTGTTATTTGGGTGTGAATTTTGAAGTGTTTATCTGTCTATCTAACTTTAACATTTAATAAAAAAAAATATAGTCATTTTTGAATTTGTCAGTTATGGCTGACTCAATATGTAGCGATGTACTTGAATACTTCAATTTACTTGTCTTCAAGTTTCGAGTGAATCGGTGTCTTCTAGGCAAGCGTGTTCCATTGTAGGCCGCATCACTGCTTATCATCAGGTATGTTGGCAGCCAAACGCAAGCCTATTAAGCAATAAAAAAAACTTCCACCCATCAATTTTTTTTATTGTGAAGTACCTTTTCAAGCCTATTTATTGAATGTTAACAGAATTTAATGAATGTTAATTAACTAACCCCCCTCTACCTGTATTCCCCCAAAAGTCACGGTCCCGGAGTCTGTTGAGTGTAATTTTTAAATTAAAAAAAGGATGGAATGAATGTTGTTATGTCTCCTTGAAGGTGGCGCGGTACTAACTGTCCAGTATTCACCGGAAGCAAACGAGGGCGGTCTGCAGCTACTGGGGCAAAATACGCTCACTGATTGTAAGTACATTCCGGCAACGCGACTCGGTATACTGTTACTCATTTAGCAATAAACGTTGTATAGCCCTGGAATAGTTTACCAGCCTTTGTCTTTTTCGATCGAGTTAAAAAATTCAAATGAAAGAAAAAGATAAAACACTGTAAAACTATTTGGCGGCTAAACAACGTTTATTGCTAAGGGGTTAGGGCTCGATCGTATAGACTACTAGAAATGCCGCGCGATGTTACCTGTGGCTTATAAGTAGTCTGTGCGTTAATCCAGAGTGTAAGGAACCTGCATATCAAATTTCAACAATCTGTCCACCCGTTTGAGCGTGAAAAAGTGACAAGCAAACACACACTCGTACACATACAAACTTTTAAATTTATAATATTAGAAGGACTTGCTGGCAGCTGAGCCCCACAGGAATAGTTAAGATTTCGGAATGTCTGTCGGTCTGTCCTCTGACAACGTACGTGAATGAAAATTACACTATGATCGTTTTAGTAGTTAAAGCGTGAAAGCGTAACAAACAACGCGTAACAAAACAACAAACTCACTTTTGCATTTATAATATTACTTAAGATTAGGATAGAGGAATAGGTAGGATTAGGAGGAGGATAAAGGAGAGGAACTGCTCTTATTCAGATTAGTCTCAAGCCGGGCTTCTTTACATCTAATCTATTAAAATCTAATAAAGTTGGCAATATTGCCAGTATTGCCAGGCCAGTGTTGCATTGAAAATATGGCCCGTCTAGGAACGCCTTTACAATTATGCAAAGACGACATGACAGAATCATCGCAGTGGTCGTCTTCTCACACGCCTAGTGGTGCTGTAGTCTCATTATATTTATTGATTTAATATTATATTGTTTCAGCTGGTCTACAAGTTCTGGCGGCGTTGCCTCAAGAAATGCAGTTGATCCAACAATCAGATGAAAAGTCACAAATACAATCCAATATACATCAGGTAACAAATACACACAACAACAATGTGACAAACAAATACACACAACAACAATGTGACAAGGAACATTATTAAAAAAAAAAAAAAACCCGTCTGCAAAATATTGTACCCTATGTCACTTCCACTATCAGGACGATTCAAATGACATCTCACATGTCGAAATCCACCGAGCTGTTTAAGCTGTAGGGCGTGCCAGAGAAACCTCATAATCACATCCCCACACACATACATACATACACTTGAAAAACGTAACCCTCCTTCTTGCACAGTCGGGTAAAAAGTAGTAAAACAGTATGACATTCAGTAGTGAGTGTGTCATTTTTTGTACTTAATAAACTTAAAAAGAGATTAATTGCCTGCATTTTTAATCGACTTCCAAAAAGCAGGATGTTCTCAATTCGACTGTATGTTTTTTGTAAGTATGTTACGCGATTACTTCGCCCATTGTGAATCAATTTTATTGATTTTTTTTTTTGGTTTAGTAGATCATACTTTAGAGGTGATCCCATATACATTTTATCGAAATCAGTCAAGCAGGTTTTTAAAAATATGTACAACAAAAGTCTAAAAATTGTTTACATGGATGACAGGAAGTCGGTTTTTAAAGCTTTCCTTTTTATGTACTTAAATCTATGACAGATACTTAGTAAATATTATTTAATTTAATTTAATCCACATTACTTTTATTCTTACCTTCTTAACCTAATACAAATAGCGTAGTCAACAATCAATTAAATTACTAGAGCAAAACGATAAAAAAATTAATTAAAAAATAATTAAAGATAAGATTTAAACTCAATATGTAAGTATTAGGTCCTTACGTATGAAATCGGCGTTTTCTACGGGAGGAATAAAAAGTCGTTTTTTTTTTGTAAAATATATTTAATTAATCAAAGTATGCACCGTTGTTATCTATGCACTTTTGCCATCTTATGGGTAGTTCATTGATCCCTTTACTATAAAAACCATGGGGGCGAGAATCAACAAACTCTTTGAAGGCGGTTTGGAGTGCTGCATCGGAGTGGAATTTTTTTCCTTGTAAGAAGTTGTCCAAATTCCGGAAGAAATGGTAATCTGTTGGAGCAAGGTCCGGGGAGTACGGTGGATGTCGCAGACATTCCAATTGTAGCTCAGCTAACTTAGTGGTTTTTTGTTGTGCAGTGTGTGGTCTTGCGTTGTCGTGAAGCAGCAGTGGCCTAGAGCGATTGACCAATCTCGGTTGTTTAACAGCTAGTTCTTCCTTCATGGTTTGCAGTTGCTGACAATAGATATCTGCCGTAATCGTTTGGCCAGATTTAAGAAAGCTGTAGTGAACGACACCGGCGCTAGTCCACCAAACACTTACAAGTAACTTTTTCTGAGTCAATTTTCGTTTAGGGCAGAATTTGGCTGGGTCTCCAGGGTTCAGCCATTGCGATGAGCGCTTTCGATTATCGTACAATATCCACTTTTCATCACAAGTAATGATTCGATTTAAAATCCCTTCATTATTGTGTCGGTTGAGCAAAGTAACACAGCAGGCGACCCGTGTTTGCAAGTTCGATTCACTCAATTCATGAGGTACCCATCGTTCGAGTTTTTTTACTTTCCCGATTTGCTTCAAGTGGATTAATACAGTTTTGTCACTTACCCCGAAGCCTGCTGCTATCTCTGAAGTGCTTTGTGATGGATCCGCTTCCACAATAGCCTTTAATTCTTCGTTTTTAACTTTGATCTCCGGCCGTCCACGGGGTTGGTTCTTAAGGTCGAAATTTCCAGAACGAAAACGTTGAAACCAAAAACGTACCATGCTGTCTTTAGCGACACCAGCGCCGTACACATCATTAATTCTTCGAGCTGTTTCTGCAGCACTGGTGCCACGGTAGAACTCGTACTCGTAAATATACCGATATTTCATGTTTTCCATTGCGCGGTAATAAGCGACGCCAAAGAAAAAATAATGAGGAAAATAACAAATGAATGACTGTATTCCAAAGAAAAAAAACCAGCTAAATGAATTTATTAATTTGAATTTCGAATTCTTAACCAAAGAGGAGATATTTCAGATCAAATTGATCAGTACGACAAAACGGTGATTTCATACGTAAGGACCTAATATTTCAGTTCATCGTAATCTCAATATTACTGTATTACTTATCTCTAGCCTTCAAGTGGCCTAAAAACTCCAACACCAGGGCTTACCACTCGTCCTATACGAACTTACTTTTTCTTCAACTCTCAAGACTCTTTAGACTAAATAGTCTAGACTATTATTAATATTTAGACTAGATTTAAACTCAGTTGTCTTTTATTTAGCAAATTTCTCCAAAATCTCAGGTGTTCGTGACGCCAAACCAACAAATAATCATCAACAGTCCCGGGGACGACAAGGCCCTGAACAACAATACCAGCAACAACAACAATAACACGGACGAACACATGGGTAGCATCATTATTAAAGAAGAGTGTGATGATGTGAGTATCACAAAGTAACAGATAATTAACAATAAGTCCGGGCAAACCAATAATAATGATAAAATGATAATAACATCCAATAACTAACAACTACATAACAAAATATAAGTCAGACAACAAAAAATCCCATAAAAAGGAACAAAAAAAAATCGATCTTAAACACATTGGTGAACTTAAGTTTATCTGTAATCTGTTTATTTTTTTAATTTTATTTTTTATTGAGACCTGTTTTTTTTTTAAGAAATAAAATAAAAATAAATGTACGAGGATGTTACAAGGTTACACGGAAATGGTTTCTGAGTCAAAAGGATAGGTAGTACTCTTTATTATAATAAAACTAGCTGCGCCCCGCGGTTTCACCCGCGGTTAAAAAGTATCCTATATGCTATTCTAGACTGTAATCTATCTCTGTGCCAAATTTCATCCAGATCTGTTCAGCCGTTCTTGCGTGAAAGAGTAACAAACATCCATACATCCATTCTTACAAACTTTCGCCTTTATAATATTAGTAGGATAATGTATGTCATAAACTTTATTACATTGTTAAATTTTAACCAATTTTAATAATTAACTTGCAGACTAATAAAATGTGTGTATTATTAAATTATAAAAAGAAAAAAAACACTATGATTTTATGAAACGGGAATTTGCGATTTAGTCGATTATTCCTATCTACTATAGTCGGAATAATCGACTAAATCGAACGTGAGTAATTCCCGTTTCATAAAATCATAGTGTTTTTTTTCTGTGTGGTTTTCCACGTCAGTTTCCATAATAGAAAAACACTATTTAAAGTGGTGTTGAACTACTTTTACTTTGTCCGGCTGTTTTCTTTGCTAAATTTCGTTAGGGTAGGTTTAGCCATCAGTTTCCCGTTTGCAAAGTCAGATTTTTGCTGCCAACGCCTGCGAAAGTGTTATTGTTTGTTAAAAGCCTTTTGACCGATAGAAACGGCGGATCGTACGTCTGGGCTTCAGCAACAGTCTGGTTCCGGCTTAGGAGCTGGGGTTTTTTCTCTCTCACTCACATAATTCAGCATTTTATAGTAGTCAGTTAGTACATCTAAAATTTGAATTCTTCTTGACCTTTCCGTCTAAGAGTCATGGACGAAAACTAAAATGAGTTTAAAATAACATATCGTCACGCCTTTCCCCCGAGGGGGCTGGCAGAGGTGTTATACAACACCCACACTTCGCCGGACGATATTCAGTGACAGGGGGCGAGCCTGTCGCCATACACCGGGCTCCTGTCATATAGCAGATGACAAACAATACGCACATATGCTCACACAATTAACTAAAATGGGTGCGTGCCTTCGGCTGGGTCCGAACGCGCTGCCTCAGCTTGAGAGGCTAGTCTTCTCCGACTAGGCTATCATCGCTTTTTCTTTCAGTTGCAGTCAGTTTTTATTGCTGCTGAATTGTGTTAGCGAGAAAGCAAAAACAAATGCCATAATATAACGCTCTTAATATTCTCGTGATTGTATTCCAGGACAGTTCACAAGGCACTGAGAACAGCGAGAGCTCGCCGTGGTCTATCACGACGATCAGCAACAGTCAGCAGGACCTCGTCAAGTACCTCAACAGTTTGCCGCCGCAGGTAAGCCCACGATCACTCCACAGCTTGTCATTATAATGTAATTTTAATTAAGCTGTGTTACAGTTTAAAAATGTATTAAAAATCAAATGTCAAAAATTAGAATTTTGGCCAGCGAAAACAACACCGTCACTAATTAACGTTGTTTAGCACCGGAATACAGTGTTATGTATTTTTCGATCGAGTTCAAATTTTAGAAGAAACAAAAGAAAACAGTGTATAAATAATCATTCCAACGTTTATTAGTAATGGGGGAATGTTTAATGTGTAATTAAAAAAAGTGTGTCAAAAACATTTTTCAATATCACCCTCAATAATTTTATAACTATGTATGTACAATACGGCGTTATATCTTAGCGAGTCTGGAATTCACGCAGAAGGTTGTGCAGTAACATTTGAAGAGTTGCTATATAACGCAACTGGTGTGTCCCAACGCACTATACAGCGGATGATTATCTAGCAATAACTGTTTTCTTCACGGGTGTATGCGCTAAAGGTCGCAGAGCCTATTCAGACTTGCCAGGTTACGTTGGCCGTTCAGCATGTATGTGTACCTAATGAATGTTAGTGAGCGCATGGTATAATTTATGTTAATTTATTTTATTTTGTTATATATATTATGTTGTTTTATTTTATTGTACTAGGACAACAGACAGCTGCTAATTATACGATGGATAGGAGGTAGATAGTAAACTTAAGCTAAAAAGACATTTTCACTTTTAGAAACTTAAATAGACCAAGAAAAAATACCTTCTAGAATTAAAATAAAATTAAACTTAATACGAGTACATCATTAATACCATCACTAAATTAATTTTTATTATTATCACTTATGTTGATTTGCCAATATATTTAAGTCCTATCGTATTTTGCTTTTGTGGAGTCAAAAAATTGTTTTGAAATTATGCTATTAAAAGTATTATGCCTCGTCATAAATAGGTCAAAGTTCGACGAATAGTTCAGGTTGTAATTAATATAGTACTTGCGGATAAAGAACGAGTTTTTTCGGTACTTCGTTCCATAGCGTGTGGAATATACAGCTAAAGACTGCTTGTACGAGAAGCTAAACTCAGAGAGGTCTGAGACCTATCTGTAAGACCTTTTCTTGATCTTATTTTACCGACTTCAAAAAAGAGATGGTTATCAATTCAGTTGATTTTTTTAATGTTTGTTACCGCATAATTCCGTTCAATTTATGAACTGATTTTGAAAACTCTTTTTTTATTTGAAAGGATAATATGCTTACAAATTGGTCCCATTTGTTACAAAATCTTATTCTAATGACGGGAAGTCGGTTTTTTAAAACCCAAAGGGTATTACTAAGACTCGCTGTACGTCCGTCTGTCTGTCCGTCTATCACCAGGCAGTACCTCATAAACCTTGATAGTTAGACAGTTAAAATATTTATAGGTGATGTATTTCTGTTGCCGCTGTAACAACAAATACTGTAAAACAGAATAAAATAAACATTCAAGGGGGCTCCCATACATAACAGATATGATTTTTTGCCGTTTTTTTTTTCTATAAATAATGGTAAGGAACCCTTCGTACGCGAGTCTGACTCGCAATTGACTTTTTATGTTATAAAATTATTTTCTTATTATTTTTTTGTAGTGGCTTCTGTTCAAGTAGTTGTGTGTGTTATATTTTAGCAAACGCAAACGTTGCCGCTGTCCTTGCAGCAGTTCCTGCGTCTGAACCCCGCCAGCACCATGCAGGTGCGGAAGGTGGAGTCCATGGAGCACGAGGTCGAGGTGGAGGAGAAGAAGGACGAGGAGGCGATCGCTGAGGCCATTATTGAAGAAGGTAAGGCCACGTTACCATCCACACCGCTGGAGCAATCTATGCCAGCGCCTCAGAGCCTAACGATATTTCAAGGAGCGGGGTTGGCTCGGGTAGGTGCTGGTAGGGGGATGCACAATACACCCCAAGCGGGACGTCAGTGCAGGACTTATCGTTCTCACCTCGAATAAGATTAGGGTAAGGCCACGGTCTCGGAGTCAACGGGCGCAGGAAGCGGTGCTGCAACACAGGTCCGCCGCTGCTTCTTACCTAACTGAAGATTACTTTTTAACCATATATTTTTTACATTTAATTCATTCAAACATTAAAAGTTGCTTTAAAATGTTATCGGTCAGTCATGTCTTAGTAAACGGTCGAAGCATAGACTAATATTAGTCGATTGTCTGAGACATCTAAGATATGTATTTGTTATTGTGTGAACATATCATCTGCTACATGATTGGAGCCCGGTGTATGGCGACAGGCTCGCCCTTTGTCACATTTGCGACTGAATATCATCCGGCGAAGTGCCGGTGTTGTATTACACCTCTGCCAGCCCCCTCAGCGAGGAAAAGGCGTGACGATATGTTATGTTATGTCTAATACATCTTACGGGGCTTATGAGTTTTGATAGTTACAAAAACTTTTTTCGTTTTCGTTTCGACTCCACACATTTCAATGAAGCGCCCCTGGTGGAAACGTTGAGGAACTAGGCCAAATGTATGGAGCCAAACGAAAACGAAAATAGTTTTCGTTAGCTATCAAAACTCGTGGTAAGGCCCCAGTGATGCAAAATAAACAAAACAAAGAGAAAATTATTTGTCCCTATAAACCTACAGGCTCGCCCCCTGTCACATTTGGGACTGAATATCGACCGACGAAGTGTGGGTGTTGTATTACACCTCTGCCAGCCCCCTCGGGGGAAAGGCGTGACGATATGTATAAACCTATAAGGAACAAATATAACTGACCGTTCCATTCCCTAACCAACATAATCCTGTTCCTTTCCTAGACGGCACAGTAACGATACAGAGCAAGAAGAAGAAGAAGTACAAGAAGAAGCCCCCGAAGCCGGCGCGGCCGAAGCCCGGGCAGGTCGTGATCGCGACCGCGGCCGACGGGTCGCCCATCTTCTGCTGCCCCGAGTGTCAGATGGCGTACCCTAAGAAGGAACAGTTGGAGATACATCTAGTTGTGCACAAGATCGAGAGGCGGTTCATTTGCGGGATCTGTGGGGCTGGGTGAGTTACTGAGGATCATCAACAGTCTTTTACGTCCCGTTGCAGACACTAACGCCTTACCCACCCTACATCGAGGGTGGTTGAGCCATATCATATGTACTTACTTATTTTTATATTGTTATTTAATTTTTGCCTTGCCTGTGACGTGTGTGAGGTCACTCGCCGGTTCCAACGGAAGATCAGCGCTGGTTAACCACCATTAGCCAGCATTATGCTGAGTTGGAGCCGGTTTGTGGCAGGAAACCTGTTTTTTCTTTTTCTTTTCTGTCTTTATTTTTTGTTATGTGTTTTTTTGTTATGTTTCCTGTTGCAAATAAATTATATTCTATCAGTGCAATCAGTCAGCCACACTGGCTCAGTGCAATCAGTGAGCCACACTGGCTCAGTGCAGAGTAGTGGAGTACTGAGGATCACATAACACTAATATTATAAAAAAGTTCATCTGTAAGTGTTTTACTCGCGTTTTGTAGTCTACATGGCACTCCATGATTGGTAGCTTTCAGCACATCACGAGGAAGGGCTTTAGATATTTTTTCTGAATAAACGCGAACGAAGCAGCAGGAAACAGCTAGTAATATATATGTATTGTTAAATAGGTATTAACACCCAGACAGATAAAACACAAATGTTCATCACATGAATGTTTGTCTTTTTTTTTTTTATATAGAATAGGTCGGCGTTTGACCACCAACTCGCCTGATGTTAAGCGACATTGTGGTCTAAGATGGAGCACGACGACCTATAAGGCACTTATTCACTCTAGCCTTGAAGTTTTGTATAATGAACAAGTACAAAGACGGCAGTTGAGTGAGGCGCTACAAGTGCGCTACTGCTCAGACTCGTCTTCGGAACGGTTACACCGGACTACATCCTGAAACACGACTAGGTCATTTCACGGCATGGCTTGGTCCGGCGGGTGGTAACTAGCCACGGCCGAAGCCTCCCACCAGAGTTTGCTACCCGGTTAGCACTACCCGGGGACCACGTGTAGGGAATCAGAATAGAGTACACTTCTACGGTCATCGGTGAAACCTTGAGACACTGCTAGTATTTTAGTAATAAAATAGCCCCATCGTAGGTACTATGGAACTATGGTACACTACACATACATATGTGGGTAATGTAATACTGTACTCTCCTTCACGCCCATGAAGGAAATCACAGTTCGTATAATTGTATGTAATGTTGTTCCAGGTTGAAACGCAAGGAGCACCTGGAGCGGCACAAGCTGGGCCACAACCCCGAGCGTCCGTTCGTGTGCGGCGTGTGCCGGAAGGGCTTCAAGCGGCGCGAGCACCTCAACCTGCACACGGTCATGCACTCCGGGATCAAGACTGAGATGTGCAACCAGTGCGGGAAAGGTAACAAACATATACGTAATTATGTAGTCATACTAAGCCTTCAGGAGAGGTGGTGGCCCTGGAGGCTAAATGCAAGTCTACCAACACATAACATATCGTCACGCCTTATTCTTTGAAAAAATAACGCACCTCAATTTCTTGCATGTTCTTCTGAGTCTGAGGCTCTTTATCCGAACAAGGTGGTCGAGTCTATTTAAAAAAACTTTGACGTTCATAACTGATCTTTGATACCCAAATTGAAAAAAAAAACATTTTGACTTTGACTTTCCCCCGAAGGGGCTGGCGGAGGTGTAATAAGACACCCAAACTTCCAGCGATATTCAGTCCCAAATGGTAGCAAGGAAAAGAAGAAAACGTTAAACTCATAAATTAAAAATATATTGAACCAACTTCAAAACAACTAAAAGGCACTACTTACACATTATTATTAATTTATCTAAGTTGCAATAGATAGGCTAATGTGAACAGCTCATCACCTTTTACAACATATTAGTTTTCCACAGATGTTAATTGTTGAGGAGTTCTCTTACTTCCATATCATCCCTGCACCTTCTTTTCGTTTTTACCCCAGTATACAGTATAGAAGTATGTTTTTCGAATTCATTGTTTGTATTACGCAGTGTTGTTACATACGTCTTGTCAAGTATCCGGAGTGTCTAAGAGCCTACATTTTGCAGTCAAGTTTTTTTCTTTTAATAAGACTACTTAATTGTAAAATTTGACTTTCCTTCTAGGTTTCTACCGCAAAGACCACCTACGCAAGCACACCCGCTCTCATGAAAACAAGCGCGCGCGGGACGAAGCCAGCGCGGACACTAACGCGCTATTCGAAGTGAAGCAAGCCTCGGCCAATGACATCAACAGCACCATACTGCCTGAGATTACCATACATGTGAGTGCTTGTGGAATATAATTATCTCATCAGTCTTGTCATCAAGCATCTAAAGACGATGCTCTGCTTGATCATTGCCACATTATTTAGAACTAAATTCAGTAGTTCGCAGGAATTAAATTTTGAAAAAACTTAAAATCATAATCCTAAGCGTATTATTATAAAAAAACTTTGCTATTACCATTGACTTACTTTCTAAAATCGTTAATGCTCGCGCACTAGTATAGCTGTGACATAAAAGAAAAAACATTGCTTCAAACCATAGTACAAGATCACCTGTCACATTTGATAACTGCTCCAATTCGTTTTATAACCAAATCCTGAATTTCCCTTCCAGGTACCAACGAGCGCGAACGTCCAAGTGCCCGTCCAGATCAACATCCCGCAGCACGTGGTGACGTCACTGGCGGCGGCGCAGGCGCAGCAGCAGGCCCAGCAACAGGCGCAACACGCCCAGCAACAGGTCCAACACGCGCTGCAACAGGCCCAGCAACAGAGCGACCAGGCGCAACTCGAGGCGCTGCTCGCTCAACATTCGTGACGCAGAGCTCGGTCGCTCGATCCTCTAATTTGCGGATAAGGCGTATGGTAAGGCACGGCAGCTGTCTCGCTCACTCGCTCGCGACACTAATGTATTATATTAGATTTAAAATTATAGATTGTATTTTTGATGAGTTCGCCTCTATAAAATTGCATTGGAAACAGTGCTACAAAGTGTTTAGAACAATTATCATGCTGATATTTATTGTTTTTACTTGGAAAAACGTAACTACGTACAAAAATGCGTGCTTATGCTTCTCTGAACACTCATTACAAATATCAATGTGAAAATTATTCTGAATACTTTGTAATACTGTTTTCAATGCATTGATCGAGGTGAATTTATCAAAAATACGTTCTGTCATTTAATATCTAGTAAAATAGTGTCGCGATCCAGCGAGTCAGCTGCCGCGCCTTACCAAACGCCTTAAGAATTACGCATGGCACAGCCAGTTCAAACGTCAAGCATACGTGTTACTGCAGTCTATTGATAGTTCTTTAGTAAGGTTTAGATGTTTATGATCTTCGACCATTACGTCATAACATCAGTACCTTTACCATGAGTTTTCTAATTCAACGTTATTTCCGTATGGAGCCAGCAAAAATGAAAAAAGGTTTACGTAACCATCAAAACTTATACAGGCGAGCTGTGGTCTAAAAGCCTAGCCTAGCAAGCATGAAAAAGTTCACAAAGGCCTCAATGAATTGCGAGTGTTGTAATTACAATAATCGCTTTTGACTTAACGCACACATAGACATTGGACAGGGACATTTACACTAAATAAAGTCCAACTTGTCTGCGTGATATAAAATCACAATAGACTAAACAAAAATAGATAGCTCTGCTGAGTAGAGCGAGGGAAGTTAATTTGTCTTGATCAAGCAATAAAAAATCGATATTTTTACTTCGTTAAGCTTTTCATTTTGAGTATTGCATAAAGTTTTTAAGTTCCATTGATGACACTTTGTGGCATTGTCACAACACTTTTGTGACCTACAGTTCTGGGCTCTGAGTGAAATGGATTTCACAATCAAATTACTACAGAACCAGAACTGGCTGTATGATTTAAGTACATATCATTGTTGACTATAAACATAATATTATTGTTGCAATCATTTTTGTAGATTGGGATTTTTTTAATATACAGGGTGTTAACTTAGATGTGGTCCGGAAGCGGGACGATGGAAGATGGTAATGGTGTGAATTTTTGTTGGAGTATTGTCTTAGTTTATCTGACAGGAGTAAAATTATCTGTATCTTTTTCACTTCAGTAAAAAAGGAATGACTAATATTGTTCTGTGAAAGGGACAACCATTTTAAAACTTGTCAAATTTAGTAAAAGACAATAACAAAAAAAAAACATACAAACGAACATAGTACAGGCCGATTTAAACTTAAGGGCGGCTGTGAAGTTAGGCGCGAAATGCTGCGCAGTAGCGAAAAAGAAGTTTGCGGGGGCGTCAGAGGCAAGAGAGAAAGAGAGGCAAGACGTCGCAAGTCTCGCTTGCGGCGCACTTCACAGCCGTCATTAAGTTTGAATCAGCTTCTTTCTTTTTGGATGTCGGTAATAGTCAACGCTATTATCCATGTACTGGTGTGAGGGTAATAAATAGATCTTCTGTCGCCCACATGCCCTTTCCATATCAGTTAACACCTTTAGCAAATTTTTCTACTCGACACTTTGTTGTCGACTCATTAACTCGAGATGTAAGACTATGGACATGACAACTTTTTAATTGTAAGAATTTAAGGTGTTTTATACCTAGTTATTATAGACAAGCACAATCGATTTTCATTATGTTTATTATGTTCATTAGATTATATAGAATCGTTCATCTGTAAATTGCCATTGTAAATATCATCTTCACTGTGATATTTGAACAATTTCTGATATTATCAACTTTTGTGATGCGCCACGCTATTTCCGCACGTATTATTAAAAGCATTAAGGTGGAAATCTGCGTGCAACTTGTTTGTAAATGAAAAATAAATAAATAGTTATGTAGAATTTCACGATGTATTTTAGTGAACCGTTCAGCAGATTGCGTTTTATTCATCAATTGAGCCTGTTTTAAACTAAGTAGTGTGTAGGATTATATTTTTGTACTTAGATTTTTAAGGAATTTGCTGATCAAGGCGCCATTTGCGGACCCCACTATTCGTAGTAAGCTGTTGATAATATTTTGAAACAGGGAAATTATAGCAATAATATTTTATACCTAACAAAGTATTTCTCTTATTCAAGTATCAATGGGTCTCGTGGAGCTGTCAAAAACCCCATGTAGACGTCTTAAGGTGCTTTGCAATCAAAGCGAGCTTTGCGAGGAGGAAAGAGGAGAGAGAAATATCCACCAATAAGATCGGTGAAGTAAATAAAATAAACAAGCGAAGGTCATAAATTACTAGTGATCCTATTGGTGGGTTTTTTCATCCCTAGACATCCTCGCTCCGCTTATCTAGCTTAGTCAAAAGACAGCCTCAAGGTCCACAGAAGAGGTAGGCGCAGGAAAACGGTCACAATAAAGAAGTGCTATTCACAATCATTCGGCAACGTTTCCGATCGGATCCCACAAATTTCAAAATCAAATTGTTCGAATCTCAGTCTAGTTTTTATAAATTTTGGAATCGAGTATAAATCCGATCGGAAGAATGAATCACGTTTAAGAGTCCGGCGACCTAACTAACTTCGACCTAGGCGACCTAGACTAACTTCGCATTGGGTTAAGGTATTCTATAGCCATTTCGTCTAGAAGAAGAAGACGAGCGAAGAGAGCGAGTAATGATACTGACGAGCCTCTAAAGTTACCTACAGAGTGACAAAGTGCAATTTCAATTTTTTTTTTATGACTTTTACACTTCTGTAAATATTCTTAAGTAACTAAGAATTTCCCTTGTATTATGGATTCATTTAACAGCTAATGATGTAGACAACCTCCCTATGTAATGGAATTTATGATTTGCTTTGTCTATCTATTGAATAAATCAGTCAAAAGTGACCCCTTAAAAATGCGGATATTTTTCATACCTCTATTTTAGCTTGAGAACGTTTTAAAAAAAACAAGAAGATAGAGGCGGAGATATTGTTAATTGAATTGTACATGCTAAATTTCATCATAATCTGACAAATTGTTTTCAAGAAATTTGAGTAGCGCGTTTGTATGGAAACTTCAGAGCGTCGCGGCCCTCTTAAGACTTATGAAAACGCACTGAGATTTAAATAATTTGAGTTAAACAATTTTGGAATCCGAATGGAAACGTTTCCTAATGCTGGACGTTTCCGAATATTTCAACTGGACGAAATTATTTGTGCCCGCTTTTGTAGATTCTAGCCATTAGCGGGCGACTGCGGTAGGATGAAAGGTATTTGACCGCTTCAAGAGGACCACTATTTAAATTAAGTTTTATAGGTGCATTGATGTTTCATATTGTTGTCTTGTGGTATTATCATATCGCCAGTAATATTTACTTATTCAAAATGTGTTATTTTGTATTCTCATCACATTTACATTAAAAACCAAAAAATAATGTTGAAAAAAGTTTTCTTGACATTAATACATTTTTTGTAGGTATCAATTAGTATAATGGTGGCAAGAATACAAAACAATGCTTTGTATAGTGTATACCTACTAACTTGTCGTGAATGAGCTACAATGATTTATCACATATAGGGTGCTCCGATATTTTTAATGTAATTTTTAAGCAGTTGTCAATCATGCGTGTTTATGTTCTTGTATATTTTGCTTAACTATAATTTTGGATTAGACTTCTATTTTTAATCTCAAACATTTACTTTTAAGTTATTATTATTTTAGTTTTTTTACTCTAGATATTTCAACCCTTATGATAAAGGTAGAATTTAACGTAGATGATATTTTTGTACTTTTGTTTGAAATTTTTGAAATTAGTAGTTTGTATTAATAATGTTGTGAGTATTATAAAGTTAAGACACTAGGATAGTACTTAGACGGCTTCGGCGGGAAGTTTTGATTGACTTTTTTTTTGTATGAAGTCTATTTATTAAGAAAACACCGTATTAGTAATTGAGATTCAATAAAGTCACTGATTGAAATTATGGAATTTGATTTTAAATTATTATTTCGCTTACAAAAGACTAAAAAACCATTAGCACCCCTCACTGGTACTGCAAATTCAACTTTTTGCAACATTATGAGAATTCAACTTTCTGGTCCAAAACGATAATAAGCACGTATGTTTACGTGGAGAGGCGCAAAATTTTAGCTTAGAAAGACACTTTTTTTATTTTCGGATTCGATATTATTCATACTATTTTATCATTAGGTACTAAAGTTAAAACTTAGGATCTGATCTGGCTTAGATATATTAATCTAAAAGGTGGCAATTTATTAATAAAAAACTAATAAACCTACAAAATATTCAACTTACACATAGCTCGCACAAAAACCCGATGCAAATTTTAATGTTACCCTACCGCCTACTACTAAAGGTAAGTGTACTCGTTTAGAAAAAGTAGTACCAAGGGCAAAGTTTAGTGACCCTATTCGTAAGCGCCACGAGCGGGCACTACCCCATTCCCCCAAGGATGTGTGGCGCAGGTTGCAAGCTACAACAAGCAAAGGGCGCACGTGTTCTCGAGGCGGTGCCCCCTTGCCCACTCCCGCAGCCTCGGCCGCCGGGCGCAGGCGCGCGGCCCTGCGCATTTTCGCCGCGCAAACCAATAACCCTCGCAAATACTCACAACCCTTGTTTTCAGTCACGAGCGACAATTATAACGCAATGAAATCCCATTCCATCGTCGCAGCGAAGGTAACCACCATCCCTCGCCGTCCGTGGCGAGTCGGGCGCTGCCCGGCGGCAGCGTGGTGTGGGGCCCCGGTAAAAATAGAGCGTTAGGACTGGGGTGGGCAATGGCGGGGGTTGAGTGAGCGCCCTGCCGGGGCCGCACCCTACTCGACCGCGCTCCACCTGCATTCCGCGTCCGCCACCCTCGAGTGCAATGTCTCCCGCGGTTTCAGATTTAGAAGATGAACTTCGCGCCGTTCAGCGGGCACATTCCGACGGCGGCGGCGCTGCCTACCATCCACCAGTTCGCCGCAAAGTTGGGCTATGAGGGCGGGAGCTCGGCAGGCGGCGTGCTGCAAGAGACGCGCTACCACACTGGCGGCGGAGGCGCCGTTCAATTCGCGGTGGCACCAGCCTCGGGAAGCGTCACCGTCGATGGCGTCAAGTTCCGCCAAGCTGATAGCGTGGTGGTGGTCAGCGCTGCGCAGCCGGGAACTGTTACGCTCGCAGGCCTGGCACCGATACACACCGGTTGGTATTTTGACAACAACGCCGTGGTGTTGATGTTTTTTTTTAATCAAAGTATTTGTATAGTTCACTTGGCTAAACTAAATGTTTTTGAGACAAGACGCTTTCAACAGTGAACACGGGAGTGAAGTATCAGACGATATCGTCGTCTTCCGTCAATCTGGGCAACATCGCGTATGGCGGGCAGACGAGCTACGTGCAAGCGGAGACGGTGCACCAGATGAAAGCAGAGCACAGGACGGACCGGCGAGAGTTTCGCGAGGAAATACACCATGACCTGATGGCCACCATGATGCAGCAACACCAAGGTATGTTGTCTGTAGGATGCAGTATGCAATTTTGAATAAATAATGTGAACCTAAATAAATGTCGGCTATTTACTTTTTTCTTTATGTAAAAGCTGGATATTGTCCGCCAATTTAAGCCGTTTTTATTACGACAGAAAGAGCAAAAAAACTGATGCACCATCAACAGTATTCCAATACTCACAGTTCTCTCCATTCTAAGGTTGACTGGAAGAAATAACTTGAGGCGATAATGGTGCCCTGCCATGTTCTATCGCTCAGTTTTAAGATTTAGTGTATAATCAAAATAAGTAATAAGATGAATGAAAGAATAATAGAGATCGTCATATAATAAATTGTATTAATTTTAATTAATAAGCATTTAATTAGGAACTAAACATTTGCCCTTCGTCGACAAATTCGGTTTGGAAAGTTGTTTGTTTCGAAATTAAGGCTTTGTCTCTCATTTTCCTTAGAAGCGCTATTTCCTCGCTCGTTGTGCCGTTTTCTTCAGCCCATTGTATGCAATTGTTGAACGAGTTGACTGCCTCTTGTAGTGTTACTGCAGGGGGTTTCGAAGAAATTGTATTCTCATCGGGGTTTGAATAGAAAGTCTCAATTTTATTTACATGGTCGTCGTATCCGTCGAACCATTTTTTCAATTGATCCATTGGGAAAAGCATGTTTTCAGCTATATTTCGAAGTAGCGGTAAATCGAATTGCTTTTCTATGTCATCGTTATTCGCATTCTCCATATCCAGCATCATGTTATCCCAAACTTTTGTCCAAGTCAAAGAAATTGTGGCGGCCGCAAAAGACTGCCAATTCTGTGCTAACGTGAAAACCATGTCTCTTATATTGAACTGGTTTAAACTCTCTTCCAAAGGCAAATCTCTCGAAAAACATGTCCTCAATAAATGCCTTTTATAATTTTTCTTAACAGTTCTCAAAGTGCTTTCATTTAGCGGCATCATGTTTTTTAATTCAGACGGATACAGCAACGTTGTAAAATCTTCATTTCCATATTCCTCCGAATTACATAAAGATTGGTCGACAACGAGCAATGCTTTGGGAGGAAGATTATGTTCCGTTAACCAGTGACGAGTTTCTACGATGAAACATTCGTCAAACCACGTTTTGAACGACTCTTCAGTTATGCGTAATATCTTTTGTCCGAAGTAATGAACAGGCAGGTTCACGTTGTCCAAGCGTTGCGATGTTTCGTTGTTTCCGACGACCAAAAGTTTTAATTTATGTAAGCCCGACGCGTTTGCACATGAAATAAATCGCACGTAATCCTTTCTGAACTTTCTATCATAATCATGGGTCGGTAAGATTCTCCAGCATAATTTTGTCTCCGTAGCCACGTATACTTGGGAAGGGCATAGTTCCATTCCAACGATTTTAGCGAAAAACGTATTTTTTAATTCGTCAAGTTCTTCATTATGTGAAGAGGTACAATTATCTAGGAGGAAGTCATCCTGTTGTGTGAACAGAACTTTGTACCGTCTTTTGAAGCCGGCTAACCATCCGGTACCAGTGGGAAACTCTTCCTCCTGATTAAATAATTCTTTGTGTATTTCTTTGGCTCTCTCCATTAATATGGCGCTACTGATTTGTGTACCGGTTTTCTTTTCTTGTAAATACCATTCGTACAAAGCTTCTTCCAGGCGCGGGTACTTTCCCCGTCTAAGACTCTGCCGTTTGGTTAATCCAAATATTTTTGCTTTGGAGTACTCTTGAATTATAGCGCGCTTTTTATAAGTGTCGTGTATTGTCGATCGAGCGACTCCAAATGATTCTGCTAAAGCGCCCATTTTCTCACCGCGGTTCATGCGTTTTATTATTTCAAGTTTTTCTTCTACGGTTAGCTGACGTTTTTCCTTTTTATTCGACAGGTTTACAGTGCTCATGATAAATATATTTTTTTATGAATTATTTACACACGACCACTTGGTTCACGGATTATGATAAACTGTCAATGTCAAAAAATAAAATTAACTCTACGAGCACGCTGTCACTGAGGGAGTGAATGAGTGGCTAACTGAATGGAATGTGTTTGTTCGAGGAAGCGAATAGGTCCGAAGTTGGCCGTAGCCGATCGATGTGAAGTGCCGACCCGCATTCTCTCCCTACTCCTACTACGTAGCGTTCGGTAAATTGGATTTCGAGTAATCAATGTTTTGCGATTGAAACTGCGATGGAGTATGAATGAAAAATACGCTAAGTTTGAATTTGAGTAGGTGCAATGCAAACTTACTGAATGGTATAGGTACCTAGTAGTTTAGTTATGGCTTTGGTGTACCCAGTATTTTTGGTAGACATATTACATTGACCTAATTACGTTTCAAAATGATACCGACACAATTGATACAAATCACGGAGGTTTTAGCGGCTTGTAGCGCCTACGTATTTTTTTATTCACAAAAAAAAGTTTTTTTTATTAATTAGGTTCCGCCAAATGAAATTGTTTTCCAAACCATGGCAGGTATCCATGCCATGGTAAATTGCTATGGGTAGTTTTCACGCCGGGATCACCACTGTCTGTCTGTTTGTAGTCTATTCACGGCTAAACGGCTGAACGAAGTTTGATGAAATTTGATAAATAGTTACAGTAATTCACGAGGAAGGTTTTTGGATATTGTTTCCGAAATAATCGCGAATGAAGTCGCGGGTATCAGCTAGTAATTTATAAATGTGAAGGATTGTGAGTTTTTAATTTATCCGACGAAACAGAGGAGGTTGGCAAATCGACGCGTTTATTCTATTTTTCCCCGACTACGCAAGGAGGGTTATGTTTTTCGAGTATATGTATGTTTGAGGTATCTTTGGCTCGCCCTACAGCCTAAACGGCTAGATTTCGACATGTGAGGTGTCATTTGAATCGTCTTGATAGTGGAACTGACATTCGGTACAACATTATGCAGCTGGGTCTTTTGTTTTTCTTTTAATAATGTTACTTGCCGTTTTTCATCGCTCCAGTGTGCGGTAATTGCGTATTTTAACTTTCACTGTAAAATCTCGATTTGTATATAAGAACCGCAGGCTATTATAACACACTGACAGCGCATCTTCGTATGGAGAAGCGCCATGCGAATTTTGTCGCTCTGCTCACCGCAGCGGGATACAACGGTGCGGTAGTGTGAATACCGCCTAACATCGCGGTGCGCAGTCATTAGTAATTAGATAATACGGAAAATGATATCTTGGGATATCTAATTTATTGTTATTACAAGTGGTTCTGTGAGCTGGAGATCTCACGGCCGACGTCTGTTCTTCTCAACTGATTCTCATAACATTTTTAGGCAGGTTTTTTTAGTATAACTATCAAGCCTACTAACAAAATTTTAACGAGAATCGTTTAAGAAATGCGACTGTAGACGAAGGCAGAGATCCGGATAGAATCAAGACATAGGAAAGCATTTTTGTAGAAGCTAAAGCATAGAGGCTTCGCTCGCTGACGCTTACTCGGTTGATAATTTTTATGGCATGTATTTTATGCATTTACTTAAGTAATTAGATATTATTATTACTATTGTACTTTTATTTTTAAACCTTTGATGTAAACTACAAAGCATATCGTCACGCCTTTCCCCTGAGGAGGCTGGCAGAGGTGTAATACAACACCCTCACTTTGACGGACGATACTTAGTCCCAAATGCGATAAGAGGCGAGCCTGTCGCCATACACCGGGCCATTCAAATCCGAAATGATGATTTCTGGAAAAAAAATCATTTAAATGTCGAATTAAGCAAATAATTAAAAATATGGTTCCAAGTCACATGACGGGAGCCCGGTGTATGGCGATAACATACAATACGCACATATGTTCACACAATGAACAAATTGTTGCGCGCCGTCGGCTGGGTTAGAACCCGCTCCCTCTGGCTTGAGAGGCGGACCTTTTCCAACTAGGCTATCATCGCTTCATCATATCATGATATTAACTAATCGTAAATTTATATAAGTATATGAGTATGAGTAATATATGTTGGATGTCCCCATGTCTGTATCTAGTGGGCGGCGCGGCGCCTCTGCAGCAGGGCCAGCAACTGCTGGTGGTGCTCCACGAGCCGAAGGAGGCGGCGGCGCTCGCCAGACACATCAAGCAGGAGGCCCGCCAGGACCGCGCGCCGCCGCCCGCCGAGTTTATCAGTAAGTGTGGGACTGCGGGTTGAACCTCAGCTGGTAAAGCAGTAAAATTAAGGTTTCAGTTCGGAACGAGCACTTCCCAAAATGTGCACCGATCCAAGATGAGCACTTTTTTAATTGCATCGTCATCATTATCTCAAAATCTAATAAACTCAAATATGTTACGAACAATAAGTACAACATGTGATATGAAATAATCAAATATCAAATATGAATCCATTGACTCCGAACTAGGGCCCTATTCAGCTTTAAGATTTTCATCTCACCTTTTTTTAGCCTGGTTGCTCTCGTTTGAAACGTCAAAAGTGTGAGAGTGTCCAAGATAAAATCTCATCTCACCTCACGCGTAGGAATAGCCCTCCTAGTGTAAACTGTTTCCCATAACTAAATCTAAGTTTGTTATGTACCTGGTAAATCAGATGGTGTGTGTGTGTATGTGTGTGTTCACGCGAGCGAGTGATCTCAGCCCGTAGACGTCCACTCCTGGACGAAGGCCTCCTCAATGGCAGATCTTGCGCTGCTCGCATCCAGCGGCTTTCCGCGACCTTTACCAGACCGTTGGTCCATCTCGTAGGACTTAGCAGAATCATCTTTTCAATTGCACCATTTCCCAAAATGAGTAAGTAGATAGGTTTTTTTTAAATTAGATAGTTGAAAAATTTTCACCATTTTTAGTTATTTTTTAGAACAGTTTACACTTTCATGTCGTCCTGGTTTTATTGTCCAAGCAAAAGCGAGAGGTCTCAGAGTGTACTGGGACAACTCGGCATTTGTTTGTCCGACGACATGCGGAAATGTAGTTTGTCTCAATACATAATTTTTTAGTTCGTATTTGAGCTAAATCGGACGAAAGGTTGTGGAGATACTCAAGGTTCCCGTACGATGCGAACTATAAGCATAACACTATTATTTAAAAAAAAATCTTAATTTACAAATATTATAGTAACTACTAAACTACCTACTAGCTAGCAACCCGTCTCTCTTTCCATATAAACCTTCCTTGAAAAATCATATAACTGGTAGTGATCCCTTCGATCGAAATGAACCGGATCAAAATCAAGCATGCAGGGCTTAGGAGAAGTAACCAGATATACAGACAGAAAAAAAAATACACGCGAAAAGTGACTTTGTTTTATACTATGTAGAGTAAAAGATAGAGAAGTAGAATACTAACCTTGTTTGCAAAGCGACGGAGGGCCAATTCAACATTTACAACTAACCATAGCTGAAGCTTAACTGAACTGTTGATGTTACGATTGCAATTTAAAAAACGGTCGAACAACGGCTCAGCACACTAACGTTTCACAAACATTCATCGGTAGTCCAGCCAATCCCTATCCGAATTTGTATGACTCAGTTCAGTTACGCATCGGTTCACGGCTGAGGTTAGTTGAGTTGCCGCCCTTGTGCCAGGTATCGGCGACGTGTCAGACAACGCCACCTGGCAGACGCTGGGCGGCGGCGTGGCGGACTACCTCTCCGCGCTGCCTCTGCCGCTCCACCACCTGCTCAAGTACGCGCCCGCGGACAAACGGGACGACGTGCCGACTATCGTCACGGCTGTCAATGGAAACGTCATCCCTGTCACTGCAATAGCTCAGGTGGGGATATCTCGCAAGGATGAAATGACGCGGCACTACTTTGGTGCAAAGTTCAAGAATCTCGCCCGGAAAGTTGAACTTTTCACCAACGTCTAGTCGAAGTGAGGTCTGTCAATCTAGCCCTAGATCCTAATTAGCTAATTACCTATTTTAAATATAAATGCAAAAGTAAGTTTGTTATTTGTTAGGCTAGCTCTCACGCTTTTGCTACTCGTACGATCATCATGAATTTTTCTGTAAATGTTGTCAGGGTTACGGAAAAGGTCATAGGGTACTTTTCACCCCGATAAAATTAAATGTCCCTGTGGGGCGCAGCTTGTTCTACATAAAGGTGTAGCATTAGAGACCTTGAGGAATGGCGTTGATCTTCGTATAATCAGACAAAATTCCAAAAATAGTCTAGCAGTTTGAAGAGAATGCGATAGGAATACTAGATGCAACTTTTCATAATTCCCTGGAGACATAACGACGCGGCCCGCGATTCCTATCTAAGTTAGGTAAAGATACTATTTAAGTTAGGTATGTAACACTAAAGCAGTATTAAAAATCTCAGGTGCCAGCGAACAGCGTGGTCGTCCAGACGGCGACAATAGTGAACCAGACGGTGAACGCGAACGCGAACATACACAACACGATCGTGCTCGCGCCCAAAAAGAAGAAGACCAAAAAGTGCAAGAAGGATAAAAAAACACGACCGCGACCCGGCGAGATTCGACTCACCACTGCGCTCGGTAACGAATCATAAATCAATCAACACGACAGATTTTTTACAGATTTTTTTATTATTATGGCTAAAAGATTACCCAGTTTCCTTAAATTTTTGTATTATACAGAAATATAAATTTAAAAAGTAAATACCCTCAACAATCATAGCTATGAGGCGCGGTCTAGCAAAAATCATTCTTTAAACTTGTATCACCCCTTTGCACCGGGGGCTAACACACGATTGTGGGGTAAGGTTGACGCTAAGTTGAACGCGTGCGGGTGCTGCGTGGCTCGCGAGGCGGTGCTGGTCGGGCGGTGATCAGGCATTGGTCAGGCGCCGGTCGGGCGCTGGTCGGATGCCGGTCAGACACCACCTCGACGGAGACCCTAAGGCGATCGGCTTGCGGTCTCTAAGACCCTGCGCCCGTGTGCCTCACACCCCTTTGCAACCCTGGGTAACGATGGCCCTGTTCACATCGATGACTAGTCTTAATGTTTAAATCGCCTCATTCCATTAAGATCTAAAATTAGACCTTCCACAACATTCCAGACGGCAGCACGTTGTACTGCTGCCCAGAGTGCCACATGGCGTATCCTGAACGCGGGCTGCTGGAGCAGCATCTTCTAGGGCACACCATGGAGAGGAAGTTAGTATACAGACCTCAACCATACACTTGTTTCCAGCTTGTAACAACGGCCGCACGATGGTAATATTTGGTGGAACGTCGATGTGAAAAAAAACCGTTATGATTGCACTTTTATTGTGCAAACTGCTAGTGTAGAAGGCGCTTGCCTGGGTGTGCTCCCCGATAGTTCAATCTAAGTGTCATCTTGAGTAAATCGGTTTCATCAAGTGTAGGCTCTCCATTGTAGGCACTCCATTGTAGGCATGTAACATTGATAGTTTGATAGTTTTGTTCGTAATTATTGTTTTTGTCTGGCTCCATACATTCCAATAAAACGCCCCTGGAACTAAATTAAATGTATGGAGCCATAATATAAAAAAACAAAGCTTAAACAACCGACTTCCCGTCATCCATTAAAACAATTTTTTGACATTTGTTGACATTTTGAAAACTGCTAGACCAATTTCGATAAAATATATATGGGCCCACCTCTAAAGTATGATCTACGAAACAAAATATGAATAATTAAAATCCTCAATTGGTGGAAAAATCGCGTAAAAACATACAAAAAAACTGAGAACCTACTTTTTAGATGTAGTTTAAAAAGAAGACGAAAAATGTAAACCGTTAAATATCAAAACTCATACTCGTACTAAGCCTACAGGAGACGCGGTGGCACTGGTGGTTAAACGCAAGTCTAACAACAGTATCAACAGTAACAACATAACATATCGTCACGCCTTTCCCCCGAAAGGGCTGACAGAGGTGTAAAACATCAACCACACTTTGCCGGACGATCTGTCCCAAATGTGACAGGGAGTGAGCCTGTCGCCATACAACAGGCTCCAGTCATGTAGCAGATGACGTACACAAGTCAAGTCTAACAACGAACAAGAACAATACTAATTTAAATCCTGATTAAAAACCTCATTCTCAGATTCATCTGCGACATCTGCAACGCGGCCCTAAAGCGCAAGGACCACCTCACGCGCCACAAGCAGTCGCACAACCCCGAGCGGCCGCACGTCTGCTCCGTCTGCCTGAAGGCCTTCAAGCGCAAGGAGCAGCTCACGCTGCACTTCGTCATACACTCGGGGGAGAAGAGGCACATTTGTATGGAGTGCGGGAAAGGTGACTAAGTAGCCCAATATCAAACAATACTCCAGCATACCTTTTTAGGGTTCCCTACTCAAAGGGTAGAACGGGACCCTAAATCTTACCATCCCATGGTCCCATTTTTTACAAAATCCAATTCGAATAACGGGAAGTCGATTTTTTAGGGATCCGTACCCAAAGGGTATTACTAAGACTCCGCTGTCCGTTCGTCTGTCTGTCTGTCCGTTAGTCACCAGGCTGCATCTCATGAACCGTGATAGTTAGACAGTTGAAATTTTTACAGATGAAATATTTCTGTTGCCGCTACAACAACAAATACTAAAAAAACTGAATAAAATAAATATTCAAGGGGGCTCCCATGCAACAAACGTGATTTTTTTTGCCGTTTATAGAGTAGTACGGAACCCTGCGTGCGCGAGTCCGACTCGCACTTCGCGGACTTTTTTACCCAGGTAAAAATCCTTTATGGACACCCTGCCCTGGGGGCAGCAGTGTGGTGATTTGGGAGTCTCCGCCCTAGTGGCGGCATGCCCACTAAAAACCCTGGGGTTTCTCCTTTGCGCCTTGTGCTGGCGTAACGGCCACGCTTCCTAGCCTAGCCTAGCCTTGCATGCGCGCCGCGGCTATATCTTCCCGTCAATTTTAGCCGTGTGAGAACGTGACAGGGCTACGTATAAATTATGATATGGTCGCCTTGCTTCGGTATGAAGTAAGGCGATACAGTGACGATCCCGATTAGCGTGCTTTGCAGTAGGGAGTTTCATACAGAAAATACTGCACGGCTAGAGTTGATACGGTGACGATCCCTTCCTGAGTTGATATGACCTTTAATCACCCTCGACGTAGGGTGAATCGGTTTCCCTGAGGGCCCTGAGGGCTTTCTACCATGACTTCTTATTGCCATGATGATGATATCGTTTTGTTGTCGACGCTGAGACGACGACGATCACAAATCGTATCGCTGCGCAATAATAATAATAATAATAATCCATTTTATTTCAGGCAATATAACTAGCATACAATGCAAGTTACAGAGGCCCATAGAAACTAAATACCTTACAGACTCACATACATATAAATAACATCAATAAAATTAACTAAATCTTCTGGGCTTTTGTTCCCAGTAGCGCCGGAACACTAGTTTTTTTGGCCAGAACGCAGGCGAGAGTAGTGCTGCCTTATGTTTCGCTGGAACCCGTAGTAAGTAAGATTTGAAATAAGTCTCAGGTACAGTTGACTCCAGGCGCTGCATAATAAATAATAAGGCGCTGCAATAAGGTTCATGGTCGAGCAGCGTCGAAATAAAACGTAACAATCATGGTAGGCCCTCTGCAGTGCGACGTAAATATACTGTATTGAAGATGACGATGATCTGTGCATTCGCCAGGCTTCTACCGCAAGGACCACCTCCGCAAGCACACGCGCTCGCACATCGCGCGGCGCGTGAAGGCCGAGATGTCACAGCAGGGCGAGCCGGCGCCCGAGCCCGCGCCCGAGCCCGAGCCCTCCTGACCCGACGACAAGCACGACCTCAGCCTCATGACGCTCATCGCCGCCGCTAAGGAAGTGTTCTAAAATAATCTTACAAATAAGGGCCAATTGTGAAGGATTACTTGACTTGTTGAAATCATTGACGGATTCGGGATTTTGGTTTTAGGAAAAGGGGGGGAGGGGGGGCGTTCTTGACACAGCTGAAGTAAATAAGCTCTAGCGAAGTAGGTAAACACCAGATCTAAACCAACTAAAAACCAAACATTCTTTGTTTGTTATTATATTTGTTTATTTTGACTATTGAGGGATGTTGACTTGTTGAATTCGATATTTTTGGGGGGCAGAGCCTCTAATTCTTCGCCTCTGGATAGCTGGTGGCTGAAAATATTAGCAAAATAGAGACAGCTATATGCTTTAGCTAAAGAAGGGGTCGTCCTTCAATTCATTATGTTACGGAAAAAAAATTGCACTGATCACTGAACTAGTCTATAGCTAACATAAAACTACCAATAACGTAAAATTGCTAGAAAACTTGGTAAGCGCTGGTTTAAAAAAATACATACATACATGTACCTAGTTACGCCTTTTTTTACGGAAGAGATCACTTCTCTCCCTTGCATACGCCAGTGGTCCAACTACCGGTTAGCGCACTAAAAATATGCATTTCAAAAAATCGACACGCCATCTCCCTAAAGGGTAAACGGATGACCCCTTAGATATGTCAAATAAATCCTTAAGAATTGGGCCTAATGTCTGGACAGTGTTTAAATTATGTGTTTGAATGTAAGTACAATGGTTATGTGTGTGTTGGCTGTATTTCTGACGCGTCGCTCAAGTCACGACGCTCAATACATGTGAGGTGATAGAATGGAAGTCTGGGACAGATGTTAGTCACGCTCCTAACTGGCCGCGGGTACCGTGTCAGTGATAAAGATGATGATCGCACTATGAAAACTGCCGTTTTGCGCATGTACAATAGATTTATTTTTAAATGTACTAATTAATACATAAACTCACTCTTGAAGCGTTTTAGATTACTTTTTTCGTCGGTAAGGGTATATGTAATGGTTTAAAATAAACCGTTCATTTACGATATTTGGGCATGCGCCATCGTCGTTGGCCACGTTTGTTCGAAATGGAACAACCCTATACAGAGTTTTAAGCTTGGGCTGTAGTCATTTCTAGACAACTTTTATTGTGTGACTTAACTCAACCGTAAATCGCAAAATAAAATCAGCTGTCACAAATATTTCGCTGAGTGTCAATGACATTCAATTCTTATGAAGTAATTGCTTTTTATCCGAAATTTCAGGCTTTTTGTTTTAATAAAAGTTGTTCTGAATTATAATTACTTTTACATGTTTTTGACTTACCACATCCAAACTTACAATTCTGTATAGATAAGGACGTACGAAACTTATGTTATGTTATAAATTTTACTGTGATTGGATTACCAAAAGATGCTTTTTGTTGTGAACTGTTATTTGTATAATTAAGTACTTGTTGGCTACCTCTAAAAGAGTCTGTTTTGATGTTACTATATAGTTTCGTTAGTCAAATCTAATATAAATTGATGGCTAGAAATTCTAAAGATAATTTTAAATGTGATTTATTATGTACCTAAATAGAAATTAGACGAAAGAAAATGCTAGGAGTTGCGAAAGGCATAGGATCCAAATATTTATAAAACTATAGATTCAACATGGACGTGTTATAAACAGTGACAGAATATAGTGCTTCCAGGGAGGGAGACGGTTCTTAAAAACATGGTCGTGGAGTAAGCTTGACAACCCTTTGTTGTCAAGCTTTTTCGTCAACTTTTTCTTGTCAAACTAGCCAAGCTAGGCTAGGTGGGAACCTAACCTAGTCAGCGTGCAACGGTTTAAAAACAGAAGTGCCCAGTGGACCTATTATGAATAAGATGTTATGGTAGGCCCCGGCAGGGAATCGAACCTGGGGGCCACCCCAGGTTCATATTTCGTTCTGGCCTGTCCATCCAATGGTTGCCTGGAAGAAATCGCTTTAGACGATAAGGCCGCCCTTGTACTCTGTACCAAATTATATTTTATTTTAATATTTTCTTTGTTGGTTTTCTGGTTGACGTTGTTTTACTTTGTGTTTTTGGTGTGCAATAAAGATGTATTGTACCTAATTGTATTATTCGATTCCCTGCCGGGAAAATAATAGAACGACACATTTAAAATCCGTTCTAGGTCTGGGTGTTAGTTGTCATTGTCTTGTCTTCCATGGCATTCCCGACACAGGGAAACCTAGTGGGGAGCTAAGAGTGTGAAACGTTATTTATTTTGAAAATTGGTTTAAATTTTTAGTCGTATTTGAGGTATGTTGAATCTATAATACCTATTTAAAATATGTCATTCGATGCAATGAGATACCTATTAATGAAAGCTAGTATAAAACCAACTTAAAATAAGGTTGTTTACACAGTAAAGTTAGATTTTAAGAACGTTTATGGATGTAGAATTAAGTAAATTATTTTTCTAGAAAAATTTAAAATTACAAATTTATTGATAAGCATAATTAGTAAACAATTCCGAGACGAGATTTGTAACAGTTTTAAAGTCTATACCAGATTAAGTCCGTAACCCTACAGTTTTATTTATGATGTAGTAAGCATGAAAAAATAAACCTAAAAATGTACTTTTAGCATAAGAACTGTCGAAAATACTTTCGTTACGTGTATTAACAATGGAAGATGGGGGGCGTATTTATCAAAAAACTAAATTTTTTATACATTTTTCATTGAATATACCAGGTGATTTTGAATTAATGGGCATGCTTCCAGATTTTCATTGCACTCACCATTACAAGTAACTTTTACTAGGTATGAGGTCAACTCTGCTAACACGAAAAAAAAAACAGCTCGTTCATATAAAAAATGTCATTCACCTGAGACAATGTATGGGGCTGATTTTTTTAGTGCTAACAGAGTTGACCCCACAGTAAAATGTTACTTGTTACAATGAAAATCTGGAAGCATGACAATGCATTCAAAATCAAAAGTTTTTCGATATTTATGCTAAAGGTACTTCCTATATCCCATTATAGAAATAGCTTTAACTCGATACCGCTTCCATGACATTCCTAATACCTAATAAATAATAATGTATCTTTCATTGAATATCTAGTTTTATTGAATCCCTTTACGTGCTAAATACAAACTCACTAATAAACGATGTATAGGCTCGTAACAGTTAGTATTTTGTCTTTTTCTTCCTTTTTAGTTTTATATCTCGATTGATAAAGACAGCACTGTATAACTATTTTGAGGCTGTCCAACGTGTCAAAGGAAAAGGAACACAAAAAACAAATAATAGTGTTGTGCAAAATACTTTATTTGTACTTCAAGTAAGGTACATTTAATATGGACTTATGAATAAAATCACAATAGTGGAATTCACGAGTAAGGAACATCACTTAATTTTAAAACTTATAATAACGATTACAGAATAGACGAGTCGTGGTCAATGCAAACTGACGGGTTAAAAGCAGAGCATAGGAATGTGAACTTTATTTCATACAAAGACATCGCTTTTGTTGATTGTAATTTGAAATTGTGTTGTATCACATACATAACGATCACATTTGAATGTTTCGCATTAAGACAATCCAGCAATGCAAGTACGGCATTTCACGATTAATAAAACACGTATTAAATAAGTTTCATCGAATCTAAGGCCTAAAATATACAGGCCAGACGTAAGGCAAGGCAAGGATACAACGCGGACACGATTCAGGGGACTTACGGTGATTTTGGATAGTTAATGAAAACTATTCTCGTTTTGCTTCATACATTTAGCTTAGTTACTTAACGTTTCCGCCAGGGGCGCTTTATTTGAATGTATGGAGCCAAAAAAAGTTTTCGTAACGATCACTACTCGTGGTAAGCCCCCAGGCGTGAAAACTGAAGAGGCGTGTCTGTGCCGCGTCACTGACACCTCGTTCACGCCGTATCCTTTCGTCCGGCCTGTATATTTCAGGCCTAAATATAATATTTGGCATTTTTTATCAACACAAACAACATTTAACAATATTGTCAAAGTAATCGATCGATAAAGACCATAATCGCAGTGCAGTGTCGATTTGATACAGTGAAAAGCTATATAAAAAAAGTATTAGTATAAATGACATGATCTTAAAATATAGTTAAACACATGAGAAGTTTGAGATCACACAGGCGGAGTATTTTGGCAAGGTTTATATAACATGTACCTACCGAATAGAATACATTTAGTCTAATTACATAAGTATATTATTTGAGAGACTAAAGGCCCATTTACACGATGCAAGTTTCTTTCCTATTGCATACACTTAAATTGAAGCAATAAATGACTTGCATGGTCTAAACAACACGTGACATTGTTGATCTGTTATCAACTTTTGCTTTAAAACTTTTCTTTTGGTGTAAATAGCACATGTTATAATTTCTTAAGCAATTCTTGTATTCAACTGGATTATCTCTACATTTGCAAACATGAGTTTAGTGAACGGGGCTAAGTCAATCGTTGCTGTTCTTCTAAGGGAAAAACTGTTAGAATACGTCGTAAGAAAAGGTTTTCGAACAAAAAAATAATAGGAAGAAGAGAGGTTCTCGGAGTATCTAACAATCTTTGAGTAGAGCTACAAAATGTAGCTTCTACACGTTCAAAACTTGAATGAAAATTTTGCCAACGCAAATACGTGCAATACTTGAAGCAACCCACTAATAAATGGTACACGAACATACAACCCTGTGTTTAGACAAGTCAAAACTTGTAAGCAATAATCGCCCAAACATAATTGTAACGGTGTAAACAAATGACATTTGCAATTATTTCTTGGCAAGACTTTCATACAATAATTGCATTCCATTTTTTTTACTTATACCCGCGTGTAAACAGTTGCTTACAATTCTTGAAGATTAATTATTGCTCGTAATGTCATTCAATTATTTCTCTTATATGTACAAGAAAATGGTATGTAAATGGGCCTTAATAAAGAATGGTAGGTGTGTATCGCAGCTTTTCCTATTATTATCAGTGAGCTAAGAGTGAGGGTACGATCAGTAAAGTTACGTAAGTTTGATTAAAGTCCAGGCAGCTGTGACAAAACTTTTAAATAAATAGCTTACATTGATCACTAGCTGTGCTTCGCAGTTTCACTCGTTACACTATGATATTCTTAATCCAAACAATTATAAATACATCTAGAAACTTAATTTTATTAAAACCATTTCAGTGATTGCGAAGGTGTGGAAATATAGATACACATTTACACACAAATTTTGGCATTTATAATATTTGTGTGATGTTTTGTTGGAACGAATATTTAAGGATTCATATAAAACACACGAAGGCATACATAATTTTTCAACAATTTCATCACTAATCTAACGTTTTTGGTTCACATGGCACGATATGTGACATTCTTACATCTAATTACGTGAAATCACTTCATATGTACATAATACTACATACAACACTTCACTCTTACATATGTTCTTATAGAGTATCTAATTTAAATTATGAAACTTAGTTTATGATTAGAAATCCTTTTTGATTTGTTTTTTTTATTTACCTCATTAATATCGTCGATTTTGTAAAGGCGTTAAGGAAATATAGACAAGTCTAATAGTATAAGTATAGTCTTAAAGTCGAGATCCGCAAAATACAATTAGGGTTTACAAGTATTTGGACCCTATAATTTACAAAGAGCTTAGAACCTTTTTGGTATATCGACCCGCCAGCCCGTCACTTTGTTTTTTTTTTAAATTTAATTTCCTACATTTACCGTGCCCGGACTCTGAAAAAAAAAAAACGGAAATGGCAGGGCTGGTGGATGCCAGTTTCCACAGAAAAATGTTCGAATCCCTTTGGAATCTGAAACGAGAGTGATACTCGTATATTACATTTATTGGTTGAAAAAATTCAGAGATTCAGAGATCATTATTAATATTTGACTATAGTACACTTGAATACTGAGATTTTTAGTCAGAAATTATTTACAATACTTTGTGCGATCTTAAAATTGCCCACTAATTTTTAAAACAATTTCTACAGCAAGTTAAGAACAATTAAACAAACATATAATAGAAAAGGAGAATGGAAGAAATAAATAGACTCTGGTCTATCTATATACCTACAATGTGTGCATGTACAGATTAGGAAGCAGTAAATAGGTAATGTAATCTATGATAGAATTTATTTTTTACCCGACTGCGCAAGAAGGAGAGTTATGTGTTTCGAGTGAATCTATGTAAGTACCTATGTATGTATGAAGTTTTTTGGCACGCCCTACAGCCTAAACAGCTTCATGGATTTCGACAAGTGAGGTGTCGTTTGAATCGTCTTGATAGTGGAAGTGACATAAGGTGCAACATTTTGCTGTCGGGTATTTTGTTTTTAATGTAATAATGTTACTCGTTTCTAAATTGTTTGCAAAACATTGTGTAATTCTACAACCCAACGAGTAACACGTTTGCGTGTACATGAAAATTTTTGAAAACAGCATCCTCTTGAGGGTTAACAAAAGTTAACCGTCAAGAGGTTGCGCGTATAGTCGTATCGACCGCACTCTTTTCATTTTTTTCATAACATGTATAGTGTTTTTGTTTTATGTTTTTCCAATCCCTAGTAGCCTGTTATTATTTCACTGTGCAATAAAAATAGACGATTTACCTCTCTTCTCCGCTTACATGATTTTAATGCGTCTAAATAGAAAACCCCCAAGAGGTTGCGCGTAGTCGAATCGCCCGCACAGGTTCAATTTTTCCATAATATGTATCGTTATTTTTTATTGTATGTTTTTCCAATCCCTAGTAGCCTGTTTTTATTTCACTGTGCAATATAAATAAACGATTTACCTCTCTGCCCCGCTAACATGATTTTAATGCGTCTAAATAGAAAATTCTCAAGAGGTAGCCCGCAATCGAATTGACCGCAAAGGTTCAATTTTTTCATAATTTTTATGGTTATTTTTCGTTTTATGTTTTTTCAATCCCTAGTAGCCTGTTATTATTTCACTATGCAATAGATATAATCTATTAACTTCTCTTCCCCGCCTCGTTGAAAAGCAAACCGGGCGCCTGTCACTCATATCTAGACATTTTTTTTTTAAATATCAATTTAAAATATACTTGAATTCAACTTGAAGTTACCTACCTATTTAAAAAAAACATTTGGTAACCACTGCTTTTGCGTAAATATGAGAAGATAAGAGTGAACACCGGCGTGCAAGGACAAAATAGCCTTCTAAAATTCAAGGAAAATTAGACTTACAAAATTCGACTTTATTATGTTGTTTTCTAAGGTTTCTTTTTTTTTCAGAAATCGTTCCGTAACAATAATAATGCATCTGAATTTCAAAAGTTAAATAACTACGCTACGGGGGTAGTAGCAATAAACGTTGCATAGCCTCGGAATACTTATACAACATTTTATCTGTTTCGATCGGAGTTCTAAAAAAAGAAAAATAAAGACATAACACTGTCAATGTTAAGGGGGTTAACGTTTTAAATTAGAGAACCTTTAGATAACAAAAGATCTTTTGGTTATCGCCCGATCGCTCCCATTAGGCTGCGTACAGACCAAAGCAAACGAAAGCCAACGATATGCTGCGTCTCGTTTTACTTTATTGAAACGAAACGGGATGCAGCGTATTCTTTTGCATTTGTTTGCTTGGGTCTAAACCTAGCAATGGAAATGCCCGCGCGCCCTCTCGAGGGTTAATATACGTCAATCATTATATTCTAGTAAGTATTGTAGGCCCAATTTCTACCTCATAGGTATACCATTTTCCCATTCTCCTTTACTTGTGTTTTTTTAATAATTGCAGCTCGTCCTTGAAATAATATATTATGTACCTGTTATAACTAGTGACCTATGACCCGTTGTTCGAGCCTGCCAACGGATCGATGGTAACCGCGCACTCTTCGCCGTTGCCCATTGACATCACCATTTGGTACGGCACTTTTATCTGGAGCGGCACGCGCAGTTTTGAGTTTGATGGCGCCTGGAAGCAAAAAAAGTTGTTATTTTTGTCATGCAAGGCTGCAAAGTTTTTTTGGCGCGAGTACCTGTATTGAAACCTGAGCAAGTGAAGGGTACTAGGGTTGAACCACGAGCGATAAGAGCGGTTTAAATATAGAATCCTGAGCGCAGCGAGAGTTTCAAAAGTACGAGAAGGCGAATAACTTTGCTGCCGAGCAAACACACAACTTATCACCTCACTACAGCGAGGAAAAGTATGTTTTTTTTCACGCAGTCGTCCTGGCCAGTGCGATTATTCTAAGATTCGAATTTAAAAAACTCTTTCCACGCTAGCGGATAAAATGCACTTTTGCACTCAGATTACGAATGATAAACAGAATCTTTCCGAGATTGTAAGGTGAAAAAGTTATTTTTTTGCAGATATTGCTTCGATTGTGGTGTCAATTATAGTTTTGTAAACCACTTTTTTTTTAAATTCATGTTATTATCCTTGAATTACATAAATTGAAAAACGCTATTAATAAATTTTGTACCTACTATACATAATTGTGTGCTTTTAATGAAGTGACTAGGAATAAAGCAAATGTATGTAGCAACTTGAACATAGGGGTAGACAGACTATTTATCTACCCTTATTACGATTCTGGCACGTGCACCGTTCGCTTCGTCTACTTCCATGATTCTTTTCATTTACGCTCGTCGGTTACGGGAATTTTTGGCCTGGCCTTTCTTTTAAAGGTCTATTTTTTCATTTAACCTTTATAGTCCCACTGCTGGGCAAAGGTTTTCCCATTTTTTTTCCAAATGTCTAAATTATGAGATATTATACAGACTATTATACAGGGTTATCAGAAAATGGTTTACTAAGCCCAAAGGAGATCACATTGTACTTATCATTATCAACAACTTCTACTATGGGGTCAACCCTGAAATCGAAGAAAAAATAACAGCTGTTCAATACACATACATTTACAATACGCATTGTGTCGTCGTTCAATTAACTTTTTAAATGGAACAGCTGTTTTTTTTTTTCGAGATTTTGCTCTATGGTAAAGGTTGTTGATAATGATGAGTACAATAATCCCCTTTTGGCTTAGTACACCCTATACCGATAGGTATACCCTATACCTACCTTATACACCCTATACCTATCGGTATAGGGTGACCCTGTAGACTAAACAACAAAAAGTTTCTACCTAAAATTCTTCTATTTTTCTATTTAGAAACAAGTCTTAAGGAGTATAAAACTTACATGTATAGTTATTTCCGGCTTGACTTCCTTCCTGGTAGGAGCGACCTCTTTGTCGACGTTCTTCTTCTGTATTATGTTGATGGGGAAGAGGCCTGGTAACGCTTTCTTTGGCTTCGGCTTGCTTCTAGAGTGCACTTGTGCGTGCTTCTGAAGATGGTCCTTCCGGTAAAAACCTGGAATAAATATTAAGTCTTAGCGGAAGTAAATTTAAAAATAGCATTAAGAATTATTTGATTAGCCAAGCATACTACTCTGGAGAAATGTTTATTAAAGACAGAGAACAATGGAAAAAGTCGGTATCAAAATCATTACAAACTTCGTTTTCAATTTAATTATTTTTCTGATAATTTATTAATTAGTATAGTATTTTTTTTTCTTCAATTATTATTAATCCGACAGTCTTTTTACAGCTGCAAAATTGACACGGCATTTTTACAGCCGATATCCGATATTTTTGAAACTGAGGGATTTTTTTTTCATGGCTTTCACTGTACTTACTTACATCGGGCGGCTTAGAAACTCTGATATCAGGATTAGCCACTCGGCCTATACGAACTTTCTTGCTTGCTCACTGCACTTACCTTTCCCGCAGTCAGCGCAGAAGAAGGACTTGACCCCGGTGTGTATGTGCAGATGTATCTTGTAGTGATCCTTCCGCTTGAAGGGCTTCTGGCAGAACTTGCACACGTACACGCGCGCCGGCGACGGGAGCAGGCTCTCATCCTGGATCAAGTACTGCGTGACGTCCTCCTGTTTCTCTAGCTGTTTGGAAACAAAACACTAAAATGTTAACTGTAAACTTTTCCCAAATCTGTGGCTCGGAATATCTCGGTATCTGTGGTTGGTGTGGTGTGGATATTTGAAAAGTCATTTCACATAGACACAAAGTGCGCTGCAAGGAATTTTACTGTCCGGCAGTCCGATTTTTTAAGGACCGGGGTGGCATAAAAAACGGATGATTGACAATACAATACAGTACAAAACCTCTTTATTGACACCAAATACAAAATAAATCTAAACTAAACACTCAAATCACTATGGGCGCAATTTGACTTGTGCACTGCAAGAAATTTTACTGTCCAGCAGTCCGATATTTTTATTTGGATGAAATGAAAAAGGAGGTGAGGAAGGGGAGCACTGCCCGCTCATGAAAATCGTGCACAAGCTTAGATGCGTTTTCTTTGCTGTCATCATTTTCATCCCGGGCCGGGATGAGAAAAAGTAAAATGTCAGACGATAACATATATACGTATAGTGCACAAGCTAGTATATAGATTTATGGCGTGCCATATCGGACCGTAAAAAACAGGAACTGCCAAATTCAAAGTCCACAAGTGTGCACAAACGCCCTAAAGGTAGTAAAAATTCCACCCTTTACTTTACAAGGCTTAACGATCCGGCGACCACTTTAGACTAACTCTAGGCTAAAGTTTTCTATTGTCATTGTTGTCATTCAAGCGAAGAGAACAAGCAAAGATACTGAGGAGCCTTTAAAGTTATTATATTTGCTTTATATATTAAATAAATCAGTCAAAAGTTACCTTACAAATGCAGATATTTTTCATATCTCTGATTTCTCTTGGGGACGTTTTACAAAAAAAAAAAAAAACAAGTACACAGCGGCGGAGATATAGTTAATTTAATTGTATATGCCAAGTTTCATTATAATCTGACAGATGGTTTCCAAGAAATTTGACAAGCGCGTTTGTATGGAAAATTCAGAGCGTCGCGGAACCAAAAAAATAAGTAGGAGCTAGCTAGAAGTAAATTAAACTAGTTAAGCAAGGACGTAAGAAACTCTTACATTTAGTACAAATAGCCATTACTGCATGTTACTCACCGGTATAATTTTCACATGGTTCGGCCACTCGTTTTCCTTCTTAGCTCCTGTCGGTTGCGATATCTTGATGTCTAACTCCTCTTCTATAGGCGGAGAATTTTCTATCTTGATGTCGAGGAACTCTTGAATCATTTCATCGTTGGGAGGCTTGCAGGTATGCGCATGAAAGGTTTCGTCTGACTGGAACCCTGAAAATGATAACAATTTTCAGCTCAATTTCAATTTTCAAATTCAGCTGGAGCACCATATATAGGCCTGGATCGTTCCTGTTAACAAGCTGAGCTGTGACAGTAACTAGTAAGTACTAATTAGCTACCTTGGTTACAGCTAGAGCACCATATATATGCCTGGTTCGTTCCTGTGAACAAGCTGAGCTGTGACATTTACTAGTAAGTACTAATTAGGTACCTTGGTTGCAGGCGGAGCACCATATATATGCCTGGTTCGTTCCTGTGAATAAGCTGAGCTGTGACAGTTACTAGTAAGTACTAATTAGGTACCTTGGTTACAGCTGGAGCACCATATATAGGCCTGGTTCGTTCCTGTGAATAAGCTGAGCTGTGACAGTTACTAGTAAGTACTAATTAGGTACCTTGGCTACAGCTGGAGCACCATATATAGGCCTGGTTCGTTCCTATGAACAAGCTGAGCTGTGACAGCAACTAGTAAGTACTAATTAGGTACCTTGGTTGCAGGCGGAGCACCATATGTAGGCCTGGTTCTTGAGATGCACGTTCCTGTGAACGACGAGGTGCTGGCGCCGCTTGAACCGGCGCTGGCAGATGTCGCACACATGCCGCCGCTCGGCGCTGGCCTCCAGCGGCGCCGGCACGCTGAACCGCGGGACTAGCAGGCTGTTGTCTTCCGTCTGCAGCTGTAGAGAAACCGAGAATAGAAAGAGTGTGGGGTTGAAAGTAATGTTTTACTTCTCTTGCTCGAAGAGTCCGTCATTGTAGCGTTTCTTTTATATACAACTAGCTGCGCCCCGCGGTTTCACCCGCGGTTAAAAAGTATCCTATGTGCTATTCTAGACTATAATCTATCTCTGTGCCAAATTTCATCCAGATCTGTTTAGCCGTTCTGGCGTGAAAGAGTAAGAAACATCCATACATCCATTCTTACAAACTTTCGCGTTTATAATATTAGTAGGATAGGACGGCGTTTGACCATCAACTCGCCTGATGTTAAGCGACGTTGTTACCGAGCAAAGATAAATTTGCATATGTCGCTCTAGGGGAAAAAGATTTTTTTTTGTTAATGGAACTAAAAGCGGCGACCTCTTCGGTATGTGCGTATTGCGTTGCGACTACAGGAGAAATAAATAAAAGCTTGTAATTTAAAAAAAGACACTGGCGCGAAATCTTTAGTATTTTTTTTTTTAATTACAAATTGATTTGGTGACCGTATTTTTTTTAAATATTGGATTGGATTATTTTATTTTCTCGCAATTGAAGTGAAAAGAAGACGGGGCTAAAAACCCATTATAACTCGATTTCTATTTTATAAAACTACCTCTTAAACAATGGATCATTTTAGCCCTAATTTAGCCCTAACGTGATTTGATATAAAAATGTGTTAAGTATTAAGACTTCAGTTTTTAGTTTATGCCGATCGAAAGATTTGTACTGTTTTTTAAATGAAAACAAAGCCTTTGGCGACAGATTTTCAACTTTGAATGGTACATAGCAAAGCATGCATTTAACTAAGATATGTACTTTCAGTATATGATTTAATTAACGCGTAAAGGATAAAATGTAAGTAATTGATGTATTTCGTTTTTGTCTCAAATATTGAAAACAAACGTAAAAACGTGGTCATAGTGATCATTAGAGTTACTTATACAAGGAATCGTTTAATCTAAATTATAGCGAAACAGATTAGAAGTTTTTCCTACTGACCCTTAAACTTCAAAGTTCTATCTAATGTTTATAATTTAAAAAGTTTAATTCAAAAGTAACCTAAATTACCCAGTTCACATTAGTAATAATCCTATACTTATCTGTACACGACGTTTTTTTTACCAAAAGTTCAAGCTCACGCTACGTCCGACCACTTTAAACACTAATAATCCCCTTAGCAATAAACGTTGTATAGCCTAGAAATAGTATCACAATCTTGTGTCTTTTTCTATCAAGTTTGAAAATTAAAAGAAAGACAAATGCTGTATTACTATTTCTATTCAACGTTTATTGCTAGTACCTATATGTAGGTAAGTAAATAGCACTTACAAAGGAGGTATCGATGTTATGTTCAGCCAGTAGCGCGTGTAAATGCGTCTTGTCTTCGTCGCTGTTCATTATGGAGTACGCGTGCAGGTGCATGTTCATGTGTTGTAGGAGCTTCTCGTCTGTTGCAAACGCTGTGGGAAACGGACGAATGTTTTTGTTAAATATATAGTTTGGCTAAACACCACACTTTCGTTATTATTTAAGCAGGAAGATGGACTGTTGGCCAAAAACTTCCCCCAATGTGTCAAGTGATATACATATACACAACGATAGGTATCGCTGCCTACATCCAGCGCCTTCCCGCAACCCTTATACGATTGGACTGGACGACTGGACGACACTGCGTGGGTAGTCAACGTAGGCCGACACGTTGAATACCCACGCAGTGTCGTCCAGTTCGTGTTCCATTTCCATCCCATACTAACTAATATTGTAAAACGCTATCTCTCTGTCTATTGCCTGCCTCAGTGGCTCAGTTGGTATTCAACCTGCCTTCTGAGCTTGGGGGCGTGGGTTCGATTCCCACCTAGGGCAAACATTCATGTGATGAACATTTGTATTTGTTCTATGCCTGGTTGTTAATATCTTTTTAAGTAATGTATTTAAACATATATATGTATGTATGTTTATCAGTCTCTGTCAGCCTTAGTACAAACTTTGCTTAGTTTGGGTTCAGGCGACCGTGTGTGGAAATGTCCCGTATTTATTATTTTCCGTGTTTTCACGGCTAAACGTATACGTAAAAAAGTTAATTTGAAACTACTTTATTGCAACTAAAAGACCAATTACGTTACCAAATCATTTCCTCACCGTACGCAACATGTCCTACGAAATTATAAACGGCTAAAAGCCGACAAACCAGCACCTGTCTAGATAACAATAACCGTTCCATAGAATCGATATTCACATGTAAAAATAAAGCAGGACCCCTACTCGCCGGGCGCCCCTCCCAGAAATAAATTGGATCCGTTGGCCCGCACCCCCTATTTTGTGCACCCCCAAATAGGGGTATTATAAACCCCCTCCGGTTGTCCATGGGGATCGACCCTAGAGAAGGGAAAGTCTAAAGGTCGGCCTTGCCTCGAGGCGGGTTCTGGCGACACAGTGTGGCGAAAGCAGCATGTCGTCTCGTATTTTAAAATTTCTGTTATAATATTTTGAATGCGAGTTTGTTTTATGATTTACTAGCTGCGCCCCGCGGTTTCACCCGCGGTTAAAAGTATCCGATGTGCTATTCTAGACCATCTATCTCTGTGCCAAATTTCATCCAGATCTGTTCAGCCGTTTTGGCGTGAAAGAGTATCAAACATCCATCCATCCATTCTTACAAACTTTCGCGTTTATAATATTAGTAGGATTTTAAACAATAGCCTGCATACGGGAAAATTTTTATTAGTTACCAAGTTAGAATTATACAGAGACTGTTTTGTGAAGTCAGGAAATTATTAATAATAAACTGACCCATTGTTTAAAAAAGAGATAGAAGCAGACAACTACAAAACTAGGCAAGAGGGAAATAAGACGGACCTTTGCTTAACCTTTATAAACGTAACAATAATAATGGCATAACATGACATTATGATAACACTGAAGATGTTTTAAAACTAGCTTAGTATGTGAAGAGAAAAGTTAACGAATTATACCAGTTTTCTGAGAACTGTAACGGTCCGGCGACCACTTTAGACTAACTTCGCATTGGCTAAAGGTTTTCTATAGCCATTTCGTCTAGAAGAAGACGACGAGCAAAGAGAGCAAGTAAAGATACTGACAAGCCTCTAAAGTTATCTACAGAGTGACAAAATGCAATGTCAACCATTTTTTATGACTTTTGCACTTCTCTAATCATTCATAAATAACCAAAAAAATGTTCTATGTGTTATGAATTAATTGAAAAGCTAATGATATAGACAACCGCCCTATGTTAAGGGATTTTTGATTTGCTTTGTCTATCTGTTAGATAAATCAGTCAAAAGTGACCCTTTACGAATGCGGATATTTTTCAAATCTCTATTTTCTATTGAGCCCGTTTGTTAAAAAAACCAAGAACATAGGAGCGGAAATATAGTTCATTTAATTGTTCATGCCAAATTTCATCATAATCTGACTAATGGTTTCCAGGAAAGACAAGCGCGTTTGTATGGAAAATTCAGAGCGTCGCGGAACCTTTAAAATTTGAGGCAACAAGATAATGTTGCTCCTGTATCTGCATTCTGCATAGACGTAAAGTTCCGTCCTAGACCAAGTTTAAACGTTGCACATCTGACCTCCATCGTGCCAAATTTACCTCCTGTTAACTATTAACTGTGTCCGGCAAACACTGAATTTTAAGCTTTATTGCCTAGACAGTAAGGTCGTTGCGTTGGGGGAAAAGGGGATCGCCGTATGCTTTAGCTGTTTCTATTTCTAGTGCCAACGAAATTGTCAGGATATCGATTTGTTGAATTTGTATGTTCGAATGTATCTGTAGGTACGAGTATGTATAGATGACTAGAGGTTATCATTATTGGTGCCACCTTCATATTGGAGGTCAGTACTTCAATAGACACACGTGACCATACAGATTTTTTTTCTTTTTTTTTTTGATTTGAAAGTTCTGAGCAGAATCATTGCCTATCTAAAGTAACTATACTTTTTAGGTTTGAGCACGTATAAACATGCATGGTTTATGATTGCTTGGTAGACTTTAGTACATGTATAAATTAAAAAAAAATTAAAACCACTGACACCTTTTTTTTAAACATAGCTTAAGAACACTCCCGACTGATACATTTTTCGAACGAAACAAAATCAAAATCGGTTCATCTGTTCGGAAGCTACGATGCTACAGCAGAGACACTCCATACACTCACACACACAGACACGTCAAATTTATAACATCCCGCCGAGTATGTTTTGCTTTCCGTTTCTGGTAAATTTGGGCAAGACATTTACGTAGCAGCTTGCAGATTGTAGATCTTAACTTCATAACTAATATTATAAATGCAACAAAACGGAGTTTGTTCGTTTGTTTGTAACGCTTTCACGTCTCAACTACTCAACCGATCATCTTGAAATTGTTCATACACGTTGTCAAGGGTACAGCAAAGGAGTAAGGGTACCTTCATCCCGAAAAAATTAACAGGTTCTGTGGGACTGCGGGTGAAACCGCGGGGCGCAGCTAGTCTGTCTATATATTTGTAATAATGTCTGCTCTGATAACGGGGCCGGGGTACCAGGATGAGTGGGACTAGAGCTGAGTCGCCCCAACTATACAGCTAGTTACAAAACTTTTGTTGTATAATTGAAGGGCATCTACACACACTTATAAGTATTCATGCAAAAATACCAAACGTTAAAAATAGCAAGAGCTTTAACTGGTTTAGGAACACAAGAAAAATAATGGAAATTTTACAAAAATGTTAACAAATCTGTATCATATGTTGGCGGCTTTTATTCTAAGAAAGTAGCGGCACGACGCGAATAGTTTACAAATAAAACCGACGCGAATAGTGGCTGCGTTCACGCTTTAGGAAGGTGGAGCGAGATGTGTGTTCAAAATTTTTTAGAGTCAATATTTATTTTAAAGTAGCATAATTGCATCATTTTTGTAACACCCTGTATATTTTTAACTTTATCCAAAGCTTAACCAGCCCTAAAATCTCTGGTTTACTCAAAAAATATGTAGGTCTGTGGGTTTCCGTCCAGAGATCTGGGTGTCTGCCCAAAGATCTAAGCATCTATATAATCTATATAATCTATATAATTCTATATAATAAAAGTGAAAAACCAGAACGAGATAAAAACGCAAGATGGAGTGAGATGGCGCTCTACAAAACTTCCTTGACATGTTTCTCCCAAACAACTACCTGTTTTTCGGGAATTTGCATGTAATTCGATTCCTTGACCTTCTGGAATCGCGTAAAACTTAATAATTATGGTTTTGGGTGTGTAATTTTTTGTAAGCAGAATAAAATCGCAAGTTCAAATTTCGAGCCAATAGAGATTATATTAGAGAGAATCGCCGGCTTGCTCGTCGGGGGCTATTCCTGCGCGTGAGATGAGATGAGATTTTATCTTGGTTACTCTCACACCTATGACGTTTCAAACGAGAGCAACAAGGACGAAAAAAAGTGAGATGAAAAACTCAAATCTCCGAATAGGGCCCGAGGTCGGGGTCGGGGTCGCGTTCAGAGGATAGGCTCTCAGCGCACCCCGTGTGCAACTCTGCCGTTCAAAACATAAGTGTAAAAATTATTAAATTACATTGAATAAATTTAAACTGTATTTACAACTGAAAAAAAACATATTTTCTAGAAAAGTTATAGAACAACTTAGTCGTTTCGTAAGGCGAGTGAAAAAACGGAGCTGTTAGAAAAGAACGGAGAAACAGGTTTCTATCCTTTGCATAGAACGCACCCGTCTAGAACGTCTATGTCAGTGTTGCACGTTATTGCTCTATCTGCCTCAAAATGGGCAAATGTTATGCAAATTTACAAAAAAAAGTCGCATCTTAGTGGATTTATTTAAGCCAGTGGCATGTCAAGTATTTTGATAGTCACAATCAAAGATAAGTAAGTATTTTATTCAGAGTCAAGTCGAAGTCATGGTCTTGCAAAGAGGTAAGATTTTAAATAGAATAATCGGTTTAAGATGCTGAAATGTTAGTTTGAGAATATTAAATTATTTAGGAAAACAATAACTTCTTTTTTGTACAGGTGTTTGTTTCATCAAACAGTGTACTTTTCTCGCTAAACTGTATATTAATGAAGACAGCACTGCGTTTTCGAAAATATGATGTGGCAACACTGCTTAGAGAAACAAAAAACAATTTCGATGTTTGTTTTGAATTTTAATTCATCTGGTATGCCTTTATTTGAAAGTTGGTGCAACTATTATGTTACTGAAAAATTTTGGTAATAAAAGGAGGACTAAGTAACGGTACCAGGCTTTTCGCAATTGAAATGGAAGAAATCAACCAATTAATCATCTTACAGGAAGATTATATTTTAACCACCTAACCACATTATGTCTGCGTCTGTGTGCGTGATAAGGCAAATAAACACAGCACACTTCACGAATTTGTGGCTTGCATATTGAGGTGTCATTTGGAAACCTACCTTCTCGATGTACTTAATTATTGTAAGCTACCGATAATTGTGAAATAAACATGACATAACATAGCGTCACGCCTTTCCCTCGAAGGGGCTAGAAGAGGTACACCTCTTCTAGCCCCTTCGAGGGAAAGGAGACGTTGTGACGCTCAACATCCACACTTCGCCGGACGACATTCAGTCTCAAATGTATAAGGGGGCGAGCCTGTCGCCATACACCGGGCTCAATTTATGTAGCAGATGACATAGTTACAATACACACATACGTTCACACAATGATCACATTGGTGCGTGTCATCGGCTGGGTTTGAACCCGCTCCCTCTGGCTTGAGAGTCGGTCCTTCTCCAACTAGGCTATCAATATATTTTAATTTCTTAATTATATTTTAAAATTTACCTATATATTGTGTACGTATTCGTTTCTTAGATGTATTTGTATCATTTTAAAAACAATAAACAAGAATACTTATGTTTTTGCTGAACATTTTATTATTTACATCACTGTACTTATAATTTAGTAGGTAACTGTTACTTAACCACTAAAACTACTGAATGGATTTACATAATAGGTAATTAATTGCTATGCAATAGATTCCACGCGGGCAGAGCCGCGGGCAAACTCTAGTTGAATGATAATACACTCCGCCAGGTATAGCATTCCGGCCAAGTGGGCAACACGTAGTGACGTCAATCGATGCATAAGCAAGACCGAATTATGTCATTTATAAATAGTTCGAAAGAGACGGATGACGTGTGACGTCATTATGTGTTGGCTTTCGGTTTTTTTTTGGATCATAGATCTGAGATGTAAAAGATAGACTATGACAATTTAAAAACGATACGAAAAAACATTTGCGCACGCGTAAGTAAATTAGTGTTGTGAAAAGTACTAATTATTTTATCGATTGACCAAAAAAGGTCTTCCCGTTCTTGTTGATAAATATAATGTGTTTTGACTTTTCAAATCTATCCTCATACTCTGATTGACTGCATAAAATATGTATAATGGCAACCAGGAATCTTCGTAATGCCTAATTATAGGAATTTCCGTGTCCAGTGTGACGTGTGTTTGTTGGCGATCTCTTTCTCTCTTAAGAAATTTACGTTTCGATGGAGACTTTTCTGTCCCACGCTTCGTTGGTCTTTTGCGAAGCAAAAAAAATGAAGGTCCATGGGTTTACCAGTTTTTACGGGTCGTTATGTTACTTTTCGCTTTTAAAGACGCAGTGTGGAAAAAGTGGAAAGGCCTGCCACAAGGTGGACCGACAATCTGCTGAGGGTCGCGCTGAACCGGTCGTTGTGGAGATCATTGGGGAAGGTCTTTGTCCAGCAGTGGACGTCTCCCGGGCTGACATGATGATTAGGTTAACCATTATTTAGAAGACAAAGATGTCTGGAGCGTTCCATTTTCGCCAAGTAGCCTCTAGTACATAGATATTACTAGTTGTAAGCAAAAATTTGTGAGACAGTAATTTTTTTTTTTTGAAAAAAATAATGTCTCTTAGTATCTTGCCTGTTCTTCTGAGTAGTGGCTCTTTTTCCGAACAAGTGATCGAGTCTATTCTAAAACTTTGACGTTTATTAGTGTTTCTTTGATACTAAATTGAATAAAAAGATTTTGACTTTGACTTTGATGTTACTTTTAAACTTAACTTTGTTATTGTACTGCCGTACATTTTCTTGAAACCCGTTACTTCTGGTTATAATTAAAGTTAGTAGGTACTCTTGGTACAATTCAGCCTAAGTAAGAAAAACCACCGTTGGGAAGTCCAGTCTAAAAATATACTCTTCAAAAAGAAGCCCCTCCGTGGGAGCACCACAAAGTAACAACTTATTACAATGCCATGAATGTGAAACCTTGTAATATTCGTGTCCCTTTCCGGGAAGGAACGCCCCTCTCTACCTGCGTAAGCCGGGATCTTTAGAGTCCGGATCCCCCTTTGTAACGGGTATTAATAATGTACTTAAAACCAGTTCTCTGGGACTTGGACAAATGTAGAAAGCTAACCCGATTCTATTACGTCATTACTACATACAATACATCTATGTATTTGAATTTCTGTCCGGTAAAAGATGGAGTTGGACATATTCTAGAAAATATCAAACAAAGTAAAAAAAATGTTAAAGTTATTAAAAAAAAATACTTTAGAATATGTCATCACTACTATTTGCCCGCGGCTTAGCTTGCATCTTATGCCTATGGCACTCAGCGATTGTGTGACTTACAATACGCATTTTTTTATACATCAGTTTAGTAGTTCCGGATATTACCCTCCATAAACAAAAAAAAAACAAACGAACATACAAAGTTTAACTCTTTATAATATTGCTGTTATTGTTAGTGTTGAAGACTGTAGGCAGATTAATAACTTTTAGTATGATACCAACTCTGAAAAAGCGAAAATCTGAATTACATTTTTTTATATCACACGCGATGTTAACCTAGTTGGAGAAGTTTCGCCTCTCACGCCAGAGGGAGCGGGTTCGATGTGTGGGTGTTGTTATACAGATACACCTCTGCCAGCCCCTTTAGGAGAAAGGCGTGATGATATTTTATTTAGCTGAAAGTTATTATTCGCTCAGTTAGATCAAAGCTCAAAGCACCGCGAAAAAAAACATCACATTTTTTCTGACTTGAATAGTCGCTCAAAGACAGAAACGTACCTCGTCCGCACTCGGTGCAGATCTTGTCCTTCTTGAGGTGCGACTGGCTGTGGAGCTTGAGATGGTCCTTCCTCTTGTACGTCTTGTTGCAGATAGGACAGGCGTGGGGGCGCTCTGCGTCGATCGGCTGGGTCCTCGCGTCTATTATGACATGCTGGTCTGGAGCGATTTCGATGTCCTGGGAATGTGGGTACAAGTTTAAGTTGCCTTTCCGCCAAACGGTGACCGATGCGAGAATGTGTAGAGAGTCAACATTTGATCCATTCCTATCCAATCCCACATTCTTTTACCAATGATATTAGTTATAATCATATTCGTGTCTATATAGAGTGTCTGGTTGTACGTAAAGAAAGCCTGGATAAGTTTGCTGAGTTTTCCATTCGTTGGTTGAGTTCACTCAGTTGGAATGAGTGTTAAAATGAAAGCCATTGGGCTTTAATCAAAACTTAAAAAGTTATCAGTAGCTTTGGTTATATATTTTATAAAGTTACCCCCTTAGCAAATAGCCTTAGAACAATTCTACAGTGTTTTGTCTTTTTTGAACAAGTTAAAAATTTAAAAGAAAGAAAATGACATAACACTGTCTAACTATTCCGAGGCTACACAACTTTTATTGCTAAGAGGGATAGTCTGTATTGTTGAAAAAAGAGAATCCTGAAAATAGAGAGAGCATTTTATAAGACTTAATTTACATTGCCGGCAAATCCAAGCGTTGATTTCGCCTCGTCGCGCGCGTCATTCGAGGAGTCGCGCGAGTTCACACGCAACGCTGGGACCGACTTCCACCGTTTCCGCGCGAGTCGCGCTACTTCCCGCGGACTCGACTGACTGCGCTTACAGTTGCTATGGGAATCCTCGAGAATCCTCCTTCGATACGAACAAAAGACACTTGAAGTCTCGGGACTTCGCGTACTCTTTTGTTATTTTGTAAGTTACACAATTGACATACAACTCATTTTATTAAATCAAATATCATTATGATTCATGAAACGGGAATTACTTACGTACTGGCGAATAGAGTCGATTATTCCGTCTCAATAAAGATAAAGACCGCCGAATGCGGTTGAAACTATAATCGGAATAATTGACTAAATCGTACGTGAGTAATTCCCGTTTCATAAATCATAATGTGTGAAAACCACGTCAGTTTCCATAGTAAAATCCAATATCGTTAAACTCTCCTCTATTCGCCAGCAATATAAATTAAGCCTCAAATGACGTCAGAGAAAGATTGAAGCGTGGGAGCTGTATAGAAATGAAATGGTCGTTACTGTCGCTGGCACTTCTTGCTAAAAACCCAGCCATAGGATTTACCGAAATTATGTACTCGGTCACACTATAATCACAGAATATGTTCCCACCACCCACCCCGTTCAAACCCCAAGCCGGGCCGAGTTTCTACAAAAAAAACGTCGCTCTGACGGACAGGCACCCCACCGCCTAAAAACAAAGACAAATCGGACACAGTCAGCCTGCCTCGTTATTCACGAGAGTACAAAATAAAATTCGGAAAAAATCCGCCAATCCTTTTACCCCAAGAGGATCTAGGTGGGGCTTTTTTCTGATCCTAGTATCCCGAGAAGAAAGTACTGAAGAGGATTGAGGTGGTCCAGAACGAGAATGGTTTTTGAGTGCATTTATCTAAAGGCCTGTAATGATTGCCTCTTCTTTGTGATTTCCGATTTGACAGATGTTTGAGTGCAAAGTAAGATTTCGTTTTCATATCCGGTCATTTTGCAGTCAAGCTTCTACTATCTTCTTTGTATGCCACGGTCCGATTAAACCTTATACTGTGCAACACATTGGCTGCAAATCAATATTAATTTGTGTTCAGAGACAGATAGACACAGGTGTCTTGTCCCTAAGACCTAGAATGGTGCAAGTATGACCAATGTGTGGTAGCATCGTTTTAGTTACCTCAATCCCAACATCGTCGATCGAGCTGTCATCGAACCGCTCCGAGACGTCGATTTCCATAACCTCTGCCTTCACTCCGACGAGTTCTTCAGACAACGTTATGTTTTGTTCTATAAACATCTTGCTGTGAGTCTGGAGGTGTTTCTGGAGGTGGTCCTTGCGGTAGAACGCTGGAATAGGGACAGCTGGTTAGGATGATCCTTAAGAGTCCGCGACGTTCTGAATTCTCAATACAAACGCGCTTGTCAAATTTCTTGGAAGCTATTCGTGAGATTGTGATGAAATTTGGCATGTACAATTAAATGAACTATAATCACCGCCCCTGTTTTCGTTTTTTATAACGTCCTCAAGATAAAATAGAGCTATGAAAAATATCCTGTTAACTGTTTTGGGGAGTTGGGTTGGCTCGGGTAGATGCTGGTGGGGAAATGCACAATACACCCTAAGCGGGACGTCAGTGCAGGACTTCTCGCCCTCACCTCAAATAAGAACTACCTGCCTGCCAAAATTTCATAAAGATACGATCAATGATACTCAAGCTATCGTCGAACTGTCCCAGATGGCCAAGATGTCCCAGTAGGCTCCGAGAACTCGTCTCGCTCGACCAATTATAGTTTCAAATATGTCCTTATATTAAACACACATACATACATACATATAATCACGCCTCTTTCCCATAGGGGTAGGCAGAGACCACTTCTATCCTAGCATACTTCGTTTCTACCACTTTCATGAGTCTTTTCATACACGCTCGTAGGTTACGGGTACTCTTGACCTGGCCTTTCTTTAAGACGTCTTCAATTTGGTCGAGATACTTATATTAAAATGTATTATTATTTGTTATTGATTGAAAAGGATATATTATTTCTAGACCAATTCTATTCTAGAGGAATATGGTCTAGAATCAAACTATTATTGTTTTAAATTTTTTCTAATTATAATAATATGGTTGTATTCTGTTTTGTGTATTTAAATAAATAAATAAAAGGATGTCTTCTTCGTCAAAGAAAAAAATGTTCTTACTAAGTTAGTTAGTTAGTTTGTACTAAATTAGTTAGTAATTGGGTAAGTAAGTAACTGTGACTTCTCACTTTTAAAAGTTAATAAAACCAGTTAATGGCGCATGTAAAAAGTTTATATTTAGACACAAATCACCGAGCGCGGAACGAGGTAACTAATACCGATTAAGATTAGGGGGAAAATTCATTCATAAAATCTGCGAATAGAATCGGACGGGTTTATGCTAATTTCTCCGAGACATTTTTGTGAGAGGGGAATTTGTACGTGCTGTCAATCACTTACTTGGTCTGTGACTGTAGAGTTCCGAAGTAAGTCTAACCCTTTTATAAGCACTATCTTACTGATATTATAAACGCGAAAATTTGTAAGAATGGATGGATGGATGCTTGTTACTCTTTCTCGCCAGAACGGCTGAACAGAACTGGATGAAATTTGGCACAGAGATAGATTATAGTCTAGAATAGAACATAGGATACTTTTTAACCGCGGGTGAAACCGCGGGGCGCAGCTAGTTGTAAATAAAAACGACTTTTCTCGTCTGCTCGTCAAAAGGGCGCGACGGCAAATATTACAAGTCTCCAATACTAACAGATGTGGTATGTGCAGGACGTACTCGTATGTAGGGAAAGGGGAGCGTAGCCAACCCCTAAAGTCTCAACGAGTTTCACATGTTCACATGGATGAGAATCCATCTCGCTAGCTTTGAGAAAGGGGTGGAATATTATGTTGAACTGCTGATACGATATGTGAGTACGCTTTTTTTTTCAATATTCAGCCTAGCAACGCAAACGCATTAGAAATATCACACTTTAAGTTTTTCGTCAAAGCTAGCAAGTTCGTATAGCCGGAGTGGCTAGCCCTGGGGGGGCTATTCCTTCGCGTGAGATGAGATGAGATTTATCTTGGTCACTCTCAGACCTATGACGTTTCAAACGAGAGCAACAAGGACGAAAAAAGTGAGATGAAAATCTCAAATCTCCGAATAGGGTCCCTGATGTCAGAGTTTCTAGGCCACCCGATGGCCTCTGAAACGGCTTGACTATTGTTGGCATAAAACAAACAACCAGTGGCTCTATTCGGACATTAGACATTTTCATCTCACCTTTTTTCGTCCTTGTTGCTCCCGTTAGAAACGTCATAGGTGTGAGAGTGACCAAGATAAAATCTCATCTCATCTCACGCGCAAGAATAGCCCCCCAAGGCCTACAATTTAACGTGTCATCCGAGCCACAGTAACGCTCAGTTGTAAATGCCACCCGCGGTCACACATCCAAGAACTGACCGTGTCGTCCGTTGCTTAGCATCGGTGATCGGCTACGAACACCTAGTCTAGCTACGCTGGGAGCGCTACGATATATATTTATGTATGTACTACTAGCAGCGCCCCGCGGTTTCACCCGCGGTCCCACAGGAATCGTAAAAAATATTTTTTTTTTTAAATAAAAAGTACTCTATGTTACTTCTAGTACCTCCCAGAATATGTGTACAAAGTTTCATGATGATTCGTCAAGTAGTTTTTGCGTGAAAGCGTAACAAACATCCACGCTTTCACATTTATCCTACTATTAATATTATAAACGCGAAAGTTTGTATGTATGGATGGATGGATGGATGCATGGATGTTTGTTACTCTTTCACGCCAGAACGGCTGAACAGATCTGGATGAAATTTGGCACAGAGATAGATTATAGTCTAGAGTAGCACATAGGATACTTTTTAACCGCGGGTGAAACCCCAGGGCGCAGCTAGTAATATTATGTATATATGTATATGTATATAGTAAGGATGTACTAAATTGCATTATCTGAACGTTTGTGTTTCGTCCACACCAGTGCATTGAAATCCTTGCACCTGTGTGGTCCCGACACGCGTGCAGTGTGGTTGTGTACGGAGCGACGCTAATTTACTGGGATCAAAGTGAACCTAGACGGACGTAAATTAGCAATTCATTAGTCAATGCTGCAGCAAACCTGCGGCCAGCCCACGGTGGGCAAGCCCCTCCCACTTCATTGAGTTGCGTAACGCTTTGTTTGGATCAGCTTCCCTAGTACGTACTACGAGTACATAAATCTCGGTGATTATTTCTTTATTTCTATCATTTGGAAATATATGTACATCGAGTAAAAAGCACATTTTTATTTATTTTATGCTAGAGGCTCTGAGAGATAAAGACCTCGCGAAAACGTAAAAAAAATCGCCATGTTGAAAAAAAAAAAAACTGAATCGACCAAAAATTCTAATTAGGTAAGTAGGTCTATAATTATCGGACGTGCTCAAAACATTCCACGAGAATCAGTGGACAAATGCGACCTGGACAGCCGGACAAGCCCCGGTCATACGAAAGCATTTTTGCATAAATTGAAGCAGAGACGCTAAGCTCGCGCCAAAGCTATGTACCTACTATGTCAATCGTACAGTACTATAAAAACTGGCATTCGATATTCTAACTTGCCGGAAAGCAAATTATTGTCATTATTATTATGATTAGTTAAAAAGATTAATTTAAAATTTTAAAACCCTCGCACAAGCTAAGTACTCTCTCTCTCGACTAATACAATACAATATATCTTTATAGCACACCAAAAACTACATGAAAATCTTAAAAACTAAAAATACATTTTTCGGCCGTACAAGGGCGACCTTATCGCCTAAAGCGATTTCTTCCAGGTAACCTTCGGATGGACAGGAACTTACAGAAATACGAAGATCCACCTTTCTAAAGAAACCTCATACATACATACATACATACATACGTACATACTTACATACCTACATAATATATACACTCGATAAACATAACTCTCCTTCTTGCGCAGTCGTGTAAAAAACACAATCAAAATCGGTTCATCCGTTCGGGAGCTACAATGCCACAGGCGCACGCACGCACGCACGCACACACACACACACACACACACACACACACACACACACACACACACACACACACACACACACACATTTCCCGAAAACTGTCCAAATCCTCTATAAATCATTAATTCAAATCACTCATCCTAGGATGAGAGAGATTGACCGTGTCGTCCGTTGCTTAGCATCGGTGTCAAACCTTCTATAATCCTACTAATATTATAAATGCGAAAGTTTGTAAGAATGGATGGATGAATGGATGGATGGATGTTTGTTACTCTTTCACGCCAGAACGGCTGAACAGATCTGGACGAAATTTAGCACAGAGATAGATTATGGTGTAGAATAACACATAGGATATACTTTTTAACCGCGAGTGAAACCGCGGGGCGCAGCTAGTATGCACTAATATTCTAGGTATAATCTAGAAGGTCATTGGTGTCAAGCTACGCTGTGAGCGCTACCGTGACTCGGATGACACGCTAAATTGTAGGCCCCGGTTGTTTGTTCTATAACAACAATCGGCAAGCCATGTCAGAGGCCTTCGGGCGGCTTAAAAACTGACATCAGGGCTAGCCACTCGGCCTATACGAACTTGCTTGCTTAATTCAAATCAACCTACTACTAAAATAAATTATCTCTACAAACTGGTTTGAAGCTTTACAATACAAAATAAAGGACAGTCTCCCCTACCCCATATGTGGAAGGGTGGTTGAAATAAGCGAGTAAAAAATCACGCACCCCACTGGGAAAGGTTGGGGGATGAAATGGAAGGGACTTTCGAAATTCTTGTTATTTTATTTTTGGGAACCGTTATACCCGTTCTGGGGTATTCTTTAGAATCGAGTTTTATGGTTGACAGTTGAACGTTGAGATAGGTACTCGAGTGGTTCATTTGAATTTTACATTTAGCTCAGATCAACCTAGAGAATAAGATGGCGCACGGCGTATTATTTAGGTGAAGCCAAAAACCATCCAAAAACTACGCTACTGTCGTATGTGTACACAACACGCACACATGATGCAAAAAAAATGCGCTACTCGCTTGGTCATTCTTACCTCGACATTGTGTGCATTGGTTTATGGTATAATTTCGTTTACATATATATACATAGTGCATTATAAAAGTGTGGCCTACATTTTGAGGTTCTTTTTAAAAACTGTGCAGTTTTTTTATGAATCAATTTTGAAAAAGCCGTAAGATCTTAACTCTTTGCAGTTTTGGAATATTCAATCTACTATGGTTGTATATTGGAACGGAAATGGCTAACGTAGAGTTTGGGAATTAATACATATTAGTTTTCGTGCAGATTGTAAATGTTTTTCATGGCAACATTACCACGCACACAAGCTTAATAAAGAAGTGGCTTCAGCGAGATACTCGTATAACGCAGTGTTCCATCTTTTCCTCTAGGTAGATCTGAGACATCTAGTGAAATATTTTTATTGGTTAGGGCTATTAATAATACAATTAGAAAGGCTTAGCGCGGCAAAGGATATCGGACTTTGGTAATTTTCATGCAACGTATTCCAGTAAACATTTTAACCGATTTAAAAAATGGAGGAGTTTCTCATTTCGACTATATATTTTTTGTGTGTATGTTACGCGATTACTCCGTTAATTATGAATCGATTTTAATGATTCATTTTTTGTTTGGTAGATCATACTTTTAAAGCTGTTCCCATATAAATTTTATCGAAATCGTCGAGCAGTTTTTAAAATATCAACAAAAGTCTAAAAATTTTTTTACGGAATGACGGAAAATCGGTTTAAGCTTTGCTATTTAGCCCCGCATTGTTCCCGCGGTTAAAAAGTAGCCTATGCGCTATTCCAGATTACAATCTATCTCTGTGTCAAACATCGAGCTCCGTTCAGCCGTGATTTGGTAACATACATCCATTCATCCATCCATCCAAACTTTCGCAATCATATAATTTAATATACCTATTGACTGCCTCGGTGACTCAGTTGGTAGTGAACCTGCCTTCTGAGCTTGGGGGCGTGGGTTCGATTCCCACCTAGAGCAAACATTTGTGTTTGTTCTTATGTATTTAAAAATATATATGTATGTGTATCAGTCTCTGGCAGCCATAGTTCAAGCTTTGCTTAATTTGGGGTCAGGCGACCGTGTGTGACAATGTACCGAATTTATTTATTTATATATTATTAAGTAGTGTGATACAGCGTCTGTGGTGACTATGAACATACATAGTTTCTGTAATGTTGGGGCTACATTAATATTATTACGTGTCGCGCTAAGTATTTTATATCGTGTATCGGTTACCAGCGATGTTCTTGTCTACATGATGCAGAATGAGTAGTCAATTTGTTCATAACCCCTTGATGAACGCCAGTTTACCGACAGTGTTATGAAAAGCATTTGTGTTCGTCCAAATACATCACATACTTAATGCTGCGCTTACATCGGCGAGATTCGTCTGAATGTTTGAGGTAGGTATCGCGACAGTTCGGCCAATCGCTATATATTCGAGTGAATACGATTGGTTTGCGCCAAAATGTAGCCGCAGCTTAAGGTTCACGTTTGTCAATCCATGAAGCGTAGCGTAGCACAAGAAAGACAATTTTAAAACTATACAAATGTCTGTACAAAATGATACACAACGTAGTATGGACATCAAAATAAGATAGTCGATTAAATAAATAAAGACTTAGGAGTTTGGCTTCGTCCTTTTTTAGCTATATAACCTGCTGACCATGGTATAATAATATACTCTGCCAGGTATAGCAGTCCGTTCACGTGGGCAACACGTAGTGACGTCAATCGATGCTTAAGCAAGACCGAAATAAGTAATTTACAAATAGTACGAAAGAGACGGCTGACGATGACAGTGACGTCATTACGTGTTTGCTCCCGGAATGCTAGACTTTGTTTTTTGGATCATGCTACTGACCTACTTAATTCAGAGCATAAGATAACTAGGATAACTATGATAGAGTCATTATACCTAGTCTAGCCATAAGTTCTGTTACAAATGAAAATGCATTTATTTTTTTATACAGTAATGTAATGTTAATAAAAATTATATGTACACATGTATTGAAGTCTTAACAAAAATATAACTATTATTTTATTCAAAATTACCACCTTTGGCTTTGATACAGGCCTTTAGTCGGTCTGGCCAAGAATCTATGGATTTACGGACTGTTTCCATGGGAAATTTAGCCACTGCTTGCTTCAAAGATTTCTTAAGTAACTCTATGTCGGCGTGTCGTTTAGAGCAGGCCATGCCCTCTAAAACTGACCATAATTTGTAGTCCAGGGGGTTTAGATCTGGGCTAGAGGAGGGCCAGTCTTCAGCCCTTATACAGTCCGGAACATTGGCTTCCAGCCAGGCTTGGGTAGTTCGCGCCTTGTGAGCAGGTGCAGAGTCTTGTTGGAAACTCCACGGTGGATTTTAAAAAAATGTATTGCTAAGGGGTTTTACAACACCATCTAAGACAGTCCCTTGATACACTTTGGCTAAAGTTTTCACCCCATTTTCACAAAAATGAAGCTTTGTGACGCCGTGAAAGGATACCCTCTACCAAACAATGACTGACGCAGGATGATGACCACGCTGTACCTTTCCAACCACTTCCGTAGCTTCTTTAGAGCTGTGAGCGTACACTTTGTCGTTTTGCTTGTTGTAGTGCTCTTCTATCGTGAAAATTTTTTCGTCGGTAAAAATAATATTTCTGTAACTTTCACCTGCGTAACGGGATATATGACGTTTTGATCTATCCACTCTCTTTAACTGCAGCGATTGATTAAGGGCATGTCCTGTATATCGATGATAAGCACCAAGCTTCAGGTCTTGTTTTATTATACGCGATAGAGTCCTAGCGGGTATCTTCATTTCTCGCGATAAGATTTTTTGTTTCCTCATTGGGTTTTTTGGGAATTCTGGCTTTAACAGCATTAACAGCCTTAGTAGTCCTCATCGCACGCGGCCGCCCCGATCTTTTATGGTTTTCAACAGAGGAAGAGTCGGTATATCTGTCGATACTACGATATCCGAACATACGGCTGATACCAAGATTTTGAAGAGTCTTGAAAATTACCGACGGTTCCATACCCCTTTCGTGCAACGCATCAATCACTGCAATCCTGTTATCTTTGACACCCCATTCCATGTTGTAAATTTAGTGATAACACGAAAAATATATGTGAAATGGCGGGAAATTTATTGTAGTTTTCAACATAATAAACGCATTCCAAATTTAAATGCAGAAAAAAAAAAACGAAGGAGTTTGTATTGTAACAATATTTATGGCTAGACTATGTAATATGTACGATAGTTCTGTAAACACAGTCTAACTAATTTATTTAGGTATAGCAGTGTAGTAGTATAGCAGGTATAGCATTCAGCAACACGTAGTGACGTCAATTGATGCTGAAGCAAGACCGAAATAAGTAATTTACAACAAGTTCGAAAGAGACGGATGACGATGACGTCATTACGTGTTTTCTGAATGCTAGACCTTGTTTTTTTTGGATCATGAGCACCATGATAATTCTGCATTTGGTGCATAATGGTGCCCTATTTCACCTATTAGCATGATTTTAATGTAGTAGGGTTAACTGGGGTAAATGCGTCTATAGGGCAATTGCGTATTTCGAGAATTGCTGACAAACCCTTCACAAATTAGGCGCCACCTTCTTTTTTTTCTTATCTTTAGTTGCAATCATCTGTACAAGAGGTGCGTTAGTTGCCTATTTTGTGAAGGGTTTGTCAGTAATTCTCGAAAGACGCAATTGCCCCAGACGCATTTGCCCTAGTTGACCCTACCTAATTAAAACTTTTTAATGTGCATCTTAATATTTCACTATCAACTCGCGTGTTAGTTAGTTGACACCATTTTTGAAGTAGGTACAACTTAATGTTTTGTCTAATTTGACTATTTTCTTGCTTGTTATCTGTTCTGATGTGCAGTTTTATTTATTTCACTGGCTGCGCTCCGCGGTTTCACGCGCGGTTAAGAAGTATCCTATGTGCTATTCTAGACCATAATCCAACTCTGTGCCAAATTTTAATCCAGACCCATTCAGCTGTCCTGATTGTTTGAGTAACAAATATCCATACATCCATCCAAACTTTTTTATTTATAATATTAGTGAGAAACTCATAACAAAACATTTGAATAACTTACATTTCTGGCAGAGCATGCAGACCTCAGTCTTGTCTCCCGAATGTATGCTTCTATGTATGTTGAGGTGCTCTTTCCGCTTAAATCCCTTTAAGCAGATGTCACAAATGTGCGGCCTTACTTGCTGGTGCTCTAATAAGTGGCGGTCTAGGTGCTCTTTGCGTTTTAATCTGGGGACAAAGATGTATGATAAGATTTGTTCAAAACTTAACCATCAATAAACTAAAAAGAGCATTATGATAAATATATAGACTCAATTAATCATCTAACTTTCACAAAACTTTGATCCTCATATGAGCTGAAAGGTATGCAAGTACCTATTTTCGTGACTGTCTTAAACCAAAGATAGAAGCAGAATCTCACAGATAACGACAGAAAGAGATGTGCAGTGGGGCTATTCCTACGCGTGAGATGAGATGAGATTTTATCTTGGTCACTCTCACACCTACGACGTTTCAAACGAGAGTAACAAGGACGAAAAATGGTGAGATGAAAATCTCAAATCTCCGAATGGAGCCCCAGATAATTTTAATTCTTTCAGATTGGATTATTGCCATATTATTATTATTATTTGTTTACACTGGCAGCTTAAAGCTGATGCGTGTCTTATTTCAGTGCACTTCACTTCACTGCGTTTGTGTTTTTTTTTAAAGTAATAGTCAAGTCTGTTTTTGAAGCAATTAACTGAGGGATTACCTAAACATCCCCTATGGGAAGGGAGAAAATGATGATAAAAATCAATTTGCTTTCTATATTTTATTAAATACATTCCATTTAAAAAAAGATAAAGTCTTACCCAGTCCCGCATATCCCACACAGATGCCTATAGACATTGTTATGTACAATGAGATGCTTTTCCAGCTGCTCCTTGTCTCCGTAGCGGACGGGGCACTGCACACAGCAGTATTGCACTCCGCTGGAGCCTGTCATGATGATGGCCAGCTTGTTCTTGGCTAGGAGGCTTCGCTTCATCAAGCTCTCCATGGAGTTGGGATCTAGGAGTGATGGCACAAATTAAACAAGTCACTTGAAAGGTGATGTTCTATACTATAAGAAAAAATATACAAGTGCTGACAAACATAGAGAACCTCCTTTTTTTAAGTTTATTAAAAATAAAATATTTGTTATGTGCACTATCCATCAAAAGTTTAAATTTTACAAATCTAGGTTTTCAATCAATGAATTATTTGTGGCTTTCAAACAAAAGTTTTTTTTTTTTTAAAAGTGCCTCAAGCAATTGTTTACATGATGGTAAGTCTGTAAACGAACTTTTCCAGTAGGATTTTTTCTGGATAAAATTTTACTCACCTTCAGTTTTGTTATCTTCAATTTCCATAGTTCTAAAACTACCTGAAAAATACTGTATTTTAAAAATAGCCAGGCACGTAATAAACAACAAAGTTTCCCATACGCGCACAACCGACAAAATGAAGCAAAAAAAGGTTGAACTTGAAATAGTGATCCGCTCCCCTACCTACGTTATCGCCCAAGGACCGGTCGCCCCTCCTTGGGGTGACTACCCTTTGTCTACCTAAACATCCCCTATGGGAAGGGAGGGGACCCCACTACGTTATTAGGAGGGGTGGCTTAGCTACCCGACATCGATTCAAAATCTTCTACCTGCTCGAGAGCTCGCTTTACACCGACCTAATAATAATACCAACATATTCGTTGCGTGAACCAGCTAAATTCTCATCCGATTTTTTTTTGTTGGACAGTACCACAAAACAGTAATAAAGTGGAGCCCAAAAACTCGCGCCCAAAAGTTTACAAACAAGTACAAAATTAATGAGATTACTTACCTTTCTGTTAACAAATAAACACAACTCGTCAACAAAACAAACGATTTCTAAATTGATATCATAGCCACTATTTTATTTTTCACATACACTAAAAACAACAAATAACGCTAAAATTAAAAACTTAGACACTTTCCACCAGCGAGCGACAACGTCGTGTCACGGACGTCACGTTTACAATGAAAATGAAATGAATGAACAAAACAACGAAACGAAGCGAAGCGAAACAGTGTTGCCAGATGTATATTAAGAGCGATCGTACTCTGGTCAAAACAAAAAGTCGTATGTCTTAGGGGGGTAAATTATGATACGATCAGTTTTATTAGAGATTTCCAAACGATGAAGCAAGGAAGATTTAATGGAATTAATGTATTAATACTCCCAATTGCACAAAAGAGCACTGTCGAATTTGTTCAAAACATTTTACTGATGACATTTGTAATGATTTTGTCATTGTCAATGATAATAAAAAATGCTAAAGTCTTAAATCAGATGATGTTGTTAAATTAAAGATACCCGAAGAATCAGACGACTTCAGTGTGGTATGTGGTAAAATTACCTTCTCTTTCGAGTGCTAACGAAGTGAAAAAATTCGCACATAATATATTTGACAAAAAAAATATTGAAAGGGCAAAATGATTATTTACTAACGTCGTTTTCCATAACTCCAGTTATGGAAAACGACATACATACATTATTATATAAATGCTAATAATGTACCTTTGTGTGATTACAATTTCTATATTGAAGTAAATCTCGTAGAAATAAAATATATTGTTCACTTTATACGTCTTTTATCTTTCTTCTACTATAATATGAAAATGAATCACTGAATGTGTTGCTATGCGCAAATCTCAAGAAAAGCTGAACCGATTTCGCTAATTCTTCTTTTAGAACATTCCTTGAAGTACACAGAGATTTTTTTTTTTAAATTGCTTACCTTAAAATTTGATACCGTTAAAAATCCTTGCTTTTATACGGTAGATAATAAAAGAGTTATCCCTGACTATTAAGAGAGTACTTAAAGAGTAGTAATGAACAAACAATTAGTTTCAAGGTGTTTTGGAATGATAAAGCAAGAATCAAAAAAGTGGTACAATCGTGTACGATTTCGCTGAAGCGATCGTACAAAAGTAAAACGGGCAAAAAATCGTACGAATACGATTCAAATCGTACGTCTGGCAACGCTGAGTCAGAGAATCGAAGCAGAATTTTTTTTTGTTTGAAAACAAAAAAAGAGTGAAATTGATGAGAAATGTCAGTGAAATCTACCCAGTCAAGGAATATTGCACTCTAACTACTGGACATAAAGATTATATTACCTTAGATTATAATACAATTTTAAGTAGTCATTTTGTTCGGTCTTGCGTATAGTCTGTGCTTTCTCTTTCCTTCTAATAATAATTTTTGCATAAATTGGATATCCTCAAAATGGCTTGGAAGAGTATTCGATTTGTAAAAAAATATCGATTTTTTTTCTATTACAATAAGTTTGTTGCAAAAAAATAATAAGTCTGAAAATCAAAGATCTCGGTCAGAAAACTTCCATTGCTATCTAGCGAGGTAACGTTGCCAGCCTTTTGAGTAGGTACTTCACTCGTGGATACTGACTTGAGCTCTGTTTATTACACGTTTATTATTTGTAATTTGTTATGAATAAATTAAGAAGGATGTATGTCTAAAAGGTTAAAATAAAATAATAAGACGAGTAACTTTCATGATGGTAAAATTTTATTTAGTTGGGCAACCCACAAATTAAGACCAAGGACCCTATTCGTTTTTTTCGTCCTTGTTGCTCTCGTTTGAAACGTCATAGGTGTTAGAGTGACCAAGATAAAATCTCATCTCATCTCACGCGCAGGAATAGCCCCCCAAGCCCCCAAGGGCCAAACAAAATGAACGAGACAAAATTAATAGTACTGTCATTCATACCGTACCGTGTCCATTTTTTTGTTTTTTATTTTATTGGCAACTGGATACAAAGTCCTTAGTGCATAACATAATAATTGTCATGTCTTGATAATGATGATGATAAGATGATAAAAGGAGAGGGTGGTGAAAGTTGAGATGAATCCTTCCCCTTTTCTAATTTCAGTAAAGCCGTAGATACTTTACTGAAACTTTAAGTCGAGTTTTGTAGAGAACACGAAAAGTAGCATTTCCTAATGTTTGTATCATTTGCCCACACTCGTGCACGTTAACGAATCAGCAAAGGTTAATAATCCACAATTATTACACTTTAACACTCGAAGAATCACAAGTTTTAGAAAGTAATACAAAATCACGACACCATCTTTTCGGTTCCCGCCAAAAACTCCTACCGTGTCCATCCACATTCCACAATTTTTATGGTTAAATTTCCATTTTTTTTAGGTTATATTCATCATTATTTGAACCGGGCCGGACACAGTGGTGTGGTGGTGGTGTGCAGAACTGCAGAATACTTAAATAATACACCTGGCGAAAGCGGTGCTTGTACACTTTATGTGCTGTGGTTTATTATTTTTACTGTCTTAGCAATCTGTTGAATAAAAGTTATTACAATGAACTACAGCGAACAATTGGAAGATCTTGCAAATAAATTGTTTGTAATTGATGCCGTAAAATTCGGTGACTTTACCACCAAAAGTGGTATCAAAACACCAGTTTACTTCGATCTAAGGGTCATAGTCAGTTATCCAGATGTAATGGTAAGTATTATGATAAAGATTTTTGTTATAAATTCTAACTATCTGGTTAGCCCTAATGTTAGACAGTAAATGTAAAAAAAATATTTTTGAAATAAGAAATAAAAACTTTCTTTCAGTTTGCTATAAATATAGTTGTGTATGTATTTTTATAATTCTTATTATTACAGGATTTAATAACATCTCTGATTCACAACTACGCTGTTAAAGATCTACAATATGATCATGTATGTGGTGTCCCATATACTGCATTACCAATAGCTACACTCTTAAGCGTGAAAGTCAGAAAGTCAATGTTAATGAGGAGAAAAGAAACCAAGGCCTATGGGACTAAAAAATCTATTGAAGGTCATTATAGAAATGGCGAAAAGTGCCTAATTATTGAAGATGTTGTAACTTCAGGATCCAGTGTTCTCGAAACTGTCAAAGATCTGCGTAAAGAAGGTCTAGTTGTATCAAATGCTATTGTAATATTAGACAGAGAACAAGGTGGAAGTGAAAACCTAACAGCCAATGACGTTGAAACTAAATCACTATTTACTATGTCGAACCTTATGGCGATACTTCATAAAAATGGAAAGATAACAGAAACAACTGTCTCCAAAGTACAAAAGTACTTGGAAGAATGTCGAGCACCATCAATTGGTATGTTTAATTAATTGTCTTTGCTTAATTTGTATTATTATTTTTTGTATTTGTATTATTATCTAAATTCTGTTTTTTTAAATTATAATAAAACACCCAGTATATTCTAGGATATCATTGTGCTCATAATTATGACTAACTCTTACTATGTGGTCATCCCTGAAATAAAATAATAAAGAGCAGCTGTTTCATACATTTTGTCAACAATCAATGAACTTTTTGTATGGAACAGGCACAGCTGATATTTTCTTAGCAATTTATAGGTTCGCCTCATAGTAAAAGTCGGTCACAACACAATGATGAGAACTATTATAGCCTAGAATATCTCCATCATTCAGAGATACATCCTGTGTACTTATTAAGTTTTTGTTTTGTTTCCAGATGATGCCCCGAACCGGTTAACTTTACCCTTTGAACAACGCTTTGAAATAGCAACTAATGCAGTTGCCAAACTCTTGTTCAACATTATGATTTTAAAGAAAACGAACCTTTGTTTATCAGTAGATTTTACTACTACAACTGAGATACTCAATCTCTTGGAGAAGGTTGGAGAACATATCTGCATGGTAAAGACTCATGTTGACATTATTGAAGATTACAACCAGGATTTCATTACTAGTTTACAAGGTTTGGCCAACAGATTTAATTTCCTCATTTTAGAGGACAGAAAATTTGCTGATATCGGGAATACTGTCCTCCTTCAGTACACAAAAGGCATGTACAAAATTAGCAGGTGGGCAGACTGTGTGACCGTACATTCTTTGCCAGGAGAAGGAGTACTAAAAGCACTGGATAAGCATACTAATGGTGCTAGCCGAGGTGCCTTTTTACTGGCTGAAATGAGTTGTGAGGTAAGTTTATATTCTATCTATCACACTTAGAAACCATGTAATTACCATCCATCATTTCATTGTTTACAAAAATAAATAATTTTATTTCTCTTTTCAGGGAAATCTCATTTCACCAGAATACAAAGAAGCTACAGTTAGCATGGCGTCAAAATATCCTGAATTAATTACTGGTTTTGTCTGCCAGAACAAAGATACATTTAAAAATCCAGGTCTAATTCAATTGACACCAGGGGTAAAACTTGAGAGCTCTAAAGATGACCTTGGTCAGATTTATAATACTCCAGAGAAGGTTGTAATAGAGAATGGTGCTGATATTGTTGTGGTAGGACGTGGTATTGTTGCCGCCAACAACCCTGCATCGGAAGCTGTACTTTATAAAGAAACTTTGTGGCAATGCTATAAGCGCAGAATTGCTCAAGAATAATTGTTACTGATTACAGAATTAACATATAATAGTATGAAATAAAAAATGAATATAAACAAAATATGTAAGTTTAAGTAACATGGAGTGAAAATCTAGTACTATGAGCATTTGTTTAAATAAATGTTAATGTTTACTGCAAGTGAGTACTTTAGTTTAGTGTCAAATTGTGCCTTATGTAATTTGAAAATAGATTAAGAGCATCATAGATTGTTAGTTAATACTAAAATAGAAAAGTTGGGACCAATTTCCAAATGTTTACCTCATCATGTACTATATATTACATTTTAAAAGTTTTATGTAAGTAAGTATGTATATCTTTAAGCATATTTTAATGTAATTTTTACACAGTTCATAGTCAGAGTATATTTCTGTTATTGCCATGAAATTAGTATATTTTGCTGAACTATATTTTGAGTTGAACTTTTAATACTTACTGGAAGTAAAAGTGATCACCATAGTTTTGATACTAACTTTATGATTAAAGCGTACATAAATAATAAATGTAGTTTGTATTTATTTGTAACTCAGTGTTCTGACTAAACTTAATACCTAACTCAATGATTCAGAAATCCTGTCATTCGTCTTAAGAAAAAAAAAACAAGGTCTAGCATTCCGGAGCAAACACGTAATGACGTCACTCGTCCTCGTCCCATCTCTTTCGAGCTACTTGTAAACGATTTATTTCGGGCATCGATTGACGTCACTACGTTTTGCCCACGTGACCGGATGCTATACCTGGCGTAATTATTATACCACTAGCTGCGCCCCACGGTTTCACCCGCGGTTTAAAGTATCCTATGTGCTATTCTAGACTATAATGATTATAGTCTAGAATAGATTATAGTATAATCTATCTGTTGAACCCTAAAAGAAAAGACTTTGTACACCTCACTTTGCATCGAACCCAAATCGACCATTTATTTCATAAGTTTTGCATTAGATGGCGCTAGTGAAATCAGTCATAACATAACGACGAGACGAGACTCTTGACGAGATTGTGCGCCTAATCCACCTATGCCAACGGTGGTGGCTGTTTTAAATCAATAAAATTCCCAGGTAGTACTTTACCAAAGAACCTACCCCTAGGCCTAACAATAGTACGCTCTATAACAAAATCCAATTTGGATGACGGGAAGTCGGTTTTTTATTACCCTCATATTCGTTAAGAGTCGCTTAAATATTGTATTATTTTTTGTGGCAAAAACAACACGTTTTCGAAATCGATTCGGCATCAAATCGACTGGAATTTAGCATTGGTAAAACACTATAGTAATGGTAAAAAGTTTTTTATTTTTATTATTTTTGGTTTATATTTTATTTTATTTTGCCGTCTAAAGCCAACATGGCCATACCGCCTTGTCATCCGTTTAATTTATCCGTACACGAGTTGTTAAATCTAAGATGAAGATGATAGAGGAGAAGGAGATGAAAGATGAGATGAATCCCTCCCCTTTTCCCATTTCAGTAAAGCTGTGGATAACCTACTTTACTGAAACTTTAATTCGAGTTTTGTAGAGAACACGAAAAGTATCATTTCCTAGTGTTTGTATCATTTGCTCACACTCGTGCACGTCAACGAACCGAAAAAGGATAGAATCAACAATTAGGTACCTATTACACTTTAATACTCGAAGAATCGCAAGTTTTAGAAAATAATACAATACAATATATCTTTATTGCACACCAAAAACTACATGAAAAACTTAAAAACTAAAATACATTTTTCAATACAACTACCACGAAAATAATAGAGTAAAATCAAGGCACCATCTTTTCGGTTTCTGCCAAAAACTCTTGATGTTTTAAATTTTAATGTCATTGTCACATGTCTTCGAATTGAATGAACCGCAGATCTGTGAACCAATAAATAATTATCATTCATTCATTTTTTTTATAGTTTCTTCTTCCTTGCCAGTGTGACCAGATTCAGTATTTTAATACTTTTTCAGTATATTTCAGCGATTTTTCCGAACATCAGTATATTTTCAGGTATATTGCTGGCAGTCAGTATTTTTGGGTATATTTTGGTTGAAGTTATGGCTACACCGTAGTGAGTGATCGTCTTTGCGACAATGTTTGCGGAATTCCCCGAAACGCGAACATTGGGGACTTTCCCGGATTTAGTTTATACTTATACATGTTATATTATGAGCAAAGATGAGTAAGTTACAGATATGACAAGAAAGACGGCCAGTGCCGGCGTTGTAGTATTGTAATACTACATATCCAATTATCAATCAATACATAGTATTAATCAGACTTGCAGAATGTATGTTCGCCAAAACTTTACAACTGCTGGACCGATTTTAATACGGTTTGCACTATTAGATAGAGCGTAATTTCCAGATTGCATACATTCAAATTCGTTGTGTTTCATGAATATCAGTCTACCCGGACGAATTTGGGACGGGCCGCTAGTTTATCTATAATTTTCAAAATAACGTCTAGTTTTTAAGTTTTCAGTTGCATAAATAAGTAGTAGTTAAAGTTAAAAGATTACTTTATTACTAGTATCAAATCGTCTAATACGGTTAAGTGAAATGATTGTCTCTTCTACATTCGACTTAATCTTTGAGGACTTTCTTTCGATAATTCGGGAATTTCCCCAAAATAGGTGATGTTTTTGTCATCATATAAATAGAACGCGATTATTGTTATTTTTATTTACTTAGTTGCATTCATCCGGACAGCATGTCTAGTTTTCAGCAAAGTTATTTAGCTAAGTGGGAACAAATTCCGGAATTTTCTTCGTGGCTTTCACGTTATAAAGATGACGAATTCACCGCATTTTGCAAAGCATGCAATGCGAAACTGCAAAGTAGATTAGCGTCTATAAAACAGCATGCACATACTGAAAAGCATAAATCGAACTTGATAAAATATAAAGGACAGTCAAAGGTAAGCATAACTCGCTTTACTTACCTAGTTCAAGGAGTTTGGATATATTTTAAATTAAAGTTAATCATCCTAGTTTTGTTTCTCAAAATCAGTTAGGTAACAGCTATGAAATGCGGCGCTGTTATAAAAAAAACTAAGCAACCAAGTATTTTTTAAATTTTCAGGTTGACACATTTTTCAAAAAGGCCCCACTGAAAGACGAAGTCAAGAAAGCTGAGCTGCGTTTATGCAGTTTTCTGTCGGAACACAACATCTCATTTAGAGCTATGGACCATCTTAGTGATGTTCTAGTGAAGTGTTTTACCGATTCCGATATTGCGAAAGAATTTTCCTGCAAGAGAACCAAAGCAGCCGCTATAACTTATAATGTTTTAGGACCCAATTTCGAAAAAGAAATGATTGAAGACATACTTGGTACTGCATCTCCTTCAGGTAAACCAGTATATTCAATTATAATCGATGAGAGTACAGATGTTGCAACAGTCAAAGTATTGGCAATAGTAGTTAAATACTTCTCTGAAACTAAATGTACTGTACAAACCAAATTCCTTGATTTAGTTGATTTAAGTGGTGAAACCGCAGGTCATTTATTTAACTCGTTGTCATCAAAATTATCCGAATTAGGTTTAGAAATAAAAGACGTAATAGGATTCGCTGCTGATACTACGAATGTGATGTTTGGTCAACATTCTGGCATTGTTGCAAAAATTAAAGAAGTAAACCCAAAGTGCTTTTTCATAAAATGTGTTTGTCACTCTGCAGCATTAAGTGTTAGCCACGCCTGTAAAATACTGCCTAGAAATTTAGAACAAATAGTAAAAGAAGTATATGGATATTTTTCTCAAAGCAGCAAGCGTCAAAGAGAATTTGCTGAGTTCCAAAATTTCACAGACACTGAAAATCACAGAATTTTGCGTCATTACGACATAAGGTGGCTTTCACTTCATGCCTGTATTAGTAGAATAATTGAGCAGTGGAGGGCATTGCAATTGTTCTTTCAAGACCAATACTTGAGTGATCGCAATATGTCATCAGAATTTTTATTTAATTCTTTTACCACTGATATAAACAAATTGTACTTTTACTTTTTGGACTACATTTTGCCGATTGTAAACAAATTTAACATAATTTTTCAAGGCGATTATCCGTGCATTGATAGACTGTATGATGATGCATCTAGTATGTACTTGTCGATTTTGGGTTGCTTCATGAAAACTAATTACATCAAACGTACGGACAATGTATTTACGTTAGACCCAAAGTCTAATGTAAATTATTTGCCATTGAAAGATATGTACTTAGGTATTCAAGTAGGCCAAGAATTAATCAAACACAGAGACAATGTAAACATGAAAGAACAGATTGCTGAGTTTTTCAGAAGGTGCCAATCATTTTTAATTGAGTTGAGCACGCAATTGAAATCACGTTTGCCTTTTGAAAATCCAGTTTTTCGAGAACTGAAATTTCTTGACCCACACACTGCCGTGCATAAAGAATTTCGCAGTTTACGAAATGTGATAGAAACTTTCCCATGCGAAGTACAGCCAGAACAAATGCAGTTAATTGACGAAGAATATAGAACCCTAAAGTTTCATCGCGAAGTAAGTGATTTGTTACAAGCTTCCAGCACTGGCTCACCCATCTCGTGTGAACAATTTTGGGTGGAAGTTGGGAAAATTTCTAACAGTGATGGCATGTTAAAATACAAAAATATAACTAGTTTTAGTAAATCTCTTCTATGTATACCGGTGTCGAATGCTGCATGTGAGCGCATATTTTCACAGATAAATTTAATAAAAACGGACCAAAGAAACAGGTTTATAAACAAAAATGTGTCAGCTACCTATTTTAAAAACAAAGCAAGGTGTTAAGGATGAAGGAGGTTGTGTAAATTTTAATCCTTCGAAAAGGATGTTAAAATATAACTCTAACATTTATTGTGAGTATGAATAAATAAAACATGTTAAGAAAATCAGTATTTCTATTGGTATATCTGTCATAAGTAAGTCGGTATATTTCAGTATTTTTTCGAGGTGCCTCGGTATTTTCGTAAAATTTAATCTGGTCACACTGTTCCTTGCATTGCATTGTGTGGTGTGAAATGAAAACAAAACAAAGATTAGTTAATTTTTAGCAAAGAAATGGATTTTGTGGCTAGAGAATTAGGAATAAGTAGTAAAAATATATTTCCTACTGCGTCACCCATTTTATTTGCAGCAGTTGTGCACACAAGCTGGCTCAAAAAATGGTTAAAAAACTTGGAAGTGGAAACCACAGTCTATGATGCAGAATTTTCCTCGCAACCTGGTGAAATTACTTCATATCCACGACAAAAAATATTCATTAGGGTATGTAGTCATTATCTTAATATTTAATAATTTTCCTGTTTATTATCCTTATTGAAATATTAGGTATTTACAATGGCATTGATTGTATCTATTTAATGTTGTAGGTCTTGAGCAAGAAGGTTTCCAAGGTCCTGCCCCTGCCGCGATATAAGCTCAATGAGAACTCATCAGAAACCACACTCACATTTTCACAGTTGCTTCAGTATGTCTCACAGAGCAACCAGAGATCTCTTTGGAAGGAGTCTTTTAAAAAATATTGTCAAAACAATGAGAGTAATAAAGAAAGCACCATAGTTAATCTATTAGAGCATGACCAGCTGGTAACTGAAGTGGTGCTGCGGCTGTATGGCTGCAATATTATTAGGATTAAGACAGACAGTTCTGGTAATCACATAGAATACAAAGAAATGATATCAAACAAAAGTCTCAAATCTTATGAAACACATGTCAATTTGCTAGCAGCTTTATTCACTCTAGAAACAGATAACAACTTCTATGTAATATATAGAGGACATTTTGAAAATACATTACTAGACTGCTTGAATTTTAGTCCTAATTTGATAGACATGAACTATTGCAAAGGTTTGTTCATATTGTACCAACTATTGAATTTGTCAAAGGCGATGAGTGACCGCGGGCTCAGTCTAGGCATGCTTACATTACAAGACATCTATATGTCAGAGAACTTGTGGCTCCAAGTGCTACCTTCCATGACAAATAACATTCACTGTTTAGACACTTCATTAATCTATGAGCAGAGAAGTAAACAGAGTCCAGTCATAAGCACCCAAAGTCAAGGGAAGAAGGATGAGTTTTGGAGGAACAGCTGTGTTCAGCTAGAGAAGTTATGTATGCTATGGATACGCGGCCGGATATCTAACCTGGAATATCTCTTGCATTTGAACGTTTTGGCGGGACGGAGCTCCAATGATCCTCAAGCTCACTTTATGGTGCCCTGGGTCACAGATTTTGCCTCTAGATGTGGTAAGGAAATATTTGATATTGTACAATATTTCATATCTTTAGTGAGATTGTTTAGATACAAAAGAAAAAAAATGCTTAAAATAACCAATAGATCATTCAGTAGCACAAGGGCACCCTTATCACCTCAAGTGATAAGCTAATTATATCCTATTTTTTCATAATTATTTTCAAATAGCTGCTGCAGTACTGCTAACAATGCTCCACTTAATCTTGATCACACTAGTTCTTTTCAAAACTAAAAATTTTCTTTTATTTTCAAAAATTACTGTTTCACTCATAATGATTTTTTCAACAAAATAAAAAAATAAGTCTGATTTTAGTAATTATTAATTTTTATACATAATTATGAATGTCTTCAAAAACATGATAAAAATAGATATATCTGTCTCTTACAGGCAGAAACTGGAGAGATCTGACCAAATCCAAGTACCGCCTTAACAAAGGAGACAGACAGCTGGACATGACATATGATGTGAGCTGCAAGGATCAAATTCCACACCATGTGTCCGATGCATTATCAGATATCACATGCTACGTGTATCTGGCGCGGAGGTATATAAACCTTAATGTAAACATGTCAAGGTTGAATGTTGTACACAACACATTCAGAGCACAGCTTTGGTTTGCTGGTATTTTATTAATGTTGAGTCTATGTTTAATTATAATGTCAGAAGAATGTTAGAGTTGCAATTTAATATTTTTACTGCTAGGTTAAAATACAGCTACAATGGTAATTAGAATTTAAAAGAAATATTTTAATTGTAATTCTATGTAAAGTGTAGGGTCATTATACTCTTGATCATGTGATATCTCGTCACGCTTTACTTCGAAGGGGCTGACTAACTTTCATTAGTCATTGCTTCGAAATGCGAGCTTACAACCAATTTATCCAGTAATGAAATTGAGCCTTAAGAAAGAGCAATACAAGTTCTTCCAAATTTTTAATCAATTAGGTTGAAGCTTTACACTTATTATAATATTCAGGACACCCAAAGAAGTGCTATGCAAGCATGTACGGAACAACTGGGTGCCGGCTGAATACCCAGCCTCCATCCAGCGCATGCAGGAGTGGACGCCTGATGAATGCATACCAGAGTTCTACACTGACCCCACAGTCTTCAAGAGCATACATGAAGATTTACCGGTGTGTATCATTTGAGATCACTTCTTAAAAAATTTAGCCTTCAAATCGCGAGTAAACCCGTTTCTATTAAATTATTACACAATACATACATACATACCAAACATCCTACTAATATTATAAACGCGAAAGTTTGTAAGAATGGATGGATGGATGGATGTTTGTTACTCTTTCACGGCAGAACGGCTGAACAGATCTGGATGAAATTTAGCACAGAGATAGATTATAGAATAGCACATAGGATACTTTTTAACCGCGGGTGAAACCGCGGGGTGCAGCTAGTACATAGGGGTAGGCAGAGACCACTTCTCTCTACTTGCCACGATCCTGGCATACATCTTTTGCTTCTCCCATTTTCATGAGACTTCATACACGGTCGTCGGTTACGGGTACTCTTGACCTGGCCTTTCTCTGAGACGTCTTCAATTCGTTCGAGATACGTATCTCGTATCTCTTATTAGACAACGTCAGATAATATGATGGTCAAGCTTTAGGGCGCTCCTGGACGGGCCATATTTTTACTGCATTACTGGCAATATTGTCGACTTATAGCTAGGCCGTCATCATCAGCCATGTTACAAACGTATTACTATAAGGGTCACACTTCAAATATTGCCTGGCCAAACTCTAAACATTACTGGGCCAGTATTGCGGTGAAAATATGGCACAATACACAAGTTGATTTTGATTGACGTTCATAGTTACGCTGTTGGCCAAATCCCACTTACTCGAATACTAACTTTTATAGCCTCAAAACAAGTGATGAAAGAATTTGGTTCCCAGGATTTAGGAGTACCGTCATGGGCTACGTGCGCTGAAGACTTCATCACGAAACACAGAGAGGCGTTGGAGAGTAGCTATGTCTCGGAAAACCTTCACCATTGGATCGATATCACTTTTGGATACAAGTGCGTATGGTAGTAATTATATTTGGTCGCCAGTTTTTAACGCAAGTTCTAGAATCTATGACTTTATACAATCATACTGTAATATGACTAACGAGCGGCCAGCCCCGGCTTCGCACGGCACCTATAAAACTTCCGTAAAAACATCTATCTGATAGTAAAAACCGCATCCAGAAATCCGTCGCTACTCGCTTGGTTAAGGAGGAGTTAGCGGATATACAGACAGAAAAAGAACAGACGCGGAATGCTGAAATTTAACTTTTTTTTTAATAATGAATATTTTACTTTATCTGTTGTAGCAATTTAGCGACATGGGATTTGTTTTTTGCCTATGACACTAGAAATTGTTCTATTTTCTAGTCTATGCTAGATAGCATAAGAACAAACTCGGAATATGGAGTTTGCACAGTGTTTTTGCATGTACATAGTCTAGCCATAAATATTGTTACAATACAAACTCCTTCGTTTATTTTTTTTTCTGCATTTAAATTTTGAATTCGTTTATTATGTTGAAAACTACAATCAATTTCCCGCCATTTCACATATATTTTTCGTGATTATTACTAAATTTACAACATGGAATGGGGTGTCAAAGATAACAGGATTGCAGTGATTGCGTTGCACCAAAGGAGTATGGAACCGTCGGTCATTTTCAAGACTCTTCAAAATCTTGGTATCAGCCGTATGTTCGTATATTGTAGTATCGACAGATATACCGACTCTTCCTCTGTTGAAAACCATAAAAGATCGGGGCGGCAGCGTGCGATGAGAACTACTAAGGCTGTTAATGCTGTTAAAGCCAGAATTCCCAAAAAACCCAATTAGGAAACAAAAAATCTTATCGCGAGAAATGAAGATACCCGCTAGGACTCTATCGCGTATAATAAAACAAGACCTGAAGCTTAGTGCTTATCATCGATATACAGGACATGCCCTTAATCAATCGCTGCAGTTAAGGAGAGTGGATAGATCAAAACGTCATCTATCCCGTTACGCAGGTGAAAGTTACAGAAATATTATTTTCACCGACGAAAAAATTTTCACGATAGAAGAGCACTACAACAAGCAAAACGACAAAGTGTACGCTCACAGCTCTAAAGAAGCTAAGGAAGTGGTTGGAAAGGTACAGCGTGGTCACCATCCTGCGTCAGTCATGGTTTGGTAGAGGGTATCCTTTCACGGCGTCACAAAGCTTCATTTTTGTGAAAAAAGGGTGAAAACTTTGGCCAAAGTGTATCAAGAGACCGTCTTAGATGGTGTTGTAAAACCCCTTAGCAATACACTTTTTAAAAATCCACCGTGGAGTTTCCAACAAGACTCTGCACCTGGTCACAAGGCGCGAACTACCCAAGCCTGGCTGGAAGCCAATGTTCCGGACTTTATAAGGGCTGAAGACTGGCCCTCCTCTAGCCCAGATCTAAACCCCCTGGACTACAAATTATGGTCAGTTTTAGAGGGCATGGCCTGCTCTACGCGACACGCCGACATAGAGTCACTTAAGAAATCTTTGAAGCAAGCAGTGGCTAAATTTCCCATGGAAACAGTCCGTTTATCCATAAATTCTTGGCCAGACCGACTAAAGGCCTGTATCAAAGCCAAAGGTAGTAATTTTGAATAAAATAATAGTTATATTTTTGTTAAGACTTCAATACATGTGTACATATAATTTTTATTAACATTACATTACTGTATAAAAAAATAAATGCATTTTCATTTGTAACAGAACTTATGGCTAGACTAGGTAGATGGTTTGTTCAGCAAAGTCAGCATTGAAAATGTTATTATGAGGTGTTTTTCACACACGATTAAGTCGATTATTCAGACTATAGTTTCAACCGTACTCGGCGGTCTTTATCTAGGCAAGTGCGCACGCGCGGCTGCGTCTCGCTTAGCACTCAAGATCAACGTACGTACGTGGTAATCGTACGTGAGTAATTACCGTATCATATAATCTAATCAGCATTGATAAGTTTGCCTCAGAACTTTCTTAGCCTTAGAAATCTACCGGCAATTATTTATGGAATTCAATTTTTTCTCAGACTGTCTGGCTCAGCAGCAATAAAGGCGAAAAACGTGTGCCTGTCGCTGGTAGACGGGCACACAAACACTCGCCGAGGTGGCGCAGTCCAGCTCTTGACTGCGCCTCACCCTCCGCGAGCCTCCAGGGCTCTGCCCCCCGCGCCGCCGAGGCTACACTGGACTTCACCAAGAGACGCCAGTGAGTGACATTCAGTTTCATCTAGGAATAACATGTGTCCCAGTATTGTACCCTGTGCCAGTCCTTAAGACAGACACATTGTTATGTTACTCCAATGAAAAATGTAAATATTTTCAATAAGTTTATTTTTTTGTTATTGGAATAGTACCTATATAAAATTAACTACCTGTCCAAAAAAAATTTAAAACATTTATGTCTATACTGTCGAAAGTTTTTCTCAAAACTAAAGTGATAATAGTAACTCTAAATTAAATGATGAAATGAATTTGCCAATTTTGTAATTCTTGCAGAGAAATCTATAAAAATTGACAGTTCTGATGACGTATCTGAAGACGAAGAAGAATCAACAAGTCTACCTCAACACGTGTCTCGATTGCACGTGCCGTCTCAACGCGTGAGGTCGCGACACAAAAGCAACAGCCGAGCTCGGTCCCTTTCTAAAGGCGTTGAAGATTCCCCACAAACACATTCCACTGAAGGACGAGCGTCCTCACATTCCAGATATTACAGGGTCCAAAGATCAGAACTAGGAAAGGGTGTCATATACTTACCGAAAGAATTCAATCCGGTAGCGTCAATTTTAGCTTTGGAAGCGTTGGATAATTTCAAAACAAAATGCTTCCTCAGCAAAGCGGAAGAAAAAGAAAAGCACAAAGAGAACTTGTCTACATTAAATTTGTATCCGGTTCCGCAAGAGATTAAGCAGAGTAACGCTAGTGGGTCTAAAGATGACGATACGGCGTTTACGAATCACATATTCCTGGCGTCTTACGAGCAAAGTTACTTGAAGAAATTCAGTCAAGACGCGCATTTAGAAAACGTTTTGAAAGAACGAAAGAGCAGGTCGTTTAACTCAAGGTATACGACTGATGCGGCGATTTATAAGCAGTTTGTCACTGAAAGCAGAAGGCAGGATATGTTGGTCATCGGCTGCCTTATAGTAGAGATCTTTCTCCACACGCAAATGCGACCATTGAGAACGTTAAGCGACAATTTTCTAGAAAGATTCAATACCTGTCGGACAGTTCTGAAACACAACTTCAATGTGATGCCGAAATGCGTGAGTTACATCGCGTCATTGCTTTTGAACGTGCAGCCGCCGAGCTTGTCGTTCAAAAACGATTTGACACCGAAAAAGGAAGATCCCTTGAAAAAAATTGTAGTCACCGACAAGGGCTTACCTGCACCGACTCCATCGCAACTACTGCAGCCTTTGCTTATGCAGCATTTGATCCCTTTCCCGTTAAACTTCAGCATTCTATACAATCTTATCAGCACCCTACACGAATACGAGCTGACAAGCAATGAGCTTAACATTCTTTACATGTACGAATGCGATGGCGTCCAATGCGAAAAGTACCAAAACGTAGACAAAACAAAGTTCTTTTTCACACAAAAAATTGCCGAAGGGAAAATCCAGGCGTGCGCTGCACATTTAGACGTGCTGCTAAACCAGGTGAACTACAGTCAATTTGACGTGCTTGATATATTTCTAGCTCATTATATCGAGCTGTTGCAGAACAAAGATACGTCAGTTCTAGCCGCTTGGTATTTATTCGACACGGTGAGCAAAGCCTTGGGCCCAGCGAAAACGAGAAGCAAGCTTCTCAAGCACATTTTGAACCTCTACGAAGATGACGACTACGTAATGGATAAGCTAGAACATAAAGTAACAGACGTTGACGGAATGACAGCAAATGGCTTAAATGCAAGCAAGCAGAAGTTCGCAAAGTTGTATCACAACATTTTCCTGCTTCAGCTGATGGTCAGGCTTGGATTGCAATGCTTTTTGGACAACTTCACACAACACTTGGTGGAAGCTGTTGGCGGGTACAAGGATGTCAACTCGGAGGCTGGTTCCCCGGGACATTTATGCCACAACCGCTCTATGGCCAACAAAAAGCCTAGATATTCGGATGACAACGTTAAAAACGCTCTGACGACAAACAATGACATATTCTCTCCTGACACGTCCTACGGATCTGAGCACGTCGCGACTCCGAGCGTCGAAAAGACCATGAGTGATGTGTTGAAAGATAAAGACACGGACAGCAGAAGCGAAAACGAGCTCTTTCATTTCGAAACTGACAAAGACCGGCTTCCAAGTCGGAACAGCCGGAGTAAATCTCCCGCTGAATCCATAGACTCGTTTAACTCTTCAAATGCTGCTCAAGAGAACAATCACACGCCGTCTCCGTCTCGAGATTTCCCTTCTCCAATCAACTCGAAATTTCATTTGAGAGAACCCATCATTGTTACAACAGACGGAAACTGCGAAGCTTCAGCTAGAAAAACACTTTCACCAACAATAGAGATTCCCACAAAATCTATGTTTACGAGCTACATACATTTCGCTGAAGAGGATGACGAGGAAGTAGAATTACGTAAAGAATCTCACGCGAGACATGCAAAGAGCTTAGATGTAAGTAGAATTGTAGAGAACCACGTCTATAAAACACCTCAGAGTGACGAAGACTTGGATTTCAAAGACGGTGGGTCTTGTAAGATTTCAGATATGAGTTCTGAAAGCCTTATATGGCTGGCACATAGGCTAGGCCCAGTACTTACCTGTAGATATATAACTAGAAACTTGCTCAAGATGTTAACACTGTGCTATATTGGTAAAGATAATTTGAGTCCGTGGGAGAATGGTGAAAAAGACGAGTTTGATGAGATTTCGATAGTGAATAGTAAAGTCGTCGGCGACAGGAATGCAATGAAGGTGATCAATTGCCTGACTTCTATTGTCGGTGAGTAACCTCATTCTAAAGTTATGTCAATAGCAAAAAGCTCAGCGCAGATTGTCGCGGTAGCGATTATTGGATATCCATTCAACATCCATGACGTCACCGTCACGCTAAGGCTGGCATTGACTGCCTCGGTGCCTCAGTTGGTAGTGAACCTGCCTTCTGAGCTTGGGGGCGTGGGTTCGATTCCCACCTAGGGCAAACATTCATGTGATGAGCATTTGTGTTTGTTCTATGTCTTGGTGTAAATTAAGAAATTCTGGGTGTATTTAGAAATATCTAAGTATGCATACCAATCTCTGGCAGCCATAGTACAAGTTTTGCTTTGCTTAGTTTGGGGTCAGGCGACCGTGTGTGGAAGTGTCCCGAATTTATTTACATATTTATTTATTTATATTAAGCGGAGCGTTGCATAATTGACTAATCATCGAAATCTTCGCTCCACTTTAGTGGAAGCTTTCTGATTGGTTAATTATGCACAGCTCCGCCTCAGTGGAAATACAGCCTAACGGTGATAAGACATCTGCTTAACCAATGGCGTCAGTTTGCTGTTTTAAGATAATTTGATTATTTCTGGTAAGTATCTTTTTCAACCTTTTCTTTTATTTCAGCGATGTACGGCGAACAGCTGATAATATTCCAGTACCTACCTCACATGAGCGAGCTGATCGCGTCGTGTCGCAAGCGACTGTCGGCGCCGCTAGAGGGCGGAGTTGTCGCGTGCTTGAGGCTCATCATATACCTTATACCGTACATGAGCGATGTGAAAATTATGGAGCAGTTACAGGTGAGTTGGGCCCGTTAGCTGAACTATTTATGTAAGGAATCCAAGCTAAAATTCTGATATACATAAATCATATCGTCAAACATTTCCTCCAAAGGGGCTGGTAGAAGTGTATTACAACACCCAAACTTCGCCGGACGAGATTCAGTCCCAATTTCTGATGTAGCAAGTTCGGTGTAAGCATGAACTTGACAAGCCTTCCTTATTTCACAGCATTGATTGGCATTGATTGATCATCTTACTCTTACTAATATTATAAACGCGAAAGTTTGTAAGAATGAATGGATGGATGTTTGTTACTCTTTCACGCCAGAACGGCTGAACAGATCTGGATGAAATTTGGCACAGAGATAGATTATAGTCTAGAATAGCACATAGGATACTTTTTAACCGCGGATGAAACCGTGGGGCGCAGCTAGTTTAATATAATCGGATTAATTTATCGCGCCTAAAATATGTAAAATTATTGCATATAGAAGGCATATTGCTACAATGTATGTATCATAATGTACCATTGTACATTATGATACATAGCTTGGACTTTTTTTTACTTTGGTGTGTTCAAGGTTGTGAGGTTGGGAAGTAGTTTAATTTAAGAAATTTTAATAAGTTTGCGCAAAGAAATGTGTCAGTACGTGTAGCTATGAAAGTATTGGCACAAACTAAATACTTTTTTTAATACTTACTTTTGCAAAACTGTATATATTTTACGAATAAATACCTTAAAAAAAATCGTGGGCGTCTCTTTACGAAGCCCGATCATGTAATTATTTTTTGTTAACTTCCAGGACACATTCCTCAAGTGTATCCTGCAGCCGGCGCTGCGGCTGGCGTCCACCAGCCGCTCGTCGTACCCGTCGGGAGCGCCGGCGCGCGGGGCGTTAGCGCGAGCACTCGCCGCCGCGCTACACGCGCTCGCGTTACGAATCGGCCCTGAGATGTCGCGGAAGCATCTGTGCGCGCCGCCGTTGCAGAGGTAACCTTGACTTTGACCTAGATCTAGCGTCCACCACTTGCACTTGCCACCACTAGTTCGTATGGTGACGTTACACGTGTTGACATTGGGGATCGGACCGGCATTTCGCGCAAGGATCTGTGCGCGCCGCCGTTGCAGAGGTAACCTTGACTTTGACCTAGATCTAGCGTCCACCACTTGCACTTGCCACCACTAGTTCGTATGGTGACGTTACACGTGTTGACATTGGGGATCGGACCGGCATTTCGCGCAAGGATCTGTGCGCGCTGCCGTTGCAGAGGTATCCTTGACTTTGACCTAGATCTAGCGTCCACCACTTGCACTTGCCACCACTAGTTCGTATGGTGACGTTACACGTGTTGACATTGGGGATCGGACCGGCATTTCGCGCAAGGATCTGTGCGCGCCGCCGTTGCAGAGGTAACCTGACCTTGACTTTGACCTAGATCTAGCGTCCACCGCTTGCACTTGCCACCACTAGTTCGTATGGTGACGTTACTCGTGTTGACATTGGGGATCGGACCGGCATTTTGCACAAGGATTTGTGCGCGCCGCCGTTGCAGAGGTAACCTGACCTTGACTGATGTCTTGAGTCTTGAGTGACTTGAGTCTAGGGTCCACCAGTCGCTCATCGTATCCGTAGGATGCGGCAGCGCACAGTACCTTAGTTAGCGCGCTCGCTGCTGCGTTACACGCGCTAGCATTGCAGATCGGGCCGAAAATGTCGCGGAAGTATCTGAGCGCGCCGCCGTTGCCGCGTTGCAGAGGTAATTCGACCTTGATTGATCTAGTCAGTCAATCAGTGAGTCTAGGGTCCACCAGTCGCTCATCGTATCCGTAGAATCCGGCAGCGCGCAGTGCCTTAGTTCGCGCGGCGACGTTACACGCGTTAGCATTGGGGATCGGACTGACATTTCGCGCAAGCATTTGTGCGCGGCGACGTTGCAGAGGTGACCTGAACTTGACTTTGACCTAGGTCTAGCGCCCACCAGTCGATCGTCGTATCCGTAGGATGCGGCGGCGCGCAATGCCTTAGTCCGCGCGCTCGCTGCAGCGTTACACGCGCTAGCATTGGGAATCGGGCCGGCATTTCGCGCAAGCATCTGTGCGCGCCGCCGTTGCAGAGGTAACCTGACCTTGACTTTAACCTAGGTCTAGTGTCCACCAGTCGCTTATGGTATCCATAGGATGTGGCAGCGCACAGTACCTTAATTAGCGCGCTCGCTGCTGCGTTACACGCGCTAGCATTGCAGATCGGGCCGGAAATGTCGCGGAAGCATCTGTGCGCGTCGCGGCTACAGAGCGACTACGGTATGTCGACTCTTTTTATTGAGACAGACGTATGTTTACACATAGCCTTGTCACATTCTCGCATGACAAAAAGTGACGAGAATAATTTTGTCGCGCGCGCCTGCTATTAGGGCTGTATATGAAATCCTATTTCCATGATGGTTACTTTTTGCCGCCGACGCTGTGTGACTGCGAATCGGGTTAGGGCGCAAAAAGGTTCATGGTCGGCGGCTGAACGTAACCATCATTGAAATAAAAGTTTATAATACACCCCCTGACTGTGTGACCTTGAGCTTGATCTTGACCTAACTCATAATCCTCACTTGCAACTTGCGTGTGCACTTGTAAGCCTCATTGGTGAAGTCTATACTGCCGCTACAGCAGTCACCTGACTCTCACCACGACCTTGACCTGGCTGCAATCTGATGAGGTCTTATCAGGTCAGGTCGAGGTCAATACGTTACTTGTTGACTTCTTACCAAGTACCAAACGTCGTTAAATCAGCCCGTTTTTTCAGGTTTTTCCTGGCTTTTGACAAAGCGACCGGTAAAACTGACAACTGGCCTAAACATGACGACGCAGCCGCCGACAAGGTACATTCACTATCAATTTTTCACGTTTACTTGCTTGAATTACATCTATTTCAGCAGATACAAAGATTCATACAAAACAAAGAATCATATTAGTGAAACAGACTCAACTACATCGATACATGAATCGGGTTTTATTTAAAAAAAATGTTAACTAAGTCTCTACTATTAAATTGAAAAATAACAAAAACGTTAATTAAACTAAAGAATCAAATTTTTATTATCCATAACAACATTTTATTATCCTTTTAATCATCAGCATCATGTAAGCCGAAAAACTTCTACTGTTGGCCAAAGGTTACCCTCAATTCTATCAAATTTACTAACAAACTAGTTTTATACTGCTAAAAAAAATGGTGTGGACGCGGGCGATAGGTATTCCTACACGCCGCGGGTACCGGACGTAGGTCTAATTTATGGAGCCCTTGAATCGAGGAGAATTCAACGATTTTGTCCATAGAAAAACGAGCTTTATGTCAATTCTGTAACGTACAAAATTTGCGCGGACATCCGCCGCGTACGGTTGCGAAGGTCGCACGCTATTGTACGCGACGGATGTCCGCACAAGCTCTAGCGAATACTTAGAGAAGTATTGTTATAGATATGCGAGTCGGAGCCGTCCCCCGGGCGAGCGGAGGGTTTCCTGGAGATCTGCCGCGACGGGTCGACAGCCGAGTGGCGCGTGCAGGACGGACGCGTCGTTCGCACCGACCTGCCCGACCTGGCCTGCTCGCCGCCCGACCACGAGCTGCCCGACCACGCGGCGCTCACTGTACGTTGTAACAATAACGAGTGTTGACTAGATACCTTCCTGACCTGGCTTTAGTAAATAAATTAAAAATTGACAAAAATATTTTTTGCATTTTTTACATTTACAGTTTAATTCTAAACAAAACAATGTAGGTAAGTAATTTTTGAAAGTTTAATAACTGTACCGTAATAATATGTTGTCTCCCCGTACAGGCGCAAGAAGAACTGCTGATGGTATTCGATGAGGAGCTAGCGTACCAAACGTACACGACGTTCGCTAGACTAGTCGGCGTCGACGCACTGGACCGGAGTCTCAAGAACACTGACACTGTCCGCGCGCTGTGCCGGAAGTACGAGCAAAACCATGCCATCAGGTGATGAGAATAAAGATTATATTAGATTTGCGTGAAGTCTGCAACACCGTTTATGCATGAAATTTACTGAAATGGGGAAAGGGAGAGTTCATTATCGCCATCACCTTATCATCATTAAAACTGTAAACTGCCGTGATTCAAAATAAAGACATGGTCAAAGGACATAAATAAACTTATACGCGTTCGTTGGCATTCGTTGGCTTGGTGTGTGTGTACCCAGCATTAATTTATAATTTGTTTTTTAATTTTTAGTTTTAGGAAATAAATACTTTTATTTATTTAACTTTTTTATGTGCAGCCAGAACAAAAACCCAAAAAAAAAACTTGTATTTTTCAAATTTAGATTTTCAATCCACTGCAATGGTTTCAATCAACATGGTTGAAATTTTAAGTATTGTGGCCACAAATCACACATTTTGTTATTTGTACAAACACACAATTTCCCCAGCTCTCCGCTGCAAATAAGCCGCGACAAGCGTTTCCAACCGTCTCTGAGCGACGAGCCGCTGGCCCGCCGCGACGTGACTCCAACCAAGCACGACATCGTCAACGACCACATATCCAGCTCCAACAGCTTCGGATCCAACGTCACGTTAGTGGGGAACAGGATAGATGTCGCCAGCGACGTGTGTGAAACTAACTGCCAGTACGGATTCGATGTGGTTGCCTGTAAGATGGACAATGGAGTTAAAAGCAATCGGTGAGTGTGTAATTGTTGCGCTCTTTAGCAAGCAGCAAATATTGAATTTCCAAAAATCGGCCTTCGCTCACGCAACGCAGAGTTGCTTATCGCATGTCGCAAAAATAAAAATGGAGTTAAAAGCAATCGGTGAGTTTGTACCACAGACCTAAGATTTTTTTTGCTTCGCAAAAGACCAACGAAGCGTGGGACAGAGAAGTCTCCATCGAAATGTAAACTCCACAAGAGAGAAAGAGGTCGCCTACAAATAAAATCTTAGTCAATTTTTCTTTTGTCATTAATGACAGCGCGCCACCTTTGAGCACGCGAAAATTCCTATGATTATTATTTTTTACTAGTATCATTATAAATTGAATGAAAAGAGAGCAATTAAAATTGTATGCAGTTATGCCATCTTGTGCGTTTAGCGATTGTGATGTGAATTCAAGATTCAACCCACAAAATTTGTCGTTTCATGGGTAAATATGAAAATTCCATTGTGATGTTTTTGTCTAAATTTTGTCTAAAACATAACATAAATTGGTTCCAAAAACCGATTTACCAGCGGTATGTTGTTGTCGTTTCTTCGTAACATCTATATTTCCTAGATGAAAGCAGAATTGGTGATAAAATTCAGCATTAAAATATTAGTTAGTTTACGCTCGATTTTCACTAGAGATGGATAAAAAGATGACGTCATTATTATCGATAGTTTTTATCAAAGTTCATTAGGTAGGCGATGGGTGCAATACATAAACAAAGCATACATTTTTGAATCAATGCCATCAAAAGTAAATTGATATTCTTATGAGTTTGTACTGAATGATGAGGCGTAAAACATTTTTGTATTATATATAAGTATGTACCTTCAATTTCTGATCATCATTTTTAATTCAATTTACACATTTTGGGTGTCTTACATCCAAGTCTAATTTAATTATATTTAATTAAATTAAATAATATATATGTAAATTATAAATAAATGTACAAAACCAATGAGATAAGTATTATTACTTATCCTAATCCATATACGAGTAAATTTGGTCAAGGGTCACAATTCGAAGCGAATTACTAGGATAGTATTATGTTGATCTTATTATTTACTTTTCTTATGTTAATTTAGATACATGGTGACACTGATATCTAACTCTTCCGCCTAGCTTAACACCCGTTTAGTGATTAATATTCATTTTAGCTCAGCAGCGGTGTTATACTTGGAACAAAAAACAACTCAATTGGTATGCGAAAGATAATATTTATCGACAAGCACCCGGAGGACCATTTTTGGTCAATCGATAAATTAATAAGTACTTTTCACAACACTAATTTACTCACGCATGCGCAAATGTTTTTTTGTATCACTATCGAATTGTCACTGTCGATCTTTTACATCTTAGATCTGTGGTTTGTACTGATTGTAATTGTTGCGCTCTTGGCGTAGCTCAATTAGCTGATCACCCGTGGGGCGATCGGTCAGCAAATGTGAGTGGTTGACCAAAAAGGGACCTGGAGTGATTTTAAACCGTTATTTTTTTTTTTTGAATTTTTTAATCTGTGGTCTTTTAGCTTTGTTTTGGTCTAACCTGTATATTTTTAGGTGCCGTAGTTTTTTTTTTATGATTTTTTTTGTGAGCCGAGGCAGTTTTGGAAAAATTACACCTTACACACAACGCACGCTAGTTTTTGTGATGTCAGGTAAGTGGATACAATCAGTTTTATTGTTTTATTGTACTTTTGTTTTAGCCAGGGAATTCAACACGCCTGTTTTTATTTGCTTTGTCAACTTCCGTAAGGCGTTTGATACTGTTATTTGGGAACGCCTCTGGATAGTCTTATTGGAAATGGGGGTACCACATCATCTAGTATTCCTTCTCAAACGACTTTACGAGGATGGCACAGCAGCGGTAAGAGTGGATGATGTTCTCTCAGGCAAATTCAAGACTGAGTCCGGTGTTCGACAGGGTTGTATACTTTCGCCGCAGCTCTTCAACACCTACACAGAGTACATAATGCGGATTGTCTTGGATGAATGGAATAAGGGTATCGCGGTGGGTGGACGCGTTATTAATAACTTGCGATACGCAGATGATACCACGCTTCTTGCCGAAACAAAAGAAGATTTGGAAGAACTTCTGACTCGTCTGGAAACCACTAGCCTCCAATTCGGACTTGCCCTTAATAGAGAAAAGACGAAAGTTATGATAGTAAATCGAGCAGGACACAACACTGTAATAAGTGTAGCAAACTGTGAAGTAGTACAGAGCTACATCTACCTCGGTACTATCATTTCCAACTCTGGAGGATGCGAAGACGAGATCAGACGACGTTGTGCTATCACGAGGTCGGCAGTAGAACGACTGGGAAAGATTTGGAAGGACAGACGTATAACCAAGAAAACAAAGGTTCGTCTAATGAAATGTCTCGTTTTTTTTTTTTTTTTTTTTTTTATGTAGAATAGGTCGGCGTTTGACCACCAACTCACCTGATGGTAAGCGACGTTGTGGTCTAAGATGGAGCACGACGACCTATAAGGTACTTATTCACTCTAGCCTTGAAGTATTGTAGAGTGAAGAAGTACAAAGACGGCAGTTGAGTGAGGCGCTACAAGTGCGCTACTGCTCAGACCCGTCTTCGGAACGCGTCTTCGTTTTTCCAATCTTTCTCTACGGGGCCGAAACTTGGTCTCTGAAGCTGCAGGATCGCCGAAAAATCGATGCACCGATGCATCGATGCGATCGATGGAGATGTGGTGCTGGAGGCGGCTGTTAAAAATTCCGTGGACAGCTTTCCGCACCAACAACTCTATCCTCAAAGAGCTTCAAATAAAAGATAGACTATCGTCGATTGTGCAGATGCGAATACTGAAGTTCTTTGGGCATATCTCCAGAAGCGTGAATACAATTGAAAGGCTGGTAGTACAGGGCCTAATAAAAGGCAAGCGAAGCCCTGACCGACTTCATTAAAAAGGCCACGCAGACCACCATGGTACAGTGTACTCGCAATGCAGGCAACCGCCGGTTATGGAGAGGAATTGCGAGAAGAGCGGCAGCCTTGGGGAAGGAAGAAGACAGCGAGGAGCCTTGTACCATCTGCACAACCACGACCACTCTGCCAAGAGTGCACGACTAAGAAGAATTGTACTTTTAAGGTTATCTCTAGTACAACGAAGTCTCTTTATCTTGTGCAGGTCTAAAAAGACGCTCGTACTTGTCAGAAAGTGACGAAAGACAAGAAACTGACACTAAATAAGTCGCCAATAACGTAGTAACCGCAAACACGTGTTGACACTCACTAACGAAGTCGCATACTGACATAAAACATACCGCGCCCCCCGCCCGCGCACGAGTCGAAACTTGTTTCTACACGAAATTTCAAACGCGATTTACTCGAAATCAATTATTTTCCCTTGAGGTCCCTTTTTGGTCAACCACTCACAAATATTGCATTTCCAAAAATCGGCCTTCGCTCACGCAACGCAGAGTTGCTTATCGCGTGTCGCAAAAATAAAAAAAGATCGACCTTATTTAATTTTATGCTGCATAGAGTTTGCTTTTGCATGTCGTTCCTTAGGCAGCACTGCGGTGCGTACGGCGCGAGGCGGGTTAATGAATGACCTAATTTTAGCAACCGTTCACGTTGTTCGTCTTTGTAATCCGAGTGACATAACCTACATTTTGCACTGTCGGTATTTGTTTTTCTTTTTGGTGAATATAACACTGCTCCGCGGCACTAGACGGAAGCGTGTTTTTTTAACGCTTCTCCGCGCGGACAAAATTGACCTCGTTTTCACGCTCACTATGTGTGATGTGGACGCGGCGTGACGTGGCATTGCCTCATTTAGATTATATGCGAATAACTAACCGAATTATTCGTGCACAAATACGACCACGTAGAAACGTAGAACACCCCTAAATAAGCTGATGACATACTCTTTTGTACTCTGCGAGCATTTAAATTTAGCATAATAATCGTCTTGCCGCTATCAGCAGCTTTAAAGCGCTGAGAACAGATGCTCAAAAACATGCAGGCGCCTTCAACGCCGCACCCTGCCGCAATGCTCTGCCTTCTAAAAGCGAGCCGCTTGCCGCTAAGCCAAAAACCGGTACCGAGCGGTTAAAAAATCCACCCTTTTTTTCCTAGCCACCTTCGCGGCGACTGGCTAATCTACTGGGAGCATGAAATCGGCCGCCCTGACAAAGACTCCCGTTTCAACTTGAAGCAGATCAAGCTGCAATCGTTCGCGGGACACTCGCACTCCGTCAAGTCGCTGCACTGTCTCGACAACGAGAGCAGCTTCATGAGCGGGTCCAAGGATAAGACGGTCAAGCTGTGGTCGCTTCGGAACCAGGTATTATTGTTTACTTCAATTCAATTCTTTCATTGTGTTTACGGGTAAAATACATATAAAAATAAAAAAAATTGATTATATTTGTATATGTGACAGGGGGTGAGTCTGTCGCCATACACCGGGCTCCAGTCTTGTAGCAGATGACATACAAAAAAAAACAGATGTCAAAAATCAAACATTTGAGCGCCATAATCCGCTTTTCGGCATGCAACTACGTACTAAATTACACTAATGCTAAATGAAATAGTATAAATTTGTTTTTATTCCGGTTGTTACATCCAAATTAAGTACAAAATGAAATATCAAAAATAATTAATAAAATAGAAAAATAGTAAAAAATTTGGTTATGGGCTTGTGGTATGTCCTCCACATCCGGTACAGGGAACTGGAGTCCCAGTCGCGCACTGCGTCCACCAGTGCGTTGAGTGAGTTTGTAAGTTAGAATTATTATAAATAATCGGTACTTTTTGCGCACACGGTCGCCTGACCCCAAACTAAGCTGGCTGCCAGAGACATATGTATATATATACATATATTTAAATACATAATAGATATTAATACCCAGATATAGAACAAACACAAATGTTTGCCTTAGGTGGGTATCTAACTCACGCTCCTAAGCTCAGAAGGCCGGGAGTACCAATTGAACCACCGAGGCAGTCAAATATGTTAATTCTGAGTGTTAGTTGTGTACAGGCCGATTTAAACTTAATGGCGCTGTGAAGTTAGACGCGAAACGCTGCGCAGTAGCGAAAACGAAGATTTGCGCGGGCGTCAGAGAGACAAGGCCGCAAAGTCTCGCTTGCGGCGCACTTCACAGCCGCACCTTAACTTTGAATCAGTCTGTAACTCTACGTCTAACAATGTTGGGTATGATATAAAACCTACAACCTGCTATTCCGGCCCCGCTAACGAAGGAGGATCTGAAATATCATGTGCTCAGATTATACACCGTGGAATGTATACATCTCTCAACGATGGACATAATTATGCTAGGATATTATGGTACTAATCATTATGACTATCTTTTACTGTGGGGCCAACCCTGAAATCGCGAAAAAAACAGCTGTTCCATACACTTTGTCGACAATCAATGATTTTTTTGTATGGAACAGCTGATTTTTTTTTCAGGGCTGGTCCCATAACAACTAAATTTGGCGTGGCATTTACGACGTCCACTTCATATTTATAAATCAATAATATTTATAAGTTGTGATCGAAGGCCTAGGCATACATTAACAAACTGTCTCTTCCAGGGTGACGGAAACGCAACAACGCAATGCAATTGGACGTACACTGGCCATAAAAAAGGCGTGCTGTCTCTTTCCTTCCTGGAGTCGCTGCGTCTCGCCGTCTCAACCGACTCGGTCGTGCACATTTGGGATCCTTTTATGGAATGTGTAGTTTCGCAGGTAAATAATATTTACAGATGGGATAACGGTGGTGGACGGAGAATGAATGGAATAGAGTGTGTGAGGCGGGCATCACAATATATCGCATCTTCACTAATGTTGAGGAAGTGCGGGTGCCCGTTTCCAAAATAGTTTTAAAAGTAGGTAGTTCACTTTAAAAAAAAAACAATTTGAATAAGATCCGTTTTCAAGAAAACGGTTTGAAATTATAAATCAAATAGCAATCTAGTAAGTAGGAATCTTGCATAGACGTGGTTCATTCGTTCTGTCCAAACCAGAGTAATGTTTTTTGGGAGTATTCTCGTACTTATGTATGATTTGCTGTTCCTATGTAACTTCTACTTCCAAAACTGATAGACTGACTGGATGGTTTTGAATCCAATTTTGAGTTTGATTTGAACGCATGTACTGCACGGTTACTGCGTCAGCCTCGGTAGTCCGGTGTTGTTTTTACCCGACTGCGCAAGAAGGAGGGTCAAGGGCGCTGAAGCTGTGCATAAGGCGATTTATCGGTCAATTTGGTATGAGGTACTCACCAATAACCAATAAACGAAGCCCGCGAGCGAAAGGCTGGTTCAAAAATAAAAAAATAGGCCTAGTACTTTCGTGCGCGAGTGTACCCATGCGCAAACACAACCCGTCCACTTTCTTGCGTTTTTTTTTAAATGATGCGAACTACTAATGTATAGCTAATAAGTAATTATTTAGTTTGTAACTAATAAGAACATACTTGTTTCAATATTCAGTAACTAATAAGTACTTGTCTATTTTGCTTAGTAACTAATAAGGACTTGTTCATTTTGTTTAGTAACTAAAAGGTATTTGTTTCTTTTTTTTTTTTCGTAACTAAAAAGTTGTGTCAATTGGGGCAAACGCGTCTGTGGGGCAATTGCGTCTTTCAAGAATGACTGACAAACCCTTCACAAGTTAGGCGCCACCTACATCTTTTTTCTATCTTTAGTTGCAATAATCTGTACAAGTTCTCGAAAGACGCAATTGTCTCACAGACGCACTTGTACTAGTTGACGCTACTTATTAGTTACTAAACAAAAGAAACAAGTACTTGTTATTAAACAAAATAAACAAGTACTTTTTAGTTACTAAACAAAATAAACAAGTACTTTTTAGTTACTAAACAAATTAAACATGTACTTTTTAGTTACTAAACAAAATAAACAAGTACTTTTCAGTTACTAAACAAAATAAACAAGTACTTATTAGTAACTAAACAAAGTAAACAAGTACTTTTTAGTTACTAAACAAAATGAACAAGTACTTTTTAGTTACTAAACAAAATAAACAAGTACTTATTAGCTATACGTTAGTAGTTTACGTTAAATTTCATTTGCCCCAGTTGAGCCTACCTATTTTGTCCTAGTTGGATCATCTCAAAGCGCCGGTGAGTATAGTGCGTGCGCTCGGCGACGGCTCGGCGGCCATACTGGCGGCCACCGGCGACGCGCTTCGGATCATTGATGCGCGCGCGCCGCACTCCATGTACGAACTCAAGGTACGTGAACCACTTGCTTACTTTCCTTGTTAATGTTGGTAGGATTATCTAAATCAGCCATATTGGCGGTCAAACGCAAACCTATTATAAAGAAAAAAAGTAGGTACATATATAACTGCCAAAGAGATAAACCGATTTTAGTTCAGTTTTTTTATTTGAAATGCGAAGGGGATAGTATAGGTCTAATGGACCTAAACCAGAAAACCAAAACTTGTATCCAAGATTTTTAGTAATATTATAGTTATTTATTGATAACAAAAATGTTACATGTCAATAGCTTACAATTCATCATGGTATAGTAATATACTCCCCAGTTTATAATATACTTAATAGTTAATTCAAAGTTACTTCATCAATAACGACATCATTAAAAATGTTTACCTAAGACAGATAAAAAAAAAAATACATCAATACATACCTGGACACTTGCACACACGGTCGTCGGACCCCAAACTAAGCAAAGCTTGTACTATGGCTGCCGCAGACTGATATACGTACATAATCGTATATATTTTCAAATACATACTTAAATACATATTAACACCCAGACAGAACAAGGACAAATGTTTATCACCCAGACATGGAACAAACACAAATGTTCATCACTCAAACACAGAATAAGCACAAATGTTCATTACCCAGTCATAGAACAAACACAAATGTTCATTACATCTCTTTCTCTCTCTCGTCGATCCTTCATGGCTGAAGATCGCGACCACCATCTTCCTTCACCCAGCAATTTGTCAGTGTCCTCCACTTGTTCCGGTCTGTAGCCATTCGCACCAGTTCCTCAAACCTAGACGAGCTATTGAGTAGGTATATACACATTAGTGCGGAACGCGGTCCATGGGATCCGAAGCATGCGACGCCAGCACCACATGTCGAATGCGTCTATTTTCTTTCTTTTACCATACAAAAATGTTGGGAGAACGAGCGCTCGAACGAAACGGATCTTTGTTTTTTTTTGGTAATTCCTCTATCCTTCCAAATCCCTTGCAGCCGTGTCATTGCATCCTTTGCCATCCCAATTCTCCGTCGAATATCGCCGCACCAATCACCATCATCTTTGATATTGTTCTAAATTTTGTTCACCACATAAATGTATGTAAATACGAGTAGGTAGTGTGGGGGCTGAGCTACCCACGTCCGTAGGAGTGTACTCTATTCTGATTCCCTACACGTGGTCCCCGGGTAGTGCTAACCGGGTAGCAAACTCTGGTGGGAGGCTTCGGCCGTGGCTAGTTACCACCCACCGGACCAAGCCATGCCGTGAAATGACCTAGTCGTGTTTCGGGATGTAGTCCGGTGTAACCGTTCCGAAGACGGGTCTGAGCTGTAGCGCACTTGTAGCGCCTCACTCAACTGCCGTCTTTGTACTTCTTCACTCTAAACTTCAAGGCTAGAGTGAATAAGTACCTTATAGGTCGTCGTGCTCCACCTTAGACCACAACGTCGCTTAACATCAGGCGAGTTGGTGGTCAAACGCCGACCTATTCTACATAAAAAAAAAGGTAGTAAGTAATGAGGTAAATGTTACGTGGTGCAGGTGCCGATGTCCGCGACGACGTTCGTGCGCTGCATGTGCGTGTGCGCGCGCGGCGCGTGGGCGGCGTGCGGCCTCGCGTCCGGACACATCGCCGTCGTGGAGCTGCGCACCGGCCTGCCGCGCGCCGCGTGGAAGGCGCACGACGGAGAGGTATGTGCGTGTGCGTGGGCGGCGTGCGGCCTCGCGTCCGGACACATCGCCGTCGTGGAGCTGCGCACCGGCCTGCCGCGCGCCGCGTGGAAGGCGCACGACGGAGAGGTATGTGCGTGTGCGTGGGCGGCGTGCGGCCTCGCGTCCGGACACATCGCCGTCGTGGAGCTGCGCACCGGCCTGCCGCGCGCCGCGTGGAAGGCGCACGACGGAGAGGTATGTGCGTGTGCGTGGGCGGCGTGCGGCCTCGCGTCCGGACACATCGCCGTCGTGGAGCTGCGCACCGGCCTGCCGCGCGCCGCGTGGAAGGCGCACGACGGAGAGGTATGTGCGTGTGCGTGGGCGGCGTGCGGCCTCGCGTCCGGACACATCGCCGTCGTGGAGCTGCGCACCGGCCTGCCGCGCGCCGCGTGGAAGGCGCACGACGGAGAGGTATGTGCGTGTGCGTGGGCGGCGTGCGGCCTCGCGTCCGGACACATCGCCGTCGTGGAGCTGCGCACCGGCCTGCCGCGCGCCGCGTGGAAGGCGCACGACGGAGAGGTATGTGCGTGTGCGTGGGCGGCGTGCGGCCTCGCGTCCGGACACATCGCCGTCGTGGAGCTGCGCACCGGCCTGCCGCGCGCCGCGTGGAAGGCGCACGACGGAGAGGTATGTGCGTGTGCGTGGGCGGCGTGCGGCCTCGCGTCCGGACACATCGCCGTCGTGGAGCTGCGCACCGGCCTGCCGCGCGCCGCGTGGAAGGCGCACGACGGAGAGGTATGTGCGTGTGCGTGGGCGGCGTGCGGCCTCGCGTCCGGACACATCGCCGTCGTGGAGCTGCGCACCGGCCTGCCGCGCGCCGCGTGGAAGACGCACGACGGAGAGGTATGTGCGTGTGCGTGGGCGGCGTGCGGCCTCGCGTCCGGACACATCGCCGTCGTGGAGCTGCGCACCGGCCTGCCGCGCGCCGCGTGGAAGACGCACGACGGAGAGGTATGTGCGTGTGCGTGGGCGGCGTGCGGCCTCGCGTCCGGACACATCGCCGTCGTGGAGCTGCGCACCGGCCTGCCGCGCGCCGCGTGGAAGACGCACGACGGAGAGGTATGTGCGTGTGCGTGGGCGGCGTGCGGCCTCGCGTCCGGACACATCGCCGTCGTGGAGCTGCGCACCGGCCTGCCGCGCGCCGCGTGGAAGGCGCACGACGGAGAGGTATACACAACCTCGGATCAAACTAGACAATAACATGGCGCACGGCGTATCATATAGGCGAAGACAAAAACCATACAAAAACTACGCTACTGTCGTATACGTACACAACACTCACACATTGACGCAAAAAAACTACGCTATTCGCTTGGTCATTCTTATCTCGACATTATGTGCATTGGTTTAAGGTATAATTTCGTGTACATAAATATACATAGTGCGTTATTAAAGTGTGGCCAGGACTACATTTTGAGGTTCTTTTTAAGAACTGTGCAGTTTTTTACAAGTCAATTTTGAAAAAGCCGTAACATTAAACTCTTACAAAATTAAATATGTGCAGTTTTAAAATGTTAAATCTCCTAAGTTGGTATATTGGAACGGAAATGGCTAACGTAGAGTTTGGGAATTAATATTAGTTTTCGTGCAATTGTAAATGTTTTTCATGGCAACATTACCACGCACACACATTGAAAAAGAAGTGGCTTCAGCAAGATATAACGCAGTGTTCCATCGATTCCTCTAGATTGATCTGAGACCACAAACCAAAAAGATTTCAAATAAGGTCCAATTGTGGAACATACTGCCCGTTGCTACCAGACATGCTCCCTCGCTCGCTAATTTGAAGGATGCCGTTATAAAATTGTATTTATCAAAATTGCCTTGTTGAATTTATTTATTGATCTTTTCTAATAAGTATGTGACTTTATTTTAGTGATATTTTATGGAAAAAATCGTTTATTTTATTAACTAGCTATTTTAAGTATTAGAATGCATTATATTAGAATGGCATGTATGTTTTTGTAAGTATAATTCAAATAGTTTAAGTGTATCTCATTATTATCACTCTTATATTTGTTAATGATATAATTTATTTTTGTTAATTAAAAATATTAAATATTCAATTCGTAAATATAATATTATTCAAGAATTAATTAATTTAGTCGATTATTCCGACTATAGTTTCAACCGCATTCGGCGGTCTTCATCAAGGTGAGTGTGCGCGCGCGGCTGCGTCTCGCATAGCACAATGTGTCATAATGTGTGAAAACGACGTAAGTTTCCATAATACATTTTTTCAAGAATCTGGCCTGGGAAGTTGAGTAAACACAAAAAAAAAATTGGAAAATAACAATTCGTAAATATTTTTCAAGAATCTCGCCCGGAAAGTTGAACTTTCCATCAAATTAATCTCGTTGAACTTTCCATCAAAGTGAATCTCGCCCTAAGTGGAGTCCGAGCGAGTGTGTATTTACGCTGAAACTGCTTACCAAAGCTTGCTTAGAGAAGCGGAGCCAGTTTTCAACAAATCGGACAACATTCCACTATACATATGTTATTTGACTTTGTGTTTGTTCTTATATACAATGAAGACGTCTAAATTGCCTTTTTTACAGGTACTCCGATTGTCGGCAGTGGACGAACGCAGGTTGTTCAGCTCCGGTCTAGACCAAGTCACAGCGCTGTGGAAGGCTGACGACGGAGAACTTATAGCGCACATGAAGTAAGATTTATATTAAAACTGTCAAAGCTAAATGAAAAAAAACTACTACTTTCCGTCCATAAAAATGATTTAAATTTTTTTTTGCTCACATTTTTTATGAAAATTTGTTTGGATCAAATTGATATGATTGCATGATGAATCTTTGTACCTTGTATCAAATCTATCTTCAGTGACTTTATACTTTTAAAAACGTTGAAAATGGAAATGTCTGACCGTGATAGCGGCGCTTCAAAATCTAGGCCTTAAGATGAGAAGCTAACAAAATCCTTTGATGAATGATATCAAACTTTGTAAGCCATTTTTTTACCATATAAAATAAGCTTACCTTTCCAGGGGTACAACCGAGCCCGTCCACTGCCTCTCAGTGTACAACAACGAGTTAATAACCGGCACCACCAACAACCGCATCGGCGTCCACACTTCACTAGGACCTGACGCTTCCTTCTCCAGCACCAAACTACGTTCCGACTCGTTTAAAGGCGTGCTAACTTGCATGGCCGTGCTGCCCCTTAACAGGCTGCTTTTGTTAGCCAGTGATAATGGAACGATAAGCTTACTATGCTGAGAGATACAGTTTAATTTGACTGAGAGATACAGTTCAATTATACTGAGACAATAGAGAAAGAAACATACTCTAGCTTTAAACTACGTTCCTACTCGTTTAAAGGCGTGCTAACTTGCATGGCCGTGTTACCCCTTAACAGGCTGCTTCTGTTAGCAAGTGATAATGGAACCATAAGCTTACTATGCTGAGAGATACAGTTCAATTTGACTGAGAGATACAGTTAGTTCAATTTGAGTGAGATAAAAGAGAAAAAATCACTCTCCGGCATCTAACTACGCTCCGACTTGTTCGAAAGCGAGCTCACTTGCTCGGCGTTGCTGCAGGCTGCTGCTGTTAGCCAGTGGTAATGGAACCATAAGCTTACTATGCTAAAAGAAACAGTTCTCATTTGACTGTGAGATACAGTCCAATTTGACTGAGAGATACAATTCAATTTGACTGAAAGGTACAGTCAAATTGGATTGAGAGATAGATCAATTTTACTGAGACAATAGAAAAAAAGAAACATTCTCCAACTATGCTCGGACTCGTTCAAAAGCATGCTTATTTCCATGGCAGTGCTACCCATTGATAGGCTGCCGTTGTTATATAGATAGTAATAATTGAACTACAAGCGTATTATGCAGAGATATGCTTATTTGATTGCACCTATTTGGCAATGAATGTATTTTTTTAGCAACATTAACAAATGTCAAACACTACTCGAAATCGACGCATCATTTTTAAACACAAAATTGCGATTGATTAATTCAATGGCATTCTTTTCCAGACTATAAATAAGAATAATAAATTGCAGTTGAAGTGCGAGACTTTAAAACTTTAACTTCAAACTTATGAATAAACCAACGTTGAAACTTGTGAAAACCGTGAAAATTTTCGATCTGAACATAATTGACGATTTTAAGCGTCAGTTAAATGGATCCACAAGAACTGTACTAGCTAATTTAAGCTTAATTTGCCGTAAGCTTAATTTGCTAAGAATATAGGTACTTAACCTAACCACAATGCTACATATTACTCCTATAGACACACACACAAACACACACACTCTTTTCATCACTCTCATTCACCCCATCATATAAACAGTTTTGTATAAATGTCAATGTGTATGTATGTATATATGTACTCTATGAAAATGAATGTATTAAAAAAATCACAATATTAATATTGGGAATTAATTTCTCGTTTGTAAATTTGTTTGATAGTATTTATAGGTAGAAAAGATGTAACAATAAGTCTAAGGACTTAAACACGATTTAAATATTATTTGTTATGTAAATGTAGATACTATAATAGTTAGTTGATTTAGATATTTAAGCTTGTAATTAAAAAAAAAAAACAACTGAGAAGGAAACCAAAATGATATTCTTAACAGAATATATTTACTTGAGAAAGACTGGCATCGATTCTGGTGTAACACTTTATAAACTAAACCAAATTGACAGCGCGTCCTTTGAAACGGTTGTCATCTTTTTCTTACATATTGAAATAAAAAGAGACAGATACTTTTTATTCTTGTAAGATTGGTAAAGTTTGCAATAATCGATGCCAGTGACTAAGTACTAAGAAACGTCCAGTAGGGCTGTTTTAGCTAATGTATTATCTGTCTCGTTTTCTCGCATGACACTACTCACTCGAAAAAGTTGACAGAGCACTTTAAAACATAGGCTAGTTTATTTAACGTTTGTAAATAAGAAGGTGAACATTGAGTTCAATTTAATTTACAAAAAATATATGATCTCGTGCATAATTGATTTCATAATAGTTTTTATCACATGCCGATTCTGTTACATAATTCTCTGAACTAAACTAGGTATTTGAAATTACTCTCATCCCTTTCCAAGTACTTTGAAATAGAGATTCATTATAACAGCCTCATATTATACATTTTGAGACATGCTCGTAGTTACAAAGCTGCGATAGTCGTCGAGCTGTCACATATGTATGTGATCTTAGATTTATTTAAACTTGAGTTTAGTTTAGGCAATAGTACAACAGAATCAAAGTCACCATTTATAATGCCTAATTTGAAGGTTTGGAGGACAAACACAAGTAACTTTTGCAAAAGGTGAATTGAGATAAGCTGAAAGATTAGCAGTATGAAGATATGTAGCAGGGAAAAAGCTCCTATAGGATCACTTCATTTGTCATCTTCATTTTGCGACCGAGCAAGCGTTAGCAAGCGAAGCGTCTCTGCTTCAGCGTCGACGAAAATAATTTCGTATCGTATTATCCAGACATCATTCGGACAGAATGATGTCTGGATTTTCTGTCCGGATCTGTCTTCCTCAACAGTTCGTATTTCTTAACCGATTCTCTTGAAATTTTGTTAGAAGGTTGAAATGACGGAAATATGATTTTCTTCGTAATATTAAAAAAAATCTAAAAATTTACCGAAAAAAAAATCATAATTACCGAACCTGATCACAAAATTTCACGAGAATCGGTTGAGGAATGCGACCTGTACAGGAGCAGTGACGCCGGCCGCGAGATCTCCAGCTTGCAGAGCCACAAGTTTAATTTATTTACCTCACTGATTTTATTGATAGATTTTTCCTCCTCACACATCTTTGCGCAGCTGATCTTTGCTGGAAAACACCTTAGGCGAGGTACTCGGGTAAGGCTATTTCACTCTGCCTTAATATTGGAATATTGAACATTTTGAAGACGATTTTGCCCAACCATTAACATTTACTTAGATGGAGCAAATTACACTCGCATATACATGTTACAAAAACCCTGTTGTATAATTGAAGGGCATGTAAATACACTTATGGATACATAATACACTTAGGGATTCATGCAAACATACCAAAAAAATGCACGTTAAAATTAGCAAGAGTTATGACCGGTTTAAGAACGCAAGAAAAAAAGTTTATAAAAATCTTAACAAATCTGTACGCGAATACGGCACCACGCGAATAGTTTACAAACAAAATCAACGCAATTAGCGTCTGCGTTCGCGCTTTTAGGATTGCGAAGCGCGATGTGTGTTCAAAATGTCATAGTCAATATTTAATATAAACTAGCATAATTGCATTCTCTAGTCGATACTGGATGCATACGTCGCGGATACAACGGTTTTTGTAACACCCTGTATAGGCTTGGTTTCTTCTGTCCCGATGGCACGGTCCCATTACTAACTACTGCCATTTGCCTTTTATTGACGCCGGTCCACCGGACTAGATGAAACCAAGCCCATAAATATATTCTGTTGTCGAATCTACTCCCTTTTTGTACTGCGTCAAAAAAGTTCTCAGGATCCCCATTTCTGTGCAAACGACAAACTGAACAAGCATATTAATTAATACCAAACTGTAGTAATATATTATGTTTAAATCATTCATTGCCTAGTTCTCTTAGTTTAATTTATCTTTAAATTATATTCTGTAAAAGTGACTTGCCTGGAACATTCAATGTTAATGGCCAATACATTTATATCTGATTTGAATAAACGTCTGTTACAAATAAGTCCGTGTTTCTACTTTAATGTCCCGGTTCGCCTCGTAAACAAGATATAATCCTACTAATCCTACTAATATTATAAACGCGAAAGTTTGTAAAAATGGATGGATGGATGTTTGTTACTCTTTCACGCCAGAACGGCTGAACAGATCTGAATGAAATTTGGCACATAGATATATTATAGTCTACAATAGCACATAGGATACTTTTTAACCGCGGGTGAAACCGCGAGGCGCAGCTAGTATTTAATATTGGACCTCAGGTTGCAAAGAATAGAGTCGCTTATTTTGAACAAAAAAAACGGAATATTTCCAAGGGTTTTTTCTCATAGGATTTATTTTAATAAAAGACATGGAAAAAGAATCATCCAGATGGAAAATTTCATCCAGATCCGTTTAGCCGTTCTGGCGTGATTCAGTAACAAACATTCATACATCCAAACTTTCGCATCCTAATCCTAACTAATATTATAAATGTGAAAGTGAGTTTGTTCGTTTGTTTGTTTGTTTGTAACGCTTTCACGTCTCAACTACTCAACCAATCGTCTTGAAATTTTGCATACATGTTGTCTGGGGAACAGAAAAGGACTTTTTATCCCGAAAAAATAAATGGTTCCTGTGGGACCGCGGGTGAAACCGCGGGGCGCAGCAAGTTTCTAATTCTAGGATTATCTCTCCTTCGTATGTCAACAACATAACAATCTCCTCTATTACTGTTGATGGCAAAATTGTCCCTTAACCCAAAGGCCACAAAACAGGCATACGGGCTTGCGTATGCCTATTTTGTCGAGTTGATATCGCACAAACCATGCCGATGCCGTGGGGTTGGCGCGGTGTAAGTACAGTTTTACCAAACACACGCGCGGTGTTTCGTGTTCAAGCCAGGGACCCAATTCGGAGATATGAAATTTTCATCTCACTTTTTTTATCCTTGTTGCTCTCGTTTGAAACGTCGTAGGTGTGAGAGTGACCAAGATAAAATCTCATCTCATCTCACGCGCAGGAATAGCCCCCCTGGCCTGCTCAATTAAAAATGTAAGGAAATTGCAGCGTACGGTAGGCCTAAAAGGGGCAGTAGCCAAGTTATAAAATAAATGTAACAAAAGACCTTTCTTTGTTATTTCCCGACATCTGCGCGAGTTTTACAATTATGTTTACTAAAAAGAAATATGGATCATTTTTCATTTAACAAGACCTCCATTGAATATTTGCCTTGGTGGATTTTTGCTATAATCCTCTTCCATTTGAAGAACAAGTATGACATGACAGAAGTAAACTGTCATTTCTGAAAAATTGCCGTAGACGGAGAATGAACAATACTAAGAACAATGCAATGTTTTATATTGTTAATTAACTACTAATATGAATATTATAGGACCTACGATAGGTAATAAGTAAACATTTCGTATTTTTCCTTGTTTGTCAGCGTAGTGGTGATCTGCAGATAGATTGTAAATGCTCTCATAAATTTTCTTAGAAGAAATCGAACTGGGAAATTACAATGCCGCATCACAGCTCTCACCGGCCGAGTACTTCGTCCCTGGGGCGACACGCCAGCATATTGCCAAAGGGTTCCAACTTCGACCTCATGTCCGAGCTGAACCTGCTCAAAGAGGAAACACACACCGGCGACCACTTCCTCACCCCTAACCAACTCGAGGTCGTCTACCGCACCAACTGCGTCACCGGACTCACTGAAGACATGGCCAAGGAACTTTACGAGATGCATGGCCCGAACGAACTCAAGGAACTGAAAGGAACCAGCTACTGGAAAGTCTTCAGGCACAACTTATTCGGCTGGTTCCAGTGCCTCCTCTGGGCCGGCGCGATACTCAACTTTGTCGCCTTTTTCTTCGCTAGTAAAATTGATTCCGGAAGCGACGACGGCGGACATTCGAGCATGGAATACCTATACTTGGGAATCGTAATCACGTGCACCATTGTCGGAACCGGCCTTTTTGGATTTTATCAAGAAGCCAAGAATATTGCCGTTATGAGCGGCTTCGAGAAAATGGTGCCGCCTAATGCTGTCGTTATCCGAGATGGAATCAAGAAAAGCATACCTAATAGTGAGGTGACCATAGGAGATATAGTCGAGATGACTGGCGGAGAGGTTGTCCCAGCTGATGTTCGAATCCTCACATGTAGCCATTTCAAAACTGATATGGCATCTTTGACGGGAGAGTCGGAGCCGATACATCACCAAAACGTGTGGACTCATGTTAATCCGCTCGAGTCCAAAAATATGGCGTACTTCAGCTGTCCGATAACTGAAGGTACCGCCAGAGGAATTGTCCTGGCCATCGGTGAAATGACACAAATTGGAAAAATTGCTGGGCTGGTGACGGGATTAAAGAAGGAAGAAACTCCTATCGCCAAAGAAATCACTCATTTCATCAAATTGATTTGCGCCGTGGCTTTCATTATGGGTTTCGCGTTTTTCCTGATGGTGTATTTCACTCAGGGCAGCTGGATATCCGCGATGATGTACATGCTGGGGATCATATTGGCCAACGTACCGGAAGGCTTGATTGTGACGTTGACGGTTTGTATGACACTATCGGCAAATCAACTGAAGCAAAAGAACTGCCTCGCAAAAACACTACAAGCCGTAGAAACCCTCGGATCAACTTCGTGTATTTGCTCCGATAAGACTGGAACTTTGACAGAAAACAGGATGACGGTCAGCCACTTGTTCTGCAATTTCAAAATTTTCGACAAAAACGATCACAGCGAAGTCGCTAAGCCGACGTACGCAAGCCTCTGTTTAGCTGGTTCGTTGAACTTAAAGGCTACTTTTGATCACAAAACTCTTCATCTACCAATAGAGAAACAGAAAATTATGGGAGACGCGTCTGAGTCCGCCATTTTGCGGTACTTGGAACTGCATCGTTCTGCCTTACAAGCTCAGGCTGATAATCCGAAGGAAGCAGAAATACCCTTTAGTTCCGCATACAAGTATCAAGTTACAATTCACCGCATGCTAGCGACTCAAAGCTATTATCTCATAATGAAAGGAGCTCCCGAAATTGTACTAGAATATTGTTCATCCGTGCATACCGACGAAGGACAACAACCTATCACTCCGCAAGTAAAAAAAGAGCTGAAGGCTTATTTTATTAAGCTTGCAAATATGGGGGAGCGTGTAATTGGATATTGCGACTTACAGTTACCATCGGAAACTTATCCCTTGGGTTACAAGTTTGATACTCAAAACAAAAATTTTCCCGTCGAAAATTTGGTTTTTCTCGGAGCTCTTTCCATGATCGATCCGCCCAGACAAGATATCGAAAAGTCCATAGCTCTATGTCGCCAAGCGGGAATCAAAGTTGTGATGGTGACTGGGGATCACCCTGTTACCGCCCTGGCCATATCTCGTAAATGTGGCACGATCACACAGCCGACTGCTTATGACTACGCGTTCGAACACCACATCGAGCTGACTGACGTACCGCCGCATATAAAGAACCGGTTCAGAGCTACCGTTATAACTGGAGATGAACTTCGTAAAATGTCTGTTCATGATTTAAAGATTGCTCAAAATAAATACGATGAGATCACGTTCGCCAGAACTAGCCCTCAGCAGAAGTTGTTTATTGTCGAGTCTTACCAGGCTTTGAAATATGTCGTCGCCGTCACAGGAGACGGCGTCAACGACTCTCCGGCTTTAAAGAAAGCTGATATTGGAATAGCTATGGGAATCACAGGAACAGAGGTTTCTAAACAAGCAGCCGACATGATACTGTTAGATGACAATTTTTCGTCTATCGTTTTAGGTGTACAAGAAGGGCGAAGAATTTTCGATAACCTAAAAAAGACTATAGCGTATACTTTGACTTCGAATACGCCGGAAATGTTGCCTTTTGTATTGTATGCTTTATTTGGATTACCTTTGCCCTTGACTCTAATGTTGATTCTGATAGTGAATGTCGGAACTGATCTGTTGCCGGCGATGAGTTTGGCGTACGAGGACTCTGAACAAGATATAATGTCGATCCCGCCGCGCAAGCTCACCGACCACCTCGTGGACAGAGTCCTTCTCTTCATGGCTTACTTCCAGGTAGGACTCATTCAGTTTTTCGCGGGCATGTTCTCCTACTTCATAGTTTTTGCCCAAGAGGGTTTCTTCCCTTCTACCCTTATGTTCACCCGCAATATATGGGAGTCGTCATCCACAGTGATGAAGGATACTTTGGGTCGTCCTTGGCTTTTTAGTGACAGAAAAAGGATTGAGAGACGGGCGCAGACGTCTTACTTTTTTGCTATTTGCGTGACACAGGTGTCAGATGTGATCATTTGCAAGACAAGGCGAGTGTCGCTTTTGAGGAAGGGCATGAAGAATAACGTTCTAAACGCTAGCATCATTGTAAATTTAATTTTAGCCCTTATTGTGACATACCTGCCGATTTGTAATGAAGTGTTTGCTACAGAGCCTCTTAATTGGTACGATTTATTTTTAGCTACGCCATTTGCGGCTTTGATGATTTTAGGCGATGAATTGAGGCGTTATATAATTAGGAATAATATTTCCAAATGGGTCGAACAGGAAACATACTACTGATTAATGTACCTACGTACTTATGGGTGTTTAAGATTTTTGTAATATTTTATAGCTTGATAAATAGTTTTGTTTTTTAGGGCTCCATACTAATTTATACATAGGGGAATATATTTAGTGAGAATTTGGCATCAAATTCCCTCGTAAGACAATTTGTTAGGTAGGTAAACACCTACTTAATTTTAAGTTTTTATGTTTCGACAAATACGCGAAACCCTCAACGAGTTTTTCGCTCCTTTGCGTTTTAACTCAAATGCGTTTATTTATTTTTTTGTTTTAAGTCAATATAGGTTTAGTTACAACTATTATTAATTCTTATTCTAATATTATTGCATCGACATACAATAAAGGTTAGGTTTTGTTTATATATTGTTTGGTTTGATTCTATTTACTAGTAATATACCTAATACAAAGCTAGGGTCTCCAAAATAAAATTATGTTGTTCTAAAGGTGCCCTTGACGGGCCATATTTTATTGCAATGTGTTCCTGCGATACTTCCGACTGTAGCCCGGCCATCAACAGCCATGCTAGAAATATTTGACTACCTCCTATATGGCCAGGCCACACTCAAAATATTGTTACAATATTGTCAACATCAGTATTGCAACCACACATTGCAGTGATAATATGGCCCGACTAGGAACACCTTAAGCTAGAATTTTCGATTAGTTTTTAACCGACTTCCAAGAAAGAGGACGTTCCCAATCAACTGCATGTTTTTAACCGACTTCCAAAAAAAGGGGGGTTCTCAATTCGACTATGTTTTTTTGTATGTATGTTACGCTATTGTATGTAAGTGAACATTTTCTTCAAGGATTTTTAATAATTTTGGTTAATTTTGTGATTAAAATTTATTAACAATCTAAGGTAACATGGGCGAAGAGAAATATATAATTTGTCGCCCGGTTAGTACTCGTACTTATCTACCTAAACTAGATAATCTCAAGCTGCAATCGAGACGTGTCCTTGCATCATACGGGTATCAAGTTCTCTAATCTACTTAGAATTATGTGTCTGGCACACATGACCGGGCGCGGTCCTTTATGAATTTAAAAGCGGCTTGCGCACGCGCAGATTGTGTGACCTACATTGCGCCTAAACGCATAGCGTACTTACCTACGTAAATATAGGCACACGGTTATTGCATAGCATAATCACTGGTTACTTTGTTGCTTTTGATTTAATTAACGGCTTGTCAAAGGTTTCCTAAAATGGTTAAAACCACTATGATGGCTTAAAGATCTACGCGCATACGGCAGTCAGCGAGTGACTGATGCGATTCGAAACGGAATGTACTCGTAATATGAACCTGATCGTTTTGTGTTGGTGTGTGTGTACATCCGGTTGTGTCGAATTGGTAGGTTTGTCTTATGTATAAATGGACAGATTCCTACACTCTATACATTTAGGGTTATTAGGCTATGACGATTCAACGATCTCGAAAAACCAAACCACTTAACAAACATAAAAAATCAACAACTCAATTAAACACAAGTACTTTTAGAGGATTCCGTCTACTTGCAAGCGGCGTCCGAACGGAACCTGGGGGGCTATTCCTGCGCGTGAGATGAGATGAGATTTTATCTTGGTCACTCTCACACCTATGACGTATCAAACGAGAGCAACAAGGACGAAAAAAGGTGAGATGAAAATTTCAAATCTCCGAATAGGGCCACTGACCAGCGTCTGATTAGCGCCCGACCAGCACCGCCTTGTGGTCAACCCGGAGCCCGCGCGCGTTCAACCCGGCATAACATTCCTCCAATGGTGGATATGAAAAACAAAGTTATATTTTTGGTATTAAAATAATAATAATAATAATTAATTCGGGACACTTCCACACACGATCGCCTGACCCCAAACTAAGCAAAGCTTGTACTATGACTGCCAGAGACTGATATACATACTTAGACATTTTTAAATACATACTTAAATAGATATTAACTCCCAGACATAGAACAAACACAAATGTTCATCAACATTAATGTTTTCCCTAGGTGGGAATCGAACCCACGCCCCCAAGCTCAGAAGGCAGGTTCACTACCAACTGAGCCACCGAGGCAGTCAATTAATTAAATAAAGTTCTTGTTAGTTGTTTTTGACTTGTTGTTTCTAAGGAAAATTGTGGACTGCGCGTGGATTATCCGCCGTCAAGCCGGTCGCGTACGCGCGTGGGCTGAGCGTGGCTTACCTGCGGTTTTTGCCAACAGCTCGGCAATCGATCTGCATAGGTATTCACAATTATTCGGAAACGTTTCCGTTCGGATTTCAAAAAATTAAAACTAAAATAATTCGATCCTCAGGCCCGCATGCTATAAAGACGCTCAGACAGGAATCTCGATTGAAAATTCGATTTTAACATTAAATCGAGATGACTTTAAATCGACATGAGACTTCATCACTCATGATTTCTTGATTCATGACTGAGCGTCGTTTTAGCATGCGTGCCTCAGTACGTAATTATTAGTTTTTATTTAAATGTGATTCATTCTTCCGATTGGATTTATACTCGATTCCTATTCCAAAATGTATAAAAGTATACTGAGTAGGTAGGTAAGTAGAGTGAGTAGGTATTCGAACAATTTGAAATTTGTAGGATCCGATCGGAAATGTTTCCGAATAAATTTGGAAATAGCACCTCTGAAAAGGAATTTATACCAATAAAAACATCAAGTTTATGTACACTATTGTAAGGCGTTAGGGCGTTGCAGGTGAACGAATACCTCAAAGAAGTTATGCCTTATCTACATATGTCACAAGTTTCACAAGTAACCACTGACGCTTAACAAGTAACAAGAAGTAGCGCACAAAGCTGCAGCTGTGGACAATTATTCATTGAGCTAGGTCAGTATTGTCCGCGAGGGAAAGGTCGCGCTGTGCTCTGATACCGGAGCACGACGTCACCGAATGTGGATCAGCATAGTGGAGTAAGGTGCGCCTTGATAATATTAAATACCTGCATCTATCATCATCATCATGTTATTATAATATACACCGCCAGGTATAGCATTCAGCAACACGTAGTGACGTCAATCGATGCTTAAGCAAGACCGAAATAAGTTTTTTACAACAAGTTCGAAAGAGACGGATGACGATGACGTCAATACGTGTTTGCTGAATGTTAGACCTCGTTATGGATTATGCTCATCATCATACCAGCTGACAGACGTTCAATGCTGGCCGAAGGCTTCCCCAATGATCTGCGACTTTCTGCTGCATGTATAGAAATAGCTTATGTAGCTGCATAGTGCTTAGACTAATTACAAGTACAAAGACCCTGTAAGGGCGCTGCAAAATAGGTGTAAGTATTTATAATCTTATAAATAGTATAACATCAAATCTTACACAGTATTATACCTATCATACTCCTTATAAATGTACCTGAAACGGCATCTTCGAGCATATTATTATTTGAACGCGTCAATAAGACAATGCGTAAAAGCATTGTAATTGGACAACTCATGCACCCCTGAGCTCCACTTCACTTGTCTCCGCTTCAGCGTAAATAAATGCACTCTGACACTGCACTGTTTTATCGTCTATTCATATTTCGACAAACCCACATTCGAACATTTATGAATTCATAAATTAATGTAAAGGCTAATTCTTAGTTTATTTAGTAGTATTAGAAACTTACGGGTCCAGCGATCATTTTAGACTAACTTTGCATTGGCTAAAGATCTTCTATTGCAATGTCGTCTAAAAGAAGACGACGAGCGAAGAGAGCAAGTAAAGATACTGACGAAGAAAGATAAAGTAATATAAAAAAGAAGAAGAAAGATAAAGTAATCTATAGAGTAACAAAGAGCAATTTCAATACTGTTTATGACCTTTTCACTTCTCTAATCATTCTGAAATAACTAAGATTTTCCTTGTATTATGGATTAATTCAAAAGCTAATGATGTGGACAACCTCCCTATGTAAAGGAATTTTTGATTTGCTTTGTCTATCTATTGGATAAATGATTCTAAAGTGACCCCTTACAAATGCGGATATTTTTCATAGCTCTATTTTCTCTCCAAAACGTTTTTTTAAACCAAGAACATAGGGACGGAGATATTATAGTTAATTTAATTGTACAATGTACATGCCTAATTTATCATAATCTGACAAATGGTTCCAAGTTATTAGACAAGCACGTTTGTATGTAAAATTTAGAGCATCGTCAAATTATAATTTTACTTAGTACTTTTTAATGAGACTGAGAATTTAAAAGTTTAAATTCTCAGTCTCATTAAAATTAAGTAAATACATGTAGCCCGAGTGGCTAGCCGTGGTGTCGGGAGTTTTTAAAGGCCTGAAAGCCTTTGACATGTCTTTCATTTACTAACGGAAAGGGCCCAGTATTTCCTTTTAAAGAAATTTTAATTTTATTATAAGACACATTGCGTATAACCTATATTATGCCGCGTTGCTAAGAAGCTAATTAGGTATCTCACATAAAAGTCCTTTTTAAGGTGTAAACGATTCAGTCTAGGTATTAAGTTTATTTGTGGACTTCCTGCTAAGGTATAGAGTTTGTGAGACACGATATATACTGGGCTATTTCAGCTTCAGAATTCCTTGTGGGTTTCCAGATTTGATGTTTAGTCATTTAGCGAGTGAGTGACCTTTCGCTTTTATTGGCCAAGCGGGTGCGAATCACAAGCAGAGCTGTTTCTGTAAAGAAAAATAATCGAGTCTCCATACAAAATAACTAGTCACGTGATCAATTTTGTATGGACTTGACTTTTTATTTTCAAAACTTGAGTTCTAAAATTAGTCCACTTTGTAATAAGACGGGTGGAATAAGACCCATATGTATTATTTATACTACACACATAACCAGCATCTTATAGATATATATAGATGTTAGTAGATATATATTTATTTATTTATATTCGAGACACGGTCGTCTGACCCCAAACTAAGCAAAACTTGTACTATGGCGGCCAGATACTGATATACATACTTATATACTTTTAAATACATACTTAATTAGATATTAACACCCAGACATAGAACAAACACAAATATTCATGAATGTTTGCCCTAGGTGGAAATCGAACCCACGCCCCCTAGCTCAGAAGGCAGGTTAACTACCGACTGAGCCACCGAGGCAGTCAAATAAAAATATACATGAGTAAATAGATCTGCATCTGACCTACATACGAGTATATGTACATATCCGTGTCAATATCCAATGTACCATAAATGTTAAACTTGTCCCGTACCTCGATTCATTTCATGCAAACATTAAACACAATCATACATCTGCAATAAAAATTTAAATGTAAGTACTTAGTAACTTGTATAGAAACTAGATGGAGTACGTTTTTGAAATATGTTACGGTCCAGCCTGAGCTTTAAAGAAATTGCATCAGGTTTTGAAACGGAAAAGGTTTCAGGTAAGACTAATTGGCACTGCACATACAGCAATTTCAAGTTTGAATTTTATTTGTAAGTTTGAGAAATATTTAGGTTATTACTGCATTATTCATTCTTGTTCTAAGCTTTCGTTAAAGATGTATTTTTCTTGAGCCTAAAGCTTTATAATGAATCGAATAGAAGTTGATGTTGACAGGGTAGAGCCTACTCGTACTTGTAAAGGGTCCGCCAGATAACTTTTTTTTGAAATTGCTAAAAAAAACTACTGAATATTTTCTCAAATTTCTTTTTATTTGAAAGTACAATCCTTCCGTCTAAAAAAAAGTTATCTAGCGGACCCTTTAGAAGGCACGGAGTTAAATTCTTATACGCTGAGTTGTTTAAGTCGGAGTAATATTGTATAAGTTACTACTGTTGTGTTACGTCGAGGTTAGCTTCTAACTCTTGACGCAAAACGATTTATCATTTTAACAACTGATAAGCAGTTAACTCTGAGTTAAAAAGATAACCTGAGCATTGCAAGTAGCCCTAGGTGCTCGATCATAGCTCATGACGGTGTTGTAAATGATAATCACCAACTATAGGCGCCTCTACCTAGCGTGTTGGTTCTGCCAAATAACAACCCAGAAAATGCCAAACAGAAATTGCTTCAGTTTTAGTAACTCACGACATTGATCTAAAAAAATCAAGCAACATGTTTAAAACATCTAAAAGCTACAAAATCGGCTAAACTGTCAAGTTATCTTGCAAAACTGACCGCGCTGACTGCATCGAGCTTGCACATGTCCAATTATTGGTGCATTCGTTATAGCTAACTATCCCAGCTTTCCTCTATAACTTCAGGCCCACGTTGTCTCCACATGTGGCATGTAGGTGAACTGATAGTGGTATTTGTTGCGAAATATGTATCAAGTGCAACATTCGGGCCCTCGAGTTGCTTTATATACGCTGCGCATGCGTGGTTGGTCACACGTGCACAAGACAAGGCGACAGGCGCACGCGGCAAAATGTTCACTAAGGTGAGACATAACTTTTTAAGCTATTCACTAAATATTACATTTCCTATAGTTATCATTCTACCTATAAACTGTTTATATGAGATCGGTACAGTATTATATCACACAGTTGTTATATCTACGTATTTTTGAGCGTCAAATTATTTAATACTAGCTGCACCCCGTGGTTTTACCCGCGGTTAAAAAGTATCTTATGTCCTATTCTAAACTATAATCTATCTCTGTGCCAAATTTCATTTACATCTGTTCAGCCGTTCTGGCGTGAAAGAGTAACAAACATACATCCATCCATCCATTCAAACAAACTTTCGCGTTTATAAAATTAGTAGGACTAGCTGCGCCCCGCGGTTTCACCCGCTGTTAAAAAGTATCCTATCTGCTATTCTAGACTATAATCTATCTCTGTGCCAAATTTCATCTGGATCTGTTCAGCCGTTCTGGCGTGAAAGAGTAACAAACATCCATCCATCCATTCATACAAACTTTCGCGTTTATAATATTAGTAGGATTGTAATTTTGTACTAGCTTCACCCCGCGGTTTCAACAATTGTACTAAACTCTTAAAGAGATGGAAATAGTAACTTTTTTCGGGATAAAAAGTAATTTTGCATTTAAATCCATTAATTTGTTTCAGCGTGAAAAAGTAACAAACTAACATGAAGTACATTGAGTTTCTATGTTTGTGTTCCTATGTTTTAATATTAGTGTTGTGAGAAGCACAGGTATGAATGTGTTGAATTTTTCAGTTATTCGTGTTGAGTTGTATGTGTGCGGCGGCGGCGGCGGCGCCGGGCGTCTTGGACGTCGGTTACGGTGCTGCGTATGCCGCGCCAGCGTACGGCGCTGCGTATGCCGCGCCAGCGTACGGAGCCGCATATGCCGCGCCAGCGTATGCCGCACCAGCGTACAGCGCTGCGTATGCCGCACCCGCTTACACCGCGCACGCGATCGCTGCGCCTGTCGTTAAAACTATTGCTGCCCCTGTGAGTATAATTACTTTTAGTCAGTGATCGCTCTAAACGATTGATTTGCGGAGTTATCGTGACATAATTTAACACAACATTTCATCACGCATTCCCCCCGAAGGGGCTGGAAAAAGTGTACAACACCCACTGTTCGCCGGACGATATTCAGTCCCAAGTGTGACAGGGGTGAGTCTGGTCTGTCACTATACAGCGAGTTTCAGTTATGTAGCAGATGACATTAAATACGTTCACACAATGAAAAAATTGGTGCATGCCTTCGGCCGCGTCCGAACCCGCTCCCTCTGGCTTCAGAGGCCAGCTTGCTCCTACAACGCTATCATCACGGCCTGCTCATGATTTTTGTGAGCCTTTAAACTTCTAATCTTGGCGGATACCAAGTGAAACGAACTTAAGGCGTCTCCCAGGCAGAAGCGGCCTGCGGTAGCGGCCAAATTGCCCGCCAGAGGCCGCCGATTGAAAAGTCCATTGGCTGCCACCGCAGGCCGCGTCTCTCTCGGAGACGCCTTAGTGCAATAAAGTTTGTAAAACACTACAATAATCAAACAACAATTAACGCTACATTATCGCAACAATACCAGCTACGCTTGCTACGCTGATTTTTTCCGTAGCACCATTCTACGCTTCTTAAAAGACATCAACGCAATCGATTTTTTTTTCGTAGCACACTGGATAGTATAACATCTTTATCAACATACCCACACTTCTATTTCGTTTAATTTTGTTTTTCGTAAAACTAAGTATTACGAATAGTTATTGAAAAAAATTAAGAGAGAGATCTTTGACCAGCAGTGGAACAAACTAGGTTTAATTTAATAAAGAGTCATTGGATTTAAAAATAAATGCAAGATGGCAACAATATTTGTTTTGATTTGTCTTGTAGGCTGAGTCTTACTGAGTGATTTTTTTCTTCTTAAAGGATTAAAATATCTTAAACCTAGTAAAATACTGTGTTTTAATGTATTGTTAATTTTGTGCTTAATCTACAGGTGGCAGTCCGCGCAGAGCCAATCGATCCAAACCCAGCGTACAGCTTCTCATACGGCGTGTCCGATCCCCACACGGGAGATCAGAAAGACGCCGCCGAGACGCTGCAGAACGGCGTCGTCCACGGATCCTACAGCCTGGTCGAACCCGACGGGCACTTAAGACGAGTCACCTACACGGCGGACAAGATTAACGGATTCAACGCGGTGGTGGAAAGGACTGGCGGTGCTCATGCTGTAAGTACCTTCAAACTTATCTAGGTCTTAGTAACCACAGATGCTAAGCAACGGACGAAATTGTCAGTCTTAGGACGGGAGACCAGCATGACACAGCTAAAATGTTGTAAAACCACAGCGACGAATTAACGACGATGTAGTACAATTCATGAAAGAAAAATTTAAGAGTCCGGCGACCAGTTTAGACTAACTTCGCATTGGCTTAAGGTTTTCTATAGCCATTTCGCCTAGAAGAAGACTACGAGCGAAGAGAGCAAGTAATGATACTGACGAGCCTCTAAAGTTACGTACAAAGTGATAAAGTGCAATTTCAATTTTTTTTATGACTTTTACACTTCTGTAATCATTCTTAAATAACTAAGAATTTCCCTTGTATTATGGATTCATTTAACAGCTAATGATGTCCACAACCTCCCTATGTAAAGGGATTTTTTATTTGCTTTGTCTATCTATTGAATAAATCAGTCAAAAGTGACCCCTTACAAGTGTGGATATTTTTCATAGCTCTATTTTTACTTGAGGACGTTTTTTAAAAGAAACAAGAACATAGGGGCGGAGATATAGTTTAGTTAATTGTACATGCTAAATTTCATCATAATCTGACAAATGGTTTCCAAGGAATTTAACAAGCGCGTTTGTATGGAAATTTCAGAGCGTTGCGGGACTCTTAATTTAATTTATATTTCTTTATAATAAAATTTGTGTGCTTGTAAACGCATCACTGTTAAACCGATTTAGCTAAAATACTGTACAGTTGTAAATGTTTGTCCGAAGCCTGTGAGGTCCGTAACGGCATTGGCGAATTTTTTTTGTATTTTGGTTTGGGGGCTATATATGCTTAAGTGAATGTTATCTTTATCAAGTCCGATGAACAAAAAATAATAAATAAAACTAGTCACTATCGACTATTGTACAATTTAGGTTAGGTCCACCGGACCAAGCCATGCCGTGAAATGACCTAGTCGTGTTTCGGAATGTAGTCCGGTGTAACCGTTCCGAAGACGGGTCGGCGCACTTGTAGCGCCTCACTCAACTGCCGTCTTTGTACTTCTTCACTCTACAAAACTTCAAGGCTAGAGTGAATAAGTACCTGTACCTGAATAAGAATAAGAATAGGTCGTCGTGCTCCATCTTAGACCACAACGTCGCTTAACATCAGGCGAGTTGGTGGTCAAACGACGACCTATTCTACATAAAAAAAAAGATACTCTTGGGAGCCCCTTAGCCCCTTCTGAATCTGCTATTGCCGGAAATCAGCTAATTATTTAAGTAGGTATAGCTCGCGCTATACCATGCACATGATACTAAGATAAGTTACCCAACCAAATTGTCTCCCATCAGGTCGCCGCAGCTCCCATCGCCAAAGTCATCGCCGCTCCAGCACAAGTAGCCGTGGCCGCCCCAGTAGCCAGATACACGTTGCCAGCCGCCATCGGCCACGTGGGCGTCGGAGTCGCCAACCCCTGGGGCTAAATACCCCTACACCCCAACCGCCCCACATTGCTGTTAGAGACAGGAGTGAGCGCCAGACAGATTTCGAACGAGTAGTCTGTTAGAGATTTAGTGTCATTTAGATAGTTAGCATTTTGTTAGAAAAGAAGGAGCCATTTGTTTAGAAACGTAGAGAAGACCGCGGCTAAATTGCAAAGAAAAAGAGTTTTTATTACGGTGATTGACGATTTTGAATCCTTTGCCATCTCGCCGCAGTCTTATCGAAGAGGTAAAGCTTTAACAGCAATGTAGGAGGTAATACGACCTCGCTAACGGAAAGTATAAATTATTGTTTATTTATTATATTGCTTGACTGTTGCCTACGGACTCGATCTTGACGCGTTGTACCTATTTACTTAATGTAAATATAATTTCTAGTTGTAATTAAATGCAATTTTTGCGCTATAATTTCCTTTATTTGATTTCAAAGCCTTGTTATCCTCTAAGCATAGTTTACAAACATTATAAAACACAATACAAACACATCATTGATAACACAAAAAACGAGGAAGCAAGCACAGATATAAGGCGGTATTATCACTAAGAGTTGATAGTCGTGGAACAGTGGATGTCGTACTTACCTAACTTCCTACTTCGTACTAATCACACTAATATTACAAATGCAAACGACATCATCATCAAAAACGACTCATTGGTCTCGAATCCAAGCTTGTCGCACCGGCGAGGAGTGGCCAGTCTGTCGGTATTTTACAGAATACGCTACAGTGAGTATGCACACAACTGCATGACCTAATCGCCGTTCTCCTAAAATTGAATCAGGCGCTACAATCAGAGACACCCTCTCATGGTGGAAATTCCGTCTAAGCGCACTAAGCGTTTCAAATACACTTTTCTTTTAAGAACTGCAGAGGTGTGGAACTCGTTGCCTGCGTCTATTTTTCACCTAAATTCAATCCTGCCTGGATTGTAGTTAAAAGGTATCTCCAAGGCACACGTGTGATATGCAACCTTCGAACACGTCATCGCTTCCCATCAGGCGAGTCAGGGGTTAAATGTATGCCTAGTCCGATGTAAAGTTTCTTACTTCATCACTTCCAAATAGCTGTACGGATTTGGATGGAATTTGGTATTGAGGTGGTATATAGGTATTTTTAGAAACTGCGTAATTTAACACCAGTCTAAATACCACTATTTAAAACTCTACAAACCACAAGTTCTAATTTGGCTCGTTACTTGGAAGTGGAAGCAATCAATCACTCGGCAACTGGTGCTAAGAACGTGTAACGACCGATTAATCAAATATTTATCTTATGAGTTGATGGTTTTTACTTTACAATACTTATTGGCAAGACTTTGATGGTTGAAGCCAGTGATTAGATTTCAAAGACATGGTTTTCTCTTACTAAGGTGTATAATTTAATATTTTGTTAAATTTTATTAAGTTTTAGAGTTTCGCTTAAGTTAACTCAACTTTTTTTTGAATTCTACTTTTTTATTGTTATTTCTCTTTAAAAAAATGGTTTACCTTTGCAGCAAGTTTGTAACAACGAAGAGGATTGCAACAACGAAATTATTGCCGTTCATGGATATCTGCATCACAGCATGATACTTAACCAATACATTCCATTTTTGCTGGGTATCTAAATAATTTAGAAACGTTAAACTAAGAATTTTAACAAGATTTCCGCGAATTAGTTTACGCCTTAGGTAAGGGGGCCAGTGGGTCATATTAGGTGCGCCTCGCTCTAAAGGGCAGGCAGGCAGGGATGTATCTAGGGAAACTAATGCCACTTTATTATAGAAATGATGTAGATACAGCAATAATTGATACTGCGTCTACGTGTACAAAATCTATTATTTAGTTTTGTAATATAATTCGATAAATAAATTAAAAAAAAAAGTTATAATCGAAGCCAATGAAAATTGTACCTATACAGATTGGTGGTGGTGAATCATTGAACTGCGCCCTATTTATTATGTTCTTTGGTGATTAAAAAAATGAAAATAATAGAGTGTGATCTAGAGTGCGCATGGTACTAATTGGTTATCACGACTATTTTGGGTGCAATATTCCCTGTCAACTTTCACTTTATTGTACCTAATTTGAGTTTGAGAGGCCTTTTTTTGTATTAAACACATACATGATTAGGTACTAAGTATAAAGTAAAAGTAAAACGGGATTGTTAGTGATCGCACCCGCAATGTTCATGACAACCAATTTGCATAATGCGCTAGAGGCTCATTCACTCAATGCGCTTGATTAAAATCAATACGTTTGATTGAAATCAAGCGCATTGTTATCCAGTGTGAATAGAAAACAAAGCTAATGTCATGAGCAAACCACGGCGTCCCAGGTTTGAATGGCGCCCATGGCCGCCCCTGTCACTTCCTAAGTACGCCCTTATACAGGGCATGTCTGCGTCGCGTACGCAGAATTAAGAAATAACACGCATAATAATTTATTAGCTGATCTATACATATTCAACATCCTCCGGAAACCACATTTAGCTGGCTTGGTAGCGAAGGAGAAACGTGTCTCGTGTCTGGAAGTTGTGCAACGTCCGCGCAAATATGGCAGAATATAATTTAAATTTTATTTAGTTTATGGTTGGTAATTGGTAGTGGAAAAGAACACTTTTCCGGTTGACTCGAGTGCCTAATGCCCATGTGCAATTTTAATGTGGGACACTGCGGTATTAGCTGTAATATAACTAAGAAAATATAGTGAGTATGTTAAAATAACTAACCGCATTTAAATAATCACAGGAATATTATCGCTAAAATCAGAGTTAGTAGGTATGTTAGTATATGTAGTTATTTGTTCAGGCATAAGTGTAGATAAATTACTTATATCCCTACTTATTACAGGATTTCTTTGTCATCGACTGTTTTTTTTACAGCAAGTAATTAACGAAGTAGGTACATGCCTAAAATCCTTATTTCCTAATAAATTATATTTAAGTAAGTACTTACTAAAACTTTGTTAAAATGAAACAAAATGTTTTCAGAACGAAACGTATTTACTAAACAACAGTACAGTACAAGTTTTATTCTTCAGTCACACCGGTATCCTATTCTGCTGGCACCACCTAGTGATGGGGCGCAGTATGTGGTCGGCCCGCGGGTGCGCGCGCGGGCCCCGCAGCAGCGCGAGCGCGTCCCGCAGCTCGGCGCCGGAGCCCGTGCGGCCGGCCGCGGCGGCCTGCGCGCACCCGCACACGGCGCCGCGGAGACCCTCCCACATCTCGGGCCCGCCGTCCATTCTGGGAGGGAAATCGAGTTTATCGGTGTCTTTTAAATAAATAAATAAATAAAAATAATAAAAAAGTATTTATTGCCTAAAATTAAAAAAACAAGTTACAAATTAATGCTGTTTACAATATTTTTTAGTTAGGCAATTGGGATATTCTCAGCTATGTACTGAGTAAGCTGAAGCCTACGCAGAGCTGGTTTTCAGAATATCCCAATGCTCGAACTGAGATGGTCTTCGAGTTTATCCAGTAAACAAACGGATTTAACAATCTAGATACAACAGATAGGCGTACAGAGCATCTAAATACTGTACAGGAGAAGCAGCACGGGTCCAATTCCCAGTACACAGAGCGTGGACCTAACACAAATATCAGCAAACAAACACTACACAGCTTCGTTGACTGTTTTAAGTTAAGTGTATCAAAAAACAAATATTTTATTATTATATTTTATTAGTATATTATATTTTTAGCTGCTTCTATAAGCTTGCTCCGGCGTAAATTTCAAGACCGCATCATGGCATAGGATAGCTGTACCTAGTTGGGACTGACTGAGTCAAATAAGTTCTTTTTAGGCAATTGCGTTCGTTTTTATTTAAAAAATCCCCCAAAATAAAACATGGTGAAGGAAAATTCAAATCACATTTAAAAAGGACATTAATGAAATGAGTATATCATAAGGATAACAGTTATTATTATACCATACAAAACTGTTCACGTGATTACTATTGTAACAAAATCTATTGTATTTTGGTTTATTAAAGTTCAAAGTGGCAAATGCTTCCTATCCATCCCACCAATGACAGTGTATCCTACAGTGTATCTGCATAGCATTGAGTTTTTTTTAACAATATTTTGTACCCACCTGCACCCACTCTTTGGTATGAAGTCTGGCAAATAACGTTCTTAAAACTTATCCAGGCCATAGTAAACCTACCTGTCAAGCATGTGGAAAGCCTTGGCTGCGATCAGGAACTGTCCCATCCTGTAGCTGTCATTCGCCACCAGCTGCAGCAGAGCGAAGCTATCAGGGGTACCTGCGGACTGGACAACACTATTTTTACAAGTAGTTCACTAAGAACCTTCTGAGCAAAACTGCTACAATCCCTTGACAGATTTGGTTTGTATACAAGCTTAAAAATTATATTTGCACGTATGAAAGTCATCGTCGGAAAATATGTATATATCACATCGTCACGTCTTATGACGACGTCTTGTGACTTGGAGGGCTGACAGCCTAGTTGGAAGAAGGCCCGCCTCTCAAGCCAGAGAGAGCGGGTTCGAACCCAGCCTACAGCACGCACCAATTTGTTCATTGTGTGAACATATGTGCGTATTGTATGTCATCTGCTACATGACTGGAGCCCGGTGTATGGTGACAGGCTCGCGCCTGTCACATTTGGGACTGAATATCGTCTGGCGAAGTGTGGGTGTTGTATTACATCTCTGCCAGCCCTCTCGGAGGAAAGGCGTGACGAGCCTGTCGCCATACACCGGGCTCAAGTTACGTAGCAGATGACATTAAAAAAACAAAACAAAAATGCCGAGACGTCCCAATAGATTCTGCGAGTTTTGCTACGCGACCATCTTAAGAACAACTTTGGTAAAAAAATCTGTAGAAAATGACATTTAAATCATTAAAAATGGTAATTCTGTATGATCATACCTTGACGCATATTTCCCAGGCGAGATGAGCCTCCTTGTTCATGACGTGGCAGCGGCACAGGCACGCCAGGAAGGTGAAGGTGGAGCGCATGGTCTCGTCCTGGACGCTCAGGAGAGACTCTTCGGCCTCGCGGTAAAAGCCCGTCGCTACTTTCGCCTGGGAATTGGACACGATTGGATAGATTGCCTTGTTTTTTTGCTTCACATAGAAAAATATCTAAAGAAGATGGGGATAATCTCAAACTTTTGTTTGAAACAACTTTTAAAAACATTGACAATAATAATTGCCAAAGCAAGACTTAAAACCCAAAATTTAACATTCGATGTTTCTTTCTACAACAAGTTTGTTAATTTTTGAAGAAAATAAGCTACACCAGTACCTAACTAATTTCGAAACATAATGTGATTTTATTGCAAAACGATTTCACAATCCTAACAAGGTAACTAGATGTAACTTTTACTTAATATTTACTTATCCTGATTTAATCGTCATTATGTATCGTAACATAATTTAAATAAATAACTGTTGAAACTACGAACCTTGCGAAGAAGTGGGAAAAACTATGCATGCCATCATAGGAAGATTACACAGTACAAAAGACAATGTCAACTGCTTCTAGCTTTTCTTAGACAAACACAACCAGCTACCACTGACCTGAGCATAATTAAAATTGAAGGTGTCATCGCTGACGAAGAAGCTCTTGATAGAGTTGAGGTAGACGAGCACCTCCTCAAAATGTCCCGCCAGGAAGTATGAAGACGACATGCACTGTCTCCCGGGGATGGTGTCGCACTCAGACGCTGAGCTGCCGACTAAGTGGAAGCTTTGTTGGGCCAGCTTCAACTGTTCCTCCTAAAGGGTTAGTAGTACATATTATATGAATCATTGTTGTTTTTGGTGTGGAATAAAGTGATATTGTATTGTACGTAGAAGGTGAACTTTGCTTGTCTTTGTTTATTTATTTACAGCAATCATCTAGCGACTTTTTATTAATAAATGGGCCTACGTTTGATCGCAACTCACCTGATGGAAAGTGACAATGCGGTCTAAGATTAAGCATGTTTGCCCATGAAGTGCTTATTAACTCTTGTCTCGAGGTGATTATTGGGGAACACCGAGGCAGGAAGCACTGGTATGGCATTGTACATTTTGTAGAAACAAGCATAGGTAGATGTTCGAGAAGTTAAGTATTTATTACATCTATTTATGTATTGTTATCTTTAAAAAAAGCAGAAACTAGGTAAGTAAGTATACGATTGTCAATGTTTAAAAAAAAAAACTTTGTCAAACTTGCAAATTTTGAAAACATTGATGTTACTGGAGCCAATTCAATTTTCTTTGCACAAGAGCCGTTCTGCCGGGAACAACCGTTGTGCCGGGCACAGTCCAGAGCTTCCTGATCAAATGCCAACAGCCAAGCTAAAACTATTTCATTTTAATTGCTTACATCCCCAGTCTCATTGTAGAGCCGCACCGCCACCACGGCCCTCAGTATGTAGTGTAAAGGTGAGGTCGGCTGTAGAGGCTCCAAGAGAGCCCTCGCTTCGATGGGCTCGCGGGTGCGGAGCCGGTAGCCAGCTAAGTTGAGCCGCGCCTCTGGTACTACATCCACCAGTTCTGGTAAAACCTGGATACGAAGCCAAAAATGCATGGTTCTGCATAAAATGGTCGTCTGTTAGAAACTTAGAAACTGGGCTGTGAAATAATGTATGCACACAGAGATTGGTTTATTATTAAAATTAGTCCTTACCAATTTTTATTTCCATTTGAGCGTAAAGAAGTAACAAAAACATATACACTTAGACTTACACGCTCACAATATTTCGCCTTTATTATATTGGTCTGTTAATTGATTGAAATAAAAAAGACTATGAGAAAGGAAAAATATACCTTCAAAGCCCCTTCTCCATTTTTGAACACGACTAGATTATGCTTGACCAAGTCCTGGCCAAACGTGTGCTGTTCGGACGAAATCTGCTTTAGTTCATTTTCGGCAGCTTTACCGTTGTATAGTCTAAAATAAGAGCAATGTAACAAATAGGTTGCTCAATGTATCTTTACGGAGGAACTCACTAATATTTACAACACTTCATCATTAACATATAAGCAGGAAGACGTCCATGGCTGGACTAAGACCTTCCAAAAAATATTGTAAGAAAACTCAAAAACAAGAAATCTTCCGGACATGACAATATTTCAATGCAGTTAATAAAAAACTGCATTGATTCTATCGTCGATCCTCTCGTATATTTAGTGAATCTATCTATTTCTACTGGCTATTTTCCTGACGAGTTAAAAAGAGGCATAATAAAACCAATATATAAAAAAGGACCCAAAAACAATATAAATAACTATAGACCCATTGCATTGCTACCATGTTTCTCTAAAATATTTGAAAAAGTTATGTACAATAGACTAGAGTCATTTCTTACCGCAAACAATATTCTTAACATGAACCAATTTGGCTTTCAAAAAGGCAAGAACACAACCTTAGCTATTTTCAAAATGCTCAAGCAGGTATGGGATGATATTAATATCAAAAAACCAGGGGTGGCATTATTTTTAGACCTTTCTAAAGCCTTCGACTGCGTGGTACACAAAACATTATTGGATAAATTGGAACATATTGGTATTAGAGGACAAGCTCATAGACTCATTGAATCATATTTGAATAACAGAGTCCAGGCAGTATCCATTCAATCTTATAGTAAAAATACAAAAACAGTAAAACAAAAATTATCAAATTACATGAATATAACAATAGGAGTGCCACAAGGCAGTATACTGGGGCCGCTATTTTTCCTAATTTATATAAACGAACTACCATTGGTTACAAAGCATCTAAGTGTTATGTTTGCTGATGATGCAACCATTTATATTCCACAAGGCTCACAAAACATCACAAATTTTGAAATAGAAATCAATAATACATTGGAAAACATTGCAAACTGGCTAAACAACTTAAATCTAAAAGTAAATATTGACAAAACAAAATTAATGCACTTTAAGAATTACAAGCAAAAAACCTTACAGTTAAATATAAGAAATAAAAATAATACAGTAAAATTAGTAGACGAAACGAATTTCCTAGGAGTAACTTTAGACACCAATCTAAATTGGAAACAACATATATACAAAATAAACACTAAAATCGCTCAATACTGCTATGCTTTATCCATAATTAAAAATGCAACATGCAAAGCCATAGCTACAAATGCCTACTATGGTAATGTTTATCCTCATTTAAGCTACGGGGTTATCTTTTGGGGGAACTCCGTGGACGTAGAGTCGACCTTTCTGTTACAGAAGAAATGTCTTCGTATTATATTTAATCTAAATAGTACGGATACTCTGCGTTGTATATTTAGAGAAAACGGCTTCCTAACCCTAACTGGAATATTTATTTTAGAAATGTGTTTATTTATTCGAAATAACGAAAGTTACTTTTTTAATGTAAGCTCAAGTCGTGCGGAAATCTTACGCTCTAAACATAAGTACAATATTTCTATTCGTCAAGTCAACAATGCCATGTTCTATAACAGTTCATTTTATACTGCCATAAAAACATACAACCACTTACCTATTGTCTTCAAATCTTTAAACACATCACAATTTAAAATTCAATTAAAAATTTGGTTAGCTTCAAAGGTGTATTATAACCTAAAAGAATATTTTAATGATGATACATGATAATTTATCATAAAGTTAGAAATGTAAGTAGAAAATTTTAAGAAAGCTCTCTTTAATTAAGATTAAGATTAGGCTGGTTACATTTGAAATGTAAACCTTAGTGTAAATAAATAAAATAAACATAGTTAGGTATAGCCTCATATTGCACGCCCGCGATGGGCAAACTGTTGAAACTCTGAACCTTAAATTAAGAACACTTTATGTACCTACACAGTTTATGCAATTAAAAAAAAAATTATTCTATTCTATTCTATTCCAAAAGGATCTTTTTTTTCAATGATAGGTTTGCGCTTGGCCGCCATCTTGCCTAATGGCAGCGATGCGGCCAACGATGGAGCACGCTTGCCTAGGAGAAACTGTTTCACTCGAGACTTGAAGACAGACTATAACTATCAGGCAACACCTACTCAAGCAGAGTATTCCAAAATCTAGAATGACCAATGACCAGTACAATCTACAATCTCTGTACAATGATCGGTATTTCGCTGCCAGTATCCACCCTTTTCCCACGATTCTCACCAGCGTCGGTCCACCTTTTTGGGTCTTCACACAGCGTCTTTCGGTTTGCGATGATGGTGTCGTACATTGCATCGTTTTTAAGATCTATTTGCTACAGAAGGTATGAGTAATGAGTATGTACAGTGATCACCTGAACAGGTTGCAAGCCTTCAAATTGGCAGCGACAGCCGACGAAGGGTGCTGCGCGAGGTAGACACCCAGCACTTCCTGAGATACGTCATAGTAGTCCAGCTTGTAGTAGCACAGAGCTACGTACACGTTCAGAGCCATGTACGTTCTGCTCGGAAACATAGTAAGTACAGTAGATATATCAAGATTCGAGGCCCAAACGTTGTAGGTATGGCCGCGGAATAGTTACAGTGTTTTGTCTTTTACGATCGAGTTATAAATTTGAAAGGAAAAAAGACAGAACACTGTATAAGCATTCAGACGCTATATAAAGTTTATTAGTAAGAGAGGAGATAATTTGCTATTAGGTAGGTATAGGTAGTATGTATAAAACTGTAAATAAATGCAGTGTCTATTCAGGCCTGACAACTAATACTCTGAAAGCTGGATTAACTCACAGGCAAATTTTAATTCCCAAAAAAAAAAGGTCACAATAAACGATTCCTGTAGAATTGTGGGTCAAACCGTTGAGCTTAGCTTTAGTTAGCATATATTATAATTGTTGTTATAATAAAAAAAGTTAATAGAAAATAATACTAAAGAAAATGAATTCTTTCTTTCAGGAAAGTTTCAAGATGGATTCTTGCCGTACATGAACTGGTCATGATATCTATGATGATCTACACAGTGAATACATTTTTTTAACAAACAATAAATTATGTACCAGCATGAATGTTGACTAAGATTTAATCAATTGTTACCCAGAGCAGTGCGCTAAAGCTTTGACCCAATCCATATCGTCTTTTTCATATCTTTTGTATCTGTAAAATTGAACGTATGTCTGTAATGTAATATTTAAGAGAGACGGCTGGGCCGTTAATTTAAGTCATTATAGACGTCGTTGATGAAAAAACTTCAGAGCAGTTAAAAATTGTTTAAGACGTGGTGCAAAAGAATGTTTACTGATGATGTTACACATCACTGCGTGTTTTGCAATGCGTATATACTAAGGAAACACTGAACCCGTCCTCTTAACCCCTTTTAGAATCTAATACTGATGTGTATGCTCCGTCTCTCAAGTAGTCCCTTGGAAACGTCGATAGTGTATGTGTGTGTCGATGGTAGTGCGCACACAGGTAGTGAATTGCGGTCAGGCTGAGGTGGAGCCTAGAGCCTAGAGTTTAGAGCCTAGATATGTTGCATCCGCTTCCACTCGACTCTATTTCTAGTCACTTACAATCAACCGTTAGTAGCTGATTGGACGAGTTGGCAATAAGATCACGTGACGTTTTTATAGCTCGTAATTCGTCCAATCAGAAGCGAACGTTTCTTAACGTGCCTTTCGAGCGTTCGCGATTGACTCTTTTTATCGAGACAGATGTATGTTTACAGATAGCCTTGTCACGTTCTCGCATGACTAAAAGTGACGCGAAAAATTGTGCTATAAGCCCTGGTCCTCGTGCAAGTCCCGCAGAGCCGCGTGCGCCTTCACCAGAGATTCCTCGCCTAACTTGTGGCAGGTGAACACAAGGTATACTAGTACCGTCTCTCGAGCAGTAGTTTCTTGTAGACGTCGATAGCCTCCTGGTAGTGCGCGCGCAGGTAGTGCACGGCGGCCAGGCTGAGCTGGTCCTCGTGCACGTCCCGCAGCGCCGCGTGCGCCTTCATCAGAGACTCCTCGTCGCCCAGCTTGTGTGACAGGTGGAATGATAACCTGTTCTGGGAGAACAGAATACGATTGTACAGAAAAAAAGTAATCTAGAATAGACTTTTTGACTGGAAAATTGAAGTAAATGTAACTTTTGGGTTCTGAACATTGGTGTTGTTCATGTTCTCGCTCTATCGTGTTTTAGTAAATTTGGTCCATACCTATGTATATTGGCTCAACTTACCTTTAGGGCACATTTCGGAGCTTCGTTAACAGCATCTTGAGATTCTTTGTACATTCCTGTAAATGCCAAATGGAAAATAATCAGAAACCTAATCAGTTGTTACATTACTATTCTGACACCTTAATTATCAACGATTCATGTTTAGTTATTGTTACACCGCTATTTTTAGCCCCCAACGCAAAAATTTACACTTTATAATGTCTGTATCTACTAGCAAAATTTTAAAGGCTGATAGGTACTCTACATCATAACAAACGGCTTTTACCATGAGATCATCAACCCAGCAAAATTTGCTGCTACATACAAAAAGTTTAAACATTCGACGCCGGTCAATTAGACCGGCATCGAATGTTTAAAACCGCTGACTTTTGGTTTGCGATTTCAATGGTGACCTTAGTAAAAGTTGTGTGTTATCTATGATGTAGATAATGTCAGTCTTAAAAAATTTGCTAGTATATTGAAACATAGACGTGTGTAGTAGGTAATTATAATTTTAAGTTTGTAATAAAGTGGTGGTTAAATACCTAAATAGAAGTAGCAGACGGCGATGTCCAAAGCCAGCGTGTCCTGGACCCTCGTGTCGAGCGAGGTGCGCGCGCTGATCTCCAGATACAAGTCCAGCGCGCGCCGGTACTCGCCCAGGTGGAACCAGCTCCACGCTGTCCACACCTCGATCCACACGTCGGTGTTGCCAGCGTGCTTTAGGAACTGTAGAACAAGTTTCAATTTCATCATCAGTCCATTATTGCTCAATTCTGAGCATAGACCTGGCATTTATCCCGGTCAAAACTGTTTCTTTAACAAATTCTTGGTGTACCTATTTTTGCTCTAATGTCGCATTAAGTAAACCAAGGAATATGGGTACTAAATCAAATCAAACCCTTGCTTCATGTCCAATCAAAATCATGCATTTGGAGATACCATCAAATACTTGATGATATCTCCAGAGGCATGATTCCAAACCTTTGCCACAAGGAGTAGGCATGTTTTGAGCTGACTGCAAAATATAGTTTATTACACCCATGGTACATAGAGCTTAGTGAAGTATAAAAACGGAGTTAACGGCTTGCAATTTCAAATTGTTCAAGGCAACTTCCATTAAAATGGAAAATAAAAAGCTCTTTCTTGGTAGTCTGGAGAAATTGATGATGTTTTTCGTGTTTAAACTTTTTTGAAGGAGGAGGTGAACGGCTTCGCGTTTCCCTTCCGCAACAGGGGTGACGGATATGTATGTGGGAATCAAAGCAAAAAAAAAATGCCTGTGGTGAAATCTAACCCATTAAAGTCCTCCCCGTGAGCAGTCCTCCGCCGAGGTGGGGCGAGATGGGGTCGCGCTACCATTCGCCTTATAAATACACCGTATATATCACCCTATATCACACCGGTAGTACATGTTTTGCCTACTCTAACATACTATTTATACATTTAACTATAAAGACGTGCATATGATTCCATTAGCGCCCTCACCTCGAGTAGAGTCAGAGCTCCGACGTAATCTCTTTTCATGATGAAGTCTTCCAATTCAGGGAAGTTCTTCTTGCCTGAACTGGTGCTTGTATTCCCCCGACTGTCGGTCGCAGGCTTTGAGCGCGATAGAATCTACAAGAAAGATAGACATATCCGATTTTTAAGTTTCTGTAACATCTAAACTAGAAACGTACCACATTACTGTACTTGTACTGCCGAAAAATTTATTTTAGTTTTTAAGATTTTCATGTAGTTTTTGGTGTGCAATAAAGGTATAGGTATTGTATTGTATTGTATTGTATTAATTAATTAAAATCCTAGATTCTTACTTTTATTAAACTTACCATGATTTCGAAGTTTTTATTTTACGACACACAATTTATTATTATTTACGCGCAAATCAAAGAGCGCTACACACACAAACACATTACACCCTATTTCATAGGAAGGCTACACTCTATTATATAACAAATAAACAACGCTGTTATTTTATAAATAATGAAATTGAATTACATAAACATATTCACTTTTCTGAGAGCGCGCTTTTTGTTGAAGATTATTACTGTTTCCATGGCAACGAAACTGCACTATTGTGACGCACACCCCATTATTGACGAGACCAAAGCAAAGAGGTTTCTGCTAATATGAATAAAAAACGATACAAACTTTTTACATCCTTTACAGCAACCATAAAGTATTCAACCTCGTTGATATTTACATTATCTCTAAAAAGTATATCATGATCACCGTCGCTTAGCAACAAGCGACGCTATCGACTTGTTTTTTATGAAGTTTTCAATCGAAGAAAAATACTAAGAAATTGTTTAGACGAAACTCTACTAATATTTTTAAAAAGTTTTGATAATGTCTGAAACAGGGTCTAGGCCATCATGTGTTTGCACGGAGGATGCTTCGACCGGAGACTCTACCTTGAGTCCTCAGTGCGAGTGTCCGAGAGACGAGCACGACCTCGTGACCCATCAGGAGAACTGCCTCTTGTTCAAGAATGAGACGTTTATTTTTACGGTAAGAAATTCGATATTATCAAATTCTCGTGTTCACAGATCTTATATTTTTTGGTAAATCTACTCGTACACGTGCGTTGTACGCATGTATGTACGTTTGGTACATGCTCGTGTTCTACTAGATACGTATATAAGGTAGGTATCTACTGTTACTCAGTTCTTACAGTTTCAGTACTTTCTAAGTTTCTAGTTCCTTCAGAGATTTTCATTGAGTTATATTACTACGTATAGAGAAGACGCCGCACATCACTACTATATGTTCCGTTCAAGTGCAGCCATACTTTCCTGCCACACTTCACTTTTGCTAGCTCTCGAGCGCCCAAGTCACTTTCGACCTTTGGGTTGCAAGAAAAGTAGTAATTAAAAGCTTTTTAGCGCTGCGTGTTAGTACTGTGTGGTTAGACGACTAATTATTGTTTCAGCGCTGCAGCAAACTTTAGGATAAACTCTCAACAAAATGGAGCATGACCTTTGCTAATGATAGCTTCTCTATAGGTAGTAATAGATTTCAGTGGTGATTTTACGTATTTTTAGGACGAAACAGAAGAGGGGGATGTTAAAGGCGTGAAGAGAGCCGGCAGAGAAGCCTTTGACGCGTAAGTATTATAAGTATTACACCCACATGAACATAAATAAATAGTCTCTATAGGATCGCTATTACCTTCATTTCAATAGGTACTTTCTTTGATCCAATCTTGGACCAAAATAAAATGAAAGGATGAACCCACAAGAAGCGCATTTTTAAAGTCGATCAAGTTACTCCATTACGTCTCACTCCGAAGCGCGACACGTCTATATTAGTTATTTTTTCATGAATTTGTATGCTTAGTATTTTTTCCTTTTTTGTAACAAATGTGAAGTATGTGTGCAAACATGCTTTTAATCATGTAGTATAGCGATGATAGCTTAGTCAGAGAAGACTCGCCTCTCAAGCCAGAAGGAGCGTGTTCAAACCCAGCCGAAAGAACGCGCTAGTTTGTTAATTGTGTGAACATTATGTGCTCATTTAATGTCATCTGCTACACAACTGGAGCCCGGTGTATGGAGACAGGCTCGCCCCCTGTTACATTTCGGACTGAATATCGTCCGGCGAAGTGTGAGTGTTGTACACCTCTGCCAGCCCCTTCGGGGGAAAGGCGTGAAGATAGGAAGTATTGTCTAATTATATTTGACTGAACACGATCAACCGGTTTAGGCCCGTCCTAAATGGATAGGTCTAAACCCATCATAGAGTACAAATAAATTGCTAAATGAAAACGAACCACTAAAGACGTTCCACGCTTCTTACGTCCTAAAAAGGAGTAATGCGTAATGCTAGCCTCGGTTTTAAAAATGCGCTTCTTGACGACTGTTCCTGTCATTTTATTTTAGTCGAAGGATTGAACGGCTTTTGCCTTAATTATTTCGCTAGATGGCGCGAAAATCGCGACGCGGGTCCAATGCCCGCGGTGCTGGAGGCCAGCCATCCTTTGATGCGGCGTTTCCAGAAGAGCCTTGGGGAGTTCTTGACCAAGGAGAATGCTATCGCTGAGGATGAAATTACTAGCCTGGTATAATTGGAAAGTAGTGAAAAGAAACCCAAGACACCGAAATTTAGGTTGCATTCAATGTGTGTTGTACCACGCGATTTTGTATTCGCAACTGCTATGAATGCTATGATAATAATGCATGGATCAGAAAGCTACCTTATTGGCCAAGGATTAGGATAGATACGCGGGTAGCGAGTAGAGCACCTAATCTTGTGACCTCGGTTTCGAATATAATTAACCTGTATTTTTTGCCATTGCTGTCGACATTATCGTACTTTATTTACTATGATTTTGATTGTATACCACCAAACGCATGCTATACCATTGTTATTGCAAATAAAAATATCTTTATCTTTATGATTTCAGAAAGATGAGCTGAAGCTAATGAAGATAGCTTACGATAAGAATTTGGAAGAAATATACAAAAGCGATCATGACACCAATTCCCAGAGGGTAAGGCTGACTACTCATTCTTATTCGAGGTGAGGGCGATAAGTCCTGCACTGACGTCCTGCTTGGGATGTATTGTGCATTTCCCCACCAGCACCTACCCGGGTCAACCCAACTCCCTGAAATACCGGAGTGGGGCTCTGGGGCGCTGGCATAGATGCCCCAGTGCCGTAGATGGTGACGTGCGTAATGATGATGGATAGCAGTGTGGGTGTTGTGGTGACGTTGATGAAATATGTAGGCAATAATGCCTCATGCAAACTGGTGGCGATTCTAGTTTCTTCTATGGCTTCACAATGCCTATAAGGCTGACCTATTTGTCGTGTATGGAGATATGCCTAAATTAAATTAATTATAAAAAAAGTAAAGCAAGCAAATTCGTATACGCCGAGAGGCCCTGAGTGGCAAGAGTTTCTAAGTCGCCTGTACCCTTAGCATGCCTGCGCGACACTTCTCGTCACTTTTTGTCATGCGAGAACGTGACAAGGCTATGTGTATCCATATGTCTGTCTCGATAAAAAGAGTCGACATACCTTTGTCGCGTTGCGCATTTCAGGCCTGCTGAAGACATTTGACGTGGCTTAACGGTTCTTGTTAAAGAAGAAACAACCATAATATTCTAGTTTTCGGTTGTTTATTCCTTTTTTTGTTTTTTTGTTTATTTTTTTTATTTGTTATTGTTATTGTACCCGACTGCGGAAGAAGGAGGGTTATGTTTTTAGAGTGTATGTATGTTTGTATGTATGGAGTTTCTTTGACACGCCGTACAGCCTGAACAGCTTCATGGATTTCGACATCTGACGTGTCTTTTGAATCGTCTCGATAGTGGAAGGGACATGGGGTACAAGATTTTGCAGTCGGCATAAAAAAAAAATGTTACTTGTTGTTTGATTTATTTTATTGTATAGGTTTTATTGTTTTAGGTGCTAATAGAAGAGTACGAGACCACTCTAGCGCAGAGAGCTGCCGACAGACAGGCCGCGCAGCGCCGCGCTAGAGAGACTGCGGAGAGGTACAAGCGCGTTCGGGAGACGCTGGACCAGGATTTGTTGGCTGGTATATACTATATACTTAACGGGTTCTCCCACCTTTACAATTAATGAGATTAGAGCAACCCATGAGGTTCTCCTTTTTATTACTCTATTCAAAGACATGCTTGCATTTGACCACCATCACACCTGAAAATATCAACAAGAAAATTATTCTAAACACTTTGTAATACTGTTTCAATGCATTGATAGGGGGCTAATTTACCAAAAATGAATATCGTCCGGCAAAGTGTGGGTGTTGTATTACAGCTCTGCCAGCCCCCTTGGAGGGAAAGGCGTGACGATTTGTTATGTTAAAAGCGTGCTCAGTGTCATGATTTCGTCAGAGCGCGAGGCGATGGAAGAGCGCGAAGCTCTGACGACACTCTGCAACCAGCTTGAGCAGTGGCGCGAGGAGACGGAGTCCAACCTGACTGTCAGCCAGCGCATGTCCAACAAGATGCGATATGAGAAACGAGCGCTGGCCGACGAGAAACGGGAGCTGGTTCGTATTTCATGCAGATTACGTATACAGTATGCATATAGCATGCAGGTTACATATGCAGATTACATATATACTCGTAGTTGTTTATCTGTAAGTTAATTTTAGGTTTTATTGAGAGCTGTGGATTTTCAAAAAACAAATGAAAAACAAACACTTATTGACCGAGCGAGCATTATCGAGCGAAGCGTCTATGCTTCAGCTTCAACAAAAATGCTTTCGTATGTCCGATTTCTGCCTGGATCTCTCTCCGGATCTTTGTCTTAAAATAGTGAATTAAATTTACACATACTTAATATAAATTTTAGTTAGTTTTTGTACTGGATTATCAGGAAAGGGTGTACTAAGCCGACAGAGGGTAATTTCACTCATAGATATGAATCAACGTTAACTATGGGACAGAAACTGAAATGGGGGAAAAAGCTGTTCCGTTCATTTTGTCTACGATCATTTAACTTTTCAAATATTATAGGACAGCTGATTTTTTTTCCGATTTCAGTGTTGGCTTCAATATTAAGGCAAAACAACTTTTGCATTTCTAAAATTAGTGTGATAGCATAAACAACGTACTACGTGGCGCTATAAAATTAGTGTGATAGCATAAACAACGTACATGGCGCTATAAAATTAGTGTGATAGCATAAATAACGTACATTGCGCTATAAAAATAGTGTGATAGCATTAATAACGTACATGGCGCTATGAAATTAGTGTGATAGCATAAATAACGTACATTGCGCTATTCGTTCTAGCTCATAAAATACACGATGTATTTGTTCCCAGGACATGATCATCTTCGGTCTGACCAACGAGGTGTGGAGGCTCGAGTCCAAGCTCGACATGTTCCACAAGCAGCTTGAGATCAAGAACGTTGAAATGGATAAGGCCAAAGACAAGGTATAATATATTTTTAAAGTAAAAAAACACTTTCGTGTGGTTTACATACACTAATTATGATTTTATAATACGGGACTTAGGTACTCACGTACAATATTGTGTGCGAAGCGACACGCAACCGTGCGCACATTTGCTTTAAAAAAAAACCGCCGAATGCAGTTGAAATTATAGTCAGAATTATGGTAAGGCTTGACAGCTGTCTCACTCGTTCACGACACTATTAGATTAGATATAAAGTCACTCAGTTGATACTTGTAAGTAATTCCCGTATCATAATAAAAATCATAAGTGATTCTGGTGTGTTTACCTTTTTAGGATTTTAATTTGTAATTATTTATCGTAATTGTGTTGGGCGCTATCACAGATCTTATAAGCTACAAGAAGGTACTCTTCTTAAACCTTTTTTTAGTTTCGTAATTGCACCAGAAATGCGGTAGTTAAGTTTACTCTTACAAAACATAGCAAAACGCGTTGACTACTCTCAGTTTATATGCGAAAGTTATTGTTTTATTAATATTTTATGGATGTATTTTAGTCTGTAATGTATATATTTTCTTCGAGCCTCTGTAAATTGTTTTGTACTAATATTTACTAATTTATTAAGTAAATATATCTTTATATATATAAATTATGTGTCACGTTGTTTGTCCGCTATAGACTCCTAAACTACTTGACCGATTTCAATCAAATTTGCACACCGTGTGCAGTTCGATCTAACTTAACAGATAGGATAGCTCACATATATATTTATATATATATAATAAACGCGAACGAAGTCGCGGGGTGACAGCTAGTTATAATATATAAATTTAATAAAATATATAATTATTACTAAAACAGTGTTTTTAAGTCTTTTTGTAAGTGTTTCTGAAGTTGTTTGGTTTTCTGAAGATGTCTGTATACGGCGCTGAGTTGGAAGATCTGGAGTTGGACAAGCGTCGTCTAATGAGCCTCTGGAACTCTGTGCTTGTCAACATTTCACAACGAGACAAGGTTTATTTCTCCGTCAGAGATGATTACAGGTTAGTATGGACAACCACCAAATTACACTTGTTTGTTTTTACTTGTTACCATAGCGACTCGCCCTCATTTCTGCTAATCTGATCGCTACTAAACTTCATAGAACCACATACTGGGCTAAACTGAATTTCATCAAAATCGCTCCATCCGTTTTGGAGTCCATAGGACATATCGTACACACATCTATTTTTATAGTTAATTCAGCTTTTTTAACGATTTTACTCAAACTCAGACTACATGACCACCGTAAGCTGCACAACCCCTCGACCGCTTTATCTTTAAGTTCAAAATTATATTTGCATTAACTACTTGCCAGCAAAATTTTATGGAAATTTTTCAACTATACTGTAGTTATCATGGGACAAACAAATGCCCATTTGTTCTAGGAGACTCTGAGACGTTGCTGTCGCTCGGTCAATTGAATTATTTTCTATTTTATTGTAAGAACATAACATATCGTCACGCCTTTCCCTTGAGGAGGTTGGCAGAGGTGTAATACAACACCCACACTTCGCCGGACGATATTCAGTCCCAAATGTGACAGGGGGCGAGCCTGTCGCAATACACCGGGCTCCAAATTGGTGCGTGCCATCGGCTGGGTTCGAACCCGTTCCCTCTGGTTTGAGAGGCGGGCCTTCTCCCAACTAGTCTGCCATTGCTTGCCATATTGTAAGAAAAGCAGTAGAAATAGTAGAAGTAATGAATTAAAACATATAGATGAACATAGAACCTCCTCCCTTTTGAAGTGAGTTTTTCTCGTTTTCTCTGGTGGGAGGCTTCGGCCGTGGCTAGTTACCACCCACTGGACCAAGCCATGCCGTGAAATGACCTAGTCGTGTTTCGGGATGTAGTCCGGTGTAACCGTTCCGAAGACGGGTCTGAGCAGTAGCGCACTTGTAGCGCCTCACTCAACTGCCGTCTTTGTACTTCTTCACTCTACTAAACTTCAAGGCTATAGCGTGAATAAGTACCTTATAGGTCGTCGTGCTCCATCTTAGACCACAACGTCGCTTAACATCAGGTGAGTTGGTGGTCAAACGCCGACCTATTCTACATAAAAAAAAAAAAAAGAAGTAGCTTAAAATCATAATGTTTATGATCCAATTTCTTCGTCTTCAGAATGCTCCAAGAAAACTATCGCACTCTCATCAACAACCTTGAGATCACGAAGAAGATATCGATGGAGCAAATGGAGAAGGGCAAAGAGCTCGCCATGAACAAGGACAAACTGATGCACGACCTGGAATACGCTACTAAGCTATGTAAGTACCAATCGTCTTTTAGATATCCTTATATTAGTTACTCAAAATATCGCTAAATAGATATCCTAATACTAGAAATGCGAAAGTGAGTTTGTTACGCTTTCACGCCTTTACTACTCAACTGGAGGCAAATACTCAGCCGCTCACAATTTGCTCAGCTAGGACGAAGGCTAAAGCTACGGTAACACTTATGAACAACAAGTTGGTCTGATAAAAAAAAACCCCGACTGAACACATATTTAAGAACAGTTGAGTTTTTAAGACGAATATAACGATACCATAAATGTCAATTTCCATTCAGCCGTTTGGAAGATACGAGGTAATAAAGAAATTTACAAACATGGACGATACGCGCGGAAAACATAACCCTTCCTTGGCAGGTCAGGTAAAATGTTAATAGATTTGATTTTATTGTAAAACTAGTTGCGCCCCGCGGTTTCACCCGCGGTTAAAAAGTATCATATGTGCCATTCTAGGCTGTAATCTATCACTGTGCCAAATTTCATCCAGATCTGTTCAGCCGTTCTTGCGTGAAAAAGTAACAAACATCCATCCATCCATTCTTACAAACTTTCGCGTTTATAATATTAGTAAGAGTAGCATAAGCTTGTCAATTGGAAGTACAACTTGTAAATAAAAGTCACGCGTTTCAGTTGACATTGAGGATCGGGGAAGAATCGGCCTCGAAAACCAAATGAGTCAGATAACCGAGTCCATCGAATTGACTGAACACGACCAACAATTAACAAAAATGGTAAATAACAATTTTGATGGTAGCTTTGTTTATTATTATCGTGCGGTCTATATTGTATCTAGACAAAATAAAACATAAACTACCTCATTTTGCTCACACAGGAAAACCTAGCTCTGGTAAACAACCTGAAAAGTATTGAAAAAGAATTGGCTCATAAGACGACCACTAAATTGAATATAGAGAATACTATCCTCGCGAACCTTCAGGATTGTCTCCTCAATGACAAAGCTGTGGAGCAAATGGCCAACGGAATTAAGAAAATGAGGGATTTGTCCAGAAAACAGGTAAGAATGAAAGTACAATTTTAAAATTTGGAAGGAGAAAGAAAAAGAAAGGTAATGCTAATATGGTTTAGATAGATAGATAGATAAACAGTTTATTGTTCACACCAGAAATAACAAAACAAAAGAAATGAACTTATCTTATCACTAAGAGCGATCTCTTCCAGGTAACCTTAGGATGGGAAGGATACTCATCCATACGTATGAAGAAGTATTTAGAGTATTAAATACTCTAAATACTTCTTCATACGTATGGATGGGAAGGATACGTATGAAGAAGTATTTAGAGTATTTAATACTCTAAATACTTCTTCATACGTATCCTTCCCATCCTAAGGTTACGAGTAATTCCCGTGTTTTAAATCATAATGTGTGAAAACCACGTCAGTTTCCATAATAAAATTCGTAGTCATGTTTGTGAATACGGGGGATAGTCTCCTACCTCTCTAACCTCTAAAATTTAGAGGTTATTATGCGAAGAGTAGGAGACTATCCCCCGTATTCACAAACATGACTACGAATTTTATTATGGAAACTGACGTGGTTTTCACACATTATGATTTAAAACACGGGAATTACTCACGTACGATTCAGTCACTAAAAGTTGTTAAGATTCAGAAACTATAGTCGGAATAATCGACTGAATCGTACGTGAGTAATTCCCGTGTTTTAAATCATAATGACTACAAATGCTCGAACACACATAGTACTCGTACCAACAGTTGTTAATGGCAATGTTTGCGATGTAAATATGGGAGTATAGGATAGCTAAATGATGTAATGTATATGGTTTCAAATTGTAATTCAAATAGACCATGGAAATAAAGAAAAGTTTTTTGTTAATATTTTTAAAATTGAACAGCGTTCCCCATCTGTGATTCAGATGATTTGACAACAGTAGGCACGAATGCAGGAAACACTTTATCAAGCCCATAAAAGCGGGATATGGAAAAACTCATAAATAGGACATTACCTAACCTACCATTTGCTTTCTAGGAAATAAACCTTACTGTAATGGAAAGCCAGCACGCGAAGCTGATGCTGGATATCGAGGTCCGTCGCTATCGCCAGGCTCACAATGCCAAGATCTTAGAGGAAACCACAGCCAAAGTTACTAACAGGGAGAAGGAAATCGACCAACTGCAGGAGAAATACAACCAGAAAATGCTCGTGATAACAAGGAAACAGCGGGAGTTGGATATAATATTGAAAAAGCATACCGCTCTGAAGGAGTTGTTGTCTGGGGTGAGTATGGCTGTAGAAGTTTTGTCCACGGCTCGCGGTTCTTTAGTTGGCATGATGGAAGCTCTACGGCAAGCGAGAATTACCTCCCTACTTGTAATATCCTATTTTTAATGAATACTACATTTCATTTCATTTCATTTTACATGGTTCGTTGGGATTTCGACGACACACAAAATTAAATACTTTAAACTTGCCGCTTGCGACTAAATATTTACGTATTGTAAATGTATGCTTTAAGATTTGCTACTGTGACCTCTCAGGATATTTCAATTTTCTTTAAGTTAGGGAAACAGTGGATGAGACTGGCACAAAACTATTAGGGATGGCACGTTAAAGTGAAGACCTATATTTAGCAGCATACAGAAATAGTTGATGATAATGAAGTTTTTACTAGACTAGAATTTGCAAACAGTCTTATTATGACGTGTCCACATCCACACATGCCGTCGGTCTCAGCCGGCAGCTTTAAAATTCATGCCGCAATTAAAGTGTCACGACCAGCGGCCGAACCGGTGTGCCAACCGCTGTGCCCAAGCTGTACCGGTGTGGATACGCCATAACAAACACCATGTCTCCACAGCTGAAGTCTCCTCAAGAGGTCCGCATAGACGACCTCGAGCAGCATATAAAAACGATGCGCGAGCGCACGGAGGGCATGCAGCACGAGTGGCTCCGGCTGCAGGGGCTCGTCGTCAAGCTGGCTGAGCAGCACCACAAGATGATTACTGACATTAACCTCATCAGCAAACGTGAGGAACTCAACACCATTTCATTACACACTCTATTTTAATTTGAATATGGAACAACGGGTAGATCCAAAACGCGAACTTTTTAACTTTTACTTTTGGTAATTTTCTTAATTTGTAAAATTTTAATAAGGAGCAAATTACTGTCTACCCGACTATCTTTTTAGTTCGTGGTGATGGTTACTTTTGGGGTAAAAATAAAATGCGATTTTTCAGCTTTCTTTTTATGGTATGGTTCACTCTAGATTCAATGATGTATCAAAAATGATATTTCATAATAGGACTGCAATCATGTGGACGAATCTGTCAGTTTAGGGATTTTAAGGATCAGAATTCCCATGCCCGGCGAAAATTTAGGTTAAATAAATATACTAGTTACTCTGTGTGCTGAAGATCTCGCGAAGATATAGAGTCGCATTTGTCAACCAATACTAGACAATTGAACAAAAGCTATATAATTATCGCACCTACTCAAAAAATTTCAATCAGAATCGGTTGAGCAATGTGACTTGTTGAGTAAGACAGCCGGACATACGACACTATTTTTACCGAATCTGAAGCATAGACGCTCCGTTTGCTAACGCTCGCTGGGGCAATCAGGGGGATACTTAGCCGTACGAAACGTCGGTAACGAATTTCAGAGATTCAAATATGCGATCAGAAGACGATGCGCATACAAGCGGAATGCGATAGCGTGAACCGAGACAGATCGAACGTGGATCGAACGCTGCGCGATCTGCGCGGCCGCCTGCAGCTGCTGGAGCGCACGCGCAAGGACGCGATCGAGAGGAACGACACCGCGCAGAGGTTCAACCTGAGTATATCGCAGGAGTACGCTGCCAATTTGAAGGTAAGACTGAGCGTTTACTGATTTTTTAGGGGTGGGCTGAAGTAAATGTTAGGTACTGATTAACACATGGATAGGACTTTAAAAATGCTTTTTATTTACTCGCTGATCTTTATGTTTCAATAATAAGCTGCGGAGCAGCAGCAGCATTATGTTTTTGCTTAAAAAAACTTGAGCTTGACAAAAACAAATTGAGCTTCGAGTGGTTTGAAATGGTTACGTTTTGATGTCGACGGTGAGCGACCGCGAATCTTATGGCTGCGCAGTAAATTTCATGGTCGCGCAGCGTCGAAAACAAAACGTCACCATCATGGCAATAGGTTGTCATGGTAGGCCCCTAGGGTGGGCAGATATCCGGGGGGACATCTGCCCACCCTAGGGGCGGACGAATCTAGCCCCCCCCCTGCCTCACCGTAGATTCGTCCACACATTGGTATAGATACTTGCAAAAATTTAGAGACGGGTGGGTTACGATGAGGCAAGTGGACACTGAAAGTGGAAATACCCGACTAAATGGTTCTGTAAGTTTGTCAAAGACAGTTTAAATTTTGTACAAATCAGTAAAGAGATATTACTGAAAATGGAAAATAATGTTTTACAGGATGCAGAAATTGAAATAATTGAGCTCGAAGGGGAAATAGAGACCATGGACCAGACAAAGGCGAACCTTATTCAAGAATTAGACCGCGTCCAGAGAGAGGCTTTGATATGGCAACGGAAGGTACCTAGGCTTTGTAAATTTAGAGTTGTTTGAAATTTACAATGGGGTTTTAGGTCCATAAAACACAAGGCCATGTTTTCAGGGAGTATTAGCAATGGAACTCAAGAAAAACATGAAAGATGCACAATCTGCTGCCGGCGAATTAGGACAAATGAAATCGGAGATTCACAGAATGGAGGTAAGAAAATATAACTTTATATACTCACCTATGGAAATAATTTTAGTTCGATCATATTAGTAAAGTTTAGTTAGTGCTGTAAAAAAATATGGCGTTGTCATATTTGAGAGAGAAGTAAACGGTTGTCGGCTGTCTTTTCTTTGCATTTGTCCACGGAACACTACTTCCTAATCCTAACTTCCTGACTAATAATTAACAGACGCCTTGACTACAAACTGGTCATCATAAAATTTTGCATACACGTTGCCATGCAGAGTACAGAAAAGGAGATCAGTTCCCGAGGGACTGCAGGTGAAGTCGCAGGGCGGAGCTAGTCCTACTTTCCTATTAATTGTAAAGGCGAAAGTTTGGGTGTATGTTTGTTTGTTACTTACTACTTGTGTAAGTTTAATGTAAACAAATCCTACTAATATTATAAACGCGAAAGTTTGTAAGAATGGATGGATGGATGGATGGATGGATGGATGTTTGTTACTCTTTCATGCCAGAACGGCTGAACAGATCTGGATGAAATTTGGCACAGAGAAAGATTATAGTCTAAAATAGCACATAGGATACTTTTTAACCGCGGGTGAAACCGCGGGGCGCAGCTTGTATTTCATAATGTCCAATAGGTTCGACGCGAGCAGATCCGTCGCACCGGTGAAAAGCTCGCCGAAGACTTGGCTTTCTACGTGAACCGGCGCCAGACCGCCATAGAGAAGACTCGCGCTTCCGCCGCCGTTGAGAAGGCACATGGGGCCAACCACATCTCGCAGTCGACCTACCATCACAAGCTGAGGCTTGCGAGGTCGGATTTGAACAGGGTTGCCAAGGTAACAGACACGGGCTACTTTACCTCAGCAGCTTTTTTAAGAAGTATGCATTGGAAACGATTAATTCTTGATAAACACAATTTTTAACAGGATTTGAACGACGCAGAAACCAGATTGAAGCAACTGCAGGAGGAACACGAGCGGCTGGAGCACGACATCGTTGGGACCAAGTCCCTAAACGGACAGCTGGAGGAACGAGTAGCGACGATGATGCGCGAGTGTCGTGAGGCCGATCGAGATAAGCAATGGGTAAGATAGGGAGAATTAGCAGCTGGGTTATGACGTCATGGTAATTGTCCTATTTATTCTTAGATTATTCAAGATGAGGATCTCTTCAGAGAAATTTATAAGCTCAAAATAGAAAAGCTGCGAAGTAATGATTTTTCTATTATTGTTTTGGGTTGTTGTTTCTACTGTCCCATCTTATTTAGTATTGTGAAATGTTGTAGATTCAATAGAACGTTCTGCAATATTTCGGTGTTTAGATAACGATGTTTTTGTTACGGCAAATCTGTTGTTTTAAGTTCCTGTTTCTACGGCCGGGCTATCCCAAATATTTTCTAGCAAGAAACCCTACAAATGCTCTGGTCACTATAAGACAGAAGAAGCATATATACTCATATCTTTAGTATAATGTGTTGCGAATTTTCCCTCAATTTTCCTGTGCCTTAGCTTCTAGAGCGCGTGGTCCGCAACCAACGCCTCGGCAGTGAACTGGCGACGGTGGTTAAGCGGCAGTCGCTGCATATCAAGAAACCTAAAGCTACCATCCTGGCCGAATACAATGACGCAGTCGCTCTTAACAGTCAACTTAAGCATATCGTCGATCGCCTTAATAAGGTAACATAACTTTTTTACGTACTCTATCCTGTAATATAAGTCTGCGTTTCCAACAAACTAGGCTAGGTAGCTGAATCGTGCGAGGATCCAAAACACATAGCTTTGTGAACGATGTGATCGTTTCCACCAGAGATGTGCTTGGCCGCTGAGCGGTGCGAGAATGCGTAGCGACGCTGTGATACAGTGCGCAGGGGAGCGGTTCGAGGATGTGTAGCCTACCTCTAACAAAATCCGTCTACTGATTGCTAGCAGTTTTTCGCTCGTTCGCTAGCGTCCATCTTTAGCACACATCCCTCGCTTGTTTTGTACGTAGCAAAAAGCTCGCACTGGTAAGCAGTTTTCTCAGGACCTGCGCTGATCGAGGCTAGGTAAATTAAACACAATCACTCGCTGCGAATCCTCGCACATCTTTGTGGAAACGCTGCCTAATTGTTGTTGTTTTTATGGTTGGATGTATTTTGGTAGCTGTGTGTTAGTTTAAATGAAATTTCGTATGGAGGTAGCTTAATCCCTGAATTAACTCCTACTTTTAATTCCGAAAAAAATGTCAGTTCCTGTTTGACAGCGAATGAAATTTCCAGGTGTAAGTAGAAAATAATCTGTATATATAAAATTCAAAGTCCTGACTGACTGACTGACTGACTGACTGACTGACTGACTGACTGACTGACTGACTTATATATCAACGCACAGCCTAAACCGCTGGTCCTAGAAACATGAAATTTGGAGGATATGTTCTTTGTACAGTGTAGGCATCCACTAAGAAAGGGTTTTTCGAAATACTACCCCTAAGGGGGGGAAATGGGGGGTTCAAACTTCTATGAAACTTTTTATTCTCTGGGTCGATTGACTCAAAAATTGGTACAAATACTCTTCAATTAAAATTATGAGACATCTATATATATAAAATTCAAAGTCCTGACTGACTGACTGACTGACTGACTGACTGACTTATATATCAACGCACAGCCTAAACCGCTGGTCCTAGAAACATGAAATTTGGAGGATATGTTCTTTGTACAGTGTAGGCATCCACTAAGAAAGGGTTTTTCGAAATACTACCCCTAAGGGGGGGAAATGGGGGGTTCAAATTTCTATGAAACTTTTTATTCTCTGGGTCGATTGACTCAAAAATTGGTACAAATACTCTTCAATTAAAATTATGAGACACGTGTATCACAGTTTTTCCAAAATCATCATCATCATCATCCACCGACAAAGTCTAATAGGGCTTCTTTTTACTCCGAAAACTTTGTTGAGAAAGTTATTAACCCACTACAAACGACGCTGTTATCATTCTTAGGGTTCCGTACTAAAATGGTGAAAGGAACCTTATCATGAAACTCCGATGTCTGTCTGTCTGTGAGCTGATTATCTTGGAAACTGTAATAGCCAGCAACTTGGAATTTGGTACAGATCTAGATAACGGTAGTAGCTACGTATAGTAGGTAAAACGTCACGACTTTACCCTAAAAGGTGTATTACAACACCCTCACTTCGCCGGACGATATTCAGTCCAAAATGTAATAAGTAGCGAGCCTATCGCCATACGTACACCGGGCTCAAGTCATGTAGCAGATGACATTAAATACGAAGCTATCATTGAATTTTCATATGAATCTCCGTGTAAAATATGTGAACTATATTGCTGACATTCTATCAAATTTCAAACCTACTTAATCAGTAAGGGAAAAATACAAGAATTAAGTCCTAGCCTGTTAGAAGATTACAAACGGCAAGTGAAGAGATTTTCTGTCAATAAAGATCAGGTAGATGAGCTAGGAGATGAAATTTATAATTATGTCTGTCTGATCTTAGAAGCAGTATTTAGCAAAAATAGACGAAGGCTATAGAAGAAGCTGCTTTAGTATTAGGAAGACAAAACCTACTACGGGTTGTCTTTGCTTCGAAGGTCTTAACTAAAGGTCTGCTAGCTGGTGTAGTTTCCGAATGAGTCTGTGTTTATGCTGAGGATTCCTCTAATATCTCTAACACCAACGAACTACCCCTTCGAGTTAAAAAGAGTGCAGTTTCCCCTCAAAGTCTGCTTTGCCATGACTATAAATAAATCTCAAGCCAAACTCATAATTGACCAAAATGCTTTTCACACGGTTAGTTATACGTGGCCTGCTACAGAGTAGGCTCATAGAGCACCCTGGTTTTTCTAAAAAAGAAAAAATAAATAGGTTTTTGTTGTAAACATTATTAATTGTCAATTATCTACTTTCGGTTGTCTTCTAATTTTTATCTTTTCACACACGCTCTAAGTTCTGTTGATACCATACTACTACTATTACTCCTACTTTTCTCATTCCAGAGATAGTTTGGTTAACTAAAGAACTTCGTCCATATTGCTCTACTTGAGATATTGTCAGTTTGTGTATTCAATTGATAGCGAGTGTGACCGCTTATAATATTTATTTCTGAAGTTAAAAACGTCATACATTTTCTGTAAGCCACGCGGGCGAAGCCGCGGGCAGAAGCTAGTATAACGTATAGTCGTAAACTATATCAGGTGTTTTTTAAGTTAACAAGATACTTACTGTCTCTGTAGGAGTACGCTCATTTCGGCGACAAGCTGGCGCTGATCGCCAACACTCTGGAGATCGTGTCGCCGAGCAGCTCGCCTCGACTCGCCCAGTCACCGTCCGTCTGCGGGCCCATTGAAGAAGTCGAAGAGAACATCGCTGAGAAACCACTTTGTCCTTAAACCTGCTGGGAAGAATGTCTAACTGCTGGGCAGAGGCGTTCCTCAATGTTTTTGTAGTTTTTTCTGTCTTGAGTTCGTCGCGCCATCGTGTCGCGGGGAAACATGGATTGAATGTTCAGGACACTTTGGAGACCTTTGCCCACATTTTGATAATACCATAGATTAATGAGACTGTAACACTTGCTTAATTTTAGATAGATGTTGTTTCTTTTTAATTTTTGATAGGCTGGTTAGTTTTAATTGATGTTTTGATTTGAAATATACGTTATTTCGAATTTTTTGATCGACTGGTTATCATGGTTTGAATTGTGATTTTTATTAATTTGAATTTATTTGAAATTGATCTGAATTTTTTGAGAGGGTGATAATTTTACAATTGTGTGAATTAACTAATGCTTAATGCACGTGTGTGTGATGTGTGATTCATTTCATGATTGCTATGTGTTTATTAAAGATATGATGACATAAATAAATAACTTGGTTTCATTTTATTTCATTATTTTAAAATTATTCTTGTGTAAGATTTGGCTCTCCAACATTACTCCGAAAGACTCACTTCCATTATTTTTCCCATTATGAAAACCTAACAAATTTTCGTATAACTCTAGGTACTAGGGCACTGACCCTACTATTGTTAGGTAGAACAACGTTACTAAAATAAGATACATGAAACAAATCAAGTTTCCGTTATTGATGATGAAACTATGTTTTGATATTTAACCCGTTGTCGGTCGGTAACTTAGTATACAAACAATATCAACAAACTAGCTGCTACCCGCGAATTTACCTGCAAATTTCCAGTTATGCATTTCAAAGTGATCTATTGTACTTTAAATTGTGCGAAAAGACGCAATTTCCTTGTCAAATACTAAACTATTCACTAAACTATATAAGATGTATTGTGTTTACTGTACAGCCTACAGCAAGGCTAGCACGGGTCGAAGACAAATTGTCTTGCCACCGTTTCTATCCCGCGAGAAAGCGACAAACAAATCCATAGGTTAAAATGGTGGTTTTGGGGCCCGTGCTAAGCTCTGCTGGGCTAGCATGAGTCGTGGCAAATTGTCTTTCTCCAGTTCTAATCCCGCGAGAAGAAGACAAACATATATGTATTCTAGCTTTGTCACATTTAAGTGCGGATAAAAACGGTTTAAAGACAATTTGTCTCCGACCCGTGATACATTTAAGTTATTCATACTGGAAGCCACAAGTATTAGAAAAATAATGTTGTAAATACCTATAATAGGTTTTCATTTCAGAACTCTGTTATTAAGTAAGTGTTTTCTTTATTAATGTCCAAAGTGTAAACTGTTGGTATTTTTACCTAAATAAATAAATAAGTCACGAATTACCGGAACAGACAGACAGAATAACCTAAAACTCACCTTATATTTGCTTATGATTATTATTCTAACGTGGAAGTTTATTTGGTCTGGTTATTGGATTCGATATTACTTGGAAATAAGTATTTGTGGAGAACAGTCAAAATGTGGAAGGTTATAGTGCTGATTATTACATTTTGGGGTGAGTTTTTAATCTATCTTAATTATAAGTTCAAAGAGAACTGTTTTTTTTTAATCAGTGTTCGTATGTGTGCTAAGCTAAATTAAAACATAGTTTTAAGTTAAATTAATTATATTTTTAAATTATCCGTTGACAGTATTAGTATTTTTTAGCAAGTAAGTATTTAGCTAGTAAGTATTAGCAGTAGTATTTGTAACCCAGGTAACAGGTAACTTATGTGATTGTGATAGGAGGATGAGATAAAATTAACAGCAGGTTCCAACTGGAGAAGAGTAGCTGGAGATAGAAAGTAGTGGAAGATGTTAGAGGAGGTGGAGAGATGTGCCAAGAGGCACACTGAACTGAGAGACATCCTGTAAAACGAAATGTTTCCTCTAGAAAATCAAGGTTCAGGATAAAAGGCTTATTGATTGATATTGGTTGACTTATGTGATTTTATGGAACTTTTTTTGACAATGTAAAAGTAAAAACAATTTAAAACTACTTTTATAATTTAGTATTCTTGCTGATACAGGTTTCCAGTCGAACCGGAGTCAGTTTTTGCACTGCCATGACGACTCCGGCTTGACACCAGAGGAAGGACCGCTGGATGACATCCAGTACACCTGGCTGGGAACTCTGCAGTACATACATAGTAAGAGGCAGAGCATAACATTGTCAACATTCTAGCAGTAACTACACAATTGGCTAACAATCAGCAGCGATTAAAAGATTTTGACTGAATTCGTGGCTCAGTTGGTAGTGAACCTGCTTTCTGAGCTTGGGGGCATGGGTTCGATTCCCACCTAGGGCAAATATTCATTCACATTTCATTAATCATTAATTTCATGATCATTTGTGTTTGTTCAATGTATGTGATCTATTTAAGTAGGTACTTACTTACCTATGTGTTTAAAAAATATTTTTAAATTATGTAGGTAAGTATGGAGCATATCAATCTCTGGCAGCCATAGTACAAGCTTTGGTTAGTTTGGGGTCACACGACCGTATGTGCAAATGGCCCGATTTTTTTTCCAGTAAAGAACGGCACCCCTCACTACTTCAGAGTGCCCCGGGTTGTTCTCATCGCCCGCCAGTTCGTCATCTCCACCGCTGTGGACGCATCTCAGGTGCCTGACGGGTACGCCTTGTAAGTACAGGCAGAGAGACACTCGAGACTTACCCCCGTATTCACCAACATTACTGTGAGCGCTCGAACACACAGGACGCAGAATATGTATGGCAGTATGTATGTATTGGGTCCTTTCTCTAGTTTAAAGTTGCCAGCTCTATGGGTTATAGAGCTGGCAACTATAGATAGGCAACCTCGGACTAGAGAAAGAACAATTCAATTCTGGCAACTCAGAGTAAATGTGTTTCACTGTTTCACAGCAGAGACAACAAATGGTTACGAGTACAGATTAGTACTGATACCATTAGGTACTTGTTACTTGGACAATATCTAGTGTAATTCCGCTTTAACGTCGGAATTACACTAGATATTATCCAAGTAACAAGTTTGAAGATGAACTTCCGCAAAGTAACGCCTGATTCAATCAACTACCATAAGTACTCTTCGCCTTGATAGAACTTTTGGATTGGTTGTGGTTAAAAAAGAAATACAGAGTATTAAGTGGCGTGTTTTGGAAGATAAGTAGAAGCTGATAATAAAAAGTAACTCAAATTCATTCAAGTCATTTTTTTCTTTTTTTTTCGGGTCAAATGAATCGATTAAAATACAAAGTTTTTATTTTAGCGGGAAAATTCACAACATATTACTCGTAGAAAATCCAGTGAACACCAAACTCGGCAGCCGGTATCTTGGGGTTCGGTGCTAGTATTATAATAAGTTTGCTTTAAGTTTTAGGCACATACTCCCTATGCTTAAGGTAATATGGTTGTCTTCTTTTTCAATGTTTGACAGAGGTAACGTGGTATTTGGGGAATACGAGCGCGACGAGTTGGAGTGCAGGCTGACAGTGGAGGCGGTCCTTGCTGGTAAAGAGTGCGAGGTGGCCTCTCTGCTAGTGCCGCTGTCGGATGTGCTGCTGCATCCTGAGTACAAGCATTTCGGGGCCACAGAAAGCATTGCTTTATTGAAGTTGCTTATAGCTATCAAGTCAGGTAAGTACGATTTTGCAATGCGTATTACATAATTGAGTGTCTTCAAGCGATGTTTATTGAGTGCCAAAGGTGGCAAATCCAAACACGATTATTGATTTACTGGTTGAAGATATTTTTAGCATGGGGTAAAAATATTAGAAGCCTATAGGTGCGCCGTGTATTTTTACACGACTGCGCAAAAAAGAGGGTTATGTTTCTCGAGTGTATGTATGTATGCGGGTATGTATGATGTTCTTTGGCACGCAGGTTGAACAGCTTGATGGATTTCGACATGAGCGGTGTCATTTAAATTGTCTTAATAGTGGAAGTGACACAGGGTACAACATTTTGCAGCCGGGTTTTTTCTTTTTCTTTTAATAATGTTACTTGTTAAACGACGGACATAATTTAGGCTGTTATGACTAACTTTTAACTTATTTTTTTAAAGGGTGTTAACACTTAAATTAAGAAAAAAAAAACATCTGTTCCATACACTTTGTCGAGGATCTATGTTTTTGAGGACCTTTTGTATGGAACAGCTTATTTTTTTCGCGATTTCAGTGTTGGCCCCTTTGTCATAATGATGAGTGCAATGACATCCTAAAATATGTCCGTGGTGTAAAGAAGCACCTTATATAAATTGTTCTGAATTTCAGAGTACATGGTACCAGCCTGTTTGCCGTTCAATAACTTTTTGAGGAGCGAAAATGGGAAGCAAACTAGGAGTAGCTTCTATCACATAGATTTCACTAACGGTAGGAACTCTTATTTTTTTAAAAAGCTCGTAATTTGAGATTAAGAAACAGATGATGCTAGATAGAGATTGTAGAAATAAAATCGTTTGAAAGTGAATGCAACTAAATGGAAAACGAAGCGGCTCCAAAGGCTCGAATAACATCTGCTGATTGGACGAAATACGAGCTATAAAAATGTCACGTAACTTTATTGTCAACTCATCCAATCAGCAGCTGACGTTCGACCATGAGCGATTCTAGAAACAGAATCTCTTAGAAGCGATTGCGACTTGTCTAGGGCCCCAGTACTAATCTAAATGGGTCTACTGCATTACGTTACAGATGTTCCAAGAGACCCCCTGGCAGAAGATAAAGAAATAACGAAGCTCAATTTGTTACCTCAGGAGCTCTGTCATTTGTACAGTGTTCCAGTCGTGAGTTCTCAAAAACGTATACTTTTTCAAATATTAGTTTAACATTTTTGATATAACAATAAATCTATCTTGGAGAAAGTCGCGGGAAGCCGATGGAATGAATATTAATTCAGGACAATTTCCCACTAACTAACCCCAAACTAAGCAAAGCTTGTACTGTGGCTGCCAGACATTGATTTAATACACATGTTTATTTTTAAATACATACAAAATTTCATATTTTACACCGAGACATAGAACAAACACAAATGTTTGCCCTAGATGGGAATCGAACCCCCCCCCCCAAGCTCAGAAGACAGGTTCGCTACCAACTGAGCCACCGAGGCAGTCATTGATTTCCATTGCAGTGAGGTTTTAATAGGAATAGTTAAAATGATTCGCGATAGATACAATTTTGTAACCTTGCAGTTCTTGTGACCGTGCAGTTCTCATGCTGTTCAGGAGCCCGATTCTTTCACGTGGTATATTATCTCTGACATTGTTTCTCTAATTAGAAAAGTTACGAGAGTGAGAGTGATCGAGATATCACACGCGTCAATACAGCCCTGTATTGACGCGTGTGATATATGTGGTCCTTTTAAAAATATATGGTCCCTATATCTTTCTTTCAGAATACAACTTCTAAAAATGACAGGATCATATGCACGACATCCTGCGGGTTCCACTCCGGGGCGCCGAGCGTAGTCCAGGAGCACACTGGACACTGGTCTATCGTTTTCTTGTCCTTGGGTAAGCCTGTGAGCTTCTGACGTGAGATTTACGTCCAATATTATCTCACTAGTACACGATTTTGTCTTCCTTTTTTCCCGGTTTCAGTTTTTAACTTATCGTCTGTGTGCTTGTTTTGTTATAAGTAGGTATGTATAATCATGTTTATTCAGCTTCTAAGATCAAGTAGTTTTTTTGAGATTTCGTATTCAGTGAGTTAGAAAAATTAGTGAGTAACCTTTGACCTAAGGATCCAGCTATTTGGCTTCTCTGTCATTCCATACAATACGACAAGGACGTTGCATTCGGCTTTTAACAGTCTCAAGTGACTCTGATGTTAGAGAAATATCACGCAGACGCTTGATGGCAATAAGTCGCTGACATAAAACTGCAGTTGACAACTGCACTGACATAAAACTGCAGTTTTATGTCAGTGCACTGACATAAAACTGCAGTTTTATGTCAGAACGCACGTATGCAGTGTTGTGTAAGATAAAACAACAACAACTTAACACTATTATTTTTGCTGTTGTGTTTGTTTTAAATTGCTTTTGCAAGTACAGAGAAGTAGCCACCTACAGAGGTTGCTACTTCTCTGGTAAATAGCAGTCTTTCTGTTTAATAATGGATAGCATCGCGGGCTCAACAAGTGACAAAATGTCCCTTAGGTGGGTCCCCGTGTCCAGACCCCCTCAGAACTCATAGGCCGCCGCCTCCTCCACGTCACATTCAAATTCATCCCTACGTACCTTGGATCACGTCGGCCATCACGGGCAAGGCTGTAGGAGCTTTCGACGAAAACGACCCTTTTGGTAAGAATCCTAGCTAGATTCTTCAGCGTACTATCTGATATCTACTGTACTAACTTAAGTTTTCCTTTCCCAACGTTATTCCTGTAAAAAGTTGATTTTTTGTAAATGTGGACTTAATTGGCTCGGATGTTCAGAACTATCATTTTATTATTTGACTTGTATTTTTATACCGGCTGATTTACTTTACTAAGTATGTCGAAAACAATTTACCTACAGGGTTTTTTTTTAAACCTAAAAAAATAATCTCCGAAGTTCAAATCATCCTACTAAATGCGCTAAATTTATAAATGAATTCGTAGCGCGATCCTATTATTTTAAGCAGGTCGATTGGTAGGTATTCAACGCACGTACCTACCGTGCGCCTTTTTGATTTATCCTTCCCAGGCGCACGAGCCGCACGAGACAGCTCGAGTTACTGTCTCGACAGTAAAAAAATCAACCGGTATAAACTACATACTTTAAATTGGAAGCCGGTTTAATTAGTATTGTTCTTAAAAATCCTACAACCATGCGTAAGTACATTTATAATTGTCTTAGAAAAAAAAATGGTTTGGATTTTTTTTTCTTATGTAGTTTAACTGTTTCTGCATCCAGGGTACAAGCGTGCACTAGACTACGAAACATTCGAGCACGACTGGGTCGGCCACTGGTGGATGGGAGGCTTGGCGTGCTACAACCGTGGGGAGTCGGCCGACAATATGTTTAAATTCTACCACGAGATATTCCAAGTAAAGCCAGTGGGTAAAACGATGCTGACTTACTACCTCGAGGTGAGTTTCGGCTCAAAAAACAAACACATCTCATGATTACGTTCTATTCTTACGTGTAGAGAAGATACCGCATATCATTACTATGTACCGTTCAAGTGCAGCCATCCGGCCACACTTCACTAAGTTGCTTTCTAGCGCTGCGTGTTTATACTGTATGGTTAGCCGACTAATTGTTTGCTGCAGCGCTAAAACAATTGTTTTAGCGCTGCAGCAAACTTTAGTTTTGACCATTCCTTATGATAGCTTCTCTACGCGTAGTAAAAGAACTCACTGCATTTCGCACGTAGAATATCTACGCTGCATTGTGACACCGTTAGTAAGTAATTCAACCCCAACAATAATTTATATTCCTAACGCAAGTTCTACAAGAAAATATAACATGATTATTCGAGTTTCAATATTAGTGTAAAATACTAGATCACATAATATAAGCCGCGGAATCGTCCCCGTAGCCCCGACGTAGTACAAGCTTTGCTTAGTTTGGGGTCAGGCGACCGTGTGTGGAAGTGTCCCAAATTTATTATTTATTTATTTATTTTAGCGCTGATGTTGGACACCCTAGGGGTTTAGTGGGTAGGCCGCCAGTGGTGGGACTAACATATCCATCCTGCCCGCCCCCGGGACGGTGGTGGAATCCATAAAGATTTTTTCTAGGATAAAAGAGGTCACATTATTTAATATATTATGTTGTTTTGTAACTGAAATCACAGGCTGAAATAATAATCGTCATTATTAGCCCATAATGTCTACTGTGGAACATACTTCTTTCTTGTTGTACGCCGTGCATCCCGATCCTGTGCAAATCTGATCCAGGTATTACCCTATTCTGGCTCTCTTCTGTATTGATCTATTCTCTTCTGATCTCTATTCTGTACTTTGAGGTGTTATCTTGGTTACTTTCACTGTTGTGACTTTTCAAACGAGAGAGAAAATGACCAGGAAATATCAAATGTAAATGGCTCCTGGTTTGAACCTCGTTTTTTTTTACAATATCATCGACGAATGCGTCGCCGAGCGCATGAATTAATTGGGTAGCACCTTTTAGAATAGCTAGCATTAATTTGCAAGTTCAAAACATAATGGGAAATAGTAGATAAGTAGGCAGGTACGTACAAAGTTCCCAACAATGTGGACCAACGATCAGATCAGGGTCGCGGGAATTCGCTGGATGCGAATTGTGCGTAGTGAAGATCATTGAAGAAGGCCTTATCCAGCAGTGGACGTGTCCAAGCTGAAATGATGATGATAGTAGACAGTTTTACAACACATTTGCAACTTTTTATTTTTAGATCAGCGCCACCCACGGTACTTCGATTATATGCGTTAAAGTCGGAATGCCATATCGGTATGCGGTTCCAAAGGTCTGGAACCTTGACACTCCTGAAGTCAAGGTAAATTTCACATAAGTTTCACACTAATATCCACTAATAACACATAATTTCAAGTAACATTTCGCATAAGTACCTTCATTTATAAATTGGTTAAAATGGACCTATATTTGACCGCAATTCACGTGATGCAAAGCGGTGATGTCGCAGACGCATGAGAGATGTAGAGACGCACGTTCAAAGTACGTTTGTAAGTTTGGATGAAGAAAGTAATGTTTGTAACTACTATAATATATTCCTACATAACATAACATAACATATCGTCACGCTTTTCCCCGGAAGGGGTTGGCAGAGGTATAATACAACACCCGCTTTTCGCCGGACTATATTCAGTCCCAAATGTGACAGGGGGCGAGCTAACACTGCCATACACCGGGCTCCAGTCATGTAGCAGATGACATACGCACATTTGTGATATATGTATGTATATATGTTCACACAATGAACAAATTGATGCGTTCCGTCGGCTGGGTTCGATTCGCTTCCTCTATATTCTTATAAGCGTGAGATTTATCTTGGTCACTCCTATCATTTTTCAAACGAGAGAAACAATGACCAAAAAATATCTCACGTGTAAGAGTAAGGCCCCTGGACCGTTTTTAGAAATTATTTTACTAATTGAACGCCACACAACCACTGAAGTGGGCAAAGGTAGCCACAGGCAGATATCTAGTCACATAGTTTAGACCCTTTAACTGACGTTATTGCTTAATTTTTTGATAACTGTTTAGCTTTAACTTTAATTTAAAGGTTATTTTAAACTCAGTTTTCATACTTTTTTTTAGACGGAGAAAAAGTTAATCAAATGTTTAAAATTGTTGGTGAAAGGCATGAAAACTAAAATGAGTTAAAAATGACCGTTGTATTATAATCTAAAAAGTTATCAGAGAACATTTTTCTATTGCACACCTTGTCAATATTTTGTTATTAAAAACGCTGAACTGTGTAAGCGAGAAACCTTAACGCCCGTTACAGACTCTTATGTTCTGTGTTTTTGCAGGTCAGGATTCCAGTGCTGCAGTTCTCAGCTGTATTCAAGTTTCAAGTGGAGGCGTGGGCCTATAACGTTACGACGACAGACGACTTAGGGGACTCCACGAGCTCAATGTCCAGCTCAGAAGAATACCATTGATTTCTATTACTATAAAATAGAACTTAAATGAAGACTACTCATTATTTTTACCCGATTTACGTACCTACGTATAAGTAGAGGGATGTAAAAAAGGCAGTGTTACGTGACATTCAGCGTGATGAAGCTTCGGTATCTAATAGGCCTAACACACGCACAACCTTTATCACACTTTTAACTGCGCAGGCCAGGCTTGAAAACGGAACACCGCGCGTGTGGTTGGTAAAACCACAGCCAAGATTATGTATGGTAGCCGGTACCGCGTCGGACGACTGTACGATTGGTAGGCTGTGGTAAAACTACACCGAGCCAATCTCACGGCAGCTGTCCCGCGCTCTTGTGTCCGCTCATGCGGAAAACTTCGAACTTTAATCTCGCATAAAACGCTTAGAATTGTTGAAATTGAACTATAGTGCTATTATCAGTGCATGGTGTACACCGGGTCCAGTAGCGTGGAGTGTCCAAGGTGAGTAGTAGGCTTTCGTTATCGTCTGTAGAGCTGAAAGAGAACCTGGCGTTAACTTAGCACCCCTGGCCGAAACATTTGGTCCTTCGAGCCGGATAAAATCCAGAATCTTTGTCTTAGAATAGAAAGGAACGACCAAATGTTTCGGCCAGGGGTACGCAGATAAGTACGCCCAGTTAAAAGTGTGGTAAGCCTATAAAACGGGTCGCGTCACGTAGTTTTAATAAACTGTGTCACTAAATAACTGTGTCACTTTATCTACGAATCTTTGTAATAAGCTTTAATAAATATAGTTGCAAGATAGTTTTTTGTAAATTATTTTATGTTACGAATCTGCTTTTAATATATTCTTAAACTAGGTATTGTAGGTAGGTTTATTCTAATTACGTAAAATGGTAATTTTACGCACAGCATGTTTTCCAGAAGCCAATAAGGTTTTATGGTCATTATTGTCGTAAAATACTCTTTTCTCTAACGTCATGCTTATTATTTTTCTCTATGCATCATGATCTGACAACTGACTCAAATAGACTCTTTGACCACTTCCACAACCCAAGAATTTAATTGTGCTTTTCTTGTGATTTTAGTGAATTGTAATTTAGTTTTATAGATTCATTCATGATTTCAAACAGAATATAAATTACTCATGATTCATGTTTAATTTAGATACAGAATAACAAAGCACTCCCTATGTGATAAAGGATTTAATAGCGATACACGTTTTCTTGACAGTTATTCTTTAGTTCCTAAAAAGAAAAATACTTTTATCATAAGTTTCACCACATTATACAATGGCTGTTCCGCGTGAAGAACTAGGAAAGCCACCATGTTTCTGTGTGGAAGAGACAGAATCGTCTAATTTAGAAACAGAGTCTGAATATGTATGCGAAAGTGTGTGCAGTTGTCCAAAGGACAAGCATGGCCTCGTGATACATCAGGAAGAGTGCTACTTGTTTAAAAATGAGACGTTTGTTTTTCCTGAAGTAAGTATCCTTTCCGTTTTTTCTCTGCAGCTTAAAATTTTACTCAACCACTGCCCAAGATGGGATTGTTACTACATCGTTCCCTGCCTGATATCTTCAAGGCTAGAGAGAATAAGTATCTACCTTATAAGGGCTGGATCGGACCGCGACGTCGGTTACATCAGATGAGCGGGTGTCCAAACATAAATTAAATTTAGTAGTTTTCTATTCAATTTATTAATTTCAGCATAATACCTGATCTCCTGGACTTTCTGATCTTAATTTTGGGATGAGTGGTATAGTTAGAATCTCCGCATTACCTACATATCCTAAGGCCTCGTTTCAGCTTATAGAAAAATCTCGCGAGAAATGTCCGACAGTTTAGTCCGTCTGACAGCAGCAAGTGATGTCGTCCACTTGCAAGTTGGGGAGTGCTGTCGGACAGACCGTCAGAAGTTTTGATGCAGATGAAAACGAGGCCTAAGAGCTTTGAACTTAGGTGTTTCGTTTTTGTTTGAATAATTGACTCGTCCATGAATATGGTCTTGTAGGAGATATGCAAATGCGGTGTTCGAGAAGACATCAAGAAAACTGGTAGAGACATTTGCGTGTGCACACTTCAAGAAGGAGTCGAAAAGGTTGAAACAATCCCCTGCGAATGTGATCTTCCCGAAGATGTCAGAGTTGAAAGACATGTTTGTAAGTGCCAGCCTCCAGAAGGCGCCATTGAAGCCATGGCAGAGTAAGTTAATAAGGACAACTAAACATATTTTGTATATTTTATTTGCATGCTCGTAAAAAGTAACAAGTTAGGAAATCCAATTACAATAATGTCCTCAAAGTCACTACAATATTCGTAAACACAGTTATACTTCGATCCCTTTCATTAGCATTTGACTGTTCACAGATCGACAAAAGCTGCTGACGTGGGTGGGATGCCCGCGGTTCTGGACGCCACCCATCCTCTGATGCAGCGCTTTCAGCAGACTCTCAGGGAGTTCCTGTTGAAAGAGAATGCTGTCGCTGAGGAGGAAATCCAAAGCCTGGTATACTTAAAAACACAGAACAAAGAAATACACCAGAATCACGTTCTAGTCCTTTTGAAAACAAAATTTAATCCAAGCGTCGTGGTTATCGTCCATCAAGCAGATTTGCTCCAAGAGATTTGGCCGAATTTGCTGCAACTTACACTTCGACATCATTTCAGAAAGAGGATCTACGACTAAGCAAGCTTGCTTACGATCAAGATTTGGAGACGATCTACATTCATGACCACAGTTGTAATGACCAAAGGGTGAGTTTTTTACTTCACACACTGTATGGAATAGCTGTTTTTGTTTCTTGATTTCAGGGGTGCATATCATCACACCTTTCCCCCAAAGGGGGTGGCAGAGGTACCATACCCACAATCCGCCGGACGATATTCAGTCCCAAATGTGATAGGGGGCGAGCGAACCTATCACCATAAAGAGGGCTCCAGAAATCTAGCAGATGACATTAAATACGGACTTTCATCGCTATCTTTCTTTTAAAAGGCGTTGCTAGTTGCTAGTACTAGTTCACGCAAACGCAAAGTAATATGAGACATGTTTGAATTCAGACGCTAATTGAAGAGTATGAAGACACCATGGTTGAGAGGACCGCTGCACGGCAGGCAGCGGAGCAACGCGCCAAGAAAGCTTTAGAGAGGCAAAAGCAGGCGCGTCGGCAGCTAGATCGAGATCTGATTGCAGGTACCTTCTCGAAAGTCACTTTTTATCAAGGCAGCACTATTCTGGTTTCCCTTCAACTTATACTTATACCTATCTATTTGGCAGAGCAAGAATTAAGAGAAGAAATGGAAGCCCTTACAATTCTCTGTAGACAGCTGGAGCAGTGGCGTGAAGAGACAGAGTCGGACCTTACCGTCAGTAAGCTGATGTCCAAGAAAATGCGCACTGAGAAACGTTTGCTGGCCGATGAGAAACGGGAGTTGGTTGGTTTTTCATTATACTAGTAGAAATGAAACGTAAGAGCGTGAAAAATAATATTTTGTATTTGTGTTTTCGTCTAAGTGCTAACGTATTTGTAGAGCAGATGTCGAAAGTGTTTCGAGTTAATTAAAAAGTGATATTTATAAAGGCGCGATTAAACGGCGCGGGCTAGCCCGATCCTACGCGAGCCGAGCTGTCCGTGGAGATGCGGCTCGGCTAAATACGGACGCAAGCCGGCTCGTTTAAACGACGCGGGGTAGCACGATCCTACGCCAGCCGAGCCGTCCGTGGCGGCTACACATCGCGCTGTTGAAAATAGGTCTTCCTTCGTCGCGCGCTCTGTGACATCTGTTTACACGGCACGTATTAACACAAGCCGAGCCGCAGATGGCGCGCGCGCCTTTAATCTGTGTCGAAAAAACCGACAAGTGATGGATCGTGCGAACTTTGCCGAGCCGCGCCGAGCGCAGTTGTTTACACAGCGCGTGGCGCGGCGAACCACGAGCGGAGACAGGCTCGGCTTGCGTGTTTGCGCGCCGTTTAAACGCCGCTTAGGGTGTTCGGAAATAAATTCCTGTCTGTTCCCAAAGTACTTGCTAATTTGAAGAAGGACCGAAATGAAGCAAATATGCGGAAATAGTGTAATGCGGACGGCGCTAATTTCATATTTTCTAGGACATTGTGGTTTTCGGGCTGAGTAACGAGGTGTGGAAGCTTGAGTCCAAGCTCGAAATGTTGAAGAAACAGACTCAGATCAAGGCTGCTGAAATGGATAAGATCAACGAAAAGGTATGTACTCGTAACTCTTAACATGAACATTTAAACTATTAACGTCAACTTTGACATTGTATTTGCCAATCCAAGACAATTTTTGCATGTATTCAAAAAGGGAGCAACTTCCAAAAAGGGAGGAAATGGAGGTTCTCAATTCGGCTGTATGTTTTTTTTTACTTTTACTAGGTGACTGCGTACGGTTGCGAATTAGAAGATTTAAACTTGGACAAGCGTCGCTTGGTAACCCTGTGGAATGCTGTCCTGAACAACATTGCACAAAGGGACAGGATTTATAATACCGTCAGAGAAGATTACCTGTGAGTATAGCTTGTGATTGATCCACTTGCGCCTTTACAAATCTCTACATCTTCTCTACTCTATAGCACATAGTATAAAACAAAGTCGCTTTCCGCGTCTATCCTTTTTTCTGTCTGTATAATAGGTGGTAAGATTCAATGTTCAATAAGAACGGAATCGGAGCAGATTAAACAGCGGGATGAGACATTTTACTAAGGTATCTGAAGTCGCAAGCACCAGCTAGTATGTGCTTTATGGAAGTACTAGCTGCGCCCCGCGGTTTCACCCGGGATAAAAAGTACCCTATGTCCTTTTCTGTTTCCCAGACAACGTGTATGCAAAATTTCATGATGATCGATTGAGTAGTTAGGGCGTGTAACAAACAAACCCACTTTCGCATTTATAATATCAGTTAGGATTCTGATCCTCTTGGCTTCAAGGGCGTCAAGGGGATCCACGAAGTTCTAATGACGTCCCCAGCTGGATAGCATTCATCTAATTTCTTCTGGCCTCAAAGGGGTCTGCAAACGCATATCCCTAACAGGGCGTCCAGCTTAACATATCTAATGTCTTCGTGTTCCCAGGGAGCTCCAACAACACTTCCAGACTCTCATTTGTAGCCTTGAGGTCACAAAGAAAGGCATTCAAGTAGAAATAGAAAAGAGTAAAGAGATATCCATGACTAAAGATAAACTTGTCTATGAAACTAACAAAATTGTACATAAACGTAAGTATATTTGTTTATATGTGTATATCCCTGTCATCTTTTGATTTTACAGGATTGTAATGGGCGAAATATACTACCATAGTGTGTACACACATAATTATAACCGACTTTTATTCAGTATTTTTTTTTAAATACGCGAAATTTTGTTTAGTGAGTCCATAACTTACTATACTACACTAGGGATAGGGATGTAGAGATTTTTTCATCAGCTACTCTTAAAGCGTATTTTTATTCATCTAATTTATTTGCGTAGTCAGAGAGATGCTCATACATTATGTAAAAGGTATAACGTTATGTATGTATAAGCAGTATAGGCAGGTATACCGAAAACTATGTGTTTCAGTCAAAATTGAGGACGAGAAAAGAATTACCTTGGAAACTAACCTTGAGGAGACAAACGAGTCGATTGAAATGTGTGAAAAAGATCAAGAGCTGATGAAAGCGGTAAACGTTTTTTCTTACATAATTATTTATTTATTTACAGATTATGTAAGTAAGTGTTATATGCTGGTTTAGTGCAGGACGTTTTTTTTGAGACAATTGTAAAGAAATTATGTCATGGTTTTCAAATTTTCAAAATAATAACAGAGTCTTGGCCAAAAGCAGTTTTGTCACATTTTCTCATCGACAGTGCTTTATAATTTGGCAGCACCTACTGAGGTAGGTATATAGCTTAAATCGAGTAATCATTTTGTAAACCTAACTATTATTACAAAAGCGAATTGAGGTTGTTTGTTAGGCTTTCACGCCTTAACTACTCAACTGATGACCATGAAGTTTTGCATACACTTTGTCAGGGGTTAAGAAAAGGACATAGGGTATTTTATAGGGGTTACACAGCGGGGTGCAGCTAGTAATGAAATAAAGTTTACCGATCGATCGAGTACCGCTAAATTAAATTATTACGATCCCAATCGAAAAAAAATATTTATTTAGGAAAACGCTGCCATCGGTAACCGGCTGAAGACCACTGACAAAGATTTATATCACAAGATCAATAAAAAACGCGAGTTGGACAGTGAAATTCTAGATAACCTTCAAGAGTGTCTTCTAAACAACAAAGCTGTGCAGTCGATGGCTAACGGAATCAAGAATTTGAGGAAGTTGTCTAAGAAGCAGGTAAGAAAGGATTTGTTCACTGAAAAGTAACACGTATAAATTAAAAACTAAAGAACCCCCAAACACCGGTTTTTATCAAACAGCTACGAAAACTCCCGACTAATTCATCTTTCAAACAAAAAGAAATCGTTTCATTGTTTCGGGTGCTACGAATTGACGTGTGTAATCTGGTGTGTGTGTGTGTGTTGCCACACACAGCTTATTCGGGATTAGCTTTGTCGGGTAGCACAGCTTTGTCGGGATTAGCTTATTAACACCCCATCGTTTTGCGTCGGTTGTTAAAAAGCGGTAAGTAGACACATTATTTTTCTTATTTTAACCTGCGATCAGTAAACTAGACTGTATTCCGGTGAGTTATAAGAGGTTAGCGGTTGGCGAGGAAGAGCCACTACTCCATAACTCCTGTTGGGGCAGCAACAGGAGTTATGGAGTAGTGGCTCCATAACGTCCGGTTAAAGTAAGGTTAGGTCTGATCTTAAGTTTGTCTTCTTATTGAATATTGGGCTGTAGAAGCATACTGCATAGTTTAGGTAAGTAGATGATGATTAGGTTTTTTTTCGTAATTATCGACTTTATGTATCTTAGCCTATCACACAAACCGTATCACGTACCTTTGACCACTGACTCGCCTGATGGGAAGCGTCGACGTGATCGAAGGTGTAACACGCTTGCCTAGGAGATACCTATTCACTTTATTCTTAAACACCTACCCAAGGGAGATAGATAAACGATGAATCTTTAAAGCGCGTTTCGCAAACGAGGCTTATTATTTCGCATTTGCATCGCTACAGACGCGCGTTTGCAGCACTAATAGCGCGATGCTCGTGCGTTTGTTTTGCTGCTGTTTTTCGTTTGTTCCGGAACTGTATCTCGTTTGTATGGACATAAAAACTTGTCATGTGCTATAAAGCGCTTGTTTTCCGGGACGGCCGGTTCTATATGTTATGTCTGATCTTCATCTGTTTACTGTTCTAGTCACTAATAAGAATTGCCCATATTATTTTAATGCAGGAAATATCCCTAATGGTCATGGAAACCCAGCACGCAAGGTTGGTGTTAAACTTAGAACGCGGTCAAGCTAAGCGGGTCAGGAATGAAAGTACCCTAAAGGAAACACTCGCGCAAGTCAAGGCATATGAGTTAAAACTACATGAACTGGAGGAGAAATACAACAAGAGAGAATTTATCGCGAGAGGGAAACAGCGAGAGCTGGAAGTCGTTATCAACAAGTATTTGACTCTGAAGGAGCTTTATAATGTAAGTTGTACAGGGTCACCAGAAAAGGCTATGCCTACAAAGCCGAAAGGCGGTCATCATACTCATCATTCTGAACAGTAACTTTTACTATTGGAGGAACCCTAAAATAAAAAATAAATAAAAAAACAGCTGTTCCATACATTTGTCGATGATCAATGAACTTTTTATACACAACATCTGATTTTTTTGCTATTTTGATTGGCTCCATAGTAAAAGTTGTTCATAATGATGAGTACAATGAGTCCTTTTCGGCTTAGCACACCCTTTTCTGATAACCCTGTCTGTACACGGCATACAGGCTAAGAACCCGCTAGAGATACGTATAGGAGACCTTGAGCAGCAGATCAAGGCTATGTGCGAGAACATGTTTAAGCTGCAGCACGACTGGCTTCGGCTGCAGGGCCACGTCGTCAAACTCACTGAACATCACCAGAGCGTGACTGCGGACATACACTTGATCAAAAAACGTTAGTATTGCGTGGACATTTTCAAAACGTTTTTTTGTGGTCAAAAGTGGTAAGAATTATGTGGTAAGAATTATTAATAAGCGTGTGAGTGCGATAACAAGAAGAGAAGATCAAAATAATTTTGGCTGGCATTGGTCTCAGAAAAGCCCTTTGTAATAAGTCAAAAGGGGTTCATTGAACAACATCATTATTATGAACAACATCATTATGAACAACATTCACTATGGAGCCAACCCAAAATCTAGTAAAAAAAATCTGCTGTTACGTTCAAAAGGTTCATTAATCGTCAACAAAATCTATCTGTTATTTCAGGGTTTAAAAGTTGATCATAATTATGTGTACAAAGAACCCCCTTCCGGCTTATTACACCCTATCCTGATAAACCTTTATACGGTGTATACCAGTGTCGGAAAAAGGTCTTTCCCTACTTTTTCTTGACCTAAGCCAGCACCATCCAGTCTTTTTTTCAGACCTTCTTACCTATTCACGTCATATTTATTTAATACTAGCTGCACCCCGCGGTTAAAAAGTATTCTATGTGCTATTCAAGACTATAATCTATCTCTGCGCAAAATTTCATCCAAATCTGTTCAGCCGTTCTGGCGTGAAAGAGTAACAAACATCCATCCATCCATCCATCAATTCTTACAAACTTCCGCGTTTATAATATTAGTAGGATTTACATTTAAATTACTAATGTTTGTGTTTATGTTAGCTAAGTTATAACATTGCACATGAAATAGGCACAGAGGCTTCAAACAGGCGCTGGTCAGACAGAAAAGACGTACTTAAGACGCGGACGAGACAAGGACGATGCGGAGAAATATCACCTTCGTACACAATGAGAAGCTTCGCGTCCGCGATCCGTCATCCGTCTATATATGTGTTGCGTCGCATATCTTCTATTCATTGTAGCTTTCTCACTGTTGCTACTGTTCTCGAACATTTACTGCAAAAATTGGATATTTCAGCCATATGAAGACGCACAATCCTTAGCCTCCCAGCAACAGCAATAGGTCACCGTAGCCAAAATCGGCTTAGACTGCATCATCATTAACATACATTGAATGAAGTAGGAATATTTTTGTTTGGAGGACTCCGCGTCTGCATCCCGTCCGTCTCTCGTCCGCGTTTTACGTCCTTTCTGTCTGTCTTGCTCCTAGAATACTTGAAAAAAGAAAAATAAACTAATCACCATTTCCAGAGCTACAAATCTGCGAAGAGAAGTGTATGCATAACAAAACAGAGAGCGACAAAGTAATCCATGAGTCAGCGTGCGTGGACCGACGCCTGCGCGACATGCGCAGCCAGCTGCAAGTGCTGGAGAGGAAGAGGATTGACGCGCAGAAGAGGAACAGCCTCGCGCAACTGTCCAACGTCTCTATTACGCAGGAATATGTAGTCAGCTTAAAGGTGAAGTCGACGTCACAAAATTAGAGATAAGAAATTTGTTCTCGCATTCTGAAACGACGCTCAGTCATGAATCTTGGTTTAAAACTAGTTCGGACCCAGCCGAAGGCACGCACCAATTTGTTCATTGTGTGAACATTTGTGCGTATTGTATGTCATCTGCTACATGACTGCAGCCCGGTGTATGGCGACAGGCTCGCCCCGTGTCACGTTTGGGACTGAATATCGTCTGGCAAAGTGTGGGTGTTGTATTACAACTTTGCCGGCCCCATCGGGGGAAAGGCGAGACAATATGTTTACCATAGTTAGAACCATTTTTTAATCGAGATTCATGACTGAGCGTCGTTTAGAATAACAGAGTCTCGTCAGGAGAGATAAATATGGAATAGTTGCAAAAGTTAGTGACGCCCCCGTCACTAATAAATACTTGCTGTTTCCCTAAGCAGAGCAAGTATTCCTTTAGCGAATTAAAGTAAGTTATACAGTTCATAGTGAGCTCGAGTTCGTATAGATAAATAGATGTACATAGATTAGGGTTCAGAACCGGGATATCCCGGTTTTTTGAATGAACCGGGAATTCCCGGTTCCGTTGGAGGAAAGTATCGAAAATCCCGGTTCTCTAAATCAGTACCGGTTTCGGAAACCCTAACATATGTAGATACAATACGCGAAATTGTTTTTGAGCCGTCTTAGGTGGGTATGTTACAACATACCCACCTAAGACGTATTTTTAGGTGCCAGAAAGATGTACACCCTTACTAATACACGTTGTATAGCCTCGGAACAGTTATATTATGTGTTGTATTTTTAAATCGAATTATTAAATACTGTCCAACTGTTTCGAGGTTATATTACGTTGTGGTAAGGGGGTAGAGTCGGCGCGGTATAACTAGCGCCTACATTCACAAACTAAATGGGTCTGACACGTAATAAAGAAATTTACAAACATGTCTTTGCTTTAAGCTAAACACATAACTTATCCTCGGCAGTCGGGTGAAAAAACATAAGTAGTTAGACTAATGTTTGAGCTTACAAAATATTATTCCATCATTTGAAAAGAGAATTTGATATCATATTACAGGCTGCAGAAATACAAATATTTGAACTTGAAGAGGAAATAGAAGTTCTGGATAAAGAAAAAGTTAATCTTACTCAAGAAATAGATCGCGTTCAACGGGAGGCTCTAATATGGCAACGAAAAGTATGATTCAAAAGATTTTGAACATCTCTGGATTTGCTTGCATAAGCGATTTTGAATGCTAAAAGATGTACCACCACCTTCGATCAATTATACCCTAGATTCCGCGTAAGCGCGCAAAAAGTAACTAAAGTAAACAGTGCTTATATTCATAGTAAGCACAGTTTTGCCGTCAGTGTCGCGCCGACCGTCAAGTGGAACGAAGCCGAAGTGTTCTGTGAAAAGTTGTAAAAATAACACGCTTACAAAGAGAAAATAACATGGGATTTCGTATTTTCGGTAAGTATTTATACTTTTTCAAATACTTACAGTGATTTACATTCGAAATAATCTAGTTTTAATCTCCAAACTAATATTTCAAGAAATTAAATCCTATTATTTTAGCTTCGCAGTTGTCTCTTTCGCACGCACAATAGAGTTTACATGCAAGACAAGAACAAATTAGGCCTGATTCAGAACAAGTGTAATGGAGTCGTCGTATTTTTTTATTTTTCTCAGACTTTAAAATGGTATTGGTTTAATTTTTTTTCAGATTTCCTCAAAATGAGATACAAAGAGAAAAGTGGCAGTTGGTAATAAAAGAAGAAAGAGATGACGACTATTTCAAACCTAATGACTCAAGTGTGGTTTGTTCAGACGATTTTGCCGAAACCGACATGTATAATACACAAAAAGGATTTCGGAGAGTAAATAAATATATACATTCTTGTGTTGTAAATTATAGTAATAAAAGTAATAATTTAATATTATATTTTTTGCCCTTACATCCCTTTGCAATCTCCCGTCTTCCACATGTACTAGCCCCTATTGCAGACATTAATTCAGTGAAATTTTAAACTTCATATAAATTTGTTAAGCCGTTGTTGCCGTGTGAAAAGAGAACAAACATACACACTTGCACACAACTCTCGGATTTATTCCGCAGGAAGGGGAGAGATGTACATAGAGGGTACCTACTCTACTTCTACTCCTCAGAAGGACAAAGCCTTACTACAAAAAACGTCCACTCGCACGGAGCCAGGGCGAGTAAGTAAGTTCATTTCATCAAGTTCAACAGTTTCAACAAGTAAGCGACTCCATTAGATTCCATGTTCTATCTTAGTTTTTACAGTTAGGATAATAAAAACGTCCTAAAGTCGTACATGACAAAAGTAATTTTGAGCGTTAAACCTTTGAAAATAATGTTTATTTTCACCAAACGCCACCGCGGACGGCAATAAAATTTTATGAGTTTTCGTCAATGCCGCGGAGCAAAAACGCCATAAGGTCGTCATGTAATTGTTAAAAATAAACCTCAGTCCACTGCAATAAGGTTGAATACTATTAAAATATTTAAACGGCTTTGTGATCTTTTTAGTATTATCCCTAATATGCAGTATTTCTCGATTGGCAGGAAGATTTAGTAAACTCAAGCCGTTTTTGTGCATTGTGTCAATATGGAAAGTTGTATCTAGGGTATAATTGATCGAAGACCACCACAATGGGCGTGCCCACGGTGATTAACCCCCCCCCGCTTTGCTTTGCATTTGCATGCCTTTGTATCTACGAGTATCTCCCCCTCACTCAAACTTCAAAATTTAGAGGTTTCAAGTAAAAAGAAGTAGGTACATTAACTTCTGCTCTACTCCTAAAAAAATTTTTATCTTTTGCTCCACCCCTAAAAAAGGTCTGTCTGGGTAGGCTCATAAACCACCTTACTTAAAAACGTTTTACCTACTGGCTCGGAATAGTTATATGGTGTTTTGTCTCTTTTGATCAAGTTAAAAATTAAAAAGAAGAAAAAGAAAAACAAAACCAGTCTACAAAATGTTGCACCCTATGTCACTTCCACTATCAAGACGATTCAAATGACTCTTCATAATTATGTCTGAAATACATCAGGCTATTTAGAATGTAGAGCGTGCCAAAAAAACCTTATACGTACATACATAGATACATAACACAACATATCGTCACGCCTTTCCCCGAGGGGGCTGGCAGAGGTGTAATACAACACCCACATTTCGGCGGACAATATTCAGTCCCAAATATGACAGGGGGGAGCCTGTCGCCATACACCGGGCTCCAGTCATGTAGCAGATTACATGGAACATAGATACTCAAGAAAAACATAACCCTCCTCCTTGCGTAGTCCGGTAAAAAGACAAAACAATGAATAACTATTCCGAGGCTATACAACCGTTGTTATTAAGAGGGATAATGTCTACAGGGAATATTAGCAGTGGAACTGAAGAAAAGTATGAAAGAGGCAAAATCTGCTGCCGGCGAAATAGGAAAGATGAGAAATGAGATTCATAAAATGGAGGTAAGCCCTTCAGTTATATGCTTAGCTTTGAAGTAGTCATTTTTAAGAATATTATTTTGAGAGTTTTAAGGCCTAAATCTCTAAAACCACACTCAGTCTTGAATCTCGAATTAAAACTGGTTTCACCATACATACATAAAAACAGTTTTAAATCTCGATTTAAAACTGGTTTCACCATACATACATAAAAACAGTTTTAAATCGAGATTCATGACTGAGCGTCGTTTTAGGTCACGGGTCTATGGGTTCCATAGTAAACTAAAAAAACCTACCTCTAACTATCACCGTTTATATATTCCCCATCGAGATGATGATTAATATTTACTTATTTCAAAGTGTGTTAGGGAAAATTCTGTGATTCAAAGTTATGGAACTCCACCATGGCCGTGTCAAGACACTCACATAATTTTCAGATTATCAAATAATTTCATACGGTCATCAAAACACCAAACAAATAGTTTCAGTTTTGTGTTTTCCACTGAAATAAGTTATTTTAAGTACGTCACGCCGTTATCTCGAAGGGGCTGACAGTGTCTTATAACACTCGAACTTCGCCGTACTATATTCAGTCCCCAATGGAACAGGGGGTGAGCCTGTCGCAATACACCGGGCTGCAGTTATGTACAAGATGTACCTAATTAAATACGCACATAACTATATTTGTATAGACTCGTCGCGAGCATCTTCGACGCAACGGCGAGAAGCTCGCTGAAGACCTGGCACATTACGTGACTCGTCGAGGGATCGTCATGGAGAAGACGCGGGCTCATGCCGCAGTCGAGAAGAAGCACGCGAGCCACGGATACTCGCAGTCGACGTACCATCATAAGATGAGGCTGGCAAAGGATAATGTTGCCAGTGCCAAAAAGGTCAACGTAAAACCTACCTACCTAATATATTTAAACTTAAATACCCTGAAGGTAAGTAGCCTACAAAGCTCCCAGCACATTCACGCACCGTTTCACAGTGGCGCTACGCATCCATGCACCGTTCAGCTACCTAGCACACCTCGGGTGGAAACGCAGCCTTAGTCACTCCACTCTACGGCCTGCACTCTTCGTCAATTTTTATATGTAGATTCAATTTCTTCTACCTATGTGTAGGAGGCCACATCTCTTAGTTGTTTATTAATTTTATACATTTTTTTTATTTGTTTATATTTATTTATTATTTACTTTAGCAATTGCATGACGCCGAAGCCAGTCTGACGCAATTGCAGGAAGACCAGAAGCGCCTCGAGTGCGGCATCGCCAGACATGTGGCTCAGACATCTAAGTTGGAGGAACAAATCGCGTGCTTGCTGCAAAGAACCCGTGAGACTGACCGCATGAGTATTTGGGTGAGTGAGAAAAATAAAAGATAGAATAAGGAGGAGCAGAGAGTGAGATGTTACGCGATGATTATTTTTGAAGTGAAACTTTTAATGCGACTTCCAACAAGGTTAAGTTAAACGTTTAACGCTCCTGGGTAGGGGGAATAGAAAGAGACAGCGAGAGTGAATGCGTGGCACTCGAACGCGTGCTCGTAGTAAGAAAGATACACAGAATTTCACTTCTTCCGCGCGGAGGGACTCCATGCACTATTTTTATAGGGTTATGATAATTTATTTACAATACTTGTTTATCATACAACCTCTTTTCAACACAGGCTTTAAAGATATCGAGGATCATGAGAATCATAGAAAGAGGTTTCTTGATTTTGTTACTGGATGTTTTGGAGGATCACTTCCAAGCAATATTGACCACAGACAAGACAATACAGAATCGAAACAAGCAGAGGGAGAATGATGATAAAAAGTTAGCAGGACACATTGAGATATAAGTGCACGTAGCAGGTACTTATAATATATCGATAGCAGGACAGGATTATAAGTAGAGCTGTTATATAACTTTTTTAAAGTAAGTAAGTACCTAAAACAGTTTTAATTTAACTATTATATAGTTGTTGGAGCGCGTGGTCCGCTGCCAGCGGTTCGGCAGTGAACTGGCGACAGTGGTCAGACGGCAATCGCTGCACATTAAGAAACCTAAAGCTACCATCCTTCAGGAGTACTCTCAAGTATGCGATCTGAACGAGCGACTCAAGTATATCGTTGAGCAACTTACTAAGGTACTTATTTAACTTATGACATTTACATCGTTTAAAAATTTATACCTTCGCCGTGTTAGTTTAGGTTCAAGCATTACAGCAGTGAGGAAGGAGAACGGAAGATTACAGTTCGCAACCTGTAATGATGCAATGCATGGGCGTACCCAGCTTCTGGCGTAGGAGGGGGCAAGTCAGACTTTTTAGGTCGGATCGTCCGCGGCTGTTTTGTCATACACACTACACAACACACCTACATGAGTCATTAGATGTATGTAGTGTAGTGTGTAGGGCAAACACCCGCAAATGATCCTGTTATATAGGTAGTTAAATAAATAAAATTTTACAATCCTGTCACAGTAGTACATTTTACTATATTCTTAATGAATCTTAACCTAATTTGTCATTAAAATTTTGATGCAAGTTCCCTATTGCATCGTGCATTTTGTCAGTGTCGGTTTATTTAAAAGTTAGAGCATAACTCGTTTACACTTTAATTAGTAATTAGGGGAGTTCATACATGTTCTGCGAGATTTTCAAGGGGGGCAGCTGCCCTCCCCTGCCCCCCCCCCCCCCCCTGGGTACGCCCATGATGCAATGTGTTTACGGGACAACATTACGGGATTGAGTGAGAAGAGCCAAGAAATAAAATCTTGGATACATACAAGAGAATCCTCCCGTTGACCTCCTCCCACCTTTATTATAGGATCAATCAACCTAGGATATCATTGTACTCATTTTGACCAACATTTACTATGAGGCCAACTCTGAAATCGCGAAAAAATCAGCTGTTCCATACAAAAAGTTCATTGATCATCCAAAATATATGGAACAGCTGATTTCGCTCCTCAGTAGCTTTACTACTTTTTTGGGCATTGAAATAGGCCGATTCAAACTTAACGGCGGATGTGAAGTTAGGCGCGAAACGCTGCGCAGTAGCGAAAATGAAGGTATCCGTGGGCGTAAGAAAGGCGCCGCAAAGTCTCGCATGCGGCGCACTTCACAGCCGGCATTAAGTTTGAAGCAGTCTATATTTATAACATGATGTTGAATTTATAGGAGTACCCGCAGTTTGGCGATAAGTTCGCGGTAGTAGACAACACTCTAAATATCCACTCGCCCAGTGACTCGCCGCGACTCGTCGCCGACTCACCATCCGTCTGTGGGCCCATTCCAGAAGAGGATGGAAGCATCCCTGACCAATTACCTTGCCCCAACGGGATTTATTAGTGATTAATTTAATAATTACTTACGGGCCGATGTTAATAATCGCGCGAACGCCCGTCCATGCGTCAGATTTTTGAAAATAATATTGGGTTTACCCATGGTATAATAATATACTTCGCCAGGTACAGCATTTAGAAACACGTAGGGGCGTCAATCGATGCCGAAATAAATCATTTACAACAAGTTTGACAGAGACGGATGACGGTGACGTAATTATGTGGTTGCTGAATGCTAGACCTTGTTTTTTGGACCATGGGTTTACCAATAATCCACGCCGTGCGCAGAGCTGCCCACCGTAGCCACGTACGTAAATCTGTGGTAAGCGCGCGTGATAATAAGGTTTATTATTATTTTTCAAAACAAACGCGCGAGCGGACGCCCTGCATGTTTTAGCTGGTTTTATCGTACGCCCTAATTTTTTTTCTGGTCTACGATTTGTCAATTAAGCACAGATTATTTTTAAATTAGCTTTTCGTTTATTATTGTTGGAGCCATGGGCGTACCCAGATTTTTGTTATTGGTGGGGCGTAAAGTGGGTAAAGATTTTTTTTTTGGTGGCTCAGAAGAAATTGTGCCTACTTTTTTATTCGAAAAACCTAAAGTTTGAGCTACGAACAAGGTACCAGGGTGGAGCAGATGCCCCACCTTGCCCCATCGTGGGTACGCCCAATGCTGGAGGAAACTAGTTATGGCGATATATTCTTTGAGTTTAATATTGCTTGCTTGATAGTAATAAAATTGTTAAGCACGTAGGTAATAATTAAATATATATAATATTATAAAGAGGAAAGATTTGTATGTAAGTACTTATGTTTGTAACGAATTAACTAATTAACTGCTGGTCCGATTTCAAAAATTAGTTCACCTAATGGTGACCCATTATTCCTGATTGACATAGGCTAGAAAACGTGAACGAAGCCGCGGGACATAAATTCGGGACATTTTCATAGTCGCTTGACTCCAAACTAAGCAAAACTTGTATTAAGGCTGTCAGAGACTGATATATTTCCATTTATATTTTTAAATACATAGAATAGATACATACAATGAACACTATTGAACACCTAGACACTAGAACAAACACAAATGTTTTATGTTTTTTTTTTTGCACTGAACGAGGCTTAATAGTGCTGTTTTAAATTAATTTTGTGCTTTGTGTTGTTATTTGTTACTTTTGCTAGAGAAAGCTTAACTTTTCTGTGAGTAGACTCAACTGGTACAATTGCATCTGTGGGGCAATTGCGTCTTTCGAGAATAAGACATGTAATAAGTAAAGTACCTGGATGGCCGAGCTTTGCTCGGTATTTTTTTTTATTTTTTAATTGTGTTTTTTGGATAATAAACAATTGATTTTAGTCTAACCTCAAAGCAAACACTCATTGACTTCGTGTTACTTAACAACGCCATCTGCTGTTGTGTCGTTAAAGCAATTAGTTGCTCACAAAAAATAGTAGTATTATTATTCGCCAATAGATGTCAGGAAGAGTCATATTTTTCAGTTGAGATTGATTATCGATAAAACACGAATAAAATGATATTTTCTAAAAATGATTCCTAGCTAGATCGATTTATCGCCCCCGAAACCCCCTATATACTAATTTGTATGAAAATCGTTGGAGCCGATTCCGAGATTCCAATTATATATATATATACAAGAATTGCTCATTTAAAGGTATAAGATAAGACCAATTTAGACCATGCAAGTCATTTATTGCTTCAATTTAATTGTATACAATAGGCAAGAAACTCGCATCGTGTAAAAGGGCCTTTACTGACAAACTTCACAAATTAGGCAACTAACGCCATCAGATCTACTACAGTTTATTGTAACCAATACTATTATATTTTTAATACTATTATTTTTGCAAAAAATAATAGTAGTGGTGAGGTCAATTCGTCTAAAAATACACCTACCACTCGAAAAAAAATCATCATGTTTTCAGCTGTTAAAAATTGTAAAATTAAGGCCATCCTACTAATATTATAAACGCGAATGTTTGCATGTATGGATGGATGGATGGATGGATGTATGGATGTTTGTTACTCTTTCACGTAAAAACTACTGAATGGATTTGAATGAAACTTTACAATAATATAGCTTACTAGCTGCGCCCCGCGGTTTCACCCGCGGTCCCACAGGAACTGTTTATTTTTTCGGGAATAAAAGTACCTTATGTCCTTTTCTGTACACCAGACAACATGTATGCCAAATTTCAAGACGATTGAGTAGTTGAGACGTGAAAGCGTTACAAACATACAAACAAAGGAATAAACTCACTTTCGCATTATAATATTAGTTAGGATGTCAGGCGCTCACCGGTCAAGCAAGGTAGATGATGATGACGATGTGTCTGGTGTTCGACACAGGCGAGGAAGAGCATAGGCTCGGGGAGGTGCCCAAAGGGGCTAGCGCTGCGGGAGCCGTGGTCGTCTATGAGAGCGTTCCTGTAGCTCCGATATTTTGCGCCGAGGTGGAATACCCTAGGGTTTTTAAGGTTTTTAGGGGTTCTAGCGGGTATGCTGCCTCTGGCGGGCTTCCCACATATCTACCCAGCCTGCCCCCGGGGTCGGTAGGTAAAAGGTATTCCCTAGAAAAACTTGCGTGACAGATCACCACGTTCAATTCACGTGCGGTTTTACACAGCTCAAACGACACCGCAGCTTGCATTTACTTCACGGATGCTTTTGGTTTGCCAGGCTAGACGAAGCTGAAGGTAATAGAAGGTATCAGGCTAGGTAAACAAAAACATTACCATTTAAAACGGAAATTTTGACTATTGTAGAGTGTGAATTATAGCCTATGTCCAGGACGTAAGCTATATCTGTGCCAAATTTTATCCAGATCCGTTCAGCCATTCTGGCGTGATTGAGTAACAAATATCCATCCAAACTTTCGCATTTATAATATTATTTCGGGTTTAAAAGAGTAACAAATTAATATATTTAGATTTCTTGCTGAAGAGCTGATGATCCCGTGGGATGCCACGGGAACACTACATTTTTACGGGATAAAAAGTAGCCTATGTACTAATCCAGGATGTCAGCTATTTCCACACTAAGTTTCATTAAAATTGATCCAGCCGTTTGAGCGTAAAGAAGTGACAAACACACACACTCACAAACTTTCGCCTTTATAGTAATTAATACTATTGTACTTTATAGTAATTAATTAATATATGTGTTTCCTTGCGCATCCCGCGGGAACACTATATTTTTAGGAAATAATAAGAAATTGTAGGCACTTTTTTATGAACCTATTCATAAAAAAGTGCGTTCAAAACGTCAAATTAAATCTACTTAAAAAAAGCGTATATGATTATCATTTTTTTTTTAAATTCCTCGCTCATCCCACGGGAACACTATATTTTTAAGGGATCAAAAAATGTGTATAAAAAACAAAAATGCGTCCAAAACGTGTAAATCTATAGTGGTTTATACGTTTTAGACGCATTTTTTAGCCCACGCGAACAGTTGAATTTTCCGGGATAAAAAGTAGCCTATGTTTTATTCAAGGGTGTCAGCTACTTCTATACTGAATTTTGTCAAAATTGGTCCAGCAGTTTGAGTGCGAAGATGAACGATCACAAACTTTCTCCTTTTTAATATTAGTGTGATCACTATTTTGGCTATATTGGCTTACGCATAAGATATAGATTTATACCGCGGCGGACTTTTTTGTAGGCCTATTTAAGATGAATATTTCCATCATACATTACATATGTGTAACTCTAGCGGTTTTTCCAGCGCACGCCAGAATAGCTCGCTGATGGTAGATTTTTTCCTACTTACTTGACTCTAATCGCCATATTTTGGACAATTCACACAATATCTTTATAAATTGTAGCCTATGTGTTATTTTGATGTAAGTATAAGCTATATTCTTGTAAAGTTTAAATAAAATCATCTCCAAAGCTTTTGACAGGGTTTGCATGACAGTCATAACAGCAAGCTCACTTCGTTTGGCTTGAACGCTAGGTTTGTTGCGTGGATTTCGGATTTTCTGAGGGGCCGATCCATTCGAGTTGTCGTTGACGGTTGCTCGTCTGATCGAATGGATATAAATGCCGGGGTTCCTCAGGGGTCCGTGCTCTCTGCGACACTCTTCCTAGTGCACATTAATGATCTGCTTAAGCCCGGTATCTTTGGGTATGCAGATGACAGCACTGTTGTGGAAAGCAATAAGTCTAGCGCACAGTCTAGTGGGTCTCAAATCCGGTCTCTAAGGGCTGACATGGTCGAGCGCTTGAACTTGTCCCTCCAGGCAGTCTCCAGTTGGGGTGATGCCAACCTGGTCAAGTTCAACGCGGCTAAAACCTAGGCGTCTCTGTTTTCCGCAAAAAGGAGGCCATTCGAACTGGGTCCTACTTTCCGAGGTGTATCCATCCCGATTAATAACAGCCTGGAGCTTTTAGGCGTTTCTTTGACTTCGACCCTCAACTTCGGCTCCTATATTGAGTCTAAGGCTCAATTAGCTGCTAAAAAGCTGGGTATCCTCTCGAAGGTGCGACGGTACTTCACGCCGGAACAGTTGCTGTCATTATATAAGGCACAGGTTCGGTCGTGCATGGAGTACTGTTCGCACCTTTGGGATGGATCGGCCAAGTACCAGCTCGAGGCGTTGGAGTCCATCGAGAAACGTGCGAAGAAGCTCATTGGCAACGACTCCCTTGTCCAGACCAAACTTCAAAGTCTAGATCATCGGCGCAAGGTTGCTGGTCTATCGGTTTTTTATCGGATACATTTCGGTGAGTGTGCATCTGGTTTGCATGACCTTATTCTTCCTAGCCCGTTCTTTTATAAAACAACCAAGAGTATGAAAAAGCGGCATCGTTTTATGGTCGACATACCAACAACACGCACAAAACGCTTTGGTTCTTCTTTTCTTATACGGACCGCTAGAGTGTGGAATACTCTGCCAGAGTGTGTGTTCCTGACACTTATAATCTGGGTGTCTTCAAGTCTCGAGTGAATCGGTTTCTTCTAGGCAAGCGTGCTCCATCGTAGGCCGCATCACTGCTTATCATCAGGCATGTTGACGGCCAAACGCAAGCCTATTAAGTTTAAAAAAAAATCCATTCAGTAGTTTTACGTGAAAGAGTAACAAACATCCATCCATACATACAAACATTCGCGTTTATAATATTAGTAGGATTATTATTGCTGCTGTGTGATTGCTGTGTCATCTGCTACATGACTGGAGCCCGGTGTATGGCGACAGGCTCGCCCCCTGTCACATTTGGGACTGAATATCGTCCGGCGAAGTGTGGGTGTTGTACACCTCTGCCCGCCCCCTCGGGAGAAAGGCGTGATGATATGTTTATTTACATTATTATAAATGAACCAAAACAACCAAAAAAGGACCAATTACTTACCTACCTAAAACCTATCTAATGTTATTTAAGTAAAAACGAAGAAATTCTTCATACTCGTAATTAACAGTTAGGTAACCTATCTATGATAATAAAAATAAAAATGATGTATATTTTTGTACGTGCTCCACCCTAAACTCCTCACAAAAAAATATCCTGCCAATATTTAACTTTGGGTCTATATCCAATGTGTTTTTAACAAATTGCTACTGCCTTGAAAATTCGTAAAACAGACACAACCGTCAACAACGTCTGCCCCCACGCGTCTGCCGGCGTTCGGGTCGCGCGCAGCGATGAGTGACTTCTTCCCCCTCCTCACCTGCCGTCCGTCGGACCGCCCTTTACTTGAAACTTTTCGTTATATTTTGGTCAATTCACACAATATCTTTATAAATTGTAGCCTATGTGTTATTCTGATGTATGAGCTATATTATTGTAAAGTTTCATTCAAATCCATTCAGTAGTTTTTACGTGAAAGAGTAACAAACATCCATTCATCCATCCATCCATCCATCCATACATGCAAACATTCGCGTTTATAATATTAGTAGGAAGTAGGATACATCAGAATAACACATAGGATGCAGATCATTAATGTGCACTAGGAAGAGTGTCGCAGAGAGCACGGACCCCTGAGGAACCCCGGCATTTATATCCATTCGATCAGACGAGCAACCGTCAACGACAACTCGAATGGATCGGCCCCTCAGAAAATCCGAAATCCACGCAACAAACCTAGCGTTCAAGCCAAACGAAGAGAGCTTGCTGTTATGACTGTCATGCAAACCCTGTCAAAAGCTTTGGAGATGATTTTATTTAAACTTTACAAGAATATAGCTTATACTTACATCAAAATAACACATACGCTACAATTTATAAAGATATTGTGTGAATTGTCCAAAATATGGCGATTAGAGTCAAGTAAGTAGGAAAAAATCTACCATCAGCGAGCTATTCTGGCGTGCGCTGGAAAAACCGCTAGAGTTACACATGTGTAATGTATGATGGAAATATTCATCTTAAATAGGCCTACAAAAAAGTTTGCCGCGGTATAAATCTATATCTTATGCGTAAGCCAATATAGCCAAAATAGTGATCACACTAATATTAAAAAGGAGAAAGTTTGTGATCGTTCATCTTCGCACTCAAACTGCTGGACCAATTTTGACAAAATTCAGTATAGAAGTAGCTGACACCCTTGATTAAAACATAGGCTACTTTTTATCCCGGAAAATTTAACTGTTCGCGTGGGCTAAAAAATGCGTCTAAAACGTATAAACCACTATAGATTTACACGTTTTGGACGCATTTTTGTTTTTTATACACATTTTTTGATCCCTTAAAAATATAGTGTTCCCGTGGGATGAGCGAGGAATTTAAAAAAAAAATGTTACTCATATACGCTTTTTTAAAGTAGATTTAATTTGACGTTTTGAACGCACTTTTTTATGAATAGGTTCATAAAAAAGTGCCTACAATTTCTTATTATTTCCTAAAAATATAGTGTTCCCGCGGGATGCGCAAGGAAACACATATATTAATTAATTACTATAAAGGCGAAAGTTTGTGAGTGTGTGTGTTTGTCACTTCTTTACGCTCAAACGGCTGGATCAATTTTAATGAAACTTAGTGTGGAAATAGCTGACATCCTGGATTAGTACATAGGCTACTTTTTATCCCGTAAAAATGTAGTGTTCCCGTGGCATCCCACGGGATCATCAGCTCTTCAGCAAGAAATCTAAATATATTAATTTGTTACTCTTTTAAACCCGAAATAATATTATAAATGCGAAAGTTTGGATGGATATTTGTTACTCAATCACGCCAGAATGGCTGAACGGATCTGGATAAAATTTGGCACAGATATAGCTGACGTCCTGGACATAGGCTATAATTCACACTCTACAATAGTCAAAATTTCCGTTTTAAATGGTAATGTTTTTGTTTACCTAGCCTGATACCTTCTATTACCTTCAGCTTCGTCTAGCCTGGCAAACCAAAAGCATCCGTGAAGTAAATGCAAGCTGCGGTGTCGTTTGAGCTGTGTAAAACCGCACGTGAATTGAACGTGGTGATCTGTCACGCAAGTTTTTCTAGGGAATACCTTTTACCTACCGACCCCGGGGGCAGGCTGGGTAGATATGTGGGAAGCCCGCCAGAGGCAGCATACCCGCTAGAACCCCTAAAAACCTTAAAAACCCTAGGGTATTCCACCTCGGCGCAAAATATCGGAGCTACAGGAACGCTCTCATAGACGACCACGGCTCCCGCAGCGCTAGCCCCTTTGGGCACCTCCCCGAGCCTATGCTCTTCCTCGCCTGTGTCGAACACCAGACACATCGTCATCATCATCTACCTTGCTTGACCGGTGAGCGCCTGACATCCTAACTAATATTATAATGCGAAAGTGAGTTTATTCCTTTGTTTGTATGTTTGTAACGCTTTCACGTCTCAACTACTCAATCGTCTTGAAATTTGGCATACATGTTGTCTGGTGTACAGAAAAGGACATAGGGTACTTTTATTCCCGAAAAAATAAACAGTTCCTGTGGGACCGCGGGTGAAACCGCGGGGCGCAGCTAGTACATAATAAAATCGATAATGTTTCATTATGATGGACACATCTTCATGTAAAGATATTGCCTAGATACGCAAAAGCTCATTGACAAAATTGGCTAATAAAAAATATGACGCGATTCCCCCGGTTGACCCTACCTGTCTCATTAAATATTACTGCTAAGTACAGTTTAATATTAAAATCGCTTTTCGTATTTTTTTTTAGCTTGGGGAACTTAAATGTATATTAAGTATAGCCATGGGGATTAGCCATGGCGTAAGATGTTTTAGCTGTTGATTTTCCTTAAGATAAGTAAATAAATAGGTAGGTATTTGGTTGATTTTAATTGTTTAGTTAAATCGCAATTCGCGTCCTTTAATACAAATGATAATGTTATAATATAATCGTTAATGTGCATGAAATTTTTTTTCTAGTATCTCATTATGTTAACTAGAAGAACTAAGTGCTATGTTAATCTTAATTATTAAAAGCGTTACGAGAATTACACGAGTTTTCATTTATTACGCTAATTAGCATTTTTTTATAATTTATTATTTTATGTACTTTTTGTCTCTCCTACTAGCTATAGCCTGCGACTTGTTAATTGTTAGCGTGGAACAAATATTCTGTCCCGCAGTTTTCTTGCGTTTGTTCTGTCCGTTTGTCCTTCTTAGCGCGTCAGTACAAAGTATATGGGCAAAGTACAAATTGCGTAAAATAACTTATTAATATTACTTTATTCAATAACTATTACAATCCTTGGTTCAAGTTATTTTTCATCGTGTTTATTTACTAAGCTTTTTGTATCTTTTTCACATAAAAAGCCAGTAGGAACTCCGCAGAAGTAATCATTCAGCTTTGCGTCGATTTGAACAGCTCCGCAGGACTGGCCTTCCTCTCCGACTCCTGACGCCGTGACGTTGTCAGGCTGCCCGTTGCTCAGATGTGGTAGTTGGCTGCTAGAGACTCCCCTGTACATTTACATTAAGAAACGATAAAAATTGAGACAACAATCGCATTGGATACTAGCTGCGCCCCGCGCTTTCACACGCGGTTTAAAAGTATCCTAAGTATGTGCTATTCTGGACTATAATCTGTCTCTGTGCCAAATTTTATCTGTTTAGCCGTTCTGAATCCATCCATCCGTTCTTACATAATTTCGCGTTTATAATATTAATAATAGGATACGAGTAATACTATCCTAATCCTCTCTAATATTATAAATGTGAAAGTGAGTTTGTTCGTTTGTTTGTAACGCTTTCACGCCTCAACTACTCAACAGATCATCTTGAACATTTTAAAATGTTGAGTAGGTGCACGTGTTGTCGAGTCGTCATGTCGTGTCTACACGTAGTCGGGGGTACGGAAAAGGGTATGGAGTACTTTTTATCCCGAAAAAAAGTAACGGTTCTTGTGGGACCGCGGGTGAAACCGCAGGGCGCAGCTAGTATCCTATATTATAGGAACGACAACTTTAACGTTCATTTATTCCATCGACCATGCCAGCGTTAGCAAGCAAAGAGCCTAAATAAGTCAAAGTTAATTAGACAGAATTTTTGTCGAGTCTGTTTTTGGAAAAAAAAATCATGTCTCCACAATTTTGAATTTTTTTCCAAAAACTGACTGGACAAAAAAATCTGTATAATAATCGAACCTGCACACCAAGTTTTTACGAGAATCTGTTAAGAATGCGTCATGAGGACAGGGGGGCTATTCCTGCGCGTGAGATGAGATGAGATTCTGTCTTGGTCACTCTCACACCTATGACGTTTCAAACGAGAGCAACAAGGACGAAAAAAAGTGAGATGAAAATCTTAAATCTCCGAATAGGGCCACAGATGCCGCCCGCGAGGTCTTCACCTCACAGAGCCACAAGTGTTCACCAGGTTGAGAGAAGTACACGATCATTGTATATCAAACTTAAGAGGTTAAGATGCGCCAATGACATTTGGCATTCGACGCTCAGTTGGTTTTAGCGCCTCTAGTGATCAACGCTCGAAGCTTTTGAACATTGAGCTAGCATTTCTCAAAGACTAAACAAATTCAGACGAAACACCGTGAAAAAAATATTTTTGCCTAAAAATGAATGCCCTCTGTGATGTTATGCTTTATTGTAATGTTTTGTTACTTACTAAATTATTTGAAGCCAACGGCGTTTTAAAGACTTGAGCCTTTTAAGCAGCATGAGTGCGGTAGTTTGTTTATAAGTATATGTAGGTAGATTAAGTATGTACTCACAAATATCCTGCATCTAAAGGTTTTGATTCCCTTTGGTCGTGCGTGTAAAATCTAAAAAAACAATCGTAGACCACGGACTCTCTGAAGTGTGAGATATTATCTTGGTCCTTCTCACTTTCATGATTTTTCAAACGAGAGAGACATTGACCAAAAAATATCTCGTGCGTAGGAATACGGGGAATAATATAATATCGTAAGAATAGCCCTGGAGGGCTATTCTTGACGCGTGAGATGTTTCTTGGTCACTCTCACTATGACTTTTAAAACGAGAGAGACATTGATCAGAAAATATCTTTCGTAAGAATAGGGCTCCTGATGGGCATCCTAAGAACTCTGGTACCAGGGATAAATCACTCAACCTATCCTAAACCAATGCTTACAACATTTCAAAAATCTCATAACAAAAAACATATTTACTAGGACTAGCAGAGCTGTTCAATCGACGGCCCGCTTTAAAAATGTATTCTACGGTTTGGTAGTACTAATCTGTTTTAGATAATCAGTAGGTAGTATAAAAATGACTAAAATTGTTGAAAATATAGTGGACCTAGAACTTACAACCTCATTATTATCTCGATAGTTTCTTGCCTGATTTTGCTGAAATGTTCCTACTTGAAGTTAAAAACGCGTTTGTGTTTAATATCTTTTTCATCACTCTCGCTCGTAAAAAGGACTTTATTACATCAGTTTTAGCTCATAATCCGAGCTATTAAGCACGTGTGCTGTTACTTTACCATTATCGCACTAGTAACTAAACTAGACTTTTTTAAAAATAAATCAACAGAAGTTTTTTTTTACTTTTCTTAAATTCTTGACTTCAAGTATCATATCTACGTAATAACAGTAAATAAACATTATTTTTTTATCAAAATATTGACAATTAATTAGGTATGATAATTTAAACAAAGTATTCGCTATTATTTTGCTTAGGAAAATTTTGATAAGTGATAAGAAAAAGGAAAAGCAGCAAAATGCGCATACATTTTCAGAAAAATGTATTGACTAATGTTTTAGCTCTAAAAATATGGTAAAAGAACGATCAATCATATTTTTAAATTTCCTATCCGAAGGTGTAAAAATATATAGTAACATAATCTCCGTAAGCACGGTATTGCACGCCATGAGAACGAAAACAACGTTCATTTAATATTTTTTTACTCGCAATCTAGTAAGTAATATAGTATTTTAATCAGACTAATTAATAGGTAACAGAATAATCTTATTGGTGATATTTTTTTCATATCGGTAGGGTCCGTAGCTTCTTCACAACGACGAGTTGAATAGACGCATTTGGCGAATATTCAAGACTTAAGTAAAATCTGTATTTGAGTTAACAATTACATACGAGGGCGGAATGCATTTGTTTTTCCAACTTTTTTTTTTTTAATTTGTCTCGCGCGGGTGGTCTTTTTACTTTTTTTTAGCAATGTCCACAAACCGAATCCCTTGGAATCAAAGAGCTATTTTGGTCTCTGTTTACTTACGAGGAATTAACTAGCTCAAAGTTAACTTAAAAAATATCTTAAACTCACCAGTAATAGTCATAAAGTTAAAGTCACGTTGTCCCCAATTGTGGAATCCTACATACGTCAGTCCCTTCTCGTACGCTACGACATTCCTCCAGTGTTTTTCTATGATGTTTTTGACCACAGCAGCTTCTATATTGTTGTTGATAACCGCCAGGTAGCCTCCCTCGGCGACACATGTCTTGTAGGCCTCCGACCAAGGTAGGCCTCTCTCGTGGAACTTGTAACAACTACCGGTTCGGCTGTCCTTCACGTATTCTGGAGGATGATTTGATTGTTAAAAGAAAAACAGAATCTGAATGTGGAATGTGGAACAAACATCTTTTTGTTAATTAATCATTAACTTTTCATTCAAAATTTGAATAATTAATTTGACCGGTCCAAACATACTTAAATCTATGTATCACAATGTGGCGCGGCCAGCGGCTCGGATGCTATAAAGAGTTATATACTTATTGAATGTTAATAACCACCATTTGCAATAGTAGAATGTTTGTTTGTACTTAAGAGTCCTGCAACACTCTGAAATTTCCATACAAACACGCTTGTCAAATTTCTTGGAAACCATTTGTCAGATTATGATGAAATTTAGCATGTACAATTAAATGAACTATATCTCCGCCCCTATGTATGTTCTTTTTTCTTTTTTAAAAACAATTTGCTCAAGAGAAAATAGAGCTATGAAAAAATACCGCATTTGTAAGGGGTCACTTTTGACTGATTTATTCAATAGATAGACAAAGCAAATCAAAAATCCCTTTACATAGGGAGGTTGTCTACATCATTAGCTTTTAAATGAGTCCATAATACAAGAGAAATTCTTAGTTATTTAAGAACTAGCGTTTGCCCGCGGCTCTGCCCGTGTGAAATCTATTGCACAGCAATTAATTACCTATGTAAATCCATTCAGTAGTTTTAGCGGTTGAGCAACACAGTTACCTACTATATTATAATAAGTACAGTGATGTAAATAATAAGATGTTTAGCAAAATCAAATAAGTAAACATAAGTGTTTATTATTTTTACTATTAAAATGATACAAATAAGTACATCTAATAAACTAATAAGAACACAATATGTATATAAATTATAAAATATCCTACTCCTACTAATATTATAAACGCGAAAGTTTGTAAGAATGGATGGATGGATGGATGGACGTTTGTTACTCTTTCACGCCAGAACAGCTGAACAGATCTGGATGAAATTTGGCACAGAGATAGATTATAGTCTAGAATAGCACATAGGATACTTTTTAACCGCGGGTGAAACCGCGGGGCGCAGCTTGTAATTAATAAATTAAAATATATTGATAGCCTAGTTGGAGAAGGTCCGCCTTTCAAGCCAGAGGGAGCGGGTTCAAACTCAGCCGATGACACGCACCAATGTGTTCATTGTGTGAACGTATGTGTGTATTGTAATTATGTCATCTTCTACATAAATCGAGCCCGGTGTATGGCGACAGGCTCGCCCCTTTTACATTTGGGACTAAATGTCGTCCGGCTGTTGTTGTTGCTGGATGTTGTATTGCACCTCTTCTAGCCCCTTCGAGGGAAAGACGTGACGATAAGTTATGTATTGTTTTGTTTATTTCACAAATAACGGTAGCTTACAATAACTACATCGAGAAGGTAGGTTTCCAAATGACACCTCAATATGCAAGCCAAAAAGAGTTTTAAAAGAGTTTTAAAAGAAAGTTTTGAAAGAGTTTTATTTGAAATGTTCATATGTCGCTGATTCCACCCCGACGCGTATAACTTGAGTGATACTATGTTGCATCTCGTTTTTTGTCTGTGATTTCCCTATATCTCCCTACATCCCTATATCTCTATCTCTGTCTCTCTATCTTCCCTATATCTCTATCTCTGTCTCTAAAGTATCGCTAAGTTATCACCTTTCACCGCGTCAGTGTGCGACTTTATTTTTAGACTAGCTGCGCCCCGTGGATAAAAAGTATCCTATGTGCTATTCTAGACTATAATCTATCTCTGTGCCAAATTTCATTCAGATCAGTTCAGCCGTTCTGGCGTAAAAGAGTAACAAACATCCATCTATCATCCATGTTTGAACATTAATTTTGGACGAACAATCTATTGACCACAATGACAGAACTGTCAGAAGTCAGAACTTGACCAGAAACGACCAAAAGGGGGTTTTTGGCGGGAACCGAAACGATGTCTTAAATTTTGTATTATTTTCTAAAACTTGTGATTCTTCGAGTACTATACAATGGTGGATTATTAACCTTTATCAGTTCGTTAACGTGCACGAGTAAGGGCAAATGGTAAAAACATCACGAAACGTGACTTTTCGTGTTCTCTACAAAACTCCACCTAAAGTTTCAGTAAAGTATCCATCATTTTACTGAAATGGGGAAAAGGGTGGGATTCATCATCGTCATTATCATCTTTTCATCATCACTACATCATCTGTAAAATACTAAATTAACTTGACACTGGCAAATGCACAAGACGTGCAACGCCAAATTTTCGGGGAAGCAAAAAAAAAAAAAGACGACAAGAAAGATTGTGGAACTTTGCTTGCGCGGCGCAACACAGGCAGGCAGAGTGTTTGTTTGTTTGGATTGAGAAAAGTTGGAAACTTGGGAGTCTTGCGAATTTTAAAGACAAAAAGTAACTTATACTGGTGCTGGTGCTAGCCTGGATTACATGCCATTAATTTGAATTGGTGTTAGTGATGGCTGTCGTAGTTTACAATTCTGATTCTGTACGGTCTACGTAATGACGAAAAACACAATGAGTATTTGTAGAATTTGTCTCTGTAGCAAGCCTAGAAAAGATCTAGCAGATTTATATCTATTTAAAAATGAAGAGAGACAAAGTTACAAAGATATCTTTATGTTTTGTTTAGATATTGAGGTTAGTACAATATTCTGGTTTAATCTAAGTTTTGCAAAATACCATTAATATTATTTATTGAGTTCCAATACATACTGTGTACTTATAGGGAGCTATCTTATGGGAAGGTCATATTCCATTTTGTTGAGAGCTTAAACTAAAGTTTGCTGCAGCGCTGGAACAATAATAACTAGTCATCCAACCACACAGAAAACACTCAGCGCTCGCGAGTTAGCAAGCAAAAAAATCGAACTGTGGCCGGATGGCTGCACTTGAACAGAACATAGCAGGGTTGTGCAGCATCTTTCTTCTCTTTCTATATTAACAGACATCAATGTTAATATTCTTCCTATGTCAAACTATAATTGCCTTTGTTCTATATCGATATATTTATTCTATGATTAAATATTTCCAGATCAACGAAGATTCGAATATAAGTCAAAAACTTTGTGTAAAGTGTTACAGAAAAATTATTCAGTTTTACCAGTTCAAAGTTTTGGCTCTTAATAATGATGAGCAATGGTGTTTGTCACCATTAGACACGGGGGTACTGTGGGTCAAGGAAAACATCAAGACAGAGAAGGAAACTGACTACAGTAACACAGACACTGAAGTGCCGCTGATGACCCATGTTAAAGATGAAGACAATTTTGATTTTGACGTCCAAGCTAACAGAGACGATGTTACAAATGAAATAAAACATGAATGCAAACAGGAAGATGATTCAGATAGTGAGTTCCTAAGTGTGATTAAGAATTTAAAGATACAAGCCATTGAAGAAGATAAAGAATATGGTAGGTATCCTGTTGTAATAAAATACTCCTCCAGGTATAGCATTCCAAGTAAAAAATGGTCATGTAAGCAACACCAAGTGAAGTCAATTGATGCTTAAGCAACACCCAAATATGTCATTTACAAATAGTTCGAAAGAGACAATGACAATGACGAGTGAAAAATCATGATTGATAAACTATTTAAATATGATTTCAATATTGGTCAAAATTAATTTTGACTGCCTCAGTGGCTCAGTAGGTAGCGAATCTGCTCTCTGAGCTTGGATGAGTGTGGGTACGATTTCCACCTAGTGCAAACATTTATGTGATGAACATTTGTGTTTGTTCTATGTCTGAGTGTTAATATCTATTTAATTATGTATTTAAAAATATCTAAGTATGTATATCAGTCTCTGGCAGCCATAGTACAAGCTTTACTTAGTTTGGGGTCAGGGGCCCTATTCGGAGATTAGAGATTTTTATCTCACCTTTTTTCGTCCTTGTTGCTCTCGTTTGAAACTTCATAGGTGGGAGAGTGACCAAGATAAAATCTCATCTCATCTCACGCATAGGAATAGCCCCCCAGGAGACTGTGTGAAAATGTCTCGAAGTTATTCATTTAGTATTCATATAACATCACCAACTATACCACTTTAGTAAATAAAATGAAAGTGCTACTAATAAATTATACACTTATCTTACATAAATTGTTTTCTCTCAAAAAATTATGGTTTCTAACATTTTGGAATGAAAGTTAAAATGTAAAAAAATGCTAATAAAATGTTCCAAAACTAATCAAAAAAGATCATTTAAACATGGCTATGAAACTTGCCATGATTAACTTGCAATTATGATTAATAAGCTGTTAGTATTATTTCAGCCCCAGTCCAAAAGAAAAAAAAGAGAAGTAAAGACAATATTCCAAAAGAATTAAAGGCAAAAAAGAAGAGAAATAAAGGAATATATGAAGGTATATGTGAGCACTGCGGGAAAACTTATAAAGACCTTCGACAGCATTTGCGGCTGCAGCACATACAAAAAGAGAGAAGAAAAGTTCGCTGCGAACACTGTGATAAAGTGTTTGGCGGTAATGTGCAGAAACGACGACATGTCCAAAGGAGACATCTTGCTGTAAAACAACAGTGTCAGTTGTGTCAACGATGTAAGTACCTGCATACTTATCATCAGAGATCATGCTAGACAAGTTGCAATTGCTTCCAGGCTTCTATTTGTACAACCGTTAGCACTCAAATGCTAGCTGCTGATTGGATGATTTGACAATAAGATCTTGTGGCATTTAAATAGTGTTTTTGTCTTATTAGCAGGCTCCGCAGCTGACGTTTGAGTGTTTGTTTAGCGGGGCGTTTTCCGCACTTAGTCACTTGATTGGGCCATTCTACTTCTCTTCCCTTCCTCTCACACCAACCATCCCAGGTGCTCCCAGAAGGCCAGCAGCCTTTTCAGGCTACCGCAGGCCTAAGGCAGTGACAATGGGGATTGAAGGATCTACATTTGAGTGTTAACGGTTGTAGAAATAGAATTGTCTCAAAGCAAATACTACTTGTTTAGGGCCCTAGAATAGGTGGAATACCTTAACTTTGTGAAAGTAAGTAATGAGAGTTAATAATACAAGTACTGGGATTTTGAAAGAGGTACTCCAAAGAGGTTATCTCTCGTCACTTTGGCAAAGTTTAGGTAAATATTTCACCAAAGAAGAAAAAAAAAAAGAAAAAATTGTACTTATGTGAAAATGGATGGGTGTGTAGAAAAACAGACAAATTATTTTAATTAATGTCCCATCAACAATGGCTAACGATATTAAGCTTACAACAATTTTTGTCTACTTTTTTTTAGCTTAGACAATTGACTTACTTATCAATTTTTATTTTCAAATCTTCGAATTAGACTAAAAACACCCAATGATTGATTAATTGATCTTATTATTGTGTTTTAAAATACAAAGAATTGGGGTTGCACCAACAACAAAACTTCATAAAAAAAAAATTTTGTCCAAATACATATGTCATAAAAATAATTCACTTCCGCAGGGGTAGCAGATCTAAAGATGCATATGCAAGTAATGCACGATAAGGAGTCGTTGAAGTTTAAATGTGCGCACTGCGACCTAAAGTTTCTAACACAAGGTCGCTTGAATGGACACATCACTGTGCACACTAAGGATCGCCCGTTCGCGTGTGACGTTTGTGGAACTAGCTTCAGGCTTAAGCTCAGTCTTAATAATCATAAGTAAGGACAAACAATCTTACTCCTCTATAAATAAAATATTGAACGCAATTTACTCCCAACAACCACCACTAAAACGGCCACCAGTGGTGGTTGTTAGAACAATGTTTGAATTTTTTCCTAACTGTCGCCAGTGGGGCTCGTTAGGAGATAAAATATATCTTTTTGTGCTAACAACCACCACCAAACCGCTGGTAAAACTACAGTCAAACCGATAGGACTCGTAACATGAAAAATCAATTTTTGATATTTTTTTACACTAACACAGCTTAATTATATAATTACGTTATAATGACAAACCGCTACAAATAATAATAATTTTTTGATCCAACGAGCCCAGACAGTTGGAACAAAAATTAAAACTTTGTCCTAACGACCACAACTGACGGCTGTTTTGGTGATGATCATTGGGAGCAAGCCTTAAAAGCGAATAGCTACAGGGCTAGCAAGGTCCAGAGACAATTTGTCTTTCAACAGTTTTTATCCTGTGAGACAGAGACAAACATATCCGTGTTCTAGCTTTGTCACACGTAAGCGCTAAAAAAACGGTAGAAAGATGATGGCACTTTGGTGGGAGGCTTCGGCCGTGGCTAGTTACCACCCACCGGACCAAGCCATGCCGTGAAATGACCTAGTCGTGTTTCGGGATGTAGTCCGGTGTAACCGTTCTGCGGTGCTATTCACAATCATTCGGAAACGTTTCCGATCGGATCCCAGAAACTTCAAACTCAAATTATTCGAATCTCAGTCCACTTTTATACATTTTGGAATAGGGAATCAAGTATAAATCCGATAGGAAGAATTAATCACGTTGAACGACTTGTGAATATAGACTGAGATTCGAATAATTTAGGTTTATAATTTTTGAAATCCGAACGGAAACGTTTCCGAATAGTTGTGAATAGCCCTGCTGAAGACGGGTCTGAGCAATAGCGCACTTGTAGCGCCTCACTCAACTGCCGTCTTTGTATGTACTTCTTCACTTTACCAAACTTCAAGGCTAGAGTGAATAAGTACCTTATAGGTCGTCGTGCTCCATCTTGGACCACAACGTCGCTTAACAACAGGCGAGTTGGTGGTCAAACAACGACCTATTCTACATAAAAAAAAAGACAATTTGTCTCCTGCCCTGAGAGGGGCGCGGTCCGAATTTATCTATTATGGCCCCTCTTCACAATCGGCGATAATGAACGATTACCCGCGAGCACGATTGTGTGGAGGGCTTACTCGTCTGTCATTTCATCCGCCGATCATTTTCTATGCTCGCGGCGATAATAGCCTCATCGGCGATAACAACGATTAACGATCATTGCCGATTGTGAAGCAACAGCGACCGACACTTCGGTGAAGGCCCTGCGCCTGTAGCCTGCCTTCCAAAAAATCTGGCCTTGCCATTACGCCACACGCACACATACAGAAGTGGCCCAATTTGATTAAACTTAAAAAAATTGTGAGCGCACTCAAAGAACTGCTCGCTAAAACAATCGTCGGTAAGCGTTGTTTTGATAATTCGGACCGCGCCCACTGTGTAATACGTAAAAAGCTAACAAACATTAGTGTTAGCTTTTTATGGCTAAACTGATCTTGGAAAAAATTAGTTTGCATAGTAGTATTATGTACGAAGTGTAATGCATTTTGTGTTGTGTGTCCCGTAAACACTTCATGGAAAAGTAAAAATTTGCAGATCAAATTTCAGCCCCTTCTGTTTGTTTGTTATCATTTGACAAACCTGCTGAACCGATCGTGATGCAATTTCGTCAAGAAGAAAAACTCATTTCCTCTTCCTCTTCATTTCTAGTTTAGATAATATCGTAAATCTGTTTAATTCTAGTTTTACTTTCAGGCGCCAGGTACACAATAAGGAAAGAACTCATCTATGCCAGTTTTGCTCCAAAAGCTTCTTCAAGAAACACCATTTGGTAATTCATTTAAGGTACGCATTGAGGCCATTGGTAATTCTGGTACCTTAATAAAATATTTTATCTGGAGATAGAATATTATAGCATATTCATCGATTTTGAGGTTTGTTTGATATTATACAGATCGCACACGAACGAAAAGCCGTACCAGTGTCCGGACTGCGGGAAGTACTACCAGAGCTCGACATCTCTCAAGAACCACCGCCTCACGCACTCCGGTGAGAAGAAAGTCAGCTGCACCATGTGTGATGCTACATTCATTTCAAAAAGGTACTACAAAAATACAGTCTTTGTCTTGAAAGTCTTTGTCTTGAAAATCTTTGTCTTGAAAGTCTTGTCTTGAAAGTCTTGTCTTGAAAATCTGTGTATTGAAAGTTGTCTTCAAAGTCTTTGTCTTGAAAATCTGTGTGTTGAAAGTCTTGTCTTGAAAGTCTTGTCTTGAAAATCTGTGTATTGAAAGTCTTGTCTTCAAAGTCTTTGTCTTGAAAGTCTTGTCTTGAAAATCTGTGTATTGAAAGTCTAGTCTTCAAAGTCTTTGTCTTGAAAGTCTGTCGCTCAGATATGCATGACGGGGAAAGTCGGGAAGGCCGAGCCGTGCATGTGATTTCTGATCCGTGAACTCGTCATTACGGGCATCTATATATTATCCAAAACATTCCTCGTGAATAACTGTAAATGATTACAAATTTTATCAAGATCCGTTCAGGCGGAAAAGCCTACAAACAGACAGACAGATAAAGTTGCTTTCGATTTTATAATATTAGTATGGATGGATGTCCTAGAATATACCCGTCGTTTAGACATACACTACACCCTATATATCCTTGTCCGCAGCTACCTCGGCAACCACATGGTGACACATTTCAAGGAGAAGCGCTTCCCCTGCCAGTACTGCAACGTGAAGTTCCACCGCTCGGACCACCGCAAGCGGCACGAGTACACGGCGCACCTCAAGTTCACCGGCAGCCTCGTCGACGTCCCTCCCTCTTACACGCCGAAGAAACGGACGGCAAGCTCTGCGCCGCTCAGGAAGACCGACGAAGACGAGTCGACCGTGTCCAGCGTCGGCGCACTGGACACGCTGGAGTGTGTTAGCGACGGCGGCGATCTTGTACCTACAACTAAAATTAACTGACAACATAACATATCGTCACGCCTTTCCCCCGAGGCTGGCAGAGGTGTCATACAACACCCACTTCGCCGGACGATATTTAGTCCCAAATGTGATAGGGGGCGAGCCTGTCGCCATACACCGGGCTCCAGTCATGTAGCATTTGACATGCAATACGCTCATATGTTCACACAGTGAACAAATTGGTGCGTGTCGTCGGCTGGGTTCCCGCTCCCTCTGACTTGAGAGGCGGGCCTTCTCCAACTAGGCTATCACCGCTTAAATTTAATTAACTGACAGGGCTCTAAAATTAAAGGCACACAAAATGTAGATGCAGTCCGTGTTATGTTATTCAAACTGGACTGGAAAGCATTCCAGTCCGGTTTAAATAACATATTGTAGGACCGGGGACGTTGATAAAACGGCCCGATGTCCCTCTTGTTTCGTTCCTTTAGGTAGACAACGAAGGATCGAAGTAAAACACGTCTGTTCGGATTAAAGATGTATTTTTCAGAGCCTATAACAGTCGGTCGTTCAAGTCGTTGTCACTTGCTAGAACTCACTAGATTCACTCACTGGATGGGACGCGCGCGCACCAGTCAAGACGGTCGACTATTTGCTAGTGATGTGCGCGCGACCCATAGACAAATTCAATTATAAGCTAAGACGGGTGCGTTCACAGAACGCCACAATATCGTCACGCTTTTCCCCCGAAAGGGCTGGCAGAGGTGTATAGCACCCACGCTTCGCCGAACGATATTGAGCAGTCCGGTTTGCGAGGATCGGCAAAGTATGAAATTCTGTCAAAGACGTCACACCGAAAGCAGTTCGTTTCCAGTTCGTTAGCGTTGCGAGACAGCACGCACTCGGAATGGGATGCAACTCTATTTGGTGTGTTTTAGCTCTAAGTCAGAATCAGAATTCGTTAATTCCCACGCTGTACAAAAAAATCTTTAAATTAGGTAAAGTTCCAACAGTGGACTCTTGCAATCAACGCGCGCATGTAACATTTATTTCTTTTCATTTCAATGTTCAATGCCTCATCTTAAGCATTAATTCACGTCACAATTTATTTATCAAGCATTAATTTAAAAAACGTTTTGTTAATTTTATAGAATACCGACGCAACTGTGTGATACTTGGGCATCGTAGCTCCCAAACGGTTATACCGATTTTGATTTAGTTTATTTTTGTATGTAAGCTGTATTGATTGTATTCTATTATGATTGAAGGGGTTTTTCATTATAAATATGTACTTATACTTAGCATAACTACCAGCCATAAATACCTAAAGCCGCGTAACTTGTGCGAAAAACAGACACGCGAAAAGGGACTTAATATTATACTATCATAAAGATTATAGCTAAATATGGGTAAAGGGTAAAATTCAAATTCAAATATTTGTTTACCCGACTGCTTTAAATGAGGTGATGTTTTTCGGGTGTATGTTTGTAACCTTGTACTTACCACCTAAACTTGGTCTAGTCCAATTTTGGATAAAATTTATCTTTGTTTTGGAATATCTAACTCCATTTTGCAGTCGGATTTTTTAATTCTTAAAACTTGTTAACTTTTTTAAATTTTATTAAAAGTAAAACTTATCTGTATTCACAGCTTTTGTGGTTATGATAATGAAAATCTATCATATTATTGTTAACTTTGTTGTATGTTATGAAACTGTAAATATAGTTATGTATTTGTTCTAAACATAATTATTTTATTTAAACCCTGACACCTAAAAACAGTGGTAGTAAACAGGACTCCGACACAGAATATGCACCTTTTGCAAAATGCACCCCATATGCAAAACGTACCTTTCTCAAAACCGAAAGGATTTCTTTAGCTCAGTGTTGAAACGTACCTTTTTTAAAAAAATACTTCAAAAAAAGGGGCGTTCCCTCGTGGCCTAACTAGGTTGATAAACTAATTTGGCTACGAGGAATTAAAATTCTTCGTGGCCTAACTGCTGCATCTTAGAAGAATAACACATACATGTACTTAACTCTTTATTATAATTATACTAGCTGTCACCCCGCGACTTCGTTCGCTTTTATTATTTATATATATATATATGTGAGCTATCCTATCTGTTAAGTTAGATCGAACTACACACGGTGTGCAAATTTGATTGAAATCGGGGTTAAGTAGTTTAGGAGTGTATAGCGGACAAACAACGTGACACGTAATTTATATATATTAAATAGTCGATTAGCAAAATATTAAATTCTATAGTCAAAGAAGATTGCGAGATACAACCTCATCAAACAGTTAATTTTGCTTCTTTGCGAGACGCAATCTTATGTCAAATGTAAAAAAATATATAAATAAAATACCTAATCCTTTTCTATCATGAGAAAAATTTGTTTATTCGCATCAGTACCATTGTCTTGTTTCATGATTGACCGATGGATGAAGCTTGGCGAAATACACAATGGTTTTTATTTATTACAAATTTTTACGTAAATAAATCGTAAAAATCCGGATAGTTTTGGATGAAATCCATCTGAACAAAACTGCTATGGATAATACCGGAATAATAATAACTAAAGATTTACTCTATTTATTTGTGTCAATTAGTAAGTAAGAGGTCAATTTTACATTGTGTGTATTGGCAAGTTTCATTCATTGTTAATTTTTTTTAGTAAAACTAAAAATATTACTTTTACAGTGTAGCGGATTGAGATGAATATAATGTTAGTAGGTATTCGTTGTTCCATTATCATAACTTGTAGGTATTGTACTAAAGAGAAGAAAAATCGCAGTAGGTAGTTTCATCGTGAAACAAAAAAAAAATTACTGATGCGAAATCAGTCATGAGTTGAAAAAGATTAAGAGATATTTTTACCTGACTGCGCAAGAAGGACGGTTATGTTTTTCGAGTGTATGTATATTTGAGGTTTCTTTGGCACACCATACAGCCTAAACAGCTTCCCCCAAGCAAATGAACCCAGTTTTTCCTGACGGAAAAGTATCATTTTGTTTCAAAGAATATTTAATTTTCACGATTGAATTAAAACCCACTGTTTTTATTTGGTTCTGCTGCGCAATCTTTCTTTTTACTAAGAGAATAAGTATTTGTCATGTATTATATTTGTGCATACGACTGTACTTAGCCCATGTCAGTATAACATACATATATGTACATCCCCATGTACCCACGTCCGTAGGAGTGTACTCTATTCCGATTCCCTACACGTGGTCCCCGGGTAGTGCTAACCGGGTAGCAAACTCTGGTGGGAGGCTTCGGCCGTGGCTAGTTACCACCCACCGGACGAAGCCATGCCGTGAAATGACCTAGTCGTGTTTCGGGATGTAGTCCGGTGTAACCGTTCTGAAGACGGGTCTGAGCAGTAGCGCGCTTGTAGCTCCTTATCAACTGCCGTCTTTGTACTTCTTCACGCTACAAAACTTCAATGCTAGAGTGAATAAGTACCCTATAGGTCGTCGTGCTCCATCTTAGACCACAACGTCGCTTAACATCAGGCGAGTTGGTGGTCAAACGCCGACCTATATTACATAAAAAAAAAAAAAAAACATATAGGTATTGACAGGTTATATAATTGACAAGCAGTTAGGCTACGAAGAAATTTCTTTCCTTGTAGCCTAATCAGTTTGGCAACCTAGTTAGGCCACGAGGAAACGCCCAGAAAAAAGGAGTGTATGGGAATCGAACCCACGGCTCTTGGTGCTAAAGTAGCCATCGCTAGTTACTAAGTAACAAAGGTCTTATCCAAATGGTTATATCGTAGAGGATTGCGGGTTGTTCCCCGTTGTTGTTGAAATTTCATGAGCGTGTAGCATAAGGTTCATTGTTTCAATAAAACATCAACTAAACTGCCTTTATTACTGAGACGCATTGTAGCTATCATCGAACAACAAGCACTTTAAATCATGCTAGCTCATAGTTTGGCTGACGTATCGAACAATTAGGATTTAAAAACTTTGTTCGATTGATCTAATAGTTGACACTTCATGGTTTGACTGATCTATTGAATCTATTATCTATATGATCGATGTGTATTTTTTAATCCTCTTAGTGCGATTGATCAAACTGTGCCATCGAACTATGTTGCCGAAAGGTTCACAACAGGGGGTTTAAAATAACACAACAATGTATAATAATCTTAACTTTTAATTTCGTGTAAGAAATGTTGGGATACAAATAGCAAATTTCGTATCAAATATTCAAAATACCACAATACATAGAGAAAATTGTACATTATTTTAATGTGAAGCCTAGTCGGACGTCATACAAATACCCTTGACGCTTCCTATTGTATAAGGCTATAGCCCATGCTTTAGCTGGGCGCACAATATCAGGCTTGCAGCATCGGTACACGGCCTAAATACTAGGCGTAGTTTTGTACTATGATAGTTGCAAATGATACAGAAGTATCATTTGCTAGAAGTATAGCTAGTTTCTTTTAATTGTATCAAGTGACCGGCAAGGCAGCCCAAACGGCTATCCAGCTAAGGCATGGGGTTAGGAGCGCCTGCATTATGCGGTCTAATGGCAAACGCCGCTGAAAAGCTATGAATATAGGTTGGCGTTACACGTTGATTTTGACCGTGTAACTATAACAGCAATATAATAACTATGAAGTATGATTGGTTACTAAACTCGCTCACAAACTTTCGCACTTATATAAGTGTGACAGTGTGATGAATAGTTCTTTGTATACAACTTTTCAACAGCACCACTTTTTTACCAGCTTTCTGTGGCGGAGGCTTTACTGATACGAGCGTTGACCACAGAATCGATTCAAGACCGCGTAATACGAGCATATATTTAAAAAAGCGCTCTCCGCAACGCAGTATAGTTTACAAAATAAAATAGGCAGGCACATTTAAACTTAAACCTAATGAATAAAATAATGTCTAAATCAATCCCTCATATCACAAATTGTGATGTAGTTACGGTGAACATCCAAATACAGTAACAGCTGCCTTAAAAAACCTAACAAACTACTCAATTCAAATTTTAGTCGCAAACAAAAATATACTTGAAATCTCTTAGTAATAAGCTAAAATATATTGCAAAATAACATTCAATTCGTTCATTGTTAACTTAAACAAAATTATTTATCGAATAATATACAACTCAAAAGAAATGCCGTAGTTCCGGATACAACATCAAAATATTAAAATGGACAATAATTATTTACTCAAACTCCTCCGTGGGAAATGTAATTAGAGTTATAAAATATTATCCTAGTCATACCTAATTGTCAATATGTCCTAACACTAAATACCTAAATACAGTTCTCATCAATATAAAAAAGAAATAAATAGGCACACCACATTCGCTTCGAATGTATGAATATTAACTTAAAAATTGCTAAATTACACTTTTACTTAAATTTAAATTATTGATTGATATACAATCCACAATTACATTGCAGTATTGCGAGTGCAAACGTGTTATGGCTTTTGGATTTGTACTGATCTGGTTCAATCTTTCACTTAACCCTGTTTTTATCAATGTACACTATTGTACACTGAAAAAAATTATAAGGCCCCATTTCCCAAAGTTTAAGTGTCAATTTTCTGCGAACCGAAGGGTTTTCCAACAGTTATTATATTACTGAATTATTATGTTTAGTAAATAATCTCAAAAATTGTTAAGTACGGAATATAAGCGGAAAGAAGGAAAACGACAGAACCCAGGTTTTGCTGACACACTACCGTGTCTATGATAAATTCATCCAGTCATGCAAGCAAACAAGACTCATAAAATGCATAAGTATAGTTTAATTAAAACTATGTATTCAATATATGAACATACGATAATTTTGCCCTATTTTCATTTATATTTTAGTAATTATTTACGTAATAAAATTACTAGACAATCGGCACAGTAAATGCATGGTATTTGAAACGCTCAAATAAAGATATTGATGCGCAGACAGAAAATAATCTGCAGTTAAAAAAAAATAACATGGCAGTAATTTTAGCTGTCGGAACAGAGAAAACCTATATTTATAATACCTTTAGTAAGCTAAAACTATGCTAGTGGGTTCTTGCTACATAAAGTGGTCCGGTATCGGATGCGTCGTATCGGTGGAGCCACTGGCCCCAATCGGGCGCCAATAATACATTCGTCGGCACAGTGAGCATCAAGAGAAACGCATTGTCCTTTTCCCATTTACATTGGGATCTAGAAAGAGAACAGTAAGTCTCGTGCATCAGTACAGCGAACTCTAACTTCTTAATTGTGTATAAGCTATCCTTTTTGCTCCCGTCAACATTGGGTCGTAAACAAAAGATAAAAATACTTGTAAATCGGCACAGTGAGAGAAAAATCATGCTTTTTTTTTTAGATACAAGTAATTCGTTTCGCTCCCGTCGACAATGATATAAAGGAAGAGTGAAGGGCGAGAGTCGCGGAGGTTAGTTGGTTTCTGTGGCGGCGGCGGCGGGCGGAACTGGCACGGAGAGCGGCGAGCGCTGCCGGTCAAACATCTCCAGGATCAGCTTCGGGTCGGTCCCGGCGGGAACTGTGACCGTGCCCGTCTGTGGAGCGGGCTCATGAGTACCAGCGCACGTTCTTCTCTGCTCCAACGCGTGGCGGCCGCGCGTGTGCCTCGGGCTCGACTATACCAAGGATGTTCACTTTGAAATCGGTTTGTACCCAGCGTCGACTTTGACGGTCTAGTAGAGATGCGAGAGATGATGGCTCGAGTGATATTAGCAGCCTACGGTTACGGTCAAAATAATGATTTGATTCCGACGCGGTCAGAAATATCTCAAACACGGTCTTTCTGATTAGAAATTCATTAATTTCTAATTAATCGAATCAAGCGTTACTTTGCGGAAGTTCATCTTCAAAAATGTTTACAAATTTTATTCAACTATTAATTTATGAATTAAACCAATAAAATCGTATTACTTTCACTTTCTTTGTTTTTACTAAAAACCCATATTCCTTAGTGTACTTATTGCGACGTTGAAGTAGAAAAACACAAAAATGTTGTTGAAAAAACTGTTCATTAATTTCTAATCAGACCCCCTATCCTTGACGCTCGAGATGAGATCTGGTCGCTTTCCCTCCTATGACTTTTCAAACGAGAGAGACAAAGACCAGAAAACATCTCGAATAGTAGGAATCAGTAGCCATCCTGAAAGACAGTGTTCTCAATGACCGCACAAGTTACCGTTTACAAACGTACTTTCAATCTTTCACACATCTCATTGCATCTCCTAGATGAACTACGCTGGGTACGTTCCGTGTTTTTTATTATTATTCTTAGAGCACCAACCCTTGGACGATGAACGGACACGAGCGGACGCCACAACATTGCGCAGGACATGTTTTTATTGTTAGTACAACATTAGATTAGTATGAACAGAAGGTTAGTCATTAGTTACTAATACAATGCCTGGAAAATTATAGTGTCAGTTAATTTAATCTGTGCAAAAAAGGGATAAGACAGACCTGAAAACATTTTGCTAAAGTGAAAGATGACGTTCCTCAGTTTTTTTTGCATAGCGCTTACTCTTAGGGTGCTACTAGATGGGCCATATTTTTACTTCAATACTGGCCCGTTAATATTGTGACATTATTTTGAACGTGGCCCGGTTCTATTGTCATACATTTCTAGCATGGCTGATGAGGGCCGGGTATAGTCGGCAATACTGCCAGTATTGCCAGGCTAGTATTGCAGAAAAATATGACACGTCTAGCAGCACCCTTACATAAATACGTAGTTCTGTAAGCTAAGCATTACATGCTTGGCAATATTAAGCCGAACTCTATATTTTAAAGTACTCCATGTACCTTTAAATGAACATTACATGTAACTGCTGTTTCTTTAGAATTATTTATTTTTGTTTTATTATTTAGCAAAACGCTCATTCTATCATATAAAAAGATAAACTCATTTATCTTATTTAATAAACACGAGGTAACCTTGTTTTGAGTTGCGTGTTTTGTCTTTTTCTCTCAACAATATTGTGACCTCAATCGAAAAAGACAAAAGATATGTTTGCAACTAGTTGAACTTTAGTAAGCTACTCAACGTTTATTATAGAGGAAAGTGAACATTCCAAAGTCAAGAGAGAATAGAGCCATGCAATTTTATGCTCTATTTCTGACTAAATATGGTATATAATTAAGCAAAGTGTGGGATACCTCGATGCGGGTGATGACGCCCTCCTCACGACTGTGCTCTAGGACTACAAACAAAACACAAAGCGGCCGTCAAACATACAAACAAACATAACATGTATACAATATATAAACAGGTGTATGAAGCAGGAGTTAACAATAAAATTTATAAATTTAAATTTGTATTAGCCGAGTCGCTGAGACCTTAAAAACTTTAATACTGAACATGTCAATTTAATTTAAAAATTTAAATTTTTAACATAAAACCGTATCACTGTTAACACTTTTTCGAGGCTTATCACGAGTTTTGATGGTTAACGTAACTTTTTTCGTTTTCGTTTGCTCCATACATTTCCTCTAGTTCCTCAACGTTTCCGCCAGGTGCGCTTTATTGAAATGTATGTACGTAATACTCCGTGATTTCCCTTTGCATCCCTGTCTGTATAGTATCGCTATGTTACCGCGGTTCGCCGCCTCGATGTGGGAACAGTGTTAATGTTTTATGAGATAAAAACAAAACGAATATGCTTTAAAATAATTACGAAAGATAACATATTTGTATAAAGAGAGTGAAAAAAAGTTAATAATATTCCAGCGTCTCGTAATCAGAGTTCTGCTTTGAATAAGCTTAAATTTTAATATGTATAATACTTCATAAATTAAAAAAATTATGTACTTATAAAGCAATAGAATAATATCAAAATTTTGTTTCATGCAAAGATCTTGCATATTTTAAGCGTTGCGATGTCGCAAGCTTTCGTTTTGAAAATTTTGAGTGACAACTCTCGTCTAGCAACTAAGGAACAAAGATGTGGGTGGCGCCTAATTTATGAAGGGTTTGTCAGTAATTCTCGAAAGACGCAATTGCCCCAGTTAACCCTTTATTATACCTAATACATTTAATTAAATTTAACTTAATTTTGAAAGTTTAGATATTTGTTACTAAATCACGCAAAAACGGCAGAACCGATTTGGATAAAATTTGGTATGAAGATAGCTTATATCCTTAATTATTTATTACATAGGCTACACTTTATCCTAAAATCATTTACGCTTCCTAAGGATAGCGGGTAAGACCGGCTGGCGCAGTTAGTTAACCTTCAACTACTGACGTGGGGGTCTGGAAGGCTTGTATACCTAAATGTTATTATTGCATTTTTTTATACGACCATGACAGCCTAGTTGGAGAAGGCCCGCCTCTCAAGCCAGAGGGAGCGGGTTCAAACCCAGCCGACGGCACGCACCAATTTGTTCATTGTGTGATTTAACATGTGCGTATTGTATGTCATCTGCTTCATGACTGGAGCCCGGTGTATGGCGACAGGCTCGCCTGCTGTCACATTTGGGACTGAATATCGTGCGGCAAAGTATGGGTGTTGTATTACACCTCTGCCAGCCTCCTATCGGGGGAAAGGCGTGACGATATGTTATGTTAATACGACCATTTTTACTATAGCCCGGGGGCTGAGCGACCCCCACACCAGCATTTGAAGGTTAATTGAGCAAAGGCAACGAGTGTTGTTGCTACTCACTGTTCTCTGAAGCGTTGTTTGTGGTGGTAGTGGTCGTGGTGGTTCCGTCCGCGCTGTTCTCGTTCGTCGACGTCCGCGTCGTCGTCTTGATCACCATCGAGCTTGTGTTCACTTGCGAGTTCTGGAATATTGGGCAGCTTGTTATAGTTTTCTCGCATAGTCAATCGTTAGGTTAGTGTTGTTTTTATGCTGCGTACAGACCAAGGCCGACAGGTGTTCAATGACGAATTTAAATTTCTGTCCTGGGTCTGGGTGTTAGTAACCCATATAAAGTTGTCCAAGGAGTACCCGACACTGGGAAACATAGTGATGTGATATACGTCCAATCAAAGCGTTTTATTTTTATTACTTTGGCTGAATATCTCTATATTCAGCCAAAGTAACAACATGCTCTCATGTTAAAAAAATCTGTTGTATAACTGAAGGGCATGTACACACACTTATAAGTATTTATGTAAAAATACCAAAAAAATGCACGTTAAAAATACTAAGAGTTTAGAGTTTAGAGAGTTTAGAGACTAGTTTAGGAACGCAAGAAAAACAGGAAATTTTACAAAAATGTTAACAAATCTGTATCATATGTTGCCGGCTTTTATTCTAAGAAAGTAGCGGCACGACGGTAATAGTTTACAAATAAAACCGACGCGATTAGTGGCTGCGTTCACGTTTTTAGAAGAGCGGAGCGCGATGTGTGTTCAACATTTTTAGAGTCAGTATTTAATTTAAACTTGCATAATTACATCCTCCAGTTCATGCTGGATGCGCACTTCGCGGATATAACAGAGTTTTTGTAACACCCTGTATAGCGTCTACTTCCAGAGGATGTATCTACTCTCGCTAACACAATGTCTAGATCAGCGGTCGGCAACCTTTTGGCAGGCAAGGGCCGCACAGTGCCAAAATAAGCAAGTGACGGGCCGCACTTGTCCACAAATTTTACTATAGGTTTCTATCTATTTATGTAGGTATTATCTGATCCCTAAAAATCAATGTTTATCTGTCTCTGGCAGCTATAGTAAAAGCCTTGCTTAGTTTGAGGCCAGACGACCGTGTGAGCAAAATGTCCCGATTTATTTATTTTGCATAACACTTGCGGGCTGCAAGAAGGCTGAGGGCCGCATGTGGCCCGCGGGCCGCGGGTTGCCGATCGCTGGTCTAGACCAAAGTAAGGTCGATGTAAGGTAAACTTACCTGTAAATTGATGTTAAGTTCGGGCGGCGCGTCTTGCGGCGTGTTGGTGTGGTCTCGCACCGAGTCCACCGTGATGTCGGCCGACGCCGCCGTCACGTCGTGCGGCGCCTCCACCGCCTCCTCCTAAGTCATTTCAACTTTAAATCCTAAGCCATAAGATTCACTTTTCTGGAGCCGATCACTGATACAGTGCGCAACAACCTCCTCCATGATAATAATTCAGTTTTTATAGTCCACAATAAGTTTCACTTTTCTGTATGTGTTCGCTGACGTAATACGCAAATTCTCAAGATATAGAGAGGTGTTATGACAATGTTTAATGCATGATTTAGAAAATATATAAGCTGCGATTATAGTACCATGTATGATTTTCAACAAGTTTTCTAAAGTGTTTTTTTTTTCGAACTGTTATCTTGTTTTTTGTTAACTAACAATTTTTTTTTACCTATTTACAATTAAAATTGTTAATACGATAATTAATCTCGAATCGGTGGTGTGGATTGATTTATATGCCGAACTGTTTTAAACACTCCAACATGTAAATTCTATATTTTATTATCATGGTAAGGCACTGACGTGAAAATTATTCTGAATACTCTGAAATACAGTTTTCAATGTAATTGATAGAAGCAAATTTAACAAAAATACATTCTATAACTTTATTTCTAACTAAAATAATAGTATCACGAGTGAGCGAGACAGCTGTCGCGCCTTACCATGCACCTTAAGTAAATACACCTTAATCCTGACCTTATGTTCTCCGTTGGTGAGCGGTTCCTCGGGCGGGCCGCGCAGCGCCGCCGCCCACGGAGACAGAAGCACGTGGCACTGCGCGATCGTCACCTATAACACACATAAGTCAAAGTCAAAATGTTTTTAATTAAATTTAGGTATCAAAGATACACTTATGAACGTCAAAGTTATTTAAATAGACTCGACAGCCTTGTTCGGATAAAGAGCCTCTACTCAGAAGAACAGGCAAGAAACTGAGGGGCATTCTTTTTTTCAAATAATAAATAAATTACAGTCTCACAAATATTGGCTTACAACTAGATAATATGTATAATATCATATATTTTAGGAAAACCCTGGCTTTAAAACTATGTAATAACTTTTTTATTAAAAAATATGTATGTGTGTATCTACATATATCAGTCTCTGGCCGCAATAGTACAACCTTTACTTAGCTTGGGGTCAGACGACCGAGTGTGCAAGTTTCATATTATTATTAGTATTATTATTATTAGAACAGAGCATCAAAACCCTAAAAAAACAGTTCTGGCATAAATTAGCGAAAAAAAAGGAACTTCGATGGCAATTTTTAATCCATTGTAAAGTAATTCAATAAGGGATTTATTTGTACACAACTTAAAATAATAACAGAAAATTAAAGAAAACTTAAACTATTAACTAAAAACTAGAAATTAAAATAACTAAATAAATCACAAAAATTTAAACTAAAAGACCATTAGTGGAAGGAAAGGTCCCCAGAATGCTGGCGGCATTGCCACGTTGAATGGCAATGCTCAGCTTCTGTGCAAAGTAAAAGCCAGCATTCTGGACACCCGACGCTTCCACCAATCGCCTGGCCAAGTCACGAAAAAGCCCCAAAGCGGCCGGCCCCCACGGACCCATCGTCTCTACCCCAAACGGAGCAAACATGTACACCCGGTCAAGATGTGCATACTTGCGCCGCTTGAGGTTTTCGGCTTGAGCGGCGGCAGCGCCGGCCTGAACCGAAATTAAGTAATTCAATCAAATCATCAATAAATCATTATTGCAAACTAGCTGCGCTCCGCAATTCCACCAACGGATAATAAGTAGTCCAGACTATAATCTATCTTTGTGCCAATTTTTATCCAGATCCGTTCAGCCTTTCTAGCGTGATTGAGTAACAAACATGGATACCCCCACCCAAACTTTCGTATTCATCAATTAATATGATAGTGTGATTTCGCCAAGTGTTTCCCCTCGTTTTTCATTTTCTCAGATTCATTTTTTAAATATATTTTGACAAAGACGCAACTTTTTCTAAGCTATTAAAGTTCTTAGTTATTATATTACCTTTGTCGCAGAAAGAGTAATCCTTTGTAGTTCTGACGAAGAGTGCAAGTAGAGGGCTTCTCCTCTTTTCGAGAAGCACAGACTTGAAATACCACTGAAACAAAAATTACAAATTTGATGATGATAAAAACTGCTGTTTTTTTTTTTGATAAAATTTCTGATTATTTTGAGTCAAAATAGTAGTTGACAAATTATTAGGATACTCTGCCTTACTTTGATCAGAATTGACCCTCCAAGCCTAATCGGAATTCGACTGCTTTTCACAACTAAGATGCTCCAGATTCGTATCTGGAGCCATATTCTTAGACTCCATATTCTCGGCCGGGCAGATGTTTCAATGATGAATTTAAATATCACTTCTAGGTTTAGGTAACATTTGTCCTTGTCTTTGTATGTTGTCTATGGCAACGTTATTAGCACACACCACCGTCCATGCTTAATCATAATGTTTTTATTCCATCCAAAGGTTGTCTGGAAGAGATCGCTCTTAAGCGATAAGACCGCCCATTGCGCCTATATTTTTGAATGTTTAGTTTAGATTTGTTTTGTATTTGGTGTCAATAAAGAGTTTTTGTATTTGTATTGTATTGTTATTTTTTATAGAATTTATTGTCGACCTCTTGATTTATCGTGTGCTGTGGGCCCCAGCTGTGGGCGCCCAGGCATAGGACGCAAAAATAATCAGGAGGAAGTTTTGGGTAATGCATGGCAGTAGTACTTATTTATAGAAGCTCGCACCGGGCGCTTAAGAGTTCGGTGACCACTTTAGACTAACTTCGCTAACATTGGCTAAAAGTTTTCTATTTCCGTTTCGTCTCAAAGAAGACAACGAGTGAAGAGAGCAAGGAAAGTAACTGACGAGCCTCTTATCTACAGAGTGACAAAGTGCAATTTCAATATTTTGACTTTTGCACTTGTCAATGTAAGAGCTACTGAGGCAGATAACCTCACCATGTAAAGGGATTTTTGATTTGCTTTGTATATGTAATAAATAAATCAGTCAAAAGTGACCTCTTACAAATGCGAATATTTTTATAGCTTTATTTTCTTTTGGGAACATTTAAACCAAAACCAAAAACATAGGGGCGGATATAATTATAGTTCATTTAATTGTACATGCCAAATTTCATCATAATCTGACCATTGGTTTCCAAGAAAATTGACAAGCGCTTTTGTATGGAAAATGGAAAACTTGGAACGACGCGGAACCCTTAAAAATCTAGTTAAGGTATCACAAAAGAGTTGTAGAAGTCTTGGTGTCTTTTTTAAAAAGAAAAGAAAACAAGGAACAAGGAAGGAAGAAGGGTTTTTCTTTTTTTGGATATTCTCTTTAAGAGGGCGCGACGCTCTGAAATTTCCATACAAACGCGCTACTTAAATTTCTTGAAAACCATTTGTCAGATTATGATGAAATTTAGCATTAACAATATCTCCGCCCCTATGTTCTTGTTTTTTTTAAACGTTCTCAAGCGAAAATAGAGCTATGAAAAATATCCAAATTTTTAACGGGTCACTTTTGACTGATTTATTCAATAGGTAGACAAAGCAAATCAAAAATTCTATTACATAGGGAGGTTGTCTACATCATTGGCTGTTAAATGAATCCATAATACAAGGGAAATTCTTAGTTATTTAAGAATGATTACAGAAGTGCAAAAGTCATAAAAAAATTGAAATTGCACTTTGTTACTCTGTAGGTAACTTTAGAGGCTCGTCAGTATCATTACTCGCCCTCTTCGCTCGTGTTCTTTTTCTAGACGAAATGGCTATAGAATACCTTAAGCCAATGCGAAATTAGTCTAGGTCGCATAGGTCGAAGTTAGTCAGGTCGCAGACTCGTTAAGTAGTAAATGCTCACTTGATGTCTTCCTTCTTGACGGCGGCCGCGTTGATCTGCCGGCGCAGCTCGGGGCTGAGCACGAGGCAGTCCCCGAGGTTGGTGAGGCACAGCAGGCACCACTCGCGGTGCTTCTCGGGCCCGGCGCCGCACTCGAACCACGAGAACGCTGTCCTTCGCACCTGGGCCGGACAAAAATGTTAGGATTACAGCTGTAACCTGCGAGTCTGTTCGCTATGAAGTATTAAGTTTGAATAGTGATTTCGTTCGCGTTTATTTAGAAAACTGGCTGCGCCCCGCGGTTGCACCCGCGGTTAAAAAGTATCCTATGTGCTATTCTAGATTATAATCTATCTCTGTGCCAAATTTCATCCAGATATGTTCAACCGTTCTGGCGTGAAAGAGTAACAAACATCCATCCATCCATTCTTACAAACTTTCGCGTTTATAATATTAAGTAGGATAGTATTATGTGTATAGATAACTTTTTAGCGACAGGCTCGCCCCCTGTCAAATTTGAATATCGTCCGGCGAAGTGTGGGTGTTGTATTACACCTCTGCCAGCCCCCTCGGGGTAAAGGCGTGACGATATATATATGTATGTGTGTATAACTTTTTAGCTAGTAGTGTAACGGTTATTTTAAACTAATCATAGTTTTCATCCATCTCTCTTCATTCTCCTGAAAGGTATGAAAACTATGAGTTAAAACAAAAACCAAAAGTTTTAAGTTAAATTTGAGCATGACATTCATAAAATTTTGATGTTGTAATTATCAGTCTAAAAACTAAAATGAATTTAAAATAACTGATACATAATTAGCTAAGAAGTTATAAGAAAACATTATTCAATTGCACACCCAGTAACTTTTATTATCAAAAAAGTCTGAATTGTGTGAGCTAGGTAGCAGAAGCAACCGATAACGCTCTTAACGAGAACACCTTGAACTGCTCCTCGGACGTGATGACGACGCGGGAGTATAGTAGTGTGAGGAAGGTGTAGTATAGTTACCCTGGAGCCCTCGTGCGCGGTGAGCTTGTACTTGTTGTGAGGCTTGAGCGAGGGCAGCGAGAACACCTTGAACTGCTCCTCGGACGTGATGACGACGCGGTGCGGCCCGCCCTCCGGCAGCGCTGCCACGCCGCGCTCCACCTAAGAACAAAACACTCTGCTCACTACACACTATAAAAACTAAGGTCGGTGTTCTAAAACGACGCTCGGTCATGAGTCTCGTCATTATACTAGTTTTACTATACTATTGTGGACTATACTATGTGCAAGATTATAAATACTTAATCCTGTTTTGCAGCGCCCTTACAGGGTCTTTGTACTTGTACTTAGTCTAAGCACTATGCAGCACTGTATATTGGCAAATAAACCAATAAATAAAAACCAGTTTTAAATTAAAATTAGTAAAAATAGTTTTTAGACGAGATTCATGTCTGAGCGTCATTTTAGCGTAAACCCTTAGGCTGCGTTTCCAGTGAGGCGGACCGGACCGGAGCGGAGCGGTGCATAATTGTCCAATCACAATGCTCGAAATCTCCGCCTCACTTCAATGGAAGCATTGTTATCGGTCAAAAATGCACCGCTCCAATCAACTTCGCCACAGTTAAAACGCAGCCTTCTACTTATTATACTGTGAATAGCTGCGCCCCGCAGTATCACCAGCTGTTAAAAAGTATCCCAAGTACGAGTAGTAAAACAAAGTAAATTTTATATACAAAGACTGATACGAGCCGTACAGAGAAAACGTGCATACTGCACCCAACTAATAATAACAGATGACCGTTGAACAACCCTGTGCAAGTATTAAATCCATGCTTACCTCTAGCGCTTCAGGTAAGGGTACATTTGCTCCGTCCAGGATGGTGATGCCTATTACAGGCGCCCTGTGCTTCAGCTGGATCTCTTTCGCTAGTTGACACGTTACCTGTCAAATTGAAAATTGATTAATTAATTACCTATAATTTTTTTTTTTTTTTATTGACAATAAGTCGGCGTTTGACCACCAACTCGCCTGATGTTAAGCGACGTTGTGGTCTAAGATGTAAATACAAATATAAATTGGTATACTTATCATACCATTTTCTATAGACTGTAGGATCGTGAGGGACAAATCGATGTTTCAAGAATTTTCCCTTGGAAGTTGCCACGATTTACAAATCATGATTTAAAACTTCAGCAGCACCCTAAATAATACAACAATAAAATACGGAATCATCAATAACTGTAGCAAATTAAGCAATAAGCATTGGTACCACCCGCACCATGCTATACTCTAGCATGGTGCGGATGATACCAATGCGGAATGATATTTTATTTTTAATATTCTCTTTATGTTTGTTTTACTTTGTATTTTTGGTGTGCACTAAAGATGTATTGTATTGTAAAGACAGACGCGGAAAGCGACTCTGTTTTATACTATGTAGAAATATATATAGATATATATTATGTAGAAATATTAGGTCCTTACGTATGAAATTGGCGTTTTGTACGGGAGGAATAAAAAGTCGATTTTTTTTTGTAAAAATTATTTAATTAATCAAAGTATGCACTGTTGTTATCTATGCACTTTTGCCATCTTATGGGTAGTTCATTGATCCCTTTACTATAAAAACCATGGGGGCGAGAATCAATAAACTCTTTGAAGGCGGTTTGGACTGCTGCATCGGAGTGGAATTTTTTTCCTTGTAAGAAGTTGTCCAAATTCCGGAAGAAATGGTAATCTGTTGGAGCAAGGTTCGGGGAGTACGGTGAATGTTGCAGACATTCCAATTGTAGCTCAGCTAACTTAGTGGTTGTTTGTTGTGCAGTGTGTGGTCTTGCGTTGTCGTGAAGCAGCAGTGGCCTAGAGCGATTGACCAATCTCGGTTGTTTAACAGCTAGTTCTTCCTTCATGGTTTGCAGTTGCTGACAATAGATATCTGCCGTAATCGTTTGGCCAGATTTAAGAAAGCTGTAGTGAAAGACACCGGCGCTAGTCCACCAAACACTTAGAAGTAACTTTTTCTGAGTCAATTTTCGTTTAGGGCAGGTTTTGGCTGGGTCTCCAGGGTTCAGCCATTGCGATGAGCGCTTTCGATTATCGTACAATATCCACTTTTCATCACAAGTAATGATTCGATTTAAAATCCCTTCATTATTGTGTCGGTTGAGCAAAGTAACACAGCAGGCGACCAGTGTTTGCAAGTTCGATTCACTCAATTCATGGGGTACCCATAGTTCGAGTTTTTTTACTTTCCCGATTTGCTTCAAGTGGATTAATACAGTTTTGTCACTTACCCCGAAGCCTGCTGCTATCTCTGAAGTGCTTTGTGATGGATCAGCTTCCACAATAGCCTTTAATTCTTCGTTTTTCAATTTGATCTCCGGCCGTCCACGGGGTTGGTTCTTAAGGTCGAAATTTCCAAAACGAAAACGTTGAAACCAAAAACGTACCGTGCTGTCTTTAGCGACACCAGCGCCGTACACATAATTAATTCTTCAAGCTGTTTCTGCAGCACTGGTGCCACGGTAGAACTCGTACTCGTAAATATACCGATATTTCATGTTTTCCATTGTGCGGTAATAAGCGACGCCAGTGAAAAAATAATGAGGAATATAACAAATGAATGACTGTATTCCAAAGAAAAAAAAACCAGCTAAATCAATTTATTAATTTGAATTTCGAATTCTTAACCAAAGAGGAGATATTTCAGATCAAATTGATCAGTACGACAAAACGCTAATTTCATACGTAAGGACCTAATATATAATCTGCTATACTCACAGCTTCATCTTTCCTCTTGTTGCTGTTGGGTACGTTGAGTGTGAATGCGAACACTGTTCCATTGTTGGTGCCCGCCCAAAGCGTCGGTATGCTCATTTGGGCTGTAACATAACGATCTTTATTAGGTTTTGATCAGTTTGTGCTTCTGTCTTGAAACTGCCAAAGATGTAAAAACTGTTATCCCCTTGCTAATAAACGTTGTATAGCCTAGGAGAAGTTATACAGTGTTTTGTCTTTTTTCTTTCTTTTACATTTTAAACTAGATCGAAAAAGACAAAACACAGTATAACTATTCCGAGGATATACAACGTTTCTTGGTAAGAGTGTTATAATATAGCCTAATCTAACAAGAAAAGGATGGCAATAATCTAAAGACTATCAATTTTAGCTTACTTTAGAAAACGGTGCAATATCATTATCATCATTTAAAAAGGGTTAGGATTCTGTTCAATAGTTTGAATAGACGTAACATAATTATGCAAGATAGTGTTTTTTTTATTGACAGCAAAATTGATAGTGTATTTGCTCCATAGCAAGTCTAAGTCTGTACATCGAGACTGCCCTAGACCGTATAGCTCTGGAAATGTTAGAAGACGTGTACAGCAGGATACTCGCTTAGCCGTGTAGCACGCAATGTATCAAGTGAATACATACTCATCTGATACAGCATTTTTTTTAAATAATTAAATGGGCCCACCTTTGACCACAACGCACCTGTTCCATCAGGTGCGTTGTGGTCAAAGGTGGGCCCAATGGAAAGTGAACGACGACGTAAAAAGTGACGATGCGGTCTATATAAGATGGGGCACGCTTGCACGTGAGGTGCCTATTCACTCTTGTCTTGAAGAGACCCAGTTTGTATTTATTTCTGGGGAACACCGAGGCAGGAAGTGCGTTCCACTCCTTGGCAGTTCTTGTTGGCATCTGATACATTGCGTGCTACACGGCTAAGTGAGTATTCTGCTTACCACCATGTATTTAAATATTTGGGACATTCTTGCACACACATTTATACATGACACGCATGTATGTAAACTCACCAAGCTTTACGGTCATGAGCTAGGGTTGCTAGGGCTAATGTTTCGTGCCAGTGCTTCGGTGATTGCAACCTTCTACCATGGTAGTATGGTACGGACGCAAGATATTTACAAAATCGTGGTCTAAACTACAAAGACTGAAGCCAAGTTGAATTAAATACTAGGCTAGGCTACACACAAGTGGAGTTTGTAATGCTTTATGTTTATTTGTATCAATAAACACGTTGTTTCTTATAAAGTAGAGGTCCGTACACAAACACTGACAGCACAGTCGATTTAAAAAAAAAATATAAAAATACACCGCTGTTTTTAATATTCTAGCAAAATTTTAGACTGATTACTACAGGACCAACCCTGAAATAGCAAATCAAAATCAGCTGTTCCACACATTTGTCGCCGGTCAATCACCTTTTTGTATGCAACAGCTGATTTTTAAGCAAAAAGTAATAATACTCGTAAGTATTAATAGTCCCATAGTAAAAGTTGTTTGTTGTGATGTAGATAATTAGTTTTAAAATTTTTGATATTGTATCCTACATCCTTCAAATGTTATAAACGCGAAAGTTTGTAAGAATGGATGGATGTTTGTTACTCTTTCACGCCAGAACGGATAAACAGATCTGGATGAAATTTGGCACAGAGATAGATTATAGTCTAGAGTAGCACACAGGATAGGACTTTTTAACCGCGGGGCGCAGCTAGTTAAAAATAGCGATGTATTTTAATATACTGAAGCGGTGTATATACAAAGAAAAAAACGTGGCGGACCAGCAATCAATTGATAAAGCAACTTTAGTTCTCACTGGTTATCCAGTTCGTCAGCTGTTCTTTTGACATGACAAAGTATTTTTTTAAAAAAGCGTCCGTGAGACGTGAAATGAATGCAATGAACTAGAACTCTGAATACATCGCGCATCATAACCAGCAAACAGGCTGAATATAATGTAATAAAAAAACAATCAATCTATACGGGTCAGCGAAAGCCAGCGGTCGACGGTGAACGAAAATTTAAATTTAATTTAAGAAAATATATTTTAATAGTTAAACTTTGGAACCTCTAAAAAATCACCTTGATCTCCGAGACCACTTTGCGAGCATTACAAAATATACCTTATTTCGAATGATTAAAATAAAACATTCATAGGAAAAAAATAAAATCTCTAACCCAGCCGACCGCCAGCTTACGCTGACCCGCAAAAATAAACGATTTAAATGAAAAATAGACAATTTCAAACGAGTTTCCAAGCAAACTAAAGGTGGCCAATTTTTCTAACTAAAAAGAACACAGATCTAACAACAATTTGCCTACGATAGTTGAAGCAAAACGACACGTACACTCACACTCGGGCTCGTCTTCAGCCTGTTTGTCGTCTACAATACAAAAGAAGGACGGATGTGTATCTGTTTCACAATTTTATAATACAGGCTGTGCACATTCATATTTTTTAAAACAAGAATATTTTTTAAAGGTATTTCATAAAAAAATATATTTAACATATTTTAAGTTCCAATAAAATGTACATATGTTATTAATACATGGGGCCTCATTGCGTAGGTCTGGAGTGATGGAAACCGCATGCGATCCCTCTCACGCGCATGGCGCGAGTAAGCTGGTGCGAGCGAGATAGCAAACGATCACCATCAGCATATATCCTGATCGACATACTTTAGAAACGGTTTTAAAATTTTTAAAAGTCACTATTCATTTCCCAATCAGTGCTAGAGTGCTGACTATTATATGATACAGTGTTCTAGTGATTCTTAATATGTACTATGTATAGTATAGATACATTTTTAGTTAGATGTTGATATTAGAAAACTAAAACCAAAGGCTATTCTGTTAGATTAATTAAAACCTAGAGTCTGATTACGACAGCTGCCACTCGCTTTTTCTAGGGTGAAATCAAACACGCTTGTTCGAGCAAGAGGGCTGGCGCGATTGCGATTTAGTGATTGACAGCTAACGTAATCAAACCATTGAGGCGGGTTAGAGACATGGGGGCCTAGCATATTATTGCCATGATGGGTACATTGTGTTTTCGGCGCTGCGCGACCACGGACCTTACTACGCGGCGATACGACTCGCGTTCGCAGAGCATCGAAAACAGAACGTTACAATCGTGGCCATAAGATGTCATGGTAGCCACCTGGAGCGGGATGGCGGCAACGAGAGCGTGTTACTGTTAACCTTATTATTATAACTGCTACAGTGTCAGTGAGCGTGTTTGTTATTTTTTACGATGACACGGCTCAACGGATTTGGTTAAAACTTAGTATTGAGATAACATATATCCTGGAATAACAGAAATTGTACTTTTTGCCCCGAAAAAGTTACAGTTCTTACAGGTTAGCGGGTGTAACCGAAGAACGTGGTAATATCACGACAAAAGGTTGACATTTCAATACTTTTTCACTTTTGCCACTGCGCCGTCTCAACCCGCTTCAGGTTACGTATCCACCGGAAATGTGCGAGAATGACGGTGCACGAGGATAACAATCAACCAATAGTATCACTTCGCTGTGCAAATGAAGTGATTCTATTGGTAGTTTCATCTTTGCGCACCGCTCATTTTCCTCACACATTTCCGGTGGATATGCACTATGCAGCCTCGTCGTTCTGCCGAAGACTATATTCTAAATAGGTAATAACAAAGATAGGTAATATTCCAAGTAGATAACGTAGATAAAAGTACGTACTGTTGATAAGGAATGTCCGTGCGAAGTACAGACACCGCACCATGGATCCGAAGGCGTCATCAGTGGAGCGCGCCTCCACCGCGCGCTCGATCGGTTTTATCTCCGCGTCCGCTTCTGATATAGCTTTGTCTAGCGGCTTTTTGGGTGGCTGGAGGGAAATATAACATTATTATAAATAATAAAATATACATTTTGTAACATATAGCTATATAGACGAGAAATTACCAACCTACTATTAATTTTAGTTTAACCCGAACGAAACTAGATGGCGCTTTTGAATGTTCTTCATTATGTCAACTTCTTCAAATTATACAACATAACAATGTAACAGTTGGAAGACCTTAAAAGCAGCCCGCGCTCCTCGCAAGATGTTAGTTTTTTTTAAAGAAATTGTGTGAGATGAGTCCCTTGCCCGATGATAAGCGGCACGCTTATCATCTGCGACAGTTCAGTGCCACCCAGAATTTAGAACTTCAACAATTCAACATCGCACGAGCCGCATTGCGCTTATACCCAAGCATGTAGAATATTAACACCTCGAAAACTCTGCACGGCGTTCTTCGTCATCTACATTGAACTTTGCAAGGATAGTGTGTACCTGTGTGGGCGAGGTGGGGCTGGCGGCGGTGGTCTGTCGCCGCTGCGACCGTCCTTTCCTGAGGCGGCGGAACGACTCTCGCAGGGACTTCTTGAACGATTTCCGTCTCGAAATCGGCGTGTCGCCCGCGCCTGAGTGATCTGTTGCAAATATATTGATGCTTAAAAATCAATTCGTTAACGGTACACTGGTCAGCGTGTGTCACTGCAGTGTGTTTTTTTGTGTGTATGTGCGTGTGTAGCGCAGTTTGCGTTCGGCTTAAACAGGGCGAGCGGCTAGTTCTGATGTCAAGAGTTTCTAGGCCACCCGAAAGTTGACATGATTTGACGATTGTTGTTATTGAATAAACAACCGGAGCCTACCATTTAAGTGTGTGGTGGGCTAGTGTGTCGAGTGTGCGCCCCACTCCCAGTACAGTGTGTAGTGTGTGTAGTTACCGTGCGGGTTGAGCGTGCACTTGTGCGTGAGCGGCGCGGCGCGCACGGCGTCCACGAGCGCGAGCCCGTGCGCCGTGCCCGCCACCACCACGCCCCACTCCCACTGCGCCGACAGTGACGTCACCGCCGCCGGCGGGGACAGCTGCACCACCGAGCTCGCCTGCGGGAGGGGAACTCGTTACGTCTCCAGCAAACCTCTAGTGGGGCCGCTTCAATTCTACGCTCGAGAGGTAAAGGGCCGCGAGAGTAAGGCGCTTCCCTGACCGGTTCGGTTCGGTATTATTTTTATACTGCATCCATACAAATTATTTATTTCACAGAAAACGAACAGCTTCAAGAAAATCATAATGAAAAAAATATGAAAACAAATCAACCTTTAAGGGTTTTCACTGATAGTTATACACATATAAGCGTCCCAAAATAATAACTAAGGCCAATTGTAACTAATACGTTTATGAAATAGTCCAAGTCACACTAAAATAACTAACGGTTACTTATCGGTAATTTATCTTGTTTTAACTCCTTTTTTTAGGTGTTTATTTACCGAGAGCCACAGCCATTACAGTCAGTCAGTACAAGATGTTGTACGGAAACGACACCGCACCGAGCCAGTAAGAAAAGCGGCTGAGGCGGCAAATAGGATCGAGGTAGTAGCGGGCGCCAAGGCTTTACGCTCACTCCTGCCTTGATCCTGTTACCCCGCGTTCCTTTACCACGCAAACCATGATTCGTTTAAGCGCGACCACTATAGCAGCATACATTTTTATCACAAGTGGATCTCTTTGTTAACTCAATGGTATCAGATTCATGCAATTTCAAGAGAGACAACAAGGGGCTTCGCATTTTAAATGTGCCATGATGCAAAAACATGAATTTCCACTTTCAATGGACTTTTTTTTCTTAGGCGAATAAAATTCATGTGAGAATGAGATAGTCAGAGAAAAAATATATTAATTAAAAGGAGAGAGAAACTATCCAGCCACAATAAGTGCGACATTTGTGGTGGGCCTACGAATACATCGAAGTTTCACTATATAATTAGTATCTCAGCAATTAATTTGAAGGAAGAGAAAGGAGGGTGTGGGAAGAGAGGTGTATTTACCTGGTATCCTTGCGGGAATGTGAGAGGTCCGGCTCGCAGCGAGAGCTGGTCGTGACCTTTCCACACGAAGCCATCACGGTCCGAAACTATGTTTACAGACACGGTCTGAAAAAAAAAATTACCAGTTGTTACATAATCGCTTGATGCACTACCATCTTCATAGCCTATTATCATAATCTGATATCAAATTCCTTAGATAAATAATAGTTAGTATAGCTTCAGAAAACGATGCAATTGTCTCGCTCGCACTTATCGCGTCTGGTGAGACAAAACACACGAAACACGCCGACTACGGCCGAACACTCAAGTAACCATAACATACCAAGTTTACTTTATAGTTTTATAGGTACGTATAACAGTCCAGTCTCTGTAGCCTACAATCACAAACACCAATCGAAAAATGTTTTTTTTTCTTGTTAAAAAAAAGATAATTTGTATCCGGCCCGTGCTAAGGCTTATTACGGGCCGGATTCAAATTATCTTTCCACCGTTTTTATCTGCGCTTAGATGTTACAAAACTAGAATACGGATATGTTTGTCTCTTTCTCGCGGTTGAAAAACTTTAAAGATCATTTGTTTCCAAACTGTGCTAGCTCTGCTGTATGTTACTCACCTTAATTTCAGCCGTGTTTGGTGTGTTCTTGAGGCTGGCGACGACAATCTGACCAGCGGCGCCGCCAACTGTCAGCATTCCGGACAAAGGGCACAGAATAACCTGGAAACAATGACAAAAGTTGTAGCACATTTAAACTTCACTGTAGAACATTACTATCAATGTAATTAATAATATCTGCTTTTATACCAAGCTCATGATGTAACTAGATGGCGCTTTTCACAATTCCCTCTATAGTTAGAAAAAACAGCGGATCGCGTGCGTTTTTTTTTTGTGATGTATGGTTGTTTCAATATGAATATGATTAACTGTGAAATTCATATTAAAACTATCATTACATAATATTAAGTTACGGAGAAGTATGACAGTCTGGCTTATATTATGACTGCCCCGGTGGCTCAGTTGGTAGTGAACCTGCTTTCTGAGCTTGGGGTTCGATTCTCACCTAAGGCAAACATCATTTTTTTGATGATTTGATGTGATGAACATTTGTGTTAATATCTATGTATTTAAGTATGTATTTCAAAATATATATGCATGTATAACAGTCTCTGGCAGCCATAGTACAAGCTTCGCTTAGTTTGGGGTCAGGCGTCCGTGTGTGCAAGTGTCCCTAATATTTATCATTATGATTAACTTTTACGCAATAATTTATACAAAGTCTTACCCTCTTGACGGCAAGTCTCGGGTCATCGCTGTAGGGGTCGAAAGAGCCGACCCGTCTGAACGGGGGCCACTCCTCATCATCGGTCTGACTGTCGTTGTTCTCGCCTAGTTCTTCACCGCTGCAACGAATAACGAACTTTAGCTTTAAGCTAATAAGATCGTAGTTTGTGCTGTACTTCTTTTTAACATATGTCAACTCTTTAACCACATGAGATGATTTTTCCGATAAATATTTTCGCCGTCTAAGGGCCTAAGGCCTAAGGGTCTAGCCTAATCTACCATTAATCAACCCGCCCTTAGGCGGTGCTAGGCTAGGATAGGTTAAGTTAGGCTACGGGACAAGGCCGCAGACGAGTGCGAGAGCATCCTCGCAGCCCCGGCACATGAGCGCCGGGAAGATACCCACCCAGGGTTTTTAGTGGGTTTGCTGTGGAACTCCAACATAACCACAAAGGCGAAGGTGGTACCTACAAAAGGTTTTCCCTGGGGGAAAAGAAGTCTACGGGGTAAGAGAGCGAAGCGGATTTCTGCCTGGAACAAAGATTTTGTCAACTTGTGACAAAAATAGCGTCGTCCCAGACGAAATCGGCTCGAAAATCTTTGTCGGATAAATACAACCCAAGTGGTCAAAAAGTTAACATATAGGCTGGTTTGTGCAGTAAGATGTATAAGGGAGCTTTCATAGGAAGTAATTTTTTCTATTTTTATTTTAGAAGTTTAACTCTCATTTTTAAAAGTTTGTAAAACACGAATAGAAATAAACTTAAAATTTGATGAATTAAGCCAATTTACATGGCTTACTAAAAATATTAAAAGATGCATTCATTCAATCTAAAACATAACATTTTGTATAATTTGCAATAAAAAGGCAACAGACCGAAGCTATAAATATAATTTAAAAAAAAAAACAATTTAATCAACCTTAAAAAAAATCAAACGTCTTGCCGCGTGCAATAACATTCCTAAAAACTCTAAGGGCCGCATTCAAAAACGATGCTGTCATAAATCACGAGTTTAAAAATGGTTTCACCAATCATAAAACCAGTTTTTTAACTGAGCGTCGTTTTAGCATACAGCCCTAAGCAACAAAAATATTATTTTGAACACGCTTTTTCACAAATAAAAAATCGCTAGAACAACTAAGCATGCTTAGAACGTTTCGTTTTACCTCGTCGTTGATCTTTTCAGGCCACTTGGTTAGAAAGCGACAAGCAGAAGACGAAATCATTAGGCTAATGTTAAACGCAAGCTTTGATTTGCTCAGGCTGTCTCAGTAGGTGATTTTGCCTAGCGAATGCTTTAAACAAAATAAAGAAATACCTTCCTTTAAAATTTAGCTATTGTATTGTAAAGATTCTAATTTTCATATTTCAAACAGACCTCAGTAATAATTTTGTGAATGGCTCTATCTACCACTTTTGAACGAACATAGCATGAATAGCGCTAATATAAATCTTTCAATCTGGATTAAGAGATGGTCAGCCAATGAATGATGTCAAAATCAGTATCAATGTGTCTATGTTTTGAGCTAACCAATCAGTATTCAGTACATCAAATATATAATCGAATAAATAAGGGGAGTTATTCGATTGAGATTCAGTTTTTACTAGGGCAGGGTTAATAGTATTATAGAACGTACTTGTATTAATATTGCAGTTCTAAGTTTCAAAACCAAATAAATGCAAGTACGTACTTTTAATATTATAATTTTTAGCTCAATTTTTTTTAACAATAAAGTTTTTTGTATTTGATTGTGGATAAATCTTTGATGACTGTCATGTCAAAATCGGAAAGTTATCATTGTGAGAAAGTTACCGGGTGAATTTTAATTTTAACAGTATTTGTAATTCATGTAGGGATATGTATGAGTCTTGACACTTACACAAACTTTTTATAAATTTAAACCTTTTTCGTGTTCTTTAGGCTTCATACATTTCAATAAAGCGCCCCTGGCGAAAACGTTAGGGAACGTTAAATGTATGGAGCCACACGAAAATGAAAAAAAATACGTTAACTACCAAAAGTCATAGTAAGCCTACTTCTGAGGGTCTACCGGTCATATGATTGCAATGATAATCATATCATTGCAATCAGATGATGTCGCACCGCGTCGAAAACAAAACGTGACTATCAAGTCACGTTTTGTTTTCGACCATTGTTTGGTGCGGCCATAAACCTTATTGCGTGGCGATACGATTCGCGGTCGCTCAGCGTCGACAATGAAACGTAACCATCATGGTATGTCTCCTGGTCTCTTCTAGTATCACACTATTATTTATTTATTATTCATTTACACACGTAAGTACAAACAAGAGATACAACAATTTCAACTTCATCAAAACTTAAATAGCGTGGTAAATGACAGTTAAGATATACTATAGACTGTTGAAAGATCTGTCATAGCCTAGTAACTTAGTCTTAATCATGATAAAAAAAATTGGTCTAGCGTTTAAAGAGTTGACACTAGACTATGTTACTCGTCATCGTCTCTCTAGAACTTTTTGTAAATTACTTGATCAGTCTTGCGTATGCATCGACTGACGTCACTGCGTGTCACCTACGTGATCTTTTTTTGTCTCGGAACACTATACCTGGCGGATTATTATTATACCATGGTCTTAATGAGATAGCGGTCGTAGCTCACCTGAAAAGCTGAGCGGTGGTGTATTTGTATAGCGGTGTCATGGCCACCCCGCTCACGTCCCAGAAGCGAACAGAACCGTCCTCGTGCCCGGTCAGCAGTAACTGCTTCTCTGTTACTTCTTGCGATTCAACGATCCCGCCGGATATCGGCCAAGCGCTTTCGGAGTACACGTTCTCCGTTTGCTGTAGACCTGCGGGGAAAAGTTGCTGTGAGAATTGTTATGGAGCTCTTCATGGGGTATCTAGTTTTGTGGTTTGTGCAATGTGATGTGAATTCAGGGAAAGAGTGAATTGGCCTCTGTACTATTTCGCCTTATTGGGCCAATTTGGGGCTTTATTGTATTTTAAATTATTATTATTTTTGTTTCAATGCCTTTGGCACAAATTAGGCACAATTAGTGGAGGAAATTGGATTTGACAGCAAACCGGGCAAACGCAGTTATGAAATTCGAATTCACGAATTCGAATGATAAATACTTTTTAAAATGCAGTAATTTCGAGAGTATTTTCAGGTCTTAAATGCAAAGTAGAACAGCTCAATGGTGGCCAACAGCGTTTTTTGCACACTACTACTCCGTATACTACTACTCCATGCCCTATACTACACGCCATACACCGGGCTCCAGTCATGTAGCAGATGACATACAATATAGCGTATTGTATGTCATCTGCTACATGACTGGAGCCCGGTGTATGGCGACAGGTTTGCCCCCGTCACATTAGGTACTGAATATCGTGCGGCGAAGTGTAGGTGTTGTATTACAGCCCCCTCGGGGGCAAAAGCGTAAAAATATGTTATGTTACTACTCACCGGCTGCGACAATGTTGTCGTACACGTTATCCGCGACGTTGTCGACCAGCTGCGCGGTTGTGACGGCCGACGCGTGTATGGACACGAGGTACGGGATGCGGAGCGGCCGCCAGCGCTCGTCGGTTAGATCGATCACCACCAACTCTTCTTCGGCTAGTACTACCTGCGGGGAAGAAATTACATTCAATATTGGCCTGTATGAGCGAGTAAGAGAGATCAGTGGGACAGAGAAGATTGGATTATGAATGGTTTGAGAAATATATGAAATCTTTAAGCTTTGAGTTTGGAACTATTAATTAAACTAGTTAATTGATAGATAACTGGATAACAAGAAAACAAAGCGCACAAGTAAGCTTATGCTCTGTAGCGATTCTTCTACTTCTTCGTCGCCAGCGTAACGGTAGGTTGGTTGATAGTGACGCCCCGAACAGGTCGATCACGCACGACGTGAATTCGACTGATGAACAACGTACCAGCGTGACGGCAGGTTGGTTGATGATGACGCCGTGAACAGGGCGATCACGCGCGACGTGAACTCGACCGATGAACGACAACGTACCAGCATGACGGCAGGTTGGTTGATGGTGACGCCGTGAACAGGTCGATCACGCGCGACGTGAACTCGACCGATGAACGACAACGTACCAGCATGACGGCAGGTTGGTTGATGGTGACGCCGTGAACAGGTCGATCACGCGCGACGTGAACTCGACCGATGAACGACAACGTACCAGCATGACGGCAGGTTGGTTGATGGTGACGCCGTGAACAGGTCGATCACGCGCGACGTGAACTCGACCGATGAACGACAACGTACCAGCGTGGCGGCGGGTTGGTTGATGGTGGCGGCGGGCACGGCGGCGGGCGTGGCGGGCCGCTCGTCTTGCAGCGGCGCGCCGTCCGGCGGCACGCGAGGCGCCGTGAACAGGTCGATCACGCGCGACGTGAACTCGACCGATGAACGACAACGTACCAGCGTGGCGGCGGGTTGGTTGATGGTGGCGGCGGGCACGGCAGCGGGCGTGGCGGGCCGCTCGTCCTGCAGCGGCGCGCCGTCCGGCGGCACGCGAGGCGCCGTGAACAGGTCGATCACGCGCGACGTGAACTCGACCGATGAACGACAACGTACCAGCGTGGCGGCGGGTTGGTTGATGGTGGCGGCGGGCACGGCAGCGGGCGTGGCGGGCCGCTCGTCCTGCAGCGGCGCGCCGTCCGGCGGCACGCGAGGCGCCGTGAACAGGTCGATCACGCGCGACGTGAACTCGAACGCGACGTGCTTCTTCTCTCCTTGCTGTACAGTCACTGTGTACTTCTCGCCGTATGAAGCGCGCGGCATTCCCCCTGCAATGAAATATGATTTGATCAGTGTTTTTAGATGTGCCAAGTTGTGTCATGGAAATATCAAGCCGCTGGTAACAAGCTACAAGCAGTTTGGACAACATCAAATTGTATGACCGTACTAAACCATCATGTTGTAAGGTCAGAACAAAGTACCAATTGACCACTGAACAATAAATCTTAATAATAAACTTCAGAATGATTTTTAGGCAAAGAAATAGATGGCGTGAAATTTTATATGAAACTTCAGACCGTACCAGCAAATATAGTGTTTTCTTCCCCATCGACGTTGGTTCTGTTAAGTATCTCAGTGAAGGCCCGAAAGGAGTGATGGGCTTCTTTAAAAGGCGGTCGGACGCTGCGTCCGCCACCTCTTACGTTGGGGGACGATGGAAGTACATACCAGCGAAAATAGTGATTTCTTCCCCTTCGACACTCGTCCTGTTCAGTATCTTAGTGATGGCCTTGCAGGGGTACGGCCCGTAGGGGGTGATGGGCTCCTTCAGAGGGCGGTCGGACGCCGCGCCCGCCACCTCCCATGTCACGTACGAGCCGTCGTTGTGAGACGATGTGAAGTGCTCGCCTGCGTAAATAAGAAGTTGAAGAATTTAATAGCGTAAATTAGAGGAATAAGCTAGATAGAAGAGAACAATTCCCATTTCTGTGTTATCTTGAAATGAAATGACTGGAATGATCGAAATGGTCAATTTTGTCATTTTTGTATGGGTGACTGCTAAAAGCGTTTAGAGTTAGGCGTACCCGTTTTTACGGGTAGCATGTTAAACTGGTCCCAGTAGTTGGTACATGCACTCCAGAACAATTCTAAAAGCCTTCGGGACACAGAGAAGTCTGATAACTATCGAATAGACTGTCAGATCCTACACTATAACTTGGACTAGGCTCGTAACCACTAATGTGTCTTACCTTCATCGTTCCAGCACAAGCTCTCCAGCTGCTGGTTGGAGACGAAGGTGTGTGTGGGTGCGGCGGTGTCACGGTCCCATAGTACCACCAGCCCTCTGTTGTAACCGATCAGCAACTTGCTTGGGACCTTGGGGTGCTCGCAGACTGCCTCCACCGCGCCCGGGTTCACTTTAAAATCTTCTGGGCAGCTGGAATGTGAGTTTGTGGTTTTAGTTTGGGTGGTGTTTTAAGAAAGATGGAGTGGAGCAGGATAATTCTTATGAATACAGATACATCAGATCAAATTCATCAGAACAAGAGAATATATGCATAATGTAAAATATGTCGTAAATAATTGTAAGTATGCTGTAACATAATGCTGTTTTAGAAACTTTAGGGTTTGTAACCATTTATCGCCTAGTTTCACAGATCCCTGAGATCTCATTTTCTATCGATCTATCGTACCTAAAATCAACTGAGCTTATTTATTTAGCTTGTAGTTTTTATTCCATCCGGAGGTTGTCTGGAAGAGATCGCTCTTAAGCGATAAGACCGCCCATTGCGACTATATTTTTTAAATGTTTAGTTTAGTTTTTTTTTTAATTTGGTGTCAATAAAGAGTTTTTCTATTGTATTCAGCTGTAAGGGAATGCTTATACATACGTCTTTAATAAGAGTCAAAACATATATGTATCATAAAATTCAAACTTACTTCTGCATAACTACATCCTGGTATATGACATCTTCTGTGAGTGTGAATGTGTTTATATCCAAGCTGTATAAGTTCCCGCCCTCCGTTCCGAGCAGCAGATGCTTTCCAGAACATTCGACGCATAGCGACGAGATCTTCTTGTTCTTTCCCTCGAATGTGTGGAATCTAATCTCGACGAGGGATTTCTCGTTTATCTCCCATAAGTGTAAGCTGTTGTCGTCGCAGAGGGATATTAATCTGCCTGTGCCTAAAACAGAGAAGGATTTGTTATCATTTAAATATAATATTTAACATGTTAAGTCATCGCATACTGTACTATGATCACTGAGGTGGTTTAGTGGTTCAGCTAGCCTTGCGTGGTCACGCGCGTGTCACGGTTGTAATCACTCTTTGAAATTAAAAAATATGTGTCAAAACCACGACAGTTTTCTCAGAAAACATTAGTCTTGTCTAAAAAATGCGTGTAATTTCTATACATTATGCATATAGCACCTACACTATTCTATTCCAAAAATTGTATGTCATCTTCTGAATGACTGGAGCCCGATGTATGTCGACAGGCTCGCCCCTGTCACATTTGGGACTGAATATCGGCCGGCGAAGTGTGGGTGTTGTATTATACCTCTGCCAGCCCCCGCAGGGGAAAGGCGTGACGATATGTCTATTCTTACAACTAGTATTGGAAGTCTGTGCACCTACATAACAGGGATCAGTATTAAGAGTTCGGCGACCACTTTAGACTAACTTCGCTTTGGCTTAAGGTTTTCCATAGCCATTTCGTCTAGAAGAAGATGACGAGCGAAGAGAGCAAGTAAATATACTGACAAGCCTTTAAAGTTCCCTTCAGAGTGACAAAGTGCAATTTAATTATTTTTTTTGATTTTTGCACTTCTCTAATCATTCTTATATAACTAAAAATGTCCCTTGTGTTATGGATTCACGTAAAAGCTAATGATGTAGACAACCTCCCTATGTAAAGGGATTTTTGATATGCTTTGTCTATCTATTGAATAAATCAGTCAAAAGTTACCCCTTACAAATGCGGATATTTTTCATAGCTCTATTTTCGCTTGAGAACGTATTTTAAAAAGCCAAGAACATAGAGGCGGAGACATTGTTAATTTAGTTGTACAGCTAAATTTCATCATAATCTGACAAATGGTTTTCAAGGAATTTGAGAAGCGTGTTTGTATGGAAATTTCAGAGCGTCGCGGGACTCTTTAAGGTGTCACGACCATCGCCTAGTAACTCACTCGTATACCGGTGCGATCAATCATGTATTGTTTATAATATCCAGGTACCTACGTCCATAGTATAGTGGCTTATCACTATATTGCGCCCAGGCCACTCCTAGCTAGATACTAAGCTCAGATAGTGATATAACTGCCTGATAAGTGCTGTTGGCTTGTTTGTATTAATAACAAGGCGATTGTTTTGTTTAATCTTTTTAATACTAAGTATAGATTGTGCTGGTTGCCTCAAATAATATAAACGTAACCCAATTAATTGTGTTAGTGGAAAAAAGTTTCATTAAGTATACGTAAAGTTGTCAAGATTCAATGTACAAGAACGACTTTACGAAATAGAATACAAACTAAGAAAACATTTAAAATGTAAAACAAGTATAGTTACGATTTTCAACAAACATAGCCGAAAACACTCCCGACTAATTATCCTTTCATACAAAAAAAAAAACAAAATCGATTTTTCCGTTCGCGAGCTACGATGCCACAGACAGACAAGTTAAACTTATAACACCCCGTAATTTTTACGTCGGGGGTTAAAAACGCAAGCACAAGGCTAACTAAGCGCTAGTTCAGACACGGCGGGAACCGCGCGGTAGTAGTAATGTTGTCCTTGTTATCACTGCGCATTAGACAAGGACGACAATACTACTACCGCGCGGTACCCGCCGTGTCTGGACTAGTAGTATTGTTGTCCTTGTTATTACTGTGCATTAGACAAGGACGACAATACTACTACCACGCGGTTCCCGCCGTGTCTGAAGTAGCGCTAAAAGTTCAAAGCGCGCGGCGTGATGCACTCACATCATCAGCCGAAGTCCTGTAAACATAGGACCCACTTCCGATGCTTTTTGTCGGCTTTTTAATCTATCGTTTGCGTTGCCCATTACAATAACATGTAGCACGAATTTCGGGCATTACAATGTTGGACATTACAGCTGTTCTAACAATAAGTTACATAACAATAAACATTCTCATGACGAATGCCACAATGTTGCTATGTCAGGGTCCAATTCTGCTGAAACGCTGACAAGCCTGTAATTACCTAGAAACTTGTAAATAAACAGCGTATTTTATGACCACTCCCTTCTTACTTTGTTTTCAATGTTCACTGTTATGTTAAAACTGTGCTGCGTTTGCAAGTTAGGTACATTTTTCGTCGATGAATCGTGTAAGGCGTTCGCACATGACTCGGGAACTACTGAGTCACATTGATCTGCGTGGCTTCGTGTACGAACAGCATTATACAGAATGAATGAAATGAATGAAGGAGCTATGATGCGGAGATCAAACATGATTGATTTATCGAAAGTTAGCTTCGGTTAGGATTACCAATACGATTACGGTCGGCTAAAAAGGATAAGGTGGACTTGGTCAGTCGTGTTCCTAGATGTTCCTTCCGTATTTGTAGCATACTAGCAGCGCCCCGCAGTTTCAACCGCGTTCCCACCGGAACCGTTACGTTTTTCGGGATGAAAGGTATGTCCTTTTCTATACCCGTGACAATGTGTGTGCAAAATGTCATCATTGGTTAAGTAGTTAAATCGTGAAAGCGTAATTAACAAACCAACTCACTTTCGCAGTTCTATTTATTAGTTTGGATGGTAAGAATATTTTTGTTGGTTTGTGTTACTTAAGTTAATTTAAGTTACGGCTCTGCAGCAGAACAACCTAAAAAACCTTATACTTTTTTTGTCATCATCTCTAAATAACTCACAGCTAAGCACAGACCTCTCTGTCCTTCTACCATTCCTCAGAACCTTGCTAGTCTTATCTATCCCAGTACTGCCTTCTTATTGCGCCAAACCACCTACTCACCAGGTATGAACTTTATCTGGGTGACAGTCAAGTCTGGGTCGGAGTGCTGTCCGTAAAGCTCGACTCCTGGTCTTCCGTAGACCTTGAGCGCGCCGGTGGCGGTCCCGAGCGCCGCGAGCCGGAGTAGCGGGTCCCAAGCGAGGGCCGACGCTCTGTGAGGGAAGCCGTGCTGCACTGTCTGTGGACGATGAAAGCTATTGGTTAATGGCTGAACAACTGAATAAGACAGTTCGAGTGAGTTGTGTTCTATCATTCCTGTGGCGCCAAAATATGTATGTTTGATGGCTGTACAACATGGAGCGTTTTAAAAAGGGTGCATGTCTACAAATGTCTTTCCGGGTAAGCCACGTATCAACAGCACCGCTAGTGTTGCAGGTGTCCAGGTGGCGTTTACTGTTTACCATCAAGCAGGCCGTCAGCTTGTTTGCCACTGTTCTTAGAAAACAAAAAATGTGTTAAAACGCGGGCCGAGGCGAACCTAAGAGAAGCAATGCAAATAAGCATGGTTTAATAAAAATGGTTCAGAGAAGAGGCCTCTACCAACGACAATTTGCATTTACTATTTATTTTAGCTATTTAGCGTAGCATTTGATACGGCAATTTGTAAAATTGTACAGTAGTATAATATATTACAGTAGGAGAGTTTTGGATAGCATGTTTTCAGATTTTTACAGCTGCGCTCTAGCAGTTGTATAAGTTGGGTAGTTATTAAACTCTGCCTACAAAATTTGCACATTTAAAACCAATATACCAATGGATAATAGAAACAAATTGACCGGAGTCACGATTTATCTTCCAAGTAAAACTGTTTATCTAACAGCAAATTGTATAGCCGAGTAGTATAGTGATAGAATGAGCTTTTTGCCGCGGATTTAGCGCCTTGGCTCTCACAATTGATAGACGGCCGGCAGTCACGCAATGACACTAGAATCGTGTCTGTATGACTCATAAGGTGTGCTAGTAATTGCTTATTGGTTTGTCTGTTTACTTTAACTGCCGGCTGGTCAATCTTCAATCGGTTTGTTTAATATTTGGTACTAGCTGCGCCCCGCGGTTTCATCCGCGTTTAAAAAGTGTCCTATGTGCTATTCTAGACTATAATCTATCTCTGTGCTAAATTTCATCCAGATCTGTTCAGCCGTTATGGCGTGAAAGGATAGGTAAAATTAGTAGGATGGGTAAAATAGTTTTAGGAGAAAAAGGAAGCAAACTGTACGCCACTGTTTGTCACTTATATTAATTTTGAATCACTATCCCTGTCGCATATTAGATTAGGAATCAGATCATGACGTCCGTAGGATGTATGCTAAGAGGTCTGGGACGAATGGTTGCATCGGCACCAAATCAAAAAGGTACACATTTCAGTTAACTTGGAAAATATCTTTGTTCAGCAGTGGGGTAGCATCGGTTGACCAAAATAGTGTAACTAAGGAAAATAATACAGCGGGTTTGTCCCCTGTACTAGAAGTATTACCTAGATTGACGAAGTAATGACGTATTACGATTAATCATACATTAGCTACACATAAATATGTGACATATGTCTTGGTTGTAGTAAAGCTACTACATATTACGATATTGAATGCAACGACGAATTTTGATAGTTGCAATAGCATTTTCTAATAGCAGTATTCTAATGCAGTGGCAAGGTGCACGAGAATTATAATTATTTAGTCTAGCTAAACGGTTAATTGCAGTTTTCATCTGTCTTTGTACCGAAAGTTAGCAACAAACAATATGTATAACAACATTTCCATCTGCTCGTCACCTCAATCCCACCGCCAAAATCTTTACGGTAATTGTTTTGTTAAAATTACCAAGTTGGCGTGGTGATTTCAACATGTGGGGTTGAAATCATACAATGTTAACCTCTTTAGACGATACTTACGTATTTCAACTTTCGTAGGCACCCAAAGACTTCAAAAGGTTTCCCCGCTTAAACTGACGTCATCAAAAATGTTCGTTTTGTTAATGAATTCGCGTAATCAAGTTATTTTTACATTGTCCACTTGTTAAGAAATCGGTGGATCTGTTTACTTGTTTATTGCGAAATACCAGTAATATGTATACGGATAGAGCGGCTCGTGTTACTCAGGTATGTATTAAATTACGCGTCTGGTTTGACAACTATGCTAATAAACGTGGATACTCTATTTTGCAGTGTCCGAAAGAAATGTTAGTGAGAAAATTTTGATTTTTCGAGCTTTTTGAGAAGAAAGCAAGCTTAGTTTACAATTTAAGTTTTGGTACTTAATGCAAGTTGCGTAAGCGAATAGTTTGCGGAAAGTTCTTACTAATCCATTAGGCACTTAAGATTGTTACTCAATATAATGCATGATATCATTTTCCTTCTTTCTTTCTTTCTTCCCTTATTCTAATTTTGTGCGGTCGGTCGGTACATGTACATTTCGTCACCGTAGACAGGCATTTGATTAGTCTATGGTAGCAAAATCAGATTTTACGTTACGAGCTTTTCTTTCTATGAAAAAAATAATTGACGAATAATTAGTCCCTAGTAGACGTTGATTTCGTGGTCTAGGAAAAACTTGTAACGTATAATCTGATTCTGCTACCATAGACTTCAGAATCAAATGCCTCTCTACGGCGACGATTAGTAGGTACAATACAAAGCTTGATAGCAACCTTGAAGATAGCTTAAACTTTTTCGACTAAAACAAACAGGAAAAGTAAGAACCGGCGACGCATAAACATCACACATTCACAATGCTGAACCTACTCTTACTTTTAAATCCACGTATTGTTAAGATGTATAAATTAAATACCAAGTCATAAAAACGTTCAAGCAGAAACGTGGGAATATTTTCACACGATGCATGCATGGTATTGATATTCTCAAGTAAAATTACGTGAGCTATTGACAGTCTGACGAGTACCTAACGTGAAGATTTCTTTGAACTCGTAGAACTCACAGAAATTATAATAATAAAATGTCTTAACAGAGGTATTTTTCAAGTAATGACACATTTAAACAAGAAGGCGATATGGTATCAAATTCGTAAGGAGCATCAGTATTTGCTTCTTGCTTGGAATGGCTTAGAGACTGAAAACTATACTCACTACTGCTCTCTCCATTTTAGCATAACTAAATAATAGAAAGAATAGTTTTAGTGAAGTGTCATACATGAAAAACTGGCTAAGTAAAGAACGTAGAGTACTAGTTATTCAAAATGAAGCTTTTAAATAAGAGGGGATGGCTATTTATTTATTTATTAAGCATTCACACGCAAATATCTAATCTAATTCTAATCTAGTTCTAATCTCGATTTATGAGAGCTCTGAGAAGCTACTAAAGTTATCTCATTACATTTATTATGATCGCACCCAAAATCTTTATTAGGAACGCTGCATCACTTTCTCATCACGATCGATTTAGAAAGCTTTTATAGAGTCGTTTTATTGTGACCGGCGCATAATGACTGCTTTGGGAGCTCTGACCATACTCGATGGAAGACGATTAGGAGCTTCGACCCGTTGTGAAAGTCGAATTGCATACAATACGAAAACAACAGACTCCATGCGTTAGCGGCAAGCTGTACTTGCATTCCATTAGTAACCTTATGATGTGGTGCGATAAGTCTAGATTCAGATGTCAGGAGTTGACACACTGACGTCCACAGTTCACTGGTTCAGGCGGAATGATGGAATAACGGGCATTCCTCGGTGGAATCAGCATGACCGGCGGCCTCGAAACAGAGGTTACATTTGTATCTATTCAAAGTTCGTATTTCAAACAGTAATTTCTGTAAAGAATCTTTTTATGCAGGCCTCGTATCCCTATGCATTAAGAATTGACGCTTGGTTTCACCATGCTCATCTTATCAAGAAACCAGTCTCAATAACATCGACTATGATAGAATGAGTGAACTTTGTCCGGGTTATATTGGTTTGGTCCCATTTCGGGCACAAGATTTATATAATCCTAAACAACGATTTTATTTCTATTTCACCCCTCAAAAGTAGAAACTGATAAAACATTTAGTAATTTTGTTTTATTATACAATAAATTATGTAGTTTTCACGTAGCTTCTTATACAATCGAAGTTCGAATTCGATTTGACTCGACGAACTCTACCACGGGCTGCATTCATACCATTGACCCTTGAGCGCAGTTCATTCTTTTCTTATTCAATGAGAGCGTATTGTGTATTCAGTAAACATTTGTGCATGCTAACATCCAATCCGTTCAGTTTGAGCTTAGTGCGCCCGCACTTGGCTTCGTACAGCGCCAGCAAGTTCCAAGCCTAAGTACCTAAGTAGGTTTTAAACATCTATTGATTGCAAAAAAGTCAAAATCAAAATGGCGTTATTCAATTGGGTATCGAAGACACACTTATGAATGAATTAGTCAACCGACTACAATTTGGTTATGTACAATTTTTAGCGTGTGCTCAGTTGCCTAGTTTCTTCAAACAATCCTTGTTGAAAAAACCTTGGCTATAATTTCGAATGGCGTGCTGATTCTATGATCTCGATGGGCCGAATGCTTTTTGGTCGCCGGTCATAGTTAACAGATATTTTTGCAAAATGTTTCGAAGCCTTTCTTACGATATCAGTGTTTTCCTAGTGTAGCAAGATCTATTGAACCGGTTTCGCCGAGACACCGTTACGGGTTCTATAGTCAGCTTGAGATCCACAGGATAAGATTGCTTGTTGCTATTATGAACTCTGTTTCTATGCTAATAAGTGTAACTGAGAGCTAAATGATTGTAGTTTTGGCGAATAACACAGTTTAGAATTCTCCGGTACCTAGGTTGCTCTTCCAATTAGTACTGTCTGTCCATGAACATGGTGCGTGCAAATGTGCCCAAATAATTTAGATAGGTGCAGTTTGTAGTAAACCCCAAAAATGTTTGACAAGTAACTGCAATTTAAGGTGCATTCTAATTAAATTGTACGCGCACTAAAATTAAGCTCCAATCAGAAACTTCACTCAATAGTGTCGAGTTTAACTGATCGAGTTCCACCAAACCAAATTAACACACTTAATGTCATTACTGCAATTAATTTAAACTGATGTGCAACATAACTCATTTAGCGAACGTCAGTTAGGCGTCAATTAGCGGGTAATTAACTCGAATGTAAATTACATTGTACATTCATATCCCCGCCACGATTGTGGAATTTCACCAATTTGGAGAGTTTCGAGTATTTAGCTGTTATTAGGTCACACATTCCGGGTCCAGTTATTTCAGATCTATAGACCACAGCCGTTCGCTATGTCTACCGCAGGAGTTTACTTGAAAATCTAAATGCATACAAAAAAGAAAACTTTAGACACAATGAATTAAACAGTTTCACAGTGTACTAAATACTTGTTTAGTCTTCCACGTCCCACTGCAGGGACACCGACCCACTACATCGAGTGTGATTAAGCCGTTATCCACCACGCTGGCTCAGCTTGGTGGATGACTTATCTGACTATAAATTAAACTAATTTCAGTTTCTGTAATGATTCCGTGATTCAAAACTATGTAATAGTTTTTTTTCTTCTTAGGAAATTTATTTTAATTAGGAAGAGTTTAGAAGAATTAATTAGGAAGAGATAAAGAGATGTTCCAAGATAAAGATCTTGGAACATCTCTTTATCTCTTTATTATGGATGACTAGCTGCGCCCCGCGGTTTCACCCGCGGTCCCACAGGAACCGTTTTCTTTTTCGAGACAAAAAGGACCCTATGTCCTTTTCTGCACCCCAGACAACGTGTATGCATTTCAAGACGATCGGTTGAGTAGTTGAGACGTGAAAGCGTTACAAACAAACGAATAAAGAAACAAACTCACTTTCGCATTTATAATATTAGTTAGGACTAGCTATCTTATTTGCGATTTCGTTCGCCTATATTAAGAAAATAGTATCCAAAAACTTCCTCGTAATATACTGTAACTACTCAATTAACAAATTTTATCAAAATCCGTTCAGCCTTCTAGCCGTGAAAGCCTACAAACAGACAGACATACACTTACTTTCAATTGTGATGATGAAGATGAAACTACGCTACGCTGACCGTACACTGAATTATCAACCGAGAGAGCGTTAGCGTGCGAAGCGTCTCTGCTTCAGCTTCGACAAAAATGTCGTATTATGTCCGAATTCTGTCCGGATCTTTGTCTTCCTCTGCAGGCCGCATTTCTTAACCGATTCTCTTAATAAATCTGTATAATTATCAAACCTGCTCACAAAATTTCACGAGAATCGGTTGAGGAATGCTACCCGCAGAGGGAACAAACGCCGGTCGCGAGGTCTTTTTTTTATTTTATTTGTGAAACAAAATCCACAGCCCTTAATTAAATACAATAATTCTTAAAAATATGACTTAAGGCCAATTACGGATTTGCATTATTTAAGTTTTTGGTAAAACATACAGTCGTAATATGACATAATTATTTAAGTGTGTGTGTGTGTGTGTGTGCGACTTATTGTATGTGTATGAGTATTAGACAGATATAAAATAAAATAAATAAATAAATGTAGGTAAATTTAGGTTGCAGAGCCACTAGTGAACATACTGATCAATGCGACCATAGGTGAATATACTGATCAATGTGAGCAAATGAATGAAACTACCACAAAAGTGATTATGCGCCAACGTAGTCACAGAAGTGTGTAGGAGTGATGTCACCGAGCCACTATTACAGCTGTCGCTTTCGATGCCAAATTACGTCATTTATGAGGACAATTTCATGCTGCGATAATATTGTGATGGCTGTGTCACCAGCAGTGGGATGCAATGATTGTTTGTTCTGGATAAAGCGCAGTTGTTCAAAGGACATCAGTCTCATTCCTGGCCCCATGTTCTTGACGCGTGAGTCGTTTCTTTGTCACTCTCACTCGTATGACTTTCCAAACGCGAGAGACAATGACAAAAAATATCTAGACTTGTAATAATATTATAGCCCTCCTATGCTTTCATATGCAGAAATAGTATTGTATGTTCATATCACATCGATCTTACGTAACGAGGCTTACGTAAAAATGCAAATTTAAAGAAAAAAGAACTCATTTTGACTAATTAATAGTCAAAATGAGTTCTTATTTCTTTAAATTTTTTGTTTTGTTAGGAATTCACAAACGCAAAAGAACATGTTAGACACCATGATGATGTTACATTTGGAGGGGACGAAGTCAGAAGATTGATGCGGTTTCAGGAATCGCGTTTTATTTATGGAAACGGCAAAATAAACTTTAATTTTATGACGTCAAAGTTATTATTGCAAACCGCCGATTCTGACTTAGTAACTCGTCATCGTTGCAGTTTTAGTAAACATAAGTTAGTTTTGTTGGTAAACAGTAGTTCTGGTAAGTTCTGTGGCATAGTTACTTTAGCAACAGTTGCAAGGAGAACTTTTATGTCTGCCCCAGTTTCCCTAGTAACAACGATGTCAACGACGCTAGAAGGAAATGGAAACCTCGTAAGGCACCCTTACGTAGCCCGTTTCCAATTTCGCTGGTAATCATGCACATGTGTCACCAAAATGTATTGGGTACTGATACTAAACTAACCTTTCCTGCGGATAAGGAAAGAAAGGTAATTTGGTAATTCTAGCTGATTTCGTAAAAAGGAATGAGATCTCACAAGTTTGCGAGTTAATAAATGTTGATCGATATCTCATCAGACATAGTAAGTATTCTTACTAAAGTGGTAACTGGAATAAAAACAATGCATTGAGATAAAGTAGAGGTAGTCTATAAAAAAGAACACTGCAGAACTCTTCACACACAGGAAACAAAAGCCAATAACCCTGGTTCTAAAATATTAACTAAAGGCCTACTAAACCAATTCCGACTATGACATTCTTTGCTTATACCTCAAAACAGACGTCAATCGTTTAAATCTTTAAAGCCAGTCCATTACAGTTTACTACTTGGAAATGGCTCATCGAAACCACTTCACCACAGCATGGCCTTGATATTTCTGACACCATTGCATAAGATTGGCATGTGGTTCCAGGGAGTAGCTGAGTAGCTTCGGCAATCGATGGTCCGGAAAGAATGTGGTGATGTAAGCAGATGATGGTGTTGGATTTAAATAGACAGCCCGGCACCGTGGCTGGACCTATTGATAGTATTTTATTAGAAGAATGTGGTACTATGGTAGGGCGAGAAATCGAACTAAGGGAAAACATTTCTTAATCGAGCGACGTGATAAATTATTTTGGTTACATCCTGGATCCTGGGAGCACTATTTAGGGAATTGAAATTGAAGGTGGTGAAGAAGTAGAACAACTTTTTTAACTAGTTCTACCAAAACATTCCATTCCCAAACGTGAAACATAAATGTGTTGGTTTCGATCATTCACTGAGGCATCCCAAATCAGCGCAATCTTAGACATTCTTTAAAACATTGTGGATTCTGCTGACGGTTTTATGCTAGTAAATAGTTTTGGCTAGAAGTACAGTCTGAGGTCGTCTAGTAGTCTAATCAATGTAAATGCAAGTAACAGTAAAGTTGGCAATACAAACGCAGCTGAGGTGACAGACCAGCGGTTTCCTGGACAACATCCGGAGGGACGAGCCTGGGCTATTGTTGCCAACCGTGCGCGGCGCGTGTGTGACCAGGTTACGGATGAGCTATTTGACACTTTGGACATTTACAATAACAAGCATTTGAAACTCAGTTAAAATAGGAGTACGTGTTAAGTAATCACATCGTACAAAAATGTGTGATTCATAGTTTTTGAGTACATCAGCGAAATCGACTTGATTAAACGAATCGCGGACTACGCGAGCTGAATAAATTAACGCGCCTTACTCGTGAGATAATTGGATTCCCCATACGCGTTTGAGGTGACGACAGTTTGTTATGGTTATTCCACTTTGCACAACTACAATATGGGGCATTAGTTAGTTTAATAGAGCCGTTGCGCCGGCGCTTGTCATTCATAATAAATGTAGCCATGTAGGTGCGATTACTCAACGTAATAAAATTATAGTGTCATAGAATATTATAAACCCGGATATACTATACACAGCTGTATTGTGAGAACGCCACGTGCATAATATTGATATTTGAACATTCTATAGATATTGTAAATATCATGTGTGGAAGTCAAATATTGTAATTTTGACTCGCTAAACTTTAGTTAGAAGCCTCTTACACGAGGTATAATTATAGCCATGACATGTTATAGAGTCACCCACTTGATAAAGTGGGAGTTTTAAGAAAAACCAGATTACAGGTGCACAACATGCGGATCAACTGGAAATGATGAATCAGGTTCCGGCAATGATAACCTGTCTAACAACACTTATTGTCAGTCGCTATCGTGCGACAAACGCGGTGATTCAACATTGACCGCCACGCGTGAAGAAAGGTGTATGTTACTAATCGACGAAGTTACCACGAGAAGTAAACTAAACGATTTACAAGGCATGTCAAGTGGAGATTGTTTATAATTCTTTCACGTGGAGCCGGTGATGGAAATTGTACAGGGCTGAGCAGACGTCATTGATAATGGCAACTACAAATAGCGGGTGATTGCGGAGGCACGTGTGAGTCAGAGCCACCCATTGACATTCTGAACGGGTAACCGGGCTCCAGTCATCCGCAGCTTACGATAGTGGTTTCCTTCGCGTCTGACGTTTTGAATAAATTAAAAATATTTAAGTTTAATTTTGAGTAGTTGCTTAACTTATTATTCGACAAGATGAGGCGTCTCACAATCTCTGCAGTAAGTTCCTAGTTATTGCACGAAACACAAAGTTATCATGTTATTGGTATAGTGTTTACATCTTAACTTGGCACAATTCCTTGATTATTTTGCTCATTTCTTGAACTTGCACCATTCAAACTTTTGAAAATATATTGACGTAGTTACTACTTATTACTTATTTTTACTACTACTACTTACTTAGTTTTTAGTTATTTTAGAATTTTAACATTATCTTTGGTATGTTATGGTAAGAGGTTGCTAATTATCACTATTACTACTAAGTCAATGAACTTACTTATATCACGAAGTATACTCACAAGAAGGCGTAGTACCGTAACATTTGAACCCACATTCGATTTCTCTACATCCTTTAATTAATTCACCTCTCCAACCTTCGTCTAATCGTTCCCTTCTTTATTACAATGCCTTAAGATATATTTCTGTTAGAGTGGTAATGCAAGCACTGCCGGCTTTCGGATGAAGTCTTCATGGCAAATTAAGGTAATGAAAACGTAACGGTAAACCAATTTGTACGTTTAATTGCTTTACAACAACTTTATTGATTCGAACGTTTGCTAAGGAAAATATGTATACGAGTAAATAATGGTATTCTGGGTCTAATTATTATGAATGAAGTTTTATCTACATCTGACCAATATAACGTAAATGAGTATAGAATAACGTACGTTTTACAGAACAACAGAGTTAACGCAATATTACTAGAGCCAAAAGTGAACGATAATCTCCTCTACCATACTTCCAACTTTTACGGCCCATTTATAAATACAGCTCAACTAAATCAGTATCGATGGTTACTATTTACTTTTTCTATGGAAACGAATGCACACGAAAGTGAGTATCGATTCTCGTGCCGTTTTCTAGCAATAATCGAGCAACTGTTGAATAATAATGCATTGCGGTAGGAAATAGGGCACGATCTCTGTACTAGCCGGCGGAACGGCGGGCGCGGCTGCTGTTGAGGGACAAATCGAGATTTGCCAATATAGTGTCCCATGCGTAAAATTACCGCACTACGTATGTATCATAAACGGAACGGTGATTTTGTAGAGGTGTGGTCCTTTGGGATATGGTTTCATTGCTGAATTCTCGATTTGTATAAAGAGTTCTCTACAGAATACTCGCTGTGCTCTTCAACGTTTACGAGTTTGGGGAGCGATTTTCGGCTATCGGTTGGAAATTGCTGGAATCTTTTGTGGATATGATTATAGATAAACGGTAAGTAGATATAGATACAAGATAAATATGTTTATTAGAGCTTAAACTATGCTTAGTTCTAAATACATAGATGCTAACAACAAAGTCCAGCTTTTAGTATCGAGATCCGATTTTCGATGACCATCTTCCTGTTTTATTATGGAAACTGACGTGGTTTTCACACATTATGATTGTATGATACGGTAATCACTCAAGTACGATTAGGTCGAGAATTCCGACTATAGTTTCAATCGCATTCGGCGATATTTTTCAAGATGTGAGAATCAGCTGCGCGCGCGCATTCGCATTGAAAAAGATCGCTGAATGCGGTTGAAACTATAGTCGGAATAACCGTCGGAATATAAGTAATTTCTGTATCATATAATCATAATCTATCTTCCTGTCTTTTCTTATAGTTACTGCAGTTGTTTAAATTTAATTTCATGATGTCACTCGCTCTCGTTCTAACAAGTACAATTCTTCGTGCTCTTTATTGAATCACTGTCTCTACAGTTTATCTTAATACGCTATATCCTGCATTTACCTCCTCAAATACCGATGCACCAGCTCATCCATAAAACCAGTGCAATTTGATGACTGAAAAACTGACTTTGAAAGACGATAGAATAGAATGGAAGTCTCAAACATCAATACTATGGTAGCATCTTATCATCAGCAGTGGAAGTCCATTCATCAACTTTTACGATTCATCAATTTTGTCAATTCTTAACATTATATTTGATTTTCTCGATTATAAACGTCACATCTGTCGATCGATAACTATTACTACCCTCCCGGCTAAGTAAGATGACAAAACAAACATGATTTTCTTCTATCGCCATTCGCTTACGCTTCTAACACGTCTTAACATAGAAGTCAACAAACTTTTTATGGCGCTTGAGAAATGCAAGCAAACGCAATCCCTTTCTTGCTAGCGTAATGTGAAAGCGAAACGTCTGATGCATCTGTAGCCGACATGCCTGTCTTGCCACAGAGGTCGAGTGGTGGTTTTTTCATAGTAAGATTCAACGACTACATACAATTCGGATCAATGGTATTGGAATAAACCTGGACTTTATCAATTGATATCCCTAATTAGAAACAAACAGTCCCAAGCGGTTTTATTACGATTGGTCATAAGCAAATAGTTTTGCGTATGACCAATCAGATTACTGAAATTACTGGTAAGTACACCGACTAGCCTGATGAGAATTGGCGATTCTGGCTATGTTATTGAATTTGGATCGTACAGACCAAAAGACGTACTCACTGTGACCCATGTGACTCTTGGGGAAACAATGATATCCTTGATTTTTTGCACGCAAAGAAAAATACCAGATGAAGTGATTCTAATGGACTGACTCTAATGAATATTCTTAAAGCGTTCTTTGGTCTAATAGATACCTATTTAACCTACAAATAACAAGCTATGATACACACACGCACACACACATCCATGCCTCGCTTTGGTAACCTAAAACGCTTTAGAAATATTCATCAGAGTCCTCTTCATCCACAATAATCTCTTTACCATCGAAACCCAAATCCGACATCATTTGTACCGTTTCGTTCCCCAAGAGTATTTCACCTCCAACCACATAGCAACTGCCGATATTCATAATGAGCGTCCGATAAAGGGCGGTCAGATAACATACCTGAGCGACCGAGCCGACCTTCAGGGAGAATGCGGCTCGGGACGGACTACCCATGTAAATAACTGGACCAGACGTAATGTAGGCCCTCACCAGGGAAATTGAGAGAATTTGCGAACTGGGTTTGGAATATTTGCTAGGGTCAACGTTTTACACAAGTGCTTATTGTGAATCTTGTGGTAAGCAAGCAAGTTCGTAAAGGCAGATTGGCTAGCCCTGATGTCAGAGTTTCTAGGCTGTCAGAAGGCTTCTGAAATGGCTTGACGATTGTTGTCGTACAGCAAAAAACCAGGGCCTACAATTTAACATGTTATCCGAGCCACGGTAACGTTGTTGTAAATGCCACCCGCGGTCACCCATCTTAGAATATTGCATTGAATATGTGCAGTCAATATTTGAGCAGAGGGTTGTAATCCAAGTTGCGAAATATAACAGTAGCAAGTACCAAAGTATTGACTTGAGACACACCATAAATGTATTTATATACACGTATAGTAAGACGACGAAGTAATTTAGTTTTTATCTTGTTTTGTATTTCATTTAAGTGGTTTGATAAACACAATTTTTGTGAAACTCAGCCCCATACTTCTTTGTTTGGAATACCCTTGAAAAGGGCCAAAAGTACCGTACGTTGGTACGATAACGACTTATCAACGACCTGATAAGTAACCGAGTATCACAATCAATATTTTTAGAAGGTGACATAAGTTAGGTATAATGCACTCTTAAAATATATTTTTTTTGTTCCAAATGCACTCCAATATTTCAAACGTATGTTAAAATATACTACTGCAATAAATTGAACTTAAGAGGGCCGCGACGCTCTGAAATTTCCATACAAACGCGCTACTAAAATGTCTTGAAAACCATTTGTCACCTTATGATGATATTTAGCATGTACAATTAAATTAACAATATCTCCGCCCCTATGTTCTTGGTTTTTTTTAACGTTGTCAAGCGAAAACAGAGGTATGAAAAATATCCGCATTTTTTTGACTGATTTATTCAATAAATAGACAAAACAAATCATTAATTCCATTACATAGGGAAGTTGTTTACATCATTAGCTGTTAAATGAATTCTACAAGGGAAATTCTTAGTTATTTAAGAATGATTACAGAATGCAAGTCATAAAAAAAAATTGAAATTGCACTTTGTCACTCTGTAGGTAAGTTAACAGGCTCGTCAGTATCATTACTCGCTCTCTTCGCTCGTCTTCTTCTTCTAGACAAATTGGCTATACTAGAATACCTTAAGCCAATGCGAAGTTAGTTAGGTCGCCGCACTCTTAAGACGAGAAATACTGTATTCTTTCTTATATGTATCTACATGCTTCTTTTCTCTACACAGAATTATAAATCAAAGTAGCTTTCTGCGTTTGTCCCTATTTCTGTCTGCTACCTCCTCCTAAACCACGCAACGGGTTTTCATGCGGTTTTCACCATCAGTCAGATAATTGTATTGTACAGTGCGATGCCGGGACGGGTCGCTAGTAAATCTATAAATATACTACGGAACCCATGAAAGGACCATGAGTAAACGGATATAGCGAAATCTTAATATATATAAATCTCGTGTCACAATGTTTGTCCTCAATGAACTCCTAAACCACTTAACCGATTATAATAAAATTCGCACACCATGTGCAGTTCGATCCAACTTGAGAGATAGGATAGCTCACAAATAGGTATATACATAAATAATAAACGCGAATGAAGTCGCGGGGTGACAGCTAGTAGATTATATTTTGCCTTGAAAAGTAAAAACGTCATCAATGCCTTTTTAATGTGTCCTTAACCGCATCCCCGCTTATTCAGCATAAGCTAGGTACTTAATGTAACTTCTCTTCTCTTTTCCTTAAATAAAAAACATTATTAAAGGAAAACCAAAAACCCGGCTGCAAAATATTTTGTACCCTATGTCACTTCCACTATCACCTCACATTTCGGAATCCATCAAGCTGTTTAGGCTGTAGGGCGTGCTAAAGAAATCTTATATGTACATACCTACACATATACATACATACATACTTACATACACTCGAAAAACATAATCCTCCTTCTTGTGCAGTCAGGCAAAAAAGAGTTCTAATTCTTCCTAAAGCTACAAAGTAAATAGAATCACTTGGTTTGAAATGAACTGAACTAAATTATAAAACATGCTACAACAATCAATCGGCGATTCCCTAGCGCACAATAAACGTACAGCAAAAATAGCCCGCGCGTTCATTACCGCCAAGTTACGTCAGCAATAAAACTGTACCGGCTGCATATTAGTACGGTAATACGGTGTTAGCTAATACCGTGGGAATCGTAAAAGTATAGTAAAATGGCGAAATTAAATCCGACATTGGTCGTTAGGAGGGCGAACTTTGGGAAGGTTGCAATTTCGGAGAAACGCGTGTATCTTTTGAGTGGCATTTTGTTTGAGGTACTTAAACTGTTACCCCCTTTCTAATAAACGTTTTATAGTTCCTCAGAATAGTTTTGCCACAGTTATTCAGTGTTTCAATTTTTTTGATTGAGTTAAAAATGTAAAAGTGAAAAAAAAAAGACAAAACACTGTACAACTAACTATTCCGAGGCTATATAATGTTTAATAGCTCACTTACTAGTACTAGAAATAAGAGAGTTTGTAAACTATAAACCCCTTACTAATAAACGTTGCACTGCCTCAGAATAGTTATGCCATAGTTATCCAGTGTTTTATTTTTTTCGATCGAGTTAAAAATGTAAAAGTAAGATATAGACATAACACTGTATAACGATTCCGAGGCTGTACAACGTATATTAGGGAGGGGTTTTAGTTTACAAACTATCTTATTTCTAGTACATATACGTAGTAATATTCCTGGCAAGACGTTTAACGTAGACAGCCAAGGAAGGAAGGGTATTTGAAGTAATGGGCTGAAGATTGCACCTTGCGATACGCCTGAATCAATTGTCACATACTAAAATAATACATATAAAGCAAAATCACTATGCAAGTTCTAAATATACAAGTTTATCTTAACTTCAAAGCTAGCGAGTATCTGCAATGCAATATTAAGCAAATTGCACTAGCATTGAATAATCAAAGCTCTGCAAGGTTACGTAGTGCACGAGACTGCAAGCTATTGTAGAGTCAGTTTTGTAAACTAAATGGTTTTGTTTACATGGAGTTTCATGAACATTGTTAATGTGCAGTCATCTTCTCATAGCTTACGTTTGTCAAAATCTCATCAATTTTGTTAAAATTAACGATTAGGTAAAATTAGGCAGTTTTTTGTTAGTAAATAAGTGTTTTTCCATTCTTCTTATAATCTACTAGGCACTAGCATTTAACCTAGTTTCACAATAAAATATTATTTTTAATTGAATTTAGTGTCATAGATTTGTATCGATTTTTTAATTAAATTACACTAGCTCTTTTGTTATAGCCGATGTCATTCAGGGATATAGTGGATTTCTACTTGTTTATAATGGTGAAAGATTTTTTGAAATCAGACCAGTAGTTTGAGAGTTTTGCGTTTATTCAGAAAATAGTATCCAAAAACCTTCCTCGTGAAGACTGTAACTAATTGTCAATTTTTTTCAAGATGCGTTCAGCCGTTTAGCGGCGAAAAGGTATACAAACAGAAAGACGGACAGAGTTAATTTCGATTTAATAATATTAGTATGGATTATAGTACATTGACTCGATTCACAGACGCAACACATTGCATTCTACGCATAGATTATGCAATGTGCAATATTGCAAAGTGACAGAAGCAGACATAAAAGGCTGCAAAATCGATACGGGTGCGTCGAACTCAACGAGGGGCTTCCTAAAGCTGGCTTCGCCACACCTCAACGATATACTCGGTAGAGGTAGACAGTCACAGACGGACGGGAGTTCAGATCCACCTGGCTTCTAAGGCTTCGAGTGCACCAGAGCATGTTATGCGTTTTGTTGCAACTGGATTATGGAAAAGGTTTGTTTTGATGGCAGACTTGTAGGAGAATCCTTAGTAGTTGGAAAAATTTGCTGCAGAAAATCTTAGTACTAATTACTAACTTAGTACTAGTACTAATTACTAACTAAAGTATTTGATTTGCTAGTAAGATTTTGCTCTTTTTAAAACACCCCCTCGCTCAACTTGCAATAGTAAAAGCCGTCTTGGCAATATCGGTAGGTTAAAAGCGAACATTATCAAAATAGCGAAACTTTAATGGACTGTAAATCTGTAATGGTACCTCACAACAAAACTAGGTAGAGGCAAATAATAAACATAGTACAAGTAGTAGAGTTAGATACCGCGTATCTAGAATGGGGTGAAAAATCGGCAGACTTCAAAGAAAATAATGACAAAAGCAAATAGGCACTCAACAATGGTTATTGGCGTATTACTATCTTACCTAAATGAGTATTTCCAGGAATACATCGATAAGGTTTCAAGAATCGTAAAGGTGTAATGTAAAGGATGAATACGCAGGTACGACAAATGCTTGACCTTCGTATAGAGGTGATCGCCCTATCACAAAGGAAGGCTTTACCTGTTATACTAGATACCCAGTATAAGTACAGTACTAATGCTATACGCTATAGAACCTTGCCACTGTAAGAATTTTGGGAACAACTTCAACCGCAGACCCAAAGATAAGACTTTTTTACTGCGAATTGGTAACAAAGTTAAACATTTGCGCTAGATGAAACGTGTTAACTTGTCTATTAATCATTCGATGGCACAAAAAGCTCGATAAGTAGTCTATTGTAAGGAAAAATATCAGTAGATTTTTTTTGTCAAAATCGAAAATGTAATCTATGTAGAGTAGGAATAGGAATAAGACGTTCAAATACAATTGCTTTCAATAGTAGATGACGTACAAAGAATTCTATCATCTGGCGGACTCATTAATTTTGATCTTATTTTAGAATAGGCACATCAATTGACTTTAATCCTTCACGAGCCTTTAATAAATTGGAACGTATGTTCGGAAGGCTTGTAGATAGATAGAATTAGTGAGACATGACTCCACATTAATACAGATGACGAATGACATTCCACAAATCAAACACTCCTCTGTTCCGACAGTTTGGGGCTTTATCGAACGATAGTTTTGACAAATGGACAAACGCTGTCCGTGGTTACAAAATGATTTATGAGATTATAGAAGTGATTAATTTAAAGGTCTCAGTTAATAATGAAATTCTGTAAACTGTTACTTTTTATCGTATATTTGTATTAGCTTTTGTTGGTAAGCAGCGATGTGGTCGTAGATGAAGTACGCAGACCCAATCACTTTTTTCATCATCATTCAATCATTTTTATCACATTTTCACTACGGCCCTCAAAGATTCTAGACTATATTTCTCAGAACACATAGCTTAACGGACTAGTATTAACAATTTACAAATACGACAAACTTATGTTACTAGCTAAGCCCTTACAGTGCTCTGCTGTGTCGAGAGTTTAATCAAGAGGGGAATGTAAAGAATCCACGCGCGAATCGCTCTGCAAACAATGATGTACGTGACATTATTGCCCAACGAAATATTACCAACATTCAAAGGCTTGATAAAAAAAACTAAGAATTAAACACGCTGCTTCATAAAACTTATACTTAAACATTCGCTTCTTTAACGTTAAAAAAGCGATGGCAACCTAGTTGGGAGAAGACCCGCCTCTCAAGCCAGAGGGAGCGGGTTCGAACCCAGCCGACGGCATGCACCAATTTGTTTATTGTGTGAGCAATTATGTGCGTATTGTATGTCATCTGCTACATCACCGGATCCCTGTGTACGGCGACAGGCTCGCCCCCTGTCACAATTGGGACTAAAAATCGTCCGACAAAGTGTGGGTGTTGTATTACACCTCTGCCAGCGCCCTCGGGGGAAAGGCGTGACGATATGTTATGTTTTTTAACGTTTAGTATAGTAGAGTTAGCGGTAATGCACCAATTACGAAACATTCGATACAAAAAAATTACGATATTTCATAACTCCCTGCCAAAATATGAATGTTAATGGTGAGATAAGAGACCCGATTAAAAAGATACCAGCTACGGAGGAGACGGCGACAATGTGAATGAACCTGGGTCCGGCTTATCGTGCAGCGACTCGGTTGCGGAAACGTTTACAAATGCAAATATTTGGCCGGCAGAGGCCGGTCCAGGAATGTTACTGGGAGTTTCAATCTTGTATTCGAATTTAGCGGCAATTATTTATTCAGAACAAGATCTGGCTTATTTGGGTATGAATAAAACTGTTTTAACTCTCGACGCAAGTACGACGAAGTGTTATGAGTTTTACGTGTGTGTGTGTGGCATCGTAACTCCTGAATGGATGAACCGATTTTGTTTTTTTTTTTTGGTGGAAAGGAGTATTAGTCTGGAGTGTTCTTAGTTATTTTTGATGAAAATCTATGATAATGAAAACCAGTGTTGGGGGGTTTTTAATTCAAATTTGTATAAATAGTGATGAGCATGACGTGTTGATGGTATCGGAATGATATCTGCATAGAAATCAATCAAGCCAGAGCAACTTGTCACAAAATTACAAAACAAAGATCAAAGCAGCCGCCAGCCAAGTAGTTTTGATTGAAACAACGTCTAGCAACCATCGAGAGCCCAATTAACTTCATGTGGGACGAATACCGAAATAGGAAACACCACCCTCGGGCAATGGACGTGCCGGCGAAATAGTCTAAACGCGAATATGACAGTTAGCCCGAATTGGCAGAGGAAGTTGTGGGAGGCAGCCACATCAGGCAATGTAGTGGCTTAATGGAGGTTAAGATGTGTGGCCCCTGTAACGAGCATCGCGCCTCGTTCAACGCAAGTATGTCATACACACAAATTGGACTCGATCACGCGGCACTAGAGAAATGTGTCGATTAAAATGATGGTATCAATCAAATTGTTACGGTAGCTTCCACGCGTCTTACAACACATTCCGTTTTCATTACTCAACACATAACTCCTTACAAAGATTTTACACTTGATTACATAAAATTAGAATTTTCGTAGAGTTTAATGACTTCGTCTGGTATTATCATTCAAAGCAGTCGACAAGTAAGCCTTTTCTTGATGGGTACAGCAATTTCGTGAGCTATCAACAACACAAATAAAAGTCAGAGGTAGGTCTGAGGCGCGAGACTGTGGCACATGGAATGCGGTCTATAATCCGAAATTGTGCTTTTTTGTTGGTTTCACTGGAGATTGCTTACAAAAGTAAAGTGAGATTAGAATTATGTATTTTCATGCCTTACCGAGTACCCAAATATGTCTATAAAGAACTCATTATGGAATCATTAATGTGACATGCTGACAGCAACATGTTTATATATTTTGTTGCTATGAAATGACATGTTAAAAACGCATCTTCATAGTGGACGGACAACCCCATCCATTCACATGTTCTACGAATTAATTTGCATTTTGCCCGTGACTTAGTTTTACAGCATACAACACAAGTTTTATGATATTGTGAATTAGCTTTGTTAGACAGGCAACGCCCTATAACATAAACCAGGGTGCGGCAACTCGGCCAGGGTTTTGCTTTTTTTCTTCATTTTATATCAGTAAGTTTGCTTTTCACGCGAAATGAACCTCCTTCTTCCATAAGTTTGTTATTAAATGTACAAAATTTATAAGATCAGAAAATAGTTCATAATGAATGAAGATGTATATACAAAGAGAACTTACCAGGTTCATGTTCATTGAGAACAAAAAAAAATAAGAGTTCTATCCTGAACACATTTTGTCGAATGTCAGCTATCATTCACGCTAGAGCACGAGGCAGTGAATATTTTCTCGTGTTTCTTTTCTCAAAAATCGGAACTGACTTGTGAAAAGTGACTTTATTTACTTTTCTTTTTTTTTGGATGACGCAATATTTAACACAAAGTGCGTGTTGTTTTTCAAGTGCCTTACTAGAGAGGATATCATAAAGTTTACTTAGAAGACTTCTACTTCCGCCACACGTAGTAACAGTACTACTATGCCAGTTCGAGATGTCAAGTTTAGTATGAAATATAAATAAATACACACGGTCGTCTGACCCCAAACTAAGCAAAGTTTGTATTATGGCGGTCGGACTGATATACATACATACCTATATCGATGACGGAAATTTCAATTGGCGTAAGGGACATTTGGTCGAAAATGAGTTATGAATGCCACTATACTCAGTTTTTTCCGCTCTTTCGAATGGTATATTTGAAATCTCTCTATCTCAAAAAAAATGTCCGTTACTCCCCAACTTTTTTTAGGCTTAGATCAAATATTTACTCAAAAAATGCTTTAAGTAACATTTTGGTTTTAATGTGTGACGTAAGGGCTTTCCAAAAAATATTTTGTGGTGAATTTTTAACAGTTTTGTCATTTTGACCTTTACGACTTTCGGAAAAATTGTGCTGGATTTATAGCTCATGGTTTTAAGGGACACAATTTTCTTTGATGTCCTTTATGACCTCAAATAAAATCCAAACTGTACAAAATCACAGTAGCTTAAAGTAAGTCTGAAGACTTTAAAAAAACATCTAATAAAAAACTAAGTCCCCAGTCCTTATAAAGAGACTTGGGTCTACAAACGTCATTTCGATTTAAAATTACCGCGCACGCATCAATATTGATACAGCGGAAGTAGTAGCCACGCTATTTGTTGCTTGTCCTTGAACAAGTAACATGAAGTTCGCCAGTCATCGACTCGAAGCCGCCCGCTGCCGCCACGACTACTAGATGGACTTGCCATCTAATAAAAAAGAAAAAAATATCATACTTAGCGACGAACTCCTTGTTTGGAAAACCAGCACACACAATTCAGGTAAATCTTCTACAAAAAAAATTACCCATAGCGACAAAGTCCAGGTTACAACAACCAACCAGCACATTCATTTGATTCATCTAGTGAAAAAGAAAAGGTCCTCACTGGAAAATTATAAGCTCTAACTGCCGGGCTATCTAACTACAAGAAAGAACGTGAAAACCGCAAAGCAAAGAAAAATTAATCATTCATCGATTTTGTTTCCGAGGGGGAAGGAGATTTTTCCGGCGGAAGTTCAGGTCTGTGAAGTGGAAAATCAGAATCAGAGTCTGCTGATTCAGAAAAAGATACAAGTGAAGAAGATGAGAGAAGAAAGAAACGAAAGAAAGTAAAGAAAACTACAGAAAAAACTTCGGTAAAACAACGAATTAAGCATAAGAACCAAAGTAAGTTTAGAAAAGGTAAAGAATATAGATATATAATTTAATAAATATAGATATAACTAGTCTGGCCATAAATATTGTTACAGTACGAACTCCTTCGTTTATTTTTTTTTTCTGCATTTAAATTAGGAATGCGTTTATTATGGCGAAAACTACAATCAATTTCCCGCCATTTCACATATATTTTTCGTGATTATTACTAAATTTACAACATGAAATGGGGTGTTAAAGAAAACAGGATTGCAGTGATTGCATTGCGCAAAGTGGGTCAAACCGTCGGTCATTTTTAAGACTGTTCAAAATCTTGGTATCAGTCGTATGTTCGTATATCGTAGTATCGACAGATATACCGACACTTCCTCTGTTGAAGACCATAAAAGATAGGGGCGGCCGCGTGCGATGAGAACTACTAAGGCTGGTAATGCTGTTAAAGCCAGAACTTGCCGAAACCCAATGAGGAAACAAAAAATCTTGGTGCAAATCGCCAATATACAGGACATGCCCTTAATCAATCGCTGCAGTTAAAGAGAGTGGATAGATCAAAACGTCTTCTATCCCGTTACGCAGGTGAAAGTTACAGAAATATCCTTTTTACCGACGAAAAAAAATTCACGATAGAAGAGCACTACAATAAGCAAAACGACAAAGTGTACGCTCACAGCTGTAAAGAAGCTACGGAAGTGGTCGGAAAGTTACAGCGTGGTCATCATCCTGCGTCAGTCATGGTTTGGTGGGGGGTATCCTATCACGGCGTCACAAAGCTTCATTTTTGGGAAAAAGGGGTGAAAACTTCAGCCAAAGTGTATCAACAGACCGTCTTAGACGGTGTTGTAAAACCCCTTAGCAATACACTTTTTAAAAATCTACCGTGGAATTTCCAACAAGACTGCACCTGGTCACAAGGCGCGAACTACCCAAGCCTGGCTGGAAGCCAACGTTCCGGACTCTATAAGGGCTGAAGACTGGCCCTCCTCTAGCCCAGATCTAAACCCCCTGGACTACAAATTATTATCAGTTTTAGAGGGCATGGCCTGCTCTAAACGACACGCTGACATATAGAGTCACTTAAGAAATCTTTGAAGCATCTTTGGCTAAATTTCCCATGGAAACAGTCCGTAAATCCATAGATTCTTGGCCAGACCGACTAAAATCCTATATATAATAGTTATATTTTTGTTAGGACTTCAATACATGTGTAGTGTGTACATATAACTTTTATTAACATTACATTACTGTATTAAAATAAATGCATTTTCATTTGTAACAGAACTTATGGCTAGACTAGGTATAAAAACACACAAAGATACATAAAGATAGCGAAAAATGCTACAGAACTCGATCGGGAAACCCTAAAGTAGAGAAAACGATAAATAAAAATACCTGTGGGAAAGGCAAATGTACTAGGGGATGTTACGATATACTTGAAGCAAGACGAGAACAATTATTTAAATATTTTTGGGAGCTTCTTAGAGTATAATTATATACTCTAAGAAGGCGTGATTGGGTGCGAAGTGTTCAAACAGTATAATAATATATGTTAATATAATATAAATATTATTATATGATATACATAAATAATATAATATATTATATTAATAAAATATAAATATCTATAATAGTGTGTATAAACTATAATATAATGTTTATACACACAAAATACACGTTTCGTGAGGAAGAGTCACAATTAATTCAAAATTTTACAATAAATCTGTACTAGATACAACCCAAAATTTTAAACATTATTTACTTTGCGCCTCACATAAATCGAATTTCTTGAATATAAAAACGCATATACGACTGCTTTGGAGTAAAACACAATGGACTTACGACCTCTTGATTTTGCAAATCCAATTATTTTGTTGAGTCGTAAGGGAAAAAGTTGGTAAAATTGATAGGGCGTAAGGAGCAAAATCTCCTAAACTATTCGTTATAGCTCATTTTAACTAAAACCATTAAAAAGATCATTAAAAATTAAGACTAAGCTTCTCAGACGAAATCGCCGTAGACCAAAGACAACAAAAGCTAGAACTGATTAAAAAAAAAAACGTCAAAAAAAAATCGTTTTTTGGCTCTCCTGAAAAGTCGTACTTTGTCCCTTACGCCAATTGAAATTTCCGTCATCGATATGTATATTTAAATACATACTTAGATACATATTAACACCCAGACATAGAACAAATACAAATGTTCATCACATAAACGTTTGCCCTAGATGGGAATCGAACCCACGCCCCCAAGCTCAGAAGGCAGGTCCACTACCAACTGAGCCACCGAGGCAGTCGGTATACACATACATAATTATGTCCATGGTTTTGTAAGCAAAGCTTGCTTGGAGATTGTACCTGTCATGTCCACAACACGTCTTCGCGTAGTCTACAAGCTATAAGTTGCCAACCTGTTTAAAAGCTATTATATCACAGTTTTTGCACGCTATGGGAAGCTCGGATATACCCTCGGGCTATTGAGACCAGTTTTAAACGAGAGTTTAGTTAGAACGATCGAGTGTGTTTAGATCATAATATAATATACCTATAGTCAGTATGTACTTGAATATTTGCAAGGTCACTGACAATTTTGATGAATTTCTTTATTTTAGTTAGTTTCAAGAAGATATGAATGGTACTAGCTGCGCCCCGCGGTTTTAACTGTGGCCCACAGGAACTGTTAATTTTTTTGCCATGAAAGGTACCCTAAGTCTTTTTCTGTACCTCTGAGAACGTGTTTACAAAACTTCATTCATGATGTTCGGTCGAGTAGTTAAATCGTGAAAGCGTAACAAACAAACAAACTGACTTTCGCATTTATAATATTAGTTCGGATTAGGATAAACAGCTAGAGCAACTGACTCAATACATTACGTAAAGTTTGTAAACCATACACGCCTCTATTCTATACAAAACGTCCAGAAAATCCAACAAATTTCAGATCCATATAAGATTCGTAAGGATTTGGATTCTGTTGTAAATGAAAATATCCCCATTATTATTTTTATTACAATATAAAAGTTAAGAGTCTAGTTCCTCGATAGAAAAAAGAGAGTCACTTAACTTTACTCCCTTTCCTAATCAAGTTCGGAGTGAGAACTACCTAGTCCTACTAATATTATAAGTTTGTAAGAATGGATGGATGGATGAATGTTTGTTACTCTTTCACGCCAGAACGGCTGAACAGATCTGGATGAAATTTGGCACAGAGATAGATTATAGTCTTTTTAACCGCGGGGGAAACCGCGGGGCGCAACTAGTTGTCCATATAAAACTAAGATATAGGCTTTGAATCAATTATTAACTAACCACAAAAAAGCAAATAGAGCATGTGGTTTGGACTCCCAACGTACTCTCTGTTCAATCTACAATCGATAAAATAAGTACATTAAGCACCGTACTGCAAAAACTTAACCACTTACTCTATTATTATCGTGAATAAATCACATGCTATACATACTCTACATCTAAGGTACATAAATCGATTAAATTTAACTCAACCTTCCGATCTTTTTTTCACATCAGTAGGTTTTATTTTCGGACTAATAGAAGCATAAAGATTAACTAGTGGACGGATTATAATAATCTCTTGTTATTTTCTAGAGATTACGACGGTAATCTCGCGAGCTTTACAACAGGTTTGAAGGAACTAAATTTGTTAGCGAACCTTTTTTACTTTTCAGTCTTAGTAGCTGTGTAAAGTAAGTGATAGGGTTTCGTTCTGACTAAGCAAACTGAGCGACTGACACTGATTCGCGTATTGGGCAGACTCGATGTTGAGGAAACGGCGAACTGGAGCAAACAAAGTGCGGATCGGACGCTGACTGAATATGCGTACAGTACGCGCTGTCCGGACACCTTTGAAAATATATAGGGTGGCTGACTGACTCTCACGCGGTTGTTAGGTAATCTCAATGTTGAGTAAAATGGCGAATACTGTAGCAAACAAAGTGCGAATCAGACGCTGACTGAATAGGCGTATAGTACGCGCTATTCGCACACTCCCTTTAAAATGTATAGGGTGGCTGACTGACTCTCACACGCTTATCGGGCAATCTCAATGTTCAGGGAACCGGCGAACTGTAGCAAACAAAGTGCGAATCGGACGCTGACTGAATACGCGTACAGTATACGCTGTTCGGAAACTGTTCTGAGGCAAACTGAAGGCAGTCAGCCGCTCACTGTTCGCTTAGTTAAGACAAAGCCAAAAGCTAAAAGTCAAATTTAGATTCAGTTCTATTTTACCCTACTCTATTTCCATAACAATCGTAGAAAGCTTTGGATTTAGTTTTCAAAACATATCGTCACGCCTTTTCCCGCGATGGATCTGGCAGAGGTGTAATACAACACCCACACTTCGCTGGACGATATTCAGTCCCAAATGTGACAGGGTGCGAGCCTGTCGCTATACACCGGGCTCCAAACATGTAGCAGATGACAGACAATACGCACATACATATATTATGTTCACACAACTAACAAATAACGTCGGCTGGGTTCGAACCCGCTTCCTCTGGCTTGAGAGGCGAGCCTCCTCCAACTAGGCTGTCATCGCTTTTAGTCATTTCTATTTCAGAAGTGAAATAATAAATTTCCAGGGACGAGTTTAAATGCCTTTGTAGAAACTTTATCGCGTAGAAATTAGCTCAAAGCATTGCAAGTTAGCACGGACAAAACTTCGCATCTTGTATAAACAATGAGAACTGCACTGGGAGCGGGGAACAACATTATTCGAATGCTCCAGTGGTTCCAACTTAGTAGCTATTGTTGAATATGAACACAGCTGTAGATAAGATACTACTGCTCATGAAAATTGTCGGGATTGTAGTCAGATTTTTCCCCGACTGCTAAAATCAGACTTGAGTATGAAAAAAAACTAGCGACCCGCCCCGGTTTCGCACGGTACCTATAAACCTTCAGTGAAAAACTATCTAACTGATGATGAAAACTGCATCAAAATCCATTGCGTGTTTTAGGAGGAGTTAGTGGATATACAGAGTACAGACAAGAGACAGAGGCGGAAAGCGACTTTGTGTATTACACTATGTAGAGAAGATAGGAGTGATATAGACAATGTCAGAGAAGAAAAGTAAGTAAATTCATATAGGCAAGCCAAGAAAGTCATTAGTGCCGTTAGTGTTTGATCTTTCAGCGTACAGACAATTATTTTATATTAAGTGGTAATCATGGACTGTGCATAGCTTGAAAAATACTTTCCCAATAACATAGATAGTGAAAACAGGTTTTGTATTTGTGTTTTCTGAGTCACTAGCACTATCCTACTAATATTATACTTACGAAAAAGTTTGTGTGCTGCGTTTGCATGTGTGTTAGATAGTTATTCCATCACGCTTAAACGTCTGAACGGATTTGAATGAATTTGAGTATGACGGTAGCTTATACATTTACTCTACCTTTATTCCTAAAAAAATTACGGTGCGTGTTAGGGCAGCTGGTGAAATAGTGTGGGCGTACCCGAGTATTGAAATTAGCGGCCCTTAGTGACTCCGCTGCGGACAGTGACCAGTTCTAATTATTTATCACCGATATAGATAAAAAGTTAACAGCGAGGTTGGGCAGTTTATGGTACTATAGGTTGCGTTGTATAGATTACTATAGATCGTGTAGCTAGACACACATAATAACTGAGAACTCAAGATTCGAGATTTACGAAATACGTCCCCAAGACTTTCCAGTTGGTCTTTTATATTGCAAAAATTAAGAATGCCTTTTTAATGAAAATTCTATATTAACTAATATTTGTTTGCTTTTAATATTACTTTGTCCATAAGTAAGTAAGTACACAGCTTTGTATTTAAAATGTGTCGTATATATTGGGAGGTTTTTGTATGGGAGGTTTTGGTTTTCGGCTTACAGTGGGACCGATTACATAGAACTAAAATTTCCCGCAGGACACTAAGAGCTTTATTCAGTAACCACAATGGTGTCTCCACTGTTTAACTCTACAATGATTACAATCTAAAGTGATTCTAGACTTAGGTATAAATAAAATTACTTCAGATGCTCCTATAGCTTTTGCCTTTTATAGTATTTTGCCTGCCCAAAACACTTGTAGCAGTATAATTTGGTAAGAGTACAGTTCTAGGGTATCGTTATCAATGTGATATCGATTGGAAGCTATCATTATCTAAGGACGATAACCGCGCCGAGCGGCGACCGTGGTCGACTGTCAGCACATGAATCATTTCGGAGAATCTAACATGTAGTAAGTTTTCACAGGAAAATTACTGTGACAATAAGCTGAGGCTGCACCTTAAAATTTTACGGTTTTATTCATAAAAATAATATTTTTGTATAAAAAACTGTTACATTAATGAGAAGAGGAAACTATACATTAATAAGTAGGTACCTAGGTACCTATGTATACATCCTTAATACTCCTAACGTTAATTTCTGCTTCACCAATATCTCAGCTTAAATTAGCTCTAAAATTGCTAATTTCATAATATATTATAATATCTATCTAATGCTGCTCATAATTTTATCCAGTACAATTATTTTTATTAAGATGTTACAACAGCAAGGAACCCAGTATGAATGAAATTGTTAATAATTTATAAGAGAAACACTAAATTATGTACCTACTATGAACTACATTCAACATAGCTTTAAATTCATAGTCATAAGACTTATTTTTCAATGAAACATAGTAAAGTGAGATCAATCGAACCAACAACAGACAATGATATTCGACATCATGTTAATAGAAACAATATGTCGGCCTTGATTCCAATCTGTATGGTGTCATCAGCATGATTGGGTGAGCTAAACAGATTCATTTCATTCATAAATTGTTCAAAAAGTTTGTTGAACATTAAATGTAGTAAGTACCTAGTTAAAAGGGTTCTTGATAGGCAAATACCCTTCACTGATGAGTTTGGGGAACTACTACTGAATTGAATTGAAATTTGAATTTGAATTTCTTGAGGTGGATAAAAACTTTATGACCATTTTATATCTAGACGAATTTAAGCCTATGTACAGAGGAACCATATTTTTCAAAGGGTGCCATCCATCTCTATAAACCTTCAAATATTCTGATAAGGGGTACCTGTTTTCATAACGAAATTTACACACCTATGGCCATGGCCCAATTTGGCTGCACCTATTCGGTAAAAACTCAAGTGAGCAATTTAAAAGTTGACTCGACACATCTAATCTAAAAACAAATATCGTAGGGCCGAGATAAGATACCCGCTATGCAAACATTTTGAAATTCAGGTTAACAATTTGTGTTTTATTTCTTCAGGGATTAAAGTATTTTTTGAATAGTTAAAAACTTACGAAGTAGTTGTAGAACAGAATGTTTTTCATTACTTTAGATATGATATCATTAGTTTAATCAATGGAAAGATCAAAATATTTTCCAACAAATATTTTATTATTTATTAAATGAACGCTGATAGTTGCTGTGAATACCGAAGAGCTAAAGGAAATGTCTTGTTTTATTTTTAGCAACAACAACTTATTATAATAACAACACACAACACAACAATAATTTATAATTTTTAAAGTAGGTATTCAGTAACCCATTCAACAAATGCTAAATATACACATATGATATATAACAAACAATAAAGTAATAATATCTTCTATTCATTATTAAACATATATTTTATTAAACCAAATGAGCAATTCTGACACTTGAGAGTGATTGATGTTGTCTGACTCACAGTCAAGCTTATGTTTAGTTGATTGGAACCCCGAATTACATACCTAATATACCATATACCAAATGTATTGGGAATATTTAGCAAAAATATAGGTACTAAACCTGATTACTATTCGGGATAATAGCTAAAATCAGTATCTGTTGTTTGTTCTAACACCAATAATAAAGCCAAGAGAATCTCGAGCAGCCTAGAAACTCTGATAACAGGACTAGGCCTATATGTTATGAACTTGCTTACTAGTTAAATACTATTAGTTTAAAAGTTATACTTAAACAAAATAGTTTTATTACATTGACAATTGTTTATGACAACTGGTTTGTCTGTTTAGTTTGTTAGAACAAGCAGGGTATTCACAATTCTTACTCTCCTTGTGGCCCTATTATAAGCTATGTAGCTCTACACTTACACAACAAACAGAACAGGTGAATGATACCTAAATACAACTTCAAAATTTGTTTCTCCACCATAATGAGGAAATTACTAGCTAAGTACATACCTTGCGGAAGGCGAAGAGCTCGTTCTGCAACTTTTGCCGCTCAGCTGAGGGCTGCTGGCCCTTCCCTCGAATGAACTTTAGCATTCTGCCAGCCTGCAACAGAATAACCACTTAGCACCACACAATCACTGCTTAATACAAGAAATGCTACTATGATGCTCTACAATCTTATACCATTATTGCAGCATGCTCAGTACGCGAGCACTAGTACACCGACCGGCACCGAATAGCCGACTGGCTCGCTCGTATCGCATAGCGACTCCAAGCGTAAGTACGTACCTAGTTTACCTAGCCCCGCGGAGAGATAATTACACGAGGCTCTCCCAGAAACAGACGATAATCGACCGTCAGATAACACTATCTACAATCGCTGGATTCAAAAACATGCACTTTACACCACTTTCTTGCCTGGTGCCCACTCACAAATTCGAGACAACGCCTGTCTGACGGATCGCTTTCAACACATTGTAACGACTTGCGGGACCATCCTGGGTCAAGTTTTATTTGGTAAATTGCAAGGGTACATACCGAATGACGACAGTTTGAGGAGTTTTAGTGATGAAATCCAAAATTAGAGGGATGACACAAACGGCGGCGTCAGAAATACACACAAACAAACATGAAACAAAATTCTACAATGAACGCGCACGCACGCTCGTCGCACCCACACTAACGCCGTCGCTGACGTGACGTGCACTGATGTAAGTCATGACAGTGACAGCAAAACAATTAAGACAGTGACAGTCATGCAGAGATTTAATTTTTTGCACTAATGACTTCTACCGCTTGGTACATTTAGCCAGTGTTAAACAATAATATTAAAAAAAAATTAACAGATGTTATTTTTAATTTAAGGTTCTAGATGTTACTTTAAATCCAAGGTCCTTTACTAGAGTTGCGTCATAAATTTTGGTCATTTAGAACCTAACTGCTGGCTGTTAGTTTTTTTGTAGCCCGTGCAATGTTTTTTCAGTTCATCTGAAGATTTCATTTAGAAAGACTTCGAGGTAACACTTGCCTTCATAGCTTCCACTATTTTCGTTGACTTAAAATACTCTGATTAGGACTTACTTTTCCATGACAGCCTAAGCTAGTGTACTAAGCCGAATGGGAGTCATTGTACTCCATCTTGTTACAATGGCTGTTACAAAAACCCTGTTGCATCCGCGAGGTGTGCATCCAGTATCGACTGCAGAATGCAATTATGCTACTTTAAATTTAAATTTTGACTATAAAAAAAATTAACACACATCGCGCTCCGCCTTCCTAAAAGCGCGAACGCAGACACTAATCGCGTCGGTTTTATTTGTAAACCATTTGCGTCGTGCCACTACTTTCTTAGAATATTAGCCGCCAATATTTGATACAGATATGTTGACATTTCTGTAAAATTTTGTGTTTTTTCCTTGCGTTCTTAAACCGGTTAAAACTCTTGTTATTTTTAACTTGCATTTTTTTTTTGTTGGTATTTTTGCATAAATACTTTTAGGTGTGTGTACCTGCCCATCAATTATCCAACGGGGACTTTGTAACTCCCTGTATACTCATAATAAAATTAGACAACTTTTACCATGGAACCAAACCCTGAGGCTTAGGACAAACTTTCCTGATAGCTCTGTACATCCTACTAATATTATAAACGCGAAAGTTTGTAAGAATGCATGGATGGATGGATGGATGAACGGCTGAACAGATCTGGATGAAATTTGGCACACAGATAGATTATAGTCTAGAATAGCACATAGGCTACTTTTTAACCGCGGGTGAAACCGCGGGGTGCAACTAGTAATACATAGTAATTGACCACATTGACCATGATCGTGACATGACCATCTAATAAGCTCTATGCTGCAACTCGTACAAGTCATGCATGGTTGCATGCAACCCCTAATGTACACATTGTTGTTGTTGGCATATCCACATTCCAAAAATGTTTACTAGCCAGTGATGCCATAAAGGTACCTACTGTACTGACTGAAGCAAGTTAGTAGGTAGGCATATTTTTAATGACAAAGATAGGGTCTACCTACATTTGGTGTTGTGGGGTGTTATCTGGTTAAACCAATTTACGCTACTACAACCAGCTTTATACTATGCTTAGATATATAATTTAGCAATTATTTATCATTCATCACGACACCTGCCGTGACGGTACCACGGCGTGCTTTCCCGTATTGTCTACCAACTCTACCGTAAACGCTTTGAACTCATCACTCTGAAATTCTATTCAACGTGATGGTGTACCGTGCATTTGTTTGCTAAATGCTACCCTTGACACGTTTTAGTCTATTATTTGGAGAGGGTTGAATTAAAGTCGTAGCATAGTTTTTTGTAACAAAATTCGTAGTTTAGTGTAGCGTCAGTCGTGGTTGTGATGGTCCGGATGGGGTGCCCAGTGAGCTCTGGGAGAGTGGGAGTGCCGTTGACCTCTACGGTGAGTGTTGACTCAGTAAGTAAAGCTAAGCCAAGTTCTAATTATTAACCGACTTTCAAAAAGGAGGAGGTTCTCAATTTGACTGTATGTTTTTTTTCTAATTATGTTACGTGATTACTCCACCAATTGTGAATAGATTTTAATGTGTTTTTTTGTTTGGTAGTTCATACTTTAGAGGCGATCCCCTCAGATCAACCTAGAGAAGTGATCCTGTTGCGAAATCTTCCCACCTGAGCTGGCTGAACTGAGTTGAGTGACTGTGGCAAGATAGTTTTTTTTTAACTAAAAAGAATCTGCCGATACCTCAGGCGAGGTCTCGTTACAGATCCCATATTTTTTTTTAAATCAAAATCGGTCAAGAAGTACCTATTTAAAATATCAACAACAGTCTAAAAATTGTTTACATGGATGACGAATTACAGGATGGGAAGTCGGTTTTTTAAGCTTTGTTAAAATATTTTTTTGTGTCTTAGAGAAATGAAGACGAAAAAATTTCATACTAAATGTCTATAATACGTCAATCCTAATCCTATCCTTATTCCCAATTTGTCCCATTTTAATAATTTAAATGCGACATTGAGTTTGTTTGTATATTTATTTGTTAAGCTTTACGCCATTAATCGACCGATCTTCAAGAAATTTTGCTTACACTAGGTATGTGAAGTGTAGGTATAGCAAAAGACTTATGGTACCTTTAATCTAAAAAAAATAACGGTTCCTGTGGAACTGGAGTTGAAACTGCTAGTTGAAAAATAGCTGGGTTCCCCGGCTACTTTAAATTAAATACCTATCCAATTATCGAAGATCCAATTGCATGGACGTAGAAAACATTTACGTGCATGTCCAAATTAATTTAAAAAAAAAACGGGATAGGACAATTTTTTTTTTTAAATTACGGGATACGACAAAAACGTGGGTTTGGGGTTTATTTTCTCGCGCCTAACTATCTCAGCAGCGAAGCAAACGGAACATTACTTCAGGCGTTTGCATATTTACCTGTCCCATCTTCTTACATCTGCAGCCAGCGATTTAACGCTAAATAAGTTGTGCTTTGGCACTTTGTCTACTGCCTCAATCTAACTTTATTTCGTCGTAAAAATAACTTAAGGTTCGGTCATATCACGATATCAACCCACACACACGTTTAAGTTGCTTCATATAGAGTTGAAAATCGTATATTATATTTGATGGCAAAATGAAATCGGCGCGTAGAATTACATGTTTTTGCCGTTTTTATTGGTATTCTTCGTAATAAGAACACAAATAAGAATAAGCTACTCGATAAAATTTTAGAGAACTAATCTGGCTATTTAATAATCGAAAAACAATGTGTTATAATCGTTGAAAATTTAGAGAACAGTTAGCTCAAACAGTTTTTTAAGAAGATACTTTTTGTGATTCTTTTTTCCAAAATGATAATGATTTTCATAATTCTACTTCGGTTTTACTGATTTTGGTTGTTTTTTCTACCAGCTGTATTGCACCTGATCAATAACAACTCTTCATATCAAACTAAGCGCAAGAAAAACTTCTACTCATTGATTTCGTGTAATACAGGGCCTTATATCTTTTTTTTTTTATAATAGGCTACCCATTATCAAAAAAAAAAACAAAATATAGTATTCAGTTAACACGTAATGACGTCATCGTCATCGGTCTCTTTCAACCTTATTGTAAAGGACTTATTTCAGTCTTGCTTAACCATCGATTGACGTCACTATGTGTTGCTGAATGCTATACCTGGCGGAGTATTATACCATGAATTAATAGCCCTAAGGCCTCGTTTATAATGGGCACATGAGCGAGGCCTTGCTCATGCGGAGTCGCGTCGAGCGGCGCGAAAAAGTTTAAGTTTGAAGCGGGTTAAGTTTGAGGCGATGATAGCCTAGCCGGAGAAGGCCCGCCTCTCAAGCCAGAGGGAGCGGGTTCGGACCGAGCCGAAGGCGTGCACCGATTTGTTAGTTGTGTGAATATATGTGCGTATTGTATGTCATCTGCTACATGACTGGAGCCCGATGTATGGCGACAGGCTCGCCCTCTGTCACATTAGGGATTGAATATCATCCGGCGAACTGTGGGTGTTGTACACCTCTGCCAGCCCGAAAGGCGTGACGACATGTTATATGATATACCCGGGCGTCGTGAAGCCACACGTGCCGCGCAAAGCCTCTCGTCTTCCTGAACGAGGCATAACATTGTAACACAAATTAAGATGCTTTAAAATTAAATATGTATCAGCGCAAGACACGTGGAGAGACGATAGTAGCAGTGCTGGCAAGACTGGATGATGAGATCACGGCGGTAGAGCGAGCGCAGCCGACGGCCAGGCTCGCCGTCATCGAGGCGGAGCTGGACAGCCTACAGCAGGTACAGTCAAAATATACTTTTCACCTCACAAGTTCGGAAAGGTTCTGTTAATCATTCGAAATCTGAGAAAAGACTTTTTAAATTTCGAACCGTTAAATAACCACACTGGCCATAGCTGTATATAAAAAAAACACTTAATTTTCCTTGCTGTACTGAGGTGAAAAAAGTCTGTGCGTGAAAAGTTGAGTGTTTAGCTTGGCAGCAAAGTTATTCGGCGCCTCGTACTACTATTTTTTAAAGCCTTCGCTTCGATCTGGATTCTATAATATATTCCAATTTGAATCCTAGAATGCTTCTCTTGCTCAGGTTTCAATACAAGTAGTCGCGCCAAAAACAACTTATATTCTTTCGAGGGTCGGACTGAGCTGCAAGGGCCCGGGTGAACCGAGACGGGGTTTAGCCCTCAACCTACCTACCGTCTGGCATGGTATAATAATAATATACTCCACCAGGTATGGCATTCCGGTTACGTGGGCAACACGTAGTGACGTCAATCGACGCATAAGCAAGACCGAATTAAGTCTTTTACTCGAAAGAGACTAATGACGATGACGAGTGACGTCATTATGTGTTTGCTCCTGGAATGCTAGGCATATTTAATTTTACACTGTGCTAGTACTGTTTGACGGTGACATTTCGTTCCAGGAAATAAGTTCACTTGAGGACACGACCCAAGCTGTTACTAAAGACCTTTACGCCCAGACAATGCATCAGGTAAAGGTTAATGAATAGTAGATTGTTATATACTACAAGGAGCTAAAATAACCCATTATATACGAGGAAGCTTTACCGTTTTAGTAAATAGAAACCGAGTTGTACATGGGTTTTTAGCTCCATGTATTAAAATTAACTTTTCACTTCTATTGCGAGAAAAAAAATCTAAAGATTTCTCGCCAATGTCTTTTTTGACCGACTTCCAAAAAAGAGGAAGTTCTCAATTCGACTGTATGTTTTTTTTGTATGTATGTTATGCGATTACTCCGCGAATTGTGAATCCATTTTGATGATTCTATTTTTTTTTGGTTGATCATACTATTGGGGTGGTCCCATAAAAACTTTATCGACATCTAGCAGTTTTAAAAAAATCAACAAAAATCTAAAAATTGTTTACATGGATGATGGCCTGACAGGAAGTCGCTTTTTATATTATAATTTATTTCTTCTGCAGTCACAACCACTAGTTATACATTTAATACACACATTCTTTAGAATTAAAAAATGAAACATTTTAGATGTTCGTGAGCCTAGACATTTACAGAAGACCTATGCTGGCCGCGGAAAACGAAGATTTTGTGGCCAATGTTAACAGAAAGGTATGTTAATGATTACCCTAATATATTATTTCGATACAACTTTGGTTATTATAATAATATAAATAAATAATAATTGTAGTGTTGTTGCTCTTTTCCTCGAGGTACGCTAAGGAGCATTTTAAAAAAGGTATTAAAAGGTTATTTTATTTCCGGGTTGACATTGCATCAACAGAACCACATTGCAGGTGTCCATAGGCGATGGTTAACTTTTACCATCAGGCGAACCATCTGATGTTTGACACTCTTTTATTAAAAAAAATGTGTGAAAAGAAAAGAAAAGTGCGAAACTTAATCCATTAACCGTGCTCAATGACTAGGTATTTCAGAGCGCCACTAAATTTTGATAGGAACTGTAGAGCGTTCAGGCTGACAACGTCCAGTTTCTGAGAACAGTACACCAGTGATTATAAACACTTTCAATTCAATTCAATTTATTTTTTCGAACCATAGGATATTTCAAACACTTATAATACACACTTATATACAAAATCATTTGTACAGTTTAGAGGCCACTACAGCTCTTTCCCATTTCGTATTGTCATTAGTCTTCTCTATTATAATAGGCATTAGTAATAAGGTATTTCTTAATAACATTTTTAAAAGTATTTTCCTTGAGACCTACTACCTGTAGTAGTCTAGTAGTCTTTGTAGTACTACTACAAAAATAAAATAAACGAAGGAGTTTGTCTTGTAACAATATTTATGGCCAGACTAGTTACATTGAGGAAAAGCGTGCTTATGTACATATCGGGTCCTAGGGTTATTATCAGTCATTTTCCTGAACTACACTTTTTCTAGCATATGTAATGCACTCGTAAATGTTTGTGGATGGTACCGTATGGATATTTATAGTTTTAAAAGTCTCACACACATTCACACAACTGTATAGTGCCATAGACATACATAAATTGAGTGATGCTTCAACTCTTAGCAAAATCAAATTAAATGTAAAACTACAACTTTTAGCGAAATAAAACTGTTTTCTTCTAGGAGATGCATCGATTGGAGCTAACTTGGCTCCGCAAACGCTATAAAGAGCTTCAAAAGGAAAGAGCAGCTCTTCACGCCCAAATCCTACATATGAGGGCCTTGTACGGACAGCTGCAACTCCTTCTTGGCAAGTAAATGATGTGGTCTGTCATTTGATTCGCACTTAGGTTTTTTTATTACTTAATAGGCTTGCGTTTGGCCGCCAACATGCCTGATGACAAGCAGTGATGTGACCTGCTACTTTGGAGCACTCTTGCTTAGAAGAAACCGATTCACTTGAGACTTGAAGACACCCAGATTATAAGTGTCAGGGAACACACACTCTGGCAGAGTATTCCACATTCTAGCGGTCCGTAACTGAGGAATCAAAGCGTTAACCAAAGGTATAAACATCCATACATCAGGTAGTTATGCTATGATTGTAATCCTCTTTTAAGAAAAAAACGGGTTTGTTAAGTAATCTTAATTTTTGCAGAGAGCTATATAGCTAGCAGTAACTGACCTGTTACACATGTATGGGTATGTAGGTAGCTAGTCTGCGTCACAGGGGGTGTAGACAGACTCTACTTTGTAGAGTGAACAGAAAAATGGTACCTACTTATTGAGTTTTAGAAACTTGATTGGCTATAAGTGCTAAGTAAATTTTTTTTTGTTGATCGTTTAAATTGTTGTCAATTTTTAATTTAGACACTCTAAAAGCCACAACCATGCTTCATGACCTAGACAGATACATTTTACCTTAGTTAATTTGCAGATAGCATATGGAGTAAAGCCAACAGGCCGGGCTCTCCCCAAGAGGGTGCTCTGAAGCAGGCCACGTCTCTCCGCGACGCGCTGGCAGCGGTGAGCGCCCGACTGCGCGCCGCCGCGGACTACGCGCACGCCGCAGTCAGACTGCTGGACGACGCTTTGCCAGCGTGGAAACTTACTACCGTTGGCAAGTAAGTAAAGACCTGAATGGTAGCCGGTCAGATTCCTAAAAGGGCTAAAGAGCTCTCAAAGCAACTAGATAACATCTAAACGTCTATGTTCACACATATTATATTCTATCTGTCATAAATAGAAATGTAACAAGCTATGAAACTTTGCGCTTCCTTTTGGGTCTTTTGGATTTAGACAAAGAGTGAAGTCATCTTTATCCATACATCCTTCATCCTCTAGGTATATGAGTATTTGCTGGCTGGAGCCTACCTTATATTTACCTACCTATACAGTGGTGTTATTGCTGTTTGCAGGAGCGGTTGGGAGCGGACGAACGCGTGCGCAGACGCAATCCGTCTGTTCGTGTCGGCGCGGTGCCTGGAGCGCGGCGCGCGGCGCGTGCTGGCGGCGCCGGCCGCGCCGCGCGCCGCGCGCACGCTGCGGCTCGCGCTCGACTACGGCTTCACCGACACCATGCACGATCACAAGTCAGTCTGTTCGTGTCGGCGCGGTGCCTGGAGCGCGGCGCGCGGCGCGTGCTGGCGGCGCCGGCCGCGCCGCGCGCCGCGCGCACGCTGCGGCTCGCGCTCGACTACGGCTTCACCGACACCATGCACGATCACAAGTCAGTCTGTTCGTGTCGGCGCGGTGCCTGGAGCGCGGCGCGCGGCGCGTGCTGGCGGCGCCGGCCGCGCCGCGCGCCGCGCGCACGCTGCGGCTCGCGCTCGACTACGGCTTCACCGACACCATGCACGATCACAAGTCAGTCTGTTCGTGTCGGCGCGGTGCCTGGAGCGCGGCGCGCGGCGCGTGCTGGCGGCGCCGGCCGCGCCGCGCGCCGCGCGCACGCTGCGGCTCGCGCTCGACTACGGCTTCACCGACACCATGCACGATCACAAGTCAGTCTGTTCGTGTCGGCGCGGTGCCTGGAGCGCGGCGCGCGGCGCGTGCTGGCGGCGCCGGCCGCGCCGCGCGCCGCGCGCACGCTGCGGCTCGCGCTCGACTACGGCTTCACCGACACCATGCACGATCACAAGTCAGTCTGTTCGTGTCGGCGCGGTGCCTGGAGCGCGGCGCGCGGCGCGTGCTGGCGGCGCCGGCCGCGCCGCGCGCCGCGCGCACGCTGCGGCTCGCGCTCGACTACGGCTTCACCGACACCATGCATGATCACAAGTCAGTCTGTTCGTGTCGGCGCGGTGCCTGGAGCGCGGCTCGCGTTCGACTATGGCTGCCTTTCTAATGCACGCCTTCTACTGCGAGCGGAGCAGACTTACGTACGACTCCGTTTATTATAGGCTCAGTGGTTGGCCCTAACATCAAAATCGTGATTTTAGGTCGAATCACTCAGCTTTAATAATAGACGGAGTCCGTACGAAGCCAGCTTCACTCGCAGTTGTAAGCGGGCTGATGGATTTCGACACTTATTTATTTGCTAAGAAAGATCAACTCAGTGAGATCTCATCTCTGTCTCGTGTTCAAAAAACTCCAAACAGTTGAATTACCTGCATTACTTACATAAGTTTGGCTTGTTGCAGGTACCAGCGCGCGACTGAAATATTTTTGCAGTTCAGGGAAGCACTCGTGCAGCTTATCGATTCTATTCACCAAGTAAGGTTTAGACATAAGTAAGGTTTTCATTTTAGTAAAATTCAACCTCTTTAATGAGACATCCAAATCTGTTAGTGTCAAATGAAATCTAATTGTTGACAGAATTTTTGTCAACTCGACAGGTACATACATTATTTATTTGCTAAGGCAAATACAGTCTCTAGTATTGGTTTTATTTTAGTTAGAAACATTAAAAATGCTGAGAAACTTTACAAAGCTTCTGAAACGCCACAACCTATTTCGAACGATGCCATCGAGAAGGCAGTTAAGTGATGAAGATGAATTCATCGAAGTATTTATAAACGGAAAATCTGTCATAGCACCCAAATTCTTTACAATACTCCAAATATTGAAAAGAGAAAGGGTAACCATCCCATCTTTCTGTTTCCACGACCGTCTCTCCGTTGCAGGCAACTGTCGCAGTTGCCTCGTCGAAATCGAAGGTTGGCCGAAATTACAAATCGCTTGCGCCGTCCAAGTGACTAAGGGAATGAAAATACGAACTAATTCGGCAAGATCCCACCAGGCTCAAGAGTCCGTGCTGGAGTTTCTTCTGCTCGACCACCCGCTGGACTGCCCTATTTGCGACCAAGGTGGAGAGTGCGACCTCCAAGACCTAACCATAAAGTTCGGGAACGACCGCTCAAGGTTTACCGACATACACTTTGAAGGAAAGCGAGCACTCGAAAACAATTACCTGGGGCCTCTGATTCGTGCAGAAATGACGCGATGTATTCATTGCACTAGATGTATTAGATTCGGGTCCCAAGTTTGCGGTCTTGATGTGCTGGGGACGTCGGGACGTGGCAACGAAATGCTTGTCGGGACTTATGTTGACAAAATGTTCCTTTCTGAGCTCTCTGGCAACGTTATCGACTTGTGTCCAGTTGGGGCGCTTACTTCCATCCCATACAAGTTCAAAGGCAGGCCGTGGGAAGTTCGAAGGACCAATTCGATTGACGTGACCGATGCGACAGGAACGAACATTGTTGTGAATCATAGAGCCGGCAGGGTTCTACGTGTATTACCTCGCGAGCACGAGGAAATAAACCAGGAATGGCTTTCAGACAAAGGACGATGGGCGATTGATTCACTCGACATGCAAAGATTAGTAGCACCTATGAAAAAAGTAAATTACTGTTTATGTCCTATAGATTGGGATACTGCGCTGACGTTGGCTGCTCATGAGATTATGAATTGTTGCCCTGATAGAATCATGGTGGTAGCAGGCGCACAAACTAACGTCGAAACTTTAGTAGCTGCTAAAGACTTGTTGAACACATTAGGATCAGAGCACACCTATGTAGAGCGTGACCTCAACTATACTATGTCCTCCACTGATCTCAGAGCAGCGTATTCTTTGAACGTAAATATGAAAGACATTCAAAATGCTGATAGAATTTTGCTTGTGGGAACGAACCCTAGATTCGAAGCTCCAATTTTAAACGCATGGATTCGTATGGCCTACAGAGAGAACGAATGCGATATTTACGTAGTGGGTCCTACTAGTGAATATAATTACTTCGTCACGTACTTGGGTGATGGCGATTGTGGAATGGTGAGAGCAGCAAAAGTGATGCAAGGTGCCCAAAAACCTCTGGTTTTCGTTGGAATAGCACAATTCAGTAACGCATGTGGCATTCCGCTAATGAAAGCGGTGCTTTCACTCGTTTCGTGTTTACCGTGCTCTCCTGATTGGGGAGTGTTGAATATCGTCACACGGGAAGCCAGTTATGCAGGTGCCCTTGAAGCGGGCTATACGCCAGGCGCAGTGAGAGCTTTCCAAAACTATCCGCCATCAATATTGATTAGTTTGGGCGCTGACGAGCTATTCTACGACTGGCAGCCGCCAACTGGTTGCTTTATTATCTACATTGGCTTCCAAGGAGATCGTGGAGCGGAACTGGCTGACATCGTTCTGCCCGGCAGTGCTTACACCGAGAGCGGTGGAGTATTCTTGAACATGGAGTGCCGATCGCAGTTAGCGACGCCGGCGGTGTCGCCGCCGGGCGACGCGCGTTACGACTGGAAGATCATTAAAGCGTTATCTGCATATTGTGGTGCAGATTTGTTTTACAATGACGAAGACTCTCTATCGTGTCGGATGTCGCAGATCAGCCCAAATTTCATTAACATGGGCAGTTTTCAGGCAAAATTGGGAGCGGCCCAGATATGTAAACTCTATGCAGACAGTGTAGCATCGAAAACATGTACGGAATTTGGAACTTTAAAAGTCGATATGAGAAGATTAAGGGATTATTACTGCTCTGAAGTATTCACTTTCAATTCTAGTACCATGATTAGGGCTCAACGGGCCGCAAACGACTATGTCTGTTCTTGTTATGCTCCCAATTGAAGTGTATGCTTACTTAATAATTTTTAACGATTTTACTGTGCCTCATCAATTAATACTTAGGTACTATTAAAATGTTTGTTTATCTATATCTCGGAGTATTTCTTTCTTGCACTTCCCTATGTTTCAACTTCTATTCTCGATGTACTTAACAGAAAAAAAACTATATTGTCACATTTCCGCACGAATTAGTCCGGATTTTAGACATAACGTATAACTGCGTAATCATCGTTTAAACAACTCCAACCAACTGAGCATACTGAAAAGGATCAACTAATTTTCTTTCTCAACTAATAGGTAGATCTTTTTAAAATCAGAATTAACTAAGAACCCGCTGACTACCGTTCAATGACCGTTCGGCATGTCAAAAATCACTCCATTCTCATTCACATTGCTTTTTGTTTTTGTAGGTACTGTACCATCAAAATATTAAATCGTGAAAATGTACTTATGTTATCAGGTGCTCCTGAATAACCTGGAAAACCTTGCAGTGTCTGAAAAGCAAGTGGTGAGATGCCGGCGCGAGCTGCGAGCGGCGCGCGTCAACGCTATCGCCAAGAAGGGCCTCGCTGAGCTCACGTACGAGCCCGGATCTTTGACCAATTTGAATCAGAATAAATAATATATACCTGCTTTCGAATTTGAATGAATAAAAGAGTATTGTGTAATAACAATCCTTCGTTTCATTCCTATTTTAGGATCTTCTTATCTGACATGCCCATTGGCCAATGCCAAAGTACATAGCTAAATCCCTTCTATGCATCTCATTGCCTACCTACATTTTTTGTTTAATCGATCATCGTTATTTTCTCTCGTTTATAAATTACTTGGATGCCATAGCGGCATCCTTTCTAGTGCCAGTTTTTGAACCTGTTTACTATCGGCCCACTAAAAAGTAACCAGCCTTAATAAGCTTAACTACTAACATTTAAGAGAAAGCCCCTGAATAAATTAGAATATCATCGATAAACCTTTTAGGGCATATGATTTCTGGAGATATATACTAACTATACCTATACTACCTATCACTGTCTGGCTCTAGACTAACTTGCCAGTCAAAAGATAGATTAAAGGCTCTAATGGTGGTTTTAAATGAAACACTCTTATTATAAAAACACAATCAAATTTTATTAAATATCAAATATTGTATTGTCTAACACGATTCCTTAACTATCATGTTTCACATCAATATGTATTAATAATGGGATAATATTAATTAATACGGTTACAAATATCGGGATAAGAGAGTACACACAGATCAAAGACCATTGTCTTGTAAAGAATAGAGTGGATACGCGGAGGACAAAGTATATAGATAATAAATGAATTTGGATCAAAAAATGATATGATTCTATTCTTAATATTGTCGAGAAGGAACAAGAATTAGCCAAGAATTATATAGTTTAGAATATAGTCTGCGAGATAGAAAATATAAGACCTTATGTATTTTAGTAAAGATATTTAATTATTATCTTACTTTAAAGAAACAAATGTAAAATGATATTGTGACTACAGACAGTACTTTAATAAGCTTTTTAAAATATAAGGAAATGATGAAATGGAAAGTCGATGAGAAGTAGAGTTAGAACACATTCACACTATAAATACTTGTACACAATACATGAGTTTATATGCAAAATCTACAAAAAGTGTTATACATGATTATTATTTCAAAACTGTAAGATCATCAGTTAATAAATAGGTCTTACAAACTATTTTATATTAGAGTAGTTTTGTGCGCCAAAGCTCTACTTGGATGATATTAAAGCATTGCCATACAGGTTTCTTCTGCAAATGATTTTATTCGTGATGACTAGATTTTAAAGCCAGTTGCAGAAGACGGTCTCGTTTGTCATCGCTGATTATAATAACACTGATATGTGGCATGATGTGTCCCGTCATTGCTTGGTCGTACGAGCCTGCAGCTCCATACTAGTCTTTCTTTGGGCAGTTCAAATCCTTCTTTAAAACATCGACCTACTAGGTATATAAGTATCTTACTTTAAACGCTATTGAATTCAAGTTACTATAAACCAATAGAAATAGCAATAGAACTTATAAATTTTAAATCAAATTTGTGCCGAGTTTTGACTGATATTGAGAAACATTTTATTACAAAAATAGAGCTGAAAATGTAACATGAATAAAGTGAACCCAATCGTTAATCGTATAAAACGGTAAGTATTTAAAGTTTCGCCTTCTAGTGATCGCGATCTGGGTAGAAGCCTATCAAAATGGACGGCGTGTGGTGCGTATAATACCCCACGTTGCCTCAAGTAGCGGGACCTCTACGGGGCTACCGACTACTGCTAACTTCACCAATCGAAGGCTACTGTACACTCAACGTCCAATACACTATACTATCGAGTGGCTACACCGTAGCTAACACGAGTATATTGTCAATCCAAATGCCCAACAAACTCTGCTAACGTTTGCATGGATTTATAAAAACCGTCTAAAGCATTTTAATATACGTAGTAAAAACATGGAAGCACTCCGGCGGACAGACTCTTTGCTGGCTATAATTCTGTATATAATATTACTAAGTAGGTACAAAATGTAACCGTGAGTTCACAGGACGCAGATTCGGTGTTTTCTACTTGTTATTTTAACGGTGATTTTCAATAAAATGTCCATCGTCCCAGTACTAAATTAGTTCTTGTTGACAAGTTAGTAAAATCCAATAGGTATGACCTACCAAATCGGAACTACGTGCCATGTGAACGGGCTGTAAAATGTAGAATTTGATACATATTATTTGATATTAGTTGTTACTTCAAAATGCGAATACATTGATATTAGACATGAGCAAACATATTCTTAATAATAACGTTAAACATCAACTAAGTCTTTGGTACGCGAAAGGTACAAAGTTAACAAATACTGTAACTCCTTATCCAGAAACATTCGATAGACTCTCCACCGACTAAAACAGCTCCGTGCTAAAACGAGACAGCGCATCGTCTATAGACGTTTCTGAATAAGACCGCAAGTATAGAAGACTCTGTAAACAAGTAAACAACGAAACATCGAAACAGTAGAAGAGCTTAAATACAGTAACAGGAGTAGAACGATCGAGGCGCGAGGGGCGCCGGGCGCGAGAGCGATGTCACAGGTCAATTTCACATTGTCGTCGTCCGCGTTTACACTTTGGTGATGGTTTTCATTTTCCTGCTCCTCAGGCACCTGGAAGGAGCCAAGAGTTTAGGAAAACTGAAATTGTGACGGTCGTAAATAATAAAGATGCTACAACTGAAGACAATAAGGTCGTTGTGGACGTACCTAATAAATCCATGGTAAATCATAAAGGCTCCATAGAGGCTCAGCACAATCGTTGCCGTCCACACCACCACCAGAACTGAACTGCTGCCCTCTGAAAGCAACAACTTTCTTGTAAACTCCAGAATTTTTCAACGGTTTCAACAGTAAAATTTCAAGAATGTAAGAGTTGACAAGTGAAGTCAAAGTTCTAAAAATTGACGAGTACTTAGGGAATTGTGGAATAAACAAGTAAATGTCAGGATCTATCGCACGTTAATAACTAGCGTTCCACACTCATAGGATTTCCTATGACGGGGATTTGCCATGGAACACACACAAAGATATAAAAAACATTTGCCTGGCTGGGATCCGAACCCAGGCCCTCCTGCATAAAAAAGCAGTCGATCTCCGACTAGGCTAGGAGGACCCCTCATAGTCTAATCGGAGATTGACTGTTATTTCCAGATCCAATGGCTTTTGTTGGACTATCGGCATCAACTGACAACCACGCAGTTGTCAGTTGATGCCAATTGACCCAAGGCATTTGGTCCCATCTCATCTGAAAGTAGGTGGCGCGTGTAGCAGGCTGTACCAAGGTATCCATCGTGGTAGACGTCGCGCTCGATCCCGGCGCGGCGCGGGCGCTCGTCGCGCGGCTCCACGGCCAGCAGCTCGGGCACCTCGTCTGCTGAGCCCGAGCAGTTCGCCCACTCAATCGTTACGAATCTGGAGAAAAACAATATTTAGTATGCAGTTGTAGGTATATCTGTTACATAGAGCGAGGCTCTAACGATTTTCAGAGGTTGATTCTAGATGTCTTTCAGAAGCTATTATACTTGAATAGAGCCCAGGGAACAGTGATTTTGAGTAGTTCCGTAGCCGGTTAAACCATTTCGGGGCATATATGCTCCAGCGCGCGCGGCGAGAGATTGCGAGTAGATACACTTCGAGTGGTTATACACCCACTTCGACTCAGTGTCGCGCACTGACAATATCAGTCTGTCTATCCTGCTTGAACTAAGGGTTAACTTCGACTCAGTGCCACGCCCTGAGAAAATCAGCCTGTCTATCCTGCTTGAACGAAGGGTTCAAACGCAAAAGCAATAATTTAAAAAATGTGAACAATGACGTATTAAGGGGAGTGAGATATGAGGAACTAGTTTTGGCAAGTAGTGTCGCAACTGGGGGGCTATTCCTGCGCGTGAGATGAGATGAGATTTTATTGTGGTCACTCTCACACCTATGACGTTTCAAACAAGAGCAACAAGGACAAAATAAGGTGAGATGAGAATTTCAAATCTCCGAATAGGGTCCCTGGGTAGAGACACACGCCTGTCTCGTTCAGCCGAGGGTGTTGTGACTACCTGGCGGGCGTGTTGCAGGCGCGGCGCGGCGGCACGAGCAGCTGGCGCGAGCGCGAGCGCGCGCCGCCGCGGCACGCGCCCCACGCGCCCCACGGGCCCGGCGCGCCCGCCGCCGTCTCCGCGCACCCGCACTGCGTCTCGCACGCCTCTTCTTCCTTTACACGAATTATATCACACACTTTACTTACATTCTCAGTTGGTAGTGAACCTGCCTTCTGAGCTTGGGGGCGTGGGTTCGATTCCTACCTATGGCAAACATTTATGTGATGAACATTTGTGTTTGTTATATGTCTGGGTGTTAATATGTATTTAAGTATGTATTTAAAAATATCTAAGTATGTATATCAGTCTCTGGCAGCCATAGTACAAGCTTTGCTTAGTTTGGGGTCAGGCGACCGTGTGTGGAAGTGTCCCGAATTTATTATTATTATTCTTTTGAAAAAAATATTTCTGACGTTTTTTGTAACCTAATGAAAGATAAATAAAACTAAACTATTTTAGAATTTTACAGGTGCATTCTTAAAAATAGTACAAAATGGAGTCTTTTATTACATTTGTATATGAACATCTTGAGTTCTTGATCTGAACAAACAGTGGACCCCGTGCCGCGGTCCACGCCTCTGCTATAATGGTTCCATACAATATGAGAATCAGATGTCTAATCTGGTGTTTCCACTGCCACAGAATAAATAACAGTAGGTACTACGAAAATACACTGCTCTAGTGTGTCCCTGTCACCCTGCTAAGGTTAAAAACCCTAATTACCTGATAATGCATGGGCGGCGCTACGATGCGCCCGGGCAGGACGGTGGCGCAGCGCCAGGGCTCCAGATAGGCATCAGACGCAGGCTCGTCGCCAACGCTCGTCAGCTCGCACCGAGCGTGAGACACCCTCACACCCCATCCGCAGGATCCTACCGCTTCTTCGCCCGTCGATGTCTAGATGAGAGATTTTATATTAATCACAAAAAAATTCGCTGTGTCAGTTTCTAAAAACTATCAAAAGTAGATTCTTTAACATTTCATCCCGGGAAGAGTACTGCGGAGTAGTCTGTTAAGGCAGGTACAAACCCACAGATAAACCAGGTCAACCTATACCTATTTGGATGTACCTACATAAACCTGTTTCAGTGCGTAAATTTTATGCATTTTTTAAGTAACTTGCTATTGTTAGTGCAAACCGTACTGCCACTGTCAACTGCAGTACATAGCATCATGCATGACAGTATTAATACCTGGACATGGCAGCCGAGCTCGGGGCGCGCCACGAGGCGCAGGCAGGGCGCGCGCGGACACGGCGCGCGCTGCTCCGTGGGCGCGCAGGCGCGGCCCGGCCACACTGCCGCCGTCATGTGTTGTCTATAACACACGTCACATATCAACACGACTGTCCCATGGAGGGGTTGGCAGAGGTGTATTACAACACCCACAGAAGCCGGACGATATACAGTCCCAAATGTGACCCCTGTCACATTTGGGTCTGTTGTGTGTTGTTGTGTTGTCTATAAGACACGTCACATATCAACACGCCTGTCCCACCAAAGGGGTTGGCAGAGGTGTATTACAACACCCACAGAAGACGGACGATATACAGTCCCAAATGTGACAGGAGATGAGCCTGCCGCCATACACCGGGGTCACGTTATCTGGCAGACTAATGCTAGTCCAGTCTGAAGCACAGGCATGCTTATTTACAAGTGTCTATTCAATGTTCATGAGCCCATGAGCGAAAGGAACATAGGCAGACTGTTGTAGAGAATAATGATTGCGATATTAAACGATGACAACTGCCAGCTTTTATTGAAGAATCTCTCCGGGCTGTTCAGAAAGAAATGATGGGTATACCCACATTAGTGTAGTATTATGTCGGTGAAATGGAAATTAGTGTTAAGAAAGAAGGGGAAAAAATTCAAATAAGTAAGTAACTTAATTTTTTTATATCTATAAATTAATTGAAAACAAGTAAATATAAGCAAATATCCTTTGGAAAAATATATTTGAATGCCCTGCATTGAAAAATGTGGGGTTCAAAGGAAAACATAATGTTCATGAACGAATCGTACCAGAGTATGTACTTTGGACTATGCACTCATATTTTTTGACATCTTGTACTGTATGGTTGCAAATAAAATATCTTGTATCAAGGTACCTGGTTCGCCGCATGTGCCTCGCAGAAGAAGTGTCCCCACACGAACAAGCGCTCGTGTCCCACGGGCTCCACTCGCCGAGCTCACAGTCTACGCCGCACGGCACATAGCACCATGACTCTTTAGCTTCCGTTGCAGTTGTGTTCTGTTGGATGGTTACATTTGCTTTAGACTTGTTTTTTAGCAAATAGGTCTTGTCTAACATCTCCCGTAATCCAAAGGCAATATCTTAATACATTACATACCCAGACTTAGAAGATATCTAAGTTAGCAAGATTATATTTCGAGCCAGAGATTAATGGAAGGAACAATAAGTTGTGTTTATGAGTGTAGACATCGTGCATGGGTTAAATATACTTACTGGGCAGAAAGTATCGTTGACGAAGATTCCATCGCTTCTCAAGCACCGAACAGCACGCTTCTTGATTCCCTCACCGCAAGGTGATCCTCCTGCGAGAAGAATTACATTTAATACACCTACATATGCTTTTACCAAGATTTTCAACACAATCCAGGGCAAGCACGATACACACACGTCTTCCGATCTAGTCTAGGCCGATGGGGCAGAAAGATTCTCTAGTGACGACCAGGAATCGGAACCCGCAGCGTGAGAAGACCTCCCACAAGGTGGATCAACCATCTGGTGAGCGTCGCGGGAAGCAGCTGGATGCAGGCAGCGCCAGACCGGTCGTTGTAGAAATCATTGGGGGAACCTTTGTCCAGCAGTGGATGTCTTCTGGGCTTACATGATGACGGTGACTCTAGTACTCTAGAATCCATGGGATTGCTTTAGTGTAGCAGTTGTCCATTGGTGACCCCTAAATATCAAGCTGAGCAGAGGCTGCAGAGGGTACGTGGACGTACCGAGCGGCTGGCAGTCGTCCCAGGGAGCCACGTGCCAGGAGTAGGCGTGCGGCGAGCAGGGCTCGGCCGCCACCAGCTGCGGGCACGGCGCGCCGCCCTTGTCCGCCGGCCGCAGCACCACGCGCGTGCGGTCGCGCCGCCCGCCCCATTTACTCTGCGACAACATCGATAAAGAAACATCGATTCCAAAAAAAAGTTTTTCATCGTCTGGCGTTCCAATTGTACAGTGATTCTACGTAAATCTTGCTGAATACACCTTTTAAGCAGGTACATTAAAATTCCTGAAAAGGCAAATAACTGCGTATACAATTATACATAAGCCGTCCGGTCGACTTGGTCCATTTCCAAAGTTGTCCATTTTCTAATTCGTCCAATTTACAACGTTCTTTTACTAAGTTGTGATCATCAAATCCTAATTCGTCCACTCGTTAATATACGTGAACACAGCAAAGCTTATCTCGATCTTTCCGATTCACAAAATTTTAGGAAACTAGAGAAGCTAACAAAATGAATAAAGTCACTGATAGTCAGTGCATACAATTCTGCGTCGTACCTGTTCACAAGGGCTCCACTCGGACCAACCGCTGACGACGCAGTCTCCCGGGCAGGGCGCGCGGCAAGTAGCCTCGTGTGCGGGGGCGGGGCCCGCTCCTGAAGCCTCGCATGTCGTGTCTTCTAGCCACTGACCTTCGGCATCCACGCAGCTAAACAGATCATTTTAAAAATAAACTTAACTGCCTACATTAAAAATACCATACACTACTCTTTATTGATTCCAAATGTAATGTTAGTTTTAAATTTTATTTGGAGACTAAACATTTAAATATAGGTGCAATGAGTCTTATCGCTTAAAAGCGCTCTCTTTCACGCTAATTATTAATGTGTTATACTTTATGCGGTAGTCATCATAAAATTTATAATAGAGTTCTAAAACATTTCAGGCCAACGATCACCAGTCAGCCAGCTCATCTCATTAGAAAACGGGATACAGTATAATTATAATACATATGGCCACTGGCACTGAATATAAGACGCCTAAGTTCTTCCTTAACTAGTTTTAAACTATTCCTAGCGAAATAATCGCTTATCGGGCACATACAGTTAAGATTCTCATAATAAGGAATGGCATAAGGTTCGTGTATAAAAATATAGATGGGAGCTAGCTAGATTAAACTAGTTGAACAAGGACTTCGGCAACTCTAATATTTAGTGCAAGTGGCCACTAGACAAGCCAAAAACTTGTATATTTTGATAGAGTGAATAATAGAGGGTAGGTTTTTGAGGCCCTGCGCCATCTGCGCTTGCCTAATGCCCGTTACGCTGTCGAGGCCTCAGTGGCCAACAGCATAGAGTCATCAATAAAAAAACAAAAAAAAAGAGTGTGTGTACTTATGTACACGCGTTAGAAGTTATACTTCTTAACCTCAAATCTATAAATCATTTTTCTCTATCGCGCCAAAAGAAGCTAACTTCACGATGTAGAATTTAGGTGTCGGTGTGCGCATGCATCGTAAAAATTCACTCTCATCATTTTTCTCTATCGCGCCAAAAGAAGTATAACTTCAAAAATAAAAATCCAGGGTAGGTACTGACGTGACGGTGCGGTTGATGACGGCGCGGCCGCAGAGCGCGCGGCGCGGCGCGCAGGCGGCCCACTCGCCGAGCGCCCAGCGCGGCTCCGACACGGCGCAGGTGGCGCGCTGCAGCGTCGCGCCGCACTCGCGCCCGCCGCCGCTGCCCTCCTCTATTACCTCTCTGACACAACAAACATCATGTCGTTTACGTGTGTGTACGCTTGCATACGTGCACATAAATCTACCTACCTATTTATTAAAAAAAAAAAATCTTTTTTTTAAACCTTACGTTTTCCTTAAAAACTACAAAAAAATTCTGAATCACTACATAGTATAAAACAAAGTCGGTTTCTCTGTCCCATGTCCCTTTGTATGCTTAAATCTTTAAAACTACGCTACGGATTTTGATGCGTTTTTTTTAAATAGATAGAATGATTCAAGAGGAAGGTTTATATGTAAAATAACATCCATTAAATAGTGGAAAAATACTGTTATTTTTGAGGTTTCTAATGTGATGTCGTTAATTATATTTTTTTTCCGCTTACATTGCAAACGCAGACTGAACCCTACGAGATTTATCAAAATAATGTACTAATTATTTGTACACATTGAAAAGGTCTACAGAAAACTCCGCGATGGTATATGTCTATCTCTTATGGATATAAGAGATATGGATATTATGGATATTATGGATATAAGAGATAGACATATACCATCGCGGAGTTTTCTGTAGACCTTTTCAATGTGTACAAATAATTAGTACATTATTTTGATAAATCTCGTAGGGTTCAGTCCCACAGTAACATTTTTTGTTTATACCCGTGCGAAGCCAGAGCGGGCCGCTATGTTTTTATATACAACGTTCACAGTTTTTCTGTAGTGTATTTAGTAAGTATCAGCATTGCACCCGTGCGAAGCCGGGGCGGGTCGCTAGTACTTTATAAAGAAAGAAAAAAACAATTAATTTTAACGCACAAAACAAACAAAATACACAATAAAACATTAACAGACAAAAATATAATAATTTCTATAATTACATTAAGACATAAACAAATATTTAGATGATTAAAGTTTCAGTTGTCGCTGTAGTGTCCAATGCTACAAAAAGTGGTTAGTGCTCAGCATGGTGCTGCTAATTTCTTAGCAGCGCTGGTTTACAGCACTAACCTTCTTATATTTTCTGTCCATTTTATAGGTAAAACTGTTCAATGATGAAGGCAGATTAACAAAAATACAATCTATAATTTTATATGAAATAGTGTCGCGAGCGAGCGAGACAGCTGCCGTGCCTTACTGCACCTTAACTTATTTAGACTGTGATGGAAAATGCCTTGTCTTGTTGTTGTATGTACACTGTACAGTGTGGTCTACCAGTGGAATCTAGAGAAGAATCGATCAAACCGTTCCGAAGACGGGTCTGAGCAGTAGCGCACTTGTAGCGCCTCACTCAACTGCCGTCTTTGTACTTCTTCACTCTACAAAACTTCAAGGCTAGAGTGAATAAGTACCTTATAGGTCGTCGTGCTCCATCTTAGACCACAACGTCGCTTAACATCAGGCGAGTTGGTGGTCAAACGCGACATATTTTACATTAAAAAAAAAAAGAACGAATCAAAGGTTTCCCGAGAATTTGGGAATGACTAGTAGAAGATCACTATGATGCGTGTGTGTGTGTGAGTGTGTGTGCGTGCGTGTACCTGGTCCGGAAACGAAAGGCGGCACGTGAGCCAGGTTCGGCGGCGCACGGGCCCCACTGAGCCCACGGGCCCGCAGCACAGTCGCGTGCGCATCGCACGCTGCACGGCCCACGGAGCAGCGACGGAAACTCTACATCGTACGAGTACCCATCGGTGGAAGCTTCACGGACACGACTCGGACCTACAATACATACATTGCATTGTCACCATTTTCTATGCTTCTTTGTTAAGTTCTTGTCATTTTAGATAGGTATATTATGATTATGTGCACGACTATGGACTGGTTCCGAAATAAATGATTTTTAATTTTAATTTAATTTAATTATTGCTACCAAATTTTCTGTAGGGACGAGTATAGTAGTATGAGAGAGCTATAGTATTTTCTGATCAAAAGCAACATCTTCTTAGGGTCGGTTTAGAACAAACGAAAAAAATGCTCAAAACATGTTTGACGTCATTGAGAAATTAACCATATCATCATAGCTTAGAATACAAAATCCTATTATATCAATATCTCTATTGATATTATATTATATTATATTATATTGATATTATATCAATATCTCTATTGATATAATAAGCCAGTGCGTCGCCGCGAAATTATGCCATGTCAATGACGTCAAAATTGCTCAAGCATTTTTCCGTTCGGTCCGAACCGATCAATAGTAGTCTTACCAGTCAACGGATGGTATTTCTTGCAGACGTCCATCGGTACGTCACGACCTGCGACCATGCAGCGGGCAGCTCGCAACGCCCTGCCTTCTCCGCACTCCAGTCTATGCGAGAACAGTTCACTTCGTGAACAAGCTTTGCTATTAAAATCATGATACTTTGACGACATAAACATGACACGATCGTTTGTAGTAAAAACTTACCCAGAAGGAAGAATGCAATCGGAGTCAGAAGGCAATAGTTCTAAAGACACGTTTTTGCAAACGCAGCTTGGAATATCCGGCTCTGAAGCGTCCAAATACCTACAAAAAAGCAAACAATGTACTTGAACTACAGAATCTAAACCTAAGCTTTTGTGTTAACTAGCTAGTCTAAAATAGATACCTATATATAAGAGGTGGACAAGACAAAAACAATGTCGATTGCTCTAGACTTAACCAGCAAGAGCCAATCTTTTCTCAACTTTGATGGATAGATGCCATTAGTCAAAGTGCTATAAACTCACTTCAAAGGCTCCAGGCAGATGACGTCACAAGTTAGAGGCTTGATAGTGTCACAGGGGACCTGGCACGCCGCTACACTGCGTGGCACGAGCTGACCTGCGCACGCGCCTGCCTCCACTCGGTGCGACTCTGAGCCACACCAGATACCTAGGAGGGAGATGACACGTTACCACAACCGAATAGAGTTAGCCACTCGACCTTAGATATGATCGTGCTTGCTTTATGACGGTTTAAACATTTATAATGGGTTAAAGACAGTATTTTAACAAGCACAAAGTTAGTGTTTTGCACTTGATAACGACAGTTTTATGAGATTGAAAAGCTAGACGCTTGACCACACTTCAGCTGGTTTAAAATTACGATTTCTGGTTAAACGTGCTCAACACATAATTATTTTCTGGAATAAAAATCAGCCTTGGCAGAGATATTAAACGTTTAAAACAAGAATGACAATATTACACATACTCTTCTAGTTCAACTTACTTCGCTTCCTAAACCCAACACCACAGAGCAGTCCAGAGGGTAGCTTGCATGTGCTCCATTCGCCAGTGACCCACAGCACGGCTCGGGACCGGCACGAGGCGGGCACGGGGCAGTCCCGAGTCTCCTGGCGCGGACCGCAACTGGGCCCTCCGTGCACGGTCCGTACTCGGGTTTGTTTTCCGGGGTCTGGGTTAACGAAAATCGATTAAATTCAAATTCTCTATCATTTATTTGCTAGGAACATGATAACATGGTAGGTACATTACATAATCAAATGTTTGCTCGAAATGGTACATAAAAGTTCTTATATTCTAATACAAACGAACAGCATGCCCGTGCTAAGTCAGGCGTGCAAATAAGTAAATTATGCTTAAAATAATCATAAATTACATTACATTAAATATGTAATTTATTTCAAACTAACAAATTTCTCGTAGTCGAAAAATTCCTTTCTACTATAAAATTTAAAAGGAAGTTAATACCTGAATGGTGGCTAACTTTTTTGCTGTTAACAAACAGTACACGTCGATAGAAGAACTGTCTTCTATCGATGTGTAATAAGAAAACCGAAAGAAACACCAAGTTTCATTTTGAAGAAAGAATCGAGAAATATTATGAAAGGTACTTTGGAAAAATCAACGTTGATATTTCATAAAGTTACTTAAGCATTACTGCATTGTTTTACTTACCACAAGTGTTAGGGCACGGAGACCATGGCATCCAAGCTTCCACTTTGCATCCTCGATGGCATCTGACAGTGCAGGCGCGACGCGATGCTGGTCTCTTTAGTGGAGCACATCTGCAAATTAATCAGCATCGTACAGAACAAGTCTGTTTTTCTTCGTCTAAAATGTTATGGTAGAAAGAATGGAAAAGATTAACTTACAGAGCCTCCCGTACGACATCAGCGTTGTTTTGGACGCACATAACATCCCGGACCATCTCGCCTTCTTCTACGCATGGTTCTTCGTCGTCGCTTTCATTGAATGGTTCTCCATCCTAAAAATGTATTGATGACTTAACGGATTCAATCGAACAACTTATTTTGCCAACCATTGAACGAGTAAGCGCTATTAATAAATAATAATAAAGTCTAAATAGTACATTTAGAATAGTATTTCCAAATTTGGAAAAAAATGATTTTTTTTTCTCTTGTAGTAGCGTCTTAGAGTTATACTTTATACGACGTTTTAAGCTTCATCTCTTACCAGCAGGTCAGTGTAATTATTTGACGGTATGTAATCCTGGCCCCTCTTCTCGCAAGGTCCCCAGGGGGTGGCGAGCCAGGAGTAAGTAGCGCAAGCGTGCGTGTTGCACGTCTCATTCTGAATCAATTGGTCTTCTGAAGGACAGGGCCAGCCATCTGGATAAGGTATGACGTCAATAAGGATTGATTCGATGAGGCATCAACGACTTTTAGATTCACTTGTGACTGACCGGGTGAGGCGTGAGCCAGTATATGCCTGGAGCGCGTGCGTTGTGGGCGTGGGTGGTGTGCGGCAACACAAGGCGCTGCGCACGGTGACCACGCTGCCCACGCCGACACCACGCAATCTCCAGCGCATGCGATCCTGCACCGTTCGCTCCTCGCAGGCGCACCCGTGCCGCTGCACCATGCGCGCTGAGCTTCTTTCTGCTTACACAGATAAGCAACATATAACAGTAGCAGTTTCACAACAAAATGCCCTTAGGGAAATGCAAACTTTGTCTATTCTCTTTCTCTTTCTTTGTATCTTCAAAAGCCGTGCCACAGACCGGCGTCTCCCCACATGTTAGGAAGTTTCTTTCAATAGCTAGTCTAGCTTCGTGCTTACCCCATCGTGTCCGACACATCTCAGGTCCCGACTTCGCTTGCCTGGGCCGCAGGCGGTGTGCGGCTGGTTAAGTACACATGGGCCCCAGGGCAACGCGTGCCACGACGCGCACCGGGGGGTGCTGCAGGTGCGCTTCTCCTCGAGTGGGGGGCACGGCGCCCCGCCCCCGGAAGCAGCTGAGATCACTCGACGACGACGGACGCTGTAGCCTATGGTGAAAAATTGAGCTCGAAACATAGACCATGCCTTTCAAGTTTATAAACCTAGTAAGCTCCATCAGTTTTAAAATTTCGTGCTTAGGGAATCACTTCGTGACACTAATGAGAACTAAAGATGAACTAAAAGAAGGTAACAACGTACCAGTGGTTGTAAGTTGTTGAACTGGAAACAGCGGGCAGCCATCGGTAGGCTGACAAGCACCCCACTCACTCCATTCTCCCACTTCGCAATCTCGAGGACAGGGCACCTGTATTTATTAGGAATATTAAATTATGCGCTACGGTTTTTTACAAGACTGTTTTTGTATGCAGCATCAGGACTTACCTCACATGGTTGCACGAGGGTGGGCATGGGTGCGTGAGCGCACTGAGCCGGGTGCAACGCGCGACCATCAGCTCGCACGCAGGTGGCCTCTCGTCGCTGCACGCCTCCTCCACAACTGGTCTGGCTGTCCCTGTCTACGTCATCTATGTCGTCGTCTCCGTCATCGTAGATAGCGTCGTCATCGTCGGCTTCATCATCGTCTTCATTCGCTGATGAGTAATAAAAGATGTTGTTGATTAGCTATTATTTATTATTGATGTAGGAATACTACTACTTTAAGTATTAGGTACGACTATTACATTACAAATTCTACTCATAATATTGTTATTTAATACATTGACATTTGACATCAATTAAAGTTGACTTCCAGTTGTGATTTTTCCTTTAAGCCACTTACAAGGTATATTGGTGGTGGGCATCTCGACAGCGACGCGACACGGGCCCCAAGCGCCAGGAGTCCAGTGCGCACTGGCTTCAAGCGCTGCCGGTCTCACTTCCTCCACTACATCGCACTCTTTGCCACCTCCTGTCAAAGCAAAGCATCGTCAGTTATTGACAAGTCTGAGACTAAATATACAGAAAACGATGATTAAAAAAAAGAGAATGTGGAGAGCTAGACAAAAAAGAGACAAATTACCTTGTGGGAGTTTCCTAAGCCGCCGCGTACGCACCAAGGCACCGTCAGGTCTGGGCCGCCACGGCAGCCACTCTCCCAAGGTGCAGTCCTCGCGGATCACACATACTCTCAACGTACCTATCTTCGAAATTGCATTACCGCAATACCTTAAAAAAAGTAAATTGTTGATAGGATCTACTTACAAGAAAGTAGTTTTCCACTGCCTCTTTTTTACATTTTTTTTTACTATCACACTGCACCTTAACATTACAGCTGGTTAAAAATTCACCTTGACTATACCCATTGTACCTATCTACAGTTCTCTGACCCTTTATGGAATCAAAAATTCAGTGAACATTGATATCTCCCTGGAGAATCGTAGAGTTTTTTGCTGAGTCTCCGATGTTGTAGGTAGGTCCGTAAGATCTTTTGATACTTTTGTAATAATCGAGCAATTCTTGCTTGAATGTAAATTCCATACATCGCGTCATATTTCTATACGGCTATATCAGAAGCGCATAAAATATTTTAAGATCCATAAACTCCCAGCAGTGGAGCTTCCAGCACTATACAATTTTGACGACTACACAATATGATGATACTGCGGCAGTTTCCCGTCAAATGTAATGGTCGCCAGGAGAACTTTATGCGCTCGTTCGATCCGCTTTCCTGATATGAGATCGTATCTCCGTATTTCTGTATCCGAAAAATAAAGCGATGCGTCTAAATTGTCATACATTCTTGTGGCATTGCGGAACATTTCACAACAATATATTATTATGATTTTTACTCATAATAGAATAGACTAAAACTAAATTCTAAATAAGTTCACTAGAAGTAAGAAAGAAACGTTACGAAAATCATTAGATCAACGATCCTAAAGATGTACCTACATGTTCATGATATGAAAAATCGTATAAGTAAAAAAAAGTATATAAAGGGCATCATAGGGTCTTATCTTGATCGTGAAAGGTCACTTACGTTAAAAGTGTGCAAAAGTATGTACTTAAGTGTGTTTCCATTTACTTATTTCTTCTTATTTAAACTTGAGCTATCGCGATGGCAGCCTAATTGGGAGAAGGCCAGAGGGAGCGGGTTCGAACCCAGCCGACGACACGCACCAATTTGTTCATTGTGTGAGCATATGTGTGCATATTGTATGTCATCTGCTACATGACTGGAGCCCGGTGTATGGCGACAGGCTCGCCCCCTGTCACATTTGGGACTAAATATCGTCCGGCGAAGTATGAGTGTTGTATTACACCTCTGCCAACCCCCTCGGGGGAAAGGCGTGACGATATGTTTATGTATTTAAACTTGATTTAATGTAAACATACAGAGTAAATATACCGAGAAAAAAAAACATACTAGGTAGACGAACATACACCTAGACGAAGTCGGCTTTTAATCCCAGAAAATGTTTGCTTCCTGTAGATTAGCGGGTAAAACCTCACGACGCAGCTAGTATAAGACCGCGGTGACCTACTTAGTGAGGGCGATAAGAAGAAATTCACGACGCAGAAAGTTGACGACGTCTTACGGGTTTCATGTGATGAATTGGAAATTTAGCTGAAGGTGCTTCGGCAGTTTAGGAGCGGAGAGCTTCTGTGTAAGTAAGTGCTCGTTCGAAGCAGACGATGTGCGTTTGCATACATTGATGGAGATTTACATTCTCACATTTTAGTATGAAAACAAGTTTTATGTTTTTTATCCGCGGTTTCAACTGGCAATTTTCTGGGATAAGAGTGCCGTTTTTAAAGTGTTCTATGTTAAAGTTTTAGCAAGAGTGATTCAGCAGTGAAAGAGGAACAAACAATTGGAGGGACAAATAAAGTCGCTTTCATTATCATTATTATCACTGTGTCAAGTCTGAGATGAACGAGACGATCTTGAAAATAGATTTTGCTACACTGGGCCATTACACCTTGTTGGATATTTAGTTTTATCTTTCGTTTAAATATTTAACTCAAGGAAAATATCTCTCCTTTATCGCTCTTAGAGATTTAGGAGAGATATTTCTTTCATAGACTCTCTCCGCATGCTAAAATGACGCCCAGGCTTGAATCTCGATTGATAACTGGTTTTACCATCTTAATATATATATAAATTACGTGTCACGTTGTTTGTCCGCTATAGACTCCTAAACTACTTAACCGATTTCAATCAAATTTGCACACCGTGTGCAGTTCGATCTAACTTAACAGATAGGATAGCTCACATATATATATATGTATTTTTATAAATAATAAACGCGAACAAAGTCGCGGGGTGACAGATAGTATTATATAAAAACAGTTTTAAATCGAGATTCATGACTGCGAGCGTCGTTTTTGAATACGGCCCTCAGTCTCGTAGAATTTTTTTAGAGCCTACTATGCAAAAGTTTGCCTTCTATAGTTACGCTTTTATACTTACAGAGTTTCAACGAATTGCCCATCCTTTCTTCGACACTGAACTTGACGTCTTTGCAGGCCAAGCCGGGGACTGTGCACTAGCGAGTTTGATTCCAATCTTATCATCCTGCAAAAAACAGTTAAATACAGCATATACAATTTTAATTATTTTTTGCCATGTCATACATACCATGTCAAGTATTCCAAATGGCGTTTTTACCGAGAGGCTTCTCTTTTAAATCGACTTCCAAAAGAACAGAGGGTGTCAATTCGACTGTATGTATTTTTTCTTCTAATGAACTTTTTGTCCAAACATTAAAATATGAGCTAATGCTGTGGTTGACAAGAAAACCTCTCTGTATCATAATACCGAAGAAGATCAATTAAGCATAGTATTAAAGAAAATCTGACAGACCAAGTAACATTATTAAAAGAAAAACAATAAGCCCGGCTGCAAAATATTGTACCTTATGTCACATTCATTATCAAGGCGAGTCAAATGACACCTCATATGTCGCAATCCATCAAGCTGTTCAGGCTGTAGGACATGCCAAAGAAACCGCACACATACATACAAACATCCATACATACATACACACTTACATACATACATTTGAAAACCATAACCCTTCTTCTTGCTCAGTCGGGCAAAAAGTACCTACCTATATAATATTCGAAGAAATTATAAATTGATTTTCAAAAATAATTTGTGAGCAAACACAACTCTAGACCAAGTAATTGTTCACTGTGTTCACTGTTCTTTGGTTTAAATGTTTGAATAGAACCCAACTACCGAAACTCAGTTGAATTTCAGTCGACTACTCAGTTGAATCGTATGCAGAATGCTTTAGTATTACATAGAGCCACGGTATAATACTATACTCCGCCAGGTTTAGCAGACGTCAATCGATGCTTCAGCAAGACCGAAATAAGTCGTTTACAACAAATTCGAAAGAGACGGATGACGATGACGTCATTACGTGTTCGCTAAACGCTAGACCTTGTTTTTATGGATCATGCATAGAGCCATCGTACCTTTCAACTGGCCTCGTAGCATGTTCGCCTTGTCCCGCGAGAGAGCAGTCAGTCCAGCGCCCCACGTGAATGGAGTACTGAGAGTCTTTCACCGGTGCCTCTGTCAAAGAAATACCTACAGTTAGTACTAACCCTCGTAATTATAAATAAATAAATAATCAATAAATTCTGGACCTTCCAGACGCGGTCGCCTGACCCCAAACTAATCAAAGCTTGTACTTTGACTGCCAGGGACTGATATACATACTTAGATATTTTTAAATACATACTTAAATACATATTAACACCCAGACATAAAACAAATACAAATCTTCATCACATAAATGTTTGCCCTAGGTGGGAATCGAACCCACGCCCCCAAGCTCAGAAGGCAGGTTCACTACCAACTGAGCCACCGACGCAGTCAATTCTTGCTTATTTATTCATTTGCTTTATACAGCTGGACGAATGGACAAATGTCTCCACGGAGTCCGCCCCCAGCCCCGACAAGGGCTGGGCGGACTGTCCGGGGGCACGATTCTAAGTATAGCCCGACATGATAGCGCCGCGTAGAACTCGGAATTTTAAAAAAGATTGGAAAGTGCTGGCAAGACCAAGACAGACAAAAACAGAAGAAATTGGGGAGCAGCAGTGAGACAATTATGTGGGCACGTAAACTATAGCAAAGAAGAACATATTTGGATACAATAAATTGTTATACTATATCATTCGAAATGACAGATTTAAGTCTATACTTAAATCAGTCATTTCTAATGATATAACGTCACGTAATAACTAACGAGGAAAATATTTAGTTACGAGTTCAATATTGTTCACAAAACTGAGAGAACCGAATACGCCAGATTTTGTTTTTTCAAAAACACAAAAATGTAATAAAACAAAGGACACCTTACAAAAAATGTTAAAACGACTATTGTGTTGCTGATTTTCGGACGACGTTGTTGTTTTAATTGTTTTACGTAAGTTTGCCTAAACACTGAACAGGTTGTAGGTATATTTACTAAGTAATGTGCAGCCTCAGGGAGGAGGCAAAGGGAGAAAATGAACCAAAGGAGAAGGGGAGTAAATCAAATTAGCTTCAAGAGTGCTCGGAGTGTTTACATCAACTAACCGATAATGAAAGCGTTTAGACGGGAGAGGCAAGACGCGAGAGGACGGCTGGCGCTGGAAGTGTTCGTATTTTAGACATTCTAGACTAGCTATAGTTGTAGTCTGCAGTTTTGCACGCTATTATACAGATATTTGAGTTTTATGAAATAAAAACTTCCCGCTGAAAACTTAGGGGTGTTATTATACCGTCAAAGTAAAAGTAGATTATGCGCCGAGGGGACATTATGTATATAGAGCCCTGAGTGAAGCGAGGGGTTCAAGCCACCCAAGACAAAGACACTGGTTTGTCCTAGAGGTGAATATTCTACTTTTCACACCTTCTGCGAGACCTAAGTGTGAGGCAATAAAAAGTAACTCTGAAAATATAGTACTCCAAACAACGTCAAACTTTTTTCTTTCTCACCCATTCAGGGGAATTCGGTGTCGCACGTCATGTGCATTTTCTAGTGCAAGTACCTAATCATGGGTTTTCTTAAATGATAGGATGATGATGATGATGAGGTGATGATGACGATCATGAATCTCTCCCTTTTCCCCATTCCAGTAAACTTATGGACACTTTACTGAAACTTCAGGTGAAGTTTTGTAGAGAACACGTAAAGTCGCGTTTCGCTATGTTTTGACGTGACAACGTCTTATAAATTGGTTTGCCGGGTGACACTTCAAGAAACTGCGTTACGCTCCGCTCACGTTATGCGCTCACAATGAGAGCGAGTGAGAGGCACGCGTCCCTTCCACTCGGGCATGGTTAGCCCGCCTAAGAGCGAGAGAGACAGACATAAAAAGTCGTTGTCACGTAAAACTTTCGCCCGTATACCGACTTTACAGGCAACCAATTTTTTTTTATCATTTGCCTACACTCGTGCACGTTAACGAACCAATATTTATTAACAATCTACCATTATTACACTTTAACACTCGAAGTATCACAAGTTTTATAAAATAATACAAAATTACGACGCCACATTTTCGATTCCCGCCAAAAACCCCCGTCATATTACATACTCTTTGCCCCGTCCTAAGTTTTAAATTTCGTGGAGCTTATGGTCCAGCTGCCATTTTTTCTCTTGGTGGCCAGTTCAATTTTCGAATAAACTTTTTTTACCTATGCTGAGTCTTCATTCCATTTAAACTCTTTGCTCGAAAACTCCCTTAGGATTTTCATACAACTTTATTTGCCTAAAGGCAATGCCTTGCTCTACGTCGAGACGACGATGTAATACTTATGTAAGGTAGTGTAATAATGTAAGTTGTAAGACTTTAAAATGCAATTGGTAATTGTCGAGCAAGTGGTGTGAAAACCACTTTTAGTACATCAGTTTGCCAAATTCGGAAGGAAAAATCGAGTCCCCATACAAAATTGATCACGTAAACAGTTATTTTGTAAGACTCGGTTATTTTTTTTCGATTTTTGAATCCCTGAGGTACCTACCCATTACTCGTAGTACCTACTCGAGGGTATAAGCTACCTGCATACCAAACCCCAAAATCTGGTAGGCTGTTTCAGCATGGAGAAATAACAAACACTCTCAGAAACACACACACCCTCTCACTCACTCACGAACATACACATCTAAAATGAGTATTCTAAAGCAAACAAATTATTGTGAAACTTAGTACCAAATACATAGTTGTTTTCTAGGTCTGTACGAGTATATGCTATGCTCCATGTCATGTAACCGTGTATCTATCGGGTGGGGAGCGTGGGACCGCTGCTGCCGAGCAAATATTTGCCCGACATGAAATCGATAACGCAAAATTGCACTTTGTGGAGCAATGGATGCTCTGCTCAAATCCCAGCTCAAACATAGTATTTGCATTGGAAAATAATTGCTCTCGAACCAATAATAACAAAAACAAACAACCAATTATTTTAGAGCTAAAATGACGTTTTGCTCTTGTATTTTGTTACTTTTTGACATCGAAATGATTACTTAAATCAGATGTTATGAAATTTGAGTATGAGAGTCGGTAGGTATTACGCTTTTCACGGGGAAGGCAAAAGATATTCTTTTTTCAAGAAATAGCGAAAGTTACTAAATGGAGTAACAAGTCAAATTAAAGGATATTTGGTCGTGTTGCGGGGAGTAGGTGCCTATGTAGTGTAGGCAATTGTGGCGAAATAATACTCCCAGGTATCAGAAACGTACGACACTTTAATTGTGTATTTTCCACATATATTGCGTGGTACATGTGCAATGGGCAGTGCGCGAGTGAGTGGCAGGGCGCGATTATACGTGCGCGTTGGTCAGTGGTACTGGCTGACTGATTGAACCGCGGGCGCCGCACGCCGGGCGGCCGGACGCGGCCTTGAATGTTTATACCCCTCTCTCTCGCACACCTGCTTAGGTAGAGGCGCTGGTGTCGCCACACCACCCACCCACGGAGAAAAGTACTCTCCGAGTACAAAAAAAAAAAATGAAATAAACAATATTGAAAACAAAACAAAAACAAAATAAAGATTACAAAATGATAAAGATTAAAGACATATGATAAGGTTTAGATTACAATTAAAAAACTTAGCATCTTACGATTTTAACACAAAAACTTAACATAATAATACTTAAGAGAATAACATAATAGTCATAAGACTGTTAATTTGAGCAGATTTATGATCAACGAATTTACAAATCTAACACGTCCCTAAATCTTACTCTACGCCCTGACCGAGTAGTAACAGCTTGGTTAGGCAAGGCAGGAAACGTAGGAGACGCAAGTGTCGGCGTCGTCGCCGGGGCAGAGAGCGCAGGCGGTCGCGTAAAAAGCGTAGCCTGGGGCGCCGGAGATCCCGGTGCGGGTTGTTCGGTCTCGGGCAATAAATGGGCGGGCTTGAGCCTGTCTATGCTAACAGTAGCTTCCCTTCCGGCTATGTCTAGACGAAACGTTTTTTCGTTCCGTGATATCACTCTGTAGGGCCCCGTATAGGGCGACTGCAGGGGGCGTCGCACGGTGTCGTCGCGTAGAAAAACATGAGTGGCACTGGCTAAATCTTTGTAGACAAACGATTTTGTTTGTGAGTGGCGCGAAGCTGCAACCGGACGTAGATCGGCCATTCTCGAGCGCAGTTGAACTGAAAAATCGTTCAGATCGTTTAGTCGAGGGGGACCCGGTGCAAAGAGTTCGCCCGGTAAGCGCAGAGGCTCCCCGTATACGAGTTCAGCTGATGAGCATCCCACGTCCTCCTTCAGGGCAGAACGTACGCCTAGTAGGACGAGGGGGAGAGCTCGGTGCCAGGTATCGTTATGGCACATTAGAGCAGCTTTCAATTGACGGTGAAACCGCTCGATCATTCCGTTAGCTTGCGGGTGGTAGCTTGTGGTTCTTACACGTTTGGTCGCACCGATGTTTAAGAGTTGGTTGAAAAGATTTGACTCGAATTGGCGGCCTTGGTCAGTAGTTACCGTGACGGGCACACCGAAACGTGCGATCCAACCGTGTAGGAACCGTTCAGCTACCTCCTCAGCGGTGATGGTGGTCATAGGCCATGCCTCTGGCCATCGCGAAAAACGGTCGATGGCAGTTAGGCAGTAGGCATAACCGTCAGAAATCGGCATCGGTCCGATGATGTCCAAATGAACATGACGAAATCTGGATGATGGTGCGACGAAATTACCGAGAGGTGCCGACACATGACGCGTCACTTTACTCCTCTGGCAGGGCAGACAGGCGCGGGCCCACTTGCGACAGTCTCGGTTCATGGATGGCCACACGAAACGGTCAGACACCAAGCGTGCAGAAGCCTGCGCGCCGGGGTGACTGAGGTTGTGGATCTTATTGAAATAACCGCGACGAAAGGAAGGTGTTACGTATGGTCGCGGCTTTCCAGTTGAGGTGTCACAATAAATGGATATTTCGCTACCAGGAATGCACACTTTTTCCAATTTAAGGGAGGAGTGTTTTCTGGCATCCTGGAGCTCGTCGTCTGTGGCTTGTTCTTCAGCCAACGCTGTGAAACTCTCTTCGAGGCTGATGGCTTCAACCCTTGACATTGCGTCAGCAACCACATTGTCTTCTCCCTTTACGTGTACAACGTCAGTTGTAAATTGGGAAATGAAGGACAGCTGGTTGAGCTGGACTGGGGGAAGCTTTTCACGGCGTTGAGTGAAAGCGTATATGAGCGGCTTGTGGTCGGTGTAAATTGTGACGTGTTGAACCTCCAAGAGGTGGCGAAAGTGTTGTACACTTTCGTAAACCCCAAGGAGTTCGCGATAATACGCGGGCCACTGAGCTTGTTTGTCTGTTAATTTCTTGCTGAAAAACGCCAATGGTTGCCACTGGTCGTCGACTTTTTGTTGGAGGCAAGATCCTACGTGGGCTGAAGAAGCGTCTGTGAAAAGTCCCAGCTCAGCGTCGCTAACTGGGTGAGCAAGGAGGGTGGCATTTATGAGGCTATCCTTGCACTTCTGAAACGCATTTTCGAGTTCAGACGTCCAGGGTACTGGTTTCGCACCTTTAAGCTTCGAAGAAGCTAGGACGTTGATGAGAGGGGCTTGCAGTTCTGCTGCCCTGGGGAGAAATCGGCGATAAAAGTTGATCATGCCGAGGAATCTGCGGAGTCCTTGCACGGTTTTCGGCAAGGGGTAGTTCCGCAGCGCTTCAATTCTCTCTGTCGGAGGGATTGTGCCGTCTTTCTTGATCCTGTACCCTAAGAAAGTGACCTCATCAGCACCGAAAACGCATTTGGATGCGTTGACTACCACTCCGTAGTCGGACAGACGCTGAAACAAGATGCGGAGGTGTTCCAGGTGGTCTCTTGCTGTCCTGGAGAACACCAAAACATCATCCACGTATGGGTAACAGAAGTCGAGTCCCCTCACGACTTCATCAATAAAACGCTGAAAAGTTTGTCCAGCGTTTCGAAGACCGAAAGTCATGAAGGGAAACTCGTACAGACCGAATGGTGTGATGATTGCGGTCTTGCAGATGTCAGCTCCATGAACAGGCACTTGTTGATAGGCCTTCACAAGGTCTATGGTGCTGAAGACGGCGGCTCCAGCAATGTTGTGGGAGAAATCCGCGATGTGCCGAACGGGATATCGATCTGGTATGGTCCTAGCGTTCAGGGCCCGGTAATCCCCACACGGTCGCCAACCTTCTTCTCCCTTCTTTGCCATGTGTAGTGGTGAGGCCCAGGGACTATCTGATGGCCTGGCTGTGCCACAATTCACCATATCGTCAAATTCCTTTTTGGCCGCAACTAGCTTCTGCGGAGCGAGGCGGCGTGGACGGCAGGAAACTGGTGCACCATCGGTTGTTACAATATGGTGTACTGTGGTGTGTTTCATTTGCCGTGGAAGTCCTGGAGGTCGTGTTAAGTCTGGAAATTGCTGGAGAAGTATAAAATAGGGTGAGGACTCGTTGACTGACACGGCCTTCACGCTTACTTGTCTAATTTGCGCGACTACGGCTGCTGTGGTTAAGCTTGTGTTCCCATCAATTAGGCGTTTGTGTCGCAGGTCGGGTAACAAGTTGTAGTAGCTTAGAAAGTCTGAACCTATTATAGGAGTCTCTACGTCAGCAATTGTAAATCTCCACTGAAAGTCACGGCGTAGACCAAAATTTAGTCGAAGAAAGATGCTGCCGTATGTTTTGATTGTGCTGCCGTTAGCCGCTGCGAGTTGATAACCTGTTCCTGAAGTAGCGTGACCTTTGGCTATGCGTTGCGGATAGCAACAAAGGTCACTACCAGTGTCAATAAGGAATCGGCGTGCGGTCGACTTGTCTGTGACAAATAAACGGCGGCAGGATATGTCGCGATCAGTGGCCGCGTCTACTGACCGCTGTTTACGTTTCCCGAGCTTTGGTCTTTCCAGCTGCATGGGCTAACGCATTTAATAGCCTTTTGCATGTAGGTACGGTGGTACCAACACAAGGAAGAACGCGACGATGATCTGGAAGCAGGAGTCGATCTGTTGTCGTTCGTGCGCGACCGTGATCGGGATCGAGAGTCTGCACTAAGTGCTTCGACAACTTTTGTCAACTGCTCGACCCGAAGCGACAGCTGCATCAGCTCAGATGACTGAGAAGCAACAGCATGAACTGCCGGTGCTGCTACTTCGACAATTTTGTCGGCTATGTCGGCCGCTTTCTCCAAGGCCAGGTCTTCCTGCGCGGCTAAAATGGCCTGTACGCTTCCTGGCAAGCGACGCATCCAGAGTTGGCGGATAATATCGTCGCTTTTAAAGTCCGATCCCGCCAAGGAGCGGAGGCGGCGCAAAAATTGCGAAGGCTTACTGTCTCCTATGTCTTCTTCCCCCAATAGGCGCCTGACCCTCTCTTCGCTGGAAGCAGATAGGCGCTTTATGAGTTCCGCCTTTAGGTATTGGTAGCGATCCGGCCGGTCTGGTGGGTTTTCGATAATGTCGGCTACCTCGCCGGCTATCTTTGAATCGAGCATCGCTACCACGTGACTATACTTGGTCTTTTCTTGTGTGATGCCCGCTATTTCGAACTGAGCTTCTACTTGCCCAAACCAAACGGTGGGCTTGTCAGCCCAAAAGACAGGTAGTTTCACTGTAACTGCCATTGCCCGTCGGTCTTGGTTAGCCAGAAGCTGTTCCAGCTGTTCTTGGAGCAGTTTGATTTGCTGTTTCTCAGAAGTTGCCATTATTGTAGAGAACAGAGGAATTCAAAAGACCAAAACCGGAAGTGAAGCTACCAAGCAGACGTAAACCGGAAGTGACGTTACTCGGCCAGTGTAAAACCGGAAATGACGTGATAAGTCGTAATCAGTAATTTTAGGAACCGGAAGTTAGGGATAAAATCGTCAATGAACCAATAACACCACTGACAACTCGATCAGGAACTTACGACAATGTACAAACGAATTAATAATAATATAGTTTGATAGTAAAAGTTGTTGGCGTTCTAATTATTTGTTCAACAAAAATAAGTTTAGAACACACAGTACAGTTAAACAGTTATTTTTACAGACAATTAATACGACAAAAATGTTCTAGTACACAGGTATTACAGGTAGGTACAAAATATTGGTACAAAAAGTACTGGTTAGAACCAGTTATTTGGGTAAAATTACAACATGGTTGCCTAACACAAAATACAAAATCAAACTTGTTACTTGGTACTTGATGGGTAGGTACGGTTGTCTTGGTCGTCCGCTGGCCGCTCCAATCGAATGCGTCGATTCGGGAAACGCCGCCGAAGAAAAATGGCGTTCGATGTTGCCGGCCGGTGCTGCGACGACTTGACGTCGGGGTCACCAATTTGGTCGTGTTGCGGGGAGTAGGTGCCTATGTAGTGTAGGCAATTGTGGCGAAATAATACTCCCAGGTATCAGAAACGTACGACACTTTAATTGTGTATTTTCCACATATATTGCGTGGTACATGTGCAATGGGCAGTGCGCGAGTGAGTGGCAGGGCGCGATTATACGTGCGCGTTGGTCAGTGGTACTGGCTGACTGATTGAACCGCGGGCGCCGCACGCCGGGCGGCCGGACGCGGCCTTGAATGTTTATACCCCTCTCTCTCGCACACCTGCTTAGGTAGAGGCGCTGGTGTCGCCACAGATACCTACTAGTTCTTCTGCCCGTGACTTTGCTCGTGTTTCATAGCTGGCTCTTTAACACTGAGCTTTCTAATAGCGAAAGAATTTTAAGAATGGATTCAGTAGTTTGGGACATTACCCCCGACAAACAAACTTACGAACTCGAAAATGTTACCCGTTTATAATATCAATATTGAATAGACGTAGTATTTATTATATGTTCTGTGGTATAGATACAGATAGTATAGATACAATAATTTACAGTTACAACTCAGATCAACCTAGAGAGTAAGATGGCGCACGGCGTATAATTTAGGTGAAGCCAAAAACCATCCAAAAACTACGCTACTGTCGTTTAAGTACACAACACGCACACATAGACGCAAAAAAAAACTACGCTACTCGCACGGTAATTCTTACCTCGACATTATGTGCATTGGTTTATGGTATAATTTCGTGTACATTAATATACATAGCGCATTATAAAAGTGTGGCCAGGACTACATTTTGAGATTGTTTTTAAAAACTGTGCAGTTTTTTTACAAGTCCATTTTGAAAAAGCCGTAATATTAAACTCTTACAACATTTTTCAGTTTTAGAATATTAAATCTACTAAGGTTGTAATTATACTGGAACGGAAATTGCTAACATAGAGTTTGGGAATTAATATTAGTTTTCGTGCAATTCTAAATGTTTTTCATGGCAACATTACCACGCGCACACGTTTAAAAAGAAGTGGCTTCAGCGAGATATAACGCAGTGTTCCACCTTTTCCTCTAGGTAGATCTGAGAGTTACAATAACTGCGAAATAGCTAAATTTGGTACAAGAAATCAGTGCCATAACTTACTTAAACTTCAACAGTAGGTGGTACTTTAAAATAGTTAATAAGTTAATTTAAAAAGCTCATTAAACCTAAATAAACCAACTTTCTGTTGGTATTAGTGGAACGAGTAACTTACACCGCTATAAATTAAACTTCGACTCCCTTATACCCAACTTATTATTTTCAATCGCTTGTAATAACTACGGAATTTTGGTTCTGCCTCAATCCTATATTGTTTAAGTTTAATTGAATCTGGGAGTTTCGGCCTAACTTTGATTTAATAACCTGAATTCGGAAGTTGCCTTGGTTTGTTGAACGAAGGCAGGACTTTGAGGGGATTCGATATTTAATGTTTGTAAACCTAGTCACTAATGTAGTGTTATGCAATGTAATTGTAAAACTTAATCGATAGTTGATACATACAAATATTAGAGAGTAAGAAATAAGTTCTCTCATTTAATATTTTAATTAAAACTTTAAAAAAAAATCATTATCTGAAATTTTCACAATAGTGCTCGTGAAACCCAAAGCCAGCTTGCCAAGCAATATTCAAAGTTTCCGCTCTTAATTTCTCTCCTTTGTAGCTAAGATAAGGCAGTCTCTTATAAAATCCCTTGAAAATATATCTCAAACGAAGGCTCAAAGGAAATTAAACGGCAAACTCGTTTACGGCCTCGTCCCGATCCGGATTCATCAAATTAACGCGAGGCTATCAAGTAATTTGTTCGAGTGTCTTTTAGATAAATTGGAATTGGTATAATATTGTTGGGTTTTTTATAAATAGATTGACTATCCACCATTTTATTGTTATTGTTTTACACATTTTTAACAGTTAATTAGACTCATTTTAGCACAAAGCACGAAATGTGCGCATATGTTATCATGTAAAAGCAATTATTCAAATCCTATTCCATTTAAGCGTGCAATTCATTATGTAACGACAAACTAAACTTACAACGACAATAACGACATTTTTAAATCCTGAAATTCTGCAATCGAATTTTTTTCAAATAGCATCAATTTGCCATGATAGTGTGTACAGACAAACCCCTGTTGTTTGACTGTAAAATTTAACGTGTCATTTGAGCCACGGTAGCACTAACAAACTTATATTTGCAAAGACAACAAACAAACATTGTTAGATCAAATTATAATGAAATCTAATTAAGTACGATTGTGTATCAAAGATACACATAAGAACGTCAAAATTATAAAAAAGGCCTCGGAAAAACCACCACCACCACAACGCATTTGTTCGGAAAAAGAGCCACTACCCAGAAGAACAGGCTAGAAACTTAGGGGCACATTTTTAATAGGTACGTACTTATAAACAAAACAAACAAAATCCATTGACATATTTATTAAGCTACCCTTGTAACAGAGCAAAAGATGGGGTTGATATCCACGCTATGATATTATTTAAAAGCCGTATTAACAAGTATCGTCCGATATAGGGTGCCGACGGCCGCGGGTCAAGGCTATAAATTTGCCACCCTTTCGTGTCCGCACCATTAGTCAACGTTTATTTTGTTCTATGTCTATATCTTTTAACGCATGCCTTTAGACATGGCATGTGCAGCATTATAATAAACTGAAAAACATTCAAAATTTCACCAACGTAACATAACCCACACCTTTGGAACTGTATAACTTCTATATTTGGCATACTAGAATTTTTTAATTATTTTTACAGAGTTCAGAGGGTGATAGCGCATCACGCCCCACCCTTTAAACATCGAATTTCGCGACAAATTTCGAAATTTTATTTTTAAAATGTAAATGGCCGTAAATACTTACCTATTTTCTATAGGTATGTAGGACTTTTGTATGAGCATGATAGTCTAGTTGAAGAAGGCCCGCCTCTCAAGTCGGGTTCGATCCCAGCCTACGGCACGCACCAATTTGTTCATTGTGTGAACATATGCGCCTATTGTATGTCATCTGCTACATGACTGGAGCCCGGTGTATGGCGAAAGGATCACCCAGTGTCACATTTGGGACTAAATATCGTCTGACGAAGTATGGGTGTTGTAATACACCTCTGCCAGTCCCTTCGAGGGAAAGGCGTGACGATACATTTTATTTTATTATTATTGTGTAGAACTGTGGATGTGAGCAATTTTTCATAGCTCTAAAATTCTTGTCATACATTAAAAGTGTTTCAAGGTTTTTTTTCAAACATGCTCGAATGTTTGTTCATTAACTATGAATGTCCTATGAATGTTCTTTCTCAGTTTGAAAAATATACTAAAATTACATACCTACTTACAAAATAACTACCTTAAATATAGGAATATATTCCAATTCGAACAAAACTTAGAAAAGCGATGAACTGTGATATAAAACAATTTAAATATAATATTTGTTTTCCGCTAGCGTTTTGCTATCTCAACAAAATATGACATTTTAAAACAATACGGACATCAGATCAATCCACGACTGCATCATCCCAAAACCAATGACTGATCATATACAGAAACCATTACGACCGCAAACAGTGAATTCCATTTGGAATTTCCATCCAATCCGACCGAGCGAGATACCGAGACACGTACGATGATTCTGGATCAATCGATATAATTTCTGTCGCCGTCACTCTCACATCCATTTTAATAAGTGTGACAGGCGGTAGAAATAATGTCAACTGCCTGAGAATAAGGGCGTAATGGTTCGATGCAACGAGGCGGTTTGCATAGCCACAGAGCTTAATGAGAATCTGAAGCTTCATATTGGAGTTTCGAAACGCAATAATTGTCCAAGCGTAGCGAAAATTAATGGCAAATATATTGGACATACGAGTGTATAACTGCATGCTACTTTGTAAGGACCGGTTGAATGCACATATCCAATCAGCGAACTCAGTTACAGGGTTTAATTCAGAAATTCAGTTCAGTTACTGTTTAGTATACAGTACCTGGATGGCCGAGCTTTGCTCGGTATTTTTTTTTATTTTTTAATTGTGTTTTTTGGATAATAAACAATTGATTTTAGTCTAACCTCAAAGCAAACACTCATTGACTTCGTGTTACTTAACAACGCCATCTGCTGTTGTGTCGTTAAAGCAATTAGTTGCTCACAAAAAATAGTAGTATTATTATTCGCCAATAGATGTCAGGAAGAGTCATATTTTTCAGTTGAGATTGATTATCGATAAAACACGAATAAAATGATATTTTCTAAAAATGATTCCTAGCTAGATCGATTTATCGCCCCCGAAACCCCCTGTATACTAATTTGTATGAAAATCGTTGGAGCCGATTCCGAGATTCCAATTATATATGACGGCGCGAGATATCATTGGATAAAGAAAATCCGTTTGAGAGTTGTTAATCGATAGTTTTAATCTGTGGTTTATGACGATTAATCGATTTGTTTATGGTAATTTAGAGCGGTTAACACCGAATGGAGTTGCGTTTGGGATTTCGGGCGAACGTCATGTCTGTCAGTCAGTGGTTGACAGGACTGGGCTGAAAGCGGTCGCACGCAATGGTCATTCGTAAACCCATTACTCTAAATCGCCAACTATCTTTGTGATCATTCACTAAATAAGTAGTCTAAGTGACTGTATAATTAAAATAGTGAAAAGCCTTCAATGCTGTCCCCTTATTTCAACGTTCCTGAAGTTTGACGCCGACCATAAATTATAGCGAGTTCACGGATGAGAAATCAGACAACACCTCGGCCTACTAGATTTTCCCCGTCATCAAAAGTGGAAGGTCACAGCGCGGCGGCCTTTCCTATGTTTCTCCGGCATCAGTGGGATCAGATGCGACGGCGTGGCTCCTACTTCCCTACATTACCCCGACATCAGAATTGGGATAAGACCAATGCCCACAGTTAACAAGATGAGTGCTGAAGATGATGACGAGGACCACCGCCCTCTTCCCCCGATATCAGGAGTGAGATGTGAAGGCTCGGCTTCCTATTTCTCTATGTTTCCCCGACATCAGAAGTGGGATAAGAATAACGTCCACAGCAACAAGATATGGCTCCGTCTTTGGCTACAATTATGCAATGATCTGGAAGCGAAATAACATAGCAACAGATGGTTGATAGGGTCGCCCCTACGTGCTGTTATTGTGGAGTGTGCGGACTGTTTCTTCGTGGTGCATGAAAGGCAGCAGAGCGGCAATGAGAGAGTGAGCATCGAGTAGACGTCTGCATTATCTCGACGGCGTTTGATTACACCTAGTCTATGCTATGTGACGCAACTAACAAACAACGAGAGACGAAGGATAGCAGTGTACCGAACAAAACGTCGACGCCTACGTGTTACTACTGCAACGAGGTTACATCGCCACTCGTTGATCGAAAAAGGGCACCAAGATTAGCAGCGGCAACGTGCAAGATCCGGTCAATGCCTGGAGGGCTATTCTTACAACTCAAGATACCATCTTATCTCAAAAAAAAAAAAAACCTAAATTCGAGATGCCTTATTCAAGTTGCTCGAGATCGAGATAATCTCGATGGATGGGGCGCAAGATGTCTCGAGTAGTCGGAGGCAGTCGAGACTTCCAATGAGGCTATTCCTACGCGTGAGATGAGATGAGATTTTACCTGGGTCACTTTCACACCTATGACGTTTTAAACGAGGGCAATAAAGACGAAAAAAGGTGAGATGAAAATCTCAAATCTCCGAATAGGGCCACAGGAATCGAGATCGAGATGAGATGAAAATCTCCTATCTCCGAATTGGGCCCCTGCACTATGAAGCAGCCATTGATCACCTACGAGCAGCAATTGAATTCGGTGAGAAGTTTTCATTTTGTTTGATATTCGTAAACGATGTATGTCAGAGTGCTATTTTATATTGGAGTTGTTTAAAGTTTAGAAATACCCACAAACAGTTTAGTCAAACTGTCGCTTGCGGCACATGTGAGTCATGCAGTTAATAAATAACTTACTAAGTGTCAATGCTTTTGGTAAAACTAAGCCTGGAGGGCAGTAGCCGGTAGGACAGTAGCCTGTGTAGTAATAGCCTGTGTGGCAATAGCCTGTGTGGCACTCGCCTGTGTGGCACTAATCTGCAAGGTACTATCCTATGTGGCACTAGCCTGTGTGGCAAGCCGGTGTAGCAAGCCTGTGTGGCAAGCCTGTGTGGCAAGCCTGTGTGGCAAGCGTATGTCGTTCTAGCCTGTGTGGCAAGCCTGTGTGGCAAGCCTGTGTGGCAAACCTGTGTGGCAAGCTTGTGTGGCAAGTCTTTGTTGCAACCCTACTTTTGTGGCATTATAGTATGAGTGACGACCTAGCCTGTGTGGTAAGCCTATGTAGTAAACTCCTCCCGGTGTAACATCATAGTACGAGTTACGACCTAGCCTGTGTGGCAAGTCTACGTGACAACTTTAATGGCATGTTATTCGGTTGAAATTGGACACAGCAGTTTTCATAAGTCCAAACCGCGTTTGTGTACCATCATTGGATTTTCAATGTGGCTTGATTAAATTCTTGGATCATTGGATGTATGATTAATAATGTAGTTTTAGCCTCGATTATTCGATTGGTCCCAATACAATTTATTTCACTAAAAGTCAAGTTGCTTATTTCAATTATCATGACAATTTATGGGGATAGGTAACGAATATGAAGTTACTGTTGGAAGAGTCGATTATACTCTGAGACGATGTTTATGGTTGGTAGAATTGGGTTTAACTGTGTTTGTGTTTTTCCAAAACTGTGTTCGCTTTCTGTGAAATTGTGGAGGTAGATTTGAGACGGTCAGAATGACCGAGCGTTAAGTGGTTACTTGAGCTCTTTTATGATTGTCCACAGATGATGAGATGAACTATTCACCCGAGGACGTGTGAAAATGCAGGATGGCCGTGACGGCGCGAGATATCATTGGATAAAGAAAATCCGTTTGAGAGTTGTTAATCGATAGTTTTAATCTGTGGTTTATGACGATTAATCGATTTGTTTATGGTAATTTAGAGCGGTTAACACCGAATGGAGTTGCGTTTGGGATTTCGGGCGAACGTCATGTCTGTCAGTCAGTGGTTGACAGGACTGGGCTGAAAGCGGTCGCACGCAATGGTCATTCGTAAACCCATTACTCTAAATCGCCAACTATCTTTGTGATCATTCACTAAATAAGTAGTCTAAGTGACTGTATAATTAAAATAGTGAAAAGCCTTCAATGCTGTCCCCTTATTTCAACGTTCCTGAAGTTTGACGCCGACCATAAATTATAGCGAGTTCACGGATGAGAAATCAGACAACACCTCGGCCTACTAGATTTTCCCCGTCATCAAAAGTGGAAGGTCACAGCGCGGCGGCCTTTCCTATGTTTCTCCGGCATCAGTGGGATCAGATGCGACGGCGTGGCTCCTACTTCCCTACATTACCCCGACATCAGAATTGGGATAAGACCAATGCCCACAGTTAACAAGATGAGTGCTGAAGATGATGACGAGGACCACCGCCCTCTTCCCCCGATATCAGGAGTGAGATGTGAAGGCTCGGCTTCCTATTTCTCTATGTTTCCCCGACATATATATATATATATACAAGAATTGCTCATTTAAAGGTATAAGATTTACTTACTCGTAGTTTACTGTTAAGAAAAATGTCATTTTTTTTTTTTTATGGCGTGAGCCGGAGAGTTGTAGTCTTATTTTTTTGTTAACTTTTAATTTTTGTGATTGTTCGAGTGTTAAAGTGTAATAATGGTGGATTATTAACCTTCATTGTTTCGTTAACGTAAACGTGTGTGGGCAAATGATACAAACATTCCGAACGGGTCTGAGCAGTAGCGCACTAGTAGCGCCTCACTCAACTGCCGTCTTTGTACTTCTTCACTCTACAAAACTTCAAGGCTAGAGTGACTACGTACCGTATAGGTCGTCGTGCTCCATCTTAGACCACAACGTCGCTTAACATCAGACGAGTTGGTGGTCAAACGCCGACCTATTCTACATAAAAAAAAAAAAAAACGTGACTTTTCGTGCTCTTTACAAAACTCCAAGTTAAAGCGAAGGGATTCATCATCGTCATCATCACCTTATCATCATCTGTAAAAGACTATATTAACTTGACACTGGCAAATGCACAAGACTTGCGACGCCAAATTCCCCTGCGGGGGAGAAAAAAAAAACATTGTCACACCCAGATTTTTTTGGGGATTTTTTTCATCCTACATGGTCTTAATAATAATAATAATAATAATAATAATAATAATAATAATAATCCATTTATTTCAGGCAATATAACTTGCATACAATGCAAGTTATAGAGGCCCATAGAAAATAAATACCTTACAGACTAACATACATATAAATGAAATTAATAAAATTAACTATGTCTTCTGGGGCTTTTGCTCCCTGTGCGGCCTCCCAGTAGCGCCGGAACACTAGCCCTTTTGGCCAGAACTCAGGTGAGAGTAGTGCTGCCTTGTGTTTCATATTGAATTTCATATTGACTGCCTCGTTGGCTCAGGTTGGTAGTGAACCTGCCTTCTGAGCTTGGGGGCGTGGGTTCGATTCCCACCTAGGGCAAACATTAATGTGATGAACATTTGTGTTTGTTCTATGTCTGGGTGTTAAAATGTATTTAAGTATGTATTTAAAAATATCTAAGTATGTATATCAGTCCCTGGCAGCCATAGTACAAGCTTTGCTTAGTTTGGGGTCAGGCGACCGTGTGTGGAAGTGTCCCGAATTTATTTATTTATTTATTTTATATAAATAAACTACGTGTCACGTTGTTTGTCCGGTATAGACTCCACCGATTTCAATCAAATTTGCACACCGTGTGCAGTTCGATCTAACTTAACAGATAGGATAGCTCACACATATCTTATTATACCTTTAAATGAGCAATTCTTGTATATATATATATATATATATAATTGGAATCTCGGAATCGGCTCCAACGATTTTCATACAAATTAGTATATAGGGGGTTTCGGGGGCGATAAATCGATCTAGCTAGGAATCATTTTTAGAAAATAACATTTTATTCGTGTTTTATCGATAATCAATCTCAACTGAAAAATATGACTCTTCCTGACATCTATTGGCGAATAATAATACTACTATTTTTTGTGAGCAACTAATTGCTTTAACGACACAACAGCAGATGGCGTTGTTAAGTAACACGAAGTCAATGAGTGTTTGCTTTGAGGTTAGACTAAAATCAATTGTTTATTATCCAAAAAACACAATAAAAAAATATAAAAAAATACCGAGCAAAGCTCGGACATCCAGGTACTGTATAAATAATAAACGCGAACGAAGTCGCGGGGTGACAGCTAGTAGGAGTATAAAAATGCTTTTTATTTACTTACTGATCTTTATATTTCAATACTAAGCTGCAAGGGTTCTGTCTAAATGTTGCTAACATTTCATTTTCAATTTTGTTTGTGGTTCCAGAACCCTCTTCTTATGCACACTTATCATGCAGAGGTAGACATGCCGATTTTTTGTCATTGTTACCCACCAACCATTAAGAAAAATATAAATTTTGATCTTTAAATTAGGTTGTGGGGTGGATGCCCCACCTAGCCCCACCTTGGATACTTCCATGGTCAATAATTTTGTTATTAAAAAGTTATCGTTAATGAATAAATGAATTATGTTGCTAAAAAATTAGCAAGATCGCAGTTCGGAGCGAATTACTAGTTAATTATCGTCCCTCGTCCCTGAAATCCGTAAAGAATCAATTCAACAGCAACGTTCCTGGTATTAAATACGTACTTGTACAGAAGTTTTCCAATTCCGTGTCTAGTGGCACCCAATCCTGCGCTCAGGGCTCCGGCCCAAAGCGGATTTATTTACACAGACTTCACTCTATCTTCGGAAACAGAAACGTGCGCTGGCAAAAACAATTTAAAAAAAATGCGAATAAACGTAGCGCGATTCTATGTAACTCGTTGCGATGTTTATCTATGTTTTTTATAGTTCGCCTAGACGTATGACCACAACTTACCTTCTTACCTTATTGTTCGCGTCACGAAAAAAAAACGTGAAAAGTGGAAGTAAGTAGACGGGGTGTTTTTGCGCATGGGTACACTCGTGCACGAAAATATTTGGTTAGTAGTAGGTAGGTAGGTTTGGTTTAAAAGTGTTAGGCTTCATATATTGGTTATTGGTAGGTTCCTCATACCACCAAACGTTATTTTTACGTGACGCGAACTATACCTTATTTACTGATGTTTATATAGTAACGTTGTGGTCGAAAATAATGAACACAGGTTGGAATCGGAAATTGCCCATATGGGATGGTAGATTGTTGATACCACAGAGGAAGGTATACTTACATCTAGGAACAAGGCCTAAATCCTTGTTCCTAGACTTACTCTCACGCCCTATTTTCTTTAGATCACACATGGCGGTGGTCTTCTCCTCCACTTTTCTCCATCCTCGATATTACTTGTGGCTCTGTAAGCTGAAGACATCGCGAGTCTGTAACCCCTGTGTTTTATTTGTATTTTATTTTTTTCGAAAATACAAAAAAATAATTGCCTAAAATTTCTATGTAATTAACGAACCTCACAAAATTTCACAATGCGACCTTTATATGAGGATAGCTGGACATAGAAAAGCATTTTTGGTGAAGCTGAAGCAAAGATGCTTGGACAAGTTTTCCAAAGGAATACAACAAATATTAGTAAATTCTTTAACTAAAAATCGTGGTTAAAAATAAAATACACTACACTAGCTATACACTAGCTCTGTGAGCTGTAGATCTCGCGGTTAACGTTTGTCTTACTCTACAAGTCGCATTCCTGAACCGATTTTTGTGATTTTTTTTGTTAAGTCAGAAAATGTCAAGATAACAGTTAAGAAATGCGACCTGTAGAGCAAGACAAAGATCCGGACAGAGATCAGGACGCAGATCAGGACGGAGATCCGGACAAAAATCAAAACTGTAACATAGACGCTTCGCGAGCTATCGCTCGCTTGGTCGATTATTTCCAACAACAATTTAGAACTGATAAAGCATTGTAACATTGTGCGAGTTTAACAACCCAAGTTGAAATATAGCCGTGTGAATGAACAGGGATCGGCGGACTAAAACAAGCATTAATTTGACTTGCGTCCACGTGATGGATCGCTCATGATATTTAACTAAAACTGAAATCAAAATAAAATGTTTCGTGCAAGCTTTACAGACTGTTAACATTCACGCCTTTCCCCCGAAGGGGCTGGCAGAAGTGTAAAACATCCACACTTCGCCGGACGATACTCAGTCCCAAATGTAACAGGGAGCGAGCCTGTCGCCATGCACCGGGCTCCAAATGTGTTTAGCAGATGACATTAAATAATCACTTACGTTAAACACAATGAAAAAATGGTGCGTGCCTTCGGCTAGTTCCGAACTCGCTCCCTCTGGCTTGAGAGGCGGGCCTTCTCCGACTAGGCTATCATCACTCATATCATAACATTTTTGAGAAAAAGATATTTATGAAAATAAATGACGTGATATATAACGTTGTAACTTTAAATGTTTTTTACGCTGATGCCACAAAGACGAGGCGAACCGCAGCTCAATAACTATGTTGCATCTCGCTCTATCTCTCAGTGATATCGCTAAATGCATCTTTGTCTGTTTAGTATCGCTACGTTACCGCGCTATTACCTATCGCGTACAGCCACGTTGATCTGGAAGCAGCGCTATAGTACAAATATTTAGCTCAGAGAAAGTTGTACCAAAAGCCAACAACAGTTCTGCAACCATCCATAAAAAGTAATCAATCATTTGATTGGTAAAGCATCAGACCAAAAAATAACCCAATTTATAAAATGGACCAGAAATCGTATCACTTTTCTATATCCAATGTCATCGATACTTTTTCTAGGAAAAACTTATTTGTTCGTATGAAATACGATATTTCCTGTACAATATGGAGGCAATACGATATCCCTATTTTCCTATTGTTATCCGACGATCGTGGCCTTTGACATTTCCGCTTTTTATTCCGTTACGTATTTTATGTCCACCAACGACACCATCACATAGAAACGTACTTATAGACGAGTACTAGCAGCGTGCCGCGGCTTTCCAAACATTCTAGTCTTTAACCTCCGACGCAAAAACGACGGGGTGTTATAAGTCTGTCGTGTCTGTGTATGTGTGTGTGTGTGTTTGTGGCATTGTAGCTCCGGAACGGGTGGACAATTTTGATTTTGTTAATCGGGAGTATTTCTAACTACATAATTATGTAAAATGAAAATCAGTGTCATAGGTTTTTTTAATTCTTGTTTATTTTATCTCAGAAAAAGTCAAGTCAATTTGTGTGACGATACAATTATTTAGTCTAAGACATTCTAGAGCGATGATTAACTTATAACCAAATGTAGCCATGAAGCTTCTAAACTTAAAATTTCCTGCTTAAACAACATTTTACCGATTAAAGAAATGTTGCAAAGTTATCGTAAAGAAAGCTTTTTGAAAAACTAGTTTTGTAAAACTGTAAAAATAGGTTTACATTTTAATTGAGACCGAGTTCGAAGCTCTGTGAGGCAACCGTGAGTATTTTACATCGTGGCTATTAAAAATAACTTATACAAATACGAAGGATTATTTTTTAGCTTCCTAAACATTTACCCCCTTATTAATAAACGTGTATAGCCTCGGAATAATAAAAGTCTTTTAATCTTTTCGAGTTTTTTGTTTTATTAATTTCGTAAAAAAATATACTTACATTTGAAAACACAAAGTATTGAAAAACTAATCAATTTGAAAAGTTTTGAGTAGTTAAAAATGTAAAAGTCAGATAGAGACAAAACACTGTAACTAATCTGAGGCTATCCAACGTTTATTAGTAGTAGATTACTTTAGACATTTCACTTATCTTTTAACTTACATTACGAGTCTCGATAGTAGAGCGATGATAGCCTAGTTGGAGAAGGCCCGCCTCTCAAGGCAGAGGGATCGGGTTCGAACCCAGCCGTTGGCACGCACCAATTTGTTCATTGAATGCACATAGTTCTGTGCGTATTGAATGTCATCTCCTACATGACTGGAGCCCGGTGTATGGCGACAGGCTCGCCCCCTGTCACATTTGGGACTGAATATCGTCCGGCAAAGTGTGGGTGTTGTATTTTATCTTTCCAAGCTCCTTCGGGGAATGGCGAGACATGTGGTATAGTAGAGCTTTATCTATAAGTAATAAAAAGTATTTTTTGCCATCCCAAGCTACGTGTAAAGTCAAATAAATGTTGGAAACTTTCCCCCATTCTGTGGAATCCTTATCTGAGGGTCAATGCCCGGACTACTTTACAACAAAAGACATTATTATTCTCCGTGGCACTCTCCCTAAAGGCCACGTCTCTACGGAGTGCTTTCTGTGGGTACTTATAGGCAACGAAAAAGTACTTCTTTCACGACTATGGAAAACAGAAGGTGTTTTTCAGATTTGCGTGCTTGTGTGCAACCAAGATGCTGGTTTTAGGTGCAGTAATAATATGTAGTGTACGATTGTACGGTGTATGATTTAGGTGAAGCCAAAATCCATCCAAAAACTACGCTACTGCCGTATATGTACACAACACGCACACATTGACGCAAAAAAACTACGCTACTCGCTTGGTCATTCTTACCTCTACATTATGTGCATTGGTTTATGGTATAATTTTGTGTAAGTACATAAATTTACATAGTGCATTATAAAAGTGTCGCGAGGACTACATTTTGAGCTCCTTTTTAAAACTGTGCAGTTTTTTTACAAGTCAATTTTGAAAAGGCCGTAACATTAAACTCTTACAAATATGTGCAGTTTTAGAATATCAAATCTACTAAGGTTGGATATTGGAACGGAAATGGCTAACGTAGAGTTTAGGAATTAGTATTAGTTATTGTGCAATTGTAAATATTTTTCATGGCTACATTACCACGCGCACACGTTTAAAAAGAAGTGGCTTCAGCGAGATATAACGCAGTGTTCCATCTTTTCCTTTAGGTTGATCTGAGATGTAGTCATAAATAATAGAGAGTATTGTTCTACTCAATCATTTAGAACACAAGTTTGCAAAATTTGAGAAAAAAAATCAATTCTTCGTATAAAATAAATAATTGATAACGTTGTTATTTGTTGTTGAGTTATTTTGTCTGAAGACTTGTTTGTTTTTTCGTGAGGTTGTTCACTTTGACGGTTAGAGTAACACCCTAAAGTATTCCTAATCCCAAAACCAGAACCTTATTGTAATAAGAGTCCGGCGACCTAACTAACTTCGACCTAGGCGACCTAGACTAACTTCGCATTGGCTCAAGGTATTCTATAGCCATTTCGTCTAGAAAAAGAAGACGAGCGAAGAGAGCGAGTAATGATACTGACGAGCCTCTAAAGTTACCTACAGAGTGACAAAGTGCAATTTCAATTTTTTTATGACTTTTGCACTTCTGTAATCATTCTTAAGTAACTAAGAATTTTCCTTGTATTATGGACCCATTTAACAGCTGATGATGTAGACAACCTTCCTATGTAATGGAATTTATGATTTGCTTTGTCTATCTATTGAATAAACCAGTCAAAAGTGACCCCTTAAAATGCGGATATTTTTATACCTCTATTTTAGCTTGAGGACGTTTTAAAAAAAGACCGGTAGAGGTTAATAATCCACAACTATTACACTTTAACACTCGAAAAATCAAAAATTTTAGAAAATATTACAAAATCACGACACCATCTTTTCGGTTCCTGCCATAAAAACTCTCATTTATCAAAGGTATCAAACTGTATCTTAATCCCGTTATAAACCATTTGCTAGCATCCAGAAATAAACTGACCTCGCTGTTACCGGGAATTCATTGTTGTTTATTTGTTACGATAACGCGAAATTTCGGTCTATTCTATTTCTGTTCTTCTAACAAGTGGCGATAACAAGAGCCGTTGGAGTGGAATAATAAGGAACGCCCAATTAAGCGTATTTTGTAGCTACCATTCTATAATCTTTATGTACTTATAAATCCTATCTAATATTATGAAAGCGTAAGTGAGTTTGTTTGTTGACCAATCATCGTGAAATTTTGCATGTATATACATTTCCAATGGTACAGAAAAAGATAGGTAAGTATAGGGTACTTTTTCTAAACCACGTTGTCTTTAGAGCTAATTTTATGAAAGAGAGTTGTGTTAATTCACTTTGCGCTCAAAAAGTTCAACGGATTTGGGTTAAAATTGGAATAGAATAATGTTATATCCTAGACTTCTAAAAAAACTAACAGATGCTGTAAAATAGCGGAACAACGTGTTGTTATGCTTTCCTGCGGAATTAGTAGAGGTAGTTATACTCCACGAATAAATTATGGGACAACCTTGAAATAAAAAAAAAACGGTCCATACATTGTGACGACGATCAACGAGTTTTTTTGTATGGAACAGCTGTTTTTTTCTCGATTTCAAGGTTGCCCCAAAGTTTATTCGTGCTCTGCTAGTGGAGTATAACTACCTACTACAAATTCCGCGGGAATTCAAAACAACACGTTGTATGGTCGTGGAACAAAGAAGTTCACACATGCACACGTGAACCTTGAAAACGCAGCACTCCTTTCTTCGCAGTCGTGTAATAATAAGGTCAGGATAAGAATTTCTCGTCTTCATACGTAAGCAAATGTAGTACCTTATTCTCGTTAAGGAAGCGTGCTCGTTAACGTAACGTGCTCAAGGCTCTGAGATACTTCTCACGTCAGGGCGTGAGAGTACGTGTATGGTGAAATAACTGAACGTTAAATTAAAGTATATTGTGAGTACGTAGACGGAAGTACAGCGCAATCTGGCAACAGTAAGTATCCATTAAGATAGTTACTGTAACCTAATCTAGCATCCTAATCCTTCCTAACTAATATTATAAATACGAAAGTGAATTTGTTCGTTTGTTCATTTATTTGTTAGGTACGCTTTCAAACTCTAACTTTTTATCTGATCATCATTAAACTTTGCATACACGTTATCAGGGGTACAGGAAAGGACACAGGGTTTCCTTTCATCTAGAGAAAAGAAAGCGGTGTTTGTGTGACCGCAGGTGAAGCCGCGGGGCGCAACTAGTAATTTACTAAAAGAAGTAAGCTCATTTTAGATCAGATGCATTCCGCAGTGTTACACGCGGTAGAAAAATGCCTATGTGTAAATTCAAGGCATAGGTAAGCAGCTACTTCCATGCTTCAGTCAAATTCATCCATCTGTTTGACCGTGAAGTACTCGAACAAAAACTCACATAAACAAACTTTCGCCTTTATATTGTAAGAGATTAAAATGAAATGAATTTAGGTAATTTTAGCTAGTCCTTACGCTAGTCCTTAACCTGTATGGTTGGAGAGAAAAATAAGAAATGGACTAGAGAAATATCAGAATGGTATCCCGGGGCTGGCAAGAGAATTAAAAATTAAACGTTGGGAAGATGACCTCAAAAGAATTGCCGGTCCAGAATGGATCAGAGTTGCAAAAAACAGAGACAGGTGGAAGACATTGAAGGAGGCCTTTGTCAAAGACAAGCTGTTCTTGGAAAAACCGATCATCAGTAATGAACATTTATATCATAGTATATAGTAATTATGGTTAACAGCAATAAAAGCTTATTTGATTTTTATTTAATTTAATTATAGTTGTATGGTTTAGTGTAATTTTGAATTATGTATCCACATCATATCACATCGTTCAGAGAACAATTATACTTTCTCAGCCCCTTTTGTATTCGTTTTACCAAACAGCTAAATCATGTCTTAATTCAATATATTTTAAGTTTCATCAAAATTGAACGAGAAGTTTTTGACCACCTTCAAATAAGGACGAGGTTCTATTTTCGTCTGTCCCTACTTTTTTCAATTATTACATTATTACGTTTGTACGAAATTACTCGGACTCCGGTCCAGCCTATCCCAGGCCAAGAAACCCGCAAACATCAAGGCAGCTAAGTAGGAAATACAGTCAGGCCCGTCGGAGCGGAGATTATGCCAATAAATCAGGCACACAACATACATGGCCGGTGCCGCGGCCGCGTTCGTGACCAGCATGCGAGCAAACACCCATTTATATTTATACGGATTTGAATAAGAACCGTAGTCACGGTGAGAGTGGATTTGAATAACTCTAGAAAATTTGCTTTGATACAGAATTAGACATACTTACCAATACACTGAGATCCACCTAGAAAATAAGATAACGCACGGCGTATGATCTAGGTGAAGCCAAAAACCATCCAAAAAGTACGCCACTGTCGTACATATACACAACACACACACATTGACGCAAAAAAAACTACGCTACTCGCTTGGTCATTCTTACCTCGACATTATGTGCATTGGTTTATGGTATAATTTCGTATACATAAATATACATTAATGGACAGGACTACAGTTTGAGGTTCTTTTTAATAATAGTGCAGTTTTTATACAAGACAATTTTAAAAAGCCGTAACTTTAAACTTTTACAAATATGTGCAGTTTTGGAATATTAAATCTACTAAGGTTGATTTTATGAAACGGGAATTAATCACGTACGATTTAGTCGATTGTCAGTGCTATGCGAGATGCAGCCGCGCGCGCGCAATCGCCTTGATAAACACCGCCGAATGCGGTTGAAACTACTTATATATAGTCGGAACAATCGACTAAATCGTACGTGAGTAACTCCCGTTTCATAAAATCATATTGTCTGAAAACCACGTCAGTTTACATAATCAAAAGGGAAGATTTGTATGTTTGTATGTTTGTAACGAATGAAATTTAAAAGCTAACGGTTCAATTTCAAAAAATCAGTCACCATTAGTAAGCTACATTTTCCCTGAGTGACATAGGCTACGAAAAGTGAGCGAAATCGCGGGTAAAAGAGCTAGTTGTTGATACAATTCGAGGCCTAGGTCCAGCAAGTAAACGTCCTCCAGTTATGTTGCTGATGATGATGATGACGTATTCGTACGATTCCTTTGAATACGTCATGTACTTACGAGAATTCCGTGGTTGGGCGTTAAGATTGTGTTATATTTTAAATAAAACAAACGATATGCCAATCTTATATCATTGGTAAGGTAACACATTATAGCAAGCAAAGGTAACGCATATAGATTATATCAATGTTATAACCGTTATTAATCATGTGGATCAGTAAAAGGTCGGTCTTAAACGTAATATCTAGCAGCTCTATCGTTCGGAAGTTACCTCCACCTAAACGATGGTACTATATACCGACGCTCGCTCCGCCGCCGCCGCCGCCGACCAGCTAATGAGTCCCGTCGATTTGCTCCTTCCATCTCCGTGGAGCGAATTAATCGCGTCTCATCCCTTCTTACTCACCAACGCTTTATTCCCCGGATTATGCGACTCCAAAGCAGATTTTATGCTAAAATATAAAAAATTAGACGAAAGTTGAGCGGGCATGTTTACGTAATTAGTTTTGGAGCTTGGGATTAGTAATTTTGAATACTTTGAGGCTTGGACTGAATGTTAATGAACTGGTGTATAATCAGAATGGATTTTAACGTGAGATTGTTATTTATTCTGTGGTGTGCTACGAAGTGGATACAAAACAACTATACGGGCTTATCCGTGCTACATTATAAATGTGCTACGCCATGCTACGATGGCGAGCTACATCACTCTACGACCGCGAGCTACGCCGTGCTACGACGACGAGCTACGCCATATTGTCGTTTTGTACCATTATTATTTAATTTATTTCACATATATTTCAATCAAGATATTCCCAAGGGATTCTAAAATTTTGTTCATCATCCCCTTCGGAAATTCTGTGAAGTTCTAGCTAGTTTAATACCACGATCTACTCTATCTGCGTTGTGTTACGATGGCGATAGGCATTTACGACCGAACGGGCGTTCTATGGACATACGAGTACATACATAGATAGGATATCTGATTCTATAGGTGTAGCTGTAGGTCTTCACTATCTTATAAGAAGGTAAAGTTTTGCACGTTTTTATATGTTTGTACAAACGTAGTAAGGGGATCTGATTTAAAACATTTTTTCACTTTCAGAGAATTACACAGTCACCGACTGTCATGTGAAACGTCGCGAAGTTGCGGGTAGATGAGCTCGTAACTAATAATAGCACGTAGCATACCCATTAATCACAGATACAAGTCCATAAATGTATCTAAAGTCGAGTTCTATATTCTACATGAATCCTTAAAAGTAAATAGTTAATCAACGTGCCAGCGATCTCATTAATATCCATAACTGAGATCCGGCGTTGATTCATTCTCCTCTGATTGACGGCTCCTTTATATTGCCCTTTCAGATATAAAGTTCGGACATTTAAATATTTTCAGAGGCAAGTTCTTAATTAAGCCGCTGGGTGGCGCCTTCTAAGATTTTAATGATTTTACAAATTGTGATGGAAATTGTGGAGAGTTAGGAATGGGTTCTGATTTTTTTTCTTTAGAGGCGTTTGGAATACAAATCTATATCAGATTCATAGTAAATATTCTAACATAAAGAAAAAAAGTAAGTAAGTAATGCATAATAAAGTATTTAGGATTCTAGGACTAGGGATTCAAGGTAATCCTAGAATACCTAGACCTATTTGAATGACGTCATAGTTCATAAATCAAAAAAATTTAAAAAAATCAGTTTTCTCGATTTTTTACTTTTACGGTATTTTTATGTATCACCATACTAATAAAAAGAAAAAAAGCACATTCCATAACACGTAAAAAATACGCATACAAACATCCAAACTTTTTTATATTTCGACTTTTTATTCATGTAACACATGGGTACGGAAATAGATTTTAAATGTTCATGAGTTGAAAACTTTGCCCCTTTGCTTGCAGCGAGAGTGGATCGATTGCACAGGGTGATACAAGGGAGGTAAATACCCTCGGGCTCCAGAGGGCGAGCCAGGGCTGTCAACAACTAAAAAACTCCAACTAAAAGCCGGAACATTGAAAATCCATTTAACAAAGTGACTTTATGACAGGAAAAGTCGCGACTGGTGTAGATTGGTTTGTTTATTTTTTTAAAGCGACTTAGCGTGTTGTATTGCTATTTTATACTAGTTTTCTTAACCTATCTTGTACGTAGAGAACACAAACGTTTTGGAGAAAACAAAATGTATGGTTTTGATGTTGAAGTAGGCATTCATAGTAAGAAGCAACCCTGAAAGCAGTACTTAGTAAAGCATGACACATCTACCGACTTTACTGCTGTCCACCCTGCGATAAAAAGCTTTTCCTCTTAGCGAAGTAAACACTGAAACATTTCGCCCGAGCACGATATAAGTACGTCTACGGCAATATAAGAAGAACTAATATTGTACATGCGGACCTCGAGGTGTTCTGACAGTACGTAAGCCATCTGCACTTGCCTAATACCCGGTACGCTGTCGAGGCCTCAGTGTTGGCCAACAGCATAAAGTCATTAAAAAAAACATTCGTGTCGATCAAGTTTGTCGCTACCCATAGCTATCATCATTATCACAGCCTTGTATATTCGTTCCTACTGGAGGAACATCGAGCTGCCTTCCATCGAGAGTGATTGGGTCGTCTAGCGTTCCGAGAGCAAACACGTAATGACGTCACTCGTCATCGTCACCCGTCTCTTTCGAACTATTTGTAAATTACTTTTTTGATTTTTTTGGGGGCTGAGCTACTCACGTCCGTAGGAGTGTACTCTATTAAGATTCCCTACACGTGGTCCTCGGGTAGTGCTAACCGGGTAGCAAACTCTGGTGGGAGGCTTCGGCCGTGGCTAGTTACCACCCACCGGACCAAGCCATGCCGTGAAATGACCTAGTTGTGTTTCGGGATGTAGTCCGGTGTAACCGTTCCGAAGACGGGTCTGAGCAGTCGCGCACTTGTGGCACCTCACTCAACTGCCTCCTTGTACTTCTTCACTCTACAAAACTTCAAGGCTAGAGTGAATAAGTACCTTATAGGTCGTCGTGCTCCATCTTAGACCACAACGTCGCTTAACATCAGGCGAGTTGGTGGTCAAACGCCGACCTATTTATACATAAAAAAAAAAGACTTAATTCGGTCTTGCTTAAGCATCGATTGACGTCACTACGTGTTGCCCACGTGACTGGAAAGCTTTACCTGCCAGAGTATATTATTATACCATGATTGAGGCTTTATACGCCACGCTGGTTCAGAATGGGTTGTTGGATGTCACACATGTCTTTAAAATTATTAAGTATCGATCATGCCGGTTTCCTCATTACGTTTTAACCATAAATGATGACTGTCTCTGGCAACATTGCCAGATATTGTTTTAGATTATGTGAACATTGATAGGTTTTGTTAACATGGGTTGCCAGCCCAAAACTGAAATGACGTGAAGTGTTAAAAAAAGGAAACAGCCTCCACCGAAATGCCACCGAAATGGTAAATAGGTAAACCGTTTTCAATTTAATCCTGTAACCATAGAAGCGGAAAAAATGGCGGAACACCAGCTAATGATATCCCTGTGAGGTCAAATGTCATGATGTTGTTAGATGAGGGGCTGATGTTGACGGCTATAGGCTTATCTTGATTAACAATTATACGAGTCGTATTCTATTTCAACAGCTTGGGGATCGTGTGTAATAATATTCACGTTTTCTTACGCTAACATTAAAAATAACTTAAATTTTTTATCATGGAAACTGACGTGGTTTTCAGACATTAAGTATTATTTTGTAATACGGGCAAAAGCGTTGATAGCCTAGTTGGAGAAGGCCTGCCTCTTAAGCCAGAGAGAGCGGGTTCGAACCCAGCAGACGGCACGCACCAATTTGTTCATTGTGTGAAAATTGAACATATGTGCGTATCGTTATATCATCTGCTACATGACTGGAGCCCGGTGTATGGCGACAGGCTCGCCCCCTGTGACATTCGGGACTGAATATCGTCCGGCGAAGTGAGGGTGTTGTATTATACCTCTGCCAGCCTTTCCCCTCGGAGGAAAAGGCGTGACGATTTATGTAATACGAGAATTACTCACGCGTTATTCCGACTATAGTTGTTGTGTGCCAAGCGAGAGGCAGCCGCGCGCGCGCATTTTTGAATGAAATTATTCAATTTAAAATGATTAAAAGATTAACAAAAATGGATTCAAAAACATTGTTTGAAAAATAATTCACAGCGATATTTTCCAATAAATAGCAACCTTAACAAACAAAACTATAGCGCAATCAATCAATAAGCCTTTTATCCTGAACCTTAAATTTCTAGAGGAATCGTTAAGTTTTACAGAATGTCTCTCAGTTCAAGTTTGCCTCTTGGCATAGGCCTCCTCTAACGTCCTCCACTGGTTGATATTCTAGCTGCTCTTCTCTAGTTAGGACCTGCTGTACATTTTATCTCATCCTCCCATCTCTTCTCTTGCCTTCTTCTATTCCTTTTACCATATCTAGAGTGCCACTCTATAACTATCTTGGTCCATTTTTCTTGTGTACTTCTCAGTATATGACCTGTCCCTCTCCACTTTAGTTGGTCTATCACATCTGTAGTAAATAGCTCTTTGGCAGTGAACTAGACTGTCCCTGTGAAGTTTAGTAAGAGACCAGGTTTTATGATACCTGTATTCTATCCTGCCTCTCTTAGGGCTGTGAAAACTATAGTTACTAAATGCTTAATTTACTGAAAATTATGGTCCATGTGTGTATTGACATGGACAAAGCCATACGGCTCGGCAATTGGCTCTACTAATACTCATAATATATGAGCATTCTCTGGCTCCATTATTTGCCTGTCAAACCCAGAGTACGGTTGGCGCGGCTCACTGCACACAGATATTAACAGTAATATTATGAAATTAATTCCTATCATACAAATACACAAAATTAAAGACATTGTATTGTATGCATTAACAGCGGTTTGTATGAAACAATGGCGGCGTAAGTAGGTTAATTATGAAAAGGGATTTAATTCAATTAGTAATTTGAGAAATGGGTCTTACTGAACGTATGCATAAGTGCATTTAATTGTATAGAACTCAATATATCTTCCAAGTGTGTAAGGTACTTCAAACGTTGGTATGTATCAGAAAATCTTTACGAGCCAAGCATTCGCGAATTGTAGCCAGTTTAGGAAAAAAACAACTAAACTTGTCTAAGTATTTTATGGAATCCAAAATGAAAAATATACTTAGTGAATAAATACATAAAGTATAATCTTTTAAAATAACAAACAGATTTTCGGTCATCTGAATTCAATATTGTAAAAATGGGAGTAAAGTAAATTCTTTCACAGTAGACACTTGTATCCTTTCAAATAAAAAATATTTTTTTAAATACGTTCTTAAATACCGGAGTAATGCATAACAAACGATTAAAAGTTCAACCTAATTGGGTACCTGCTCTTTTTTAAAGTCGGTTAAAACAGACATAAAATGGCTATCTGTAATGTTGTCATCGAACGTATGCACAGTCCGGTATAAAAGAGAAGCCGCGCTGACCCGGGGCCTTTTAGCTGCGGGCTATTTCGATCAGTTGGCCGGTTTACGAGAGCCCTTCACAGAGTATAACGCGTTATGTAGGCGTACACAGTACGAAAACTTGAGTTTATTTGCATACCTTAATAAGGTTAGTTTTCCCCAATCATCCGAGCCTGGTTAAAACATGGGTATCACAAACTCGGTTGCTAGAGTAACTAAAAAAATCCCACTAGTATGCATTCGATAGAAAATCTATGAAAAACCGGTATGGTACCGGTATTACCGATAAAATATGGTATCGGCAGTAAACGGACGTAATTTACTACGAGGTCTGAATTTATTTGAGAAGGGTTTTTTCAGTAATTCTCGAAAGATGCATTTGCCCTAGTTGACTATATTATTAATTATGCACGCATGTGGGCAGGCCACACTAACACGAGGGTGTTATAAAATAATTATACCCATACTTACGATCTCAGAATTGTGTATCAACGCTTTTAAGCGTCAAACACACAGAGGCGGCCTGGCGCGGCGGCTGACAGAGCGGTCAGTTGTATTTCATTGAAATGTATGGGAGTCTTCACACACGCGCGGCCACCACGCGGCTTGCAGGCGGCTGGCCGCGCGTCGGAAACATTTTTGGGGTTCCGTACCCTAACGTTGTAAACGGAACCATATTATTAAGCTTACGCCCTCTGTCCGTCCCTTCGTCTGATTGCCTGTCCTTCAAAGACAGACGGATGAGTGAGAGACATGAGGTGATGGTCAGTTATCTTTGTTTGAAATAAAAAAACGAGACATTTTTGCACACACAGTCATCTGACCCCAAACTAAGCAAAGCTCGTAATTTGGCTGCCAGAAACTGAAATACGTACATAATATTTATTTTTTTTAAAGTACTATAATATATATCAAGTTACGTTTGTGAAAAGATAACTGTAAAAGTTTAGGTAATTACTAATTGCGCAAGACTCTAGTATTGTCTAATTTTCGATACCAACCTTGTACTTTTGTATTTTATTTGGTATGCTGGAACGGAACCCTTAGTGCGCGAGCCCGGCTTGCACTTGACCACTTATTACAACAAGCTACGTCAGCCGCGGATACCGCGTAGAAATGGGATTAAACGTTAAAAAAAATAAACTGATAACTGTTAAAAAACATTTTGAATAAAATGTTTAAAATAATTATCATGTTGTTTAAAATTGCTTGGTCGATAAATCAACGTTTCTTTAAATATTTATATTTAGGCATAATATGGCATACTTAAGTTAATTAGGAGTGAGAACTGTTTGTCCTAGACAAACCACATTGGTTTTAAGGGCATATTTAGTTTAAACTGTAGTTATATTTATGTAAATAATAAAATAAAATAGATAATAATAATATTAATAACAACAATTCGAAGACTTTTGTGGCCCAATCAATGAATGATGTACCAATATTCTCATAGATGACGTTAAATTCTAAGAAATGCAAACCGGAAATTGGTTTTATCGATTAACGTTTTGATAAATATTTTTTAACGATGTTAATGTTATAATTTTTCAACGCGTTAATTTAACTGAATAAAATTATTCATTGCTCATCTCTAGTACCGCGTTGACAAATGGTGAATGACGTTTAATGTTGCCACTTTAGCACTTTTCGGGCTAAATCTAGCATTTTTAATGTTGTGTTTTTGTAATAATTTATAAGTTGTCAAAAAAAGCAGATGTCAATCAGCCATCAACTTGCTCTACTTCAGCCAGTAGATATTATTTTAAGAAGATTTTGATGAAGATTCCGACTTTTAACAATTTAATAATAACTTAGTTTTTCGACCGAGCGAGCGTTAGTAAGCGAAGCGCCTATGCTTCGACAAAAGTACTTTCGTATGTCCAAATTCCGTCTTACTAAATAAAAACCTTAGTCTTTGTCTACAGGTCGCATTTCTTAACCGATTCTTTTGAAACTTTGTGAGTAGATTCGATGATTTTTTCGAATCATATCTTCGCTATTTTGAAAATTCCAAGAACTGTTTCGACGCAAATAAAATCGGCATAATTATCAAACCTGCTCACAAAATTTTATGAGAATCGGTTGAAAAATGCAACTTGCAGCCGAGACAGACTTAGCCTCGAGCTCTGTAGCTTACAGAGCCACTAGCATTAGTTTGTTACATTTTCTGAAACTACTTATTTTAATAAATAAATAAATACTTGGAAAAAGTACTGGTCCTTAAAATAAATATTCAAAACATGCCAACAAACATCAAAACTGAAGTCATGATATCATGCCTCCTACCTTGTTTAACCTATGCATGTCAAACTTGGAAATTTACGTCCAACTTAACCTGCCAAACGCGGAATAGAAAGCGTATGCTCAATATTAAAAAGATGCAAAAAATTCTTCACACAAAAATTAGAGAAACCACCAAAGTGACGAACTAAAATGGAAGCGGGCTGGGCACGTAGCGAGAGATGGACCAACAGGCTAACAACGTGGAAGGGTCCAATCGGCAAACGTCTCAAAGGCAGATCCACATCCACATCCACATGAGATGGGCTGACGAGTACGAGACTAAACTGATAATAATAGCTGGTACCTGCTGGCCGCAAATAGCTCAAGACAGAGACACATGGTATTATTTAGAGGAGGCCTTCACCTTCACTGGAGGAGGGGTTCAGGCAAACAAACTTCAATATTATTATCTAGAATTAATTGTTTTTAATTCAAAAATAAGTGAAATACGTGTAAATAACATTTTTTTTTCTTATCTTTTTTTTCTCTTTCTAAGCTTTGTGTGCATCTTAGTTTTTGCATGGATTAAAAGGCTTTTTATTATTTACCTAGTAAAAAAAAAATTACCTACTTTCAGAGATCAGACCGACTCACCAGACATACTGAGATTTCTGTAATCCGGCAAGACGAACACCATGCCCAACCTCGTCCGACCGAAATATAACGTGTTCGATTGGGGGATGGTAGTTACGTATCGGTTTGTGGTTTGTCTTCTTGATTTCGTCATTTGTTGTCAACGACAATACATCTTAACTTTGGCAACTTTAGTAACTTAGCCACAGAAATATTGCATAATTTTTTTTTACTGAAAATTTATGTAAGTACTTACCTACATAAAATAACAAAACAACTATATTTATTCGATATGATTAATTTGCGCCGGGGCTGGGTTAATTTTGTATGGATCGTGATCATTCTTCGAAAATCAATTTGTAAGTAATGTATTTGTAATTGCCCGAAATATAATTGCAAAATGCAGATTTTCCCCCGTTAAAAGTGTTTATTTTTTAGTCTCTTTTTTCTAGCACCAATTTTGATGCTAAAATTTGGTATATCTAGCCAGTTCTACCTTGTCCATCTAGGCCTTTTCTAAACCCAATGTGGCAACACTGCTGACGCTTCCGGCCGCCTCTGTCAATGGCCGCGGCAGTGTGTTGTCGCCGCGGCTGGAGCTGCGGCTGACAGTCAGTGACAGTAGGCCGCCTTGTCAGGCCGCCTCTGTCTGTTTGACGCTTTAAGCGTCAAACACACAGAGGCGGCCTGGCGCGGCGGCTGACAGAGCGGTCAGTTGTATTTCATTGAAATGTATGGGAGTCTTCACACACGCGCGGCCACCACGCGGCTTGCAGGCGGCTGGCCGCGCGTCGGAAACATTTTTGGGGTTCCGTACCCTAACGTTGTAAACGGAACCATATTATTAAGCTTACGCCCTCTGTCCGTCCCTTCGTCTGATTGCCTGTCCTTCAAAGACAGACGGATGAGTGAGAGACATGAGGTGATGGTCTTATCTTTGTTTGAAATAAAAAAACGAGACATTTTTGCACACACAGTCATCTGACCCCAAACTAAGCAAAGCTCGTAATTTGGCTGCCAGAGACTGAAATACGTACATAATATTTATTTTTTTAAAAGTACTATAATTTATATCAAGTTACGTTTGTGGAAAGATAACTGTAAAAGTTTAGGTAATTACTAATTGCGCAAGACTCTAGTATTGTCTAATTTTCGATACCAACCTTGTGCTTTTGTATTTTATTTTGGTATGCTGGAACGGAACCTTTAGTGCGCGAGCCCGGCTTGCACTTGACCACTTATTACAACAAGCTACGTCAGCCGCGGATACCGCGTAGAAATGGGATTAAACGTTAAAAAAAATAAACTGATAACTGTTAAAAAACATTTTGAATAAAATGTTTAAAATAATTATCATGTTGTTTAAAATTGCTTGGTCGATAAATCAACGTTTCTTTAAATATTTATATTTAGGCATAATATGGCATACCTACTTAAGTTAATTAGGGGTGAGAACTGTTTGTCCTAAACAAATAATAATAATAATTATAACAACAATTTGAAGACTTTTGTGGCCCAATCAATGAATGATGTTCCAATATTCTCATAGATGACGTTAAATTCTAAGAAATGCAAACCGGAAATTGGATTTATCGATTAACGTTTTGAAGAATATTTTTTAACGATGTTAATGTTATATTTTTTCAACGCGTTAATTTAACTGAATAAAATTATTCATTGCTCATCTCTAGTACCGCGTTGACAAATGGTGAATGACGTTTAATGTTGCCACTTTAGCACTTTTCGGGCTAGATCTAGCATTTTTAATGTTGTGTTTTTGTAATAATTTATAAGTTGTCAAAAAAAGCAGATGTCAATCAGCCATCAACTTGCTCTACTTCAGCCAGTAGACATTATTTTAAGAAGATTTTGATGAAGATTCCGACTTTTAACAATTTAATAATATCTTAGTTTTTCAACCGAGCGAGCGTTAGTAAGCGAAGCGTCTATGCTTCGACCAAAGTACTTTCGTATGTCCAAATTCCGCACCTTACTCTTTGTCTACAGGTCGCATTTCTTAACCGATTCTTTTGAAACTTTGTGAGTAGGTTCGATGATTTTTTCGAATCATATCTTCGCTATTTTGAAAATTCCAAGAACTGTCTCGACGCAAATAAAATCGGCATAATTATCAAACCTGCTTACAAAATTTTATGAGAATCGGTTGAAAAATGCAACTTGCAGCCGAGACAGACTTAGCCTCGAGCTCTACAGCTTACAGAGCCACTAGCATTAGTTTGTTACATTTTCTGAAACTACTTATTTTAATAAATAAATAAATACTTGGAAAAAGTACTGGTTCTTAAAATAAATATTCAAAACATGCAGACCAACATCAAAACTGAAGTCATGATATCATGCCTCCTACCTTGTTTAACCTATGCATGTCAAACTTGGAAATTTACGTCCAACTTAACCTGCCAACGCGGAATAGATAGCGTATGCTCAATATTAAAAAGATGCAAAAAATTCGTCACACAAAAATTAGAGAAACCACCAAAGTGACGAACTAAAATGGAAGCGGGCTGGGCACGTAGCGAGGCTAAAGGACGAGAGATGGACCAACAGGCTAACAACGTGGAAGGGTCCAATCGGCAAACGTCTCAAAGGCAGACCCACATGAGATGGGCAGACGAGTACGAGACTAGACTGATAATAATAGCTGGTACCTGCTGGCCGCAAATAGCTCAAGACAGAGACACATGGTATTCTTTAGAGGAGGCCTTCACCTTCACTGGAGCAGGGGTTCAGGCAAACAAACTTCAATATTATTATTTAGAATTAATTGTTTTTTTTTTCAAAAATAAGTGAAATACGTGTAAATAACATTTTTTTTTTCTTATCTTTTTTTTCTCTTTCTTTAAGCTTTGTGTGCATCTTAGTTTTTGCATGGATTAAAAGGCTTTTTATTATATACCTAGTAAAAAAAAAATTACCTACTTTCAGAGATCAGACCCGACTCACCAGACATACTGGAAGTTGGTGAGATTTCTGTAATCCGGCAAGACGAACACCATGCCCAACCTCGTCCGACCGAAATATAACGTGTTCGACTGGGGGATGGTAGTTACGTATCGGTTTGTGGTTTGTCTTCTTGATTTCGTCATTTGTTGTCAACGACAATACATCTTAACTTTGGCAACTTTAGTAACTTAGCCACAGAAATATTGTATAATTTTTTTTTACTGAAAATTTATGTAAGTACTTACCTACATAAAATAACAAAACAACTATAATTATTTATTCGATATGATTAATTTGCGCCGGGGCTGGGTTAATTTTGAATGGATCGTGATCATTCTTCGAAAATCAATTTGTAAGTAATGTATTTGTAATGGCCCGAAATATACCTATGTAAATGCAAACACAAAATGCAGATTTTCCCCCGTTAAAAGTGTTTAATTTTTAGTCTCTTTTTTCTAGCACCACTTTTGATGCTAAAATTTGGTATATCTAGCCCGTTCTAACTTGTCCAACTAGGCCTTTTCAAAACCCAATGTGGCAACACTGCTGACGCTTCCGGCCGCCTCTGTCAATGGCCGCGGCAGTGTGTTGTCGCCGCGGCTGGAGCTGCGGCTGACAGTCAGTGACAGTAGGCCGCCTTGTCAGGCCGCCTCTGTCTGTTTGACGCTTTAATCGCTTTTTATAGCTTAAGTCACTTAGGGATAATTAGAATTTCTAATGGTAAAAGAATTTTTTAAATCGGACCAGTAATTTTTGAGTTGAATCGTTACAAACGTACAATTAACTTTAGGTTTAGTAAGCGATGATAGCCTAGTTGGAGAAGGCCCGCTTCTGAAGCCAGCGCAGCGGGTTCAGACTCAGCCGACGGCACGCACCAATTTGTTCATTGTGTAAACATATGTGCGTATTGTATGTCATCTGCTACATGACTGGAGCCCGGTGTATGTCGACAGGCTAGCCCCCTCTCACATTTGGTACTGAATATTGCTGGCGAATTGTTGGTTGTAATACAACTATTACACCTCTGCCAGTCCCTTCGGGGGAAAGGCGTGACGATATGTTATATATTGAACCATTTTGTGATATTAAAAACATGAAAGCCACCGAAGCGAAACATCTGATCCGAAAATGGTTAAAATCTTTGTCGTATGACAAAACAGAAGCTATTTTAAAAATTGTAAAGTAACTGTTTTGCCATTATTATTATTATTTGTTTTTTGCTAAAGTAAAACTGTAAAATAAATTGTGTTTAGAAATTAGGATAATTTATACGGATAAATACTTGTAATATATGTATATCTATATATTTATTTTATTATTATTTTTTGTATTATATATTGTGAATCCTGGTCTTGAAAGGCGGTAAGTAATGTGCTGAACAGGACTATGGGTTGCCTCGATACAGGCTTGCCTCGTGAGGCAACCAGTAAACAATGTTTTTTATAGGTAATAAGTTGTTACAATAAATACTTTCATTTTCATTTTTTCATTTTCATTTACTGATTTGTCAGAAAGCCGCGTACTGAGTGTGAGTCCAGCGCGTGGATCCAGCGTGTCGTCGGGTCATGAGATCCCTCACCTCGCCTGTCTTCATAAACAGCTTACGTTACCTTTTTATTGACATGTTTATGTTCGCGCAAATGTATTACTCCGCCGATTAAGGATCGTTTTTGGGTCAACGTTTGAGTTTCACCTTTGTTTATCATTTTTAAAGGATTTTACCTTATTTCATGTTTTTATATACCAACCTCTTTAGACATGAGTAAGTTAATTTTAAATTTAGCTCAGGTGATGTATTGACTTCGACCTTTGGTTAAAAGGTCTAAGGTTTATCTACAATATAGCATATAAGTATCCCCTAAACTTTGGTGAAAACCAGTCGCTGCTAAGTGCCACCTATATGGGCCTAGCTGTTCCCTAAAATTTAGGGGTGGTTGGTAAAAACAGGCATAAGTGTACTGAAGAAGGTATAAGAGTTAGAATAATGTTTCAAAAGAGATAACAATACTATACAGAATACTAACATAGGTACATAGGGATAGGTACATAGGGATAGGTACATAGAGATAGGTACATAGGTAGGTAACTTAGGTCTTTCAAATAACGCTATTCTACTATAATTGCAATGATACAAAATGATACAAAATAAAAATGGTCAAAGATCGAACGACACCTGTCATCTTAAAAATCAGTTGTCCCATCATGGGACCCTTATTTTCGGAATAACAGCGCCCCATCAGTTTACTCGCCCACATTCGTTCCGTAGGCGTGTATTATGTTTAAAAATAAATACCTACGAAATACCTACTTGAATCCTACTTCCTACTTTTTATTATAAATGTGACAGTCATTGTCTGTTTGTGATTTCATCACGATCAAACGGATCGATGGGTATGGATGTAAGTAGCTTAAGGCGCCGTCATAGCATGATTTTTCACTCACACACACGTTTACTTAAGCTGCTTGATGGTAAAATGAGATCGGCGAGTAAAATCTTTTTTTTTTTTTGTCGTTTTAGTGGGATTAGTCGTAATAAGAACACAAGTATGAATAAGTTGCTCGGTTAAACTTCAGAGAACTAATCTGGCTATAAAATACTCAAAATTTAGAGAATTTCGTTCCGATAGTTTTTTTAAGAAAATTTTTTTTTAGGAAGAAGACTTTTTTATGATTATTTTTTACCAAAATGAGAATGTTTTTCAAAATTGTTCTTCGATTAAACTTTAGTTGGTTGTTTCTTCTATAAGCTGTATTTTTCTGCACCTGATTATCATAATTTTTCATATCAAACTAGGTGCAAACAAAATACTTGTTTTTGGTGATTTCGTGTAAGACGGGGCCTCACATAGGCTACTTTTAAAACGCGAGTAACTCCACGGGTCGCAGCTAGTGAAATATAATGATAGATTCTAGGCGTATTCGACAAATATATGAAAAAAAAATCAAGCAAAACCTTTTGCAAAAAGGCACCTGCCCAATTATTTTATTTACGTCAGCCGTAAAAATTCATTCCAAACAGAAAAGCAACTGAATGACCCGTGCATGTATTCGCAAAACGTTATTTCCTCTTAATTAAAGGCCGATATTTTCGCACACTACTATACTGGCGCCAGGTACATATAGCAACACATAACCCGCAACAAGCTCGCCTAGCAATATTCGAGCACGCATGGCAACATCGAACCGCTCATACCGAATACATGTAATTACTCGTACCACCACAGTTTTAATTAACAACGTTAACGTTTGTGCCATTTATTAATCCGTCTTGCAAGTTAATAAAGCTTCAAATAATACATATCTACTGTTCAAATCTCATGATATATTAGTTCATACGAGTATCGTAAGCCCTGATAAACTTATCCTACTAATATTATAAACGCGAGTTTGTAAGAATGGATGGATGGATGGTTGGATGTTTGTTACTCTTTCACGCCAGAACGACTGAACAGATCTGGATGAAATTTGGCACAGAGATAGATTTTTAAAATTTTTTAAACGCGGGTGAATCCGCGGGGCGCAGCTAGTTTGTAATAATTTAGCTACTTTTACAAATATGACAGTTGTGTTAATTTTATGTTCTTTGTGCTGTATGTGTATTTTGTGATTTTTTTTTTTAGTTGATTGAATCATCCGTTACTTTGCGGAAGTTCATCTTCAAAATTGTTACTTGAACTAATATCTATTGTAATTTTGCTTTAACGTCGCATTAAGTACGAGTACATCAAGGAATATGAATTTTTAATTCTATTTTTAATTTTGATATTTTTAAATTAATTTAATGAAATTTATATAGTATTAATAATTTAATTTATAATTTAAAAAAAAAAACAAAATTAAGAATAGAATAAACAATTAACATTCCTTGATGTACTTAATGCGACGTTAAAGCGGAATTACACTAGAAATTAGTTCAAGTAACAATTTTTTTGTTTGTAAATTCTGAGTGACCAGCACTAGGGCCTGATTAAAGAACGCTAAGAATGCTTAGCAAAAATAATGGGACCAATGATATGAAATTACGAAATAACAAATTAAATCTGCTTTGAATTTAACGACTATTTACTAAATTGGCTTCGAATCTGTGACTTCTAAAGACTACCGTGGTAACCATGGGAACTCTTAGTTAGTAGGCACAACTGGGCTGTAATCTTCTATGCGTAGGCGGAACAACCCACCGAATATGTGTTGCTGTTGTGAATATCACTTTGCTTAAATATTTCGCTACATAGAGTCATCTGGGGCAAATGCGTCTGTGAGACAATTGCGTCTTACGAGAATTACTGACAAACCCTTCACAAATTAGGCAACTATGTAACGCCATCTTGTACAGATTATTGCAACTAAAGATAAAAAAAGATGTAGATGGCGCCTAATCTGTGAAGGATTTGTCAGTAATTCTCGAAAGACGAAATTCCCCACAGACGCATTTACCCAGTTGACCCTAACACCAAAAAACACAGTTCTTTGAAACCTTGGATGAGTTCCAAGTTTTTTGTTCCTAAAGCTGTCCATCGACAAATAACAAAACTGTTTTTCTCAATGGCAAAGTTAAATTTGTCGACTGATAAAATACTGTACCTACTTGCACTGCAGCTAAGTTGCGATTCATAAGATTATGGGAACTACTTCCATATTCGTGTTAAGTATACTTATATACAGTTTGCGATTTTCCCTCCAGGCTGTCAGTGGCGCCGGGCCTAATGGGCACTAATGGACGCAATTTGGCGTGTTTTGAACACGAGTGCATGAGACAACGTTCCCTGCCATACTCAAAACAGTAAAACGTTCCGTGAGGGAGATGAAGAACGTTGTATTTACTTGTTTGTATTGATCCTAGACGCCATTTGCTATAGGGTCAACTGGGGCAAATGCGTCTGTGGGGCAATTGCGTTTTTCGAGAAATACTGACAAACCCTTCAAAAATTAAGCAACTATATAACGGCATCTTGTTCAGATTATTGCAACTAAAGATATTAAAAAGATGTAGGTGGCGCCTAATTATAGACGCATAGGCATAGACGCATTTGCCCCAGTTGACCCTACCTCCTAATTCGCTGTTACGTATCTATGTATAGGTTGCAGTGTCATCTAAAACTTACACTGGTATTTCTTCTTGTTCACAGCGGGCTAACATCTCACGACCCCTATGTCCTCATAACTTCTTGGCCGACCGACTTGGCGCATATTCAAGTTTAAAATTTGCACTGCATTAAACGACTAGCCTACAATCCATCCATCCATACTTACTAATATTATGAAATCGAAAGTAACTCTGTCTGTCTGTCTCCCTGTCTGCATTTAGGCTTTTCACGGCTGAAGAGATCATAATAAAATTTTATTTGACTGTCATCTATTACAGTCCCAGAGGATAGGTCCTACGAGTTATCACGAGCAAGATTTTTGGATACTATTTTCTGAATAAACGCGAACGAAGTCGCTGGTATACTAAAGCTAGTATTTTGTAAAGAACTAATAAAACGTACTGAAGTTATTGTTGAGCTGGCTGCCTGATTGATACCTGGCTTAACATACATATCGTCAAGCCAACACCCACACTTCGCCTGACAATGTTCTGTCATAAATGTGACAGGGGGACAACCTGGCACAAGTTATTAGACGTCGCTTAGGTGTGTGTACCCTGGGAACTTATTATAACTATATATTACTAGTGAAGGAACCCTTACTGTTAGCTAGTAAATACTGAGGAGCGTCTTCACGTCTTGTCTGCACGCTCATAACGTCGCTAATTGCGTTAGCGAGGCCTCCGCGAGCGTTTGGTAAATGTTTATACGATTAGTTAATTCCACTCCCATGACAGGAGATCCTTGAAGAAGGCAGTTTTGAGAGGTGCAATTATATAAAGAGTGTTATTTTTTACTTCTAAAATGATTGACAAGGTGGACTAAAATGTTGACGGATTGGTGGCCGCGTGTCTGCAAACGAAGCGTTGGTCAACCTCCAGCACGTAGAGTCGACGATGTTGTAAATGTCGCGGTTCGAACCTGGACAAGATTGGCACAGGACTAGGAGGAGTGGCGTACGAGAAGAGAGGCCTATGCTCAGCAGTGTTCTATTACGTGATTATGATGATGATGATGATGAAAACATAATAAACAGAAATGAAGACACAACTGAACAACCTAACTTAGCCTACAATACAATATAACTTTATTGCACACCAAAAACTACATGAAAAACTTAAAAACTATAAAATACATGTTTCGGCAGTACAAGGGCGACCTTATCGCCTAAAGCGATTTCTTCCAGGTAACCTTTGGATGGACAGGAACTTATGGAAATACGAAAAGGGTAGGTGGTGTACATAAAACTAAATTAAAATAACCCTACCCTTACCTACCCTTTTCGTATTTCTTTAAGTTCCTGTCCATCCAAAGGTGACCTGGAAGAAATCGCTTTACGCGATAAGGTCGCCCTTGTATTGTCGAAAAATGTATTTGATTTTCATGTAGTTTTTTGGTGTGCAATAAAGTTGTTTTCTATTGTAACAACCAATTAATTCTAATTCTACTGTAATCGGCTCCAGATAGATATTTCCAGAATACGATGTAGGTAAGTACATGTAAGAAGTAATTCATCGCACGCTACAATGATCGTGCGTAAACATGCATGTGCACACCACACGCTTGGCTGTAGCAACCATTTACATAAGGTTGTTTAGCGGCGCGGCAGCAGTGCGGCGATGCATTAACATAAACCTTTTTGCTCATGCTGCATATATTTTTTACTTTAGCTGCGAAACGTTGTTAGTGTGGCACATTCTTGTAGCGCCGTTCCGAGACTCTAGTGTTCCGATGGCACAGCTACATAGTATTATTAGCTGTTACTAGCTGTTTATTCAGAAAATAGTGTCCAAAAACCTTCCTCGTGATGTACTGTAACGAATTATCAAATTTCACATAGATGCGTTCAGCCGTTTAGCCGTGAAAAGCCTACAAACAGATAGACAGATTTTATAACAAGGAAGGATAAGGATAGTTGCGCAACCGCAGTCTTTATTCGTGAGGCTAAGCGAAACAGCCGCACGGCTGAACTTCCCAGTATGAAAACACCCTTACGAAACACTTACATAAATAACTATTGCTCTTTTTTTGTTTTTCATAAACGTAAGAATGCAGTTGCTACGAGCAATTGCTTTTTGCAGCTGTCTTGGCTGCTGTATCAGTAGCGATGTAATTGATAGTGACAATACTGGCGTAGTTAGGAAACTAAACAAAGAAGTTTATGCAGGTAACGAGCAAGAAAGACTTGATAGTTTATTTGGTTTTACAGGATCAACAGGTGAGTCGTAAGCTAGTATAATGTTTTAAAAAAAAACTGTTAAAACCTTGTGGTTCAACTTTGGTTTATTAGTTAACTTTTTATGACATAGTTGAGACTAAGCTCTTATTTAACTTGCCGCTTTAGTTAGTTATAGTTTGACCCAAATATAAATAATACGTAATGTATTATATACGTAAAAATATATATAATACGTAATGTATTATTTATATTTGGGTCAAATCTTAGAAGTTAAATTAGAACCACTTCAACGTTTGGTTTGACTACATTAGGTAGGTATTTGCGTATCTTCGGTGACAATTCAGTAAAATTATATGGCACTATGGAGGGAAGTAGTCTGATAATGGAATCGGATGATGTGGTCGGAGGAACTCGTTGATAGTTAATAGTTGACTGGACGTATTTGGGGTCTTTTTGATCAGCTCAGTTCTGCTGCTAACTTTATCATCATCATTACATAGATGTGCCCTACTTAAAAGCTCGTTTTGAAAAATACATTTCTAAACTTATTTATGGTTAGATAATTGTGATAGTTGTGTGTTTCTATAAGATCTTTACCGTAAACATAAAAAGTAATCATATTTCAAGTCGATGTTCTCAAGACCTAAACCTACCTACTAGCTACAAGGATACTTCCTAGTTCTCTAGATACTTACCTGGTTTTTTAAACCGACTTTCAGAAAAGAGGAGGTTGTCAATTCGAATGTACGCCTTTTTTAATTTATTTAATATTATTATTTTGTGTGGATGTTACGCGATTACTCTACCAATTGTCAATCGATTTTAATGATACTTTTTTGTTTGGTGGATCATACTTTAGAAGTGGTCCCATATATTTTTTATCCAAATCGATCATGCAGATTCTAAAATTTCAACAAAAGCCTTAAAACTGTTTACATGGATGACGGGAACCCGGTTTTTTAAACTTTGCTTCTTATATTACTTTCAGCTAATGACGAACCTGAAAACCTCAGCCGCCCGTGCGCTCTGAACGACTGGCAATGCATCCGCAAGTACTTTGCAGCAAACAGCAATTGCACCCCAGCGTTTGGCCCTATCCCTGATCCTCTGCAAATAGCTCTGAACACTGTACTTTTCCCAATTGTTAATGTTACCGTCACATTTCCTAATTTCAACTTGAGAGGTCTTAGCAACGCGAAGATTAGAGAGTTTTAGTAAGTTATTTTAATAATAAGGTTTTTAATTTTGAACAAGGACTATTTGTAGAGTTCCACAGTAAAACAAAATACCTTGAGTTTCGTAGAGTCAATAGGTACAGCTCTACCCGTCTGTTTCGAATTGTATTCGAAGATCTGACGTAAATGTAAGCCCGTGTTATACAAACCCTAGTTTCTAATATAATATTATACATGTGAAAGTGAGTTTGTTCGTTGGTTTGTTTGTTTGTTTGTTACGCCTTAACTTCTTAACCAATCATCTTGAAATTTTGCATACACGTTGCCAAGAGTACAGACCATAGCTCACTAGGATATAGAGTACTTTTTATCCTGAAAAAAATAATAGGTCCCGTAGGACCGCTGTTGAAACCGCGGGGTGCATCTAGTAAGCTATTACTTACGATAATTTTAATAGCTTAGTTTGTAGTAACATCGGTAGATAATACTACAATAGCAAGTAAATCAGATATGCTTCTTTATTACATACAAGCTGCGCCCCGCGGTTTCACCAGCGGTTAAAAAGTATCCTATGTGCTATTCTAGACTATAATCTATCTCTGTGCCAAATTTCATTCAAATCTGTTCAGCCGTTCTCGCGTGAAAGAGTAACAAACATCCATACATCCATTCTTACAAACTTGCACGTTTATAATATTAGTAGGATACCTTTCTGTCTGACATGGCCTCGGAACCCTAACTGCTATAAAATAACGCACCTAACAATAATTACTTCGAATTCTATGCGAAATATAGTAAAGTACTACTTTTTCCGTCTGAGTTAAAGATTTTCTTTGATAATTCTCTTTTTCAGCGTTAACAAGTATTCCGGAAATTTAGTTTTTGCGATAGACGTCCAAAATTTGAGCCAAGTCACTCCTCGAGCGTATTTGAGATATCAACGCACTGCGAAAGAGTCCATAGTTCTAGCCGATTATGCCACATTTAGTTTTCGTAAGTTTTTTTTTTATTGTGTTAAATATACCTAAGTAAGTGAATCCTGACAAATATTATAAATGCGAAAATAGGCTTGTTCGTTTATTTATTAGGTTCGCTTTAACCTACTCGACCGAGCGACCGTTAGCGAGCGAAGCGTCTATTCTTCATATTCGACAAAAATGCTTTCGATTGTCCGATTGTCGATCTTCCTCTACAAGTCGCGTTTCTTAACCGATTCTCTTGAAATTTTGAATCAAATCTCCGCAATTTTGTAACATTTCCAAAAACTCGGCAACAAAAATCTGCGTAGTTATCGAACCTACTCACAAAATATCACCGAAAGTCGGTTGAAGAACGCGACCTGTAGAGGAAGTCTATAGCTCACAGAGCCATTGGTACTCGTAAGTGGGTACCCAACTGATCACCACGAAATTTTGCATACACGTTGTCGGGATACTTACAGAAAAGGACATAGGGTACTTTTTGGACGCGGGTTACATCAAAGACAACAAGTCAAGGGGAGATCTAGTTCCTAATAATTGAAAGCCATGATCCTATCATCATCATCAAAATTAAAAACCATCGACACAAAGAAGAAGAAGATCAAAATAAAAGAGCGTTACTCTTATCCGTGGAGTAGCTATCAAGCTTGGCATCCATAAGGGTTTATTTTTTTAAACCAGAAAACTAGCACAACTTCTAAAAATATTTTAAGACAACCGACAATCAACATAAGTTCCGAGAATTTGTTTTCAGGGCTTTCATTAAAAAAAACCAAGGTTCTGATTTCTTTCTTAGGCTCCGTAACATTTACTGCAGTAATACCAAAAGTTCCGAACCTACGCTTGGACCTAGCAGACGTCCACGTCGATGCTCAGGATGGGGCCCCAGCCTTCTCTTTCGGCCCTGGCGCATTCAATAGTACAGGTAAATCTTTTTATGCTCCCAAATCCATCATGTACAATACAATACAATACAAAAACTTTTTATTGACACCAAATACGAAATAAATCTTAACTAAACACTCAAAAATATAGGCGCAATTGGCGATGTTATCGCAAACGAGCAATCTCTTCCAGACAACCTTTGGATGGATTAAAAACATTACCATTACATTTAGTTACTTTTTTACGGTTATGGATGGTACGGATTCAGTAATAAGAAGTTCTTTTTAACTTTTAAAAAGCTTACGCTTTTATAATAATTAATTAATTTTAATTATAATAATAATAATTAATAAAAGGTAATAATAATAATTCTATAAAAAGCGTAAGCTTTTCATAGTTAAAAGAACCTATGTATTAAGATCACATTACATTGCAAAAGCTACCTCGAAACCAGATTTTACACAGTACATTAAGTTGTTACGGAGTTATGTGTTATCTAACACATTACACCCAAAATAAACTTGCATTCGTGTGACAAGTATACACAAGTATACATACGCACTTCATTTCGAAGCTTGTCAGATCATATGGCACGCATGTTGCTTAGATGGACATCACGGATAATTCTCGTTGTTTCTTAATACATTTTATTATTTCTTCCAGACCCAGACGTAATCACTGCGTTTGCTCAGTTCCCCGTGGTTCTACCGTTCGCAGTACGAGAAGGTTTCTTATTTCAATCTCCACTCTTCACTGCAATATACATACAAACAAATATTTGTGATTTTGGACTGAAATTAATTAGCGTTTAATAATTAGAAAAGATTATTGCTTAGAACACACCACTAGCAATATTGTTTCCGGATCAAAGAAATGTTTAATTAACTAAGACTTAAATTAACTGGACTAAATGTATATTAACAATAAATAGTCAAACAACAGTTTTGTCCCAATTTTAGTACAAATAAACATAAATGATTGCTATTAATTTGTTGTTACTGACTTCTATATAATAAGAAAAAAAAAAACATTACCTTGGTAGTAATTGATTCGTTTCGCATTCAACACGCATACATCTGATCCATTACTGGCTTGCATTGTGTTTAACAAAGTTGTTATTGATTATCATCCTACGTGGATTTATGTAACGCCAAGACACGCCATTAAGGACAGTTTCCTGGTCCATATCTAAGGAAAAGTGAGACATTTCCTTGTTTACGTAAAAGCGCTGTGTTTTCTCCCGAGGGTAAAACTTTGTCACGGCAATCAAATACGAATCCGGAGCAATCTAATTCTTAGATAAATTGAGACCCCTTACTAATAGTAGGAGTCGACAAAATAGGAAGTGGACATCTTTGGAAACGGATCAAGTTAGGAAGTGGACCAGAAAGCTGTAAGAGGGAGAGTGCCTAGCGTAGAGGTCAGAAGATTTCAATACCACAAGACCTATTCACGCGTGGTTCTCTATTCCGCTACTAAAAACAATTTTCAATTTCAATACAAAAAAATAGGTATGCAAAAAAATACCAATAGACACAAGTCTGAACCAGATGGCATAGTAGAAGAGATGCCTATACCTAGCAGTAGGCTAAATAATGGCTATGGATAATGATGATGAGACAAAAAATTATAAACTTAAAATAAAAGGTGAACAAAACTATATACAATAGTATTTTATATCCCCTTTGGATACCACTACTACTGAGCGCGTCTCTACCATATCGTCACGCCTTTCCTCCGAAGGGGTAGTAATCAACGATGTACAACTTTACCAGACTCACACTTTACCAGACGATATTTATGTCTGCGAGCCTGTCGCCATACACCGGGATCCAGTTATGTAGCAGATGACATGAACTACGCACATTATGTTCACGCACAATGAACAAATTAATAAGTGGCTTAGCTGAGGCCTGGGATCGAATCATTGGTTTGAGAGGCGAGCATTCTCCAACTAGCCTATCATCGCTTTTCCTTAAGTTCGCTTTCAGTCCTAACTAAAATATTATAAATGCGAAAGTGAGTTTGTTCGTGTGTTTGTTTGTTTGTAACGTTTCACGTCTCAACTACTCAACCAATCGTCTTGAAATTTTGCATACATGTTGTCTGGGGTATAGAAAAGGACATACTTTTTATCCCGAAAAAATAAACGGTCCCTATGGGACGGCGGGTAAAACCTCAGGCCCAGCTAGTATTTTATTTACCCTTTGAATACTACTATTACTGAATGCGCCTCTACAGATTTGAATTATGAACTATGTAACACTTCGGCGAACCCTCTCAACACACTCCTACGGACGATATGAAGGACTCGTCATTCCTTCAAACATATTCAATAATTTCCATACGAATAAATCCGTAATTCTGTCGGGGGAAGTTACCCTGCTAAGTAGAATTGGCAGGTGCGATATACGCACCCTACAGGGTGATATGGAAATAAATATCTGGCAAGTATTGTGTACGTTCTTAAGTAAATAATTTAAAAACCCTATCCTAAAGCTTAACTCAACTAGACCAGGGTGCAAAGCTAATTACTCTAGATGAATTCCTTACAGATGAAGCAATTATGGAATAGATCGATCTGCTCCGCACAATTGCTTGCAAATAGTGTATTTTGGATCCTAAGTCTTTCAAATCAAAAGTTCAATAGGTCACAGTTTGATGGAAGAAGCTAAGTCAGATGGAAGGCTCCAGCTTCCTTAAAAGTTTTTTTTTTATTGTCCCTTATAGTTTTTGTACATAATCGTATTTAGGTCTTGGTGCTCACATCCACCACTCGCCTAAACTAAAAGATTTAAAATAAAAGTTTTACATAATAATTCCTTATAACTACGCTGTTTAAAAAGTTTGGCTGTTTTAAAGCGTCGAAACACCATGTATATAGAGCAGTTAGCAATATACGTATGTCTATAATACGCCCGTATAACCGAGTTCATGTGTCGATCGGCTTAAAGGGTTAGAGTTATGCGGAAGTCGAGTGCTTGCGATACCGAAAAATATTTATACGAGAGATGGAATGTTGTTTTTTGATAAGTGTTTTGCAAAATAATTCGCCTTCGGCTTTACGGAAAGCCAAACGTTATCTTACAGCCTTAACATAAAGGCTGGAAGAAATAATGCACTGAAGTAATAAACAACAAAAAAAGTATCTATATAACTAGTGGTTCTGTGAGCAGTAAAATTTGCAGCGAAAAAAAATTGTACATAATTATTGAACCTACTCACAAAATTTCAAGAGAACCAGTTAAAAAATACGACATGTAGAGGAAGACAGAGATCCGGACAGAAATCCAGATGGAATTCGGACATACGAAAGCATTTTTCTTCTCTCGCTTATGCTCACTCGGTTAGTTGATACCTATTACATAGTTGGCACCACATACTTACCTATTTTTTTTTTCAGTTTTCACTCATATTCACTTCCCATGTGCCCATCAGAAAATTTAAAACCAATAGGGTTAGTTCAAATGCTCTGGTAGTCATTTTCTTATTTAATATCTTTGTTTTTTGTTCCTCTATGTTATTGCGTCATGATTGAGTCCTATATAGATTTTTTTCATTTTTCCAATCACTGTAAAACTAGGTGACAAGACTTCCGGGAGGAAGCACGGCGGCGGTGGCAGTAGGAAATGAAGACACTCCGACTGCCACGCCACCTACCACTTCCGCCGGAAATCGGAACCGATTGCAAGTGCGAAAACCCATAGACATTTATACAAGTTACGCTAACGCTAACGATTCTGTTGCATCTCGATCTTTCTGTTCATGATTTCCCTAAAAATGCATCTTAGTGTATAGCTACTGTATCGTTGGATATCTGTGAGTATGATGAGGTACAAAAGAGATTAATTAGATTTAAGTTCGAGATTGAGATATAGGTGTAATCTTTCAATATTAGTGTGTTACTAAAGTCTTACAGCACGAAAACAAAGATAAAAAAGTTTAAAATTGGACATACGCTAGCAGTTTTTATCGTTGTACTAGCTGTCACCCCGCGACTTCGTTCGCGTTTATTATTTTTTGTATATATATATATATATATATTTAAACTATCCTATCTCTCAAGTTGGATCAAACTGCACATGGTGTGCGAATTTTATTATAATCGGTTAAGTGGTTTAGGAGTTCATTGAGGACAAACATTGTGACACGAGATTTATATATATTAAGATTAATTGTACAATGTTGTACAAAAACACAATTACATTGTCTACTGTCAATACAAAATATAACTGTTCATGTGGAATTACACAATTTTCTCTTTTGACTGTTTTGACTGTTATTTAACAATTACGTAATTGACATTCACAAAAAGCCTAACATACAAAGCTCAACAACTGCTCTCAAACTTTGCCGCGTGGAAGCAAAATATTTTCCGCACAAATTAAAAATAACTGCGGCTCACAACAAACAAGCTTCCAACATAATTTATGTTATTTCGACTAGGTACAGTCACCGGCAGAAGTAGCTGAGCTCTTTTAAAAAAGATATTGAAACCAAAAAGCCTTTCTCTTCTGTGATTTTGCACCTTGCGCCTTTACCTTATTTGTCAATTGTTGCAATAAACGTTAATATTGGCAAGATTTAAATAAAAATAGACACTCGTTCGAAAACTGGGTAAGGTAACACAGGTAGGTAAGAAGCGTTTTCAATTTTTTACTTTTCTGTACTATTTTTCAAAACCTTTTTATTTAAGCTCCTCATCAATAAAGACCTAATAAGCCCGTTGTAAGAATAAAAGCAAGAATACACAAATTACATAATTATGTACTTTTGTCAGTCTCTAGCAGTCATATAGTACCTACAAGCTTTGCTTAGTTTGGAGTCAGACGACCGTGTGTGCAAAAATGTTCCGATCATTTGTTACTTATTTATTTCAATTTAACAAAATTGCATAATTCCTCATACTTAAAGTAATAGAAAAAAATTAAAAAGAAATAACTCATATTAACTATAGAGTTAAAAAAAAGGGCCTGACTCTAAACTCTCCCCTACTTGTGATGCTGACTGTACCCAAAAGCAATGCTGCCTGCGTTGCGATGATAAGCCTGTAGGTACCTCGAGCTGGCTGTCAGGTCTGTCGGGACCCTGTAGTGGCATTAGGAACGGCCCAATTGGATGCCACTGTTGCCAGAGAGATTATAGTGTAGTGGGGCTTTCGAATAGTTTTAAGAACGTGTTTGTTGCGAATAAAGACTGAAAATTATGAATGACACCTTTACCACAAGAACCCAGCATTGGGGGCCTAACATGACATTTTGTTGCCATTTTTTTACGTTTTGTTTTCGACGCTGCGCGACCATGAACCTTCTAACGCAGCGACACGATTCTTGGTCGCACAGCGTCGTAAACAAAACGTAGCCATCATGACAATAAGATGTCATAGTAGGCCTCCTAAACAGGAATGTGCTTACTTACTTTTAAACTCAACCTAATTACTTGTCAGGCTCTACAATGGTTTAAACATGTACCTACTATAACTTGTACATAATTATGTATACGTATTCTACTTATTTACGATTATAGTACCTGGATGACCGAGCGAAGCTCGGTATTTTTTTTTTTTAATTGTGTTTTTTGGAAAATAAACAATTGATTTTAGTCTAACCTCAAAGCAAACACTCATTGACTTCGTGTTACTTAACAACGCCATCTGCTGTTGTGTCGTTAAAGCAATTAGTTGCTCACAAAAAATAGTATTATTATTCGCCAATAGATGTCAGGAAGAGTCATATTTTTCAGTTGAGACTACTCAAACGCCTCCTTTTTGTTATTTTTCTTCCAAGTTTATGTTTAAGTTGATTATCGATAAAACACGAAGAAAATGACATTTTCTAAAAATGATTCCTAGCTAGATCGATTTATCGCCCCCGAAACCCCCTATATACTAAATTGTATGAAAATCGTTGGAGCCGATTCCGAGATTCCAATTATAATTATATGTACGAGTATATTCAAGAATTGCTCATTTAAAGATATAAGATAAGATAAGATTTGTAAACTAGCTGCGCCCTGAAATCCACCCGTCCCACTGGAAATGTATGTCATTTCCCCTGACAACGTGTATGCAAAATTTCATGATTTCAAGTTGGGTAGTTAGAGCGTGAAAGCGTAAGTAGCAAATAAACAAACAAACTAGCTTTAACTTTTTAACCAACCGAAAAGGGTAGGTTCCCAATTCGAATGTTTGTTTTTTTTGACGATGACAGCCTAGTTACAGAAAGCCTGCTTCTCAAGCCAGAGGGAGCGGGTTCGAACCCAGTCGACGGCACGCACCAATTTGTTCATTGTGTGAACATACATATGTGCGTATTGTATGTCACATGCTACATGAATGGAGCCCGGTGTATGGCGACAGGCTCGCCCCCTGTCACATTTGGAACTGAATATCGTCCGGCGAAGTGTGGGTGTTGTATTACACCTCTGCCAGCCCCTTCGGGGGAAAGGCGTGACAATATGTTGTTTTTGTATGGACTATTTGTATGTGTATGTTATGCGATTACTCCGCCATTTATGAATCGATTTTAATGGTTTTTTTTCGTGTTACTTTTAATTTTTATAATTTTTATATTAAATTACAAGGTGGTTCCATATCAATTTTATTGAAATTGGTCAAGCAGTTTCTAAAATAGCAACAAAAATCTAAAAATTATTTACGTGGTTGACGGCCTAACGGAAAGTTGGTTTTTTAACCTTTGCTTTTTAAATTACTCGTATTTATTAGTAAGAAAGTTAGGAGTATGATTCTTTCTGTGTATTCGTGTAAATGTCCTACTTAACATAAGTACGTTTTTCAACAGCCGCGGTCAAATTGATAACCGAAATTGATGCCGAAAATATCATCAATCTTGCATGTTGTCAAGTCCTCCTTTGAGATAAGTGGATCTGTAACGTTAGCCAATCGACGCAGCCGAAAATTTGAAACCGTTCAAGGCATATTTGATGTTTATTTAGGTCGAAATCCCGTGATACAAGCTTTCGTAATAAGTACCTAAGTATAGGGCTGGATTTAGGGGAGGGCAGGCGGGGATACAGCCCCGGGGCCTTCACAAGAGAGGGTCCCCACAAAAGATACTAAAAGTAAAGGAAATATACTTAAAAAGATTTTTACTTTGAAGCCTATTTGTACAAATATGAGCAATTAAATATTATATTTTACAAAAAAAAAAACGACTTTTTATTCCTCCCGTACAAAACGCCAATTTCATACGTAAGGACCTAATACTTTAATTTGTTTCTTGCAATAAATAAAATTACATTACCTTTTATAAGTTATTTTATTTGAGTAATAATTAGAGGCCTCCACTTTCCTGTTGCCCTAGGGCCTCCACTCCTCTAAATCCGGCCCTGCCTAAGTATATAGAACGGGTACAACCACTGAAAGTTATTGATCAAAGCCCGAACTGTGGCGACGAGCCGTATTTTGCAAAATATCGCTGTGATGTAGTAAATCATAACAGATTGCTCGCAACGTTTTAGCTCGAAAAATATTGTTTTTGACAGTGGATTGGGTTGGAAATGGCTTTTGTTAGACCGCGGTAAAGTGCTTGTAACTTTGAGTAGTCAAAGCAAGTAAGCCTAAAACTCCAAAAAACGAGATGTTAATGCAGTTTTAAGGTTTTTTTTGGTAGGTACATACGACTAAGTAGTGTTTTCTGAGCTACCATATCTAAAATTCTATACGTAGACGAAACACGTAAAAGTACGTAGTTATAAATAACTTTTCCTGTAGGTCCAACTCGTCCAAATCCCGAAAAAAGCTGTTCCGCATATTTAATTGAGGGCCAATGACATTTTCATATGGAATTGGTGAGTTTTTTTTTTCGTGTTTTTGGGTTTGTTCCGTAGTGAAAGTTGTTGGCAGAGACTGCAATTTGTTTATTGTGTGAACATGTATGATAAATGTATAAAAACATGTATAAAAATTATCCTTTTATTAAATTATTTTTATTTTAGAATGAATCAGGAAGGAAGGAATGTAGTTGTATGTCATCTGCTACATGACTGGAGCCCGGTATATGGCGACAGGCTCGCCCCCTGTCACATTTGGGACTGAATGTCGTCAGGCGAAGTGTGGGTGTTTTATTACACCTCTGCCAGCCCCTTCGGCGAAAAGGCGTGACGATATGTTCCGTAGTGAAAATCGTTTAGAATTATAAGTAAGTACTTATTTTTATTTTCGCCTAAGAAGAATCAGATTTAGAATATTTATTGCCCTAACCCGTACAACCGTACATGATATTTCCAAACACAATACTCAGAAATCAGAATTTATTGATACCTTCAATAGTTACACATCACCGTTTAATAAATGTCAAAAAGCGCTTTCAAAACTCCTTCCTAATAAGAACTGCCAAGGAGTTGAACGCACTTCCTGCCTCGGTGTTCCCCAGCAATAAATACAACCTGGGTTTCTTCAAGACAAGAGTGAATAGGCACCTCATGGGCAAGCGTGCTCCATCTTAGATCGCATCGTCACTTTCCATCAGATGTGTTGTGGTCAAATGGGCCCACCATTTCAAATAATTAAAAAAATCAATAATAAAATTTATAAATACTATTAAGCACAGCATGTTGGAAGAGAGGAGGACGGTTATTAATACACCCCAAGCTGCTGAACATAACCCTGCAACCCTATAAAGGTAAAATATCGATTTACACTGCTCTACTCAATATTGCCCCGTGGTGGGCAATATTGAGTAGAGCAGTAAATACAGGGTGTAAATACAGGGTGGGCAATATTGAGGCTGTACCTATAGCCGTTAGTTTACAAAGCTATTTACTCTGATGCCGTAGAATAGAAGCCGAAACGCAGAAGTTATTTGTACATTCTGTTTGCGGAACTGTTTCAGCACGAAGTCGTGTTGGTTTAACTGTTTTCAAGAGGCGAAGGATTTCCAGTTTGAAAGGTTTACCACTTTAACCAGCTTAGTTGTGAAGATAAACTGAACTTTGTTATGTACCTAGCTAGTACAAACTGTAATATAAACAGGCCTTGTTCGGCTTATGATGTATTTTGTATAATTTCCGGGAACTTCTGAAATAATTACTAGCTGCGCCCGGCGGTTTCACCCGCGGTCCCACAGAATCATTATTATTTTTCGGGATAAAAGGTAACCCTATGGTCTTTTCTATACTAACCCCTGACAACGTATATAGACATGTTTAAAGCGATGAGTACTTAAGAAGTGAACGCGTAACAAACAAACAAAACCACTTTCGCAATTATAATATGAAGTTAAAATAGACAGCAAGTTTTTGATATATTATTGCATATTTTGTAATATTATATTTATAGGTAGCTCGTCTAGCTAGTCTCAGCGTCTTTTGTCTTCAGCGTCATACTTACTGTCTTATCTACTTTACTTACCTGTTGGTTTCCTTTTTCTTATCTTACTTCTCCCACAATATATTATAAAACGAAGATGCGAAATAGGTTAAACTCATACAGATCATTAATAAAACTCTATGAAACATGTAAATCCGGTTTCGTTTTCCACGACATTTGATTTATTTCCTCGGGATCCGCGTCGCGCCCCAATTCCGAGAGCGGAATAAACTCAACTTGACACATTGAGGATATACTCGTACCTACACGGACGGCCGATATGGAGCCTGCTGGGAGGAGAGATCATGGGGAGATTCGATTTACGGGCTGTTACCCGTCGGCGGCGGGGACGTAACAATAGACGCTACCCAAAAACATTTCCAAGCACCAAACTCTTATGTCTTTATTCAATCGGGTATCAAAGATATACCTACACCTATGATCGTAGTTATAATAATGACTATACCACCTTGTTCGGACAAACCACCTAAATGAGGAACGCACTAACGATGTAAATTATACATGGATGTATAAAGTTTGAAGAAATTATACAACAATTTAAAATAACAAAACAACATTTTTTTGGTCGGGTAGATTTATTTATTAGTCACAGAAACCAAAAGTTGAAACAATAAACTCAGTGTAACAAAAAAGCATTGTTTTCAAACATGTTTTACGAAACTTTTTCCGAAACCTCGTGTACAATGTCAATTCATTTCATTCATTCACAATTTAAGAGCGCTACCCTTGTCGGTAAGCAATGCCCATTGCGTTATGTCAATAGGTTTACCTATTTGATGGCGATGGGTTTCGATTCTGTTGTGTATAAGTCATAGTAGGTTATTAGGTTTTTTTTTATAGAATTGTATTACAATGAATGCCGAAATTATTTACTGTGGGTTATTTGTTTTTCTTTATAAAGTGATGAAAGTCTAGTTGGAGAAGGCCTCAAGCCAGAGGGAGCGGGTTCAAACTCAGCCGACGGCACGCACCAATTTGTTCATTGCGTGAACATATGTGCGTATTGTATGTCATCTGCTACATGACTGGAGCCCGGTGTATGGCGACAGGCCTCCTGTCACATTTGGGACTGAATATCGTCTGGCGAAATGTGGGTGTTTTATTACACCTCTGCAGCCCCCTCGGGGGAAAAGGCGTGATGATATGTTTATAAAGCCATAAAATACCTAATAACCTAGGTACTGTAAATCATTAAATTCTGATTCAGATTTCTACAACATGCCAGCCGTTTGTAAACGGTCGAGTTATGAGGGGCTTACACGGGTCTACTAGTCGCTTCACAAATCACTTGCAACTTATCACTTGGCTTTAGTCACTTCCGACCTAGCCGAATTGCCTTTTGAACGGTCGATTTTAACCGCGCGGCAAAAATCGTGTGGCTTTAGTCACCGGTGTATACCTCTCATAATGCAATTTGTCTGTGACATTTACACAGACTAGTGGCTTGTGTCTGAATGAAAAACCCATAATATAACCATATTGTTATACCATGGAAAAAGCTATGTTTTCGTAAGTGATATATCACTGATGGATCGACAGAAATTGTCAACATAATGCCTTTTGTCAAATTGTTTACTCGACGTTTGATGGAAATCGTTCACATAAGCTGCAGGCTTATGTATGCCGTAAACACGATTCATGGCAATATATTTTTACTCGACGCTACTTTTATAATGTAGGGGAAAATATTTTGCACATGTTTAGCAGGATGAGGTAATTTTATAGGAAGCCAAAATATGTACTAAAAAAGAGTCGTAACAACACCTTCCGGTCGTGTTGTGTGTAAAAGAAATATTATACTATTTTATATTTATGTATTTGCCAATGCACATGATACACTGGGCGCTGCCATTTAGTAGGGGCATATTTTTCAAAAAATTAAGTAGAATGTGTGGCCACGGCATAACGCGAACAAAGTCTCGGGCATAGCTAGTCAATTGTACAATCAAAACTATAAAATATCACTAATACTAAGAACACCATGTCATGATTTCCTTCATTGAGAGAAATCAATTTAAACATATGTCTACTAGCTGCGCCCAGCGGTTTCGCCCACGGCTCCACCGGAGCCATTATTTTTTTCGGGATAAAAAGTACCCTATGTCCTTTTCCGTACCCCCAACAACGTGTATGCAAAGTTACAAGATGATCTGTTGTGTAGTTGAGACGCGAAAGCCTAACAAACAAACAAAATAACAAACTCACTTTTGCATTTATAATATTAGTTAAGATTGGGATGTCTGGGTATAAGTATCTATTTAAGTATGTTTTGAAAAATGTACATGTAGGTACGTATATTAGTCTCTAGCAGTCATAGTAAACAAGCTTTGCTTAGTTTGAGGTCAGACGACCGTGTCTACAGCTGTGCCGAAAATGTATTATTTTACTTTATTATTAATTTAAAACCAGTCGAATGTGAACATCATTATAAAAGTTGTAAGTATGGCTTTACAATACAACAAAAGCGTATTCGCAAATTGTACCTTTTTCAAAGTAAGTAAGAAAAGTGTTGTGTGAGATTGCCAATCGGTATAAATAGCAGTGAAGCGAATAATCACGTATGGTAATACATAATACTTGGAGTAATTGAACCGTAATTGCCGAGGAATAATGTAAATTTGCAATTATTTCCGATAGAGTTCCACAAAGAACGAAATGGCGTGCGATTAAAATATGGTTTTCAAAGAAAGCATAGTCTACATTATTCTTTGAACTACAAAAATTACAAGAGATTTCTACCTCAACTGACTTCTAAATAAAAGAAGATTCTTACTTATTTTCATGTTACAATTCCATTATATTTTAACTTAACAAGCCGTTACTAGAGTAAATGGTGCCCAGAATGCTAGCAGCATTGCCACGCTGGATGGCAACGCTCAATTTCTGGCTGAAATATATGCCAGCATTCTGAGCACCTGACGCTTCAACCAACCATTTAGCCAGGTCCCGGTATAGAGATAGATTCTAAATTAATCTGATTTTTTAGACTTTAAAATAAGTTTATAACAACCGGCGTTGCGTAGTAATAAGTTTATTCCACAAAATCTGCTTGCTATAGTTATAAAAAGTTAATCGTGATATTGATCATATTGCTATCTCGTTTGTACCAACCGACTTGCACCATGCGCACTCCCGCTCGCACTCGATCACTATCACAAGCAGAATCACGAACAGAATCTACTACATATAAAGGCCCAGAAAAACATTAACTTTTAAACTTATCCTAAAACTTTTAACTGGTTTTAAGCTCGCTAAAATTCTTGATTCGATTTTTGACAGATTTGCTTGACCAAATAAAAATAAACTGAAGTACTCATCTAAAATGCTAATCTTAATAACTGTACTTACTAAATCGAGTTTTTCCCACTGCCTCCTACATTATTAATAGCTCTAGAAATTATTCTCTACTGAAAATGAAAGAGCATTTATAAAAGGAAGACGTGCTTTAAATACTTATTTTGTACGACAGGCTTAATTCTTTTATCGGACACTTTTATAGCGGTCTTAAATACTAGCAGAGTGGGGTGGATAATGGCTCAGCACACGCAGCTCTCACGCTTCAACTCCCCTTAACAATAACTGTAAATCAATGTGTTTTTGTCTTTTTCGCTCAACTTTAAATTTTAAAATTTGATTGAAAGAGACACATTATGGGAATGCTAAATTTTACCTCCTTACTCTTAGATCAGATATCATTTGATCCAAGTCTTTACTCATAAACCTTGTATAGCCTCGAAATAGTTATACAGCTTTTTGTCTTTTTCGCTCAAGTTCAAAATTTAAAAGAAAAAGTGACAATACTGTACAACTGTTCCGAGAAACAACTTTACAAGTCAGGGGGTGAGTAATTAGTAGGAAACATGTTTGGAACTAGAGCGAGGAACGTCTCTGTGAAAAAATGGTTTTTTTCGTAGACATCTAAGGTCTACGGCGTAACCCCTCTACTAAACTACGTCGTAGCACATCTACGGAATGCTACGCGCCTACTGCTATGAGCCGTAAGCTGCATTTTATAGCGGAAGTAATCTTTGACTAACGTTTATTTTTCGCTTTATTGCTTTATTGCTTAAAGCTTATTACGTCGTAAATTTCTAAAAGCTCTCCTAACATTATAGGTTGATTCGCTTGAAAAAGTGATTAATAAAGTAAGCGCTGGCAATTACTAAGCCTTAAAATAATATGTATACTTCTCTCTCATTCTTTCTTTTAGAAGTCAGGTGAAAGACCATTTTCCATGATTACGCATATTTATAGCTTTTATAAAGCTTTAATAATATTGAGTGCTACCTTTATAACTTTTCTTCGAAAATGGTTCGATATTTATTCATTATACGTGAATATCCTCGTTAAATTTGAGAAAAAAGCCATATAAGCCTCAGTGATGAATAATAAAAGCAATAAATAATAATAATAAATTCGGGACACTTCCACACACGGTCGCCTGACCCCAAACTAAGCAAAGCTTGTACTATGGCTGCCAGAGACTGATATACATACTTAGATATTTTTAAATACATACTTAAATATATATTAACACCCAGACATAGAACAAACACAAATGTTCATCACATAAATGTTTGCCCTAGGTGGGAATCGAACCCACACCCCCAAGGTCAGAAGGCAGGTTCACTACCAACTGAGCCACCGAGGCTGTCAATGATGGGCTTACGTTACCTCCATTTTACATTAGTCCAGAAAATGCCTTTAGGCTGACGCTATAGAATATGTTTATGTCTATGCACAGCGCTATATTGCTAAATCTCAATTATCTTAAAAAACAGCTAAAATATACCTGTCTTTTTTATTCCTGCGTATTAGAGATTGATAACAAAACTATTAGCTAGTTCAGATTTAGCAACTGATGGCACTTTGTGCAACAAAAAATGTGGAAAATTACCTCGTTTGATTAAATTTTAAGTCCCCATTATTTAAATTAAAATGGAGTCCAATATTGCTCTGCAACAAGTTAATGGAAGATTTGTGTTTAATGACAACTTTAAAAGTTGATGTTCGTTTCTGCAACTGCCTGTTAGCATAAATAGGACCTAATTAATAATCTAATAAGAACGTATAAGGCTCGCGCTACGACTGAATTTTTAGTCCAATTTTTATTTTTACAATTTTGTTAACGCTCCGGAACGAATATCCTTTAGCGTTTTGTGTAAATTTATTTGGTAATGGATCCTCACATGAAAATATAACAAAAAGCTTCATTTCGATTTATATATCCGGACATTTTGTGCGAATGAATAAATTGAATATATATTCGAGAGACCGCGCCATGCTAGCTGGGAGTAATTTGCCTTTCGTGCCTTAGGGTCTGTTTAAATATACATGATGTGCCATCTTTAATCCTTCACAATGTAAATGAATGTACTCCTATGTCGTCGTTTATATAAGTGTAGTCAAATCCTATTCCTATTATTCAAATTGTTTAGTTTGATTTTAAAATTTAGTAAACCTCATTGGATTATACAATTCAATACAAAACTCTTTATTGACATCAAATAAGATGTAAAACTAGATTAAATATGCAAGTATATTAGCAATTATTAAGTATTTATAGCGATAACTTTTCAATCTTTTCAATAAAAAATATTTAATATGTATTTATTACAAAGCATTTCGTTGTTTTCTTAAGTTAAATCTTAATAAGTTGGCAAATAAATTGCTACTGTGTATTATTAATTTATTGGTTTAATTTTTTTTTTCTGTTTCTGATATCGTGCTAACCGCAAAATGTTTCATGCCAGTGCATGCAGTAAAAATCAATTTACTATAGCAGTCATTATCGCGTCAATCTGAATAGGCCCTTATTTCAGATAATAAAGAGTATTTAAATGAGTGTAATGTACGCTCGCATTAATGTACCCTTTACGTTGCACGTTTTATGTTCCAAATTTATGGCTTCGGAGATTATTTTAAACCGTTTGTAGGATATTTTAACTTTATCTTACAAATCTACTATGAATGTATTTATAAAACTAAGGTATACTAGTAGTTAGCCTCGAACTAAGACATCCTGAACATTATATTTCCACAATTTCGATTCTGTTACGATTTGAACTAGATACTTATCTACCTAGTAGATATGTTGTGTGAACCTAAACCAAACTAACCGCAGGTGGTTCACGAGCGTTCTGACTGTAGATAGACTATTATGAAACGCGACATCTAGTTTCATTAGCATGGAACTAAAACATGTAGTGTAGCTGGGTATTGATAAATTTGTGCACCAACCAATGCCTTGATTTCGTAGGTTATGTATTTTGTACCGGATTTTACAGATTGCCGTGAACATGGTATTATAGTATGTTACTAAATTGTAATTATTTTTTTAATCTTACCAGTTCCCACAGCGACGGGCTCTTGCAGCCCCTCAGGGTCCGCCGCCTCGTCAGCCGCGGCCGCCGCCAGCGCGGCCACCACGAACCACCACACGCGACTCATCGCGCCTGCAACAATGAACATTACTTTAACAACGCAGCATTGCTTAACATCAGACAAGATGGCGGCAAAACGCCAGCCTATAAATTGTATCATGAAGTGCAGCTATCTGTCTTACTTTGGGTGCCCATATCGACATGAACAAAATAAATGTTTTTTTTTTTATATTTATTTATTTATTTAACACACAAAACAAGTTACAATCAAAAGAACTTAGTAATAGATCCTAATGGATCGCCAGAAACACAAATAAGAACTGGATTGTAAATCAAAACATGTGTGCAATATAGGTTCAGTAAAGTCTTAAGTTTACATAACACACTTTAAGTACTTAGGTACATATATCATTGAATTACAATATAATACAATATAAAACAATATGATACAATATAATACATGATGACGTATAAAATAAGAAATAGGAGACTACAAATATACGACAAATTAAATTATATGATAGGTCTGACTTTCAAATGTACTCGTATAATAATGGTTTTGTGTTGTGGAACCCGTTTAGGAAAAATATGTATTTCTTTTGTGCAAATAAGTAACCTAAGAAATACATAATTTCGTTTTCTAGCTCGTTAGCAGTAACATGATTTGCAATAGTTTTTGAATATGTTTTGCATCTATGTATTTACAATTTTTAAAAATAAATACTATTACTATCAGAATCGCGAGCAAACATTCACAATAAGGCCTCATTTCGAGAAGCAAGGCGTTGCGCGACGCGAGCGTCGTCGCATCGCGTGGAGAAGTCCTAGTTCCTATCCTACAAATATTATAAACGCGAAAGTTTGTAAGAATGGATGGATGGATGGATGGATGGATGTTTGTTACTTTTTACGCCAGAACGGCTGAAAATATCTGGATGAAATTTGGCACGAGATATATTAAATTATAGTCTAGAATAGTATATAGGATTCTTTTTAACCGCGGGTGAAACCGCGGGGCGCAGCTAGTCAAACATAATGCCGATGTATGAGAGCGTCCAGGAAGAAACGCGACGCGTGTTTAGGGGGCCTACTATTACACCTTATTGCCATTGATCAGGAACCTTATGCACAGCGACACGATTCGCGGTCGACAACAAAACGTCACCATCATGGCAATAAGATGTCTAGTTCTGTTTTTCGCGACGCTAAGCTCGACGCTGCACGCGCCGCGCAACGCCCCGCGTTTCCTTAAACGAGGCCGAAGGCCTTATTAAGAAGGCTTTATTATTAGAAGGTTGATTTGATAAAAAAGAGTATTTTTTTCCTAATTCGTATTTACTATAATAAGATAACAAAAAAAAAACAAAATGTAGCTTTTCAGTAAACAATGCTAAAGTAGTAAACACACCCGATTCATTTAAATTCAAACTCGAGTCTAGACAACATTAGATTGAACATTCAGACAGAATAACGCGTTTCTTTTATTCACAAACTAAATGAGAAAGCAGGTTCATAGCTTTGAGAATCCACTTAGAGTGATTGCGTTCAAATTTTATTAAAAAACATAAACTTTGCATCTCGTGTTCGGCACACATAATTTCATTTGTAAACGTATTTCAAGCTCTACAATAAAAACATTCATAAAAGTTAAAGTTCAAAAGAAAGTTTGAAGGTGTGTGTAGGTTATTAGGGTCATAAATAAGAATGTGTGAACTTTTATCTTTTGTGTAAAAGTCTTGAGAAAGTAGTTAAAAACTGTAGTAAATAAAGCTTCGCGTAAACAATAGAGTTGGAGCTTGAATACAGATACGGCATAAATATTTGTTTGATTTGTGTTCTTAACTTTATAAGCCTATTTAGTCGGTAGGTACGTAAAGTATTCCAATAGAAAATATATACTCACAAAAAGACTTCGATTTCATTAACAACAGAAAGCAATAACATTATCACACCTTTTTCTTACTATTTTATGCAAAAGTTTATTCGTATAAGTGCAGGCTCTGTTGATATGTTCGTTACTTCTTAAGGATATTTTAATGTAATAAAGAGTTAATTTTAACAAAAATGTGGTCATTTATGAGATTGCTCTCTTGGTACCTAGCCTATATAAAGAGCAATATGAACGAACCATAAATATAAAATACAAGTACATGAATTTGTTACATTTTATTTTTCTTAACACAACTGCAACTGCTCAGCACATCCCAGCATTTCCCCACCGTTTGACTGAATGAATGTTTCTTTTTAACGCTAGCCTAGTTTCAGACAACGCGCATTGTGCCTGAAGCTACCGTACAACCGGACAAACTTATCTCCAGAACTAAGTGAGGGAGCCACCGTTGCGTTTTCTGTACAAAACTGACAGCTACCCGTTGAAAATATCAAGTTCCGACATTGGGCCAACTCTACAAATAAATCGGTCGCTCTGTACAGTACTTATATACATTCGCCGTCAAAGAGAGGTCACCTTTTGTCGAGAGAAGGGTTTTTATCTGCTCCCGTGATTTTTGTGCTCGTTTCTCTGAGTTATTCGCTTTGGAGAAAAAATTTATCAGCTCGAATAAGTAAATTGCCTTGTGATTTAATGGAATTCCACTTTTGAGACGTGTCTCGTGTTGGGTGGTCCCAATATTTTAAGAATGCTTGACATAGAATAAGCTTTCACAGAAGTAGGATATCTAGGTAGGTATTTATAGTTCCAAGTTTAAAGTTAAATGATAGTTCTGTTTAAATTTAAACTAACATTTTTTCTCTGAATATTTAGATGTTGATAATCAAAATGCTTTTCACAATTTTCCATTCATAATTCTTAAACCAAATTCTTGCGCTTAGACAGTTAAAGATCCCTTATTTTCAGTATAAAGGTGTATAGAGACTAAGCTGTAAAACATTTAATGAGGGTCATAAAACCCGTGTACCCATACATCTAAAGGAAAAACATCAACACGACCTCCCGTTCTTAGTCGATTAAGTTTCCTCCATAAAGCACACTGCACACTGTTAACAAAGCCGCTGAAGCCAGTCAAGTGCGCAAATGGTTAAGCAATTCTGGAGTTGCCTTTGATGTGGCGGTGAGGCAGCTACGCCGTACTTGCGTGCCTGTGTTGTAATTTAATGGCATTTGAGCGAAACGCAGGTGCAGTGAGTCCTCAGCTTAAGGTCTTTGTTTGAGGAAGTGCTTCGTTAATTTATGTCTGCTGACTATACAAAACTATTTGTGAAGTTTAATGCTGAATACTCTGGAAGGAAAACTTTAGTTGATTCCGGAAACACTGAATACAATTATAAAATTATACCTTTGTTGAATTCACGAGAGACATTGTTAGCAACACATACAATAAAATGCAGTCTATGCCCTGCTGTATTACGTTTTCCGAGCGAACTGTCAAAGGAATGTCAGTGGGGTAGCGCCTGAGTCGCCCGCCCCGTCAACCGGCACTCTTTTCGCTGGAGCATGGAAGAGAACGGATCTCGTATTGTTTTTCTTTGGTGTCCATTCGATTCACACTGAAATTACCCACATATTGTACATGGTTTGGATTATTAGAAGTATTTGTAGTTAACATTTACATTAAGGTGGTTTTGAATACCGTCCCTACATAAATAGTTTACAGAATTTACAATTATTTGAAAGCTTCTGCGCTGATGTTATGCTATTCCACAAAGGGTAGTTAAATACAAAAAAAATAGAGGCTTTGAGAGCTGTAGACCTCGCGGCCGACGTTTGTCCTCTCTACAGGTCGGATTCAACCGATTCTCGTGCAATTTTTTGAGCAGGTTTGATGGAACTCACTCCCAGTTAATATTAAGACGTGCTCAATCACTTCATAGTTTTAAAACGCAGCTCAAAGTGTTCTACTTTTCCAAACTGGCTCGTTATAAGTAGACTCGTTTCCTTTTTAATATTTGTAATATTTCAATGTATATATTAGGTCCTTACGTATGAAATTGGCGTTTTCTACGGGAGGAATAAAAATCGATTTTTTTTTTGTAAAATATATTTAATTAATCAAAGTATGCACCGTTGTTATCTATGCACTTTTGCCATCTTATGGGTAGTTCATTGATTCCTTTACTATAAAAACCATGGGGGCGAGAATCAACAAACTCTTTGAAGGCGGTTTGGACTGCTGCATCGGAGTGGAATTTTTTTCCTTGTAAGAAGTTGTCCAAATTCCGGAAGAAATGGTAATCTGTTGGAGCAAGGTCCGGGGAGTACGGTGGATGTCGCAGACATTCCAATTGTAGCTCAGCTAACTTAGTGGTTGTTTGTTGTGCAGTGTGTGGTCTTGCGTTGTCGTGAAGCAGCAGTGGCCTAGAGCGATTGACCAATCTCGGTTGTTTAACAGCTAGTTCTTCCTTCATGGTTTGCAGTTGCTGACAATAGATATCTGCCGTAATCGTTTGGCCAGATTTAAGAAAGCTGTAGTGAACGACACCGGCGCTAGTCCACCAAACACTTACAAGTAACTTTTTCTGAGTCAATTTTCGTTTAGGGCAGGATTTGGCTAGGTCTCCAGGGTTCAGCCATTGCGATGAGTGCTTTCGATTATCGTATAATATCCACTTTTCATCACAAGCGTTTATTTTTGAGTGTTTAGTTTAGATTTATTTGTGTTGGATAGGTATACCTACTACTACAGATTGCTTTGCTGCCAATCAGCTCATGCTTTGACGCTTCTTATCTGTTTTTTTTTTGACGTGACAACGTCTTATAATTCGATAGAGCCGGCTGCACGCACGAAAAAATGCGGCGTTACCTCGCTCTGAGGCGTTCCATGTAAGGCTTGAAGTGCAAGCGAGAGCGCGGAACGAGCGACAAAGAAGCACAATCGGCCTTTGCGTTCGGCAGCGTTCGACATCCGTCTCTCTCCTACTTGAGTGAGCACGTAGTCATGTTCAACTATCGTCAGTAAACCGACTTTACAGACAACCAATTCTTTTTTATTTCTTTCATAAATCGTGGCTCTATCAATTTTCATAATATCTCACGCTCTGTTTGCCAATTTATACTAATCTCAGATCAACCTATAGGAAAAGATGGAACACTGCGTAAAATCTCGCTGAAGCCACTTCTTTTTAAACGTGTGCGCGTGGTAATGTTGCCATGAAAAACATTTCCAATTGCACGAAAACTAATATTAAATCCCAAACTCTACGGTAGCCATTTCCGTTCCAATATACACCATCTACCTTCGTAGATTTAATATTCTAAAACTGCACATATTTGTAAGAGTTTAATGTTACGGCTTTTTTAAAATTGACTTGTAAAAAAACTGCACAGTTTTTAAAAAGAACCTCAATATGTAGTCCTGGCCACACTTTTATAATGTACTATGTATAATGTATATTTATGTACACGAAATTATACCTTAAACCAATGCACATAATGTCGAGGTAACAATGACCAAGCGAGTAACGTAGTTTTTTTGCGTCAATGCACCTTAGCTTCACGCTCTAGGTTGATCTGAGTTAGTAATAGAACTTTTACACATAACATATCGTTACGCCATTTTTCGGAGAGGGCTGGCAAAGGTGCTTTACAACACTCACACTTTGCCACTTTACACTCTTCGCCGGACGACATTCAAGACCTCTATTTATATAAATGTTCCTGTCCATACAGGTTGCCAGGAAGAGATCGCTTTGAGCGATAAGGCCACCCATTAAAAACTTAGTTAAGCCTTATTTAAGTACTAATGTAATTATTTTATGTTTTTAATAAAGAGTTGTTTTTTTTGTTGTTATATACAGTCCCAAGTGTGGCAAGGGGCAAGCCTATCGCTATACACCGGGCTACGATAATGTAACAGATGACACTTAATAAGCATATACGTCTACATCCTACTTCCTACTAATATTATTAACGCGAAAGTTTGTATGTATGGATGGATGTTTGTTACTCTTTCACGCCAGAACGGCTAAACAGATCTGGATGAAATTTGGCTCAGATATAGATTATAGTCTAGAATAGCACATAGGGTACTTTTTAACCGCGGGTGAAACCGCGGGGCGCATCTAGTAATAAATAAATTACAAACCACTACCGATTTTCGTCTTTGTAAATAAACAAAATTCTTCGCGCGTATTATTATATTGCGTCGACGCAGCTGTACGTGTCTCGTCTTCACCACACCACGACAGTCGCGGACCTGGTGGAGTACATAAAAGACGAAGACAAAGTTTTCTCTGCGGGTCGAGCAGATAGAGTCACGCAACAAGATGAACTTCAAGTCATTTGTTGTGCGAATACCATCTCACCATCTGCTGACCTTCATGAAAGAGGAGTTTTGGCCGATGGGTGTCTTATATCGCCGATTCCGTGGTCGGCTACGTCGCGTCGCGTCAACACTGCAAAACACGTCGTCTAGTATACGTGTTATTTAAGTTTTTTATTTCATTTGTATATATGTACGAGTATGGTTAGTCGGTAAGGTATTTATTTGCTATGGGCCTCTGTAACTTGCATTGCATGCAAGTTACATTGCCTGAAATAAATGATTTATTATTATTATTGTTTTCCACTCCGTGCTTTACAAACAAGCCACTCTTTATCGTCCAGTTTGAATGTCCATTCATAGCCGGCAGCTAAAAGCTCAGCCATAACTGAAAACCAACTAACCGAGTCGACCACTCTGCACGAACCACGCGTGGGTGAACCACTCGCCATCGTCGCTTCGGAAATGTGTAGAAATGACCTAGCTATAGTGCTATGTTAAATAAACTGCATTTACAACGGGGAGTGTTCTGAAGAATTGTTCGAACTGATGCCTGCATCGCAGTTTTGTCATCGCACCAGCGGTCACAGCCTGAAAGCTTATTCACATATTTATTGATCGGTGGAAATTACACTTCATTCATTTTTGCCGCACACCTGCAATCTGTGGAATGACCTGCAGTATTTCTGAGTAACTACTACATGGGGTTCTTAAAAAGGGCTGTCAATAGAGTTCTTGAAGGTCGGCAACGTATCTGTGTGCCCCTGGTATTAAAGGTATCCATAGGCAACAGTGATCGCTTACCATCAGGCGGCCCGTTAGCTTGTTTGCCAATTATAGCATAAAAAAAATTAAGTCAAAATAAAAAAAAACTGCGTTTTACACTCATAGCTCTCTACTAGGATTCCTTGTATCGGGGATGCTATGTATGGAAAACACACAAAGACAAGCAAAACTAAAATCCAGATCCAAAACAGATATTTAAAACCATCATTCAAACATCTGCCCGGCTGGAAATCGAACCCGCGTCCGCCTGCTTATAAAGCAGTCGAACTTCGACTAGGCTAAACGAGTCATCAGTTGAATAGGGTTCTTTTATACCTATAATCTCACAGTCTTGCTATAACATAGTTAAAGAGATAGTTAGATAGAAATCTTTTTTTTTTTTGTACAAAACTTCCACTTCCACTAAACCTTGACATATCCATGCATAAAGACTTAAAAGCGATATTTTACTGAAACAATCCAAACATGGTTGGAAATGTAATCCTACAAATCACATTAGGTACACGCACCTTTGTCTGTGTGATCTACAGCTCTCACCCCACAATGGAAATAAAAGCGAACCAAAAGGTTATATTTCAGGTGATGCTCTCAGAACAATGAGAATGAATGGGCGCACACCTGCGCGAGCTCAGAGAATGTCTAACGTCGGCGTCGCGTCGCGAAAGTACAATTGATAGTCTTTTGTTTAGACTTTATACGTTTGCTTTATTCTACGGCTACATTAGCGGCCTTCGGCGATAATTCGGGCAATCGTGACAAGTGTAGCCGGTCAGTTCGTTACTCGCCTTCGTCAACTCCGCAAAAAGTGACGAGTTGACCGTTAATGTAGACAAGAACATCGCCGATAACCGAAAGCTATGATTTTAGCGCGACAACGCGACATGAACTATCGCGTATTAATTAGCATCACAGGATAATTATGGATAATTGCTGTAAAATCAGGTCGTGCCTCACGTCCTGTATTCGTAACAATATTTTAGAAATGTATAAAATGTTATTAATACATGAGAGGACCTACTTAAGAGTCTGGCGACCACTTTAGACTAACTTCGCATTGGCTTAAGGCTTTCTATAGCCATTTCGTCTAGAAGAAGACTACGAGCGAAGAGAGCAAGTAATGATATTGTCGAGCCTCTAAAGTTACCTACAGAGTGACAAAGTGCAATTTCAATTTATTTTATGACTTTTACACTTCTGTAATCATTCTTAAACAACCAAGAATTTTCCTTGTATAATGGATTCATTTAAAAGCTAATGATGTAGACAACCTCCCTATGTAAAGAAATTTTTGATTTGCTTTATCTATCTATTGAATAAATCAGTCAAAAGTGACCCCTTACAAATGTGGATATTTTTCATAGCTCTATTTTCTCTTGAGGACGTTTTTTAAAAAAGCCAAGAACACAGGGGCGGAAATATAGTTCATTTAATTGTATATGCTAAATTTCATCATAATCTGACAAATGGTTTCCAAGAAATTTGACAAGCGCGTTTGTATGGAAATTTCAAAGCGTCGCGGGACCCTTAAAATCCCGAAGCATCTCGAGTGTAAATCATCTGCAATGTGTATTTCATAACTTAAATCGCTTCCAATATTTATAAAACTTTCTTGTAAATACTAGTAAATAAGATATAACGTTATTGGCTTAGTCGACAATGTTATCCTTTAATTGAAACGAAACTGAATTTAATTTTGAAACATTAATCAGCGCCGCCCTCGCACCACCGCGCATGTTACTCTCAGCTCCAAATGAAAAAGGTTTTACGCCAGCGCATAGTTCCGAGTGCGCTCAGCGCCGCGGAACGACGGGCATTGTGGCAATAAACGAACAATGGAAAAGCGACCAAAGTACTGCGGTAATTATACGTACATAAACTGAGAATGGTGAATCAGTTGCCATTTGTGTTTGGACTGTTTTTACTTTTCGAAAAATACGTAGCTTATTTTTGGGCCGTTCAGATGTTTCAGTTTTTCTGATGTGGAAAGCTTGAAACAATTTCGATTATCTCACAAAAACAGCTAGGCAGAAGTAATAAATGTTTTAGTCTGATACAATAAAACTTATTATGATTACGTACTCAGTGCGGCATAAAGCCCTAATCAGAACGTTGAAATGCTAAATCCTAACTATTTAGCTAAAAATATTGTTGTCCTTGTCTAATACGCAGCCATAACAAAGATAGGTATATTTCTAGCAATTTAGCGTTCTGAATGGGGCCTATTATGTGCTTTAAACACAAAGTACCCATAAAGCATGTACCTATTAATAACAGAAATCTATCTGTCTAATAAACGTCACCTATAGATAGCTAAATTGTAAACGTACATAGGTACATAGGTAATTAACAACTAACTTTAACGATATATGAGGCACACGCCACGCCATATTAATTGACCTTTTAAACGCCAATGAACTTTAAATAGGTAGAGAACTTACTGAAAACATTACGACGTATAGCGATAATTGTTTAACTTTCATGCTCGCGACGATGAAACTTATTTACCTACTTACTAATAACCTACGTTATACCCAAAATAATAGCTCACATTATTTGCACAGTGTATTTTGGCAGTTTTCGCACTGGCGGAATAAATGCAAGATAGGAAAAGCCGAATCCTTTTTGTAGCATTTTTGTGCTTATCTGGCTGACTGCAGGGCTCAAGCTGAAATGTTGTAGACAAGAAAGGTGTGTTCGACCGTTTCACAGTTTTCGTTCCAAACCAGGAGTGCCGACCATCTTTCACTACATCGTTTTTCAATTTTGTGCAATGTTCAGACGCCTAGATAACGGTAATAAAAAAAACGAACATCGACCGACGTATGTATAAAACCCTGAATACATACACTATAGGTTTATAGGTACATACACTACTTCACACTGCTTCAATCAGTCAGGAAATTAAAGAAAGAATTAGTGTTAAGTACAATTACATAGCTTTTTTTTTTCTCTGATATGTGGCAAATCACTGATGTGTTTACACAATTTTACGCCTATCATTCCGCTTCTACTGAAACGTGTATTTCATTTTCCAAGTGGGTGGCGATCATTAACCCTTTGACGAGGGTGAGGGCGATGGCCGCAACTTGCCAATATCCAATTTGGGAGTATTGGCAGAGTGTAATCGCTCTTGTTGGCTGCCATACATATACGAACAATGAACATTTATAGCCAAAGTTTGACGATAAATATTTACGTGAATTGGAATGTTACGAATGCTAAAATTATTGACCAAATTCGATTAGTTGCCTATAAAACGAGCCGTTTACGACTCTTTAAAAACTATCTGTAGTGAAGGTAATATTAAGAGTCCGGCGACCTAACTTATTTCGACCTAGGCGATCTAGACTAACTTCGCATTGGCTTAAGATATTCTATCGCCATTTCGTCTAGAAGAAGAAGACGAGTGAAGGGAGAGAGTAATGATACTGACGAGCCTCTTAACTTACCTACAGAGTGACAAAGTGCAATTTCAATGTTTTTTTATGACTTTTGCACTACTAATCATTCTTAAGTAACTAAGAATTTCCCTTGTATTATTGATTTATTTAACAGCTAATGATGTAGACAACCTCCCTATGTAATGGAATTTTTGATTTGCTTTGTCTACCTATTGAATAAATCAGTCAAAAGTGACCCCTTAAAAATGCGGAAATTTTTCATAGCTCTATTTTAGCTTGAGAACGTTTTTAAAAAAAACCAAGAACATAGGGGCGAAAATATTGTTAATCTAATTGTACATGCTAAATTTCATGATAATCTGACAAACGGTTTTCAAGAAATTTGAGTAGCGCGTTTGTATGGAAATTTCAGAACGTCGCGGCCCTCTTAAACTGTAATCCTAGCACAAACACTATTGCAAAAATGTTGTTGTTTCAAACATTTATGTGATGAACATTTGTGTTAGTTCTATGTCTGGGTGTAAATATGTATGTATTTAAAAATATATGTGTATGTATGTAATTCTGTCAGTATTTACTCAGGGCAAAACATTGTGTATGTATATCAGTCTCTGGCCACCATAGTACAAGCTTTGCTTAGTTTGGGGTCAGACGACAGTGTGTGCAAGTGTCCCGAATATTTATTTTTATTTTTAAGATTAGTTCTTTGGTACGCTTTGGTAGTATTTTTTACGATAAACAAAGCGTAAACCAGCCGTAAAATCTGATAAACCATAGAGATTTCGGGGCTGGTTTGCTTTGGTTATATTTAAAGTTAGTTGGTGGAACTCAGCCTAAGTGCCATGAATACCTATTCGCCTAAAGAGAGTTCCGTACTGTTTATGAACGAGGCCAACTTTTTCATACTAGCGTGTGTGACTGGTACGTCTTTTACTAGGCTTGCATCATACATTTTGTTCATTTAGAACCTAACAGTTGGCTGTCATTTTTTTAGCCCGTGCAATGTTTCTTCAGTCCATCTGGACATATCATTTATCAAAGCCTAAGTATTAAAAACAAATGAAGTAGAGATAGCACTAAAATTTTTATCAAATATATTACATAATTATATTATACTACAAGCCGCCGCAAACTGGCTCACTTCACTACTCCATCGGATAAAAGTTATCTCCTCCCTACCCAACGTCTATCTTCCATCCTGTACCGCAATAACCGTCAGCAAAAACGTACAAAACAAACAACGTTCAAAATTTAGTTTCCAACCCAAAACCTGAACAATCAGCAAGTTGTCATAACTAAAGCCCATTATAATAATCCGAGGTCCCATTTATTCCTCGTCCCGAAGTGGCCGAGGACTCCCGAACAAGCGAGTTTAATTAAAAGCAAACATTTAGAGGACAATGAGGGACAATGGCGGCTCTCTAACCGTGCCTCATGACAATGCGGGTTTTTTAACAATTCAATTAGAGAATCTTGCTTGGCAGACGAGAAAGTTTCTTTAGGTCTGTTGGAAAAGAAAGTAGGTCGAAAGAAAATTTTTCCGCTAAGCTTTCTTAGCTTAAGTAATTAGCAATCTCATACTAATAATTTAACAGTAGTAGTTTAGGTGATGGGATAGAAAAGTAAATCTTTCTAAATTCAATTGGGTATCAAAGTTACACTTATAAATGTCAAAGTTACAAAAATGATAAGATTAATGTACCACGTATTTGAGGAGCTGATCCAAACAAAAAAACGTGAATAACTTAATGACGTAGGGTGGCCTGCCCACTGTGGGCTGACCGCAGGTTTACTACAGCGTAGTCAACGCTGTAGTAAACCGAATTGCTAATTCACGTCCGTCCAGGTTCACACCTTCATTCCAGTAAACTAGCCGCTCCGTACACAACCACATTTTAAGCGAGTCGGGACCACACGAATTGAAGGTGCAAGGATTTCAGTGCATGCAGACGAAAGTTTGTGTTCGGATGATGAAATCTAGTACGTAGTGCATTTATAGCGATGCTCTACCACCATGTGGAAAAAGAGCCACTATTCAGAAGAACAGGCAAGAAATGAAGGGGCATATATTTATTAATAATAATATTTTTTTATTTTTTTACTATGACATTGATTGAATGAATGTAATAATATAATGTGATATGTACACTTAATGATAACAATTTATAAAAAAATGCATGCCCTGGTGCTAGAGCACGGTGAGACCAAACATTGTTAAATTATAATCTTTACCAACCCTTGTTTCTGCATTAAAATATTTTGAATTTGAATTTGAATTTAATTAAAAAGAAATCTCGATGTGAATTCCATATTCCAATTGTTCTTAACGTTTTTACAATCTGTGAAAGCCTCAGATAAAAAAAGCTGGGCAGGTACGAGTATAGCGTTACTTTAATTAAGGTGAGTACGGACAGCAAAAACTCAATTACACTGAACTACGCGCTCACAGACAACAAAAACCAAATTAGATATCTACACCGAACTACACGCTCAGAGTTTTAGCATTTTGAACTAATTTCCAAAGCCCGACAAAGCCACACCTCATAATAACTTCTGTATTTAGACAATCCTGTGCAAACGCGTCCACAATCTCAGCGACAGTGGTCGGCTAATGGGACTTTAATTAAAGTTGTTTCTCTCGAGCACATCGGGGGTTTTGATGTCGCGCCAAATTATTGCGAGAGAATTTTCTGGCACTCAATTATACGTGCTTTCCTGTGAAGGACTTTTCGTAGCTTGTTCAAATGTTGCGCAATGAACAAGTTTCATTATCACAGGTTCTCTCTGTTAACATAATTTCACATTTCAAACACACATCTAGTAGAACACATCTAGGTCAACTGCTGGATATAGGTCTCTGTCGTTTATATTTTTTTAACCGACGAAATGAAGGAGATTTACAAGTCGACGCAAAAAAATTGGTTGCCTGTAAAGTCGGTATACGGGCGAAAGTTTTACGTGAAAACGACTTTTTATGTCTGTCTCTCTCGCTCTTAGGCGGGCTAACCATGCCCGAGTGGAAGGGACGCGTGCCTCTCACTCGCTCTCATTGTGAGCGCATAACGTGAGCGGAGCGTAACGCAGTTTCTTGAAGTGTCACCCGGCAAACCAATTTATAAGACGTTGTCACGTCAAAAAAAATTTTTTTTTAGATACTCGTATGATCATGATCACACATAACTTTTTACAGAGTTGTCCGTTTTTTGATAATTCTTTATTTATTGGATATCTTAGAATATTTACTCTGATGGTCAAAGTTGTCCCATGTAAATTTGGAAAAAAAAATCTAATCCTAATTGTAGGAAAACAGGGAATGATTGATTGTTCACTCACTGATTGTAATGTATGACCACGCATAACTTTTTACATAGTTAGATTTAGCAAATAATTTATTAACTATTTTAGTTTTTTCGGTGGTTTAATTTTATTTAAAAAGTTTTTTAGTAAGTCTAGCCCGGCTACCCCATATCAGAACTGAAAAGTTCCAACGTGATTTACCAAAAGTCTTATCACACCTACTACTACTTTCTCAATATACTGCAGGTACTTGCCCGACACGAGATTGCAAAAAAAAAATCGGACAATAATAATAGGTATGCCATTATAAATCAAATGATTTTGTGATACATGATATTATTCACCATGCACCATATTCATACCACCATTCTTAGAACTGAAGAAAGAGCCAAAAAGATGAATCGCATTATTTCTATTCACACAGAAGCTTCCTTGTCGGAAGCGCTTACAAAGAAACCTAACCAAAAGTTACGTTGTAACGGTGACAATTAATATTACATGATTTATTACAAATACTTTTACTTTTTCGCTTTATTTTCAGCTATAGTAGAGCAAAAAGTCGTACTGTTTATGTAACTTTTTCTTGAGTTAGTTCTTTTTCAAAAGTTTTTTGATAAGTATACTCGTAGTTAGGAGCATCTAGACTCTAGAGAGTAAGACGAAACAAGGACTAGGAAAAAACAAAGGCCATTTCACTCTTTACTGATGTAGGTTTAGGCCTTATAATCCGCAAATGGGGAAAAATCTCGCTAAAGGTTTTACTGCCCACTTTTCTTCGTTAACGCTACCGTGGAGAAAACTCAGCGCAATTTTCGTCTATTCTGCGCAGCTCAAAGTTATTAAGGGTTTACTTGTGCTATCTTACGTGTTTGTTTGAATAGGCCAGGGAGCAGGTGTGTAGCGGGCTTAATTGCTTAATATGACTTTAGCAACGCAGGTACTAACAAAGTTGTGATTGTTAATTGTGTGAGTATTCATTGGAGAATACAGAGACATATAAGTAGGATGCTAACAGAAATAATAGTATAAATGTACAACAAATTCATAAGATGTATTTTTTCAGCAAACCTATGAGTAATGATAATAAATAATTGTGAAATTAAGAGATTTTTATTTATCTACTAGCTGCGCCTCGCGGTTTCACCCGCGGTCCCACAGGAACCGTTTTTTGTTTCGGGATAAAAAGTACGCTATGTTCTTTTCTGTACCCCAGACAACGTGTATGCAAAATTTCATGATGATGGGTTGATTAGTTAGGGCGTCAAAGCGTTTCACGCTCTAACTAATCAACCGAACAAATCAACCGAACAAACAAACGAACGGACAAACTCACTTTCGCATTTATAATATTAGTTAGAATGCTACATTTCGTTACCAAATAAAGCTGGTTCATTTATATTACAGAGCCTTTAGCGTTGTAACATACCTACTATATAATAAATACTAGTTTATTGTGTACACGATAGAAATGCTGAAGATGTCTGGAACTCAATTTCGTTATTGAAATCTGTACTGAATAGGTTTCAATCTTTCAATAGAGCCCGATATAACGCGAGATTTTAATATTGCCGATCGTTGGGAACGGTAGAGGGGCTCTAGAACGTTCGACGGAAGCCGGAATGGAGGCAAAATTCCGTATAATGAAGGCGGCTGGATGGCACTCGATTCCGCCCTGACGGTGCACTGTTGGCGAAACAATACCCTTGTCTTCACGGTTACCTTGTTACGAGCGAGGCTTCAGATTTGACATGCCAAGGGTTTTTGAATTATGAGAATAAATCGTATTACGTATATTTTTGCACCAAGATTAGCTTACTGCGACGATTGGTAATATCGCCATTGTTTCATTTCATGGATGTGATATTTTCATGGATTCATTTCATGGATGTGATATTTGGTTAGTTTGTAAACCAGTACTGGTAACAGTAACATGCAAGTGTAAAATGCTAACTGTATAATAATATCTTACTTCGTTTTTTCCCTCTCGGTTAGACCATAGTTAAATAGGGATTTCTATAGTTAACTATACATGGTTAATTATCTTCCTAAAGTTTATCTATGGTTAGACAGTCCGAGACCGAGTCCGAGCTGGGAAAATACTCGAAAACGCGCAACGTTCTTTGTTACAAATATGGCGCGCGTTTTCGTAAATTATTCGATTTATAGGTACTCGGGTAGTCTCCCCGACAGCTCGCAACCGGTATTAGATTTTAGATCCTGTATTTCGCAACGCAAGCGAGACAATACCCTAGCACCGGATACAGTCAGCTTGACGCCTAGCTATGGATATGAAGGATACATTGTGCCTGAGCGGAGCAACGGAAACTGAAGTGATTTACTAAACGGATGTTTTGGCGTAGCAAAACTATCATAGTAGCGATACTAACAATGGCTACATCGGATATGGTAGATTGAACCGTCTATTCCTGACAGACTGTACAGAGATGTGGATATTGATAAAGTATTGATTAGTACAAACAGAGGTTCGAATAGTAGATTTACTTAGAGTTGATTGAAATTCAGCATATGGTTGCTGTACTACGATCTCATACGCTAAATACTCAGATCAACCTAGAGAATAAGATGGCGCACGGCGTATGATTTAGGTGAAGCCAAAAACCATCCAAAAACTACGAAACTGTCGTATATGTACATAACACTCACACATTGACGCAAAAAAACTACTCTACTCGCTTGGTCATTCTTATACCTCGACATTTTGTTTATTGGTTTATTTCGTATACATAAACATTCATAGTGCATTATAAAAATGTGGCTAGGACTCCATTTTAAGGTTCTTTTTAAAAACTGTGCAGTTTTTTTAACAAGTCAATTTTGAAAAAGCCGTAACATTAAACTCTTACAAATATGTGCAGTTTTAGAATATTAAATCTACTAAGGTTGTATATTGGAACGGAAATGGCTAACGTAGAGTTTGGGAATAAATATTAGTTTTCGTGCAATTGTAAATGTTTTTCATGGCAACATTACCATGCACACAAGATTAAAAAGAAGTGGCTTCGGCGAGATATAACGCAGAACACACGCGAGATGGAACACCATCTTTTCCTCTAGGTTGATCTAAGGCTATATTTATATTGAAGCGATTCAAACACATTATAGATTGGTATTAGACAAAGCAAGCAAGATAAAACTACTTACATACCAAACACTGTTTGAAACTTTTACAATTCCAACTCCTATGTAGGCTTACATCAGTGTGAATAAAATATATTGGTGTATGTATAGTAGTGATATTCTTTGTTTGTATATAAATATACACAGCACAGCTACTTTCAATACAAAAGCAACTTTGTAACAATTAACCTTCTATCAACCGCTGCGACTTTTGTTATAAATTGTATGAAATGTCAACAAATGATAGTTTGGCTTATCAGCCTACTATTATTCAAAGTTACATAATAGAATAGAGAAATTCATAATTTATCTATTAGTAGCAACCCGCCCCGGATTCACACGAAAAGTATAAACTGCGATGAAAACAGCTTAAAAATCCATTGAGTGGTTTAAGAGGAGATACCGGATAAACAGACAGACAGACGCGGTAAGCGACTTTGTTTTATACTATGTAGAGCAAGTATAGAGAAGAAGACGATTATGATAGTTCCTTTTGATAGTAGTTTTTGATACTGTATTTATCGTTTCGTAAAGGCTTCAAAATAACAGGAAATGTTGTAAAGTGAAGATATAATTGTAAGTAAATAAACATTATCCTTATGTATCGATGTTTTCTCTTGTTTTCCTTGAGAGGGCAATAATTGGAAACAAGTTTGTTTTGATCGGTTCCGGGCTTTTATTGTACTTTATTGATATTGTTTTCGGCTTAGTATATTACGCGTAGGAGGAAAAACATTTATTTTCACAATCGGTACATTTTAGTATAATTCCACTTAAGTGGGAAAGTAAGGAATATGTAAGTAGGTATCTTACCTGATTCAATTACGTCTTGTAGCTATAATTTATAAGCTTTTCTCTGTGTTATATTTCAATAAGGTTGGATAGTAGGTGCACGTACTGAAATACTCTACCTGTCTCCATCTTTATATTTTCCACGGCCTGTATTTCAACTTGTTCTAACCATTTTAAAAATACAGACGTTTTTACCGTTGTTTTGCTAGGCTTTATTTTAATGGACCCGGTGGCCCGGAGCCATTACCATCCATCAAACCAAGCCTACGGCATTTAGCGAATTCATGATACGTCGCGAATCTTAAGAACTGATGGTTCCTTCACCTGAGACTACTACGCCTTATTACATTTACCTACGTAAGCCTAATGCAAGATATAATGTTAACCTCTCCCCGTTCGCAATACCGTTAAATGTACAAGCACAATCCACCGATACGTGCTAAAACCAGATAGCCCGGCGCACGCATAGCAAACATATTCACCAAACACAAGTCGTAGGCAATGTATGGACGCGGCATGCCCGCCAAACAGATTACACGAGCCGCACGCATGCACTGTTTGCACGTTCGTTGACATGCGACCAATTACACACCAGCTTAGTCCAGGAACCCTACTCTCACGAGCTCGAGATTACTCTGTCACTGTCTCTCTCATCGGAAGTGAGCGCGACAGAGCTACTCTCGAGCGCACCAAGGTTGGGTTCGAATACAACTAAGCCTTCGGTTGTAGCCGGAAAACGTACAAAGTGCCCATTTATTAGGGTTCCGTAGTACTCGTATTTACATGAATTCACGCGCCAAATGCGAGGCTTGAAACTAAGCTGTAGATAGCGTTTAAAGTACGACGCTTGCACATGAGCATTGCAAGCTTCAGTTACAACGTATTGCATTGTTAGAAACAATGGTTGCTGGGGTCCTGGTTTGCTGGTGGTTTAGTGTGTACAGCAGAATAGCTTGCACTAGCATAATGCAATAGGTTGATAGATAAACTTTTCATTATTCAGACAATAAAAGGAAAACAATAGTAAATACTTATGGCCTTGCCGTTAAGATCAGGTTAAAAAAACTTGTTACCACATATAGTATATACCCACTAACGTTATCTAGACCTGCGCTACGTCTCAAGTCACCAGCTTTTATAGTTTGGGGGTACCTAATTGGCGCTGACATGCAGACAGACAGACATCGGAGTCTAACTACAAGGGTTCTTTTTATCATTTTGGTACGGAACCCTAAAAATGGCAGGGAAGTCATCACACCAAAGTCGCCGATCACCGCCGACATTTTTTTTATTTTGTATGACGCCATAAAGTCGGTGGCTTTATTTCAAACATGTCGTGTATGTGTGACATTGGTGTGTATACTCCCTATTGTAATTTACTTTCCAGATTGCAAAACTACTCTATGACTTTAAAAAAGCACAATAACATTACAAGTTTAAAGTACAAATTACTATAGTCAAGGATAACATAAAAAAAGCAAAGCATAAAAAACCGATTTCCCGAGTCCGAATTTGATATTGTAAAAAAAATTGACTATCGCTAATGTTTTAAAAACTGCTTGGCCGATATTAATCCAATTTATATGGGTCCACATCTAAAGAATGATCTACCAAAAAAAAAAAACATTAAAATCGAATCATAATTGGCGGAATGGAGCTTAATTAAAAAAAACTCAAAAAACGTTTAATCGATTTGAAAACCTTCTCCTTTTTTGAAGTCGGTTAGTAAACATAATAAAGAACCTCTCAAAGGGAAGGGACACAAAATCAATTTTCATAGACCCGGAATTCCTTAACTTATGTTGTTAGTTTATTTTACCCAAAAGTTTCTCTCAAACCTGCGATGCCGTTACCAAATAAAAAGAATCCCCAATACCATCCAACAAATTCAAAAGCTTCAATAGAAGTGCTTATTCAATTTTCTTCATTTCACCGTATACATATTTATTCCACAGAAGCCATTCCGAGTACCAAAAAAAGTCGAGAAGCTTCAAAAACTATACAAATCAAAACATTTATTCAATTATCTTCATTTCTCCGTACAGATTTTAATCCCAGATTCTGGGTAACAGACTTCACAAAGTAAAAATGTTTTCAGTTTCACGGCAGGATTGTGAATGCCCCAAAAATTTAACGTTGTTATATCAAAACATAAATATTGTCATAAAAATTCCTGACCAAAGCCACCTTTCATGTCGCCGGTGTTTTAATATTTTCGCTGAAAACACGCGCCTTATGTATGTCAAAGGAAAAGTCTAAAAACACGGCAACAAAACCTAAAACATGATTCAGTACCTTTTGTACCAAAAACATAAATCTGCGCGGTGGATTTGCTTCGTATCTTTTGTGTCAATTCAATTCACTCATTCGGGTCTTTGGTATAACTACTAAACACTTGACAACGTTATTTACAGATTACATAATATTTTTAATTTAAAATTTAATGAAACAATACAATATAGGATATCGGCTGTAAAAAGGCCTTGTCAATTTTACAGCTGTAAAGTATCCGTTTTAATATAGTCGTATAGGTTATACACTTCTATTCTTCTACACTTCTACCAAAAATGCATGCAATATTTCAAACTACGCTATTAAATCACTCTATACCATGTAGCAAAGTTACGAAAGTTTTCCGTTTTCTTACATGTTTTTTTTACTCATTTCCATAACTGTTTTTTACTTTCTATGAAATGTATTCACTAAATGTGTCACTTTAATGCCGAAAATTTAAATTCTTGCAGGATCACTGCAAACCGAAAGGGCTCAGTTAGAACATTCAATAAAATAGGCAGGAAACTGTTATCTGCTGTGATTAGCTATAACACAGTACAGGTACAGTATAATTGACTAAGCGAGCACGAAGCGCGAGCGAAGCTTCTCTGTTTCAGCTTTGGCAGAAATGCTTCTGGCGTTTGTTTGTCCGATTGTCCGACTGTTCTCTATAACTCGCATTTATCAACTATTTCTCGTGAAATTTGTGAGCCGGTCAATTACAATTTTTGTCATTTCTCTTAGTGGAAATAGCGGAAATATGGGACTCACGATGGCTTCAGCTCACAAAGCCACTAGAATTTTTGTTATTCATAACTTAGTCTCAAAGCTACATATAAAAGTTGCTTACTTACTGTCACAGCACAGTATAACCTTCGAGCTAGTTATTGTGTCCTTCACTATACTTTATGCCATATACACGTTACACAGTCCCGAGCACGTCCTCGCAAAAGCTGCTTCACCTTGACACGAGTATGCAGCTATTTCCCACATCTGGTGCTGAATCGATACACTAGTTACGTGGAACAGCAAGCTGGGTTGAAGGACAAGGTTACACTTGAACATTGATAAGTGACTACTATTTAATATGCAACACGAATAATTCCTTCTATCCCCAGGGGGTCTTGGCAGCACATTTTCCTTTATTTACCCCCTGGGGGAAGGATTGGGGAATATGTGAAATGGGCTTTTTATTGTTTAGCAAACAATTTTTTAATGTTAAGTGTCTGGAAAATAATAAGGTCAAAACTCCGGTGCATGAGCGAAAGGCTTCCCTGTAGTAGAAGAATAATGTTATCACCATATTGAATTCAGACGTCAGAGGTAAATGAACCAACCCCGAAATCAACCCACATTATTACCTGCTCGTAAAAGAAGAAAACAAAGTAGATGTACCTCACTATAAATTTACCCGACTACTATCCTGGGGGATAAACCAGTTTTGATAGTTAACGCAACGGTTATGTTCCTTAACGTGTCCAGCAGGTGCGCTTTATTGAAATGCATGGAGCCAAACGAAATCGAAAAATGGGTGCTGAGCTAGCTCAGTACCTATAGCTATTAAGCAAATAGATCGAACTACCATCGCTAGTAGGTAGTTATAAGAGCTCGTGAGCCAATAGATGTGCGCTCGCAGCCCGTCACTGCATAATAGGACCTGTCCCGGCCATTCGCATCGATATGGGACAGAGGTTCGTGGAGCCAATTTTAAAATGCGAGAGACGCAAACAATATTTTGCTCTTGTTTTACAACACGTGCTAGTTTTATCAAACAAAAATCGCTGAGAACATAACATGTTCACAATGACTGACTCTAGTAATTACTTCATACTTTCCTAAAAACTTGAAAAAAAATGTAATATGACCCAAGTTTGGTTTGCGAAAATTTTAGATGTAATGTTTTTTTTTAAAATAATTAATGGAATAGAAAAAATAAAGACGCGTGTCTAAAGGTTATTTTATTTTTTAGGAAATTTCTTACATACATCTTCAGGGGCCTATTCTGATAAATGAGATTTTATCTTGTCTTTGTCTCTCTCATTTCATGTCAAGAGACTAAGAGTGACCGTGCATGATAAAATCTCGCGCGTGAGAATAGAGGTAGCATGCAACATAATATCATCAATGTTACAGTGACGCTTTATGTAAATATAATTGACCAATCTGATTGTTACAGATGAGAAGAAAAAAGTACACACCACACCCTCGCACTTACATCCATATCCATCTGTATTTAACCACACAAGAATGACAAAAATGCTGAGTTGCGCCAACTAACTTACAGAGATTTAACGGCTGGTTACGTTTTGGTAATCGTAAAAAAACACTATCAAAGCGTTACCAGCCATAAAATCTCTAGTTTGTCTATAATATAATCTCTGTTTTTGTTTTGGTTTTCGTTAAAAATCGTTGGTGCAACTCCAGTTGTGTGAAAAAAGTTTAGTCAAATGTCAAGTCAAAATGTTTTATTCAATTTAGGTATCAAAGATACACTTATGAACGTCAAAGTTAACGACACGTTATCCTACAATTAGACTGCTACAATCCCTCAATCCCTGAATTGAATTACGCTGGAACAACAGTGCCCAGCTATGATGAAGCAGCTAGAAGCACCTACCTCCAATAGGTGACAAAAGGCCCAGTGGCAGAGATGAATCCAGGTTTGGGGGAGGGGGGATTGATAGTTGCGAGTATGCTTTGTCAAGGTAGATAAACACAAATATACCTACTAATTACTGGTGGATCTTTGAGCTGTAGACCTTGCGGCCAACGTTGAACCTACTCACACAATTTCAAGAGAATCGGTTAAGAAAAGCGGACAGAGATCCGGACAGAAATCGGACATATGAAAACATTTTTGTCCTGGCAGAGGCGCTTCGCTCGCTAACGCTCGTTCGGTTTAAAAGTCCAGACATTTTAAACTGTTTTAGAGTATGGAGTTAGATACTTTTGAAGTTTTATCAAAGTATAGGTAAACAAAAGAAGGTACTGAAAAAGCAGAATGTTTTAGACTGCTGCGGAGTGTTATTAGATACTCGTACTTTTGGGGCGAGCTCGAGTCCCATAGCCCCTGCCCTGAGCCCGCCACCACACAGCGGGTAGAGTGCTCTCGTCACTCGACCGGTTGCTCTCTTGCCTCTCTTGCCTCGTCGCATAACGAGCCGTCGCCGTCGTCCATTGACCAAATGGGATTGTGTCGGAACTCCGGAATTGTTCCGAAGTGCTGCACATATGCCGTATTTCGGATGTGAAGTTTCAAAATTGTTTTTATGGACGTTGCGCTCAAATTACTTTTCCGGCATGTTTCCAGAGGTTTTCGTGGTGGAACTATTTAGGTACGGTGCAATAACACGTTATGGGCACGCCAAGTAAAGGACACCCACAGGACAGCATTAGAAATAAGCATAACAAGTAACATTTTTAAAAGAAAAACAAAAAATATGCAAAATGTTGTACCCTATGTCACTTCCATAATCAAGACACCACACATGTCGAAATCAACCAAGGTGTTTAGTCTGTAAGCCGTGCCAAAGAAACCTCATACATACACACATAAATACATACATACAAACATACACTCGAAAAACATAACCCTCCTGCTGGCGCAGACGGGTAAAAATCTCGTCCACATCGTATGTTACTAACGTGGTTATATGTTATTATGATATGTTATTATTTAAGCTACGAGATGATGAAGTATTGTCATCTGCTACATAACGCTGGAGCACTAGTGTATGGCCACAGGCTTACCCCCTGCCACATTTGGGACTGAATATCGTCCAGCAAAGTATGGCTGTTGGAATACACCTCTGCCAGTCCCTTCAGGGGAAAGGCGGGACGATATATTAAGTCTAAATAGTGCACAAGAATACGCAACCTATGCTTAGCAGGGGCCCTATTCGGAGATTTGAGATTTTCATCTCACTTTCTTTCGTCCTTGTTGCTCTCGTTTGAAACGTCATAAGTGTGAGAGTGACCAAGATAAAATCTCATCTCATCTCACGCGTAGGAATAGCCCCACAGTAGGGGCTAATGACAATGAAAACGTGTTTAAAAGGAATAGAGTAGTTGATTGAATCAGGCATTTTGAGAAACTTTGCGGAAGTTCCTAAAAAATTTTGTTGTAAATTTCATGACATTGTTTCTGTTAAATTCCTTATTGAATTAGCTTCAAATATCCAATTGTATAAAGTTTTTTACTAGATTTCATTAATTTAGGTCTGGTAAATTTGTTAGTTGAAATATCAAATTGTATGACGTTTAAATTAGATTCAAATATCAATTTGAATAAAAAAAAATTAAAATAAAAATGGAAAAAAAAATCATATTCCTTGATGTACTAAATGCGACGTTAAAGCGGAAATACACAAGGTATTAGTTCAAGTAACAATTTTTAGGAATAGAGTATCTAAAGTTGATATAAGTAAATGGTGATAGAAGTGAGGTGATGGACGTGGTAAGGTGGTTAGTTAGATTAGCTTTATTTATTCTTTATTTATTTTACTTGTTTCATCGACCAAGCGAGCGTTAGCGGGCGAAGCGTCTCTGCTTCAACATTGACAAAAATGCTTTCGTTTGTCCGAATTCTGCTCGGGTTTCTGTCCAGCAAGGCTATTCACAACCATTCGGAAACGATTCCGTGTGGATTTCAAAAAATAATAATAATAATTAGAATCTCAGTCTATATTCATGAGTTTTTTAACGTGATTAATTCCTCCGATCGGATTCATACTTGATTCCCTATTCCATTCCAAAATGTATAAAATTAGGCTGAGATTCGAACAATTTGAATTTGACATTTCTGGGATCCGATCGGAAACGTTTCCGAATGTGAATTGTGAATTCCGAATGTGAATTCCGATTGTGAATAGCACCGCAGATCTGTTTTCCTCTACAGGTAGGGTTGACAATTGTATGGATTTTTTTTGTTGAGTCAATTTTGTTTTTCTTTTCAAAATGGTGGAAATTATCGATAAGGTTTTTTAGAAAAAAAAATCACTACTCCGTCATTTTGAAAAATTTCCGATAACTGATTCAACAAAAAAAGTGTAATAAACCGTTTAGCAGACCTCACAATAATATAGCTGAAAGTTAAAATGCCGATATCATTTCACCGAAATTCAATCAAACTCTAAAAATAGACTAAATCTAAAGGAAAACATAGAAATGTTTCCGAGAAATGTTTTCGCTATTTCCAGCGGCATTCTATAAAGCCGGCCCAAATTCTTGAAGATAAAATCTGCTTTCGCATTACATCGATAACGAAGACCCTCCGTCAAGTCTTTATAGCTATCTCGCTTATGCTCTACCATTCTTAACATCCCACCATGTTGCTCTCTCATTCATTATTGTTTTCCAATAGGTATCATTTTGGGTTTAAAGCCACATTCTCTTCGGCAGATTTCTGTAAAAACGCAGATTAACTATTTTACAACGGCGTGTAGGTAATTAGTTTTATTTTTAGTCTATGTAATTGTATTTCAATGCACTTCTAATATTGGCATCCAACACACGACACAAACTCTACATACAATTCATATTCAATATATTAAGCGATGATAGCCTAGTCGGAGAAGGCCCGCCTCTCAAGCCAGAGGGAGCGGGTTCGGACCCAGCCGAAGGCACGCACCAATTTGTTCATTGTGTGAACGAACATATGTGCGTAATGTATGTCATCTGCTACGTAATTGGACCCCGGTGTATGGCGACAGGCTAGCCCCCTGTCACATTTGGGACTGAATATCGTCCGTCGAAGTGTGGGTGTTGTACACCTCTGCCAGCCCCCTCAGGGGCAAGGCGTGACGATGTGTGTGTGTGTATATTTTGTTTCTTTTATAACATTATAAAGTGTGGTTGTTGTAATAAACTTCTTCCGGCTAGGTTCTTTTAGGTATTTTTTTTAAAAGCTTTAATAAAATAGGTAGTACATCATATCGTCACGCCTTTTCCCCCGTAAAGGTTGTCAGAGGTGTATTACGATACCCACACTTCAACGGACAGTGTTCAGACCCAAATATGACAGGGGCGAGCCTGTCGCTATACACTGGGCACTAATTAACCAAACAGGAGTTTAGTTCATTAATCAAGCAAAGAATAACCCGTGACGTCACGTAGTAGATATGATATCCAATTGGAAAAATAGCTACTTGTAGCACATGTAGCGCCTCGCTCAACTGCCGTCTTTGTACTTCTTCACTCTACAAAACTTCAAGGCTAGAGTGAATAAGTACCTAAATTATAGGTCGTCGTGCTCCATCTTAGACCACAACGTCGCTTAACATCAGGCGAGTTGGTGGTCAAACGCCGACCTATTCTACATAATAATAATAAAGCTAGAGCAATCCAAATAATGAACCTCTTTTACTATCAAAATTAAACCTGTATTCATAAATACCTACGAGTACTATAAATGAAAAGTGCTCGCAAATAGCACTCGGAAAGTTGAAATACAATATAGGGAGCGTTGGTCACTGTTACCTCATACTCTGCTAGACATCCCGAATTAATTGTACACGGCTAGGCTTTTAAGAGTCCCGCGATGCTCTGAAATTTCCATACAAACGGGCTTTTCAAATTTCTTGGACACCATTTGTCTGATTATGATGAAATGTAGCATGTACAATTAAATGAACTATATCCCCGCCCCTATGTTCTTGGTTTTTTTTTAAAAACGTCCTCAAGAGAAAATAGAGCTATGAAAAATATCCGCATTTTTAAGGGGTCACTTTTGACTGATTTATTCAATAGACAGACAAAGCAAATCAAAAATCCCTTAACATAGAGAGCTTTTCTACATCATTAGCTTTTAAAAGAATTCATAATACAAGGAAAATTCTTAGTTATTTAAGCTTGATTACAGAAGTGCAAAAGTCTTAAAAAAAACTGAAATTGCACTTTGTCACTCTGTGGGTAACTTTAGAGGCTCATCAGTATCATTACTTGCTCTCTTCGCTCGTAGTCTTCTTCTAGACGAAATGGCTATAGAATACCTTAAGCCAATGCGAAGTTAGTCTAAAGTGGTCGCCAGACTCTTAATGCTGCCACTCTCTGCTTCAAGCCAGCAACATGAAACAACTGCCCGTTTCCCACTGTCTTAAATGAGTAAACTCAAATAATAAACCTAGCGAGCGAAGCTTTTATGCTTCACCATCGACAAAAATACTTTCGTATGTCCGAATTCTGTCTGGACTTCTGTTCGGCAGGGTTGCTCACAACCATTCGGAAACGTTTCCGTTCGGATTTCCAACATTTTAATTGAAATTATTCGAATCTCAGTCTATTTTAATAAGTTTTTAAACGTGATAAATTCTTCCGATTGGATTTATACTTGATTCCATATTCCAAAATGTTTAAAGTAGACTGAGATTCGATCAATCGGAGCTTGAAATTTCTGGGATCCGATCGGAAATGTTTCCGAATGATTGTGAATAGCACCGCGGGTCTCTATCTCCCTCTACAGTGGCCCTATTCGGAGATCTGAGATTTTCATCTCACCTTTTTTCGTCCTTGTTGCTCTCGTTTGAAACGTCATAGGTGTGAGAGTGACCAAGATAAAATCTCATCTCATCTCACGCGCAGGAATAGCCCCTCAGGTCTCATTAACCGATTCTTTTGAAATTTGAGAGCAGGTTAAGATTAAAAAGATATTTTTGTTGAGTCAGTTTTTGAAAATTATACAAAACTAGCTGCGCCCCGCGGTTTCACCCGCAGTTAAAAAGTATCCTATGTGCTATACTAGACTATAATCTATGTCTGTGCCAAATTTCATACAGATCTGTTCAGCCGTTCTGGCGTGAAAGAGTAACAAACATCCATCCATCCATCCATCCATTCTTACACACTTTCGCGTTTATAATATTAGTAGGATGCGGGAATATGATAATTTTTTTTCGGAAAAGATTCGCTTGAGCAGTGAGACCTGTAGAGGAGACAGACGTCGGCCGCGAGGTTAACAGCTCATGTAGCCACTAGTATTTAAACAGCTTAGTTAAGTTTTTTTAAATATTTATTTACACACGTAAGTACAAACAAAAGATACAAAAATTTCTACTTCAATTTCTATTTCTACTTTCTAAACTATAACTAGCGTGGTAAATGATCATTACGTTATCAAATATGAGAGCCAAAAACAGTAAGCCTTGCGAAGTCCTCACTAGGTTGACCCGTGTCGAGAACTACTGCTGTCTGCCTAACTCACTAAATAGCCGAGCAAACGACGCACTAACAAATACATTACATTGGAATAAGTTTCCATAAAAATATAATTACTAAAAACAAACAATTACTAGGTATAAAGATAACACGTAAGATGATAAGTGGAGGAACATTGATTACTGGGAAGCTAGTTTCGCTCTAACTCAATTATCGGGCCGGCATAACTAACTTTGCTGGCGGTCGTTCCATAGTTTGCGAATTTAGACAATGTTTGTCGATTATGTTCGGAGCGAGTTCTCGCTCGAACGTGTCTTCGAAGTTTCCTACTGGCTGTGCCCCGCAGTTTCACCCGGTATCCTTTTTTGTTCGGAATAAAAAGTAAACATACATTACATATTGTCACGCCTTTCCTCCAAAGGGTTTATTACACCTCTACCCCAAAAGTATTTCCGGCTGGCAGAGGTGTAATACAACCCCCACACTTCGCCAGATATTCAGACCCAAATGTGACAGGGGACGAGCCTGTCGCCATTCACCGGGCTCCAGTCATGTAGCAGATAACATAGAATACACACGCCGGTATAAAACTAACTGAATTCAAAAGTAGCTGATAAAATGTGATCTATAGTCTTTTATGAAGGTCTCATTTGTATAGCGTAGCATTTGTGAGCGATGATAGCTTAGTCGGAGAAGACTCGTCTCTCAAGCCAGAGGGAGCGGGTTCCGACCCAGCCGAAGGCACGCACCAGTTTGTTCATTGTGTGATCATATGTGTGTATTTAATGTAATCTACTACGTAACTGGAGCCCGATGTATGGCAACAGGCTCGCCCCCTATCACATTTGGGACTGGCTATCGTCCGGCGAAGTGTGGGTGCTGTACACCTCTGCCAGCCTCTTCGGGGGAAAAGCGTGACGATATGTCTGTTATATTATCTTCTTCTTCTTAAAATATATAAATTACGTGTCACGTTGTTTGTCCGCTATAGACTCCTAAACTACTTAACCGATTTCAATCAAATTTGCACACCGTGTGCAGTTCGATCTAACTTAACAGATAGGATAGCTTACAAATATATATAAACGCGAACGAAGTCGCGGGGTGACAGCTAGTAATTTGTAAATCTAAATGTGTGTAATATGCACTTTGTCTGAATTAAACGCTTATTATTATTGTAAACTGGTTTCCCACGAAATTTCATCCAAATTCGTTCAGTCGTTTTTGCGTGATTGATCAACAAACATACAAGCTTTCACACGCATAATATTAGCTACAGATTCTATTCGAGCAACACCATAGTGCGAAAGCTGGGTTTAACACAACTAAGCCGATAGACGAGAATAATCCTTATTTGCCGCGTACAAAGGATCCAAAATCAAAGTTCAAAGGTTAACCCCCCTCTACCTGTATTCCTCTTAAATAATAATTAAAGATTTATGTTAACAAAAGTCACGGTCCCCGGAGTTCGTAGAGTGGAATTTTTTTAAATTAAAAAAAAAAGGTTAAACCGAGTCTTCTGATCAAAGCTAAACCAAGCTGACATTCTCTAACCTGCAACAATAACATGGTTTTCATATTGATACCTACGAGTAGCAGTATTATATACAGCATGTTACAAAAAACCCTGTCAATGCCCTTAAAGGGCATGTACACACTACACTATACGTACACTTATGTATTCATGTGAAAATACCAAAAAAATGGACGTTAAAAATAGCAAGAGCTATGACCGGTTTAAGAACAAAAGAAAAAAGAAAATTTTACAAAAATGTTAACAAATCTGAATCATTTGATTTGAATCATTTGATTCAGATTCGTTTGCCTTAGGTGTCTGGGTTCGAACCCACTCCCTCTGGCTTGAGGAAGGGTCTTCTTCCAACTAGGCTATCATCGCTTACCAATAAAACCATTTTCAAATTCAAATTTAAATTAATTTATTTCAGGCATCACACCCATAATAGCACACATTCTAAATTATATCATATTACATTCGACTTAGTATAATTGTAGTAATGCGTAAAATTAAAAACTGACCTTATTTATAACAATTAAATAATTATGAACAACAATAAAAACAGTCAGAAATAATTATATAAACATGTCAATTACAATGAAAAATAAAAATAAAAAATTAAATGTTAAATACAATAGTAAGTACATTAAAAATTCAAATGAAGTCAAGGAAGAAATCAATTATACTATACTCTTATTATTAATTACTAGTACTTTCTCTCCGGCATCGGTACCGGTAAATGTCTCTCGCCACAGTGCCGGAGATAAGCACAGTCTAATCTGTTCGCGATCATGTTTAGGACAGTGTTGGTGCTGGCCCGCACTCCACGCACCAAGGACACGGCTCGCGACCTCATGGTCGCGTGAAAACAAGCCATGTGTGCATCCGCGAACATGCCTGAAGCGCTACAAAATCGGGGCAACCCCAACAACACCCTAAATGCATTGTTATAAAGGACCCGGAGGTCACTTTATTTCCTTTCAGTTTTTAGTCAGCCCACAAGCTGCACGTATAGAGGGATGTACAGAACGCTCAAAAAAGCGTTACCTTGACCTAAAGCCATAGCAATAGCAACCCCAACCTAACGTGCTGGGTAGACGATGATGATGATGGGATTTTCCGCGTCTGTCTGTCTCTCTGTCAGTATTTCCTCTAACTGCTCCTAAACCACGCAAGTAATTTGGTGCTGTTTTCACCATTCATTATCAGTTAAATAATTTTCACAGAAAGTTCAAAGGTACCGTGTGCGGGTAGTTTATAATAAATATTAGTGTAATATGCTCCTCATGAAAAGTGCGAGTAGGTATAACGTAGAAAGCCATCTTCGCTTTAATAAGAGAGTAACTCAAGGCATGGTGTGCCCGATGGGGAGTCTTTTGTTACGGCTATTATTAACAACAGGAAGGAAAATAATGGATTCCCTTACAAAATATTCGCAATGAAAAGCAAATTTCATTTTTTTCGTCATACTTCGGTCGGTTTCATAGCAACTGATAATACTTAAGTAGAATGAAAGCGAATGAATGGAGGCAGGTACGAAGCTTTAACTTTGTAATTCCTTCCACGTGTTTCAAGTAGGCGTCATCCCCATCATCAGTGCCAAACAAAATCTAAAAACTTTAGTTTCGAGGTTGGTACTAGTACCAACTCGGTACGTTGGTACTCGGTCTTTTGCAGTCCGCCTGGCGAAGTACCACAGTTTTACCTGTGATTTAACCGCCAAGCAGTAGTGTGCATACATTAGCGTGTTCCGGTTTGAAGAGCAAAGTTTCTATAGAAATTACTGGGCACAAGGGGCGCCATCTCAGGTGTATCTCAGGTTGACGAGCAAACCCAGGATGTTTTTATTCTGGGAGATTCTGAACTGTTATAGGCCAGCGTGACGCTTACAATTAGGCGAGCGACTTTGCCTGTCAAACTTGACATACTCAGTCTCTTCTTTCTGCGATTCAATTCTGCATTATTTTACTTACTACCGCAATCGAGCTAGTATAAAATTTGAGTTGTTCTACTATACTCGTGTTAGTCTGTTTCGTCCCATTGTTCGTGCCTCTCTTTTGCGACATGTTTGTCCTCGTTGTCATTTTGTTGTCTATGCATGGTGGGCGTCCTTTCACCTCTTGAATTTGTACTTGGAAATATGTACTTTTGTAAGAAAAAAAAAGGATGGCGTATTAAAAAGGAGACTTCAACAGTACACGCTTCCATGCCTTTTATTATGCCTATTGTTATTGCCTATTATTTATTGGCATTATTGGCCAGCCCCCTTGGGGAAATGCGTGACGATATAATTTATTGTATGCCTATTTAATTCTTATTCCTTCCTATTGTTAGCCATTATGCCATGATGGGCGTCTTTCCACCTCTTAAAGTTCCATCTCATCAGTTGGTGGAAAATGGTTGATGTTGATGTAAAATTTGATGAAAATGCAGATTTTCGCTTCTAAGAACTTTTCGTGGACATTTCCCAACAGAGTGATAGAACATGAGATAGTTCGCCTAGACGCAGACAGTGTTTATCTCTACATAAGCCGCGGTAAGCTCTAACTTTAGTACAGTTTTGCGAATAAAACCTCAGATCTCAGTCTCCTTTCTCTGATCTAGAAGCAAGAGGATTGTAGGGCTGATACAACTAACAAAATGTATAAAGAATTTATGACAAAGAATTTTGCATTTACCTAATATGGACTATTGTTAGCTAATATTATATTTATTTAAAACTATAAAATCCTAACTAATATTATAAATGCGAAAGTGAGCTTGTTCGTTTGTTAGTTTGTAACGGTTTCACGTCTCAACTACTCAACCAATCGTCTTGAAATTTTGCATACATGTTGTCTGGGGTACAGAAAAGGACATAGGGTACTTTTTTTTCCCGAAAAAATAAACAGTTCCTGTAGGACCGCGGGTGAAACCGCGGGGCGCAGCTTGTATTAAAATAAAATGAGAACGTTAAGCGTAATTTTAGAACCATGTATATTATAAGTTTCTATTCTTCTCATTTAAATGTTTAAGTGAGAGACTGGTACAAAAATAGTTGTATTGCCTCAAATTAAGGCGTAAGTAATTTTTAATTTTTCTTTTAAGAAAGCATTTTTGTCTTAGCTGAAGCTACCCGCTTCACTCGGTCGGTAATTTACTCTCCGCTCCCAAAAAGTTGTTTTTAATCGACTACTTGTGAGTTCGACTTCGAGGGTTTTTTTTCTTGCCTTTTCCACCTTTCAGTTTCTATTCAAACCAAAAGATGTAGCTCCATAATCCAGACAACATGGCAGAATCTCTAAAAGCACACAATTTGTTTAAAGCGAATGTAATTAGGCTACACCGGTGTAGGTATAACATGGTACCTAATACAATTATGGCAGCCCTAACCACCACATAAGCGCTGCCCCCATCCACATCCCCATAAAAGCTCCCTCCCCCCCACAAATTGGCTGCGCTCCTGCCTCTAACTCGGTTACAGCTAACAGCTCTACGGTCTGTGTACCAACAATTACTTTTCACGACGTTAATATTAAAATCGACATTTCGTAGAGCAATAACAATACGTAGAGACAGTTTTAGGGCAGATTTTACGTTAATTTAGCAGTCTAAGTGTAAATTACAAGATTATAATTTTATTGTTCTATTTCACGATAATCTCTGTTGAGATTAAATTACATTTATTCACCAAGTAAGCGCGAAGAGTCTCCGTTTCAGCTTGGGCAAAAATGCTTTCGTATATCTGGTTGTCCGGTTCTCCTCTGAATATAACATTTCTAAATTTATTCTAATTCATTCTAATCATATGATTCTCGTAAATTTTGATCCAGTCTAGGACCACGGAGATTTTTAGGGTTCCGTTAAGGGATTGCAATCCAGAAAACCGGATCTGGAATCCGGCATCATTTTATCCTCACGGGATCCACCAGATTACTGGATGCGGGGACCGGATCCGGTGTTAGCAATTTATGACAAAATAATAGCGCTGTTGCTTGATTAGGTTTTTTAAATAAACTCGTAGTGTGTGCTATGCTTGCATCCAACTGCTTCGACGACAAGTTACCCTGCGCCATATTAGAAGTCGACTGGCAGATGGCACAATTGACAATATTTGTTTTAACGATCCTTTTTTCAAAATAAAACTGATTTTATAAATAAAAATTATGGACTTAAATAATAATTACTCAAATAAATTATGTATTGTAAGTTGATTAGAGTTAAAATTATAATACAAGCTCGTTCTGTGATAAATTTGCCTTGTGGCACTTTAGGCACAATCATGATGGTGTCGGTCATAAATATGTGACTTGTGTGTTAGCATTTTTTCAAATACTTTAATAATAATTTTGATCTCATTTCTCATTTGAGCCAATGACGTAAGGTTATTTACGAGTGTCTCTGTTAGCTGTAGACCTGGCGATCGTCATCTGTCCTCCTCCACAAGTCACATTCCTCAACCGATTCTCGTGAATTTTTGTGAGCTGGTTCGATAACTAAACAGTGGATTATAAAAGCGACGATACTAGTTTTTTTAAATCAATCTATGCTATTAAAAAAAAAAAAAATGCCTTGACTCTAAAATTCTATATATAATTATCGAACCTACTCAGAAAGTTTCAACAGAATCTGTTAATAATTGCGAGCTGTTGACTAAGACAGAGATCCGGACGGAATTCAGAGAGAAATCTGGAAAACATTTTTGTCGAAGCTAACGCCGAGAAGCTTCGCTCGCCGACGCTCGCTCGGTCGATTAAATGTGAAATATAGGAAGCGGAAGACGAAGCTACTCGTTACATCGTTATAATTTTACTAGTAACCTACCCTACACTCCTAGATTTCAATTTGGTAGAAGAAAAACAACATTATCATTGTAAATTGTAATTGACTGCCTCGGTGGCTCAGTTGGTAGTGAAGCTGTCTTCTGAGCTTGGGGGCGTGGGTTCGATTCCCACCTAGGGCAAACATTTATGCGATGAACATTTGTGTTTGTTCTATGTCTGGGTGTAAATATCTATTTAAGTAGGTATGTATTTAAAAATATATATGTATTTATATCAGTCTCTGGCAGCCATAGTACAAGCTTTGCTTAGTTTGGGGTCAGACGACCGTGTGTGTAAGTGTCCTATTTATTTATTATTATTATTATTAAATACATAATATTTTCGTTGTTTTTAAAAACTACCTACCTATAAAAAGTACAGTTACATTCTATTAACTCATTCACCGGCCGGATCCGGCCGGATTGAAAATGACACTGGATTGCAATCCCTAGTTCCGTACCAATATAGTAAAAAAAGAACCCATAGAATGATTGGTACTTAGTTTTCAGTCTATCTGTATACCACATCCAATATTTATTTTCAAGATCATTAATTAATTAATTTCAAGATTTTTAGGATAATTAGTTAATTATTTTCCATACAAATCAAAAAGTAGCAATATCAATAAAATAAACTACACTATCAAATCTGTCCAAGCTCTTGACATTGACAAAGAATCACCAACCCCCATAATTTATTCATGTGCCCTTCAACTCATAGCGTGTAGCATCAGTTTACAAAACACTTCTATTGAAGTAAAACAATAAGTCACAATTACCTGAATGGAGCTATTATTTCTAATTGAAATTGAATATTCTATTCGTTACACAAAGCCCTTACAACGTGCCCATTACTGCATATTCGATGACTCAAATAAAGTCGTTATAGATCAATCAACTAATTTATACATCGAACTGGGAGCTTAATAAAAAAAATTGTCCAATAGAAGTGAAACTATAGATATACTAGCTGCGCCCGCGGTATTACCCGCAATTAAACAGTAGCCTATACGCTAGATTATAATCTATCTCTGAGCCAATTTGAGTTGCAAGATACCACCCCAACATGCGTACATTGCATGCATACATACATACATACTACATACATTGCCAGTTAGATAAAAGCTTGTAAAAAAATCACAAGTATTAACCGTGGCTTGGTCAGCGTCTTTAAGTTCAAAGAAAATTATATTTAGCTCCTCAAGCTTTCCGTCGAATTTTCCCTAAACCCAAAGAACATTGAATTATGTTTCGATACCGGATCAAAGCAATTAGAGGGATGGAGCCAGTCTCCTCATTATTTCTGTTTTTAATTCGATGAACGAGTGAATCATGAAATTAAATTGCGAACGAAAAACAATTAGAGAATTTTGAACGATATAACCGAAATCCAATTTTATGAGTCATGTTTTATCTTCACAAAAGGTTAATTAAAACAATTTGCAAGATTATCTCATTTTATACTTACAAAAATAAGTGTTCTGAAAACAGGTTGCCGGTTATCTAGAGGCAGATATATTTTGCATGGGATGCAAAAAAGTCGGCACCTACTACGGTTAGGTGTCAATGTAAAATAATGTTAGCGACCGATCAAATATTTGATTACAAATAACCGTAACCAATCGAACAAAACAAACTGATAGATTTACACACAACAAAGAGTATTCAATATTATTGAAGTAGTTCATTGGTTAAAGCGTTTAGTCTTACTAAACGTGCAATTTAACGCTTTAACAGCTCATCGGTGTTAGTAAATGGATTAGACACACACTCAAATAGAGTCTATTCAGTCAACATTTATATCAAAACCGAGCTCACGTTCAGTTTAAAACACATGGTCTAAAAATAGCCTTACCTTAATTCCGTTCCGTAGCGTCCCCTACTCCTTCCACATTTGCAAAAACTGTCACAGGATAATTAATGCAAAAGTGTCATTCCTTCGCAGGGTGAAAAGAGTAATTAAAATATGTTAATGGTGATTGCAGAGGGTGGTTTTGCAGGGTAGAGAGACGGGCGAGCGACGTCGCGGCGCGCGGGGCACTGACGGGGCTGCGCGCTGCCGCCCTTTCGCGCGGCGAAATCCGACGGAGCAAGTAAGGCGCAGAGGGTGAAATTCGTTCAGGGATGGAAAATAAATCCCTAATCAAGTTACAGTCATAATCTTTTACTTTTTAAGCATCGTAGAGAGATTGCTAGGAACAAATAGCTCTTAGTGATAAAGTACAATTTATTATGCTAGTTTTAAGCGTTGTTTACCTCTTGCTTGTAAGTTCTAGTGTGAACAATAAAGAATTTATCAATCCAATTAATTTATAATTAATGTTCATTATTACAAGTTTCTGTATACCATTTGCATAATATATTAGACGTTAACTTTACAAGTGCCACATCGTTTCAGCAACACACAAGCATATTCTTTGCCCCCGCCCAGCAGGGCGGGCGGTATATTCGATACGTAGAGCGGCCGGAAGCGCGCTCGCCCTTTGCGGACCTTTGTTTCGGGCAACACTCCGTCTATTATCATTTTTCATAATTGCACCCTTCGCGTCCTTCACTGGTACGTCGTAATGGTTCTTGTCAGAATAATTATGGCTGTTAGGTGATAGCATGTTACGCGTGATAGTTAAAACGTGGAAATGTCAGATAAGGGCAGATAGAGGCTATGGATACGAGCAAGTAGATATAGGGCTGACCCTTTGGAGCTGTAACTTTGTCAGGACTCTGACCTGGTTTTATTTCGCGTTGATTTACAGGCGAAATTATGTATTTGTTAACTGGCCAAATTATGTCTATGTTAACAGGCCAAATTATGTCTATGTTAACAGGCCAAATTATGTCTATGTTAACAGGCCAAATTATTTCTATGCTAACTGCCCAAATTGTTTCTATGTTCGCCGGAGTAATTTTACTGATCGTGTAGGGCTTTTTATAATATCGCTTTTTAGAGTTCCGTCTCTAAAAAGTAAAAAGGAATTTTGGTGAGACTACAATTATTTTTCCTTTTTCTTCTTTTCTTTTTTTATTTTAATTTTGAAGAAAAACGTTTAGTATAGGGCATGGTATAGACAAGGTACTGGTTATTTTTTTTTTAATCTATGACTCGGCATGATAGACCCGCAAACTCAAATAATTGTTCTCCATCAAATTTAAAGCTGCACTACACAATTCATCATTACATTCAGAAAAGTACTATTTTCTTTACCACTATACTTAATATACTCACCAAAAATGAATAAAACTTTCATTTCCTGTGCAACGTTATTTCCAAGAAAAAACATTCCCATTTTCTTATAAAAGAGCGAATACGAAAGAGTCTTGGTCATCGTTTTTCTCCCGAACATCGTTCAAAGCAGTTTGCAGGTTTCATCCGAAGGGAAACTTTAATGATAATAGACGCTGGAGCAATCATAAACTTGGCGGGTTTTTTAGAGTTTCCTTCATATTTCTTTCGTGCTATCTCTTACTTTATCTTGATATCAAAATGGGAGAGGTATATCAAGATAGATATAATTTGAGAGATTGGCTGGTATTTAAGTGAGCAGTAAGAAAAGAGCAGTAAGAAAACTCGCTTTTAATGGAGTGCTGGTAATAGTGAGATTAAAAATAAATAATCGGCTCTGGCATATAGACAGTCAGACAGATACCGTTTCCTTTTTAATTAAATACTAAAATTATAACTAAAATTTTGTCATCGTAAACTTTGACAATCATTATGAAATACTTATCAGTGTAAATTTTCATTTAAGTTGTTAAGTACAACATATATTAAATTTGCGGTTTATTAAATTCAGAAGGATACAGGTATGTATGCCTTTTAATAGCCATTAATCAAGTATTTATTAAGCAGGTACACTTTTTGGTTATGTATAGCTCTTACTTTATACATACTTTATATACTACTATTTTACTCTGAGTATGTTTTAAAAAGCAAAGAAAATGATCAGGGAAAAAACATAATTAAACTTTATCTAAATATAAAATAATGTAGTGTGAAGAGAAAATAAAATAAGCAAATTACAAATAATAAACAGAGCCCATGTCTGTATCCGCGGGGGAAAAAACAAAGTTTAAAGAAAACTTATAATAGAAATTCAAATATTGTTTACTGTTGCATAAAAAAGACGATACCATCAAAATGTGACAGGTATAATACGAAAACAAGAAACGTATAATATGATGCATTAAATAGGCAAAGTACTGGTGATTTAAAGGCGCCGTTTTTCCCTGAAAATACAATAACAATCATACTGCTTCAACTGTATTAATATCGTATCAACGAGGAGAAATCAAAGGCTCGTCTGGGCTGAAAGTTACGACAATCACTGTCAAAGCAATAACACAGGAAACCATTCTGGACCGTGCGATATTGTCTCCATCGCAGTCTCACTCGTTAGGAAAGTCATAAGAGTGAATATAACCAACATATTTTCGCAAGCACCAGAAAGCAGAGCGAGCCAAATAGGACGAAACTTGGACGATGGAAACTGTTGTACAGTTTCCATTAGCGAGGGTATTGACGGTCTGGTGGAAGTGTTTAGTTTACGGGCCTTTGAAATTGGATTTAATTTAATTACCGCATGACAATGTCCGAACTTTGGAGCTCTATCAGCCTTGCCATAAAGCTCGTTTAAATTACAGACTAGTTCATCTGAACTAACGAACTTGTCTATAATTTAACGAACCACTTGCAGAAGCCCGGGCTATCTTTTAACTCGGAGTTAACTGCTCGTCAGAAGTTAAACGGTTAATTCGACTTGCGCCTTCAAGAGATAGCTAACCATGAGTTAACACAATATTATAGTGACATTTACAAACATTCTAAAATAAAATGAAATGAAAGAAATGAAATAAAATGAAATTGTTTTTATTGCGGATTGTTACATCCATATAAAGTATGAAATAATTACCTATGTATGTAAATCTATCGTCTGCAAGTGAGCCTTAGGTGGCGAAAATCCTTCTCAGATAAAATCATCAACCGATTCAGCTGAAAATCAAACTCAGTCAGAGGTAAGTGAACTAAAATAAAAGCTCCAATACACAAGTCAAACTAAATTCAGATAGTTGCGTAACTGAGCCTGCAGCGACCTAGACGCAGCGACCCTGCTTGATGAAGCCTTTTAGAACTTTCTTGCACCGTACAACCACCTAATTCGTAGAATAGAGTGGAGCCACCACCGTGTTTTGTTAACATAAGAGACAGCCATCCGGTGAACATTTTTAGTTCCATCATTTGGCCAACTCTACAGATAAGTTGGTCGATTTGTACGACGAAGTTCAGTACAGAGCTAGACGCAACTTTGTAATAGGGGAATTTTCTAGACAGCCTTTAGAAGGTAAAGTTTTTCAAGGAAAGAGGATATTTCCTGTGTAACTAATAAAACTTCAAAACAAGTCTGCAGGAATATTTATAAACTATTACAAAATCTTTGAATGACTATTTAAACTTACGTGTTAATTAACGAAAAGCCTTGCATGAGACAGAATGTAAACATAGTAAAAATATGTATACTTACCAATAGTTTCTACAGTTTGACAGCTCATTTTATATACTTACATAGATACAAATTTCAAATTCAATTCAACATAATTCAAATTCAATGTTTTTGAATTTGTTTGCAAAGAAAAAGATATATCACTAAGGTTGAGCAACTTTAATAATCTCTATAGGCCTGCAAAATAATCAGCTTACATCAAGATACTTAAAACTTAATGTACTTTCACTAAAGAGAGCTCATTTCATTTTTATTACATCTTAAGAACCGAAACAAAAAACTTCATAAACTTACCTATAACTAGCTTTATCTATCAAAAGTTCTAGTCCACCAGCTACCCGCAGTAAAAACCAAAGCTAAAGGTATAATTTTATTCCTACACTCGCGATTTATTTCCCAGCCAGACGGCAAATCCCTGATAAAACTCCCGCGTGGAATGCTCCGATCATAAAAAACCCGCATGGAAAGGAAGGAAGAGTGAAGTGTGCTCGATTTTAACGACTCCTGTAGAGCCTTGAGTGTCTCAAGCCTAGTGCTCTCTGAACGTTGAGGCGTGGGAATCGCCTGTTCTAGAATACTGGCTCGTGAGCTTCATAATCGAGGCCTAATTCTGATGTACACACTGACAGTAATTTAAAAAGTGGAGTAAGGAATTGGTACGCTTTGTAGGGTACTTTGTCTTTTAGTGTGCCTATGTATCTTATAGGCGCTTTTTCATAAAGGTACCAAGCCCCCTGTCGCATTTGGGACTGAATATCGTTCGGCGAAGTGTGAGTGTTGTACCTATTACACTTTTGCTAGCCCCCTCGGGGGAAAGACGTGACGATGTTATGTTATCTTATGTACCATTTTTTACTATGTAGCGTACGTAGTGTAAGGTAGATTAAATTAGGTATGTATTTAAATAAAATTAGGTATGTATATTTTATATAGTATAAAATTATTGTACATCGATCGACACAATAAAGAAGAATTAGGTTAGTGTTTAGAGGTATTTTCCAAAGATCAGTTAAATAAGTCATATTCAAAGTCAAACTTAAATCGGATGGACATTGTCTGCAAATGTGATATTTTTTTGCAATGACGATAATTTCATGTCATGCATTACAGTACGGCGGCAGCAGCTTGGGTACATCCAAGGTACTTAAAAATAAAAAAATAAAAAGTATTTATTGCCTAAAATTAAAAAAAAAAACAAATTACAAATTAACGCTGGGTGCACAGGCACACACATCAAGCCAACGAAGATTACTCAGAGTGTATCTACATGTCAATAATCAGACATTATCAATAATGTACATGTCAATATATATTGTTTAAATATTGACATTTATATATACATATTATTTTTATCTGTAATATTCACGCTTCTTTCCTATAGGGCTAGGCAGAGACCACTTCTCTCAACCTACAACGATCCTGGCACACATCTTTCGTTTCTTCTACTTCCATGAGTCTTTTCATACAAGCTTGTCGGTTAGGGTACTCTTGACCTGGCCTATCTAGTGTCTTCGATTTGGTCGAGATACGTTCGCCTATAGATCGACCCTTGCCGACTTGACCGATCAGACTTACCTTGTAAATCTGTTTCTAGTTAATAATGAAGATACTCTAATAGATAAGAAAAACTTGCCTACAACTCTTGTCTTAAATCCATAGCTACAAACCTACGTCTCCAAAGTATACCAAAAGCAAGCACCTTCACAGCCGCTCTACTTAACTACTTAATCATTTAATCCTCTTCTCCCCTGCCATTTCCCGGCAAACTTGGCCATATTCGCCGGAAGCAGACACGAGTTTGTGAAAGTGCCATCCAAATATGAAATTCAGAGAGTTTGTTATGTCTAGATAATGAATTTTTCATCACACAGCCGTATTTATATTTATAAGTCACTCGGAAGTATCTGTGTTGTGATCAAAATAAACTAGATCCAGAGAGTTGAGATGTTGTAGATTTAAGCTGGTAGGATGATATGATGATTTGAACTATCTTTCGAAACAATAGCCGTTTCGAAAGATAGTAAGAATTTTATGTCACAAAAGTCGCACTATGTATTTATTTATCTAAGTATATGTGATTTATATTTTAAAACTTTTTTAAAGTATTTTTATCTTATTATTATTTTTTACGTCTTGTACAATTGTTTAATAACATTCAAGGCCTCTATTTATGTAAATATTCATGTCCATACAGGTTGCCTGGAAGAGATCGCTTTAAACAATAAGGCCGTCCATTCAAAACATAGTTAATTTTATTAATTTCATTTATATGTATGTTAGTCTGTAAGGTATTTATTTTCTATGGGCCTCTATAACTTGCATTGTATGCAAGTTATATTGCCTGAAATAAATGGATTATTATTATTATTATTAAAACGTAGTTAAGCCTTATTTAAGTATTATTGTAATTATTTTATGTTTTTGATAAAAAGTTGTTGTTGTATGATTAAAAAATATGATTATCTTAAAATAGATCGCTTTTAAGAGATAGCTCTGCCTATTATCCTATTTCAATGTTTAGTTTGGATTTATATTTTTTTTGGTGTCAATCTTCGATCAAATATAAGGGAGAAATGGTACGAGAACGTAAAAATGGACCGCATAAATTAGGCGCTGCACACATTCACCTTATATAGTCACAAACAAACGCAACCAGTCGAAACAGTTAACACGTAAGTTTAATTATTGTTGTCTCGTTCTCGCTATAGTCTCGGGGTAGGTATGTCTCTCTATCTTTGTTATTGATACACTTAACACAATACTATCAACGGAGCTGTGTAGTTACATTGGGACCACGCGCTGTGTACTAGAAATTAGACACGTGCCGTTTCTTCCTTGTAAAATTTCGATAGTGTCATAATAGAGTTTTGTATTACATTGGTACCTACATATTTCGGATTATTCTTAGTAGTGCCAGTTAGCAACTGACAGCGGAATGCGGATAGTAATATCTTTCAGTCGAAATGGTAACCAAATAGGCCAGTGGCCAAAATGAGGAGGTAGATTAAATGAGACGCTACTTTGAATGGTTGTTTTGCGGTCGTACCTACATCTTCAAATCTAATCTTGACAATAAGTATGTTGACAAGTTAAAAGTTGAGTTGAGTTGAAAAGTTAAAAGTTGAAAGTATCTCTAGAGTTTTTCCCACTGCATACACATGTATATTGCATAATCATATTCATAGATCGCTCTATGTATGATTAGCCGCACCATAATTAATTATACATTAATTAACGCAGCCGTCGAGAGTCCTGCGATACAGGTTCGCCAAGTGCAGTACTCGCAAGCACTCTGCTGACCCTTATATACAATTTCTATATGTAGTTCTATATACAATTTCTATAAGCATTTTCAGTATAGTTTAAAAGGTCATTTGTAATATTTTTGGTTAAATAAAATATTGCTATATTTCCATAACTACTCAGTAGGTCTGTGAGCTTACAGACCTCGCCGCCTTCGTCTGTCCTTACCTTAATTTACAAGTCGAATTCCTTTACCGAATCTCGCGAAATTTTGTGGGCAGGTTCGGTTATTTTGTACAGTTTTCTTTGCTGAGTCCGTTATCGGAAATGATTCAATTTAGCAGATTTTTTTTTTCCAAAAAAAAACATATCTCCGATATTTTGGAAAATTTCGAAAAACTGTCTCGACAAAAAAATTCAATACCTGTAATCATCGAACCTACTCACTAAATTTTAAGAGAATCGGTTCAGAAAAGCGACTTGTAGAGGACGTCAGAGATCCGAACAGAAATCCAGATAGAATTCGGACAAACGAAAGCATTTTTGTCGAAGCGTCTTTGCTTCGCTTCGCTCATTAACGCTCGCTCCGTCGATTTTACAACGTAACCACATTGTAAACTGCGAAGGGTATGCTTTAGCTTCTATGCGCTCGGTCGCTAATAGAACTACGTATAGGTACCTACTACCCGACTGGCAAGTCAAGGCCTCGCTTGTATTCACAAACACAAATATTTCATCTCTATTATATACGATGCACTTAGGATTAGGAATACTATACGTACAGACAAAGTTTATTGCATGGATGCGAGACATAGGTTCGACGTTGTGGCTAACTTACATGTAGAGGTGGTCAAATGAAAGAACCAAACATTCTGGAAGTTTTTGTTCAGATAATCCGATGGTGGCTCCCTCTCAACTCTACACATGAGTTGGTTCCTGAGCTACCCATGCTGTGAGGCGGTGAAATTGGATGCACGTAGTGCGATTGTACGTTGAAGCATTTCATTCCCACGGAACTCGAACGCGTTGTTTCAGACTCTTTATGCCATTCCGTGAATGGCCGCAGCCGCTGAAAAAGATTTTTATATATTTCGACGAAACTGATAGTTACAACTCCTTTTACCTACAAATAGACTAGCATTTTTACCTACTTCAAACCAATGCTTGGGTAGTTCTATAAAAATAGTTTTTCAGCTACACTATTAATGCACAAAAAGTTAATTTACTGGCGACAAAATGTATGGAACATGTACATGTACGAGTACATGGACAAAATGTATGGAACTGATTTTTGTTTTGTGATTTCATAGTTGTCCCTTCAGTAAAAGTTGTTTGTAATGATGTGGAGAATCCAAAATTTTGCTAGTGCCTATTTTAAAAATAGCGGAGTATTTGTCGCCGCCACCTAGCCTTTTTACTAAACGGCGCTGTTCAACTAGGTTCCTGGTTATATTCAGCCATTCAATCAAACGGCTAAGCAAAATGCCTTAGATCGACAACGTCGGCTACTTGACTAGCCAAGTCAGTTTTTATTGTATTATAATTTCATGTTTTAGAATTGTGGTTCGTTTCACGGATTTTAATTTTAATACTATTAATTTAAAACACATTTCTTCGGTCAAAAATAGTTATTTTGCCAAATAATCACCCTCTGCTAGTATGAATCACCCTCTGCTAGTATGAGACCTGAATGAGCATGAGGCAGCCGGTTTATTAAGTGTTGTGTTCGGCTCAACGGTTGAATATCATTCAGAAAGTTAGTTAACAGCGCCATTTAGTAAAATGGCTACAGGAATAGGCTGTCCATTGAACTTCTGATTCAGCTAGATGGCGGCGACATATACATTTAAATGCCAGTACCTATTGTACTTATACTCCAACCCAATGAAGACAAATAAATGTAACGTAATGTAATGTCAATAAATTGTCATTGTATTGTACAAAGACACACCTACGTAGCGTAGGTATACACGAAATTTCATCCCAACATTACAAAGGCCCCGGAACGCGGCGACACGTCCCAAGAAGCCTGCGAGTTGATATTAAAAATGCGGTCTGCGGGAGGAAACGAGAATTGATTAGCTGTCATGGCGCCGGGGACCGTCCCGAGACAGGCGGCGGAACGAGTGGGAATGGCCATATTCTGTCTAATGTCTTGTACGACACTTTTCGTTCTGAAAATGTTACTGTGACTTATGGATACTTGTACTAAATATTGGAGTTGCCTAAGTCCATTTGCATAACTGGTTAAGTCTACTCCTAGCTTCCTGTTTCTCCTAATTTCCGTATTCCTAATTCCTAGCTCCTAATTTCCGTAGCATTCCGTGAGATAATCTTAACTTTATGTGCCCGATGATCGCCGAATAGTTCGTTAGGAGTAGGAGTTAGGAGTTTAAAACTAGTTAAGATTTAGGCAATTCTTATATTTAGTGTAAGTAGCCATTAGTGTTTATGTCTAGACTTGTGTGTAACTGTATGTAGGCCGTAGTACGTTTTTATCAACATCAGCCACGTCGTTCTCTTGTTTCATCCTACTATATAATATTACTAGCTATGTGAGCTATCCTATCTGTTAAGTTAGATCGAACTGCACACGGTGTGTAAATTTGATTGAAATCGGTTAAGTAGTTTAGGAGTCTATAGCGGACAAACAACGTGACACGTATTTTATATATATTAAGATTATAAACGCAAAAGTTTGTAACAATAGATGGATTGATGTTTGTTACTCTTTCACGCCAGAACGGCTGAACAGATCTGGATGAAATATGGCACAGAGATAGATTATAGCTTAGATTAGCACTTAGGATACTTTTTAACCGCGGGTGAAACCGCGGGGCGCAACTAGTTAAATATAATAGGAGGAAACGGAAAAATCTCGGGTACCGCGGAGTACAAAAATTAAATGACTGCCTCGGTGGCTCAGTTGGTATAGCGACCCTGCTTTCTGAGCTTGGGGGCGTGGGTTCGATTTCCACCTAGGGCAAGCATTTCTGTGACGAACATTTGTGTTTGCTCTATGTCTGGGTGTTAATTATCCATCTAAGTATGTATTTATAAATATATATATGACGGCGCGAGATATCATTGGATAAAGAAAATCAGTTTGAGAGTTGTTAATCGATAGTTTTAATCTGTGGTTTATGACGATTAATCGATTTGTTTATGGTAATTTAGAGCGGTAAACACCGAATGGAGTTGCGTTTGGGATTTCGGGCGAACGTCATGTCTGTCAGTCAGTGGTTGACGGGACTGGGTAGCCATGGGTAACTCAACAGATTTGCTTGAGCCATGACTCCGGTTCAGGTCAGCCACTTGAACCGGAACCGTGAACCGGCTCACAGGTCAGCTCAAAAATCACTCCTTTCTACCTATTATGCGTCCTGACTCGAGTGAGTCATCTAGTGAGTAACGAAGTAAACTTCGAACTCAGCTCAGTTTGGCTCACACACATGCTATAATTATGGTTACCATTCAAATAATGTTTTCCCGCGATGCGAGTCGGTGAGACGTATATCTCTTTCTCTCTTTTCCCCGATATAGGTTTGTCTCGTTCTCGTATACGTTGGTCAAAAATCGACTGTTCCTACGTACAGTATCGAAACAAAAAACTGCTTATTTACAGGAGAGCAATTTAATATCAAAAGACTTAATTAAAAGTTAAAATATGTGGTAAGTATCAATTTTAGTACATTCAAACCATGATAAAAATTTATGTTTTTTTTAGAACTACTTATTCGTTTTCTTAAAATTATATTTAATATTCATATAGGTAGGTAATTGGTACAATGAAAAAAGTCATCAGTCAGATTTTGAAAAGAGGAATTGTTTTTTTTAGCATTCAATTTAAATAACTGTGATTAAATATCTACCTACTACCTAGTTGTTGGTTTAATTTAATTTCTAAATTTTGACTTGTAACTAAACTTACGTACACACTCTAGTAGGTATATATTAATAGATATAAGCTTGTATTTCCAACTTTAATTATATGAGAACATTATTATATTAAAATATAGCATTACATTTTAGTACGTCAATAGTTTATTTTCGCATTCCGCTATCACTGCGCGTGCAGGCATAGCTTTTCTTAAGAATTTGTCTCCTTCTCTTTCTGTGGTATAGCTTTGTTTCGTCCATGCTCACACTACAATACATTTCGTATTCGGACTTGGAACACATTGCGTCAAATCGGCTCTCTTCGTTCTCGCGTTCGTTTTGATGAATGACAAAATCGTTTGAGTCGTTCGACTTGAGCCGCCTGTTTCAGAGTTGAGCCGCGGCTCAAGCGAGCCAAACCAAGTGATCTGAATTTTTGAACCGGTTCCGGTTCGAGTTACCCACGACTAGGACTGGGCTGAAAGCGGTCGCACGCAATGGTCATTCGTAAACCCATTACTCTAAATCGCCAATTATCTTTGTGATCATTCATTAACCAAGTAGTCTGAGTGACTGTATGATTAAAATAGTGAAAAGCCTGCATTGCTGTCCCCTTATTTCAACGTTCCTGAAGTTTGACGCCAACCATAGATGCCCGTGATAGCGAGTTCATGGATCAGAAATCAGATACAACACCTCGGCCTACTAGATTTTCCCCGTCATCAAAAGTGGAAGGTCACAGCGCGGCGGCCTTTCCTATGTGTCTCCGACATCAGTGGGATCAGATGCGACGGCGTGGCTCCTCTTTCCTACATTTCCCCGACATCAGAAGTCAGATGTGAAAACTCGGCTTCCTATTTCTCTATGTTTCCCCGATATATATAATAAATAAATTCGGGACATTTTGCACACACGGTCATCTGACCCCATACTAAGCAAAGCTTGTACTATGGCTGCCAGATATATATGCCAGATATATGGTATGGATATCAGTTTCTGGCAGCCATAGTATAAGCTTTGCTTAGTATGGGGTCAGATGACCGTGTGTGCAAAATGTCCCGAATTTATTTATTTATTTATTTACTTAATTATTAGATATTTTTCGCCACAAACCTTTAAAATTTAGGGCGCTGATTCAAAAATCTAATGAATTTATTTCTGAATTGGTAACTAACCAGACTACACAATACTTACTACTATGAATCTAAGTTTTCCTATGTCTGACCGTAGAATACATAATCCTGTTTCTTTCACTGCCAGCAAACGTCTACGCCACCGCTACGAAATCATCTACGGCTCTACGCCGTTCAAAGCTTCAAATTCACCGGAAACCGCCTATTCCTCAGTCCTAATCTGTATTTTTGTATCGAAACACTTCACCTAACGAGCAGAGACGAGGGTCGCGTCGTCAGGAATCGATCTCAAAACGTTCACCTTCGATTATGTTTAAAGTCTACCCGCACTTCCGACGAACGACACTTGATATAGGAAATATCGGATTCCACCGCAAAGGGGAATGAAATAAAATTAAAAAGGGGACGAATTGCTAGAATTTCATTCGGGCTTCATGCGCATAAATAATTAACTTGCGGTTTCATTTCATGGTCCACATTGTCACTTTGCATCGAATATTAAGCTGTGGTCAAACGCCAAGACTGTCAGTTATAAAACATGTAGTAAGTATCGTAGTTTAGTACTTGAAGCTCCTACGAACTTTGGATTGGCTAATGATCTCTTGCCATTTCGTCTAGAAGAAGACGACGAGCGAAGAGAGCAAGTCAATATATTGAGACTCTATAGTTATCTACAGCACTTGTATAAATAACTACGAATTTATCTTATATTATAGATTATTAAAAACTTACGGGGACCCAAAAGAATTGGGTAAGTATTTAAAGTTAAATCATGGCAGTTACGCGTACCTATAAGTATCTAAGAGTAAAGCATACTTTCCTATTTATTCTAAGACGATACCATTATACCATTACCATTCAGACCAATCCTTATAATGTTTTTCTAGAGTTTACTTCATTAAAATTAATAACGTAGTCTTTAACTTGTTTAAATGTATTGTAGAACGAAGAACAAAACTGATTGCATATTGATTTCACGATACAATGGGTATAATTATCCGAAATACGGCCTTGTACAGTTAATGTTTCTGAGTAGAAACGAATGGTATGGATTTTCTTTGAATCCTTTGTTCATTCGTGCTTAGTGCGGCCACATCGTCAGTTTTTCTATGGACAATTATTTATGTAAATCGGAATCATACTCATTACAAAAACGTATGTTATTAATTTTTGCAAATCAATTTTACCTATCCCTATAACCTATGTACTTACATAAATTAAGATTAATATTACATTGCAAGCAATCTTCATAATTCGTAAGTTAGAAAACAACATGTCAGGGGTTAAACATGTTTTAACCCCTGACGCGAAAACGACGGGGTGTCTTCGGGGTGTTTTCGGCGAAAATGACGTGTCTGTGTGTGCGTCTGTCTGTGGCATCGATAGCTTCCCGAATGAACCGATTTTGATTTTGTTTTGTTAACAACGTGAATAGGTATAACTTTATGAGATGTGATTATCAATCAGCCTAGCTAATATTATAAATGCGAAAGTGAGTTTGTTTGTTTGTTTGTAACGCTTTCACGTCTCAACTACTCAACCAATCGTCTTGAAATTTTGCATACATGTTGTATGTCTATATGTCAATTTCTGTACTGGGGTACACAAAGTATTTTTTATCCCGAAAAAATAAACGATTCCTGTGGGACCGCGAGTGAAACCGCGGGGCGCAGCTAGTTGAATATAAGATTAATAATAATTACTGTTAATACGTCGATTATACGATATAGAGTCTGAGTAAGGACTTACTTAAATTATTTATCTAGGCGCTCAAATTTCGTCAAAAAGAGATTCCGCCATTGTTTAAAGTCATGATGGTTTTTAACAGTTTTGCCACGACATAATTCCGTCGATCATTACAAAAGATGTTATATGAAAGATCTACCTTGTCCGATCGAATCCAGACGGTTGGTAATCCTAGCTTCATTAAGTATTTGAGTCATCGCGTCTCATTATTGTATTGCTTTACGTAATGGGGTACATTTACCTACCCTTTAACTCTGATTCACCGTGAGTCAGTCGAACGAATCACGTACCGACCTACACATTTACGGGGAAATGACACAGAATAAATAGTCAGAATGAATAATACATGAGTAAAGAAAAGTAAAAATGAATACTAACTATGATGATATTACTTTTATTGTATTCACTAGCAATATTGCACTATACATACCACACTTATACCACTTGCGCGGCGCTTACCATTAATTATACATAAATCAATGGTTATAAGTAGGAAAATAAGTTTTTAAAAGTCCTACAAATATGTCTACGCACTAGTCTAGCATCAATTTAATTCAAAATTCATTCATCATCATCATCATTAATCAAAGTCAAATGTCTCTATTCAAATGGGTGTCGAAGATATACTTATGAAAGTCAAACTGATAAAAATTACTGTATCATCTTGTTCGGAAAAAGATCACCTGCATTGCTGAACAATATCCTACTATCTTATCCTACTAATATTATAAACGCGAAAGTTTGTAAGAATGGATGGATGGATGGATGGAGGGATGGATGTTTGTTACTCTTTCACGCCCGAACAGCTGTACAGATCTGGATGAAATTTGGCATAGAGATTGATTATAGTCTAGAATAGCACATAGGATACTTTTTAACCGCGGGTGAAACCGCGGGGCGCAGCTTGTGCTTCTAAAAACTTACTACTATTACACTACTTCTTATTTCAACTAGATGTTTTCCTTTTACAAGTGTGTGTCTTTGATAAATGAAATGTCCAAGTGGACTTAAAAAACATTGCACGGGCCAAAAAAATAACAGCCAACTGTTAGGTTCTAAATAAACAAAATGTACGACACAACTCTAGTAAAAGACCTGTCACGCATAATTTTATAAAAAAAGTTGGCCCTTTCACATTTCGTTTATTAACAGTGCGGAATTCTCTCTAGACATAAAAGTACTCATAGGTTTGTGTATTCAAAGACACAGAAACCCATAACAACATGGATTCTTAAAACAAGAACATTACAAAACCCTTCCTACGCTCACCAATACCTTCTATATCCTATATACTCGTATCTTCTATCTAATATTGACAGAGCCACCCTCAGCTCACGGACGACGCGACGCGCTAACTCGCGAATGTACATGAATATTTGATGGTCGACCCGCAAGCACTGATTCACTGCCCGGCGAGGAAATCATCGATGTGAAATAAAACGTTCTTTATCGGTGAAGGAATTGGAAATCTTTCAGTAGGTATGAGGAACAGCTAAGTAAGGGGTAAGACGCGCAAGCTTAACTTAGCTCCACGGTTTCTAAACTTCAACGGTCTAAGTATCTAAGTACTTATTTATTGCACAACTAGTCCGTTGCATCCTTTTGTTGCGTTAAGGCCTCTCTTGCTCTTCCATGATGGAGGGAGAAAGGCATAAAATGGAAGCTCCATCACGGGCTTTCCCACGAAGGGGCAATCTGCGCTGCAATTTGTTTTATTTTCGTTATCTAAAGGTATTTTGACTTATCTGTAATAGACTAGTAACAATAAACAACGTCTGGCATTCAATTGATCGATTTTAGAAATTCTTTTGATCTTTCTTCAGCTTCCCCCGTTTAAAATGCGTAATAATAATGATTTTATTTAAATTTTAATTCTACTCTGGAATATGTTTAACAAGATAAAAAATATACTCTTTGCTTTATGCTGTATATAAATATATTTTAAGCTTAAGTCAATAGGTCTTGTTCTAAAAGGCTTTAAAACCAACACTGCTCATCTCATAAAAAACCGTTCAATCTTCTCCCAACCAACCCTATATCACAAAATTTGATTTATATTAAAAAAAAAAGACTTTTTCTTTGATTGCATGCACGCACTACTTTCAAATGTAGACTGACTGATAAATGCAAACGTCAAAATAGTTTGTATGCTAATTTAGACTCTACATTGTAAAGGTATAGACGTAGCTACATACCTAATCTTACGCCATTTTTCAATGTTTAAATTTTTAAACAGTGAGAATTACTTTCGACTAGCTTTCGATCTTTATTGCTATGACGTCTGGGTCACCATCTAAATGAGTCTACGAGGTTGAATGACCTTAGTTGCGGACATGTGGGTACTTACGTACATACCTATACCTACTTACGATCAACGTAGGCTACTTTGGTGCATTACGTATATATCTAGATGGCTTTTCTTGGCTTGGCTTGAATGACTTTTTAAACCTATCTAAGCCAAGCTTTTTTGAACCAAAGTTCACCAAATCTTAAACAAGTGATTAACTTTAAAACCGACTGTTTTTGACAGCTCTACAATAAGTTTAATGTCAATGATTGATAAGTAATTGCCAAATTAAAGTTTGGTGAACATGGGGCTAAGTCTTTAACATCCACACAGAAGCACACACACACAGAGCACTAGGCATTTTTTTCGAAAACTATTCTTCAGTTTAATTGAAATTTGATAGGTACATAATTGTGTTCTCTTACCTCCAATGAAATGAGTTATATTTCCTTCCAAATTTTTGTTTTTCAATGTGCAACCAATGTCTATATTATTAGGGTTAATTCCTAGTAAAATTTGAAATCTCTAGACACCGATCTAGATCCAAACCATAGAATAAATAAACTAACTGCACCCACCGTGCTATCCGCGGTTAAAAAGTGGGTCTCGTATATGTGCTATTCCAGGCTATATTCTATAACTCCGTGCCAAACTTCATCCAGATCCCTTCAGCCGGTCTGGCCTGATTGAGTATCTATCCATCCATCCATCTACCTAATACGTCCATCTAAACTTTCGCATCCACAATACTTAAGTAAAGTATAAATTACTGCCTCGGTGGCTCATTTGGTAGTAAACCTGCTTTCTGAGCTTGGGGGCGTGGGTTCGATTCCCACCTAGGGCAAACATTTATGTTTGTTCTATGTCTGGGTGTTAAATATCTATTTAAGTATGTATGTATTTAAAAATATAAATGTACGTATACCAGTCTCTGGCCGCCATAGTAGCTTTGCTTAGTTTGGGGTCTGGCGACCGTGTCCGGAAAAGTCCCGAATTTATTATTATTATTATTTATTATAGTAAATAGTAAGTATAGTAATAGTAGTAGTAGTATAGTAAGTACCTACCTACCGAATTCAAGGTTATAAAAATAAAATAGGCTATATAGAGTAGGTACCTAAATACCTAATTGTATTATAGCCAGCACACTTCGAGTAGGTACTTAAAGCTCTCTTTGAGATCGAATTTTCGATTATCTCAATCCCGCGTTATAATTTATTATATCCTATTCAAGTGGAGAGTGATTTGCGATGGCTTCATAGAATTATTCGGGGAGAAGCCTCCTGATAAAATTATTTTAGGCGGCCGAAGATTTTCGAGGGAGACGGAATTATTCTAAACATCTTTGCGATCACAAGCCGGCGAAATTAAATTCCAACTGGCTGTTGAATTGGGCGGATAAAAATACCTTGCCAAGGTGTAAGTAGGTTCTTATGTACCTACTCATTACAAGGAAAATTGGGTAGACCTACCTACGTATTCATGTCTTGTAATAGGTAGGTGTGCGTGTACTCTTCTTTTTTCGTCACACTAATATTAAAAAGGCGAGTTTTGTAAACTTTTTTTTATAAACGTAATTACGTTACACGGCTGAACGCATCTGGATGAAATTTGGCACAGAGATAGATCATAGTCTGGAGTAACACAGGCTACTTTTAAACCGCGGGTAACACCGCAAGGCGCAGCAAGTTTTATATATAAGTCTATAAACGGCTATAGTCCAAATATCTACTCTAATGTCTGCCAATACCTTCATAACGCACGAAAAAGTTTTTTTTATTTATCTAATGAAAACTTAAAAACATGCACTTAGTCAAACTTAAATAGGTACTACCTAAATAATACCTATCTAGGCATCAAGATAGTACTTTACTTAAGTCCATCTTATACCCTTGTCCTCGGAATTTTGTCTAGACTTAAGTACTAACTTGTTGAATTTGCACTGAACTAGTACCTACCTTCTTACTTACGAAGCACACGCCGTCGTGAGAAGGTACTACATAAATAACTACATGGATGTATAAAAAAAAACATGGATAACCTGGATAACATGTATGATGGATGGAGAGTTTCGCCACACTTCGTCGCTATTTTCTATTTAAATGATTACTTACCTCAGAAAAAGAAATCAGAAAAAAATCGACAACAACCAAATGTACTTATCTAAATCTACCGCCATAGAGCAAATCCTACAAACATTCAAACGACATCCGCTCCTCAATGCTCTCAAGCGAGATTGCTCATCATCCTAATAGAATGAGCCTGAAAACAAAGATGTGTAGATACTATATTTACAATGCGACCAACTTATCTTTGCAGTTGGCCATATGAGGGAACTAACATTTTCTAAGGACTGCCTATGAATTTCGTTTAGAATGCGATAGTGGCGACGGTTCTTGGCTTTGCTGTTTGCCAATGGAGCCTTATTGGGTCCGTGTTGTGCACATTGCAAGATGCGCCGCCGTCAATCGATGTCGGTTGCTAGGGCAACGCCCACCGCCCGCCGCCCGCTGGTCTAGGCGGTTCGAGGCAACCAACATGGACGTCCACCTTCGAGGTTCTGATTTACATTTTGAATATATTTATGTACTTACTTACTTACTTATGAATAACTACAAGAGTTTTACTCAAGAATTCTCAGAATTGTTCAGGAAATAATTTATTGAACAGGTAGATACCTAGCACCTAAGTACCTAGCCATGTAAGAACCGAAAAACGAAAATTAATAAGCAAGTAGATACTTACATCGATCCATAAATGTACCTACCTACTAGTACTTATATCTCAATGAGTAGATATATATCCTTGTGTAGTCGAATCAGTAGTCACTAGAGTCTAATTCGACTCGACCACTCATTAATGTGTATCTCCACTAGTACGTACTCCGGCGCACATTTTTCAAGTTTATCTCCTTTCCGCTTCGATTGGCCTTTATCGGTCATTACATATTCCAATTTGCAGTACGTTAGGTGAGCTACCGTGTTAAAATTGGAATGGCTAGTCTAATGGCTGTTAGACAATAAGCAATATGAATGTGCAATGTGAAGCTAGTTATATTGTTAATTCCAATGGTTACACATAGTAACATACATCCCTTTATTATTTAGATACATCCATCCATGCATTTTATTATACATAAATCCGAAAAACCTCCTTCTTCTTATACAAAAATAAAAATGCCATTTCAAACACTTTCGCGCTCTTTTTGCGCTCAGGTTAACTGTCAGTAGATTTTTTTTAACAGTTCAAGTTGTTTGGGTCACGCTAGAAGTCTTTTGCTTCCCTCGCTCGACATTTTTTTTTTTTTAATCACTAAAAGGTACGAGAATGACATCCTTACTTTTTAATTAGGTCTTTTTCGATGACACATCGTTCGAAAATGGAAAAGTGTAAACCACTAAAGGGCCTATTACACTTTGCGATTGACTGACTTTCAAAAGCATGCGTTAGATAGTGTGGTATAATGTGGTATGGTATATGTGGTAAGTGGTATGTTGACTTTTTCTCAATGAGACAAAATGCATTCAATATATTAATTAACAACAAGTTTTTCCTAAGTTAGTAGGCAATTATTTAACAAATTTTCTATGAGCACTCTTTTATTCATACGGCTTTGTCAGGTTTCTTCATCACTACTGTTATTTTTTTATTTTTTTTTCGTCTATATTAATTCTTAAATTTATAGAATCTTTGTTTGTGTGGTAGGCTTTTATTATTGTTTTTATTTAATTCGTATTTTTTGTATTATTATTATTTTTTCTCTGATCTTCCATTATAGATGTTATGTTTCCTTTGCGCGTTAGCACTATTCTTGTTCTTATAAGTGGTGACCTGTATTTGGCCTATCTGTTAATATTTTTGTATGTTTTTACGTCTAACCAGGCTGTTTGGTCATCCAAATAAAATAAAATAAAATAAAATAAATAATAATAAATAAGTCAGGACACTTCCACACACGGTCCCTAATACCACCTTTAGAAAATTTACTATTAAATGTATTATCTGTGATCCATGTACTATAAAAACACCTAATTTCTGTCAACGTCGAATAAATCCCTCCCCTCCCTCGCTCCCCTTTCACGTCTTCTCTTCTCTCACTACTGATTCCAATTCATCCTTGTCATATCGTTATTTTATTGTAATTTATTAAATTGTTTTAGTTTGTTTTCCGTTAATTTATAGTTATTTACAAATAAAAAAATTGGTGAATAAAAAAAAACAGGTGGTAAGTGTTTTTTACTCATAATCCAGTGGAAAAGTTACACATGTCGGTACATTTAGATTTTGCAGTCGTTAATCCGCTATAATTTCTTCCAGGTCTGGTTGTTAGTTAATTTTGAGGCCTCAGGCTTCGGCCTGTGGTCAACACGACCCAATTCCGGTCACTTCACGGTCACCGGTCACTAAAAAACACCAAATCAATCGGCCAATTTCACCACCCTTTTCAAAAAGTATTTCACAACATTGATAATTCAAATCACTCATATAATTTATCTAAGACTGCCACAATGTCTCAGTGGAACAATTCGTACGTATACAACAACCAATATCAAGGTGCCAATAACTGGAACGGCGAAATGAATGGCCAGTTCATTAACCAGGGATATTATCCCAGACCAGAAGGAGGTACCCAGTATGTTAGCTTTAACGAATTTTTGAATCAAATGCAGCCTAGTAATCCTGTGGCAGGCAATGCTACTAACTACAACAATGTACAGTACGAATCCTACCCTGCTCGGCAGTATAACTACCAAAATATGCCATCAACCTCCCAAACTCGGATTAACAACTACAACTATTCAGTGCCTGCAAACATGCCTAACGAAGCAAACACCTACCAACTGAATGCCCCAAATCAATACAATCCTGCACCAGAATCAAATTCATACACTAGTGACATGATTTTAAATTCCAACCTTACTGCAACAGCTACTGAGTTTGTGCCAAAAAGTGTTTCACAACCTTCAACAAGTGTTCAGAACATTGCAGAAGCTCCTATCAGCCTAAACGTTGCAAACATAGCACAATCTAGTTATCATAAAAAACCTGGGGGCAGCTCGTCTGACAAAAACTGGAGAGAGCGACCACAAAAATCACAACCCAGTGAATTTAAAGAAAAGGTTGTTGCAAATGGTTACTTGCATGAAAATGTTAAGAGCAACAGTAACACTACCCAAAATCGTGATACATATCGTAATAATGAGGGTAACAACAGGCTAAATGAGAACAAAAATCAAGATTCTGGTAGTAAAGACTCTGAGTCCACACCTCGGAGTCAAGAGTCAAACTATTGTAATAATGAATTGAGTAGTCGAAATGAAGCTAGTAGCCACAACCAGGAAGTGAATAATCGTAATTATGATAACCGCAGCCGTAACTACGAATCTAACAACCGCAATCATGAGTCTAACAGTGGCTATGAACCTAATAGCCGAAACCAGGATTCCCACAGTCGGAACCCTGACAGTCAAAGTCGAAACCCTGACACTCAAAGTCGAAACCCTGACACTCAAAGTCGAAACTATGACAATAGTAGCCGGAGTAGAAACTACGAACCAAATAATCGCAATCAAGAATTTAGTAGAAATCAAGAGCTTAGTAACAGAAATCAAGACTCAAACTCTCGTAGCTATGAATCTAACAGCCGCAACGAACGAAGGAACCAGCCGAAAAACAACTCTAAATTCAAGGGAAAAGAGGCTGATAACCGTACCTTCTACAATAGCTCTATGCCAAAAGATCAAGATGCTAGAGGCAGCAGAGGTGAGGGAAATGGTAGGAATAAAAACTGGAATGGCAGTCATAGGATACGTGGATCAGATAGGAATGTTGTGGAAAATGAGCAGTATGCCAGCAACTACACACCTCACAAAGAAGAAAAGTATGAAAAGGAGAGGGCTCCTCGAGTGCAGAACATCTCCAGTCCTGTTAGAATTAAAAGCAAACAAGGGGACCAAGGTATGTTGTACATCCTAAAAAGATCTTATAAAGCGCACTGAAATAAAACATGCATAGTCATAAACATGCTAGTATATCAACAAATAATAACAATCTTCTGTTCTGTTTGTAACATGATCTGGAACTCCTGGCATATTAAAACAAACATACAAGTCTAATGTTTTAGAAACTTGTAATCTGACTTTGAAAACCCAGTTATAACATCAAGTTTTACTAGTATGTTAATATGAAAATTATATCTGTGGTCATTGATAACCTGCATTTGAACATAATAGGCATTGTTAAGTACATCATTACATTGAATGAAAGCTGTTTATTGTAATATTTTTACTTCCTTACTAAAAGCTCTATCCACATGGACAATTAGATGACGCGACTCGAGTATGTTATACATCCAATAACGCCCCCTGACAGGTCTTTATTTTATCTTGAGGTACGAGAATGACTTGTTCTAATTAGAGTTAGAAATTTAATTTTAGTTTGTAAATTTTTTTAGTTAACAAAGAAATGACTCAAAGAGAGCGACTAACGGAGCAGCTGGATAAAGGCACGCTAGAGTGCCTAGTGTGCTGCGATCGAGTGAAGCAAATAGACCCAGTATGGTCTTGTAGCAATTGCTACCATGTGCTGCATCTACGGTGTATAAGGAAGTGGGCCATGAGCAGCATGGTTGGTTAGTGAACTCTATTTCTTATACTTTTGCAATATTTCCTCAACAAAATAAACTTATATTTTTATCTGGAATAAATGGGAATAAACACGAAAAATCAATTTTCCCTTATTTTAGCAAAATATTGAACATACACTACTGAACATTATAAATAGGTCCGTGGTATTGTGAAACAATAGCCTATATCAATATAGCTCTATGTTTATTCATAATTTACTACCAGGGCATAGCAATCTGAGATGCTGTTAAGGTTCTAAACAAAATAGTTAAAAGTAGCCCTAAAGGTAGGTTTTAGGTGAGACTTTGATGTCTGCTTTAACTTATTTTCTTTGTATAGCTTCTGTAGTGTTGCCTCAACTATGCCGATGTCTTGGTGCAAATCTGTTTCTGAATGTCAAGGTTACATGGAATCGTGTGTCTGTCTGCCTGTGTGTGACAGCTGATTATTTTATTCGTAGAGGGTAGATGGCGCTGCCCGGCGTGCCAGAACTCGAACGATACGATCCCCGCGGAGTACCGCTGCATGTGTGGCGCGGTGCGCGCGCCGGAGTACAGCCGCGGCAACGGCGGCGCGCACACGTGCGGCCGCGCGTGCCGCCGCGCGCGCGCCTGCCCGCACCCCTGCACGCTGCTGTGCCACCCGGGGCCCTGCCCGCCCTGCCAGGCCACCGTCACCAGGTACGCTGCACCGGTGACACCCTCACTGGGTCTCACCGACTGACTGTGTGACCAAGTATGGAGTCAGTCGGTGAAATAGTTTCCCAGCGGCGTGACGTCTGCCTTTTATTTGGTCTCTAAATGTATGAATCCCTAAAAACAGAGTTATTGGTATATATAGGGTATTCTAAGCCAAAAAAGGATCATTGTGCTCATCATTATGAACAACTTTTACTGAGCCAACCCAAAAACTTGTCAAAAAATTCAGCAGTTCCATTCAAAAAGTTTATTGATCGTTGACAAAATGTATGGGAACAGCTGTTCTTTTTTTTCTCGATTTTAGGGTTGACCCCATGACAAAAGTCGTTCATAATAATGAGTAGGTACATTGACCCCCTTTCCTGAAAACCCTGTATATACTCTGTATATTATAAAAACCTAACTTTTTTAACACACATAGTTAACTTTTACATATACAAATATCTTTGTCCAAATGTTATGAGCAGGACAGAGATGGCTAGCGGCTCGTTAGCTGCTAATGCGAGAGAGAAATTCTTCATTTTTGTACTGACACCATTCTATAAGGCTATATTATAATCACAGGCAATGCGGTTGCGGCGCGGAAACTCGCTCGATCATGTGCAGCAGCAAACTGCCTCAAGTGTGCGGTCGAGAGTGTGGAAGGACTCTGGAATGCGAAGCTCATTCCTGTACCAAGGAGTGTCACGAGGGACCGTGCGATACCTGCGCGGAGATTGTAGAACAAGGTTAGTCACTAGGTATTGGGTGGCTGAAGTATCAGTTTCTTCGCAGCGGCTACCAATCTCGAGTATGCAGCTGCGTCTGTGGATGGAATCTAGAGGCAATATCCCTACTTTTATTAAAACTTTAAATAAAGGTATCCTCAGCAACTTCGCAATAAATGAGCTGAAATTGCCAAACTTATTTAACTTGAACGAAGCTGTTAACTCTAACTACACAAGTGCCAAATTTCGTAAATAAAGTATCGCAAGTAAATAGTTATGTTTTTAACTAATTCACGCTAAAATGGTTCAATAGTTTGAAATGGAGATTGAGTTTAGATATTTTTTTACTTTACATCCTGTTATGCTAAACAACGGTTTCTCTAAGATGTTGGGACTCTAACCACTCGCCGCTGGTAGTCATGAGTAATGTGCATCTTCGCCCCGCGACGTGCCGTTGGCCAGGTGTGGCGACGTGTAGCGTGCACTGATCGACGCGACGCTGCGCTGGTATTGATTGCGTGTCTTGTCCGCTTGTTCCCTCCAGTGTGCCGCAGCCGGGTGGCTGCGGAGCGCAGCGTGCTGTCCTCCCCGTGTTGTGTAATGCGTGTATTCTCCCCCAGTGTGCCACTGCCCGGGCGCGGCGGTGCGCAGCGTGCCGTGCTCGGCGAGCGCGCGCGCGGCGTACTCGTGCGGCGGCGCGTGCGGGCGCGTGCTGGCGTGCGGCGCGCACGTGTGCCGCGAGCTCTGCCACGCGCCGCCCTGCGCGCCCTGCGCGCTGCTGCCGCGCGCCGTCGGGACCTGCCCCTGCGGGAAGATGAAGTTAGTACTAACACACAACTAACTGTAACTGACACACACACTATGCGTGCGGCGCGCACGTGTGCCGCGAGCTCTGCCACGCGCCGCCCTGCGCGCCCTGCGCGCTGCTGCCGCGCGCCGTCGGGACCTGCCCCTGCGGGAAGATGAAGTTAGTACTAACACACAACTAACTGTAACTGACACACACACTATGCGTGCGGCGCGCACGTGTGCCGCGAGCTCTGCCACGCGCCGCCCTGCGCGCCCTGCGCGCTGCTGCCGCGCGCCGTCGGGACCTGCCCCTGCGGGAAGATGAAGTTAGTACTAACACACAACTGTAACTGACACACACACTATGCGTGCGGCGCGCACGTGTGCCGCGAGCTCTGCCACGCGCCGCCCTGCGCGCCCTGCGCGCTGCTGCCGCGCGCCGTCGGGACCTGCCCCTGCGGGAAGATGAAGTTAGTACTAACACACAACTGTAACTGACACACACACTATGCGTGCGGCGCGCACGTGTGCCGCGAGCTCTGCCACGCGCCGCCCTGCGCGCCCTGCGCGCTGCTGCCGCGCGCCGTCGGGACCTGCCCCTGCGGGAAGATGAAGTTAGTACTAACACACAACTGTAACTGACACACACACTATGCGTGCGGCGCGCACGTGTGCCGCGAGCTCTGCCACGCGCCGCCCTGCGCGCCCTGCGCGCTGCTGCCGCGCGCCGTCGGGACCTGCCCCTGCGGGAAGATGAAGTTAGTACTAACACACAACTAACTGTAACTGACACACACACTATGCGTGCGGCGCGCACGTGTGCCGCGAGCTCTGCCACGCGCCGCCCTGCGCGCCCTGCGCGCTGCTGCCGCGCGCCGTCGGGACCTGCCCCTGCGGGAAGATGAAGTTAGTACTAACACACAACTGTAACTGACACACACACTATGCGTGCGGCGCGCACGTGTGCCGCGAGCTCTGCCACGCGCCGCCCTGCGCGCCCTGCGCGCTGCTGCCGCGCGCCGTCGGGACCTGCCCCTGCGGGAAGATGAAGTTAGTACTAACACACAACTGTAACTGACACACACACTATGCGTGCGGCGCGCACGTGTGCCGCGAGCTCTGCCACGCGCCGCCCTGCGCGCCCTGCGCGCTGCTGCCGCGCGCCGTCGGGACCTGCCCCTGCGGGAAGATGAAGTTAGTACTAACACACAACTGTAACTGACACACACACTATGCGTGCGGCGCGCACGTGTGCCGCGAGCTCTGCCACGCGCCGCCCTGCGCGCCCTGCGCGCTGCTGCCGCGCGCCGTCGGGACCTGCCCCTGCGGGAAGATGAAGTTAGTACTAACACACAACTGTAACTGACACACACACTATGCGTGCGGCGCGCACGTGTGCCGCGAGCTCTGCCACGCGCCGCCCTGCGCGCCCTGCGCGCTGCTGCCGCGCGCCGTCGGGACCTGCCCCTGCGGGAAGATGAAGTTAGTACTAACACACAACTGTAACTGACACACACACTATGCGTGCGGCGCGCACGTGTGCCGCGAGCTCTGCCACGCGCCGCCCTGCGCGCCCTGCGCGCTGCTGCCGCGCGCCGTCGGGACCTGCCCCTGCGGGAAGATGAAGTTAGTACTAACACACAACTGTAACTGACACACACACTATGCGTGCGGCGCGCACGTGTGCCGCGAGCTCTGCCACGCGCCGCCCTGCGCGCCCTGCGCGCTGCTGCCGCGCGCCGTCGGGACCTGCCCCTGCGGGAAGATGAAGTTAGTACTAACACACAACTGTAACTGACACACACACTATGCGTGCGGCGCGCACGTGTGCCGCGAGCTCTGCCACGCGCCGCCCTGCGCGCCCTGCGCGCTGCTGCCGCGCGCCGTCGGGACCTGCCCCTGCGGGAAGATGAAGTTAGTACTAACACACAACTGTAACTGACACACACACTATGCGTGCGGCGCGCACGTGTGCCGCGAGCTCTGCCACGCGCCGCCCTGCGCGCCCTGCGCGCTGCTGCCGCGCGCCGTCGGGACCTGCCCCTGCGGGAAGATGAAGTTAGTACTAACACACAACTGTAACTGACACACACACTATGCGTGCGGCGCGCACGTGTGCCGCGAGCTCTGCCACGCGCCGCCCTGCGCGCCCTGCGCGCTGCTGCCGCGCGCCGTCGGGACCTGCCCCTGCGGGAAGATGAAGTTAGTATACCTATCTAGTAATCAGTCAGGTTCTTCAGTCTCCCTTTTGGGGAGGTAAGGTGTCAGCTCCGACGATACTTTCACTGCCGAGGCTGAACGCTAGGAATAACTGCCCACAAGGAAGTTAGAGGGCGTGAGTTTCAATCCAGCTCGCACTGGCGGCTTCTTAGCACTCTCGTACGATATGGTCTTCAATGTAGTGGTGCCGCTTCTATGAGTCGATATGGTCACCTATGTAGTGGTGCCGCTTCTTTCTAAATACATATGTGTCGATATGGTCGCCTACATAATGGTGCTGCTTCTATGAGTTGATATGGTCACTTATGTAGTGGTGCCGCTTCTACGAGTCCTTGCCCACGCTTTACAGGAGCTTTGAGGTTAGGTGTCAAAAGGCAGCGAGGAAACGGCGCGCGAGAGGCCCCGCCGCCCCCTTTTACCTCGATCTCTTTGATTCCTTACCCCTTGGGAGGGACCCCAAATCCAATTTACCTTTTCATTTTTAGCGCTATTATTTTTTTGTTTCGTGAAGAGTATAATCTTTATTTTCTGTACAGACTGGAGGCCGACGCGCGAAAATCGTGCACGGATCCGATCCCCTTGTGCGGTAACATCTGCGCAAAGCCGCTTCAGTGCGGCCCCTCCGGAGACCGGCACTTCTGCAAGCTCGACTGCCATGAAGGTGAGCCCTCCGCACATCACACTATCACACACTAATAAATATATTCGGCACATTTTCAAACTGACCCTAAACTAAACAAAGCTTGTACCAAACTACTTGTTACCCGTGACTTCGTTCAAGTTGATTTGAAAAATAGTACCCAAAAACCTTGCGCTTAATATACTGTAACTAATTTTCAAATTTCATCAAGATCCATTCAGCCGTTTAGCCTTGAAAAGCCTACAAACAGACAGACAATTACTTTCGATTTAATAATCTTAGTATGGATTAACATGTTTTTAAAATGGTGTGTTTCAGGCCCGTGCCCTGTATGTCCCGAGAAGACGTTAATGCAGTGCCGCTGCGGTCATTCGAGCCGCGAGATACCCTGCGCTGACCTGCCGGAGATGGCTAACAACGTGCACTGCCAGAAGAAATGTAACAAGGTATACACATATGTTCATACACATACATGCTACATACATACATACTTGAATAGCACATACACATGCTAGAATAGTCTCTCACTGTACCTCAGGTGCCTATGGGTGATCGGTGGTAGCTAGATCCCGCCCGCGCAAGTTTACTAAACAATAGTTGAAAAGCTGGCGAATAAGAGCACCCTTGTCTCTCAAAAAAAAAAAAATTACATTAAGGGAGTACGGAATGGAAAGATGACACTTCTGGTCCTGCTTAACGCAATGCACTTTCAGATTGCACTAATTTGTATCATTTTGGTTTGGTTTTTACTCCAACTGACTTATCAATATTTATTTGTGCTTCAAAATTCGAAAATGATAGAAAAAGTAAAAGACGAGGACATGTCTTCGTTTGTTCTCTAGCTCCTCCGCTATTTATATACTTCCCCTTCTTTTTTGAACTCAATAAAAAAAGACAAAACAATGTACAGCTATTCAGAGGCCAAACAACGTTTATTACTAAGGGGACTGTGTTTTTGTGTTGTACAGAAGCTGTCATGTGGGCGTCACCGGTGCCGCGCGGCGTGCTGCGCCGGCGGCGCGCACCGCTGCGCCGTGCCGTGCGGCCGCTCGCTGGCGTGCGGCACGCACCGCTGCGAGGACTTCTGCCACACGGGACACTGCGCGCCCTGCCCGCGCGTCAGTGAGTACACCGACACTTCTGTCGCCTGTAGAGTAGCGCACGTCACCGGTGCCGCGCGGCGTGCTGCGGCGTGTCGTCACATGCTCGAAGCAGTGCTGTTTCCATGTTCCCAAATCTTATTTATTTATTTATTTATATTAAGGAAAATCAACAGCTGAAACATCTTACTAATAACTTGTAGCATCAGAGAGCTAATTATAGATTTTCACGATTAGTGACAGCCTTAGCAACTAAAATTATGAACTTTAATGTGAACGCACGATAACACAAAGTTCTAACAAAAATAGAATAACAAACGCAAAAACACAAAAACAAATTACAAAGTTAGCTAAGTAATTATTAATTACACAGTAGCAACACCTGCAAAGTAGGATCTGCTCACATCTTCGCACATTAACGTAGCTGTATTTCCCCCAGGTTTCTCTGAGCTGGCGTGCGAGTGCGGCGCGGTGGTGACGATGCCGCCCGTGCGCTGCGGCACGCGGCCGCCGGCGTGCGACGCGCCGTGCCGCCGCCCGCGCGCCTGCGGACACGCGCCGCACCACTCCTGCCACTCGGGGGACTGCCCGCCCTGCGTCGTGCTCACCACCAAGCGCTGCTACGGAGACCACGAGGTGACTACACTGTGACTACTGCCGGCCGTGCGTGCCGTGCCGTGTAAAGATAGATCACGTCATTCGTTTCAGTAATAGACTTGCGTATGGCAACTATCACGCCTGATCTTAGAATTAGACTGCAGAGCACTAACCCATTCACGCTAGCAACTATCCTGCGACTTATAGATCTGCCACCAATACTCCGAAGTTACAGTCATGTAACCGGACATGTACCGGACATGTTCATCACGCATTACTACTAATCACTTCGAAATCTAATTCTGAACCGTATTCCCAGGAGCGTAAGACGATCCCGTGCTCCCAGGACGATTTCTCGTGCGGTCTGCCGTGCGGCAAGCCACTGCCCTGCGGAAAACACACCTGCATCAAGACTTGCCACCAGGGGCCCTGCGATACTACCAAGTGAGTGAACCAGCGCTCGGAATTACTTCCAATTCTTTCCACTTGTATGAAACTCTTCTAGTCAATAGTATAGCAGAATAGCGCTCATACAAATACATGTGCGGATAAATCAGCGTTTTCTATTCTGCCGCAAATGTATTAAGAAATTGACAAAATTGCTTGTGATAATTTTATTATAATGATTCCGTAACCTTTTCGCAAATCGTTTACTTGCTACTTTTTAATTTGAATACCTAGATACCTCCAGAGGGCCCACGGACCATAGGCAAAGAACGCATGGCATGTACAATGTGAAATCATTGAAGCAGCTTACCCAGGGTTCTAACGACATCCGTTTGGACATGGTATCCTCAGATGCACGCAACCTTGCATGGAGAAGCGTCCGTCGTGCGGACACCCGTGTGCCGCCCCGTGCCACGCCAGCGAGGGCGGCGAGTGTCCCTCGGGCGCGGCCTGTCGCCGGCTCGTGCGCGCCGCCTGCCCCTGCGGCCGGCGACACGCGGACCGCACCTGCAGCGACAACGCGCGCGACCTGGCCAAGTGAGTGCCACCACGCAGACACTATTTATTTATTTATTTATTTATATTAAGGAAAATCAACAGCTGAAATATTTTACTAATAACTTATAGCATCAGAGAGCTAATTATAGATTTTCACGATTAGTGACAGCCTTAGCAACTATGGTTATGAACTTTAATGTGAACGCACGATAACACAAAGTTCTAACAAAAATAGAATAACAAACGCAAAAACACAAAAATAAATTAAAAAGCTAAGTAATTATTAATTACACAGTAGCAACACCTGCAAAGTAGAATCTGCTCAGCCGCTGCTTGGCCGAATTAACGTTCGTATCGAAAAGGTCACACTACACACACTGTCTCACTAGCGAGGGCGGCGAGTGTCTCTCGTACCGTCTTACTAGCGAGGACGGCGAGTCTTACTTGTGAGGGCAGGAGTGTCGTGTCATTTGAGCGTGAAGAAACAACGAACAACGTACACAAACTTTCGCATTTATAACATGAGTAGGGTTAACAATCTTCCCATGTTACAGAATGATGAGCACGCTGGTTGCGACCAAGATGCAAGAAAATGGTTCTGTCGATCTCTCCGAGGTCCAACGTCCCGCGAACATGCTCAAAACGTGAGTATAAAAGTACAACGTAGTTTGTCATTTATTTTGTTCAATATGTCTAAGGTCCCAATAATAACTTCGTACCTTTCTCTAATTTAGAAGACCTGCGACAAAACGATAATTCCTTCTAGCTTGTGCCAAATTAAACAATATTTTTACACTTAGCTCTGTTTTCGCATCATTGACCGTTGTTTACCGAAGCAATGTCTCTTAGAGTCTATTAGGACATCGATCTATGAGGACTCGGTATTTGTTTGTTCGAGGATAAATTGAGAAATCTTTGACCTTATCTGTATTATATTTAGAAGGCAAGTAGTTTATGCAAATACAATTTTTGGGTTCGTGTTTTAGCGAAATCGGACGAGAAGCTATCGATATATGTAAAGTCTTCGTACGAGGCGAACTACTAGCTAGCTAGCAAATTAACCATCTACTGAGTAGTATTGTCATGCTAGTTTACCATTTAATGAGTTTGGCCATCGACTTCTAGACGAGTAAACGTGACGCTGTCTCTGTGATAATGTCTTCCTAGCTGACTTGGGACACGGCCACTATAGCTTCTTTTAACTAATCATGCTGTCTCTGTATTGCAGCCTGGAGTGCGACGACGAGTGCCGGGTGGAGGCGCGCACGCGGCAGATGGCGCTGGCGCTGCAGATCCGCAACCCGGACGTGTCGGCCAAGCTGGCCCCGCGGTACAACGACAACCTGCGCGCCACGGCCGCGCGCGAGCCCGCCTTCGCGCAGCAGATACACGACGCGCTCACCGACCTCGTGCAGCGCGCCAAGAAGGTACGCTCTACACACAGCAACCCGGACGTGTCGGCCGAGCTGGCCCCGCGGTACAACGACAACCTGCTCACCGACCTCGTGCAGCGCGCCAAGAAGGTACGCTCTACACACAGCAACCCGGACGTGTCGGCCGAGCTGGCCCCGCGGTACAACGACAACCTGCTCACCGACCTCGTGCAGCGCGCCAAGAAGGTACGCTCTACACACAGCAACCCGGACGTGTCGGCCGAGCTGGCCCCGCGGTACAACGACAACCTGCTCACCGACCTCGTGCAGCGCGCCAAGAAGGTACGCTCTACACACAGCAACCCGGACGTGTCGGCCGAGCTGGCCCCGCGGTACAACGACAACCTGCTCACCGACCTCGTGCAGCGCGCCAAGAAGGTACGCTCTACACACAGCAACCCGGACGTGTCGGCCGAGCTGGCCCCGCGGTACAACGACAACCTGCTCACCGACCTCGTGCAGCGCGCCAAGAAGGTACGCTCTACACACAGCAACCCGGACGTGTCGGCCGAGCTGGCCCCGCGGTACAACGACAACCTGCTCACCGACCTCGTGCAGCGCGCCAAGAAGGTACGCTCTACACACAGCAACCCGGACGTGTCGGCCGAGCTGGTTCCGCGGTACAACGACAACCTGGCCATTTTTATTTTGCAAAAGCGAGCGGTCCGCGCTATCTACGGAATGGGTCCCCGTGAATCATTGAGAGATTTATTTAAAGAAATAAATATATTAACTTTACCTTCTTTGTATATCTTTGAAAATATTATGCATGTTCGCAAAAATCTACATACATTTAAATTGAACAGTGACTATCACAATTATAACACTAGAGATAAAGATAGGATAGCTGTACCGAGATCTAGACTGACTAAGTCAAAAAAGTCATTTTTAGGCAACTGCGTTAGTTTTTACAATAAAATCCCGAAAAATATAACAGGGCTCACCGAGGGAAAATTCAAATCACATGTAAAAACTACATTAATGAAAAGAGTATATTATAAGGTTAAGAATTATTTAGAAGATAAAGATGTCTGGAGCCTTCCACTTCCGCCAAGTAGCCACTAGTATTTATAGATATTACCTAGTTGTAAGCCAAAATTTGTGAGACTGAAATTTATTTATTATTTGAAAAAATAATGCCCCTCAGTTTCTTGCCTGTTCTTCTGAGTAGAGGCTTTTTGTCCGAACAAGGGGGTCGAGTCTATTTAAATAACTTTGACGTTCATAAGTGTATCTTTGATACCTAAATTGAATAAAAACATTTTGACTTTGACTTTGACTTTGACCTGCGCGACCTGTGTGTCGGCCATACCGACATGAATCTGAGCAGGCTGATCAGATCCTACTTTACAGGTGATGTTACTGTGTAGTTAGTAAGCTTTGTAATTTGTCTTTGCGTTTGTTAGTCTATTTTTGAAGTGAAACTGCTAATGCGACTTCCATCAAGGTTGCGTTAAACGTTTAACGCTCCTGGGGAAGGGGAATAGAAAGAGACAGACTGAGAGTGAATGCGTGGCACTCGGACGCATGCGCGTAGTATACCTTTTACAGTGGAAATAAATGCTAATTAATGTCAAAAAATACTAATTACTGTTCATTGTTACAGTCGAAACAGAAGACGCGTTCTCACTCTTTCCCGAGCATGAACTGGCAGAAGCGTCAGTTCATCCACGAGCTGTCGGAACACTTTGGCTGCGAGAGCGTCGCTTACGACGCTGAGCCCAACCGGAACGTCGTCGCCACTGCCGACAAAGAGAAGGTAACTAACTACAGCTGTTTCGCTCTCACCCGTTCCCGAGCATGAACTGGTAGAAGCGTCAGTTTATCCACGAGCTGCCGGATTGCCTTTAAGTCTCATTGTGTTTGTGTGTGTGCATGCAATTTGCTGTAATGCAATCGTGTATTAGCATGTTTGCTGGTTCAGTTACACGTATTAGTATACAAGTCCATTTCAGTCTAGTTAATTACCAGCTGCTCGCAGTCATCATGGCGACGAGCGGCGTCACATTGACCAACATTCATCGATAAAATAAGTTTCTACCCACATCATCTACATGACGAAAAAGGTTGCCTTTCAATTACGCAGTTTGCAGTTGTGCAGCGGCTTTATTACACCGAGTCGCTTCTCATTAGGGTTTCTTATGGATGTAGCTATGCATGGCTGTAGCCACTTATGGATGTAGCCGCTTATGGCTGCAGCCACGGTTCCGAAAACGCCGAATCGCGGCTCAAACAATCAAAACAATCTCTACATGTAACGTGAGTGTGTCTGTGTGTTCCAGTCGTGGCTGCCGGCGATGAGCGTGCTGGAGGTGCTGGCGCGCGAGGCGGGCAAGCGCCGCGTGCCGGGGCCCGTGCTGCGCGCGCCGCCGCCCGCCGCCGGCGCGCGGGCTGTCGGCGCGCCCGCCCCCAACAAGTAACTAGCTTGTAACTAGAGTTAACAGTCGCGGCTGCAGCCTGCAGCGTGCTGGAGGTGCTGGCGCGCGAGGCGGGCAAGCGCCGCGTGCCGGGGCCCGTGCTGCGCGCGCCGCCGCCCGCCGCCGGCGCGCGGGCTGTCGGCGCGCCCGCCCCCAACAAGTAACTAGCTTGTAACTAGAGTTAACAGTCGCGGCTGCAGCCTGCAGCGTGCTGGAGGTGCTGGCGCGCGAGGCGGGCAAGCGCCGCGTGCCGGGGCCCGTGCTGCGCGCGCCGCCGCCCGCCGCCGGCGCGCGGGCTGTCGGCGCGCCCGCCCCCAACAAGTAACTAGCTTGTAACTAGAGTTAACAGTCGCGGCTGCAGCCTGCAGCGTGCTGGAGGTGCTGGCGCGCGAGGCGGGCAAGCGCCGCGTGCCGGGGCCCGTGCTGCGCGCGCCGCCGCCCGCCGCCGGCGCGCGGGCTGTCGGCGCGCCCGCCCCCAACAAGTAACTAGCTTGTAACTAGAGTTAACAGTCGCGGCTGCAGCCTGCAGCGTGCTGGAGGTGCTGGCGCGCGAGGCGGGCAAGCGCCGCGTGCCGGGGCCCGTGCTGCGCGCGCCGCCGCCCGCCGCCGGCGCGCGGGCTGTCGGCGCGCCCGCCCCCAACAAGTAACTAGCTTGTAACTAGAGTTAACAGTCGCGGCTGCAGCCTGCAGCGTGCTGGAGGTGCTGGCGCGCGAGGCGGGCAAGCGCCGCGTGCCGGGGCCCGTGCTGCGCGCGCCGCCGCCCGCCGCCGGCGCGCGGGCTGTCGGCGCGCCCGCCCCCAACAAGTAACTAGCTTGTAACTAGAGTTAACAGTCGCGGCTGCAGCCTGCAGCGTGCTGGAGGTGCTGGCGCGCGAGGCGGGCAAGCGCCGCGTGCCGGGGCCCGTGCTGCGCGCGCCGCCGCCCGCCGCCGGCGCGCGGGCTGTCGGCGCGCCCGCCCCCAACAAGTAACTAGCTTGTAACTAGAGTTAACAGTCGCGGCTGCAGCCTGCAGCGTGCTGGAGGTGCTGGCGCGCGAGGCGGGCAAGCGCCGCGTGCCGGGGCCCGTGCTGCGCGCGCCGCCGCCCGCCGCCGGCGCGCGGGCTGTCGGCGCGCCCGCCCCCAACAAGTAACTAGCTTGTAACTAGAGTTAACAGTCGCGGCTGCAGCCTGCAGCGTGCTGGAGGTGCTGGTGTGGATTAAGACATTGAGTTTGATCAGGATTTGTAAACATTTAGCACACAAATTGTATGTATGTATTTTGTTAAAAAAATATCGTTTTTCTTACAGACCATTTAAACAGAACTTTAGTTAAGTTACTATATAACAGTAACAACAGAATCCAGATAACCAGACTAATTGAAGTACGTTTCAGCTTTTTTCATCATCAGCACTCATGATTGGTGAACGTCCGCTTCATACATACAATTTTGTCCCGTAGATCGTCTGGCGGCGGCTGGGCGACGCTGACGTCATCGAACGCGTGGGCGGCGCGCAGCCAGCCGCGCCCCGCCCCGCCCGAGGCCAAGATAGACTACTTCGACAACCCGCCGGACAACTAGACACACCTAGCTCAATTTTAGATAAGCACCTTTGTATTATCGGCGAAGGGACTTTGCTGAATGACTCTGATGCCCACTTGCACTGAACATAAAAATTACCTAAGTCCTTGATTAACTTGTTTAGACTACTTATAACTAACTAAATATTTGCTTATCAGACTCATAAAGTTAAGAGTCACCTATGGAATGGCTTTAAGGTTCGTGCAAGAAAATTTAGGTAGGAGCCTTAAATTATGTAAAGCAATGACTAAGGCAATTCTTAAATTCAGCTCAAGTAAGCATGATTCACTTTGCTGTATTGGAATGGAGTCCCTATTGTGAACTGGAGATTGTAGCGGCCACTCTCTCTCGAATCACATCAAATGTCGTTAATAAACAGGGTATCGAAGATACACTTATGAAGCTCTATGTTATAAAAATTACTCTACAACCATGTTCGGGAAAAGAGCCACTACTCAGAAGAACAGGCTATCTCATGGGATTTCTGATTTTCTACCAACATTTCTCTGAGTCAAGCAGACGTGAATTGAAAGAGTCATTTTGTGAAGTCAGACCTTTGAATATTTATATACATACATACGTCCTACTGCAATTCCGTCACCACCACAAACTTTAATCAAGTGCACTACGCACTGACAAGGGTGAAAGGACACTGCTCATTAGATCCACTCAACACCGACCCAGATAAGAGTAAGACCTATCACACAACAGTAAGATTACACTTGCGATTAGCGAGCAAAAAAATTAAAGCGAAAGGGATTAAGTAATCTGTGACTTCGTGTCCGCGCAATCGCTTCGCTGTATTATGGTGTGATACTCAGATCAACCAGAATAAGATGGCGCACGGCGTATGATTTAGGTGAAGCCAAAAACCATCCAAAATCTACGCTACTGTCGTATATGTATATAACACTCACACATTGATGCAAAAAAACTACGCTACTCGCTTGATCATTCTTAGCTCGACATTATGTGCATTGGTATAAGGTATAATTTCGAGTACATAGTGCATTATAAAAGTGTGGCCAGTACTACATTTAGAGGTTCTTATTAAAAACTGTGCAGTTTTTTTACAAGTCAATTTTGAAAAAGCCGTTGGAACGGAAATGGCTAACGTAGAATTTGGGAATTAATATTAGTTTTCCTGCACAAGATTAAGAGATAGAAGGCTTCAGAGAGATATAACGCAGTGTTCCATCTTTTCCTCTAGGTTGATCTGAGGGTGTGATAGAGCTCTCTAAGATTCTACAAAGTCGGCGACAGCCACCAACACCGATAATGTCATGTCATGAAAAACTAAATGTCCGGTGTCGACGTTATTTTTTTTATTTTCGGGTGTAGAATCCCTTAAACATTGAAATGTGAACCCTATATTTCGTACAATACAGCAGAATTTTGCACGGTTTACATAAAATTTTCTATACATGCAACGAACGGCTAACGGCGAACAAATACTTTGCTTGTAGCCTTGTTGGTGTTGAATGGTTCTAATGGACGATGACCTTAGGTTCAAAATTGCCTGATCGCCCTTCGTTTTGAAATGGTTTGAAATTATCATTAACGCGAGTCCTATCCCTAATACAACTTATCGAAAAAACGTAGGTACGTAAACGATAGAAAAATTTGAAAGCGCCTCTTTTCAAGCGTAAATAAAAACTGCATTTTTCATAGTTGGGTACTAATTCTATCTAACGACTCTTGGGCACGTTTAACCAAATTGAACCAATATCATCCTAAACCATTTGTCTCTATATCGATTGATAGTTTACACAAATAAGTAGCATAATATTTATACACTATACTTATTTGTTTAAACGATTGAGGTGACGGTATTGCAGTATAAATATAGGTAAGCTCAGTTAAGGTAGCCAATTCACTGCCGATCTAGCTATAGTAAATTTTCTCCAGCATAATAATTTTGTACAACATTTTTGAGGCTGAGGCGAACTTCGTAAGATTTCTGAGTACGGGTATCGCTTGCCTTAACAGTTCGATGTATCAATTCAACGAGCCAAGCTGCTCGCCGCGAAAACGCGAGCCTGTCGGTTTTTTAGCGAATCCTTTGAAGCGCGTTCGCTGAGAGCCTCGAGTAAAGCTCCCGACAGGCTCTAGTGCTTGCGACAAGCGGCTCCGCTCGTTGACTTGTTACGGCGTACTGATACGCGAACACGGTACGCTACGACGAAATGTCATCAGTCAGTCTCCGCCTTCCTCATCAATATTTGTTTACAATATCGTTCATTGCCCGCCTTACTACCAGTTCACGAGTTATTTGCCTTTTTTTTTCTCACTCAAGTTCTCTTCAAAGTATGTGTACGTATCTGTAAGACTATTACACCACAGCGTCTCGTCTGGGGACAGATATTTTAAATTTTACCTTCATGTACTTTTCCATTCACAGCATAATTTACAAACTGCTGAGCTTACCGACTCGCGACGTTAGACAATATTATAATCACCATTCGTATAAAAACACTCATCTTAGTAACTCTAAATGTTTCGTCTAGATAGTATTTTATATTTTTATAGAACAATTAACATAAATTTGTTTTCACATTTTTTAGAACTGGTAAATTAAATAAAACTTAAAAAGTACCTAATTTTGTGATCAGAAGAAATAGCGCGAAGTTAACATGTTTTTTATGTCATTGGTAAAAAAGTAGACGGTCTGTTGATAAGCGAACACGGTCACCTATGAAAACCTGTAACACCGGTCACACCTCCTTGCTAATAAACGTTGTCTAGCCTTAGAATAGTTATACATAGTATTCTTTTTTTTTCAATTGTGTCTAAAATTACAATACACAGTATAGATTGCTATAGAGAGAAACAACGCTTCGATCAGATATACACAGATATCAAGTCTCATTAAAAATCAGGCCTTAAAAGTTGCACCGCATTGACACTTCTTTGCGCAATCAAAGTCAAATTCAAATTTGTTTATTAAAAAAGAAAAGTACTAGAGACAATGACGTTGATGATATTTGCTAAAGTGATTTAGCACATTTAAGCGTCGTGACACCGACGCGATCACAGAGCGGCTGACTGCGAAACAAGGCTTACACGTGATCTAAGCCTAGTTGTCAAGGTACCATTTTTGGTAGTGAGACTTGACATCCATGTATATCTGATTGAATACACAACGTTTATTTGTAATAGGGACCGAGTGTAACTCCGTTGGGAACCCTGAAAACAAGAGTATAGCAATAGAAAATTATTTATTTTCTATGTGCGTTATCAACCGATTAAACATGTTCAAAAACTTCTTTTATGTACATACGTGTTTATAAGAAAACTATTGCCATTAATTAATAACATGACAGGCACTAATGTATTTATTTTGTAGTAAATAATATATTTTCCATTACTAACGAACGCATCGAACTACCAAGGCATCGGCATTGAACGAACACGTTATTTGTATTTATTTATTTAATTATTTTTTTTGGTCTCTTGACTTTGAGCCATTGTACATTCATAATCAAAAATAAAACTAAGTTACCAAAATTATATTACTCACAGTGATTGAAAATGGATTTTTTAAATAACTTTATAATGAATTTAACATTTAGTAAAAACAGTGGTAGAAATTAAAAATTATTTACATATTTAATTCTCTCATTAGTACCTATTTAACCTACCATAAAGCACTTAGTAAAGTTTTGCTAGATATTTTTTGGCGGTAGTTATATAATGTTGCACAAAGGCCAATGTAGCCAATCATTGCAAAAGCCGCACACATTTAATTTTCCCTAGTTACCTCTTGCTATTTTCGTGCAAATTTTGACCCAATTCATGCAAATTGCTTTAAATCATCTGATTTGAAAATCAAATTTCACAAATAGAAAACAAATATATTGATTCAATTATATCATTCTCAGTTCTCTAAACTAATTTGACAGCGCTAAAAATATCTGCATCTCTTAACTTTTCAATGTATTAGAAAAGGAAGGAAACAAGAATTATGGTGCTGTCAAAAAAGTATTGAAAATTTGCTATAATCGGCGCCAATATTAATTAAATTAATAAAATGTCCACGCAATAGTTCAAGTATACTATATTATGGCCTTGCAACATGTAGCATTATTTTTTATAGGAATTCCAGGTGAAGGGGGTGCAATCTTATGATCTTTTTAATGTAAACTCCATTAAATTATATTATAAAATATCGTAACGAACTTAAATTCGCTGTTGTACAGGCGATCAGTGTAATAAAGTGTTACATATTTGTTATCTGTGGTTTTATTTATTTCTTTTGTAAAAAACTCAGTTGTAATAATAAAATGTTGTAGGGAGTATTCTGTAATGTTGTAAATGGTTGTAGCGTAGACATGGGCGCCGCCAGGGTTACTGTCAGGGGGTTGCACCTACATCTAGCGGCGGTATGTACATCTAGAGCTACTAAGTATTTACTAATAAAATATAATATATAAATATCGAGTTACTAAATGTGTACAGCAACCTAGAGACACCTTAAGTATTTACTCAAACAGTGACAATCATTTCTATGGGTTTACTCTCCTGACACCCTTTGCACCCCCTGCAAGTGCATTCCGTTGCACCCTACTCCCCGGCGCCCATGAGCGTAGATAAATTTTATCTCTACGATAATATGTTTTCTACTTCTACGTCATTTTAATATTATGCAGAAGTCAGCAGAAGTTTATTATAACTTGTTCCTACTGACAACGGTTTTGTGCAAGTGACTTGTATCGTGGCGTGGAGCCGCTGGACAAACCGCGGCGCACGGGTGGCACGCAAACCACGGGTATACGCAGAGAATGTAAATTCGTGTACGAACACGCTACGTATATTAATGACGTCATTGTGACACATGGCTTAAGTGCCAAAAATGCGTCGCGGATGGCCAGCGGTTGCTTTTGTAAGAAGTAATCCGGACCATACCTATCATCGGAAACCCTATCTATACCTAAATGAATCACTATTATCTTGTCCATCGCATCACGCGTACAGACGAAACAATTCGCTATTTTTTATTTTTTTTTGTTGTGTTTATTATTGCCAGGAGAAGGATCTTTTGAAAGAAAAAATTAAGATATCCCGAAAAAAATAACGGTTCCTGTGGGACACAGGTGAAAACGGGGCACAGCTAAAAAAATAGAGTAAAACAAAACAGTGTTGTACAATTTATATTTAAAAAAAAAAACACTAAAATTCAAACAAATTAGGGACCGTCAATATCCATTATTATTTTGTCCAAACACCGAGATATATGCAACATAGGATTTACAACTTTGCAACAACAACGTGTACAAGTTTTGACGCATAAAGTGTGGTCATCGCCTGTGAAGTGTGGCCAACTAGTGTACGACGTTTTAAAGGTTGGATTCCTTCTATTCTGTGTTAAACTTCGCCCCGGTTCGCTCGCTCGACGATATTTTTTTGCACAAAGTCTTTCTGCTGAAAAAGGCGTAGAATATTCCAGATAATTCGCATGTTTAGAGTCACAACGCTGAAATGAAAAATTAAATTTAGAAATCATAAAAAAATATAAAATGTATTCCTACTTCAAATGGCAAATTCGTCATAAAATTCATTCTCACAATGTTAAATTTATAAAAAAAATAATAATATACGCCTAAAATAAACCTAACATACTTAAATAACAAAATTAAGAATTAGAAATAAACATATTAAAGGACTGTTCATCCTTACTAACATTAAACCCAAAGTAACTTTGTCTGTCTGTTTGTAAGCTTTTCAAGGCTAAACGGATCTTGAAGAAATTTGATAATTAGTTATAGTAAGAATATCACGAGGAACATGGGCGTACCCAGCTTCTGGCGTAGGAGGGGCAAGTCAGATTTTTTAGGTCGGGTCGTCCGCGGCTGTTTTGTCTATGGTACTACACAACACAAAAAAAAGGTGTTACAAAACACACTACATAAACACACCTTTTTTTGTTTTTGTTGAGGGGGGGGGGGGGGGGGAAAGATGCCCGGATGTTATTGGGGTGCATCCGGGTTCTGTGGGGATTGACCCACTAAAACTCCCTCGGTGGCCATCCTCTGTACATGTCATTAAAATTTGGATGCAAGGTCCCTATTGCAGGGACCGTTTACGGTACGGTTTATTTTTAGTAGGTAGTTATAGCATAACCCGTTTACACTTTAATTAGCAATTAGGCGAGTTCATACATGTTCTGCGAGATTTTCAAGGGCAGCTGCCCTCCCCTGCCCCCCCCCCCCCCCTGGGTACGCCCATGACGAGGAAGGTTTTTGGATACTATTTCTAAATAAACGCGAACGAAGTCGCAGGTAACAGCTAGCACTGCATACAAAATATTATATTTGAAAAAAAGGTACCTCATAACAATGATTATTTCTGTAGTATTTTGATCTTTGTTGATTTTTCCATTTGACATTTTTATGGCTTTTAGTTGAAGAATCCGAATCAGTATTGTGCTTTATGGGAGAAACGTAGGGCTGCAAAATATGACCTAAATCATTTTCATTAAAAATAAAATATGCCGTTGGATTGATTTATTGTAGACCTCTTCTAGTGATGTACCAAGACAAATGCTCCAAAAAGGCCCAACTAAGTACATACCTAAATCCTCTAAAGATTATAAATAACTTACACACTCTATTGATTCCCCTTCGGAGCACGTCACAGGCAAGCACTGCAGTCAGAAGTTGAGAACCATAATCGTAATAGCAGTTTCCTTAAAAAAAAAGCATAAATTCGAACATCAAAGATAAATAGGCGATGTACGTATATAATATCATCATCATCCACAACTTTCTTAATTCCCAGCAGGGCTGGCACGGGCCGGCGTTTTTATCCGAGCTTATATGTAACAAAGCTAAAATACGATATGTTTGTCTCTTTCATCCGAAATAAAACGTTGGCGATTTCGTAGATCCATCGTGCAGAATAAAAATAATATTTCGATGTGTCTATTTGTGTGAAATTACCGTGATTAAGTTCCATGATTTGATAAGCAAAGGAAACCAGTTTGGTCCACATGAAGTAAATGTTGTTATCGGACGTGTTAATGTTCTTATCTTGCATTATAATATGCTTCAGCTCTTCATCTTCGATGGAATGCAGACTGCCGTTCTCAGAGAGCTTATCCAAGTCTCGCATGTGAGCCAGTCTCTCCAAGCATTGCAGCTTCTCCTTGACCACGTCGAAATTCAAATCCATGTGTGAATGCGTGTGGAGCAGCTGAGGTTGCTTGTCGACTTCAATGACATTCTTAAAGTCTTCAGTGAGGGTTTCCTCGGATTTAACATTGATCACGCTCTCGGAGTAACTCTCGTCGTCCTTCTGGTCATCAAAGCTTTCAAATTTATCTTCACAAACTATTTTAGATTGATAATTGCGTTTGTTGTCATCGTCGTCTTCGTGATCTCCTATGTTAATTAGTTCTTCCTCGTTTTGAAGTACGTGGAAGCTTTCGAAGAAATCGTCGGAACTGACGTTGAGAGAAGTTTTTGTGGACTCGCTTTTGACGCTGGGCGCGATTCCGCACTCACTTTGACTGTGTCCGAACTGGTCGTACAGCTTGCGCCTGGCTTTTCGTTCAGATAGCTCCTGTCGCAAGATCCTATCCTGGTAGGATCGGCTCTTGAGCTTACGAGCGGCATCGAGCTGGTTGTGCTCTAGAGACTTGAACTGCTCGTAAAGGTACCAGGAGCGCACGCGGCGTGATTTTTTGTATTTGGAAATATCCACATCTGAAAAAACAAAAATAGCTGAATGATGACGTCAGATTGGTACCTATACTATACTCTACCTACTCTATAACGCTTATGAGTAACCGTTACTACTGTAAGGCCTCAGTCTCTTATTAAATGCTATTTGTGGCTTCCGACTGTAAACGTTTCGATCGACGTCTGAACGCCAGGAACAGCGTAAGCGGAATCCGTCTCATATACGCGAACGACGACTTTTCGTTCGCGTATATGAGACGGTTTTGTTCGCGTGTAGTTAAACATAATCATGTTACGTTTATATGTTCCTTGTCTGTATAATAATGCACTATAACATTGGACTGATTCAATCAATAAATCGTCTATTTCTTTATCAAATTTCGAAATTTCTACTGGCGCCAAATACGACGTTTACGCTGCAATGGTTCGAAGAAGACGCGGCGCAAAACGTTTGAAAGCCGCCTACGGCTTTCAGACGCCAATGTCAGCCCTTGAAAGAGCTGTACCTACAGTCAACAGTACCTACATTTTTGCTAGTAAGTTAGTTTTGTTTTCGCGGCGTACGGCGTGACGATGCAGGTACGCGGCCGAAGGCGTTTATAGGAGACCTTAACCTACCATCTATAGGCGTTAATAGAGTACCCGTTACTAATCGGTGGCATGGCTATACTCGTACCACATCTACTCACGCCTACTTTTGTTCTTAGCTACAGAGAATAACCAAAAACTACCCTTAATACTTACCTAGAGAAAATTACCTAAAATATGTATGTACATATGTATGTTTGCTTGCTCTCAAAAACATCCTGACCCAAAAATTATATCCTCCTTCCGTCCATTACCAACCGTACCTTAATTCAAACCAGCATCGAGACTCATCATCAGCACAAACTCAGCCGTCACCGCTATCCGCGGTTCCTGACCCTAAAGAGAGTTTGTTAGGAAATGGATTTGTCGTGATGGAAACAGGAAGCACAGCGGCGCGGCGCCCGCATTTCCACAACAGTCGTCGTTCTGAACAGACCCTAGCAATGTATACATATAGGTACTCCCCCCAAACTGGCGACCATATCATCGCAGCACCAGACCACCAACAGACTTCACCGAACATTTTGTTTGTAAGTAACTGTCATTGGGGTATGGACGACCACTATATACCTGTGTCGGGCAAGTTTTTAACTGCTTACCGAATGAATCTAAGAAATCCATCCAAACGCTGAATATGCTACGTTATTTGTTAAATATATATAAAATTATGTCACATCGTTTTTAATAAAATTGTTAATTTTTGTTGATTTTGAAAATGTACACTACAAGCCAAACTACAAGCTTTCAGTCTGTAAGAAAATAATTTTTGACATAAAGAATACATCGTAATTTTTATGCTGCCAGTCTTTCTTAGAACTCTCTACTCTTCTATGGAGGATATTCTTTCGATAAGTACCTACTGAAAAAGGAAAAGTATCTTACCTCGACGAACAAAAGTTGGTTTTTGTCTAAATGAATAGGGCAAGGGTCGGACGATATTAGACATGCAGCATGTTTGGAAAATGAGGAAACGCATTGGTTCCTCATTTCTTATACGGACCGCTAGAGTGTGGAATACTCTGCCAGAGTGTGTTCCCTAATACTCATAATCTGGGTGTCTTCAAGTCTCGAGTGAACTCGGTTTCTTCTAGGCAAGCGTGCTCCATCGTAGGGCGCATCACTGCTTATCATCAGGCATGTTGGCGGCCAAACGCAAGCCTGTTAAATTATCCTACTATAATATTATAAAGGCGAAAGTTTGTAAGAATGGATGTATGGATGTTGGTTACTCTTTCACGCCAGAACGGCTGAACAGATCTGGATGAAAGTTGGCACAGAGATAGATTATAGTCTAGAATAACACATAGGATACTTTTTAACCGCGGGTGAAACCGCGGGGCGCAGCTAGTACTTAATAAAAATAAATGTTGTTTACGATCTTAACTTTAAGTAGGTTCATGAGCTTCAAATATCGACCAAATTAAACCGCAAGTTGAAGTTGAACACGGATCTATCTTTGCGGTTTAATACTCGATATTTTTTTTCGAAAAAAAAAAAAGGTTTAAACTTTACTTAACTTATTGCCCTCTGTGTGGTCTATACACATTTTAACTGCAACAGGGCGCGCCCTATTAACGCTTGCTTATGTGTTGATCATCGAACCGCTCTGCTCCAGCATAGGTAGGTACCTACCTACTATTTAAAAAAAAACTCAAATTATTGGAATCTCAGTCCGTACTTATTCATAAATTTTAAACGTAATTCATTCTTCCGATCTGATTTATACTCTACTAGCTGAGTCCTGCGGTTTCACCCGAGGTTAAAAAGTATCCTATGTGCTATTCTAGACTATAATCTATCTCTGTGCCAAATTTCATCCAGATCTGTTCAGCCGTTTTGGCGTGAAAGAGTAACAAACATCCATCCATCCATACATACAAACTTTCACGTTTATAATATTAGTAGGATTTCCTATTCCAAAATGTTTAAAAGTAAACTGAGTGAGATTCGAACAATTTGAGTTTAAAATTTGTGTATTCCGATCGGAAACGTTTCCGAATGATTGTGAATAGCGTCACAGGCTAGGAACAAGGAAGCTCGCAAGATATAAATAAACAAAAGAGCACAGAAAATATCAGTACTTATCGTTTATTCAATTATGACAAAAAGAATTACTCTAACCACAGAATAAATAATGGTACAAGCGTAAATGGATGAAATAACGAAATATTGAAATTGGTTCCAATTTATTTTATCCAACAAAATAAAGTACTCGACAATTTATATAAATCTAGTTAATTAGACTTCCACGAACTGAATGAATACCTAATAAAACAGAAAAGCCTCTCCTTATAGCTGCTGAGTACCTACCTTTGTAAGTTTTGTAAAAGAATATGGCGACTCCCGCGGGTTGCTTATAGCTCAGTATATAAGTTTAATAGAAAAATATAGCGCCTCCCGCGGGTTGCTTAGAGTTTAGTGCGTAGGTTTATAGTGCCTCCCGCGGCTTGCTTAGAGTTCAGTACGTATATATAGTAGAAGAAGATTAAAGCATAGTACAATTATTTTACTATGATTAAATCGCCTGCCGCGGGTTGCTTAGAGTTTAGTAGAAAAATATTGCGCCTCCAGCAGGCTGCCTGCTGTAGCCCGGGTTGGTCTGTGAAGAGTGCACTCCAGAGTTCATAAGCTTCACACTGTTAGGCGACAAGCGCTCCTTTATACCACCGATCTTCATCGGATGACCCTGTGTGGATACAACATCATGTTAGTAAATGTTTTATAATATCATGTAAGTGTTGTTAGTTTTTTCTTCATTCAAGTTTCCGTAAACAGTGTTCATACGACATAAATTGTTACGTAAATGCTAGCAGGTTTATAAAGTTCTAAGCTGAGATAATTTAGGTAGGTAGAAGTGGGCAAGTACCGGTAATCTGATTATAAATCCATACTTATATACTGACGTGTACCTATAGGTATAAGCTTGTTTCGATATAGGTAGCTTTTGGATATCCTAACTAATATAATAAATGCGAAAGTAAGTTTCTTAGTTTGTTTGTTACGCTTTCACACCGCCATTTCTCAACCGTTCATCATGAAATGTTGCATAAGTAGATACCTACATCGTAAACATTGCCAAGGGCATAGAAAAAGAAGTCAAGGGCATAGAAAGTCTTTTTCTATGCCCTTGGCAATGTTTTTAGGACTTACTTGTTAAAACCGCGGGGCGTAGTTATATGGGTACTTACATTATACTAGCAGCGCCCCGTTGCGTTGTTAAAAAGTATCCTTATATACTTATAAGTAATTAAGTAGATGGATATTTTATCCAAATCCGTTCAGCCGTACTGATGTGATTAAGTACATCCATCCATCCAAACTTTCGCATTTATAATATAGGGTTATGTGATACAAGCCGATTCAAACTTAATGGCGGTTGTGAAGTTAGGCGCGAAACGCTGCGCAGTAGCAAAAACGAAGGTACGTGCGGGCGTCAGAGAGGCAAAACGCCGCAAAGTCTCTCTTGCGGCGCACTTCACAGCCGTCATTAAGTTTGAAGCAGCCTAGATCACTATTCCACTTACCAAAGGAATGATGACAGGCGGGGTCTTATCGAAGGTGTTTCGGAGGCGACGCCACGTGTCGCAGCCGAGGGTCTCCAGCTGGAGCAGCAGGTCCTCGCGGTCTGCGAAGTGCTCCGTGGAGTGGTTGTACGTGGCCGCCAGCACCAAGTCGAGGCTGTCTTCGGGTAGGCTAGGAAATAACGCGCACACTAGTACTTTGGATCCTGTGCTCCTTGGCAGAACCACCTTGTTAAATATGTGTAATATTCTAAGTAAAAAATGTGCTTATACAGCGTCATAGGTACCTAATCAAAAACCTCTTAAGGGTTCATTGTACTCATCAATATGAACAACTTTTACTATGGGGCGATCTCCGAAATCGCGAAAAAAAATCAGCTGTTCCATACATTTTGTCTCAGGTGATTGAACTTTTAGTATAGAACAGCTGGTTTTTTTTTTCGCGATTACAGGATTGGCTTCATTGTAAAAGTTGTTCGTATTGATGAGTACAATGAACCCTTAAGAGGTTTTTGATTAGGTACCTATAACCCTGTATAGAGTGTATTTAAAAGACGGGAAGACTGACGACGGTGAAGACCCACCATGTACCAGGGCACCACCATCTTAGTGACCACGACTACTCTGCCAAGAGTGCCCGATTAAGAAGAAGAAGAAAAGACGGTCATGCTATAGGATATCATTATGGCTAACTATTACTATGGGGCCAACCTAGAAATCAAGAAATCTTCTTAAATTCAGTACAAGTGCGCATAAAACTTACTAGAGAGGGTGGAAAAAACTCATTCTCCGGACACTTGCCAACGTATGATGCGAGTACAGTCGATGTCCAGATGGACACCCATGCTTCTCTTTAGTTGCGAGGTTTATGTCTTTGGTGAAGATACCTTCCTTGCTCAGTTTCGGAAGAAGCTTTTTGTTCCTAACTTGCTTCACACTAGCCATTACGCAAAAATTGGTTAAATTTCAAAGTACAAAATAATTTAATTCCCTATTTTCCCTAAATTAAGAATAAATAATCTCTCTAACTCATAATATTTACGGCGTTACGAAAATAAAGAAATTGCCGAAACTCACAAAACACAGAATCAAACTACATAGGTGTTTTTCTGTCAAACTACTATGGAGATCTGAAGCGTAAACAAAACCATCCATGGCAACCAATGTAACAACCTCACAGTTTAAAAATTGCAGTACTTATATATAAATAGCTATAATGCTGCTTTCATAATTATGAGATGTATGTTCTAATAATAATATCATTGTAATAAGTATTGACAATAATAATAACTTTATTTCATACATAATAAGTACCTAGTTTCAATAACTTCAATAATTTTAGATAATACTACATGTTATAACAGTATTGGTAACATAATTATCATCATCATCATGGTCAACCTAATGAATACGTGAGTTACCTTTTTAGCACCGCAAGCACACTACCGTAGGCGCAAACAACAAATCGATTCAAATGAAATGTAACAATAGGAGTTATCAATAAATTCTGTCTCTGCCGGTCGGTGAAATGAAAGGTACAAATACAAATACAAAATTCTTTATTTGGAACTATGATAAAGGTACATCCTTTACCACCACTTACAAGCTCAACTCAGTGCCCGCCCTCGCAATCTGATAAATAAAAACAAACTAAACTAAGTATACGAAAGTTTCATATTGACTGGCCGAGCGTCTGGCGAGGTGACCACGGGTGTTCCGCATAGTCCACTATTTTGCCATAAGAATCTAAAAAGTAATTTTATCACAAAGTATAACTTCTGGGATTACGTTAACGCCGGGTTAATCGCGCGCCGATCCCGGGTTGACCGCGAGGCGATGTGGTTCGGCGCTCGCTGATCAGTCTGGTCAGATTAGAACTTGCAAATAATGATGGTCGGATTAGAACTTGAAAGTAAATTCCCTTGAGCCTATCTAAAAAACGTTTAAAACCATTTCCTCCTTCTGGGCAGTCGGATAAAAAGCGCAAAAAGGTCTCACACCCCTTGGCACGGGTCACCAGCAGAGACAACAAGCCGCGCGCCGCCACGTACCCATAGACAATATATTTTCTTAAATAATCCAAGACTTGGCAACACTTTTATTTCCGGTAGAAACACACGAAATGAAGCGGGTGAATTGGAAGTGTTTCCAGTATGTAGGGAATTACACCTAACTGTGGAGATTTCTAAATAGATTGGGGAATTTGTGACGGTTGAAATTTTGTGGAGTAATTGCGGAGATTCTGACAGCATAAGAAGTTTCTTACTTTAATACAAAAACACTTCAAAATTTTTTGAAGTGGTTTTAACGCTGATTCAAATGAATTAAACCGGTATTACAACACACAGTAAACTTCTAATGTTTATTGAAAGTGTCGCAGCACCATTTCACTACACCTAACCTCAGGAAATACTTCTAAATACTAATGAAATTGTTTTTACTTCCCGATTTAGGGCAACTTCAACCAGGTGTTTAGGGAAATTATAAAACTTGCATTGGCAATAATTAAGGAGTCTCAGTACGAATTTCCGGTTCCGGCTACTGACGCCATTTTGGATATAAGCTTCTTTCTTTTCGTTGCGTCGTGCGTGTGGTTAATTTCTGACGCATTTTAATTTTATTGTGGTACTGGTTGTAGTTATTCAGTCAATTTAGTCATTGAATAACTCATCAAAATGAGTTACGGCAGGCCACCGCCGCGTATTGACGGCATGGTGTCGTTAAAAGTGGACAACCTCACCTATCGTACGACACCTGAGGATCTACGCCGCGTCTTCGAAAGATGTGGAGAAGTCGGCGATATTTACATACCCAGAGACCGCTACACAAGAGAAAGCAGAGGATTCGCATTCGTCAGGTAAAACTAAACTGCGCACATCGTTATTTTGCTATTTAATTCTTTCCACAATGACGTCATAGCAACCGGTATATTATACCAAGCGTTCCGAGCGTTGTTTGAGGAGTCTGGTATGTTAGTAGGTACTCAGATTCAAAAGTATCTAGCTCCACATAGTTTTTATCTCTTCAGTGATATTATTTGTTGCCCCCAGAGATTCCAAATCCAGTACAAATCAAGCATTTCAAAATGAAAGTACTACAAAGGTTATATGTCGTTTCAGGTTTTATGACAGGCGGGATGCCGAAGAGGCGCTCGACTCTCTTGATGGGCGCATGTTGGACGGCAGGGAGCTGCGCGTCCAAATGGCAAGGTACGGTCGACCGTCATCACCGTACAGGAGCCGTCACGACCGCCGCCGCAGGTATGTTTGTGTACAAGCAATTCTGTCTTTCAGACCTTCAAACTTAATAATTGACTAGCTGGTTGTTTATTTTTACTTTCACTCAAAACATCTTATTTAGAAACTCAGAACAATAACTTGTGTAAACAACCAAAATTATTAAATGACATATAACATTATTATGCACTTTGTACTTAATTAGTAGTAATCTACATTTTAAATCTTAAAACTAGACTGTTTTCATATTTATGTACCTACATTGCTCTTGCCTATGAGCCTGCTCGAGAGTCTTGTTATCACCGTCAATGTCTGTTATTTACTGCTACTTTAGTTTGTTTGCACTTGAAATAGACATTAGTTCACAAACAAATGAGCTTGCTTGTTCTGTTTGGTAATGAATGTATAGCAAGCACAAGTAGCATGCAAAGCTTGATGGCAGGTTCAAAAGAGATGCACGATTGCTATAGTTTGTGTGATGGTATTTCTTTTAGCAATTCCCGTTCACGGTCTCGTTCACGTCGTCGTACCAGGTCCCGTTCGAGGTCCCGCCGGCGCTCCTACTCGCGCAGCCGCAGCCGCTCTCGCTCGCGCTCTCGCTCTGACTCGAAGAGCTCGCGTGGCCGCTCCCGCTCCCGCAGCCACTCGCGCTCCCGCTCCAGGCATTGAAGTGCTGAGTAAGTAGACATATCTCTTTTTTTAACGAGCTAACTGCCTCGACTTTGGTTGCTTTCTATGAATAATTATGTAACTGATGGTGAAAACCTCATTAAAATCCGTTGTGTGGTTGAGGAGTCAACAGATATACTGATAGACAGATGTAGAGAGAAGCAATGTTATTCATAGCTTGCCGGATGTTATCTGATAGCTTAGAATGAAAACCAGACATTTAAAAAATCCTTGCAAATAAGCATGTCTTACTCAGTAGTAGATTTAACATTAAATAATATTGTGCTTATTATTTTATGAAACACCTCATGTTTGTAATGTGAAACAGGATGTTGATTAGTTTATTTTATTTCTTTCAGGAGAGAGGTACCAGGCGTGAGCTGAAGTGCTGTGCTGTACGGCCCTGAGCAGCCTTCGGCCCAGGTACTAATCTCATCAGTTACTCTCATGCCATACAGACCTAACTATGATTACATAGTGGCAACATTGAATGTAACAAATTATCTATTAAGTGTCCTCCTTATATTATTAGGTTAACTACAACATTGTATTTTTTATTATTTTGTCATTTACTGAAACCCTTATGGTGAGTGCTTGTTCTATTAAAAGGTTCATTTGCAATGAAATTAAACATGCTGAATGCTGAGTACAGCTACATTAAGATTTGTCTTAAATTAATTAGAGTATATTTAGTTTAAAATGTTTTTTTAACTGTTGTATGAAAATTGTAAACCTGTTACTTTGCAGATGTATTTCTAGATTATGAATGTAAACATGTTACAATGTGTAAATGTGATTAACAATAATTAACAGGTAGATGGAAAATCTCTGGTCCTTAGATTCAATTTCAGGTTGCTATTTTGACGACCCTTCTACATGGCATTTTGGGGCTAAATTGGGCAAAAATTTGGGACCTCACAACTTGGTAAACATGCATGGTTCTCCTTTTACATACAGTGTTAATGTCTTCAAGTTGCGATTCTGTTTGAAAATATTGTGCTATAGTAGATTCATAGTATAGAAACCAATAGTAGTGTAACTTATTTAATGTTGCGCAAAATTGCGAGAACTTTTTGCACTCAACACGTTTTCGACACACCACGCCGTCGCGGACCCAATACGCCGGTACACGCGAACCTTGAACAACAAAAAGAACTAGTCAGCTATCTTCTGAAGTGACTTGGCTGGTCAAAAGAAAAGACCCAGAATTGAAAAGCCAGCTTAAAACTTGTTAAAAAAAAATCATTTGGAATCATGAATTAGGGTTTCCATAAATTAGAATCTTTTGTGCACTATCGCCATTATCGCGGGGCCCAATCTCACTAGTACCGCTTCACATTGACCTTTCTGGCAACTTTTCCTAGTTACACTACTATTAGTATGTTCAATACTATGACAAAATGGTGAAGGTAGAAAGGAATTATGTAAATGTATTTTAAATAGAATGTAATCATAACTGAGGGCATTTAACATTTAAAATGACTAATAAGGTGAACGTACACTCGACCGCGCCGAACGCCCAGCACGCACCAGTCGTCAAAATTAGTACTACTGATTACTTAATAAGATATGTTGAATGGTCGGTAAGTAGTTAGTACACCATGTTGAACACGACGCGAATAGATGTACGTTACCCTATTCATAGAATATAATCACTAAATTGTTAGTTTGACAACATTAAGAACTTGTCTATTATGCCCATGTTAACATCAGTCTTAAATTATGAAAAAAAAACTTGGCTTAATGTATTAATGAACGGCATTAATGTGTACTGTTGTTTGTAACGTAGATATTGATAACTGTAACATTAACGTGAATGTTGGTATGCTCAGGGGCGTGTGGCGTACGCGGAGCGCGGCAGTATGCGGGGCGGGGGGGTTTGCTGATTGCTGACAACTGCTGAATTTGCTGTTGTTGCCGTACATAAGTTATGAGTAAAATTTTATACTTATTGACAAACCGAGACACGCATTTCGTAAGCAAAATATTGTTTCTAATCAGTTTCTGTCAACAAAAAATATCAACAATAGCCTTCTCTACTACTCCACTTTAAACTATTTAGTTTTTGTACAAACTCAATTTTTGTCTTACCTCCATCTGAGGTATGGTTTAAAAAGTAAGATTCAATGAAAAGAATGCTAAAAAGCGTATTATACACAAGTGGAAGGCGGTATGCGGCGGACAGCAGACTACGGACTAACATATGCGTTTGTTTGGCAGGCCGGTGCTGCCCGCTGGCCAGTCCTGTCCTGTGCTGATTGCTGTGATTTGCAGATACACGCGCGTCTAGGTTTATCGGTAAACGGAGCTGAACTACGCCCACCCTGCCCCATCGACTTCTATTTACATTTTCCGATTTAGGTTAATAATTACATACATAGCAAAGTGTTTCAACAATTTGTAACGATCCAGAGATGCAGCATCGCCGTTGAAGAGCTGGTGAAGACGACACTGAATTTTGTGTAGTTTTAACTTTTTCGTCAATAAATTACTATAATTACTAAGAAAAACTTGTTTTTTATTTTAATGTTATTTGTGAATCATAAAATTTTGGTAGTGTAAGGCGCAAAACATTGCACTGCACTGCTCGGTCACCGACGCTAGGGTGATACGGATTTTTGAATGTCAAAAATCAATTTGGCGGGCACTATAATGTGCATGTATGACCAAGGTTTGGATATATTAACAAAAATACCGTCATAAACAAGTAGTAAAACTGCCATTTACTCAAAACGTAAATCTGTTTTAGACGTGTTTTCTGATTTCTACCAATATTGATGAAGTTGAGATTCCCAAAAAATTTGAATCTTTAGTGCTAGGCGACTACATAACTGCCGAAAGAAGGATTTTTTATTGACGGCACGTTTAAAAGCACCCCGCGTCCATTTTCACAACTGTTAACCTTGCACGGAGATTTGGGTAGTACATCTAATACCACAGATATTGTGCCACTTCTCTAAGCTTTAATGAGCGACAAGTCTGAAATATCTTACTCTATTTTATAAGACATTATCGAGACTAAAGTCCCTGAATGGAATCCAAAAATTATACATGCAGATTTTGAGATGGGTATGACTAATCCTCTTCAGGATTTTTGCCCCAATGTTGTGGAGAGATGTCATTATCATTTTATGAATGCTTTGCGTCGTAAAGCTCGAAATATGAATCTGAAATCGAAATTATATTACCGAATTATTATCTTATGTAACGCTCTTCCTTTACTACCTAGAGATGAGATTGAAGAAGGTATATTAAATCTCAATGCAAGGAACTTGATGAGACCAAACTTAAAGCATTTATGAACTATATGGAAAGAAATTGGTTAAAAAGTGAAGAATGCCTAGCAGAATGGTGCATTTACGACCAACGTCATCGTACAAATAATTACGCCGAGGGTTGGCATTCCAAATTAAATAGGCAAATTAATAAAAATTACGTCACCATCACAAAATTAATAACAACTTTAAAAAAAGATATGGACGAAAATAAAATGACTGTAATAAACTTTGAGCATGGAGTACACAATAGTAAGAGGAGAAGAGTTCAGTCTGAAAGAGATGTATTAATTATAAACACTCAACTTCAACTCATCCATAAAGAAATAAGCGTTGGTCATTACTTGGAAAAGTTACGCTAATTTAAGCTAATTATTTTTATCTGCGTTATGTGTTTTGTTAAAAGTCAATTTTTTTTTTAATCGAAATAAATCAATAAAGTACCTAAAGTTAAGTTAAAAAAGTCAAATTCTGTTTATACTTAATTTTGAGTTTTATTTAAACTTTCAGGCGGGGGAGCACAAGAGAATGCAAAAAATAAATAAAATCTAGTTTTAATATCTCCCCTTACCGAGTGGAGACACTAGTACTAGGAAATCCTAACGTCCCCAGGGGAACCAGCTAGGGGAGACGTGAGTCCGGAGTGGTTTTGTATTGCACGAGCATACGATGCCGTGTCACGTAAAACTTGCCATATAAAACTTTATGTACATATTCGCCTGTACAACATTTCGTACGGGGAGTTTTGCACAACCAATTTATGTCCGACATGTTTTGTACAGTAGGAGCATACGATGGCTACGATGTGCACGTAAAACGTGCTGTACATAATCGAATGTTCACTACTTGACTAGGCTTTAATCATGTTAAAAGTATCTTCAGGTTATTTAAAAAAAAAAAAAAAACGAAGGCTAAGGTGGGAGCTCCACTTCGCTTCGCTCCTGCCTTAGCCTTCCAACATAACCAATCCAAGTTGGCTTTGCTCTGATAGAGGAGTACGACATGGTTATGCACAGCACGAGCACACGAAATATGTTGCTGCGTATAATCGACTGTACTGCAAAATGTTGCTGCGTATAATCGACTGTACTGCCAGACTTAGGTGAATAGGTGATGTCGTACAAAACGTTCTCCCTGCTCGCCAACGTGCGCTCGTGTTTATTTTCTGCTCGTGATGATCTTTTCCACATTTTCTGTATAGAGTAATCAATTGTGTAGTCAAAATGTCGTCGTCTTTCTTCTTGAAAGGTAAATCCAGGCAGGTGCATCAACGAAAAGGTGAAAAAATCAAAAGAAAAAAGCCTAATAAACAAACCGATTCTAACCTAGAAAATGGTCAAGAATCTTCCGATAGCGATTTGGACATCAAGAAGTTTTCCGATGCAGAAGAGTCTGAAAGTGACCATGAGACTGCCGAGCAGAAGAAGTTGAGGTTAGCTAAAAAGTATTTAGAAGAAATTGAAAAAGAAGAGGCCAAAAGAGCCGAGGACAAGCATCTTGACGAAGCAGTCGAAAAACGTTTACAGAAGGACTTTCTTGAACTAAAAGGTAAATTACGTGTTGAAGTAGCTGATAACTATATCAGACCCACTGCAAGTAACTTGAGACTAGTTCGCACTAAAGAACATAGACTAACACTAACATGTGTCTGTGTCTCCAGTGACAGCAATTTCGTGTTTTCGGGCAGTAAATGTGGGACTATTATTAAATGGGGTATTAAAGAGAAGAAGAAATACGGCAGTCTTACATATAAAACACACCCTAAACTGCTAAAAGGAGGAATCATGGCCATAACATTATCTACAGACTCAAGGTTTTTGGTAACATCAGATGAGTCGCCAACAATACAAGTGTGGGACCCTAATACTCTCAAGCACATTCACACACTCAAAGGACACAAGGAATTTGTATCTGGTTTGGTTTTTAGAAAAAACACACATGATTTGTATTCTGCCAGTAAAGACAGAACTGTCAAAATTTGGTCTTTGGATGAGATGGCATATGTAGAAACACTGTTTGGTCATCAATCTCCTATAACTTGCATCGATGCCCTGACTAGAGAGAGAGCGATCACTTCTGGAGGTAGAGACAGTACTGTAAGGATATGGAAAATAGCTGAAGAGTCGCAGCTGATATTCAATGGGCCGGTTGGAAGCTTAGATGAAGTTAAACTGTTGGATGAGGAGCATTTTGTTTCAGGCAGTGATAATGGCTCGCTGTGTCTGTGGAGTCTAATGAAGAAGAAGCCTCTATGTACAGTCCCAGAAGCTCATGGGTCAGAAAATGAAGTACCTCGGTGGATTACAAGCTTAGCTACTTTATTGAATTCAGATGTTTTTGCTTCAGGATCATATGACAATAATATAAAGCTATGGAAAGTGAGTGATGGGTACAGAAATATAGTTCATCTGTTTAGTATAGAAGTTAATGGTGTTGTAAATGGCATGCAGTTTGCAGGAGACGGCAGCCTACTTTATGCTGCATTAGGGCAAGAACACAAAGCAGGAAGGTGGTTTAAATTAGGAGCTGCTAAAAATGGACTGCTAGTTGTAAATTTTAGCATTAAATCATAATATATTCTACAACTTGTGTAATGTTGCATTTTTATTTTGACAAAATCAACACCTCTTTCTCATGTTATTTTCACTCTTACTAATAAATGTTGCATAGCCGTGAAATAGTATGTCTTTTTTGATCAACTTCAAAATTTAAAAGAAAGAAAAAGTCAAAACTAAGGTTTAAGTAAATCAACCGAGAGAGTGAAGCATCTATGCTTCAGCTTCAACAATAATTTCTTAACCTTAACCCTTGAAATTTCGTAAGTAGGTTCAGCAATTAAATATAGATGTTTTTTGGAAATTTTTCAAAATGCTCACAAAATTTCCCAAGAATTGGTTGAGGAATGTAATCTGTAAAGGAGGACAGACATCGGCTGCAAGGTCTACAGCTTACAGAGCCACTAGTGTTATTTGTCAAATGGGTGCAACAATTAATTAATAAAACTACTTGTAGAAATTATCATATAAAGATGGTGATCCAAATATTACTTCTTATCTTTAGTACCCTTCAGATTGATGCAATCCATTCTAATCTTAATTTGTATTTCTATTTGTTTTAGCATGAGGCTAAAACTAGCAGCTATCACCTAACAGTGGTAAAGATATCAAATAAAATTTAAAGAAAATCACATGTTAGATCAAATTTTATTGCATCCAGTCAAAACATCCAGTGATGTCTAGATCAGAAGCATTATGAATTCTGGAAGCTAGGTTGCTTCATCTTTTTTGATACATTTTCAGATTGTAAATCTTAAACCATTTGATTCTATTTCTGCACTTTCATCCTACAATAGTATTAGCGCCTCTTAGTTGCAAGTATCCCGCAGTTATGTCCATTGGCAAGCTTCTGACTGTAGCAAACTCCTCAGCATTGCTGTAGAATAGCTTTGAATGGCGATCCATGTATGGGGCAGGGAGACCAGATATATCCGAGTACTTTTTTGTAGGCTTGAAAGTGGGTGGTGCATTGATAGAGTAATCTGAAACACATGTAGGGGCATGTTAAGTTTATGTTTATAATTTATAGGTTACATTGTAATACTTTGCTATAATTATTATTTTGCAGCTTAACCTTACATAAAACAGCTTCATTAGGCCATGGTAAAGCTCTTTCAGCCGATAAGATTTGTTTTAGCGATCTCCACATCCGCTTTTTACATCCACTTTTTACTATGAATTTGTTTTCTGCTTTGAAACAGTGTATTTTTTCCGACTCTCCCGTCATTTTTAGTAGTTCTAACTTGTTTTTAGAAAAGTAATTAAATAGTATCAGTGTACAATGGGATTATGCCAATTTCAGACGTTTTGCTAAGTTTGATGTATGATAAATTTTTTTTTTTTTTTTAATAATTTATTCATGACCATGGATACTCGTCCTTCAGTCGGATTCTTAGTAATATTTTTTCCTTCAGTAACAGATGATGGGATGATGATGATGAGGTGATGATGAAGACGATGAATCCCTCCCCTTTCCCATTCCAGTAAAGTTATGGATACTTTACTGAAACTTTAAGTGAAGTTTTGTAGAGACCACGAAAAATCGCGTTTCGCGATGTTTGTATCATTTGCCCACACTCGTGCACGTTGACGAACCGGTAAACGTTAATAATCCACCATTATTACAATTTAACACTCGAAGAATCACAAGTTTTAGAAAATAATACAAAAACACGACACCATCTTTTCGGTTCCCGCCAAAACTCCTGTATGATAAATCGATTAAAAGTGTTGCCAGTAGCAGGTATTCAAACAGTTGCGAGGTACAGCTTAAATCGAAAACTGTGGAAAACCTAACTAATACAAATCAAAACACAAAACTACAATACATAACTAAAAATTAAAAAATCCCCAGTACCGATTTTTATCAAACATATATTATGTAGCTAAAATCACTCCTGACTAACTCACCTTCCAAACAAAATCAAAATCGGTTCATCCGTTCGGGGGCTACGATGCCACACCCAGTCACACACACAGACACGTCAAACTTATAGCAACCCGTCGTTCTTACGTCGAGGGTTAAAAATAAAAACAAACTGAACAGATATGACTGTTTCAGGATTTTTTGGTTTGTTTTGTTTGCTGACAAGTATTTCGATATTTATATCAAGTCCTAAAAGTAACTTTTAAGTTACAGTTCGAGTTGTGGAACATGGATGTAGCATGAGACGGACAAAAATAACGTAAAATGTTAAAATAGTCACATTCTGGCAACGCTGCGATTTATGCTAAAACCGTAGACGGAGAAACCAATGGACTCAAGTACTGTGTAACCGGACATGAGATAGCGATATTTTCTAACAGTGTTGCTACTTAAGGATGGTTCCCTAAAAGTTAGGGAAGTTAGGGTAGAATTTTAACAGTAAATAAAATAGTAGACTTCAGATTATTTTTCTATATTTTATTCATTTTTAAACAAAATCAACTTACTGTATACATTTATTACTCTTTCGTTTGGTTCATATGCACGCTTAGCTAAATAATGTAGTCAAACCTTTAAATACTCCCATATAATGGCTTTTGTGAGCTGAAGTTCGTGGTTATCTAAAGGTGAACAATCGAATATATCGCCATAGCATTGAAAGAAATGTTTATGGCTACATATTTTAAAACTTTCGTGTAAAAAATATTGTCTCGCATTCTTCCGTGTAATTAAGTTGGTTACGTTTCTCTTAAGAATTTTGCGTTGGTCTCCAATCAAATCTACGACATGCTTGTATCCAAATCTCTACAAGTTCAGCACTCGATGGAAATCTGTAAGGAAATATTAAGATATGTAGGGTAAATTCTGTATTCTGTATTAGTAACAACCAAAAAATTATAATATTGAACCATTTTCCATTTTTAAAAAAACGCTATTGTACAAAACCGATAATACGTGGCGTCCAATCTGGGCGGATAAAATAAATTTGTCAAATCCAATACGTCACCCAAAAACATTTAGGCCCGTCTGCCTACGTCCTTGCTTAAGTAGCTTCATTAAACTACTCCTAGCATAAAAAAAAATCTTGAATGAATCTTGAGCCATTTCTTAGGACTTTTAACTTTATGTGCCCGATAAGGGAATATTTCGTTAGGAGTAGATTAAACTAGTTAAACAAGGACTGCTTAAGCAATTCTTATGTTCAGTGCAAACGGGTGTTAGAAAACTAGGGTAAAATTGAAAGCTAGATTATGGCAACCCTAATTCAATATCTTGGAGGTTAGGTTTTTCTTTGCTTTTGCATGATTTGGCATTTTGCAGTAAACCTTTACATCCAAATAAGTGGTTCCTGCATCGATCCACTTTAATTAATATTTGTATTGATTTTAGAAGACATATTGTTTAGAGCAATGACCAGTACCAACCTGTGAAATGTAACATCACTTAAACCTTGTTTTATTCTATTCTGAAAACCCAAAATACAGCACTGCACCATCCTGACGATGTCCAAAACACTTCACCATGCGATGATAACAATTAGATTTGATTTTAGATGTTAAATTTACGAAAAAACACAACAATCTCTCGGTCACGGTAATGTTTGACACCAAGCTGTCAAATATTGCTTGGAGTCAACCGGTTACAGCGACAGAGAGAAAAAAAGTATTAATCTTTCTCTTTCAAGCATGCTATTTTTTCATATGGCTGTTTCGCTGCGGAGTAAAAGAGACAGAAATGTGACTACGTCCATTGGTTTCTCCGTCTACGGCTAAAACCAACAGTAAAACTCAGTGTCATTGTCATTTTTTCTTTTTTTTTCTCCGTAGGGCAGGCTATAGCCAACATGGCCATACCGCCAAAACTTCTATATGTTTTGCGTACTTTAATTGTTAAACCTATGACGAAGGAGAGTGTAAAAATAGATGAGATGCATCACTCTCCTTTTATTACAGTAAAGCTGTAGAAACTTAATGCCGAGTTTCATATAGAACACGAAAAGTTGCATGTTTGCATCATTTGCCCATACTCGTGCACGATAACGAACCGATAAAGGTTAATAATCCACCTTTATTACACTTTAGCACTCAAAGAATCACAAGTTTTAGGCTGGCCAAGTTTAATGATCACAAGTTTAATGATCGTACGATAAGTTTGGCTGTGTAAACACGCTTTGTTAGCCGTGTGCGTAACTACTGGGGGGCTATTCCTGCGCGTGAGATGAGATGAGATTTTATCTTGGTCACTCTCAGACCTACGAGTATGACGTTTCAAACGAGAGCAACAAGGACGAAAAAAAGTGAGATGAAAATCTTAAATCTCCGAATAGGGTCCCAGTTCCTGGGGGGCTATTCCTGCGTGTGAGATGAGATGAGATTTTATCTTGGTCACTCTCACACCTATGACGTTTCAAACTAGAGCAACAAGGACGCAAAATGGTGAGATGAGAATCTCAAATCTCCGAATAGGGTCCCTGTTCCTATGTCAATGTTCTTGAATGGTAAAGTTTGAAGTCAAAACCCCGATTACCGCCTTGCAGAGGCTAGAAAAGGAGCACGAACGAATGGTGAAGTTGGTAGTACATAGTTAAACGTTATGAAGTTTAAGTTTTAATTAACGAAGTGTTTAACGGACCGAATAGGGTCCCAGGACATACGAATTGGGCGAATACAAACGAGCCTTGTAACACGAAACCATATTTTCGGTTCCCGCCAAAAACTCACATTTCATTAAAAAAAATTAGTCGGTTTTTTTGTCTAAAGAGCAGGCTAGAATCATTAAAGGCATACTACCTTGGAACTTAACATAATTATTGTTTCGCCTCCAATTAGAGTGTTAAGCTGCGTTCAGACGCAGAGTACGGGCGCAAGCATTCGAACAGTGGCCCTATTCGGAGATTTGAGATTCTCATCTCACCTTTTTTCATCCTTGTTGCTCTCGTTTGAAACGTCATGTGTGAGAGTGACCAAGACAAAATCTCATCTCACGTGTAGGAATGGCCCCCCAGGCTGCTTGTGCTCGTGAAAGCCGCCGATCGGGCTGACTGTCGGTTTTTCGACACATTCCAAAGGTTGAATGTGTGAAGCATGCGCTCGTGTGTATTTTCACACGCGCTCGGTCGCTCGCAGAGTTATTTGGCGGGAACAGAAAAATTATGTTACTCTAGTTGAAATAATTAAATATTTAAAAATAATCTTAATATATATAAATCTCGTGTCACAATGTTTGTCCTCAATGAACTCCTAAACCACTTAACCGATTATAATACAATTCGCACACCATGTGCAGTTCGATCCAACTTGAGAGATAGGATAGTTTAAATATATATATAAATAATAAACGCGAACGAAGTCGCGGGGTGACAACTAGTAGTATAATAAAAATTAATATTAATTTATCAATAAAAATGATAAATAAATAAATTCACACACTTCCACACACGGTCGCCTGACCCCAAACTAAGCAAAGCTTGTACTATGGCTGTCAGAGACTGATATACATACTTAGATATTTTTAAATACATACTTAAATACATATTAACACCCAGACATAGAACAAACACAAATGTTTATCACATAAATGTTTGCCCTAGGTGGGAATCGAACCCACGCCCCCAAGCTCAGAAGGCAGGCTCACTACCAACTGAGCCACTGAGGCAGCAATGATAGTAAAGTATTTTAAAATATTTAGTAAATAATATTTATGTTTACTAAATTTTAAAAAATACTTTACTGTAAGTTATTCTACAGTAAAGTAAAAGTATCCTTTAGTATATCTAGTCTTTTCTTTATCTTTAGTCTTTCAGTATTTTTTTATCTAACGTCCGCCCTGCTTGCTATGGCTTGCACTACTCACACTACTGGTACTGGACTGGCGCGCCGCCGCGCCCTTGTACGTGTGAACAAGGGGGCTATTCCTACGCGTGAGATGAGGTGAGATTTTATCTTGGCCACTCTCACACCTACGACGTTTCAAACGAGAGCAACAAGGACGAAAAATGGTGAGATGAAAATCTCAAATCTCCGAATAGTGCGCGGCACTCCAAGCAAGGAGTGCCGCGCGCGCCAGGCTGCACGCCCCGGGCTGCGCGCCGCGCCTGACAGCAAGTGGGGTCCGGCTCGTGACGTCTCGTTGCGATGCTACCAAACGATTAACTACATAATTAGCTACCACCACGTAGTACTATTAGTCATTCTGTTTCTGTGCCTCCACTAAATACAGGGCGGTGAAGATAACAAGCTTTACCACTAAATGCCTGGAAAATAAATCCCTCATAGCGATAACTTTGTTTGCTGTTACGCCTTTCCATCGTCTATTAAAAATGTCAGAAGGGCTATTCCTACGCGTGAGATGAGATGAGATTTTATCTTGGTCACTTTCACACCTATGACGTTTCAAAGGAGAGCAACAAGGACGAAAAAAAGTGAGATGAAAATCTCAAATCTCCGAATAGGGTCCCAGATGTAAAATTTAGTTTTTAAGGTTAACCGTATGGCGGATATTTAAAAAATAAGTAGTGAGATTCATAATTGAGTTTATTTTCACTTGAAGTTATGCTACATTTCAACCCGGGCGTAATATTGCAGCCACACTAACGGGAAATGGGTGTTATTTTTATCGCTTTATACGTTGGTGCGGGCAGGAATTCATCCCAAAATTAACGGCGTTTCCCGTTAGTGTGACCGCAGCAACATAAAAGTACAACTTAAATCGTACTTCTCCATTTACCTTACAGTAAACAGTGAGTAGATTACAGTGTACAGTCAACAGTTATGAGAACAGTGTAATCTGTATTATCAATGGTAATTTAGAGAGTTAGAAGAGTCACAAGACTGAAACCTAAAAATTAACGAATTTTGAATCTTTATCCTTCCAAGATGATGATTTCTTTTCTTATCTTTATTTTAAACTTACATACAGAAGTAAATGACAGCAGTGTTCTGTCATATTTTCAAATTTCAATGGTCGGATTAGCAAGCTAGTTGGTAACTTTGTTTTTCGTCATAGACAACAATTCTACAACAAAATTAACGAAAAAAATGACGGAGTTATGGCGAATCTCGCCATAATTACGTAATTTTTTATGAGATAGTTAATACGTTTTGTGCGTGAAAACACACGTATGAATGAAGAAGTACACGATAAGTAGTTCCGCACACACAAGCCGCGTTGCACAAAGTCTGGTAACATAGTCTGGTCAGATGACGCTTCGAATGTATGACACAGACCTAAGAAACAATCTTAGCGATAATATGTTTCGATATCTAAAGCTCGTGAAAATCGCTACAAATCAATGTACAATTTAAATTATCTGATATGTGTGTCATCATCATGATTTCAGCCGGAAGTCGTCTACTGTGTGTGTGTGTAGTTTCAAACATGTGTATGGAAGTCGTTGGTGAAATATATCTTAACATATTATCATTATTGCACGCTTTAAAGGACGTGATAGGACTACAATATTTTACGTACAACGATTTAACTACTACCTATTATAACACATATAACAACAACATTGGTAACAATTGAGCGTTAATCGAAATACTACTGACAGCGGAAATGATAGACGTGCCGATTGTGTTTACTCTCTGAACCTAACTAATCTGACATAACTGAAGGTCTCTCCACACTCGCGCGGCTCGCGGTAAGAATCGCGGCAAACTGTCACAATTCCACATTCGCAGAGGTTCGCGTGTAGTCCCCTTGATTAAGGCTTCTCAATACTCGCGCGCGGATGACGGTGTTAATCGCGGCCAGACTGCTAGTTCCACATTTGCTAAGATTTACGTCTAATACCCTTAGAACCATTCACGCGGCACAAAACACAGGCACGAGGCCTGAAAGCGACGCGAAGGTGCAATCGCGACACGAAGCAGCGAAGAATATGCGAATCGGTTCCACACTCATAACTCGCGCTTTGTAAGCGCGCTAAGCGCGGTGGTGTGGAGAGGCCTTAAAATTTTCTACATTATTTTCCTTTCAGTGTGTAAGAAAAGAATCACACTAGTTTTAGAGCTGTCAAATTTAGTTAATGGATACATCCATGATCCAAAAGACAAGGTCTAGCGTTCTGGGAGCGATCACTTGATGACGTCATTCGTTGTCGACTTTCGAACTTGTTGTAAATGGGCTTATTTCTTTTATATGGTCTTGCTTCGGCTTATTTCGGTCTGCGAGTTGCCCACGTGACCATTTTTGACTCTGAACGCTATACTTGGCAGAGTAGTAGGATTCAAGAAAATTCACTTTAAATTAACTGTGCTAATTGACATGACTACAAAATTACATTTTAAAATCTATTATTTCACATTGACTTTTTCTGGAACATACTACTATTTCTTTCTTGCATTTTAGTAAATTATAATTAAGTCAGCACCTAATACTGCCTCTCTAGAAAGCAAGATTGAATCTTTCTTTACAAGGAATAACAAAAATAAACAAACGTGTGCGTAACTTCAGCTTCCTCATAGGTGATAGAATAGTTTTACCTATGCCAATATTTAAAGCATAATAGCTGCAATCAAATATCCTAGTCTTAGTTTAGCTGCCACAAGAACTTCGTTAATATGAGCCATTTACTATGTGTCAGCTGGAGTGACACAACCTCAGCTCGCACATCCAGTACAGGCAAACCAGTGAGGTTAGGGTTTTGGACAATAGCTAGAAAATTAAAGCATAATAGCTGCACAAGGTAGGAAAAATCTGAACGATGCTACTTAAAACATGTAGAAGCTATGATCAAAAAACTGTGTGTAAGCTGGTGTTGTGTCACTTCAGCTACTCATCTCATATCTTCCAAACGAAAGAAGGTATGATTATGCATTTTAGCTCAAATTTTAAAGCATAATTGCTGCCATTGGCAGCAAAATTTTCAAGTCTCTGGGTTATATACTTTCCGAGTTATAAGCTAATACCTATGTGTAAGCTGAAGTTGCGTCACTTCAGCTGACACATGTTGAATCGACGAAACTATCAAACGTAGAGTTTTCATTTAAAGGGCAAAAATTAAAGCATAATTGCTGCCATAGGCAGCAAAATTTTCAGATTCCTAGACCTCGTAGTTTCCACGTAATAATCAAAAAACAGTTTTCGCGCCAAAAAATTCAAATTTTTGCTTAAAAGCGGCGTTGCCGTTCCGTGCGGTACATTATTGCAATTCAATTTGATCTTAGCGCGCATAGTGTTAAAAGTCATTTTAACTTGTGTTCAAAATTCTTTTAGTTTTGTTTAGACTGAGAGCCCCTGAACCATATGGAACTAAGAATGCACCTGTAAAATTTGAAGGCAGATTCTTATGACCTTAAACAACGACGAAGGTTATTGGTTTTGGCGTGGCTTGTTCTCTGTAATTTGGCTAACAAAAAACGACTGAGAGCCGCTGAACTATATGAAACTAGGTATGTATGTTATTTTAAAGATTCTTATGAACTTAGAAGACGAGATAACTAGACTAGGAGCTCCCTGGTCTTCTGATTCTTCATGGAACAACTGAAATAACACTGAAGTAGTTATCGAATACAGATACTTACCTACTTACAGGCTATGGAAACTGACGTGGTTTTCACACATTATGATTTTATGTAACGGGAATCACTTACTTATGCGGTTGAAACAATAGTCGGAATACGAGTAATTCCCGTATCATAAAATCAAAGTACTTACAGACTATTAAAATACATTTTACTATCTCTTACCCACACATTAAACATTTATCTTCTTGATTGAATCAGGCGTTACTTTGCGGAAGTTCATCTTCAAACTTGTTAAACACCTACACTACTTACTTACACTAGATATTGTCCAAGTAACAAATTTATCTTCTTTACTATACAGTGGTTTGTCTTTCTTCTTTATTTTAATTTTTTAATTTTTAAATTAGTAAATGTACTAGATGGCACGCGAAGGGTGTAGCGGGGTGGTGGGGCAAAAAAATTGGTTCGCCATGCCACTGTCTACCTCGCGCCTGTGACGTCAAGCAGCCATTATCTGGCGCGCGACGTCTTTTGTTAGCCAAATTACAGAGAACAAGCCACGCCAAAACCAATAACCTTCGTCGTTGTTTAAGTTCATAAGAATCTGCCTTCAAATTTTACAGGTGCATTCTTAGTTCCATATGGTTCAGGGGCTCTCAGTCTAAACAAAACTAAAAGAATTTTGAACACAAGTTAAAATGACTTTTAACACTATGCGCGCTAAGATCAAATTGAATTGCAATAATGTACCGCACGGAACGGCAACGCCGCTTTTAAGCAAAAATTTGAATTTTTTGGCGCGAAAACTGTTTTTTGATTATTACGTGGAAACTACGAGGTCTAGGAATCTGAAAATTTTGCTGCCTAGTGCAGCAATTATGCTTTAATTTTTGCCCTTTAAATGAAAACTCTATGTTTGATAGTTTCGTCGATTCAACATGTGTCAGCTGAAGTGACGCAACTTCAGCTTACACATAGGTATTAGCTTATAACTCGGAAAGTATATAACCCAGAGACTTGAAAATTTTGCTGCCAATGGCAGCAATTATGCTTTAAAATTAGAGCTAAAATGCATAATCATACCTTCTTTCGTTTGGAAGATATGAGATGAGTAGCTGAAGTGACACAACACCAGCTTACACACAGTTTTTTGATCATAGCTTCTACATGTTTTGAGTAGCATCGTTCAGATTTTTCCTACCTTGTGCAGCTATTATGCTTTAATTTTCTAGCTATTGTCCAAAACCCTAACCTCACTGGTTTGCCTGTACTGGATGTGCGAGCTGAGGTTGTGTCACTCCAGCTGACACATAGTAAATGGCTCATATTAACGAAGTTCTTGTGGCAGCTAAACTAAGACTGGGATATTTGATTGCAGCTATTATGCTTTAAATATTGGCATAGGTAAAATTATTCTATCACCTATGAGGAAGCTGAAGTTACGGACACTAAACAAACACTAAACTCAGATGGAGAACAATTCACAATATACTTATGTTTTTTTAAGTTGTTCAACAGTTACAACAGTTTACAGTTATGCACTGTTGTTGTCCCTGACTAATTGACTGCGATGAAAAAGACAGCAACATTTTGACTACTGAATATTCAGATATATTATAGCGATATGGTACATGTTTTCAAAAAAATGACTTCTTTGACTCGGCTCTGATAGAAAATCACCATAGCATAAAATACAAAATCGCATGTACAATAAAATTTATAGACCACACAGACTTTTTTATTGATATTATCAACTTCAACTTTTGGTTAATGGCTTTTGTCTGTTGATATTATACCATACAACCTGCGCCCCGCGGTTTCACCCGCGATTAAAAACTATCCTATGCTATTCTAGACTATAATCTATCTCTATGCCAAATTTCATCCAGATCTGTTAAGCCGTTCTGGCATAAAAGAGTAACAAACATCCATCCATTCTTACAAACTTTCGCGTTTATAATATTAAGTAAGATTGTTTTTTTTTTTACTACGGGGTGTTGTAAGTTTGACGTGTGTGTGTGGCATCGTAGCTCCCGAACGGATGAACCGATTTTGATTGCCTTTTTTTGTTTGAAAGGTGAATTACTCGGGAGCGTTCTTAGCTATGAAAATTGGTGTTGATGGAAATTTTCGGGGGTTTACTAAATTTTGAATTTATACTTGTAAGCTATGATGATATATGGTTCTTTGTCAGTGACGTCAGAAAAGTGCAAGGCTTTTTCTGTCTGAGCCGAGCCTATAAGTTATGCAAATTAATGTAAGTACTATTACAAAATACAGTGATTTTTTCGTGGTTTAGCTTTGACACAAGATAACGTGTTCTATATCAGTAAGTTGCGGTGGAACAGATAAGTAATGTGCGATTGAGTGTTGCTGAGCCATGTAACCATACACGGTAAAACACACGCTATGATCGAAAAGGAGTCATTGTACATTGCTCCTTTGTGACATTTTGCCAGTATGCTAGAGAGTCACACGTCGGTCTAAAGCCGGAATTATACAGGCCGGACGTAAGGAGAGGATGCAGCGCAGACAAGGTTCAGGCGCGGTGCCGCATCAAAACTTGTTCAAATAAGATTAATGTAGTAGGTGACGTTTTAAATGACAGGCGCAGGCACGCCTCTTCGTCGCCCTACGATGAGCCTGTATAATTCAGGCCTAACGTAGGTAGGCTCCGCCTAACCACCCCAATTTCTACTTCCTACTAACATCATAAATGTGAAAGCATATGTTTGGCTGTTTAGATGTTAGTAACTCAATCACGCAACTCAATTAAATTTGGTATGGTAAGCCTTATCCTAATATACCCTGGATTTAACACGGGCTACTTTTTAAACCCAAAAAAAAAACTTTGCTTTAGGATAGAGGCCAAAACCACGTTATATTCTTTTATAGAGGTTGTATAGGTGGTTGAATTTGTTGTTTACTTGTTGCCGCTCTTGTCCGCAGACGAGTTGCTCGATGCCTGCTGCGCCATAGCTTGCGAATAGGATATGCTGCCTGCAAAAAAAAAAAAGAGTAGCTTTTCTACCTTATATAATCTTTGTCTTTAAAAAAAGTCCTCTATTTCATATAACATATGGTCACGCCTCGGGGGCGAGCCTGTCGCCATACACCGGGCTCCAGTCATGTAGCAGATGACATACAATACGCACATATGTTCATAGAGTACAAACGTACTACTACAATCGTACTAACATAAATGTAAAAGTTGGTTTAATCTCTCAATCGATTTCGATGTAGGCTTATAACCAGAACACAAACTAATTATATACTAAGACAATTCAAACCAGAATAGAATTACAATATCATCCTTCACCAGAAGTGGAGGGTAGAAGAATTCTAACATCTACCTTTAATTTTCAAACACGTGAAACATGTTTATTCTACATATCTGTAAAAAATATATAGGCGTCGACTTGTAAACCTCCTCCGTTTCGTCGGTTAAAAATCGATGTATGTATGTGTTTCCGATGGATTCTAAAACGGCTAGATTGGTTTATTGGATTTTGATGTAATTTGTAGGCAATCCTGTGAAGTTTGGTAGCGATCAGATCAACAAAGCGGCCGTATCTATTGCTATTAAAATTCATAAAAAAGCAAAAGTTAAAAAAAAACAAAGAAAAGTTGTATACTTACTTTCGTAGCGAAATTTGCTACGCTCTGATTTCGTAGCGCCCTTGATCTTGTTGTAAATTAATGCCCCCTTCTTAGCCTCCTGCGGCTTGTAGGTCGTGACATTATCCTGTCAAGAGAAATGTGATATTTCAAGTTCCGATACTACAAAGTTGTTAGAAAATTAGGCGGTGAGTTAAGCGCTTAATAAAGTTAGTAAACGAGCACTAGCGGATCGAAGAGACTCGAAGAGCTTAAGCCCCCATATGATTCACACTTTACAATAGCCGAAAATTATCTACCTTTAAAAAGGTTACCCTCAACTAAGTCTAGCCAACCTACCTTGATAGCGCTTACTTTCACGGATGTCAAACCGGAAATCCTAGATCCGTCACAATCTTCGATCAACAACTACAAGAACACTAGACAAGGATACATTCAAAAAGCCGACAGCCAACCTACATTAAAAACATATTGTCCCGCCTATCCCCCGAAGGAGCTGGCAGAGTTGTAATACAACACCCACACTTCGCCGGACGATATTCAGTCCCAAATGTGACAGGGGGCGAGCCTGTCGCCATACACCGGGCTCCAGTCATGTAGCAGGTGACATACAATACGCACATATGTTCACACAATGAACAAATTGGTGCAAGCCGTGGGCTGGTTTTGAACCGCTCCCTCTGGCTTGAGAGGCGGGCCTTCTCCAACTAGGCTATCATCGCTTCCATTCATTAATGGAGATGCAAAATATAACAAAAGAATGAGTACTCACGTCATCCCAATTCTCGCTGCAGGCGAAATCCTGCTGAGCAAGGTGAACTTGCACGTGCGGACGACAGTCGTCATCGGTGATAAACATTTGGGAGTCGAGCATCCCTCGCTGCGGGCAGTTGGCCACATGATGCTATAAAGTAACATTGAGGATATCAGAAATTAAATAACTCCCAAAATTACATGTCAAAGTTTAGTATTAGTCAAAACCATAATTAGCAGCTTTTTAGCACTAAGAATTAAGATTTTGGTTGAACACTGGCAGAAGGGCTGAAACTTAACATGCATGTAGTTTTCATATTATGTTCTTCATTTCCAAAGTAGAAACACCTGGAGAACTAATTGTTTCCCCGAGTTTCCCTGTTTTTTGTGTCCCAAAATACAGTTTTAACTTGTAACTGGGGGAAACAATTAGTTCTCAACAGTGAGAACTAATTGTTTAGGTTGCATCAGAAAAGAAGAACATATCAGAAAGCTACATGTATGTTAAGTTTTAGCCCTTTTGCCAGTGTTCAACCAAAATCTCAACTCTTAGGGTTAAAAAGCTGGGCTAATAAGGAAATATAATTAATTATTGTCAACATCGAGGTTTGCTTAACTTGTGGTATCAAGATTTAGCTGTAATAATGAACAAAATAGAATGCCTTAAAAGAAAATGACAGGAGAAATTACACAATATTTTGATTGAATTTCGGCATTGCTTTTTTTATGCTACTTTTTAGTAAAGTAAGTAAACAGATATGGAATGTATGAGAAGGTATGAAGGTATATTTGACTAAACATAATGTATAGACAAATACAATACACAGAAAACAATACTTCAAATAACTATAAGTAATACTTACATTCAGCTCTTCCACCTTTATAAAGTGTGTAGCATTGAATGGGCAGGGCACAATTCGCATTTCAGAGTACTGTCTCTGGCATTTTGTCAAATGCACCTGAAACACAAAAGTAAAGTGATCTTTCATAAGTGACAGATATCAGCTATAACCTATTTACTGAAGCATCCTGTGTGTTTGACTCCCATGTTTAATTCATTTATTATTCCATTTACTAGAGTTATCTATTGTTTCATTTACTAGTCATTAATTATTCTGTATTTTACTGTTATGATGTTTAGGGTGCTGCGGAAGTTTTAAGTCATGTTTTGGAAATCGCAGCAACTATTTGTCCAATGTCATTCACACAAACCTTGAAATATTATGCCCCGTTGAGATTCATTACTGCATTTAGAGAAAACACTACACATGTACACTACTATGTTCCATTCGAGTGCAGCCATCCAACCATACTTTGCTTAGTTGCTTGCTAAATCTTGAGCACCCAAGTCGTTAAAATTAAGCCTTTTAAAAGCTTTCTCGTGCTACATGTTTGTACTGTATGGTTCAATGTCTAATTACTGTTTCAGTGTTGTAGCAACCTTCAGTGTGAACTCTCAACAAAATGGAGCATGACCATTTCTTATAACAAGCTTCTATAGGTGTAGTTATTAAACTCAATGTTGCACATTTATTTCCACTAGAAAATTTTTGAAGTGAGGGTGAAATATAAGTAACCAATTTTTTATGCTTATCATTGCTGAAATAAACTGACCCTTTATCTGAGCAATAGCTGAGCTGCATTCATATGCTATTATTAAGAGAAAACATGTGTGTTGTTTTGGGGGTAGTTACTACTAAAAACAAAGATTTGAATTGAATATACCTGCAGGCGGTAGTGTTCAACCTGGTGGGCAGGGTTGAAGGGGCATGTCACCAGTTGTTGAGGTTTGGGTTCCATAATCTGCAAATTGTTAAATTAAATGTTTAATTTTTCCACATAATGTTTTTGCTGCTAATGCCCTACAAAGGTTTGCATTAGTAAGGGAAGTGGTAATAACTAAACATTTAGTGGTGATCAAGAACAAAGAAGACATATTTTCGTTCTTGCAGGAACTTTATGGCAGAGTATTCTATTGTAATCATAAATGTGGGTATTTTCTCTAACTCTGCATCCAGAAAACACATGAACTTACATTTTTGTGTGTTCAGGCTGTTTCAAATGAATTAGTTTAGATCAGCCAACAGTTTACGACTCACTTTAACTTAAATTACATACTCTTTGAAAAATCAATATATACATAAATTCATAGTCTAATATCGGTGGTCGAAGTCAGAAGGTAAAAAATGAAAATGGACCAAAATCCAATCTTGTTAATTGGAAACAAATTTGGCTTTTTCTATGGCTGACAGACGATTAACAAACATTTTAATCCTTGTTCCTAACTATTTTGCCAAATTCTAAATAGGTTACACTGTGAAAATGTTGTACGTACCTTGACAAAAATGCAAAATGCAACTTATTGCAGTTGTAAACAACCAAGCAACAGGCGCTGGTTCAGAGGATGACTTTCCTTCAGTTTTCGGTTGAAAAATGAAAATATTGAAATTGGTTTTCTGATTTATGTATTTTTCGTTACACTGATTTACCAGACCAGCAAATGAATGAATTTAATCAGTGGCAAACAAAAAAAATCAACCTTTTTTTTTAAATTAAAAATTGCAAAAGCAAATGAACAAATATTGTCAATTTCATGATGTCAAGCTGTCAAGCAAGAGTTCAACAAAATCATTGGCAGTATTTAACATCCATGACAAAACTCCACCCACTATTATATCAATCTCCGACCTATTCACTCCTTAACCATTCCCACGAAACAGAAGAAAAACCTGGGGGGCTATTCCTGCGCGTGAGATGAGATGTGATTTTATCTTGGTCACTCTCACACCTATGTCATTTCAAACGAGAGCAACAAAGATGAAAAAAGGTGAGATGAAAATCTCAAATCTCCGAATAGGGCCCCTGTACGTAAGTACGTACATTCCGATCCTAGTCTCCGGGACAACATTGTACAACCACAATTTATGCGCATGTATCAGTGCGCTCATGTTGGCACATGTATCAGCATAAAACCATGACGACAGGATGTATTGTATTTTGAATATGTGCACTGTTGGCTTGTCTCATTCATATAAATAAAATACAATGTCCATATAATTTTGTACAACCTGCTTTTCGGAGAATAATTAGGACTAAATTTTCGGAGTACTTACATACGTTCTTAGAATCGGGCTGTGCTGTGCAAAATGTTTGTATTTGTCGTAGACGGAGAAACCAATGGACTCAAGTACTGTGTAACCGGACATGAGATAGCGATATTTTCTAACAGTGTTGCCACTTAAGGATGGTTCCATAGAAGTTAGGGAAGTTAGGGTAGATTTTTAACAGTAAATAAAATAGTAGACTTCAGATTATTTTTCTATATTTTATTCATTTTTAAACAAAATCAGCTTACTGTATACATTTCTTACTCTTTCGTTTGGTTCAGATGCACGCTTAGCTAAGTAATGAGCAGAAGTTCGTGGTTATCTAAAGGTGAACAATCGAATACATCGCCATGGCATTGAAAGAAATGTTTATGGCTACATATTTTAAAACGTGTAATAAATATTGTCTCGCATTCTTTCGTGTAATTAAGTTGGTTACGTTTCTCTTAAGAATTTTGCGTTGGTCTCCAATCAAATCTACCACATGCTTGTATCCAAATCTCTACAAGTTCAGCACTCGATGGAAATCTGTAAGGAAATATTAAGATATGTAGGGTAAATTCTGTATTCTGTATTAGTAACAACCAAAAAATGATAATATTGAACCATTTCCATTTTTAAAAAAACGCTATTGTACAAAACCGATAATACGTGGCGTCCAATCTGGGCGGATAAAATCAATTTGTCAAATCCAATACGTCACCCAAAAACATTTAGGCCCGTCTGCCTACGTCCTTGCTTAACTAGCTTCATTAAACTACTCCTAGCAAAAAAAAATCTTGAATGAATCTTGAGCCATTTATTAGAACTTTTAACTTTATGTGCCCGATAAGGGAATATTTCGCTAGGAGTAGATTAAACTAGTTAAACAAGGACTGTTTAAGCAATTCTTATGTTCAGTGCAAACGGGTGTTAGAAAACTAGGGTAAAATTGGAAGCTAGATTATGGCAACCCTAATTCAATGTCTTGGAGGTTAGGTTTTTCTTTGCTTTTGCATGATTTGGCATTTTGCAGTAAACCTTTACATCCAAATAAGTGGTTCCTGCATCGACCCACTTTAATTAATATTTGTATTGATTTTAGAAGACATATTGTTTAGAGCAATGGCCAGTACCAACCTGTGAAATGTAACATCACTTAAACCTTGTTCTGTTCTATTCTGACAACCCAAAATACAGCACTGCACCATCCTGACGATGTCCAAAACACTTCACCATGCGATGATAACAATTAGATTTGATTTTAGATGATATATTTTCGAAAAAACACAACAATCTCTCAGTCACGGTAATGTTTGACACCAAGCTGTCAAATATTGCTTGGAGTCAACCGGTTACAGCGATAGAGAGAAAAAAAGTATAAATCTTTCTCTTTCAAGCATGCTATTTTTTCATATGGCTGTTTCGCTGCGGAGTAAAAGAGATGGAAATGTGACTACGTCCATTGGTTTCTCTGTCTACGGTATTTGTGCATAACTTTAATTTATGACTACAGCCAAGATCATGCAAAGCCAAGATTTGTAGAGCCTGCTTTCTGAGGACTGGCATTTTAAAATCGGGTTGAATGAAGCAGGTCGTGCAAAACTGGCTGTACAATATACGGGGTAGCTAACCTAGCATTGGCACTTCAAGTGTATAGTTTTTACTGTTCTAAGTTTTCGACTGCAACCGCAGGTTGACATCGACGGCAAAATAGAGATGACAGTGAAAGGCAACACGTGTTGTCAACAAAATAACACCCAACCAGCTAGTCGAGATTGAGGTTATTTTTAAGTTGTGTTAATGTGCAGGACTAAGTGCCTGTAGAATTAAACAAAATGGATATTGTAAATCAAATTTTAGAGCAAGAGCAAAAGAAAGCGGAGAAATATAAACCGATCACAGTTGAAAAGCATTTAGACTTAGAGTTTGATATCGGTACCTTGCTCGCTTTGGACACTAATGACTTGGATACAAAATTGTTAAAGTAAGACTAATGTTAAAGTAATACACTTGATTACTTAGCCTAACTATTTTTTCTATGTTGTTCGTAAAATAAATTTATACGTTATCAGGAAAGGGTGTACCTACTAAGGTGAAAGGTAGTCATTGTACTTATCATTATAACTTTTACAATGACCAAACAAAGGCCAAACCTGAAAAATAAAAAAACAGTTTTTCCAAACATTTTGCCTATTATCAAGGACCTTTTTATGGAACACTGATTTTTTTCGTGATTTAAGGGTTGGTTCACCCATTCCTGATAAACCCATATTTGAATAAATACAAGTACTTACTGTATTTAAGTAAAATTCATAGTGTTACTTTCATGTGTAATGTTAATTTTAGATCAGAGAAAGCCGAGTATTTACAATCACTTACGCGCGACAACACCCAACTGTTACTAAACAAGGTGTGGGAACTCCCAACTGAACGGATAGAAGAGGCTATAGTTGTTCGCTTGCCTGAGCCCACTACCCACCTGCCTCGCGCCAAGCCGGTGCCGAAACCGAAGCCTCTCACTAAATGGCAAGAATTTGCTAAAGCAAAAGGGATTACTAAGAAAAAGAAAGATAAGTTGCAATGGGATGAACAGTTGCAGAAATGGGTGCCGTTGTTTGGGTAAGCTTCTATTTGTAAACCTATGTATTAATGTAACTCATACTATACATGCAATACTTAATATGACATCCCTGAGACAAGGAAACCTAGTAGGAGTCCTTAGAATGAGGTAGGTGTATAATTTATTTCATCACTTGTCTTTTAAAGGCTTGCAACTTGCTCAATTGTGTGAAATTTAGCAAGGAAATGTTATGCAACAATTGGATGACTTAAAATTAGGATACATTATGTTGGTAAAGTGCTAACTGCAAGATTGCAGGTGAAACTGCTAGATGATATAGTTAATTAAAAAGAAATTTCTGTCTTTTTCTTTTGTAAAGCAACCTGCAGGGTTATTGTAATAGGATGTTCCAAACCAAAAGGAGTTCATTGTACTTATCATTACAAACAACTTTTACTATGGAGCCAACCCAAAATTGCAAAAAATAAAGTCAGCTGTACCATAAATAAAAAGTTACTTGATAGTCAACAAAATGTTGGAAATTTTGTTTTTTTTTTCAATTTCAGGGCCACCTTAAAATGATGAGTACAATGATACAGTTTCCCAATAATTCCATGTAGCACACACACCAAAATCCTCATTACAACATACAAAAAAAATCTCTCTAAACTGATGAAATTGATGATTTCAGATTCAAAAAAGCAGCAGCTGAGAAAGAGAAGAATTGGGTCATAGAAGTACCTCAGAATCTGGACCCCATGACTGACATGTATGAGAAAAAAGCCAATGAAAAATCAGAGAAAGTGGCCAAGAATGATCTACAACGATTAAAAAATATTGCCAGGGCAAAGAAAGTTAAAATACCCAGAGTAGGACTACCAGTCACTTCAGATAAAGCATCTGCTACACAGGTATTTTTACTCATTAATGCCTAACTAACATTTAACACTAAATAGCATCATTTTGGTCAAGTTCAACAATTTCACAAAGAATCATACAAATAATTGTCACAAGGATGCACCCAATTACACTAAACTAAAACTAATTCTGGCGACAGTCAAGTAAAGCTCCAAGTCCTTTTACCATTCCTTTCACCAGGTTTGTATTGACAACTTTTTTTTTTCAGTTGTCAACCGCTGCAGTAGTAGCCAAAGCATCCACAGCGTCCCTTGGCAAATTCCAAGACAAGTTGCCAAAGGAAAAAGAAGCCAGGGGCAAGGGCATTCACGAACTTATTCCTGGAAAAGAGAGAAAGAGGAAACCGCCCGTGCCAACTCCTCAAGTGGAAAAAGAAAATAACTTGAATCTGCTTGACAGTATATTGAACAAGAGACCTAAAATTGACATGGATAAGGCTGTAGCAAAGCATATTCATGAAGAGAAATCAAAGTAAGCTTGTTTGTCTTGTATCATGCTAGTTCTAACAAGTTTTTTTATTCAAAAAAATTATGTAAATTAGTGGATACAATTTGTCTATTTACAATAGATTTAAACCTCTATGTATCCACTCTAAAACCTTAAAGTAACAACTACAGCTGCCTACGCTCCTGGCGAAAATGTTAAGAAACTCAATTATGTAGCCAAACGAAAAGAATTGCGTTAACTACCAAAGTTCATTCTAGCCTACAGAAACTACTACTACCTAATCTTTCTAAAAAAAAAAAGAATATTTTTTTGCTTTAATTTAGTTTTAAAGGAGTTTTTATTATTATATTTAATTACCAGTTAGGCAGTTGTCTGACCGCCGGCTATAAGCGAGGACGAGTAAATAAATATATGTAAAACACTCGCTCGGCGATGCTCGCCAACTCGCCGAGCGAGTGTTTTACATACATTTATCTATCGCTCATTGTTGGCGGTCGGACAACTGCCTTAAAGGGGGGAATAATTTAATATGCGTTTTTTTTTACTTTTTCAAATGTACCCATTCAATTTTCAGCCGCTCTGAAGATATGAAACCAATGAAGCCTTCGAAAGGTGGTGCTAAGCGCAAAGCCGGCGGTAAAGGCAATGCTACCAACTTCACAGCAAAAAAACCTAAAGGTGGAAAAGGAAAACGAGCTCCAGGAAAAGCTGTGGGCAGAAAAAGGAGATAGAACTAAGTTTACATCTCCAGGGTATTGGAAAGTGTTCTATTCAATTATAGTCTTGTAAAAAGTTCACACTTTGTTTTACTACTTAGGACCATCAGTGCCGGATTAGCCACATAGCAGGAGACAGCAAATGCTCCGGGCCCTACAGCTTAGAGGCCCCTGCACTAGAGAACATAAACAAAACAAGCCTACAGCCATTGCCTAGACCTAAGAATTAGCTATTCTCGAACTAGACATGTGGCGCCTAATTCTCCTAAATAGCCAGGTCTCAATTAACCAAGCGTGCCTCGCGAGGCATCTTATATCTCATGATATGTCACGGACCAAGTGATTAATGAGGTGACTGATTAATTATTATCCAACTTCATTATTTCACATTGTCTGGTCATTATGAATATTGCCCATTGGGCAATTTTATAATAAAGCTACATTAGACGAGGTGCGGGGAGGGAAACCAACGCGTGACACTAGTTGACCAGAGACCGGAATTGTGTTACGTGGAACTTGATTCACAGGGCAGTATAAATATGAACCGGTCATTATAATAATGACCGTCCGTAATACCGCCTCTCCTACTCAACTTCGCTATCAGAGCAAAATAAACTTTGATTGGTTAGGTTAGAAAGCTATCGTGGTTAGCTTTCTAACCGGCGGGAGCTCTGCTTCGCTCCCGCCTTAGCCTTCGTGGTTATTTTTTTATAACAACCCGAAACTTTCCCTACTTAAATGACTTTTGCCTCTGCCCCATAGGTGATGGACATTATGCCCTGACAATATAATTATTCGAGTAGTTATCAAAATGCCCTCTCTTAGTGGTAATTTCTTAAAATGCCCGGCATGTATAATTAATGACAAATTTATCACTTGGTTAACAGATATACTAGACAACATCACAACACTTTCAGAGTGAATGGGTTGTTTTCGAAGAAAACCAACAATTCAAAGGCCTCCTACTCCTGTTCACATTTGCTACGGCCCCGCGCTTGCTTAATAGAGCACTGAGGGCCGTGTTCACCAAACTATATATATAACTTAAAAAAATTCGTTTTTACTCAACTGATCATGAGCAGTGATCAGAGGAAATTATATTGCTTTTGAGACAAGTTAGATTCTTTATCGGGTAATGTTTTCTTCAAAGCGGCTATACTTTTTGATGAGGTTTTGTGTAAATAAAATATGTCTAGTGGTAAGTCCTTTTCTGGATTGATTTAATCAAACAAATTAGATTGTACTTTAATATTTATTCCATCAACAATTCCTTTCTTTGGCATTACAATTCCATAGTTAACACATTCACAAACCTTTGTTACAACTACATCAGCAGACTAATACACATATTGAATACAATAATGATATATTCCCTTACTTGGATAATAGGAGAAGGTATAATACTGTATACCGATAACTACGAGTACTAACAAACTACAGCGAGTCTATAAAGCTTATTGGAAGCATCTACTGCTACCTATTAAACGTCTCTAAACCAGCTTAACTCACTGGTGGTACACTTGTATTTTGTAGATTAAAAAAGAGATGATATCTTGGTCTCTCAAGACATTATTTCTTGTTTCCATTAATGTCATTATTTCTCAGTTGTTGTTTTATTTATGTTACTTTTACTTATACAAATGCATAATACTCCAGTGCATCAGTTTAAAAAGCAGATATTTAAAAGTAATTTACATTTTCGCGACAAAAGTTTAGACCTTGTAGTAGTTCATCTGAATGACTATGTAATTATATGTATGTATTAGATAATTATGTGGACTATTTCGGACGGTCATCAGTTGTACATTATATTTACATGCAACAAGATTTGGAGGTATAAACATTTGACATGGTAATCATTTATCACATAGACACCAGTGTACCACCAGCCTATCATCTATCTGCCGTAACCATACTAAAATATTTTTAAAATTCAACAAGTATATTGAGTACTATTACATATTATATTTAAAAAACATTAAATTTTGCTAAAATAAATATACAGATATTAATTATCCAAAAAATAAGTTCCTATATTATTAATTATCATGGATTATATGGTATGTAAATATTTGTCTAGGTATCTTTTAAAATTTAATTTAACGAAATAAACATGACTAGTTCTACGGCAGATCTTTATAATTTCTGAGCAGTTGGGTTGTAAAGTTACCACCTAATTAAGAAACAATAGTACAGACATGGACGTAGAAAAAAAGTCTTTAGTCTTTTTCTCTAGACTTTTTTTCTACGTTCATGAGTACAGATATAATAGTTCAAGGGCGCGTCTTCGTAGACATTTAGGTACAACAATATTACATCTCAAAACGTCATTATAATGCCTTGTTTAGCCTTTTTATAAGAGGATATAAGTTTCTTGAAACGAGGCCGAATCAGAGATAAATACAACCCAACTGCGCCATTAAAACATTGCGCAACGAATCTCCTACCGCGCTCCTTAACGACTAGTATTGCTATATTCGGCTAGACTACGCTAAATATCTACTTACACAAATAGATAAACGATTGTCAGAAAATAGGATTTTTGATTTCTTATGATAAGCAAGACTGAATCACAAATACAAGATCTTTGTAAATAGAATACGTATATAAAGCTTACATTCACACTGTTAGGGCGAGTCAATCCACGCTTCTACTCATTTAATACAATTCAGGCATTTACAGCTTAATTTTTTTGATGATAATAATAGTTCATATACGGAGTCATTCAGTTAAAATTGGCGACAATTATGTGTATGCATTCATCTAAAAGAGTACCTATTTAAAGTATATGTTAGTAGGTATTTTACAATTAATCCTACAATATAAAAAAAGATCGATATTAAGAAATCTAAATCTGTGTCAATTTTCAAGTAGGTATACCTAAGTAGTTCTTGAAAAAAATATCACATCTGGTCTTTTTGACATGCATAATTTTGCACATGATCTGTCCATTGCAGATAGAATAAAAAAAAAACTTGGTTAGATCTTGTGCACATACATGATTTTTTAAGAAAAGTTGGCGCTACGCATTTTGGCATACTTACTCGTTTTCAATAGAATTTAAATTAGATTATCAACTAGGTATTCGACCAACTAAGTGATTTGATGTTACTTCGATAAAGTAGTTAGGTAAATATAATCAAACTACGTCCAACAGCCCAACTAGTTGAGCATGTGAAGAAGAAGCAAAAATCAATCACTGAATGACCTACTAAAATTAACTAATTAAATGACAGTTTGTTTAGAAACAATAAATAACTAAAATATAACAGTTAATTGCAATGAAATATTCCTTTACATTAATTAATAAACAACCTATCTAAAGTTTAAACAGTAAAAACCAACTAACTACCACATTGTGGCGAAAATACATAGTAACAGACAATTTCTTTAAGAAATATTATTTTGACTAAGAAATTCGATATAAGTGTTAAACACCATAACAAGTAATCGATTCCATTATGAAAAAATAATATATTTCATAGCCATGCATTTGAAAGATATCATGTCTATGTTTAATAAGATAAATGTATCAAACATATATTTTATGTGTATATCTACTTTTTAACAATTTCTTTTAAAACGTAATTAACATTATTTTGAAAGGAAGAAAAATAACTGATAAAATTTCCTTTTTCAACTATCTAAATAACCCTGTTTTTACATTGAGGTTTAGTTGTTATGTATGAGTTATATTTTCTTTATTTAAAATAAAACATTCGTTAGTTGGTTTCAAATGAGTAGGTAAAGTAATACAACCATACTAAGGAATATACAAGTATACTTCGATCAGATAAACGTCATAGATGTAAAGTCTCAATACGCAAAATGACACCTTGAAAACAAGTGTAAGCCTTGTTTTGCTATCAGTCGCTCTGTGATCACATCGGTGTCACGACGACGCGACCCCTAAATGTGCTAAAAACCAATAAAACACTTTAAGAAATGGCATCAACGTAATGTGTGCATATTTGAATGAAGTTATATGTATTTCATTATTTTTATTAGAACGTAATGTATCGTTACGGTGCCACTGTAGAGGTCTGATTTTTAATGAGTCACGACATACTCGTATATCTGATCAAAGCAAGTATAAAAACTTTTTAAGGTAAACGGTTTTAATCTTTTAATGTATTGTCACGGAAACTGAATGTGTGTGCAAAGTTAAACTTACTAAACGGTTTTATTTAGCTTCACTCGTTTGTTTATTTCTTGAAATTGAACATGAACATTTCTTGAAAATTTCTTGAAACAAGAAATAAACAAACGAGTGAAGCTAAATAAAACCGTTTAGTTAAAAAGTAGATACTATACCATTATACTCCATATACAGGGTGCTATATTATTCATTAGCATAACTTCAATGCGTTTTTGTGCACAAGTTATTAATTCGTTTAGAAGAGTAATGTAAACGCACTTTAGCCCCCTTACAAATTTTGTGTAGCGGATTAGGTAGTATAGTCTTTTAAATATTTGAACTCGGTCAAAAAAGACAAAACACTGTATACCTAACTACCCCGAGGCTATGCAACTTTTTTCTAGTAAGGGGAAACCAGGTCTAGCGGTGTAATCAAAATGGTCGCGCGGGTGCGTAGAGTTCGCTCTATTGATTTTGAGCCTTATATAAGAGCCTTTTAAAAAAAAAAACTCTAATAGGCTTATCTACCACACGCACCAGCTTCACGACACTTTTGAACACACACCAACTGCGCAGGCCAGGCTTAAACACGGAACACCGCGCGTGTGGCTGGTAAAACTGGCACGGCTTGCGCGATTTTTTACTTACCTACGTAAGTCGAAAAGACCGTATCGTTACCTCACGCTCAGTTAAGAACGCGCACGCCTCAGTTAAGTAGATACGTAAAATAATAAAAAAGTGTGGTGAAGATTGTGTCACAATAGATTTGATGGATTTTTTCATTTTCTTGTATTTTTATCAAAACTAAAATCAATCATTTAGATTTCGATAATTTTGTTCTAGACGTAATTAGTTTCAGGATTACAAAAGCATGCCAATGAATTTGATAACACCCTGTATTTTACCATTATACTGTTTATGCCATTATGTATGAATAGTCATGACATTAATGACGGTTAAGATACAACATACACAGAAAAAAAACTATTCTCCTATTAAGACAATATTTATTGGCCAAGAATAATAATGATTTATATATGGCCTAAACAATGAATTCTTGACATTAGCATATTATTGTTTTAAATTGACTGTCTTAAATTAAGACATGTATTTTTAATTCAAATCAATATTATTCTCAGATTAATAACTATGAATTCTAGATCTGAGGTAGCATGTATTTTTATTCCAAATTAATATTATTCTCAGATTAATAACTATGAATTCTAGATTTGAGTTAACATGTATTTTTGTTTCAAAATAATATTATTCTCAGATTAATAACTATGAATTCTAGATTTGAGTTAACATGTATTTTTGTTTCAAATTAATATTATTCTCAGATTAATAACTATGAATTCTAGATTTGAGGTGTCATGTATTTTTATTTCAAAACAATATTATTCTCAGATTAATAACTATGAATTCTAGATATAAGCCGTCATGTATTTTGATTATAAATTAATATTATTCTCAGATTAATAACTATGAATTCTAGATTTGAGTTGAAACGTATTTTTATTTTAAAAATACCATGTCTTCTTACAAAAACAACTTTATTTCAATCGAAGAAGACCTATATTATTGAATTGAGATGATGTTTTAATAAATTATTCTTAAACTAAGGGTTTTTTGGTTTTCTTTTTGAGAATATAATTTCTTGTATCAAAGTAAGCTTGTGTTTTAGTGATAGAATCAAATTCTCATTATAAAACGTACTATTCTTAGGCGCACCGCAGACGACGACGTGGACCAGGCCAGGCCGGTCAATTTCACCGCGATCGATAGAACAAAGGGTATACTGCCAACCCACACGTGGTCAAAAAGACCGTGGCTGGTCGCGCCGCCAGTGCCCGCGTCACCGTGTGGGTTGGCAGTATACCCTTTGTTCTATCGATCGCGGTGAAATTGACCGGCCTGGCCTGGTCCACGCCGTCATCTGTGGTGCACCTGAATGGCAGAAAATGTTTTAGAGTATGTTATATAGATACAGAAACAATTACTGACATTTGCATTTTTTAAGATACAAAACATGTTATGCAATTAATAAATTCACTGAAATACAAGAAATTAATCTCTATTGATCAGGTAAAACAAACAAAAAATATATTAATAAGTAATGTATTTATCAAAGAAAAACATACAAAATTATTAGGCACAAAGTTAAAAACCTACTAGCCGAGCTAAATTGCCGAGTTTTGTTTCTACTCTCTTAAAATAATAGAAATAAATGTCTTGGCATGGTCTTACTCACTCGATACACCATTTTATGAGATTTAAAATAATTGAACATACTTTTGATAAATCTGCCAACTTAATTTACTAGAAAACAATATTACATATATCCAGAAGTATTTTCATGTTTTTGTTTTAGTTGTTGGTTTCGTAGTACTTCAAAATTGATTTTCCACATGGAGATGTCGTGAGCAGTGTTTTCAGGTCAGTCAAACTCTGGTAAGCTAGGTGTGTTCGGACACAGATTTTTCTATATGGTCTACGTCAGCACATAAATCCGATATGTCAGCTGTGGTAATGGTGATATTCTCGGTCTGAAAAATAAATAAAAATTTTATCTTTGTGTTTTTAGTACATGAGTATAGGTGTGCCCCAATTTATCGGTACAGTGAAGTAAGCGAGCCACTTCCTCTACTCAGTTTCTTAAAATATTTCAGAATTTTTAATAAATAGGTATTACTCAGTTTTACTCCGAGTACAGAAAATTGATTAGTGCATTTTAATTTATTGATAGCTTACACTACTACAGGGGTGGGGTGGGTTCGACCCGCAGTTTCATAGGAAATGGTAATTTCTCCGGGATAAAAGCAGTCATGTCCTTTTCTGTACCCCGGACACCGTGTATGCAAAATGCAGAAGTTCAATCGAATCTGACTGTACATACCGTCATCAACGATGTCAAGTATTCTTCGATTTTGTTCTCTAATTTAATACGTGTTCCTATAGTCGAACACAACTCTTTCAGAAGATCTCCTTTAACTTCTTGGTCGAGAGTTATACAATTAACTGAAATGAAGAATCACAAGTTTTAATCCAACAATAAAATTATCTTCATAGCAAGGTTAAAACATCTGTCTCTCGGGTTAAGACTACAGTTACTTACTTACCACTAAATTGTTCAATGATGTCCGGGGGAATATTCAAACTGGTGAGCAATTCTTCCATTTTCTCCGTTATAGGGATCTTAATTACTGTATTAATGTAGTAATCCCTTGTTTTTTTACCTAACGTAACTTAGGTTAAGTAGGTAGCTACATATATCTTGGTCACTAAATAACTACGAACACTCACTATCGAAAGATGATAAAGAACTACGTAGCACCCAATCACTTTCATCCAAATTAAAATACAGTCAAAGAACCTCTTATTAATCACTTGTATTGTAAAATAATAACTAGCGCGCACACACGATGTTAACCTGTTAGATGTAATGGCAGCCTGGGCGGCGGCCACCGAGCGAACTTCATTCGCAGTGTTGCCAATACTGATTCCGCAAAGAGCGCTAAAAAGTCGCCGGAACCATGGTAAAAAAACCTACTTAAATTTTTTGGGTTACAAGGAACCCGTTAAATTTGTTCTGCCCGTCCGTCCGTCTCAACTTATTAAAATTTGTATTTTTGAACCTTAATTTTGAAAATGACTTAGAATTCCTTGAAATTACTTAGAGTTACTTGAAAATTACTAGACTACTGATCACGGATGTTAAGCAACGGACGACACGGTCAATCTTCGTATAGATGACCGCGGGTAGCATTCACAACTGAGCATAACAACAATCGTCAAGCTGTGTCAGAGGCCCTTGGGTTGGGTGGCAAGAAACATAACCAAACCTAGCTACTCGGTCTATACTAACCTGTGTGCATTTATGGCATACTAGCTGCGCCCCGCGGTTTTACCTGCGGTCACACATTTGAATAACAATATTATTACCCTCCACTGCCATAGATAGGTCACATTTCCAGTCAGGTACGTACCTCAAAAGGAAAAAAACGGAACCCTTATAGGATCACTTCGTTGTTCGTCTGTCTGTCTGTCTGTCAAGACCCTTTTTCTCAAGAACGCGTGAAGGTATGGAGCTGAAATTTATATGACATACTCAAGTCCATGGTCTCCATGTCAACCCAATCAAAAGATACAGCTGTTTTTGCTGCTAATTTTGGCATTTTCAAAGGAAAATGCGCAACTCAAAAACCTACAGGGTACTTCCCGTTGACCTAGAATCATGAAACTTGGCATGAAGCAAGGTCTTATAACACAACCAAATGAAAAATTCCGAAAATTGCGAATTTATGAATATTTGACGAAAAAAAAACCAATACAAAGTTAGTTTGTAGTTCGATCGTATTGAAGACCATACATATCAACTACAAATTAAAATTGTTTTCTAAACTGACTAACTTTTACTGATTTTAATATTTCTTGTTGACTATAATTATTATTAGTAGTAGTACGGAACCCTTGGTGCACGAGTCGGACTCGCACTTGTTTTAGTTTCTAGTAGGTTTACACTTAGCTAAATTTAGTAGATTATTATTACAGGTATTATCATATTCATCTCATCATCATCATATCATATTACACTTGGCTAAATTTAGTAGATTAAATTCAGAAGCAAATTTAGAAGCAAGTTCAAAATTCAAAAGTTTCTAAATGATTCAGTCAATCAGAAACCACCCTTGCTTCTGAATTTAGTATCCTAACGATATCCTAACTTACTAAATGCTATTACACCATTGTAAACAGTGACGTTACCAAGTGTTTGAAATATCCTATGGTTCGAATAAATAAATTGAATTGAATTGAATAGAACACTTCACTGAATTCAGTAGCATTAATATTTTAGAAGCAGTTTCTATGGCGGTCCGTACCTACACGTTCAATCTCGATGCGTTTGGCCGCCTATGCGCTTATGTGAAACTGCCAAATATTGGTGTAATTTTATAATGTGGCAATATCAAGTGTATGAGCCAAGAATAATTTTCTTGAATTTAAGAACCATTATTTTTGAATATGTTTATATACCTACTTAGTTCAATCAAATTAATAAATGCTAAATACATCAGTAGGTACAAAGACTAACCCTTGTCTCACATGGCACGAACCATTTAACTTTCTGGTAGGTATACGATATATAATACAATATATTATGTGTTTCCAGCTTTTAACAATTAAATAACATGATTAGGTATTATAAATAAGTATACTTAGCAAAATGCAATTAATTTCGCGTACGGGATCCATTTCTATTATTGTTCGTTGACCGTTTATTACTATACTTACCTAGATCCTACTTCTTACTAATATTATAAACGCGAAAGTTTGTGAGAATGGATGGATGGATGGATGTTTGTTACTCTTTCACGCCAGAACAGCTGAACAGATCTGGATGAAATTTGGCATAGAGATAGCTTATAGTCTAGAATAGCACATAGGATATTTTTTAACCGCGGGTGAAATCGCGGGGCGCAGCTTGTAAGTAATAATTTATGAACTTTCATTACCTACTGAATAAAAGCAGCTAAGGTACCTATTAATCGCATTGTCACAGGCTTAAAATAACTACTTAGGGGCCGTTTATTTATTATTTATTAATCACGTGAGGCCAGAAAGAGGAAGAGGGGGTTTACATGTACATATTACGTGTATTTATTTTTTCGTCAAACGCGCGATTTCTAAACTGAAAAACGGCTTGTACCTACCTATACCTAGCTAGTGGGATTTTGACTAACTGTTGCCTGGCAACGAACGAAGTCCTCGCGCGCCTCGACTCGACCTACTAAAATACCTAACACGTGTCTTTTTTGCTCTTTAATCGTCACCACGTATCACCAAGAGGGGGTTAAAAATGGTAAAAAAAACATCTCGTATTATAGGCGTATGATAAGTTGTGAATAGGATTGAATTCGCATGTTTGCTATCACGGGGTGAATTTTCTGTACTTGTACTATTATTTATTCTGTGGCCTAGTCGGGTTAGCATTTGACCTTGCATTAATTCCCGTCAGTAATTTTACGAGTACAGTATTTTTTATTGCCGGAATCTTTAGTGGGCGTAACCCTAAGAGTGAGTTGCACCAACTAGGTAATTTTAACGAAACGATAACCAAAGAGTAACTGGCCGTAATGGGTTCCATCATTTTAGCAATGGTTAAAATGACGTCACAAATAACGATAACAATAACCGTCCAATTTCGGGTGGTTAGTTGTTAAGTCATATGTCACCTTGTCTGTTATCTTATTTTTTGTCAAGGAATGGTTTTTGCTCAATATCACAGTCATTTTCAACTTTGCAACAATAACACTAAGAACCTAAGTGGTTGTAAATTAGATTATCTACAACTTTAGTGCCAATAGTTTTTTGATATTTTTTTAATTAATCGTGAAGAATGGTAAAGTACTTTTAAAAAATGTTTTTGAATGGAAAGTGTAATCCTATCTTTGGTTAGTGTTAATACCTACTCAATTTCGAAACTGAATGTGTTTCACTTTCGAAATTGAGTAGGTATCTCAAAATACTCTACCGAAGAATAATCTTCTAAATAGAAGATAATCTTTGTGCTTCCTTACAAAGAAACTATAATTCTTGGTATAAATATCTTCATATAAATTATTTCTAGCATAAAGAATAATGTTGTCTTCAACGAACACTAAATAATTGGATTTAAACCAAGTATCTAATATTTTTGAATGAAAAAAACCTGCTCTTGATTGGAAAATTCAATCTTTTCTTTGGTCAACACATTCACTGTTTCGAAATTGAGTGTCTCAAAGATCTCTACCGAAGAATAATTTTCTCAATAGAAGATAATCTATATGCTTCCTAACCGAGAAACTATAATTCTTGGTATAAATATCTCCATATAAATTATTTCTAGCTTATAGAATAATGTTGTCTTTAACGAACACTAAATAATTTGATTTAAATCAAGTGTCTAATATTTTTGAATGAAAAAAAACTGCTCTTGATTGGAAAATTCAATCTTTTCTTTGGTTAAAACATTCATAGTTCTTGAATTAATACCACAAAGTATTGAATCAAGTATGTTATTCTTAGTTTTAGTATCAATTATGAGAATAATTTATTTTTATTGTAAGACTTCTGCATTTCTTGGATTTATAATAATGTTTCAAATTAAGATAATATTGTCTCATATTTAAACAATATTTTTGAGAATAATCTTATTTTTGATCTAAGCAATTTTGTAGTGGCATTTTTTTCCGTGTATACAAAGCTGTTTGAAATTTTACTTACCCTGAAAAAGTGTAAAACAACCTTCATAATTAAGTTACTTTACATCAGTAGCGGATTCAGGAGCGGGGGGCTAAGGGGCTCAAGCCCTCTCCAAAAGCATGTTAGTTTTTTACCTTGCTACAGCCTTCCCTAAGCTGTATCGTGCTTCCCAATCAAAATCCTGCATCCGCCTCTGGTAAACGTAGTCAATAACCATACATCGCTCTAACACCTAAACTACAAAGGGAGAGGATATCAATTCAAGGAATAGAAAAGTCTATAAACGATTACAACACCAATTAGAAACTGTAAATAATCACTACTTTAAAGGCTACTTGGTTACACCATACCACAAACTAGACAAACACACTTATACCTATACTGTACAGATTTCATTTTGAAAGATATAAAAATATTTAGCTTTTTCCTTCAATAATTTGTATTCACTATAAATAAGAGAAATTGGCTATGGAATGTTCTTAAAAGACCGTAAAAAAATATTTTGCAAATTGCAATATCATAGTATGTGAATATAGAATAAAATAAGCACTTGATTTTGAAACAAATAGATAAATACCTAAATATTGCCATGATTGCTTTTCTCATACATTCATTCCATTTAACGTCAACTAGTAAGCATAATTTTAATCTTGGCCATTTTATTGAATACTCTGACCTAAATAACATTTCTTGCAAACGGTGTACACATCTGATTTAGAATCATGCTTGCCTTTATAATGACATACAATATGCACCAACTTCAAATTATCCCGTGAAAATATTTGTAAATAATATCTATCAGGCTCCACACCCCCTGGCTTATTACCCTTCTCACATGCAATGCATTTGAAATTGCCACTGCACAAGCTCTCAATGGCTTCAATAACTTTTGGGATAATGGACCTTGACAACTCTATGTTATGGTCCAAATTCCAAGTTTGGAATATAATGCGTTCCTCGCGACTTCTGTAAGGATTGATGATATGATCTCCCTCATACAAACATTTCGTGTTGTTCCACAGGCCCCCACATTCAAAGACACCGTTGTCATGGCAAAGCCGCTCGTCTTCATTCGCCTTTCGGTTGAAATACGCCTCGTTATATTTGTGCGAATCGAGAAGATTCCGCAGCTCGACTAGGAATTGGTCGATGAGTTTCTTACCGCGTCCGTTTTTCGACTGAACATAGATTTCCGACGATTGTAAAGCTGTTTTTGTTTTGTAGAAGTACCCGCGCATACGCTCCTTGACGCGCTTCGACATTGACTGCTCCTTGGTTTTCTCGGACGACTCTAGCCCTGAAAATACATCCCAAAATGTACAATGTACTTATGAACTAATGTAATGTAATCAAGTTCTAAAAGGATTCATACTCATGAGCTATTTAAGTCGGTGACTAAAATAGCTGTTTATCACACTTCAATGTTTTCTTGGTTGAATGAGTAATTACACACCCTTTTGACATGCAACAAAAATAAAACAAAAACATGGGGCTAATTAAGGTTGATTAAAAACATCATAAATATAGCTGCCTTGGCTAAGATTAGCATATGAACCCTCGTATGCTAATCTTAGCCAAGGCAGCTTTACATATTTATTTTTACACAGAAAAAAAACTATTCTCCTATTAAGACAATATTTATTGGCCAAGAATAATAATGATTTATATATGGCCTAAACAATGAATTCTTGACATTAGCATATTATTGTTTTAAATTGACTGTCTTAAATTAAGACATGTATTTTTAATTCAAATCAATATTATTCTCAGATTAATAACTATGAATTCTAGATCTGAGGTAGCATGTATTTTTATTCCAAATTAATATTATTCTCAGATTAATAACTATGAATTCTAGATTTGAGTTAACATGTATTTTTGTTTCAAATTAATATTATTCTCAGATTAATAACTATGAATTCTAGATTTGAGGTGTCACGTATTTTTATTTCAAAACATTATTATTCTCAGATTAATAACTATGAATTTTAGATTTGAGGTGTCATATATTTTTATTTCAAAACAATATTATTCTCAGATGAATAACTATGAATTCTAGATATAAGCCGTCATGTATTTTGATTCCAAATTAATATTATTCTCAGATTAATAACTATGAATTCTAGATTTGAGTTGAAACGTATTTTTATTTTGAAAATACCATGTCTTCTTACAAAAACAACTTTTATTTTAATCGAAGAAGACCTATATTATTGAATTGAGATGATGTTTTAATAATTTATTCTTAAACTAAGGGTTTTTTGATTTTCTTTTTGAGAATATAATTTCTTGTATCAAAGTAAGCTTGTGTTTTAGTGTTAGAATCAAATTCTCATTATAAAACGTACTATTCTTAGGCGCACCGCAGATGACGGCGTGGACCAGGCCAGGCCGGTCAATTTCACCGCGATCGATAGAACAAAGGGTATACTGCCAGCCTACACGTGGTCAAAAAGACCGTGGCTGGTCGCACCGCCAGTGCCCGCGTCACCGTGTGGGTTAGCAGTATAACCTTTGTTCTATCGATCGCAGTGAAATTGACCGGCCTGGCCTGGTCCACGCCGTCATCTGTGGTGCACCTGAATGGCAGAAAATGTTTTAGAGCATGTTATATAGATACAGAAACAATTACTGACATTAGCATTTTTTAAGATACAAAATATGTTATACAATTAATAAATTCACTGAAATACAAGAAATTAATCTCTATTGATCAGGTAAAATAAACAAAAAATATATAACTAAGTAATGTATTTATCAAAGAAAAACATACAAAATTATTAGGCACAAATTTAAAAACCTACTAGCCGAGCTAAATTGCCGAGTTTTGTTTCTACTCTCTAAAAATAATAGAAATAAATGTCTTGCGTGGTCTTACTCACTCGATACACCATTTTATGAGATTTAAAATAATTGAACATACTTTTGATCTGCCAACTTAATTTACTAGAAAACAATATTACATATATCCAGAAGTATTTTCATGTTTTTGTTTTAGTTGTTGGTTTCGTAGTACTTCAAAATTGATTTTCCACATGGAGATGTCGTGAGCAGTGTTTTCAGGTCAGTCAAACTCTGGTAAGCTAGGTGCGTTCGGAAACAGATTTTCTATATTGTCTACGTCCGCACATAAATCCGATATGTCAGCTGTGGTAATGGTGATATTCTCGGTCTGAAAAATAAATAAAAAAATTATCTTTGTGTTTTTAGTACATGAGTATAGCTGTGCCTCCAATTTATCGGTACAGTGGAGTAAGCGAGCCACTTCCTCTACCCAGTTTCTTAAAATATTTCAGAATTTTTAATAAATAGGTATTACTCAGTTTTACTCCGAGTACAGAAAATTGATTAGTGCATTTTAATTTATTGATAGCTTACACTGCTATTTGCAATTTTAATTTATTGATAGCCCACCCCACCCCTTTTCATAGGAAATGGTAATTTCTCCGGGATAAAAGCAGTCATGTCCTTTTCTGTACCCCGGACACCGTGTATGCAAAAGTTCATGCAAAATGCAAAAGTTCAATCGAATCTGACTGTACATACCGTCGTCAACGATGTCAAGTAGTCTTCGATTTTGTTCTTTAATTTAATACGTGTGCCTATAGTCGGACACAACTCTTTCAGAAGATCTCCTTTAACTTCTTGGTCGAGAGTTATACAATTAACTGAAATGAAGAATAACAAGTTTTAATCCAATAATAAAATTATCTTCATAGCAAGGTTAAAACATCTGTCTCTCGGGTTAAGACTACAGTTACTTACTAACCACTAAATTGTTCAATGATGTCCGGGGGAATATTCCAACTGGTGAGCAATTCTTCCATTTTCTCCGTTATAGGGATCTTAATTACTGTATTAATGTAGTAATCCCTTGTTTTTTTACCTAACGTAACTTAGGTTAAGTAGGTAGCTACATATATCTTGGTCACTAAATAACTACGAATACTCACTAACGAAAGATGATAAAGAACTACGTAGGACCCAATCACTTTCATTCAAATTAAAAAACAGTCTAAGAACCTCTTATTAATCACTTGTATTGTAAAATAATAACTTGCGCGCACACACGATGTTAACCTGTTAGATGTAATGGCAGCGCGGGCGGCGGCCACCGAGCGAACTTCATTCGCAGTGTTGCCAATACTAATTCCACAAAGAGCGCTAAAAAGTTGCCGGAACCATGGTAAAAAAACCTACTTAAATTTTTTGGGTTACAAGGAACCCGTTAAATTTGTTCTGCCCGTCCGTCCGTCTCAACTTATTAAAATTTGTATTTTTGAACCTTAATATTGAAAATGACTTAGAATTCCTTGAAATTACTTAGAGTTACTTGAAAATTACTAGACTAGGTGCTCTAACCACTGATCACGGATGTTAAGCAACGGACGACACGGTCAATCTTCGTATAGATGACCGCGGGTGGCATTCACAACTGACCATAACAACAATCGTCAAGCTGTGTCAGAGGCCCTTGGGTTGGGTGGCGAGAAACATAACCAAACCTAGCCACTCGGTCTATACTAACGTGTGTGCATTTATGGTATACTAGCTGCGCCCCGCGGTTTTACCTGCGGTCATACATTTGAATAAGAATATTATTACCCTCCACTGTCATAGATAGGTCACATTTCCAGTCAGCTTTTAGCGTTCCGTACCTCAAAAGGAAAAAACGGAACCCTTATAGGATCACTTCGTTGTCCGTCTGTCTGTCTGTCTGTCAAGACCCTTTTTCTCAAGAACGCGTGAAGGTATGGAGCTGAAATTTATATGACATACTCAAGTCCATGGTCTTCATGTCAACCCAATCAAAAGATACAGCTGTTTTTGCTGCTAATTTTGGCATTTTCAAAGGAAAACGCGCAACTCAAAAACCTACAGGGTACTTCCAGTTGACCTAGAATCATGAAATTTGGCATGAAGCAAGGTCTTATAACACAACCAAATGAAAAATTCCGAAAATTGCGAATTTATAAATATTTGACGAAAAAAAAACAATACAAAGTTAGTTTGTAGTTCGATCGTATTGAAGACCATACATATCAACTACAAATTAAAATTGTTTTCTAAACTAACTAACTTTTACTGATTTTAATATTTTTTGTTGACTATAATTATTATTAGTAGGTATGTACGGAACCCTTGGTGCGCGAGTCGGACTCGCACTTGTTTTAGTTTCAAGTAGGTTTAAAGGCTTATTACACTTGGCTAAATTTAATTAAATTCAGAAGCAAATTTAGAAGCAAGTTCAAAATTCAAAAGTTTCTAAATGATTCAGTCAGTCAGAAACCACCCTTGCTTCTAAATTTAGTATCCTAACGATATCCTAACTTACTAAATGCTATTACACCATTGTAAACAGTGACGTTACCAAGTGTTTGAAATATCCTATGGTTCGAATAAATAAATTGAATTGAATTGAATTGAACACTTCACTGAATTCAGTAGCATTAATATTTTAGAAGTAGTTATTATGGCGGTCCGTACCTATAGGTGCGGACCGCCATAGTAACGTTCAATCTCGATGCGTTTGGCCGCCTATGCGTTTTTGTGAAACTGCTAAATATTGGTGTAATTTTATAATGTGGCAATATCAAGTGTATGAGCCAAGAATAATTTTCTTGAATTTAAAAACCATTATTTTTGATTAAGTTTATATACCTACTTAGTTCAATCAAATTAATAAATGCTAAATACATCAGTAGGTACAAAAACTAACCCTTGTCTCACATGGCACGAACCATTTAACTTTCTGGTAGGTATACGATATACAATATACTATGTGTTTCCAGCTTTTAACAATTAAATAACATGATTATGTATTATAAATAAGTATACTTATCAAAATGCAATTAATTTCGCGAACGGGATCCATTTCTATTATTGTTCGTTGACCGTTTATTACTATATTTACCTAGATCCTACTTCCTACTAATATTATAAACGCGAAAGTTTGTGAGAATGGATGGATGGATGGATGGATGTTTGTTACTCTTTCACGCCAGAACAGCTGAACAGATCTGGATGAAATTTGGCACAGAGATTTATAGTCTAGAATTGAGAATCAATCGAGCTTACCTGTTAAGTGAAGATTGATGATAATTATTTGAACTTCCTTGAAGAGAGATTACATAGTGTTTTACACATGCAGCACTGCGATCCTGTGGTCACTTTTCACACTATTTTAAAGTTTTTTTTTTTTTTTTTCATAACCTGGTAACCCTTCCTTTTCCGCCATTCAAGTTTAAAGTCCCCATTTCACAACCTATGGTAACCTTAGTAATGTAATTATTATTATTATTACATGTACATGTATTATGTGTACATCTACCCTTAAAAGTTAGAGTTATTATTAAAACAGTCCCACTATTGCTTAATGAAATATTAAAAATGCTTATTGTATTCAGGGTAGGGAGGGAGGGATTGAGTCACTATGTAATCTCTCTTCAAGGAAGTTCAAATAATTATCATCAATCTTCACTTAACAGGTAAGCTCGATTGATTCTCAATTATTTTCCTTCCTTTCGAGAGATTACATAGTGTTTTACACATGCAGATGTTTAAAGGGTTGTGAAATGTTATTCTCTTTTTGTGAAATCAGTGTATCAAATGTAATTAAAAATACTACTCAAATTTGGATTTAGCTTTTACTTCCCCTTAACATTCAATCTCACCCTATATTATTTCTTACTTACTTATATTGTAAGTCAACATTTACTTGAAGAATTAAATTAAAGTAACTAACATTAGGTAATGAATATAATAATGAATGTAGGTATAGTCATTATTATGGCAATTGTTAACCTTAATACCCATCTTCCTTGCAGATAGACCGGGGTCAGTAAGGATCTGCATTTTCACAATTTTGCACATACCTGAGGGTTATAAGTCAGTACACTAATACCTATCTTATGAGCAGTACTAACTGCCGCATATCTTGCAGAGTGAATAGTAAATACAGATACCTTAAGTATACCCCATTTTTTTGTCTGTCTGAGACTGTCTTTTTTTTTTTTTTTTTTTTTTTTTATTTTTTTTTTTATTTAATAATTATTATTATTTTATGTGAATGTCTAGAAAGTACCAACAATTCGTTTATGTTCTGTTCAATATCTAAATAAAGTTTTGTCTAAGTATTCTAACAGCTGTTATTTCCTCTCAGGACCAGAAGTTTTAACTCGTTGGGTTATATTAATTGTTTTCTTATATACTAATAATACTATCAATTGACATCAATGCTAGCCTTTACACTCTGTGTGAAGTAACAAGTAACTAATTTAAGTGTTAATTGTTAACAATTTACTAAATTGATATAGGGAAAAGTTATTTGTTTAATACAATGAGTACTTATTTGGATTCCATGGAAAGTTATATTTAGGTTTCAACATTCATATTCTGAATATGCCCTTAGCGGACCATTTGTTCAATACTACCTATTTGAAAACCTCTTATGGTGACAAGGCTGATTTCTGGCAGAGTAACCATATCAGCTAAGAACTACAAAAAATCCAGGGAACGGAGCCATCATAATTACCTATTTCAATACCTTAATTAATACATATTGTAAATAAAGCAAAAAATTATATCATCTTTTAGGCAATAATCATACTGCTTTTATGTAGATATCATATGATATATAGAGTGAATAATATTTCTGCTGCCAGGGTAAGTTGGGCATGGAGAGGGTGGCAGCTGCTAAATAAGAAATTAACAATTTTTTACATGGATTAAAAGCGATCAGCCAGCAAGTAAACTCTTGAATATTGAGTACCATATCGTCACGCCCTTCCCTCGAGGGGCCTGGCAGAGGTGTAATACAACCTCCGCAATTTGCCGGACGATATTAAGTCCCAAATGTCCCCAAAATATTGGGTACCATGCCTGGGAAAGCCTGAAACTATTACTACACCCTCTGCTTTATCTTGGATGATTTTGTGTAAAGTCTATAGTATCTGACAGAAAAGGCAGGAATCCATAAAACCAATATTTCTCCCAAGAACAAACGAAAGTACTTGTCAACCTTATATGCCTTCCGGTCTAGTTTTCATGACCTGAACAGTTTCCATTATTCATTTAACTTTGTTGCAAATAGTGTCCCTAGTTATTTTAACTCTCTAGTTTCTTTACTTTAAGTTAAAACTTAGTTCAACCTTATTTAAGTATTATTGTAATTTTTTTATGTTTTTTAATAAAGATCTGTTGTTGTTGTTGCTGTAAACAGCCAGTTACCATCCTGATCCATTCACATTTATTTTACCCCCAATACAATTATTACTTATAAAATTACTTGTTTATTACTTTTAATTTATTGTTAATTACTTGTAAAATTGTATGTGACACTATTATACAAATACCACCTTATTCACACCACTATTGATTCTGAACAAATTTCTACAATTAGGTTTCATGTCTAAAGTAAAAACATTTTTTAAGCAAAATAAGCCCGTAACAAACATTTCTAAATAATTGATGTGCATTTTTATTCCTCATTTTCACTTTCTATTAGCCCCTTAATAGATCACATATTATTCCCCGTCAGATTAAGGCAAATCAGAAAAAAATCTCACATGAGTAATAGTCAAGTCTTATTTTGTTATGTACCTACAAGCATTTGTGATAATTTTACTCCACCCAGTACACACCAGTTCTTTATATAATTGGGCAGTATTATGTTCATAGTAAAGAAAATTAACCATTTTCATTAGAAAGTGCTAAAAATCTGATTTATAGCCTTCTTACATACATCTATTACATGCTACTACTAGCTACTGCCTGTCTAAATTCCAAATGCCTACAAGATCTGCTAAGTTTTTTAGAAAGATCTATCCTTTGTTTAAAACCTTTTCTAGTAGGTATTAAATAATTAGTTGATATTATTTAGACTTGATTAAGATGCCCACACCTTTCTATTTCTAAACTCTTTCAGATTTGACTTGGTTGTAACCTGCACAATTATTTTCCTATTATCCCGTTAACAAAAGATAAAGTCAGTAGCTTGAATTTATACATAGGAAATAGTCAGGATATTGTAACTTAATGTCCTTGTTTCTTAAATGAGTATTTATTGGTTTCATACCTTACTAAACGGGGCTGTACTAAAGCCAAATGGTACAACATTAAACTCATAGAGCTGAATTATTCAAATTGTGAATACTTTTTGTTCTTCAGAATTACCCCCGGAGAAGTATGCATCTTTCATATCAATAAGTAGTTGTCATGAAGTAGTTAAGTGATAAAAATAACATTAAGGGGTGTATACACAGGTCCTCCATCTTAAAGCGGTTAGTTACCATACATTTATTTATTAACTTTAGATATTAAATAAGTATTTTTTACCATTTTGTAGAGGGATCTAAGAAAATATCATACAAAATTGATCTGGATGGGGACCTTATACATATATCATAGCTTCTATCTCAATTAATTTTGCTGTAATTGATGCAAATAACATAATTTCAATATGCATGGTCAGTTTTATGAGTTACACATGAGAACTATGCCCTGTAAGTAAATTAATTTGTATAGGCAGGTATTTCAATTCTATAAAAAGGATATTAAATCCTCTAACCCACGACAAGGTAGTTAGTTCCAAAATAATGTTCTCTCATTGAAGAATAAAGTAATCTAAGTACCTGATTCCGTTGCAACTGAAGTTGTATTCCTGTTATTGAGTCAGTGTTGGCCTGACTAGTTAAGGCCCACTATGTCCAAATCCTCACAGGCGTAGGTGTTGTAGTTGTGATAGGGCCCCCAACCGTTTAAAGCTGAGATAGTTGGCGCCACAGGCTCTGCTGGTCTTGCATTTAGTTGATTTTGGCTTGCTTGCTAGTCTGTTGACTGCTTTAAGCCTTAGTTCTATTGGAAAGATCCTTGGCCAAGGGTCACTAATCGGATGTTAACACTGTTTGTCTTAGTCTTCTGTTATCATGTTTAGAGCAGAGGAGCTGTTGGCTTCTGCTCAGAGACTGGTCACACACCAGTCGTGCAGCATTAGTAACAGAATTTGAACATTGATGATTTTTCTTCTTTTATTAATATATCCATTGCCTGTCCGAGGCAAGACAGAGGTGCACTGAAGTGTTTCTGTTTAACCTCAGTAATGTTATGTTTTTTACATACATATTCCGATACCTACAACAGCCTTGATTTCTAAGTTTAGCTGTGGTAGGTACAATAGTTGACAATATTTGTATCCATCTTTATGCGATACTATTGTAGATTGGAGGTGCCTGATTATCATTGTCTGATTAGTATTTCAAACACCTCAGAGTCTAGAACATTTTCTGACTGTTCATCTGTATTTGAAGTTTAGTAAATGATAAACTTAAGTTTATATATTTGTATGTATTTGTATAGGTCCGTTTTTTTATCATCTGAAATTATAGTAATTCCTTCGAGAGATGTTTGTACTTACCCATTGCTGATCAGGTAGATATTGGTACATTAGTAATGTATGAAATTATGTTAGCTCTCTGTGTTTACAGGAGTATGCAGCTACCTGATCCTGCTAGGTAATTGGCGTTGTATCCTTATGGGACGCCCTCAATCAGTTCCTGCAAGACTGCAAGTTTATGTGAACTCTCTGTATTTACAGGAGTATGGGTGGATTAGGAGTACCTATCCTGCTACATGTAAGGGTATTGGCGTTGTCCCCCTCCAGGGCACACTCACGAAACACACTCAATCCCTTGTAGCAAATTGCTTACCAAAGACTCAAGTTTAAGGTTATCTTTGAACACCATTTTCGGTCGAGTGGTTAGCCCCGCCGATCAATTGAGTCTCCGAGGTGGTAAACAATGTATTTTGTCTTAATGACCTGTATTATCGTCGAATAGGTAGATAAGAATATCCTTTACCGGCATATCCGATAGCACGGCCGGCTTCCGGCGTATTTTCTTATTTTCCATTATAGTAATTCTTCAATTCTTCTATTTCTCCAATCTACTATAAAGTGTTTAACTCTATCTTCGATCCCCTGATCTGTCCCTTTTCGTTTTCCCATTGTATTTGATGTAAATATTTTTGTCGGAAAAAATGTGTATTTCGTGACGCACAAAAACACAGAATGGCGGAAAAGGAAGGGTTACCAGGTTATGAAAAAAAAAAAAAAAAACTTTAAAATAGTGTGAAAAGTGACCACAGGATCGCAGTGCTGCATGTGTAAAACACTATGTAATCTCTCGAAAGGAAGGAAAATAATAGCACATAGGATATTTTTTAACCGCGGGTGAAATCGCGGGGCGCAGCTTGTAAGTAATAATTTATGAACTTTCATTACCTACTGAATAAAAGCAGCTAAGGTACCTATTAATCGCATTGTCACAGGCTTAAAATAACTACTTAGGGGCCGTTCATTAATCATGTGAGGCCAGAAAGAGGTAGAGGCGGTTTACACGTACCTACATATCACGTGTATTAATTTTTTCGTCAAACGCGCGATTTCTAAACTGAAAAGCGGCTTGTACCTATCCATACCTAGCTAGTGGGATTTTGACTAACTGTTGCCTGGCAACGAACGAAGTCCTCGTGCGCCTCGACTCGACCTACTAAAATACCTAACACGTGTTTTTTTTGCTCTTTAATCGTCACCACGTATCACCAAGATAGGGTTAAAAATGGTAAAAAAAACATAAAATAAAAACAACAAACGAGTACAGTATTTTTTATTGCCGGAATCTTTAGTGGGCGTAACCCTAAGAGTGAGTTGCACCAACTAGGTAATTTTAACGAAACGATAACCAAAGAGTAACTGGCTGTAAAAAAATGGGTTCCATCATTTTAGCAATGGTTAAAATGACGTCAGAAATAACGATAACAATAACCGTCCAATTTCGGGCGGTTAGCGGATAAAGTTGTTTAGTCATATGTCACCTTGTCTGTTATCTTATTTTTTGTCAAGGAATGGTTTTTGCTCAATATCTCAGTCATTTTCAACTTTGCAACAATAACACTAAGAGCCTAAGTGGTTGTAAATTAGATTCTCTAGCTAACTATTCTCTAACTTTAGTGCCAATAGTTTTTATCGTGCGATTGATATTTTTTTAATTAATCGGAAAGAGTGGTAAAGTACTTTTAAAAATGTTTTTGAATGGAAAGTGTAATCTTTGGTTAGTGTTAAAACCTACTCAATTTCGAAACTGAATGTGTTTCAGTTTCGAAATTGAGTAGGTATCTCAAAATACTCTACCGAAGAATAATCTTCTAAATAGAAGATAATCTTTGTGCTTCCTTACAGAGAAACTATAATTCTTGGTATAAATATCTCCATGTAAATTATTTCTAGCATAAAGAACAATGATGTCTTCAACGAACACTAAATAATTGGATTTATACCAAGTATCTAATATTTTTGAATGAAAAAAACCTGCTCTTGATTGGAAAATTCAATCTTTTCTTTGGTCAACACATTCACTGTTTCGAAATTGAGTGTCTCAAAGTTCTCTACCGAAGAATAATTTTCTCAATATAAGATAATCTATATGCTTCCTAACCGAGAAACTATAATTCTTGGTATAAATATCTCCATATAAATTATTTCTAGCATAAAGAATAATGTTGTCTTCAACGAACACTAAATAATTTGATTTAAATCAAGTGTCTAATATTTTTGAATGAAAAAAAAACTGCTCTTGATTGGAAAATTCAATCTTTTCTTTGGTTAAAACATTCATAGTTCTTGAATTAATACCACAAAGTATTGAATCAAGTATGTTATTCTTAGTTTTAGTATCAATTATGAGAATAATTTATTTTTATTGTAAGACTTCTGCATTTCTTGGATTTATAATAATGTTTCAAATTAAGATAATATTGTCTCATATTTAAACAATATTTTTGAGAATAATCTTATTTTTGATCTAAGCAATTTTGTAGTGGCATTTTTTTCCGTGTAAGGATTGATAAAATTAATCATACTGTGCGATGGCGCTCCACGTTGGGCGCCACTTAGAAAAAGGGTTTTATGTATTTCTTTGTGTTAGTTTCATTGGTAACAACTTTTTTTCGATACAAAAATACATAAAGTTGTTCAGGTCAACCTCGAAATTTGATTTTATGGTTTGATTAAAGTTAGAACTATGTAGGCACTGATCTCATCGTCATTGCTACAATCAGATTATTTTGTAGAAATCGAAAATTTTAATTAAAAATATGTAGTATCTCCCACCTCCTAGCTCCATCGTCAGATCAGCTCCAAATTACCAAATTCTTAGTTTTGTCATTCAAACTACTGCAAAATTTATTTCAATTTGAAAATTAAAGGATGGTTTAATTGACTTCTATGATTTTATTGATTGAATAGCTCTTTTGCCCGCGGCTTCGCTTGCAGTTTCATAGCCTTTGTCACTCAGGGATAATGTAGCTTTCAAATAGGTAGTGAAAGAGTTTTTTGAATTGGACCAGGGCTGCGCGACCGCGAATCGTATCGCCGCGCAATACGGTTCATGGTCGCGCAGCGTCGACGGCTATACTTAAAAATCATTGCAATAAGATGTCTTGGTACGTGCCCGTAGGGTCCAGAACCGGGAAATCCCGGTATCGAAAGTACTGGGAAATCCCGGTTGTTTTGATTTTCGATTTCCGGTACTATCTATACTTTCGAGACTATTATGATATTTAAAAAACATTTTTAATGCGCGAAATGGTTAATTTGACACTTTATGGTGATCTAATACCAGAGCAAGTGTCTTTTAAAGTCTTACTGTGCTTTGAGTAAGTGTTTTCCGTAGATAATTTTGAATATTTGTTACTGTTTTTGTCTTACCAAAAACTTTTAGCGCGGCATTATAAAGAAAAAATAACACTTATAGTGGCATCGTAGGGAATTGTGACAATTTTATTTCCTGGCAAAAAAACTGAACATGTTATTGTCGAAATACACGTACAATACTTGACTTACAGCTATTCAGGTCTACATATTTAGAATAATACACAATCAAATTAAACTACAAATAAAAACCCAAATCAATAAAACAACCCGTCTCTTACTGTTACCGGCGCAAAGTTAGGCGCGTAAAACTGACAGCATTACCAAGCTAGCTGGCAATGACTATCATTTGCACCAGGAAAAAGCCAAAGCGAGAGCTACAACCCTTTGTTCGTGACCCTGCCCCCCCCCCCCCCTTTTCTAGGACCAAACTTTTTCAAACAACAAAAAAAAACCAAAAAGGAGCGCCTAAATACATTCTATACGACAATGAACACAAAATAATGTGGTACCATTGTCACGTTTTTTGATCACTTTTTATTGTTGGTATCCTACGCAGCTGCTACCAGTGTGTGAACAGTAGCATTCAGGTTTGACTCAGGCTTTGACTCTGTGGCTTTTATTTCAGAAAAACTCGACAGACCAACTTTAGGAGAATGCTGCACCCTGATACTCCATGCCATAAAGCTGCCTAGATCCACTAACTATTAGAAAAGGTTTTCTAGATATGATGATCGTTCTTTCGGTCTCGCGCCTCTGGCATTATCGAGGATATTGTACCCACATAACTGTCTTGTGGTAAAACTATTTGTGTCATTTATAAAATACCCAGACATTGCTGAAAAACAGTTTGTGCTATTTCACAAAAACAGTGATAAAGCGCGTGTCTTGCGAGATTGCTCTCTAAAATTGTTCTATGGAACGAAGTTACGATGTCCTGAAGAAAAGCAGAAGAGACATGTGTCTCTTCTGCGGTCAATATAACGGTGAAGGATATCGCGCAAGACAAAAATTCGATAAGACACATAAGAATATTGTTTTGTAGTGACACTCTGTGAACATTATCTGTAGTGCCACTAGGCTCGAGAGCAGATGAAGTAAATGCGAGCTTCAAATGCTATCTTAATTTATTTATTTCGCAAGTATCTAATGCTAATCTAAATAGGTCTTGGCAAAATTCTACAAGAAAAACGTAGAGTTCAGCCTATTCTAGTTTACTACTCATGTGCTCAACTTGATTGCTAACACAAACAAAATAGCAGTGACAGCTAGATTTTGCAATAAAAATTTAGCACAAAATGTATTTATTTTTAACTTTTACTGTACTTTTAGTTAATTACTCATTTAACTCATTCTAAACTTACTATTTCTGAAAGTTTCATTAACTTTTGCACTTTTAGAAATGAAGAAACTAGCTAGTAACAAAAGTATCAAAAGAACTGGGAAATCCCGGTTCCGTGGAAGGAAAGTTTCGAAAATCCCGGTTCTCAAAATCGGTACCGGTTCCGGAAACCTTAGTGCCCAGTAGTTTTGGTTTTATTCATTACAAACATACAAATCTTTTCTCTTTATAATATGAGCGTAGAAGTGTAGATTACATTGTTTGTTAGGAAAATAAAAATTTAAGTCATTAAAAGCATGTTATTAAAAATTAGCATAGTAGATTCAGAGTTCATGTTATGGTGTTGTAGTAGTTTGTCTGTATCTGTCTCTATATGATGATGCAATCTTTTCATATCATAAAAAAAACAAAAACTGGAAAATAGCAATTTGATTTTTGCTTTTTCCTATTTACACTTATGAAAATTGTTTGTTACCTTCAAACCAATCAGGGTCCTGTGCTCGCTCACTGAGCATGGTCTTGGCATCATCAGCAGATGCAATATATTTCTGGAACACCTTAAACTTCTCTTTGATGTTGGTGGTAAGGAATTCCTTAGCTGCTACTCCGGTGTCTATGTAGTCTTTCTTGTGTGAGCGAATTAAATTATAGAAGTGGTCAAAATCTGAAAGTAGTAAAACTACTACAGTGATACCCTCAGGAGTTCGATTTTACTAATCAATTGTTTTAATTTATGTTAAAGAGTAAGAGATTGAAACCAACTCTTACTATAATTAAGCTATCTAGCTGACATGGTGCTTAATTAAGTTGAAAGTTAGGATTTTTTTCCTAGATACTGAAATTGACTTCCACTTTTATTTTTTTCTAATAATGTTAAAAACGTATCAAAACGTACCAGTTACCATTCTTTCTTTATCTTTCAATAATATGAAGAGCGTCTGTGGCGGCAGGGTCGCCAAGTATTCGTCGTCATCGACCCGCGTTCCGTCTTCAGCCACGAACAGGCGGCATTCAGCGGACCCGACATTGAACTGAAAGCGAGGGAAACGGGTCAAGGCGAGCAAATATAGGTCACGGCTACGACCATGACACACTTCTTGCAATCAAGGATAAACATCCCAGATCATGACTGAAACACGCCCCTAAACTGCAAAATTAGTCACAATTTCGGCTAGCCATACAAAAATTTAACAGTTATAATTACAAACAGAGACTTACGCCTAATTTGTAGCAAGATTTTTGTATTAATTCATCGAGATTTCCGGCGGCCACGCCGATCTTCTTCTCCCTTTTAACGTCAGTTACTTTGTACCCCTTTTTCATGGTTAATACACAGTTAGTCACAGTTCGTTAACAATACAACAAGTTGATAAAAACAATAAATGCATAGCGACAAAACAATACACTATTCAAAACCGCGATTCACTTCCATTCCAACCAAATCACGAACTCAAAATGATAAAAGAAAATGACATTTGATAAGAGTGTTGCCATTTGCCAAATTCTCTCACAATGTGTGTCTGTAGACCATCAAACTTGATAAAACTGAAACTGACGAAAGAAACGATAGAAGACTGAAAGGTTAAAAATTGTCAATAAAAAAACTAATGACACATGTTTGTCATTGTCATTTTGATGAGTTGATGTCATGTCAATTTTTCGCGCCAAAAACGAACAAATATCACGAGCACATGACGAAGATCAGTGGTTCTCAAAGTGTGTACGATGTCGACATACTATCAAAGACGACGTCGACGACCGACTACGACGCGATACGGACAATAACTTGCTAGGGCAGAGGTCCATTTCAGTAAAAGAAAAAATGAGAGCGTATAGTACGTAAATGAGAGTCGATAGTTGGTATTTTCTAAAGGTCATGACAATATTAGTATATGATTTTAATGAACAGCCCGTCAATTATTAATTTGTTCTAAATTGAGCAGAAAAACATCTCTATTCTTAGAACATTTAATATACCACCTAGATGCGACGACTTGTCATTTGTTTAAAATACTCCACAGGATATAAATATGTATAAGCAGGGAAGGGGTAGCAAAAAAACGCGACAAATTGTGTACTTGCTCTACTGACTGCGAGACTTATAGTTTGAAGATCAGTGTCGTAGTTGGATTTATAGTTGATAGCGAATAAAAAAAAAGATAAAAAGTTGTATTACAAAGTGTTTTATTGTAAAAGAACTTGTTAACAGGTATTTTCTAACTCCTTTAGGACCGGATAAACCAGATTCGCATACAAAAATTGTGCATTTCTTACTTAAGTGAACGTTTAGCCCATGGTTTGCTGAAAGTAGACAAAAATACCTGCTTGATTTACTTGAAGATTAACCTGCAACTACAATGAAACGAGGAGCTCTGATTGTGATAGAGGGCGTGGACAGGACCGGCAAGTCTACACAAGCCAAAAATCTAGGTAAATGTGGTACAATAGCACACCTATATCATGCAACAAAGATAACCAAGCGGATTTTTTAAATTTTTGTTTCGGAGACAAAAGATTTGTTAAATATTTGTATCTATTTTAGAAAAAGCCTAAAAAAACAAGAGTTGAATATATAACCTATTTATTTCAGAGACATTTATTTAGTAGGTATTTAAATCAACTCATCAATAGTATAATAATAGTTAGTAGCATCCTGATACACCAGATAAAATCATAACAATATCACTTACTAACTTAATTTGTTGCAGTTGAGAGTTTGAAGAAGCGGCAGATTTCAGCAGAATACACAAACTTTCCAAACCGAGAAACAGAAATAGGGAAACTTATTAATGGCTACTTGACCTCAAAGGTAGTTTGATTAAGTACTCATGTCTTTCTTGATATGTCGCTTTTTTATGTCTTTTTTACTTATAAAGAGTATACTTTCAGAATGAGCTATCTGATGAGGTAATCCATCTTCTGTTCTCTGCGAATCGTTGGGAGCGAACTAACTATATCATCAAGAAATTAGAGGCAGGCATAACACTTGTTGTTGACAGGTACTGCTACTCTGGAGTTGCGTTCTCAGCTTCAAAAGGTAAATAAATAATAACTTAGGTATGTTTAGTTTATAAAAATATTTAAAATCTTCACCAAATGCTTAAATTGGCTAGATGGGCTGTACCCGAGGGCTGTACTATAGGATACCATTTCAAATAAACACTACTCACTGACTGACATAATTTAAAATGTACAATAAAATATTGTCACAACACTTGTACTATAATCCATAGTAAAATAATATACTCCTCCAGGTACCTATAGCATTCCAGTCATGTGGGAAACACGGAGTGACATCAATCAATACTAAGCAAGACTGAAACAAGTCATTTACCAATTGTTTGAAAGAGATGGTGATAAGTGTTTTCTCCTGGAATGCTAGACTTTGTTTTTTTGGATCATGCTATAATCTAAATCAAAATAATAAAAAATGACATATTTCCAGTTTATATTTTTGCTCTTTATCTTTCAGGACTTGATATAAATTGGTGCAAGTCACCTGACACTGGCCTGCCCAAGCCAGACAAAGTCTTCTTCTTAACAATGCCTTTCGAAAATATTCTCCAGAGAAATGGTTTTGGCAAAGAAAGGTTGGTTTCACTCTTATCATTATCGTTATACACAGCACAAATATTCATTTGTTACTATTGTATCCTAGAGCCGGCTCTTAACTTTTTCTGCAAACGCCCGCTAAAGCGCCGATACGCCGCTCCTATTGGTCAAAAAGTTTTTAACAACAAATAGGAACACTTTCGCGGTAATAGTTTGGTTGGAGCTGCCTTTATGTGTAAATTATACAAAGTATACAAGCTAAGATGCGGCGCAGACACTATTCAGGCGTAAAACTGTAAAGTGGCGTGCCTGCGCCACGTTGCTTGTGTATAATTCCAAACACGTCGTTTTTATATAAACATGTTTTAAAACGGCACCTTGCCTAAGCCTTATCTGCGCCGCATCCTTGCCTGTATAATTTGCGCCTTACTGTTCCAAAAAAGTTATAATACCTAGTATTAGCAGTATAGTTTTTCAATTTTTTTCTCCCGCTAAAGCTCGCTACTTGAACAAACTTGAGGTCTAATGCTGATTCCACACCGACGCGGCGCACCGCGGAAACTTAACGATACCATGTTGCGTCTCGCTCTATCTGTCTGTGATTTCTCTGTAGCTGCATTTCTATCTGTATTGTATTGCTACGTTACCGCGGTTCGCCGCATCGATCAGGAAAAGACTTAAAAATCGAATCTCGTAATTTTTTTTTGTTTGCAGGTATGAAGTTCTTGATTTCCAGAAAAAAGTATCAGAATTGTATTTAAAGTTGAAAGACGAAAGCTGGGTAGTTCTGGATGCAGACAGGTAAATTCAAATTGTTCAAAATTTAAAATTAAAGCTGAATGCTTCACTCAGACTTACTCCCTCACTCAGCGTTTGACTCGGCTTTAATTTTAAACATATGAATGATATATCTGAAGCCATCCCAGCTATATTCACATTTCTGTTGTACTTTGGTTGGCAGAAGATTATAAAAAGTATTGTTATTGCAGGTCCATTGAAGAAATTCACGAGGAACTACTAGACAAGTCGTTAGACGTCGTTAAAAGCAGTTTAGATAAGCCCTTAGAAAGAATATGGATAGATACCAAATAATCTTTGCATACAAGAAAATGTTGATAATATAGTGTAAAACCTAATGCCCAGTGAATAGTCATATACTAAAAAATCATCACACCATCATCACACGACCATCATTCATCATCTATGTCGCAGTCAAATAGCAGAATCCGCCGTATTACAAAATGGCTTAGTTATGCCGTTTTACAATAGGGCGGATTGACGTTCAGCTATTTTGTATTACGGCTGAACGAACGTCCGCCGCATTGAATGCATGCTCCGCGTTCTTCAATGCGGCTAGCCTAGCCGTATTGTAATCGGGCGGGTTATGAATCGCCATTTTGGCAGAATTTAGTTCCAATATCCTACTCGCGGCGCTGCTTGCCATAACAACAACAATGGAATCGAAAATGGAAATTGTTTCAGTAAAGAAATTGTAAAAATTTAAGAATAGTAGATTCATTTTATTTTATTGGAGGACAGATACAAAACATACTAAAAGCCAAATTAGAAGCTGAAGTGGCTGGCTGGTGGCTATGAAGACTTGATATTCGGCGGAATTCTTTGGCTGGACATAAAAGACACCTTAACCTACTGTTATCCGACTCAGTTGTCACTGAAAGAGACTCCGGGTGGGTTCCCGCCAGAAGCTCTGCAGTTGGGGTGCTCTGGTTCGAAATTTGTCACTAATTTCGAACCTAACCAACTCAAGTTGGTGTGCTCTGCTTTGTATATGTCACTCAATTTTCGAGTTCAAAGTTCCGATAATATAGTCACCCTACAGTAAACAATGCGGCTAAACGTGGTCCGCCGTAATGTAGAACGTATGGGAATGACAATCCGGCTGAACGTCGATCCGCCGTATTACAAAACGGCTCCGTTTTGTAAAGTGTCTAAACCGTTTTGTAGTACGGTGGATTCTTCTATTTGGCTGCGCATATACAAACAAATACACATCCCTGGGACCCTATTCTGAGATTTGAGATTTTCATCTCACCTTTTTTCGTCTTTGTTGCTCTCGTTTGAAACGTCATAGGTGTGAGAGTGACCAAGATAAAATCTCATCTCATCTCACGCATAGGAATATATTATGCTATATAATATAATATAGCCACCCTGTATGCTGTGACCTAAGTCTTGCCTGGTACATGCACAAGCAATACCTGCATGTAGGTAGTTTGTGTAAAAATATCAAAACTTGACATTTGCTCTTGTTTGTATATTTAGATAATAATTATTTTAAGCAATTACTAGGTCGAAATGTAAATAAAGAATGGTAGTAACAAAACATATATTTAATTTTAGACATTCTGTAACAGTAGTTTGGCTCCTTCTGATGACTGTTGCTTCAACAAATTAGCGTGAGATTTGATTTTTTTCTTCAGCACTTGTGCCACGCTTCCGCTGTTGTTTTCTACCAGTTTCAATAGGAAAAAGCATCCTCTGTTTGTCGGCAACCACAATTCGAGCTGAAAAAGAATGTTCAGTTATAATTCATACGAAAAGTAGTGCTTTGTGAGCGGGTGCGTCAAAGAGCTTGGTATTTTGTGGCATGTCCACCCGCCGCTACTTTGATTTTTTAAAGTTTTCGCGCAATCAATGTAGTATATGTAGTTATATGAGTACCCAACACTTAAACAAAGATGACAAATATATAGTACCCTAAAGCGTCACATACTCGATATATTTGGAGGTTAAGATCGATGAAAGCAGATCAGAAGTGTGTGATGCATCTATATATATGTACCACCACAGAACAGATATTCTGTGTGTACCACATACTAGATGTCATCGTTCGAACACAAACTTTCGTCCACTCCTTTGCACTGAAATGCTTGCATCTTGCAAGGTTGCACCTTTCGCAGTGTGGTTGTGTACGGAGGGGTCCTAATTTACTACAATCTAAATATGAAACTTGACGGAGCAACTCAGTAGTGAACACCAGGGTCGGACTGGCCATACAGTCAGGGTGGCATTTGCCAGCCAGGCCCCAGCCGGCGTGGGCACCCCTCGAACTTGGCTTGTGGGACTTGCCGCAAGGCAGACCGTAAGTAGATTGGGAGCTACACCCGGTCCCGGGCCCCTGGCTTGTGGGGAGCCACCCGGGCTCTTCCAGCTCAGTCTGACCCTGGTGAACACTGCAGCCAGCCTACGGTGGAGGCCACCTCTTCAAGATGCGTAACGCTTTTTGTTTAGATCGGCTCTTCTAGTGCGTAATACGTTGTCGTTGGTGAGATTCAAGTCTCAACTATTGCGCATTGAGCAAAAAAAGGCGAGTGACTGCGAAAAGAATGTATTGGAAAAAAAAATCTTGAGCGCTTTGAACCGTAATAAGGTAAATCGGTGAGCAATTGTTCTATAGCACATTTGTATTTTAATTACCGCATCGTCTCCTAGACACTCAGCTATTGCCTTTAAGAGTGTGCCATCTTTCTCCTTATCGAGAACCGCGAGTTTCTTCAAACACATGTGAATGCCGGCGTCTTCGACTGCCAGGGTCTCTTTCCCGTTGGCAGCGGCAACTCGCCAGTCTGGATTGGAGATAACTTGCGCAAGTGCCGACAGGATCTCTTTTGAGGACTCTGAAATAATAAAGTTGGACAAAAAGCGGTTGATAAAAACAATTTGGTGTGGAGGTAGCTGAAATATATTGCTACTGATAAAATAGCATGTAAACAAAATTATAAACAAGACTATTATAACTACAATTACAATCGATATCACATAGATGACGTAATATTTACGTAATGAAGATGGATTTTATAATACAGTGGATAGAGTATAAGGGGGCTTCACAGCGAGTTTTGCTAGTTAACGAAAACTTGTTTCGTTTTCGTTTGGCTCCACACAATTAGCCTAGTTTCGTAGCGTTTCCGCCAAGTGCGCTTTATTGAAATTTATGGAGCCAAGCAAAAACTAAAAAAGTTTTCGTAACGATCAAAATTCGTGGTAAGCCCCCTGAAGCATAACTGGTTATTATGTTATAATGGTACTACTATCTAAGCATAAATTTGTCTATGTGTAGTAAATACCAACCGCAGCTTACCTATAGACAAGACAGCAACAGCCAGCAACATGTTAGTCTTGCTACTTAACCAGAACTCAGGGTCAGACTGTAAATCATCCTTGAGGACTGGCAGAATGGCCTCCCTGAGTTCTGACACTCGGATCTCGGCGTCTTTCTTAGAAGTCCCGCTTTGGAAACCTTCCTCTAGGAATTTGGTGAATGTCGGATGGAACGCGGCGGAATCCTTCGGCTTCACAAGCCAATGGAGAGTCTGAAAAAAAGTAATTTACACATATTACTATCCATAACTATACACTACAATATATTAGTTTACTAGATTTGTGTTTCATTTTAATTTTAATTTTTACCTAAGGGTTTAGTGAGTGGTTTAATATAACAAGAACATGATTTTTTGTTACTTGTTCGCTAAGCGTCATATCACACTACCGATTTGTGATCGAACTCAAAGCCAAGAAATTTCGAGGAGTGATCGCCGCTATTTCACTAGATATTGCGATGAAGTAACTATTTAGTAATCAATCCGTGATTTCGCGCCTGCGACGTCATAGCCGGGTCGCGTTCAGAGTATAGGCCCGATGCGCACCCAGAGTGCAACTTTGCCGTTCAAAACATCAGTGTTGTAGGTTGCGAAGGCGAAGACACTGCGCGCTGCTGGAGCTTGAGGGTATCACGCCGCGTCATCGTTTCGCTTTGAAATAGCTCGCATATTGCTAGAGCTCTAACAATCTTAATTTATGAATGTTGATAACTCACCATGTTACCCCAGTGATCTTTAGCAATGTCCTTGAAATTGGCAGCCAGTGTGGAAACTATGGCCTTCTTCACGAGCACAGTATCGTCGACGGAGTCGAAAATAGCGATCAGCAGGCGATAGCCCGTCTTGTGCTTGCTCAGAGCAACTGCATGCTCTTTTACTACTTTCAATATGGTCTGAAAAAGATAAATAAAATGATAAAGAATTGGTTTAATTGACTGATTGACATTTGGGACTGAATTTCGTCTGGCGAAATATGGTTGTTGTAGGTAATACACTTTTTCAGCCCCTTCGGGTGAAGGCGTGACGATATATTATTTACATGATTAAAAAAAACTTTGAAGCCAATAGGTAGGTATTATGGAAATGTTTGTCGTTTCTTACTCTCTAACAGATTTGAGAAGGAATATTAAATGGTGGTAGCTTATCTGTACTAATACTATAAAATCGAAAGTTACTCTGTATGTCTGTCTGTCTGTTTGTAGGCTTTTAAAGGATCTTGATGAAATTTGATAATTAGCTACAACATTTCACGAGGAAGGTTTTTATACTATTTTCTGAATAAATGCGAACGAAGTCGCGGGTAACAGCTAGTACAATACCTATAATCTATCTCTATACCAAATTTAATCCAGATCCGTTCAGCCGTTCTGGCGTGATTGAGTCACAAACATTTATATTCATTCATTCATAGTTTGGATATTCATTCAAACTTTTGTATCTATAATATTAGGGCGTATTTAAGTATAAATCAGGCTGCCCGCACTTATCGGCATGGGTCGGCGCAGGCAATCTCCATACATTGTGCCGACCCTGCGCCGAGAAGTTCCGACATGCATCATAGAGCGCTAGTGGGCTGCCACACCAACAAGCGCGGCCCCTGCTTATATCCACTTGCTTTGTGAAGCGGTTACCTGCGCGGACCAGTGCCTATAAGTGCAGGCACACCAGCGCGGGTAACCTGCTTCCTACTTGTATACGCCTTAAGTGTGAATGACGACAGACTAGCACACCTTCTTATCCTTGTTGGTCCCCTGCCACACGCACATGCAGGCGGCATTGGCGCCTGGCAGAGAGTTGCTGAGCGGCACTATCAACGGACTGAGCGTCGTGATCAGTTCCACGCGCTCGTCCGCACTGCACTCCCGGATGTAGTCGTACAGAACTGAGTGGAGGAGCCTGCAATTGTTAATTCATCAGTTGTTGGTGTTCAGAATCTTCTAAAAGATATTTGCGTGGGGGTGCGGCTTCTAGTTTTATTCGGTCTGAACTATAACATATTCCAACAGGGCTAGTTGCAACATATTTATGCATTCAGAGACAAATTGTATTGTCTTGTTGGTAATTTTTTACCAACTAGTAATGCTACAAATGCGAAAATGAGTTTGTATGTTTGTTATGCTTTCACACTATAACTACTTAAGAGGGCCGCGACGTTCTGAAATTTCTATACAAACGCACTACTGAAATGTCTTGAAAACCGTTTGTCAGATTATGATGAAATTTAGCATGTACAATCAAATTAACAATATCTTCGCCCCTCTGTTCTTGGTTTTTTTTAAAAACGTTCTCAAGCGAAAATAGAGCTATGAAAAATATCCGCATTTTAAGGGGTCACTTTTGACTGATTTATTCAATAGGTAGACAAATCAAACCAAAAATTCCATTACATAGGGAGGTTGTCTCCATCATTAGCTGTTAAATGAATGAATAATACAAGGGAAATTCTTAGTTACTTAAGAATGATTATGGTAGTGCAAAAGTCATAAAAAAAATTAAATTGCACTTTGTCACTCTGTAGGTAAGTTTAGAGGCTCGTCAGTATCATTACTCACTCTCTTCACTCGTCTTCTTCTTCTAGACGAAATGGCGATAGAATACCTTAAGCCAATGCGAAGTTAGTCTAGGTCGCCTAGGTCGAAATTAGTTAGGTCTCCAGACTCAACAGCACAGACAATGACAGAACCAATCAGCATGATATTTTGCTTACATGTTGTCAGGGAAACAGAAAAAGGTACTGTGTCCACCAGTTGGTAAAGTTAGCATTCTGTCATTGGCAGCATGTGGCAATGTCTACTGCGACAATGCCACATGCATCACATACATCAGAACATATTTTTATATTATTTCAATGAAAATGTCTAAGAACCAGGAGTATTGCGGCGACACTGTCGCTGGTTGCTGTTGCTTGTCGTCAATGACAGTTTTGAGCCTTCAGTCTTATATTGATAGATATTTATTGAGCCTGAACAGGATCAAATGTTTGCAATACCCCAAAACAAAGACAAAAATAAATGCAAGACTGAGTCATGCAGTTTACTCACTCTCCATCATGTAGATTCTTGTCAAGTATTTTCTGTATGTTAGCTTTGCATGACTGTAGGATGGCAGACTTCATTTCTGGGCTGTCCTTGTAGGTATCACTCAAGGTTCTTACTTTGTCGTCCTTGGACTGAAACAAACCAACTTGATGATTCGAAAAAACCATAAAAACTTGATGCATCTGCAAACTTAACTGTTCACCTTCACATAGTTTATAACATAGTTTTATTTACTATCAGTTCGTTACTATAGGTATAGTTACAAAAATAAATTGTACTCACATTTTTGTATATGTCACCATAGAACTCTTGTTGCATTAGACCCTTCTCTTTCTTTGTAGCAAACTCGCCATATGCATAATCAAGCAATGGTGCGCTAATTGAATGAGATGCCAATGACACAATGTGACCCGCAAACTTCTTCAACACTTCATGTCGTATGAAATCTGTTCCATTCTTCAATATCCTCTTTACAGAATGGTGGGCATATTTAGACTGAGCCATTTGGACTATGATGTCAAGTAGTTCCTCAGTTATTTCAATTTTAAGGTCTTCTGGACCATGTTTTAGGAGAACTTGGATGACTCGGCTGAGATCATGAGTTAGGGCTATTGACTTGTACTGCCCTTTGAGCATGCCATGGAGCTCTTTACATGAATTTATTTTGAAGTCTTCTTTTACAGCTTTCCTGAAATTAGAACAATTCTATAACACTAAAAAAGTTTAACAACAGTTTAGTTTAATTTTTAAATTATTAGGTTAGGATCTGCATGCATAATCTTTAAAGTGTGTGTGTGTGTGTAAGCTTTAATAGGCTTACCTTTGAATTTGGGCAGCTAATAGTTTTGCCTTGTGTGAAATCTCAAATACTTCAGCTGTAGATTTAGCTTTGCGCCTCACAAGTCTGAGTTCTTTCTTTTCCTTCTTCATTTCTGACCATTTTGGCTTCTCTCCGCTCTGCTGGTCTTTTCCTGGCTTTCCTGTTTTTACATCTTTACCGTCTTTCCTGAAGTCTTTCTTACTTTTGTCACCAAATTTTTTTACAAATTGTCCATCTTTTTTAAAATTCTTTTTTCCTTTGTCACTTATTTTCTTACCATCTTTCTTGCCTTTTTCGACTGTTTTATGTTTTTCATCACTACTATTTTTCTGGTCTCCTTTAGCGAAATTCGCCTTCTTTTTCTTGGGGAATCCGGCATCAACATCGTCTGTTTTCCTTTTAACTTTCTGCATCATAATCAATTAGCTATAATGAAGGTTATAAATAAAACTTATGAAATTATTAGACTACACTACCAGACAATCTAATTTTATTTATTTAAATGCGAAAAAACTTATTTCATGTGATAAAACTAATTTTTTTATATATTTCTCAGAAAACACTCGATTCACTTCAACCGCAGAATCAACAACCACGTGTGTTTGACTTTGACAGTAATGATAATGACAGCTGTCAGATTGTCAACGTGACGTTTACAGCATCAAATACTTTTTCCAATACTTCAGAGCATGATACTTGGTGTATCGGGGGAAACTATAATGTCCAGCCCAACTATGTACGGCCAATCGCACGTGATATGTACCCGTTTAAAGATAGATATATAAACACTTTATTCACACCAGAAATAACAAAACAAAAGCACAGAAAAAACTTAAACTGTACTGTAACAACTGGTGGTCTTATCACTAAGAGCGATCTCTTCCAGGCAACCATAGGATGCAGAGGATACGTATGAAAAAGTATGAAATATGGGTGTACAAAAGTTAACAAAAATAAAAATGAATTAACAAAAATAAGAGTGCTATGCACACCTACCTACACTATTTGAATTATACTTACAAAAACATACATGTCATACTAATATAATATAATCTAATACCCTATCCTACTAATATTATAAACGCGAAAGTTTGTAAGAATGATGGATGGATGGATGGATGGATGGATGGATGTTTGTTACTCTTTCACACCAGAACGGCTGAACAGACCTGGGTGAAATTTGGCACAGAGATAGATTATAGTCTAGAATAGCGGGGCGTAGCTAGTAGTTAGTAAAATAGACTATTTATTGCATTTTTTAAAGGGGAATTACACCACACAATTTGTTGCATGTGATTGATAGTCTAGCTATCTGGAACCCTATTCACAGATTTGAGATTTTCATCTCACCTTTTATCGTCCTTGTTGCTCTCGTTTGAAACGTCATAGGTGTGAGAGTGACCAAGATAAAATCTCATCTCATCTCACGCACAGGAATAACCCCCCTGGCCCCTTATTCTTGGGAGTGAGATGTTCTCTAGTCCTTGTCTCTCTGGTTTGAAAAGTCGTAGGAGAGAAAGTGGCATAAATATCATTTAGTACGGGGCCAGAAGAGCTATGGGTTATGTATTATTTTAGAACTAAAAGATAGACAGTATCTTTTAATTCTAAAATAATACATAACGCTACCTCATGGACGTAGAAAAAAAGTCGGACGGAACTTCAGCTAAGACAGAACTGAATTCTGTCATGGCGGTGATTTTCTAAATGTGAGTGAATTTCGGGTGGCCATGTTAACCAAATTTACCCATTTTTTATGGTTTTATTTTTGAGCGATGATAACCTAGTGGGAGAAGAATCGGCTATCAAGCTGAGAGAGCGGATCCGATCCCAGCCAAAGGCACGCACCAATATGTTCATTTGTAAACATTTCTATGCATATTTAATGTCATCTGTTAATATTTCTCTGGAGCACGGTCTATGGCAACAGGCTCGCCTCCTGGCATATTTGGAACCGAATATGATCCGGCGAAGTGTGCGTAAATGTAATACAATAGTATTACATCTCTACCAGCTCCTTCGGGGGAAAGGCGTGATGAAATGGTTATGTAATGTTAGTATGTTTGTAAATAAATATGTAAATATGTTTGTTTATAATAATGTTTTAAATACCCATATGTGTTCACAGTTCACACAATTAGCAGATTGATTAGTGCCTCAAGCGGAATCGAACCCGCTCCATCTTGCTTGAGAGGAGAGCCTTCTCTAACTTGGCTATCATCGTTTCAAAAAGTTTTAGTGAGCTAAATTTTAGATATGGAAAAGTTTCAAAGTTACAAAATTTACCTTTCGAGGGACTGCATATATAACAATACGCCGGAATCCTCCTTTAGTTGTATATAAGTCATTAGCTTTAAAATGTATTTACTGCAAATGACACTGTATTGGTTTGGGATCCAACTATTTTAATCGTTACATCGTCTAATTATTTGGATCCAGTCATTCCTCTATGATTCGTTTTTTTTAGGAAATCTTGTAAACAGTAAATACTTTGTGACTTTAATAAATTGAGTTTCGTAAAAAAACATTTTAGCATGTTTAGGGAAATTTCCACATGTGAACAATGGTAACACTGGTCTTGACACTGGCCTGTCTACCAGGTGTAGAGCGTTCCAAAACAAAAATGGTCACCTAGGTTACGTCAATCAATGCATAAGAGCAAGACCGAAATAAGTCATTCACGACAAGGCCGAAAGAGACGATGAGGAGTGATGTAGCGAGTGTCAACTCTCGGAACGCTCTAATGATTTAATGAATATTTTTTTTCTGGTGAATAAAAATGTATAAAAATCGGGAATAAGTGATTGAATTATTCATTTACCTATGAAACGTGAGTACATGATTTTTATTCTTGCGATCACTACGGTTTTTACACCATTTTACCACACAAGACACGCTGTTTTGTAAAATTGTTTTCCCCGCATAGACGTGTTGTCAGTGTAGACGTTACGCTCAAATGACTAAAGATATCTGTGAATGTGTGCGTCGGCCTGTACGTACAACAAGCTGGCTGACTTTGGGTAGCATAGTTTTGACAAAGATGAAGTTCCATCCGACTTTTTTTCTACATCCATGCGCTACCTATACTTCATTCACAATAGGATTGCGTGGGTGACATTTTGTTGAAGCAAAGAGTTGCTACTGCACAATGTGTTACGTCATGTCAGTAATACTGGCTGGTTCTAGGAACAAGAAATACCTTATTTATTTATGGGATGGTTGGTTTTTTGATCGAGGATTCAAAAAGACAACTGATTTTTGAATTGTGAAAAATTTGTGGGTTGACAATTGGCAGCAAACGTGCCAAGAAGTGTTTTTTTTTTTTAATGTTTTTCTAAGAGTTTTATTGATTATTGTGTTTATTTGAAATGTATTATTTAATAATATTGCATTAAAGTGTTTCTCATGGATATTCTGCTTTATGTGTTCATAGACATAGTGTGAACCAACATTCATAGGGTAGGGTGACCTAACAGGGGTCACGGGGCAGAGGCCTTTCCCTTAACACAGTTGTCAGTAGCCGTCAATTTTATCTAAATAGGGAACTTATGTTGTGCATTTCAATTTTATCGATAACAATAAAAGGTCGATGTCGAGCTAGTGTCGATGCTAAAATAAATAAAGAAATCAATATAACTTCACTTATTTACCTTTAATCATAAACTATAAAATAATCTGTTTGCATTTTTTTTTCTTGGCACACTTATTATTGTTTACATAACTCTGTAAAATGAGTTAACCTTTTTTTTATGTAGAATAGGTCGGCGTTTGACCACCAACTCGCCTGATGTTAAGCGAAGTTGTGGTCTAAGATGGAGCACGACGACCTATAAGGCACTTATTCACTCTAGCCTTGAAGCTTTCTAGAGTGAAGAAGTACAAAGACGGCAGTTGAGTGAGGCGCTACAAGTGCGCTACTGCTCAGACCCATCTTCGGTCAAAATCATACAAAACTTGACCATATTAGACTACAGGACAGCGTGGTCTTTGGCGGTCAAGAGCTGCTTACAATTAATGTCTGAGAAAATCTGCGTATTAGTATATACGCTGATATACTAATTAATTATTATACTAATACTGATTCGTACTTTAACTTTCAACATAAATTTTCGCGGTGTCCAGATACATCAAAACACTTTCGTTACAACAACGAAACATTAAAACACGCAGAACACTTTTGTCATTCGTTCGTTTCATATTCGTGTGTTTTGCGTACTTTAGTCGTTAAACCTATGACAACAATGAATCTATTTTATTCCTTTTTCCTCTTTATCCCTTTTCCCATTTAATTTTTTTTAAGTCTAGTTTTGTATGGAACACGTAACATTTGCCCACAGTCATGCACGTTAATGAACCGGTAAAGGTTAATACTCCACCATTTTTACACTTCAACACTCGAATAGTCACCACTCACCAGTTTTGGAAAATAATTTAAATCACGACACCATTTTTTCGGTTTCCGCCAAAAAATCCCTAGTAAATTGATTACCATTGTTCTTCTGATGGACCTAAAAAATCAAGCCGATTGCCGTTAAATTATTGGTGTCCCGCATTATTGCTGTCGGATTACAAACCTACAAACATTTTAGGATTTTAGTTCTCGAAAAATGATTTGGTTTATTTGTATTTAAAATAAAATGGTTGATATTAATAAATATCTCGAAAGTCAACTAGCATTAGCTAAGCAGAGAGTTCACAAAAACAGTAATAAAGATGGAGTGTCAGAAAAAAGTAAAGCCGCAGCTGAACTCATTTCTAAAAAACAAGTTAGCACAAGTTTTGCTAAAGGCTGTTCTAAACCAGGAACTACAGAATCTACTACTATCCAAAGCAATCCCAGTACATCCGCCGTATCAGATGAAGACTGCGACTACGTTCCTTCGGGAGATGAAGAAGAGTTACATATACCAGACATCAATCCATTCCTGCCTTCTTCGTCTCGATCCAAACAAAACGTAAAGAAAATAATAGATGATGGGGATGCGCATATGTACGACGAGAGGATAAAACAGTGGCGTGATACTTTATCAGCCGTCAGTTCCTCAAAATATGAAGGTGACATATTAACAGCGGATATACAATATGTATTAGAAGGCAATGCAGACCCTGATGAGAAACACGAGCTGCAGAATGGTTTACTTGTACCAAATTTTATTTGGAAGCAACTGTATAAGTTCCAGAGGACAGGAATTAAATGGTTGTGGGAACTTCATCAAGTACAAGCAGGTGGTATGTTAGGTGACGAGATGGGTTTGGGAAAAACTATCCAAATTATCGCATTTCTAGCTGGACTCTCCAACACTGATATGGGGTCATGGGGTGGACTCGGCCCAAGCATTATTGTGGCACCAGCTACTGTCATTTATCAGTGGGTCTCTCATTTTCACTTTTGGTGCCCTCACCTACGAGTAGCAGTACTTCACCATTCCGGATCACATGCTGGAAATCACAACCAACTAATCCGAGATCTTCACAGTTCTCATGGAATACTTCTCATCACATATGCTGGTATTGTCAAATACTCAAAAGATTTGATGTCTCGAAAATGGCATTACCTCATATTAGATGAAGGTCATAAAATAAGAAATCCAGATACTCAAGTCAGTAAACTAGTGAAGAAATTTGAGACTCCACATAAACTGCTTATTACTGGGTCTCCCATGCAAAATAGCCTGCAGGAACTGTGGTCATTATTTGACTTTATGAGACCCGGACTACTAGGAACATACAATGCATTTATGGAACATTTTGCCCAACCCATTACACAGGGTGGTTATGCAAATGCCTCTGAATTCCAAGAGGCTACAGCCTTAGAGATAGCAAAGGCGCTCAAAAATATCATCACCCCTTACATGCTGCGAAGAACCAAAGCTGAAGTACAGGACAATATAAAACTACCAGAAAAAAATGAACAAGTGTTGTTCTGTGCCCTGACAAGAGAACAAAGAGATTTGTACATGGGGTACCTAATGAGCGCTACTGTGAGAAGCATACTAGACAAAGATAATAAATATGGAGATCCAGTTCGAGCAAAGATGTTGGTTGCCTTGTCAACACTTAGAAAAATCTGTAATCACCCAGATTTGTATTTATATGAAGCCCAAGAAGATTTGGAAGCAATAGATGAAGAAAAGTTTGGACATTGGAAGAGATCTGGAAAAATGACTGTGGTTCATTCCTTGCTGAAAATTTGGCAAAAGCAGGGCCATAGAGCCTTGATATTCTCTCAATCCCGAGCCATGTTATGTGTTTTGGAGCAATATTTGCAAAACCAAAACTTTAAATATTTAAAAATGGATGGTTCTGTGCTGGTCAGTCAAAGGCAAAGCTTAATCAAGACATTTAATGATAATTCAGAGTACTTGGTGTTTTTGTCTACAACTAGAGTCGGAGGGCTGGGTGTGAACTTGACTGGTGCTGATAGAGTGATAGTTTATGATCCCGACTGGAACCCAGCCACTGATGATCAGGCAAAGGAGAGAGCATGGAGAATCGGCCAGGAGAGGACTGTTACTGTGTACAGGCTCCTATCTGCTGGCACCATTGAAGAGAAAATATATCAGAGACAAATTTTTAAGCACTTCTTGAGCAACAAAATACTTGTAGACCCCAATCAAAAGAATGTTTTAACAACAAGCACTCTTCAAGGTCTGTTTAATTATGAAGAGCCTAACTATGAAGGTGATACTGAAACTGCATCACTATTCAAACATACAAAAGTCAACATTAATGATTCAAATAAAAAACGCAATACAGAGACAAATGAAAGTGAAATGAAAAAGAAAAAAATTGAAGCTATGAAAAAACTGGCAAAAGTAATCAGTAAGAAGATATCCAATGTGGTAAATGAGCCAAAAGAAGATAAAAAAGACCCAAGAGAAGAGTATAAAAAGAAAAGAGAGTTATTATTAAATCCTCCCAAAGTGGAAGCTCCTGAGATAAATCTAGTTGATGACAAAGTAACAGATATTCCATTTGACAGTATCCTTTCTGAACTTGACATTATTAACCGGCATGCGAAGAAAGATTATGAAGAGAACTTACTAAAGGAAGTTCTCAAAAGTCAAGAAGAAGATGTAGAAGATGGTGAAATTGTAGATAAGGAGACAGAGAATAATACTATTATTGAAAGTACTGATAATGATCTTCAATCAACATCACCTATAGTTAACAATGATGGTAAACATCATGCAAAGAAGAAAGAAAAGAAAGCCAAAAAAAGAAGACTTTCTTTTACAGAAACTGAAGTAGAGAACTTGGTTTCCATTAAAAAAGTTAAAAAAAAGAAAAATAAACGAGAAAAAAAAGTTGAAGAGAATGATGATGATTATGTTTTGAGCAAGCTGTTTGCTAAATCATCTGTAAAGAGTGCTTTACACCATGATGAAGTAATTGGTTTGGCAGAAAAAGAGAAAAGACATAGATTGAAAGAAGAGGCATCCAAGAAAGCAAGAGATGCTATGAGAGCTATTAAATTCTCCTACAAATAATTCCATGACATTGTTACTTTATTAGGATTAAGAATAGTTAAAATCCGTCTATAAAATAAGTGAGTTTAAATGAGTTATAATAATTAATAAAAATAATTTTACCATTATTAGGTATATTTTAATATTCATATCTTTTGTTTTATTCATTTTCCTTTCCATTATAATTTGATTGTAGGTTTTTATTTCAATTGTGACTTGTGAGTAGTTTTTAGTATAGTAGATATAATTTGAAATACATAGAACGATTGTGATGAGTGGCACTCCAGTCGTAAAGTCGACACTAAGACACGAATTAGGATTTGAATTGTTCATTCTCCGTTTACGGATTTGCAGGATGACCTTAGATTATTTAAAGTTTCATTTAGCAGCGCATTCTTTGGCTTAGTGTGTTTTTGACCAAGATATACATACTGCGACCCGTTTCAATAAAATAAAACGAGACGCAGTACATCTTTGGCCTTCGTTGGCTTTGGTCTGTACAACGCTACGTACTCACCCAGCATCAGAGGATGACTATAAAATTTGAAGGCTATCAAAATGGGAAAAGGACACTGAAGTGGGCATAAGAAGTTATGGAATTCGTATTTGATGGGATGACAACCTAAGGAAGGATGTTGTAGGAGTGGATAAATTTTAATATGAAGTGGACAACTTTGGAAATGGGCCAGACCAACTGGAGGGGTAATATCGAACAGAATCGTTGAAATCAGATAAAAACAATTGAACAACAATTATTGAAGAACTGATCAATCTGGATTGATTGTGTGCAAACAAAAACAATGACATTTCACATTTTATTTCTAGCAACATTAATTTTAAATGTCAAACAAAAATTGTTGCTACCTGCCTGCCTACTTTTGTAATTTCGGAATTACCAAGTTTACTCAGTAAAAAAGTGTTACCTCGAAGAATACATATGGAATCACTCTAAAAACTATCTCTTACATCCTTTTAATTGTATATTTTCGTAATTAATGTCGAAATTGAGCGACTACTGCTTGGTTACGAGAACGGGCGCTCTGCGAGCGTTTCGTTGATAATCTCTTCTTTAATTGATAATCAATTTGCGTTTTTGACTTACCTAACGTTTCGATTGAAGCGGGAATATGTCTGGACGGAGAAAGCCGCCAGGCTTCAGCTTCAAACCCCAGGAGCAGCAAGTAGTGTAAGTTTCCCACAGAAGTTTCATTTCAATTTCATGGCAACAAATTTTAGTGTAAAGGATCTATTGTCGCTCTACCTCGTCCCTACTGTACTCTTTATGAGATTGTCTGTCTACTGTGTATTTGATAAACACAATAGCTGTTTTGTATCATTGAACTTCCATTTATTTTTAACTACATAGTATGCTTATTCTCTGTCATAACTTTAATCATGGATCACTTATCATCAGTGGTTTCATATGAACATTTTGCTTTTTCTACAGAACTCCACCTGGGAACCTGGACAAGCAGACCACTATAACTGTTGATGACAAGACATTCACTGTACATGCCGATGATTTGGTGAAGATATGTGACCTTGGCCGTGGAGCCTATGGGATTGTTGAGAAAATGCGCCATATACCTAGTGATACTGTAATGGCTGTGAAGGTACATAAAATACATAATTCCCATTTAAGAAAAATAGCAGGGTTATGACAAGACTAAGCAAAGATAATATAAGTTTATGTGAAACATTTGCAGGTTATGAAATTGACTTGAAACAGATAAAACATGTATTCTGCTATTGTATTACTTAAGTACCTATTCCCTTGTGAAATTGTCATTGTTATCAACATGTTTTGTTTCAGAGAATTACAGCTACATTCAACAGCAGCCAGTCACTTGAGCTGAAGCGTCTGCTCATGGACTTAGATGTGTCTATGAGGGCCAGTGCATGCCCATACACAGTCCACTTTTACGGTGCCATGTTTCGTGAGGGAGATGTATGGATCTGCATGGAAGTCATGGACATGAGCCTTGACAAATTTTACACAAAAGTGTATAAAAACAACCGCACCATCCCAGAGAACATTCTTGGAAAGATTTCCTTTTCAGTAGTCAGCGCTTTACATTACCTCTACTCAAAATTGAGGGTCATCCACAGAGATGTCAAACCATCAAATATTCTTATTAATAGGAAAGGAGAAGTTAAAATGTGTGATTTTGGTATTTCTGGTTACCTCGTAGACTCCGTAGCTAAGACTATAGACGCAGGCTGTAAACCTTACATGGCCCCTGAGAGGATTGATCCCACCGGGAACCCAGGACAGTATGATATTCGCAGTGATGTCTGGTCCCTGGGTATTTCAATGATTGAGCTTGCCACGGGTACATTCCCATACAACACCTGGGGTACACCATTTGAGCAGCTCAAACAAGTTGTTAAAGATGATCCTCCTAGACTACCCAGTGGTAAATACTCACCAGAGTTTGAAGATTTGATAGTTAAGTGCCTGCAAAAAGACTACAAACAGAGGCCTAATTATGATGCATTGCTCACTCATCAGTTCTGTGTGGAGCACAGCGAGAAGGACACGGATGTGGCTTCGTTTGTCCAAGAAATATTAGACTTACCTGATGACTCCTAGTTATAGGAATACTTATTTAATGTACCTATAAGTACAATGTTTAGTTACTAACAATCATGTAGATTATAAAAATATAAACCATATAAAAATGTTATAACCAAATTAATTTATGTATAACGAGAACAGTGGCAATGTTTATGGAATGATTTGTTTATTTTTAAGTTTATCATTGTCATCAGGGCTGCTTAGGAGTAATTCGGGCTTAATTATGGCCTAAGTGAAAAGTAGAACATCAAATAACAATTGTTGTGTGTTGAAATAACAATTTGTGAATGAATTAAGTATTCTAGATAGGCAGCCAGCCATACATTAATTAAGGGAAAGTGCTACCAAACAAATACAATAAAAAATATTGTTGATTCTGCCTGGCAATCAATGTTGCCTTTTGTAGATGCCTTTCACACCTATTTCATTCGATTTGTTTGTATTCACAGTTGACCTTGGTCAATATATTTCTCTGCTGTTGTCAGATGTATATCTAAGAACAATAACCACAGACAACTCGTTATTTTAAATTGACTAGGTAGGTACTAAACCTGTTACATCACAAGTTAATTTAGTCTTAATAAACTACCTACATTGTTTTAATTTTGGTTTACATATTTTGATACCCTCGCCTCTTTGTTTAGCAAGAAAAAAACACTAAAATTTTGTCATAAAATTTATTTAAAATCATCAAAACTGAGTACCACAATCAATAAATAAGTACAAAATACGTACATACAAAGTACATCGTCACATTTTCACTTATAATTAACTTAGTGTTAGTTACATTCGTATTGAACATCGATATGACTACTACACAACACACGAAAATGTGTATCTTTGAACTACATACACAATAAAATATAGCCGCTCGGAAAAATATCAACATCGAATTTTACAGATGTACTATATACCTGATGAAAACAAGTAGATAATACAACTTTTTAGTAGAAAAGACTTGCCAAGATTTGATTCAAGCAATAAACAGAGTAAAGCTAATCAAAAACGATACACGATACTCCCAACAAACGGGGAACGTCCTAAATTTCCATATATAATAGTGGTCTTTGGTTCTAAAACATCTCGAAGTCTGAAGTTATCTAGTACAACAAATGCAAAAAGAAAACGCTACATTAGTCTTTCTGAACACAACTCATTGCATAGAGATGAGGACGACATCTACAATGTAAAATACTCAAACGATAGTCGAGTGTGATTTCTCAATAGGAAACTGTTAGAATACACATACAAAAAGCGTAATTGACTAGAAGAAAAGTCTTCGTTCAGAACGGCGAGTTCATGCCGAGCTTGGTGCCGAAGTCGAGCCGCGCGCGTCGCTGGTTGCGGATGTCTGCCCTGCGGACGATGAAATACATCACTATAACACAATACAATAACAAGAGGCCCATACCCAAGTAGTTGAAGGCTGTAGATGGTGATGATGACTAAGTAGATTTTAAAAAAATTACATCACACAAGTGACCCTAATCAGAGGGCCGCAGACTCGAGCTCTCACTCGAACACAAGCTCACATTGTACGACAAATTCAACTAGATTACTTTACCGCCATCACGGTTCAAAAATCAAAACCCTTTCAACATTATATTTTCTTACAAAAACCATATTTAGATGATGACGCCATTCACACATTTCTGCAGATGTGAATAACCTAACCTCGACTAAGCGCGCAACTGAAAGGAATCAGAGGCCCTATTATTGTGAGCATTATGGTAATAGTCTTCACGTGTCGTCCTGCTTGCGCCAACTTACTAGCATCTTACCTTGATAATATAATATACTCCGCACATGTATGGCATTCCGGTCACGTGGGCAACACGTAGTGATGTCAATCGATGTTTAAGCAAGACCGAAATAAGTCATTTACAAAGTGCGAAAGAGACGGATAACGATGACGAGTGACATCATAAAACATATCGTCACGCCTTTCCCCCGAGGGGGCTGGCAGAGGTGTAATACAACACCTTCAGTTAGGCGGACGATATTCAGTCCCAAATGAACAGGGGGCGAGCCGGTCGCCATACACCGGGCTCCAGTCATGTAGCAGATGACACACAATACGCACATATGTTCACACATTTAACAAATTGGTGCGTGCCTTCCGCTGGTTTCGAACCCGCTCCCTCTGGCTTGAGAGGCGGGCCTTCTCCCAACGAGGCTGCCATCGCTTGACATACGGATTCTTTATCCTGGTTTGCTAGACGTTGTTCGTTTGCATGCACACGATTACCATCGCTGCCATGCTTACACTTGTTAAGACTTCTTTCTACCGCATCCACGTGTAACCTAACTGTCGTCAGCTCACTCACTTGATCTCCTGCCACTTGATGAACTCGACTAGCAGGAACACCAGCAGCAGCGACGCTCCGTACCCGAGCGCGAGCGGCCACGGGACCGAGTACCGCAGCGAGCACAGCTCCCATTCCTCGCAATACCCGTACTTGTAGCTCAGCATCACGCCGCTGAATATGCTTTGAATTATTATTCTGAAACGGAAATGAGATGAAGGAACATTTAAAACTAAGAAAAGTGCCTTAGTCTTTAGGTTGCCAAGATGCCATATCCATATAAACCTAGCCTAGGTATTTATGTAACATAACATTTTATGACAGTTGTTCCTAACCTTTTTCATTTACAACGTGTTGTTTTGCATTCCCGCAGAATTTTTTGGTGTACTGTACTATATATACTACTGTAGGTATACTGTACTCCACTAGCAGAGCATGAATAAACTACGGAGGCAACCTTGAAATCGAGGATAAAAAAAACTGTTCCATACAAAAAGCTTGTTGATCGTCGACAGAATGAAATGAAATGGAACAGCTGTTTTTTTTTTCTCGATTACAAGGTTGTTTATAGTTTATTCGTGCTTTGCTAAAGAAGTATACCGACCTCTACAAAGTCTGCGGTAATGCAAAACGACACGTTGTATATGAAAAAGGTTAGCAACAATTGTCATAAATGTAACGTTATATAAATACTTAGGCTAGTTATATAGGGCTAAACTATAGAAACTATAATATCTAAGCATACTTACAAAAATACAACAGTCCCGCACCAAACTTTGTTCGACCAGAAGCCGCGCTGCCAGATTGACGACTGTCGGTGGACGAATGATAGTGATATGATTACTGAAACAAAAACACATACTATTATGACCAAATTGTCTGTTTGATGACTAAAAGGTCTATTTGATTATAGATTAAACTATATATCAAAAGTACTGAATACATGTATTTGATGACCTAACTGCATGAACCCTGTCTATTTTTACCAAACTGTTTTTTCATGTCCAACCTTACAGTTTGGTCATTAGATGTGATGACCAAATGCTCCAATGATGACCAATGCTCTATCCATAGCAACACCACAGAATTAATAAAGAACCCTTACCATGTGTTTTGGTAGTTAACGTAAACTATTTTCGTTTGTCTCCAAACATAATATTATGTCTTAGTTCCTTAACGTTTTCGCCAGAGGTCTTTAATCCCCTTTATTGAGATGTTTAGAGACTAATTAAAACGCACGAAAAAAGTCCACGTGTAATACGTGCCACGAAAGATGAGACTTGACGAGCGTCAGTGATGGAAATATTTCAAAAATTTATTAAATATTTCAGGAATTTTTCAATCCAAATCAAATAAAAATCAAACCAACCGAAGTCAAACGTGGTTTGTCAAACCTTCTATACACAAGGACCTATCAGCCACGCGCTGTTTACGGAACGGAATAAGTGTGCTTAAAGGCGATGTAAGCACACTTCTCGCATTAGTCCTGCGTTGAACGCAAAGCCGTAAGGATGCCGAAGTGTGTCATAAGTGTGTAATAGAAGATCATTGGTCAAATCTCATCTTCCGTGAAACGTACATAACTATAAAAGTCTTGGTAAGGGTACTGTTAAAGTTGCAATTAAATAATAATAATATCTTTATTTAAGCAAAAAATGGTACAGAGCTTAAATGTAAACCCTGAGTCCCACACTAGGAGGTCCTGTGCTGTGGAATTCAGTCCTTTCCCATCTTGGCTATTTAGTTTAGCTGAGCTGTAGGATAACTGTAAATGTAACTCACTTAAATGCGCAGTGATGAGCGCCAGCGTGATGTGCTGTGCGACGTAGAATCCGTCGTAGAAGTGGTCGCCCCAGCCGTGCCACGAGCGCAGCGAGAGATCGCGGCTCGCCGTGTAGTTGCCCACGTTCACTGGGTACACCAGCCAGCATGAGGTCGCACCCGTCGCTACATAACAAACAATTCAGTTTTTTTTAATTGGCGACCACGTGGAAGAAGATGAAACACGCAGAATTTGGATGTCAGTTACCAGTGAATCCCAGTTAAGGTTAAGACCCAATCAGACACCCAGAGCACTGAATTTTACATACAAACGCGCTTGTCGAATTTCTTGAAAACTATAGATTGTGATTGTTATTTAGGAATGAAATTGGCTATTTGTCTTTCCCTCTGGTCTTGGTTTTTATAAGAACGTCCTCAAGAGAAATTAGAGCTTCGAAAAATATCCGCATTTGTAAAGGGTCTTAAGAAGGTTGCCTATAATACAAGGTAAATTATCAGTTATCTAAGAAGATTAGCCACGTGCGAAAATCATATAAAATATTGCAATTTAATTGGTAATTCTAGATAACTTTAGAGGCTCGTCAGTACCTTTACTTGCTCTCTTTACTCGTCGTCTTCTTCTAGACGAAATAGCAATAGAAAACCTTAAGCCTAAGCGAAGTTAGTCTAAAGTTTTCGTAGGAGCCTTAAAGATACAGCCTATTTTTTTTTACGAAATTTATTTAATTATTGTCTGCATCGATGTGAGTAAATAGGCACCTCATGGGCAAGCGTGCTCCATCTTAGACCGCATCGTCACTTTCCATCAGGTGTGTTGTGGTCAACGTGGACCCATTTAATCATAAAAAAAATTACATACACAGCAATAATCTTAATTTGTTGGTAAGATTAAATCTATTTCGCTAACAGGGACAAATAGATATTAGATAAAATTTTCATACCTGAAGCGATTTGCTCGCAGAACGCGCGCAGAGTGAACCAATACAATACTAATATTGATATGACTGAGGGTAGGAACTTGCACACGTAGCACCAGAATATGAACAACGCCATCTGTGGACGATAAAACGTAATTGATAGTCGTCAAAACTATATCTACACTTACAGTAGCTAGATTAGAACAAACGCCACGCCATTGACATCGAGTTCTGAAGAAGTACTACGGCCCACCATCCATTTCCTATTCATTATACTACTACATTACATATACTTATTCGTATACATACTAGATATTCCTACCAATTAAGCAGTTGACGTGCACACGTTTTTGTTGAAACCGCCCGCTGTACTCACCATCAAACTATAATTTATCAAACTTTTGTAGGATTAGCGCACAAATGGTAAACCCCTTGCATAGTGGTCCTTCGAGCCGCTTTCAGTATGTAAGGGAATTTACATGGGATATGGCGCGTAGCTTATCGCTTCTCAGTTCGGTAGTGTTGTGGTTACATGGGAGATGGGTCGGTTCGATGTTTGGTTCGGTAGTGTTGTGGTTACATGGGAGATGGGTCGGACCGGTGTGATACGCACCCGCGGCTGGTCGTGCGCGTGCGCCGGGCGCGTGGCGGCGCGCTGCATGACGGCGGCGTCGAGCGGCGCGAAGGCCAGCGCGTGCGCCAGCAGCGGGCACACGGCCACGCCGCACCACGCCGCGCCGCCCGCGCATATGCTCAGCGGGAGGAACGCGCAGAACGAGCCCGTCTGGAACACGCCGGACACGTTAGAACATAGGGTCAGTAGTCACACACACCATCACTAAATGAACTGCCCGTCTGAACCGACACAACGACACAAGCAGCACGTTAGGGTTTAAGCGCATAATGGCCAAAGAAAATTAAGGGTAACAAGTTGTGAAAAGAACAAAATGGCCAAAAGCTCGCAAAAACCAAAGAACAAAACACAAATTATCCAATTCAAGACAACGATTTTGAACCATTATGGACCTGGATGCTTTTAAGGCAGCTCAAGCTCCTTAGGCCCCACCCTCATCCACTACTGGTGATAAGTACGTCACCGTGATCGACACGACATTCAGCACCCGCCAATATGATCGGTAACATCATATGATCAACACGACGTCGTAATCATCGCACTCACCTGCAGAAGCGCGATGAAGCAGACGCTGCACATCCAAAACTGCGTGCTGTTCCACACGCACATCATGAAGTGGCGGGACATCGTGATCAGTGTGAACAGGGACACGTCGGAGTCGCGCGTCATCTGGGACATCCATAGTAATGTTACAATTTTTTTTTTTTCTTATGTATAATAGGTCGGCGTTTGACCACCAACTCGCCTGATGTTAAGCGACGTTGTGGTCTAAGATGGAGCACGACGACCTAGAAGGTACTTATTCACTCTAGCCTTGAAGTTTACTAGAGTGAAGAAGTACAAAGACGGCAGTTACGGCAAAGTTGGCAGTGTCCTGCCCACACACACACACTTACACACTTAAAATCACCCTGTTTGTAAATAAATAACTAGTCACTCATACAGTCTGCCCAATCTGGTTTTTTAACATTGTATTGTAACATGTGTAACATTTAGATTATTTTTCAAAAATTCATTCAGTCTACCTTTAATTTAATGTGTCGTTCAAGTGGACTCCCACGATACTGGTTTTTCCAAGTGTGGGGTCCACAGTGCTTGTGTATTGTGCAAATGGTTGGCTAATAAAGATATTTGTATTGTATTGTATTGTAGTTGAGTGAGGCGCTACAAGTGCGCCACTGCTCAGACCCGTCTTCGGAACGGTTACACCGGACTACATCCCGAAACACGACTAGGACATTTCACGGCATGGCTTGGTCCGGTGGGTGGTAACTAGCCACGGCCGAAGCCTTCCACCAGAGTTTGCTACCCGGTTAGCACTACCCGGGGACCACGTGTAGGGAATCAGAATAGAGTACACTCCTACGGACGTGGGTAGCTCAGCCCCCAAAAAAAAATACAATACAAATAAATTTATTTGACTATAAAAACATGTGACCATTTCAAATTTGATTCCAGAAGCTCCCAAACTAGTCAGGGACAGTGTGTCAGGAGCCAGTGGCTTCTCCAAATTGAACAAAATACCTTAAAATTTTGAACTTGTTATGAAATCGAAAGTAACTTTGTATGTCTGTCTGTTTGTAGCCCTTTACGGTTGAACAGATCTTGATTAAAATTTGATAATTAGATACAGTGTATCACGGGGAAGATTATTGGATACTGTTTTCTGAGTAAGTACAACTGAAATCGCGGGTAACAGCTAGTTTATTAACGTTTTTTTGTTTATTTTTGGGATGTTTGTTGACCGAGCGAAGCGAAGTTTCAGTCTACTGGGGCAAGTCGGCAATTGTTTATCCGATGAAAACTTGAGTAATTCGTAACGTTGATCCGATCTGGCTGAAATTTTGCTGACAAGTGGTTTATCTCAATATAATTTTTGAGTTCGTATATGATTTAAATTAGACGAGGGGTTGTGAAGTTGTGCGAGGTCTTCATTCGAGACAAACTATTACTTTTAAAAGATTATACTTGTTTCAACCGCTAATGCCACCAATACTTGATAACTCCTAGTAAACCCTGTAGCTAGCGAGCTAACAACGTCTTTAAATAACAAACAAAAAGCACACCCTACCAGAATATTTAAATTACTTGCGAATCTTTGCGTACAGGACATGGAAATGCGTTTTTGATGTTGCGCTCAAACGGTAATAAGTAATATTATAATTTATCTATGGTATGGTGATGTAAACTATTGAATCTCGCATGCGAACTGAAGCACTCACCTTTTGACTGCAGTACTTAGTGTACGGTTGGTTTTGCCATTTGCTTTGCAACTAGCAGCAGCGTGTAAACAATTTTGAAAACTATCAATTAACAATTCATTTCTTAAGTAACTGAGTTATATAATTGATATCTTTGTCAAGAAAAATTTGCACTTACAGATACGGAACAAGGGACGGAATTGAGTGCTCGCGCTAAGTCGATAGGCCCTATGCAGGTTTCTGGCACTTTGTAGGGGGGCATCTTTTGGCACAATACTGGGTATAGAGGCTCCACTGCTATGCTGAAAACGAAAGATTTCTTCAGGAAATAAGTTCATACATTTTAGGAGATATACTACAAAATAAACTTAAGTTGACTCATGGTAATAGAATAATTGATTTCGATAATAAAATTTGGCTAAGTTTGGTATCTAAATCCAATTTTGTATAGCTTAAAAACGTAACTAACCTCGCGTCAGCTTGCATAAATATTTCCATGTTAGAGCAATTTGCAGCGGACCCCATAACACAAACGACTTCGCCATAATCCTAGAAAATAGTAAACGGGTTACTTCAAATCAGTCTAATATTACAAACTGCAAACGTTTGTTTAGTGAGTTGTAGCAGTTCCTTTACGATAGCGGAAGCAACCGGGGGGAGCAGCTAGTAGCTACACTTTACACATCCTTAAACGATTATGATCTTAATCACTACGCCACGGTTCGATATGAAACAACTGCTGAATGTGCGAACAATGTTCTCCATGTCGCTAGATTATGTTACGATCAATAACACATCATAGAATGGTTGTTATTAAAAATCGAATAAATAAGCTTTAAGGAGTTTCGACTCTATTAAGATATGAATAAGGTTGAATTTTACCTGCATAATCTGCACCATGCGCCGTACGGAAGTGTGCGAGCAGTCTGTGAACAAGGACACGAGCAGCGGCACGTTGTCAACCTGCTCAATGTGCGGACGGATGTTCTCTATGCCGCGCGGGAGTTTCGCCTGAAAACAGTACACTCTCTAGAACATTAAGGTTCAATATTGCTTGTAGCTATTGGTCAAAATTAGGTGCTGATGCTGTGGTAGATAGCTTAGGTGATAAATTTTTGGGTGTCTGCTAAAACGCGTGGTCGCGTGTTTGTACTAAAATAAGTGTAGGAGCTAAATAAACTCTTTTTTTTCTTTTTTTCCTTCTCTCACAAAAGCCCGCTCGCGCTTCTACTACGACCGGCACCTGCGCAAGACAGGGTCGCCACGCCATGTTTTGAGGACAGGCGGGTTACGGGAAAATTAAAGCCTAATTGCCTATAGGACGTATCATTATTACTTCCTTAAATTACCTTACACTCGTAATACTAATATGTACTTACTACACACATATGCTTGTGTGTGCGACTGATTTTAGCGCATGAAGGGCGGGCGGCGGACATCCATGCGAGTTTAAGCGGATGCCCTCAGAGCCTTAAACTATTTCAGCAATGACCTTTACGGCGATGGATATAACATATAGTCATGCAGGCTACACATACCCGGTTGCTCATGTCAAAGTTAACAGGAGCAGAGTGGTCGGTGGAGTCAGTGAGGCAGGAGAGCGAGCGGCACCCGTCTGCCGGCGACTCCGCCCCCTCTTCGCCACATTCATCTTCGTCTAGGAGTGAGTCAGCATCTGCCGATGGGTGCGTCGTTGCAACGCTTCCTCGCTGCAACACAACATGAAATGTAGCAAGGTGATTGATAACCTCAGTTTAACTTTCCATACCTACACGCAATTTTGCGCGAAAGTGTAGGTTTTGTCGCTATACCATAATATTATATATTGACGGATGGAAGGGGCGCCAAACTTACTACTTACGCTATTTTTTACGGTATTCACGGATGGAATTACGTACCCGCTTTAAAAATCCATTGTCAAATCTAGTGAAGAAATGTAGGCACAATTTTAATGAGTAGAGTTAATTTGATCTGATAGCTGCTGCGTGGTATCTCTGGCGACATTCTTGTAGAAGATTTTTTGAAACCTTCTCCTATCTCCCATATCACCGCACCTTCTCCTCTCCCATATTACCTTCAATCCCGTGTGCGTGGTGATAGAATGCCTCGCCTTTTTGATCTCGCTGTCAAACTTCACAGTCGTCAGGTCCACGTTGATAGCCCCAGGTGCTGACATCGACAGCGCTTTAGACGATACCATGTTGTTGCTACATCGTACAGAGCAAACGTTAAACGAGATGAACTCTATTGTGATGACATAGTGTTCAATGTTGGACGGCACAGGACGTGGCGTAGGCGAACAATGTAGCAAGCATGACTAGCATTACTTATGTAGTAGTTACAATTAGGACCGTGACCAGGATTTTTATTCCTCCGATCTAATTTTGTTAGGTGTCAGTGTATAGTGTTTCTTAATTACTTGCAGGAGTCAATGTCATTAGTGTTAAATAATAATGGTAGAATAGCAGTATTACATGTTTACATGTTCTATAAATAATATTTACACTCTAACTGCCACTCCTTTACACAATACTACCGTTTACATACATGCATCTTCCACAACAAATTTATAAGATCTATTTGATACTCATTTCAGGAGGCCTAAGAAAAACTCTAAGACCATTCTTTCTTCAGTCTTGCCTAGATTTTCTTTTGTCTCGCTCGGTTTATACAAAACAAAAAAAAGAGAGACCGAGAGAAAACTCATGGAAGTAAGATTGAAATAAGAATTGTGGTAGATCTTCGGAACAGCCAGTAAGTACACATTACAATAATCCGGAGTAAGGTTTAGTAGCGGAAACGTTAGCCAAGTATAGCTACAGGGCAAAGCAAACAAAAACAAATTAGGTTTAAAAGTTAGCACATTATGCGAAGCGATCGACGTTTCCTGTGTCTGGTTTAAACTCGTCCGGTATCCAAAGATTTTGCATTATGTACTATCAATGCAGAGAAAAGATGAAAGTTTAATCTACAGAAGTTAATTCATTCAAAAGCAGAGCATCATCAAAACTACGACTCAATTTTTTAGGCTTAGGGAGTAAAATGTTACCTACAGCCCACTTTCTCAATCTCAACAGCAATAGTTCCATTAAATAACCGAATTTGATTGTATGAACCAGAGACAAGAGACGTGCGAGAGTGCGCGTGCGCGATAGAGCGACAGGAACAAACCTATAGTAAAAGCCGAGCGGTGTCGCGTCATACGTTTGGTGCGCGGGCGGCGAGCGGCGCGCGCCAGAGCCCGGTGACCCGCCCTTGCTGTCGACAAGACTCGGGTTCATTCACGAATTGCGGCCCACCGGCCCAGGTCCGCTCACGGATCTCAGTTATATAGACTGGCCTTTGAACCTAGATTGTAAGAGCTCTGTAAGCAACAGGATAGTGGCAAAAGTGATAACGGCAGCTTTTGTAGGCCCGCTCACAAATCTCGTTAAAATAGACTAGCTTTTGAGTCTGGGTCGTAAGACCTCTGTAAGAAGCAGGGCAGTGGCAAAAGTGACCACGACGGCAACGGCAACATTTGTGGAAAGCCGGCCCTCCACCGCCATATTGATGTCAAAACAGTTCTGTACATTAACGTATTAGAACACATTCCTTGTCGCTATCGTCCTTGTATCTGCTGAGGTCTAACACAATGAGTCTATTTTTTTTACAAAGTTTCATGCAAGTCTATTGAAAAATAATGATTAATAGGAACGATTGTTCGTTCAATTTCAATTTTCTTTTGTTTTAGTTTTGTTTTTAATGTATAACATTCTTAAATTTTGGCGTATGTAGCACCCAATTATTAAGAATTTTATTTTGCTATTACGGTGCATTCAGCGGTAGCGCGCGTAACCGAGTTGATTGGCATCTTGTGATAACGCTACAACACTTTGCAACTTTAAATTGTATGATACACTTTAACATACGTGAATCTAGTCTACCCCTTATTTCTAGAAAGCGATCAGTTTAAAGGACTAAATTTTAGTAATCGACGTTTCTGCTTTCTGCCTCAGGCACTTTCAATGGATTGGACATGGGAGTGAGGGGGATAGAAATTGTCTGAGAAAATGGACCAGGAGTCTGTTTTTAAACTCCAATTCAATTCGTGTTGTAATCATAATTACTCAGGAAGTAATTTGACCGCAATTCGTGATTTCCACCAGTTAGTAGTTCCAAACTGATCAATAAAACCACAAATGAATGAGCTGCGAAATGTTGTGTTCATTAAATATTTTTCGTATATGTATTATTTATTAATTTAAAATGATGTTGTTAAAAATACTTTTTTTTAACTTATGGCAGGGTGGGGCGAGTAAAAAACAAATGTACTCTAAAGTACATACATTACAGAGGGAATTGCCTACACATCGAGATTTTGAAAAAAAAAGACAACATCAAATCTATCTTAAGAAAGGAACGCCTAATTTAAAGTACACATCAAGATTAAAACATAAAAAAAAAACTAATACAAAATTTAAAACTCGTGTAAGTAGTGACTGTAGGTGCCATGTCGTGGAATGAATGTTATTTGCACGTACCTATTAATATTAATCACCAATTTCGAATTATGTGATTTGTTAACAACATTGAAGCGTTCAAGTCCTTTTAGGATGTCGATGATGATTTTCCAATGATATGTATTCATTTCTTTTAGCGAAGCGTTGTTATTATGTAGTAGCACCGTGTATGTACACGCAACTTTACGTGCACACGTACGTAGGACAGTTTTATGATTTGGCTAGGCGTTTGACCACAACCCATCTCCGAAGATGGTAAAGCCACCTAACCAGGAGCTTTAAAAAGTTGCAATCGCTTCCAATCGATAATGTTTCCAGAATTGCTTACTCTCGAACGCTAGCTGTTGATTGGACGAGATGATAATTTTATAATGTGACATTTTTAAATCTCGTATTTCGTCCATTCAGCAGTTAGGAGCGTTAGCGATTCTAGACTTGTCTAGAGCCCCTGGAACTAGTTCTCAAGTTAGGCGTTTGATAACAACACAACTAAGTGTATGGTGATAGATCTTTAACTTCAAATTTGTGCTAAAAACTTAGGACACTTACTGGGGGGTTACGAATGTAAAGAGGAATTGTAAGTTCAACATTCAGATGGCTACAATCGCCAGTTACCTGTAAGAGATCGCTTTTAGCGATAAGGCCGCTAGCTGTAACACTAGGTTTATGTGTATTCTTCTTGTTTATCCTAGTTTTGTAGTGTGAACCATAAAGAGTTTGTCCATCGATTTTATCTATCTGACCTGGATGGTTCTTCGCTCATGAGCGATATGTGGCAGTTCCAGCCTGACTCCAGGCCCATCTTTTCGCTGAAGACTCTGGAGCGGAGCTCGTTTTCCTTGCTGAAGTGCACGAAGCGGATGCAGGCGCGCTCGAGACGTTCTATCAATTCCACCATGTCGCTTTGCGCCTGGTACTGCATCGTCACCATGCCTATGAACACCTGGGGATGTTTCGTTTCATAAACATTTAAATACTGAAGTGTTTTTTTCATGAATAGGTTGATGGTTGATGGAGAGACCCTAGTGGTCTGAAATGCCTTAACCTGTATGTTATTTACATGAGAAGCTCGTACCAGACAATATATTGCCGGGAATCCCTGCGAAAGCGCTGATACGCCATTTCTATTGGTCAAAAAGCCATAACCGAAAGGAACGCTAGGAGGCCTCAGTGGCCTCTACCTCAGCTGATAAAGATTAGTAAAATTAACCTTTAAATCGCCTCAGTCTGATTTACACTATGAAGATTTTCGCCATCTAGAGCAAAAATAAATAAATATCGTCGTCGTAGATGACGGAAATCTTTGTCATGCATCGGAACCTATGTCGGTACATAAAATCGTTTTTTTTTAAATGTGCGAGCGAGATAACATCACGCTAAAGTTTGGACCTGAAGGTAAACTAACAGTCATTTTTTTAAGTTGCGAGTTGCCCTGATAGCGAAATGTTCGAAATTCGTACCTGATTGCATTGTAAATCGAAGAATCCTTCGGCGTCTTTTACGTCCTCTTCAGTAACCTCGTTGAAAAGCAACGAATCTGTAATTGACGTACAAATACCTTATTTGACAAAAAGCTTTAAGTACCTAACCTACACGATATACCGGGTGTAAGGAGACCGTTCTCGAAGCCGAAACGCCGTTATTATACTATCTATACACAACCCGAAACCACTAACTATTAGCCATATAACTGTTATTTTAAACTTTTAGAAATTTGCAAACCAGCAATGTAACGCGTTTATATCGCGGGGGTCAATGGTCGGCGCCAGTACCTACGGAAAGTGCGACGACGCGCCGCCGCGGGCCGCGCGCGCGCCGAGACAGCGGAGGGCGCGGGCGGCGCGGCACCTAGGTCGCGACCGCGCGCAGCTGTGTGCGGGCGTTCACCTCTAGCGTCAGCTGTTAGGCATTTAGTATTAGACTGCCGTTAGGGTAATTTTTTTTTTTTTTTGGTAATTGGTGTTTAAACTAGCTTTTTAAAGCTTGTATAACTTGTGTCGATGTTAAAATATCAGATTTTAAGTTTAAAAAAAAAGTCTTTTTTTCGCGTTTTTTTTAGTCGCTTTGTATTAGTAATCCCCACCACTATTCCCAGTTTTCGTTTTCGAGAACGGTCTCCTTACACCCGGTATGCTATCTAGACTTTGTATGTTCAATTTGTTTTTCCTTTGCAAGTGGATCACTGAATTTATTCAAATTAATTAATTACTCATAAAAATATTCATTTTTATGAGTAATTAATTTTAACTAAAAATATGGCGTAGTATACAATATGCCTCCCACAAGGTTGACACACGACTATCTGGAGAGTCGTGTGAAGCCTGCGGGCAGCGCAAGAGAGTTCTGGCGTGAATGAGTAACAAACATCCATCCATCCAAACTTCCACATATAAAATACTAGCTGCGCCCTGCGGTTTTACCCGCGGTTAAAAAGTATCCTATGTGCTATTCTAGACTACAATCTATCTCTGTGCCAAATTTCATCCAGATCTGTTCAGCTGTTCTGGCGTGAAAGAGTAACAAACATCCATCCATCCATCCATCCATACATACATACATACATACAAATTTTCGCGTTTATAATATTAGTAGGATAATGTGATACAAAAAAAGTATTAAGGGTTCGGCGACCACTAGACTAACTTTGCAATGGCTAATGGTTATTATTGCCATTTCGTCTAAAAGAAGACGACGAGTGAAGAAAGCAAGTAAATATACTGACAAGCCTCTAAAGTTCTCTACAGAGTGACAAAATGCAATTTCAATACATTTTCTTGACTTTTGCACTTCTCTAATCATTCTTAAATAACTAAAAAAATATTCGCTTGTATTATGGATAAATTTAAAAGCTAATGATGTAGACAACCAACAATAAACATAGGGGCGGATATATAGTTAATTTATTTGTACATGCCAAATTTTATCATGATCTGGCAAATGGTCCAAGAAGTTTGACAAGCGCGTTTGTATGGAAAATTCAGAGCGTCGCGGAACCCTTAAGGTACAATACTGCGGTAGTGTTTACCTGTGGAGTGGAAGTTGAGCGCTGGCGCAGCACCCCAGGGGGCTGAGCGCGGCGTGAACTGACGGCTGTCGGGCGGCAGCTCCAGGTACAGCCGCGACAGGGACGGAGATATGCCGCGCGTTAGTGGTCTGACGAGGACGGAAATATAAAACAAGTTTAAACGCTACTGGTAGATATATATAAGCAGGACAGCTGTTTTTGTTGCCCTGTAGGCCAACACAACAACACAACATTTCTCTCGTCACTTTTTGTCATGCGAGAACGTGACAAGGCTATGTGTATACATATGTCTGTCGCGATAAAAAGAGTCGACATTCGAAATACCTTAGCTGCGTTGTGAAGGCTAGGCCTGGTGGTTTATGCTATGGCGTAGACTACATATGAGAACACTGTTTTAGAAAACAAACAGGTAATTCGATTTTTGTTCAGAGAAATAAGAAAAACATGACAATTTGCTGATGTTACAAGCATTTAGTAAAACGCTGCGCTCTGCTAATTAAGATGACGATTGTTACGAGTGTTGCTACGTCACAGAAACACCGAACTTAGCGCATAGCAAAGTGTTTGCTTGAAGAGACCAGCTTCTGAAGCAAGTTTAAAATCTAAATTTAAATTTCAGGCCAAAGGTTAAATATTAAACCAGGAGAGTTCTTCGGCTAACCAGAGCCAATACATAACTGAACCGTTGCTTTATTATATGCGTTTTAAGCGATAGCCATAAAAAATTGACAGGGAACGGCTCAGTATCTCTGATGCCTCACAACCATGCCAGCTCAACTACCTGTGACACGTTTATGAAATACTAGTACTAGTACGCCCCGCGGTTTCACCCGCGGTCCCACAGGAACCGTTAATTTTTTCGGGATAAAAAGTACCCTATGTCCTTTTCTGTACCCCAGACAACATGTATGCAAAATTTCAAGAATATCGGTTGAGTAGTTGAGACGTGAAACGTTACAAACAAACAAACTCACTTTCACATTTATAATATTAGTTAGGATTTGTGATACTGAGCCGTTCTCCAACAGTTTTTTAAGCTATAGGTCCAGCACATATGAACTCGGAATAGGGTCGTCACCGTATCGCCTCACCTCACTGAGGTAAGACGATTTCGGTACGATTCCGATAATTGTGCGATGCAATACAAAGAATAGTGCACAGCTCGAGTTGATGCAGTGACGTAAGTATTGATACAGTGATTGTGCCCTTAAGCTTTAGCTTAAAAACAGTTGAGGAACGGCACAGTATCACTAAGGTTTCACAAACATGTCACAGGTAGTCGAGCTGGCGCGGTTGTGAGACATTAGCGATACGAACCCGTTTCCCGCTCGTTTTTAGGCTAACGCAACGTCAACGGCTCAGTCAAGTCTCGGCTATGGTTAGCAGAATGCCCCGTGATGTTCCTCACTTGTAAGCGAAGGCGGTGCAGTATGCCGTGAGCGAGTTCCTCTGGTAAAAGTCAATGATCTTCTTGCGGTCGGCGGCCGACAGCGGACACAACTCGCGCCCGTCCCAGTACTCTACGCACGCGTCCAGGACTATGTCTGCCGTGCCCTGGAGATATACGTACTTTTAAATAAATAAATTTAATAGAAAAGAGTGTGTGTACTTATGTACACGGGTTAGAAGTTATCCTTCTTTGGCGTATGGAAAAAAAAAAAAACTAAAATGCAGTAGTGATTAACGATATACAACGTGCTGGTTTTGGGTGTAGTAATACTGAAACGGCACATGCCGAGACTGATTTAGAATTATACCTGCAAGGTGTCCTTATCGTAAACACGATAGATTTTAAGTTATCACAACTTAAACTTTAACGTAAATTTGACTCGGAGCAACCCTAATAAGCTCACAAACAGCTGTTCGGTTGATGACCGGTCTTGCCGACAAAGACTACTAAGTGCGCAGAAAGAATATTATCTTTACCTACAAAACACAGAATGGAGTAAATGCCCCTTTATACATTTTAAGAACTATTTTAAACAGAAACAAAAGCAAGATATCTTTTAGATACTTAAATGGTGACATATCTAGTCAACGACATGAATAAAGTGAACGTAAACTCGCCGAAAACGAAACGAAAACCCCGGGTTTAGCAGCCATATCATGATGGAGTTTAGAACAGGCTATTACCATTAAATGCATTAGCAAAATTTTGAGTCCGTGCTGTTCCCCGTTGAAGAGTCCCCTTGCCGGAAGTCATCCCTGGGTGTAGCAGCTGTGCCATGATGGCGTTGAGATTAGGCTATTACAATTAAATAGATTTACAAAATTTGGAGTCTGTGCTGTTCACCGTTGAAGAGTTCCTCTACCCACCTCCTGACTCCATCATCTCCATCAGATCATCTCGGTGGCACTATGTTGTTGCATAGTCACTCAAGTAACATAAGTATAAGTACATAAAACATTTAAGTTTAATCGGAAACCAAAGAGTAGGCATTTAACGTGAAAGATTTGATTACTGACAGACACCATAGGTACATGCGAAAATAAAAATAAAAGCTCGTCAAAAGATAAATTGTGCATACTGCATAATAAAATTATTCTTTGCCATTTCGCGAAAACATCAGAACATTTGTCGGCAAAAGACAAAGAGCTCACAGAGAGCCGCCAAAGCGTACCGCGGGACAATTGGCAACAAGCGGTGCTTTAAACAAAATAGGCAAGGAACTACCATGAGTTCGGTATTAAAGTGTATTTATGCAAGTTCGACAAAATTCTTCTCGTCACTTTTTGTCAAGCGAGAACGTGAGAAGACTATGTGTAAACATATTATGTCTGTCTCGATAATAAGAGGCGACATACCTTTGGCGCGTTGCGCATGGTAGGCCAGCAAGACACTTGTTGTATTACGAGTTATTATTGTAATTTTAGTTTTTTTTAATTATCATGGCACACATTTTCCAACGCTCTCATGCTTAGAAAACCGGGTTCGTCACTTCGCTGTTAGCAAAATTCTTTATTTGGTTTAAGATTTTGACATTTCAAGCACGTTGTGAGGATTAAAAAGTTAAGCCGATTCCGATTTATCAGCCAATATGGCGATGATTGTCCGTTGTTTAACTTTGATGATCATTACGGTTTTCGGAACTCTTTAAACAGAGAGATTTGATTTTTAGAATCAAGACTTTTGATACTTTCCTCCGACGGTTGCAAATAAAACGAAAATGAGAAAAGGTTTCGTTACTATGTAAACTCATGGTTACCCCTACTAACCGCAAAAAATAATTTTTAAAAATTTTTAAAGTTTCGTCTAGTTGCTCTCCATCTATCCCGGTGTGAAGTCATAAAATTCCTTCTTTATTGTTTCATTGCGTAGATTATAATACGATGTCTTATTCAAATGCTGAATATTACGAGATGATATTTTAATGTGTTGGTGCTGCGGACGGAAACTGCCATGCGGCGCGTGAGATCTACCGTAAACGTTTTGTGGACGGAAGGTCGCCTCTGCAACAGTCGTTTGCCTCCTCGATCTCCGGACCTGACGCCTTTGGACTTTTTTCTGTGGGGTTTCGTCAAAAATGCCGTGTATGCCGTGCTATGCAATACCACGGAGGAAATGGTTGCGCGTATTACACCGGCATTCATCACGATTGCTCCCGAAATGCTCCGGAATGTCATGGCTTCAGTGTCTCGTCGAGTGGGGTTGTGCATTGAGAGGGGAGGACAGCACCAAAGGACAGCACTTCGAACCTCTTCTGTGATCTGTGCGATAAGTGTGTTGTGTTGAGGTAGTTCTTGGATTGTTGTGAATGTTGTAAAACACGCAACTTCGTGTTACCTATGTGAAAAAGTGACCCCAAAAGAGCAGTAATCACAATGTTATCTCACGGACAAGGAAGGATAATAATTTGGTAAGATAAGACCCTACTACGTACATTTTTGTGTAGTACTAATATGTGGTTATTAGCAAAGTAATTAGTGAAACACTAACGAAATACGAAAAAAACCTTAATACCTATCTAACATCTTATAAATCTACCTACTTCCACTGTAACGCAAAGAGTATGTAATATAGGTACTGTAACGTAAACAATAAACATTGTTTCTTAACGAATTAAGTTTAAGCCGTGTGCGCCGCCGTCGGCGGCGGGGCGCGGGCTGAAGAACGGGGAAGACGATCGCATGCGTGTTGAGTGTTGTTTGACAAACGCCGCGGTCAGCGATCGCTCTAAGGGCTGTCCAAAATAATTGTGAAAAATAGTTTTTTAAACTTTGTATGGAACAATAAAGGTTTGATTTGGATTTTGTTATTCTGGCAAATGATTCAAAATGTTATACAGATACACACCTTTGAATATTACTACACCTCAAACCAGCACGTTGTATATTAAAATTAATCAAAAAGATTTTATTTAAATAAATAAATAACAAATTATTAGTAAATACTATCACCGTCGTATATGAAATTGATTTAATAAAAACACCAAAATAATATTTATTTATTCACTGTTTAATTGTACTCTTACGAAACACGTGTTCTAAATATAAAAATACTAGAATATACAAATTGAACATAGTTATCAATTTTCATGCCACCTAGAACTAACTTCACGATGTAGAATTTAGGTGTCGGTGTGCGCGCGCATCGTAAAAATTCACTCTCATCATTTTTCTCTATCGCGCCAAAAGAAGTATAACTTCAATAAAAAAAATATTTAAATAAATAAATGAAATAAAACTAGTGGCTCTATGAGCTGTAGACCTCGCGGCCGACGTTTGTCTTCTCTACAGGTCGTTTTCCTCGACCGATTCTCGTGAAATTTTTGAGCAGGTTATATATAATTTTGTACAGATTTTTTTTGTCGAGTCAGTATTGGGATTTTTTTTTTCTAAATTGCGAAGATAATAATATGATTTGTTTTAAAAAAAAAAAAACAATCACAAAAGTTCAAGAGTAGCTTGACAAATGCGACCTGTGGAGGAAAACAGATCCTGACAGAATTTGGACATACTAAAGCATTTTTGTCGAAGCTGAAGCAGTAACGCTTCGCTCGCTAACGCTTGCTTATTCAATAAAATGAAAAGCCTTTATTTCCCTTAGGACGCCCTTAGACGGGCCATATTTTACTGCAATCCTGGCCCGGTAACACCGGCAATATTGTCACCTGTAGCCTGGCCATCATCAGCTGTGCTATAAATGTATGATCATTATGGCCAGGCCAGTATTGCAGCCAAAATCTAGGAGCGCACTTACTTAAATAAAACATTCATAATGAATTTAAAATACTTTAACACTGGTAATAAAATTAAATGAGTATGATTTAGGGCACCCAGATTTGGGTGAAGGCCTCCTTCATGCATTGCCGTGCTTCTCGGTCTTGTGGTAGACAAAACAGGTCCAGGTTGCTCCTTACATACACTTAGTTTGACTTTATTTATGAGTGTAATAACGATATGAGTGTGATAGGCGAAAGGCTCGCCCTTTGCCACATTTATGGGTGGTAATGTGGGTGTGTATTTACAACTTTGCCAGCTCTGGCAAAAGCTTGACGATATGTTTAAGTAATTATTAACTAAAGCCGCCATATTAGAAACTGTTGAAATAAAATTTTAATGGTCGAAGTGCAAACACAATAGTACGGTGGGAAGGGCCTTAAGCGTGCGATGTAATTTTTAGTCTTTTAAAAGTACGCGCCCGGTGTACGGCGACAGACTCGCCTCCTGTCACATTTGGGACTGAATATCGTCCGGCGAAGTGTGGGTGTTGTATTACACCTCTGCCCCCTCGAGGGAAAGGCGTGACAATGTTTAAAAGTAAAATACGTACGTCTTTCGATGAGCAGTCGGTTGCGGGTCGTCAGCCTGTCCACAAGTATATGCTCGGATGCTATGTCCAAAACAAATAACCGGCTACGCTTCATCGCCATTACAAGCCATGACATGGCTACCGTGACCATACTGGACGAGGGTGCCGAGACGCCATCGGAGCGAACCGGACTAGAACTCACACCCTGTAATTACCCTCGGGCCAGCGTCTTCTAGCGCCCAGCTTCGGCAGAGGGAATCCTCGAAGCCAAAACCTCACTTTCCCAAAGGGAAGGAAGAAGATCCCTAAATGAATTCTTGGAATAATCTTCCATCTCTGTCAGTGGTGTGTTCGAACCTGAGACATCATCTGCAGCTGGTGCGCGCGGTCGCGCACGCAGACGGCCAGCATGTGCGGCAGCGGCACCTTGACGCGCGTGCTCAGCTGCAGCGAGCGCACGAACTTGCTCTCGCGACGGAGAGTGTCCGCTTGCTAAAACAATACAATGGATCTTTATCATAGAATACATAGTGACTCTAGCGTACACCATACATATCGTCACGCCTTTCCCCTGGAGGACTGGCAGAGGTGTAATACAACACCCACATTTCGCCGGACGATATTCAGTCCCAAATGTGACAGGGGGCGAGCCTGTCGCCATACACCGGGCTCCAATCATGTAGCAGATGACATACAATACGCACATATATTCACACAATAAACAAATTAGTGCGTGCCGTCGGCTGGGTTCGAACCCGCTCCCTCTGGCTTGAGAGGCAGGCGTTCTCCCAACTAGGCGTACACCATGATCCAAAAAAACAAGGTCTAGCAATCCGGGAGCAAACACATATGACGTCACTCGTCTTCGTCATTCGTCTCTTTCGCACTATTTGTAAATGACTTATTTCAGTCCTGCTTAAGCATCGATTGACGTCACTACGTGTTACCCACGTGACCGGAATGCCATATCTGGCGGAGTATATTATTATACCATGGCGTGCACGATGTAAAAGCGCAGAAGGACAGCTTAGGGCTAAATAGTAATGATACCGCTGCACGAAATAATAAGTGTTGCGTGTTGTCGTCGTGGAAGCAGTTCCGAGTAAATATGTAGGCACGACTAGTGGCGGCAATTAGCGAAGTCGATGGAAACGAAGTCTTTAGTTGTTGCCACAACTGGTAGTTGAAAGGAAGAAATAGAACCCCAAGGCACCTATAGTATAATGTCACGCGGTTCTGACAAGGACAAGCCACTGTGATATAGAGTTACCAAAAAGTGCTCACCAAGTGCCTGAAGACCGCGAGACAGTCCTGTACGGTGTAAGACTCGGCGACAGCCTCCGTGAACCCGATCTGCTTGGCCAGCTCGCACAGACAGCGGCGGTTGGTTACCGGGACTAGGTCCTCGCTGGAAGATCCGGATTAGTTACTATGGTTCGATGTTTAGCTGAACTATAAATAGGGGCCGGATGACAAAGTTATTTCCCAGTCGACATTCAGAGGCTCTCAGGGCAAGATAGGTGAATACTAAAAGACATGAGAGAGAGGTCTCAGAAGACGATGTCGAGGATAAAAGACCGCATTAAGTATTATGATTATCAATCATTTGGCACGACGAACCAATTTTAATTTGATATTTTATTCTGCACATCATCTTACCCAATCTAATAATGCCTAAACTGTGCCTAATATAATAACGTGAGCCAGCGCTGGTCGTCTCTTTCAACTAGTGTGTGTGTACTGCTGATGTGCCTCGGTGGTGAGGTGCGCACAGACGTGTGCGTATGTGTGTCGTGCGTGCGTGCCGCGCACACGTGTGGAGCTGCGCGGCCAGTCCCAGCTAGTTGAGGCGAGCCAAGTGCGTGCGCCAGCGCTGATCGTCACTCTCAACTGGTGTGTGTACCTCTGATGTGCCTCGGTGGTGAGGTGCGCGCAGAAGTGTGCGTACGTGTGTCGCGCGTGCGGCGCGCACGTGTTGAGCAGCGCGGCCAGCCCCAGCGGCTTGAGGCGCGCCAGGTGCGTGCGCCAGCGCTGGTCGTCCCACGCCACGCAGAACGGGGCGTTCTGGTCGTGAGTCAAGTCTAGCACCTGCAACGCAACTTTGCGATAACGATTCTACAACATCAACACACTTTACCATTCTTCTTTTTTTACCATTTTTTGGTCTTTTTTTACCATTGTCTTTACAGGGTCTTTCGCGTGGCGGTTTATTTCTCATAAAACCGTCCATAACTACACGTGGCTTGCGAGTCGTTTTCAGTCGGAAATCATGAGACATTTTCGACTGCAAACACAAAAAGTTCACCAACAAATAGTAAAAAAGTTAAACAAATGAAGAGGATCATCATGAAAAACGCTATCTAGTATAATTATATAGACGATCTATGTACAGGTTGGTACCTCAGCGATAGTAGAAGGCTCGCCCTGCACGCCGTCGGGCGCCGTATCGAGGTTGTCCCCGCCGTGCTCGATGGAGCCCACGAGGCTCGTCTTACTCGAGTTGTTGGAGGACGGACTCGACTTGCGGAGGAAGAACACTTTCTCCGCGGTCGGGTTGGGCCACGATAAAACGCCCTTCTTATCCACGCAGCACAGCGCCTGAAACATACAGCTTGCATGATAATGTAACCAAACTGGGAATGTTACTATGGAACTCCTACTCATATTATAGAGGCGAAAGTCTATAATTGTTTGTTACACAGTGTGGCTTGAGTGGTGTGTACCTTGTGTATTAAAGTTAAGGTTTAAAAAAAACATCCCTAAACAAATTGTTAGTGTAACAAAAAAATAGTAAATCAATCGTCATGAATAATTGATTTAGTTTAATTTACATTGCAGAAAAACTCACAACTCATCTAATCAAAAACCTGGCTAAATACGTCAAGATTTCAAATAACTGCCACAGTCCGTACCGACAGCGATCCCAGCACGTGCACAATATTCGCCGTCCGACACACCATGTCCTCTCTGCCCGTCAGGATGTTGAAGAACGTCTTCCAGAACGACTTGAGGTTCTCCGGCTTGAGGTTGGACTCGCTCAGGGCTTGGATGAGAGGGTCGCTCGCGTCCTCGGATATAGAGCAGGACTTGGCGCGGACGTACTTCTGACGCGTTTCTGAGAGGAGCTTGAACCTGGAACCACAATGTGTATGGTGGGAAATGAAATGGGGCAGATCCACTTTCTAACAGTCAGCGAAAGCCGGCGGACTGCGAGGAACGAGGATATATTTATAATTTTATCTTTATTTTGAATTGAAATAAGGTAAATTTTTAATGCTTGAAAGCCGACCTTGGAGCATAACGGAGCGGAAGCTTGACATCATATTAATTGATAAACTTAAAAAAACTTGCAAGAGTCCTTGCCGTGCTAGTGTGCGCTGACCTTACTTCTATGTTACGGCCATACATGCGTAGCTTCGCTTTGCAAGCAAATGTAAGCGACACCGTCCGCTGCAACCCATGAACACGCTAAGCACGAATACGAGATTAATGACGTCATTGCTACACGCGTGGCTTGCTCGAATATGGCGCGTACGCAGCTCAACGCTGTGAACGCTGTGTGCTGCAGTGGAATCGTAAACTCACGTTGTCAAACAAAAGAATGCGCTGCTTGGTCGTGCACAGCATGCGCCGCAGTGGGCCAGCGGCTTTAGACATAATATGGAATATGGACTTATTCTGAAATAATTATTATCAATACATGGACAACCTACCTTGCTAGTCCATAGCAGTTGAGCAGCACCCAAGCGATCGGGAATACGATCTGCAGCAGCGGCAGTGACGCAGCGATGGTCTGCAGGAAGTAGATCTCGGTCCAGTGCGTCACGCCGGGCAGGTGATAAACGTGGCGGACGAAGCTCGCGATCACGAAGACCGATATCACGAGGGGCAGCACTATGCCTTCCATTATCTTTACTGTACACTGCAAATTGGAAAACTATGCTCAAAAAACATTTTTTGAGAGATGTCTTAGGCAGTTTTCGGACCGCCCGCCAGGAGCGATGAGCGAATAGAATAGAATAGTTTATACTTATAAAGTCAGACTCATAATAATGTATTACAATGTATTAGGAATGCTCCTGTCATTTCACATACATTGGTTCTTATTTTTACATTTTACATATTACAAAATCATAATTATTAGTCCATTCTTATTCTACTTACTTTAATTATTACTAATTATAAAATCGAAAGTAACTCTGTTTGTCTGTCTGTATGTAGGCTTTTCACGGATAAACGGCTGAAATCTTGATGAAATTTGATAAACAGTTTTAGAATATACGAGGAGGGTTTATGGATACTATTTTATGAATAAACGCGAACGAAGTTGCGGTCAACAACTAGTAAAATATAAGATTCATCTTATAAAATAGTAAGAAATAAAATTAATACAAAATAAATAAAAAATAATTAGATAAATGTATGTAAAACACTCGCACGGCCTCGGCGATACTCGCCAACTCGCCGAGCAAGTGTTTTCCGTACATTTATTTATCGCGTATCTTATCGCTCATCGCTAGCAGTCAGACAACAGCCTTAGGTTAATGTGTGGAATTAGTTTTCGCGACAATTTCGGTCTGGTTTTCGATAAATGCATAAATATTTTTTTGCAGTATCAACCAGTTTTTCAAGTTTCTTATAACCATCCGTCCGCAACTGCTTACTGAGCTTAGAATAGGTCTTTTTTCTTGTACGCCACTATATCCCGGTTCAGTGCCAATTTTGTTCGGATTCGACCCGCGATGTTTGAAATAAAGTCGACCAAGTTATTTAAGGTGCTCCTAGAAGAGCCATATTTTTACTTCAATACTGGCCCGGCAATACTGAGATTATTGCCGACTGTAGCCTATTATCCTCATGAACCTTGCTACAAATGTATAAGGAATATATACAGGGTTATAGGTAACTCGCCAAAGACCTCTTAAGGGTTCATTGTACTCATCAATATAAGCAACTTTTACTAAGGAACCAATTCTGACATCGCGAAATAAAAAACAGCTGTTCCATACAAAGAGTTCATTGGCCTGAGACAAAATGTATGGAACAGCTGATTTTTTTTTCGCGATTTCTGAGTTCGCCCCATAGTAAAAGTTGTTCATATTGATGAATACAATGAACCCTTAAAAGGTTTTTGGTGAGTTACCTATAACCTTGTATTTGGAAATGTATAAGGCCAGACCACACTGAGAATATTGTCGCAATATTTGCCGGCCAGTATTGTAGTAAAAATATGGCCCCGTCTAGGAGCATCCTTTCAAAAAACATTCATCAGTTCTTTTTTATTATTTTCCGCAAATTCTCACCAGATATCGTTGTTTTTCGAACGCGGTGACCGGCCTGGCCGTGGCCTGCTGCAGCGCCAATTTCAAGTTGTTCAAGTACGGAGTTTCGCACATTCGGTACGCTTTGTTCTGGTGCGGGGTGCGCACGCGCGGACTGCTGAAATTGTCTTTGTACTGAAAAGATAGCTCTATGTGACTATGGAGCTTAGAAAAACACATACAGCAGAAAATGAATTAGACTTCTTGTTAAGGATTACATAAAATGACAAAATGTAAGTGAAAAAGTGAAAAAGACAAATTAAAACTTTTTTTATTCAAAATGCCTTTTATAAGCTTAATGACTTTATGAATATTAAACTACACGAAAACTCTTTTTCTCCAAATGAAATTGTATAGCTATATTATTATTATTATTTTATTTACTAACACTAAATCATAAAATTACTTTTACTTTCTTTTTTTAACAAACAATAAATTATTTAAATTTTATTTGTACACCTGCATGCAAAATATTGTTATTTTAATGTTTTAATTCGAATCTTTTGATAGCTAAATTTACTTACTTATATTTAAGAAAAATTGTAAATGACTTGCCTAATATAACGGATCATTGTTATAAGGTCAATAAAGAATTTGAATCTGAATCTGAATCTGAAAAATTTGAAGCTTTTAAACAAAAAAACGTCTTTCTTGACGCAAATGCGATGGCGAACCTGGGGACCTATTTGGAGATTTTAAAATTTTCTTGTCACCTTTTTTCATCCTTGTTGCTCTCGTTTGAAAAGTCATAGGTGTGAGAGTGACCATTTAAAATCTCATCTCATCTCACTACGTAAGAATAGCCCTCCAGCAAGTGATGGTTGTGAGCATGTATGTGACTCGCAAACACAAATGTTAACTTTCAATCAGACAAGAGTGTTGCACAGGGAGTATCGGGCTGTATTTCTGTTTTAACAACTTTGTCCGCATATTTAAAAAAATACAGCGATGACAGCATCGCTGTATTTTTTTCTCTCCTCTCAAGCCACAGCGAGCGGGTCCAAACCATCGGACGGCACGCACCAATTTGTTCATTGTGTAAACATTTGTGCGTATTGTATGTCATATGCTTCATGACTGGAGCCCGGTGTATGGCGACAGGCTCGCCCCCTGACACATTTGGGAATGAATATCGGCCGGCGAAGTGTGGGTGTTGTCTGCCTCTGCCAGCCCCATCGGGGGAAAGGCGTGACGATATGTATGTTTAAAAAATACAGCCGCTGTAAGATAGCAGACGACCCTGTCAGGCAGAGCAAGATATTTACGAAGTTACCTCGGAGGTGGGTTGGAAGGTCTGTCCAAAGTACAGGTCAGGCTCGCCGGACTGCAGCGGGCGGCAGTGGCCCGGCACGTCCTGCCCCGGCCGCAGCACTATCATATCGCCTTCCACCAGCAAAGCCCATGGCAGGTTCACTATTGTTGCTACAAAATTTTATTATTCATTAGTACTACTGAATCTGCCTTATAAGAGTGAAATTGCTTATTCACTGCTTAGTGGCGCAGACACATGCAATCTGGTAGGTAGTGGAGGATGCGACAGCTAAGGTGGCCTCAGAAATCTTATTCTTATCAACCAGTCATTTGTGGCTTCAGAATCCTCGGACTCAGAGTCTTCCTACCTACTAGTAATTATTTTAACAATGAAATTTTTTCATATTACTGTGTATTATTGCTTACAATCCCGATAAGTCCATTGCAGAATCACACATGGAGAAAATGGAGCGCACAGGTGAGGGAAATGCTCTTCCTTCCATTTAGAATTCTCTATTGCATCTGCCAATTTTCCTGAAAAACAAATGTATAATGAAAAAAATACTTTCAAAACTGGCATTACAAATTTATGGATGGTAACTCATCTGAAAGCATGTGTTAAATTTAATTTCTACCTTATTGTTCTAACAATTAAGGTGTTTGAGGTATAGGGTGTTTGTATCTATTTATGAGCCCATCTTTATCTATACAGGGTTTTTGGGATCATTATGAATCTACTATTAATTTAACTTTTTCATTGACATGTGAAGTGTGTGTAATCATTTAACAACTGGTTAGTGGGTAGGTGGTTTTTTATAAGTACAAGGATGTATAGTTATAAATTAGAATAACCTTGATTTATATAAAATAACTAAGGTGTTATAAGTGTAAATAACAAATGCACACAGTCTGTATGAGATGTTTTCTTATGTATTTTAAAGTAGTATTAAAGATCGCACAGCATTTGATTATTTTAAATAAATGTGTGAACATTATGATTATGGATGCTATGTCCAAACTTAAAATAAATTTGATTTTCTCTGAATGACAGGTGTCATCCTTAGAGTAAAAACAGAGGTAGTCATTATTTGTGCTGTAGTGTTTTCACATAGTATTGGCTTAGTATACAATGTGCTATAATATGAAACCATGTACATTGTATCTTTCAGGTCTCAGGTAAGCTAGATTCCAGACAGTTCTATGATGACCATTTGGTTTTGTGATGTAGTTCATAAAACAGTACTTTAAGAAGGATACAATACTTATATAAAACATGTTGGATCAAACTTACCTAAGACTTTTCGTACTCTATGAGGAACTTCATTCCTATATTGGTACTCTTCATTAAAAGCAACTAGAAAGTTTATCACTAGAATGATAAATAGGAACAATGCTTCCCATAACAAGCATGCATTTGCTTGTATCAACTCTCCCAAGAAATAAGTCAGTATTAGACAGATTATGTACACCAAAGTAATGGTATATGCGACACCCGATAGGAGCACTTTCTCTGAAGAGAATGAGATAACATCTCGAATCAATTTTAATCTGAAACAAATGTAATGCATAATTAGTATTTGTATATGTTGTGTTGAAATAGAGCATGTTTGCATAGTATTGCAGTGTTGAAATTACTTTTATTAATAATATATTAATGAATAAGGAAAATGTTATACTGAAAAGAATATGATGTGATGTACCTAAATGAATGAAGAGATTATGGGTGATGAAGATTGAAGAGTTGGCGGAAGATTAGTAAAATCCTCTACTACATGACAAAACTATACTGGCAGAAGGTCAGAAATATTATAGTTTTTAAAGTATAGAAGGGCCTACCCAGTTGGATTTTTGTCTTTATGCTCATTGATCACAGCACTTATTTCATCGCGTAATTTAATCAATGCTTCTTTGGTTGTATAGCCCAATATTTGCTGATTAAGGTTTTCATCCATTGTACAACGTGTCACTCACATAATAATTAGTAAAAATATCTTTTTTCTACAAAGTCGTTGAAACAAAGTTTAATTATTTTTATTTTTGTACATTGATTGAATTGACGTCCACCTGTCCACCACTTTAGTTCAGGGTTGCCAATTTCTTATAAAACCTCCTAGATTAACCAAAAAGTCAAAAAACCCCCATCTTTTTTAAATTCAGTATAATTATTTTATTTGGTTTATTTACGTTTCACAGACCATGTAAGTAAATCCAGCTCGAGCATCTAGTACCTAGTAAATAGCTTGACACCGGATTGCATGGTGTGATAGTGATAGTGAAAATCCCTTTATAGATAATAATGGCCCTAAACTAAGCCCCTCAACTAATTACACGTGATTTTCCCTAAGCCTTGAAAATCTCTCAAAGTGGAAACACTGGATTATTTACAAAACATGAGGGGGGTTTTGGCGGGAACCGAAAAGATGGTGTCGTGTTTTTGTATTATTTTCTAAAACTTGTGATTCTTCGAGTGTTAAAGTGTAATAATGGTGGATTATTAACGTTTACCGGTTCGTCAACGTGCACGAGTGTGGGCAAATGATACAAACATCGTGAAACGCGATTTTTCGTGTTCTCTACAAAACTTCACTTAAAGTTTCAGTAAAGTATCCATAACTTTACTGGAATGGGGAAAGGGGAGGGATTCATCGTCTTCATCATCACCTCATCATCATCATCCCATCATCTGTTACTGAAGGAAAAATAATTACTAAGAATCCGACTGAAGGACGAGTATCCATGGTCATGAATAATTAAAAAAAAAAAAAATACAAAACATGAGGGAGTTTTGGCGGGAACCGAAAAGATGGTGTCGTGTTTTTGTATTATTTTCTAAAACTTGTGATTCTTCGAGTGTTAAATTGTAATAATGGTGGATTATTAACGTTTACCGGTTCGTCAACGTGCACGAGTGTGGGCAAATGATACAAACATCGCGAAACGCGATTTTTCGTGTTCTCTACAAAACTTCACTTAAAGTTTCAGTAAAGTATCCATAACTTTACTGGAATGGGAAAAGGGGAGGGATTCATCGTCTTCATCATCATCACCTCATCATCATCATCCCATCATCTGTTACTGAAGGAAAAAATATTACTAAGAATCCGACTGAAGGACGAGTATCCATGGTCATGAATAAATTAATAAAAAAAAAAAAATACAAAACATGAGAAGTTTTGGCGGGAACCGAAAAGATGGTGTCGTGTTTTTGTATTATTTTCTAAAACTTGTGATTCTTCGAGTGTTAAATTGTAATAATGGTGGATTATTAACGTTTAGCGGTTCGTCAACGTGCACGAGTGTGGGCAAATGATACAAACATCGCGAAACGCGATTTTTCGTGTTCTCTACAAAACTTCACTTAAAGTTTCAGTAAAGTATCCATAACTTTACTGGAATGGGAAAAGGGGAGGGATTCATCGTCTTCATCATCACCTCATCATCATCATCCCATCATCTGTTACTGAATGAAAAAATATTACTAAGAATCCGACTGAAGGACGAGTATCCATGGTCATGAATAAATTAATTAAAAAAAAAAAAATTACAAAACATGAGAAGTTTTGGCGGGAACCGAAAAGATGGTGTCGTGTTTTTGTATTATTTTCTAAAACTTGTGATTCTTCGAGTGTTAAAGTGTAATAATGGTGGATTATTAACGTTTACCGGTTCGTCAACGTGCACGAGTGTGGGCAAATGATACAAACATCGCGAAACGCGATTTTTCGTGTTCTCTACAAAACTTCACTTAAAGTTTCAGTAAAGTATCCATAACTTTACTGGAATGGGAAAAGGGGAGGGATTCATCGTCTTCATCATCACCTCATCATCATCATCCCATCATCTGTTACTTAAGGAAAAAATATTACTAAGAATCCGACTGAAGGACGAGTATCCATGGTCATGAATAAATTAATAAAAAAAAAATACAAAACATGAGAGGAGTTTTGGCGGGAACCGAAAAGATGGTGTCGTGTTTTTGTATTATTTTCTAAAACTTGTGATTCTTCGAGTGTTAAACTGTAATAATGGTGGATTATTAACGTTTACCGGTTCGTCAACGTGCACGAGTGTGGGCAAATGATACAAACATCGCGAAACGCGATTTTTCGTGTTCTCTACAAAACTTCACTTAAAGTTTCAGTAAAGTATCCATAACTTTACTGGAATGGGAAAAGGGGAGGGATTCATCGTCTTCATCATCATCACCTCATCATCATCATCCCATCATCTGTTACTGAAGGAAAAATTATTACTAAGAATCCGACTGAAGGACGAGTATCCATGGTCATTAATAAATTAATTAAAAAAAAAAAAAATACAAAACATGACCGATGTCTATAAAATGTTATATCAATGTCAAACAAGTAAAGATGTCAAAATCAATTTCGAATCAAAATGATATCGCTAGTGAAGCTCGTGTTATTTTTTTGAGATTTAAATCGAATCAAATCGATTTCAATTTATTTTTAGAGTATCTGTGTGTTCGGTTCATATTCGGTTTGATGACATTTTATGATCATATTTCTGAATTACGCCAAAAACTCAAATGGTTGCCAATCTGCCTTCGGCATAAACCTTGTTTTTTTTTTAAAATTAAAATCTTGATTTTTCCAACTATTCCTATTTTTCTCAAGGAGCGCTTTGAAATTGTTCAAGGTCACTCTGGTTCTGATCTTCTCGTAACCTTAGACTGAAGCTCCACACATCTTCCCACGTTAATTTATTCTTTAATAAAGGTATAGCATGCTGTCCTGCTGTGGAATGAGCTGCCTGTTATCATCAGACAAGCCCAATAACTGCCCAGTTTTAAGCATTATTTCTCTCTTTGCTAATTTGGTACGCATAATAAATTTTATATTTATTTTTATTTAGAGTTATTTTTATTCACTTAAATTTTTTTTAATTTTTTGGTTATTTTTTTAAATTAAGTAAGTAGGTACAATTTTAATGAATTAATTTATTTAAAAATTATACCACTTGTCCTTTTCATATTTCTTTTAGTTCTTTGCCATTCAAAGGTTAACTGGAAGGAATCACTTTAGGCAATAAGGTCACCTTGTACTGCTGAAAAATGTGTATTAGTTTTTAAGATTTTCCATTTAGTTCTTGGTGTGTAATAAAGTTGTATTGCGTTTTATTGTATCTTTTAATTTGACAAGGCTTGATTTGTAATATCTTATAATATGTTTATTATTTTATTTTGGTATGCACATCTATATTACTACCAGCTAATAAGAATAGAAATAAAACCTTTATGCCTATAAATAGTCATGCATACTTTGTAGACCCCAAATAAACAATTTGTTTCCCGAAAATGTAATTTTCACGATTTCAAGGAGCGAACGAACACCAAACTTTATAATTGAAAATCTCGTGAAGATATTAAAGAAACATTTTTCTTGCACTGCATTGCGGGGTGTAACATTCGGGCGGAGAAAACTCGAAGACTCGTCACTCCACTCGATTGTTAAGGCTATCTACTTCAGACTTCTGCTTGTTCGAGTTGTTTCAGACATCACTAGATTGACTTGAAGTTGGTGATACCAAGAATTTCTCGGAAGTTTTTCTTTCTATTTTATGTAAGTACTTACGCTGTTAGCGCAACAAATTCCCTGTTTAGTGATTCCCTGGGATTCAAGTCTCATCGATATCTGCTGATAACAAGTTTTAAATGTAATAGAAACAGTGGCGTAGTTAAATAAATGTGGAGTGCTCGCAGTGAACGTATTCAGTCAGTGTGTTGTGTGTCATCGTGTCGGGTCGGGACGACTGGTGCGCCATTTAGCTCGCGATAAAAAAAACAAGGAATGTGTCCCTCGATTCGTTCGGTGTACTCGGATTAAGTGTTGATTTTCGTGATGGAGTGATATCTGAATGTAACCATCAACAATGGATAAAGCAAATAGGAAAAGAAAATGCGGTTCGTGCAGAGGCCCACAGCTAGGACTATGGTTGTGGTTCTTAGCAATCCAGTGTCTTCTGCATCTACAAGTTGTCTTCGCCAAGTGCCAAAACTTCGACAATTTGTCGTTGTCTGTCTATCCTGAGGGCATGATAATATTACCATACGGCAAACCCTTGGAGATTTACTGCATGGATGACAAATATTCGGCTGACGACCTCGAGTTCGCCCTCGGTGGTGTTACAAACCAATCCGAAAAAGTCAACAGTACAACAAGGAGGCTCTATAAAGAAAATCATGAGAAAGGAGTGTTTTCTTACTATTGTAAAAACAAGGAAACAAGAAAACTTTGCACAACTCGGGTTCTGATAGATTCCCCACCACAGAATGTTACAGATTTTGCTTGCAAATCTAAAAATCTTGATGAATTGAACTGCACATGGACTACTCCTCAAGGGTACAGTGTCACAAACTATTCCCTAACTTTTATAATTAATGGGCGGTCAGTAGATCCATGTCAAGCGACAAAAATAGGACCAACAAGATATTACTGCTATTGGAGTACCACTAGTCAACCAAGATACAGGCAGTTAGAGAAAGTATTCTATTTCAATCTTAAATCAAAAAATCCATTTGGCACAAATGAACAGAACTTTACAGTAGACCACTATTCAATAGTCCAGCCAGCAAAAGTGAGCAAGCTGAGGGTAATTGAAAATGGTACCCACAGTGTCCTCTTACAATGGGATATACCTAACAACATGGTGGATCTCATGCCTAATGGAGTTGTACATAAAATAGAGTATCAGATTGCCAAAATAGACAATACCTCATATTTCCGAAGTGTTGATGCATCAAATCTCCCTGTGAAAAACAAAACCTACAAGTTTTTACTCTCTGATTTGCCATATGCTCACATGCAATATGAGGTAAGAATTTACATAAGATCGAAAGAAGCCACCAGTAATGACTTTTGGTCCATGTACAGTTATGTAGTATTCTATACAGCCAGTGAACGGCCTAAAAGACCACCAGAAACTGTAACGGGAGCATTTCATCAATCGGTTTATGAAGGTAAAAGAGTTATTTATGTATACTGGAAACAACTTGAAGAATATGAAGAGGCTGGGGCTAATTTCACATACAAAGTAGTGACATATGTAAACTCAAAAAACCCTCAAACACTGATGCCTGATAGCAAGAAACGGAGCTTTGTAATCCTGGATCCAGCATCACTGGGACCTATTAATATCAAAATATGGTCTATGAATGACAATGGATCATCAATAAATAGCAGTCATCTCTATATACCACCCATGAAGGATACTGAATCTTTGCAAGGTTCATCATTTACAAAACTCGCATATGAAAATGGAACATACAAATTGTCATGGGTTGGTACTGAAGGAATCGACAACTATACTCTGTTTTGGTGTCAACAGAATACGACACAAATATGTACCGGTAGAATGAATTTCACAATTCTAGACCCTTCAGATACAGAACATGTTATAGACCTGCCTAAGGAAAACAGGTATCAATTTGCTATATCTGCTAATAAAGGCGCTAAAACTAGTGGAATGCGTTGGGCAACCTGTGATATTTCTAAAGATGGGATCCCAATGTATGGATTCCCGGTCAAACTGGACCATGGTGTTGCTGGAAAGACCTCTGTCAAAATAACATGGACTATGTCATGTACTTTACAAGAAGGTACCATCACGGGGTACCTTATATCCTACTGCCCAGTTATAAATACTAGTAATGTCTGTGATGAAACATTTGAAAATAAATCATCAGAGTATATTCCTAATCCCAAACAAATGGAAATAAATATAACCAATCTAAAACCTTATAGAACCTATCAATTTTCATTAGCCCTAAATACTACATATGGACTCAAAACAATAGAAAATGCCTCAACTGGAGTCACCACCACAGAAGATACACCAACAGAACCAAGAAATGTCTCTATAAGTGAAATCCAATATGATTCTGTCTTAATATCATGGGATCCACCACTCCATAAGAATGGAATTATATGGAAATATGTCATTTACAACTACACTACAGAGTATTATGTGTTTAAAGTGCCAGAAAATGATAAAGACTTGGTTCGTAGAAGTGTGACGCTGAGTGGACTTCACGCATTTCAGAACTATTCATGGTCTATTGTAGCTTGTATTGCCGGTATACAAAGCTGCTCTAAGCACAGCCCCCCTAGAGGAATTACTATTCGAACAAGAATTGGTCCCCCGAGCAAACTGACACCACCTATAGTTTTTAATAACCCAGATATGATCACATGGGTTGGGCCAGATGTGCCTGGAGGTACTGTCGATAAGTATCAGATTTTGAGAGTCAGAGATGAACAGATGCCAGGTGAGATATTTAATATAACCAACCAAGAGAAGGAATTGTCTCTTACTCATTGTGAAGGTAGTGCCAATGCAGAAAAATATCGAGTCAGGGCTGTGAACTATGATGAAGATTTTAGTCATGGTGCACTCGCATTGACCGATGAGAATGTAGTAGCATTGCCGATTCGACAAGATACGGCGCGCTTGGAATTCCTCGGCCCGTGGAGCGAACCCACTACAGTGACATGCAGAACCAAAGATGGCCTTACAATGACTTTCATCCTGATGGCTATTTGTACGCTCGCGGGCGTTATGTATGGCTCCACTAAGTTTTATAAAAAATATAGAAAAATGGAAGATATAAAACCGGTTTTACCAGATGGATTGGGTATTCCCGAAAAAGATGTATCGAAATATGCTTTCGGTGGCTGGAATCCTTCAAGCAAGGATGAAAAGCCTTCGTCGGATGAAGTTTTGTTGCTACCGAATAGCAGGGGTACTACAGTTTCGACTGATATGAAACAAAAAGATGACACTAACTGCGGCTCCAGTGACCACACCGACAGCACCGTGCTCTCGGACGCATCGCGAGGTGCCGTCGATAGACAAGCGTCTACTTCAGACGACGGATCAAATTCATCGCTTCATTTAGAAATAGAAGCTGTCAAGGCAGACGGCGATAACGCCCCGCAAGACGACGGGGGCTCTTCTAATTCGGACTCGGAGCCATCGCGAGAAAATTCTCCTTACTTTAGCAACAAACAGTTCAAAATTAACCCTACGAGCGGTTACGTCCAGCAGGCCGCGACGAGCCCCGCGACGGGGTACGTGCAGTCGGCACCAGCGCCGCCGCCCGTGAAGAGTCCGCCGGCACAGCCCGCGAGCTCCAGTTACGTAATGGCCGCGTTATCACCGCCTATATTCACGACCGGCGTGTCACCGCCGAGCCTACACAGCAGTCAGCCTCCTTCGTCGGGATACGTACGACCCGAAGACGCTCATCTCAGCAGATCCATGCTCAACTTCGCAAATCCTAACCTCACGCCGACTAAGCTATTCGGTCCCGAAAGCTTGCCTATAATGCCGACCTTGCCACCGGCCGCCAAGCACGGTGGCGACAGCAGCTACATCCAGCTGCAGTCGCTGGACGCGCTGCCCTGCCAGAAAGCGGCGCCGGGCAAGCCGGCGAGCGCGGGCAGCGGCTACGTGAGCCCGGGCGACGCCGTCATCAACAAGCACCTGAGCAACATGCTGTCGGCGGGCCAGCTGGCGGAGGAGTCCGCCATGATTGACCCCATGATGTCGCCCGACGCCTATTGCCGTTTCTCGTGGAGCACCGACCCCGCCAATGACAATTTACATTCGTTGCTTGCCGATTCGCCCACGATAAAACCCCCTAAGAATTGAATCCTATTATCGTCGAGTTAAATTGTGCTGATAAACTTTAGTGACTGAATTGTAAATAAAATAGTAAATGAACTCGATGAGCTTTACGAAGTGCTATATAAAAGTGGACAAAATATTATTTCACACAAGAACGTTAAATGTGTTGTCTAGTGATAATTCTTGTGCCTTATTAATTTATTTTAGGTGATTTTTAGGAAGCCTAGTAGGTAAGAACTGTACTGTTTACAAGACTAATAACCCGTCATTACCCCTAATTGACGAAACGATCTAATAATAACCAAAATCACTTTGAATGACTTTGATCTTTGAAAACTTTATTGTTCGAGATGCAGAACTAGATAACGTCTTAAAACACGAATGTATTGTTTCAGAAACTACACGCGTAAAAGCTGTAGCTATGGAGGGTATTTATAGAGTCAATTTAATTCCCAGCGATCTGAGTACTGAGGAGACTATTCTCCAAATCGCGGACACGCTTGATAATCTCAATGGAATAGTGGAGGATGTATTTTCGCGCATATTGACTAGGATTAAGCAGAACACGGACAAGACGAACAAACTGAACGAAAGGATCGAAGCGTCTCGGTGCAAAGTAGAGAAGCTGACCGGTATGCAGAAGGCCATCAAGGTGTTTTCTAGCGCCAAGTACCCGGCGTCTATAACTCACGAGCACTACCAGTCTGTATTCGACCTGAACGGGTACAAACATCAACCTAAGAAGATAACTCTGAGCGGGAAGTCTCAGGGGCTGTCTGACGAAAAAGCTATACAGGTAACTTTAGTTACCTATCTTATTCATTATACCTTACATTGTTTCACAAGTTCCGTATCATTCAAATGCCTTTACTTATCTTGTAGGAAAAGCTTCACTTTTACCACGTGAAAGTGGCTGATCGCATCACGTCGAAGCCCCAACACGACTTCGACTTGAACGCCGTGATTGACAATCTGCAAAGTGTCGGCGAACTGTTGGTTTTCAACACTGACGAGAGCCCTTACTTGGGGACGGTGACCAAGACTGCCGCCTATGTGCCTACGATCAGCTCCAAAGCCGTCAGCAAGAGTTTGCTGGAAGAAGCACCGTCGTCAATTGTCAAAAGGGATGTGTTGAAGAGAGAAGCTGACGAGTACATGTACGCTCCTGGCATGGGCATGGTGAGTTTGCATCACTAATAAGTATTTTATTAAGATCTGACTTCACTGTTTTAGCTATACATGTTATTTTTTAACGTAGCATGCTCTTGCAGTATGAGAGTTTTAGCTGCGATTTGATTAAATGATAATTGAATAAAAATAGAATAGACGAACAACTAAGTGGCTACCAAAGTTCGTCACTATGTGATAAATGCATTGGGTTTTCCGATCACGTATTCTAAGTAAACATAGAGCTTGTTTCAATACCGGATAATGACGCGAAGTTTCAAGAGTATTATGTACCAATTTCAGTAGATCATTTTCTCATATCTAAAATCCAAAGCACAAAGTGGTTTGATTCCTTTTTAATTGATTTACTTTTGTTTCGAGCAAAAAACATTGTCAGTAGAGTAGATTCGACTAGGATGAACAAAGTAGCCCTAATCAAATTTACTTAGATACATTCAAAACTAGTATGCTGTCCCGAAGTTTCTGTAGTCTTCACCATGATTGATGAAGGCAGATTGCGTGTCAATTTACTTAATTATGCAGCGAAGTGTAGGTAGATTGTATGAAGATTACGAGGAAAACATTATTTCCCTATCGTTTAATGTTTGAGATTTTCCTGTATTTTGCGTAGGTAATAACATTTAAAGATGAGTATTATCACACCTCCGTCCTCGTTCATTCATATCGATATGGTTATAGCTTTTGATGGTAAAGAATAGTGATGTGGGTTGCTATGATCTCGATTAGGTACCTATTTCGATTGTAAAGTCGTGCTTTCATCGTAGGTACCGGAACTAGAGATGCCCCTCGACCTGCCCAACCTGGCGAACGTGGCGGGAGACATTCAGTTTTCTATCACGGGCGATGGCTCTATAGCACCTTCCGTGGTCACGTCGCCGATGGCTGTAACCATGTTGGAGGCCGAGCTGGTGGAACTGCCCGAGCTGCAGATCCCGGAGGCGCCGGAGGTTGTGCAAGTGGGGGAGAGAATGCCGGATATGCCAGACGCGCCGCCCCCGCCGCCGCCGCCGCCGCCCATCGACGTGCAAGCCCTACCACCGCCCCCGCCGCCACCGCCGCCGATGATGGAGCCGGAACCGCCTACAGAAATACAACGGTGAGTGATTTCAAATGCTGTTTTTTTTGTTGTTGAAATTTTTTCAGCAGTGCGGTCTGCGGTTTTATTAGTTTTATCGCATTTCTTTTAAAAATAATCCTCTCCGTCTTCATGATGCCAACTATCTTTTTTCCTTATCAAGATGTTTTCAGCCGATTAAAAGGGATCAAAAGGGAATAAAAACCCTTTTTTAAAGCTAACTAGTAAAAATTCCGAAATTGTAATTTTACCGTGAAGTGTGGTTTTAGTATGGTTATTTTATATACTCAATGTGCATAGTATTCTTATGTTATTGGAATTCAGTTACTTACCCACCTTTTAATTAATGAGGTAATGCTTGCAATATTTTAACGGTACGCTTAAACAGCTACGAATTCTGAGTAAAGACGTAATGAACTTCTTCGTTGAATAGGTAACTGGGTTGCTGAAACGTTGATACGGTTTCTTAGCGTAACAGCAAGCGAATTGTCATTTTATTTTGAGATGCACAAAAAATAGAAAGTGTTGACTCCTTCGGCCCTTGGACATGTGTCGAGTGTTTTTTGCTGCCGAGCTCAGCACATTAGCACTCTCACATTTCGTTTAGTTACCTGATTTTTTGTAGCCTCTCAAACAAACCCTTCGCCATGTGTGGACGATTTTTTATCCCTGGGACCGACGTAAACAAGCAGCTACTAAAATAGCAATGCGCACGACGAGTTGGTCACTGATTAATTAAAAATGCACGTCAATACAAAAACATTCTAAGAACAAGCTTAGAGACTCGGGTTGCCATCATTAAGGCTAACGCAAATCAATGTCCATGGGAAATAGGATGCGGCATCCTAACCTAACCCGTTCCCTGCAATGTGCATATTAGGCACTGGATTATGAGACCTGACGTGAGTAATTATAAATTCAATTACATTATAATTTCAATGGTAAAAAGTGGTCTGCAATTAAATTACATGTGTCCACATGATGTGATGCGAATGTGCACTTACGCAGTCTGAGCATCTTGTGAATGTAGTGTTAATTAATAGAGGTTCCTTTGATATGAGATGGAGCAAAAGCTTTAAAGTCAGATAACTACAATGTTTCGTTATGACTTATGGAATGATTCGCGATTCCCTCATTAAAAGTTAGGAATGTACAGTGATGACTGAATGAGTTTAAAGTAGCTATTAGATTCCAGTTTTTATCAGTTTTTGTCAAGCTCAAAGTCGTACGTCTTAATTATTTAACACTAGATGCGGTCCGCGGTGTTACCCGCGGCTAAAAAATACACTGCGTGTTTTCTGGTGCACCTGACAACGTATATGCAAAATTTCTTGATGATGGGTTGAGTAGTTAGGGCGAGAAAGCATAACAAACAAAGAATTGAACGAACAAACTTACATTCTTATTTATATTAGTTAGAATAATCTCTGGACACCATGTCTAGTTTGTCCATAGAGTCACTATTTAGACTCACGATTTTCAATTTATTTCATTATTTCTTAGGCAGCTGATCCATTTGAACCCGCTTCATTAAATGTTCCAGCCCGATACATCCGCCTCGGGCGTGAGTTACGCCGCGGATTGAATCACTTGAATTGTAATAAGCTCTTCCACAAAAGAAAGGTGTATTTCAAACGGTTTCGTAGAATCATGTAAATTCGTGTTTTCCAAGCGGTCTCGCTCACGCCTCGAGGGAGCAGAGTTATGGTTTACTTGACCCCTATTTACTCCATCAATGGAATATTAAAGAGTTCTAAACAAGGATAAACTAGCTTTATTAACTGTGTTTTAAACAGTTGCGCAACGTACGTCCGACATACTTATATGCTTTTTATTGCCCTGGGAGTCTTTCGAAGCCACACCTAGCATGACATGAAAGTTATTCTACTTGTAGCAATAAAAGTTGTCGTAAACACTGTGACGGTTTTGGTCATAGACCTATGATTGTAACAGTCAGTGCTATTTTCGTCTGGCTAATAAACTTTAGTACTAATTGCTGGTATCTACAATGCTTACGCCTCTACAATGATTTGAAATAATTGCGTACAAACATTACGTCATATTTCTATAAAATATTACTTGATGCTGTCTTACATTTAGGTTTTCTCGTTGTTACTTTAAAAATTAGTAAATAAATAAATTCGAGACATTTCCACACACGGTCGCCTGACCCCAAACTAAGCAAAGCTTGTACTATGGCTGCCAGAGACTGATATACATACTTAAACTAGCTGTCACCCCGCGACTTCGTTCGCGTTTATTATTTATTTATTATTTAAACTATCCTATCTCTCAAGTTGGATCGAACTGCACATGGTGTGCGAATTTTATTATAATCGGTTAAGTGGTTTAGGAGTTCATTGAGGACAAACATTGTGACACGAGATTTATATATATTAAGATACTAGCGACCCGCCCCGGCTTCGCACGGGTGCAATGCTGATACAAAATACTCTACAGAAATTTGAGATTTAAACTATCCTATCTCTCAACTTGGATCGAACTGCACATGGTGTGCGAATTTTATTATAATCGGTTAAGTGGTTTAGGAGTTCATTGAGGACAAACATTGTGACACGAGATTTATATATATTAAGATACTAGCGACCCGCCCCGGCTTCGCACGGGTGCAATGCTGATACAAAATACTCTACAGAAATTTGAGATTTAAACTATCCTATCTCTCAACTTGGATCGAACTGCACATGGTGTGCGAATTTTATTATAATCGGTTAAGTGGTTTAGGAGTTCATTGAGGACAAACATTGTGACACGAGATTTATATATATTAAGATATACTTAACACCCAGACATAGAACGAACACAAATGTTCACCAAATTAATGTTTGCCCTAGGTGGGAATCGAACCCAGGTTCACTACCAACTGAGCCACCGAGCCAGTCATTTGCATTATAAAGTTTTCAAATCTAGAAATCCAGGGAAACAAATAGGAAACACGAACCGCAGAGTAGAAATTTCGAGGAACAGGGGGCCTACCTTATTGCCATAGTGGTTATCATAGACCTTATTGCGCGGCAATACGGTTCGCGGTCGTGTATATATAGCGTCTAAAGCAAAACGTAACCATCACCCCCGGTAGGCCCCCGGTACTCACAGAACGTGCCTGCGCGCATACTTCATCCAAAGCCGCCACTCTGTTGGGTGGTCTAACCATTACCTTGATTGCTTATTCATTACTAAAGCACTAATTAATGTAATGCGAAGCATGAGAATTTAATTAATAGTAGATAAAATAAAATTATTAGCATAAAACAAAGTCTCGTCTCGTTCGACTCGTCGGCGAGTGTTAAAACACGAGACAAAAAGCTCTACTTTGTAAAAATACTTTGAAAGCTTCGAGTTTTATAATGAACAAGGCTCAAGCTCCCTTTTCCATAAATGCTGTAGGGCTTTTGTAGATGGCATTTTGTTTTAATTAATTCTGAATCTTCGTACCTAGAAGGACACTATGGACAGTAGTACTAATTAGTCGGTGTTCTCCTAATGGATAGGGTAATGTTTTTATCTCGTAGGTGTTGTGTTTCACGCATAAAATTATTTACGTGTCCTCTTCCTGTCTCGTGAGTTTAGAACTCTACAAGTAGGTACCAAGTTTTTACTTACACACATTTTATAGCCATAGATGCTAGAAGTTTTGTTATGTATGTCTGAGTTCTAAAAAAAGGAGGACTCGACATCGAACCTACGTGCTCGGAACTACAGTGGAGTCAGACAGGACAGGTTGAAAGACCAATAGGGTGTCCAGGTGGATTAAAGTGGTTCGAATGACGATATTGATATCAGGCACAAGGCAGAAGCAAATGTGGGTGAATGTGGCATAGGACAGACAATAATGGTATGTAAAATCTATCAAAGGATCAATAAAATGTTGATGAAATTGATTATCATGAAAAGAGTTGATGAAAACTAAAACAAAATGTATGTGGATGAATGTGGGATAGGACTGCAAATAATGGTAAGTAAGGTGAATGGATAAGGCATGAAGTTATGATGAAAAAAAAAATGTTGATGATGAAAACAGATGCTTAAAACTAAGGCAAGTACTTACTTGAATTGCTTACGTGAAAGTGCCAAGTGCCAAATGACTAGGCTGCCGAGTTGTTAAGAATAGGGTTGTATTTACAAACCGCCGACTTCTCCGTAACGTGCTAATAAGTAGAAACAGCCGTTTTGAAAACAATGCGCGTACGCGTGGATCCTTAGAATTATTAGAACACGTCTCACACAGTACAAATTACTTACTATCAAATGTTTTTTTTCTACTTTAATATCAGAGATTATTATTAGATTGGAGAGAACGAAAGAAGCTGCGAGCAAAGAGCTTGCTAGTTATTAAAGAAATCTCATTAACATTTTGAATTAAAATTATCATCAGACAATTTTTTTTTAAATTAATCAATTCTAATTCATACACAATATCAAAACAATCTTAGCTAATTAGTTGGTATCTATACTCGTTTAAAACTTGAACAAGGCTCTACTTATGGTTGGCTGCTATTTTAGATGCACATATTAATTTTCATACCTGAAAAAAGGTAAAAAAGAACTTATTAAAAACAGCAGTTGACAGTGTGCGAACTGGCTAGAGTTTTTGTCGGCAAAACTAATGATCCATAATACATATTTTCATTCACGAATGGTTATTGTTATCGTTTAATTATTGTAGGGACAATGAAACTTAAACAACATTTTGTGAATACGTTCATCTTACCCTTATCCCACTAAAGTGGGGTCGGTGCAGTATGTACACTTTCTCCATTCAGCTCTTCTTTCTTTCCATCACTCGTCATCACAAAATTAACTCTGTGAAAACGAGATTTGACCTAAATTGGTATGATGTTCTGACAAATTGGGAATCTCACATGTTGTTTGTACACTGGATCGTTAGCTACGTTTCATGATCTTACACAGTTGCGGCCAAGTAATACAACTTGTGCCAGATTGTGCCTGCTTTATAGAATGTCTCAATTCTCCTAGGTGTTATGGTATGAAAGCTCGCTTTCTGTCCGTGTGCGCATTCCTATACAGTAAAAATAAAAGTGTTATTTCTCAGCAATAACACCTGCACACATATCCCGCTGATTACAAAATACCTGTGTCCAGCTATATTATTATATTATCATCGAGGCTGCTCGCTCATAAATCGAATTAATTCTCAACGGGCTCCTATAAAAACAGCAAAATGCTTGAAATACACCAGTTTCCATACCCGCATGGACTGTATGTTACTGCACTTGTAGGTATGTCCTTGTACACGCTTTGCAGTTTTTCATGTGATCTAATTAATTATGAAATCTTTTGCCCTTACCTGGAATTGTTTCGATGTTTTTATTATGACAGATTTCTATGACAGATATGGGTGCCATACAATTTAATTCACAAGTTTTTTTGTGGGATCGCGCCGCATGGCAGGTTCGGTTTAGGGTTTCCCACGTTGTAGTGGGCCATCGAGACGGGCGTCAAATCTCGTTCACTTATTCCGGTGACATGCAAACGAGCCCACTGACGTGTTAACGTAATTGGATAAACTGCGACCAGCAAAACCTAACAAATAACAATGTTGTCTGCGCCGGACACGAACTGAGCCGGCTTTGATTGCCATTGTGCTGTCGCCTGGAGCGATATTGTAGCCTATGCGTTTTTGAATAGAGTTGAAATTGCTGTCATGCATTGGAGTGGCGTTATAAAGGATTCGTTGAACTCCACCCAACTGAAGCCATTGAAAGGATAACTAGGGAGTATCCACATCAGCTGCTGCCCGCGGCAAAGTACGCGTGGCGCGTAGGCTGAAAAAGCCGCTACAAATGCAATTTAAGTATAGAAGTACTCTACGACTATTGTTAGTTTCTACTATTGTTTTTTGTGTTGTTGTATATTCAAGTTTTTTGTCAAAGCATGAGATTAAAACTCATTAACGATTGATATTTTAAAGAAAATAGCTTTTTTGATCTCTAAACAAAGTTGTTATTTGTTGTTATAACAATTACATACTTATTTCTTTTTCTTATGAGTGTCCGCATAGTATGCCTACAGTATGTATTATGTAAATTGTCTTTTACGTAATAATAACTGATAAGCTAGTTATCGGATTAGAGCTTATCTTTTTCGGGTTCCGTAGTCGGGTCAAGATAATCTACAAATCCGGTGATTTCTTGAAATTCGCCTGACCGTGGGTATTAAGTACACCGATTAGAAAGATTAGAAAGTTATTTTTATTTTGCTTTGTTTTCTATCTTTGCGTTTCGTGTCATAGTAATAATGTTTTTTGATTAATTTGATTATTTTTTAACCACAAACCTGAATAAGGAGCCTGACATGCAGGCACTGCTACTTCGAACAGTGACAAAGCCATCATATTTTCATATTATTGACTGCCTCGGTAGCTCAGTTGGTAGTGAACCTGCCATCTGAGCTTGGGGGCGTGGGTTCAATTCCCACCTAGGGCAAACATTTATGTGATGAACATTTGTGTTTGTTCTATGTCTGGGCGTTAATATCTATTTAAGTATGTATTTAAAAATATCTAAGTATGTATATCAGTCTCTGGCAGCCATAGTACAAGCTTTGCTTAGTTTGGGGTCAGGCGACCGTGTGTGGAAGTGCCCCGAATTTATTTATTTTATTTATATTACGAAATCGGCCAACTTATGAAAAGAATAAACCAAAAGAGACTTTATTAAAAGAATCGGTTTTAAAGCGAAAATATTTATTCAGAATACGTCTGTTTATATTACACCGGATATTGTACAATGTATCCATAATCAGCTGTGACCATAGTCTGACTGTCAGACCTTAGAAAATGACACTACCTTTTGTGACCATAGTCTGACTGTCAGAAAATGACACTACCTTTTTATTATCGAATAACCTTGTGTTGTAATTAGCATTGTCTCTGTTAGGATGCTAATAACTTCCCTTGTGAAGACGTCGTAAATTCATTCTTAAACTGTCAACATAATGTATTTACATACAATACAATAACGCTTATTTGCTACAGATTAAATAACAGTTTTCCGCTTAGTTTTCCTCGATCGCGGCGATACAAAGTCGTTGATTTATTTATAGAGTTTCCTATAACACACTATCTGGCGGCTTTCCACGCTAGCAACCGTCTTAGAAAGTGCACTTGGCTATGTATGGATCTTTTGCAGCCTTTATTGAATAATGGTGGACGGATGTTGATACTCTGGGGCACACTGGGACATTTTAATATGATATAGTAGATTGTTATACGTTATATATATATACGAGGGGCTAAAATGAAATGAAATAAAAGTTTGAAATGAAATGAAAGTTTATTTGTGGCAACAAACGTCACATATCATTAAATTAACAAATGAAGAGAAGCATTACTATCCAAACTAGGAATTACCTTTGTCTTGGAATAGCAGTACCCCCCGCCGGACGAAAAGAAACAAAACAAACAACAACAAACAAACAAAACAAAATGACTCATAATATACGAGATAGTTTACTCCCGAGCTTTATAGCGAAGGAGTAAATAGATACCGAGTTATACACTCTACTTTTCATTTCGATTGCGAGAAAATAAAACATTAACCCAAAAAATTACGGTCACCAATTCAATTTGTAATTAGAAAAGAGTTCTAAAGATTTCGAAGAATTTAGAAGAAGAGAAGAAAAAACTTTTCCCCTAGAGCGGAATATGCTATTTTATCTTCGCTCTGGCACGCCACAATGACGGACTTTTTGAGCAAGAGAAGAGAAACGTTTATTTATAACGAGATGTAACACAGACGTGAATTTCTAGCTAAGTACGTGTATTTATTTATTCCGACTTGGACCAAAAGTTCCACTTAAATTGAGCTAAGTAGCTATGTATTTATTCTTGTTCAGACCAGAATTTAATGAAACCCTATAACATTCTTTAGTTCTCCAATTTCGTAGTTTCTTTTAGTTTTATTTAGTTTAGTGATCCTTTACACTGTCTGTTTTTGTAGTTGTTGGCGTAAATGATACTCCCCTACTCTTTGATGTACAAACAGTTCCAAGACAATCAAATTGTTCATTACCATCTAGATACCTCTTTATGAGTTCCTCGAATCCGGCGGCAGGGCACTCCGCGCGCCGTTCTTATAACTCCACTCGTAAACTGATCAGTAAATAGTCGCCGGCGACAAACTGATTGATGTCCTCGCTCGCTTCCAACTAGAAAAACAATTTAACGATCCAATACCCAAAGTACATACAACACTAGGTATTCATGGTGGTTGTCAAAAAACCATAAATACTAAGCGAACCAAAAAAAAAAGTTTAGGTATTAGATAGTTGGTGTCGAAGACGGGCAGTCTGGAGGAAGGACTGCATGGTAAGTCTGCTCCATCTCATTTCACGCAAAAAGAAAATGATTACTCTTAACCGTGGGGTAATAAGCACTTCATGGAAACTATACAACTAAACAATAAAAACTGATTTGCACCGAATTATAAATGATTAAAATAGTCAAACATGTGTTACTTCTAATGATTTGATCTACTAATATCTCCAATCACAGCTCAGTAAATCACTGTAATTTGGTACCGAACCAATTCCTTAATTTAGCTAGCGCAGTGATAATATGAGTTTAATTATCGTTTGCATGCAAATTGGGCATTGTTCTTCGAAAAATATTGTTTTGCCCGTATCTCTGAGGATATCGGTATTTGTAGAACCAACTATGGTCGTTCATTTCGCACTGAGACGGGAGGTATAAAAATAAACCTAATTAAGTAAATGCAGTCTTAAGTAAGTGCGCAGCGCTTCAAGGAAAAGCTTTTAGGTTAAAATTCCAGGCGCACCAGCCTTCTGCTTACCAGCTGCTTCGCTTCCAGTTAAAGAAGACTGTTTTTCCTACAAACGAGGTGAACGATGTTTCAAAGCATCTGTTTATAGTTAATGAACTTTCCATAATGTATGCCGTCTTCTCTTTAGGCATAACTGAGGACTTGAGTTGAATAATCTCCATTAACGTAATAAAGTGTTGGTATGATATCGTTTCTAAGACATTACAGTACTTTTGGGTTTCCCTTCCCGCAAAGTAATACCAAATCACCATTGGTACGTAATTATTTCTTGAGAAATATAAGTTTCAATTCATCGCTCAAGAACCCCTTCGCTTTGCACAAATCCCGTCAGCTCGTCTACAATTGCGGGTTTTCCTCCTTTGCCGAATGAATTTATCTGTTGTGCCTCTTGTATGCTCAACTTGTATGCAGATTATGATGAAGTGTCATTATTTGTACGTGATATTGATCGTGCCATGACTCACCTGAGTAATTTCGGCTGATAGGTTAGGATAGGTCATTTCGGATGTTTTTGTGTTCACCTGATGGCTAACGAACGCTAAAGTTTTGCGCGTATAGGTGAGTCAGCAGATTGATCAATGAAAGGAATCAGTTCTTTTTGTGAGATTGAATTATTTGTTACCTCTAATAAAATAAGGCGATAAAAACTTTTTGACGGTGCTGCCTATTATAACCGCTCGGCAAAAAGTTAAGCCTTTTAAAACTTCATTACACGCCAGTTGCAACCACTTGCGTAAAAAACTTTTGTTCGCGTTATCCATTACGATTTATATCTTCAAAAACCGCTAGCTATAACAACACATATGAATTTAACTTTATTCAGCTCAAAGCATAAGAATAAAGTTGGTTTTGGTTTGTCCCTAAAATGTTGCTTTTTATTGACGTCATCATTTGCGTCAATAAGAAATATATTATGACCTAATATGACCAAGGCCTTTCTCAACTTAGTGACGTCACTCTTTGAAACTCTCAGGACAATAGCGCAGATATATGACACAACATAAAAGTAAAATACGAGTATTACGTAAGTAATCTAAGTGTATTTTATCAACTGTGACATACTCGCATACTTATACTAGCTTTTACTTAGAATTAACTTTGATATTTCTGTACGAGTAACCCGCACTTAATTAAAATCAGAATTCTAGGAACTAGAATTTGATTAAAATTATGTGAAATTGTGTAAGTTTTGAAACTAATTAATGTAACAAATTATTAGCATGCCTAGTTCTCCTTTACGTAAATGTTCCTTTTTGTTCCAGAATGGTTCAGTTATTCAATTTTGCTTCGGGCTTTTCACAATTTTCTCATCTTTTACCAATTAAGAATTACACTTTTAAACTACACAGATGTTATTTCTCGAACAGTAATAAACACGTATCGCGTGATAATATGCAATTATTCTATAGAATACAATGACCAGCGTTCTTAATCCTTCAACACAAAGCTTACATAACATCATTAGCTCCACGCTCCGCGCATTAGCCTTTACAAGGTGTTTGTTATATTATAATAATTGTAAGTTACAAAACTGTAACGAGTCATAACTGTCTATTATGAAATCGACATAAAAGCGTTACATTTTTATCTTTTTAATAAAATAGTTCTATTTAAATCTAGCTCATCTGTCTGCGGCTTAGCTCACGATTCATAACCATTCAATTATTGTATAGCTTCTGTGTTATTGAAGGTTTTTTTTGCATCGGACCGTTGGCTCTTAACATTTCCCACCATAAATATAATTATAACATCATCAAACCTCCTCAAGATCCTACATTTTTTTGCTCTTCAAATGTTAGTATTGATGTTCCTTCTGCCTTAATTCTACAACACTACTTGACAGTTTATGTAAATAATTAATTAGAATGAGAATCAAATATCGCCCATTAAAATAACAGATAGAATTGCAAACCATTTATAGAGACGTCGTTCCAAAGGATAAGGAGATTAATGAAGAGGATCAGACCCGTTTGAGTTTGCACGTCATGTTAGATACTTGTATTATATAGGTACTTAGGTAGGCTATTAATATCGTTAATGAGTCAAAGCTAGAGCCCGAGGTAATTGGCTGTATTGGTTTCATTACGTACGTTTGTTATGTATACCTAATGTGCTCGTTTACTGAGTATTGATAGTGTTACTATTAACACGTGACGTGATTTAGCTTCGTCGGTTAAGTCAGGGTCTTGGTCTATGATTTCATGCTCTCAAGTCTGCTTATGATATGTTGTAAAGGTCATTATGTTGCAAAAAATGGACGGTGATATTGTAATAATGTTTTTGTTTTTTTTTTGACCCAAATTAGTTTAAGTGTTTTATTCTTTGAATTATAAAACAACATTCTAGTTATCGTAGGTTATTACTTATTATAGATACTGAACACTTAATTTATTTAATATTTACCCCCTGTACGTTGAGATATTGCTCTAATATCCGATGTAGAGCCTCGAGGCGTCCAGTGTCATTTGCATACTGCGCAGGCGGCCGTTACGCGCTTAGATCAAAACGAAGCTTATATGTACTATGTAAAACCTTATTAGTTGCGAGCAATTGATGGCCTCAAATCTTGGAAGCGCATCTTTCTACCGAAGCACAATTAGGTACAGCAATCTAGCTCAAGGCAATGATTATAGTAGCGATATTATTCTCCGATAGGAACGCCGCTCGACTTATTTACTACCTTGAGGGCTTTCGAGAAATCCTCTTTGCCACTGAAACGAGCAACTAGCGCGATTTATGACATGAAATTAACTTAGAATATGGAAGCTACCCGATGATTAATGTCTATAAGCTCTATAAAGGTAGTATCATACATACCCATCTGAACTCATGAGAATTCTGCCTATATTTCAAAAGAAACGAATGAATATCGTACGATGTTGGTTTGATTCAGAGCGTTACACCTTGAGGTAGGTGAATTGTTAAAACTCTAATATTTCTTTTTTTAAGTTTAGGTTTAACACATATTTTCTGAACAACTTTAAAATTATAATGTACAAGTGCTTTTCTTATTTATTCACATCAGTTGTCTGTATTTGCCAGTGCTAATGGTTTTACAAGCATAAAATTCTTGAAATGTATTTAATTCGTACGTAAGTATATAGACGTTTATTGTTAATAAATAGTTTCGTAAAAAATATGGTTACTATGAATCATTCTGTATTCCCACCGGTAATATACTGTATGCATGGGAATTTCGGAATAGTAACCATTTACCTATTTATAGAATAGTTACATATTTGGAAACCACAAGTTCAACTTGTTGGTAGTTGGAGGGCGTCACTGGGGAAACGGTCATGTCACATGTTTTTGCGAAATTGCGCTCATCAAGACAAACGAAGCAAACACTAGAATTTATCGTTTGTCCTGACGACCCTCGAACCGCCTTACCGGATATTAGCCTTTATTACAGTAGCATTATTGCTCGATATGCTTTGAGATCCAATAATCATAATTAATCGAACCGAAGACGCACAAAAAGTTGATGAGCTGGCGTTCTCAGATCAAGTGTGAAGCTCCCAGCCCGCGCATGCATTGCAATTTTAAGTGCCCATTTAGTTCGCAGCGTAATGGTTGGCTATAGTAACCACAATTGGACACAATTAGCAACAAAAAAAAAGTATGAATTTAACATCTAAAAACTTACCAAGATGAATATACATAAAGATAAAAATAACATAATTTATGTCAGACGATCAGTTTATGCTGTTGCATATTTATAACTCAGTTTAATGAAGTTATGATGTATAGCGATGTTGCAGAAGCGCAAACCTGAAGGCAGTGAATGCCAGATGCGAAAGCTAGTCTCTCTTGATTACAGTTGCAGATAATAAACGATGCGAAAACAATATCGTAACGGTTAGCAAAGCTTTACAAAAACAGACTCCAGGTGCGAAGATAACAGCATGATTAAATAACTTATTCAAGTTCGTTGATAAAATAATTAGAGGCGCAAATATTATCTAGGCTCTAGGGACTCAGAAAGGTTAGCTATTTAAACTAGCGTCTAGACATGTTTTTAACTCCTATTAAATAACTTGAAAACGAAATCTTTCAAAATTTTAATAGTACAGTAATTTGTAACTTTTAGTCGCAGAGATAAATGGGTAGCAAATTTAATCTAAATTAGCTCAGAGGAAAAGCTAGATATCTTCAGCTAGATATAACGCAGTGTTCCATAGACTGCGTTATATCTAGCTGAAGCCACTTCTTTTTAAACGTGTGCGCGTGGTAATGTTGCCATGAAAAACATTTACAATTGCACAAAAACTAATATTAATTCCCAAACTCTACGTTAGCCATTTCCGTTCCAATATACAACCCTAGTAGATTTAATATTCTAAAACTGCACATATTTGTATTAGTTAAATGTTACGTCTTTTTCAAAATTGACCTGTAAAAAATTTAAAATGTAATCCTGGTCACACTTTTATAATGCACTATGTAAATTTATGTACACGAAATTATACTTGAAACCAATGCAAATAATGTCGAGGTAAGCATTACTAAGCGAGTAGCGTAGTTTTTTTGCGTCAATGTGTGCGTGTTGTGTACATATACGACAGTAGCGTAGTTTTTGGATGGTTTTTGGCTTCGCTAAGATCATACGCCGTGCGCCATCTTATTCTCTAGGTTGATCTGAGTAATTAGATAGACTTGTATCTTTTTGCTATAAAACACAGACGCATCTCTGTTTGTTGTTTGTTTGCTTTCTGGCAGCCTCGTAATTGGCTGGGGCGCGACGGCGGCGGATCGATCGTGCTCAAAGGTTGATACTCATATAGAAACCGCCATGAATCTAATATAGAACTCCAGTCTTATGTAACTTGCGTCTCTGTTCTCGGAACTTTCAGAGCCAATTTACATACGTTTGTTCAATTGCCTTACCATCTAGTTATTTGAGAAATGTTATAAACCTACATGCATTGAAAGGATGAAATTACATACATCAAAGTCAAAATGTTTTTATTCAATTTAGGTATCAAAGATACACTAATGAACGCCAAAGTTTTTTTAAATAGACTCGACCGTCTTGTTCGGATAGAGAGCCTCTACTCATAAGAACAGGTAAGAAACTGAGGGGCATTATTTTTTTTAAAGAATAAATAAATTACAGTCTCACAAATTTTGGCTTACAACTAGGCTTGGCTTACAACTTATCTATGAATACTAGTGGCTACTTAGCGGAAGTGGAAGGCTCCAGACATCTTTGTCTTCTAAATAATTCTTAACCTTATAATAACCCTCTTTTCATTAATGTAGTTTTTACATGTGATTTGAATTTTGCCTCAGTGAACCCTTCCTATTTTTTTGTTGGTCAATAAGCGATAAATAAGCAAGAATTTTATGTCACGTTTCAAGCGAAATAATTTGCATACCTACATATGCACAGAAACCCACGAAATTACTTATAGCTTCGTAATTTCTTGGAAGTCGCAAAACGTATAACTTACAACCTACACGGTATTATGAAAATATTGGATAAAATAGTCATAAAAGATTTTTGTAAACATATTTTATCAAGGCTTTTTGCTAATGAGAGATTCTCAGAAGCAGGGCAAAGGAGTCTAAAGATGAATGTTTATCAATAAATAATGAGATACTTAATAAAAATAACACGATTTGTGTTGGCTTACTTAATATCTGAAGATGAATGACGATGATCGATGTCGTTGGTCATTGCCTTCTAACTGGATGTCGCGAATTATAGGATGATTTATTATTGGCAGTATTAGTGGCTAATGCTTCATAATAAGAAATTAGTTCTAGCTAAAGTTAAGTAGTTGCAATATTATTAACTTGTTCTCAAAGGAAAGATCTTGCTTTGATGTAGAAACCTGGACAGATAATAAAATTAATAATCAAATTCCGTGGGGACATCTAAAATTAAATTCAATCTTGACATCATTTTGCCACAGAATTTGCCATAAATGAGTAATTACTCTTTCGTTCAAGCTTTGTTTCCTATGATTAAAAACTCAGGATTCTAGTAGGCTGTTTGTTTGTCAGCAGGCAAGAGATGCCAGCCCAGAGCGCAGCGCCAGCGCCGGTCACGGGCGATGCTCACGCAAGCCTCATGGACGCTATCCGCAAGGCCGGAGGCGCCGGCCGCGCCAAACTGCGCTCCGCGGCAGCCGCCGACTCCACATCCGCTAAGGTAACAAAAAATAAGTTAAAGTCTTATTCATTTACTCAGCAGGTTGTTTAAATTTATAGGTTTTAGACACCTACGTGAAAATCATCAGCTTTGAATGACTCAACGCCGGGTTCAGAACTTCTTTTGATTATGTCGTTCATCATTGATCTACAGAAAATAGGTAAAAAGTTTTCAGTGACAACGGGAAGGAGTTCGGAATCATCTGAGAACATTAATTCTGTCAATAGAAGGGAAGGGAAGACTTCACAGACAGCTGCTACCATATTTTGAGTCTAATAAAGCGTTTTCAGGTAGCAATTAACGTGGACTGCCAAACTACCAGCTAAAATTGTCCTTTCTAATTCGAGCCATGCTAATAGTAATGGCTGTAAGATTTTCCTTATTTACACATCTATTCTTGTATTATCGATGTCAGTGTCACGGTGACTTTCTAAACTTTGCAATGCGCTCTGTATAAATTTGATTCTTTCAACTTAGATGATTTCAATTCGACGCACGAGTTTTCCGGATTATTGACAAAATCGTTAGTAGTGTCGTTGACACGAAATTGGTTCAGCTGCTGCTCAAAGAGTAGAGTGGGCACTAAAAGCCAATAATGTGTAGAAATGAGGCTAGCACGCCGTTTCAAGCAAATCGGTCAACCAAATAAAGTATAACAATGAGTTTGACAAGTTTAATTGAAGCATGTTTCTGCTGCCCACAGCCAATATGCCCGTATAAGTTGTGCTCCATTCGCAGAAGTGGCGCCTTTCTAACCAACCTTTATTCGTATCTCGCATTCAAACTCCCACCTACGGCTGCCTTTATTAATTTATTGTTAGGAATTATGGATGTGCGAATGAATGGGACAGAAATAAAAATTCGCCACAAATCTGAATATAAAAAGCAATATAAAAAGGTTTATTACACGGGTTCAAAGCATCTCGCGATTCAAAGAAATGCCAATGTCAGTGTATTGATGACCAATTAGAATTTTATTGTCGGAATCGCCGCTAGCGTTAGTTTTTTTGATAACACTCGCGATTATTGAATTCCCAGAAAATAAATAATTGAATAGGTAGGTACATGAGATACGGAGTCGTGAACTCTATTTTTGCATATAACAAGATAAGCTCTAGACGCAATTTCAATTATTCTTAATATTTGGAAAATCAATATACGGAGAATTAAGGAAAATAAATACTTAAGTACATCAAAGCAAGCACATTTTTATTTTTTATTTCAAGTCACTTACGCTCTCACGTTCAAAGGGGGCTTGTTCAATTTATAAATTGAAGGGCTTTCAATAAACGAACAAGAGGGGCGCCGGGCGGGCGCTTGGCTCGCATCGACCCGCTCTCTCTAAAATAGTTTGTATGAGCTCAGATCAGTCTCGCAGCAACCTTCTCTGAAAACGTCGAAGTACAGCGTATAATTACGGGCAGCGAACAGACGGGCGCTTCTGTGAAACAGCGATAATTGTACGCTCGCCGACTTCCTAGAACTACCATCATAATAGTCCGTGATAACGCAACGATAATGGTATCAGTCGTTTCCATTGTCATCCACGTGGTATCGCTAGAGCTACGCGTCTACATTTGTTTACCACAGTAGTTTTTCCTCATTCTCGAAAGTAATTTCAACAAATTCGTCATCGGTGACGTAGCAGCTCAGCGTGCTCTATATCCGGGGCCTTGAGTCGCTATACAGTCTCGCTGATCGCTAGTAATCCATTTGTAAATTAAAAACAAATCGCTAGAGAATGTAAACAACGCAATTACGCGTAGGAGTGCTTACGTAGTCTAACTACGCTACGGGGAATTAAATGGCGTAAATCGGCCCAGAATGTGCCTTCATTGTTTTATCATTAAGAACATCTCAGCGGCATTCTATTTTTAAGAATTTTACACTTGCCTCGCGTACGGTTTAAATGATACAATCAATAAGGCCTCAGAGTCCTGTCTGGTAACTTTTCTAGACCGAGTTTCTGTTTGCTCTAGACTACGCTTTAGGATAATAAATATTGGTGCCAAATTAGTAGAAATATGTTTCTAAATATGATTCATTTTTGCAGTCAATATCACTGCTTCATCTGATTTAGTGCTGTAAAATTACCTAAATCAAATTGTTTACAATATCACCTCACGAGGTCACTTCTAAGTTCTACGTATATTCCAGTCCGTTTAGCATTCGCTTCAAATGGAAGCCACAAATCGATCAGCTTACAGTTTAACAGAATCTCCATTTCTCATGATTCGGCTTTGTTGGCCGTTCCGGAGAACCTGGACGATTCTCGTGAATGCACACACGAGCTCGATCACTTTTTGTACCATTCTGCTCTCGGCTGTTCCCTGGAATACCGACCATCAATTTGTAATGAATATTTATTTTAACAATTCGTTACGATATGCGCGAGAAATGACACACTGATCGTTTTTGCACGCTCCCAAAGCAAACATTACGATCGTTTGCGCTCGGTGTTAGCAAATATAATTTTGGTATTTCTCAAAAGTCTCATAGTTTACAATTTATTACGATACCACCTTCGAGTTTTGTCATTCGAGAAATACGTGACTGATTGTATTGGATTGTACTCCGGGTAGAGCGAATCGAATCGAGCTATTGTGCGGTTCTGTAGAGTAAACCTGTTCTCGAAATTCTGTAACCAAAGCGAGCAATGAATACCACATCCTATTTTGCTCCGGCATTGTTATGTGGAATTTCTTCTCCTGCTCAGTGCACGCATTTAGATTGAACGGAATGTTATGCCGTGTGTGCTTTTGATATTTAAGTATTGAACAAGTTGAGTAATGAGCATTTCAAATAGAACATGAGAATCGCCGAAGCTGTCTGTCCGCCTGTCTGGCTGACAACTTGAAAATCTCGAAAGCGATAAGACCGCGGCGCCTGCTTGCACCTGCAGAAGGAAACCTACTGAATTGCCTCTTTTTTATTTTATTTGACATCTACTATCTCGCTAATAAATAGCTATCTAGTCTATCTACTAATCTAAATAATACATTGACTTACGAAGATTAGAAACTAACTACAAGCCACAATTAAACGTAACTACTTATTTAAGCGCAGCTTTCTTATCTCAACCCCCATTGAAATAGCTGTTCTTAGTACATCATAACTGAACCATGCCAGTGTATATGTATGTATACTTTAATGGGATTTAAAAACGTTCATCACAGCGCGGTGGCAACTGAGGACGTCGTAACGTAGAGCGTGCCAAAACAATGATTAACTTGCACATAGAGATGTTATCATTAACCGAGAAGCTGGTTTGACGAGCAGTCCGAGTGCCGACCTTACGCAGAATGTATTCCGACCATTCCGACCGTCTCATGAATTTTTTCCCCGTAAAATATCTCCGCAAGGTTGACAATGATACAAGAAAGGAGAGCGTTTCCACGAAGAAGCTTCTTTTAAAGGCAATGAGTGAGATAAGGTGATAATATATCTTTCATTAGCCAGAAAAGCGCGCCAAATAAAATCGTAACTCATTTCTGGGTAAGGCGTTTTATCTCAACCTTTTGACCGGATTCTGATAACAGGGTTATCTTTTTAATTTAACTCTCAGAGTTGGCCAATGTCAGCGCCATCGCGTGATGGTTTTTAATAACGGCCACGCTTATTTATAAATTCATTGAAACTCCAAGTTATTTCCTGCTTTGATACCGATTTATTGACAATGGAAGGTTTTAAAGCTAATTTATTTCCAAATAAATTACGATTCCAGTGATTAATTTTGTAGTGACAGAATTCATTACGAAGCGATGTTCTTAGTGTAAATCGTCTGTTGGAATTAAGAGGCCAGTAACTTGATGATAATAGCTGGAACTTATAGAGCTGTGAAACCATGGTAAAACTAGTATTATATCATCCTATACTAATCCTATTCTACTAATATTATAAACGTGAAAGTTTCTAAGAATGGATGGATGTTTGTTACTCTTTCATGACAGAACGGCTGAACAGATCTGGATGAAATTTGGCACAGAGATAGATTATAGTCTAGAATAGCACATAGGACTTTTTAACCGCGGGGCGCAGCTAGTAGTTAATATTGCTGTGGTAAAACTTGGCTCTCTGCCCTAATAATCAATTTTTATAATCGATCATATAATATGCACTTTGCTACTGTTCCTAGTAAAACTGACACATTCACATTTCAATGAATGTCCTTTCCTATCAGTTAGAAAAGCAAAAAATCAATAACTCAATTAATTACTTTTGCAGAAGTTATAGATAACTGCCATTGACCTTTCTTCGAAACTAATTTATGCGAACGATGAACGGATTCCGAGTAAAGTAGTAAATTAAATATTTTGCTTTGATTACAATTGTCTGTATTTTATTATTACAATTGTCAGTATTTTGTTAGTAACAATGAGTTGGTTTGATTTCACTTAATGTCTTGCCCCTGTCAGAGCTGAATATATTCGGTATTTTCGTCATTTTTAGAGATAACAAGGTTGCTCCTGGATAGAGCTATTTTCATCCCGTATTTTAGACATTTTTGGAGATTATGTACTCAGTGGGGATTGACTAAAAAAGATTAGGCATTTATAAAATAACATAGCGGATATATTTAATATGTATTAGGTACAGCGTGTGACGGAAAGGGTCTTAATTGAGTGGGCGTGGGAGTGATACAGAATGTGATATAACATTGTCATTGATATGAATATTAACATTTTGCTACCGTGATGATCACTTTGCAATGTGGTGAATTCACGAATGATTAACAAGATAAGGTTGTTATTCGATGCGTCTATCGGTAGTTTTCGACGAAATTCGATATAATTATACATCACAGGACAATTTTGAATGCTATGTATCATACGGTCGAGGTAGATCAGGTTATGCTTAGTTTTTTTAAGCCTTCAGGTTTTTGCATGTAGTTTCTATTCCCGCATATTCATACATAATGCTGCGTTTCCACCGGAGACGTGGGGAGAATATGAACGGTGCCCGAAAGAAAAATCTACCAATAAAATCACTTCAGTGACACATCGAAATTATCTTATTGGTTAATATTTCCCTCGCACATCTTTGATGGATACGCCTAGAAATGTCGAAAGGTCGAGCTGACCCCTCAATTGTTCCGCAGGGCTCCAAGGCTCCCACCGGCGACCTGATGGCGGATCTACACGCCAAGCTGTCGATGCGACGGCGCGGCATCTCGGGCGCCGAGCGAGGGGGCACCGTGCTGCACACGCTCGCCGCCGTCATACCGGAGCCCGGGGAGTCCTCGCCGCAACGCTCCGACAGCGGGGACGACTGGGAGTGACGTACGTTGTAGCAACACCTGAGCTGCACTTTGAACTATAGTTACTAGATACGCCTCTGCAGTCAGCAGCAGCTCGCAACACCATGTAGCGCTGCACTTTGGACTATGGTTACTAGGTACGCCTCCGTACTTCAGCAGCCCGCGAGCGAAGACTCACTGATGTAGATAGAAACCAACACTGCTAGGCAGTCTACAGCGTCACAGATTTTATTTCAGTTACTGTACTAGCAGAGAGCAAGGCTAACAAGAACCTTGTAACCTTGTATTTTCGGTTTTATTTAACTTGTTCAAAAGTTAAAAGCAAAGCAACTTCAGCAAAACTGTGTTTACTGTTCGTTCTTTATCTACATGAACCTAGTCTTCTAGGCCTAGCTTTTCAAACTTATCAATGTTAGTAAAATAGTTTTGTGTATACTATAAAATATTGGACAAGTTAGTAATACCAAAAAAGTTATGTGATGTTGTGTTAGACTGTGGCGATGAACTGGCTCTGGTACAGTCGGCGATAATAGTGACCAAGCGTTGAAACAAGGTTTTGGCAAAAGAAGACGCTACTTTATCCGCTTAATTTGATAAGTTTGTATGGGAATTGTGTCAAATTGCTTGAAAATTAGCCGCAGATGTGTTTGGGCAAACATTTGCGGCTTTGAACCGAGAGAGAATATTGCTTTAATTTGAAAACTTAACACCAAAATAATTCCGCTCAAAATCTCTTTGATGTTGAATTTTGTCAAAAATAATTAACTGGCACTGAATAAATGCCGACTGTATTTCAGCTAGTTTTCAGTCTAGTTTAATAAAGTTTCTTGGATAGTCTACAACTCTACACCATTATTTACTCATGAAAAAGTTTACTAATGAGATGCCTTCAATAAGGCTTGCCAGCTAACAAGGTGTTGATTTTATATCGATTTTAGAACTGAGTCATGTATCTTCGACTTACTTTTCGAGTGCCTTGATCATGGTGTGTTTTCAGGCTTCAAATTATTGTCGCGAGCGGCCGATACGCCGTTCCTATTGGCCAGAAAGTTTTTAACAACCAATAGCGGCCAATAACACTTTCGCAGCCGTTCGCGGCTACAGTTTGGAGCCGGCTTAAGTAACTGGCAGTTAGGATAAATGACTTTGACAGTTGATTCTTAAGAAACTGTTTTGGTTTACACCTTCACTACGAACAGTTCAATGATTTTGAGGTCTATTCTCATTTCTAATTTTAAAAAACCTGGCTTTGTTCCTCAAATGCCAGTTTCTTGCTAATAGGACCTGGTTTTTCCAGTGGTAAAGATTATAAGGGTTACTGGTCTTCCGAGCTTCACGCGTGCCAGATGGATATCTTCGGCCGGTTCTGAACGTTTCTGGACACCTTGACTGCGTTGAGGTTTATCTTTATAACACTTTGTACTTTGCAGGTTGAACGGTAACATTTCGACATTTATTACAGACGCATACTAGTGCACGTATCTAGAAACTTATGTTGCAGAGATTGAATATAGTAACTTTAACTACCTTACTGATAAACGTAGGTACACAGTGTTTTATCTTTTAAATTTTTAACTAATTGAAAAAGACAAAACACGGTATAAGTATTCCGAAGCAATACCACGTTTATTGGCAGGGGTAAATATGTATCGTCTTTCTTAATACTTATGCTTAGGTAAACGTTACATACGACAATGCAATTTAATTGAATACAATTTTTATTAATGCAATTTTTATTAATTATCTTGAACAGTTTGATTAAAAACCGTTCTAGTTTATAATGTATGTGTTAGTTATAATTACTTTATGATAGCATAATTTTAAAAGTGCCTATATTCATCATCTCTTGTGTATTAAATGTAAATGTTCAGCCTGCATCGTGCGACAGATCGACAGTCGGATTCCTAGCGACGCTATTAAAACGTAGAGTGGAAAAACGCTATTAAAATATATCTTTTGCCAATGCGCATTGATAGATTTATGTCAGAACTTCAAGTATTTCGTATACAATTTTTGCTAAATATTAACGTGTCTTCTGTTTTGTTGGAAAAGACAATCTACATTACCTATATCGTTAATTGATGTAAGATTACGTTGAAAAACGATTTTCTTTGAAAAATGTGGACCGAAACATGTTTTATAAACATAAAATGCATATTTATAAAGCTGTAACTATAAATATGGCAATTAACTGAAAAAACGAACTTTTCCCGGAGAGTAATTAAGATCGTGCGACTGTCAGTAATAACATTAAAGATAATTTTCCTGGTAGATGCCGGACGGGGTTCTAAGTAAAAACATTAATTCCTTCTCCGAATTCCGCCACTATTGATTGTTGGTCAAGTCAGCCATTAACTTCACTTAATGCTGTAACACGAATCCGCTTTTAATGTGACTTCTAATCTTTGTGTTTTCTCGGAATTCGTTGTTTTAAATCGATTATTATACCGCCATTATCTGCGCTTCCGAATGCTTAGCAGTAATTAGGGCTTTTTGTCGAGCTCGCTAATGCTATTTGGATAATATTTACACAAAACAAATCATTACGGAACGAATTAGGAAACAAACAAGTAACTATTTGTATTTTTTTGTCTATTTGCCTGTTTAAGTAGAAATAACTAAATAAAATTAGCTGTACTGTTGTTCGTTTCAGCAATCAACATGTCTTCAATAGCGATTATTTCGTAATCTTTAAAGATCTTGCTAAAGAATGTTGTGCGTCTGTTAACATTTATAATCGAATTACCGAGAAACACTAGCAAAACTCTACAGCGTTGTCGCTGTTTAGAAACAAATTGTCGCGTTTTATTAATGTTCTATTTTAATTGTTTTTTCGTAGTTTCGTATTCGGCTATACCGCTTACTAAAGGAAGGCAGGCTGCAGTATAAAGGCAGCGTACAGGCAGGATCCTTTCACGGCAATAACCTCTCACGATTTTTTTTTTTTTTTTTAAATTATTGAGCGGTATGTGGAAGATTCGAGTCATACAAACAGAGGACCGTGACGTCAGTCAGACGCAACCGAATCGTGTCACGATTAGTGTTTATTTAGAACGTTGATGAACTCGCACCGCGGCACGTGTGTCCTGGCGCGGACTGGACGCCGCGACGGGTTCTATTTACAAAACAAAATATCGGAAACGGTCCCTCTCGTTCCGGGAGGTTATTACGATAATCACATTTCTCACTAGCAGCTATCTCGCTTTCGTTTCTGGGAAGGCGGCCGAGGCTGCGCGGGCGCGCTAACAGGCTTCCCCGCAAACTATCAACTGGTTTGGGCGATTAGCATTTCGAGAATTGAGAAAAAGTTAGAGGAGAAATTAATCGAGCGGCTCGGTCTCGTCGGCGTTACATGGAACCAGATAACATCGACGCTAGCTAGTCTCTGATCTACGATCGCGATAGAACTTGTCTATGATCGCGATACTGCGCTACCGACGACGTGCTCTACGTTATTATAATCGATGCTCTCGTGGTACAACGCATAATTAATTAAACAACTTTTAATTGACATTTATTATCGTTACACGTTATATATATATACGTTTACATTCGTTATTTATCGGATAATGATCTCCAAAAAGTATGTGTTTTTATTACGTAAAATGCTACCTGTTTTTATACCGTCGTAGTTTCGAGAAACTACAATTTATATTAGCTTTTATTAACTGCTTATAAGAGTTTATGATCGTAGTGCTTCATAATAAATTGTATTTCATCTTTGTAAATTTATAACCACTTATTGTTTGTTATTTGAGTCGCTTCGAAGAATTTAACGTTACAAGATCTGAGTAGGATAGTATAAGTAAGTGTAGGTAGGGATAGAGCTATTCGCGTGGCTTTATGTTATTAATAGATTTTCTAAATGTACACGCGTCAACGGACGGAGAGTTGGGGGTAGGAACTATCTAGGTTGGTAAGGAGAAAAGGACAATGTGATGCTCGTGCCTGAATATACGGCCAATACGGTGCTACGTGTAGAATTGTAGATATACCTACAACTGATTACAGGAAGGCCGAAATTTTATTGTCTACAATTGTTAAAAGAGTTAAGGAAATTAGGTATGGTAACTAAGAACATCGAAAAGACTGCAACATCGAGACTTCATAATTTCGTATTTTCTTTTTTATATGCGTCTCATTTCGTTACGGAATCAATGCAGCGTGCGCTTGCGTTCGACCTTTCTCCATGTCACGGCTACGGAGAATCCGATTTTAAATAATCGAGTTAAAAATACTGCGCGTGCTTACTTTATTCATCTCCACACTATTACGAGGATTTCAGTAGCGGGAATGAGAATCGCTTCACATTGACCGTCGCTTGGGATAGTCGGGGTCAGGGTAAATCTCGATTGATGTTACATTGTTAAGAGTTTTTGAACCACATATTTGTAAAGTAATATAAATATTTATCTTGCTTGTTAATGTAAGGTTATAGCTAAAATCGCGTGCAGCGAATTCATGAATAGACTTCGGCTTAGAATAGATAAATGTTAATCAATGACTGTTAAAAAACTACAACAAAAAATAAACGAACGTCAGCGGAACGCGTTTAGTGAACGATTTGAAATGTTAAAAAGACCGTTTATAAGGGAATTATTTTCGCGTGTCCAATACAAATGTGCGTCGCACGTGACGCGGCTCCGTGACGCTGGAATTAGGCAAATGTCGAGCGGTGAGCGCTTTATTCGTATTCGGGCATTTATATGCGTCGCGGCGCGCGTCCCGACAGTTAGTTCCGACGAAGTAGCTGTAAGGTCGCGCTCGGATTAAGACTAATACCCGTACATAGGACGACTAGGATGTCGTTATACGTATAAATCTCGGCGCTATCAAATATATTATTGCCCGGTTTGGATGGCAAAAAGCGCGCGTCTGCCGCCGCAGGCTCCCGGCTCGGTCAATGGTATACGGTGGCCAAGATGCGGAGAGTGATGGGACGGACCCGGAACGCGGGTAATTGTGTATTCCGGTCGTACGGGCCATTATTTTGTAGCATGGTAAACGGTCGCTCCATCAACGAACATTTGTAGGTTGTAGGCCTACAAGTTATTCTCTTAACTGGCACTGGCACCGTAGTCGGTATGACACTTCGGTAATTTTACTTTTATTCACTTTGCATACAGCCGTTTGAATGAAATGAATAAATCATTTGCGAGAATATTCGATTGTTATTATGATAAATTGTTTCCTCTAATTAATGTTACATTAATAATTTTAATAATTAACGCTAAACAAAATAACGTGATATCCTTAATGAGTATAATGGATTTTGTAAGTACTCATGTATGTAGAATGTTATGTAGATTCGCGCTCCGTTTGCCTCTTTATGGCTGGTAAACACCCAATTAGACGTTTATTGAAATGGAACATGTTTATTTCATTAAAAAGCAAGGCAGCTCGGTTCGACCCAGTGTTCTTAATTACAGGATTATAATTAGCCTCCAGATTTATGCTAAATAGGTATATTTACATATAAGAATATGATAAGAGTTGAAATCTCATAGTAAAATCGGTTGCTAGAAAAAGGCAATCAATTTTAACTTGCTCGTTCTGCTTAAGTTTTAAAAGTCAATATTAGCGCGAAGGTAGTAGAAGCTAGGACCTAGTGAACAAGTGGACGCGAAACATTAAGCGCAGGCCTTATCGAGGTCCTCAGATAAAACACGAGCGCTTATAACTGGAGTCGTAACCTCTTGATATCTTTATGTGTAGGAGTAAACACCTCCAGATAACAAGTTCATTTATAAATAACGTTAGAGTATTAAAGCCCGTCTTGCCTGCAACGAGCGACCTCAAACTATAGTCTGCGCTATGAACTCTGTAGTATAGCTTTGCTTGTAATTCACGAGCGGATATTGCTTCTTGCATGGGGGAAGTACCCCTCGACTTATCGGAAATTAAAAATCAAACTAGTAGATAAACTTACACGGTTACTTTGGAGATTAAATCGGGTACAACGCAGCTGTCCGCGGGTGGGTGCTATAAGTAATGCCATTGTTTTAGCTTGTATATTACAATGTTAAGTGATTAAAGTTAAGTTTGTACTCCGCCAATTTCGCACTAGGTAGTAATGAATGTTTTGAAGCTCGATTCGACTTGGTGCGAGCGAGCATTGTTGCAATGGTTACTATTAATTACCTAGTTCGTTGTTTTCGGAGTTGTGCCAATGTTTGCTCGATCGAGTTTCGAGTTTGAAACCTGAGTAGCTTTAAGCTTATTATAACTATCGGCTAATGAAATTACAACTATGTTGATATTATTATGAATTTGTTAACAAAATTATGTATGTAAATAGCGGATAATATAGAAATTTAATTGTATATAAAATTGTTAGCACTCCTTAATGTAATGTAGGAATACTTGCCTTTTATAGATTTATATTTTTGACTGATTGATTTTTAATAATCTACATATTCTACAAGTTATATTACTTTTATACACCCGTGCATTTCTTTGTAAGTCAATGCAAATGTTTTCACATACGAGTATCTAGGTACAATACAACAAACAATAGTCAAATATGTTTAAGATGGATTAGTATATTAATGTTAGTCGCTATGTGATGCTTTTGTAAGTCACTTATTTATTTGCAGCGTACCTATAATTTAACAGAAACTCTTGATATCTCTAAGCGTGTTTCCTATCGAATCTGTATCACTAATCCGTCTGTTATTGTAAGATGTAAATAGCGCCGACGGCCGATGGCCGCTCGACACTCTTGTAATCCTGTCGTCGAACGCGTGTTTGTTGTACGATTGAATTTTAAATGTTACGATGTACGGTATGTCATTCATTAAATATAATGAAATAATAAATCAACTGCTATTTCATTTAAGCGAGTACCTACCTATAGGAACGTACGGCGCTGAGGTTCCTCGGCCCGGAAAACAAATGATGAAAGCAATTGAGGGTCACCGACTCCTTTTTACGCATTCTGATTATTTATAACGGGTGCCAGAGTCTCGCTAGAAAGCTACGTGTTTCGGGTTTTACACGGCATTGCCCCAGAATAACGCGAGTTGAGATTTCCTGGTATCACTGCGTCGAGTATTTCGGAATCGGAAATAAGGATTCTGGGAAACAGCCGGCCTCAGCGCGGGTTGGCGCGGGCGAGTGGCGGCGGTCGGCGCGAGGACGCTCGTGTCGCGGGCTCGTGGGTGCTTGGAGCGGTGTGGGCGTTTTTTTTTTGCAAATAAGTAAGTATCCAATCGGCAAAAATAACTTTAAAAATTAAATTAATGTAAGGAAAGGGAAATAGTCTGTAGAGTTCGTAACAGGGAGATATGTTACAAACTACCGACCATTTTCGTAACAGCACTATAGAGTAGTTACGAAATAACTGGACAATACAACCTACATGAGAACATCAAAGGAAAACATGATAGTTGTCTGATAAGCTTATTTGTTGCAGAGATGTCAATAGCACTTGCAGTAGGTACCTAAAATAAAAAAATAAAAATAGCTTCATTTTTCCTTACTCGTTTAGGATAAGAAACATGTTAAAAAAATTAGTAGTGTTAGTGCTTATGTGGGGTGGTACCTAGTTAGTTTTGTTAGCAGTTATTTTTTTTTTTTTTTTGTAGATTAGGTATAGGTATTGCATGCTTGGTTATGTAAGGACCGCTCATGCGGTAAAAGCCTCCTCCAAGGATTGCCAGGTATTCCTTTCTCTGGCTAGTCTTGGCCATAAGTCTGCCGGCTGTCTTTTCTATGTCATCAGACCATCTTTTCTGTGGTCTGCCTCTTTTGCGTTTTGAGTCTCGTATTGTATAGTTCGATAGTATGTGCGCCCATCAGTAGGTACCTACTAGACTGCAAGTACCATTTAAATGGTTATGATAGGAAAGGTTTTTAATTAAAATAAATTTTATTTTCATAAGATTACACCACAGAATATGCCCTATTACATGGATTACACACAGTACAGGATTTATTAAATTATTATTTAAAAATATCTAAGTATGTATATCAGTCTCTGGCAGCCATAGTACAAGCTTTGCTTAGTTTGGGGTCAGGCGACCGTGTGTGAAAGTGTCCCGAAATTATTAATTTATTTATTCAGAAAAGTTACTCTGTACAAGCTTCTATTAAAGTCCTGCGCAGAGGGCTCAAAAATCTCGAACTGCTCTAAGTGCTAATGGCGTTGAAAAGGTTAATTATTAATATTACGTACACAAAAAAATATAATAGTTATTGTTTTTCTCGACTTCATCTCTGGTTTAGGTATATTAATTTCGTTAAAGAGCTAGTGAAAAATTTTCTTTACTCTCCACGACACTAACAAAATAGTTTGGTTACGCTAAGGTCTTTCAAAGTCGTTTGGTTTTGTGATCTTCGAGTGTTAAAGTGTAATAATTGTGGATTATTAACCTTTGCCAGTTCGTGAACGTGCACGAGTGTGGGCAAATGATACAAACCTATGGAAATACTACTTTTCGTGTTGTTTTTCAAGTTACTAAACTTGACTTAAAGTTTCAGTAAAGTATCCACGGCTTTACTGAAATGGGAAAAGGGGAGGGATCTCATCTTTCATCACCCTCTCGTATACATATAATCTTCATTTTAAAATTAGCAACTGCTACACAAAAAACAAAACGGATGACAAGGCGGTATGGTCATGATGGCTTTAGCCTGCTTAAGAGCAAAAAAAAAATGACTTGACACTGACAACAGATTTATAGCCGTCAAAAACCAGTTCAGTTTTCTGTTGATTATTTATTTACTGTGGATTTTGTTTTTGTTTATTTATTTTTTGTGCATAATTAAAATAAAATTAAATATAAGCGGCGCAGGTAAACTAAATAATCATGGCTGCTGCATTTCAGCAACAAATATTCGCATTAGACGCCCGGTTCAATGCGTATAGGGCTCCGAACAATCCAAACTTTAGTAAGTGTAAAACCTTAACTTTCACTGAAAATAAACTTTCAAATTCAACTGCGTATGAATTTATTAAATAACGGATAATTGCATGCACATAATTCTTGTGCATTTTTTTTGGAAATTACTGCCCATCGTTAAGTTATTGATGACTCAAGTACACTGTAACTCAAAATTCTTAATCAGTTTTTACCATAAAACTAAGAAACGAAATGTACTTTAATTCAAATAGGTTCATATCTAATAAATACAGTTTCATTTTAGAAACTCTTTATATTCGCCGTCGCAGTCAACTGCTCAGAGAAAATTCGAAGTTTAAGGTAACATTTTTCTAAATTTTAAAGATTCAAGCACTTTATGTCATGAGCTAGTACCTTAATCTCTTGATAAATTTTAGGACATAGAAACTATAAAAAAGTACATAAATATAAGGAGCCAGTTGTTACAACGCCGGTATGGAGTTCAGGACAACATCTCCATCAGCTCTACATCCTCCAGACCACGGTCCAGCAGTAAGGTAGGTAGACACTCAGACCTACCTAACATTATTTACTTATGTGGTAAAAATATAAAAAGGAAACAATACATTAGGATACCATTTAATCTGAATAGTTTGGGATCTGAAAACCCAAACTATTTTTTATTTTATAATAATAGTTTTGGTTTAATAAGAACTTAAATTGATTATGTGGGTTTTTTTGGGTTTGGATAACTCCAATATATTATATGAAATGTTCCTCAATTCAGTGTATATTTGGCATAGGCCACCTCTAACTGTTTCCATTGCTCTCTATTATATGCCACTTGTCCATTATGGCTCCAGGATCAGCCAAATATTGTTATCCTATCTTCTTGTTGGACATCCCTGCCTTCTTACACTGCTTTTGTGTACCATAGAGTGACTAGGTTACACCATTTGTTTAATTTCCAACATACTAAGTAAAAATAATATAAATATGGAGAACTCTTGATATAGAAGTAATTTGTTACATACACTATGACATTTCAGGCCAGCATTGTAGTTGAAGACAGCCCATCTCACACCAATACAAAGAAGAAGAATGACATGACAATCTCTGAGAACTATGCATTTACAGGAGTGCACCACATATTTGACCAGGTATCAATTAACAAAACTATAATGATTTAATATGGTTGAGTTAATGATGATGATAGTATTTTATAATAAACTAATTGTAAAAAATGTGTTAAATTTTGGTGTGAAATAAAAGGCTTTTTTATTTTTTATTTATTTTATTTAATGATGATGATGTGATTATATGTATGTATTTGTACTAATGAAAATAAACACATTAACTTACTTGCCAGAAATGAGAAGTCAATGTCAGAGGTTCTGTGGTATTTCTGGGAACTAGCATTGTTTTTATCTTTACAGCACACAGAACAAGTGAGTGTGGTTAAATTTGCAAACAACGACCGCTCGAAGCTGTGCTGCGCGTCTGACGACGGCACGGTGTCCATATGTGACGTCACGGCTACTCCGCCGCGCGTCAGTTTCATCATCGAAGCGCACACTAAAGCAGTCACTGGTAAATATCTTAATATATATAAATCTCGTGTCACAATGTTTGTCCTCAATGAACTCCTAAACCACTTAACCGATTATAATAAAATTCGCACACCATGTGCAGTTCGATCCAACTTGAGAGATAGGATAGTTTCAATATAATATATGTTAAGATATAAATAATAAACGCGAACGAAGTCGCGGGGTGACAGCTAGTAGAACTATAAGTATTTACAGCAACACAAAAGGAAAACAAAAATAACAAAGATTTTGTTGTAGGAAGATTATGTAACTATACAAATCTGAAAAAAATTGCGTAAGATCATATCAAGCCAAGCATTCATTTTGTGTTTTGGGAAGACATTTCTTGCAAATTTTTCTGGTTGCACTACTAAGTTCGAATGTGCCCTAACAATTACGACGAAATTAGACGAAATCTGGTTTCTCTTTAATGTGCTGCCCTGTTACTTAGCCTCATGCATTTATTGTGCTGCTCTATTGCACGTTCCAGGGGCCCTATTCGGAGCGTTGCTCTCGTATGAAACGTCATAGGTGTGAGAGTGACCAAGATAAAATCTCATCTCAATTCACGCGCAGGAATAGCCCCCCAGGCCCCTATTCTATTCCCACTCCTATGACTTTTCAAACGACATAGACAATGACTAAAAAGTTTGTCGACTGCTAAGAATTCCAGCTCCAGCCTCATGTGAGCTTCACGTTTGCAGCCTCATGTGTACGCCTCCACAGACTGCGACTGGTCTGCGTCGAACGAGCTGCTGGTGACGTGCGGCGCGGAGGGCGCGCTGTGCCTGTGGGACGTGGCGGCGCGCGCGCGGCTGCGCCTCGTGCGCTCGCACCTCGCCGCGCCGCTGCTCTGCTGCGTCTTCCAGCCCGCCAACAACAACATGGTCATTGTATCCTTTCAACTAAAGGATCGCCTCGAAGGAAGACCTCGACTAACACAACCAGTCGTCCGACGTAGCGCTAATAGGTATAAGTAAATTATATCATAAACAACAGGTTTGTTCTCACTAGTTCGATCGTCTACCTAGTAAGAATTTTCTATCTCTTAAGTTCATGTCTGCAAAAGTAAGTGAATATTTAATTTTTGGAAATTTCATGATCAACGATTCTCAAGTTATCGTCAAACAAACAAATGTCGAGGTGTCCCACTAGACTCCGAGATCTCGCTTCGCTCGGTCATCAAAACTTAAGACTGACACCTCGGGTAGCACTTCAGCTACCCGAAAAATAATTGTAATTATTCTTACAAAAAATAATTTGAAAATTCGAGTCCAAATAGCAGGCCACAAACTCTGTAAACTTGGCAAAAAGTTTGCAATTTTCACCTTTACTCAAAATTCAGACCGGAAATGCGAGAGGGATGGTCGCAGTTCTCAATGTATCCACTGGAATTTATCCTCGAGGTTGGTGTAATTAACAATATTTCTGCATAAACGAAATTTGTATCACAAAGCTAAAACAAAATTATGATTTTTTCAACTTCATTTGATTTCCATTTTGTACAGGAGGGAGCAGTATATTAGGAGGAAGAGTAATGTCGATAGCATGCGAGTCTAGCGGCAGAATGTTCTGGGCGGCAAATGACAAGGTAATTTTAACAATTTATTGACAAACATTCCTTTGTTATTAAACAGGTCCTTTGTTATTAATCAGGTTAACAACAATGTTGTTAACCTGACAACAACTATAGGCAAACTGACTGTTTGAGGGAATACAGTCAATCTGTCCATTCAATATTTTAGAGAAACTACAATTTACTTTTCGCCTGGTGCATACCTTATTAAAGCCACAGAGTAAATGTAGTACCTAAAAGTATTGAGGCTGAATTTATTATTTCATACTTAGTGCCAACATACTACACACTAAAAACCTCTTACGGCCCGTGTGGATTGTATAAAGCAAGGAGACTCCATTTACGATCGCGCGACTCTGGACATTAAAACCAACCTCGACGGAAAATATATCACAGATCACTCAATAAACGATGACCCATATTGCTGGAAGAAATCGCTTTTCGTGATAAGGCCGCCAGTTGTTACACTATAAAATTATAAATATATTATTAAATCTTTTTTTTTACAACAGACTAGGCATGCGTTTGACCACTCGCCTGATGAGAAGCGTAGGAGCTACCTATTTACTTTACTCTTAAACACCCCCGGATAACATCTTGCAGTCTTTTAGGCTAGGAAGTGAAAGTCTTCTTAACGAGAGGCTTGAGGAAGCGGAAGCCGCCATATACAACAACGTCACTTCCCAGATCATCAAAGGATCCATGAAAGGAGAGTATATGGCAGCCTATAGCGTAGAAAGTGGTTTTGTAGCGCTGGACGAGACAGAGGCGGAGCGAATAGGTAAGCCGAAATACGGGACACCATCAAAGGATCCAATTGTAGTCACCGCCAAGTGCACCAAGACAATGCTTGACGACCGAATCCTAGAGATGGCCAAAACCATTGAAGGGAACCCAGACGTCGACGCAAGTTGGGAAAGCTGGTCGGTACCAAAGATACAATGGGTCAATGGGGTGCCAGGGTGTGGCAAGACAACATGGGTGATCCGTCACTTCGATGTGGACAGGGACGCCATCATCACCACAACAACAGAGGCAGCAAAAGATCTGAGAGAGAAACTATCGCACCGTATCGGAGACCTGGTGAAATCCAGGGTACGAACAATGGCTTCTTCTCTCGTAAATGGATTTGGTAGAGAGAGTTTCAACCGCCTCCTGGTAGACGAAGCGCTCATGAACCATTTTGGAGCCATAATAATGGTTGCACGGCTGTCTGGTGCTGGTGAGCTTGTCCTCATCGGAGATGTAAATGAGTTACCTTTTATTGACAGAGAAAATCTCTTCGAAATGAGGTACCAACGCCCAAACCTGGTCACAAACATCAGCCAGGAGTTGCTTTGCACACACAGGAACCCAATGGACGTCGCGTATGCGCTGAGGGAAATTTACTCGGGTATTTATTCCTCGGCTCCTCGTATTAAGTCCGTTGAACAAAGAAGGTACAAGGGAGCACAAATTCCCACCACCCTCCCCAACACCCTTTTCTTAGTACATACTCAGGAAGAAAAGGAGACCCTCAAAAGTCAAAGGTATGGGGGAGGCGCAGGGTCACGCATCCTAACCATCCACGAAGCTCAGGGGCTAGCGTACGAGTCGGTTATCGCCATAAAGACCAAGCCCAAAATGAAGCTGCATGAGAGCGTGTCCCACGCAGTCGTCGCAATATCACGGCACACCGGGACTTTCACCTACTACGCCGATGACATCGAAGACGATGCCATCAGCCGGTTTTTACGGCGAGCATCGGCTGCATCACCGAAGACCATCAAGGAATATAACCTGCAGATGGCCATCAGAGATCGGAACGCGGTAGTGATGCAGGCTCTGAGTCGGGAGGAGGCCAAGATGTTAAACTAATTGTTATAAAAGTTGTAATAATTTCTATAAATTGTTCTCGTTATCGTTTTATATTTTGTTATCGTTTTATATAAATTGTGGGTCCATCTCGAGCATTCATGCTCACTATCGAAGGCACCTTCTTGCGGTGGCGTCGTGTGTCGGGTCGTTCTCTTCCCTCAAATATGGTTGAGGAGAGCGATGGCTGGCACATGCGTCATAGGTACTCGTGATCGGGTGCTGCTTGCGGGTCGCTGGTCTGCTCGTGGTGTACTCACAATGCAATAAGTGAAAACCTTTAACCTAACCTTAGATTAAGACTTAATAACTAACCGCCCTCTACTTGTATTCCCCTTAAATAATAATTTAAGATTTATGTTAACAAAAGTCACGGTCCCCGGAGTCCGTGGAGTAATTTTTAAATAAAAAAAAAAAACACCCCCGGATTGTATTTAGGTGGAAAGACAGACGCAGAACGAGTTCCACACCTCTGCAGTTCTTACAACAGTACAGTTACAGTATAGTTACAGTTGTAATCTATACTTAATCTATCGATTAAGTAATAAATGTATCTTCTTATGTTTTGTTTTATCTGGTGTAATAGGTATAAAGAGTTTATTTATGTGCAGGGCATGATAGTGAGCTACCGCCTGGAGGGCGCGGGCGCGCTGAGCAAGCTGCGGCGCTGCTGCGTGGGCGGCGCCGTCACCAGCCTGGGCTGGAGCCCCTGGCTGGCGAGGCACCCCGCGCTGCTCGTCAGCGCCGCGCACAACGCGCTCTACCTCTTCAGGTGGACTACTTCTCTACCTCTTCTTCTACCTCTATTACCACTATCGCGGATAAATCGGGCGGTCCAAAGCTATCCCTTTTAACGTCAGGCACGTGAAATGGTATCTATCATTGAAATGTTTGTAGTCAAGTTGTTATGACTTGCGAAATTAAGACAACCATCGATCGTGGTTTTTTTTTATTTAAAAATTACACTCCACGGACTCCGGGGACCGTGACTTTTGTTAACATAAATCTTTAATTATTATTTAAGGGGAATACAGGTAGAGGGGGGTTAGTTATATCGTGGTTATTTTAAAAGTTTGCTCCTGCTCTTGTGGCATCATGAGATGATGATGTATCGGTAACTACAAGGCGATTTCGCAAAAATTCGCAATTTCACCACCATAGTTTACATCTGCTTTTGTCTTTTCACTAGTTAGTCTATGATGGTGTCGGTTTTACGAATAGACCTAGATTCCACGATCTCATTTCCTGACGCCCTTGACTGCATGTGCATCAACATAAATTCGTTTCAAACGATTGTGCGGAGTGAAGTAATGAGTGGGCCGCGCTGCGTCAATCATCCCGTCTGCTATCGAACTCTTGAGGCGAGGAATGAGCCCATTGATCGCAGCGCATTCCTCGCGCCTCACATCCTCGCCGGTAGGTAGGTTCCTCTGATAGACTTCAACGGATGTACGGCGCAGGCCTGTACCCTTACCATGAGTTTTGGTAGTTAACGAAAACTTTGTATTATTACTGTTTTGACATTTATAAATTATTTTATTGTTCGACATTTATGGAACTGTGACGTGTAACTATTGAAGTTATCCATATGGGTTATCAATAAATTCTGATTTCTTTTTACCCGACTGCGCAAGAAGGAGCGTTATGTTTTTCAAGTGGGTTTTTTTTAAAATGTAGAATAGGTCGGCGTTTGACCACCAACTCGCCTGATGTTAAGCGACGTTGTGGTCTAAGATGGAGCACGACGACCTACTTATTCACTCTAGCCTTGAAGTTTTATAGAGTGAATGAGTACAAAGACGGCAGTTGAGTGAGGCGCGCTACTGCTCAGACCCGTCTTCGGAACGGTTACACCGGACTACATCCCGAAACACGACTAGGTCATTTCACGGCATGGCTTGGTCCGGTGGGTGGTAACTAGCCACGGTCGAAGCCTCCCACCAGAGTTTGCTACCCGGTTAGCACTACCCAGGGACTACGTGTAGGGAATCAGAATAGAGTACACTCCGTACGATGTGAGTACGATGTAAGTATTTATGTATGTATTATGAATGTATGTATGTGGGTATGTACCTTTGTATGTATGAAGTTTTTTTGGCACGACCTACAGCATAAACAGCTTGATGGATTTCGACATGTGAGATGTCATTTAAAACGCCTTAATAGTGACAGGGTACAATATTTTGCAGCCGGGTTTTTTGTTTTTCTTTTAATAATGTTACTTATTTCGTTTTTCTTTCGGCTCCATACATTTGACATACCTTAACATTGAAATGTATGGAGCCAAACCAAAAATGAAAAAAGTTAACGTAACTATCAAAATTCATGGTGCGATTGTGAAGACTGCGAAGGTTCATTCATTGATCCTACTATAATATTACATACGCGAAAGTTTGTAAGAATGGATGGATGGATATTTGTTACTCTTTCACGCCAGAACGGGTGAAAAGATCTGGATGAAATTTGGCACAGGGATAAGTAGATTATAGTTTAGAATAGCACATAGGATACTTTTTAACCGCGGGTGAAACCGTGGGGCGCAGCTAGTGTATAATGTTTTTGTATTGTTTATCCTGTTACCGGTGTTGAAAGCAGTTTTCTCACTAGAAAGATCTGCATGTAAGGTGTTACTTAATATTGCAGATAATTATCTATCACGATGAAAACAGGGTTGCTGATGATGAGGCAACGAAAGTTTGATACCTTTCAGATAAACATTAGTGCTCTAGAAATCTTCTGCTGCCAAGTTTCCAGTGTTGTACCAGATACTTGACTCCTTTTAACACTTGACGTTAAGTTGTGTGTTATAAGTTTAGCGCTTCTGTCTGTAACTAACTAGGTACCAAAACGGATAAACCGAATTAGTGTTTTGTCTAAACAGTGACTTAATCAAGTGTTCATAACTTCATCATTAACGTTATCAACCATTTTCCACCGGCTGCCGTCTTTATGATTATCGTTTTTTTTATTTCGCTAGGTATCCTAACTAATATTATAAATGCGAAAGTATGTTATTTGTTACGTTTTCATGCCTTTAATGCTCAACCGATCGTCAAAAAAATGTTCCATAGGTATTCGTTGTTAGAGGTATAGGGAAAAAGACGAAGGGAACATACTTATTTTACCGAAAAATTTAACGGTAGCAAGTAATTTATAATATTAATTATAGTTGATTGAATCAGGCGTTACTTTGCGGAAGTTCATCTTCAAACTTGTTATTTGGACAATATCTAGTGTAATTCCGCTTTAAAGCGGAATAAAGCGGAGCGTTAAAGCGGAATTACACTAGATATTGTCCAAATAACAAGATTAATTATAGTTATAAAACCAAAGCCCGGTTAGTCAGAGCATTAATTTTCCCCACTTTCGGCTATGCAGTTGAGACATGGACAATCCGAGCAAGGGAAAGACAGCGGGTAGACGCACTTGCGAAAGGGAGATAGAAGTCTAGAAAAACTGGTCATTGTTGGCAATACCGAAGGGAAAAGAGCACGAGGCCGGTCGCCAACACGATGGTCTGACCAAGTAAAAGAAGCTACGTCCTCAAGCAAATTCCAGCAGATGGTGATGGCAACTTTGGACCGGAATCGATGGAGGCAGATTGTCCGCTTAAAGGGGTCCAGTGTCCACGATCCTCAGTAATGAGGGACCGATTAAAGAAGAAGTAATTTATAATATTTGTGAAAAGATATATTAACGAGTTCTAATAACGTGTTCACAGGATCTCTGACCGCGACGGCACTCTCGCGCTGAAGAAGCGTTTCGACGTGTCGCACAGTCAGCACAGCGTCAAGTCGACGTTCTGCCCCATCATGTCGTTCCGGCGCGGCGTGTGCGTGGTGTCGGGCAGCGAGGACTCCTGCGTCTACTTCCTGGACATAGAGGGACATGCGGACCAGCCCGTCGTCAACAAGCTGCAAGGTGCGTACAAAATATGCACAAGGTTCATAATGAGCATTTCAAGTTGGTGTTGTTTCAGAGGTCACTTTGAAGCCCTGCAGACACTTCTAGACATCCTGATGAATTTTTACACACTGAGCCGGCAGCGTGTGCATTTATAAGGCTTCTTGAATCTATCTGGAAGCAAGGGTTTATTATTGAGCCAGTGTTCTTATTCGAGATGGTGGCAAAGTCCTGCACTTACGTCCCGCTTGGGATGTATTGTACATTTCCCCCGAGACCGTGTTCTAATGTAGTAGGTTTATAATCATTCGTACTTACTATGCCGAACATGTTAACACGATGACATGTTTAGCGGTTGGTAGATTCCAACACGGTTAAAATTTATCGTTCAAACACAATATCCTTATTCTCTTCAAACATTGTCACAAAATCAACTTTATAGTAGTCATGTTTCTGCGAACTCAATAAACAGATAGGTAAACCAAACAATAATGAACTGGTGCTAATAGTGACAGCCCATTCGTTTTTATTTGGGTGCTAGTCTGTTATTATTTGTGTTTCTTGTTCAGGTCACGCATCGCCGGTACTAGGCGTGAGTTTCAGTTACGACGAGAGCCTGCTGGCCACCAGCGACCTGTCCGGGCTCGTCATCATCTGGCGACGCAGCTGACCCGCCATCTCGAACGAAGACGACAAGAGACGACTCCAGACCATCTAGAACCTAGTATTTAGAACAGTATCTGTATATAATGGCTATCTATTAGAGTAAAAGGCGTATATTGTCACAATCATTTTATTTTTTCATAGAAATACTTTTACTTTACTCAACAAAGTCACAATATGAAAAGACTTTCGCTAAATACTGTTGACAGCTCATACAAATAACAACTTAATAAATAATTAAATTAAACATAATTTTGTCTTAGTTTGATCATTACTATAGACTGCATCGCGTATGAAATTTCGGAGATTCCACTAAACACAAATAGGTACAAAATAATGCGATATTAACCTAAAGCCAAAATATTTCGAGTTGCCTTCACTACATCATAACAAAATGAACATCTATCACTTATATACACCTGTACATTAACGAAAACTTCTAAAAACGTAAAAAATAATGTTTAGAACAATAAAAGTACAATTAATTCATAATTTTTTATATTCAAAAGATTCCTTTCATTAATAAACACTAACATTAAATTATATTTACATCAATAACTAAAAAAACTAAAACGCGATGATATGGAAATGAGAAGAATTGCACATCAGGTTTCACACATGGACGTATTGCATACAATATTTTTGATGACATCATTTTTGTTAAGTGGCACATACTTCGTGGAATACATTCAGCAACAGCTACACCTTACATCCTATTACAAAGTCATTCAAACTAAAAACATTTTTTGTGGAAATACAAGCATAAACCGGTGTACAAGCGTTCATATTTTAATTAGAATTGATCAATTCATAAACTAATACACAGTATTAGAAGTATATTTTAATTTTATAAGAATTATACCATCCGAGAAAAAACCCTGTTGCTGAATGTACGATAAATATGTCGATCTATCGCCACATTTCATTTTCATTACATTATAATTCTACACTTAACTAATATAAACTTTTATTACTTATCTAAGAATTGGCTTTATAACCTCGAACGCAGACCGAAACTTCAAATATTAACTAACGTTCAGGTTTAAAGATGGAAGATGCGACTTATTTGTGCGTAACAATTATAGACCGCCACAAACAAGATTATATTTACGTTAGACATTGATTTATTTTTATGTTTTGTTCGCTTTTGGGTGCATGCCAATTTTGTTTAGAACTATAATTTGTGATGAAGCATCCGCCCCGAATTAGGGCGGATGGGAGAAACACGCCCTATTTGGGGTTTCGCTTCTCTTCATGGGATATGTTTCGTCGGCCCCAGAGAGTGGTGGGGTGAAACACTAACCCTGCCTACAATGTGTAGATTATCGGACTATGCACCCAAAACACGATGGTATACTTACGTACAATCTAATGCACTACAACAATAAGAAATTAGAGTGAAAACGGTTACGTATGAAAAATTCTAGCATATAATACGTACATACAAGGATGGTATATTTAAAATGTTCTTAGATAGGCCCTTCTGGATCATCTTCAAGGAGAAGAAGCTGTATAAAAGACCTAAATCGTATTTATATTTTAAAATGCAATTTCATCAAAATATACGAAGCACTCGTAGGCTGTAATAGAAATACTACAGAGGCTATTTCACTAGACATATTAATAATAATTAACGGATATTTGTACCTCAGTTGAATAAAACCACAAACAAAATCACTGGTTCTCTACCGACTCCCTCACGATACTTACTAGACTTGAAAAATTGTATATCGTTTGTGATGACGCAAAGAATCCGTATAAACCCGATATGTTCAAAGATTTTCGGCGGTTTACTTACATTATAAACTTACCGACAAACACTAAAATAACATCAGCTATCGTAATGGCATTATATCACATCGACGACCTTCTAGCAAATACCCGTCGACGCGCGGCCCTTGCCGCCTCTCGCACTCCGCCGCCCCCTAGGACACGTGCGGCGTGCGCTCGAGCTTGGCCTCGGAGCTGGTCTCGATGCCGCAGTCCTCGTCGCCGCCCCTAGGACACGTGCGGCGTGCGCTCGAGCGTGGCCTTGGAGCTGCTCTCGATGCCGGAGTCCTCGTCGCCCGAGTCGAGCGCGGAGCCGCCGCCCCCGGGCGGCTCGGGCGCGGCGTCCCCGCCCGAGTCCGTGAGCACGATCTTCTGCGCGGGCTCGAGGCGCGGCGCGCTCTTGCCGAAGGTGGAGAAGGTGGGCTCGGGCGGCGGCGGCGCGGGCCCGGGCGCCGGCGAGTCGTCCGGCGCGAGCAGCGGCGCCGGCGAGGCGGGCGAGCGCCGCGCGCCGCCGCCCGGCGCCAGCGCGAAGTTGAAGACGCGCGCGTGCCGCGGGGAGGGCGCGTGCGGCGACGGCGGCAGGTCCAGCTTGAGCCGGTCGCGCGTGTGCCGCAGCCCGCCCAGCTCCCCGCCCGGCGAGCTCGGCGACACGGACTCGCTGGAGCTGCCGCTGTCCAGCGGCCGCCAGGGCGCCTCCTCCGGCTTCTTGGGCTCGAAGTCGTCGTCGAGCGTGGAGCCGGGCGTGATGTCCTCCACGCCGGAGTCGGGCGTGAAGTCCAGCGCGCCGCCCGCCGTCGGGAACTCGCCTTCGTCCGACAGGCTGCGCTCGAGCAGCGCGCGCTTGCCGCTCATGGCGCCCGGGAAGAACTGGCTCGTCGTCGACATTATGCCGAGGCTCTCGAACGGGCGCGCCGACGACGTTATGAAGAAGTCCTCGTCGTAGTCTGTAAATTAATCGTTCCTAATTAATCTGAATCTACAATGTAACTTAGGGAAAAAAGAAGAGAAAAGACGTGCGTCCTTTGAAACTCCCCCCTTTAAAACCCATGAGCAGTTCATAATTAGTATCCGGGCAGCGGTAGTACCTGGTCCGAAGGGCCCGCCGGCGCGCAGCGGGTAGTGCGCCCCGAGCGCGCTGGGCGAGGAGAACAGCTGTCCGTAGCACAGCTCCGCCTCTTCGGCGCTCGTCGGGTCCCATTCTGCAGAGCAATACTCATATTTTACTACGGACTTTTGATAAGTTTCTTGACTGTCGAAGTAGAAGTAGCTGCTACCGATGAGAATATAAAATACTACGTCTGCTGCCAAAATTTCTTTCAGATCGACTCGCTATGTGCAGTAATAGATAATTAGCGACAAACCATCAATATTCGAAAAGGATTTAAGGCGAGGCTTTCCCAGAACTTTAGGTATTTTACTCTACCTCAGGCCGCACTTTTTGGGAGCGCGACGTATTCATTCACGCGACACAAAAGTTGTGTGCGATGCGCCGCGCGCACGTCTTTCACCCGTCAGTCACGTTATGGTATCGAGTACCTAAACACCCATTTTTAGGAAATCGATAAAATAATCCGTCCGTCATTGTACTCATCCATTTTATGAACATTTTTTATTTGATGCCAACCAAAAAAAAATCTAAAAAATGCCGTTCAAGCCAATATAGGTACAACCAATCTCATGTCCACGAGTTGTTGTATTTTTGATGTGTGAGCAGTCGTGGCATTAGTTTCATTTTACCGGTAGTGTCATATTTCCATTTTATCACACTTCACACTCATAAATACAAAAGATTGCGATTGTGTGTGGAAGTTAGGTACTTACTCGTATTTCACTTATTCACACCTAAACGGCTAGACGGATGAGGATCATATTTGGAACGGAGTTAGCTTATGCCCTGGATTGACACATAGGCTACTTGTTATCCTTATTAGGACAAATATTTATACAGGGTGTTGGAATGATTGTGTAACTACCGGTATTCATTAAATAATACAACATAGTAAATTTCATTATTTATGGGTATATTGTATAACAATGGTAATAACAATTTTAATTACCTTAATTTACCATTAGGTGCGTACTAATAATATTGTATGGTTTGTTAAATGTTACAAAGTTAAAAAACTACACGATTCAGATATAATTTTGAACAATAATTATGAAAGAATCGAGTAAACTTATACCGGATATATACATACCCTGGGTACGAAGTGGCGGACATTCTGCTAGTACTAACAAAACATCCAATACAAAAATATACATTCACAATATTTACATTTATATATACAATTGCGCTATAGGTACGTAGTATTATTATTTGTTCTGTGATATAGTTGTAGAATCGATGGCAGCCTAGTTGGGAGTGGCAATTTTGCTCTGCTGAGTTCGAACCCAGCCGACGGCACGCACCAATTTGTTCATTGTGTGAACATATGTGCGTATTGTGTGTCATCTGCTACATAACTGGAGCCCGGTGTATGGCGACAGGCTCGCCCCCTGTCACATTTGGGACTGAATATCGTCCAGCGAAATGTGGGTGTTGTATTACACCTCTGCCAGCCCCCTCGGGGAAAAACGTGACGATATGTATGCATGTCTAGCCATAAGTTCTGTTACAAATGAAAATGCATTTATTTTTTTATACAGTAATGTAATGTTAATAAAAGTTATATTTACATATGTATTGAAGTCTTAACAAAAATATAACTATTATTTTATTCAAAATTACCACATTTGGCCTTGATAGAGGCCTTTAGTCGGTCTGGCCAAGAATCTATGGATTTACGGACTGTTTCCATGGGAAATTTAGCCACTGCTTGCTTCAAAGATTTCTTAAGTGACTCTATGTCGGCGTGTCGTTTAGAGCAGGCCATGCTTTCTAAACCTGACCATAATTTGTAGTCCAGGGGGTTTTTATCTGGGCTAGAGGAGGGTCAGTCTTCAGCCCTTATAAAGTCCGGAACATTGGCTTCCAGCCAGGCTTGGGTAGTTCGCGCCTTGTGACCATGTGCAGAGTCTAGTTGGAAACTCCACGGTAGATTTTTTAAAAGTGTATTGCTAAGGGGTTGTACAACACCATATAAGACGGTCTCTTGATACTCTTTGGCAGAAGTTTTAACCCCCTTTTCACAAAAACTAAGCTTTGTGACGCCGTGATAGGATACCCCCCACCAAACCATGACTGACGCAGGATGATGACCACGCTGAGTGAAACAGGGTCAATGTCATCCACGTGCCTAAAACAAAATAAAAATAAATATTTATAAGTATGATGTCCAAAAGTTCAAAATATAAAAATTCTAAAAAACCGACCAAGTTCGAGTCGGACTCGCGCACGGAAGCTGTCGTTCAAGCTTGTTGGTATGTATGTACATAATTATAAAACAACTACATTATAAATAAATGAGCTTTCAAATGACACCTCAAACAACTGATTTGATGAGATAGAACTCGAGATATATGCAATAATCTACAACGGTCGGCGGCCATCTTTGTGACGTATATACATAGCTTCGCGTGTCCCCGCTATCGCTTCTTACAACCGGCAGTTTCGAATTTCAAAGGCAACGACGAACACATCCATACCAGTCGTAGGTTTATAAAAGCCGTACTTACAAGATTTACCGAAATGCTCGATTTTCGCTAATCGTTAAAAACGAATATACAACTTTACGAGTTTTCTTCAAAACAGCCAAAATCACATTGCAGTACTAATCAGGCCTAGATGTGTTCAAATCATACGGCTATAACTCAAACGCTACCAAACACTCGTGTAGTACAGATTGTTCAGTCAAAAATGAAAGTATGAACGACGTCCCCTATCTCACCTAACACCCTATATAATTTACATACATACAGTACAGTCAAAACTTAGCGAAGATCCGCCACCTTGCATGTTACAAAAAGAAGGTAGGTACTTACGTTTCGTCAATTGCAATGTCATCAGAGTTTAATACATTCTCTTGAAGTACTCTCCTGCAAAAAAAAAACGAAGATAAATATTCATGTAGGTAAGTATAACTACGTAAATATCACTACTAGATATACCATTAGGCCGGGTATTTGCTCGTTGTGCAGTTCAGATTGCTCAGTAAAAATGAAAGTATGAACGTCGTCCCGTATCTTACCTAACATCCTGTATAGTTAAAACTTAGCGAAGATCCGCCGCCCTGCATGTTACAAAAGGTAGGTAGGTACTTACGTTTCGTCAATTGCAATGTCATCAGAGTTTATTACATTCTCTTGAAGTACTCTCCTGCAAAAAAAAAAACGAAGATAAGTATTCATGTAGGTAAGTATAACTACGTAAATATCACTACTAGATATACCACTAGGCCGGGTATTTACTCGTTGTGCAGTTCAGATTGCTCAGTAAAAATGAAAGTATGAACGTCGTCCCGTATCTTACCTAACATCCTGTATAGTTAAAACTTAGCGAAGATCCGCCGCCCTGCATGTTACAAAAGGTAGGTAGGTACTTACGTTTCGTCAATTCCAATGTCATCGGAGTTTATTACATTTGGTTGTAGTACTCTTCTGAAAAAAAAACAAAACTGTAAGATAGGTATTCGTGTAAGTAGGTATAACTATATAAATATAAATATCACTGGTATGCCACTAGGTCGGGTATTTACTCGTTGTGCAGTTCAGATTGCTTAGTAAAAATGAAAGTATGAACGTCTTCCCGTATCTCACCTAACATCCTGTATAGTTAAAACTTAGTGAAGATCCGCCGCCCTGCATGTTACAAAAGGTAGGTAGGTACTTACGTTTCGTCAATTCCAATGTCATCGGAGTTTATTACATTTGGTTGTAGTACTCTTCTGAAAAAAAAAAAACTGTAAGATAGGTATTCGTGTAAGTAGGTATAACTATATGTATAAATATAAATATCACTGGTATGCCACTAGGGCGGGTATTTACTCGTTGTGCAGTTTAGAATGCTCAGGAAAAATGAAAGTATGAACGTCGCTCCGTATCCGTATCTCACAAGTTGTCTGGGTGAAATAATAAATGGTGACCGACATAGTCAAAACTTTGCAGAACACCCGCCTCCCTGCGTGATACAAAAGGTAGATAGGTACTTACGTTTCGTCAATTCCAAAGTCATTGGAGTTTGTTACGTAGTAGTCTTCTGCAAAAAAAACTGTAACTGTAGGTAGGTATAACTACATAAATATCACTAGTAGGTATACTAGTAGGTGTACTAGGCCGGGTATTTACATCGTGAATACACGTAAAGAGACAAAAAACTATCTATGATGATGAGTATAATATTTGAAAACACTAAAACGAATATAAGTAGGTACTAATAGATTTGTTGTTACATCATCTGACTACAAAAAGCAATGCAAGAAATGTCGATTCTAGTAAATAAAAACAATGATTACCAATTTAATCTAGTAGAAGTTTATCTACTTACCGACGTTTGCTCCTTGACTCGTACGATTTTCTAAAAGCCAGACTTGAGCATTTTTTTCGTTTATTATGTTTGTTACCCATTATGGCAAAACTAAATGCTTGGTTGGTGTTGGTGTGTGCGGCACTGCGGAGATCACAAAAATTTGGCACACGTCCGGCGTCGACGGGGTCTGCGGGCGGACTGGCGGTCACGCAAACGCGCTTTTTTACCATGAATTCGTGATAAAAAATCATATAAAATTACCATGTTAACTTTTTAGCATTTTTATTTATGATTCCATTTTTTTATTGCGTTGTAATTCGTAAAAAAAATAAAAAAGCAATATGATTTGTAAAAATTAAGTCGCAAATCGTGTTTAAAATACCAAATAGAGGTGACTTTGGATTTTTTTTCTATCGAGTGAAGTTATTCATTACATGTATCAGATTTATGATTCCACTTAAAAACATGCTTAAGAATAACATATTTTTTTTTACACAGTAAAAACCATGGTTTATCTTAGAGGAAAGTTGATTCTTGCTAGACGTTTTCTGGCCAGGCTCGCCTTAATCAAATGTCTTTATTCAATTGGGTATCTTCAAGATACACTTATGAGCGTTATAGTAATAAAAGTAGATTAACTTTTATAACTTTGACGCTCATAAGTGTATCTTGTTCGGATCCACCACCTTGTTCGGAAAAAAAGGTAGGGTCAACTGGGGCAAATGCGTCTGTGGGGCAATTGCGTCTTTGAGAATTACTGACAAACCCTTCACAAATTAGGCGCCATCTACATCTTTTTTTCTATCTTTAGTTGTAATAATCTGTACAAGATGGCGTTAGTAGCCTAATTTGTGAAGGGTTTGTCAGTAATTCTCGAAAGACAATTGCTCCACAGACGCATTTGCCCCAGTTAACCCTACCTACAAAGGTGCAAGGCACAAAAGATGAAGGACAAGAGGTGTTTCCTGTATTAGCCTTTATTTCTAGTATGAATAGTGTATAGAGTGCGGTGTCGTACCGCAGTAGGTGGAGAGGTCGGGCAGGCAGGCGGGCGAGCGCGGCCCGTCGCTGGCCTCGCGCGGGTACTCGTACACGCAGTGGTACTTCTGCCGCTTGAACACTACGCGCTTCTTGCTCTCCTGCAACACAGCGTACAGCACTCGTTACGTGTCTACGCAACAAAGAGGGTGCGGCCCAACCCGGCGAGCTTACCCGTGGCACTCATGTTATGGTTAATTGTTTTTAAACGAGCTTCCGGGCTGGGTCGCTGGCTTTGCTGTGTAGACACCTGTATTTACGTACATTCAAGGTGGCGTATCACACCATCACAGAACTTAATTAACTAAGTAGGAAACTAAGAAGTCTTTGTCTAATTGAATGAAATTTCAATCTACTAGAAATAGAATATAAAAGACGACTATAATTTTTACGAAACCGTCGAGTACAGCGCTATTGCAAAAGTATGTGATTAGAAAAACATTAAAAGATCAGATTTGCATCAGGTGATAGCATAACTTTGAGGTTATTTGAAGCTAACAGGTGGTGTATATTTACCGGTGTAGCTTGTTCGAGACTCCGCAGCGAGCTCTTAGAGGGTGCTGCGCGGCAGTCCCACGAGGAGGGCACGAACTCCACCTCGTCGCCCTCCGAGCCCGAGCCGGAGTCCCCCGAGCCGTCGGAGGCGCCCGAGCCGCCAGGGCCCGCGCCCGAGCCCAGCGCCGGCCCGCCCGAGCCGCGCTGCTGCAGGCACAACTCACACTCATTACAACGGTCGCGATAACAACAGCAGAACTAAAGGGCTGAAGGCATAGCACGCGAGCCGCGAGAAAATCCTTCCACTCTATGCCATGTCAAATTTGGGACTGAATATCTTTCGGCGAAGTGTGAGAGTTGTATTACACCTCTGCTAGCCATGTCGAGGAAAAGTCCTGACGATATGTTACGTGTCTTTGACTATGCCTTGCGAGCATGAGAAAGACGTATAAACGCATTCTATCTATGTCGCGTTATTGCTTCGAAAAAAGGATGGACATCAACATTTCGTCGCTGCGCGCGTGCAAGGCCTGCTGGGTGGCCACTTTTAACCGTGCGTGGTGTGTTCAAATATTTCGTTTCGTTTTCTTGCAGCGTCTGACCAACGCTACGCTATTGATCGGCGTGTGTCATACCTTGTCACAATAAAACTTGTATTGAGTCTTACGAGTAAACGCCCACGCCGCTTACCACACGCGCGGCTATAAGCGAGCCTATACAACCAGCCTTGATTGGAACATTCGAAAGAACAGCAACGTTCAATGTAACAACATACAGTGATAAAAAATATCAACATGAATATACACGGGATGAATGTTCTAACAAGTGTGCCAACTGCCGAGTAACCGTTTCACCTTGGCCTTACACTCTATAACATGCAACTGAAGTCCAAACATTTTTTTTAGTATCGCAGCCAAGGTAAAACAGTTTAATAAATTGTACATGACAAACTCAAATCTTACGAATACCAAGCATTCTAATGTAATAGCAAATACAAGCAATGATACACCAGAGCAAAACGAATAAAAGCTAGAACTATGGGGCTCTATGGATGGTAGGATGAAATACATTAATTATTACATAATAACTATGTTTGTGTATAGTTTATGTATATTTAACGTCTATTTACTTTATCGTTTACCCGCAGCATCGAGTGTCAGCCCTAGCGGAACGAAACGTGATCAGTGTTGTTGATATAATGAAGGAAAAAAATCTATTTCACAGATAAAAATGAAATATAATATTAACAATGTAAAGAAAAATAAGGTGCATACATACATCTTAGCTAATAAAAACATTTTATAGAATGGGAAGATGGCTTTGATAAAATGCACTAAATATTTTAGATTTATTACAAAAAATATTATTATAATTCATTATTAAAAGTACACTGTTGGGACTGATTGTTCTTAACTCAATTTATTGATTACAAATCAATGTGTCGCTTTATTTCAACAGCCGAATCGAGACGCAGTAACAGCATCCATCAGATTGGTTTTACTTACTAATAACTTTAAAAAAATCTAAAGCTTCTCTATCATCTACCATAAGTAACGATATTTACTTTACCAGATTGTGTGTAAAATGTAGTGTACATGTAATGACGTATGTATCGTATACAGGGTGACTTACATGGTCGAAGTGCGTGGTTGGCACGACAGAGGTCTCGTGCCCGGCGCCGTCCTAGCCGCCACACAAATAACATTTACATGCAAGCACACCCACACCAACGCATTGTATTATACACAATGGCTACACGGAAATGGACAAACTACACTATGATCAAGCTGAGTTACATTTACTGAATGTAAGTTGCGTTTCGCTCTTTTGTCAATTTTTGAATCTTCATCATTTTGACTTCAGATTCAATTCTGAAGGAGTTAGTGGACATATCTATACTTACTAATGATGAGTACAGTGATGTATACTCACATACAATGATGTATGTACTGTGAGTATACTCTTTGCTGATAACCCTGTTCAACTTTGTAACTGTTGCCTTTTAGACAATGACATCAATAGTTCAACAACTGTTTAACAACTCCAGGCAACAGGAATTATCGAGTTTTTGGTATAGGCGCCGGTTACCATAGGCGCCCTATTATACACCGACCTCGCCAGCAAGGTTGAAGCCCCCCGGGATCTTTTAAAAAATAGGTTAGTTTCTCTCTAAATAGAAAACCAAACCTAAAAAATAGTTCAACCAAATAGGGCCCAAGAGCAAAGTCTTCCGGGTTGCCAGGGCAATTCGACCCCTCCTTGGCGACAGCCCAAGCCGAGATCCATACCGAGGTGCACTTGAACTAGTAGCTATTTAAACTAAAGGCCCTAAGCACCTGCGCTTGCCTATAGTCCGGTACGCTAGAGGCCTTAGTGGTCAACAGCATTCACGAAAAAAAAGTTCTAGTAAGTTTAGATAAGTCAATGAAGTCTTCTGAATTAGACCTACTAATTGATTAAACCTATTGTATGATACAAAGTTGTAAAGTGCAATTTCGAACTATTCAGTTGGGCCAGGTTGACGGTATCAAATTGTGAGTTTGTCCATTTCTTCTTTTTGTATAAAAGCAAAATACCAAAAGGGTTTCAATTCAATTTGTTTTATGGACCTTTCAAGAGATTACCATACAAGCTGGGAATGACTTTATATAGGGCATTCTTAAATTGATCACTTGGTAGTATATATCTCACGGATTTTAGCTTGTAATAATACATACTACCTACAACATTACAGGGGCAATATTTAATATGTTTCTCCTTAAATAAACTACCAAAATAAGCAAGCAAACCTAAAATATTTCGACATAAATATATAGCTAAGATAATTACAGGAAGGGGCCTCTACCCACACCATAGCATTAACCACAAACGAGGGATAGTTTCTTTTAAATATTTATTAATAAAATAGCACCTCATTACCATCCTGGCATCGAAATAAGCACACTTATTCCCAAGTATATTATTCAAATTGAAACTTAATAACATTACGAAATAGAGCACAATTTAAATTGATATGCTGAATGAAATCGCAAGAAAACATCACACATATCGACCTTGAACGGCTGTTCATTACGGAACAGCTGATTTTTCTACAGTTTAGCTTGGTACCAGAGTACAGATTAGTTCTAGCTTAAATAAATAGTACTGTTTACATGCATACGAAAATAAATATGGATTGTATTGTACAACTATAGATAAGTACAAGCTTTCGATGCCAAGATTGTAACAAACCATTACTTCATTATTTACAACCTTCTACTGACTTCGTCGACTCACCTTCCAAATGAACTCTCCACTCGAAGAGTTACTGGAATGCGAGTCGCTGTCGCTGTCCCAGTCTTTCAGTATCTCAGCGGCCGTGGTGGGCTTGCTGTCCTGCTCGCACTCGGGGGACGTGGGTGACGTGGGGGAGTCTTGAAACGATGTGCTCATCATTTCTGAGGCTGGACCTAAAGTATTTTTATTTTGTTTTAATCAGTTTTTGATAAATATTGACAAAACCAAAAGCTTTTAAAACTAATACACGCATTCAACATGAATGCTTCGTCGCTTGTTATGGTTATGTCCGAGATTTTAACTAGCTTCCAAAAAGGAGGAGGTTGTTGTTGATGTTAGTTCCAGGATTACTGGTAATCCTAATATAATAAATGCGAAAGTGAGTTTGTTTGTTTGTTTGTAACGCTTTCACGTCTCAACTACTCAACCGACAGTCTTGAAATTTTGCATACACGTTGTCTGGGGTACAGAAAAGGACATAGGGTAATTTTTATCCCGAAAAATATTACGATTCCTGTGGGAACGCGGGTGAAACCACGGAGCGCAGTTCTGTTCTGTTTATGTTTTTGTAATGTCACTAGTTTACTGCTTATTAATAAATTTAAAATTTGATTGACACAGTTTGGATACTCACCAGTGAATCTAATATCACTCAGCATGGGAAAAAAAGAGTCGACGGTGGCGTATTTCTTCTCATTCTGTAAAAAATCTTCAGTCACGGTTGTTATTTTCCCCTCCACTTCTGTCACTCCATTCGGCTTCACTTGTTCTTCTTGCGAGCTCATACTTCTTGGCACGCTGTCCGATATCTCTTGTGTTTCTTTCACTGGGCTCGTTATTTTCTCCTCAGAATCTGATGTTAGATCCGTAGTTTCTAGAAAGGGCGGCGATTCGTCGATGATCAATTTGTCGTCTTTGCTGTCGCTGTCGTCGACACTGCTTTCGATAAGTTCTTCAAACGTTTCGTTTAGAAAGTTCACTGTGGCGTACTTTTCACTGGTGCCGTTTACATGAATTTCTATCGGAACATTCTGTACCGCTTCTGATTTTGGGGGTTCCGCAGAACCGTTTAGCAAATCTTTTGGAATCGGCGAAAAAGGTTTATCACTGCTGCTATCGATCGTTTGTACTTTTTCAATTTCATCACTTTGAAGCGTATGTTTGTGATTCGAGATCGATCCGTGCTCGATTTCCGGTGACTTTTCGAGTACTAGCAAACTCTCCGGTTGGTCGGCGTGCGTTTCACCGTTAATTTTGGGCAGATCAACATTTTGTTTTATCTCCCCGAATACATTATCATCACTGTCATGCGAGTGATAAGTATAGTTCAAGAGATTCGCTTCTACTTGCGCGTCGGTCGACCTGCTAGGGCTTATCCTGGTCGAACTCGCCGGGACCTCAGTCACGATTATAGAATGAGGCTGTTCGGTTTCGTCTTCTATATCGAAATTTATTAAAAAAGCGCTAGAATGTTCTCTAGTATCGACTAACTCATGAGATTCTATTAAATTCGTATTACTAGGCGGACTTATATGTAGAGATTGCACGGGTTCGTTAGTGTCGGTAGCGGAGTGACTAGTGCGGCCGGGCGGGGAGGGGAGCAGGGCCCCGAGGACCCGCTCGCCGTACAGCTGGCGCGGGCTCGCCTCCAGCAGCGACGACAGGTCCTGCGGCCGGCCCCGCAGCGAGTTCTCGAACACGCGGAACTCCTCCGAGATATTACTCTCCATGCTCTGACTAGACTTCTCTCTCGAGCTCTGCGCCTGAGGCTGCCATGCGTCGAGGTTCTCGACTTCGGAGAAGCTGGCGCTGCGTTCGGGCGCCGTCGGACCGACCCCGTTGCTGTTTTGACTCGCGATCGCTCTTTCGCTACCTAGTAGCGCCTCAGATTCCTCGAGAGCCTTCGCTTTGGAATCGACTTCCTGCGGGGACACGATGACCGTCTCCTGGGAAGTTTCGAAATTCGACGTGGTCATGAAGTTTTCTGAACTTTCTACTTCGATCGTGGGTAGATTTAAAGGAATCGCGACAGCGTCGCCTAGGTCGTCGCTCAGTTCGACGACCGGCGTGCTCGTGACCGAGGGGGTCATGTCTTTGTAGCCCGGGCTGTCCTCGAGCCCTGCGCGATCCTGGGGCTCAGTCTCGGGCCCGCGCGGACTATTCATCAAGTCGTCTCGTAAGCACGATATGTCCACGCTCTCCATTTTGCTGAAGCGACGGTCGGTCGCCAAGCGAGGACTCGAGTTGTCCTCAGAGCGGGTATCGCCGTCCTGCTCGCGCTGCCTCGGCGGCGAGAGTTCGAGCTCGGGTAAGGGCGAGCGGCGCACGAGCTCAGGCTGCGGCAGGCGCCAGCCGTCCTCGGCTGCCGCCTCCATGCTGCAGTTAGAGAAGGACGGCAAACTCGACATGAGCGTGCCGTACGCGAGATCCTTCGTCTGCGTGTTCTTGGCAGAATCCTCGACGTCCGTGTTCACGGAGGGCGTGACAGCGGGCTCCGGCTTCGTCTTCGTGTAGGTGCGGTCGCCGGCCGCGATGGAATCCGGCGAGAAAGTCTCGCAAGGCTCGGAGCGGCTGCCGTGTATGAGGTAGGTGGAGCAGGGGCTCGTCTCGCGCTCGTCGTGTGTGAGCGTGTCGGTGCTGTCGCTGTGCGGCTCTTCCGCGTCGGCACGGTCGCCGGGCGCGAGCTCGTCCAGCGCCAAGTCGTCGAAGTTCTCCTCGAGGTTGTATAGCGTGTCGTTGGAACACCACGAGTCGATGCTGGTCGCTTTGGACAGGCATTGCATGTCGGTCGGTTTCGAGAGCTTGGCGTCGGTGGGCAGCGTAGTGCGGGAAAGAGTCGAGACGCGAGTGGCAGCGTCGCCTGTGTCGGTGTCGGTGGTCGGGCTCACGAGGAAGGGAGACACCTGCGAGATGCGCTCGCAGTTCGACTCCTGCTCTTCTTTTGTGTACGTTCGGTCGTCGATCGGCGAGAGGGGGTCGTTGGGTTCCGTGTGCGATTTGTAAGGGCTGCCGTTCAGGCTGTCGGCGCTCATTGTAATTCTGTGAAATGGTTATTTATTTAGTACATAATTTTTATTTACGTTAGACCAAAACGTATTCTAGCTTTGTCACATCTAAACGCGGATACAAACGGTAGAATTACAATTTGTCCCGGACCGTGCTAACCCTGCAGGTGTTCTGTCTAATGATGAGAGGAATAGCCTAATCCACTGTGGAAATAATTCATTTCAAATACGTTATAATCTAATCTACCAAAAAAACTCATGTTTGGCTGAAAGGAACCTGTTTACTCCTTAACCAATTCTATAAAAGTTCAAAGTATATAAACATGTAAGTACTCACTCCCTGCTGCTGGCGTGGGTAACGTCAGGCGCGACGCGGCCCAGTCCGTGGGCGAGATCCCTGGAGTGCACGGTGTATGTGTCGCCGCGAGGCAGCGAGGTGGCGGAGTCCGTCGAGTTGTTGCACGGCTCGGGGTAGCTCTCAGACGAGTCTGTGCGCGTCGGGGGGTTCCCTGGAACAACACCATTATAAGCCACTGGAGCAACTATGCCAGCGCCCCAGAGCCTCACTCCGGAATTTCAAGGAGTTGGGTTGGCTCGGGTAGGCGCTGGTAGGGAGAAATGCACAATAGCTCATCGCACTAATACAAGCACCACGAATAAAACACCATTATGCTCAGGTGCACATCTACCCCCTGAGTAATAAACGTTGTATAGCCTCGGAATAGATATGCAGTGCTTTGTCTTTCTCGATCGAGTTCAAAAACGTAAAAGAAAGAAAAAGACAATACACTGTAGGTATAACTATTCTGAGGTTATTTAACGTTTATTGCTATAGGGGCTAGCTTCTAGGTGTAGCCATTTAGCATCTAGATGTACATATTTGATTATTCGTACTGACGTTATGACGATAATATCGTCTTTTGATAAAGCCACTGAAGGAATCAATCATCACTATGAAAATTACTAGCAAATACATCGGTTGAGGTTTTCGTTATGCTTTTCGACTGTCAAAATGAAACCAGCGAAATAAAGCACATATGATAAAAGTGACTAAAAAATAAAAGTTGTTTTCATGTTCAAATCGTCAATATTTAAACGTCTCTCTATGCTATTGTTAATAAAAAATCCAGTAAATATTTACCGTTTGAATAAAAAAACGTATAAATTTTCTATCAGTGTCTTCATTACCGCACAAAATCACAACATCGCTGATACTGAAGTTAATTCATTAAATATATTGTCGATAGGCAACCACGTATGCGTGCTTTGAACAATTACTGCCTTGCCAAGTTTCTCTTGACATTGAGGAAGCGTCGCTCTTTCGGAGCTCGCTTCGTTAGTTACGATTCGAGTTTGTAAAATAAACATTAATATTGTGGATCGTTTTAATTCGCGCTCATTCTACAAGACACAGTACTTAGTAGTAAGGCTTAGTAGTAACCCTTCGTATGACAGCGAAACAGATACAGTTTGAAACTGTATGATTACTAATACTTTTTGAAAGTGTTCGAAGCTTGCCCTCAGGATTCGATAAGAATACTTTTGAAAAGAGATTTATAAATGCTGTCTTGTTGGCAATACAGTGCAGACAACAATCCTAAGGAAGTTAAGGTCAATTTTTTTTTCAAGGCTCACGCTTGTGCGCTGCTGTAACTATTAAATTACACTTGTTTAAACAAATTACATATTTTTTTAAGGAATTAAATCACTGTAGATAGGTATACAGGGTTTCGGTATAGGGTGTACTAAGCCAAAAGGGGTCATTAACTAACTAACCTAAAGTTTTGAAGAAGAAAAACCAGCTGTTCCATACAAAAAGTTCATTGATAGTCGACAAAATGTATGAAACAGCTGTTATTTTTCTTTGAGGTCCAGGGTTTGCCTCATACTAGAAGTTATTTATAATGACCCCCTTTCGGCTTAGTACACGCTTTCCTGATAACCCTGTTTAAAAGCGCAATCGGAGAATAGATTTTCTTGAATAGACTAGACATAGATCCACACTGAAAAAACAGATCGGTTAATTTTACCAAAATTATTTCGGTTGAATTTTTTTCGTTTAAATTTACAAGGAAATTGTTCATTTAACAAAAGCTTACTAAAACATACGTGTTCAAACTAACAAATCTCATTTTGTTATTCTTACTATTCCCTAGTGGTTACAATGAAAAAAATTATATGTTGAAGTAACAAAACTAAATTGTTTAATTTTTCTTTTGTTAATAAAACTATTTTTCTTAGTAAAAATTATCAAAATTCTTTTTAGTTTAACCAAACAAATAGATTTAGTTAAAATAACTAAAAACATAGTTAGAGTAACTATAGAGTACAGTCAAAACTAAGAAATAATTTTGATAAAATCAACTATATAACTTTCATAAACCGAAGCGAACATAATTGTTAGTAGTAACAGAACGTTACAGTTTGAAACAACAATGTTTTTGGTTACTAATATCTAGGTTAAATTTATCGGATATAAGCTGAATTCAAAATGTTTTCCTTCATTAAAGTAACAAAAACTTTTTAGTTCCATTAAACATGTAACCTTAGTAAAAGAAACAAAAAACACCGTTTAGATCAACCATAGAATATACTCAAAATTAAGAAATATTTGTGGGGAAATCAACTATACAACTTTATTAAACTGAACCTAACATATTTGTTAGCAGGAACAAAACGTCACAGTTTGAAACAACACTAATTTTGTTTGCCAATATCCTTGTTAAATTTGCCAAGTAGAGACTAAATTCAACAGTTATTTCTTCATAAAATAACAAAGAAACTTTGGTTCAATTAAACATACAAACTAAGTAAAAGAAACTAAACAAATTGTTTAGATCAACTATAGAGTATAGTAGAAGTTAAGAAATTACTTTGATAAAATCAGCAATACACATGTAATAAACCGAAGCGAACACATTTGCTAGAAGGAACCAAACGTTACAGTTTAAAACAACAATATTTCTGGTTACTAATATCTAGCTTAAATTTACCGAATACAGGCTAAATTCAATATTTTTTTCTTCTTTAAAATAACAAAGACTTATTAGTTCAATCAAACATATAAATTTAGGAAAAGGAACAAAGAACATCGTTTAATTCAACCTTAGAATATAATCGAAATTCAGAAATCGTTTTGATGAATTCAACTGTACAACTTTATTAAACTGAACCTAACATATTTACTAGAAGGAACAAAACGTTACAGTTTGAAAGAATAATATTTTTGGGTCTAGATCTAGATGTAGATTGAATTTACCAGATGCCGGCTAAATTCAATTTTTTCTTCTTCTATAAAATAACATTTTAGTTTAATTATACAGGTAAACTAAGAAATAAAGAACCAAAAACATCGTTTAGATCAACCATAGAATATAATCAAAATCAAGAAATCTTTTTGATGAAACCTACAATGCAACTTTATTAAACTGAACCTAACATATTTTTTTTATACGGAACGAAACGTTACAGTTTGAAAGAACACTTCTTTTGGTTGCCAATATATCGGTTAAATTTGCCGGATTCAGACTAAATTCAACAGTATCAAACTTCTTTAAACTTCTTTAAAATCACAAAGACACTTTAGTTCAAATAATAATTCAAACTTGGTAAGAAAAACCAAACAAATCGTTTAGATCAACTATAGAGTATGGTCAAAGTTAAGAAATCACTTTGATGAAAACAACAATACAACTTTATTAAACTGAACCTAACATATTTGTTAGAAGGATCGAAACGTTACAGTTTAAAACAACACTTATTTTGGTTGCCAATTTCTTGGTTAAATTTACCAGATGCAGACTAAATTCAACAGTTATTTCTTCTTTAAAATAACAAAGACACTTTAGTTCACATTAACATACAAACTTAGTAAAAGAAACCAAACATATCGTTTTGATCAACTATAGAATATAGTCGAAGTTAAGAAATCAACTGGATAAAATCAACAATGCAACTTTAATAAATTGAAGCAAACATATATGTTAGAAGTAACAAAACGTTACAGTTAGAAACAACACTAATCTTGGTTTCTAATATCCTTAAATGTTAAATTTGCTAGGTACAGACTAAATTCAACAGTTATTTCTAGTTTTAAAATAATAAAGACACTTTAGTTCAATTAAACATACAAACTAAAAGAAATTAAAAGAAACCAAACACGTCGTTAAGATCAACTATAGAGTATAGTCAGAGTAGTCATATAAGTTAATGTAACGTTACATACTTAGTTAAAATATAACCAGTGGACAATTGTCCACTTAATTGAGACGCTTGCAACGATGTCTCATTTGTCAAATTATGATGAGTAGTTTAAAAGTAACGAGGTAATAGATGAACGTACTTTACATACTTAGACTTGGTTAGGGGTCTAAGAAAACATACATATCGATAAAAAATATAACCACATATATTACTTTGCCATATTCGGGTAATAAACAGGCCAACTTTTAACGTGATGGATAGCTAAGTTCATTGGTTACATAATTATCACATCCAACTCTTATGGTGGTGGTGGTATTAGTATGGTTCATTTGTCAATGACGTCAGAAATGCGCGAGGACTTTTCCGTTCTGTCTCAGTCGAACCTAATATTATAGGTGCAAAAGTTAAAAAGGTGCATAGATGTTTATTACTCAAGCCAAAACGGCTGAACGGATCTGAATGAAATTTGTCACAAAGGTAGATTTTACTCTGGAATAGCACATTGGCTACTTTTTTGACCGCAGGTAGCACCGCGGGGCGCAGCTAGTGTATACAAAGTTTTTCAGTCGATCACTATAGTTATACGTATAGGTAAACGAATATCACAAATTTGAAATATTTAAATAAAAATAATAATTTACTTTTCACGAATTACTTTTAATTCAAACATAATAAGAAACGATAACTACTTCCCTACAAACAAAAATCTTTTAAATGAGGTAAAAAATTTAAAGCTATATTGAGTTGCCTACAAGTAAAAAAATATCATTAAAATTATGTTCATTACTCAGGTAAGTAGGTAAGAAGTATATCAAAAATATTTATACAAGTCAATACGCGTTGACTTGTAATTTTTATTATATTTCGGCTTTCGACTACCTCGGTGGCTCAGTTGGCTCAACTTGCCTTCTGAGCTTAGGGGCATGGGTTCGATTCCCATTTAGGGCAAACATTAATGTGACAAACATTTGTGTTTGTTCCATGTTTGGGTGTTAATATTTATTTAAATATATAAATGCATGTATATCAGTCTCTAGAAGCCATAGTACAAGCTTTGCTTAGTTCAGGGTTAGGCGACCGCGCGTAAAAAAAATTTAAATAGGTATACCTACACCCACGTTTACAAAATTTATTAAAAGTATCCGTTGACGTTAGTGCATTTTATCACTAAGTATTTAGAAGGAAATAAAATGTTTGAAGGCTTAGTACTGGTGCAGGTCTGATCATAGTGTTTTACCCTACTAAGAAATACCATAATAATATCTAGGTATATTATTATAGTATTGCTATGCTATGCTATGTTACTCCAAAATAATAATAACATTACAAATTACATTCAGATCCAAAATAAATAGGTACGCATCGTACGCATAATACAATTTTGTTGGTTAACTACTAAGGAAATTTTGTTAAAATAACAAAATAATTTTGTACGCTGTGGACAGGTTGAAACCTGTTTATGCCGCGGCCGTCACGCGCCGAGAGTTTTGTTTAGTCAGTTGCTCGCTTATGTGCCGGTGTTGCCAATTTCATAGTGTTGCTTAAAACGTCGGGTAAATTTACTAAGGTTTGAAAACTTAATTTCTCGATTGTGAAATTGTTGGTAAATCACGATAAAACAGTGATTTTGTATGTTGCACTCTCAGACCAAAAAAGAGTAAACACAGAGCTCTGCGAACAGTGGAGTGAAGCCGTTAAGCATGGGTGCGTGGGCCGGTGCAGCCATAATAATTCAAATTAAACTAAAATAACAAATGTAACGTTACCAATTTAAATAAATTTATAACGTACGGTATCGATCTGTCGATGAAAAGTAGTGGCGCAAGTGGAAAAGAAAGAAAAATGTCGAGCCATGGTATCGTTATAATTATGTGTGTGCTAAATTGTGCACGTTACGCGGAAGGGCAAAGTTTTTAAACGACCTCGACATCGTCTTTCCTTTTTTAAATTTAAATTTCAGGTTGATCCGTTGAGCTTTCGATTAGTTAAACAAGTAAGTAGGTTGGTAACTTAGTTGACCGACTGGCGTGAACTAATTGACTACAAAATTTCATGCTGATCTGGTCAACGGTATTCGAACAAACATACAAACACACACACAACGCCGATTTGTCCCAGTGTCATCGTGGACCGTTGCTTCGCTCGTTCAATAATCGGTGTTGTTGGGTGTAGGCTCTAACTGGTTTAATACATAACTAATGTATAAAAATTAATTAGAATACTAACATCAGAATACTGCATATTGGCTAAAAAAATATGAAAATACAAGGTTAACTAGTAAAATTATTGCAATATCAGCTACATTTGTTACAAGATCTAATTTACTAATCAAAACTAGAAGTTAAGCGTTTTAGCGTTTTTTTTTTTTAATCTAAAAGGTAAATAAAAATAGTTCAAGCTGCTTTGATATCCAGTTTTCTTTTTTTATATTAATTTATAATTTACTTATATTAATTAACTAAATGGTTTTATTCGCTCAGGTAATTTCTTGTAATTTCTGATTTAGTTTCGGACTTTATCTTCTTTGAGTACTGCTGGTAACACTGGTTCAGCTACTATCGTCGCGTACATCCGCCCGCTTCCTCATTTCGTGAAAAACCGCACTGAGGCAACAACGTGTCCGCACTTATATTTCGAATATTAAAGTTTGTGTTAAATTGAACTATTTTGTACGTGAAGTGAAGTAAAAAAGTGCTATTAGAGGCCACGATCGCGTCCACACTTCGATTTCATATGATTTAGTATGTTTTAAGTCAAGTACTATAACAGCCGTTAATAAAGTCAAAAAATTGAAGATCTACAAACCTGGGCGTAGAAAGACGCATTAAAAATATTCTGCGGTAAGTAGTTTTGAATTGAGTTTTTTTTAGTAGCAGTTTATTAATAGGTTACTTTAAAATAATTCAAAACTTACATAATTGCACCTATATACCATTTATCAATAGTAGAAAGTTTTCCCAAAGTTGATAGTGGTAAGCTGAGATTGTGACCTAAAGTGAGACTTCGTTGTCCGTTTTGGCTGAGCGTCAGTTGGTTTCTTGTATGATTTTAAATTAATTAATCTTCAAATTTTTCAGAAAACACTACAATAACATCGTGGCTGGACGGCCTGAGTGATGTAGTACTTAAAATCTGAGGGGCCGAATAAAATTAAAATTAGGACATAAAAAATAACATCGAAGAAATAAAGACGATGCATTCTGTAAGTACCTAATTAGTAATAACCTTTTTTTAACAGACTTCATAAGAGGAGGAAGTTCTCAATTCGTCGTTATCTTTTTTTGTAGGTATGTTCCGATTCCTCAAAGACGCTTGAACCGATTTAGAAAATTCTTTTTTTATTTCAAAGTTTCCAGGTCCCAATAAAATTTTATCAAAATCGGTTGAGAAGTTTATAAAAATTATAAAAATTAAAATTCGATATTTTTCCATGGCACATATTCGCACTTAAAATTGTATTCTCATGAACTATAGCGTGGTGGATAGCCCTGCAATGTCCCTGTAGTGGGCGTAAAAGACTATAATGATGATGATTGGTAACCAAAACGATTGGTGTTTGAAATTATAACATTTTGTTATCGTAACAAATACTTTAGGTTTAGTTTACTAAAATTGTGTTGTAACTTTAAATAATACAAAACTGTGATGCAAGTAATAGCCTCTTTTAATGTTTTTTTTACTTCCAGATTGAAATTGACTTTTGTAATATAAATGAAGACAAAAATTTGAAGTTGTTTGAAAAATGAGATGCTGGATGATGGGACTACAAATGAAGACAATTTTGAGTTGCATTTCAAATAACATAGTGAGAGTAAGTACTCATTTGAACTAAGAACATTTTTCGCATAAGGCTAATTGAAAATGTGATATGGTCCGAATGTCTGTACCTACTTAACTAACCATGAAATGAAAATATAAAATTCTATTGTTAACTAGTGGGCAATTTATATATTGAAGGTTGACAACCTAACTTCAACCGATACCTCTGCTAATTTCACATTTATTATTTTATTAAACTTAAATAAGTAGAAAAGAAGTTTGATGTATTTCTATTGTACTATTTTTAGTAAGCCCTTGCAGTCTATTTGAAGGCGTTACAACAGCAAGAGAAATATAACCAAAAGCGCAATATCGTTTTATAATCATCGTCATCATCAGCCCGTAATCGCCTACTGCTGAGCATAGACCTCTTATCTCGTATGCCACTCATCCTGGTCCTGTACCAATCATTTATAATATTATTTGTAATTTGTTGCAGATATTCGAGACTTTGATGTTTGCAGTACTTTAGCATGCAAAATGAACATCACAAATATTGACTGCTGACGAGAAAAAATACAATAAGGTGCCTATTGCCGTCTAGACAAGCTTTTATTATTTATTAGTCTCTAGCAGCCATAATACAAGCTTTGCTTAGTTTGGCGTCTGACGACCGCGACCGTGTGTGTTATAATGTCTCAAATATTTATTTATTGGTATTATTATTTATTAAAGTTTTATTTTATTTTAGAATTATGCTGACATAGAAGAAGAATAATAATTGAAGAATAGACATAAGTCGTACAACAAAAAAGGATTGACTTGCCAGTCTATGAGTTTAAGTGTTGGTACACTTACAGAGCTTGAAGCAATCCATATAGTAGTCGACATGAAGTACTTCATCAACAAACGTAATTGACATTTGCTTTAAATGTTTTATGGTTTTGAATGTTGCGTACCCGAAAGAATGATGGTAGCCTAGAATACGTCCGTCGTTCAGAAATACACCCTATGCAGTTGAAATGTATGAAGTTCTGCAAAAGGTGCACGAAAGTGACGTCTTTCTTAGAATTCCATACATTATGATTTAGGTTAGATATAAATAAATGGGGTTCACTAAATATGATTTGTATAATTAAGTGATTTTCATTAATACCTATTTAGTTTTTTTTAGAAAATAAAATTACTTATTTGTGAATTCATTCTATCATTTTATACTCAATAATTTTAAAATAGTCAAAAGACTACCTAGTCTCCTGATACCACAACTATACATGATTAATAATAATAAATTGGTTTTTATTTGTTCGTTTATTGGTAAAATCAGCTTACTGGGTAGTCATATAACGATATTTGTTGGATTTATTAACTATTATCATTTATTAACGTTACTATTGTCACTTTTAAAACAGAGATCATTGTATTATCAACATAAATAGTTAAATGGAAATATTTAACAATAAGTTCTTTTTTGTTATGTTTTCGTACCTACCTAGTTTTTGTGGAAACTATTTTGCCTAACTAATATTGTCTATTGAAGTGACAACGCTTTAGACGTGTTGTGCTGGAGATATGCGTTCGGTTTATGACGGGGTTTCTGTTAAAACCACTTGTAAGACGGTTAAATTACTGCTTAAGAATACTAGGAAAACTGTTCAGTATCAGTATTTTCTGTTGAAGTATCAACAGAAAATACTGATTTATAATAAACAGTTTCCTTAGTATTTTTTAACCAGTAATTTAACCGTTTCACAAGTGGTTTTAACAGAAATCTCGTCATAAATCCAACAAATATTACAAGTACACCTTACTTTTAGCGTTGTTACTTCAACATACAATAGTGGTTATAATTAATAGCTTTCCTAGTATTTCTAACCAGTAATATAACCGATTTATGAGTTATTTCAACAGAAACCACATAACAAATCCAACAAATATTGTTAGTACACCTTACCTTTAGCGTTGCTACTTCTACATACAATAATAGTAACAACAAACAGCTTTTCTAGTACTTTTAACCAGCAATTTAACCAATTTTTGAGTGGTTTTAACAGAAACCCCGTAATAATTCCAACAAATATTATTAGTAGACCTAACGTTTAGCGTTGCTACTTCTACATACAATAATAGTAACAACAAACAGCTTTCCTAGTTTTTCTAACCAGAAACTTGACTGATTTATGAGTGGTATTAACAGAAACCCCCTCATAAATACAACAAATATTACAAGTACAACTTATTATTAGCGTTGTTACTTCAACATACAATAGTGGTTGTAATAAATAGCTTTCCTAGTATTTCTAACCAGTAATATAACCGATTTATGAGTTATTTCAACAGAAACGACGTAATAAATCCAACAAATATTATTAGTACACCTTACCTTTAGCGTTGCTACTTCTACATACAATAATAGTAACAACAAACAGCTTTCTTAGTATTTCTAACCAGAAATTTAACCGATTTATGAGTGGTTTTAACAGAAACCCCGTAATAATTCCAACAAATATTATTAGTAGACCTAACCTTTAGCGTTGATACTTCAACATACAATAATAGTAATAACAAACAGCTTTCCTGGTACTTCTAACCAGTAATTTAACCGATATATGAGTGGTTTTAACAGAAACCCCGTCATAAATCCAACAAATATTACTAGTAAACATCACCTTTAGCGTTGCTACTTCAACATACAAAAATAGTAATTACAAACAACTTTCTTAGTATTTCTAACGAGTAGTTTAACCGATTTATGAGTGGTTTTAACAGAAATCCGTAATAAATCCAACATACATTATTAGTACACCTTAACTTTAGCGTTACTACTTCAACACACAATTATGGTTATAACAAACAGCTTTCCTAGTATTTCTAACCAGTAATTTAACCGATTATTCATTCTAAAATAAAACAAATAGGAAACATTTAATATAACAAGATATGATTTTGTTACAGTAACCAAAGCCATTTCTACAAAATAAGAATAGGTCATCGGAACTAATCTGAATTTGTTGTTCTCCGCAAAAAAAATTGTGATTACAACGATAAAACTGTTTATTTCATCAATTTATTTGTTGCTGTAACAATTTTTACATGATGCAATAACAAATTGAAGTCTGTCGCTATAACAAAATTCTCAGTTATCCCTATTTCGACATGTAATATTTGTTAGAGTTTTGTTGACCCAACAATTAATTTCTCTCAGTGCAGCAAGAAATATACCTTCAATAGTGTTGGAAATATTCGAGCGAGATAGTGATGCGCCATAAAATAGGAATATGGCGGGTTATAGTAAGTATAGTGTAGTACATTGACAGTGTATTATTCTCATAGGCCGAGAGCTATAAAATATAAAATGAATGTTAAATTATTTAGTGTGATTGTTTTTATTTGCAACTTTATTTTTCATGTGAGACGGATGTACACAACTGATTTTGACTGTATTTTTTATCTCAATAAACAAGCGTAATTGAATAGTGCAGTTCTACTCACAGTGCGTTTCGTTCTCATAAGCTGAGAGCAGCAGTACAGTTGTACTCAGTTTGTATCGTTCTCATAATCCGAGAGCCGTAGTACAGGAGTACTCCCAGTGCGTATCGTTCTTATAAGCCGAGAGCTGTGGAACAGTTGTACTCACAGTGCGTATCGTTCTCATAGGCTGAGAGCAGCAGTGCAGTTTTACTCACAGTTAGTATCGTTCTCGTAAGCGGAGAGCTGCGGGCCGGTCTCCTCCAGTATGGGGCTGAGCGCGCCCGGGTAGCTCACCACCAGCTCGGGCGGCGGGGGCAGCTCGCACCAGCCGGCCTCGCCCTCCGCCTCGCCGTCCGGAGCCGCCTCGCCCGCTGGCTCGATCGCTGCCACCTACACATTACACTCAAGTTAGAACAACGCTGCATAGCTGCTGGCGACCAATTCAATAAATTGTGCAAGTGACTTCGACCTATTAGGTACGAGCGTTAATTCGGCCAAGCAGCGGCTGAGCAGATCCTACTTTGCAGGTGATGCTACTGTGTAATTAATAATTACTTTGTAATTTGTTTTTGTGTTTTTGCGTTTGTTATTCTATTTTTGTTAGAACTTTGTGTTATCGTGCTTTCACATTAAAGTTCATAACTATTGTTGCTAAGGCTGTCACTAATCGTGAAAATCTATAATTAGCTCTCTGATGCTATAAGTTAGTAGTAAGAAGTTTCAGCTGTTGATTTTCCTTAATATAAATAAATAAATAATTTTATCCTCAGTTACTTTAACCAATCTCTAGTGTGTTCTCTCTAGTGTGTGTGTTAATCTCTAAGGGTTGCCTGGAAAAGATTGCTTTGATAAGGCCGCCCATTAAAAACTTAGTTTAGCCTTATTTAAGTATTATTGTAATTACTTTATGTTTTCAATAAAGACTAATTGTTTTGTTTTATAGTGTTTCCGCTCTAACGTCGGAATAAGCACGTCAAGGAATATGGGTTCCAATTACTTTTTCAATGACTTTACTTTTACATTATATTCCTTGACGTACATAATGAGACGTTAGTGCGAAATACACTAGAGATTGGTTTAAGTAACAGTTTGAAGATGAACTTCCGCAAAGTAACGCCTGATTCAATCAACTAGTTTTATGTTAGTATCTAGTACCTGTTACTCGCGACTTGATTCAAGTTTTTTTTTAAAAATAGTTTCTAAACACCTTCCTCGTGATTTACTGTAACTAATTATCAAATTTCATCAAGATCCTTTCGCCCTGAACAGCCTACAAACAGACAGACAGACAGAGTTTACTTTCGATTTATAAAATTAGTATGGATGAATGCGATTAGTTCTTCTTCAAAAAGTGTTGTGCCCGACGGGCCCCACAAATGGTTCTATATTGACATATTTATCACCTTGTTGTATACATACGGATGCACGTAATAAACAAATAAGCTCGTATAAGTCGAGAGATTGGACCTGATGTCGCGCCTGATGACGGCGATTACGTCGCGAATTTTCATGATGTGACGCACTAACTATTTAGTGATCTGTACCTGCATTGTCTTATCGACTATTTAGTAATCTTTAGTGTGATAGAGCTCTTAGGCTGCCTGAAAGCGTGTGACATGGCATGACGGTTGTTCTTATAAGACATATAATTTAACGTGCCATCTGAGCCACGGTAGCGTTGTAAATGCCACCCGCGGTCACCATTCGAAGGCTGACCGTATCGTTCGTTGTTTAACACCTAGTAAAACCACGCTATATGCGCAAAAAACGATTTTGCTTTAGTTTTGACAAGTCTGTTTTGTCGACCATAGAACCTGAAAAACAAAGATTTAGAGTAAATTGCAATAGTGACTTGCCTGTGCTAAGGGCAGTTTGAGCTCCAGTTCGTTCCTCAGAGCCTTGACGCACTCCTCATCAAGCGATAGCAGCTCCGCCACATCTTCAACGGAGCCGCCGTTCCCCGCCAGGTAGTATTCAGGGACCGCGTCGCTCTCCGGCATGCTACCACCCTCCTCTATCAAACCTTCAACCGTCAACGGACCGGAGTATTCGATATTTAAATTGTTCTCATTCTCCGCTATCGCAAGCTTCGATGTTATCTGCAACTCGATTTGATTTAAATCGATCGATCGAATTGAGGAGTCGGGTTCGGGCGCGTTTTCCTCGCTTAAATCGATTTCGACTAAGTATTTTTGTTGCGACGTGGAAGCGAGAGAGACCCCGGGTGAGTTGGGAGGCGTGGATGGGGAAACGTGTTTTTGAGTACCGGAGCCGCTTGCTGTGTCCTCGCTGGGAACTTCGGCGGCGTCTTTTTGTTCGCTGATCGACGCTAAATCGTCAAAATGCTCGACGTCTGGGGTAATATCCGGTACTTCGTTAAGAAAATTTCCGTCGCGCAGCGGGGAAGGCGTCTCTAGGTTAATCTCGCTGAAGTTGGACGAGAACGCTAGGAGTTCCTCTCTGGGCAGTTCCACGGGATCGATGTTAGGTTTCGAGCTTCTGAATATTTCCGTGCAGTTTTCAAACGGGCCGAGTACCACGGAGCTGTTTTCGTCGTATGTGTCCGTGTGGTGGCTTCTGTGGGATGGAGACTCGAATGGGCTCATAGCGTCAGGAACACACTTTACTTCCGCCGATGTTCCTGGCTCGCATTGCGCTGTTTTAGTCTTGATCATGACCATCGTCTCGTCCAACTTAACTGTATCGGTTGAGTCCAACAGGTCGCAGGAGTTATCGCTTCCAATCGGCGTGCTCGCGACCAGCTTCCATTCAACGTCTTTCCTAGTATTCATTATTTCCATTTGTAGAAAATCGCTAGTTCTCTTTATCATTTCGAAACTCGGCAGATCCAAGTACTGCGTAGAATCGAATTTACTTAGAGCGCTATCGTTGACCGTGGGACTGGTCTCTCCGCCCGAGTTTTCTTTAACTTCTACATCTTTAACGCTATTATCTACGGTGCTATCGTTTAATATTTGACTATTTGTATTATTAATGAGATCCATGCATTCGGCGCTGTCTTCGGACTGCTCCTGTATATCGATCACTAAACTATCAGATCTGGGCGTGTTATTCACTCCGCTATCCTTATTATCTACTAACTCAATCTCCTCGACGACTTCCTTATGAACTAAATTTTCTGTTTCGGTAACGGGTGCATCTATATCAGTGTTTTGTACTATTTCAGGTGGCAAATGTGTTGGCGTTACTACTAAATGTTCGATGATTTTGGAATCAGCTTTTTGCGTTTTCAAATCGGCTGGTTCCTGGCACGGCACTTCATCTATTATATTTTGTACTGATACAGGCATCTGTTTCGGTGTAATGGGTTCTAAATCTTCTTCAGCTTTTATTTCTTCATTAGGGTTTTTTAGCTGCTCGTCCTTAGAACTATCAGTGAGTGTATCGACGAGATCGCTAACTAATATTGTTTCGTCTCTGCTATAATTGTATTCACTCTCCATAGATTGCGGCCCGATGTCTTCTAGTTTCACGAGCGATGTATCGTTTTCGTGTGTCGTGGTCGACACGTCTTCAGTGACCGAGGGAAGCGTGTCGAATGCTTCGTTACTGATCGTAGTTTCATCGGCCGAAACGGGCAAGATAGCTTCTTCTTGTACGTCCGTTTGTTCGTTATTATCTACAGGATCAGTGGCCTCTATTACTTCAAGAGGCATACTGTCTGTAGCGATTTCTCTTACATCATCTATTGACTTAGTTTCTTCTTCAGTTCTTATTTCGGTTACATTATCACATGGTGTTTGGCAGTCTTTTCTCGGTGATGGTTTATCACTTACACTAGGCATCGAGGCGACGCACAACTCCTTCAGCTCGGGTACGTTGCTTTCGATTAATTTTGGCAATTCCGTGTCTCGTTCCTCAGACTCCACTACAGTTTTAGTTACATCAACGATCGCTTCAGCTTCATTTTCTAGTTCTGGAACTTCCACGTTCCTAGCCTGACTTTCGATTTCACTAATTTCAGCATCAGTCGCTTGTCTCTCTATATCGATGAAGACTTCCAAGTCTCTCATGGGAGTGTCGGGCGTGAGGTTCTCGAGCGTGTGTTGGCTGGTGCTGTCCGTGTGTCGCTCGAACGAGTGGCTGAGCGTGCCGATCGTGTCTCGGTCGAGCTCATCCTCCGCGCCCGGCTCGCCGTCCTCCGTACCAGCGCCGAAACCAGCGTCGAGAATGTTCTGGAAGTTCGTTATCCCGGGCGACTTTACTAGACTGCTCTGCGGAGGATACTCCTTCTTGCAGTCCAAGCTAAGATTGTCCCGGGACGGGCTCGCCTGATGACTCGATTCCGAGCTGGAAGTCTTCTCCGAATTCAGGATGTTGTCCAAATTCTTGATGACATCACTAACATCCTTGTAGTAGCTGACGTCGTCCTGACTCCCGGCGATGATATCCTTGAGCCACGGGTCCATGGACGCGTCCGAGCGGTCTTGCTCCCTCTCTCTACTCTCCTCCAGCTGCATATTCCCCTGATGGCACTCGAGGGCGGCGGTTTCGTTGTGCGTGAGGTAGATGTTGCGGACGTCGTCAAGCGATCCGTGGAGGTTGGTCAAGCTCTCAGACTTGACGTGCAGAGCGAGCGGGTCTCGATCGGACATGATGCTGGAGGAGCGCGAGACGGCGGCGCTCGCGTCGATGCTCAACGTGTTGTGATCGAAGTCGCTGAAGCGTGGGTTGGTTGAGGGTGCATGGACGATGGCGACGTGTTCGTCGAGCTTGGGGATGGTGTTGGGTTTGAGTCGTTGCCAGCGCTCCTCGAAGTGTGCGTGGTCTTGGGGCTGAGCTCGCTCGGCCGCGTGGGTTGCGTGCAGGTGGGAGATGAGAGCGTGGACCTGGGCGGCCGTGGGGCGGGCAGACGGGGCGCCCGCCCAGCAGAGCTGCATCACTTGGTACCTGGGGGTGGGAGATGGTAATTAGCGTTTGTCGTGACTTGGCAATTTCCATTTGCAAATTCGTGCTTGAGGCTGCTTTTATGATGAAAAAGTACAGGTACTAATTTATTATATTTTTAAATTTGCTATTATAGTATGTTTAACAATGTTTGTTTTCCTAAGATAAATAAATAAATAATGAATAGCTAAAAGTTGAACAGCACAAGTAAGCAATGTCAGTTATTTGTGTTTTATTAATTGTTTGTCAGTTCGTAGTGGGATGAAGGAATGTATTTGAAAAATAGCAGTAATAGCGGTATTAAGACAAAGAAATTAGAAGTTAAATCAATTAAGATAGAGAGTTGTACTCACAGATGGCTTTTGTAAGGGCAGGGCAGGTCGGGCGGCGGCGAGGGCCGGCCGCTGGGCGCGGAGCCCCACGAGCACACCTCCCATATCAGCGAGCCCAGCGACCAGATCTCACTGCTCGTCTATTGAAATAACAACACATTTTTAACTACAGATAGAGCACAGGCAATCAATAGCGATTGAATTGATTATTACAATATCATTTAAAAAATATAAATGTAACAAGTAACATTTTTACATATCGTCACGCTTTTCCCCCGCCGTTTAACCTTAAAAAGCTTACAGACAGACAGACAGAGAAGCTAATGCTATAAACTCACGGTGTAGAGTGATCCCTGGCGCAGCTCGGGCGCGGTGCAGTGGTGCGGGTCCGCGTCGCTGTACCGGCCCAGCACGGCGCGCGCCTCGCCCTCGCCTCCCCGCACCAGCACCGACGCGCCGCAGAGACGTCTGCAGCACACCACACACCATTACACCACACGTTATACAAACACAACATAAAAAAAAGATAGGTAAATATTTCATTACTATTTAACTAATTTACTTTCAAGGGTTCCGCGACGCTCTGAATTTTCCATACAAACGCGCTTGTCGAATTTCTAAAAAACTACCTGTCAGATTATAATAAAATTTGCCTTGTACTATACAATATTATGTTATAATAAATTATAATTTTATAATATGATGAAAAATATGTTGTAATGAATTATATGTCTGCACCCACGTTCTTTTTTTTTTTAAAAGCGTCCTCAAAAGAAAAAGAGGTATGAAAAATATCCGCATTTGTAAGGGGTTACTTTTGACATAATAATTTAATAGATAGACAAAGCAAATCAAAAATCTCTTTTCATAGGGAGGTTGTCTACATCATTAGCTTTTGGATTAATTCAAAATACAAGAAAAATTCCTAGTTATTTAAGAATGATTAGAGAAGTCGTAAAAAAAAGTCGAAAGTCATAAAAAAAATGCAGCTTGTTACTCTGTAGATAACTTTACAGGCTCGTCAGTAGCGTATCTTCTAGACGAAATGGCAATAGAAAACCTTTAGCCAATGCGAAGTTAGTCTAAAGTGGTCGCCGGACCCTTAATACTCGGTTCACACAATTGTAGTCCAGCGATCGAATCCAGCGCTGGAATGCCACATAATGTAAATCGGCATTGGAGTGCACTGGATCCAGCCTACTTTTTAATCCAGTGCATCTGGAATCATATAGACGGATAATCCAGTGCTATTGCAGCGCTTATTAAATAATTCTTTCTCGAATTCATTGTCATTGTAGTATTGTCGACTCGACAGCTTTGAAATGACTGGAATCATATGGATAGTCCGGCCTATTCCAGTCCAGCGCTACTGGTTTACTGGACTGGAATAATGTAATTCGGGCATGACATAAAGTAGGTGGGGCCTTCTAATAAGCATAGAAAAAAGTTATAAATACAATATGTTGTATCTTTCGTTACCAGTTACGTGTAAGTGTTGTAAGTTTCGTTACCAGGGTTAAAAACATACGGAAGATAGATGGAACCGGTTAACATTTATAGACTCAAAAAAATATATATACATTATTCGTATTGAATGGCGTCTCGATACTCAAAATCAATTATTTTTTTGAGAAATCTATATGTACACCGAAAAACATTTTTTTATAATATTTTTACTTCAACATTAGAGTCAAGATTTGATTTGATCTCAACACAAAGATTAGGTAAATACAGCTCGGATCAGATTAGATAAACATAGTACAGATCAGATAAGATAAACACATACAGTAGAATGACACATTACGTCAGGCTGTAAGTAGCAGCAAAACAAAAAAAAAAACACGAAACTCACCCATACGTATATCCTCGTGAATGAAGATAGGCCAGCGCAGAACTGACGTCGCACATTAACCGCAGCGGCACACCATTCTCGTTCAGTATGACCATCTTAGGGCGGTTCACTATCAGGTAATGTTGCAGGTCCTAAGATAGAAACACAAATTACATTACAATGGAAAATACAAGTTAGATATCTGTAAGTAAGATTACCTAATATCTAGGAGGCGTCGCTAGTGACTTTTACTTTGTAATAGAAATAAAAAAACCGCAAATGAAAGTCGGAAATCGATTGGAGATAGGCAAATAAATTGATGTCTTGCTGAACGGTATTTGAAATGAAATTAAATTGACCACGATCTCACTTGATCAAGTGACGATATCTATGGTCTAAGATGGTAAACAAGTAACATTATTTAAAGAAAAACCAAAATACCCGACTGCAAAATTTAGTTTCACTCTCTGAATATGTATACTTAAAATGTTGGACCCCTATGTCACTCCCACTATCAAGACGATTCAAATGACACCTCACATATCGAAAGCCATCAAGCTGTAGGGCATGCCCCAAAACCTCATGGATACATACAAATACTAGAAAAATATACCCCTCCTTCTTGTGCAGTTGGGTAAAAAGCAAAGACCTAGCTCACAAATGAAGCTGCTCCCTATAGCCACTTACCATAGTACACAATTCAAACATCAATATCCAGGGGTCTTCCTGCAGACATTTCCCTATGAAAGCCAGAATGTTCTCGTGGGTAACGTCTCGGTACATCTTGGCCTCGTCCAGGAAGCGCGCCTTGTCTTCGAGCGTCGCGTTCTGGTTGAGTATCTGGACCGCAACAGTTGTGCTCGCGCCTGCTTCGTCTATCTCGCCTTCTACCACCTGTAAGTGCGAAATAGATGCTAGACCTTGGTATAGTAATACACTCCGTCAGGTATAGCGTCCCAAAAAAGGTCAAGTGAATGACACGCAGTTACGTCAACCGATGCATAAGCAAGACCGGAATAAGTAATTTACAACAAGCACGAGAGAGACGATTGCGAAAGACGTAGTCGGATGTTAAACTCACGGAACGCTAAGCCTTGTCTTTTGGATCCTGGATGGCTAGTACTAACAAATTCAAATGTATCTATTTCTCCCTATAGATGTATTCCACATCGTTGTGATGTGATCAGTCTTCTTCTCTTTTCTCTTCAACTTTTCTATCCTTAACATCATCTTCTAGTAAATCCGTCCTAACATCTTTTCTATGAATTATTTTATGGTTATTGGTGTTTTCTGGTCAATGATCATAATTCAACTACTATTACATTTTTAAGGTTCTGCGCATATCTGTGTCGGATGTCAAACTCACGGAACGCTAAGCCTTGTCTTTTGGATCCTGGATGGCTAGTACTAACAAATTTATATGTATCTATTTCTCCCTATATTTCTGGCTATTTCACATCGTTGTGATGTGATCAGTCTTCTTCTCTTTTCTCTTCAACTTTTCTATCCTTAACATCATCTTCTAGTAAATCCGTCCTAACATCTTTTCTATGAATTATTTTATAGTTATTGGTGTTTTCTGGTCAATGATCATAATTCAACTACTATTACATTTTTAAGGTTCTGCGCATATCTGTGCGATAGTATCGATTCAAAATATTTTAAACAGTTTTCATTTTATCTTATATCTTTAAATGAGCAATTCTTGAATATATATATTAGGTCCTTACGTATGAAATTGGCGTTTTGTACGGGAGGAATAAAAAGGCGATTTTTTTTTGTAAAATATATTTAATTAATCAAAGTCTGCACCGTTGTTATCTATGCACTTTTGCCATCTTATGGGTCGTTCATTGATCCCTTTACTATAAAAACCATGGGGGCGAGAATCAATAAACTCTTTGAAGGCGGTTTGGACTGCTGCATCGGAGTGGAATTTTTTTCCTTGTAAGAAGTTGTCCAAATTCCGGAAGAAATGATAATCTGTTGGAGCAAGGTCCGGGGAGTACGGTGGATGTCGCAGACATTCCAATTGTAGCTCAGCTAACTTAGTGGTTGTTTGTTGTGCAGTGTGTGGTCTTGCGTTGTCGTGAAGCAGCAGTGGCCTAGAGCGATTGACCAATCTCGGTTGTTTAACAGCTAGTTCTTCCTCCATGGTTTGCAGTTGCTGACAATAGATATCTGCCGTAATCGTTAGGCCAGATTTAAGAAAGCTGTAGTGAACGACACCGGCGCTAGTCCACCAAACACTTACAAGTAACTTTTTCTGAGTCAATTTTCGTTTAGGGCAGGATTTGGCTGGGTCTCCAGGGTTCAGCCATTGCGATGAGCGCTTTCGATTATCGTACAATATCCACTTTTCATCACAAGTAATGATTCGATTTAAAATCCCTTCATTATTGTGTCGGTTGAGCAAAGTAACACAGCAGGCGACCCGTGTTTGCAAGTTCGATTCACTCAATTCATGAGGTACCCATCGTTCGAGTTTTTTTACTTTCCCGATTTGCTTCAAGTGGATTAATACAGTTTTGTCACTTACCCCGAAGCCTGCTGCTATCTCTGAAGTGCTTTGTGATGGATCCGCTTCCACAATAGCCTTTAATTCTTCGTTTTTCACTTTGATCTCCGGCCGTCCACGGGGTTGGTTCTTAAGGTCGAAATTTCCAGAACGAAAACGTTGAAACCAAAAACGTACCATGCTATCTTTAGCGACACCAGCGCCGTACACATCATTAATTCTTCGAGCTGTTTCTGCAGCACTGGTGCCACGGTAGAACTCGTACTCGTAAATATACCGATATTTCATGTTTTACATTGCGCGGTAATAAGCTACGCCAAAGAAAAAATAATGAGGAAAATAACAAATGAATGACTGTATTCCAAAGAAAAAAAAACCAGCTAAATGAATTTATTAATTTGAATTTTGAATTCTTAACCAAAGAGGAGATATTTCAGATCAAATTGATCAGTACGACAAAACGCTAATTTCATACGTAAGGACCTAATATATATAATTGGAATCTCGGAATCGGCTCGAACGATTTTCATACAATTTAGTATATAGGGGGTTTCGGGGGCGATAAATCGATCTAGCTAGGAATCATTTTTAGAAAATGTCATTTTATTCGTGTTTTATCGATAATCAACCTAAACATAAACTTGGAAGGAAAATAACAAAAAGGAGGCGTTTGAGTAGTCTCAACTGAAAAATATGACTCTTCCTGACATCTATTGGCGAATAATAATACTATTTTTTGTGAGCAACTAATTGCTTTAACGACACAACAGCAGATGGCGTTGTTAAGTAACACGAAGTCAATGAGTGTTCGCTTTGAGGTTAGACTAAAATCAATTGTTTATTTTCCAAAAAACACAATAAAAAAAAATACCGAGCAAAGCTCGGACATCCAGGTACTAAAGACTTAAAAGAGCACTCACCCTGCCAAACCATCCTCGCCCTATTTCTCGCAGGTACTGTAAATTATTTCTTGGAAAGTCTTCTTCGCCTGAAAAGAAAAAAAAATGCATCTGCAATGTTTAATCATGAACCTGGTACCTCTTTTTTCTACCTTAGTTAGTAATTAAACTAAATAGATACCACGTACCATAAGTCTAATAGAAAATATCGAATACATTGATAGATCTGTTTATATTAGTCGATTCCGTGGCGTTAGTCAATGAATAGGCAACTTAGTGAGTACTCCACTACTAGTTACGTAGATAGTGAATTCTAAGCAAGGCGTTTGTCACGACCCATGGGAACCACACCGCGGTCCAATGCACACAATGGCCGCGGCCGACTACGCCGAGATTGTGGCAAAAACGCATCAAAACGTGATCGATCACGGCATCGTCTAAAGACTGGCTGGCTATCAACGTTCAATGAGATTTATGGGAAACATGAATAAGGTGCTTACATCGAGGAATCTCGGTTATGACAATCTATGACAGTTTATGTAGTGCAAGAAATATACTTGTGAAAGTATATTGTCGACATCAACGTTTAGAAAGAACTTGACTTTCCAAACGTTGATGTCGGTCTCGTGTTGAAAAAGATTAGCCGGGGAAATGGAATAGTCTGTTTTAAAAATATCGCCTCTCATCTTTTTTACCGGCAACGATATTTGTTGAGGATAAGACTCGCTACAATAAGCGAAGTGGAAAAACCATTTCATTTGTTCCGCTTCCGGGGTGCTAAAGATAGCATCTCGGAACGTACGGGGTGCAAAAACCTCAAGCGTTACTAGTTAGTATTTCAGTGTTATAGGAAACTTCTCTTGTTTTCTTTACTGTCGATAGAGAGAAAGAAAAGTCAAGTAAGATACGAGTACAGTGTTTCTGTCCAGTGTCTCGTGCTCGCTGGCAATATACGCGATCGCGTTGTTTTTATTCAAGTAACATATCGCCGCGCCTTTCCCCGAGGGGGCTGGTAGAGATGCAATACAACACGTAAACTTCACCGGACGATATTCAGTTCCAAATGTGAAAGGAGGCGAGCCTGTCGCCATACACCGGGCTCCTGTCATGTAGCAGATGACATACAATACACACATATGTTCACACAATGAACAAATTGGTACGTGCCGTCCGCTGGGTTTGAACCAGCTCCGTCTGGCTGGAGAGGCGGGCCTTCTCCAACTAGGTTATCATCGCATCCCAAATTCGCTTGCTTGTTTAAATACGTCTGACTCTATCTCTGATGTCTATGCTTACCGAACCAGTCAGCGCAGCGCTCGAGCGGGTCAGTGCCGATGATTGCAGCAGGCAGCGGCTCAAACTCGACGACCGACTCGCGGCTGACTCTATTCCGCTCTTCGTTCTCGCTCACGATGTAAGCGGCCGCATTGTTGTTGGCGATGTTCTGCATCTCCCGCAGCGAGATGGGCCCATTGTTGTTGTCCTCGCTTATGTTGTTATTCGCTGGCTCGGAGAACCCCGAGTCAGGTGGCTGGACGCGCTGCGCCGCTGCCGCGTGCAGCTGCTGCGCGCTCGCCGTGAACAACTGCACAACATTTTACAAAACCTTTAGACCTTTACTTTTAAATACAAATGAGTAATGAGATCAAAAAAACACATGAAATGTTAACGTGTGCTACAAAAACAAAAACAATAACAAGAGGTCAAAATAAGGTTTCTTAGTTATGGGACATCCTTATGAGTAAATTATTATCACACTAAAAAATCAAATTTGGAGTTAAGTAACTGAGAGTTGGTGATGAATGATAACGACATCGAACACATATGCGTTATTAAAAAAAAAACAAAAAACATCTACAGAAAAATGTGAAAATAACAAACAATAGTGGAAGTGAAAGTGCATGACGGTGAGACGACCAGGCTGCACACAACAGTAGCGGCCTTAGGGGGTGGCGAGAAAGACAACAGCGCGGGACCTCGCTCTTGCAGGGACCTCGCGCCCTCACGCATTAACCCAAGTAGAAAAAGTAATTACTATAATGCATTTGAATCTCGCGTCTCGCGCTTTAGAAAGCTCACTTGAACGCAAGAACAAGGGCCTCGCAATATCTCTAAGGCCGCCGCTGGCACACATACATCGCACAGATAATCTACCTGGTTGTCTGTTCCTTCGTTAGGCTGCTGGAGAAAACAATGCACATGAGATATTTAATCTTAAAATCTCGTTTACATGAACACACAACGTAAAGACGTAAAGACAATTTGTTCTATTGTTTTTGATTATGATTAAAATTATAGAATTTTGTAGCAACGATGTGAATACTAAAGTAGTTAGAGATAAGCATTTTATTGTCTACACCAGAAATTACTAAGAAGATAATCATTTTAAAGATCTTAAAGATCTCAATGTCGATGATTGTTTTGTAGGTTGGTAGAGTTTACAGGACAATCTCAAGTAGACAATTTTGGTACTTATTTCGTAACAAGCCACGTTGTAGTACTCAAATTTAATTTAGTAGAGGAAAGATAAGCCTCTGCCATACGTTTCATGAATTGCTTAGCAAGCACCGCAAGCTTAGCAAGTACTTAAGCTTACGGTTACTTAGCAGGTGTCTTTTATAGGAGTTCAAAATTGAAAATACTTACATATATATTTAAAGAGTTACTTTTCTTTTCAAAGAATAAAGAGAATACGTAATCTACTGTCTGTTATGCTTAGGTATTTCACTGATTGCTTGACAGTGACCGCTTAGTCGTACTGGAAGTAACAGAGGAAATAGTTTTCGGAGGTTTAGGAGGAGGTAATTAGTTTAGCCCATTTGACTGGGCGAGCGCGAAGCGCGATCGAAGAGTCTCCGTTTTAGCTTGGGCAAAACGGATTTCTGAACCGATTCTCGGAAAAAAATTGTGAGCATATATACCTACTTACTTAAATTTATTGTCAATTTAGTTTTTGGTTTTTCGTAGTGGCGGAGATAAGTTTTTTTTTACGTTTTTGTGATTGCTCGCAAAGCAGTAGTCGTAGCAGTAGCATTGGGTGTGTAACCAGTTAGACTAATTTAACCACAAGACAAGAATATTTCCTCGTGGCACTATCAGTAGAACCACAGCCTGGATTTCTACACTGTGATAGTACTACGTAATAAGGTCCACAGGCAAGAAATGGTTTTAGTACATGGACGTTACGTCGCAGTTTAATATCTCAGATCAACCTAGAGGAAAAGAAAAGCCACTTCTTTTTAAACTTGTGTGCGTGGTAATGTTGCCATGAAAAACATTTCCAATTGGACGAATACTAACTGTTGTGTGTGCACTGTTGTGGAAAGCTATAAATCTAACGCGCAGTCTAGTGGACCTCAAATCCAGTCTCTGAGGGCTGACATGGTTGAGCGCTTGAACTTGTCCCTCCAGACAGTCTCCAGTTGGGGCGATGCCAACCTGGTCAAGTTCAATGCGGCTAAGACCCAGGCGTATCTTTTTTCCGCAAAAAGGAGGCCTTTCGAACTGGTTCCTACTTTCCAAGGTGTATCCATCCCGATTAATAACAACCTTGAGCTTTTAGGAGTTTCTTGGACTTCCACCCTCAACTTCGGCTCCTATATTGAGGCTAAGGCTCAATTAGCTGCTAAAAAGCTGGGTGTCCTCTCGAAGGTGCGACGGTACTTCACGCCGGAACAGTTGCTTTCATTATATAAGGCACAGGTTCGGTCGTGCATGGAGTACTGTTCACACCTTTGGGATGGATCGGCCAAGTACCAGCTCGAGGCGTTGGAGTCCATCGAGAAACGTGCGAAGAAGCTCATTGGCAACGACTCCCTTGTCCAGGCCAAACTTCAAAGTTTGGATCATCGGCGCAAGGTTGCTAGTCTATCGGTTTTTTATCGGATACATTTCGGGGAGTGTGCATCTGGTTTGCATGACCTTATTCTTCCTAGCCCGTTCTTCTATAAAACAACCAAGAGTACGAAAAAGCGGCATCGTTTTATTGTTGACATACCTACAACACGCACGAAACGCTTTGGTTCCTCATTTCTCATACGGACCGCTAGAGTGTGGAATACTCTGCCAGACTGTGTGTTCCCTGACACTTATAATCTGGGTCTCTTCAAGTCTCGAGTGAATCGGTTTCTTCTAGGCAAGCGTGCTCCATCGTAGGCCGCATCACTGCTTATCATCAGGCATGTTGGCGGCCAAACGCAAGCCTATTATGTAATAAAAAATAATAATAATACTAATATAAATTTCAAAACTCTACGTTAGCCATTTCCTTTCCAATAACCAATCTTAGTAGCCTAGTATTCTAAAACTGCACATATTTGTAAGAGTTAAATGTTTGGGCTTTACTGCACAGTTTTTTAAAAGAACCTCAAATGTAGTCCTGGCCACACTTTTATAATGTACTATGTATATTTATGTACACGAAATTATGCCATAAACCAATGCACATAATGTCGAGGTAAGAATTACCAAGCGAGTAGCGTAATTTTTTGCGACAATATGTGCGTGTTGTGTACATACCTATACGGCAGTAGCGTAGTTTTTGGATGGTTTTTGGCTTAACCTAAATCATACGCCGTGCGCAATCTTATTCTCTAGGTTGATCTAAGGTTCAATCTATATCACATCGTTATGTTATTGAACGCATTATCATCAAAGGGCACGGCTTCAGCACGCTATTAAAGCGAAGGTCGTGTAACATTGTCAATTCTATCGCGCTCTATTTACGGCACATATTGTATTCATGTGATTCACAACAAAATGTAACTTTGATCCAGCGGAAGTAATACGTTAGTTCTAAATTTAGGTTATGTGGTGAAATTATTATATAACAGGGCTCACTGAGGGAAAATTCAAATCACATGCAAAAGCTACATTCATGAAAAAAGGGTATTATAAGGTTAAGAATTATTTAGAAGACAAAGATGTCTGGAGCCTTCCACTTCCGCCAAGTAGCCTAGTAGTAATTATAGATATATCTAACTAGTATTTATAGATATTACCTAGTTGTAAGCCAAAATTTGTGAGACTGTAATTTATTTATTATTTGAAATAATAATGCCCCTCAGTTTCTTGCCTGTTCTTTTGAGTAGAGGCTCTTTATCCGAACAAGGCGGTCGAGTCTATTTAAAAAAAACTTTGACGTCCATAAGTGTATGTCTTTGATACCTAAATTGAATAAAAACATTTTGACTTTGACTTTACGTATTTTTTTTTTTCTGCTTTCTTTTATGTAGGTCTTGAATCTCATGTTGAAATACTGAATTTTTTTACGAATTTATATGTCGATTGATTTAAAATTTATGTTAAAATAATCTATCGATTTTCTTATGTATTATTCATTGTTCTTTTTTAGTCGTCCCCCTAGTCGCCTTGTATGTATAGCATAGTATAGCATGTTATTTTAGTATAAAATACCTACCCTACTAACGAGTGTTTTCCTAAAAGCTAGACACCAGCAAGCGGGCGTATATTTTAATCGAATAAACTTGCAAAAGGGAAATTGGACAAAGCACTTTGCTTAATTTCATATCGCGTGTGGCTGACGCTTTTACTCTAAATTATGAGTTCGTCTATTTAATGGCAACATTTTAACAAGCTTCCATCATGGGCGGTCGAGAAACCACGTAATTGTCTGTAATTTTTCCGCTACTGCTTTCAAAAGATAATTAAAACGAATTAAAATTCAAACAACCACAATTTAATTATACCCTATAATCGAAAAAAATAATGAAAGAGGTTTCTTACATTTTCCGTCCGAGTCATTATGATTTCTCAGGATTAGAATCAGTCACCTTTTACAAAACTTATTATTCCGAATATCTTATTTTATTATCTGATGTAATAATTTGTTTGTGTTAAGTTTAAGGCAAGATTTAGGAACGATGGCAGCCTAGTTAAGAGAAGGTCCGCTTCGGGAGCGGATTCGAACCCAGCCGGCACTCACCAATTTGTTCATTGTGTGAACATATGTGCGTGTTGTATGTCATCTGCTACATGACTGGAGCCCGGTGTATGGCGACAGGCTCGCCCCCTGTCACATTTGGGACTGAATCTCGTCCGGCGAAGTGTTGTATTACTCCTCTGCCAGCCTCCTCGGGGGAAAGGCGTGACGATATGTTAAGTTTAATACCCGTGCGAATTTATTTTAAGAGTTACTGAAGCATATACCTATTTAGTCATTCGAGCACGATTAACAAGAGAATTATCGAAAGCCTTATCCCTGCTGATAACTGCCACGACTCCACGGTATAGAGTGACGTAACGAGGTAGTGAATGGGGCTAATAACGGAAGCACTCAATGGATACCGCACCAGATAGTATTATACGCCCCAACGTATACATTTGCAGTATACCTCTGTGAGTATAACAAACGGATCGCTGACCAGTACGATCAGAGAGCAGAGGTTGTTTAGTCTTATTCTTATTAACTGATTAGGTGTCAAGAAAGTGTTAGGGCCTTTTTCCTGTCATGCGGATTGCCGCCCGCGCGCGAACCTAGTCCGCGTGCGGGCTGCCCGCATCATATCATTTCATACATATTTTTCCTATCATGGAAAGGCAGCACGCGCGTGGAACGCGGATTGGTTGGGGACGTGCAGCCCGCGTGCGTGGTAACCGGATGCGGGTGGCGTTCTTCTGCCTTCAGAGTTGTTTTACGGTGACTCGGGTCGCATGCATGGTCATAGTAAGACACACTAGTCACTGGCGACACACACGACCCTGCAGCGGCAAACGAAATCTTTGTCCTGCGTGTGGCCAGGAGCGTGTTATCATATAACACCCGCATGCGGACCACATCCGCGCGCGGGTGGAAATCAGCATGACAGGAAAAGGGCCCTTAAGAGGTAAGTTTATGAGTAACAGGTCACAGGCATGATGAAAGCCACACAAGAAAAGAGTGCCCAATAAGCTAATAATGTATATTTAGAGTATTTTCTCAAATAGTTCACTTCCATATGAGGAAGATAACTATTTGAAAAATAGCCTAAATTTATATTAACGAAAAACAACACTAAAAATAGCTTATATGCTGTAATAAAAGATAACATGAGTGGAAAGAGAGAAATCACAAATTATGGAGAACAGTTAGTTTAGTCGAAAATAGAAACGTAATTACGACTGAATCTCAATTTCCCATGAATCACCTTTTTTTTCTTTGGCATAAATACACAATACAGTTCTAGAATGTAAATCATGTATAACTACAGTATTTATGCAATATAAATATAAAACACGTTGTATTGATTAATTTATTTATAGCTGTCTCATCTGACATTTCTCATGCATGACTGAACATACTCAGCTGGTGTTCCATAGGGCGGGTAATGAATGAGGTTGCGGGTGGGTGTGTTTGCTAGACAAAACATTATTATGGTACAATGACTGCTTGGGCATTTTCAACAAGTCTCATTGAAACAAGACTTGTTTTTGTATACTTAGTACAGCTTATTATATTTCTACGCGTTTGTCATTTTATTATGTTTGTACTAGTTATGGTTTGAGCAGTTACTTAGTTTGTGTGCTTTATTTTAGACAGCATCATTGCATTGCTCACCAACATGTGTTGGTGGTGAAAGCAAGCTGACGCTGTGAAAAATATGTTTTGTATTTCTGGGCTCAAGATAGGATCGTTCTCCAAGGTTTTTCATCATCAACTACGAGAGCACAAGCAATGTTTGTGACAGGTTTGTGACTCCTACATGCTCCTACCACAGTGCCTATTGTACGTATTTCATTTTAGATGAATTATAGCGATGTCCTTCGCAATAACGCGAAGGTTGCCCGTTGTCATCACTGACCGATTGTTGAGTTTCCGGCGTTTGTCGACGCATAATGAAAAGCACAATTTAAAAATAGATATGCGACATTTCTGGTACGAATACCGTTTTTGTATTAAAAACCGGCACATGAATATTTTTAAATGACAATTAGCAAACATAGTTTTCATACAAATAGTTTAGAGGCGATTGTTTGTGTGTTTATTTTGTTCCTTCTACACGCTCTAACGAATAAACAGATTGTGATAAAATTTGGTATGGAGGTAACTTATATTCTGGATGAACATAATTATAGGGCACTTTTTTCACTTCACTCTTTCACTTTTTAACAATGAGTAAAATTGCGGGGTGCAGCTAGTAAGTCGTAAGTTTGAATTTCTTAACAAACTTTAAACACAATTATGTATGATGATTACATGCAGCTGTCAACCACGTCTTACAAACGTAATAAATCTATTATCTCCTAAACTTCCTTAAATAAATAGAAAGGTAGGTATTGATGTCAACTTTTACATCGATAGGAAATATACGTCCCCGATTGCACCTCGCTATCACTATCCGACTAGTTATAACACTCGCCGATCCATTCGCCGATCAAGATTCACATTATCAAACACGGCCATAATCACAATGTAATTCGCGGAACCCAGCATTACACAATTGTTCGACAAAATGTATGAACACATAAAAATTGTTCTGTGTCTCCGAGCGCCACAATCGACGACTGTTTGCAAAGTTCACATGAAGTAATATTGTGTTTGTGTTATGAGTTGGGATTAGATAAATTCCTCAGCGAGACCCTATTTCTCGAAACTATGTACGATGTTCACGAGTAATTTGTAGTGTCGACGGCATTATGCTTAGGTGGATGGTGATAGCTTATGTTATTGGAAATTTGGACTCGTCTACGTGATATAATTTTGATATCATCATCATTGTCTCAAGTACTTAATTGAATAAGAAAATACGAAAAATAAATATCCGAAATATGACTAAAAACTTTCTCGTTTTAGAAGAATAAATAATCCATACCTGAGCCCCAAGTAACTAGCCTCGAGCTTAGTTTGGGGTTCACCGTATAGCCGTGTCTCACACAAACTTCTTTGTCATATCCCAAAAATAGTTCTAAGCACCTGTAATTCCTGTGTAATTTTCTTTTAGTTTAGTAAATTATCTTTACCTTTTATCTTTATACTACATATCGTCAAGCCTTTCCCCCGAGGGGGCTGGCAGAGGTGTAATACAACACCCACACTCCGCCGGACGATATTCAGTCCCAAATGTGACAGGGGGCGAGCCTGTCACCATACACCGGGCTCCAGTCATGTAGCAGGTGACATACGATACGTACATATGCTCACACATAGAACAAATTGGTGCGTGCCGTCGGCTGGGTTCGAACCCGCTCCCTCTGTCTTGAGAGGCGGGCCTTCTCCCAACTAGGCTGCCATCGCTTCATACTCATCTTTATACTATATGATAGAATCGAAAGTAAATCTGTCTGCCTGTTTGTAGGCGTTTTACGGCTAAACGGTTGAGCGGATCTTGATGAAATTTGATTATAAAATGAGTTACAGTATATCACGAGGAAGGTTTTGGGATACTATTATCTGAATAAACGCGAACGAAGTCGCGAGTAACAGGTAGTATAATATAATCATAAATAGAAAAAGCAGGTACTCAAATCTCTAACCTAGATTTGCTCTACTTTCTAGCAGAGTAAGAACTTATTCTGGACCCTATTGGTATAGTAGAAAGAACCCGGATGCATTTCCAATCCACACCATCAGACCATCAACACAATAGAGCAGTAAAACTGTTTTATAGTTTCTTGACAATATTGACAATCGACAATGCTGTTTGTAGATATAATTGGACGACGGATGTAGAGGCTGTCGATAAATATGTACAGCGCTGATAAGGTGCCGAAGATGATCCATTCTTATATTAAAAGCTTTTAATTAAGTTGTTTTAAGATATACTTACCTACTAAAAATCTAGTTAAGTAGCGAAACAGTTAAGCAATATGACGAGGTGCAAATTGTAAAGCGAAAAATCAATAGTGACGCATATCTACTGCAAAGGTATCAATCGTACGCATTACAGAACTACAATAACAACAGTTGCTTGAAAAGTTATTGGTATTAAAACATGACTAGGCACTCTCGACTGGCAAGATTTAACAAGATTAACAAGCTTACATGATAAATTGTACGAACGGTAGAGACCAACAAAGGCAGTGAATCCATCGATTCACCAAGTTGCGTTTAAAGGAGGATGTCTCAAAGGAACCAAGTAATTAACTCTTAATTAGCATTGCGGGTAAGACTGTAGAATGACTAACCGCTTCTAACACGAGCTCGTTTGAATGGGTAAATACAAACTCGGTAGTTACTACGATCTTAGTCGTTTTTTGTGAACTTTAAACACCTTTAACATTAAAGGCTTAGGGAGTGTTTTCATTATAATCTGTCAGTCTCATTTAATTTTTAATGAGACATAATGGTGGAGATTTTCTCTAGCGCGCAAGAACATCGCCCCGGGACCCCGGGAAAACTAGAGCCTTTCGTCCTTTTTACAAAAGCTGAAGAAATGTGCCTGAACTCTGAAACCTTTACCGCCTCGTGTTTCTTAAAATTAATGCCTATGATATATCTTGGAAAAAAATAGCAAGAATTTTTCAAAGTCTGTTTTGCATAAGATAATTTCTTGTCTCCTAACTGGGTTTCGTTCTTGTGCCATTTGTCTTAGTGACAGCAACATTGATCTTAAAGTTAGGTCAAGGCAACTATTTGTTTCAGCCATGACGTGAAGAATTGACCGAACTCCTCTTTCTTTATTTGAGAAAAAGCGCCATTATGCAAACTAATAGAGAATCTTTTAGCATGACAAAAGAGTTCACGGCAAACAAGACCGCATGCAGGCAAAGCCGTTTTGATGTAGACATTGTGAATACCGACCAAAAATAGATTCAAAATGAATGGCACTGTCTTCTTGCCAAAATAATTCGAATAGCTCTCTGGGCATTGACGTTCTTTTTCATACGAGAGGTGCATAAAAATACTGGTTGCGTTGAGAACTTGATGTGTAACTCCATGTGAACTAGACTTATTCTCACGGTACTAAAATCTAACATTCTGTGGGAGGTGCAACTGGTTCTTGACCACGACTCTATTCATGTCGAGTAATCAGTATTATTTCAGATTCAAAATAACAAGGTCGAGTCTAAACTAAAAACATGTAATAACAAGAGAACATCACAAACGTTAAAAGTTTCCAAACTACTCGTACAAGTCAAACAGACATCCAAGAGAACATGACAAAGTAGCACGAAGCCATTTTAAATTATTTGTTACAACGACGCAAGTTATGTAAAACCGTCATATAACATTACACGGTTAGATGCGAAATGTTACACTAATCTAGTGAAACAATATGACATTGAGACATGCAAATAAGATGAGAGTTCAAGTAAAGAGGCGACGTCGACAAAGCAGTAACAACGCATCACGTGCGCAGCGAGTATTTCAGATACAAGGAATTCAATGATTTTGATTTACACTAAGTACTAAGAAATAAAGTGGTCAGAAACAAAGACTGACAAAAGAAGGAGAGAAACTGTTCCTATAAGCCAGAAATATGTGCATATTGTGCATTCCTATGCACCTCTTGAAATGTGAGTGTAATAGTCGTGTCATTCATACAATCTATTTACGCATTGATGCGTGATGCTTGTGACATAAGAAGTCTCATAACATTGCCACGCACTACGAAGCCTCCCCCTTCCTCGCATGCAGCTATAACAAGCGCTCGATTCATTTCGAAAACAAGAAGCACTCATTAACCACACTTATCAATACAGCTCGTTTCAAGGCAAGCACGTGTAGTTGCCAGAACGTCGCGGATTTAAACTCTATCTCGGAGGAGTAAGGTCCATAAATAAACGGAGAAAAGAGGGTACATTGTTATTTGCGTGAGTCACCAGTGATGCACTCGCATTATAAAGTAGATATGCGTTTATCTGGAGACGTATGCCAGCTATCTCAGGCGGGCAGACGTTTAATTAAAGTTTAGCATGTGGACGTGATAAGGGAATGCATTGTACTCTTTATTGTTTGAGAGACAACGTCGCTCTACAGGTCTAGGGGTCTTAATGTGTTTAGAACTATAAATACGTTTCCCTACGCTTGGTATCGATAGGCCACTTTGAATTATCAGCAATAGTAGTCGCCAGGTCAGGGAAGTAAGTGTGGCAGTCTATTCATATGTAACAACATTACAGGTACTTACCTACCTACCATTATTCTATTCTAGAGAGTTATAATCATTTACACACGCGCATGTATAATCATTTACCAAAGTCAATTCGGGATCAGAAAATAGGTCTCTTTAAAATACAGCTTAAAAAACTGCTAGTGGAGAAATATTATTACAATGTTAATGTTTTTCTGTATATGATAAATTTTAGTTACTAACCTACATGTTTAATTTAATGTTGTAATTGTTTTTATATTGAGTACTGACTGACATTGAATTTATTAAATTTGTTTTATTTTACTATTGACATTGTTTTTAATTTTATTTTTATTTTGTTGACATATTCGAATTTTAACTTTATTATTTTAATCTAGAACTGACTTTTGTTTTAATAGTTTAATTTCGATATCCATCTCAACATTTACATGCCTATGACAGGTAAAACCTGTCAAAAAGCGACATTTAATTTTATTAATAAAAGATCTTATTATACATTGCCAATGTATTCTACCCTCATGTTTTATGCAAATAAATAATTATATTATTATTATTATAAGTTAACATTTATCTCCATAGCAAGCGCCTAAGATATGTACATGTACAAAAACGACTTCACTGAACTCTGGAATGAAAAGAAATATGGCAAACAAAAAATGTACTACTTTTTGCCAAGACAAAATACATAGAAATCGATCGCCACCTCTAGGCAAACTAAATAACGAGAGTCAGCGGCGCTCTATCAAAACAAACACGCAAAAAAAAAAGGTAAACTGAAAGCCGATTCCATCGCTGAAAGTAGGCTAGTAGTAATTAATCGAGTATAAGGTTTCAAATGGAACGTAAACGGCGACTAATATCGTCTGTGACTGCTAATTGATCATGACTCATAAACACTTGTTAATGAACCTGTGTACAACATATTAGAGGTACAGTACACGTGTGCTGGTTTGTACCATGTCTATATAAGGATGGGAAGTGTTTTAACAGCCGGCGATATGCGAGCAAATTGTGAAAAGGTTCTTAAATCTTCGTTTGATGTTACGTGGTTAGGTGATAACCAATATTTAAATGGTTTAGCGAGAAGACGTGTCTTACGACGCCACTAACGTTATAATATCTAACGAGCGAAGGGCTTAGGGCGGTTGAAAACTAAGATTTACATACCAACGTGGGATTTAATCACCAGCGGACACATTATACCCGCAGTTCGGTTTATAACATTGAAGGAACGTAAAATGTGGAATGCATGCGTGCTACGACAGGGGTAGGTTTAGCGCGAAACGATTGCCCTAAAAGCGCTACTCGACCTCATAAAAACGAGCCGACTAGCTCATGTGAGGGCAATTGCAGCCAGGAGAACTGTTAAGTAGATTTCAAAGAACTGAATAAAACGTACGTTTGTGAAGTTTACACTAAGCTGGAAGTCTATAGCGCAGTAGCTGTTTTGCGACGTATAACATCATACATAACCTGGCATTGTGTGAAGCTAACAAGGTTTACTTAGCGGACCTGCCTCAATGTTAAGTTAACTTTATGCAACGCGTCTAACCTGTTTTGTTTGTATTTGATAAGGTTATCTAGTATTACAGTGTACTAGTAGCTAATTCATAGCTTAGAATAAGAATGGTTATATCGCAGAACGTTAGACGGTTTAGAAACCTATACTTAATTGAAGCTCTAAATCAAAGCAACATCACGGCACAGATACATAGAACGGATGTCTGCGGATCTTCGCTGAAAGCTCGACAATCCATGCCACGTTCATCAAAAAATAAATTACCATGCAAAACTGTTCCAACAGAAATTGCAATGTGGTGACAGTACATTGCGCAGTTTATAGCCATCCAGTATTTCTGGGTATGAATCAGGGCAGAGATGAAGGAGGTGTGATGCGATGACAGCGTGGGAGGGGCACGGCTGCGGGGTGCGCCTGCCCCGGGCTCTATGCCAACTAGAAGCGCCACTGCATCGTCAGATGACTGACATTAACCCTGCCATCGGATAACCCCGCACTACTTCTAATTCCCCCGAAGATAAGGTCCAATTTGAAACCCACGCCTTTTAATAATAATGTTGTATTGCCGTGTGAATGTCTCGCGCGTAGTCTGGTTTTTATAAGAAGCATCTCAAAGTCCGCTGTGCAAAGAATTCGCCCGAAATTGTTTTGGCGTATTGTGAGAAATGTTCACTGAACGTTTTTTTGGCAGCCCTCTATGTCTTTTTACACGGTTTTGTATTTAAGTTCCAGATTTAAGCAATAAAACATTGCGATTCGAATGTATTGCGGTTTGAAGAAATAAGTTTGAAGCTTTTGAAGCTGATCAAGGAGTTCAAGGTAGTTCACGGTCAAGCCTTAGAGAGAGAGAGAAACAAACCAATAATAGAAGAGGTTTCGTAAAAAGAGACTAGAGTGAAGGACTAAATCAAATACTGATAATATTTAACAAGAATTTCCATTGCTGGATTGCGATAACCTGACAGTCTTGTTCTTTATTTTCGAATAAATAATTGACCCGCTTCAAGAGCAATATTTAACGGTAGAACTAATAGCAGTAAAACAATTTTCAATGCTGTACAAATATAGTTGAATCTGTTTAATGCAAATCTACGCATGTCCTCTCGCATGCAATACTTGTTTACGTTAGACGTCTTGAGGTGGGCGTTTCTGAGTCACCGCGGCCGGCCGGAGATAAGATTATCAAACATTGAGTTTACGTTTTTTCTTCACGCAATGATAATATACCTAGCGTTTGCGTTCAATGAACGGCGCAATTGCCGAATGTGGGCCAGTGCAATTGAAGCTCGTGCAAGGTCAGCCGACCTGGTGACTAGACGCACTGCTCCCGATATTACGAATAATGAGGATTAAAATTAGAAAATTTTGTTCTGCGTATTCAGATCGAGTGTGCCCGAAGAGAATGCCCATCGCTCCACGAAGTGAGACTAAATCTGCACCACGATCTGCATTTGAATATGCCTCCATGCATTGTTCTACAACGCATTCGTCAACTGTCCTCGGGCGAAAATAATTGTATTATTCGCAACAAACAAGTATTCCACTTCCTAACATCCTGTTGGGAGCAACTGACCGCGAGGTCACCTTTATTATTCGTATGACATTAACGCATTTTCAGCCAAAAATAGCTCCAACATGACCTGCCTTACGGTTACGAGCTCGCAGGTCACAGGTCAATTATTCGCTTACATGCTCTTCCAAAATTGCCAGATCGGCATTAACGGGCTAACGGAGCATACAAACTGCAAATTAAGGGACTATTTTATCGACTAACCGTTCTTTGTAGTGCAAAGAGGTAGACTATTAGTGTAATTAGTGACGACTAGTAATCGGCTAGGGAGCAGAATCGATTAGGTGGCTACTTGTATACTAGAACTTGAACGAAACTGTGTAATTGTGCAAGATCCGGTGTTTAATCAGCAATACTTAGCGGAATAAGTGAAAGAGGTCAACGATGGTTGGATTTATGAGAGCTTATTGCTTCAATCTCTTACGATCGGTCAAGCTGGTTGATTCATCTCATCATTTGGGTATAAGAGCTATTTAAGGTCAAGGTATCTTCTTGTGCGGTTATGAAATGAACTTTTAATTGTAAGGATCGAGCTCTGGTCTAGACCGCGACATACACCTTTCAAATCTGCGTGCGGCCTTCTCGTCGCCAATGTGGTTTTGAAACCGAAAGTAGAGTCGTGTTTGATGAACCGGCGCGGCGTCTGCCATTAATTAGCGAAATGGATCCAGCGAGAACTGTGTCGTCGGTGTCGCTGATATCAAAAGCTTCTCATTAATTAGAAGGCAAACGATTTCACCGCCCCGGAGCAAAACTTCAACCGCAAACCTTGTCGCTGACACTGAAAACTGGATCAGCGACACGAATAACTAGCCACGTTGTAAAGTTGTTGCAAGTTTTTATCTGAATAACTGCAGATGAATAACGAAAATAGTCAATAGGTGACCACGCTAAGCATAATTAGATACCAGAATGAACGTCCACAGTTATACTATCCTCATTCACAACAAATTGGAGGCAATAAGCACTTTTGAACACACGTGCAATGACTAACGGACATAAAACTGTGCACGTCGATATTTAACTACATACTAATCTTTGACGAGGTGGATACCTAGACGTATGAGCGAGTGGCGCATCAGTGCAAAGAATAGCACACAATAGATGTGCCAAATTATATCAAGTGTCGATGAGTAATTGGCTCAGACAGCCCCTATGGTACATCCCGGCTCATTTGTGAGCATTAGTTGAGAAGGTAGGTTAATTGTGCTGTTACTAGATATAACACTAGCTTGTTGACAGCCGGCTTGGCCGCGACTCTCAAATGATGCCGCAAGAAATGATAGATAGATAGATAAACTCTTTATTGTTCACACCACAAATAACAAAACAAATGATGACCAATTTATAGACAGGCCAATTTATCGAATGAAATTATTTAGCAGAATTTATTCTGAGACGGTCTGATTGTCTTATTTTTCGAGATCATTTGGGACACGATGTTCTAAGCTCTAAGCCTAAGTATTGTGCGGAAGCGTAGTACGTGGTCGAGTGTCGACTGGCAGCGAGACGTGTGTGACAAATGGAATTCTGAATGAGTCTGCATTCTGCTAAGTGGTGCTACTTGGTTGCTTCCCGGTAAGCTCAGCAACGGCAAGCTTAGAAACACAAATTGACATTCCTAACTAGAATTAAAATATGAAGGGAAAATTCGCACCGAGTAAAAGCAATTTTTTCATCATTCTGATTTACTTAACGGTCTTACGAGGATAAGGAGATTGCGTCACAAAAGGGACAGTGGGCCGTGAATAGGCCGAGCCTGACGTCATGGACAGCCCGCCGCTGAAGCGAGACTATTCGCACCACCCACCGCCGGAGACACTTGAAAGGGATTCTCCAATTTGGTCGTGTTTGACGATAGATCAAGTTACTCGAGCGAACGGTCAATATTTGAGGGAATATTCGCGGAAAACGCCTTGCCTTGGCTGTTGCTGAATGTTTTCTTGATTGCCGTGATTTTGATAAACGTAGTTATTATAAAGATTACCTACTTGTTTTGAATTCGTTGTTATGATCGATAATATTCATATAGCCATGATGAGCTGTTGATTGAATATTTATTTTCATACGACGTAAAATAATCTAAGCGCCAAGCACCCAGATATTATAAATCGACTTTTATTATAATTTCGATCTCATTTCGTTTCCGCAGTATCAGCTGAATATACCTAGTATGTATTTAGTACTTTTTGATCCTATATCTGAATGCAAGAAAAGCCGTGTTCTGGCAGCCTCACTTAAACCACATATCAGTAACTAATTACCATTAGGTGGGCAATAGTTGAACTCTCAAACTTATCAAGCATGAAATCGGATTAGCGACTACATTTAATAGGTACAGCCGCGCTGTCTGAGCAAAGCGACCAAGCCTATGACATTATAGACGTTAAAATTGACAGATGGCACAATGGTCACGGCTTCCCATAGGCCGCCGGCGGTGGGCGCGCCCCGGGGCCGTCGACCGCGCCCGTCCGCTGATTGCGCACACAAGTGCAACGTAGCCGGCTGCAGGGCTGCCCTACGCTTGCATCTCAAGAAGAACAGATACACAGTCAAATGTTGTTGTCCCAGATAGACATGGTCTTTCTTGCAAAGTGTAACTGCAATTACAACTCATTTTATTGGCCCAAGAGCAAACCCTTTCTGGATTGCCAGAGCAATTCGACTACCTCACCCCGGCGACAGCCGAAGCCGAGGACCGTAAAAAACACTCATTTTGCGCGACTGTTTTAGCGTCTAGTCAAAATATGTACACACTATCTTTTCGCCCGCGGCTTCGCTCGCATTTCATAGCCTATGGCACATAGGGATAATGTAGCTTTCTAGTAGTAAAATATTTTTTAGAATCGGTTTAGTAGTTTCGGAGATTACCCCCGACAAACAAACTTACAAACTCACAAATGTTACCTCTATTATTAGTAATAACTAGCTGCGCCCCGCGGTTTCACCTGCGGTTAAAAAGTATCCTATGTGCTATTCTAGACTATAATCTATCTCTGTACCAAATTTCATCCAGATCTGTTCAGCCGTTCTGGCGTGAAAGAGTAACAAACAAACATCCATCCATCCATCCATCCATCCATACAAACTTTCGCGTTTATAATATTAGCAGGATTAGTATAGATATTAAACTAAGTACTACAATACGGCGATCTCGGTGGCAAGCAAATAAGGCAGCGAATACGAAACGCATTCGTGTTTTTGCATAAAAATTCAATAGAGTTAATTTTTAGAGATGTGGAACATTTTTATTTTGATTTTGACCTTTTTTTTGTGTTACAAATATAGGTCACTCAAGTGAGGCAGCCCTGCATGCATATGGAAGCAAATCGTCATGCTTGCAGTTCCCGATTGATAAGAAGCTCTGAATTAGAGACACAATGGCTTAAAGCTGAGCATGAGATGAAGCTATGACTAATTTAAGAGCTTTTGGAACATTATCAGTATCAGGATTTCTTGCCTCCAGAGAAATTAAGTGTATTTTAGAAGCTTAAATGTTACAGATATTAGTTATATGTATTAGTGTATTTGAAATAATAATCAATAGTTTATGTGAAAACAGAGACTTTTCTTTACATTGAGATATAGATTTGTATAGAATGTACAGAATTCATTAAAATCACCTGCACCGCTGCACAGCTGCAATTAGCTAAATTCGAAAACGCAACTTAAGAATTTGTGGGCTTGTGTTCATTGAATAATATTTAAATTCCATTATTCGAACAAGTTTGGTCTCTATAATAACTTAAGGATCATAGATTGTTGACACAACAACCTTATACAAACAGATAATAATGGCCATTGAACTCTACTAGTTGTTTTGACTGTTTTGTTAGTGCCTGATTTCTAGCAACTTGTGAGGGCCTGTGATACCATGACCACTTAACAGTTATATTTCAAATTCTTATCACATAGTCCATACTAATATCCATACACTTTATTATGATACACTCTTGTTGTTTGTAAACATAACAATGAATCACTACACAAAGTTGTAGTATACTATTATTTACACTGTGCCCAACTAATATAAAATTTTAATTTACATTTTCATTCACTTTAACACACATTGTTTGGCTTTGGAAATCTCTGTTCAGAATTATATTAAGAGAGCTCAACTCAGTTGTTTATGGGTTTGCATACTTTAGAGTTGACTAAATGGGTATAATTAAGTTTAGGGGTAAAAATGCATGTGATTTTTTGGTATGTTTCTTGATAAAATAGCACTCAGCGTACATTATAAACAGTAACATACCTTGCAGTCTTTATGTCGGTAACACCATGTGCATCCAAATACCAGCACTAAGGCGGTGACAACCAGCGCCAGCGCTGGTATTGCTGCATAGAGTCCCCCCTCTGTTGCCCAGCCTTCCAATATTGTGCGCCCATCTGAAAATATTTGTGCTTACAATTCTAAAGCTAAAAGGTAAGAACTAAGGGAAATAATGGAATGGTAGAGGTACAGTCAGGATTGTAGCCAAGTCTATGCTTCCTTACCAACCAAGCGAGTGTTAGCGAGTGAAGCATCTCTGTTGCGTTTTTGACAAAAGTCCTTTTGTGTATCTGGATTTCTGTCCAAATTCAGTCTGATCTCTGTCTTTGTCTACAGGTTGCATTTCATAACGGATTCTCTTAAAAACTATGTGAGTTGGTTTGATAATTATAAGAATTGAGGAAAATAGAAGTTTTTCAAAATGGCATTTTTTTTTATTATTGAACCTGCTCACAAAATGTTACGAGAAATGGTTGAGGAATGCAAACTGAAGTAGAGGACAGACACCGGTGGAGAGGTCTCCAGCTCATGAAGCCACTAGTTTTATGCAGCTATTTTAGCAGCTGCAGTTTGGGTTGTATGGGCAAGAGAAAAAACATGGACATGAGTGTTACTATGACTTGTTTTGTGTCTTCCATGGCATCCTGACCAAAGAAACCTAAATAATCTACAATCATAGCTCCCTAAACTATGAGTCTAGTAAAGTCCTATCATAAGCTTTTATTATCATTTTACATTTTTTTATAACATAGATATGATGCAGTAACCAGCTTTATGTTTAATTTTAGATGGGGCATAATCTTTTTTAAAAAAAACATACCAATAAAAATACTATAGGTAACATTTTTAGTTACTATTTATTTGCACAAAATTAAAAAATGAATATAACTAGCTACACCCAGCTGTTTTATCCACTGTTCCACAGCAACCATTAATTTTTCGGGATAAACACAGGACCTATGTTCTTTTCGATGCCTCAGACAACATACATCCAAAATTTCATGATGACTGGTTCAGTAGTAAAGTGAGTAACAGTAACAAATAAATTATCTTTCGCATTTAAAATATTACATAAGATTGAGATGAAATTTTGGTACTGGAGAAAACACTCTTGCATTTTCAAATCTGTAGTTGTTTCAAAAGTAAAAACAAAACATTGTTACCTACCTACTTATCAGAGTCCAAAAAAGTATTATAAACTGTTCAAAAGACAAATTTCAGTTCAGGGGAACATTTGGAACTGTCTTGTAACTAGCACATGGCAAGGAACAGTGTTTTACACCAGACACAGGTGGCATGTGATGCAAAGACAATAACATGGATATTAGGTATAAATATAGCAAAACAAAGATTTTCCAGTTTTAGAGGAAATTGTGTGGATCAAATTTGTGAGTAGATTTTGTGAAAAACATGTTTTATTTCACAGAAATGACTCACCGTGAGGGTAGTCCTGCGGCGTCGGTCGCACAGGCAATCCGTATCCACATTGTGAGCCGGTCAAGGCCAAGAATAACACCACCCATAGCATACTCATCATTGTCACATTATTTGCACAAGCGAATTATTTTTCTTTTCATTATTTATAATTATCATACACAACAAAATATACACGGTCCATGACAGGTTTGCACTTTTTGGGATTTACCATACACCAAGAGATTATTTCACAAACTTTTTGCACTATAATATCATGTCCACTCTCAAGATTATTTAATACACTTAAAACTTAATTTTTATTGTAAATTTAACGCACATTTACATATAAATTGCGCAACCCACAGCTGTACAGAACGCCATTTTTCTTAAATCAGTGCTGCAAGCAACAAAGTATTTTTTCTACCATTCAGTTTTATTTATTGCTCCCATCATTTTATATTGGCAATACAACGAAACCTCATTTCTATCCGAGAGTTTTGGCGGGAACCGAAAAGATGGTGTCGTGTTTTTGTATTATTTTCTAAAACTTGTGATTCTTCGAGTGTTAAAGTGTAATAATGGTGGATTATTAACGTTTATCGGTTCGTCAACGTGCATGAGTGTGGGCAAATGATACAAACATCGCGAAACGCGATTTTTCGTGTTCTCTACAAAACTTCACTTAAAGTTTCAGTAAAGTATCCATAACTTTACTGGAATGGGGAAAGGGGAGGGATTCATCGTTTTCATCATCACCTCATCATCATCATCCCATCATCTGTTACTGAAGGAAAAATTATTACTAAGAATCCGACTGAAGGACGAGTATCCATGGTCATGAATAATTTAAAAAAAAAAAATCATTTCTATCCATAAAAAAAATTACGTCAACAACTTTGTAACTGTTACTGTCAAAGTCAAAGTCATTGTCATATCGGTTATCTAAAAAAAAACAATGAAAAATCTAAAAAAAAATATATTTTTTAATTCCAAATCTGAAAAGTGAAAATGTGTCACTCCTAGAGCAAAATTATAATGTTTTTGGCCAAAAATATTAGTATTCATTCATAAAATCTGCTACAAATGCTCGTAAACTTAGATTCAAAACACAAATAACCTCAAAACACATGTACGGTATCAGTGGTTTGTGTAGTAATCGAGTAGTTAGATTATGTAGTGTACGGTTGTCGTCGAGTACCAGTACTAAGAAGTTATTGGAATTTCTAGCTGATATGCCGAAAGTGAATTCAGCTCGAATTGCCGACGCGCAACGCCAAAGGCAGAACATTTCAAAGAAATCTGACAAGTACGCTCCAAGCACGGTATACCTGCAGGTGATAGGATCAGGAGCGAGGGGGTCTCCTAATACGTTATACCTCTTCACAGATCAAAAACGGTATGTCGTTTGATTAAAAAATATACTTGCTCACATTTAGTAAAATTCAGCTCTTTATTTACATAATCTAAATGAAAAGTTCATCACCATCATTTAAAATCTATTTGTTGACTACTGAAACAACTCTCTTGAATAGAATATCATTGAGTTTGATGTATACACAAAGCAGTTTTTTAATGCAGCTACTTATAGTATGATACTCTACTTAGTTGTTGGAGAATATTTTAGGCTCTTAGACTTCATTACCACTGACTGGTAAGTAGTTGTAAAAAGACCTAGCAATGAGCCAAAGTCTGTTATTTTCTTCCTTACTTTAGCACACTTATTTTATGGGTTGAAGACAAAAAAAGTAACACAATATTGATATTGTTCACACAACCATACAGAGAAATTGGTTGCTGGAAGAATATTGCTTGATAGCAATGAGGCTTCCAGTTTAAAGCATAGTAAATAGTACTGCATATTGTTTTGTCACCAGATCCTGTACCTGTGGCTTCACATATGTTTTATAGCCTATTTATTACTATTTGGGGGGCTGAGCTACCCACGTCCGTAGGAGTGTACTCTATTCTGATTCCCTACACGTGGTCCTCGGGTAGTGCTAACCGGGTAGCAAACTCTAGTGGGAGGCTTCGGCCGTGGCTAGTTACCACCCACCGGACCAAGCCATGCCGTGAAATGACCTAGTCGTGTTTCGGGATGTAGTCCGGTGTAACCGTTCCGAAGACGGGTCTAAGCAGTAGCGCACTTGTAGCGCCTCACTCAACTGCCGTCTTTGTACTTCTTCACTCTACAAAACTTCAAGGCTAGAGAGAATAAGTACCTTATAGGTTGTTGTGCTCCATCTTAGACCACAACGTCGCTTAACATCAGGCGAGTTGGTGGTCAAACGCCGACCTATTATACATAAAAAAAAAAATAGCCTATTATAGCACTCAGTGATTTAACTTTCTGTTAATTTAATAAAAGATTTTTTAAATCAGACCTGTAGATCCGGTTATTACCCTTACAAACAAATATGTTAAAAAAACCTCTATAAAATAATTGTAGTGTAGATTTAGTTGTTTAGACACTATGTTCTGCATCCAGGTATCTATTCAACTGTGGAGAATGTACACAACGACTTGCTCATGAACACAAGGTGAAACTATCAAAGCTCGATCACATATTCATCACTGGTAAAACTTGGCAAAACATCGGAGGACTTCCTGGACTGTCACTGACACTGCAAGATGTGGGGGTTCCAAATATCACATTACATGGGCCGGAGGGCTTGGTAAGACTAGCTTAGATATGTTACCAATTTTTTAAAATGGGATTCATTTATTTTTATTAAATTAAACAGGAACTATTTCTCAATACTGCATTTTTCCATTCCATATATTTCCAAAAAGTACCTAGTATATTTTAATTCCATTTTCCTGTTGATTTCTACCTTTAATTTTTACTCGTGAATTCTACTCTAGGATGAACTCTACAATGCAACCAAAAGATTTGTCATAATGAAAGATATGAATGTGACCATGGCAAAATGCATTACCAGTCAAGACTTTGAAGATAACGCTCTTACTGTCAAATACATTTTATTGTAAGTATGTAGTTGCCATTCAAGTAAACAGTCAATTTACCTGTAGCATTAATAAAGCCACCATTTTTAGTTCTAACATACACCTAGGGCTCATTTTATTTGCATGCGGATGGCTCGTGTGCATGTTCCTTACCACAGTGTGTACGGGCCACATGATAGATAATACATGTATAGGCCATACCAGACTATTCCTGCTAACACTCCCGAAAGCGCAGATACGCCATTCCTATTGGCCAAAGCGCCATTAACAACCAATAGTAACACTTTCGTCCTTGGCAAAAGTATAGTAATTATGAAATCATAGTGTGCGGGCGGTTCGCACACGGGCGGCTATCCGCGTTAAGAACAGAGCCCTAACATCCACCTTTTGATGGTTACCATGCACTTGTACAATGTCCATACTTCAAATGAGATTGGAGAGAAACTTAAGGGCCTCACTATTCTTATCTATCATCATATTTTCTACAGTTTCCATCAAAGATTTCCATTGAAATCTTTTTAGTTCCTTTCGAGCACATCTGCAGAAACATAAGTTTTTTTTTTTCAATTTTTTTCAAATTCAAATTCTTTATTTGCTCATACAAGTGGTTTGATCTATGTAATATGATTTCCATTTCAGAGGGCCTCACGATAGTCTCATATCTTACGAGAAGCCAGCAGCTAAAAGGCCAAAACTGGAAAGCGTAGACAAGGAGTTTGCAGAGTTCATCCATGATGATACAGATTACTACAGGTCTTCAGTAAAAGAGTCAGAGTCTTCAACTTGTAAAAAAGAGAAAGTTAAGCCAAAACCCAAGGATAAGGATTCTGAAAAAGGTAATATTTATTAACTGTTACACAGTTAGGTATTTATTTCGTCGGCAAAACATAGAGATGTAATAAACTTTTGATTAAACTACACATGTCGAGTCAGCGCGCGAAAACGCAGCACGAAAACGCTGCGTTTTCGCAGCTCAGATCTGAATAAGCCTTAATATGCTAGGGCCTAGCATATTATTGCTTGTCCAGTTCTGTCTGGCGCGTGCGCTGCTTGCGGGCTGCCTATGAGGTGCGCGCGCGCTGCATGCGCGCAGTTGCTGATATTTGTTTGGTGCGCCCTTGGCCTAAACCACGATGAGGCAAGAAGCCCGATCTCCAACTCTTGCCCTCACCTTATTATTGCAAAATGTATCCAGAACAGTAGTAAATAAAAAGCATTTTTGAATGCCTACTATGTACTTATACAGCACATTTACTTTCCCGCCCCTGTAAAAATATGCCAATGGGTGCGCCGCTTTGGCGCAATGTACGCCAAAGCAGGCGCTTTCGCCAAATCTGGACGAGTCCTGAGATTAACAGCATAAGCAAGGCGATAGCTTCAGCATCCTAAATGGCCTTAAAGGGTGTTTAAGCGTGTTAGGCACGTAGGACACTAGCACTAGGCGAGTCTTGTTTTTACCCGACTGCGTAAGAAGGAGGGTTATGTTTTTCGAGTGTATGTATGTATGTGCGTATGAGGTTTCTTTGGCACGGCCTACAACCTAAACAACTTGATGGATTTCGACATGTGAGACGTCATTTGAATCATATTAATACTGCATGGAAGTGACAGGGTACGATATTTAGCAGCCAGGTTTTTTGTTTTTCTTTTAATAAAGGTACTTGTTTAATTTTTTTTTTGTTCTATTTGTTTTAAGCCGAAAAACTTTTACTGAAAGCAGAAAGGGTTCTACATAACCTGGATAAGAGGTCTGGCTGCACCGTCGCCTTCATATGCACTCTGAAGAAACGTATGGGCACTCTAGACTTGGCCAAATGCGTCGAGATGGGTGTCAAACCTGGCCCGTTGCTTGGACAGCTGAAGAACGGTCACGATGTAGTTTTGCCCGATGGCAAGCTGGTGCTTTCTAAGGATGTGAAGACACCTGATGACCCAGGACCTGTATTCATTGGTGAGTTACTCCTATTCATCAACACCATAGTGATTCCTGTAATCTGTATCTCTTGTCCTTTGCCAATTGCATTAATTTGTTACCTGGAAACTTAGCAAAAGATATACGCAGTAATAGGTACCATGTCAAATACGAATATTCGACATGTTGGAAAAGGTTTCAAAAATAATACATTTAAAATTACAATAACTGTGAATCTATCTTCAAATAAACCATTGCATAACAATTCTCAAATCCGCGGCTGAGTAACGGCGCGCTTCTCGCTATGTATAAGCACTGCGTTTTGTTGCCGTTTCCGAAGTTTTAATCTTGAATCTTTGTTATGGCTTATCAAAACATATTGGACTAGAAACGTTGTTAACGTGTTCCAGTAATGGAGGTTCCGGATATATCGTACCTGAAGGAGTTGGAGTTCGCGTCGCATTTCGACAATGGGGCCAATCCCCCGGAGAACATCCCCACGCTCATCGCTCACTTCACGCCGCCACACGTCTTCAACCACCCCACGTCAGTTAACAGTACAAAGAGTAAAATATTTACTTCTCTTCTCTCTGATTCTAGTTAAAAGTGCAAGTTGCGGCACTCACCAATGTCATGTAATCAACAACTGCAGGGCTAGCACGAGGCGAAGACAAATTGTCTTCCTACCGTTTTTATCAGTGCTTAGGTGTGGACAAAGGTAGAATACTGATACGTTTGTCTCTTTCTCGCGCAAAAAAAACGGAAGACAATTTGTCTCCCTGCAGCTGGACTGCATACTAACTTACTTTATCTTATATCTTTAAATGAGCAATTCTTGTATATATATATATATATATATAATTGGAATCTCGGAATCGGCTCCAACGATTTTCATACAATTTAGTATATAGGGGGTTTCGGGGGCGATAAATCGATCTAGCTAGGAATCATTTTTAGAAAATGTCATTTTATTCGTGTTTTATCGATAATCAACTTAAACATAAACTTGGAAGAAAAATAACAAAAAGGAGGCGTTTGAGTAGTCTCAACTGAAAAATATGACTCTTCCTGACATCTATTGGCGAATATTAATACTATTTTTTGTGAGCAACTAATTGCTTTAACGACACAACAGCAGATGTTGTTGTTAAGTAACACGAAGTCAATGAGTGTTTGCTTTGAGGTTAGACTAAAATCAATTGTTTATTTTCCAAAAAAAAAAAATTTAAAAAAAAAAATTACCGAGCAAAGCTCGGTCATCCAGGTACTAACAATTAATTAAGCACACAAGCACAAGTACTTACTTACTTATTGGCGCAGCGACCCAAACGCCACTCTTCTCTATTTTAAGCTAGTTCATCAACTTCAAGTTCTCGCAGGTCTTTAGCTACATCATCCTTCTGTCTATACCTTGGAACGGCCGACTGGCAAGATCTGATGATCAAGTACTTATTCAAATATGATTTACAAGTAGATGATGTCGGGACTAAGTACGCGGTCCAGTGCCGAGTAGGCCTTCAGTCTCACTTATAGAAATTTGGAGTCAAATAGATCTAGATATGTTTAACTTTGTTATGACGTACAAGGTGACATATGAGGTGAAAACTGCAGGAGACCGCCAGGCCTGAAAATTACTATACTAATTACAGCGATAAAAACAACGCTTTTAAATTGAGAATGAAAGAATAAATGGTGAGTAATTTACTTTATAGATACCGAGCATTCATGGCGATGTTTGGTCCGACCACCCGCCACCTGGTCCTCAACTCCCAGAACAGCTGCCTCGGCTCGGAAGCCGTGCACCGCACTCAGCACAAGCTAAATCTCCTAGACTCCGAGATATTCCCGTTACTGAAGGACGCGAGCGTGCCCGCTGTTTGGAACTCGAGTCCGACGCACAACAATGACAGCCCGACGAGACGCGGCTTGGAGGATCTTAAGAATAAGGTATTCATACTTATGGCTAGGCATGCTCTTCTTCACTAGGTAAAAGGAGCCATCCATAAATTACGTCACATATGATAGTCATGATTTTTTAACCGTCCCTGTCAGAGGTGGTACATGTCATAATTTTGTGAGAGATGGGGATCTCTTGTTACATACAATGTCATACTTCGTTGACTTCCTCTCCTACTAGTTTATCTCCTCCCTCGTAATTTGTTGCCTCTAACACGAATGACTCCTCGTTTTGTTATTCATTGTTTGTCTGCATTGTTTACGCTCGAAAAGCTCGTCGGCTGAAACATCCTCGTGTAAAATAGGTGGCTTTCATCCCTTGTTGAACAATCTACTATTTCTAGTGTATAGTTGGTGCTGCATATATGGTGGTTGCTGTCATTTCCGAATTCACATCAATCAACACAAATCAATCGCACTTAATCCATTCATACGTTTTGTTGATAAAGTTTAGTTGAACCTTGTCAACAATTTAATAAATTGCATGATACTTGGCTTTGCTTCGCTTATTTTGTGAGTTAACTAAAAGCTTTTAGTGTTTCTAAGCCAGGTTTAGTTATCTATGTTTACTTTGTTATCTGTGGACATTAACCGCTATATTACAGTGCATGTGGTGTGCATTAACTTGGTGTGCTTGGCTTCTGTGGTGGTACATGTAAAACGGTATTATAGATCGCGGTGGCCCAGTTCCAGAATATTATAAACATGGAGGGGTCCAAGGGAGACGGGCAGACGAGCAAGGAGGACGACAAGCTAGAACTGGTGACCGCCCGGACACTGACCATATTCCAGTTGAGGCCTAAGAGACAGGTGGACAGGTGGGTTTTTATTGTGTTTTACTATCACTTTGATCTCGAAGCAGATATTCTATCCGTACGTCATTAACTTCTCTAAAGTCTGCCCGAAGGGATTCCTAAACTCCTTATTAAGAACTACTAAGAAGTGGAACGCACTTTTTTTTTGCTCCCCCGTTCAGGGGAATTTGACCCAACGCCATTTTTTTAGGATTCCGCGCTCACTGAAAGCAGTAGGTCGTTTAGGTAGAGGACATTTATACAAACAAAAAATTATAAGTAATACAAATAATGTACTTACCCTAATAAAGTGTCACGTCCACGAAATGTGTTAAAGATTGTTAACTATAAGGAGTATGAAAATTATTCAAGTTCGCCTAATGCTGTACTCTAAAGCACTCTGCTGACCTATATAAACAGTTTCTATGGGTAGTATTTATTTAAAAGCATTATCATAATAGTATAAAAGGTTACTTGTTTTATTTTGGTAAATAAACTATTTTCTATTCTAATTCATTCAAAATGATTGATTTTTATGATTTTCATAATATTTTCATAAGACCTATGTACATTATTTTCATCAACCCCGTCCGTCCAAAACCAGTCTGCCAAAGCCGACTGGAAACAAAAACAAACCATAAATTAAATTATAAAAAAAGTGTAAAGACAAACTTTTTCATCCTTTCAAAACTATTATTGGTACAACTCAAATTGTATAATGTACTCATATTCATCAGATCAGCCGAACCCAAGCTCCACATCCAAGACTACATCCAGGAAACAATGGACGTGGACGGTTTCGTGAGCTCTCTCGAGCAGTTCAAGCGCATGGTCGAGAACATGCGGTACGCGAGACTCGACTCTCAGCATGAGTACCCTAAAGTCGTTTTTCTCGGGACAGGGTCTTGTATACCGAGCAAGACTAGGAATACGAGCGCAATCGTTTTGCAGATCAAGTGAGTATTTTTATTATCTGACTAGTTAGTGATGTGTCCGAAATGTTTAATTCTGATATTACGACCCGCAGCCTTATTACAAGAAAAATAAGGTTGCGGGTCGCATATCAACATAATTTAAAAGAGATCAAACGCTTACATAAAGTTGTGAAAAATCGCAAACTGTAAAATTGCTCTGAATAACAAAGTTTCAGCAAAAATATCATTTTGATCAAGATTTCACAATTTGATTCAGAAATGTAACAAAATACTCTAATCTAACCAATCATAAGGTTCACACTCCTAAAACAACATAATTTTCAGTGAAAACCAGTCGATACTAATGGACTGTGGTGAGGGCACGTTCGGTCAACTGGTTCGTTTCTATGGTCCGAAGAAAGTGAACTCGTTCTTGAGAACACTAACTGGCATCTACATTTCGCATCTGCACGCCGACCATCATATTGGTAAGATTTAATTTCTTTCACATGCTAGAATTGCTCAGTTTCATTCATTCTTTAGCACGAAGGTACAGATCTCATGAAAAGTTGAGAAGTTTGCCTGGGCCTGTTTTATGTAATTTTTAGGGTTCCATACAAGATAGTAACAAGGAAGAGTTATGGTGAGACTTATGTCTTTCTGTCTCTATTTCACAGCTGATCTGATTATTGAGCGTTTTGGTGGTTGTAAACAGACTGTAATTAAAATACTACTTTCATCATCATCTATTTTCCTCCACCTGCTGAGTAGGTTTTCTCTGTAGCGCATAATCCTTTCTGGTCGCGTGCCAATCTCATCCTCTACCTTCCTACCGTCTTCAACTGAGCTGAGGAATTATGATATTATCAATTGTTTGGTAAAGATAGTGCGGAAAATGTTTACCATGCTTGACAACATGCAATGGGGTAGGCTGAAAATCAGCTCTGTGCGAACCTCTCCTACGCAGAACAATTATTTATTTATTTAAAACATTATTTCTCAGGACTGATAGGAGTGCTGCAAGCCCGACGCGAAGCCTTCAAGGAGTCGGAGCTGCCGTACGAGCCGCTGTACCTGCTGGCGCCCGGACAGATCATCACGTGGCTCTCGGTCTACGACCACCAGTTCGAGCGGATCAAGACTGACTTCACGCTCATACCCAACCAGAACCTTTTGGTGAGATTACACACTCTCAGGTCTGATAGCAGAGCAGCCGTACGAGCCGCTGTACCTGCTGGCGCCCGGACAGATCATCACGTGGCTCTCGGTCTATGACCACCAGTTCGAGCGGATCAAGACTGACTTCACGCTCATACCCAACCAGAACCTTTTGGTGAGATTACACACTCTCAGGTCTGATAGCAGAGCAGCCGTACGAGCCGCTGTACCTGCTGGCGCCCGGACAGATCATCACGTGGCTCTCGGTCTACGACCACCAGTTCGAGCGGATCAAGACTGACTTCACGCTCATACCCAACCAGAACCTTTTGGTGAGATTACACACGCTCAGGTCTGATAGGAGAGCTGTTGTACGAGCCGCTGTACCTGTTGGCGCCCGGGCAGATCATCACGTGGCTCTTGGTCTACGACCATGAGTGCCGGAGGGAGTAAAGCCGAAGGCACGCACCAATTTGTTCATTGTGTGAACATAATGTGCGTATTTAATGTCATCTGCTACATAACTGGTGCCTGGTATATGGCTTCAGACTCATCCCCTGTCACATTTGAGACTAAATATCGTCCGTCGGAAGAATTTTGTTAATTTGGTTTTTGCTAATGTGGCTACGGAACTCTTAAAGGAGCGTGTGACGACACGCACTTGACGAATTTTTAATCAATAAGTCTTTATTAAATTTCATTCTTCTGGTTTTACTCGAAAATAAATTGGTGCATGGAGTTCAATTGTTTTTTAAACTTAAAATTACACTTCACTGTAATGTTGTAAATGTGAAAGTTTGTTCGAAGGTGTGTTACTTTTACAGCTCAACGATTTACACATTTGCATGCCTTTTCAGAATCAAGAGCCGGCCACGCCCAGCGAACATCCGAACCAGCACGAGATATCGCCCGCGGTGCTCGCCAGCATCGGCATACAGAACATCCGCACGTGTCTTGTGAACCACTGTCCCAACGCTTTCGGCGTCACTATAGACGTTGACGGAGTTAACAAGCTCACCTACTCGGGCGATACTTTGCCTTGTGAAGAGCTTATAAAGTTAGGTAAGTATTTACTGCTTATTTATTTCTCATTACATCTATTCTTACAGGAATTACCTAATACAAATACGAGTAGTCAACATTACATTAGGTACTACCAAAACAATAAAAATTAGCTTACAAAAGTTATTCAAGTTGGGATTTACATTAAAATTAGTAAGTATTCTATTTGTCCAAATAAATAATGTCAATTTTTAATAATTAAATTACGTCAATAAACAATAATTAAATTAGGTATGTCATATTATAATAATTAAAGTCAATGATTATTCCCATCGTAACAGAACAAGAATAATGCCGCCTTATTAAATTCTGAAATAGAATACACAAACAGGTCTATTTCCTCTGCCACTCGATTTAGTGCCTGCAGCATCCGAGCCAATGGAGTCTTAGCGAGGAAGCGAGTCTGAAAGAGATCACCGAAAGTTTCATTAATAAGAGTTGTTGCGAGTTTTTAGAATAATTTATACTGCTTTTAAAAGGTAGATAAAGTTATTTTCAGTTTGCATAGTGTTGTAAAGAAGGTGCAGGTCGCACACGACCTCGTTTGGTCGACGACAGTGTAATAGATCGCGGGTCAAACTTATACAAAATGCAATGCTATAACTAGAATAGAGGCCTATACTCTGCGGTTGAGAGAGCGCAGTCGATCACGATCGTCATTGTCGCTTGTTTTCATGCTATGACCACACATTGGTTATACATATTAGCAATAATCTGGCATTTGGGGCCAAGCCGCAAATGTGGCCAAGACATTTTTGGCAAAAAAGTTGATATTGAGGCCAATGTGTCACGCAGTAAAAAGATTCAAAATTGACCATTTCGAATTGGAGCCCAGCTTGGACGCAAATTTGAATCCAATGTGAGGTCGCAGTATCAGGTTGGGAAAAATTGCAAGAAAATCTCTCAAGGACCTGTTATTACAAAAATACGTGTATGTTCTTTGAAGGCGACTTTGTTTTAAAATGGAACCTGAATCAACATCCCCAGGTCAGAACTCAACCCTCCTAATCCACGAAGCGACGATGGAGGACGAGCTGGCTGACGAGGCTCGCATGAAGATGCACTCCACCACGAGCCAGGCCATCGAGGTCGGGCGGCAGATGAACGCGCGGTACACGCTGCTCACGCACTTCAGCCAGAGATACGCGCGCCTGCCGAGACTCAACGCGCACATACTGAACGATAACAAGACTGTCGGCATCGCTTTTGATAATATGCAGGTGCGTGGATAAATTAGCAGTTACATATTTAAAAAGTATTTCGGTGTATGGCTGGTGCATGGCGACAGGCTCGCCCCCTGTCACATTTGGGACTGAATATCGTCCGGCGAAGTGTGGGCGTTGTATCACACCTCTGCCTTTCCTCTCGGGGGAAAGGCGTGACGATAAATTATGTATGTGCAATGTATTGAATTCACCGAGCAGAGCGATGTATCAGAGTCTACTGAAACATCTCGGCATTTGATTGTCTGACGATAACTTGAGTATCGTTGATCCAAACTTCATGAAATTTTGCAGGAAAATAGTTGCAAATACAATTTTTAAGATCTTATATGAGCGGAATTGGATGAGGAGGCATGGAACTGTGCGAGGTCTCCGTTCGAGGCGAACTACTAGTAGTAACAGCATTGAGTAAAGTTTAGATAGATAGATAAACTCTTTATTGTTCACACCACAAGTAATACAAAATAAGAAAATAATTTTTATTAATATTTATTCTATAGTGTAACAACTGGCGGCCTTATCACTAAAAGCGAACGTGTGGTTAACGTTACGTATGTGAACGGATAACGGAGTATGTAAAGACGCATCGACACTTGTGCACACTGCGCCTATCTGTTTGTGTTTACATTTTTCGAGGTTCGCATTGTGTACGGATCATGCGCGTGCTCACGTGTCTATCCACCTCTAGCGGAGATCATGAAATATTTTGTTGAAGTGACCAAGCCTTATTTATACAGTTATAGGGCAGTGCTGGCACTGTTCTTAATTGATCGGTAAAATAAAGTTTCAAATCGACCAATAATTAAATCGACAAATTTGTTCGGACCATATACAACATCCACAAGATTATCGGTTTTCGAATCGATCGACTAAAAACGGTTCACATGTGCTTGTAACTATTGCGTTTCCGCTCCATCCAAAAAGTTGTACTAAATATATTGTTATTTTTAGATATCTATGGGCGACCTCGAGCTACTACCGCACATGTACGCTCCTCTCCAGCTAATGTTCGCCGAGCACTGCGTCGAAATGGAGATGAAAGCGATGCACAGAGCAAAACAAAAGAAGCAACGGCCACCCACACCCTCTCTGCCCGGTACCACAGACTACACAGATAATGTTGCCAGTACGTTAGTACGAAAAAGCGTAGCTAGCAATCAGAATAGCAAGAAAAGCGTAGATAGTCAAAATCATTCGAATGAGGAAAATGGAATAAATGTTGATAGTAGTACGAGTAAAGAGCGGGCAGAAGTTAGCGGTAGCTAGCTTAGTTTTAATAGTAAGAGTAGCTTTTTTGGATTGTTAAGTAAATTTGAAATTTGGCCTCGTCGGACCTTAATATTGAAATTAAAGTCTGTAAAATATACACGTTGAGATTGTAATTTGTTTCACTCCCGTCTCGAGGTACTGGGGCACATGATGTAGTTTGTCATTGAAATGAGACTAAAGGTATTGAAATTTGAAATTGCTCCACGACATGATGTCTGATGTGTATCTCCATGTCTGTCATTGTCTCTTCCTTTTTTCATCCTTGGAATCGGAGAAACTAATGTACAAAAAGCAAACAATCAAATTTGACGTGTCATCGGTGACACTCTGTGCGACATGTCGCTTGCATGTGTCGCTTGCTACGACACGTATCTCATGGAAATACATAGAGATCAAATCAGCACAGTAGTGTAGCGGCGATACGTCTTCTGCTGCTGTCGTGTGTGGTCGGCTGCAGAATCATACCTTAACATTGTAGTGCCCATGTTTCCATATCAAGACAGCGTCAGTAAAATGCAATGTGTTAAGTTTTGTGTTACTTATAGTGTCAACAGTGGTGTTGATTTTGCTTTACCACTTTCTAAACTAATTTGACAGCATTTCCCCATAAAGGTCCAATAGTTTCACTTTTAACGTACTTTGTAATGTATGTAGCTTAGGTTCTCAACTTAGTCCTACTAATATTATAAATGCGAAAGTTTGTATGTATGGATGTTTGTTACTCTTTCACGCCAGAACGGCTGAACAGATCTGGATGAAATTTGGCACAGAGATAGATTATAGTCTAGAATAGCACATAGGATACTTTTTAACCGCGGGTGAAACCGCAGGGTGCAGCTAGTTATTAATGAAAATGTTAAGACTTCTGTTTCCAAAAGCATAAAATGCGATGTTAATGTAAAAATTGCATATTTTGTTAAATAAATAATTTTTAAATATTATTTCCTGGTTTCATTCTTTTCTTTACCATAATATATACTAACCTTAAGTGTAAAAAGTAACGAAGCCCATACAAATAAGGTCGTTTCTGCTTGAAATAATTCATAGATTCTAAAACAGTAAACCCTTTAGCAATAAACGTTGTATTAAAAATATTTTTTTTGAGCAAAAATTATTACAGAGCTTAAATGTGAACCCTGAGTCCCACACTAGAAGGTCCTGCAGGTCCTCCAGGTCGTACTGTGGAACTCGGTCCTTTCCCATCTTAGGCTACCTAATTTAGTTGAGCTGTAGGTAGACATTATAATTGTTGCTAAACCTTATTTACATATTTATAACACATTACACACCACAGTTTTTCACACTTACACACACATCTCTCTCACTACTAGGTAGTGTTAACGACGAAACACGCACAGAGCCCCATTTTGTCTCGCACCCGCGCCCTAAGTTACAAGCCTCGAGCTTAGTTTGGGGCTCACCGTCACAGCAATTCCGTGTCTTCCACAATTCACAACATTTAAGTTCCTGTGTAAGTTTCTTTCGTTAATAAATTATCTTCATTTACAGTCTAAATTAACCTTATTTTGTTTAGCCGCGAAATAGCTAAACAGTGTTTTGTCTTTTCTTTGTTTCATTTTTTAAGCTAGTTACGGAATATACAGCATGTTACAAAAACTAAAAAGAATAAGTGAAGGGCATGCACTTACACTTATAGTATCTATGCACAAACATCAAAAAAATGCATGTTAAAAATAGCAAGCGTTAACCGATTTAAGAACGCACGGAAAATAGGAAATTTAACGAAAATGTTAACAAATCTGTATCATATGTGTTATGGCTTTTATGCTAAGAAAGTAGCGGCACGACGACGGCGACACGAATAGTTTACAAATAAAACTGACGCGATTAGTAGCTGCGTTCGCGCTTTTAAGAGGGCGGAGCGCGATGTGTGTTCAAAATTGTAGAGTTAATTTTTAATTTAAACTAGCATTATTGAACCCTCCAGTCGATACTGAATGCGCACCTCGCGGATACAACATAGTTTTTGTAACACCCTGTATGTAACTTATATTCTAAACTGTGAAATCTAACGTTTTTTTCTTAGATGTCCTATTTTGTAAATAAACGTGCCATTTCAACAACCAACAACTGGGACATGCGGTAATAGTTGTCGTTGGTGGTTAATTGCCAATCCGACATAGGTACTATTGTTAACAGAAATGGGCATCTAAGGGTGCTCCCAGACGGGTCATATTGTACTGCAATAGTCGTCTAGCAATATTGGACTGTAGCTTGGCCATCATCAGCTATGCTAGAAATGTATGACTAAATGGCCGGGACACGCTCACAATGTTGTCGCAATATTGCCGGGCCAGTATTGCAGTAAAAATGTGGCCTATCCGGAAGCACCTTAAGAAATGCTGATTTGAGAATGCATTTAAATTAGCATTTAAAGGTAAAAGCTTAAGGCGCGGTCTTACCACAATTTTCCACCCGCACACGTTTACTTAAATCGCTTCATTTAGAGTTGAAAATCGTACCTATATCAAGTTTCATGGTAAAATGAGATCGACACAAATAAGAAGTTACTTGGTTAAACTTTCGAGAACTAATCTATGTCTATTTAATAATCGAATGCAAATTTAGAGAACTACGCTCGCAGTTTTTTTAAAAAGATACTTTTTGTGATGTTTTGAGTTTTTTGCACCTGATCATCACAATTCTTCATATCAAACTAGGCGTAAACAAAATATGTATTTGTTTTTGTTGATATCGTGATAATACCGTGCCTTAAAAGAGAACTTGTGTTCCAGAGCCCAAAGCCAGTGCGCCACCAGCTTGCCGCGTCATTGCGTCGGCACCTACAACACACGCGAACTACCGGGAAACTAATGCTTCTAGTAAGTTATTTTTTGTTATTTTAATACTAGCTGCGCCACGTGGTTTCGCCCGCGGTCCCACAGGAACCGTTATTTTTTTCGGGATAAAAAGTATCCTGTCCTTTTCTGTACCCCAGACAACATGTATGCAAAATTTCAAGACGATCGGTTGAGCAGTTGAGACGTGAAAGCGTTACAAACAAACTCACTTTCACATTTATATTATTAGCTAAGATTAGGATAGGCAGGGTCGGACTGAGCTGGAAGGGCCCGGGTGGCTCCCCACAAGGGGCCCAAGACGGGGTGTAGCCCCCAACCTACTTACCGTCTGGCTTGTGGCACGCCTCGCAAGCCAAGTCCGCGGGGGGCCCGCGCCGGCTGGGGTCCGGCTGGCAAATGCCACCCTGACTGTATGGCCGGTCTGACCCTGAGGACAGGATGTTGGGTGTTTTTTTTTCTAACCTTGATTGTCACACTGCTGCAGGGCTACTTACCAGAGATTAATTGCCTTTCCACCGTGTTTATCCGCGCTTAGATGTGACGAAGCTAGAATACGGATACGTTTGTCTCTTCGCAGGATAAAAATTGTTGAAAGACAATTTATCCACGTTTCATGCACGGTTTTTTAAAGAGATTTTGGTTTGGCTCCATAGTAAAAGTGGTTCATAATGATGAGTACAAAGATCCCTTTTTGATTAAGCCAAAAAGGATACGGAGGAGTCGATAACCCTGTGTATACTTCTCGTGAAGCCATAATTTTAAGACCATGAGATCTAGTTATCTAACTAGATCTCATGGTCTTAAAATTATGGCTTTTGATGACATTTTGCTTATCACAGGGCTGAGGCAAGAAATTAAAGGGATGGCAATCACGGGGTTCGTTAGAAAGGGTATACGAAGCAGTTCCTCGTCGCCGTCCAAGAAGAAATCCGAGAACTCGACCCCCACTCGTATGTAAATCTGCCGTGCGTAAGCTAGAAAGCAGCTAACCGACATTTGGTCCAATACAAGTTGTTGCTTGTCTAGGAAAGTAGGGACTGTTCATTTTATTACACAAGACAATTTTAACTACTTTTTAAAACCCCTTCTTTATATAGTAAAAAAGATTAGATTTGGTTGATCCCAAAAAAGGATATAAAAGGGCTGTCAGTAGAGTACTTTTGGTATCGGTTCCCTATCTGTGATGCCTCTGGTATTACAGGTATACATAGGCGACGGTGTTCGCTTACCATTAGGCAGCCCGTTCGTTTGTGTGCCACCTATGGCATAAGAAAAACCCCAAAAGAAAGACTCACTAATCACAAAATTTCGGCAACTACTAGATCTATGAAGTTGATCAAGTAAATTTTTTTAGGGTGTAGAAATCCGCTGAGGTTTTACGACAGGGGCTAATTGAAGGGGTCAAAATGAGGTTGAATTTTTTTATCCAAATCCTGTTTTTTATGTTAGTGGTTTTAAATTTGGTATTTAGAATATCAGGGACAATGAAGTTTATGATAAGTGTAAAAATCATGAATTATAATACCTGTTTCAAAATTTTGCGACAGGGACGGATTGGAGGTTGAAATTTACGTTAAGCCCCATTTTTGAAGTTACTTATGAGAAGCATATTTTTATCTACGTTTTTGAAGTCAGGAGTGACAGCTAGACGTCTTACGCAATAAAAGGAAAGCTAGGCTAGCGCAAAAAACAGGTTCAACTTAAATTGGACCATATGTATGTTTTCAGCTCACACATGGCAGAAAAATTACTGACTTACACTTATACTTATTTAAAGTACCTAACTATTTACCACTTTTTTGACACCAAATTTATTGATCGCGCACTCGCTCGCTCGCTTGTCGCTCGACAAGCGCGAGCGAAGCGAAGCTTGGGCAAAAATGCTTTTTTATTTCTGTTCGGCTGTTCTCCTCTACAGGTAGCATTTCTCAACCGATTCTCATGAATTTTTGTGAGCAAGGTCCATAATCATATACATATGTAGACTTAATTTTTTTTTTGTAGATTCAGTTTTTTTTAAGGAGATATGATATTTTCTGAATCAATGAATTGTGTTTCATGATTAGGTTCGCTTAATGGAGACTCCACATCTCCAAAGAAAAACGAATCAGAAGGGACCCTAGACGTCATGTCTACCCGTAAGTTTTTTTTAGTAATAACTAGCTGCGCCCCGTGGTTTCACCCGCGGTTAAAAAGTATCGTATGTGCTATTCTAGACTATAATCTATCTCTGTGCCAAATTTCATCCAGATCTGTTCAGCTGTTCTGGCGTGAAAGAGTAACAAACACCCATCCATCCATAAGTACAAACTTTCGCCTTTATATTATAGTCGGATTAAGTGCCCCCCATACGGCCGTCTACGACACCGGAGTTTTGCAATTGGTTTCGAAATAACATGAATAAGCCGCGTCAATATGAAACTAATCTAAATGAAGCGCCGCTAATCATGCCCTCTCGCCTGCACTAGGAATATAGTGGGATTGTGGGAGTGAGATGAATTGAATAGTGGTGCTTCGTTAGAAACGTTTCTTTCATCAAAGGGGGTTATATATAATTTCTTGTTACTTTTTTTTAATAGACACTACTGATCTTTATTCTCACAAAAATCTGCCAAATGCGTGTCATGGCAAATTCATGCTGGTCCACGTTAATTTTTATTTAATTTTTTAGCACGTACAATAAGTGAAACTTCAAATACAAGTAAAGAAACACAAGACAAGCTTAAGCAGCCTGGAAATTTGGCCGATTGTAAGTAAAGTTTTCGTGGACTGCTTCTATTTGTATTTGGCTCTAATCATTTCGGTTGTTTTTTTAATGACTAATGCTGTTGGTAACTAAGGCCTCTGCAGCATACCGGACTTAGGCAAGCGCAAGTTGCGCTGGACCTTTAGATTTGCTAAAGGGTACCTCTACGGTACGGACCCCGGCTTGGGCTGTCGCAGGGATCTCATAATTTTTGACACAGAGAATGCTACTTAGATACCTAGGTATAAATGTGAAACGTTATTTTTTAAAGATATAACGTACCATTCTTGTACAAAATTTTAATATTTTTTAGCTCATACAGCAAGTGAAACATCACATACAAGTAAAAACGTACAAGACAGGATTAAAACGGGCCAGTCTGGTGTACTCGACAGTAAGTACTATTTGTTGCTGGTTTACTTGCTATTGTTAATTTTGCTACGCTATTTTATAATTTAATTATGTATTATGCCTACCCTGCCTTATAAACTTATAAGGTACGGTTAGCAATAAACGTTGTATAGCCTCGCCATAGCTACACACTCTTTTGTATTTTTCAATCGAGTTCTAAATTTAAAAGAAAGAAAAAGACAAAACACTGTATAACTACTCTGGAACTATAATAATAATAATAATTTATTGAACAAAAGATACAGTGCTTACAGATTAAAGTTAGTAACTGATTCTTATTGACTGATATTAGTAGATTACATTATATACAAAGTTTATTGCTAATAGGGTTGGTCTCTTGAAGCTGTCAAAACTCAGGCTCCCTATATTCTGACGCGTGCGATGTTATCTTAGACACTCTCGTTCCTATGACTTCTCAAACATAAGAAAGACAAGGACCAGAAAACGCGTAATCTCACGCGTAAGAATAGGACCCCAAATAACACATTACGTTCGTTCCGGCGTCATGGTGTGACTTCAGTAAGCCTAAAAACGAGATAATTTAGAAAGAAAAAAAATGTTTATTGATTATTTCAGATCGATCAAAAACTCTCAACTCGAAAACTGACTTCACCATAGAGAAAATTATTAATGGACTAAAGATAGAAGCACAGTATGATAGGAAGGATTTACCCTCAACGGCACACACTCGTATATGTGAGCTTTCATAACTTTTATGATGTTAATTACAGCAGTTAGTGCCATATCTAGGGCAGACGATCCCACCAGGCAGCCCTGACAGCCTTGACCAGACCTGAAGAAGCGACCGCAGCGTTCTGAAGACGCGCCTCTTGTACTTGTACACTGTACTTGACGAGCGAACGCGAAACGTCTCCGTTTCATCTTAGGGAAAAATTATTTCGTATCTCCGGCGTCCGATTGTCCGGATCTTCTGCTGCTTCCTTCTACAGGTCGCATTTCTCAACCGATTGTCGTGAAATTTATTTCTATGTTTTTTTAGTCGATTCTGTTTTTAGAAATATTTCAAAGTGCCGGAGATATGGAACTCGCGAGGTCTTCAGCTCACTAAGAGTCGTTTTTACAATCCTTAGTTCTTTGTGATTTGTTTCGGAGGCATCAACGTCTTCAATTGTTACGAGCTGGGGCTAGAAATAATATAGTAGACTAGCGGAGCCCCGCGGTTAAAAAGTATTCTATGTGCTATTCTAGACTATAATCTATCTCTATGCCAAATTTCATCCAGATCTGTTTAGCCGTTCTGGCGTGAAAGAGTAACAAACATTCATCCATCCATTATTACAAACTTTCGCGTTTATAATATTAGTAGGAAGTAGGATGTAATTTACATGTAATAAACTAGCTGCACAAGCTGCAGCAAGATTTCAATGCTATCCCCACTTTTTATTTTGTAGGGATTTTGGATGGTGTGAGATGAGATAAGATTTTATCTTGGTCACATTCACACTTAAGACGTTTTAAACGAGAGCAACAAGGACGAAAAAAGATGAGATGAAAATCTCAAATCTCCGAATAGGGCCACTGGGCTTGATTGAGTATCAAACATCCAAACATTCATCCATTCACCCAAATTTTCACATTTATGATATTATAGTGTTATATATTTATATGACAATATGGTTTCGTAAGTTTTATTTATTTATTATGTAGAATAGGTCGGCGTTTGACCACCAACTCCCCTGATGTTAAGCGACGACGTTGTGGTCTAAGATGGAGCACGACGACCTATAAGGTACTAATTCACTCTAGCCTTGAAGTTTTGTAGAGTGAAGAAGTACAAAGACGGCAGTTGAGTGAGGCGCTACAAGTGCGCTACTGCTCAGACCCGTCTTCGGAACGGTTACACCGGACTACATCCCGAAACACGACTAGGTCATTTCATGGCATGGCTTGGTTCGGTGGGTGGTAACTAGCCACGGCCGAAGCCTCCCACTAGAGTTTGCTACCCAGTTAGCACTACCCGCGGGGACCACGTGTAGGGAATCGAAATAGAGTACACTCCTACGGACGTGGGTAGCTCAGCCCCCAAAAACTTTTGTTTGCCACTTTTTTTTCTTTTGTTTATTTTGACATGATCTTATCGCTTTCTAGGTCCGTCAACCAACATCAAAGTGCCAGCCAGCAGCGGTAGTGCGAACAGCAACAGTACAGGATACGGCAAACCTCTACTCACGCCTATGAATAAGAAACTTTCGATCAGGCGGGATTACTCGTTTCAAAATATTACTCGTAAGTCTTAGGACACGTAATGCTTAATTCTAACTTCCTAACTGAAAATGTAAATGCGAAAGTGTGTTTGTTTAATACGCTTTCATGCCTTAACTACTCAGCTGATAATAATGAAATTTTGGATACACGTTGTCAGGGGTACAGAAAAGGACATAGTAGAGTACTTTTTATCCCAAAAAATTAATGCTGTAAAAATTCAGTTCAATATTAGTATTAGTAAATTCAATCGTGGAGCGCATCGAGTATTTTATGAACAAAAAAAAACCCTGACAACTGACTGACTGTCCTGCCTGTAATATCCGCGAGGTGCGCGTCCAGTATCGACTGCTGGGGCCCTATTCGGAGATTTGAAATTCTCATCTCACCTTCTTTCGTCTTTGTTGCTCTCATTGAAAATGTCATAGGTGTGAGAGTGACCAAGATAAAATCTCATCTCATCTCACGCGCAGGAATAGCCCCCCTGGGGCCCTATACGGAGATTTGAGATTTTCATCTCACCTTTTTTCGTCCTTGTTGCTCTCGTTTGAAACGTCATAGGTGTGAGAGTGACCAAGATAAAATCTCATCTCATCTCACGCGCAGGAATAGCCCCCCAGTAAGGTCTGAATTTTCCACACTCCAAAGAGCTTCTCGATTCTTTTTTCTTGGAAACTATTCGTCAGATTGTGATGTCAGGCACGTGCAATTAAATGATCTACATATATTGCCTTCCCTCTGAAATTGAAAATTGAATTTTTAAATGTATGAAAACTCTTTTAGCTGCAGCGAAGGAATCGAATCACGTGAAAGTAAAACCGTCAAAAAGTCCGCCATCATCGCCAGTCTTGTCGAGGGTACCGGTGACCAAACAAGCATCAAAACTGCCCGTCAAGACGAATCCAGGTATCTAATTAATAAACCAGTCTATACGTACAAATAACACATTTAAGTTTCAATCCCAGCTAGAAAGCTGGTGGTTTTTTAAATTCCGTATTAAATGCGACAAAGGGTGTATTATTACGACAACCCACGCTGTTTGAGCTAGCGTGCGTAACTGCGTCCACGTACACACATAAACATATCGTCACGTCTTTCCCCCTAGAGGGCTGGTAATAGAGGTGTAATACAACACCTACACTTTGCCGGACGATATTCACTCCCAATCAATGCGATAGGGCGTACACACGGCGTAATTTATATGTGGGCAGACATACTCACGCCCATGCATACGCCGACTCTAGCTAAATAACCACGTGCCATACTGTTTTTATTTTCGCGTCGCGTAGGTATTGTCCGCGTATTCCCACTACCAATTCGACTATCGGTACCTACGCGAAAAAACAACTAAACTCATTTTTTTCAGCTTTTGTTCATAATTAAGTAATGTGTTTAACGACGAAGGCTGAAAAAAAATGTAGTTGTAAGTACGACCCAAAACAAGTATTGAAATGAGTATTTCCAAAGTAATAACACTTTTTTTGCACAATATTCCAGTCTTACCCCATTAGCAATAAACGTTGTTTAGCCTGTGAATAGTTACACAGTCTTTTGTCTTTCTCGATCCAGTTAAAAAAAAATTATAAAGAAAAAGACAAAACACTGTACAATTATTCAGAGGCTTTCCAACGTTTATTGCTAAGGGGGTTAAAATATAACAATTAAGGCTGTGCTTCCGCTGTCAAAGCAAGCTTATGGAACGGCGGTCGGAGGTCTCTTAAAAAATGCCAGAGAGGCCTGTCATCTCCGGCAATGGAGGCATTGCCAAAATTAATTGTCTTTGTACTAACAATTACCTTACATGGTATTGTTACAAGTGACCCAGAGAGCTCCTCTTTTCAACACGTCGACGAAACTCTCCGATAATGTAGTCAAATCTCAATTACGTAAGTATCGCCTTTCTTAAAATTGTTCCCTATCAGCCTAGTACCTGAAAATGTTTACGGCTGGAATCGCAGTCTTTTCTTCTCAGTTCTTACTTCTTGTGTCCAAAATTAGAGAACACCAATACTGTCCAAATTGGTTTGTCATTGGTTATCCGTCGGCCACGTTTGTTTACTTTAGACAAGTTAGAAAAATGTACCTACTAGGAACAATGATGTAAATCGTCAATCTTAGTAGTAGGTCCACACTTACCTTCCATCATGTATGGTAGTTAAACAGACAAATGGGGTAATGCAACATGTAAGTACATTGTATTGTAGAAGTCCAGACCTACATATTTTAACTAAAAAGTATTGTTTGAGCCATGATCCAAAAAAACAAGGTCTAGCATTCAGCAAACACGCAATGACGTCATCGTCATCCGTCTCTTTCGAACTTGTTGTAAATGGCTTATTTCGGTCTTACTTAAACATCGATTGACGTCACTACGTGTTGCTGAATGCGTGTGGCAGAGTAAATTATTATACCATGGTTTGGGCGAATTGTTTAGAAGTTCATAAAACTTCATCGCTCTTCCTGTCTCGTCTTGCATTCCAGTACTTCAACCACAGCCTAAGGTAGACACTATGACAAGTGTGCTTATTCATCTAATCATGTGGCGGGTTGCGCACATCGCCTCCTATCTTTATGCGACGGCGTGGCCTTGTGCGATGGCCCTCACAGCGCTGGGTATTGTATTTTGGACAGCTACCAAGGAAACTCCATCGACGTCGGCAGATTCTACGCATGGTATCACAAACAACTTTAAAAAGAAATCACTCGATGTCCGAAGCAGAAGCATCTTGAAACGTTAGTACCTACAGCTGAGACTTAACATTGCCGATTATTCTAAGGTATAATCTTTGATAAATGATATGTCCAGATGGACTGAAAAAACAGATAAGTAACTGTTAGGTTCTAAATGAACAAAATGTATGACGCAGCGCCAGTACAAGACGTACCTGTCACGCACACTAGGCATAATGTATAGGGTATAATATAGCTAATCCATAATTTTCCGTTTTAGCTGTAGCACAAAAACCTATGTCAGCTTTGATGAACAGATGTGAGCCGATGAAGGAGCGATTTGGATATAAAGCACGAGGTAGGAATCACTTTATTGATAGATATGCATGGATATAACTTTGAAGCTATGTATCATAATATAAAACTATGCTACTTATAGCTATGGCTATTTATACTATAGGCATAGCTATAACCTGTTTTGCCATTATAAATTTCCCTAGGACCATCATAGTATATTCCTACCTACCTCATATTTGAGGATGTATATATTATAAATAGTTACCTACATTATTCTATGAAGTTACACAACTTCAAAATTTGGCATGGTGAATGGTGACACCCGCGTTTGAAATCTATACCTTCTCTGCACCTAGTTCATGTTATGTGCTAAGTAATTCTTTTGTTTTTCAGACGTAAAAAGTGCTACCCTTAAACCTAAATTACTACAGTCGAAACTGAAAACGGAAGACCCAGTCGCTGTAGAAGGTAAATATTTCATTTGGTTGTATGATGCGCTAAAAACTCTTATAAACGATCGCATTTTCAACTGGCCATCAAATAAGCAGTAGATAATGATGAGCAATCTTCGATCAATTATAAGGCAGAAATAAAAACCTAAAAATGGATCGCACAAATTAGGTCCTGCCCACAATTCACCGTAGTCACAAACATCAACCAGTCGCAACAGTGATTTTTTGTCAATTATTGTTGTCTCGTATACTCGCTGTAGTCCACCGCTTTGTAATATTTCGATGTGACCAACCGTTGTTGTTTTGTTCGGTTTGTTATTATAAAAACCAACTCTTTCTACCACAGAAATAGTTAATGTAAGTATCCATATAATATATCCTCTTTCACCATTATTATGTGAAAGGAGGTTATGAATGAGAAGCGAGTTAATTCTGAGATGACGAGTGATAGAGATGAATGGAGAAAGGGTACATACTGTACCGACTTCACTTAAGTAGGATAAGGGTAGGCAGATAATGATGACCCATTTAATTTTATAGCCTGTTAGTTTCTTTGAAAATTGCTTGAAACAAACAGCAAGTTGGCAACTAGCGACAAATAAACGTTAGTTGTTAGAGCTCTAGCACACTGGCGATTTGCGAGCGATTTCAAAGCGAAGCGAGCCGCGAGTTCGCAAAGAGTGCGCGGCCATCATGCCCCCGCGATGGTGCCAGTGTGATAGAGCTCTTAAACTGCCATGTTTGTATACATTCTTGGACAATGGAAAACTGACTGGACTGATTATTTTCAGCCTCAAAAGTATCACATCTAAGAACGTCTCTTACAAGGATACCTATGAAAATACATTCAGAAAACAGCATAAAACAAAGGAAATGTTTTACGGAGAGATTGAAGCAGCAGTTTTGCCGTGACACGCCAGTCTATGCCACCGGTCGACCTAACTGTAAGCACAGTGTTACAGCTTAAGACAGTATAACGTCATCTTCTTCCCTCAGCATCTTCCAAAGAGGGCGTCTTTGAAGATTCATAAACAGTCACAAAATTAATTAATGTACCTCGTAATCATAGGTACTCAATAATCATACTTGACAAACCCTTATCCTTGCTGCCTTCGATCAGATATACATAGAATGTCAAGACTCAATACGAAAAATAGCACCTAGATAACAAGGCTTAGATCAAGTGTAAGCCTTGTTTCGCAGTCCGCTCTGTGATCGCATCGGTGTCACGACACCTAAGTATGCTAAAACACTTTAGCAAATGTCATCAACGTTATTGCTGAATTGTAAGGCTTAAATTCTAATTAAGTTACATGTATTTGATTATTCTGAATAGAATGTTAAGTAAGTGTCGATGTGATGCCAATACAGGCCTGATTTTTAATGAGACACGATTTCTATGTTAATCTGCTGCTCTATCTTCCCTACTTAATATAGTTTAAGATAAATTCGCTTTCCGCGTCTATGTATCAGCTAGCTCCTAAACCATGCAACGGATTTTGATGCGGTTTTCGCCATTGATTGAACAAATTTTCACGGAAGGTTTATATTATATTACCGTGCGAACCCGGGGCCGGGTCGCTCGTATATTATAAATGCAGAAGTGTGATTGTTGGTTCGTTTGTTATTTTTTATGCAACTGCAAATTATTTTTGCTTAGAAATCTATGTGAATAATAAAGGGTCAGGGACTGATATTTAATCTCAGAAAAATATGGTTTCCATAGGATTGTCCACGCAAGTAAAACCGCGGGGCACACCTGTTTAGTTTTTGATTAAAGCAAACTTTAAGCTGAGTATGTTCATTATTCATTTTCTCATTGGTCTCTGAAAGATCGTAAGTCTAGGTACCTATCTCAAAGTTGATTCTCAACTACTGTTGCAGCTGCAATTCACAGCAGTACAAGAACATTCAAGCCCCAGTTAGAAGACATCAAAAGCTCATATCTCCTGCTAAATAAAAAAGAGATCCAACATGAGAAGAATTTGAAAGCTAGAGCTAACGCGATAGCAGACAGATGTGGTAAACCTTTTTTAATTTTGTAAAATTGACGCTTTTTGAGGGTAGCCCGAGCGTAGAGTAAAATTGCGTGCCTACTAGGGTTGAATATGGACGTGATTCTGATTATGAACTGCGAGGCGCTAGTAGGCAAGCGTCTTAACATTATCCAAATCAAAGAGCAAACCAAAGGGTGCGAAATTGTGATTGAGGCGCGCGAATCCTAAAACACATACCCTCAAGGAGGATCAAATAAAATTGCTATGTCCCATTGGCCTGACAGTAGTCATTCTTATGTTTATTTTCTCTCTTGTTAGTTCAGACATTAAGTAACATTAATGTGATTACCCAATTTAGAGGTAAAATATTTGTATAATTTTAGTGAAAACTGGGCTGGGTCTACATTCGTTTTCATTTTCAAGAATCATGGACTACACTATCTACCATAGTCTACACAGACCCGTATTAAAACATCCATAAAACTGATCACGGAGGGTCCAGGCCAGCTTTCACAACAGGTAACAAAATCTTAAATGGCATTAGTAGATTTTTCCAAGTCGATATATTAATTTGGTTAAAGGTATTTCTTCTGTTTTATTTTTTTTTCTTGTTTTTGTAGTCAATGAAAACGCTGCCATAAATGAACTAATTTCCGAGGATATTCAGAGAAAAGAACAGTTACAAAAAATAAAGCAAAAGTTTAAGAGCAGAAGTTTTTATCATGACTCGAGTATGCATTTCATATTAATTTCGTAGATATAACTTGAAGTTTGCTGCCCACATCACGTCTTATCATTGATCAGTTTGCTGTCAAGTACCAGTATGCCAGTAGAGCCAAATATTAATAAGGCGGATACACGGTCCAACAGGAAGGTGTCGCGTGCGAAGATGCCTCGCAATGTACGCACCTTTATATTTTGTAGTGAGGCTCTGGCATCCTATTCTTGACGCGCGAGATGTTTTTTGGTCACTCCCACCCCTATATATCGTTTGAAACAAGAAAGAAATGACAAAAAATATCTCGGCTTTCAGAATAGGCTGCCTGCACACTGCACATGCAAGATGAACCAGAAGATGTATAAACGCTTCACTATATACGTGTCTCCGTGCGACACAGCTTCATGTTCTCAGCCGGGGTGTGCTTTGTGTACCGTGCGCGAAGTATCCCCCCTCATAATGCGTGTTCGACTTTCGTTTTCGTTCGAAAACGCACAGAGGCGCTTTGATTCTGGAGCGTTTTTGCCGGTTTAAGCTAGCTGACTCTCACACGTGCGTAGTACATGCCTCGCCAGAAACATCAAGGAACTTGCAAAGGGTGTAACCGCCTTTAGTATAAATTTTTTAGGACTACACTACGGAATGTATACTCTCTACTCTAAGACAAATTTATTCAACCATTACATTATTTTCATAAATTAGATCAGAATTTCTTAAGATAATAGAAGTGTATCTGCTGTCGCAACTAGACCAATCAAGCCTTAGATTTATAAATAATGTGCGTATTGAGCTCAAAGATTCGTTAGCGCGATGCAGACCTCCGTAGGTAGCAGCAGCAGGTACCGAGCCACCCTGTGGGGACAAACCGCAGGCCCACGATTTTTTGGATAAAATTTAAATTATACTCAGAGTTATGCTGGTTTATGCAGGTAAAACCCGCATTACAAATTAAAAAAAAGACTTTTGTTAATTGCTATCTGATAGACGTTTTTGTTTTCAGGATATGACAAGATAGAAGGTCTCAATTGGATCAGTTGGAAAGACTAGAACAAGATTGAACCATTATCTTTATTTAAAATTATAGATATAGTTACACAGCAATGTAGTGTCTAGGCGTACAGTTTACGAGCATAATGAATAATTAAAAAAAAATGGAAAACAAATAATTGTGTTTAAGAACTAGAACTAGGTCCTTTCCCATCTTTGTCCTTGTTTTCTTTGTCATCTTTTTCATCTTTGTCTTTCTTGATGGTGGACATAGCATTACGAATAGCCTCACTCTGTGGGTCCACTCCAGGCAGGTTTTCTAGAACGCTTTGTAAGAAAGCTGGATCATTCATTACTTCTGCATATTCTTCAGACACATCCATGCTTTCTTCAGCAGCCGGAGCATCTTGCTGCATGCTCATTTGCATAGCCAGGGCTATCTGTTCTTCCTCAGATAGCTCCATAGCTTCACGTCCTAGAGACATAGCAAGAGCTCTTTCCATTCCAGTGTTTTCACCATCGGCTGGCTTGCTTGCTTCTCCTTCAGTGGTGGCTTGTTGACGGCGAGACTCCTCCTCCTGGCGTTGTCTCTGCTCTTCCATAGACACTCTCAAAGCAAGAGCAAGTTCCGGATCTTCATTGGGATCAACCCCAAACTCGAATGGTGATAATCCAGATCCAGAAGGGCCAGCACCATCACCACCAATCAGTGGGCTAGAAATTAAAGCTTCAGACAGCACCACACACCCTCCAGCGGGAACTGAAACTAAGTGACTGCCTCCAGTAGTGTTGTCCTTTCCATTTAAAGTATTAACGAATGAGGTCAACAATGGATTGTTGTCAGAGTCTTCTCCAAATGATACAATATCACAGTTCACCTTTTCTTTCTTCAGCCTCTTAGCGAGTTTCACGAGTTCTTTCTCGTCAGAATCGATTGGAGAGCCAACAAACACTACAATACGCATCTTGTGATTCTTTCCTTGACGGTGCTTCAGCGCCAAATGTGCGATTCTAATGCCAGTCAAAAGGTTGATGTCCCCATTGGGTTGGACTCGATGAAGCTTCGACAATATGCGGCCAACATCGCTGGTTAAAGTAGCCAGAACTTCTACGTTTGCTAACGTCAGTAAACCAACATTATTCTCAGGATTTGATCGTGTTTTGGAGTGACATACCAGGTTTACGGCATCCTGCTGCGCCTGCAACCTCGTAGGCAGGAAATCTCCATTTCTCATGTAGTCACTGTTGTCTACACAAATCATAGTACTTTCCAGGACCATTTTGATAAGTGTTTAATTATTTTTAATACGAAAATTGGGAGATTAATCCAACACAATGGTTTTCTCAAAATCTTGAAATCTGCTGTTTCACTTTTAACAGTGTTACCAACTTTCTTTGTAGTTGACTGTACGTACGTACCATAATAGTGGAAATAAAAGTAAAAGTTTGGCCAAATATAGGATGCTTTACATCAGTCTTATACTACTCATTCCCACTGCAGTAAAGTGCAGAAACACCGAACTACCCTCAATCGAGTGGTATCTCCATACTGGGACCCTCTTCGGAGATTTGAGATTCTCATCTCACCTTTTTTCGTCCTTATTGCTCTCATTTGAAACGTCATAGGGTGTGAGAGTGACCAAGATAAATTCTCATCTCATCTCACGCGCAGAAATAGCCCCCCCTGGTTAAGAGGCAACTTTTAAGAGAGGGACGAATATATATTTATTTTCAGTGGAATTAATGTGGTGTTTTCGAAAGAGTTTTTAAAATAGCGTTATTTACTTTTATTTTATGATTTTATTTATTTTATTCTGTTTATCTACATTTATGTTACTGTTTATATACATTTACAAGTACCTATGTACATCAAATTGCATGCCCGACATGCGTCTACTGTTGAGATTTTATTTAGATTAACACCTTTGCAGTCCTCCAATAAATAATTCGTCTTATTCTATATTCTGAAATTACGCCGAAGTTTGGTATTCCTTTCATTTTATGTCTTGGTTAAGTTAATTTTTTTATAAAACGTATTTAGCATAATTTATACATATATTGTAATTGCATTTTAACGTACAATATTGATAATACGATTATATTAAAATAGTTTTAATTACGGTTTAAATCGTAAGATGGCAATACTAGCGTCGCCAATTCAGTAATTTTTTTTTTTCATTTTACGACATTCTAATAAATCGAACATCTCAGTCGGAATCAAAAGCAGCGCTGCCAGTATAGTCAACCAAAAAAGTTAATTTTTATCACTCTTGTTGTTGATGAGCTGGGTACCATTTTGTTTTTAAAAGGCTACACCGGTACCCAAAAAGAATTTAAATACAATGCCGGCATCGTGATAGCACCGTTCAAAAGTTCACCGCCAAAGTATCCATGGTCATGAAAATATTAATAAAGTAAAACATTTTTCAATGTTAGCTGTTTTGCTGTCAGTGTCAGTTCTGACTGTCTGTCACCGCACTGAAACTGACCAAGTTGTTTCAGGATAAAATTTCTGTGAATCTTCGTAAAATATCATGGCTTTTGGGGATTATCCCAAGGAGTACAACCCGTCTACGCACGGGCCGTACGACCCTGCTCGGTTTTATGGAAAACGTAAGTATTGTTTTAAATAACCTTTTCCCTGGGTTTGTGGGTATTCGGTTATGTAATTTTTATTTTCATTGGTGTTTTCAGCTGATACTCCCTTCGGTCAGGTGAAGATCAACGAGCTGGGATCATGGTTTGCTCGCAGAAACAAGACACCCGCAGCATTCATGGGTGTTTGCAGCCGAGGTAACTTGTCACTAAATTTTCTTACAGTTTTAAGGTTATTAGTTTTAGAAGTTGAAAGTGACAAAACTGATGGCCTTAGAGATCTACACCAGTCTGACTCTAATGTTGCAAATCTTTAAGCTGATTGTAACACTGAGAATTTCTGCAGCTTACTGTTTCCCCGCAGTACCACAGGAACCAATTATTTTTTCGGGAAAAAAGTGCCATATGTCCTTTTTTGTACCCCTGACAATGTGTATCCAAAATTGTTTGATTGGTTGAGCAGTTGAGGCTTAAAAGAGTATCAAATAAACAATAATATTAGTTACAAAATCTAAATGGATTTGTACTGAGTTAAACTTTGCCAATAGTAACAATAAAATAGTTAAGTAATTAAAAACAGTTGCTACCAATACAAGTCAACTCTATGTGAACTTCTTGCTGTCAAAAAAAAGAAGTGTATGTACCTCAAGATCATATTTTAGCTATTTTATTACAAATTCACTACTATCATTGTTAATCAACTAATTTAACTAACTTGCAGCAATTTAACTATTTGCAGCTTGGTGGAGGTGGCAGCACAAGTACATGCAGCCTAAGAGGGTTGGCATTGCCCCATTCTTCCAGCTGCTGGTTGGCAGCATGACTTTCTTCTACGTTATTAACTATGGAAAACTGAGTAAGTTCCATCTTTTAATTTTATTAGGATGTCTAGAAGGAACAGGACAGATTTGAGGGAGATTACAAACAGATCTGGCCTAATAAAAGGGCCCAAAGTATTTTGGGACACCTGAAGTGTCATATTGACAATAGCATAATTAGCAAATTTTTTTTGTTTACTTATATATTTTAATTTAAAAACCAGAGCCATTCATCAACATACATTAAATTCATTGTTTTAAAAATTTTGATAGAATTTGAAGGTACTTCACCAAAAATGTTTTCTTAAAATTAAGTTCTAATATTTTGTATTTTTCATATTTCAGAGCAACACAGGAACTACAAATACCACTAATCTTGGTCTCCATACATCCCAACATGTTACATTCAACATCTATGTATTTATAATAATCAATGCCAGCTTGAATCTGTAATGTGGTAGGAAACAAGTTCAATGTTACTGCAATAAATTTTAGTGATCCATTTGGTTGTTTCTTGTGATTTCATTTCCATTCTGTAAAATAAAAATTGTTAATTGAACTAATATCTAGTGTATTTCCGATTTAACGTCACATTTAGTACATCAAGGAATATGAATTTTGTATTCTATTTAATTTGGAATATTTTAAATTAATTTTATGAAACATACTAGAAAACTTTGTACTGATATTTGAATCTAATTTTAAATGTTATTCAATTTGATATTTCAACTAACGAATTTAACAGACCTAATTTAATGAAATCTACTACTAGTTTTCTAGTAAATTTCATGACATTATTTCTGTTCGATTCCTCATTAAATTAGCTTCATATATCAAATTGCACAAAGTTTTTTTTAGTAGATTTCAATAAATTAGGTCTGTTAAATTCATTTGTTTAAGTATCAAATTGTATAACATTTAAATTAGATTCAAATATCAATTTCTTTAAAGTTTTCTAGTAAATTTCATTAAAATATTCCAAATTAGAATAAAATAAACAATTCATGCGATGTTAAAGTGGAAATAGATTAGATATTAGTTCAAGTAACAAGTTTGAAGATGAACTTCTGCAAAGTAACGCCTGATTCAATCAACTCTCTGTATAATAATTATGATATTATTGAAAGATATGCACATTAGCATCCACTATACAAGTTTATGAACTTGTTACATTAATAGGTGTTACTTGCGACTTTGTTTGCATTTATTCAGAAAACAGTATCCAAAAACATTCCTTATGAAATACTGTAGCTAATTATAAAATTTCATCAAGATACATTCAGCTGTTTAGCTGTGAAAAGCCTACAGTGTTACTTTCGATTTTATAAGTAAGCATAATCTATTAGTATTATTATGATAATTATGAAGTAAATATCAAAGCAAAATTACTGTTTCTTATCATAATTAAATGGCTGAGAAGAAATTAAAAATGGAAAATTGAATCATAACTTCATTCATCGCTTGTTCTAGTAAATTAACCCCTAAAACATCACAGGTATTGTTGAAAAAATGCACTTTATGCTTAGCCATATAAAACATTTTTTCTCTTTTCTAATTCGGAAACAGCTAGTCATTTTTCAATTGTGCATTATGTTACATAAAGTTTATCAATCTAAGAAACATTTATTAGTAGGCAGTAAGCATCAATGTCCTTTGAAAGTTCTAGAACTAAAATAAAACAATACATTTCCAAAAAATGTTAACTTATTTATTACATTAATAATTTAATCAACTGTGTACACACATTCTCACACCCATACAGTTTCTAAAATGCAGCTTTACTGATATCTGGGGCAAATTGCTGGATGTCTTGTGATGTGATATCACTACTGCCCCACCATTAATTTAACCTGAAACAAAATAAAAATAATTATTTTTTTGCATGAAAGTTATTGGTATATTAGAAAGCATCCTACACTCACTATTCATTTGTCAGGTGATAAAAAAGGTTTTTTTTTGCCAACTTCGTGATATTCACTACCACTACACCCAACAAATCTCATACACAGCGGCATAGTCTCGGCTTTGGAACATGTTTTTAAAGTTATAACCTCAGAAAGCTGCAAGTGTGCATAATGTTGTTCTACACACAAAACCGCATATTCTACACCGGGTACTTTCAATTTGATGGTTTTGCTGAATGCTACAGCCAGTTTTAGCCACACTATCAAGTATTAGCATTTCAATGCAAACAGCTTAACATCATGAACAGCTGGTGAGTAATCACCTCCACCTTAACACTGTTCTAGAATTCATAATACAAGTATATTTTAACTAACAGCCATCAAAATAGTTGTTTTAGTTATAGGCATTGAAATAGAAAGCCCCTGGAAAGAAGCCAAGACATATCTAGTAGTATAAGATTTAAAATGAACAAAAAACCAAACAATATAATAACAGACAACTACACATATAGGCAAAAATAGGATGACTCAGTCGTAAGTGGGAGCACTGACCTTACATATCACATTGAGCTAGATGTATTATAGATCAGATCTACCCATGTATTTGGGTTTTAGTTCTTCTATTCTCTTGATAAAGTCTGTCTTCTCAATGCAACCGTCACAGACCTCGTCCCAATCGTTGAGGATCTTCTTCAAGTCACGAACCTTCAGCTTCTTCAAATCAACATTCTTCAAGTCAATTTGTTTGTCAAACCTGAGGTCACAGATTTGCGCGTCTTTTTTTCTTAGCTTTTCGCAGATTTTGTCAGCAGGCATGGACCAACTGAGAGGTTTCGACATCTCCCCTAGGATGCCGGTAGCGGACTCTTCCAAGCCACCTAAGTAATAGCAGAATCTGTTTTCCTTATTTTTTGAACCCTTGCAGAACTTCTTGAACTCAGCCTCGATCAGTTTAGGGTCTTTATTCTCAGTATCTGATAACGTGGCTGCGAACTTCTCTATAGTTTTTACACACACCTCACATTCACCTTCTTTCAGCGACAATGCAAGTTGCACAGCCGCTGCCAAAAATAGTAAATGAAACACGCCTAATTTGTACATTGTGAGATAGTATTTGTAAAATAGTTGTTTAAAATTTCACTGCCAATATAGCACCACAACGAAACTACAGAAATAAGACAAAATTTAAAACTGAAATGAAAATGTAGCCCAGAAAAATCTTGTCCCTTAAAGACTGTACACTTGACGTGGACGTTGACAGTTTTACTTGGCGAACTGTGATTGGTGCACGTTCTTATTTTTTTTTTTTTTTTAATTATTCATGACCATGGATACTCGTCCTTCAGTCGGATTCTTAGTAATATTTTTTCCTTCAGTAACAGATGATGGGATGATGATGAAGAGGTGATGATGAAGACGATGAATCCCTCCCCTTTCCCCATTCCAGTAAAGTTATGGATACTTTACTGAAACTTTAAGTGAAGTTTTGTAGAGAACACGAAAAATCGCGTTTCGCGATGTTTGTATCATTTGCCCACACTCGTGCACGTTGACGAACCGGTAAACGTTAATAATCCACCATTATTACACTTTAACACTCGAAGAATCACAAGTTTTAGAAAATAATACAAAAACACGACACCATCTTTTCGGTTCCCGCCAAAACTCCTGCACGTTCTTATTTAAATTAGTGTTGCACTATGTAGCAAACAACTATCAAACATTTGAAAAAGAGCATTGATTACGTGCTCCACTGGCGGTGGTGTTACAAAAAGTGATAAAAGGCAGAAGCCATAAAAAATAAAATTTACTGTCAATGTCAAAGAGATGGCGCAGGCTGTCACTGTCGGTCAAAATCGAAAATAAGAAATCATTTCACCATGGTAACGACTTTTGTTTACAATAATTGTTTTTCAATTTACTCTTGTTCACAAACTGTTTTATCGATAACTTTGTTCCATCGTGTAATAAAAACTCAATTCATTTTTTTCCTGGGATTAAAACGATGGAAAATTTAAAACCAAAGCTTCAGGACAACCCTCGAGGTGCTCTTGAGCAGTACATAATCGCTTTGCAAAGCGAATCTAAAATGGTTCGAAAAAAAGCTCTCGTGGACGTGAACGCCGAGATATTCGAAAACGAAGAGAACGCCAACTGTGACCTCATTGTTATATTCCCTGAAATCTACGCGTACATACTGAAAAGCTTCTCAGATCCGTCGGAAGGGTGTCGTGAGGTCTCGGCTAAGATTATTGGGAATTTTATCGATAAATTGCCTCTTAACGACTACTATTTGACTTACATACTGCCAGTACTAGTTCGTCGCATCGGCTGCCCCGAGATCGTCGAGGACTCCGAAGAGATCCGTCTGCTTTTGATGGAGCTCGTTCACCAAATACTAAACAAGTACCAAGTGACTCATCTATTGAGTCCCTTCATTAACGACTTTACTAATATCCTGACTAAGACAGCCACGGACCCATATCCCAAAGTGAAGCTTGAGGCATGTGAATGTATAATCATTTTGACTAAAATCTTAGCAAGAGATTTCCACTTTCAGTGTGAAAGCTATGTAAAGCCTGTGCTTTCAAATTTTTCACACCAACATTATAGAGTTCGAGTTGCTGCTGTTAAGGCAATAGGTAATCATTTTGCTAGTTCTTTTGTAAGTATGTGTAATAATAATGACTAAAATAAATGCTAATCATATAAAGTCAGTATAATGTCAGTAGTTGGCTTAAATACTAATAGTGCTCAATTTGATCCTGGCAAATTGATCTTAAGTCCCATGATAGTAGACAACTAGCTTAAGCATGACAGCAATCTTTATCTGTCCCAATATATTTTATTTTCAGGAGCTATAGTCATGTCTGGTAATGCTAAATGCTTTGAACTTTCCATCTCACCAATGGCCGAGAAACTATTTGACGAGAACACACAAGTCCGGCTGCAGGTGACACTGGAGATCGGGAACTGGATGCTTAACTACAGAGATAGATATTCTTTCTGGCATCGTATGATACCTCTATTGCTTACTAGGTATGATTTTATCTTTGTAAATGCATCAACAGTGTCTTTGCAGTTGTATTGTCACTATTCTCTTGTTGTTTTATTTGCCACTCAGATATGCAAAATAAACCTTTTCATCCATTTGCCAGCCCTATGGAAATAAAATATAATTATACTTGCTGTATGTAGTGGGACCTACTAAAGTAGTGTGTAATTTATGTTTTTTAGCCTTAGTGACGTAATGGAAGAAATCCGCGAAACAGCAGACAAGTTCTGGACAGATGTCGGTCTTCAATACATGGAGGAGAATGAAGAAGATCTGAAGAAGAAGACTGATTTCCTCAAGGATGTGCCGTCCCACTACCCTGATGTGAAGAGGCCTAACCTCGGGTGTAGGGTGCTGGTCATGAGCAACATTGGGAAAATTGTACCTGCTATTTGTAGAGGTTATTTAATAATTGTATCTTATTAGGTTTGCACTAACTACCAGGGTATTTAATTTTTTTAACATTGGCATTTGTCCGTTTATATTTTATATTTGTTGCCAATCAGTCAAATAATAAGTATTAAATGCAGGTACCAGACCTGAAAGGGTATTTTGACACATGGCCAAAATCAGAACTAATGATTGAAATTAAGAATTAGGATGTATTAACATAAACTATATGACATACTATTGTCATAGACCCAATTCCTAAAAATTCTAGAATATATAATTCTGGTAACTATGTTATATCCTGCCAAAACAACTCCAGAGCCTTCTCAAGTGTCAAAAGATCCATATAGCACTGTACTGTAGGTACTTATTATTCCTTACAATAATCCTGGATCCGACACTGGTTGACTGTTGCATTTTATTACAGTTTAAGGCAAAGTTGGCTCCTCAAACTCAAATCAAACAATAAACAACCAAACTACCTCAACAATGAAGTAAACATGTAAAAATTTCCATGAATATTTTTTTTCATTGTTTCCAGAAATGGACGGGTGGCAAGCAGATGCTCGCCTCCGCGTCGCTCAGCTGCTGTGCTGGCTGGTGCTGTGTGCGGAGGAGGGCTCCACCCAGCACGCCAACACCATCGTGCGGACCATGCTGCGTGGCGCTGCCGATGAAGACCCCAGGGTGCTGCAGGAGGTGGGTTGAAGGATGGAAACTACAATGTGGGTTTGTAGGATGTAGGTAATGTGCAACAATGTACAGTGGCAAAGTAGACGGGTGACAAGGAGCACGATCGGGCGGCTACTTTATATTTGATGGCAAATTCCAGCAGCCGGTTATCTTGAGAAAATTTCCTCCTCCCCTGGAAACAAATAAAGGTAGCAAAGTTAATGGATAAATGAAAAATAATTGCTCATTTCCGCGATACCTACCTCCTATACAGACTGGCTTTGAGCACGGTGGCGCCTTGCAATGAATGGATTGCAAAATGCTATTGGGTAGGGGAGATCAGGTGAATGACCAGTATGGCGTGTGTAATTAGTAAACGAGACGTGGGTTCGTGGTTGGCATTAAGCCGGCTATCCATTAGAGATAAATTCGGGTTGAGCAGCCTTGACTTGGAGCAAACAGCTTCAGTTTGAGGCTGCTCGCTCCGAGGCAAAAACTCGAGGCACGTTGCGGATCAGCTCGAAGTGAGTCGCTTCAGCTTGATCCGCAACGTGCGCAGTTTGAAGCCAACAAACGCGATGGCACTAAACGCGCGTCGAGTAGCTGCTGCTATTAAATAGCAATAACCATAAATAAAAAAAGAGGAAGCAACAAAAAGCTATAATTTGCCTCGTGTCACGGCGTGCCTCAGGTTGAGACAGCGTCTTCACATGCGCGGCCTCGGAGCGAAACAGCTGCTCCACTCGAGGCTGCCTCTAGCGGATATCCAGCTTTACCTTCGTTAGATGGGGTACAAATTGTAGAAATAAAACATCATTCAGTCACTGCATATTGTTATAAAAATATGTACTTATAACTAATCTGTAAATACATACAACATCTATAAACGTTCTCCAGGTGAAACGATCAGCGGAACTGTTCGGCTACTTCATAACGCCGAAAACGTGGTGGCCACTTCTGGAGGCCGAAGTGGACTCGTGGCCCGCTCTGCTCGTACTGGCGGAAATCGTGCGAGGCTCGCAGGCTGAGTTGATCGCGGGGAAGGTGCTGGAAGATATGTGTAAGGAGCTGGCCGATCCTGACCGTTGCAGGACTAGGAAGGTTAGACCCATGGTTTGGTCTAATGGGTAGGAGTGTAGGGTTCAGAATTAAGTGGCTGTTGAAAGAGACCAAAGGACTGAGCTACAGACTCATGAGCTGTAGAGGCGCTTGAAGAAATGGATCAGAAGATTTCCGACTCTAACTAGAATTAACTTTAGGATGAGTAATGATAGTCTTTCTTAATACCACTCCTTAACTATATTTTGCAGACTTAATAACAGTGAAGTTTGGCAACTTCGTCTTGAAAGGAGGAGCATGCGTTAGTATGAGTTTTCATAGTTACATAAACTTTTTTCGTTTTTGTTACATTTGAATAAAGTTAAAGAAAAAGTGATGATAGCCTAGTTGGAAAAGGCCCGCCTCTCAAGCCAGAGGGAGCGGGTTCAAACCCAACCGACGGCACGCACCAATTTGTTCAATGTGTGAACATATATGCGTATTGTATGTCATCTGCTACATGATTGGAGCCCGGTGCATGGCGACAGGCTCGCCCCCTGTCACATTTGGGACTGAATATGGTCCGGCAAAGTGTGGGTGTTGTTACACACCTTTGCTAGTCCCCTCGGGGAAAAGGCGTGACGAAATGTTATGTTATGTTATGAATAAAGTTAAATAAAGTGGCGGAACTAAGTTTAATGTATGGAGCCAAAGGAAACGAAAAAAAGTATATATAACTATGAAAAATTATAACATGCTTATGGCTTTTTCTGCTTGAAAGCCAGCTCATTAAAAAAAATCTTTTTATTAGGATAAAAACGTAAAAGTACTCTAAAATTTATCTCACGTAACCTATTTATAAAAATAAGTAGCAGTAGTAAAATAAACTACCTAGTCAATTAACTCAATAAGTTTAATTAGGTAAATAATCGACTACAGTCAATATATTTGTAGACAGTAGCATCTCAAACGTAGACAGAACATTAAAAGCCCGTTTTTACCCGACTGCGCGAGAAGGAGGGTTAAGTTTTTCGGGTGTATGTATGTATGAAATTCCTTAAATAATAATCGTAAATAATAATTCCTTTATTTTATTATTATTTACGATTATTATTATTTACCTAATTAAACTTATTGAGTTAATTGACTAGGTAGTTTATTTTACTATTGCTACTTATTTTTATAAAACAAAAAATTGCATAATGTTGTACACTACGACTTCCACTATAACTGTTATAGTGGAAGTCGTAGTGTACAACATTATGCAATTTTTTGTTTTTCTTTTAATAATGTTACTTGTTCGTTTCTAGTTGAAATACCAAACTCAGCTGCTCCGCCTATCTGAAGCAATAATGAACCTCTGCGGAGAGTCCTGTATCCCCGTCGCCGAGCAGTTGTTCACTATAAACTACACCGTGTACGCCATGCCTGTCGACGGAAATATACAGTTCATGGCTCTCTGTGAGTTTGTTTATTATCTACCAGTGCCAGATTATCTACGTAGCAGGAAGCAGCAAATGGGGCATTCCGCGCGAAAAATAAAAACTATAACAAAGGCCTACACCCCACTCCTAATATATACTCTGTATATATTTATCGCGAAACATTTTGCTTTTCCACCAACTCGCCTGTTGGTATGCGACGATGTGATCACAGATGCAGCACATACTTAGAAGATAAGCATTTACTCTGGCGTTGAATAGCTATTCTTGTAGTAGATATGCGGCATCAAATTCCACTAAATAAAAATAATAATATAATATTCGGGACACTTGCACACAGGGTCGTCTGACCCCAAACTAAGCAAAGCTTGTACTATAGCGGCCAGAGACTAATAAACATACATATTGATTTTTAAATACAAACTTAAAAAATAGATAACCGACACCCAGACAGAAATCAAGTCGCGAAATCGATAGCTCGAAGGCAGGGGCTCTTGAGTTGTTAGAATAACCGCACTGGCCAGCACAACTGCATGAAAAAATACACATCATTTTCCTCGCTATAGTGTGTTAAAAGTTATGCTCGGTAGCAAAGTTGTTCGGCGTCTTTAAAACCCTCGCTACGTTCAGGTTTCTATAAAATTCTCGAGCCAAAAACCAGCTTTGCAGCTTTGCGTAACAACTAATACTGATAAGTAATTCTCGACGCCTCTTCGCAGCAAACTTGGACAAGCTCCGGTACATAGAAAAGTGCGGGAAAACGCTGGTCACTCTGTATGAGAAGCACGTCGGGCGAGCCCTCGCCAACATCACGAGCGACGCGCTCACCTGGACGCTGCTCGCGCCCGACTGCTGCCTGCTCGAGTGTACGCTGCTGCACTCTGGTAACTATTTTTGGATGATAAATGCCTTCAATTTTTTTTAGAAGTAAGACGAAATCCGTATGCGAACCAAAGTAACCGACGATCGATGGGGCAGAAGATCTTTTTTCAGGAAAAACCTTTTCCCTCCTCCTAATCTTCACCTCGGGGGAGGTGGGGTGATTATGAAGGAGTCTAGGTTGCCTTGAAGTCGCGGCATACACACTAAAACCCCTGGGATATCCCCGGCGCCCATGTACCAGGGCTGAGGGGACGCTCTCGCACTCGTCCGCGGCCCCGGCGGCACTAGCTTATTAGACACTGTGTAGATTACAATGTGATGTATTCATAGCCGCCTATATGTTATTAACAGTTGATATGTCTTAGAACGATAGTAGTTAATTGTGAGCTACGCCATCTTGACTGCAGCTACCATAAACAGGAGGTGGTAATGCCAGCCTTCCATTGAAAAATGTTAAAACCCATTTTTGTTTGTTTGAAAAACTTTGATTCTCAAGACTCTAAAGAGGTTGAAAACCTCTTTAGAGTCTTGAGAATCTTCAAGACCAAAGCAAAAATTAAGTTGTAGTTAGTCGGAAATAAAGATGGCAAGACATTACAGTCCCTAGGGGTCTGTATAAGGAAGGTTGAGGCAAACTGCTTAGAACGAGTTGTACTTAGGTTTGTATAGTGGGTGCTTACGTAATTCCTCTTCCCCTTCGCAGGGTCGGCAATGGGCGGCCAGCTCCACCTCATAGCGCCTCTACTCCGCGAGTGCCTCGCCACTCCCAAAGTGGACCCGGAAGTCAAACTCAAGATATTCACCACTCTGTCCACTGTGCTACTGAAGCGACAGGACAACTTCTACAAGTGCGACAATGACAAGCTCGAGGCTTTCTTAAAGATAGTCATTGAAGGTAAGGTAAAGCTTCGACCAGAATTGTAAGATTCCTCATCTTTTGGCAGCAAAAGAATGTGCTTAGGGCTTATTTTAAATTTATTAAAACGTTAAAAGATATATTGATCAAAAAATGTTTTTATACTCTAGACGAATTCTTAACTGACAAAAATATGTACATAATAGAATAAATCCAGTCCGAACAATGTTGCCATACACTATCAGGGTCATTATGTGATACAATTTTATGTAAATTACCTTTAAGAACTGCATGTACCATAATGGAAGCAATAAATTATTGAGTATTGAGTATTGAGTCAAATAATCGGCCCTGCCAAACAAATAGACATCGGAGTCTCACCATAAGGGATCGTTTTTACCATTTTGGTACGGAACCCTAAAAGTATGGGGGGTCCAAAAACAATAAAGTAAATAGATAAACTTCTAAAAGTTAATTATAAGGTAGACAGGTTTCGACATATTTAATGTAAGTGTATGCAGACAAATAAAGGCGTAACATAATATAAACACGTCATATTATGTTACGTCTGTAGACATTTATACGTACAATTATGAGTACACTTCACACTAATCACACTATCACACTAATATCATATATGCGACAGTTTGAATGGATTTATTTATAAATAAATAAATAAATTCGGGACACTTTTACACACGGTCGCCTGACCCCAAACTAAGCAAAGCTTGTACTATGGCTGCCAGAGACTGATATACATACTTAGATATTTTTAAATACATACTTAAATACATATCAACACCCAGACATAGAACAAACACAAATGTTCATCACATAAATGTTTGCCCTAGATGGGAATCGAACCCCACGCCCCCAAGCTCAGAAGGCAGGTTCACTACCAACTGAGCCACCGAGGCAGTTTATGTTTGTTACTCAATCACACCCGAATGGCTGAACAGATCTGAAAGAAATTTGGCACAGATATAGATTATGGTCTGGTATAGCACAAAGGCTACTTGTTAGGCGCGGGTAACACTACGGGGCGCAGCTAGTGGTCTATAAATTCTATAATAATGTAAGTACTAAAGATTTACACATAACATTCTTGTTCCGAAAGTATTTCATACTCTGAATGTATCCATCTCTTTCTTACCAATTGCTTATTCTCTATACGTCAATTGTTGTGATCTTTGAGTAGTGATGATGTTGTGAATGTACAGAGGTAATAATGCCAAACCTTGTATGGTCTCCGGGACGCACCGCCGAAGCAATCCGCACCGCTGCCATAGCGTGTCTCTGCTCCGCGCTACAAGACAACCCACAAGAAGACAAGATCACTGATAACGGAGGCGACGGAGATACTGCCACCAAGGTAATAAAACGAATATATTGCGAATAATATTGGACCTAGTATTGTCCCCTGGGCAAGTCCCCGTCACCCCTTAATTAATTTTGCACAGTGCTTATTTTGCAAATGCACTTGTGAGAACTGTTCACTTTGGGAAGTCCATCAAAGTGCAAATCAATCAAAATACACATTTCGTGTGGAATTTCTAATTTGATGTTCTCAACGAATGCTTATGGCAATGAACGAAATTCGTTAGAGGTTACATGTTTGGACATGTTAGTTTTACAACGTAGTTTGCCATACACAGTTTCATTAAAGCCGAGCTTCCCATATCTCCACAGGAAGTCAACCTATTCCCCACCAAGGAGTCTCTGGAGCCGTTCCTCGAAAAAATGGTCCCACTCCTAGTTGGGCTGGTGGACGACAACTCGACGCTCACTCGTCAGCACACGCTGCGGGCCATTTGCTATCTGGCGGCGCTCGCCAAGAGGCGAGGCTGCTTCACGCATGAGATGCTGCACAAGATGTACTTCGGTGAGTTTTGTTGTGACCTCCCAGAAGTGGGATGAGGGTAGAAAATCAATAAATAAATTCGGGACATTTTTCACACACGGTCGCCTGACCGCAAACTAAGCAAAGCTTGTATGGCTGCCAGAGACTGTTATACATACATATATATTTTTTTAAACATGCTTAAATAGATATTAAGAGCCAGACATAGAACAAACACAAATGTTCATCTCTTGAAAGTTTAACCTAGATGGGAATGAATCACGATTCACTCTCATATATTTCCCTGTGTCAGGGATGCCATAGAACACACACACAAAGACTTGAAGAACTGACACCAAGACTACAGATTAGATAATAGTAACTTCGTCCAATACCCCGAACATACCTATTCAAATTCATCATTCGGCACCAGGATGATGATGTACCTACTTCGTTGAGTACATTCTGTTCCGACCTCTCAGAAGTGGGATGAGGGTAGGAAGATAATGATTAACTCCGGTTCTGTAGTGACAGTAGTCGGTCTGGTTAACTTTAGTGCATAGCATAATTTCAATTGAAAAATACTTAGTTGATATAATATTGAATTGATAGATAGAAAATTGAATGAAAAGTAGGACAAAACCCCCATGGGGTGTGAATGATATCTGCATTTTTCATATAATTGTATATTGGATACGTCCTACGTATTTTTTGACATAACCTATGCTTTACAATTATGTTGTGATATGTTTAGTTAATGAAATGATTATTAAACCCCCCAGTGGTCCTGAAGCGTCTGGACGACAGTAACGACAAGGTCCGTTCGTTCGCCGTGCAGACAATTTGCGCCCTCTTCAAGCATCGCCTTGAGCCCTACGACACGACACACTTTGGAGCTCACATCGATGCTCTCTACAGCGCAATGCTCATACACTTGGACGACGTAGAAGAAGCCTTTAGGGTTGAAATGCTTGGTCAGTATGGAAATTTTCAAAGGTCCGTTCGTTCGCCATACAGACGACTTGCGCTCTCTTTAAGCATAGCCTGGAGCCCTACGACATGATGCATTTCGGGGCTCACGTTGAAGCTCTCTACATGCTCATACACTTGGACGATGTCGAAGAAGTTTTTAGGGCTGAAGTGCTCGCTCAGTAGGGAAAGTTTGATCATTTTTTTTTTCGAAATTTTTTTTTACAATGTTTGATAGACCCCTAGCAACCACGGTAGGATACCCAGTGTTCTGGTAGTCCAGTCATTATATACATTTGGAAAAGAAAGTGAACCGAGAAAGCCAAATTTTGGATATGACGTGGGGGGTGGCTAGAAAAGCTTAAGTTCAAATTGTCGACCAAAATAACCTTGTGCGTTTTCCGCCATCTTGAAAAAAGGGTTAAATTCAGTTTTTCGTCATAACTCGGTTCCCCGTTGAGATACGAAAATTTTGATATGATACTTTTTTGTTGCTTTTTGTACGATCTACAATTAAGGTCTTATACACTTTTCATGTGTCGATTATCGTTTTCGAGATATCGATCAAAAAAGCCAAAATTTTGGGGAGAAAAAATTGTTTTTCGTCATTTTCTCATACAAGATATCGAAAAATGCCCGAAATGAAACTTGTAGAGCGGGTTTAGATCTACAAATTCGTTTTTTTATTTTTTATTTTCGACCAGAATTACGACTTCTAGCGCGCTGCAAAGTCGGCCCCAGTCCGAGTAGTTTCAAGCATGAAAAGTCTGTTCTTGAGAACATTCTTTTCATTCATGCTTTCAGCGGTTGTGACACCACGGTCGTCTTTGTACAACATCGGAAAGTCGAAATTCATTAGCACCCTCGAGAAGAACCCGAACCTCCAGTCATCGGTGGAATTATTCAAGCAAGGTGGAATTATTCAAGGAATTATTCGGAACGGTGTAACCGTTCCGAAGACGGGTCTGAGCAGTAGCGCACTTGTAGCGCCTCACTCAACTGCCGTCTTTGTACTTCTTCACTCTACAAAAGTTCAAGGATGGAGTGAATAGATACCTTATAGGTCGTCGTGCTCCATCTTAGACCACAACGTCGCTTAACATCAGGCGAGTTGGTGGTCAAACGCCAAACTATTGTACAAAAAAAAAAAAAGATGATGTATCCTCTTTACGCCCACCATACAGAGCGATTAGAAATAGCCTTCCCGCGCAAGCTAGCATCTCCGGATCGACCTTTTCTTGCTTGAATAATTCCACCGATGACTGGAGGTTCGGGTTCTTCTCGAGGGTGCTGATGAATTTCAACTTTCCGATGTTGTACAAAAACGACGTGGTGTCACAACCGCTGAAAACATGAATGAAAAGAATGTTCTCAAAAACAGACTTTTCATGCTTGAAACTACTCCGACTGGGGCCGACTTTGTGGCGCGCTAGAAGTCGTAATTCTTGTCGAAAATGAAAAATAAAAAAACGAATTTGTAGGTCTAAACCCGCTCTACAAGTTTCATTTCGGACATTTTCGATATCTTGTACGAGAAAATAACGAAAAACAATTTTTTCTCCCCAAAATTTTGGCTGTTTTGATCGATATCTCAAAAACGATAATCGATACGTGAAAAATGTATAAGACCTTAATTGTAGATCGTACAAAAAGCAACAAAAAAGTATCATATCAAAATTTTCGTATCTCAACGGGGAACCGAGTTATGACGAAAAACTGAATTTAACCCTTTTTTCAAGATGGCGGAATACGCACAAGGTTATTTTGGTCGACAATTTGAACTTAAGCTTTTCTAGCCACCCCCCACGTCATATCCAAAATTTGGCTTTCTCGGTTCACTTTCTTTTCTAACCCGATTTTTCCGACGTAATGACTGGACTATGGTAGCTAGTACTCTTTCAGTTGTTTGCATTATATAGTTATCTTTATTATAGTTGTCTTTTGTCGATAACCGTTTCGCGCGAAATTTTACCGAATTTGAAATCGTCCTAAATTGTGGTCTTGCAAAAAACTAAACTAACAATAGAGAAGTAGGTAAATAAATAATAAATACTCTACTACAAAATAATACTCTGTTTGTTACTTGTTCACGTTCAAACGGATGGACGGGTTTGGATGAAATTCGGAACGGAGATAGCTTATGCCTAGCTATTATTTAAAATGTTTACATTGCCGTTTGTTACTTTTTCACGCTTAACCGGCTTAATGGGTTTGGATGGAATTTGATATGGATACGCCCTGGATGTCACACGTTTTATGTCTAAAAAATTAACATTAACAGTTCCTATAATCTTGCGATGTTGGTTGAAATCATGAGGCGCGGTGTATCCATACTAATGTAAAAAAATCGAAAGTAACTCTGGTCTGTCTGTTTGTAGGCTTCTCGCGGCTAATCGGCTAATAGATCTTGATGAACTTTTTATTTTTTTTATTTTTTTATTTAATGATACATATAACAATTCAATTATAGTTAAATAGCTTTCTTAAAACCTATATTAGGTTTAACTAGACAACTAGTTCTCTAATAAACTACTTACACATAAAAGAATCTTACAAAATACAACAATAACAAATACCTACATTACACAAAAAACGATGCGCCTATCGCACAAAACTGCTGTCGCTAGAACACAAAAACCAGTTTTATGTAGTAACCTACTCGTCCAGCAGTCGTAGCGATGGCGTACCGTGCCAACAAACATAGGGTGCTCCAGTAATACATAATATAATAGTTTAGTTTCCATTTAATATTTCTTAGTGTTAAACTGGTTTTTAATGCAAGGGGAAGTTTATTAATTAAAAACGGAACTATGTACTTGGACGTTCTTTTACCATATGTGTTTTTGAATCTAGGCAATAAAAGGCTTTTGTTATCGATGCTTCTAGTGACAGTGCTGCTACTTTTTGGGAATTGAATTTCAGTTCGAAAGAATTGTTCTAGTAACAAGCTATACTCAACTTTTTTAACTATATCACAAGAAAAGGTTTTTAAATACTATTTTCTGAGTAGATCTTTTTCTGGGTGACAGCTAGTTGTGTATAATTTTGGCTCCTACTTACAGATGCATTGATCCAGCTAAGTGACATCGATCCCAAGCTCCTCATGAAGAAGGTGAAGGCAAACATACATCTTTACAGAAACAAGGCAGCCTACGAAAAGCTGTCTAGACATATTGAGAAAATAATCAAGCCTTAGATAATGCTAGTGTGATAAAATGTTATAATGCACCTAGACGTGCTATTTTCATACTGCAATACTGCCCTGGCAATATTGCAACAATATTTTGAGTGTGGCACGGCCATGCAGTCATACATTTTTTGCATGGCCGACTATGGAGCTACAGTCGTCGATGTTGCCAGTGTTGCCGGGCCAGCATTGCATTAAAATATGGCCCGTTTAGGAGCACCTTAATTTACTGAAGTGCAATTATTGGTGTGATTTTAAGTCCTAGTCTAATTTAGTTAACCTTTCATGATCCAGAAAAACAAGGTCTAGCATTCCGGGAGCGAACACGTAATGACGTCACTGGTCATCGTCTCTTTCGAACTACCTATATAATTTTATATGACCTAATTCGATCTTGCATGGATTGTTTTTTTTTTTTTTAAATTATTCATGACCATGGATACTCGTCCTTCAGTCGGATTCTTAGTAATAATTTTTCCTTCAGTAACAGATGATGGGATGATGATGATGAGGTGATGATGAAGACGATGAATCCCTCCCCTTTCCCCATTCCAGTAAAGTTATGGATACTTTACTGAAACTTTAAGTGAAGTTTTGTAGAGAACACGAAAAATCGAGTTCCGCGATGTTTGTATCATTTGCCCACACTCGTGCACGTTGACGAACCGGTAAACGTTAATAATCCACCATTATTACACTTTAACACTCGAAGAATCACAAGTTTTAGAAAATAATACAAAAACACGACACCATCTTTTCGGTTCCCGCCAAAACTCTGCATGGATTGACGTTACTAAGTGTTGCCCACGTGACCGAAATGCCTTTAACTGACGGAGTATGTCATTATACCATGAGGTTAAGCTAGTGCGTTAAGCTTATGTTAGTTAATCTTATTAGTCGATAACTCGGTCGTTGGCCCGCGTTCGTGGGACTCCTCGACTAATGAAAGTTCGTCATCTTATACCTCGGTCTACCACCATAGTATATATAGGTACAATATGGTATACCATATAGTACCATATTGCCTGAAAGTGGCTTCGACCAATGGCGTGCGAGAACAGAAACTTTCACGCACGCCACAAGCGGGCCTCATCGAGTTTAATGAAAACGGCTCTCGCATGCGGGCCCTAAATACCAATGAAAATGAGTCTTTATGAATGAAGTGCAATTATTAGATACATAGTCTATTGGGTTTGATTCATTATGAGGTTTTCACCAAAAATTGTATTGAAGCTAAATTGTTTGGTTTAATAAAGTGCTGGTTGTTTGATATTTGTGAATTTTATTTGAAATTATTAATTGTTTGTTCTTATTTTAACACTTTACTAAAGCGCCCATTGGTAGCAGTTGGTGGTGTCAGGTGTACAGGGTGTTACAAAAACCCTGTTATATCCGCAAGTTGCGCATCCTGTATCGACCTGGAAGATGCAATTATGCTAGTAAAAATTAAATAAGTTTGATAGCCTAGTTGGAGAAGGCCCGCCTCTCAAGCTAGGGGGAGTGGGTTCAAACCCAGCCGACGGCACGCACCAATTTGTTCATTGTGTGAACATATGTGCGTGTTGTATGTCATAACTAAACTAGATGTAGCGGGGCGAAGAATCAAGAAATGCCGTTTTGATTCTATTATTTACTCCTATCGTCTAGCTTCGGAATTAGAGGAAAAGCCCAAAAATGTACTGTCTGTGTACTAAGCTGTAGTTTTCAATTTAGCGGCTACTATACGCTCTATACGCATCGCGGTATTTTTGCTCGCAATTCACGGATTTATCGAGTAAAATATAGGAAAGATACACGCTCGATTAAATTTTTTGCATTGCATTAAATTATATTCGGCATTGCCATAGTTGCCCTAGGTTTTTTTTTTCTTTTGGCTTCGCGTAACTGACACATTTGCCAAATCCCAGCCAAAGTTGACAATGACATTTACAAATAATGACATTTGTTAGGTAGACGGAGTTGCAAACTTAAAAATTTTACGCCACATGTAGATATTTTCAAGGTAAATTTAGTCAGTTGGTTTTTAGGATGGGTGTCGAAAGAACATTAAATAATAATTTAATCTAAGTGCTTGGGCAATTTCAGGTCCAATCGATGGATGTTCATCACTTCCTTCTATAACATTATATCCAAATCATTCATAAACCTCACCACGTAGCACAATTTAATTATTAATTTAAAATTCAATGAATACTCTTCTAATAAAATGAAATTAAAAAAAAAATTGTTTAAAAATACACAAAATTTACAGAGTAGGAACGGGTATAAAAAGTCACTAAAAACATCTCATGATTAAATGACGACCCAATAACAGCAAGTTCACGCACTGGATAGTATTTTTTGCCATTGTATTGATATTCTTGAAAATCAGTAGGTTATTTTATTTCTGTTAATTAAAATTTATAGATCTAGGGGTTTGCGTTCCATTTTCTTTAATTTATCTAGACTGTCTATTAAATTCATCTTGGCAACATTCTTGAGAATTTTGCATTGTTTTTGTGCTGTGCATGCTAACGCAGATTTAAACATTAAAAACAATATTATTCTGCTGTATGATAATTTAGTGATCTTGGACGCAGGAATTATTTATGTTTCTTGTTCTGGATTCTATCCTGCCACCCTGAAATCATGGAGGTGGTGAAAAAAAGTAAGTAGTGAGCACGCTCTGTAGATCGGATTGTTTTGTTGTTTTCACTATTTTTATATTTCGCATATTATGCTTTTTCAGATTTTAAAGAGTCGCTACCGCAGATTAGTGCCTCTATTGATAAGGCAGATTTTTTAGTGATAGATGCGGAGTTTACGGGTATCATAAATGGTCGAGACGTCTTAGTATTTGATACGCCGGAAGAGTACTACCTCAGGTTATTAAATGGCTCCACACAGTTTCTACTGATACAGTTCGGCCTGTGTGCCTTTTATTATGATGAGGAGAAGAAGATGTTTATGAACGATGCTTATAACTTCTATTTATTCCCTCGTGGGCATCCTGGGCCCGAAAAATTATTCATGTGCCAAAGTTCGAGCTTAGACTTCCTGGCTGCGCAAGGATTTGACTTTAATAAGTTGATTCGTGACGGTAAGTTTGTAAAACATTTTAATTTCAATAACTATACCTATGTATTTGGGACATTTTTGCACACGGTCATCTAACCCCAAACTAAGCAATGCTTGTACTACGGCTGCCAGAAACTGATTTATTAGCCATTTATTCCAATACTTTAAAATCGCAAGTAAATCTGTCGGTCTGTTTTTAGGCCTAAGAAGTAGAGGTAGGAAAACGATGGTGCAGGTAACAGCTTTAGTAGTTAAATAAATTCCTTCTATTTTGCAAAATGTCCCTCAATTCGGTGCACCTTTTGGCACCTCCAACTATCTCCATTGCTCTCTATCATCTACCACTCTTGTCCAGTATACTATGGTGCCAGGGGCAGACTAATGTAGTCATCCTATCTTTTTGTTGGATGTCTCTGTCTCCATGTGCAGCCTTAAAGTGACTAGATTACTACTCTATTTATTTAATTTGCAACATAGCATGTGTCTTACACAGACCCATTTTTGATGATCAATTCAAAACAATCAAGAAATTCTGCAACTTTGTGCAACCAAACAGACTGATATAAGTACCTATATAAATATTTTTAAACACATACTTAAATAGAATGATTAACTGGAAAAAAATAAAAAAAACAAAAATAACATGGAAACTTTAATAAAGAATAACCTATAATAAAATAATATATTTTCAGGAATTTCATTCATGACTGAGCCAGCAGAGACAAAACTGAGAGATCATCTCACAGAGCGGCAAAAACATTACACCAAAGAAAAAGAACCTGTGAATATTCCTGATGAGCACAAGGCTTTCATTGAAGAGACTTGGTAAATAAGAATTATCTTTAATAACTATTTCTAGTGACAAATTGGTGTAATATTAGTACAGTGCGATTGAGAACCTTATTCTTTTAGTAATAACATGAAGTTTAAAAAAATTAAAAAACATGTATTCCATCTCTTGGCTCTGTTATCAGAACAGCTTCGAAAACCAAATAACTGTTTTGTCATCCAAACTACATACACATACAATGTTTCACTTAGACATGACAATTAGAAGTAGGATGATAGCCTAGTTGGAGAAGGCTCACCTCTCAAGCCAGAGGGAGCGAGTTCAAAATTCAAACCCAGCCAATGGCACGCGCCAATTTGTTCATTGTGTGAACATATGTGCATATTGTATGTCATCTACTACATGACTGGAGCCCGGTGTATGGTGACAGGCTTGCCCCTGTCACATTTGGGACTGAATATCGTCCGGCAAAGTGTGGGTGTTGTATTACCCCTCTGCCAGCCCCTTCAGGGGAAAGGCGTGACAAAATGTTATGATAAATTGACTTCGAAGATTACATTGTTCTTATTCGAGATGTGGGTGATAAGTCTTGCCCTGATGTCCCAACTTGGGGTGTATTGTGCATAAAATATTTCATTGTTTGCTAGTTACTAGTAAAGCTAATGAAAGTGTGTAAATTTAAAGGGACAGAGTCAATACCAAGACAATAAAATGGGCCTGTTGTAATCTACATCATTGGGTCTCAAAACAAAAGTGTTCAAACATATTTCTATGGAAGCTGGCATATCTTAATATTAAATCAAATTGTTAGTGCACTATGATATTAGTATATATTAGTTGGGGGCAGTTATACAAACACAAATTCTCAACTTCTCATACTTAAATACTTAAAAACCAGTTGTAAATGAGATTCATGGATGAGCCACGTTTATAAATATGGCCCATAAACTGTCACCTTCCCAAAATATTTATAGGTAAAAATCGCCATATGAGAACAATTCAATACTTAAAAATCCCTATTGAAAACCATTGAATGCTGCATTTTAATTATTTTCATAGTAGGTACTGAAATCTTTAGTTCCAAAAATATTAAAGAATGTGACACTTTAAGATACCCTAACCTATGGTATAATAATATACTCCGCCAGGTAGAGCATTCCGGTCAAGTGGGCAACACATAGTGACGTCAATCGATGCTTATGCAAGATCGAAATAAGTCATTTACAAATAGTTCGAAAGAGACAGATGACGATGACGAGTGACGTCATTATGAGTTTGCTCCCGGAATGCTAGACCCTGTTTTGGATCATGACCTAATACCTATACCATGTACTCGACATTTTCCCTCCTTCTACTTGGATCCTCAGCTTGGCTCCACATGCTTGGCTCCACATGTGGATCCACGGATACTTTTATCCGGATATTTAAGAAGAAACAGAAGTATCCATAGATCCACCGATGGATTTAAGCGGAGATAAAAGTATCCATGGATCCACATGTGGAGCCAAGCTGTGGATCCAAGTGGAATGAGGGGACATTTTTTGTTGTTTTATGATGAAAAAAAAATGAAGTGGTGGCGGGTGGATATGCCACAATGTTATAAGCCCTTTAGTTAATACACAGTCTTTTAATTGCGTGTTGCATGTTTCAGTCTGACTGTAAGGAAGTTCATAGACGAAAACAAAAGTGATGAAATGGAGATAGACCGGTGCAACGCATTCGTCCGCCTCCTGATTTATCAAGAGCTAAAACTACGCTTCAAAGACGAGATTTTAGTTGAGACAAAAATCTTGGAGAACAAGTCTAGGTGAGTACAATTATTAATCCAAAAAAAGTTCAGTACATAGTTATAATTTTGCTCAGACGCATTAGAGCTATGCCACAACAATGAGAGGTCTCACATAATAATAAAAACTGGCCAAGTGCGAGTCGGACTCTCGCACGATGGGTTCCGTACCATTATCTATAAAAACGGCAAAAAAACACCTTTGTTGTATGGGAGCCCCCTTCAGTATTTATTTTATCCAGATTTTTAGTATTTGTTGTTTTAGTGGCAACAGAAATAAATACATCATCTGTGATAATTTCAACTGTCTAACTATCATGGGCCATGAGATACAGATGGACAGACAAACGGACAGACAGTGAAGTCTTAGTAATGGAGTCCTGTTTTACCCTTCGGTTATGGAACCTTAACAAACCGAACAGTTTAGAAATTGACAACACAGTTGTTTACACAGTGTTATAGTTTATTATTCTAGGACAGATTGCTGTGGTGCAGAAAGGCATATAAAAAAGTAGTTATTATATTTTGACTAGCTGCACCCCACGGTTCCACCCGCGGTCCCACGGGAACCGTTATGTATTTTTCTGTATCCCTGACAATGTGTATGCAAAATTTCATGGTGATCGGTTGAGTAGTTAAGACGTGATAACGTAACAAACGAATGAACAAACTCACTTTCGCATTTACAATATTATAGTTAGGATCGTCTCTGACATATTGTCTGAGAAATTATTAATATTGTCTTGTGATAGAGGTAGTTTAGCTTAGCAGTATGAAAAGCAGATAATGACAGTTTAAAAATCAACACCACTAACTTGGGAAAGGACACACAAAAAACTTAGAAACTAAGATGAAACTTAAGTACCAAGGATTTTATTCTAAGTGAAATGAATGAAGCTACAGCTAATCCTACTGATATTATAAACGCGAAAGTTTGTATGAATGGATGGATAGATGTTTGTTACTCTTTCACGCCAGAACGGCTGAACAGATCTGGATGAAATTTGGCACAGACATAGATTATAGTCTAAGATAGCACATAGGATACTTTTTAACCGCGGGTGAAACCGCAGGGCGCAGCTAGTGTTACATGAACAGAAAACCTTAGCATATTACATTGTTTAGTACATAGATATAACTATAAGGGTGCTTCTAGACGGGCCTAATGCTTACTGCAAAACTGGCCCAGCAATACTGGCAATTTATTTATTTATTTTATTTACACACGTAATTACAAACAAAAGATACAAAAATGTATACTTCAGTAAAACTATAACTAGCGTGATAAATAATCATTACGTTAGCCAATATGAGAGCAAAAAACAGTAAGCCTTGCGAAGTAGTCCTCATTAGGTTGACCCGTGTCGAGAACTACTGCAGTCCGCCGAATATTGCCGATACTAGCCCGCCCACCATCAGTCATGCTAGAAATGTATGACTTAATGGTCGGACCACACTCAAAACATTGCCTGGCCAGTATTTCAGTAAAAACATTGTGTCTAGGAGCACCCTAAGTTATTGGTTGTCAGGTTACTGAAAGTGGTGCGCATCAAGATAGACACCGACACGAAGAGCCACACCACGAAGCGGATAGAGAAGGAGTGGGCGGACTTCGAGGACGCCGTGGGCTTCTCTAGAGTGGCTCGGATGATCAGCCAGTCGGTAAGCACTCAAATGACTAACTATAGTTAGCTCATGCTAGCTGTTGGCAATACAATACAATACAATACAATACAAAAACTCTTTTTTGACATCAAATACAAAATAAATCTAAACTAAACATTCAAAAATATAGGCGCAATGGGCGGTCTTATCGCTTAAGAGCGATCTCGTCCAGACAACCTTTGGATGGAATAAAAACATTATGATTAAGCATGGACGGCAATAGTTATTTGTAACGCAAAGTTGTTTTTTGACGCGACTACTTGTATAAAAGTACCAGACGCTTTGCTGCCGAGCGAAACACACAACTTTTCACGTTAATCAGAGAGGCTAATTAAACTGGCCAGCAAGACTGCATATAAATGCAGTCTTGCTGGCCAGTACCATTATTCTGAGGTTCAAACTTTACGTTGGAACTTATGCGTGTATCGTCAGTATTAATTTTTCTCTTCACCGAAACTGTTTCTGAGCCGCGAGTGAAACAGCGGGATACTGCTCGTGCGTCGATCTCCCACTTTACAATTCAAATTACTTATTGAAAACATCAATCAATCATAGTTATGTTTGTAATTAACTTGAAAGGAAGTAAGTACTAACTTAAACATCGGTATATTACAAAAAAATACATACATATCGTCACGCCTTTTCCCCCGAGGGGGCTGGTAGAGTTGTAATACAACACCCACACTTCGCCGGACGATGTTCAGTCCCAAATGTGACAGGGGGCGAGCCTGTCTCCACACACCAGGCTCCAGTCATGTTGCAGATGACATACAATACGCACAATGAACAAATTGGTGCGTGCCGTCGGCTGGGTTCGAACCCGCTCCCTCTGGCTTGAGAGGCAGGCCTTTCGCTTCTGCGAAAACATAGTACAAAGAAATAAGCTTAATAATTTTGTTTTCAGGAAAAGTTAGTGATTGGCCACAACATGCTCCTGGACGTGATTCACACGCTCAATCACTTCTTCCAACCATTGCCAGACGACTACGTGGCGTTCAAAGAGTTTGCACACTGCATGTTCCCTAGGTAATCTAATTAAACACTAAATGCTTCGAGTCCGTACAAAACGCTTTGATTCCACTTTTGTTGTGCGCACCGCTAGAGTGTGGAATATTCTGCCAGTGTGTGTTCACTGACACTAATAATCTAGCCCTTTTGGCATTAAATGTTGTACATTCTCGGAATAGTAATGTAGTGTTTTGTCACTTTTGTCTTCTTATTTTTTTTTCTTTTACCCGACTGCGCAAGAAGGAGAGTAATGTTTTTCGAGTGTATGTATGTGGGTATGTATGTTTAAATATATGAGGCTTCTTTGGTACGCCCTACAGCCTAAACAGCTTAATGAATTTCGACATGTGAGGTGTCATTTGAATCGTCTTGATCGCGGAAGTGACATACAGTACAATATTTTGCAGCCAGCTTTTTTTAATGTTACTTGTCAATTTTAAAACTCGATCGAAAAAAAAGACAAAACACTAAAAGCCATACAACGTTTCTTGCTAAGGGGGTAAGTCTCAAGTGCATCATTTTCTTCTGTAGCATCAGGCAAGCGCGCTCCATCGTAGGCTGCATCATTGCTTACCATCATGCCTGATGGCGGTCAAACGCAAGCCTATCAAACAAAAAATAAAAAATAAAATAATTAATAAAATTTGAAAATAAGATAATTCGGTTTTTCTTTGTTTGTCTCTACTAAACACCGCTAGTAGCCAGACTTAGCCAACATCTTTGTGCTATGTGCACTTTTAATTCAGAATGCACCCTAGTACTTATTCTAAAAGGGCCGATACAGCCTTCACTGACGTCCGACATGTGTCAGGCTAGACATACCGACCTGAGGAGTTATTTGGCGAGAAGCGAAAAGGTGCTGTCGTAATTTTGTGTTATTTTCTAAATCTTGTGATTGTTTCAGTGTTAAAATGAAATAACCGTGGATTATTAACCTTTATCGGTTCGTTAAGGTGCCTCGTGCACCATGATGTGGGCAAATGATACAAACATTGCGAACCGTGACTTTTCGCATTCTCTACAAAACTCCACTTAAAGTTTCAGTAAAATATCCATCAATTTACCGAAATGGGCTAAGGGTAGGGGTTCATCATCGTCATTATCACCTTTTCATCATCACTCCATCATCTGTAAAATACTATATTAACTTGACACTGGCAAATGCACAAGACGAGCAAAGCCAAATTCCCCTGGATGAGGGATCAAAAAACAAACCAAGTTTTTTGTGGCTGGCGCGCGTCCTCAGTTCGCTGGCGCACGTTCTTGGGTCGCTGGCGCGTGTCCTTAGACTGCTGGCGCACGTTCTTGAGTCGCTGGCGCTCGACCTTGGATCACTGACCCATGTCTTTATATCGCTAGCAAACACAACCTGTAATGTGATTGACAATTGCATCGCAATCGATCGTCTCACGGATACCTGAAAATATCGTTTGTTTTGTAGCCGTTTATTTGCAGGTTGCTAGACACGAAGTACATGTCAAGCCTGCCTCCGTTCAAAGACAAGGTCAACTCCAGCGTGCTGCCTCATCTGCTGCAGACTCTCTCTGAACCGCCTTTCGCTTTGCCTGCAGTCGGTATGTAAAACATGTTTGCTCATTTTACTAAAATCCATAGAATTTTTACAAAATGTGCTTTGTGAATTTAATGCAATAAAATGACAGTTTATTGATAATAATCGTTTTAGCAGATCACACTAAATGCAAGGAGTGTAACTAGTGTATGTTAAAATGCATCATCTTTCATTATCAATCTGGCTGACAGTATAATACCAGACGAATTGACTTTGTTATTCCCCAAATTACCAATAATTATACTAGTGTTTGTCATGACGCGGACTACATGTGTCCCGCGGAGCGTAGACTTTACTAAAATTATGTCATCTACTTATAGTTTTTATTAGTATCTTCGAACATAATGCATAAAACTCTCAACCAATCACAAATACATCAATGCCAAATGCCCTTCAGTTTCAAAATAATGCCATTCAGTTTCTTGCCTGTTTTTCTGAGTGTTGGCTCTTTTTCCGAACAAAACAGCCGAGTCTATTAATGACTGTGACGTTTATAGAGTGTTATAATCTTTGATACCCAATTGAATAAAACATTTTGACTTTGGTGACAGATTGCTCTACAAATCATGTCTCATTTCTACCTGTACAGGGTCGTATGAAGGGCGGGGCTACTCCCGCGCGGCAGACAAGCTGCACGAGGCGGGCTACGACGCCTACATCACGGGGCTGTGCTTCCTCGCGATGCACGCGCACCTCACGCGCATGCGTGGCGAGGCGGCGCCGCGCCCCGACCCCGCCTCGGCCGTCCTCAAGCCGTTCCTGAACAAGGTCTATCTCGCGAAGACAGCGCACCAGGACTCGCCGTATATGAACTTTAGTGGCGCTGATCGTGAGTTATGCTTACTTGTTATAAAATCGACAGTAACAAAAAAAAAAAGGCGTGACGATATGTTATGACACCGACGTGATCACAGAGCGACTGACAGCGAAACAAGGCTTAAATTTGATCTAAGCCTAGTTTTCAAGGTGCTATTTTTCGTATCAAGACTTGACATCTAAATATATCTGATCGAAGGTGCATGGAGAATACTTCTTTCATCAAAGAATCGCGTTTCCAGTATCGATGGCTTTATTAAACGAATAAACGAATTTAGATAAAATTTGAAATGGAGGTAGCTTTTAGCTGGGATTAACACATAGGCTACTGTTATAGTGCGAAGAACACCGGGTATAACCTATAAGATGTGTACATATAATGTTGTATTTCCATTGCAGCGTCACCGGCACGAGACCACGTCTTCCATCTCACGTTTCCGAAGGAGTGGACGAGGATAGAGATTAATACGCTGTTTAGCCCTTACGGTAACTAATACATCAATACCATACATGATTGTAATCATCGCTTTAATTTTGAAACAAACAAATTATATGACAGATCTCCAGAGGCCTAGCTTAAAGTTTTATATTATTTAGAAGACAAAGATGTCTGGAGCCTTCCACTTCCGCCAAGTAGCCACTAGTATGTATAGATATTACCTAGTTGTAAGCCAAAATTTTTGAGACAATAATTTATTTATTCTTTGAAAAAATAATGCCCCTCAGTTTCTTGCCTGTTTTTCTGAGTAGAGGCTCTTTATCCGAACAAGGCGGTCGAGTCGATTAAAAAAAAACTTTGACGTTCATAAGTGTATCTTTGATACCCAAATTGAATAAAAACATTTTGACTTTGAAAATTGATAACTTGAAATTGTAATTCTAAAGCTTAGCTTTAAAAGCTAAGTAATTTTTGTGAATGTGATTTTATTTTTTAAATACAGTCAGTTTAAATACAGAGTACAGAATATAGAATATAATTCTACTGTACTTGTGGCTCTGTGAGCTGAAGATCTGCGAGTCTTTAACCCGCATAAATCTCCGCCATTTTGAAAAAAAAAAAAAACTGAATCGACAAAAAAATATATTTAATTTTCGAACCTGCTCGTAAAATTACATGACAAATGCGACTGTAGAGGAGGACAACCGGATAGGTATTTTTGAAAGCATTGCCGAACCTGAAGCAGAGACTAAAATACATTTTTCGGCATTACAAGAGCGACCTTATCGCCTAAAGCGATTTCTTCCAGGTTCCATTAAGTCCTACATTTCTAACATGGCTGATGATAACCGGGCTACAGTCGGCGATATTGCCAGTTATGCCGGGCCAGAATTGCAGTAAAAATATGGCCCGTCTAGGAGCGCCCTAACCAAAATGCCTAACTGTATAATAATGTTTTCGGGCCAAACCGTGGGAAGTGGTTAGTCTCTAGGTTCTCAACCTTGTTTTGCCTACCGTCTACTTTGAGAATATTTTTCTAGAGCCTGAATTTCATGAAATCTTTCTGTCCATTTTCATCCGCTTCCTGAACTTCCGAAATATTATGTGAATTTTCGCACACTTGAAAAAAATAATTACCTACAATAAAAAAACCCAATATTTTAAAGTTTACTTTACTTTCGTAATTGATTAACGTGGCTTTTTTGTCCTTTATAGATCAGTTATTTGTTTAATCTGCCCACAGAGAGGGCTCTGTCCCATCTCAACACCTAATTTTCTCGAGGTCTTCTACTGCCCGACTGAAAGTCTCGAATGCCCAAATGGGGGCGTTATCGCCCACGTTGAGAGTTATGGAAATCAATGAGCGAGTTCTTGCATTGAACGTCTTCCGGCTCAAATGCGATGATGATGATAAATGTGTTTGGTCCAGGTCCGGTGATGACACAGTTCGTGGACGATACGCACGCGTGGGTAGCGTTGACCCGGCGCGAGCAGGCTCGCCACGTGCTGCGTGGGCTGGCGGCACCCGCGCGCGTCACCGTGCGCCCGCACCACCTGCAAAAGGTACGTACATGACACAGTTCGTGGATGATACTCACGCGTGAGTAGCGTTGACGCGGCGCGAACAGGCGCGTCACCGTGCACCCACACCACCTGCACAAGACACATACATGATACAGTTCTTGCACGATACTCATGCGTGGGTTGCTTTGACCCAGCGCGAGCAGGCGCGTCACTATGCGCCCACATCACCTGCACAAGGTACATACATGACAGTTCGTGCACGATACTCACGCGTGGGTAGCGCTGACCCGGCGCGACCGAGCTCGCGTGATACTAGGACCCTTAGCTATGTCTAGAAACATTCCTTTTCTATTCGACTGCATCTGTCGCTCAGGTGGTAGTAAGCGTGCCTTCTGAGTTCGAGCTTGGGTTCGATTTCCACCTAAAGCAAAAAATAATATTATGAACCGTTGTGTTTGTTCTATGCCTGGGTGTTAATGTACCAACCGAAAAGTCGGCGTATACGTAGCGTGCGCCGAGTTATGTTTTGTATATTATTGTTGTACGTCTGTAAATCTGTAGGTATATCTGAATGGTTTTGAGTGTGGGTGTTGTCCATGTCTTTGTGTATATTCCACAGCATCCCCGACACAGGGAAATCCAGTGCGGAGCTATGAGTGTGAAACCTTAACTCCAAGCGAAATAATACCCTAAATTATAGTCATAACAGCTTTAATCTGATCGAAGGTAACATCAATTTCTTTTGTCAACAGAGCCTCAAGTCGTCGCGGCCGGAAGCCGTGCAGCACCTGAAGCGGCCCTCCACAATAACGTATATTATACTTACATCCTTACTGCTCTTCGCTTTCTCATTGTCTATGTTGTCCGCTTACAATCCACAGCTGTATGTCTCGTTTAGGCGGCTGCTGGCAGATTTTACCACATTCGTTCTTTCGCTAAAGGATTTTGATATAGTATCCTGTCTTACGGAGTTGGTATAAATGAGGTAGATGGGGTAAATACGCGGAACAGCGGCGTTATGGTCGAACTGACTCGTAGTTAGAGTCGGCTGTATCCGGACAATTGATTGTCAAAGTGAAACCGATCCAGTTACTATTCGGTTGGACAATGTGAACGTCCTCTAACGTCGGGACCTTTGTGTAAGCGTAATGGCTATGTTCATAGCTTGCCATCCTATTCGCGCTAATTTACTCGTGTCATACGAGTGAGTGGGAGGGCACACGTCTACCATCTCCGCCATGAAAGCACAATTAGGCCAGAACATCGGCAGTGTTCACGCAAACGTACAATTTTTTTAACTATTCATCTGATTTCGAAAGTATTTTAAATTCGGAATTTGAATGTCAACAACGCGAGTGACAAAGTATTCAACGGACTTTCTTACTGGACGTCAAAACAATCCGTGTGCAGTCCAGTCCGGGTGCGTGCAGGTGTGTGTAGTTTGATGTGACGTCTCACGGACTACACCCGTACTGCAAAGGGACTGAACGGCACGGACCGGACTGCAACCGGGCTTAGTCTGTTTCAGCTCCAAAACTTACAATAAGACTATGAAAGGGTTAGGGGTGTAGATTTTAAACTTTTGATGATAATTATCTTAAACTTACATACCAAGTGATAGCTAGATTTTTTCTCGAATATTCCGTTATTCCATTTCAATTACAAACCTTACAACTTAAGTCTGAAAATCTAAAAGTAAAATACTTTGCTGTATTTATTGTGATCAACACATCGCTCTATAAAAGAGGTCGAGAATTATTGTATGAAGAATGGCTTCTTAACAGATCACCTGATTTTTTGGTGTCAAAATTGCTTGAAAGTGTACTATCTTCCTGGACGTCACACCAATCCGTGAGCAGTTCAGTCCGGGTGCGCGCAGTTTGGTGACGGCTCACGGACTACACCCGTACGTCTAACGGACTGCGTTCAGCTCTAAAACTTACAATAAGATTATGAAAGGGTTAGGTTAGATTCGTTTAGGTTAGGGTGTAGACTGTAGATTATAAAATTTTGATGATAATTATTTTATACTTATAAACCAAGTGATATTTCGAATTTTCCATTTTTCCACTATTTTTTTACATATTTATTACAAACTGAAAATCCAAAAATCCAAAGTTTTTTGTTGTTGTAATTATTGTGAACAACATAACGCCTTATAAAGGAGGTTGAGAATTATCGTATGAAAAATGGCTTCTTAGCAGATCGCCTGTTTTTTTGGTTTTAAAATTGCTTGAATGTTGCTTAATTCGATGTTATGTATAACATTCCTGTAAATAATAATGTTCCTTGGTGTAATTATTTTGTTATTTACGAATTTAAGCGGTGAACTCATGGTTTGCTGTAGTCGCTGTAGACTTTCTGTTATGGCTAACGGGGTAATTCTAGGTATTGAAAACAAAAATTAGTTTATAAAATCGTATAGGTTTTAAATGATCTCGTTTGAAGATATTACATTTAACTATAACCTCTGGCGAATGTCGCAAGAAATTTTGATACCTTTTTTCATTTTTACTTACCTAAATAGAATAAGCCTAGCGAAATAAGGTATAGGTCTCAGAATATTAGAATATTAATAATTAATGTTAACTCATTCTTTACTTTCCATGAGTGCAATGTGACTTCTAACAGTGGCTTAGAAAATAAACATGACTTTTTTAAAGTTATAAAAATGACTTTACAAAAATATCCATTTAGCCTGTAAGATTTTAATTTTTTATCTCTGTATTAGCATTCTTATTATGACTATTCCTCGAATAAAGCTTTACTCATTGCTTTGTTGGTTTTATTTACTAAATCATAAGGTTGGAGTCACATTGTATTGAAGTAACTATTGAGTAAACATTAATTTCAGCATGGTTTCCTTCTAGTCATTCTAAAATTCCATTTCACATTGTAACTCCAACTTTTGTCTTCTCCTTTAATCTTAGGGTGCGTATCTACTGGAGATGTGTTAGGAAAATGAGCCGTGTGCAAGGAAAAAATCCATCAGGATTTTGTGAGCTTAGCGGAGCGGTGCTTAATTGACCAATCACAATGTTTCCACTGAAGTGGAGCGGAGATTTAGAGCATCTTGATTAGTCAACTATGCACCGCTCCGCTCCGCTTCATTCAGCTCCGCTTCATTCAGCTCCGCCTCTGTGGAACCGCAGCCATATACCCTAATTTTGTTTGCAGTATTTATTTTTTTAATGTCGATGTCTATTTGTCACACGTAAATGTTGTAAATAAGCGCAGGTTTTCAAAATATTCATTTGGCCTAATCTTTTATTTGTAGCAATGTGCTGATGTGTTTCTTGTGGTCACTTTTCGTAAGTGAGTCGAGTTATGCTTTTAGGTCTTAGACGTTAGGTGTTATGTTCGTCTGAATGTTTTTATATACGTTCATCGCCATTTTTGTCGATTGTGGACCGATTAAAAAAAAAAACTTTGAATTTGTGAGGGAACAGTCTGTGGTCATCAAATTATCTTGGATTTAAAACATACCCGCAGAATTTGCCAAATACTTATTAATAATAAATTGCATATAAAACCTCGGAATAGATAAACGTGTTTTATCTTTTTTCAGTCTTTTAAATTAGTAACTCGATCGAAAAGGCAAAGCACTGTATAACTATTCGGAGGCTATACAACGTTTTTTTAGCAAAGGGAAAAATGTGCTTGTTTTCTTATCTTGGTTTAGTTTATCTTTACATACCTTAAAGGGTCAACTGGGGCAAATGCGTCTGTGGGGCAATTGCGTCTTTCGAGAATTACTGACAAACCTTTCACAAATTAGGCGTCACCTACATATTTTTTCTATCTTTAGTTGCAATAATTAACAAAGATGGCCTTAGTTGCCTAATTTGTGAAGGGCTTGTCAGTAATTTTCGAAAGACGCAATTGCCCTACAGACGCATTTGCCTCAGTAGACCCTACTGAGCATGTACCAGGAGTGCAGGAGTGGGGAGGAGGTAGCTCGGACAATGGCGCGTGGCAACTCCCGACCCCGCGACCTCGCGTGCGCTCTTCCGCCATCTTGCATTTTAATGCGCCACATTTGCATGTCGCGGCCACGTGCGCCGCGATTATGCCATCCTCATTTATTTTCTCCAAGCTTTTTGTTGAGCTTAAAGCGTATCATTTTACTTTCTCGTTGCTTTATTCGAATGTTAGAAATCTAGAATAGACCTTTCTCGTTGATAGGATCTCGATATTTCAACGCTCTGCCGGAGTCTGCCGCACAATGTGTCTCTGATAGCCGAATTTAATTCTAATAGCGTTGCTTTGGCGTGGTCGTGATCGCCATCGACCATTGTTTCATTCACAGTGATGCCGTATCGGCAGCATAATACCTTTAAAGCGTACATAATAACTATTATTTAATCTGTGATTTGGATCGAGCCTTTGTAGAGGATCTAGTGCAAACACTAGACAAAGGCGGATAAAAGACAACTAACGTTTTTCCATCCTTAAGAGTCCGGCGACCACTTTAGACTAAGCGAAGAGAGCGAGTAATGATTCTAACGTGCCTATAAAGTTACCTACAGAGTGACAAAGTGCAATTTCATTTTTTTTTATGACTTTTGTACTTCTGTAATCATTCTTAAATAATTAAGAATTTCCCTTCATTTAACAGCTAATGATGTGGACAACCTCCCTATGTAAAGGAATTTTCGATTCGCTTTGTCTACCTATTGAATAAATCAGTCAAAAGTGACCCCTTAAAAAGGCGGATATTTTTCATAGATCTATTTTAGCTTGAGAACGTTTTTAAAAAAAACCAAGAACATTGGGGATATTGTTAATTTAATTGTACATGCTAAATTTCATCATAATCTGACAAATGGTTTTTAAGAAATTTGAGAAGCGCGTTTGAATGGAAATTTCAGAGCGTCGCGGCGCGGCCCTCTTAACATCCTCATGCTACGGCCACATCAGCGGCCTTCGGCGATAATTAGGGCTATTGCGACCAGTGTACTTAGCCGGATAGTTCGTCACTCGATATATCAGCAGAATTATCACCCACGTCAACTCCGCAGAAAGGCTACACGTCGACCACTAATGTAGACAAGAACATCCGATAATCGATAACGATGATTTTAGCGCGACAATTAACGTGGGACGAATTATCGCGCGCTAATGTAGCCCCAGCATTAACGATAAGGAAACAGTGGCTTACCTATCATCAGTATTAGCATTAGCCCGTTATCCCCCACTGCTGAGCATATGTGTTTCGAGTCTCTGTTGTACGCCACTCATTCCGGCCCCTATTCTGACGCGTTAGATGTTATCTTGGTCACTCTCACTCCTATGACTTTTCAAACGAGAGAGACAATGACCAAAAAATATCTCTCTTGTTAGAATAGCGTCTTTTGCCAATCTCGTGAAGGTTAGACCAGCAGCATTGAAGATAACGGCTTACTTATATCTACTTACTCTAAATTGACAACGCCTTTACTTTTACTCAAACAAAAACTGTAAATTTACCCAACACTGGGCCATAGAATGGTACGGTTGACAACCGGATTCATTTTATTTATAACCTAATTAACTACAGTTATTAATGATTCCGTGTTTTACGACTGAAATGTAAGGTGCAGTTGAAATAGGTATCATGATTATATATCGCGGCAACTTTCAAAAGTGTAGAATGAACGGTTCGTGTAATGTCACCCGCGCACTATGCTACAGCGCAAATAGTGTAGTAAACAATAACAGTCAAACACAATTGCGGTTCCAGCTCGTAAAGAGTAGTTTCATCGCGCGTGCTGATCGTATCTCGCGCTGAGTTACGTCGTGCGCTGCATAGATTAGGAGCAAATATTGCAGAAGGGATAGGCGTTAGATGTATATTTATAAGTACCAAAATCTTCCTCAAACAAAAAACATATCGTCACGCCTTTCTCTCGAAGGGGCTGGCAGAAAGCACCCTCATTTCGCTGGACGAAATTCTGTCCCAAACGTGACAGGGGGCGATCCGGTCGCCATACACTGGGCTCCAATTATGTAGCAGATGACATTAAATACGCACATTGTGTTCACTATTATTCAGACAATGAACAAATTGGTGCGTGCCTTCGGCGGGGATTGAGCCCACTTCCTCTGGCTTAAGAGGCGAACCTTCTTCTTCTTTAGTTAACTTTTCAGACGTAGGAAAGTAACAGTAAAGGAAATAGGACGTTTCTAAATATTGAATTATGTTAGCTCATTATTCATTAACGGTATTAAAGTCTAAAAAGCCTGTTTACGTTAGCAGGGCAGAAAATAGACTACCTCTCTTTATCTTCCCGACTATGTAAATTAGCCCACCCACATGGTGGCTTAGTCAATCTTCACTGTTCTCCTTCGCTCCACTCTCGACATCGTCTCCACATACCGAGTCTTTTCACAATGAGTACTTGCCTAAATTATGCAATTTTTCTTAATTTTTCTTATGTAGAAGTAATCATCCGACCATCATCATTAAGTGAGCTAAAATGAAACGCCTATAGCCTGCAACCTTTTTATTTAGTATCCGTGTCGTTCCAACAGTAGATACCTTCGTTAGTCTAAGATCTGAAAGCATGCTACGGAAGGCTTCCGCGTACACAGTGCTCTGCACTTATCTAATCTATGGTTAGGGCGCGCACGCGCCGCCAACGAGCTTCCTCGCGTCGACAGTAGACTCTTCGTATAGAGGAAATAGCGTACATGCCTACTCTATACTAAATTGATGACGTTGGATACGATTTCAACGGGATTTCGGAGGCTGTTTGGAAAAATCGGTGGTTTTCTATAGTTAAGTTGACTACGCGTTTAATGATATCGAGAATTCATAAAGGCTTTCCGGATGCCAGTGCCAACAAAACGCCGTACACTAAACACTGAACAATGAACATACCGTATTTCGCCGGCGGCATTGCAAACAAATTTTGAAGAATGCATATCCCACGCAGCAGGGTGTATCAATAGCATTGAACGTGTTTTCGTACCCTACTCTATCCTTCTCTTTTCATTACCGAAACCCAAGACATAAACTAGCCCAAATGGGAAGGTCCATTTTCTTCGTCCCTTTCACTGCAGGCTACTTCATCATGCCACTTATTTCTGAACCGTACAATTATTTCAAAGGCAACAATTCCATTGAAGCGCGTTTCTATTCTAAAGCTAAAGGCTTTTCAGCTGCATTCACTTGCTAAATAAAAGATAACCCGTTGCGCGGGGGCACGGTCACTTTATCCCTGGCGGCATACTAATGACGCCACCCGATGCTACGCGGCTGCTTGACACGTTGGCAACTATTATTTATTCTGCTACTCAGGCGCCTTAGTTGAATATCAGCAAGAGGCAAGTTCGTTACTTTTTTCCGCATCATTTTTCTTCTTTTCTTCGGATCTTGATTTAGGGTGATTGAAGCTGTAATACATTTTCCAAACACTAGTTGTTATCAGTATATACATACTCGTAGATAGCAGACAATTTTCTTTATTTTTGGATTCTAAAAATACACATTACTTTTACTAATTGATGACTGGCGTAATTTCTCAACGTGAATTCTATCGTAAATCCGAAAACATCGTGCTTAATTATTAAAGCCTGATTTGTCCGAGTTCCTTCCCAACGAACTGTACCACCCGACAACTCGCTCGAGATCTCGAGATTTATTTCCCGACACCCGCTCCTAACGACCGGCTATCAGTATTTGTCTAGCGCTCTTTTCAAATGGCTGAAGATTAAAGCTAACAATTTAGTTGGCAACACTGGCTCTGATAAGCGAAGAAAATGCGCTCAGATTATAAAGTTGTGTAAACTATTTGTTAAGTTATAATCGTTGCTTACTGCGCCGTGTGGTTTACACGCTGCCCTCATAAAAGCGACCATTTTTTGAAAGAAATAGCTAGTTCCAGAATATAAGCTAGATACTCATCGTATTTTTTTTTAGGAAAATCAGTAAAATTACATCTTATGAGTAGCTAATACTAACTGAGATCTAATTATAGATTCTTATGATTAGCGACAGCCTTACTAATTCTAAAGCAACACAAGGTTCTAACAACAACAACAAAAGAATATCAAACAAACGAATTACAAAGTTAATTACTAACTACAGTGTAACATCGCCTGTAAAGAAGGATTGCTCAGCCGCGGCTTGGCCGACTTGGATCGTATTTATAACATTCGTTTGACTGTGAACATTTAATCACTTGCAACATAGCAGGTATACCGGGAATGTCGACTTCAAAATTAAGTTTTCAAACGAGCAGAGGCGTTGAACGATCAAGTTTTTCTTGCTAGTTCCTAACCATAGACTATAGTCTTGTATATACTGAGATTCCCCACCCTGGTGTAATTGACGAGCGAACATCGACACGCGACACACCCAAAGCGGGCCCAAATAGGGTACGTACGCGACTTGCGACTGGCAACGTCTCACAATTTGCCCCGGACGCGTCACTCACTGTAATTGGCCATTAGCTAATGAGATCTATCGATTGCATCTTGGTCGGCGTCTGCGCAAAGCCAACACCGCCAGCCGTGCCCCGTTAGGTGGCTGACGATGACAGGGGGCAGGCGACAAGACGGATTTAACTCCATGTCAGTGTCTTGTCGAGATCCCTAGATGCTGATAGGCGATGTGCGAAATTCTTATCGGCGTCTCGCAGCCGCCCGGTAACAGCTAGTGAGGACTGATGCGGTGTTAGGATCATTTTTCGTATTGGTTATCGGTGCTGCTTGATTGACGGGCGTCTTGTCATTGCTCTTCACATCGTTCAAAAGCTTTTATGTCGTCTAAGGCAGGCAGAGAACGCTAAACATAATTGGATTGATTCTTGATCGACAATGTTTTAAACTTAGAGTTTACAATGAATATTGCGCTTTCATTTTTTTATATTCACGGTCCCCCGAAGGGGTTGGCAGAGGTGTATGTTACGACACCCACATTTACACAATAGATACTTATAAGAGATATTTAGACGATTACAACAAGTACCTACACGTCAAACTTATAACACCCCGTCGATTTGCGTCGCGGGAAAAAAAGTAATTCAAGAAATACGGTACGGTATCTATCTAAACAGGGAAGTGCTAACTATTTTGTAAGCTCAGTGCGAGGTAGGCGCTTAGCTTTTCAGGTATCGCGCGCGACACGCCATGCCGTAAGCATAAGCATTTAAGTACGGTAACGTGAGCACGACTCGATTAGCGTCGCTAAGTGGCGCTGGGACTACATGACGATGGAAACAATAGATGCTTATTGCAAGCAGTGTCATGTGACTGCAGGCGTCTGGGCCTAGAAACATGGATAAGTCCTTATTCCTAAGTTTGAATGTTCAAAATCATTGATATAACGTTTCGCTGTCGCTACATATTACATACACGTTTCATCTGAAATGATATACATATACACGTATTGTCACGCCTTTACCCGGAGGGGCTGGCAGAGGTGTATAACACCCACACTTCGCCGGACGATATCTAGTCCCAAGTGTGACAGGGGGCAAGCTTGTCGCCATACATCGTGCACATATGCTCATAAATAAACAAATTGATGCGTGCTTTCGGCTGGGATCGAACCCGCTCCTTTGGTTTGAAAGGCAAGATTTCTCCGACTAGGCTAAGAAGAAATACTATAAATACTACCTACATGTACATTGAGCTAGTTTAGCTCAAGCTTGGCTAGCTTTAGCTAGTTTACCGCATTTTCTTTCTTTAGCTTGATGCACTTCATTGAGTCACAATTTGTGATGCTCTTGTCGGTACAGTAATTCCCAGGCTTTGCGGTCTGGTGCACATAATTTTTCAAAACTTCGTCGATATCAGCTGACAATGGGGTTCTATCGCTATTTATTAGACCATACAGGCATAATAAATAGCGAATCGCGACTCAAGAGTCATAAGTCAGAACTGTGGCCACTGGCCACGTTCTGTTGGAACGCGTCATAAAAAATCAGTCAAAAAGCAGATAAATCAAGCAAAGTTTGCGTTAGTCTGATTTTTTATCGAATCTGTGAACACCATGTAAGCCAACCCTCGTACCGTCGCCTGCAGGTGATGTACAGAAAGCGGTGTCGTGTCCTCCACAGTCTATAAATACTGGTAGCTATTTAGTGGCTCTTCGGCTTAAGCTGGACACCCGAAGCGCGTTAGTAACAAAAACCATATACGCTTGGTACATATAGGTACTTTTTTCTTTAGTAAGTTTTTTTTTTAATTTTCAGTTTCATTATTATACTCCATAGGTATCGTAATCGGTACATAACTTGTAAAAAAATATTTTTAGTCGCTCTTCAAACTAGGCACTTGTTCTTCAAACCACGTAACGTTAAGTTCTGATTGTGAGCTATGTCGCTGTGGATAATCGCTGTATTAAACTATAGCGTGGATATAATGGTATGTACCTACCTTAAGAGCTTTGGCGACAACAAGCTTTGTTTTCGCTAAATACTATTCTTAACCAAGTATTTTAACTGCTTATTTTTAAGTTGTGTACATTTTATGACTCGCAAACTATGTGGCTATCTGTTCGCATTTTAACAGTATTTCATGAAAATATTCTAATCCTACTAATATTATAAACGCGAAAGTTTGTAAGAATGGATGGATGGATGTTTGTTACTCTTTGACGCCAGACCGGCTGAACAGATCTGGATGAAATTTGGCACAGAGATAGATTGTTTTAGAATAGCACACTTTTAACCGCGGGTGAAACCGCGGGCGCGCTACTTATTTATAAAAAGTGAAAACAATTTGTTGTTGTAGTCAGAAATTATGGCGCACACTTTGTTGGCCGTAGCTCTACTTATTGTTTCTCCTCGCATGGACATTTCAATCCGTCCTCCAAGAATGCGGCGATTTTGGACGACGATGGTGGCGACCCCGAGACGCCCCTGTTCCTCACTCCGTAGATAGAGAAAATGGAGCATAGAAAAAGCAAGAAATCTTTCGCGAGTCTATTTTCCTGGTTTTCCAAAACTAACAAGTTCTTCTTCACTGTGGACAAGACATACAATTCAAATCAGTTTCTTTGGTACTTCCCGGCTGAACATGAACGGGAAACAGAAGATAAATCAGAAATATATCTCTGGCTCCAAGGAGGCCCAGGAGCCAGGTCTCTTCAATGAGAACGGGCCTTTGGAAGTAAATTACAACAAATCTCAGTAACGAGACGAGCTTAGTAAGTGAAGTGCTTATGATCATGTTATCTACATTGACAAGCATGACCACGACGCCATTAAAAAAAAAAATCCAAAACTGACCTTTCAAATAAAAGTCTGTATATTTATCGAACCTGCTCATAAAATTTTACGAGAATTGATTGAGGAATGCGACCTGTAGAGGAAACAGACGTCGGTCGCGAGGTCTAAAGCTCACAGAGTAATATTAGTTAGGACATTAATTCGCCCTGTCTTTCATAAAATATTCATTAAGAGTCCGGCGACCTAACTAACTTCGACCTATGCGACCTAGACTAACTTCGCATTGGCTTAAGGTATTCTATAGCCATTTCGTCCAGAAAAAGAAGACGAGCGAAAAGGGCGAGTAATGATACTGACGAGCCTCTAAAGTTACCTACAGAGTGACAAAGTGTAATTTCAATTTTTTTTATGACTTTTGCACTACTGTAATCATTCTTAAATAACTAAAAATTTCCCTTGTATTATGGATTCATTTAACAGCTAATGATGTAGACAACCTCCCTATGTAATGGAATTTTTGATTTGCTTTGTCTACCTATTGAATAAATGAGTCAAAAGTGATCCCTTAAAATGTGGATATTTTTCATATCTCAATTTTCACTTGAGAACGTTTTTAAAAAAAAAACCAAGAACATAGGGGTGGAGATATTGTTAATTTAATCGTAAATGCTAAATTTCATCATAATCTGACAAATGGTTTTCAATAAATTTAGGTAGCGCGTTTGTATGGAAATTTCAGAGCGTCGCGGCCCTCTTAAGTCTACGATCGTAGAACTAAGATCCACAGTAGTTAGGTATTCAAGTAAATCGCGGCGTATCTCTTACACGGCTACTAAAAGTCCTCAGACCTCCCTGGCAGCGCTATCAGTAGATGTAATTGGGGAAATATACGCGACATGCTGGCCACAGGTGTCTTAAATCTAAGTGCACTTCGTATTTACGTCGACAGTAGCTAAGGTAGCTAAGGTACACCTTAGCTAAGGCTGTACTTAGTGTCTTTGCTAATTTGGTTATCTTTTAAAAAGTGGTTATTAATAGTACACAATAGCGAATACCGAGCTACACTTATACCTAGGCATTATTAGTTTAAAAGGGTTGTTGTGTATATTGAAGCGGTATTTTCAATAATAAAACACTGTTTTTTTTTAACTTCACAGTCTTCAATTTTCGTATTGCCTTTTTTTGTAGTACCGTGGTCAAGTTGTGGACTTTTTGAATACTTTTAATCTCATTTTTTTTTATGAATATGCTAACTTAAATGCAGTACGCAATATTTTTCAACCAACTTATCAGAAGAAGATTGTCTGTTCGTCTTTATGTACTTTTTATCTAAATAAAATCTCAGTTACTGACACTGCAAGCGCAGGTGTTTTAAAACCAACCGTGATTCAGTACTGGGGGGCAATTCCGCTAACCATTGCCGCTGCGTAACTAAACCGCTGACGATAGATTTGCCACAAAAAACAGACGGGAAACGGCACAGTATCGCTAAAGTCTTACAAACGTGCTAGCTGAACGTTTTTGAACGCTGGACAAACGTTTGTGAAACATTAGTGATATTGAGCAGTTCCCCGTCCGTTTTTTAAGAGTCCGGCGACCACTTTGACTAACTTCGCATTTGCTTAAGGTATTCTATAGCCATTTCGTCTAGAATAAGAAGACGAGCTAAGAGAGCGAGTAATGATACTGACGAGCCTCTTAAGTTACCTACAGAGTGACAAAGTGCAATTTCAATTTTTTTAATACCATTGCATTTCTGTATCATTTTTAAATAACTAAGAATTTCTCTTGTATTATGGATTCATTTAACAGGTATTGAAGTAGACAATCTCCCTATGTAAGTGAATTTTCGATTTGCTTTGTCTACCTATTGAATGAATAAATCAGTCAAAAGTGACCCCTTAAAAATGCGGATATTTTTCATTCCTCTATTTTCGCTTGAGAACGTTTTAAAAAAAAACCAAGAACATAGGGGTGGAGATATTGTTAATTTAATTGTACATGCTAAATTTCATCATAATCTGACAAATGGTTTTCAAGAAATTTGAGTAGCGCGTTTGTATGGAAATTTTAGAGCGTCGCGGCCCTCTTAAGGCTAACGCAACGTCAAAGATTCGGTTAGGCATCGGGTTAGCTGAATTGCCCGCCTGAACCCCGGTCCCTCCGGCGTACAAGACCGCGCGCCAGATATCGGCTAGTTAAGTTAATTTAAAGTGCGGTTAAAGTCAAATTGTGGACGGTCAGCGGCACGAAGCGTAGGTGAAATTTGTGAATATTAGCTGCAGACTGTTGACTCGAAGGTTAAGCAAAGTAACGTATAGCGGTTATAAATTCAGCCTGCTTTCGATTTAGCTAAGCGCACTTGGACTTCAATTAGCCGGTCTCAAAAGGTAATACATAGTACAGTAATAGGGCGTAAATTACGGCTGTGACCGTGCTCTACCGTACTTCAAATGATATCTATTACCTACGTTGATTTAAGTGATGGTTTTTTGTCTACAAATAATCGAGAGGTAGGTGAGTCCCGCGACGCTTTGAAATTTCCATACAAACGCGTTTCTGAAATTTCTTGAAAACCATTTTTCAGATTATGATGAAATTTAGCATGTACAATAAAATTAACAATATCTCCGCCCCTATCTTCTCGGTTTTTAAAAAAAAAAACGTTCTCAAGCGAAAATAGAGCTATGAAAAATATCCGCATTTGTAAGGGGTCACTTTTGACTGATTTATTCAATAGATAGACAAAGCAAATCAAAAATCCCTTTACATAGGGAGGTTGTCTACATCATTAGCTTTTAAATGAATCCGTAATACAAGGGACATTCTTAGTTATTTAAGAATGATTAGAGAAGTGCTAAAAGTCATAAAGATAAATTAAATTGCACTTTGTCACTCTGTAGGTAACTTTAAGGCTTGTCAGTATCTGTACTTGCTCTTTTCGCTCGTCATCTTTTTCTAGACGAAATGGCTATGGAAAACCTTAAGCCGAAGTTAGTCTAAAGTGGTCGCCAGACTCTTAAGCGACAAAACTTATTTCGATCAGTACAATATAGTATACAATACAATACACTGCTATTTTAGGTAAGCAAATCGGCACAAGCTCTTTTTTTTTTGTCACGTCTGCACTTATACTCGTAATACACACAATACATAAAGTCCTATTATACGGTGTGTATCTCAAAACGACGGAAATATTCTAGGATATCATTGTTCTCATGATTATGATCAACATTTACTATGGGGCCGACCCTGAAATCGACAAAATAAAGCAAGTTCCATATATTTTGTCGACGATCAATGAGTTTTGGAATGGAGCAGATTTTGTTTTTCGCGATTTCAGAGTTCGCCCCATAGTAAAAGTTGGTCATAATATTGAAATATTAGAAAATGTCCGTCGTTTAAAGATACCCCCTATTTAAAGTATGTTATTTTTATATTATACTAGCTGCGCCGAACGGTTTCACCCGTGCTCCCACGGGAACCCTTAAAAAATAACGATAAAAATAATGGTTGAAATAAATAACATGTCATTTTCTTTACCTCTGACAACGTGTATGCGAAATTACATGATGATCGGTTAAGTAGTTAAAGCGTGAAAGCGTAACAAACAAACTAACTTTCGCATTTATAAAATGAGTTAGGGATTAGGATTCTGTGATAGAAATCACATCACACTGTCTAAGCTATCAGCATTCAGCACTGAGTGAGCTTCAGATGGTTCATGTATCAAACTACATGCCCGTACAAGGCGCGCGGCGCGACTCCGTCTATGACACTGCGGCGGTTTGATTGACTTGTAAGTCTTGTACGGTTTTTGTCTACACTCTAGCCGCCGGCCGGCGAAGAGTCAGGACTAACTGTAACAATCACCGTGGATCTTAGACTTACTATGGTGTGGGATATTTGTTGGCTGCAAATGCAAAGCCACCCAGGGCGTAATTAAAATTTTTAAACGCCAACGACACATTTTGGTGACACGACAAATCTGTATAAAGTTTTTTTTATTGTCGTATCTATAAATTACTGAGTTAGGTATATAATCTATTACTTATATGTGAGTTCCAAATTCGGAATATGCGAAAATTTCTCAAAAAGCTTGACGTGAAGAGCGCGTTTTCTCAGTAAGGCTTTTTCCAAACCAAGCAAATTGTAAGCGACTGACTGTTTGTCTCCAGTTCGTCGCCCTATATAATTATTCTAATATCACCCTGACTATATCATTATTTTCCTCCCTATTTACTAGTGGTTGGCACTGTAGGGTCACTTTATCTATAACCTCCCTTTTTTGACTTTGTTGACTTTATCGATGGGTGTTTTCCTCGCTACATATTATGTCTCATCATTGGAGAAGCACCTTTGCCGTAAGCCGTTGCTTAAATAAACGCTGATTTCTTAAATATTAAACTGTTAGTAACCATAAAATGCAATAGATATGAAAGAGTGGGCTCTCCTAACACGGGTATTTAATACTTTCCGGAAGGCCCCAATCTGTTTTTGTAAATTTTAACTGGTTACAAAATTAAAACATTTTTTTCATTTTCATTCTTTGGCCTAACTTAATTTTTTTAATCTTCAAGTTATATAATATTGAATTATTATAATAACATGTTCTATGTTATGCTAGTAATTGGTGTTGTTCCCTATATACATAAGACATAACACACATTGTTATACCAACTATGAATCCTGGATCTATCTGGAATGCGTCAACATTGTTTCCCAATGAGTCCCTCATCGTGGTAACGAATACCTAACTCTGATGGTAATGCGTGTCTGCGACATGCCGTATACGGCAGATATTTACACCTCGTCTGGCTAGACGAGTCTAGTATAAGTGTCTCCGAAAAATAACACAGAATTCCATGAAGCGTACTTGTATTGCACTTGTATTTTGATATCAATTTAGGTAGGTATTGATTTAAATATAAAATCATTTTTTTATTCAATTGGGTAAAGAAGATACACTTATGAACGTTTAGTTATAAAATGACTACAACCTTGTTCGGAATATCAAATACTTTTATTAGTTAGTGAGATAGTTTTAAAGAAAATGTCATGTTTTAATTATTACGCAAGTCTGAAAATATTTGTGTATGTCTGTATGCATACTTACATAGATACTTACATAATTATCCTTATTACATCATCGGAATAATTTATGGAGAAAGCGGTACTAGTCTAATTTCTAGTACACAGCTCATGAACCAAATACAAAAACAAGCAAACAGACGCTACACAGCTCCGTTAACAGTATTAAAATACGTTACGTGTATCAATAACAAAGATAGAGAGACGTACAAGAGACAGTAGCGAGGATGAGACAACAATAATTATCACTGTTGCGATTTGTTGCGTTTGTTTGTGACTACGGTGAATTGTGTGTATGCACCTAATTAATGCGGTACATACGGTTTTCGTACCGTAGCTATCTTATATTTGGATATATTTTCCTTAGTACAACACAATAGCATTTAGATAAATTTAAAAGTTTACACAAAAGTCTCAAATTTCTTCTTTTTTTAAAGACATTAAAAAATATAAACTACCTACTTACTAATTAAATTACTATCTGGGTAGCGGTTTATGAGTTATGCCACTTTTAACTTTTAACGATTTTGGTTAACACTAATGATGTCATGATTATGTTTATTTATACTAAACTAATAATTGCTCCTTTCAATTTGCCGATGCCTTGCTGAGTCTAACGCGACAATTTTAATAAAAACACTAATAAATATAATTCCATGAGAGAATCTCGCATACCGACCTCTCGTAGGCCCATCACGTATGCGCTTTTTGCCAGCCCGGGGCGGTCGTTACAAACTGATTTATTTATGAAAACGACAGTTTAAACAGCCAACGTTGATTGACCAGCGGTTAATGATCTGTGGTAACTCAACACGATTTGACTTTAATCGTTTGTTTTTTTGGATTCACGTCATGTACGGACTGAAGAAGTAATTACGTTAATGTAAACGATTGATTTCTAGGTTGTCGCTTCAGGGATTTGTCAACGTTAGAGAACTATCGTACCTAATTCGTATTCGTTGTTTAGGTTTGCTTTTTTTCTGCATATATTGGGTCATATTCCTTATGACTGAGGATCTTGAAGTGATTTTCGGCTCTCTTCAGTAATTTAATGTTGTCAAACCCGTCCTCCTGAAACAATCATCACACACTACTTAGGTAGTAGGTATTACATTCTCTATGTTTTTTAGTTGTTTGTGTAATCGACAGCGTTACATAGTAAAATATGATCCAATGATTATCATATTTAAATAAGACCAACCCGGATTACAATGATTTAAAAAAAAAATACGGATATAAATTCAATTTTACGACCTAACGACAATGAACACTATGCAGGCATAATGTGTGTGTGTACGCGTACGTGTGAGTGTGTATGTGTGAGAGAGATTTCTCTCTCACACACTCTCTTTTTCATTATTTCTTACGAAAGAAATAATGAAAAAGAGTAGGTATACAGGGGAGGTGTTGCACTTAGATGAAGACCACTTTCCAGACCTGCCAGCCTTCTTTACCCTCTCCTTTGAAACGCTTCTTCCCACATGGATAAATGCACCTCGAAATAGAATTTGTTGCAAGTTTGAGCAGCGCGACAAAGAATATAATTTTGAACATAATTCGAGTAAACAGACGGAACATAAAACAATGGCGTGGTGTATTTCGCCCACGGATTGATAAATTAGATAAAAGCTCATTGCAGTCTATATATAGATCTAAAATATAAATACAAAACTACTGCCTTTCGGGCTTCGATAAACAGATCGCGTACTAAACGCCCATCAAAACGCTGGCTTGACGCCGCGTTATAACGCCGAATTGTATTGTCCTAAGACGGTGTTATACTGTCAAACAGAGACAACCAAACAGAGAGAATAACCGCTTTCTTTGTTTAACTCTACTTCTCTTGTCTTTTTTTGTTATCTTCTGAAAACAAAACTGTCAGAATAACTGATTTTTGTTTTATCAAAAAAAAAAAAATATACAGAACTTAAAAAAATTAAAAACCCCGGACACCAATTTTCATCAAACATAGCTACGAGTAAGATCCCGACTAATTCAACTTTCAAATAGAAAAAAAATCAAAATCGGTTCATCCGTTCGGGAGCTACGATGTCACAGACAGACATACATACATACACACACAGACAGACACGTCAAACTTATAATATCCCGTCGTTTTTGCGTCGAGGGTTAAAAATAAAAGAGAACATTTTAACTCAACGATTCCTTGAGAATTATCTCTCCGTGACGATATGTAAATCCTTAGTTGCCATTAACCCGTCCTATTTAACCTGTCCAGCGCCAGGATCGGTCGTGACCGCTCTAAAGTAGTTCGCTCCCTGATCTCCGTGACAAGTGAACGAGGCTTCGGGTCACAATTAGCGGTGTCCCTGACATCAATTACAAGGACGCGGTGCGGACACGGCGCTGGGGAGTTTGGGACACGACTCGATACATACACCCCTATAGAATGCGCGCGCGACATTATTCATCTAGTCACTTTTTGTCATGCGAGAACGTGACAAGGCTATGCGTAAACCTACGTCTGTCTTGATAAAATGAGTGTAAAATCGCAAATTCATTTTGTTTCAATTTGATTTACAATGCGTCAACGATTTCATCGATAGAGTGGCCGCGGCGGTGTGCGCTTGAGTGACATCGGTGTATTCGTAGCTGTAGCTAAGGTGAGTTAGTAGTTAGCTCACAGTTATTGAGTAGCGGGCGCGACGACAATGAGCACCAGTAACGCATCAACAAGTAGCTGTAAGGGTGAGCGGGTAAAGCGCAGGGACCTCGTTGTACTAGGCGAGCAGAACTCAGGTGTATAAGAATTGCACTGCGTTAATCCAATGTCGTGCAACAGGTGCCTGTTGCATTCCCCGATCGTGCGCGTGTAGATTAGCCACTCACCGACAGCACACAGCGAAGCTTACGTAGGTTCGTCGGAGACCTCCTCGCAATATATGAACTCCTATTTTTTGGAACCCTGATAGAGTTGCTTTAAAAATACACTAAAATGCTAAAATCTCGTCATCTGAATGTTAGGCCAAAAGTTTCTACCAGGTTAAATAAGTAGTAAAGTGTATTTAGCCGCACACTGTACTTTTACAATGTGTAGCAGGAACATATCCTATCCGTTACCCTATTTTCTATGGTACCTACTAAACTCTTTGCGTACACTTCCTAACCTATATGTACCAAATAGTTATAAACGACAGATTCAAACATTCAATTTTTGTTTCAGAAATGTACCAGTATCGAAGAGCGAACCGGGTATGTACACTGTTTACAGGGTGCTGATTTTATGACGAATGCTTACCTTGTAGACATGCATTTTCTCGTGTCATCGACGATATCAGGCTCAGTATTCGGGTAACACTGACTTCGTATGAAGGACGTCGCTCGCCATAATGACTTTACATAAAGTAAAACATCGCAGTGTGGCGTTTTTTCCCGTACATCAAAAGTTACAATTAGTTCAAACCAACGATATATATGTACTACGTACTAGATTTCATCATATAAACACAAAATTTCGTCCACTTTAGTGCACTGAAATCCTTGCACCTTTCACTAGTGTGGTCCCGCCCGACACGCGTACATTGTAGTTGTGTGAACATATGTGCGTATTGTATGTCATATGTTACATGACTGGAGCCGATGTATGGTGATTCTACCAAGCCTTATGCTTGTAGTTTATTATCCTTAAAGTGTTTCTGTATTATCTTCTATTATTCGTCCAGCCGTCGTGTCAACCAACATTCCCCCGCCTCGTGCGCCGTCGCCGCCACCCGAGAAAGTCTCCCGGGCGCGCGCTCACAGCATGTCAACACCAGTGTCGCCGCCACCAAAGGCAGCGAGGAAGCGCACTTCTTCCGGTGTCTTCCAGGTATTGTAGAGTGCATGAGTATATTGTATTGGTAGCAAGTACCTTGCGAAATCGTGTAGTAGTGCAATGCAAAGGGAAGTGTGTATACCGTGCTGTTTTGCATTCCCGTGTAATTTGTAGAGTACTCCACTAGCAGAGCATTATGGGGCAAGCTTTCGATTTCGAAGTTTTTCGATGTCATCGAACTAAAATCAGCTGTTCCATACATTTTGTCTAATTTCAACGATTTTTTTTTGTATGGAACAGCTTGCTTTTTGCTTGAACAAGGTTGCCCCGTAGTTTATTCGTGCTCTGTTAGTGGAGTATACCTACCGCTACAAATTTTGCCCAAATGCAAAGCAACACGTTGTATAGGTAATTATTATTCACAATAATTCTAGCTTAGTTGGTAGCGAGTCTCACCGAGTATACTTTACGAGCAGGTAGTCCTGGGTTCGATTCCCGGCCAGGCAGATATTTGAAAGAGACATTTAATTATCTGTTCTGTGTGTTAGTTATTAATGTCTATTTGTATGTTACATGTCATATCTGACACAGGAAATCCTATTAGAGAGTTAGGGAGCAAAGTGTTATTCAATCTTCGTTGTAGATAATAATGTGGGTATTTGTAAATTTTTTAGGTTGACGACTCCGAATCGTCACCGCCGAAAAAGCCCGAACATGCCCGAACATTGTCCGATGGAGTTTTAAAGAAGCAGAAGCTCGCGGCGAATGGACGACGGAAAGCGTCGGAAACTTCCGAAGAAGATGCAAAAGAACAAAAGATTATTGAAAGATTTGACAGTAATACTAAGACGACATGCGTGTCAGCATTCAAAGAAAGCGACAGTTGGGATTGATTTAGTAGAATAATAAAAAAAAATGTAGTAAATAAGACGATGACATAATAAATAAGTTGTACCTAAGTGTTTATGTTTGTTTAATTTGTAGACAACTAGCTGCGCCCCGCGGTTTCACTCGCGGTTAAAAAGTATCCTATGTGCTATACTAGACTAAAATCGATCTCTGTGCCAAATTTCATCCAGATCTGTTCAGCCGTTCTAGCGTGAAAGAGTAACAAACATCCATCCATCCATACATCCAATCTTACAAACTTTCGCGTTTATAATTTTAGTAGGAAATTGTAGAAAGTAGGAAGTGTACGTCTATGTAGAAGAAAATCTTATAAGTCTCTAACAAGCAGAGAGGTTTCTAATTTTGCTGTAGGTACATGTCAGGATTTAAGGCAATATCAAAAAAATTCAGAAAGCAGCCCATGAGAAAGATGTAGTTGGGAGTTGATACAATGCGCGGAAACCATTATCGCATACCTACTACAGATTTAAAAATGTTACACAAATATGTAAAAATATAAATGTATGTAATATATGTAAAAATAAATGTTACAAATATATATACATACGAGTATATGTTGGCTTTCCAGCGAATCTTAGCTATGACAACCTCGCAGTGTAGGTAACTAAGATTATCATGACGGGTTTGCGAAAGGCGCCTCCGTTTACATATTGAACACTGAAAACACCGTGGGTATAATACCGGTTTACGTTTAAATTTACAAAAAAAAACGTAGAGTCGGTGTCATACAACATTAAGATTAATAAGGATAATAAGGATTCCTTCTTGATGTTCTCTTGATGATGAAGTGGTGGTGATCGTCGCCAGCACGTTTGGGATTTCCAAGGGCATTGCATATCGAAGGCACATGCCGCTTTGAAACCCCAGCTCTACGGCGACACGTTCTTCTTTCTTCGATATCTTGATTTTTTCTAACTTCTTAACTTATCCTAACTAACAATACAGTTACAGTTAAGTAGCTCTCTGCATTTAATCACATAAAGATAAGATTAAGTGTTAAAAAATAACCCATAATAATAATAGAGATTCGAATTTGACTTACAAAATCGTCCAAAAAGCTTTATGGCGCAGACTGACTGATAACGTTTCGTCGTAACGTATCGTGTTCGCGTATCAATTCGCCTCTCAGCGGCGAGTGGCTCGGCTCGTTGAATAGATACGGCGAACTGTGTTTAATACATACGTGTACTCGATACTTTACGAAGTCGGCATCAGTCAATCTCTGCCTAACATGTAGCATTGTGTTGATTGCCGGACAGAGCAGGTAAGTACACAAAAAAACAATATCTAAACAATAAAAACATTTGTGTACAAATGTGAAATTATGTGTAACGACATCTCAAACTCGCATAATACAAGAACGTGCTTATTATGCACCTATGTAATCTTCGAACAAAATAATATGAAAGAACGGGCCGAAAAGAAGCACATTTTTGAAGTCAATCAAATGTGCTAAATACGGGCTCGCATTACGTCTCACTCTTTCTCAGGATGTATGAAACTCGACACGTATTTAATGGTCTACATCTATTGATCTACACCTCTTTAATTGTAACAAATGTATTTTATGCATTATGAGCACATACTTATCACAAGACAAGGTGAAGTACATATAGTCTTTCTGATGAATTTGACTGAACACGATCAACGGCTTGGGCCCGTACATTCATAGTATTTTGGTCGAAACCTCTAATACATGCATACTCTGTGCCACGTATTCATTCTGCGCAGGCCTTCCCGATTTTGCAGTTGTTCTCTTGTTTAGTTCCGCTGCCGCCTCTTCATATTTTCTAACTTCCAAACCTAGCTTAAGGTACACATGACAGCTGCAGGTCCCTATATATTTTAATCAGAGTGCAGTAACAACAGTGACATGTCGTGAACTCGTGACTAGGGGCCCTCAATGAGCGGCGCTTCAAAGGGTCGATCAGCAGACGCCATTTAATTAGCTGATCCTCGCATTCTATGCAATTACGTGCTACTATTCTATGTACTTTTACAAACAGATAATTCCATTCCAGATGTGTTATGATTAAAATTATTACTAGCGGCGGTCAGCGGTTTCAACCACCGTTGGATAGGAACCCATAATTATTTCAGGAAGAAAAGTATTCTATGTCCTCTTATGTACCCCTGACAACGTATATGCAAAACTTCATTATGATCAGTTGAGTAGTTAAGGCGTGGAAGTATGTCAAACAAACGTACAAACTCATTTTGAAATTCGTTATTAGCATTTATAGATTAGGATTATTTATTTATGTCACTGAATTGAGCATGTCGCTCACTTGATGGGAACTCTTTATTTATAAATGTTATAAATATAATTTACGTTACGCTTGCATAAGGTATATTAGCCAGTGCCATAAAAAGAGCTTTGAAAAAGCTCATGCTTCGTATAGCATGAGATTTTTGTGATGCGAACTTCACATATTCACATTCCTTTAACATAGAGATAAACTTATCTTAGGTACTTAAGAAAGCGTTTCTTAACTCCTACGTGACAGTTACATTTAACTCTGACAAGCGCATGATATATTTACGCTTTCATAGCTGTCCTTCTGTCTTTATCTTAACGATCTTAACTAAGCTCTAGACTTATACCAGACGTATTAAATTCATTAAATCCAGTACATTTCCTGATGAGGTCTTCGATGCGACGCCGTTGACAGGGCCCACCGCGGCTTGGGACTTAGCAGGCCAGTAAGAAGCAACACACCGACCAGACCGCCAAGACCCTTGCCGCGGTTGGGCCTCTTCGTTTGCTGAGCTTCAGTTTGAATGGTAAATTGGTTTCCAGAATGTTAAGAGCTTTGCTACGGATAGGTGTCTTGGTTTTCATAGCTTAAAATTTAATGGTTTTGCGTTAGAGGTTGTTTCCAAGATTATACATTACGTTAGAAGCCAGGAATCGTGATTAAATAAACGGAGCGTAAATTTTATTGCATAGCAAGTAAATCTTTCTGAAGTTTATTTCTTATCTTATCTTATCTTATACCTTTAAATGAGCAATTCTTGTATTTATATATATATATATATATATATATAATTGGAATCTCGGAATCGGCTCCAACGATTTTCATACAAATTAGTATATAGGGGGTTTCGGGGGCGATAAATCGATCTAGCTAGGAATCATTTTTAGAAAATGTCATTTTATTCGTGTTTTATCGATAATCAACTTAAACATAAACTTGGAAGAAAAATAACAAAAAGGAGGCGTTTGAGTAGTCTCAACTGAAAAATATGACTCTTCCTGACATCTATTGGCGAATAATAATACTATTTTTTGTGAGCAACTAATTGCTTTAACGACACAACAGCAGATGGCGTTGTTAAGTAACACGAAGTCAATGAGTGTTTGCTTTGAGGTTAGACTAAAATCAATTGTTTATTTTCCAAAAAACACAATTAAAAAAATAATAATACCGAGCAAAGCTCGGTCATCCAGGTACTTTAAATTATGAACGTATTACGTAGAAAACTTTGAGTCAAAACAACGCCGACTTACATAAGTACCAAAGTATCTAATATCTAGTTGGTAACCTATATGGTACACTCGCAAGTACCTGAAACAAAAAAAAAAGTTCACGTAAATACATTATTGTCTTATCTCTAGATCTAGGCATGTACCAACAAATTGGGTTAGCTCAACAATTCAAATTGATATTCAGCTCAGAGCTGAAGATAGATTTCTCAACTATAAATCATTTTTTTGTCTTCTATTATGTGAAATAACAAGTAAATCCGCCTTTCTACCGCATACAAAAGAATAATCTATAAATAAATAATCGAGTACCGCGAATCATATCGATATAACAAACTCAACGTTTATTTACCTTAGCCCCGAGCGTGGCATTACTTACATTCGAATAATCGATTCAGCACTCAATTTCCCGTCAGCACTCGATACAACAAACGTATCGAAATCTGAATCATAGCCGACGTGAGACGGCGACGGGGCATTTCTATTATAACAATAACGATATTAAGTTTTGCACGCACTACGTCCGATTCGACTTGACGGTCGATAAGGTCCATATTCTTATTGTGGTCCGGCTAAATGTTTTAGAACAAAGAGCGTGCGGTTTTTTTAGCACACAAAACTAGAATTTTAGATAGGGCCTTATATTTCTATGATTTTTAGTTAATTTCAAAAAATCTGTGTCCAAACTAGTCAATATTTTTAACCGACCTCCAAAAGAACGAGGATCGTAACTCCGTTATTTAGGAATCGATTTTAAAAGTTTTTTTTGTAAAGATATACTTACAGATTGGTCCCATTTTTTACAAAATCCAATTCGGATGACAGTAAGTAGGTTTTCTAGTAAACGATTATTTTTTGCTACCGTCACCGTTTCTTTATATCCTGACATTTTGTTTTATTTTTCCTGTATTCGAAGGTTGGACACTCCAACCTATTAATACTATACACAAGGGGGCTTGCCACGAGTTTTTATAGTCAAATTATTTTAATTTTTTCTAGTTTATGTGTCTCCATACATTTCGTCTAGTTCCATCCCGCCAATTTATGTCGACTCTTTAAATTTTCAATTATGGAACTCACCGCGTACTTAATTGTTGCGGCTTATTCTGCTCAAAGAAGTTTGCGCTAAGTTCACACTGGCTGTTTAAAAAGTCACATGGCTGCAGCATTTTTTTGAATTACATTTCTTTGTACATAAAACTCTACACAGCTGACAGCAGTTCTATTTTTAAAGTTCATTCCGGCCCTTAGGTAGGAAGTAATTTGTATGAGTTTTTCCCTCTCTATGGAGGGAAGCAGCATTTTCCACCCAATAATCAGATCAAAACAACACTACTTTCCGAGTATGAGAAATGAAAACAAGTTTTCGTAACTATCAAAAGGCATGGTAAGGGTGATCGGATCGTACGCAGTGAGTTAAAACCAGGCCCTCACTGGTATCGATTTGCCTTAGGGACGCGCCTGTGCGACAGTTATTGTTCTCGAAGAGGAATCTTAACGAATTTATTTGCTGAAGACACACCTCGGAGACTGCGTCGATAACTGCACCAGAGGGAGAAAGTTGATTGATAGCTTTGAGATGCAGAGATACTCGCTACCTATTGAGTTAAAGATGAAATCTGCAGCGAGGTAGGCTTTGGTTGTTTCTATTTCAAACTTTACTATTAATTTGAATAACAAGGCGACATGCTCTGTACCCATGAATTTTGAGAGTTAACGTAAACTTTTTTCGTTTTTGTTTGGCTCCATACATATAATTTAGTTCTTTAACGTTTCTGCCAGAGGCAGTTGATTAAAACGTATGGAGCCAAACGAAAATGAAAAAAGTTTGTGTAACTATCATATTTCATGGGAAGGTTACTTCTAGATCCTGAAGCTCCTAATGCTGTCAGTCCTCTTGCCATATTCTTCAGGGTCGCTAGAACTGCTCTTCCGTACATGTGTTCGTTTGCTCTCTGTTTGACAGAAGTTACCAAGATATCCATGAGAACGCATTGGTACCCCAATCACGTTGCTGGCCTATCAGTTATTTATTACCTATTCACGTACGTATAGTTATTTTCAAGGTGTAAAATCATACACAATCCCTCGAAACGTGCACCTAATATCGTGTTTAAATTGGTTCAATCTGCGGTTGCCTCGGAGGAGGATATGAATCACGGGCAGGCGCGCTCGCGCCGCCGGCGCTGATACCTGATTGCGCAATACTGCGGGGAACAACCATTAATTGATCAAATGAGCGGGAAATGGACGCGCTGTTTACGGGATTCTAATGTATGGGGAGCCTGAGGGGGACTAGAGAAGTTTAGCAGATAATGTTATGTACGATGTGGTAGTAAATAAGGTCCGTGCTAAGATTGGTTAGTAGGCACATAAATTTGAGACTTGTAATGTTGGTGACTATACTTCATTGTAGGTTTTTGATCAGTCACTCTACACCACATTGTGACTCGTCAGGAATTATCGCCTATCCAGTCACGCCGTTTCTTGTTGCGCCTTTTTTTAAAAAAGAATATCAGAGTCACACACAATGCAAGAAAGGTTAGGTAGGTATCAGCACGGTATAGTAATAAACTCCATTAGGTATAGCATTTAGCAATTCGTAGTGACGTCAATCCATGCTTAAGCAAGACCGAAATAAGTCATTTACAATAAGTTCGAAAGAGACGGATGACGGTGACGTCGTTACGTGTTTGCTGAATGCTAGACCTTGTTTTTCTGGATCATGGGTATCACTACGGAATGGCAATAGTGTTGTGAAAGATATTCCACAGATAATGTAAGAATCTAACAGTACTGACCATCTACCGATAGTCCGATACCATCGACAACATTTTGTACAAACCCCGGTTCCATTAGCAACTAAAACAATAGACCAGCTGTTTATTTAAATAATATCAGTTAACAAAGCGCAGGCATGCCGAAGTCTTGCTATCATTAAACTGGCCTAGAAACACGTCTGCAATGAATTATTTATAAGGAGATGTTAACGGGACGAGGGTAATCTTCCAATGTAGAATGCATCGAGGGCTCGGAGCTTCCTGAAAACAAAGTAACTATTGTCTATTGGCAACGTAATTTATTCGGCAAATAAGCTCAGAATATTTACATGTCAATGGTGCTGCTGGGTGATGCGATGCAGATGTTGGTGATTTAAAAGCGAATTAAAACTGGGACCATTATCCGGAATAAACAGGCTTCTGAGTTACCTCTACCGATATGACCCACCCATTAAAAAATAAGACGTTTCAAAATCTTAGTACATATCGCCTTTTCCCCTGAAGGGGCTGGCAGAGGTGTAAACCACCCATACTTCGCCGGACGATATTCAGTGCCAAATGTGACAGGGGGCGAGCCTGTCACCATACACCGGGCTCCAGTTATGTAGCAGATGAAATTAAATACGCACTGATGTTCACACAATCAACAAATTTTTGCGTGCCTTCGGCTAGGTCCGAACCCGCTCCCTCTGGCTTGAGAGGTGGGCCTTCTCCGACTAGGATATCATCGCTTCAAAATCTTAGTATAAAATGTAAATGCTCAGACTCAGTTAAATAAATTCAAATGTGATGGTATAGATCTATATTAGAGCTCTGTCTACCTTTTGAGGAAGAAACAATTTCGTTTAAATTGATTCAGCCTTATTGATTGATTGAGTAGCTCTCAGTCTAGGCAAAGAGTGAGCACATCACGAGTGCAGAACGTGAACATAGGCCACTTTCTAAATAGCTTGAATAATAAATTAAATAGCTTAAAATGCTATACATAACTAGTGATATCTGAGAAGAAAATCATAAAAATTCAACTTTAGGTAGAGTTTTAGTAAAGTCTAGTGCAATATTAATAGTTTCTGAATGCTTTTCTTCTCGATATATTTTCGCAGTCTGCGCTTGCGCTGAAAGAGCTTTATTTAAGATGTGTGCGTGTTGACGTTGGAACATTTTATTGGGCATTACCTATTGATACTTCACTAATAATCAAATATGGCATTCAATCGGCAGACTTTGAATGTATTCCGTCAACTGGTGTTGACGGAATACATTGTTGAATAGTGGAATAACTTAAAGTGAGCAAAATAAGGTCCAAGTTCTATTTTATAACTAGCTGCATTCAGCGGGTTGAGCCGCGATCCCACAAGAAGTGCTACTTTTATTTTTTTGACAAATTGTATGTCCTTATATATGCAATATTTTATGACGACCGGTTAAGTAGTTAGGGCGTATAAGCGTAACAAACAAACTCACTTTCATTTTTATAATATAAACAAAGTTAGGAAATTAAGATTCACAAGTTCTGAAATATCAAAATTGATTAACATACGATAAAAAGCTTCAGCATCGATCCTTGGGTCAACTGGGGCAAATGCGTCTGTAGGGCTATCGCGTCATTCGAGAATTACTCACAAACCCTTTACAAATTAGGCAACTAACGCCATCTTGAACAGACTATTGCATCTAAAGGTGGCACCTCATTTGCGAAGGGTTTGTCAGTAATTCTCGAAGGACGCAATTGCCCTACAGACGCATTTGCTCCAGTTAACCCTACCTCATATTTAAAAAAGCTATATTTTAACTAACTTTGAAAGACGCAAGATGAACCAACGCGTAGATATAATAAGAAAAAACTGGACGAATTATTTTCAATTTCAAATACATAGGATAACGAGGTAAAGTGAGTAAGTTTAGTAATTGTCATCGTCTTAATTTTGATGTATTTATTTGTTTCCAACAGCTGACTATGATTAGCATTACAACATCGAAGCGTGTGAAGGCATTGTTATTCAAATAGGTACCGTAGGTACTCTGAATGCGCCCCGGGGGCTGCTCCGCGCTTGACCCCAGCTCGCTCTGAGAACTTGAGAACAGGTGCTGTGCACAAATTCGCCACAGAGTAAATCCCAGTTAACAAAGGCTGCAGGTGCAATCACAAATCTAAAACGTCGGTACAGGTATAGGTATAAGGCCTGGCCTTTGAAAAATGATATGTCTAGATGGACTGAAAAAAAAATTGCACTCGTTAAAAAAATAGTGGTCAGTTCCTAGCCCTTAGGTGCTTAAGGTACGTCTTGCACTGGCGTTGCGTCATACTTTTCATCATATAAGATTTAGATGAACAAAAAATATGGTGCAACGCTAGTGTAAGACGTACCTGTCACGCACACTAGCTTAGGAAACTTGGCCTGTAACTTTTCGTTCTTAACTAGCACGAAACTCTCTTTAGACATATAAGTAGGTACTCATACGTATCCAAGATTATAGGTAACTCACCAAAAACCTTCCAAGGGTTTATTGTACTCATCAATATGAACAACTTTTACTGAGGAGCGAACTCTGAAATCACGAAAAAAAAATCAGCTGTTCCATACATTTTGTCTCAGGCCAATGAACTTTTTGTATGGAACAGCTGTTTTTTATTTCGCGATTTCAGAATTGGCTCCATAGTAAAAGTAGTTCATATTGATGAGTACAATGAACCCTTAAGAGGTTTTTGGCGAGTTACCTATAACCCTGTATAGGTTGCGTACTGAGTGAACTGGGACCCTATTCGGAGATTTGAGATTTTCATCTCGCTTTTTTTCGTCCTTGTTGCTCTCGTTTGAAACGTCATAGGTGTGAAAGTGACCAAGATAAAATCTCATCTCATCTCACGCGTAGGAATAGCCCCACTGATACTCTGATCAACTAATAAAACAATACAACTCATTTGTTGTAACGCTGGTTCCACACCAACGCGGCGAACCGCGATAACGTAACGAGCGATACTATGTTGCATCTTGCTCTATCTGTCTGTGAGTGACTAACGACTCGGTTTCCGATTTCCCTGTCCCTGAATCTCTGTCTAAATATGGTATCACTATGTTACCGTGGTTCGAAGCGTTGGTGTGGAATCAGCGTTAATATCAATACATAGTTACAATTTAAAAAAGCGGCATCATAGGGCAATCGTACAGCTAGTACATTTTACCATCATACCGCGGACATAACTTTCGTGTCATTTTATTTACTTGTACAAAAATAGCACGTGAAATGAATATCCATAACGTGCGCGTAAGGGTCAAAAGATCTGTCAAAGTCGATATGAAAAAAAAAACATTTCTGTGGTCAGAATTCACCCACCTGCAATATGTAGAGTCGGCAGACGTCGCGTCGGCGTGTGCCCACGCGACACGTCTCTAATTAACCAGCGCGCAATTACTGCGACACGACGTCCTGTCGCGCTGACCATACCGCCATATTTGATGACACTTTTAGCTTTGTCTATGGTCGGCACTATTATTCAGTCTGTGGTCTAGGGACCATTTGTATCAGTTATTTATCTTTTGGTACTTGTGTTTTATTGATTGCCTAGTTTACGAAAGAAAATTGTCTTTGTAGAGTTATTTTATACAGGCACTTTTTTATCGTATATTGCTATATTTGGGCAAGACAAGTAACCTCTACCGACTGATCTATCTTGCTAAAACATCTAACAAAATGTTACTAAGTAAAGACCGTTTGCATTGCAAGCATTACAAAATCAAATTGAATCGATTTAAGCGGGGTTATCTTGAAAGTCTACCGAGCCACTTACAAAGGGTAATTTCATTTTATTGCCGTTTGAAATTATGTTTTACAGACCGACCAATAGTAAAATGTAATTTATCTACATATTAGATCTAGTTTTAGAAACTCAACAACATTTCCTTAATTAGGTACCCATGCCATTACAATTGTAATAAGTAATTGTTCTACAAAAAAAATAAGATATTTTAGGTCTACATACAACCTTACAACCCTGCGACTACAATTTTCCAATTAAAAAGTTTTCCTTCGTCCCTTCGAGTTCGATATTCAAATGATTGTGAATCAGTCATTCTGTCGCGAGCACACGTCACGGGCGCTTGTCACTCGCCCCGCCCACTCGCTGCCGCGCTGTCTGCTGTGGACACCGCTTTACAGAATTTAAATATCGAACGATGGCTGACAGTTATGTCTAGTATGGCTTGCGATTTGATTAGGGTCTTGTGGTTAAGCACTCGACAGAAAGGGAGGTAGAGATCGTTTTGTCTAAGGCCCTCCATGCACCTATAGTAATGCACAATCGTTTTATTGTGCAAAATGGTAGTTTTTTCGTCTTTTATTTGTCCATCGATAACTTGAGTGTCGATGATTCGATCTACATACATTATATTTGCAGGCAAGTAAGTAGTTTACTTCAATAGAATTTTTAAGTTGAAATTTGAACTAAATCGTACCAGGGGTTGTATGTAAGGTTTTCCTTTGAGGCGAACTTCTAGTGAAAGTGAACTGAATGAGCTCTCGGTGTCTACTGGGATAGTTCGGCATTTGTTTGACGATGACAACTTGAATACTCGTATTTTCATGAAATTTGGCAAGTAGTTCATGCAAATACAATTTCTAAGCTCGTATATCAGCTTAATCGGAGAAGATTTGAAAGGTATGCGAGGTTTACGTACAAATCGAACTACTAGTGGGTAGGCATATTTATTGGTTTCATTGTTACGTTTCATGAGATAAGCTAGGGTCAATCAATCCGTGGAAAAATTATCGACTTGTACTTAGCCGTTTGAATTAGAAAAAAAAAGGTACATTTACCCTGGACCCATAAGTAACGTAGCATCACCTGCACGTGCATACAAAATCAGAGTATCTACCAGAGTTAAGTGGAGCCTAATGCCGTTCATGACAAGTGCGGTATTTATTCAGGCGGGCAGCTATCGGCTTAATGGGCGAGCTGTAAGAGCATGATAATCGACGTATTGGACGAGCAACCTTCTTGGATGAGGACCTAAAAAAAATTAAAGGAAAAAAAATAAGTATTTTTTTTAAAATATCTATATACCCAGAGTCAGACCAATGGGTGAAGGCGAGGGATTCATCATCATCACTGTGACACACAATTAACTTGACACTGGCAAATGCACAAGACGTGCGACGCCAATTTCTCCTGCATGGAAAAAAAAAACGAAGACAGATTTCATGTCGTACAAAAAGAAAAAGTGAGAACACTAGCAGAAGACCGCCAGCGAAGCCTGAACATTATTCCAGCGATAAGAGAACGGTTTCTTACCCTACTGCGCAAGAAGAAGAGTTAACGCGTGTCTTCTCCTTGGCAGAACCGCTTGGCACAACCAGGTGTGCCAAAGGAAAAGTTTCTTTCCCAATGACCAAACGACACCACCAAGGGTTGAATTTGAATTTGAAAAATTCAGTTGTGTCTTGGGGAACTGCACAACCAGTTGTGTCAAAGAAAAATATTTTATCCCATAATGGTACACTCAAGCGATGTCAGTAGTGCCTTGGGGAGATGATAAATCCCTTTAGCACGACCAGTTGTACCAAAGGGAAATATATTATTTAATTAACACAACTATTTTTAGGCACGACTTGATAAAAAACCGAAATTACACCGAAAATTATTCTAATGACATAGGTGCATTTAAGTTTCGTAGCATTGTCCCAACTCCACACTCAAAGAGGCTAAACTCGTACACGAGCAAATTTAAAGTAGCAGTTAGATATCTCTATCTGGAAGCTTCGGTTAATTCCGCCGTCGATCGGCAATAATCGGCGCAATAAATCCTTACAAACGGTACTGCAGTAACCTTTATCTCTTTGTTAAATGATTTATGTGCAGCTAATTGCCATTTCAAGCACATCGCAGAGCCCATAAAATGTCCTATGAACTAGCAAGAAATTCCCTCATTGCACGCTCGCTGTAAGTGTCAAACCTAGCTTCAGATAAGCTTACAGACAACCATGGGCGTACCCAGGATTTTTTGGGGGTGGGGCAGAAGTAAATGTACTCGATAAGTAGGAAGTAGCAGGATGAGGAAGAAGGAGGTAGTACCTACATAGTAGGAATTTAAAAATGTTTTAATTTGCTTACTGATCTTAAAATTTCAATAGCTGCGAGGGTTTTGTTTAAATCTAGCTAAAATTTAGTAATTTGTATTATGCATGTAGAACCTACCTATGCTCACTCATCATGCAGAGGTTGACAAGCCGGTTTTCTTTCATTGTTGACCGCAACCATTATTTTTTTACCTACATTTTCAGTTTCGAGTTATGGACTAGGGTGGGGCAGACGCCCTTACCCCAACATGGGTGCGAACAAACAGACTACCAATTTGCCCCGGTGTGTGTGGATAAACCAAATTAAAAAATAATATTTTTATAAATGGCTCTAGCTAGAGCAATTATTTTTCACCTCTAGTCTGACCTGTGCTCAGGGAACCAAGGAAATCTGCTAAACTACAAACTGAACTAATTAAGGGTCCCGCCCCTTTGTTATTTTTTTTGGTAATTAGTCTTTGCTGTTTGCTTTCAATGTCTACCCATTTCTTATTAACAAAGTGGCACTGCTGTAGACTGTAGAAGCCATCAAAAAAACTTACTTTAGCATAGGAACTCGAATTTAGAACATCAGATTTCGCGCCTCGGCACGCACGACATGGAATCGCCACCCGACGGGCCATAAAGCAGGCACGTTCCGATACTCACACCGAATAAAACCTACTTTATAATGTCAGGGATAACATATGTAGCGCGAGACGTTATCGAGTCGAGATCGGCGCGCTATCGACGATCGAATCTACTCTAAGGCTCACCAGATATCGATACTTTAGACGAATCGATTTCGTGTTGCAGCGGCTAAATATATTGTTAGACATTCGATGTTGGGGCTCGTAGTAGATCTTGTTTATTACAAAGAGACTATACTATAGTGTTGATAGAGTATACGAAATAGTCGTCAATGATCCATTGTACTTATCATTTTAAAACAATTTTGCAATTTTTAAATCTATTCATCTATTTTGTATATAGCTACTATGATTAATAAAATATTACGCTCTATGTACCTACCAGAGATAGATGCAAAAAACAAACTTCAAATGATATTGTTCAGAAATAGTAAAACTCTACGCAGTTACCTCATTTGACGACGATGTGCAAAGATTTTAAAAAATAACTTCTAAAATATGAAAAAAGTAAAATGATTTTAATTAGGTAGGTATGTACCTTACATAATTACAGTTTTATATTGTAATTTTCATATTTATAGTTGTAAAACAAGTAATTGTAAAAGTTATTTGTAATAATAGTTTCCAATAAGTAGTTGAACGGGAGCACGGCTATGAAGTTATTAAAATATTAATCATCCAATATTAACTCGCTCACGAACTAATAACAGAGCAATAAAGGGTTTTAATGAGTTCTCTGCAAAGCACTCTGTCTTGCACTAAAGTGTTATTTGGTTGTTTATAAATAAGATTCCACAGCATTCGTGATAAGATGATGTGCTTAAAATAATAAAATTAAATGCTAATAAAATTAAGTTTGCGTCTCTGCTGTGTAGGTACACGATGACGGGTCTGAGCAGTAGCGCACTTGTAGCGCCTCACTCAACAGCCGTCTTTGTACTTCTTCACTCTAGTAAACTTCAAGGCTAGAGTGAATAAGTACCTTACAGGTCGTCGTGCTCCATCTTAGACCACAACGTCGCTTAACATCAGGCGAGTTGGTGGTCAAACGCCGACCTATTGTACATAAAAAAAAACAACGTAAATCGTACAACTGCTCGCACGGGGTATCCGCTGACTCCATATAATATGGAGTCAGCGGATTGTAGATTTCTGAGAAAATATTTAAGCAATTTAATAAAAATACTATTTATCATACATACAAAAACTATATTAATGATAAGTCTTGGAGCAATGAACTCTTTCCGTGATTTTGAGAATCTATTCCAATAACAAAAAATAAAATCTTTTTTGATATGAACCCATTTTTGACTACGAGATCAAAATCACGTTTTTTTTTCTTTTCTTACGTGACTGGTATCAACACTTCAGTGATCAATTCATACAAAGTTTATGCAATTCGTGCATTTTTGAATTTCAAGGATAAAAATTGGACGTACCAAATATTGAATAAAAATTTAACGCAATTACTCGCATGGAGTCACCGACAAAGAGTGCATCGAAGGGTGGACTTCCTTTAATGTCCTGTTGGTCAATAAAATAAAGATTTTGGCGCAATTAAAGAAGCTAATGTTGATATCTTCCGATCAACCGAAGTTTGATTTTTTGCCACATGAAGTAGCGCTGACCCCATGCAATTCTGGTTTATGCGAAACAGTTTTGTTTTTCTAGCGAATGACAGAATGATAAATGGAACATGTACCACTTTAAATGGGACCTCGCAATGTATTGCGTTGCCCTCTAGTAATAGCTCAATGGCACAGAGACGGGTGCTGTACTAATTTGTATGAAATCTGACAAAAAAATGTAGAAGTAGGAAGAGAGGTCTCCAAACAACGCCTTCTCAAAACGTGAGCCATTAGTGCTACGTGTCTGTGTATATGCCTGCGTGTGCCTTATCGCGCACACAGATGCAAACAAATATTGTGGTTAGTTAAAATGTTTTCCGCCTAAAAGTTGAATAATTGGTTGATTGCTAAAATCTGTTCCATATATTGACTGGTAAGGATGTGCCCAAATGGAGCGTCGTACGCTGCAATTTTCGGCCCCAATATATTGGCTTAAATTTCGCGAGTGTTGGTTTCTATAAGTAGTTATTCTAAGAGATAACAATTCTGTGAATACGACGATGTGTCCTAATCTCGAGCAGTATTTGCTTCTATCGTAAATGTCACAGGACTCTCCATCCGAACCTTTCCGGGCTTGTTCACTTCGGTACAAGACTAACCTACTGCCTCTGACCTTATGGACGTAGTTAGGATGTTGCAGAGCAGGCCGATTCCCCCTGCCGTAAAGAGGTCCAAATAGGACATAATTTAAAATATTCTCTACAAATTGTTTAAATTATTGTATTGTATAACATCATATCCGAATAGTTTCGTCCTCTATCTGTTTATGGTATCGACGTATTGCATGATATTTTTAGATATTTTATCGATAGTAGTTATTTTTAATTTTAAAAACGAAAAAAAAAAACTAAAATATTTTCTAAACAATCCCAAAATAAAACTAACGTAGAAAGATTAATTTGATTTTATTTTTTAACAAACAAGTAGTATTTCATATTACACAAATAAAAGTTTTGTAATAGATATTGGCCCCACGGAAGTTCTTACTACGCCCACACGCTATCTCGTATCGAATCTACATCGCGACTTTATCGCGACAGCATCGATAAGGTCGAAGGCAACTCGAACCCGAGGCGATGTGGTCGCGACACTACACGCGTTTATGCGTTCCTTCTGATAAGCGTTACAGGGTAGGACTTTATATCAATGTCAAAAGCTTTTATCGCGGTTGTAAATCGAAGTTTGTTTGACAGTGACGGTAATTGATGTTATTTAGGTCCCTATTAAGTTAAATTGTTTTATTTATTCGATGGCTTTTATCGTTTCTGAAAACTACATCTCATCTATTGAATGTAATGTTCCCCATTCTGAAGGGTTATTTGACATAAGTACACCTTCCACTGTGAGCGGAGCGGGCTACGTACGGACTCCGTTTTTTATAGGCTAAATGGTTGGCTAAAATCAGAGTCTTGATTTAAGAGTCCGGCGACCTAACTAATTTCGACCTAGGCGACCTAGACTAACTTCGCATTGGCTTAAGGTATTCTATCGCCATTTCGTCTAGAAGAAGTACGAGTGAAGAGAGCGAGTAATGATACTGACGAGCCTCTAAACTTACCTACAGAGTGACAAAGTGCAATTTCAATTTTCTTTATGACTTTTGCACTTCTCTAATTATTCTTAAGTAACTAAGAATTCCCCTTGTATTATTGATTCATTTAAAGCAAATCAAAAGTTCCATTACATAGGGAGGTTGTCTACCTCCCTATGTAATGGAATTTTTGATTTGCTTTGTCTACCTATTGAATAAATCAGTCAAAAGTGACCCCTTAAAAATGCGGATATTTTTCATAGCAATATTTTCGCTTGAGAACGTTTTTAAAAAAAACCAAGAACATAGGGGCGAAGATATTGTTAATTTTAATTGTACATGCCAAATTTCATCATAATCTGACAAACGGTTTTCAAGAAATTTGAGTAGTGCGTTTGTATGGAAATTTCAAAACGTCGCGACCCTCTATTTGCCAACCACAGAATACTTTCTATTACGTAGGTGCTGCTGGGGCTAGCATTAGTGTGCGCGATAATTCGTGTCGCGTTAACGCGCTAAAATCATCGTCATCGATTATCGGCGACGGTCTTGTCTACATAAGCGGCCAACTCGTCACCTTTCTGCGGAGCTGATGTGGGTGATAATTCGCCCGATACACGAGTTCGTTCGCCGAGTGGCGAACTAACCGTCTACCCTTGTCGCGATAGCCCGAATTATCGCCGATGACTGCTAATGTAGCCTAGCATTAGCTATCCGACTGTAACGTTCGACTATTGAGCTACGAATTTATATTGGCTACTCAAGAAGGTGCATGGCAATAGACGCTGAGCAATTACAAGATGTAAAGCAAGCACCGTGACTAACTTAGCACCGGCAAGGAATCGAATCCAGACACACACGCGAGCCACCGAACCAATTTAATGTATAATAATAAATACCAACAAGAAGTTACAAATAACAACTGATTTGTTCCGAAGCAAAATTGTTTTATTTGTTTCATTGATCTACTTACCATTTTTTTTATTATTATAGCGGTATTATTTATTTATTAAGTCATCGTCAAGTCATTCAAACATTTAACAAGTGGGTTTGTTAAAAAATCAAATCACAAACCCGAATTTTTAATTAAATTTTGCGCGTACCTAGAGTATACTATATACGAGGGCGGCACTGAAAATTTCGGGAATAAAGGAAGTGACACAACATTACTATTTAAAAATGTATTTATTGCTTTTCGAAGTATTCTCCGCGAAATTTGACACATTTTTCCATACGATGGAACCAATAATTGAAGCAACCATTCCATTCGGAAGTTGGGGTCTCCAAAATGGCCGTTTTGTAGGCGTCTACAGCTTCTTCAGGTGATGAAAATCTCTGTCCACGCAATTTATTCTTTTTTTAGGGAAAGTATAGAAATCATTAGGGCTTAGGTCGGGGCTGTAAGGCGGATGGTCTAATAATTCTATGTTTTCTTGCTCTAAAAACTCTTTTGATCTGTGCGCGGTGTGAGAACTCGCATTGTCGTGATGGAGGATGATGCGGCGGTTGCAGTTCTCTTTACCGAGTTCAGAAACGACCTGTGGCAAACAAATGCTAGCATACCATTCTGCATTAACCGTTCTTTGTCCCTCAAGAGGAATAGTCGTAACATGGCCGGTTTTGGAGACAAACGTGGCCACCATTTTTTTTGCAACACTCCGTGAACGAACAGTTTTTGTTGGCTTTAACTCATTCTCGAACACCTAAACTCGTGACAGGTTTTTTTGTTTCGGGTTCATACGCGTATATCCAGGATTCGTCACCTGATACGATATTGTATACAGCATTTGAGGATCCTACGTGGAATCTTTCGAGGAGTTCTGACGTACCAAGTAACGCAAGCCACTTTTTGCTCTTCACAGAGCGAATGCGGTATCCATCGGGAAAACAACTTTTTACACCTAAATGTTCATGCAATATTATTTGTATTTGACTCATGCCAATGTCTAAAGTTGCCTGAATTTCGCGGTATGTCACATGTCGATCTTCCTCAATCAGCTTACGCACAGCATCAACGTTTTCTTGGATGACTGCAGTTTTTGGACGACCTTGACGAGGATCATCACTGAGCTTGACACGTCCACGTTGCAATTCAGCATACCAGCGATAAATTGTGGTTTTGGATGGGGCTTCATCACCAAATGCAGAAATCATCCGGTCAACACACTGTTTTTGTGTTAAACCACTTCGAAAGTCATAATAAATCATCGCTCTTGAATTTTCTCGAGTCAATTTCATTTTCTCAACGACTAAACAAGTTTGACAAAACCTCTTGACAAGACCGAGAATCTTTTTTTAAATAAATAAATGGTATTCGATTTTTAAAACCAAGGAGTTTTCAATTAAAAAGATTTTAATTTGACAGGAACAGTGGAAATATTCCATTCCCGATACTTTTAGTGCAGCCCTCGTAGTACCGAGAGCCAACACGTAATGACGTCACTCACCATTTTCATCTTAGAATAATAACTAAAGCAATAGAAGGAGGGTTAAAAAAAGAGCTCGGTAACTAGCTTTGTTCCTACTCTATCTTATGGCACAAAAACGGTTGAGGAAAAGAGATAAATGATTTCCTCTTTGTTTTACTTTTTTGGAATTTCACAAGATGAACTGTCATTTGGTTATATTGGTTCTAATTCAACCCGCCCAAATTTGATAGTACTATGCTCTAATGTCTGACAGTTTGTTCATTAGACTACTTAACTTATTCGCGTGCTCATTGTTTACGCGTTTGTCGTAATCTTACATGATTTTGCAAAGATTTAATATTATTTTTACTGTTAGATTGCATGAAATATTTGTATAATTCCAAATAGTGAGTGTGTGGACGCAGTGGAGCAATGTCTAGTGTGGTTGGGGGCTGCACGTCCCATCTAACACGATAAGAATATAGTCAAGAAATATTGACCTTAAATCGTTGTTTTTGGACAATTTATTGTTGAATGTGAGCCGATAAACAAACATAAATACGTAACAAATGCTGCTAAATCACTTTGTAGCAGAAACCAGGCGTTATATCTATTCCAATAGAAGTTTTTAGCGAATATTCGGAAACAGTTTTAGGTTACCTTGATCATACATAGTGACGTAAATATTATTGTCGATACATGGTCGAAACTTTGATTTTACAGATTTCTTGAAGACGATGTGGAAAAAAAGAATAGATAAATTGAATTCGTGACGAAATTTGACTCCAAAAATGCAGTCACATATGCTCCAAGCATTTTACTTTGAATTCATTTGTATGTAATGAAGCTATGAAATGGAGAAGACATAGAGAAAATGCTGTTCCTACATTTTTATTATGAATAGAACAGATGAAATGGTTGGAATAGGAATTTCATTTGCAATAAATGGTGTCCCGTTCAAATTAAAACTTGATTTATTACATTACAGGAAGTAAATACTTCCTGTAATGTTATAAAGTGTACTTTATTGACTAAAGTCACTTTAATCAATAAAGTGTATATCTATTTATCTGTCTTTCTTTAAAAAAATATCGATTTCCCGAATCGATCGATCGAGCATTATGTATTCATTCTCTCTAAGGTAACTATGCTTAGTAATCTTCTATAACTTATATTAAAATGTATCGCTGAATGTGTTGCTAAGCGCAAATTTCGAAAACAGCTGAATCGATTTTGCTAATTATTTTTTTAGAATATTCCTTGAAATACGCGCAGATATACGGTTCTTACGCAGAGAAAAATTTACAAATTGCCTGAAAAAAATAATTAAAGAATCGACTGTTAGGCGGTACGAAGTTCGCAGTGTCAGCTAGTTTATAATAATAATAATTTATTTCAAACAACTTAAGGTAACAAGGCCCATATAACATTCAAATAAATACCTTATACTCGTAGGTAACCAAAATAAATAATTATAAAAAATGCATTAATACGTATAATCATTAATTACACTCGACGTCGTTCAGTGAACCACGAATTCTTCCCCTGAACGTCCGAAACTTCTAGAGGCCAGCACCGGTATTCTAATTCATTCGGAAACATTTCCAGGGGCAGTTGCTACACAACGAACGCGAACGATGATGTATGCTCTTCTAGAACCGTCTCGTCGGCGGGCAGGCATTGCGTCGAGTTGATCAAGCGACTCGTAGAGTATTTTCTTGCCACTACTGGCAACATCCTCCTGGATAAAGTTCGACTTGCAGATCTGCAGTATGCTGACTTTATCCATGGTGTTGATGACGTATTGTATTTACGCCAGCAGCTCGTTGTCTCGCTGGGAGTCCATAGCGACCGAAACAGGGCAGCGGTTAAAACCGCGTGAATCGCGAAAGTTATATTCAACCGGCCGTCTCCGAGAACGCGCACGCGCACGCGCACACGCACACCGATTTATGGATTAGTTTTAGCGGTACAAGATATGACAATGCATGTCATTGTAAATTTATCGACGTTGAAATGTAGGGGGTCACATCACTAGTCAAAATAAAATTAGTGACCACCTAAGAAATTTCGAAACGTTTTTTGTATATTTGTCCTTTTCCAACATCATAACGGTGCCATATGACAAAACAGGCCAAATATATTGAGTTTAGTTGTTTTATAACCCTCCTTCTATTGCTTTAGTTATTATTCTGAGATTTTCATCGTCTCTTTCGAACTGTTTGTAAATGACGTTTTGATCTTGCTTATCGATTGACGTCACTACGGTTGCCCTCGTGACCATTTTTGACTCGAAATGTATAACCTGGCGGAGTATATTATCATACCATGGGCTAATTGACTAGTGAGAGATTGAGTTGATTTAAATTTTCAATTTCTAAATATATTTTTCAGTCATGAACATAAAACAGTATAAACTGGTGTAGGGTAATTCCTCGTTTTTAGTTTTACAACATAGGTTTAGTTTTGTGAGCAACTCCAGCTTACACAAACTTATGGCAAGGGATTAAAATGAGTAGGTACCTACATAAGCGATAAGCAATCAGTTATATTTGTAATTAAATATTAAGTAATAAACATTAGTGCGGGAAGAACACGCATACATTAAAATATAATGAAATACAAGAAAACCCACAAAAGGCGGAAATATGAATTCCTCAGTGATGGATACATATTTCTGCCTTTTGGGGTAGAAACTTTGGGCCCTTGAGGCGCATGGTTGCTCTTTAATAAGCTGTCAAAGCGTCTGATAGAGAGAAAAAACGACTAAAGGGCTGGAGCTTACCTCGGTCAGCGAATTAGCATTGCTATTCAGCGAGGTAACGTTGCCAGCCTTTTGGGTAATTTACCCGCGGATACTGACTTGAGCTCTGTTTATTATTTGTAATTTGTTATTTTTGTTAGGTTTATTTTAGGCTTATATTGTCATTTAAGTGATTGAATGAATTTCAGTAACTCTTCCATCTATTTTCGATTGGTTTATGTTTTACAAATGGCCCCGAAATGTATCGAAATCTATCCAATAAATCAGTTTGAAATACATTAAAAAACATTAAGGGGCTAATGTGCCATTGTGTTAATCCAGGGTATAAGCTACTTCCTTACCAAATTCCATTAAAATCTGTCGATCCGTTTGAGCGGGAAGAAGCAACAAACAAAACATCCAAAGTTACCACATGTGGCCTGTGTGGTAGCATTGGTCAGCACTTAGCAAACATCAGAAGAGTCAGGACCATTATTTTTAGTGGGAATCCATAGAATTTAACATCAACAACATTACAAAAGCGTGCGTATAAATAAAAATCGTGTCTGAAACAAATCTTGTATCATGGCTGCCAGAGACTGACACACACACACACACACTTAAAAATATATATAAATATTTTAAATAAATACTTAAATAGATGTTAACACCCAGACATAGAACAAACACAAATGTCACAAATTGTTTACAATTTTGGATGAAAACTCGCCGGTGTGTGAATAGAATGTCGTAGATGATAACCCTTGAGGTGTACCGGGACTAGTTCTTGGAACCTCAATTTCCCAGACCACCTACAGCTCACAAAAACTCTAATTTTCTAAACCGTCTTGTTAATTTTATGTCTTGAAATTACACTAGAGGCCTTACACGTTCCACGAAGACATATTGAGGGTGAGAGCGCACTATGCGGCGGCTAGACGTGCGATACGACAAAAAATAATTGCTAAGGAACATTGTCGCTTGCCCCTAAATTTACATAAGTACATTTTTCATTAATTAATTTCTTCCACCTAAAAACTAATTTGTAACTATTTTTATGAACTACCAAATAAATGTTATTCCACGACGTTGGTAAAGGTACTACAAACCAAGTTTCACTTACAATATAATTTTTATACTTTGACTTTTCGTTTGCAATTTATGAAAGTTCTTATGACTTTTCCATGGGCTGTATATACTGTCAATGGACTTTTCGCATTAGTAATTATGAAATTTGTGTGAGATTGGCTTAGGATTGCGGTACAAGAAAAGATGCCTTTGCAGTAGGCCATTGCGAGTTAGCAATAATGACGGTAACTAAAAGTGTAAAGTGTGACAAATGGTAATGCATTCCAATATCAGTATAATATAGTAATATGTAATAATAGTGAGCAGTAGCGCACTTGTAGCGCCTCACTCAACTGTCGTATTTGTACTTCTTCACTCTACAAAACTTCAAGGCTAGAGTGAATAAGTACCTTATAGGTCGTCGTGCTCCATCTTAGACCACAGCGTCGCTTAACATCAGGCGAGTTGTTGGTCAAACGCCGACCTATTTATTCTACATTAAAAAAAATCCTTTAAATCCATCGTCATTCGTTTCGCTCGTTTTATATTTAGGGTCGTATTCAGAAACGGCGCTTGGTCATGAGTCTCGATTTGAAATTGTTTTTGTATATGGTAAAAAACTAGTTTTAAACCGAGATTCAAGACTGAGCGTGGTTTTACCATGCGAGCCCTAGTATATCATAGTGCGCTCTTACCCCAACGCTTAACTTAGTTTAACATAGTATTATGCAAATATTATGTGGAAATTACGTTGATGTAACGGTATTAGTAATGCCTCTGATTACTGCACGTGTTATAGGGAAAATCATGTAAGTGCTCCCCGTCCCCATAAGTGGGGGCTTCGGCAGAAATGTAAGAAGAAAATCATGGTTATAATTCCTTTGCAATAGACTAGGTTAATTAGTAGCTATGTGACCTATCATTTACACCAGCTAAGACATGCTATCCAGAAAACAAACATACACTTTGTAATTTAGATCTGCAATGAAACATAACCGACACTAATGCACGCCTGCCACTGCGAGCGGAGCGGGCTTGGTATGGACTCCGTTTATAGCCTGAGTGGTTGGCTTGGTCCTGATATCAGAGTCTTGATTTTTAGCACAACCATTCAGTCAATAATAAACGAAGTCTGTACCATTAAGGTATAATTCAGTAGTCGACCGCAGACGACTATACTACTGAGACTATCTATGAGATTATCTCATTGAGATACGTTCCGTAGCAGCGAAGTAAAGCAAGCGACACATCTCATGCAAATACATAGAAACCAGTAGCGTCGCGACGACACGTCGTCTGCTGCTATAGGCAGCCGTCGTCTACGGAATCATACCTTTAGACCGTTATAAAATAAAAATAGACATAACAAAATAAAATTGAAATGGTGATTCGGCCAATGGCTTTTCGAACTGTGCTGGTTGTAGAGGTCACAGAGTTGTAGCTTTGATAAACTGTATTACATCTTCACAACTAGGCACTGCGCAATAACATATACCTACTTATGTCTCGTCCTTGACCAACCCGATCTTAGATCACACACGTAAAAACAGTGACATCAATACAAAAGTTCCATAGAGTAAATGAAATAGACAATGCTTTATAACACCAATACTAGGCAGGATGTAATGAAAACGCCGCAGGCCACCCTTTGTAATACAAACATTGTAATATTTCATTTGCGAGGCTTCCATATTATTAGAGCGAATGAAGAAAATTGTAGTCGATAAATTGAGGGAGTTAGGCAATGATGTTTGTTATGATTTGCTTTGCTATAATTTGGATTATCTTGCTGAGGAAACTAGAATTGTCTTGTGTTGCGGCGTCGATAAAATAATAACTGCTGAAAGGTGAGATGGTGCAAAAGTTCGTAACTAACTGACTGACAATAGTAAATTTTTATTTTGTGAGCAAAAAAATAAGAAGTGTGGATACTTATCCACAGAAAAAATATTAACGCATAATATATTATTATTTTTTTGTTAATGTGTTTTAATTTTTTGTGTTATACGATGTGATATGTTATGATATGTTGGTTTTGTGGTATTGTTTTGAATTTACAGTTTTGTTTGCGTTTTTTAGTGTAAGTAAGTCTTATTTTAATTTAATTGATTCTTTTTGCCGTGCGTTCATATTGCTCGACGTCCGTTCGTGACGTCACCTGCCGGTTCCAACGGAAGACCAGCGCCGGTTGTCTACAGGAGCCGGCATTATGCTGAGTTGGGACCGGTTTGTGGCAAAAACGATGTTTTTTTGTTTTTTTTTAATCGTGTAATTTTTTTTTAATTTATTTTGTATGTTTTTGCTGCAAATAAATATTGTCTATTGTCTATAATAAAAATGATAGTTTTAACTGGCCTTGTAGCCCTGTCCCGTCACCGGGCTATTTGCCTGGTAACGACGCCGGACCTGGGGGGCTATTCCTGCGCGTGAGATGAGATGAGATTTTATCTTGGTCACTCTCACACCTATGACGTTTCAAACGAGAGCAACAAGGACGAAAAAAGGTGAGATGAAAATCTCAAATCTCCGAATAGGGCCACATTTTATTGGTAAATGATACCAAGCCGAAATTAAGTGTAAAGTGAGTGAGCAAGCTACCCTAATTCTATCATAATTTAGTTTTTTAAATGCAAAAGTGTATTTGTTTGTTTGCTATGCGTTCACGCCATAACCGATCATTTTAAATTTTGCGTACGGTCTGGGGTACAGAAGTGAACAAAGAGTTCTTTTTATCCGGAAAACTTTGACTGTTGCTATGTATATTATTACTATGTAATATTGAAATTGTAGCAATACCAGCATTTGTAACGCGGGGGCGTTACAAATGCTGTTACAGGCGATAATGTTCGCTTACCATTAGGCGGCCCGTCAGCTTATTTGCCACATTAGTACAGCAAAAAAAAAAAAAAAACGATACGGTCGACATGTTCTACAGATACCAGCTTTTAAACTAATTGGAATAAAGATAAATAAATAATTTGACAATCCAAAGAGTCAAAACTCAAAAGTTTATTTTACCGGATCCCACCGATATTTTACGTTTAACCTTATTAAAGCTAAATCCCCTATAAGTCCATAAGTTTGTGCGTAAGCCAATTCACGTCACTGCGAAATAAGTGCGTTCCCTAAAAAGGCTTTTAGTTCTCATCAAATTAAATCAGCCGATAAAAAAACCTATCAATGCGCTATTTACACTTGCAACATCTCTTAACACAGCGTTTCCCATTATCGCACATTTTATTGGAAATCCTATAAAATATACAATTCTATGTTAACTGCCAAATCAGTTGAAATTGAACTTTGACTCTCCAGAGTTAGGGTTGAAGTTGTTGTCCTGATTTTTAATGATTGTTCCGTAGCCAGGAGCAATGCGAGGCCCGTGTTAGGTTTTTTCTAGCGTCGGCTTAACGGACGCATAAGGCGATTTACTCTCTAGTACAGGCAAGATGAAGCTGTTTGGACGACATAAAAAAAACTTGTAAATAACCTGGCTGGTCATGCGGCGTGAGAGAAAAAAGCTTAAACGCCTGAAGGATGCAGGGCGAGAAGTCCAAGAATGTTGGGTAGGGAAAACGAGGACCAATCAATTAACCTAATTGATTAATGTATTTGATTATTTAATTATTTACTTCTTGTGTTTGTTGGTTGGTACTCTTAATTTTTAATAAGTGCCTAGAGAATTATGTAAATGCGCTTCTATGTCGCTAATAGTAAAGTATATTGGTCTGTATGGATGTCATGTGCATGTAATTTCTTATGACTTTTATGGTGAAAGTAAAATTTAGGTTAAAAAGCATAGAGAAGTTATTTAACTGTGACAAAAGAAGATAATACATATCCAGGTTTCTGCGGATCAGATTTGTTCAGTTCCATAGAAGAAAATACTTTATAAACCTCAGATATATTATGAAGCAAAAGTTTGTTTAGATTATCTGGTCTGTGGTCTGTGGTAGTTATTAAAATTTATTCGATCGTCGTGTACTAAGTGGTAAACTTGAGCATTTCAATTGTTTTTTAAAGTTTTTAAGTTTTTTTTGGGCCAATTAGATCAATTTCCATTCCCGGCTCTTCATTACCTAAATCTAATTCACACCGTCGGCCTCGCGTCGTTGTATTTACAGCCACTTAACATTCACTGTCCTTTCTGTTAAATTAAGTTCAGCTCTCACGACTATGTGACTTGATGAGCAGCAGGTCCATCGTAATCCGTTATTACCTCCGCGCATTTAGCGCTAACATCTTATAATTATAGGCTTCGGTCTCCACCAACACTGTCTTGGAGATTGACGCGAATATGTAAGCATAGTACGATAAACCGTATGATTAACTAGTAGAGTGCTGCAGTTTCACTTGCAATTTTTAACATACATACATATCGTCACGCCTTTGCCACGAGGGGGCTGGCAGAGGTGTAATACAACACCCACACTTCGCCGGACGATTTTCAGTCCCAAGTGTGATAGGGGACGAGCCTGTCGCCATGCACCGGGCTCCAGTCATGTAGCAGATGACGTACGATACGCACATATGTTCACACAATTAACAAATTGGTGCGTGCCGTCGGCTGGGTTTGAACCCGATCCCTCGCTTGAGAGGCGGGCCTTCTCCAACTAGGCTATCGTCGCTTTTAAATAATAATTTCGCAATTTTCAGGAGTAAAACAATATCAAGTTACAAAGTTGAAATAATCGAAAATAAATCCAATTAGTCCTACTCGTTGAACTTTGAGTTGAACTTAGTAGAACGTAGCGTTTAGTAGCGTTTCAAACCTGGCCCTCTATTCTGATGCGTAAGATCACTCACACCATTGACAGAAAGATTCTCACTCACTCTCATTCTTTTGACTTTTCAATAGAGAGAGAGAAGCTTCAGAATAGGGTCCCTGGAAGATTAGCACAGGACCAGGGTGAGTGGCGTACGAGAAAAGAGCTCAGTTGAGGGCGATTACGGGCTGATGATGAAAACGATACATTTCTAATGCATAAAACTGATATAGACATGTGTAAATCTGGGTTTGCCGTTACGTATACCGTGATCAAAATGTCCATCACCATGTTCTCAGATCGTTGAATCCACTGACCCACGACCAGGGTACAAACATGCAAACATGTGTAGCACACATCTCTTCAATCAGTCGTTAATTAATTGGGAAGTTCCAACACATACCTTGACTCTCTGACACACAAGCTTTAGCGTTTATAAATAACTAGATGTGCCCCGCGGTTTCACCCGCGTCCCACAGGAACCGTAGTTTTTTTCGGGATAATATCTTATTTTTTTCTTTCATAAGATCCTTCTCCTGGCAATAATAAACACAACAAAAAAAAGCTAAAATGTTCCATCTGGGGGACCAAGGAAAATAGTGATTAATTTTTTTTTATAAATAGAGATGTTAGTGCGATGTGATTCGATTAGTGTGATATTATAGATGAAGGGCAGGCGTTGATGATCGAAAGTGGGCTCTTTATCTACAAGATAAAGAGAGATTTAGAAAAGAGACTAAGCTCTTTTCTAACTAAAGTTAATTAACCTCTAACTCTTCTCTTTTAACACTAAAGATTAAAACAGCACTAAAGGTAAAAACGTCGGTTCTGTTCCAGTTACACTTTTACCTACGTTTAACATAAAAGCTGTGCTTTGCCGCACTGTAAGGAAGTTGCAGAATCTGTCTCAACTAAATTCGTCACACTCGCTCTCCATCCACATACAAGCGCACTGCCCGAGCGCCTTGTAATGGTACAAATGAAAAATGAATTTAACACTTTGTGACTTAGTCCTTTTCAGATCGTCTTTTTAGAGCTTCTGCAGCGCTCGGCGAGTCGATCTAAAAAATAGGGACCACAGTAGTACCTCCTCCATAACGGGGTGGAAATCTTTTGGAACATCCCCTTCCCCTTCTTCCCTGCCCTCGTGATTTTAGGGAGGGCATTTGCACATATCTACTGCCATTTTAGCATCCCCTGCTTAGGCTTCGGCCCGCATGCTAAAACAACGCTTAGTCATGAATCTCGATTTAGAACTGGTTTCAGCATACATAAAAACAGCTTTAAATCGAGATTCATGACTGAGTGTCATTGTGGAATACGGACATAAATCTGACAATGTATAATATAACAATGTATAGTTATTTTTTCATATTTTTCATTTCCTCTCCATCCTAAGGTTGCCTGGAAGAGATCGCTTTTAGTGATAAGGCCGCCAGTTGTTACACTATTTAATAAGTTTTATCATTATTTTTCTGTAGTTGTTTTGTTATCTGTGGTGTGAACAATAAAGAGTTTATCTATCTATCTATCTATCTATCATTGCAAGACGGTTGGGCGCTGAGCTTGTAAGTGGACGAAGAGCTTAAAGCAATGCTACCAGATACCCTATTCATCATGAGCACGCCTATGTCCGCAATGAATTTCAAATACGCTCAATTTACTGTACAAATCTAAAATGGCGGACGTCTGTGTCACGAACACTTGTAAATTTATTCATAGGAATACCGCTGGTCATTATTGTAATGCGTGCAGAGTCGCTGATAAAATTGAGATTAATTTTAACTCATGTTTAAAGTAAATAAAGTAAAATAAGTATGTAAGAAAACGATTTCAAAACATTATCGAAATTAAAACTCGGTTTAAAAAATATAGGAGATCGCGTAAATAAGTGCAATAAACGCAGCGCCTATTTCACTAAGGGCCGAATTGAGCATTTATGCTACTAATCGAGATTTATTAAACTAAGTTTAGTGAATGCAAAATGACTGTTTAACCTCAGTTTTTCACGTAAACCAAGTTTAAAATGAGCTAATCGCGTTTATATTCACTGGTGAAATCGGCCCTAAGTTTAACTTAAAGTTCAACGAATTGAACTAAATAGTGCGCTTAGTATGCTTAGTATGCACTTAATATTCTTACTAGCTCATCTACCCGCGGCTTCGCTCGTGTTTCATAGCCTATGGAACACAGTGGTTTGATAGCTCTACTCCTCCACTAGCTGTTACCTGTGACTTCGTTCTCTTTTATTCAGACAATAGAACACAAAAACCTTTCTAGAGATTCTCTGTAACTAATTTTCTAAATTTTATTAAGATCCGTTCAAGCGTTTAGTCGTGTTAAGCCTACAAACGGACAGACAGAGTTACTTTCGACTTTATAGTATTAGAGTAGATTGGTAAAAAAAAACTTAAAATCAGGTCAGTGTTTTCGGAGATTATTTCCTACTTACAAACTTCATCTCGGTATGATATTAAGACCCTATGCAGAATATACGGACTAAATTCTTAAACATAGAGTTAATAAACTTAGAGTTAGTAAAAAATGTCACTCTTAATTTCGTGTTAACTCAAAGTTAGCTTCTAACTCGGTGGCGCAAAACGACTTATCAGCTTAACCTCTGATTAAAATCTGCTCAGTTTCCTCTTGAGCTAAAAATGTATCATTTTAGCTCAGACAGAAGCTCGGGTTATCCCTTGGGCTTTTGCAAGTAGCCCTAAGTATTAACCCTTTCATTTTGTATAGCTTCGCGCCTCTATATTGTAATTAAACAAATCTAATCCGGACGAATCAAAGGCCATTAATATTCCTTCCAGCCCTGATCTGGCGCAGTCTCTTCAGTTCCGTGATCGAAGCCATTAAGCCTATCTCTGCAGTGCAAGCTCATCTTGACTTGTAGATGCGTCGAGCCTATCGAAGGACATTGTATGTTCTCTATACGTCTTCGTTAAGGCATTTGTTAAGAATCAGGCATTAAATTTTTCCGAGTATTTTAAAAACTAGCAGTGTTTTGGAAGTAACGATAATGTAGCTTTCTAATGGTAAAAGATTTTTTGAAATCAGACCAGTAGTTTTTGAGTTAATTCGTTACAAACATAAAAATCTTTCCTCTTTATAATATTAGTGTAGATATAGTAGTGTTCAGGTTGGAAGTAAAAACAGAGAAGATATTCAAGTTAAGGTGATAGTGGATCTTAAAAACTAGTATTACTAGTAGATCGAACTAAGACCTTATGACCCTGTTCCTCACTAATCTTTGCTCGATTTGGCTAATTTTCGAACCTAAAATTTGTATTAAAACTACTTGCCTGCAAAATTTCATGTAAATCGGATGAACGATGCAAAAATAATTTATCATACACCACTAATGTAAACATAAGTACATAAGTAGAAATGCCGAGTTGTTGATGCTGCGTAGCAAAATAAAATAAGGCTCCGTAAGTACCCACATCTCTCGTATCATAACTCAGAGGTTCCGCTTCAGAAACCACTAAACAGCGCGATGCAAATTGTCTTATAATTTCTACAACCAATAAACAATGTGGATAGCCTCGCTATATTGAAATCAGGCCATTTGTTACCATCCACCATTTGTTACAAGTTACCATTTTACGATAGTCCATAACACGCACGCGCCGTTGCACGCACCAACTGATATTTAATCTATGACTCTGCTACTGTCTTTGATAATTTTAAGAATGTAAGCCGAGTCGAGTGGTTTACTCTGCAATTTTTTTTACACTGTAATTTCAGGCTAATAAGCCAAACAAAATAAACCTCAGTAATTAAACTTTTGTAGAAATTATTTTTGTTCTCACGCAGATAAAAAAAATAAAAATAGGAACAGTCTCTTGCTGGTACCCGATATAAGACCAACAACTATGCCCTCTCTGTCTAAACCTTGAAAAACAAAGCCACAACAAATTACATAACAGATAACAATACACCGTAATCATCCTAAAATAGGAAAATAGAGCTTATTCTATTTCTAAGCAAAATACAATTGCAAGAAACAATCTGAACAATGTGCTAAGTGACAAAATGCATTGTCGCGCGGCTGTCTCGGGCCGTCGCGCAACAATGAGCTAGTAATGAAACAATTTGGTGACAATGGAAATACTCAACCATCGCTGCTTTGCAATGTTGTAGGCCAAGTTACAGGCGAATGAACACTGCATTTACTGGCCTACCATCAGCTAAGCCTTCAGAGGCAGTTTCCGGTACACTGCTAGTAAATGATGGAACAATATCCCACCGCCGGTAAGGAACCGGCAAAATGTTAAAAGTTTTAGTTTTAAACTTTAAAAAATGATGACTGCACATCAGCAACAGCAGGAAACTTTTAAACATGACGCGAGTGCAATATAAGCAATACTATCCAGTAAGTGAAATATAATATTATATATAATCATGCATGCATATAATTATGCAATGGATGGATGGATGGATGGATGTTTGTTACTCTTTCACGCCAGAACTGCTGAACGCATCTGGATGAAATTTGGCACAGATATAGATTATAGTCTAGAATAGAACATAGGATACTTTTTATCCGCGGGTGAAACCGTGAGGCGCAGCTAGTTCATCATAAAAGTAATCATGCACGAACTACATCTAGCTCTAAAACCAGATGCAGTCCGTACCCCCTTTTATATAATAATATACAAAATAAATGTATGTATATTCAAAGACAAACGATGTGTTGTGCGTGTGTGTACGTATATTTGTATATGGACACTAAAACGGTTGGAGCGATTTTGGTGTAATGATCAGGTAATGTTTAGGTTGGTTCTGCGGGGGATTCTGTGAGCTTTGGTAGCGATCAAATCAACAAACTCGGAGCTAGTATTTAAATAAAAAATATTAGGGTGACAATAAAAAAAATACTAAAAAATTAAATATATAGTTAGATATTTTTTCACCTTTTCAATATTACTCAATAATATAGTAATTAAAAAATAGTAATATAGTAACGTAGTGGACCAATTAATTAAAAAAAAAGTTTCACCTTGCGCCACTCGCTATAATCCGTTTCAGGTATCTAGGCAGTGATGCGGCCATTGTGCTGAGCGGACGCATGCCGCACGTTATGGGCATGATTTTCATGCGCTTCTAAAATCTGCGCATTCATTACGAGGTAACATTTCCTATTCGAAAACGAATACTAGCTATTTTTCATTTTTGAAAAGCTAGATTCTACTTTTTAGAGTAACTGGAAAAGTGCTTGGCAATAACTTTATTTGTGTAGGTACCTAATTATGTTATGTACGCGAAATCACTAACGAATCTCATTTCAAAAACATAAATAGTATAACTGTACTTATATACTCACTAATTAGTTATTCCATATTATGTGAAACTAGCTGATGTGTAAAACTTCGTACCCGGAATATTTCACGCGCAAGAACGCGCGTGAAATATTCTGGTCTTTTTTTCTTTGTCGTTTGAAATGTCATAGAAGTGAGTGTGACCAAGATTCTCACGCCTCAGAAAAGGGGGTCAGCCGTTCTCAAATGATACGTTTACCGATAAACAGTATTTCATTTTTATTTTAGACATGAATAGAATAGATAGAGTCGTTTATATTCGTGGCAGTTAGCGCGGGCGTAAAACTGCATCTAACACCTAATGCTGTTCGATCGCGCCCCTATTCTAAGGCGTGAGGTGTTATTTGGTCGTTGTCTCTCTCGTTTAAAAAGTCATTAGAGTGAGAGCGAGCAACACAAGAGACACCAGGGACTATTGACTATTCTGACGCGTCAGAATAGTCCTTGGTGTACAATCGGGTTCAATCACAAATCAACGCTGCCAGCTTCACATTGTTTATAGCCTTTCAAACCCCACTCGTGTAAGTTCCCGCCTCTGACACACTACTAGAGTACGGTAGAGCTGTTGTGGTTCAAAGTATTTTCGCAAAGTTTCAAATTTTGATAACAACTATGGCTAGAGGATTTTTCAAGTGATTGTTATCTTTCTACGAATAGCTATTTTATGTAAAACAACGTGAGCAGATATTACTATTGACTCTGTGAGTTGGAGACCTCGTGGCTGGCGTCTGTCCTCCTCTACTGGTCGCATTTCTCAACCGATTCTCGTGTTATTTTGTTAGCAAGTTCGATAGTTATACAGATTTTGTTGCCGTTTTTAAAAGTTTTTAAAAATGGCGGGCGAATGACTTTTTTTTCGAAATAAAAACAACATCTCCGCTATTATAAAACATTTTTAAAAACTGACTCAATAAAAAATCTATTTATCTATCGAACCTACTCACAAAATTTTAAGAGAATCAGTTTAGAAATGCAAAATGCGAAAAAAAGAAAAACAAAGACCCGGACAGAGATCTGGACAGATATCCAGACAGATTTCGGACATACTAGAGCATTTTTGTCGAAGCTAAAGCAGAGACGCTTCGCTCGCTAATGCTCGCTGGGTCGATTATTAAATACATAGTTATTTCGTAACAGGTTCTACTTTCAATAAGTTCATCTTCCCTTGTTTTTTAGCCTTATTGTAAACTTGTAGCCTGTCATCGTAACGTTCCACGCTGGTGGTTCTTGTCATATTACAATCGTACGTGTGTTGAACTAAACGCAACGCTCGCAGCGTGATTTGGAACGCCTTTTACGTTCCGTCCCGACTAGGATAATACCATCAAATACAGTCCACGTAAAAATAAAATAGTGTTTAAAAATAGATCTTAAATTGCAGAGAGTAAAGTGGTAAGTGGTTAATTTGAGTGGATTGTAGTGATGGTATTGCAAAGATATCTTGTCATGTTGGGCTTCGCAGGACAAAGGGTTTGATTGTCTACAGAGGCTTCTTTGCTGGCTTAATTACGAATGTATACTGCATTGGTCTCATTGTGAAGTCAATGTAAAACTCTCTAACGAGTTATGCTACCTACTAGAGCTTAACAAGTTACTACCTATTTGTGTTTCCTATTTTATGTGGGTTTCTTTTTAGTCATGGCTGACTAACAATAAATATAAATTGTAAATTGAAATGCAATGAAATTATACTGGACCGTATTTTGATCTGTATTAGAAACATCGTATGGGTAATTAATGTTGAAGCGCTGTAAAAACCTGTAGCGATATTTCACAAGTCACAGGCTTACGTCAGCTCCCGTCACTCAGCTCGGCTCCTACATGAAGCCATTAACGTCGCATTTGATGAAAATATATCAGCTGATAATTTAGCAAACGAGCAAAAAAAAATACGCATAAAATATGACAGATTAACTAGACGCATTACAATAATCTATTCAGCAAATGATGTGTAGCATGTATGAGAGTCGCGCGCGTTGTCGTAACGAATGCTATCCTCTGAATATCAAGCGCAGATTTGACTGATGTAGTCACGATCGAGACACGCGCTTCCAACGTTTTTCTTATACATACAAGACAAGCCAGCACTAGTTTACATCGGATTATGGCCACCCCGCATCCAACAGACCATTAATTAATCCCATAACGGGACCGGGACTGGTTTCGACGATTTTGAATGACAAAATTGCTGCCCCCGACGGAACATCGACTTGACGGATGGTGTAATTGAGGTTTGAAATATTATTTTGCGTTTGATCGCTAACGATGTCGCGTGGAACGAAACGTTTTTTTGCTAAAACAAACATGGCGCTGAGGTATTTCCCGCGCAAACGCAACGTTCGATTGTGGTGCCGCTTGAAGTTCTAATTTCGAATAGATTACCGTGATTGGTCGCGGCGAGATGTAGGAGGGCCGGAGATGCGTAATGAAGGCGCCAACGAGTGTGCCGACGCGCGTAAATGGCGAAGTACGTTTTTGTGGTGCGATTGGCGAGTAGAAATGTTGGCAGGTCGCGTGAACGTGCGGAATCAATTGCTGAATGCGTACGCACGCACGCTGCTCAACCAGCGGAGCATGCTTCTGTGTGATTACGAGCCTGTAGCGGCTGTTTCGACTCGAGAAACTGTGCTATGATTAAAAGGCAGCCGCCTACTACGTGCCTTCCTTATTTGTAGAGGCAATTTCCGTAGACTGCGATACGCGTTGATGTCTTTTGTATGGATAAGTCTACGTCGACATATAGTAAAGTTACTACGATGAAATTGATTGGTCAAATATTAAGTCATCTACATACATCCATTTCGTTTCGTCATCATTTTCGTTAGTAATGTCGTAATAAAATATAAAATGTGGTCTAAAATTTAGTAAAACTTCGCTCACAAAGAGCAGATTCGTATCTTCAATAGCGCGACGAAGACATGTAGAGAGAGGGATTAGAGTTGTCCATATTCCATTTATTTTTACATGTTACAGTCACGCTGCGTTTCAGCTGCGGTCACGCTGCGATTCCGCGGCGCCTTGACTCGTTAGCGACCTACAATTTATGCGCGTTACTGTCGCACCTCTGTGCGATTTATTATTTCACCGCTCTGCATTATGCCGACACATTTGTTACGATTAGAACTCTCCTCCATTATGTAAGCATCCATTAAAATATTTATGGATAAATGTTCAGATATGCATTATACAATTGAGTACAAATTAGAATATGGCAAAATACGCTATCTAAATAGTATTAGTAAGTATGCAGGCCATTTCTTCGAAAACGAGTTTTTCTAAAATATTTTAAGCAGGAATGACCTAACAGTTAGTAATATTAAGTAGCAATATTTCTTTGCGTACTAAAATTTCACTCAATTGCTCACTTTTATAAAAGATTATCTTTTTTTAAGTTTAATAAACTTACTATTCGTCTGAAGTGGCCAAATCGAGGAGTTCTCATTTGTCACATAGAAAATTAAGTGAATACAAAATTAGACTAAACAGTCACAAAATTAGCTTTTATCGTTTATGGTAAATATTGATAATTTTAAATGATAAGGTTTTTTTAAGTTAAAGCTTAAAAAGTCTGGTGGTCTTAAGTTCATTTCTTATCATTGATGGTCAACACCACACAAAATTTAGCATACAAACATTACAGCTCAATCTTACTACTAAACAAACATCCAAACTTAATTAGCATACTTTTCAGTTCGTTTTGAAGTCTACGCACGACTTAACTTTAAGCTTTGCACAGACAATATACATGTTGAAACATGTTGATGTTGAAAACATGCAATGTACTGCAAACATGGTAAGTGGACTCTGTATGAAGCACGGTTGACGGCGAAGGCTTTTTATGAAACAAAACAGATTCTTTTCGTCCAAAAAACGGTCGACAAATTGGCTACATGCTCTCTCTACGTGCCGTATTTCAGCAAATAGGGGCCTTGATTTTCGAATAATCACAAACGCTTTTTCTCTCCATAATAAAGACGTTCGCTCGTGGAAGATTTCTTCATGTTTGCTTTAATTTACCCCCCTTAGCAATAAATGTTGTATAGCCTCTCATAATAGGCATACAGTGTTTTGTCTTTTTCTTTTTTTTGCATAGGTAAACTGGATAAAAAAAGACAAAATACTGGTAAAATTAGAGGCTATGCAACGATTATTGCTAAGGGGGATGTCTGTACCAGCTTTACAGCTGGGTAATTACGACGAGCGTAGGTCAGTATCGTATTTGTAGTTTTATTCGATACGACTCTCTACGACTCGATTCTTGGCTAATGAATGGTCCATTATCGATTATTCCATCAATTAACGACTGGTAGTGCAGATAAATCACTGAGACTGAAGATAAATAATGATGAGGGAGTTTATCACGTGTTAGTTTTCTGGTGAAAATAAGAACCTCACCTTAAATTTAAGGTTTTAATCGGTTCCTTCGCAAGTTTAATGATTTTAGATTTTTTTGTCGATCTATTTGATATTTAGATATTATGTTAAATATATAAAAATATAAATAAATATCATATTTAAAAATTCTATGCATTTAAATAATTATATTTAAATGCATAGAATTTATGTGCAAGTGTTACGTGTGTTAAGTGTTTCGTTTAAAAAATATATTGTCGAAAATATGCAAAAATTAAAAAAAAAAATACAATCTTAGATAAAGATTGTAACATCCCGTATATTCATAAGCAAACTAATCTTAGCCAAGTAACTTGGCTAACAGTTGAATACTAGGTCCAAGTATTCATGAATTAAAGTGTACCAGATAGTTCTGAATCCGGAGCGCGCGCGGTCATCAATTACCGACACATTATAGATAACGATAGATAACCACTGGTTAAGTTACGAACTGCTGGCTAACTTACGAAGCGTTGGTTAAGTAATGATATCAGCAGGTTGCGTGTTAGGGGAGCATTTCGGACATCCTAGATTTGTGTAATGTATTAAAGTGCATCAGTATGATTGAGTGTGTCGTTGAGAGATGACATATGTTGAGTCTGACTGTACTTCAAAGAGGTTTTTATAATTTGTCTAAGCGACGGTTTTAGAGCACGACCTTACTTAAGGAAACTGATGTTCACTATGTGCGAAATGCTTTGCAATTTGAACGGATTTCATTTTTTGATAAAGCTAAAAATTCTGATACATAACCAGCATTTATAAGTTCAATTGACTCTAATAACTACTTGAGCTTAGTAAGCAATACTATTTCTAATTATGTCGTTAAATACCTTGAATTACTTTCGTATCATTTGCTCAAGAGACTTAAAATACTGTATGTTCTAAATATGTTTTATTCATCTTTTTCGACAAATAGGCAGCCAATTGCGACTGAAATTGAAATTGAAGCGAATTGAAACTGAGATTCCCCTGATAAGCAATGATGTGGCGTTTGATGGTAAGCGAATATCATGGCCACGCGCTCGGAGAGTCAACACGTCCTGAAGATGCCTCGTGGAGAGGCGAAACACGTGTCGACGAAGTCCTCGAAGAATAGGGATTTTTTATTTTATTTGTTATTGCTTTTTTATTGTATAATTTTTTAATTGTATTATTTTTCGATAAAATTTTGTAGTTAATTTCATAACATTATTCCTGTTAAATTCCTTATTGAATTAGCTTCATTTATCAAATTGTATAAAGTTTTTTTAGTAGATTTCATTAAATTAGGTACGTTAAATTTGTTACTTGAAATATCAAATTGTATAACGTTTAGATTCAAATATCAATTTAAATTCAAAAAAAAAAAAGGAAGGAGTAGAGTAGATTAAACTAGTTAAGCAATGACTTAGTCAATTCTTATATTAAGTGCAAGTGACCATTAACATTTTTCCGCTTGTTTAGTATTAAGTATGTATAAGCACAAGCAGTACCTACGTGCATTTACCTATGTTATACTACTTAAGACAGCCAAAACAACAGAGTGGAAAGGGCCAAAAGGGAAAAGAAGAGTAGGGATACCAAAGAAAAGGTAGGATGACGACTTAACGGATACAGCAGGAAATGATTGGCAGAATATTGCAAATGAGAGGGACAAATGAAAGAAACTGGAGGAGGCCTTCACCCGTCCATATCCCAAAGAACGTACTAACCTAGATTAAAACATCATACATTCACAATGTTAGTTAAGGGAAATGGTAAATAAAGGCTTTTTATTTTATTATTTTTTATTTATTATGCTTCTATTGTCCCAATTGCTCCGCAAGTTACACTTACCTACATTCTCAGTGTCGGTACAAATTCCTAGCAGCGAAACCTCACAGCGATGTGTATCGCTTGCGAGCCTTACTTGCGCCGGCGCCGCTCTTTCCCCTCGAGTCCCGACCCGAGATCCATCGCTCGTATGTAAATCCGAAGTGCTAAATGTGCGGTTGGCACGTAACCCCGAGCTATCATTACACCTGTAACTAAGGACAGGGTCACACCGCAGGTGGCTTAACACGCCCATTTTACATACCATGTCTAATTGACCGAGCAAAGTAAAGATCTTATAGTCTACTGGGACTAACTGGTATTATTGTAGAGGTATCTTTTATTAATATACTTACTTATTTGTCTAACGGTAACTTGAGTATCGTTGGTTGATCCGGTTTTCATAAAACTTTGCAGGTAAGTGTATGCAATAATATTTTTTTGGTTTTAAAATGAGCAAAATCGGTCAAAGGGTTTGTGAAGATTACATTTAAGGGTGGTGAAGCCACAGGCTTACCCAGACCACACATTCTGTGGCATATAGCACTTTATGCCTTAGGCGGCTGGGGGGCAATTCAGCTAACTTTAGCTGATGCTAAACACTTTGTTTGATACATTGCGTTTGTCATATAAAACGGATGAAGAACGGCACGTTGTAGCACTGATGGCCCAGCTAGCACGTTTGTAATAAGTACATTAGTGATACTGAGCCATTTCTCGACCGATTTTATTTATGACAAACGCAACATCAGCAGTTAAGTTAAGCATTTGGTTAGCTGAATTACCTCGCTGGTCTGTAGCGATGTAATCTTCTTTGTTTTCATACGAGTACCACTTGCCACTAAGCTCGCCCCCTGCGGTGTGGCCCTGGCCTAGCTGTAGTTTATCTTGAATTGGCCGTCTTGTTCTGGCAGCCGTCTCTGGCTGTTTAGTCCAGACAAATACATACTAAACGTGGTTTGTCTATGATTGCTTTGCATTCTGTAGTTAACCGTTTTGCTTGTTAAGAGAATAAAAAAAAAATGGTTTTACTAATCGAAATAATATAAGAAAGACGGCGGCACGAGTCTAATTTCTAGTACACAGCGCGTTGACCTAATATAATTACAAGCAAACTGACACTACACAGCTCCGTTGATAGCATTATTATGTTATGTGTATTTATAATTCTTTGAAAAAAATAATGCTCCTCAGTTTCTTGCCTGTTCTTTTTAAAAAATCGAGTCTATTTAAAAAAAAACTGACGTCCATAAGTGTATTTTGATACCCAAATTGAGTAAAAACATTTTGACTTGACTTAATAACAAAGATAGAGAGACGTACAAGAGACTACAGCGAGATCGAGACAACAACAAACTGTTGCGACTGGTTGCGTTTGTTTGTGACTACGGTGAATTGTGTGCAGCACCTAATTTATGTGGTCCATTTTTGGGTATCGCGTACCGTTTCTCCCTTATATGTGATCGAAGGTTTTACTGTTCTTATTTAAAATGGAAAATGGCCAAAGTATGCACTTGAAACGTTATATTTCTTCTACAATGGTACTAAGTACTATGGTACTGGTAATGGTACTACTAAAATGGTACCTATTAATACTAGGTGTACTAATTTGTACGGTTGCTCAAGAATGTTGCAATAGTCGATCCATGCGAAAGAAACCCTTAAATGAATCGATTATTAAAAAAGGCTCTACATAAATGGAATCAATATAACTGATTTCGGTTAAGGGTTCCGTGACACTGAATTTTCTACACAAACGTGCTTGTCAAATTTCTTGGAAAAAAATTGTCAAATTATGATGAAATTTGGCATGTAGAGTACTATGAATTTTATCTCTATGCCCCTATGTTCTTAGTTATTTTAAAAAACGTCCTCAAGATAGAGCTACGAAAAATATCTGCATTTGCTAGGGGTCACTTTTGATCAATTTATTTAATAAATAGACAGAGCAAATCTAAAATCCCTTTACATAGGGAAGTTGTCCGCATTATTAGCTTTTAAATTAATCCAAAATACAAGGGAATCTTTTAGTTATTTAGAATGATTAGAGAAGTGAAAAAGTCATAAAAATGATTTAAATTGCTATTTGTCACTCTATAGCTTTAGATGCTCGTCAGTATCTTTACTTGCTCTCTTCGCTCGTCGTCTTCTTTTACACGAAATTGCAATAGAAAACCTTTAGCCAATGTGAAGTTAGTCTTAAGTGGTCGCCGGACCCTTAAGGAAATTTTGGAATTTTGGAATGTCTTCAAGAGTCTGTTAAATCGCCAATTTCAATTCAATTTCAAAATCTCTTTGTTCATGACTAAATTAGGTAATTTGAAATTGAATTGAACATGTTCAATCCCCAAAACGTTAATTGGTAAAATTATGTAATGTCAAACATTGCAGACATACCCACTATCAACACAATGCACATTACCATTAGTTCAATACAATATTTATTGTAGACACGTCTGCAAAATAAAAATAGAAGTTAGATTATTAATTAACATGCCACAAAAAACAAAATAATTAAAACAAAACACAAAAGCATGTAAATTGTAAACAAATGCCGGCACGCTCAACCGTTTTAATAATGACTATGTGAACAGAACACATTATTACGCATTATTATGTTAATAACCTAACAGTGGGTAACAGAGGGGAAGTGTCACTGCTGGCCGCCTGTGCAGCTACCGGCTAATTGTGTTTTTAATTAAAACATGACATGCCATTTACATATAACTTGAACATTAGAATTTACATGGGATTTTATAATTTAAGTAGGTGTGAACTCTTGTTAGCTTTTTTAACCTGTACTGATGCTACGTATTTGAAAAAATAAACCCCTCGGTGTCTTGCCTGTGGCTAGTGGCTCTTGTTCCGAACAAGGCGGTAGAATATTTTTTATTACTTTGACGTTCATAAGTGTGTATCTTCGATACCCAATTGAATAAATACATTTGATTTGATTTGATTTGATCTATTGGTTTAGTTTAGTATTTTTTAATAGGTACTTATTTTCCGAAATACTATGTAAGTAGGTAAGCACATAATTATTGAAACAATTTAAAAATTGCGATGCGACGTCTTAGAGATAGAGACGGCTCAGTATTTTGTTTTTGTTTTTAGGAAAATACTTAACAATACAAATGTACGTAGTCGTCACCAAATGTTAAAAATATGGCACAATGCTCCTATCGGGTTTTATGTCGTTCCTTTTTTTTTAAACTTAGTTACCTCAGTCTACAGTTCGCGTATTTAGTTATGCTAAGAGTACTGTTTTTTTTGTGGCTTTTACTAATTCCTGATCTAGAATTATCTTCTTGATCTTTTCACTTCAAGACAGTTTCGTATTTCATTAATTGGCTGTCCAGCACTTCACCTGATGTCAAGTGTCTCAAGCGACAGTGTGCCTGATCATAGCATGGTAATTTAACTACCATTACACGTAAGCACAAATTAAACGAGCAGTTTAATACTCGCCTTATCTAGATCTGTTGAGAAGAGTTTGACGTCAAGCCGCGTCAGTCTCGTCAAGCCTGCACTCAAACTGGACTCGCCACATGCTTACAAAGAGAAGCAGTAGCGCTGTTCAATAATAATTAGCTGTCACATTTCAATTGGATCATTTCAGTAAAATAGATAAGTTTTTATAAGACCAAATGACATCTCTTGACATGAAACTATATTTAGAAAGAAATTCATTCAAATTAATGCTATCGTACGTTTCATGACACAGTACAATGTTAATTTTAGTTAATGATCTCTAGTTTAAAAATTTTAATATTAAGTAATATGATTGACTGTTTCATTTTATTATAGTATGAATAAATGTAATTTGAAATAAATGAATTTAATTAATTTCAAAAATTATTAGACCGTTTAAACCACTGATTAAAGTTACAAGAACAATTGCAATTGGTTTAGTTGCTGAGAAACATCACAAATGTTCAGTAAATAATATAAATTTAAAAAAAATAATGAATTTTAAATATAAAACTTCAAGTGAATAAGTGCCTAATAGGTTGTCGTGTTCCATCTTAGACCATAACGTCGCTTAACATCAGGCGAGTTGGTGGTCAAACGCCGACCTATTCTACATAAAAAAATAATAATCATAATTTTGATCCAAGCAATTTTTCATGCATAGAACAAATGCCATTTTTAGCCACTGAAACTGGTTTGGATTGTTTGACTTTTTTTTGAATTAATAAATAATAATAATAAATTTGGACACTTCCACACACGGTCGCCTGACTAACTAAGCAAAGCTTGCACTATGGCTGCCAGGGACTGTTAAACATACTTAGATATTTTTAAATACATACTTAAATACATATTAACACCCAGACATAGAACAAACACAAATGTTCATCACATAAATGTTTTCCCTAGGTGGAAATCGAACCCACGCCCCTAAGCTCAGAAGGCAGGTTAACTACCAACTGAGCCACCGAGGCTCAGGTAGTAGTGAACCTAGTTTGTTTTTTGCGCATAATGTTTATACTGGCAGCACTGCAGCATTGTTCCATACTCGAACCTAGCCGTATTTATTTCCATATTACGCTTATCACACAAGATCTATCGGTTGCCGTGAGAAATGTGCATCGCTTGGAGGTCAGGAACTGTATCTATCTATCATAAATTCTTCAGATAAGTGCGCTATTTATTAGGACGCCGTTGTTTATGGAAGTTGAGATCGGCGCCGAATGGCACCGTCAGTTAGGTATTATGAGATTTCAATGGCACCGGCTCGCCTAGGTGGCTCGGAGCTTTTGGCGTTGAGATACAAGCAGAAATTATGTTAACACTAAAAAAGATGAAATAATATACATAATAATGATACAAGCAGAAATTATGTTAACACTAGAAAGGATGGCTCTCCATTCGTCTGTATGTATTTTTTTTTACGCAATTACTTCCGTAAATTATGAATTGATTTTGACGATTATTTATCGAACGTATTGGTTTACGTCGATCAGATTGTCTTCCAAAATAAAACACTACTAAAATATAATCTTCCCGAGCCAAATCAGAACAATCCGTAAAATTGATTGATCCGTTTGGGAGTTACCAAATTCAGACACACAAGTGTAAACTTATAACATTTTTAACGCCTGCCTGTTTACGGCAGGCGTTAAAAATAGTCATTGTCTTACGTACGCTAAGTACTGTTAAAAACCGTAAAAACGAATACACCTACTAGTAAAGTTATGAATCGATCGTAAGGTTAAGTAAAGTTAAGGTAAGCTATTTACGTTTCCAATATTTTTTCCTCCCAATTCCACACCTTGGAAATATTTCGCGAGATCAGTTAGATAGCTCTTATTAGCTTGCAACAAAAAGCAAATGTCTCATATCTACGATTGTTATCGTCCAATCTACAGATGCTATCGGCTGCGTACATCGGGGCGGTATGTGGCACAGTAAGTTGTGAAGTTGGGCAAAAAATTATAATGTCGATAGCCCAAGAATTTGTTTTAGCACTAGTAAACGCGTGAAAAATGGATGTAGGTGTTATGCTAAATATCGTAAGTGGGGTCCTTTAAAAAGTATAACAGGAATCGCTAATAGATGCATTGATGTCATTATTTATCTTTTTTACTGAGAGTTATATTTTTAAATTTAACTGAATAATTAGTAACCTTAGTTTAGTTATATAAATAAATAAAAAATTAATTAGTAATATTAGTACACCTATAGGTATTTAAATAAGTAACAATAATTTTTGAAAACAATGTAAGGAAGTGGTTGAAATGGTTTTTTGGCATCTTAAACTATTTTTTGACATCTCTTTCTTAAGTTATCTATCTATTGAGGACTACAACCTCTTTGAGTTCACTAAGAGTGATTCTTCTTTCTTCTCTGAAATCGTCCCAAGTCCACACCTGCGCACTCGGCTGCTCAGGCGCATGTAAACGGTACTCGCACAGAATAAATTACTTGTTCAGTATTCAGCCGTTGTTACCACCCTGCTTCATAATTGAAAAGGATATTGCAGCTCTAGTATCGGTAATTATTGTTTACTAGCTTTGCCACAGTTTTTACTTGCAATTTTTTAGTTTTGTCATATTTTTCTGAGATTAATTCTAATCTATCAATTGTATATCTATCTCTTTGTCATGAGAGCTCATGATTATTTATGCGCAACATGCGTATTACATGCTTTATCTTATAAATAAGTGTTGAACTAATAAAAGCCCTATACCTACATATATGTTCCGACTTGCATGGAAATAGAGAAAAATCTGATCAATAAATAAGAAAAGGATTGGTTGATTGAATCAGGCGTTACTTTGCGGAAGTTCATCTTCAAAACTGATACTTTAACCAATCTCTAGTGTATTTCCGCTATACAATTTAATTTTCTTAAATCGGAAATACACTAGAAAGTTTAAAAAAAAGGAATGTAATTCCTTCTTTTATCTCATTAACTAAGGTCGATGATTGTCAGATCGAAACGTAAAATAATATTTTAAAATTAAAAAACCGACTTCGCGTCATAAGTATCGGGCTTTGTAAAAAATGGGACCAACATAGGCATATATTTAAAATAAAAAAAATATTTTCAAAATCGGATCATACTATCAGATTTAAAAAATACAACCGAATTGAGAACTTTCTCCTTTTTGCAGTCGGTTTAAAAAGTAACTAACAAACAGACAGCTGCCTTTATTATTTTTAATTGGTTAGTGTTTTAAATGTTCGGTGCGAATAGTGTGAAATTGTTTTAAAATAATCTTGTAAATTACAATTTACAACTTGACACTTACTACGAATACAATTATTATTATTGTCGTGGCAAACGTCAAGCGTGATTTGCTATGAAATAATATTGTAAATTACAGTCGTAATACACGGGAAAAGGAGTGTCGAGGGACTTTAGTTATAAATTTGAGGAAATGACGACCTCTGAGGCTTTCAACGATTAGCCATTATCCAAGTAGGTAAACGAGGAAACATGAGAAATGACAGGTCATAAAAAATACCGGTACAAAATGTAATAAATAATAATAAGAGGTACCATTATGATAGTTATATCATATAGTATATTTATAATAATAATAGGTATTAGAAGAAAAGGACAATATTAGTAATGAATTATAAGTTAATTTGAAACTTTATGAGGGAGAAAAAGGTTGAAAGAATTAAACTCCAGTTAGTTTTTAGGAACTTGATAAGTATGAATAATATCAACTCAAAAAATAAAGGTTAAATTAAATGGCCATATTTTTCCTCTTATCTAGCAGAGCTTCCATCAGAGATCCGTGAATATCTTACTATATTTCCCTAGTAAATCTGTTAAAATACTAAAGAATTTGTAGGTACTAAAACACACTACAATACATTCAAGGTCCAAGATATACACAAAATCAATGAAACACGCCCGCCCCCCTTAAATAATGCTAAGCTGAAAATTACATTTGTTTGATTTCCGCTGCGTGATCATACCCCGCTCTACAGTTACACAGCCACTATGTAAATCAGTAAACACCCCAGTGTTGCCATTAAAAAGATATGAACTCCCTAACAAGTTGTTTATTAATATACGGACCTGTCGTGACTGACTTGCAAATGTGATTTAAAGGTGACAGTTGACGAAGAACTGTTTAATGTTGAATTTCTGATTGAATAATATGATATGAATGATATTTGAAATTAAATGACACTATAATAAGTCAATCTTGGTGTCATGTCTCTTTGCATACAATATGAAGTACAATATTCATAAAGTGTTATTTCTTCCGATGTTGACTTTACACGTTTAATGCTTAAGTTTAGGCACAGAATAAAAAAATAAAGTAGTAACTTTTTAATGGTATTCAATTCTACACCAAAGAATACGGGTTCAATTACATTGAACGAATCTATTTGCGTAAGTGCAGCTCTATCTTTAAGAGTCCGGCGACCACTTTCGACTAACTTCGCATTGGCTTAAGGTTTTCCATAGCCATTTCGTCTAGAAGAAGATGACGAGCGAAGAGAGCAAGTAAAGATACTGACGAGCCTTTAAAGTTACCTACAGAGTGACAAAATGCAATTTAATTTTAATTACTTTTGCACTTCTCTAATCATTCTTAAGTAACTAAGTATGTCCCTTGCATTATGGATTCACTTAAAAGCTAATGATGTAGACAACCTCCCTATGTAAAGGGTTTTTTTATTTGCTTTGTCTATCTATTGAATATATCTGTCAAAAGTGACCCCATAGCTCTATTTTTGCTTCAGAACGTTTTTTTAAAAAAACCAAGAATTTAGGGGCGGAGATATTGTTAATTTAATTGTTCATGCTAAATTTCATCATAATCTGACAAATGGTTTTCAAGAAATTTGAGTAGCTCGTTTGTATGGAAATTTCAGAGCGTCGCGGCCCTCTTAAAGTAGGGTAATTGTCTCTAAGATATTTCTCGAAAAATGTCCCCGACGCCATTTATACTGTTACAGAGCATCCCAACAATTTCCGTCAAAGAATGTGCTCAGAGCATCCGGGAAGACACTTTGCATAGCCCACGGCAATCTAGACGAAACTTTAGACCTTCCTTTAAGGTTGTTCATGGCACTGCCTACAATGTGCTCGCAAAATTATAGGGGACATCGAGGTAATCATTTTATTTATGCGAGATAGTTCTGGCTCTATTTGGTTTCAATTGCGATTGGTAGTTTAGATAAACGTCTGTCTGGAAAATTGTACCCACATCCCGCCATATTGCATGAGTAGGTATATGGGAAAACGGTACTCGCGATTCAAGTCAGTAAATTTACCTATCGCCGTTTGATGGATTGGCTTGTAAATAAATCCATAAAAACAAAACAATATTTATTTATAAAATTATATATTATAATATATAATAACAATGTATATACAATATTTAATATTTATACAATATTTATTTATATAGAAAAAATAAATAAATATTGTTTTATATTTGTTACCACTACTAATTAGCTCTGTATCATTTCATTTTATAGTTTTAAACAAGAACTACGGCTAGAACATTGGAAAATTTAGTTTAGGATAAGTGTACTTGCAGGCTACAGCTGTACTATTTGCACTATTTTTAATAGGCGTGCATAGAAATGACAACCAACTTTTTTTTCATAAAAAACATCCATAAAATCCTGAGGAAGCTAAGAAAAAATCCCAGGATCAGGACATCCTGACATGTCAGATATTTTCCCCGACATTTCTATCCTATTCCTAACAATTTCCTTTGCAAATAAAAAATATGACGGCCGATATTGCAAGCGAGCTGTCCATTTATCATCTTGTGATGAATTTACCTCGTGGCAGAATGGCAGGTGCCTTCAACACTCCACTCATAAAAAAAAGAAAAAGCACTCGATCGTCATACGCCATTCAAGTCAATTGGTTACAATAAAATTAATGATCGGACATCATTTTATCTGGTTTGCGACCGCATTAATATTTATTTAGGATCATAAATATTGACTCAGATTTGTGTATAAGATTGTTTACAAAATAGAAAGACTAGCTGAGCCCCGCGGTTTTACAGGCAGTCCAATAGGAACCGTTAACATTTTCGGGATAAAAAGTAACCTATGTCATTTTCTGTATCTCTGACAACATGTACATTGTACAACTAAACCTACCTACCTACCTACCTACGCAAAATTTTGTCATGAAAAGTTGAGTAGTTAAGACGTGAAAGCGTAACAAACAAACTTTTTGCATTTATAAATATTAAACAAAGTAAAATAATGATCATCGTTCATCTCACATTTCATTCCGAGGTAAAATTCAAATTTGAAACAATTTCTAAAAAAATGCTTAGTAGTTTTATGATCTTATTTCTTTAATAGCCTCACACTATAAACAGCGGTTTATAGTGTGGGGTTAAATATTCAAATAGGTACTTTATATTGTTTATTAACTTTATTATCCAACATGGTATGTACACATGTGAGTATGAAATAAGGTCGAATTTGCGAGAACATTTCTTGTCTTTATGCAGTAAGCAAACATAAACTAACTGCTTTTTAAACGGCTTGAAGAATGTAGATACCTATTTATCCTAAGGTAGATACCATAATTGTTATGTATTAAATGAGGTGACATTTTATTGATTTTTGTTTACGTTGACATAATGTCTGAGCATTAAAAAAGGTACCTAGTTTAATTTATGGCAATTTAATGGTATGAGCTGCTTTAATGTCACAAATAAAGATGTTGCCATTTTTAATAGGTACCTACTCGTAGCTAGTTAACTCGGTAGTTTTAAATGCTGTCTCGAGCAGTTACCTTATACTTATTTGGCGTCAGAATATGGTGAACTAGCTGCGCCCCGCGATTTTACATGCGGTTAAAAAGTATTCTATGTGCTATTCTAGACTATAATCTATCTCTGTGCCAAATTTCATCCAGATCTGTTCAGCCGTTCTGGTGTGAAAGAGTAACAAACATCAATCCATCCATCCATCCATTCTTACAAACTTTCGCGTTTATAATATGTATAGTAGTAGGATAATTGAAAAATTGCCAAATATGAATCTCATTTTATTTAAAACAAAAACCATTGAACACCATGAAACAAATAAAACTTAGACTAAAACGGAAAGCATTAGATAACTTATACGATATTGCCAGTAGAAACAATTTAAAGCCAAGCAAGCTGACACGACTGCTGTGGTCTCGAAAGGCATTAATTGACAGATACATAAATAACCAGATCATACAGAGATCCGGATCACGGAATAATCCGCTAGCACGGGATATACATTTTGCGCGTTTTTATAAGTTTTTATATCACGGCCGGAATGCCCGTCGCATCCGATGGCACATTAATATTTACCACTGGCAAGAACACTTCGAAATATCCAGCTTCATTGCCAGTAAAAATGAATTACTGCCAAGTTATTGGCGTTTTTTTGCTAGGATGTTAGGAAGTGGGTGTAAAATAGTCTGGTTAGAATCTAAGGATGCGGCGCTCTAGAAAATATTGAGCAAGGCATGCCGTAAGAATGGTTTTTGTTGTGAGAGCAGGTGATAGGCCCTATAATTGAGATAACTGTTGGAAATACATACATAAAAGATTGTCTTCTAGCGTCTAACATGTGGTTTTACTTTACGAATGCTAATAATTTTGGAATTTGTGACGTCATTACTTTTTTACTTATATATCTAATTTATTGTGAATTTCAAACATTAAATACAAATTGTTAAAAAAAATATAACTGAAACTGATTTAAATAATTTACGATTTTGATTTACAAGTTGTTGAAACATTGTAACTACTTACTACCACTATCAGTGAACATATCGTTTTATTGTATTAATAGGCAGTTTAAAATCATCGTTATCACATCATATACGTATCATGATTTTATAAACACACTGTACTTAGTTATTTTACAACCATACCATATTCCTCTAGCAAAAACATAATCTCGGCATTTCATCTAGGGCTACCTATTTAATGTATTTTAGATATAAGTACTTAAGTTACATCTATGTAGAGTACACAAAAAGGGTACCATTTCTTAGTAAAATAGAAATAAAAAAGGTATGCTCACTTAAAGCTACTACTAACAGCTACTGAGGATGACTAGAATACTTCGATTTATAGGCTTTCACAATGTACCGGGTTAAGCGGGGTGAATAAAAACGGCGGGGTGTATAGAGACGAAACTAAGAACGTATATTCATCGTTGAAAATGTCTTGACTTTCGAAATGTATTTTAATCAAAATATCGATCATACTAAAATAATTACTATTTGGTAAATTTTCTTTTTATAGTGTCCGGATCTTTAACGATAAAAGTAGTCGTAGTTTTCTTTCTATTCACCACCCTACTGTTTCTATTAACCCCGTTTTAGGGTAGTATTATATATTTTTTTCTTTTTGAACTGAAAACTGCCAACCTACAAGTCTGAGAAAGAAACCAGAGGACATCTTCAAATTAAAAAAAGAAAAAAATTCTAAATTTCTGTCACTAAAGTAGAATTTGAATCCATAAGATATTGCTTTGTCAGCTAACCTATAAAAATTCCTGCCAATTTTTTGTCAAGAATTGGAACACATATCTCTCCTCAACATGGTAACCCTGAACTCAACCGACTCCGGTTACTTACTGAACCCACAATAAAGATATAGGTATCACTTTCACAGAACTATATGGGGCATAAAAACGGGTAAAATATCCTTGTCATAAAGATCTCCGTAATGGGGCAGCATAATCGTTGACACAATAATAAGTCCACTTTATATTATGGTGCTTAAGTACAAAAAATAGTCCGTAGCACGGTAGTACCTACTACCGTGCCCTGATTGTAATGAGATTAAGGTGACTGTATACTGGGGAGGTGTTAATTTATTTATGGTAATCGTTGTAAGGTGAGGAAGCCTCAACTAACACGTATTATCATGTTATCTATTGGCTATTGAAAAAGCAATGACTCTATCAGCATTAGTTTTGTTATGTTCACTTACAATGAGTTAATAAATAATTAAACTATGAATTTTTGCTTTTTTTTTAAATTATTTCTTGACCATAGTCTTTCAGTCGGAGTATTAAAATATTATATATTTCTTAGCTATGATGATGATGAGGTGATATATGATGAATCCCTCCCCCTTCTCTCAAACAGTAAAGATGCTTTACTAAAACTTCAAGTCGAGTTTTGTAGAGAACACGAAAAGCGTTCGATTGTATCATTTGCCTAAGCTCGTGCACGTTAACAAACCGAGAAAGGCTAATATTTATTTACAACCATAATTTCATACACTTTAACACTAAAAAAATCACAATTTTTAGAATACAATACATACCTTAATCAGGGCGCTACCTTTTCTGATACCCGCCAAAACTCACGAAATGCTGGTTACAAACATGGCTGGATGACAGTCCGATTTTGACACAGATTTCGATCTAGGTTATTTAACTACACCAGTTTCTTATTTCAATTTATATATACTTAGACATTGTTATGTTATTCAATAGTGCTGTTTTTGTCGAAATACTAACTTAAATAAAAAAAAAAATAGCAATGTCACTTTAGTTTAAAAGTTTTTCTAACAATATATACTCGACCTATACCGTCTTTGAAAAGTATTATAATTAAAAGTAGGCACCGAGAGCATTTTTTATCATTGCTTACGTATAGGTGCCTGTTTATTGCATTAACCAACTAACTTAATACGGCTAAACGGCAATCATAAAATATCTATGCAATGACAATTATTATGAATGTCATAATCATAATCGTTAGCGGAATCCATAGTTGACAGCTAAGTAGTGTAATCGTTTCTCTTCATTTTATGAACTACTGGCTAGTAAATGTTCTTTTGTTTGATGTATGGAACAAATTGTCTGTGGAGCCACTATCGTGTTCTCTAAATTAATGTAACAAACAGCACAGATAATTTTTAGTTCAATCATTTCGTCAACTCTAGAATTAAGTTGGCCACAATGTAGGTTGTAATTATAGAAGAGTTAGGTATTTGTATATGAAGGCATAAAATAAAATTAGGTTTATCCACCTGGCAATTTATGGACAATACAAATAAAGCAACATAGAGGCGGCTACATGCCTAAGTTAATAAAATATATAAGTAAGATTGCGGTAAAATAAAAACGTTTATTAATGCTGTGGATTTAACGCTTTCCCCAGATCATTGTTTAATAATATACTTCTCACAGCCTTTTGGCTGTTCTTTAATGATATTCCTAAAATAGCAAAAAGCTTAGAATACTTATCAGCTCCTTTTTTAAAGGCGAAAAAGAATATTAAGAGTTGTAAGTTTTGGCTACTGTAAATAAATTTATAATCCAACGGACATTTCAACTTTTGGATTACCGATGAACTCCACAAAGTGTGAAAGGTTTAAAAAATTTAAATATAAAAATTAAACAATTTTCAATTTGCAGCTTCCGATTTATACGAGGATCCAAAGATTTAGAGATCAAGAATCCGGGTCTTCATAATTGTGATTGATATTTTCTGAACCCTATTTGAGAAATCCTTTTCCAAAAACAAGAAGTTCTTTATAATTTTTTTCTTCTTCGGCAGATGATTACTGCTAATTTATTTGCTTTTTCATTAAAATGATTTATTCAGCATACTAAAGAGAATAAATAAATAATTCCTGCTCGTTGCAATAATATATATGCCAGTACACTTTGTCAGCATAGAGGTCAGGAGATGCTAACAGTGTGATAATTATCGTCCGACATCGGTATAATCGGTGCAGGGCGATGCTATCGCTGTCTATGGGCGTATCTCGCTGAGGATCAGTTATTTGCAATTCGATATAGGAAGGTTCAGAGATTCCTTACTGTTTAATTTTGTACCTACCTACTCCATGATACGCAATTATAATTAGTAAGCTCTCTTTATGAAGGTATGTTTTGTTCATGGATCTTTTATTAGATAACGTTTTAAATATCGAGAAATTTTTGAAGCTAAGAAGAAAGATGAAAATAATTTAATTTAGATACGTACAAAATGTATCAGACGTGTTACTACTTTTAAGTATGCATAGGTACTTCGCCAATCGTACTATCGCAAGAAAACGAGACCTCCTACATAACTAAGTCTTTAGTAATTATTCTTAGAGTTCTATTCACGATCAAAGCTAGCAATGTCGGACAGCATGCGTGCACACAAACAAACAGCGAGCGCGGCGTGTGACCGATACATATCGACCTAATGATGGATGCTGCCGCCCATTTGCCAGACTAGTTCTATCTAACTCGAACGTGGGACCACGAAACTAGCGGGCCAGATATATTCAACGGCCTCATTGACTTCTCCATGGGGTTGGCACTCAAATTCTAACCTGGCCTAAAATTTGAAACATTAGCAACCGTTTTCCAACCATTGATAGTGTAGCTTCAGCGTGCCAACTTTCTAGGTTCTGTGCATTGAGGAAAACTAATAGAATTCTATCGCGAACACATTTCATCGAACGGCTATCACACAGGACATCGAGGCAGTGAATATTTTCGCGTATTTTTTTCGAATAGTGAACTTATATGTAAAAAATGACTCGTTCGCTTTTACTTATTTTTCCTTTTTTTGGATGACGCACAAAGCACGTCCTTTCGAGTGCCTAACTACGTGTGAGTGAGAGTTTGATAGCCAGCATCCTCGCGGTGTACTACTACACCAGATTGATTTATTTAATGATACACTCGAAATGTCAAGTCTAGCATGAAATACATAATTATGTCTATGGTCTTGTACCGGTTTCATCCACTACCATCCTGTCGACTTAACGAAGGCATCCGACCAGCGAGCTGAATGTCTTTGTCACTATTCTGTGACTGCTTTGACTCACCGACCACCTGCCCTTCTGGCCAAGCAGCAAGTGGCTTTACATACATTAAAATGATCTCCTGTTTCTCGCGGAGTAGCTGGCCCGCGAGCATTCACCGATGCGCACTGCCTACTGGCAACGTAAGCTCAATTCGTGATAAATGTGACATCCTGCGATCTTAACTTAACCCGGAACTGTAGCTCGATTATTTATTTTCCCTCTCGAATGTCTAATGAGCTACGTTAGGTTTAGAAGGCCTCTGCCCGCGCGTGCGGTTCGACTGCACGACTGACCATTGGTAAAAAAAAGCGTGAATAAATTGCTCCTTGTCTAGATTTTGTCGTGGTTACAAGTGAAGTTTTAAGAAAAATAGCTTTGTAGGAATGGGGCTCTTTCTATGTGGCGTTAGCGTTTTCTAACTGAGCGGCACAAAGTTTCAGTGAGTCAAACTTTAGGGCTTCACTGTGGTCCACCAATAATAATAGAGTTTAACTGTTTAACATTGGATGTTTAATTATATTGTAAGGTTTAACTATTGACATATTTGAACTTTTCCCCATGGACTTGCTTTGATTACCAGGTAGAGCAACGTGATCCAAAAGAAACAAAAATATTATGTAGGCTCCTTAAAATAATTTTTTTTTTATTTGTTTGTTCTCATATAAAGCGTTGGACTTTCTCAGAGTTTAAAACACTATGATGACCCGTTTTCTCCAAGTGTAAAAGAAACATATCGGCAGTCTTGTAAGTAGAGATTATCTCCTCAATGCAATTGCGCAGTCGCAGTAAAAATGCAAGTCTAAATAGCAGTTTAATGGTATTGCTTGTGAGAAGTCAGTTGTATCAAATCATTAGTGTCGTATTAGCCATTCTCAGCCTGTTGTAAAAAGTACGGTCCACACACGCATATCTCACAGATCAATCTTAAAATATACCGACGAATACCCATTAGATACTTTTTAATACTCGTGATACTCAAGATGATACAATTTATTAAAATCCAAGTAATATAAGGTAGTATTTAGTATTGATCTTTAGCGGAAAAAGTACTCGTTACAGCTTTTTGTTTGGTTTCGTATTTGGCTTGATGAGTGCTTAGTCTTATCTGATTTGATGATAAGAGATGATGAGACCGTTGATGTATGTATGTATTATGCACGTCGCATTGCTTAACCCTTTAACCGCTTGAGTTAGATAAATTCAACAACGATTTTCGCTGCCTTGGACGAACAATATCAGAATCTGTTCGTAAATCTTTGTAGGATAAATTCCAGTCAAGCAGTTAAAAGGTTAAGAAATAGCTTCATTACCGTAGTAATCATGCAAAAATGTCTGTTCGTTACCGTATGCCATATTCGTGTTTATTTTTTTTCTAATTATAGCAATAGAGATAACTTGTGTTACTTAAGTTAGAGCGTTTAGAATTAAAAGTTAATTGTAATGTTTCTTTGGGCCGAGTAGTCCTTGGTCAAAGCTTTTAGGCTGCTTGAAGGCCTAAAAAATTATATTGATTTATTCACAAAAATAATGGTTTGTTCGCCGCTTGCCCCCTTTTTGATTTAGTCTATTATTTCTAGTCATACATAGGGACTGTGGATTTTTGCCCCTTCTTTCAAACTCTGTACTTTTTAGTAGTTTGTCGTTCATTTTTCTCACTTTTTAGTAGGTTCTGTGAGCTGAAGACCTCGCGGCCGGTGTCTGTCCTCATCTACAAGTTGCAGTTCTAAACCGATTCGCGTAAAATGTTGAGCAGGTTCAATAATTATACTTGTAGAGAAAAACAAACGGACGGAATTCGGACAGACGCCGGATATTCGAAAGCATTTTTGCCCAAGCTGGAACATAGACGCTTTGCTCGCTAGAACTTTAGTCAGCCGCACGTGCTAAACTCAGAATTTGCCAATTTTCAGCCTAGCTTGCCTTGAGAATATTCCATCGTAACTATTTTATTTCCTTCTATATTTATGCGTCCTGACTGCAACCGCAAGTACATGATTAACTAAAGAGTAGATAGACGAGATAGTGGTGATGGTGTGTAGGAGATTTATGTTGATTACAACCAACAATCTGATAACGCTGATTAGCTCTTCCATAACTGGGCAGGTGGAGAATTAAATATAGGTGTCAACTGTCAAGGGATCAATACAAGGTCTTCTCATACTTACTTAATATGTTTGATTTTTTTATCGTGGAGCTTTTTGAAATATTTTCGTGGAGGACTCTGGGAATAACCCGTTTCAAATTAGCTACTACAATTTGAAAGAACTGACTCCGGACTGATCTCCCGCCCCATTCTGTCTCGTGAGATGTGGTCTTGGCATGGATGTAAGGGTCTTGGTCTTGGGTCTTGTTGTCTCTCTCATTTAAAAGTCATAATAGTGACAGTGACCAAACTGACCATGCAGGAAAATAGGAAAATATATCTCAGATAGATAGAGTTCCATCAGTTATTTTCTTAGGTTTCATGGATTTTTACCCAAAACTCAACTCAACTCACAACTCAACTCACCAAAAACCACTTAAGGATTCATTGTACTTATCAATATGAACCATTTTTACTATGAAGTCCTGAATCCAATCCTGTCCATCAATCCTGAAATCGTGAAAAAAAACAGCTGTTCCATACAAACAGCTCACTGGCCTGAGACATAATGTATGGAACAGCTGATTTTTTTCTCGCGATTTCAGTGTTCGCCCCATAGCAAAAGTTGTTCATATTGATGAGTACAATTAACCCTTAACAGGTTTTTGGTTAGTTACCTATGGCCCTGTATATACAATACAAATTATAGGTACTTACATACATATCAAGTTTACATACTTCTTTCCCCCCACCTTTAAAAAAATGCTGTTATCCTCAAAATGTTAGCGGTTTCTGTAGGATAGCAGGCAAAATAGTAAGCCGCTGTTAGTGACAAATAAATACTTGTTAGTTGAACCTGAGGTTAACCGCACTAGTCCAAACTTGGTCTAGATGAATAGTCCTTTGAATATAAGTTAGATTTTGCGTCGGGCTTAATACCTGTGGCTCTATGGAACTGATTATTAATGTGACGGTGCAGAAATTATGCCCGATTCGTGAATCAAAAGTTTGAGTGTGGTATGTACCTTAGCAGCATTCCGTGATGGTATACGGTTTTTGTAAGTGGGTAAAATTTAAAATGATATTAAAATATCAACATTTTATATTTTTCATACAAAGTTTGTTGGTAAAGATAGTGTGTAATGAAAACGCATAATCCAGACAATGAGTTTCCATTACTACTTATAGAAAAAACACTGCACATGACTATTGAAATTCTAAATACTTAGCTAAAGTTGTAAATAACCCGTGATTGAAATGTGTCCTGGAAATACCGAAGTGTCATGCAGGTTTGCGACCGTCTTGTAATTAAAACTTTAGTAAATTAAATTAAAAGTACGACGTTTGTAAAAACTTTAACGAAATAATAATATACCTAATGAATGGATACAAATTTCTGCCTTTTGGGGGTAGAAACTTTGGGCCCTTGGGGTCCAAGCGTATGGTTGCTCTTCAATGAACTGTCAAAGCGTCTGATAGAGAGAACAAACGACCAAAGGGCTGGTGCTTACCTCGGTCAGCAAATTAGCACTGCTATTCAGCGAGGAAACGTTGCCAGCCTTTTGGGTACTTTACCCGCGGATACTGACTTGAGCTCTGTTTATTATTTGTAATTTGTTAGGTTATGTTAGGTTATATTGTTACTTATTTTTATTGTTGTTCTTATTACGATTAATACTAATAAACCTGGTAAATTTAGATAATAATAAATAATTCAAATCGTAAACTGTGCGAATGAAATCAGAACTTTGCAATAAATGCATTAATAAGTAGGGACGCCAATTTAATTTATTGTTGTTTTGCGTTAACTTTTCACTCAATAAACCTAACTATTAAGCGCGCGCAGCAAAATGTTTTTTGGTAACACTAGAATTTGGGCCCCAAGAGACAGGCCCAGCCGAGTTTGGGGCTCGCTACACAAATACTCAGGTGCATACTACATCTAAGCGTCTTTTTGTCTTTTTTTTTCTTGTTAATCTGATGTAAACTAGTCCAATGTTAAATAATTTTTTACTTTACTTTACTTTAATTCTCCGTTTAGTTCAAGTGAGGCCATCCGACTACACTTCACTCAGTCACTTCACTAGCTCTTAAACGCCTAAATCGTGTTTGTTTTTTTACCGAAAAAACGACAAGCACAAACAAATAATGCCCTCATGTGTGCTGCGATATTGCACTAATAATACTAGTATTTATTTATTATATAGGATTAAATTTCTGTAGGTTTAAATTTTGAAATAATTTTAAAATTTAATTCAAACAAAATATTTTGCAGTCGCCAATTTGCGTCATTTGTTACAGCTTTTTAGCGCTGCATGTTTGTACTGTATGATGGTTAGACGACTAATTTTATTATTGTTTCAGCGCTGCAGCAATACTTTAGATTAAACTTAATAAAATGGAACATGACCATTCCTTGTGATAGCTTCTTTAGTAATAGAACTCATATCCAAGTCAACGAAGAAAAAAAAAATGATCTAAAAAATCCTTATTTAACTTTATTTAAAAAAATCTTGAAAATTTTCAATTGTTTACTTACTTAACAAATTTTTTTTTTCAGATTAACTACTTGGTTAATAATTTGGTTCAGTAAATAATTAATAATAATAACTAATTATAGTAAACTAAGACCTACACAAAAACATGCAACAGATATTTATCCGATCCGATCGTAATCGTACTTCAGTCAATATAATAAAAACAACACAAATATTTTGATTGGAGCAATAAACATTAAAGCAAATTGTCGATACTTGATACCAATTTATCGGGAGATTAATTATTATAAGTACGTTTATTATGTTTACATGTACCTATCTCTAGTGCGAGTATTATATCGGTGTGGAAGAATGCACGCTAGTGCCGTTGCATCATTGGCTGAAAAAATCGATTAAGAGGAGGAAAACGCTTCTTGATCTTATTCGTTACCACAATTCAGATTTAGAATTTAAAGGTTTCTGAAATTATAAAATATACCTATTGCAATAACTTCTTTGTGATTATTTAAGAATTTAATAAGAGATTTGATGTACATTGTTTGTACTTTAGTTATATTTTTCTCTCTCTTATTAATTTAATTCATTTTAGTTCACGTCTGATATAAACTGGCCTGTGTTGAGTTACTCACAGCAGTGAAACCGATAATTCAAAAAACCATTTTTATTTTTTCTTTGTTAGTAAATTAATTAATAAAGTGGAGTAGTTTCTAATACTTCTACCAGTGAGACTACTGTGATAGCTGTATACAAACCAGATATTCCCTTAATTTAATGAATTAAGTATGTACATGATTTTTGTCGTTTATTTTCCATGATTAGCATGCTTAAATAAAATTGTACTAACACTCTTTTTTCGAAAAAACTAAAAACACTAGGACAAATTAAAAAAAAACTCAGTACTGAATACTGATTTATACTGTTCATTAAATATCTTTAATATGTAAGTAAGAGCGAAAATCAGTTTCCTCCTTTTAATCGGGAAACACAGGCGGTATCAATCGAACTTTACCGATCAATCGGCGCGCGCGGCGGGCGGTAAATTAGTGTTGCCAGCAAAAACGAGTAAGTGCTGGTGTCGTGAGGTTTAGTGGTGGAATGGAATCTCAGAGCACTTTATTGCTTGCTCTTTTTGTATTGTAATTAATATAGTGAGAGCTAAGGGCAATAGCCCTCAGTCTGTTACGTAATAACAACGCTACTTTCATATGGTATGTTGGAGAAAAGACTGAAATATTAATTGGCTTTAACTAGGTACTACTTCAGTTTTGGTTTGGGTTATTCTTTGTCTAAAAACCGCTAATGGACAGTGCATCATGTTTTACTAGATAGGTCCACCAAGATCGGCTGCAGTCACACATTGTAGTAACCTATTTGAATGTCTACTACTAGTTTGTGAGCAGTCGGGTGTATCCCAATAACCCCGACTGTTTCCCTAAACCAACCTTAAAAACCTAAGAAAATACTACTTTAGAAGACGCAGCGTGGGAAGGGTCTCCCAGAAGGTGGACTGACGATTTGGTGAGAATCGCGGGAAGCCGCTGGATGGGAACAGCGGACCGGTCGTTATTTCGATTATTGGGGGAGGCTTTTCTCCATCTATTGACGTCTTCTGGCAGAAATGATGATACTAGAAATCATGATGATACTACTTGCGTAGACGCAACGTAGCACTAACCATATCGTCCGTGATAGGAATTGAATTCAGTGTTTCAAAGCGAGTGCTACCCAGCTCTCTACGACTCGCACCAACAAATTTGAGCACCTCTTGTACAATGTACAACATGTCTCCTGTCCGTGTCTATAAGGCATGCGTAAATATTGGCTTATTGTGCTTTAAATTGTACGATATCTTTACGTTATCTCGAACATTTGTCTTCCGTTGGTGTCGTTAGAGCGACCGTAGGCGCGGCGCACACTCTGGAGTCTAGCCCGGTGACTAATGGGGGTCACAGGCTTAAATAAACAGCTTAAGCTAAATGAACTCACTTAAATTTATTGACAGCTTTACATAATGGTAAGCTTCAATTTTAAGCTTTAATTTTGGACAAAGTTTTGTTTCGACGTTAGTTTTGTCCAAGAGTTGAAAAGTTTCGACACAAAATATTAAACCCCTTACTAATAAACGTTGTATATTCTTGGAATAGTTATACTGTGTTTTGTCTTTTTCTTTATTTTAATTTTTTTACTAGTTAAATAAATTACAAAAACCTATGAATAACTTATTTCGAAGCTAGACAACGTTAACTGCTATAAAGGGGCTTGAGTCAAATTGTAAAGTACCTAACACATAATAGATTCTTATGAATTTAATTTAATTTATATTTTTATTCTATATATCTTACCATATTCTTATTAATTTAATCTCAATATTTTAATTTCACCTAGGTATCCACATTTATTAACAATTCGACTCACAAAGACTACTTGTAATTTCACGCGAGTTTCTTATCACTTTATCAAGTGATAAGAAACTCGAGTCGTCAGTCTGCGCGCGCGCTGCTCCGGCCTAACCGCGCCCTTACAAGGTTCGCCAATTTCTGCCACTTCCCGCCATTATTCCGCACCAAACGCGTGTTCAGCTTTCAAAACAACTGAAACTTACAGTAAGGATGTTTTTTTACAAAAAGTTGTATTGGCGATGTTTACGAATATTATTAAGGTAAGCAGGAAAGCTTTTCTTTGGAATTCCTTGTAAAATTTTGGTAAAATTTATATTTGAGAAGCTGAACTTATTAAGGAGTTTCGTATCAGGGAGTGGTGCTGCTTGGCTACTGGAATCGCAAGCAGGCAAAGTAGGCCTTAGGGCCGAGGCTCGGTCTTCAGCCTCGCAAAAAGTAACTTACTTAGGACGAAAAGTAAGGAAGAAAAAAGAACTTATTGTTTTGAAAAACAACTCGTGAACAGTTTAAATTATCATGAATGTTTGAAAAACCAAGAAGAACCGCGAGAACGAAGTCAATATGTACTTGAACAAAATAGTAGATACGTTAAATACGGTAGCCTTGTTAGCCGAGTACTTGACAGAATTATCCAGTGCGTGCCAACCTTACTGTCTGTAGGATATCCTAAACTTTAAATCAAAGGAACCGCACGCTCGCACTTCTGTTGTCAATACACCCGTAATGGCTTATCAGATTTCGCGCCTATGATGGAAATGTAGTTTCCATTCGCTTTGTGCGCCCCATTTGTATGGAAATAGCGCTAATGTCACTGAAAATTTGGTGCAAATTGGTTAAATGCCAGGTAGATATTACAAAATAAATAAGATTGGTAGTACAGCAATTCACTTACTTCAAAGTTCATGCAACTGATTAAATCTTGAGTCTTGGAAATGCGCTACAGCTAATGATGATGTAGATACCTGAAAAAAAAAAAGAATATCTAAGCTAACTGACTAAGAAACAAATATAAATTTAAAATTTAAACAGCTCCCGACACCGATTTTCATCAAACATAGCGCTGATGAAGCTGCCGCGCTACTGCAGCGCGTCGGGGATGTTTGCGGATGCGCGAATTGACGTTTTTGGCGCGATCATGCGCTAGCGTATCGCGTCCTTGATGCGACGGGTACGCGGCAGCTCCAACAACTACCTGCAGCTGTTCGCCTGGCGGAAGGACCTGGATTGCACAATAATGCGACACTGGACAAGTGTACATAAATATTGAGCATTCTGGGTCCAAGCCGAAGTTTAGATTAAAGTGACATGATTTTCGTATTTTTTTTTTTTTTTTTTCAAATTGTTTTCAAATCTTGGGTAAAATGTAATTTTTCTGTTTTGTGTTCGTCTAATTATTATTTTGGTAACGGGTTGACATTTTTAATTATTTTGTATTGTTTTGTATTGTTTTTTTAATCAATTACTATCTAACTTAATATGGACTTATGGTCTGAAATAAAGAGTTTTATTTTATTATTATTATTATATATCTAAGAACACTCTCGACTAATTCACCTTTCAAACAAAAAAAAGAATCAAAAGTGGTTCATCCGTTCGGGAGCTACGATGCTGCAGATAGACACACACACAGACACGTCAAACTTATAATACTCCGTCATTTTTGCGTTGGGGGTTAAAAAATGAAATATATTTGAAAAACTTAAAAACATTAAAAAAAAAAACTTGGGTCAACAAGACAACAGCTCATGCCTGAAAGAAAAAACATACATAACAATCGCATAACCAAGCCTGATCATTTAAATACCGATCAATCGATTTTGAAATGCAGTTAGAGCTTAGACTCATAAGCTTAATAACAATATCAGCGATCGTCGAGACAAAATCAGCTTTCGAAACAATACCTTCTACGGTGGCTTTAGCGGCTCGGGATTGAAACGAGCTGGCTCCGATCGATGGGCCAGTGGATAATACTGTTTACACTGCGCTCTGCTAGCTTAATACCAGCACGAAATTGAACTAGCAGCGATTTAGACCAATACAAATCAATAAAACTCTGTCTAAGTGTCTAGCTTTCAAGTAAAAAAAACATCCTTTCCCACATATGACAAAACCTTTTAAGAACATTAATGTCTAAAGCTATATTTTAAACCCACTATATGTCTTGCGTAATCTTTTGACAAAATTTTATTGTATTAAAGCTATTGGAATACACTGAAATAAAAAAAAAAACTGCTCAAAATAATTGAGTTGTTTTCCTAAAAACGAAAACTATGGTAATTTACGAGTAGCAAGTGATCTAAAATCATAGAAATTGGTCGAGAGTCCGTAAAATATTATTATCGCTAAAATTTTATTGTCCTTGAACAATGCTGTCTAACGTAACACTAACCTTTTTTCGACTTCGTTACAACAAGATAACGAGTAACGGCTAACCTCTAAACCCAGTCAAATAACGTTAAGATCCAGATGGAACCAGACCTAGGTATTGCCACGAACGCCCGCTAAAGTGTTCCTATTGGTTGTTAAAAGCTTTTTGGCCAATAGGAATGGCGTATCCGCAGTTTCGCGGACGTTCGCGGCAATAGTATGGTTCCGGCTTAAGAACTGTGGCGTGCTTCTCTTATCAAAAGGCGTGTATTAAACTTTACGATGACAGATCGTGATCGCAGGCTCACAAGCATGTTCACATCAGATTAGAGGAACAAGTATACGAAGATAACAAACACGAGCTGCAACGAAAGTTCATTGTCTTTTGTGGAATAGTCATTTAAGCGGCTAGTCGGACAGAAGAGACGTAAAACGAGACAATGAGGGAACGCAGATGCGGCGTACCTTCAATGTACCTAAGGACTAAAGACGAGAATAAGACACGGACGGAACTCAAACGCGGCGTTCCTTCAATAGTACTTCAATTGTAGTAAATGTACTTTTATACAAAATGTATGGATGATATGCATACAGAGAAGACGGGGCGCGCATGCGACGCTTGTCGTTTTGTATGAAGGTGTCATGTCTCCGCTCCGTCCATGTCTCGTCCTCGTCCTACGTCTGTTCTGTCTGACCAGCGCTTAAGATGACATAACATTCGAGCGTAGGTAACGGCGAAGATCGATCACAGTCAGTAATTTAACAATGTTGTTTTCCCTGATTAGTGTAATATTTAACTCCTCATAGAATATTAGTAAGTAACCAAACCAGTTTCAATGATTAAAAAAAGGGATTTTATGTTTGACCCATAATTATGTTTAAAAAAAAAATGGATTTAAATTAAAATATTTGCTCAGCTTTCGTAATTATTTTTCTTAACAACTTTATGTGGATTGTGGTTTTCATAACTTTCTTCAGTTATTTTCTACCTCCAAAAACTTCTAGCTAGCTAATAGTGCGGAAAATTCTGCGCCAAAACAATTTCCACGATTCCACGGCAGCTGTTTGCACCAAGCCAATAACAGCACTAGATAAAAATAACAGCTTACTAAGATCCCCATAAAACAAGATCAGTGCTATAAAATTCATGAAGGCATTTACAGTACAATATGGCAAAATTATTCTAATACCCTCACTCTGGTCCCATTACTCGCGTGGCACTTACACTCACAGTTACGTTAGTAATACAGTCTGTATGAAGTGATGACGGCTGCTTAGTGACGTCATAACACATATAGATACCCATCGACATGATGCTTTACATAATTGGTGGCTTTATCATGCTAGACGACTGATCATAGAGGAGTAAACGACGGAGAGAAGTGCTAGAGATTTGAAAACGAATTGAAATGAACTTCGATGGTTCTCGCTGATGGGCGATAGAAGCAAAGCTACCTGTGTTAAGCAACGTTTGATTATGAAAAGCTGACAAAGAATATGTTACTTGCAAACTTAACTAACCTCTACTTACTTTAAAAAAAATACTGTAGAGCTTAATGAGTGAAAATCGAAATCAAACCAAAAAAGTGTTAAAGGGAATTAAGTGGTTATTTCAATTTATTTACCTATTGTTATTTTTAACATTTGAATTTGTATGTCATCTGCTACATGACTGGAGCCCGGTGTATGGCGATAGGCTCACTCCCTGTCACATTTGGGACTGAATATCGTCCGTCGAAGTGTGGGTGTTGTATTACATCTCTGCCAGCCCCCTCGGGGGAAAGGCTTGACGATATTTTATGTTATGTTATGTTTTGGAATTTTGCTATACTTACCCATGCGCAGCTAAGTAGGTTATTTATACTTGAGCGTATTGGCTAATGGCACTGAATATGAGAATTGCATAAGTCCTTCCTTAACTAGTTTTAAATGCTCCTAGTTAGCTCCTACCTAATTTTATTTGCACGAACCTTAATGACTCAAGCGTCTCTTAAAGTATGACTTCTTTAAACTTAGCTTAGCTTAACTTTATGTGCCCGATAAGCAAATTTTTGCTAGAAATTGATTAAACTAGTTAAGCAAGGACTTAGGCAATTCTTATATTCACTGCCCATATAATATTAGCGTATTATCTCAGGGATCATTACAGTTTTAATCATCGTCCTTACAATAATAAAAAAAAAACTAGAATCTAAACTCTATACGTTCCTGCTTTTAAGTACAAAAATAGAGCGACTAGCTAAGCAGTGAATATCAAAACAGAACCAGTGACTATAAAATCAGATGATAAGAGGTTAAATTTAAACACATAATTATTGAGCAGATAAATATCTATAGCTCTCCTCTATAATGCAATCTCGTTAGGAACCGGTAATCGGAATGATGCAGAAATAATTTTCAATAAGCAATTCTTATTAAGATTGTTATTGCTAATGCATTATGACTGGAACCTATGATAATAACTACTATTGAATGTACATGATATTTTCTTGTCTGGATACAGTAATACCGCGGACTAACACGGTAGGTGGGAACGAGCGATAACCGTGAAGTCGAATTTGTCGGGGCTCAAGAGCTGATGCATGCGGCCAATAAAAATATAAACCGCATTATCTCCGAATTCGCGTAAACCAGGGAAGCGAAAGTCTGGGTATTACTGAATTCATACATATTATTCGCACACATTTTCATATTATTTTTATTAACTGTACCCGTAGCCACTTTGTATACAGCACACGTTGTATTAGCAGAATAGCTGAATTAGCGACGCGAGGTCTCAGAGTCTGGTTAGTGGGACACCTCAGAATTTGTCTGTCCGACTATAACTTTAGTTTCATTGATTCGATCGCTATGGAATTTAGCGGGCAAGTAGTTCATGGAAATAACATTTTAGAGTTCTAATATGAATGAAATCGGATGGAGATATGAGAGGTCTCCGTTTGAGGCGAATTGCTGGTATTTTAAATAAACTCATGTTCAGTAGCAAGGAATGCTTGTTCATTTGCCGTATTTCATTCGACAAATTTTCATTAAAGCACTGATGGGTAAACTACGTTAACTTTTACGTCGTCTACATTTCACAGGTAACTGTGAAAGGCTGTGACTCCTATTTCGGTCGGCGCGTTAGATCCGCAACACCAATTAATTTTGCATAAAGCATCGACAGCAGTTTACGACCTGTCGCCCGTAGCGGTAGTATAAAACGCATGTAAAATCGTTGTAACTATAATTAATTCTATATGGAAAAGTTAGGTACACGGTTTATGACTGTGTACGAGTACTTGTAGCTTGCAATTTATGTAAGTGACAATAAAACTTAATACGAATTTATGATAGTTTCGTCGCATACTGAGCTAACAAGCCTGGTGTACAGTGCGTTACAAGTTTGATGTTAAGAGCTGAAAATAAATGTTTTTTTAATCTATAAATTAACAATTTTAATATTTCCTCTCAATTTTTGTTAATAATAATTAATACTTATTATAATTAATTAAAACCTAATTATTATTATCCTAATTATTATGTGCCTACGTAAGTAGGTAGGTACAACATTTAAGAAACATTATAATTATGTATTCCTGACAGTAGCTTCTAGCAGTAAAGATAACTAATCAGATTTACAAACACATGCAAGTATAAGTCCATGTAAATCTAGTAACTAAACTTATTAATTTTCATTTACAGATCTGTTCCAAAAACATAAGTGTTGAGCCTAGGGGCAGTAACGGGAGTGCATCCAATCGTATAACCCGTTGAAATAAACCCTCCACGATTTACGGTTATGATTCAAAACCTAGAAATGTTGTTTGGTTAATTTATTGAAACGATAACAGGGTGTCACCGCGGATGATGTTTTTACCGGTAGCATTTACGATTTCAAACATATTCTTTAGTAAATTGAACTGTACGTAGATCCACGCTGTAATTTAGCCGACTTGAAAAGAAGAAGGTTCTCAATTCGGTTGCGTATTCGCATTTATTGAGGAGGCCTTTACTCAACACGAGATCCATATCTCTGGAACTAAAAATAATTATGTGTGAAATGTAAAAATTATGGAAATAAGATATGGAATAAAGAAGGCTTTATTATTATTATATTCGCATTTATTCATGTTAGTTACCGCATAACTTTGTCACGTTATAAGCCAATTTAGATTTTTTTGTATTTAAAATGGTTATCCCTAACGTATAAATTGGCTACACTTTCAAAAACCAGGGTCTCCGTTCTTTTAAACAATTATTTTTTTAATTTCTACTTTTCATGGTTTTGTCATGCAAAAAGTCTCAATTTGAAGCAATTCATTAGTTATTTTAAAACAATTAGTTAATAGAATTGTGATGACAGTTCTAGTGACATGAAGTAGGTTTCTTAATTTTATTTTAAAATAAATATTTGGTTAATTTTTCTTTTTATACTACATAAGCACACGTTCGTTTAAACTAATTTACCAACAAAGAAACAATGTCATTATTTTCACGGATATACAGTTTACGTAGCACGTCGTGTTTTAGATAATTAGCTATTATTAACTATTTTTAAAGAGCCAGAGCAACAAAAACCTTGTTCATGTTTTTTTCACAAGTCTTCAAGTGGAAGTCGGTCTGTCATCGTTAAAAATCCAGTACTGTGGGAGCCGTCCTTACCAGCCCACGGAAAAAGCGTATTAATGAATTGCCCATACCACGGTGTCGAGTTTATTAAGACAGCAGCCTAACGAGCCTTAATCTGAGGACATTGTAATACACCCTGAATACAGAATTGAGCACGATGTCTCGCAATTATCGGATTCCGAGAGATCTGTCCGAGATAGGGTTGACACGCTGTTAAGAATTTCTGGACATATTGTTCTCCATTATTTGAGTAAAACACATTGGTCAACTGGGGTAAACACGTCTGTGGGGCAATCGGCTTTCGAGAATTACTGACAAACCCTACACAAATTAGGCGCTACCTATTTCTATCTTTAGTTCCAATAATCTGTACAAGATGGCGCTAGTTGCCTAATTTGTAAAGGGTTTGTCAGTTATTCTCGAAAGACGCAATTACCCCACAGTTGCATTTGCCCCAGTTGACCCTATGTATATAGGTGGTATGATATTGCATTGTTGTTACAATTGGGACACCGTCACAATATAGTGTTTTCTACTTACTCGTACCTACGAGTATATAGTGTTTTCGAACGATTATTCGACCGAGTTAAAAATTAAAAAAAAAATCTAAAACTATTCCGAAGCAATACAACGATTATTAGCAATGGGGCTAGAATACACAAACGCTTAGCTTGGACCTAAACGTCTGTGACAGAAGATGTAAGCAGCATCAGCTGAGCGGAGGATAAACGAAACTTTCCTTGCCGCAATACACTAATCTGTTAGAATCCAGATACCACATCGTAGCCAAATAATTTACTTTCATTCTGTAAAACTATTATTTCACATACGATACTCGTAAGAGACAATACTTCTGGGACGTTTTGACCATATCGAATGAGGAGTTATGAGACGCGACGCGTAGCAACCGAGGCAGCGGGTGTAGCGAGACTAGTTGCAGATGCTTATATAGGATACCAGTAGAGAAGTGTGCGAATTACTTACAAATGTATGATACGAGTAGATACTGCTCGGGGACTCATCTTCGAGTCTCGTGCAGGATACTAGTCGCTTGTATCGTAATGTAAAATGGGCCTAAGGCTTAGGTTGCGCAGTATGATTAGATAAGTCTTGACGATAGTTGCAGTCCGACAGACAGGTATAGTCCAGTCTATGGAAATGATGGAGGTATGTGGATAGGTAACCCTTGTTTATGACGAAAGCAGACGGGAAAAACATCTTGCTAGACTAAGTATCGTAGGGAATCGTTTCGTATCGTTTTTCCACTCACCGCCAGGGCAGGTCGTGGGGCAAGCTTAAGTGATTTGAAAAAACGTCCAGTTCCTCTAGTTTGTCCATATAATCTGGTGCATGTAGCTGGTTTTGTAAAAACGTGTCAACATCCAATATGGCCACCGTAATTATTCACATATTTAAACTAGGAATTTCGCAAGTTTTTCTACGCCACTGCCATCTTAACTACGTATTTCTTTCACGAAGAGGCTAGAATTTAATTCAATGGCTGGATATGGTGATAGAAGTGAACGGTTGATCTTTTTGTATGTAATTTATGAATACGGGAAAATTATTTAGAATAAGTGACTTGTCCCAACGCTTTTTTAGATTTGGTTCCGTAATAGCTTAAATATTTTTTTGTCAAATAAAGCGACAGCATCGCAATTCTTAAATGTATTTACGATCAATTTTTACAATTCTCTATTTACACAAATTTATTAGTTCGTGCATTCCTGCGATTGGTCCAATTCTGTCTTTTTTAGATTTACCGACAAGTTTAGTAAGTAAAAAGTTAGTAAATAGGACTTAGGAAAATTTGTAATTTGTCTCATAGGAAACATTGACCTTTGGGGCCACGTCGCCATGTAGCAGATGACATACATACAATAATAATAATAATTTCGAGACATTTCCACACACGGTCGCCTGACCCCAAACTAAGCAAAGCTTGTACTATGGCGGCCAGAGACTGATATACATACTTAGATATTTTTAAATACATACTTAAATACATATTAACACCCAGACATAGAATGTCTGGGTGTTACTGTAGTTTTGTATGTTTTGTGTGATTAAGTACATATACTTAAACACAAATGTTCATCACATAAATATTTGCCCTAGGAGGGTATCGAACCCACGCCTTCAAGCTCAGAAGGCAGGTTCATTACCAACTGAGCCACCGAGGCAGTCAATACGCACATATGTTCACACAATGAACAAATTGTTCGCCTGATATGTTTATGATATAAAATAAAATAGTTGTTAATAGTTAGGGTATTAAAGGTAATGAGTTTCAATGTTATTTAGTTTTAACATTAGGACAAGTGATAGAGGTAGTGATATTATGGATACGGATTATTAGTAACCAGTATTTATTAGCATGTACAATTTTATGACTTTAAAAATAATGGCTAATAATATTATGCGTATAAATAGGAAACCATACCTTCTACATTATAAGCATGTATTTATTTATTTATGCATATAATGTAGAAGTATAATACTAAACTACTAAATAAATTATACACATCTCTCAAGATCATCTATATGCCTATATTCATTTTGTCAAAAATCTAAAATGCAAATTCATTTTTCTTAATCAACAAGGAAATTATGTAAGGGCACTCTGGTTAATATATTGTTGCAGTAATCCTTGAAGAGTTGCGCCGTTTTCTCTTCTATTGCGGGAGTCAGCTTCCTCAATGACCCAGCCGGGTCCGATTCAGCATACGAAACGATTTCACTTCCTGTAAAAAGTAACAAATTCAGAAATACAGGGTTATGGGTAATTCACCAAAAACTTCTTAAGGGTTCATTGTACTCATCCATTTGAACAACTTTTACTACGAAGCTAATCCTAAAATCGCGGGAAAAAAACGGCTGTTCCATACACAAAGTTCAATGGCCCGAGACAAAATGTATGGAACAGCTGATTTTTTTCCCGCGATTTTAGGATTAGCTTCGTAGTAAAAGTTGTTCATATTCATGAGTACAATGAACCCTTGAGAGGTTTTCGGTCAGTTACCTATAGCCCTGTATCGAGGAATAAATCTTTAAACGATCGACTTATTCTAGGACATCACTGTACTCATCATTATGACCAACTATGGGGCTAACCTTGAAATCTAGAAAAAAAAACAGCTGTTCCATTCAAAAAGTAAATTAATCGTCGACAAAATGTTTCATACATTACATACATACAACATAAATATTTTGTTTGGATTTTTTTATTTTTTAGCAATTTTTTTTAAACACCGTTTGTCAGTGTAACACACACACAAAATTGTGCCGTGGTTTTATCCCCTACTGTACAGGATCTGATAATTTTTATACCTAAATTCTAATCCTCTCTCATATATAGTAGGTCTGTTTGTTACGATTTCACGTCTTTACTACTCAACCGATCTTAATAAAATTTAGTTTAGTTCGTTACATATTTGTACTCCTCGCGACGTCTATGCAAATTTCAAGACGATCGGTTGAGTAGAGCGTAACAAACAAAGAAACTAACACACTCGTTTTTGATATAAAAAAGGATGAGATTTTTTTTTTATGTACCTAGTATAGGTCGGCGTTTGGCCACCAACTCGCCTGATGTTAAGCGACGTTGTGATCTAAGATGGAGCACGACGACCTATAAGGTACTTTTTCACTCTAGCCTTGAAGTTTTGTAGAGTGAAGAAGTACAAAGACGGCAGTTGAGTGAGACGCTACAAGTGCGCTACTGCTCAGACCCGTCTTCGGAATATTAGCAAATTTATTCAGAATATTAGCATAAAGTAGGGTTACTTGCATTTTTTTAGGTTTTTATGTTTCTTTCCTGTCGCTTAATTTACCGAAAATTACCTATGCGTAGTTAAAAATCTACCTCCACTGATGGAGTCCGATTTTAACTACGTAGGTAATTTTTTGAATGTTTTTACCTGCCCAAGAGTCGTCAGCCTGAAAGAGTTTCAGTTTTACATCACCAAACGACATCCTCGCCGTGACAGAGTCCACATTGATGATCTCTACGCCGTCGTATCTTACGTATGTCGAAGCCACCCAATTGAATACAATTGCCAGGTTATCTACAAAATATAAAGCTATTGATACAGTTATGTAATAAACAAATGATAGTGATTTTATATATATCGTGAGGCCTTTCCCCAAAAGAGGTTTCACCTACAATTTACCGGACGATATTCAGTAAAATTGTGACAGAGAGCGCGCCTATAGTCAGGCTTCAGCTATCACATAACAGATGACATGAAATACACACAACATGTGATGTGACAATCGCTACCAAAAGGGAGCGTTCGATCCCAGCCAAAGGCACGCATTAAGAGAAGAGAAAAGTTATTTACTTTGCAGTAATAGATTGAATAATAATAACAAAAAAATTATAACTAACTGCGCCCCGCGATATCACCCGCGGAGTCCCGTATCTCTAGTATAATTACGTTAAGTATTACATTATTATACCATATTTCATGAAAACATATTTCTCTGATGGCTACTAAGCTTCACAGGATGACCCGTTAAGCTTATCTAACGATTACCTATAAATTTCATCAAAATCACTCTAGACGTTTTGGATCCATACACACACACACCCACTTCAATTTTTATAGATACCTATTACCTATCTACCTACTTAGATAGGGATAGAGACCTGTAAGATAGGGATAGAGAGATATAACCTATCTATCCCTCTCTAGTCACATCTAAGTGCCACGTTACTGTTTACTCACTTAATATTGTTCTGTATTGGCCGTTGGTTTCAAAGTCCATTAATAAATACTTAGTGCCCTTGAAGTGGTAGTTGGCTGCGATAAACACTGCAGGGAATACGACCGTTGCCTCGCCAATGTATTGGTATCTATTGTCAAGATTCACCCTAAAACAATAATAAACAATAAAACAATTATATTCGTTAACCGCTGGATTCGAGCAGCGTAAGACCGGTCGTGGTGGAGATCATTGGAGGAGGCCTTTTTTCAGCAGCGGACGTCTTCCGGCTCAAATGATGGTGATCATTTAGAATACCACAGCATAATAGCAATAATAGTAAAGAGGGGAAATGTTTGGGCATCTTGTATATCATGGCCGGATATACGTAGTAATATAGAACTCAGTATTGATTAAGTTAAATAAAACCGTTTTAAAGAATAAATATAAACCACTGAAAACCCTGCGCCATCTGCGCTTGCCTAATGCCCTGTACGCTGTCGAGGTCTCAGTGGGCAACAGTCATAGAGTCAATAAAAAAAAAAGAAGAAATGTAATACAAGGTGTTGGTAAGGGCGTTTTCTACTCATCATAGTAAACAACTTTTAGAACATAAGTTTGCAAAATTCGAAAAAAAAAATCGAGTCTCCATACAAAATAACTAGTCACGTGCTAAATGTATGAAGATTTTATTTATTTCCTATCGAATTTTGCACACTTGTGTTCTAATAGTTGTTCAGTTTGACGGGTAGAACAACATCTTTAAGTATTACTACCCCCAAGCCAGCAGCTTGTGTAACATACTTACTTCAAATCTTGGATATGGAAGTTGGATCCCTGACGAGCTATAAAGTTCGTGAGAGTAGCCTTCATCTTGGCCCCACTAATGGACGTGTCGATTTCAATACGGTCCACTATTAAAGGTTCTACAAAAGATAAATGAATTTAATATAGAAATGGTTTAAAAATATGTATATTTTGAAACACAAAAAACTGTGTTCCCGACATTCGAATTGGATATTGTAACAAGTGCGACCAATCTGTATATCCTTTTGGAATAAAAAAATGATTTTCAAAATCGGATCATTAATAACAGAGTGGCCGCGCCTGCCGAAGTCCACTAGCGGCCTATAATATTGGCCGCCACCGCAGGCCGCATCTGTCTGGCAGACTCTTTATGCGGTAACAACGAACTTTATGCCTCCTTTTTGAAGTCGGTTAATGATTAAAAATTTGTGTAGTTTAAATATGAATAAAAGGTAGTAAGGAATTCAGCGTAAACCTTTATATAGATCCTAGTAGATATATGTACTAAAAAGGACTAGTTTCTCTCCGCGGTGTTACCCGCATAAAAAAGTAGCCTAATTTTATCAATATCCGTCCATCCATTTGAACGTGAAGAAGTAAACAAACACACACTAACACATAATACCACACACAAATTTTCGCCTTTATAATATTGTTAGTATAGTAGAATAATAACAGATGATCCAACCGAATTAAGATAATAATTATATTGGGAAAAAAGACTAAAACGCTATTAAATGGCAATAAGTAAAAAAAAATAGGTAATTTATTTGTTTTTTTTTTTTAAATCGTACTGCCAGCAAAAATAAAACCCATGACTAAACAGTACTTTACACAAATAATAATTACAAAAAAAAAATACACAAATTTAAGTTTTTTGTAATTTAAATAAAATCACATTTCACACTAGTATTAAATTAAATGCGAAAGTTTGGACGGATGAATGAACGGATGTTTGTTGTTTAATCATGCGAGAACGGCTGAACAGATCTGAATGAAATTTGGCACAGAGGTAGGTTACTGTCGTCGACTAGAGGGGTCTGGAAAATAGCACAACGCTGATATTTAGCCGCGGGTATAACACTGCTAGTTCTGTCTTCTTTTTCTTGATCTATACTAATATTATAAAGAGGTAACATTTGTAAGTTTGTAAGTTTGAGTGTTTGTAAGTTTGTTTATCGAGGGTAATCAGAAGATAAAGAAGAAGACGATAAAGAACGACATACTAGAATGTAAAGAATTACATTGTCGTAGTAAAAAACAAAGTCACTTTTCACCGTATGGGTAGGTATGTCCCATACCTATACGAGGAAAGTGACTTTCTTTCTGTCTGTATATCCATTAAGCCACGTTAAACCATGCTACGGACTTTGATGCGGTTTTCACCATCATCAGTAAGATAATTTTTCACGGAAGGCTGATGGGTACCATGCAAAGCTAGGGGGGTCACTAGTAATAAATAAAACTAAATATAAATACCAATGAGATGCCGAAGCGACGGTCTCAGTTGTTCAATTTTTCGTAGAATACATTGCTCCACATAAGGATCGCTTCGTCGACATGGGTGGTTAAAGTACGGCATTCGTTGCTGATATACATTTGGCCCTGAAATATACAGTTTTATAAAATAGTTTACAGTAAAATATTCACGTTTTAACATCGTTAGAATGTTAGTTGTATCGTACAATGATCGTATCGTATATATCGTATCGTATCGTAATGAAAAGTCATGGAAAATTATGAAGGAGAGCAGGAAAGAATAAAAAAATAAATAAATTGTTTTATTTACTATTTTTATACTACTAACCCAAATGAAACATACTTACCTACTAACCTATATGAAACAAATACATATATATATATCTATATATATTTCAATATCTTATATCTTTAAATGAACAATTCTTGTATACTTATATAATATATAAATATATATATACATATATATATAATTGGAATCTCGGAATCGGCTCCAACGATTTTCATACAATTTAGTATATGGGGGGTTTCGGGGGCGATAAATCGATCTAGCTAGGAATCATTTTTAGAAAATATCATTTTATTCGTGTTTTATCGATAATCAATCTCAACTGAAAAATATGACTCTTCCTGACATCTATTGGCGAATAATAATACTACTATTTTTTGTGAGCAACTAATTGCTTTAACGACACAACAGCAGATGGCGTTGTTAAGTAACACGAAGTCAATGAGTGTTTGCTTTGAGGTTAGACTAAAATCATTTTTTTATTATCCAAAAAACACAATTAAAAAATAAACAAAAATACCGAGCAAAGCTCGGCCATCCAGGTACTTTAGTGTAAATAGTGCTGAGGTGAGGTAAAATATGTACCATGTGACAAATGTGTTTGATGTGACAAAGCTAGGAAAAGGGATGCTTAGATGATTTGGACACATTGAGAGAATGTGTGAAAGAAGGTTGACGAAACAGATTTACGAGGCGAGTGTGAATGGTAAAGTTAGTAAGGGGCGACCCCGGAGAACGTACCAGGATCAAATCCAAGACGTTTTAAAGAGAGGCCAGGTCAAGACCTCGGACAGTCGAGGCAGTCAAGAGGTTGACTGATTCGGTGGCTCAGTTGGTAGTGAATCTGCTTTCAGAGCTAGGGGTCGTGGGTTCGATTCCCACCTAGGGCAAACATTCATGTGATGAACATTTGTGTTTGTTTTATGTCTGGGTGTGATTTATATTTATCTTTAGATGGATGTATTTAAATATATATGTAATATGTATGTTTATCAGTCTCTGGCCGCCATATTACAAGCTTAGCTTAGTTTGGGGTCAGACGACCGTGTGTGCAAGTGTCCCGATTATTATTTCTTTTGTTATTATTTATTTATTTAAGAGTACCTGTAACCGACGAGTCATAGTCAGAGTCAAAATGTTTTTATTGAATTGTGTTTAACGAAGATACACTTATGAACATCAAACTAATAAAAGTGACTTAACCACCTTGTTCGTTAGAAGAGCCACTACTCAGGCAAGAAACTGAGGGGCATTTTGTTTACGAGTGTATACGAAAAGACGCATGGAAGTAGATGAAGCGAAAGATGTATGCCAGGATCGTAGTAAGCCAGGATCGTAGTAAGTGGAAAGAATTGGTCTCTGCCTACTCCTACGGGCAAAAGGCGTGATTATATGTATGTAGATACTAAAAGCTCGATTTGATTCTCTATTTTGGCAAAGAAGAGATAAAAACAGCCAAAATAGATAGAATCAGTGTTAACTTTAAGGAAGGATTGACTAAACTAAGTTGACAACTCTAAAATTATGCCGTCCCTTCTAGATATTAAAAAATATCAAAAATCAATATAGAAATTAAAAAAGACAGCGATAGTTTTAGCCGTTTTGCTAGATTAGTGAGTGATAGAACAAAAAAGACATCTTAGTATGTAAATGAAAATTAGGAAATAACTTTAAAATCGCTGGGCAGTATGATAGAGTGTTATATCACAATAATATCTAAGGTATTTGAGCAGTCTAAAGCTGCTTTTGTACCAGAAAATCAGTGGTGCGAGAATGTATAGCGAGGACAAAATCCACTAATACGAGTCCAGAAGTAAAACAATACAATACAAAATCTCTTTATTGACACCAAATGCAAAGTAAATCTAAACCAAACACTCAAAAATATTGGCACAATGGGCGGTCTTATCGCTTAAAAGCGATCTCTATCAGACAAGCTTTGAATGGAATAAAAACATTATGATTAAGCATGGACACATGATTAAGTAAATACAATAAATAAATGAAAATGACAGAACTATGACAGATGATGTGATAATATTGGTAAAAAACTATAAAACTAGTATTAAAAACTACTTACATGACTGTCCATAGACAAGTGCGATTAACGCAAAACAAATAATAAAAATCTTCATATTTGTCACTCCTGTTTAGTTTTCACGCCGTCCCAATCCAATGTGAAATTATATTATCAGTCGCCTGTTATTTATACTATAGTCCTTTCAGGAAAAATATTTAGCATGTACCGTAATTCGTCATTTCATTTCATTTGCATATATATAGCAATGAAATATATAATGAAATTTATTCACTAAAAATAGGGTTTTACAATGGTCTTAGTTATTTAAAATATGTTCTCTTATTTTGCCGTTATTCGGCATGTGAATTTGGTCACATCTAAAAATAAAATAAAATTATAGCTGAAAGTTATAAAAATAAAATAGGTACAATTTAAATATTAATGTTTTGTCAAAAATAATTAATAATGATATAGAGTCGTAGGTGGCATGTCAAAATAATTAACTCTAAAATATAACAGTAATAATATTTGCGGCTGGGCTATTGTCAAAGTATTAAATTAAATTAAAGTCTTTATGTCAAATGCATGATTACAATGTCAATATGTTAAATTGAAAATATGAATTTGTAAGATATTTACATTTGCGTTAGAGGGTAACTTAAAAATTCTTTTAAATAATAGAAACGTTTTTCGATTAACCATGCCTTAAGTTTTTTCTGAAACATACGTCTGACGTCGAAGGAAGGTCTGTTATCGATGTCGGGAGTTTATTGTAGACAGTGATACACATGGCATAGGCACAATGGCACAATTTTACGAAACAGTGCCAATCTCGGATGATATTCGAGTACAAGTCTGTGTTCGTTTCTTGTATTACGTGGAAATACATCTTTAGCCGTGGTGAACAACTTAAAATTATTACGAACAAATACTGCTATATCGAAAATATACATGCACGTCAGCGTCAAGAGTCCAAGATCTCTAAAGAAAGGTTTGCAGGACTCGTATGGTCGTATACCTACCATCGCGCGTATAAACTTTTTTTGCGATAACCCTTCCTCTGGGCAACCGTCATTTTTTTTTCAAAAAAATGCAGGCAAAACCACCGCCATTTTGAAAAAAAAAAACTCGGCAAAACAAAGCTTTATCTATGTCTGTCGAGTTACCCCAGAGAAGGAGACCATACCGTAGCACGGAGCTTACATAGCCATGGTATATTATGCCAATAACACGGTCTTTCGTGATGTAGTATTTCGAAGCTTATTAAGAACAAATACAAATGTATTCTAGCATAAAACATGTAGGTAATAGGATGCCTTAGAGATGGAAAATACTGGATACATAGCAGAAACAGGGAAAACCTGCTCGTTATAAAAACGTTAGCGAAACGCCTCCTTATTGGTTTCCAGCAAAAACTCTACAAAACGGTGTTTCATGTTAAACATTTTTTCTCAGTTCATTTTTATTGCCTTGCAGAACGTGTGAAAACTAGAGTATTCACCACTGGAATAAAGCAGTGTCTTCCGTCTTGGGCGGCTTGAACGCCTTGAACTCCTCGCTTCACTCAGGGTTCAATAAGCCAGCCGCCCGTGACGTAAGACACTGCTTAACTCCCTCGGTGCCTAATCTACTATTAAAATAACTACAACTTATTTAATAAAATAAATACAAAAAATAAGGTTGTTGCCATGGTCAATGTAAGTAACATAAAAGCTTGTAAGCCACAGTAATTTATGAATATATATGTCGACTGATGTCGCCTTATTTACTTGTGTCTGTAAATATATTTTTCTTCGAGCGCATGTAACGTTTCACCACCACCTCCATAGACACGATTCCTTTAAGATGATTTTTTTATATTTCAGTAAACTGACTTTTTGGCCAGGATCAGCGTATTTTATCGCCAAGATCAGCGTAGTGACAGACTAGACTGACATTAAGAGGACGAGGCCTCTGTTCAGAGACGCAAGATTTCCACTTAGTGTCGCTTAAAAATGGATGACAATAAAATGGTCAGAAATCGAGTAGTTGGTTTTAACTTAAGTTGATTATGTAAATTGCATGCTAAACGTCATACTTTCTGCCTACTTTACATTTTAAAAAAGAATCATAGTTTTAAGCCATTTAGTACAATTGTTAAAGTATTTTCATCCTGAAAGAGGTAAAACTACTTCATGTGTAATTTTAGGCTATTGTTTTATTTGAATTATTTTATTGTCAGACTTTTTTCCTCCAGTGCATTCATATACAAATTTATAAAATTATTAACTTACCTATAGTTTTAGTAAAATTCAGTATACAATGGTATTCATTATGTTATAATTCTTATTAAATCTCCTATTAAGTACAGTTACTGTAATACTTATCCAACAATAGGTAATATCGCAGTATAATCAGTCGTAAAAGGGCTTCAGAAGGTGTAAGGTACCTAAATGAGCCACACTGCAAGTGTGATGTGGTCTAAAAAGGACTCGGGCGGTCCAATTTAGGCGCAAAGCGGTCCAATTTAGGCGCTTATCTTATTGTTATTGAACTCTTGGTTGTGTGCTGTCCGGTATTGGACGTGAGTAATGGAAGGGCATAAAAGGTGACTTTGTCACTAACTGTAACTAGATTTGAATACGTGGCTCTGCTATACTAGCTGCCCCGCGGTATCACCAGCGGCTAAAAAGTATCCTATGCGCTATTCTATAGACTATAATCTAACCCTGTGCCAAGTTTCATTCAGATCCGTTCAGCCGTTCTGGCGTGATTGAATAATAAACATCCATACATCCATCCAAACTTTCGCATTTATAATACTAGAGTGTGAAGTGACTTCATAGCATTATTAGAGTCATCTATTCTATGTTTCAACTTTTATAGGACAATTTTTTACACAAAAACATATTTAAAACAGTGGGTAACTTTTTAATACTAATTATTATAACAAACATTTTTTAATATGTAAGTAGCAGTAATAATATTTAGCTAAAATATGTGGCAATAAATTCTAATTTACTGATCCTAAGGTTATATTTTCCCCATTGAGTATAGAATACATTTTTGTGTAAGAATTCGTCATTGGGGAAAGTCCAAAAATAAATGTTGACATAAATGTGTTGAAAAATTGTTGTTAGTGGTATTTTAAAAATTTAATATTGGTTAAGTATGTATTTTACTGACATTTTAAATGAGCCTCTATGTGTTTGATGATGATTTTCAGCTTTTATTGCATATTTACCCGACTGCGCAGGAGGGTTATGTATGTACTATGGGTACATATGGATAATTATGTTTGTATGTTTGAGGTTTTTATTGGCACGGTCTACAGTCTAAATAGCTTGATGGATTTCGACATGTGAGGTGTCATTTCAATCGTATTAATAGTGGAAGTGACATAAGTTCACGTTCCCTGGTAACTACTAAACGGCCGAAGCAATCTTGGGAGTTATATGTCGATACGTCTTTATTGCGTTTGTTTCATAGCCTATTCGCAGTCGGCTTCAAAAATAATACTTGGATCCTATGATTTTATCACATAAAATTCTAGAACGCCTGGTTATACAGTATACACATTTGGGAGTGCGGGGTCACCACTTTGGGGGTGCTTGACGCACTCACAGGGTTACTTAAAACAGACCTCATTGGACTCTAATAGATGTTTTGTTAATTAAACAAAGCTCAAGTAATTTTCTTATCGAAAAATACAATTTTGTCCAAACTTACTTCCAACGGTTGTAAGGATGTCCTCAGAATAGTTGAACAATCTTCCATCTTTTTCTTGTTATTACATTTATTATTATTATTAATTATATTAATATAATAATAATATAATATGGCGGCATCCCATGTATCATCTACCTCCAGGACGGCGGGAGCGGCGGCAACATCGGCGGAAACCCTCAAGAGGCGGAAATATGAATCCCTCGGTGATGGATACATATTTCTGCCTTTTGGGGTAGAAACTTTGGGCCCTTGGGGTCCAAGCGCATGGTTGCTCTTCAATGAGCTGTCAAAGCGGCTGATAGAGAGAACAAACGACCAAAGGGCTGGTGCTTACCTCGGTCAGCGAATTAGCATTGCTATTCAGCGAGGTAACGTTGCCAGCCTTTTGGGTACTTTACCCGCGGATACTGACTTGAGCTCTGTTTATTATTTGTAATTTGTTATTTTTGTTTGGTTTATTTTAGGCTTATATTGTTATTAAATAGTCAGATTAGTTCTATTTATAGCCAATTTATTAAATTATCTAGTTCGTTAGTTTGCTACATCTAGTATTTGATATTAAAATACATAATAATATAATATTATTATTAACCGACTTCAAAAAAGGAGGAGGTTCTCAATTCGACTGTTTTTTTTAATGTTTGTTACCTCACAACTTTTGTCTGGGTGAATCGATTTTAATGATTCTTTTTATGTTTGAGAGATCATACTTTAGAGGTGGTCTCATATGAACTTAATCGAAATCGTTCAATCAGTTTTTAACACATAAACAAAAGTCTAAAAATTGTTTACATGGGTGACAAATTGTTATTACAGGATGGGAAGTCGGTTTTTTTAAGCTTTTCTTTTTAGATTATTAACTCGATCGAAAAAGACAAAACACTGTAAAACTATTGTGAGGCTATACAATTTATTAGTAAGGAGGCTAGAATGTAAGGTCGTGGTGGTCCGCCACTAAATAAAGCTAAACCTAAAATGAAGCTGCTAAATCTCAGGTAATGCAGCAGAGTTCAGTTAAATTGAAATGTATTACTGCAAGGGATAGCCTGGAATGCTTTGTTGCTGCGCTGTTGTTTGCTCTAGGGCTGGGCTAATAGTATTTTATAGGATTCTAAATAATATTGGACTAAATAGTGTACCTACTAGTTGATAAGCTATGAAATAAAGAAAAACTGAAGATTTTTACGGTAGCGCAGTGCTGTGGATCTTTTGGATTAATTATTTTAATCTTCTCATATTTGTAAAGAATGGACAGATGCGGGACGGGTACGCGCAGTTCAGTTACAAAGTGAGTGACGTTGAATTCAACGGACTTTCTTACTGGATGTCACACCAAATCCGTGCAGCCCGTGTGGGTGGCTTACTGACTACTTATACCCGTACTTAAAATGCAACTTTTGCGAAACTCCATCGACTTGGTATCGTATTCGTAAAACACCAAAAACAAGTTTTTTTACGCCTAGTTTGATATGAGGAATTATGATGATCAGGTGTAAAAAAATACAGCTGGTAGAAGAAACAACCAATTAAAGTTTAACCAAAGTACGATTCTGAAAATCGTTCTCATTTTGGAAAAAAAAACACAAAAAGCTATCTATATTCTTAAAAAAAAAACTATCGGAACGTAGTTCTCTCAATTTTCCGTGATAACACGACATTTATCGATTTTTAAATAGCCAAATCAGTTCTCTAAAGTTTAACCGAGCAACTTATTCTTATTTGTGTTCTTATTACCAATAAAAACGGCAAAAAAATGTATTTCTAGGCGCCAACCTCATTTTACCATCAAATATGATATCCGATTTTCAACTCTAAATAAAGCGGGTTACGTAAACGTATGTATGGGGTAGATAATCGTGGAATGACCTAGCCTTAAACCATTGACGTTGCGTTTGTAACTTCAACCGTTCCAATTAGGGCCCTAGAGCAAGCCCCTTCTAGGCCGCCAGGGCAATTCGACGCCCCTCCCTCGGCGACAGCCCAAGCCGAGGCCGTACCTTAGAGGTGCCCTTGTGCTTGTCGCCCATAGTCTTAAGCATTTTTGAGGCCCTGCGCCATCTGCGCTTGCTTAATGCCCGGTACGCTGTCTAGGCTTAAGTGGCCAACAGCATATAGTCATCCATAAAAAAAATGACGTTGCGTTTGTCATATGGGTAGAACTTTGGTCCAGCTGACACGTTTGTGAGACATTAATGACACTGAGTTGTTTCCCATCCGTTTTTTTTATGACAAACGTAAAGTCAACGGTTCAGTTAAGCATCGGCAACGATTTACTGAATCACCTCCAGTTATAACCTCCGTAATATCAGAAAGTACCCAACACGTTAGTATTATAGAAACTGATAAAAAACCCACATTTTAATAATCGCAAGACTATTTCACTCTTCAAAAAGGATACGCTCGTTATCTCAACCGATTAAAATCTAAAACGGTCGAGAAGCCTCCATAATCCATAGAAATGACATAATCAAAACGGAATTAAGTCAATACAGGGGTGTAGTGTTTTAAAAAAGACACTTTACGACTGCAGTACTTGTGTTTCTTGCCCGCAGATATGATAGCTAGAAATTATAGAAATAGGAAGGAAATTCGCTCACGCCATTCTTTAAATTAGTGCAACCTTGTTTATTTTTAAAATGTTGTAGTAGATATTATAGTATGTGTTTTTTTTTTAATTTTGAGGTTCTCTGTTTTAGGAATTATGCACATTTTTATTAGATAGTTATTAGTCCATAGTGTACAGAATAGTAATATCTGTTGGTGAACTAAAAAAACCTTCTTTTTATTACAGCATTAAAACTATTTTGTGACATTTTTGGCATTAATAAAAATGTACCAATTTTTCTTTTTTTAATTGACTTCTACCCCTTTGCATACTTCTTTGTATGTTGCAATGTGTTGTTTGTTGCTTTTTGTTGCAAAACGTTAAAGCAAGCAGCAGCATTTAAAATTACATCTAACTTAGGCATTGAACTATGTTAGTGCAACATTTTTGGAAATCCGGTGATTATCATAGCGTGAGTCTATCAATTATTTACTGTTCTGAATTCTATATAAATCTACTAACCTTAGAGTAATTAATTCAGTGTTATTAGTTGAATAGTCGTTTCCTCAGATGCACCAATAAGGTTGCGTGTACGCCTCAAATGCGTGAAAACGTTGCTAAACTGCGATTGGCTTAGCCATCGTAGTTGTTTACATAAAAACATATGCGCAATGATGCGGTTAACAATTAATGTGGTAGGGGTGTCTAAATTTTTATAAAATTGCAATGCGAGTTCATTTTTCTAAAGGTCTTAAAACAGCAATTTCAGCGTTTTACCAGGAAGACGGTCCTACTTGCGATATCTACTGTGATTGCATATTTTAAGAAAAAAAAATAGTTCTCGAAAAGTCTGTTGACTGGACAAGCAAGTGTTAAACGACTTAAAGCTGATACTACGAGTAAATCTAGTAACTTATTAAAGCACTTAAAGTGCCTATACCGTAGTGTCCTTTTTCATAGTAAATTTTAAATTTCCTGTTTTGGAAGGGCAGAGACGAGAAGAGACATTAAAATTTAATCAAACGTCTACCGGTAATGTAGAGACGAGCTTGCATGATGCTCCTGAAAAGAATTGATACACGATAGCAAGGAACAGGCAGACGTGGAAGGAGGAAGAGAAACCTTTGCCCAACAATGGGACCAAATGAGCTGAACACACTTCACACTAATATTATAAATGCGAAAGTTTGGATGCATGTATGGATGAATGGATGGATGTGTGTTACTGAATCACACCAGAATGGCTGAACGGATCTGGATGAAGTTTGGCACAGGGATCAATTATTATCCTTATATTCTGAAAAAAAAATAGAACATAAAGATACATCGCAGCTAGTGTATAAAATATTTACCTAAATGTTTTGAATGAGTAGTGAGAATTGATAGCCCTACCTACAGTGTTGCAAGTTAACAATATGGCGTGCCCAAGTCACGCAAGTGAGGATACATGTGAATCAAACGCATCAAACTTGAATTACCGCCACGATCCACCATCCGATACTTGTTACATGCTAACACCAACACATGTATAAGATTTATTATCACGCTTCAAGGAAACACCTATAGCTCTTATCGTTGGACTTGTTACATCTACAAGATAATTAATATGTAACGTCCGATTGGTTACGTTTGAGTACATGACTAGAAACCATTTAAACCTTTAAATGAGTGACATAAAACTTAAAGCAGTAGAAAATAAGCTTATTTTCTTCAGGCTGTTAAGTTGGAATGTATGTCTACGTGGCAATAGATAGGTATTTATCAGATACTTTCGGTAATCGGTTGTAAATCGTTGCAAACAAATATCGTGAAGCGTTTTCCAAAGTTGTAGGCTGCAAAGATTTTGACACATGTAACGGTAAAATACATTAAAATGTGATATTTGAGGACTTATATATACGATCCTTTAAAGTTTACTCTTTCAACTAAATTTCTTTATGGTTTCGACAAACATGTTTTAGCAACGGACAACATAATTATTATAAAGCAAGAGAATATTTGCGTGGGCGAGCACATAAAATATAGCAAATTAAATGCTTTGTGCGTCCGTATGACCACCCGAGCAGAATTCAAATGAAATTAGAACAGGCCATAAAATCGTCCGCGAGACAAACATTATATCATAAAACATTGAATAAATTGCCTCAAAATAAATGGTATTTTAAAGTTTTGTTTTATTTTTACTGTTTGTGATGCTCAGATTTGATATCATAAGAACGGATGTAAGTTGTAATTTTTTTCATAAAATACTCGTAAGATGGCTTTTATTAACACTCAGACATTTTACTAACAAATCATGCTGATTAAATATGCATACTTTTATATGCATTATTCCCTGTTATTATCTAGGTTTAACGAAAATGGCATTTTTAGTTTTCAAAACGATAGAATTGTATTGCATTTGCATCTGTTAATTATATAGATACGGTAGATACTAAACTGAAAAATATATAAAAAGCATGCCAGTTTCGTATTGTTTTAAACCTGCCTACGATATTCAATCACCATCAATCAACGATTTATTGGTCAGTAGTCAACACACTTCGTTCTAAAACCTGTCAGCTGTGCTTTGGCATTACGTCAAAGCTTTACGAAAGACAATGTTTCTCGCAAAACTAAGAATCCTAACTGTACTTTATCTCCAGACAATGGCCAAGCCTAAAGCCTATTCAGTCACAATCTTCGGTGTCCGTATAATTCTTGAGCAGCCTCGTAAACAAGTGCTAAAAATGCATCGATATACGCGCCAGGCGGCGACAAGGCCGGCCAGTGGGCGGCGGATTTACATTGTATATTTAGCCTACACTTCCTATCGCGTCCGCATGCCTGGATGCTGTCGCCACGCGGCCAGCTGAGCGGATTTTGAGGATTTATTGAAAGGAAACTTTTTAGCTCTAGCTGGTTGAAGAATTTGATTGCTAGGAGAGTGAAGTACAAAAGGTTATAAAGCTTAAGATATACACTTTAAAATAAAATAATAAATAATAATAATCTTTTATTGCATACGAGTAGATACTTGCCACATAAGTCGCATAAGAAAAATAAAAATTACTTATGGTATAATCATACACTTATAGAAGGTAGCTAACAGTATCTATGTACATTAAAGTTTCAAAGTACATTTTAGGCTTATTGTAACGAGTAGGTTGGTCCACAGAACCTACACTAAGCAGAGCTTGTGTTGCAGGTATCTATATTCCTTCATGGAACAATAAAGAGCAGATATTTTGAAGATATAGGCAAAACCTACTTCAAATAGGAATTTTTCAAGTGTGAATAGGTATACAAAGAGGCTCAGTCGATTTACACAAAGTGAGGACTATTTCAGTGTGTTATCTAAATTCTGTGTGCTTTCTAAAGGGTGGTAGAATTTATAACTGATCGTGGAGGACCACCAATCGGTCCCGGGCCAGACCGGGAAGCTCGCGGTTAATCACAAATGACAAGCGCCGCTGGCGAGCTACCTCCCTGCGCAGACATGCACTATAGCGGCTTAGAAGGACACATAACATTATGACTACTACCATAAGCATCTTAAGAAGACTACCCGAAGAATGGAGCTAAGTGTCACAGTTATGAGACATACGAAAGGTGCCTTCTAAAGATAGATACGTGTGAAAAAGTTTGTTTGTGACAATTGGAGATAGCAATTGAGTTGCTGGGAATAAACTAACTATCTATCACTTAACTTGCTAACGAATGCACTAAATTGTTTTATTTTCTTGCGTTCGTTATTCTCAGGACGAGGTCCACAAAAGAAAATTAAAAAAAAAGAAAATGGATCAGCTAAGTAGTAGCCAATAACTAACTTTTACCACAATTTTCCTACAACTAGACTAATACTAACTGTAGTAACTGTTGCTGTATGTGTGTTAACTGTACTATAGTAATTTAGCAAACTTTTTAAATCTGACATGAAAATAGACGTTTGTCCGATTTTGATTAGCACACAGGATATAATGAAACCAATATTCTGATGCACATTCAGAATTTCAGATTTTCAATTAAATATACCTATATTTTTTACAATGTACCTATTCAATATAATTACAGGGCTGAGGCGACTCCGTCGTAATGGGGTTTCTAAAGATTAAACGTTAGATAATTTTCTTTAATTTATGAATATTACAAGATTAGCATTAAACAGTTTGATAGACGTTAACGATCGTAACAGATACAAGTAACCAATGTTATTATGATGGGATAATGCTTAGTACCATACTGATATACCTAGTTAATTGAATAATTTAATATTGCTATTAAATTTGAGCATCATTAAGTTTGGTTTGTTTTTTAACTTTCTTGACGTAACTAAATAAACATGACATAAATTCATTATGACTTTATGTACCAGGAATTATTTACGTACGATTTAGTCGATTATTCCGACTAGAGTTTAAAACGCATTCGACGGTCTTTATGTGATGGTGAGTAATTCCCGTTTCATGAAATCATAATGTGTGAAAATCACCTCAGTTTCCATTATAACATATTGTTGGTTACTAAATATTTAATTAATTATCCCATTAATTTTATTTATATCTTATTACTTACTTTTTTCGCATAAAATACTGATGATTATTAAAAAATAACATTTCCATGTATGAAGTCTAAGTCAGAAGTGGGATTGGATAACTCTACTTGCTAATTGCTTGAAGCTCGGCCTTCTAACACACCTACTACCCACGACAGTGGGGAAACAACTAGTGGGTTGGCAAAAATAGTGGCCTAGTGAAAAAAAGGGGTGGGTTGGTAAAAGAATTGTAAACTAATTAAAAAATTTCACTATTTTACCTATTATTCGCTATTTTTATATTTTTTGTCTGATTTTCATTGTTATCTAAATAGTAGATAGGATTTTTTGTAATAAACTATAATATAATTGATAGCCATAGTCATAGCGGATATGAATATAAAGTGGTGAAAGCATAGTCGGAGAAGATTATTGCCTCTCGGACCCAGCCGAAGGCATGCACTGCACCAATTTGCGCATTTCGTGAACATTTGTGCGTATTAATGTCATCTGCTACGTAACTGGAGCCTGGTATGTGGCGACATGCTCGCCACCTGTCACATTTGAGGCTGAATATCGTCCGGAGAAGTGTGGGTGTACGCCTTTGGCAACCCCTTAGGGGGAAAGGCGTGACGATATTGATTTACATCTAAATTTTCTATTTTCATTTTTTACTATTGTGATAATTTACTGAAAGGTAAGTAAACTAAGGTATTCATGAAATCCCAATCTTATATCCAAGCATTTAAAATACCAGTTAGAAATGCTGTGCTGTAATTAAACAATTACAAATACATCATTAGATTGCTGACAGCGTTATAAATTGGTCACAATTTAGTTGTCAACGTCAAAACACTTGTAATTAAATCGGTCTGTATTGATTAATAGGTCTGACCGGAGTCTGTGAAATACTTTGGAACTGGTTTTAGGAATATCTCTTTGTGATTTGTCTGCTTTTGATTCTTGGAGCCACTTGTAGAAGCTTAGGTTATCTTACTAAATCGGAGTTAACTGCTCCTCAGAGGTTAAATTGATAAATCATCTTACACCACCTCGTACTAGAATGAGTATGATTTAACCCAAAATTGTAGAGTGACAATAATAACATTTTATCTTTTTTTTTTTTGGACACTTCCATAAACGGTCGCCTGACACCAAACTAAGCAAAGCTTGTACTACCCCCACGCTCAGAAGGCAGGTTTACTACCAACTAGGCCACCGAGGCAGTCATTTTTTAGGCTTTGATCCCTGCGTTTGAGAATATAACTCCAATATCTTCTGCAAGTGAGCTTTAAGCCCGTATCCACCGGAGATGTGTGAAGAGGGTGGTCGTGAGGAAAAAAACTACCAATAGAATAACTTCATTTACAGAGCTAAGAGATCGTATTGGTGAAAATTTCCCTCAGCAACGCTCATTTTTGAATAGATTCAAAACCTAGCCTTGTGTGTTAGATTGCCTGAGAGTATTTTAAGCCATAAGTCAGTTTTTATACCTATTAAATGTTCTATTGTTTTTGAATTATAGGTTAAGTGAATAGTTTTAAGTGCACGCTAAATGAATTGTGTTTTTTAGAAATGCGTCATTATAGTTTTAGTTGCTGTTTTCTATTTTTATGGCTCAGAAATTAAATAGATATCTATCACCATCATTAGAATAAGGTAAGTTAAGAGGAGTACTAAACGTTAGAGTAAACAATACAATCAATGTTATTATTGAGACCAGAACAAAATACGAAAACAGGAAAACTACAACTAAGTATTATTTTTATCTTTATCCTAATCCTTGATCACACAGCTATTTTTGATCGTTAGTAAGTACCTCATGGTACATGACTATGATATTATGTTTTACAAATTTTGAAAATGTACTGTCCGAGTGTAAGATCAACCAACCAAAGAAATCCAGATTTACACAGTCTTTTGTCTTTTTCGATCAAGTTCTAAAATTTGAAAGAAAGAATAAGACAAAATACTGTAAAACTATTCCGAGGCTTTTCCGAGGCCAGGATTTTATACTATACCACAGACTTCCAATATAGTAGCAGACCAAACATTAGGTATTTATCAGCGTGGTATTAAACAACGGTTATTGCTAATTAGTGTGTGTAAGTTAGTATTCACACACCAAAGTCGCCGACCCTGGCCGCCGACATGATGTGACCGGCTTGATTTTCTATGAAATATTGCCGTTGTCACAAGAAACAACCGCGCCGACATCGTATAGGCGGCTGTCGGCGACTTAATTTTTGTAGACTCTTATTACTCTCTATTAAAATACTTTGTGTCTCATTTTAATGCTTGTTGCATTCGCATGTATTTAGCCTACATTCTTTACAAACCAAATACAAGTGGGTCGAATAAAAAAATAAAAATTCGACTAAGTTATTAAGTTTTAATTTTTAGTTATTAGTTTAAGTTTTTTACCTACAAATAAATAAATATAAAAAACCAACTATCTAAGGACATTTGGGTTTTCTAGACGATAACCATACTTTAATTGTTAAAATCCATCTAGACGAACTCTGACGTTCAATCACTGACAATTTTCTTAAAGCCTTCATACCGAATAGAATTCGATAATGTTTTACACGATTGAGTATTTAATCGCTTGATTTAATGCTCTAATACCCGTTTTGCTGCAATGCAAAAGTCATATAAGATTTTTTAGCTAAACCACGTCTCGGTTAATAGCTAGATGGTAAATACCTGAATTATAGAGGCAACATGAATGTAAATACAGCCTGCACCCGCCTTAGGGCGTACAGCGCTACAGTAAATAATACACGTTTATCTGTCATACTAGGTTTTTGCGCGGGTTTCCTTGCTATCGTTTAGTTAAGGGCTCGTTTAATCGGGGCATTACTATCTTAAGTATCTATCTTAACGGTGAACACCGAGCGGTGTGTCTGATTTCTCTCTGATGACATCTCGAGACTAGCCGCTAGCCGCGAGCTGGCGGACTGTCGGACTGTCGCTACTACTCACTAATAAAACACTAGGTCACACAGATAACACACTTTATGCACTATAATCATCGACTCGCTCCCAACGACCACTACTAAAACAGCCACCAGTGGTGGTCGTTAGGATATAGTTTTAACTTTTGTCCCAGGTGCCGCCGGTGGGGCTCGTGGGTCTTAAAAATAATTATTATTTTTGGCGTTATGATGTAAGTAAATATTAAGCTGCGTGTAAAAAATATCAAAAATTCGTTTTCCATGATAGAGTTATATCGGGTTGACTGTAGCCACCAGTTCACCAGTGGTGGGCAGTTTGGTGGTATAATAAAATAATTTGATATCCCAACGAGTCCTACTGGCGACGGTAGGGACAAAAATTAAAACATTATTCTAACGACCACCATTTGTGGCCGTTTTGGTTATTTCATGATTCTCCTACTTATCCTACTAATCACACTAACATTATAAAGGCGAAAGTTAGTTTGTAAGTATGTATGTTTGATACTTCTTCGCGCTCAAACGGATGAACGGATATTGTTGACATTTGGTATAGCTTAACATATCGTCATGCTTTTTCTCCGAAGGGGCTGGCAGAGGTATATTCCAACACCTACACTTCGCTGGGCGATATTCAGTCCCAAAAGTGACAGAGGGCGAGCCTGGAAAAAATTGGTATGGAGGTAGCTTACACCTAGGATTAACACATACCTAGGCCACTTTTTACCTGCCAGTAATCGCGGTATTACTGGCAGGTAAAAAGTGGCCTAGGTACAGCTAGCAATGCATGAGTGTGTTCACATGTACTATCTTGATCATTCAACACTGGTTGTCAATCCAAACTATTTGGCTCAGTCTAATTTTATTTTTCTTTCAGAAAGGAATAGATAAGAGTTGTTCTGTAGGAAAGTTGCGTGGTTACAGTTGGGACTACCTGCTCGCTGGCTCGACGATTTTGTAAAGTGGCAGTTAAATCTCCCACCAGATTGGCGCAGCACCGGGATAAGGAACAAACAGAGGGTTTTTGCTCAACAATGAGTGATAATAATGATGATTTTCTTTAATCTTAAAATAATAATTTAGATACTTTTGCCAATACTGGCATGTAATAATTCCATCATAAATAAATAAGTAAATATTCGATACATTTTTGCACACAGGGTCGTCTGACCTCAAAACTAATAACACTATAACTTGTTATACTATTAACACTTTAACTTATTGTTATGATTCTGTGCCTAAACTAAGCAAAGCTTGTACTACGGCTGCCAGAGATTGATGTATATACGAGTACATATTTTTTTAAACACATTTACTTAAATATATTTTAACACCCAGACATAGAAAAAACACACATGTTCATCACATGAATGTTTGGTTTAGAAGGCAGGTTCACTACCAACTAAGCCACCCAAGCAGTTTGCCCTAAATATCATTAAATCATATTTAGTAAAATCAAATTATACCCTAAACTATACGCTTCAACGAAAACGAAAATAAAAGAAAGCCCTCGAGGCGCCCTCATGATGTGTGATTACGAAACACTCTTCATATTATTATAAAAAGTTGTTGTAAGTCGATATGCCAATTTTGTATGATTGTTTCATTCATTGTTCCATCCATTCATCAATTTCAGCCAATCGCTGAATTGACTAACTTTTCAATAACAACTACAACCAATCAACTTCAAGTCCTACTTGCTCCGGGTTTCCGTGAAGCATAAGGGCGCGCTCCTCTCCTCTGATTTCTGGACCAAAGAGCTGACCTGAAGAAAGACCCCGGAAACAATGGTTTTAGAAATATTTTAGCATATGTGTGAGGTCTAACCACCGGCGATGAACGAACAGCAAGTAAATAAATGTCATTAAAACAACTCAATCGCTCGGCGAGTTGGCGAGTATCGCCGAGCGAGTGTTTTTCACACATTTATATATCGCTTGTCGCTTATCGCTGGCGGTCGCACAACTGCCTTAGTCTGTAAAGTATTTTTTAATATGGGCCCTAGTTGTTATTCCATAACAACCAGTGTCAGAAATAAATGGTTTTTTGTTGATCTTCTTTACTAAATGTTGCAAATGATGTGGGAATCTCCTTGGCAGTATTAAATGTGTTAGACCACCCGTATCGTTTCCAGTAGTAACATATTTGAAATGTCATTCGGGTTATGTCGGAATTTTAGCCCACCCTTTTACTGGGTTCCGCGTAGAAGCAATTTTATACTTAGGTAACCACAATTATGAACCAAATGTAGAGTAATTAAACTGTTAGTTCTGGCGCCACATCTGCGAAAATTATTATAAGGGAACTATTTCAAACATCGTTTGTTGCAAAGTTCCTATACTCTATTTACTTTGGCATGGTGCGAGTGACAACCGCTTTTATTCGTTTTACCCGTGTTTACTGGTTAATTCACTAGAGTTAGTGATGAGTCCGTATTTCAGTGTTGTGATATTTAGAGTACTACTGAAGTAAAACTTATGAGTCTATTTATACTAGTAAGTCATGATTTGTAAATCGCAGCAACTATCAAGGATGAAAAGAAACTACAACTCTCATGTCACTCGCACCATCTTATAATGAAAATAGTATACCTTCCTACTACCTTTTACTACTTAACTGTACCTGTATAGTAGGTACCAATTAGGAGTCAAAGTCGTAGTTATTTTAATAAATAGATCTTTAAAAACCCTTTATTGTACTTAACAAAAAGATTGGAATGGAAATAAAATTACCGATTAGTACCACACTCCCTATTGCATAGGGAAATGTCTACAACAAGTAGCTATTGACGGGAACACAAAACATAACAGATAATGTACCTAACTGAGAGTAACACAATAAAACAATAATAATTATAACTAACACAACACAATGTAAGTTATATTTAAACAAAAGAGCATTAAGAGAGATGATAATAAAACAGTAGGTACTTAATAACTTAACTTCATTTTCCACTAAAAACAAAAAAAGTCTGTTCCACTTAAGATTTCCCAATTTCGCTCACTCAACACTAGTTCGCCGTCCGAGCAATATAGAGTGACCTAACTAATTACGATTAAAGATAAACTGCAAGTAATGCTTTACACAGCCCCATTACCTATCTAGCTCAACATTACATTAGCCTAGGCCAATATTAAGTGATTAAAATGTTTTACCGGCTGCGCCATTACTGATGGAAGTTCGCCGAAAAGATGCTCGTTTACGATAACCATTACATAAATTGGTATTTAAATGAGTTTATAAACTGTGCGATTGTATCGCTACTGGTGTTAGTTGTAGTTTTTATTTAGGGATGATGAAGTCGGTGTGGCCGGTTGCCGGAGTGATTGGACGGATGTGCCGGACTTTCTGGATGTTGTAGACAAAATGCCGGTAGAAAAAGGAGACTATAAAATCTGAATCAGTCGATGCCTATAGTCGATGATGTTGTTAAATGTTATAAAAGCATTTTTATATTTAAGTCAACATTTTCAGATAGTACCTACTACTTACTTATAGATGCGAACCATTTTGTGAACATCGAATGTTAATAAATAAAAGCCCTCGATCTTATTTTTAGTCATTAGATTTGTTCTGTTACTATCATCCGCACAATACTTCCATTTAAATACTACGTACTAAATACCTCATAATTTTGCAACTTAATTCTAATCTAGCAGTTATTATTGATAACCACATTGCTAAATCCTAAAGTAACAAGAGCAAAAAAACGGTAGTTAAAATACAGGTGTCTTGTACAAAAGCCAGAAATACAGTAAGAACGAGTACGTATGCCGGATATGAGATAAAGATCGACCTCTATCTCATTTCTAATACTAAAATTATGCTATTTTCCAGCCTTGCTCAGGGCACTGGCTAATGCTGGTAATGGTAGCGTATATTACTGTTTAAGGCGAAGCTAACTGCTAAACACGGGTTGTTGAAATAAAGCAGAAAAAAGGTGTGCACTTACTTCAACGTTACCTATTTTATTAGACAGAAATATGTAAATTTACGACAGACCTAGTTGATTAAATAACCACTTGTAATAATGTGCTAATTCCTACTTAATTTATATGACTACTTCGCCACGACAAACATTTCATCTTCTAAAGTCTAAGCCCCTATATTATCAAGTGTCAGAAGCTTGGTTGTTATCGACTAATTTAAAATACGCATGTACCAATTGAGTTTTATAATGAAAGCTGTTTTTCCAACATTGGCAGGGTAATTATAAAGAGCTTACAGTGTAATGATACACCGTTATTGTTATTAAATGTACACGCAACGAAATTGTTTAAGGTGGCGGCTCTCAAAGTTTTGTTGTGCCCCTTTTTGTTGCCGATTTTATTGAAGCTTTACCAGAATTAGTACCTAATAGCTAATGTTTTAGTTTAGTATTTACTTACGTAGTTATGGAGAAGAGGCGAGAAAATAAGATTAACTACTGTATTAATGAACCTTTTGGAAATTTAATCAAAGATTGGATTAGAAATACAACCACAAAATGTTGGAACATAATAAACAAAGCAATTAACTATGCATTTAACCTACTAGAATAGCTATCTAACTTGCGTTGATACTCCATCTCTCGTAGCACTCGTAACGTCAAGCCCATCAAGGAGCAGTATCTCTCAATTTGACAAGCACTGGCTCCAAGCCTCAGTTTCTTGTATTACTATAATTCTGGCCAGATCGGAGAAATGGCTTAATTTTGTGTTTTACAGCTTTCTAACGAGGCCCTTGATTGTTAACAAGAAAACAGATTATTTCAATTAAAGTGGTATGTAATACACTAGATTGCGAGTATAGCATTTCATTATAGATAATAACTGATTTTAATTGAATCTTTATTTCAATTCAATTCTTAATTGAAATTGCAGTGGAACGGTACAGGTTAACATAATTGTATAACAAAGGATACAATGTAATCGGACAAAAGATTTTTAACTTTTGATGTTTTATAGAAGAAAAACTGAGCTGCAAGCCAGAAAGAAAAGACGTAAGACGAGTCAAGTCACGGACGGGACGCATTCAGTGTACTTTCATACAAAATATATAGAAGAGACGCGACGCAATAGATATAGTAGAGAAGACGGAGCGCGGACGGGGCGTGGACGTGACGGTGTACGTTTTGTGCTATTTCTCCGCTGCGTCCGTCTCGTCCACGTTCTCGTCCTACGTCCGTTTCTGTCTGGCCAGCGCCTAAGGGTAGCTTCATTTTGCTTTGCTCCCACCTTTTGCTGGCACTTCACTTGGCTATTTGTGTTATGGCCAGCATTTTATTGGCCGTTTACGCGTTATGTTTGTTTCTTAATGTTAATTGCGTTTAGCCGTTCATCCGTCCAATTTCAATATTCACTTGCAATCACAGTAGAAAATACTGATAATGACACTTTAATGGACTTAAAATACGTATATCTGATGTGCCATTTATTTTATCTATTGCCAAATTAAAGTCTGTCCAACTGTCCATTATTTTTAAATCAATTTAAATACAAATCGTTTTAGAAATAGCGTCTGTAATAGGTATATTGATTGACAATTTACCATAAAACAGATAAACGTCAGTTGCCGACCCAAATTATACCTTACAAATTGCGTTTTAAGATTTATTTATGTATGCGAAGTTGCAACAAAGTTGTACAAAGCAGACGAAATCCTACCCGCCACGAGCGCTCTAATCCCGGCAGGTAAACCAACAGTCCATCAAATTACAAGTACAAGTTATAAGAGGATTATGTTAAGGAGTTCGATGCAATTGAGATTGTTTCTACATTGTAAAACATAGATAAAATATGTCATTACGGAAATTGATGTAGATTTCACACATCGTTTTATGATGTGCTAAGTGAGACGCAGCCGCGCGTGCACTCGCCTTGATAAAAATCGTCGAATGCGATTGAAACTATAGTCGGAATAATCGACTTAAGCGTCAAACAGACAGAGGCGGCCTGACAAGGCGGCCTACTGTCACTGACTGTCAGCCGCAGCTCCAGCCGCGGCGACAACAAACTGCCGCGGCCATTGACAGAGGCGGCCGGAAGCGTCAGCAGTGTTGCCACATTGGGTTTTGAAAAGGCCTAGTTGGACAAGGTAGAACGGCTAGATATACCAAATTTTAGCATCAAAAGTGGTGCTAGAAAAAAGAGACTAAAAAATAAACACTTTTAACGGGGGAAAATCTGCATTTTGTGTTCGCATTTACATAGGTATATTTCGGGCAATTACAAATACATTACTTACAAATTGATTTTCGAAGAATGATCACGGTCCATACAAAATTAACCCAGCCCCGGCGCAAATTAATCATATCGAATAAATATAGTTGTTTTGTTATTTTATGTAGGTAAGTACTTACATAAATTTTCAGTAAAAAAAAATTATACAATATTTCTGTGGCTAAGTTACTAAAGTTGCCAAAGTTAAGATGTATTGTCGTTGACAACAAATGACGAAATGAAGAAGACAAACCACAAACCGATACGTAACTACCATCCCCCAATCGAACACGTTATATTTCGGTCGGACGAGGTTGGGCATGGTGTTCGTCTTGCCGGATTACAGAAATCTCACCAACTTCCAGTATGTCTGGTGAGTCGGGTCTGATCTCTGAAAGTAGGTAATTTTTTTTTACGAGGTATATAATAAAAAGCCTTTTAATCCATGCAAAAACTAAGATGCACACAAAGCTTAAAGAAAGAGAAAAAAAAGATAAGAAAAAAAAATGTTATTTACACGTATTTCACTTATTTTTGAAAAAAAAAAACAATTAATTCTAGATAATAATATTGAAGTTTGTTTGCCTGAACCCCTCCTCCAGTGAAGGTGAAGGCCTCCTCTAAAGAATACCATGTGTCTCTGTCTTGAGCTATTTGCGGCCAGCAGGTACCAGCTATTATTATCAGTCTAGTCTCGTACTCGTCAGCCCATCTCATGTGGATGTGGATGTGGATCTGCCTTTGAGACGTTTGCCGATTGGACCCTTCCACGTTGTTAGCCTGTTGGTCCATCTCTCGTCCTTTAGCCTCGCTACGTGCCCAGCCCGCTTCTATTTTAGTTCGTCACTTTGGTGGTTTCTCTAATTTTTGTGTGAAGAATTTTTTGCATCTTTTTAATATTGAGCATACGCTATCTATTCCACGTTTGGCAGGTTAAGTTGGACGTAAATTTCCAAGTTTGACATGCATAGGTTAAACAAGGTAGGAGGCATGATATCATGACTTCAGTTTTGATGTTTGTTGGCATGTTTTGAATATTTATTTTAAGGACCAGTACTTTTTCCAAGTATTTATTTATTTATTAAAATAAGTAGTTTCAGAAAATGTAACAAACTAATGCTAGTGGCTCTGTAAGCTGTAGAGCTCGAGGCTAAGTCTGTCTCGGCTGCAAGTTGCATTTTTCAACCGATTCTCATAAAATTTTGTGAGCAGGTTTGATAATTATGCCGATTTTATTTGCGTCGAGACAGTTCTTGGAATTTTCAAAATAGCGAAGATATGATTCGAAAAAATCATCGAACCTACACACAAAGTTTCAAAAGAATCGGTTAAGAAATGCGACCTGTAGACAAAGACTAAGGTTTTTATTTAGTAAGACGGAATTTGGACATACGAAAGTACTTTTGTCGAAGCATAGACGCTTCGCTTACTAACGCTCGCTCGGTCGAAAAACTAAGTTATTATTAAATTGTTAAAAGTCGGAATCTTCATCAAAATCTTCTTAAAATAATATCTACTTGCTGAAGTAGAGCAAGTTGATGGCTGATTGACATCTGCTTTTTTTGACAACTTATAAATTATTACAAAAACACAACATTAAAAATGCTAGATCTAGCCCGAAAAGTGCTAAAGTGGCAACATTAAACGTCATTCACCATTTGTCAACGCGGTACTAGAGATGAGCAATGAATAATTTTATTCAGTTAAATTAACGCGTTGAAAAAATATAACATTAACATCGTTAAAAAATATTCTTCAAAACGTTAATCGATAAAACCAATTTCCGGTTTGCATTTCTTAGAATTTAACGTCATCTATGAGAATATTGGTACATCATTCATTGATTGGGCCACAAAAGTCTTCGAATTGTTGTTATAATTATTATTATTATTTGTTTTATTTTATTATTAACATAAATTTAACTACAATTTAAACTAAATATGCCCTTAAAACCAATGTGGTTTGTCTAGGACAAACAGTTCTCACCCCTAATTAACTTAAGTAAGTATGCCATATTATGCCTAAATATAAATATTTAAAGAAACGTTGATTTATCGACCAAGCAATTTTAAACAACATGATAATTATTTTAAACATTTTATTCAAAATGTTTTTTAACAGTTATCAGTTTATTTTTTTTAACGTTTAATCCCATTTCTACGCGGTATCCGCGGCTGACGTAGCTTGTTGTAATAAGTGGTCAAGTGCAAGCCGGGCTCGCGCACTAAGGGTTCCGTTCCAGCATACCAAATAAAATACAAAAGTACAAGGTTGGTATCGAAAATTAGACAATACTAGAGTCTTGCGCAATTAGTAATTACCTAAACTTTTACAGTTATCTTTTCACAAACGTAACTTGATATATATTATAGTACTTTAAAAAAAATATATATTATGTACGTATTTCAGTCTCTGCCAGCCAAATTACGAGCTTTGCTTAGTTTGGGGTCAGATGACTGTGTGTGCAAAAATGTCTCGTTTTTTTATTTCAAACAAAGATAACTGACCATCACCTCATGTCTCTCACTCATCCGTCTGTCTTTGAAGGACAGGCAATCAGACGAAGGGACGGACAGAGGGCGTAAGCTTAATAATATGGTTCCGTTTACGACGTTAGGGTACGGAACCCCAAAAATGTTTCCGACGCGCGGCCAGCCGCCTGCAAGCCGCGTGGTGGCCGCGCCTGTGTGAAGACTCCCATACATTTCAATGAAATACAACTGGCCGCTCTGTCAGCCGCCGCGCCAGGCCGCCTCTGTGTGTTTGACGCTTTAATCGTACGTGAGTAATTCTCGTATCATAAAATCATAACATAGTTAAAATACGAGTATGTTATACTAACTGCGCCCCGCGGCTTCACCCGTGGTTAAAAAGTCCTATGTGCTATTCTAGACTATAATCTATCTCTGTACCAAATTTCATCCAGATCTGTTCAGCCGTTCTGGCGTGAAAGAGTAACAAACATCCATCCATCCATACATACAAACTTTCGCGTTTATAATATTAGTAGGAAGTAGGATAGAGTATAAGAATTGGTTAAAGCGGTTACACGACAGTCGGAAACAAAGATGATTACTTATGTAGTTAGTACCCATTCGATAACTCCTCCCTAATCAGAACTGCCAAGGAGTGGAACGCACTTCCTGCCTCGGTGTTCCCCATTAATAGATACAACCTGGGTCTCTTCAAGACAAGAGTGAATAGGCACCTCATGGGCAAGCGTGCTCCATCTTAGACCGCATCGTCACTTTTCATCAGGTGAGTTGTGGTCAAACGAGGGCCCATTAAATCATTAAAAAAAAAAAATTGTTGGTAACAAAATGGAAATAAAATGTTGGTCTAGATTATATAAAAATAGCCCTGTTGAGAGCAGACCTCTAAAGCCAGAAGTTGGCAGAGTACTTCATAAGTATAGGCGTAATTATAGTCTAGAGTTCTGCTTTGCAAAATATTTTTGTAAAAATACGTTTTCGTATCGTAGGGTACAAAAAGGTATTATCTGGTATTTAGAAACCAGCATGCATGCATAAGATGTGTGAGGTTCTTAAAAAGCGGGTCTTTTTAAGGGGATATTCCCAGAGTACTCCAAGAAAGGGTTTCAAAATGCTCCACAAAAAAAAACCAAAATAATTAATGATAAATTTGGATTCAATCTGCTCCATAGCCTTTTCAAACTACTCCGTGCTACTGGTTTCGTAAAATTAAATTAGCCATGTTGAATACATGGCTAATTTTATTTTACGTTTTTTCTCATTCATTTCCAAGCATTTTTTATTTAATTTACAAATACTGTTTCTATGTTTCATTTTACTCCAAAAAGCTGCCGTTCAGTCAGCTATGGGTAGGTACATACCCGTATTTTATTATCATAAATCAAGACCTACTTTGGCGTCGCTCCGCCATCTTACCAAGTAAATATCAATAAATCGTTTTCGATTCTTTCCTATAACTTGCTCTCAAACACTTTCTGAGTTGTAACAGTAAAGAGAATCCGGTAGAAGCAACGCCAGTCGTAAAGGCTTAACAAAGATTTCAATCTAGTATTCTCAGAGCATGATGGAATCCGTATCGGTTTGACAGCATAATAAACGTGTAGCAATGACTCGAGACGGTGTAGAGCAGTTGTAGAGATGAAACGGAACGAACTTTTCAAATGTAAAATTGAGCCACTTTGCGTTCTATTGTAATAGAATTGATAGTTTGCTTATTTATTTTAATTTCATTTACTTATTGCCATATGCAATGCTGCTTAGTGCTTAGACTAATTACAAGTAGGTACAAAGATCCTGTAAGGGCGCTGCAAAATAGGTTTAAATGAGTATGTATTTGTAATCTTACAAAATAGTTTTACATCAAATCTTACACAGTAATAATCTATCATACTCAATCCATAGCTAGTTTTAACACAAGTAATAAAATATTTAAATTATAACTTTACATACTTATTTCATTAAATAGAAAATACAATGCATTCTTGTCTAAATAAATCTAGACTACAACTATATATGTACATTTATTTAACTCACTTAACTGTATTTATACATAGTTTGTGTTGTGTTTATTTACCATTTATCTAGCATAAAATCTTGTATACTATAGCAGGCCTTTTCTTTAGCTTTGTTTTAATTGTGTTTTTGAATAAGTTGTGTTTATTAAAATTTGTCTTAATCTGGAGGTCCCGCCAAGTCAAGCTTATTTAAGCACAGCCGTACCATCCTTTCTCGAAGCCATGCAGGTCATTTTCAACCCCCCTAGTATTAATAAATACAGGTATTGAAATCTACTTGTTTAATGTTGTAATATCTTCGTGTTATATTTTCAGCATCATTTCCATCCTACTTAGGTATTCCACTTATGTGGGGTTGGCACGGAAGTTTTGTGTATTCTTTTACATCAGATGTATGAATATTACTTTGTAAAAGTACTTATGTAATAGTATATATAATTACAAACAAAATTGCTCATTCCTTTAAATTATGACAAAGAATTCCCTTTTAACTTAGATTTCGTTTGTCCAGGCAATAGGTTGTCGAGTTTCGGCAAGTGGAAGAACTACGCGGTTTTGGACACGAGGTTATTCAGTTGCTTCTCTACAACAACTACTACTTATATATAAATCTACACAAACCCAGCGACTGTCTCGATCAATATTGTATAACTGGGCAGATTAGCTCGCACTCTGTGCTTTAGATAAATGGTGGCTATGCAAATATGTTTAAGGAAATGGTACTATGGAATCGAGTTAATTCTCCAGCGATACAGTACTGGTCACGGAGTCGATCCTTAACTATGACCTGCCAGCTCGCCCGTCAGAGGTAATCGAAGTTCTACACACAATATCTGACACGAATTAGGTGTTACTTTGCACTAGTTTATATTCAAGTCTATGTTTAAAATTATATCTATTACATAACATTAAATTTTCTTTGCAGAAGAAAACACTGTTTCATTTTGGACACAGGTTTTAACGTAGTAAAGTACGTATTTATTTGAAGCTATTAATATTTGATAATTTATAATAATACCTTTCAAAAAAGAATTTTGTATTGCATTGTAATGTAAACTAGAAAATTACGCTTTGAACACGTGGTCCGACAGGTTAGTCTGATATTTACTGATGCTGAAAACGCTTAGAATTTATAGAAACGAAAAAGAATCGTTAGCGTTGAACTACTCAGCGAAATTATTGTAAACACCCAAACAAAAAACAAATGAGATAGGTACCCATAGTTCGTAAAATTTACCCTACCTCATTTGTTTTTACTGTGTCTTTACAGAAATTTCGTTTTGTCTTCTACGATTCGGTGTTCATTTACAATTATTGCGAGACATAATTTCAGCACAAAACAAACGTAAACTTTATCACCAAAACACTTCATTACTCATTCGCCGTACTACGCACTACAATTGTCGTCTCAACCAGCTAATGTCACAGTTTTAGACATTTATGATTAATCGAATAGCAGCAATCAACAATAGTGATCAGTAGTACACGGAACGGCGCGGGATAAATTGAAATTACTGTTTCGAATGGAATTTATCATCGTTTGCCTCTCAGATTAAGGGCATATTAATTTTATTCAAAGTGCGCGGGCGCTTCGGGCGCCGGGCACGCGAACAGAGTGACCATGGCTTGGGAAAAGCTAGTCTGTATCCGAGGGTTAGCCCGAAATGTTCGAAATGTTTTTACGCTGATCAATGAAGAGTTTTTTTTTTCATGTCAGTGAGTTTACAATAGATTATTGTATCTATATAGATATAGATACAATAAACAGTGCTACATTTTTTTACTCCACTCTTTTTTACCTGAAATTAAACATATACATACATTGTTGGCATTCAAAATTTGAGTAACCACAAATTGTTACTAATTTTATTTAGCATGCCGCATGTTTATAATGCATAAGCTATCACTTCAAAATTAAAATAAAAACTACACAATAAAAAGCTTTGGATACTAGATAAGTTGCATTCGTTTTCAAACGATAATATTTCTTCAATCGCAACGTTCCACCATCAGCTGCTGATTGGGAGAAATACGAACTATTTAAATGTCACGTGATGCAATTGTCAACTCGTTTAAACAGCAACTAACGTACGAGCATTAGCAAATGTAGAAATAGGATCTTTTTGAAGCGATCGCAATTTGTTTAGCCCTATTCACAGACCTCCCCTGATAATACTCGTGACCAAATGATGGTCACCATCCGGCTAGCAGCAGGAGGCAAAGGCCAGAGCACACTGCTGCGAACTTTACGGCCCCAGTTCATAGTATGATACCGTGTAAATAGCACTCCAGAACTAGACGATTTCAAGTTTAAAATCACAAATTCCTGATAGTTTAATTAATGGTATTCAAAGACTTAATCCCCTGCGGGATCGAAAGGAATGGAAAGGAACGTGCGCTTACATCCAGTGATATATTATACTAAAATTAATCGTAACTAAGCCAAAAATCGAACTTAGAACCTCCTATTACCTAACCAGCCTAGATAAGCACAAATTAGGTATATTATTATATATTATACACAAATTAGGTATATATTGAGGACTAACGAAGAACATATTCTAATACAGTCCTATACGCTGACCAGTACGTATTTACTCATCGACATGAAAAATATTTGACTTCATGAATCAATCAATATATCAATAAATCAATCAATCATTTATTTATAAGACAAAATAAAAAAAAATACATAATAACACCTGCGCGACCAACGGTTTTTTGAGCCCATTTTTCCAAGCACTTTAGAAGCCTTTGAAATTAATTTCATTTCCAATTAAGCTTTAATTTGGCATATATATGCAAGTTCGGTGACAGTAAGATACCACCGAGTTGGTCCTCTATTCTACTAAACCAATTGTTTAAATATTACGAGTATAATACAATACAATACAACTTTATTGTACACAAAAAACTACATGAAAAATCTTATAAACTAAAATACATTTTCCGACAGTACAAAGGCGACCTTATCGCCTAAAACGATTGTTAATAAATTAATGAATTGCTATAAGTATATTACTTTATTGTTAATGAAATTGCCTCAAAATTGTCACTTTTAACACTTCAGTTATTTTTAAACTGTTAATGAATTCGACAACGTTAATAGTTAGTTCACGGTTCAGTTCTACTAAACCAACGGGCTTAGTACAATCGATCTGATGATAATTGTAACAACATAATTTAAAAGCTTGAAAAATCCTAAAGCTTTTTTGTCTTCTTGCTCCATGACTCACATTGCGTGTTTCCATCTAGTCGGCATTTCTATCCTTCGAAATAGTCCAATATTTCATGCAGACCTGCGCTTGCGTTTATTAATCATTTCCAGTACAAAACCAGATTACCGCGATAACGTTTAGCAAAATACCTACTAATTTCATGAGTCACTATCTCTGGCAACTCTTAATCAAATTAAAATGTAAATCGCTGGCAAATGTAACTGATATTTAGACCAATTAGTTGTTTCTTAACTGGCAGTCGGAATGAGATAGTTACGCTCTTTGGAAGAGCTTTTGTAAGCTTCAAGTTTTTTTTAAGTTGTTGGAAAATAGGCGCCACGTATCTGCGTATTTGCATTAACAATGGTACTGTTATATTGACAATACTTATTCCTTATATATTACACATTAATAAATATTAATAATTTTAAGTAATAAATAATAATAAAGCTTGTTTATTTCCGTATTAGAATTAAATTCTTTACATTTACTGATAAATAAAAGTACATCAATCATAATTAATTTAGAAATAATAAAACGAAACGTTGACGTTAAAAACTATTTTTTTCTCTTTAGATCTACCTCTAAACCGTTTTGTGATAGAACCGATGAATTGAAATGTATTTACAGCTTTTTTTTTTTCTATACCTATAAGGACAGATTCTTTATTCCTGACACCAGAGGGCCTAGACAAGTTGCAACCGCTTCCTAGAGATTCTGTTTCTAGAATCACTAACGCTCGAAAGCTAACTGCAGATTTTACAGATGGATAGACGAGTTGACAATATCACGATACGATCACGTGACAATTTTTATGCTCGTATCCAATCCAATTCAATCCAATCAGCAGCTGACGTTCGCAATTCTGAGAACAGAATCACTTCGATGCGATTCCAACTTGTCTAGGGCCACACAAGTTACAAACAAACGCATAATAAGTCAAGAACAGGCGGTTTATCGTTAGGAGCAATTTCTTTACACATAGGTATCCAGGCATGGTTGATAACCATTACGGAACTTAATCGTGGTAATATCACATTAAGTACCTTGTAGGGTCTAAACGCCATAGTTTTTTAGTACATTACATTTACGTTTTAGTCCAGTTACATGACCTGCGGCCACGTCGTGTAAAACGGATGGCTCTATTAGTTTGAAGACACCTTAAAATGCCAACTAAGATATTTGATATGCGCTTGTATAAGACATTAAGTTTAATAAACGATGGTGCTATCTTATGAAGTTAACTAATTATTTACAAATTGTTGTGAACTTTTCACGATTTGAACATGCGTTGATTGTAATCTGAGTTAGGCGGTTTGCACATTGGTATACGCTAATGTTGCGCGGGATGACCAGCATAATCTACCTCGTGCGGAGAGGCGTAGTAGGTGTTTTTTGTGGACTGCTATAGTTCGTTAGATACAGCTTCACACACAGCGAGACATCCATCACGATGACATTTTTTAAATTTCAAAAATGTCAAATTTACTTTTGATGTAATGTCATCTTGATGGCTGTTCCGCGGATCAAGCTATGTTTAACGAACTTTAAAGCTGTTGGCCACTGTTGTGGCCCCTACAGCGTATCAGACGTTAGGCAAGCGCAGGTGTAGTCAGAATGTTTTACCGCGTGTGTGTTTTATACATACTGTGATAATCCAGTACAGCGTTGGAAACGCGGTCCTGAGCACCATCACGTAGAGCAGTGTAAGAACCGCCTTATGTTGAACTTTATTAAGAATAGCGCCCTTTATAAAGGACGTACGATCATGGCGATGGGAAAGTAGGATATCTAAATTAGGTTATCTAGATTGATCGGGAATGTTCGCGGTAATAGTTGCCGCGCTCATTTTCGTCACAAATAAGCTCGAATAAGGGCAAATAAGCGTGAACAACGAGTTAGGATGTAAGTCAAATCATGACAAAGTAGGGCCTCTAGGCAAACACTAATTAAACTAGATAAAACACCAATGGCCTTATAGACGTAGCTTAGGTTGACAAACGATATTTTACTTCTGTGCAAAGCATCGATAAAATATGCACTAGGCACCTAGGTACCTACGAAGCAATTTCGAGTTTCAAGGTATTCGTTTTTAATATTTTAAGGTTCCTTTGATGTTCTATTTTTTTATTTAATAAATAAACACCAAATCCAGTTTTAAGGTAGGTTCAGTTATTTTCGTGTGACGTAGAAGTTAAATAACACCTGAGCAACTTTTAAAATATTTGAATTACTTAATAAGTTGATATGAAAGTATTTAGTATTAGACACAATTTTATTATGGAAACTGACGCGGTTTCCACACATTATAATGTAGATACAATTTCCTTAATTTTTTTAAATTTTATAATAAATTTTAAAACTCAAAAAAAATCGTAAATAGCCTGAAATTAAAAATTAATTAACCTGAATTCTTTTATATTATTTTATCTAAAACAAATTGTATGTATATTTCAGGGAAAATATGGTACAAATTCGTGATTTAAAGAGGGTTTTCAACAAAGTAACGTCTGATCCATTCAAGTATTGTAATCTTCAATCTTACAAGTCCGTGGTCCGAGACTCCTCACCTAAACTAGCGTCTATTAGTGATATAATGGGCCCGAGATAACGTCTAAGCGTGGCCCAGACGTCAAACGTAGTCTAAACGCACAGCTGATGGTGCTTTCAGACTAGCGATTTTCTAAGCTAACCATATAACATTATTAAAAAAAAAACAACCCTAGCTGCAAAATGTCGTACCATATGTCACTTACACTATCAAGACGAATTAAAATGACATGTCGAAAAACATCAAGCTGTTTTTAGGCTGTAAGGCGTGCCAAAGAAACGTCATACGTATACACTTGAAAAATATAACCCTCCTTCTTGCACAGTCGTGTAAAAAGTAAAAGCTAGTGTCTATAAACACTATCGGTTATACGCGGTTATGCGATTTCTTAGGGGCTCTGTACCCAAAGGGTAAAACGGAACCCTATTACTAAGTCTCCGCTGTCCGTCTGTCTGTTTGCTGTCCGTCTGTCACCAGGCTGTACCTCATGAACCGTGATAGTTAGACAGTTGAAATTTTCACAGATGATGTATTTCTGTTGCTGCTATATCAACAAACACTAAAAAACTGAATAAAATAAGTATTTAAGGGGTCTCCGATACAACAGACATGATTTTTTTTGTCTTTTTTATAGATAACGGTACGGAACCCTTTGTACGCGAGTTCGACTCGCACTTGGCTGGTTTTTTTACATGCATGTCATCTTTTGTCATAATTCACAATTATGAAAATATTAAATGAATTATAAAAAGTATTGTAAAATTGAAAAAACGCTGGTCTAAAAGCACCTTTAAAGGGAAAGCTTTATTAAGCCCTACAGACGGCGTAAATGACAGATTTAATGCCTACTAATTAAGAGATCTTAGATGTTGAAGAGAGGTGTGGGTTGATTTGATTAAGGTGGAAGTGAAATAGGTTATATCTAGTCTGCGTGTCTATCACAGAAAACAGGAAATCATTTAAAGTAGGTACGTACGAGTACGTGAAATATAAAATAGTCAATTTAAATGAAGTGATGTTTGTATATTTCATTTTATATGCTAGTAAAAGAATAAATGATGTTAATTGCATACTATTTTGGAGCGTCACGCGCCAAATTAGTATGCTAGTTAAATTGCTTACTATAAATTAATAAAGCCAATTTGTCTCCTTTATAATAATCTATATTTAAAAAATTCAAAGTCCTGACTGACTGACTGACTGACTGACTGATATATCAACGCACAGCCTAAACCGCTGGTCCTAGAAACGTGAAATTTGGAGGATATGTTCTTTGTACAGTGTAGGCATCCACTAAGTAAGGGTTTTTCGACATACTACCCCTAAGGGGGGGAAATGGGGGGTTGAAATTTGTATAAAACTTTTTATTCTCTGGGTTGATTGACTCAAAAATTGGTACAAATACTCTTCAACTAAAATTATGAGACACGTGTATCACAGTTTTTCCAAAATCGTCATCATCATCATCATCCACCAACAGAATCTAATAGGGCTTCTTTTTACTCTGAAAACTTTGCAGAGAAAGTAATAGCCCACTACAAACGACGCTGTTATCATTCTTAGATGTTCGACTGTCTGTATGTCTGTGAGCTGATTATCTAAGAAACTATAAAAGCTAACGACTTCAAATTTGGCACACGGTAGTGGCTACGTATAGAAGTTACAATGTGTATTAAAAGTGTATGTTGGTACGAGTAGTTGGGGTCCGAAAGAGGGATTACAAAAAGAAACCCTAGCAAAATAGTCATGTGGGGAATCGTTTGAAAGGTCTTAACTTAAGCATTTAAAAACGTTTGTATGCAATTTTCTGTACGTAATGTTTTTTTAACCGACTTCAAAAAAGGAGGAGGTTCTCAATTCGACTGTGTTTTTTTTATGTTTGTTACCTCATAACTTTTGACTGGGTGAATTGATTTTGATGATTTTTTTTTGTTTGCTAGATCATACTTTAGTAGTGGTCCCATATAAAATTTATCCAAATCGGTCAAGCAGTTTTTAAAATATCAACAAAAGTCTAAAAATTTTTGACATGGATGACAGGAAGTCGGTTTTTTAATATTCCGCAGACCTTTCATGCTTTGCATGGCAAAATAAAGTGGAAGAAGGAGAATAAAAATGAGAAACCTGTTGAAATTAGGAAAGAATACGCTCTAGATAGAGTATAGTATCTATATACAGTTCACCCGAATAACACCAAGTGTTAGGTACCATCTTCGCTCACTTTGGCACAAGATTAGGGGCATATCATCCTACGACGATTTCCCTGTCTGCTGAAGGTCTGCCACCACACTGACTGGTGTGGTTTCCGAATGAGTCTGTGTTTATGCTGAGGATCCCTCTAATATATCTAACAACACTGAACTACCCCTTCGAGTTAAAAAGAGTGCAGTTTCCCCTCGAAGTCTGCTTTGCCATGACCATAAATAAATCTCAAGCCAAACTCATAGTTTACTAAAATGCTTTTCACACGGTTAGTTATACGTGGCTTGCTCCAGAGTAAGCTCATGGAGCAGCCTGGTGTTTCTAAATAAGAAAAAAATATGGTTTACAAAGAAATACTGAGGTAGGTTTTCGTTGTAAACAAAATTAATTGTCAATTATCTACTTTTGGTTGTCTCCTAATTTTATCTTTTCAGACACGCTTTAAGCTCTCTTGATACCATACTACTACTACTACTACTCTCATTCCAGAGATAGTTTAGTTAACTAAATAACTTCGTCCTTATTGCTCTGCTTATTATTATATATCTTATATTATTATCTGCTTATTTTGTCAGTTTGTGTATTCAATTGAGAGCGAGTGTGACCGCTTATAATATTTATTTCTAAAGTTAAATTCGTCATTCATTTCCTGTAAGCCACGCGGGCGAAGCCGCGGGCAGAAGCTAGTTATATATAAAGTATGTTTACCAATTTTAATCGAAAGTTTTTGCGTAGAGGAGAAGAATCATAATAGTTAATAAATTGGCCTTGTAAACTAGGTACAATATTAATTTTTATTATCAATTGGCTGTAAATTCTCCAGTAAATGTAAAATAAAAAAGAAAATAAAATAAATAAAACAGTTTTGATGTCTAAAAATAACGATCAGTCAAAATTAATAATGCCATTCAAACGCTAGAATCTTTGAACCTTTGTATAAAACTGAACACCGCCTCCCAGACTAATGCAGGTTCGCGTTAATGTCTTTTATCTGATTTTTGGAGTTATTTATGGCTGGTTATCGGTAGACGGGGAAAGGAATGGAACCTATTGAGATAAGGGAGTGCTGTTAAACGATTTAACGGCCGGTTTGTTTTTATTCGGCGCTCGGACAAATGTTTGACTTGTTGTCGATAAGCTACTTCAATTATTTCTTTAATTTGTCGGAAACAGTCGATAGATACGTGTAAAGTAGTGATAGCTCCAGCACTTAAAGTGTAAATTAAAATATCACTTAATTTAGTGATTATCAAACTATGGTGCCACAGTAGAAGTTATTCAGAATTGAGTATGAGTGCTTATAGTGCTTAGTTGTTTAGGCTAAGTCTAACTTTAAATAGAATAACCACAATCATGAGTTTAAAACACCTTAGCGCAAGCAATGGGGTATGCTGATAACCAGCTCTGCGTGGATCTCTTCTAAGCTCTACTCCAATTGCCAAAAGAATAATGATACATTATTTGGTATTGGCATAATGTTTTGAGTTTAGTTTTCTAGTTTTCTTTATCGTGTAATCTGTTTTAGCAATAAATATCTTCATAGCTTTGCACTAGGATCCCTGAGTTAGGTATTTATGTGGACCACACACGTAGACAAATTAGCATTGACCTTGACCTCAAAAATGATAAATTAAATCGTCTCAAATCGTTTAAAGATATCGTTTCAACAATAAATATATTTAAGTATTTTTTATTTTAAATTTCTTACTTTTAAGAAAAACATAAATTTAAAGTACTTAGAACAGCGGGATCAGTTTCCAAAATCTTATTTTTTTGTAGCCACAGATATCAGGATCAGTGGGTAAAATATTAATTTGTTTCTTTGATGGAACCCGATCCCGGGATCGGTAAAGATAATTAAACCGCCGAGATTCTTGGCTATTGGCTAATATAATACCGGGATCGGTGGAGACAAACAGACTGCCCCTAACAGGAATACGAATCCGGTACCTTCTACTTGTAAGACAGACGTCTTCCAACTAAGCTAGTAGAGTCGACAAATACGCGGCAGACATTCTCAGGTTTCAGCATCTCGGTAGCGTCTGCTATCTGGCTTGCTTTCAACAGTAAGTAATTGCAAAGGTCTAGATGGCCGGCCATTGTGGTCCGGCTGGCATTTCACCCGCTTGAGAAACTATCCTGGCATTTAAAGTTTATGCGGAATCCTACTTCATAATTGCTCTTGTTTGGACAATCTTAATAATTAGGAAGAGATATCATTGCAATCAATTGTTTTGAGTTCTGGGTTGAGTTCAACTTGAGTTCTGGGGGGCAATACAGCTAACCTTAGCCGACACACAAAATCGGACGGGGGAACGACTTAGTATTACTAATGTCTTACAAACGTGCCAGCTAGACTACTGGTGACTTGTTTCGAAGCGTTAGTGCTCATGAGCCATTGCTCGTCTGTTTTTTAAGTCTTACGCAAAGTCAATGATTTTGTTGTTCTAAACAACATCCTTAAAACCATCAAAACCCACATCCGTTATATCATCATCGTAGTCGCAACTGGAAGACGTCTACTGCTGGACAAAGACATAACTTATCGTCACGCCTTTCCCAAAAGGCGGCTGGCAGAGGTGTAACACAAAGTCAAAGTCAAAGTCAAAATATTTATTCACTTAAATAGGGTAAGTACATAAAGTTCTTCAATATAAAATTTAGTTCTGCCTATTTGTCAGATAACCTGACATGTGAATATGTTAAAATTAATATAATTATAATCGAAATATTAGTTTATTAAAATTATTAAAGTTATGTCAGTCAATATCAAATTTAAAAATTATATAATATTATTAAATTTATTTATTTTATATATAGTATTCTAAATTAAATCTTATATTAGGTAACAATATTATTTTAAAAAGTCTTTAATACAATAGAAGCGTTTGTCTAATAACCATGTTTTTAATTTCCTTCGGAAGATTCCGTAGGGTAGGTCTTTAAGGGTCGAAGGAAGCTTGTTAAATACAGAGATGCACATCGCGTAACAATTCTTTCTACATACTGCCAATCGAAGCGCATGCTTGTGGACCAATCTTAGTCCGTTCCTAGAATTGGAAGGGTATAAATCCTTGGCAGTGGTAAACAAGTCAGGGTGGTTACGCACAAATATTGCTAATTCAAAAATATACATGCAAGTCAGGGTCATAATTCGCAGTTCTTTAAAAAATGGCTTACACGACTCATGTGGACGAATGCCTACTATAGCTCGTATACATCTTTTGTGTGATAAGAACGCTTTCTGTATTGCCGTTGAGTTACCCCAAAGAAGAAGCCCGTACCGTAACACAGAGCTCACATGGCCATGATATGCCAGTAACACAGTTTGTCGCGATGAAGATTTCCTAAGCTTATTTAGAACATGCACAAATCTATTTACTTTTGTACACACATTACTTATATGCTCCTTCCAATCTATATATTGGTCTACAGTAATACCCAGGAAGCTCATCTTATTTGTCTCTTTAAGTAAAATATAATTATACCGTACATGTCTTGCAATAGGTTTTGATCCTTGCGTTAGAAACTGAAGATAGTTAGTCTTAGTCAAATTCACTTTAAGATTGTTATCATTTAGCCATTCAATAACTGATTTAATAGTATTATTTATTTCAATGTCAAAATTTGTGATTTGTATGTCACTTGTAATTAGTATAGAAATATCATCAGCGAATAATGTACATTTATAACTAGTAATGTCAGGTAAATCATTTATGTATAAAAGAAATAGTAGAGGTCCCAAGACGCTTCCCTACAAACATCTACATTTCGTCGGACGATATTCAGTCGCAAATGAGACAGGAGGCCAGCCTATCGCTATACAACGGGCTCCAGTCATGTTGCAGATGACGTAATAATACGCATATATGTTCATACAATGAACAAATTGGTGCGTACCGTCGGCTGGATTTGAACCCGCTCCCTCTGGCTTGTGAGGCGGACCTTTTCCAACTAGGCCATCATCGCTGGACAAAGACAACCACCATTAAATTCTATAATGACTGGTCTTGTGCTTACCGCATCCAGCTTTCCACATCTTTATAGTTTACACCAATATTCTGATTAATCCTCATTTTTGTACCGAAATCAAACGGAGCAAGTTTTGACATAATAAATTATTAACTTTCTTTATTAGCGATCAATTACAAGTACTACTATTTACTTTACTTACTTTTTATTTTTATTCTTCACGTATTACCTAATTTTCAGATATTTTTATAAAAATGACTTGCCAGAGACATTCAATGTTAATTATGGTCCATACATATTTCTGATTCTGATTCGTTATAGCTAATAATCTTAGACTGATTTAATCTACCGATTATAAACATCGGGCCTATAGTTTTTTAAATTAATTCTTATAGGTGCATTACCCACAATTAGTCTCCATTCTCAACAGGTGTTCCAACTAATAACGACATTTCACTACGTTAAGTTACCATGCGGAAAATAATCGAAAACTATTAATACTCGTCACTGCAGTTTATAGAAAATAAAGCCATTTTTCTTGTGGTAATTTCTATATAGAAACGCATTTTGCTGGCGGGGATGAATGGAAATATATACAAGCTACGATCAACAGTATTTATTGCGAGAATCTACCAGAGCTGTGGGTTGAAATGACAAATTATTTCAAGGAACAAAGTCAACAGAATACATTGATCGAGAATACAATACAATACAATACATCTTTATTGCACACCAAAAATACAAAGTAAAACAAACATAAAGAGAATATTAAAAATAAAATATCATTCGGCAGTACAAGGGCGGCCTTATCGCTTAAAGCGATTTCTTCCAGGCAACCTTTGGATGGACAGGACAGTACGAAATATGACAAACGGTCGGTGGCATACATAAATACTAAATAATATATAAGTATATATAATAGCATAAATAAGCATAAATAATAGTAAACAAATAAAACATAGTAAAAAAAAATAAAAAATAAAAAATATCTACACAAATACCTTTAGACACATATAATACATAAATTAATATATAATTTGTACACAAATATAAATAATAAATATATACATATGTATGTACCAATTAACAAAGATAAAGATAATGTTTAAAAATAAGATTTTTGAAAATGGGCAATGATTCAGCCTGTCTGATGGCAACAGGCAACTCATTCCACAGCCGGACAGCTTGAATGAGAATGAGGGTTTTTCGTTTTTTATTTCACCAGAGTGCGCCAGATAAACTTCAGGTGTGGAGAACTGTCAAAAATATTTTTATTTATATATGTATTTATATTTATATATATGTATTTATATTTATATGTATTTATATTTATATATTTATATATGTTTATTTATGTATAAACTTCAGGTGTGGAGAACTGTCAAAAATATTTTTATTTGTACTAATTTTCGTAACGTTAATTACTTTCTTTTTCTCATAATCACTTTGGTTTGGATTTCAACAGTTTAATTCTACTGCAATAGGAAGAGCGCACAGGCAGACCAATGGGCGGTGAGTGCATCCTCTGCCGATATTCAGAATAATTTTGAGATGCTCGTCGTCGGTCGTCTTGTAAGTCTCCTATGCTAAATTAAATTGTACTTAATTCTGAAGATCTAACAAATTAAAAAGATCTTAGAAAAATAAATAAAGACTTCCCGTCATCACAGGTCATCACACCCTCCTGTACAGGTCGCTTTTCTCAACCGATTCTCCTGAAATTTTGTGAGCAGGTTCGATAATTATACTATCTATATTTATTTATTAAAAAACTAGCTGCGCCCCGCGGTTTCACCCGCGGTTAAAAAGTATCCTATATGCTATTCTAGACTGTAATCTATCTCTGTGCCAAATTTCATCCAGATCTGTTCAGCCGTTCATGCGTGAAAGAGTAACAAACATCCATACATCCATTCTTACAAACTTTCGCCTTTATAATATTAGTAGGATCATATTTCCATTTTTTTTTAAATCCAAAATCTGACTTAAGATAAATAATCTATATACTCGTAACTACTGAACCTACCCACAAAAATTCAAAAGAATCGGTTAAGAAATGCGACCTCTAGAGGAAGACGAAGATCCGACCAGAGATCCAGACAGAATTAGGGACATACGAAAGTATTTTTTTCAAACCTGAAGAGAGTCGCTTCGCTCGCTAACGCTTGCTCAATAGATAAAAAAATAATCAGTAATACCTAAACTACAGAGTTATGCGGTAACAAAAAAAAATACCGCAGAATTCCAGATTTTTTAAATGTCGGTAATTATTACGTGTACTATAATAAAATTAATATTAACTCCACGAAAACGCTTAAAATACGTCGAACCAAAATCTTAGGTATGTTCAGATTGATTGCAAGCCACAATACTTGTGAGTGCGCAACTCCTATTTAAAACCGCACTCAGCTTCCAGATCTACAATGATTTGGCATGAACTATGGCACTACTTACCGTCGGCTATCTCTCCATTCCATCGCTGCGCCCGCGCAACCCATCTGAAATCAAACGAAGGCACAAATTAGAAAAGAACAGAGTACAATTTTAAGATAAATTTCCACATGAACTGGGGGGCCATTCAGCTAACCGTAGCTGATGCTAAACTGAACCGTTGTCGTTGCATTTGTCATAAAATAAACGGAAGGGGAACAAGTCGTTATTACTAATGTCTCACAAACGTGGCAGGTGGACTACAGGTTCGCATTTGTAAAACATTACTGATACTTAGCCGATCACCGTCTGTTTTTAAGGCTGACGCAACTTCAACGGTTCGGTTAAGCATCGGCTATGATTAACTAAATTGCTCGTTTGTTTTCACAGCGCAATTGGTTTAGAATTGGGTTTGGCAAGTGACGTTATCTACATACCATGCTATTTATTACAGTAAAATAGACTAAACTTTAGAAAGCTTACTTCTTAGAACAAATACCTATAGAAGGCAGGTTTCCAATCAACACTTTCGCAAAACGCACGTCACTACTAAAATCCAAAATCGTTTGGTTAGTAGTTAAAAAATTCACCCCCTAAAAGTTGGATCAATAGTTGATGAGTGAAATCTGTTCTGTAAATTGAGTTTAATATTAGAATAATATTGAAGCCCATATACCGGCTTACATTTCACGAGTGAACTTGATTTGTATAGGTAGTAGGTATATTCTAAGGTTTACTTTAAAAAATCTGTTTACACTTTTCTGTTTGGTTTCTATCAAATCTTGTTACATTTGGTACGGCAATGTCCATCAAATGGAACAAGATTCGTTACGTAATCCAGAACTTTTTTACGGACGCCGACACAGCTCAAATTGGTCTTGTCTGTCGCATCAGAAACTTACACAATATTATTATAATCGATGACATGTTGCGGCATTCTGCGGTAAGTTGCCGCAAACCACACAAGGAATCATGTCGCACCAATATTAAACCATTATGTAATCATTGAGTTCTATTACTACGTATAGAGAAGCTACTATAAATAATACAAAAAAGCAAAGCTTAAATGCATGCATGTGAACAATTTTTAGACTTTTGTTACAATTTTAAAAACTGCTTGACCGATTTTGATAAAATTTATATGGGACCACCTCTAAAGTATAATCTAACAAAAAAAATAAGAATTATTAAAATCGATTCATTGTGAGCGGAGCAATCGCGTAACATACATCCAAAAATAACGTACAGATAAATTGAGAATCTACACCTTATTTGAAGTCGCTTAAAAAAAGTTATCCTCCATTTATTAAGAGTTTAAACGAAAATTTGCTGCAGCAATATCGTAGCACACATGAGGGCATGTTTAATACGTTTGAACGATTTTTCGTTTTGGCACAAACACGACTTGGGCGTTCGAGAGCTTGTAAGCAACTATGTGAAGCATGGCCGTATGGCTGCACTTGAACGGAACACAGTAGTGACGTGTGGCGTTTCGTCCATACGTCGTAATAGAACTCAATGTGCGTAATAGAGAGTATTCTCTGTAATCACGCAAACTTTTTTGCATCTGTGGTGCAGCAAGAAAGCCCTGCAGGATGTATCTGTTTTAACTTGTCCATCTGCACTCTAGCGATCGGAGATCGAGTAAAACAATTAATTTCAGACACAATAGAAACTATTCCAGGCTGTATATTGTCGGACAATGGCATTATTGAACAGAAAGGCGAGTTTGAACCCGATTGTACTTGGTTATATAAAATTAGCTTGTTTTGTTAATTGTTTTGATTAATGTATTGCTTTAAACTAATTTAAATTTGGAATTAGATAAAGTTAAGTAAGTTAAATTTTATTAAATTTTTCAACTAATCTGTTGTGCGCTAATGATAAAATTAAACAAATACCTACAGTTTTTAACCTCTCGAGATTTATGCTTTTATATAATATAGCTGTCCCCGCGACTTCGTTCGCGTTTATTATTTATATAAATATATGTGAGCTATCCTATCTGTTAAGTTAGATCGAACTGCACACGGTGTGCAAATTTGTTTAAAATCGGTTAAGTAGCTTAGGAGTCTATAGCGGACAAACAACGTGACACGTAATTTATATATATACCTAAAGATTTCTGTGAAACATTTATAACAATTAATTCTAGGCATGAAACTACTCGTAACTGCGTTCATAGAAAATACTGAATTTGTAAGTTAATAAACATAAATTTGTAGTTACCAGGAACTCATAAGTTAACAGTCCTAACAAGAAACGTAACAGGCTCCATCTAAATCCTATTACTGAAACGAGCCAATCTGGCACCATTACCGATCCCTGATAATAGATGTCGCTGTACCACTAATGGTGTTTTGTCACGAAGATCCCACGGATTTATGATTGTGTGCCTCCAATTGGGTATTTGTTCCACAGATGGCGGACTCAGATTGTCGGTAACATTGTACGTAGTGGTAATAAAATAATCAGGTGGTAGCAGGCGCTAATTGCGTCCCAGTTGTATAAAACAAGTGGGAAAATAAACCGTCTCTGTTGGTTTTATAGCCTTTTTAGTACGAGTATCTCTGTGGATTTGTTTGTATTTATTTATCATCAGAAAATAGCTGCAAACGTGGCGGTGTGATTTTACTAGTTTTTTTTTGTATAGGAAACACTACTTACATCCTTATCTTTATAATAATAATAATAATCCATTTATTTCAGGCAATATAACTTGCATACAATGCAAGTTACAGAGGCCCATAGAAAATAAATACCTTACAGACTAACATACATATAAATAACATCAATAAAATTAACTAAATTTTCTGGGCTTTTGCTCCCTGTGCGGCCTCCCAGTAGCGCGGGGAACACTAGCCCTTTTGGCCAGAACTCAGGCGAGAGTAGTGCTGCCTTGTGTTTCGCTGGAACCCGTAGTAAGTAAGACTTGAAATAAGTCTTACGTACAGTACTTATTATAAAAGCAAAAGTAACTCTGTCTGTCTGTTTGTAGGCTTTTCACGGCTAAAAGGCTGAACCTGAAGGATCTTGAGTGTAATAATTAGTTATAGTATAACACGAGGAAAGTTTTTGGATACTATTTTCTGAAGTCGCGGGTAACAGATAGTCGTTAGATAAACTAAACTTACATATAGTAAACTAATCTTTTGTCTGTACTTAATTTATCATCTTGCTGAGGTACTTTTGAGAAGAGAATCTTTAAAAAAAATTAAACAATTTTGGTTAGATTAAATAGTTTTTTCTGTACTATTTGGAGCGTCATTCGTCACAAAAAATAACGTCGCTCAATTTAAAATTCCGTTTGTACTACCGCCCACATTTTTTTTTAGTAAGGCAGTTTGTTTACAAAACGTAATTAAAAAATAAATAGAAAAATATGATTATTTCAGGGTATTGTAACGTTGTTTATCGATTCATCAATTAATTTAAATATTTAATTAGTACAATCGCTAGTTACATGATAAGCCCTAGTATCCTGCCGAGGTACCTAGAAATCTACAACTCGATATTAAAGTAGCTTGCTTTCGATATAAATAGTTTTTGCATTCAATAAATCGAATCGAAAAAAATTTATCAGTTGCTTTTTGTAGAAGGCACTAACCCGGATCTCGATTCAATATTGAGTTCTAAGAAAAATCAATGTACGGAGCGTGTCACCCAGCGCTCTTCACGACCGAAATATAATTTCTTACTGAGAGTTCCATGCAAAAAGTATCTACTATCCACCAAATTATTTCTCGAGTCAGGTCGATCGCACATTGGTATTTCTTAAGAATCTTGTACGCAGGTTAGTGGGAGTAATCATTTTATTTTCATTACCACTTAATTTTTACTACAGTATGCTTACTTCAAAAGCACTTAATAGGTGACTTATGACTGCTTCGGTGGCTCAGTTGGTAATGAACCTGTTTCCTGAGCATGAGGGCTTGAGTTCGATTCCCATCTAGGGCAAACATTTATGTGATGAACATTTGTGTTTGTTCTATGTCTAGGTGTTAATATCAATTTAAGGATAATTAAAATATATATGTGTGTATATTAGTCTCTGGCAGCTAAAGTACAAGCTTGGCTTAGTTTGGTGTCTGATGAGTCATCAGACACCAAACTAAGCAAAGCTTGTCATCAGTGATGACTATGTGTGCAAAATGTCCCGAAACGTACTATACATACATATATTCAACTAACTACAACTACTAGACTTACCCTATACTTCCTATACGTCCCTATACTTACTGTTCTTACTTCTCTATCAAAATATTATTATTAAGAATGCGATTACTTATAAGGCAAATACTGTACCTACTTACGCCAAAAAGATCTGATTTTTTTTCATCATGGTGTCTATCTATTTTATTTATTTAATTGTACGTGATATTTACGATAAGACAAACATTTTAGTCTTAAGCTCTCACACTATTAAGTTTTAAATATAACAATTTAAGAAGTATCCTAATCCTATGTGCTACGAGTATTCCAGACTATAATCTATCTCTGTGCCAAATTTCATTTAGACCCGTCTAGCCGTTCTGGCGTCATTGAGTAACAAACATCCAAACTTTCGCATTTATAATATTACTAGCTCTTTTGCCCGCGGCTTCGCTCGCGTTTCATAACCTATATCACTAAAGGATAGTTTAGGTTTCGAATGGTGAAAGAATTATTGAAATCGGACCAGTAGTTTTGAGTTTATTCGTTACAAATACACAAAAATACAAATCTTTCTCTTTTTAATATTAGTGTAAAAGTGTAGATAATGTGATTTAGAAGGATGTAGTAGAGTATCATTTTACCTACATACATCTATATAGTACGACATTTTATAGCTTAATTAGTTTACATTTACGTTGTCTATATCAAAGATTGCATAATGTACTCAATTAAAAGTAATTAAAGTCCTTAGTAAGGTTATCTTTACTTACGGCGCTCGTATGAGTACTTAGTCAGTAATTTATTAGCTGGGTTCAGTTTACTCAGTAAATGATCGACGTAAGACCGGCCATACACGCTATGGCATAACGGAGAGGTCTACGTGTGGTGTAGCAGGGCCGGAGCGTATGTATTTTCGGGCATTGTCTCTCTCATTTGAAAAGCCATAGGAGTAAGTGTGATCACGATAGTATCTCACGCGTCATGCAGAACATAGGACAAGGCGACAATGCATCTTTTCAGTGTGCCTGTCTACTAGCGCAGGTGGAAGAACTCTCCGGTAAACTGTAGCGTGAATGGTCTCCTTTTTTAAGCGAAAGAATATACCTTTTGGGTAAGCCGCAGCGTGAATGGCTTGGCTTAAGCGAAAGAACAGCCTACCATTACTCGCCGTCCCATCATATTGATCTCTACATCGCGGCGTGAAACTCCGAGCTACTAAATTGGACTAACTGTACTCGCCGCAGACTCATTGTACGCTTTTCTTGTAAATAATGCATCTTTTGTGATAGTTCGAAATTATAATTTGACAAGCAGGGCTGTAAAACGAGATTCGTTTGCAATTAGTTCCCGTATTTTTTGACTTGAAAATGATTTTGCAAATAACTAATAGGTACATTTGTAGGTACTGCTTCCCTTGAAATATTAAAGATTTTGATTATAAATTTATTTTTGTATGTAGGTATATTTAGAAAAAAGGTATTTTAGTTTTAGCGGTTTGACCCAAAGCTTGAAAAGAACATCCTTAACTAACTTACGAATCTAACACATTTACTAGCAACGCTGATTTTCTGAAATGTCAATAATGAACAATAGAAAATTAGTATCATTTTTTAGGCTGCATTGTTCAAAACAAAGGCCTCTTTTCAGGCTTACAGTAGCCTACAGTTATTTTCACATAGCTGAACTAGCTCTTTATGAAATAACAAAGTTTCAGCTGGAGAATATCCTCGCAAGCTATAATAACTCTACGATTAGGCAGTTTAGCGCTGCTTGCGTAAACCTGCCCTTTGCCGACCAATTTCAACGCTCGACCAACAACACGATCTCAGCGCCTCAAACCACCGCTTCTGCTAACCATTCACAACAAACATTAATCTCAACCCTGCCCACAAAACCCATATTTATAGCCCACCGTTCAACTACAAAATAACCTATTAATATTGTAAATTGTAACGATTTAATACAAGAGAGTACCAGGAGCGCAGAGGCAGTGCAGATGTCTGCAGAACAAATCGCCTCGACCTTTAGGCTGTGCGCTCGTGGCGCCCCTGGCGGAATTAAGACGTCGGTAGCGTCACGTAGAACTTTGAAATATTCGATCCAAAAAGGGAATTGCGCTTGTCGATGCTTAATCTCTAAAGACATTTAAACACGGGAAATGTTATGTTAAAGAGGTAGATGGGATCTAGGTTTTGTTAAATGCCTCTATATATCTTTGTTGATGGTGAAAAGTTGTGGAATGGGTTCTGGCCTGGACAGTGTTAATTACACTGAGTATAAAATTCTAGTTTAGTAGCTAAATTCACTCGGTCAGACTATCCTAATTTATTGGTAAGTAATTTTTATTCACATTCAGAGAGATTCAGATTTTTAATATTTTTATAAAAAGACGAAAATTGAAGTCACTAAAATTCGATTGTATTACAAGTGGGTTTTCTATTTTTTAAATACTGTACAAAAATAAAACTGGGGAGATAATTTTACTTTATTAAACAAAAATATTTGAGAAATGCTAAATAGACTCTATTTGCCATTTTAAGTTGAATGTTGAAACGTTGTAAATGAAGTAGATAACTTTCGTTTAATTTCCTTTGCAAATTATTCATTATCAGACAATTTGACCTTAAAATGAAGAACTTCGGTAATTATCTTTTAATTTATGTACTTAATTAAGCATGGACCGACAGGCGGGGAAACATGTGTCCACTCAATTTAAAAATTGCTCGAAAATACCGCAAATGAATTTACTTAAGTAATTGGTTTAAAATATTTCGTATTTAAATGAATTGGTAGATAATAAATGATAAGAATGAATAATGATGTATTTATTGTTGTTTTAATTTCATCAGGAGGATTAAATTCTTGTAAAAGAAATTCATCGGAATAGCAAATGTGTAAAATGATCATGTCTTTATTAAATTGTTTCTTAGATCTTTCTTTTTCTTAGCTTCGAGTAAAAATATAATTGGAATCGCTAGCGCCAACGAACACTGCTGATCACCTCTGATGGGAGACGGAGGACCTAGCGCAAAATAAATGCACGGACTCGCTTCCACCACCCACCACCAAAATGGTCACCAGTGGTAGTGAGTTAGGACCAAGTTTTACCTTTTGTCCTAATTCGCGCCAGATTTAGTTAGAGTTTAGATAGATTTAGTTGCTCGTATTTAGGTCGTTGGCACATGAAAAAAATAATGCAGACACCTCTATGCTCAGTGACCTAGGAGCGCGGTCGAGTGTATACATAGTGTATTTCTGAACTATGGTAATATTCTGGGATAGATATCATTGTACTCATAATTATGACCAAGGTTTACTACAGGGTCAACCTGACGTTACGAAAAAAATTAGTTGTTCCGTACGAAAAGTTAGGTAATCGTCAGCAAAATGAAAATGATAAAATATTTGTTTTTTTTTTCCTTTTCAGGGTTGGACCCATAGTAAAAACAGTTGTTACTTTCGGCTTAGTACACTCTTTCCTGATAGCCGTGTATAGGTGCATATTATTATAACCCTACAGTACTAAGCTACCTAACTGCCAGCTATCGGCAGCAAGTAACGAAATGGGCATTACATTATAAGTGTGCCAGATAGCCCGCGGGGCCATCGACGCGGACTACCGGCGCTCGTGACAGTCGCCGCCCATCGGGCTGCGACCTTCTCGCTGCTCCTATCGCCCTGGTACAACGAGGGCGGCAGTGAAACACTGCGCAGTGCATGATCCGATTTTTAGAACGACTCACATTGAGCTGTCAAACCTTAGAACCACTAACCCGTGAAGGTTTTGATTCTTATGTCACGTCACGCCTTTCCCCCGAAAACACTGGCAGAGCTGTAATACAACACCCACACTTCGCCGAACGATATTCAGTCTCACATGTGACAGAAAGCGAGCCTGTCGCCATACACCGGGCTCCAGTCATATATGTATATAGCTGATGACATGCAATACGCACATTTTATGTTCACATAATGAACTAATTGGCTGGCATCGAACCCGCTCCCTCTGGCTTGAGAGGCTTCTTATTCTAAATTCTCTTTTATAGTTGCAATGACTTTAGTCAGTAACTCTATCTCATCGGGACTGTTTCTGTGAGAAAAAGAACAAAAAGCTACTTAACAAAAAGTTTGATTTCCTAAGTTGGCAGAAAAATTTCGACATGTAGCTCAATATCCAAATTATAAGTTAAATACCTACCTAACTATACATAGTAACAGAGGCCGATGTTGGTAATATTCTTTCAATTAGTCATATTGAAATAATAGGTACGAGCTTAATTGTAATGTACCAGCCCCTCTCCATAAACAAATAATACGTAATCATGTTTTAATTTTCACTGTAATATATCAGAGGAGTAATTGTAGGCGTTAGTCGTTGGCACGCAATGTTAATTTCACGATGAATAGCTTTTACTCAAACTTACAATACCATGATTAATTATTAAAGCATCTGTTGTGTTTAAAAACAGGTTGTCCCTGAGTTAAATCTATCGTTCGTTTATTTTATTTATGTGTTTGATTAAGAATTAATTTCTTCGCACGCTTCTTACATTTTCGATTCGAACGGTTTAGGCTTCCGTTTTTGCCGTGGAAATAACGTGATTTTTACGCATTGTATTTAAATAATGCAGTATGTGTGTAATAGCTCTGATAGATAAATAGTATAATGTCATAAAGATAAACTTTTTAATATCTAAAAAGTTTGCGTTTTAACCTCGGTAATTTTTGCCGCAATAATGAGGTCCACGATGAAGCTTGCCTAGAAGCAACCGATTCACTTACGATGTGAAGACACTTAAATTGTATCAACATATAACACTATGCATAGAGTCTACACTCTCGCAGTTTGCGTAAGTAGATATTAATTAATGTTGAAAAAGTATTCCGTCAGATTTTTTAATTTCAACTTCAATTTAATGAAATGATGACAATCGCTCAGCCGCCTAGCCGATTTAAGTCTGCCGACCGTACGGTGCTAATGTTTTTTGTTGAGGATTTTGCTGGTTTTAGCATATAAAATCGTGAATTAAGTTAGTGGAAACAGCCTCTAAAGCACCATTGCTTGTTTGACATAGACATGTCGCTATGGTATTGGTGCAGATTTAGCTTATTTTAGAGTTGCGATAATTGTCGTTAATAATTAATTAATTCGTTGGTGGAAACAACCTCTAAACCAAATTTGCCACCGACTATCGCTGTAGATATGATGGCGCTATGGTTTGGTGAAGGTTTTGCTTGTTTTAGAGTAGCAATCGTTGACGTCAATGTAGTTCGTAGAAACAGTCTCTAAAGCACCATTGCCTGTTTGTCACAGACATGTCGACAGACAGGTTTTGGTGCAGATTTGGCTTATTTTAGAGTTGCGATAATTTTCGTATAGTTAATGGAAACAACCTTTAAACCAAATTTGCCACCGACTATAGCTGTTTATGGTGATAGTGCTTTGGTTTGGTGAAGGTTTTGCTTGTTTAAGAGTAGCAATAGGTGTCGTTTATGTAGTTGGTGGAAACAGCCTCTAAAGCAACATTGCCAATTTGCCACAGACATGTCGCTGTAGCGTGTCCCATCGGTATTAAAATAGCGTGTCGCTATCGAAATGGCGCGCCATCTCCAGTAATTATGTTAATATGCATCTCTCATGCTAATCCGGAGTTAGAGATGCGCAACGGATGTCCTCTAGCGGGTATCGATTTCTTTGTAAATGATTGTGCGCTGGGACTTTGAGTCAATCAAATAGGTACTAAAAGTACTGTAAAAAATGTTGCTCCATTTGTCAAATAATTCTCAAATTACAAATAAGTTAACGATGATTTATTTTTTTTCCTTTTTGAGGATTTGGTTTGGAAGAGAAAAAAATGTCCGGTCCCTTTTAAAAAGTGGATATCCACTTTTAGGGTTCGGTACTTAAAAGGGAAGACCCTGTTACTAATACTCCGCTATCCGTCCTTCACTTTGTTTGTCACCAGGCCGTATCGTATGAGCCGTAATAGTCAGACAGTTGAAATTTTTACAGATGATGTATTATCTACAAAAGTTAAATACTAAAAAAAGGAAAATTATAAATATTTAATGAGGTTCCCATACAACAAACGTGATTTTTTTCCGTTTTTGTAGAAAATGGTACGGCGCGTTCGTGCGCGAGTCCGACTCGTACTTGGCCGGATTTTTCCTTGATTGAACTTAACATTGTAATGTAACTAGTCTGTTAGAAGTCGCGTTTTAAATGGTATTAGATACGTTCAATTTCAGATCTATAAAAACATTCTTAATAATGTTTGATCAATACAATCGTCGACATTGTTTTACTTCAGTACATCTCTAGCCCCGATAGGACGCGTTTATGACTAAATTGACGTAGTAAATGAAATCGATTATTCTACAACATTATTAAGTATACGTTAGCTCATCTCTATCAAGTGATTCGTGCTAGCGCCGATACGGAGGTATCAAGCCATTATGGCTGGCCAGTTTTAATGCCGATTTAATCAAACCATCTTAAATGGTAATTAATATTAAGGTACGTCTACAAACCTCTTTACTTAAGGCGAGCGATCATCATTAATTTGTTTTGTGCTGACTACGTTAATTTTATGTCTTAAGAGTCCGGCGACCTAACTAACTTCGACGGCGACCTAGACCAACTTCGCATTGGCTTAAGTTATTCCATAGCCATTTCGTCTAGAAAAAGAAGACGTGCGAAGAGAGCGAGTAATGATACTGACGAGCCTCTAAAGTTACACCTACAGAGTGACAAAGTGCAATTTCAATTTTTTTTATGACTTTTGCACTTCTGTAATCATTCTTAAATAACTAATTTCCCTTGTATTATGGATTCATTTAACAGCTAATGATATAGACAACCTCCCTATGTAATGTAATTTTTGATTTGCTTTGTCTACCTATTGAATAAATCAGTCAAAAGTGACCCCTTAAAATGTGAATATTATTCATAGCTCTATTTTCGCTTGAGAACGTTTTTAAAAATAACCAAGAACATAGAGGCAGAGATATTGTTAATTTAATTGTACATGCTAAATTTCATCATAATCTGACAAATGGTTTTCAAAAAATTTAAGTAGCGCGTTTGTATGGAAATTTCAGAGCGTCGCGGCCGTCTTAAAATAGTTCTGTAATTTAAATAAACTAACTGCGCCCCGCGGTTTCATCTGCAGTCCCACAGGAGCTGTTTTTTAGGACTAAAAGTACCTACTCTATGTGCTTCAATGTACCCCTGACAACAAGTGTGCAAAATTTCTTGACAATCGGTGGAGTAGTTAAGGCGTGTAAGTGTAACAAACACACAAACTAACAAACACAATTTCGCGTTTGTATTAGTTAGGATTTGTAAGTATCTAAAGGATAATTGCATGTTTCACAATTTTTAATTTTTATCCATAGAATGTGTACTTACTGTGTATTTTTCGATAAAAATTTGCTAGTAATACTGTACAATTGTACAGTTATCATCAATTTGCAATCTTTGCAATCTATGCTTCAATTCTAAGAAATGTCTGAATTTCAATCTGATACGAGTAGACAGTCAGAGATGCGTTTTTGTGTATTGGCAGACATGAAAAACGTTACAGAATCTTACTTTTTGTTCGGACGTGAAACTCTGTGAGATGCTATTGTGGGCAGCGAATCGGGTTTTATTTGAATTCGATTTTATTTATTGGAACAGACAGTGCGATATGCAAAATATTTGTAGTGATTCAAAAGAGAGAGAAAAATGTCCACAGCTTCTGCAGTCTAGCAAGTCAAAGTCAAAATGTTTTTATTTAGTTTGGGTATCAAAGATACACTTATGAACGTCAAAGTTTTATAATAGACTCGACCGCCTTGTTCGAAAAAAGAGCCACTACTCAGAAGGACAGGCAAGAAACTGAGAGATATTATTTTTTCGAAAAAATAAATATATTACTGTCTCACAAGTTTTTGCTTACAACTAGGTAATATCTATTGTACTAGTGGCTACTTGGCGAAAGTGAAAGGCTCCAGACATCTTTATCTTCTAAATAATTGTTATAATATCCTCTTTTCATTAATGTAGTTTTAACATGGGATTTGAATTTTCCTTCAGTGAGCCCTGTTATATTTTTCGAGATTTTGTTATAAAAACAAACGCTTAAAAAGTTTAGTTGAGCTTACAATAAAACCCAAATATTTAAACATTTTCGTTGTGTTTATTTTCTTTTAGCACAGATATGAATATCGTTCGAACGAGATGGGTAAAAGTAACAGTTTTCATTTGTAATTTGCTATTCGCAGCCACAAAATAACTAAAATAGAGATCTAAATAATATCTGAATACTAAAGAAAGTCACGCTAACATTATTGACGTGAAGCCAGGTCTATTAGGACATCACGCCATTGGTTTGTTGGACAACAACTTGAGTATCGTTGATGCAGTCGTCATGAAATTTCATGCAAATTTACAAAAAAAAAATACAAAATATTTATTTGTTTCAATACATTAAACAAAGTTAAATTAGGACCCTGTCTGCTGCCGTAGCGTGAGCGGTGTTGCAGCAGCCAGTGCCTTCCCAAAACTAGGTACACATACCAATTTAAAGGTACTATTTCTATGATTGAATAGGTGCGTAACAAAGAGTATTAGAAATAGCAGATACTGTGCATTAGTTATGTAATTGTAATATGTAAAAATATATGTTTAAAATTATTGATTTGTTCAGTTATTTAGGGTGTAGTTTAAGTGTGGTGTGAGTAAGGTTGTAAGTGTGCGAAGGTTTGTGAGTTGGATGACGATGATATTGTATGATAAATGTGTACGTGAGTTTGGTTATATGTATGAATCCATGGTTGACTTTAGTTCACTTTCATTATCATGGTTTCTAAAGATTTGTAATTTTACCGTTGAAGCCATTCGTAAATAGTTGCTTTTAGTTTATGTGAATGAAAATTATTTATTTGAAATTGTGACCTAAGCAAGTTATAGAGGTTATAGTGGTTTATACCATTTGGTTATAGTGTCTCCATGAAACAGCAGACTCGTATCTGGATACTGGGTAATATAAATATAATATTTAAGTTTGAATATGAGTAGAGACGTTATAGAGATATGCAAGGTATTATTTCGAGGCGAACTAGCTAGTAAACTTAAAGTCTAAACAGATTTAATATTGGTGTTTCGCAGTAATGCTCTCCTTTCCATCCTCCTTTGCCATTTAAGTTCTATTTAAGTTGCTCATATTAATTAATTATCTGACCAATTACCGCTGTACTCGTAGTACTGGCGACGTCTTAATTTCCTACGCTATTTACATCGTCCGGCACGGATGCTGCACGACTAAGATTTATGGATCCGACATACTTTGAAATAAGGGGATTTACACGAACTACAGTCAGTCAGTCCGGACAGCTCAAATGGATTTAATTTTACTTAAACATCATCAACTATCTGTCCCCCACTACTGAGTATAAGTCTTTTCTTCAGCGCACAGTTTCGGTGCTTGCCAGTATCATCCACTGCCTTCAGCCGCCTTAAGAATGTCATCCTACCAGCGAACTGATGTCAACCAGTTGCAGGGGTCGTTTTCCGTTCCACGGCCACCATTGTTTGACTGCTTTGGACCCCCGTGTACCTCTTTCCTAGCCAAGATGACATAAAATCAAAAATTATACTATAACCTACTGATACTTCTCATTGTATCAAAAGCTACTCCTACTTCTAAAAGTAGAATTTAACTACAATGTGTTTATGCCTGGCTTGTGTTTGCATGCAAGTGTGCGGTAGCCTTAATAGTCAAGCGTTTGCTAAACGTACCCGTAATTAGTAGGAATTTTCTTGATGCAAGATAATTAGTCACATCAAATTAAATAATTTATTTGCCAGGAACATGGTAAGTACCGTAGTAAACGTTTTTAAATGTAAATAAACAAATATAAATGAACTAAGGCCTGCGTCATCTGTGCTTGCCTAATTCCCGGTACGCTGTCGAGGCCTCAGTGGCCAACAATATATGTAGTCTTTCAATTAAAAAAAAAATATATAAATGAACAGCATGCCCGTGCTAAGTCAGGCACGGGCTATTAATATTATTGTCACAATACTGCAATAAAAGTCAAATAATAGGTGGATAATAAGAACATTGCATTTATATTTCAAACTCCTACATATTTTCCGTAGTCAAAAAATTCCTTCACACTATAAAAACATTTATACAATACAATACAATACAATACAAAAACTCTTTATTGACACCATATACAAAATAAATCTAAACTAAACATTCAAAAATATAGGCGCAATGGGCGGTCTTATCGCTTAAGAGCGATCTCTTCCAGACAACCTTTGGATGGAATAAAAACATTAGATTAAGCATGGGCGGTGGTGTGTGCTAAAGAAAATAAATAAATAATAATAATTAAGCAATGTACTTACAAATTTTAGAATTATAATAAACATACATACTAATACCTACACAAATAATTACTAAATATACAAATAAACTACCATAAATATAGTCATAAACATACACAAGTACCTACATCAATAAATATACTAATATATATATATATATATAAATAATAATATATATGACAGATAGTAAAAAGGAATCGAGTCTACCTTTAATGAGCCAGTATGGAAAAGTAGAATTATTTATTTATCAACAAGAACAAAGATTTCTTAAATCTAAAAAGTAGATATTTTTTGAAGTCAGGAGTTTTATTATAAACAAGCTACGCCCCGCGGTTTCATCCGCGGTTAATAAGTGTCCTATGTGCTATTCTAGATTATAATCTATCTCTGTGCCAAATTTCAGACAGATCTGTTCAGCCGTTCTGGCATGAAAGAGTAACAAACATCCATCCATCCATTCTTACAAACTTTCGCGTTTAAATATTAGTAGGATTAAAATGCAATTTATTTATTTATTTCTTTAATAAGGCTTCACATTTACAGCTACATTCATAAATACTCTATTTTCTTACAAACTAATTAAGCTAAATGTGCTGTCTGTTAAAGGAAGCACAGCATGCAAAAGTTATTCTAAATGAATTTTAATATTAAAAAAATATATAATTCAAATTATAAGGATAAATGATAACATGTAAACCTCGACAATTTAGGCATTCATATTTAAATTTAAATTAATTTTGAATTTACTAAGTGAGTCTCCAAAAACATCTAATTTGTTGTCATGATATACATTAATGAGTCTGCTTATTCTAGGAACAGGTGAGTTGGCCCCTAAGACAGTCCTTCGATAGATAGGAGCAAATGGAGTTATGTGTTTTCTGGGATAATTAAATGGTATTCTTAATTTAAACTTTTCTAATCAATTTCTTTGGCTTTTTAAAAAGGAATGGTAAGCGAGTGTAGCATTTTCTTGTAATTTTAAAGATCATTATTGATCAAGATTGATTGATCGCATTGATTGGATTAAGAACTCAATTTATTTTATCAGCGACCCAAATCGCGTCTCGTTTTTTAATCTGTAATATTTTTAATGAAATGGTAATCGAAACTAGAAGAAAATTGGAGATAAAATCGCGGTAGCAATCAACTTTTACTGCATTCAGCTTTAGCAAGATAAACACGTCAAGTTTTTATAATTTTTACGAAACGTCGTGATTGTTTGTTTTTTTTAACGTCACGTTTGTAGCATTGTTCTCGGTTTTTTGTGCGTTGTCTTTCTTTTGAAGCTGTGGTTTAATAGAATTCTGAACAATAAGGTTCACTACGAAAAACTACCGTTTATTTAACACGTTGTACGTGCCTCACGAAGATGATTTAATGCTATTTACGAACGATGTATTACTTTTTTTTTAAAACAGTGAAAAAAAAAAAAGAAAAACCGAAAGAATGGTATTATATATATTATAATACTAGCTGTCACCCCGCGACTTCGTTCGCGTTTATTATTTATATATATATTTATATTTAAACTATCCTATCTCTCAAGTTGGATCGAACTGCACATGGTGTGCGAATTTTATTATAATCGGTTAAGTGGTTTAGGAGTTCATTGAGGACAAACATTGTGACACGAGATTTATATATATTAAGATTAAGATACGCATAAACATTGTAAACTACTGTTACTTGTACATATTTAATAATGTGAAATTAAAGGTCGTTTAATTTAATTAATTAGCCATTCATAAATTTATTTTTCGTACTCGGGTCGTGAAGTATAACGTGCCTCCATACCGGTCGGCACCCACTGGATATTCATGAGAGAATTCCTGGTGAGAAACTATGTGGCCTCAGTAATTAAACATCTGCATTCATAAATAATCCGGATTTTCACGTCAAACCAGAAGTAGGAGAAAAAGATAAGAATTTTATTTTAGGGCTAGTTTTTATTTTAAATTCAAAGCAAGTCCGCATCAAATAAAATAAATTGCGTTTCACGCTCATGGCTCCTCACTACGCTGCGGAAAACACAAAGACAAGGACAACTTAAACCCTTAAAGATATTTAAACTCATCATTCAGATATCTGCCCGGCCGGGAGAAAACCGGGACATCCTGCTTGTAAAGCCGTCGAACTACGACTAAGCTAGGAGAGTACAATGTGAGTTGCAAGTGGCTGTTCCTGTTGTCAGAGTATTTTTTTTTTGTTAACTTGAATCTTAATAATTCCTCAGTCTATGCTGAATTCCGATTCAGTATCCATAATTATGCTCTTCGAAGTATCGCCTTAACGATCCCCGCTAGCTTAATGAATATATTATCTGTATTGGACAAATTGTTCCACAATCGATTGAAATGTATTACAAGTATGTAAATGTTCATCTAAAGACACAGCTTTTTAACATTAATTAAATTGTAAAATATATCATTAAATAAAAAAATAAAAAAAAACAAACAAAAAAGATTAAATTTAATGTATTATAATTGGTCTAGTAACATGTACCTGCAAGAGCTGATACACTTACGGCAAATCTACATATCGTCACTGGAAAGGCAATATTACTTAACCGCCAAATTGGCCATATTGAGTTATATACATATTCGGAATCAGTGATTTTTTCTGCATCGATCTATGTAGGTAGCATTGCAATCGGAGCACTTTTGTGGCGCTCCAGTAACACGTAAAAAAGCGGTTATTTCTTTTTTTCGATTACGGAAATGACACTTTTTTCGGTGTTTTTCATACGAGTGTCACTTACGTCATATTTACTTACTGTAGAAATATACAAATTTCAATTTAAGTAAATTTTGCTTTCTGTTGTCTGGAAAAGAATGTTGTATCAGTAATTGTGCTCTTCTTGGAATTTAATAATAACTTGGTTTAAGTAATTTTGATTTACGTAAATTCCAATGAGGCACGGCGTATAAGAAAAATTGTCTTATTATTTTTATCGAGTGAATGGCGTTTCAAGGGAAATTTGGCCGGTAAAATAAGCAAACTAAGAACGGTAACATTTAAAAAATTGACCACAAAATATTGCTTTTGTAAAATTCTCTATGTGTCCAGATGCGGAAAAAAAAGTACATGAATCTCAAAAAAAAATTGTACCAATAATAGAGTACAACGGGTTTAAATATAATAAGAATAATGGGATGGCCATATTCATCATCTATTTTACTGTTGTTTGTTTTTGATTACTATCAAAATAATGACACTAGAAATAAAGATAGCATACCTGTACAAGATTTAGACTGAATTAGTCAAATAAGTAATTTTTAGGTAACTGCGTTCGTTTTTACAATAAAATCCCGAAAAATATAACAGGGCTCACTCAAATTCAAATCAAATTCAAATCACATGTAAAAACTACATTACTGAAAAGAGGGTATTATAAGGTTAAGAATTATTTAGAAGACAAAGATGTCTGGAGCCTTCCCCTTCCGCCAAGTAGCCACTAGTATGTATAGATATTACCTAGTTGTAAGCCAGTATTTGTGAGACTGTAATTTATTTATTCTTTGAAAAAATAATGGCCCTCAGTTTCTTGCCTGTTCTTCTGAGTAGAGGCTCTTTATCCGAACAAGGCGGTCGAGTCTATTTAAAAAAAAAACTTTGACGTTCATAAGTCTTATACCCAAATTGAATTAAAACATTTTGACTTTGATATTACTTAGTTGTTATTATGAGAAAATCCCAGAGGACGATTATTGAAATATTTATTACAATTTATGAGAAGACTTTTGTGATTACACTAATACCTTAGTAGTTAGTCAATAGAGTTGTTGTTTGTTTTACTGTAGGAGTTTTTTTTAACTCGTCGTAAAATTTATTTTTTAAGTTGTTCAAGACTGAAGGAAAACATTGATTCTCTACTTTAGCTAGTGCCATGATTCAAATCATTTTCTATCTAAAAATATGAATATAATTAAACGGAGTATGATTAACGTAAGGATAATCCAAAACATGAACGAGATAAAACTATTTTGTTGAGCTAATTTTACTGACTAATAACTAATTGTAATTTGTTGTTGTGATTTTAGGTGTACTAAAAATGTTCCTTATTCATTTGAATAAAAAGTTACTTTCATAATCGGTGTATTTTATTTAAGTACTTGTGATACGTCCGTTATGTGGTAAATAATTTGGCACGTTCTGGACACATGTGGATGCATAGTTTTTCATGTTACGCTGTGTACCTTTAAGCTTAAGAAAAAAGTCGTTTCGTTAATATTGATAACAGCTGTTACGTAATTTCCAAGTCTCTAATTATTATATTTTAGACTTCCGTAAGAAATCAGACATCAGAAATCAGAATTTATTGATAACTCCTATAGTTACACGTCACAGTTGGATATTTATAATTAAAAACGAATGTCAGAACAATAATAATTGATAATTATGTTAAATATAAAAATAATTCATTAATGTCTTTATGTAGTTACAGGTAAGTATAGTAAAAAGAGTTAAATATTATGTATAATGGATAGCCGTCTTTTTAAATCAATTAAAGTCTTCAGTATTTTAATATACTAGTTATTCAAAATATAATTAGTCTCTTACGTCGCTTAGGTATCTCATAAATTATTACGACAAACTCACTTTAAAGAAATTTTATTTTAACTAAGTAAGTGATCTGATCACCACTTAAGTACTGGTGCTAGACATGTGAAAATGTCAATATGTTCTTAAGGCGAGGCTTTCCCAGAACTTTAGGTATTTTACTCTACCTCAGGCCGCACTTTTTGGGAGCGCGACGTATTCATTCACGCGACACAAAAGTTGTGTGCGATGCGCCGCGCGCACGTCTTTCACCCGTCAGTCACGTTATGGTATCGAGTACCTAAACACCCATTTTTAGGAAATCGATAAAATAATCCGTCCGTCATTGTACTCATCCATTTTATGAACATTTTTTATTTGATGCCAAACAAAAAAAAAAATCTAAAAAATGCCGTTCAAGCCAATATAGGTACAACCAATCTCATGTCCACGAGTTGTTGTATTTTTGATGTGTGAGCAGTCGTGGCATTAGTTTCATTTTACCGGTAGTGTCATATTTCCATTTTATCACACTTCACACTCATAAATACAAAAGATTGCGATTGTGTGTGGAAGTTAGGTACTTACTCGTATTTCACTTATTCACACCTAAACGGCTAGACGGATGAGGATCATATTTGGAACGGAGTTAGCTTATGCCCTGGATTGACACATAGGCAACTTGTTATCCTTATTAGGACAAATATTTATACAGGGTGTTGGAATGATTGTGTATCTACCGGTATTCATTAAATAATACAACATAGTAAATTTCATTATTTTTGGGTATATTGTATAACAATGGTAATAACAATTTTAATTACCTTACTTTACCATTAGGTGCGTACTAATAATATTGTATGGTTTGTTAAATGTTACAAAGTTAAAAAACTACACGATTCAGATATAATTTTGAACAATAATTATGAAAGAATCGAGTAAACTTATACCGGATATATAGGTATACATACCCTGGGTACGAAGTGGCGGACATTCTGCTAGTACTAACAAAACATCCAATACAAAAATATACATTCACAATATTTACATTTATATATACAATTGAGCTATAGGTACGTAGTATTATTATTTGTTCTGTGATATAGTTGTAGAATCGATGGCAGCCTAGTTGGGAGTGGCAATTTTGCTCTGCTGGGTTCGAACCCAGCCGACGGCACGCACCAATTTGTTCATTGTGTGAACATATGTGCGTATTGTGTGTCATCTGCTACATAACTGGAGCCCGGTGTATGGCGACAGGCTCGCCCCCTGTCACATTTGGGACTGAATATCGTCCGGCGAAATGTGGGTGTTGTATTACACCTCTGCCAGCCCTCTCGGGGAAAAGCGTGACGATATGTATGCATGTCTAGCCATAAGTTCTGTTACAAATGAAAATGCATTTATTTTTTTATACAGTAATGTAATGTTAATAAAAGTTATACCGGGTGTAAGGAGACCGTTCTCGAAGCCGAAACGCCGTTATTATACTATCTATACACAACCCGAAACCACTAACTATTAGCCATATAACTGTTATTTTAAACTTTTAGAAATTTGCAAACCAGCAATCTAACGCGTTTATATCGCGGGGGTCAATGGTCGGCGCCAGTACCTACGGAAAGTGCGACGACGCGCCGCCGCGGGCCGCGCGCGCGCCGAGACAGCGGAGGGCGCGGGCGGCGCGGCACCTAGGTCGCGACCGCGCGCAGCTGTGTGCGGGCGTTCACCTCTAGCGTCAGCTGTTAGGCATTTAGTATTAGACTGCCGTTAGGGTAAATTTTTTTTTTTTTTGGTAATTGGTGTTTAAACTAGCTTTTTAAAGCTTGTATAACTTGTGTCGATGTTAAAATATCAGATTTTAAGTTTAAAAAAAAAGTCTTTTTTTCGCGTTTTTTTTAGTCGCTTTGTATTAGTAATCCCCACCACTATTCCCAGTTTTCGTTTTCGAGAACGGTCTCCTTACACCCGGTATTTACATATGTATTGAAGTCTTAACAAAAATATAACTATTATTTTATTCAAAATTACCACATTTGGCCTTGATAGAGGCCTTTAGTCGGTCTGGCCAAGAATCTATGGAGTTACGGACTGTTTCCATGGGAAATATAGCCACTGCTTGCTTCAAAGATTTCTTAAGTGACTCTATGTCGGCGTGTCGTTTAGAGCAGGCCATGCCCTCTAAACCTGACCATAATTTGTAGTCCAGGGGGTTTTGATCTGGGCTAGAGGAGGGCCAGTCTTCAGCCCTTATAAAGTCCGGAACATTGGCTTCCAGCCAGGCTTGGGTAGTTCGCGCCTTGTGACCATGTGCAGAGTCTAGTTGGAAACTCCACGGTAGATTTTTAAAAAGTGTATTGCTAAGGGGTTGTACAACACCATATAAGACGGTCTCTTGATACACTTTGGCAGAAGTTTTAACCCCCTTTTCACAAAAACTAAGCTTTGTGACGCCGTGATAGGATACCCCCCACCAAACCATGACTGACGCAGGATGATGACCACGCTGAGTGAAACAGGGTCAATGTCATCCACGTGCCTAAAACAAAATAAAAATAAATATTTATAAGTATGATGTCCAAAAGTTCAAAATATAAAAATTCTAAAAAACCGACCAAGTTCGAGTCGGACTCGCGCACGGAAGCTGTCGTTCAAGCTTGTTGATATGTATGTACATAATTATATAACAACTACATTATAAATAAATGAGCTTTCAAATGACACCTCAAACAACTGATTTGATGAGATAGAACTCGAGATATAAGCAATAATCTACAATGGTCGGCAGCCATCTTTGTGACGTATATACATAGCTTCGCCTGTCCCCGCTATCGCTTCTTACAACCGGCAGTTTCGAATTTCAAAGGCAACGACGAACACATCCATACCAGTCGTAGGTTTATAAAAGCCGTACTTACAAGATTTACCGAAATGCTCGATTTTCGCTAATCGTTAAAAACGAATATACAACTTTACGAGTTTTCTTCAAAACAGCCAAAATCACGTTGCAGTACTAATCAGGCCTAGATGTGTTCAAATCATACGGCTATAACTCAAACGCTACCAAACACTCGTGTAGTACAGATTGTTCAGTCAAAAATGAAAGTATGAACGACGTCCCCTATCTCACCTAACACCCTATATAATTTACATACAGTACAGTCAAAACTTAGCGAAGATCCGCCACCTTGCATGTTACAAAAAGAAGGTAGGTACTTACGTTTCGTCAATTGCAATGTCATCAGAGTTTATTACATTCTCTTGAAGTACTCTTCTGCAAAAAAAAAAAACGAAGATAAGTATTCATGTAGGTAAGTATAACTACGTAAATATCACTACTAGATATGCCACTAGGCCGGGTATTTACTCGTTGTGCAGTTCAGATTGCTCAGTAAAAATGAAAGTATGAACGTCGTCCCGTATCTTACCTAACATCCTGTATAGTCAAAACTTAGCGAAGATCCGCCACCTTGCATGTTACAAAAAGAAGGTAGGTACTTACGTTTCGTCAATTGCAATGTCATCAGAGTTTATTACATTCTCTTGAAGTACTCTTCTGCAAAAAAAAAACGAAGATAAGTATTCATGTAGGTAAGTATAACTACGTAAATATCACTACTAGATATACCACTAGGCCGGGTATTTACTCGTTGTGCAGTTCAGATTGCTCAGTAAAAATGAAAGTATGAACGTCGTCCCGTATCTTACCTAACATCCTGTATAGTTAAAACTTAGCGAAGATCCGCCGCCCTGCATGTTACAAAAGGTAGGTAGGTACTTACGTTTCGTCAATTCCAATGTCATCGGAGTTTATTACATTTAGTTGTAGTACTCTTCTGAAAAAAAAAACAAAACTGTAAGATAGGTATTCGTGTAAGTAGGTATAACTATATAAATATAAATATCACTGGTATGCCACTAGGGCGGGTATTTACTCGTTGTGCAGTTTAGAATGCTCAGGAAAAATGAAAGTATGAACGTCGCTCCGTATCCGTATCTCACAAGTTGTCTGGGTGAAATAATAAATGGTGACCGACATAGTCAAAACTTCGCAGAACACCCGCCTCCCTGCGTGGTACAAAAGGTAGGTAGGTACTTACGTTTCGTCAATTCCAAAGTCATTAGAGTTTGTTACGTAGTAGTCTTCTGCAAAAAAAAACTGTAACTGTAGGTAGGTATAACTACATAAATATCACTAGTAGGTATACCACTAGGCCGGGTATTTACATCGTGAATACACGTAACGAGACAAAAAAATATCTATGATAATGAGTATGATATTTGAAAACACTAAAACGAATATAAGTAGGTACTAATAGATTTGTTGATACATCATCTGACTACAAAAAGCAATGCAAGAAATGTCGATTCTAGTAAATAAAAACAATGATTACCAATTTAATCTAGTAGAAGTTTATCTACTTACCGACGTTTGCTCCTTGACTCGTACGATGTTCTAAAAGTCAGACTTGAGCTTTTTTTTCGTTTATTATTTTACCCATTATGGCAAAACTAAATGCTTGGTTGGTGTTGGTGTGTGCGGCACTGCGGAGATCACAAAAATTTGGCACACGTCCGGCGTCGACGGGGTCTGCGGGCGGACTGGCGGTCACGCAAACGTGCCTTTTTACCATGAATTCGTGATAAAAAATCATATAAAATTACCATGTTAACTTTTTAACATTTTTATTTATGATTCCATTTTTTTATTGCATTGTAATTCGTAAAAAAAATAAAAAAGCAATATGATTTGTAAAAATTAAGTCGCAAATCGAGTTTAAAATACCAAATAGAGGTGACTTTGGATTTTTTTTCTATCGAGTGAAGTTATTTATTACATGTATCAGATTTATGATTCCACTTAAAAACATGCTTAAGAATAACATATTTTTTTTCACACAGTAAAAACCATGGTTTATCTTAGAGGAAAGTTGATTCTTGCTAGACGTTTTCTGGCCAGGCTCGCCTTAAAGTAATTTTACTTCACCAGCATGGCACGATAGTTATATTAGAAGGCATTTTATCGTACTCCCATTTCTTTATGTTATGTGATATCAGTACGTTTAAATAGCAAAGAAAATTTAAGTACTGCGCTTAAGTAAATTTGCCTTACTCTGAAATGAGGTCATTTTACTTATCCGCCACTTATTTCCTAAAATAGCCTTTAGAGCATCATACAGAATATGAACAAAAATAAAGAAATGGAAAAGGTTTACATATCAAGTTATTTGATTAAAATCGGATAATAAATTAAGAAGATACGAATTTTTTTGTCAAAAATAAAACTTTAAATGGCTTTTTCTCGAAATGGCTTTTTGGCGGTTCAGTAATTTTGCCTTTCCAGTGACGATATCGTCACGCCTTTTCCCTAAGGGGGCTGTCAAAGGTGTAATACAACACCCACATTTCGCCGGACGATATTCAGTCCCAGTTGTGACAGGGGGCGGGCCTGTCGCCACACACCAGGCTCCAGTCATGTAGCAGATGACATACAATACGCACATATGATCACACAATGAACAAATTGGTGCGTGCCGTCGGCTGGGTTCGAACCCGCTCCGTCTGGCTTGAGAGACGGACCTTCTCCCAACTAGGCTGCCATCGCTTCCTTACGCGCTTTTTTGATTTATAGATTATGTCTTTAAACGAATGTTACTATTTATAATGAAGTAATTTTTATATGTATGTGTAATAATTTTATATACAGGAGGTAATCTCCGAAACTACCAGTTTGATTTAAAAAAGTCTTTCACTAACAAAAAGCTACAGAATCACCGAGTACCATATGCCATGAAACGCGAATAAAGTCACGGGCAGACGAGCTAGTTTCATTATAAAATTTTCAAGCTTAATTTTTTATCTTCCATGAAATCCCATCAAAGCAGTGCGCGTCTAATTTCGCCCATCTGGTACAGGTTGCATTATGGCATAATGTTGGACCGTGGCTTCTGCCGGGATAGAGTGGAGCCGGCGGTTCACTGCTAAGGGAGATGCGAAGCGATGACTTAGGAAATTGTGCGGAGTTTTACCTACTCGTATTTTATCTGACTCTAGCTTTTTCAATGCCTAAGCTGTCACATGTCTGTGACACTTGTGTCTCACCATGTACTTATATTATATGTGGCAAGCATATACCACAGAATAATAATAATACCTAATAGTAGCCTTTAATCAGACATCACAATAGAATAGAACATAGTTATTTAATTTTGTTTTGCTTGACACCCATGTCTGTATGCCATTTCTTGGCAATCCTCTAACTGTCTTCATTTGACTCTTTCGTTGGCTGTTGTTGTCCAACTGCTGCCTGCTACCGCCTTTATCTCATCTACCCATCTCCTGGGTGGTCTGCCACGATTTCATCTCCTACGGCTTGTGAACCAATACATGACAGCTTTTGACCACTTTTCTCTTCCATCACAGAATACTCCCTATTATATGTAGGTACATAACATATCGCATTTCATACTTTGCCGATGATTTACCTAAAAATTTACATTAAAAAATATTTCAAGTCCTCATTTGTCGAATCTCTTTTTGATCCTTTTTTCAATCTGATACGATTTAAACCTCTAGCACCAAAATTTCGTCATTTGTTTCAATATTAGTAAAGTCAAGTTTACTTAGAATGACTAATTCAGTACTTAAATAATAATTAAAATTAATTAATTAAAATAATAAGATCCCCAAAAGTATTCGCCTTTTAAAACTGACATGCAAACTATTTTTAGTTGCCTTCCATCCATCGTCAAATAAAACGGTGTGCACTTGCCGAGCGATGGCACTATCACAGGACAACTATCCTTTCAATTCACGGTATAGAACTAAATTAGGCCTGCTCCGGGCGTGTTGGACTTAATTAAATGAAATTACCAGTTACCATCATCGCGAGAACAGCGCACGTGGTAAATTATTTTACCATCGGCAGCGATGGGATCAAGGGTCCTTCTGACTATGGTACAATCCGTCATAGCATGGTATGGTCTCTTGTTACTCACTGTCACTGCTAGCTGGTTGAGCGAGATCAAATAAATAGCGCTTTAAACTCACAACTCTTCAACAGGATTCCCAGTTTCAAGGTTTCTACGGAACACAGACAGTTTTTTCTAAAATATGACCCACAAACACTCGAACCTAGAGCAGATATTTAATTGCATCATGAACAAATTGTTTTTCTAATCCCTAACGAAACCATAGCCAGGTTTGTGATGCAGGAAGACGAACGAAACGTTTGGAAAGAAAAAAATTATACTTAAAAAATATTTTTATTTTTTATTAAACGTTTTGTAATCTTACAGTGTTGTGTTGTCACGGTAACAACTGTGTGTACAAAATTCCACAAGAGTCTCTTCAGCGGAACTTGTAGTAAAGTCAGTCCCAAAATTTGGAATTAACAAACAGACATACGTGTGAAGCTATATAAAAAGAAAAAAAGCCGTTTAAAAACGATAAAAGAGCTGTGAAAATACTCTGCTGATTACCCTGATGTAGACGAAAAATTTCTAATTAGAGCATGTGGAGAAAAACTTGACAAATACGGAAAGTTTACATGGTAAAAAAAGCCCATTAAGAGTTGTAGGATTTGCAGGTGAGCAAGTCTGAAGAGGCTCGCAAAGGGTTGAGGCGGACTTTTTATCTCTTCGGAATGGGGAACTGGGATATTAAAATGATTACTTTGTATTAAGGCATTATACTTTTCAAGGAAGATCTCGAAGAGTCGTAATGAAATGTTCTTTACTCGGCAGACGCGGCTATGAAAAGTAGGTAAGTGTAATCTTGAAAGAAGTAAAAAGAACTAAGGCCGTATTCTGATGTGTAAGATGTTTTGTCATTGTCTCTCTCGTTTAAAAAGTCGCAAGAGTGAGAGTGGCCTAAAAATTACAAACGCGTCAGAATAGAGTGCCTGCCATTTAGTGTAAACATCAGCAACATTTAAATTATTTTATATAGCTAAAACGTGGACCATTTCCAACATCGTTTAAATCTACATAACACTATTAATTACCTGAAAAAAGTTAAAAAAACGTCTCCCACTGTCAATATCTTGTAAAGAAACCTGGAGTTATGTGAAAAATATTCGATTTCATGTATTCAATAATGCATTAGTGAATCTTGTGGGCAGGTGTATAATGATTAGGTTAGTAAACGCCTATCATGGCCTGATAGGGGGGACGTATGGTGGGGCTTGCCAGGTAGGTAAAGTAGGGCGTATGACTGGTCCGCCCTACGAGAAGCGTCAGGCTGTCGCTTCCGGTCGTGCTTTATGGTCTTGGAATTTTTCCGGTTTCGACCAATGTGCGGTGTGTGGGAAGGAGGCCAGTCACGAGTCTTCTAACTTAGGTGATTCCTACATCGCCCTGTGCTATGCGACAACGAAGGATAGTGGGTTTTACCTTGTACCTAAGCATGTCAGTTTGTATTTAAAACACGCGCTAAAAAGATGCTGACAACGGTTCTCCGCGCGGGAGATTTTGGATCATTCCGTGCACCGTCATATTACGCAGAGCAATGTGTGAACCACCTTAAAATTATATCTAAAACCGACTGAAAATGTTTTGATTTTTATGTAGGTTTATGTTGCTGTGAAATTAATGGACGATTACTTTAATACACATAATCACGACTATTTCCCGTAAGGATAGACAGAGACCACTTCTCTCCACTTTCCACGATTCTGCCATAAATCATTCGCTTCTTCTACTTCCATGAGTCCTTTTATAAATGTCGTCGGTTACGGGTACTCCTAACCTGGCCTTTTTTCAAAACGTCTTGGATTTGATCCTGATACGTTTTCCTATGTCATCCCTTACTGACTTATTTCTCTAATAAAACGCTCATAAGTCTAATAAAACGCTAAGTAAACGAAGTCTACGCAAAGCTGCATAGCACGCATCGAACTACTCGCGCCAGTATTAGCGACTAATCAATGGAAGCTAACGCATCGTGTGAAGCCATGAGGCGGTTTAGGAGGGGACCGACGCTGGGGGAAGTGACTACCTTCTATTTAATAAGTGGGAGGTGTCACAAATCGCGCGCAAGTGGGGAGTGCGTGCCGTGATTTAGACGTTGGTGGAAGCGTTGAAATTATAGCGGAGAGTACTGGCGGAAAGTTAGGTTATAGTTTTTTTTTTTTTAAATATCTGCATGGAATGAATTTTTGTTTAGTTAGCTTTACTTATTTGTGTAGACAGGATTGATGGTGGATCACATTTGTTCAGAAACTATTTTTTTAATTTTTTTGTAAAGTACTTACCTAAAGTATTATCAGGCCAATAAATATTTCTGGTTATGGTGCATGATTGCAATATTAAAACAAATTTAAAGAAAAAAATAATTCTACATATTTTCCACCTATTATTGAAAAGCATAACATACTCGTATGTCATACTAAATGGCTTTATCAACTTTTTACTGACGAAAATGCAGGACGAATTAACTTGCGCGCTAGCATGACAGCATCATTTAAACGTTAAAAATGTCCATTGATCTTTTTTAAATAAGAAATAATAGAATATTGTTGCACGGATTGCAAAACTGTTATTATAGCCCACGCTTTAGAATACTATTTATTCTAAGGCCTAAACTACATAGTTACACTAACGATTACCAAGCAACACGCATAAGTAAAAAAATATTAAACTTATTTATATAACTTTATTATTTTCATTTAGCAACTAACTAAACTTTTAAAATAATTGCTTGTCTAAACCACTCTAACATAAAAATGACATGAAATATTATGCAAATGTCTTACATAAAATTCTGATTTACGATATAATGTACTACCTACTAGATAACGTTAGCGCGATTATGCCCCGCGGCTCAACGCGGTCAACGTCTCATTCATATAAAACGCTAATTCACTTATAATTTTATAGCTACCAAGTAATCAGTTTAAGAAATTAATACTTACCACGCAGTTTTTAAATTACAACCATCTCACGTTGACAGGGGAAGAGAGACTTTGTCGCGGTAAGATAAAGTCGTTATTCGCTTATAGCTTGTGTAATGAACGTTACAAGTAGTGTGGACCCCATTATGCGAAGATGCAATTTCCGATGGAGTCTTGTTCGTGCGAATGTAACAAACGAAATTAGAATACCTGTTTCGTCTGATCTGATATGGACACCAGTGTTGATGCAAGTTGCTGTTTAAGCATTAGATTAATTTTGTTGCTGCACAAAATTTCCTTTTAACAAAAGAGTTACGTTCGAGTTATATTTTATAACTCGAACGTAACTCCGTTACGTTACCGTACGTTTACCATTAGCATCATTAAGCAATAAATTGCTTGCTCTTTAACAATATTTAGTGCTGCTGTAAAGTATATATTATGACATGAACTTTCCCAAAATTTTAAATACATATAATCATAATTTGTATCTAGTAGATGGTGTAAACATATTGATTAATTAGGAAACACTTTTGCATAATTTCTTGTTAACTGTTTGACATGCAGCCAGCCATTAATATGCTGATATTTTAGCTTATTATGTTTAAGGTTATTTTTTTCTCTTGTTGTGCGAAATTAAAATTTTAAGCAGTTATTTTCTTTTTGGTGCTAGATCAGATTTCTAAATTAAATAAAAATGGAATTTGCGACCATTGTACGCTATTTTTCACGATACTTTGTAGAGATATTGAACAGTAAAATACTTACTTTTGAAGGAGCACAACTTTGTGACAAGATACCCTCACGCATAAAAAAATTGAACTCTATCAACGTATTTAAAAAACAACTTGCTCAATATCTGATAGCTGATCACAGTCTTCTAAGCAAATGAATGCGTTGAGAGAGTTGGTAACCTTGCTAGATACGACGTCATTGTAATTTTGTTGATGTATAGTATTGTTCTCAAGTGAGTGATATGTAATGTCTTTATTGAGAACAAATGTCTTTAAACCTTAAAAACCAAATTGTTTTATTCGATTGATGATATTCGAGTAAAACAAAACAGCCTTTCTGAATTTTATTATGTTAAAAAAATAGCACACTCTTTTTTGTTTAATTTTCAGCCAGACTATTACCTATAACCGCGTCTACAACAACCGAAATTTAACCGGAATTTTAATCCATTAAACTAAAATAATAATTCTATTCCTTAAAATCTATTTAAGAGCCGTAAATTATGTGTAAATGATAACACGTGGGACAATGCCGTGTTACATTCGATAGTGATGTGCCGGTATCGATATAAATCATCGACGCCACCGCGCCCCGTAATCCTGTGATTTATTATTAGTGCTGGCTTCATGCCTTTCTGTTTAAGTGAAAAATGATTCCCATTTGCTAGATTGGTTTAAAAGATCGTAAATCATTTTTGATGTAATAGTTATTATGCAAAGCCAGAAGCTGAATCGTTTTTATGTCGTTTATTAATTTGTTAAAAGCGTCGAGAGACACATTTATTGATATCCTGTGAAATCAGTGAAAATATGTTAGACAATTAAAAAACCTTTTTCAACAAAAACCAAAAAATAGGGCAGGAAGATATTTTTTTTTCTGTTTGACTAAACACAACTTCTACACCGTTGATAGCTTAAACATATTAGGTTTTGATAAACATTTATCAAAATATACCGTAGCATAGACTAGTTTCCCAGACATTTGAAGTGATAGTTGATCTTTTTTACGTCGTAAATTCACGTCGCTGTCAATTGCACGTATACTATCGTCACGTCGACATCCGCGACGAGCCATCACTAACCCGATGACGCGTGCCAGTTTATGACGCGATAACTCATCAGGCATGTCTGCGGCGACAGTTACAGCACTAGCTCGGTCATTAATGTACCTCGGGGTGGTTAAACGGATTATAAGCTCTTGAGCTCTACTTTGATGTGAGCCGACTGTGGCTGAGCTGACTTTTGATATTTTAGCAAACAACGCATGTTACATGGTGAGTTGATGACGTGCCTGTACTTTGCATTTAGTCTTGTTATTTTTAGCTTCTGTGGAATTTTAATTTAGAGTTTTTGGTTGTAGTAAGGAAGTTGTAGCAAGTAAGATTTTTAATCATTCCTGATATGATCTTAACCGAAGTGGGCTGAAGATAATGATGTAAATGACACCTGACATCTGTCATATGCAATATTCTCATCTGTCCCTTTGTCACAAGATAACCTTCCACTAATCTATTTTATTTCACAGATTAAAGAAACGACACTTATAATGTCTCCATCGACTTACAAAATTTAATAGAGTGGAGTATATTGCGTGAATGTAATAAACAGGTTGTAGATTAGACGTTCTCTGACAATGTCTTTCAATATAGACTTAGCAAGTTTCGTGAACGTGTAACCAGTGTTCGCTACAATTTCTATTCGATACTGATCTCGGCTACAAAAAGCGTCGAGTGTGCGGAGGTTGAGTAGTCGATAAACTGGTCGCGATGAGTTATGACGACGGTTGTCTATTGTCGATATCGGCGGTCGAAGTAATGCACACCACTACGGGTAAGTTATTTTGTTTTGGCGATTATGATTTCTATTGTAGTGAAACAACTTACACAAATTCAAAATAAAGGCGATGTAAATTTAGAGGAAACCTTTACATGTTTTCTCTTCAATAACGATCATATAAAGCAAATTAGAGTAGGTACTGTACTGTAGCTACAGTGTCGTAGCTCATTTCAAGAAACTCTTAATAAAAATTCTTCATTGCAAATTTTAATAAATCACCAATAATATTTCTAGATTGTTAATTAGTGTTGACTACAAATAAAAATGGAGAAAAATTAAGAAAAAGCCTAGTAAGCATAAATAATTTTCCTCCTCTTTTGCGCTCGTATAACATCTGATTTCTGAAACAAAATAAGTACCTAAGTATAGGACCATATAGGCCGAGTGGCTTGTCCTGGTATGATAATATTGTTTTAATGCATACAACAGGATTTAAAATTTAACATGTTATCCAAATAAAATGTAACATGGTAGCGCTCAAAATTAAATACTCAATCCAAAGACAGACCCTGTCATCCGGTGCGTAACATCGATGATCGATCACGAACACCTAGTCGAACTATGCTATAAACGCAAACTAGTAAATATACCTTACCACCTACCACAGAACAAAAATAGCACTTCTGAACCATTTCAAATCTTACCCCACGTCTTGCTGTAAACAGCAGGCAGCCAGATAATACCTTTATAAATAAGACCTAAGATGAGTTACAACGCGATACAATAGAGATTGTCTTATCTAAAATATGAAACACTCAACTACCACGCGAATACAATGAAATTAATCTCTCTACCACCGGGATAGGAGTTACAATGCCTTGAGAGATGAAGAGATATTTGGAAGCGCTGGTAGTCACGATTTTCCGAAATTGTAGGACAGAGGTTGTACGGAGGCTTATAAGTTGTCATTAGGTTGTTGACTCGCACCTCGAAACCGTTTTCAATCTGAACAATCGTTCGAGATCAAACGTTCGTTCGTTTCGTTCGTTCATTCGTTCAACTAGTGTCAAAGGCGAAGTGTAATTTAAAGTAAATGGTCGGTAAATTGCTTTACATGGAAAGTCATGTAGGTAGTTGGGATATGACTTGAGTTTCGCCACTTGAGGTGAATTAATATGGTTGGTTAGAAGTTGAGTGATGGATATGTTCCGCTATTTGGATGAGTGCCGCAGTTTATTCACAAATGACTATTACTGAGCACTCTCAGTAATAGTCATTTGAGTCTAGCTAGAGTCTAGAAGTGTCTGGACTCTAGCTAGACTCTCGCTAGAGTCTAGAAGTGTCTAGACTCTAGCTAGACTCAAGAAAAAATACTGGCCAAGTGCGATTCGGCCTTGCGCACGGAGTGTTCCATACAAACCTAAATAGTAACATATTAAAAAAATATTAATTATGAATCTTTTTATTTTATGACGTAACTAAAATTTTATGCTTTTTGCAATTTTGCATTTATGTCTTCTATAAGTTTTATAAGACGTTGTTTTGTACAAATTTTTTCTTTCATTTTTCTTCATTTCACTTTTTCATTTTTCTTTCTCAAATGATTACCTGGTATTTAATTTTAATTACAAAGAAAATGCACCCCGCTGTGTTACTTGGGATTAAGATTAAAAAACTTCAAAAATGTGCTAATTCTAGTGCTATCTTTGTTACGAATTTCATAGAAATCCGCTACTTCTTCACACTTACACGGGTGGCCGTGTAAGTGTGAAGAAGTAGCAAATTAACTTACAAGCTTTCCCATCTATAATTTTGTTGAGATTTAGCAATTTAGCGTTCTGAATAGGGCAGAGTTTTTCTATCGACTTTTTAGCGCACTTAATCAACACTTTGTGGCATAATCTCATTTCCCCATACCTCATGCGGCTCTACCCGTTGCCCGTACAAGCGCGGACATTATAATGCCCCATAAATACACGGCCACGAGCTACACAACGACTTACAATGCCGATCCTATCGCCAACGAACAGACTCACTTTTACTTCAATACTTTGAAATTTTAGTGCTTCAGTTTGGCCACTTCTAGATACTTCATCGCACAAAGGTCCGCTAGCTAAAAGTACACTCCGTCATCAATAACGATTTAAAACTGGTTTTGTCGTACATAAAACAGTTTTAAATCGAGATTCTTGATTGAGTGTCTTTAAATACGGCCCTTAGTATCAATATTCAATTTAGGTGGCACAACAATAAGTAGTAGTTCGTCTCGAACCTTGCATTTTCCATCCATGTTTCCTAGTCCGATATCACTCATGTTCACACACAAAACATACATAACAACATTTGCGTGGAGGACTTGCTCGCAAAATTTTATGAAGATCGTATCAACAATACTGAAGTCGGACAAACAAAGGCCGAGTTGTCCCAGTTCACTCTGAGATCTCATACGCTCTGTCAGAAAGAAGACCATAAGACCGATTAATGTTAAAAACAACATTCTGGATTCTGAATAAAGAACTTTGCCTTTGGAAAAATTTGAGGGCTGAGCTACCCACGTCCGTTGGAGTGTACTCTATTCTGATTCCCTACACGTGGTCCCCGGGTCAAACTTTGGTGGGCTTCGACCGTGGCTAGTTACCACCCACCGGACCAAGCCATGCCGTGTAATGACCTAGTCGTGTTTCGGGATGTTGTCCGGTGTAACCGTTCCGAAGGCGGGTCTGAGCAGTAGCGCACTTGTAGCGCCTCACTCAACTGCCGTCTTTGTACTTCTTCACTCTACAAAACTTCAAGGCTAGAGTGAATAAGTACCTTATAGGTCGTCGTGCTCCATCTTAGACCACAACGTTGCTTAACATTAGGCGAATTGGTGGTCAAACACTACCTATTCTACATAAAAAAAAAAAAATTATGCAACGCTCTTTTTAAACTAGTCGAAAGTGACGTTAAATAAATAAAATAATAATTTTCAGTTATTCGCTTCATAACGCATCGGAATAGTTATGCAGTGTTTTTGTTAAGCGTTCATTAGGAAAGGAGTAAGTTTGAATTCCACTATGGCGTAGGTAGGATGTGGGTGTTGGTAGGTCAACCAAGGGGAATACTTGCTGGGGCAAAGTGGAAGTACGCTTGAGTTTAAAGAGAAATTGGTTCAAAGTCTATTAAATTTTCAAGTCAGATCAACTTCACACGAGTTCCAAATAACCTACCGTTTATTGTACGTGGGAGGAAGGTGCTATCAATTCTACTCTTCGCAAATTGAGGGACTTTTATAAATGAAACGGTACTTGTGTAAACCTAGTGTGTGCTATGGTAGTGTGTGTTACTTAGGCCGAGTAGCACCAACTAACTTTAACTATAATCAAACCTTAACCAGCCCTAAAATCTGTGATTTACCTGAGCACTGAATAGTATTTTAAGAATTGTGAGTAGATTTACCGCTTTGGTAGTGTTTTTTTACAATACCAAAGTGAAAGCGGTGGCAGCCTAGTTGGGAGAAGGCCCGCCTCTCAAGCCAGAGGGAGCGGGTTCGGACCCAACCGACGGCACGCACCAGTTTGTTCATTGTGTGAACTTAAGCGCGTATTGTATGTCATCTGCTACATGTCTGGAACCCGGTGTATGGCGACAGGCTCGCACCCGTCACATTTGGGACTGAATATCGTCCGGCGAAGTGTGGGTGTTGTATTACACCTTTGCCAGCCCCCTCAGGCGAAAGGCATTATGTATGTACGTAATGTATGTATGTACCAAAGTAAGAAAGCAAAGTAAGCAGCCCTAAAATCACTGGTTAACCTTAGATAAACCTTAGATAAAAGATAAGATAAGTTAAGTTAGTTGGTGCAACTCAGCCTAGACAGCCGGAAGTAAGATTCGTTACAGTCAAAACTCATAACCGGTCAAAATTACTTTTGAATGATTTTAAAACATGGTTTATGAGATTATGACTTTCAATGTAACACATACATTTTACTTCGGACTGTCCAAGTGAAACAAAAAATTTACTAAGACCAAAACTAGAGTAAAAAAATAATTAAAACCACATTTTTAGATCTAAATCTCTCAATGTACTATGATGTCTATGTCTATTTGTTTTTAGCTTTGTCGATATTAAGACAGGCTTTAAAATACAGTTGCTTAAATCCGAGCTCAATAATTTTCTCAGTATAATAATCTAAAACTTCGAATCCAATAAAAATGGATAAACTGTTTCACCGTAAATTACTCGTAGTAACTAACACATTAAGCACATCACTTCAGACTTCACACTTATAATTGCTTGGATATGTTATATACTCGTATCTCTTATATATGTTTGGATGAATGGATGGATGGATGTTTGTTACTCAATCACGGCTTAGTGGATCTCAATGAATTTTGGCACAGAGACAGATTATAGGCTGGAATAGCATACGAGTTACTATTTAAACGCGGGTAAAATCGCCGAGGGTAGCTAGTAGTATAGACTATATAAACACCAATTCGCAAGCTTTCGCATTTGTAAATATAAGTGTTAGAAGTGTTTTTCTTTGGTTACTGTTCAGACAACATTGTATCAAAAGGTAACAAACCTATGAGAATTGTAGATGTTTTTATTTATGTTAAAAAAACAGTCAAGGTACTTTAATGATTAATGAACGCGTAACTCGTCGTAAATAAACAGCATAAATTCTCTATTTACATTTATTTCCATTGAAAAGTTTTAATTTATAACCCTTAGATAAACCTGTATTCACCCCTAACCGTGCATCTGTCTTGCCTTCCTTCCTCTCCTTCTGACTTGCCGACATTACAAAACGTCTCCCTATGCGTAACGGTTCGTCTAGTAGCCTAGAAAATACGGTTTCTAACCCACTCTTAAAAAACACAACAAATAAAAAAACAAAAATAGAACTTTACCGCTAAGACATAAGATCGAGGTTACTGTAAAACAGTCGTTGCCACCGTAAGCAAAGTATTTCAACCAATAAGGCAAGGAATTTAGTTGTTTTCCCGTTTTTGCAGGTGATGTCAACGTTGGCAATTATTTATATTGAAAGACAAATTCCTTAACATAATTTTTGTCGTATTCTTCAAGAATTGTCAACTTGCCGACAACTTTCCCAGTATAAGATTGTCATTATAGTGTTTTTAACGTTTTTGAGCGAGCGCAGCGGTGTCTCTGTGTATCCGTTTACAGTATAAAGTGAGTTCCATAAAATGCTTAAAGGTTTCTAAACCCGAGCACTAATTAAACTTGACAAATGGTTAGCTAGGAAAAGCCGTCTCGCTCTTTAAATTTTAAAAACATTAATTTAACATAAAATTAGCCGTATTAGTATCCTTTCCTTTTATACCAACCGTTTTTCACTCGTCGTTGTATTTTATTGACATTTAAACAAAAGACAGATGAGTCTTTGTTTTTTATTATTATTATTATATTAGGTTTACATTTTTAGCACAAATATTCTGAATTTTTGGAAACTGGTTGCATGAAATAGATAAGAGTGACTCTTTTTGGTGTCGGAGGGCAAGCTATCGCTATGGCACCAAAGTAAGTTAGTACCTAGTTGTTTTTGTTAATTAGTTCAGGTTAAAGCATTATAATTGCAACGTTCTCTAGGTATAAAATATAGTGCCTAGATGAGATGAGTTTTGGTTCAAAATGTCAAACAGTCAACAGTTTACTTATCAAAGTCAATTGATAAACCCAAACATAACTTAAGATTAGCAGACAGAAGCACTGCTCTGTTCTTAAAATTTATTATGGCCGAATCTCGCCAGCTAGCGTAGCGTAGCCATCTCGCCGACGGCTTTAATTTTAAAGGAGTGAAATTTACTTACTCTTATCCTAACTTGGACGCTCTAGGAGACTAAACGTTGTCAGCCTGAATGCTTATTTATTTACTTACTGATATTAGATTTGAAATATCTATAATCTGAGATGTGGCATTTATTATCATAATGATTGTCATTAACGTTAACATTTCATCTAATCGTATTATCAGCTTAAAGAAACGTATTTCTTGCTAATAAATACTATTATTAACTTACAATCAAACTTCAACTTCAAAAATAAAAGATTCTTAAAGTTTAAATCGTATTAAAATTTATTTTGCGTTTCCACGACAAATTGAACAAGTCCAATTGGAAATCGCTAATTGTATGTTTCGATATCACATTGTTGCATCTACATAAATACATAATGAAATATCACGCATTACTTAATGCACATTGATTTTCGTTTGCCTTTTTTAATAAACCAAATTAAAAACATACAATAAAAAAGTTTGTAGTTTGGAACTACGACTTCCGTTTTCATCTTTGCAGTACATTTTCAACATTTTCTTACAAAAACGTCTTATGATAACACTTACTGGGAGTCACTTCTTCCTTTTGTCCTTTAACACTACACATATACAAGTACAAGTAGTACAAGTATTATCAAACATCCTAGGGATTTCTCAAACGATCTCCCAACTCCCAAACACTAGTTACGACGCGATTGTCACAGACTGTCACTGGCGTCACAAACATTCTCTGAACGTCAAGTCATCACAGAGTATAAAACGCCTCTCCAAACAAACACTTTGCTTCCCTTCAAAACACATGCTCCGTTTCTTACTAATTATTATAAGTATTTAAGTGCCACCATTGCATCACGAGGTCACAGACTTCGTACCCACTTAGCACTTTTTTTTAATTTAATGTCTCTTTCGCACATAAAGTGCAAAAGTTAGAGTAGAATGAGCGATGCGTTCGCATGCAATGGTGGCCAAAGGCAACTATACCCAGAATTCATCGCTGCTGTCTATTGCATTTGCTGGCATGATAAATACATGTCTATGAGCTAATTTTTTTTATTTAGAAACTTCCGCCATATTTGAAAACAATTAATGCTGTCTCTCTCCGTTGTAATAGTTGAAAGAGTGAAGAATACTTTTGAGAAATATACCAATTATTAGAAAAATGCGCCCCCACTACAATCCGAGGGTAAAAAGCAGTAGGGGTCTGCGAATTTCGCGGTACTAACTTACCGTGCCAAACTCTAGGAAGTATTAATATCCACGATCTCAGAATACGTGCTGCGCATCCAATAAAGTACTCTATGCTCTGGTAATCATGTTTATTCTAGCTTTTACAATGAGAGCAAAGTGAAAGCCACATACAATGTTGTCAGTAAAAAAAAAATCTAATTAATTCCGTATTAAAACTAATAAAAATTTAAAGTATTTATTGGGTAATTTTTTGTGACATATTGAAATGTCATCATGCTACCACACCATCAATTGTTTACACAGTGTGATCAACGGCCAGCAAGTTGACTTGTGGCTTTATCGTTACTCACTTAGTCCATAAGCTTTTAATGACTTAATTTAGCATAATTGAAGATTGAGTCAAAGCTAGACATGTATTTGTATGGTAAAAACGAGTGACATTTCGCTGTTCGTGTATTTATCGACAATTATGTCGTTATAGCACATCTGTACGCGACATCATCTGTCGGGAACTAGGCTGTCTATTCACGTCCGTACAAAAATTCCTGGATCCTTCTGGCGCACGGTGACCACTACTTTAATACCTTTTACGGCGTAAGCGACCCTGTACTAACACGTAGCATGTATGTAGATAAATTGTTTCCAAGCTGTTGTTCCCAAGTGAATACTCGGTTCTAGACGCACTAGCAGTCAATTGATTAATTTATGACAGTTTAAAAAATAATAAACTAGTCCCTACAGCACGTTACTTTAAATTTTATGCATGAAATGTGACAGGTTCTAGGAAAAAAACATGTAATGAGGCGAGGACTGCATTGTTCTTATTTATTCCAAAAATAAGCATTGAAACTGTATGGGCCGTTTTTGGATTCAAACATCTCATACACTTGCTTTTCTAGAAATATTTACACATAAAACATAAAACTAAAAATATTAAATACCTTGACAAAAAAAAATGTTTTAGTACCAATATATTCTCCAAGCCGTTGTTGTTCTTATGGGTGTGAGTATGTGTTTGAAGAACACAAGCATGTGTTTGTGACAATGATAAACTATATTAATACCATACCCTATGTAATAGAGATTATTCAGTGCCATTTTAATAAAATCTTTTTAGAACATGTCACATTTTTGCATGAGTTCTGGTCACTCACAGACTTATACTCGTAGTTCGTGCCAAATAAAAGAAGACAAAAATTAGAATTTTTGAAAATGTGTCCTTAAATAAATATACTTTGTGTGATTTATGATTTACCTCTGAACAACCCGATCAAAAGGTCAAAGGATCAATGAACTTTTGTCTTAATCCACGATAAGGCACCAAATTAAGCCCTATAAGGTCGAATAGGACAAAGGTCAGCAAACTCTTGCCTCAACCCATTTGGCGCGGGTACAGTTAGACTCAACTACACAAGTAATAGATCCAGCATAGGATGTTACGAATCCAAAGTCATAAGACCACCGGCGCTCGCGCCGCGGCCGTATATCTCAACATTATACCTATCAATATCCGCGATAACAACCCTATAAATTATTCGAAAGCTATCGATATTGTAGAAATATCATCGCCGTGTTTAGGTACTTCAATGTCGCGGTAACGAAGGCACCCTCGGCGGTATGCAGATCGCGCCAACTTTGATTTACATCCCGGCTTGTTACTGCGGCACTTTGAAAAAACATTGTAGCAACGTATTCGTACTACAGATAGCTAGAACTTTCTGCTTAGTCATTCATGCCTACTTTTGAGTTTCTATTCAATAAAGTAAGTTCGTAAAACCGAGTATGGCTCGTCCCAAAATCTAAGTTTTTCTTGAGTTTTAGTTCGCTTCAAAGCTAAAACCCCTTTAAAAAATATGCACTACCAAGCCATAATTTTGGTGGTCAATCATGTCCGTCTTCAACAGATCATAAGTAATGTAATATAATGAATCATCTTACACAACGAAGTCTAACAAATGGGCAAGTTGTGAGAGCAACAACGTGTTGAAATTTTCATTTTCAAATATTCATGTTGCATGAGCAATCATTTAAAATCTTTTAAATGTAAGTACATAATATATTGTTAGAGCAACCCGTTTAAATCATCTATTATAGTAACACACTGGGAACTTTTTGAAAACATGAAAGCGTTGAGAAGAGCAACCTCAAGTTGATATCTTTAATATGAACATGTTATAAGAGCAACCCGTTGAAATCTTTTATATGAAAAAGTAACGCGTTGAAGACTTCTATATGAACAAGTTACAAGAAGGAACGTGTTGAAATATTATTATTTTTTAATAAAAAAGTTACGCTTAGCAACGCGTTGAAGTCTTTTGTATGAACAAGTCCCGGAAAGTAACGTGTTGAAATATGAACAAGTTACAGGAAGTAATGTGTTAAATTTTTTTTTTGTAAAAAATTTCGCAACGCGACGCTTTATAGTCTGTGTATGAACAAGTTACGGAAAGGAACGCGTTGAAATCTTTTTTTTAAATATTTGAATCTTCTACAACTTAATCTTAAATATTCTAATTTTCTTGCATAAAATACCTAATGCAAAGTGCCTAGACCATGAACTATGTAGATGAATATTGATCTGTGAACAACAAAGTATGCAGTACGGTGTCTCCGAGATAGAGTCATACTCGTACATATCTTCGCATAGAATTATGGGAGTAAACTGGGATATTTATAGTTGCGTTAATAAATGGGCTATATCGGCTGTCCGTCTGCTGAGACTAGTTGTTACCGAGAACACTTGTCGTTATTGAACATTAAATGTTTTTTTTTTTTGGGTTTTTGTCTTTTGTTATCAATATTCTATTCTGTACTTTTTTAAGAATGACCTGTGTTTTGCTTTAAAAAAAGTATGTATATTCTTTTTTGCATTGCTATTCAGCGAGGTAACGATGCCAGCATTTTGGATACTGACTTGAGCCCTGTTTATTATTTGTAATTTGTTATTTAGTTTAGGTTTATTTTAGGCTTATATTGTTATTCTTATGTAGTAGGTAAAAATTTCGTTTATAAATTAAAGGCTGTTTGTTTATCTTTGGAACCGTAATAACATGAACAAAAAACTTTTTTTTTCATCAGTTTAAATTTTCCTATACTCGTATCTTTTACCTATATATTTTATCTATATTTTTTGTGTAGATAATCCACTATGTCAACTTGTGCAACTTAAAAAAATATGCTTATAAAAAACCATCTATGTGACCGGGAGAGTGTTGAGATCTTTAGCGCGAATAGCACTAAAGATCCCAAACGAAATAAAAGAAAACATTTCTTGCTCGACAATACGAGTACATAACACAATATTGGGTGACAGTACGGAACCCTCGGCTTATTTTTTTATTCTCAAATAGATACCGTTACTTTACTGCTGCTATAGGCCGCACCTGTTTAAGAAACTAAAAAGCACTGTTGTTTTAAGTTAACCAGTGATCCGGGAAAAGTCCAAGAAACGTAAATACATATCAAGCACGGACCCTAATGCCCATAAGATTATTAAAACCACTTCTTTGATATTAGCTTTTCTTCGAAATTTGGGCTGATTAATGTATAATGCAACGATAAACACATAGTGGGGGCTGTAGGCCTGATCTAAAATTATTGTAAGTTATGTACATTTTTAAACAAACAGTGATAACCACACCATAACAAACATTCTTCACACATATTTTTTTTTGGTACTTAGCCGTTTTTGTTTTACAATTGTCGCATAATCACCCGATGCATGACATATTGAATTACTGAATCCTTGTTTAAATATTATGAAAGCAAAAGTTTATTGAATGTAAAAATAAATTAAATTATTAATCAATTATATATTAAGAATAATCGTTTTGTATGATGTATGTAGCAAAAAATAAATTAACTTTGAATTTCGATTTGAACAAAGTTTTTACAATTAAATTGGCACTGCTAAAACTGTTGTCATCTTGTTCTCACATTATGAAATGAAATAAGACGCAAATAATGTTAGTTTTTCGAGAATATTGTAGTGTAGTGTGTCTTATTATAATTGACATAAGAATCTACTTAAAATTATTAAACATACTCACTCATGACATTTCAAACATTCATAGATTTTTAAATGGTTTAATTGTCCTCATGTGCCTACATATAAGTTCGTCATGTCATTGCTTTCTCGGGGTTTTTTTTTCATCTCACAAAACACTGGCTTCTTAACTGGACATAATTTGTTTCTCCGAAGAGTTAACAAGCAATGTAAAACGTCGAAATTGCTTACGACAAATTACATTACAAGAACTTACCAAAGTAAGTAGTGAGTGAGAAAAATGACGCTTCTATGTAAGGTTCGCAAAAAGGAAGAGTAGTAACTACGTTTTTAAAAGCTACTGCAAATTTGTAGCGTGAACATTTCGCCACTGCGTTGTTAGTTGTTTTTCAACTTTGCATTCACCTGTATAGTAGAGGTAAAGGTGAAAAGAAAAGAACTAAATATTTCTTTCCAAAATCCAGGAACTCATTTTATTGCAAAAACAATGGACGACTATTAATTAAGCTAATTAAAAATTCATAGAAAAATGTGTAGTCCTTCACAACTTCTTATTTTAATTTATCAAAATGAAATTCCTTGTAATTGTATGATGTTTTTTCTTCTCTGGCCGAATAGATAAGATGCCGATGGGTTGTTATGTTAAATTCAAAGTTGCGTTTTAAAGGTCAAAATAGAAATATTTCTGATAAATTTACTGATGATCCAAATGGGATGGTGTAGCTCTGAGTTAAGGGCTGGTACACACTGCGCCTTTTAAATTCCCGATAGTCAGTTTCTTGTGGCGTATCAGTCGGGAAAAATTGTCACCACAATTTTCTTATTTTGTATTGTAGCTTGTGGTTTTGATTACATTGGCAACTTTGAATATTGAATATATTTCATTTTGTTTTCAAATGCACGGGAAAACTTATCAAGTTGTTACTTTTAAAACGATTGGGAAAGTATTAAGTCATGTGAGTATTTATTTATGTGTTAGACAAAATTCTTTTTAAAAAATGCAACGCAATTTATGAAAAATAAATAAGCTAATTTATATTTGCTTTTTAAGCACCATTTTTGGGCGTTTTTCTTGATTTTATTATTTGTTAAAGGTGTTTATTTTAGTTTCTACAACACAAACAGTAATTGTTCCATATACGAAATATATTTCACTAATTACGTGATTGCTTTTTGCCTTTATTAATTTGTAACTGCTCACTAATTACGTTAACAAGTCCACAACTACAAAAGTGTTTACAACACCATTATTAACAGAGTTCGTTAAAAATTTCGACGAAAAATATCAAATGTCGATTGTTTGAGCAATGAAATAAGTGAACAACTTTTTCTGTTGAAAAGAAAAGAGTACTTTACTGTTGATTGTGAATACAAAGGTTAATTAATGAAAATTTTTATGGCAAAAAAGGTAAAAGTTCAATATCTTTGTCATTATATAGCCACTCTAACAGAATGTCAAGTGAACATTAAAAAGCCGTCCAAAGCAGTTAATGACACAACGTATTTCTGCCCATCTGTGTATCATATGTCGCTTTCTTTTAAAATTAAGTGTTGTTAAATTTTCATGTGTTCTTCGTACATTGAAAGGTTAATCACTGTATATAAAAAACATCACCTGTCAATTAAGTCTCGAAAGTAGATCGCGTGTTCACTTCTTAGGAGATCACGTAATGCCTCAACATAAGGCTGAAAATGGCATTCATTCTATTAGCATGAAAACAAGAAGCGAGGCCGACCGAGACCTTCTGGCATCAATGACATCGCCTTGTTAATGAGCAAACACGTCAATAAATGATAGCATTAATTTTAGCATTTTTTAATATTTCCTCGCTACAATGTGCAACCGTCGGCAGCATAGCAATAAATTTTGTATGGTAAATATAACGTTCTCTAGTGTATATTTATCGCTCTCATGGTGCATTTGGCGCATAAATAATGTATGTGCAAATGTCACGCCTTCATCGGAGGCTTCGTGTGATAAATTGAGAAACGTTGCTGGGAATTAAGTTGTTTGTCACCTTATAATTTGAAAATGTTAAGTTTAATTTTAACCACTATTTTTAACAACTTCTATAAACTGCATACAGACAGAAAGTGTATAATATGTATTTAAACGCAAAGCTACTTACCAATAAACGCAACCGTTGGTGTTTCGTTTAACCTATCGAAACGACGTTCCGTTTTTTATTGTAAAAAAGTATTTAAAGTTCCTTATAAACATCTGTTATAGACAAAATCGATAAATTTCAAATGGAGACCGTTAAGATATACCTAGTAATACTGTTATGCACGTTAAAATTTTACAGCTTTTTTAGGTCTGTAAAGTATGCCTCTTATATTTTATTGTTTCCTAAGTGTGCATTTGAATAATTGGTTTACAAATAAAAAAATACTTTGTTGCTTGTTTGTTTATTTTTAACATTAATACAGTCCCTGTAAAAAAATTGCTTACCATACAAAAGATCTACGGTAAAACATTGAACTTCAGACTTCATTCTACTTAAATTAATATACTTCAGTTATTAATCAATTTGCTTTAAGATTAATAATAGATAAGATTTTAGTTAAATATAAATTGGAGCAATAACAAAGGCATTGTATTAAAATATCTAATATAATGCGTACAACAGTAAATTCTGGCGTATCAATCGGGTAAAACTTGCTCTACAGCGCTCTCGATCGGGAATTTGACCTTTATAAAGTAGCGAGACGCTACGTTACCGTCGGGCAAAATGACGCGAGAGAGAGAATGCGATACGCGCATGTGTAAGTGAAGGAAGGAACTTGTAGCTCAAGCACTAGTACCATTTTACGCTCAGTGGATTCTTAAATACGTTTTTTACTGCTTATTAATGTAGTTCAACACAATTTTGCAACTAGAATACATTTCATTCGAAATTGTACCCGAAATTTTGAAATAATGGAAATCTTTCATTTACACAGTCGCATCGTAGTATGCGGAGGTAAGTACGACTAAAATGCGGCCTGAAAAGTAACATTAGTTTTGACTTCTGAGCACAATCTAGAGGAAAATTTAAATATGGTACATGGTTCTCATAAAAGCTGATAAATAAATAAAGAGACATGGTTGATAGAGAATTTTAAATAAGGGTGAAAACTACATTATATGGATGGCAATAAGATATTTTCAAATTAGCTGTGTTTTAGTGTTTAAAAATTATTTACACATAATTTAATCGCAATCACAATTCAAAGACATGCATTTTCTTAAATTTAAAAACTTTAAATAAATAGATAAAAAACTGTTTTAAAGCCTTTTAGGGTTACGTAATTTCGCACTATAAATACAAATTTAAATCATATACTGTTAGCATGAAAAGTGACAGATATGGTAGTCAGGTGCATCGATTAACGGATTCCGGTAATTAATTGGTAACAGTGTTTAGCGCTTCATTTAGCAGCTAGCGACATTTGTCAGGTTTGGTAATTAACTCAACTTGTCCAACAAGTCCACTAGAAACAATAAAAGGAAATAAATTTAAAATATTGTAAAAATACGTACAAAAAAATGAGAGAAATATGCGAAAAATTATCTGCGTCTAAAACAAACTAATGTAAAACGTACAGTATAAGTAAGTCTATGTAATCTATTTCTCGCTTAGAAATTACCTTTAAATAAAAAACTACTTCCTCCCCAAAAAAAATAAAGAAATAATAATTCACATGATAACTCTTATAAAAAATCGTATCAATAAAATAACCTTCAAAGTACAACTCCCAAAAAATATCTTAAAAAACAACTAATAAAAAAAAATTGCTCTTATTTAAACTTTAGTTGCAATTTACGCGTAAGCAAAAAAGAGTTTATCCATCTATATGATATATACATTTATTTTCGAACGACAACAACATTGCAACAATCTGAACGGTAGCGTTATTTAAAACCTGAGACATACAAACAGTCTCTTTGGCTCATTTACGTACGATTTCAATAAAGTACGCCACTATCTGTGCTGCATGTGCATAATAAGACGTGTTTATGCAAACCGTAGATATTTTAACCAATCAAATTGACCAACAAAACGTTACTATCTCAAAAAGGTAATATCACCTATTAGATGTCACGATAAAATTTAAATTCGATATGTGAATACGCTATTCTTTCTAGTTGTTTATTTTAGGTCGGACGGTGTAAGAGAGCATAAGGTGCAATCGATGTGAATCATTTGCCGAGAACACGTATTTCTGAATAAGTGATTGTATTAGTGCTAAATAGTGTTTTGTATCTTTAGTAAGATGATTTCTCTATCTTGAGAGGGCCGCGACGCTCTGAAATTTCTATACAAACGCGCTTCTCAAATTTCTTGAAAACTATTTGTCAGATTATTATGAAATTTAGCATGTACAATTAAATTAACAATATCTTCGCCCCTATGTTCTGTTTTTTTTTTTATAAAACGTTCTCAAGCTAAAATAGAGCTATGAAAAATTTCCGCATTAGATAGACAAAGCAAATAAAAAATCCCTTTACATAAAGAGGTTGTCTACATCATTAGCTTTTAAATGAATCCATAATATAAGGAACATTCTTAGTTATTTAAGAATGATTAGAGAAGTGCAAACGTCATAAAAAATATTAAATTCCACTTTGTCACTCTGTAGGTAACTTTAAAGGCTCGTTAGTATCTTTGCTTGCTCTCTTCGCTCGTCATCTTCTTCTAGACGAAATGGTTATGAAAACCTTAAGCCAATGCGAAGTTAGTAAAGTAAAGTGGTGAGTAAATTAACGTGGTCGCCGGACTCTTAAACACCGTATTTAATTTAACGAAGTATTTACGGTTTTAAAACGGAACTGTCTTCGTTAAGGCAGGACCCAGACTGTATTTTGACCTACGAATCCTACTATACTAACTGACGCCATTTTTAAATTATTTAAGGTTTATTGAGGTGAAAGTTACGCTCTTCAGACCGTACTGTACAACCCTCTACACGTGCAGTCTGTGGGCTGACTACACCAAGAGGAAGTACAGTGATCTGCGAGTCCTGTACAATAACGCATTTAGGATGTTGTTGGGGCTGCCCCGGTTCTGCAGCGCATCTGTGGCCCTATTCGGAGATTTGAGATTTTCATCTCATCTTTTTTCGTCCTTGTTGCTCTTGTTTGAAACGTCATAGGTGTGAGAGTGACCAAGATAAAATCTCATCTCATCTCACACGCAGGAATAGCCCTCCTGGCATGTTTGCGGACGCGCACACAGCATGCTTCCATACGGTCATGCGCACACGAGCCGCGTCCTTGGTGCACAGAGTACGGGCCAGCTCCAACATCATCCTAAAGATGATCGCGTCTAGGCTTGACTGTCCTTTTCTCCGGCATTGTTGCGAGAGACATGTCTCCGTGCCCGTGCCGGAGAGAGGCTACTAATGTGTCGCTTGTGATGTGTGACATTTTATTATTATTATTTTATTTTCATTAATTTTTGACATTTTTGACATTTTATTTTTCATTTTATTTTTATTTTTATATTAATTTCAATGTAATAGTTAATACCTAATTTTAATTTTAATTTAATTATATTCTACATAATTATTACAATGTTTATGGGTAAAAAAAAAGAGGCCTGAAATAAAGAAATTTGAATTTAAAATATATTTATGAATTTACAATGGAACCTTAAAAACGTAACAAGTCCCGTGTCTTACAAACCAAAAAATGTATTCGTCACCACGTCAGTGTTTAAAGCAACATTGCGATACCTCTTAACTTACGGCGTTGCATCATACCACCTAAGTATTAACTTAAATTGATCTGTTACCAAGTTCAGACTAAACATTATCATCAACTTAAAGCTCAGCGTGAAACAAGCTTAATTAATGTTCGGAATTTTATGAAAGGGCCACTCTGAAAGCTTAGCTGGATTCCAATATAGGGGCCTACTACAATTACAAAAATATTCTCATTTCAATGCTAAGTAGAACTTTTATCTCGCTTTCTGTTTAGCATTGATATGTAACAAGATACAATCTATCATTGAAATTTAAAAATAATGCGTAAAGCTTGTGGTATGGCCCCCTTTCATATTTTAAGGAGAAAGAGGAAGAGGTTGTCAAATGATTTAAAAGTATTAAAGAATTTTGAGATGCAACGTAACACCAACAATAAGTTGAATTTAATCAATTATGTAAGTTCTTAAAATTAAAGATCTTACTTACATAAAGTTTGCGATCGCTGACCACTGGACGTTTAGTGAATTGCACATTATGCGACGACTTAGAGCAAATTAAATTAATTGAATATCCATTTCTACGGATTTAGTGACTGTACCCAAAACAAGCCTTAACATAGCATTTAGTGACTTTTTCCAAATAAAAGTAGTAACATTTTGCACCTAAATTATATTGTTTAGCATTATTTGATATAAGAGTTCATAAAGAACAAAACTAAATCGTAGGCGCGGCATGTTACGTCTCTGTAACAGCTTGAGGAAGTCGTTCCTTATCGATTGATGCAAATGTGAATGGGCCTTAAAACTATTGAAAAATGTAGAGGGCATGATCCCATAAACACCGATATACCGATAGTACCGATACAGATTTTATAGGTATATATTATTTTTCCGTTTTTCATTTGTTATTTTTTGTGTATAGCAGAATACACAAAAAATAACAAATGAAAAACGGAAAGGCTTCACTTTATTACTTCGGAATATACTGTGTTTCATTGCAGACTATTTTCGCTCAGTCATTTTCAAAACAAAAATTATGCAGTATTCTTTTTAATCAACACTACCTTGTCGTATTTCATTCAGCCGCACAGACGTAATAAAGCTGCAAAAAAAACGAACAGATACAGTTTTTAGTCACATTTTTGGACTTATCGTGCACACTATTTAATTTATGTACAAGTTTAGTGTTCTAAATACAAAACCATTAATGTAACATATTTACGTACTAGCTGCGCCCCGCGGTTTTACCCGGACTTATAAAGTAGAGAGTAAAATGCCTCTATGCCAAATTTAATTCTAATCCGTCCATCCTACCGTCAAGCGTTAAGAATTAACAAAAAAATACAACCACACACACAAACTTTCGCATTTTTTCTTATACAAAGAAGTAAGAAGTATGATGAAGTGAAGTTTCCACCAAAATAATTTTAATTATTTATCTTGTTTTTTTGTTCATCTATATTTATTTGGGGGAATGTGACGTTTCTGAAGACGACAATATCGAGAATAGAACGAAGTGGAATAGAAAAATTCACCTGAAAAGAAAAAAGGCTGACCCCACCACATGTGGAATACATAGTCGGGAAGAGAGACAGAAAGAGATTTATTGACAATTCATCTTTTTGTATTGCAAAGAAATCCATGTTTTACCACCAACTCACTTGTTGATGTGTTTGAAGGTGGACCTCGCAGACCTAAAAGACATCAATCCACTCTGACCTTGAAAACTCAAAGTATAAACTTTAGACAGCTCGTTCTCGCAAGATACCGATAGTCCTTTGTCCATTTATGTCGCAGTACCTCAGCACCTATTAAATAGTGATCCCGTTCGGAGTAGTCCGGCGATAGTCGCCAGCGCAGGTCGGACACGCGTAGGCGAGGTTTACACCGACGCATTTACGAAAAATGGATGCACAGCAAATTGTGAGAGAAATAGAGAATATACGGCGCCTTGAAATGTTACCTTACCCGCTTGCTCCAGCTTAGCGACAGGCTTGGTCACGCGAGAATTTCTAAGGGTTTTTATCGTGTAGTACCGATTGTGAGCTACATTGGCCGAGTGGGATGAACCTTGCCTATTGATCTGGAGGTCGTGAGTTCCATCCTGGCCTTGCACCAATAAACTTTTTGCTCGTAGAAAAGCTGATGTGCATTTAGATATGACACATGCTCTTACGGTGAAGGTAAAACATCGTGAGGAAACCGACATGTCCTAGAATTAATAATTCGAAAGCCATGTGACGTCCGCCAATCCGTACTGATCCAGCGTGGTGGATAACAGATCAATCACTCTCGATGTAAGGTAAGTTAGTGTCCCTGCAGTGAAGTGGGACGTAAAGGCTGTAATGATGATGAGAGCCGCTTGTGCATTGCATTTTCAAATTTTCAAATTTGAAGTCAGGTTGTCAAAAGCGTAAGTACGTAAGCCTAATAGTTAACGAGATTATCATAGTCAAAGTCAAGATCAAGATCAAGATCCTTGATCTCTGTTTATTATTAAGTTTTCATTGAAATATAATAAACTATGTGTTTTATCCGCGGTCCCATAGAAACCGTTAATTTTTCGGAATAAAAAGTACCTTGTCCTTTTCCGTACTCCTGACAACGTGTATGCAAAATTTTATGATGATTGCTCAAGTATTGAAAACATGAAAGCGCAACAAACAAAGACACAAATGAACAAACGAACAAACTCACTTTCGCATTTATAGTAGCTAGGACTAGGATAAATAGATAGATAAACTTTTTATTGTTCACACCACAGATAACAAAACAACAAGAGAAAAATAATGATTATAAACTTATTAAATAGTGTAACAACTGGCGGCCTTTTCACTAAAAGCGATCTCTATAAATAATAATGAAATATTAAATTTAATTAAATAATATCACAATTAAATTATTTCAATGTCTTTACGTTCAACAAAAACCAATTGCATGTTTTTAGGGTTCCGTACCCAAAGGGTAAATCGGAACCCTATTTCTAAGACTCCGCTGTCAGTCCGTCTGTCTGTCTGTCCGTCTGTTACCAGGCTGTGTCTTATGAACCGTGATAGTTAGACAGTTGACTTTTTCACAGATGATGTATTTCTGTTGCCGCCAACAACAAATACTAAAAAACAGAATCAAATAAATATTTATGGGGCTCCCATACAACAAACGTGATTTTTTTGCCGTTTTTATACGGTACGGAACTCTTCGTGCGCTAATTCGACTCGCACTTGGCCGATCTTTGTTTTTTATGAATTAAATTAAATGTCTGTTTCATCGCACGAAGTAGCAAATTAACCCAATTTATTTGCATACCAAGGCATTTAGCTAATATTAATTTTCAAGAAATAGCCACAAAAAATAAACTTGTCGTGGTAAATAAATAAATCCCAACCAGTAAGGAGATGCTTTTATCGATAGAGATATTAACAGCTTACCTACTTTAATAAATTTAAATTTAATGTATTCTAATTGCCGTTTAACTAAACTGGGAAATAACTGTATTAACTTGCTAAGTCAACAAAATCAATAAAGTAATGTTACCTATTGATGATAGCTTAAATTTAATTACAACACATTTAAAATTATGCGGTCCGCATCAACTAAGTCCGATTTAAATTTATCTTCATCACAGTTTTAAAGACTCGTATAAATTGATTTATTAGACAGGAATACTGAAAATTATTAAGTGGCCTACACACCACACTTCATTAAACGTACCATTAGCTTGCATCGATGATTTGTTACCGATCTTCTTTTGAATGAATCGGCCACTCGATCAAATAATTCAATGATTCGATAAAATAATTTGACGTTTCCTCAATTAGTAGGCCCTTAGTGGGCCCGTTTATTAAATGGGGATTGAAAAAGGGCTTATTAATTTGATTACAGTCAAATGTAGGGAATTCTTTTTATGACAGTTTAATTCACTTTTTTAATTGGCCTTTAATTAATATGATTTAAAACGATGTTTCTGTAACTTCATCAGTATTTCGATCAAAACTTTAAGGAAATTAAACATTTTAAAAATGAGGTTAATAAATCTTATTAATTTATTGCTTGACTCTTAACTAAAACTCAATACAACTAATTGCATTATTTTAAAACTAACTTCAATAGATAGAATGCGAATTATGTAATAATCCACGTGATTTTGATGTTTTTGGATTATGATAAAACTCATCCAGATCTGTTTAGCTGTTCTGGCGCGAAAGAGTAACAAACATCCATCCATCCATTCTTACAAACTTTCGCGTTTATAATATTAGTAGGATGTCACAAAACTGCGATTAGAAATTAATATTTATTAATTGTCGTATAGTTACGCACAAATGTACCAATGTTATAAATTAGTATACTGCTGTTTTTTATTATACATGCCAGCTTAATTTTACAGGCTGATTCTCTACACCTTAACAAACAACCTTTACTGTATCAACAACCCCCTAAAATCGCAAAACAGAAATCAGCTGTTCAAGCTGAAAAATTCATTCAGTTCATCAGCTCATCAGTTCATCAGCTGAAAAAGTGAATTGACTGGTCACAAAATGTATGGAACAGCTAACTCTTGTTTTGAGATTTAAGGGTTGGTCCCATATGTTATGATGTAGACAATCAGTTGTTACAGTTTTGCCACCATTTTTAAAATATCGATGTATTTAAAAAGAAGAGGCAAAGTTTGTAAGTTTGTATGTAAGGCCTCCTTAAGGCCCCGTATTACATGAAATCACCATAAGCAAGTATTTTGTTTGCACCTAGTTTGATATGAAGAGTTATGATGATCAGGTGCAAATACAGCTGGTAGAAGAAAGAACCAACTAAAGTTTAACCGAAGAACAATTTTGAAAATCATTTTAAGTTTGGAAAAAAAATCACAAAAAGTATTTTCTTAAGAAAACTATTGGAACATACATACTCGTAGTTCTCTAAATTTTTGGCGATGATACCACATTTTTTTTCGATTATTAAATAGCCAAATTAATTCTCTAAAGTTTATCCGAGCAACTTACTTTTATTTGTGTCCTTGTTACGATTAATACCATTAAAACGGCAAAAAAAAAAAAAATCCGCGCCGAACTCATTTTACCATAAAATTAAATACGATTTTCAACTCTAAATGAAGCGGCTTAAGTGAACATGTGTGTGGGTCAAATATCGTGCTATGACAGCGCCTTAACTACAAGTCCAATTTAAGAAAAATCACTAACAGAAAGCTTCACACACAATCTCTTAGCAACTGAACTATGAAACGTGAGCGAAAGCCAGGGCCAGATGAGTTGGCTTTTAAGTAATTTCACAAATAATAATACATTGATGGCCACTTGCACTGAATAAAAGAATTACCTAAACCTTTGTTTAGCCAGTTTAACTTCTCTCCTAACTAACCAGTTTAACTTTTACTCCTAGCTAACTCCTATACCTTCATTTTCTTGCACGAACCTTAAGCAATTCCTGACAAGACTCTTCTTAACTTTATGTGCCCGATAAGCTAATATTTCGTTAGGAGTTAGTTTAAAGTAGACAAGAACTTAGGCAATTCTTAAATTCAGTGCATGTGGCCATAAGACTACTCATATTATGGACTCGTCCAATTGACATTTGGCAATAAATAGTAGTAATCTCCCATCAGTAGGAATATCGCCCGCAGCCATAACCGTAGATTGGCGTCGTAAATGTGGCGTTATAATAACATTACGCGCTAGTTTATTTACGGCTGTGCTTATAACGCCATCATTCAATAAGTATGCAATATGCAGCTCTCTGGGGGATCTGTATTTTAGATGGTCTTCGTAAGTTTCGAACTGTCCTTTAACTGATTTTGATACAAGTTACATGCAATTAAAAAGTAGCGGATCTGCTATTCCATCCTACTATAATATTATAAACGTGAAAATTTGTAAGAATGGATGGATGGATGGATGGATGTTTGTTACTCTTTCACGCCAGAACGGCTGAACAGATCTGGATGAAATTTGGCACAGAGATAAATTATAGTCTAGAATAGCACATAGGATACTTTTTAACCGCGGGTGAAACCGCGGGGCGCAGCTAGTATTTCATATTTCTGTGACATTATTGTATCCAAATCCATTCAGCAGTCCTGACGTAACTACCGACGGCTTGAAAACGGCAAAAAATGATAAAAGTTAAATTTAAAAGCCGGCAAAATACTTACACATTAGACTATACAGTCCATGGAATACGCCGGTTTTATACCTTCCCTTTTAGACCTTTATAAACATTGCTAGCTTTTCGCATCAGTTTAAGTTCCGCGCCATGTCAGTTAAAACAAACCAACTTAAATGTTATCGGCAAATTAAGGTAAGCCTTAATTAAACGAATGGTAAAGAATGAGGTTTCAATGACTTCGATTACAAACTATCGAATCATTAACTATAGTTAGTGAAGTCTTAATTATAGTGATTGGCATTATGCTGTACCCACGCGATGCTTGTTTTTAGCTATTTAAATGATTGCTTTAAAATTAACTTTATTTTTTATCTTACTTCCAAAAAGGAGGAGGTTCTCATTTCGAGTGTACGTTATATTTTTTTGGATGTACTCCGCCAATTGTGAACTGATTTTAATTATTCTTTTTTTTTGGTAGATTTATAGATTAGTAGATTTTAAGAGTTTTGTTGATATTTTAAAAAGTGCTCAACCAATTTCGATGATATTTATATGGGATCACCTCTAATGTATGATCTACCAAACAAAAAAAAACTATTAAAATCGGTTCGCAATTAGCGGAGTAATCGCCTAACATACATACAGAAAAAAAACAAAGTGTTGAATTGAGAACCTCCTCATTTTTGGAAGCTGGTTAAAAACAAACATACTATACCGACCCACGTAAATAAGGTAGATAGATAGATAAACTCTTTATTGTTCACACCACAGATAACAAAACAACAACAGAAAAATAATGATAAAACTTATTAAATAGTGTAACAACTGGCGGCCTTATCACTAAAAGCGATCTCTTCCAGGCAACCTTAGGATGGTAGGATAGATGATAATAATGATTGATGAAGTTATTTTATACACGAAAGATCTTCGATATTCTAGTTATGACCAGTGGTGTTACCCGCGGTTAAAAGTAGCCTATGTTCTAATTCGGGTATGAGCTATCTCCATTCCAAATTTTGTCAGAATCCGTCCATCCGTTTGATTTTTTCTCAAAGCAAACACAAACTTTCAATTTTACGATTTAAGTAGGAAAAAGGGTTTATGACTCAGAAAATGCGTTAAATAGAAAGTAAGTAATTAACGACAAAAGTTCACAAATTATGTTATAAAATATTGACTGCCTCGGTGGCTTAGTCGGTAGTGAACCTGCCTTCTGAGCTAGGTGGCGTGGGTCCGATTCCCACCTAGAGCAAACAGTTATGTGATGAACATTTGTATGTGTTTGTCCTACGTCTGGGTGTTATTTTTCGATTCAAGTAGGTATGTATTTAAAAATATATATATCTCTGGCCGCCATAGTATAAGCTTAGCTTAGTTTGCGGTCAAACGACCGTGTGTGCAAGAGTTCCGAATATTATTTAATACTAGATGCGCCCCGCGGTTTTACCCTCGGTTAAAAAAGTATCCTATGAGCTATTCTAGACTATAATCTATCTCTGTGCCAAATTTCAACCAAATCTGTTTGGCCGTTCTGGCGTGAAAGAGTAACAAATATCCATCCATCCATTCTTACAAACTTTCACTTTTTATATTTTTAGTAGGATAATATCTTAATATAATAATATATAAATTACGTGTCACGTTGTTTCTCCGCTATAGACTCCTAAACTACTTAACCGATTTTAAACAAATTTGCACACCGTGTGCAGTTCGATCTAACTTAACAGATACGATAGCTCACATATATTTATATATATAAATAATAAACGCGAACGAAGTCGCGGGGTGACAGCTAGTGATTTTATATAAACACTATTAGTTACCTCCATTCGTCGTACAAGAAAATTAATTAATACAGATCCGTCAATACATTCCGAAACACGTTCCTGTAGACGACCGTGTTTCCTGTCGTATTTACAATAGCTAGAAACATCTATAAAAATCATAATCCTAATGGAAGACGTAAAAAATCGTTGCACTTAACATTGTAGCGTTGCTCTTAGAAATGTAAGTAATTTAATGCTCGGGCTTAGAAGCGAGGATTGCGAGCAGCGCTCTCGATCTGATGCAGAACGGTGACACACGGACGATGCGGGTAACAAACTCTTTAGGCCAACACAACAGAACGTGCCCAATGTTTGAAACCGTCCACCGCCATAAATTCATTATTCATTCATTATTTTTGGTTAAATCCGCTATGAAAAACCCATTCACTTTTTCAAATTGACATAAATGAATAAAACGAAATAAATAATGTTTAACATGTTAGAGATGTTAAGAAAACGCATTTCAATAGACCCTACTTTATTATAATCTATTTCAACAAACCATAGAATCAATTATCCAAAAAATTCATGGAGCTAAGAAAGGTCTAACAACCATTTTTTTACTTATTTTTTTATAAGCAAATAAATGATTATTATATTATTATTATTATTTACGGCCGGAACCTGTTAATTGTAACCTTGTTCATTTCGGTAGCTAAATTCACAATTATGGGTCGAAGGTAATTCAAACCGAAGCAAGCGACTTTTTGGGGAACATGCGTTTTGTTTGATTTAATTGTAAAAATATTTACCAAACTAAGCCACCGTGTGTTCTTTCTATCATCCGCAGCAGGCGACAAGACTCTGAATGCTCAAGACTAGACGGAATCTCGGTTTAATAACTTCAGCTATTTCTTTTTACGCCTCATTCGCTGAAATACACGCGTGTTCGTTGAAACCAACGAGCAACTAACACCGAGAGAGGAGTTGCTGGTCCGGCCGATTCCGTAATAAATTAGTGATTTTGCACATATAGTCCGCATTCAAAAACTTTTCCAAACTTACATAATTCCCTGGATAACTAGATCTTTTGCTAGAACAGTGGCTTTGCTCGCATTTCATAGCCTATATCAGTCAAGGATGATGTAGTTTTATAATGGTGAAAGAACTTTTGAAGTCGGACCAATAGTGTTTGAGTGTATTCGTTACAAGCATAATACAAAAATACAAATATTTCCTCATTATTATATTAGTGTAGATTATTCGTTATGGAACGTAAATTCGAAATCGATGAATTTTGGCACATTGTACAAAAACTGTTTGCAAAGTCATTGCGATGGAACATTAATACATTATGCAAAATTCAACAGCAACATTCAACACGGACATTGGTAAAATCGAATTCGAACGAACCAAAATGTCATGGCGCCTCTGCAGGCTAGTTGCTCGGTGGTTGAAAGTTATTGTAATTCCGCTGTCAAGGCGTTTTTTAATTATGTCTCGGGTAGAATTGATGCGTCGGACACGAGTGGAATCCGATCGGATTTATTATCTGTTAGCCTTCGCGTAGTACACGTTTTATTTTCTACTTAGTGTTAGCAAGTTAGTGCGCGATTTTCTGCAGTAATGAAGTTGAATTATGATGTAAATTTTTATAAACGCTTAATTGAAATTAGAGGGGGTGAGACTCGTGTGAACTGTGTACCCACAGTGAGTAACTTTTAGTAATATGAAAGGTATTGAAAAGTTTTATAAGTTTGGATACAACAAATATACTTTTTCAAAGTTCCGAACAATTAGTCTGTTTTAAAAAATATATAGGTTTAGGGATAGGTTAGAAGAGCTACTTTTTTATATAGATTTGTGATTTTCAAAATTCATTATCATCATAAAATAAATAAAATAGATACAAAGTAAATTTAGATAATAGTAGTAAAATATACTGGTAGAGATAAATTGGTAAAAAAAAATGTAAATTTAATAAGAGTAGTAAACTAGCAGACGGCCCGCCTGATAATAAACGGTATCCGCTACCTATGGACACCTGTAACACTAGCGGTAATACGTTTACACATAGGCTTATTTCATTCCGTAAAATGATGTACCTAAAATACTTAGCCCCATTAGGACGATGCGCGAAACCACTGGATGCTACTACTCAATAAATCCTTACCAGGTACTACAGTCCCATTTAGTTGTGAGTTGTTTAGTAGAAGTGGTAAATAGTTGTTTTAGACTCTAGATCTCAGAAAAAGTATTTCAATAGAAAAAAACTTTGCTCACTTCACAAGGTTTACTTGTGGTTTATGTACCGTAAGAAGAAAGTTTACGATCTGAGAAGTCGGAGAATGTTAAGGATCGTCCGCATCAACCACCTGGTAGGTTTATGTGTGGAGCGGGGTATCTCTCAGGAGGGCTAATGGACAGCTAGCTGGCAGGTAAGATGTAGAGAGACTTTTTTCAAGTTAATTTATTGGTAAGATCATACAAAGTATAAAAAATCATAAGTAATTTAAATTCAAGCTAAGATTTGCAGTTACAATGTTTGAGGTTTTAATGACTCTGAATGAAGAATAAAAAATTGTAGGTAGAGACTTTAAACAAGATTTTTTTTGTTTATAGTTTTGGTACTGGTTGTGTACTTTTATGTATCTATTTGTGTAAGTGCTTAAAAGTCTCGTCGATGCAGAAAAATTAATGGCCACTTGCACTAAATATAAGAATTGCCTTAATCCGTGCTTAACTAGTTTTAAACTACTCCTAGTGAAATTAATTCGATTATCGGGAACATAAAGTTGAGATTATCCTAAGGAATGGCTTAAGGTCGAGGAATTTTTTTCTACCTAGGAGTAGATAAAACTACTTAAGCAAGGACTTAGGTAATTCTTATATTTAGTGCAGGTGGCCATCAGTTTTTCTGCATCGACGAGACTTTTAAGCACTTACACAAATAGATACACAAAAGTACACAACCAATACCTAAACTCTAAACAAAAAAGCCTTGATGTAAGTGTATACCTACTATCAATATTTATTCTGTTTCCTCATTCCAATATTTTTATGGCCAGAAATCAAACTGGGTACATATTTACCTTTAATTTTCTAAGCCTCAATTATCCATTAAGTCAGGCTGGTTACCAAATTCTTCAGTGAGAGGAAGAATTAACTAGTGCTTAATCTTAAATCTACTGACTGCTAAGACCTCATAAGTCAACACAAGTCATTAAAGTTCAGCTCAATACAAAAATGAAATGCGCAATACAAACTAAAGTCAGCCAATCTTGATAACTAAGACTGTAAGTGAGCTGCAGTTACAACCATTCCTTCCTATTGCAACAATAATTCCTCATCATTAGCCAACAACAACAAATCATTCAAGATCCTGTCAAATCAACTACAATGAGACCACACGTGCATGAAGCCTTAATTCCTCAAGCTTAGCCATAAACAACACAAATTATTGTCATAGACAAGTTATGTCTGGATCGCTACATGTCCGGCGCATGTCGAGACAAATGCGTATGTTAAACCCGCCCTAACCCTGCGCCCGCCGGCTGCTTTGTTCTGCGCCGATCCTATTATGAATAAATCATATTAATAACGGCCTGTTGCGTCTAGATTGGTCTTCGTTCCAAGATAGATGCTTCCGATGAAAGGTCTTGTAGGTTCAACTGAAAGGGGACTTAATTTGCAATTCGATGTGACGATTCATTAAACTTAGTGACACTGTGAGCAATTTCTCAACCGATTCTCGTGAAATAAGATAAGATAGGATAGATAAAAATCTTTTATTACCAATACCGAAATCCAAAAATACAATGAGTGAAAAACTTAGGAATTATGACATGAATATAGCATAAGTAAAAAGAAAAGCAGACATAGTTTTTCGACCGATTTCTGCGGCCCCGCACTAGGCACAAGGCCCGTATCGCGGAGAACAAGAATACATTAAGTACAATAACCTTGAGGTATTTAAAAATTTCGAAGGCATCCTAATCCATTTTTAATTATTATTATTATTATTATTTTCTCTCGATTTTTATTTTTACAAAAATATATCACTTACTACAACAAATAATACACATAAATAATACTATAACAAATAATGACGTCAAAGGAAATAAAAATAAAATCTTTTTTGTAAGTCTTCAATAATTAGATAGACTTTTTTCGAGTCAGTTTTTGGAAATTGTGTCTTAACTGACATTATTGGTAAACAAATATATCTTCAGTTTTATGGTATGGCTTGTGAAATTATGCTAAGTTTAAATTAAGGTCCATTATTTTGTTACGTGCAACGACTTGACATATGTCATTTAGCTACATAGCTTGTATTATTACAATTGTAGGTACTATGTATTGGTACATGTATTAAATAAATAAATACTAAATACGAAGCCTTCAGAGATAAATGTTCTATTTGTAAAAATGTAGAATCCTATCAAAGTAAGCCGACCGAACCCTCGTGGCCAGCAAGGCTGATACAGATTCCGGAGCCGTGTCATGTCATAAAACATGGCTCGAATAGTTCACGGCAGTCGCAACCATCCTGCATTGCTCCTTGTACGGCTCTTCCAGATTAGTCACAGAAATATCGCACTACAGCAGTAAGGAAACTTTGCAACCAATAGCACAGTTAAAAGAATTGTGACAGCCAATAGAGGGCCTTAAATCATTTCTTCGATCACCAGCCAGATTCGACCGGTCTGAAAAATTCTCCTTCGAACGAAGGAGTCGAGGTAGACTGAAGTAAAGCTAGTGTGATGGCCTCGACGCGTTCTTTGTTCTTGTCGAATCTTGTCTTCTTCTTCTTCTTCTTCCTACCCTTATCCCACTTGAGTGGGGTCAGTACAGTATGTACGCTTCCTCCATTCGTTTTTAATAACCGTCCTAATTGGTCGAAACTTATTATTTATTTATTTGTTGTTAGCGATTGCAGCCTAGTTGGGAGAAGGTCCGCCTCTCCGCCAGAGGGAGCGGTTTCGAACCCAGCCGACGGCACGCACCAATTTGTTCATTGTGTGTACATTTGTGCGTATTGTATGTCATCTGCTACATGACTGGAGCCCGGCGTATGGCGACAGGCTCGCCCCCTGTCACATTTGGGACTGAATATCGTCCGGCGAAATGTGGGTGTTGTATTACACCACTGCCAGCCCCCTCAGGGGGAAAGGCGTGACTATATGTTGTTACTCATCTAGCTAGGTTATTTGTTAACTGATTTGCAGTGAATGAGAAATGGTAGATCAATGAACTGTAACCAATTTGTAAACCAAAAACATTTTCTGATGCTGTTTTCAAATAAGCAACTGTTACCCATAAGACACTAACGACCAGCCCTAGCTAGGGCTAAACAATCTGTAAAAAATTATCGAACTGATGTCGAAATCTGCAACAAAATCCGTTGCATGGTCTATGAGTTATTATGCGGAAAGCAACTTTGTTTTATACTTTTTATAGAGTTAAGGATAAAAAACTACATAAACCTATGAGTATCCTAACATTACTCATACTGTTTTCATTACACTGCAACTCTTGGCGCCACATTCTAATTCAATAAAGTCGTAACTCGCCAATAAACTCAGATTCAGTTCTCACGGGAAATGATCACGCTAAGTACAGGTAACAGTTATCAATCTACAACCACAAGTAGATATACCACCCCATAAGGATTGAAAATCTGTATCACTGGACTCCATATGGCTTGAATACGAAGACGCGGATGAAATCGGAGGAAGCACTTCATCATACAATTTATCGGTGTTGCCACTGCTTTTCAATCAAGGTTATCCTACTTACTATATTATAAGTGCGAAAGTTTGTCAGTATGTTATTTTGTTGCTTACATACGAATATGGATGAGATTTGAAACAGGCTTATATGTACTCGTACCTACCTATAGAAATATGTAGATATATGATAGATATATGTACATACATCTATCCTGGATATATGTACATATATCTATCCTGGGGGCTTACCACAACCTCTTAAAACATCATTAATTAAGCCTTACTTCGTAATTTCGTACCATGACCACCCTAAAAGTATTCCTGCTACGTTTAGATATCGCTTAGCAGTTTTGATGACGTCACTCGATTTCGTTCATTCAATCCAAGGAACATTTGTTTAAAAACCGTACCACGACCTCTAAAGTATTCCTGCCGAGCTGTCAAAATAGCAGGAATGATACAAATTACAACGATTGTTAAAAAGTTGCTCTCCGTGTAACTTTTTCTATTTATAAGTGAGTTTTTGCTGTGTTTCTGAGGTTCTATTTGTAATCTTTAGCAAGATGGCCGATGATTTGGAAACTTTCGAGTTTCTCGAAGCAGATATTAGAAGCTCCATACTACGAAGGACGCCTTCAGACGGGCTCCAAAATAAATTTTAACCCTTTTTCACATATATTTTCTTTTGGCTAAGTCCGCTCCTTTCGATGCACTTGTTTCTTCTTAGAATTAGCCTTCGCCTGCAGACTCCTATTAAAGCCCGCAGCGATTTCACTGTGGGTTTTTAAAAAGTCTCACATGATATCGAACTGCTTCGCTGAGACTCTGCGGCCGCTGTGACAAATTATTCTGAGCATTAAATTCTAGATATCACCAAAATAATTTTCACAAACTTTAATTGGATACAGCAATTGAATTTTAATTTACCTTCATGATCTTAAGTAGATTTAATTTACGGTTTTGAGGGGAACCGAAAAGATGGTGTCATGATTTTGTATTATTTTCTAAAACGAAAATTTTTAATTTATCTCATTTATCATCATCTTCATCAGAGATTTAATGAAAAATGTTATGACAAACATACGGAAGACTATGGTGGTATGGCTATGTTGCCTCTAGCCTGCCCTATGAGACAAAACAAAAAAAAAATCGTTTTTGACATTGTTCATACAACCAAGTGTCGCCACATGTTTCTTATGAGCGATTGTACGCGGGTGAGGAAAATAAAAATTCTTATGGAAGAAAATAATAAGAAATCATAGTGTTTTTACTTGCAACTTGTAAAAACCGTAAGTGTAATTTCCCTGTATCGATAGGATATTGTAGGCACGATTTCGCTATGCGGTCGTACTATTGTACGACCCCGATTGTACGATTTTTACATGGCAAAAATCGTATAATTACGATTGACATCGTACATCTGGCAACACCATACTCCAAAATACGCAAAAGTACCACAGAGTGTATAAAGGCACTTGTATCGTACATTCTTTTGACATCACTGTAGCAGGAGTAATAACGTTTTAAAACATTATTGTTTTCAATGCTTGTGGTAGGGTACAAAACAATACTTATTAAGGAATGTAACAAAACGTTCCTGCGCAATGATGTTTTTGTAAAAGTTCATGGTAAGCCCCCTGGATTAACACACACATAGGCCACTTTTTAGCCGTGCATAGCTCACAACGCGACGCGTAGCTAGTTTGAAATGAATCGCAATATCTGCCTCAGATCAACTAGAATATCAGATGGCGCACGGCGTTTGATTTAGGTGAAGCCAAGAACCATCCAAAAACTACGCTACTGTCGTATATGTACACAACACTCACACATTGACGCAAAAAAACTACGCTACTCGCTTCATCAGTACTAACCTGGACGTCACGCTGAGAACATACAAAAAAATTCTGGAACGATGCCGTCATGTGCTGTGAAATAATTTTCCATATGTAAGTATTGTTAATAACATCTCATCATATAGTAAACAGCATTGTTTTAGGTTATAATTTCGGATACCTATATTTACATAGTGCTTTTTATTTTATTTTATTGGCAACTGGATACAAAGTTCATAATGCCATTTTAGGACTTGACAATGACATTACATGAATTTGTGGAATGTCGTGCAGTGTTGTCATAATCGCATTTTTTTCTCCAAAATATTATTTTAAATCCTAAGACTTTTTTAGGTTCCCAATTAAGATTGAAAAAGCGACATTAAAAGAATGGGTGGTTGCCATACAAAAAAGTCGAAATGATCAAAAATGGCAACCATCAAAAAGAGATGTTGTCTTTTCAGACCATTTTAATGAAAGAGACTTTTACCTGACCAAGCTTGGCCTTCGCCGTCTGAAAAGGACTGCGTATCCCATCAGGGTAAGTTTTAATTTTTTACCAACGAAAAGTTGTTTTCAATTCAACGCGTATAATTTTTTTTTCTGATTACGTATTATGGTTCCATACTCAAGGGGTGCTACCAGAACCCCAATACTAAGTCTACTATATTGCCTTCCGTTGATTAATTAAAAAAATCTTTATTTCAAAACTGTCGTCCTGTTTAGGTATTATGATTAAGGTATGATGATGATTTTTTGGCAATTGATATTTGGCAAACATTTGATTAATTAACCTGGGAACTATTACATGAATTCAGTGGAATGCGGAAACATACGTTGGAAAACTACAATACTCAGGGTATTTTTTTTTTCATGGCAACACTTCCACAGCACACATGTAACAAGAAGTGGCTTCACCTACATCATACGCCGTGCGCCATCTGATATTCTAGTTGATCTGAGATATCTGCTTAGTTTTCTTGAAAATATTTGCCATCTAGGCAAAGGATATGAGTAAATTCGGACAAAGGCGCAAGCTAAAATATGATAGGGAATTAATTCCGAAACGCAATTCTTGGCTATAATCAAATACAAACAGAACCCAACCTACTTATTGTTTCGTAACAAAACTATTTTAAATTAAGCTCTACATACTAGTACGCTTATGTCATCAGATCTATAATTATATTTGTACTAACTATTAATAATTCTGACTTGATACTCGTACTTATTCGGTGGTACGTTTCGCATACACAAATATTTCTTATCAATATCCCGTCACATCACATAAATGAGATGGTTTCTGAGTGTGGGAGAGTATGTGTATGTTTGTTACTTCTTCACGCCATACCTACGCTGTCACCTTAACGGATTTAAACGAAGAACTGCTTAAATACTCGTACACTGGATTAAAACAGCTCCAGAAAATAAACACATGAGCAACCTGAGTGGGTGCAACCGCGGGGCGCAGCCAGTTGTATATATTATTTGATTATCATTTATCCCGTATTTATTACCCATTGATCAAGTTGTAAATCAGGTTTAGTGAGACCATTCAACAATCCTCCATCCAAATCTCGTCCGAAACCAGACCATCAACCCAGCCCGAACAGTTATCTCGACAGCAGCAAAAAACCGGACCAGATCAAGTGTAGCCATGCGACAAAGCTAGTGTTGTATGAACAAATAATGCACAAGTCATCCAACTATTTGGACCAATATCAGTACTTGTTCCTTTTTCAATCTGGCGCGGGGCTAAGAACCAAGTACGCTTATTATAGATTCGATCTGATTCAAATTAAATACTTTTGTGTTCACCGTTACGTTGAATTTGGACGATTTGGACGTTGCAATGGGAAATTTGTTTGTCGTCACTGCTCTGTTATAAAATACTTTTACAGTCCTAATGTCTTTGTGTAAGTCTGACAAAGAAAAGTAAAGCGAAGTCTACTGGGACGGATCGGCATTCATATGTTTATGTTTATATTTATCCAGTCTTGAGTACCGTTGATCCAATCTTCAATTTTTTTCCGGAAAGTATTGCGCGAATAATTTTTTGTTGTAATTTAAGCAAAATCTGAGGAGGGATTCGAGACGAACGATTAGTATAGAAAGTATTATTGGTATTACATTTTGAGATATTCTCTATAAACACAGTTATCACTATTTTAAGGGCCATTTGTATCACGAAGTTTGGGTTTCTTTTACCTCGGAGCTAACTGCTCAAATCGTCTTCGTCGTCAAAGAGTTAAAATGGCTTTTAACTCTTGGTGGTGAACTTCTTTTTACCTTGGGAAAATCCTTTATGGATACCACCAACAGCCTCTAGAGTTGGCAAAGTGGTTTCGTGGGAATCCCGCCACTGACGACCTACCCACAAAAAAATCAAGGGTGTTCCACACCTCGGCACAAAACGTAGAGTATACGGAAATGCTCTCTCACACGACGGCCCCGACAGCGCCAGCTCCTTCAGGCATCTTCTCGAACCTAGGCTCTTCCTCTCTATGACCATGTATCAAACACCGTTTAGACATAGAAGTTAACCTTGAGTTAACACAATATTAGAGTGACATTTAAAACATTTCAACTACGAGTTAATTAGCTCTGTGTTAAAAAAATTACCTCCGTACCTTTTCCAAGTGGGTTTTAAACAAATATTCTGTTTTTGAATTTACAAACAACTAGCTAATACAATTGCGACATTATATCCACTTAGCAAGCAATTATAATTACGACTGTCTAGGGACAATCGACGATATATTTAACTGCATTTGCTTATCGCGGTCATTACGTGACCACGAGAAAATCCGTGACAATGGGCGGGGGCATGGTAAACTCTGACACTAAGGCTTACCACTTGGTCTGTTCAAACTTACTTAATTATGTAATTTACAGTACTATGGGCCACGTTGGCCGTGATAACTGATTGGTTTTGTCGGAAGAGTATTTGAGGATTAGGATTTGAAAAAAAAATGGGAATTCGCATCTTCTCACTGGCACCTAGATTTATTTTGTTTATATTAGGCGATACGTACCCATCGAAGTTTTTATTACTTAAGTAATGTGCTAGACTGCTAGTGTTACTAAACTAATATTAGATGCCCGCTTTTTGTCAAATGAGTTCGTATTTTAGAAAATATTCGTTGTACATAATCATAGTACCTACCAGTGTGAGAATCGTTTCATTTCATTTTATTATTATTTAAACTAGTATTTAAGTCAAAGTTCGCAATCTGTCTTCACAATGTTACTTTATTCAAAAACTTTTCTTTCTTTTTCGCCATTGGGTAGAGGTTCGTCGGCTTCTTATAGGTTAGGGGTAGATAAAGATCATAGATATGACCCGTTGCTGATAGAAGGGGCGGGGCGGAACATCTGAGTTATTCCACACATAGATAGGTGGAAAAATAAGTAAATATGGTTTAGTGAATTTAACATTTCTGCTATTAATATTTGTCTTTTTTGTAGGGATGGCGAAAGTACTCCATTACTGGGGGCAAACATCTTTGGTAACCCCCTTCCTTCAATATCTCGCCCTGGCTCAGTATGTACCTACCAGGTACTACTGTATGTACTAGTAAAAATCAACCCGGCGCGAACCAGGGGATATTCACCCTTCTGTTTTGATTTTTTAAGAGGGTCATATAATATGTTAAAAACAAACGAAAAGATTGCCTTTTTCCAGGTAGAAAATCGCTGCTGTGTTTATCCAGGGTATACTCTATCTCCATCCCAATTTTCACTCAAATTTGTCAGGCCGGTCCAGTGGGAAGAAGCAATATAGATTACAAACTAAAAAACTTCCGCATTTATATTACGAGTATTCGTGTGATGCAGTCTCTTAAATCAATTTACATCTAACTGTTTGCTGAACTAATTCCCGATAAAGAGAAATAATTAAATGTATCAATTTAAGCGTGAATACGAATATTTTTATTTGAACAAGAAAATACAATGAGTGCAGTTGTTGTTGCAGCTTTTTGAGGTGTCTTATTTTGTATTTAATATTTACAGGCTAGGCGGTTGAACACAACTCGCCTCGTTATAAATAAATAAATAAATTCGGGACTTTTCCAAACACGGTCGCTTGACCCCAAACTAAGCAAAGCTTGTACTATGGCTGCCAGAAACTGATATTGATACATATCTATTTTGAAATACATACTTAAATTGATTTTGAACACCCAGACATGGAACAAAGTAATCGCAAACGCGAGCGAAACCACGGACCCATAGCTAGTGTATTAAAACTAGTTAAAACGATTACTAAAATAACTGAGGCAACATTGTATAAGCCCAGCTCAGTGATAAGTGCAGGTTATTTCATAAAACTCAGTTTTTTAAGTCCGCGGCGTTTTCATGTCATGATGTGTCGTTGTGAGTAATACATAATTATAAAATAACCGTTAATGTAATTGTTGAGTGTTCAAAAAAGTGCAGAAGGTGCAGTTTACTACTAAAATACTTTGGCACAAGACAATTTATCAAAAGCACTAATAACAGGCATTTTCGACTATTGTAGAGTGTGAGTTAGATACCTTTAGGGGGTTGCGCCCCTTAGCCCCTTCCCTGGATTCGCTAGTATCAAGTCATATTATCACGCTTTTCCCCCGAAGGGGTTGGACGAGGTGTATTACAACACCCACACTTCACCGGAGGATATTCAGTCCCAAATGTGACAGGGGGCGAGCCTGTTGGGCTCTTGTCATGTAGCAGATGACACACAATGAGCATATAATACATTCACACAAAGCGAGCCTTTTCCAACTAAGCTATCATCTCTTCAAAGGCATTATCAAAAACATTCAGGCGGCCTAAAAACTTTGGATCCAAGACTAACCTCTCAGCCAATATGGATTTACTTTTTACCTCAATCCCATCAGTGTTCTCAATTCACTCTCAGTGTAAAACGGTAACTTTTGTTGTATTTTTAGGACCAGTACAGGTTTGTAAGGGTCAATGTCTCGGCCAATTCTGTCCGCGATCAAGTTCCGTTGATAAATGTTGATAAATACGGGCTGACAGACAATTCATTAAACTTTATACCGAGTCTAACCACCTTTGATTAAAAGTTATGTGACATTTATTGGTAGACCGTCGGGTACCAGCTTTTCTTCGACTCCACGGCAGTTGAGGCGCATCCACGCAAATTAACTAAGATATTAATTTTCCATACTAATACTCGTATCAATCGAAAGTTAGTCAGTTTGTCTGTCTGTCTGTTTTTCTGTCAGTTTGTAGGCTTATCAACGCTAAACAGCTGAACAGATGTTGTTGAATTTTGATAATTTTCTGAGCAAACGCGAACGAAGTCGCGGGTAACTGCTAGTAATATAAGAAACCTCCTTGTTTCTCATACGGACCGCTAGAGTGTGAAATACTCTGCCAGAGTGTATGTTCCCTGACACATAATCTGAGTGTCTTCAAGTCTCGAGTGAATCGGTTTCTTCTAGGCTAGCGTACTCCATCGTAGGCCGCATCGCTGCTTATCGTCAGGCATGTTGGCGGCCAAACGCAAGCCTATTAAGTAATAAAAAAAAAGCAAAATCATAAGCGATACAAAACCGCGGACAGATGAGCTAGCTGTCAATCAACAAAAAGGTTGATTGATTAATTTATTCATAAACCGTTTAGTCGTTTCTCTCATTGTCTAAGCCAATAAAGATCGCACCTCTTTTCAGGGATAATTTATAAAGCATGCTGTTTAGATGTTTTTTCTTTAGTATTTGTGAATCAAAGTGAGTAGTGTTCCCGCTATGGGGACGGTTCATTGTGTCATTTTTTCGACATGTAACTTATTAACCGTGTGATGAGCATTCTCTACAACATACTAATGAGTAGTACATTTATATCAGGCTAATAAAACTCACTAGCTACGCCCAGTAGTTTTACGCGGGTCCCAGCTATCTCTGTACCGATTATAAACATTGTATAGCAGCGTAGCTATTATGCTATTTTAATGGCGTACCTTTCTAAAATTGTTAAATTGACAAAAGATTATCATTGACTTGATTATACAGACTGTAATGTTTAGCACGTCACATATGACACACAAACATGAAATCGGAACGCTAACTTAAATTGTATTATCAAGAACTTAAAAAAACATATAATAATAATAATAAAGTATTTAGAAAAAAGACCAGAAGCAGAAACGGAGAGAAACTTGTTAACTTTGCACAGGTGAATGGCTTGCGTGTCTTAAACCTAAAAAACATAGAAACATTTAAAATAACTTAAGAGTCCGGCGACCACTTTAGACCAACTTCGCATTGGCTTAAGGTATTTAATAGTCATTTCGTCTAGAAGAAGACTACGAGCGAAGAGAACAAGTAATGATACTGACGAACCTCTAAAGTTACCTACAGAGTGACAAAGTACAATTTCAATTTTTTTACTTTTTGCACTTTGTAATAATATTTGTAATAATTCTTAAATAACTAAGAATTTCCCACGTATTATGGATTCATTTAAAAGTTAATGATGTAAACAACCTCCCTATGCAAAAGGATTTTTGATTTGCTTTGTCTATCTATTGAATAAATCAGTCAACCCCCCCCCTCCCCCCCCCCCCTTGAAAGTGCGGATATTTTTCTAGCTATTTATTCTATAGCTATTTTCTCTTAAGGACGTTTTTGACGTGACAACGTCTTATAATTCGATAGAGCCGGCTGCACGCACGAAAAAACATGACTCATGCGGCGTTACCTCGCTCTGAGGCGTTCCATGTAAGGCTTGAAGTGCAAGCGAGAGCGCGGAACGAGCGACAAAGAAGCACAATCGGCCTTTGCGTTCGGCAGCGTTTACATCCGTCTCTCTCCTACTTGAGTGAGCACGTTGTCACGTTCAACTATCGTCAGTAAACCGACTTTACAGACAACCAATTTTTTAATAAAAACAAGAACATAGGGGCGGAGATATAGTTCATTTTATTATACAAGCTTAAATTACATCATAATCTGACAAATGGTTTCCAAGAAATTTGACAAGCACGTTTGTATGGAAATTTCAGAGAGTCGCGGGACCCTTAAAAACTAAACATATTAATCTGGAGTAAATCAATAAAACGTAGCAATGCTTCTAGCATTCTTCCCTTTTCCTCTGGCACCTTTCCTCTGCCAACGAACTTTTAGATTCGATTTTTGTAATTATACTTACATACAAACTTTGTGTGTATGTAATTAATACAACATGTTTCTGTGTCGCACATTAACATACAGTGTTGCTTTGGTACATATACCTAATGTCATAGTCCATATACCTAATGTCAAAGTATATAGACCAAAAAATGTGTGTTGTAGACGTGTGTTTCAATTTTGGTCAAAATCGTAGGAAATTGTTATTGAGAATAGTAGTTATATCATTAATGCTTGCTAATTTATGTCACATTGTATCTAAAGCCTCCGATATACAATCTCCGTTGACACGGCACTAAAATCGCCAGAAGCGCTGCCTTATCGAATAGCAATAACATTAATTAATATCTGGTTATCTGAATAACATCTCGGGGTCCTGTATCGTCCTACGTAGAGCCTGTTAATTGGTCTGTTCGTTATTCACGAGAACTGGCTAATGGCTTGGGACGTGTTAATTACAATTGCTTTACCGATTGGGAAAGCTGGCTGCAGTTTTAGTTTAAGGATCTTAAATACCTACTCGTGTTAGAAGATTATATACTGTACACTAATTTGTGTTTGTGAATTTCTATGTAATTTAGTCAAGCCATTTCAGAGGCATTCTGGCGGCCTAAAAATATTGACATCAGCGCTAACCACTCGGCCTATACGAACATGCAGGCATGAATGTAATTTAGTGTTAAACAGTAAAAGAAACACAATTTTAACAAAAAAAATTGAGTTCGGGGTGTGTTTTATACACTGTTTAAAAAAGTTTAAAAAAATTTACAATTGTTAATTTCTGAAATAAATAGCCAAATATGCCTCAAGTTAATGACTAAAGACGCAGGATTAACTTATTCGCTTTCCAAAATTTACTGAAATAAATTAAAATGTTCCTCACGTAAGCATATTTAAAAGTTAGTACATAACAGTTAATAAACTACAAGCGTATAATTAATCAACAAAACCACACTCGACACAACACATGACAGTAACAGCTGGGTTCTTAACGCTTGATTCTTGACGCATGCTATTAACGCTATGATGGCGTAAACGAATAGTTAGAAATTTAAAAAAAAACAGACATTCCACCTCATTTTACAAACGTGTCCTCATTGGCTAACGCTTACTTTCTATCCGCCTTTTTACTATCTCTACATCTATGTTTATTGGTTTTATATGTTTCCTGTAAGTAAACAATTACGTACTTAAGGTGCTTTTTCATATAGCTTTTGGAACAAGGAAAATGTTAGCAAAAACTAATTTTGCAGCAAACAGTAAATGATGTTTGTATTGTTATAAAAGGTTTGAAACAGAAATTAGATACTTTGTACTCTACTTAGTTACTTACTTTTTTTACGCTGCCGTTATTTGCTAGCTTCCATCTATTAGTTACATACTTTTTTTACGCTTGCATTTGATCGCTTACTCGCTTGATGTGAAGCGCTGCAGAACTAGAAACTAGAAACATAAAATGATTTACGAGACTATAATTATTAAATATGTGGAATGTCTTTAATCGGTACCATTTAGTCGAAAAGCTTATTTTTTTTTATTATTTAAAAAATTACACTCCGGGGACCGTGACTTTTGTTAACTAAAATCTAAATTATTATTTAAGGGGAACACAGGTAGGGTTAGTTTTCAAAAAAGCTCAATTTAGATGGAGACAAGCGCTGACGCCAAATCTGCTGTCGCTAGAGTGCAAGCGGTCGATAGCGGTCCCGTGTAAACAATTGCTGTTGGCAGTGCCTGCTAACGCCAGCCCTGTCACGAAAACTGCTTTGGTGAAACTGACAATATTCCTCTAATTTAAGCTTTAAGGCTTAGAATCTGTAATGCGTTTTCCGTAAGCTGTAATCGGTTTGCGGTCCACGATGGAACGCTTACCTAAAAGAAACTGATTCACTCAAGACTACAAACTGAAAGCACGCAAAAGCGACTCATATAAAAGCTAATATAAGCACTTGATTAACATTAATTATGTCACAAAAACTTACGCTACCGTGTATGTACTTATAAGACTAGTGTGAGGAAAATGCCCTAAATGCGAGTAAATCTTGTACAAAAACAATCAATATATTGTAATTGCTTTACGTATATGGCTAATGTACTCGTATGAGATCCGTTTGGCGCAACCTCTAAGACCAATTTCCATCCTCACTAAAGTAACTTATTTATTCCTATCAGGTTTTACTTTTCTGCAGTCCGTACATGGCTTATCTGAACCAATTAATGATATTTACTTAAGACTCACTTTTTGCAGACCATCTCGGAACTTCATTTCTGACTTGGAAGTTATCTGATAAATAAGCGGTTGGCCATCGTTACACTGTGGTATATAGTTTTTATATTGACAGGCAATCACAATAACTAGCTCTCGAGTTCTTGTTATGAGTAGGTGCTGTAGGTAGAATATTTCCATGATACGGTATTTTTTTTTCAGTTTAGCGAAGAACTGAAACGGATAGTTTAGTTATTTCTTTTTGAGTTGAAGCTCCTCTAATGGCAATAGAAGGCAGTTTATGGAGTCCGTCTATTCGCAAGCACAGCGCCCGACCGGCACTTGACCAGCGCCCGATCAGCACTCAACCAGCACTACCTCGTGGTCAACCCGGGACCTTTAATGGGTCCACCATAGTTTTTAAACTTCTCGTCTTCTATAAAAAAATGTCAACATTAAACAATTTAATTTAAACAGTTTTAAATCGAGATTTAAGACTGAGTGTCGTAGAATTAGGACCGCATACCAAAATGACGCTCAGTCCTGAATCTCGATTTAAAACTGGTTTTAAATTGAGATTTATGACTGAGCGTTGTTTTAGTATACTTTAGGCCTTTAGTGTTTAATTATCCTAGCCTTTTTCTTAGAATTCAAAAAAAAAAACCTAAAAACAAATAAAAGAAAGCGGAACATCACGTTCAATCTCAGTAGTTAAAAATCAATTCACACAAAAGAAAGAGACTAGTGCGCGCACGCGACATCTAAAACTTCATTACTTATCAAAATAACGAATCTATGGCCACAATTCATAGAATAAAATGAGACCGAACAAAAAGTACAATAAAAGGAGTAAAATACGACAAAAAAGAATGATGGCGTCTGGCCACGCACGAACGCTTTCGGCTATCAAACTGAGATTGATGTCAAAGACATCTCGGCAGACAGACTCGTGGCTCTTTGTAATGCGATGGGACTCAATTTTGTAGTGGCCGTCTCCACGGGCAGTGCTGCCGCCGATCATAGTGACGCCACAGATGTACGCTAGCTCTGAGAGCGTACCGTAATTGATTTGAACCTTTAAAATTTTAGCATATCGTCTTCAATGGACTTGTTAACCACATGGTCATGACATGATAACTTAGGACAAAGTTATAGATATTTTATGTACTCAAGTCTTTTTTATTGTTCCGTACCCACAAAGGGTAAAACGGGACCCTATTACTAAGACTATGGTGCCCGTCTGTCTGTCTGTCTGTCACCAGGCAGTATCTCATGAACCGTGATAGTTAGACAGCCAAATATTCACAGATGATGTATTTCTGTTGCCACTATAACAACAAATACTAAAAAACATAATTAAATAAATATTTCGTGGGCTCCCATACAATAGACGTGTTTTTTCCCATTTTTTACCTCTTTAGATAATGGTACGGAACCTATCTTGCGCGAGTCTGACTCGCTCTTGGCCGATTTTGAGATCCATTTACCTACTTGTTTAAAAGGATGGAAAACTAAAAATTGCAAAAATAGTGTAATAATTGTCATTAAGATAAACTCGTTTTTAGCTATGTAAAAATCCTTACGCTACATATTTTGCCTCTAATAAAATATTAAACTTATTAAATTTGAACTTCCTGCTGTTCTATGTGACAATTTTTAGAGTGAAACTGTAAACACTAGCTTTGATAAAACTTAAGAACACTATCTATACCTATTACTTATCTTTTATATTAGCAATTAGCAATGTTATTGCTAAATATACAAAAATAAACTATTAGCTAGGTGTTAAAGAAAGCTCGCATCTAATAAATTATTTATTATTTTATTAGCATTAGCAGCATGCTAATTTATTGATAGTTGATCGTTTCGGGATTGTGATAGTCGCAACACAGGCTGTCCCGTTCACGTCAGCCTACTTACATTACACCCGTCCCTCTCACACTCGATCACTATTGCAATCAGAATCACAAACGGACATCCATAATAAGGGAATAGTCCATAGTAGAAAATATTCAGCAAGTGTGAAAACCGTATATGTGTGAGGATCGAAACCCACTTAGTCGTTTTACAAGCTAAGGGCTTTTTGAAATATCGCTTTAATTTTGAAATAGAAATAAAAACGTATGACAGGCTACCCATGCCACACAACTGTAACTCGCGGTTAAAAAGTAGCCTATGTGTTACACACACGCTAACTTTTGCCTTGAAAATATAAGTAGGATTACAATACAAAACTAATCATCCTAATGTATTGTTTCGATAAAATCTATGTAACAAGAGAAGAATAATTAAAACTGTTAAATTAACCATTTAATGTAGTAATGGTATTTTTATATTTATTACTGGTATTTTTAAACGAATTAAGAAGATACTTAGTTATAAAAATTGAAAATTATCCAAGAAAATTAGCCAAAATAACATAGCTGTATTTTTTAACTTTAACTGCTTTCTTTCCTTTTTTAATTTTTTTTGTACGTTTTTTTCGTTTAAACTTTCCTATCAGGAGAAGCCGGTGAGTTTCGACCTTGGAGCGAGTTCCATGCTAGCTATACTAATCGTGATTCGCGGGGATGGATTAAGAGCATAAATTCTTTAAACTTGTTTTAGTTGCCAGACTAACGGTAGAATAATGAGGTGCTACAAAAATGCAGGACTTGGACGGAATTTTCTCTAGTTTTCTATTATTTGTATTATTAAGTGAATTTTGAGTTGGACGAAGTCTTGATTGGTTCATATTGATCGCATCACATTGCTCGTACGAATATGCCTTCAAACATTCGTGCGATTAACTGTAACGAAAAATTTTGGGTGTGACAAGTAAGTGGAGTAGCCTACGATAACCTAGCTTTACAAATTTAAAAATGAGTAAGCCCTTTTTATGAAGAACAGACTAATTTTTGATTACAAAGGATTAAAAAATTAGCAAAAACATTGTAAATTAGCTCACTACACCTAACTATCAATATTCTTGTCATATAACATAACATGCATATCGTCATGCCTTCACTTCACCAGAAGATATTCAGTCCCAAATGTGACAGAGACCGATCATGTTGCCATACATCGGGTTCCAGTTATGTAGCAGATGACATACGAATACGCACACACGTTCACAAAGTAAGCAAAATTGGTGCGTGCGTGCCTTCGACTGGGATCGAACCCGCTTTCTTTGTCTTGAAAGGTGAGCCGTCTCCAACTAGGCTATCAATACTACTACTAGGCTGTTATCGCTACCTTATATTGTTGTCATACTCATAGATAAAAAAAACATCCGGCGCTACTAAGATGATACCTAGTTGTAAGCCAAATTTTTTACTCGTATGCTGCTCTTTTTCTTGCCTGCACGTTCTTCTGATTAGTGGCTCAACAAAAAATAAAAGAAAAACTTCAGCAGCACCCTAGATATCACAAAACTAAACAAGTAACATTAAAAAACCCTGCTGCAAAATGTTGTACCCTATGTCACTTCCACTATCAAGACAATTCAAATGACACCTCACATGTCGAAATAATACATCAAGCTGTTTAGGCTGTAGGGCGCGCGTCAAAGAACCCACATACATACACACATTTGGCGCAGTCGGGTAAATACAGGATCATCATAACTTGATGGAAATTAAGCAATAAACGCTGAAGAAAAGCATTAAATAAATGCAGCTGTCACCCTACAGTTGTAAAGTATCGTATAATTTTACACTTACCCATTTTTAATTTAATTTTAGTTCAAACTGTTTTTAAATATATTTATTTTTAAAATAATAAATTTGGGTTATAGAGCTAAATTTATAGTAATATGTGTATTTAAAATTTACAAAATATGTATTAACATCAAATAGAGCGCTATTTGAAAAATATTTATTGTTCCAATAGTAGAAATACTTATGTAATTTATAAATAATTTAAAACTTTATATTTTTCTATTTTATTTGGCATTAGAACCAGATGCATTATCTACGAGATTAACAATGACTCCTTGGTTGAATCCAAGCTTCATAGCTTGTCACACCGGCATGAAGTGGCCAGTTTGTCGGTATTCTACAGAATACACTACGGCGAGTGTGCACAAGTACTGCACGACCTGATCTAGCCATCACCGTCCTTTTATAAATGTAGCAGGCGCACCAGTAAGAGACACCCTCTTATGGCGGAAATTCCGCCAAAACGCACAAAGTCAACTTTTCTTGTTAGAACTGCAGAGGTGTGGAACTCGTTGCCTGCGTCTGTCTTCCCACCTAAATACAATCCGGCAGTGTTCAAGAGTAAAGTGAATAGGTATCTCCTAGGTTAGCGTGTTACACTTTCGATCACGTCGACGCTTCGACGTCAAACGCAAGCCTAGTTTGTTGTAAAAAAAGGATGCATTTTCTGAGATTTATTAAACTCACAAATTACACTTATTACTTATTTATTGACTCTTACAATAAAGTCTTATTTGGTAGAAAATACTTAGAGCCATGAAAGTTCGGATAATTGTGAAATACGTTTTTAATGCTAGACCTAATAAAAAATATTTTTTTGTTCTAAGTTAGTTTCACTACAATCGTTTTTAAGAGTATTTTAATACTATCTGTGCCCCGCGATGTTACCAGCGTGTAGAAAGTACCCTCGTCCATTTCTGTACCACTGACAAATTCAAAATTCAAATTCAAAATTTATTTATTTATTAAACTGGTGAATTACAGGGGTTGGTCTCTCCTGTTAAGTTTGGAAAACCTGTGTTAGGAGAGACCGCTCTCCAAAGACAAACGGACAAGGGTACTCCTTGTCCGTTTCTGTACCCCTGACAACGTGTATGCATTTCATGATGATCCGTTGTGTAGTTAATACGTGAAAGCGTAACAAGCAAACGAACATACAAACTTACTTTAAGATTTATAATATTAGTTAAGATTAGAATTTAGATAGTTACGGAACCCAACCATACACGGCATTCACACACTTAACCATTTATTTATTGATTACAATAATAGGTGGCTAAAATAATTATTATTGGCATGAGTTCGTTGACATTAAGGTTGCTCTTGGACGACAAGTAAATCTATACCGGCTGATTTTTTTACTAGTATATCTATCTATCAGCCAATTTCAAAGAATAGGATACAAAGAGCGCTACAAATTCCGCGCATTAAGTTAAAAATATATTAAAAATAAATTGAAAAAATCGAAGTTATAAATTCGATTTTTTATGAATCAATTTATTTTTTTAACATAACATACCATATCTTCACGCCTTTTCAGAGGTGTAATACAGCACCCACACTTCGCCGGACGATATTCAGTCCCAAATGTGACAGGGGGTGAGCCTGTCGCCATACACTGGCCTCCAATCATGTAGCATGACATACAATACACACATAATATGAACACTGGCTGGGTTCGAACCCGCTCCCTCTGGCTTGAGAGGCGGGCCTTCTCCCAACTAGGTTTCCATCGCTTTCCTTTTCTCTTTTATTTTCAAATATAAAAGAAACAATTTCAAAAGGTTGTACTTCGTACACTTATTATACCTATTTTTTCAACGGTTAGAAAATCACCCGGTTAGTAAATAAAGCGAAAGATCACTCATTTATTCACTAATTGAACACAAAATCTCACATTACTTGATCTCATCTCTGTCTCCGAGCAAATTTGAATGTTATTTCGATGAAATACGAGTAAAATTCAAATTTGCAAACAAAGACAGTAATAACTTGTCTTATATTTCAGTTTAGTTTAATATGGTTTATTTCATTTTAGTTTGTTTTTTAATTAATATTATAAATGCGAAAGTAAGTTCGTTCGTTTGTTTGTTTGTAACTCTTTCACGTTTTAACTACTCAACCGATCGTCTTGAAATTTTGCATAAACGTTGTCTGGGGTACAGAAAAGGAAAAACAGGATACTTTTTATCCCGAAAAAATTGAAAAATTAACCGTTCCTTTAGGACCGCGGGTAAAACCCCGGGCTGCAGCTAGTATATATATAAGATCGATTGATCCTGAAAAAACAAATATTTGGAACAAAGAAAGCTCAAGAATAAAATGTAACAACGAGACATTTCAACTTGCTTCGTAAAGTATTTCTAGATACCAGCTTATTGGAACAAGATTATCTTTTATAGTGGCTATATTTTTATTTATCTTTCAACAATAAATTACACTTATGGATGGATAATAACGTTTTATTTTTACCACCAGAAAATTTAAAACGAAATGCAACACTTTAAAGTAGCAAAACAATTCTGTGAGCTGGAGAACTCGCGACCAGGGGGGCTATTCCTGCGCGTGAGATGAGATGAGATTTTATCTTGGTCACTCTCACACCTATGACGTTTCAAACGAGAGCAACAAGGACGAAAAAAAGTGAGATGAAAATCTCAAATCTCCGAATAGGGTCCCAGCGTCGGTGCTCTCTACAGGTCGTATTCCTTAACCGATTCTCGTGAAATTTTGTGAGCGGGTTCGATAATTATACAGATTTGTTTGGCCGAGTCAGTTTTTGGAAAAAAAAACAATATCAAATTAAAAAAAAAACATATTGATTCGTTTAAGAAATACGACCTGGAAGACAGAGCTCCGGGCGGAATTCGGACAGAAATCCGGACATACGAAAGCATTGGTCGAAACTGAAGCAGAGTCGCTTCACTCGCTAACGCTCGCTCGGTTATACGGTATACGTTATACGGTAGAGCAATTTCTTTAGAAAAAGATTAAGATAAAAATAACCTTTTTCGGTTTATTTATTTGACAACGTAATTTTTTTAAATGGTGATTCGTGTAAAGACTGTTATATTTCCGTTTTTTTTTTTTTTTTTTTTTTTTTTATGTAGAATAGGTCGGCGTTTGACCACCAACTCGCCTGATGTTAAGCGACGGTGTGGTCTAAGATGAAGCACGACGACCTATAAGGTACTTATTCACTCTAGCCTTGAAGTTTTGTAGAGTGAAGAAGTTGAAACACCGTTGAAACAGTTAAACAGTCATCGAATACAATTATTTAGAAAATAGTTAAAAGCGTACTAAGAATTTAAAGTGCCTTATTAATAGTTAACTTAAAGCAAAAACAATTTAACTGTTGAATAGCACAATAACAATTACCATGTTTAAATTTTTCAATTGTCGATTTTTACAAACTTTTTTTGTATTTTAGTTTTTTTGATTAGTTGAATAACAAGTGTTTGTTTAATTTATTTTATCGTAACTTTTGAACCTAAAACTATCAAATAAATTTAATTTTAAAAAAGGATAAATTATGGCAATTATTTACCTTTTTTTAAATTGTGTACTAATACTTTTTCCTCCTCGTACAATTTAAGCTTGAAGAAAAATAATCTAAAATCTGCTAAAGACATAAAACATGGTAAAGCAAAAATACATTTCTTCTCATCTAGCATCTTGATTAGTTTGGTTTTGTTTAAAGTTTTTTTTTTTAAATAACATTGTACAAAAATTATACATTAAAGTACAACTTTATTAAAGCACACCAATAAATGCTTAAGCATTTTCTTCATCACCATAGTTTATTATTGATTGATGATAAATAAATTTATAAAATAAGTCGTTTTAACAATAACTAATAAAATCCAATACCGACGTCTACCTGTAAGCCTTTGGATATAACTTTGATTTTTAGTCAAAATACAAGTAACTTACCACCAAACTACTGTCGAAATACAACCAGCACTATCACTATTTACACACTTCACAAAAGAAAAACTTTCGCGCACATCACCAATCAATTTTTAAATTAAGAACACAACTTCTAATTTACTTTTTTTTTAAACACAAACTTTTTCTGGACCGAGCGCGCCGATATTTTTCGTCAGCTGTTCGCGCCATTGGCAAGGACGTTCGGTTAAAAAAATGACAGGCGTGTGATATAACCAGCGGTCGTTGCTCCCAAAAAGCTCATAGTTGGCGGACCGTGAATGAACTGGGAACTGGTATATCGTATTTTCGTTTTTTTTTTTTAATTTTTTTATCTTTCGGTGCGCGCGCACCGCTCGCAGTCTTTGCAGCGAATGAGGAGCCGAAGAACTATTTCTAACATATTTTCTCTAATCCTTTTCTGCGCGTGCACAAGTGTGCGTTGTAACAAGTGCCGTGGTGTGCCCCGGAGCGGAAGTGGGGCTATCACGTCCACCATCACATTCGATTCGATTTAGTTTTCGAACGAGTAACAAAACTGCTCGAACAACAGCCGTTAGACTATCTCCACGTCTTGTCAAACAGTCTATTCGATTTATCACTACAAATTGAGCAGGAAGTTTAACACTTTGACCTGCAACGAGTCTCGAAAGTCTTATCTTATACCTATTTATAAATCTTTTCCGTCTTAAGATTGTCTGGAAGAGATCGCTTTTAGCGATAAGGTACAAGTTCATACGAGCTAAAGTTCAGTTCTCGCATTTTGCACTAGATCTTTCCAGCTACTCTAGGCCCTAGCTACTCAAAAGACTTCAAACCTTCTGACAGTCAAACCAAGAGGATATTATTACAATAACCTCTTGGCTCTCTTTACGCGATTGCCCAAAAAAGCGTAACGTTTTCACGGCATGCTTTTCTTCCATCATTTCCTTTCAATATCTCTGCAATCATTAATCTTCAGTCATTTAGATCACACACACGCATAAAATATAGCTTCACCTAGTAGTAAGCTATAGCAGTACTAAAGTATCAAATATAGAGCAGAAAACGTGGCAGCCTACGCACCTGCTGGCGTGAAGAGCGCGTTGAAGTCTTTTGTTTGAGCGACAAGCAGATACCGAAATTAACGGCAAAGCGAGCTTTGCCAATGAATGTCTGTCTAATTTGTCTATGTATATAATTAAGTATCTTATTAATATGCAATATAATTCTTCCTAGTGATCTCAACTCATCTTACTAATATTATAAATAAATCAATACACAATATAATTCATACGAAAGTTTGGATGGATGGATGGACTTTTGTTACTCGATCATGCCAGAACGGCTTAAAGGATCTGGATGAAAAATAACACAGGGATAGATTATAGTTTAGGAAAGCATATTAGCTATTTTTTTTTATCTGCGGGCAACACCGCATGTCTAAATTATTTATAATAATAGAAATATATAAAATGTTTTTTGTTTTCTTATTTGTTACTTAAACACGCAGAAACAGCTTAACGGATTTAGATGAAGCTTGTAGCTTGAATGAATCAACGTTAATTACTTAAACAAAAATTATGGCGGGACAAATGAATGCCGATTTATCCCAGTAGACTCTGAGATCCCTCTGAGGCCTTTAAAACTCTCAGGGCCCTATTCCTACACAATTCGACATACATATATTCTGGTCTTTGTCTCTCTCGTTTGAAAAGTCAAAGGAGTGAAAGTGATCAGATCTCATCTATAGTCCGAAAAGGCTAAATTGTAAGAAATGGAAAGAGGAAAAAAATACATAAGAGCCATATTGGGACTGAACCGGCTAAAAATAGTAAACGAATTTCTTTGACTTATCAACTTTCAAGACACGCTATTTGCCGCCTTTGTGCAATTTAGCAACTATCTTCAGACCTTTGTTGGTTTTTTTATCACGGTCATTAATCTGGGAACGTACTCTTTAAAAATATAACTTTTTAATATTATTATCCTTAACTTAAATTTTTTTTCAACCTTGGCAGAACAGCTACATTAATAATTATTAAACACTTAACTGTTATTTTAGCCAAGTTTTGAGATTACATAGGTTTTTTTTAAGTTCACTGTTCATGTCACACGCCATAAGGCTGGGTTGGTAATACAGTGAGTGGACACTTGATAATGTAGTAGGTATGTGAATGTAATGTGTGTATAAAATGTAGATAAGTGTTTTTAATTCGTTTTATACACTTCTAGCATTGGCTTGTGTTGCCATGTTGTTTTATTTAGTAAGTTAGGTAGCATGGACGCAGGTGAGTAAAATCTAGACATACTAATCCTGATCCTAACTAATACTCGTATTATAAATGCGAAAGTGACTTTGTTCGTTTGTTTGATTGATCGTTATCTTTCACGCTTTAACTAATTACTCGATCATCATGAAATTTTAAATTTGGATACACATTTATCTACCCATGGTACAAGCTTTGCTTAGTTTGGGGTCAGGCGACCGTGTGTGCAAAAGTTCCGAATTTATTTAAGGTTTAAGGTTTAAAGATATTTATTCTCAATAAAGACATTACATATCACTCACTTGAGAACAATACTAAACATCAACAAAATTACAATGTCGTCGTATCTAGCAAGACTACCAACCCTCTCAACGTATTCATTTGCTTAGAAGCCTGTGATCGGCTATCAGATATTGAGCAAGTTGTGTTTTGAAAACGTTGAAAGAATTCACATTTTTTATTTATTTATTTATTTATATTAAGGAAAATCAACAGCTGAAATATCTTACTAATAACTTATAGCATCAGAGAGCTAATTATAGATTTTCACGATTAGTGACAGCCTTAGCAACTATGGTTATGAACTTAAATGTGAACGCACGATAACACAATGTTATGCGTGAGTGTATCTTATTATAAAGTTATACAAATACAAATACAAATAACTTTATTGTTCAAAAAATTAGAGCTAAAAATTACAATAATAAACAACCTACTTACATTTATATGGTTAGCAACTTAAAACTGAATATTAATACAAGTAAGTACACTCATATTATTAACCCTGCCCTCGGAACTAGTAAAAACTGTATCTCAGAGGGCAGTTGTTCGTTTACATAAATCTTAGTTCGTTACTTTTAAATTTTATTATTTAAAAAAAAAAATATTACATATATCATAGAGTGCTAAACGGCAATTATACAATTTATAAAAGTAAAGATGTAAATTAAAATTCAAGTATAAATAAATGAACATAATTATTTTGTATCAAAAACAAAAAGTATAAAAGAAAATGTAACTAGTCATTTACAATATTATTATACCCCTTATTCGTGTCAGAGAAAGAAATACATATAGACAAAGGGAAAAAATATTTTTTTAGTTGATTTATTTTATTTATTACGTTGTTAGGAGTACAAAGAAGGACATAGGGTTCTTTCCATCTCGAAAATACAACGGTTTTTGAAGGACCTCTTTTGAAACCGGCGGGTTTTATATGTATTTTATAAACTTACAATTTTTGAAGGAGTGAAAAGATTGTTTGTTTGTTACTTCTTCACGCTGATACAAGTCAACGGATTTGAATGCAATTTAGTTTGAAGTTAGTTTTTATTGTTTTGGTAGTACCTAATGTAATGTTGACTACTCTATTTGTATTAGGTTAATCCTGTGAGAATATGTGTAATGAGAAATAAATAAAGTTAGCTTAAACTCTGTATTAAAAATATACTACATTGTAGCCAGATAAAAAGAAACAGATCTCTTATGATATCGATAGGAACCACGAAGTGCAGCTAGCAATGCTACGTCGTTACACCATCTAGCGACGTTCAGTGGAACTTCTTGACTACGACTATGAGAAAAGCGTTTAATGGATCCGGCGCTGCACGCAGTGATCGACGTGAAGGAGATGCAACTTTAGTTATTCAAAAAAATCATTTTTAACCGACTGCCCAAACCCAAAAGGAAGGTAATGTTTTGGTCCCCCAAATTTATCTGTTTTTTGGGACTTAAACGGATTGATCGATTTTGAAGAGATAAGTGTCGATAAATTCGTTTAACTTTTATCTTAATCTATTCAGCCTTTACGGATGTTAAAAAATTGGGTCTGTGGAACTTACATGCATACATTACATACATACACACTTTCTGTTACAATGTTGGTGATTGAAATATTGATGTAATTGTGTCTCACACGCCTGTAATAAATCTTATCTCCGCAGCTAGTAGGAGGTGCTGACTTATTATTAATGAGGAGGGATGACACCACAACTGTGCACCTCAAAGAGTCTATGGGTGTGTAATTTCACGCTGCGTGCACACTGTCTCTATGCAACATACGAAATATATAGCTGTCCCATTCTTTCCATGCATACTTGCATACTTTGATAAACAGCCAATCTAACGGATAAGGAACATTAGGTAAGTTACCTTCTCCTTATTTCCATACAACCTCGGTGTATGAAAATCAGGAGAACTGCAATAATGAGTTTAAATGGCTAAATTATACTTATACAGATCGCTTTAAAAAATGATAATGAATAAAGCGTAACGCACATAAAATGCGAGTATAGAAGTTGAGCGACGTGTAGGTACTAACCTACTAAAAAATTAAATTAAGTTTTGACATAATATCGAGTGAATCAAATTTAATTTTGTTACAAAAACTCAATCCTTAACTATGTAATTACAAACTTAAGTACTCGTTTTTATGTGAATGTATTTACTTCACATAATGATAAATGTGTGATATTAGAAGCCTGTGTGCTGAACCTGAGTGTTAATCCGGGGCACAAGAGCCACCTCCATACCAAATTTCATCATAATCGGTCGATCCGTCAGAGCATGAAAAGTAGGAAAACAAAAATACACAAACTCTCGCCTTTTTTTTAAATATAAAGAAATTGTATGAAATAATTATTCCAAGTTAATTTAAATTTGCTAAAGCGACATCTGTTCGCTATGAGTAGAACTACTTACTTGACTAGTAAACGTCCGTATCAATCAATCGATGCAATGGCTCATGTTCACCGAACTTTAATTGGGCGATTATTTAATGAGCTGTCCATTGTGACATTTAACTTAGGTTGCTGTTGTAGGCGTCTCGGTTAAAATTAACGTTAATGTCATACAATAAATAGAAATCAAACATAAATAAATATAATATCAATACCTGTACTTCTATAGATATCTTATATACTTACTAGCCTACATAAATACTAATACTATCTACATACAATATTTTTACATTTATATATTTATACATAATATTTAAGTTAGAACAAACAACGTCTAATAAAATAAACTAAACAAATAAATTACCCTATTCAATTCCATCTATACCAAAACTCAATAGTCGTGTGTTTTGGAATCATTAGTAATATGTATTAGTATTTATGTAGGCTAGTAATTATTATATAAGATATCTATATAAGTACAGGTATTGTTATTATATTTATTTTTATATGATTTCTATTTGTTGTATGATATTAACGTTAATTTTAACCGAGACGCCTACACTGTTTAGACGGGAAATATTTTTACTGCAACACTGGCCCGGCAATATTGCGACAATTTTTAAGTGTTGCTCGGCCATAAAGTCATACATTTCTTGCATGCCTGGTGATGGCCGGGCTACAGTCGGCAATATTGCCACTATTAACAGGCCAGTATTGTAGTAAAACTGTGGCCCATTAAGAAGCACCCTTATTCATGAACTGTCAAAAATAGTCGGTCAAAAATTTTAATCATTTAATATAAATTTGTGTATAATTATTATGTTAGTAGTTTGAGGTTATTTGTTCCGTTTGCAAACGCATACGATATAAATAACCTCAATACCTTAAGCCCTTTCTAACCTATATAGTTCTCAGAGTTATAAATTATGGTATGGTGAGTTTACTAATTTTAGTAAATAATTTTTTTTAGAGAGTTACTTATTGTAATCAATTAATTTCAAATGTGCTCTCGATTTTGACATGTGAAGCAATTGGAGGAATTTAGATTTATTTATTATTAAATTATACATACTTTGGACATTCTATTGTAATATACTAGCTGTACCCCGCGGTTTCACCCGTGGTCCCACAGGAACCGTTATTTTGGGATGTTTTTTGGACTACTGACAACATTTTGGTCGCAAAATCTCATAATGATCGGTTGACTAGTTGAGGCGTGAAAGTATAACAAACAAATAAATAAACAAGAAACGAACAAACTTACTTCACAATAACAAAAAAAAAGTTAAGATTACGGTGGTTGAATAATGATTTTGACAGTTGTAATGACAGTTATGACGAATTTGGTGCATTTTGTTTTGTCTGATTTTGAGGGTAGTTAGGAAAAAAACAATTGTATCAAACTTTTCGACGGAGTCTACTCCCAATTTTATTAAAACGTTATGTTACAACTTAAAACGATTTATTTTGAAAACTTGACATGCAACAAAGTTGTGTATTAAGAAAATCGTTTTGTAAAAGCGCAAGTTAAGGAGCTTAATTAGAAAATACGTACATTTAGTTATTTTTCTCATGGAGGAGTGTGGAAGAGAATCGGTAAGTGACAACAACAAAGAACAAAAAATAAATTCAGGGAAAACGTGTTATTAATACAAGTATTACATTTTGCTTTCGTTTTTATTGCCCAAACGATAGTACAAGTAAATCACCTTTGGTTTTAGTTATAATAAAATCCCTTTTATTACTGTGTAATGCAATCCTACTAATATTATAAACGCGAAAGTTTGTATGGATGGATGGATGTTTGTTACTCTTTCACGCCAGAACGGCTGAACAGATCTGAATGAAATTTTGCACAGAGATAGATTATAGTCTAAAATAGCACATAGGATACTTTATATCCGCGGGAGAAACCGCGGGGCGCAGCTTGTATATTATACTTGTGATGGTCATAAAGTGAAGATAAAACCTATCAATTTGAGGTGACGAATTATGTGTGGATTATATTGTGTTGTGTGTTAGTATAAAAAATCTTATTGTTGAATGAAATTTTGTGTGACATATACTATAATAGTTAGACAATATCAATAGATACATTTTCACAGAGCTAACTTTCCATTAATATAAAAGTTTCAAAAGGAAACATTTTGAATGTATAAAACATCTTTAGTAACCGAATATTAGTTCAAAAAATCAGTGATGGTGTTGTCCGAAAACACAATAATTATACTCACAAAGATGTAGTAAAATCAAGTGCATTTAATGAAATTATTATGTAATCTGGGCAAGCAAATTCTGGCAACCATTCCGAGCATAAAAAAATCACAAAGTTATGGGCCTGCTACACCATCGACAGCCGAGGTGACTTTGGTGGCTTAATGCCATATGGAAGGCGGTTTACAGCAATTTTCGAACATCTCTATCTGTCACCTACGAAGGTCACCTCTGTTGGGGACGTGATTGTCGACCGAGTAGCAGGCCCTTAACCCCATCTACATGATACTATTTTACGACCAATTTAAATAGGTTGGTAATCGAATCGCATCGTGTAGATAGCAAATTTGAGAGCGGAACCTGGCTCCGATGCGACCAAAGATCTGCTCAAATGTGTGAGTCATCTCAAGTGATTCTTTATGTATTTACTTATGTTTTACTTTATTTGCAATGTTTCCTCTGTTTCCATTACGTAATCAATAGTTTTGTTAATACAATGGGACTGACATGTTGTAAACAAAAGTCCCCAAAAATAAACAAGATAAAAAAAAAGCCAAAGTACGGGATCAACCAATGACCTTGAGATTGGTAAATCTGATTGACCAATCCAATTGTATCGTGTGGAAAGGATTTAAATTCATATAAATGACACGGTATTCCGTGCTTTAGTACCGTGGCGTGGCGCACACTTTTTCCTCCTGCATCAACAATACTAATAATGATATTTATGATATGGTTCTTACCGATCCTGCGCCTGTCTCCCGCTTGATTGGACTATTTCCAAGAAACCACTAAAGCAATGCACGTTTTCTACGAAAACCATCGCTGGTCCGTGGAAAACGGACAAGCCGGTAGAACTTTTTGCCTGAAACTGATTTAAAACAAAACTGCAGTGGCATTTTTCCTTGCGCTTTTTCTGTAGTAACCTTAAGGCGGGCTCAGCTCATTTATGGTTAATTTGTGGTGTTAATTGGCCTGTAATGATGATGATTTGTTTCAGTTGAGTACACAGAGGCCGAGGGTGGATAGGTTTGTGGTGCCGAGGAGGTGTCTTCCTGAAATGTGTAGGCGCATGTCGTGGGGAGCTCGCCATAAGAAATACACTGGCGAGATTTGGGTATGGAAATACTTTTATTTTTACACCTGTTAGGATGTTTTGTAGCGAGTCTCGAGGAGGCACGTATTTTTAATTTTCTTTTTCTAAAATTACTGACCAGTTAGGATAGAATACATACAGTAAATATAAATAATTAAAATAAAAAATACTTTTTTCACACCGTGCTGAGAAATAGTTTAATACTAAGCTGCCTCTCTAAGGAGTGGGTGCCCTAGTGCCTAGGGCATCTCTTCGGAGGGGGGGAGGGGGACGAGCCTCCTCCTAAGGTCAGTCCGGCTGCGGACAGTGGGGTGGAGAGTTTGTGGAGAATGATAGATAGCTAGATAATCACTTTATTGTTCACACCAGAAATAACAATACAAAAGAACAGAAAAAACTTAAACTGTAGTGTAACAACTGGCGGCCTTATCACTAAGAGCGATCTCTTCCAGGCAACCTTAGGATGGATAGGATACGTATGAAAGAGTATGGGTCATGGGTGTGACAAAAAAATACAAAAATAAAAGTGTTGAAACACCTACTTAAACTATTTGAATTATACTTACACCAACATACATGTCATACTAATATAATACATTCTAATACTTAAAATACCTGGAATTTTGCCAGTGATGATGGACACCGTGGGGATTTAGTCGGTATGAGTGCCCTTACTTCCTTCTGCACCGAGTCCAACATATGTGTGTGTGTGATGTGTAAATGTATTTATCAACGAAAAAGACGTTTAAGCTGCATCTACACTAAATTTCATCAAAATCTGTCTATCCGTTTGAGCGTGAAGAAGTAACAAACACACACACACGAGAACTTTCGCTTTTATAATATACATATTATTACAAATGTATATAAGATAGCAAGTAGAATAAGTAGGAAGGATTAAAGCGATGGCAGCCTAGTTGGGAGAAGGTCCGCCTCTCAAGCCAGAGGGAGCGGGTTCGGACCCAGCCGACGGCACGCACCAATTTGTTCATTGTGTGAACATATTTGCGTATTATATGTCATCTGCTATATGACTGAAGCCCGGTGTATGGAGACCGGCTCGCAACCTGTCACATTTGGGACTGAATATCGTCCGGCGAAATGTGGGTGTTGTATTACACCTCTGCCAGCCCAATCGGGGGAAAGGCGTGACGATATGGATTATCTTAAAAATAGAAAATTGTAAACTATCTTTTCATTATTTCAGTCCTCCAAATATCTTCAGCAGAAAAGGTTTATAAACTTCTTGGACGAGACGTTTGACTTGGCGCCCCTGAGGGTCCAGGAGGCCAAAGTCCCAAGATCTCGTGCAGACTGGTGTTGGCCGTGCGAACCCCGGAAAAAGAGCTGCCTCACCACAGCTGACAACGTCTTGGATCTGCCGACTTACAAATCCGCTGCTTGTAAGTAGATGCAGTTTGCAGTTACACCCGCGTTCCACAGGAACCGTCATTTTATACAGGTTGAAAGGTACCCTATGCCCTTTTCTTTTCCCTGACAACGTTTCAAAATTTCACGATAATGGGTCGAGTAGTTGGAGCGTGAAACCCTAACAAACTACCAAATCGATATCCTTTCGCATTCATAATATTAGTTAGGATCTACGATCCTACTTATTCGTTTTATCAATGCCAAAATGCTTACATTACATTTGAAGTATGTACGAGTATATATTACGAGTATTGGATGTTTGGATGCTTGTCAATAAATCGCGGAAAACGGCTGTACCATTTTGGATGAAATTTGGTGTGGGGTAGCTCATACCTTGAATGAATACATTGGTAACTTTTTACTCAGAAAAAAAAAATACGGTTCCTGTAGGAGACCAGGTAAAGTCGCGAGGTGCAGCTAGTATGTCTATAAATGTTAGGACTCAAAGCGTTGGTGGCCATGTTCGTAATCGATCACCAAAGTCCGTTTTCAGATGGGTAACCGCGAGTGGCATTTAAAACTAAGCGCCACCGTGGGTCAGATGACACGTAAAATTATAAACTCCGGTTGTTTGGCTTATGACAACAACCGCGAAGCTATGCATGTCAAAGACTCTCAGGCAGAAAAACTGCAACACTAGGTGCTAGCCTCTCGACATACCCAAACTTATTTACTTACTTTTTAACCTACTACAAAAATGGCTTTATGTTTGTCTGTTGATCTTAATATAAAAGCGAAAGGTCACTCGTTCAGGTTTGTTCCCAACGAGTAGCACCCTCAACTGCGAAACTGGTTAAAAAAGAATTTAAAAAAATGCCAGCGAGTGTTTGGGTCTAACAATATTACACATACATTCGCTGACTAAATACGAAATCAATCATCTAAGAACAGATTTTGCGACAACACACAACCGTGGCGTACAGCAGGTTCTGAATAATATTGTGTACACAGTGTCAGGATATAGATAGATAGATAGATAGTGTTACGAGCTGGATTAGGATAAAAGGAATGAAACGTCGATGTATCCGAAGATTCACTTTATTCACCAAGTACACAAACACAAACACTGTTACACTACACTAGACACTTGCACTATTACACTCTGAGCACTACTCGTACAATTACTTTGATGTTAGCACTTTGAACGCGTAATCAAAACTAACTGACACCAAATGTTACGAGCTAAAGCGTCCTTCAGAGATTTGTGATGTCGAAGCTGTACTGCTACCCTCACTTCACTGTCACGTATTCCATCGGCGAATGCTTCAACCAGCTGCTCGTCGTTGGGTGTAGGTGAAGACTGGTGAGACTTCCTAAATAGTTTTTCTATCTCGAGAGCTTTCCTAAGCATTGCCACCAAGGCCGCCATGTCCAACGGAGTTGTTGCCGCAGCTGCTACTGAAGCCGCTTCCAAATTCTCTGATCGATCGTCGGTCGCTGGTTCACTCACATCAACCAAGAACGAGTTGTTTCCGAACCGTCTCTGGTCAACGTCTTCCTGTCGCCGTGTCTGATCCTCTAGCCGGCGTGCCTCTTCTTGTCGGCGTTGGCTCCTGGTGCGAAGCGAATCGACGTCGTGCGGAGTTATCGGCATTTTCCTTTTATCCCACTTCTGCTCGTAACATTTGGTATCAGAAGTGGGATAGTACAAGTGTCTAGTGTAGTGTAACACTGTTTGTGTGTGTGTAACTGGTGAATAAAGTGAATCTTCGGATACATCGACGTTTCATTCCTTTTATCCTAATCCAGCTCGTAACAATAGATAAACTCTTTATTGTTCACACCACAGATAACAAAACAACAAGAGAAAAATAATGATAAAACTTATTAAATAGTGTAACAACTGGCGGTCTTATCACTAAAAGCGATCTCTTCCAGGTAACCTTAGGATGGAGAGGATACGACAAATGAGTATGGGACAGGGTGTGCAAAAATAACTAAAATGAACATAAAATTGATACAAAGAAACAACAAAACATCGAGTATTTTACCTATACACCTACATAAACTATTTACATAAAACTTACATAAAAGTACATCTTACTAATATAATACATTCTAGTACTTAAAATATCTATAGTTAATATTATTACATGCATATATCACTATATACATATAATTACTAGCTGCGCTCCGCGGTTTCACACGCGGTTAAAAAGTATCCTATCTCTCAAGTTGGATCGAACTGCACATGGTGTGCGAATTTTATTATAATCGGTTAAGTGGTTTAGGAGTTCATTGAGGACAAACATTGTGACACGAGATTTATATATATTAGGATTACATACATACAACACTGCAAAAACCTTACTTTCATTATATTGTACACCTGTTTTCTATTCAGTTCCGGACCTCTTAGATTGGAGCTATGATGACATCCTAGTGGCGGCCCTGGGCAAGAGCTATCACAAGTGGAGCTGGCACGCACAGAGCCCCATCGATCAGGGGTTCACGATGTACGAAATACAATGTTGCAAGTTCGATCCTAAAGGGAAACTTCTTCTTGTGAGTATCTTTATTTTATTTTATTTGAATTAGTTCGGTAACAGACTATATAGGCTATGACACATGTAGGTACCAACTTAAATGAAATATATAAAATTTGAACCTATAGTCCAATTATGACCGTACACAGCTTATAAAATGTACAATGAAACTAAAAACTATAATTAACTTACTAATACATTACTTAATTAAGTTATTTAAAAAATATCTTGAACTTATTAAACTACACGAAAATATGTCTCTGGTCTCGCTTAGTTGGTTATAAGTGCGGCACATTCTGACTACAGGACTGTTCCACGAGACATTATTGTATGCTGGTGGTATGCTAAATAGCTGAAAATTGCGAATAGAGCGCAAAGGTTACTTTAAAAGTAACATTCTTAAGCAGCTCACTACTAAACGCACCATTGACAATTTTGAATAAGGGACACAAATCTTAATTATCTTGCTTTGTTATATGCTTGTTTTGTATTATTATTATTGCTTGCCTATTATCTTACTCTATCTGCGGCTTACTCCTAACAACCACCACCAAAGCAGCCACCAGTGGTGGTCGTTAGAACAATATTTTAATTTTTGTCCCAACTGTCGCCAGTGGACCTTGTTGGGACATACAATTATTTTTTGTACCAACGACCACCACCAAACTACCACCACTGGTGAAAACTACAACCAAACCGATAGAAATCCAACATAGAAAACCAATTTTTGATAAATTTTTACATTGTAACACAACATGTAATTTACATTGTAACCTACATTATTATTACAATAATTGCCATTAATGCCACAATGGTATGCAATGTCATTACAATAATTAAATTAACTGCCTACATGATAATGGCATAACGCTAAAAATCATAATTATTTTTAATGACCATCACACTGATGGCTGTTTTGGTGGTGGTCGTTGGGAGCAAGCCCCTATCTGTTAAGTACTTTATTGCGGACGTGTATAGAAATCAATTTTTATTTATTTTTTAAAGCGTTAGTTACTTTAAAACAACATCCATAACATAACATATCGATACTCCGTTCTGCCGACGGGGCTCGCAGATGTGTATTACAACATCGACACTTCGCCGAACGATATTCAGTTCCAAATGTAACAGGGGGTGAGCCTACATATATGTACATGCTCACAAAATGGACAAATGGTAGGTGCCTTCGGCTGAGATCGAACCCTTGACACAACCTACTAGACTATCATCAAAAATGTCAAATGTTTTTTTACATTAAAATAATGAAAAAGGCGATGTCTAGTTGGAACGTGGGCGTGGTGGTTGGGTGGTATGTTTAATATGAAAAATGAATATTTAATCAAATATATTGATTTTAAAGCAGAGCTGAATGATATTCACAATCATTTGAAAGCATTTCCGATCGGTTTCCAAATATTTTAAACTCAAGTCAATCGAATCTCAGTCCGTATTTATAAGTTTAAACATGATTCATTCTTCCGATCGGATTTGTACTCGAATCTCTATTCCAAAATGTATGAAAGTAGACTTAGGACCGTATTCTAAAACAACGCTCAGTCATAAATCTCGATTTAAAACTGTTTTAATGTATGGTAAAACCAGTTTTCAAATACCGATTAAAGACAGCGTCGTTTTAGCATGCAGTCCTAAGATTCGAACAATTAGAATTTGAAATTTGTGAGATCCGATCGGAAACGTTTCCGAATGGTTGTGAGCACCGCAGTTCTGTCAAACCGTTTTCGAAATTAAAATTAAATTTGACAGCTTTAAAATTATCTTAAATACATAAAATATACACTATCGTCCACCTATCGAGCCAGGGCTGTTGATATTTACGAAACACTGCATTCCGATTTAGTTTTGATTTTGCATTTCGTTCTAATTATTATTTTTTTTGTTTGCCCATAATGAAAAATCAGTGTTCACACCTAGCACTTTTTACAAAACAAAACATAAATATTAAGGGTCGTTATTCAATGGGACTCTTCGCTTGTAACTAGTATGTACTAGTAACTTAAGTTTAGCGTTACACCTGTCAGTAGTTTTCCGAATGAGAAATGTCAGTAGTATATTGATTGATGTAGGTACTTGTGTATTTGGGACTGAAAATCGTCGGGCAAAGTGAGTGTTGTAATACACCTCAACCAGCCCCTTCGGGGAAAAGGCGTGACAATATGCATCTATGACGTAGGGCCAAGTGGGACAAATGCGTCTGCGGGTCAAATGCGTCTTTCGATAATTAATGACAGACCCTTCACAAATTAGACAACTAAGGTCATCTTGTACAGATGATTGCAATTAAAGATAGAAAAAGATTTTGGTGACGCCTAATTTGTGCAGGGTTTGTCAGTAATTTTCGGAAGACGCAAATGCCCGACAGATGAATTTGCCCCAGTTGACTTTGCTTTTCGCCAATTTTATTTTTAATTTTACCTAGCTTTTGATCTGAGGCATCCCGCCGGTGAATATAGACCCTAAGACTAATAATGCCACACTTGCTCACCGTCTAAACGTCAACTCTTCGGTTGGCTGGCTCAGTTCGCAGAAGCTTGCACTGCTGACTGAGCAGGTTCTCCGAAAACGCGCGATGGTCCGAAGAACGCCTCAGCTATGTGGGTGCTACTTAGCCGTTTTCTTTAGCACCGATATTTCTGAGAATTTGGACTAATGTACGAAGAAAACTAGTTGTGTTTCGCAGTATTGCTCCGAGCTGATATAAACTATGTATGTTGTTTGCTACTGTTCTACACGTAATTGGTAAAAATTCAAGTTTGATGTATTTTATGTCTATGATTTTTTAACTGTAAATCACTTCCAGTTTTTCGTGTGTTGTGATATTATGTGGGTTTTTTTTTTCATTTATTTAGTAAATAATAATTTACATTTCTTCGGTAGGTAGAGCTGACATGATGTTGATGATGATGATTTAGTAGGTACTTACCTAATCAAAGTGCACCGAAATCTGGTGATTACATTTTTAACCGTCTGTTTTGAAAGCTATTCAATTAGTCACATGTCAACAATGGACGGTTGAATAAGTAATCGCCTTTTAAAATTTTGGTGCACATAGGTCTAAATGAGGTCAAAAATTTAGTGTTGATTAGTTGTAAATCAATCGATATAAGTACTTAATCATAAACAAAAGTATCTAATCAAACTGAAAGTTTTAGAACTTTAGTGTTTTTCATAATTTAGATACACCTACCCCTTAGCAATAAACGTTGTACCTATAGCCTTCTAATTTTAATCGAGTTCCACTATTTAACTTTTGCGGAACTATACAACGTATATTTATTTGATGTTTTCAGCTGGGAAACGACATGAGAGTGGAGGTCCACAACGAGCTAAGCCAATGTAATTTTGTCCAATACTGCATGTGTAACGTGGCGCTGTGCACCATCACCGCTGTGGACTGGAGCCCAACGGGGAACTCTTTCGTTACGTTAGTAAATGAAGATACATTTTAATATTTCTATTTAAGTACGTATTTAAAATATATTTATTATGTATGTATATCAGTTTCTGGCCAAAGTATAAGCTTTGCTCAGTTTGGGGTCAGACGACCGTGTGTGCAAGTGTCTAGGATATTTATTAATTTGCCTTCATTAAACAATATATCATACCTTCACAAATTCACACAGCTATCCTTTTCCCAGAACAAATATAGCTATACATGTGATGAACATTTGTGTTTGTTCTATGTCTGGGTGTTAATTATCTATGTATTTAAGTATGTATTTTTAAAAATATATGTAGGTGTATGTATATCAGTCTCTGGCAGCCATAGTACAAGCTTTGCTTAGTTTGGAGACAGACGACCGTATGTGCAAGTGTCCCAAATACATACAATACATACATATACAAATATATAATATATAGACAATTCTGGGCAAGACAGACTGAAAGGACGAAAGACGCGGACGAGATACGGACGAGACGCAGACGCGGCGTCTCTTCAATAAACTTTCATACAAAGTAAAGACGCCGGGGAGCAGCCGGGGACTGGGACGTGTGTCTTCTCGTTTTGTATGAAGGTGACAGACAGGTCCCCGCGCTATATGGTCACGGTCTTATCCGCGTCAGAAATCAGAATTTATTGATAACTCCTATAGTTACACGTCACAGTTGAATATTTATTAAATTATTTAAATTAAATTTTAAAACGATTTAAAACGAATGTCAGAACAGTGGGGCTATTCCTACGCGTGAGATGAGATGAGATTTTATCTTGGTCACTCTCACACCTATGACTATTCAAACAAGAGCAACAAGGACGGAGCATGGTGAGATTGAATCTCACTCCGTAAGAATAGCTCTCCTGATCAGTCAGATCAGAACAATAATAATTGATAATTATGTCAAATATAAAAAAAATTCGTTAATGTCATTATAGTCAGTTAAGTAGGTATGGTAAAAATAGTTAAATATTATGGATAGCTATTATTATACAAAATCATAATAGTTCAAAAATTTCTTATTATAAAATAAGCTTCAATGTCATAAAACATATTATTTAGTAACCAAGCTCTCAGCTTGGTTTGGCGTCTTACGTCTTTTCTGTCTGGTCAGCGGCTAACAGCTGAGGACGAATGAATGACTAATGCGACAATAAATGGGCAAAGTGTCTCATTTCCCTCTTTGCTTACTCTTAATTAAGAAATCGAGTTATGCACAAAATGTTACACGACACTGCACTGTAACCAATATCCTGGTTTTATCCAACTGGGCAAGAAGAAGGGTTATGTTTTTCGAGTGTATGTATGTAAGTATTTATGTATGTGTGTATGAGGTTTCTTTGGCACGCCCCACAGCCTAAACAGCTTGATGGATTTCGATATGTAAGGTGTCATTAATCTACTCTCTAATCACTAATCTAATCACTAATCGTCTTGATAGAGGAAATTACATAGGTTACAATATTTTGCAACCGGATCTTTTGTTTTTCTTTTAATAATTACCTATAATGTGTGTGAATGCCACTCACAGTCGTACTGATAATTAGATCATAATTTTATTAAGTTTTCTACGTCTAATTAGAAACATACAAACAACTCTAAATTGGGCTGTTTCAGACTTTAGCAACTTGGTAATAGACCATAAAATGCTACGAGAACTATTTCTAATGCAACTCAAACTGATTAAGAACAAGTCATCATCATCACCTTGATATTCTTATCCCACGTACATCAACAGGACTGGCATGGATCGGATACAAATTGTCTTTGCACCGTTTTTGTTCCCACTAAGAAGTGGCAAAGCTTGAATTCGGATATATTTGTCTCTTTCTCTCGGGATAAAAACGTGGAAACAACATTTGTCCACGGCTCATGCTAGGCCCTGCAGGGCTCGTACCGTGACGCTGCGATGATTTTTAGGTTCAGCCGCCGACGCTGCGCAACCATGAATCGTATCACGGTGCAATAAGGTTCATAGTTGCGTGACTTCTGTGGCTAAATCTTAAGATCTGTGACGTGTAACTATAGGAGTTATCAATAAATTCTAATTTCTGATTTAAGATTGTAGTAAGATGTCACGGTACGAGCCAAGTTCTGTGCAATGCACGGGATTTCTTCCTGCTTCTGCTTCTTTTTCGTTTTTATCAATCTTCATTTCTAATTAGAAACAAACTTAAAGAAACTAACTTGTTGATGCAGTGAACAGTGAACCAAACCGTGTGGTAACCTCCGATACTAAGAAACGCAGAGAACGGCGTTTCTTAGTATCGGAGGTTACCACAAGAGCAAGTTCATACCAGCAGGGCTAGCACGGGCCAAAGACAAATTGTCTTTTGACCGTTTTTATTCGCGCTTAGATGTGACGAAGCTTGTATGTACGTTAATACGTTTGTCTTTTTCTCTCGAGATAAAAACAGTGGAAAAACAAATTGTCTCCCGCCTATACCAGCTCTGCTAGCATTTTTGTATGATAAGTATGAGGTCAAATTATTATTCAACAGGGGTTGTTCCCAAGGCAGAATTTGTGCTATGTTTAAAAATGAGTACCCTTCCAAGTCTGAGACGCTGGTAGATGGTGTTATTCTTGCCGTGCGCATATCGCCCAACGCACGCTACGTCGCGGTGGCGAGCGTCCACGGACGCACGGTGTGGGTGCTGTCCTGGCCTGACCTACAGCGATTCCGCTACATGAGAACATTCGAAACTGTTAAGGTACGTCGTCAAAAACAGTCATCATTAGACAGGGACACCGACCTATCCAACGTCGAGAGTGATCGAGCCGTCATCCACTACGCTGGCTCAGTGCGGATTGGTGGATGTCTCATGTCCGAGATTTTTTCTTCTAGGTCAATTTGGTTAACAGTATCGTTAAACAATGTTTAAGTTAAAATTAGATTTAACCTAACATCACCTTCTACCACAAAGCAAAAAAAAAATTGTTCTGTGCCTTCTACTTAGTCCTTTGAAATCGTAGACCAATTTTTTTAGATCTGTGTTTGTAAAAATAGGATAACCCTTTCATTAACTACCCTTAGGTAGACTATAAATGTAGCACAGATCTATTTTAATATAAGACCCTATCTTATATTAAAATAGACTTGCTTCGGAGGCTTACCCAAATCATACTCATAAATGTAACGACTTCTCTAGACTAGTTTCGGAATCATACAGACCCTTTCATCAACAGAGATACGCTCGTTTGCACAGCGAACCTCCGCTTGCACATTTTCATTGCTAAAATTTGAATGTCACAATTACCATTACCAGCCAAATCTATTTTTGCAGTAGTTGCATCTTCAACAAAAAAAAATTCAACCCATCTTCTTCAGGCTTTGAACTGGCACCCGTGGCAAACCGCTCTGCTGGGCATAGCCACCCTCAGCGACCGCCGCGCCAGCTTCACCATGTGGGAGCTAAACCTGGACAAGGTTCGGTCGGAATTCGTTGGCCGAGGCCGGTACAGCATAGACGCGATGCGGTTCAACCAAAGGACTGGGGAACTGCTGCTCAGTCTGTGGAACTTGGGTAAATAATACATAATAGCTATGGTCTAGTAATTTAGGTAGTCCGCCAGGTAGAGCATTCAGAAACACCTAGTGACGTCAATCGATGATTAAGCAAGACCGAAATAAGTCATTTACAACAAGTTCGAAAGAGATGGATCACGATGACGTCATTATGTGTTTGCTGAATGCTAGACCTTGTTTTTAGGATCATGATTAGGAGTCATACTTGACAGAATATAATGTCTAGAGAGAGTTTCGTACTATTATCACTGCTTAAAAACGAAAAGTGACAGGCCCTTTTTATAAGTACTAGTGTGCGTGACACGTCTTACACAAGCGTTGCGTCATGCTTTTTGTTCAATTTGGGACTAACAATTCACCGCTATTTTTTTTCTGCAAAAACTAAAAAATTGTGATTATGTATTTACACAAAATGTATTTGACTGCTGCATAAAAAGGAATTGATTCCTGGCCAGACAGATGTTTGAATGATGAATTTAAATAACTGTTCTGGGTCTGGGTGTCGATTGTCCTTGTCTTTGTGTGAGTTCCATGACATCCCCAGAGTAGGGAATCCTAGTACCTTAGTGTATGAAACATCCTACTAATATTATTAACGCGAAAGTTTGTAAGAATGGATGGATGGATGGTTGGATGTTTGTTACTCTTTCACGCCAGAACGGCCGAAAATTTCTTCAAATCTGGATGAAATTTGGCACAAAGATAGATTATAGTCTAGATAAGCACATAGGATACTTTTTATACTTACTTATAATACGAAATACGATACTTATTATTTACTTAACAGGTGTGGACCAACGTCATCCGAAGTGTTCGGAGTTAGTGGTGATGAGCGACTTCCAGACGGTCGTGGATCACTGGGGAGAAGGTCGCACGGGGCTGAATCGTGTCAGGACTATGGTCTTCAGCCCAGACGGCACCAAACTAGGTGGGAACAGCTAATTCTGAAGCATATTTATTTAACCGACCAAATACGTAAAAATGTCAATAATAAATAAAAAAAAAAAAATTCTATATAAATATTTCTGGATAAAATTTGGCATAGAGATAGATTATACATTGGAATAGTACACAGGCATAGGGGCACAACTAGTATACCTAATATAATTAATAATGATTAAATTATATAGACAGGAAGAAGGCGAAGACGCGGCGGCGTAGGCAAAGTTCAGGCGCCATGCCGCTCATATAAAATGTATAAAAGTATGGCGCAAGCACATATTCTCCCAAAGGGCAGGCAGAGGTGTACAACAGCCATACACACTTTGCTGGAGTCCCAAATATGACAGGGGACGAGCCTGTTGCCATCAACCGGGCTCCAGTCAGTTAGTTGTTTTAGTCTATACTAAAAATGCAATTTGCATTTAAAGAGTCTCTATCTATTTTTGTGAAAGAAAAATTGGAAACTGGCAAAGTAAAACTACAATCAAAAGTAAACCAAAATCAAAGAAAGATGAAACAATTCCTTGGTGAATAATTGCATATTCATCTTTAGAATACTGCATTTTGCACTACAAGTACAGTGAAAACTAGATTAAAGAATATAACTTTACCCTGATTAAACTAAAAAGCTTATCTTACTAGTGTAGTATATACCTACGTCGTATCACCCAGATGAACATAGTGAAATAGCCTAATTAACTGACTGTACCATAATTCATGTTTTGGTATTGGTTCAGTAATAGTAGATTATGCACCGAGAGAGTGCTTATTGCCTCACAGAAAGTGTGAAAAGTAAAGTATTCCCCTCTGGGATAAAGCAGTGTCTGTGTCTTGGGTGGCTTGAACCCCTCGCTTTACTCAGGACTTTAAATAACTCCCTCGCTGTGAGAGTTTCTCGTTGTACTCAGGGTTCAATAAGTCGCTCGCGACGTAAGACACTGCTTTGTCCCCTCGGTGCATAATTTACTATAACGCTATAAAGCTGTGGTGGAAATCTTTAAATTCGTTTACATCTCTAGAGTATCAAAAGCAGTGTTTTGCAGGGATTTTTTGCTATTTAATAATAACATTAACTACTTATTTTTAACTTATGTATTTCGTACTTTTTCAGCCACTGCGACAGTAGACGAAGATTTGATAATTTGGAATTTCCTTCCAAATGACTACAGGAAAAAATTTACCCCCAAAAAGTTTACGGCGCTACCTCAGATGCTTGACATTTGCGCTTATGGTTTTACCTTGAGATAGATTTCATTGAGCACAATTTACCCCAGTATTTCCAAACATTACTTAAGTAAGTGTTATGTACGATCTTTCTCAGTACATTGACATGACAGCTATCACCTGTCATATTTCCTATAGGTACCCTGTATGTTCGTACGCTCATAGTAATGTTTATGAATACGGAGGTTAGTAAAGTAAAATAAGTAGTAATAAGTAGTAGTAAAATAAGCAAGTAATTGGTTTTTTTTACGTTATTTTATTATGCTGGATGTAATAATTAATTCAGTTAAGATTTATTTTGTTTTAGAATACATAAAGTTTAATATTGTGCGTGGTTTTATTCTGTAAAACAAACTTTATCGCTTTACCGCTATGGAGCAATGCATATACATTTAATTAAAATTAAAAAAAAACAATATATATTGTGTGGTACCTTTTCCATAACATTAATTGCCGGCGAGCGCCAAACAAGGCGTAAAAGCCTGTGTCTTGGGACTCTGAGATACGGATGTACCTGCTAGAAACACCAATTTCTATTTTTATCACTTACAATACAAACAAATTTGCTATTTTTTAATTTAACTCTTACATCGGCTAAATCTTAGAGAAATAAAAATAAAAATGTGTTTTTTTTTTTACAACAGACTTTACAGGCATGCGTTTGACCACTGACTCGCCTGATGGGAAGCGTCGACGTGATCGAAGGTGTAACACGCTTGCCTAGGATATACCTATTCACTTTACTCTTAAACACCCCCGGATTGTATTTAGGTGGAAAGACAGACGCAGGCAACGAGTTCCACACCTCTGCAGTTCTTACAAGTTGACTTGAAACGGTTAGTGCGTTTTGGCGGAATTTCACCATAAGAGGGTGTCTCTTACTGGTGCGTCTGCGGTACAATTATAAAAAAACGGCGATAGTTGATATTCAAATTTTGTCAAAAGCTAAAGTTTTAACTTATAGCACTTTGCCGTTTCTTAATTCTAGAGCAAAATTTAGAATTTAAGTTATGTTATTTAAGTTAAATATAAGTTCTATAAAGAACTAATTTTGTGTATGCGTGTGAGTCAATGTGTGTGTGTGTGTGTGTGTGCGCGAATATAAAGGGAAAAACTAGGTGAAGACAGGATGAAAACTGGCCGTTTGACTACTGCATGGGGTCTAGTTGTTAGATCCTCCGTTTCGTCGTACGAAAGGTGAAGGAGCCACTCTAACCTTGTTTTTGCATTGGACTATATTGCAGTCTCTAATGTCACACAGCCTGCAGACCTTATTGTAGATGTGGGTATGGGCAAAAGCCGGACATCTCCGTGCGAGTAGCGATGTAGCTTTAGGGACAATAAACTAGTTGGAAATTAGGTATATCGATCTATATTGTTTCATATTCAAAAGCACGGTAAATGTAAAATTAAAACTTATCGTCACGCCTTTCCACCTTTAACACCCACACTCCGCCGGACGATATTCAATCCTAAATGTGACAGGGGGCGAGCCTGTCGCCATACACCGGGCTCCAGTTATGTAGCAGATGACATACAATACGCACATAGGTACACACAATGAAAAAATTGGTGCGTGCCGTGAAATTACTAAGAATATTTAATACTACTAATATATTCAAATGAACAAAAGAATATTTATACAAAAGATACGGCCTTTATTAAGTTCAATATAAAATCTTAAAAACATTTTTACATGCATAAACCTCTATTTAAATTCTAAGCTAAAAGCCCGTTGGCAGAGGGAAAGGTGCCCAGAATGCTAGCAGCATTGTCACGCTGGATGGCAATGCTCAATTTCTGGCCGAAATAAATGCCAGCATTCTGAACACCTAACGCATTCATAAAACACATAATACAAATAATAAGAACATTGAATACTGTATTAGACCAGCTTATCTCGACTTTTTCTTAATCATTTTTCAATCACAAAAAGAAGGTTGTTTAAAATCTACGAATAATAACAAGTCACCTATTTTGATGGCATTAAGTTAATTAATTAGCTAAATAAATGCAATAAAATCGATTTTCATTTCTGTAATGTCCATACTTACAGACAAACACATTTCTCCGTTTCCTACTAGGCTCCTGAAAACAGTTCTTGCTACCGCATGATCGACAGTTGCGTGCATATAACATAACTGAACTGTTGAGTTACGGCTGCATAACTAATGCTCCATCTGATACCGCTGTCTCATGTTCTGATTCCTATCCTAATGCATTAAAATAAAGTGTTAAACGGGACGAGTATCAAACGTATTTACGTATTGATTACGTGTTGATTTACGTTCGCTAATTTCCGTTTTCACCCGACTGCGCAAGAAAAATGGTAACGTCTTTGAGTGTATGTATATGTATGTACGTATGTGGGTATGTATGTATGTGGTTTCTTTGGCACGGCCTAAAGCTTAAACAGCTTGATGGATTTCGACCTGTGTAGTTTCATTTGAATTGTCTTGATAGTGAAAGTGATAGGGTACAACATTTTGCAGCCGAGTTTTTTTTTTTTTAATAATGTCACTTGTTACCTTTATTGTAGGATGGTGCAGGTGACATTAGACAACCGTTCCTTTTACCCATGAAAGTTGCCGCGATTTACAAGACATGAACATCGACGAAACCTTCGAAATATCACATCACTAAAACATGTAATTATCAACCAACTGGGGGTCGATGTAGACCACTTTGGGAATCACTAGTCTGCACTGTATTATGAAGAATTTAAGTTTGTATATTTGTAGGGGGTAATCAAGGCAAAATTTTCGGGTCCGATTAAAAATATAATAATCAGACCTGTTAAAAATAAAACTCCACGTCCGATAAGTGCCACAGGCAATGAAACGTCTGAACCCGCGGTCACCTAGGAAATATATGTATCATATAATGGTTACATAATATAATTGGCCCTATTCAGAACGCTAAATCACAAAATTTTAATAAACTATTAATGTATTAACTATTTATTTCATTGTTTATTTTCGACAAGTACTCGGCTTCGTGGCTCGGATAACACGTAAAATTGTAGGCCCCGGTTGTTTGTTCTATGACAACAATCGTCACCAACCATGTTAGAGGCCATCGGGCGGCCTAGAAACTCTGACATCAGAGCTAGCCACTGGGCCTATACGAAATTGCTTGCTTGCTTGATAAGTAAGTACTTAGTTTAGATTTAGCAAATTAGCGTTCTGAATAGAGTCTATTAGCTTTGTTAATCTTTGCTATGATTTTGAAACTAATAATAGCGGTACTCGATACATTGAGATATGTGTGATTGAATAATAACTAAAACGGCAAAATGCATTAGTAAATTTAAAATAAGTCAAAAGAACAGTAAGTAACAATACCAATAAATTTAACATTGAATTGTAAAATAACATGTCACAATTGGTTTTAAAACAATTATTTGAAATCAAGATTAGAAACCTTCCTACTAATATTATAAACGCGAAAGTTTGTAAGAATGGATGGATGGATGGATGGATGTTTGTAACTCTTTCACGCTAGAGCGGCTGAACAGATCTGGATGAAATTTGGCACAGAGATAGATTATAGTCTAGAATAGCACATAGAATACTTTTTAACCGCGGGTGAAACCGCGGGGTGCAGCTAGTAAGAAATAAATTGAATGTCGAAATAAATTAGTTATTTATCAAAATAATATCTGTACTACGTACTAGATAAGTTGTCCCAAACAAAACACGTCACGCTACTTGATAACAACGTGGCCTGCCGCCGTAAACTAACTGCAGGTTTGCTGCAGCGCTAAAACATTTGTTATGTCGTCCAACCAAACTATAAAAACATGCAGTGCTAGATGCAGTTTTCTCGCTCCGTACACAACCGCGCTGCATACGTGTCGAAGCCACACTAATGCAAGGTGTACGGATTGCAGTACAGTGCAGTTGACGAAAGTCAGTGTTTGGATGATGCCATCTAGTACGTAGTAAGTAAGTACATAAATATATCGATGGCCATACCATTAATTGCCTTTACAAAACGAATCTAAATTCTTAAGCAACAGCAAAAAAGTTAAGAATTGTGTAGTTATGTTAATAATGAATTTTAAATACACTATTAAGTAGTCTAGGTATATCGTAAATACTCCTAATAAGTCTTTTTTTACCATTTTACGCACAACCTTTGAATAAAACTGGGAAAATGTCGACGCTATCTTGACATGCGTAGTTAGTCACCGTGGCTGGTCACCAGTCACACAGTATCTTCACAGGTGCTGGTAATTGACTACTATTGTTTATTATTATAGATTGCTAATGTTTCAAAAACAGAGCGTCGGAAAACGTGACAATCAGTAGCGGATCCAGGCGGTAGAGGGGGGAGGGCTAAGAGGCTCAAGCCCTCCAAAAGTAAAGCCCACTTAATAATGCTCAAGCACTTTACAACAACTCTGCTGAAATGTGTTGTTTGTACTTATGTACTTTTGTGTTTATCTACCTTGAAAAAGCTATGGTATCTTCAGCTGTGTGAAGCCCCCACCAAAAGCTAAACCTAACTACCTTGATAAAGCTCACCCTCAGCCATGTCTCACCCGTCCCCTCATACCAAAATCCTTAATCCACCACTGGCCACTGTATTCCAGAGGAATCGATTTATGTTTGACAACAGCGCAGCAGGCGCGTGGTGAGATAAACTCTTTCTAAAATATTTATTAGTAAACGTTGAGATAATTTAATCGGTTTACAGTTCGACACGGCTTCAAATGAATGTCTCTGATAGAAACGCACTGGAGGGTTATTCCTATGTGTGAAATTATATGAGATTTTATCTTATAGTCACTCTCACACCTATGACGTTTTAAACGAGAGCAACAAGGAGGAAAAAAGGCGAGGTGAAAATCTCAAGTCTCCGAATAGGGCCCAAAAAACATCTCGCGCGTCAAGAAAAGGAGGCCAGTCCTTTTCTTGACGCGCGAGATGTTTTTTGGTCACTCTCACTCCTATGACGTTTGAAACGAGAGAGACAATGACAAAAAATATCTCCACTTGTAAAAAAAGCCTTCCTAGTACAATGTTCCTGTCTGTGTTTTACTTGTCACAATACGCATCCTTTCGTTTCACAATTAACTGAATATAATAGTGAATAAGCTGTTGAAAGTGGTGTCGGACTGTAAGTAAATTTTATTACTCGTTTAAAAATTAACACATTCTTGAAAGCAAGATTACGTCATCGAAGTAGATAAACGACACGGTTTATGTTTTCCTTCACTTTTCATAGGTCAATGCGATAAATTTTCACCAATTGCTAAATAATGAGTTTATCGTTACTTCATAATTTCGTTTTTTAATTTTAGACCTACCGCATTCTACTGATAGTACCAAGGAAATTTATTTCTGATCCTAGAGTCTATTTGTCTAACTGGTTCAGTGGGTACTTAAGAGTCCGGCGACCTAGACTAACTTCGCATTGGCTTAAGGTATTCTATAGCCATTTCGTCTAGAAGAAGAAGACGAGCGAAGAGAGCGAGTGATGATACTGACGAGCCTCTAATCTTACCTACAGAGTGACAAAGTGCAATTTCAATTTTTTTATGACTTTTGCACTCCTGTAATAATTCTTAAGTAACTAAGAATTTCCCTTTAAATATAACATGGTGTCCTTTGTGCACCTTGGTTTTTAAGTAAGTTAAAATGCAAACAGTCTCATTAAAAATCGTTGTTAAAGTTATGTTTAAACAAGCTTAAACAACGAAATTGTTGTTAGTTGTTCAAGTTTGTTTATACCGATATTCCATTATTAACATCGGTCATACAATAGTATTACCATCATTGATGTAGAAGGTGGGAATCTTATACATCACCGAGTTAACGGCAGGTAGTTGTCACACCGTACGTTCTAGCACAATAGCACGCGTGCCGTCCTCTGATTTACCGGCCGATTGAAAACCTATACGGTGTGAACGCGCCCGATTTATGACCCACGAGGCCAGAGATGGAGACGTTTGTGTGTTAATCCAGTAAATAGGGAAGCTACAGGCCTTAACATATTATTCAAACAAGTCGAGATACTTTTTGGTCTTTGTCTCTCTCGTTTGAAAAGTCATATAAGAGAGAGCTAAAATTTAACGCTTCAGAAGAGCCCAGGCCTTATTCTGGCGCGGTCTACATTATCTCCGTCTATCTCATTAGACAACTCTACCTATAAATAGCTCGACAGGTGTTCGTAGCCGACCGCCGTTGTTACGCAACGAACGACACGACCAGTCTTGGGATGGGTGACCGTGAGCATGTTTTTTTTTTTGAGCTAGCGTGAGTTGAATGACGTGTAAAACTGTAAACCCTACTGCTGTCTTATATTATAAGTAGATAGAAGAACAGCCGTTAAGTCATGTAGCTTTTTGATAAGTACTAAATAACATTATTCAAACAAAAACAAAAACTCGACTGCAAAATATTGTACCCTATGTCATTTCCTTTATCAAGACGATTCAAATTACATCTCACATGTCGAAATCATCCAAGTTTTTAAGGCTGTGTTTAACGTACCAAAGAAACTCATACATACATATATATGTACATATAATACACGCAAAAACATAGCCCTCCTTGCGCAGTCGGGTAACACTAACTAGTGGTTATCCCTGGTATAACCACTCGGTTTTAACGAACTTACTTACGTCTTATCATGTTAACAACAACAACAACTCTTTATTAAAAACATCTATTCTACTAGAACTCTATTGTTATGTTTCTATGATTATTACTAATTGAAATCACGTGTGTACCTCGGTTTCGCTTTGGTACGACATCAATATTTACATTTGTAGTCAACGCCTTCCAGAAAACAGCGATTCAGATCGACAGAAATATAACTTCTGCGCAACACAAAATTGAAAAGCGAAATCCTTCGTAACTAACATCGCAGAGTTTGTAAGCAAGGCCCGCAAGCATAAAGCCTCGAGTACACGAACCAAGAGTAAAGTTTCGTCCTAACTACAAACTGTGAGCGACCGACTTTGCCTCCAGTTCGCCACCCTTAAAAACTCCTGTGGGGCGTCACGGTCAGCGAATATTGAATTTCTAAAAACCGACCTTCGCTTATGCATTGCAGCGTCGCTTATCGCATGTCCTAAAATTACCTTGAATTTCACAAATCAAAAAAGGCCGACCTTATGTATGCAGCATGGAGTTGCATTTCGCATTTCATTCCTTACGCAGACCTGCGATGCGTAAGGCACTAAGGTTAAATGGAGTGTCCGAACAGCGCGTACTCAATATTGAAAACAAACAGTTAAGCACTCACAGTTTGCTTAGTTAGGACGAAGCCTAAGTAGGCATTAAGAATGCGTTTCCACGAGAAATACGCGAGGCTGCATAGCGAGACTAGCGAGGGATATAAGTATATAATATATAAGGATATAAGTTAAGAACCAATAGAATGGCTTCATTTGAGCGAGGCCAGGTAAATGAAGCTATTCGATTGGTTCTTAACAAATATATCTCCAATAGAATGGCTTCATCTGAGCGAGGCCAAGTAAATGAAGCGATTCTATTGATTCTTAACAAACACATTCGCACATCGTAACGCATCCTCGCAGATCTCTGGTGAAAGCCCAGCCTAATACTCGTTCATAGCTGGGAATGTAGGTCTTCATTCGTGTTGATGCGAGTTATTTTAATTGGGGCATGACATGGCCAATCTCGCTGTCACATTGTCAATGAGCACTTAGAAACGTTGAGTAGAGCAACCGTAAAAAGCTGCAGAAATCATTGAGAAAACATAATAGATTTGCTATCGCAAACACCTTTTGTCGAACGGCTTTCATTCACGTTTAGAAGCACGAGGCATTCAATATTTTCGCGTGTTTTTTTTTTCGAAAATCAAAACTGCCAAGGCAGTTTTGAGTCATTTTTTACAAGTAAAAAATGACTCCGTCATTTGTTTTTTTTTTTTGGATGACGCAATAAATAACAAAGAGCGTGTTTTGTCTTTTTGATTGCCTATAACTATGTGTGAGTAAGTGTGTGTTTGCCAGCATCCTTGCGGTGTACTACTACGCCAGTTCGAGATGTCAAGTCTAGTGTGAAATACATTTATGTTTATGACTTAAATATTAAATGGTTTTCCTTATTGAAGCATTAAAATACTTTCATCCTAATACCGTTGTAATCAGAAACTAATTCTGAGAAGAGCTAGGCTAGTTCAGTTTCTAATAGTTTGTCGCGACCTCTTTTGTTACAAAAATAAACAAGTTGGCTACGCACCGGTTTCCCTCTTCACTATAGGAACCGTAATTTATTCGGGATAAAAAAATATTTCCTATTCCTCAGATAACGTTTGTGCAAAATGTCATGATGATCGGTTGAGTAGTTAAGATAAGTGCAAAAACCAAGCAAACTCACATTCGCATTTTTGACTGCCTCGGTGGCTCAGTTGGTGGTGAACCTGTCTTCTGAGCTTGTATGCTATATATGTATATATAATATCTATATATATATATATATATATATGTACGTATACCAGTCTCTCGCAGCCATAGTACAAGCTTTGCTTAGGGTGGGGTCAGGCGACCGTGTGTGAAAATGTATCGAATTTATTATTTACTAGCAGCGCCCTGCGGTTTCACTCGCGGTTAAAAAGTATCCTATGTGCTATTCTAGACTATATTCTATCTCTGTGCCAAATTTCATCCAGATCTGTTCAGCCGTTTTGGCGTAAAAGAGTAACAAACATCCATCCATCCATACATACAAACTTCCGCGTTTATAATATTATACATATAAATATATTTTACTAGGATTATTTTTTATAAAATTAAAATTTAGGATAGTATTAGTTATAGCAGAGCCCCGCGGTTTATTCGACGTCCTACAAATTTGTTTAAGTGATTTTACTAGAATAAAAAGCGCCTGGTAAATTCCGGAGTGTGCATAAAATATCTCCATTCCAATTGCACTTAAAACCGTGGAGCCGTTCCAAAGATTTAAGATATAACAAATGCATGCTCACTCACGAACTTGACTTGGCCTTGTAAATGACGAGAAATAATTAAGCTGATATTGTGATGTGATGTGATGTGAACCCTTAGTCCAGAGATTAGTGATTTAATTTTTTTATGGTTTCGAAATGCTACTTGCTTTGCAATATAGTCCTGACTTATGAAGTCCTGACGAGGAGTCCTGTGTATACACACTCCTAGGACTATTCCTAGTCCTAGTCCTGACATCCCTGACATGATTCCTAGTCCTAGACCTAGTATTCCTAGTCCTATTTTGACTATATTGTAAAGCGACTAGCATTTCGAAACCTTACAAAAATTAAATGAGGTTTGATGAAGTCCTGACGAGGAGTCCTGTGTATACACACTCCTAGGACTATTCCTAGTCCTAGTCCTGACATCCCTGACATGATTCCTAGTCCTAGACCTAGTATTCCTAGTCCTATTTTGACTATATTGTAAAGCGACTAGCATTTCGAAACCTTACAAAAATTAAATGAGGTTTGATGAAGTCCTGACGAGGAGTGTGTATCCACTGTACTCCTCGTCAGGACTTCATAAGTTACACATATTTCATACATAGTTATTGTAGAAACACAAGTCTCACAGATTTAAAAACCAGCTTCTTGGCAGAAAACTCAACTGTCATATTACAAAACAAAATTGACGGTCAGTGACCACCATACACATGTTATAGCGGAACACGGACGCGGCATGAATGGGCCGGGTCCCTCACAATGACGTCACAATGAGGGCATAAATTAGCCACCTCTTATTGCGACGTCGGCACTGACGCGACGACTCAATGATCGCCTGAAATATGCGGCCGGTCTAAAGCTTTACCGTTTTCAAGGGGGGAAATCGAACGATGATTTATATCGGTCATGATGAATTTGTGGCTTCGGCAGAAACTGGATTCGAAAGATGTTTCTAATGTGTAGAGGATGGGAAGTAAGTGAATTCTTCAAAGAAACTCTCCGTGATAGCTTGATTGTTATGCACCACTCCACCTGGCGTACGCAGACGCCATGTCGCCACTACGCCATCGCTGCCGCCGTCGGCTGGGCTTGAACCCGCTCCCTCTGGCTTGAGAGTCGGGCGTTTTCCAACTAGGCTATCATCGCTATATGTAAGTTCTAAATTAACAAAATATATGATGCAAGGCTAGTAAAAGACGTACAAGAACACTAGCATAAAAAAGTTGTTACTTTTCGTGCATAAACAGTACGGAACTCTGTCTAGTCTAGACACATAGCTACTCATAGCTTGCGCATGGTGTGGCCGTAAATCCCAAAAGCGAGCTTAAGATTTTTATCATTCTTGAGGTGCAAATTCCTACTAAGTACAGAGATTATTGAAAGAGCTTTATTTATTTATTTATTTATTTTATTTTATTTATTCTTTAATAGAAATATAGAAGTCTGCTCATCGATAAAGGATTCGATATCGACAAATTAAGAGTCCCGCGATGCTCTGAAATTTCCATACGTTTGTATAACAAGCGCGTTTGCGCTTGTCAAATTTCTTGGGAACCATTTGTCAGATTATGATTAAATTTTGCGTGTACAATTAAATGAACTATATATATCTCCGCCCCTATGTTCTTGTTTTTTTTAAAAACGTCCTCAAGGGAAAATAGAGCTATGAAAAATATGCACATTTCTAAGGGAGTCACTTTTGACTGATTTATTTAATAGACAGAGAAAGCAAAACAAAAATCTCTTACATAGGGAGGTTGTCTACATCATTACCTTTTAAATGAACACATAATACAAGGGAAATTCTTAGTTATTTCAGAATGATTACAGCAGTGCAAAAGTCATAAAAAAAATTGAAATTGTATTTTGTCACTCTGTAGGTAACTTTAAAGGCTCGTCAGTATCATTACTTGCTCTCTTCGCTTCTAATTTTCTTCTAGACGAAATGGCTATAGAATACCTTAAGCCAATGCGAATTAGTCTAAAGTAATCGACGGACTCTTGAATTGTAAAGTTACTACGCTATGCTATTTCAATCTAAGTATTCTAATAACTGACTTGAAATGTACGTCATAACACTCAGCGAATACTCGACGTAGATAGGCCAAGTCTGGAAACGGCTCAAATACATTGTGTCGGTTTTGGAAATCGGCCCGGCCTTCAGTTTTATTGGATGAAATTATTGGCCTCATAGCTAAGCGAAAATCAACTGAGCAATTTAACATGGCAATGAGCTAGTTTACCTTTGCCATCAAAATAAACGATTGCTTTGTTAAGCTTGCAGATCGTTTGGACTATTAGATTTCCAGACCAGTAAATCTGCTAGCTATTGAAATCTGTTAACTAAGTCAACCATTCGAAAGACTAACAATCAAACAAATGATGTCATTGGTAACACGGTATAGCAAATTGTCGTCTGCTTGACACAGATGTTTTGCTATTTTAATACACTCAGAGGAAGAACTAGAACTAGATGACTCATAAGGTATCTCATCACCATCAAACATTTTCTACCCTGATACTAACCTACCCCAAGTCAAGGGTGATTGAGTCTTTATCCACCACAGTGCGCACATACGGCTCAGTGCGGGTTGATGGATATCATATGTCTTTCGATTTATTCTTCTAGGACATGTCGGTTTCCTCACGATGTTTTCCTTCACCGTAGAAGCACGTGTCAAATTGAAATGCACATAAACTTTTTTTCTTTTTTTCTCTTTCCTAACCACAGCCGAGTATTTGGGCTTCATATTTTGAATCATAATAAGAGAATTATGATGTCGGGATCCTTTTTTTCACCCAGGGATTTTTTTCTGGATACCACCACCGCTCCGGGGTCAGGCAGGGTGGTTATGAGGGAGCCCCGCCACTGCCGACCCACCCACCAAAAACCCGAGGGAGTCTAACCTCGGCACTAAATGTCGGGGTTGTGGAAACGCATTTTGTCGGAATCCTGTGCCAGTTTTATTCCCTACCTTCCTATCGCCAATGTCATCTAAAAATGAGCAGGTTTGATATTCGATCTAGCTTTCTATCTAGCTTCAAAAAACCGAATCAAATTAGATCAATTACAGCTATAACGATTCTTTGCCTGCAGATTCGTTACCTGTGCTTTGTAAGTACCACAAACATTTCACAATTTTATTTGAACATATCGATAATCGATACGTTATCTTTTACTTTACTTCGATAACTACCGGGTAAGTTAGTGTTATTGCTTAATTCGACCTCATGTTTATAAATGAGATGATTTCGTTATTTTAAGAAATCGTTATAATTTGAGTACTTAATTAAGTTATCTGTAAGTGGCGGCGTCTTGTAAAACAACTATTTAATTGTGGTTATGTGATAACATTTACTGTGCTATTATGGTAATGAATAGTTGTGAACTTCCATGGTATACAACTGTGGTAACAAATACAGGGTGTTACTACAACTCATACCCTTTCTTAAATGTATTCTTTCTTTCTTCTTAAGTCTTTATTTAAGTAAAAATATTAAAATTATACATGTAAATATATAATGATTAATAATATGAATAATAATAACATTTATGTGTTATTATAAATGTGATTTTAAAATAAATACGTTGGTAAGTAGTAGGTACCTATTTTCTTAAATACTCTCCTCAAAATATAAAGATTTTTAAATTTATTAAGATCTAACTTCTAGATACGCAGCGACATCAAACCAAATGTGACATGTCGCATACAACATATGCTAATAAAGAAACAAATCATCATCATCTCGTTCTATAATCTATTTGTGTTCGTTTGACAGCTTCAATTAAAATTAAGCATAAATTGATCATGACAAAATTTGAATTCTTCTCTAGTAGGTACTTTTCCTGTGGCTGTATTCTTGGCTAATCTAATTAACTTTCAATTTAAGCACGTCCTGACTAGGCATACTGTCAATTCTGCTGAGCAGATGAAAAGGTTACTTGGTAATTAAAAACGAAAGAACTAAAAGCTTATCAGCAATTACAGACGATGCCTAGCCACGCTTATCGAGCGTTCAACAACAACAGATAATGCGATGGTTAAACATGCACTAAATTTATTTTCAGAAACAGATGTTTTGGACTACAAAAGTAACTTTTAATGAATCCAAAATGTATTTCAATTTTTTATTTTAAACAATCTTATTTTGGATAGTATTGTTACAATCTCATCATAATCGAATCAGCTTGATGCTGTCATATTATTGCAAAGTCACCGAATTTACATTGGTAGCTCTGTCAGCTGAAGACCACGCGACAACGTAAAAAACACATCTTCATTTTGAAAAATGTCACTATGTCACTCTACAAAAAAAACTTAAAATTATCGAACCTGCTCACAAAACTTCAGAATCTGACCTGGGTCCTTATTCGGAGATTTGAGATTTTCATCTCACTTTTTTTTCGTCCTTGTTGATCTCGTTTGAAGCGTCATAGGTGTGAAAGTGACAAAGTTAAAATCTCATCTCATCTCACGCGTAGGAATAGTCCCACTGGGCTGAGCCCGTACCATGACGTCTTATTTCTATGATGGTTACGTTTTGTTTCCGACACCGCCGGACTACGAATCGTATCGCCGCGCAATAAGGTTCATGATCGCGCAGCGTTAGAAACAAAACGTAACCATAACGTAACCATAAAACGTAGCCACAAGACGTCATAGTACGGGCCCTGTAGAAGAAGACAGCTGGACAGACATTGCACGGACATTTTTGCCTAAGCTAAAGCAGAGACGATTCACTCGCTAACACTAACGGTGGATAAGTTTACGGATGATGGTTACGTTTTGTTTCCGACACTGCGTGACCACAAATCGTATCGCCGCGCAATATCATGGTCGCGCAGCGTTAGAAACAAAACGTAACCATAACGTATACATAAAACGTTGCCACAAGACTTCATGGTACGGGCCCTGTAGAGGAAGACAGCTGGACAGACATTGCACGGACATTTTTGCCTAAGCTAAAGCAGTAACGATTCACTCGCTAACGCTCTCTCGGTGGATAAGTTTGCCAACCTCAATCAGATCCTACAAAAGTTTGAAAATGGTTTGCAAATGAAACAGATAACTTAACATACTTACTTACACAAGTAGGTACATACGATAAAAAAAAATTAGTTCCGCAAGCTACTGAATTTCCACAAGACTTCAAGGTGTTTTTGAGAAAAAACTCCTACGGTAATCAGGCTTTACTTGGATTCAAAAGTAATTTTTGTGAGTTATACTCACCAGAATAAATCAAAAGACTTCAAATGGATACCATCAGCAATACGAGTAATTTCCAATATTACGAGTAATTGTACAGACCGTTCACATTCATAACAAACGGCAAGACAGCAGTCTTTTGCGAATATTGAATACTTTAATTATTAAAAAAGCTAAACAGACTTTCTTGACGTAAATTGACTTTTTTATCAGAGAATGGAACAGAAATGCTAAGAAATTGCTGCAAAATTAAGTGCCTGAAATGTAAATCGCTTGTCAAAGATAGCTGCTCGTACATTAACGAACTCATAATTATATACACGTACAATGGACATGGATGGACAATGGACATAAGTAATTTGAATTATTAATATTATGAAAAGCATATCGTTACGCCTTTTACCCAGAAGGGGCTGGCAGAGGTGTACAACACCCACATTTCGCCGCACGGTATTTCGTCCCAATGTGACTGGGGGACCTGTCACCATACACCAGGCTCCATTTATGTAGCAGATGACATTAATTACAGACATATGTTCACACAATGACCAAATTGGTGTGAACCTTCGGCTGGGTCCGAACCTGCTCCCGCTGGCTTGAGAGGCGAGTCTTCTCCGACTAAGCTATCATCGCTACATCTACATCGGTATATAAAAAACTAAGCTTAAAAAAAACTGACTTCCCAACATCCATGTTAACAGTTTTTAGACTTTTGTTGATATTTTAAAAACTGCTTCACCGATTTTGATACAATTTATTTGGGACCACCTCTAAAGTATGATCTACCAAACAAAAGAAGAATCTTTAAAATCGATTAATAATTGGCGGAGTCATTGCGTAACATACCTCCCTAAAAAAAAATACATGAACACGAATTGAGAACCTCCTCCTTTATTGAAATCGTTTAAAAAGGTAAATCTACCTTGTGTACGGCATTTTCGAATAAGTAGGTAGGTACATAATAATACGTACATAATAACTACTACTACTACTTACTACTAAATTAAGGTCCGTATTTAAAAACTACGCTGTCATGAATCTCGAAAAATTAAACCCAGTTTTACCAGACATAACAAGTAACATTATTAAAAGAAAAACAAAAAACTCGGCTGCAAGTGTTTAGGCTGTAGGCTGTGCCAAAAAAACCTCATACACACATACAAACATTCCCACATACAGGCGAGAAACATGACCATGATGCTTCTTTGCGCAGTCGGGTATAAATAGCTTTAAATCGAGATTCATGACTGACCGTCTTTTTAGCATACGGACCGTCGACTATTGTACAAATAAGTAAGTTCAATGTAATTGCTAAACAGTTTTAGATAAAAGCAAAGCCTGATCGAGACGAGAGCTGAGCATTCCGCAGCTCGTTTCAGTAACAATAAAATTTTAAGGTTACGCCGGGAATGCCTCGGGCACATTGTGGATATTGCTTCAGATAACTTCTCTGTACTGTGGCGAAGTTAAATGTTTCAATTTAAATATACGTTAAGTATATTTCAACAGTATATTTCAACTTAAATATACGTAAGTTGTGTAACGGACATTATTTTTGCAAAAAAATAATGTCCGTTACACAACTTTTCGCAGCCACTCGATTAGGTACCTTCTATAACCAAAACGACACTTGCGTTAGCTAAATGCATAAATGTATATGTTTATTAATTTTACACAGAAGTAAGCTGATCTCTATTATCAGTATTTAATCATCAGTAAAAAAATGCATACTTTTTATGTAGAATAGGTCGGCATTTGACCACCAACTCGCCTGATGTTAAGCGACGCTGTGGTCTAAGATGGAGCACGGCGACCTATACGGTACTTATTCACTCTAGCCTTGAAGTTTTGTAGAGTGAAAAAGTACAAAGACGGCAGTTGAGTGAAGCGCTACTACTAGTGCGCTACTGCTCAGACCCGTCTTTGGAACGGTTACACCAGACTACATCCCGAAACACGACTAGGTCATTTCACGGCATGGCTTGGTCCGGTTAACTAGCCACGGCCGAAGCCTCCCACCACATACAAGAAATACATATACAGATACATACCATTTCTTCCCACATGTTACGATCTTGGCGTACATCTTTCGCTTCTTCTACTTCAATGAGTCTTTTCATACACACTCGTCGGTTACAGATACTCCTGCCTGACCCATGACATCTTATTGCGATGGTAACGTTTTATTTTCGATAATGGACCTTATTGCGTGGCGATAAGATTCGCGGTCGCGCAGCGTCTAAAACGAAAAGAAACCATCATGGCATGTTATGATAGACCGCTGGCCTTTCTCAAAAACTTCGACTTGGTCGATTATCGTTCGCCTAGATTGACCCTTACCATCTTGTACGTAGACTAATTAATTAACATACATATCGTCAAGCCTTTCCCCAAGGGGGCTGGCAGAGTTGTACAACACCCACACTTCGCCGGCCGATATTCAGTCCCAAATGTGACAGGGGGCTAGCCTGTCGACATACACCGGGCTCCAGTCATGTAACAGATGACATACAATACGCACATATGTTCACGCAATGAACAAATTGGTGCGTGCCTTCGGTTGGATCCGAACCCTCTGGCTCCCCCCTCTGGCTTGAGAGGCGGGCCTTCATCGCTTAATTATTAATTAATTAACCTACTTGCTAATAAAAAATTTTCGATGTCTTGCAAGAAATGATATTTTACTCTTCAACACTTTTGTTCGCAACAGTCGAGTCATTTAAATAATTCGCCAAAGGAGTCGTTTAGAGTGGTCTAACTCTGCAGTGGTAAGTGGGGCGGCGCGGTAGGCAGCACTCGAGGACCTAGACTACCTAGAGTCTAGCCCCTTTAGCAATAAACGTTGTATAGCCTCGGATTAGTTATACAGTGTTTTACCTTGGAGTCAGCGTATGAATTCGTCCCTTTTGCCGTCGAGACAGCGGGTTCGTGGGGGTCTGATGCCAAAAAGTTGGTGGCCGATTTAGGGCGTCGCCTGCGTGAACGTAGGGGAAATCCTCGATCGGGGCAGTTTCTTGCCCAGCGTATCTCCCTGGCGATACAGCGGGGAAATGCCGCCAGCTTAATGGGCACTTTCGGAAGAGGCTTTCGGGATGGGAAGTGAAATTTGAGTGACTAAACTACATCATAACAAGTATGAATACAATTTTAAAAAAAACCCGACACCGATTTTCATCAACAACGATTTTTATGAAACATACTCGTAGCTAAGAATACTCCCGACTAATTAACCTTTTAAACAAAAAATAAACTAAATCAAAATCGGTTCATCCGTTCGGGAGCTACGATGCCACAGACAAACAAACATTCATGTCAAACTTATAACACCCCGTCTTTTTTGGGTCAGGAGTAAAAAACGGACATAAAATAGTTTTCTTTCCAAATAATGTGGAAAATCTCAGAATACGAGTATACTTTTCAACTACATAGGTATACCTCCAAGGTTCAGCTGGTACAGATTTTAGAAGTGAATTATTACAAATTTGAATCAAATTATGCCTCAATTGATTCAATTTACAGCTTTTCTGAAGGCCTGGAGGCGTCTGGTTTAGCGTTACAAAACAATAATTCAACGTTGTATCGCGTTGAAGCGGGAGCGCCCTGCGGCCTCTGATGAACTACTGACGCTCTGATCTGAATACGTACTTAATTCCATGCTGGCATGGGATTCATCTAAACCTAAAAGAAAATCTATTGCCTATATCTTTAAAATATAAACACAGTTTTATATTTATGGAATTTACGCTATTATATCAGTCAATCAGTCAGTCAGTCAGGACTTTGAATTTCTATTCTATATTGTAGAGTAGAATAGAAATATTCCATTCTATTCTATAATATAGAATAGAAATATTCGATTAGGGTTCGAGATAGGTTTGGGGTCGTGTAGAGTTGTGCGAAAAATGGAAAAATTATGACATTTCCAAATATCCAAGATGGCGGCCATGATAGGTAGTGTCGCGGTACCATTTTTTCTTGTATGGCGTCAGTGGTGTAATTTTTGAGTAAACTCAGAAAACAACGGGCTTAGTTTATTTTCGTTTTTGAGTAAGGTTTATTTTTATTTTTTTAACAATTTTAAAAATTGAAAGTTTCTCAATTGGGCTGTTTTTTAACCTACTTTCAAAAATGTTCTATGGTTCTATGTTTGTCTGTATGTATTTTTTGTAAGTAGAATGTTATGCGATATCTGCACCGATTGTAATCCGATTTTTTTAATTATACACTAAGTTTCTTAACTCAATTTAAGGAATCATTCTGTTGGTTAGAATTGTGACAAAATCATTAATTTGAATTAAATTCAAATACCTCCGTAAGCCATGCCCAAATACAAAGCTCCGTTTCCTATTATACACCCACGCATTTAAATTGCCATCTATAAATCAATATTAGCATTCTACGACTGGCAAATACCCAAATTAATGTCAAACTATCATCATTACCCGACTAAGGCTTTACAAGCCCGATATGTAACCAACCATTCAATACTCGATACCAAAGCAACGTAAGTGACGAAAGCATTAAAATGAGTTACGACATTTTACATTTAAATCGTCAAATATTTATTTGTCACAATTTTAGTTCTTAAGTTGAAAGAGTTAAGAGTGGTTTTGGATGGAATTGAAATAGAGTTTCAGTTGACTTTGTAACGAAATGGTTCGGGACGATATATAGCGCGATCTTCGGCTGGATCTAGGCTTTCTCTTTGTAATGCCGCTATAATAGGGCTGCCCCTTAATCGTGTTCCGCATCACTCTCATAAACACTTTCTACTCTTTTTTTTAATAAAACTAAATTTTATTAGAGCTGTCCTAAAATTTGACGTATAAAGAATACATTTTTCTTGTACGTTGGTACTAAAAACAAAAAACGCCAAGATTATAAATATTAAATTACATTACATTTTTAAAATAGAAATAAATATAAAATAGAAAAAAAAAGAGTTACACAATCCCTATTATTAGAAGCAAATTCGACAATAAAAATCAAGGCTAACTATGTCATCCACAACCATAGTAAATTGTTAATTATAATAGCAAGGAGTCAAATATACCCACATAATACTTTCGATTCAAAATATATGACAGCGCACCAGGTGTAATTAAAAGCTGCGTTTCGCATTCATTTTTCAATTCAATCGAATATAATTTTACCTACCTTCAACGTATGTTTCGACAACAGGTATGCTAAGGATACTGTTAACCTTTCAAGAATCCTCAGATGTCATTGTGAAGTCGTATTGTGGCCGTATTATGGTCATATTATGGCCTAGGTCGCATTGTTTACAGAAATTATGTGTTTGGCGCGAAGGTATTATTCACAAAGAACCGCCGACTGGTTTATAATGCCGGCTGTGATTGGCAACCCTGGCGCGGAGTATATCCGATACAGGCTTTGTTTTGTAGAGCAAAGGGGTGCGATGGGGCTAGATATGGCAATACTTATTTAAAATTCTGCTTTTCCTAAGTTGTCAAAAATATTAGCTTTTGCGTTTTAGATTTGTCATTTTCGACAATAATATTCTGTTTTTTTCGCGATTTCATGATATCAGCTGTACTTATAAGAGGTATGATAAGGCTTGGCAGCTGTCTTGCTCGCTCGCGACACTATTATATTAGATATAAATTATAGATTTTATTTTTCTTTAATTTTCCTCTATTGATGTCTTGAAAATAGTGCTACAAAAATTCAGAATTATTTTCATGTTGATATTTATAGTTTTTACTCATAAAAACGTAAATACGTTAAAAATACGTGTTTACGTTTTTCTGAGCATCCATTATAAATATTAACGTGAAAATAGTTCTGAATACATTGTAACATGGTTTTAAAGTCGCCAATGGAGAAAAAATTACCAAAAATACGTTCTATAATTTTTATTTCTAGTAAAATAGTTTCGCTAGCGAGCGAGACAGCTGCCAAGCCTTACAATTCCCTTAATAAAAGTTGTTAGCAAATAGTACATCGACCTTATTTCGGCTTAGCATAACCGTTCCGTGTAACTCTATTTAACAATTATACAGTGCTTTCATACTTGACTGCATCATGATAAAACTACACTGGACAGAGACATTTCAGCTGTAAATCACAGCTATCGACACAGCGAGCTGCAGGAGGCTGTCTATAACGAAAATAATGTTTGTCTTCTAGCTTCTAGACATTATTTTCGTAATAGACAGCCTCTTTACTGCAGCCTTAAGTGCTAGTTAGAGATGTCTGTTCTACCGTCATCTCTAACTAGCATTTTTATACGCGTGTTTAGGACAATGATCCCAAGCGCACAAACTCTATCTAACCAAAATTAACTACCGTCATCTCTAACTAGCATTTTTATACGCGTGTTTAGGACAATGATCCCAAGCGCACAAGCTCTATCTAACCAAAATTAAACCTTCTTCAAGGAGTGATTCAAGGGTGATGCGGATAAGATCACTGGACAAGGACATAATAAGACCAAAAAAAAGGCCAATTTGGATTTTGATCATTTTAAGCATTGTCTTTTCTGTTTTAAGCATACCTAGATGACTAGGTATGCCACCTATAATTTTAAACAATCTAAAACGTACCCATTGACATTTTGATCAGGATAGAGACTATTGTCCGAGATCAACGTTTGAAAATGTTAATTAGAAATGTCCGGTAGTGTTAACATTAATTCGCTGTCTGTCTAACCCTTCCTAACGCGATGCCAGGCTATAGTTCAGTTAGCCTAACGTTATAGCTCGCCTATAGCTAGGCTATAAATATATTTCGTATCGCACGCACAACAATTAAATTATCATAGGGAAGTCGGCGCACGCGACTGTTGAGTTATAGGGACGAGTCGATGGGAGGCTAGCGTGAAAACATGGTAAAGCAAAATTTTAATATTTCCAGTTTCATTACAATCTGAGTCTGATGCATATATGGTCAAACATTTGAGTAATAAGATAGGTACTGTACGTGTATAAAGTACTTATCTTCGTTGATTATCTTAATGGTTTAAAAAAAATAAGGACGTCTTTTTTTTAATTCATAAACAGTAAACTGTAACCGTATTTCATAACTTTAAAAAACACGTTACCTTTATTATGTTTTTATTCATTTTATTTTTAATCGTTGATACAGTTATTGGACAGTGTGAAAGATGTAGATTAAGTTATAGGTATGTAAGAGAACTTAAAACTTAAGATTTAAGTTTTTATTATTCTTGTGTTGTGTCTAATTATTCTTGTGTTGATTAAAATTATTCTTTGAAATAAAAATTCTGTAGTTTAAAAACATTTTAACAAATAAAATATTTTAAAGAATTTGAAGCAACACAAACCTATATTGATTAATTAACCGTTTATAAAATATTTTGGATAAAAAACAAACTTTGAGTACTATTTATCTATATATCCAAAGGACTGACAACGTCACTGCTAATTCTCTGTTCCTAGTCTGTTTGGTTGTTTGATATATCCGGCGAATAGTAGACAGAAAATTCTCAAAATCCCAAAATATTAACTTACGTCACATTTTTAGGATGAGTTTCTGCGTCTGGGTGGCTAACGTCAATTACCGGAGTTATTGCGCGGACAGATCGTGAGCGGTCGCGTCCCGACCGGCGATCTTGCATGTAAGGTGCGCGATGCATCCACGACACAAAACGTGCGCTTTGCAGTTACGTCACTTTGTCGGTTGGCCTTCGAACTGAATTCCGAGATATCGATTTCCGTGAAGAATTTTGCTGGTATTTTCGTATAATATTTTGCAGTTTTAAAGGAAAGTAGACGCTTCCCTGTAGCTTATGTATACTCGTATGTATTTATCACGAATAGAAAAGGTGTAGGAGGGGTGGTAAATGGAATATAATTATAGGTAAATTATATAATGTTCATGCTAGTTACAAAAAAGGTTAAAAACGTGTCAAATTAGTATAATAAATAACTGGCGGCCTCATCGCCAACGACCTATAGGTAGGCTGGTGTGTTATAGGTATTACTGTAGTCATTTATCAAGCCTTGCTCAAAGCATTATAAATTTAAGTGAAACTAATTCTACTCTTGAGTGGCTTTCGCTAGGCCACACCCGCTTCCGGCGGCACCGGCGTCGTGGCCCCTCCTACTTCCGCTCGCACTGCGACCCTGGGTCACGCCTTGAAGCGTTGTCGTGACACGACCAAATATTATGGAGATATAATTTTTAAATATCTCCATAATATTAATATTTTGACAAAGGTATACGCAACGAATGTCTACATTTTAATGCTAAGGAAAATAGGAAGAAAAATTTTAAAAAAAGGTTTGAAAATCTATAAAATGCAAAAATGAGCTTGTTCTTTTGTTTATTGCTTTCACGCCTTAAATACTCAACCAATCATCAATGAATGAAATTTTGCATATCTTACCGGTTTACTACGATACAGAAAAGGGCATGGGGTACTTTTTAACCGTGGCTAACACCGCGGGGTGCAATTATAGCTACGCTCGAACAAAAAGGACAAATGCTACGTTTTAAAAAAAAACAAGGTTTTAAAGTTGTAAGCTTAGAATATGCTAAACTGAAAACAAGGAAACAACACTATGGAACCAACCCTGAAATGCTGAAAAACAAATATCTATCCCAAAAATAACACCAAAGAAACTATGGTTTCGTAGAAGCGAAAAGTTTCGGCAAAAGCGAAGTAACGTCATTATTAATTATACATACCTATAATATTAATGATTCAACCAAAATATTAAAATATTAACACTGACATATGCAAGTAAAGACTGAGGTAAGCAAATGAACCGTTACAAAAGAGTTATAATGAATACTAGACGGAATTAACAAGATCCGGGAGCCCACACCTGTTTGTCGAGTAGATATATAGTGGACAGCACACTGTCTGTCTGTCTGTCCACTATCTACCATCGGGAGATGAACGCAAGCCAATTAGAAATGATACATCATCTTTAATTGTAACACTTGTGGTGGGTAACGGACGTGAGTGGTGAAGGGAGAGCCGGGGAAACGCGTACGATAAAATATATTTTTTAATTATATAATAGAACAAACCCAAAATTATCTGCGATTTTTTTTTCTTTACAACTCGTGAGAAAAGGATGGCAGCAATTATTGTCCAAGATGATTTTAATTTAGTTTAGAAACTATAGAACAGATTCAATATCAAAATCAATTAAAATGGTGTATCGAAATGACATGGGTATCTTCTTCACTTTTCATTATTCCTTTGTTAGTGTTATCTTATGCTCGATGTCCATCTAAATAACATGACATTTGAGATGTAATTAGACGCATAGTTTGCTATGCGTCTCAACTCAACATTTAAATGTATGTGACATAAAACCGTGTAGCGTTCACAAAAATAACTTTAGGTCTGTGGTAGCGTCACGTCATTTACATCAAGCCAGGCTTTAAATGTCATGTCACTTCCAGCTTGAAATCCATAGCAACGTCTGGTAGACACAGTAACCATTGCCCAAATGATAGAACAAAAGAGAAGTATCCATTATCGCTCTACTGTAATTGGCATCCTCTAAGCGTCTAAGCCCGTATTACCATTCTTTATGGGCATAGTTAAGGACATAAATAACTATCATGCTTTATAGTCTGGAGGTAATATAAGGTATGCAATCATTGGCGGGCACGCGAATCGGAAGCTCACAATGCCAAACAATTTATTTTAATGGGCATTTATTAAGTTGACCATATTATATCTGAACCGCGCGGCGGGTGGTGAAGATTATCTATGTCATGCGCTCGCGCAGAGATGCGTATCGGGCGCGTTCGGCCGCGTTCGGCCAACTCCGGATTATATCGGTTTCGATGACAATGGCCGAACAAATACGATCACGCTCGCTCGTATATTCGTGTAATGTATGAATTTCGAGTTGTAACGTTCTGAATAGCTGAATGGAGTAATGAATAGTCGGTTGTCTCGGCTTCTAAGGCTTTAGACTGAATAATTTCATTGTAATTATGGAAGTGTACATGAATTAGCCGCTAAGCTACTGTGTGCCTGATGAATGGAGTTGGATTGTTTGTTGTAACAATAGAAGTTCATAAAGTTATTTACATAACTGTTCGAGTGACATTTATTTCGGATAAATGATAATTCGGTAATAGGCCCAATTCTGAAGACTTAATTGACTAAACTAAACGAGCTAAAATTATTGATCTTTGTATAATAAGCAGCAATAACAATGACAGCTAAATTAAAATAATAGATCTGTCAACTACATAGATTATAGGTTTTTCAGAATTGAGCCTAAATAATCTGTATGTAACCGCATTTTCAACTCTCCCCTAACTTTTTCTGCATTTTCCGGGTTAAAAAGTTTATCGAAGACAGTGAGTTCATTGATTTAAAAGTGTAAAACTTAAGGTATCTTATGTAAGTAATTGACAGACGTCAAAAGAAATGAGTGATGTGACACCTGTCAGATTAAGAAGTGATATTGGTGATATGATCGATATGACAGTTCGAGCTGCACTGAGATTAGGTTGTATTGATTACCTCCTCAGTAGTCGTATGAGCAAGAAATTATAAGTGGCTAAATTAAAACAAATCATTATCTACGCGTAGCTGTCAATTTGTTCCCAAAATTCGTCAGTAGTTATTCTAATCCGTTCAATTGCAAAACTTCCCCTTTCCCAAATGTGCTCAGGTACTAAAACGGTCCTTTTCCTGAATGTCTCCTTCCCGAGACATCCATCTCCCAAAATATCCCAAAACCCAAAATTCCCCTATCCCAAAATGCCCCTATAAAAAATCGCTTTTCATTTTCTGACTGATTTCGTTCGTGTTGGCGATTAACTTCTCAAATAAGTTTACGCGCAGTACATTTTTATCTCATAAAGCACAGTCCAGACTGCGCTCGTGCCACTATTTAACAACCAAACGGTGCTATTTACATGTAAACAGTCACTAATGCCTCCCCGCGCCGGTGGTCCCACAAGCCAAGCATTTCATATCAACTATTGTACTTCGGCGTAATGACGAAAGCTGTGGTTAGATTTCAGATTGAAAGCTACACGACTAAAGCAATATTAGTACGAATAAACGAGCAAATGCACGAGTTAGTATTTACCTAAACCTAATAAATGAAAATCTAAAATTGGGTTCCATACCAAAATGGTAGGTAAGTAATAAGTTTTTTTTGTTAAAATAATTGTCAGAACAAGCATTTAAGAATTCCCTTCTGAAGAATGATGGTGTTGAAGTTAGTAGCAGGTCTGTGAGCTGATCAAAATGAGTCCAAACACGGCCAGTCTGCTATTAACTATCGAGGAGTTTCTTTGGCTACCCACCGACTCCATCATTAAACCAATTCCATGGTACCATTTTATTGCATTCACCGAATTTATGCAAGTATACCAATTAGAGTCAAGTTGAACGTCAGTAAGTGGTTCTAAGTTAGTTTCCAAGATTTGACCAAGACGTCATCATTCTATCCTGCTCTACTGAAAATCGAGCGTAAACTGACTAACATTTGTATGCTGAATTTTATCATCAATTCTACTTTCATCTAGGAAATATAGTTAATACGAAGAAACGACAACAACATACCGCTGGTAAATCGGTTTTTGGAAACAATTTATGTTATGTTTTAGACAAAATTTAGACAAAAACATCACAATGGAAATATCATATTTACCCATGAAACGACAAATTTTGTTTCACATCACAATCGCTCAACTCACAAGATGACATAACTGCATTTAATTAAAATTGCTCTCTTTTGAGTCTATTTACGAGTTTTAATTATTTTAGTAAAAATATAAATCATAGGAATTCCCGCGTGTTCCAAGGTGCTCGCTGTCATTAATGACAAAAGAAAAATTGACTAACATTTTATTTGTAGGCGATCTTTCTCTCTTGTGGAGTTTACATTTCGATGGAGACTTCTCTGTCCCACGCTTCGTTGGTCTTTTGCGAAGCAAAAAAAATCTTAGGTCTGTGGGTTTTCCTATTAAATGTACTTTTTCTAAATTGAACGAATTACGTATTTAAATTTTACCACGTTAGAAGATTGTTTTTAGCTATTTGGTACAAAAAACAGATCATGTTTATTTGAGATAAAACGTCCGCTATCAAGGAGCTGACAAAATCGTTAAACAAAGAAATCGACGATAAATTAAACCATTCAAATCAAACACCAGCTGACCGGCACAAAATTCAATTAAACAAGCAAAAGATTGCTTTTTAAACCAACTATATGTATTTAACTATAACTATAGGTATTTTAAGTACTAGAATGTATTATATTAGTATGATGTACTTTTATGTAAGTTTTATGTAAATAGTTTATGTAGGTGTATATGTATAATACTCGATGTTTTGTTGTTTCTTTGTATCAATCTTATGTTTATTTGAGTTATTTTTGCACACCCTGTCCCATACTCATTTGTCGTATCCTCTCCATCCTAAGGTTGCCTGGAAGAGATCGCTTTTAGTGATAAGGCCGCCAGTTGTTACACTATTTAATAAGTTTTATCATTATTTTTCTCTTGTTGTTTTGTTATCTGTGGTGTGAACAATAAAGAGTTTATCTATCTATCTATCTAAACTCAAAACAAACCTTAATCGCCAATCAAAACTAGCGCATGCAGTAATCCGTCAAAGTAATGTTCCTTAATAATCGGACAAAGTGTTCAATTTGTTCGGAATTCGTTAAAAGTCAAAAGGTGTTAATGACAGAACTAGCACAAGCTTTAATTTGCATGATTTATAAGCAAACCATTTTAAAATTAGCTGATCTGGTCGGCAAAATTCCTGTTTGTTAGTTACGAAACTTACGGTGAGATATTTGATATGTAATGGTAAGCAATTTTGATTTTCAAACCAGAGACTCCATCGACAGTTATGAATTTAACCGTTTGGATGTGAATGTAAAAGAATATGCGAGCTGGAAAAAAAAAGAAACGCTATGAAACGAGTTAAGGAAACTGACTAGATACTAAAAGGAGATTGAACACTAGCGGATCCAGGAGGGGGGTTAAGGGGTTCTAGCCCAAAAGTATCTAACTCACACTCTACCATAATTGAAAATGTCTGTTTTTCAGTGTTCTTTGAGTTTATCTATAGGGTCAACTGGGGCAAATGCGTCTGTGGTGCAATTGTGTCTTTAGGCGCATTTTTAGGCATAGTGCATCTTTAGGCTCCACCTACATCTTTTTTCTATCTTTAGTTGCAATATATTGCACTAGATTGTTAGTTGCCTAATTTGTGAAGGGTTTGTCAGTAATTCTCGAAAGACGCAATTGCCCCACAGACGCATTTGCCTCAATTAACCCTACCTCGATAAAGTTTACCCTCAGCTAAAGCAAGCCCCCTCCAAAACCAAAACCTTACCTACCTCGACTAAGCTTATACTCAACTAACTAATCGTTCCTAACCATAATCCTGGATCCGCCACTGGCATTGAATGTGAAAGACGAAATAACTGATGTGACGAAAAAGAACCCAAACCGAACTAACAAAATGGTTGAGTAGATTCAATCATGTCCAAGCCAGTTTTTTTTCCAATACTTTTCCCGTAACTTCTGGGCGGGCAACAATTAATTTTCCACTCGAATTGATTGAGAATTGAGTTTCCAATAATGATAGCAACTTCACGTTTGCAGCTCAAATGGGCTGACCTTACATCTAGCAAATGACGTTATCAAATCTACATTTTCTGTTATCTTACGCTTATTGATTGAGACCAACCAAATGAGCCTCAAGATAAGCGAAAAAGCGTGTTTGATAGACGCAATACCTATACAATAACATAAATCGTATGATGGGTTTTAAATAGAAGACTAGGTAGGTATCTATTCGAAGCAGTCGGGGAAATAGAGCGCACGATCTTTTTTATTTTTTACCCTTTTTTGCCCACCGCACTGTTTTTACCCGACTGCGCAAGAAGGAATTTTTCGAGTGTATGTATCTATGTATGTATGAATCAGGTTTCTTTGGCACTCCCTACAGCCTAAACAGCTTGATAGATTTCGACATGTGAGGTGTTATTTGAATCGTCTTGATAGTGGAAGTGACATAGGTTACACCATTCTGCAGCCGGGTTTTTTGTCAATGTTTTTGTAAAATCACTCTATTATAAATATATTAATTCATTGTTAAAACATATGATCCTTTTTTATCATACAAACGTATAGCTAAAAATTTTTCTATAGTTGAAGAAAAGGCTGTTAATATTCTTACCACTTGTAACTTACCCCAGGCTTGGTGCAATAAATGGATTCTCTGATCGCGAGTTGATCGATCGCGTCAAAGACGCCTCCTTTCGGCTTCTTGCGAATTAATAGCTGCTCAACGATGAGAGTCGATATAAATGGAGCTGCATCTCTATCAGTCGGTGCCAATTTCCTGTCAGATGACATTGAATGATGCTATGGACTGTATTAACCATGACATAATAATATACTCCGCCAAGTTTAGCGGTCCGAGACAAAAAAGATCACGTGGGTGACACGCACTTACGAGTGCGTCAATGGAAGCATAAGCAAGGCCGAAATAAGTAATTTACAAAAGGTTCGAGAAACTAACCCCCCTCTTTTTTTTTTTTTTTTTTTTTTTATAACATACTAGGTATGCGTTTGACCACTGACTCGCCTGATGGGAAGCGTTGCCGTGATCGAAGGTGTAACACGCTTGCCTAGGAGATACCTATTCACTTTACTCTTAAACACCCCCGGATTGTATTTAGGTGGAAAGACAGACGCAGTACCTCTACCTACTATCTACTATCTAGTAGCTCTACCTGTATTCCCCTTAAATAATATTTTAAGATTTATGTTAACAAAAGTCACGGTCCCCGGAGTCCGTGGAGTGTAATTTTTAAATAAAAAAAAAAAAAAAGGTTCGAGAGAGAAGATGATGAGTGATGTAGTTGGGTCTCAACTCCGGGAACGCTAGACCTTGTTTTTTACCCGACTGGGCAGAAGGAGGCTTATGATTTTCTAGGGTATGTATGTATGTTGGCACACCCTACAGCCTAAACCACAGACCTAAGATTTTTTTTGCTTATATCTGTGGCCTAAACAGCTTTATGGATTTCGACATGTAAGGTGTCATTGGAATTGTCTTGATATTGGAAGTGACAAAGGGTATAATATTTTGTAGCCGGGGTTTTTGTTTTTCTTTTTATAATGTTTGTACAATCAAACGTAATTAAATATTCGTCAGATATAGAAGCGCCAGCTTTATAAGCACCCCTTTAGCTAAAAGCAAAAAAAGACGAGTTAATTATTTTAGTTCATTTTTTATTTGCAAATTAATTTATTGGTGTTTAATTAGAAGTTAGAGAATAATTCTAAGCCGTACAAATTTTCCGCGTTTGATTGTCTAAATGTAAAATGAATTCTTTTGTAAGTGACATTAGCAGGCTTGCGAAACATGTGCCACTGATGTAAAATCAAATCAAGTACAATCAAACGACATCAAAGACACTTATTAACGCTAAAGTTGTAAAAATGACTCTACTACCTTGTTTGGAACAAGTAACATAAATAAAAGAAAAACAAAAACCCGACTGCAAAATGTAGTCTGATTTTATTCATCCGGATATCATTAAAATGTTGTACCCTATGTCACTTCCACTATCAAGACGATTCAAATGACACCTCACATTTCGAACACCATCAAGCTGTTTAGGCTGTAGGGCGTGTACAAAGAAATCTCATACATACATACAAACAAACCCGAAAACATACATACACTCGAAAAACCTAACCCTCCTTCTTGCGCAATCGGGTAAAAAGAGCCAGATGTTTCAGTTTCAGTTTATTGTTTCAAATGGGTATAATTACAATAATTGGTAATTTACACTTATGAATGTCAAAAAAAAAATACTACTAGATTATCAACACAAGTTGCCAAAAATATGTCTTATAATTGATGATTAATTGACATGTGAGACATGAACCTAGAGTTGAAGTTACATTTAGCCAAAATTTAACTGCCTCCAATTACATGCTACGAGTATTTAGCATATATGTAGATACATTGTATACTTCCTTCTTATATATTTTCAATACGATTACTCACTTAGTTACTGAACTCAGCCGAGTCATTAGGTACCACGTCTCGGCTACCATTTGCAATATTTGCCCACAAACAAGACTCTATTCTCGCTATCAATATCCAATTACTAGACAACACCGTCGTGTTATATTAATTAACAGTGAAGGGAACGCGAAAATTAAATCATTAAAAGCAACATAACACTGCTAGTTGTCAATTAATCATTTATCGCTGTAGCAATGAACGATACTGCTGTTTAATAGGAACTAAAGAGCCGTGCCATGTTCCTCGTTATTTTAGGAGACTGCAAATAAGCTAAATAAAAGCGGTAACAGAACATAGAGTAAGGGCTTTCTGAAAAGCCTCACACTAGGTGGCAGCACTGAGTCAGGTTCAATTAACTGTCAAAACATTAAAAAAATTAATTCTCGCTTTTCCCAACAAAATTGGACGTCTCATGCCGCGGCTACATATTTGGTCATATTTGCACCAATCTAGTTCTTGGGGCAAAACACCAATATCAACTTTGTGTCTTTAGTCACAAAGTTGATAATTTGTGTCACGCAATCACAAGGTTCAAAATTGGCCATTTCAAATTGAAACTATCAAAGTAAAACCAAGTTGAAGCCGCTGCATTAGAATTGATACGTCTGTGACAATACTGATTAAAATAAATGCATATAAGGGATCAATTGCTCGCAATAGTTTTCAAGTGAGTAAGCCCTAATTGGACCTATAAATCAAATAGGCTAGTTGTTGCTTGTTTAAAACACGTGGAAAATCGTAACTGACCAAGACTTGGTCAATAATTGAATTACCGTTTTGACACAGCTGTTTGACTTGCCCGCGTATGGTCTAGCCCCAGACCAGTAGGCCTAGTATGCACGCCGCGACATAAATTTGTCGACTCTTTTTATCGTCTAGAATAATAATAATAATAATAATAAATTTTTATTTCAAAAACTACATGGTAAAGATAAAAACTATCAGATACAAACATTTTTTTTAGGAACAATAAAATAATTTTGCCTGAACTAGGTAATCCTGTTTGTCAGGCGATAAATACGGCAAAAATTTAACTTAAAATAATCATTGCATACTCACATATTCTAATTCAATAAAATTCTAATTAATTTTAAACTATAAAATAGACTAACTAGAATAAACTTACTTAAAAAAAAAAAAATTGCTTAGAATATTTACACCATGGTATAATAATATACTCCAGGTATAGTATTCAGAGTAAAAAATGTTCACGTGGGTACTAAGCGTGGGTAGCACGTAGTTACGTCAATTGATGCTTAAGCAAGACCGAAATATGTAATTTACAATTAATTAGTTCAAAAGAGACGATGACAATAACGATTGACGTCATTACGTGTTGGGTCCCGGAATGCTAGATTTTATATTTTTAGATCATGATTTACACGTAGCCTTGTCCCGTTCTCACTCGACAAAAATTGACGAGAAGATTTTGTCGCGGCACAGATGCTAGGTTTGCTGGAGCCCTGTTCTGGGTGCGCGCAATACTCGTATTATCTCGATCACTGTCTCGTTATAAAAGTATTAAAAGAGAGAGTGACCGGGAAATTGTCGCATACGCGAGAATGAAGCTTCTGTAAGAATCTGGTTGTGACTTTGACACTGGGATTGTAATATTGGATCTTTCTCGCAATATTTTGAAAGGGTCAATAAGATTCTTACGAAGCAGTATCATAATAGCCTTAGATCGTAGAGGACAAGTGGCTGGCCCTGTTCGACCTAGCGAGCGTTAGCGAGTGTAGCGTCTCTGCTTCAGCTTTGACAAAAATGCTTTCGTATGTCCGATTTCTGTCCGGATCTCTGTTCAGTGTATTCCTCTCTTTAAAAAAAAACAATAATATTTTCGACATTTTGAAAATTTTCCTGAGACAAAAGGCTCGACAAAAAATGTTTACCTAATTTTCGAACTTACTCACGAAATTTCACGAGAATCGGTTGAGGAATGCGACCTTTAAATGAGGACCAACGTCGGCCACGAGGTCTACAGCTCATAGAGACACTAGCTTAAGAATTTTCAAACCAACAGACCTTGTGAAGGCCTCTAATAACTATCCTTGTGTTTATTTGTATTGATACAGACAACTGGGACCTACAATATTACGTGTCTTCCATTTTCTAACCTGTTCGATCTACCTGTCGCTATATATGTAGGCGTTAACACAAATTAACACTTAAATTTCTTAATTACATCAAGTGCAGAACTGTGCACTTAGCGGCCTTTCTCGTGAGTACGGTGACCAGGGTAGTTAAAGGAAAACAGGACACATTCCAATAAAATAATAATAATAATAATAATAATAACTCACTAACTCAATAACCCACTCCTTATCTTGACATTACAAATTATAAATATTTAGTTTGATTCCCACCTAGGACAAACATTTATGTGGTGAACATTTATGTTTGTTCTATGTCTGGGTGTTAAATATCTATTTATGTATGTATTTAAAAATATATATGTATGTATATCAGTCTCTGGCAGCCATAGTACAGCTTTGCTTAGTTCGGGGTCAGGCGACCGTGTGTGGAAATGTCCAGAATATGTAAGTAACGATTTATCCTACTAATATTATAAACGCGAAAGTTTGTAAGAATGGATGCAGCCAGAATCTTCACTTCACTTCTTTCACGCCAGAATGGCTGAATAGATCTGGATGATTTTTTTTTTCAAATTAATGGATTTCTCGGTAAATATTTAACTTTTTGAGATCAGATTATTTAGGCTTCGTCCTAACTAACCAAACTGTGAGTGGCTACTCAGTTGGAGCAAGCCTAGGTTTTAAATTGCTCATTGGTCATTACGTTACTCTATTACTGGCCCTCGATTCTATTAGCCAATTGTTTCTAAATTGCATATTTTTGACACTTCTATCAAACAAAAAGTGTCAATTTGAGGCAATTCATACAATTAATACAATTGCGTAGTAGAATGAGGACCAGCACCTATACTCATAATAGAGTTAGGTACTCGAAATTTTAATAAAATATTATTTTTCTTTTGTAAATTGGTGTTTGCACCAGGTGGTAGGTCTTTTATGCAAGGTACGACTCCGTGGGTACCACCGCAGTACCAGATATTCTGCCGCCAAATACATATGTAGTTATGCGCTAGCGTTACTCTGTTCCGGTTTGAAGGGCACTGTAGCTAGTGAAATTACTCGGCTCATTCTCATGAGACATAAGTCTCACAGTGATGAGTGCAGTGCAGTGCAATGCAACCAATGATATTGTAAATGGGTAGCACTGCAACTGTTATGGGCTGGCATGACGCTTACCATCAGGTGAATATCCAGCTCGTCTCACCACTTGTTTAGATAAAAAAAAATGTACAGCTATTGATGACAACTAATGATTCAAATTAGACTAACAGACTTTACTATATTTAGTAAATAATCCCCCTTTAGCAATAAACATTTTAGGCATATTTATTCTGCGCCTACTTATACTAGTAAATATTTCTGAATGGTTACCCCACCTATGTGTGTTCTCTAGCGCTCTAGCCGTAATAAGTGACATTTTATTTCGAAGCTAACCTCTCGTCGCCCAATAAACACGTGGTTTTATATGCAGAGTACGATTATTGTGAATTTACTCGTTTCATGTGTTTGCTAGCCGCGACACCAGTGTTTTAAACATAAGTACAGAATTATTTACCAAAAACAGCAAATACAAATAATTTATTGATTACACCGAATAGGTACAGTTTTTATGCAAGTCACACGTCACACTTAGCCTTCACACAGGGATAATGTAGCTTTCTAATCGGAACGGTAGCTTTTGAGTTTATTCGTTAAAAACATACAAAGATACAAATCTTTCCTCTTTATAATATTAGTGTAGAAAAGGATTGATGGTTCACAAACATGTTTTGTTACTCTACAAGCATTTAATTCATGCGTACACGACGATGACCCTTCGTCTCGGATGAATAAACCAGGCTCTCATCTAAGCCCACCGTGGTCCGTTAATCACAAAATGCAATGTACCTATTCGATCAATGATCTGCATATATCATATCTGATGCAATGTTGCTATTGATACATGAGCCACACTGATACTATATTTGATTAGAACAGGGTTTCTCAAAGTGGGACGCGATCGACCTTACTCGGGGCTTACCACGAGTTTTCATAGTTAAGGCGTCGTCATAGCACGATATTTCACCCACACACGTTTACTTAAACCGCTTCATTTAGAGTTGAAAATCGTATTTCATATTTGATGGTAAAATGAGATCGACGCGTACAACTACATTTTTTTGCTGTTTTTGATAGTATGTATTAATCGTAACAAGGACACAAATAAAACTAGGTTGCTCGTTTAAACTTTAGAAAACTAATCTGGCTATTTAATAATCGAAAAAAATGTGGTGTAATCGCTGAAAATTTAAAGAACTACGTTCCAATAGTTGTTTTAAGAAACAATACTTTTTGTGTTTTTTTTTTTCAAATAGAGAATGATTTTCAAAATTGTTTAACTAGAGTTAGTGATTTCTTCTACCAGCTGTATTTTTTTGTACCTGAACATCATAATTCTTTATATCAAACTAGGCGCAAACAAAATACTTGTTTTTGGTCATTTCGTGTATTACGGGGCCTTAACGAAAACTTTTTTCGTTTTCGTCTGGCTCTATACATGTAACCTAGTTCACTAACGTTTCCGCCATCTGGTGCGTTTTTAAAAATGTATGGAGTCAAACGAAAACGAAAAAAATTTTCGTAACTATCAAAACTAATGGTAAGGGTGCAGGAGTTCACCAGTGATCGTCGACGTTCATTTCAAGATTCAGGTCATAATTTATTATTTTGTCTTTTGTCTGACTAGTTTAAATAATGGTGGTATGATATATGCGCGAGAATCAACTTTCCAAATAAAATAAAACTTCATCAAAAACTACAAAGATTGCCATAAAGAGGTTCGCAATCATCTGAGAAAAGTTTGAGAAACTCTGGATAAATGAAGATTAAAAGAAAATACTTAAAATAAAATAAATACTTACTTACTTAATAAATATTAAAAATATTTATTTACTTAGAATATTAAAAGTACAAGTTGTACCTGAAACTGAAAGCGTTAAAGTATCCTCCTTGTAAATGTGAGGACTAGTTTGATAAAAATAAAACTGTTTGCCTTTTAATACTATTTTATTTAGTTCAAGATGTAATCTAACAGATTACACTAAGACGCTACTTATTTATGATTTAAACATACAAAATATTTCAATTTTCCCATGTAGGTACTATAATATGGTCCTTACGTATGAAATTAGCGTTTTGTCGTACTGATCAATTTGATCTGAAATATCTCCTCTTTGGTTAAGAATTCGAAATTCAAATTAATAAATTCATTTAGCTGGTTTTTTTTTCTTTGGAATACAGTCATTCATTTGTTATTTTCCTCATTATTTTTTCTTTGGCGTCGCTTATTACCGCGCAATGGAAAACATGAAATATCGGTATATTTACGAGTACGAGTTCTACCGTGGCACCAGTGCTGCAGAAACAGCTCGAAGAATTAATGATGTGTACGGCGCTGGTGTCGCTAAAGACAGCATGGTACGTTTTTGGTTTCAACGTGTTCGTTCTGGAAATTTCGACCTTAAGAACCAACCCCGTGGACGGCCGGAGATCAAAGTGAAAAACGAAGAATTAAAGGCTATTGTGGAAGCGGATCCATCACAAAGCACTTCAGAGATAGCAGCAGGCTTCGGGGTAAGTGACAAAACTGTATTAATCCACTTGAAGCAAATCGGGAAAGTAAAAAAACTCGAACGATGGGTACCTCATGAATTGAGTGAATCGAACTTGCAAACACGGGTCGCCTGCTGTGTTACTTTGCTCAACCGACACAATAATGAAGGGATTTTAAATCGAATCATTACTTGTGATGAAAAGTGGATATTGTACGATAATCGAAAGCGCTCATCGCAATGGCTGAACCCTGGAGACCCAGCCAAATCCTGCCCTAAACGAAAATTGACTCAGAAAAAGTTACTTGTAAGTGTTTGGTGGACTAGCGCCGGTGTCGTTCACTACAGCTTTCTTAAATCTGGCCAAACGATTACGGCAGATATCTATTGTCAGCAACTGCAAACCATGAAGAAAGAACTAGCTGTTAAACAACCGAGATTGGTCAATCGCTCTAGGCCACTGCTGCTTCACGACAACGCAAGACCACACACTGCACAACAAACAACCACTAAGTTAGCTGAGCTACAATTGGAATGTCTGCGACATCCACCGTACTCCCCGGACTTTGCTCCAACAGATTACCATTTCTTCCGGAATTTGGACAACTTCTTACAAGGAAAAAAATTCCACTCCGATGCAGCAGTCCAAACCGCCTTCAAAGAGTTTATTGATTCTCGCCCCCATGGTTTTTATAGTAAAGGGATCAATGAACTACCCATAAGATGGCAAAAGTGCATAGATAACAACGGTGCATACTTTGATTAATTAAATATATTTTACAAAAAAAAATCGACTTTTTATTCCTCCCGTACAAAACGCCAATTTCATACGTAAGGACCTAATAATATTATATTTGGCTAATATTATATTATAGTTGGTTCTGTGCGCTGTAGACTTCGCGACTGACGCCTGGACTCTTTACAGGTCGCATTCCTCAACCAACTCTCGGGAATTTATTTGTGAGCTGGCTCGAAATTGTACAGTTTATTTTGGACATTCTTCAAAAATGGCGGAGATGTGATTTTATTGAACCTACTCACAAAATTTCAAGAGATCCGTTTAGAAATTCAGACTGTAGAGAAAAACAGAGATCAGGGACCCTATTCGGAGATTTGAGATTTTCATCTCATTTTTTCTCGTCCTTTTTGCTCTCGTTTGAAACGTCATAGGTGTGAGAGTGACCAAGATAAAATCTTATCTCATCTCACGCGCAGGAATAGCCCCCCTGCACCGGTATTCTAATCCATTCGGAAACGTTAACGTTCGAATTCCAAAAAAATTAAACTTAAATTTTTCGAATCTATGGCCGCATTCGTAAGTTTTTGAACGAGATTAATTCTTTCGATCTCTCACACCTATGACGTTTCAAACGAGAGCAACAAGGACGAAAAAAAGTGAGATGAAAATCTTAAATCTCCGAATAGGGCCACAGATTTAAACTTGATTTTCTATTCCAAAACTTATAAAAGTAGACTGAGTAAATTCTAACAATATGAGTTTGAAATTGGTGGGATCCGATCGGAAACGTGTCCGAATGATTGTGAATAGCACCGCTGGACAGACTTCGGACGCTGAAAAGACTGATGGTCTTTAACTAGGCTGCATGGTCTTTAACTAGGCTGCGCTAGATTTTAGAAAACGGCTCGCCTATACCACGATCTAATTAACAGATTAATTCATCAGCCGGTCAATTTACACGGATTTAATGACGTCGTTACGGAGGCGTGACGCTTATCTAGCTTCGGGGAACTGGGCTTTTATGGCACTTGTTCAAAAATATATAGTTAATATAATAAGTAATAAGCACTACACAGTTATTACCTATACACATATTAGACAATTAAGAAAGATAAAATAGAAAGAAGGAGGATAGTTTAGCAATCGCGTTAATCATTGTAATATTCCATCTAAAATGTAATTGGCTAACATTTAAATCGAAAGGAAATATATAAAAAATAAACTCACTGACTGATGGAGCCCATAGAGCAGGGACCCTATTCGGAGATTTGAGATTATCATCTCACTTTTTTTCGTCCTTGTTGCTCTCGTTTGAAACGTCATAGGTGTGAGAGTGACCAAGATAAAATTTCATCTCATCTCACACGCAGGAATAGCCCCCCTGCTATGATATAGAAGCCACGCCAGAAGGGCTATTCCTACGCGTGAGATGAGATGAGATTTTATCTCGGTAACCCTCACACCTACATTGACAATTCAAACGAGAGTAACAAGGACGAAAACAAGTGAGATGAAAATATAAAATCTCCGAATAGAGTCCCAGATGCTATGCTAACGCCTTTTTGGTGTGTCTTAAATCTGTCTTGTCAACAAGGTAAAAAAGTGTCTTCTAATCGCCGTTTTGTCCTAGTTGTATCCAGCAGCAGCACCTTACCATGAGTTTTGATAATTACGAAAACTTTTTTCGTTTTCGTTTGGAAAACGAAAAAATGTTTGGTTTCATTTACATTTCAATAAAAATGGCGGAAACGTTAAGAAACTAGGTTAAACATATTTAGCCAAACGAAAACAAAAAAGTTTTTGTTAACCATCATAGATTTCACCAACTAGATACCTATATGTAAAGATAGATGGACTACACAAATTGTATAGCGAGGTTGTGGGAGATAAAAGCACAAATAAGTAGATAGAGTCAACTGGGGCAAATGCGTCTGTGGGGCAATTGCGTCTTTCTAAAATTCCTAACAAACCTAATTAGATCTAATTCTGTAATGTTTTATTTTATTGTGTGTAAATAAATAAATATTAATAAAACATAGCTTGTGGTAAGCTCCCGGATTAAAGTCCTTCATGGCCTGCGACGTTGTTTCACCTGCCTGCGTATCTCCTCGTACATGTAATGGGTGGTAAACAGTAATTTGTATGCGCATCGTGTAGTAATGAAACTGCGACGATTTCAGCGCACATTACCTACGGTGCACTGTCGGTTTGTTAGAACAAGGGACGAGTGGAGACTGTAAAGTTATACTGCACTTTAAATTTACCTTGAAGCTTTGAGTAGACATCTACATAATTATTATGAGGATGTGATTCTCATAATAATTATAAAAATTAATAATTAATAGTATTAAAGGATGTAATATTTTTTTAATATGCTTTTTCCAGCACCTTCGGGGGAAAGCCGTGACGATATGTTATATTTATTTTAATTTACTACATAATTATTATTCTTCTTAGTGTTTGCATGTTCTTCTTATCTAAATTGTATTTATTCGTGAGAACCTATTATTGGCTATCCATAGTTTATTTTTATTGTAAGTAGTTGTTGGTTCTCCTACAAATAAATTTTTGCATTTTTTTTAAACTGATTTAATACTTTATGACCTACCTACATAATTTTGTAAATTCCTACCTACTTACTTTTTTGCATTCTCTTTTTTAGGGGCTGTTAAATGAAAGGATGATGATGACATGGGTAAAATTACTGAAAGTTGTAAGTGATTTTTAAATTGAGTAGAAAAACGATTATTCAATTTTGTTAAATATAGGTATATAGCAAAATTTTAATACGGTTAATTATACGACAACCACACCTGTCTTGTATATTTTTTTTTTTGTTATGAAAAACAATTATTCACTCAGATAGAAAACCTCCAAAACCTTAAGTGGACAGGGTTAAACAACAAAACATTTTCAAGATAAGCACATACAAAATTCTACATCCTAACCTACTCTATACCTTTGTCCTCAGATGACATCTCCGGCGTGAAGCCCGTCCATTACCGAGATATCGCCACTTCGTTAGCCCTACACATTCTATTCTTCACTAGCTCCAACGACAAAGCTCAATTTCTCTTACAATTTTTTACATTGTCCCCTCAAATGATTCACAACTTGCGAATATATTTAAACGAATTTAGACTCTATAGCATGGGGAATACTTCAATTGTTTGACTTGTCCAACAGTCATTGAAGGCCAATATCTATTCCTTTCTTGAATGTTATAGTGTTTACGTTTTATTTATTTCAAAGGAATTTCAACCTTGTTTTCACGTGTGTAAGAAAACATAACTTATCTTTTGAGACGTTTAATATTGTACGAGGAATACCACCCGCGCGGCGATGGAGTTAGATTTGAAAAGTCCGTAATAGGTTTTTGGATTGGAATTTATTCGATAACTCTCCCTCTATAGTTATCTACTTAGAAGACGGAAGAAACATGACAACCTTTCAATTAGAAATAATGTTTTAAGAGGGTTATTTTTACAAGCCAAGATATTTTTTGTCACAGTCTCTCTCGTTTCAAAAGTCATAAGATTGAGAGTGAGCTAGAAACATCTCACTAGCCTTAGAGTGGTTAGCCTTAGAGTTTTAAAATTTTGAATACCTCAGATATAGCTTGACGGTTGCTGTTAAAGGACAAACAACCTGGCCCCTATTCTGATGCGTGAGGTGGTGGCTGGGTCACTTTCACGCCAATGACTTTGTAAACGAGAGAAGCAATGACCAGAAAATATCTCACGCATATGAATAGGGCCCCATGGCTTAGAATTTAACATGTTATCTGACCCTATTTACGAAGACCTAGCAGTTAGTCTTCCCTCAAGCAAAATTTAATATAAGTACAGAATAGCTAATAAGTATCACAAAAACATAGGGTCAACTGGTGTAAATTCGTCTGTGGGGCAATGCGGCTTTCGAGAATTACTGACAAACCCTTCTCAATTAAGCGCCACCTACATCTTTTTCTCTCTTTAGCTGCAATAATCTGTACAAGATGGCGTTGGTTACCTAATTTGTGAAGGGTTTGTCAGTAATTCTCGACAAGCGCATTTTCCCCAGTTGACTCTACTCTACTCATTTCGCGTAACTAAGACATTACGCGTGTATGTGAACTATTGTTAGCGATTAGTTCCATTACTCCAGGCGCTGACATGTTACGAGAAACTTCTCTGGTTTGGCATAGATAATTGAAATAATAGAGTTGTGTAAATAAGTACTTACCGGGCCGTATTCTTGACGCTCGAGATGTTTCTTGGTCACTCTCACTCCTATGACATTTGAAACGAGAGAGACAGTGACAAAAAATATCTTGACTTATAAGATTAGCCCAGCACGTATTTACTTATAAAAATGTGAAGTTTTTACGAGGGCTTTAGACGGGTTTAATGTAGTGTAATAGTTGCTAAAGTGCTATCATCATCATCATCAGCCCGTAATCGCCCACTGCTGGGTCTATATATAGGCGTCTCTTCTTGTATGCCGCCTATCCCGGTGGCGTACCTATACATATTTAGTAAATTGACAAAGCACATCAAACATTCCTTTACATAGGGAGATTGTCTACATCATTCGCTTTTAAATTAACTGTAGCGAGAACGAGACAAAAATAATTATCACTGTTACGACTGGTTGCGTTTGTTTGTGACCACGGTGAATTGTGTGCAGCACCTAATTTATGCTGTCCATTTTTAGGTTCTCGTACCGTTTCTCCTTTAGGTATGTAATGATCGAAGCTGATAGCTAATTTGTTCCAAGCAGCCGTGCAACCGCTTTCTTCCGTCACAAACCATAACTACGCACATTAATCAATTCCCATGATATTTATTACAAGTCTTTACTCGTAGTTTGATAAACATGTATCCATAAAACTATTTCCGTACGACAAACGATCCGCTATTATCCTTTGAAAGTAAAGTCACGATTATAAACCGATTTGTGCAGAACAAGAGCAGCGGGAGATGGTCGGCCTTTCAGCATTTAAATTCTGCAAATTTTGCGCATATTCCATCGGTTTTCCTGGTTAAGTTGGACAGTAATGTAGTTTCTTAAAGTAGAAAACGCGGCGAAATTTTTACACAGATCGAATCTACGTTCTAACAATGTTGCATATAGGGTCAACTTTGGCAAATGCATCTGTCATAAAAAAAGCAATGACGTATTTTGAGAATTACTCATTAACCCTTCAGAAATTAAACGCCACATACATCATTTTTTATCTTTAGTTGCAATAATCTGTACAAGATGGCGTTAGTTGCCAAATTTGTGAAGGGCTTGTCAGTAATTTTCGAAAGACGCAATTGCCTCACAGACGCATTTGCACCAGTTGAGCCTATTGTAAATAATATTAAGCAAATCCCTAGCAAATTGGAATCGCTACCAAGCGATTCTATTATGAAAATCTTTAAGTCTTTTTTTTTTATTTTTTTTTTTTATGTAGATTAGGTCGGCGTTTGACCACCAACTCGCCTGATGTTAAGCGACGTTGTGGTCTAAGATGGAGCACGACGACCTATAAGGTACTTATTCACTCTAGCCTTGAAGTTTTGTAGAGTGAACAAGTACAAAGACGGCAGTTGAGTGAGGCGCTACAAGTGCGCTACTGCTCAGACCCGTCTTCGGAACGGTTACACCGGACTACATCCCGAAACACGACTAGGTCATTTCACGGCATGGCTTGGTCCGGTGGGTGGTAACTAGCCACGGCCGAAGCCTCCCACCAGAGTTTGCTACCCGGTTAGCACTACCCGGGGACCACGTGTAGGGAATCAGAAGAGAGTACACTCCTACGGACGTGGGTAGCTCAGCCCCCACGTGGGTAGCTCAGCCCCCCAAGTCTAGAACGAATTGGACGAGTTGATAATAAGATTTCGTGACACTTCTACAGTTTTCATTTTATTAGTAGCTGACGTTTGAGCATTAGCGATTGTAGACAAGTATACATTAAAAAACTAAAAATCCCCCGACACCAATTTTCATCATACATAGCTAACAACACTACCCACTAATTCATCTTTCAAACAAAAAAAAAACAAAATCAGTTCACTCGTTCGAGACCTACGATGCCACAGGCAGACAAACACACACACACACAGAGACACGTCAAACTTACAACACCCCGTCGTTTTTGCGTCGGAAGTTAAAAACGAATTGTTAGAATGTGAATGCAACTAGTCCAGGGTCCAGTGGCCCTATTCGGAGGTCTGAGATTTTCATCTCACCTTTTTTCGACCTTGTTGCTCTAGTTTGAAACGTCATAGGTGTGAGAGTGACCGAGATAAAATCTCATCTCATCTCACGCGCAGGAATAGCCCCCCAGTACCTAAGTAAGTAAAGTAACCTATTAAATAACAAAAATATTGCTAATTTGGCTGTATTTCTATCCGGTGAGGTTATTGTTCTTTAGGATACCTTGCCATTACCTTCTTTACCATTGTCTTATTCCTACATTCTACCATTGAATCAATAAGCAGGATCGGTTGGCTCTAATTAATTAAGTTTCTTCTGGTTTTATTGCAGAAAGCATTATTCTAGAAAGTATGATAAAAAGTCAGTAAGTACTTACCTAAAAAGAGTAGTAGATATATACCTGATGAAATTAATTTAGACTCTAGTCTACCGCAGTATTTCTTTAGCTGGTGCTGTTATCTAATATGTTTAAATGAGCAATTCTTGTATATATATATATATATTATATATAATTGGAATCTCGGAATCGGCTCCAACGATTTTCATACAATTTAGTATATAGGGGGTTTCGGGGGCGATAAATCGATCTAGCTAGGAATCATTTTTAGAAAATGTCATTTTATTCGTGTTTTATCGATAATCAACTTAAACATAAACTTAGAAGAAAAATAACAAAAATATGACTCGTCCTGACGTCTATTGGCGAATAATAATACTATTTTTTGTGAGCAACTAATTGCTTTAACGACACAACAGCAGATGGCGTTGTTAAGTAACACGAAGTCAATGAGTGTTTGCTTTGAGGTTAGACTAAAATCAATTGTTTATTTTCCAAAAAACACAATAAAAAAAAAATACCGAGCAAAGCTCGGACATCCAGGTACTGTTACCTAAATCATCATCTTCCAATTCTTCTTATCTCCATCTCTATGCTTCTCCAAGGTTCGGCACATCGGCATTCAGCGGCGCTCGTGCGGCCTCGGATTGACGGAAACAATGGCGGTTATAAGTTGTCTGCATCTGCTAATAGCCGCAACAATGGCGCGCCGATAACCGTCTCACCCCATTAGTGGTGCACGCTCCAGAGTAATGCCGACTGCCGAGTACCGACCTACCAGTATTGCAAGCCTGCAGCGATCGCTATTCATCATGCCATGGAACAATTAAAGCGATCCGAAATCTAACAGTTCTTGAATGTGACGATGGATGATTGAACACGAAGTTGATGATCAGTTCATGCGTAAAGCTTGGCACATACCCACAATGATCTTACACTCTCACATACAAAAGTAGATCAACAAACACAGAGCAGAAAAATTACAGCAAAAAGTGAAAAAAAAGTAGAACGACAGCCGGCATAATTGAGACTTTATGACATAGACTGCACACATGTTAACTTATGCAAGTGGAAAGTCTGTGCATGTTTCTTAGCAACATAACTATGAATAATGATCTATATTTTCCAATATATTCTCCTCTTGACTCATACCTCTGCAATGCGAACAAAACATAATCTCTCGTGTCCCAGTAAGGTCTAAATACCAGTCCAATATCTCACGTGCAGTAAAGGATATAAATCTCGGGACAATGGAGACATTGAAGCCATTCTAATTGTTCCTATCCGGCGCCACCGGTACTTACTGCCGAGATAAGGTATTGATGTATTATTTTGTAAGACAATTAGTGCGTTTGTCTCTGAAAGCTTGGAGGATGCTGCGGGAGTTTCAAATTGGTTGGTGTACATTGCTCGCTCAGACGAAGGGTGTTCCTAATTTAATGTTTGTTCGCTTAGATATTAATTTTATCATCATTATCTTTATTAGCCCGTAATTGCCCATCACTGAGTAGGGTACTTATAGGCATCTCTACTTGTACGCCAAATTATTATGAAGCTTATTACGCCCTATTCTTTTGTAAATGGGCCAGCCCATTTACAAAATAATAGGTCGTCATAAGATTTTATATATTTATATTTTTATGGTCAGAACCAAGAAATATAAACCTATATAAAACTAATCGCGCACAGCATACTACCAACCAATAACTCTCGCTAAATAAAAAACGCGACGTGCAATCGAAGTTTGTCATTAGAAAAGTTGTTGTTTATAAAATGTTACTGAATATAAGGCTAACATTTCAGTGTAAGATTTGTAAGCCATTGGTAGCAATGTAAAGCGATAAACTAAATAAATCTCACAGTGGCGAAATATCGTGGTAGAGGATAGGGCATTATGACGATGGACAGCGGTGATATCCCGCGTGCCTTACTGCTCTTAAAATCTTATAGACCAGAGAACCTATGCTAAGAATTGACAGGCTATTTACAGTTAAATATAGTGTTTAAGGGAAATTTTACCAGAAAATGACTTACAAACCCAAACACACTACAAAAAATTTGTTCCTACTTACAAAACAAATTAGTATCTATCAGAAGTTATATTATTTTAGTTAGGTAGGTAGGTACTTACCTATTAAAATCTTAATTTGTGGCAAGAAGTTGACAATACAAACGTTTTCTTCACTTCATCGGCCGTAGGCCACATCTAGCTGCCCACTTCAGTCCCAGTCACTACTTCAGACCGTACAAAATGACAAAGTGGACGCCGTAACGCAAAAGGCAGAAAAATATTTTCCTTTTACATTGCCGCAAAGTGGCATCTGATAATCTATCCATAATTCGGCCCTCATACAATAAATTCCAAATCTGAGGATGGCAAGACATTGTCGATCGAGGTTAAAGGCAAGCAGACGAACGTCACAACTGACAGAGTTAAACCGCCTTTCATAGAACATTCGATTTCTGTTAAAATTGTTCCGGCACCAGCAAAACCACGTATTACTGTACAACATGAACCAGTACGTGTCTCTCTCATTCCACCTGCGCCATCAGCACTTCCTGCTTCACCACAATATACCACCCGTTCTGGTCGTAGAGTACATTTTGCCAAACCTTTCGATCTTTAGCTTCTTTTTATTTTTTCGGATGCTCCTTCTCCGTAAGGGGTGGTATGGTGTTCGTTTCCAAACGGCACTTATTATTATCTGTGGTAATATTATCGGTGACATAACAACGCTCTTGACTATACAGAACTTTACTTCGCGCGTTCACCACATTATTTATCAGATAGTTGTTATTCTCATTGAGACGCCTGTTAGTTACTTTAAATACCTGCCTTTTATTTCTACCTGTACCACAGCCACCTCAACTTATGAGAGGACAAGCAAGGAACCACCCGCACGCATCTCCTCCCATACCTGTATCATGCAAGACTGTAATAAGACACCGAAGGATGCAATTAATATCTCTCTTATCTACCTAACCTAATCTTTGTCTCTAAACTTTACCAATGCAAACTCTTCAAATTCATAGCTCTACCTTGAACTTCCATAAAGGTGGCGACTGCTGATTGCCGCTGGACATGAAATGCGGCTGCATTCGGCGCTATCTGCCGTCGGGGTGACCGCGAGTAATTAACAAGTGACAATGCCCTGTCAGCGGAGTGCATTGATTGCCCGGCTGACTCATGGCTTGCCATTGTTTATCAAATTAATTACGCCTGAACCATGTTTGCGTAGGTAAGCTAAGACTCTGAGACACACATTATAGTAGAGGAAAATAAATAAGTAAATATCTAGATTTAAACTAGAAGTTGGTAGCAACTATAAGCTACGCGCTCTTTTAGTACAAAAAGACTTCAAAGCTTTCGTTTTAATGTTGACTGAATGATTGACTGTCCTACTTATGAGTATGTATTGAAAAGGCAAAAGTGTGTTTGTGTTTGTTTGTTACTTCTTTACGCTGAAATGGATGAGCGGAATTTGCTGAAATTTGGTAAGGAAGTAGCTTATACCCTTAACTAACACATACACTTTTTGACCGCGGGTAAAATGACGCGTTGCAGCTAGTATACTAAACTGTAACATTAAGAGTCCGGCGACCACTATAGACTAACTTCGCATTGGTTAAAGGTTTTCTATTGCCATTTCGTCTAGAAGAAGATGACAAGCAAAGAGAGCAATTAAAGATACTGACGAGCCTATAAAGTTACCTGCAAAGTCAATAACTTTATATGACTTTTGCACTTCTCTATTCATTCTCATTAAATCTGTGAGAGAATATGTATTTAAAAAAACGAAGAACTTAAAAAAAAACGAAGAAGGATGGCGATATAATTTCATCATAATCTCACAAATGGTCTCCAAGAAATATGACAAGCGCGTTTGTTTAAAAAATTCAGAGTGTCGCGGAACCCTTAAAGCATTACACTCTGGTCACACATTTTATTTCACATCGACAAGAAAAGTAAAAATCTCACACTCATAAAGTATTGACTATTTAAACTTAGGCTTATTTCAAAATGGAGCAATGAAAGTCAGCAATCGACGTTTGAGCAGGACCGAAATAATTCATGTCAAACAAGTTCGAAAGAGACGATGATTATGACGAATAACGTCATTACGTGTTTGCTCACGGAATGCTAGACCTTGTTTTTTTTGGATCATGGGTGATCAAGCCTTGAGGTGTCTGTACACCAGCTGCTCAGCGCCGGACTGCCTAAAAATTTATAAACGTAAAAAGGAACTTACACTTTGAGGTATAATAATAGATTGTTATACAACAGGCTAAAACGAGCCATTTGATTTCATCTAGTTTTGCTCCCGAGCTTTAGCAAGGGAGTAAATAGAAACCGCTTCACTTCTATTGCGATAAAATAAAATAATCCAATCCAATATTTAAAAATAAATTGCGGTCGGTAATACAATTTGTAATCAGAAATAAAACTAAAGATTTCGCGCCAATGACTTTTTTTTTATTTCTTCTGTAGGCGTAACGCAATAGGTACATTCTACCGAAGAGGTCACCGCTTTTAGTTTCATTTTCAGATTTTAAAAAAAAACTTTTTCCCCTAGAGCGTCCTTGTAGCGTCTTTTAGATTCCGTCTTCGTAGTGTACCAGAGCGAATATAAATATTATTTTATATTTGCTCTGAGCGACCCGTTCTGTTCTCCCTCTACACGCATGACATTCCACGTCATCCGAAGGTAGAGCTTGCGCTTTTCGCGGACGATACTGCCCTCTTTATAAGAGGGTGGAATCAGTCCATCTCTTTCCACACGCTTCAACAAGCCCTGCACCGCTTAGGCGACTGGTTTGAGAAGTGGGCCATCTCGGTCAATCCGGACAAAAGCGCAGCTGTGTGCTTTCACCCCAACAAATGGCCTATCCGGCAGCAGCTCATGCTGCACGATAGGCCCATCCCCTGGGTGAACTCGACCAAGTACCTTGGCGTGACCCTCGATCGTCGACTCACCTTCTCGAGGCACATCCGGACAGTTAGGAATCGAGCGGTTTTCTTTTTAAGCCGACTCGCCCCCCTTCTCAACGATCGTAGTAAGCTATCCCTTAGAAATAAGGTGATATTGTACAAAATTTGCATCCGCCCCGTTATGACCTACGCCTCCGTAGTGTTTGCCCACGCGTCTGGCTTCGACCTGGACAAGCTCCAGGCCGTCCAGAATAGATTTATTCGCAGAGCGGTCGGAGCCAGCTGGTTCCAGCGAAACTCCGACTTGCACTGCGATGTAGAGCTCCCCTCCATTCGGCAGTACTTTAAATTCACTTCGCGTAGATACTTTGATAGGGCCTCCCACCATTCAAATCCTCTAGTCGTTCGCACGGCGGACTACTCAGTAGACACCGCTGCCCCCCGCCCTCTCCGTAGACGCCCTAGAGACATCTTCAGCGACCCGGACGACCCCATCGCAGTCGCCACGGCGGCTGCGCTGGGGTCGGCCGACGCGACAGCTCCCCGCAACAGGAAGTTTGCAGTTTTTGGTATAGGCGCCGGTTACCAAAGGAACACGATAACAAAACACCGACCTCGCCGGCGAGGTCGAAGACTCCCAGGATCTGTTAGAAGATCGGTTAGATTCTCTCCAAATAGTCAAACAGATAAACCTAATAGGGCTCAAGCGCAAACCCCCTCTGGGTTGCCTGGGCAAATCGACTCCCCCCCCCCCCCCCCGGCGACGGTCCAAGCCGAGGTCCGTACCTTAGTGGTGCCCTTGTGCCAGTCGCCCTTAGCTTTAAATAACTAAAATCTATTAAGGTCCTGCGCCCACCGCGCTCTTGCCTTACGTCCGGTACGCTGTAGAGGCCTCAGTGGCCAACAGCATTAGTCATTCATAAAAAAAAAAAAAAAAAAAGCTCTGAGCGAATATAAATATTATTTTATATTTGCTCTGGTACGCTACAAAGACGGACTTTTTGAGCACCAGAAGTGAAAAGTTCTTTATACAAGTAACTTTAATAAAAGAAAACAAAAACTGCTGCATAAAACGGCTGCAAAATGTTGTACCCCATGTCACTTCCGCTATAAAGTCGATTAAAATGACACCTCACATGTCGAAATCCAGATGGATTTCGACAGCTAGATAGCTGTTTAAGCTGTACGGCGTGCCGAAAAAACCTCATACACACATACTTACATACATACATAGATACTTACATACATACACTCGAAAACATAACCCTCCTTCTTGCGCAGACGGGTAAAAATAAATCATACTTTCTCGATTTTGAAAAATTTCCACAAACTGACTCGGCAAAAAATATGTATGAGTAATTATCGAACCTGCTCACAAAATTTCACGAGAATCAGGTGAGAAAAGCGACCTGCGACAGACGTCTGTCGCGAGGTCTCCAGCTCATAGAGCCACTAGTGTAATAAGGTCGGGGCATAATATTCTCATCTCCTCACCATCACTATTGAAACCCTTCAGCAGCAACCCTTATTGCGTCTCTGGGCAACTTTATAGATACTGAGCAGCTACACATACTTTTATAAGTGCTCTGAACACAAAACCTCACTAAACTTCCCTTGCAATCTCCAAGTTTCATAGCCAATTTAGGAGTCATTAGCTAACATATTGATTGGGTCATGAAACGCACGGCGTGATTGCTCCAAATTGACCATTTGCTTGCTGGCAATCAGAGCAAACATGAAGAGTTGGCTTCTGTGGTTCGCTGTGCTGGTGTGCATGAGCCGAGTGGGCATACACGGATATTTTGTAGGGGCTGGATGTAAGTTCATAACATGTTATTACAGTTCATAACTACATAACGTGCTGGTTTTGGGTGCTTTGATAATCGAGGGTGTTGATCTACCCGTCAAAGTGAACCACTTTTGGAACACAGGTTCGCGAAATTCAAGAAAAAACAAATCAAGTCTTCATACAAAATTAATCACGTGACTAGCTATTTTGTATGGAGACTCGATTATTTTTCTGATGTCCTAAAATGTTCACTTCGACAGGTAGAAAAACCCCATTAAGTATTACTACACTCTAAACCAGCACCTTGTATGAAATATCTGCCAAATCAAATTTACTAAATGTCAGTCACTATTCTCCAAAGTTGACGCAATTAACCTTGGTGCAACCACCACCAACAACAACAACAAGAACATCAACACACACAACAATAAGGAACAACAGCAACAATTGTTGTTGTTGTTTGATAATAAGGAACGTTTTAACTATTGACACTAACATTTCGTAGTTTCCTGCTAGAATTACCTTTATCATGAATGTCATGGAACTTGGAACTTACAGAGATATACTTAAAGACAAATACGTCGAATACTACTAACCAGAGTTCTATAATTACGACCCGTCGTCCCCACCCCTGTAACCTAAGGGCTCATTTAGGGAGACTAACGAACTCTAAACGAGCCCTTATGTTATCGGCACACACTTAGGTATCCGTCTATCTGCTAACCTATTTATCTCAACATCCACAGTGAATGTCCGTTTCGCCCAGCTCCTGTACTCCGACAGCAAATTCCAGGTGCTTCGTGAGGAAATGGTGAAGACCAACACTCGGAACCTGGTATACCACTGTCGCGCAGACAAGAGCGACTGCGATGCTGCTTTAGCGAAGATGCGCTATAAGGCCAGCAAGCATTTCTATGCGCTCGCCAAAGCTGTGGTGGACTATGTCAAGAACAAACGACAGGCTAGGCCTACGGGATATGTTGGTGGGTTGATGTTGTTTTCTCCAAGTTTTACTGAGAAACGTCTGTAGAAAAACGTAGGTAGGAACTTGGTGGCGTGTATAGTGTAGTCCCGTTTCTAATCAGTAAAGGAACCTCAATTAACAGTAGTGTAGTAAACAACATTTGTATTTAATATTTTCTAAATGAATACCATTCAGCTTAAATTCTTTTATCATCGTCTATATAAATAGTACCCGGTGTATCGAGACAGGCTGTTAAATTTGGCACTTGATATCGTCCGGCGAAGTTTGGGCGTTGTAAATACACCTCTACCAACCCCTTTAGGGGAAAGGCGTGACGTGTATGTTATGTTATGCTTGGTGTTGTTTTCAAAATGCAGTCGAGCGGTACCTACCCTTTAATTATGATCCTTCTGAAGCGATTTCATACATTTTATGCATTTTCACAGGAACTGCGACGTTCTGTCAAGACAACATTTGCGTGCCTGACACAGACCCGCCCATTGTCTTTGGAGGATGCTACACGCTGGTCTCGTGTGGCGGCAACCAGACCTGGCACCTGGATCCGGTCATCTACAAGAGAAGGAAGACCAGATTCTAGGTCTTAAGTTTGTTAATAAAATTTTAGAAATAGGTACATTTTATTATTTAATCGTCATCCATAGTCTTATATTTATCCCACTGTGTCTCTCTCACGGTATAGACTCGCTCGGCTTCTTAGGTTCTGATTTTTCTTTTTCCTGCTCATATTATGTTCATATAAGTACTTACAGTAAAGTAGAAACGAAACAGAAAAAATAGTTTAACTAGAACTTCTCTTTGCTTGACGCAAGGTTATCTCCAGATTTGGGACAGCTTTTTCTCTCTTTTCCTTAATATTGGACCACCTACGGCTAGGGGTCTAACACCACCGAGCGCCCCTAACATCATTGCTGGTGTTTACAGCTATTTTTTCATGACGAACTTAGTTATTATCGTTGTAAGAGCAATAAAAATCATTCACCAATATTTTTATAGAGACCAATATACGATACCTACGAGTAAAGAACCACTAGATGATTAGTTATATAACCGTATCCGGAACCGACTATTTAGTCGTAACTAAGTTATTAAAAAGAAAAATCTGACCACCTGTGCATTGTTATGTGCACAATGCTTCTACATTGTTACGTTATCGAGTTGATCTGAACAAAAGTCAAGGGATGTTTATAAGAATGCCGACTAGTAGACGAGCGGCTCTGAGATAATGTGAGCTGGCTGAAAATGAAGACTGTACTCTATTTCGCTGTACTGCAAGCTTGTCGATATGTCACCTCGGAGATCAGAGATAGTGTCATTATTAATAAGTAAGTGTGGTATTTTTATTTATTTTTTACGAACGGTAGATACAACTCTTAATAACTTCCCAGATCAGAAATGTCCTTAACAAAAATCATTTCACCAAAGAAGTCCTCGCAAGAGTTGTAGTTTGAAGAGTTGTGGACGCCTTCCTTCTATTCCAATGAAAGGGATATTATTGCACCCTGTCCCACAAGAACCGGCATTTTTCTAGAACAAGAAGTTGCCTAATTCAGAATATGTGCTACCTCTATCTTAATTCTAACTCCCCAATCATAAACTAATATTTTAAATTCGAAAGTGAGTTTGTTTGTTTTTTTTTCAAACCGCCATGACCAATTCAATTATAAATCACGTAGTCTCAACGTAAAGCAAGCAATTGCTTCCCTAGGGAGATAAAGTTGTATCAAAATCCCAAGGGAGTTTCCGAGCAAAGAGGTTACAATTTAATGAAAACTCACCACACCACACCACACCATGTAAAAAGAGTTTATTCGAAAAATGAACTGGCCACCACAAAAAAAGAACACAGCTGAACCATGAGCAGCGTGAAATTTAAAACAAAAGACGGTGTTTAGTGTACCGTGTTACCTTAGTATATTCTGAGTGTAACATATTTTCACAGTTCCTTTTTATTGCAGAAAATTTGAAAAGTAGAGTATTCACCTCTGGGATAAAGTAGTGGCTTTGTCTTGGGTGGCTTAAGCCCCTCGCTTCACTCAGTACTCCACATAACTCGATCGCTGCGCTCTCGGACTTAACTCTACGCTCAAAGTTCAATAATCCGCCCGCGACGTAAGACACTGCTTTGTCCCCTCGGTGCATAGTCAACTAGTGTTTGTTTTTTACTTAATTTGTCAAGTCTTAACTATTGAACCGATCTTAATGAAATTTTACATGTACACGTTGTCTGAGGCACAGAAAAGGAAATAGGGTTATTTTTTTCCCGATAAAATTAATGGTTCCTGTGGAACCGTGGGTTAATCTTCGGTGCGGCTCGGCTATTACAGGCCGATTCAAACTAAACGGCGGCTGTGAAGTTAGGCGCGAAACGCTAGCAAAAACGAAGATTTGCACGAGCGTCAAAGAGGCAAGACGCCGCAATCTCGCGTGCGGCGCACTTCACAGCCGCCATTAAATTTGTATCAGTTTGTACCAAATATTACTAAAATCTGTTCAACTACAGGCTGATGAATGTGAAGCCAGTCGGAGGGATGATGGGCAACAAGTTCGTGGCCCTGACAGAGATCCCTCCCCCGCACGAGCCGCACCGGCACGCCGACGGGAGACGGCACCTCGACCCTGACTGCTCACAAAAGCCCGACCCCATGGTCGTCTACGAAGGAGGGAAGGCCGACATCTTCGGGGAGTACTATGACGAGAAGGTGGCTAAGACAGTCGCCACTGTCATCATTCCCGATCATATCGATCGTAAGTCGCCTTCGAATTCTAGTATTTCATGTTTTGCTTTATTTTTTTTTAATAAATGGTCAACGGGAACAAATGCGACTGTGGGGCAATTGCGTCTTTCGAGAATTTACGACAAACCCTTCACAAATTAGGCGCCAACTTCATCTTTTTTCTATCTTTAGTTACAATAATCTGTACTAGATAGATGGCGTTAGTTGGCTAATTTGTAAAGGATTTGTCAGTAATTCTCGGACGACGCAATTATCCCACAGACACGATTGTATCAATTGACCCTAAGTACATTATTTTTTAAATCGGCGATTTTTCTAATGTATCGTTGAATTATTGTGCGGCAAAAGCATGAAGAAACATTTAAACGCTATAGAACAAATCGCAATGTACAAAAAACTAAAATAGTGACGGCCTCTGAAACATTCAATTGGTTCAATGATTGATTCTAGTGTATGCTGTCTCGTCAAATTTTATGTATGACTTTGACTAAAGACTCAATCTTGATCTCAATTTCCAGGCAAACACTTCGAAGTAACGACTCAAGTGCCGTACTTAACCGTGGGCATAATCGAGGCTATAGGCTACCATCCCACTACAATCAAGGGCGACCATCCGAGCGAGTGCGAGAAGATCTACCAGGACCACATGGCCAACGAGTATTCAGACGAAGACACAGACGTCTCCGAAGAGTCGCTTGAAATGGCCAGGATGCCTCTCTTCCCTGACAATCGGACTCCAGATTCTGTAGAACAACGTCTAGATAAATTGTACGAGGATTTTGATATCTAACTCGTAGTGACGATTTTATATTTTTGTACATTGATTATGTTTTTTAAAAGAGTTTTGCTATAAACAACTGTGTTTGATTTGTAATGTGCGATTTGCAACTATCCCCGTTGGCTAGCACAACTTGGATGCTTCCAATGCCTCTAAACCACTTATTTACTGCAACATGAGATCAAACTCTTGGGTTTCTACAAAGCGTATTTTCCCGCCAAAATGTTCTTAGGTTGCTTTACTGTAGGTATACCTTGATGAGGTTACAACGACAAAATGAAGAACAACGAGCTTAAATACAGCTTAAAATAAACATTCTACTCTATTGACATTTATTTCGAACTTGCATTTCTAGTTTTATCAATAAGGTTAATTATATACAGAGTCATTGCATACCGAAAACGTTTACTGGCAAAATATTACGTATTAAAAGCAAAACACCATTAACTATTGGCTATGCGTCGCCCGTGATGATTCGACAGTCTATATAGCTAGACTATCATGTCTAGGTCTCTCCTAATCTAAAAGTCTAAGTGGCAAAGCGTCCGACAGCGCAAAACATTTAAGTGTGCTTAAATAGCTAAGCGCCTAACATTCGAGTCTTCAGTGTCGAATGAATCAGTTTCTTCATGGCAAGCGACAAGCGTGCTCCATCGTAGGCTGCATCAGTGCTTCATCAGGCGGGATGGCGCCATGGCGGCCAACATGCGGCCAAAAACAAGCACTAGAATTCTATTTTTAAATTTAAAGAAAACTTTTTGACAATACTCAATTTTCTTCGTTCCACCCCATAGGGCAGGCTAGAGCCAGCGTGGCCATACCGCCTAGTTATCTTCATCATAGATTTAACGACTAATGTAGAAACATACGGATTTAACATATTTAACTTTTTCCAACTTATTCATAGTTTGAACAGATTGACAAATACGTCACATTATTTTAGTTTATTCAATAAGTTTGTACTACAATAGTGTTCATTAGTTATACGGGTCCAGCCTGGAGGTTGTACTTATTGGGTAGCTTCACGTCTTTGTCTTTGTCATCTAAGATTTCCTCCGTGTCGTCATCATCGAAATCATCAATTTCCAAGGGGTTCCTGCAAAATATAAAATTTAAAATGCCGGTTTCCTATTTTTAGAAACTAGCTGCGCCCCGCGATTTCACTCGCGGTCACACGGAACCCGTTATTTTTTACGGGATAAAAACTACCCTGTGTCCTTTTCCGACACCGACAACGTGAATTCAAAGTTTCAAGATGATCGGTTGAGTAGTTGAGACGTGAAAGCGTTACAAACACAGAAATAAACAAACGAACAAACTTACTTTCGCATTTATAATATTAGTTAGGACTAGTTGCGGTCCGTGGTTTTACCCGCTGTTAAAAGTAGTATGCAGATGTGTTATTCCAGGGTATAAGCTACCTTCATGATTTAAATTTTATCAAAATCCGACCATCCGTTTGAGCGTGAAGAAGTTACAAACATACACACTCACACACTCACTAACTTTCGTCTTTAGAATATCATATTAGTGAGATTAGTTTAATTAAGTGATTGAAGTTATTTATCTCATGGAGTTCAAACTTTCAATTACTTAAAGAAGGTTACATTAGATACTTGACCACAAATGTTTTAGAAAAATTACGAAAGCAATCTTACTTGTTCCAGTCAATTTTGTGCCGTTTCCTGTAGTAAAAAAAAAACAAGTTTAGTACACACATTGGAAGTCTGTGCACATAATTATAAATACTGCCAATTACTTTCAATAAAACAATGTAATAAAAACTTTAAAAAAAAAACCTTTTGTTAAATATGAATTATCTCGGAAAAGTAATATGAATGACATCTATTTAATTTGATCCTGATTTAATATTTACTTTACGTGGAATTTTCTCCTGTTTTTTTATGTCAAAAAAGGCAAGGAGGTGTGAGGAGGAAAGGTTAGGAGGTTCAAACGAATCAATAGTCAAAGTAACCTGTTAGTGGCGATGTAGTCCTGGTCCATATACTCCTCGGAGACCTCGACTGAGAGCGGCTGCCCGCGGTGATCCTGCAGGATGCCGAAGTACCGAGGAGCTCTCGTCACGGAGAACAGTAACGCTGAAACAGCACCAACGTTACAACACAGAATACTTCTTACATAGGACCTTCTAGGTCCATGCGTTACGCATAAAATTAATAGTAGGCCACGTGAAATGTTCCCTTTTTTTAAATTTCTTTCACGCCGTATCAAGTCATCGAAATATTAAAAACTCGTTATTTAAAAATTCAGGAATAAGTATTTTAACTTCCATAACAATAAAAGACTGTAAAAAATACAGATAATCATAGCTATCAGAACACTAAAAAATTGGTTCACCCGTTTGGGAGCTACGATGCCACAAAGACATACGTTAAACTTTTAAGTAGCACCCCTCTGCTTGCGTCGGAGGTCAATAAGCCAGTAAGTACCTAAGTAACTTTAGCGACAAAAAGGATAGATAATGATGACAATGATATCAATTAAATATATTTGATATGAATTGAAATCAAAGACAAGCTCTACGCGGGCGCCTTCAAAGGCTTACAATTTATTTTTTTAATGTCTTCTGCTACGTAACTGGAGCCCGGTGTTTGGCGACAGGCTCGCCCCCTTACTCACATTTGGGACTGAATATCGTCCGGTAAAGTGTGGGTGTTGGACACCTCTGCCAGCCCCTTAGGGGGGAAAGGCGTGACAAAATGATATTTTTTAATAATTGCACTTACTGTCGTCAACAGCCCGAATTTCTCTTAAAACTACTGAAAGTACTATAAAAACTACGTGTAATTTTAACTTTGTTTCACACATTTTGTTAGGTAAATTAATAAGCTCCTCTACACGTCAAAGCTTAATGTTCCCTAGTAAATTGGCCTCACTTCAAACGTTGTAACTGTTTTAACTTTGAAAATTAATAAAAAATCGAAGAAACTTTTCAAAATTATCGGTTAAGTACAGTTAAAAGCCATTGTAAAGGCACTAGTTTTTCCGAATGGGAAAGAAAACTTGAAAGTTTAGAACTGCACTTTGGCTTCCAATATCCGCCTAACGTTAACAAACAACTGTGTTTACACAAACAACAGGAAAACGGTTATTCTAAATGCATAACATTTCTGAAACAATAGATTGTGTAATAAACATATACATTATGTAGGTAGTCAAACTACACGTGAAATTGGTTTTGGTTATTTTTTGCCAAAAAATCGTAAAATGCGCGCTTCTAGATCTAACCTCTCCGCGTTCAACTAACTTCATAGATAATAGGTTTTCCCACACATCAAAGTCACTAACCTGCCGTCTTAGCCCGCCGACATGATGTGCAGTTTGATGGGTTTTGAAATATGGTCGCTGACATTTTGAAACACCGTGTCGGCGGCTGTCGGTGACTTTGAGATGTAGACTCCTTACACAGGATTTTACCTATGTACTAAGTACGCGATATCTCCGTCATTTTGACCTAACTTATTATGTTTTCTTAAAATGAATTTAAAGAAAAAAAAACAAGAATTGAGAGCCTCCTCCTTTTTAGAAGTCGGCTGATCATATGTAAAGGCCGACCTAAAAATTGACGCTGCAGACACGCACGCGACAAATGGCTGCCAAAGACTGGTAAATCTTAATATATATAAATTACGTGTCACGTTGTTTGTCCGCTATAGACTCCTAAACTACTTAACCGATTTCAATCAAATTTGCACACCGTGTGCAGTTCGATCTAACTTAACAGATAGGATAGCTCCTATATATATATATATTATATATAAGTATATATATATATATATATTATATATATATAATAAATAATAAACGCGAACGAAGTCGCGGGGTGACAGCTAGCATACATATATAAGTTTAAATACATACTTACAGACATAGAACAAACACAAATGTTCATCACATAAATGTTTGCCCCAAACTCTGAAGGCAGGTTCACCACCAACAGAGCCACCGAGGCAGATAGACGTACCTATGATTACACGTAGCTTTGTTACGTTCTCACGCGACAAAAATTAATGAGAAACTTTTGCCGCGGTACACATCATCAGGCATGCTAGGCATGGGGCTCTATTTGGGTATTTGAGATTTTCATATCTCACCTATTTTCGTTCTTGTTGCTCTCGATTGAAACGTCACAGGTGTAAGAGTGACCAATATAAAATCTTATCTCGTCTTACGCGCAGGAATAGCCCTCCAGCAACGAGTTAGCCTACTCGAACTTACTTCCTATTGGCCCGCCGAGATGTTCCTATTATTTTCATCATAATTTAACTACTTTCCTACTTAAATATCTAGATCTTCGACATCATGCATTTGTACGAGACACGTACTGTCTTAAAATACGTACCTATTCAAAAGAAAAAAATAGAAAGAACCGATAGAACGTAACTGGAAACCGCATTTTCATTCAATATTTTTTTTATCGAATATCTAAGTACATAACTATTGTGTTTATTCTAAGGCCTAAAACCTAAGGCCTGAATTATATCGAGAAGTCGGACGAAAGGCGAAGATAAGGCGTGGCGCATCGCAGGCAAGGTTTGGGCACGGTGCTGGTTACGGTTCAAAACTTGTCCCTACAAAATTAATAAAAGCAACGTGTTTTCAATTACTGATACACAAGCGACGCTGTGCAAGTGCAAGCGCGCCGCTTCAGTTTTCACGCCGGGGGGCCTACCATGACATCGTATTGCCATAATAGTTACATAATGGGCGGACTATACCTACTCGTACATAGTAGAAAAAAAACTCGAGTAACCTAACCTAGCCCCGTTAGCAAAAAACAAAAAAAGGTTGTTTAACCCACATTTACAAAATAGTTCTACAGTATTTTGTCTTTTGCGATCGAGTTCAAAAATTTAAAAGAAAGAAAAGGACAAAACACTATCTAACTATACCGAGGCTATCCAACGTTTATTGCTAAGGGGGTAAGTGTTATTATTGAGATGACGGGTTGATATATCTTAGTTAAGTTTGGCCCAAAACTTAGCACCATATCCTACATCCTCCTCAAATGGGGTAAGGAATACACTCGTAAAATGATTGAAAAGACTTTATTTCTACATTTTTAACCATTTTATTTGAAATCATCTTCTGTAGAAGAGGTTTCCTTCTCCGCCCCACAGCCGCCGTCCGCCGTAGCCGATCAGCTCTTGCCGGAGTCCGTTGTATTTCTTGAAGAACAGCTTCTTAAGGATCCTCTTACGACGCTTGTCTTCCTTAAGACACGACTCCAGTTTGTCCATGCACACGTCCTCTCTAGAAATAATTTGTACATTTGTAAGTAAATCAAATCTTAGGTATCGCAAATATTTGTAGGTAAATAGAAACGTTGAATCTGTGCAGGATGTGGTGGATAAGCTGATATTGATGACGATGATCAATTCGATGATGTAACCTATTTGGAATTGATATTCTAGGTACCTACCTAAAATACCCCCTGCTTTTAAGCTGGGGTCCCAGCGGGGCTATTCCTACACGTGATATGAGATGAGATTTTATCTTGGTCACTCGCACACCTATGACGTTTCAAACGAGAGCAAAAAGGACGAAAACAGGTGAGATGAAAATCTAAAATCTCCGAATAGAGCCCCAGGATAGATTCCCAGTAATCCCGGTATCCTTTAAATATTTAAATTCATCAAGTTTTGAAAAATGAATTTAAATTATTTTATATTCCAATGGTGGGTGCTAGTTGTCCATGTTTTTGTGACAGCTCCGATACAAATGCATGTGAAGCGTTATTTACTTTTTTTTTTTAAATTAAAGTAGGAGAGAAGTCGGTACATTATTGGTCTCCGATGTCTAATATGTATTGTAGGATATTATGGATTTACTTGTAGTTTTGATCGAAGAGTAACTTGATTGGCTCCGTTTTGGTGAACTTGTCCGGCAGCCGAGAGCCGGGAGGCAGCTTCGCGATGTCCTTCATCACGCCCATTATGGTGTTCTCCAGCTGCGCCAGTTTGGGCACCATCAGCCGGCGGATCACCTGCTCACACAAGACAATTAGTATCGCTCACTACACATCTAACATTTTCAAGCAGTCACTTACTTATCCCACTTTGTCTTAATGACCACCACTGGTAGCCGTTTTGGTGGTAATCGATGGAAGCAAATCCTAAAAATAGGGATAGGTGTACCACGCGGTAAATTAGAATTTAGTAAATGGCCCTACTAACATTGAATATTAGTAGGGCTACAGGTACATTACCGGCAAACCGTAAGTTCTCAACCCTTATTTTCAAAATGAGGTATTTTCAACGCCCGACGCAAAACGACGGGTGTTATAAGTTGGCCGTGTCTGTGCGTGTGGGTATGTGTGTGTGTGTGTGTGTGTGTGTGTGTGTGTGTGTGTGTGTGTTTGTGTGGCATCGTAGCTCCCGAACGGATGAAACTATTTTGTTTTTATTTTATTTTTTTCTTTGAAAAGTGAATTAGTCGGGAGTGTTCTCAGCTATGTGTGATGAAAACCGGTGTCTTGGTTTTTTAATTTTTAATGTAAGTACACTTGATAGTTGATTGAATCAGGCGTTACTTTGCGGAAGTTCATCTTCAAACTTGTTATTTGGACAATATCTAGTGTAATTCCGCTTTAACGTCGCATTAAGTACATCGAGGAACATGAATTTTTTATTCTAATTTTGAATTTTTTTTTTAAAAACTAATTTAATGAACGAAATGAAATTTAATGAATAGATTCAAATATCAATTTGTATAATTTTCTAGTAAAGTTCATTAAATAAGTTTTTTTTAAAAAAAAAATCAAAATTAGAAAAAAAATTCATGTTCCTCGATGTACTTGATGCGACGTTAAAGCGGAATTACACTAGATATTGTCCAAATAACAAGTAAGTACACTTGTTTAACATCACCTTTCCGCAGCGGTTACCAGTCTTGCAGGGGGTTCGGAATCTCCTGCCCAGCTCCATGGTGGGCAAGTTCTGGACTTGCGTGATCACGTTAGAGAACGTGCCCGTCGCTGTTTTTTGTGCTGCAAAAAAAGTTTTAGTGGTAAGTACCTATAAGTACAAAAATACTTACTAATCTTCTTAGTGGCCCACCATTCGAAAAGAAGGCAGGTATATTGTATTATTCTTTTAGATATAAGAACCGAAGACGAAGACGAGTCTGAGCAGTAGCGCACTTGTAGCGCCTCACTCAACCGTCTTTGTACTTCTTCACTCTACATAACTTCAAGGCTAGAGTGAAAAAGTACCTTATAGGTCGTCGTGCTCCATCTTAGACCACAACGTCGCTTAACATCAGGCGAGTTGGTGGTCAAACGACGACCTATTCCACATTAAAAAAAAAAAGTATGAATTCATAGATCCTAGTTTCCTTAGTTTAATAGCTCACTAAAATTATTAATGCGAAAGCTTGGATGGATGTATAAATGTTTGTCAGGGCGCTTCTTAGGCGAGCCACATTTCTACTGCATTACCGGCGCGGCAATACTAGCGCGGTAATATTGCGACAATATTTTGAGTGTGGCCCGGCCAAATTGTCATACATTTCTTGCATGGCTGAAGATGGCCGGGCTACAGTCGACCATATTGCCAGTATTTCCGGGAAATAATTGCAGTAAAAATATGGCCCTTCTAGGAGCGCCCTTACTCAATCACGGCAGAACGGATCTGGATCAAATTTTTCACAGAGATAGATTTTTCTAATCTAATCTACTCCCCCAAAGGGTTCCCGCCTTGTTGTGGCGGGGGGGCTCAATAGCCGTGGCCTCGGCAACCACGGTGAAGCCAAGAGGAATCCGAGGTGGGGCCGCTTCTTGGGGCCCCCGAGGTCCCCGAGGAGGTGGATGATGACGATGTGTCTGGTGTTCGACGCATCATCATCGAGAGGGGAGAGCGCAGGCTCGAGGAGGTGCCCGAAAGGGCTGGCGCTGTCGGGGCTGCGGAAGAGTCCAAAAGCGTCCCCGTAGCCCCGACCGTCCCCCACCTACATCTTTTTTCCATATTTAGTTGCAATAACCTGTACAAAATGGCGTTAGCTACCTAATTTGTGAAGGGTTTGTCAGTAATTCTCGAAAGACGCAATTGCCCACAGATGCATCTGCCCCAGTTGACCCTATATCTGGTTTTAGTTTGAAAAAGATAGGTAGAGGTGCAGTGTAAAATTATTCAATTCTATAACTTACTCATTTTGGCCTTTTTCGTTTTTCCAAGCCTCGCAACATCAGGCTTATTATTGTATTCCTCAGAATTTTTACCGCAATTTACAAGTGAAATTAAAACTAGAGAGAGAATGACGGCAGAAAAATACGCTTTCAAAATCATTTTTACCGGAAACACTACCTATGGCTGTTGTAGTTAAACTCTAAAGAAAGGTACAAAATCTGGCAATGTTTACAAAACATGGGCAGGTATGTGCCTAAAGATTATGCTTGTACTGGCGACAATGAAGTACATTATCGCGCTTGAAAGCAATAGGTTATTGTTGTTTCCAAATCTGATACACTGTAGGTAGAAGGTACCTTGTGGTAGAAGCTATTTCTCTGGGGTCCCTATATTTGAGGAATTGGAAGCAGAAGGGTAGGATCGGCCAGACCACATAATGGCAAAATGGAGAAGGCCTAGGTAGTTGAACAAGGGAGCGAGCGACACGTCTTTGCTTCAGCTTCAGCATGCTTTCGTATGTCCGTCTGTCTGGCTGTCTAGATTGCACTTCTCGCCATGCCACGCAATGCAACGCATTGTTTTTTTTTTTGTGAATGACTAATACTGTTGGACACTGACGCCTCTACAGTGTACCGGACGTAAGGCAGGCAGAGGGCGCAGGGCCTTGACACATCCACTCATTATTTGTCGGCTTTGATTAAAGAAGTATGCTCCACAATGTTGCAAATAACAAAGGCTCATTTTCATTGGTATTTAAGACCCGCCCGCATACAGAGTACGAGAGATATTCTGTTCACGCATGCTATAAAGACCGCATGCAGAACCAGTTTTCATTGGGCGATACGGGTTTTGATATAGCTTACACTCATGCAACTATGTGAAGCCCCCCTCCCCCATACCAAAATCTTGGATTCGCTACTGCTTACATGCTACAGGTATAGGTAGTTTACGATTTGTCTGCCAATAAAAGTGAGCCTCAAGGTAATACGTGTCGGTTAGGTAATTGAACTTGCGCGAAATTTAAACTTCAAACAGTTTTTTCAATAAAAACAATGATCTTAGACTCTCGTTATTGTACAGATATATTAAGTAAGAATAGTTTATTGCAGAAAATTAACTATTCTTACATTTACAAAGGTCTTAATTTAAATATAGTCTCAACAGTAGATCCAAGTCGTGTATGCACCTGTTTACTCAAATATTACAATAAAACTTCAATGGTCACTTTACCGGTTATACTGAAGCTTTTTGGTGCATTACTGTTCAATGCCTCTATCTAATATCGTAAAGAATGATCCAATATGGTCGCAATTTATATAATTCAATAATTTAGTTATACGGTCTAGTTCCAAAAAAAACTGCTTGAAAATTTCGCGCAGCGAAACTTTGACTTCATAGAGGGCTATTCTTATAGAGAGAGATTCAATCTCACCATTTTTCGTCCTTGTTGCATTCGTTTGAATAGTGAGAGGTGTGAGAGTGATCAAGATAGAGCTCATCTCAGCTCACGCATAGGAATAGGCCCTCTGAGCGAATCACCTACATTCAGGAGGGCTATTCTTACGGAGTGAGATTCAATCTCACCATGCTTCGTCCTTGTTGCTCTCGTTTGAATAGTCATAGGTGTGAGAGTGACCAAGATAAAATCTTATCTCATCTCACGCGTAGGAATTGCCCCACAGGACAATGCAGTAAACTGGGTTAAGAGCGCACCAAGAATACAACTTCGTCGTTCAAAACATCAGTGTTGCTTGGCGAAGTTGGACTCTGGGTGCGCTCCGTTGTATCCTCTGAGCACAACTTAGCCAATAAATAAAAAAAAAGTACAAAACTAAGTTTTTTTTGCTTTCCTGTTCAGGGGAATTCGGCGTCGCACGTCTTGTATGTTTGCCAGTGTCAAGTTAATTTAATTTCTTACAAATGATGGAGTGATTATGACTATGATGAATCTCTTTCCTTTCCCCATTTCATTAAGGTGATGGATTCTTTACTGACGGATACTTTATATTTTTAGGTCTAACTATTGACAAAATAAATATTGTAATTGGAAGGATCATATTCAGAAACTGTGTTCAAAGCTGGACCGCTATGTATATGTATTGCGTCGGATGCAACATGTAGCCACGCCGCAAGCCGCACTTACTGCCTACCATGGTTATGTGTCATCTCTGTTACGTTATGGTTTAATCATATGGGGTTACTCGATAGACTGGGAGAAAGTTTTTAGGGTACAGAAGAAGTGCACCAGAGCATTGTGTGGCGCACCTTTTCTCGAACCATGCAAGCCTCTGTTTAAGAAATGTAATATTTTGCCATTGCCTTGCCTTTACATTTATGAAATGTGTTTTTTGTAAGACGAATTCACACGCAATTCCCATTGAATAAAGACGCACCTGGAAGAGATAGACAACATCGACGTAAGCATAGATTACTGGTTCCAGAACAAAGAGTACCTACGAGTGCATAGTAGAATGTATATTGCATGGCCATCACCATTTATAATAAATTACCTGACAGCTTTAAGGAAATTAATTATAGGTAATAGTTTAAAATACAAATTATTTAAATTTCTAATTGACAAATGTTAGTGTAGATGACTTTTTAAAAGACAAACTTTATGTACTTACCCATGACGTAGAATGATTAATTTTAATTACTGAAACATTTGGACACCTTATTAGGTAGAATATTTGATAATATTATTACTGTACTAGACCTTATGACAATATTCTTCCAAATAAAAAGATTTTGATTTGATTTTTGATTTTTTGAAACTTTAAGTGGAGTTTTGTAGAGAACCCGAAAAGTCACGTTTTGCAATGTTTGTATAATTTGCCCACACTCGTGCAAGTTAACGAACCGATAAAGGTTACTAATCTACCATTATTACACTTTAAAATACTCGAAAATTCACAAGATTTAGAAAATAATACAAAGTTACGACAAAACCTTTTCGGTTCCCGCCAAAACCCTAAGTATTTTTTGCTCCCTCAAACAGAGGTATTTGGCGTTGAACTTCTTGTGCATTTGCCAGTGTCAAGTTAATATGTTTTTTTACGAATTATGGAGTGATGATGATAAATTGAAAATGACGATGATGAATCCTAATCCTCCTAAGTAATGAATACTTTACTGAAACTTTAAGTAGAGTTTTGTAGAGAACTCAAAAAATCATGTTTCGCAATGTTTGTATCATTTTCCAACACTCGTGCACGTTAACTAACCGATAAAGGTTAATTATCCACCATTATTACACTCTAACACTTGAATAATCACATATAGCAAATAAAACAAAAATAGGACAACACCATTTCGGGAACCACCAAAAACCCCCAAACCCCCTTTTAAAGATTATCTTTGCCCCCAAAAACGAAGTTGACATAACTTTGACAATTGACAGTGAAAGTCAAAACAATGGAGTTGATCTATTTTACCTGTTTGGAATATGTAGGTTTAAAAAAAAACAGAAAACCAAACCTATTACTTTAGTGATTGGTGTGGTGACTCTTTGGTGACTCTAAGCAACTTTATATGATACCAAATAGAGACATTTTTGGACTCGATGCTTAATTACTGTTTTGTGTGGAAATGGAGGGAAAAGACAACATGTCAGAGAAACATAAAAATGAAGAAGTTGCGGTCGGTAACAAGAAATCAAACATATGCAAAGAAATCGAATGCCACGCTTTTATTTGGCATGAAACTGTTACTGTGATTGATTTGAGCGGTCGAAACATTGTAGCCCTAGATGAAAAAGTGATGCTACCAGCAAATTTAGTGCATTTAAATCTATCACACAACAGGCTTTCTGAAGTGTCCAACATAATTCTTGTACTAGAAAAACTGGTTGTTCTGAACCTTTCTCACAATACAATAGAGTTTTTTGATGACTGCCCTAAATTTTGCCACACGTTGGAACTCCTGGATATGTCATATAACAACCTGGCAGGCCCACCTTACTGGATATGGTCTGAAGCACCTCAACATCTTACTCAACTGAACCTAAGTAACAATTTATACATCACTAAATCATTTATAGACGGCTACTTTGAAGAACTGCTGCAGTACAACACTCTAGTCACAGAAATCAATATCGAAAACTGTAGATTAGGTAAATTCACAGAGCTTCTAGGTACTTTCTGTAAAGCAAAATCACTGTGCTTGGGTGTCAAGGATTATAAATCCTCTGCCAACTCTATAATTGAAGTACCTTGCCGTGGTCTAGACAAATGCTGTGATCTAAGAAGTCTGAAAGTGTGTAATACACACATCTATACCATAAGACCTAGTATAGAAATGTACAAAAACTTAGTGGAAATAAATTTAGCACAGAATGATCTAACTGGACTTCCAAACGAGTTCTGCAATTTAGAGAATCTAGAGATATGTGTACTGTCATTTAATAAGATATTATATTTGCCCGATGATATGTACAAGATGCATAAATTGTGCCGGCTTTATTTAGACAGTAATGAAATGTGCATGCTTCCCGATACATTGAACAATTTATTAAATTTAAAAACTTTGGATCTCTATGACAATCATTTGGAAGACATGCCTATCTTTGAGAATTTAGAAGAATTAGATTTGGCTCTAAATTATTTTGATGAACCAGATGATGGTGCATATTTAGATAAAAAGGAAAAGTTGAGATTGCTGCATGGAAATAGGTACAATGGAAGGTATGAGTCTTAAATACCTAAAAATGTAAATTACATGTGACTTTAGCAGCCTAGTATAAAATTGTAAGAAATGTGACATAAAAATTTAATGTTACAGAAAAAATTTAATCACCAAATCTGATGATAGTGAAATATCAAACCTTGAAGAGGAGGATGATGAAGAATTGTATGATGTCTTTTATAATGGGAAAAAGATTGGTAATTTTTTTGTCTCTTTGCTTGCCACTTAAAATCCATGCTACCCCTAACACTTTGATAACAGTCAAATCAAATTTTTTGTTGGAACTTTTAGATGGGTTCATGAAATTTATATTAACAACCATAGAAATTATCTGTGTGCATGTACACATACATTTAAAATCAAGATTAAATAATCCCTAATCTCTATTATTTTTACTAATCTTTTTCTAACTTGTATTAAATTTCTTGTTAAATAATAAAAACTTTCATATAGATTTTCCAGATGCCAATACACCAAGTTCTCCTGAAGACTGGGACTCTGACACTCACTGGGTGCCGTGGCACCTGAACCCGGGACACTCAACCGACTCACTCAAACAGTGGATCTGCTTCGTCAATCAGAAGATGAAGGAAGGAAACTTCTGCCCAATGGACGCCCACCCTATATCAGTTGTGGAGAAACTTAGAAATGAAAGATTAACCAACCCTCAAGTTTTCCATGAGGCTGATGGACAATTTGACGACTATTCAAGTGATGATACTTGATCAAAATCGAAAAGTGTACAGTTATCAGTGATTAAGCATGAGCATACATTCTGGCAGATAAGAAAGCTTGCATATTATTAAGTTTATTGTTTAGGAAATTGTGATCTTATTTGCATACATAATAGTTTATCTAATTAAAAAATGTGATCTTATAGGATTAAGATAAACCTCAGCAATAACTTGTAACAAAAAATGTGAGCATTCAGCATAATTATAATAACCATCTACCTACTCAGTGAGATTGGTACAGTATGTCTATTTCCTCTCTCTCTATTATCCATATCAGTTGTCATCTCAGAACTCACTCCCTTTTCAATTAATACCATATTTCAAAATGTAATGTAATATTAGAACAAAAACAAAAACCTCCAACTTGGAAAATGTAGCTTTTGCTGTATAGGTATATTTGTAACTGTACTAAGTGCTCATAGCAAGTTAATGCTTAGGCAGCATGTCAGTAGATTAGATATAAGTTTTGAATGTTATTACTATACCTATGTTATGAATTTTTTGCATGACTAATATTTTTGGTACAATAATTTACATTTACCAGCAGATTTTGCAATGTGTTTGTGTAGCTATATTGGTAACTGGCCATAAAATTTAAAAGGTTTTTTAGTTTACAGTTTTAGACAACTGTAAATGTTAACACAAGGGGTGGCATATCGTCACACCTTCCCCCGAAGAGGCTGGCAGTGGTGTAACAACACCAGGGGTGGGAACTAGTTAATAGTATAACTATTACACATTTAAGTTTTTTCAGTAAAAATGTGCAATCTGTGATGACTGATAACTTTGAAAATTTGTTACTCATTGGATTACAATAATACAAGATTGTATTGTATATTGGATTGCATAAAAAATATAATAAATTTGTTTTTTTGCTGCATTACAACATACTTAAATATACAAATAAATACAACTATAAAACAAAAATGCAAATCAATTTAATAAAAGTTTATTTTATGGTTTTGGCTCAACTGAAAATAAGAATATTTCTGCTTGTAAGTATTTCATTTATTGGTTAGCAAATATTATCTATTTTAATTGTTAATTAAATGTATAATATGTGTTTTGTTAGTTATATTTGATGTCAATTCTTATGTACCATTAATAGCATGGTACCACTGGTGGTTTCATGGATACTAAACAATCTGTAATCATATCATTTCAATAAGATAACAATCAATTGTGTGTTTTTTGTAGAACAGTGTGTCAAGTACAAATCTTTTCCTGTGTAAATACTTTATTAATTAACTTTGTATATTAAAGAATCATGCATATTTAGACATGTTAATATTTAGTTTTTACACAGGTATAAATAAGCACTGTTCAATTTAGTCATTATAAAAACGATAATAATAAGATAGACTTCATAGCAGATACATAAGAATGTGAAAAGTCCAGCTCCATCATTTACAATCCAACTGCTACACTTCAACAAAGTTTTCCACCATTATGTGCTTACTAACTTCTGTTGTGAAAATCAAATCAATTTAAATATTATTTTCAATTCTTCCAGAATTTCTTCATGAATATAATTCCTATTTTCTCTTGTTACCTGAAAAAAAAAAATATTGTGAACTATTAATAATCTAGGTAATATCAGTAGGTGATAGATCTTGGCACTTCTGTATCAGCCAGATCGGCCTAAGTTTAAATTGGAATAACTAAATACTTACAGTCCAAACTTTTGTTTTATTGTGAATTCTTATGTTTTCAATAAGGGCATCGCCTCGCCTTGTAGGTATAGTTGCTAACACAACATAGTCTGATAGGCGACTAAAAATATTTTTTACTTTTGACTTGAAAGGTTCGCTGAAGAACTCCATTCGGCCTATTTCATCGATAACTAGCAGAGACTGTTTACTCTGTGGCTAAAAAAACGAGTGAAATTAGAGTTTCATTGTTAAATAGCATACTCCAGTAATTCGATAAGAATTTAGATTAAAAATGATTTATTGAAAAACAAATTAGTTCATCTAAGAAAATAAAGCAGTAGGATCCTAAATTAGATCTCTACCGACCTTATCTAAGCATGGCAGCGCAATTTTTTCAAATTCCTGCACCAATACGCCGTATTTACCGACTTTAAATTTAACTGGACCAGTCAACAAATTTTCTTCCCTGGCCAATCGTCCCCTACGTCCATCTAAGCTTACTATATCGAACCCTTCTCTGACACCGTTCTTACGAATCTCTTCAGTATAAAAACCTAATACTTGAACATCTTTCATAAGCAAAGTCGATGTTAATTTCTTGATTAAAGTTGTTTTTCCAACACCTAAAACATAGTAAGTACCACTATGATTCTTACGAGTTTGATTAACACCTATGTGCACAATTTTTTTAAATTATACTCTATGGCCTCTAACCAGGGTCGCCGGTAAGAATTATAAACTGTTTATTATGATTAAGCGCCATCGCATGAAAAATAAATTACAATCTTCGAAAAATAACAAATGACAGTATAATTGTGACCACAGGCCACAGAGAATATTAATACGAGAAAAGAGGCGATATGGGCGTTTGTGCATTACTGTCCGGCTGTCCGATTTTTTACGGTCCGGGGTGGCCTGAAAAAACCGGATGATTGGCTTGTGCACTGGGACCCTATTCGGAGATTTGAGATTCTCATCTCACCATTTTGCGTCCTTGTTGCTCTAGTTTGAAACGTCATAGGTGTGAGAGTGACCAAGATAAAATCTCATCTCATCTCACGCGCAGTGGCCCTATTCGGAGATTTGAGATTTTCTACTCATCTTTTTTCGTCCTTCTTGCTCTCGTTTGAAACGTCATAGGTGTGAGAGTGACCAAGATAAAATCTCATCTCATCTCACGCGCAGGAATAGCCCTCCAGGAATAGCCCCCTGCAAGGAATTTTACCGTCCGGCGGTTCGATATTTTTACTAACCTACGAAACGGAGGTTTATAAGTCGACTCGAATTATATTTTATATGTATGATCAGATGATCACGCATAACTTTGTACAGTAAGCAAGAGGTAGGAGGCGAGGGTGGGGAGCCCCGAGCCCTCCCTGCCTGCTTATGAAAATCGTAGACGCAGTGCACAAGCTTAGACGCGTTTTTCATTGCTGTCATCTCGGACCGGAAAAAAAAGGCCCGGAATGAGGAAAAGTAAAAAGTCGGACAGTAAAATTACGTGTAGTGCTAGTGTATAAATTCATGGCGTGCCATATCGGACCGTAAAAATTGGACTGCCGGACAATAAAATTACTTGAAGTGCACAAACGCCCTAATACAACAAAGTTTACCATGAAGAAAACAAACTCAATTGACTGCTGTGGCCCTATTCGGAGATTGAAGATTTTCATCTCACTTTTTTTCGTCTTTGTTGCTCTCGTTTGAAACGTCATAGGTGTGAGAGTGACCAAGATAAAATCTCATCTCATCTCACGCGCAGGAATAGTCCCCCTGGGACCCTATTCGGAGATTTGAGATTCTCATCTCACCATTTTGCGTCCTTGTTGCTCTAGTTTAAATTGTCATAGGTGTGAGAGTGACCAAGATAAAATCTCATCTCATCTCACGCGCAGGAATAGCCCCCCTGGTAAAACACTGGGGGGCAATTCCTGCGCGTGAGATGAGATGAGATTTTATCTTGGTCACTCTCACACCTATGACGTTTCAAACTAGAGCAACAAGGACGCAAAATGGTGAGATGAGAATCTCAAATCTCCGAATAGGGTCCCTGGTAAGTTGACAAAAAAAGTCATCAAATTAGTTGTCAATGTCAAATGGCAGTGGTATAATTTCAAAATGCCTCTTACGCCTGGTATAGATTCAAGCCTGCCCATTCGACAAAAAAAAAAACATTGGAAAACAAGTTTCGTTTGAAAATTTTCAAATAGTTTCAATTATCGTTATCTCTTTCTCTCTACCATTTTTTATGTGTTACTATCTCCTTCTCTGCTTATCATTCTTGTTGTTTCAAAGTTCACTTGCCGGCAGTGCCGAAGTTATTTTCGCCGACTAAAACTTTATCAGTTCTTTATCATTTTGCTTTCGAATATCAAAGGGTGCAGCGTAGTCTTACTTATTTAAAAAAATGGCATCTGTCGCTGCTGTAACCCGTGCTTTGCTCGGCAAAAATGCCTTCAGCCAAGGCAGAGTGGCTGTAGCTAATGCTGGTTTCGGAAAATTCTACAGCACTGGTGAGTTTAACATCGTCTACTTCGGGTATAATAATAATAAAAACTTTGTTTTTCTGTTAACACGATAAGAAGTATCTCTATGCTGAGTAATGGTTCAGAGGTCTAGAGGAGGGGTTTACTCTAACCATGCTTGAAATTCGAATTAATTAGCATTTGATTATTCATACTATATAAAACACACTTTAAAATGTTAGTATAAGAATATACCGGCCTAGTTTATACTTATCTCATTCACTCACAAAAAAATTATAAAAGCGACATTAGCTGCAGCTGCAGTTTCATCAAATCTCCCTCCTGTTATCTGTTAAAGCAAGTTCTGTTTAAAGTAGCTAAGTCACATTGAAATATTATTGTGAATGGTGTTTAACACATTACCTGTCCAGTGCACTGAATTAGGTACACATACACTGTGCGGTCACATCACATCCATGTACAGTTCATGGCTCCTTGTGTTACAATATGAGCTCTACCTTCTTGGACTTGTCACTAAGTTTGGTGTTACCTATTTTGACTTGTGATTTTAAAACCAGTACATATTAAAAAATGAAAACAAGGCATATTTTTTTTTTATTATGTTGCCAGTGGCAGTAAAATGAAACAACTTATTTCTGAGCTAACAACTGCTTAATTTGTAAATGGGTTCAGAAAAACATTAAAGACGAAAGTGTTTTTCTGCAGTGTGTTGTCACCAAGAAGAGCTCCATGAAGTAACTCCTATGCAACTGACAAAAAGAATAAAGTCAGCAGTGACTTTTAGTTGCTGGCGTGAAAAAAGGGTCCAATTCACTTTTAAGACATTGTCTGCCTAGGGATTGTAAAACTAACCATACTTAATATAAAACTGATTTTACTTCACAAGTCCACAGTGGACATGCCGTTTCAACATGATGAGTACTAAATATGGTACATCAATAAAAAGCAGGAAAACTCAAGTACTTCGCAAATTTTAGGAATATTTATTTAAAATCAATACTCTTGTATTGATTCATGACCGAATATTGATTATCTATTAATGGACAATGGGGTTGTAGAAAAAAATGTATGGAGACACCTAACATGTTAACTGAAGACAACTGATGCATGCAACTAAATTAAATACTTACTTACACTAATTTAATACTTGATTATTTATTGTACACTTATTTGAGTAAACTACTGAAATAATAATCTATAGATAAAAAAAATTATTGCATTATTCTCGCAATAATGCTTTCAAACACATCATGCTTTACACTGTTGTATTCATATTTAAGTTTGTCTATACCACTTACCTGAGGTTACTATAATGAGATGCTCTGGAACATACACTGTGGCGCCTCAACCCGGCACATATATTTAAATTCATCACATCACATATTGTAATATATTTATTAAAAGTTTATTTTTAAAAATCATATTACAGTCTTTAGATGTTACAACATTATCAGTTACCTAAAATTATTTTTGATCACACAACAACAAGAAAAAGATTCACAAAGTTGTAGGTATATCATTACTAAGCTTTAAACCTCGTTTTTCATAAATATGTTAACTTTTTTAAAAATGAAATAGGTAGGCAAATTTACTTCTGTCTGTAAATTCTAACCTGTATTTGGTTTTTACAACTATGTATACTTATGTAACTAAATTTTAATTACATGACATTCATGAAAATGCTATTCAATGTAAAGATACATAATTTACATAATGAGTTCAATGACTGCTTAAGTCTATGATTATTTCAACATGGCAGAGATATGATATTTGGAACTTAAATTTTTATTAAATAAGTATATTTTTGCCATTTCAAAAAAATGCAAAAAATTGATAAAAAAAAAAATCTGTACAATTATGAAAACCTGCTTACATAATTTCGATAGAATCTATCGAGAAAAGCGACCTGTAGAGGAGGACAGACAGCCGGACAGAAGCCGGCCGCGAAATTTGTAGATCACAAAATCACTAGTCACTAGTATTATAAACATGAAAAATGTTCAGATGTGTTTTTTTGTTATTTCTACATGCTCAAAAAGAGTTTTGGAGAACGGAAATAGCTTATGCTCTGGTCTAACACATAGGGTAGGAGAGAAAGCTGAGAAAGGAATAGATTGGACTAACACTTACTTTTAAACTACTAATCACTAGGTACATACCTAGTATAAAACAAAGTCGCTTTCTCTGTCCCTTTGTATGCTTAAATCTTTAAAACTACGCAAAGGATTTTGATGCGGTTTTTTTAAATAGATAGAGTGATTCAAGAGGATGGTTTATATGGATAATAACATCCATTAAATAGTGGAGAAATACTGTTATTTTTGAGGTTTGTAATGTGATGTCGTTAATTATAATTTTTTTTTTCCGCTTACATTGCAAACTCAGGACGCGAAAGTTTGTAAGAATGGATGGATGGATGGATGTTTGTTACTCTTTCACGCCAGAACTGCTGAATAGATCTGGCACAGGATATATCTAGAATAGCACATAGGATACTTTTTAACCGCGGGTGAAACCGCGGGGCGCAGCTAGTTAATAATAAAATAAATAACAATACACCATGTGGTATCATTTTTAAAGAGATAGTTAAACATTATTAAAAGAAAAACAAAAAACTAGTCACTTTACTATCAAGACGATTCAAATGAAAAATGACACCTCACATTATTATGTCAAAATCCATCAAGCTGTTTAGGCTGTAGGGTGTCCAAAAGAAACCTCATACATACATACCTACATATATACACTCGAAAAGCATAACCCTCTTTCTTGCGCAGTCAGGTAAAAACATTTTTATTTTATCAAGTATGTGTATTTTGACCTTGACTGTGTTAACCATTGTACCGTCGTATTAATTTATCTTTTGTTATCAAAGTGAGTAGGTATGTATGTAGTTTTTTGTTGAAATGTATGCAGCACAGAATTTGTAATCATTATTTGCTACACATTAAGATATCAGATAATACCTACCTACCTACTTACAATCATGATGCTGTATGATATAACTTTATCTGTACTCTCTCCTCCACATAAAGTACATAAACGGAAAATATGAATCTCTAGGTCCTAGAGACTTACTCGTACATCAGCATATTTTCCGTTTACGTAATTTTATGACTCCTTACATATTAGTTACAGAATACTCTCTATTACCTAAGGCATAAATTCAACATTCTTAGCTTATTGGTAGGTACTATGGTACATCTTCGTACATGAGCCAGCCAGTGCATGGCCAGGCGATTCTATTTGGTAGGTGTCCAGGGCCGGAATTAGGGGAGGGCCGGCGTGCCTACAGCCCCGGGGCTTCCACAATTAGAGAGAATAAATAAATTACATAAAAAGTTTTTTACTTTAATACCTACCTATTTGTACAAATATGAGTAGTTAAATAATTTAATTTGTTTCTTGCAAAAAAAAATGCATCACATGGTTGTTTATTTTTTAAATTTTATTCGAGTAATAATTATAGACCTTCACTTTCCTGTTGGCCTCCACACCTCTAAATCCGGCCCTGGGTGTCACAAAACAAAAGTATCAAAAACGTAATCGCGTCTGCTCCAAGCTTAATTCCTAAAACACCATTCTATTCTTGCCAACAGCTCCCACATACGAAAACATCTTGATCAATGTGGCGGGCGCCAAGAAGAATGTCGGCATCATCCAGCTGAACCGTCCCAAGGCTCTGAACGCACTCTGCAAGCCGCTCTTCGTGGAGATCGGCAAGGCTGTAAAACACTTCGACGCCGACGACAGCATCGCCGCCATCATTATTACTGGTGAGGCTTGACGGCTACATCACGATTTCTTAAAGCAAACAATTTAGGAGGTCCAATGATTGATCATAACGTATCGTCACGCCTTTCCCCCGAGGGGGCTGGCAGAAGTCTAATACAACACCCACACTTCGCCGAAAGATATTCAGTGCCAAATGTGACACCCCTGTCACATTTGGCTCGCCCCCGCGAGCCTGTCGCCATACACCGGGCTCCAGTCATGTAGCAGATGACATACAATACGCACATATGTTCACACAATGAACAAAGTGGTGCGTGCCGTCGGCTGGGTTCGAACCCGCTCCCTCTGGCTTGAGAGGCGGGCCTTCTCCAACCAGGCTGTTATAGCTTCAATCCATTGATTGAAAACATATTAAAAGGCCATCTTGTACGGTGGTACCATTAAAATATCGCTACATCAGGTGTGTGTACAAAGATAGCTTGCACTGCACACTGTACTAGTGATAGTAGCACAGAATAGATACGTTGGTTATAGACAAAGTGTAAATTTTTAGAATTGAACCCCATACTGCTTGCCAAATCTTTGCTTACACTTTCGTAGACCTATTGGCTAGCACAAGGCTTGAAATCCACCGGAAATGTGTGGAAAAGTTGAGCTGTGTGCAATAGGATCACATAATTTACACGGCAAAGTGATGCTATTGGTAGATTTTTTCCTTGCACACTGCGTTTTCTCGTGCATCTCTGGTGGATACTCAGCCTAACACGACGAACTTTTCTGCCACACTCAATTACTCTTTTGTACATACTCACTCACTACTTTTTACCCCTATGCCGCCTTCAATTTTGACTACATGCCGACGTTTTTTTTTAATCCAGGGAATGAAAAAGCGTTCGCGGCCGGTGCTGACATCAAAGAGATGCAAAACAATACGTACAGCGTCAACCAGAAGGGAGGCTTCCTGCAGGAGTGGGAGGATGTTTCCAATTGCGGCAAGCCTCTCATAGCGGCTGTCAACGGATTCGCGGTTTGTGATTCTAGCTAGACTATACATATGCCACACAAATACACATCTTTTGCTATAATTTTACTATAGCTTTTGGTTATAAACCCGATAGTAGTCAGATTTTTCGACTAGATTAAAGCTCTAAAACAAATATAAATTTAAAATTTAAAAAACCCCCGACACCGATTTTCATCAAACATAGAAAGAAAACTCCTGACTAATTCACCTTTCAAAGAAAAAAAAACAAAATCGAAATCGGTTCATCCATTCGGGAGCTACGATGCCACAGACATACACACACACACAAACAGACACGTCAAACTTATAACACCTCTTTGTTTTTGAGTCGGGGGTTAATGAGTCAAAACCTCATAATCATATTGTATAGGTACACACCATTCTTGCGATGATACAACCTCCTACGTAGGAGGGAGCATTCTATGCATTTAACGTGTCCTTCGGTACTAATGAAAAGTCCACCGTTCCCCAGCTGGGTGGTGGTTGCGAGCTAGCCATGCTGTGTGATATCATCTACGCGGGAGAGAAGGCCAAATTCGGTCAACCAGAGATCAACATCGGCACCATCCCCGGCGCCGGCGGCACCCAGCGCTTGCCGCGGTACGTCGGCAAGTCCAAGGCCATGGAGATTGTGCTCACTGGAAACTTCATTGATGCACAGGAAGCCGAAAAGATGGGTAAGTTTACAAACGGCACTAACATCTTCCCCAGCGTGAGTGGCCTGTCGCGGTGCTACGGCAAGTCTAAGCCACGGAGGTAATGCTCACTCGTAACTGTATTGATGTATACGAGGCGGAGAAGTTCCCTAATGGCCGAGTTCAACATCTTCAACATCTTCCCCAGCGTGAGTGGCACCAGCGTCTGTCGCGATGCGTCGTGACACCTCATTAACAAAACACCTCATTTTAATTTAGTAAACACAAAAATAATTAAAGACAAGACAAGTCAAGGTCGCTACCAAGCGACGCTAACGCTTGAACGCTAGCTACTGATTGGACGAGCTGACTATTTAATAACATTTATAAGCTCATCTTTTCTCTATTTTGTCCAATCGCTTGGAAGCGAATGCAACTTGTCTAGAGCCTCTTGTGCTTAAACGCAAACGATTACAACGAAAAAAAAAGTGGGTAACGACTTAAAATGAATTAATTCGATTTTCGATTTTCAATGCTGTGTTGGATACCGCAACTCGTATTATGTATCGTATGTTTAAATCTATCTTATAATCCCTACCAAAATAATGCTTCACACACTCCCCGCTAGATCCTAAATGATCCTAAACCTCAATCTTTGCTTTCAGGTCTGGTAAGCCGCGTGTTCCCAGTAGACAAGCTGTTAGAAGAGACCATCAAGCTAGCGGAGCGCATCGGCACGCACTCGCCTCTCATCGTGAAGATGGCCAAGCAAGCCGTGAACCAGGCCTACGAGACCACTCTCAAGAGCGGCCTCCTGTTTGAGAAGTCCATCTTCTACGGAACTTTCGCCACGGTCAGTATAAAGACAGTCATATTTAAACTGAGTCCAGAGGGAATCCGCTGTAAGTTGCTGCTCTGCGCCCGATCCTTTGAGTTTATCTTCCATAGCCTGCTGGAAATAGTTGCGTTCGGATTGGCCCAGTTGTCTTAGACACATTTTAGGTCGGCTTTTTGGTGCTTTTAAGCGGAGCGCGAAATTCGCGACCAGCATGTTATGATCCGAGTTGCAGTCAACCCCAGGGTAGGTCTTTACATTACTAACTGAAGATCTCCAGCGGGAGTTTATTATAATATAATCAATTTGATTTCTATATCTATCGCCTGGAGACTTCCAAGTATAAAGGCGCCTGGGGTGATGTTGGAAGCAGGTGTTTAAAATTGTCATTTTCTTGCCCACACAAAAGTCCAAGAGCTTTTCCCCGCGTTCATTTCTGATGCCTAGCCCGTACTTTTCTACTGTTTCCCGTAGATGGTCTTCGGCCTCGGTGTCATTAACTTTGGTATTCCAGTTGCCCAAGATCATGGTCATTTCGCGATTTGGAATAGTGCCTACCGTTTCCTCTAGCGTCTTGTAGAACCATTCTATCTCTTCCACGGACGAAGTCGCAGTGCTAGTGGGAGCGTACACTTGTATGATGTTAAGAGTGCACGGCTTGGTGTTTAGCTTCATGGTCATGATGCGCTTCGAAATCGGGTTATAACCAAGAACAAATTTGTTCAAACCAGGTGGGAGCAAAATCCCAACTCCATGGTGGCTAGAATGTTCGCAGCCCGAGAAGTACATAAAGTTGCCGGTGGCTGTTTTGAAATGACCGTTTCCTCGCATGTGCGTCTCACATAAGCCGAGTATGCTGAGCTTAAGTCGCTCCATCTCTCTCTCTACGATGCTAAGTTTGCCTGGTTTCAGTAAGCCTCTTACATTCCAGGTGCTAATACGATGATGAGCTCGTATGGATGTTTTAACAGTGGCGGTTAAAACTTTTACTTTTATTTCTGATGCTGTTTTCTCCTGACGGAGCTTCGGTAACCAATTTCACACCATTCAGCCCGGACACTGAACGGCGCCGAGTGTTAGTCGGATTGTCCAACAAATCGCATTCTCTTATTTCTGTGTTCATTGTAGGTGGGGTTTTCTTGGGAAATTAATCACGGTGGGTTCCCACGTCCTTCCGTATCAGTATTTTAGAGGGAATTTAGTCCTCACGGTTCCTGCTTACCGCTACATGTGCGCTGGGTGGCCATGAGTCAGGTGGTGAGGTCAGGATATTTACCGCCGCCCGAGATTCGGCGTTGACCTTTGACGGCAGGTATGGTCCCTCCTAACCAACCCTCCTCCTTTTACATCCGGGCTTGGGATCGGCAACGGCGGAGTTAATGCCATGGATTAACGTAAAGTATATGTATGTACGTACTTATTTATTAATTACTTTTACTTTAGTTAAAGACATGTTTTTATTTATTTTCAGGCCGACCGCAAAGAAGGCATGACGGCATTCATTGAGAAGAGACCGCCCACATTCAAGAATGAATAAACTTTTCTGAAACATATATTGTAACTGTAAGCACAAGCAATCATGTATAAATAAATGTAAGGAAAAATGCAGTTAACTGATATTATCTTTGTAAAAGCGAAATATATTATAAATTTTTCGCTCTTTCAAGTTTTATACCAATTTTGGAGTTGTTGATGTTGATATGAAATTATAGAATTTATTTTAGGTGCTGACTTTTCAATGTTAATTAGTACCCTTAGTTCATTTCGAATCAGCTAAGCAAAATTAAATCAGGATGGTTTCAATAGGTAAATACCGTTTATATAAAAGCACCAACACGCATTTATAACAAGCATTATTTCGCATTGCGAAATGCGACTTTTCGTGTTTTCTACAAAACTTCACTTGAAGTTTCAGTAAAGTATCCAACAGTTCCACCAGTTAAGAGTCCAGCGACCACTTTAGACTAACTTCGCATTGGCTTAAGGTTTTCTATAGCCATTTCGTCTAGAAGAAGACTATGAGCGAAGAGAGCAAGTAATGATACTGACGAGCCTCTAAAGTTACCTACAGAGTGACAAAGTGCAATTTAATTTTTTTTTATAACTTTTGTACTTCTGTAATCATTCTTAAATAACTAAGAATTTCCTTTGTATTATGGATTTATTTAAAAGTTAATGATGTAGACAACCTCCCTATGTACAATACAATACAATATTACTTTCTTGCACACCAAAAACTACATGAAAATCTTAAAAACTAAAATAAATTTTTCGGCAGTACAAGGGAGTTTCTCTTGTAGACGTTTTTTTTTTAAATAAACCAAGAACATAGGGGCGGAGATATTTAACAAGCGCGTTTGTATGGAAATTTCAGAGCGTCGCGGGACCCTTAACTGAAAAGGGGAGGAATTCGTCATTATCATCACTGACAAAATATCCTAATATATATGTACCTGTGTACTCAACACTGGCAAATGCACAAGACGTGCGACGCCAAACTCCCCAGAATGGAGGGGAAAATAATGATTATTTGACTTTTATTCTTATTGTCAGTGACAGCTGCTCAACAGTAAAGTCAGCTGTCAATTGGTGAAATCGATTAATTCAGTGTTACTAGATCTAGTGGTTTTTTATTATTTTGGTAGATTTGAAGGTTTTGGCATCAGTATTTAAATGATAAAAATAGAATCGAATATATATTTATTACCATAAGAAGAACACATATTCATTCGCTTAGATGAAGAATCAAATATTCCATAAAAGTACTTACTGGCTAAATAATGGCAATGGCAATTTATGGAATTCGAAAGCAGGGGGGCTATTCCTGCGCGTGAGATGAGATGAGATTTTATTTTGATCATTGTCACACCTAAGACTATACAAACGAGAGCAACAAGAACGAAAAATGGTGAGATGAAAATCTCGAATCTCCGAATAGGGTCCCAGGACTTTTTGGTAGGAACCGAAAAGATGAAGCGATTTTCTAAAACATAATTCTTCAAGTGTTAAAGTGTAATAAAGGTGGATTATTAAATTAACCTTTACCGGTTCGAAAACGTGCACGAGTGTGGGCAAATTATACAAACATTATGAAATGCTACTTTTAGTGTTCTCTACAAAACTCGATTTAAAGTTTCAGTAAAGTATCCTTTACTTTCCTTTGATTGTTTTAATTCCCTTGTGAGTGCTCAAATCAACCTAGGTTGATTTGAGTGTGAGTGTCGACCATTTGAAGCATACACCACGTGTGTACGCCTGTATCTTTTGATTGCGTTAGCTTAGAAGATTGTTTTTTTTCACAGCTCTAAGGGACAGTAGACTTGAGTATTTGACATGAATATCAGCTTGATACCTCTACGCGTTTCTCAGAGAAAGGATCTTGACAAACAGACAATTGACTTGGATTATTCATAACAAACACATACAATGAAAACTAACAGCAGTGCGCGGTGCACTCCGTAATATTGTTCAATGCATTTCACATAAATTACGAATCACAATCTACAATGCTCTAGTCAAACCGTATATTATTTTATAAATATTTATATTATACCTAATAGAAATATGGGGATGTGCTGCCAAAACTAGAATAAGTAAACTACAGAGATTATAAAATAAAATCATATAAACACTCTTCAACTATCACTACCTAACATCAACTAAGAAAATGTACAATGAAATATTCACAGCAATATAACGTTCATAAAATAAAAAAAATTGTCATTCCGAAGCATCGAACTAATTACGGCAAAACAATGCTTACGTCTGAGTGCGCAAGACTGTACAACTCGCTACCCTCACATATTAAAAATGTAAACTTAATTCACGCTTTAAAAAAAATTTGGTTGATTACATCATAGCAGATCAATCATTAGTTTAATTAATTTAAGGCGTGAAATAAGGATACAAAAATGTTTATGCTATTTTTCCATATATGTTGTCGCTTAGGTGACATAATGTCTTTGTGATAATGAATTCTTTGAAATGAAATTGAGACAGACGGGCAACAAAGTGATGAGGCACGGAACCCTAAAAATGTCCCATAATTTGATCACGCTTTGATATAGGTAGGTCCTTAGTTACTCGTCGTAAGATTTAAAAAATAATTTGCATTTAGAAAACTTTATACACCACACATTTTCAAATTAAGTTGTATAAAATGTTTTTCACCATACCTATCTAGTTGTTGGTGATTTTTTTTTTGATTTTGTTGATCAAAAACAAACGGCAAAACATACCTTTTGTTTTTGCGCCCTCGGCGTAAGCGATATAGATTTTCAGTATTTTAAAGTTATATTTAGTAGAATTTTGTAGTTTTTATTTTTTAACCTCCAGAAGCAGTAAATTCGTCAAATAAAACTGGTCACACTTCATTGATCGGTTTCGGTAGAAAAATAGAAAACAAGCTGTTTCTATTGGTTGTTTTCTCCGTTTTAGATAATATTTGGAGATTTTGAGGCTTATTATTGTATGCGAAACGAGCCGAGCATTCAAACCTAAATTACCTACAAAGGCAAGAATCGTTCTGCACATTTGTATCCAAGAAATCAGTGTCAATGTTCTGGGACAATGTCTATCGGAATAGGCTTATGCAGGAGTTTGAGGATATAGAAGTGCATAAAACAAGCGTCTCCGTGTTTGTAGCACTGTTTTACTTGGAGATGCTATATGTGCTGATAATGACTCTATCGATTTTAAACAGATTGTATCAACACATACCTTCGTAACTCCCATTGGACATTAGCAGTAAGTGCAAAAATTTGTAGATTTGTCGCATTACGACTTTTAAATTGAGCTATTTAGTCTATTATTCATGCTAGACATAAAATACGCTGTATCTATCAATTATCATTCAAATTAAACAGCTAAATTTGTTATACTAAATTATGTAAAGGAATTTCAAATTATAATTCATGGTGTGTTAGATAACTTTATACATAAACATTAAAAATAACAAAATAATATTAAAAATCAGTTTTCTTCTGCCCTCTCTTATTTATTTATTTAGTGAGTAGCTCTTCTGCCTGTGGCTTCACTCATGTTTTATAGCTCAGGGATAATGTAGCTTTCCAATGGTGAAAACAATTTTAACCTGTATTTTTTAAGTTCATTTGTTACAAACAAACAAAAATACAAATCTTTCCTCTTTAATATTAGTGCAGATAGGCAAGGAGCCTAAGGCTGATGCCCCTATGATCACGCTGTGCCAAAAATCAGTAATGTCCAAATGAACTAATTTCACTATGAGATCCTTAAAAGTTCACAAGAAATTTTGGCATCTTGCACAACCAGCCATCAAGCTGGTTCTGAAACGAGTTGTTAAATGAGTAATTGCAAAGCTATTTTGATCCATTCCTCTACAACATTGATGTCAGTGTTATTATTTACAGGTTTCAACATGGCTGAGAACAGAGGGATACAAAGGTTGTACCTTGAGAAAGATGACAATGGAGATAGTAATATCTATGTCAATACAATTCGCCTCCCGCAGCATCAGTATGATGGCATCAGATTTCTGTACAAGCAGTATAAAAAGGTGACTAACTCCTTATCATATTTGTTTTAAACTGTTTTTGTATATGTATATACATGTATACATTATATATAGATGTATAAATATACATAGGAACCATTTCCTGACTTACAGTCCACCAGTTGTAACAATAGTAATAGTTGTTTACTTTAAAATCAGACCAAATATTAGTTGGCTATCTGAAAATCGGTTCACAATTTTAATAGTTTTATTAGTAACCATAAATCCACAGATTTAAATATCTTTGCTAATGACAGTTCCAACAATACAGGGTAAAGCTGGTGTGATCCTCAATGACCCTTCAGGCTATGGGAAGAGGGTCCAGACGGTCTTGTTCATCAATGCCATGGACCGTGTAATGACTTTACCAACGCTGATATTGTGTAATGAAGGAACGGAGACTGTTTGGACTCAACAGTTTCGTCAATGGACCAATATGGGATCTGGTAAGTTTTCTCAATGATCATTGGGGCTATGGGGAGAGAGTACAGATGGAGCTGTTCATTAGTGCTATGCACCCCATCAGAACTTTACCAACGCTGGTCTGTCTTGTGTACTGAAGGCACAAATGTTGATCCAACAGTTTGTTCAATAGAATATGGGTACCTCTCATGCACAGCATATGTTTAATTTGCCCTCACGATGCGACACCACACGCCCCGAGTCTTGCTGAACAAGCCCTAAGAAATTTAATTAACTGCAAGTGTAATTTCCTAGATGCTCTGTATCACAGTATTGACTGCCTCGGTGGCTCAGTTGGTAGTGAAACTGCTTTTTAAGCTTGGGGTGTAGGTTCGATTCTTACCTAGGGCAAACATTAATGTGATAAGCATTTGTGCTTGTTCTATGTCTGGGTGTTAAAATCTATTTAGGTATGTAGTTTAAAAAAAGTATGTAAATCAGTCTTTGGTAGCTATAACCTTTGCTTAGTTTAGGAACCAATGATCATATGTGTTCAAGGGTCTCAAATATTTATTTTGTTTTTTTCTCACTGCCGCAAAGGTGACCATTAGTGACATTTAAAATAGTTTTTTTGCACTATTACAATAAGAAAACACGGAAATATTTTTTCTTACTATATACCTAGTCTTGCCATAAAATATTGTGACTAAGAAAAAACATTTTTTTTCTATTGCAAATTTCATTTATTACTTTTATAGTGTTAGTTTAATACATAAATATAAAACAATTTAAAATATAAAAGCTTATTCGAAGTGGTCTCCATTAGCTGCAATACAGTCCTTTAAACGTTGAGGCCAGTTATCAATAGAAGCACACACTCTTTCCATGGGAAAATTCTTCACTGCCAATCGTATGGATTGTTTTAGGGACTCCAAATTATCATGGCGTTTAGAGCAAGCCATACTCTCTAAAATTGACCATAAATCATAATCCAGTGGATCAAGATCGGGACTAGACGACGGCCAGCCTTCAGCTCTGATGAAGTCTGAAACGTTCGCTTCCAACCAAGACTGCGTGGACCGAGCTTTATGACCCGGTGCTGAGTCTTGCTGGAAGGACCATACTTGGTTCTTGAACATGGTATTGTTAAGGGGCTTAACGACCTTCCCAAAAATGGTATCTTGATACACTTGTGCCGATGTATTGATACCTTTTTCACAAAAATATGACTCAGTAACTCCTTCATAGCTAACACCACAACCAAACCATCACTAAAGTCGGATAATGCCCTCGTTGCACTCTGGCGACTAATTGGGAAGCTTCCTTAGATCTTTGAGCATAAATACTTTAATAACATTTTGTTTGTTAAAATGTTGCACAATTGTAAAAAAAACCTCATCCGTAAAAAAAAAATCTTGTGACTTCCCCTTGCGTACCGCTTCAGTAGTTGTTTCGATTTTACCAACCTATTCTTTTTTAAATTATCAGTTAAGAAATGACCAGTGCGTCTCTTATAGGCTGAAAATCTTAAGTCATCTTTTAAAATACGCGACATGGTTCGAGGTGCTATCTTCATCTGCCGAGATAAAATATTTTGCTTTCGGACAGGATTTCTACGAATTCTTTCCCTTACTGCTTTGACCGCCTTTTTCGTACGAACACTACGTGGACGGCCAGATCTTTTTCTGCCACAAACAGAGGAGGTCTCATTGTACCTATTAATAGCCCGGTACACAAACATTTGACTAAAACCTAGCGTATGGAGAGTTTTGAAAATTGCATTTAGCTCCATACTTACTTTGTGTAATGCAATCACAGCGATTCGGTTCTCTTTATCGCCCCACTCTATTTTAATATCGCAAAATATTGTACAATGTATTGGCGCCAAAATGAGAAAACACAATGAACAATCCTATATAAATGTCAGATTCCAAATTCAAATGTCACATTTTGTTTATTTTTATTGTAACAGTATTTATGGCCAGACTAAGTAATTGCCAACTGAATTGAAAATTGAAACTGTAATTGCCTAGAATTCTAGATTACATCAAATTATATTACTGTGATGTATGTAAAATAAGTAACAAAACAACGTAACCTATTTTAGCTTAGGTTTTTTTATTCCGTCACCAAATTCGCCTCAATTACTGTCTCACTAAGAAACCCATAGTAAAATAATGAAATGAATGAACATAAATAATTCTCAATTTCAGATGTATTTGTACAGAGAAGCCATGAATACACACGGTTAACGTGTGTGATCGGTACATTAAACCAAATCCCCGTGTTTTCCCGTCGCGAGTGGGGCATTCTCGTCGTCGACGACAACAATGTCTCGCGGGAGGCTCTGCGGGCCGCGTTCACAGCCAGATACAAGATATGGCTCACATCCTTTGATATGCAGGTACTCGTATTTTACACATGAAAATGTATAAAAAGACACGATCCAAAAAAACAAGGTCTAGCGTTTCAGGAGTTGACACCCGAATACGTCACTCGTCATCGCCATCGTATCTCTCGAATTTGTTTTTTTTTTTTTTTTTTTTTTTTTTTTCAGTTTTAATCTTGCGATCAGCCCTGCTGGCTATAAGCAGATGTGATGGTGGTGGTTTATGAGTAGGGAGCTACTCCCAGTGGAGTACAGCCCTTTTAATTTTGTAGTCAGTCTGTATGCTGGCTATCCTGGTCAAAGATGTCTCGTCTCTTTTTTAGCCGACGAGTAATTTCTGGGAATGTTAATTGCCCCGCAAGTTGATTTGGATGCTTCAGCAGTCTTGTTTTATACTCTTGGCCATAAGAAGCGACTTCTTCTTTAACTGTTGGCATATCGAGGATTTCGTAAAGCTCTGTTGTTTTGAGAAACCATGGTGCATTTGATGTCTGTCTCAGTATATTGTTCTGCACCCTTTGGATAATCATAAGATTGGTGGTACTTGCAGCGCCCCATAGTTGTATGCCATAAGTCCAGATTGGCTTTAGCATGGTTTTGTAGACAAGAATCTTACTGTCTCGAATTTGTTTTATTAACATAATCCGGTCTTGTTTTTGCATCGATTGACGTCACTGCGTGTCGCTCACGTGACTATTTTTGTCTCGGAACGCGATACCTGGCGGAGTATTTACAATTATTATTTCAAAAAGATAGGTATTTCAATTACTTACACTTACATCTGTTAGATTCTCTAGGTACTATTTATTTTACCAAAAAAAAAAAAAAAAAATTGTCGCGAAATGTTGTGTGCAAAAATGTCTCTAATATTTATTTATTTATTTAATCTGGGTTTGGCCTGCAAGTACAACAAGCCAAGTTAAGTAAGCGTTGTCGTAAAATATAGAATTGCAGTTAAAAATTGGACACGATTAAGTGATACGACCAACAACTCTGTCAAATAAGTCTGTGTTTGGATCAATCCAACCCACAGACCTTATAATTGTTTTTGCTTCTAGATCTGTGATCCAACCAATAATTTCATAAAAAATAGATCTATACATTTGCTTAGCTCGGTCCAATTCTAAAAAGTAACTAACTTGGTATAGGGAAACTTCGAATTATATTTTTTTGGGCTTCATACTAGACTCAATTTTCGTGTGTTCTAATTTCATTGATTAAACCCAAATTTATCGTTCACAGAAACACCTGCAGACATTCTCCTTGATATACAAGTGGTTGTATCCCAAGGACAAATTTATCGTTGAGAACTTCTTAACAGACAAGAAGCCCGCAGCCCTGCTCACAAACAGTGCCAGACTAGATGCTTTCATGGAAGACATCGTTATCAGGCGGAGACATGTCACTGTTCCATTAGAAAAGCCCTCCGTGAGTAAAAAAATCCTATTATGACCCCTTTTATTAATTATTAAACATAACATAACGTCACGCCTTTCCCCCAAGGGGGCTTATAGAGGTGTAATACCACCCATACCCACACTTCCCCGGACGATATTCAGTCCTAAATCCAAGGGATCCAATCAAAAGGGATCCAGTTATGTAGCAGATGACATACAATACATATTCACAAACATTAGGTACTTAAAGTAACACTGGGCTAAGTGTTACTTTTCTCAGTACATTGACATGATAGCTGTTATTATTTTATACATTTTCTACGAGTATACCCTGTGCGTTCAAGCGCACTTTGGCACCTCATAGTAAAGTTTGTGAATATCCTACCAATATCATAAACGCAAAAGTTTGTAAGAATGGAACGGATGGATGGATGGATGTTTGTTACTCTTTCACGCCAGAACGGCTGAACAGATTTGGATGAAATTTGGCACAGAGATAGATTATAGTCTAGAATAGCACATAGGATACTTTTTAGTTATTCATAATTTGATAATTAGTTACAGTATATCACGAGGAGGGTTCATGGATACTAATTTCTGAATAAACGCGAACGAAGTAGCGGGCAACAGCTAGTGGGGAATAATGTCTGTGCAAAAGTCAAGCAAGTACGATAGGTCGAGTGGTTAGCGCTAATGTCAGAGTTTCTAGGCCTCCCTAGGGCCTCGGACATGGCTTGTGCAAACTGTCGATACATATATTGAAACCCATTGCAATATTTCTGAATCAGTACCTACAAGTACAGGCCTTACAGCACATGGTACCTAAGCCCCCTATTATAGATATGTGCCTACAATATATTATAGTTTACTTGTTATAGTTTACCCTCGACTTCGTTCGCCTTTAACATCTAGTAAACTATAATATACAAATAATAGTATCCATAAACCTTCCTCGTAATATACTAATTATCAAATTTCATCAAAATCCGTTCAGTCGTTTAGCCATGAAAAGCCTACAGACAGACAGAGTTACTTTCGACTAGTATGGATAAGAATAGTTAGATTGTCAGTTTTCCCATATATATACATATTTTTAAGTATTACCGATATGCAGTAAAATGTTACATGACATACGATGTGTATTTTGGATCGTCTAAATCTAATGATTTCAAGTTTGTACTAATATTTGAAAATCTTAAAAAGTATTTGAAATCACAGACCTAAAATCTAAGATAATATAATAAGATCTTCCCAGATCTGTATTTGAAATAGACTCAGATTAAAGTCGATCAGGGGCCCTATTCGGAGATTTGAGATTTTCATCTCACCTTTTTTCGTTCTTGTTGCTCTCGTTTGAAACGTCATAGGTGTGAGAGTGACTCAGGTAAAATCTCATCTCATCTCACGCGTAGGAATAGCCCTCCAGGTTATGCAATTTCTAAGCATTATAATGTACATAAATTATATGTATGTAATTATGTATAGCATATCTAACTCTATGGCGCGAATAATACAGATCGGGCGTAAGGCGCAGGCAAGGTCTGTCGCTGTGCCGCTTTAAAACTTGCTCATGTAAAGAAAAAAAAGCACTTCTTCAAAGTCACTTTTGTAAAATTTACAAAAACGAAATGTTTTATTTATATACAAAAGACGCAGCGCAGGCACGCCGCTTTATAGCTTTCGTGTCTGCGTCGCGTTCTCCCCGCACGTTCGGTTGTATGATTCGCTCCTTTTATTTGTTTTTAGTGTGCCACTCCAGCTTATCAAAAAGTAACTAGAAAAAACAAAGACGCCACGGGAAGAAAAATCAAACGGTCGAAACGTCTACCTGATAGTGACCATGACACTAGTGCAGAATCTCAGGAAACTGGTGCACGGAATATATCAGTTGAAGATAATGATAAAAATAAGAGCATTGAAGATTTCCTAGTCAACATAGAAAATGAGGGAGTAATCAAAATGGAAAGCGAAGATATTTATGATAAACTGACAATCGCGTCAAACCGTAACAATGAAGTCACAAATAATTCCATAATTAAATCTAGAGATGTACAAGATATATCTGATGAAATGGACATTGATTCCCAACCTGACTACAATGAAGTTCCTAAAAGTGATTCACCTTCGAGATCAGATACACAGGATGACATCATGGATCTATTAAACAATGATAATGTTGATTCTCAAAGTTTAATTATAAAATATGATAGTGACACTCAAGACTTTGAGTTTGAAAATGAAATTACATCAGATCATTCAGAAATTACCAATGAAATTAATAATATTAGTGAGGATCTTTACTCTACAGACATTGCGAAGAGTGATAATAAAAATGAAAAAGTGAACAATCATGACACGAATGCAAAAGCCAATCTGAATAATAGTGAAAAACTATTTTCAGAAGACATGCCAACAAATAGAGTAAGTGGTAAGATCAAAACAGATGGTGTAAAGTGTAAGATAAATGAGTTAGTAAATAAAATGTTGTAAGCGGAAAAATTAAGACTGATCCTCAATTGAGTATAGAGTTGAAAATGAAAGAAATGGAAGAGCTTGATGTGAAGAAATTCAAAGGATCTTTCTTGGCAGCATGATAAATTTTAACTATTAATTAGTAACTATATGTATGTATTAAAAATGTCTTTAAAATAGGCTAGAGTTTAGGCTTCTGTGAATGTTAAAAGCGTTGGAAAACTGAATGTTATTTATAAAAAAGACAAACATGTCGGCTCTCTTTTGTATCAAATTGTTTTTATTTTTTTTAATAGGTTAAGCGACGTTTTACTCTGTGACATGTCCTATACATAAATTATAAATGTATTTGCATATTGTATCATTAGCTAAGTATAAAAAAGCATTTACGGCATGTACCCATGCTCTGAAGGCCTAGAACTGGACGAAGACGAATTCTTTCCACAGTTTTATCCGCGCTTAGATGTGACAAAGCTAGAATACGGATATGTTTGTCTCTTTCTCGGGGGATAAAAACGGTGGAAAGACAACTTGTCTTCGGCCCGGCCCTGCAGATTTACCTTATTTATAAAAAAATCGTCAAGTGATTTAGTATAAAATAATATCAATTTTTACTATATTTTTAAACAAAAATGCAGTCAGAATGAGAACCACCTCTTGTATTGAAACTTGTCAATATGACATACAATGTCAGTTTGCTAAAATAGTTGTTTACATTTATGTAATGAAGTTTTTGTTGTTAAATGTAATAAATGTAGTAAAACAGTGGTGATAATTTTTTTGATAACTTGATTTCTTCCTATTATTAGCATGATATGTAGCGGAAATGCGAAAGGTGAGATGGATATGTGGCGTAACACAAATGGTAGTCCAGTTATTGTGTCGGAAAAAAGGGTAGAAAATGCAAATGAACCGAGAAAGCCAAATTTTGGATAGGACGTGGTAGTACGTAAATAACCTTGTACAATTTCCGTCATCTTAAAAAAAAAAGGGTTATATTCAGTTTTTTTTACAAACACTCGGTTCTCCGTTGAGATACGAAATTTTTTATGAAATACTTTTTGCTATTTTCACGATCTACAATTAAGGTCCTATATATTTTTCACATATCATGCATCGTTATGATGATATCGATTGAAGAAAACGAAAATTGGAGGAGTTAAATTTGTTTTTTGCTATTATGCTTATCTTTCTTCTCGTGAATGATGTAAAAAAAACACCCTCTCGTTTTTGCGTCGGGGGTTAAAAATGCATCTCGTGACATTTGTCCTAACGAGCTTAGAATTATTATACCCATGATCCAAAAAACAAGGTCTAGCATTCTAGGATCCAATACCAGCCATGTTCAAAATCATTCGAAAAAGTTTCTGATTTCTGACCTGCCGGATCCCACAAATTTCAAACTCAAATTCTTCGAATCTCATTCTAATGAATTTTGGAGTAGTAGAGAATTGAGTATAAATCCGATCGGAAGACTAAATCACGTTTAAAAACTTATAGATACGGACTGAGATTCGATACGATGACCTTTGCCATTAAAGCCATCCATTTTACGTAGGGCAATATTGCGACAATATTTTGAGGGCTACCCTCAATTTCGTAATACGCAGCCATTTCGTAATACATTTCTAACATGGCTGATGATGGTCGGGTTACAGTCTGTAATATTGCCAGTATTCCACTAAAAATATGCTCATATTAGAGCGCCCTTACACAAAAAGGTCGGATTTTGTGTCCTTTGGTGCTAGAGCTATTGAGCGGCGCGCAGATTTGGTTCAAATATCCTATATCCTACAAATCTATAAACGCTTTTAAAAATTACGCTATTAAATAAAGTTTGTAAGAAGGATGGATGGATGTTTGTTACTCTTTCACGCCAGAACGGCTTAACACACCTGGATGAAATCTGGCACAGAGGTAGATTATAGTCTAGAATAACACATAGGATACTTTTGCACCGCGGGTGAAACCGCAGGGCGCAGCTAGTCTTATATAAATTACATGTAAAAATAAAAATGCGTTTCACAGTAACAACTTTATATTTTCTTATTCATATTTAATATCATGTCATTTTTAAGATACATAGGTAAATATTTAATTGAATAGTCGTTGTTCTTAGCACATAAGTACATTATTTATTCATATTTTTTTAAAACAGTTTAATTGCTAGCAAAAGCATTTACTTAATCATGAAATACGTTTTTTTTTGTACAATTTTCTATGTTTATATTATGTATAAACCGCATAAAACTTTTTATTTACAAATATTTATAATAAAATACGTTTTACATAGGTAAACATTGAGACATTTATAATACAGTAATAAGTACATTGAACGATTTTGTCTTAATTACAATAACATGGCACCTAATGTACCCTTAGCATTCAAAAAATGTAGTATAAAATAATATGACAAATAGAATAGAATAGTAATCTTTATTGCATAGATAACAATAAAGATTATTATTCTAGTCTAAAGACAATATTCACATAAGTCACATAAGATAAATAGTCACATAGGTCATAAGAAAAATAAAAATGTATTAAATGTATCAGCGTTATTTGTATTACGGGGCGTAAATAGAAATTCTACTTCTCATACATTCTCCTACCAACTTTTTCAACAGAAGCTTTGAGGTGGTTTGTTTTACCAAAATATTATCCCCTTACTAACAAACGTTGAATAGCCTCGGAATAGTTCTAGTGCTTTTTTCTTTTTCTTTCTTTTCAAATTTTTAACACGATTGAAAAAGACAAAACACTGAATATCTATTACAAAGCTGTGCAACGTTAATCAGTAACCCCTTTCTAATTAAGTAAAAATTAATAGTTATTAAATGAAATGAAACTTATAACATACCTCCGTATGTCATTATAAAGTTTCACTTCACTAAAACTGTACACAATAGTTTAGTATTTTTCTTTTCTAACAAGAAATGCGTCATACTTTATAAAGTCTGACAGAATAAGTCTGTAAAGTAATTAGGTGCCGAGTTATCTAAAACCTAATATTATTATGTGAATGTAACCACGAATGTCTGATAAGTTCAATTTTATTTAAATCTTAACTAAGAGTCACGAAATCATAGAAAATAAAAATTACGAACTAAATTGTTAAGATAGAGAGATTTATATAATCTCAGAAAATACAATTTTAGTGCCATTTTCGTTATTATCACACAACCTTTTTTTAGGAACGTTTTTTAAAACTCGATAATCTCAATAGATAATTATATTTATAATTTCTTTATCGTTGGCAAGTCTCGAATGTTTGTAGAATAGCATGTTCCACAAAAGATAGAGCATGGATCATGATTGTTTTGATAAATCAAATGTCTAATCTACTTTTTGATTCGTCGACTTGTAGAAATGTTACAATTTTGGTATTTACACAATAGGTAGGTACATTATTTTCAACTTAATTAAAAATGTACTATTAAAATATTTTAATGAATTATTGCGTAAGAGTATAGCTTTTATGAACACTGGTAATTTATGTAATACATGTTTTAAGTAGTAGTTTTTTTTTAATTTTATACCTTGAAATCCTTAGATATTACTAACATTTTAAGCCGATAAAAAGTTAGAGCGGGTATAGACACTGCTTTTAAAAAAATATACATGGAAGTCAGTTTTAGATAATAGCTTTACTCCTTGAAGAATTCATAATTTATAAAAGGATCGAAATATCAATAAATCCTATAAAGAATGCAATATCTTTAAAGAAAAGAAATCGCAATAACAATATTAGAACATGCAAAATGCTTGTATGTACTTAGGAATGTTACATTTTGGAAGTCTATTATTTATTTACCACGTACCTACACGAGTTTACATTCTTTACGCCACACTCCCGTCCCGCCAACGCGACGCCTCACTCAGGCCCACCTTCACGACCGAGTGCATCGCGATCGCGGATGTTATCGCGGCGATAGGACGAGTAGCTAAATGCGACCAAAATCTCAACATATCGTTGTGCGACTGCCACATGTTTTCTGTCACCTACCTGAACTCATTTCCGCGATCACGCATCTTTTCTCTGACGGAATAATCATTACTCGTCGCGATGCACTCGCTCTGAGGTGAGGCCTCACCATTACAAATGCTGAGACCATACCATCGATATATGTACTACGTACTGTTTCATCATCCGAACAAACACACACTTTTGTCCACACCAGTGCACTGAAATCCCTGCACCTTGCATTAGTGTGGTCCCGGACCGCGTGCAGTGTGGTTGTTTTAAACGCGAGAAAACTGATCTAGCGCTGCATGTTTTAATGGTTTGGTTACATGACATATTTAATGTTTCAGCGCTGCAGCAAACCTGCGGTCAGCCCAAGGTGGGCAGGCCCACTTCATTAAGTTGCGTAACGTATTTTGTTTGAATCAGGTTCTCTAGTACGTAGTACATACATCTCGTTGGACCACAGTTTGATTGCTAAAAACTATTCTCCTTTTTATCCCTCATAGATAGGTCGCAAATTATCGAGATTTGGAATGTTTTGACGTGACAACGTCTTATAAATTGGTTTGCCGGGTGACACTTCAAGAAACTGCGTTACGCTCCGCTCACGTTATGCGCTCACAATGAGAGCGAGTGAGAGGCACGCGTCCCTTCCACTCGGGCATGGTTAGCCCGCCTAAGAGCGAGAGAGACAGACATAAAAAGTCGTTGTCACGTAAAACTTTCGCCCGTATACCGACTTTACAGGCAACCAATTTTTTTGTGACAATTGTTTATCTAATTATCAAAGCAACATAATATTAGGGTTATCAATTTCATAACGTAGAACTACGACGCTATAAACAAGGCGTAGCGATCAATTTCTCTTCGTCATTTAATTTAAAACGCAAGCTACCTAGAAACATCACAATAATTAGTGAACAGTAATAATTTTGGCGATATCCACATATTATATTATGTACTTGTAAACTAGTATAAATATATACAAAAGATATGTTACAAGTAATACAACAAATTTATTCTAGCTAAGGTATGATAGGTAAGTAGGTATACATAAAAGTTTTGGAAAACCAATTTTATTATCATTCATGGTATCTATTTTATTTTAAAGTTTTTTAAATATAATTAGATTTTATAAGAAAAACTTAAAAATTATGGTGCCACCGGTAGCGGGTCAGAGTACAAATGCACTTCTCAAGCTAACCGAAACAACACGCAAACAAAACACAAGCCTCTTAGCAATAAACGTTGTATAACCTCGGAATAGTTATACAGTATGTTGTCTTTTTCGATAGAGATCAAAAAATTAAAAGAAAGAAAAAGACAAAACATTGTTTACTATTCCTAGGTTATACAAAGTTTTATTGCTAAGGGGGTAATGTATAGTTTATGACCACACGTTAAATGAAATCAAACATTTGTGTGTGACTTTATCTATGAGCGGTCGGTCACGGGTCGGTTAAAGCCGAGTTTGATATACAGTGTTGGATAGTCGAACTTTGAAGTCCGGTTAAAATACACTATAATTGGAAAAGGACAGAAGACTTTTCCCTCACACCTTGCTCGAGCGCAGCGTTTCACAGAAAAATGCTTGCGATTACTCTTATGCGATATCACTCTGTGCTTGGTGGTCCCTCAACATGTTGTTTGTTTTTTTTTTTCGTTCATTTATTATTGGAGAACAGCAAGAAGCAAAAAAGGTTTTATATTCAGAAAAAATAGAGCTGATTTTTACGAACACATCTTGTCAAACGGCTATCATTCACAGGAGCACGAATTTGAATATGAACAGTGGCCCTATACGGAGATTTGAAATTTTCATCTCACGTTTTTTCGTCCTTGTTGCTCTCGTTTGAAACGTCAAAGGTGTGCGAGTGACCAAGATACAATCTCATCTCATCTCACGCGCAGGAATAGCCCCCCAGGAGCATGTGTTTTATTCAAAAACCTGAACTTGTGAGAATTTATTTTATATTTTTTGGGCGCTTTTTTTTTTTGGATGACGCAATATTTAACATAAGCGCGTGTAGTCTTTTCGAGTGCCTAACTGCGTGTGAGTGAGCGGATGCTAGCCAGCATCCTCGCGGTGTACTACTAAGCCAGTTCGCGATGTCAGGTCTAGTATGAAATACATACTATGTCTAACGGTATCTGGTGAGAGGTGAGAGGAGCGCTAGGCCTCGCAGTGCAGGTACTCTGCGACAAAGACTCTGAAGATCTTGTTGAGGTTCTCGATGGTGTTGAAGTCGAGCGCCGGGAGGTCGTCGGCCGCCGTGTGCCACACGCTGGGGAACGGAGACGGGATCACGTGCAGGATGTCCACGTCTGGAAAATAAATATAATAAGAAGTATTAGGCATGGTTTTAAAGACTTAACTTATCTACTTGTGACTCTGTGAGTTGAAGACTTCGCGGCCGGCGTCTGTCCGGCTATTCTTCTCTACAAGTCGCAATTCTTAACTGATTCTCGAGATTTTTTGTGAGCAGGTTCGCTAATTGTTACAGTTTTTTAGTCGATTCAGTTTTTGAGAACTTTTCGAAATGGTAAAAGCAAAAGTTGAAGCACTAACGCTCGCTAGGTCGATAAGTAAGTATTTGCTAACATTATTGATGTCCTTGGGCCCTAGACCAGTTGCATTTGCTCCAATCGCTAACACTTGAACATCGGCTGCTGATTAGACGAAATACGAGCTATACAACGTGACGTTCATAAGTGTATCTTTGATACCTAAATTGAATAAAAACATTTTGACTTTGACTTTGACGTGATCTTATTGTCAACTCGTCCAATTAGCAGCGAACACTCGAGTGTTACCAATTGTAGAAATATATATATTTTTTTATAAATTGATAGGCTTCTGTTTGACCATTACGCCTGATGATAAGCAAGCAGTGATGCGGCCTACGATGGAGCACCCTTGCCTAGAAGAAACCGATTCACTCGAGACTTGAAGACACCCAGATTATAAGCGTCAGGGAACACACTGTGGCAGAGTATTCTACAGTCTGGCAGAGTATTCTACACTCTAGCGATCCAGGGTCGGACTGAGCTGGAAGGGTCCGGGTGGCTCCCCATGCACAAGCCAGGGGCCCGAGACAGGGTGTAGCCTACTTATATCGTCTGGCTTGCAGCATGCTGCCCCGCAAGCCAAGTTCCGAGGGGGGCTCGCGCCGGCTGGCAAATGCCACCCTGACTGTATGGCCTGTCAATTTTTTTAGGTCTGTGTTCTATTGTCTAAAAGGCACCAATAACCTGTCCATAATACCTGTGTAATAATAATCTGTCCGCTCTCAGCGTCCGTAGGTGAAGGTAGTGTCTTAGCTGTGTACATCGTGTCAGTGATCGTTGACACATTTGAATCATGTTCACTTGCCCCGCCTGTAGCCTTGATCATTCGGATGGTGTTAGTTGCGCAAATTGTGCAGTTAATTATTGTTTTTCTTGTGCGAACATAACGGAAAGCAGCTACCGTAAGCTTAGCAAGAGCAGGAGAGCCACCCTACTGTGCCCCACCTGTAAATGCTTGCCCGGGGCTGTCATACCGCCTTCGGCAGGCTCTCCCCTACCGCAACAGATGCCGGCGGCCGCAGCGCCAGCGCCTGCCACCCTGGACCAGGTGCTCCAGGAGCTTCGAGATGGGATGAACGCCATCAATATTCGCCTCGAGCAACTGCCTACTCTGATCCAAGAGGTGAAGGATATGAAGGAGAAGTTCCACCAGTTTGAGAGTACTATGAACTCTAAAGTGACAGCGTTGGAGGCGCGCATTACCACCCTGGAGGCCAGCTGTAAAGACATCGATGATAACTACCCCCAGCTGGAGAATAAAATAACTCGACTAGCCGCCGAGTTCGCGTCCCAGGAGCAACGTGAGCGCATCAATAATGTTGAAATTAAGGGAGTACCGAACAAAAAAAATGAAAACCTCATTTCAATTGTATGCAAACTAGGTGAAACAATTGGGCGATCCATCCTACCCTCCGACATCAACTTCGTGACGAGGGCGCGCTCCTCTACGGACCTTAAGCCTATCATCGTCGGGTTCGTTGGAAGATACACGAAAGAGAACTATGTAGCGGCAGCACGGTCACACAGACCCCTGACGGCGGAAACCCTAGGCTTTGCCGGAGATGCTACCAAGATCTTTGTAAATGATCATTTAACGCGTGAGAACAAGCAGCTTTTAACTAAAACAAAAAAATAGCTCAAGAAATGAACTACAAGTACGTCTGGGTCCAGAATTGCAGGATTCTCGTGAGAAGAAACGATACCTCGCAGATAATTCATGTCCAAAGTGAAGATCAACTTAATAAAATCAAATGACTAAATACCTACATAATATTATTAAGTATTCTTGATCTCGTAAACGATTCTACTAAATGTTTATCTGTCATTGTGTTATTTTATGTGATTAGTAATTGTTCTTATCCTATCTCAAAGCCATATGAATCATATAATAGCTGCTCGTATTTAATTTTTTTATTAATTTCTTTGCTTTTCAGTATTCTCTTGGTCTATCTTAGACTTATAACCTCGCCTCGTCGTAATCTACTTGTTGACATGTTGAAAGTATACTTACAGTCGCATTCTAACAACCTAATTGTTTTCACATCATATGTCGCTACTCATTCTATCGTGCCGGCACGGTGGTGTCGTCGCCGCCGTCGGTGCGCTGAAACTAAACATGAACTCGGCCTCGACTTCGTATGTAAAAGTGGTGAACTTTTTTACTCGAATTCACAAACTGTTTACAAAAACTATTTCACCCTTTTACGAATCACAGAGCGAAGCGGTCGGTATGCACGTTCACACAACATTTTGTTTACTTTTTTGCACTATGTTCTTGATCACAACAACCATCTTTATATTTTTGTGTTTTGTTCGCAAACACCTAACATGGTTCAGCGCTCCACTTACCTAATGATTATCAGTGCACTTTCCGGCCGATTTGCAACTCGGCCGGACTGTGTTTATGGTATTTAACGTCTATTATCAAAATGTTAGGGGTTTGCGAACAAAAGTACAGGATTTTAAACACAGTATATTGTTGTGTAATTATGATGTGATCGTGTTAACCGAAACGTGGCTCTGGGATGGTATTCGGAATGAGGAATTGTTTAGCGACGCGTTCACCGTGTGGCGGCGCGACCGTGACTACGGAGCGCGCGGGCAGGCCCGGGGTGGCGGGGTGCTTATCGCCGCGCGCCGGGAGCTGGCTGCGCGCGCGCGCCCCCAATGGCATTCCACGGCGGAGGATATATGGATCTCGATTGTGTTTAAAGCTACTGATAAGAGTCCACCTATTAATTTGCATATTTGCTGCCTTTATCTTATAAAACAGAACTTAGGCTTGACATTCACGGCTCAGTTAGCAAATTTTAATGAAAATATTCTATCGATTGTGACTAAAAATCCCAATGACAAGTTCCTAGTTATGGGCGATTTTAATCAAAGAGGCATAACTTGGTCTGTTTCCCCGGATCATACATACTTGTTACCAGTAGTCAAGGTTACCGACTGCGATCATTTAGAAATGTTAGATCTCATGAACTTGAATAATTTTAATCAATTCAACCATATTCCCAACATGTTTGATGGAAACATTTTAGACTTAGTACTTGCGAATGATGAAGTGTCGGTATTTCGCTGTTTGGATCCTCTTTTAAAGGAGGACCAGTTCCACCCGGCACTTATCTGTAGGCCTCAGTTTATCTACACGAGTATCCTTACTCCTACTTCTATACCAAAGTTTTTGTACGGCAAAGGTGATTATTTGGCAATTTGCGGTGAGTTAGATAAACAGGACTGGATGTCTTTGCTTGCATGCAATACATTAGATGAGTCGGTCGATTTATTTAATAGGACACTGTCTGAGCTTAGAGATAAATATATTCCGTGTAAATGGGTGCGCCCAGCTCAATACCCGGTGTGGTATTCGCCTGCTCTAATCAAGATACTAAAAGAAAAAAATAAATATCACCGTAAATTCAAAACCTACATGAATGTCTCTGATCATAATTCGTTTAGGGTCTTGCGTGATCGGGTGAAAAGGGTGGAACGTGAGTGTTATCTAAGCTACATTGAAAGAATTGAAGGCTCAATTCGGGAAAACCCGAAAGCTTTTTGGTCATATGTTCAATCAAATAAACAACATAACACCTACCCGTCATCTATGTCATACAAAGGTAAATCTATTGAATCGGGTGGTGGTATCTGCAACGCTTTCGCCGACTTTTTCAACTCGAACTATTTACCATCCTCTTCATGTGCTCCCGAGTCAGCCACTTTCTATCCAGCTGTGGTCGATTCTATAGCTGATGTAAGTTCTATTTCAGTGTCTTCTCCAGTCGTTTTAAAGTTGCTAAAAACCCTAGACTGCAATAAATCAGCTGGGCCCGACGGCTTACATCCCTACCTACTTAGAAACTGTGCAGATAGTTTGATTTGTCCTATTAGTCTCCTATTCAAAAGATCGATTATCACCGGGATAGTGCCAAAAATGTGGAAAACCGTAACGATAACTCCTATTCATAAGAAGGGTTCCAAGCGGGATATCTCAAACTATAGACCGATATCTAAACTTTGTGTTTTGGCTAAGATATTTGAAAGGGTGATCCACGACCAAATTTACACTGCTCTCAGACACTTTTTCACCCCGCAGCAGCACGGTTTTCTCAAAGGCAGATCAACAACATCTAACCTGATCTCGTTCACTGATATGGTGACTGCGGCTATGGATGGTGGAGGGCAGGTCGACGCGATCTATACGGACTATAGCAAAGCTTTCGATCGCATTGATCATTCTATTCTTCTTGCGAAATTAAATGCGGCTGGAATAAGAGGTGATCTGCTAAGGTGGTTCACCTCTTATGTCAACGATCGATGTCAAACTGTAGTCCTAAATGGGTTCGCGTCTGCTCCTTCACCTATCCCGTCCGGTGTCCCCCAAGGATCAATTCTTGGTCCTCTGCTCTTCACCATCTTTATTAATGATATCGGACAATGTTTTCATCACTCACACTTCTTGTTGTTTGCTGACGATATGAAAGTTTATAGGATGGTCAAGGACAGACTAGACTCAGAGTTACTTCAAAGGGATCTTGATAACCTCCATAGATACTGCACGTTGAACAGGCTTGATCTTAACATTCTTAAATGTTGTTGCATCACCTTCAGTAGATCCGCTAGGACTTTCAGTTATGACTACAGAATTAATGGTCAGGCTCTTGAAAGAACTGATTCTGTTGTAGACCTCGGTATCACTCTAGACTCTAAGCTTCTTTTTGACAAACATATTGAAAATGTCTTCGCTAAAGCCATGAAAACTTTAGGCTTCATACTTAGGATTACCAAGGATTTCAAGCTTATTAAAACCCTCAAAATACTGTATTGTTCCTTAGTACGAAGCCAACTTGAGTATGCCTCCCAGGTCTGGAATCCGTGCTATGACAAATATATAAACCTTCTTGAAAAGCCTCAAAGAAAATTCCTACGTTTTATTAATTACAAAGCCAAAATTTCCAACTCCAATTTTGACTACGAAGAAAGTTGCAGGCACCATCATATGTTGCCTCTTCATAAAAGAAGAGAGGCTGCAGACCTCTCCTTTCTGCATAATTTATTATTGAATAAAATCGACTGCTCACCGCTGCTAGCTGAAGTCAAACTTGTCTCGCCATCTCTTTCGACTCGTAAAAGACACCTTTGTCTATATATCCCCCGCCATAGTACAAACTATCGTGGTAATTCTTTCTTCTTGCGTACAGTATCTAACTTTAATTCTAACTTTTCTCAGCATGTTGACTTTTTCTCAATGAGGCAAAATGCATTCAATATTTTAATTAACAACAAGTTTTTCCTAAGTTAGTAGGCAATTATTTAACAAATTTTCTATAATCAAATTTTCATACGGCTTTGTCAGGTTTCTTCATCACTACTGTTATTTTTATTAAGTACTGTTATTATTATTATTATTATTTTTTCATCTACTTATATTAATTCTTAAATTTATAGAATCTTTGTTTGTGTGGTAGGCTTTTATTATTGTTTTTATTTAATTCGTATTTTTTGTATTATTTTTATTTTTTTCTCTGATCTTCCAGTATTATAAATGTTATGTTTCCTTTGCGCGCTAGCACTATTCTTGTTCTTATAAGTGGTGACCTGTATTTGGCCTAACTGTTAATATTTTTGTATGTTTTTTCGTCTAACCAGGCTGTTTGGTCATCCAAATAAAATAAAATAAAATAAAATAACAAAAACAGCTATATTTGAAGTACATAATAGATCTGTCAACTAAATTCTTTATATGTAATTCTGTAATTCTTAATATGTATTTCTTTATATGTAATATGTAATTATTAATATTGAACCTGCCTTCTTAGCTTGGGGGCGTGGGTTCAATTCCCACCTAGGGCAAACATTTATGTGATGGACATTTGTGTTTGTTCTATGTCTGGGTGTTAATATCTATTTAAGTATGTATTTCAAAAATATCTAAGTATGTATATCAGTCTCTGGCAGCCATAGTACTAGCTTTGCTTAGTTTGGGGTCAGGTGACCGTGTGTGGAAGTAAAAAAAAAATTACCTTTTTTGGCTATTATTAGAAACAAACCTCGGTTTTACAACTTTTTAAATATAGGATAAAAATAAACATCAGTCATTATTACGTTTGTCCCTTTGTTCCATTAACCTTGAAAGTTACTTTCACGTTTCTAATATTAGCTCAAGGGCTGAGTTGAAAAAAGGTCGCTATTTAACTCATATAGGTAGGTTACCTACTTGGTTTTATCTGTGGAACCTACTGATAAAAAAAGCAATTTATTTATTTCTAGGAAAACAAACAGCTGTACAAACAAGCCTAAATAAATTAGTACTTATTTATTAATAACAATGCAATACCAAAATATCCCTAGCTAGCTCATAATGCACACATAATAGCACACAGAATTAATAGAAGCATAGGTATTCACAATTTTAAACTCAAATTATTCGAATCACAGTCCATATTCATAAGTTTAAGAATAGCACTGAAGTTAGGTATAATTATCCTTTACGCCATTCACCTGAACCGTGACGTCATTATAATTGTGAAGCCTATTTGCAATGTAAGTCTGTCAGTTTTGGCTTCGCGCAGCACAAGGCCATTGCAGACGTACATACAGTATTTACCTACATACCTATTTGAAATTCATTTAAAAATCGTTCACGCCTCAGTTCTACTCTATGAAAAAAAAACACCTAGCAGAACTGGTGTGCGTGAACTTAGCATATCATGTCCCAGCATATCATAAATAAAAGTGAGTTCTGTTCGCATGCAGTTGAGTTCTATAGTTCCTGATACTTTTTAGCAATAGTTCTGGTGATTTTACCTGAAAATAATTAAACTGAAAATATGAGATGCCAACTTCCCGTAGCATATCATTTTCTGAAAAACACAGAAAAAAAAATTGTTTCATATGCATTCGGTTGAGTTATATAGTTCCTCATACTTTTTTGCGATAGTTCTGTTGATCTAAGGTGCCAAAAAAAAAAAACAATTCATTGAAAAAAAATAATTGAAATATAGGAAATCCTTCTAAAAATTAAAACAAAGCACCCAAAAACGCTGTAAATAACCATTTTCAAGGACTGAGCTTAGAACTATAACACATAACGCGAAATATGCCCAGCACTCACCCATGGGAACCAGCATATCATCGACGTAAGTAAAAAAAAAACCGAAAATCTTGAATAAAAAACTAAAGCGGCCTCAGAAGTTGGAACTATCCGGTTTCGAAGAATTGAGCACTGACTCTATCAGGTGAAAGCCGAAATATGGCCAGAACAATCCCGTGGACGCTAGCATCTCACACCTGTAGAAAAGCACAGGTAATTTGTGAAAAAGCCTTTTCAAAATAAAATCGAGCAGCCTTGGACACTGGCACTAGTCGGATTTGGTAGGATACTTGAGCACGGGGACTATCACAATGAACGAGATATATGCCCAGGACTCACCCGTGGAAACATGAATATCATCATCGACATAAGTGACAAAAGCGAAAATCATATAAATAAATAACTACCAGCCTCAGAAGCTGGAACTATTGTGTTTTGAAGAATTGAGCACTGACTCTATCAGAGGAAAGCCGAAATATGCCCAGAACTATCCCGTGGACGCTAGCATCTCACACCTGTAGAAAAGCACAGGTAATTTGTGAAAAAGCCTTTTCAAAATAAAATCGAGCAGCCTTGGACACTGGCACTAGTCGGATTTGGTAGGATACTTCAGCACTGGGACTATCACAATGAACGAGATATATGCCCAGGACTCACTCGTGGAAACATGAATATCATCATCGACGTAAGTGACAAAACTGAAAATCATATAAATAAACAATTACCAGCCTCAGAAGCTGGAACTATTGGGTTTTAAAGAATTGAGCACTGACTCTATCAGGTGAAAGCCGAAATATGCCCAGAACTATCCCGTGAAGGCTAGCATCTCACACCTGTAGAAAAGCACAGGTAATTTGTGAAAAAGCCTTTTCAAAATAAAATCGAGCAGCCTTGGACACTGGCACTAGTCGGATTTGGTAGGATACTTGAGCACGGGGACTATCACAATGAACGAGATATATGCCCAGGACTCACCCGTGGAAACATGAATATCATCATCGACGTAAGTGACAAAAGCGAAAATCATATAAATAAATAACTACCAGCCTCAGAAGCTGGAACTATTGGGTTTTGAAGAATTGAGCACTGACTCTATCAGAGGAAAGCCGAAATATGCCCAGAACTATCCCGTGAAGGCTAGCATCTCACACCTGTAGAAAAGCACAGGTAATTTGTGAAAAAGCCTTTTCAAAATAAAATCGAGCAGCCGTGGACACTGGCACTAGTCGGATTTGGTAGGATACTTGAGCACTGGGACTATCACAATGAACGAGATATATGCCCAGGACTCACCCGTGGAAACATGAATATCATCATCGACGTAAGTGACAAAAGCGAAAATCATATAAATAAATAACTACCAGATTACAGAATTACAGATGTAAAAATGAAATTCCGTGCGTCAACGAGTACGGCTCGCACTTGGTGTTAGATACTGCTGTAGTCAGCGATCCTGCATATCTAAATAAGGAAAACGTTGTGATTCAAAGATTGAGTTCATTGCCAAAAATCCTAAAAGTTGCTGGCAAGACTTTTATGATAGCTGGTGTCGTGGATTACAGCATAGAAAATGAACATTACGTCACTTATGCATTGACCGGACAATTCTGGTATAAATGTGATGGGCTCCGTAAAAAACGCGAGACAACAAATCCGAGGACCATAATTAGTCCGCATGTAATAATATACGCAACTTGCAGCAATTAATAAAGATATTGACGATTAACAAAATTCGGAAAATACCAGAAAGAAAAAAAAAGTTACTTGTGAACTGGATACCTTACAGCCAGCGTTCGTCCTCCTCTACAAGTCGCATTTCCCAACATTTCCCAACATATATTATGAAATTCGGTATCACGTTCGATAATCATACAGAATTTTGTTTGCCAAGTCAGTTCTTTGGAATTTTTCAAAATGGCAGAGATATATTATGATTTTTTTAAAATAATAAACATATCTCCACCACCTTGAAAAATTCTCCTGACTGATTGACTCCTCAAAATTTCTATTTGATTATCGAACCTAGACGCAACATTTCATGACAATCGGTTAAGAAATGCGACCTGTAGAGAATGACAAAGATCCGGACAGAGATTCGGACTTGACTGATCGAGGTGTCGAAGCAAAAGGAGATGCTTTGCTTGATCGAAAATAACAAAAAAAAATCTAAAACAAAAAAAAAAACAGGAATAAGAAAAAAACGACAAATAAATATTATATGTATTAATTAATAAAAAAAACCTTAAAAATACCAAAAAAACGAAGCCAGTTCTTAACACGTCCACGTCGTTGGCTTTGGGTAATGCTGAGATTAAGAATGAATAAGTACATCATTATTTGCCGACAGAAAACCATGATTTTAAGGCGAGAGTGTTTTATTGATTCCAGACCGTTAGGAAGGATTTCAAATAGAATACTAAGCGGAGCGAGGGATTCAAAGAACTACATTTGCTTCTTAGGTAAAAACTGTGTTTATCACCCTCTATAAGAAAATAAATCAGTGTAACTTACAAAATGTAAGGACAAGAACCAGAACAGAAACGAATAGTGGCAGCGTCTAAGGCTACTCGATTTTATTTTGAAAAGGCTTTTTCACAAATTACCTGTGCTTTTCTACAGGTGTGAGATGCTAGCGTCCACGGGATAGTTCTGGCCATATTTCGGCTTTCCTCTGATAGAGTCAGTGCTCAATTCTTCAAAACCCAATAGTTCCAGCTTCTGAGGCTGGTAGTTATTTATTTATATGATTTTCGCTTTTGTCACTTACGTCGATGATGATATTCATGTTTCCACGGGTGAGTCCTGGGCATATATCTCGTTCATTGTGATAGTCCCAGTGCTGAAGTATCCTACCAAATCCGACTAGTGCCAGTGTCCAAGGCTGCTCGATTTTATTTTGAAAAGGCTTTTTCACAAATTACCTGTGCTTTTCTACAGGTGTGAGATACTAGCCTTCACGGGATAGTTCTGGGCATATTTCGGCTTTCACCTGATAGAGTCAATGCTCAATTCTTCAAAACCCAATAGTTCCAGCTTCTGAGGCTGGTACATATTTATTTATATGATTTTTGGTTTTGGTACTTACGTCGATGATGATATTCATGTTTCCACGGGTTAGTCCTGGGCATATATCTCGTTCATTGTGATAGTCCCAGTGCTCAAGTATCCTACCAAATCTGACTAGTGCCAGTGTCCAAGGCTGCTCGATTTTATTTTGAAAAGGCTTTTTCACAAATTACCTGTGCTTTTCTACAGGTGTGAGATGCTAGCCTTCACGGGATAGTTCTGGCCATATTTCGGCTTTCCTCTGATAGAGTCAGTGCTCAATTCTTCAAAACCCAATAGTTCCAGCTTCTGAGGCTGGTAGTTATTTATTTATATGATTTTCGCTTTTGTCACTTACGTCGATGATGATATTCATGTTTCCACGGGTTAGTCCTGGGCATATATCTCGTTCATTGTGATAGTCCCCGTGCTCAAGTATCCTACCAAATCCGACTAGTGCCAGTGTCCAAGGCTGCTCGATTTTATTTTGAAAAGGCTTTTTCACAAATTACCTGTGCTTTTCTACAGGTGTGAGATGCTAGCCTTCACGGGATAGTTCTGGGCATATTTCGGCTTTCACCTGATAGAGTCAATGCTCAATTCTTCAAAACCCAATAGTTCCAGCTTCTGATGCTGGTAGTTATTTATTTATATGATTTTTGGTTTTGGTACTTACGTCGATGATGATATTCATGTTTCCACGGGTTAGTCCTGGGCATATATCTCGTTCATTGTGATAGTCCCAGTGCTCAAGTATCCTACCTAATCCGACTAGTGCCAGTGTCCAAGGCTGCTCGATTTTATTTTGAAAAGGCTTTTTCACAAATTACCTGTGCTTTTCTACAGGTGTGAGATGCTAGCCTTCACGGGATAGTTCTGGGCATATTTCGGCTTTCCTCTGATAGAGTCAGTGCTCAATTCTTCAAAACCCAATAGTTCCAGCTTCTGAGGCTGGTAGTTATTTATTTATATGATTTTCGCTTTTGTCACTTACGTCGATAATGATATTCATGTTTCCACGGGTGAGTCCTGGGCATATATCTCGTTCATTGTGATAGTCCCCGTGCTCAAGTATCCTACCAAATCCGACTAGTGCCAGTGTCCAAGGCTGCTCGATTTTATTTTGAAAAGGCTTTTTCACAAATTACCTGTGCTTTTCTACAGGTGTGAGATGCTAGCCTTCACGGGATAGTTCTGGGCATATTTCGGCTTTCACCTGATAGAGTCAGTGCTCAATTCTTTAAAACCCAATAGATCCAGCTTCTGAGGCTGGTAATTATTTATTTATATGATTTTCAGTTTTGTCACTTACGTCGATGATGATATTCATGTTTCCACGGGTGAGTCCTGGGCATATATCTCGTTCATTGTGATAGTCCCAGTGCTGAAGTATCCTACCAAATCCGACTAGTGCCAGTGTCCAAGGCTGCTCGATTTTATTTTGAAAAGGCTTTTTCACAAATTACCTGTGCTTTTCTACAGGTGTGAGATGCTAGCGTCCACGGGATAGTTCTGGCCATATTTCGGCTTTCCTCTGATAGAGTCAGTGCTCAATTCTTCAAAACACAATAGTTCCAGCTTCTGAGGCTGGTAGTTATTTATTTATATGATTTTCGCTTTTGTCACTACTTACGTCGATGATGATATTCATGTTTCCACGGGTGAGTCCTGGGCATATATCTCGTTCATTGTGATAGTCCCAGTGCTGAAGTATCCTACCAAATCCGACTAGTGCCAGTGTCCAAGGCTGCTCGATTTTATTTTGAAAAGCCTTTTTCACAAATTACCTGTGCTTTTCTACAGGTGTGAGATGCTAGCGTCCACGGGATAGTTCTGGCCATATTTCGGCTTTCCTCTGATAGAGTCAGTGCTCAATTCTTCAAAACACAATGGTTCCAGCTTCTGAGGCTGGTAGTTATTTATTTATATGATTTTCGCTTTTGTCACTTACGTCGATGATGATATTCATGTTTCCACGGGTTAGTCCTGGGCATATTTCTCGTTCATTGTGATAGTCCCAGTGCTCAAGTATCCTACCAAAACCGACTAGTGCCAGTGTCCAAGGCTGCTCGATTTTACTTTGAAAAGGCTTTTTCACAAATTACCTGTGCTTTTTTACAGGTGTGAGATGCTAGCCTTCACGGGATAGTTCTGGGCATATTTCGGTTTTCACCTGATAGAGTCAGTGCTCAATTCTTCGAAACCGGATAGTTCCAACTTCTGAGGCCGCTTTAGTTTTTTATTCAAGATTTTCGGTTTTTTTTTTTACTTACGTCGATGATATGCTGGTTCCCATGGGTGAGTGCTGGGCATATTTCGCGTTATGTATTATAGTTCTAATGCTCAGTCCTTGAAAATGGTTATTTACAGCGTTTTTGGGTGCTTTGTTTTAATTTTTAGAAGGATTTTCTATATTTCAAGTTTTTTTTTTCAATGAATTGTTTTTTTTTTTTGGCACCTTAGATCAACAGAACTATCGCAAAAAAGTATGAGGAACTATATAACTCAACCGAATGCATATGAAACAATTTTTTTTTCTGTGTTTTTCAGAAAATGATATGCTACGGGAAGTTGGCATCTCATATTTTCAGTTTAATTTTTTTCAGGTAAAATCACCAGAACTATTGCTAAAAAGTATCAGGAACTATAGAACTCAACTGCATGCGAACAGAACTCACTTTTATTTATGATATGCTGGGACATGATATGCTAAGTTCACTGACATGCAGAACTGGTATTCGGCAGTGTATCGTAAGCCCGAAAACATACGGGTAAGCACTTAGCGGCATTTACAGGTCATGACCGCGAGGTCTATTTGCTAGCGGAAAAATATATCGACAAAAACCAACAAACTCTTGGCTTTAAATTTTAAGATCTGTATGAACACATGAAGCTAGCTGCATCTGCCGCTGGCTCATGTCGCTCGCTACGGAAGGCATCATCTACCCACACATACGTTTACGTAACCTGCTTTATTTAGAGTTGAAAATCGTACCTATCGTAGGTATATGATGGTAAAATGAGATCGGCGTCTGGAAATTATTTTATTTGCCGTTTTTATTGTTATTAATTGTAATAAGAACACAAATAAGAATATGTTGCTCGGTTAAACTTTAGAGAACTAATCTGGCTTTATGTATACCTAATAATCAAACAAAAATATATCGTAATTTAAATAAATATATAGTAATCGCTGAAAATTTAGAGAACTACGAGTACGTTCTGATAGTTTTTTAAGAAGATACTTTTTGTTTTGTTTTTTTTTAATTGAGAATAATTTTCAAAATTGTACTTCGGTTAAACTTTGGTTGGTTGTTTCTTCTACCAGCTTTATTTTTTTACATCTGATCATGGTAATTCTTCATTTCGAACTAGGCGCGAAAAAAAAAAAGTTTTTGGTGATTTCGTGTAATACGGGGTCTTAATAAAAAAACAGTAGAAGTTAAAAACCGCAGATTTGTTTACCTACTGGAAAAAATTATATGCGGAAATAGCGAAACCAATTAATAACTTTCGGTTGTGTAACGTAGAACTCAGTTTCATAATGTGAATTAATGTGAGAGGCATTCAAGCGATGTGTGACCATAATGACTTTGTTTCACTCATAGAAGTAAAAAGAAATTGAAACATGAAAGAATAATTTTCAGTAACTTGTCACACATCACACCAAACCTTAATGCCTAGTGGAGCCGAGTCGCCTACAAAATCTCAAACGCATAAGCAGGCATGGTTTAAATGCAAAGCGGATGGTGGATACCAAAAACCGACCAAGTGCGAGTCAGAATCGCGCACGAAGGGTTCCGTATCATTTTGTATAAAAACGACAAAAAAATCATGTCTGTTATATGGGAGACCCTTTAATATTTATTTTGTTTTTAGGTATTTGTTGTTATAGCGGCAACAGAAATTCATCATCTGTCAAAATTTCAACTTTCTAACTATCACGGTTCATGAGATACAGCCTGATGACAGACGGGCAGACAGATATACGGCTGGACGGAGTCTTAGTAAAAGGGTAGTTTTACCCTTTGGGTACGGAACCCTAAAAACATCTAGTAGGTATACTCGTACCTACAGCTAGCTACAATATGAAATAGAATGTTCAATGGGACGCAAAGTTCGAATCACTGTCTCTAGATATTTACCTCCATGATTTAGGCAAGTATCTAAGTTTTTATCGTCCGTATCGGCGCACAACTAGAGCGAATCATAAATTCGCGACCTACAATCTGCATGACGATAGAATGTGACACGGCTTCAAATGAACGTGGACAGCCCTCGGCTTTCTGACGGCCACTTTTTGACGTCTTTGACAATATTAAACCATACACCATACTCTAAAATACAAAATCGTATAATGTCAACAGAGAAGTCCATTTCGCCTCGATATTATGCGATTTTGTATTTTAGGCTCTCGTGATAATTAATCATAATTTATAGTTCTCAAATTAGTAAGTTTATTTAATATTTATTTAACCTTAATTATTATTATTTTTCTTTAGCACACACCATGCCAAATCATAAGTAATGTTATTATTCCATCCAAAGGTTGTCTAGAAGAGATCGCTCTTAAGCGATAAGACCGCCCATGGCGCCTTTGTTTTTGAGTGCTTAGTTTAGATTTATTTGTATTTGGTGTCAATAAAGAGTTTTTATATTGTATTGTAATTTTGCAGTGACGTAAAAAAGTGCGTGAGGATTTTCCCGTTCTGACTGTGCCGAGCTTTAGGGCTATGAGTACGGGTATTGCGATAATCCGCGTTTGAACAACAATCGCCTGTTGGTAAGCGACGTGGTCGCAGATGAAGCACGCACACCCAGAACATAAATGTATACCTATACGCATTAACCTTGAATAGACCAACATTATATCAACAAGCACGTGCAAGCGTTGCAACTTTTATTAATCGGCAGCGGACGTCGGTCGTGACGTGACAAAAAAAGGAAAGGTCACTACTATATTAGACTCTGTAAAATCATCTCTTCTTTACATACTCGTAGTATAAAACCAAGTCACTTTCCGCGGCTGTCTTTTTGTCTGTATGGACATACACATACAGATCTAACTCCACCTAAGTATTATTCAGGGTGGTAAATGAAAGCTGTATTAAACAGTTACAGTGTATTTTTACTTGAAATTGATATGAATTACACACTAAATACAAATTATCTCCACAGCGTCTCGCCTATGTTACGTCCACTGCCAGAATGCCTGTCCGGCCAAATTGCGACCACCCTCAGTTACACGTTTAATCCGCATATCCGTACAACCATTCTTAATAATAGTTCATTCAATAAAATAAGCAAAATTAGAACTGAAATATTATTAATTTGATTTATGAAATGTAAAACAAATACTTATTCAATCTTCCTACTTTTATACATTATTTATCATCTCTTTTCGTGATGCTGTTTTCACCATCAGTTGCATGGCTAATTTTTCTCGAAAGGTTTATAGTATAGGTACCGTGAAAACCTAGAGCGGGTTGCTAGTATTATACTATAACGTCTCCAAATTAGTAATCAATCTGTAGAATTACCATCAATAACGGAATGTCACTTTACAAAAAAATTCAACTTATCAGTACGATAACGTCACGCTATCATAAGACAACCAGTAACTATGTATCAGTAGGTACCTAAAACACACAGAGAAATAACAAACTAATAGCTCGCTTTGGACATACCTCGCACATCTCCACAACCCCTCACGTTTAGCTCATTTACGCACTCAAAAAATTATATTGAGATAAACTACTTGTCTGTAAAAACTTCATGAAGATCCAATCAACGATTTGTACTTTAGTTATCGTTCGACAAACAAATGCCTCGCGGCTCTTAGTAAATTAACCTTAAATGTATCCTCTTTCCTCTCCTCCTAATAATATAAATGCGAAACTGAGTTTGTTCGTATGTTTATTTGTTTGTTACGCTTTCACGGCTCAACTACTCAACCAATCATCATGAAACTTTGCATACACGCTGTCGGGGGAGCAGAAAAGGACATCGAGCACCTTTTACAGTTCCTGTGAGACCATGGGGATCGCGCCGCGGGGCACCGCTAGTAATTCTATAATTTTTAATATGACCGTATTTTGACATCCTACTAATAAAAAAAAAATAGGTACAAAAATTCGTTTTACAAAATTTAAAATGCTCAATGCATTTAGTCTTTACATCTAGCATCTAGCAAACATCAATTTAGCAGTGCTTTGTAAACATAAAACCAATCAGCTATGGTTTTATGAACCTAGTGTATACATTTTCCACTTCCTTCGGGTATTTCCCGGGAGAAAAGTAATGAAATAGGGGTTTCTACAGAATGGGTATTTCATACGTCACAGTTTGCACACGTCCGCAGTACAGGGAACTAGCCGGTAGATTGGAGAGGGAGTAGTTTTGATCGTTTTTCTGAGAAAATTGGTAATTTCCAAAAGAAAGATGAGGTCTATTTTCATCTGAAATTTAAGTTTTCTGTGGCTTATTAGAATTTGCCCACCTTTAATCCCGATAAAATTGTTTTAATTTTGACACATTTCGATTGATCGCACTTACTTAACTGTTAATAAAAAGTTTTTGAGTAATAACTTTTGGTAACAAATTGTAATGTTTAACAAAAAATATGTTTAGAATTTGAGTGACGTGAGTATTGAACATTATCTGTGTTTGATGTCATCATGAACGGGAATTACCTAAGGTCACTGACGTTGAAAGATCAATCAAAACAAAACAAACTACCTATTATATTATGTATAGATAAATAAATAAAACATTTTTATACCTACTACGAGTAAGTACTTTAAGTGTGCTTTCTGTACTTTATCTGGGGCCTAGGAAATAAAACATTTGAAATCATTTTTAAAATAAGTTACAAAGTTAATTAGATATTTTATAGTGTTGACTTTAAAAACATGCTAGCATATTTTGTGGACCACTTTCTTATTTAGTCTTAAGGCGGGGTTATCCCATTTTAAAGGCCTGTTAACCCAGTTGATCACTAGGCGAAGCTTATACGATTGCATATTTTAAAAGTTCGTACCTATTTAGCAGATCACAAAGGTCAATATCAAGGTTACATTTGATAAGAAAAAGTTTCTTAATAATAATTAGCGTTTTCTATTACGATATCATTGACAGCGTTTGATAAATCTTTGTCAGCCTGTACAACATATGTATATTCAAACCAGCACCGCCGTGGTGAAAGCTATACCTACTTCGACAAATGTAGGTACTTAACGTAATCCGAAAAGACATTTTTTAGAAAGAGAAATCCCAGCTTAAAAAATATCTCGCAGACTCTCACGCCATTAGTAAACGAAGTAACGATGGACAACTTTTATTATGATACAAACGTCATAACGCTGAAAATGAAAGTTTACTCGTAGTTTCCTTGCACATGGCTGGACCGGTTTTCAAGGATATATTTGACACGAAGCTGTTCTATTATTTGAAAGTGTGACTTGACCTTAAGTTATATGTCCTTTGCTTCGATTTATTATCTTATATCTTTAAATGAGCAATTCTTGTATATATATATATATATATATAATTGGAATCTCGGAATCGGCTCCAACGATTTTCATACAATTTAGTATATAGGAGGTTTCGGGGGCGATAAATCGATCTAGCTAGGAATCATTTTTAGAAAATGTCATTTTATTCGTGTTTTAACGATAATCAACTTAAACATAAACTTGGAAGAAAAATAACAAAAAGGAGGCGTTTGAGTAGTCTCAACTGAAAAATATGACTCTTCCTGACATCTATTGGCGAATAATAATACTATTTTTTGTGAGCAACTAATTGCTTTAACGACACAACAGCAGATGGCGTTGTTAGGTATCACGAAGTCAATGAGTGTTTGCTTTGAGGTTAGATTAAAATCAATTGCTTATTTTCCAAAAAACACAATTAAAAAAAAAAATACCGAGCAAAGCTCGGTAATCCAGGTACTGTTATATCAACTGAATAACGAAGATATTGTAAATATCGCTCGGGTATAACCTGATAGTGGGCAGAATAACCGACGCAGGATCGAGGTAGAAAAAAAAGGAGAAAGATATATTTATTTTGATACCCAAGATACTACAATGCAAACAATACATTCTTATGTCCAAAACACAAAGAAGATGAAAGATACGGTAAATGAACAAGAGAGAGACAGAGAGGCCAGAAGTGTGATAAAGAAGGTTGTGGTTGTTGATGATGATTACTTGCATTATTTTATTTTTTTTACTTGAAAATTCGTCTTTTTTACAGCAATAAATATTAAGGGTCCCGCGAAGCTCAAAATTTTGTCTATACAAACGCGTTTGTCGAATTTCTTGGAAACTGTTTCATTGTGATGGCATGTACTATTAAATAAACTATATCTACGTTCCTAAGTTCTTGTTTTTTTAAATACGTCCTCAAGACAAATGAGAGCTTTGAAAAATATCCGCATTTGTAAGGTGTCACTTTTGACTAATTTATTGATTGGATAGGCAATCCAAATCAAAAATCCTTTTCCGTATGGACGTTGTCTACATCATTGGCTTTTAAATTAATCCATAATACAAGTTAAATTCTTAGTTATTTAATAATGATTAAATAAATGCGTAAGTGTTAAAAAGATTGAAATTGCAACCTGTCACTCTGTAGATAACTTTTTTTTTTTATGTAGAATAGGTCGGCGTTTGACCACCAACTCGCCTAATCAGGGCCTGATTTACCCACAGGCTAATAAGGCTGAAGCCTAGGGCGCAAGGACCAAGAGGGCGGCGGGCGCGGCGCTGAGCTGACAATGAGACTAGACTTGTTTGTACGTAATAATAACTAATAATAATTGGTAATTTTGGGTAAATAAAATTCCTGCGTGCGCTCTGCTCTGCATGCCCCCGCCCCACCCGCGCCCGGCTGCGGAGGCCGATACAGCCGCGCCAACGGCGCCAAGCACCGCGTTCAAGTTTAAACCGGTTTTTTCGGCTATTTATTATTTCTTACTTTTTCTTTCATTTCGTTTCACACTCCAGAGAGAGTGCGATAGTGGGGTAGGTAGATTGAGTGAGAAAAATAGAGGTAATTAGGTCAGTGAAGAGTTATTGTTATTATTTATGATAGCATAATAATAGGTATGCGTAATTAATTGTTTTTACTAAACAGTTTTCACTACAGATTATTGATAATCGCACGCTCGCCTTTTTCGCGACTTCATTTAGATTGATATTTTTTTTAACGTTTTCGTTAATTTTGTTTGTTTTGTTTTATCGAAAACATAAAATGAGTAGTAATAAGAATACTTCGACTGCAAAAAGCCAAGTGGAGCGGAATATACCTATATATAATATATTATGAGTTTATTTAACGATAAGCGTTACCAATTGCAGCGGTGAAAGATCTTTCTCTGCATTAAAAAGAGTAAAAAATTACTTACGCTCAACTCTTCGCCAGCAGAAACTTGACGCACTTGTTCTATTATTCATTGAGAATGATTTTCCACAAAGTGTTACTTTTGTTAATGTTGTGGAAAGATTCGCCAGCCAGAGAGCAAGAAAAAGGAGTTTTATATATATTTCTTTTTAAACTTGTTGTTTATTTTTAGGATAAAATAAGTAGATTTTTAAAATACGTGTTGGAATCATTTGGTTCCTTTCGTTTACCTACCTCCTGACAGTTTGATTCAAAGATGTTAGGTTACGTAAGCTCTCTTTCTTCTTTATTAGTAATTTAATTAATTGCACCTGAAAAAATGAATGAAAAGAGATAGAACAGGACAGGATGGGGGGCGCATATTCATAGTTAGCCTAGGGCGGTCAGAACTCTAAATCAGGCCCTGAAGGCGTTAAGCGATGTTGTGGTCTAAGATGGAGCACGACGACCTATAAGCTACTTATTCACTCTAGCCTTGAAGTTTTGTGGAGTGAAGAAGTACAAAGACGGCAGTTGAGTGAGGCGCTACAAGTGCGCTACTACTCAGACCCGTCTTCGGAACGGTTACACCGGACTACATCCCGAAACACGACTAGGTCATTTCACGGCATGGCTTGGTCCGGTGGGTGGTAACTAGCCACGGCCGAAGCCTCCCACCAGAGTTTGCTACCCGGTTAGCACTACCCGGGGACCACGTGTAGGGAATCAGAATAGAGTACACTCCTACGGACGTGGGTAGCTCAGCCCCCAAAAACTCGTTTTTCTTTTATATGACGTCATTACCTTCGGTGGCTCTCTTCGTTCGTCGTCTCTTTCTAGACAAAATGGCAATGGAAAACCAAAGCCAATGCGAAGTTAGTTTTTTTTTTATCAAGAATAGGTCTACATTTAACCACCAACTCGCCTGATGTGAAGCGACATTGTGGCCTAGGAATTGTTAAGTGTTCGCCGGACTCTTAACAGTTTTCGTTCAATTTCCGTTAATTCAATTCATTTATTCGGAACGTAAGTAATTAATTAAAACACCTAGTAAACACGTATTCTTATCGTATGCAATTTAACACTTGGAAACGTTACATAAATTCTCAACCTTAAAATTCTTGTCATTTGTAATTTAACACTATAATTCCTTCCATTAAGTAAACCTACGCAAACTTTTCTTATCGTTTGTGATTTTGCTAATTCGAATCCGAATCTTAGCTGAGGCGGTGATTACCAATTTTTAATAATTTTCCAATTTGCATTATGCTTACCGAACTAGCGTGCTAAAATTGGATAGTGTAATGGCTGTTAGACAGTTAGCAATAATTTTTTTATCTATTGCACGGGGTTAGCCTCGCTAAGTTAGCACTTAGCATACTGCAAATTGGGTGTAATGGCCGCTTAACTAATAATATTATAAATGCAAAAGTGAGTCACTTTGTTACGCTTTCACGCCTTAACTACTCAACCAATCGTCCTGAAACGTTGCATACACGTTGTCAGGGGTATAAAAGGACAGAGTAATTCTTATTCCGAAAAAATTACGTTCCTGTGGGACCGCGAATAAAACCGTGGGGCGCAGCTAGTAATTTAAAAATAAAATAAAAGTCTCCCGAAAAACTCGATTCTTCTTCGACAAATTATAGTAGTGGTTATTACCGCTTCATTTTAATATACATAGTATGTACAAGGAAAACAGACGGCTACTATTTTATACAGTGGATAGACGATAAATATTATAAACGCGAAAGTTTGTAAGAATGGATGGATGGATGGCTGTTTGTTACTCTTTCACGCCTAAACCGCTGAATAAATCTGGATGAAATTTGGCACAGGGATAGATTATAGTCTATAATAGCACATAGGATACTTTTTAACCGCGGGGCGCAACTAGTAACGCATAAGACAAAGAAGTTTCCACTTGTAAAAACTCTTATAGTTGCAACTAAAAAACCCTCTAGAAATATGTACTTCATTAAAAATCTCATTTAAATATTAATACAAACGTAAATTTAAAATCATAAAGACATCTTAAACCGGAGCCGGAGCTATACTGAAGCCGCGAACGCCCGCGCCGATGTACGCCGTTCCTATTGGTCAAAAAGTTTTTAACAACCAATAGGAAAACTTTCGCGGGCGTTCGCGGCAATAACCAGGTTCCGACTTAAAAAAATTAGAACACAAGTAAGGTTTTATGTCACTTACTTCTCCTCATGAACGGGACGTGGTCATCTTCTACGAAGGAGCCCGAGCTCCGCAGTCTGAAGTAAGTCTGCTCAGCTTTACCCCTGTCGCGGACAAAACACACATTAGGTAATAACACTACTTTACTCTCTGTTTTAATAACACGTCAGCTACATTACCACTCACCATCCTGCCTTGCAGTCCGCCGTGAAGTAGGAAGTTGCCGGACAGGATGCGACAACATTCACCATCCTGCATAAAGCGGCAATGACGAACAGGATATACGTGCAGGCAGGATGGTGAATGGCTACCTTAATATACTATGGCTTCATAGAGATATGCCTTTGATATGTACAGCTACGCTTATAGCAGGGACCGTGGAAGTACTCCATGACGCAAACATAACTCTTTGGTTACCCCCTTCCTTCAATCTTCGGCCCCCGCTTAATAAGTACCAGTGGCCCTATTCGGAGATTTGAGATTTTCATCTCACCTTTTTTTCGTCCTTGTTGCTCTCGTTAACTCGTTATTAAGGGGGTTAAATGTCATACGATAGGTGTGAGAGTGACCAAGATAAAATCTCATTTCATCTCACGCGTACATAGAAATAGCTCCCCAAGTAGTAAAATAGAAGACCTTTCCAGCCCTTACTTCCGCGGCCCCTGCTTCAAAGTTAAGTATAAGTGCGTCAATTCAACAGCAAACTACCAAAGTTCTGGGGTTAAAATTATCATAGTCTCTATGACCGCTCGAAAAAAAACACATAGGTAGATATATGACTAAAATAATTTTAGTATCAACAATTCGACATACTATTATGCTACTACTACACAATATACGTTTTTGTTTCGACTGTACAGTAAGTAGCGGACTATACGGCGGAGCCGTAGCCGTAGCTCCCAATCGTCGTGACGCTTATTGCGATGATTTTTAGGTTCAGACGCCGACGCTACGCGACCATGAACCCTATTGCGCGGCGATACGATTCACGGTCGCGCAGCATCGCCGGATGAACCTAATCATCATAGCATTTAGCATTAAAATGTCACGGTACGAGCCCTGAGGTCATTAATTTCGGGTGTTATAGTGACGTGGTCACTGTCTCTCCCGTTTGAAAAGTCTTGAGAGTGACGGACAATAAATAATATAAATAAATGAGAATAACTATGTCAATAACGTCAAGCGCAAGAATGTGGCTTTTGACTTTAGCACTGGCGCGTTCAGCTAACATTTTCTAACTCCGTTTAGCTTGTTCAAGTATAATGTAACATCCTTTATAAAGCTGACACCCCAATTTAGATAAATAGTTAGATGGATTGATAGATGGATATACACTAGAAATTACAAACAAAAGAATGACTAAAAACACTAGAACACTAGGAAGGAAGCTTCCAAACAATCGTAACTGGCTTGCCTTAAGAGCTTTTATCGATCTCTTCCAGGTAACTTACTTATTCATATAGTCTATTAGAGGTACGTTTGGGTTCGCCAACATGCACTTCAAGTTTTTGTAGTTGCGAGAATGTGAACGGACGCGGACACAGTTTCCCGAGACCTAATAACGTCAATAAATAACATTATCACCTAATATTTTTGTTCTTAAATCAATTGTGGACTTTTGTCATTATTTTCATGCATCAAACACATGAGCTAAATCATCTTTACTGGTGTACGGCATGCTCTTAAGAAACCCAAGAAAAAGCAGGCGGCTTCTGAAGGTTCTGGAGGTTCCGTACTTCGTAAAAGGGACGATTCCACTAATTATTTTTAATTTGCTACTTGTTAATTAACTGTCTACTTTTGCCACTTCTGGCATACAAAAAAGTGTCCACTTGAGGCAATTCATTAACAATTTAAAAACTATTGTTTATTAGAATCGAGAGAAAGTGACACATGAGAGTGAGTCGTGAAAAACTTTGCATACCCAAGTCACCTCTATGGAAGCTAGTGTCCATATTGTATTTAATACATTACAAACGTCAGTAAAGACTGATTCAAACTTAATGGCACTGTGAAGTGCGCCGCAAGTGAGACTTCGCGGCGTCTTGCCTCTCTGACGCCCGCGCATACCTTCGTTTTCGCTACTGCGCAGTGTTTCGCGCCGAACTTCACAGCCGCCATTTAATTTGAATCAGCCTGTAACTCAGTATGGCCATCCCTGAATTTATACGATGTACACATATCACACACATGATACACAGGACAGACGTTAAGCGAGCATTGTTTAAATTGCTTTCTAGATAAGATAAAGATTAAGATAAATTGCTTCTCACGATGCAATTTCGTATTCAATCTGTTCATTCAACTTGTTGAAGTCGAGATTAGAAGTAGAGATAGATAGTGGGCTTCAAAATGTCTCCTCTTCGTGCAATTTGTCAAATCAACCCAACTTGAATCAACAAATTGAACTCGAAATTGCATCGTGCAATTTTACCTCCTTAGCAATAAATGTTGTATAGTGTCAGAACAGTTATACAGTGTGTCTTCTGTTTCTTTTAAATTTTTGAACTCGATCGAATAGGCAAAGGACTGTGTAGCTAATTTGAGGCTATACAACGTTTATTGCTAAGGGGGTAATGTATGTCTTGTTGTACGTCTGTGTGTCCTTTTAGTTTTATTGTTGGGGGCGTGGGTTCGATTCCCACCTAGGGCAAACATTTATGCGATGAACATTTGTGTTTGTTCTATGTCTGGGTGTTAATATGTATTTAAGTATGTATTTAAAAATATCTAAGTATTTATATCAGTCTCTGGCAGCCATAGTACAAGCTTTGCTTAGTTTGGGGTCAGGCGACCGTGTGTGGAAGTGTCCCAAATTTATTTTTATTTATTTATTGTTGTCGTGCATATAGTTGAAGTTTAATTTCGGACACAGCCGAATAAGTAAAGTCTTATTTAATATCAAAATCTAAAGCCTCGGCATACTCTCGGCGAGACACCCGAGAAGCATGAATGTGAGGGATCTCTAAATCTCTGAGCCTCGACGAGATTTCTCACTATGAGTCTATAGGGGTACTTTTTTTTATCTTGTAAATGTTAGTTACCAACTGATGTTTTGCTTGACTGAGTGAGAGCGCTACTATCGCAAGTATGTACTATTTCAATTATTTAAATTCCCCAACATTCACAGCTACCTGATTACGATATGTACTCGTATGCTAAAGTTTGCGTGATGTGCACGTAACACCCGTGTTAGTAATGACGTCACTCTAGCTGGGTGTAAGCTAGAATTATATGATTACACTTTTATTACATTGAGTTCCGTAATGGACGTGAATTTAATGTAGATTATGTTATCTTTTTAGTCCTCGAGAGCTCCGATTGGTATGAGGAACGGAAAGTTTTTAAGCTGCATAATTCGTACCTACTAGTGGCTCGGTGAGGTGTAGATCTCGCGACCGACGTCAATCTCCCCTACAGGTCACATCCCTCAACCGATTCTCGGTTCGACAAAATTTGTTTTTTTTTTTAATTGCCATTTTTGGTTAAAAATGTACCCTTTAGACGAAGACAAAGATCCGGAACTCGGACATACGAAAGCATTTTTGTCGAAACTCAAGAATAGACGCTGAGCCCCCTCGGTCGATAAAACGTCAGATCTGGTACCTATACCTATTTTCTTTATTTATAAATATACGTGATAGTAATACATATCTGCCAGCCCCTAAGGAAAGGACGTGACGATATAAACATACGTACTTGGAGTATCCTTGAAGCTGGTCGAGCTCTGCCAGCCGCTGTTCCGCTGCAGCGAGCCGCACGTACCACTTCTCCGTTGAAGAGAAGTACGAGAAGAAAACTGGGTCCGGAGTACCCAGCAGGTCTAAGAGTACCATCACATCCTGCGTGGAAAGGACACAAATTACATTTTGAATATTTATTTCAAATCTACCTGGGAGTGTTAAAGTATTACATGACGAATTAGGGGGGAGGGGGTGTCTTATAAAACGTTACGATGCGTTACTTTTGAACTACGCGTTACGTAACATTGTTTTTTTTTGTAATCCTTCAGAACGGTCGAACGGTCGGGTAAAGAGATTCTCTCACGCATTTTTAAAACATATTTTTTCTAAAAAATGGGCTTACATGGCAGGACATTAGGACTTGCGTTACGTAATACTTGAACGCTCCCAATTAGTGGTGTAAATAGACCTCACATTGGAGGCCTTATTTTCTAAAACTGACTGGAAAATCAGAGTTGGTTTAATTTTGCCACTTGGAGCGTACCGATTCCGATTGCCCATTACTTAGAGGATAAGGTCAGCTTTCAACTGGCCTGGGTCTAGGCCGCAGTTGTAGATGAGAGCACTATTACTTGAGTGGAAGATAAAGAAATTATAAGTACTTGGGAAAAATTGAATTTCCCTGGTCGTAAGAATTTGCAGGTTTTGATTAGCTTAGAAATATACGGTGGTGAATTTCAAAATACTTTTAGTTCCGTTCAACGACTTTTGGTCAGTAAAGTGTAGTCAGCAAAAAAGACTAGCAATCAATCAGAACTGGTCTTTGTACTTTTGGTAATTGAATTTCCTAATTTGACTTCTAATTAATAATGGTCCAAAGCACCTCCAAACAAACCAAAACTGATGCCGTAACTAATGTATTATCTAGCAGTCTGTCTCTTAATTGTAATAATGAGCATATATTGGTAAAATTTGCATACTATTTTCCATAAATGAATATGAATATTTAGTTCGTTAACGTCACACTGTCAAGACGAGACGAGATGAGTCGACTACGTAATAAGGTCACGTATTCACTAGAGACTAAACAAGTGACAGAGACGTCGTAAAACAGCATCGATGACGCAATGAGATGGGCTGTGTGGGCATTGCTATAGCTATTTGATTGCATGTTGTATCTCATATGAAACATACTATGCTATGACTGCCTCGATGGCTCAGTTGGTAGTGAACCTGCCTTCTGAGCTTGGGACCGTAGGTTCGATTCCCACCTAGGGCAAACATTTATGTGATGAACATTTGTGCTTGTTCTATGTCTGCATGTTAATATCTATATAAGTATGTATTTAAAATATATCTGTATGTATGTCAGTCTTTGGCAGCCATAGTACAAGTTATGCTTAGTTTGGGGTTAGACGACAGTGTGTGCAAGTGTCCCGTATATTTATGTAGAAAAGAGCCTGGTCTTAGCGCCCCGGGGAAATGATCCTGCCCACGGCTCTATTTGTGTAATACCGCGGCCACACTTGAATATGTAAATTAAATTAATGTAAATCTGTAAATTAATGTACTTAATTGATAAAAAAAATGTTCCCAGGAAGTTTACTAGCTACCGCCACTCAGGGTATCCTACCGCGGTGGCTAGTGACCCTAGTTAAAGTTTCCTTTTTATTTGTAATTTTTTTTAAATGATTGTAATGTGTAATGTAATGATTGTAATGTAGCCAGAAATAAATTTATCTTTTTATCTTTTATTAGTCATATTCGCAATTTTGAAAAATTGTGTATGAATGCGATGATGATGTAGAGGAGGACAGAATGCCTGCCGCCAGTTCTACAGCTCATAGAGCCTTTCGTTATCATAGTAGGGTAACGAATTGTTATTATTAGAAGGCCTGAACCGTCCGTCTGACCTATTTTTTCTGACTTTCAGCGTTTTTTAATTCATTCACCGATAGAGCATGAACCGTGTGACTGATAAACTAATTTAATAAGTTCGATGTAAGAACCGAGCTCGGAAGGTTAAAGTAATTGCGTAAAGGCCACGTAGAGACAGTAAATGTGGAAGTGATATGCAGAATAGTATTATTTTGAGAGAGGAACTTTTATCGTAATAGTATGTGGGTGGACTATTTCACACTAATATGATAAATATTATAAATATTAGAGTGTGATAGTGATAGTGTGATTTAAGACTTTGTATTTCGGAGATTAGGTACTACCCCGTTACCCCTTAAAAATAAACTTTAAATCTAGCAAATTTAAAACTTTAATCAGGTACTTTATCTCGTTAGAATATTAGGCGAAAGTTTGTAAGTTGTTTGTTAATTCTTCTCTTCGCGGTAAAACGTACGGCGGATTTCAATAAAATTTGGAACGGAGGTGGTTTATACCATACATTAGCACAGGCTTTTTTTTTAACCATGGGTAGAACTGCGAGGCGCAATAAGTTAAATAAATAAAACTACGTACACTATAACGTGTAACTATTGGAGTTATCAATAAAATCAAACAAAAAAACAAAATCAAAATCGGATCATCCATTCTGGAGATACACACATACACACACACACGAACCCCCGCACACACACGAACCCCCGCACACACACGAACCCCCGCACACACATATCACACGCGCGCGCGCTCACAGCACGTCAAACTCATAACACCCCGTCGTTTTTACGTCGGGGGTTAAAAAGAAAAGAAAAACAAACGCAATTTACACACACACACATGATCGGTTCCTTTTCCTATTTATAACGTACTGGGGCCGAGTTCAGGGTAGGTAGGATCGCGTTGCAATCGGCTCCCGGCGACGGTAAAGTTCACGGACTTCAGTGTAGGAACTAGAATCGAATAGCAAACGGCCCCCGGCGGCAGTAAACGTTCGCCTTTCTTTGTAAACCTGAAACCCTGAGAGCAGCGCTTCTATTTTCCTCGCCTGTTAGTAACTACGTAACTACAAAGGGTTATCCGAGCTGTAATATCGTATAAGCAAATATGAGTAGCCTCATGTATTCTGTAGAAATGTAGGCCAGCCATTGATTTTTTAAAGCTTTTATATTTCGCGCCGGATTTACTATAGGACAAGAATAGGCTCTATATACTCGTAAATTTAAAGAAATTTGCAAATGTACCAACTGTAATGTTGCAATTGAAATATTATCCCCTCGTGTGTAAGTAGCTCATTAATTTAAGTGACGTTAAATTCAAATTCAACTTATGGCGCAAATTACACAGGCCGGACATAAGGCGAAGATGAGACGCAGACAACTGCGTCTCATCCTCTATTTGAAAATTCTGGTCACTATGAATAATGACCGGTATGTATAGGCAGAATGACTTGGATCGACAACGTTGCCTACTTACGTAGAACGTTGCCTAGCCTAGTCATTTAAGTAGGGGAGGTTTCGGGTAGTTTTAAAAAAAAACCCAAACCAATCCAAGTTCTAACCTCACCAATCCAAGTCGGATTTGCTCTGATAAAGGAGTCGGGCAGGAGAGACGCTCTTTGTCATTATTTATTATAATGACCGGTCCATATTAATATTGAGGATCAAGTTGCCCGTAACATATATTACGGTCATTATCGTAACATATAATCAGTCAAATCAGTATTTTTTTTATTTAGGAAATTGACGTGTGTTGAACTATACACAAGCGCAGGTACGCCACTTCAGGTTTCACGCCTGAACCGTATCCGCGAAGCATCCTCGCCTTACATACGGCCTGTATAATTTGTGCCTAGAGTATTTAAATTTAAAGTACGTGTTACGGAACCCTAACATCTACGTGTCGACATACTCTTGGTAACATATTATAAATCGTAATCGAAGGTAACCATACTAATAACACAGCACTGATTATAATGCATTAGTGTTACAAGATAAACGGTTCGGTAATAGCCTTAATGGCTCAGTTTCATTAGTCGATAACTCGGTCGTTACCCTGCATGCGGGGAGTCCTCGCATGTCGTGTAACGACAAATGAAAGTTTGACGTTTACACCTCGGTCGACATTTAGCGGAAATTGGCAAGGAGGGAGAAAGATCGAATTGGCATTGGCAAGCAGCCTTGACCAATGACATGTGAGAACGGAAAATCTTTCGGGCACCGCACGCGGGCTCTATCGACTAATGACGACTGCTCTCGCATGCGGCTATGACATGCGAGAGTTTGCATCTCAAGCGCGGGCCCCCACGACTAATAAAAATAAACCCCAGATAATAAAAAAATAAAATAACCTATGAGAGCCAATCAACTCGAGAAATAAGGGGAAATATTTCCTCTTATTTCTTTCTTTCTATTTTGTTAATTGGATGGCGATCTACGCGTCTTTAATGCTTATCAGTTATAGTTAACGCAATTATGCGGAGCACGTGAAAATGGCGGTCAAGCGGGAAATCACATGGTCAAATATAATTTATTATACCTAAATACCTACTCAGATTTTAAATTAATCGAGAATAACACATGAAAGATAACCAAGGGTCAAGCTAAATAAAACCAAATGAATTTAAAAAAATAAAACCCTGTATCATAGATGTATACAAACCTGTATACAATGAATTAATGATTCACTTACCATCCTCTGTAAATGATTAGCACCATCCTTGTATGTCTGCCCCTCCCAAAGCTTAGCTAGATGCCGAGCACCATAGATGGAGTCCTTAGGCCCCCACTGTCTGAACGCCTCCTCACCATCAAAGAATATGAACATGAGACTGAGCCGGTTCTGCTTCAGTGGCTCGAGTTGGCGAGACATTACTTGAGCCAGATTGATCAACATGGAACAAGGTACTGCGGAGTCAATTGCACCTAGTAAAAAAAAAAACATTTACACATGTCATCATAAACTCAATTGATGAATCTCCATCCTAAGGTGGCTGGGCAGAAACATCTTTAAGAATAAAATCCCTAGTTGTAGGTAAGTTTAAAGTGTTTTTATCCTTTTGTTTTATAATTTTTGGTATGAACAAACTGACCATTTAATATGGTTGTATTAAATAGTTGTTGGACACTGGCAAAGAATGACTGTTGCATTTATAAAATCTACTACTTATCAGAATTTGAAGGCAGCCAAATGCAAGTTTACCAATGAGAAAAATTAAATACAATAAGTTAAAGAAAAATGGTACATACCCACAAATACATGTTCTCTTGTGTATTTACTGTCCCAGTGACAAGCCAAGACAAGATATCTGTCTGCATTAGGGTTTAGCTTTGTTATAATGTTTCTGAACTTTAGCTGGCCAAAGATTGGAGTCTGATCGGTAAACTCATTCTCCGTGACATCCCAACCTAACTCTCGGAACTGACTAACAATATAATCACCAACTTTTTTGTGGTTGGGTGTGCCTACTACTCTTGGTATAAGAATGTTGTCCAGTACATTTCGAAACCTTGTAGGGTCGGCCAACTGTGCTAAGTCTTTGATGTTCTTGTCTGTCAAATCTTGTGCTTCATGAAAGTTCTGCAAAAGTAAATTACTGGTATAGATGACCTTAAAATTGAAGACTTAAATAATCATGTGACAATTTTCTAATGCCTTGCAATGTAAATTAATGAACTAGACACTAGGACATGATAGAGTTTAAAGACAGAAACAAACCCCTTGCTAAAACATTTGTGAAAGAAAAAATCTCTGTAAAAGTGTAAATCAACATTACATTTACACAATTACTGATCTAACTATGTAACTATGGTCTTTACAGATTCTAGGTAACATCTTCCTATAGTGTCTACAACAAACTAATAATGGTTCACCAACTGTTAGGATAGGCCTTTGTTATTTCAGCTAGCTAATTAATGCCGAAGGGCCCCCTGTCATTTCAGCTAGCTAATTAAGTAATAATAATAATGGCCCCTGTCATTAATTCGGCTAGTCAATAATTTAATAAGCCTGTGTACCAATACGGTGGTTGTGAGACGTCCAGTGACACTGTTCGAGAAATCTTAATAAAAATCTAGGGAAATACGAACAGCAGACAGCCATAAACATAGCACTTTCGTTCGCTTAGCGACCGAACGACTTCGAACTGTGAACTCTCGTTATAGAGCACTGTATTCCTTGTGTGAATCAATGGTTTAATATTCACGTTTCTGCAGCACCGAATACAAGTATTCTGAGATCGTAATATAATTATGAAATGCAACAGTTACAACACCCTATGTATTACGAAGTATTCTGTGCATGCAACAAAACAAAAGTACCCATAAAAATAGATAATTTAAAAACATACATACCTTTTCCTGATAAAATTTTAATACATCACTTTTTTTTACACCAATTTTAGTGTTTACATAGGCAACACATAGGCTTGCTATCACTAAATACACGATTGTTCTATTCATTTTGCCGCTTAAAGATTAGCACCAACTTATTTTAATGTCACGTTTCCGAAACCAAACTCCAACAAAACCAAAACAAACCCTTCCTTTATCTAGGAGAGGCTCCGTCCGTGTGCCGTACCGCGGCCGTCCGTCTGTGCCGTACGTGACCAATTAATGAGCTAAAAAGTTATGTCAAAAAAGTACTGCCAGCATGCTTTTTTAAAAGTTAGCCAAATTGGCGTTCTTGCACTTGCCGACACGGCTTGGCCCGGCCCGACCCTACACGACAGTCGGGGACGCAAAAATGTATGCAAATAAATGGCTCATTTAACCATCCACCGGCTCGAACCGATGTCATGACACAGATTAGATAAATACCTAGTTACTACGCCGCTTCCCACGCGGTGCCGACCCATAGTAGAAACAAACAAGTATGCTATCTTAACAGAGCGGTATATCACGCGGTTTGTAGTGTTCGCGCCTGGGGGGGCTATTCGTGTGCGTGAGATGAGATGAGATTTTATCTTGGTCACTCTCACACCTATGACCTTTCAAACGAGAGCAACAAGGACGAGAATAGGCGAGATGAAAATCTTAAATCTCCGAATAGGGTCCCAGTTCACACGATCCACGGTACGCTCGCAAAGATTGGTTAATTAAGAAATGTAGGTAAATGATTCAAGGTGGGCCAAAAGAAATCACCCTATTGGAAGATGCTCTTATTTTTGCAAATGGCCAATGTCAAATCTGTTTTGACATTTGTGAACTAGACAGATGTAGAATACAAGTGAACAAGCCTAGGAGCGATACACTCCCCAAGAACGCGGAATAATCGTGTCTGTAATGGACCAAAATCATAATGAGCGATGGCTCATTTCCACCTCAGCGGGTCCGTGAACAAGCAAAACTATCACTTCTGGGGCACCAAAATTCCACGAGTGATGCACGAGGAGCCAATACACCCGCTCAAAGTGACTGCATGGTGCGCTGTATACGCTGGAGGAGTCATCGGGCCATTTTTTTTTTTTGAGGACGCCGCTGGTCAAACGACGACAGTTTACGATGCGCGTTATAAGACCATGTTAACCAAGTTTTTTCTGCCGGGCTGGACTTAGGACTGGAGGAAATGTGGTTCCAACAGGACGGAGCAACGGCACACACTACGCGAGCCACAACCGATATTCTGAAAGCGAAGTTCCCGGTCACCTCATCTCTCGTTTTGGCGATTTACACTGGCCCGCAAGATCGCCCGATTTAACCGTTCCAGACTTTTTCGTGGGGTTTTTTGAAGTCCCGTGTTTACGTGAATAAGTTCCAGACTCTGGAAGCTCTCAAGAACAACATTCGACACGAGTGCGAGAATCTGTCGCTTGAAGTTCTCGCCGAAGTGATGAAAAATGCCATAAAACGAGCCTGTATAGTAATCAATTGTGACGGCGCGGCGCCCATTTGGCCGATATCACCTTCTTGACTTGACCAATAAAATTCTAAAGGTTCAAATAAACATAAGTCAAAAAACAGAATCGAAGTTTTTTATTTAGAAAAAAATGAGAGCCAAACGACATCGGATGACTTCTTTTGGCCCACCTACTAGAAACATTAGGAAACGTGACTTATGAATATAATAAATACATTTTGGGTTGAATCGAAGTTTTTAGGGACTGAATTTCGTTCGGCGAAGTGTGGATGTTGTATTACACCTCTGCCAGCCCCTTCAGGGTAACGGCGTGACTTTATGTATAATAATAAATATAATAATTACATTCGGTGACTTGAGTTCATGTTAGCCCAGCAACAGCACTAGCGCGGCGGCGCAGTGGAAAAGTGTAGCCACGGCGCCGCGCTCCATGCTGTGTCGTGTTGGGCCGGGCCGGACTGACAAGTGGAAAAACGACAATATGTCATACATTTCGGCACCACATACATGAAAAATTTTTGTTCTATGTGTTGTACTACCACTTCCATCGTGGACGTTAAATCAAAGTTTCCGCTTTAAAAAAAGAGTGTGTACTTATGTACACGCGTTAGAAGTTATACTTCTTAACCTCAAATCTATAAATGCACTCAAACAGTTTATTCAAATCAGTTTTATCACTAATATTCAATTTAGATAGATATACTAAAAAATAATAAATTATTAGTAAATACTATCACCGTCGTATATGAAATTAATTTAATAAAAACACCAAAATTATTATTTATTTATTCACTGTTTAATTGTACTCTTACGAAACACGTGTTCTAAATATAAAAATACTAGAATATACAACTTGAACATGGTTATCAATTTTCATGCCACCTAGAACTAACTTCACGATATAGAATTTAGGTGTCGGTGTGCGCGCGCATCGTAAAAATTCACTCTTATCATTTTTCAGACGGCGCGGGGCGGGCGGGTTGATATGCCGGCTTCCACAGAAAAATGTTTAAACCCCCAATTGTAAAAATTAAAAGCTGATTTGGTTAAAACTTTTACAAATGGCACCACTGGACACCAGCTCTCAGTTGTCGGGAGTTTTGGCGGGAACCGAAAAGATGGTGTCGTGTTTTTGTATTATTTTCTAAAACTTGTGATTCTTCGAGTGTTAAAGTGTAATAATGGTGGATTATTAACGTTTACCGGTTCGTCAACGTGCACGAGTGTGGGCAAATGATACAAACATCGCGAAACGCGATTTTTCGTGTTCTCTACAAAACTTCACTTAAAGTTTCAGTAAAGTATCCATAACTTTACTGGAATGGGGAAAGGGGAGGGATTCATCGTCTTCATCATCACCTCATCATCATCATCATCCCATCATCTGTTACTGAAGAAAAAATTATTACTAAGAATCCGACTGAAGGACGAGTATCCATGGTCATGAAAAATTAAAAAAAAAAAAAAAAGCTCTCAGTTGTCACTTTGTCAGTGAAACTGACATTTCGTTTGACACTTTACATTCTTTACAAAGCAACCGAAGATTGACGTCATTCAAGACCATGACGTCGAGCCAGAAGTGTGAGATGTCAATGGGACTGTCTGTGTTTGTCCAACTCCAACACTCCCTTGTGGGAGTTGTGGGCCGTAGGCGTAGCGTCAGTAGGGTTCTGTGAGAGGCGTAGCGTAGGCCCAACTAAACCGTGGGTAGAAATTGCAAAGGGCTTAGGGATTCATTCAAGCTTAGTAAGAATATTAAGTAATAAATGGGTCTTGTTAAAAACAATTTAATAAATGTTTATCATTGATACACATGTTCCATTGTACACACATATGTAAAATCTATGAGACCTATCTCAGCCTCAGATCAACCTAGGGGAAAAAATGGAACACTGCGTTATATCTCGCTGAAACCACTTCTTTTTAAATGTGTGTGCGTGGTAATGTTGCCATGAAAAACATTTACAATTGCACGAAAACTAATATTAATTCCTAAACTCCACGTTAGCCATTTCCGCTCCAATTTACCACCTTAGAAGATTTAATATTTTAAAACTGCACATATTTGTAAGAGTTTAATGTTACGAATTTTTAAAAAGAACCTCATAATGTAGTCCTGGCCACACTTTTATAAAGCACTGTGTATATTTAAGTACACGAAATTATACCGTAGACCAATGCAGATAATGTCGAGGTAAGAATGAACAAGCGAGTAGCGTACCTCGTTTTTTTGCGTCAATGTTGCGTGTGTGTACATGTACGACAGTAGCGTAGTTTTTCAATGGTTTATGGCTTCACTTAGATCATACGCCGTGCGCCATCTTATCATTATATTTTATTTCATTCGCTTTTATTACCTTGACATGTTTTATTTTTATTCGATGTGATTAATTTAATTTGTTATTTTTTTTTTTTTTAGTTTTCTTTGATCAGATTAATTAGTTTTTGGTTTATTTTGACTGTATTGTAAATAGTTATTATCATTAGCGTAAGTCGGGTAACTGGTGCTAGTTGAATAAATAAATAAATATATCTTATTCTCTAGGTTGATCTGAGATCTCACCGTGGTTTTTTAAAAATTATTTTTACTTATGTAAGTATATCGCATTGGCATATCACCGAAGTTCACAGGACAAAAACTAAATCCGCGTTTCTTCAAATCGCTCGTTTGCGTTTTAGCAAATTTATAAAACTTGAAGATCACAGTCGTGGTTCTCAATCCAATGCATATAGGTAATGATTATATGTATAAAATGTTTTCAGGAGCCCCTGGCTATCGACCGTCAAAATACTATTTATATGTGGAATTTACAGATTTGCAATACAGTAGAAGTATAGTACAGTTAGAAGTATTATTATATTGTAGGTATCGGAAGTCTGTGGTGGAATCAGAACTTTCCTGCGCACATCATCCCAAGGGAAGTATATATTAATAATGTCTATTATGGGTTTATAGGTATATTATTGAATAAACTAAATATAGGTATTATATTTTATTAACATGTTTCATAAAGCTTATCAATATTGTAAGCATAAGTTTCTATTTTATACAACATTTATTTTATAAAATTACAAGTATTCATTACCTATACGTAGGAAAGTTCTATATGTCTCGATAAGTATCTACTTACATAAAAGTTACAGTTCTTACCCGACTGCGCAAGAAGGAGGGCTATGTTTTTTTTCCTATTACGATAACAGAAGGTATTTAGTATTCACCTACATACGATTCATAACGTCAACTGGCTACAAGTGATTAAAGTAGATACGTCGTTTTTCACATCGTCAACAACCCTCACACAGGAGTGCGGGCGCACCGAGCTCAGTCAACACGTTTCACAAATATGAGACGACCGGGCTCCCGCTGCCCTTGGAGAAGAGCCGCCGCTTTAGATACTTCTTGAGCTTGTTGTCGAAGCCGACGCTGCGGCGCAGGCGGTGCTGCACCACGTGCAGCTGCGCCTCGCCGCCCACGCGCACGGCCAGCGCGCGGCGCGGGTACACGCGCGACGAGAACACCACCTCGCCCTCGCCCATGTACACCTCCACCGAGCTGCGGTCCACGAAGATGCGCCAGTAGAGCGCGCCGTCCGCCGTCCAGTCGGCGCGCCGCTCGCCGTCCACGCCGCCGCGGTCCACCGTGACGCGCCGCATCTGCGACCAGTAGGCGACCGTGTAGCGCCGCCGGCCGCCCCACTCGAGGCTGATGGCCGCGTCGAACATGGTCGAGGTGGCGTTCACCTCCAGCTCGAAGGCGCGCACGCCCGCGTAGAAGGCCTCGCCCGGCGAGTACCACGCGTCCTCCAGCGTCTCGACGCGCAGCAGCTGCACCTCGCGCGCCGGCGGCGTCACGAGCCGGCCGTGCACGCCCATCTCCACCTCGCGCACCAGCGTCATGCAGCCCGCCCAGCCCTCGTCCGACTCGAGGAACTCGCTCTCCCACATGCCGAGCCAGGCGATCAGCAGCCGGCGCCCGTCCTGCGCCTGCATAGTCTTGGCCGCGTAGAAGTCGTGCCCGTAGTCGAGCTCGGTGAACGTGGCCGTGGACACCTCGAGCCGGTCGAAGTGCGCGCGGCGCACGTTGAAGTGCCCCAGCACGTAGCCAGTCTGATGCAGGTTGCGGAAGCGGAAGCCGTCCGAGTGCACGCCTCGCGCCGACACGATGACCGCGGCCAGGCCGTCGATCTCGAAGGCGTCCGGGCTCTCCCACAGGTGGCCGAAGTCCCCGGCGGAGGACGCGAGGGTCGCGTTGAACTGCCAGCTGTAGAGGTCGGGCGAGGTGTAGAGCACGAGCTGGCCGCGCCCGGCGACCGACGCGCCCGCCAGCATGTACCAGGTGCTCTCGAACTTCCACACCTTGGGGTTGCGGAAGTCGGAGGCGCCGGGCGGCGGCACGCGCACGACCGGGTTGTAGAGGTACTTTTGGAAGAGGATACCGTCCGAGGAGATGGCCACGTTCTGCGTCTGGTGCGTGGCGTTGGTGGCTAGCACCTCGCCCGTGTAGAAGACGGCCAGGTGCGAGTTGTAGACGAGCACGGAGCCGGCCAGGCAGCCGTGCCGGTCGTACACGTCGCGCGGCAGCAGCGCCGGCGGGTAGTGCGCCCACTCAACCAGGTCGCGGCTGACGGCGTGGCCCCAGCGCAGCGGGCCCCAGGCGCCGTCGTACGGGTAGTACTGGTAGAACAGGTGGAACCGGTCGTTGTACTGCACGAGGGCCGCCGGGTCGTTGAGCCAGCCGAAGGGCGCGGACACGTGGTATAGCGGCCGGTACTTCTTGCTCAGCCGCGCGGAGTTATGCGTGAGGAACGATGCCACGTGGCTCAGGTCCGTCGGCGGCTCGGCGCCCGCGCCGCTCGCGCACGCACACGCGCTCCACACCCACATCCACACTCGAGCCAGTTCCATCTTCGTCGGTGTCCGAAGCTACAATGGCTCTTCCTCCTCGGCGCCGGAATCGCTCTCGGCTGTTTGTAAACACTATTATGTCACCCACAATCGCTGATCTAATCGATACTATACAATTCAATCACTATTTTACTATTGTCCAAAAATCATAGAATCATTTGAGAAAAATGACAACACAGAGACAACATCTAGTACCTATAGTAGTTTTTCTCATCTTCAATTCATTTTCAATTAGGAGACAATCACTGCACTGAACAAAACGTATGCCGATCGGGGGTAAGTTGAGACGTAGTAGTACTTTTTTTAATATTTTATGTTGGGAATCAATTAGTTTCATAACTACCATTAAATATTTTTCTAAATCAAACAAACAAATTCGATTAACTGTTTAATAGAGATAACCCAAAACGAAAATACAAGTGGAATAACACGAACAAAATAATTATGCAGATTAACAAAATAATATTTTATCTGTACGTACCTAGTTACTTACAAAAATATAATGTTAACGTTAAAATATAATTATACCTGCTCTATAAAACACTCATGTACTCTATACAAAAAAAAATCTAATAATGATGTCTTCAATACACTAAAACGACTACTTCACTGGTACACGTTATTTAGTAATAAAATTAACTCTACATGTCTTTGACTAAGTATAACATAAACTACTTCTACAATGGAATGTATTCATTGTTACGCATATCTACCTATCTACCGAATAAAAAACCCTATTTAACACCAAAGAAAAATTAGAGGGGTGGTATAAGTTTAACGTGTGTATCTGTCTGTCGTAGCATCGTTACTCCCCAACGGAAAAACCAATCTGTTTTTTATTTGAAAGGTAGCTTAATCAAGTGTTCTTAGGTCCACTTGCAGAAGATACGGAGTGAAATTCTTAAACGCATGGTTAAAGTATTTTAAATGTCAATCTAATATTCTGAACTCGTGTGTGTAAACGTGTGTGGGTGAAAAATCGTGCTATGACGGCGACTTAAAAGCCTAGCCTTTCTACTATATAACACGCGCCATTCAACTAGCTTCCTGCTGTTATTCAGCCATTCAATCAAACGGCTAGGCAAAATGACTGATTGAGGAGGTTTCGGGTTGTTATAAAAAAAATAACCACGAAGGCTAAGGCGGGAGCTCCGTTTTATTTCGCTCCCCGCTCGCCTTTCAACCTAACCAATCCAAGTCAGATTTGCTCTGTGAATGGAGTGAGACGAAAGGTTTTAGGTTATTTTAATATAATGTCAGTCAGAAATGCGGTTCGTTTCACGGATTTTCGGATTGTATTTTTATCATAATTAATTCGACAATTTTTTTTGCGGTCAAATATAATACTTTTGTCAAGTAATCACCATATTAAAGTAAAATGGCTGGCCTATTAATTCAACGGCTGATTAAGCTAGGTGGCTGCGACATCGATATTTCTTTGAAAGTGTTTCAAGTTTAATAAACACCAACCAATAGAAATAAAAGTTTGAAGACTAGTCCAGAGATTTTAAAGAGAGAAATCAGAATTTATTGATAACACCTACAGTTACACGTCACAATTACAAAGATCAAACCAATGACTATGAAACCTGTTGACTTATGACACAGTTTCCCCTCGTGCGAAAATGAACAGTTGAAATCCACTGTTTGCTACTGCGAGTACGTCAGTTTGGTTTTGGCTTTCGGCGGAGAAGTTGCGGAAGAAAACAAGCAAAAAAAATATCTAAAAATGAGTTACTGTGCAATCAAACTTTTTGGAAAGCATAGTAAGACACCCGGCTGTGGAAAGGAAGGCATATCGTTCCACAAGGAAGTTATTTTCGTACAGTAATTAAAGAAAACTTAGTAAATTATTTTCGGAATTTGAAACGAACATTAAAAAAAAAAAAGGAACGCGTTGATGTCTTTCGTTCCATCCTGTTCTGTCATGTGTTCTCTTGCATCACTCTGTCTCGTTTTACCCCTCCAGTTTATCGCTCGCGAGGAATTAGTGTTGTACCCTCAGACTACCGATGTATATCGGTATAACTTATCGATATTCAATTTTGATTCCAAAAAATATTATGTATGTAAATGTATTAAGGAAAATGCCGTGGTTTTCTCACATTATGATTTAATGATGTTAAATGATATAATACGGGAATTACTGACGTACGTATTAAGTCAGTTATTCCGACTATAGTTTCACCGCATTCGGCGGTCTTTTTTAAGGCGAGTGCTAAGCGAGAGGTAGCCGCGCGCGCACTCTATAACTCTCACGTATATATTGTAGCTGGTCTTTAAGATTATTTCATTTCTTAACAGATCAGACAAAGTAAATACTTAAATTGTATTGTCTAGGTTTTTCATCTTACTATTTGTTATTAATTTGATGTCGTAAATTATGAACACGAAAGGAGGTATTCAATTTTATCGATATATTATTTTGTTTGTTAGTCGTCGTGTCCATCAAACGATCGGCCAATCGCAAGTGTGCAGTGCTGCCTCACCCCCTGCCCGCGCTGGTGAGTCGTGTTTTAGGAGCAATTTTGTTTATCATCCATCAACGGTTTATCTATGGATCAAACATTCCGTTTTATCTTCGTTATTTTGCTAACTGTTTTTTTAATTTCACTGCATTCGTTAATAGCAATCTATTATGTTTAAATTTTGTATAATTTACTTCATTACATATGTCTATTATTTTTTGTTTATAGATTCATAGAGATATTTTGTGTGCTTGTGTGTTTAGATGAATCACCAATATATTATGCTTTTATTTTGCATATTTGATTAGTATATCTACCAATTAGTATCTACTACAAAGTTTAGTATATCTGTCATGGACAAAGTGACTTGGGTATTTCTTATAATGTCTGGGCATTATGAATAATGGCTAGCTATATCGGACCCACTAAATCTAAATTTCATTATTGATCACATTGTCTGGTCATTATGACTATTGCTACGCGACCATTGGGCAATTTGATAATAAAGTTACATTAAATGAGGTGCGAGGAGGGAAACAAACGCGTGACATGCGTTGACCAATCAGAGAACGAAATTGTGTTACAGGCAACTTGATTGTTTATTTTATTTAGATTAACCAGGTAAAGTAACCGGTCAGAGTAAGCGGAGTAATAATAAGGATCGGTCATTTTAATAAATAACGACCAAGAGTGTCTCTTATGCCTCCTCTATCATAGTATATCCGACTTGGATTAGTTAGATTAGAAGGCGGGAGCGAAGCGAAGCGGAGCTCCCACATTAGCTTTCGTGGTTATTTTTTTTTAATAACCCGAAACCTGCTACTTATCTGATTTTTGCCTCGGCCCCATAGGTGATGGACATTATGCATAATGCCCGAACAATTTAGTTATTAGAATAGTTATTATCAAAATGCCCTCATGTATTGGTCATCATTTCTTTTAATGGCCGGGCATTATGTATTATGAGCCATTTGTCACTTGGTCCATAACATATCGATAAAGATTCGGTATGTCTGAGATTCGTTACGTATGCCAGAGATTTTATCGATATTTTATTATCGATAAAAATACAGTGTCTGAGATTCATTACATATGCCGAGGGTTTTATGTGAAGGAGAAACACCTATATTTTTTAAAGTTCATTAGTTTATCGATAAAGATTCGGTATGTAAGAGATTCGTGAAGAGTCACGAGATTTGTGTGTGTGTGTGTGTGTGTGTGTGTGTGGGTGGAAGTCGGTGATGTACTCAGGGCGGCGAGTGTTGCGTGGCGGCGGCGTGCAGGCGCGCCCACAGCGCCGCCAGCTGCGCGTGCGCCGCGCCCGCCGCGCCCAGCGCCGCCGCCGCGCGCGACACGCCGCGCAGTGCGTACGCCAGGCTGACCGACGCTTCCTGCAAAAGAAATAAACAAATAAAATAAATAAACCATAGTATCAGGGTTGCTAGAGCGTGTTCAGTACTCACATGTCTCGCGGCTCGCAGCGCGTACCGGTGCCGGTGCCTGAGCGCGGGCGCGCGCGGCGCCGCGTGTGCGCGCTCGGCGTGCGCGCCGCGCCGCAGCCGCGACCCGAGCTCGCGCGCCGCGCCTAGCGCCTCCAGCGCCGTCGCTAGAGCGTCTTCAGCTTCACTTTCTGATTCCTCGGGCTCTTCTATTGCGGACGCCGCATTCGCTACCCTGACAAAAGGATAGGAAATTTTACCATCCAGACTTTTAACTATGTAGGATCGAAAGACAAGAGAAACTGAAACGATTTGGACAACTACCAGCCATACCAAAACAAAATAAATTGCCAAACTTTCTAAAATATACATTAGGGGCATCCAATATCGTCAATGTTTTTTTTTTCAATTACTGAATTCTCTAAAATTCACAGTGACAAACAGTCTAAATGATTCCAATCCATTCACATCCATCGTAATAATCGTAGCAGCCGGCGACCTCTATCATTCACACGGGCTTTAACAGATATACATCAGACTCTTCAATCTTCATACATTTCTATTGGTAATCCGGAATGACCGGGTGACTATAACTATACTAATTTTGGTTGAATAGAAGTACTGTTGAACCTTATCATAAATGTACTAATTTTGATTTAGAAGTATTATAATCTCGTATTTCTATGACACAAATATAGATGTCGCTACTTGAGAAGACATTGTGCTAAAATTGATAGGTACTTGATGTCCACACCATAACAGTATGGTGGTAGTCTCCTTGAAATAGTTGGATAATAAATATGATGTGTGAGACGCTAAATGTCAAAACAATTTGAGGGCGCTTGCTCTACTGGCCTCAGTGCTACCACTTTTGCACTTTTTGCGCTAGAATTAGCGATACTTTTAGAAGTTTGGCACTTATTGTAGCATTTAACTTAATTTGTCGTACATATAAAATAATCAATAAATTAAAAAGTAACAAATAGAAAACAAGCTATGACGGCACCAAATGGCGGATTTTGCCATTAAGTTAAAAACAAAGACTCAAACGTATTTATGGTATTTATAACATTCTGATTAAATTAACGAGTTTGTGTTAAAAGTGTGTGATGCCGTGTTGTTTTCTTAAAAATTAAGAACGTTAAAGTGTGATGTAAAGTAATTACGAATTCATTCACAATACAATACAATATAACTTTATTGCACACCAAAAACTACATGAAAAACTTAAAAACTATAAAATACATGTTTCGGCAGTACAAGGGCGACCTTATCGCCTAAAGCGATTTCTTCCAGGTAACCTTTGGATGGACAGGAACTTATGGAAGAACGAAAAGGGTAGGTGGTGTACATAAAACTAAATTAAAATAATAATAATAAAAATAAGTACTTAAATAAATAACCAATAATAAGTATAATATATATGAATAATCATAAATATTATAAATAAATATAAAAATATATCAATACATACACAATCAACAAAGTTAACATTTTTTTTTCTAGGAGTTTTGTTACGTCACGTGACTATCGGCCTCTGTCCTAACGGATGAGATGTTATTTTCACTCTCACTCATAACGACTTTTCAAACGAGAAAGACTAGGGCCAGAAAGCGTCTCACGCGCAAGAATAAGGCTCAGATGGCCATACTATCAATCGCATACGACAGTTCGCATGGTCATAGAGCCCCTTTCATTTATTGTCTAGTCAATCTAGCCATTTCTTATTTCATTGACTTGGCAACACTCGCTGATGTTGACTTGACCGGAAGTTTTGGCGGGAACCGAAAAGATGGTGTCGTGTTTTTGTATTATTTTCTAAAACTTGTGATTCTTCGAGTGTTAAATTGTAATAATGGTGGATTATTAACGTTTAGCGGTTCGTCAACGTGCACGAGTGTGGGCAAATGATACAAACATCGCGAAACGCGATTTTTCGTGTTCTCTACAAAACTTCACTTAAAGTTTCAGTAAAGTATCCATAACTTTACTGGAATGGGAAAAGGGGAGGGATTCATCGTCTTCATCATCACCTCATCATCATCATCCCATCATCTGTTACTGAAGGAAAAAATATTACTAAGAATCCGACTGAAGGACGAGTATCCATGGTCATGAATAAATTAATTAAAAAAAAAAAATTGACTTGACCGTTCCGACCGACCAATATTTTTGAAGATGATTTTTAAGTTTTCTGTTTGTTTCTACAGTAATTTGCCGAATTTTTTAGTTTATCTTACTAGTCCGTTGAGTTGAGTGTGTCTCCTCCGGTTAGTGTGGTGTTGAATGTGTATTCTGTGTGGTGAGATAGAAACTCCTGGAACTGAGATAGAGACTCCAAGTTTTGTGTCTTAGAAATAAGATCCTAGGACTCCTACAAAATAAATGATGTCGTTGTCTTGAAGAAAGTGTTGCATAGATTCTGAAAGTGAGCTATAATAGTATTAGGTCCATATAATAAAGTAAAACCCGTATTTTCTATGGTAAACCCGGCACATAACCTATAACCTAACCAAAATCTCACCAAACTAAAACCTAAGCAAAATTATGTTGAATGTAGGCTATTATGACTAGTTTTGTTTTATAAGTATTATTAAAAGTTTTATAATTTTTTATGTACTTACATAAGGTTTTTGAATAAAGAGTTACATGTAAATCATATTTTTATCATCATTAATTATTATTGATTGCTGCTACTTGTTGATTTTTTTTGTTTCTAATTATGTAAAGGTGCTCCTTATTCGAGCCATGTTTTTATTGCAATATGGGCCCGGCAATATTGCCGGTAGCCCGGCCATCATCAGCCATGCTGGAAATGTATGACCATATAGCCCGGCCACCCTTAAAATATTGCCGGGCCAGTAATGCATTAAAAATATGGCCCGTCTTGTGATTACCAGCCATCAATAATTCATTGTTTCCCCTATACCAAAATAATAATATAAAAGTTTCATTAATCTGTAATATATAGCAATTCGAATAGCTACAGCTATAGCTATTCGAATCATTGATATAGTTATAGTTATGTATGTAGTAAGTCCATGACACGAATACAGATGGCGCTGGCAGGTGTTGCTTGTTTTAGCTGCCGAGAGAGGTCTCTATTTCCGTATTTAACAAAGTACTCTGTGATATACATCTCACTTACTCGGCAGCTTGTTTCATCCCCCGCTTGGCTTCCAGCCAGCGCGGGGAGTCCCGCGCCGCGGGCGCCGCCAACGCAACCAGCGCTGCGCCCAGCTCGCGCACGTCAGACGTTTCCGCTGAACTGCGCTGCTCCGCTGAGATACGACATTCACAACGGTAACAAATAAAAAAGAGTACTTTAAAAAAAAAGAAATACTTGACTGCATAATGTAGCTTTTACACTCCTGATACAAAGACGAATTAAACGACACCTTCCAATCCAAAACTAGTCAAGCCGTTGAAGATGTAGGGTGTGTAAACTATTTATATTCGTTACTTGAGATGACTTTTTCAAATTATAAAATCGGAATTTCCAAGCACAAAATTGGAAAATACATAGAAAATGATTAATGGCATCAATGGCAAAAACAGCATCTTTATCAGGCTTAAAACTAAAAGCACATCGTTCTTACCACTGTCTGTCAACATACTACATATTTCTCAATAGTTTGATTTAGTAAAAGACAAATATGAAAGAGTACCTCTCTCAAATATCTGCTCGAGTCTCCCCAGCCCGAGTTGTATTAGACGTAACTGCTCTTGATCACTTATAAGGGCCGCTTCCAACTCTTCTATAGACTCATCCTCACTCTAAAAAGTGTATGGAAATAAATTATACACATTGTTTAAACTTGAAGGTGTTCAAACCACCCCATTTGATTTTGCAATTTATCTTAGTATGCATAATTATAATGATACAAGTCAAATTAGGTGTAAAGTTAAACACACAAATAGAACATTGCACTTGCACTAAAAGAAATTATGAGAAATATGAGGGTGCTTTAGGTAGTCACTACCCCATATCAAGTGCAGGGACTAGGTAAATATGACAGGGGAAGGCAAACTAGTGGGGAGTAGATACCAGGTCAAAAAATGTTGGGGACCAGCTTCCATTAGATATCAGGGGCACCTAGCCCTGTCATCCGCAGCACCTGAGCTAGTGTCTTTACGTTAACGTTATCACTTATTGTAGCCACTCGGGACCACCTTGACTCATTGTCAACAGGTGGGCCACTCGCTGTCTGCTCATTGACAGCTTACACTGAGGCAATCCATGTTTTCATAGAAGTTAAAATATAAAGAATACCTAACCACACAAGGCGAGGCGGTGCAGGTTAGATGTCGGGTGGCTAGTCATAACCTTTAAAGATTGCTTACATTTTACTCACCACTCAGTATTTCCATCATAAGCAGGAAATGTGAAAAATAATTGTGTTTAATATTATTTCAGTCATGGTTAATAATTATTATTTGTTTGCATGTTGAACTGGACCTGACATTAGTGTATAGCAGAGGAAGATGGCACAGTTAGAGAGAGGATACCCAGAAGTGGATGATTAGGCTGAATCATGCTTTGTAAATGATCTAATAACTTTTCTGCAATACTCCATAAGACCATACCTCCTCATGAGCCTGAGTGCCAGCTAATTCAAACTCGTCATGTCTCGGCCTCTCGATTTTTGGTCTTGGCTCACAGAGGAACGCGCGTAAGTCAGCATCGTGACCCATCACAGGATGCCGCGCCGCGAGCGATAGCCAGCGCTGCAGAGCGGCGCGCCGCTTGCGCACGAATGCCGCGCTACCACCGCCCACTACCACCCGTTTTGGCGGTAAGCGGCATACAGCACTTTAACAATATTACAACTCATGTAATTACTAAAATCCAACTGAATAAATATTGACAGAGTGACAAAGTTCTTTAATTATGCACATTTTTGTGATAATGAACATCCGCTAGCAAGAATACTAGTTAGGTTTTAAACATTAGGTACCTACCGATAAGGATACTTTGCAGATAACACCTCATACAGCTGTACGAAATCGTTATATCTCCGTGTAACTGTGGTCCCGTGGCGTCGAGAGCTGACGTAGTACTCGCAGTGTTTGAGGATGAGACCCTTCCTTTCTGGCACGAGGTCTACATTGATCACGTCTATTGCTTCTAACTCCTCAAACGTAATACTGTCACTAGGATTGGTCATGCTGAAAAATTGACCGAGGAATTTGTAGGTTCTAAATGATTATCTTCTTTAAATTCATCTGTGTGAACTGTTAATAATTATCATGCTTACCTTGTCCACAATTTATTCTATACTATGTTGGTTTCATGTATAACATTAGCAAGCAGTAAATCAAAGTTTGTGTCCACTTCAAAGCTCTCAGTTGATGAAACTTCCCATGTAGTGCAACTGCTGACAAACTTGGTAATATATTTCACTGGCACGAGTCGCATTTGAAATGGATGTTAGTTCTTTTACAAAAAAAATTATGTGAATATTCTTATGATTTTGTTCAAATTCAATTCAAAAAAGGGGACGAATCAAATTGAAATTCGACTTGCGCAAGAGCACAAAACAAAACAAAACTACACAGCAACAGCTTGTGTCAATGTCAAAGTCAAAAAAAGTTACGAATGTCAAACGAAACATCAATAACTTTTTCGCGCTCGAATTCAAAATTTTTAAAACTTGAAACTATGACATTGATTGATTGATTGGGGTATTGAAACATTTTTTTAGATTATACATGTAAATCCATGTCGTATTAGCTGTATGCTATTATTATCTTGCTGTGATTTCTCTGTGTACTGCATCTTTTACTGTACCGCCGTTTCCGCGTACCGCGACGTCGGTGTGGAATCAGCTTAAGGTGTTTCGGGATTTTTAACTTACTTGTCGTTTTGAAATTTGCCCTCATTCAATAGGTGTCTACGCGTTATGTAAAATGACCCAGTTTCTAACAGCTCTCCGGGCCAGTCTTGTCTTCTTGGTCTTTGATCAACTTTAAAGTTCAGCGGTTGAAGCCGGCCGTTTTTCAAATACCAGCGAAGTTTGAAGCTTCTGTAAATACATTCGCATAGGTTACGTGAAAAAAACCTGTAGCACTATGGACGTGTATTTTGAAATTTGGTTGGGTGAGACAATCATAATATTAGGTCCTTACGTATGAAATTGACGTTTTGTACGGGAGGAATAAAAAGTCGATATTTTTTTGTAAAATATATTTAATTAATCAAAGTATGCACCGTTGTTATCTATGCACTTTTGCCATCTTATGGGTAGTTCATTGATCCCTTTACTATAAAAACCATGGGGGCGAGAATCAATAAACTCTTTGAAGGCGGTTTGGACTGTTGCATCGGAGTGGAATTTTTTTCCTTGTAAGAAGTTGTCCAAATTCCGGAAGAAATGGTAATCTGTTGGAGCAAGGTCCGGGGAGTACGGTGGATGTCGCAGACATTCCAATTGTAGCTCAGCTAACTTAGTGGTTGTTTGTTATGCAGTGTGTGGTCTTGCGTTGTCGTGAAGCAGCAGTGGCCTAGAGCGATTGACCAATCTCGGTTGTTTAACAGCTAGTTCTTCCTTCATGGTTTGCAGTTGCTGACAATAGATATCTGCCGTAATCGTTTGGCCAGATTTAAGAAAGCTGTAGTGAACGACACCGGCGATAGTCCACCAAACACTTACAAGTAACTTTTTCTGAGTCAATTTTCGTTTAGGGCAGGATTTGGCTGGGTCTCCAGGGTTCAGCCATTGCGATGAGCGCTTTCGATTATCGTACAATATCCACTTTTCATCACAAGTAATGATTCGATTTAAAATCCCTTCATTATTGTGTCGGTTGAGCAAAGTAACACAGCAGGCGACCCGTGTTTGCAAGTTCGATTCACTCAATTCATGAGGTACCCATCGTTTGAGTTTTTTTACTTTCCCGATTTTCTTCAAGTGGATTAATACAGTTTTGTCACTTACCCCGAAGCCTGCTGCTATCTCTGAAGTGCTTTGTGATGGATCCGCTTCCACAATAGCCTTTAATTCTTCGTTTTTCACTTTGATCTCCGGCCGTCCACGGGGTTGGTTCTTAAGGATAAACGATTCCCATACAAACGTATTTTACCATTCATGAGCGAAGAGAGTTTTATTTGACTTTGTAATGACTTAAGTTGGCTTGGGTCTGGGTCTTTATTTGCGGTACATTATATATCGTTGAAAAAAACAACATATTAGTAGCAAAACTTACATTGTAATTTTAGTTAATTTTTGTCAATGTGCGCGTGAACACAGATAGTGTCGTACGCTTACATTTAGTTATGTTGGTAGCGGCACAGAATACGTAATAGTAATATAAACGGCGACAACGCGCGACGTTGCCAGCTTGTGGCATACGCAGGTCAAGCGCTGTTGCCGCTCTTCTCTCTGTTATCATTTCGCTCGCATCGTTCAGGTCAAAAATCAAATTTTGAAGAATTAGACAAACGTATTGCCAGTATTTGAACGAAGGTAACTAAGAGTGAAAATTATACCTAAATTAAAAACAGTAGATAATTATAATCCCATCATGTAAATATTATGAAAATATAGCTCCAAATATACATGTAGTCACTATTTTCTAAATATACTTAATCGTTTTAACTAAATCAAAAATGTTCGTTGGTAAGCGCATCATATGGGAACGGCTGTACCGATTTGGATTTTTTGGTAATGCTAGGTTTTATGAATAAAAGATTGGAAAAATTGCCCAGAAAAATCGGAATGTAAAGTGACTTGCTAGTACATAATAAATACGTGAGAAGAGTGTGGAAGTATTTCCATGAAAGTTTTGCTTATTAAAAGAAACCATAATCAATTACAATAAAATACATAATTATACATTTACTCTTATAGCTTTACATAATTATATATCTATAATTATGAGTAAATGAGTAGTAGGAGAAGGAAATATTATTTGAAAGTACGATAATTTTCATGGAAAACATAATTTCAACTCTTGGAGTTGGTAACACTAATTGCGATTTCTTTGCTTGCGCGCGCCGGCCGCAAATCTCAATTTACCCACATTGACATTTCAGTGGGCGGCATTGACATTCCATTCGGTCGATGATTTTTCTCGACGTCTTGTGGTTTTCTTGTTTATAACAAAGAGTGTCTTTCTTAGTTTCTATTATACGGTGTTCATTTATAAGGCATTTATCCAAAATAAACCATGGAACCACGCACTTCTCAAAAGATTATAGAAACCACCACTACTCTGGTCCCAAGAAAAATCTGAAACGAGTTCGTGTAAAAATCTGAAAAGAGACGATTCCAGTGTTGCTTTAAATTCTGCGTGAGTAAAACTTCAACCTATAAATATAAATGTTTAAATAATTTCTATAGGTCTTGATCACATTAATTTTGGGTTCACATCTGTTCAGTATTTTCAAAGTCCCTTTGAAAAAACCCAGATGTGCAAGACCCAGGGTTGGTACTGAACTTGTTTTGTCCTTCCTGCTTGGAAAACAAGCATTCACCCAACTATCATATCACTTTCTGATTTAGCTAAAATGTGTATTGTCTATAAATTTACACCTATATTTTCTTCAGACCCTGTGAAAACATACAGTGAAAACAAAAAGAAGAATCACATAGAAGCCAATTATACACAATATGAGCCGGAAAAGTCTAAGGCAAAGCCCACAACATCAGAACCTCTGGAACATAAATTGGCCACTAATCAATCCTACTGTCAACAATCATGAGAAGAAAGAAATGTTATTTTGTGGGCTTTATTTCTCCAACTCAGGACATCACCGTATTTGAAATAGAGCGCGACGAAGTTTTCATATCCAATATGCTACCGAAGCTGGTGAAATGTGCATTGCGATGTGCAAATGGCAGCGTTCGCAGCTAGAAAGTAAAAAAAATCTTCGAATTAGTTGGCTGAATTTCATCCAGATCCGTTCAGCCTTACTAGCGTGATTGAGTAACAAACATCCGTCTATCTATCCAAACGTAATCAATCCTAATAATTAAATCAACTTCAGCAGTTATTGATTGTTTTTTATTTTTACCTGAAATAAGGACATACGAACACATTTCCACTTTTCAGTCATAATATGCCCTCCGGCCACTTAGATCCACCGCCAGGTTCCACCGGTGTAGATAAAGGGCAGGGCATAATTCGAATCATGAAAACATTTAGGAATATAATCGATCAGACCGTTCTCAAATGATGCGCTCACTAATGAATAGCATTTGATTTTTACTTACGAACAAAAAACAAATGCAAAAAGAAACATGATATGCAAGAATCGAACAGGGTTACGTATAATACCTAGTCCCGGAACTTCTAGCCACTGGGCCAAGTTGTAAGATATCAGATACGTCGAAATTATCCCATAGTTGCAACCACGTTCGAATTCAAACAAAGCCTTGTTTGTATGCGTGAGTAGTCTACCGCCGCCCGCGATATTGCCTAGCACATATGCAAGTACTTTACAACTAAAATACACCTGAGATAAACCTAAGAAAATAGTAAATAATTCATTATTAGCGGTAAATATATTATCATGAAATAAAATGCGCATTTTCATTTATAAAAAAATAAAATACGTCAAATTGCAGCATCAACGCCATCTATTGGCGCAGGTGTTCCTAGCTAACCGCATCGTTTCGCCTTAAGTCCGAAATTTCCAGAACGAAAACGTTGAAACCAAAAACGTACCATGCTGTCTTTAGCGACACCAGCGCCGTACACATCATTAATTCTTCGAGCTGTTTCTGCAGCACTGGTGCCACGGTAGAACTCGTACTCGTAAATATACCGATATTTCATGTTTTCCATTGCGCGGTAATAAGCGACGCCAAAGAAAAAATAATGAGGAAAATAACAAATGAATGACTGTATTCCAAAGAAAAAAAAACCAGCTAAATGAATTTATTAATTTGAATTTCTAATTCTTAACCAAAGAGGAGATATTTCAGATCAAATTGATCAGTACGACAAAACGCTAATTTCATACGTAAGGACCTAATAATTATAAACTCACCTCGTTACCGAAAAAACGCAATCATAAGCCATCGGCGCACTAATTTTCCTCAATGCAGTTCTTATGTGTGCCGGTTTCACAAAAGGAGAAGTAGCTTGTTGAAGCACTAAAATCTCAACGTCCGGTCTGTGGGCAAGAAATTCAGCAACGGCCCAGATGGATGGTGCCCAGTCCGTTGCAGTTACAGAACTTCGGTGAAACACTGACGCATTCGCTAAAATAAATTATTTTTGTAGAACCAATAGTAAAATAAAAATAAAATAGTTTGGTTAAATCATGACAAAAACTTCGTACTAACATCGCAATGCTTCCAACGCGATTAGCGGGTGGTCAGTTGCCACGGTCACGTCCACCAGACCAGCTGCCTGCGCGACTGCAACAGCTCTCCGAACTAAACTCACACCACCCACTTCCTGAAGGTTCTTGAGGCGCACTCCTTTCGATCCGCCTCGTGCGAGAATGAGTCCCACTACTGTTTCGCTGTTTGCCAGACTGAAGACGTCACTTGAAAAAGAGAAGTTTGAAAAACTAGCAAGAGGTCCGAAGTTTACTTAAAGAAGACTTTGATTGACTCTTTTAGTATTAAATTTAAACATAAAAAACTTACATGATCAAAAGAATTAGAATCCACATAATGTTCAAAGTGGACGCATCGATCTGGCCGCGGCGGCGGTCAGTCACTTCATTTATTATTACGAATTTCCTTATTACGAACAAAGGAAGTTGTTGGTCACTTTGCCACTAGCAATCGTTCATGTCATGATACGTTAGGTGGATGATGAAATTGCCCCAAGGTATAGTAAATAAGACATGGAGATAAATATAGAACAGCACATTTATTTTTATGAGCTCATCAAGCTAGCTGTAGCTACTGTATAATGAGTAAATAGCTAGGCTAGCATTACTAAAGTTTTGATGAAATCGAAACAACTTGAAAATACTCAACGTCCATTGCGCACTCGGACTTAAAGTAAGATTTAGAGAACGTTACACTGCGATTAGATGATCTTAATATCATAATATAAGCTCAAAACACACACAGCGGCAGTGTAACATCTGCCTAATAGTGCCTATGATTGCATTTTAATTTTAAATAATTACTTAATAAAAGTATATGGTACACCTAAAGAAAGTCTACCTTTAAGTACTACCATTAATAGAAGTGTTTCCTATTAGAGCTGAAACACATTAAATCCAGTTGCAGTCCGTTCCGAGTGCGTCCTGTGTCAGTGTGTCGTAGTCAACGAACAGTCCGTGCGTCACGCAGCTACTGTAACGAACTGATTTCGGTGTGGCGTCATTTAGAGAATTTCATACTTTGCAAACCGGACCGGAACGCACACGGACTGCATTTGGTGTACTCCAGCCTTTAAAGCATCCTCAAGTAGTTCCATCAGACACGCCTTCTTGGAGAGTAGCGAAGCGGTGACATCTTACTGTATGCTGTCACGTTCTCGTCTGGCTTTTTAGGCTTCTTTCCCGAAGCAGCAGATGGTAATTTCTTAGTTGTTATTTTACTACGTGCAGACGAATGCACTGAAAACAATTGTACTTGATAAGTCAAATTAAAAAAGTATATTTTGTACTTAATTTATAAAAGATAAAACTTGAACTTGAGGAAAAGCTTGGTACACAAGTCACGACTAATAAATGACTAATAATTTGGCAAGAAAAAATATTTTCACAGCCTACAAAACTAGATTTAATTACTCTGTGATATTATCCTGCTTTTGGTCTTGCTGCTGCACTTACCATCACCTTGCTGTTCAGTTACAGGCGTGTGCACGTTCGAGTGTGCAGGTGAGTGTGAGTGCACGATCGAGTGGGCAGTCGAGCGCACGGTCGCGTTTTGAGCGGAGCGAGCGGTCGACCGCGCTGAGGAGCACACGCTGTCCACGCCAAGCGCGTCCAGCGCACGCATGCGCTCCGCTATTTGTTCCTGTGGAAAATACATTATGTATCGACGGACTCATTTTGATTAAACGAATAGTTTAGTTTTAGGAAAATACCATCTCGTACATTATTTCCAAAGAAATGAATTAACCGGATTTGTAGAAATTAAAGTTCAAATTACCTATTAACTGGAGTAGGTATAAAACTGGAAAAGGAGGGACTAAATCCGAAGTCAGATTATTTATTTTTATATTGGCTATACATATATTATACTCGTTAACCTTGACGGAGACCTTGTATGTCATCTCGTCTTATTGCGCTCAAACTTGAACTTAAAATTGTTTTTGCAAGAACTACTTGCCTGCAAAATTTCATCAAAATTGGATCAATGATACTCAAGTTATCGTGGAACAAACAAAAACCGAGGTGTTCCAATAAAAAATATATTTATTTATAGAGAACAAGGTAAAAAGAAAATAAAATACCTCTACGATCTCACGATGCGGACCAGCGTGGCCAAGGTACTCCATCTCCGCCAGCCAGTCAGCGCGCTCGCGAATTTGAGTCACCACTAGAAATTTCACAAATTGCTAGAAATGTTAATTGTAGAGAAGAAACTACAAGTTACCTAATTGGCGTTTTTCAACTTGCCGGTACGGCCCGTCTCGACCCACCCTGGCACAGCACGGCGCTAGCGCGATCAAGGACTGACCGTCACAGTAAGTAGAAAAGCGTCCCCGGGTGCCGTATCGTGCCGGGCCGGGCCGTGACGGCAAATGGAAAAACGCCTAAAAACGATGTTCCCCACTTGAGACCGCCAGATTCAAGAAACTTACTCTACATCACAAAGAGCTTGGCATTAATCAGATAATTTATTTAAAAATACTTATCGACTTTCCATGCTATTCCTGGATGGGGTGCTATTCCTGCGCCTGAGATGAGATAAGATTTTATCTTGGTCACTCTCACACCTATGAGGTTTTAAATGAGAGCAACAAGGACGAAAAAAGGTGATATGAGAATCTCAAATCTCCGAATAGGGTCCCAGGTCCTCACCATCGACAGGGCCACCTTAGAAGTATTTTATCTATGGGTAATTAATTAGGCACCCATTATAACAAAACACAACAAAACTAAGTACCATCAACCAAAAACCAAACCAAAAAAAAAAAATAAGATGGTCGTGATGGTTGCGGCTACATTAACGGGAAATGCCTAAGTATGGCGGTGATTGACATTGAACGTTAGTGTGGTCACGACCTGTCACGTTAATTTTACAATGCATTAGCATTGCCTTTTGTCGTTAGTGGGTATTGACGTCGACAGTTCAAGTGTGGCCACCCAATTTATCACGTTAAAATGTAACGTAAGGCCATAATTAACGGAATAATAATAATTGTCACCATGGTATCCCGTAAGTGTGACCGTAGCATTACATACAATCATTCCAAGTCTCCTTGGTCGAGGGCAGCTTCGGCGCAGGTTTCTGTCGCGAGCGCAGCGGGGGTGCGGGCGGCTGTTGCTCTGGGGAGTCTCCGTATGCCATGGTGTTAGCCAGCTTCTCTTTCATATGCTCTCGGTTCACGCCTTTCTTTAGGGGTCTGAACCTGTATAATGGCAAAGATACATTACATGTGGGTATTGTAGGTAAGTCTCAATAGTTTGAAACAGTTTTGCGGGTAGTTACAATTTTTATTGCTTACGTGTCAACATCGAGTACTCCAGAACTGCGGATGGCAGAAAGTGATCGGCGACGAGAGGTGCGCGGGCGCGCCGTCGGCGTCGGCGGTGGTGGTGGCTGAGATGCAGCCGCCGACACCGCACTCCGGCCTCTATCTTCAGACCGCAGCCCATATGCTTGATTCTGACGAAGCTTCAAATTAAGCTTTGATTCTTCCAGGAGAACTGAAAATTTCATGGTATAAATGTATTTATGAATGTGGTAGGCTGTGCTATGACTATATAATGGTTTTTGCATACGTGTGGCTAACGCGCATGCTGAGGCATTTGCGCAGTTATAAATATGTATGTACCTATATCAAGTCATCGTGTGCGCGCCCGCTTGTCGAATTGCCTCTCAGTACTCACTACGATAATTCAAGATTGAGGCACTTACGCGAGTTTGTGCGTTTGTGGAGCCTAGTATTCCTAATTCAATGGATTCTATTCGCATTACTATTAACCATGGTATAAAAATATCATGCTATATAACCCATAAAATATGAGAGATTTGCATAGAAAACCTTTATTTAGAAAACCTTACTTACCTTTTAGAAATTGTTGCTCTTTTTCTGTTGGCTTGGCGATACGTGTGTGGAAAATACCGCCATGTGGTACGTTCTTGCTAGGCCATGTTACATTAATATATCCTTCCGAATCAGGGGTTTGCATTTTTGTGTGGATAAAATCTTTTAGCAATACTATGTGAACGATCTAACTAGGATGATCAAATCATATGCAATTTACAAACCATAAACCGGGAAAAACACCGCAAAATACAGTTAACATAAAGTCAATTGCGTTGTCAAACGAAATGCTGTTTCCATAACAACCGGTGATTCGGTAACGCATGATCCAAAAAACGGCCTAGCATTCAGCAAACACGTAATAACGTTATCGTCTCCGTCTCTTTCGAACTTGTTATAAATGACTTATTTCGGTCTCGCTTAAGCATCGATTGACATCACTTCGTGTTGCTGAATGCTACACCTGGCGGAGTATATTATTGTACCATGCGGTGATGGTCCAGCTAAGATCAAAACAACTGACAAGCGGCTACTACACGCTCGATATGTATCGCGGTATTACTTGCTATATTTATCGAGTAAATAAGTAGACGAGATAATAAGGGATGTTCCACACTTTGTCGCGACGTTTCGCGATACCATAGACAAGTTGAAGATGGCAACACAGAGAGATTGGAGAGAGGGCTAGTTTGCGCAACCAAGTGAGTCATTTTTCGTTCTCTGTCTCGGTAGTACGGTCGTTATTACTCAAATATGGCGGACGTCGCCAGAGTCAGTGTAATGCTAAGCCAGTTAAATTATTTGTGCATCTGTATCCTGAGGGAGCCTGGATCACCGGAAGAATGTTAAGTACCTAGGCTAAGTGTTTTACTTGCATTTACTGAACTAGACAGATAACTTACCTATATCATGACTACCCTCTTTTCGTATCTGAATACCTTTTATATTATGTTTTGCGGCACATGGTAACAAGGCCATGAAGCCCAATTTCACCTAGCATTACGTTACCTATTTAGGATACTAGGTGTCGGAACTGATATGCTGCCTGATGAGGCACTGGTAGGTGGAATATCAGTATGTACTGCCTGATGAGGCAATCGGAGTCGGAACTGATATAAGGCCTGATGAGGCATGGGTATGCGGAATATCAGTATGTACTGCCTGATGAGGCAATCGGAATCGGAACTGATATAAGGCCTGATGAGGCATGGGTATGCGGAATATCAGTATGTACTGCCTGATGAGGCAATCGGGGTCGGAACTGATATAAGGCCTGATTAGGCATGGGTAGGCGGAATATCAGTATGTACTGTCTGATGAGGCAATCGGAGTCGGAACGGATATACTGCCTGTTGAGGCAACGGAACTTGGAACTGATACTGCCTGACGAGGCACGGGTAGGCAGAGTATCAGTATGTACTGCCTGATGAGGCAATAGTAGGCGGACTTCGTGCAGCCTGATGAGGCACTGGTAAGCTGATGTTGTAGACTGCCTGATGAGGCATGATTCAGTTTAGCTTATATGTGTGAGATGACTCAACAACCTCTAGCCTAATACTTGGGACTCACTGCTCGGCTAACACCTTGAGTGAACCCTGTTACCGGTGGCACCACATACCGTGGTGTCACCGGTCCCAACTTTTTACAGATTGCATAGCGATTCCAATCTCTACCAAAACATCGTCAGTCATCAATCATCAAACGTCATCAATTTATTGCGAAGCAGAATTAGTAAAGGAGAAGAGAGCAAGGGGAATGACGGTCCTCACAGTCATCGGACTTAATGGTAAGCTAGACACACGCCCAATTACTACAATTCATTTTTTATTTCCCCACGAGTATACAACGCAAAGTTATAAAAATATCTAACCGGATCGCGACGGTCTCCGAGTGTGTGTGTGGCCAGCATACATTCGGGGGCTGATCGCGACACACTTGATAAAAATCACGTCATTCGCCCTCAAAATTTCATATGCGGTAGACCAGTGCTGCTAGATCATTCAAACTTTTTAGCAAAAAATTGAACCGCCGAAAAAACTGAAAAGCAAAAAATAATTCATGACTCAGTTCTTAAACTTTTTTTTTTTTTTTTTTTTTTCGTGGGGGAATGCGCTTACACATCCCCGCTACGCCCCGGGGGAGGCGCAGCGGGGTATGTCGGACTTGATGCCAGAAGGGCACCCCTACCGACTAAACCCCCACGGTGTCCATCCTCGTCGGCAGTGGCGGGGTCACGGGGCCTCTCTCAGAATCTCCGTAACCCCACCACGCCGCTGTCCGCAGCCGGACCCACCTCAGGAGGGGGCTCGTCCCCCTCCCCAGCTCCGAAGCGATGCCCTGGACACCAAGGCATCGACTCCTCAGGAGACCCTCCTTAATTGGGAGCACCAGACACCCCCGTGTCCGGCGCCCCTGGGCCTCCTAGCGGAGACGGAGACGGAGTTCAGTTCTTAAACTAATGTAGGTATATCCAAGTAATTTTGAGTCGGCGCCTAAATCATCCCTATTTTCCAACCCTTGTATTTTATTAACCCTTATTGTATTTTTTTTGGGAAAAAAATACAACGTTCTAAGTAAATTTTTTTTTTCCAAATTTTTATGGGACCCCTATGGATGTATGGGCATACTTCCATAGGGGTTTCCAATAAACAAGAATTATTGAAATAATCGGACTCCTCTGTAAAAAGTTATGCGTGATCATCCAAAAAATATATGTTACTAGCTGCGCCCCGCGGTTTCACCCGCAGTTAAAAAGTATCCTATGTGCTATTCTAGACTATAATCTATCTCTATGCCAAATTTCATCCCGATCTGTTCAGCCGTTCTGGTGTGAAAGAGTAATCATCCATCCATCCATCCATCCATCCATTTTTACAAACTTTCGCGTTTATAATATTAGTAGGAAGTAGGATTAGCCAAACTTGCAATAGACAACACCGATCCCCACCACCGCCTATAAAAGCAGGCGCTCAGTTTAAAGTGGCCCTCTCCTAATGCCCGGTACGCTGTCGAGGCCTCAGTGGCCAACAGCATAGAGTCATCAAAAAAAAAAACTAATAAAGCGGCCCTTTTGCTGCTCAGTCGTCGGTCTGTAAGGTGGTTGGTTTCGGCGTTGTTGACCATGAATTTCCGGATTTATAGAAATCCGAGAATCAGTATTATTATACTACAGAATCGATAAATATCGTGATTTTGCAAATATCGCGATACATATCGAGCGTGTAGTAGCCGCCACAGAAATCCATGTAGGTAGAGAAATTAGGGAAGTCGTTGCAAGCCAAAACCATAATTTTAGAACAGCGACACGGCCAAAAAGTAAGGCCCAAAAAGCTACGCAAAAAGAAAAAAAAACGCGCGAAATGAAAAAAACTTTATCGCGCCAACGAGAGAAATTTTGTGCTGCATAATTTGTTGCAATTTAATCCCAAAAATATATGTAAATATATTGCTCCTCGCTTACTACATAGGTACTTAGGCGTAGTTACGTATCTGACCCTTCTTATATTTTTGCTTCTAGTCTATTATCCTTTCGATTCCTTAGAATTCTAGTTAGTTTGTTACTAAATCATGGATGGAGAAATGGAGTCCACTCTCGAAAAGATCAAACTTCAAGAACAAGAAAAAGAAACTAAATTAAAAGAGAAACGTGCCGGTGAGTTATTCCACACATTAATATTCATGTTATATCGTAATTAAACGACTCACGACGAACTACAAAATTTGATTAAACATCTCAGTCGAGGCAACTATAGCGTCGCTAAAGCGCAGCTTGCATGAAACAATTATCATCACACGAAAATTAAAAGAGGAATTTCTGGAAGCTACTGCAAGAGCTGATGCGACGAATGCTGAACTAATCACTGCGCAGGCGCTCCGGTCCGGGCTCGCAGCGCAAGTAGAGGCTTCGGCGAAACAATTGCAACAGCTGAAAATTGAGTCGGTAAAAATTTTGTTAAGAAACCCAATTATTCTTTGAACGTTCACTTAGTGCCCCTGCCCACACTACGCTACGCTAGGTTTACGTTTCCCACTTTTAGCAAAAATAGCGTTCAGCAGCGCACAGTGTTCTCTGTAGAACAAGCCAGGTGGACAAAAATATATTTTCATTGTTTCGGAACCATGAAAATATATTATAATAATATAAAATAAAAAAAATAAAAAATACATAGTTTTATGTATAAGAAAAAAATATTTTATATTTACACTATTATAAAACAGAAAAAAATACTGAAATAATAATACAATTACCTTAATCTCTACAAATATTACCGCTAATTATATGTACAACCTTAGACTATTACATTATTTACAAAAATTACAAATACTAACACTAAAAGGTAATATAATACACTACAGGTACATTAAAACTAATTGTCAATATCGGAATCATCGGATTCTGTATCGGATGATTCCGATACAAGATAGTCTTCCTGACTTTGTGGAGGTCTTAGTTGCTGTGGAAGTCGAGGCTCTATAGTAGGAGCTATAATGAGCTTTAGGACCTCCGCACACAATTTATTCGACTTTTTTTGGAACTTCCCGCAGGCTGTTAATCAGAGGATCAGATGTTATAATCAACATAATGAGCAAATCTCTTTCGTGGCTTGACGCGAGCACTTTCTCGTGTTGTGCTCTCTGAATCTTTATTTATTTGGTCGATAACATCGTCGATGATGGACGAGGATTTTGCGAGATGATATTGTTAGCTTCGTCGATTAACCTAAGAGGAACAAACGAATAAACAAAAAGGAACTCATCAGTGTCTTCGCTGTTCTCAAATCTCTGTGTGTAAGCACTATGACCGGAACTCCCGTCACAACCCCATTTACTTAAAAGAGTAAATGATGAATTGGGGAACACACTTGTGACAACTTCTTTCTGAGCTTCTATTAACCGTTCCGCTGTTTTGTTGAGTAAAGCTTGTAACTCAATTTCTGCTCGAGATTGTGTCACAACAATGTGCTCCTTTTGTGCTTTTTTTGATTTAACAATGCAATTATATGATGGAAACACATGGTGCCCGACCTTCATAATCCATTTCCTAGTCTGTTTATAGGAGTGAGTGGTCGACTTCGAGTCGAGTCTATATAGTAGGCTAATGCCTCGTCACTACTTAGTGGTCTATTATTCTGCACAGCACTGGGTTGTTGAAGGCTAATGCATACACTCGCAGAACTCGGATTTTTGCCAATGTCCTTTATAGCCCTGGCAACGTCCTTTTTGGACACGTTTTTGTGTCCAGTAGATCGTGCAGCTACTTCTGCAGCAGTCATCAATTCGCCAACACTCCGCGAGTAAACTAATTCCTCAAGTCTACGTTTTTTAGTTTTGAAAGACGAATCTTCGAAGTCTTTTTTGGGTCTTCCGGGTCGAGAGTGGTCAGTGGATGAGGTAGAAGGTTGCGGTTGAATTGACCGCACGCAGAACTCTAACTCTTCGCCTTCTAGCCACAACTTATTCTTGATAAGAAAACGCTCCCTTGACTTTCCTGAAGAAACCTATTTGGAAGCGATTTTTGAAGAAATACTGGCTAACTTCATCTTAATGTCTCTTTGACTATCTTCAGAAATTTCAGAAAACTCAAACTTAGACGAAATAAATTCAAATAGACGATCATTTCTTTCGTATTTTTCGTGTCTAAGCCATTCTTCGAAAAACTCTATGTTATTAATAGAGTGAAGCTTTTCTGCAAAAAAGATAAAAAAAAATAGTTGTACTCATTTGTGCTACGTAAAATATATGTCACAATAATCTATAGTCATGCAGCTAAAACATATAAAAAAATTAGCCTGGATACAAGAGGATACATGCTTTTCCCATACTCGATAAGTTTGAAATCAAAGAAAAAATATGTTTTTTTTTGTGTTTTCGTTGATAATCTACTCTAATGATTTTTAAGGCTCATTAAAAGATTCTAATAATAAAATATTAATATACATACCTTCAGAATTGAAATCCATCACTAAACTTTCCACAAAATTAAAAACTGCCACAATGAGGTGCTAGTGAAAGTGTCGCTAAAATGCAACTGACCTATATTTTAAATTACATTTACCTCATTAGCTCACTTTGATAAACAATGACTCATTAGTATGGAATGTTAGACATAAATAGTTCTTGGAATTGGGGGTTTGGGGGTTTTGTTTACAGGTACATAGTACTCATTTCCGGGAATTTGATTACGACTTTTGTCCACCTGGCTTGTTCTACAGCGCACACTGTGCAGCGGTGCTATTCACAATCATTCGGAAACGTTTCCGATCGGAACCCAAAAAAATTTAAACTGAAATTGTTCGACTCTGTCTACTTTTATGAGTTTTGGAATAGGTAAAGGAGTATGAATCCGATTAGAAAAATGAATCACGTTTAAAAACCTTATGAATACGGACTGAGATTCTAATAATTTGAGTTTACATTTTTTTAAATCCGAACGGAAACGTTTCCGAATGATTGTGAATACCTATGCATGATGCTGGCTGCTATGCTTACTATTTAAGAAAATTGTTTCATATCCAGCTATGAGCCTAACAAAGATGGGAATTTATGATGTAGGTATATACTCAACAAGGAAGTGATAAGCGCCGTCTGTTTTATAACTATCGTCTATTTCTTCTTTTTCCTTAACAAAACAAAATCTCGTCAACTTTGATAATAAATCCTTGAATAGATTGGCATCTCGCCATCCCGGTACATTGCCACCAGCTGCCAGCCGTCAGGTTGTGCCGACAAGTTGCATCGGTCAAGTAAATGGCAACGATTTTTTTTTTTGCAGGAGCAAGGTATTTCAAAAGTGTGGGAGATGCGTAACGCACTGTGCAGCGAAGTTCATAAAGTCTCCGATCAATGCGATGTATGGGCATTATTCAGTAAGCCTAAATATATTGAAACGGCCAACAAGTCCAAAAAAATGCCTAACGAAAATGCAGACCCAGTAAATCAACAAACAGGCTTACTAGAAGTTGCTCAAAAAAAACGCCAGAGTCTGATCGTAGAACGCGACCGATTACTGAACGAACCAGATTTCGGGGAAGAATTTAAAAGGTTTCCAAAAAACAATCCACATTGTCTGACGAAATCTATCTGTGACGGTCAATGCACCCCAGCGGGCTTATTCAGCAATCCAAAATTCGAATGTAATCAATCGATGATTATCTTCGAAAAGTCTTTCGTCTTCGGAAGTTTTTCGATCACAGGCATTTTTCGCGAATCATATCATCGAAACGTGGTCCGATCGGAAAGATTTGACATTTTATATTCGAAAAAAAAACAACAGCTCGCGGATGCCATTCGAAACGCGATTAAATTATTTATTATACCACATTTTTACCCTGTATCATCATCCTTTTCAGTTGAATAACGTAAATAATGTAATCAAATTATGTAATGTAAGTAAATAATGAAATCAAGAAGATAATGATTGATCTAAATATTACCAATATTATAAATGCAAAATTTTGGATGGCAGAACGGCTCAACGGATTTGGATGAAATTAGGCACAGAAATAGATAATAGTCTAAAAAAGCACATAGAGGTACTTTTGTACATGTAGTGTACATGACATGACATCACTCGTCATCGTCATCTGTCTGTCTCTTTTGAAATAATTGTAAATGTCATATTTCGGTCTCGGCATCGATTGACGTCACTTTGTGTTGCCCACGGAATGCTATACCCGGCGGAGTATATATTAGTATACCATGCCGAAATCGAATATGAATCTTATTTCGTCTCCCGCACGGAAACATGGTCCGAAATTGAAATTCAAGTTGTTTTTCGGATACAGTCGATTCGAAAGCATTCGAACATCTGCTGTATCGGCATGCAGTGGCGGCATTACAATCGATTAGTGGTGGAAATATTATTTTGGTGGGGCTACCGACACCAGGGTCGGCCTGAACTGGAAGGGGCCCGGGTGGCTCCCGACAAGCTAGGGGCCCGAGACGGGGTGTAGCCCCCAACCTACTTACCATTTGGCTTGCGGCAAGCCCCGCGAGCCAAGTCCAAGGGGGGCCCGCGCTGGCTGAGGCCCGGCTGGCAAATGCCAACCTGACTTTATGGTCAGTCCGACCCTGACCGACGCTGATAGTTCTGCCACGAACATTGATAGAATGTTATATCGAACTCAAGATGACTATTTTTTTCCGCGTCCAATATAATTTCAATTTCAAACTGCATTTCCTCTTTACAGAATTAGGAATGCTCTTCGATATTCTGCAGAAATGGCTGCCCAAAACATGCGAGAATAAATAATTTTACGACATCATAAACTAATAAACTTAGTAAGTAGTCATCGTAAACTATACATATTAAAATAATTATAACCTGTAGCCCTATTCGGAGATTTGAGATTCTCATCTCACCTTTTTTCATCCTTGTTGCTCTCGTTTGAAACGTCATAGGTGTGAGAGTGACCAAGATAAAATCTCATCTCATCTCACGTGTAGGAATAGCCCCCCTGGTACTCTGGTGCTCTACCTACCAACACAGAATACGCCGTACGCCCTATATTATTTTACACCTACAACTACCTACGGCTATGTAACTGTGACATTGGCCAAATGCATAAATATTCTAAGGCTAAATGAAAAAATCTTGCCAATCGCGCTGTAAAAAGTGTAACGATGACACTTTCTTTAAAAGTCAAAAGTCAAAAGTCAAAATCTTTATTTGCATATTAGTGGTACATGGTCTTAAGTATTACGTCCACCCATTAACAGCCGTAAGGCGTGCAAATTAATACATATGTTTAAACATATCCGTCCTGAGAAGCTGATTATACATTGTCAGTGTGAATTATTATATTAGAAATTAGAATTGTATTAGACATATAATATTATAAATGTGTATTAATTATGTAATAGTAATAATTTATTATATTTTACATATGCAAAAAATTAGTCAATTAATTTATACTTGAGGCGAGAAACCATTAATGTTATTTATTAAATAAAACGTAACTACTAAGCTACAGACGCATAACCCATCCTTACATTTTATTATTATTATATTTGTATAAACGTGACGACATTTTCTTTAAAAATTCATCTGTTTCATAAAAACATTCATTAACTAGCCACTTCTTCAACCGAACACAAAACTGCCTGTATGGGAGTTCTAACAACTCCTCTGGAAGAGAATTGAAAATCAAAGCAGCCATATAAATACAATTATTCCTAAACAGCTCAAGTCTTGGCTGAGGTAGCTTGAGGCGAACCCGAGTGGCGGATCTTTTATTAACATTGTCATAAATATCAAAAAGCGTGGGGTTATTACGAACAAATTTGGCCATTTCATAAATGTTATTAATCATAATCATTTATTTGACTTTGACGTTGACAATACGATGACACAACGAAGTTGTGCTTTTTTGTGATGAAATTCTTCAAATTCTAATTCATTTCAGCTATTTTCACAGATTTTCCATGAAAACGGATATTTAATTCGTATTTTTCTATTACATAAGTTTTTGTTAACGAAGTAAATAGGTACCCAACTCAGAAACTTTGAACAGAGAATTGTAATTATCTATGTTTGAATAAATATTAATATAATAAGATGCTGCAAACCATGAAGCTATATAGGAATATCCACTATCTCAGGTTATACATCTTCCTTTTATAAAATTAACGTCCTAACTAGATTCAATTGTATGGTTCGTAATGTTGGGCCAATAGCTAGAGGATGATATTATACAGAAAGCTTGAATAGACAAGAGTGGACATCCCTGAAGTCTCAGATAGTAAATAAATTTATATTGAAAAAAATGTCTATAAATTTTGAATGAATTTTCTCACAAAATAATAAGTAGGTACTACGGTATCAGTTTTGGTGATTGATCTATTGCACAAGATGGTTAAACTGGTTAGGTTATCCATTACCATGACTCATACTAAAATTGTGTTTTGATTTCCAAGGAAAGTGAATAACAAATAATTGATAAATGCTGAGAAAAATAATACTAGATTTTGTCATAGCAAGTTTGATTTTCGGCATAATGACGAGACTATCAAAAAAGTATTTCAGATATCTTCCCTTCAATCTACCTTCCAAATAGTTGCGACTATTTGGAAGCGAAGATTTATAAAATATTGTATGTACTTACCTATGAATTAATAAAGTAAAAAAAAATCTCTATTACAGAAAGTATTTGACTTATCAAACAGGACACCGACTGGCCAGCACCAATATACCAGAAAATGAACCAGTTAAATTCTCAACCAGTCCAGCAGCCAGAAGAACAGTTACTCCGGTGATGCGAAAAACTAATATTGACATGCCATGGTACCAACCATACTCTGTTCTTGTTAGTGTCACTGTCTTCTTGATTTATTTCTGCATTTTAAGAGAAGAAAATGAAATGGATCTGGAGTTTGACAAAACACTCTATGAGAGAATCCATGGGCTTGAGAAAGAACAGTTGCTTCAGTCGTACAGGTATAATAAAGAGCATGGGAAAAGTGTTGAAGATATTGAAAAGAGACTCCAAGAGATAGAAGCAGAAGAATCAGCAGTCTAATAGCTAAAGATAAATTATTATGTATCTAGTTGTTGTTCATAAGATTTAAACATAAAATTAAACTAGCCTTTATTCAAACTTTTCTTTTCACTCCTTTTCTAATAATTGTTGCTACAACTTGCTAGGGACTAACCTAACCTACTTTGGTGGCCACTTATTGTTTAGAATTTTAGTATCATCTAGATCTTGGAATGCAATCTAGAAAGATGCAATAAAATGATTTTGATGAAAAATAGAGGTAGCATAGAGTAGAAAAATATTTAGGGGGGTAGTGATAAACTGCAGATTCCTTATTCCCTCAGAGTACAAGTCTACCTAAACTAAAGGAAGAAGAATATTGGAACAGGCCAAAGGTTAGTTCAATTCAATTTGATTGGGACATCACTTGTAACCAAAAAACCTGGGTATTGGATATGGACATTTAATAAAACAAATAAATACCTCTACATTACATTTATTTACGTTAAACACCAAATTAGTATTACAATTACAAGATACAATAGTGCAAGTAAATTTAGGTTCTTCATCTACTACCACACACAATTATGTCTATAATATTGCCTAGACAAACTACACATACACTATCAGACCACAAACACGAAAATTTAGGTCTATTTGCTATATGTTACCAATAAATCGATTGATTACATTATAGAAACACATAGCACAACTTAAAATATAAGAATGTAAAAAAATCAGTTCTGCTGCTTCCTTACCATAATGTTTTAAAGATGATGAAAATATGTGAAACATTACAATGTAATAGAGAAATTATAACTAAGTACTTTAATTTATGATGACATATTAAAGGTATAATTTAAGCGCGCTCGCCACGGATTCGTCGAGCAAGTTGTATGTCTTTAGGCATAATTGTGACACGCTTGGCGTGGATAGCGCACAAGTTAGTGTCTTCAAACAGGCCCACAAGGTAGGCTTCACTGGCTTCCTGCAACAGAAAGATACCGCACATGAGTCACCTATTAAAAAAAAGAATGACTTTATTTAAACATCAAACTGTTCTAAATTAACAGTCCTCACCTGCAAAGCTCCAATGGCAGCAGACTGGAAACGAAGATCAGTTTTGAAATCCTGGGCGATTTCTCTCACCAATCTCTGAAATGGCAGCTTACGAATAAGCAACTCGGTAGACTTCTGGTAACGTCTGATTTCACGAAGAGCTACTGTTCCCGGGCGATAACGATGGGGCTTCTTCACACCACCAGTGCTGGGTGCTGATTTACGAGCTGCTTTTGTGGCCAACTGCTTGCGAGGAGCTTTACCTCCAGTGGACTTACGGGCCGTCTGCTTAGTACGCGCCATTCTTCACTGAAATGTTAAACAATAATTGGTTACCAAAGCACCATGCAAGGGAATGCCATTCGATAATGGTTTCACAAGTGGTTCAACAGTTTCCTTAACTTTACACCAGTGTAGCAAGGAAATACTACAATTTAAGAGTAAAAAAGACTATAAAACAGTTTAAGCTATCTATAAATACCTTTTTTCTGTAATGAACACGCTTTTGAAATTTATAAAACGCAAAATAGGCCGAGAGTCTCACAAACAATGCACAACAACGATCATATGCTCAAAATGGCGCCGAACGAAGAGAATGGCGGGCGAAACTGACGCCGTGAAACTCGAAAATGATTGGTGGACATTTTCAGTTTCAGAAAGTATGATTGGTAGATAAAACCAAGCTGTGATTGGTTCATTTAGAAATCAATTCCATTCATAGACAAATAAATTTGAAGGTATGTTGAGACCCCTGAAACAACTTGGTTGCTTGAATCAACCTGGAAATTTTAAATGGATGGTGTCTTTCAAACTTATTTTGACAGATTTTTGGGCTGAGCAATTTTATTATTATTATTTATATTAATACCCAAAACGTAGCATATATGAACTACTTTTAGGAAAAGTGCTAGACTAGATAAATGATAAATTCGGAAAAAAAACTATCGAGGCCTCGTTCAAAGTTGATCACGTGACAAGTTATTTCGTGGAGATTTTTTTTAATTCAATTTCTACAAACTTGTTTTTTAAAGTTGTTTACTTTGATAAGTAGAACAATACCACTTAATATTAATACACCCAAACAAATAGTGTAAATAAAATAAAATTACAAGTTACAGAAAGCAAAAAAAAATACATCATTTTATTATACGTTTATTTTTTCAAAGTCCAAAAAATTATATAATACTAGTTGCACCCGCGGTTTCACCCGCGGTTAAAAAGTATCCTATGTGCTTTCCTAGACTATAATCTATCTCTGAGCCAAATTTCATCCATATCTGTTCTGCCGTTCTGGCGTGAAAGAGTAACATCCATCCATCCATCCATCCATCCATCCATTACTATAATATTAGTAGAAAGAAAGTAGAACTGTCACAATACATGTTTATTTAATTTGTTTTACGTAACATTACATAACATATCGTCACGGTTTTCTCTCAAAGAGGCTGGCAGAGGTGTAATCCAACACTCACACTTCACCGGGCGATATTCAGTCCATAAATGTGACAGGGAGTGGGCTAGTCGCCATGCAACGGTTACTAGTTATTTAGCAGATGACATTATAAGCGCTCAATCATTAAATATATGGTCACACAATGAACAAATTAGTGCGTGCATGCGTTTACTACTAAGAGAGTTCTTACTACTCCTTCCTATTAGCTTCCTAGTAACATAGAAAAAAATAGTTTCTCGCAGTACTAATGAGCCTTTCGGTAGTAACACGGGAAATAAACGTTAAATACTGCTGGCAAGCCAGCTATATGTTTTTTTTTATCATACATCTGTCGAAACAATCAATCCATCAATTGTTCAATACGCTTCATCTAGTTTTGATCAAACGACTTTTATAGCCACCATCCTAATATTTTTCCACAAAAAAAAAAGTGCCATAGAGAAGATTAAAAAAATGCTTTAGTTGGCCTATTTTTTGTCTCACTTTTGCAATTGTAATATGCAATTTGTTAGAGTGAAACAGGTAGAAAACATCCAAATGACAGACCTGTCAATTTGGCTAAGATCTAATTTTTTTGTAGTTTTTACAAAAATATCCAGCTACAGATTTTAGAGTTCAAGGTTTCCCCTATAATTTAGAAAATGTTTAGAAAAAACATTGTAATTGTTGCTCCTTTCGGGCATAATGTGTTTGTTTTTCCCGTGTAAACTATTGTTATCACGTGATCGTGTATTGAATTTTAATTGGTCGCCTTCTCGGTGAGCGTGCCCTGCGCGACGCTAGAGGCGCAATATTAGTTTTCCAAAATGCCGTCGGAATCCAAACCTTTGTTAGCAGCCCAAACAGAAAAACCAAATCATTATAAGTAATTATCTCGTTTAAAGTAGTGTTTCTGTGGTGATTGCCGAGAAAAAGTCAGGGTTTATTAATCCCCTGTTGTTATGTTACAGATATTTGAAAGAGTTTCGAGTGGAACAGTGTCCCTCGTTCTTACAACACAAATGTACACAACATAGGCCTTTTACATGTTTCCATTGGCATTTTAATAATCAAAGAAGAAGAAGACCTGTTCGTAAAAGAGATGGATCATTTAACTATAGCGCTGACAACTATTGTACCAAATATAATGAAACTTCGGGAATCTGCGAGGATGGCGACGAGTGAGTACTTTGCTTTGTTTACGTCCCATGTTTTGACCTTTTCGATTCGGTACAAGTTTTTGACTTGTATTTCTAAATGAAATGTCTATCTTTAGTATATTTTACCATAATCTAAATGCACCAAGCATACATTAATGTTTGTTTTTCTTTCTATGCTTCTAGAGATATCAATCACCCCTAATATCATTAGGCGTTTCTTACGTTTATACATCATTTGATCACCTAGGCTTGTTAGTAAGGAAATCAATTAGAACTAGCTGATATTTACAAATTAATTAGTAAACAAGATGTATGATTATATTAGAACACACAGTCAAAGCCAGTGCAAGAGGATGTTGGTTTATCGAGCTTTTACATAGGGTGAATATGCCAGTTTACGACCAGTTAGTGGACTTGTGATCTTTGAATCAAAAATTTTATCAATAAAAAGTGTTGTTCTTAAACATTGATACTTGATAGTAATAGAATAAACATCAAGTTATAGAATTAATTTTTTTATTATTATAATTTATTGCATTTTCATTGAAAAATCTTAGGATTGATCGAAAAGTGCTTGAATCTCAGTTCTCGACCACCTACAGCCAGTTCTCGACCACCTTTTTCGTCAGTTCTAGACCATAGAATTGTTACAGGAAAAAAGAGCTTATAGAAATACTATTAAGGTGGAAAATAAAAATTACTGCAATATGTTATGCTTAATGTTTACTAGTGTTTACAAAACGGACAGTATATTAAAAATAGGCTGCTTCAAAGTACGGGGATTGTTTCAAAACTGTACAGTTTAATTTTTTATTTTTTTTGTAGAATAGTTCGGCGTTTGACCATTAACTCGCCTGATGTTAAGCGACGTTATGGTCTAAGATGGGGCACGACGACCTATAAGGTACTTATTCACTCTAGCCTTGAAGTTTTGTAGAGTGAAGAAGTACAAAGACGGCAGTTGAGTGAGGCGCTACAAGTGCGCTACTGCTCAGACCCGTCTTCGGAAATGAAAGCATCTTATGCGATAGTCGCAACCAATAAAGGGCTGAGCTACCCACGTCCATAAGAGTGTACTGTATTCTGATTCCCTACATGTGGTCCCCGGGTAGTGCTAACCTGGTAGCAAACTCTGGTGGGAGGCTTCGGCCGTGGGTAGTTATCACCCACCAGACCAAGCCATGCCGTGAAATGACCTAGTCGTGTTTCGGGATGTACTCCGGTGTAACCGTTCCGAAGACGGGTCTGAGCAGTAGCGCACTTGTAGCGCCTCACTCAACTGCCGTCTTTGTACTTCTCCACTCTACAAAACTTCAAGGCTAGAGTGATTAAGTACCTTATAGGTCGTCGTGCTCCATCTTAGACCACAACGTCACTTAACATCAGGTGAGTTGGTGGTCAAACACCAACCTATTAAACATTTAAAAAAAAAAACAAAATTTTTTTAGCATCATCTCCTATATCGCCGATCAAATTATCAGAACATTGGTTACATTTTGTAGCTTTATGGTGCACTGATCTATACAGCATCTTCTTTGAGGTGCTTTTGACTGTTACTTGTATGCTTGATAATTTGTGGACTAGTCAGTTTTCGACCACCAAATCCGACTGCTTTTAGTATTAATTTTATTCAATGGTTGTCAAGTGGTCAGTTTTCGACCATCGTTTTATCGCCATTGAAATATGTTTCATTTTGAAATTGTTACTTATCATGCTTCACCATAAAATAGGTCAAAAAAGCCAAGAAAGGTAACAATGTAAACAGCTAGTTCTTAACCAGGTGGTCGTCAACCAGAAAAAGCGTCATTTTGGTCATTTAGTTTCGCTACCACCCGTTATTTCAATAAAATACAAATAAATATGGACAAAACATGATTTTAGAACCTAAAACAAAAGATATCTGACAACCCAAGCATAATTTCCAAGTGTAAATCTAAATAAAACCAAGTGCTACTTATGATTGAAAAAATCATTCCACACTAATTTTTCTGTTCGTTACACGGCATGTGCACATAGACTCAGTTCTATTTCAGTGTCTAAATTTCCTGCAGATCATCTAATTGGCGTAGACCAACGACAGGTTCTATCGGAGGAGGGCACAAAGTAAACTTTAGTTTAAAAATTAAACAAACCCTTGCAGCATTCCAATTTCACTGTTTTACTTAAATTATTGAGAAACGGTCGGTAACTAGAGGTGGTCGGTAAACTGGCAATGTCACCCTAGTTAGAAAGTCTGAGGTTGTGACATGTAAGTAAGTTGTTTATAAGAACTAGTGCTTGAGTGTACCGGGAAAGATCAAATTAACAGAATGTTTAAACAGTAAAATTGGTTATACTGTTACTATATTAAAACTAGTTTAAAAACTATAGTTACCAAGTGTTGTTAATAACCTATGGTCTGAATAAATGAATTGAATTGAGTTGATTTAAAAAATGTACTAAGTTGAATGAACTGTATGTATAAGTATGAATGAGTGTTGAAAAATAGTCATATGTGGATAGACATCAAATGTTTTCCTTGTAGGTATTCATTTAATCACACTATTATATATTAAACACTTCACAAACTACAATACTATTTACAAGCAATATTATAAGAATTCAATAGTATATTTTATGACACATACTGAGGTGGGAATTTTGGAACAGTTCTATTTTATTGTATTTTTTCTCCAAAAAATGTTATCTTGTGATCACAGCCAATAAAAGTTAAGTCTCGATCAGGGAGAGCTAAATGGGATTACAGAAACTAAAAGGCCATTTTTCTCGACTGTGGCGAAGCCAAAAATGTTGGTTATGTTGACATGTATGTATGTCTGTTTCTGCAAAAATGTTCCAAATATTTATTTATTTGATGTCTCTTATAACATAGATGTCCATTCCTCCACCGCACGGCGGGCGACACGGAGCGACGCTACCACCTGCGCTACTACAAGACTTGCATGTGTGTCCATGACACAGACGCGCGCGGGCTCTGTACTAAGAATGGCGCGCATTGTGCCTTTGCGCACGGCGCGCCTGACTTGCGACCACCTGTTCTTGACGCGCGCGAACTGCTCGCACCACATCAGGAACAAGACGATGCCGCGCCTAATGCGCTAGACCGGGAGCGGAATCTCGTCTCCGAGGACCCTAAGTGGCAAGGTACTTTGTCTGTCTATCTACATGATCAGTTTCTCAATTCACTATATTTTGTACTAAAAATGTAAGTTGCTGGTGAAATTACTTGTACTACTATGAGTTACTTGCCAGTGGTAGAGTATTCTTGTAAAATACTCCACAAGCCTAACAGAACACCTCAGATGCTTGGGTATTGATTCCCCTACTGACACTTTCCAGATTTTTAATTAAGAGACTTGTTTACAGATACGAATTATGTGCTATCCTCGTATAAAACGGAGCCATGCAAGCGCCCACCTAGATTATGCAGACAAGGATATGCCTGCCCTCAATATCACAATAGCAAGGTATATTCTATGACTTAGTTACTCCATATCTATCATATTACCATATATATTTCATCAACCAACCAAAACATAAAATAATTTAATAGTACCTAGATTGTAAAACATATTTGTAAAATGGAATATTATATTAATGCTCAGTAAGTAAGCTCGAGTCTTAGTTGAGTTTACCATTGCATTTGTAAATTGTTGCGGTGTGCAGGACAAGCGTCGGTCGCCGCGCAAGTACAAGTATCGCAGCACGCCGTGCCCCAACGTCAAGCACGGCGAGGAGTGGGGCGAGCCCTCCAACTGCGAGGCTGGCGACGTCTGCGGCTACTGCCACACGCGCACCGAGCAGCAGTTTCACCCCGAGATATACAAGTCCACCAAGTGCAACGACGTGCAGCAGGCCGGCTACTGCCCGCGCGGACTCTTCTGCGCCTTCGCGCACGTCGAGCGTGAGTAGCCTGCTCTAGCGTACACGATTTGGCGCTGGCGTCTAGGAGCAGCAAATGTCACCAGAGTAACCATTGGTTGTTGCAGCGGAGGAGGCGGGCGGGTCGCGCGAGGGCGCCGGCGGCGAGTGCGGCACGCTGTTCGCCGAGCTGCTGGCGGGAGCGTTGCCGCGCGACAACGGCGAGCCCGCGCACGCCAACGGAGCGGACTCGGAGTGCGCGTCCACGTCGTCGGGCGGCTCGGGCGGCGGCCGGCGCGCCGAGCCCGAGCGGCCCGCCTGGGCGCCGCGCGCCTCCGCCTTCGACGCCACCATGCTGCAGGAGGTGGTCGGCAACGCGATCGACGACCTGCACCTCGAGGACCCGCTCGACATGATGGCCACGCTGGACCGCGACCTGGACGGCGAGCCGCCCGCCGCGCCCTCCGCGCCCGTCAACATCCCGCGCTTCAGCCCGCCGCGCGCGCACGCCGCGGCCGCCTCCGGCTCGCCGCTGCCGCCCTTCCTGCGCTACTCGCACGCGGACGGCGGCGTGTTCGGCTCGCACGGCGCCAAGCCCTCCGGCTTCGGGTTCGACTTCTCGCCGGCCTCCCCGTCCAGCGCGCCGCCCGCCGAGCTGTCGCGCCTGCGCGAGGAGGTGGTGGCGTCGCGCGCCGCCGTCGCGCGCTGGGACGAGCGCATCGCGCAGGCGCGCTCCGCGTGCGAGGCGTGGCGGCGCGAGCTGGACGAGGCGCACCGCAAGACGGCGCTGGCGGAGCGGCAGCGCGACGAGGCGCTGGCGCACGCGCTGGCGCTGCGCCGCGAGCTGGACGCGGCGGGCGCGGGCGGCGTGGCGGCCGGCTCGGCGCGCCGCGAGCTGCGCGGCCTGCCGCTGGCCGCGCTCAAGGCGCTGCAGACGGCGGCGCGCGCCGAGCTGGAGGACATCGAGAAGGCGCTGTACCTGGAGACGGCCACCAAGTGCATGGTGTGCGAAGAGCGCGCGCGCGCCGTGACTTTGGCGCCGTGCAACCACTTCGTGGTGTGCGAGCCGTGCGCCGCGGCGGCGCCCGACTGCCCGTACTGCCAGACGCCGGTGCAGCGCCTGCACTGACCCCGCCCCGCCGCCGCGCCCGCCCGCCGCGGGAACCTCCTCACATGTCGCCGTGGACATGGCGACCGCCCGGGAACTCCGTGTCACGAAGCGAAGCGAACGTTAGTGTGACTCGATCGATCGCTCGGTGCATTCGGGCCTCTCCCGAAAATTAACAATCGATGGAAGCTTTCATAGTCTATTTTTTCATTGATATATAATATAGTGCGAGTCGTTCGTCGCAGGCTGATGTTCAAGGCGGACATCTTTCGTGTGTTTAGGGGACTCGATCGACGTATTTAGTTGAGTCAAAAATGCATATCGCACCATTTACCAACGCAGTTTGACTGGTTGATCCCCCTAATCGTAACATGCAAAATGGGCCAAAGATAGATGTTCAAACACTACTGATATTATCCAGATATCATTGATTTTCTATTCGAGAATCCATCTTTCTAAAAAAATACTACATTCGTTATTAAACTTTCCCAGTAATACGAAATCTTCATGTTTTAGATGGGACGATCCACAATTTTTGCACCCACAATGTTGCAATAACGCCTGTCTTTAGCCCACCCTGTATATACGCTAACCTTATCGCTTTTGATGGCAATAGATTGTTCCATGACTCAGTTATTATGAACATGAGCTAAATACATATTTATCATAAAAATTATGGAACGTAGTTTTAAGTAGTTGGACATCCAACATGGGAATTAAAAAGCATTTTCAAATACATATATTCTTTGAGCTTTCAGTTCACAGATAAGTGTAATAAAAACCACTCATGTTGGAGTACCGACCGAAATTGCATTACAAACGATTTATCATGTAGGTGTAAAAGAGATTTTTTTAGTTTTGTATGCGTAAAATATAAAATAAATATAAATATGCATGTTCGGAATAAGATTTTATGACAGCATATATTATCTGTAGTAGACGTTTGTGTAGTCCGTTTCTCGCTTTTTACAAACTTACAAAACAACATAAATACTAATGTACATGACTTGCTACTCAAAAGCATCTAATTATCAATCATTATTAATGTCACAAGAATCCTCGTCGTAATACATCGCTACTATTTTTCCCGCCACTCGAGATTGTATTGTAAACAAAGATGGCGGATTGATAAAACTTAAACTCTATTGTCTATGGCTTTCGGAACTTGCTTCATAACTCCAGAGGAATTGAATTCGACCGTGGACAAAATCAGATTTTACAAGCTAACAATAGTGCAATAAACGAGCTAAAAAAAACAAAAAAAAAATGGCGCCTTTTATAAAGCGTTTTACTTTTTTGACAACCGACGCTGTCATTCCTTGACAATCCGCCATGTTGTTTAGTTAGTCTAAACTGTATACATAACTACGTTTTTTTATTGCTTCACCATTGCCAATAGTATAGTTTTTTCAATACAAATTCCCACACTTCATAGCCTTTCAATGCTTTTGAAAAGTGTATCTTAAAACAGTTATTTAGCCAAATATATGGACCAATAAAATAATAAAATCTTTTAATAAAACTGCTTCATCACATCTTCTTTCTTGTGTGAAATCAAATACTTGCTAAAATGATTTTTGATGTTTAACTAGAAGTAGAGTTCACTTCTTTCAAAATACTAACACTGTTTTTAAAGTTTATCAAAAGATAATTTACATCTATTTTACCTAATTAAATGTATTCAAGTAAAATAGGTGAAAAAAATCTTAGAAATGAGTATATACGGTATAGATTAAGATATTTATATTTACATATTTAGTTATATTTAGAATAAGATTGCAACTTTATTAATTTATATCACAAAGGAAATGTTGTGTATTTATTAAATATTAGATGTTTCAATTCCTAAAAAGATGTAAGTACTTTATCGATGTGTTCTCATGGAACGCAATGTTTTGTACTCATAGTCCTATAAACTTGTTAAAAGCATTTTTAATAAATATAAATTCAGTATTTAAATTATTATTATACACTTTACAAAATATTACAATAAGAAATAAATACAAATCTATCATATTATTATATTATACACAACACCCTGTTTAAACCCTTTTAAATTCTTGTATTAGATCACTCACATTTGGACGGATTCTATTTGGACCATTTTGTAAACTAAATTTATTATAGCGATAACTGACGTAGCTATAGCCCGTTTATTTACATTTTGAAGTACACCTGTACTGTTATTAATTTTAGTTTACATAGTGGAACAACAGAATCGACACCAATGTTACTCAACTATATCGGTGGCTTGTTCTAATTCGCATTTTAATGTTAACATTCCCAAACAAGCATTGTATTGATGTATGGTGTTGGTAGTTATACAATTAGTTGTAGTTGCTTTGGTTTGGCACTATTCAATACACTGAATACTAATGTTTTAGTTAGTATTAGTATCGTTTTTCACACAAAATAATGAATATGAAACACTTTTTTCCATTGACTGCACTAAATAATCATATTTCAATCACAATCAGCTTAGCATTAAATGATTAAATCAAATTTTTTGTTAATAGAATTTGACGAGGATTTTTGACATAAAAATAGTAACAAAATAGTAACAGCAATAGTAGTCATTAAAATTGGATATTTCGAAAATCCTTGTAACGCAGAATATGTACTAAATACTATTCAAACGAGTTGTATTGTTATTACGTAGATATATTGTAATGTAGTCGTAGCGTGAATTTACTAACTGCATTTCTATATCACTGAATGTTCAGGACCAAATAACGTTTTAGTTTCGTGTTTGCCAAGACAAGCAAGTATCAAGTATCTACTCTTAAAAAAAAAAGAAACAAACTATTCACAAACTCTCATTTATTGATTTATCAAAGTTGCTTTGTACTATTTTATAACAAATGACGTCATAGGTATTTGAAAGTGTAAATTTAAACAATTTTATAAAAAGTTTATTTGTTTACCCTTTGTAATGCTTTAAATGATTAGGTAACGTGTATTTCGAAATGTTTTTTATTTTATATCGATATATGAATAACAAACTAAACGTAGTCTCTAAGTATAGTCGTAAGTAGAGTTTTCAAATTGTAATGGACTTTAATAAATTAAGCGAGTAGCTGCGATGTTGTCTTACATTGTAAACAAAGCAATAACGATGTGTTATCACTGGACCGCCTAACACACAGAGATATTTCTACGTTGGGTCCTGTAAAGAAGAGCAGATCTAACTTTAATAAATTCATATTATATATTTTGGTGGTCTTTAATCAAATATTATACATTTAGTGAACTCATTTATCTGAGGATATTTTAGAAACTGCTTTTCTTTGGTGGACTATTTGCAATAATTTTATATGTACCTACATGCGTATGTCGACACGGCACATTTTGTACGCGATTCGAGTTATTACTGCTTTGGATCGGGTGGATGGGGAATGCGAACTAGATGTTCTTAACACTAAAGGTTGTATGAACAAACTTCTTATTTTTTAAAGTGATCCAAAGGTTCGGCCTAAAATGTGAGGCATTTCTTACTCCGGTAAATAAAGGAGTACCTAGATAACTGCTTGATATCAATTTGCATCTGTATGTCTATACTCTAGCTGTTTTATATACTTTTTCGCCTATTAGGCTTTGCTTTTGTAATGTTTCAAAAATAAAATATAGAGAGGGAGACTAACCCTTTGTAAACTATATGTGGTACTTTTCAACAGTTTTAGTAACAAGTATTATTATCATTAAAACAAAACCCGACTGCAAAATGTAGGTTGTGATCTTCTATCATATTAAAGAGAGAAACGGTACTAAAACCTAAAAATGGACCGCATAAATTAGGTGCTGCACACAATTCAACGTAGTCACAAACAAACGCAACCAGTCGCAACAGTAATAAATATTGTTGTCTCATTCTCGCTATAGTCTCTTGTATGTCTCTCTATCTTTGTTAATGATACACGTAACATAAATACTGTCAACGGAGCTGTGTAGTGTCCGTTTACTTGTAGTTGTATTGGGTCCACGCGCTGTGTACTAAAAAATAGACTCGTGCCGCTTCTTCCATATTTTATATTATTTCGATGGTTGTGATAGATGCTTTGGATAAAAACCGAATCTACTGACACTCATTGCACTTCTTATATGCAGTCGGGTAATAGAGAAAGCTACATAGTCTTTTGCAAATTTTTAACTTTACGGTTTTCAAAAAATAATTACAATTAAAGTTTCTAACCTGTTACAATTTTTGGATAAAGATGGTGGATTACGCAAAACGAGCTGTCATTGGTTGCTGAAGCAGCCATCTTTGTTTACACTTTGGAGCAAGTTTGTATTCAGAATGCACTGAAAATGGCTTCAGAATGATCTTTCAGTGTGTGCTCTCTAACAATGATTGAAAACGGCAAACGTATCGACTCGTTTTGTTGTAACGCGTAACGAGTAGTTCTAAAGTTAAGAATCAAAATGTTCTGTGTGGCCATAGTTCGTAGTCTAGCTTGCTAGTATTTCTAATTATACATATTAAAATATTTAGATATTAACATGTATTAGAGCTATATTTATTTTTATATTCTATAAAAGTTACGTCGAATACCAGAAGAATACTTAGGTACTTGACATATACATACATATATACCTACCTATCGTTTTAGACAAATACCTACTATAATATTGTCATTGTTTTCTGAATGTTTATTCAAAAGAGTACCTAAACTTTGCTCTCGAAACAGTAGTATGATTTAACATTATTGCAAGAAATATATTATGTGGTACTAAAACGCCGCGAAATAAATATAGAATATACTCGTTACATATTGTATGCACTATTTCAGAACACATAGTAGTGTACTCTTTTGACGAGTAAGCATTTAGATTTACATTCTTCACAACTATTTTTTTGGAACATGCATTTTATGTTTTTCTTGGATTTTGAATTAGTATACAGCGCATCAATAGTTTTAGTTAGTTTGCAGGCGAGTGGCATTTGTTATGTTGAAATGTTTAATCACTATGTTAAGTTATTTAATATTTTTTTAATATTACAAAATGTGTTTATCCGACGGTGACAAAAAAAATAAACAAATCTGGATGGGTTCATGTTTTAGTCAAATGAACATATTATTGATATTATCTTTGGTCTAATGACTGCACGTTATAATACTAATTTGGCTATTCCATTTCATACATTTCGTAAAAACATCAGACATTAATTAACATTAAAAAAAGCCGGTTTTAACGTCATATCTGAAAGGAAAAGCAAAAACTAGTGGGTCAAATCAGAAAACTTAAATTTGCAAGGGAAGATGAGTGTTGTCTTTGTTTTTGGACAATCTTGGGACAAACACGGCCATTGTGTAGCACCGACGGGGAAGGTAAACGGTCGTCAGTCTGTCTCTTCTCTTACACATTACATTTTTTTTGGAGATATAAAACCACTGAGTGGTAGTTAAAAAAAATAAGAAATAAAATAATATTACGTTTGCTAATGTCTAAAGAAATTTTAGTGTTGTTATTTATGTAAGTATATTCTTTTAGAGCGATGTACAAATAGAGAGAAAAAAAACGTTATTTTTAAAAAAATCTTCATTTAAAATTAATTATGTAACACAAACTTAACAATATTTGCAATGCGCATTTGCATTTCTTAGTAGTTTTATCCGTATTTTTTTTAATTTTTACGCATTGTATTTTATATTTTCAAAAAACGCTTGTAGAAAACAACTGGCGACTATTTATTTCGGCCTCAAGACTTATTTGTAAATGGCTTGTGTTGGTCCCCCGATGTCCCACTATGATCAATCTTCGCCGTCACCGTGGGATTTAAAAATACAACAATATTTTCTATCTAATCGCTAATCCTATCTAATATTCATTAACCGTAACCATGTAGTTTGTTTTAGTAATAAGTTTTTTTTTTTTTTTTTATAAAAAGAGGTTTGTTGCTTATGCATAATAACTCTGTTTTATATTTTTCTATTTTATTCACTAGGTAGGTAGGCCCAACAAATTTTATAAAATTATAATTGTTAAATTAGCAATAGACGTAGAGAAATAATTTAAAAATACGTTTGTATTCGCTTACAAGTTCTGATGAAATATATGCTTTTTTATAATTATAAATTGAAATGACATTGGAATAACTCAGAGGAGTACCAGGAGTATGTATGGCGCGTTTTGGAAGCTGCCATTGATTGATACTTGTCTTCATATAAAAATTAGTAGCACTGACAAATTAGAAGTACCTACTTATTGTAAGTCACTTGGAGCAAGCTTGAAACTTTGGAATGTTATCCACCGACGCTATACCCGGACGTTAGAGCAGTGCGGTGAATAGAATGGCGGGCAGGTGAAATCTTGCTGGCTCCAAACGAATTATTATTTGAATTAATTAACATTTGACTGTAACCAATTACGTATTTTGCATTGTAACTCAGAATAACTAATCTCTTCTCCGCGGCTGTTATGATTGCCAACTTACACTCCACTGGTAACTAATTTTAAATGCTAATGTAACGCGTAATATGACTTTTGAAGCTATCCGTCTCATTTTTTCTAATGTGAGAAAAGGATGACAGCTCCGATGTAAAAGAAAAATACCGATTAAAATTATGTACGGTATCCAGAAACAATTTTGAAATACATGCGCTCCTGTACTCCGGACATTATATTTCTATAAATACATTTACATTTTAGAAAACAAGTGATACAAACGTAAAGAGCGAAGTTTATAATTTTAATAGCTAGGTAGGTTTAATAAATTTTAAATTCGATTCAATAAACAACTTGTTTTATTTAACTTACCATACATCTGTAGGAAATAATTTGAACTTAGTTCCAAAATCTAAGTAGAGGCAAAGTTGAATGCTTCTAAAAAAACAAGGAAAGGTCATACAAAAAATGAAACGAGCTTTAAATTTCTGTGACAAGTTTATTAAAAAAAACTGCGACAACTGTTTCATCTAAACACTGCTTTGAAGATCACGAACTCACGATACATTTTGACATCCAAAAAAATCCTTGATGTCCTCAATGGCACGACATAAGTCCAATGTTTAATGGTTTATTTAAATTTAGGGTTTCCTTAGTGGTTTCGTAACACCACGAATTATCGATATATTTTTTTGACATGGTCTGTGGTGTTATTGTTGTGCCATTGAGTTTATAATCGGTAGGTGCTATCGATTGTCTTAGGACCATAAAAGGCAGGTTGACAATTAAGATAACAGGATAGGGGTGGTCCAAATGATTGCAATGATTCTCACAACGCCAACAGCGGAAGCGAGTCCGATTAAAGTTAACAACGCAAGTTGTAACAATGTGAGTACGGGCTCCAATGCTATGGTTGCGTTCCCATTGAGGCGGACTGGTGCATAATTGACCAATCATTGTGATTGGTCAAATAAGCTGAAAATCTCTGGTCCTCTTCAGAGGAAGCACTGTGATTGGTCTTTTGTCTATTTTGCACTGCTACGTCTTAGTGGAAACGCAGCCTAACACTTTTGGCCTGCTTTCAATATTCCTAGCATAACTTCTATAGAAATGTAGGATCTAAGTAAAGTGTACGAAAAATCCAGGTTACACTGACTGTCCCCTTTTCATACAATTTTCTATACAATACATACTCCATATTTTTATACAGAAGTTATGCTAGACCTTTATTTTGAGGGCTTTGACTATCTAACAAGAAAACAACATTATATTCAAACTAATTCAGTAAATAATGTGTAAATAAAAGCCTTTACTTCATTAAGCAACATACTATAAAATTAATGAGCAAGTAGGCATACAATTAAAAAGCTGCCTTCAAATAACTAAACATTTTGGATTTTTACATCTTAGATACTATTATTAAAGTCATATAAGTAAGAATTACGTTTATTTAATAAATTAAATATGTATATAAATAATCTCGATTTTGGCTTTAAAAGTAGATATACACTAGGTAGATATTTGAAGCGTTCAGTCGCGAACTCTTGAAAATGCAAAGAAAGAAGCTAATGATTTGATTGAACTTATTACTTTAATCCATTTACAAGATAAATTTACCGTTTCTAAGCGTCTTACTTCAATACAAGCGCATTGTGTCTTATTCTAAGATAATTTAGATTTCTTAAAAGTAATTTAGGCGTGAGAGTCCGACATACAGTATTTTTGAGCTGTATTTATGATTTTAGGTAGGTACCTACCTAACTGTTTTAATTTATTTTGTATACCATGATCTAAAGTATATTTAAATGCCGTAATGAATATATTGTTTTATAGGCCTGCAAGCTCATGTTTCTTTGAATGACATTTGCGACAATGTAATAATTTCATGTTCATAGCTTCTTTCTAAATAGTAAATATTATAAGTTTTAATTGCATTGTTTCCCTAACACTAAATTATGCTAGATAGCAGCATATTTGCAATTTGGTTTCAGGCAATTGGCAGTACTGGTTCATATTTTACCTTGTTCCTTTAAGCGTCGGTCACACATATGAGACAGGCGCGAAGATTGGATGTGGAGAGCTTTGTGCAATTTTTACTTTTTTTATATGTAAAAAAACATAATGAGCACGCTTGCGCTTCTTCTTTTCTGTAATTTACGTAAGGGTGCGTTTATTGGCATTAAAAAATGAACCTTTTCTATTCAGTTACGTAACCCGCCCGCGTCCTCTCTATCACAAGTCATGTGTGACCGTCGCCTTAAGGAACACAATGAACTAACGTTATTTACATATAAATGCATTGTTTGTTTATGTATTAATTTCTAGGCACTACTCGATAGAATAAAGTTTAAATCGATGGTCACGTCGGCACTGCTTGGCGACAGAATAATAAGCTTAAAATATCTTAAATACAAACTTCATAAGTTTTTATTTAAAAAGTTATTAATATTGCGTGGAGCTACGAAGCCCAGTTTTCATTGATAATAATTAATTACACCTTAAACTTCAATTACAAGAATCAATTACAAAAAGCTATGTAATTTATTAACTAGATATTATGCCGTACTTATTCTAGTCGTAATGCAATAAAAATTCTCGCTGGTATCGATTCTGATGTATACCAGTCTTAAAACTAAAGTCTAGACTAAAACACAAAAAAGAAAGATTGAATTTTCGCGCCTCGAGTCGAGTGGTATGCTTGAAAATCATACAACTGTCGATTTTCAAGTTTGCTAGAAATGACGCTTAAAGCCGATATACACATGCTTGTTAAAAAGCATGCTGCTGGTAAAACGAGCTACTGGCATGTGGTATCGAGTTTCTACCCGCAGCTCACGTGCACAAAGCATGCCACGAGATCACAGCTCGTTTGATTTTTTCCCCTAGCGGATGTGGGGAAGGACGTCACTGGTATGAAGAAGCTTGATTCTAGAAACTCGTGTACTATGTACTTGCATTTGCGACTACACGGAATGCCAGTAACCACCTGACATACCATTTACAGGCATGTGTATTTTAAACTTCACATCTTCACAGCATGTGTGTGAAAAGCAATGTTTTCACACACATGCTACTATTCCAATTAGTTTTTTTTAATGGCCTTTGTTTTTGTGCATCATGTGTGTCAGTATCTTTGTAGTATTTTCTATGATACAGGCTAATTAGATAAATGTAATAGAAAATGATTACCCATCTGAACAGACTATTGATGCAATAACATTGTCGTTTTAGGCTTGTCATAACTTAAGGATAAACTTCACAAATATAAGGTACTGGTTTTGGGTGTAGTAATACTAAAGGGAGTTCTTCTACTCGGCAAAGTGAACAACATTGAGAATACATGTTTGCAAAATTCAATAGAAAAATAATCCAGTCTCCATTCAAAATAATATGTCACGTAATCAATTTTGTATGGAGACTAGTTGTTGTCGATTTTTGCAAACTCGTGTTTTAACATAACATAAAAGCGATGACAGCCTAGTTGGAGAAGGCCTGCCTCTCAAGCCAAAGGGAGCGGGTTCGAACCTAGCCAACGGCACGCACTAATATGTTCGTCCTAAACTTTATATCGTCCGGCGAAGTGTGGGTGTTGTATTACACCTCTGCCAGCCCTCTCGGGGGAAAGGCGTGACGATATGTTATATGTTCTAGCAGTTGTTAATGTTGACGGATAAAATACCACCCTTGAGCATTACTACATCCAAAATCAGCACCTTGTATAATAGTCAAGTTGTCAAATATTTAAAAAAGTTAACATAATTATATGTGACGTGCTAGTAATATACATAAACGTTATTAACCCATTATAGTGATGTCGAATTTAAAGTATCGTTTCTAAATTTGACCGCATAAAAACTTCTGCGATCCTTATCTTACATTTAGAAGTAAAAAACAACGGAGATAATGTAAGACCTGTCTAATTGATAAAAGGCATAATAGGCGATGCACTTCAAATCAAAATTAAGCGCTTTTCATATTTGGTGCTTGTTTTTTTCCCGGCGGTTTGCACACCACTGTGAAAGGAGGCATTAAAAAGAGAGCATTGTTCGACTTCTAATAACTTTATGCGCCTGTCTCTTTTTATCATTAGCATATAAGAAAGCTGCTTTTCACTACTTTTACTAAAAACGGCATTTTATGAGGCATTCGTTTGGATCCGTTTGGGGTGATTAATGAGTTAAATTTAATGTTTCTTTTAAACACGTTATTAAACAGCCGTATAGGACGCATCTCAATACGTTTCTACAATATCAGCGTACAACCTTAAAGCTATGTCTATCGTTGTATGACATGAAGTGCACTTATACTGAGGAATGGAATCTAATGGATTCCCTTATGCACTTATTCAGATGCCTGAAGCAGTGCAGTTTTTATGTAGTTGACGATTGTTTGCAACTTAAAGGACAGATGAGTTAACTTATCAGATAGAGTTCTAAGTTTACACACATAATAATATGCTCTCATGTAGTGGAACTGCTGCTCATGTACTGTTATCTTAATATATATAAATTACGTGTCACGTTTGTTTGTCCGCTATAGACTCCTAAACTACTTAACCGATTTCAATCAAATTTGCACACCGTGTGCAGTTCGATCTAACTTAACAGATAGGATATAAATAATAAACGTGAACGAAGTCGCGGGGTGACAGCTAGTTTATAATATACTTTTAGTAAAGTATGAAAATGCGAAATAACGACTCCCCATCCAAGCATAATCCTTATTTGCTGTGAAGAAAAATATCGTTAGGGTGCGTTACCGCTGAAGGGGAGCGGAGCAGTGCATGACTTGACCTATCACAAAATCTCCGTTCTACTCACTGTGATTGGTGAAGATGCACTGTTGAGCTCTGCTCCGCTCATCTCAGCTTCAGTCTTATGCCTTCTCTGTCCTTACTCTGTGATAGGAATTATGAATGAAGGTACATTTTTATGCAAGCAAACTACAGCGACCAAGTGACTACCACGCTAATATCCACCCTTATAACTTGAAAATAACAATGAATAAAATAACACAAGCGCGTTTACAATGGGCCTACTCGCTGTCAACGCGAATTTAGCCACTATTGAAAAAAAGCATTAAGGTACTATTACCGGCTTTATTTGTCCCAGTCACTCACACAAACAATACACCAATCGTCTTATTCTGCACTGATTCAGGCGTCAACTACGTTTAACATAACTTATTAGTAGGCTCGGTTACTCCAGAGCCTCTTATGGACCTTTTTTCTTACTGCAAATGTAAATCTAAGCTAAATTTGTGTCTCAAACGAACCTACAGAATACGTACGTACCTATGTTTTTAATTCTGAATGTAAACGTAAAAAATATAGAAATTACACGAGAAGTTCTTTGAACCCAATCTCTACATAAACTTATAGGACGTTCTAACAAGTTAAAGCTTGGAAAGTAACAGTTTCAGATCTTTGTTTTGATCACTTCTCCCCTAATACAGTAGATCAGGGATGACAAAAAAAGGCAATAGACATGCCATCATGCTAACCGTTGCAATTATAATGAAAACAGTTTAGGTTAGTGGCATGCCCAAAATAAAAAGTTTTTTATTGAATTTTTTTTTTTGTTTTGGAACTTGTAAGCATGACTTACAAAATCGCACGCTGGTTATTTCGTAATTTGTAACCTTTCTTTTTCATTTGTTAATAGAGAGCTTTTTTTTCTTTCGCTCACAACACGAGCTACGAGCGTAAAATGCGATTTGAGATGTCGAACGTAACTCGACCAATAGAGAGCTTGCAATGTCCGTATGATGTCATTACTGAAGCCGGCCTACCATACGCAACGCGAAATAGTCGACTCGAAGACTCTTTTTGTCGAGACAGACGTATGTTTACACATAGCCTTGTCACGTTCTTGCGCGACAAATAGTGACGAGAAGAATTTTGTAGCGCGCGCATGCTAGAGGTGCCGGTCTCGGCAACTTGCGGGTGTTTGACACGGTCGGTCCTTAACGTCGGTCGGTGTTCAGAGTTTTCACGGCGTCAGTGGTGACATGGTCGGTCAGTAACGTCGGTCACTGTTCATACGGAGGTGCCACGTCGCTCGGCATCCAACGTCACGTCCTCTGGGCTGGCGAGATCGGCTCTTAGTCTCACGCCGCGCCCCGTCAGAGTCCAACGACACGCGCTACGACCGTTATTGCCGTTACCGCCGCTACCGCCGTTATCTCCGCTGCCGCCGTTGCCACCGCTGCCGCCGTTGCCACCACCCGAGCCGCTATCCGCGCTTCTGTAACGCAAACAGCTTATTAGACGGGATTAATATAGAAATGAGCTCGTAGGGAAGTAGAATGTGGCATTTTGGACAAATGTGATCTGCACTTTGTTCAATCTTTTTTTTAAACTTATAACATAATGAGTTGGACAAAATGCCTCCTCTAGCGCTCGGATGATGCTGTAGGTACCTGGAGTGCGGCGTGTCGTGTCGCGGGTCGGTGTCGCGGTCGGTGTCGGCGTCGTCGCTGTCGCCGGTGTCGGAGCCGCCGCCGCGGTACCGCTGCGGCGCGCCGCCCGCCTCCGGAGCCTCCTCCAGCGCTCGGATGATGTCCGCGCACAGTTCAGAGTCCAGAGGCACGGGGTTGTCCGAGTCCCTGCGACAACGAAATTATTTATTTGTTCGCTAACTGGAAAACAAAAAAAAAATCGTTAATCTTCAACGAAACGTAGGGAACAGCTGATTTTGCTTTCACGATTTCAGTGTTGATCCTTTCATAAAATTTGGTCATAATGATGCGTACAATGATATCGTAGAATATGTCCGTCGTATAAAAAATAGCTAAAAATGTGAACCAACAAGCCTAAGCAGCTGATCACAAAAAATTAGAATACAATTTAGTAGGTATAGGACTATAAGTATGTCAAAAAAGTCGTGTCGGCTACGTGTTTTGAGTGTAGAGCCGACGTCAACCTCCCATGTTCCTTCATACGGACCGGAACTGTGAGCCTTCAGGTTTTCACCAGACTGCTCAACGAACTGGTCTACCTGCCGGCGGCGGGCGGCGGGCGGTGGGCGGCGGGCGGCGCCGAGTGCGAGCGCGGAGCTGACCTGTTGTGCAGGACGAGCGCGACGGTGGCGGGCGAGGGCAGCGGCGGGTGGTGCAGCGCGCGCGGGTTGAAGGCGGCCAGGTCGAGCGCGGGCGGCGGCACGCGCGGCGCGGCGGCGGGCGGCGGCTCCTCGGCGCCGCCCAGCAGGTCGGGCGGCGCCGAGTGCGAGCGCGGAGCTGACCTGTTGTGCAGGACGAGCGCGACGGTGGCGGGCGAGGGCAGCGGCGGGTGGTGCAGCGCGCGCGGGTTGAAGGCGGCCAGGTCGAGCGCGGGCGGCGGCACGCGCGGCGCGGCGGCGGGCGGCGGCTCCTCGGCGCCGCCCAGCAGGTCGGGCGGCGCCGAGTGCGAGCGCGGAGCTGACCTGTTGTGCAGGACGAGCGCGACGGTGGCGGGCGAGGGCAGCGGCGGGTGGTGCAGCGCGCGCGGGTTGAAGGCGGCCAGGTCGAGCGCGGGCGGCGGCACGCGCGGCGCGGCGGCGGGCGGCGGCTCCTCGGCGCCGCCCAGCAGGTCGGGCGGCGCCGAGTGCGAGCGCGGAGCTGACCTGTTGTGCAGGACGAGCGCGACGGTGGCGGGCGAGGGCAGCGGCGGGTGGTGCAGCGCGCGCGGGTTGAAGGCGGCCAGGTCGAGCGCGGGCGGCGGCACGCGCGGCGCGGCGGCGGGCGGCGGCTCCTCGGCGCCGCCCAGCAGGTCGGGCGGCGCCGAGTGCGAGCGCGGAGCTGACCTGTTGTGCAGGACGAGCGCGACGGTGGCGGGCGAGGGCAGCGGCGGGTGGTGCAGCGCGCGCGGGTTGAAGGCGGCCAGGTCGAGCGCGGGCGGCGGCACGCGCGGCGCGGCGGCGGGCGGCGGCTCCTCGGCGCCGCCCAGCAGGTCGGGCGGCGCCGAGTGCGAGCGCGGAGCTGACCTGTTGTGCAGGACGAGCGCGACGGTGGCGGGCGAGGGCAGCGGCGGGTGGTGCAGCGCGCGCGGGTTGAAGGCGGCCAGGTCGAGCGCGGGCGGCGGCACGCGCGGCGCGGCGGCGGGCGGCGGCTCCTCGGCGCCGCCCAGCAGGTCGGGCGGCGCCGAGTGCGAGCGCGGAGCTGACCTGTTGTGCAGGACGAGCGCGACGGTGGCGGGCGAGGGCAGCGGCGGGTGGTGCAGCGCGCGCGGGTTGAAGGCGGCCAGGTCGAGCGCGGGCGGCGGCACGCGCGGCGCGGCGGCGGGCGGCGGCTCCTCGGCGCCGCCCAGCAGGTCGGGCGGCGCCGAGTGCGAGCGCGGAGCTGACCTGTTGTGCAGGACGAGCGCGACGGTGGCGGGCGAGGGCAGCGGCGGGTGGTGCAGCGCGCGCGGGTTGAAGGCGGCCAGGTCGAGCGCGGGCGGCGGCACGCGCGGCGCGGCGGCGGGCGGCGGCTCCTCGGCGCCGCCCAGCAGGTCGGGCGGCGCCGAGTGCGAGCGCGGAGCTGACCTGTTGTGCAGGACGAGCGCGACGGTGGCGGGCGAGGGCAGCGGCGGGTGGTGCAGCGCGCGCGGGTTGAAGGCGGCCAGGTCGAGCGCGGGCGGCGGCACGCGCGGCGCGGCGGCGGGCGGCGGCTCCTCGGCGCCGCCCAGCAGGTCGGGCGGCGCCGAGTGCGAGCGCGGAGCTGACCTGTTGTGCAGGACGAGCGCGACGGTGGCGGGCGAGGGCAGCGGCGGGTGGTGCAGCGCGCGCGGGTTGAAGGCGGCCAGGTCGAGCGCGGGCGGCGGCACGCGCGGCGCGGCGGCGGGCGGCGGCTCCTCGGCGCCGCCCAGCAGGTCGGGCGGCGCCGAGTGCGAGCGCGGAGCTGACCTGTTGTGCAGGACGAGCGCGACGGTGGCGGGCGAGGGCAGCGGCGGGTGGTGCAGCGCGCGCGGGTTGAAGGCGGCCAGGTCGAGCGCGGGCGGCGGCACGCGCGGCGCGGCGGCGGGCGGCGGCTCCTCGGCGCCGCCCAGCAGGTCGGGCGGCGCCGAGTGCGAGCGCGGAGCTGACCTGTTGTGCAGGACGAGCGCGACGGTGGCGGGCGAGGGCAGCGGCGGGTGGTGCAGCGCGCGCGGGTTGAAGGCGGCCAGGTCGAGCGCGGGCGGCGGCACGCGCGGCGCGGCGGCGGGCGGCGGCTCCTCGGCGCCGCCCAGCAGGTCGGGCGGCGCCGAGTGCGAGCGCGGAGCTGACCTGTTGTGCAGGACGAGCGCGACGGTGGCGGGCGAGGGCAGCGGCGGGTGGTGCAGCGCGCGCGGGTTGAAGGCGGCCAGGTCGAGCGCGGGCGGCGGCACGCGCGGCGCGGCGGCGGGCGGCGGCTCCTCGGCGCCGCCCAGCAGGTCGGGCGGCGCCGAGTGCGAGCGCGGAGCTGACCTGTTGTGCAGGACGAGCGCGACGGTGGCGGGCGAGGGCAGCGGCGGGTGGTGCAGCGCGCGCGGGTTGAAGGCGGCCAGGTCGAGCGCGGGCGGCGGCACGCGCGGCGCGGCGGCGGGCGGCGGCTCCTCGGCGCCGCCCAGCAGGTCGGGCGGCGCCGAGTGCGAGCGCGGAGCTGACCTGTTGTGCAGGACGAGCGCGACGGTGGCGGGCGAGGGCAGCGGCGGGTGGTGCAGCGCGCGCGGGTTGAAGGCGGCCAGGTCGAGCGCGGGCGGCGGCACGCGCGGCGCGGCGGCGGGCGGCGGCTCCTCGGCGCCGCCCAGCAGGTCGGGCGGCGCCGAGTGCGAGCGCGGAGCTGACCTGTTGTGCAGGACGAGCGCGACGGTGGCGGGCGAGGGCAGCGGCGGGTGGTGCAGCGCGCGCGGGTTGAAGGCGGCCAGGTCGAGCGCGGGCGGCGGCACGCGCGGCGCGGCGGCGGGCGGCGGCTCCTCGGCGCCGCCCAGCAGGTCGGGCGGCGCCGAGTGCGAGCGCGGAGCTGACCTGTTGTGCAGGACGAGCGCGACGGTGGCGGGCGAGGGCAGCGGCGGGTGGTGCAGCGCGCGCGGGTTGAAGGCGGCCAGGTCGAGCGCGGGCGGCGGCACGCGCGGCGCGGCGGCGGGCGGCGGCTCCTCGGCGCCGCCCAGCAGGTCGGGCGGCGCGCAGCGCGCCTCCCACGCGCGCGCGCCCGCGCCGCTCTCCAGCGGCAGGCACGCCGCGCCCTCCTCCAGCGGCACCAGCACGTCCGCGTCGAACGCCTGCGAGCGGACCAGCGCACTCACTCGCGGGCCACTCAAATACTAACTAATGTAATGCTCCTAGGCATTACATTTTTTTTTTTTAACATTCGTTAGTATTTGAGTATGTAAGTAGGCAAGTAAATAACATTTGCAGTATTGTCTTGCCGGAGAATGGATTACTATTGCAGATATGTTTTATTTTTATTTTATTTATTTAAACAAAATCCACAGCTCACAATAATGGCATGATATAAACTTATAGATAAACTTACAGCTAATTACGGATTTACATTTTTTAGACAAAATAATAAAAACAATCACTAAATAAACTTAAATAAACATAACACTTTTCAATATTAAAAGACAAATATTGTTTTATGATGAGAAATATAAGTAGGTACATATAAAACTAAGAATTTTGGACAATTTTTAGTGCTTCATATTATTTTATTGTGTGAGAGGGTGTGTGTGTGTGAGAGGGTGTGTGTGCGAGAGGGTGAGTGAAAAGACGTCTGTGTGAGTGTGTGGGTGTGTGTGTGAGTGTGTGATAGTGGGTGATAGTATGTTACTCTTTTAGTTTAACTCAATGAACACACTGAGTACACAATGGTCAAGCATGGGTCGGTGGGAGTGCCTGCGTGTGTGCGCACCTCCAGCAGCGCGGCGGCGGCGAGCGCGGGCCAGTCGTCGGGCTCGAGGCCGCGCGCCGGCCACCAGTCGCGCGGGCGCGGCTCGTGGCGCCAGGCGCGGCGCAGCTCGGCGGCGGCGGCGGCGCGCGCGCGGCGCAGCGCGGCGGCCGAGAGGCGGCAGCGCGCGCGGCAGGCGGCGCTGAGCGGCAGCGCCAGCTCCCGGCGCCGCGCCGCCGCCGCCGCGCGCACGCAGCCCACCAGCGCCGCGCACTCGCGCTCCAGCGACAGGTACGAGCCCGTCTGCGCACACACAACACACCACTATCAACAGCTGCAATATCTTAATAATAACTTATAGCATCAGAGAGCTAATCATAGATCTTCTTTCTCGCGGTCTTTTTTCAGTGTCTTTTCTGTCTTTGCGAATATTGTGACACGACACGACACGATACTCTCATAAGTCAACTAAGTCAGACGTTAATTCTTAGTTCACACAACTGAATGACTGACTGCTGGATTTCTGTCTAAACAGTAAGTTGAAAGTTGGATAAATAAATACACAAAATGTTTAAATTTATAAATAACACTATTTTTGGCTAACTGCCATAGATAACAAAGACAGCTCCTGTTCATTTACGAAATTCATCACCAAAACTTTACTGGAAGTAACACAACCTCGCAATTAATGACTTCTAATGGAAGCCCGCAAGCGCCCAAAGGCCGGTACCTTGGCGATCTGCACGGAGAAGGGCCCGAAGCAGGCGTCGACAAAGTGCCGGTAGTCGTGCAGCGGGCGCTCCACGTCCCGCTCGGTGCGCTCCTGCCAGGCCTGCAGCGCGTCCAGCTCGGCGCGCGCGGCCGCGGCCGCCGCCGCCTGGGCCGCGGACAGGCCGCAGTAGCCGGGCGCGGTCAGCCCGGGCCCGGCCACGCGCCGGCAGAACACCGAGTCGTGGTGCGGCACGCGCGCCAGCCGCACGATCACGCCGCGCCACGCCACCGCCTATCGAACACGACTCTCAGAGCGGGACGGAGCAACGTCACATACGGCAACTCGAGGGCTGGCACGTGATGTCAGACCATATATAAGTAGGAAGTCAATAACCAAAAAAATAAGTGTACAAAACAATGCGCTAGGTGTCACAAGAAAAATATTTTATCGGTCAATATTTCACTACTTTTTGCTTTGGTCGATCACAATCTCGTCAAGCTAGTATAGATTTCATCGCATATTTCACGCGATCTCGGCCAGGGTGGCTATTCCTGCGCGTGAGATGAGATGAGATTTTATCTTGGTCATTCTCACACCTATGACGTTTTAAACGAGAGCAACAAGGACGAAAAAAGGTGAGATGAAAATCTCAAATCTCCGAATAGGGCCACAGGTATGTGCCAGTCACTTTTCATGCCATAGGTGGGTAAACAACGGGCTAACGGGCCCTCTGATGGTAAGCGATCACTGTCGCCTATGGATACTTGTAATACCAGGGGCATCACAGAGAAGTTGCCACATTGCGCCCTGTGAGCTAGTTACCTCCCAGACGGCTCGCGCGCCCTCCCAGGCCGCGCCGCCCGCGAGCACGATTGCGGCCAACGGCAGCATCGCGGCCGCCACCGCCACCGCCAGCAGCGGCTGCACCACGCCCAGCGCCACCAGCCGCCACACGACCACCTCCAGCAGCGGGAACCACCTGCACACCACACTCATTAGCCTTGCGCCCAAGGTCCAAATGCTGATGCGGAAAAAGAAAACATTCTTACTAATTAACTTAAAAGTATCCCATGATCTCTCACCGATTAAGTTTCCCGGGTCGGGGGCAGTCGAAGTCGTAGACGAGCATGTTGTTGAGGTGCACGAGCAGCGCGAGCGGCGGCACCCAGAGCGGCGCCACCAGCGCGGCCAGCAGCGCCAGCGCGCACACGCACACCACCACCAGCGGGAACAGCAGCAGCAGCGCCGCCGAGCCCAGCCCGCCCACCGCCGCGTACAGCCACGCGCGCCGCGCCCACCGCGCCACGCCGCCGCCCAGCAGCCCTGCGAGACACACCGCTCAGCACACGGACGCACTCACACGTCTGTCGGACACGGTCAGGGGCACTCACCGGTGTCCGGCTCGGCGGCGATGCGACTCTGCTCCTTGGACACGTGCCGCCAGAGCGCCAGCAGCCGCGACCACATCGTGTGCGTCTCGGGGCAGCGCTGCGGGACCAGCGAGCCGTGCGCCTGTCGAGGGGGGAGAGGTCAGTGTCGGCGGGACGAACGAGGGGGCAGGGGAGGGGGCGAGACTCACCTGCGCCAGCTCGAGGTCGGGCGCGAGCGGCTCGCGGCGCAGCAGCGTGCGCAGCGAGACCGGCGAGCGCCACGCCACCACCACGGCCAGCACGTACACGGCGTTCCAGCACCAGCAGCGCGTGCGCTGCGCCATGTTGGCGAGCCGCCAGCCCGGCCAGCGCGTGGTGGTGGCGCGCGCGCGCTCCCCGCGCGCGCCGCGCCGCCGCCCGCGCGCGCGCCCGGCCTCCCAGGCGCGCGCGCTCCACACGAACGTGCGCGTGGGCACGGTGGCGGCGCGCAGCTCGCCCGCCAGCAGCGGCTCGCGGTCGCGCAGGAAGGCCAGGTCGCGCAGCAGGAAGTACCGGTGCTGCGGCAGCTCCAGCGCCAGCATCGCGTGCGCCGCCTCCTCGCGCGCCGCCCAGCGCAGCTCGCGCTGCAGCCGGCGCGCCGCCGCCGCCAGCCGCTCGGCGCGCCACGCGGGCGCGCGCGCCAGCAGCGGGTGCTGCGCGCGCAGCCTCGCCTCGGCGCCCGCGAGGCCGGCGGCGCGGCGCGCGGCGGCCGCGGCCTCGGCGCGCTCGAGCGTGGCGGCGGCGCGCAGCTGGTCGGCCAGCAGCGCGGGCACGCCGGGCCCGAGCGCCGCCAGCGCCGTGCTGGCGCGCACGGCGGCGCACACGCGCGACACGTACTCGCGCATGGCGGCGGCGCGCAGCTCCTCCTCGGCGTGCAGCGGCGGCGCCTTGCGCGCGGCGAGCGCGGCCGCGGTGCGCTCGCGGAAGTGCAGGAACCAGCCGCGCGCCTCGCGCTCCAGGATGGCCTGCAGCGCGGGCGCGGCGCGGCGCAGCAGGTCGCGCCGGTACAGGCGCAGGTCCACCATGGTGCGCTGCGGCGTGGTGTAGAGGTGCGGCAGGCGCGGCGCGGGCCGCGGCACGTCGCGCACGTCCGGCTTGTCGGCGCCGGCGCGCCGCATCGCGCGGCTCACCCACGCCGCCACGCTCGCGATGTCCTCCTCGTGCTCCGGCTGCGGAGAGGCTCGAGTCATCATTCCGGACTGGGAGCCATCGACGGTAACGACTCGATGTCGCTCAGTTTCGTACCGTGCATATCAACTCTGCGACCAGGTAACGGGACCTCTCCTCCCGTATTTTCTTTTCGAGATCACGCGCCTCCATCGATGGCATACCGATCAGGAGATCCAGCAATCTATGATGAAATCACATTTTTAGCCATGAATTAAACGAGCAGTCTCTCTGTCAATTATAAAAGTGGGAAAAAATAAGTTTCGTGTAGTTGGAGCAGTACCTGTAGAGCGCGTGCGCCACGGCGGCGCGCGAGGCCCGCAGCGACAGCGGCTGCTCCCGGCCGCCGGCGAGGCGGTGGCGCGCCACGAGCACGAGCAGCGCGAGCGCGCGCGCGGCGTGCCGCAGCAGCGCCTCGCGCGCGCGCGCCCGCCCGCGCTGCAGCCAGCCCGACACGCGCCACACGTGCGTCTGCCCCGGGAAGTGACGCGACGGCACCTCGAACTCCCTACGAGATACGACAGCAACTATTGCAAACTCGGCCACGGAAGAACGTCCTTTCTCTGTTTGCTCTAAACGGCATAGAATAGGCATTTGCTTGTTCATCAGAAGAAGTTCAGCTTCAACTCTAGCCAGCTGTCTATATTACGTTTACCTCTATTCCAGCTGTAATCAATATCAATGTAACTCAATACCTCGGTCGGCGCATGATATAACATCGCTAGGAGTCTCGTATCACGATGCGTGTCCGAGACTGAGCCCACGCAATCACGCGCGACCCGGCCAATTTGAATCAATTTAGAAGGATACCTCGCTTGACCATGCACTCAGATTCAATTATTGAATTCGAATCTCAACTTACATGGAGTTTTTTAAATAATGTAATGCAGGCAAAATATGTAGAATAGTGGAGTCAAAAATATGTGTGCTAATAAATAACACACAATAATAACAATAATTCAATCAAAACTCAATCAATCCCTACTATATACTGCTATACTAGGTTTTTATACAGCCTTGGAATCTAGGCATGATTTACGACATGTTTTTTTGTATTTTAGACAATGTCTTATACACAAATGAAACCATAAAGAGGGGGAACAGCTTCACAAAACAAAGAGAGCATGATACGATACTTCATACACATGTGAAAACATGTTGATTGAACTTCATCAGTTTGAATGTAAGCCGTAATTGAAGTTAATGAGTATGAAAGGGCGAGAGGCCATTTCCTTTGTTTGGACATTGATATAAACATAAATGTTTGGCATATTTTAGTTTAGAACACTGCCATAATAATGATGGAAAGAAGAAATACAATATTTAGGGGATTTACATAGATATCTGTATTTGATTTGAAATGCTGTTTCAGCTTTTCTTTTTTTTAATGAGTGTTCTGACATCCAGACTTCCAGACTAAGTTCCCCATGGACCCAAGTTGAACAAAGGCTAGCAACTCGCGGAGCGATTATCACCCGCGCCCGCCGCGACTGTGGGCCCGCTCATTATCGTCACTCGTCATCGTCATTCGTCTCTTCCGTACTATTTGTAAATGACTTATTTCGGTCCTGCTTAAGCATCGATTGACGTCACTACGTGTTGCCCACGTGACCGGAATGTTGTACCTGGCGGAGTATATTATTAGCGGGCCCATGGTCCGCCGTTTTATTTTAAACTTCACGCTACCGCAGATTTTTGCGATCACGAATTCGTCACGGTTGTGACACGGTCCGCAAACTAGCCCGAAGTAGTCCGTGAGCCGACTACAGATTCCCAACGTCACAGACCATGTCTTTGAATTGCCTGGCAGCATGTAGGAAAATATATGAGGAGCACAATCATTAATGTAATTAAGTACAGCCCTTGATTCGTAGAGCAATGGAACCTCAAGTCTGTCTACGCGCGATATCGGGAAAAGTCGGCTCACGGACTAAAGGTCTTCACTCATAATTAGATCCACTCGGGACCACCTCGACTCGCTGTCAACGGGTGCACAGTAAACCTCGCGTGGTCAATGAGTGAACATCGCGTGGTCCACGTATTTTCAAGTAGTCTGTCAGCGATTGTCACTTGTCCTCACATGAATCCACTTGCGGGCAGCGAGTTGTCACCGAATGGGCCACTCGCCGTCCGCATGTTGACAGTTTCCGACCCCTCGGTCAGAAACTGATCCGGAGTTGATGTAGTGACCTCATACTGCGCATATCCATAGAAATTCCTTAATACTAACTGCACGAGGCGAGCCGGTGCGGGTCGGGTCCCGGGTCGCTCTAATGAGTGACGACATTAAAACCGCGCCCGCGAACCGATCGTAGAGTTCGCGGTGGACGGTCGCTAAGCACGCGTTTCATCGCGTGTCCCTTAGAAGTCGCGGCGGGTACCGCAAGAACCCGCCGGCGAAAGTCGCTTGTAAGTTTCTAGTCAAATAGTATACCAGAACTGATGATGTCTATGCCGTTCATGTCTATGCCGTTCAATTTCTTAGGTCTGAGTCCAGAGCTACTGAAAATACTTTCACGGGATTTCACCACTATCCTATTTTTATTGCAGGATGGTGCTGGTGACATTAGACAAATTGATCGTTTTCACTCTTGAAAGTCGCGCTAATTACAAATTATTACTTGAAACTTTAGCAGCACCTAAATATTACAACAGTTTATTAAAATACTGAATTGTAGTAACTGAACTGTAGTAGATTGTGTAGTAGATAGTGAACTGTAGTAAATTAAGCAATAAATGAAACATAATTATGTGGGTGTCTCTTGAACAGTACTACAGTAAGTAGAATATAGTAATTTACAACTTATACCCTTTTTCTCTGATGGCTTGCAGCTGCTTTGGAGACAGAGGTTCAGGCTCAGTGCCAGCATCAAGGGCAGCGGTGTCCAGCTCATCACAGGGTGGTGGTATGATGATGTCGGAGAGCCTGTTCCCGGGACCTGTAAACCTGGACGGTGGAAGGACTGGGGACAAAATAATCTTATTCAGGTTGGGTCATAATAATAAATAAATTATAAAATCAATAATTCATTTTAGGTACCAGTTGTTTTGTAATAACAACATGGGTTCATCTTAAGATGAGACTCACCAACACTTTTGCTTACTTTTTCTTGATGTTTTTTTTTTTAAATAGCATTTTTCGATTTTAAGGAAAACAAACAACTGTTTAACCATTTCAATTTATAAAATTAATTGTAACAATTATAGAAAAAATAGAATAAAATTATTGCAGAAAAAATTTGGAAAATGTGTAATTTTTTAAATTAAATGTGTATGGATTGACATTATGGGATGTACTGACTCAAGAATTTAAATATTAATAATAATTTAATGAACAAAAAGATACAATGCTTATATAGGGTTTAGTTCAAGTAATTATTAAGCTTCCACAAATAATTCTAAGAATTGGTAGGTACTAATTTTGAATTCTAAAAATAATTTCAGAATTCAAGCTAAGGGTGATTTCAAAGTCTATACTTAATATTTTTAATTTATTCCGCATCACATTCTGTGATTATCCCCTCAGTGACACAAATTAAATATCATTGCAATTTCATAACAATGTAAAAACTTTAAGAACAATAGCATCTAGTAACACATTCCTAAGAGAGAAACTGTAATAACATCATTGTTTAGAAATTATGTTGTACATGTTTGATCACAAGCTTTCTTTGAACAATTATTACATTCTCATGATGCTACATTCCTATGAATGCTTGCATTTCATTCTTTAAATTGATGTATATCTGTCTTGGTGGTACATAGATTTAAATATAATTAGACAACTTGTAAACTATTGAGGAATCAATGGTATCAGCTATTATTTTTTTATGAGTGCTATAATTTTTTTACATTAAGTATAATTTAATTCAAGAAAAAAATTACAAACTCAATCAATGTATGGAAATTAGGAAAGTACATGAGTAAAATTAACCAGGTCATTAAAAATTTAATTAACAGCTTAGTAGACTAGTGCTCAGTTGATTTTGTGGCAATTTGGTCTAGATTTGGATAAGAGTGTTTGAGGGTGAAGTAAAAAGAAAAAAGTTTTCTTACCAATAGGAAAAGTTTTCCAGTGGTAAAGGAAGTCCTCGGCGACCTGCTTGATGTTGTTGACGAGCTGTTCAACCTCCGGCGGCGCGCCAATGAGCTGCACGTCGAAGTGCAGCGGCTCGCGCTCCGGTGGTGGCGCGTCCAAAAGCAGCGAGCTAGGACGCGACGCGCGCTCGCCTTCGCCAGCCATCCTTACACACCCTAGCCCATTAAACCGACTCTACTAACCACTAATCGCATGACATGACCACTCCACAAGCCGCCCGTGGGCGGACACACCACTTGACACCGTCCACTTATTGTTTTATTATTTACATTCATTTCATTACTGCATTCTGAAACATGATCAGTCTAATAATAATATTAGCTCGAACTCGAATGGGCAGTACGTTTCTACCTCGGAAGACGATAGCGGTTTAATGATTCGATATTTCGGAGACACCAAAATCGATTTTCCTCAGGAAAGGTGCTAAATAATTAAATAAAAATCGAAGAAAGAAAGAAAATTCTAAAACGATTCTACACACACAACCGACCCGCTCCTTAGTCCGACAGTCAATCAATCAAATCAAAATTTTAGATTCCAATCAATCAATTTGTCAATGACGATGACGTTTGAGTTTGACATATTTGACTGTTTAGTTTTTTTTTTGCTGCCCCATTCAGGGGAATTTGGCGTCGCACGTCTTGTGCATTTGCTAGTGTCAAGTTAATAAAGTATTTTACAGATGGAATGATGATGATCAATGATAAGGTGATAATGACGATGATGAATCCCTCCCCTTACCTCATTTAGGTGACCTTTAGACAGTCTAAGTAAGGTGATGATGATTATGAATATTTCCCCTTTTCCCATTTCAGTAAATTAATGGATATATTAATGAAATTTTAAGTAGAGTTTTTTAAAACACGACAAGTCGCGTTTCGCAATGTTTGTATCATTTGCCCACTCGTGCACGTTCACGAACCGACAAAGGTTACTAATCCACCATTATTACGCTTTAACATTCGAAGAGTCACAAAATATAAAAAATAATACAAAATTACATTCCCCGTAAAAAAGGTGAGATGAAAATCTCAAATCTCCGAATAGGGCCACAGTTTGGTTTTATATGGTAGTCATTTGTGGCTAAGCATCCTTGTGACGGTCAGTTTACTTAGCTTGAACAGAAAAGTGACCGATTTATCTGTCTAGTGTTGGCTTGTCCAACATTATGGAATTAATCGCTACAATAGAATGTCTAACACTGATAACGATACTAACAAATAATTAAATAAATATTTGGCACAATATTGCACACACGATCGTCTGACCATTAATTAAGGAAAGCTTGTACCGTCTTGTGCTATGGCTGCCAGAGACTGATAAATAATTTATTTTTAAAATCTATCATCTTCTCTTCTAAGTTGGTTGTAATTGAAACATGGTACACGTTTTGTTTTCGTATACATTACTTTTTTAGACAGACTGATTGATTCAAGAACGCTATAGTACAATGGAGCAAAAATTTAGTTTATGGTTTTGAGCAAAACAAACGAACCAAACCGATCAAACGCACTCGACGTTTGGGACGACGGCCGCCCGTTGATTGGTGAGTAAAAAAACTAAAAAAAAATAGTTGTCAATGTGGTGATTTGTGGAGTTGTTTTGTTGTTTGTAAAATACGGGTTTTATTTAGAAATTTCATTTGTATTTACAAATATTGCATGATTTTCACGTCATTCCAACTGTTTTAGTCCAATTTACACAGTGACCAAACATCGCATCTTCAAGAACTCAACATTTACGTGCGGTAGGTATGCCTTATATTTTTATTGTTGAGTTTATCACTTACTGTTCGCGTAGTGCTTTTGGAATTTGTTTTCATTGGCAAAATGATTTGATATTTAATAGGTAAGTTGTTAACTTTTTTGTGGTACGATAAATCTTTTCAAAACGTTATCACCGGACGTCATTTTCAGGTGAGGATGGAAGCTATGGACATCCAAGCGGTCGAATCCAAGTTGAGTGACGTCACGGTTACGGCTATACCTATGAGCGGGAAGAGCGTGCACAAAGACCTGGGCCATGGTGGAAACAGTCACGCCACTATCTCTACTGTACCTGCTTCTTCACCATCTTCTATTGGGAAAGACAAGGACAATGGTATGTCTAAGTATGCGCAGCTACTGGCCGTAATTGAGGAGATGGGCAAGGAGGTGAGACCAAGCTACTCAGGAAGCCGCAGCTCCGCTGAACGCCTCAAGCGTGGGATCGTCCACGCTCGCATCCTTGTAAGAGAGTGTCTCATTGAAACTGAGAGGTCTGCACGACAGTAGGCTCCCCTACACCATGTTGTCACAGTCAATTTGTAGAGAATCTAGAAATTTTGAGCGAAATGGAAATGAAGAATGGCAATTATTGGAATAGCTGATGATTTATTGTCTTGATTTCAATCTCTCTAACAAATTACGTATTTTTTTTTACAAACCATTAGTTTTGAATTTAAATCCAGTACAAAGAGATATCTCAGTATAGGAATAATAAAACTGTTTATAATAATGTAAATTCTATGGGTTCCTTAGATTGTTATGGAACCCTAAAACACAACTAAAAAAACTCAAGTTGCTAGAAATGCATTTCAAAAATATTTCTAAAAGTATGAGTTAATCCTTTACAAATGTTAGCATTTTATTTACTAGTATCTAATCTAAAGAGAAATATTTAATAATTCAGGGTACTTAGACATAAATATAAGGAAGACTTGTTAATTTTCACACAATATTATTTTAGAAAAAGATCAAAATGTATTCAAATCTACTTACCTGGTTTATTGGTTCACATTTCTTTGATATTATCATGTGCAGTGCAAGCTGCATTGTTGAGTGATGCTTGGCAGGCAGCAGGGCAACAAAGATAGTTGTCATTACAGGGGAATCTGCATTTGTGTTAAGTCCCAGTTGTGATCTATAACAAAAAAACACTTCTCCCTCTCAGCTCCGACATCAGGTCAGCTCCAAAATTCCTAATTATAGTTTTGTAATCCAAACTTTACAATACATATCCATACAAAGTTTCATTTAGCATGACAATTAAAAGTTTAGAAGTAGGTTAAAATTGACTTCTAAGATTTTAGTACATTGTTTCTTAGTTACATGTAAAGCTCATGAAAGTGTGTCAAAACAAGCAAGTTTTGGATGCTCTGCCAGAAGACATACTCATATTGAAGCATCACTACTCCCTCTGGCCTGCTGCCCTCTGCCCTGCTGCCACTAGATACTGATAGAGAACCCCACGGTAGAGATTTATATTCCTTATATTTTACAAAGCCAGAAGTTAGGTCTTGAATGAATACAGGCTGTGATTGCAACATTTATTGTGAACATCTACCTCATACACATACAAAATACCTATATTTTAATATTTATATGCAAATTACAAAGTATTTTAATGTGGAGTAATTTTGAAAATGTTTAAGATTTTTCATAACTTTTACCTATAATGCACTTTAACCCTTTGGCTCACTAAAAAAAATATTTACATAAGTCATAAAAAAGTATATGTTTCTTTATTTTATATATTTAAGAAATAGAGCCTTTAATTTTTTCACTAAGCGTGCCAAGGGGTTAAGAAAACTTAGAACTGTGTAAATAAGATTAATTTTAACACTTTTAATGGTGACGCTAAAATAGCGTAATTCATAGTTTGTTGGCAATACATACTTTGATATTATTAATTTATATTTATGTTGAAAACATGAATGGATTGTATGAGCCAGACTTTTACGCTAGACAAGAACTGAGGTAAGAAAAATATTAATTTAACCAGAGCAATAAGGAATGCTTTTAAACATTGATTCTAGATTATATTCTAGATTCTAAACATTGTATTTCCTAACAGTAGGCTTATTGAGGCAATCAAATAAAAACTGATGTCTAACTTGAGTAGTCTTATCTGCATCCTTGATTATGCCTGAAAATCACACAAATATAATAAAAACACTTTTGTAATAATTATGTCTAATATTGTTCACAATTAGCTGAAAAATTGCTGAGCTGATTGACACGAAATAGATTGCTTAAGAAGTAGCTTATTTTTATTACTTTACCTATTCCCTGAGAAATCATCTTTTGCCGTTCATAATTCAAAATCAAATTAGAATGTTTACACAACTTTAACTAGGTAATAAAACACATTCCTCAGTTCTTGTTTTGCTAAGCGGACCCAGTTTTTAGGGTCCAGTAATAAATGCCATGTCATTGACCTCATAATCACGACATAGCATGTAAGCAAAATATGCTCATTGATCTTTGATAAATTTTGTTTAAAATTAGATCTTAAGTTGTATATAATTTAGTTTTAATTTTAACTGAAAACTTCTGTAAAACAGCTGTGACAATGGCGTCGATTTTGTTCATCATATTCTAAACGTAATTGAAGACCACTGAAAATTGTTGCCATCCTTTTCTTACTTATTGAAAGTAAATGAGATGTGGATCTTTTTAGTCTTGTATGATTAGTGCAGTAGTCCATCAAAATCGATGCCAATAGCTTACATAACTGACCAGTATAAGTTGATACATGATTTTAATTGTTTGCTGACTGACCTAAACTAACTAAAAATATTACTATCTTTCTCATTTCATTATGTTAGATAAGGAAAGCAACATTTTACTTAGTTTATTTCAGCTAGTTTAAAATCTAAATTGTAACATATTACATATACATTTTATGAGAAATAACGTGAAAAAATGAAAGTTCTAAATTTGTTGAAGAACTAAATATATCATCTCGAGTGATGTCATAATTCCGTTAATTTCACATCTAATTTTTCTAATTAATTGATACATGAGCGACGATTGTAGAAAGTGTTAAAACCAAAGAAACTCCCTCATTTGAAAAGCTAGTATAGTTACTTATACACTGTTTGATTTATAATATAATAACTATATTGGTCCAGCTGGCACGAAGTATACTTTTAGATGTAGTATAAATTATAAGGAGGATATTACGAATAATTTTAACATAACTATGATAAGTTACCATTAATTAATACAAGTACTTACTTAATGTTGTTATTTATAATTATGTCCATTTAATTGATGAATTTGTATATTTTTTCTATCTCTTGATGATCCTACAAATACGCAGGACTGCTTCTCTGTAAGCTTTAGAGCTTATTGTCAAAGGTATAAGCCTGTAGTCTGTTTTATTTTCGATGTAAAACCATGTAAACAAAAATGGCGGAAATGCAACCAATGATAAATAACTGGCGAGGCAATTCCGTGCTGTCATTGATCGAACGATGCCATGTTTGTTCACATGTAGTACAACTAAAAATGAACATGTTGTACATCAACCGCAAAACGCCAGACATGGCCTGTTCGATTCATGAAGACTGCTCCATCTTTTCTCCTAATAGCATAATCGGCTAGTGTTTGTTTTATCACACTCTAATTTATCTACGACTCTATGTGAATAAACCCACATGTACTAAGAAACTAACACACTCCTAGGAGCATTTTTTCCTGGATTGAACAGATTATATTTCTAAAATGTCTAAAAAACGTTGTCACTTTATTTACGTTTTCAAATTATATTCTTCACATAGACTTATCTCACTAATGTATACTTAACTGTAGTGAATGTGGTAAGATGTCGGTAGTATAGATGGTAGGTAAGACTTGAGTGTGGCTCCGATGATAGCTTTCATTCTATATTTTGACAGATTTTTCTAGTGCTAATGTCGTTATTTTTATTTTTATATGGAATGTCCTAAGAAACATTTATGTCTTTTCTCAGGTAACTTTATTTTGCGTCTATTGTTAGATTTGCGCTGACATTTCGGTATTGTAATCATCTTTAGGTAGCGGCCGCACTAACGCGAAACGCCGTTAATTGTCGCGTCAAACGTAGGTTTGGCCGCGGCTTCAACGCGAAATTAACGACGTTTCCCGTTAGTGTGGACGCAAAATTATAAGCAGGTGGTCCCGGCTTAAATTCCCGCCTTGGCAGATGTTTGCATGATGAATTTTAAAATCTGTTCCGTTTTTTTTTTTCGTTTTCCATGTCTTTGTGTGTTTCATGGCATCCCCAGCAATAGATACAACCTGGGTCTCTTCAAGACAAGAGTGAATAGGCGCCTCATGGGCAAGCGTGCTCCATCTTAGACCGCTTCGTCACTTTCCATCAGGTTTGTCGTGGTCAAACGTGGGCCCATTCAATCTTAAAAAAAGAAAGGGACGGAAACCTGGTAGAGAACTATGAAACGTTTTTTATTTAAATGTTGTAGGTTATCATTGAAGCCACACACAAAGAGTTAGTGTGAGGATCCTCTAACATGCAAGTGTCGGAGCTATCGCAAAGTGTATACGATATGGAAAGAAAGGTATACTTATTAATATTAAACTTTTTGATCTTGGCAAGCTAGGTGAATGTTTTAACTTTGTAAATCGTCTAAGTGTTGATCGTTAAGGTAGATTTCGAGGCAGTCCTGTAACAAACTTACTTCAATCACGCATTTAAGTGTTTCTATTTGTGCGCTAGGTGTTCTGAGCGGTTGCAATATCGATTGAATAATTTACCTCAAAATTTTTTAGTGAGTTCATGATGTTATCGATAGAAACTTGTGACCGAGATATTGGTCTAAGGAAATTTACATGGATCATTTCAACGTGAAATAATCATCTCATAACTCTAGTTATAAACGATAAACGAAGGACTCGTTTGTTGCGGACTCACTTTTTCTGTTGCGTGTTCCGTGTCTTAAAAACGTTCAGAACACCGACCAGACATGAACTTTTGTAATGCAGTAGAAGTCTTCTACTATAAAGGTTCGTGCACTCATTAAAAAAAATATGATGAATATTTTTTTTTGTCAGAAAAATGTAACCATGACCCGACCCATGTCGAGTCCTTCATACAAAATATACCAAATAAAATCGTGGCGTGTTTTTTTCGCAAAGCGTTGCAAGCTTGCGATTTCCTCTGGTATGCGCTGACCTTTATAGTACTTGACTAAAAAGGAAACTACTGTACTCTTACCTTGAGCTTTGTTAGTTACGTAAACTTTATTCGTTTTCGTTTGGTTCCGCCAGGGGCGCTTCATTGAAATGTATCAAGAACGCGCCCCTGGCGGAAACGTTAAGAACTAAGTTAAAAGTATGGAAACAAACGAAAACAGAACTATCAAATCTCATGGGAAAGGGTTTTCAACACTATGGTATTTCCCTCTTTACTTGTGTCCCAAATTAAATGTAAGTGATGAACCATAACAGTACAAATTTTAGAGAAGTAAATGTATGTTTGCATTGACTATGTAATTTACTAAGATATTTGAAGTAACTGTTTGGAGCATAGCGTTAGTCTGCGTATTCATGTATGGACATATTTTTATTAAATGGGTCTAAATAAATAGATTTCTTTCATTTACTTTCATCACATAACTCTTGTCGGATTATCTATAGCCAAAAATAGGTAGGCAAGTATACGAAGTTAGACGCTATTTGTAGATAACTTTGATACTACCTTACCCTGCGAACTTCGTACCGCCTAACAGTCGATTCTTTTTGTTTGTTGTTATTTCAGGCAATTCTTTGAAAAAAATCTCTGCGAATCTCATCCTCGTCATCTCAACCTCTCATCCTCAACCATCTTCAAGGAATATCCTAAAAAAATAATTAGCGAAATCGGTTTATCTGTTCTCGAGATTTGCGTTTAGCAACACATTCAGCGATTCATTTTTATATTATAAAGAAGACTAGCTGCGCCTCGCCCTAATGCCTGGTACGCTGTTCAGGCCTCGGTAGCCAACAGCATAGAGTGATCCATAAATAAACTAGCAGCGCTTTGCAGTGTTGCCTACGGCTAAAGAGTAGTCCATGTGCTACTCAAAACTATCTATCTGTGGGTCAAATCTTATTCAGATCCGCTCAGCAGTCCTGGCGTTATTGGGTAACACATCAATTCAAATATGAGTGTTTTTTTTAAAGTTTTGCTTCGGCGTCCAATTCAAATCTTTACCTACAACTTTCCTCCTTGTCAGTGTTGATAGGAATTTGTTGCTTTGGTTTTTGGATCCCTAGATTACTATCAGGCCTTTAACCAAGACGAGGATCTTTTGATAAAATACTAGGTTGCAAAGTAGGTATATATCGTTGATTTGATAATTAAATAAATAAATTCGGGACATTTTCACACGCAGTCGCCTGACCCCAAACTAAGCAAAGCTTGTACTAGTGCTGCCAGAGACTGATATATTTCAATATATGTTTTAAAATGCTTACAAAAATACATAGATATTAACACCCAGACATAGAACAATAACAAATGTTCATCACATAAATTTATGTTTGCCATAGATGGGAAATGATCCCACGCCCTCAAGTTCAGCAGGCAGGTTCACTACCAACTGAGCCACCGAGGTAGTAAAATAATTTTAACTTCAATTTGATAAATAACAAATTTATTTTATTTAATAAATAATGTTGCAGTTTCAGTTGTAAGATGGTGGAGTGGGACACGAAATGGCGCTGGCACACCGGGTACAGCGCCGACTCCGTGGAGTGGTGTCCCGTGGAGCCCTACAAGCTTGTGCTCGTCTGCGGCACCTACCAGCTCGAAAATACGGATGCAGGCAAGTCTACTCATTCCTACTATTCTTATATCTACTTAAATCCTATAGTGTATTTTATAATTATTTACTTATTGTATTTTTTTCGACTATATTTATTTTTCATTTTTCTGGAACTATAATTGTAGGTATATAATTGAGATTTCACACCACATTCAACGTCCGCGTCAGAATAAGGCTCCTGTAGCAATCTTTAAAGTTGTCCCAGGCTGAACTGATCTTTACTAAATTTAGGTCAAGTAAATAACGTATTCATATCCGATCGCAGTAAAGTTGGTACCTAGGTATGTTAAAAGTCATACTCTTTTTTTCAGCTCAAGCTGCAAAAAAACAAACGAGGCTTGGTAAAATATACTTATTCGTCATTGACAAAGACGCCACTGAGCTTTCACCAGTCCAGACAATCAACACGGCAGGAATTCTTGACCAGAAATGGTGCTATCACACTATTTCAGACTACCCTATTTTAGCCGCAGTGACTTCAGTTGGAACTATCGTGCTCTACCGATTGGTCAACCTACTTGGAAAGTTGTGTTTGGAACAGTGGATTGGACATTCCATTGGCCAGGATGTCATAGCCCTCTCCATTGATTGGTCAACAAACAAAATTCAATCCGAAGAGCCGAGGATAGTCGTCAGTGATTCGTCTGGCAGTGTTACGGTTTTTAGGGTAGGCGGGGACAGTTTAGAGCAGATTGGTACATGTCAGAGTCACGGGTTCGAATCCTGGATAGCAGCGTTCAACTACTGGAACTCAGATGTATTTTACTCTGGTAGGTATACTGACATTAAAATATTACGAATGCTTAATGTTTAATTCTTCTTAAGTAAAGTAATGATTGATTGGTTTTTTTTTTGCACAAATATAGTAACTGGAAGTATTTAACTAAAAATAAATTATTTCACTGTTCCTACTATAATATTGAGTTTTTGTGATTCCAGGCGGAGACGACAGCTTGTTTAAGTGTTATGACGCCAGAGTGCCGGATGCAGCAGTAACAACTAACCGGAATCATGATGCTGGAGTCACTGCGATTAGGAGTAATTTGGATGTAGAGCATCAACTGTTGACTGGAAGGTAAGCTTGAGGTATATATCAGCTGCTGGATGAATCACAGCGTTAAATTTTCCAGTTGAAGTTAGTTGCTAGTCCGGCAGAGCAGACTAACACAAGAACCATTAAGCAACAGTTTCTAGCGTTTTCTTTGCTAATTATAACGAATACTTACGTTTATTAGATTTTTTAGCTTTAAGTATATTTTTGTATTATTTGCATTACGCGATGGCAGCCCAGTTAGGAGAAGGCCCGCCTCTCAAGCCAGAGAGAGCGGGTTCGAACCCAGCCGACGGCACGCACCAATTTGTTCATTGTGTGAACATATGTGCGTATTGTATGTCATCTGCTACATGACTGGAGCCCGGTGTATGGCGACAGGCTCGCCTCTGTCACATTTGGGACTGAATATCGTCCGGCGAAGTGTGGATGATGTATTACACCTCTGCCAGTCCCCGCGGGGGAAAGGCGTGAAGATATGTATGTTGTATTATTTTGAACCCAAACTGCGGTGGTGTCTTAGGGCGCTCCTAGACCGGCCATACTTTTACTGCAATATTGGCCCGGCAATATTGCTGACTATAGCCCGGCTATCATCAGCCAAGCCATAACTACCTGTATACATAGGTAGGTATACATAGGTAGTTAAATATACCTACTTAGGTAGTTATACATTTCAAGCAATTTTAAGCCACACTTAAAATATTGCCGCACCAGTATTGCAGTGCAAATATGGCCCGTCTAGGGGCGCTCTTACCGCGCCAACTGGCAAGCTATTCGAACAAGTCTTGTTTTCCAAATTGCAGTTATGATGAGAAAATCCGTTACTGGGACACGAGGAACCTCAAAACCAGCTTGTCTCAAGTGGACACACGCGGGGGTGTCTGGCGTTTAAAATACCACCCTAAGAAGCCCGAGTTCGTGCTCGCAGCCTGCATGTATAGCGGCTTCAAGATAGTCAAAAATAACTTTGTAGTTTTAGAGTACAATGAACATGAAAGTATAGCGTACGGGGCGGACTGGGCCCACGCCGACTGCTTGATCGCCACGTGTTCTTTCTATGATTGCAAACTGGATGTCAGTCAAATCTCCAGGAATTGGATGTTAAGGTTAAGTGGTCCCAGCGTACGGGTGGACAGACATAATATGATTGATTTGGTCTCCACATAAACACAGCTTGTATTATTATCTCTGTACACTCATCTTGATGAGTGTACAGCGTGATTACTTGTAATCACGCTACTGTTATGGCAATGCTGTTGTTAGGGATCGTCTATCAATTTCGTAACATGATTTCGGTGATGTTTCACACCCCCTCTGGGGCCCGATTCTAGTATTTTCTAAGAAAAACCATTCATGTTAATGTTAAGCTATTGATTATGAGAATACGAAATGTACTAGAATTTAGATTGTTTTTCAATGGTCCCAATTACAATGCGATTGATAAACTATTGAAATTAATAGAATAGGTACCAAAAATCTTAAAAGTGACGATTTTGAGGTAATTCAATAGCAATTTAGAAACAATTGGTTGAGTAGATACAATTAGTTTGCAGGTGATGTTACTGTGTAGTTAATAATTAGCTTTGTAATTATATTTTTGTAAGAAATTTGTGTTATCGTGCGTTCACATAAATGTTCATAACTATAGTTGCTAAGGCTGTTACTAATCGTGAAAATCTATAATTAGCTCTCTGATGCTATAAGTTAGTAGTTAGATGTTTTAGCTGTTGAAATAAATAAATAGAATCGTTGTGAGATTTATATGATATTAATGAAAATCTCTAAGATATTTTGTACATACATACATACGGCGCTATACAACGTGTTGGTTTGCAGTCCCGCTGAATTTGTAGAGGTAAGGTATACTCCACTAGTAGAGCCCGAATAAACTATGGGGCAACCTTGAAATCGGGGGAAAAAGTTCGTTGATCATCGACAAAATGTATGGAACAGCTGTTTTCAGCTGGCAGGCGGAGGGGCCACTTATTTGACCCGTCGCATGTGGGCCATGGGCGTCCAGATACGTGTGCTATGTGGATGATGACGATGCGTCTGGTGTCCCAAAACAGCGTCATCAGGAGGTGAAGCGCAAGCTAGGGCTGGAGCCCGAACGGCCTAGTCCCTATAGCCGACAACGACAAGAAAAAATGCACAGGGGGCCTACCCCTATACATTTTTTCTTCATCGAGTGTTTTATACGACGATTTGGCTTTTCTTACTGAATTTGGCTACTTGCATTATGATTGGTTTGTTGATATGGCAGGCGATAATTGTGTTGTGTGAGCGTGCACTACGTCGTCGTCTACACGTCATCAATGTACGCTTACTGGCTTACATCGTGGCTCGCGAAATACTCTATTCTATTATTACACAAATTATTATTATACTGGGTGGGTAAAGGTAAAATATTAGGGTTATCACGTGAAAAATAGCTTTCAATTCAATTCGTACTTTTTCTGAAGAAAGCAATATATTTATCTGTAGGCACGAATATTGAATTTAAAAATTACATATTTTTGTTACTCAATGTAACAAAAAAACTAGGATAGGTCCTCTTTAGTGTCAGGCCTAGGTCACAAATGAGCATTCTTCTGTAGCAAGGAAGTCGGAGGTGCTAATAGCGTATACTAAAATACAATATTATCCCCGAAAGGAGAAACGATGCTGATCGATGAGGTTGCCTGGAAGAGATCGCTTTTAGTGATAAGGCCGCCAGTTGTTACACTATTTAATAAGTTTTATCATTATTTTTCTCTTGTTGTTTTGTTATCTGTGGTGTGAACAATAAAGAGTTTATCTATCTATCTATCGATCAGGAAAGCCGCAAGTCGCAGCAAATTTATGACAATAGCTAGCTAGCTAGCTAGCTATTACCCGCGACTTCGTTCGCGTTAATTCAGATAATAGTATCCAAAAACCTTTCTTGTGAAATACTGTACCTAATTATCAAATTGCATCAACCGTAAAAAACCTACATACAGACGGACAGAGTAACTTACGTTATCATAATATTAATATGCAGTATGGATGGTGAATTCAGCGTGAGGTTTTGAGTAGATATTATTAGCGTCTTATATATTTAGGAAGTAAAAATATTAGAATAAAAGTTATACATCTCATTTTAAACATGTTGTATTTCAATTTGCTTATAATGTCATGATAAATATAATTTATAACAATTACATACTTAATAAAGTAATCATTTGCCGTAAGTGATAAAAAATCTTACACCATTTACAAATACGAAGGCTTTGGATGTCAATGATTTATTCCTTGCGTCTTGATCAATGTTCCGATAGATTTTAGAAACGCTAAACTGGCCTGAACCTACAGTAAATTTGTACCTTAACTTTTTCTAAATAAAGTCTATTTTGCCTAACCACTGGAATTAGAGTATATTAATTTTCTGCCACCGCACTTTAGGCAAACGAAGATAGTTCCTTAATTACCTCTTTATTATATTTACGTAAACTTTTCAAATGTTTTGTGATTTTGCTTTTGGCGCCTTGTGTTGTGCAAGCGTATTTTAAAAATAATAAAAATAGAAACCCCGACAGCACAGGAAGTCGGGCACTCCAGAATTACGTATTTATCTAACGAAGACTCCCATTTCAAAATCGACCGGCAAGTCTTTTAGTCAGTAGGTCATATAGGAACCCCGAAACCCGAGGTCATACGCGCGTTAAACATTAGCCGCCTTTTAGGCAGTCGGGTAAAAATAGAGTTCTGTTAATACATTAAATATATTTGTGATGTACATTAACCAGGGGTCTTAATCAGATTTTTTTAAAGACGTAATTTAACACTTAAATTAATTAACTAATTGTTTAATTAATTAATTGTTAGTCTAAAAAAATGTGCATAAAACCCCAGATTGTTGCTTCAGTGTAGAAGTTTTAATAACCACAAAGGTGACTATGTAGTCCGGTCAATTTAGACCAAAAAATGAGAGTGAAGTTACATAAAGTCCCAACAAGCTGAATTTTTGTGAAGTTGTTCAAAACATAATTACAAACAATGTCTAGAAGTTCCCCATCATTCCCCTGTAAGGAAAAAATTTAATTCAAGGTCAAAGGTCAAAAAAATGAGTTTTTCGCGATTTTCAGCAAAACGATAAGTTTTATCATAAAAGTACCTCAGACAAAAATTGTAGATCATAAAATTATCTATAAAAAAAGTATCAATACTTTCTTACGAGCCACCGTTTCTGAGATATAACGATTCTAAAAGTTATAAAAGTTGTTATCGTCATAATATGCATGAGTACGCCACGTATATACGAATACATCTAGAGTTGTAAAATTTTATAATTAATTATGTGTTTAAATATTTTTCTATCGGTCATTGTAACTTATACTTACAATATAAAATATACATAAGTTTTAACTACAAGAATATCAGGTAAAAAGAAACCCAGTCTCTTAATCTTTAAGCCAGTGTAACTTCGAGACATCTGTCTCTTGTTTCATTGTGTGCGTGGCTAGGGCCTAGGCTAAAAAAAGTGATTCAACTCAACAAGAAGTTATTACCAACGGCATCCGCTTTCTTCTTTCTATGTACGGAGCTCCTAAAAAAACTACCTGTTTAGATAAACATCGATATGCATGTTTCGTTAAAAATACTAAAAATAAAAAACAAGTTCAATTGGCTTGTCTTCCTCCAACCTCAGTTGCTGCTCACCAACATCTTCTTTCTTCGAGTATATTACCAAGTTCAAGTGTGGCTTGGTTATCAGCTAGACCCTACAGACTGGGGTTGAAAGTTGGTCAACAATATATTAGAGCCAGTTTAAACTTTACTTTACTTTTATCTTTCCCAATCTTTGAAAATTTCCGTTATTTTGCAATAGTTTTACATTAAACAGGATCACAACTGACCCGTGGAGTAGGCCTACTGGGGAAACCACGTTAACAAAAACGCGCTAAGTACACTACCTCATAGGTGGCGTGAAAACGTGTGCGAATATTATGACGATAACAACTTTTATAACTTTTAGAATCGTTATATCTCAGAAACGGTGGCTCGTAAGAAAAAAAGTATTGATACTTTTTTTATAGATAATTTTATGATCTACAATTTTTGTCTGAGGTACTTTTATGATAAAACTTACCGTTTTGCTGAAAATCGCGAAAAACTCATTTTTTTGACCTTTGACCTTGAATTAAATTTTTTCCTTACAGGGGAATGATGGGGAACTTCTAGACATTGTTTGTAATTATGTTTTGAACAACTTCACAAAAATTCAGCTTGTTGGGACTTTATGTAACTTCGAATGTCTAAATTGACCGGACATATGTTATCTAATCATAGTTGATAAAAATAAAATATATATAAAATGTGCTCTTCATTTAGTGTAAGTCCATTAAGTAACGAAATCACCTAAACATTTGAGATGTTTCAGTAAAATTGTAAGCGTAAGTTTCACGGTATAAATTACCATTAGATTTAATCACTACACAACATTGTGTAATATCTATCTACCCACCAACAATGCAGTATGGTCTCGCATACATCCTCATACCAAGCTAAAATTGTAAATTTTTTTAAGATCCCAAACGATTTCATAAATTTTAAAAATCACAAGACACTATTTATTAGACTAGTTCTTCATACTATAAAAATGGCAACTGATAGTTGAATTACATAAAAATAGAGGTTCACCTCGTCACTTGGACGTTACTATTGCCGTGGATATCACTGCATTGTCTCATCGTAAACGATTCTTGGAAACTTCATATCCACAATGAAGCGAATATATCAAAGAATCAAATAACACTATTTATAGAAGTGGTAATAAAAGACTGAATCAATATTCAGGATATATTCATTCGACCGCCAACGTCCGGTAGGCCTCTAGGCCGAGCGACTCCACGGGCCAAGTACTTCTGCCATTTTAAAACATAATTATTACGCTACACGAGTCGACGGGAGTTCGAGATAAAGAACATCGCTAACGAATACTGCATTTACATCCTTCCAATCGCGACGACACTCGATATTCCTGCCGATACTTTACAATTCAGGTTTAACTAGACGGGTCCTACGGGCGTCCGACGCGCAAACTATGTACACTAATATATTTACACTTCCGGTATCGTTCGCGAGCACGGGCGCGGGACTCGGGGCCGGGGGCCGGTCCGGATCGTCCGTGGAACAATTTATCTACACTAGCATGATAGAGTCGGGCGCGGGCGCGGAGATTCTGCGGAGATGCGGCGGGCATCAGTCGGCGGCGGGGCGGTGCGCGGGGCACAGCGCGCGGAAGTCGTCCTCCAGCAGCTGCCAGGCGGCGGCGCGCGCGCAGGGCAGGTGCGCGCGCGCCGCGCAGCCCCGCGCCGCGCACGCCAGCGCCGCGCCGGCGCGCGCGCACGCGCGGCAGCGCTCCGCCGCCGCCGCCCACACGGCGCGCGCCAGCCCCCACACGCGCGCGCCCGCCGCCACCACGCCCGGCGCCCACACGGCGCAGTCCGCGTGCAGCCAGGCCTCGGGCCGCGCGCCGCCGCCCAGCCGCCGGCGCGCCGCCTCGTCCAGCGCGAGGAACTCGGCCAGCTCCGTGTCCAGCGCGTACGGCCCGAACAGGTCGCCGAGCCCGCGCGCGTGCGGCCCGCGCCCGCAGAACGCGCACACCCAGGTGGGGTCGCGCGTGGCCGCGTCGTACCGCAGCCCCAGCGTGGACGCGTGCAGGCCGCGCCGCCGCTCCGCGCCGCGGCCGCGCGCGCGCCCGCTCTCGTCCTCCTCGCCCGTCGCCGCGTTCATCACGCACACGGACACCGGCGACGCACGCGGACCGCGGATCTACGACAGAACGTAAGAGTTCAGATTTAGACATTGTATTCCACATGTAAGAAAACAGCATACTTATTCCAAATTATTTAAATAGCTATGGTTAATGTACCCGCGCGCAGCTCACTCTCCGGTTCCTCGTGTCGTGTGTCACGCACCTGTATGTAAGGGCCCCGGGAGCGCGTGGAGCTGGCGTTGCTCCCCGAGTCGTACCCCTCGCGCGGCGCGTCCCGCCCCGCGCGCGGCTTGCTCTCCGGTTTCTTGCGCGGCCCCTTACGCCGGGGCGGCGCCTCCCGCCCCCGCCCCGGCGCTGATTTCCGTCGCTTGCTCGGGGGTGCGGACTGTTTCGCTGTAACAACAAATCCATCGTTTAGGACGTCAAAACGAAAATGGCAAATGTAGATCATCAACTTGATCAGCCCCAAAATCATCCCAGTAATAGAATTCTAACCACAGCACCTTCTACATCTGGCGCAGACTTCGACTTTCGACTCTCTTTCAAGTCTAGCACTTATCAACCCACTAGTACTAAGGATACAGCGGACTAACAATCACAGCACACATTCAATCACATACAACTATTTTGTGTACCAACCTGACGCATCTTCCCTATCGGACGCCGCCTTACTCTTCCTCCAACCCACGAAAATCTTCCCCAGCTAGTTTTCAACATCAACAAAGACGGTTGTGGCGTCATCGGTATCTCGGCTACTATACTATCTCTATCAGCAACTCAGTCATATACCCATAGAATGATTCGTGTACCAAACTGACGCATCGTCCCTGTCTGACACCGCTGTTCCCTTTTTCCAAACCCGCGAAAATCTTCCTCAGCTAGTTTTCACCATCAACAATAACGGCGGCGTCGTCAGTCTCGGCCATCTCTCAGCTCTATCAGCGTCTCACTCATATCACTCATACAAACCTATATAATATTGTGGTACGAACCTGAGGCATCCTCCCTATCGGAGGCCGCCTTGGGCTCCTCCTCGAGCCCCGCGAACATCTTCTCGAGCTGGTTCTCGACCTCGACGAAGGCGGCGGCGGGCTCGGCGGCGGCGGCGCCGTCGGCCGCGCGCGCCTCCTCGGGCGAGCCGGCGCCGCCCGCCGCGCGCGCGCGCGCCGCCGCCGCGCCGCCCGCGCGAGCCCTCCGCCCGCCCGCGCCCGCCTCGGGCCCGGCCTCTGGAACCACTGCAACACAAATCTTTATTGACGAGTGCGAATGTGACTAGCTTAGAGAGTGGACGTATTTTTCGGTGTATTAAAAATCTGACAGTTACTGCACGTAACTATACCCCGAACTCCGACGCAGTGTGGCTCATTATAGCGTGCATCTCAACTACGAACTGTATTGTAACAAGGTTCCACTTGAGACCTAGCCGATCACGCCACTTGCCGAGGTAAGCCCCACTACATCTCGGGAAAAAGAGACGGACTCTGCTTCAAATTTTTCGTCTCTGTCTCACTCCGATCTGCGACCGCACCGGGAGTTCAGCTACCAGCGCTACGAGCCTACGTCACCTACGAGCTACGCCGCCGCCGCATCGACTACGCCGCGTCGCCGTCTCGAGTGCTTGTAAATTTTAGTTCCAACCTACATATTAACTAAAATAAATTCTGCACAATGCCCACCCTCCCAGACAAAACAATTAACATGTGCGGTGCTTGCACTAAGTCGGTTCGCACCACGCAGCAGATGAAATGTTTTAAATGCGCCAGCTATTTCCACGCCATTTGCGTAAATGTCACCGACATCCGCAACGTTCCCGAGGAAATGAAGGCGGCTTGGCTCTGTCCAGCTTGCAAGAGTTGTCTGCCTAAGTCTGATAATACAAACTCACCGGCCCGCGCGGTTACGCCCGGCGAACTGCGCCTCCCTCTGCCGATCGCGAGTGCGGGCAGCCGTAAAAACACTCCGGCGTGCTCACCCGCTACAACTCCGGATCCCGACCGGTTCGAAATGCTTATTACGGAGATGAAGCTTATGCGGGATGACATGGGGGACATAAAAAAGCAGATGACTTACCTGTCAGAGCATACGATTGCCAAACTGGATGAGTATAGAGCTAAATGCCGTGAGCTCGAGGAGCGTGACGTCGCTCGCGAGCGTGAACTCTGCTCCCTGCGGCAGACTATGCAGGAATTACGCGAACAAGTTCACTCAAGAGCACAAGCCGGTCTGAAGAATGAGCTAGAATTGTCGGGTTTCAACGAAAGCAAGGAAGAGAACTTGACGCACTTGGCTCTCGTGACCGCTGCGAAAATCGGCGTTGACTTGGAGGACGGAGACATAGACTACGTCATGAGGGTCGGCCCTCGTCGGTCAGAAAGTGGTGACCCCACCTCGAAGCTCCCTCGGCCTGTTGTTATTCGATTTGTACGGCGTCAAAAGCGCGAAGACTTTCTAAAAGCAGCCAAGAGCCGTCGGACGCTGAGTAGCTCTGACATTGGAGTGGTCGGACCGAACAGGAAGCTTTACTTCAACGAACGGCTCACCCAGGAAAATAGACAGTTATTTCGGTCCGCAAGGCAGCGCTGTAACGACTTCGGTTACAAATTCTGTTGGGTTAGGAATGGCACAATTTACGCCCGCAGGCAAGAGGGTAGCTCAGCCATTCCTATTAGATCTCCAGAGGACTTGGAGCGGTGCCTGGCCCCAACCCACTGCAACCAGCCTGCCCCCCCGACCAACTGAAGAACCTGTTAGCTTTAGTCATTGTAACAGCTATATACATTGTTATTATTACCATAGATATAAATTTGCAACACTGTGTGTGTATACCTCAGTTCTGTACCTCCTACTGCGTTTCATGTTACCCTTCTGCAAACACACTTACACTGTCCAGTCGTCAAAATTGTACTTTGTCCACCTGCCACTATCTAACTCGCCCTTTAAAGTGACACACAGGGTCCGGTCTATAAATACTACATCAATTATTACATTGTCAAATATCGATGGTTTCAGTTAATATAACAGATGATATTGATGACACAATCTCGATGGATTGTCACAATCACGCGTCGGCCGAATCCTGTGGCTCATATCTAGCGGGAAACCCACATTATAATAATTTCAAAATGATATGTGTAAATATTAGAAGTTACAACTGCAACTTCGACGATTTCGTGGTCTTATTAAGTCGTTTCGGCACTGTTTTTGACGCTATAGTTCTGACCGAGTGCTGGCTAACTGACAGCACTCTACTGCGCTCTCTCCCTGGTTATAATCATTTCCGCTCTAACAAACAATTAAACAAAAATGGTGGTATAATTGTCTATGTCAAAAGCTCTTATCGTACAGTAGTTTTCGAGACTGTGTTGGTGGATGCTGACTCTTTGGGGCTACAGCTTGACGCGCACACTTTCATCTTAGGAATCTATCGCTCACCCTCGATCGTCAACATTAACCCATTTCTTAATTCTCTTGACATAACTCTTAAAGATCTCAATCGTAAACCCTCTCTTGTCGTCGCGGGTGATCTCAATATAAACTTGTGTGATGCTTCTGACAAACAGGTCTCTAATTATCTCTGTGTAATGGCGTCTCACGGACTATTACCTGCTATTACTGCCCCTACCCGGGCTCGCACGTGTCTAGATCACATATTTGTCAAATCCTACTCTAAGTCAACCGGGCTGATCTGCTCGTCCACTGTTACCGACCACTCGACTGTTATTGTAGCAATTCCTCAACGGCCTAAGATTAACAAAACCCAACTGCGATACCATCTCAAAATGAATCTCAACGACGTGGTATCAGAACTAAATGGCACTAACTGGTCCGTGGTAACCGACAACTTGTGTGTTAACGACGCGACTGCTACATTTACCGATATTGTTTCTAGTATTACAGCCAAGCACACTAAGTCTGTTAGAGTAGGCAGAAAACTGGTTACTCTGAAACCTTGGATCACTCCAGGTTTAGTACGATGTATGCGTCACCGAGACAAGCTCCACTTGGACTGTCGGAACCACCCCAATGACTTTAAACGGAGCCTCATTTACACTAGATATAGGAATTTTTGTAATAAGCTATTACATAATGTCAAAGCTCAATATAATAGCCAACTATTAGAACAAAACAAAAACGATCCCAAACAACTTTGGAAAACAATTAAAAATATTTGCTACACCTCCAAGCAAAACGCTGGTTCATCCGAGCTGTTACAAAATAGTGACTCCAATCCACTAAACCACTGCAATGAATACTTCGTTTCGGTTGGGAAGAACCTTGCTGATGCAATCCTTTCTAAACTTAGCTTAACAGAAAATTCACTAATTGACTCTCATAGAACCAACGCCTGTTCCGCCGACTCTCTGTTTTTGTACCCAACTGACCCACACGAAATCACAAAAGTCGTTGCAAGCCTGAAAACTGATAGTGCTCCTGGGCCTGACTCTATCTCTACTAAACTAATCAAAATGTCGCTTCACGCTTTTCTTATCCCTTTATGTCACATCTTTAATTTAAGCTTGTCAACCGGCACTTTTCCAGAATCCTGGAAAGTCGCTGCCGTAACGCCAATTCACAAGAATGGTCCAAAAAGCTCTCCAGACAATTATAGGCCGATTGCGCTGCTCAGTGTTATTTCAAAAATACTGGAGAAAATAGTTAACGTTAGACTTGTTAAATTTCTAGAGCAGCAAAATCTATTTGCTGACAGACAGTTCGGCTTCCGTCGAGGCAGATCAACCGAAGACGCAGTAACACTTCTTGTCAATTTGACTTCGTCTTATATCGATAAGGGTGAAAGATGCATCGGCGTCTTTCTCGACATGGCGAAAGCATTTGACTCTATTTCGGTTGGCCTACTTGTAAAACGGTTAGAAGCGTCTGGCGTCAGGGGTGTGGCTCTGGAGTGGTTTCAAAGCTACCTATCTGGCCGTCGACAATTTGTTAAAGTCAGTGATCACTCCAGTGACCAACTACCGATCAATTATGGCGTCCCACAAGGCAGCATACTCGGGCCCACTTTATTTCTTCTTTACATCAACGAAATCGTAAAAAGTAAACTCCCTAACGCTGAAATCATCACTTACGCTGACGACACCGCTATTATTTTCCACGGAGCTTCATGGTCTCGAGTATTTAACTTAGCCGAAGAAGGCTTGGCTGTAATGGCTGAAACCCTTGACAAAAACCTTTTAACACTAAATACTAAAAAGACCAAATACATACCTTTTGTCAAAACTTGTGTATCTCGTCCGCCTGCTCATTTGAGCCTCAAAATTCACCACTGTTCATCTGTTTCTCTCGCTCGACCCCTCTCTTGTTTGTGCAGCACCATAGATAGCACTACTAGCATCAGATACCTCGGGGTAACGATTGACGAAAACCTGTCATTTAAACAACACATTACTGAATTGTCTTCTCGCACTCGCAAGCTGATTCATTTAATAAAAAATCTAAGAGACTGTGCTCCCTTACCACTTTTAAAGCAAATTTACTTCGCGTTGTGCCAGTCGACAATTCAGTATTGTATCTCGATCTGGGGCAGTGCTGGCAAAGCTATCTTCAAGATTGTTGAAAGAGCACAGCGGGCTTTGATCAAGGTTTTACTGCGGAAACCTTTTCGCTTCCCAACAGACTCACTTTATGCCGAATTTAAGGTCCTAAGAGTTCGACAGCTATTCGTACTCCACGCAGTCTTAAAAACACACTGCGATATAATATTTCGAGATGACTACATCGACGCAAAGTCTAAGCGAGAGACTAGAGCTAACCTACTGCCACTCCCCCGCACTCGGTCATTACTTGCAAAACGTGCTCCTGCGTACTCGCTTCTCTGTACGTACATTAACGTGAGAAAGTGCCTGAGCGTCAGCGAAGACCGGACTAAACACGCTATCAAAAAAGAACTGAAAGACTGGCTTCTAAATTTATCCTACGATAAGACAGAAGATCTTTTGCACAGTTTGTACAAAGAATAGCACTAAAGAGCTAATGTAACACCACACTTAATTTTATTTTTTATTTTCAATCATTTTATTTTTTACAAACATTAAATTTCACTCACTAATCTCGCAATTTATATTAACTCAAACAAATAGCTTGTAAGTTTATTTACCTACCACACTTCTTTTAGTATTTTTTTCTTTTTACTGCATAATACTTGTAGCTTAGTATTAGTTCCGTTTTGAGTAACCCGCACTCGAGCCCCAAGAAACAGACCCTGTGCCTAGTTTGGGGCTCACCGCCTAATTATTTTAAGGAGAAGTACTGTAACTTTATGACTAGCGTTTAAGTAAATCTGTTCTAATTATTTTTATATTTTTTGGTAAATAAATATTATTATTATTATTATTATTATTGACCACTGGCTGCGCCCCGCGGTTTCACGGCGGTTAAAAAGTATCCTATGTGCTATTCTAGACTATTTATTTATATTAAGGAAAATCAACAGCTGAAATATCTTACTAATAACTTGTAGCATCAGAGAGCTAATTATAGATTTTCACGATAAGTGACAGCCTTAGCAACTATGGTTATGAACTTTAATGTGAACGCACGATAACACAAAGTTCTAACAAAAATAGAATAACAAACAAATTTAGGTGAAGCCAAAAACCATGCAAAACTATGCTACTATCGTACATGTACACATCACTCACACATTGACGCTAAAAACTACGCTACTCGCTTGGTCATTCTTACCTCGACATTATTTGCATTGATTTAAGGTATAATTTCGTTTACATAAATATGCATAGTCGTTATGCATAATTATAATTGAAAGTTTTTGAAATCCGAACGGAAACGTTTCCGTATGATTGTGAATACCTATGCTGGAGGGCTCTTCTTACAGAGTGAGATTCAATCTTATCATTTTTCGTCCTTGTTGCTCTCATTTAAATAGTTATAAGTGTGAGAGTGACCAAGATAAAATCTCATCTCACGCGTACGAACAGCCTCCCTGGGGGGCTATTCCTGCGCGTGAGATGACATGAGATTTTATCTTGGTCACTCTCACACCTATGACGTTTCAAACGAGAGCAATAAGGACGAAAAAAGGTGAAATGAAAATCTCAAATCTCCGAATAGGGCCACTGGTCTCACGGGGGAATTCAAAATTCTATTCAAAAGATTTTTTTTTACAACAGTATAGGCATGCCTTTAACCACTGACTCGGTGATCGAAAGTGATATACGCTTGCCTAGGAGATACCTATTCACTTTACTCTCGAACACCCCCGGATTGTGTTTAGGTGGAAAGACAGATGCAGGCAACGAGTTCCACACCTCTACAGTTCTTACAAGAAAAGCCATTTAGGACCTTTATTCTTTGTCATTTTCATAAACGACCTGATCGACTCCCTCTCTTGTCCGTGCCTCCTGTACGCTGACGACCTTAAGATCTTCAGTATCGTTGAAGATGCTCAAGACGCTACTATCTTGCAAAATGATCTCAGTGCCCTTTCAGCGTGGTGTGTTCGTAACAAAATGCAGCTCAACGTCAATAAATGCCTAGTCATCAGCTTTACTAGAAAGATGCACAAAATTATCGTTGATTACTCTCTTTCGGGGACTGTTCTGACTAGGAAATCTGTTGTAAAGGACTTAGGCGTCTTCTTCGACGAAAAACTTACGTTCCATAATCATTATGATTATATTATTGAACGCAGTTCACGTTTGCTTGGATTCATATCAAGAACGACAAAAACATTCCGTCGACCAAATAGCCTCCTATATCTTTACTATACTCTTATTCGTAGCGTATTAGAATACAACTCCACAATATGGTCTCCTTTTTACAACGTTCACAATGACAGGATTGAACGCATTCAAAAACGGTGTTTGAGAATCATGAGCTATAGGTCCGGCATGGGTCGTAAACTCTCATCCTATAACGAACGTTTAAAATATTTTCATGTTACCTCCCTTGAAATTCGTCGCAAATACATGGATCTTACCTTGCTTTACAAAATAATCCATTCGGTTATAGACTCCCCAACCCTTCTTTCATTATTGAACTTTAACACCCGTTTCAGATCTCGGAACCTCAATTTCAACATATTTAGTTTACAAGTTTTCTCTAATAACACGTCTTATTATAACCCTATTGTCCGAATGAGCCGCCAATACAACGAAATCCTCGTCTCCAACAGACAAATTGATATTTTTTATCTAAAATTGTATCAGTTCCAAGGACAAATAAAGAGTATTTTAGGCTTTAACTTTTAACTACTGTTCTATGTTTATTGTTTTGTTTCTCATATTTATTAATTACTTACGGAATATTAATCTATAATAATTTAGCAATCAATGTAAAATCAAAATGTTTAAATTTGAACTCATTACTTAATTTTATTCTGTTGTTTTATGCTCGCTAGTGATTATTTAATTTGTTATTAAAATGCTCCTAGACATACATAATATTGGAAATTAATACAGATCTATTTTAAGTTCACTAAATTTTGTACTATTTTTATTAATTTCTGTAATGTGTGTTATGAATAAATAAATAAATAAATAAATAAATAAAAAGTTGACTTGAAACGCTTAGTGCGTTTTGGCGGAATTTACACCATGAGAGGGCGTCTCTTACTGATCCAAATGGATGAAAACAGTAAGCACGGCTTCAGTAGCTCCGCAAGAGAATGGTTAGTGCCTTGTGGGTAGGGGATAGATTTTTAATTTCAGGGTTTTCAGAGCAGACGACCCTGGTAAACATTTGAGCGCTAAGTTATACTTCTAGTATGCTATACTACTATGTTCGTCTATGGCTAGTGTACTCACGCGTCCTGTCATCGTGCGGGCGCGCGTCGGTCCGCTCCTCCGGCTCGGGCGACGCCAGCACGCTCTTCAGTTTGTCGACGGAGAGGGCGGCGGGCGCGGGCGCGGGCGGCTCCGTCGCGCCGCCGCCGCCCGCTATCATCGCCGCGATCTCCGCTATCGTCTCCGCTGAGCCTTAACAGTGAAGACTTATCATGAGGGACATGGATCGCTTGTAGTCTCTGGAGAAAGATCTCATGCTCGGCCAAACAACGAACCGAAGACAACGAATAGCAACGATTTCAACGTAAGCGCTAATCGAGACAGATATGCGAGTAGGATAGAGGATGTTCCATCTCATATTATGTATGATGTGTAAAAATTACAACGCGGTAAAAGACGACTTTGATATTTTTCATCGTAGTTCGCTGCTATGTCAGCTAAATACCACCTTATTCTTATGCTAATATAATGTCTAGATATTATCATTTTTAACGTTTCGCCCATTGGGCAGGCTGAAGTCTTTGTGCCACTTCGCCGTTCTCAAAACTGATGTTTTAAAAGATGAAATTGCGTTCTGGGTGCGTACCGGACCTGTCCACTGAATATGTTTATTTAAGTGAAGCTTTTTCTTTTATTCATCTTCCTGTTTTGTGCCCAGTAGCGCATGAATTAATTAATTGTTAATTCCATAGCTAGATGCAACAAATAAGCTAGATCCACATCAAGAAGGAAAAAGATTTTGGTAATAAATTATTTAGTGTTTGTGTGTGGCTCATCACTTAATTTCTAATGTATTAACCGCAGTACACAGCGGGTTTCCTTATGGAAACTGACGTGGTTTAAACACATTATGATTTATAAAACGGGAATTACTCACGTACGTACGCACGATCAGTGCTATTCGAGACGCAGCCGCGCGCGCGTACTGGCCTTGATGAAGATCGCCGAAGGCGGTTGAAACTATAGTCGGAATAATCGACTAAATCGTACGTGAGTAATTCCCGTTTTATAAATCATAAAGCGGGTTTCCTCCTCACATTTTCCCTTGTCCACTAAAACTACACAAGCTACTTGCAAGGCTGGCTGAACTGAACGAACCTGATCGTGTTTTTCTCCTGCCCTCGTCCGCGGCGGCGTCGGTCCTGGGCTCGGGCTGGGCGGGGGCGGGCGCGGGCGCGGGGGGCGGCGCGAGCTGGGCGGGCGGGAGCCCGTTCTCAGCGCGCGGGGACAGACGCGCCGGCGCGGCCTCCGGGGACGGCGGGCTCGACGGGGCTGGGGACACACATACAGCCAGTTGCAGATACGAACTTTAACGCCTCTCTCAAAGTGATAAAAATAACTCTATCATCTGGTTCGGAAAAAGACACTACTCCGAAGAACAGTCAAGAAATAGGCATATTTAAAAAAATTGTTTAACAAAATTTCAGTATATGGTCAGGTGCTGGATACTTTACTGAAACTTTAAGTAGAGTTTTGTAGAGAACCCGAATAGTAACGTTTCGCAACGTTTGTCTCATTTGCCCACACTTGTGCACGTTAACGAACCGATAAAGTATTAATCTTTATCGGTTCGTATCCATATATCCACCATTACTACATTTTAACACTCGAAGAACCACAAGATTAAGAAAATAATACAAAGTTGCGACTAAACCTTTTCGGTTCTCTCCAAAAACTCAAGCTAGCAAACTGATCTAAACTAGTGTAAGGCTCCAGTTAGTAAAAAGCGGTGCTTACAGGGCGGGCGGGGCGCGGGCGCGGGCGGCGCGGCGGGCGGCGGCGCGGGGGCGGGCGGCGGCGGCGCCGGCACGCGCACCGTGCGCTCCGGCTTGCGCTTGCGCTTCGAGCCCGGCGCCGCGCCGAACGAGTCCGCGGAGTCCTGGGGAGACGGTGCACTTTACGACTTCACACATTACACACTTTGTTAAATGTTGTTCGATAAAAGGATTCCGTGAAAAACTAATGGCTAAAGAAACTATAATGGCCCATTAAAAACTTAGTTAAGTCTTATTTAAGTACTATTGTAATTATTTTATGTTTTTAATAAAGAGTTGTTGTTGTTGTTGTAAAGAATCATAAGAAGAATCTTTAGCCATTAGACGTGGTCGGCTTTTTTAAAGAATCTGGTAAAAACAATCTGGTAAAATTATGAATACAAATTGTCTTAATCTTATCTTAATATATATAAATTACGTGTCACGTTGTTTGTCCGCTATAGACTCCTAAACTACTTAAGGCGAGGCTTTCCCAGAACTTTAGGTATTTTACTCTACCTCAGGCCGCACTTTTTGGGAGCGCGACGTATTCATTCACGCGACACAAAAGTTGTGTGCGATGCGCCGCGCGCACGTCTTTCACCCGTCAGTCACGTTATGGTATCGAGTACCTAAACACCCATTTTTAGGAAATCGATAAAATAATCCGTCCGTCATTGTACTCATCCATTTTATGAACATTTTTTATTTGATGCCAAACAAAAAAAAAACTAAAAAATGCCGTTCAAGCCAATATAGGTACAACCAATCTCATGTCCACGAGTTGTTGTATTTTTGATGTGTGAGCAGTTGTGGCATTAGTTTCATTTTACCGGTAGTGTCATATTTCCATTTTATCACACTTACACTCATAAATAAATAAAAATTGCGATTGTGTGTGGAAGTTAGGTACTTACTCGTATTTCACTTATTCACACCTAAACGGCTAGACGGATGAGGATCATATTTGGAACGGAGTTAGCTTATGCCCTGGATTGACACATAGGCTACTTGTTATCCTTATTAGGACAAATATTTATACAGGGTGTTGGAATGATTGTGTAACTACCGGTATTCATTAAATAATACAACATAGTAAATTTCATTATTTTTGGGTATATTGTATAACAATGGTAATAACAATTTTAATTACCTTACTTTACCATTAGGTGCGTACTAATAATATTGTATGGTTTGTTAAATGTTACAAAGTTAAAAAACTACACGATTCAGATATAATTTTGAACAATAATTATGAAAGAATCGAGTAAACATATACCGGATATATAGGTATACATACCCTGGGTACGAAGTGGCGGACATTCTGCTAGTACTAACAAAACATCCAATACAAAAATATACATTCACAATATTTACATTTATAAATACAATTGAGCTATAGGTACGTAGTATTATTATTTGTTCTGTGATATAGTTGTAGAATCGATGGCAGCCTAGTTTGGAGTGGCAATTTTGCTCTGCTGGGTTCGAACCCAGCCGACGGCACGCACCAATTTGTTCATTGTGTGAACATATGTGCGTATTGTGTGTCATCTGCTACATAACTGGAGCCCGGTGTATGGCGACAGGCTCGCCCCCTGTCACATTTGGGACTGAATATCGTCCGGCGAAATGTGGGTGTTGTATTACACCTCTGCCAGCCCCCTCGGGGAAAAGCGTGACGATATGTATGCATGTCTAGCCATAAGTTCGGTTACAAATGAAAATGCATTTATTTTTTTATACAGTAATGTAATGTTAATAAAAGTTATATTTACATATGTATTGAAGTCTTAACAAAAATATAACTATTATTTTATTCAAAATTACCACATTTGGCCTTGATAGAGGCCTTTAGTCGGTCTGGCCAAGAATCTATGGATTTACAGACTGTTTCCATGGGAAATTTAGCCACTGCTTGCTTCAAAGATTTCGTGACTCTATGTTGGCGTGTCGTTTAGAGCAGGCCATGCCCTCTAAACCTGACCATAATTTGTAGTCCAGGGGGTTTTGATCTGGGCTAGAGGAGGGCCAGTCTTCAGCCCTTATAAAGTCCGGAACATTGGCTTCCAGCCAGGCTTGGGTAGTTCGCGCCTTGTGACCATGTGCAGAGTCTAGTTGGAAACTCCACGGTAGATTTTTAAAAAGTGTATTGCTAAGGGGTTGTACAACACCATATAAGACGGTCTCTTGATACACTTTGGCAGAAGTTTTAACCCCCTTTTCACAAAAACTAAGCTTTGTGACGAAGTGATAGGATACCCCCCACCAAACCATGACTGACGCAGGATGATGACCACGCTGAGTGAAACAGGGTCAATGTCATCCACGTGCCTAAAACAAAATAAAAATAAATATTTATAAGTATGATGTCCAAAAGTTCAAAATATAAAAATTCTAAAAAACCGACCAAGTTCGAGTCGGACTCGCGCACGGAAGCTGTCGTTCAAGCTTGTTGATATGTATGTACATAATTATATAACAACTACATTATAAATAAATGAGCTTTCTAATGACACCTCAAACAACTGATTTGATGAGATAGAACTCGAGATATAAGCAATAATCTACAACGGTCGGCGGCCATCTTTGTGACGTATATACATAGCTTCGCCTGTCCCCGCTATCGCTTCTTACAACCGGCAGTTTCGAATTTCAAAGGCAACGACGAACACATCCATACCAGTTGTAGGTTTATAAAAGCCGTACTTACAAGATTTACCGAAATGCTCGATTTTCGCTAATCGTTAAAAACGAATATACAACTTTACGAGTTTTCTTCAAAACAGCCAAAATCACGTTGCAGTACTAATCAGGCCTAGATGTGTTCAAATCATACGGCTATAACTCAAACGCTACCAAACACTCGTGTAGTACAGATTGTTCAGTCAAAAATGAAAGTATGAACGACGTCCCCTATCTCACCTAACACCCTATATAATTTACATACATACAGTACAGTCAAAACTTAGCGAAGATCCGCCACCTTGCATGTTACAAAAAGAAGGTAGGTACTTACGTTTCGTCAATTGCAATGTCATCAGAGTTTATTACATTCTCTTGAAGTACTCTTCTGCAAAAAAAAAAACGAAGATAAGTATTCATGTAGGTAAGTATAACTACGTAAATATCACTACTAGATATACCACTAGGCCGGGTATTTACTCGTTGTGCAGTTCAGATTGCTCAGTAAAAATGAAAGTATGAACGTCGTCCCGTATCTTACCTAACATCCTGTATAGTTAAAACTTAGCGAAGATCCGCCGCCCTGCATGTTACAAAAGGTAGGTAGGTACTTACGTTTCGTCAATTCCAATGTCATCGGAGTTTATTACATTTAGTTGTAGTACTCTTCTGAAAAAAAAAAACAAAACTGTAAGATGATTCGTGTAAGTAGGTATAACTATATTAATTTAAATATAAATATGACTGGTATGCCACTAGGTCGGGTATTTACTCGTTGTGCAGTTCAGATTGCTCAGTAAAAATGAAAGTATGAACGTCGTCCCGTATCTCACCTAACATCCTACATACCTACCTATATAGTCAAAACTTAGCGAAGATCCGCAGCCCTGCATGTTACAAAAGGTAGGTAGGTACTTACGTTTCGTCAATTCCAATGTCATCGGAATTTATTAAATTTGGTTGTAGTACTCTTCTGAAAAAAAAAACAAAACTGTAAGATAGGTATTCGTGTAAGTAGGTATTATAACTATATAAATATAAATATCACTGGTATGCCACTAGGGCGGGTATTTACTCGTTGTGCAGTTTAGAATGCTCAGGAAAAATGAAAGTATGAACGTCGCTCCGTATCCGTATCTCACAAGTTGTCTGGGTGAAATAATAAATGGTGACCGACATAGTCAAAACTTCGCAGAACACCCGCCTTCCTGCGTGGTACAAAAGGTAGGTAGGTACTTACGATTCGTCAATTCCAAAGTCATTGGAGTTTGTTACGTAGTAGTCTTCTGCAAAAAAAAACTGTAACTGTAGGTAGGTATAACTACAAAAGTATCACTAGTAGGTATACCACTAGGCCGGGTATTTACATCGTGAATACACGTAACGAGACAAAAAAGTATCTATGATGATGAGTATGATATTTGAAAACACTAAAACGAATATCAGTAGGTACTAATAGATTTGTTGATACATCATCTGACTACAAAAAGCAATTCAAGAAATGTCGATTCTAGTAAATAAAAACAATGATTACCAATTTAATCTAGTAGAAGTTTATCTACTTACCGACGTTTGCTCCTTGACTCGTACGATTTTCTAAAAGTCAGACTTGAGCATTTTTTTCGTTTATTATGTTTGTTACCCATTATGGCAGAACTAAATGCTTGGTTGGTGTTGGTGTGTGCGGCACTGCGGAGATCACAAAAATTTGGCACACGTCCGGCGTCGACGGGGTCTGCGGGCGGACTGGCGGTCACGCAAACGTGCCTTTTTACCATGAATTCGTGATAAAAAAATCATATAAAATTACCATGTTAACTTTTTAACATTTTTATTTATGATTCCATTTTTTTATTGCATTGTAATTCGTAAAAAAAATAAAAAAGCAATATGATTTGTAAAAATTAAGTCGCAAATCGTGTTTAAAATACCAAATAGAGGTGACTTTGGATTTTTTTTCTATCGAGTGAAGTTATTCATTACATGTATCAGATTTATGATTCCACTTAAAAACATGCTTAAGAATAACATATTTTTTTTACACAGTAAAAACCATGGTTTATCTTAGAGGAAAGTTGATTCTTGCTAGGCGTTTTCTGGCCAGGCTCGCCTTAACCGATTTCAATCAAATTTGCACACCGTGTGCAGTTCGATCTAACTTAACAGATAGGATAGCTCACATATATATATACAAATAATAAACGCGAACGAAGTCGCGAGGTGACAGCTAGTAATAAAATAAAAAATTGTAGAAAAATAATATTGGTACTAACAGAGAATGGGCATTTCCAGTTTAAAACCAAAGGGCGAGGGTACGGCGAGGCTGCAGCAGCGAGTCCACGCCGTGGGTTACATCTAGTCAAGTAGATGATGCAGTTACCTCGTTGGAGGAGGGTGGGCTGGGCGTGGGCATGGCGCGGCCGTGCACGATCACGGAGTGCGGCGAGGCCGGCGCGCCCGCCAGCCGCTCCAGCAGCGAGTCCACGCGCCGCGCGCCGCCGCGCGTTATCAGGCTACGGGGAATAAATAGGTTAACAATGACTCTTTACCACTCACACCTCAATCTATGAATGGCTTGATGTTACTCACGAACGAAAACTTGTCGGAAAATCATGATTAACAATAAAGTAATTAGAAGTGGTGGTAACGTCTCTTTGATATGAGACATATACAATACAATTCAAAAACTCTTTATTGACACCAAATACAAAATAAATCTAAATATTTAAAAACATAGGCGCATTGGGCGGTCTTATCGCTTACAGATCCTCCAGACAACCTTTGTATGGAATAAAAACATTACGATTAAGCATGGACGGTGTGTGCTAAAGAAATATGGTTTGAGGAGAACAATAACTGTAACAAATCTAGCATGCGGGCCGCAACCAAATAATATTGTCATATCTTATTCTGTATGCAAATGAGACCTTTGTATTTTGTTTAATTAGATGGCTGTGTGTTGTAATGTTGTCTACACAATGAATTCATTGATCAGATCCACTCCGTGTTGGCAAATTGGAATTCAAATACTATGGTAGTCGCAGTCTCCAGGATTCGGTATTTTATGCATTATTAGCTGCCTGCGGTTTTGCTCGCGTTTTGTACTCTTTGTCACTCAGGAATAATGTAGCTTTCTAATGGTGAAAATTTTTAAAATCGGACCAGTAGTTAATTAGTTACAAACATACATATATTTCTACTTTAGATTATTTCACAATATTTTTAGTCACTCCACACACTGTATTTAAAAAAATACAATGTCCAATGGATATGTCAAAGTAATACATATATTATCCACTATAATAAGCCAAGTAAATTAAAAAAAGTAACCGACATAGCGCAAGACCTGTTATTTATTGATAGAGAAAATCAACAGCTAAATTAACCAAAGACATTAACAACTGAGAGCAAATCACAGATGTTCACGTGAAGATCATTGGGGGCGGCTTTTGTCCAGCAGTGGAGGTCTCCCGGCTGAGATAATAAGAAATCGAGTCTTGTTACCTGTTGATAGTAGGCGCGTCTCTGACGGAGAGCGCGGGCGAGTGCGGCGGCAGCGCGGGGTGCGGCGGCGGCACGAGCGCCGGCGCCCCGTTGTTACCTGTTGATAGTAGGCGCGTCTCTGACGGAGAGCGCGGGCGAGTGCGGCGGCAGCGCGGGGTGCGGCGGCGGCACGAGCGCCGGCGCCCCGTTGTTACCTGTTGATAGTAGGCGCGTCTCTGACGGAGAGCGCGGGCGAGTGCGGCGGCAGCGCGGGGTGCGGCGGCGGCACGAGCGCCGGCGCCCCGTTGTTACCTGTTGATAGTAGGCGCGTCTCTGACGGAGAGCGCGGGCGAGTGCGGCGGCAGCGCGGGGTGCGGCGGCGGCACGAGCGCCGGCGCCCCGTTGTTACCTGTTGATAGTAGGCGCGTCTCTGACGGAGAGCGCGGGCGAGTGCGGCGGCAGCGCGGGGTGCGGCGGCGGCACGAGCGCCGGCGCCCCGTTGTTACCTGTTGATAGTAGGCGCGTCTCTGACGGAGAGCGCGGGCGAGTGCGGCGGCAGCGCGGGGTGCGGCGGCGGCACGAGCGCCGGCGCCCCGATGTTACCTGTTGATAGTAGGCGCGTCTCTGACGGAGAGCGCGGGCGAGTGCGGCGGCAGCGCGGGGTGCGGCGGCGGCACGAGCGCCGGCGCCCCGTTGTTACCTGTTGATAGTAGGCGCGTCTCTGACGGAGAGCGCGGGCGAGTGCGGCGGCAGCGCGGGGTGCGGCGGCGGCACGAGCGCCGGCGCCCCGTTGTTACCTGTTGATAGTAGGCGCGTCTCTGACGGAGAGCGCGGGCGAGTGCGGCGGCAGCGCGGGGTGCGGCGGCGGCACGAGCGCCGGCGCCCCGTTGTTACCTGTTGATAGTAGGCGCGTCTCTGACGGAGAGCGCGGGCGAGTGCGGCGGCAGCGCGGGGTGCGGCGGCGGCACGAGCGCCGGCGCCCCGTTGTTACCTGTTGATAGTAGGCGCGTCTCTGACGGAGAGCGCGGGCGAGTGCGGCGGCAGCGCGGGGTGCGGCGGCGGCACGAGCGCCGGCGCCCCGATGTTACCTGTTGATAGTAGGCGCGTCTCTGACGGAGAGCGCGGGCGAGTGCGGCGGCAGCGCGGGGTGCGGCGGCGGCACGAGCGCCGGCGCCCCGTTGTTACCTGTTGATAGTAGGCGCGTCTCTGACGGAGAGCGCGGGCGAGTGCGGCGGCAGCGCGGGGTGCGGCGGCGGCACGAGCGCCGGCGCCCCGTTGTTACCTGTTGATAGTAGGCGCGTCTCTGACGGAGAGCGCGGGCGAGTGCGGCGGCAGCGCGGGGTGCGGCGGCGGCACGAGCGCCGGCGCCCCGTTGTTACCTGTTGATAGTAGGCGCGTCTCTGACGGAGAGCGCGGGCGAGTGCGGCGGCAGCGCGGGGTGCGGCGGCGGCACGAGCGCCGGCGCCCCGTTGTTACCTGTTGATAGTAGGCGCGTCTCTGACGGAGAGCGCGGGCGAGTGCGGCGGCAGCGCGGGGTGCGGCGGCGGCACGAGCGCCGGCGCCCCGTTGTTACCTGTTGATAGTAGGCGCGTCTCTGACGGAGAGCGCGGGCGAGTGCGGCGGCAGCGCGGGGTGCGGCGGCGGCACGAGCGCCGGCGCCCCGTTGTTACCTGTTGATAGTAGGCGCGTCTCTGACGGAGAGCGCGGGCGAGTGCGGCGGCAGCGCGGGGTGCGGCGGCGGCACGAGCGCCGGCGCCCCGTTGTTACCTGTTGATAGTAGGCGCGTCTCTGACGGAGAGCGCGGGCGAGTGCGGCGGCAGCGCGGGGTGCGGCGGCGGCACGAGCGCCGGCGCCCCGTTGTTACCTGTTGATAGTAGGCGCGTCTCTGACGGAGAGCGCGGGCGAGTGCGGCGGCAGCGCGGGGTGCGGCGGCGGCACGAGCGCCGGCGCCCCGTTGTTACCTGTTGATAGTAGGCGCGTCTCTGACGGAGAGCGCGGGCGAGTGCGGCGGCAGCGCGGGGTGCGGCGGCGGCACGAGCGCCGGCGCCCCGTTGTTACCTGTTGATAGTAGGCGCGTCTCTGACGGAGAGCGCGGGCGAGTGCGGCGGCAGCGCGGGGTGCGGCGGCGGCACGAGCGCCGGCGCCCCGTTGTTACCTGTTGATAGTAGGCGCGTCTCTGACGGAGAGCGCGGGCGAGTGCGGCGGCAGCGCGGGGTGCGGCGGCGGCACGAGCGCCGGCGCCCCGTTGTTACCTGTTGATAGTAGGCGCGTCTCTGACGGAGAGCGCGGGCGAGTGCGGCGGCAGCGCGGGGTGCGGCGGCGGCACGAGCGCCGGCGCCCCGTTGTTACCTGTTGATAGTAGGCGCGTCTCTGACGGAGAGCGCGGGCGAGTGCGGCGGCAGCGCGGGGTGCGGCGGCGGCACGAGCGCCGGCGCCCCGTTGTTACCTGTTGATAGTAGGCGCGTCTCTGACGGAGAGCGCGGGCGAGTGCGGCGGCAGCGCGGGGTGCGGCGGCGGCACGAGCGCCGGCGCCCCGATGTTACCTGTTGATAGTAGGCGCGTCTCTGACGGAGAGCGCGGGCGAGTGCGGCGGCAGCGCGGGGTGCGGCGGCGGCACGAGCGCCGGCGCCCCGTTGTTACCTGTTGATAGTAGGCGCGTCTCTGACGGAGAGCGCGGGCGAGTGCGGCGGCAGCGCGGGGTGCGGCGGCGGCACGAGCGCCGGCGCCCCGTTGTTACCTGTTGATAGTAGGCGCGTCTCTGACGGAGAGCGCGGGCGAGTGCGGCGGCAGCGCGGGGTGCGGCGGCGGCACGAGCGCCGGCGCCCCGTTGTTACCTGTTGATAGTAGGCGCGTCTCTGACGGAGAGCGCGGGCGAGTGCGGCGGCAGCGCGGGGTGCGGCGGCGGCACGAGCGCCGGCGCCCCGTTGTTACCTGTTGATAGTAGGCGCGTCTCTGACGGAGAGCGCGGCGGCAGCGCGGGGTGCGGCGGCGGCACGAGCGCCGGCGCCCCGTTGTTACCTGTTGATAGTAGGCGCGTCTCTGACGGAGAGCGCGGGCGAGTGCGGCGGCAGCGCGGGGTGCGGCGGCGGCACGAGCGCCGGCGCCCCGTTGTTACCTGTTGATAGTAGGCGCGTCTCTGACGGAGAGCGCGGGCGAGTGCGGCGGCAGCGCGGGGTGCGGCGGCGGCACGAGCGCCGGCGCCCCGTTGTTACCTGTTGATAGTAGGCGCGTCTCTGACGGAGAGCGCGGGCGAGTGCGGCGGCAGCGCGGGGTGCGGCGGCGGCACGAGCGCCGGCGCCCCGTTGTTACCTGTTGATAGTAGGCGCGTCTCTGACGGAGAGCGCGGGCGAGTGCGGCGGCAGCGCGGGGTGCGGCGGCGGCACGAGCGCCGGCGCCCCGTTGTTACCTGTTGATAGTAGGCGCGTCTCTGACGGAGAGCGCGGGCGAGTGCGGCGGCAGCGCGGGGTGCGGCGGCGGCACGAGCGCCGGCGCCCCGTTGTTACCTGTTGATAGTAGGCGCGTCTCTGACGGAGAGCGCGGGCGAGTGCGGCGGCAGCGCGGGGTGCGGCGGCGGCACGAGCGCCGGCGCCCCGTTGTTACCTGTTGATAGTAGGCGCGTCTCTGACGGAGAGCGCGGGCGAGTGCGGCGGCAGCGCGGGGTGCGGCGGCGGCACGAGCGCCGGCGCCCCGTTGTTACCTGTTGATAGTAGGCGCGTCTCTGACGGAGAGCGCGGGCGAGTGCGGCGGCAGCGCGGGGTGCGGCGGCGGCACGAGCGCCGGCGCCCCGTTGGCGCGCGAGCCCAGCGACAGGTCCACGCCGCGCGCGTACGCCAGCAGCTCCTCCGCGCGGACCAACTTGTCTGAAACTGACATTCGAACTATCAGCTGACATGCAGACAGATAGACGGCGAAGTATACGCGCGGACCAACTTGTCTGAAACTGACATTCGAACTATCAGCTGACATGCAGACAGATAGACGGCGAAGTATACGCGCGGACCAACTTGTCTGAAACTGACATTCTAACAATCAGCTGACATGCAAAGATACTTCTCCGCGCGGACCAACTTGTCTGAAACTGACATTCTAACTATCAGCTGACATGCAAACAGATAGACGGCAAAGTATACGCGCGGACCAACTTGTCTGAAACTGACATTCTAACAATCAGCTGACATGCAAAGACAGACTTCTCCGCGCGGACCAACTTGTCTGAAACTGATTTTCAAACAATCCGCTGACATGCAGACAGATAGACGGCGAAGTATCCGCGCGGATCAACTTGTCTCACGCTGCGTACAGACCAAAAAAGCCAACGAAGACCAACAATATGCTGCTACTCGTTTCGTTTTATTGAAACAAAACTCATTAGGTACCTTTGCTTCCGTTCCAAAATTCCTTTTAAGACACGCGACTACGATGATCATTGCAAAAGATTTCATTTCCTCCCCCTATCAAAAAGACGCTATATCGCCGACCTAACATTTTTACTTAAAATAACCTCTAACTCGATTGATTGCCCAGAACTACTCAGTAAAATTCCCATCCGCGTTCCCCCTAGATTCACTCGATTTAACCCCCCCATTTCTACTCCCGTCGTTGGAACAAGGTACAGGCGGAACTCATTTCTTTGGCGAGCTGGCGACCAATTCAATAAATTGTGCAAGTTAAGTGACTTCGACCTTTTCGGTACGAGCGTTAATTCGGCCAAGCAGCGGCTGAGCAGATCCTACTTTGCAGGTGCTGCTACTGTGTAATTAATAATTACTTAGCTTTTTAATTTGTTTTTGTGTTTTTGCGTTTGTTATTCTGTTTTTGTTAGAACTTTGTGTTACCGTGCGTTCACATTAAAGTTTAACCATAGTTGCTAAGGCTGTCACTAATCGTGAAAATCTATAATTAGCTCTCTGATGCTATAAGTTATTAGTAAGATATTTCAGCTGTTGATTTTCCTTAATATAAATAAATAAATAAATAAATAAAAAACGGGACGCAGCGCATTCTTTGGCTTGGGTGTACGCAGCATTAAGCAATGAGCAAAAACAAGTGATAGATTCAGAATTTTTATTGACCTTATAGCAATGTTCTGTTATATTAGACAAGTCCATTACTTTTTTTTTCTTTTCTCTACTTGATACTGAACACTAACACTACACTTATAAAAATGGTAGGAAAGTTTCAAATTAATCTCTTTTACACCTTATAGTACATTTAAATATGTACCTATAATTGAGGTTTGGTCCTTCCAGTAAACTATTACCACAATTTGTACACCATAACGAGTTAGGTCACTAATCATAAGTAAAAGAAAGGTAGGTAAGGTATGGTACGGTAAAGGTAGGTCTAAAGTAACTTTTTAGTAAACTTTGTGAAATGCTGCAAGCTAAATTAGGCGTTGCTTTGATTGTAAATTCAAGTTACCTCATTCTATTTTCATAACACTTTAACGTGGTGTAACGAAAGGCTTTAAAATGTTGTCAATCACGTTTTCTAATCATATAACATTGTTGAAAGTTCCTAGTAACAATAACATACCTCTTCCTGGTCCTAAATGTGGGTATAGGTCGACGGGAGGCATCGGTGGGCCGGTCTTCATGTCGCCCGGCGACGGAGTGTGTCTGCAAAACACGTATCAACAAAATAAACTATAATTTGTTTAAAAGTAACGGTAGAACCAGAAAATAGTGCCGTCTGAGCAAATTATTACTTTTAGTTTTTTTTTTTTTTTTACAATCGACTAGGCATGTGTTTGACCACTGACTCGCATGATGGGAAGCGTCGACGTGGTCGAAGGTGTAACACGCTTGCCTAGGAGATACCTATTCACTTTACTCTTATACACCCCCGGATTGTATTTAGGTGGAAAGACAGACGCAGGCAACGAGTTCCACACCTCTGCAGTTCTTACAAGAAAAGTTGACTTGAAACGCTTAGTGCGTTTTGGCGGAATTTCCACCATAATATTACTTTTTAGTAGGATTACTTCTCATAACTCTCATAGTTGCTGTATTCAAAACAATCCGAGCGCCCTTGCATCAGTCAAAACACGCTTATTCAAAATCACTTTCTTTTGTACATGTGGCTAGATGTGCCATTGACTTTTTTTTGGGTTACTTTTGACAATGGGGACTTCAGTAATTTCATCGCGCACTTTCGTCAATCTTTGGTAAAGTTTTGCAAAATTGTGTATTAGGGAAAAATCTAGTTGTGGGTTATGTGGCTTTCGATGTTTATTTATACATACACACTTTTCATACATTTAGTCACGCCTTTTTCCCGTAGGGATAGAAAGAAACCACTTCTGTCCACTTGCTACGATTCTGGCACACATCTTTCGCTTCTTCTATTTCCACGAGAATTTTCATACATCCTAACAAATATTTTGCTAATAAATGCGAAAGTGAGTTAGTTCGTTTTGGTTTCACGCCTTAACTACTCAACCGATCATCATAAAATTTTGCACACATGTTGACTTGAATGGAAAATTAGTTATTTGTTGAGGGGAATGAAAAAAGACACAGAATACGTTTCATCTCAAAATAATTAACGGTTCCTTTAGGATCGCTGGAAAAACAGTGGGGCGTAGCTAGTTTCTTAAGAAAGTGTTACCTCATCAGGTGCTTGTCGGGGGGCGTCGGCGTGTGTCGGTAGAGCTCCGGCGGAGTCGCCGTGTGTCGGAACACTGAGTTGCTGCCCGCGTTCTTCATTGCCTGCAATATTGTTTTACACTTGCTTTATTTATTTATCTTATTTTATTTATTTGAACACAATCCACAGCTAATAAACATCATAAAATAAACTTACAGCTAATAATTATCATATTAAAACTGACTGAACTAACTTTACAAACAAGTACATAATTTGAAAGAAAACCAAAAAACCCGGCTGCAAAATGTTGTACCCTATGTCACTTTCACTCTCAAGACGATTTAATTGACACCTTACATGTCGAAATCCATGAAGCTGTTCAGGCTGTAGGGCGTGCGAAAGAAAGAAGTGACCTCATACATGGGTATGTATGAGGTTTCTTTGTACATGAACATACATATATATACACTCGAAAAACATAACCATCCTTCTTGTGCAGTCGGTTAAAAAGGTTCTTGTTGTTATAGTGGTAGGTACCTCTTAATTCATCGCCTTCAGACGCCTCGCGTCAGGGAGGTAGGTAGCGGGCGGCAAAACCTGCCGCGCGGTAGTATTTCGATCCCTTTTGACGCCTTACCTCCACTCTCCTTTACCGCGCGGGCTAAGACTCATTCAAGCGTACAGTACGAGGGCTGCACTAAAAGTATCGGTAATGGAATATTTTCACTGTTCCTGTCATATTAAAATCTTTTTAATTGAAAACTCCTTGGTTTTAAAAATCGAATACCATTTATTTATTTAAAAAAAGATTCTCGGTCTTGTCACAAGGTTTTGTCAACCTTGTTTAGTCGTTGAGAAAATGGAATTGACTCGAGAAAATTCAAGAGCGATGATTTATTATGACTTTCGAAGTGGTTTAACACAAAAACAGTGTGTTGACCGGATGATTTCTGCATTTGGTGATGAAGCCCCATCCAAAACCACAATTTATCGCTGGTTTGCTGAATTTCAACGTGGACGTGTCAAGCTCAGTGATGATCCTCGTCAAGGTCGTCCAAAAACTGCAGTCACCCAAGAAAACGTTGATGCTGTGCGTAAGCTGATTGAGGAAGATCGACATGTGACATACCGCGAAATTCAGGCAACTTTATACATTGGCATGAGTCAAATACAAATAATCTTGCATGAACAATTAGGTGTAAAAAAGTTGTTTTCCCGATGGATACCGCATTCGCTCTGTGAAGAGCAAAAAGCGGCTCGCGTTACTTGGTGCGTCAGAACTCTCGAAAGATTCCACGCAGGATCCTCAAATGCTGTATACAACATCGTATCAGGTGACGAATCCTGGATATACGCGTACGAACCCGAAACAAAAAACCAGTCACGAGTTTGGGTGTTCGAAAATGAGTTAAAGCCAACAAAAATTGTTCGTTCACGGAGTGTTGCAAAAAAAATGGTGGCCACGTTTGTCTCCAAAACCGGCCATGTTACGACTATTCCTCTTGAGGGACAAAAAACGGTTAATGCAGAATGGTATGCTAGCATTTGTTTGCCACAGGTCGTTTCTGAACTCCGTAAAGAGAACTGCAACCGCCGCATCATCCTCCATCACGACAATGCGAGTTCTCACACCGCGCACAGAACAAAAGAGTTTTTAGAGCAAGAAAACATAGAATTATTAGACCATCCGCCGTACAGCCCCGACCTAAGCCCTAATGATTTCTATACTTTCCCTAAAATAAAGAATAAATTGCGTGGACAGAGATTTTCATCACCTGAAGAAGCTGTAGACGCCTACAAAACGGCCATTTTGGAGACCCCAACTTCCGAATGGAATGGTTGCTTCAATGATTGGTTCCATCGTATGAAAAAATGTGTCAAATTTCGCGGAGAATACTTCGAAAAGCAATAAATACATTTTTAAATAGTAATGTTGTGTCACTTCCTTGATTCCCGAAATTTTCAGTGCCTCCCTCGTATCACTATAGTTTATACCACACACGACTGGCTTCTTGTGCAATCATCAAGAGCAAGACAATTTGTCACAATTATTAATTTGATTCAAGTGCTGAGAAATTACGTTAATTGCTTTAGTTAAAATTTTATTTAAGATAATTAGATAATTAAGATTAATAGATTTTTTTACTAATGATTTGCCTGTAACATTCAACGTTCAATGGTTTAGCGAAAAACTAACCAATTTTCTGATTTCAACGCGTCTCTGTATTCTAGAACACACAGGCGCGCGCCTCACAGGCGCTTTGAAATCAGAAATCAGTTTTTGCTAGTGTTGTACCTGGAGGGTTTCCGGGGGCGAAGTCGCCGGCACGTGACAGAGGTGCGGCGGCAGCGGTGGGGATATTATACGGTTAAAAGATAGTAATCTTCTAATTTCAAAGCGTCTGTGAAGCCGCGCGCCAGTGTGTTTAGAAACTCACTGGCGCGCGGCTTCACAACTGTCAAGTTGACTTTTTTTCGTGAGTACCAACCAAGACCAAGCCATGCCGTGAAATTACCTAGTCGTGTTTCGGGATGTAGTCCGGTGTAACCGTTCCGAAGACGGGTCTGAGCAGTAGCGCACTTGTAGCGCCTAACTCAACTGCCGTCTTTGTACTTGTTCACTCTACAAAACTTCAAGGCTAGAGTGAATAAGTACCTTATAGGTCGTCGTGCTCCATCTTAGACCACAACGTCGCTTAACATCAGGCGGGCTGGTGGTCAAACGCAGACTTATTGTACACAAAAAAAAAGTACTGTACCTGGAGTGGGTCCGGGGGCGAAGGCGCCGGCACGTGGTAGAGGTGCGGCGGCGGCGTGGGCGTGTGCCACGTGACGCCGCGGTCCGACGCCATGTGCGCCTGCGGAGCGCGCGCCAGCAGGTTCGCCATCTGTAACTGAACGCGCCATGCTTTCCTCAGCTAATATGTGCAACGGTACTGTGATGCTGTGGACTAGCTGCCTTCTGCACCCTTACCTAGTTTTGATAGTTACGAGAGCATTTTTCCTTTTTGTTTGGCTCCATATAGCGCACCTGGCGGAAACGTTAAGGAACTAGGTTGAATGTAGCAAACAAAAACGAAAAAGTTTTCGCTAACTCTATGAACTGGAGGTAAGCTCCCTGGCTGCACTAGTAACGAAATGATCCGCGTGAAGGCGTTCACCGACAGAGTGCGAAGCATTCAGGCGATCCTATTTCGCGATTCGCTCTCTGTATTACTGGGAACGCGTGGCGACTTTGCGACCTACCGCACGCAGTCGGGAGGCTTACAAGAGATACCCCTGGTTTCAGAGATCGCTGTGTTCAGAAGATCGGATCGCGCTTTGTGCTTGAAGGCTTTGAGACCTATTTTTTATTTATATTCCAGCTGGTTACTGCAGAATTGGATCTAGCCAGGAGAAGACCAGTATAACTAGACAGTTTCTTTCGGACGGTATAAAAAAAAAAAATTGAACCTCATGTGAGTGTTTTCAATGTGATTTACTTTAATTGAAAACATGATGCCTAGAGTGTATTATATTTTCAGTTTGATTGGCTTTAATTCATGACTAAATCAATTTTCTTGTGGCACCATTATACATAGGAACAATGCTTAAAATGTAAATCAATCAATCAATATGAGGATTTTGTAGATTATTTGTTTACTGTAAGTAAATATTATTTGTTTGGGGTACTTACTGTAAAAGTAAGCATGTACTTATTTTCTCAGATGTATAATGTAATGTGTCCACGGACAAAGTCCACAATTTTCTTAGTAAATAGGAATTTAAGCAAGAGTAATTAATGTCATTATGCATTTTAATAATTCACGTGTCATTTTGTTTTATCTTGTTATCATATAGTTATCAAATGAAATAGATAAAATGCTCTTAAAATTTCCTGACTTGGTTACCAAGAGCTAATATTCGAAACTAGAAAAATCTGCTTTCTACTGAGTGTTGCAGAAACTCTGAAATTTGCAATCTGGGTTCCACCAAAAATAACTTTTATACAGAAATAGTTTACATTTGTTTTTTTTACGACATACTGTAGCAGTTTCTCGTTGCTATCCTATAATCGGATAACTATAAAATAGAGATCGATAATTTTAGTTTGATTTAATTTTCATACAGTACAGTTCTGCCCCTTCAATTCTACTAAACAATTGTTTTAAATTTGTGAGCCTTGAACCCCCCACCCCCTCTCTGGATTCGTTACTGAGATCTACTAATTATTATTATTCTATTTAAAATAAATATCCTACCATCATGATAGATTGTGGAGTAGTTAAAAATTTAGAAGGTAAAAATAGCACACCTCCATATTCACTTTACAATTTATCAATCATTTAGTTTTTAAGGTTCATATTGCATACAAAAGCTCCATTTGCATTAGAGTACTTTGACCATTTAAGAATTTAAAATTCAAGGTCAGAAGCATGCTAAGTATGTGGCAAGCTATTGATTAACAAGTACAGGAATTAAGACAGATAATACAGCTAACCAAGGTTTAAGAATAAAGTGTCAAAATTGATATGTATTAAGGTGTGTCATGCACAACTACTCCTATCCAAATATTATGACTTAGCTATATGATACCCAAAGTGGTCTATATTGACCCCCAGGGGTCGTATACGACCTGCAATGGCTCCATAATAACATGCAAAATGAACATCAAAAATGCAATATTAGCTAAGCTATTAGCTTACCTATAACAGCAAAACATGGCAAATGGTCTATGAGACAAGAGTTTGAGGACCACTGATTGTTAAGCTTGCATTCTAAAACAATGCTCATTAACAAATCTCGATTTAAAACTGATTTTACCATACACAAAAACAGCTTTAAATTGAAATTCATGACTGGACGTTTTTTTGCATGCATGCCTTCCACTTACAAATAACTTCATTGTCAAAAAAATATGAGGTAAAAATGACAATACAAAAAAAAATTACTTACATTTATATAGTTTTATCTTAAAACTACAATATTTATAGTAAGTACAGTTATATTATTAACACTGCCCTCGGAACTAGTAAAAACTGTATCTCAGACGCCAGTTGTTCTAACTCAAGTATAAAACACACACACAGACAGACCGATACATATATTATAACACCCCATCGATTTTGCGTCGGAGGTTAAAAATTGACATTAAAATAATTGTCTGATAGTAAGGACAGCAGTGTCTATGAATAATAGGTTTGTAGGGAATAAGTAAGGTTTGCAAGAATAGCTCTAGCTTCTAGCTAACCTGTGCGCAGCTACACTTGTTTTATAGCCAATGGCACTCAGTGATTGCGTAGCGTTAAAGGGGTAAGGCGTCAAAGGAGAGCTAGGTAGGAGCACATGGTTGGCCCGGTAGAGCATGCCTACTCTGCTTCCCTTTGAGGCCTTAAACCGGATTCCTTTTACAACACACACAAGGACTCATTTAAGCAGTAGTAAGTAGTAGCAGTCAGTGTTTTTTCAGGTGAAAAAGTAGTTCTAAATATTTTTCTTTATTACTATTTATTATTAGCATAAAAGTATGGATATGAGGAAGAAAGTGTGTTTTTTTTACTCAACAACAGTAAAGGAAAGAATGATGATGTTATTTTTCTAGGGTACAAGTGAAGGGTGATAAACTGACAATAGGTTATTTTCAACCAGAAAAAAATGGATTCCCGTAGTATTGTTTACATGGGTAAAGCTCTAGACAACTATTATAAAAAAAGCGGTTTGCATATGGGGATGTTAATCTTGTCATGTATTTTTATGGTACAAAATTTCATAAAAAATTTAGATTATTTATCGTTAAACAAAAAAATAAACAAATGTGTATCTTATCCACTTTCTAGTGATATTTTTAATTTTTTTCTAAACCCCCTTTCAAGCTTTCATTTCAAGCCTCACATGATTTGTGGATGGAGCTATAATTAACTATAACTTCAATTTATAACAATTAAAATAAATATATTAAGTTAAATGTAACGATTTAAATCTTTCAAAAAACTTTGTGAACTGCTACCATCAAAATGACACGTGAGGACCAATTTTCAACCAACTTCAAAAAAGGAGAAGGTTCTCAGTTTGTTAGTGTTTTTTTTATACATGATTACTCTACCAATTATGAATCAATTTAAATTTTTGTTTTTTCTTAGGCACATCATATTTTAGAGGTTGTCCCATTTAAATTTTATCGAAATTGGTCAAGCATATTTTAAAACAACAGCAAAAGTCTAAAAATTGTTTGTATGGATAACGGGAAAGTTGTTTTTTTAAGCTTTGCTTTTATAGATTGTAAGGTGTTGTCAGATACATCTCTGTATTTAGGTGTTACAGGCTACATTTTGCCATTGGGATTTTTAATTTCTTTAGATAAAAAAATGTTAACTTAATTCATAATTTAAGATTGGAAATATGGATATTTCAATACTTTAGCCTACAATAGAACTTGTAAGTATTAAAAAAAAATATAGTGACAAGAAAATGGTTGTCTAAATTTGAAGCAAACTTTTGTCAAATCCAAAAAAGTTTTATTAAACAAAGAAAGCATGTTAAAAATTGGATTTTGTCTGGTTCTGGGGAACAATACCACATCAGATTGAACTTTTCAAGAACCTTCAAAGTTAACTTTACTTTTTCAAGGTTTCTATGCTCTGAACAAGTATTACAGCAATGCTGAGGTAACAAAGTTGTAACTTCTTAATTTATCCCTAACAGGTGTTTCATAAGCAATTTTTTTTACCTATTTATGTAATGTTATGTCAGTTCGAATTTTCTTGCACTAATTTGAAATGAAAATGGCCCTGTTTTGTACAAAGATAGTAAATAGTAAAAATTCAATCAAATTGTTGATAGTTGTTTTGGTATTGAACATGAAATTCCCACTAACATGTTTGTGAATGTAAACAGCTGATTGGTCTGTAGGTATATACCTACTCGCCACGAGACGCTTGATAATTTAATTCCACGCAAAGAATGCGTAATTTTTAATTCATTGACACAGTGAGGAATTTAATGTGATCGTAATTTCGCGCAATTATTGGAAAAGGGGCCCGATGTGTGTCGAAACATGTACTTGGCGTACTTCCGACAGGAAGTTACGAGAATTAGCTGGGTCGTGTACAACTAGGAATAATAATCACCACCTGCAGGGGGCTCCACCCGGAACCCAGCTGCGACTGACGTCCGTTCGGATTGTGTTGCGAGCCCGACATCGTGCGCTCGCCTCTGCGGCGCCCACGTAGCGACGATCCGTCAACAAAATCCCTCAGTCCACCATAATGATGCCGGCAACTTTTAAGCCTTCACCCGCGTAACTGAGCTCCTTTACGACGTGTACAGAAACTTCTAAAATGTTTTCACATGTGCACATCCACAGCTCGAGTTTCCACTGCATTCCACATGTATATAGATCGAGTGAAGTCACTCAAACACGACTAACGAGCACTTTTTCAAAGAAAACTCAATTTATTTTGTGCATAGTATGATGTTCACGAATGTGATGCTTACTTCGCGTGACATTTTGGACGCATTATGATTTTGAAAATACCAAGTTTTTTATCTAAATAATGCTATAATTATGTAGATTGAAGATTAGCCAGTTTTGTGAACGGCATTCACAGTTGTATTTCACCACTAATCAACACAAAAAACTCGAAAATCATCAAACTTTTTAAGCAGAATCGACTTCACAATGGTGGCCGATTGGGTTTTTAAAAGCGCTTCGAGCGCCATCTTGCCGCAAAACTTTTAAACTACGTCGATAAAGCAGCACAACGGAAGTTGGAAGTTTGTCTTTGGATTATCTATGGTCTAATTACAAAGATGTCAGCCTGGAACATTCCAAAAACCGGTAAACCAACCGAAACGATGTATTTTTCGTTAACTTTAGCTAGATTACAGTTATACACTAAAATAAATAAAGATTACTTGAAACCGCTTGAAAATGTCTAGTAATGATAAAAATATCGTGAGTTCAAGTGCCGTTATAGGGTTTTGCATTTTTTAAATGGCAATACCAAACATACCAAACCGGACCGGAGGTTTGAGTTTTGGCGGGAACCGAAAAGATGGTGTCGTGTTTTTGTATTATTTTCTAAAACTTGTGATTCTTCGAGTGTTAAAGTGTAATAATGGTGGATTATTAACGTTTACCGGTTCGTCAACGTGCACGAGTGTGGGCAAATGATACAAACATCGCGAAACGCGATTTTTCGTGTTCTCTACAAAACTTCACTTAAAGTTTCAGTAAAGTATCCATAACTTTACTGGAATGGGGAAAGGGGAGGGATTCATCGTCTTCATCATCACCTCATCATCATCATCCCATCATCTGTTACTGAAGGAAAAAAATGTTACTAAGAATCCGACTGAAGGACGAGTATCCATGGTCATGAATAATTAAAAAAAAAAAAAAAAAAAACAAACCGGACCGTTACTATAGCAACGGTTGTTTTGTTTTTGTGTGGGAAATTTGGAAAGGGGAAGGAAATTCCATCAAAGAAACTCAGTGTTGTTCTTTTTCAATGAAAGACAACGACATAACAAAGTTTTTAGTCTCATTTACCGGTCAGATAGAATATGTGACCTTCCCCGCTGGTGTTTTCGACGATCTTTTGTATATCCAGTACGAGGTGGTGTGGGGTCCGGACTGGGAGCCCATATCGGGCCTGTCTTCAGGGACTAGTCAAATGGCTCGTCCAGGGATCAACCCTGAGCGGGTGACCTTGAATATGCCGATAGAAATGGTGTTCAGCAGCACAAATGTCTCGGGCTGTAAGTTTTTAATGGTATTTTAAGTAACCTAGACATAAACATTTTTTTGCTCCCCGTTCTGTGATAGGTGTGAAACGTACATATTCCTTATTAGCCGTTAGTTGCGTCCTACGGTTTCTTAATCACCCGTTAAAGGTATTACAAGAACCGTTAATTTTTGAGATTAAACAATGTACGAATTAATCTGACCTAAACTACCTACCTCCATACACACATACATACCATGACAAGAGGTGAACATGGGTGAATAGGAACTGCGCGGCGGCGTGAGTAGGTAGAGAATTTATCGTATTTTTTTTTACTTTTGAAATAAGTACTTTTTTGTCAAAATATCGATTAATTAAATAACTGTTGGGAAAAAGGCCTCTGCCCCGTGACCCCTGTTGGGTCAGCCTACCCTATGAATGTTGATTCACACTATGTCTATGAACACATAAAGCAGAATATCCATGAGAAACAGTTTAATGCAATATTATTAGATATTACATTACAAACAAACACAATAATCACTAAAACTCTTAGAAAAACATTCTAATAAAAATTTTCACTTCTTGACAAGTATGCTGCTAATTTTCAACATACAAATTTTTCACGATTCGAAAATCAGTTGTCTTTTTCAATCCTCATTCAAAAAACCAGCCAGCCTGCATGTGTTACTGACATGAGGTTACATATTGTACAGTAGCAACTCTTTGCTTCAACAATAACTACATATAGTTTGTACATAAATATTAGTATATTCTTTTTTAATATTGTCTGGATCTCTAATGATAAAAATAGTCTTAGTTTCGTCTCTATTCACCCTGATTTAAGGTATACCAAATTACCTATATCTAAATCCGCAGAGCTCCTACAACGTTATGAAGTAACAACACTTGTGAATTTTCCATTAGGTAGAGACGTAATAGTATGAATTCTTTGATTATTGTGATTGTGTTGCAATTATTGAGTCGGAGAAACCAAATAGCTAGTTAAGGCGAGGCTTTCCCAGAACTTTAGGTATTTTACTCTACCTCACTTTTTGGGAGCGCGACGTATTCATTCACGCGACACAAAAGTTGTGTGCGATGCGCCGCGCGCACGTCTTTCACCCGTCAGTCACGTTATGGTATCGAGTACCTAAACACCCATTTTTAGGAAATCGATAAAATAATCCGTCCGTCATTGTACTAATCCATTTTATGAACATTTTTTATTTGATGCCAAACAAAAAAAAATCTAAAAAATGCCGTTCAAGCCAATATAGGTACAACCAATCTCATGTCCACGAGTTGTTGTATTTTTGATGTGTGAGCAGTCGTGGCATTAGTTTCATTTTACCGGTAGTGTCATATTTCCATTTTATCACACTTCACACTCATAAATACAAAAGATTGCGATTGTGTGTGGAAGTTAGGTACTTACTCGTATTTCACTTATTCACACCTAAACGGCTAGACGGATGAGGATCATATTTAGAACGGAGTTAGCTTATGCCCTGGATTGACACATAGGCAACTTGTTATCCTTATTAGGACAAATATTTATACAGGGTGTTGGAATGATTGTGTAACTACCGGTATTCATTAAATAATACAACATAGTAAATTTCATTATTTTTGGGTATATTGTATAACAATAACAATTTTAATTACCTTACTTTACCATTAGGTGCGTACTAATAATATTGTATGGTTTGTTAAATGTTACAAAGTTAAAAAACTACACGATTCAGATATAATTTTGAACAATAATTATGAAAGAATCGAGTAAACTTATACCGGATATACAGGGTGTAAGGAGACCGTTCTCGAAGCCGAAACGCCGTTATTATACTATTTATACACAACCCGAAACCACTAACTATTAGCCATATAACTGTTATCTTAAACTTTTAGAAATTTGCAAACCAGCAATGTAACGCGTTTATATCGCGGGGGTCAATGGTCGGCGCCAGTACCTACCGAAAGTGCGACGACGCACCGCGCGGCGCGCGGTGTGCGACGCGTGATTCAAATCGGTAGAAGTTATTATCTACTAGGTAGGTAGGTAATAGGTAGGTTGAATTCAATAAATCGGTTTAAAATGCTTTACCTAATCGCAGATGTGTGAGATAGGGCTCAAACTCGCACTCCCGATCTTACAAAATCACTTACCTAGTCTGTGTTTTCATTCGCCTTCTGCGGTGCTATTCACAATCATTCGGAAACGTTTCCGATCGGATCCCACAAATTTCAAACTCAAATTGTTCGAATCTCAGTCTCCTTATATACATTTTGGAATAGGAAATCAAGTATCAATCCGATATGAAGAATTAATCACGTCTAAAAACTTATGAATATAGACTGAAATTCGAATAATTTAGGTTTACAATTTTTGAAATCCGAACGGAAACGCTTCCGAATGGTTGTGAATAGCCCTGCTGGGTCGGAAGTCGGATTTCGGAAGCGGTCCCGCAAATTAAGGTGCGTTTAGACTAATCACATTAGGTTACCTAATTGAAATCGTTGATAAAATGTGGAAGCAAGGTGTTACGTGCGGTGGCGCGGCGAGGCGATGGGCCCGGGTAACTGCCACACTAAATTTTTTTGTGCCATAATTGGCAAACAAACTAACAGGTTGCCTGATGGTAAGTGTTCGACGTTGCCTATGGATACCTTAAATACCAGGGACATCACATCACGCTTCTTACAGAGTAGTCTTATGTAGAGAAAATGCATTAGCATCTCTCACAATCTCGGAGGGAGTCGGGCAGTGTGTGGGACTCCAACACACCCTAGAGTTACACTCTGCGGTGTTCTGCTTTTGCCTTTTTAATGCAATAATTTAGAAGCTCGATTTTTACAGCTTCAAGATATTGTAGATCTGTTTAATACATGACAGTACGGAATCCTAAAAAGTTAGCTACATTTTTTGTAGGTAAAGAAATAAAATTGAAATTGTAAAGGTAAAGACAGTACATTTTAACTTGTGAAATCAGTGAAAACGCACCCTAAATGTGTTTATGTCTATTACGCACACAAGCGCGTGTCTATCGCGACCGACAAAGAAAGCCGAAGAACAGTGCGATCTTTCGGCGCCGCCGGCCGGCGCGCGGCAGCAGCTTTGGCTTCGTAGGTACGAGTATAGCGCGAGCGAAAAGGTGAATGTACTGTGCGTGCGTGTCGTCGTGATTTTGAATCCGAGGCAATAAGATCACAATTCACAAGCCTACAAATTCATGTTATGAGAAAGTATTGAAGCTATGTCTTTTTAAATTTCAAAGTGAAACATTTTGTAAGTGACGGCGCAGGCGGACCTAGTTGGGTTGGGTTGGAAGTTGAGACCATTGGATTTTTAATCCGCAGGTCCCAAGGTTTGAATCATTTCGAAGTTAGTGCGTATTGTTGATTGCTGACAGCTGTAAACGCTGAAGAAAAACATTGTGCGAAAATGGGATGCCTGAGAGTTCTTTGTGAAGTTTACCAACGAACAACTCATTGGACCAGCGTTGTGGACACTTACGACTTGTGTGCCTTAAGCTTCTCACAATGAGAAGATGGCTCATATCTCATGGCTCATCTCCAGCCGTAGGACAGTTTGAACCGAACGTGATTTAGGCAATTACCGAAGAGAATGCAATAGCCACGTAGGTAGTTAGATCTGTACGAATGGCGGGAGGACGTCTCGTACCGCGCCGCCGCGGCCCACGCGCGCGCCGAGACAGCGGCGGGCGCGCGGCGGGGGGTGGGGGGCGCGGGCGGTGTGGCTCCTTGCGAGGTCGCGACCGCGCGCAGCTGTGTGCGGGCGTTCACCTCTAGCGTCAGCTGTTAGTCATTTGTATTAGATTGCCGTTAAGGTAATTTTTTTTTTTGGTAATTGGTGTTTAAACTAGCTCTTTAAAGCTTGTATAACTTGTGTCGATGTTAAAATATCAGATTTTAAGTTTTAAAAAAAAAACCTTTTTTTCGCGTATTTTTTAGTCGCTTTGTATTAGTAATGCCCACCACTATTCCCAGTTTTCGTTTTCGAGAGGGGTCCACTAACTCCCTGTATAGGTATACATACCCTGGGTACGAAGTGGCGGACATTCTGCTAGTACTAACAAAACATCCAATAAAAAAATATACATTCACAATATTTACATTTATATATACAATTGAGCTATAGGTACGTAGTATTATTATTTGTTCTGTGATATAGTTGTAGAATCGATGGCAGCCTAGTTGGGAGTGGCAATTTTGCTCTGCTGGGTTCGAACCCAGCCGACGGCACGCACCAATTTGTTCATTGTGTGAACATATGTGCGTATTGTGTGTCATCTGCTACATAACTGGAGCCCGGTGTATGGCGACAGGCTCGCCCCCTGTCACATTTGGGACTGAATATCGTCCGGCGAAATGTGGGTGTTGTATTACACCTCTGCCAGCCCCCTCGGGGAAAAGCGTGACGATATGTATGCATGTCTAGCCATAAGTTCTGTTACAAATGAAAATGCATTTATTTTTTTATACAGTAATGTAATGTTAATAAAAGTTATATTTACATATGTATTGAAGTCTTAACAAAAATATAACTATTATTTTATTCAAAATTACCACATTTGGCCTTGATAGAGGCCTTTAGTCGGTCTGGCCAAGAATCTATGGATTTACGGACTGTTTCCATGGGAAATTTAGCCACTGCTTGCTTCAAAGATTTCTTAAGTGACTCTATGTCGGCGTGTCGTTTAGAGCAGGCCATGCCCTCTAATCCTGACCATAATTTGTAGTCCAGGGGGTTTTGATCTGGGCTAGAGGAGGGCCAGTCTTCAGCCCTTATAAAGTCCGGAACATTGGCTTCCAGCCAGGCTTGGGTAGTTCGCGCCTTGTGACCATGTGCAGAGTCTAGTTGGAAACTCCACGGTAGATATTTAAAAAGTGTATTGCTAAGGGGTTGTACAACACCATATAAGACGGTCTCTTGATACACTTTGGCAGAAGTTTTAACCCCCTTTTCACAAAAACTAAGCTTTGTGACGCCGTGATAGGATACCCCCCGCCAAACCATGACTGACGCAGGATGATGACCACGCTGAGTGAAACAGGGTCAATGTCATCCATGTGCCTAAAACAAAATAAAAATAAATATTAAAAGTATGATGTCCAAAAGTTCAAAATATAAAAATTCTAAAAAACCGACCAAGTTCGAGTCGGACTCGCGCACGGAAGCTGTCGTTCAAGCTTGTTGATATGTATGTACATAATTATATAACAACTACATTATAAATAAATGAGCTTTCAAATGACACCTCAAACAACTGATTTGATGAGATAGAACTCGAGGTATAAGCAATAATCTACAACGGTCGGCGGCCATCTTTGTGACGTATATACATAGCTTCGCCTGTCCCCGCTATCGCTTCTTACAACCGGCAGTTTCGAATTTCAAAGGCAACGACGAACACATCCATACCAGTCGTAGGTTTATAAAAGCCGTACTTACAAGATTTACCGAAATGCTCGATTTTCGCTAATCGTTAAAAACGAATATACAACTTTACGAGTTTTCTTCAAAACAGCCAAAATCACGTTGCAGTACTAATCAGGCCTAGATGTGTTCAAATCATACGGCTATAACTCAAACGCTACCAAACACTCGTGTAGTACAGATTGTTCAGTCAAAAATGAAAGTATGAACGACGTCCCCTATCTCACCTAACACCCTATATAATTTACATACATACAGTACAGTCAAAACTTAGCGAAGATCCGCCACCTTGCATGTTACAAAAAGAAGGTAGGTACTTACGTTTCGTCAATTGCAATGTCATCAGAGTTTATTACATTCTCTTGAAGTACTCTTCTGCAAAAAAAAAACGAAGATAAGTATTCATGTAGGTAAGTATAACTACTAGATATACCACTAGGCCGGGTATTTACTCGTTGTGCAGTTCAGATTGCTCAGTAAAAATGAAAGTATGAACGTCGTCCCGTATCTTACCTAACATCCTGTATAGTTAAAACTTAGCGAAGATCCGCCGCCCTGCATGTTACAAAAGGTAGGTAGGTACTTACGTTTCGTCAATTCCAATGTCATCGGAGTTTATTACATTTAGTTGTAGTACTCTTCTGAAAAAAAAAAAAACAAAACTGTAAGATAGGTATTCGTGTAAGTAGGTATAATTATATAAATATCACTGGTATGCCACTAGGGCGGGTATTTACTCGTTGTGCAGTTTAGAATGCTCAGGAAAAATGAAAGTATGAACGTCGCTCCGTATCCGTATCTCACAAGTTGTCTGGGTGAAATAATAAATGGTGACCGACATAGTCAAAACTTCGCAGAACACCCGCCTCCCTGCGTGGTACAAAAGGTAGGTAGGTACTTACGTTTCGTCAATTCCAAAGTCACTGGAGTTTGTTACGTAGTAGTCTTCTGCAAAAAAAAACTGTAACTGTAGGTAGGTATAACTACATAAATATCACTAGTAGGTATACCACTAGGCCGGGTATTTACATCGTGAATACACGTAACGAGACAAAAAAGTATCTATGATGATGAGTATGATATTTGAAAACACTAAAACGAATATAAGTAGGTACTAATAGATTTGTTGATACATCATCTGACTACAAAAAGCAATGCAAGAAATGTCGATTCTAGTAAATAAAAACAATGATTACCAATTTAATCTAGTAGAAGTTTATCTACTTACCGACGTTTGCTCCTTGACTCGTACGATTTTCTAAAAGCCAGACTTGAGCATTTTTTTCGTTTATTATGTTTGTTACCCATTATGGCAAAACTAAATGCTTGGTTGGTGTTGGTGTGTGCGGCACTGCGGAGATCACAAAAATTTGGCACACGTCCGGCGTCGACGGTGTCTGCGGGCGGACTGGCGGTCACGCAAACGTGCCTTTTTACCATGAATTCGTGATAAAAAATCATATAAAATTACCATGTTAACTTTTTAACATTTTTATTTATGATTCCATTTTTTTATTGCATCGTAATTCGTAAAAAAAATAAAAAAGCAATATGATTTGTAAAAATTAAGTCGCAAATCGAGTTTAAAATACCAAATAGAGGTGACTTTGGATTTTTTTTCTATCGAGTGAAGTTATTCATTACATGTATCAGATTTATGATTCCACTTAAAAACATGCTTAAGAATAACATATATTTTTTTACACAGTAAAAACCATGGTTTATCTTGGAGGAAAGTTGATTCTTGCTAGACGTTTTCTGGCCAGGCTCGCCTTTAAGGGCTTTGTTTACTAATCATGACTGCAATACCCAGCTATCACTTCATAACAGCTTTCATTGAAGTGGGTAAAAACTTCAATTGAACACTCTACTCATTTCTTAGAAAGATATACGTAGAGTGTACTTACTAGAAGTAGGCGCTTTCCATCCAGCATAGGTATTCACAATCATTTAGAAACGTTTCCGTTCGGATTCCAATTTTTTTAAACTCAAATTACTAAATCTCAGCCTGTATTCATAAGTTTTTAAACGTGATTCATTGTTTCGATCGGATATAGACTCAATTCCTTAAAATATAATATCCTTACGTGAGCCGTTAACAAGCGAGGGGTCGAGCCGAATCTCATCCAATCGCACGTGGTGGAGAGGTAGGAGAGTCTTCGTAGGTTAGCAAATGTAATATTTTTTCCACATGAAAAATTGTAAAATTGAGAGAAATCTGGGTTTGGCACAGTAGTGAGTAGCCCGACGATTATTTAGCAACCATCACCTCTCAGCGAAACGCGCGAGTCTACGACGATTAACGTACGTAAAACTTACCTAATACACTAACAATACGTATTTTGAAAAGGTACCAGACTATTGCTGCGAACGCCCGCAAAGTGTTCCTACTGGTTGTTAATGGATTTTAACCGACTTCAAAAAAGGAAGAGGTTCTCAATTCGTCTGTATGTCTGTATGTGTTATTTGTATGTATGTTACGCGATTAGTCCGCCAATTATGAATTGATTTGAATGATTCTTCTTTGTTTGGTAGATAATATGTACTTTAGAGGTAGTCCCAAATAAATTTTATCGAAATCGGTCTAACAGTTTTCAAAATACCAACAATAGTCTAAATAATGTTTACATGGTGTTTAGTGTTTAATGTTTACAACAAAAGTCTAAATAATGTTTACATGCCGTGCATGGTTAATAAAAATCGCCAAAATCATCTTGTACAATTTTAATGGATGACCCCAAAATTAGTTTTAGTAGTCACTCGTACTAGTAAACAAGTCAATTCTGTGATTTTGCTGTAGTCTGCGGGTTCAACTGGTACGAAATACAGACAGACAGCCGGGATGAGTGGCGTACAAAAAGAGAGGCCTTTAAATGCTCCGCACTCACTCTGCAGTGGGCGATTACGGGCTGATGATGATGATGATGAATCACCGTACCTTTAGTACAATTTTTGTAATGTTCATTTTACTAGTTGTTACTCGCGACTTCGTTCGCGTGTATTCAGAAAATAGTATCCAAAAACCTTGCTCGTGATATTTAAGGGTCACTGTAACTAATTAAATTTCCGATTCCAAAGATCCGTTCAGTCGCTTATCCTTGAAAAGCCTACAAACAGACAGACAGACAGAGTTACTTTCGAGAGTTTTATTTTATACCTAATAGAATAGTGTGGATTTATGTGAATAGACAGAATTTAAATTTGAAAAATGCGTAGGTAGGTGCTAGCAGGAAAAGTTAAAGTAGTATCCTTTTCAAGTCAGTTTGTACCAGGTACCTAATGGTTCCTGACTCATTCATTTACCTACTGTCAAATTGTCTAATTTATTGGACAATCTAATATTTAATTTTCGCCAACAATTTCCTCTGTATAAATTCGGCTAAGCTGATCGGATATTACCAATTTTATACCCACCGGGATATTACCCTTTCTTGGTTCATCTGAGAAGTGACTCTTTTTTTGAACAAGGCGGTAGAGTCATTTTTATACCTTTGACGTTCTTATGTGTATTTTTGATACCCAATTGAATAAAGACGTTTGTTTTGATTTTGTTTATGCCACTGGCGTAATTTCTGAAATTTGAGTAAAGTTTATCACTCTCTTCTATCCTCTTTTAGAAAAAAAAATGAGCATCATTTGAAAAACTCTACTTAGAGTCAGGAGGGCTATTCCTGCGCGTGAGATGAGATGAGATTTTATCTTGGTCACTCTCACACCTATGACGTTTCAAACGAGAGCAACAAGGACGAAAAAAAGTGAGATGAAAATCTTAAATCTCCGAATAGGGCCACTGGTTGTTTGGAGCGGAAGAAAGCAAAGAGATCCATTAAAATTATTGAACCGTGTTTTCCCTCACGGATATAAAAGATTTATCGACCGAGCAAGCCTTAGCGAGTGAAGCGTCTAGCTCCAGCTTCGACAAAATGCTTTGATATGTCCGGAGTGAATTAGTACCTACTAGGTCTTCGTGCTTCATCTTAGGCCACGATGTCGCTTCACATCAGGCGAGTTGGTGGTCAAATGTTGACCTATTCTTTATAATAAATAAAAAATTCTGTCTTCGTCTACAGGCCGCATTTCTTAACCGATTCTCTTGAAACTTTATAAATAGGTTTGATAATTACCTAAATAGATTTTTTTTTGTCGAGACACTGAAAATTGTTCAATTTTCATTTGATATAAATTGTTTAAAAAATTTATATTTCTTCACAGATTTGTATAATTTCCAAAATGTGAATCGGCAAAAAAAAACTGTTTTAGTAATTATAATAGTATTATTATAGTAGTATAATAGTAATTATCGAACCTGCTCACGAAATTTCATGAGAATTGGTTAAAACTTATGAATACGGACTAAGGTTTATTAAGTAAATTTCCGAATGATTATGAATACTTAAGAGTCCCGCGACGAAATTTCCTTACAAACGCGCTTGTTAAATTTCTTGGAAACCATTTGTCAGATTATGATGAAATTTAGCATGTACAATTAAATGAACTATATCTCCGCCCCTATGTTCTTGGTTTTATCAAAAAACGTCCTTAAGAAAAAATAGAGCTGTGAAAAATATCTGCATTTTTAAGGGGTCACTTTTGACTGATTTATTCAATAGATAGACAAAGTAAATCAAAAATCTCTTTACATACGGAGGTTGATTACATCATTAGCTTTTAAATGAATCCATAATACAAGGAAAATTCTTAGTTATTTAAGAACAATACAGAACAGAACAGAACAAACTATACAGAAGTGCAAAAGTCATAAAAAAAATTAAAATTGCACCTTGTCACTCTGTAGGTACGAGTAACTTTAGAGGTTCGTCAGTATCATTACTTGCTCTCTTCGCTCGTAATCTTCTTCTAGACGAAATTGCTATAGAATACCTTAAGCCAATGCGAAGTTGGTCTAAAGTGGTCGCCGGACTCTTAAGCAGCTTTACAGAGCAATTAGCTTTAAAGGTGCACACTCACATACCTATAATATTAAACTCTTAAAGATTATGGTGGGGTCTATTTCTTAGGTATTAGTAGGTACTTATACTTACCTACTTATACCCTACTAACATTCTAAAGGCGAAAGTTTGTGTGTTTGTTACTTCTTCACGGATGAACGGATTTAGACGACATTTTGTATGGAGATATCTTATATCCTGGGATTAACACATAGGGTACTTTTAACCGCAAGTGACACCTCGGAGCGCAGCTCGTATAGTAATAAGGTTTTCCTGTGGACATTTGAAACTGCAATGACTGTGTCACCTGAACTTTTACGTTTTCTACGAAACACGTCATGCTCTCTGAAGCTGGTAGATACCAGCAGTTAGTTTGGGGAAGTACCTTAATCTAGTCATGGGGCACTTCAGCTGTCTCTATGCGAAAGATGATCATATCAGTTAGTGATAGTAATTTACAGATACTTGTTGCGATCCGCGGCCCGCGATGTCCTTCGGTTCGAGAGTAGCCTGTGTTAATCCAGGGCAGGGTATAAGCTACGTCTATACCAAATTTCATCCGTCCATCTGTTTGAGCATATAGAAGTAACAAACAAGTACATACACACACGCACAAAAACTTTCGCTTTTCTTAATAAACTCCTCCTAAAAAACTGAATTTTCTGTTACTTTTTTCGAGTAAATGGCTAAACTGGTGTTGATAGAACCTGCTAAGAAAATAGTGTGCATGTGCATCTGAATTAAAATAAAAACCTCCTATAAACTCTAATATTATAAAGAGGAAAGATTTGCATTTCTGTATGTACACAGAGAGTATGATAACATATATGTTATGAATAAACTCAAAAACTACTTATTAAACCGATTTAAAAAAATCCTTGATTAATATAACATATTGTCACGCCTTTCCCCCGAAGGGACTGGCAGAGGTGTACAACACCTACATTTCGCTAGACGATATTCAGACCTAAATGTGACAGGGGGCGAGCCTGTCGCCATACACCGGGCTCCAGTTATGTAGCAGATGACATTAAATACGCACATAGGTATATTCACACAATGAACAAATTGGTGCGTGCCGTCGGCTGGGTTTGAACCGCTCCCTCTGGCTTGAGAGGCGGGCCTTCTCCAAATAGGCTATCATCGCTTTTCATCAATTTATAGCTACACTAGCTGTGCCCTGCGGTTTCACCCGCGGTTAAAAAGTATCTTATGTGCTATTCTAGACTATAATCTATCTCTGTGCCAAATTTAATCCAGATCTGTTCAGCCGATCTGGCGTGAAAGAGTAACAAACATCCATCCATCCATCCATGCATCCATCCATCCATTCTTACAAACTTTCGCGTTTATAATATTAGTAGCTACATTATTAGCGAGTTACATATGTAAGCTATATTTCAAACCCATGCGAAGCCGGAGCAAGTCGCTAGTATACATTTAATTAGTCGGGAGTGTTCTTAGCTACTCGTATGTTTAATGAAAATCGGTGTTGAAAATCGGCAACGGGTTTTTATTTTAATTTTTAAAATTGGTAACTAAATTTAGACTCATCCGTCATCCAATGACGTAAGAACTTATTTGTTCCAAATTACTTATTATCAAATCATTAAAAGCTTAACCTACATGAACATAATATTTTTAACTTAATAGATTACATTGTTTTTAATATATTTTCTTATCCTAATCGTAATATGTTATTTACTCATCTTTAAGATTGTATCTTCCGATGAGTACTTATCTCGAAATTTTCTACGTCATGTACCTCACGTAGAGCTTCTATATTTACCTAATTTTAAAAATAAATTAGAGCCCATGTACACTATACTAGCTGCATCCCGTCCGTGGTAGCATCAAAATTTTGCAAAACAATTTTAACATTATACTTAGTTTAGGTGTAATGTTAAAAGTACTTATTATAGTTTTGTTCAATGTGTTGTAAAGTTAGAGGTTTTGGTAATAAATACATAGGTATTTATTTATTATTCACTCTGTGAAGTGCTTCTAGAAGGGCTATATTTTTACTGCATTACTGGCCAGCAATACTGGCAATTGGCCGACTGTAGCTCGGCAATCATTAACCATGAGACATGTACGACTTTATGGCCAGGCCACACTCAAAATATTGTCGCAATATTGCCGGACCCGTACCTATTGCATAAAAAATATGGCCCGCCTAAGAGTACCTTTACATTAGTTTACATACAGTTGTATTTATACAATTAGTTTGATAAATGTACCTATAAAATTACCTACTTGTTAAAATGCTAGTAAAATCCTACAATGTCAGAATAAATCCACCTCATAAACTGTGTGATGTGTGCCCATAACCCGTCGTGTTATACCCAGTACTATGACGTTTAAAGAAATCCCTACTTGCGTGCTGGTGTGGTGACTGTAGCTATTTTCCAAAATAGTTTGATACCTAACCTGCATGCATCACGGTCAACTGGTACAAATGCATCTGTGGGGCAATTGCGTCTTTCGAGAATTACTGGCAAACCCTTCACAAATTCGGCGCTACTTTTATCTTTTTTCTATCCTTGGTTACAATAATCTGTGGAAGATGGCGTTAGTTGCTTAATTTGTGAAGGGTTTGTTAGTTATTCTCGAAAGACGCAATTGCAACACAGACGCAATTGTACTAGTTGACCCTATTTAATTTATAGGTTATTGTTATGTTACGTACGTATTACTACCAAAGTACATAGTAGTTAAAAGAAATTGTGAAATATTATGTAAGTAGGTATGTATGTTAAGAATTATTTAGAAGACAAAGATGTCTGGAACCTTCCACTTCCACCAAGTAGCCACTAGTATGTATAGATATTACCTAGTTGTAAGCCAAAATTTGTGAGACTGATATATATTTATTACCTATTTGAAAAAATAATGCCCCTCAGTTTCTTGCCTGTTCTTCTGAGTAGAGGCTCCAAGGCGAACCTCCGAACAAGGCGGTCGAGTCTATTTAAAAAACTTTGACGTTCATATGTGTATCTTTGATACCTAAATTGAATAAAAACATTTTGACTTTGACTTTGAAATTGGTGCGTGCCTTCGGGTAGGTCCGAACCCGCTCCCTCTGGCTTGAGAGACGAGTTCTTCTCCGACTAGGCTATCATCGACTATGCTAGAAATGTATGACTGATTGGTCAGGCCACGATTAAAAATATTACTAGGCCAGTATTCCCTGGCCAGTACTGTAGTGAAAATATGGCCCGCCTATGAGCTTCCTAATAACCATGAATTGACGAACTCTCTCAGTATGAATTTGTTTTTAATTACAGAATTCGTTTTAATTTAGGTTTTCGACCCCTACGCCGACCTCATAATCAACATTAACCAAGTTCGCCACCGACGGATCAAGGAGAATAGTAAAGTTTATATTTATGTATTTATTTATTTTCTTTAGCACACACCACCGTCCATGCTTAATCATAATGTTTTTTATTCCATCCAAAGGTTGTCTGGAAGAGATCGTTCTTAAGCGATAAGACCGCCCATTGCGCCTATATTTTTGAATGTTTAGTTTAGATTTATTTTGTATTTGGTGTCAATAAAGAGTTTTTGTATTGTATTGTATTGTATTGTATAAAATTTATAAAAGAATTGGTCCTTTGGCAATCAGTCTTCACAATGCGCTTCAGTCTATCAACCTCACTCAGTAAGCGTGAAGTCTAAGCCTGATTTCAGGGCCGCAGCTAGTGCTGACAGTGCGAGCGCAGAACCCCCTCACTGGCGACTCTCTCCGCGGGTACGCGCTCGCCCTGTGCCCCCCTACGAGTGGCACTCGCGTTATAACCTCACCCTTGATCCGGCCCACGCCGTCCACGGTGGTCGGCGAGTGGCTCGCGTGGCTCACTGGACGATACCCAGAGCTGGTGGATCCCAAGATGCTGGCTAACGGGAAGGATAACTATTGTAAGTGTAGACTTGATATACCTCATAAGTTTATACATTGGTTTGAGTACTTATCGGTTGATATACCTATAAGACACCCGGATCTGAGCCGGATTAGGATTAATAGCAACTACATAGTTTTTTTTTGTGTGCTCCCTCATCTAGGAGAATTTGGCGTCGCACGTCTTTTGCATTTGTCAGTGTCAAGTTAATATAGTATTTTACAGATGATGAAGTAATGATAAAAAGGTGAAAATGACGATGATGAATCCCCTTCTATTATTACACTTTAACAAGAAGAAGAATTTAGAAAATAACACAAAACTACGACAGCACCGTTTCGCTTCCCGCCAAAAACTTCAACTAGAAAGATGTACTAACATTTAACCTATGATGCCCTGAAGCCTATCAGCGGCTGTGCAGAAGACTAGGGTGGACCATTCAGCGGTTTCTTTTTATATTTTAAATTATTTCCCTCCTTCCACTTGGATCCAGAGCTCAGCTCCACATGTGGATCCGCAGATTTGTTTTAACACTGTCAACTCAAAATACTGTAAAAAGATCAGTATCATATTCCGCGGGACAAAATGAATCGAATTACTCTTGACCAAAGTTGGGAAATATTGAATAATTATTACGAAAGTAACTGCTGTGTAGCGGAAACAGTGCGAATTAAAAAAAAAAGTTCGGGAATCGTGTCACTGCAATCGGTCGTTTTGGCGATGTCAATTAGCCGCCTCCGAATTGAGTCGGAGCTGTGATTAAGGGTTCCGCGACGCTCTGAATTTTCCATACAAATGCGCTGGTCTAATTGAAACCATTGGTCAGATTATGTTGAAATTTTCTTTGTACAACTAAATGAACTATAAATCCGCCCCTATGATCTTGTTTTTTTTTAAATATACGTCCTCAAGATAAAATAGAGCTATGAAAAATATTTGCATTTGTAAGAGCTCACTTTTGACTGATTTATTTAATAGATAGACGAAGCAAATCAAAAATTCCTTAACATAGAGACGTGGTATACATCATTAGCTTTCTAATGAATCCATGATACAAAGGAAAACTTTATTTATTTAAGAACGATTAGAAAAGTACAAAAAGTCATAAAAAAATATTTAAATTACACTTTGTTTCTCTGCAGAGAGGCTCGTCAGTATCTTCACTTGCTTCGCTCGTCGTCTCCTTTTAGACGAAATGGTAATAGAAAACCTTTAGCCAACGCGAACTTAGTTTAAAGTGGTCGCCGGACCCTTAAGACTTATTTTTTGGGGGTTCTGTGAAAGGTCGATGATGAGCATATAATCCACAAATGATTCAGGCTGTAGAGCCTAACATTTTCTGTGTTCGACTGTAGAGTCGAATACAGAAAGAGCCATTCGACAGATAGAGGCCGACACCATCAACAGTCTTGCAGATTTGGGTTGACAGGATACGCTTCTGCTAAGCCAGCCGGGCCAGCCGGCTCTATTTATTCATTCTATCAATAATGGGAATAGTTTTCTATCTCATAAAACATAATACTTATTTGGATGAAGTATTTTTGTTAGCTTTACTGAACTTTAAAAAAAGCTTATAATTAGCCCACGCTATAGAATATTAGCGACAAGCTATAGCTGAGTTAATGTCGCTAAGGTCTTTTTGTCTTATTTTGATTTTTAGTACCTTGGCAATGGCTTTTGTAAACCCCAAACAAATATTGGTGGGTGGGTGTTGTACACCTCTGGGTGCCCTACGGGACTTGACGTGACGATTAAAAGGCGTGACGACAATATGTATTTGTACAAGTGTCAAACAAATATAAGTTCGACACTTTCCGTTCACTCCTTATTTAATGTTTTAAACTGACCTCCAAAAAGGAGGAGGTTCTCAATTCAGCGGCATGTTTTTTTGTGTTTATTATGGGAATTACTCACGTAAGATTAAGGCGGTTATTCAGACTATAGTTTCAACCACATTCGATGGTCTTTTTCAAGGCGAGTATACGCGCGCGCGCGGCTGCGTCTCGCTTAGCATTCGCTTAGTCGGAATAACCTACCTACTTGATAGTACGAGAGTAATTCTAATGTTTGATATCATCTGATACATAACTGGAGCATTTTTATGGCGACAGGCTTGCCCCATGTTATTTTTGGGCCTGAATATCTTTCGGCGAGGTGTAGGTGTTGTACACCTCTGCCAGCCGCTTCGGGGGACAGGCGTGACGAAATGTTGAGTTCCTAATTCTCGTATCATAAAATAATAATATTCTTGCATTATTGTTCTAGTGTTACGGACCGAGTCGTACGGGACGGTGACGCTGCAACTGTCGATGGTCTCCAAGGACTTGAGGAGGCTCGGCTTCGACAATCAGCCTCCTTCACACAACATTGACATTGCTTAATAAGTTAGTTAAGTTAATTGATTCCACCTGAAATACCTTAAATAGTTGTATGTTTTTAATGATTACAAGAATTAAAGGTTAGAATCAGTACAACGCTTTTATAATGTCTCATCCATCGATCCTATTATTTATAATATTCTATTATTTAGTCTTTTACGACCCACTGTAAGGACACCGACCTACTCTACGTCGAGGATGATTGAGCAGTTATCCACCAAGCTGGCTCAGTGCGGGTTGATGGATGTCACAGGTCCAAAATAATTCATTCAAGGACATGTCGGTTTCCTCACGATCCTAGTCAAATCGCACTTAAACTGTCCTACAAGAGAAAACATTGGTGCACGGCCAGGATCGAACCGAAGACCTCGAACTCGGAAGGCACGGTTCATCCCACTCGGCCAACACCTCCATCCATCCTATTATGAACTCATCAAAAGTAGAAATCGTACCCGATTTTATGATCGCTGTGAAATGCTATATTACCAGATTTGTAACGTGATCAAGCTAGACATAAATTACGGGGTTGCAGTAATTCGATTTGGGGGTGGATTTCTGACATCAAAAAAGAAAAGTGCATTCAAAATATACCTATTATAGGCACCTTGTAAGAATGGCAACGGGATGAGCAGCTGAAGGTCATTAAAAGGATTTAAATAAACTTTTAAAATAACAAAAATCCCGACTTACTCTAAATTGGATTTTGTAAAACATGGGACTAATCCAGTATACAGACCTATCTGTAAACAAATATAAATCCATTAAAACTAAAAAATAAAAATTCTAAATCGCGGTTTATTATGGATAACGGCGTTATGCCGGAACAACCATTAAAAAAAACGTCCGAATTGATAATTTCTTCTTTATTTTTAAGCCTATTCAAAATCTGGCTTCGGTCAGCTAACTTAAATAGCCCTGAGAGGCATTTATTTTGATGCGAATTCTACGGTGTAAATAACGACCCGCGGCCCGCATGCTCTGATTGTGGCGCCAAAGACGCATTCTCGATACAGAATTACAGAAGTAATCGCCGATAATGTCCGACCAGAGACAACTGGGTTAAATCCAATGTCAATGAGGCAATTAGCCGAGTTGTTTCAATGACTAACTTGTCGTTGGGTACCTCGAAGGCAGACAAAGGGCCTGACCAAAAGTTAAAGTTTACCTAAGTGAAGTATTCAGTGTTACTGATTGAAAGCCTGGCATTAGAAACAAATAGGAATAAGTATTTATTTTCGGCCAAATTCGGTTTAACGCTAAAGGTATATTTATTACCAACGTTCTTTTGAGAAAATTCAGCAGTCTTCAATCAGGTACCGAGGCTTTGGGATGTGCATTGCACATAACCATGTCGCATCGCACCCTAAAGCGGCCAAGATTTTTAATGAACCTGATGATACTCGTATCATCCTGATGATGAAAATGAGTCCATCATCCTCATCAACTCTGCTGGAAGACGTCTACCGCCGGACTAGGCTTCTCCCGATTTCCACGGTGTCTGATCTTTTGCTGCCCGCATCCAGCGGATTCCCGCGATCCTCATCAGATCGTCCCTGTAGCGGCCTTCCGACGCTGCGTCTTCCGCTATTCGAATCAAATCAAATATCTTTATTCAATCGGGTAGCGAAGATACATTTTAGAACGCCAAATGATAAAGATTAGTCCAGCACCTTGTTAAAAAAAAGAGCCACCCTTTCGATCATGATCGAAGCATTACCCATAAAATAGGCCAAAAAAGAAGAGCGAATTCGTAATCGCCACTCAAAAACCTTTCTACTCCGTAACCGTCGGTTCTACGAGCGACTATATAGGTCTGTAAGTATACTTAGCTACACAAATATTATGAAATAGAGTAGGTCTCCTGATGTTCCTAAAATGTGTCACTGCAGGCCATCGATGACGTCAGTATCCACGTCACAACTATCGATTTTCCTTCATTTGTTTACGGAGCTAGCGCAGTCCCGTGCAAGGTCTCACGTGCTGTGCCTATTGTTCATTCTTTACTCATCACCTACGTAAAGAAGCCAATAAACACACCTATATACTTATCAAAGGATGTAGGTAACGGACACTATATCTACGATAGGAAATAAGTAAATTTTCCGGACAATGTTACACACATATCATGATCTTCTGAAAGCTTGTACTATGGCTGCCAGAGACTGGTATACAATTATCCAGACATAGAACAAACACATTATGTTTGCTCTAGGTGGTAATCGAACTCACGCGCCCCTAAGCTCAAAATGGAGGTTCACTACCAACTGAGCCACCGAGGCCGTCAATATGAAAGCTTAGAGATCCAAGGGCCCAAGATAAGTAGCAATTGCTTCCAAGCGATTCTGTTTCTAGAATCGGAATCGCTCTGACGTCGCTGCTGATTGGACCAAATAAGAACTTTAAAATGTCACGTGATCATATTGTTTACTCGTCCAATGAACAGCTAGCGTCTGAGCGTTAGCGATTCTAGTAACATAATCGCTTGGAAGCGATTGCAACCTATCTAGGGATATGTACCTCATTGGCACCGTGTCTGTTCCGGAAAGAAACTGCGGATGATGAGTTTAAGTTGATTGAGATCGTTCTTCAGCACACCATCTTCTCCGATCCTGCGCCAGTTTCATCTACTACCTTTCTAGGTACTTTATCATCGGTACACATTACTCTACTTTTAGGCAGTTGAATAAAAAACTACGTTAGATTTATAAACCCTGTTACGTCTACATCATAAAAGCATGACTGAAATAGGTAAGTAAGTACACCGATAGCTTACACGTTACATTGAAAAACAAAGTCAATGGATGACCTAAACTCCTACTAATCCCAACTATGCTTAAACCTAAAGCCAGTTGGTGTTTTCTACGACTTACCACAACTACCCACATCATGTGACTGTAGTGCACCGATGGCCTAAACATTCTGAAACAAATTCAATGGATTACTTACCTAAAGTCTTGCCGGTGTTTTCAACGACTACCTAACTTCAACGATTTTCCTGCTTGAGAAGAGACTGGTAAGTTAGGTTTTGCCCATGGGCTGTTTGGTAGGCGTGTTATTGTCCTCACAGTGTTAGTCTTATATAGGTATGTATGTAAGGCCTAAATTACACAGAAACGACGGAACGGTGCAGGCGCGTTCAAAACTTGTTCATACAAAAACTTTGCAAGCGACGCGACAACGCGCCCGCTGTGTTTGCTCTACGTCGCTTATGTATAACTCAGGCTTAAAAGGTTCATAAGGTTCGTAATGTTTACAGAGATGTTTGACGTCACAATAATATGTAGGAACTTGCAGTTTCCTGGGGGCTTGCACAGTCCTGCCTCCAAACGTAATAAATCGTGATGCATCATTGTTATGAGTAAATTTATGAATAATTCATATACCTATTGGTATGGTTCAAAAACATATGACAGCGGTGAACATAACTACGTAGCTGAAAATATCTACTTGAAATAAGTTGAATAATTTTTTTAATGCACTTTTTAATGCCCAGCTAGGTAAGCTACCCAATATTCAATTTATTTTTAATTAATATTTTAAAATGATTTTCATCGTAATATCTACAACGAAATAGGCCAAATTATCCGGTCGGTTTCCAACGAGTCAAATCTAATCTTGGGTGCAAGCACGGGCATTGAAAGTGAATTTCAAATCGAATAATTCGACAATTTTGTACAGAAATTTGTTGAAATTACCGATAAGTTAAATTAAATTAAAAATAAATTTAATTTTATCAATAAATTAAGTTAAATATATTTAATAAAATTAAAAATTAATTTAACTAAATTTTACCTATTTTTACAATGTGAAACGTCAGTTTAAATGTCCGTGCTCGCTCCCCGAGTCATATGCTATTATGATAAGTTAGAAATTCTCTTTCCAATCAGTGACCTATAAACCTCGCGTCATTCTATGGGTAAGTAATTTTATAATTTATATACATGTATATGTATTGGTACATCAATGGAGTTATCTTTGACAATTAATTAAGCACCTACATCGACATGATAAATGTTGACATTCCTTAGAGGCTAATGAGCACAAAATAAAATGTGTTATCTGTTTCACCTAAAATTCGAGTTGGTTAAGATCAAGCGTATACGACGCACTTAAAGTTGCCGAGAAGTCTCTCTCTTATTATATCTTATCTCTCTCTGTTCCAATTAAAACCTGTAATTAGATTTTTTATGACTTATAAATTACGCAGGCTTTTTATGTGTCTGCCAAATCTGCCAATCAGACCCGGAACTAAGGCAGCAATATAAGGTAACAAACTTAATTTAATTTGTAACTCTAGCTTTGCTTAGCTGAATTAAAATAATATTTATGTACTTAGGTATTTTTTAATTAATAAACACGACATGATATTTTGTTTAGTTTCAAGTCGAAAAATTGGAGACTTTGTGATGAAAACGATGAAGGCTTGGCTGAAACTAAAAAGTCCTACTACTTCGCTTTGCCTACAAACTACGCTCTTTGTGCCCGGATGAGGTGCGCGTGCGCAGCCTGCGCTCTCCCGCAGAGACACAGCTTAGAACAACAGTAAGTACGCGCGGAGGTCGCGTAATTTAAGGCTCTGCTATCACCCACCTGTCGCAGTTCGCGCCGACACCCGCCAGTATCGCACGCACTGTAACGTAACAAATGTTACGATACGGTCTACATTTACTGTAATAAAATAATATTTATACATAACATAATAAAGTCTTTTATCAAGTGATAAAGTTCAGCGGTACGCTAGTCAACTGGAAGTGCGACGCGGTTATTGTTTCAAATTTTAGTTTGTTTATTACATTTTAATTGCCTAGTCTTTTTGTGATATACTTAATAGTATTAGATTATTTCGAGTTTCGGCTGTCAGAAGTGCATGGTCCTGCTTAAAAGGTATGTTGATACATTTTGTTTATTGCTTTTTTACTAGTAGCGTTCCGCGGTTAGAGGTAGAGGGTGACCTCTACAATAAAGGAACCGTATATTTTTCCGGGGTGAAAATACATGTGTATTAAATAAGAGAACACACCAAATTCCATTGATGTCAGCAGTTAAAATTTAATGGCAAAATAAAACCTACTAAGTATTAACACATACTTACACTAACACATAAACTTTCGTAATTTGAATGTTAGTGAGAAGCTGAGAAGAGATTAATTTTAGTTTTTTATTCCTTTTAATTTTATTTTTCTAAGATACCTATAGTGTATTTCTAAGAAACCTATAGTATATACTCCCCAAATTCGAGGTAGAAATATCCCTTTTACGCTATTTCTTAACAATCAATGACATCGAAATCATAGAATACGTACTTATCGATAAGCTGATATTGGCTGTTGAGTGATAACATAGAAGACTGTTTCATGGCAAAAACTGCGAATCTTCGATATTTAAGTGTTAGGTAATTTATTTTCTGTGAATTGGTTTCAATATGTTTTTTTAACTTAACTATAATAAGTATAGTAAATGTAATGTGCCTATGTACTTATTTATATGTTTTAAATTAACTGCATTTACAGAATTGTGTACAGATATTTTGTTCAACATTTCTACGTCGATAAGGTTGATAATTTTATTTCCTAATTGTATTATTTCCACAGCTCTAACTTCTGTTACATATAGGTACTTATAGCTTTGAAAATTGTACGTTTTGGCATTAGGTAAAAATATCAGACAGGAAAATATTGTACAAAAACTGCAGGTATCCAAATTAAAGCATTGCAAAATTAAAATAACAACGCATACCTACTGTTTATACGTAATAATATAATTGCCCAATCAAAGATATGACCTAGGCACCTCCAGATCAAGTTTATATTTAGCTGCTAACGTTTTGCAATCAGTCATCTTCATGCTAAAATATCGAATCCTATACATCTTCGTTTTTGCGACGCCGGCGGTTCTTGTGCTTTTAATATAAAGAAATATACAAATTATGTATTTACACGATGAAAAAAATAATAATATATTGACACTACAGGTTACACGTCAAAGTTGTGTATTAAAAAAATACAAAACCATAATCATTAGTAATTATGTCAAGTGCGCCAATAATTAATACCATAAAATAATAACTTACCTATTCTAAAAAAAAATTAATAACTATTATTACTTTTGTAAAATAGTAAAAATTTAAAAAGCTTTTATTACCTGACTGCGGAAGAAGGAGGGTTTTTTTTTAAATGAGCTTTAATGTCATAAAACAGATGCGTGGGTCTGGTACATATTAATCTCATTTTGTTTTTTGTAACTAAAAACTATTACGGGTGACAGTTAGAAATAGAATAAAAGATAAACACACAAAACAAAATCAAACACACAAGACACGGAAGAGCTCAGGCGGTTGCTGGACGGTGCTGGCGAGAACATTGAGACCTTTGCCCAGCAATGCAAAAAAATGAAAAGAAATAAAAATAAAAGACTAACAGCCTTAGAAATAAAGTTTTAAAACATGTGTACACACATTGTGTAACACAAAAGCTGAAAAATAAAAATATTTTTGACTTAACCGTTGTGTACAGTTCGTGTACAGATGTAACAAAATCAAAGGAAAATAAACATTCGTTAAACGGCCGGATACCCTTGTTTAGCGGGTGTGTATGGGGTCAAGATGGCGGATTTCACTATAACAGCTGATCTACACTCAGTAACTATGATAGAAACTGTGTCATGTTTTTCTATTGTCAAAATAAAAACGTTAGATTGTTATTGTGACATTATACACATTGTAGTGTTGACATTGATTGTTCCGTTCAGAAATTTGTTGTTAGTCTCCCACTATAACCAAAAGAAAATGTTTTCCTCTAAAATAGTTTATTACGACGAATTTTGGACAAGAGATTCAAAATACAACATAGTTTATTAATATTACTTTCCTAAAACGTAAATTGTACGTGCAATATTAAAAATTAGGGAGCTTTCTTTAAAAATAATCACTAAAAAACTATTTGGACGAAAAAGTTTCTAAACGAATTTACCAAAAGTTGCCAGACGAAAAAGAAAAAAGTGTTAAGCATGTGTGTAAATACCCAATACCGATTCACACTTTATTGCTCAAACAATAGTTACACGTTTGTGTAGCGCTATTTACTGACTACTCAATGTCTAACTGAACATTGGTTTAGCAGATGTTTATGCATTTTTTTATTTCTAAGGCTGTAAAAATATAAGAAAAATCACAAAAAACAACAACAAGGAAAAATCCTAGAGAAAAGAAAAGACGTATTAACAACAGATTTTCCTTCGCTGTATCTGTGTGTGTAATGTGTGTGCAATGTGTGTAATGGGCTCGTCAGAAAGTAGAACATATTTTACTCCGCTGGACCTACTCGTATTTGGTGGGCTCGTCAAAACTTGTTACATTAATCTGTTTAACCATAAAACAAAAATAGACTAAAAATATGCAAATAGGATCCTATTTGCATATTTTTTGTCTATCTAAGTCTTCTAGTTCTACTATTTCTATCATTAAGGTATGCGCATATTTTAAAACTTAGCTTAAGCATAAAATAACCAAAAGATAGACTGAGACAGACAGACACAGAATACTGTATTAATTACATAGAGTACAGAAAAGTCGCAAACAAATGAAATTATAACTTTTTTGCAATTATAAAGTAAATAATATTATATAAATATATATATAAAATTATAAAGTTTTATTTCCGAAAGCCGTTAATGATGAATAATGATTGAAAAAAAGGTTAAAATTACATTTGTGTGCGACTTTATTACATCATCAGACATTTAATTGGACATCAAATCTTAAACATGCTCGGTAATAGGTACTTTATCAGTTGTCATAGAGTTTTTTAAACATGCTAATTTGATAAACTATATGAGAAGAATATTTTTACTAGAATATTTTTACAAGATTTTATTCAATTTCACATTTATATAATCTATGGAAGAAATTGATCTATTTGCCTTTTTTTTCGTTTGTTCAGTACAAATCTTGCAAGCAAGTTTTTAATCTTGCTGTTCCTTTCGAATGACAGATCGACCATCAAACGTTCTCGCTTCTCGTATCGAGTAGGCAAGTGATTACCGCAACTAATAACATCATGTAACCAAGATGAGTAGTAATCAAGTCAAGTAGTTGACCGGAATCCACCCAGGCCACAGAATACATAGCAGTACAACTCAGGTCGCAACCAGTAATTATGTACCCACATTTTGAATAAGTAATTTTTTGGAATTACTCGTATTTCTCACAAGCTCTGTCTCGTTGTTTTAGGTATATTATGCTATACTACAGAAATTGTAGTTATTTCGGTGAGGTTAGGTTAACTACGGAAGTGACGACGTGGTACGACCTGACTAGGACAAACGAGAGAGAAAGAGATAAATATATTTTCCTCTCATTTACTGTCGTTGGTACGACGAACCAGATCTACACATCTGATAAACATACAATGAGTTTGTTTTACATACTAACTCGATCATGTTGTATTACTGAACACTCTGTATATAGATTTGAAACGCCGAGCCGCGCGCGCCCCGCTATTCCGGAGCGCAAGTACCTAACCATCTATTATTTATTCTGTGACGCTTACGTTAAACATACGTACTCGTATCAAACCTCCAAGTAGTGTGGGAACAAAATTATGCACAAACTCTCGCATAAATAAAAAAGCTCAGGTAAAAAAAAAAATAAGTAAATACGTTTTTAAAACCTTGAGTGCAAGAACTGCAAGAGATTCCTGGTCAACTATAGTGAGTGTGCAATAAAAATTTAGGTTTTTTTAACGATACCAATTCTATTCGTAGTGACTATATCCCGAACAAAATCAAGTTAATAATGAGTAGAATGAAGATGCCATCCATGATGATGAATCCATTATAATTTGCTGATAGAAATCTAAAAATAAATTGGTGGGTTTAAAGGACTTTAAATTCTGATATCATCGGGGGTTTTTAAAGAAAACGAGCAACAGTTTATGTATCTAAATACCTCCAACATTAGGGTCAAAATCTTTTTGAATTTTTATTGGCAAAATTACCTGCAGCTAATGGCTTTAGATTACAGAAAATAATAAATTAGTTAGGTAGGTAGGATATAATTAAGTCAAGGAATTATGGTAAAAAATAATTTTAGGTACACTTTGGTCAGCAAAGAAGCAATTTGAAATTTTGCCTTTTGTATTTATTTTTTACCTGACTGCGCAAGAAGGAGGGTTATGTTTTTCGAGTATATGTTTGTTTGTGAGCTTTGGCACGCCCTACAGCAAAAACAGCTTGATGGATTTCGACATTTGAGACAGGGGTACAGAAAAGTATAATTATTACATTTCATCCCGAAAAAGGCAAGACGCAGCTATGTTATCAGTGAAGTGTCCTACACAAATAGACTAAGTTTTGTTTTAGAATGTTCCCTTGGATCTATTACAAATAAGTTCGGGATCCGGGACATTTTTCACATTGTACACGGTCTGACCCCAAAGCTTATATTATGGCTGCTATAGACTGATATAATTACATAAACATTATTAAATATTTACCTATATATATATATTAACACCCAGACGTAGAACAAACACAACAGCTCACCACATCACATATATGTTTGCCCTAGGTGAGAATCGAACCCACGCCCCAACCTTAGAAGGCAGGCTTACTACCAAATGAGCCACCGAGGCAGTCAGTTTAATTGAAGATTGACACCTCAGCATAGTTTGGGTACCTGTATTTGACTCATAGACGTATAAAAAGTTTCTAGGACACGAATATTGGCACAGCGCGTTGCGCAACCTCATGACCTGACCTTGTCGGAGATAAGATTGTCAACACACATCACAATTCAGATCCTAGCCGTCTGATAACAGATTAACACACACAATCAACACATCCCATCATTTAACAACAGCATTATCACATCATACTTAAGACGTTAATAATGAACGCGCAAGTATTATAATGGCTATGTCAGTTTGTAATTATTGTCGGATGACTGATTTGCTTGTTACCTTCTTCCTACCTAGATGGTAGCTTTTCCAGTTCTACCACGACCATTAGTCAATCCTACAAGAGCATATTTACAGTTCCTTATGCCTATGGATGAACCCAGTGGTTGATTGGCAGTGTGGCAGGGTGAGTAGGTAGGAGGGCGGCAGATTTTAGGGGCGGCAAATTTGGGGACAATGATAAAATACAACAGAAAATCACTATAAATCAATAAGCAACACTACTCTTACAAGTACTGTATTTTTCAGTAAGCTTAATAAATATATTATTGCACAGCTTAATTTAGTCTGAGATAGGTACTAAATGACTGATCTTTTTGGATTGTACAGTTAAGTAAATCCTCCACTAGATGATCCTTCGTTAGTTTCGTCTTTGTATCCGGATGGTAAGTACCTACCCATAGACTTTATGATGCAGTGGGTTTGTTGTATTTCTATCCATAACTCTTTTTTACAAGAAGATTGGCAAACAAGTAGACGGTCCGCCTGATGGTAAACAGTAACCGCCGCTTACGGACTCCTTGGGCCCAGACAAGACGCAATCGCTTCCAAGCGATTCTCTTTTATGATTGCTAACGTTCGAACGTCAGCGGCTGATTGGACGAAATTCGAGCTTTAAATCACGTGGTGATGATATTTTCAACTCTCCCAACCCTACCACCCTTTAGACACCCTTTTAGATTTGATAAGAAGTCTGTTCAAAAGCTTTATTTTGCTAGAAACTCATTAGGTAATTTCATCCATTGGTAATTACGAGAAAATATGTAATGAGTCAACGTGATTCATAATCTATCAATCAAGATTGTTTTTTTTTTCTGACCTACTATTTTTTGTAAACACAAAATGTAGAGCAAAAAATGTAACTTCTGTAACACAAGTGTAGTATTTGTAGTGTGTACAGCAATTACATTTTGTGCTCTACATTGTTCCACTTTCTTTTTATCAATCCTAATTTGTTTGTTTGTTACGCTACGCTTCACTCAACCGATTGTTACGAAATTTTGGACCCTGAAAAAGGGTATCTGGTACCTTTCATCCATAAAAAAGCGGTTAAAAACCGCGAGTGATAGCGCGGGGCGCAGCTAGTCAAAAAATATTAGTGTGTGGCGATCGATTGGATGGTTACACGACAAGATAAGAAACAGAGTTTTTAAAACTTTCGTTAATTCAGAATTTAGAAAGAAGGATAAAATTGGTGTACGAGACACATGTTGTCAAGCTAATCTTGTTTTGAATTATTTTTTGTAAGTGAGAGAAGTGGTAAGGTAACTGAGGCATAATTACATTTTATGAACTATATAAGTATTTTGAATAATACTCGAATCGGAAAAATAAAAATGAAAGTAGACGTCAATTCCATTTAAACTGAACTACACGACATAGGTATAAAATATGCCAGCCGGATAGGTAGTTTGTAGTTCCTTATCTAACTCTTATCTTAAGCGATGGCAGCCTAGTTGGGAGTAGGTCCGCCTCTCAAGCCAGAGGGAGCGGGTTTGAACCCAGCCGGACGGCACGCACCAATTTGTTCTTTGTGTGAGTAAATGTGCGTATTGTATGTCATCTGTTACATAATTGGAGCCCGGTGTATGGCGACAGGCTCGCCCCGTCACATTTGGGACTGAATATCGTCCGGCGAAGTGTGGGTGTTGTTTTATACCTCTGCCAGCTCCTTCGGGGGAAGGCGTGACGATATGTTATCTAACTCTTATGGCGACTTAAATATAAGGATAATAATTAGGATAAAACTCGTACGTTACTTACGTTTTACTTTTGCAATTATCCTTGAATAGCTAGAAATATTGAATTAAATAACTAAGGGAAGGGTTCCGACAGCAAATGTCAGTCGGAAAGATTTCCGTGAAAAATCAGCTGTTTTTCCGATTTGAGGTGTCAAAAGTTTTCGACTGGACAGTTGTGAATTGCGATTAGACGATGCGAATCGATCCGAAGGCGGTTTTCGGAAGCTGCTTTCCGACCAATTAGAATAGCCCTGTACATAGGTAAAGTTAAGACTCTCCTAAAGTTGTAGCTAGCTAGAAGTAGATTAAATTAGTTAAGCAAACACTGGAGCAGTTCTTAAATTTAGTGCAAGTGGCCATAATTAATTAATTAATTAAGTGGCCTTATCAATACGTAACTACCTACATTATTTAATCATTGCTATAAGTAATTAAGTAAGTACTTACCTACTTCAATATTGATCTAGTTTAAGGGTAACGAAAAAAAATTACTTACCTAATTAAAAATATACTTACCTATTATTTTCATTGACTAAAATTATAGGTATCTACGTACAATGTTGACAGTCCCTCATTATCTTATATCTTTAAATGAGCAATTCTTATATTTATATATATATTATTGGAATCTCGGAATCGGCTCCAACGATTTTCATACAATTTAGTATATAGGGGGTTTCGGGGGCGATAAATCGATCTAGCTAGGAATCATTTTTAGAAAATGTCATTTTATTCGTGTTTTATCGGTAATCAATCTCAACTGAAAAATATGACTCTTCCTGACATCTATTGGTGAATATAATTTTTTGTGAGCAACTAATTGCTTTAACGACACAACAGCAGATGGCGTTGTTAAGTAACACGAAGTCAATGAGTGTTTGCTTTGAGGCTATACTAAAATCAATTGTTTTTTATCCAAAAAACACAATAAAAAAATAAAAAAAAATACCGATCGACCGATCGGCCATCCAGGTACTTGACATTAAATAAGTAAAATTCAATTTTTTGTCCTAAAAACTGGTTTCGATTCTTTATAAATAAAATAAAATCAAGTTTAGTGAACTTACATTTTGCCAATTAGACAGAAGTTCAAGGCTCTATCGAGTTTTATTACAATCATTTACTTCTACAAGACAGCGTTCGTTTACTTTTAAAATAATTTGACGTTGATCATTAAGTAGGTATATTTTAAACGAGAGTATGCAAAACTCGTCTGGCAGGATTTAGATAACGTTTGCTCAAATGTTAGGAGGAAAATTAAATTTGTTTTTCTTTGGGTTTTACAGTAAATACCTATTTACATACGCAATTCTGTCGCAAGGTTTACGCGCGGTTAATCGCGCATTGATAGGTAACCCCACAAAACATAACAATGAGTCCAGCAGCAACGCGCGGTTTGATAACCATACAAAACTAAGAAACGCGGCAAACGCACGAATGAACAGCGCGAATTACCGCAACCGCATGTGAAGAGAAGAGATCATTTGTTGCAGCGCATAAGTCGCGCGGCCAAACCGCAAATGTACTTATTAAATTAACAATAAAAAAAAACTCGAGACCAAATTTCATCAAACACGGCTACTCGTAAGAACATCCCAGACTTATTCTCCAAACAAACAAAAAAAAAACAAAATTAAAGTCGGTCCATCCGTTTGGAAGCTACGATGCCACAGACAGACACACACACAGACACCATAAACTTATAACACCCCGTTGTTTTTGCGTCGGGAGTTAAAACGCCTCTAATATAATATATAATAATAATATATCTATCCTATCCTACTAATATGTAAACGCGAAAGTTTGTATGAATGGATGGATGGATGGATGGATGTTTGTTACTCTTTCACGCCAGAACGGCTGAACAGATCTGGATGAAATTTGGCACAGAGATAGATTGTATTTATAGCACATGATACTTTTTAACCGCGGGTGATATCGCGGGGCGCAGCTAGTACTGATATATTTTTAATTCAGGGTGGTCTTAGTATAGATACGCCGTAGTCCGGTAGTGATTTATGGAAATGGACCTAAAAGGAAAAATGTGAAGAATCATTTTCCTCATGAATCAATGCTAGAGCGATGATTCCGGACGACATACAAGGACAAGGTCTTGGATTTTCTTTATTACACCTTCTGAATTTCGAAACAAGGATCCCATCTTTCTAAAAAAATCCGCATAGTAAAGATTGTCTAATAATAAAATCCACACTCTTTTATTATAGAATAGCAAGTAACTCTGTCTGTCTGTCTGTTTGTAGGCTTTTCACGGCTAAACGGTTAAACGGATCTTGGTGTTGATAATTAGTTAGTTACAGTAAGTATTTCTCGAACAAAGGTTTTTGGAAACTATTTTTTTTAAATAAACGCGAACAAAGTATCTGGTAACAGTTAGTAATAAATAAAATTTCTAAAATAATTAATAAAAAAAATTTAAAAAATTAAGTTTTAAACCTTAATTTTCATTAAGGTTTGAAACTAAATGAAATTGATCTTCAATGACTTCAGCAAATCTTTACAGTGCGATTTAGTGAATATATACTCAATCCTACACAACCCGATCGCATCCCGCACCTAAGTATCTTAAAAAATATTCCCCTCATCAACACTATGAAAGCAAATAAAATGAAACAGTGGTGGATAATGCGTTCGCTACAATACATGCCCTACAATCCGTCCGGAAAACACAGATGATGTCACTATATTGCCGTGCGGATGTGGTACATTCCCAAACGAACTCTGCAAAAAAGTCCTACCACCACAAAAAGGTTTTAGGTGAACAAAGATTGGTATTTTATTTATTGGTAAGTAACTAGATTTAAGGTATTCGTTGATTAGATAGCTAAACTGTTTCTAGATAAATTATCTCTACAATAACAAATAAACAAAAACTTAACCTCGTTACAATTTCACCATTTTGTAAAAAAATATTTTCAGAAACCTAATCCTACCGAATTCTAGATTTAATAGATAAAAGTAAATCAAATAGTACAATCTTATTAGATTATTTGTAAAAAATACTATTTATAGTTCCCTTTTACTCACAAACAATGCTCTTATCTTGATATTTTTAAACACTTAGGTATGTGGTACCTTCCACATCATCATTTCTATGTTATCAAATTTTATCTTGTTTGTCTTCATTGTCGGTATGGATTACTCCATATCTCTGAGTTACTTGGAAACCTAAAGTTAAATATACAGGTTTCTTTTACTCGCTTAAAAATGGCAGAGGTGTAATATAACACCCACACTTCGTCGGACGATATTCAGTCCCAAATGTGACGAGCCTGTCGCAACCAGGGAGAAAGGCGTGACGATATGTTATGTTTAAAAATGTTTTATAACGCAAGTATTTTGAACATGTACAATTTGAGGCCTAGGGGTTAGGAATGGCCCCTTCTCATTCTGTTAAACCTAGGGAACCTAGAACCTAGGGAAATCAATAATCAGCTTTCTCCTAGTCTCCGATCCGTTTAACCTCTTCTTCGTAAACGCTAGCCGTTTTCTCGCTGAAGAGAAATGTTAATCATGAAATCGTGAACTTTTTAATTGCACTTGATTGGTGGAAACGCAGCCATAGTCCTTAGCTTAGCCTCTAGGCCTTAGCCCTTAGCCACCAGAGTTGTGTGAGGATACAAAGCGAGGGATGTGTTTGTTAGGAACCAATAGAAACGCTGAGCGAGGTTAGGTTATGAAGCGATTCTATTGGTTCATCCTATGGTTCATCGCTAGTCGCTACGCATCCCCCAAAGAGTACTTTGTAAAAAGCATCCCTTACATCTCCGGTAGAAACGTAGCCTTAATTTTGATTACTTGAAATCAATGATAAAATAATTAATAACTTATCCAATTAAGTACCTACAGGTACTTATTATCGTAATTTTGATAAATTTCCATAATTGTAATTTCACTCGAAAGTCTTTCGGTACCTGTTATAAAAACAAATAACTTCAACTCACTCGAGTTTAAAGAGTTTTGTTTACCGTGTTGCTATCTTCTTCTATGAGCATAGATAAAACAGATCAAGCCTATGATCTTATCCTGGTGACAACAATTTACCTAGATAGGTACAGCTTACCTACTTTTAAGTGGTCGAACACTTAACAGTAGATATAAACTGTAGTTATCTACGAAACTACTGGTTATAACAAAACTCTCATAAAGGTACCACCAGAACCAAAATACATGGAAGGGGCCTACCATGTGTTTTCAACGCTGTGCGACCATGAACCTTATTGCGCCGTGATACGATTCCCAGTCGCGCAGCGTTAACAACAAAAAGTAACCATCATGGCAATAAAATTAAAAAAAAAATCATTTATTTCACATAACTTTAGATCCATACAATTATAATAAAAAGCAAATAAAAATAGTACTAAAAATGTCAGGGAATTTGAAAAAGAATAAAAATAATTTAAAACGTCAAAATAGTTAAATCAAAAACACAAATTGCTAACACAAACATAAAAACACAAACAATATACGAACAAACAAACAGAACACCACAAAACAAAATAAAACTTAATAATTCCGCACAAATGGCACTATCGGAACATGTCTCTTACAACAATGCCACAAGTAGGAGCAGTCCAATTTACCGGCAATCATTTCCAGAATTGCGTTGGAGCTGGTCCGAACTCTGCGCTCCAGGGAGGCGCTACCCTTGCGCATAGTAGTATGAAAGCATGCGGTGCGCGCCTCCGCGAACATGCCCGACACTACAGAGTCGGGGCAGCCCCACCACAATTCGGAACGATAAGATGGAATACCTATGGAACGGAATAAGATGTCATGGTGCTCCCTGAAAAGCTATAGGTAATACATAAAGCTAATGCTAACAATACCAAGGAGACGCTTCTAGCTGAATTTAACATACTTACTTATAACTGCGTAGGTGCAGGCTTTGATTGAAATAACCCCACACCATTTCTCAGATGAAAAACGGATAGTGTTCAACCATGTTCAAACCGTCAGCTTGAACACTAGTCATAAATAAGACAAATCGCGAGTCAACGTCTAAATCAAATTCAATGAGACATTACAGGAAACAATGGATAGTTAACTAAGACTGTTAGCGGACAGCCATTCATGGGTAGACGGATAAACTAATAAATTAGCGTTTTGTTGGATGAGATGAACAAGAACATGATGGCTACAAAGTTTCTAGACTCTATTTACAAAAATAAAACATTTTTTTCAAAAATAAGAGGATTTGGAGGTCCTTTACTAAGTATTTATTAGAGTTTGAAATTGGAATAGGCCATGATGTTATGTTAATAAAAATTGTAATAATTTCGCGTTTTATAGAAATTGTGGGTCCATCTCGAGCATTCATGCTCACTATCGAATGCGGCGGCGTCGTGTGTCGGGTCGTTCTCTTCCCTCAAATATGGTTGAGGAGAGCGATGGCTGGCACATGCGTCATACTCGTGATCGGGTGCCGCTTGCGGGTCGCTGGTCTGCTCGTGCTGTACTCACAATGCAATAAGTAAATCTGAAAATATTTAACCTAAACCTCAGATTAAGACTTAATAACTATTACCTGTATTCCCCTTAAATAATAATTAAAGATTTATGTTAACAAAAGTCACGGTCCCCGGAATCCGTGGAGTGTAATTGAAAAAAAAAATTAATATGTCCAGACATCAGTTTTTTACACGCCCTGGGGGGCTATTCCTGTGCGTGAGATGAGATGAGATTTTATCTTGGTCACTATCATACCTATGACGTTTCCAACGAGAGCAACAAGGACGCAAAAAGGTGAGGTGAGAATCTCAAATCTCCGAATAGGGCCACTGGGGGCTTACCATGAGTTTTGATAGTTACGATTTTTTTTTGTTTTCTTTTGGCTCCAAACATATCACTAAAGCGCTCTGGCGGAAACGTTCAGAAACTAGGCTAAATGTATGAAGCCATATCTATCATAACTCGTGGTAAGCCCCCTGTGGGGCTATTCCTACGCGTGAGATAAGATGAGATTTTATCTTGGTCACTTTCATACATATGACGTTTCAAACGAGAGCAACAAGGACGAAAAAAGTGAGATTTTTCTGTTCTATCGATTCGATCCTTTTATGAATTTTTACGGCTGATCCTCAAGGTTTGATTTACCGAAAACGTATGGATGAACTGCGTAAAAGACGACTTAAGTACATATTTCAGGAATAAATTCAGATGACGAATGATAGAGACGAATGGATATATCCCATATACGTTACCACATAAGTGCTACACTGCGAAATCGAAACTATACTAAAAGTATTGCTGTTTTTGTCCAATACGCAGCAAAGACAGGTATAATTTTAGCAAGCTTTTGATTTAGCGTCAAATAAATAGGAGCCCTAAATACGGGAGAATAAAAATTAAATAAGTGGAATAAGGGTTGGAAAATGATGGGATTGGGTCCCTAGAGACTTCTGAGAGTGAAAAACCTGGAAGTAGTGTACTGGACTGAGCTATCAGCATTTAAAGAGCGCGGCTTGGACTGAGATCATAAGAAATTTTGCTTACTACCGACCTCCAAACGTTATTATGTGGATGACTTTCAATGAAGCATTCAATACAAAACAAACGACGGAAAAAGAAAATGTTTTTCCATCTTTATTGTTTTCGTGTACTGCACCGACAGACCGGTAACCGTTTGTCCTTCTTATGGACAGTTTTTTGCTGGTGAGTATTCAAAGAGGTAGAGGTAGAATTAGCGACGATGTCTTTTCGGTCGATGTTCTCTCTACCAAGCAATGTTTGTGATCGACTGTATTGTGATGTGATCCTTGGACCCAAAGTGGTAATTTATTTAGAATTAGGGGGCCTACCACGAAATCCTATGGCCATGAGCGTTACGTTTTGCTTTCGACGCCGAGCGACAAAGTTAAAGTCAAAGTCAAAACATTTTTATTCAAAGTCAAAGTCAAAATGTTTTTATCCAATTTAGGTATCAAAGATACACTTATGAACGTCAAAGTTATTTAAATATACTCGACCGCCTTGTTCTGATAAAGAGCCTCTACTCAGAAGAACAGGCAAGAATCTCGATTCGACTTGCGGTCGTTTGGCGTCGAAAACAAAATGTAACCATGATGGCAATAGGATTTCATGGTAGACCCCCAGGTATTATGAATAGTTAGATAGAGATACTTGTTTAAATTGTAACAGGACAATATGACGATGGTAATGGGTACATTTGTCACGTTTTGTATTGTCGTGATAATTAAATATTCAATCTTAACGATGTCATCTCCATTGGTTGCAGTGAAAATATTGCTTTTATGTTTTCTGTTGTAGGTATATTGCTTATTCTAATTTTGTTTATCATTATCTTTTGTTTTTAGTTTTAAAAGCTTGTTACGAAAAACACATTTTTCAAGAAAAAACTTATTTTAAAAGTTCACTGACTGGCATCATACTTACTTTATAAGATTTGGCTTTGATTTTCCGGCCGCCGCCTGTCTGACACCAACCCTCTATCTTCTACAATTTCAAAAGCCTGTGATATGATGCCTGTGAAAAACCCGCGATCTCGTTTGCGTTTATTCAGCAAATAGTTTCCAAAACCCTTCCTCATGTAACTAATTATCCGATTTCATCATGTCTTGTTCCACCGTTTAGCCGTAAAAGCCTACAAACAGACAGACAGACAGACTTACTTTCGATTTTATTAGGTCCTTACGTATGAAATTGGCGTTTTGTACGGGAGGAATAAAAAGTCGATTTTTTTTTGTAAAATATATTTAATTAATCAAAGTATGCACCGTTGTTATCTATGCACTTTTGCCATCTTATGGGTAGTTCATTGATCCCTTTACTATAAAAACCATGGGGGCGAGAATCAACAAACTCTTTGAAGGCGGTTTGGACTGCTGCATCGGAGTGGAATTTTTTTCCTTGTAAGAAGTTGTCCAAATTCCGGAAGAAATGGTAATCTGTTGGAGCAAGGTCCGGGGAGTACGGTGGATGTCGCAGACATTCCAATTGTAGCTCAGCTAACTTAGTGGTTGTTTGTTGTGCAGTGGTTGTTTCTTGCGTTGTCGTGAAGCAGCAGTGGCCTAGAGCGATTGACCAATCTCGGTTGTTTAACAGCTAGTTCTTCCTTCATGGTTTGCAGTTGCTGACAATAGATATCTGCCGTAATCATTTGGCCAGATTTAAGAAAGCTGTAGTGAACGACACCGGCGCTAGTCCACCAAACACTTACAAGTAACTTTTTCTGAGTCAATTTTCGTTTAGGGCAGGATTTGGCTGGGTCTCCAGGGTTCAGCCATTGCGATGAGCGCTTTCGATTATCGTACAATATCCACTTTTCATCACAAGTAATGATTCGATTTAAAATCCCTTCATTATTGTGTCGGTTGAGCAAAGTAACACAGCAGGCGACCCGTGTTTGCAAGTTCGATTCACTCAATTCATGAGGTACCCATCGTTCGAGTTTTTTTACTTTCCCGATTTGCTTCAAGTGGATTAATACAGTTTTGTCACTTACCCCGAAGCCTGCTGCTATCTCTGAAGTGCTTTGTGATGGATCCGCTTCCACAATAGCCTTTAATTCTTCGTTTTTCACTTTGATCTCCGGCCGTCCACGGGGTTGGTTCTTAAGGTCGAAATTTCCAGAACGAAAACGTTGAAACCAAAAACGTACCGTGCTGTCTTTAGCGACACCAGCGCCGTACACATCATTAATTCTTCGAGCTGTTTCTGCAGCACTGGTGCCACGGTAGAACTCGTACTCGTAAATATACCGATATTTCATGTTTTCCATTGCGCGGTAATAAGCGACGCCAAAGAAAAAATAATGAGGAAAATAACAAATGAATGACTGTATTCCAAAGAAAAAAAAACCAGCTAAATGAATTTATTAAGTTGAATTTCGAATTCTTAACCAAAGAGGAGATATTTCAGATCAAATTGATCAGTACGACAAAACGCTAATTTCATACGTAAGGACCTAATATAATATTAGTAAGTAGTGTGAAGGATGACCTTTGCAAAGTTTTGGGGTGCAACGTCATGTAATCTAACATCATGGCTATCTAATACAAACTGAATTCCGGTTTAAATGTAAGGGAACATTCTTCCGGCTCTATCTACTGACTGTAAGTATTTTATAGAAGAGCACGTCGAAGGACTTGTTTACGATTAACTTGTCATTTTCCGGCACGCGAGCGGAACCAATTTCTTTAGGTACACCATTTGCAGGTACGTGGGTTTCTAAAAGATCTCTTCAAACTACGCTATAGTGTAACGTTTAGCTTTTTTAATTAAATTACATGAAATAAATGATTTGCACACATTTTTAAAAAGCTATAGGATGTCCATTAAATGTCAGAATTTAGTTAAATGAGCCAAAAATAGCCATAATTAAAATACCAGTTTGAAAGCAACTGTAATTTTAAGATGATCAAACTAGCAGGATATATATGGATCGAGAGCAGTTAAAGTGTAAGGATTAATATGGTAACAATATGCTAAATAACTATTAGAACCTATTGCATTGTAACGTAGTCCGAGAGACCTTAAAAGTAAAGGAGTACTTAATAATTGTTCCATTGATAAAAAGCAAGGGCAAGGGCGAGGCGATACGGGCAGCTAATGACGGCGATAAGCAGCCTCAGAAACGGTACCTTATTTAGTAGGTCGCGGACGAATCTGCTGCAAAGTTTAGTGCAGCAAGCAACTTTAGTGGAACTTGCTGCGAAGTTAAGTGGAAAAAGCGGGAACTTTAGTGGAATATAGTACTTACGGAGACTAGATGACGACAGAAAAGATGTAGGACACAGACGAGACAGGGACGGAGCGGAGACATGGTACCTTCATACAAAACGAGATCGTCGCGTCCGCTCCCCGTCTTCTCTGTATACCTATATGTTTCGTCACGTGTCTTCTACACATTTTGTATGAATTAACATTGAAGGGACACCGCGTCTGCGTCAGTGTCCCGTCCGCGTCTTATGTCTTTTCTCTCTAGCTGGCCGCTTAGATTTTCGCCTTTTCATCCATACAAAGATTCATACAGAGGCATCGGAATAATATAAAGAAGAAGCGGCACGAGTCCAATTTCTGGTACACAGCGCATGGACCTAATACAAGTACAAGCAAACGAACGCTACACAGCTCCGTTGACAGTATTATGTTACGTGTATCATTAACAAAGATAGAGAGATGTACGAGAGACTATAGCGAGAACGAGACAACAATAATTGTCACTGTTGTGACTAGTCCGTTTCTTGCTGACTACGGTGAATTCTGTGCAGGCTCCTAATTTATGCGGTCCATTTTTAGGTTCTCGTACCGCATCTCTCTTATAATATGACCGAAGTACAGAGGTGACATTTTGGAGTCGGTTTTTTTTTCTTAGTTTAGGTAATAATATTGGTTATAACTTTGACGTTCATAAGTGTATCTTTGATACCTAAATTGAATAAAAACATTTTGACTTTGACTTTGACTTTGAATACTTGCATTCAAACAGCTGGTGCAAATGGGTTTTAAATGGTTTTTTGATGGACTATCGCTAAGAACTCTAAGAAGTAGATAACATGCGTCATGCATGAGGAAGTAAATAGTTAGATCACTTTTAAAAAAATGCATCACTGGTAAAACCGGGGCCAGCTAGTAGATAGGTGCATACATATACCTATTCAAATCTAAAACACAATTTTTCTTACGTGTCAGGTTTTATAGTATTTTCTTGTCATCTTAGATAATTTAATAATTAGTTTAATGTTCAAATTAAGTTTCGTTTTGGTTTTGATTGTTATTGGCCAAATTTGTTTTTTTTTCAAATCTCCCCATATTTTGTACATTTTCTTAAATATTAAAATAATGAAATACCTACCGCATTCTAACAAATAAGTTATCTCTAACCAAATTCACAAAATTATGAATTATATGATGATTTGAACCAGCATGTAGTGAACTAGAAGCATCAGTGTCCACTAAGCCACAGCTACTCTTACGAAGACCTCCGAAAATTACCGACATACTAATCTCATACCAATAATCAGCAGAGGAAAAATAGGCGCACTCTTTCTAGTTGGTTCATCATGAAAGAGTGCGCTACAATAAATAAATGTGTGTGCGAAACATGTCATAGAAGATGGCCCTAAGCCCGGTTTTATTCTTCTTCTTCGTGTCGATGATTTTTATATTTTTAGATTTAGGTATATGTGCCCCGACCAATGGTCGGCGACAGCTATTCCAAGAGGAGAGGCCTCCATCAGGTCACTCAGAGAGCAGCTTTTGGGGCACTGAGGGCAGGACATTAGATGGCCTATGGTTTGTGTTGCGCCGCAGCCATACTGAGAACCCGTGTCAGAGAACCCCCACTTGGTCATGTTGGATTTGCAGCGGTCCACTTGGGTCCGGAGTCTGTTTAGCGACTTCCACTTGGGCCACGTTAGGTCGTTGCCTGGAGGGAGTTCCTCTGCCGGTTTTACGAACTCTTGTGCTATGGCCGTGCGCAACTTTCGCTACAAACTGTGGCGGTTTTCTTTGATACCTAGTACATTTTGCTTTGGCGGCGGTCAAAGTCCAAACTCTACCGTGCCTACAAAGTACCGAGTTGTGGAGGCGATAGTGGCAAGTATTATTAAAACAGTAACTATTTGAATTAGGGATGCCGATATACCGTCTAATATTAATAAAGCGTCAAGACATTTCGTTTATGGTAGGTAATCAATGCTTGAAACTAAAACGAAAGCATCGCCTATCGTACAAAATACAAATGAATACTTGCTCATTTTGCACAATTCGTAGTTTCTTATCACTTCGCCTTCGTGCAAAATTTTGATAGACGTTATAACTTTGCGTATATATTTTGTAAAAAAAAAAACGGTCTTTAAAACAAGACAAGAAAATGGTACTTGCTAAAAAGCGAACAATAACTAAATCATTGATAAAAACAACATCCAGCCGAATTGAAAACCCCTCCTAAGTAGAAATCAATAAAAACGGAGAAATCGCCTCGCCACCCACACAAACGCGCAAATCGTACAATTCGTGGTTTTCTAGTAATAAGAGACTCTTTGAGACTAGTCGGACTGCTTTAAGTAAGTATAAGCAGGAGGTCCGGGTTTGATTCCTCGCCAGGCAGTTGCTTGAATGATGAATTTAAATATCTGAGCTAGGTGTTAGTTTAGTGTATTTCATGGCATTTCCTACACAGGGAAACCTAGTGATTTTACTTAAAAGTTTCACACTCCTAGGGAACTATAGGAGTGTAAAACTTTTTTTTTAAAGATCCTCTAAGCACGCTGCAGCCTATCTACATGAATCTGATTGTGATAAACGAAATAAAACGGATCACTAAAAATAAGTTTATCGGATGGTTTTGTCTGATCGAGCGTTAAATAACAGAATCTATTGAACGATGAAGGTCATGTCTTGCTCGTGTCTTTACAAAATACTACAATGTGATGTGACATTGCAAATTATTTTAAAGCTGAATGTAGGTGAATGTTCTTCAGGTGTGTTGTAAGCTCATAGAATAGTCTGAATGCTAATTTATGCATGCACTAAAAAAACGTAAAATATGTAATACTACTTGATTATGGCGTAGTATAGGCACTTTAGTTATACAGGGTTATCGGGATAGGGTATCCTAATCCAAAAGGTCTATAAAGGTATCCAAAAGGGTATACCAACCATTGTTCTTATCATTGTGAACGACTTTTACTATAGAGCTAACCTAAAATCGTAAAAAAAAAAACAGCTGTTCATTACATTCACATTTTTAGTATTTACGATTGACGACTATCTGCTAATTAAAAAATTAATTAAAAAATTAGCAGATCGTCGTCAAAATGTATGGAAATGCCGTTTTTTTCTTCTCGATTTCAGGTTTGGTCCCATAGTAAAAGTTGTTCATTTTGATGAGTACAATGACCCCCTTTCGGCTTAATACATCCTTTCCTGATAAACCTGTATATTCCGCGGCGGCGTATCAAATAACATGTTGAGGATGGGAACAGGCAATTTTATTAACTAATTTAAGTATTGCAAAAACCCTCCCAAGTAAAACTTATGGCACTGTTTTTGCTCTTGATAACAAAACTTGTTTTTTTTAATCACAACTTCTTAGCATTAAATTAGGCTATAAACTCTTAAGAAGCAAAAAATAAGGTTCAAACAAAGTTGGACTAATACCGCGGTAAGGGTCAAGGAATCAATAAAATTAAAATAAAACCTATAATGAAACGAGATTGTGCAGTCAATGCTAATCCTAACTAATATTATAAATGCGAATGTGAGTTTGTTTGTTATGCTTTCACGCCTTACCTACTCAACCAATCATCATGAAATTTTGCATACATACACGTTGTATGGAGTATATAATTATATATACAGAAAAGGAAAAGTGCCCTAGGACTTTTTACTTTTTATCTCGAAAAAATTGACGGTTCTTGTAGACCCCGGGTGCTACCGTGGGCCGCAGTTAGTTTATAATAAAACCTAATAAAACGAGATTGTGCAGTCAATGCTAATAATGTTATAGTCCAGTCACTAAACGACTGTAGTTCACGGCCATGCTTGTTCGAATATAGGCCTGAAAATAATGTATGACTTACATATTATGCTAAAGAAATACTAGGTCTTACAAGACAGAGCTTAGCCTTGATAGCTAGTTTAGCAACTTAACATGCAGTTTATCAATGTATCGTTCTGAAATCAATACAGCGCCGGTGCTAAATCGCTCGCAAAAATCAAAAAAATACTGAAGATAATTTTGAAAATTCACAATCGGCTAATTTGCTAAGAATTGTAATTTTGATTCAATCAAATTACACTTATTACTTACACAGCAACATTTACATTACATTAACAACACAACAAGTACTCACATAACAAGTACCTATATAATAAAAATGTAAAAAACCCATGACATCGATTTTCATCAAACATACTCGTAGCTAAGAACACTCCCGACTAATTCACCTTTCAAACAAAAAAAAAAACAAAATCGAAATTGGTTCATTCGTTCAGGAGCTACGATGCTACAGACAGACACAAACAAACACAGATACGTCAACACCCCATCCCCATGTATAACACCCCATCGTTTTTGCGTTGGGGGTTAAAAAAAGACACAAAATAAAACCCCATTTATAGGTACCTTGAAACCTAATTCTACAGGCCTACCTATAGGTTTACCTAATTCTCAATCTTGTTTGTTTTGTTGATAATTTAACAAGTAGGTAACATTATTAAAAGAAAAACAAAAAAGCCGGCTGCAAAATGTTGTACCCTATGTCACACACAATCTAGACGATTCAAATGACACCTCACATGTCAAAATCCATCCAGCAATAAAGGTTGTAGGGCGAGCCAAAGAAACCTCATACATACATACATACATACACTTAAATAACATAACCTTCTTGCGCAGTCGGGTAAAAAGCAAAGCTTGAAGAACCGACGACGTCCCGTGAGGCCGTCATCCATACGAACAATTTTCAGATTTTTGTTGATATTTTTAAAACTGCTTGACCGATATTAATAAAATTTATATGGGACTACCTCTACAGTATGATCTACCAAGCAAAAAAATAATAATTAACATCTATTCACAATTGGCAGAGTAATCGCGTATCATACGCTAAAAAAAACATACAGTCGAACCTCCTCTTTTTTGGAAGTCCTATAAAAAGTATTTTCTTTTATTAAAAAACAAGTTCTTGAGCGCTTCTAAATAATTTAGCTCTTATTTTTATCATCTCTAAACCAGACATGATCTCGAACAGGTTTCTAATTTAGTATTGGAATAGAGCTGCACATGTAGGTACATAGCTAGCTATCTAGTAGGTATATAGGTAGTAGGTAGGTAGGTAGGTACCTTCCTATTAATTTTTTTACGCGAACACGTGTATAGTTGTAGACTCGGGTAGACTAATATCGTTAATTGTGTTAGGTAATTTATAAAAGTAATTTTGCGGCGCACAGAATCAAGCAAATGTTTAATTGAACAATACCTAGTTTTAACCTCTATTGTTTATTTTTATTACTGTTAGAAAAATACAATTTAGCTACATTTAGCGGCAAGGCTAACCTTCCTGTCGTCCGTTAATCTTCTCCTTAAAAAAGGTAAACCTCGCCTTAAAAGATTTTATAGGGTACTATTATTTTTGTACGACTCTCAGTAATCTTTTTACAAGGTTTTTTTGCATAAAACTAATTGATCACTGGTAAATTGGCATACCTAATCAGCAATAGGTAGTAGGTACATTGATAAATCGTTTTAAAACTTGAAACGTGTCTGCCTTGATTTTTAGCAGCCAAAAAATTAAAAACAACGGTTATTGGCTTTGGCTACTCGTGTAAAAATTAGGTAGGTATTTTTAGTTTGTTGCTAAATTTTGTATGTAATCCAATCTAGAATTGACAACTTTAGGGTTTGCATAATGAAAACCCTTGTTTTAAGATTTTATTTGCAGATTTGTACCTAGGTCGGTTTTTCCACTTTTATTAGGTTTCCTTAAGTATTTTTTCATCCAGATCTCTGTGGTCTGTGGTCCGGTTTCCGGTTCTTTTTGCGAATTTGCTCTCCTGGAAAAGTTGTTAAAATATTGAGCTTCCTTCGGCTTAGTATCCTCAGTCTGAGTAACCCTGATACTTAGGTATATTTTATCAGATTCATTCATGTACTTGTTGGTTTTTTAGTTAACAAAGCGGTGTACTTATGTGATATGTTGCTATTTCCAGATGAAGCAGCTGTTCCTGGTGGTGCTGGCTGCAGCGGCAGTGGTCACCGACGACCTCCCGCCCTCCTGCAGCAAGCCAGTCTACTGCGAAAGCGAGCTCCTTCATCAAGTCCAGATGGCCAACATCTTTCCCGACTCCAAGACTTTCGTCGACTTGCGAATGACGAACGACGAGAACACCACCCTTAATGCTTTCCAGAAACTTCGCGACGATAACAACAATGCACCTACAAAAGATCAGTTACGTGACTTCGTCGCTAAGTACTTTGACGACAGTGGTGAACTCGAAGAATGGACTCCTACAGACCTCACTGATAATCCACTTGTCCTAAATAAAATCAAGGACGAAGAGCTGAAACAGTTCGCCAAAGATATTAACAGTATCTGGCCGATTCTAGGCAAAAAAGTCAAACCAGTCGTCTTTGAGAAGCCTGACCAATTCAGCTTAATTCCTGTCTCTAATGGGTTTATAGTCCCTGGCGGTCGATTCAAAGAAATATACTACTGGGACGCATACTGGATCGTCGAAGGACTCCTCATTAGCGGAATGAACGAGACTGCTAAAGGCATGATTGAGAATCTGATCGAACTGCTCAACAAACTCGGGCACATTCCCAACGGCAGCAGATGGTACTACCAGGAGCGCAGCCAGCCTCCCCTTCTATCTGCCATGGTGATGCGATATTATGAGAGAACACAGGACAAAGATTTCCTTGAAAAGCATATTGGATCCCTCGAAAAGGAATTATACTATTGGTTGGATTCAAAAATTGTGACGTTCAATAAAGACGACAAGGTGTACACTCTGTTGAGGTACTACGCCGAGAGTAGAGGACCACGACCGGAGTCCTACTATGAAGATTACGAAACGGCTCATGTAGCAGATACTCATGAGGATCACACTGAATTCTACATCGACATGAAAAGTGCCGCTGAGAGCGGGTGGGATTTCTCAACGAGGTGGTTCATCAGTCCTCAAGGCGACAATTCAGGGAACTTGACCAATATTCACACGAGATACATCATTCCCGTTGACTTGAACGCCATTTTTGCTAATGCTCTTGCAAATACGGCTGTATACAACGCTGTGCTAGGAAACAGGCGTAGAGCTGTTCATTGGGGATTCTTAGCGAAGCAGTGGAGAAATACGATTGAACAGGTGCTGTGGCACGAAAAAGACGGAATATGGTACGATTACGACATTCTGAACGAAAAACACCGGCAGTACTTCTACCCGTCCAACATGGCGCCGCTATGGATGCCTGCAGTAGACGAAGATATTGTCGCAAAACATGCTCCCAAAATTATCAACTACCTGAAACATTCACAAGGCCTGGACCATGCGGGGGGTATCCCAGTATCACTATCAAGGAGCGGCGAACAGTGGGACTTCCCCAATGTTTGGCCTCCAGAAGTCAGCATCGTTATCAAAGGCTTACAAGGTACGCAAACTCCGGAAGGCGAGAAACTGGCATTCAAATTGTCTCAAGAGTGGGTGAGGATCTGTCGCAAAGGGTTCTCAGAGTACAGGCAGATGTTTGAGAAGTACGATGCTGAAACTCCCGGCCGATACGGTGGAGGTGGAGAGTACGCGGTGCAGGCAGGGTTTGGATGGTCTAACGGGGTAGTGCTAGAATGCCTTGAGGACTATGGAGATGTTATGACTGCGAATGATCCTTTGGAGCCTATCGAGGATCTAAAAGTTCTTCCCTTGCAAGCCAAGAAAAACAAGAAGAAGACAATCCCTGCTAAATCAGACGAAGGCTCTGACTCCGAAGACAGCGTGAGTGCAGAGTGATGACGACGACCACGGAACATTAGTATTATTAGATCAAGGTATATAGTAGACAAAGATGCCTCATACCTAAATTATACAAAGATAAAAAATAAGTAGGTCCAAAAAACCAACCGTTCCTTGTTAGTTGAAGATATTTTTACCTTACTGACTTTAGCAATACAAATAATTAGGAGGTTTGTACATAATTCTTATGCATAAACGCTGGGTAAGATTATCACCATACTTACTGTTTATTACTTATTGGAAATTACCTGTCCACTTTTCACCCGAAAAAGTGTGAAACGAAAGAGCTAGAGTTTTATAGGGCATATTATCTAGTTTAGAGAGTGTATGCATAAGAAAATAAGATACACATAGTATAAAAGCAAAGCAATTTATGTAAATTAAGCAAAATATGAAAAAAATGCGGTAGTATGAAATACAATTTACTAAGGGCTTACCATAAAACTATGGTTAATAATTTATAATTAAAATAACGTAACGTTATTTACTAACGTTATTTGTTGGTTGTGAAATAGCATAATGAACTATTAATAACTATTGTTGAACTATCTATATTTAGATTTACCTTATTTTATGTTGTTAAACGAAAAGCAAACAAAATTGTTACCAATATAGTCGATAGGAAGGTCTAAATAGTGCCATAATCCCCATTTATACTTATGTATAAAATAACACAAAGATAGAAGCAGTTAAATTATTACTTAATTACAAAACTGTCGAAAGTAACTTTAAAGATGACCTATTCAATTTAATATTTTTAGGACGAGAGACAACATTAGATTTTTATTTATTTACTTTTTTAAATTCGTACAAACGTATTTATTTAAAATATTCTGCCCTAGCGACCTGCCTCTGCTTCGCACGGTATAAATTTAGAAACCTTCCGTGAAAAATTATCTACCTCCTTATGGCGGATATTACCGTATCCCGATGCGGTGTGCGGAGCGACGGAAATTCGCATGCGTTTCTCCGCACGGATAAATAAGCGGTGTCAGTGTGATACTGCGGTTTTTGTATACAATCGGAGATTTTACAGTCAAAGATAAATCCCGCATCACCGCACCCCGGAGTGGTGTCCGGTGCAGAATGTTTAGCTAATGGTGAAAAGCGGAATGCGTTTTTGTTTTATACTGTGTAGAGTAGAGAATATTATTCCACTTTTTCTTATTATTTGCACATACGTAACTTTTATCTTCGTGAGTACTTGTAATTGGCTTTCTATAGTTTTCCTTTGTTTATTTATAGGCAAATCTGTTGGTTTCCGATAAGTAAAAAATAAATTATCTGCTTAACGATGCAGTTTGTATTTAATGTTAAAATTTAAAATCATACCTTCAACTTAAGGCATTTATTAGCTGATATTTAAAATCCTACTTTTTAAATATTTACCTATTAAATAATTATGAATGAATTTATGTAATTAAGTATTAAAGATAAATCTAGTAGATTTATTATATCTACAGAATTTTACATGATTGTTCATCACCATCACAAATTAAATTAAAACATGTTCTTTAGTTGGTATAATTATATAATCTTGTTAAATGTTATAAATAAAAGGCTGTGTCAGTATTACGTGTTTTTACTTAAACCTTTTTTTTTAGGAAAGCATCTTTTTTACAAGGAAAACTAGGCATGCGTTTGTACACTATTTCACCTGATTGGAAAATATTACCATACCTATATATTACCTTTATATAAATATTTATAATATTACTTAGGTACCTATTTAGAATAACACAAAAATCATCTTCTTAATATATATAAATCTCGTGTCACAATGTTTGTCCTCAATGAACTCCTAAACCACTTATCCGATTTTAATAAAATTCGCACACCATGTGCAGTTCGATCCAACTTGAGAGATAGGATACTTTTTAACCGCGTGTGAAACTGCGGAGCGCAGCTAGTATTAATATAAACTCTCAATAGTCTCTCTCTCCGGGTCGAAAAACTTGAAGCGTTCGAAATCTGGTGTTGGAGACGAATGTAAAGAATAAGCTGAACAGAGAAGAAATCGAACCAAGAAGTAGTAACCATTGTAGATGAAAAAAATAAGTCCCTCAAACATTAAAATCCGCAGGGGCAGGATGTTTGTCACCTTGTACGACATGACAATATTATGAAGACCATCATAGAGGGAAAGGTAGACAGAAAGAGCTCGCATAAGGCCCGATTGCTATAACGACGCCTATATCAAATCTCGATTTAAAACTGGTTTTACCATACATAAAACAGTTATAAATCGAGATTCATGACTGAGCATCGTTTTTGATTGCGGCCTAGGTATGAGGAGAAGAATATTAATAGATGAAATACAGGAAAAGGCAGATGTCATGTCGTAAAAGGTGAAAACAGTAACAAAGGACCGCCAGGCCTGGAAACGACTCCACTCTTTAACACAAGAGCAACGATCTTAAGTCTTGAACGAATCAACATTATGTAATTTTTGTAATGTACTAGTTAAAAAAATATTTTTTAGAGTTCCATAGGTATATTATTACTACAACAACTGGCTGTATAAAAAAGCGAATGCTACTCGTTTTTGGTAGCTGTATCTAGAATGGGATCTAAAAAAAAAAGTTTTTAAGCTGCGAACAGTATGAATTTTAGCTAACCAATTAGCTAATTACTACGAGCAAGTGCACTGAGAAAAATGGCTTTCGTAATTCCGGACAGTTTTAAAGGAATTTACGGACTTTTATCCGTATTCCCAACAAAAAGGTACCAGTGTTTTGTGCGTAATTCACCAAAAAATATCGTGAATAGTCGTCACCCAAAAATATCAAGAAACATCACGACGTTATTATGTGCTTTAAACTTATGTTTTATCGTTTCGCGTCATGACATTTTGTCATGACAAACACTCTGAATACTTAGAACGTCGATGACGAGAAATTATGATCGGAATGATAAATATTGTAAAAAACTGATACAGTACAATTATTTAAATGATGAGTCTTAGTGAACATCATGATAATTTATCGGATTTACCTAATAATTGTAAGGGAAACCATTGAATGTTTTTCGTAATATCATGACAATTTTTTGAGCTTCCTTGTATTTTATCATTATGAACTAATAAGATTTAATTACCTATTCTAATGGTTTATTGGTATTGGATGGACAAATGCGACCTGAATACATATAAAATAACAGTATACCGTCATGACAAAGCTGTATGTTTTTTACATATTATCGGTATTTTACTGCCAGCATCTAAATAATAAATAATAATTAATTTAAATAAATCTAAATAATTCCTGACCTATAGGGTTGTGGGTCTCTGAGGGTGGTATAAATGACTTCAACACATAATTCAAAAGGGTATAGTATTTAACAAAGTTACAGATGGGAAACATGAAACAGTTTTAGCTATAATAATTAAAATACTTGCGCGAGCGCCTTAGCCCACGTTACATCCTCCCCCTCTAACCTAGATAAAGCGCCCTCGTTGTTTATGCTTCTCATGGAGCGGTACGAGTGGTACTTCCTATTCCTACGAATTGGTCAACTGGAAGACATAATAACGACCTAAAATCTCACTGGTAGATTATCCGTACGTGGACAAACTCACGGCTTCCCTAATACGGTACGGTCCATCTCTCATTAATTTGGGTGTTTGTCTGCAGGTCGGATCGCTACTGCCTTGTGTTTTTAAAAGTATTATCGCTACAGTAGAATATCGGAGCTGGGCAACGAGCTCCGTTGGCGTAACGCTTTTGATCAGCTTGAGCCTTTTCACGTACATTACTCGCACCTATTAGCACAGTCGACATCTTCACCAGGTAAGGGATAGGGCAGCGTCATCACTTTCTTTGATTTCGCGAGTATTCTTGTACGCGTCGGCTGGCGCGCATATTTCGCTCCCGAATGTAAGGTACAAGGATGTCTTTCCTGTGTTGTTGTCACTGCGGAGTTCACACGAAGCGAATAGCCGGGACGTTAGAATACGTTGTAATAGTTGTGATCTGCGGCTTCAAGTCTCTGTTCTTATTTTCCACCAGATTTACCTGAGGATGGTACACCGGCGAGAGACACTGGGTAATGCCGAATGTGTGGAACATACTGTTTCATTATTTCGCTGATAAACTGAACTCCGTTGTCTCTTAAAATTCGGGTATTCCGTATCTTAGGATCAGGAATTCAAAGATAGACTCGCCCATCCGCGTCATTATCCCATCACAATAAGTAAACACGTCATGCGTCTGCCTCTTCTCTCTAGCGCGTTTTCTCGAATTTGAATTTTGGGTTAAGAAAAATGGGCTCGCCCAAGTGTTTTGCAAATTCTTATTAACACTATTTGTATTACTCGTAAGTTCCCACATAAATGCACAATCGGAAAGGGTTCACAAAGTCTATGTTCACGATAGGGATATAGCACATTAAGTCACTTTAGTGTATTGATTCACGTTTTTAGCGTTTTTCACTTTCGATCGCGCCCGCGAGTGTGCCCCGTCACTATAAGATGAGTTGGTTGCGGGTCTCTGAGGGCGTTATAAATGAGTTCAACACACGATTCAAAACGGTAATGCACTGTAATTAACCAAAATTACAGATAGAAAACGTGAAACAGTCTCTAAACCATAATTATTTATCAAAATAATTGCGCTAGCGTCTTTTGACCGGCGGAATCAGAAGTCTGTGGAGCACTGGTAAAGCCTGCGTTATATTTTTTGATTTTCATAACAATGAACAAAACAATAATGACCAAACCCAATAGATGTTTGTGAATTCTTGACGAAGCATCAAGAGATCATGATATTTTCTAAATAATGAATGAGCACCTTGTGCGTCGTAGGTACCTACCATTTTTTTGTAATGCAGTCATGATATTATTTTATTACGCTTACGGACTATTCCAAGTTACACACCTCTCAATTGTCGTGCCTAAATCTGTATCAGGATAAACTCTCAAATCGTCGTGAACTTCACCATAAAACCTTAGGCTAGTACCAGGAATTTAGAATTACGTAATTTAATATTTTAATGATGAAGCGTAATGAAAACCAATGATTAAAATCCCTGCAATTTATAATAATGTAATGTTAGTTTAATCCGACTGAACTATAATTTACTATGCACATGATAATGTTGAAGGAGCCAGGATTAAATGATGTTATTCATGTTACTTTTTTATGAAGGACGGAAGCCATTTTTCTCCGTGTGCGCCTGATGATAAGTTAGTTACCGCAAAGTATTTTACTCTGTCGTCAGGTGGAATCGAGAAAAAATAATAATTGGAATCATAAAAACGAACGCTATTGACGAGATGCGAGGCACACTTGTTGTGCCGTGACGTCACCACTCCGCCCACGCAATCGACATGGAAACTACGCTCATTGGATAATCGTTATCAGAGAGCAGCTTGTCATAATTGACAACAAACGCCAGTGCGCCTGTGTCAACTGTTGCCAGCTTTGCCAGCTGTGTGCTCTACTGTCACTGCAACAGTGTGTAACAGTTCCCCTCCCGACTCCGTAGGGAGGGCACGTGCGTTTTGTTTACTTAGTTCTCGGCAGATGCATCGTGCGGCAAACAAGTCAAGTAACAAGGTCGAGGCCTTGAGAGTGGCCTAGATTGCGCGCGCACCGCAGTCTAGCCGGGAAAGGGCGCGAAGCAGTGAAAGCGCGGGCTCGTCTCGGCCCAGTTGTATCTTGCATCAGCCGGGATGGCGGGACTCGCTCGCCGCCGCCGCCGCTGACACACATCGGCGATGGCTCACGAGTACGCTGTACACCGGACAAGCGGCCACTCGCCCCGCGACGCTCGCCCTGGCTCCACGCCACCGTTCGTTCAAAGGTTATGTTTATCGGCGCGCGTTTCCGCACTTCGCGCGCCGTTTAGTATCCGACGGAAAATATTCTACACACAAGCATGCTGAAGATTAGACTTTTACGGCTTGTGCCGCTGTACCCAGTGCTCGGACTCCTCGGGGCGTGCGCTCATGCTCTGTCTACGGCGCCGGCCTGCCGCTCTTCCCTCTACTGCTCGGGAGAATTACTTCAAAGGGTTCAACTCGCGCGCATCTTCCCCGACTCGAAGTCTTTCGTTGATTTGAGACTCGTCCGCACTGAAAATGAAACCGTCGCCGATTTTTCAAAGCTCATGCAAGAAACGCAGCACAACCCTTCGCGAGAACAGCTAGTTAACTTCGTCGATCAACATTTCTTGGAAGGGAACGAGCTTGATGAATGGAAGCCGCCGGACTTCAATCCTGAGCCGCCGATTCTGGATCAGATACGGGATCCCAAGCTGAAACAGTTCGCCAAAAATGTGATCGGTATTTGGGCCAAATTAGGCAGAAAAGTAAAACCCGACGTCATCCAGCATCCCGATAGTTATAGTTTTATTCCCGTACCCAATGGATTCATCGTACCCGGGGGGCGTTTTAAGGAGTTGTATTACTGGGACTCGTTTTGGGTGGTGCGAGGCCTTTTAATCAGCAATATGACGCAGACTGCAAAGGGAATGATCGAAAATTTACTACATCTCGTCGACAAGCTTGGATATATCCCGAACGGAAGTCGAATATATTACTTGGGACGGAGTCAGCCGCCGCTCCTGACGGCGATGGTCGCTAGTTACTTCGCCGCGACCGGCGACCTCGCCTGGCTCGAGCAGCACGTGCCCACCGTGGAGAAGGAACTGCAGTACTGGCTGGATCACAAGAAAGTGACTGTCGAAGTGAAAGGCAAGAATTATGTGCTGCTGCGATACTTGTCGGACAGAAAAGGCAAAGGGCCACGGCCTGAGTCTTACTACGAGGACTACACGACCGCCCGAGTGCTGCCTAACGACGCCTCGCGGGAAGACTTTTACTTGGAAATGAAGAGTGCCGCGGAAAGCGGGTGGGATTTCTCGTCGCGCTGGTTCGTTACGGCAGCCAACGAGGTGGTCGGCAACCTGACCGACGTGCATGCTTCGCGCATCCTACCCGTTGACCTTAATGCTATTTTTGCCGGTGCACTTGAACTGGCTGGCGACTTTCGCAATCGCCTCAAGGACAGACGCGAAGCGCAGAAATGGTGGAGTCTTGCCAAGTATTGGCGGAGCGCCATTGAAAACGTCATGTGGGATCCCGTAGACGGCGTATGGTACGATTATGACGCCGAAGCGAAAGCTCCTAGAAGACACTTCTACCCGAGTTGCGCTACGCCTTTATGGACCGGAGCGATCGAACCTTACGACGCTCCGAAATACGCAGCAAAGTTAGTGGAATATCTGCTCTCATCGGGAGCGTTGGACTTTCCGGGGGGCGTGCCGGCGTCGATACTTCATTCGGGTGAGCAATGGGATTACCCGAACGCGTGGCCGCCTCTGCAGAGTATCTTGATAGGCGGTTTAGAGAACAGCGGCTACGAGGAGGCGATGCGGCTGGCGCGGGAGCTAGCGCAGCTCTGGATCAGGGCCAACTACATCGGGTTCAGCCAGTGGAAGAAGTTGTTCGAGAAGTATAGTGCAGTGCAGCCGGGCCACCAGGGCGGGGGCGGGGAGTACGGCGTACAGGACGGCTTCGGGTGGACTAATGGAGTCGCACTGGAGCTACTGGAGCGGTATGGGAGAGAGATGACTTTAGAAGAGGCCGCTGCTCCCTCCTTACCTTACGTGTATCAGGTCAAATAACTCATTGTCAAGATTCTCAACAACGACTCGCAAGGATCTGACAACCTTCGCGACATTTTGCCAAAAAAGAGAAAGGTTAAGAAACTATCCGTACTCACAGGTCCGAGGTAGAAGATTCTCTCAGAAGTCTGTCAGAGGTATTAGTTTATAGGAAATCCAGTGATTACGTTAGAATTTTTATTGGACCGTTAAATTGTATAGGTATAAGTACAAGTATCAATTTATAAAAGTCCGTCAAAAAGTAATGTGATAGATAGAATTACTAGAACTATTTACTATTGTGACTTGTGATATTTTTGCTATCTGTATTAATGTGACCAATAAACAATAAATAAGTTACTATATGAATGTTTAAATCTTCGTAATTATTTTTATCTCTCTATTCCGGTAATAATACCTTTTTTTTATCAAACAAATTACCTACGTCCAATTGCATACCTACGTTATGGTCGAAGTGTCTGTTTTTTTGCACATGCCATTTTCCTGCAATAGATTTTGCAATAACATATAACATACCTACCCGACTATTAAATATGTTATTTTATAGTAGGCACTTTCAAACGAGGCTATTTACACAACCAATTATTAGGTACCTACGTACGTACTCGTAAGTACATCGTAAATCTAGATTCTAGACATTATGTAGGTAAATATAGGCATCTAGCTACTTACTTACCTAGTGTTTTAATTGAATTCTTTGCTTAAGCTATTAAATTCATGTAATTAACACAAATGCTTGCCATGCAGTTATTGTTACGTGCATACCTAATAGTAGGTACGTAGGTATAAAAATGTCAAATACTTAACATTATTTTTTTATTTATAAGACTCCATCGTTAGCAAGAATATGAAACTGTTTAGTAACGCAAAATGATTACGATGACCAATTTTGTAGGTAGGTACTTATAATTAAGAATTATTTAGCACAGGCCACTGACCGTAGTTTTGTCATTTACAAAATAAAGAGTTGCAGCATATTTAATTAAATTTCTGAATATTTGACTGGGGGAGCGTTAGCTAGCGAAGCGTTTCTCCTTCAGCTTCGACAATAAATTATTCGCTTTCGTATGTGTATCTGTATAGTTGTTCTCCTCTACTGCGGTGATAGGTATTTACAATCATTCGGAAACGTTACCGATCGGAATTCGGATCCCACTAACTTCAAACTCAAATAGTTCGAATTTCAGTCTACTTTCACAAATTTTCGAATGGAGAATCAAGCATAAATCTGGATCGGAAAAATGAATCACGTTTAAAACTTATTAGAATACGGACTAAGATTCGAATAACTCGAGTTTAAATTTTTAGAATACGAACGGAAACGCTTCCGAATGATTGTGCTGGCCGCATTTCTCAACCGATTCTCGTGAAGTTTTGTGAGCCGGTTTGATAATTAGGTTGATTTTTTTAACGATTTAGCTTTTGGACTATTTTCAAAATGGCAGAGATCTGCGGTATACAGATTCGCCTGGTGTATAGCTCAAAGAACCACTAAAGTTCACATTTTCGTATTACCTAGTTTAAGTTCCTGTTCCTAAGTTCCTGTCCATCCAAAGGAAGAAATTGCTTTAGGCGATAAGGTCGCCCTTGTACTGCCGAAAAATGTATTTTAGTTTTTAAGATTTTCATGTAGTTTTTTGGTGTGCAATAAAGTTGTTATTATAGGTATTGTATAGTTAAACCGCCGACTGCCGTACGCACAGCAGGATGTGCTTAAGTAACGAAATACGAAGAGCAACTCTATGATACATACATAAGGTCGATCTTTTTTTATTTTTTGTAATTCAAGGTTATTTTCAAACATGCGCTAAGCAACGCTGCATTGCATTCACGAAGGTCGGTTTTTGGAAAATCGATTTTCGCGGACGTCTACTAGTAATTCACCGCGAACTGTTACCTCTCCATTGCTAACTGAAATGTTAAGTCATCTCTCTCTTCTCCACATAGTACAAAACGCGTTCTGCGTCTGTCTGTCTCTGTCTTAGACCTTCTAAGTCTCTGTGTATCCGCTTAGGAGGAGCCTAAACCACGCAGTTTTAGCCTCCATGCTAACCGAAATGTTAAGTGTTCTCTATCTCTCTTCTCCACATAGTACAAAACGCGTTCCGCGTCTGTCTGTCTCTGTCTTAGACCTTCTAAGTCTCTGTGTATCCGCTTAGGAGGAGCCTAAACCACGCAACGGATGTTGGTGCAGTTTTAACCATCAGTAAGATCATTTTTCACGGAAGGTTATAGGCGCCGTGCGAAGCCGAGGCTTAGCACGCAGTTGGTGCAGTTTTAACCATCAGTAAGATCATTTTTCACGGAAGGTTATAGGCGCCGTGCGAAGCCGAGGCGGCTGGCTAGTTTCATTAGGTACATAAATACATTCAAATTCAAATTGTATTTTTTTATTCAAATTCAAATTGTTTAATGACATAAAAACGGACACATCCACTAACATCTAACATATATAATATAGCGAAAGACAGTTTTTAACTCCCGACACAAAAACGGCGGGGTGCTATAAGATTGACGTGTCTGTGTGTGACATCGTAGCTCCCGAATGGATGAACCAATTTTCTTCTTTTTTTCTTTTTTTGTTTGAAAGGGAAATTAGTCGGGAGTGTTCTTAGCTACGATGTTTGATGAAAATCGTTGCCGGGGTTTTTTTTTAATTTATGTGTGTCCGGGCTAAAACAACTGCAATCAAAGGTCTTCGGGTGGCCTGAAAACTCCGGATCCAACTACTCGGCCAATACGAACTTACTTTTTACAATACACCTATGTAGGTACTCGCCTGCATAACGAATTGGAAACCTACAAGATGTTTGTCCATTGTATGCAAATACCCATACCCGTTTCAATTTTCATCATGTTTTCATCGACTACACGAATATGTATTACTTGAAATAAACACTAGCAGTAAGAAAATAAGGTCTAAAGTTATCTAACAGACGTTTTAAAGTCCATAGGGTGCGATTGCTAATTCACCGGCCTAACAAAGGGGAAAGTGCGTTCTCGGTTGACTCGTTTTGTTTGAACACCTCATATACCTAATATTTAACTATTGTATACATTTTCCTATCTACTGAAGTTACGTGAAGTCTGAGGTGAAGACGGGTGACGTGAAATATAAGGCAAAATTTTAAAAACACATTTTTTGTATTCGTAGAATTACCATGACATAAAATTTTAATCTACTTACTTACTAGGCTATTTATTTCAATTACTACTTATCATTAGTTGTCATTTTTTTTCACACAGAACTAAAGCATGTGCTTGGTCGAATGAAGCAATACAAACGACAATTTAACTGAGCGAACACAGGTTTATGTTAACATGACTATCTTAAATGTAGGTATTTGGTATTTGTAATCGTATCTGTGGTAGCTTAAGCTAATGTAGGGTGGGCCAAATATAAGTTTACATAAATAAAAAAATAAATTCGGGACACTTTCACTCACGGTCGCCTGACACCAAACTAAGCAAAGATATGGCTGCCAGAGACTTAGATACATACTTAGATATTTTTATATATATTTTTTTTAAAGTGCAACAATGTTAATAAAACCACTTCTTCATCCATCCTTCAGATGGAACCAATATTCTCATTATTTTCAAATTCAAATCATTCGTGTGGCTGCCTCGGCTGGCTTGACAAGAGCGTATCCTGTCAACCCAATTTTGTAAGACTAATTTTTTCGGACACTTGTAAGATACAAATGTCAATACTTAATTAAAGGACGGTCGGAATCGTAAGTGGATTATCTGCATAACATCGATCTTTCACAGTTCCCCACAATAAGAAGTTTAACAGCTAAAATCGCAGCTCCGACCCAATTTGGCGGCGGCTATAATTGAGCTTGAAAAGTTAGCTACCGACACGAAACGATACCGAACTTATTTTCAAAATTAGTTACTTCCAGTTTTTAGTTTAGTTTATAATTTTTCAATATTTCTGGATGATCTGGAAAAAATCGATTCATTTTGTCTCGCGGAAATATGATACTGATCTTTTGAAAACTATTCGAGCGGGAAAAAGTTGTCAGTGTTAAAATAACATAAGATTTAAAAAAACAGTAGATGGCCCACCCTTTACAGTATTTTATATGAAGATAAAAATATTATAGCATCTTCATCGTTTGTAACGGCCATAATTTATATTTAAAAATAGCAACTTACCTGACGGTAGAGTCAATCTTGAAGACATCTGCTAATTGTAGTTAATATTTTAATTCCTATATAATAGAAGGAATTCTAGTAAATACTCACTTACCTAAATTCTATCTTTTAATTTACTTGTACATTTTACTTTTAGTTTTATTTGGGTAACATTATCAAATTGTCAAATTCTTACAAGGAATTTAATAATCGATGTCTTTAAACGAAACTCTCCATAACTTCACAGTTCACACCCTGTATAACTATCGCTAGGGGACACCTAAGGCATATCCACATATTGCTTACCTACTTGTAAACTGAGTTTCGATTCTGTGTTAAAGACTAATTATTCTTTAGTAAAATTTAAGTCAGGTTACACATATCATACATTTCGGATAGTCGCTATCCAGCGGACTATTTAAATATGTCTTGTAAAAACTTTTCTTTGATTAGTCTAGTTTATAAGATGTCATTCTGAAGACGTTCCGTATATCTATCTACATAGATATCCTAATACCTACGTGCACTAAGGGGAATACGATACCTGGCCCCGAACTGGGCTCTTCTGTGTTAAGAGCTTTTAAAGTAGGTAAATTAAAGAGTATCTTACACTATCCAATGGACCATCCTCGATGTCTTGTACAAAGTTTTCTTCGACTGAAGTCTCAACTCTCAACGATCTCATTGCAAAGACTCCCGTTGCTTCAGACTAAAGTCTCATTCCAAGCCTCCCACGTAGCTGTCAGTAGGGGAGACGTACGGCATGTCTACTTGTACACCGAACTCTGCTTCGTACAGCGCCTGCTGTATCTTGAGGCGAGCCACGGCGTTCTGTTTGGAGTTGAGACGCTTCAGCGTCGGCGCGCAGCTTAGGAGGAATAGTTCGTCGGGATCAGACCTGAAGACAGATATTGCTTTAAGAATGTAAATTGTAAATAAAGCAGGTGTATTAGGTTTGATTCCTGGCGATGACTACTCAGTCATCCTGGTGGATAAAAATATTGGAGGAAAGTATTGGGTATTATGGGAAAAAGCGATGATAGCCTAGTTGGAGAAGGCCCGCCTCTCAAGCCAGAGGGAGTGGGTTCAAACCCAGCCGACGGCACGCACCAATTTATTCATTGTGTGAACATATGTGCGTATTGTATGTCATCTGCTACATGACTGGAGCCCGATGTATGGCGACAGGCTCGCCCCCTGTCACATTTGGGACTGATTATCGTCTAGCGAAGTGTGGGTGCTGTATTATACCTTTGTCAGCTCCCTCGGGCAAAAGGCGTGACGCATAAGCATATGGGTATACTTATAATCTGGCTGTGTTTACCTACTGATGAAATACGAATGATACAGCAGTTTATATAACTGACAACCAGCTTTACTACGTCTTATTTAGAAAATGATAATACGCCTGATTCTAAGACAAATTCTCTAAGACTCTTATGTCTTTATCATTATTACTTTATCAGGCGCTTGGTGATAGAACTTTAGCATTTTCATAATTTATTTGTAGGGGAATCGGTCTAATTAGTTTTAAAAACTTACAAGTATTTTTTAATATTTTGACCACCATCTCGCCTGATGTTAGACAGCTAGAGAAAAAAGACCAAACGCACCTGTTACAAAGGCACTGGTTGCTGTTCTCCTCGTCCGAAGCAGTGGAGTTATGGCGAGCTTTCTTCGGCGAAGGGACCGGCGAGTCTTCCACTTCGAACTTCGTGTCCTGCGCCATGAACGACAGGTCTGGCAGGCACTGGATGGCGCGCTGTCTCACTTCCTCCTCGGCGTCTGAGTCTTCTGCTTCTTTCTTTTTACTGCAAGGGGAAGAGTGGACCGTTGTCAGATAATGTTGTGGGGTGTGCCGATGTGTTCTACAGGACCAGGTTTTCCTATTTTTATTATATGATATAATTATCTGGATTTATATGCTAAAAATATAAATTATGATTAATTAATGTGCCTAGCATGTAAATCTATAGAGCAGCAATACAAGCTATTTTTTATTTTTTTTATTTAAGTATGATAATCTAGACTAAGTTTTTGAACAAAGTATCAATATTTAGAAACCTTAAAAAGTCGACTACTAATACTAAGTCTGGCTAAGTCGCAATCTAATCCCTTTAAAACCTAAATTCGACAACCAGCATAATAAAGGTTAGCTCCTTTAACAATAACCGTTGTATAGCTTCGGAATAGCTGCACAGTGTTTTGTCTTGTTCTTTCTTTAAAAATGTTAAACTAAAAGACAAAAGCTATTTCGAGGGTGAACGCCGTTTGTTGCTAAGGGGGTAGAAATACACATTTTTATACATGTCAACCAGGCCAATAGGTATTTTCAAGAGTATCAAATAGATAGTTTTAGCTTCGTCTCAGTGTAGCACCAACCTCCGTCCAGTAGAGACTTCTGCTTCTGGTTTGGGTTCGACGTGCGGCATGAGGAAGCGCATGGCGTGGTGGTAGGGCCAGCGCGTGCGGCCGCCGTGCGTACGCTGCAGCTTAATGAAAGAGTCGCGCAGCGACCGCCACCGCTTCTTGCACTCAGATTCTATACGTAAATAATCACGGAAAACACGTAAAAAAACGCGCAATAGTAAAAGATAATATACTTAGTGAGAGAGTATATTGAATCTCGAGTGCACAAGAATAAATTCAGGGATATTTTTGCACACACGATCATCTGCGGTGCTATTCACAATCATTCGGAAATGTTTCCGATCGGAAACCATAAATATTTCAAAGTCAAATTGTCCGAATCTCAGTCTACTTTAATAAATAATTTAAAAAATAGAGAATAGGAATAGGGAATCGAGTATAAACACGATCGGAAGAAAAAGTCACGTTTAAAAGCTTATGAAAACGGACTGAGATTCGAAAAATTTGAGTTGAAAATTATAGGAATCTGAACGGAAACGTTTCCAAATAATTGTGGATATCTATGCTGATCCCAAACTATGGAGAGCTTGTACTATGGCTGCCAGAGACTGATATACATAAATTACATAGATACATATTTAGTTTCGAACTACCTAGCTGTTACCCGCGACTTCGTTCGTGTTTATTTAGAAAATAGTATTCAAAAAGTAGGTATATACTGTAACTAAATATCAAATTTCATCAAGATCCGTTCTCCCGTTTAGCCGTAAAGGCCTAAAAACAGACAGACAGACAGACAAGAGTTACTTCCGATTTTATAAAAAGTAAGTAAGGATAAGGATACTTACATAGGTAGGTACTAAATACATATTAACAACTAGACACAGAATCGGACCTACACAAATGTTCATCACAAAACATGAAAGTTTGCCCTAAGTGGGAATCGAACCCACACCTCCAAGCTCAGAAGTAAGGTTCACCACCAACTGAGCCACCGAGGACGTCTCAGAATAGGAATACCTACTCAGGTGCCTAAATTTTCTGTGCTAATTCAATAAGTCTAAATGACTTTTGTACTTACTCAAGTATAAGTCGGTAATTCTCATGACATTTCCAATTAGAAAGAATGCGAAGATAATTTTGAAAAACTATTTAGGTAAAAAAAATACTTAGGCGATAACTGGATCCTTGAGTATCTGAGAGTTCAACTGAAAACAGTGTTTGAAGCTCGCACAAGACCACTAAGAGAAAAAGAGGCTTGCATCCAACAGTAGGTCAAGACGAGGTTAGTGGAGATTATAAAGGGTTTGGCCGTACTTTTCTAACCTACTGAGAAAAACTTTTGCATCTTACCGGTAACATGCAGAGCTACATTGACTTCTCTCCACGCCTCATCTCTGAGCTTCGTTTTGTTAAAACCACTAACAGACTTGTCGTAAAGTATTGGACGTTTTTCTACTTCTTTGATCAAGTCCAGTTCGTTCATTTTCGGTAACGGCTTTTCGGCTTTTCTTCTCTTAGACAGACTGGCTGAACTTTGCGCCGTTTTCAATAAGTTTTGAATTTAGTTAGCGCGGGAAATAAATTTATTTTGTTCAAGTTTACAAGTTACTCCACACACGGTTAAATTACTCCACAACTTAAGGCTACCGGTAACTTTAGTCTCAGCTGTAACTTAATTAGTCTTATATCCACAGAAGAACACTGGCGAACTAGACGCGAATTTATTGCCGATTGTTTTGTTTTACATACATTGTGTTGGATAACGAGTTTTAATAGTATTTTTGATGAGCGAGGGTGCGTTACTCGCTATTCGGTGGGTTCAGAGAGTACTGGGGCTGAGGCCAAGCAGGGGTCGATGCCGCGCGGGCCGCACGGCGCGCGCGTATCGAGCGGCGCGCCCGGCGCGGCGCGGCAACGCAATACCGCAGCCGAGCAACCCACTCCACAATCACCCTTACTCTACACAGCACAAAGACGAATACAGCTTGCACGTCGCTAACAAGATAAACTCGACATACAGTAAACACGGGGGAGTTTTGTAAGTACCTACCAACCTACTGACTACTAGATAGGAATTAGAATGAATTGACAAGCATTGTCAGAGGAAAAGTAGTAACTTTTCCTTTGGCAATGTATAAAAATATGAATAAGAAAGACACTAAGAATATCTAAGCAATACTTCCAAGTATGGAAGTATCTTCTTAGATTAAGATTTACTGCAATACGCATAAGTAAACAATAAGTATACGATTCCTGAAGACAGTCAAGGGACGCACTTATTTGTTAATTTGTGAATATTTATATTAGTTTTTAATATCATCAACTGCTACTGAACCCGGTGTATGACGACAGGCTCTTTGGGACTGAATATCGTACGGCGAAATGCAGTGTTCTAAAACACCTCTGCCAAGCCCCTAGGAAAGGCGTGACGATATGTTATGTTCTCTATCTACCTTCGAGAAATCAGTACCTATCTAGTTTTAGCGATGAGGTGAATAATTAAAATTTCAGTGGAATTTATTTAGACTAATTTATTTACCTGAAAGCCGAAGATAAAAACACATTGATTACAAACTTAATAATATACTCATTAACAATGATCGTCTTAAATAAAAAATAATCAAAATGAAAATGAGAATTAACCTGGTCCTAATTAACACAATTCTCAAGAAATCATTGTATTTCTATCAGCTTTACGACCGACACACAGACAGGCAACTTCATACAAAGTATATTTTAAAGAAAGGTCTAGAATTTTAGAATTACTCTCAGTGTAGCACCAACCTCCGCCGTGAAGAGACGTGTCAGCACTGTCGGCTTCATTTTCTTATAGTGCAAGTACTATAGATTTATTTAGCTAACATAAGTATTAAAAACATAGACATGAATTACGAAATTAACGATTTATTATTTAATAGTACATATTTTGAAACTATAAAAATAATAATCATTTTATCAATAAAATATATGGCTAATAATAAGTATATCTAATTCCGATTAACGTGTTGGAATGTTGTCATTAATATCTTTATTTAGGTTTTGGAGTGTTATGCCAAATCCGAACGGAAACTTTTCTGGATTGTTGAGAATACCTATATTCATTCAATACCTATAATCATTCGAAAAGTTTCCGTTCGGATTCTTAAAATTTGAAATTCAAATTATTCGTATCTCAGTCCGAATTCATAAGTTTTTAAACGTGATTCATTAATCCGATCGGATCTAAACTGGGTACCTTATTCCAAAACTTATGTAAGATTGAGATTGGAACAATTTGAGTTTGAAATTGTGGGATCCGATCGGAAACGATTTCGAATGATTGTGAATAACACCGCTGTTCTACAAAGAATACATCCAACCTAATTTATTCATTCAGACCGGGGACGTTACAATGAGCAAAGATCTTTGGACTGATGCATGAGCTTTATATGCCTAGCTAATGAATGTTTTTCAAAAAATTTATCACCGCACATAAAGCATTCTACTCTTTTAGGTCCGTGATACAGTAGATGTACTCGAAGTGACGCCATTTGATTAAACTTTTTGTCGCATATTTCACACTGAAATACTTGCAGGCGGCAGCTGGCGGTGCGTTTGTGACGTCGAAATTCGCACTCCCTGTAAAACCTCTTTAGGCAAATGTTGCAGTATAGGCTGATCATATGCTTATCCCAAATATGGTTCACGATCGCGGACCTAGAAGAAAATGCCAGACTGCAGTGGTCACAGCGGAAAGCATCCTTAGGCTGCGTATGAGTGTGGATGTGTTGTAGCAGTCTACTCTTAAGAGGAAACTCTTTGGCACAGTAATCACATTCATACATTTTCTGGTCTTTTTTATCCAAGTGAGTAATAATGTAATGATCTTCCAAATGTTTAGGGGTCCGGAAAGCCATGTTGCAAATCGAACACTTCTTGCAGCCTTCAGATTTGTGTTGTTTCAGTTGAAGAGAAGTAGAGAAAGACCTTTTGCATGTTTGACAAGTAATGCCCAAGTGTTTGTTAGTTATGTGCTTTCTCAAATCAGATTTTTCATTGAATATCGAAACGCAATGATCACATTCAAAAATCTTGTCAGCCCGTTTGGGTCTGTGGATTCTATTTTTATGTTTTTTTAAATTATAGTTGTATAGGAATCGCGCTCCGCATATGTCACATTCAAACCTGGTAATTTTGAGATGTACCCCTTGAAGGTGTGATTTAAGATTAATAACAGAAACCTGTTTATTACAGATTTCGCATTTGACCTTAGGCTTAGGACCAGGGTTCAAATGCATGTTCTTCATGTGCATTACTAGATAGGGTTTGGCCTCGAACTTGCTACTGCAGTGATCACATTCAAATTTTTCTTTAATTCCGCCGCCGTGGATTCTTGCGAAGTGCTTGCGGGCCACGTCTTTACATGAAAATGTTCTGTCGCATTCAGTGCACGATACTTTGTAGCCCTGATGTAGCCGGTTATGTCTGTACAGCGCAGCCGGGTCGTTGAATGCTTTCGGGCAGATTTCACACCGATATGGTTTCAGGTTTATGTGTATGAGGAGGTGCCGCTTGCTAGCCGACGGATCGCTGAAGCTCTTCCCGCACTTCTTGCATTCATAAGGCTTCTGGCCCGTGTGCACTCTAGTATGAAGCCTGAGATCTCCGATGCTATAAAAGGCTTTTTCGCATACTTGACACTGAAACTGTCTATCGCCAGTGTGTCTCAGTAGATGCAGTTTGAGTGCGCCCACTTGCGAGTACCTGCCTTTGCAAATGTGACAGAGGTAAGGTTTCAAGCCGGCATGTGCCATCATGTGCATTTTTAGGCAGGTTGATGCGGGTCTTGTATAGTCGCAAATCTTGCACTTAATCAGGCCTCCAACCTTTTCGGTATGATCATAGCGCAGGTGTGTCGTCAAATCGTCACCTTCTAAAAATGTTCGTGTACATAATGTACAAGGATAGTTGCCGTTCTCGTCCGGTTCAAGTTCCATTTTTATTTGGCTATCAACTTTTATTTTCATTTTGAATTTTTCTCCTTTGATCGATTTACCTCTTCCAGGCTTGCGTTTGTTCGTTTTATTACTTTTCTTTGTTCTATTTTTGGGTTGCTTAAATGTTGGAGAGGCTTTTAGTCTGGGTCCTAGTTTATTGTAGGGTTGCAGTTGGTTAGATTTAGATTCTGCTTTGGCTTCTTGCTTGATTTTGGGTGGTGAAGGGTTAGGAGGTTTGTAATTTGGATGTACCAACTTCCGATGGCCGTCCAAATCGTGTTTCTGGTAGTACCCGATACCACACTCACACACATGTGGGAATGGTTTGTGAAGTATGGAATGGAGTTCTAAAGTACTCTTTTCCACAAACCCCCATCCGCATGTTACACATTCGTAATTCTTTTTGATTATATTGTTCATATTATTCTGAGATGTTGATCTAAAAAATAAATAAGTGTATTTATCTATATATGTACATTGCAAATTAGGTATTTTTTTATTTTAGAAAAATTAGAAAAAAAGCTAATTATTTATAGAAGAATGTCAATTTTATTTTATTTTTTACATTACAGGTCAACCAACGACCTTACAATAACAGAATAGTAAATTTACTATAAAGTCATTTATAGGGAGACACTTCTAAGAAATATAATAGAAAAAAGGAATTAAAGCAATATATGTAGGTACTTAAGTTACAACCAAGTTATATCAAAATTAGACAATCAATTAGTTTTAGAAAATATTTAACTAAGATGTTTGTTTGAAAATGGCCAAATGGCGAATAGTTTGTTGGAAAAGTACTTACATTTCTTTCTGGAAGTATTTCTTTTGATGAATCCTCAGTTTCCCTTTATCCGGGAAAATACTTGTGCAAAAGTCGCATTTGAATATTTTTACTTTAAGCAAGCGAACGCAGGAACTTTTCATCTGGAACCAAAATGGATAATTGGCATAAATTTATTTTAGCAAAATACTTTCATTAAATTGCCATCAGCACTTTTCTAAACGAAACGGAGGAGCTTTACCAGTCGACTTATTAAAATTAAAAATAATTTATTTCGGAACCAGTCCATAGTCGTGCACATAATCATATTTTATCATAAATAATCAAAATTAAAATTGAAATCAAATCCATAAACACAAAATTAATGTCACATCAAATCAAAATTAAAATCACTAAATTGAATAAAAATCAGTCCATTCAATAAAAATCAGTCCAGTCAATCAAATAAAATCAATAAAAATAGTAAAATAAAATAAAAATGGAACAAAACAAAATTATAATCTTAGCGCAGTCTAAATTTAGGTTTGGATCCAGAGTGCTCAACGTGCAGCCTAGTCCAGTGCTGCATTATTGGGCAGTCTAGATCCATCCTAGAGGCAAACAGCTGGAGGTAACTTATATTTTTATTGAAATGGGTATACCCCGAAGTTGGTCCCGTTTAAATTTGAAAGAAAATCATACCCAGTAGAAAAACCGGGGATGATTGATTGTTCACTCACTGCTTGTAATGTGTGACCACGCATAACTTTTTATGTAGTCTAATTTTACTAATATTTTTTTAGATAGGGTATACCTCGAACTTGGGTCCCATATAAATTAAAAAAAAAATCATACCCTGGGGTGGTAAGGTGGGAAAATAAATTTTATTGTTGACTTTAGACCTCTGTTTCTGTCGGTAGCTATTTTAGAAGCAATAAAAAATTAAGCATGTAGTAATCAGTAGATTATATAGCCACAAAAAAGTGTTAAATAAAAAGTTAAAAAAAATAATTAACCAACGAAAAATTTAAGGTTAAAAATAATAATTTAACCTTAATAACTAAGTTATTAAACAAGCAAAATAATTAATTAGGTAAAGCGTAATGCGTGGCGGCGGCGTAAGTATACCTAAGTTTGGCGCCGACTTAAAATTACTTTTGTAAATTTATATTAGATTATTACGAACTTAAGAGACTAACTTCGCGTTGGCTTAAGGTATTCTATAAGAAAGTACACGCACAATGGCCCAATCAAGTGGCTGAGTGCGGAAAATGCCCCGTCAAACAAACAAACAAACAAACAAAGGTATTCTATAGCCATTTCGCCTAGAAGAAGAAGACGAGCGAAGAGAGCGAGTAATGATACTGACGAGCCTCTAAAGTTATCTACAGAGTGACAAAGTGCAATTTCATTTTATTAATGACTTTTGCACTTCTGTAATCATTCTTAAATAACTAAGAATTTCCCTTGTATTATGGATTAATTTAACAGCTAATGATGTAGACAACCTCCCTACATAATGGAATTTTTGATTTGCTTTGTCTACCTATTGAATAAATCAGTCAAAAGTAAAAATGCGGATATTTTTCATAGCTCTATTTTAGTTTTTTGTGGGCGGAGATATTGTTAATTTAATTGTACACGCTAAATTTCATAATCTGACAAATGGTTTTCAAGAAATTTGAGAAGCGCGTTTGTATGGAAATTTCAGAGCGTCGCGGCCCTCTTAATTACTATGGTTAATTTTTTTTTTGTTTTTAAGTTGTTAAGGTTAAAATTTTTGTTAAAAAGTTTTATTATACGTCAAGGCACTTTTTAGACAAGCGATCATACTATTGTTCGGCGGGAAATTGTCCCTTCCGACGGAAACAACGTACATTCAAAATTATGGTGTACATTGTACTGCAGACTAGTCGACCGTAGAGTTTTGATAGCTCGCATAAATAGTATGTTTTGTGTCTAGAATTTATTTTTAAACTATTTCATGAAAATACTTACATATTCTAGTTGTAGGGTGTGAATTTGGATGTGTTTGTTGAGTTCAGACTGGCCATGAGGATACTTTTGTCGGTTGTCATTTTGATCAATTGTGTTCTTGTGAATTTCATCTCTGTTGTTTATTTCATGATTATTGGTTCGGTTGGTTTCATTTTCAGTTATTATGCTTGTTTTGTTTTCATCCGATTCGTTTGTTTCATTTTCAACAATTTTATTTGTTTCATTTTTATCCATCTTATTTGTTTCGTTTTTGTAAATTCTGTTTGTTTCATTGTCATTGATCTTGTTTGGTTCATTATTATTATTTCTTATTTCATTCTCATCTAATTTGTTAGTTTCGTTTTCATCCACCTTATTTGTTTTATTTTCTTTCAATTCTTTTATTTCATTTTTATCGTATTTGTTAGTGTCATTTTCAACCATCTGGTTTGTTTCATTGTTGTCAAATTTGTGAGTTTGATTTTTCTCCATGATGTTTGTTTCATTTTCATTTATCTTGTTTGTTTCAATTTCATCTAATTTATTTGTTTCATAATTACCCACTTTGTTTGTATCATTATCATTAAGTTCGTTTGTTTCATTTCTAACAATGATGTTTGTTTGGTGTTCATGGGTTTTGTTTTCTTCCATCTTTTTTGATTCATAATTATTAAATTTGTTAGTTTCATTTTTACACATGATATTTGATTCATTTTCTTCTACTTTGTTTGTTTCATTTTGATCCATCTTGTTTGTTTCATTCTCATCTAATTTGTTTGTTTTATTACTATCCACCTTGTTTGTTACATTATCTTTCAATTCGTTTGTTTTATTTTCATCTATTTTGTTTGATTCATTTTCATCCATCGTGTTTGTTTCATAATTATTCAATTCATTTCCATCAATTTTGTTTGTATCATTATCATCAACCTTGTTTGTTGTATTTTCATTAGTATTGTTATCATAAAACTGTCTCATTTCATTTTCATTTATGTTATTTATACCATTTTCATAAATTTTGTTAGTTTCGTTGTTATCAATATTGTTACTTTCATTTTCACCAACTTTGTTCTTTTCATTCTTATCAATGGCAATATCTGCTTCCTGGAATCAATAGTAACTTTAATTATAGAAACTAATTTTAGCTATGAAAAATGTACTACAAAACTTTTGTTTGTTTTATTATACTTACATTTTTTGACAGCAGGACGCACCTGTCTATATGTTTGTCAAGATCTGATTGATATTCTAACTTGGTCTCATTTACATTCATAATTTTAATTTCCTTAAAATGCTTCTTTTCGTGTGTTTTTAGCTTAGCTGCATCCAGAAAGTAACTTGAGCAAGAGTCACATTTAAATATTTCTACTTGATTCAATTGTACACAGCAGCTTTGAATCTGAAACCATGACGAAACAATAATTTTATTATTGTTTGGCAAATTTTTGTATAACTTTTACTAGCTGCCCAGTGGTGTTATCTGCGATTATAAAGTACTCTTTGTTAGGAAAATTTAAGCTTTCTTCGTTCATCTAAATTCGTCAATCCATTTGATCCCTAAGAAGTAACTAACTAACACTGTACTTAGAGAGTTTCACATTTATAATATAAGTATGAAGGAGTATTAATTAATGGCTAACATGACATTTGAGATACTTGGAACATCACAACAGAAACGTAAGGCGAAATGCACATGACTTGCTGAAATTGTACACCCTTTGCTTGCCAAGTATGATAATCCACCAAACAATGAGCTGTAAGACCACACAGAAGCAATTTTTATCATAGGTCTAGTTTTATTTAACAGTATTAACAATATGACTCACATGGTCTAGTTGTAGGATGTGCCATTGCCAGTGTTTATCAAATTCAACTTGTGAAAGAAACTTTTTGTTACATAAGGTACACAAATATTTATAGCTGGTTTCATTTTCGTCCATTTTGTCCTCTTCATTGTCATATATGTTGGCTTCCTAGAAACAAGACATTCAAAATAAGCAAGACTTAGGCAGCATTTCCACCAAAGATGGAAGTTTCTTAAGACATTTGTAGTATATTTCTGATGTTGTCTTTAATCAGCGGTGCTTTTCACAATCATTCGGAAATGTTTCCAATCGGATCCTAGTAATTTCTAACTCAAATTGTTCGAATCTCAGTCTACTTTCATATATTTTGGGATAGGGAATGAAGCATAAATCCGATCGGAAGAATTAATCATGTTTAAAAACTTATGAATATATACTGAGATTCGAATAATTTAGGTTTAAATATTTTTTAATCCAATCGGAAACATTTCCGAATGGTTGTGAATAGCCCTGCTGAAGTCAAAAATTTGCCCAAATTAAAAAAGAATGATAGATGGCCCTTCAATAAAATACAATATTTCTTTCATAAGTACCTTCTACAAGGATAAATTCAGTGTATAAATAAATTACTACAAGGATAAATTTACACAGCAGTGTTCCTACGGGTGAACTTTTTGGTTGCACACCATTTAATTTACTTGCATATTTTTGGTGATATTTAAGACTATGTATGTAGTCTTAAACTGAATGAAACAATTTGAATGAGAGCTGCCTATACTCGCATACTTACAGGGGTGTGTCTTTCCATATGTTTCTCAAGATCAAATTGTGAAGTAAATGTCTCGTAGCATGAAGAGCATGTATACTCTTGGTTCAATTCTTCTACATCTATCTTTCTCCTTTTTTGATTTCCATCCACTATGGTGTCTGTTTCTAAAATAATCAATGTTAAGTTACTGTCTGTACTCTATGGATAAAAAGTATGTGTTGATCTAGGGTATAAGCTAAACTTTTAGGTTTATAATAACTAGGATGATTCATTAAAATGGTGTTCAACTATTAAGTGGTTCCTCATGGTCAAACATTTTAAATTTATACTTTACTAGTTGTGCCTTGCCAAGTTACCTGCGGTTAAAAAGTAACCTATGCATTATTCCAATCTATTTCTATGCCTAATTATATTCAGATCCAATTAGCCATTATAGCATGATTCAGTAACAAACAACCATCCATCTCTACTTTCATGTTTATGGTATTTATAAAGATATAGATTAAGAATATCTGGACATGTTTAAAGGATATTTACAAATTGAAAGAATACATAAATATAATGTTATGCTAATTAAAATACCAAACCAATTTCTTCCCTTGCAATACTCGTAATAGGGTTTGAGGATTTAACAGAATTGTGACTCCTAGCTAATGTCACCAGTTTTTTTTGCTTCTTACAGCCCTCATGCGTAGTATTTAGTTAAATGTGTGAGCTATCAAAAGCACTTCGAGAAAACCCAAAAAGTGTGAATGTGAAAGATATTATTTCAGATTTGGTAAAAGGGTTTTCTAAGTCTCCAAAACTCAACAAGACTTCTCGCCATGAGTTTGTACGGTATAATAAGTCCATAATATAATTATTAACTGCTTCTTTTTCTTAAGCAGGGCAGCCTAGTCTAACCAATCAAGTGATAACCAATCAAGGAATAGGTTTGTAAACTTATGTAACTTGCTTCTTTTAATCTTGTTTTGCTGTTCCGTGTGAGCCCGCAACAGTTCTTTCTGTCGCTGCAAATTGGCGACATTGTATTTGAAGATGCGGCTTTCGGGGATCCACTCATCCCACCTGAAAACCACCACATATTCATGAGTAACGAGTATTATACTAGTAAAAACTTTTTAGTTTTTAGCTGAATGCTTACTTTTTGCTCCAGCCAGCATAATGTATCAGGTAGCGCCTGTGTTCATCTTCTACAATTTTGCTTCCAAGACATTTTGCTTTGTATATGAGACGACCATAAAAACACAGTACATTTTCACCTAGAAGAGAAAAATAAGGTTATTTAGTTTATTACGGAAACGAACGAATCGAAATAGTTAAAAAAATTAGCGATTAATGACGATATTGAGATTAATTACAATAAATTTTAAATACCATTTGCAAACTGTGACATGTTTACATTTTTGCGATCCGGTGCAAAACTGCAAACAAGCGCAAAGCGAAAGGACTACTAGCCGTCCCTATTTACCTATTTTGTTTAACGTAAATAAAGATCATAAAATTAAAAAAAAACTTCACGGATAAAAAATTGTTCGTTCACCACAGTCATATATAAAAGACAAGTTGTCACCTGCGGTTTCACCCGCGGTTAAAAAGTATCATAAATGTGCTATTCTAGACTATAATCTATCTCTGTGTCAAATTTCATCCAGATCTGTTCAGCCGTTCTGGCGTGAAAGAGTAACAAACATCCATCCATCCATACATACAAACTTTCGCGTTAATAATATTAGTAGGAGTAGGAAATAGGCAGTAGGTTAACATCTTTAAATCTAGGGTTACGGATGCAGAAGCTGAATGGTGTTGCCATATCAATTACGATAAGTTTGATGATGCAAAATTCTTGATTTTAATCTTATTGTCAAATAATACGGCTACAAAGAAACGGTTACAATCTATTGTATCAATATTGATTTTTTCTTACGCTTTAATCGACATTTTAATGTAGTTTTTTTGCTTATAACTCTACTCTTGAGAGGTGTAAGAAGATTGTAAAAGTACCATAAATAATATTTTTTAAATAGGACTAGCTGCACCCCGCGGTTTCACTCGCGGTTCATAAGTATTCTATGTGCTATTCTAGGCTATAACCTATCTCTGTTCCAAATTTCATCCAGATCTGTTCAACCGTTCTGGCGTGAAGGAGTAACAAACATCCATCCATCCATTCTTATAAACTTTCGCGTTTATAATATTAATAATAAAGAGAAGTAGGAAATACTAATGCCATTTGTTTTTGCTATTTCCACGTAATACCAACATAAATGGCGCTGTACATGCATCCTTGCCGAGTTGTATATAGAGCTCATTATGTCGTGTAACATATGAAAAAGCGTGAGGTTTTGTCGAATTGTTTCTATGGGTATATTGTTGCTAGTAACAAGAACTAGTGTACAGACATTGTCTTTTATTAATACAATATTAGCTATTGTCCGCGACTTTGTTCGCGTGGACATAAAATGGCATGGCCTGTACTTACAACACCAAAGCACTATTGCCTATTGCCATATCTTGACTATTGTTTTTTTTTACAAATTTACTTCAAAAGTTTTATTTTTCTCAGGTTTTTCCATTGCTAGACAGGGACCCTATTCGGAGATTTGAGATTCTCATCTCACCTTTTTTCGTCCTTGTTGCTCTCATTTAAAACGTCATAGGTGTGAGAGTGACCAAGATAAAATCTCATCTCATCTCACGCGCAGGAATAGCCCCCCAGATCCCTTCCCTATTTTCTCACACGTATCCCTATTTTCCATCAAGCTAGCTAGCTCAATCTATGTGAACATTTTATGATGCCATTGTACTGACGCATTTTTTTTGTTAGATTTCACGCCTTTCCCTCGAAGGGGCTAGCAGAGGTGTAATACAACACCCATACTTCTCTGAACGATATTCCGTCTCAAATGTGACAGGGGGCAATACAATGGAGAGGTGGTACGAAAACCTAAAAATGGTCCGCATAAATTAGGTTCTGCACACAATTCACCGTAGTCACAAACAAACGCAACCACTCGTAACAGTGATAATTATTCTTGTCTCGTTCTCGCTATGGTCTTTGGCATGTCTCCCTTTTTTTTTGTTGATATAAGGTCAACTGGTATAAATGCGTCAGTCAATTGCATCTTTCGAGAATTACTGACAAACACTTCACAAATTAGGCGCCACCTACATCTTTTTATATCTTTATTCACAATAATCTGTATTATTTTTCGTTAGTTACCGTAATTGTAAAGGGTTTGTCAGTAATTATCGAATTGCCCCACAGATGCATTTGTAGCAGTTGACTCGACTCGATAAAATAATACTGTCAACGGAGCTGTGTAGTCTCCTTTTGCTTGTAGTTATAGTTATATTGGTTCCATGCGCTGTGTACTAGACATTAGATTCGTGCTACTTCTTCCTTATTTTATTTCGATGGTATTTATTAATCTCTTGATGATGGGTGATGATGAATAAAATAATCCCTCCCCTTTCCCCATTTCAATAAAGCAGTCATCCATCCATCCATCAGCCATAGGACGTCCACTGCTGGACATAGGCCTCCCCCATAGATCTCCAATAAGACCGGTTGGTAGCGGCCTGCATCCACCGCGATTCTGCGGTCTTAACAAGGTCATCTGTCCACCTTGTGGGTGGACGTCCTACGCTGCGCTTGCCGGAACGTGGTCTCCATTCGAGGACCTTTCGACCCCATCGGTCATCAGTCCTTCGTGCTATGTGCCCTGCCCACTGCTATTTCAACTTGTCAATCCGCTGGGCTTTGTCGGTAACTTTGGTTCGTCTACGGATCTCCTCATTCCTGATTCGATCTCGCAGAGAGACTCCGAGCATAGCCCTCTCCATAGCTCGTTGGGCTACTAGGAGCTTATAAATAAGGCCCATAGTAAGAGACCACGTTTCAGTGCCATAAGTCATCACTAGTAACACACACTGGTCGAACACTTTCGACTTGAGGCACTGAGGTATGTCGGACGAGAAGATGCTACGCAATTTTCCGAACGCTGCCCAGCCGAGTTGGATTCGGCGATTGACCTCTTTTTTGAAGTTGGACCTACCTAACTGGACTACTTGTCCTAGGTAGACGTACGCGTCAACAACTTCAAGAACCGAGCTCTCAACAGAAATTGGAGTGATAAATAAAGCAGTGAAACTTATAAGTCGAGTTTGCCAGAGAACAAGAAAAGTGGCGTTTTCTAATAGTAATTGTTTCGGCATTGGCCACACTAATGCACGAACCAACGGTGGGCGAAGCCTTTGTCGCGATCGGCCCCCGAATGTATGCTGGCCACACACACACTCGGAGACCGTCGCGATCCGTTTAGATAGATTTATAACTTTGCGTTGTATACTCGTGGGGAAATAAAAAATGAATTGTAGTAATTGGGCGTGTGTCTAGCTTACCATTAAGTCCGATGTCTGTGAGGACCTTCATTCCCCTTGCTCTCTGCTCCTTTACTAATTCTGCTTCGCAATGAATTGATGACGTTTGATGATTGATGACTGACGATGTTTTGGTAGAGATTGGAATCGCTGTGCAATCTGTAAAAAGTTGGGACCGGTGACACCACGGTATGTGGTGCCACCGGTAACGGGATTCACTCAAGGTGTTAGCCGAGCAGTGAATCCCAAGTATTAGGCTAGAGGTTGTTGAGTCATCTCACACATATAAGCTAAACTGAATCATGCCTCATCAGGCAGTCTACAACATCAGCTTACCAGTGCCTCATCAGGCTGCACGAAGTCCGCCTACTATTGCCTCATCAGGCAGTACATACTGATACTCTGCCTACCCGTGCCCCGTCAGGCAGTATCAGTTCCGAGTTCCGTTGCCTCATCAGGCAGTATATCCGTTCCGACTCCGATTGCCTCATCAGGCAGTACATACTGATATTCCGCCTACCCATGCCTCATCAGGCCTTATACCAGTTCCGATTCCGATTGCCTCATCAGGCAGTACATACTGATATTCCGCATACCCATGCCTCATCAGGCCTTATATCAGTTCCGACTCCGATTGCCTTATCAGGCAGTATATACTGATATTCCGCATACCCATGCCTCATCAGGCCTTATATCAGTTCCGACTCCGATTGCCTCATCAGGCAGTACATACTGATATTCCGCATACCCATGCCTCATCAGGCCTTATATCAGTTCCGACTCCTAGTATCCTAAATAGGTAACGTAATGCTAGGTGAAACTGGGCTTCATGGCCTTGTTACCATGTGCCGCAAAACATAATATAAAAGGTATTCAGATACGAAAAGAGGGTAGTCATGATACAGATAAGTTATCTTTCTAGTTCAGTAATTGCAAGTAAAACACTTAGCCTAGGTACTTAACATTCTTCCGGTGATCCAGGCTCCCTCAGGATACAGATGCATAAATAATTTAACTGGCTTAGCATTACACTGACTCTGGCGACGTCCGCCATATTTGAGTAATAACGACCGTACTACCGAGACAGAGAACGAAAAATGACTCACTTGGTTGCGCACACTAGCCCTCTCTCCAATCTCTCTGTGTTGCCATCTTCAACTTGTCTATGGTATCGCGAAACGTCGCGACAGCCTTAGAATGTTTACGGCGCAGCCAAGTATTGGCTATCAAATGTTCCCAGAAACTGAAAAGGTGGCGTCGTAACTTTGTATTTTTTTCTCAACTTGTGATGCTTCGAGTAATAAACTGCATTATTGCCCTGTATCGGTTCGCCAATGTGCACGAGTGTGGGTAAATAATTCGAGGAATGTATTCCTCCAATAAGAATAGGAACGCGAATTTCGAGTGCTCTACAAAACTCCACTAAAAGTGTCCACTGCTTTAATAAATAAAAAATAAATAAATAAGTAATTAAAAAAGTATTTAATAAAAACAAAACAAATTACAAATTAATGCGTGGTGCACACACATCAAGCCAACGAACGCCAACGCACGGGCAGCCAATTATATTATTTAAATAAATTAAATTTTAAATAAACTACCTAAAAGAAAAATAAAAATGAAATGACTTTGCTGAAATGGGAAAAGGGAGTACTTAGTACATTTTCAAAATTTTCACCATCTCGTCATCATCTTCTTCATAATTATTGACAAGCAAACGAATGTTAGGGTAGTATGACTTTAGAAGATATAGCTTGCCCTTAAAAAAAGGCGACAGTTTTGAGCTATCAAGTCGAACAACTGCTGTCACTGTGAGTGTCAACACTGGGCAAACTGTCGGACTGTCAAACGGCGACGGAATTCACAGAATAATTATGGATGGAGTAGGCAAAGAGTATGGAGTTTGTGGCTTTGTGTGTAGTCGGCCAGTGTTATAATATTTTAATAAGAAATAGGTAAATCGTTTTCTCTGTAATTAATGTTAGGATTTCGCTAATTCTTTTGAAATTTCTGACAAGATCACCATCATTAGATACTAGGTAAAATGAAGGGGACATTTGTTATTCTATCATCTTAATAGCCACAGTAGACTCCGTTATTAGTCTTATTACTTAATAACTATTAATAATTGTGATTTCATTACGTAGGGCCCTTACTTAATGAAATCCACTGTCATACACTAAATACTTACTAGGTTATATAGGAAGGAAGTTCATTCCTATCGCAGATTTCTGAAGTTCGTCACAAAAGATCGCCTCAGTTTCTCGCAGATACCGCGGTAGCGGCAATATTCCTTTATAAAATATTGCTTAGTATTTCTGTCTTTATTATTTATCTTTAGGCTGCAGCGCCGCATAACCCCATAATATACTTAATATTATTTATTCAGTACTTCAGTAATTCAGCTTTTGATCTTATTAGATGACTTTGCAGTTTCTCTGGCTTTCGTATTATAATATCAGTACATTCGCCTGTGTATTAATTTGGACCATTCTCATCTTTACATAAACATATCAACCTTTGAATAGGCTAAGATAAAACTAGAATAGATAAGAATAAGACAGTAATTAAGAAACCTATTGTGAATGCAATAAAAAGTGAGTACTGTGATGTATTTTGTGTAGGGTATAAGTAATGATTGTAATGTTACTTAGTATTTTATAACAAACTGTTTAACAAGTATGTTTCACAAGGCTGTCAAGGCCTACTAGGCAAACACTATAGACTTATAGAGGAAGATCTTACACTCGATTGGATGATGATATCAAAATAATTGCAGGTCCACAATGGAAATAGAAATAGCTCAGAACAGATAGAGATAGCAAACCTCGTAGGCGGCCTTCACCTGAGTGGCGTTCCTGAAACACATACCTTGACTAGTTTAAATAAAAACTGATATTTAATTATTAAGAAATGAGGTTCAGCTAAGGCTATAAATAATTTATAAAAAACTTAAAAAATGAAGCATACTTGCTCAAGTACTTACTACACATAAAATCACAAGGTCTTCATAACACAATGTCTGTTAAATAATATTTAAAACAATACAACTGAATACTATATTTATTATCTGATTACTGTGGTACACCACACTTACCTACAACCTTCCCTTATCAATGATGAACATTTTCCCATTTTGAACTCTAAATATGCTAGAGTATAACTTTGAAATTCAATTAACAAGAATATAGGAGTAGAGACATAAATATTAAACTATATAAACATTGCTACTATAAATATTTAATTGCTTTTCAGTCTGCTCAGCTGATAAGGAACTTGTGAAGTTGCTTTTGTGTTATGCTGAAAATGGCTGCTCAGGTAAACAAATAAAAAATATTAAGTATATAAAACCAATTATAACACAACATTTAACTTGTATAAAAAAAGTAAAAAATAATAATTAAAAAACTTTTTTAGTTAAATAATTGTAATAAGTACCTAAATACTAAGGTTTTAATGAAATTTATTAAGTAATTAGAAGTTTTTTTTCGAGGCATTTTTATTCCTCAATATTATTTCACAAATTGTAAGCTCAATACAAAATAAGATTTAAAATGAAAAGTAGGTAGATATTTGTGTGAAAATTAATACAAAGTTATTAATTTTCACACCAATATCTACTTATTTAACTAATAACTGAAATAATTTCAAAATAGCTCAATAGTCTACCTTTGTCCCGTAACTAACACATAAATCTTAAAGAAGTAACAAAGAACTTAAACTACCATTTCTTATAATAATTTTGTTCACCACTTACAGATAGAAACGATCATCAGCACCTACAAGACCCTATCTAAAATACCCTCCGTAGCAAGTGGTAGGCTGAACAATGCTGGTAACAAGGTGACGGCTACCTGGTCTGTGAGGAACCTGGATAGAGGAAAGAGTACCAAATACACAACAAGCTATACCCTGGATGATGGCCTGCGTGTCATAGGACAGAGCGAGTTTGGTGCTGATGTCAGCAATGAGTGAGTTGGATTTTATTGCACAAACATACATAAATATCGTCACACCTTTCCTCCAAGGGGGCTGGCAGAGGTGTAATGCAGCACCCACACTTCGCCGGACGAAATGTGACAGGGTTTGCGCCTGTCGTCATACACCGGGGTCTAGGCATGTAGCAGATGACATACAATACACACATAATTATGACACTACACAATGAACAAATTAGAGTTTGCCGTTGGCTGGATTTAAACCCGCTGACTCTGGCTTGAGAGGTGGGCCTCCTCCAACTAGGCTATCAGTGCAATACTTAAATACTTATATCCTATCTTATACCTTTAAATGAGCAATTCTTGTATATGTATATGTATATATAATTGGAATCTCGGAATCGGCTCCAACGATTTTCATACAATTTAGTATATAGGGGGTTTCGGGGGCGATAAATCGATCTAGCTAGAAATCATTTTTAGAAAATATCATTTTATTCGTGTTTTATCGATAATCAATCTCAACTGAAAAATATGACTCTTCCTGACATCTATTGGCGAATAATAATACTACTATTTTTTGTGAGCAACTAATTGCTTTAACGACACAACAGCAGATGGCGTTGTTAAGTAACACGAAGTCAATGAGTGTTTGCTTTGAGGTTAGACTAAAATCAATTGTTTATTATCCAAAAAAAACAATAAAAAAATAAAGAAATACCGAGCAAAGCTCGGCCATCCAGGTACTATGTACTTATATGTCTAGAAAGTTACATACTGTTTATGAATGAAGAGTGACATGTCAACTTTTTATACTAGTTTGCGTGACAGGAGGTACGTCGTACTTTTAATAGAGTTGTGTTAAATTTTTTTTATTTAGAACCTAACAGTTGACTGTTACTCTTATTGGCCTGTGCAATGTTTTTTCAGTCTATCTGGACATTTCATTTATCAAAACAAAGCTCTTATAGAGCGAAAGTTTGTGTGGCTGTATGTATGGGTGTGTGTGTGTGTTTTGTTCGTGTGCGTAACAACGCGAAGCGCAGCTAGTTTAGTAGGAAAGGGTTATAACTTATGAGTATAATTAATGTTTAATTATAAAACAGTATGGTATCTCAATAATTTTAGGGTACACCTACAAACCTCCAAACTTCAGTGTGAAGATTGTATCTCATGATGATTATATAACATATATATAACATATATATAACTAATATATATAACTAGTGGCTCTGTTAGCTGTAGACCTCGCGGCCGATGTCTGGCCTCCTCAACAGGTCACATTCCTCAACCAATTCTCGTGATATTTTGTGAGCAGAAATCTCCTGATATGATATCTGCAATTAAAAAAAAAAGACAGAAACTCACTCGGCAAAAAAACCTGTATAATTATCGAGCCTGCTCACAAAATTCACGAGAATCTGTTGAGGAGTCCGACCCATAGAGGAAGACAGAGATTAAGACAGAATTCAGACATACAAAAGCATTTTTGTCAAAGCTGAAGCATAGCCGCTTCGCTCGCTAACGCTCGCTCGATCGATGAAGCTAAGTAGGGTTTTATTATATTATATAACACAATAATAGATAATACACTAGATAAACAATATTTTATGACTACTTTTCTATTTTTCTCTTTTTTAATTTAGAAATACAGGGTTATAGGTAACTAACCAGAAACCTCTTAAGGGTCCATTGTACTCATCAATATGAACAACTTTTACTATGAAGCCAATCCTGTAATCGCAAAAAAAAAATCAGCTGTTCCATAAACAGTTTTTTTTTTCGAGATTTCGGTGTTCGCTCCATAGTAAAAGTTGTTCATATTGATGAGTACAATGAACCCTTATGAGGTTTTTGGTAAGTCACAAAATTATAAATAAGTATGTATTTCCATTTTCATACAATGTGAAATCTCTTGGATGTAGGCAAGTATAGGAGATAAAATTTTAAAACAGTAATAGTAAAATATACTTATGTTTAGGATTGTTTATTTTTCATTAATGTTTAAGAGTAGGGTCAAACTGGAGCAAATGCGTCTTTCGAGAATTACTGACAAATTAGGCAACTAACGCTAGTTGCAATAATCTTTTCCAGATTATTGCAACTAAATATTAAAAAAAGATTTAGGTGGCGCCTAATTTGTGAAGGGTTTGTCACTGACAACCCTTGCGTCTTTCGAGAATTACTGACAAATCGTCAGTAATTCTCGAAAGACGCAATTACCCCACAGACCCATTTGCCCCAGTTGACCTTATTTGTTTTATTCTTCCAGACTGCTGAGTGCAATATCTCCTAAAGAAACCTACAAGGCGATAATACGCGAGGAGAAAAACGGCAAAGATATCAAAAAGCAATACCTAGAGGTGTGGAGGAAAAGCACCCTTGCTCACTGCATAGACTTAACTGCTTTGGATTTGCATGGAGATGTCTATGCCGATTGTAAGTGTGCCTTTATGTGGTGCCAGTCTTTATCTATTGCGTAAAGTTAAATAGAGACAGCTATTGTTTCCAATTCGAATAATGTACCAATCACAAATTTGATAGGTCATAAAATTATAACCTGTACTTTTTAACTTAACATGCGAGAAAGGGATTGCAACAATTTAAGAGTGGTCTAACCTAAAGATAAAATTAAAGATACATTTATTAGACAATATTGTTGTCACATAAAATAAAATACGAGCTTCATGTTAATGCTTGAAGAGGCATGCAAAGTTTTTAGAGATGGCTAATTACAAAGAAGTTTAAAAATATAAGAAGTTTTCAAAGCCAACTGAATTCACTTAGTTTAGTTCAAAAATGATACAGCAAAATAGAAGTTAATAGTCTCTGCTTATATCATCATCTTAGGTCTTTAGACATCTTCACAGATGATTTAAGCTTGAATGCTAGATGCAAAAGAACACATATTTTTTTAAAATATTTTTAGCCGAGTTTGGAAACCTTGATTGGAATCAAGACGAGTCTAAAATAGTGTACGTGGCCGAGAAGAAACCGCCCAAGTTCGAGCCTTACATCAAGAGGAAGGGAGAGTCCAAGTCGAAATGTGACGAGTGCAGTACGGGCGATTCTGCGCCTAAGAAGGTAACTAATGTAAGATAATTTTAAAACAAATTTAAAAAAAGTTAAAACGCCAATGCACACAGCAACCATGTGAGGGATGGACGTGGATGGATGGTTGTCAGTGCTTAGAATGCCGAAATGTATGCAAAAAGTTAAAGAGATCCCGTCGCGGCGGCGGGCCCGCAAAAACTGTGGTGTCGTGAGTGGAATACAACAGTGATTCCGCAGCTGTGGCGGGCGCGAGCTAAAACCGCTCTCTAAGCTCTTAGTTCCTTGATGCGATGGGTACGCGGCAGTTCCAACAGCTACCTGCAGCTGTTCGCCTCGCGGATGGACCTAGATTGCCCAATAATGCAACACTGGACAAGTGTACATATTGAGCATTCTGGGTCCAAGCCGAAGTTTAGATTAAGGTGACATGATTTTGGTATTTTTTATTTATTTTTCCCAAATTATTTTAAAATTTTGTGTAAAATGTAATTTTTCTGTTTAGTGTTTGTCTAATGAATCTAGTAAATTTTGCTAACGGTTTGACATCTTTAATTATTTTGTATTGTTTATTATTTTTTTAATCAATTATGTACTATCTAACTTAATATGGACTTATGGTCTGAAATAAAGAATTTATTATTATTATTATTTGGCGTAAAACACACTGCACCGGAAACCTCTCCGGTGTGCGGCGATGCGGATTTTAGCTTTGACTCCAAAACCACGAGTACGTAAATGTTGTTTATTTTGAGATATTTTAACTGATGGTATCACTGAACCGCACGGTCAGTTCTGTGATGGGTGACCGCCGTTGGCATTTATAACTGAGCGTTACCGTTGCTCGGATGACACGTTAAATTGTAGGCCCGGTTGTTTGTTCTATAACAACCATCGTCAAGCCATGTCAGAGGCCTTCGGGCGGCCTAGAAACTCTGATATCAGGGCCAGCCACTGGGCCTATACGAACTAGCTTGCTTTTTTTTTCAGACGGGACGACCCAATTTAAAGTGATTATCATCTCTTATTATCAATTAGTCTCTTACTTTCCAGGGTGAAAAGTTTGTGTACAGACAGGACTGGGGCGAGCAGCTGGTCGGAAAGCACCAGTCGGTGATAGTGGTGTGCGCGCTGGCTGACGAGACCCTCACGGTGCTGGACCACCTGCCGTCGAGCAGCTGTCCTGGACAGGTTTGTAATTCATGGCAAAATAACTGCAAATAAAACAGTAACATTATTAAAAGAAAAACAAAAAATCCGGCTGCAAAATATTGTACCTTATTTTACTTCCTCTATCAAGACGATTCAAAAGACACCTCAGATGTCGTAATCCATTAAGCTGTTCAGGCTGTAGGCTGTGCCAAAGATACCTCATACATACATACATTCATACATACATACCCACATACAACATACATACACTCAAAAAACATAACCCTCCTTCTTGCTTATTCGGGTAAAAAATAGCTCTAGATTGAACAAGGTGCTGGTTTTGGGTGTAATAATACTTAAGAAGGTTGTTGTTCTATCCGTTTTTATTTTTTTTTAAAACATACAATCAATTTTTAAAACATCGGTTTGCAATATTCGAAAAAAAAAAAACGAGTCTCCATGCAAAATAACTAGTCACGTAGTGTTCAATATTCTATGGAGGCTCGATTTTTTTTCTTGAATTTCGCAAACTTGTGTTCTAATAGTTGCTCTCTTTGAAACTAATGAACGAATTTGTAAAAAAAATAGTAAGAAAGTAGCTTAAGTAGCTTAGCCTACTACTTTATATCCCGAAGAAAAAAACCGAGTCGTGCAGGATAATGGGTAAAATCACATGGCGTAGCTAATCTTCAAAAAACAACATTTTAAATTACTCTTGACAGCCATTATCCTGATCAGTACTGTTGTCTTTTCCACATCTTCATGTATTCTACTGCTACATGACTGGAGCCCGGTGTATGGAGACAGGATCGCCCCCTGTCACATTTGGGATTGAATATCGTCCGGAGAAGTGTGGGTGTTGTATTACACCTCTGCCAGCCCCCTTGGGGGAAGGCGTGACGATATGTTATGTCTTTTCCACAGGTACGTTTCTCGGCAGATGGCGCCAGTGTGATAGGAGCGGCGTGGAAGACGGAACCGCGTCGTTTGGGACTCATCTACTGCACTAACAGGCCTTCTTCCATCTTCTCTCTAACACTGAATGGGACGTACAGTAAGTGCCATTAGTAAAATGTAGTTAGTAAAATGTTTCGCCACGTATAGCATTAAAGACACATAGTGACGTAAATCGTTGCATAAGCAAGACCGGAATAAATAATTTACAACTTCGAAAGAGACGATTGCGAGTAACGTAGTCGGGTGTCCACTCCCTGGACGCTGGAACTTGTTTGGACGATGTATGGTGGGTAAAGAAAGTTCTTGCTAGATGACGTCAGATCTTAGCAAGATGGCGCTAGTGTAGTACGAGTAGCGTGACTCAGAGGTTCGTTAAAATTAAAGTTTGTAAAAGGATCTCAGGAAGGTCTGAATAAAAAAATATAGTGATAAAAAGCTGCACAATCACCGAGTGCAGTGGAATGTGACCTAGGCTAGGTCAGTAGGTTAGGCACAGTTAGTCAAATGTAGCCTGCTTAACAAAAAACTGATAAAGATGTTATATTACATATAGCAATATAACGTTGTGTTATATTTATATTTGACTTCTGTCACTTGATTGTTCTCCGTTCCGTGTACTCCAGCGAAGCTGTCAGGGAAAAAGAAGGCGGTCCGCTCCCCGCGGCTCAGCCCGCGCGGCTCGCTGCTCTGGCTGCAGCGCGCCGCCGGCGGGCCGCACCACGCCTGCCACCAGCTCGTCCTCTGGAGGGAGGTCGAGGTGAGTGAGAACACTCTACATTACATTGATCGCAGCGGTCCGCTCCCCGCGGCTCGCTGCTCTGGCTGCAGCGCGCCGCCGGCGGGCCGCACCACGCCTGCCACCAGCTCGTCCTCTGGAGGGAGGTCGAGGTGAGTGAGAACACTCTACATTACATTGATCGCAGCGGTCCGCTCCCCGCGGCTCGCTGCTCTGGCTGCAGCGCGCCGCCGGCGGGCCGCACCACGCCTGCCACCAGCTCGTCCTCTGGAGGGAGGTCGAGGTGAGTGAGAACACTCTACATTACATTGATCGCAGCGGTCCGCTCCCCGCGGCTCGCTGCTCTGGCTGCAGCGCGCCGCCGGCGGGCCGCACCACGCCTGCCACCAGCTCGTCCTCTGGAGGGAGGTCGAGGTGAGTGAGAACACTCTACATTACATTGATCGCAGCGGTCCGCTCCCCGCGGCTCGCTGCTCTGGCTGCAGCGCGCCGCCGGCGGGCCGCACCACGCCTGCCACCAGCTCGTCCTCTGGAGGGAGGTCGAGGTGAGTGAGAACACTCTACATTACATTGATCGCAGCGGTCCGCTCCCCGCGGCTCGCTGCTCTGGCTGCAGCGCGCCGCCGGCGGGCCGCACCACGCCTGCCACCAGCTCGTCCTCTGGAGGGAGGTCGAGGTGAGTGAGAACACTCTACATTACATTGATCGCAGCGGTCCGCTCCCCGCGGCTCGCTGCTCTGGCTGCAGCGCGCCGCCGGCGGGCCGCACCACGCCTGCCACCAGCTCGTCCTCTGGAGGGAGGTCGAGGTGAGTGAGAACACTCTACATTACATTGATCGCAGCACTTTACTTTAAAAAACAATTTTATTTATATCGACTGAAAAATCTTTACACTGACCACATGATCTTTAACTGCCCAAGGTCTTTTCACACTGTCTGTTTGATTGACGATTTCTCAGCAGTACGAAACCGCGGCGCGCATACGACATAAAGACATACGACATACGCATACGTTTCATAAAGCGGATCGCCGCGTGCTCGACACAACCTCGCCCCACTGAGAATACACTGATCAAATCGTCAATGTGGAATCCCTCAAAAGTTAACTCATGGCCTTTACATCGTTAACAACAAGGTTCATTTTATTATCTTACAGGAAGAAGTCGTCCCTATCATAGACATAGTCGACACTGCGAAGCAAACAACCTCTGGAGAGTCTTTCTACGGACTTTACAACCAGGCGCTTCCGCGATGTTGTTTCTCTGAGGCCGGAGACAGGCTTGTATTCTCCACTCCGCAGGAAAACGAAGTCAGGAGCTATGTTGTGGACATTGGTGTGTATGCATCTCTTTCTAATGGGCTTAGACAGAAACAGCTGTACTAATTGCCGCAATGCTTTACTTATGACGAAGGGAAGGCTTGTCTATAGCTATGTTGTATACCGGGCCTTAAATCTGACTCTACCGTGATTCAATCAACTTATCCTATTTGTTTTTAGGTACGGGCAGCATCACAGACATTTCCATGAAGACTGCTCCCGGCTCAACTGTTGTTCTGGACGTTAAGAGTGACGTCATCCTAGCCACTTACAGCAGCCTCACCTCTCCTGATCAGGTACATGTTTAAAACAAAACAAATTAGTAAAGTTTCCCAAACAGCAAAAAACTAGTTCTATAGATAAAAAAATATATACTGACTGTCCGCTATCAGAATTGGATTTTGAAAAAAAAATGGGACCAATCTGTAATTAAATCAATTTTAAATCAAAAAACATAATATCGTCACGCCTTCCTCCGAGGGGCTGGCAGAGGTGTAATACAACACCCACACTTCGCCGGGCGATATTCAGTCCCAAATGTGACAGGGGGCGAGTCTGTCGCCATACACAAAAAGAAATCAAAAAGGGTATTTGTTGAATTTATTTTTTAAATGACGCAGTTATGGTATTAAATCATTAAAAAAACAGCCGAATAGAAAACCTCTTTTCTTTGTCGGTCAAAAATACCACGGACCGTTCATGATTAATTTTTTTTTCGATTTTACAGTTATACGTAGCGCGACTTCCACCCAAAGGGAGCGAGGCTAGTATTTCTTGGGTGCGTGTGAGCGAGACGGAAAATCCGCCGCCGATCACTTCCGGACGAGTAGAGTACTTGCCGTTGACGCATCATGGCGAAGTTGGCGTTAGTAAGTTGAGGATGGAGTGGAAGGGATATAATTAGAGTCAACTGGGGCAAATGCGTCTGTGGAGCAAGTGCGTCTTTCAAGAATAACTAACAAACCCTTTCCTAATACTAATATCCTAAAACTATCCTAATCCTATCCTAATCCTATCCTAATCCTATCCTAATCCTATCATAATCCTATCCTAATCCTATCCTAATCCTATCCTAATCCTAATCCTATCCTAATCCTATCCTAATCCTATCCTAATCCTATCCTAATCCTATCCTAATCCTATCCTAATCCTATCCTAATCCTATCCTAATCCTATCCTAATCCTATCCTAATCCTATCCTAATCCTATCCTAATCCTATCCTAATCCTATCCTAATCCTATCCTAATCCTATCCTAATCCTATCCTAATCCTATCCTAATCCTATCCTAATCCTATCCTAATCCTATCCTAATCCTATCCTAATCCTATCCTAATCCTATCCTAATCCTATCCTAATCCTATCCTAATCCTATCCTAATCCTATCCTAATCCTATCCTAATCCTATCCTAATCCTATCCTAATCCTATCCTAATCCTATCCTAATCCTATCCTAATCCTATCCTAATCCTATCCTATCCTAATCCTATCCTAATCCTATCCTATCCTAATCCTATCCTAATCCTATCCTAATCCTATCCTAATCCTATCCTAATCCTATCCTAATCCTGTCCTAATCCTATCCTAATCCTATTTCCTATTCCTAATCCTACTAATATTATAAACGCGAAAGTTTGTAAGAATGGATGGATGGATGAATGTTTGTTACTCTTTCACGCCAGAACGGCTGAACATATCTGGATGAATTTTGGTCCAGAAGTCCAAAAGTCTCCCTTGTGCTATACATGGGAGACTTTTTAACCGCGGGGAGCACCTAGTTCATTATAATTTCGACACTTTCGTATGGTCCCGGTTTTGGGTTTAGTCAACTCAGATTTCTCGTCATACATTTCTAATAAGCAATTATTATAAAATAATTATATTAGTTAGGATAAGCCCTTACAGCTTTTAACCACATGCATCAAGGCATTAGGCACTTTTCACACTTGATAGATAGATAGATAGATAGATAGATAGATAGATAAACTATTTATTGTTCACACCACAGAAAACAAAACAACAAGAGAAAAATAATGATAAAACTTATTAAATAGTGTAACAACTGGCGGCCTTATCACTAAAAGCGATCTCTTCCAGGCAACCTTAGGATGGAGAGGATACGACAAATGAGTATGGGACAGGGTGTGCAAAAAATAACAAAAATAAACATAAGATTGATACAAAGAAACAACAACAAAACATCGAGTATTATACCTATACACCTACGAGTACATAAACTATTTAAATAAAACTTACATAAAAGTACATCATACTAATATAATACATTCTAGTACTTAAAATAACTATAGTTAATAAAATATACTAATTATTACATACATATATCACTAAATACATATAATTATTACATACATACAACACTGATAAATAAAACAATCAAGGCAATTTTGATAAATACAGCTAACTTGCTAACGTTTCGCAGATTCGTTCTCTGCGATATACTTCGCGCCCGACGCGCCGGCCGGCACGAAGCTCCCGCTGGTCGTGTGGCCGCACGGCGGACCGCACTCCGGGTTCGTCAACGTGTACGGACTCGACACGGCCATGTTCCACAAGCTAGGTGAGGGTCTCGCAAAACTACGAAATGTTTCACAAAGCAATCGATCTATCTATACAAGGTTATAGGTAAGTCACCAAAACCTTTTAAGTGTTCATTGTACTCATCAATATGAACAACTTTTACTATAGGGCGAACTGTGAAATCGCGAAAAAAAAACAGCTGTTTCATACATTTTGTCTTAGGCCAATGAACTGTTTGTATGGAACTGCTGGGTTTTTTTTCGCGATTTTAGGATTGGCTCCATAGTAAAAGTTGTTCATATTGATGAGTACAATGAACCCTTAAGAGGTTTTTGGTGAGATACCTATAACCCTGTATATATATTTATACATATATATATAAATAAATCTCTATTTCCCTTGGTCATCGCATCACGCATGAATAGATAGAACATTTTCGCTAATTCTTTCTCTGTTGTGTTTATAATTGTCAGGTTTGTATTAAAAAATAAGAAAGTTGAGGGGAACATTAGAAAATTTTCAAAGTTAAGACAGGACAATGTCTGTCGGGTCAGCTAGTTTATAAAAAAAAAGAAAATAAAGAAAAAAAAATAGGAAAAAAAAAATGTATTTGCAAGTTAACACTTGTATAACAATTGTTAAGGTGTATGCTAAGTCGCGGTAGCTGTTTCGCTCGCTCGCAACACTTATGTACATTGGATATAAAATTATAGAATGTATTGATACATGAAAATTATTCTGAATACTTTGTGATATTTAAAAAAAAAAGTCAAAAAGCCAAAATGTATAATTATTCAATTTAGGTATCAAAGATACACTTATGAACGTCAAAGTTATTTAAATAGACTCGACCGCCTTGTTCGGATAAAGAGCCTCTACTCAGAAGAACAGTTATACAGTTAAGAGGGCCGCGACGTTCTGAAATTTCCATACAAACGCGCTACTCAAATTTCTTGAAAACCGTTTGTCAGATTATGATGAAATTTAGCATGTACAATTAAATTAACAATATCTTCGCCCCTATGTTCTTGGTTTTTTTTAAAAACGTTCTCAAGCGAAAATAGAGCTATGAAATATATCCGCATTTTTAAGGGGTCACTTTTGACTGATTTATTCACTAGGTAGACAAAGCAAATCAAAAATTCCATTACATAGGGAGGTTGTCTATATCATTAGCTGTTAAATGAATCAATAATACAAGGGAAATTCTTAGTTACGTAAGAATGATTACAGTAGTGCAAGTCATAAAAAAAATTGAAATTGCACTTTGTCACTCTGTAGGTAAGTTTAGAGGCTCGTCAGTATCATTACTCGCTCTCTTCACTCATCTTCTTTATCTAGACGAAATGGCGATAGAATGCCTTAAGCCAATGCGAAATTAGTCTAGGTCGCCTAGGTCGAAATTAGTTAGGTCGCCGGACTCTTAAGAATATTGTTTTCAATGCATTGATACAGGCAAATTTATCAAAAATATATAAAATAATTTTATATCTAATATAATAGTGTCGCGAGCGAGACAGCTGCCGTGCCTTACCATACACCTTAACGGTTATTATTATTTTATTAATAATTTATTATAATTATTTTAAGGTAATACTATAATTTATTATAGGTTTAGAAATGTAATAAAAATACAGAAAACAAACAATAGTAAAAAGAGGAGGAAAGTTCTTGTCATAAATGCTGAGTGCCGGCACACAACACTGCTTTTTTGGTTGAATTACAATCTTGCTATTGTGTAAGCTCACAATGTTTATGACAGCATCCATCGAAATGTATGTTTTTCATGAATACATGAATGAATCGATGTGGTTGAGGATAGTTTTGTGCTGGGTCTTATCAAACCGTCATATTTACGTCATATTTCCCATAATTTATTTAACATAAAATTCCCCCGCTATTTACCGTTTCCAAATCGTATTAGTTCCTAAAGTTAAGTCTGGGGTGCCATCCCTACGCGTGAGATGATATGACATTTTATCTTGGTCACTCTCACACCTATAACGTTTCAAACGAGAGCAACAAGAACAAAAAAAAGTGAGATGAAAATCTCAAATTTCCGAATAAAGCCAAAGGGACCGCTCATTTGGCTCATCGCTTCAAAATTGCAGGGTTCGCAACTTTTCTAGTCAACTACCGCGGCTCGAGCGGCGCGGGCGACGCTTTCCTCCGCTACCTCCCGGGTAAAGCAGGCGACGCCGACGTCAAAGACTGCAAGCTGGCAACAGATGTCGCTTTAGCAACTTATCCAATAAACAACCGAAATGTGGTGCTGTTTGGGGGATCACACGGTGGCTTCCTAGTCACGCATCTGAGTGGCCAGTACCCAGATGTGTATAGAGCGGTCGTCAGCAGAAACCCGGTGGTTGATGTCGCCACTATGTTCAATTACTCGGATATTAATGATTGGTGAGTGACATTAGATGTAGATAGCTGTCTTGTTGCGATGTCTACCGGTAAAAGGCAATGGCATAGTTGTAGATCAGCTTGAGAATTAATGAAAGAAAGAAAGAAAAAAAGTTTATTTGTGACCACAACATTTAAAATTAAAAAAATTAAGGCAATTGTACAATCTACAAGGTCACAAATCGGCCCCAACTCAGCATAATGCCGGCTGTTAACCGGCGCTGGTCTGCATGTCAATGAAAGCAGTGTTTATGGGAAACGAGCGCTTTGCCGAAGTTACAGTTTTCCGCGAACAGAAGATAGATGGCGCTGATTGGAGGGTTCTGCATGTGAATATTCACGCTATTGCAAGCGCTACGCTTTTCGATTTTGACTATTATTAATTTGTTGTTGTTTTTGAAGTGAAACTTAATGCTACTTCCAACGAGGTTGCGTTAAACGTTTAACGCTTCTGAGGAGGGGGATTAGAAAGAGACAGATAGAGAGGGAATGCGTGGCACTTGAACACATGCGCGTAGTAAGAAAGATACACAGAAGTTTTAGTTCAGAAGGTTCTTCCGCGCGGAGAGCCTTCATGTACTATTTTTTTTTGCTGATTTTCTTTGTTTGAATTTGGTGCGCTGTTTTATTGAGACGCAGGCGGGACACTTTTAATCTCGTGTTGAGGAGAGTAACCTCGCGCTTGTCTATGAGTTTCGCTTCAGTAAAACAATAAAGGTAGGTGCCAACTTAGTAACTCAGCCCTAATAGTAAAGTTTAGTTTGGTTTTTAACAGGATGAGGTAAGGATAGTGAAAGATAGGTTAAGAGTCGGTTAGAAAAGCGGCAAATGAGCGGTTCCAATAGTATATAATGTTAATTAAATTCATTTTAAGACATGCACCTACTATCCTCGGCCGCGTCATCATTTAACATATCTTCTAAATTAATGCTTTCTGCGTTTTTCCGTGCGTTCTCAAACCTGTCATTCAAAAATATGCTTTAGGTTTTGCGTTATTAAGATGCAACTACCGTGGCTCGACCGGTGCAGGAGACAAGAGCGTACGATCTTTGATTGGCCAAATCGGAAACTACGACGTGGCTGACTGCTATCTCGCTCTCACCACCGTGCTGGAAAGAGATAGCACGTCTCACGTCGTTTTGAATGGAGGTATATGCGAAAAAGGTTTTTATTTGTAAGATTAATAAAACATTAATCTCGCGCTTTTCTTTATCCAAGGGCTGCCATAGACAAATTAAATTGTATAGAACAAGTTTAAACTTTGACAGTAATCTGTTGAAGAATAGTAGTAGACCATACAGGATTTACTTTTTTACTAAAGAGGCAGGAAATACAAAAAGTCAGACTTATTGACCTGCCCTCGGATTAACGTGTATTAAAATTACAAAATACTACTCAGTCTAATTTAATCCATACCTACATGCTTCTAACATGCTAAACGCATTAGGGTGGCATAACATATCGTTACGCCTTACCCCCGATAGGGCTGGCATAGATGTACAACACCCATACTTCGCCGGACGATATTCAGTCCCAAATGTGTGAAATGTGGGGGCGAGCCTGTCGCCATACACCGGGCTCCAGTCATGCAGCAGATGACATACAAAACGCACATATGTTCCAAAGCCTCGAAAACAAGGCTAGGCCATTACGCTTTTAAGAACTTACGAACTTTGGTTATACACAGAATAAATTTGGAAGAAATACTTATGGGCATAACATGGGCAAGCGTGCTCCATCTTAAATCGCATCAGGTGAGTTGCGGTCAAACTCAAGCCCGTTTAATCAATAAGAATAATACTTGGTGTAGGCAGTTACGGTGGGCTCGTGGTTGGCCACCTCGCGGCTGAGCATCCCGACCTGTTCAGAGCCATGGCCATGAGGAATCCGCTCATAGACCTGGCGACGAAGGGGTATTACGCTGACAACTCGGACGGGTGAGTATTGCGTGCTCTAGAGGACAATTGGGAGTGCTAGCACCATTCTTATTCGATCGGTAAACTGACGTCTCAATTCAACTTGTCTAAATCTTTTGTCAAAATCGTAGATTTTGTCTATGGTCCGAACAAATTTGATTTGAAACGTCATTTGTTGAATTTACCGATCGAGTAAGAACGGCTAAAAACGGCGGAAAACGAAAAGATGCTGTCGTAATTTTGTGCTATTTTCTAAATCTTGTGATTCTTCGAGTGTTAAAGTGTAATAATGGTGGTAACCTTTATCGGTTCGTTAAGGTGCACGAGTGTGGGCAAATGATACAAACAATGCGTAACGTGACTTTTCGCGTTCTCTACAAAACTTCACTTAAAGTGTCAGTAAAATATCCATCACTTAAAAAAAAATGGGGTAAGGGGAGGGATTCATCAGCGTCATTATTACCTTTTCATCATCACTTCATCATAAAATACTATATTAACTTGACACTGGCAAATTCACAAGACGTGCGACGTCAAATTCCCCTGGATGTAAACAAAAAAAAAAAGAATGGCTAGCACCACATATATGTTTTTGATCTGTGAGAAGTGACAATACATACCAACATAGTCATAGTTATATAGTCGTGCTTTATAATTGAAACAGTCATATTACTACTATCCAAGTAACTTTATCAACGCTCATTTACCGCTTTTTAATCGTGTATGAAAATTAGAACATAAATAAAACATGAAGCAGTAAGTGATTAACTAATTTTAATTTAGTATCAATTTTTTTTTGTTTTTTTTTTTTAAATATTTATTGTATTTACTTACTCATTTAGTATACTCCAAGAGGAAGAGAAAGATAAAGTGAGAGAGAGTGTGTGAGTGAATAAGTTTATCGACCAAGCGAGCGTCAGCGAGCGAAGCGCTATTGTTCAGCTTCGACAAAAGAGCTTTCGTTTGTCTGAATTCTTTCTGGATCTGTCCAAATCTTTGTCTACCTCTACAGGATTTTTTTTTTAAAACATCATGTCAGCCATTTTTTAAAATTTCCAAATCTGACTCGACAATAAAATTCTATACTTACATATAATTCTCGAACCTACTCCCAAAATTTCACGAGAATCGGTTGAGAAAAGCAAACCTGTAGAGGAGAACAAACGTCGGCCGCGAGGTCTACAGCTCGCAGAGCCACTAGTTTTAAAAAGATTAATGAAGTTTAGTCTAACAGTTTTGTCAGAATCAGACCGACAGTCATCCACTTCTTATGGATGTTAACATTTAAATTATTCACTCTATCAAAACCCAGGTGCGCCGTAGAAGCCGGTTTCGAGTACACCGAGAAGGGTCCGCTATCAGACGAGGAGCTGCTCCTCATGAGGAGGTGTTCTCCGCTGGCGCACGTGCACAAGGTCCGCGCGCCCACCGCCATGATGCTGGGCAGCGGAGACAAGAGGGTTCCGTACTACCAGGGACTGGACTATGTCAGAAGACTGAAGGCTAATGGGGTGGAGACCAAGTGAGGGATACAATTATATACATATTAGGTGTATCTCTAAACGGACATATCCTAGAAGGCTAATTCTGCCAACCATAGCTGGATTGACTGCTTCGGTGGTAGTGAACCTGCCTTCTGAGCTTGGGGGCGTGGGTTCGATTCCCACCTAGGGCAAACATTCATGTGATGAACATTTGTGTTTGTTCTGTCTTGGTGTTAATTATCTGTTTAAGTATGTATTAAAAAAATATATGTATGTATGTATATCAGTATCTGGCTGCCATAGTACAAGCTTTGCTTAGTCTGGGGTCGCACGACCGTGTCTGCAAGTGTCCCGAATATTATTTATTTATAACTGGCGTTGACGGTGCCTTAACCATAAAAAATGGACGGGAAACAGCTCAGTATCACTGATGTGTCACAAACGTACCAGCTGGATTATCGGTAAACGTTTGTGAAACATTAGTGATTCTACGACGGTACGTACCAATTTGGATTTGTGAGCATATGTGCGTATTGAATGTGATGACATACATGCTACATTAGAGCCCGGTGTATGGCGACAGGCTCCCCCTGTCACATTTGGGACTGAATATCGTCCGGCGAAGTATCGGTGCTGTATTACACCTCTGCCAATTTCTTCGGGGGAAAGGCGTGACGATAGTGATTCTGAGCCGTTCCTTGTCTATTTGTTTAAGGCTAACGCAACGTCAACGTTTTAGTTAAGTATCAGTCATGTTTAGCTCAATTGCCCCCAGTATGTCATTGCACTCATAGTTATGCTCAAACTTTACTGTGGGGCCAACCCTGATATCGAGGTATGAAAAATCAGCTGTTCCATACAAAAAGTTCATTGACCGCCGACAAAATGAATGGAACAGCTGTTTTTTCTCGATTTCATATCTGGAATGGATTGGAACATCTTAATGAGTGAGTGAATTAATGGAAATAAGTGAGTATGAAGGAGTGAATGAATGAAAGGAATGACTTATGGAATCGTGGCTAAAATGAAATAAATTGGAAATAGCAGCTACAAGTACGAATTTTCCGGTTTTCCCATCCGTTTATGATGTGCGAGTAAGCGGGCATGATATGCTTTTCGAATTCTTTATTAGTATGGGTTATACCACTATATACCTATATACAAGATAATAATACATATGTCGGGGAAATGTAGGAAATAGGAGCCACGCCGTCGCATCTGATCCCACTGATGTCGGAGAAACATAGGAAAGGCCGCCGCGCTGTGACCTTCCACTTCTGGTGACGGGGAAAATCTAGTAGGCCGCGGTGTCGTGTCTAATTTCTGAGCCATGAACTTCTCATCACGGGTATCTATGGTGGGCGTCAAACTTCAGGAACGTTGAAATAAGGGGACAGCAATGTAGACTTTTCACTATTTTAATTATACAGTCACTTAGACTACTTAGTTAATTAATGATCACAAAGATAATTGGCGATTTAGAGTAATGGGTTTACGAATGACCATTGCGTGCGACCGCTTTCAGCCCAGTCCTGTCAACCACTGACTGACAGACATGACGTTCGCCCGAAATCCCAAACGCAACTCCATTCGGTGTTAACCGCTCTAAATGACCATAAACAAATCGATTAATCGTCAAAAACCACAGATTAAAACTACCGATTAACAACTCTCAAACTAATTTTCATTATCCAATGATATCTCGCGCCGTCACGGCCATCCTGCATTTTCACACGTCCTCGGGTGAATGTTCATCTCATCATCTGTGGACAATCATAAAAGTGCTCAAGTAACCACTTAACGCTCGGTCATTCTGACCGTCTCAAATCTACCTCCAAAATTTTATAGAAAGCGAACCAGGTTATGGGATAACACAAAACACAGTTAAACCCAATTCTACCAACCATAAACATCGTACCAGAGTATAATCGACTCTTCCAACAGTAACTTCATATTCGTTACCTATCCCCATAAATTGTCATGATAATTAATTGAATTAAGCAACTTGACTTTTAGTGAAATAAATTGTATTGGGACCAATCGAATAATCGAGGCTAAAACTAAATTATTAGTCATACATCCAATTTTCCAAGAATTTAATCAAGCCACATTGAAAATCCAATGACGGTACACATACGCGGTTTGGACTTATGAAAACTGCTATGTCCAATTTCAAACATGCCATTAAAGTTGTCACTTAGACTTGCCACACAGGCTAGGTCGTAACTCGTACTATGATGTTACACCGGGAGGAATTTACTACATAGGCTCACCACACAGGCTAGGTCGTCACTCAGACTATAATTCAACAAAAGTAGGGTTGCAACAAAGACTTGCCACACAGGATTGCCACACAGGCTTGTCACACAGGCTGGCCACACAGGCTTGCCACACAGGCTTGCTACACCGGCTTGCCACACAGGCTAGAGCCACATAGGATAGTACCTTGCAGATTAGTGCCACACAGGCTAGTGCCACACAGGCTATTGCCACACAGGCTATTACTACACAGGCTACTGTCCTACCGGCTACTGCCCTTCAGGCTTAGTTTTACCAAAAGCATTGACACTTAGTAAGTTATCTATTAACTGCATGACTCACATGTGCCGCAAGCGGCAGTATGACTAAACTGTTTGTGGGTATTTTTAAACTTTAAGCAACTCCAATAGAAAATAGCACTCTGACATACATCGTTTACGAATATCAAACAAAATGAAAACTTCTCACCGGATTCAGTTGCTACTCGTAGGTGATCAATGGCTGCTTCATAGTGCAGGGGCCCAATTCGGAGATAGGAGATTTTCATCTCATCTCGATCTCGATTCATTACTACCCTATTCGGAGATTTGAGATTCTCATCTCACTTTTTTTCGTCCTTGTTGCTCTCGTTTGAAACGTCATAGGTGTGAGAGTGACCAAGATAAAATCTCATCTCATCTCACGCGCAGGAATAGCTCTTCTGGAAGTCTCCACTGCCTCCGACTACTCGAGACATCTCGCGCCCCGCCATCGAGATTATCTCGATCTCGTGCGTATAGAATAAGGCATCTCGAATTCAGCCATTTTTTTCGAGGTATGATGGAATCTCGAGTTGTAAGAATAGCCCTCCAGGCACTGACCGGATCTCGCACGTTGCTGCTGCTAATTTTGGTGCCCTTTTTCGATCAACAAGTGGCGATGTAACCTCGTTGCAGTAGTAACACGTAGGCTTCGACGTTTTGTTCGGTACACATCCTTCGTCTCTCGTTGTTTGTTAGTTGCGTCACGTAGCATAGACTAGGTGTAATCAAACGCCGTCGAGATAATGCAGACGTTTACTCGATGCTCACTCTCTCATTGCCGCCCTGCTGCCCTTCATGCACCACGAAGAAACAGTCCGCACACTCACACACAATAATTGCACGTAGGAGCGACCCTATCCGCCATCTGTTGCTATGCCACTTCGCTTCCAGATCATTGCACAATTGTAGCCAAAGACGGAGCCATATCTTGTTGCTGTGGACGTTATTCTTATCCCAATTCTGATATCGGGGAAAGAGAGCGGTGGTCCTCGTCATCATCTTCAGCACTCATCTTGTTAACTGTGGGCATTAGTCTTATCCCACTTCTGATGTCGGGGAAATGTAGGAAATAGGAGCCACGCCGTCGCATCTGATCCCACTGATGTCGGAGAAACATAGGAAAGGCCGCCGCGCTGTGACCTTCCACTTCTGGTGACGGGGAAAATCTAGTAGGCCGCGGTGTCGTGTCTAATTTCTGAGCCATGAACTTCTCATCACGGGTATCTATGGTGGGCGTCAAACTTCAGGAACGTTGAAATAAGGGGACAGCAGTGTAGACTTTTCACTATTTTAATTATACAGTCACTTAGACTACTTAGTTAATTAATGATCACAAAGATAATTGGCGATTTAGAGTAATGGGTTTACGAATGACCATTGCGTGCGACCGCTTTCAGCCCAGTCCTGTCAACCACTGACTGACAGACATGACGTTCGCCCGAAATCCCAAATGCAACTCCATTCGGTGTTAACCGCTCTAAATGACCATAAACAAATCGATTAATCGTCAAAAACCACAGATTAAAACTACCGATTAACAACTCTCAAACTAATTTTCATTATCCAATGATATCTCGCGCCGTCATATATTTTACAAGAACTGAACCACCCCCCAATAATACGAAAAGTAAGTAACTATAAATTCATATATATATAATATATTTATATATCATGATAATGTATTTTTCACATTATTTTTTGACTTGTTTCTTGTACGGTGTCTCTTCTGTATCTTTTGTATTGTTATAAATGATTAATATTTGTTGCATTGTCCCCAGAGTGTACGTGTACGATGATAACCACTCGCTGGCCACGCTGGCCGCCGAAATGGACAACCTCATCAACAGCGCGCATTGGTTCCTCACACACCTCGAATAACACGAACTACCCTCATATTACTTCATTTTTACGAATCTGTTTTACGTCAATCGGCAAGGCAGGCATGAGACAAGGACAAGGCAAGCGTCGACTAATATTGTCTTTACACAGTTTGTATCTCCCGAGAAAGAGACAAACATATCCGTACTCTAGCTTTGTCACATTGTCAAAAACGTTGGAGTTAGAATTTGTCTCAGGAGGGCTTATTTTTACGGAGAGAGATTAAATCTCACCATTTTTGTCCTTGTTGCTCTCGTTTGATTATTCATAGGTGTGAGAGTGACCAAGATAAAATCTCATCTCATTTCACGCGTAGGAATAGCCCCCCTGGTCCGTGAGAGCCCTGTAGGATACAGTAAAGTGAATTAATTATGTAACGGTGTGTGTGTAAACACTCGTACAACTTCATACCTTATCGTCTATCGTATACGATAAAACGAACCTGTAAAATGAATTGCTGTGTAAACGAGCCCTTAGGTCCTTTCCGATTCTAAAGTCTACATTGACTTTTGTGCTATTTATTGATGGCTTTCAACTTCAACTTTTCTTTATGGTTTCTGTGGAGTGCTACTATTCTGCCAAGATGGCTTTGTCTAATGGGTAATTTACAATCATTAAGTTCAGTACCTAGCGTGTTAACTTGCCGTTTAGTTGTTATGCGGGTTTAAACGTTGAAACCAAACGTCGCGTCCAAACGCGCGTATTTTTTTTAAGAAACTTGCTAGGACTGCAAGTTAACTTGCTACTGGGGCCCTATTCTTACGCGTGAGATGTTATCTTGGTCAAGCTTCTATGACTTTTCATACGACAGAGACGATGACCAAGATAAGTATCACACGCGTCAGCACTCCCTTACCTGTGCTATTTGATGTGTAAGGGCCGAATTCACCATTTATGCTACTAATCGAGATTTATTAAACTAAGTTTAGTGAAATGCAAAATGACTGTTTAACCTCAGTTTTTCACGTAAACCAAGTTTAAAATGAGCTAATCGCGTTTATATTCACTGGTGAAATCGGCCCTAAATCAGTCATAATTGGTAATGAAAAAGAGCTATATTGTAGTAAGTATAGCAAGTATGTATGTCAATGTCCTTAAAAATTGGAGATTGTATTCTATGCAATAAAATACGTAAAATTATAATCAGTACCGTTTTAGAGGCATTTTTGTAAGACTGTACTTAGTATGTTTAAATCGGACTCGTTTAGGTTAAGTATATTTTTTCATTTTAATAAAAAGAACTGTAATAGATATGGGTTTTTTATTTTTTTAAACTAGCTGCGCCCCGCGGTTCCACATGGACTGTTACCTAATTTTCTCGCGATGAAAGGTACCTTATGACTATGTATCTCTGAATACGTGTATACAAAATTTCATTAAATTCGATTAAGTAAATACGGCGTGAAAGCGTAACAAACGAACAAACTCACTTTCGCATTTATAATATTACTTAGAATTAGGATTCAATTACGTACAAAGAATCGGTTAAAAAAAATAGAATTATTTTATTTTTACATTTTAGGTCAACCAACGACCTTACAATAACAGAACAGTAAATTTAATATATTTACTAAAAAAGTCATTTAAAGGGAGACTTGACTTCTAAGAAATTAATTGAAAGAATTAAACGAAAAGAAAAAAGATTGAAAGAATTATCCATTTAACAAGTTCTATTAATTTATTAACAACATTTTCATGAAGACCAGTGCTATTCACAATCATTCGGAAACGCTTCCGATCGGATCCCACAAATTTCAACCTCTAATTGTTCTAATCTCAGTTTACATTTTGGAATAAGGTATAATATAACCTTATATTATACCTATCGAGATAAATCCGATCGGAAGAATGAATCACGTTTAAAAACTTAAGAATACAGACTGAGATTCAAATAATTAGAATTTAAAAATTTTGGAATCCGAACGGAAATGTGTTTTTATATAGAGCAAAAAATTACGACTTTCTTCTAACATGCTCCAACTCTTTTTCTGGTCAAGGACAATCAGCGCTGTTCTCTAAAAATAAAATTAGCTCTTCAACTCATCTAAAACCTTTACACCCAATTTATCAAGTGCCATGAATCACTTGAAACAATTGCCAATACCTTACACCCTCCGTCTAGTAATAATTAATTACTGACAAATTGTCCGGCAAACGAGCAGCGTTTGTCCGGAATTCGACGGACATATGTCGAGCACCTGTCGGCTGTCTTGTAGAGGGGTGGAAGTCATAGCGTAGGAACAGCGGTAGGGGAACTGGTAAAGTTTAGTTTAGTTAACTTCGAACGATAAAATCGCTTACTAATTCGCGGAAGGCTTTAAACTCACTGCTTTCTGTTTGTAGTATTGATTATATATTATGGACCTAGCGAGCATTAGTGAGCGAAGCGTCTCTGCTTTAGCTTCGACAAAAATGCTTTCGTATGTCCGAATTCTGACCGGATATTTGTCTTTAAAACAAATATGATTATCGAACTTGCTCACAAAATGTCACGAGAATCGATTGAGGAACGCGACCTGTAGAGGAAGACAAACGTCGGCCGCGAGGTCTACAGCTCACAGTCACTATAATGTAATATAGTTATTTATTCGTAGAATGTGGATTGGGTATGGTTCGAATGTTATACCTACCTTGCCTCACTGAAGCGCAGACAAGGTATAAAATGAAGCTTGTTGCCAAAAAAAAATTTGCTAGTTCCCAGGTCCTGTCTGAGAGAACCTGCAATTTGCCTACATAATTATATTTTTAACAGCTGCGCCCCGCGGTTCACTCCCGGTCTCTTGGCAACAGTATGCACAATTTCATTATTATCGGTTATTCGCATTTGTACCTAATATTAATTGATAGGATGAAGATTTTGTTTCTCGTAACTTTGTAGTTTTTCCAGATATTATGAAAATTATTTAAAAAAACTGTCGTTTTCCAAAGCTAACGCAATTTGATTTATTGGTTTCAACTAATTTCAAGAGATCCGCGCATTCACTTGTCCAAAATATAAAACTACTAAGTATACGTTGTCTACTGTCCGTAACTTTGCTGTGTCGATAGCACTCAATTTACTTATTGGTTACAATCGATTTATCCACCCTCGTAAATTCCTTACAAGCTTTTAACGACACCTCCGTGGAGGCAGTGTCAAGTACACATCAGCTATTGTATAGCATGTTGTAAGTATAAAGACAACTAGGTAGATAGATATTATTATATAGATAAACACTTTATTGTTCACACCAGTAATAACAAAACAAAAGGACAGTTAAAAACTTAATCTTTAGTGTAACAACTGGCGGCCTTATCACTAAGAGCGATCTCTTCCAGACAACCTTAGGATGGAGAGGATACGTACGTATTAGTAGTATAAAAGTATGTACTTACCTACTTATATCGCAGACCTAAATTTATATAGGTACCTGTGTAATGTAAAATTTTTTAGACGTTATAGAATGGGCGGTCTACTTTTTAACTCAAATTGTTTTCCCGAGATTGCATAGCGCAATTACCGTTTTAACAACATTAATTGCGTTGTCTTTACAATAACTTTGGAGGATGGTCTAATATAGGTAACTTCTGGTTCCGTGTAATAAAGGATCCCGCGCAAACAGCTTTCATTCAAGGGTCGCGTTGCACCCCTGTTTGTTCCCAAGCACGCCATATTGCAAGGTGCTGGGGTAAGGTGCACCCACCGTGTCCGCTCCCGGTACCACCCGGTCCCGCGCGATCATTCTCGAAAAAAATACCGTATAATATTCGTATTGTTTTGACTTTTGACTGATATACCTAATGCCTACATATTTATGATCAGCGTAATAAGCTGTAGCATAGCGTAGTATGGCCGTAGGCGTCGTAGTCGTTGACTGTAGAGGATAAGGCCCGTAGATTCCGTAGGCAGTGTGATTGGTAGGTATACGCTGTGATTGAACAGACCTTGAATAATTATTAAGTTCAAAGGTGACAAGGGGTCAACTGAGAATGAGATTGAGAACCTGATACCATTGTACCAATTAGTATCTATATATGCCTATCTATCTATATTTATATCATCTTGTAAAGCGACTTTTTTGTGCTTATTAGGCGGGACTGTGGTAAATATTAGACCTATAGCTTTTGACGTGGGAGATATGTATTGACAATTTCAGGGTGGTTGATTTAATATTATAAACTAGCTGTTTTGCCCGCAGCTTCGCTCACGTTTTATAGCCTATCACTCAGGAAGACCAGTAGGAAGTTTTTGATTTAACTCGTTACATAAGTACATACAAAAATACAAATCTTTCCTCTTTATAATATTAGTGTAGATAACGTCGAATAACTGTAGAGCGAGTAGTAATGTTCTATCACGTAAGCTACGAAAGTAACAATTTTATTATTGTAGAATGTGAGCGTTAATACTCGTAGACCTCTTGCAATAAAGATAACTAGACTTGTTCAGCTCGCTTTATCTATCACAATAAATTCTACTATTCTGTTACGACGCCCGATCGATCTTGATTGTCGAACACAAAATGTTAGTACTTATCTACCGCCTACTACAAGATAAGTAACAGGTTTACAAGTTATGCAGATGTGACGAGTCTGCAATAACAACCCTGTTTATCTTAAAGCAAAGCTTGTGCAATCAACGTAACTCCGCGCTAAGATCTCCAAACACTTTAGCGTCACGTACCTACTTGGCGTGAATGGCGTCGTTACTAAACTGAACAAGGCGCGAGGGTCAAACTGTGACCTCTGGCGAATGACCTCTACTTTCGGGGTTGGTGACTCAGTCGCTTACTTCAGGAGCTGTTTCATATTGATAGGAAATAACGGTGTTAGGTAGTCGTTTGAAATTATATTTCAGGTCATTTGGACTTACGTATATATATAGATAACCTACGGTAAGTACCTAAGCTGCTTAGCTTATCTACTAGTATATCCATTTCCATTTAGTTCGACTGGAGCATAAAATGTCAATAAGTCTTCGTGGATATGATTCAACAATACTCAAGTCACCTGAGCTGTTCAATACATAGTTGATCACAATGTGAGTCATCCATTCCACTTAGGTCATCCAAGTCAGCGGATTACCGAACCATTATTTTAGATTTTCCAAGAGTTATACAAGTGAAAACTGCCCGTTTTGCCAAGTTGCCTGAAAGATAAGATACCATTTCTACGATGAGCACCTAAAGCACTTCTTGTCTAAAGAAGTAAAACGTAGGTTAAACACCTGAGTAAAATGTAGATTAGGGTCGCTGAAGGGACGCCGGGCGCGTGCGCTTATTTGCATTGTCTGGGCATTGATTGGTGTGAACAAATTCTATAGGAATTAGGTACTCATTGAGTAGGTGCCCGAGCCAACAAGCGCTTGAAAACGAACGAGATCACGCTATCGTTTTGAAGTAGAAACCTAACAACGTCACCCCTATTTTCTCGTCAAAGTCTACGTATTAATAATGTATTCTATCGTAGCTATTAGAATTGTTAAGCACCTATACTTTAGTACTTAAATTTATAATTTGCGTAGGCGTAGTAAATGACGACGTTAGGGCGGAAGTACCCGCAGTTCTGCGTCTCGCGCGAGCTTCCGATAAGACGCTTAGTAGACAGGGGCGGAATGCGAAATGTAAGTAGCTTATGTATGATACATTTACTGACTTTATCTAATGTTTGATGCAAATAAGTCAGTTACGCGAGCTACCCTTTTTCGAATAAAAGCGTAGGTAACCGTAGAGCTACTTGGTACGTAGTTAAATGGCTATAATTTGTATAGCTCCTATAATTGCAATTGAATCTGAATCGCAAAACTTTGTCACCATCGGCGTCTTCACACCCATACAAATAGCGCGGCTCGCCACCTTGCCGGCTCTGTGCCTGGCCGATAACCGTGACTAATTGTCCGGAGCTATCACCGATGCGGGCCCCTCGCCGTCCGCGGAACATATCGATCCACACACACCTGTTCCGTGGTCGGCTGGCGCACCTGCAGCCGCGGGCGGCCACTAGCGAGCGCGCCGCCGCCGCGCGCACACCACGCGCCACCACCGCCGCCACCACTGACCGCCGCGACGTCACCGATCGATACCGTCCGGCATCTTGGACGGTCACCGACGACCACCACCACCATTCCTCGGTATGTTACTCAAACAATTTCCCCTCATCTTTTCCTTTAAAAATATTGTAATCTTTTTGTAATTTCAATAGGTAGGTACCTATCTAATAATAATTGATACAGAATCGCTGATTCACCAACTCATGAATACATCAAGCAATGAGTCATAGTTGCCGCAGTTATAACATATTGCAATGGTTCCAGGTGCCGCGAGCGATGTAGAGCACGATGCACATCACGTCGGGTTTGTCGCCGGCGTCCGGCGAGATGCTGGATGCTGGTCTGCACTTATACGGTGATTCTGGCGACTGTTTCGCCATAGACCACACCGTTCCAGAATCCTCGCACACCGTCGAGATCGAATACATATACGAGCACCCCGAGACGTACACCATCAGCCAAGATGAACTCACTCAAACTACCGACATCTCCCAAATACAAACCGACACGCAACCAAAGCGAAATGTTTCCAAAAAAATTAAAACGAGACACAAGCCGGAGAAGATGGTAGTAGACGATGAAGCGGACTTAACTAACCTAACATGGCTGCAAAATATCACCAACATAATGCAGGTGGCGCAGTTCCCGATGTCGCCGGAACCACCCGCGAAGCCTCCTCAGCCTCAGAACACTCGACTTCAAAAGTTCAACCAGACTATAGCGAAATGCCAGAAGGACTACACTGAGAACAAGGAGGAGTATCGGACCAGTGAGAAGAAGCCTCCGTACTCGTACAGCACTCTCATTTGTATGGCGATGCGTTACAACAACGACAAGATGACCCTTGCCGCTATTTACTCTTGGATCCGGGAGAACTTCAAGTATTACAGGAACGCCGATCCCACGTGGCAGGTGAGCTATCAGATACTACAGTAGGCAATCCGTGTGATTTAATAAAGGGATACGAAGATAAGATTAGGTCTAATTGGATCCGCGGGTGTCGATTAGGGTTTGGAGTGTTCAATCAGCGAATTATGCGATAAATCGAGTGTCATTAGAATCGACTGTTTTTTGCATCACACGCGCGATGAGTTACTAGATACGTATAAAGATCGATAGTGATTTGTTTTCAACTTTCATCAAAGCTTTAGTATTTCCACGTACAGTGAAGTGACCGCCGAATTTTCTTTCCAGAACTCGATACGTCATAACCTGTCTCTAAACAAAGTGTTCGTCAAGGTGGCGCGTTCGAAACTCGAGCCAGGGAAGGGAGGCTTCTGGAAGCTTGACCTGGCACACTTAGAGGGAGGCCAACGCGGCTCCAACAGGCCGCCTAAGAAGAAAAAGGTCGCTAAAACAAAAATTGACAGCAGCGTCATGTTCCCTGTCCAGCAAGTTGAAAACACCGACCAGCTAGTCAGCGACATAGCCAACGCTGTGACTCTGCATTTGCCTGACTTCACCATGGGCGGTCTGCCCTTGCAAGACATTGAGCTGGAGACCAATGTCGGAGCGAATGTGATCGTGGAGCCTGCGATACCTCCGCCATTGGTACCAGAAGACGACCTCTCTTCTCTGCTGCTGAACCCGACCGACTGGGACGATCTTCAGATGGACATGCTGGATAACTACTTAGATTCTTGCTTCAAGTAAGTTTCAGTTTGTGATTTCATTTATCGTATTGTACGGGCCTGACGTACATTTCCTACTCATCAGTACTAATGAAGCAGTTGATGCTTTATTTAGTTACTTACTGACGTGTTTATTTACTGATTAAAAAATGTTTTTTTTTCTGATTTATTAATATTTTGTAAATATTTAACTAGTCGGCTCGAAAACGACACGTAGTTTTGGTTACAGCTTGTAAGCTATTTTAAGTTATTAATAATTGTGATTAATATAGCAGTCTCTAGTCAAACAAAGGCATAAGCGAAAGATTAGGCGAGTTAAAAATAATAAATACTTAATACTTTTTCTACCAAGTTAGTGAAACAAGAATGTAGATTTAGGATTTCGTAAATGCACAATTTTTTTAGAAACTTAGAAAATTATAGCTTTTTATTATGTGGTAAGCATAAGTATGAAATACTTTCGTCTCAATTGCAATATTTTGCTCAAAAATCAAGCTCACGAAAAATTTACAAAATTACGAAAGCAAATATGAAACAGTATCAGTATTAAATTAGGTAATCTTTGAATTTGGCCAGGAAATAAGCTGCATACTTTGAATTTGGCCTAACCAGCTCAAATATTAAAACTGAACGTATTATAAGGCACACTTGCAGAAGATACGAAGTTCAGTTCTTAAACGCAGAGTTAATAAACTTAAATATTATAAATGTCACTCTGATATTGTGTTAATTATTGGCTTCTTACTCTAGCTCCCTTAGCAATTAACGTGGTATAGCCTTGAAATAGCTGTACAGTGTTTTGTCTTTTTCTTTCTTTGATTATTGAACTCGATTTAATGCGACAAAACACTCTTTATCTATTCCAATTTGTATACAACGTTTATTGCTAAGGGGGTAAGTGGCGCAAGGCGACTTATCAGTGTAAACTAAGATGAGCAGTTAATATCGAGTTAAAAAAAATCCGAGCTGCTGCAAGTGACCTTAAGGTTGTAAATGCTAGATACCTAAGTATTATACCTAAGTATTTTACCTAAATACAGTGACCGTCCAAAGCACAATTTTAATTAGGTATTAATTCTATTTTAGAATACTTACTAGAAAATTGGAAAATCTATTTACTTGAATAATAAAATATTTATATTTAGACGTGCTTAAAATATTAATTTCTGTGACGTTTTACCGCTCAGTATTATGAAATATTATGTACAAACAATACTTATACCTAAGTACTTAATAATAATTATGTAGCAATATTTTTTTATAAACACAAATGCCGTTACTTCGACTATGAATCAAAAAGAAGGGGGACATGCCTTTGATAATATAGAAGGGAGACACGGTACGAAAACCTAATCATGGGCCGCACAAATTAGGTGCATGCACACAATTCACCGTAGTCACAGACAAACGCAACCAGTCGCAACATTGATACTTATTGTTGTTTCGTTCTCCCTACAGTCTCTTGTACGTCTCTCTATCTTTGTTATTGATACTCGTAACAACAGAGCTGTGTAGTATCCGTTTGCTTGTAGTTACATTGAGTCCACGCGCTGTGTACAAGAAATTAGACTCGTACCGTTTCTTCCTTAGACATGCTGATGGTAGAACGATATCAAATCAAAATAGTATTAAGAAACAACCTAATTTTTCAATGGTCCAACGTAAAGTTATTTTATCGCGTCATTTAAAAGTTATGCTTGGTTCGATTTGAATCCCACTTGATAAATTTACCTGTTTAAAATGCAGCTTGTGAGGTAAAAACATAGGTATTTTGGCTATTTTTACCGACTTCAAAAAGGTTTTCAATTCGGTTGTATTTTTTTCAATGTTTGTTACCGCATAACTCCAACTCCGTTATTTATGAACTGATTTTGATAATTCTTATTTTATTTGAAAGGATATGCTAACAGATTGGTCCCTTTTTTTTTACAAAATCTGACATGACAGGAAGCCGTCTTTTTATTTAATAGATTATGCGGATTACTTTTGATCTATTGATTGATTCCCTTCGGCCACTTTGGAAACTGAGGGTTGGAAACCAGCTTCCAAAACAGAATTATTTTTCTTTTTTGGGAACCGGGTTTCCAACCAAATATAATTATTCGTTTTTGGAAGCTGATTTCCAACACAGAATAGTGAATCTTCTTTTGAAACTTTTTGTAGGTATGTAAGTAGGTAGGTACTAAAAGTAACTACAGTGTAACTAAGTACCTACAGTGGATTCCTTATTTCAACTGTAAATGTTTATCGGGACTTGAGAGGATAAAATGGAGTCAATAAAATAGTAAAATGGAATTTTTTTTTAAATAAATTCTAAATTTATTTTAAAAACTTGAAATCCATTACTACTTATTACCTAACCTATCCTTCTCTGTAAGTACTTCTTATAACTACACATAATTAAAAATAAAATGAAAATGGGGATATTATTTCTAAGCAGTGTCCCACTGTAATCTTTTTTTTCGACATAAGATCTATGGAAGACTTAATTTCGGTATCAATTTCGATGTAGTGTTTGCTTCTTTTGGTTTTTGGTTTACCAATTTGAACCTCGTTTTTTAGAACATCCAATACCTTCGCTAGAGTAGGGTTTTTACAGCCAATATATCTATTTATTTTTGAGTGCCACCCTTCAAGGTGGTTTGTGGTCCTGATCGTTTCATTATTACAGCAACACACCTTCGGGAAATCATTTTGGTCAAACCATTGTTTCTTGAAATAAGCATTGAATTTTTGTATTTCTATTCCTTTTGGGCTTTTATCCATGACGTATTTCAGCCCCTTGTTTATAAATGCTGGTGGTAACCGTGCTAGGCCTGCACAACGTGATACATGTCTTTTTTGGATTGGCGAATCAAGTTTTTTTGCCTTACGTATTAGTGACCTATTGTAATGGTAATAGCATAACTTTATCTCAATGCTAGGGAAGACGTTTTGAATGCCTCTCATAGCCGCTCTTTCAAAATCCAGTGTAACCTTTTCAGGTGTCCATGATGGAAACTGCGACTTCATTATACTGAATAGTATTTCATACGTTTCCTTCTTCTTATTTTCAAGCATTGCAAAAATCAAGGGAATAACAGTTCCTGTTTCTTCGTCATATCCGTGTATGGAATAAAGTTGTTTGAAAGCCTGCGGGCAAGACTTGAAAGTGCCATCGCACAAAATATGTTTAAATTTATATATAGTTTGCCGCGCATTTTTTGAGCAAAATATTAACATTCTTTGACTTTCATCAATGTAATCTGCCAAAACCATATTTTGAAACTTTTTAGGTACAACTACTTCACTGGGTTCATTAAACCGTAATTTCGGAGCACCCAATACTTTATTGCGCTCGTTGTAAAGGCCGCTTTTTACGTTTTCGAATCGTGGTAAATCATTCGGTATACTGATCCCTGAATTGTCCATGTCAAATATCATATCTTCATATTGTTTCTTGACTGACTCAAAATTGGTACTCACTTTGCTTTTTAGGACATCCAAACTCTTTAGAAACTTAGTTTTTATAATATTTGCTTCACAGCAAGATGCGTGGTCATTTTGATTGATAATCTCATTTTTACATTTAGTGTAATATTTCCCTTGCACCCAATTTTGTATTTATCACAGTACCAAAATGAGTCACCCGTAGTATATTTTTTTTTCCTATGATATTTTCGAGCACCGAACAGTACAGCAACACTTCCTCTTTTTGTAGCGATGAATTCGATTTCATTTTCCATTTTAATTTGACTCACGGCCAATAATTAAAATATGTAAATAATAATTTCATAAATCAACAGCACTTATCAATATTGATAGGGCGCTGATGACGTCTTGTCTTGTTTGCATTCAACTACCTTGCATTGTAAGTGGCCAGATTATCTCAACCAAAGAGTTGTAGAAACTACTACCTATTTACATACCTACAAAAAGTTTCAAAAGAAGATTCACTATTCTGTGTTGGAAATCAGCTTCCAAAAACGAATAATTATATTTGGTTGGAAACCCGGTTCCCAAAAAAGAAAAATAATTCTGTTTTGGAAACTGGTTTCCAACCCTCAGTTTCCAAAGTGGCCGAAGGGGATTGATTCATAGTCAAAGACAGCAATACCTATCGAACAGGTAGGTATTAGGTATAGAGTATAGTAACTAGAGTAGAGTTGTATTTTGAAGCGTTATCAGGTATTCCGTCCAGTATTGAAGCAGTAACTGCGTTGTGTTCGTTGCTCATCGTTTGTGCTATGTACTTAGGTGTCTTAGATACTATTTACCTACCTAAAGGATTTTAATACATACACCTTGTGTATTTAGTAGAAAGTAAAGTTAGTGTATAATTTCGACAATAGGCCCAATTTAGAAAACGTATGTAAACTAGCTTTAAAGGCAGAAATAACAAATGAAAACTATATTTTACAGCCACTTCAAAAAGAAGGTTCTTAATTTGGGTATTTTTTCCCATTTGTTATAACTCCTTCATTTATAAACCGATTTAAAAAAATATTTTATTTAAAAGGACGTAATTTCCAGATTGGTTTTTCAAAATCCAGGACCCTATTCTGACGCGTAAGATCTTGGTCGCAATCGCATTTCTATGATTTATCAAACGCGAGAGAAAATGCCCAAAAAATATCGTGTAAGAATAGGGTCCCAGGTCTGACAAGGGAAACTCGGATTTTGAAATGTTACGAGTATATGCAACACCTTCAGAATTGGGCCTAATGTTAATGTTAGGGTTTGTGTACATAGGATATGTTCTTGCACAACATGACTTAATGTAAATCTTCCGTCCTTATTAGATTAAGGTAGTACGTATAGTAGTTGAAACAAACCTCAAGAATTATATTAAGTGTTTTCTCATGTTTGTAGAACTGGCCTTTAAAATGCACACTAAGAAATCGTAAAATTGTCGACGAATTTCATTTTTTTAGAAACAACCTATGAATTTTCCTCACATTTTTTGTAAATAAGTAGGTACATTTGATAAGTAATTTTATTTTAATTCTAGTCATATTCGTTTGTAGATTTTGTTAAATTACTATAATGATGGAGTATTATTGTTTTTTTTTAAATAACACCATTATACTTTCATCTAATCTTTGTAGGTAGAGGATAGGCAGAATTATCATAAAACTTTTGGAAACTGCTTCAAAAATCGTAGCGCGACTTGTAACCGCAGCAAGATAAACATGTAGAATTATATAAAAAATACATTGAAAATATCCTTTTAACAAGTCTGTTAAAAACGATACTCGATCGTTATTTTTATATCGTGTGCGCTTGGCGCCGAGACATTACGTATTCAGAAGATTAATTATGCAAGACTTCGATTGAATAGGGGATGAATGCAGTACGTCGCGTCTGTACGCCACACGAACGCGCTACGATGTTTAGGGCGGTGTGCAGTAAGCTATACAATATTTATGTTTGATGCTAAGAGAATATGTATAGAATATATTTATTCTAAAGATTATTGGAATGTTCGATTTATGTTGAAATTGAATAAGTATGTTCAATAAAACCAAATAAATAAACCATAGTTATAAAACTATCTTATTTTTTTAATATGATTGAAAAAAAGATTATGTATCATTGCTTTTGTGTGATGTTAAATTAGAATGTGTAAGTATTTTTTTTAAACATTGACCTCCTTACTAATGATACACGTTGTATAGCCTCGTTAAAGTCTTTGGTTTTTTTTAATAGACTCAAAAATTAAAAGAAAAAAAAAACGCTGTGTATCTGTTTCGAGGCGGCTGGCTATACGTTTATATTTAGTTAGGGGGTGAATGTTTGAAAAGTAAACTCGACCTATTCTGTAAGTACAGCAGTATTTCATGTCTAGAAGTGTCCTTATTACTGTCAATAAAAAATTAACTAATAAATGTCTTAAGTTTTCTTAATAGTTTTTAATTTGATCACAATTTTAACTCTTTATTTGCTTATTAATTAATTAGGTCAAATCAAATCAAAAATCAAATCAAAATGTTTATTTAGGCTAATAAATTTACAAAAACATTTAGTAAGACCTGTGAACCCCAAACTCGGCACAGCCGGTATCTTGGGGTTCGGTGTTAGAATTTTGTACAATAAAAAAAAGTAGTACTAGCGCGCTTACGATAATCAATATAATAAAGTTAGCTTATATGTATTAAAAAAGTAAGTAAGAATAAAATTGAGTAAATAGCGAAAAATAATTAAATAGATATAGCTGCATTAAACCACTGATATAATGAAATTAACAATTACAATTGAATTAGCAAATTAAATTCAAATAACTAAAATTTTAAAATACAATTGAAAAACAGGGAAAAACAAAATTTTAAATGAATAATTAGGGAGTAGGTGGTGATTGTGTACGTGATGGTGACTACTGTAGGTATGTGAGGTGTTGATTGGGCTATCACCGCGTAAAGACAGCCTCGAACGAGTTGCGGATCGCGACAACACCCGTACAGTTAATAGTGTTAGGGTGTGTGTGGGTGTATGACTGTAGGTGTGTGGGTGAGTGTGAGTGTGCTGTTATTGGGTGCACAAGTTGTTGGTTTGAAAGGGAAGATGAGAGCCGCATTGTTGCCCAGGTCATAGACTCTCACTAGGTCTTCACACACACACTGTGGGTATTGTTATTACAACAAGTAGTTAAATTATGTATGGCATTGCGCGATTAATGTTACTCGTGAAGCCACAATTTTAATTTTTTTTTAAGTTTTAGTTTCTTTTTAGCTATCTACAAATAAGCTTATCGCACTGCACATAGGATGACATTAACTGGCAACACATACATTCAATAAAATCTCATACAAAATATTGCTATTTAAACAATACGAATTACTAGATTTAGTTTTAGTACTTATATTAGTATCAAAGAAGATGCTTGCCATCATTGCCACTGCGGCATTTATATTGCCACTGGGCAATGTTGGTAGCACTGACGCATCCGCCACATAAAGTCTTTCCATATCTAAAACTTTAAAAGACAAATCAACAACAGTATTTTTTGAGTCTGGCAACCCCATCGAGCACGTACCTACTGGATGGTAACTGGTTAAAGTTAAATGACTCACATAACATTCTAAATACGAATCGCTAAAAAAATCAAAGTTTTCACAACCAGGGAAATGATAAGGATTTAGAAACGCTCCAATATTTTTCATGGCATCAGATTCTACTAATTTTTTCATAATTTTTAAGCCACTTACTAAAGTTTTTATATCTTCTTCATTTGATAGATATTTAGGATTGAATACAGGAGGAAACCTAGCATCTTTACTTTGGATGTAAATTTCTCCTTTGCTTTTAGGATGTAGCACAAGTGGTACAATACTGGCCACGTATTTGTCAAACGTTTTGACAAAGTATTCGTGCCAAATATTGTCTTTAACACCTAATTTTTTCCTAAAAAGACTTCCCCTGTCTGAAGATAAGCCAACTGGAAGCACCATGTATTGTAAATCTGGTTCTTTCTGGTTTGTACTAGATACAAAACCTACAGCTTCACACCCTGGAGTTGTTAGTGGACCTCTGCCATTGAAAAAGTAGTCTAATGCATTAATTGGATTAATCATATCAAAGGCATCTATTGACACTGATTTATTAAAAAGTACTAAGTCCAATCCTGCAGCAACATGGTCTTGTAGATTTTTACCAACTGGCAACACTTTATTCACAGGTATTTTCAAAGGTTCTAACACACTTTCAGGTCCAATACCAGACAGTTGTAAGATCTTTGGTGTATTAATTGTACCAGCAGACAATATCACCATCTTTCTTGCATAAACTTTAAACTTTTTGCCATACATTTCAACATTGACACCACAGGCAATGTTGCCATTTAGAATAATACTTTCTACTAAGGCATTTGTGACCACATGTTGTGAGAGAAGCTTATCAGAAGTTGACCACCTTTTACCATTTTTCTGGCTCACTTTGCTCTTTGTAAAGCCTTCTTGGTAATTTGTATCATTTGTTTTGTATCCTATATCTTTGGCTCCTTTTATAATAGCATCAGATAGATCACTTTGGTACTGAATAGAGCCAAGGTGTAGTATTTCATCTTCAATGTATTGGAACTGCTTTGAGATGTACTTCTTGGTATGTTTGCCATGAAACCATCGGACATAGTGGTCTATGTTGCCTCTTATGTGAATCATGTTGTTCAGTTTGGATGATCCTCCAAGTATCTTCCCTTGGGGCAGCCGGCATTTCTGGAAAATCAAAGGCATGTATCAAAGATATATATCTACAGTTAGTTATGTGAAGTATCTTTTATCTAGTTATAGGAACTATTGCATGGATTTTTTTTACACACAACTATAAAAAAAGCTTTTCATTTGTTTCAGGCAAGTAATTGTAATTATCAAACTTTATATTTATTATTAAACACATTAAGATTTTATACATTTATCTCAATTATTATTAGCAACTCCTGATTGTTGCCACTGGAGTGAGAATTAAGCCTAATTTTTTTTTTATTATTGCTCCTTGTAATAGAGTATTGTTCCATTTTAAATAAAATATAGGGCATAATATTATGACACTTTCGTTTTGTACCCAAGTGTTTGTCTTTCTGTCATATTATCCATTTCACTGCTGTCTCAGGTAGGTTGCATTCAATGGTATGTGAATTTGTGTATCTAGTCAGTTCACATTCTCACCCTGTCTTCCATAGCCAAGCAAGCTCCCTCCTGAGGCACACTCTCGAACTGCCAGTCAAACACCGACCTGTGCAGGAACGGCCCCAGCACGGGGATCTCCAGTAACGCATGGCTGCAACTGCCTGCTTCTAATACTATGAAGCTGTGATTAGTCTCCGTGGCTAGCCGGTGAGCTATCACCGAGCCTGCTGTCCCAGAGCCAACTGGAATTAATATTTACTTATTGCTATTTATATAACTTTAAAAGGTTTAAATGTACTTTTATAAATAATATAAATTTATTGGCCAATGAGAAGAGAATTATAAGTGTTCTGAAAAAAAAAACTAAATAGAGATGATCTAATCATTTTAAAGCTTTAAAATGATAAGAATTCCAACAATATTGGTTTGAAAGGCTCATCCCAAGCAGCAACCAAGCGTAATGAACACCTAAAAAGCAGCCGATATAGCACTTAACGCTGTTTTACAGCTTTATAAGAACGTTGAAAAGACATCATAGTGTTATAATGTCGGTTTAGGAGTAATTATTCAGCTCTAACTGTATTAAGTCTGTATTATCAGTCAAAGTACGCTTAAAGTTCTAAATCAGTGTATGATAACTGTCATGTACAGCTTTAAGTTTCCTGTAACGCTTTAATCTCATTTTAGTATTAAAGCTGTACAATAGCTGCATTTTGCATACCGTCACTTACTTAATACAGCTTAGAGCTGTATTATGGTGGTCCTCAAATCTTATTTCTGTATTATGAAGTAGGCAAACTCTCTTCTACAGCTTCTTTTTATGGTGTAACTGTACACCCTTTTACAGACGATAGCTGTCTAATTTATGTCTTTGAGAGTAATAAACAGCAATAAAAATAAATGACGCCTTTAGTACAGCTTTAATCTGTATAAGTGACAGAGTCGCCATTTTGAATTATTGTGCATTTGTATATGCTGTATTTTGTGATTGTTTTATAAATATGTGGAAAAAGCGAAAAAGATTTGGTGCTATTAGAAGAAAGATTGAACAGGAATATTTAAATATTACAAATTATCAACAAAATGAAATTACTGCCGAGGAACATGGAGATATTGCAACAGATCAGATCACCTACAGTCAAGCGTCAATACTGTCGACATCTAATGAAAGGGGTTCCGTAGAAAATATTGTGAATGATCATAGTTATATCAGGTGTAGCTTTACCTTCTGCAACTGATGACGACATTTTATCATGCAGCAGTTCAAGTGACGACGAAAGTGAATATGAAAAAAATTTTATATTTCACCAAAATCAAGAGATAAATATTTTTATGCAACGATGGTCAGGTTCTCGAGGTAAACAAAATATATATGCTTGAGAAAAAAATAAAAATATGTGCTCTTATAATTACAGACATAGCACAAGTTTTTGAATCACCAATAAAATCGTCATATTTGAATATATTCAAAGCCAAATTGCATGCCTCTGGGCAAATGGTCTCAACCATTGTTAATCCTGAAGATGTAAAAATGAAACTAGTATGTATAGAACATAAAAATCTATTATATTTTATACCCCTTTTGCACACAGTTTGATAGAGAAATAAAACTCATTCTGATTTATATAGTTTTTTTTTATTTTTTATCAGTTTTCGCTAATAGAGTCATACAAATACAATTGCAATACTCATTGCAAAGTAATTTTCTACATATTACCTACAAACCGTGAAATTTAAGTATTAGGTTCCGCTTGTCAGGAGAACCATGAATATAAACAACTTTCACTAAGGGGCCTACTTACTATCTTGAAGAAAAAAAAATTGCTGTTTCATACAAATTAGTCGAATAAGTATTGATATAAGTAAGAATGTTATAAATTGTAATCGAACAGCTGGCTTTTGAATATGAGCTAGAGTTAGTCCCAAAGTAAAAGATTTTCATAATCATGAATATAAATTGCTTCACTAAGGGAACCTAATAACTAATGCCTAAAACTTCACGGTTTATACAGGGTGTAAAAAAGAGTGTAGAAACTTATGGAGATTGTTTTCCTCGAGGGACATACTCGTAAGTCAAATAAAAAATTTACTTCCTGAATTTTACGTATGTTTACAGGGGAAAATTGTTTAGTTTTAATTTTTAATTAGCTAAGTATTTAAATTAAAGGCTATAAAAAGAAGTTTTAGTAGTTACTTATGTGTTTTTGGTAAGTATTAAACTAACATACCAAGTAAAAGACTATAAAATAAGTTTTGGTATATGTTTTGTCTTAAGGACAATCGCAGTCACAAGATTATGTATCTTTTTAAAAAGTAGGTTAGCTTAACAATTTTTTTTTCCATTCCGCCAGTCTTATAATATACTAATAATTTAATTTTTTATAATATACTAGTTTAATTACTACTTTGTCTTATAAGACAATCACAGTCACGAAAACAACTCTACGTTTTTTGAACCGATTTAGATAGCTAAACAATTTTATTATCTATTAACAAAGGGATTCTTTAGCCTCCTCTTGTTCAATAGGTTCTGCGTCATTTGCTATATTTTCAGGGCTTTCTTCGTTCGTTTCCATATCATTTTGTATTTCCTCTTGATTTCCGGCGTTTTGGTTTTCTTGATCTCCAGCTTTTTAATTTTCCTGATTTTTGGAATTTTGGTTTTCTTGTCGTGGTCCAGTTTTTTTTGTCCTTATTCTTTTTGTAGAGGCTCTTTCGTTCTTATTTAGTTTCCTCTTGCCAGAGTTTTTTAACACAGACATGAAAAAATGTTCGTTATCAGTCAGGGTGTAAGTGTCATCCCAGGACCTTACAAGTTCAAAGAAAAAATTAAGGAAGTTTTTGTATTTTTTCAAACCAAATTTGGTCTCCCCGCTCTTCCTGCTCCCCCCTGTCCAAGAGCATTTACACAAAAATTCCCGAGTTAGAAACATGTCTAGTATTTTATAGGCGCATGTTGCCCCTTTGCCCTCTGATTTTGGACATACAAAAGAATATTGTGTTAAAAGTTTAATTTTATTTTTTTTGTCCAATAGAAATGACTCCATCTTCTCTAGGTCTGAAATAGAGTCATTAGGTTTTATGATGAAAGCTTCACTATCAAATCTAAGTTTGGATTCGCCCAATGAAACCACATCTGCATTTTTGTTCAGATCCTGCTTGGAAAATCCATCGTCTAATTGTACTGATAAGCTTGCCAATTTATGAAATTTTTTTTTTTTATTACTTTCCAGTATGTTTATTTTTTGTTCCATATTATATTGATTTTGCAAGATTTTTTGTAGATACTGAATAGTCTGATTACTATCATTATTTTGCTGGGTTTGAATAGGAATTTGAGTTTCAAACTCATTGTGCAAGGTTACCATGCTGCCCGAGTTTGTTTCTACATTTGGTTCATTCACGACGTATTGAACAATATATTCCGTTGCAGTTGAAGCGTCCAGATCAGGATGTAAGGGTTCGAGTATTTTGGTTGAAGCAGATGAAGTGGATGGTAGAGTTGGTTTCTTAAAAACCTGAAACGAACCATAAACAACATAAAATTTATCAAAAACATCATGAAATGTTATCAAAACTGCAAAATATTTATAAGTCTAATACGGAATGTAAACATTTCAAACAAAATATTCATATTGAATAGGTATAAAGTAATAGGTGTAAGAATTGATGAATTGCATATGATGAATTGCAAATTCTAGGACGCAAATCTACAATAATTGCTTTGAAATTTCTAAAAAATAACTTGAAGACTTTATTTTCGAAAACGTGATGCATTTTGGTTTTTCACTTAATATTACGTATCCCTAAAAAGAGTTACAGGTTATGTTCGAAACACTGCTATGCAACATTAATAGTAAATATATTCGTTTATACAGCCCATCAACCGCTAAAAGCTGAATACTAGTATCCATTACCTACATAGTACAGCTATTAATGCTATAAGACCATCAAAATAGAATTTAGCCTGCTTAGCAAATTGTCGCCATTTTATCAATTACAAATCGAAGATACGAACATGAGTACATAAAAATTAGACTAATGTTTTTATGTTTATCAATATTTTCAGTTTGTCCACTAACCTACTATGCACCAATGAGGCTCTACGTCCATTAATTCAAACATTTTTAAATTCTAACCTATAAAAACCATATTTACTTACCTTATTTAATATCTCTTCCGTGGTTATTTTGCTGGCGCGTTTATTTTTTATCACAAAACATATATATGTCCACAATAAATTTATTTTTGCACGATTATACACTGTATCCTGCGCCTATCGAATCTCCAAATCTTTAAACACAAAGCGTTTATAATAAATGTCACTATATTTGATCAATACTGATTTATAAACGCCATCATTAATATTATATCTTCTGTTTCGTTTTAATTCTTTTGTAACTCTGTTCAACAGACTTTTTACCACGTAAAGCATTACAATTGAGTTACAATGTAGTAATTGGAGTGTATTGGTTTCCTTGTACACCATAGTACAGCCGCAAAACAGCTATTATGCAGCCTATTTTATGCTTATACAGCTACTGTACAGCTAATATAACGCAAAACGCTGTATAATTTGTGCCAATTTCAGGGGTATAAGGGCTGTATAAGCGCTTATACAGCCTTTATGCGGCCAAGAAATACAGCATTAAGAGTATATATGAACTTTAATAGAGCTGTTATACAGCTTGTGATGCTGCTTGGGATCTAGGATTAATTAACCTTTGTAGCATGATAATCGAGTTAGAATGTATGATGAAATATTGTACATAATATTAAGTACAACATCCAAAAAATATATCGGTACTAACAATTTAAAAAATAGGGTTTCCTTTTAAAAATGTTGGAAAAAATATAAGTAAATGTACGTACTTACTTAATCTCGGATAAAACATTTGTCTTATAAAAAAACTTTATTAGACACACTGTTTAACTAATTATTTGTTTATTATTTTAAAGTGCACTCACCAATAATGTAGTCATATGATGCCCTCTGAATATTTTCACTAGAATATAACCTATCACTGAAGTACACAAAGTAGCTAAATAGAGTAAACAAATGAACACAAACACTGAACAAGAAAAATTGGAAACAATGATGAGACATTATTTTTGTGAAATTCTAAATCGCAATTTATCATTATTTGCTTTATTTCAAAGTTTTTGATCTTAATTGTTTACATTTTAATCACTGACCAGCTGTTATGTCAACTTGACGTTTGATATATTTTTTTTAATTATTCATGACCATGGATACTCGTCCTTCAGTCGGATTCTTAGTAATAATTTTTCCTTCAGTAACAGATGATGGGATGATGATGATGAGGTGATGATGAAGACGATGAATCCCTCCCCTTTCCCCATTCCAGTAAAGTTATGGATACTTTACTGAAACTTTAAGTGAAGTTTTGTAGAGAACACGAAAAATCGCGTTTCGCGATGTTTGTATCATTTGCCCACACTCGTGCACGTTGACGAACCGGTAAACGTTAATAATCCACCATTATTACACTTTAACAGTCGAAGAATCACAAGTTTTAGAAAATAATACAAAAACACGACACCATCTTTTCGGTTCCCGCCAAAACTCTTGACGTTTGATATCACTGTCGGGGTTGCTAGAAAAAAAATATTTTTACTACTAAAAAATCTACCAAATCTTTTTTTAAGGGTTAAAATTATAAACAATACCATTCGCGACGAAACGAATAATGAACACCGAAGCAATTTCATTTGTATGTATATAACTCTGACATAAATAACTTATTGGATTCATATAAAATATTTTTACTTAAATACTATGTAGTCATACATGTAGTATCTGTGGTTCTAATTTTAGCCTGTCTATCGTTTCTTGCGGCATGCAGTATGTTGGGTTAACATTTTTAATGCTAGTGTTTCCTAGGAGTGATAAACCTGCTAGGCCAAACAACGTATGGAAAGGATCAGGAATGTCGCCAGGTCTGTCACTAAACCCTCCAGTCTCAGCATCTTGGCACGCTAAGATGAAGTCTTCTAAACTTTTCTTGTCCACCCAGTGAATTCTGTTCAGCATTGACAGTGATGACATCACCCACCTGTCGAAAAGAAACTACTAAATCGGAATAATCTTATAAAATAGCAATACTAAGATTTTGGCGGTAACTTTGAAATAAAGATTCTTGTCACGCAGATCGCCGACCGCATATCTTATCTTAATATATATAAATCTCGTGTCACAATGTTTGTCCTCAATGAACTCCTAAACCACCTAACCGATTATAATAAAATTCGCACACCATGTGCAGTTCGATCCAACTTGAGAGATAGGATAGTTTAAATCTCAAATTATAGTCGCAAAATTACGCGAACGAAGTCGCGGGGTGACAGCTAGTATGATATGTATTATACTAGTTGCGCCCCGCGGAAAAAGTAGCGTATGTGCTATTCCAGACTATAACCTATCTCTGTGCTAAATTTCATCCCGATCGGTTAAGCCGTTCCGGCCTGATTGAGCAACAAACATCCATCCAAACTTTCACGTTTATAACTTTAAAAAATAAATTAGATTCGTATCACGTGGGTCGCACGCACTGTGCTTAGGTACATGTTATCCCACGCACGCAGGCAGCAATCCGCAAGAGAACAACCATAAAGCTATATACACTCCTTACCAAGAGTAACACAAGTCAGGTAGTTTCTCAGGCCTTCCATTGAGGCCTCCGCTGGGCAACTGTCGCTCACACAGCCACCATGCGAGCTCGTCGGCTTTTAGCGCGTCCATCCGCTTACATATCGACAGGGTGCCGACGCAGCAGTATATCAGACCTATAAAATATGTGGTATGATTTTAACTACTAACGGATTAATAAAAACGTTGTTTCACCTTAAGGCGTCTATGGCTCTCTGGGCCCAAACTTTTAGACCTAATGTTAAGGAGCGATGCGCCCATGCTTTAGCTTCGGCAAATATGCTTTTGTATGCCTAGCGTTTGTCCGCCTGTCTTCCTTTACTGGTCGCATTTTTCAACCAATTCTCGTGAAATTTGATAATTAGATTTATTTTATGTTAAATCAGCCAGACAGACACCGGCCGCGAGATCTTCAGCTCACAGAGCCACTAGCATTTATTGCTTTTAATAACCCTTATATTCCCAGTTGTCGATACTAGCTGCATCGCCATTGTCGAAAACTGGGAAAATTACATTAAGTGGCTAGTACATGAGCCAATTTCTTCGACTATTTTGCACAGAGTGCACCCTGGCACACTGCACAGCTGCTGGGCTACGAAAGCAGTTATCATTACCAGCATGACTCTCCGATCCAGGTTTAGAGCCGAAACCCCCATCGAAGTTCATACAGCTGGTCACAAAGTCCACAGCCTTGTTGACGTCCACTGCATCCAGCCGGTGGAGGAGAGAAAGGCACATCACAGCACAGAAGGAGAAACGGGTGTCTACCTCACCCCATTTGTCACCTGCGAAAGAGAAATATTTCTTAACAAAATATGCTTGAGGCTTTGGACATGAATTTAATATTGTGATAATTTTTTGAAGCAATAATTCCTATTGCCTTATCTTTCTAGAAAGATAATTCATAGAGATGACAAAGCAAAATTACAGTTTTTTTACATCTTTGGTCTTGTCTTTAACTTGTCTTGTCAATGTTTTTCGATAATGGGCATTTAGAAAATGTAGTAGAATATAATTGTATAAGTGGTTTGAATAAGCTGATTAGGGGAATTTTACAATAATTAATCCCATGGGCACTTCATGGTTCTGATAATCATGATGTAAAAAAATAACAGAATCCGATGTACATAGAATTGTTTTAATCATACCAAAGAAGCTGCCATCATCTTGCTGCAATGACACTACATATCGTACAGCAGCCTCAACATCTATAGAGTCCAACCGGTCATACATTGCTAATACCTGCAAATATTTCAAATTTCAGAAAGGCAAAATGTTTTTTTTCAATTGGGTATTAAAGAAACATTTATGGATTTATGAATTTATCAAAGTTTTATAATAGACCTGACCGCCTTGTTCGGAAAAAAGAGCCACTACTCAGAAAAACAGGCAAGAAACAGAGCGGCATTATTTTTTTCAAAAAATTAAATAAATTACTCTCACACATTGTTGCTTACAACTGGGTAATATTTATCTAATTAAACTTTGAGCTAGTCTAGAACTGAATTTAAAGCTATGCTATAAAATGTTCTGGCAAATTTTTGTAACAGAGAGATGTCACATGTAAAAATAGGACAAAGCATGGATGTTTATAGGATGTTTCTAACTAAGACTTTTAAATTTTCTATATTAAAAATAATATAGAGTTTTTAATACTAGAATGTTGTTTTCTTCTTTTGTTTACCTGAACCGCACTTAATGTGTAGAGTATGTGGGGATCATGGCCAGTACTAGCCGATATGCCTCCACTCTCACTGTCCTGGCATGAGGCGATAAATTCTATGATTTCATCCTTTGGCATTCTGTAATAGAGATTGAAATTATTGATGAAAGTTACCTTTGTACAGCACAATCATACAAAAGGAGAAGAAATGATGATTAAGGTGATGAAACTCAATTATAACTTTCAGCAGCTTATAATTTCGTCTATTTATAGATTAGATGTGTCTAACTTCATATAATTACAGCTATAATATGAGATTATCTGGCACTGATTACAGGTATTATCTACGTTTAATGTGTAGACCTGTATAAGTACTACCAATTTCCCTGATACCAGTATTTAACCGAAGACAGTGTGTGTATGAAATGAAACCATTTATTCACTATTTACCCTACCTTTGCAGATAATTCAATTCTGATTATTACTTAGTCTATACACTACATTCTACAGAAACCAGGGGGTGATACGATTCGTTTGCACTATTTAAGGTATCAGGCTTCTTCTTTGTGAGTGATAAGTATTAGAAAAAACATAATGTTACCTAGATGATTGTCCCATGAGTTCCATCGCCGTTAGGCTCCAATAAATACCAGACATCCTCAAATATTCGGTCATGCAAAATTCATAATCATCTTTGTTCAATCCATAACCTGCTAAATAGTCGGAATGTTTCTGCAACAGGAGTGTTTTAGGCCTATCTTCTTTCAGGATTACGTCCTTCGTTGTGAAAGACATTGATTTAGATTACTATATCACTGGTTACAATAGTAAAATTTTAATTTTCTGTGAATTGAAATAAAAATATTTGTAATTTTGTTTGATCGCTTTCATCACTTTGCATTTGTTTCCATTTTTAAATTGACATTGACAATGACATGTAGTACCATTGACATTGACATTACTATTGATTTTGATAGATGTTTAAATTTTTTCTCCTTGGGCCACGCCAACGTCTATAAACCAAAATGAATCGTTTTGAATTTTTCGCATGTCGAGCGCAATATCCCATTTATAGTCTATGAGGACGGCAGGGGTGGATGATTAAAACTTTGGTTTCACATACTGAATTAAATTTCCATATTGATATAACTACATTCGTTGAGTAGGTAGGGAAGACTGAGCGGCTTGAATGTGCGCCACTGCATGTCGCCTACGTTGTACTGTTACATTGTAGCGCACATCGCTACATATTAATAGTGACATTTGCACAGAATTTAATTAAAATTCAAAGAAGAATTTACTTTTATTATGAATATTCGAACAAACACGATAAGTGATACATTGAAACATTACTAATTTAGGAATCATAAAGCAACTGAAAACCGTGAACGAAAACACCACATTAGGTAGGTACGTACCTACGCGAAACGACACAACCTTTTTTTATTTATATATATTTTTGTTCACCTTGGATCATTCTCTATGGATATCACCAACAGCCCCGGATGCGGGCACAGAGTGGTTATGTAGGAATCCCGCCACTGACGGCCTACTCACTAAAAACCCAAGGGTGTTCCACCTCGGCGCAAAATGTCCTGGCAACCTCGGGGCTACGGGGACGCTTTCGGACTCTTCCACAGCCCCGACAGCGCCAGCCCCTTCGGGCACCTCCTCGAGCTTGCACTCTCTCCCTCTCGATGACGTGCCCTTGTCTTTCCCCTTTATATTGCCTGCAGACCTTCGGTAAATTTATCGCCTATGACTATTATAGTAGGTACTCGTACTTACTTACAGTATATTTTACTTAGAACTAGATCGATTTCTAATAAATAAAATCAAGTAAAATACAGTTAGATCGGCGGACGATTAGGTAGGTATATTGTGTTTTGCCAATTATTCCAAACTAGTTGAGCCCTGCGGTATTACTCGCGGTTACAAAGTATCCTATGTGCCTGACTAAAATCCATTTCTGTGCAAAATTTCATCTAGATCCGTTCAGCTATTCTTAGTTACAGACATCCAACAACCACCACTGGTGGCCGCTTTGGTGGTGGCTGTTGGGAGTAATCCATTCGTCCAAAATTTCGCATAAAAATGCGAAAATTTCGACTTTTTGTAAAACGAAGAATTATACAAAAAGGAAAAATTTCAATTCAGACATACCTACATAGTGTGACAGATTTTTTTAAACGTGCTCCATCCTTCGTCACATCCGTCTGCATCAGGCGACTTGGTAGAAAAACGTCTAGATCTAAGTGGTTACGAATGTCTACAATGTCCAGCTAGGTACCCGTATGTAGTAGCATCCATATAATTATATACCTGGGTACTGCTCAAGGAACCCTAATCGGAGATTTGAGATCTTCATCTCACCTCTTTTGCCCTTGTTCTTCTCGTTTGAAACGTGATAGGTGTGAGAGTGACCAGAATAAAATCTCATCTCTACTCACGCGTAGGAATAGCCCCACTGGAGCCTCTTCTTGTCACGTATTCCGGGTTATACTACCTCCGTAAGTTTCCTATTTCAGTATTTCAGTAATAACATGAGTTTTGTTAGTTAATGTAAACTTTTTTAGTATTCGTGTGGCTCCATACATTTACTAACTTATTTTCGAAACGTTGCCGCCAGGGCAACGTTTTATTGTTAAGTATAGAGCCAAACGAAAACGAAAATAATTTAAGTACGTAGGTTTGTACCAAAACTCATTTAATATACCACATACCTTTATAATACACCTACTGAATGTCTATTTCAAGTTATAATCCACAAATACCTTATAGTCCACTGTTGAGAAAGTAGTAATTGCAAATAAGGAAACTTCATCACTCTCTCTGTCATCATTTGATACACGCACGAGTCGAATGGCCTACAAAGTTTTAATGATATCTAGAATTCTAGTTATTGTAACATTTCAATTCTAGCCGATGTTTCTAACATTCTCTATCTACCTACACGGCTGAATGTTAAGAATTCTTGAAATTTGAACTAAAACCCTATCATTATCCCTATTAGGCCTCAGATCAATCTAGAGGAAAAGATGGAACACTGCATTAAATCTCGCTGAAGCCACTTCTTTTTCAATGACGCAGGCTACAGTAAAACCTATGCGCGCCAAACCTTTTTACTTTATAGATTTTAAAACTTTTTTTTGGATTTCAAAATTAACTTATATACAGAATTCTAAAATTAGGTAAGTACATTGTTTAATTTATTAAACATTTTACATTACAATTTTTTTTGTTTGTTAGTACTTACCACCTAAGCTGTAAACTAGATTTAATACGATTTAAATAATTCCCGTATAAGGAATCATTTTGTTTACATCTATAAACACTCGGCATCTAATTCTTTAACAACTATGTTTTCCTAGTACTTTTCTCGACCGCAACTTGTTAGAGCGTCGATTTAATAACTAGGAGCGAGCCCTCACTTGGTTCAATATTCACTCAGTTAACATCAAGTTATGTTTCACTGGTAGCTTTTATGTCAAACCACCTGTTGTTTTAAAAGTTTGACGATAAGCGTAGGGTTTGATGGTCTCAACTTATCGGTTTGTTTTGTTTGCTGTTACTGGTTTATGAAAGCCTGGTAATTTAGGGCGTGCATCACCTGTAGAATTGCTTGCTCGGCGCTCCTCTTGAGCAACCTGTTGAAATAATGAATGAAGTTGTATCGTAAAATCGCTGTTCTACTTGTCTATACAGTATGTGCTCCTAGTACTGTTTGTAGCGAGCCACTTGTTGATGTTAGTAGAAAATTTCGTAGGGATTTTGCATGTAGGATTAGATTCTATTTATCTACCCGACTGCGCAAAAAGGAGGGTTATGTTTTTCGAGTGTATCTGTGTATGTATGTGGGTTTGTATGTTTGAGGTTTCTTTGGCACGCCCTGCCGCCTAAACAGCTTGATGGATTTCGACATTTGAGGTGTCATTTGAATCGCCTGTATATGTAGAGTAAGTGACATAGGGTACAACATTTTGTAGCCGGGTTTTTTTATATGGTAGCATACTGCAAATTGGATAGTGTAATGGCTGCTGAAGATCGAGTCTGTAGAGCAGTTCCACCCCTGGCCCGGAGTGTCCGTACATGCCTTTTTTTAACCTAGGGAAAATCCCTATATGGATTCCATCGCCGCCCTAGGGGCAGACAGGGTGGGCATATACGGGGTCCCAACACTGGCTGCCACTAAAAACCCTAAGGTGTCCTGTCCAACCTCAGCGTTAAATTTAGGGGCTACGAAGACGATTTTCCTTAGATGCTTAGATGTAGACGATGTAGTATGTAGACGTTGATTAAACACCCACTTATAAGGTCGTTCACCGCTGTCAGGACGTGTTATATCGGACTCAGTTGCGCATAATTGAACCACTGATCGACGCATCGACGCATACTAACTGCGTCTCGAGTCTGGGGCCCTAGTCTGACGCGTCAGAAATTATCCTGTCATTGTCTCTCTCGTTTGAAAAGTCGTAAGAGAGAGAGTGACCAAGATAATATCTTACGTGTCAGAATAGAGGGTGTTGAGAATCGATGGGGGGTGGAATGACTCGAAGATAAAGCTGTTAATTTGAAACGGGTTTCAATTGAGTGAGTTCGTTCAATATTAGAGTAATAATAAATGCAAAAGTTTGTATAGATACCCGTATATGTTTGCTTGAAGTTTGTTAACTCAACTGTGTAGATTTGAATAGGTATATACGAGTAGGTTACTTAGTATGTAACGTAAGTACTATTTGGTAGGTAGATTCCTTAATGTTAATATGATAGGTATAGGGCTCTAAGTTCTAGAATAACGCCGCTACTTTTTATCTTAGAAAAAAAAAACGTTTTATATCTTCGATCATCATAGGTATATGAGGAAGATGCGGTACGAAAACCTAATAATGGACCGCGTAAATTAGGTGCTGCACACAATTCACCGTAGTTGCAAACAAACACAATCAGTCGCAACAGTTATACATAATGTTGTCTCATTCTCGCTATAGTCTCTTGTACGTCTCTCTATATTTGTCATTGATACGCGTAACATACTGTCAACGGATCTGTGTAGTGTCCTTTTGCATAAAGTTGTATCGGATCCACGCGCTGTGTACCTACTAGAAATTAGAGTCTTGCCGCTTCTTGCTCATAATATTTCGATGGTTTATATAGAATAGTAGGAGAGGCCGCAAAATGCTGCTAAGTAGTGCAGGTTTATTAATTCATTTTAATAAGGTTCGCTTGGTTTTCTTGCTATTTAGATTTTAGATGCGTCTAGCGCTAAGATAAGTTGACTTATGAGTATTTGCATCCCAAATTGTAAGTTTATTAAGTATCTATGAAATGGTTTATGGAAATAATATCAGCTCTTGCTTATACTAGTACTTGGCAGGATGTGCTAGTATTATACTTGTAAGCAAGCGAACTTTATAACAAGCTGTGTTTGCCTATAAATGGCGCATGGATCAGGATTGAATTATAAGTTAAAGATGTTTTATATTTTTTAAAACATCGTTAAATTGTACGAGTATATAGGTACCGGTTGTTTGTTCTATGACAACAACCGTCAAGCCATGTCAGAAGCCATCGGGCGGCTTAGAAACTCTGACATCAGGACTAGCCACTCGACCTACACGAAGTTGCTTTAGTAAAAAAATACACAGATTATTTTCTTAGTGTGTAGGTATTTCATTAACTTAATAATTTTATTTTCAAGTTAAAAATGTACCCCAAGCCTCTTAGCTATTGGTATTTCCCATCAGTTTCAGTCGAAAGCCAGCTTCCATTCCAAACTAGGCGTTTCCACCATCTTCGACCACACCCACACTAAGCTGCAATATAAGTATCCAATATTCATATATAATCCCATTGGAATTCATTAAAGAAACTTCAAAGTTAACCGGATAAGTCGCACTTGAAATTCATTCGGCATTTTTGCAACATTATATGCCGTCGAGGTGGTCTTTATGTTCACAACATGAAAGTTTAAAGTCAGCTCTCGGACCCTATTCGATAACCGTGTAGTTCTGATACGAGGTATCAGTGTAAAATTGGACAATAAACGCGTCACTGTAATCGTGGTTGTTTTACAACTGATGCTCGCGGCTTATCTGGAGGGTCATAAACCGAGCTGATAGTGCTTACTACTGCCTTTAAAGCGAGGTGTACAATGTACATGCAACAATACCTTTTTAGCCTAGGAAAGACATTTTATAGGTTCCACCCCGGGGGCGGGGTGGTGGTGGAAATCTCGCCACTGGCGGTCTATCCACTAAAAACCCCAGAGTGTGCCTTGTCGGCGCAAAACGTCGTCATCAGGACTAGCATGCGCGCGCGACTAAATTCTTCTCGTCACTTTTTGTCGTGTGAGAACGTGACAAGGCTATGTGAAAACCTACCTCTCTCGATAAAAAGAGTCGACATGCCGTTGCGCATGCTAGACCTGCAGGGCTACGGGAACGCTCTTGCACATGACCGCAGGCCCGCTTAATGTAGGTACCTACTTACTAAATAATATGTACTAATGACTCCCGCGCCGGCGGAATTCCGGAGGGACTACCTATGATAGGGAGTTGTTCAGAAGGGTTAAAAGTAAGCCCTTTAAGAATTTTGTAGAAATTTAATTGACTAAGCGAGCGTTTCTGCTTTAGCTTCGGCAACAATGCTTTCGCATGTCCATCCGGCTGTTCTCTACAGGTTTCTCGTGAAATTTTGTGAGCAGTGGGGCTATTCCTACGCGTGAGATGAGATGAGATTTTATCTTGGTCACGCTCACTCCTATGACGTTTCAAACGAGAGCAACAAGAACGAAAAAAGGTGAAATGAAAATCTCAAACCGAATAGGGTCCCTGCTCACAAAATTTCACAAAATGTCGTTGATTTCTTGGTCGATTCATTTTTCGGAAAATTTTCAATTTAAATTCAAGGAGATAGGTATGAGGGTTACAGACTTGCGAGGCCTTAAGTTCACAGAGCTGCTATTTATAACTATTTGGCGCAATTTTGAACCATTGCTGGTTGCCTTACGGATCAAAGAATCGGCCCATATTTAAAAGCACAGAAAATACTATTACATAGGTCTATGGATACCTGTAGGACAGAGTATAACGCTAAGGTGCGCTGATAGTTTGTTTGTTTATTTGTCTGCCACCTACGGCATAAAATAACAAAAAGCAAAACATTTAAAACCGATCGAAACTCTTTGTTTTCTAGACTAAGTTAGTATCGATGATAGTACTTATGTGTTAAGCATCGATATATATGTATATGTATATATATATATATTTGTATAAAGAATAAGTCAACATTTGACCACCAACTCGCCTGATGTGAAGCGACATTGTGGCCTAAGATGAAGCACGAAGACCTAGTAGGTACTTATTCACTCTGGCTTTGAAGATACCTAGGTTGTAGTTAGTCGGAAAAACAGATGGAGGCAAACGATTCCAGTCCCTAGCCGTTCGTATTAAGGTTAAACGATTCCTATACAAATGTATTTTACCATTCATGAGCGAAGAGAGTATTATTTGACTTTGTAACTTACTTAAGTTGGCTTTATATGGGTCTTTATTTGCGGTAGATTATATTTCGTTGAAAAAAACAACGTATTAGTAGCAAAAATTACATTGTAATTTTAGTTAATTTTTGTCAATGTGTGCGTGAACACAGATAGTGTCGTACGCCTACATTTAGTTAGTTGGTAGCGACACAGAATACGTAATAGTTATATTAACGGCGACGACGCGCGACGTTGCCAGCTCGTGGCATACGCAGGTCAAGCGCTGTTGCCGCTCTTCTCTCTGTTATCATTTCGCTCGCATCGTTCGGGTCAAAAATCAAATATTGTAGAATTTAACAAACGTATTGCCAGTATTAAAATTAAGGTAACTAAGAGTGAAAATTATACCTAAATTATTAACAGTACATAATTATAATCTCATCATGTAAATATTATGAATAAATAGCTCCAAATATACACACTATTTTCTAAATATATTTTTTATAAATTAAATCAAAAATGTTCGTTGGTAAGCGCATCATATGGGAACGGCTGTATCGATTTGGATTTTTTGGTAATGCTAGTCATAGGTTGAATAAGGTTTTATGAATAAAAGATTGAAAAAATTGCCCTGAAAAACCGGAATGTAAAGTGACTTGCTAGTACATGATAAATACGTGAGAAGAGTGTGCAAGTATTTCCATGAAAGTTTTTCTTATTAAAATAAACTATAATCAATTATAACAAAATACATAAATACATATATATTTACTCATATAGCTTTACATATAATATGTATAATTATGAGTAAATGAGTAATAGGAGAAGGTAAATATTATTTGAAAGTAAGATAATTTTCATGGAAAACATAATTTCAACTTTTGAAGTTGGTAACACTAATTGCGATTTCTTTGCTTGCGCGCGCCGGTCGCAAATCTCAATATACCCACATTGACATTCCATTCGGGCGATAATTTTTCTCGACGTATTGCGGTTTTCTTGTTTACGAGGGCGGCACTGAAAATTTCAGGAATCAAGGGAGTGACACAATATTTTACTATTTAAAAAATAGTAATTTTAAATTTGACACATTTTTCCATCCGATGGAACCAATCTTTGAAGCAACCATTTCATTCGGAAGTTTGGGTCTCCAAAATGGCCGTTTTGTAGGCGTCTACAGCTTCTTTAGGTGATGAAAATCTCTGTCTACGCAATTTATTCTTTATTTTAGAGTAAGTATAGAAATCATTAGGGCTTTGGTCGGGGCTGTACGGCGGATGGTCTAATAATTCTATGTTTTCTTGTTCTAAAAACTCTTTACTTCTGTGCGCGGTGTGAGAACTCACATTGTCGTGATGAAGGATGAAACGTCCACGTTGAAATTCAGCAAACCAGCGATAAATTGTGGTTTTGGATGGGGCTTCATCACCAAATGCAGAAATCATCCAGTCAACACACTGTTTTTGTGTTATACCACTTCGAAAGTCATAATAAATCATCGCTCTTGAATTTTCTCGAGTCAATTCCATTTTCTCAACGACTAAACAAGTTTGACAAAACCTTGTGACGAGACCGAGAATCTTTTTTTAAATAAATAAATGGTATTCGATTTTTAAAACCAAAGAGTTTTCAATTAAAAAGATTTTAATATGACAGGAACAGTGGAAATATTCCATTCCCGATACTTTTAGTGCAGCCCTCGTATAACAAAGAGTGTCTTTCTTAGTTTCAATTGTACGGTGTTCATTTATAAGGTGTTTATCCAAAATAAACCATGGAGCCACGTACTTCTCAAAAAGATTATAGGAACCACCACTACTCTGGTCCTAAGAAAAACCTGAAACGAGTTCGTGCACAAATAAAACGATATCATGGAGAAATCGAAAGGTTAGTACTTCGATACGTACCTACATGGCACTGTTCGTTCGTAAATTTATCCCAGATTATTGTTTTCGGTTTTCGGCTAACTTACGAAAACATAACATAGCTAATTTACTGGTTGCAGTCGAAACGAAGCGTGGTGCAAAAAGATGAAAAGAGAAGATTCCAGTGTTGCTTTAAATTCTGCGTGAGTAAAACTTCAACCTATAAATATAAATGTTGAAATGATTTCTATGGGTCTTGATCACATTTATTTTGGATTCACATCTTTTCAGTATTTTCAAAGTCCCTTTGAAATCCCTTTGATGTGCAAGACCCAGGGTTGGTACTGAAGTTGTTTTGACCTTCCTGCTTGTAAGACAAGCATTTACGCAACTATCATATCACTTTCTGATTTAGCTAAAATGTGTATTGTCTATAAAATTACACCTATGTATATTTTCTTCAGACCCTGTGAAAACCCTGTGAAAACATACAGTGGAAACAAAAATAAGAATCACATAGAAGCCAATTATAAACAATATGAACCGGAAAAGTCTAAGGCAAATCCCACAACATCAGAACCTCTGGATATAAATTGGCCACTAATCGATCCTACTGTCAACAGTCATGAGTTGGTAGTTGAATATGTTCCAATTAATGATTTGGCTGGCCTCTCAGGAAACAGGATTGTTGACCTCTCACATGTCCTTCAATGGGCGTTCAAACTTGAGCGACACCGCTCACAATGTGATAGTAGCAGTATTATTTATGACGGTGAATTAAAAGATGGGTTCAATAGTGTTTTCACTTTCAAATGCAGCATGTGTGGGCAAGAGTTTCGGTACAGTAATGAGAATGAAGAAAAATTAAACGAAGCTTTTGTTTGGGGAACTTTAACAGCCGGCAGCTATTACACTCAGGCTGCTCACATCACAAGTTTGATGGACATCCCCACAGTATCGGCAAGTAAGTTTCGCAAAACTGAAAAAATACTAGGCAATGTTTGGATGGATCACCTTACTGAGGTAATAAAGAAGAATGGAGAACAGGAAAAGGCCATTGCCGTAGAAAAAGATCGTATTGATGAAAATGGAATTCCACATGTGACTGTTTATGTAGATGGTGGCTGGCCTAAAAGATCCTATGGTCACGACTACAGCTCTGCATCTGGCATGGTAAGTTTGCCTTTTCTTGACCACTATTTGTATATTTTTAACGCTGTTTAATAATTTAGAAATGTTTCAGGCATGCATAATTGGCAAAGAAACAAAAAAAATTCTATTTATAGGCATAAAAAATAAATACTGCTACCACTGCCACATTTACGAAAAAGAAAAAAAGCCAGTGCCAGAGCACATCTGCTTTAAAAACTATGAGGGACCATCGACGGGGATGGAGTCAGCCATTCTGGTAGAAGGATTTCAGAGGAGCCAAGAGATGCATGGAGTCAAATATTTAAATTTTATCGGAGATGGAGACTCATCAGTTTTTGCACAACTGAGACTAAAAGTCTCATATGGAACGCAAATAAAGAAAATAGAGTGCAAAAACCATGTAATTAAAAACTACACAGGGGCGTTGTACAAGGTAAGAATATAATCAGTTTATTAAAATTTACTAGCTGCACCTGACATACATCGTTTTGCCAGTATCAGGGTTGAATTCGGCCTCGCCACATCTGTCTCTTAAATTTTTCATAATTTTTCTTTATTGAACCTTCAACGAATATTAAAAAAAAAAGAGATTAGGTTGGGTATATCAGTTCCCGAGTTTTGCACTTAGTAACACGTTTAGCCATTCATTTTATTAGGGCTCCGTACCAAAATGGAAAAAGGAACCATTATGGTGAGACTCCAATGTCTGTCTGTATGTCAACGCCGATTATCTCAGAAACTATAAATGGAAGCAAAACTACATGATTCCAAGTAAATAATTTAATAACGAAAGAAGCTGTATGCGTGAGTTTACTATTTTCACCGCGTGCTACAGGATCGAAACTCTAGACTAGCGAGATCCGATTCATATCTTTTTTAATTTTCAGATTCTGGCAAACACAAAATTACCATTATCAGGTAGGAAAATACTAAAGCCTAAATTACAAAGATTAACCGCCGTGGCAAGGAAAATAATAATTGAGGCAGACCGTAAGTCAATGAGGGAAGATCTAAAAAATGGCCCCTCTCATGTATTTGGCTACCACAAAGACTGCAAGCCATATTACTGTCGATTCTGCGCCAACGATGACGAAACTGACACGGACTTACTAAAAGAGCTGAAAACTAAGACTCCCACAGTTTGGGCGCTCATTTGTGCAGCAAACGAGGCAGTCATGTCAAAATGCCATCGGCTATCAAATGAAACAACAAATGTGGTAGAGAACTTTATGAGTGTCTTGAGCAAATTCATCTGCGGAAAAAGGTTAAACTTGCACAAAGGTGGCTCTTATCAACGCAGAGTATATATTGCTGGTAAGAAGAGTTACAGGCTTTTAGTTAACTCATTATTATTTTTCTATGGGACTGAGTGACAGTGTCTGGACACAAGCAAAGCGCTCGCCTGGTGGTTAAATTATGATTGGTGATCACAATTCAGTGTCAATCAGATTTCAGAACATCAGCAGTTCATACATGAACAGATTTCAGAGTTCATAATTATAGATTCCTTCGAATTTATGATGATTTAGGATAAAGTCAAAATAGTCATAATATACCAATTTAGTAAATAATTTATTTTTCAATTTATTACAGGACTCTCACACTCAACTGGCCAAAAATGGCATACAAGCGCCTGGAAAAACCACACAAAATGTAGCCCTGGAAAAACTTTTAAAAAATATATAGACCAGAAAGAAAAATGTAACGCAAGGCAAAAACAATACACTCGAAGACGGCTTTTTGTCCCGAAGACGAAACCAGACACAAACTATGGCCCAAAGGCACAAGAGGCAAATGAACCGATTATAAAATCAGATTTGAAGGAATCATGCCTATCAAAACTCCGTGATTTTAATAAATCCGATGAAGAAATAACTGAAATAGAACTTCTCACCATAGGGCAACATGAGAACGACAATTATAATTCATACAGAGCAGATCGGCTCACGGCAAGCCATTTTGGAATGGTTAGTATTTTCTGATTGTTTCTTCTTGTTGCTGGTCGCTGTCATTAGTTTCATAATACAAACATTTTCATAGATTCATTTTTTAGATTAGCCAGTAGATTTATCATTGTAGCCGCATTGTAGGAGTGGCTACATTTTCCAGTACATTTTTATTACTTTCTCATACTAAAAAAAAGGGAGTGGCCATCTTGTGTTTTGGTTCTGTTACAGATATGTAAAAGAAAAGCGACTACACCCTGCCATAACCACGTGAAGAGTATTTTATACAAAAACAATGTTCTGACGTGTGACATGGCATATGGACAACACAACGAGTCGGTGGCGCGAACACTGTTCATGGAACAACGGAAGAAAAGCGTGCGGCCATCTGGGCTCTTCATCGATAAAGAGTTTGGATTTTTAGGAGCTAGTCCAGATGGTATGTAGGAGTGCAGTAAGCACTCACACGCAAGTAGTTGTTTATCTACCTACCCACTCAGCAATAACCTTTGCATAGAATCGTAGTTACTGTAGTTTTTGAACTGGATCGAAAAAGACAAAAGACTGGTGTAACTATTCCAATGTTTTACAAAGTTTATTGCTATGGGGATTACTGTATATGTTTTTTTTGCACAGAATTATTATCATTAGATAATAATTTATTATTATTCAATTAATTTCAGGAGTTATAGAAGAAGAAAAAGCCATTATGGAAATAAAATGTTTCCCCTCACTGGCTCGCAACAATCAGGACATTTATTCTGCTGCGAAAACTAGAAAAAATTTTCCTCTCTGTGTGGCTAGCGATGGAAGCTTGGAAATTAATAGAAAACACAACTTTTACTATCAGGTTGGTAGAGATAACAATTTTTTAACAAAATAAAAAAAACAGTAAGTAATTTATTTTTCTACTGAATGGGTTTCTTTTTTTTTGCAGATCCAAGGTCAACTGCGGGTTTCTGAAATGAAGAAATGTTATTTTGTGGGCTTTATTTCTCCAACTCAGGACATCACCGTAATAGAAATAGAGCGCGACGAAGTTTTTATATCCAATATGCTACCGAAGCTGGTGAAATTTTATAAAAATTGTATTTTGCCCGAAGTTGTCCTACGTAGAGTGCGCAATAATCAAAATTGCTTGGACATTGCATTGTGGTAGATGGCGGCGTTCGCAGCTAAACAAAATCTTCAAATTAGTTGGATTTCATCCAGATCCGTTCAGCCTTACTAGCGTGATTGAGTGACAAACATCCGTCTATCTATCCAAACGGAATCAATCCTAAAAATTAAATGAACTTCAGCAATTATTGGTTGTTTTTTATTTTTACCTGAAATAAGGACATACGAACACACTACCATTTTTCAGTCATAATATGCCCTCCAGTCACTTAGATCCACCGCTAGGTTCCACCGGTGTAGAAAAAGGGCAGGGCATAATTCGAATCATGAAAAACATTTAGGAATAAAATCGATCAAACCATTCTCAAATGATGCGCTCACTAATGAATAGCATTTGATTTTTACTTACGAACAAAAAACAAATGCAAAAAGAAACACGATATGCAAGAATCGAACAGGGTTACGTAGTATATCTAGTGCCGGAACTTCTAGCCACTGGGCCAAACTGTAAGACATCAAACATGTCGAAATTATCCCATAGTTGCGACCACGTTCGAATTCAACCAAAGCCTTATTTGTGTGCGTGAGTAGTCCACCGCCGCCGCCCGCGATATTGCCTAGCACAAATGCAAGTACTTTACAACTAAAATACACCTGAGATAAACCTAAGAAAATAGCAAATAATTTATTATTAGCGGTAAATATATTATCATGAAATAATATTCGCATTTTCATTTATAAAAAAATAAAATACGTCAAATTGCAGCATCAACGCCATCTATTGGCGCAGGTGTTCCTAGCTAACCGCAGCGTTTCGCCTTAAGAAGGTGGAAGCGAACCGCTATATGCATACGTAGTAAGTACATTCATCTCGTTGGTGTGAAGTTTCTAGTTAGGTACGTTAATGAAGTACACGGAATGCCAGCCAGTCCTAGGAATACAGAATCAGACCTAGGATAGGTCAGTTCTGTCGGGAATAAAGGATAACTAAGTCGCCACGAGGAATATTATAACACGCTAATATAAATTACTAGCTGTTGCCCGCACCTTCGTTCGCGTTTATTCAGAAAATAGTATCAATAAACCCTCCTCGTGACATACTGTAACTAATTTTCAAATTATGAGTAATAATCCATTACCAAAGATTAGTCCAACATAAAAAAAATACTGCCTGTTTTTTTTACTTAATAAATAATAAATAAATAAATAACAAATTCGGGACACTTCCACACACGGTCGCCTGACCCCAAACTAAGCAAAACTTGTACTATGGCTGCCAGAGACTGATATACATACTTAGATTTTTTTAAAATACATACTTAAATACATATTAACACCCAGACATAGAACAAACACAAATGTTCATCGCATAAATGTTTGCCCTAGGTGGGAATCGAACCCACGCCCCCAAGCTCAGAAGGCAGGTTCACTACCAACTGAGCCACCGAGGCAGTCAATCAGCAGGCAGGCAGGCAGGCAGGCAGGCATGCAGGCAGGCAGGCAGGCAGGCAGGCAGGCAGGTCAAGGCAGTCAGTTGTCAGTTGTTATTTTATTACCAACTAGGTACGTGCTATTTTGTGATGTTGTCTGACGCATTTGGTAAGCAGCGCGTTACCTATTAACAATTTACAGAATTTCATGACAATAAATAGATTTATTCAGAGTAAATTTCTTTTTCTTTTCATCTTCTCTATGTTCTTCTCTTTTCTATCTCTACTAAGTATAGAAATGTATAAATTAAAATTAAAAAAAAACCCGACACCGATTTTCATCAATCATAGCTAAGAACACTCCCGACTAATTCACCTATCAAACAAAAAAAAACAACATCAAAATCGGTTCATCCGTTCAGGAGCACACACACAGACAGACACGTCAAACTTATAACACCCCGTAGTTTTTGCGTCGGGGGTTAAAAACGAAGTCGCTTTCCGCGCTTGTCCTCCTCCTCGGTTTTTACCATAGTTAAGTAGAAAATTATTCACGGTAGGTTTATCCCTATACTTAACTTACTTATTTGGTAAAACAATTTTTATTCTAAACTAGACCCGTGTGAAGCTGGGGCTGGTCGCTAGTGTAATGTAAAACTGCCATTGAAAAGTTTAATAAGTAAGTTATTAACTAATAAATATTATATTAAGTAAACTTATTAATATTTTTCACTATGATTTCTCATCCATCACTTAGACAAAACAAATTGAGATACATACATTCTGTCTAGTTTTAAAGGGTGAACATCCGTTCAGCCCTTTGTGTTTTCAGTTAATTACTACAATATTATTTGAAGTTAATTAAGCCGGACAAGGTTCAGGGTAATTTTTCATGCCTTTGTCCACCGTAGTTTTGAACTAAGTAATGTGTCACAAATTGTTACAGAGGACCGAGTTTAGATCTTCATTATTTTAATTGAATAATTCGCGGATTAAATTACTATAGTTACTTGTATTTTGTGTCCTATGATGTAGATCTTCATAATTTGGTCTTTGACCCGATTATGAGACTTCTTTATGCGTGTTAGGTACAATAGGGAGGTATTATATCATGCTACCTATATACATTGATAAATTTCAACGGTGAATTCTCAATGAGTAACACTCAGTAAATAAGACACAATGTGACATCTTTCCTGTCGAGTAAACACTGTCAGTTGCAAGTCGCAATCAAATATTTATTGGCTGCACCTTCTTGCAGCTATTAAACCGATAAGTTAGCCACATAGTTGCTTACTTGTAAATAATTTTGTGAGTATTGGCTGATTTGAGTGGCCAGTGCTACGAGTAATACCCGAGTTAGTTATGGCTTATTTTCATTAGTCCTTAGAGCCCGCACTCGGGGTGCAGGCTCGCGTATGCCCACTTTTTTTGTAAATGACTATGCTATATACTATAATTATAGACTATAATTTTAATGACGTACCGGGCATTAGGCAAGCGCAGATGGCGCAGGGCCTTAAATAATGCTAACTATGGACGACTAGCTTGCCCTTGAGCTAGTCGTCCATAGTTAGCATTATCGGTACGTTAGCATTACCTCTACGGTACGGCCTCGGTTTGGGCTGTCGCCGAGGGAGGGGATTCGAATTGCCCGTCAGCCCAGTTGCCCTATTCGGAGATTTGAGATTCTCATCTCACTTTTTTTCGTCCTTGTTGCTCTCGTTTGAAACGTCATAGGTGTGAGAGTGGCCAAGATAAAATCTCATCTCATCTCACGCGCAAGAATAGCCCCCCAGAAGGGGTTGCCATATTGCCCACATGCGAGAGCCGTTTTATAATAGAGCTCACATAAATCAAGGCTGCTTGCGGGCAATACCCGCAAGCTGTTATCTGTCGCAGCCAACTAGCTTAATTAGCCGTTCAATTAACAGCCTAGCCTGTTTACTAAACAGTGCCGTTCAACTAGCTTCCAGATGATATTCAGCCATTCAATCAAACGGCTAGGCAAAATGACTTGGATTGACAACGTTGACTACTTGCCTAGTCCAGTCATTTACGAAGGGAGGTTTTTGGGTTTGTTATAAAAAAAAACAAAGATCTGCTCTGCTAACGGAGTCAGGCAGGAGAGGTTTTAGGTTATTATTGTAATGTCTATCAGATTTAGTTCAAAACAAATTTGCTTGGTCAAAAATAGTCTTTTTGTCACATAATCACCCTATAGTATGAATGGACTGCTCGAGCATCAGCCAGCCAGTTTGTCACACGCTCCGACTGAATATTATTCAGGAAGCTAGTTGAAAGGCGCCGCTTAGTAAAATGGCTAGACTTTTAATTGAACGCCTGATTAAGTAAGTTGGCTGCGACAAATCGATCGATAGATGAAGATTAGAACTTGCATTAGTCGTTATCCCGTATAACGAAACGACCGAGTTATTCACCAATGAAACTGAGCCACGTCTGCTACACTTACAATATAGCAAGGCATGACAACTATGTCTGATTAGCCAATTGCATGATCCAGAAAACCAGTACTAGCATTCCGGGAGCAAACACGTAATGACGTCACTCGTCCTCGTTATCTGTCTCTTTCGAAACATTTGTAAATGGCTTATTTCGGTCTTGCTTAAGCATCGATTGACGTCACTACGTGTTGCTCACGTGGCCGGAATGCTGTACTTGGCGGATTATATTATTTTACCAAGGCCCATTTTAAAGACAGTTTAAAAACACTATTGTAAAGACGGTAGTGCGTAAAGTAAACAATGTGTTCGTTTTGCAAGTAAGTATGACATGTTGTCTTAACGATAATCACTGATACATAACGAAACAGTTTGCTCGGAGTGTTTGAAGGTAATTGATGTGAAACAATGTTGAAATTACATAGTGTATGTAAATTAGTAAAAGAATATTTAAAGTGTACATAGGAAGAATTTTGATTTGAAGGCCACTGAAGAACTGTGAGTAAGCATATTTTTTACTTTGTAAGTACATTCGTTTAGTTCTAGTCATCCAGTCAATGTATAGGACCTGGCAAGACCCTTCGATTGACCCATGGTATAACTAAAACAAACTCCGCCGTATAGTTTTCCGAGTCAGAAATGGTCACGTGGGTAGAACGCAGTGGCGTCAACCGATGGTCAGGCAAGACCAAAATAAGTTATTTACAAAGAGACGATGATGATGACGAGTGCTGTCATCAGGTCTTAGCTCCCGCAATGCTAGACCTGTTTTTTTGGATCGTGAATTGGCTCAGGTTGCTGTAGACGGCGGTGTTTTGAGACAGGGTGTACTTAGCTGTCGCTTTGAGTACATTTGTATGTATGTATATAATCAAATGGCTGGTTAATTTATTCGAGACTTGTCCCGGGAGGAGCTGAAGCGCAGTGCTGAGTGCTGCGATATGTCTCTCTGGGAATCCCGGAGATCTCCGTCTACAGGCTATCCGAATGGTTTTAGCGGGTTTAATCTCACATGATCCAGGGCCTTTTCTAAGCATTGATCATCGCGTGTCATCCTGCTCGCCCCAACTACTCGCGTCAAATGAGCAAGCGTGAGGGCACACAATGACCATTACCATTACGCTTACGTATTATGGGGGCCGCTCGAAACCATAGTAGCCGAGTTTCTTGTGAATATTTCTCTGATCAACAAAAGACGCTCGACTAGGTGTTCGAAACCGATCTCCAAAGTTAAGCAACGGACGACGCGGTCAGTCTTTGGATGGGTGACCAAGGTTGCCATTTACAACTGTGCGCTACCGTGGCTCGGATGACACGTTAAATTGTAGGCTCCGGTTGTTTGGTCGGTTGTGTGTAACAACAATCGTCAAAGCATGTCAGAAGCCTTCGGGCGGCATAGAAACTGACATCAGGGTTAACCACTCGGCCTATACGAACTTGCTTGCTTATAACAAAAGACGCTCTAATTGTTAATACCTAGGCTTACTAATAGTAAAAACACTAATTTTAACACACATTCAATTTAATGTAGTGCCTAATTAACGAGGTACTTACTGGTTTTAAATATAAAAGAAAAAAAATGATTTCCATGTTTTAGACTTGGTTGATATTTTAAAACTGCTTGTCCGTTTTCGATAAAATTTATATGTATCTCAGGAGTATACCCTTTCGAACTAAAAATGTTTTGTTTTTTAATCGGTTTACAATACATCATTGAACACACACAAAAAAAATACACACGAACATAGAACCTCCTCCTTTTTGGAAGTCAGTTTAAAATAGCAGTGTACGAGCATGCAATCTCCTCATTGAGCACTCCGCTTAACAGCTAATGAAGCAGGCATCGCCCGCTATCACAAAACATCTCACAGTGCGCGTCCGCGTACAACAGTACACCGCCGCCTATACGCCACTACTCACTGATAACACGAGCGGTCACTGTGATAAACATTGGCTGTAACAGGCTTTCTCCCAGAAAAGGTACGTTGTAACAATCATAACAACCTTCTCGTAATGTGGCCTTCTCAGCCAAATGGCACATTTGTACGGGATATCCCAGATTATTGCACATTCCGAGCTCCTTGTCTTGTTGTGTTGATAGTTTACGTCCGGTCGGAGCCTCGCACTCTGTCGTCTGTTAGAGATGGCATGAAACTTGTACTGCACTGTTTCTATGTACAAAAAGATCGTAAAGTTAATGACACTGGTACCTATTTCTTTTCAATGTATTAAAATTCAATATTACCTAAACTGCATTCGCATTATAACTTGTTGTTTCAGAAGTTGTGTATAAAAATTAGCTTCTTTGGGTAGAACATCCTTTCTGTATTACCCAGCCCTTGCCTCTGTTTGCTTCTTTTCCAAGACTATACTGGGTAACGCAGAAAGGCTGTTCAACCGAAAGGAGCTCATTATTATGAATGACTTCTGAAACCGTAAAAACTCAACTGTTCTATAGAAACCTGTCTTTCGCGATGCCATGTTTAGACCAATAGTTGATTGTAATGATAAGCTCTTTTTTAACCAACTTAAAAAAGGGAGGAGGTTATCAATTCGGTTCTATTTTTTTTAATGTTTGTTACCGTATAACTTTGTTTTTTATGAACCGATTTTAAAAAATCTTTTTTTATTTGAAACCTAACTTAAACATTTGTATTTCCATAATTAAAGACTGTCAATGACATTTCCATATTTCACGTAATCCAATGCAGATGACGGGAAGTCAGTTTTTTTTATTTTAAAAGATTATGGTTTAGTACTACCGTATCGTATTGCCCTTAGTTATTTTATTATGTAGTTGGGTGTTCGTAATCTCATATTTATTTGTGTAGGTTGAGATAAAAGGAAACGCATAGGACTTAAGTAATCATAATATTATATGTTATACAAAAGATAACACTTTATTGACCTCAGTTTATCTTTCGCTGTAAAGTTATAGATTAAGAGAACAGATAGGTACTAAGGTAAGGTGACTTATAGAAGTAGTTTGATCGATAATCCAAAGCAAAAAAAAAAAAGTAGTTAATTATTTACTGACTGCCTCGGTGGCTCAGTTGGTAGTGAACCTGCCTTCTGAGCTAGGGGGCGTGGGTTCGATTCCCACCTAGGGCAAACATTTATGCGATGAACATTTGTGTTTGTTCTATGTCTGGGTGTAAATATCTATTTAAGTATGTATTTAAAAATATATATGTATTTATATCAGTCTCTGGCAGCCATAGTACAAGCTTTGCTTAGTTTGGGGTCAGACGACCGTGTGTGTAAGTGTCCTGATATTTATAAAAAAAAAAAAAAAATTACTGTAACATTGTACACAATACCTACTTAGTCGAAGCTGCATCTGTAACTCTGTAGTCAGTGGCGGATCCAGAATTTTGTGTAAGGCGGTGGGGGCTGAAGCGATTTTGTCCGAAAACCCCCACCCCTCACTTCCGAGTCTCACGAGCTTTAAGGACAAAGTCAAAACCAAAGCTAAGACTAAGCTTTAGGTGTAGGTGGGGCCCGACTTAGTTGAGTGTAACTTCTATCAAGGTACCTTCACACAAGAACACTCAAAAAACAATTTTTGAGGATTATCGAATCTGAATTGGATAATTAGGCTTGAGCCCCTTAGCCCCTCGCCTAGATCCACTAGTGTCTGTAGTCGTGAAGTAGGTACGACGGTTGATTCCATAGAACTTAGTGTTTTCTCAGAAGAAACAATCTTAGCAACAAGTACTTAACGTTTCTGAGAAAATTTCCTTCAGCGCTCCAAATTTACTTGGAAATTATACAATTTTTAACGGAATCAGACCAAATAAACATGAACTTATATAGGTAAGCTTCCATACCGCTTTACCAAATAATTTTGAACCATCTTTAGATGTCCAACGAAGCGGTTCCAAAAGGAGAAGCGGTGTTGCTACAACAAGCGCGCGACAAGTTTGTCGCTTGCTACGGTCGCGCGCCGACAGTCGCCGTGGCCGCGCCCGGCCGCGTCAACCTCATAGGTGACCACATCGACTACTGCGAGGGATACGTGTTACCCGTGGTTGGTATTTGTACGACAGGCTTTTGAAAGGTGAAGCGGTGTTGCTACAACAAGCGCGCGACAAGTTTGTCGCTTGCTACGGTCGCGCGCCGACAGTCGCCGTGGCCGCGCCCGGCCGCGTCAACCTCATAGGTGACCACATCGACTACTGCGAGGGATACGTGTTACCCGTGGTTGGTATTTGTACGACAGGCTTTTGAAAGGTGAAGCGGTGTTGCTACAACAAGGGCGCGACAAGTTTGTCGCTTGCTACGGTCGCGCGCCGACAGTCGCCGTGGCCGCGCCCGGCCGCGTCAACCTCATAGGTGACCACATCGACTACTGCGAGGGATACGTGTTACCCGTGGTTGGTATTTGTACGACAGGCTTTTGAAAGGAGAAGCGGTGTTGCTACAACAAGCGCGCGACAAGTTTGTCGCTTGCTACGGTCGCGCGCCGACAGTCGCCGTGGCCGCGCCCGGCCGCGTCAACCTCATAGGTGACCACATCGACTACTGCGAGGGATACGTGTTACCCGTGGTTGGTATTTGTACGACAGGCTTTTGAAAGGAGAAGCGGTGTTGCTACAACAAGCGCGCGACAAGTTTGTCGCTTGCTACGGTCGCGCGCCGACAGTCGCCGTGGCCGCGCCCGGCCGTGTCAACCTCATAGGTGATAACATCGACTACTGCGAGGGATACGTGTTACCCGTGGTTGGTATTTGTACGACAGGCTTTTGAAAGGTGAAGCGGTGTTGCTACAACAAGCGCGCGACAAGTTTGTCGCTTGCTACGGTCGCGCGCCGACAGTCGCCGTGGCCGCGCCCGGCCGCGTCAACCTCATAGGCGACCACATCGACTACTGCGAGGGATACGTGTTACCCGTGGTTGGTATTTAGACGAGAGTTTTTTGCTGATGATGAGATGAGAGTTGCTACAAAAGGCGAGAGATATGTCACGCGACAAGCCTGCTACGGTCACGCACCGAAAGTAACCGTCAACGTCAACGTTACCTATACCTACTCGTACATTACCTAGGTAGGTAAAGCTAACGTTGACATTTAAATCGACTAATATGAAGAAAACTGGTTTGTGTACTTTAAGGGCTAGCAACAAATCTTATATCTTTAAATGAGCAATTCTTGTATAAATATATATAATTGGAATCTCGGAATCGGCTCCAACGATTTTCATACAATTTAGTATATAGGGGGTTTCGGGGGCGATAAATCGATCTAGCTAGGAATCATTTTTAGAAAATGTCATTTTATTCGTGTTTTATCGATAATCAACTTAAACATAAACTTGGAAGAAAAATAACAAAAATATGACTCTTCCTGACATCTATTGGCGAATAATAATACTATTTTTTGTAAGCAACTAATTGCTTTAACGACACAACAGCAGATGGCGTTGTTAAGTAACACGAAGTCAATGAGTGTTCGCTTTGAGGTTAGACTAAAATCAATTGTTTATTTTCCAAAAAACACAATAAAAAAAAATACCGAGCAAAGCTCGGACATCCAGGTACTATAATTTAAGATGAAACATTTAAACTACGTCTAAAACATTTTGACACTTCCTGACGTAACGGCGACGTGTATTCACAAATTAAAATCTTGGTCGGGTATAGTTTGTAAGATGTTCACATGATATTCGACCTACAAAATATACCCGATCCACTTTACGAATTTGATTTCCAAAGTATACCCGATCTCAATGAGATCTGTGACGTCATCGGCGTCCCCATAAAATATTGTCACGCCTTTCCCCTAAGGGGGCTGGCAGAGGTGTAATACAACTCCCACACTTCGCCGGACGATATTCAGTCCCAAATCTGACAGGGGGCGAGCCTGTCGCCATACGCCGGGCTCCAGTCATGTAGCAGATGACATACAATACACACATATGCTCACACAATGAACAAATTGGTGCGTGCCGTCCGCTGGGTTCGAACCCGCTCCCTCTGGTTTGAGAGGCGGGCCTTCTCCCAACTAGGCTGCCATCGCTCGATATAATTTGTAAAATCGGCGACTCGCGACTTCGCCGTCGTCGATCGACACTTTCTGCATGATCATTTAATGTTTGTTTTCCGATTAGTAGTGGTAAATAAATAATTAAAAAAAAACCAGGCACTGAAACAACGCAAGATGGGAAAATGTTAATAATTAACATGAGAGAGTAAGTATAAGATCTCAAAAGACGATGTCAAGAATAGAGCGAAGGCAAGGAGAAAACTTAAAGAAAGCTGAAATAAAAAGCAAAGCGTGAAAACCGACTTCCCATCTTGTAGTTAATTCGTCATCCATGTGAACAATTTTTAGACTTTTGTTTTTAATTTAAAAACTGCATTACCGCTTCCGATAAAATTCATATGGGACCAACTCTAAAGTATGATGTCTCAAAAAAAAAATCATCAAAATCAATTCACCCAGTCAAAAGTTATGAGGTAACAAACATAAAAAAAATACAGTCGAATTGAGAACCTCCTCCGCTTTTGAAGTCGGTTAAAAAGAGAGCAATTGACTGCCTCGGTGGCTCAGTTGGTAGTGAACTTGTCTTCGCTACAAACTTAGCTTGGGGGCGTGGGTTTGATTCCATCCTAAGGCAAACATTCATGAGATGAACATATTTGTGTTCGTTTTGTGTCAAGGTGTTATTATCTATTTATGTATGTACAATTGTACATTTCATAAAACATTAATATTTACCTGTATAATCAAGGTCTGGACACTCATAGTACAATCTTCGCTTAATCTAAGCGGAATCAGTGGTGCTATTCACAATCATTGGGAAACGTTTCAGATCGGATCCCACAAATTTCAAACTGAAATTGTCCGAATCTCAGTCTACTTTTATAAATTTTAGAATACGAACTGAGATTCGAATTATTTGAGTTTAAGTTTTTGGATACGAACGGAAACGTTTCCGAATGATTGTGAATACTTATGCTGGCGACAGTGTTTATGCAATAAATAATGTCCCAAATATGTGTTTATACTTATAGCTCAAACTGTTATAAATATCCTTAGGTAGCACTTGAAAATTATTCCACTGCTTGAATTAGACTAATAATACAAAGCCTCAAGCGGAGGAAAAATTTCAAAGTCAAAAGAATTTTCATATTGTTTGTCACGAAAAACGTAATCAGACTGAAACAAAGTTCCATTATTTGATGTTCCAACTTTTGATAATTTGTTCAATTAGAGAAGATCACTTTTAAACTTGGGGTAAGCGAATTAAAATGTAATAAATATTGATGATTCAGTGATGAAAATGGCGAAATTATTTTACCAAGTTCAAGTTCAGCCGGTTGGAAAATTCCTAAAGTTTCAAATACGTCACTGAGCTAGACAGGGCCGGATTTATTCTTAAATTATATTAATTAAGTCTAGGCCCAGTAACTTAGTGTTACCCATCGTTTCGCAAAGGGCAAATTCACCTCTGGGGTCGTCCATTCACTAACCACGTGTGGCGATTTTGGCGATTTTTCGACCCTTCAGGCCTATTCTCACTCCTATGATTTTGCAAACGAGAGAGACAAGGACCAAATAATATCTCACGACTCTAAATCTCAATTTCTCACTATTCAAAATGCTTATTTTTAGTATATAGGTATAAATAATCTAATATGTTCTGGATTGCATTGCAATTGTAGTTTTGTGGTAGTTATAGTGCCTTTTCTTACGAGAAAAAATTACGTGAAATTTGCTGAGACCCCTATCTCCCCACGTAAGAAGGGGTGAGATTAGACTACCCCCTCGCCCTTCTAAGCACCTCACGTAATGAATGAATGATCCCTGTGCTATAGGCCTAGATAAACGGGATTCACTTCGGTCGGCGTAGTTCAGAGCAAAGAAAAGCGATTCAAATAGTCGCTAACGCTCTAAGGCTATAAAGGTCACTGTTGATTGGACAAGTTCACGATTGACCACGTAACATTTCGATAGTGAACATACATACATGGGATTACATTTTGCTACTAGACATATTGAATATTGAATTTCCTACTAGGTAAGGCACCCGCCTTACCTAGTAGGAAATTCATATATGTCTACCCAACACACTGCTGTGCTGCATCCTGTTGTGGTGTGCGATGCGACGAATTTGCATGGTGAAATCTCCTCACGGAGAAGCGGTGTCAGTGTTAAAAATACGCATGCATTACCGCACACCGAAGCGGTGTCCGGTGCAGTCAGTGTGTTTTGCGCTTAAGAAATCAGAAATCAGATATCAGAATTTGTATTTTTGATAAATTTGTCTCTATCAATGCGTCGAAAACAGTTATTACAAAGTATTCAGAATAATTTTCATGTCGATATTTAATTTTATAGTCTTTCTGAGCACTCATAAAAAATATCAACATGAATTTTATTCTAAATTCATTGATAGAGGCTTTATCAAAAAAACATTCTACTATTTTTTATCTAACAAAATAGTGTCGCGTGCGTGTGAGACACCTGCCGCGCCTTACGATACACCTTAAATACGTTTTAATACTCGGTCAATCCTTAAAAGAAAATTTAAGTAAAAGGTACTCTATAAAATATTTTCTGCGTCAAAAAACTGTCCACCCCCAGCCCTTCACCGTTTCTATTTTGAAGGAAGCCCTTGTAAACAATTAGCGAAGATTGATGATCGATTTATGTTAGACGCTCGTAATCTGGCCTCAGTTGTTTTGGAACCGGTCAAGGGGCTTATTAAGATCCTACTCAGCTCAGCCATGGCTTAAAATAGTCTGAATTATTGATACACTATTCAGAGGTCACGTTTTACTCGTAATAGATCCGTAAAGGATATAAGTCACATATTACATGCGTTCATTGTGTGAGCATATGTGCGTATTGTATGTCATCTGTTACATGAATGGAGCCGCTCCTGTCACATTTGGGACTGAATATCGTCCGGCGAAGTGTGGGCGTTGTATTACACCTTTGCCAGCCTCTTCGGGGGAAAGGCGTGACGATATGTTATGTTATATGCGTTTAGAGTTAGAGGTTATTTTTTAGGGTTTCGTGGTTATGTCTGTTTCTATTTTTCCTAGCAAAAGGACCGTTTTAATTGCCTTTTTTGTAGGAAAAGAAATTTATCTGCGCTAAATCCTAATTATGAAATGGTAAGAATTTCAGTAGTAAGTATACGTGTAGGTACTAGAAGGCCCCGCTTTCCCTTATTTCTAATATTCAGCAACATATAATTGTTACCAACAGAACAACTATGAAAACAAGATGAAAACATATAAACATGTATGAAAATGCGTTAGGTCAAAACTCAAAATGTCTTTATTCAATTGGGTGTGAAGATACACTTATGAACGTTATGAAGTTATGAAAATAACTATGAAAAAAGAGCTACCACTCAAGAGCACAGGCAAGAAACTGAGGAACATATTTAAAAAAAAAAATTGGTCTCATAATTTAAATTTTGGCAACTGTTAGAACTAGGTAACTTTTAGTCAGGCTAAATGTCAAAAATGGCTTGATCGATTTGAATAATATTTTTTGTTTTGTTCGCTCTAAATACATATAGGGGTAGGTACTTTAAAAGGTTTTCACCAGCCTTCTAGTGTTTGGAAAAAATCTGTTGGTAGCTTATTACGAATTAAGTTTAATACTTACTGAACAAATTTTCCAGGCTCTTCCATTCCTGACCGTGATCGTGGGGGCTCCCAACAGCACTGATGACTGCCGGGTGCTATCCATCCTGGGGACAGGCGAAGAGTTGCAGACCAGCTTCCTCGTTCCATCGGTAGCACCCCTGCAGCCTGGCTCGCCTGCCTGGGCAAACTATATCAAAGGAGTCGTCGCTAACTTTCCCGGTAAGTTCAAAACCTACTTTGTGTACTAGCTGCTGCTGCTCCTTGCGTTTTACTCGCGGTCCTACAGGAACCGTTAGTTTGGAATAAAAAGTACCCTAAGTCCTTTTCTGTATCCCTGACAACGTGTATGCAAAATTTTAAGATAATCGCTTTAGTGGTTACGGCGTGAAAGCGTAACAAACAAACGAACGAACTCACAAAACTCACTTTTAAATTTATAACATTAGTTAGGATTAGTATAATACGTAGTACTATTAGTTATTCTGTGGGATTAGTTAGGATTGGGCTAGTCATTACTGGTGATTGAATTAGTTATTAAACTGACATCTAGGCAGAGAATACCCTTAAGTTAGGTACCTATATTTAGATACTGTACCTTAAATACTTAAATATTCAGTTAAGGCTGGCGTCGTTATTATGCACCGGTTGAAAATTGTTCCTATAATTTGTCAATCATAACCACAAAAATACGTAGAAAATACACATAACATATCTTCACGCCTTTCCCCTGAAGGAGCTAGCAGAGGTTTAAATAAGCACTCACTTCGCCGGACGACATTCAGTCCCAAAATGTGACAGGGGGCGAGCCTGTTGCCATTCAATAGGCTTCAGATAAGTAGCATATGAAATTAAATACGCATATATTTTGTTTAGACAATGAACGAATTGGTGCGTGTCTTCAGGAACCCGCACCCTCTGGCTTGAGAGGCAGAAAATAGAAAAAGGAAAACAAATCTGAAATTTTATTTAGGTATTTGAAAATAAAAGCCAGAGTACGGCGTAGAATAAGTTTATTCTAGCCACTTCGAAGCTCAACATACAAATTGAACCTCATTTTCTTCGGAAACATTTAATTTTCGAGCGTAAATTTTCCTCTAACAGTCTTTAAAATAAAATTAGGCATATTGTCTGGGAAGGTCGATATGGGCTTATTGTTTTAATGAAGGGAATTTATGAGGGAAATCCTTTAGAAACAAAAAATACGAACGATGGCAATTAGGGCACTTTTTTCTTTTAAATTGTTTTAGACACTTCTTGGAAATGTTTCTAATCAATCAATTAATCGATTTGAACATTATTCACTAGGTAACAATTAATACCGTATTAGTTGACGTTGCGTTTTTCATAATTAAAATAGTCGGGTAACGGCTCAGTACCACTAATGTTTCGCTAAGTACGGGTAGAACTGCGGTAGTGATCAGGCTAAGACGTTTGTGGAACATTAGTGGTACTCACCCGTTGCCAGTCCCTTTTTTTAATGCTATCAAGCATATACATTATGCATATATATTATGATGGCGGCCAAACGCAAACCTATCAAGGTTTGCGTTTGGCCGCCATCATAATAATAAGAAATATTGACTTTTTAATAGCTTTAGTAATTAGATGTAACGCTTAAACTACACTTAACTAAGGAACATTCAGCGTCCATCCTAAAAACTATTAACACAGCATGCAGAAGTAAATAAGACTGTCTTGAAGTTACAGGTATATACAATATCAAAATATTGAATACTTTAACTATGTGATAATAAAGTAAAGCAGCCTAGCCTTTTTGTGATAACGTAACGTCAACGGTTCAATTATAAGCATCGGTTATAGTTAGACGATGCTGGTTAGTGAATTACCCCCTTGTTCTTTCCCATGAGTTACTCCTAAACCTACCATGAATCATAAAACCCTCGCTACATACATAATGCATCCTTACCGCAGGTCCTTGTATATGGTTGCAGGTAAAGTGCAAGGTTTCGACGCCGTGGTGGTGTCCGACGTGCCGATGGGCTCTGGCCTCTCCAGCAGCGCCTCGATAGAAGTCGCTGTCTTCACTCTACTGGAAGGTTTAGCTGGCATTACTGTAGAGTAAGTTTTTTTGTTATCTAAGATTGCTTGTTGAATAAAAGCTTGTTTATGTATTAAATATAGTATAGTTAACGCTGCAGACGACATTCTTTTTATTGACCGATAGTTAGCTCGAGTTAGACTGCTAGTGCTAGCTTGAAGGCAATTGCGACCAATACTGAATCGCTGTAATATGCGCATTTGCGTACATCGTCACACTAGTTAAGAAGCCGACCAAACTATCAGCCAGTATGTCTGCAGTTTGCTGGCACTTTAAAGGGGCTGGCTCACCGCGGCACACGTTTGGCACGGCCACGCGGCGCATTTTACCTGCGTGTCTTCGTTTGTTAGAAAACGTGGGTCTACGTTTCCACCGCAGCACACGCTATACACGAATATGAACCCACGACAATGTACAGTTTTAAATCATATGCCAGGCGTCGCTACCCCGCCCGTCCCACTTCCCGCAGTGAAGCTACGCCGCTTTCGTATACCTGCGTGGTAGCGTGGACAGCGTTAAGCTGCGTGGGCGTCATATTCGAACAAGCCACGCGTGTAGCAATGACGTCACTAATCTCATATTCATGCGTAGCGTGTCCGTGGGTTGCGGTGGATACTATGACATACATTTTCTTGCATAGCGAAGCTAGACACACGTGCGTAACCTCTCCATGCGCCACGGCGGGCCAGCGCTTTAACTGTGATCTGTCTGATCTGTCAGTCTGATTCTAGTCCCGTGCAAAAAGCCAAGCTGTGCCAGAAAGCGGAGCACGAGTTCCCCGGCATGCCGTGCGGCATCATGGACCAGTACATCGTCGCCATGGGCCGGAAGAGCCACGCGCTGCTCATCGACTGCAGGTCAGGCTCGCTTTATTCTCGATCTTGGTGAAGACAATGCTGGGGTCAATAACCCAGCAGACAAGAGCCGTGGACACGTGGTTTTTTCTCTTTATCCATACCTCGTCAGACTTACAGTATGACGATGTTTTATTATATAGCCGTTATGCGGTCAAGCCAAGTAGGTATACAGGAGAAAAATATGCGAACCTATCATAAGAAAAAAAGGAGGAGGTTCTGCTTTTAATATTTTTATCGTAAAAAAGCAACAAAACAGCCTATAGCCAATATACCTATGGGTATTGGTAATTTTTACGTAACAACATTTTCGTACGCAACCAAACTGAAAGTTAAGATATTGGTAACTCCTTATTTCGTATAATATTCGTTAGATACATTTCCATAAATTATACACTTAGTTTAATCTTGTTTGGATATTTACTATGATGGCTTCAGCTTTTAGCGAGGTTATTGAACTTGCGCGAAAATGTGACAAATTGAATAATTTCTTGTCAATTATTTTAGTAACATTTTCCTGGTAACTATACAAAGCTCTCGCTGTACCTAAGGGTAATTAACCGACTCCAAAAAAGGACGAGGTTCTCATTTCATTTGTATTTTTTGAAATGTAAATAACTCCGCGATTTATAAACTGAATAGGACAATTGGCAACATGATTAATACAGGAAAATGGTAACTGATGGTTTTCATTTTCTATCGATAAAGTCAGAGGTTCAGGGAACAATCCCTAATGCCATGAAACCACGGGTAATTAAAATTACCCATAGACCCGGTAATGGGTCGACCCACCGGGACCACGGGTAACGACTGCAGTTATTTTGTCTTAATGTCTTTTACAAAACAACACGGAATAACGAACACGTGTCAGAAGGCTTGTCTGCTGTAATTACTGAGCGTCAAACACAGGACTTGATGTAACTATAGGAGTAATCAATAAATTCTGATATCTGATTTCTGACCTCGTTCAGCTCGAAACTATTTATAGAATTGTTTTGGTCACTTAATCATGGCATAGAATGTAGGGCCACTCAGAAGCACTGGTATTATTTTTAACTCAGAGTTAAGCGGCTATTACACTTTCTAATGTACAGTATGCTAACTTAGCGTGGCTATGCACATGCAATAGAAAAAAAAATGGATGGCTAACTGTCTAACAGCCATTACACTATCCAATTTTAGCACGCTAGCTGACCTAATAGCGTACTGCAAATTGCGTAATGTTATGACTGCTTTAGCTGCTCATGCTTATCAGAGTTTAGCTACACTTAACTCTTGATAGAGTTAAGGTCATAGCTCACTTACACGCCCCCGCTCCAACACCGCACGAGCAAAACGTAAGCAAAACGTCAACTACCGAAGGAGAAGTACTAGGGCGGTAAGTTCGCTTACAGCGAGCTGTCTGCTAATATGTCTTGTCAATCTAAAGTATGTCTACAGAGGAAGCGCTGTAGCTCAGATTTCAATAAACATTATTTTGCCGTGTGGAAACGGTGTTGTAAGTCGGCATCAACCTTTAGAAGCTAGCATTAAGGGAACGTACCCATACTACGTGACCATTTCGTACAATTTTTAACCCTCTTCCCTCCCCCCGCGGTGAACATCTGTACTCTTTACTATTCTATTCTAAGACTTCCCCCTCCCTCCTACTCTAGTTTTACGTAGTAATTCATAGTTTTAAATCGTTTTTTGCAAACAAAACATTAAAAAATCGTACCCCCCCCCTAAATGTGCCACGTAGTATGGGTACGTTCCCTAAGTTAGCACAATATTAGGACCACTTGCAGAAGCTCTGCTTATTTTTTTTTACTTGGAGCTAACTACTCTTTGGTTAAACTGATAAACCGTCTTGCGCCACCAAGAGTTACAAGCTAACCTTGAGTAAATACCTATAACCATGAGCTCGAGTAATATTGGAATGACATTTGAAACATTTTAACTCCAGATTTAAAACCCCGCGTTTAAGAATTTAACTCCGTATCTTCGGCAAGTGGTGTTAGAGGTGTTGCATAGGTACTTACTAGGTACTTTAATGGAGGTTTGATCACCAAATAATGATTATGGTTCAATGTTTTATGATGCCAATCAAAAATCTAGGTCATCACAAATGCAACTATGACAAAGCATATTAAATTAATAGACTTTACTTATAAATAACTAGCTTTTATTTCTTCGGCCTTTGAAAGCCTTTATTTAGGCACTCAGTTATTTTCTCTTTCAACTAATTAATAGGCTTTCTATTAATTAGTTGAAAGAGTTTTTGAAATCTCATAGTAATGCTAGTACGGCTCTTGTTGATTGAAAAGCTGATGTTTATATTCGACAAAATCCACAATATAAGAGATACTTATTACAAAGTAGACCAAAAAGTCGCAGAATACTCATTATTACAAAGCAGTGCCCTTTGTTTTTTATATCTCTTCTAAGTAAACAGTCAAAGTGGCAGGCCGAAAGAAAATATGTGTTAATTGTGATAATACATGACCATTTTATATGAAGACAGCTAACATCTATGAGCAGCTATATATGTAGCTATCTTAATTTATATAAATCTCGTGTCACAATGTTTGTCCTCAATGAACTCCTAAACCACTTAACCGATTATAATAAAATTCGCACACCATGTGCAGTTCGATCCAACTTGAGAGATAGGATAGTTTAAATATATATATATATATATATAAATAATAAACGCGAACGAAGTCGCGGGGTGACAGCTAGTATACTATATATCTGAGCAGCCATAAATACTTTTGTTACTCAATTTTCGAAATGCAAACGAAAAGGAAAGCTTAATCCTAATACAATAAAGAAATGACCGGTTATATCACTTTTTGGTCCCAAAAATCTATGAAGCGTGTCTATTGTCCTTTGTTCAGACCATTCACCATAAACAAAAGGGACGAATTAATCGAATTTAAGGTCAGCTTATCGATCGACAAAATTCCGTAGTGTGTAGCAGTGTAGTAGTTCCAATGATTACTAAATATGAAGTTGTTTTGTCTCGGAATACAGAATACAGTGTTTTGTGTTTAACTTTTTACACTTTTAACCCGGTCGAAAAAGACAAAACACTGTCCTTCTTAAAACGTTTCCTCGGAATATATACATATGTAGATAGGTTCAATTTGGTCCTACATACTGGACTCTATGTCTGGCAACCTGAAGATGTGATAGAAAAAGGCAACCAAACATTTGCACAATCCATGGATTGCTATTTAGCTGTTTTTTTGCAAACTGCTCCCACTTTACTCAACGAATTAAATACCAATCGAAGGTATGACTTCATAGCTTCGATTGGTATATAATTTGTATATAATTTGTTCAGTACTCGTCGCAGCGACTCGTGCACAACTTCATTGTTGTTATTTAAATAGAACGAAATAAACAATCATTAGAGACAACTAATCCTACTAATATTATAAACGCGAAAGTTTGTAAGAATGGATGGATGGATGGATGTTTGTTACTCTTTTACGCCAGAACGGCTGAACGGGTATGGATGAAATTTAGCACGAAGATAGATTATACTCTAGAATAGCACATAAGATACTTTTTAACCGCGGGTGAAACCGTGGGGCGCAGCTAGTCTAAAATAATACAGCAAACAGCTGCTTACTAGACAAACTTTTTATGCGGTATGTAACACTTTTATTTTAATTTTCTTTTAGTTTAGGCGAGTGGTGGATGTGAGCACCAAGACAAACCATTTGGTTTTTTGGTGCAACACCTAATTATATGTATAAAAAAAAGTAAAGTGAGTGCAGTTTTTTTTTTTTTAAATAAATGAATTATTATTATTATTATTTACGTAGACCAAGCCGGCGTTTGACCACCAACTCGCCTGATGTTAAGCGACGTTGTGGTCTAAGATGGAGCACGACGACCTATAAGGTACTTATTAACTCTAGCCTTGAAGTTTACTAGAGTGAAGAAGTACAAAGACGACAGTTGAGTGAGGCGCTACAAGTGCGCTACAGCTCAGACCCGTCTTCGGAACGGTTACACCGGACTACATCCCGAAACACGACTAAGTCATTTCACGGCATGGCTTGGTCCGGTGGGTGGTAACTAGCCACGGCCGAAGCCTCCCACCAGAGTTTGCTACCCGGTTAGCACCACCCGGGGACCACGAGTAGGGAATCAGAACAGAGTACTCTCCTACGGACGTGGGTAGCTCAGCCCCCCCAAAAAAAAATCAGCTTTGAAAACGTAATTAAACATTGTCTGGACCCACTTACACAATGTTAAAAAACATGCTAAGATTCTTATAGCACATCTCTCTGAGTAAGAGATGGGCACAGAATATGCTCTATTACATAGGTCCAGAAGGATAGTCTACATACAAAACACGATTTCGAAACGTGTCAAATTTATTTTTAAAAACCTTTTTTTCTATACGTGATGAACTTGCCATTAAAAGAGGTTACCCGATTTAGTTGGGTAAATTATATAACGATCAGAGTTTAAAGAAATCACAAGACCGGAAACAAAGTATTAGGCCAGCTTAGGCCAGAGCTAAACTACACACAAAGCCTTACCCAGATCCATTCATGACACTATTCTACAAACTAATATTATAGATTGTATGTAAACCTTAACTAAAATCAGAGTAGGTAAAAGGTAAGAATTTAAAGCAAAAATCAAGAGTACGATCTATTGATTTTATCTTATTTACACATAAATTTACACACTGTCATTATTTACATCATACATTTAAGTTATTTTTTCGGCAATAAAATAACATTACATTTACATAAAAATAAAACTGACGCCTGCTTGTCAGGATATTTCACTGTTACGTATATTTCTTTCTTGCGAAGGTGCACATAGCAAATTGTTATAGGGGCGACGAAGTTTTCACTAATTTTCATTTTTACTTTGTCGAATTATTTTTGTCCACTGATCGGCTAAACTGGATCCTTAAGAAACCTAAAGTTTATTAAAGGGAAAATATAAAAATACCTTGTGGCAACACTTTTTTCAGCAACTTTTCGCTCTGTTGACATTAAGAATTAAGTAATTACAATTATTAGCTTTTTAAAGCACATAAAAATATATTTAAGACTTACGGATGATATGTGACGTTGCCTTTTTTTACTGTTTTGGATATTCTGAAATTTCGGCATGAGTGGACTACACAGTTCACCATATTTATTGGTTAGTGGGGAGACGTAACCGCTACTGGATGACATCGAAGACTAACTAGTAAATTGGTCGACTTTCAATGGTTTGGTTTACTTTTTTTGGAATCATTATTTTTGACCGATTAGGGGTCTTTACTCTATGTCTATGGAGATGGGTGAGGATCGTTCTTCTACGTATCTTAGACTATACACTGTTTTGTCTTTTTTTTTTCAAGTTTAAAAAAAACGCCACATAACTGGATAACTAGTCCGAAGCTACCCACAATTGTTAGCAAGGCTAGGGTCCTCCTAAAAATGTTGTTCTTTATTTTTTAAGCCAAAATAAAACATGAAACGAGTTTTGGTAAAGTCATAATCCCAGCAATATTGCAGTTGAAAAGTGAAAACTGATTTCCTTTGGCAGGTTTCCCTCGCTTTCTAAAAATAGGACTGCAACTGGCTACACGAAATGATACCGTAGAGTGCTAACCCTTTGTGCAGTTTCAATAAATAAATTCTAGCTACGATCTAGGTCATCAGATCTAGGGCGTCCGGGAACAGCGGTTTTACAGGTTTCGCATTACGCGTGCGTTACGTACGGGCTTAAATACGAATACGAATATTAAATGATCCAGCACAACGAATTTGGAAAACTTGATTTTTCAGTTTTAAGCTTTGTGGTAAGTGTGGCAACTTTGAAAGCCGATCCGGCGGCGCCTTTCTAAAAGCGTGGCTTTATTTTGCTGCAAGGCGTAATAAGTACTTATGTATTGCAATTTTTTCTGTCAAATTATGTTTTCAATCGTTGTCAAACTAAATTCAAAACACGTTTTTTTATGTTTGTCTGACATATTATTGATGTAATTAATACACATTTTAATGTAGGTAATTATTGATAATTGTAATATCGTAATGCATTGATGTTTATTTCTGGAACACTACATAATAACTCATTACTACATAATAAGACACTTGCAAACAACTACACACTTCGGGTCGTCTGACCCTTGCGACGAACTAAGCAGAGCTTGTACTATGGCGGCCAGAGACTGATATACATGCATATAATTATATTTTTAAAAACATGTACTTATACATATAATTAACACCTACACATAGAACAAACACAACAACCTGCCATTTTGTGTTATAACCAAATAAGGGGTTATGATAATCCCCTGTTTCCCTATTCTCTTTACTAATAAACGTTGTTTAGCCTCGAAACAGATATACAGTGTTTTGCCTTCTTATTTCTTCTAAATTTGTGAAGAAATTGTATAACTATTCCGAGGGTTATAACAATTCAATCAATTCCGAGGGTTGTGGGTATGACAAGTTATACAACGTTTATTTGTAAGCAGCAAAGTGGGTCTTAATATTTCAGATCTCTAGAAGCTGAACAAGTGCCCCTAGAGACAGGTGACGCCGTGCTCCTGGTGGTCAACTCCAACGTGAAGCACCAGCTCACCGGCAGCGAGTACCCTCAGCGACGTGCGCAGTGCCAGGAGGCTGCAGACAGACTCGGGCTGCCTTCGCTGCGAGGAGCCAGGATACAGGACTTGGAAGGTAGGCCTCATCTTTCATGTGGAAATTCGCGCATAAACTACTCAGCCGATCATCTTGCAACTTTACACACGTTGTCAGGGTTACTTAGTTACTCATAGAAAAAGATATAAGGTACTTTTTATCCCGAAAACAATTGCGGTTCCTGTGGGACCGCGGATGAAACCGCGGGGCGCAGCTAGTTAATAAAAAGCTAATTTAATAATACAAAAATATAATGTACTTACCATTGATCTTTCCATGGAATGGTCAAAAGTTTGTAGTAACACGTTTGATCCTTAGAATATTGGATTCAAGTAATTCAACGTGCCGTCGTCGTCCTAACGAAAGGCCCACATTTTTTTAAGCCTACAATTCCTTAAAACTAAATTTTAATAAGAATAATTAATTAGGGCATTTAACTTCAAACTATAAGCAGTTCAAGCTTTACAATTGCCATATATAAGTGTAAAGATTTGAATTAGGTTATTAATTCTCACAATATACCTGCAGGGTGTGTGCTGTTTTTAATCTACTGACATATTTAGGGATATTATTGTATAAATAATGAATTATGACCAACTACTTATTATGAGCCAACATTGTAATTACAATAAAATATAATATAATATTCGGGACACTAGTAGACACGCTCGTCTGACCCCAAACTAAGCATAACTTGTACTATGGTTGCCAGAAACTGATATCCATATGTATATCTTATACCTTTAAATGAGCAATTCTTGTATATATATATATATATATATATAATTGGAATCTCGGAATCGGCTCCAACGATTTTCATACAAATTAGTATATAGGGGGTTTCGGGGGCGATAAATCGATCTAGCTAGGAATCATTTTTAGAAAATATCATTTTATTCGTGTTTTATCGATAATCAATCTCAACTGAAAAATATGACTCTTCCTGACATCTATTGGCGAATAATAATACTACTATTTTTTGTGAGCAACTAATTGCTTTAACGACACAACAGCAGATGGCGTTGTTAAGTAACACGAAGTCAATGAGTGTTTGCTTTGAGGTTAGACTAAAATCAATTGTTTATTATCCAAAAAACACAATTAAAAAATAAAAAAAAATACCGAGCAAAGCTCGGCCATCCAGGTACTATTTTTAAATGCATACCTATATAATGAACACCCAGACATAGAACAAACACAAATGTTCATCACATGAATGTTTGCCCTAGGTGGGAATCGAACCCACGCCCTCTAGCTCAGAAGGCAGGTTCACTACCGACTGAGCCACCGAGGCAGTCAACATTGAAACAAACACAGCTGTTTTACAGCAAATATCATTCGACCTCGGCGAAATGTATGAAACATCTAAGTTTGTCTTCACAATGTCAGTGGTTCTATCACAAAAGTTGGTCAGCCTGTTGAAGGTAACTTGATCAAACTGTAGCTGTGATTCCCAAGCTCAATGCGAACAGTGGTTTTAGTTCGTTTTGTCGTTTCTGCAGCTACGTGATTGACTGTTGCAAAGGGAAATGCTTCAAAGCGTGACCTGTGCCATTTTGAGATTGCTCTGTGTTTGAGCCACCTCTTTGATCACTCAAGCGTCGCAGCTCAGTTTACAGGCACTTAAAGTAACGCCTGCTCTATAGGTAGGGTCAACTGAATCCACACACTTGAAGTGTGTGGATACCTGTGTGTGCACACAAAAAAATAATAAGAAGCACAAAAAATTGTCCCAAATTCTTAGTTTTCTATGTACTTATATTTATCATCATAAAACAATATTTGTCTTTTAATATTGAAAAGTGTTATGTTTATTTAGTGATTGTTTTTATTATTTTGTATATAAAATGTAAATCCGTAATTAGCTGTAAGTTTATCTGTAAGTTTATTTCATGTCATTATTGTGAGCTGTGGATTTTGTTTATAAATAAATAAAATAAAACTGGGGCAAACGCGTCTGTAGGGCAATTGCGTCTGTCGAGAATTACTGATAAACTTTTCACAAATTAGGCGACACCTACATCTTTTTCCTATTTTTAGTTGCAATAATCTGTGCAAGGTGGCGTTAGTTGCCTAATTTGTGAAGGGTTTGTCAGTTATTTTCGAAAGAAGCAATTGTCCCACGGACGCATTTGCCCCAGTTGACCTTATATCATGACGGAATTGAGATACATATGTATTTTACTGACAATGATCTGTGTTCCGCGATATCACTAGCTAATTAATAAACAAAATCTAAATTTTTCGAGATAAAAATAGATTATGCATGTCTCTTTGAGTATCTTTAATTCCAAAAGCACTTATTCTAAACAAATCACTAGACAAAGCTAACCAACGGTCTATGAGAGCTCATCCCGTCAACAAAACAGGGTCAGCACTCCCCGGATTAATTTATTAATAGGTAAAAATAGCCGGAGATGACCCCAGTAACCTACATTAGGGTTATCTCCCTAGCGCGTTCTTCTATAAAGGAACCAAAAGTACAAAAAAGCGGCATCGTTTTATGGTTGACATACCTACAACACGCACGAAACGCTTTGGTTCCTCATATCTCATACGGAACGTTAGGCGATACGATATGCTCCATCGTAGGCCGCATCACTGCTTATCATCAGGCATGTTGGCGGCCAAACGCAAGCCTATTAAGTAATAAAAAAAAACTGAAATTTTGACTAAATCTCTGATCATGATAATAATTTGTCAATTCAACCGTGACAGCGTATAGGTACACGTTTTAAATGTTGAATTAAATCTGTACTAATATTATAGAGGGGAAAGATTTGTATGTGAGTATGTTTGTAACGAATTAACTCAAAAACTACTGGTCCGATTTCAAAAATTCTTTTACCATTAGAAAGCTACATTATTCCTGATTGACATAGGCTATAAAACGTGAGCGAAGCCGCGGGCAAAACAGCTAGTATGCAATAAACAAATACCTAAACATTTATGATTCAGTATTTCGTAGGAAATAATTTTAGGTGCATTTATTTAGAGTAACTAAATTAGATACCTACCGTATTTTTTTGCCTTTGTCTAATCAAATCGGTTTATCCATCACAGAGTGTCTGGTTTACTTATTTGAGATCCATGTAGTCGTGAAGAATTAACAAACGAAAAAATTTAGATTTATGAAAACTAATCGTCTGTGACCAACCAAACTTTTTATAAACAGTTGACCAAATGACGGAACAAAAAGGTTCTATACGAGAAGATCGATTTCATTTTAAAAATACGACGGTGGAGCCCTCTTTTAGTGCTTCAATTAAGTTGGTCGAGTACAATTCATGTCAAGGGCTGAAAACACGAATTGATCCCAAAGGATGGTGCCAAACTAATTTCGTTCTGGAATTACCCCATGTTTGAGACGATAGGACTTACCCTCTTGACTTTGTCTGACTTTAGTTTGAGCCTATTTTAAAAGTCACGTCATATGACTAAATATTAGCACAGCTTACTTTAAAATTATAAAGTCTGTCTTGAGTTTCATATTTAAGTGTTTGTTCATGGTTTTTATTTACTCAACGCGCCGTGATTAATAAAAATTGCGGAAAAACTTGGGGTAAATAATTTATGTTAAGATTTTCCACAATTTCCCTGATAAAATAAATTAGATCGTTCCGATGCGCAATTTTATTTTCCTTGTCACATCAATGTCGCTGACGCGTTTTCACATGGCTTTAGTCATAATTAACTTTAATTGGCAAAGAAAATTGTGGTTTAATTATTTTTTTCGTTCATTGAAATTGTATGGAAATTCGATGTTAAATGGAGTCGTCCATGGAGATGACTACTTCGTCTCAAACCTATTGTAGCACAGGACCCTCGTCACTGTACAGGTCTTTGTGAGCTGCTGTCCAGCTGTTCGATTCCACCGTTATTAATCAACGGCTGACCTTCCAGCGTTTCAAGGGTTACCAGGAAAGGATGAACTACGCCGAAAGGAAGCCATTGTACTCATCGTTACGAACAACTTTTACTATGGGGCCAAGTCTGAAATTGAGAAAAATAGCTATTCTATACATTTTGCTAACGATTGATGAGCTTTTTAGATGGAACAGCTGATTTTTTTTCTCGATTTCAGGCCTGGTTTATAGTAAAAGTTGTTGTTATTGATGAGTACAATTAATTCCTCTCGGCTTAGCACACTCTTTCTCGATAACCCTAACTACATGCCTTGTTCATAATCTACAAAATTCGAACGTATACTTTACGAGAACCCACTAGCACGCTTATGCTGGGTACACACCAAGCTAACGAATGCCAAAGAATGCGCTGCGTCTCGTTTCGTTTCAATAAAATAAAATGAGATGCAGCATATCGTTGGCCTTCGTTGGCTTTGGTCTGTACGCAGCATTATATGAAAGTGCAGTCGGATGCCGCCGCCGTAAAGAGCTTTTTTAGTCTACGCCAGCGGGGGTTAAAATTTATGACCTTTTCGTGTAGGCGAATGTTACAAAGTTATATACTGGTGTAGCACTTTCTGGTTAGTCATTAAGCAAGCACTAAATTTATCCTAAGTAAAACCAGGCGGACACTTACTAGCCTTTTATACCCATGTTTAATTGGGCGATTATTTGTTTAACTGTCCATTATTGACATAAACTTATCTGTTAGCCGTTAAAACAGTTTGTTAAAAGTTTAATCGTTTGTTTTAGTTTGGTGAATTTTGGCCTTGGTGGCCTCATTAAGAAAAATGCTAGTTGTAGTACACCTATTAATTTGGGTTAGATAATTTTTATGACTTTAAATGACTAGTTATTTAATATAGGAAGTAACAAAAGGTTAAAAATTCAAACCACCACAATAATCTAAGAAATAAAAAAAAAAACCCCGACACCGATTCTCATCAACACAGATTTTCATCAATCATATCAAAGAGCACTCCCGACTAAATCACCATTAAAATAAAATAAGAAAACAAAATCAAAATCGATTCATCCGTTCGGGAGTTACGATGTCACAGACACACACACACACACACATAACACATATCACAGGACACCTCGTCGTATTTGCGTCAGGGGTTAAAAATAATTTAGAGTACTAGCTGCGCCCCGCGGTTTCACCTGCGGTTAAAAAGTATCCTATGTGCTATTCTAGACTATAATCTACCTCTGTGCCAAATTTCGTGAAGATCTGTTCAGTCGTTCTGGCGTAAAAGAGTAACAAACATCCATCCATCCATCCATTCTTACAAACTTTCGCGTTTATAATAGTATTAGGAAGTAGGATAGGATTTACCACCAGTACTTAAATACATATTTAAATGTACTGAATGGTCACTTAAAGAAACAAAATTACATGATAATTAAAATATAAATTTTGACTAAAAGTGTTTTTTTAAGAAAAGATGCTTCTTTTTCAGAACTAAAGAAACAGAACTGTGATAAACTAGTAATAATGAGGGCAACACATGTCATAGAAGAAATCTGGCGGACAGAAGAAGTTGCCAAAGTACTCAAGGAAAAGGATTTAAAACGGGTTGGTAAATGATATTCTGACTATTTTCATTGACGACATTATAATTTAATCAATTACAATCTGCGCCCGCTGCCGTACACTTTCACCCACTGTATTGTGTTAACAAGTAGGTACAAGGTGTCCGACAAAAAAAACGACGGGGTGTTATAAATTAACATGTATGTGTGTGTAGGTGTGTGTGTGTCTGTCCGTGGCATCGTAGCTTCTGAACGGATGAACCGATTTTGATTTTGTGTTTTTTATAGTTTGTAAGGTGAATTGGTCGAAAGTGTTATAAACATCGGTGTCGGGTTTTTTTAATTTATACTCGTACTTATATATTTTTACCCACTTAATTCGGCCCTGCCACAAAGTCTGTTCCCCTTAAAGGAATAGCTGACGTCTTGTAAACTACTTATCTGACAAATTTCAGCTTCATTTTTGAAATTTCGTGCTTAGCCAGTGAGTGAATGAGTTACTTGTTTGTTCGGCGATAACTTAAGTATCATTGATCCGATTTTCATGAAACTTTGCAGGCAAGTAGTTCATGCCAATACAAATTTTAGGTTCAAATATTAAGGAAATCGGACGAGGAGTTATGGAGATATAAAAAGTTTCCGTTCGAGGCGATCTACTAGCTAGTATATTTACATAGATTTAAAAAATCAAGATTATGTCGGAGGCTTGATGATTGATGCCCACAGATAACTAAATCTACTCAAAATTGATGCCACGCCACGGCACGGCGTGACATGACATATGATCTGACAAGTTTCCAGCACGCCACTCGCCGCGTCACATCAAAGCCAAGCATTAAAAACTACTTAGCATCACATAAATCATTATTCGACACAAGAACTTGACATATTGACTCCCCACAAAAGCCTACCCATAGAAACAGAAATAAGCTTCACTTAAAAATTCCTAAGAATACTTGGCAACTATTTACAAAAGCGATAACGGCCAATGCTGACATGATAAAGAGAAGAAATTTCATTAAACTTTGCAAGTTGCTTCACAAGTTTCGTTGAAAACATGCCCGTTGATTTTCATGGAACCAAACTTAAGGCCGGACTGAGGTATTTTAAGAAATGCGAAGCATCTCGGTTTTTTTTATGGTTGAAATGGTTTTTTTCAACGTACTTAGACCGGGATACGTATCATACGTAACATGAGCTGTGAAGACATTCACACGTACGTACTCAAGGGGTCTCCGGGTGCGTGACTTCCCCTTAATACAACAGCCTGGCAACCAGAGAGCAAAGTAGATATACAGTAGAGTCAGTACGTGTGTGAAAGTGAGAATGTCAAGCATCGAAATAATATAAGGAAGAAGCGGTACGAGTCTAATTTCTAGGACACAGCACGTGGACCAAACAAGCATACAGACACTACACAGCTCCGTTGACAGTGTTATGTTACGTGTATAAATAACGCAGATAGAGAGACGTACAAGAGACTGTAGCGAAAACGAGAATAATAATTGCGACTTGTTGCGTTTGTTTGTGACTATACGGTGAATTGCGTGCATGCACCTAATTTATGCGGTCCATGATTAGGCTTCCGTACCGTCTCTTGTGCGTACCTTAAATATGATTGCAGATTTCAAGAGTTTTTTATGCAAGCTGCGCTCAGACAGAAAACGTTGCTCAACGTTTTGGACGTTTATTGTAGCTTGAACGGCTCAACAGATTTTGAGTGCATTCATTTTCGCGTCCGGAATGCCATAAAGGCTTGTTTTTAACCGACTTCAAATAGGAGGAGGTTCTCAATTTGGTTGTATTTTTTCAACTTTATGTTGTTTATTACCGCATAACTCCATTGTTCAAGAACCGATTTTGAAAATTCTTTATTCTGTCGCATTAACGATAGAATATACTTACAGATTGGTCCCGTTTTTTACAAAATTCAATTCGGATGACAGCAAGTCAGTTTTTAGTATTGTTTTAGGTAATCGATATACTTGTTCTATTACAGGTTGGTGAACTATTCTACCAGTCTCACGATTCACTCAGCCGGTTGATGGAAGTGTCATGTCCTGAGTTGGACCAGATAGTGGACATACTGAGGGGGGCGCCGGGGGTGTACGGCGCGAGAATGACTGGCGGGGGGTTCGCGGGCTGCGTCGTGTCTTTGGTAAACAAACAACGCTCAAAAACCAAACTAAGTCAAAGTCAAAATATTTTTATTCAATTGGGCATAGTAGAAGATACACTTATGAACGTCAAAGTTTTCTAATAGACTCAACTGCCTTGTTCGGAAAAAGAACTGGCAAGAAAATAAAGGGATAAAAAAAAAACATACATTTTGGCTTACAACTAAGTAACATTAAATTACATCTATGTACTTGTGGTTACTTGGCGGAAGTAAAACATAACATATCGTCACGCGTTTCCCCTCACCTTGCCCTCAAGAGAAAAAAGGCCAAAGGTGAAAGGGGTGCCTTTAACCTTTTTTCTCCTTGGTAAATACCCTGATCCAAAGAAACAAGGTCGTTTCGGAAGTTGACACGCACCTACGTCACTTATCTATCCTTAGAATATATCTTCATCGGCCCTTTTAAACCAGTAAATTACTTATTCCGCTCTTGCTTATGCATGGATTGACGTAGGTAAGTGCGACACCGACACTTTTTTCTTGGAACACCATATTTCGGAAATAAATACTTTATTAGCTACAATCATGGGTGTCTTCAAGTCTCGAGTGAATCGGTTTCTTCTAGGCAGGCATGTTGGCGGCCTAACGCAAGCCTATTAAGTTATAAAAAAAAATATCGATAAAAACTATGGAAAATTGTTTTTTTTTTAGGATTTAATATTTCTAGTTTTTATTTCCTTTCACAACCATTCTAAACCTCGTATTTAGGTACATGACTTGACTCAGTTGTTACTAGCGTACGAAAGCTTTTACGTATAAGTTTTATTTATTCGATAAAATATTACAGTCAATTAGGCAATGAGGTCGTATCACAAGACTTGCTCTGAGAAAAGTTTTGATAGGCGAAGGATACAAGTAAAGTATCTGTATCACGATCTGGACTGAGGTCTGATGAGGACCACGAGGAGGTGAGATTCGTCAATACTTCAGTTTACACTCTACAACAGAGGCCTCCAAACTCTTTTGTCTCATAGATCACTTGCCAGGATTTTCTGTTCTGGGTAGTGTAACACGATTAGCTATTTAAATTTAAAATATTAAAAATAAAAGGCTTAATCGGTTATGACCTAAATCTACCTAATTTTGTACTTATCTAATCTACCTTATTTTACCTTAAAACTTTGTCCAATAAATGTGATCGTCTATTTTAATTTATAACCGTCTAGAATTTGATTTAATGGACCCTTTACGTTGTGTCATTTACGTTGTGTTTTAAAGACAAGAACAAATGAATAAATCAAATTATTAAAATAAATAAATAACCGTAACCGTATTCGAAATAAAACCGCAAATGTAATCGAACACAAATAGTTAAAATAAAAAAGAATCATGCACACATAAAATAAAACATTGAAATACACAGACACGAATAAAATATAGCCGTAAATATTTGAAATAAAATAAATCAATAAAAAAAAACAGAGCAGAACACAAAACACGCAAAACAATATTATAAACAATAACACAAAACCAATAAATTATTTTCAATAAAACAACGGATTTCGCAAATGTAATGTAATGGCTTAAAACATGCAACTTAACTGAACAGCAACCAGCTACTCGGATGAGACGATCCTCCTCTTCTTTCTTCATGGCCATAAACCCATACAAATACATATATACTTCATTATAATAAGATATAATTGTAAAATACATAATTTAAATACATAAGGTAAACACATTAGAAGGATTAATATCACAAAAATATACGCTCAGTTCCACGCTCCAATAACAGCAATATCTAGAAGAAAATAGGGAATGGGAATTTGACCTTTAGGTCCATGAATGGGAATCCTAAACGAATGGATTAATAATAAGGCTCCCTTCCAACCTAGCACCTTATTCCTTTCCATACAGATCCTTAGGGTTCAACCTAACACGCCTCAAATAAAACTAACTTACAAACCTTCATATCTCATACCGATCTCATTCTTACATCACCTAATTATCAGAATCATTCATCACAATCATACAGGTAATTTGGATTTTATTTTATTTGATTTTAACTATTCTAATTTACGACCAAGTAATCCAATATGACTCTACTTTCCTATTTCCCTACTGGCATTAAATGGTCTGACGTGTGTGGTGTGTGTACCTAGTGCATGATCGAATACTCAGCCGAAATATAGATCTCGCCAGCTAGACCCAATTCCGACCTAATATTCTGTGTTATCCCTCCCATCCGGTACGCGCGGTTTCCCTGCTGATAAGCGAGAGACTTCTAGGAGCCCGAGTAATCTCCGCCAGCATTCCCTAGGCAAACGCTAGTGAGTTAAATAGTGTGCACGTGTGTATAGGTTTATTAGAATTGCAAACAATTCTAATAAAACCTCAATTCAAATCAAAATTCGAAAGCTAAAATATTTTTTTGAGTATGGGTTGCAACTTAATGAAGTAAACTTATAAGATATCAGAGTTTCCAATAGGATTCAAGTTTCGAGTATGATTTTTCACACTTGGCGCTTGACACCAAGAATAAAATAATAACAGCAGTTGTAATGATAATGAGAGCGTAAAATATGTGTGCGTATAAATCCTTAGAATCTCGTTCAATGAATCAGCATACTTCGATGATGACGATTATTGTAAACTGCAGAAGCCACACCTCTCCAAAACATATCAAACTGCTCCAGTAAATGTAGTTGATAAGTGAAACTTGTCACTGTATCTCCACATAGTTGAATTTGTAATAACTTTGGTTGTAAATATCGTTGCAGGCATAAATTATGCATAAAGATTATTATTTAGTAAAGGGTATTATTTAGGTAAAGTAGTTGACTTCATTATGTTCGTAAGTAATGTTCTAAATTGCACCCAAACTATGAGTTTCTAACAATAAATTTAATATATGTCCTAGCTATAAAAAAGTAGGGTATATCCATTCAAAATTCCACATATGCAACACATACAACACTCACTCCTCCTACAAATGTCCTACAATAATAATAACATAGAAATCTACCCCACAATTAGCCCGTGTAGAACAACGTCGTTACTCCCGGCAGCTTCTGAAAAATAATGATTAACACTACCCCCTATTTCCCTAGCACAATTTATGAAAGAAAACAACGATGTCGAAAACGTAGTACCGCTTACCTGAAAACTTGATAAATATAACATATTAACATTATAAAATAAATGCAGATATTAACACTGACTTTAACTCTGGTATCAGAGTCTTTAAACACACTTCACTAACACTGTAGAGATATCCTCCAGTATCTCAGAAATATAGCTCGCTTTCACTGATATATTACAATACAACACTTGTGCAAATTTCACTCGCGTTTGATGAAAGAAAGTGCGACGATTTCTTTCAGATTTCGACACTTTGATCTTTACTCGCGCGGACTCTTTACTTTTAACGCGGACTCTATAAAACATATCTCACTACAACTCATACAAATTTCACTCGCGTTTTATGAAAGAAAGTAGCGGCGATTTCTTTCTATTTTCGAAATTTTGATCTTTACTCGACCATGGCACAACCCGGACTGTCGACCTTGTTCCCTTTCTTACGTGATTTTTGTTTAAATAAAATTAACATCTTAATGTGTTTCACCACAAAAAATCCCCTTGAAGCTCACTTACGTAGACCTGTCATTTTTTTAAGAGAACACATTAAAATTATATTTATTAGATTTAGTTTTGAACAAGTAAAAAGTTTCGCACTTGAAAAGCACTTATTTTTTGTTAAAATTTCTGGGCCACCGAATATCAGTAAGCAAGGTCTAACGTTATTTCGAAAGTGATCTAAAAGTACTATTAATATGATTAAATTAAGATGAAGATTTATAACGTAATCTGATGACATGTTTAATTACAATTGTTGCCTTAATTTGTTAAAAACTTTGAACGAGAGTTTTATTTTCTTTGGTTCTCAACACCAGTATGAACTTAAATATCAATATTTTATTATAAGATATTTTTTATTATCATTTTAAAATTAATAAAAATACTATTAAAATTATAGTTCGCATAATACTATTAATTAAATGTTTAAAATGTTCTAATTTCAAATGAGCCGAAGTTGATATACTGTAACGTATTTATACGTGTATAGTATGCGCCGGCGCCTGCTTGTCGCCAACCCTTAGGGCTGTGTCAAACCGTTAGTCAAATCCAATTTGTTGAAACTAGCGTACATTGTTTATTTATGAATATTGTAATGAGCAATCAAACTATAATAATTATAATATACACGACTTTAAATCATAAAATTATAATTAAAAATATATGATAAGACCAACTGATAGTTAAATTTTATGTACTTAACATTTAATCAAATAATATTCAAATTATTTATTAACTTTAAAATTTAATCTCTACTTTTATGAAACTTGATTTATATCAGCAAATTCATACATATTTATACAACCTATAAAATGATTGTAGAGTTATTGACAGCCTTAGTAAATTCACTTCTAAATCCACTTCAGATCGTTCGTCAACACTGTGAACACATTAAAATTGTACGTGTAAATGTTTAGTCAAAATTACCTATTAACGCATTTGAATTATGGCCCTCTTCTTAAAACCAACAAGATTTGCCTTGTTTCTCTCTAGCTTAATAAGTTTACAGCATTTTAATCCTTATTTAACTGTAGTTACGATTCTAACATGAAATAGTAAACTGCAATTATTCATCTATAGTAACATAACTCTCACGATGCCTTGTCAACAAGTCAGGGGAATATTTGTTTAAAAACCCATTAAAACGGAACAAGGATAGCAAATGTGACTTTCGCTATATTTAAATGAAATAGAAACTCTTATCGTCAATCGAATAGTACTGTGACAACGTTATGTACCTTTTGGATACATAACGGCGGTTACAGATCACCCCTTTGAGTTTTGACGGATTTTAATTTTCTTGAAAAGGAAAAACCCGGAGAAAATCACATTACAACACTGAAGTGTACTCTGTAACAACGTTATATACCTTATGTATACATAACGGCGGTTACAGAGCGGTTACAGTAGACCCCTGCTTAGCTTATAAATAGGTTTATAAATAGGATTTCATCGGCCCCTGGAGGTTGGTATAGACCACTTTGGGAATCTAATAGCTCTACGCTTAGTAAATATCACGATATGGAATAAATAGCCACACTATATCCATATTTTCGTACTATCAGTTTTTATTCTTATAAGCTACTGCCTTTTATTCTAATTTTAGCTGGTCTTGTATCAATTGACTATCTTTTACAGGTGAAGGAGTCCGAAGTAGCCGCGCTGAAGGCGCGCGTCCTGGCGCAGTACAAAGGCACGCCGACATTCTTCGTCAGCGAACCGAGCGACGGCGCGAGACTCCTCTTTAAATAAAATCTTGGAAATAACTGCTCCTTTCATTTGAGAACCTTATTTTTATCTCTTTTTGAAATAATAATAGTTGGACATTCCTGGTGATTCAAGCCATGGTGGGTACTATAGGGAGGTGTATATGGATATATAGTTATGTACTATATACCTATGCCAACGGTGCTACCCGCGGTTAAAGAGTAGCTTATGTGCTACGGAAGACTATAATCTATCTCTGTGCCAAATTTCACCCAGATCCGTTCCTCCGTTCTGGCGTGATTGAGTGACAAACATTCGTCCGTTAATTGATTCATCCATTCAAACTTTCGCATTTATAATATAATAATAGTTTGAAAACAGATTTAAGTATTAAGTATTAATACAGATATTATGTATTTAAGTATGTATTAAAAATAAGTATGTATATCAGTCTCTGGCAGCCATAGTACAAGCTTTGCTTAGTTTGGGGTCAGGCGACCGTGTGTGACAATGTCCCGAATTTATTTATTTATTACTATTTAATGATTAGACAATAGAGCTGTTTTAAACAGCTGTTTTGGGTGAGCGCGCGCGTGATGTGCGATATCTATTCATTGTTTCTTTAAGTATTTATATCTTAAATCTTTAAATGAGCAATTCTTGTATATATATATATATATATAATTGGAATCTCGGAATCGGCTCCAACGATTTTCATACAATTTAGTATATAGGGAGTTTCGGGGGCGATAAATCGATCTAGCTAGGAATCATTTTTAGAAAATGTCATTTTATTCGTGTTTTATCGATAATCAACTTAAACATAAACTTGGAAGAAAAATAACAAAAAGGCGTTTGAGTAGTCTCAACTGAAAAATATGACTCTTCCTGACATCTATTGGCGAATAATAATACAATTTTTTGTGCACAATAAAAAAAAAAAATACCGAGCAAAGCTCGGTCATCCAGGTACTTTAGGCATAATATGACATATTTAAGCTAATTAAGGGTGAGAACTGTTTGTCCTAGACAAACCGCATTGGTTTTATGGGCATGTTTAGTTTAAGCTGTAGTTGTATCTTATATCTTTCTTGTATATTTATATATATAATTGGAATCTCGGAATCGGCTCCAACGATTTTCATACAATTTAGTATATAGGGGCTTTCGGGGGCGATAAATCGATCTAGCTAAGAATCATTTTTAGAAAAATTCATTTTATTCGTGTTTTATCGATAATCAACTTAAACATAAACTTGGAAGAAAAATAACAAAAAGGAGGCGTTGACTCTTCCTGACATCTATTGGCGAATAATAATACTATTTTTTGTGAGCAACTAATCGCTTTAACGACACAACAGCAGATGGCGTTGTTAAGTAACACGAAGTCAATGAGTGTTTGCTTTGAGGTTAGACTAAAATCAAAGGTACTACATATAATATGAAAAAGTGAGTCTTTGTTCATTTTCTTTGTTTCTTTGTAACGCTTTCACGTCTGAACTACTCAACCGATCGTCTTAAAATTGTGCATACATGTTGTTTAGGGTACAGAAAAGGACATAGGGTACTTTTTATCCCGGAAAAATCAACGGTTCCTGTGGGACCGTGGGTGAAACCACGGGTCGCAGCTAGTTATGTTAATAATAAAAAAATAAAAAAAAAGAGCCCGCCAAATTGCCACCGAGTACCATTCCGCGCATACGAGCTAGCGGCAGGATACCTACATGCTATTATCGCATAATAAAACTACAATTATGATGCGGCTACATTAGCGCGGGATAACTCGTGTCGCGTTGTCGCGCTAAAAGCATTGTCAACGGCGCTGTTCTTGTCTACATTAGCGGTCAACTCGTCGCCTGTCAGCGGAATTAACGTGGCGATAATTCGCCCGATACATCACCGAGTGACGAACGAACCGGCTACACTTGTCGCGATAGCCCGAATTATCGTCGGAGGCCGCTAATGTAGCCGCAAAAATTATTGTTATTTCGACAGTTGTTTGTTTATCTGTGGTTGTTTGTAACATGTTGTTGACATAAGAAACTGTGACGTGTAACAGCTATTGGAGTTACCAATAAATTCTGATTTCTATTAACCATCACCACTATGCTTACAACAAAAGCTTATCTTAAGTTAATTACCTTCTCCAATCTTAAAGCCAACATAACAAAGACTAATTAGGTACATGTTCTCGAATTTCGAAGTTTATGCGTCAGCAATGAGCAAAGGGAGCTAAGCCCGGATCGTCGTAAACATTTTCAAACTGTCTGTGATCATAGTAACAGTAAATATTTACAAGTTATACAAACAAAACAACAGCAGAAGAACACAAAAGATAGGACATCTTAGAATAAACTTAGATGAATTGAAAAGTAAGACATTTTTTTTGCACACATGTTCTTCTAACCTCAAACTAATCCTGCACTATAGCTGCCAGAGACTGATATACACATTATATAATAATATACTCCGCCAGGCATAGCATTCAGCAACACGCACTGACGTCAATTGATGCTGAAGTAAGACCGAAATAAGTCATTTACAACAAGTTCGATAGAGACGGATGGCGATGACGTCATTACATGTATAGTGAATGCTAAACCTTGTTTTTTTTGGGTCATGAATTAAAAAAAATTATGCACACATAGGTATACTTTTTTTAAATCCATCCTTTTATATTAACACCGAGACATAGAAAAAACACAAATGTTCATCACAATGTTTGCTCTAGGTGAGAATCGAACCCACGCCCCAAGCTCAGAAGACAAATAAAGTAAACTGGGTCACTCTGAGACATTCAGAATAAGCCTATATACACATCTATGATTTAATGAAACCTCTTTTGTACGACTTCAACTTTGAAATTTTGAAGAAAATGAGACCGGAAGTACTTTACTAATCCACTTATAGCGAAATCTGGATCTGAAGATTTTTCGAGAGAGTTCTAAGAACCACCTCTTTAATATTGTAACTCACTTGATTCGAGGTTGCGACGTAGCACAGTGTTATTTCAGCTTTCCAGTAGGGAGTTTTCTCACAAAAGTGGTGAAATACGCGCTACAGGATTTCAGAACGCATTTTCATTACCTCAGTAGCATCCTCCAGCGTTCAGTCTATCGCGGACTTTCGAGGCGAGCGCACGTCTCACGCGACACACCCCCTGACTCGTTTGTTGGGTAAAACTGAAACACTTGCGAACTTACTAGCACTGAATAGTACTGAAAGTTAGTTTTGTGCGGTGTTTGTTTAAATAACTAGGCGTTCGCCTTTTGTTTGTGGATGCAAAGTAAGTGTAAAGTTGTTGATTTATGACTATGAAATGGGAATTTTCACAAAGTTGCTTTTGAACATAACGTCTATTAATATTCACTTTTGTTTGTGAATACAAAGTACAGAAAATAATGAAAATTTTGTCTAAAAGTTTTGATAACAACTTCAATTTAGAAATTCCAACTGAAGTTAAGTTCTACAAGTTTATTTCTTAATTTATAGTTTTCAAATTTTTTATTTCTTATTTGAAAATAAATAGACTAATAGAGAATAATAAAGGAATAGAGATGAAATGAGAGTATTGTAAAAGTATAAATTAAAAAAAAAAACCCCGACACCAATTTTTATCAAACAACTAAGAACACTTCCTAATAATTCACCATTCAAACAAAAAACACAAAATTAAAAGCGGTTCATCCATTCGGGAGCTACGATACCACACATACACACAAACACACACACAGAGACATGTCAAACTTACAACACCGTTTTTGCATCGGGGGTTAAAAAAAGACAGGCAGAATTTTTCATACTGTAAAACGGAACTAAGTGCTTGAAAATCTCGTCCATAAATAGGATTTTCATCGCATTTTGCCGTCGCATTTTAAACCAAAATGCCACCGGGTGGTGCACTGGAAAGATTGATGCGCTATTGAATAAACAATTTTCTGATAGGTATTGCGCATAAAATTGCTATAAGGTACAATATTGTTTACAAACAAACAATTTGAAATGCAAATGAAATGAAATCCAATAGTGAAAAGGTATTGCATTTTTTCGTGTTTGCGTAATCACTCAACATGTTGCATGTTATTTGCAGTTTAACTGTGTTTCAGATATTATTCGAATTGATTGATTCGAATGATTTCGTATGTTCCTTTATTCTATGTATGATTGTATCCCAAACTACTAGTTATAGTCAAAGTCAAAGTCAAAATGTTTTTATTCAATTTAGTTAGCAAAGATACACTTATGAACGTCAAAGTTATTTAGATAGACTCGACCACCTTATTATAGTTTATCTGTCGCCCATTTCTTTGCCGAGTTTCATGATAGATTTTTTTTGAAACGAACTAGTAGTAGGTAGTAGTAGTAGAGTTTCACAATAATTTAACAGGATGGAAAGTGACGATGTAGTCGATATGTGTATGATATGTGACGATATGTTACGATAAAGAAGATGTTTTTAATTTATTAAACAGGCGAGGAAGAGGATGACTTATAACTGTACGATTTTACAGTATAATTTTATTTTTTATACTTAATTTTATTGACTTTTGACAACTAATTTATTTTGACATTTAACTTTTTTTTTTAAATGTATTATCGTAATATTATTATTGACATGTTATTTTACAATTCAATGTTGAATTATTGTTATTGATTTGAGACTTATTATTATTGACTTGTGATATTCACCTAAATTAAATTAACTAATGTAATAGGCATGTTGCCGTTTTAGTTATTAAACAATTAAATTAAATTAAACGTGAACAATAGTTCACGTTTAATTTACTTACTTAAGCCAAAACTCAAACAAATTGTGAGAGAATTGCGCAGGTTTAAGCGAGTTGTAACAGATGGTTCAATTTTCACACTTGAAAAGGTAACAAAACACTCTTCCATGCTAATAAACGTTGTTTAGCTTTGGAAAGGTGTGTGTCTGTGTGTTGTCTTTTTCTTTCTTATAAATAATTTAACTACAAAACACTGTGCATATAGTAGTCAGTTATATAGTATATAGTTAGGTTAGTTCTTTATTTTTCTTATTTTAGATTTATTTAGAACGAAAAAAAAAAGTTTGGCTTAATTACTTTTCAATCCATGTTCGTTAAACATAGTTTATACTCACTCAAATAACATGTACATGTAACAACATCAATGTGTAACAATATCAATGTGTAACAATAACAATAGTCTGATGATTGTTATCTCTGAGCTACTTAAGGAGTATGGTAAGGCGCGGCAGTTGTCTCGCTCGCTCGCGACACACTATTGTATTGGATAAAAAAGAATTGGATAGAATGTATTTTTAATAAATTTGTCTCTATTTTTTGGTTCATTGGAAACAGTATTACAAAGTATTCCGAATAATTTTCATGTTTATTTCATCATTCATACACCTTAACAGCTTACTTACATACCTGATGGTTTTCATGAAATTCGCAATAAAAATACACAATGCCCTGAATCCTAGAAAATCGAAAACAAGGAAAAGCTTAAGCAGATATTTAAAATTGACATAACATATAATCTGTCGTCACGCCTTTCCCCGAAGGGGCTGACAGAGGTGTAATACAACACCCACACTTCGCCCCACGATATTCAGTCACAATGTGTCAGGGAGCGAGCCTGCCGCCATACACCGAACAAATTGGTGCGTGCCGTCGGCTGGGATAGAACCTGCTTCCTCTGGCATGAGAGGGCCTTCTCCAACTAGGTTATCATCGCTATTGCTTGAAATTGACACCCATCATTTATTATCGTTAGAGGCTCCAGTCTTCAACCCCGAGTCCGTCGACCTTTGTGTTTATTATCACTAGCCCCTGATTGATTAAGTTGTAAATAAGGAAAGGGTTGCGGAAATCTCTCTCAGATGAGATTTACGGAGTGGAAAAAATAATAGATTTTGGCTTTAATCATTAATTTGCTTGGAACATGGTATGTACATCAAAGCTCTTAAATTCTAATATAAATGAACAGCATGCCCGTGCCAAGTCAGGCGTGCAAAATGGCAAGTAAATTTTGCTATTAATATTAATGTCACATTACAGCATTAATAGCCAAATACTCGTATTAAGTACGTTACATTCGTTCCGCTTCGTAATCAAATAAATTTGGGTTAGAATCTTTTGAAAGGAAAATGTTGTATCAAAAAATATTGAATATTTTTGAGAAACTGCTGTTTACCTTTGAAACATCGCTGGCTGGTACTTTGGTAGAGAATGCCTTCTGAGATTAGAGGTGTGGGTTCGATTCCCACCTTGGATAAACATTCATATGATGAACGTTTGTGTTTATTCTTTTCTGGGTATTAATATTTATATCAGTACGAATTTTGAAATAAATAATTATGTATGTATATCAGTCTCTGGCAGCCATAGTACAAGCTTTGCCTAGTTTGGTGTCAAACGACCGTGTGTGCAAAAAAGGTTCCAAATATTAATAAATCTTGGGTCCGTTATATCGTGTATCGAAGATATACTAATTGGTGCAGTGGTTTAAAAGATTGTTTTTTTTTGTTGGTTTTAAGATTTTTAAATTTTGGTTTCGAAAATACACTACGTGTTTTTCAAAAATTTTGTGTTACTTTTATTTAAAAAGTACCTATAAAAATAGGTAACTCAGCAATGTGGATATAGTAGTATCTTCTTTACAGTATAGCAAATTGGATGGACTTAAGTATACTTTTCAAGGCGCGTGCAACAAGTGCTGGAAAAGTCTAGACTTCTTAGGAATATATACTAAGAAAATTACATCAAAGAAATTGTTAGGGTGCTACTAGACGGGCCAATTTAGACTGCAATACTGGCCCTGAAAGATTGCGACAATATTATTTATTTTATTTACACACGTAATTACAAACAAAAGATACAAAAATGTGTACTTTAGTAAAACTATAACTAGCGTGGTAAATGATCATTAAGTTAACCAATATGAGAGGTTGAGAGGAAAAAACAGTAAGCACGTTAACCCATATGAAAGGAAAAAACAGTAAGCCTTGCGAAGTAGTCCTCACTAGGACGACCCGTGTCGAGAGCCACTGCAGTAACTGCGAATATTTTGAATGTGACCCGGCCATATAGCCATACATTTCTAGCATGGCTGATGATGGCCGGGCTACAGTCGGCAATATTGCCCATATTGCTGGACCAGTATTGCAATAAAAATATGACCCGTCTAGAAGTATTATTACCCGTCTATTCTGATTCCCTACACGTGGTCCCCGGGTAGTGCTAACCGGGTAGCAAACTCTGGTGGGAGGCTTCGGCCGTGGCTAGTTACCCTTACCACCCACCGGACCAAGCCATGTCGTGAAATGACCTAGTCGTGTTTCGGGATGTAATCCGGTGTAACCGTTCCGAAGACGGGTCTGAGCAGTAGCGCACTTGTAGCGCCTCACTCAACTGCCGTCTTTGTACTTTTTCGCTCTACAAAACTTCAAGGCTAGAGTGAATAAGTACCATAGAGGTCGTCGTGCTCCATCTTAGACCACAACGTCGCTTAACATCAGGGGGGCTGGTGGTCAAACGCCGACCTATTCTACATAAATAAATACATAAATAAAATAAATATCCTTCGGGACTCTTGTGAAGGACTGTAGTTTATTAGCACTGCAGACTTTCCTTGTTTACTTCCGGTTAATATTAAATGGAGACAGTTAGTCAGACTGTTCTCGTTCTTAGTGATTTAACTTTGCAGAGGTAATTCATTATTTGCTGGTGCTTCGCTCAAGTTGTGTTTTACTTTGCTATTTAGTTAGGTTACTTGAAGTTTGTTTGTAAAATGCAATACATTAGTTGCTTGAAAGAGATTGATTTTGGCCATAATGTCGTTTACGGCCAGTTCGCAGAATTTATCTGTTCGTTGCTCCGATTTTCAAATTAATTATTTAAAAAAAACTTAACACAATTATTTTTCTTCGATAGAGCTCTTTATTTCGATAGAGATAGAGGTCTTTATTTAAAGCGTTTATAGTTCACATTGTCTTTCTTAAACAAGATTTTTCTAGGCGCGGACCTCTAATTGGCAATACTTATCTAGGTCATTATTTTGGTACATGATATAATTAAAAAGCGATGACAGCCTAGTTGGGAGAAGGCCCGCCTCTCAAGCCAGGGGGAGCGGGCTCGAACCCAGCCGACGGCACGCACCACTTTCTTCATCGTTTGACTTTACTTGACTGCCAGGAAGGGTAGTTTATGCACGTACCTTGTAATGAACTTTATTACCAAACTTGACGTTATATTCGTCTTAGAGACCAAAGAGTCCTTAGATAGGTGTTTGGATAAAAAAACAAAATGGGTAATATTGGACCCGAAATAGTATTCGACCGCGCGAGCGTTAGCGAGCGAAGCCTCTCTACTTCAGTTTCGACAAAAATGCTATCGTATGTCCGAATTTGGTCTGGATCTCTGTCCGAATCATTGTCTTTTGAAGAAAATTCCTCCATTTGAAAAAAAAGCCAAAAACTGAAATGGCAAAAAAAAAACTTTATAATTATCCAACCTGCCTATTTTTTTTTTTCACGAGAATCGGTTGAGGAATGCGATCATAAGAGGAAGACAAATGTCGGCCGCGAGGTCTACAGCTCACGAACCATAAGTATCTCAGTAAAAAAACCTATCGAGAAGTAAAATTGATAAAAAAAAATTTAGTCGAGTTTTTGATTTTTATATCAGACCCACTTATTTACTCTTTTCATTTATCAGTAACACAATGAACACAATTTATGTGTTACAGATGATAACCATAGAATAACAATAGATAGATAACAAAAACATTACGTAAGGAAGTAAGAAAAACTGTCACAACTAATCAAATCTCCCCAAAATCTGGGTCACATGAATTATGGGTAAGTCAGTCAGTAACGCAAAAGTTTTACGTAATTTTTCGTTAGAACTTTTAAGAATAACATTACTAAAAAAAAAAACAAAAAACCTGGCTGAAAAATATTGTACCCTAAGTCACTTCCACCATCAAGACGATTCAAATGCATCTCACAATTTGTCGAAATACATTAAGCTGTTTAGGGTGTAGGTCGTGCCAAATAAACCTCATACATGCATACCAACATTCATGTATACATACTTACATACATACATTCGAAAAACATAACCATTCTTCTTGCGTAGTCGGGTAAAGTAGGATATTACGTACTTTTCAACAGAAATTATGCTAAGAGTACAATTATGCTAAGTTACCATTCATCAGGGCATTTCTTCTAATCTTTAACTTCTGCCTTGAAAGAAATGTTCCTTCTACTCTTTGTCTGTATTACGGGGCTTGTTCTGCCTCTAGGTGTCCCTTCTTTGTCATGAGCATCTTCTTGTTTTTGTAGAATCGTACCTCAAAAGGAAATAACGGAACCCTTATAGAATCACTTTGTTGTGCGTCTGTCTGTCAAGACTCTTTTTCTCAGGAATGCGTAGAGGTATCAAGCTGATTCATAACAAATACTCAGGTCTACCATCCCTTGAAGCTGTGAAAAAATCAAACTTCTAAGCCAACGCAATCAAAATATATATGCCGTTTATGCTGCAAATTTTTGACATTCGCAAGGAAATCAAAACAGGGTATTTCCTGTGAAGTCAGAATCTTAAAATTTGGTACGAAGCAACGTCTCATAGCACAGATAAAAAAAAAATTGCGAAAAGCATAAGTTTTTAATTACATCACATTTAGGTATAATAAAAATATTTTTAATAATTTTAAACATGCTACCCATTTCCTCATGAACGTGTAGAGATATTAATTTGAAATTCATATGTAATACTCAGGTTTATAATACCTCTAAGCTGTAACAAAATCAATTTTTTACGCACAGGTTTGTATGGAACTCTCGGTATGTGAGTCCGACTCTCACTTGGACTGTTTTATTCTCGTTCAGACCAAAAAGGACCTAACTAGTTACGTAACGCCTGTTCCATAAATAAACAACGTTATTCATTATTACGTTTACAACTTGAATACAACTTACATAAATATGTAAATAATGACAATTAATGTTCATAAAAACCAGTGATCTCTGAAAGCTCGAGCAATAATCAAGTTTATTACTTTCTTGCTCGGTTTATTTTTGTCTGAATGGACTCTGGTGACATTTACTAAATGAGATTATGTTGTAGGCTGCTGTTGTTGGTAAGGCATCATCTTATACAGACCGCTAGAGTGTGGAATACTCTGCCAGAGTGTGTGATCCCTGACACTTATAATCTGGGTGTCTTTAAGTCTCGAGTGAATCGGTTTCTTCTAGGAAAGCGTGCTCCATCGTAGGCCGCATCACTGCTCAGGCATGTTGGCGGCCAAACGCAAGCTTTTTAAGCAATGAAAAAAAAAGACATTGATCTAGGTCTTTGGTGTCTATAGATATTTCCAGCAGAGGCTTGAAGAGCTTGGTTGGTTTGTTTGCTGAAAATTGAGCCCGAGATAGCGGTTTTGATGTCCGGTCGGGAAGATTTGTAGACATGAATTTCATAATACATAGGCACATAAGGCCCACTTGCAGAAAATACGGAGTAACTCTTTTAACTTACATTTACTTTTGATGGGCAGTTAACTACGCGTTAAAAAGGTGACCCGAGCTTCTGCTGGTGGCCTTGACCTATATACAGGCTTGTGTGTTTGTTACAACTGAATTGTATTTGCATCCGGTCCAATACTTAAAATCTTTCTGAGAACTGTTGAGTGTAATAATGTATATGTATATCGGAACACATGACCCGTTCGGGGCTTTCAGGAATCGTGACGTCTGCCGAGTTGGTGTTCTTATCTACGCCGGTGGGCTTGTTCATTGCAAATAACGAAAACACTCATCATGTTAACTCACTTTTATTCTTATCAAAGAACAATACAACAGCTTCTTAGTCTTAAACAACGATTGAAACGGTTCTTGTAGGTTGCCTCGGCAAAAGTCTGCGAGCGAATGTGTTCTCGCCTTGTCACGACCCGCTAATGTAAACTTAAGCAAGATGGCGTGGTCGTCGCATAGTATGGGGTGATTATTATCACAAATCTCAAATAACGTTAATTAAAGTGACAAACTATGATTTGTTAATTCATATACTTACCTATTTTAGTGCTGTGTTTTAACATTGAGCTAATTCTCAAAAGCTTAAAACATTTAAAACGCGCGGCATGTCTCCCGCTCGATCAACAGTAGTTTTTCTATCAACTGTTTCGGTTACACAAAACTTTACCAAAGATCATTTCAACCTAACGTTTGGTGCTTATTAATCCAGAAATGAATTTATTAATAGTCAACTGGTTTTTAAACTAAAGTTTGAATAAACCTTTAGTTGTGTTTTGTAGTTATAGCAACCGTAAATCATAACACCGCTTTTAAATAGCAAACTGCTTGCAACAATCAAATCTAGAGTAAACCGACCCAGTAATATTTAAGGGGTTAAGATGCGCCAATGACATTTGGCATTCGGCGCTCAGCTGGTTTTAGCGCCTCTAGTGATCAACGCTCGAAGCTTTTGAACATTGAGCTAGCATTTCTCAAAGACAAACAAATTCAGACGAAACACCGTGAAAAAAATATTTTTGCCTAAAAATGAAAGCCCTCTGTGATGTTATGCTTTATTGTAATGTTTTTTTACTAAATTATTTGAAGCCAACGGCGTTTTAAAGTTGAGCCTTATAAGCAGCATGAGCGCGGTAGTTTGTTTATAAGTATAGGTAGATTAAGTATGTACTCACAAATATCCCGCATCTAAAGGTTTTGATTCTCTTTGGTCGTGCGTGTAAAATCTAAAAAAAACAATCGTAGACCACGGATTTTTGAAGTGTGAGATATTATCTTGGTCCCTCTCCCTTTTATGATTTTTCAAACGAGAGAGACATTGACCAAAAAATATCTCGTGCGTAGGAATAGGGGAAATAATATAATATCGTAAGAATGGCCCTGGAGGGCTATTCTTGACGCGTGAGATGTTTCTTGGTCACTCTCACTACGATTTTTAAAACGAGAGAGACATTGATCAGAAAATATATTTCGTAAGAATAGGGCTCCTGATGGGCATCCTAAGAACTCCGGTACCAGGGATAAATTACTCAACCTATCCTAAACCAATGCTTACAACATTTCAAAAATCTCATAACAAAAAACATATTTACTAGGACTAGCAGAGCTGTTCAATCGACGGCCCGCTTAAAAAATGTATTCTACGAGTTGGTAGTACTAATCTGTTTTACATAACCAGCAGGTAGTATAAAAATGACTAAAATGATTGAAAACATAGTGGACCTAGAACTTACAACCTCATTATTATCTCGATAGTTTCTTGCCTGATTTTGCTGATAATTATGTTCCTACTCGAAGTTAAAAACGCGTTTGTGTTTAATATCTTTTTCATCACTCTCACTCGTAAAAAGGACTTTATTACATCAGTTTTAGCTCATAATCCGAGCTATTAAGCACGTGTGCTGTTACTTTACCATTATCGCACTAGTAACTATACTAGACTTTTTTTAAAATAAATCAACAAGAGTTTTTTTTTTATTTCTTAAATTCTTGATTTAAAGTATCATAACTACGTAATAACAGTAAATAAACATTATTTTTTTTATCAAAATATTGACAATTAATTAGGTATGATAATTTAAACAAAGTACTCGCTTTATTATTATGCCTAGTAAAATTTTGATAAGTGGAAAAGCAGCAAAATGCGCATGCATTTTCAGAAAAATGTATTGACTAATGCAAGTCTGTGTTTTTTCCCCTCGCATGTGTGATGAAAAACGTCACATGAAACGCGTGTGCGTTAATAATTTACACTATTGGCTCCATTGTGTGCTCGCATACGGCTCGCGCTATAATACCGCCTCGAGTGTAATGATCTTAGCACAAAAGTGTCATAATTTACGATATAAAAAACTACACTTTGACTTAATTTTGTTTACTTAATTTTTTTAGTAAACTGATTTTCAATAAAAGTCAAGTTAGAAGATGTTTTAAGTGATCATTGTAACAAAATTAAAGCGACTTCCAAACCACAAATAAGCACTAATATTAATTAATATAATTATTATAAGCGCTACCCATCTATTTGAAGTCGGTGCCAGCCAAGTCTTATAGGTAGAAGAAGAAGGATACTACTTACAAGTATCTACCTAATTACTACATATACATAGTATCTATATACTACCTACTTGGCTTGGCTGGTTCCGAGTAGTAGGTAATTCCTACTAAACATTCAGACTGAAATATTTGGCATAGTACGAGTAACTCCTAGTACTTCTACCTATTACCAACAAGTATATAACCTACTTACTACACAAATTGTAACTATCTACTCCATATTAGACTTGGCTACCTATTAGATTTAGCTTGGAGGCCGAGTTAACGGCTTACCTACCCGCTACCCTTGCCATAGACACCTGTCTGAGCGTGACGTTTTAATCGGACAGTGCCAGCCAAACCCAGTATAAAGACAATTGCCAATGCCAACTAGATAACTGTTGCCCGTACCATGGTCTGGCAATATGATGATGGTAGAGAGAAGGGTGCAGGTTCGAAGTGGGACCTGTGAATGACAAATACAAGAAACTAACGGAACGAGCTTTTTTTTATCTACGCGTACGAAATCGTGAGCAACAGCTAGTAGTTAATATAGTAAAAAAATCCTCTCTAGCTGGACTAAAGGGGTCTTAGATTGGATATTGAAAAACCTTTTGTAGCTGAAATACATGTATAGTGCTTAGATTTTAGCAAACACCAAAAAATAATCAAAATAAACCGAGAATCAAAAAATATCAATAAATCAAATGCTTTGAAGGCAGTAATCGCTCAGATTAACACATCCTTAATCTAACACATGAAAATCAAATGTTGGTTTTATAGATGAAACATAAATTCGAGCGAAGCTTGCAGTTGGGAGTTTCCAAGCAAAGAGATTAACATTGAATGAAAACTCAAAATAAGCACTGTAAGAAGAGTTTATTTGAAAATTGAACTAGCTACCAAGAAAAAAATACGAGCACGTGCTCCACGAGCTGCACGAAATTTAAAATAAAAGACTGTACCTTACTAGTACCTTTTTATTAGTTATGAGAGAGTATAATATTAGACAGTATTTTTAGAAGAGGATTCGCTTCTAGGATAAAGCAGTGTTTTTGTCTTGGGCGGCTTGAACCCCTCGCTGCCCTCAGGACTCATCTTTCCTTGCTGCGCTCGGGAGTTAACTCTAGATTCCCTCGTTACGCTCAAGGTACAATAAGCCGCCCGCGACGTAAGGCACTGCTTTGTGCCCTCGGTACATAATTTACTATTGTTACTCTTTATTCACAAAAAGGTGAATTTAGAAGCAAGACCTGTTTGCTTTTCTCCAATCAAGTCTATCGATTGTTTGTCGCAACCAAATCCATTGTGTCTTGATATTTCCTTAAATTTTACGAAGAAGAAGCTAATGTTATAATACGCCAATAACTTTTGTCTTTCTGTTCTTGTTCTGCTTCTTCTTCGACGATGAGATTCGGCAATGAAGACTGATATTGTTGTTCCTAAAAACAATATTAAATAATAATTAATTTGCAACCATACTAAGTCCCAACGCTCGTATCAATAATTTATTTATGTACATTGTGTACACAAAAAAAAAAATGATTACCAGTTTATTCGAAGGTGAAAAAGTCCCTGTTCCTCGGATGCTCTGATAACCTTCGGATGATTTTGAACTAGGCATCTGTAGATAAAAATATAGGATAGGTTTTTAGTACTGAAACGGAAGTTCTTCACTCGCGCTTCGCGCTCGCTAAGTGAATGTCACGCATGCCCATAGCAGTTCAGCGCCACTCTGATTATAAGTAGTGGCTCTATGAGCAACGTCTCACAAATTACACATCTCCGCTATTTTAAATAAAACCTAAATTTACAAAATTTCACAAATATCGGTTGAGAAATGCGATCTGTAGAGGAAAACAATCGGACATCCGTGCAATCAGACGCTGGACGCCGGACGATAACTTTAGCAATAGCATTTCCACTTGGCATAGCTCTGACTATGCACTATGCTTGTCACCCTAATAATATAAGATGTTAAATGTCTTTTAACTCACCTTAGTTCAGTACTCGCATTTTTTGTTGGCTGAACGCTTGTGTTTAAACTTTGATAATTTCGTTGATCTCTGTTTCTGAAAAAATGAAATAGAGCAATTTAAAGATATTAATTACACAATATTCATATTACTCAAAGCGTCTCGTTTGTCTCTTTCCATGATACCATAAAATATAAAACAATTACCAATTTATAATCCCAGTTTAAAATATATTACTATTCTAGTCTTCATGCAATAGAGACTAGATTAAAATAACTATTAAGACTAGATGCAGGTTGGTATCAGTTACCAAAGAAATTGTTGTATTTAATAAATATAAATAAATAACAATACATACAATAGTGACTCTGTGAGCTGGAGATCTCGTGACCGATGTCTGTCCGATTTGAAATTGTCACATGTATTTTATACCCAAATAAATTATTTGTATTTGTATTTGTCCTCCTCTACAGGTCACACTCCTCAACCGATTCTCGTGAAATTTTGTGAGCAGGTTTGACAATTATATAAATTTTTGTTTTGACTCGGATCAAAAAGTTTTTTGGAAATTTTCCAATTATGCAGATATATCCTTTTTTAAATCACATCTCTGCCATATTGAAAAATTTCCAATAACCGCCTAGACAAGAAAATTCTTTTTTAAATATCGGACTTACTCACAAAGTTTCAAGAGAATAGGTTAAGAAATGCGACCTGTAGATTAAGACAGGTTTGGGCAAAGATCCGGACAGAAATCCAGACGAAATTCGGAAATACGAAAGCATTTTCGTCGAATCTGAAGCATAGACGCTTCGCTCGCTAACGATCTCTGGCTCGGTTATTGTTGTAAGAAAATGTAATAACTTTACTTTCGAATTCAATGGCCATAACTCGGAACACTACTTTCTGAATGCAAATGCTTGACTTTTTGTATTAAATACTATTTTTTACAAAAAAATACTTTATTTTGATCAAAGTTTGATCAAGTCAAAGATCAGAGTGTTAGTAAGCATATTCTTTCAAGTAAAAAATAAATGACGAAGTTATGCTGCAACAAACATTTAGTAAAATTTATACAATGTAATTGAGTGCGTCCTAATTTTTGAAGTTGGCTAACAAACCAGGATAAGTTAGAAAAATATGCTCACTACACTGCTAAAAATAATAATGTATTGCGGACCGTGGTTGGTCAGCTATAACATAAAAATGTGATTGTTTCTAGTTTAGGTAGGTTAGTTTAGGAAATGTGCTATACCAAAAACAAAAATTAGTATTAGTAATTTACACCGTTCGCACGCAACGACCGCTTTCCTATATTGACATCGTAAGTACACATAATAATTATCATTATTTTATTTTTACCCGATTGTTCAAGAACGATTATTTATTATTATTAACTAAAGAATACTCCCCATTTCTATGTTATTAACTAGGTGTTGGGGCATCAGCAAGTATGCCACAGCTTCAATTTGAAATGGCTTAGGTATTTTGACCTTAGTATAATTTTTGTGAATAATTGAATCAAATGAAATCACGAAAAAAAAAACAGCTGTTTCATACAAAAAGCTCATCGATCGTCGACAAAATGTAAGCAGATGCTTTTTTCCCCGATTTAATTTACAAATAAAAAAGTTTAAAAAGTAATCGTTGTTTATAATGAAGAGTACAATGACCCCCGTTTGGCTTAGTACACCCTATACCGATAACCCTGTGCAATGTACTAATATGACACATATAGGTACATTTGTACATAACAAGAAAAAAAGCACAGTTCTGACAAGTCTTGCACTTGGATAATTATCATGAGCAACATGTACAATGGGGCCCGTGCCGTGGCGTGATGATTGTAGTACAGCACGACGCTGCGCGACCGCGGCTCGTATCACAGCAAAATAAGGTTCATGGTCGCACAGCGTCGGCGGGTAAATCCAACAATCATCGCAATAAGGTGTAATGGACGTTGAAGCCCTGAGAGTTAACATAGGTCGGAGGACACGTCTGTAGTTTTCTATTAAGTATTTTTATCAGGAAAACAAACGTCAGACCGAATCATATGCCACTAAAACTCAGACACTAGGGTTAGTCACTTCAGTCTACACAATAAGAACAAACGGGTAAAAATATTTATGTGGTAATTAAATATTAATAGGTAGGTAGGTACTTACCACTTAGCTACCTAGTTGGAGTCCAATTTTTTTGTTACGCCTAGCTGCCTTGGTGACATCTCCCATTTTCATCGGATCAACCTTCTGTACCCTCTACTCACAACGCGATCAATTATTGTCCAAATATTTTCACTAGTAGTAAAGTCCCTAAAAATTTATCAAATGTCTTGAAAAACTACTTTTTTTGATTGGCTCTGGATAATTAAGCACTGTTTAATTGATGATTTACGTACAAATAGAAAAAAAATGCGAAAATATTTTTCGGCAAGGCGAGTACGTCCTTCCTTCGTGAGGCGCTGGCGCCGACTGGCCCGTCCCCCGCAAAGGAGCTCGCGGGTGTCAGTGGTCACGTGATCTGACGAAATACTTCAAAATAACACAAAATATTACTAAACTAACTCAATTTTAGCTCTAAAAATATGGTAAAAGAACGATCAATCATATTTTTAAATTTCCTATCCGAAGGTGTAAAAATATACAACGTGCTGGTTTGAGGTGTAGTAATATTCAAAGGTGTGTATCTGTATGACATTTTGAATCATTTGCCAGAATAACAAAATCCAAATCAAACCTTTATTGTTCCATACTAAGTTTAAAAAACTATTTTTTACAAATATTTTGGACAGCCCTTAAAGCGATCGCTGACCGCGGCGTTTGTCAAACAACACTCAACACGCATGCGATCGTCTTTCCCGTTCTTCAGCCCGCGCCCCGCCGCCGACGGCGGCGCACACGGCTTAAACTTAATTCGCTAAGAAACAATGTTTATTGTTTACGTTGCAGTGGAAGTAGGTAGATTTATAAGATGTTAGATAGGTATTAAGGTTTTTTTTTGGATTTCGCTAGTGTTTCACTTTGCTAATAACCACATATTAGTACTACACAAAAATGTACGTAGTAGGTAGGTTCTTATCTTACCTAATTATTATCCTTCCTTGTCCGTGAGTTAACATTGTGATTACTGCCCTTTTGGGGTCACTTTTTCACATAGGTAACACGAAGTTGCGTGTTTTACAACATTCACAACAATCCAAGAACTACCTCAACACTCAACACAACCTCAACACAACACACTTATCGCACAGATCACAGAAGAGGTTCGAAGTGCTGTCCTCCCCTCTCAATGCACAACCCCACTCGACGAGACACTGAAGCCATGACATTCCGGAGCATTTCGGGAGCAATCGTGATGAATGCCGGTGTAATACGCGCAACCATTTCCTCCGTGGTATTGCATAGCACGGCATACACGGCATTTTTGACGAAACCCCACAGAAAAAAGTCCAAAGGCGTCAGGTCCGGAGATACATACGAGAGGCATACGACTGTTGCAGAGACGACCTTCCGTCCACAAAACGTTTACGGTAGACCTCACGCGCCGCAAGGCAGTTTCCGACCGCAGCACCAACACATTAAAATATCATCTCGTAATAGTCAGCATTTGAATATGACATCGTATTATAATTTACGCAATCAAACAATAAAGAAGGAATTTTATGACTGCGCACCGGGATGGATAGAGAGCAACTAGACAAAACTTTAAAAATTTTATTAAATTATTTTTTGCGGCTAGTAGGGGTAACCATGAGTTTACATAGTATCGAAACCTTTTCTCATTTTTTCTCTTTTCTCGTTTTATTTTCGACCGTCGGAGGAAAGTATCAAAAGTCTTGGTTCTAAAAATCAAATCTCTCTGTTTAAAGAGTTCCGAAAACCGTAATGATCATCAAAGTTAAAAAACGGACAATCATCGACATATTGGCTGATAAATCGGAATCGGCTTAACTTTTTAATACTTACAACGTGCTTGAAATGTCAAAATCTTAAACCAAATAAAGAATTTTGCTAACAGCGAAGTGACGAATCCGGTTTTCTAAGCATGTGAGCGTTGGAAAATGTGTGCCATGATAATTAAAAAAAACTAAAATTACAATAATAACTCGTAATACAACAAGTGTCTTGCTGGCCTACCATGCGCAACGCGCCAAAGGTATGTCGCCTCTTCTTATCGAGACAGACATATTCAGCCTTAGAAATAAAGTTTTAAAACATGTGTACACACATTGTGTAACACAAAAGCTGAAAAATAAAAATATTTTTGACTTAAACGTTGTGTACAGTTCGTGTACAGATGTAACAAAATCAAAGGAAAATAAACATTCGTTACACGGCCGGGTACCCTTGTTTAGCGGGTGTGTACGGGGTCAAGATGGCGGATTTCACTATAACAGCTGATCTAGACTCAGTAACTATGATAGAAACTGTGTAATGTTTCGTAAGTCAAACTTTAAACGTTTTTGTATTGGTAGTGTGACATGGTGACATTAGACACATTGTAGTGTTGACATTGATTGTTCCGTTCAGAAATTTGTTGTTAGTGTCCCACTATATCCAAAAGAAAATGTTTTCCTTTATAATAGTTTATATCGACGAATTTTGGACAAGAGATTCAAAAAACAACATAGTTTATTAATATTCCTTTCTTAAAACGTAAATTGTACGTGCAATATTAAAAATTAGGGAGCTTTCTTAAAAAATAATTACTAAAAAACTATTTGGACGAAAAAGTTTCTAAACGAATTTACCAAAAGTTGCCAGACGAAAAAGAAAAAAGTGTTAAGCATGTGTGTAAATACCCAATGCCGATTCACACTTTATTGCTCAAACAATAGTTACACGTTTGTGTAGCGCTATTTACTGACTACTCAATGTCTAACTGAACATTGGTTTAGCAGATGTTTATGCTTTTTTTTATTTCTAAGGCTGATTATGTTTACACATAGTCTTCTCACGTTCTCGCTTGACAAAAAGTGACGAGAAGAATTTTGTCGAACTTGCATAAATACACTTTAATACCGAACTCATGGTAGTTCCTTGCCTATTTTGTTTAGAGCACCGCTTGTTGCCAATTGTCCCGCGGTACGCTTTGGCGGCTCTCTGTAAGCTCTTTGTCTTTTGCCGACAAATGTTTTGATGTTTTCGCGAAATGGCAAAGAATAATTTTATTATGCAGTATGCACAATTTATCTTTTGACGAGCTTTTATTTTATTTTCGCATGTACCTATGGTGTCTGTCAGTACTTAATTAAATCTTTCACGTTAAATGCCTACTCTTTGGTTTCCGATTGAACTTAAATGTTTTATGTATTTATGTAAGTTGAGTGACTATGCAACAACCTGGTGCCACCGAGATGATCTGATGGAGATGATGGAGTCAGGAGGTGGGTAGAGGAACTCTTCAACGGCGAACAGCACAGACTCGAAATTTTGTAATCTATTTAATTGTAATAGCCTGTTCTCAACGCCATCATGACACAGCTGCTACACCCAGGGATGACTTCCGGCAAGGGGACTCTTCAACGGGGAACAGCACGGACCCAAAATTTTGCTAATGTTTTAATGGTAATAGCCTGTTCTAAACTCCATCATGATATGGCTGCTAAACTCAGGGTTTTCGTTTCGTTTTCGGCGAGTTTACGTTCACTTTATTCATGTCGTTGACTAGATATGTATGTAACCATTTAAGTATCTAAAAGATATCTTGCTTTTGTTTCTGTTTAAAATAGTTCTTTAAAAAAATGGACATTTACTCCATTCTGTGTTTTGTAGGTAAAGATAATATTCTTTCTGCGCACTTAGTAGTCTTTGCAGGCAAGACCGGTCATCAACCGAACAGCTGTTTGTGAGCTTATTAGGGTTGCTGCAGGTCAAATTTACGTAAAAGTTTAAGTTGTGATAACTTAAAATCTATCGTGTTCAGGACAAGGAGACCTTGCAGGTTTACTTCTAAATCAGTCTCGGCATGTGCCGTTTCAGTATTACTACACCCAAAACCAGCACGTTGTATAGTAACGTAATCTCCGTAAGCACGGTATTGCACGCCATGAGAACGAAAACAACGTTCATTTAATATTTTTTTACTCGCAATCTAGTAAGTAATATAATATTTTAATTAGACTAATTAATAGGTAACAGAATGATCTTATTGGTGATATTTTTTTCATATCGGTAGGGTCCGTAGCTTCTTCACTATTACGAGTTGAATAGACGCATTTGGCGAATATTCAAGGCTTAACTGCTAAGTATGAACTCTAAGTTATTCTTTTCAAAAAAAATTCTGATCCTCGCGCCGACATGTATGTACGAGTTTATTAACTTTTAATAACACAGGAACTTTTCATTTGTTACAGGTATAAAAAACTTCGAAAGAACTAGACAACAATAATGTGAGTCATGGCGTATCAAACCACCATACTGTACTTAATACTCATTATAATAACCGAAATCAAAGCGAAACCAGCTAAAAATGACCCCCAGAACCTTCCAGAAGAGAACATCGTCGAGACCATCGCAGCTTTTAACTCAACTGAAGACGCCTTCTTCTTCTACAACACCACCGAGGAAGACAACGATGATGGAAAATTTACTGAAAACACTAAATCAATGGAAACATTAAAAGAATTTAATAACCAAGAAAGAACTAAAATTCTAGACAAAAACAAATGTGAGATCACAAATTTTACGTTTGAAGAACCAGAATTTGTTGAAACCAAGAAACTGGATTCAGTATATTTGAATAACATTTACTCTAGTGTTACAACCAATTTGATAGAAGAGAAGATTTCTATAGATAAAATAGAGGCGGATGGGGTAAATTTGTACGATGTTGTGGGGAACGAGTGCGGTGGAGCAAAGATTTGTCCAAATATGAGAGAGAGTTGGAAGAATGAAAAAACTATAACAATTGGATTTCTTGGAGCTTATCGACGAAGCCAGGTAACGAATATTTTGTACCTAACTCGCTATAAATAATTATTGTTAAGCTTTTTTAACATAACATAAAATACTGTCATACCATCGTCATTCCCCCAAGGGGGCTGGTAGAGGTGTATTCAAAGTCAAAGTCAAAATGTTTTTATTCAATTTAGGTATCAAAGATACACTTATGAACATCAAAGTTATTTAAATAGACTCGACCGCCTTGTTCGGACAAAAAGCCTCTACTCATAAGAACAGGCAAGAAACTGAGGGGCATTATTTTTTCAAATAATAAATAAATAACAGTCTCCAAATTTTGACTTACAACTAGGTAATATCTATAAATACTAGTGGCTACTTGGCGGAAGTAGATAGAAGTAGAGTAGATAGCGCGGACCGCCCGCTTTTGCAAAATATAAATGGCCTCTACTTCAGCAGCTGTACCCCACAGCAAAATGCCATATGACATTATGCTGTGGAAGTAAGCAAAGTAAACCATCCGAGCTGTAGCTATATCCGTCAGTTGCCTAATCTTGCGAACCGCATAAGCAGCAGAACTAAGTCTCCCAGACAGAGCACTAATATGTGGACCCCATTGCAGTTTGGAATCAATGCTTATACCCAGGAACACCGTCGCCTTGTCTATGTTAAGTTTATCGCCCTCAAGCATTACATTAGGTTCTGTATATCTAACATTAGGCATGGCAAACTTTAAACACTTAGTTTTTTTTGCATTTAGTAACAAATTGTTCGCAGCGAACCATCTCGAAATAATAGTCAGTACGTTGTTCACATGCACAAGCTCACTATCTTTCCTATCTGTTCTAAAAATAAGAGATGTATCATCAGCAAATAGAACTATGTCTGTAAGGTCCTTGACCCTATACGGCAAATCATTTATATACGCTAAAAATAAGAACGGGCCTAAGATAGAACCTTGTGGTACTCCCATTGTAACTAAAGATCCGGAAGATGTGACGCCATTAATTCCCACTTTTTGTTGTCTATCAGTTAAATATGACTCGACAAGATCTAGAGCGATTCCACGAATTCCGTAGTGGTGTAAATTACGGATCAAGGTGCGGTGTTCTACACAATCAAACGCTTTGGAAAGATCACAAAAGACACCGATGGCATCCTGTGAACTCGCCCAAGCTTCCATCACATGCGTAACTAATCGAAATCGAATCGAAATCGAGTTGTTGATCTACTTTTCGTGAAACCGAACTGATTTTCGTTTAATATTCTGTGTATGTTAAAGTGACACAACAGTTGATTAAGTATGATCTTTTCAAATATTTTGCTCAAAGCCAGAAGCACAAAGATGGGTCTGTAATTCGAGGGATCTGACTTACTACCCGATTTGAAGATAGGAGTAATTTTGCTGTTTTTCATTAAATCGGGAAATGTGCCTCTGTCAATACACATGTTAAATATGACCATAAGGTGTGGTGCAATAGTTTCTATTAAAGACTCTAACACTTTTGCTGATAATCCCCATAAATCTTCACTAGATTTAACTCTTAAGCTTTTGAAAGTTTTGATAATTTCAGAGATGGAAGTGTATCTGAACCGAAAGTCTGGTATATCTCGCGAGAAGTGTTCTTTTAGAAAAACACCTGCATCATCTAGAGACGAGTTAAGCGTTTAGGTGGCATCAAAGGGTATGCTAGAGAAGAAATGTTCAAAAGAGTTGGCTACCGATTTTGCATCAGAAACCGGCTGATTCTCAACTACCAGCGTAAATTCTGAATCCCTGGACTTACTTTTTTCCGTCTCTGTGTTGATGGTCTTCCAGACAGCTTTTATTTTATAATCGGATTTTTGAATTTTATCTTTTATAAACAAAGCTTTAGCGCGAACGCAAACCGACTTAAAAGTTTTCGAGTATTTTCTAACATAGTCATGAAAATCCTTACTAGATGTCAGAGATTTCTTGTTATATAAATCATACATAACATCTCTCTTTTTTCGTATACCTCTGGTCGCCCAGTCACTAAACTGTATTTTTTGCTTGAATTGAATCTTCTTCTTTGGGCAAATTTTATTAAATGCATTGCTAACTATTTTAAATAATTTTTCATAACTGTCATGTGGGTTATTGACAGAAAATCAGTTAAAATAAGTTTCGACTCTATGCAATTATTTAGTCGTTTTAACCTACCTTTCGTTAATGGTCTACACTCAACTGAAGATGGTTTCTTTATTTTATCGATTTCAAATTTAATTGCAAGGCTCTTGTGATCTGACCTGACTCCGTTAAAAAGTGATTACTGTGTGTATTACATTCACACTTCACACCGGACGATATTCAATCCCAAGCGTGACCAGGGGGAGCCTGTCGCCATACACCGGGCTCCACTCATGTAGCAAATTACATGAAATACGCACATAATTATGTTCACACAATGAATAAATTAGTGCGTGCCTTCTGCTGGAATTGAACCCACTCCCTCTGGCTTGAGCGGCGAGCCTTCTCCGACTAGGCTTTCATCGTTTTTTTAAAGGTTTTTTCGCTAATTAATGTTGTTTTATGTGGTGATTTATGTCCACTAATATTATAAAGAGCCAGTGTGTGTACATATATTGTAAACCGATGTTAGCCTAGTTGCCTAGTAGTAGAGAAGGCCCGCCTTTCAAGCCAGAGGGAGCGAGTTCAGACCCAGCCGACGGCACGCACCAATTTGTTCCTTGTGTGAACATAGTATGTGCGGATTGTATGTCATCTGCTACATAACTAACGCCCGGTATATGCGGCGAGCTTGCCCTCTGTGACTTTTGGGACTGAATATGGTCCAGTGAAGTGTGGGTGTTGTGTTACACCTCTGCCAGTCTCTTCAGGGGAAAGGCCTGACGATATGTATGTTATGAAATGTTGTAATTTTGTACTAAGTATATATATATGTAGGGGCTAATCTACGAAATCACATTCCGATTCAAAAATACTTTCACCACAATAAAGCAACACAATATTTGATGACTGCGACAAACGCGAGCGAAACCGCGGTAGACGAGCGCTATATAGGTAGAGTCTTAATATATTGCGTTCATTGTTTACTTTTTTTTCCTTGAAAAAAAAAACAAAACATCAATTTCTACCTAGCTTAACTCTACACAGCTCCGCTCCAGTAAATTCTCGCTGTATAGGTATATTACTCACTTTTTCCTTATCTTTCATAAGAGTTATTTCAGTCGTTTAGTGAAGAAAAAAACCATTCTCACGGAACAGAAATGAAAGGGCACAGTTAATTTCATTTTTTCGCCGAGTGCGCGCAAGGTACGAGCAAAGCGTCTCCGTTTTAGCTTGGGCAAAAGTTCTTTCGTTGTCCGGATGTCCGGATGTTCTCCTATGCAGGTTGTATCTCAACTAGCTTTCAGCTGCCAGAGCCGCTAGTATTAGTAGTATATAGTAGTAGTAGTAGTAGTAGTTTGTAGTAGTAATAGTAGTAGTTTTGTATCCACTAAAACTTCGGACTAAGAAAGCCCTTTGAAAGTGGTAATCTCACACAAATTAAATAAATAATGAACGCATGTGACTTCTGACTGTGGCCACTTATCTCAGTACACAAAACATAAACATACCGTCACGCCTTTCCCCCGTAGCTGGCAAAGGTGTAATACAACACTCACACTTCGCCGAACGATATTCAGTCCCAAATGTGACAGGGGGCTAGCCTGTCCCCATACACCGGGCTCCAGTCATGTAGCAGATGACATACAATACGCACATATGTTCACACAACGACCAAATAGGTGCGTTCCGTCGGCTGGGTTCGAACCCGCTCCCTCTGGCTAGAGAGGCGGTCTTTCTCCAACTAGGCTATCATTGCTGCACACAAACAGCTGGGTTAATATAAGTTATAGTCACCTAAATTTAGATTGTGCCCTAATTAACATATAGAATACCTTTTAAGCCACAACAATGCGGAAAATCAAGAAACCGTGAACAACGCGAGCTGTTGAAAAATTGCTAAAATTTAAAAACTGCGGCCACAAGTGCTTTAAAGTACAAAAAATAATATGCTTATAAAAATGTGTTACGTTTTTAAAACACAGGTGGTTCAGAGCAGAAAATGATAAACGTACTGACTTACAAAAGAAAATAACACTCTTATAAAGTAGCGTTTTAAAAATTACGGTGAACTGTGCCTTTGCAACATTATTCATGCTCAGGTGCTATAAGTAGAAATCCATTTTCTAAATTGAAATTCACGTACTAGGCTATTAAAATTAAACGCTGTACTTTACATATTTTAAACTTTATCCCCATTTTACAAGCGTAGATTTGAAGAAAATACTCTGTTTTGTAAAAAAATTGAACTCGTTTGAGAAAGAAAGTAATCGGCGCTGACATCTATCAGATAGACCATAACCATAAAAAGTTTCACCATAAGGGTTTCTTTTTACCATTTTACCATACGGAACCCTAAAAATTTAGTAATTCTAACCTACGACAAATCAAAAAAAAAATGGATAAGACGCTATGAACACAAAAGGGTAAAGCCGGGTAAACCCCTTTTTAATTCATAAATTAATTCTATTACACCAGCTCCACACTACCAACTACTAAGCGCCAATGTTGGGACATTGGCGCTTAGTAGTTGGTAGTTGGCCGGTGCGTGTTGGTTTTAGCAAAGGAAATCTGCGCTAACGATGGCGACCAACTCTCTGGTCGATCAGTTCCGAAAATCAGTTAAATATGAAAAAAAAATCAATCAATTTTATTACTATTTAAAAAAATATCGAAGTAAGTTTTTAGATTCATTTCTGTATCTGTATCGGACGTCTTCACATGACCATCTCTGACGGGAATTAACTAGTATTTAAAATGGCCAACGTGTGGATGCATCACCAACTTAACCCGCCAACGTTGAAGCCAATGCTGGAACCAACGTGTGGCGCCAGCTATACATATTATGTTAATTATATTCATATTAGAGTGAATAATAAAGTAAAGACGATTTCAAAATAGTTTCCGTAAATCTCTACTACTGATTTAAAAAAAAATCGGTTCTGTATTTGCAAATATTAGTAACAGAGTCTTCTTCCTTCTCTAGTAACAGAGTAAACTTATAAACTTCACCTCTTAACTTTAGTATATTTTTACCACAGATCTAGGATGTAAAAGATCGACAGTGACAATTCGATAGTGATACAAAAAAACATTTGCGCATGCGTGAGTAAATTAGTGTTGTGAAAAGTACTTATTAATTTATCGATTGACCAAAAATGGTCCTCCGGGTGCTTGTCGATAAATATAATCTTTCGCATACCAATTGAGTTGTTTTTTGTTCCAAGTATAACACCGCTGCTGAGCTAAAATGAATATTAATCACTAAACGGGTGTTAAGCTAGGCGGAAGAGTTAGATATCAGTGTCACCATGTATCTAAATTAACATAAGAAAAGTAAATAATAAGATCAACATAATACTATCCTAGTAATTCGCTTCGAATTGTGACCCTTGACCAAATTTACTCGTATACGGATTAGGATAAGTAATAATACTTATCTCATTGGTTTTGTACATTTATTTATAATTTATATATATATTATTTAATTTAATTAAATATAATTAAATTAGACTTGGATATAAGACACCCAAAATGTGTAAATTGAATTAAAAATGATGATCAGAAATTGAAGGTACATACTTATATATAATACAAAAATGTTTTACGCCTCATCATTCAGTACAAACTCGGAAGAATGTCAATTTACTTTTGATGGCATTGATTCAAAAATGTATGCTTTGGTTATGTATTGCACCCATCGCCTACCTAATGAACTTTGATAAAAACTATCGATAATAATGACGTCATCTTTTTATCCATCTCTAGTGAAAATCGAGCGTAAACTAACTAATATTTTAATGCTGAATTTCATCACCAATTCTGCTTTCATCTAGGAAATATGGATGTTACGAAGAAACGACAACAACATACCGCTGGTAAATCGGTTTTTGGAACCAATTTATGTTATGTTTTAGACAAAATTTAGACAAAAACATCACAATGGAATTTTCATATTTACCCATGAAACGACAAATTTTGTGGGTTACATCTTGGATTCACATCACAATTGCTAAACTCACAAGATGACATAACTGCATTTAGTTACAATTGCTCTCTTTTGAGTCTATTTATAATTATTTTAGTAAAAATATAAATCATAGAAATTTTCGCGTGTTCCCAGGTGGCGCGCTGTCATTAATGACAAAAGAAAAATTGACTAACATTTTATTTGTAGGCGACCTCTTTCTCTCTTGTGGAGTTTACATTTCGATGGAGACTTCTCTGTCCCACGCTTCGTTGGTCTTTTGCGAAGCAAAAAAAATCTTAGGTCTGTGATTTTTACAGTTATAAACCCCTTCATTCTCCGTCAACGCACAGACCTATTTTTTTTAAATATCTGTGGTAGGTAAAGCGACAGATTGTCATGTAGGAAGATTAGCTTTTTTTGGCCAACGACGGCGCCAACATTCTGATCTCCCGTCTCCTTCGACGTGTACTTATTATATTCTATTTCGTTTTTGTATCTGGGATTCTCAAGGTGTTTTTATCTCGAAAGATACTATACTTATATGTGGAGTTGCTTATGATGGTAAAACCGTCGGGGTAAAAAGGTTACGTTTTCAAACAAAAAAGGTTGCTTGTTTAATTTTGACCTTTTTTAAGGGTTAACGTAAACCGACGAATGACAGGTAGGAGGTTTTAAACTTATCAATGAATTGCATCTTGTTCAACCGAAAAATGGTATAATTTTTACCCGACTGCGTTAGAAGAAGGGTTATGTTTTTCGAGTGTATGTATGTAAGAATCTATGTAAGTTGCCTGTTCTTCTGAGTAGAGGCTCTTTATCCGAACAAGGCGGTCGAGTATATTTAAAAGAACTTTGACGGTCATAAGTGTATTTTTTTTATACCCAAATTGAATAAAAACATTTTGATACCCAAATTGAATAAAAACATTTTGACTTGACTTTGACTTTGTATGTATGGATCACAGAATACGCCCTATTACATATGGATGTATGTATGTATGTATGAGGTTTCTTTGGCACGCCCTACAACATAAACAGCTTGGTGGATTTCACATTAGGTGTCATTTGAATCGTCTTAATTTTTAGTGGAAGTGAAATAGAGCACAATATTTTGCAGCCGGGTTTTAGTTTTGTTTATACAAATGTTACTTGCTAATGGTCTCAAAATATTCGGTGTTTTTTCGTGATACTCTACAGTAGGTCTTAAAACATTAAAAATGCATCTTATTTTGATGATTTAAGATGAAAAATTCGTTGCTTTTAAAATCCGCCGTCCTAACGTCCGCTGGTGTGTGCTGAGCCTTAATGCTCTTCGTTTCACAGTGAGTTTTCATTACCTCGTAGATTATCTTGTAGCGCTTTGCAACGCTCTACGTGCTCTACGAAATATTCGTAGCTCCTGCTACACCTTGCGGTTTTTGTTGCTGTTATTACCACAAACTTCACAAATAAGTAGGTACGTATTTACTTAGTGTGTATGTACATACTTACTTAGCATGTAGGTATGTACTTACTATTAAACTAAGTCCATACTAATTGCTGATTTTATTATACTGCTGATTTAATTCAGTTTTTAAGTCATTTTTGATAATCACTACGCGAAAATTTACCAAATTTTTTATTCATACCAACTACTCAACTAACCCGTCATATAACATATCATATCGTCACGCCTTTCCCCCGAAGGTGCTGGCAGAGGTGTACAACACCCACACTTTGCCAGACGATATTCAGTCACAAATGTGACAGAGGGCGAGCCTGTCATCATACAGAGGCTCCAGTTACGTAGCAGATAACATTAAATACGCATAAATGTACACACAACGAATAAATTGGTGCGTGCTTTCGGTTGGGTCCGAACCCGCTCCCTCTGGCTGGAGAGGATAGTGTTCTCCGACTAGGCCATCATAGCTATCGATTCCACTTACAAGTTAAAACGAATAAGGATAAGCTGTAAATTATCCAGACGGATCCCGTGACATTAATAGCAGGTCACCTGCTACTGAATGGACGTTAAACGACCAATTTTTATTCCGGATCCTGCCGCCTCGAACTTAATGAAGATATAAATCAGCGAATTGCGTATTTATATGGAACAGAATCGAATAATTTGAGCCGGAAATACCGGAAGTTGTTTGCTGTTCGCTGTTTGCTTGACCAGTCTGAAATCAGAGTTTAAATTGGACTTATTTCAGAGTGTTAGCATTTCATCTTGATATTGATAAACTCAAATAGTATAATAGAATTGGATCTCTGTAACGGATTACATGTTGGATGAATGAACAAAGAGCTTTGTCGAGTTTTGTTTTGGCAATTTAGTACTTACTAGAAATGTTGCGTAGTTCAAGTTTTTCAGATAAAATAAGACATCACTGTTTATCTCAAGTCTTGCGAAATTGTAAATAAAGTGTTATTGAAATTAAACACCGTCTCCCTTACAAAAATACGTTGTTTAGCCTCGGAGTAGTTTTACAATGTTTTTATGGAAACTGTCGGGGTTTTCATACAATATGATTTTTTATTAACACAAATTACTCACGTCCAATTTGAGTTCGTGTCTCTGACTAAAGTTTCAACCATATTCGGTGGTCTTTATCAAGGAGAGTGCGTACACGCGGCCGCGTTTTGCTTTGAGTAAGCTTTGTTTAAAATTAAGTTTTATGTAAGTAAGTACTTACAGTGCTTTGTCTTTTTCATCGAGTTTTATTTTCGATCAAATTTTGATGAAAGAAAACCTAAAAAAAAAAAGACAAAACATTATGTCCCCAGGGTGGCATTCGCGAAAGAAAATTCGCAAATAATTTCTGTTTTTATTTGTAATGGCGAGCGTCCCTCGTATTTTTTGCGAAACCTTTCATGCGCAGTAAAATCAAAATTTCTCTAAAATGTTGTGTTAAAACTAATTGAAAAACTTGTCACTCTAGGGGATATAAGTATTCCGTGGCTTTACAAAGTTTATTGGTAAGGGAGTGTATAAATAAAGAATAACTGAGTTATTTATTGAGCGAGCAGTTTTTCATAAAACCTTTTCTATCTGAATGTTAAAAAGAAATACTATTACTTTTTTGTTTTATTCTGTTACCCTTTTAGTTTCAGGGAAACTGATATTGAACTTTTACCTTTTGAAATCTACACCACGTAATTAAATCAAAATAGGAAAAACACCGAAAAAACATGGTTAAGCTGCGTATACACTGGAGATTTACGAGGAAAATGAACGGCGCGAGACGAAAAAACCGGTCAATTGCGAGTCGGACCCGCGCACACAGGGTTGCGTACCATTATCTAGAAACACGGCAAAAAAATCACGTTTGTTGTATGGGAGCCTCTTTCAATATTCATTTTATTCTGTTTTTTAGTATTTGTTGTTATAGCAGCAATGGACATACATTATCTGTAAAAATTTAAAGAGTCTAACTGTCTAACTATCATGGTTCATGCGATACAGCCTGGTGACAGCGGACAGATAGAGGAGTCTTAGTAATGGGGTCCCGTTTTACTCTTTGGGTAGGGAACCCTAAAAATCGCTAAAAGAATCTCCCTAAATATACAGCGCAGTGTTCTTGCTGGTGGGTTTTTTCCTCGCTCATCGGATACGCAGCCTAACACCATTTACTAAGACTTGACCATTTATCTCAATGAATAGTTGTCAAAAACAGTTGGTTAAAAATTTTATTGGCTGGTCAAGTCTTGTTGAACTTTGGTCTAAGTATAGCCAAAGTTCACGAAAACTTAGACAAACGATAAATTTTCGTCGGTTTTTGACAGCTCTTCAAGTTAAATGTCAACAATAAACAGACACATAAATAATTACCCGTTATAAGCAAGCAAGTTCGTATAGGCCGAGTGGCTAGCCATGTTGTCAAAGTTTCTAGGCCGCCCGAAGGCTTCTGACATGGCTTGACGATTGTTCCTATGGAACAAACAACCGGAGCCTACAATTTACCATGTCATAGGAGCCACGGTAGCGTTTAGTTATAAATGCCTAATAACAGTTGCTGAAGTGCTGGGCCAAGTAGGCTTGCTTAATCAGATTATTATTTTAACAGACGGTGCTGGGTGCTATGCCACTGGCTGTGGCAGCAGTGAACCGCGAGCCAAGCCTGCTGCCAGGTCTTCGACTGAGGTTCCTGGCTGCCGACATCGGACCTTCAAGGATGCCGCTAATCATGGATAAAGAGAGCCTGTCTTTGAGGTAAGAAGAACCCAGCTTTTTAAACCAGTTTTTTGTTTTATCAGATCATCAACAATAGATCAGCCTCACGCTGGCTCGTATGACGCGACTATTTGGCACGAGCGGGATGAATGGCGATGATCATTGTCATTACGCTTAGAAAATTAGGACCCCGCTCGATGTTACCATAATTTTGCATAGTCACCGAACTTACATGATGCATGGTAAAATATTAAACAACTGGAGCAACTTCTCGTCCAGGGCTAGGTTGGAGGCATCAGACTGCGCAGCAGGTCATCTATGCGATGGGCCGATCAAGTCAAATTTGTTGTAGACTGTCCCGTGCATGGCAGCAGGATGACCTCAAGCAGAGAGATATGGAGAGATATTATGAGGCATAATTACATCAGCCCCTGCAAATAACATTACTGCATTTCTGCCACGATTGATATGTCAAGAGCGTAACGACCAAGAAGATAATAATATACCTCATGACGAATGCTAAACATTAATTTATTTCCTAAAAACTTTAATCTGGGCCTATTCAAGGCCAGAGTGAATAGGCATCTTCTAAGCCCGCGAGCTTCATCTTCGACCACATCGTCGCTCACCAACAGGAGAGTTGGTGGTCAAACGCGTCCTTATATCGCGATAAAAAAAACAGCTCAATCGGAAACTGGCAAGTGGTTAAAAAATGTTCTGCAACCAAAACTGATAACGTTCACGTACAAACAAACACTGCAAGTTAAATAAAAGCTTGTAAAAGCAGTAGTGGTTTATTTGCGTGTTTCTACGCAGTATACGATTTCAGAGTAGAGCTCTTTGAGAAAATATGAATAGAGACGATCGCGTGAATATAAACTGGTGTACAACTACGTAGTAAGTACTATTATTTATTCTGTGGTTCAACTCCGATGAGCACGAGAAGAGTACGGGGCGGGGCGAGTCTTAGGGTAGGCTTAAGGAGGTCTCCGTCTACTTACAAGTTCAGCGGACGACCTCCTCGCAAACGCAATGATATAAATATGAAAAATTAACTTAAAACTTTGTTAAACAAAGTCATAACAAAAAGTTCGTTTTACCTGACTGCCAGGAAGGGTTATGTTTTACGCGCGTATTTTGTTTGTATGTGTCGGGGAAATGTAGGGAAGAGGAGCCGAGCCTTCACATCTCATCCCACTGATGTCGGAGAAACATAGAAAAGGCCGCCACGCTGTGACCTTCCACTTTTGATGACGGGGAAAATCTAGTAGGCCGCGGTGTCGTGTCGAATTTCTGAGCCACGTCATCACGGGTATCTATGGTGGGCGTCAAACTTCAGGAACGTTGAAATAAGGGGACAGCAGTGTAGACTTTTCACTATTTTAATTATACAGTGACTTAGACTACTTAGTTAGTGAATGATCACAAAGATAATTGGCGATTTAGAGTAATGGGTTTACGAATGACCATTGCGTGCGACCGCTTTCAGCCCAGTCCTGTCAACCACTGACTGACAGACATGACGTTCGCTCAAAATCCCAAACGCAACTCCATTCGGTGTTAACTGCTCTAAATGACCATAAACAAATCGATTAATCGTCAAAAACCACAGATTAAAACTATCGATTAACAACTCGGAAACTTATTTTCTTTATCCAATGATATCACGCGCCGTCATATGTAAGTTTTTGTTAATTAGCTCGTATCTTTCCAAATGGCTAGATGGATTTGAAGTTTATCGTTATATTCGTCTTAAAATCTAAGTGTCCTCAGATAGGTGTGCAGTCGAGGTTTTATTTTTTTTTCATCTGATCCACTTGTTAGATGGTCTTTTTTGCGGCGGGCGGCGCGCGGGCCCACCGCTGTCAGCGCTCGCAGGCAGCTGAGCGTGTCGATCTAAAAAGAAATGTATGTCAAAAAGTATTTAGTTCAATTTTCATATACTATTGCGAGGCGGTCGGGCTGAGCTTATAAGTGGATGTAGAGCATGCTCAGTGGCATAAGACATTGAGCGTGTTGGAAAAAGCTGTACGAATATATTTTTTTAAAGTCAATCTGGCATTGCAAGCTTGTCTGGTTTTTTGTTGTGTTTAAAAATGTGAAAGTTTCAATAATGAAGGTGAAAAAAGATAACCTTCATATTTAACCTGTTTCCTATGTGATGGCTTCCTAATAGGTGGACCGATGATCCAGTGAGGGTCGCAGGAAGCAGCTGGATGCGAGTAGCGCAAGACCAGTCAATTGGAGATCATAGGGGGAGGCCTTTGTCCAGCAGTGGACGTCTTTCTGCAGAAATGACGATGAGCCTATATCTAGAAACTTTTCCTTTAATAAATCTCTAGTGTATTTCCACTTTTTGCGGCGTTAAAGAGGAAATACACTAGAGATTTGTTTGAGAAAGAGTTTGAAGAATAAAGCAAACAAAAACTGAGCTCCTCAGTAAAGTAACGCCAGATTCAATGCCTGGTTCAACTATGAACCTACTTATATCTATTTTTGTTTAGTTGTAATAATTGCTAGTAGTAATACCAATATACAAATAAGTTACCTAGCGAATTAGCCTGGTTTGTATTATTATTTTTCAATCGAACTGCAAGGTGTCGAAGTCGAGGATGAGTAACAGATTTTTTATTACACAAGTATACAATCTACATGACTTTGCTTTGAATCAAAGGAAAATATGTTAAACGCGTGATGTATACCTACGTGTTATTTCTGGAGCGCGACAAAATACGAGTATCTCCCATATTATTTTACCGAAAAATAAGAAACATTATTTTGTCGCTTGATAATCTGCCTCTCATGCAGGATTAAGAAAACCAATATTGGCATACATAAAAACGTGAGAGATATGAGTACGTAAAAGTAACTAAGTTATGTGTCTGCATGCGGTTTGACTCGCGGTTTGTATCATAAATAGATGAGTTCAAAAAGTCTAAGTTGCCATAGAATGCACACTAAGTTTCTTACTCTTTAATATTATGGTAGAAAATTAAAAAAAATACACTCAAATGTAATGTTTCTGAACAACACTCAATATCAGAACTAATATTTACATTCATTATGCAAATACTACTCGCCTGGAAATCTTATTCAAGCCCACAGATAAAGACGAAGGCTACTTACTAAGCCACAACAGCCTTTGTCGATAGCACCTATATTTGCATTTATTACCCGCGTTGCAAGAAAACTTCCGCGAGAAAAGTCGGACAGTCGGACCAACAGCAGAAATTGCTTCGTGAAAGGAATTCTACGAATTTACACTTGTAAGCTGCTGTCGGACATTTCTTGCAGAAGTTTTCTTGCAGGTGGAAACGAGGCCTTACACAGAAAGAGCCAATGACATTTCCCTGATATGATAATATTCTTTTCACAGTGATATCAATAAAAAATCTTGCTTTATCCTGGGTTAAAATCTAAATAACAAAACTCGGTTTGACACTTTCCCTTCCCTAGACACCCCTTGGTGAAGCTATTTCGTTAGGAATGCTATAAACTGAGTATTTTATTATAATACTTGATGACGTGTTAAAGTATTCTGTGGCCTTCAACGAACACTTGCCTACATTTGGATAAAATTGAAGCTTTGTGCAAATATTTGTTCGTCTGGACCTTTTGGAACTGAAAGAGCACATTTCACATTAGGCTTTGTCCTGATTAAGCAAATTGTGAACGGCGGACTGTCCGCTGGCTGACTCTGAGTTGAGTATTGGACACGCTCAATGTTGAGCAAGCGGTAAGCTGTAGCAACCAGAATTCGAATCGGGCGCTCACTGACTGAGTCAGCAAACGATACGCCGTAAAACTGCGTACAGTACGCGCTGTTCGAAAAATCAAAACATATCGTCATGTCTTTCCCCCGAGAGGGCTGGCAGAGGTGTAATACAACGCCCATACTTCGCCGGACGATATTCAGTCTCAAATGTGACAGGAGGCGAGCCTGTCGCCATACACCGGGCTCCAGTCATTTGGCAGATGAAATCAAATTCGTACATATGTTCACACAATGAACAAATTGATGCGTACCGCCGCCTGGGTTTGAACCCGCTCCCTCTGGCTTGAGAGGCGGGTGTTCTCCAACAAGTCTATCATCGGCTCTTCTATTCAGAAAATCCATTTGAAATATATGGGGTGGCTTACTGAAAACGAACAGTCACCCGGTCACAGTTAGCTTAGCTTGGACGAAGCCTTAAGTGAATTCCGTTTGCATATCATAAAGTATTTATTTGTTGTTTTTGAGATAAATAAAAATGTGTTTATTTTAGAAATTAATTAAGTAACATATTTAAGTTGAAATTTTTAATTCCGACTACGTTAATAATAGCTTTGGTGGATTGTTAATAATATCTCTTAAACGAATTAAACTGATTAATATTTATGATGTAGAGACACTTACCTACTTTTATTTTAAAATGCCTATTCAACTAAATGGAAAGCTGTAGTCAAATTGATTTTTATTTCCACTTTTCTAGCCGCCATTTTGTACCTATTTATGATTTTACTGTATGTATAGCTAGGCCTTGTGGCTCAACCCATGGCATAATAGTGTACTCCGCCAGGTATAGCATCCCGATCGCGTGGGCAACACGTAGTGACGTCAATAGTTGCAGAAGCAAGACCGAATGATGTCAATTACAAATAGCCCGAAAGAGACGGATGATGATGGAGTGACGTCATTACGTGTTTGCTTCCGGAATGCTAGACCTCGTTCTTTGGATCGTGGTTTAACCCGTGGTCTAACAGGAACAGTTATTTTTATCACTATGAAAGACCATATAATATTATATTATAGTAAGGATAAGTCTATAATAATAGACGAAGTCCGTACGAACGAAGCCCGCGGCGCTCGCAGTGGAAGGCGTGCAAAACAGATTGCTTCGACACGTTTTAGTATGCAGGCACGAGGCATTTAAGTAAGATCGTGTAGATATATAGCTAGGTAGGTAGTATTTTAGTAAACTTTGGCTCTAGGCAAGCACTAGAAATTGCGCTATCAATACATTGTGTGTAGTGAGAGCTTAACTTACTAACATTATCACGATCATGTCGGTGTGGATATAGGTTCATGTTTATCCAATTCCTGTTACGTAAATATTTTGTCAGCAACAGTGATTGCTTGTTAAAAATATAGTAGGCAAGTGAGTTGGATAGAGTTTACTTACTTACTGAATACATTAGACGACCGGCATGACTTTGTTGGCACGTCTGCCTTCTCAAGGTCATGGGTTCGATTTTCAATCGGATAAAGATTTGAATGATGAATTTGAACATGTAAATATCATCCAGATTCGTTGCTATTCTAGCGTGATTGTGTAACAAACATCCATACAAACTTTTGCAAATATGATACTACCTGCGCCCCGCGGTTTCACTCGTGTTTAAAAAGTAACAACCCTTATCACTTAGGGGTATGAAAAATAGATAGTAGCCGATTCTCAGACCTACTGAATATGCACCTACTAATAAATAATAATGGCATAAAATTTCATAAAAATCTGTCTAGTATGTATAGGAGTATGGTCACTAACATTGTGACACGAGAATTTCATATGTATAGAGATTAATGTAGGGTCAACTGGCATAAGTGCGCCTGTGGGGCAATTTCGTCATTCGAGAATTACTGACAAACCTTTCACAAATTAGGCGCCACCCACATCTTTTCTCTCTCTTTAGTTACAATATAATCTGTATAGATGGCGTTAGTAACCTAATTTCTGAAGGGTTTGACAGTAACAATAATTCTCGAAAGACGCAATTGCCCCGCAGTCGCATTTGTACCATTTGATCCTAATGCTCTTTGTCTAAGTGTAAGTGAGCATGTTGTGTGTTTATAAAACACTCATCCGACACCTTAACGTTCCGCGCAATAAAAGAAGGTTACGACACGATGTGTACTACCGGATATTTGATCAATTCACAGCGACGTGATCCTTCTTTGATGACAGATTTGCAAACGCTTGTTTTCTACCTCTATTGTGGACTGTATTAAAACGATGTTCGTGTTGTTCGGTTCCTTTATTCTTTCTACAAGAGTCGATCACTGAATGCCAGTGGATTCGTAACGCGCCCCTTATAAATGACCCGTCATAACGGTACTCACGACACGTGGCGGGCGCGTTCGTTTCTAAAATATTTCTAAACATTATAAATTAGCCTAGAGTTCTTACATATTCTTACACTACATTTTACAGACTGTATTGACGCGATCACATAATCCACTTACTGTAAATAAGGCTAAATTAACACACGTATTCCATTATAAGTTCCTGTCAATTTCACAACGGTAAACATTGCATCATCTTGCGTTTACCTAGCTTCATCCCTTAGCGGTACTTTGGCAGGGTGCGTTTAACGGGACTAGCCGCGCCGCCGCTTTCTCCGAAGGAATTTCGTCTGCTCTATTGTTTTGCCTAAGCGCAAATGTTTTATGTGTCTTCTAACGGGATCGCGTGCTGTACAGGACTGCTCTCCTAGCTCGGCGTCCGTAACAGCTCTCCCCCCGGCGCAGCTCGCGTAGCCTCTTCTTTCACCAACACGACGAGCTTGTTGACAGGTCTCTTGAAGATGCCGGTCTTTGTTCGGACGTCAGCCACTCGTATTCCGCCGTCTGGTCCCTTGTAGGCATGCTCGACGACTCCCATAGGCCACACATTTCGTGGTAGGGTGTGGTCGACTACAATCACGACGTCTCCAACTTGAAGCTGCCGCTTGTTGCTCATGGGCTCCCCGCGCGGTACCAATGTGGGCAAGTACTCTCGCACCCAGCGCCGCCAGAAGTGATCGGCTAGCGCTTGGCTTGCCCGCCAGGTTCGTCGGTCGACTTCGCTGCACGGTCCGGTGAGAGGCAGGCCGGTGGATGACCCCAAAAGGAAGTGGTTTGGTGTCAAGGCTTCCGGATCTTGATGGTTCACGCTAACATGTGTCAGAGGCCTTGCGTTGATCGAAAACTCCGCTTCAGTCAGCAGAGTGCTTAGGACTTCTTCCGTTGGTTCTCTCTCGTTCAAGGTGGCTGCTAGTGCGACTTTGACGGATCGGACTAAACGTTCCCAGGCTCCTCCTTGGTTCGGCGCGCCCGGGGGAATATAGCGCCACTCCATTCGATGAAGTAGGCCTTCGTCTCGCAGCGCTGGTGCCCACTCTGCGTAGGCAGCCTTAAGCTCTTTGTCCGCTCCACGGAAGTTGGTGGCATTGTCAGAGTGCATGGTTCGTGGCCACCCTCGTCGCGCTGCCATCCTTCGGAGCGCCATTATCGCGGAGCTCGTGGAAAGCGAGGGTACAATTTCGATGTGCACTGCTCGAGACGTGAGGCATGTGAAAAGAGCCCCCCACCTCTTTTCCCGGCGACGCCCAATTTTCACCATCATTGGTCCAAAATAGTCAGTTCCGCAATGGGTGAACGGGCGCTGGAAGGGTTCGAGACGTGCACGTGGCAAATCCCCTGTAGCCGGAGTCTGTGGCTTCGTTCGTCGTCTCTGGCAGAGCACGCATTCCCTCTCTATCGTGCGCACAGTGGGTCGCAGATGAATGATCCAATATCTTTGCCTTAAGTCGTTGGTCACGCGCTCTCGATTAGCGTGACCCGCTGCGCAATGCTCGCGCTGCACGATGAGTCTGGTGATTCGGTGGCGGCCGTCGAGAATAACAGGTCGCTTTGTCTCCATTGGTGCGGTAGCGGCTCCGATGCGGCCTCTCACGTGTAGGATGCCTTCCTCTAGCACCGGGTCTAGCCGGAACAGCCGACTCGCCTTAGAGATCGGGCGTGACGTCTTCAGCCGTTGTAGATCATCTTGAAAGCTATCCCTCTGGGCACAGCGTATCAGTGCGCGTTCCGCTTCTTCAATGTGGCGATGTTCCATGCGCGTAGCTCGACGTCGGCACATATCGACGAATGCCAGTACGTATGCTGACGCTCTGACTAAAGTCTCGTATTTAGAGAAACGCGCAGGGTCTGGGAGCCATCCATCGCTTGCTTTCTCTTCCTCAGCAACGTGCAGAATTACTTCGTCTTCGTTGGTGTCGTTTGTTCTTTCCACGGGCCACTGATCTTCTGGGCGGCGTAGAAAGTCTGGTCCCCGGAACCAACGATCTTCTGCAGTGATAGCCGTATTCGTAAATCTTGTTGCATCGTCAGCTACGTTGTCGCTGGTAGGCACCCATTGCCATTCTTCCTTGTGGGTAAGCTCTGATATTTCACCCAAGCGATGTGCGACAAATGGGGTGTATCGCCGAGTGTCGTGCCTTATCCAGTGGATCACCGTCATTGAATCAGTCCAGTACACCGTCCTCTTGACTTCTATACGGTGTTCTTTCTTCACGAAATCCGCTAGTCTGGCGCCGATGAGTGCCGCTTGTAACTCCAATCGTGGAACGGTCTGTGTTCGTTTTGGTGCCACCTTCGCTTTGGCAGCTACGAGGCTCAAGTTGACACTTGCGTCGGGCCTTGTGATGCGCCAGTAAGCCACGGCTGCGTAGGCTTGTTCGCTGGCGTCGCAAAGTACGTGTAGCTCCACGTCTTGACATTCTTCTAGTGCGTAGCGTCGTTCTAGCCGTAGACAGGAAAGACCAGACAGATGTCCCAGCCAAGCGGCGAAGAGCTCGTTCTCTTCCGCGGGAATAGGCTCGTCCCACGAGATCTTCAAACGCCACAGGCCTTGTAGTATGATCTTCGCTCGTATGGTGTAATGACTCAACAATCCAAGCGGGTCATATATCGACATAACTGCGCTGAGTGCTTCTCTCTTAGAGGGCGCGCGGATCTGTGCGCGTACCTCGGCTGGAACCCGGTTCATTGATGTGTTGAATCCAAGTTCATCGCGTTCGGCGTTCCAGTAGAGCCCAAGTATCTTGCTCTCGAGTTCATCTCCTGCAAATTGGGTCGGCGTTGTTGTACATAGTTCCTTAGGAACATCTTGTAGTACGCTGTTGTTATTGGAGCTCCACCCTCTTAGTGTAAACCCGGCATCCGCGTGTACTACGCGTAGTTCAGAGACGACGCGGCGGGCTTCTTGATCATCTTCATAGCTAGCCACCAAATCATCCATGTAGTGATTTCTGGTGATAGCGTCGTAAGCGAGGGGGTGCGTATGAGCGTGCATTCGTGCGTTCTGATCTCGTACGTAGTGTGCCATAAACGGTGAGCTGGCGGCGCCAAATATCATGCTCGTCATCTTGAAATGTCGAGGTGGCATCTCTCTGTTAGCGCCTCTCCACAGAAACTGTTGCGCCGGCTGATCTTCTGGGCGTATTTTCACTTGAAGGAACATTTCTTGTACGTCTGCCGTGATTGCGACGCGCTTCTCCCGGAATCTGAATAGAATGCCTGGTAGCGACATCAGCAAATCCGGCCCTTCCAGAAGATGATCATTGAGACTGACTCCGCGGCTCTTGGCTGCTGCGTCGAAGACCAGTCTTTGTTTCCCGGGTTTATTGGGATTCTGTACTGCGAAGTGTGGTAAGAACCAGCAGATGGGGCTTGACTTCTCAGTACCATTACACGGCTCGGCGTATCCCTTCTGCAGTAGATTGTCTATCTGCCGGGTGTATTCTTTCGCGAAGGCAGGGTCGGTGTCCATCTTTCGTTCGATCTTGTGAAGGCGACGTAGCGCTGCGTCGTGGCTCGGAGGCAGTCTTACATTGTCTTCCTTCCATGGTAATCCAACTTCGTAGCCTTTGTCGATTTTCTTTAGTGTTTGTTCGATGATCTTTGTAGCTCGGAGATCCGTGTCGCTCACGCGTGTCTTGTGAGCGATTCCCAGTGCTTCAATCTTGAAATGGTGATCAACCAAGTCGTGAAGGCGTTGGTTCTGCTGCTCGTTCACATTTACACCGTGTTCGGGAGTGTAAATATGCAGCACGCTGTTATGGTTTTTGATCACGCCGCGTGGCACTGTTCCGTGTATCACCCAACCCAGTTGGGTTCTGGACGCAGCCGGCTGGTTCGGTTTGCCGACTCGTAGCTCTTGAGAAACGATGTATTCCCAGTGGTCCGCTCCCACCAGGATGCCGGGTTGCGTTGAGTCATAACACACTTCATCTCGTGGTAGATCTCGCAGGTGTTCGTATTTCAGCAGTGCGCTCGGGATTGACTGCTTGATCAACTTCATATTTCTTATCGTGCGCGCTTGTAGTTCATGTAGCTTGTTGTCGGCGCTTCTCAAATGCACGGTGACCAATTTGCTGTCGTTCTCATGCTGTGTCATGTTAACTCCTTGCATGTGCAGTGGCCGTGATGGTCCCTTCGCACCGACGCTCTGTGCCAGCTCTTCATCGATTAGAGTAATCGTAGCCCCTTCGTCCAACAGGGCATGCGTTTTGATCTCCCCCCGTGGGCCAACGATGGTGATTGGGCACATCTTCAACAGTACTGCCTTTCGGTCGGTGGCAGCTAAAGTTGCCACTGTCAGGACGGTTTTGGTTTCGGCGGTCGCCGCTTGCATCGGGGGCCTCGGGGATTCTTGACGCTCTTCGGTCTTCTCTTGTTGATGTAGAGTTGAATGATGAGGACGTTGGCATTTGTTCACTCCACACAGCTTGGCTCTGCAGTTGATGCGTCTATGTCTCTTCACGATACACTTGAAGCATAGTTTATTCTCACGTATAAGCTCCCAACGTTGATCCACGGTCGATGCCTTGTATCTAGGGCACTCTGTAAGTTTGTGTGTTTTCTCGCAACTGGGGCATTGATCTGTCTGCTCCTCTTCAGCGACGTTATACACGGCGTTCGTTCTCTTGTTGCCGGTAGTAGTTGTAGATCTATACTCCTTTCGTGACGCGGTGCTTGTTGATGGAGCGTAGCAATATTTCAGGGCTCTATCTGCCTCTCGCATGAGGAAACGAGATAGCACGACGATTTCTGGGTCTTGTTCTCCCTCATGTTCACTTGCATAGTCGCTCCAGCGTGATTTGATGTGCGGGCTCAGCTTCTCAAGGACTTCTCTGGCTAGCATGGGGTTATACAGGTACCCGCCGCGGCCAACGCTCTTGAATATGCAGACCACGTTCTGAATCTTGACGGCAAAGTTGTTCAGTTCTATCGCTGATGATCCCGGTTTCGGAAGTTTCTTCAAATCATCTAAGGCTCGATCGATGATGATTTCGGGTCGGCCGAAGCATTGTTCTAATGTCTTGATGATGACTTCCGGATCGCTGGTGGTGTGAAGCTGGGCAGCCACAAGTTCACGTGCTTCCCCCTTCAGGCTACTTCTTAGTCTCTGAATGTTCTCTGCCGGCGTCAGCTGGTAGATTTTCGTAGAGTCTTGGAAGGCAGCCTTAAATACCAGCCACTCGTTCGGAGTTCCGGAGAAAGCTTGCAGATCGGGGCATCGGGCTCTGGGTCTGGATAGCTTCTGCATAGCTTCTGTCAAGACATCGATATTATCTCTTGATCTGACGGGAGTAGGTGATCTTTCTCTCATGTTGAACCGTAGGTGTCGTTCATCCTTGGTTCCAGTCTTCGGGTCCTCTCGTCTCTCCCCCCGTGTACTGAGGGTATTGGTGTGGAGCCAGGCGTCAACCTTCTGATGATGGTCGGTCATAGTGACTTCATGAAGGCTTTCCTGGTCATCCTGGATGGCTGATAGGTCGACAGCCAACTTCTTTCTTATTAAGTCCGCTTCAATTTGAATTTCTTTTTTCCTCAGGGCAGCCAGTTTTTCTTCTGCCTGCAGTTCGACCAACCGTGCTCTAGCGGCCGCACTCGCAGTCGTACGATGTGACCTCACAGAACGCGCTGGTGATCTAAGGGCATTTGCGTCCCCTAGGTTTGGTGCCGTCGTAGGACTGGCTCGGGCGGCACTGATCGAAGCCCCCGGGCCGTTCTGAGTCCTCGGTCGCGCGGTCAGCGACGCCGGCGGATCCAGTGATACTCTTCGTCGTCGTTCTCGTTCGATGTTCTGAAGTTCTTCATGTTGTCCGAACTCTTCGTGTTCAGGTTCGAGTTCAGGACGCTCGTCGTCGCGATGGTCTTGTTGCGCTGCATCCGCTTGGCTTCTGGTCAAAACCATGTTGATGCGGGCAAATCTTCACGTTCGTTCTTGAATCCGGATCTGAAGGACCAGCTATTGTGGACTGTATTAAAACGATGTTCGTGTTGTTCGGTTCCTTTATTCTTTCTACAAGAGTCGATCACTGAATGCCAGTGGATTCGTAACGCGCCCCTTATAAATGACCCGTCATAACGGTACTCACGACACGTGGCGGGCGCGTTCGTTTCTAAAATATTTCTAAACATTATAAATTAGCCTAGAGTTCTTACATATTCTTACACTACATTTTACAGACTGTATTGACGCGATCACATAATCCACTTACTGTAAATAAGGCTAAATTAACACACGTATTCCATTATAAGTTCCTGTCAATTTCACAACGGTAAACATTGCATCATCTTGCGTTTACCTAGCTTCATCCCTTAGCGGTACTTTGGCAGGGTGCGTTTAACGGGACTAGCCGCGCCGCCGCTTTCTCCGAAGGAATTTCGTCTGCTCTATTGTTTTGCCTAAGCGCAAATGTTTTATGTGTCTTCTAACGGGATCGCGTGCTGTACAGGACTGCTCTCCTAGCTCGGCGTCCGTAACAACCTCTATCGTAAGGAAATAAAATGATTTTGGAGTTCCGCAAATCTTTTGCCTAATTTTATGTTTCAACACAATCCATCTCAATCTCTGCAACTTCCTTCGACATTAATTTGCTGAGTGGTTGTTTTTAGGCGTCTTTTGGTACTTGACTTATCGATCAAAGATATGACACTTCTATAAATAAAGTCGTGCTTGCTCTGTGACGTAGGTTTTCAAATATTAAAGGCGTTGGAACACCGCGGCGCACGTGTGTCTAGCTTCGCTTTGCAAGATAATGTATGTCATAGTATCCACAGAACCCACGGACACGCTACGCATGAATATGAGATTAGCGACGTCATTGCTACACGCGTGGCTTGTTCGAATATGGCGCCTACGCAGCTCAACGCTGTCCACACTACGCACGCAGTACACGAAAGCAGCTTCACTGCGGGAAGTGGGACGGGCGGGGAAGCGACGCCTGGCATATTATTTAAAACTGTGCTGTGCTACAGTTGTACATAGTCGTGGGTTCATATTCGTGTATAGCATGTGCTGAGGTGGAAACGTTTAAACACGTTGTCTAATAAACGAAGCCACGCAGCTATAATACGTAGCCGTGCCAAACGTGCACCGCGGTGGGCCAGCGCCTTTAGGCGCTCGTCAGACAGCGCTAGAGATACGGGCTAGAGCTTTTGAACTCACGTGTTTTTTAGGAAACCTACCTTTGAAAACGGTTTAGCTATTAATGGCCCACGTAAAGTTACACAGCCAGAACATTACTGACCAGACGCTCGTGCTTGGCTCGGCTAATCGGACCTTGTTTTGTTCGCTACGCAATTTAATAAGGTTTCGTGATCTTTTGTAAGGTAACATGTCAAATCTAGCTGCGCCCCGCGCATACATTTTTCGTATTTAAATAGTTTCCTATTCGTTATTTTAGAGTATAATCTATCTCTGTGCCAAATTTCATCTCGATCCGTTCAGCCGTTCTTGCGTGATTGCGTGATTGCCAAATACCCATAAATCCATGCATCCAAACTTTCGCATTTAAATATTAGTGTAATTAGTGTGAACTGTGATTACAAAGTTAAAAGTAAAGTGTTTATTCTTCCTGATATAATTTATTCTTTAAGTAACGTACAAATTACTTACAGCTAATTATTATAAGTTTTTCTGTAGGAGTATGGAGACACGAACCGATTTTCTGGACCGTGAATTTTTAGTCGTGTACTTCTCTCGAAATTTTCTCTACTAGAAATTGTCATGAAAAAAGTATAAGTAGGTACTAAGAGAAAGCAAAATATCGAGAAAATATTTTCTAAAATAAGAATTGTCGGTAATTTTATTGTAACTAGTGAAAAAAAGAGAAAGTTTCGAGAATTCTCTTGTAAATTTCCAATATTTCAATTAAAGGACAATTGGACGAATTTGATAGCATTTCATAACATACTTTATACTGCGATCCTTGTAGATGTAGTTATGTGAAGTAGACTATACCGAATGTATACTTATGGGTAGCGCAGAATTACCAAGCAACTAGTAAGATAAAAATCAACCCCTCAGCAATAAACGTTGTATAGCCTCGATATAGTTATGCAGTGTTTCGTCCTTTTCAATCTACTTCAAAAATGTAAAAGAAAAAAAGACAAAACATTGTACAACTATTCCGAGGCTATATACCGTTTATTGCTAAAGGGGCTAGTGCTTAAGAGTCCCCGCTGACTGCAGACTTTCTGTTGGCCGAAAGTTTGGTCGGGTTGCGCTGCGAGAGTTGGTTTAAAGCTAATTGCGGTCGATGCTGAATTGCTGTGATGTGCGTATTTGCCTATCTCTTCACACTATCGGCTATCGGCTGATAGAAAGTCTTCAGTCTGCGGGGACTCTAAATGTTTTTGCCAAATAGAAAAAGGTACCTATTCATAATTACAAAGAAATTGTAATTTTATAAAATAACAATAATGATACGAATGTGCAAATACTGTTGTCTCGGAATTAACGATATTTTCTGATCATTCTAGTAAATGCAAAAAGCTGAACGAGTGAATTTTATAATTGTTTAAAACGGTTTACGCTAGAAAAATAAGACCTCTTTTATCAATAAAAATGCGTCATACTCGTGATCGGGTGCTGCTTGCGGGTCGCTGGTCTGCTCGTGGTGTACTCACAATGCACAATGTAGCAATAAGTGATGACCTTTAACCTAACCTTAGATGAAGACTTAACAATTAACCCCCCTCTACCTGTATTCCCCTTAAATAATAATTAAGATATAAGTTAACAAAAGTCACGGTCTCCGCAGTCCGTGGAGTGTAGATAACAAAAAAAAAACCAAAAGAAAATTGAAATAGTAAAATACGAATTTGTCCACAGAGTCATGACTCAAATGCGCGACCTCGGAGTGGTGGCGTTCTTCGGACCCGACGGCAACTGCCACACCGAAGCACGGCTGGCCTCGGCTTGGAACATACCTCTAATCTCGCATGTAAGTATTTGTAACCACATCTTCGAACCACTACCAATAGCCTTAAACATGAACAACGAAATTTGAAACTGTAAGTCATATTTAAACGACAGTAATTCAATTTGAAAAACGGTATATAGGGTCAACTGGTACAAATGCGTCTGTGGCAATTGCGTCTTTCAAGAATTACTGGCAAATTAACGCCATCTAGTACAGATTATTGGAACTAAAGATGTGGGTGGTACCTAATTTGTGAAGGGCTTGTCAGTAATTCTCAAAAGAAGCAATTTCCTCACACACGTATTTTTACCAGATGATCCTTATCTAAAGTTTATCAATAACCAATCAATCAATTTACAATACTACTTCCTAACAAACCTCTAGTGTATTTCCGCTTTAACATCGTATAAAGTTTACCAAGTAACATGAACACTACACTACACACTACACTATTGTAGAAGTATCCTATTATAGTGATTTGTTAAAGAAACAGTATTGAAGATGATATTTCACACAGTAATGCCTGATTTGATTAACCAACCTGTACCATCAAATACATTCAGAGCTCAGACTAATCTTCAAAAACCAATCGAATTGTCGCAAGTGTGGTAAAGAACCTAACAGGCTCACTTTAATCGACTACTTTACCGCGTACACTTTCCATTCCTAGAAAGGTGGCCAATCTCTAATCGCCGCCATTCAAATTTCGAACGGGTTTTTGGCGGGAACCGAAAAGATGGAGTCGTGATTTTGCATTTTTTTTCTAAAACTTGTGATTCTTCGAGTTTTAGTGTAATAATTTTAAGTGTAATAATTGTGGATTATTAACCTATGCCGGTTCATTAACGTACACGAGTGTGGGAAAAAGATACAAACATTAGGATATGCTACTTTTCGTGTTCTCTACAAAACTCGACATAAAGTTTCAGTGAAGTATCAACGGCTTTACTGAAATTGAAAAAGGTGAAGGATTTATCTCATCTTCAATAACCCTCTCCTTATTATCTTCATCTTAGGTTTAGTAACTCATATACGAAAAAATCAAACGGATGACAAGGCGATATGGCCATGTTGGCTTTAGCCTGCCCTACGGGCAGAAAAAACAAACAAATTTCGAACTCCAACAACTCCAAATATTATAGTACTCCGAAAAAACTTTAAGCCAAATCTCAAAACTCAGAAAAATAAAGAAAAGATCAGCAGGAGTTTTTTGCGGGAAACAAATAAAAAAGGTACCTATTGTCGTAATTTTGTATTATTTTTTATAATCTCGTGATGCTTCGAGTGTTAAAGTAATAATGGTGGATTATTAACATTTTATCGGTTCGTGAACGTGCACGAGTGTGGGAAAATGATACAAACATTGCGAAACGTGACTTTTCGTGTTCTACAAAACTTCACTTAAAGTTTCAGTAAAGTACCCATCACTTTACTGAAATGGCGAAAGGGAAGGGATTCTTTATCACAGAGATTAGAGCAGTGATCGGCATCTTTTTGGCAAGCAAGGGTCACAAAGAGGCAAAATGTGGTAGACGTGGGGGGCTATTCCTGGGACCCTATTCGGAGATTTGAGATTCTCATCTCACCATTTTGCGTCCTTGTTGCCCTAGTTTAAAATGTCATAGGTGTGAGAGTGACCAAGATAAAATCTCATCTCATCTCACGCTCAGGAATAGCCCCCCTGCGCGTGAGATGAGATGAGATTTTATCTTGGTCACTCTCAGACCTATGACGTTTTACACGAAAGCAACAGGGACGAAAAAAGGTGAGATGAAAATTTCAAATCTCCGAATAGGGTCCCTGGACCGCATTTGTTCATAACTTGGATAATAGGTATCTAACTTAGCAAGATCATTGATTTCATTGAGAGTTTTTGATAGTGTCATTAGGTTTACATTCACAAAGCAACCGCGGGCCACAAGGAGAGCCTGGGGCCGCGTGTTGCTTTTCGCTGGTTGAGAATTCTAAATACGAATACCTATAGAAAACGTGCATACAGTGACCCTATTCGGAGATTTGAGATTTTCATCTCACCTTTTTCCGTCCTTGTTGCTCTCGTTTGAAACGTCATAGGTGTGAGAATGACCAAGATAAAATCTCATCTCATCTCACGCGCAGGAATAGCCCCCCTGTTCTGACCGCGCACGTGATTACGCTGATTCCACACCGACGCGGGAAATCGCGGTAACGCAGCCATATTAAATTGCGTCTCGCTCGATCTGCCTGTGATTTCCCTATAACTGCATCTCAGTCTGTATAATATCGCTAAGTCACCACGTTTCACCGCGTCAGTGTGGGATCCGCGATAAAAATAGGTAGCGATGTTCCTTTGTAAGTAAAAATATCCTAATATGATTTTATGAGACAGGAATTACTTACGTACGATTTTGTCGATTATTCGACTATTGTTTCAACTGCAGCTGCCGCACTCGCGCACTCGCCTTGATAAAGACCTCCGAATGCGGTCGAAACTATGGTCGACTAAATCGTACGTGAGTATTTCCCGTTTCATAAAATCATGTGTCAGTTTCCATGATAAAATATCCCGTTTTTAGTTTCCGTTCAATCTATGAAAGAATGTCCATGAAACAGTAGACACATTGAGGTACTAGTATCATATTGCAAGTTTGAACTAGACTCACCCAGTGGTGAGTCTATGGGTATATGTATAGGATTGTAGATAACTTCTCAAGTGATAAGTCTCGCTAAGTAAACGGAGCCGTTGCTTCAAGTTATCGATAAGTTCATATTGCAAGCAGTTGTGATATTCTACCAGATATGTTATGATATACTTAGGTGTATTATTATGATTTTCGATTGACTTACAAACGCGTACACGTACAATGTATGCATTAAACAAAACAATTTGTCTAAAAACATTGAACTTATAATTATTAAAACACGGCAATTAAGACCTGATTGAGTATCAGTCGCAAAAGGAGCAAGAAATTGAAACAATAGTCAGCGAGCGAAGCGTCTCTGCTTCAGCTTTGACAAAAATGCTTTCGTTAGTCCGGATCTCTGTCGTCCTCCACAGGTCTTCTATGTTCTTCTGGTTCTTCTGTTTAATTATCGAATCATTCACAAAATTTCGCAAGAATCGGTTGAAGGTTGCTACCTGTAGAGGAAGGCAGACGCCGGCTGAGAGGTATTCAGCTCACAGAGCTTCAGGGGGCTTACCATGAACTTTTACAAAAACATCATTGCGCAGGAACGTTTTGTTACATTCCTTAATAAGTATTGTTTTGTATCATACCACAAGCATTGAAAACAATAATGTTTTAAAACGTTTTTACTCCTGCTACAGTGATGTCAAAAGAATGTACGATTTAGGTGCCTTTATACACTCTGTGGTACTTTTGCGTATTTTGGAGTATGGTGTTGCCAGATGTACGATGTCAATCGTAATTTTACGATTTTTGCCATGTAAAAATCGTACAATCGGGGTCGTATAATAGTACGACCGCATAGCGAAATCGTGCCTACAATATCCTATCGATACAGGGAAATTACACTTACGGTTTTTACAAGTTGCAAGTAAAAACACAATGATTTCTTATTATTTTCTTCCCTAAGAATTTTTATTTTCCTCACCCGCGTACAATCGCTCATACAAACATCTGGCGACACTTGGTTGTATGAATAAAGTCAAAAACGATTTTTTTTTGTTTTGTCTCATAGGGCAGGCTAGAGGCAACATAGCCATACCACCATAGTCTTCCGTATGTTTGTCATAAAATTTTTCATTAAATCTCTGATGAAGATGATGATAAATGAGATAAATCTCGCTCCTCTTTCCCTCTTTCAGTAAAGGCAAGTTTTCGTTTTAGAAAATAATACAAAATCATGACACCATCTTTTCGGTTCCCCTCAAAAACGTAAATCAAATCTACCTATGATCATGAAGGTAAATTAAAATTCAATTGCTGTATACAATTAAAGTTTGTGAATTTTTTTTTGTGATATCTAGAATTTAATGCTTAGAATAATTTGTCACAGAGGCCGCAGAGTCTCAGCGAAGCAGTTCGATATCATGTGAGACTTTTTAAAAACCCACAGTGAAATCGCTGCGGGCTTTAATAGGAGTCTGCAGGCGAAGGCTCACTCTAAGAAGTAACAATTGCATCAAAAGGAGCGAACTTAGCCAAAAAAAAATCTATGTGAAAAAGGGTTGAAATTTATTCTGGAGCCCGTCCGAAGGCGTCCTTCGTAGTACGGAGCTTCTATTATCTGCTTCGAGAAACTCGAAAGTTTCCAAATCATCGGCCATCTTGCTAAAGATTACAAATAGAACCTCAGAAACACAGCAAAAACTCACTTATAAATAGAAAAAGTTACACGGAGAGCAACTTTTTAACAATCGTTGTAATTTGTATCATTCCTGCTATTTTGACAGCTCGGCAGGAATACTTTAGAGGTCGTGGTACGGTTTTTAAACAAATGTTCCTTGGATTGAATGAACGAAATCGAGTGACGTCATCAAAACTGCTAAGCGATATCTAAACGTAGCAGGAATACTTTTAGGGTGGTCATGGTACGAAATTACGAAGTAAGGCTTAATTAATGATGTTTTAAGAGGTTGTGGTAAGCCCCCAGCTCATAGAGCTAGATTAGTGTATGTTATGGTATTTAAAGCTATCTCATGTCTACGGCCTGCTTGTCTTCCTGTCTTTGTCATTAATTAAAACGTATCATTCAATGTAAATGTAGCGGTATGCACGTTATTTTCTTGTGTTAAATTGTGTTCCACATTATTAATATCGTAATATTATCGTGTACCATATTGTGTAAAAATAAATACGTGCGTACGTCGCGATACACTCGCACGTGGAGATGCCGCCTTACTCTTTTACTAGACCGTTGGGATTTTGATGTAATAGAAGCTTACACCAGAAGGTAGCAAATAATATAAGCAGGCCCTCAATTCTACTAAGCGTCGTTTTTAAATCGTTAGTTTGTCTGGACGAGATCACTTTGAAGCGATAAGACCGCTAATTGCGCCTATTTTTTGAGTGTTTAGTTTAGATTTATTTTGTATTTGGTATCAAAAAAGAGTTTTGTACTGTTAATGAACTAACGATACTTTTTGTTAGTTCATTACTTAAGAGGGCCGCGACGTTCTGAAATTTCCATACAAACGCGCTACTCAAATTTATTGAAAGTCGTTTGTCAGATTATGATGAAATTCACCATGTACAATTAAATTAACAATATCTCCGCCTCTATGTTCTTGGTTTTTTTTAAAAACGTTCTCAAGCGAAAATAGAGCTATGAAAAATATCCGCATTTTTAAGGGGTCACTTTTGCCTGATTCATTCAATAGAAAGACAAAGCAAATCACAAAATTCTTTGTGATTTGCTTTTGTGAAAAAAGGGAAATTCTTAAAATGATTACAGAAATGCAAAAGTCGTAAAAAAAATTGAAATTGCACTTTGTCACTCTGTAGGTAAGTTTAGAGGCTCGTCAGTATCATTACTCGCTCTCTTCACTCGTCTTCTTCTTCTAGACGAAATGGCTATATAATACCATAGGCCAATGTGAAGTTAGTTTAGGTCGCCTAGGTCGAAGTTATTTAGGTCGCCGGACTCTTAACAAAAATTTTTTAGTCTACTTTTGAAACTTCTGGTTTACAAAATCTGTCAATTTGAGGCAATTATTGCATTCACAATATAAAAATACACACTTTAATATTAACGTTTTAAAAATGTACAATTTAATATTACACACAATGTTATGGCTACTGTTATTAGTATAGTAATTCTACGTCAATCTATTTCCGTTTCCGGGACAAGCCTGTCGTTATACGGCTTTGATTATGTACGCTAGCTTTCAATAAATCAAACCTAATTGCAGTGTGGCTTCGAGTATGGACGGACAAAACGTACTAATATCCATGTACTAATACGAAAGTAACTTTATCTGTGTTACTAACAGAATACGCCCTATTCTATGTGACTATGCTGTTACTTTTTGACGACTATATCACAGACTTCTATTACAGTAGGACTTTATAGACAACGTGGCTGGATCAATCTTAATAAAACTTGATAAAAAGAAAATTACGTGTGCATCAAGTGTGCATCTTAAAGACTAAAGATCTTAGGGGCTTGTCTTCTAATCCTATTGGGTTTAGTCCTTGTTTCTAGGTATGGGAACGTATATGTACTTCCTTTATCCTAGAAAAAAAATACTTCCAAAGCATTGATGGTTTGCAAAACTTCAAAACCCGTTATGTAGAGTTTTTTAAAATTTATTTATTTAAAACACATAGTACTATTATATTGTATTTCTAAATAAAGAGATTCAAGTAAAAGGAGAAAACTAGAGTACCCTAGATTTCGCGCTAGGCGGACCTGTGTCACGAAATCTAGTCTGTAGTAAGTAAAAGTAGAATTTTTGTGTTAAAAAAGTCTGTGACACTATATTTACACGTATATTTTGAATGCAAAAGTTTGGATCGATGAATGGTTGTTCCTTAATCACTCAAGAACAGCTCAACGGACCTGGATGAAATTTGGCACATCGATAGATTATGTTCTAATATCACATAGGGTACTTTTTAACTGCGGGTAATATCGCAGGGCGCTGCTAGTTCTGTTATAAAAATGAAAAATATTAAGTACGAGCGCTATTTTCACTCTTACCTTCATAGATCCTGCGGGTGCACAGATAATGAGATGACGAATAGCTTTGTTTTCGCCCTTCAACCCTGTGGGCGTAGACATACGCAACTGAATAATCTAATTTGGCAGCTACATGAGTTCTACGAGCGCTCTACGTAGTATTCGTAGCCCGTAGCGGGAGCTACGAGATAAACTGCTCACTAACAAGCTGTAAAAAGTTTTTAGTGTAGTAATTTTTGGAGCAAAGGCTTAGTGGTTGACGCGTTCAACTTCCACGCCTGTGGGTTCGAATTCCAGGAATGAGTTTGAGCAGAAAAATGTTGTTGGTAAAGGGAAACATTGCAATGAAATCATAGTTCATTGTACTCGGCTGGCTAGCTTTAATCATCAAGTTAAATTTTACCGCTAAGCACTTACGTTATATTGTTGTAGACTCACTTGAAAGTCAGTTGCCTAGTCTAGTCAATTTTAGGTTAAAAGTCTTCGATCATAATACCATGCCCTATTTACCATATTTTCGACCATGCCACCTAATTGTGACTATTCAGCATGACAATGTTGGTTTATTTAATACATCCGTTGTACACCTTAAATGGACGCTTGCAAGCGCATTTTATTAATAATTATGTAGTTATTATTTTTGGTTATGTATTTTTTTATTATTGTTTTTTATTTATAAGTGGTATTTTTAAGTGGCCTTATTAACTTATATATTTAGTTTATCTGTCACCTAGCTGTAAGATGCTCTAAGTAAAAAAAAAAAATAACATCAGCCCTCCACTTCTACTAGCCAATTAAAAAAAACACTAAAAACGTATGCCAGAACTGTTAAAAGTAGAAAATTTATTATAAATTTAAAAACATTTGCATAGCAGAATCGAAGCTCGGGTAAGTTGTGGTCAAACGCCTAATCTGTCAATCATACAAGACAACAAAAACGCTTAGATCCAAGGTAAAATGAAACTTTACGAAAAATTTAATTTATCATCCTCCACCATCAATTAGGACGAAAATGTCGGATGATTTCCAGAAAATTCCAGAATAAAACACAAAAGAAAATCGAGCACTTCTATTATTTTTATTTTTATTATTTATTATTTCTTTACAAAATTAAATGACATATTTTTATTGTCTAAATTTTAAACAAGTGTCCTGCCCATCGCGGGCCTTGTTTTTGCTCAACGGTTTTACTTATCGCCGCTGTAGAGCGGTATGGCAACAATAGTTTTTTTTTCCTTATTTGCCAGCAGAAAACAAGTTCTAAGCCAGCGACGACGTCAATAACTGGAATTGTGATTAACTCCTGGTAAGATTTTTTTCAGGCCTGAATGATACAGGCCGGACGTAAGGCTGCGTTTCCTCTGACGCGGAGCTATGTATTATTAACCAATCACAATGCTTCCATTGGAGTAAAGCAGAAATTTCCAGCATTGTGATTGGTTTGCTTCGCTTCGCTTAGCTCCGGCTCTGTACAAACGCAGTCTTAGGCGAAGATGCAGCGCGGTTATGACCTGGTGTTAAGCAATAATACGTCCTAAAAATCTTACGATGGAGCGCATTTGTCTCGAGGAAGAATGTTTTTTTTGTCCAGAAATGCGCGGGAGCCCACAACACGCTGGACAAGGGCGGGCGCGGCGGTCTGGGCTCGACGTTCGCGCGCACACTGCCGCCCGCCTACAAAGTGAGCAAGTCCGTGGTGGCGCTGCTGAAAGCCTTCGGGTGGGACAAGTTCGCCATCGTGGCCGGAGACGACCAGACAGCGGCGGCGCAGCAGATGGACGCTATTAAGGTAAGCACACCTAAAGTGATACATACTTTTACTTAGTTTACCTGTTTTCCTTCGAATTGATACCACGTCAAACAATTTTGCTCACATTCAACCCTAAAAATTGCAGTTTCAAAGTTTTATGAAGGTCGAATCAACCATACTTACCTCATGAAGTAATTGCCCTAAAACCCAAAGGGGCAGGAGCCAATTAGAAAAAACTGTAGAATATTATTAAATATACAAACAGATAAATACACAGACACAATACTAACATTAACTTGTTTCAGAATTATACGCTTTGTTTGGATATTAGAGTACCTAACCATGTTTCTCTGTGTAGCAGAGAGAAAAAAACACAGTAGAATAAGGGAGTCCACACACCAATTTGTATTTAACATACCTTTATAAAATTGACCAACTGGCATGAAATTATCATGACATCATGACATTACTTTTTTTTAAAAGCCATCGACATCAAGATTTCATACAAAGAACAAAATGTCGGCGGCTGTCGGCGACTTTGGTGTGTCGACTACCTAAGACAGCAGGTTACAGTGTCGTTAGTAGACAGAACAACTAATAACAATGAAATAATGTCAAAGGTAAGATTGACGGCAAAACTAATGGCTCTTTATGAGGTCGGTTCAAAGGTGTTGAGGGTAATCGATCTGAATATTCATTGAAAGGAGGTTGACAAGCGGCGGGAGTCACTTTCGGTTGTAAGACGAAATCAATCAACTACCTTCCCTTACTATTCAGTTCATAATTTCGAGTTTCCGGAAGATTCGTGTCGTTTAGTAAAAGCATAAGAGAAGAAATAAGTAAATAAGAGATAAGAGAAAGGAATCTTTGCATGGATTTGTGTATATTACCATAATATGATGTTATTTATTAACTGTCTTTTTTGGTTTGCACGTTTCTGCTTAGATTCAATAATAATATTAATAATAATAAATCAATTCGGGACACTTCCACACACGGTCGCCTAACCCCAAACTAAGCAAAGCTTGCTTTTTTACTTCGGTACTGTCTTTCGCAACATGAAGCGCTTCTTAGATTGAAGTGTTCAGATCGGTGCGAATCTCATCGGACCTACGTATCGGGCCAGACTTAAAACCCCAAAAAACGTGACACGTGTTCTCGATGCGCAATTGGGCACTATAAATAAGTTCTAGGATTACCTTCGTTCGAAACAAAAAAACGAAAATAGGAACCTTACCACTTTATGGAAAAAAACTGAGTAATAAAAACAAGCCGTTTGTTTTTGTTACCAAAGGGTTCTATTTCGAATACGAGTAGGTAAAGTTACAGTACATTTACTTTTAACCGACTTCAAAAAGGAGGAGGATCTCAATTTGTCACAGTCTTTTTATAATGTTTATGTTCACCGATTACTCGAAGACGCTTGAACCGATTTATGAAATTATTTTTTTGTTTCAAAGGGAATATACTTTCCAGTGGTCCCATTTAAATTTTATCGAAATATAAAAATATCTTGTTGTGTTTACAAAATCCAATGCGAATGATGGGATTATAATTTATTAGTTTAGACTAGCAGCGCCCCGCGGGTTCACCCGCGCTTAAAAAATGTCCTATGCGCTATTCCAGACTATTCTTAACCTATTGTTGTGATAAATTTCATCAAGATTTGTTGCTGTTCTAGCGTGATTGTGTAACAAACATCCATGCAAACTTTCGCATTTATGATATTTATGTAGGGGCAACTGGGGCAAATGCGTCTGTGGGTTAATTGCGTCTTTCGAAAATTGCTGACAAACTCTTCACAAATTAGGCGCCACCCACATCTTTTGTCTATCTTTAGTTACAATAATCTGTACAAGATGGCGGTAGTTGCCTGATTTGTGAGTAATTCTCAAAAGACGCAATCGCCCTACAGACGCAGTTGCCCCAGTTGACTCTATATCTGTAGTATACGGCTAGGTAGGCTAATCCAGCATTAATACAACACATTATATCGTAACTAGCTGCGCCCCGCAGTTTCACCCGCGGTCCCACAGTAACCGTTAATCTTTCGGGATAAAAAGTACCCTATGCCCTTTTCTATACCCTAGACAACATGTATGCAAAATTTCATGATGATCGGTAGATTAGATAGGGCGCGAAAGCGTAACAAACAAACAAATAATATTAGTTAATCCACCAAAAATATGAAATTAAATGCTTAAACCACTATTAATTACCATTAACTGGAACAATATGAGGCCTGAATTATGAATTATAGAGCTGTTACTTTGGATGGTAATAAATAAACAAAAATAATCCGCGCTCTGACGAAATTTGTCATAATTTTTCCCGTGCGAGAACGTGACAAGACTTTGACCCTTTGTCCTAATTAATTTTCGCAATACGACCCAACATATGCACTGCAACAGACTAAAAACGTAAATACAACACATTGAATGCAACTGTACTACGAGTAACAAGCAATGCAAATAGCAAAATATTATGAGTTCTGAGATACTAGTTCTGTTGCACCCCGCGGTATTACACGCGGAAAAAAATAGCTTAAATGCTATTTCAGACTATAATCTATCATCTATATATTTGTGCCAAACTTCTAGATCCGTTCAGCCGTTCTGGCGTGATTGAGTAACAAACCATCCATCCATCCATCCATCTAAAGTTTCGCCTGAGATATTATGTTGCACGGCAATCGTTACTTGTTATGCAAGGCTGCAAAATTGTTTATGGCGCGACTAGGTACTTTTTTTGAAATCTGAGCGAAGCGGGGGTTTAATACAAGTAAGAGAGACGTACAACGAGTACACTTGCAAGGACGAGAGAGGACAAAAATACAAGACGCCGTATAACTTTGCTGTCGAAAACACACAACATTTCACCCCACTACAGCAAGGAAAATTATGTGTTTTTCTTCATGCAGTCGAGCTGGCAAAATACACTTTTGCGCTCAGATTTCGAATTGTAAACCGAATCTTTCCGAGCTTGTGAGGTGAAATGAAATTGATCTTGTTTTCAAACAACTATGACCGCTAATGTATGTCATAATAACACATTTTGTCGAGGAGCTCACAGGGTTCTAGTTGTCAAACATCAATTGACGGAAAGAACGGAAGACCAGCGCCGGCTGTCTACAGCAGCCGGCATTATGCTGAGTTGGGACCGGTTTGTGGCAAAAACTTTGTTCTTTTTTTTATAATTGTGATTTTTATTTTGTTTTTGTATGTTTTTGCTACAAATAAATATATGTCTATTGTCTATTGGAAAGAGTAGGTATTCTCTAAATTCAAATTTTAAACAGTTTTTTGTTTTTGCAGCTAGACCGGGTAACTACATGCATGTAGAATTTGCGGTCATTTTACTACATTTAATTTACAATATTTTACGAGATATCGAACAGTAGTAATGCAACAGGACTACCTAGTTTAGCCAAAATTGTTTGTTGTTCCTTCAAAATGTTTGTTTCTGATAGGTTTATCTTTATCATGTCGTTTATCATGAATTATTATTCATTAAACGGCATTATGAGCAAATTAACCGAGAAACTGACGAGCCAAGCTTACTTACTAATAACGCAAAAAAATGGACTATGACAGCCGCAAATTTCATTATCACGCACAATAGCCACGTCTAGCTTAAAATCCTACTAATATTATAAACGTGAAAGTTTGTAAGAATGGATGGATGGATGGATGGATGGATGGATGTTTGTTACTCTTTCATGCCAGAACGGCTGAACAGATTTGGATGAAATTTGGCACTGAGATAGATTATAGTCTAGAATAGCACATAGGATAGGCACTTTTTAACCGCGGGTTAAACCGCAGGGCGCAGCTAGTGTAAAATAAAACCATGAGGTAGATCTATCCATGTAACTTTGTGCATAACTAATTTACCTTCTCAGTATTGCTGTTAAATTGTACTGGTGAATGAGGAAACTTTATGGTTATTCTGCACACATTGTATGCGGGCGAGGTTTCGATTAACTTTGTTGTTTCGTTGCGGTTCGTGAATCGTTTAAGTTTAACATTTGATTACACAACTCATTTATAGTACGTAACATTATCATAATATGTTGATTGTTATTTTTTTCGGGATAAAAGGTTCCTTATGTCCTTACATGTCCTTATGTACGGGGTAGTACCCCGGACAACGTTTATGCAAAAGGACGTATGGACGTATTTCATGATGATCGGTGAAGTAGCTAAGGCGTGAAACTAACTAACAAACAAATAAACAAACTATCAAACTTACGTTCGCATTTTTAATATTAGTTAGGATTGTTAGTTACAAGATCTATACTTATTTGACTTACTTCCAAATTCTTTATGATCAATTGATTACTCTCATTGCATTATTGATGCCAAAAAATAGTACAGAGTAGTTACAACGCCACAAATACCGAAATGCTAAAATTGACCATGATATAATGATCAAAATTTATTCTAACGTCTTTATCAGAAAAAAAAGGCAAGATAACATTATTTAAGTTACTTAAGCAGTTACGTTTAAAAAAAGAAGTATATCAAAATCGGATTCTTCTGTAAAAAGTTATGCGTGATCATACATACATTAAAAATATACGCGTCGACTTGTAAACCTCTTCCGTTTTGTCGGTTAAAAACAACAGTAATTTATAGTCCCAAAAATTAAATCATACTAATATTATAAAGGGGAAAGTTTGTAAGTGTGTAAATGTGTATGTTTGTAACTTTTTCACGCTCAAATAGTTGGACGAATTTTTGATGAATTTGATATGGGGGTAGCTTATGCCCTAGATAAGCATATAGGCTACTTTTTAACCGCAGGTAAAACCGCAGGGCACAGCTAGTACATAACAATAAGATTTGATACTTATGTTAACAAAAGTGAATAGGATAAATTCAAATGTTTTTCTCGACAATATTCGTTCTTCATATTTTATTCTGCAATAGAAATACGTGCCGATCTCACGTACTCGTATTATCCAAACAATAAAAACGGAACGGATTTCTTTGCGGTTTTGAAGCGTTTCTCATGGGTTTTATTGCATTGTTTAAAAAGCATTTTCTTGGTTGTTTATTTGTGAAGGTAGGTATGAAATTAGGTTGATCATACATTTAGCTTCATTATACTTTACGTGCAAACACAATTATGAAGTTAGTATAATTAATGATTAAACGAACTTACCTGTACATGAAGTTCTATCATAATTATGTGACAGCTTCGTCCGAAGGGATTAGATAATTCACTTGTAGTACCGCCTAGTGGTACGCCGTCTCGCACTAAACTTGAGGGTATATAAAAAACAAATTCTTAGCAACACCCTAGTTCCACTTCCTACCTACCCACGCCTTCATTTAGTTTGGAGTTCAAAATATTTCATAGACCATGGGTTAACTATTTTTAGTTATGGGAGGGTGGGTTGCTAATCCCTTCGGACGAAGCTGTCACATAATTATGATAGAACTTCACGTACAGGTAAGTTCGTTTAATCATTAATTATGTTTTAGCTTCGTCCTTCGGGATTAGATAATTCACTTGTAGACTTTTAGAGATAAAAAATAAATGAAATATTTTGCTTAAAATTATTTGATCAAAATCAATGTAGTTGTCAGACAACTTATGTCTTGATTATGATAGACAATATAATTTATACATAGTACCTATAGTAACAAGTTAATTAATCATTAACTCCATTGACAATAGCCCTGGCAAAGGAATCATCATCAGTAACACGAACATCACTTATAATTTTCTATTATAGAACCGATATAACGTAATATAAGAACCACTCCATCCAGCGGTTCTTCTGATCTGTTCCAGGCTGATGCCAAGATTATTATGCCGTGGAGCGTGTCTTGTACTATGAGCAGAGGATATTATTTTTAATCGATTCCACTATTATATAGAATAATATGTGATAAGGTCTGAGATCCAACAGCCTTGAATGATTTCCTAAGACTAATAAAAAGGGATTCAACATTATATCGCAGAGAAGCAGTTTCTCTAAATATGCTACTAGTGCCTTTCCAGGATTAATTTCCGGTTTTTTCTTCGAAAAATGGCAATCCTAATACTCGTACTGCGCTTGCAAGCAACCTACACGCGTTGTTTTCAAAAAATTAGGAACGTTGATCTTAATTTTAGTTGAGAACGTCTCAAAATTTTTAATATTGATCTTGGATAACGTCTGTACACGATGAGCAGTTAGTAAGGCAAACAAAGTAATTCGTTTCTTAAATAACTTTTCAAAAGTAAGAATCTAATTTGAATTTTAGATTTTTAAATTATTTATTACATCCGAAGGGTCCCATGTTACTGCATACTTAGGTAATGGAGGTTGTAGACGATTACCGTTAATAAATCTTCTGACTCTATCGTCATCACCAAAGTTATTACCCATCAGAGGAGCCAGTGCAGATCTCCATGTGTTTAAAGTGCCAAATTGAGCTCAGTCTTCAGAAAGCTTAATATGAAAATATAAAACTTGTGGAACATATCGAAATTTTTAGTTCACGTTACAAAAATGGAACCAACACCTAAAGTAAACATTATATTGTTTAATGGAATTATCAGATGGGGAAGTCATAATTACATAGATCGCAGATGGAGGCTCACTTCTCTTTAACCATGCCGCATGTTCTGATTGCTGGAATGGGGAGGAAAAACTGGATTCTTACATGCTTCAAAACTGGCAACTTCCGACAGCAAAAAATGTTTATAACGTGGATACCATGGCTGCGTAGGCCAGAAGGGGACAACCATAATGCCCCTTGCTCTGTAAGTTACAATTTTTCTCAAAGTTCCTAACATTAAAGAAAAAAGCGGATATGCAGAAAAATAATAGTCAGCCTATGAAGTTTAGAATGCATCTATAGACATTGCATTAGGGTCCCTACGCCAAGAGATGCAAGTGGTAAATTTCTTATTTATTTGGCTAGCAAATAAATATTTTTGGAAAAGCCAAATTTTTCAACAATATCTTTGCAGGCAATCTGCTAGTTGCCGCTCAATTCTAGGTGAATGCGCCTTGATTCTGTGTGCGCTGTTACGTTATCTGAAGATTTAATATAGGAAGTCATGACATAAAATCTATGAGATTCACACCATTGCTAAAATTACTTGGTAATGTCAGTGATGTGGGGAAATTGGACACCACCTATTCAATATAAGACATTGCCATCGTATTGTCGACCCTGAGCAGAATTTGACAGTTATTCAAATTTTGAGCAAAAACCTTAAAGCCGAAAATTGCGGCTTGAATTTCGAGAAAATGTATGTGTCGAGTTCTTTCTTGTATACTTCATTGACCTCTAGCCGTATTGTGGTCACAGGCCCCCCACCCCGTATTTGAGGCATAAAAAAAAATATCCAGATCATGTGTGTCCTCTTTTATGTTATTAAATGGCTTTTGTATTGCGTCACAGAAACACTTATGATCAGGCTGTAGGGAAACTGGCAAGTTTATGAATTTTTTATACTATTTTTAAATTCAAATATTTTAAACATTCGAAAGACTTTGCATCTTGCGGTCTTTCATCTATTTTTGTCCAAATACTTTAGTAGTTCTGATTTAATGCAACTTAGTTTTTCTGCAGGCAGCCCAATTTGGAAATTTTCTGAATCTAACAAATCCTAAAAAATACATTGCTTACTAGGAATCATAGAACTTTTCTGTTCATTTACTAAAAAACCCAAAGTGGTTATTAACTTCTCTGTCAGAGTGGTGTTTTATAAACATGTCTCATATGACTGGCCCGTTAGCCAGTAAAATTATCTAATTAATTCGTAGAACTTAGGCCGGCAGATCGTAAGACACGGACGATAGGTTTCATGCCTTGGTAAATATAAAAAGTGCAGTCCTAAGACCAAGTGGAAGGACTTGAAATTCATACATGTTGTAACTTTAATATAGTATACACAAGTCTTCGATCTTGAAATGGCTTGTTTTATAAAATTATTAAACATTTTTAAGTTCAAGATAAGTAAACCTATTCTTCCCATTTGGTTTCGGTATGAAAAATAAATAAATAATAATAATAATCTTGAAATAAGTTAGCTTTCAATGGGTTTACTTTTATGGAAATGGCTCCATTAGATAAAAGAGCTGCTATGGCTTCATGAAAAGTTTTTTTTTTTTTTTTATCAGTGGAGAAGTTTGTATGACTGGATCCGAAAATCGTATTTGATAATCTTGAATACATGAAAGTACTGTAGGATTATTCGTAAAATTTAACGACCGTTGGTCGTAAAAAGAAAAACGAATGTACCAGCATGAGTTACCGTATCTAACGGTGTGCGGCCGCCGCCCGTGCCGTGCGGTCTGTTGCTGCTGGGACGGCCTCGATGAGCTGTAGGGCCGACTCCTGCTTGGAGACGGAGGGGATTCCTTCGTCTTCAGATTGTTCTGATAAGGCTGTCTCCGGAGCGGATAACCCTTAAGCTTAAATTCTTCGAGTAAGAAGGTGGATTCTTATTCACAGTCTGTGGAGGTTTGGTTGTCGGAACTATTAAGTCAGCCCCTGACTTACTGAAGGCTTTGCCGTCTTTAGAATTTCAGCTATGTTCTGGCAATATAAAAGATTGTCGGGCTTAGTATTCTATAATTGGTTCATTTCCTTTTTAACCGACGTTAAAATGTAACTCCTTACTCTTGAATCATGAAGTTGCATATCACATTAGATTGAGCGTCTATGAGTGACTTAATGATCGCTAGATCTTTGTGAGAAGCTTGCTTATTATTAGCCTGACTAACACAGAATATTGCAGTTGCATTTTGCTCCTGTCTAAACTTGATGCTTTTATCGAGTATAGCGGTCATTTCTGATATAGCCGGCTTCATCTCAGTATTCAGTGCTGGAATATTGATAAGCGTGCAGTTACTTGGAAGCAGGTACTTCTCCGTTAACTCTCTCCGAATTTAACTGAAGAGACCATGTGTGGCGGTATGCTCCAGTCTAATAGCTAAATTATTTTGAATGTTATTAGCTCAATATATGTTTGAGACAGTAGTATCGTCGCTTAATAATTGAAGAATGCTATCATTCATCCTGTCATGTTCTTCATGACACACATGAATGGAACATGACACAGACATGACACAGGAAGTAGTATCTAAGAAGAAGTACGGTTGTGGAGATCCCGTCCTCAGTGCTGGTGCCGGGTATTGGCTGGCCGATAGTGGATTCGGCGACCGGGTCTGCCGTTAGTACTGACAGCGCCTCCGGATAATCTGTCCCATTATGATTTCCGTCTAGCAAATCAGCGATGCGATTATCAGACGAGCGAGTCGTGGTTTGACAAGTTAAGAAACAGACCATAGTACTGTTCGCAAAACTTTAACGGGTAGTACAGCTCCAAAGAGAAGTACGCAAACCCATGTCTTATCCACACATGATCGTGTGTATTGGTTTGATAAGTTAAGAAACAGACCATAGTACTGTTCGCAAAACTTTTACGGGTAGTACAGCTCCAAAGAGAAGTACGCAAACCCATGTCTTATCTACACATATTCGTATGTTGTCATATTAGTTAAGAAACAGTCCTAGTATACTGCTCGCAAAACTATTAATTTGGGTAGTGACAACTCCAAAGAGAAGCACGCAAACCCTATAGAAAAAACTTGAAAATATCACTGTACTTACGTAGTACGTGTATGTAGGTAGGTACAGTAAAACACAAATGCAAAACTGACCTTGAAAATCCGAGTGATAACGATTCTCCGAACTACGAGATCGACTGCGTGATTTACACTGTCGTCGTATTTTATTATCAAATTTTTAGAGTTTCTTCAACAAATGATCGTAATTATTGTTCTTCTTGCGTTCAAGCATGATAATTGGATAAAGGTTCACTTCACTTTTACTTAAAATTGATTAAAAAAGAAACACAAGATGCGAGCTTGGCGAGCACTAAAAAGCGAATGAAGGCGTGGGTAGGTAGGAAGTGGAACTAGGGTGTTGCTAAGAATTTGTTTTTTATATACCCTCAAGTTTAGTGCGAGACGGCGTACCACTAGGCGGTACTACAAGTGAATTATCTAATCCCGAAGGACGAAGCTAAAACATAATGAAAATAGCTTATTTTGTATTATTTTAAGCGTGTCTTGTACATACGCGAACATTTAAACAAACCACAATAATTACCCGACTGCGCAAGAAGGAATGTTATGTTTTACCAGTGCACGTAGGTATGCATGTATGTATGTATGCACACAAACGTACCCAACGTTTGTGTGTATGAGGTTTCTTTGGTACGCCCTACAGGCTAAACAGCTTCATGGATTTCGACATGTGAGGTGTCATTTGAACCATCTTGATAGTAAATCATGTTGACATAGGGTACCTACAACATTTTGCAGCCAGGTTTTTTAATTTTTTCTTTTAATAATATTACTTGTTTGTAATTAGGAATGGAAGGAATTCGGGTAAAGGTATCCTAGCTTTTGGATATCCGCCAAAACAGAATCAACACCCTAAGCACACCGCTACTACAAGTGAAGATGGTGTATTCCCAGCTTCTATGTCTCCTTACCTTTGTAGTGTTGGTCCCTGGAAAAATGACCTTGGTGAGATTAAATTACAGTACTATAAATGGTTTGTGAAAACTGTGTGCATACGTAAAAGTATGTAGAAAGGTCCCATTAATTTAAAAAGTTTTTAGGCAAAGACAGGCATGTCCTTTGCTCTCAACATCGTTCCTGTTATGACTCGACTTATATCGACCTACTAACTTATCTGTAGAATCGACCAAATGATCCAACCAAAACTTTCCATTCGGAACTCGCAGTTTTGTTCAGGAAATACGACCGAGGCTCCCCCGTTCGAGTGCTCAGATAAGTTGGTCCTGCAAAGTTTGAACAATTTGTGACCGCGTGGGGATAACAACACTTTGGTACTGCGTTGTTTTATATAATAACAAAGTTATGACGTTTCATATCATGTTATTTGTAGGTGAAATGCGTCAAACGTTATCGGTATAATAATAAGCCAGAAGGATTGTTTTGTTAGGTATTTATGGACGAAAATTTTTGGTTTTATATCTACGTTTGAGTTGAGTATGTTAGCTAAACCTATACACTTCCGCTTGGTGCCAAGAATACCTATATGAACCACCGGCTTTTACTAGGTGAACTCTTTCAGTCTTTGATCCACGCAGACCTTTTTCTTTTCTCTCTTACTTTTGAAAGCCGGAGCGGCTACTAAGTCTAATTACTAGTACGAACTTACTACTTAGTATACTATGCAAGACTTTATTTAGCCTTAAACAAAGTACTATACTTATAGTTTAGAAACAAATCATTATATTATGTACACTCATACCTCAATTTAAAATATAGATACTCTCAAATATTTTAGCGGCAACTTTTCATACGATCGGCAGAAATTTAAAAAATTAGGGACATCTTACCTTAGCATGACCTTCCAGCACCTCTTTGAGAGGATCAATTGGTTTAAAATTTAGTTACAGATATAATAATTATAAAACAAACAATAATAATTGTTCCCTATCAAATTCTTGGGGTAGTCAACTCACCAACAAAATCTCAGCCACTGATCTCTAGTAAAATAGTGGAGTGGTAAATTTTTATGGCTGTCAATTTTCATACTGCCACCTGGAGGTCAGTAGGTTGCATAAATTCTTGCGATCCCTCGTTGCGTTTCTTAAGCCAGGTACCTACTTAGTGCGTACAGTCACACTAGAACCTCATTACTGTGTCTGCCCAGTTACAGCAACCGAGGTTCTAGTGAGTACCAAGTTTTCCATGCTGATTAGCTTTTAATTTGGCAGGAGCTGGCTCGCGTAAATGGCATGACAGTGACAACGGAGAACCGTTTCGCGGAGCGCAGCGGATACATCCCGCGACACATCTCCGAGATGGAGACCATCGTGGACCAGACATACGACAAGACTAGAAGTTAGTACAAGTGTTATAAAAAACAACATTAAGCAAAGCTAATCCACTGCAAATATTGACACAAAATCTCCACGGGAAGGCCCTGGATGCAACGCAACACCGGTCGCTGTGGAGATCATTAGGGGAGATCTTTGTCCAGCAGTTGACGTCTTCCGGCTGAAATGATGATGAATTGATAATTGAGACATTTTTTTTTTAAAACAAGCATATCAATTATTAGTAAGTATCTTTTAAACAAGTTTTTTTAAAGTCATTAAAAGTATATAATACTCTAAAAGTTTATATAAGTAGTATACTAATCTCATCATTATATCGGCACGATGGTTTACAGTAATATTACACTGTTGTCGAACTTACATGACGGCTTTGTTCGAAATCAATTTTTGAAATTGATAATTGCGCTTACCTAAACATACCATTACACATACGTAGGCTCATTTCGTACATTACAGGTACGTACCTTTCCAAAGTTAAATAAAAACTTGTAAGTAATAAAAAACAATAAAGGTTAATGTTTCTATTTTTGCTACACTAATGTTGGCACAAGCGCAAAATCAGTATTGCAATGGAGAGGTTGTTGTTACACTTTAATTTATGAACACTTTTTTACTTATCATATTACTCACTTTTTTACTCACATACGCAGACTCCTTAGGCGGAAAAACCGCGGAGGGATTGACAGAGGAGTATTACCACACCCACGCTTCACCTGATGATATTCAGTCCCAGTCGTTAAATACGTACATAATTGCTTATTACACTGCTCTGAGAATATAATTATTTCATTCTGCACTATTACCATGAGTCTTGATGGTTACGAGACCTTTTTTAATTTTCGTTGTCTCCATATATTTCAATAAAGCACGCCTGGCGGAAACTTTTAGGAACTAAGTGAAATGTATGGAGCAAAACAATGACGAAAAAAATTGCATTAACCATCAAAACTTGTGGTGAGCCCTATGTTCTCATATTTCATATTTTTTAACCCTGTTAAAACAGGGTATATAAATTTGGTATGGAGGTACAGCTACCTCCATACCAAATTTCACCAAAACCCGTCCATTTGTACATCATTTAAGCGTGAAGACGTAACAAACACACGCACATACTTTCGAATTTATAATATAAGTAGGATAGTACCCGTAACCGACGAGCGAAAGAAAGAAGAAGCGAAAGATGTGTGCCAGGATCGTATCAAGTGGAGAGAAGTGGTCTCTGCCTACCCCTATGGGAAAGAGGCGTGATTGTATGTACTTATGTATGTATGTATATAGGATAACTAATGTAAGTATGTAGGTACGTTTTTGACGTGACAATGTCTAATAAATCGATGAACACCGGCTGCACGCACGAAAAAGCATGACTCATTGTCTCGTTACGCTCATTGTAACGTTACGATCGGAGCGAGAGCGCTACACGAGCGATTTATTCGTAAAAGTATGCAATTATTTTCATCAATTTTTTATGACGTTGTTACGTTAGACTATCGTCCGTAAACTGACTTTACAGACAACCAATTTTTTTTAAACAAGTTTTTTTGTAAGTGTAATGAAATCGAAAATTAAATTCGAGTTTTCGTGTACACGTGGTACGAACAGTCGAGACCTCGTGTAATCGAGAATAACATTGCTATTCAACGCACGTTCACCCTCATAAATAATGTATTATTGACAAATGGTTTAATAAAAGGGATCCACAATACTTGAGCCGAACTAATGATTTATCATAAGCCAATTTAAATTTATTGATGATTTACAAACACTCATTGTTTAGGCAATTATTAAAATTCAGAGAAGAACTTAACATCATGCATCTTTAAATAACCATTAATATTAAGAAAGAGCAACAATAGGCATAAATAGAAAGGGCGTTTAATTCATAAAAAGCATCACAATTTATATAAGAAATATGTTTAAAAACATATAGCTATGAATCAAAGTACATTTGGAATTTACAACTGAGCGCTACCGTGGCTCGGATGACAAGTCAAATTGTAGGCCCCGGTTGTTTAATTTGTGTCCACAATCGTCAAGCTATGTCATCAAGCCATCGGGCGGCCTAGAAACTCTGACAACAGGGCTAGCCACTCGGCCTATACGAACTTGCTTGCTTGCTTGATAAAGTAACTTTAAATCTTATTTTTGACTTTCATAAGTGAGTTCTGTTTGGACTTTTGTATGCCAATCTCAAAAACTAATCATACTTGCTTGTATTAGAGAAGCTTATTTAGTGTTTAAAATATAGAAATAGGCACTCTTCAGTTTTCTTCAATACAGCCTTAATTAACACCTAACTCTACCTTTTTTACTAATAAACGTTGTATGTAATCTGAATACTTTTACATTGTTTTGTCTTTTTGACGTGACTACGTCTGATAAATCGATGAACGCCGGCTGCACGCACGAAGAAGGGTGACGCATTATCCCGTTACGCTATTTGTCCCGTTACGATCGGAGCGAGAGCGCTTCACGAGAGATTTATTCATAAAAGTATGCAATCATTTCATCAATGTTTTGTTATGACGTTGTCACGTTAAACTATCGTCCTTAGACCAACTTAAAGACAACCAATTAATTACCAAGTTCAAAATGTGAAAGGAAGAAAAGAGACAAAATACTATAATTATTCCGAGGCTTTAATATAAAATGTTTACCGACCGATCGATCGAGCGTTAGCGAAAACGAGAACATATAGAAAATACTGTCTAGGCATACTAAAATACTGTTATTGCTCTCTTCCTAACGTAATATTCATTAGGATCAATGTCAATATGGTTTTCTAAAAATAGCTCATTGCCAAAACTTCCAATGCCGTTTGGATGTTTTGATGAAGTAGTGAATAGGCATTGAATTAGATAATGGTCTATTTTCGTTTCATTTGTAATTCAATTTTACTATTTCGCTTTCTTAATTGTTGTAAGGGTGTCCGAGGAATACCTTTTTACTTTGTTACGATTGAAATATACCTCAGTAGTTTTTGAGAGCTGTGATAGCCTAGTTGAAAGGAGGCTCGCCTCTCGAGCTTGAGGGTGTGGGTTCTATCCCAACCGAAGGCACGCACTAATTTGTTTATTTGTGAATATGTATTGTGTGTCTTCTGCTATTTTAGTGAAGCCGGTGTATGGCGACAGGCTAGCTTCCTGTCACATTTGGGTCTGAATATAGTCCGGCAAAGTGTGTCTGGTAGAGAAGGTAGAGAGAGAGCTTCCCATACAGCCCTGCAACTTAAATTTGGCCACTCCAATAAAAAAAACTACTTCAAACCCGGTGGCCCCGTGCCGAGGTCCTCTTAGCTTCACCGTGGCTGACCAGACAGCGGCTGCTAAGATCCCTCGATGGAGTTCCCGCCTTGTCGTAGCGGAGCTAGCTAGCTAGCTAGCTAGCTGTTGAACTAGAATGTTCGCATATGGAAGTAGACAAACATCCTAGCTCGACAGCTAGCTTGATTCGAGCTAGAATGTTCGCCTATGGGAGTAGACGAATAGGTCGAGCCAAGGGGCAAAATCAGCCTTGCGTAAGAAACTTGTGCAGCACAGTGCTGAGCATACTCCTTTTGTCGCTATAAGTATATTTAAAATAATAAGTATATTTTCTTGTACTTAAATTGTGGTTTTAGCTTGGCAATGATTTTTTTTCATAGTACCTAACTATTTCTTAATCTATGTCACAAGCCTGTGTTTTCCCGGCAGTATACGTGTTCCTAGGCGAGCACATAGCGCTGGTGGACTTCGTGCGCGTGCTGCAGCGCCGAGGACTGCTGGCTGACGGCGCCTACGCGGTGGTGGCCGTCGACGACGAGATCTACGACCCTAGTACAGCTGCCATCACGCATGCAGGTCAGTGTGACAAGTTATGCTAGCATGCTGTTATCATTATCTTTGCCGGAAGACGTCAGTTGTTAGACTAACAAAATAAATTAAAATGAATTCATTGCCAAAACTTAAACACAATAAAAAGGGAACTACGGCACAATACAATTTTACAAGTAAAATATTCCAAAACAAAGGATGCTTCGATGATCTCGATCGATTTCCGGTCTTGCGCTGTCTGAGTCTAACGGCTTCCCGCGACTCTTATCAGGTCGTCGGGTCTACATTGCAAACATTAATCGGCTTACGTCCGGTTACCTGCCCACGCTGCGTCTTTCGGTTCGTAGTCGCCACTCGAGAACCTTTTCGCTTCAGCGACCGTCGTCGGTTCTAAGAGCGATGTTATGCCATACCTATGATTTTAGTAATATTTACATCTGAAAGCTCTATAATAAGAAACTTTATTGTATGTCAAAAGTAAAGTTCAAAATGTTTGCGTTTGTTTTGCACTTGTCAGAAGTTACTTAAATCCGCACTAATGAGACTAATTAATTCAAGCAAAAGCAAAATAATACATACTAATTATTTAAAATGATGTCAAAGAAAATAACAACAAATAAGGAAAAGAAAATACGTAAGTACAAGATGTTACGTAAATATGATGAAGCCAGTGGGTCAGAGATGTTACCGCTTGTGTCGAATAAATAGAATAGGCAAGAATAACCCACTCGTGACTCCGCGATAACTTTAGTCACCAAATATAAGGAAGACTCTACACTGAAACTGACTGAAAAGTGACTGAAGTGAAAGTGACTGAAAAAACTCTTTGGTCATTTGCAGAAGCTCGGGTTATCTTCTTAACTCGGAGTTAACTGTTCATCAGAATTAAACTGACTGCCTTGGTGGCTCAGTTAATAGTGAACCTGCTTTCTGTGCTGGGGGGGTTCGATTACCATCTAGGACAAACATTCATGTCAAAGTCAAAGTCAAAATGTTTTTATCCAATTTAGGTATCAAAGATACACTTATGAACGTCAAAGTTTTTTTAAATAGACTCGACCGCTTTGTTCGTATACAGAGCCTTAACTCAGAAGAACAGGCAAGAAAGTGAGGGGCATTATTTTTTTAAAGAGTAAATAAATTACAGTCTCACAAATTTTGGCTTATAACTAGGTAATTACTATACATACTAGTAGCTACTTGATGGAAGTGGAAGGCTTCAGACATTTTTGTCTTCTAAATGATTCTTAACCTTATAATACCCTCTTTTCACTGATGTAGTTTTTACATGTGCTTAGAATTTTCCCTCAGTGAGCCCTGTTATATTTTTCGGGATTTTATTGTAAAAACGAACGCAGTTGTCTAAAAATGACTTATTTGACTTAGTCAGTCTAAATCTCGGTACAGCTATCCTATCCTTATTTCTAGTGTTATTATTGTGATAGTCACAGTTCAATTTAAATGTATGTAGATTTTTGCGGACGTTATCTAACAATTATCTAATCTTTTGTGACGCCTTACATAATTTACTTTAATTAATTAATTATTGATAATTCCAAACACGTCACAGTTCAATATTAATAAATGTCCATAGTAGTGAAAGTTCGTCAGATCTTTTCTTGCTATTCAAATATCTTTTTTTAGAGAATTAACGGTTTTTGGGTATGAAATTAAACTGCGCACTTGAGTGAGGTGGGTGACATTTGCGATATATCCCGGATTTCTGTCCCGGAATCCGTCGACATGCTATTTAAGGATGACAAGGAAAGGTAGCAACGAAAAAAGACAGTTTTTTGCCGACACACGAGAATAATCCTTCAATTATTTAGAAATATCTCGATAAGGTTTCTCAGAAATACCGTTTTCCGTATTTAAATATCGTAAAAAAAAACATGTCATATTTGAAATGGCTGTGGAACTAATATTATCAATTGCGAATGTTTCTGTTTGGTACAGTCAATACCGAAACAGCTTAACGGGTTAAGATAAAGTTAGGTGTGAAGGTAGCCCCTGAATTAATCCATAAGTTTTAAAGCTACTTAAAAAATATATTTATCACAACGAGTATAAAATGGTCCTAGTCTACGCTCGTAGAGTATTCGTAGGCCCGTAGCGCGGTTCGTAGCCGTAGCAGTTCTACGAGTTAGTGCAAACAGTTTTGTAATTTCAAAACTAATATTCTAGCATTGATTCTAGCTTTGCCTAGTCACGCTTCCGTAGATTTCACCCTTATTTGTTCAAAACAGGCCCTCATTTCCAATCAGGACTTTGTGAATTTCGAGATTGACCGGCGCGATTGATTCCCGAATAAAATGCGTATAAGGTCAGGGTCACTGCTGAGATCAATGAGGATTGAGAGCAGTGTGCCAAATGACTGAGACCTCGGATTAGTCACGTTAGCAATCTCCAGCTATTAAACAAAATATTGTTGTGTACGAGTATACTTACGTAATAGGCACCACGAAAGTCAGCTCTGACTATCTAGGGAAGATTTTTATTTCAGTTTGACCTAGAATTGTTTGTTTTTACTAAAGAATAGCTCTTTTGCCCGCGTGTTTGGCCGTGTTTCATAGCCTACGTCACTCAGGGATAATGTAGCTTTCGAATAGTGAAAGATTTTTTTAAATCGGACTTGTCTTACGGAAATACAAAACTTTTTTCTTCATACTATTAATAAAGAAGTGAAGTGCATTATTTCTGAGTAACTATAACTTGGGGTTGTTGAAAAGGGCTGTCCCTGTGATGCCCCTGGTATTATAGGTATCCATGTTCAACAGTGACCTCTTACCATTAGGCGGACCGTTAGCTTGTTTGCCTCCTATGGCATAAAAAAAGTGTAGTTATAACGACAAAAAAGGCAAGTAAGATAAAACGTAGATTTTGTTACCAAAAAAAAGTAATGCTCTTAGCTCGGGACAGCCTTGAGATCGTTTTAGTGTGCCGCTTCTTCCAGCGGCCTACTAACATGATTTCAACCTACGATCTGAGACATGACTTGCTGGTTGTAAAATAACTGTCCTTTAAGGCTCGGTTATACCACGATTATATGACTGCCTCGGTGGCTCAGTTGGTAGTGAACCTGCCTTCTGAGCTGGGGGGCGTGGGTTCGATTCCCACCTAGGGCAAACATTTATGTGATGAACATTTGTGTTTGTTCTATGTCTGGGTGTTAGTATCTATTTAAGTATGTATTTAAAAATATCTAAGTATGTATATCAGTCTCTGGCAGCCATAGTACAAGCTTTGCTTAGTTTGGGGTCATGCGACCGTGTGTGGAAGTGTCCCGAATTTATTTATTATTTATTATTATGTACACACACGTTTACTTAAACCGTTAAAAATTGTAAATCATATTTGACAGTAAATTGAGATCGGCGACTAGAATTTTTTTTTGTCGTTTTTATTGATATTAATTGTAAAAAGAACACGAACTTTAGATAACTAATCTGGCTATTTAGTAATCGAAAAAATTTGAGTTGTAATTGCTGAAAATTTAGAGAACTAAGCTCAAACAGTTTTTTTTAAAGATATTTTTTATTTCCAAAATGAGAATGATTTCAAAAGTCTGCTTGGGTTAAACTAATTTCGGTTATTTTTTCTACCAGCTATATTTTTTTGCACATGATCATCACATTTTTTTATATCAAACTAGGCGCGAACAAAATACTTGTTTGCGTCGATTTCGTGTAATACCGGGTCTTAACTTTATGACAACCAATTTTGTTACAGTTGTCTTCTCTTTGGAGTAAAGATGATTTACGAGCTGTGTTATTTACCTAACTAGATAACTATTCTGCGAGTAGGTCCACATTTTGTTAGTGTCCTACATACCAGGTAAAAGCCGGTTTTCTGCTGAATTTTTGACGTCACTGCTACACTGCTTTTGTGGCTTGATTCTTATCACCGCTGTTAGAGTACGTTACTTGTTTGATCCATAGAATGTTAACAGTTTAATAATTATTTGAATACTTGAAGAAATCACCTAAATGTAATTAATTTTTTTATTTAATTAATCTTTTCAAAATAAAAATACTAACAGAGCTAAAACCACCTCTGACTGGGTTCCAAAAGTTAAACGGTCGTTAGGCCGACCCAGAAGGAGATGGAAAGACGAGCTTGATACCATTCGAAATCATACGCCCATACTAAAAGGATTGGAACACCAAAGCCAAAACCAGGGACAACTGGAATGAGGGAAGAGAGGCCTTTGCCCAACAATGGGACATACCGGGCTGATCTATCTATCTATTTATCTAAGTGGTTTACTTAAGTATTTAAAAAAAAAGAAACATTTTTTTTTAAAGTAAAATTAGACGATTTTTTTTATCTTTTTTTTAATAACGTTGAGTAACCGGCCTTTTTTACCATCCCAAACTGGCATATACAAAGCATTGGGTGCTCAATAGCGAACGTGCTATCCATAAAAAAGAGACTTCCTAAATCGGTGTGGTCGCTACGCTTCATTGAAATGTACGACACAGTCCAAAAATTCAGCTGTTTGAAGCATTTCCTTATTTTCACGCACGAAATTCATCCCATATACTCGTATCTGGCCTCTACTGATACTTTAACGCGTTTGATCTAACACAAAAATAATTCAAGAACGGGATAAAATTAGAACTCTCTCGATCCACTCGACCTTGTTATTTTTGACTCTTCATAGAATATTGAAAATAGAATGTGTGAGAATTGCTGACAAAAGATTTCCATTCTATTCATCCCTTCAAATGAAAACAAAAATGTCTTTTCTTATTCTCTATCTATAAGTAGTATAAATACAATCGCTTTTCTCGCCTGCATGCGTCCCTCAGTTTGCATATCGGCTAACGTCTAAACAATGCAATTGAGTTTGATGAAGTTTTCACTATCAATTAGGTCATGTTTCACGGAATGTTTATTGGTATCTTGCATAGCCAGGCCGAGTCGCTTGAATAGCAAATTTAGGCCAAACTTATATTTCTCATCTGTGTTAGAAGAGTCTACAGAGGGATTCCTTTCATATAGGAATCCTAAAAACTCAAGGCCTGTTCTAGTTATGCGATGACAGCCTAGCTGGAGAAGGCCCGCCTCTCAAGCCAGAGGAAGCGGGTTCGAACCCAGCCGACGGCACGCACAAATTTGTTCGTTGTGTGAACATATGTGCGTATTGTATGTCATCTGCTACATGACTGGAGCCTGGTGTATGGCGACAGGCTCGCCCCCTGTCACATTTGGGACTGAATATCGTCCGGCGAAGTGTGGGTGTTGTATTACATCTCTGCCAGGTGTGACGATATGTTATGTTAGAGAAGTCTACAGAGGGATTCCTTTCATATAGGAATCCTAAAAACTCAAGGCCTGTTCTAGTTATAATACCTTTTAGGTAACGTTTGTTACGGTAAAAAGGTTACATTGTTGTATTATAATTTCGGTAAAGCATTGAAGGTATTTTGGGGTTATACCTGAATATTTTATGAGTTTGAATGCTGGTCTCTTTTCTCTAAGGTTCTCTAAGGTCCATTCTGAAAAGAGTTGCTCTGTGTTTTGAAAGACTTGAGAATGAATTAACAACAAATTGCATAAAACTATAGATAAATATACATAGCTTATATAATACTAAATTCAGTTTGCTTTAGAGATAAAATTATATTAGACACTATTTTTTATTACTGCAAAAAATTAATGCCCCACATAAGCTGTTCAAGTAGATTTATTAATAGGATTACGAGATGTAGAGGTTTCTCGTAAAATACTAATTAGACTAGCAGAATTAGAAAAGGAATACTAGCAAAATAATTACTCACACTACTGGCATTCTGTCGTACTGCGGTAATGGGTATTTATGTCTCATTGTATTAGGTGTAACAAAAGGATGTAGTAACAGTTAAGCTACATCCTTAAATATTACAAAAATTATTATCTACACCAAACAATTCCAGTCTTCATACAAAATTGATCACCTGACTAGACTCGTTTTTTTTTCGAATTTATCAAAGTTATGTTCTTAAAGTTGTTTGCTTACACAGAAGGTATATACAACGCCCTTAACCCTAAGTATTACCACACCCTTTGATTACACCTGGTATGTAGTATGTATTGTGTATGGATCTGAGTGTCTGTGTTCTTTTGCAGAGCATCTTGGCCAGAACACGAGCAGTGACATCCTGGCGTTCAGAGCTGTCTTGAAACTTACACCATCCTTCCCAACGAATCCTCATTATACGTAAGTCCATGTTAATTAATTACAACCAACAATTTTTTTTTTCAATCCTATTTCTTTGTGAATCGGTGTCTTCTAGGTAAGCGATGGCGGCCTCGCGGAAGTCTAATATTATATAAAAATGTAATAAAACATCTAACGTATTAATAAGCAAATAGCAAAATATTATAGGTAGAATAGGACTAGATATAATATTTTAGATTTTAAAATTAAGTGATTAATTCCAATTAAATTTTTAATTGTTACGAAAAACAAGCAAATGAAAGTTGTTTTCAGGTAACTTTTTGTTAACGAATCGATATATTTTGGGGGTGATAGGCATAAACATATTATAGAAGCCTATCTATAGCATTTTTTGTTTGAGTTTTTCCAATTTACGCTTTCACAAGTTACGTGATTCTGAGCCGCTTTGTTAAAAAATAATGATTATGCAACAAATATGTAAATAAAAGAGGCAACGGAGGCAAAATATACAAAGTAACAGCGCACTCGTTAATTTACGGGGTCACCGCTCAAATTCAAACGGGCACGAACGGTTATGTCCCTACTCACTTTGTAATATGTAGTCGAAATCAAAGTCAAATAATTTTGTTGCGTGAAATAATTACAGTTGATAATTTATTTAGTACCAGCTGTTACCCGCAACTGCGTTCGCGTTTAATTAAAAAAATAGTATCCACAAACCCTCCCGCGTGATATACTGTAACTACTTATCAAATTATGAATAACTAGCTGCGCCTCGCGGTTTAACCCGCGGTTAAAAAGTATCCTATGTGCTATTCTAGACTATAATCTATCTCTGTACCAAATTTCATCCAGATCTGTTCAGCCGTTCTGGCGTGAAAGAATAACAAACATCCATCCATCCATCCATACATACAAACTATCGCGTTTATAATATTAGTAGGATAATCTTTTACCAGAGAGATCAGAGTCCATAATTAAAAATAAAAAAAATCTGGCTGGTTTTGAGCAGTTTTAATTTAAGTTTTCAGTTGTTATTTTAGTACCAACTACGTACTATTCTGTGATATTGTCTGACGCATTTGGTAAGCGGCGCGTTATCTTGTAATATATATAAATCTCGTGTCACAATGTTTGTCCTCAATGAACTCCTAAACCACTTAACCGATTATAATAAAATTCGCACACCATGTGCAGTTCGATCCAACTTGAGAGATAGGATAGTTTAAATATATATATATATATATATACAAGAATTGCTCATTTAAAGGTATAAGATATATATAATTGGAATCTCGGAATCGGCTCCAACGATTTTCATACAAATTAGTATATAGGGGGTTTCGGGGGCGATAAATCGATCTAGCTAGGAATCATTTTTAGAAAATATCATTTTATTCGTGTTTTATCGATAATCAATCTCAACTGAAAAATATGACTCTTTCTGACATCTATTGGCGAATAATAATACTACGATTTTTTGTGAGCAACTAATTGCTTTAACGACACAACAGCAGATGGCGTTGTTAAGTAACACGAAGTCAATGAGTGTTTGCTTTGAGGTTAGACTAAAATCAATTGTTTATTATCCAAAAAACACAATTAAAAAATAAAAAAAAATACCGAGCAAAGCTCGGCCATCCAGGTACTGTACATAATGACAATAAGATTTATTTATTCTAAAAAAAGGATTCAAAAACCTTCCTTGGCATACTGCAACTATTTATCGAATTTCATCAAGATACGTTCAGCCGTTTACCCGTGAAAATCCTTTTAATAGGCATTTATTATTGCAATTTAATATTTAAATTAGGCAGTACGAAGTCTGCCGGGTCAGCTAGTAAATAATAAAACCCGAGCAAGCGAAGAATTCTAGGGTTGAACCACGAGTAAAATGAGTGGTTCAAATATTGAATCCTGAGTGTAGCGAGGGTTTCAAAATTACGATACGTAGAATAACTTTGCTGCCGAGCGAAACACATAACTTTTCACCTCAATACAGCGAGGAAAATCCTAGGCACCAGAAATAATTTAAAAATAATATATTTTTTAATGCAGTCGTAGTGCTAGCCAGTACGAATTTTCTGAAAATGAGGTTGCCGGACTGACGTGAAATGCATTTTCAGTGGACTGGCAGTTTAGAAATTTATTGAAGAGAAAGATTCGAATTTTAAAAAATCTTTTCACGCTAGCGGATTAAATGGACATTTGCACTCAGATTTCGAATGACAAACAGAACCTTTTAGAGCTTGGGAGGTGCAAAAAATATTTGATACTTAATCACTACAAAATTTCGTCCCTAAGAAATTGTCCTAGAGTAAGCCATTTCAATTAGGAACTTCTTGACTATAAATTTAAAAATGTCATTATTTCCTACCTTTTTTATCGTTTGTGGTAGCTTATTATAAATGTGTTTCTACTCTCTTACTCGTAACATAAATACTTTTCCTAAATAAAGCTTTGTTACGTTTAACCGCCCGCAGTAAGCATACGTTTTTTTAATTTTTTTATTGGCTTCTGCCCCTTATGGTTTTGGGGCAAATGTCGCATAGATGTAGATGTCAAGGTACAATAATCCTAAATATTATTCTAAACAAGCATTGCCGATTCATAAATATAAATGGAAGGAAGTGACAGAAATTTTAATTTCTGAAAATACGGCTTACATCAGTCGGTTAGTTGCAGTTAGTCTACATATCGCTGGAACGCATTTTTTCAGGGCTCTAAATACTGTTTTTTTTCTGTACAAGGTCAAAATTCTTTTTTATTAAATTGGGTATCAAATATACACTTATGAACGCCAAAGTTTTATAATAGACTTGACCGCCTTGTTCGGAAAAAGAGCCACTACTCAGAAAAACAGGCAAGAAACTGAGAGGCATTATTAAAATAAATTTAAAAAATACTGTTTTACATATTTTTGCTTACAACTAGGTAAGTAGGTAGGGTACAGCTGTTGTCCCATGTGAGAACTCCATATCTAAAAGTGTTTAGGTAAAATAAGTGTGTAGGTAAAAAGTAATTATAATTCAGAGTAACTACGGTTAGAGTTTTTATAACTATTGTAACGTGCAACCTAAGCAAAATGTGATTCTTGAAAACTTAACCGATTAAGTATTTGACTGCCTCGGTGGCTCAGTTGGGAGTGACCCTGCCTTCTGAGCTTGGAGGCATGAGTTCGATTCCCACCTAGGGCAAACATTTATGTGATGAACATTTGTGGTTGTTCTATGTCTGTGTGTTAATATCTATTTATGTATGTATTTAAAAATATATATTTTACTTATGTGTATCAGTCTCTGGCAGTCATATAAGTACAAGCTTTGCTTAGTTTGGGGTCAAGCGACCATGTGTGAAAAATTTCCCGAATTTATTAAAAAAAGAAAAACAACAACATTACGTTACTATAGTAATGCATAAAATTATAAAAACAAAATAAAATTAAAACAACAAAATAATATTGACAATGTATAGATAAGCTTTTGTAAGAGGCTTATTGTGGTCAAAGGTTTACTAACAATGTTACACAACATCACTCAACTTTTGTGTTGGGGGAACATTGGGTCAACATAACATAGGTAATGTTTGTTATGTTAGGTTAATCCAAGATAGATCTTGGATGTTCCGCCAGTGACTCGACGAAAACGGATTAAACGCAAACCCATTGTGCTCGTACCTATTGTGAATGAAAGGAATGAAATTGCTTCCGTCAGCAGAAACCGTTTTGTTGTAAATGATGTAACGTAATTGTATTTGAGTCAACTTCTTATTTGTTGCTTACCTTAGGGGTTTTTGCTTACATCTTTCGTAAGAGGATGTAATACACCCCATAGTTATTTGATACCTACTGTACTATTTATTGAATAGTAGGCTTGCGTTTGATCGCCATATCGCCTGGTAATGCGCAATGAGGCAGACTGCGATGGAGAACGTATATTTAGAAGAAACCGATTCACTCACGACATCCAAATTGTAACCATCAGCAAACACCCACTCAGATAGAGCATTCCACACTAGCGGTTCACACAATGAACGTGAAACAATGTAGTAAATTTAAAGCGAGACCGCACATTCTACCTTAAGTGCGATGCTATAAATAATTTGATCAATTTTTTAAATCGTGATTTTAAACTACCTACATTGTATAGACTTCAGAAATTGACTGGATAGCAGGCTTCCTAATAGAGCAGAAATTTTTATGTTATATTTGTAGACCCTTCCTTGCCTTGGAGGACAATTCAGCTAACTAAATCCGACGCTTGTCTGCACCGTTGATATTGTGTTAACCTTATAAAACGGAGAGGGAACGACTCAGTATTACTAATATCTCGCTACCGTGCTAGTTGAACTACCAGTGTTTTGAAAAATTAGTGACACTGAGCCGTTCCCCGTCCGTTTGTAAGGCTAACGCAATGTCTTCGGTTCAGTTAAGCGCCGGCTATGGCTAGCTGAATTCTCCCCCTGTCCTGTCCCTGAAATTTAAGCGATCTATTTCCCCAGGGTCTTGTGTCAAATGATCCGCGCCTTGTCTGCGGCGCCGCCTTTCTGCGTGCCCAACTACCATAAGATCTTCGAGGACACAGAGGTAACATCGCAATAGTCTGGATTATTTTTAGAAGGCATCAACGTCCGAGAAATCTATTCGTTACGTACATTGCTGAGCAAAAGTCTCAAGTCTGTATATGACACATAATCAAGCAAATATGCTTGATAGCATTTACCTCTATAGATTATCATACTTGTTGATATTAAACGACTGTCTATTACGAGATCATGTACTATACGTTCGAATCGGTTTAAACGTACTTATAGTATAGTGTTCAACATCATTATCATCATCAGTTCGTAATCGCCCACCGCTGAGCATAGGCCTCTCTTCTCGTACGCCACTTATCCCGGTCCTGGGGGGCTATTCCTGCGCGTGAGATGAGATGAGAAATTATCTTGGTCACTCTCACACCCTTGACGTTTTGAACGAGAGCAACAAAGACGAAGAAAAGTGAGATGATAATCTCAAATCTCCGAATAGGGCCCCTGTGCTAATCTTGTCCAGATTCGACCCGCGACATTTACAACATCGTCGGCCCAGAGTGCTGGACGTTAATCAACTTATAGTGTTACTCGTACCTAGAATTAACTCTGTCATATAAAATAAAAAGTGTGCACAAATTCTGAAAAAATACTAGAACTGAGCAGTCATGTGAAAACTGAAATATGCAAAAATCTTGACTATTTGATGAAAAAAAACAGTTTCATTTTCTGCGCATTTTTAAAGCTCGGTTCCATGCAATATACAGTCATCAAACGCTATAAATTCGATATGCCTTTGACAACTTTAAAGCGCAATAAACCGAGCTTTTAACTTTTAGTTAGGTAGTTAGTAGGTTAGGTATGGAGGTCGACGGATCTATTTAGACTCGTTCAGCTTAATTAGGTACCTACATTTCTTCTTGTTAAGTTCCTCTAGCCTTTTTTGGCCTAGTACAGAAAACACTTGGCCCAGCTGAGACAACAAGCGTTAAATAAAAAAAGGGCTCTACCAAATCGGTCCAGCTAGCTTCCAAACTGAGCCAGCAAGCTTGGTGAACATCTATAAAATAAAAGATTCCGACAAATTGACAGAGAAGTCGATCAGAAATCTGTACTTAGTATCTGTACTGTAGTAAGGATTTTTCTCGTTGATATGTTCGCTATACCAGCTGCTATAATGTGTTCTGCGTCTATCAGGTGCCGATTGAAGCAGCTCACCTGTACGACGCGGTGACGCTGTGGGCGCGCGCCGCCACCGCGGCCATGCGCACAGGCTTGCCGCCCACTGACGGCGCCACGCTCATGAAACTCCTCCGCCCCACCACGTACCGCTCGGTGCAGGGGTTTGATGTGAGTCCTACTAATATATAAAATTTACGATATTATCCTCCTAATCTGCTAATTTTGCTACTTTTGTTTTTTGATGTACATTTTATTATAGGTGCGATAAAAATATATTTGAAACGTATCGTTACGCCTTTCCCCCGAGGGGACTGGCAGAGGTGTAATACAACACCCACACTTCGCCGGACGATATTTAGTTCCAAATGTGACAGGGGGCGAGCCTGTCGCCATGCACCGGGCTCCAGTCATGTAGCAGATGACATACAATACGCACATATGTTCACACAATGAACAAATTGGTGCGTGCCATCGGGGGTTTGAACCCGCTCCCTCTGGCTTGAGAGGCGGGCCTTCTCCAATGAGGACTATCATCGCTTATTAGGTTCTCGCGTCTCCGAAAATTGAACAGATTTAATTAAAAAGCAGCGCAAAACTAATTATCGAAATATTCGTCTTTTTTTTACTTTAATTCGATGAACGTACCTACGAGTAGATACCTATTTTGATTTGCTTCGGAGATCAAGGCCAGATAATTTTATTTCTAAGGGAATAATATAAAAAGCAAAGCATAAAAACCGACTTCCCGTCAGGCCGTCCTCCATGTACACAAAATTTTGACTGTTGTTGATATTTTAAAAACTGCTTGACCGATTTCAATAAAATGTATATAGGACTACCTCTAAAGCATGATCGGCCAACCAAAAAATAATCATTAAAATCGATTAATCGCGTAACATACATTAAAAAAACAGACGAATTGAGAAGTCGGTCAAAAAAATTGGAGTTGTTTGCTTCTTGTTTGAGTTTGGCTGTTATAATATGTAGTTGCGTTTGTCTGTATGTGTAATTTCTAGTGTAAGGGTGCGCTTCCACTGAAGCGCATTAGAGGGGAGTGAAACTCAGCAGTGCAAGAAATATGAATTGACCAATCACAATGTATCAACTAAAACGAAGCAAAGATTACAGGCATTGTTATTGGTGAATTCATACAACGCTGAGCTCCGTTCTGCTCAGCTCTGTTTCAGTGGATACGCACTTTTGACTAACCGACGAAAAACGGAGGAGGTTATCAAGTCCACGCGTGTATTTTTTTACCCGACTGCGCAAGAAGGACGCTTATGTTTGTTTTGTTGTATGTATGTAGGTATGTGTGTATGACGTTTCTTTGGCACGCTCTGCAGCCTAAACAGCTTGATGGATTTCGACATGTGAGGTGTCATTTGAATCGTCTTGATAGTGGAAGCGACATAGTGTACAACAGCACAGCCGGGTTTTTGTATTTCTTTTAATAATGTTCCTTGTTTATCTGTTATGACCACGCATAACTTTTTCAGAAATCAGAATCTTTACAGATTAGTATAATTTTTTAAACTAATACTTTTTTTGACTTCATCGTTTTCCCCACAGGTGAACATGGACGCGGCGGGTGACGCCGAAGGCAACTTCACTGTGATCGCGCTGGTGGCGGACCAGGCGGCGGGCGGCTGGAGCGCGCAGCCCGTCGCCACGTTCAGGTTCCCCAACTCTTCGGTTCTGTTGCCGGTAAGTTTGCTTTGGAAATAATTGAGACAGGTCCGTTGATATAAATTTTAAACATTTTTCATAGACTTCATTAATATGTTTAGTCCATCTTATCCCTCTATCTAACCATAGTCTACCATCTACCATAAATATTTAACATTTTCTACAATTTCGAGTGGTGGAGAAAAAGTTTTATTCCAGGGCGTCTTGTAACCCTCAAACTTTTTTCACAATCATTTGCTTCACCAAAATCTCAGCCTTTTAAAATATTGTATCGTCCAACAGGAGCTGGTTGGAGCCAACAACATCGCCTGGATAGGTGGGCAGCCGCCCGTCGCCGAGCCGGAGTGTGGCTTCGACGGCGTCAAGTGCTCGCTGCCCCACGACCCCGGGGTCCTGTCCGCGGCAGCCGCCGTCGCCGCCGCGGCAATACTGGCGGCGGCTTTGCTGGTGCGGCATTACAGATACGAGCAGAAACTGGCCTCCGTCCTGTGGAGGATCGAAGCTAAGGATCTCACGTTCATATTGCCGTATAATAATGATAAGGTAAGTGTGAGGTTAACAACTCATACTAATCTACACTAATATTGTGAGGAGGTAACATTTGTAAGTTTTTTTTGTAAAGAGTAATCTCCCAAAATACTGAAACGATCCTGAAACATTACTAGAAAGCTGCTACAATATTCCTGAGTGCCATAGGCTATGAAGCCGCGGGCAGAAGAGCTAGTAACGAAGACTATTGCTTTTACTTGTACTTACGTGACAGTCTCAACTTCTTTTGTCTATCTTCTCTTCTACCTAGTACATCTACCATCAATCTTCTACATAGTATAAAACGGAGTCGCTTTCCGGGTCTTTCCTTCTTTCTGTCTGTCTTGGATATCTGCTAACTCCTAAACTATGCAACGGATTTTGATGCGGTTTTCGCCAACAGCTAAATAATTTTTGGGGAAAGTTCCGTGCAAAACGGTAACGGGTCGCTAGTATTTTGCAAAAGTTTAAGTGTATGCATTTTATATATAATTATATTTGTTATTATCACACGCTGAAACGGCTCAAGGGATTAAATAACATTTGAATTGGAAATTAACTTAGTTTATAGTTGACCGAGCGAGCGTCAGCGTCTATGCTTCAGCTTCGACAAAAATGCTTTCGTATGTCCGGATTCTGTCCGGATCTCGGTTCGGACCTCTGCCTTCATCGAAAGGTCTTTGGAAATAAACCATAGCTCACTCCGCCATTTTGAAAAAAAAAATGCAGAAACTGACTCTGACTAAAAGAACTAAAATTATCGAAACTGCTTACAAAATTTCACGAGAACCAGTTGAGGAATGTGACCTGAAAACAGATAGACGTCAGCCGCGAGATCTATAGTTTACAGAGCCATATAAAATGGGCAATTTTATGTAAAAGGAAAAATTCTATGGTTGTATCCTTACTGCCGTGAACAATTTTCCATCCTGTTTATCCATACGAGTATAATACTAGGTATACCTACATATCAGTAAGAGTAAGTATTTACCTAGTATATAGATAGGTACTAACGAAAATTATCTGATTATTCGGAGATTTGAAGTTTTCATCTCACTTTTTTTCGTTCTTGTCGCTCTCGTTTGAAACGACGTAGGTGTGAGAGTGACCAAGATAAAATCTCATATCATCTCACGCGTAGGAATAGCCCTCCTGGTAACAAACAAGCTAGGTAAGTACCTATAATTCAATGATTATGTACAATTAGAATATAGCTATCTATATCCAGATCGATACCTATAAGATACTCATTGGGAATTTCGTTCTAAAAATTCTTAATTGAATAGACTGAAGTAGTTCAATGTTTGATAGGCAATTTGTACAAAATGTCGTTGATTGAATGCAAAAATATTTTGTATTCTGCGTAGGTACCTAATTATTTGCTTTACTTTTTGGAAAGGACTAGGTATAGGTAGGTAAATGAAATATAGGTATAACATTTATTTATATACTTAGCGATGATAGCCTAATTGGAGAAGGTCTGCCTCTCAAGCCAGAGGTAGCGCGTTCGATCTCAGCTGACGGCACGGACCAGTTTGTTTGTTATGTGAACACATGTACATATGTGCGTATTGTATGTCCTCTGCTAGGTACATGACTAAACCCCGTTGCATGGCGACAGGCTCGCCCCCTGTCACATTTGCGACTGAATATCGTCCGGAGTGTGGGTATTGTTTTACACATCTGCCAGCCCCTTCAGGGGAAAGGCGTGACGATATGTTATGTTATGCTATATTATTTATAAGGTGTTTGCTACAGAATGTTGTAATAGACTGCCTCGGTGGCTCAGTTGGTAGTGAACCTGCCTTCTGATCTAGGGGGCGTGGGTTCGATTCCCACCTAGGGCAAACATTCATATGATGAATATTTGTGTTTGTTCTGTGTCTGGGTGTTAATATCTATTTAAGTATGTATTTAAAAGTATTTAAGTATATATATCAGTCTCTGGCCGCCATAGTACAAGCTTTGCTTAGTTTGGGGTCAGACGACCGTGTGTTCAAGTGTCCCGAATATTTATTTATTTATTATTATTTATTTAGATAAATAAAATCGGATTAGATTTTCATTGTTTTCAAATAAACCTGTTTTTAACCGTCTAGACATCTTGAGTATAATCGTAGGTGTCTATTGTAAATAAGTACTTGAACAATATTCCAGAAATACTGAATATTCCATCTGAAAATATTTGCCAACCTACGGGTATCTACAGGTAAATAAATGGGATTCGTGGAATACTGAGAAACAGTTAAATTGATCGAGAAGTAAGGTTCCTTTTACAAATCGTGGTATAATAATATGTATACTCCACCTGGTATAGTATTCATAAACACGTAGTGACATCAATCGATGCTTAAGCAAGACAGAAATATGTCCTTTACAAAAAGTTCCAAAGAAACGCATAACGATGACGTCATTATGTGTTAGACCTTGTTTTTTTTGACCATGTTACAAACGAACTTACAAGTTTAGGTATGTCATTATTAGTGTAGAATTGGCATATACGACTACTTTCAGTCAAAAAAGTATTGGGAATAGATGATTTGTTTATGGTTCCAAATTCATTTTTTTTTTGTTGTTGTTAGATTGGCACAACTGTTTTCCAATTTGGCGCGGAGTTTGAGTTGCATCTGATATATAATTTAAATACAGTACTGTTTTTAGTTAAATCATATCTAGTGTGTATTGCAAATTCCAAAATGGCCAAAAACACCCAACAAAGAGTTAGTCTTAAATTTTGCATCGCCAATGGAATTTAGTGTTCGCACTCAGTGAAAATGTTAAACAAGGCTTGAGAGTCGCTGAGGGCATGCTAGAACGAGTAAATTCCGACCCATCATTCAAAAAACGCATTGTTACTGGTGCCGAAACGTGGGTTTGCGAGTTTGACATGCAAACTAGTTAACAAGCTTCGAAGTGGCGCCTTACAACTGAACTAAAACCGAAAAAACCACGTCAAAGTCGATCAAAAGTCAAAGTCATGTTGACTGTTTTCTTTGATTCTCGCGGTGTTGTGCACTCGGAATTCTTGCCGGATGGTCATACGGTAAATAAAAAATATTATTTGAGCGTTAATTATGCGGCATTTAAGAGAGCAAATTCGACGAAAAAGGCCAAATTTGTGAAAAGAAAATCCTTGGATTTACCACGATAATGCCGTCGACGACAAGGCTACCATTGTGAACAAACCAAACACTCAACAAATACCATCGAGCAACCACCGTATCTACCAGATATGGCTCCAGCCGACTTCTTTCTTTTTCCTAAACTCAATATACCACTTCGTAGCACCCGTTTTCAATCGGTAGAAGATATAAAGGAGAATTCGCAGCGAGGACTAAACTTAATTCCGGAAACAGCGTTTAAAAAATGTTTTGATGATTAGATTATTCGTTGGCGTAAGTGTATCTTTCTAAAGAAGCATACTTTGAAGATGATAAAATAAATTTAAGTGAATAACTAACATTTTGTGTATTATTCATCTTTTTCCGGTACTTTCTTGACAGAGTAGTATGTAGGTAAAATTGCAGATACCTAACCGCATGATCTAAAAAAACAAGGTCCAGCATCTCGGTCTTGCTTGCATATAGATTGACGTCAGCACGTGTTACTGCACACTATACTTGGCGGAGTATATTGTTATACCATACTTAACTGTACCTAATTTCACCTAGAGGGATGTACAGCTAATTTATTATAACTTATTTAAGATAACAGCGATGTTTTGCTGCTTAAACCTTTTGATCAGGAAGGAACTCAGCTTCATAAGATTGTTCGTGAAATACACGCAATTCTGTTTTTCGACTAGTGAAGCGCTTCTTAATATTCTCACACTTTAATGCTCTATCACACGATTTCAAAGCGAGGCGATGACGACGTGTTGTTCCGAGATGCTGAGACGTAGTACTTATTTATACCTATCTACCTATTTATACGTAGAGCTCGCGGCGATCACGCCTCTTGTGTGCTCAAATGTATGCCGCCAAGGCAAGGCAAAACGGTAGATAAAAGCTGGTTTTATTTGAACAGCAGATAGGTATGTTTTTCACAAGTGTGTCAAATGTTCAATAAACTTTATTTCCTACCGGTAAAAAACCACTTTTGATTTTACTATTGCACTGCGCAGCGTATAGCTTTGTCAGAGCCTGCGGCTTTTTGCGGTTTAACGACAAAACAAACAAACGATATATCTACCATCTCCTAGTTCAATTTTAGATAGTAGAAACGACAATAGGTACTAGCTGCGTAGTGGTAATGTTTTTATAGTACATTCACGTAGGCAGACCGACGACCGTTTTGCCCTTAGGGGAATGAGATGAAAGGCTAGAAGGATTGTAATAACAACGTCGAAATACCGTGAAGTTGTGAAGGCTACAAGCTGTGAATTACGAGTACTTTGATTTATCACTCGGACTCTGGTCCATTCATCAATATTATTGCAATTCTAATCAAGATACTGGTTGGAGAAGTTATACGTAACTCATTGAACAAAATGTAGAAATGCTGGGTCGGTTTTAGCGGTTAAAATTTAAGTGGAAGAAAGCCCTTGTACAGCCGACTGATATTTTATTTTTTCTTTATGTTTGTTTTATTTATTTCTGGTGTGCAATAAATATGTATTGTTTTGTATATATGGACATGTGGACGGACAAAAGTACCTTTTAATTATTATATCTTTCTCCTAAAAGAAAGCCCTATAACTAGCAACCTAGCCCAATATAGACAAGTTGCTATCGTTTCCAAGCGATTTTATTTCTAAACGATTGCTACTGCTCGAACAAATAGCTGCTAATTGGACAAATTAACAACAAGATCACGTGACATTTAGAGCCCGTATTTCGTCCAACCAGCAGCGACGTTCGAGCGTAAACGATTGTAGAAATATAATCCTTTCAAAGGAATGCATTGAACTTGTCTAGGGTGGCAAGCGTGGCGTTTAAAATGAGCGACTTGTTTGTCTAATTACTTAAGAGGGCCGCGACGTTCTGAAATTTCCATACAAACGCACTACTGAAATTTCTTGAAAACCGTTTGTCAGATTATGATGAAATTTAGCATGTACAATTAAATTAACAATATCTTCGCCCCTATGTTCTTGGTTTTTTTTAAAAACGTTCTCAAGCGAAAATAGAGCTATGAAAAATATCCGCATTTTAAGGGGTCACTTTTGACTGATTTATTCAATAGGTAGACAAAGCAAATTAAAAATTCCATTACATAGGGAGGTTTTCTACATCATTAGCTGTTAAATGAATCAATAATACAAGGGAAATTCTTAGTTACTTAAGAATGATTATGGTAGTGCAAAAGTCATAAAAAAAAATGAAATTACACTTTGTCGCTCTGTAGGTAAGTTTAGAGGCTCGTCAGGTATCATTACTCGCTCTCTTCGCTCGTCTTCTTCTTCTAGACGAAATGGCGATAGTATACCTTAAGCCAATGCGAAGTTAGTCTAGGTCGCCTAGGTCGAAATTAGTTAGGTCGCCGGACTCTTAACTGCATCAAATGCTTTAGGCTCTCAAAAAGCTCTTAGCCACTCGACCTATACTGACTTAGGGGGCGTCCATTAATTACGTAAGGTGTTCTAGTGGTGAAGGGGTCTTAAACTAGTCTTTGCTAGTCTTCAATGAAAGTAATAGGACAGGTTGTGTTTTTTTTCCTCAATATTCCAACACGTTTACAGCCCAAATAGAAGTTTTGAAGAATCTCGCGTGAGATTAGGGGAGGGAGTTGAGGAAAATCTTACGATATCTGACAAAAAGCGTGGACGGGTCGAAAAATTCTCAAAAGTGCTTCACGTAATTAATGGACGCCCCCTTTCTTACTACACACTTTTTTGGCACTAAACAGGCACTGATCCAGAAATAACGCTTACTTTGCAAATACAGCAGGGCCTTGATGATTCGAACACCGAAAATGTATACCCTGTTCGGATGCACGAAGCGTTCGGATTATAGTATGTTAAAATTTTGAAAGGGATTTTCAAAATAAAACAAAAATATTTTACATTATAATGTGTTTATTGAAGTATGTACGTTAGATGTATGTTAGATACAATGCTATTAATCACACTTTTTTAAAGAATTCCAATATAGTGCTCTGACGAGTAGTATTTAGTGACATAGAAAATGCTTTATCCCTTAATTTACGTAACAGCATTTTTTCGGGCGGACGAAAAAGTGTGTTATCTAAAACGCACTGCATGGCACTGCGGGACAGAAACTGTGAGAAATGGCGGTTGCGCAGTGGTAAGGGGGGTCGTTCGGATTATAGAGGCGTTCGGACGAGCTGGGGTACGGATTATCAAGGCCGTGCTGTACTGCGAAGTATGAAAATGTTTGCATAAATATATTCAGAACGGACAATTTTCCGCCATTTATCTTCAACACAAAGCCAGAATGGTGATCCGTTGAGCCTTTGGACGTGACCGAAGCCACAATGCTTTGTTTAGTTATGTCCCGTATATCTATACTGACGAATATTATAATTTATCTATGCTACTACTGAACACAGTGGTTTCCTGTGGAGTTTAGGCGGGAACTAGGTCTTATATTAATGTGTTTAATGTTTAGCTTTGAGCTCTTTGGGCATTTTAATACGAGTACATTTTATGCACTAACGGATCCAGGGGGGAGGGGGAGGGGGGGGGGGTAGGGGATGCGACTGCGCTAGAAGGAGGGTTTTTTTCGAGTGTATGTATGTGGGTATGTATGTATGTGGGTATGTATGATGTATGAGGTTTCTTTGGCACTCACTACAGCCTAAACAGCTTGATGGATTTTGACACGTGAGGTGTCATTTGTATCGTCTTGATAGTGGCAGTGACATAGGGTACAACATTTTTTACATGCATGTAAAAGAAACCAGGTGAAAATAAGCTTCAAGCCCCATCAAACCTCAAATACCAACTCCTAGGTCCGCTGTACTGATTCTGCGTACAAGATATATGATCATCGAAATTATTATGCCTATTAAACTCTTACCTACCTGTAGTGATTGCGAAAAAAACACTTATTTCGCTTTTTACATTTCATCCTCACTTTTACATTAGGACGTTTTCATCCTCGGAATGAAATTAAAGCTCGCACTTTATTTTTTATTCCTATGTAAAATCTACAAACAAATCCTACCTCATTCGGAAGTAACAGAGAAATAATAAATTTCTTTTTCGTATTAGTACCTATACCTACCTAAAGGTTTATTACACTTTACTTCATCAAGATATCTCTTTAATCTTCTTTTGGAGATGATTAATGAACCTACCAGAACTTCCCAAGCAACTGAAATTAAGAAGCCAACACACTAACATACTAAAGTATCTGGGCGCCACAAGACGCTGCCCTTCGTGTACTTTGGGGCTTATCTACTTACTACGAGACAAGTTCTTCAGAACTTAACTGTACGATGGTTATACCGTTACACAATATAGAACTAGTGGCTTTCTGAGCTGTCGACCTCGCGGCCGACGTTTGTCGCTTTTACAGGTCGCACTCCTCAACCGATTCTCGTGAAACTTTGTGCGTAGGTTCGATAAAACAGTTTTTTTTTGCCTAGAATCGGAAGAAATGCGACCTGTAGAGATCAGGACAGAGATCCAGACAGAATTCGGATACACAAACGCATTTTGTCGAAGCTGAAGCAGAGACGCTTCGCTCGCTAATGCTTGCTCGGTCGATAAAAAAGAGTGGAGGTTCTTAGCACATGCTATTTCTTAGATTAAAAAGAATCATTTCTCATACGCACCGCTAGAGTATGGAATACTCTGCCAGACTGTCTGTTCCCTGACACTTATAATCTGGGTGTCTTCAAGTCTCGACTGAATCGGTTTCTTCTAGGCTCCATCGTAGGCCGCATCACTGCTTATCATCAGGCATGGTAGGCTTGCGTTATTATTAATATTATCTATTAACCAACTCCATCCTAGTTAGCACGTACTCATTTCCTAGCTCCAAGCCAAGCCAACATAATTAACCATCAGACGCTTTGATAAACATCATGTTTCATAGCTAAAACGCCTTAGTTAAGTGGGTTACCAAATATTCTCTTACTTCGAGTAACTTTACGCAACCTCCTAACTTTGTGAACGTATGATTATTATAATTGCCTCCGCTTGTCTGTACGTAATAAAATATCTCGAACTAGCTGCGCCCCGCGGTTTAACCCGCTGTCCTACAGACAGCGTAAATTTTTCCGGAATAGAATAATCTATACTTACTAATATTATAAAGAGGAAAGATTTGTATGTAAGTATGTTTGTAACGAGTTATCTCAAACACTACTGGTCCGATTTCAAAAATTCTTTCACCGTTAGAAAGCTTCATTATTCCTGATTGACATGGGCTATGAAACGTGAGCAAAGCCGCGGGCAAAACAGCTAGTAAGTTGTATTTTAATATTCGTGTGTTTGTATTTCAATGTTTTATTTGATGTGCGCATGATTCCTTCGTTTTGATTACTTGTGTTCGATTACATTTGCGGTTTTATTTCGGTTTCGGTTAAGGCTATTTGTTTATTCTGTTAGTTTTAATTTGTTCATTTGTTTTCGTCTTTAAAACACAACGTAAAAGGTATATTGAATTGAAATTTCTAGACGACTTAGACTAGACTAGGTTATCTTACTTCCTACTAATATTATAAACGCGAAAGTTTGTAAGAATGGATGGATGGATGGATCCATGTTTGTTACTCTTTCACGCCAGAACGGCTGAACAGATCTGGATGAAATTTGGCACAGAGATAGATTATAGTCTAGAATAGCACGGCACATTTAACGGCGCGTGAAACCGCTGGACGCAGCTAGTACAAACATAAAATAAACTAGACGTTCACATTTCTTATTATAAATATATAAGCTACCTCCTTACCAAATTTCATCCAAATGTGTTTAACTGTTTGAGCGTTAGGAAGAAACAAGCTAAGACACATACAAACCTATAAAGCCAAAATACTAGATGCGCCCCGCGGTGTTACCTGCGGTTAAAAAATACCATATAGTACCATTTGTGGAATCCAGGGCATAAGGTATTTTCGTTCAGAATTTCATTCAAATTGTCGATTCGTTTAAACGTGAAGAAGTAACAAACAATAATAATATGATTTATAAAACGGGAATTAGTACGATTTAGTCGATTATCCCGACTATAGTTTCAACCGCATTCGTCAGTCTTCATTAGTGAGTGTGTAATTCCGTTTTATAAATCATAATGTGTGAAAACCATGTCAGTTTCCATAATAAAAAAATTGGTTGCCTGTAAAGTCGGTATACGGGCGAAAGTTTTACGTGACAACGACTTTTTATGTCTGTCTCTCTCGCTCTTAGGCGGGCTAACCATGCCCGAGTGGAAGGGACGCGTGCCTCTCACTCGCTCTCATTGTGAGCGCATAACGTGAGCGGAGCGTAACGCAGTTTCTTGAAGTGTCACCCGGCAAACCAATTTATAAGACGTTGTCACGTCAAAAGTAACATACAAACTTTCACACTATTTATGTTAGTAAAATGAGTTTGATACAATTACATACCGTGTTATTTGAGCCTCTCCGAACACAAATGAGCTCGGCTCTACGCATCTACTATACATCATTAATTCACTCCTGGCTTTCAAACGACCTTTCAACGTAAATAAAGCATAGTGGGCCACCTGTGAGATAGTCACAGTATCACATCACACTTAAGAGTCCGGCGACCTAACTAATTTCGACCTAGGCGACCTAGACTAACTTCGCATTGGCTTAAGGTATTCTATCGCCATTTCGTCTAGAAGAAGAAGACGAGTGAAGAGAGCGAGTAATGATACCTGACGAGCCTCTAAACTTACCTACAGAGTGACAAAGTGCATTTTTTTTTTTACGACTTTTGCACTACTGTAATCATTCTTAAGTAACTAAGAATTTCCCTTGTATTATTGATTCATTTAACAGCTAATGATGTAGACAACCTCCCTATGTAATGGAATTTTTGATTTGCTTTGTCTACCTATTGAATAAATCAGTCAAAAGTGACCCCTTAAAATGCGGATATTTTTCATAGCTCTGTTTTCGCTTGAGAACGTTTTTAAAAAAAAACCAAGAACATAGGGGCGAAGATATTGTTAATTTAATTGTACATGCTAAATTTCATCATAATCTGACAAACGGTTTTCAAGAAATTGCAGTAGTGCGTTTGTATGGAAATTTCAGTACGTCGCGGCCCTCAAGGCTCGGTCATTCTACGATTATCTACACACATATGTTTAGTTAAGCTGCTTCATTTAGAGTTGAAAATCGTAAATCATATATTATTTGTTGGTAAAATGAGATCGGCCTAGAATAACTTTTTTTTTTTTGCTGTTTTTATTGGTATTAATCGTAGTTAGAACACAAATAAGAATGAGTTGCTCGGTTAAACTTTAGGGAACGAATCTGGCTATTAAGAAAAAAATTGTGGTGTGATCGCTGAAAATTTGGAGAACTACACACAGACACTTTTTTAAGAAGATTTTTTGTGTTTTTTTTTTTCCAAAATGAGAACGATTTTCATATTTATGCTTATGTTAAACTGATTTTGGTTGTTTTTTCTTCGAGCTGTATTTTTTTTCATCACAATTCTTCTTCTAAAATTAGGCGCAAACAAAATACTTGTTTTCGTTGATTTCGTGCTGCAATACCGAGCCTTAACACTAATCTCACAGGTACTACGAGTATGGTGCGAGCATCGACATTTGAACAGACGTTTCAAACGGTAAATCGGAAATTTCTGAAGAACTTTATTGATTTAGTCGATTTGAAATGTTAGTTTACCGATCGGTGCTAGAACTCCTAGGTTCTTCTAAAGGCGAAAGTTAATGAAACGGCTCTACGGATTCGGATGTTTTGTTAAATTTACATTTATTTAAGTGGCTCTGTGAGCTGAAGACCTCGCGAAAACGTAGAAAAAATCATATCCTGGCCATTTAGAAAAAAGTCTTCATAAAATCTAAATGTAGTTACATCTTATTTAATATAGGTATATAAATATCGAATCTGCTCAAAATTTTACGAGAAACTGTTTGGGAAATGCGACCTGTACAGCAGAACAGCCGGACATACGCCGGACATATAAAAACATCTTTGCTCAAGCTAAAGCGGAGACCCTTCGATCTTAATTACACAGATATAAACCATCAAACGCAAAAAAAATATACAGCTTGCAGCCATATTTTGACCAGTAAATAGAACTGTATTTTTTTGGCGCTGGATGTCCTCGTATGATGTTCCTAATGAATGTGGATGTCTCGTAGGGATCGATACCTCAAGACCTGGAGCCTCGTCGCGCGCACACCACCATAGCCCAGCACAGAGGCAGCATCGTGGCTGTCAGGCGGCTGCAGAAGAAGAGCATTGACGTCACTCGGGCTATCAAGAAGGAACTAAAGCAGGTAGGCACCAATTTAATGGTACATGTAATATTTTATAATGCCACCTTCGATCAAATATATTTCGATGAATGCCACGCTATATTTAGTAGGGCGTTTCACGTATGTGTGTTGGCTTCGCTGTACAAAGTGATTTGAATTAGTTAATAAATAAATGAATAGCATGCTAGTATTAACACGTGTTGCGAGAGTTTATGTGATCTGTGTGTGCGGTAACTCGGATGACTCAGCCGACGTCCACTGCAGGACACAATCCGTCAAGGACTTCCTCGACGGCCGGTCTTGCGCTATCCGCATCCAGCAGCTTCCTCGACACTCACTTGGTCGTCGGCCCACCTTGTAAGGGGTCCTGCCACCGCCACTCAGTCACCGTTTTAAAAAAATCCGACAATTTTAGCTGAAATCGCTCTCAAACAAGTTGCCTTGTAACCAAAAAATAAATGAAAAATTCATAATAATTGGTTTATTCTATCGAGAGGAACACAACGCCACAGGCACAACAACACAGATGCACCATACTTACAACACTTACAACATAAACATACTTACAACAGTCCTCTGTTTACGTCGGGGTTTAAAAATAGAGCTCTTTCCATCCTTTTGACGACATTGAACTTGAACAGCCTTTGAAGAGGATAATCCATCGGGATATGCAAGATTTAAATTTAAATATTTCTACGGCGTAGATGCTCTAAGCCCGCGGATCATACATAATTATAGAAAGCCTTTTGACGTGACAGAAATAAATAGGATAGAAAGGTTTTATTCAGCTGAAAGCCATCCTGTCGTTACACGAAAATAATTTCACTGAAGCACCAACAGTGTCCCGCGGATGCTCCTGCTAGTCTACAGGATTTTATTAAATTGACGTAAAATGTAGTTAATGTATTAATTGGCCTGGATTAATGCAAGCTTAATTAACATAAGCTGTCTTCTTTTCAAATATCACTTAAATACATTGAGCCGGTTAAGTTTGAAGAAGAAGTATAATAAACATTCAAACTATGTAGTTCGCTCACTCAAAAACTATCATATTTTCGATGTAGGTATTAATTAGTGTGAGTGTAGTGTTATTAGGGTACAAAATAACTTTCCACCATACAAACAAATTACTGTTTAAACTTACTCACCTACGTTTGTAATGTTACGAATATTTCGCGTATCAGTAACCAGTTCAGGAAAAACTTAGTTATCTTTGACATGTCTGGGATGTCATGATTGTTTCAAAGAAAAAATCTGCGTATATGAATAAGTAATCCTCAATTTTGTGCCACACGACTCACGTAATATCAAAAAAATGCTAAAATTGTATTTCTTGAAAGCCTTCTCTACCTAATTGCCTAACAATAACATACGAGTCTGATACGAATTTCATGAGTTCTATATAATTATAGAGGACTTAGTTTAACACAACGCTTAAGCTCTGTCATTGAGTCCGTGACGCCAATGACGAAATTGAGTATTTATGAAAGATCTGGCGGTAAACTACGAAACTGCCTATATAATTGCCTAAATCACACCTTTCGGACAATGTTCCCCCCCTTTCGATGCATTAGCAACAATAAGTTTCACAACAATGTTAAAAATTAGAAAAATGTTTTTGGGTACATGTAACTATGCATTATGTTCCTAACAGATTCGTGAGCTCCGCCACGAAAACTTGACAGCATTTGTGGGTGTGTGCGTGGAAAGCGGCACGGCGTGCATCGTGTCCGCCTACTGCTCCCGAGGGTCCCTGGCGAGGGTCCTGGCTGACAGGTAGTGGGCTAAACAACACACTTGTACTTCACACATTTCGTACTTCGTACACACTTCGTGCTTGAAGACATAGCACGTTGCATGTAAAGTTATGAAGTAACGCCACAAGAGTACGCTAGTAGGTACGTAGTCATGATTTTGACCACCTTTTTTGTGTACTTCTTTTGATTTGTCTCTTTCAGAAATAATAATCTGTGAATATATCTGCAAATATGTATTGATAGGTTCTAAAATACGCTCTTGCGCGATTTTTCTTTGAACTGTCAGAGTCTATATTGGGACCATACTGGGACCTTTTTTAGGTCTGTGATTGGGACTAATCAGCATTTGTTTGGCCCACAATAGTTTCGTCCGTTTTTTTGCGGGAAAGTAGTATAATTTGTTTGTTTTAAAATGAGCTAAACCGGACGACGAGACGACCGGACCGGATGACTAAACGCGAGGTGTCCGTTCTACTAGTTATGTAATCTGTAAATAAGCCTGCACCTAGACGATATGTGCGTGGCTAGCCTCGTGGCCGACCTTCTACGCGGGCTGACCTACTTCCACGACTCGATTCCTGCTCTCATGGGAATCTACTGTCTCGCAAGTGTTTGGTCATAGCCTTTTACTCTAAGTATTGTGTTTGTTTTGGGATCTTCACCTAGACATGTTCGTGGCCAGCCTCGTGGATGACATCCTACACGGGCTGATCCACTTCCACGACTCCATTCCTTCTCTTACGGGAATCTAATGTCGAGCCATTGCTTGATCCCAACCCTTCACTCTAAATATTCTGTTGTTTAGGGACCTTCACCTAGACGACATGTTCGTGGCCAGCCTCGTGGCCGACCTCCTGCGCGGGCTGACCTACCTCCACGACTCTGCCCTCATCTCGCACGGGAACCTAACCTCCAGCAACTGCTTGGTGGACAGTCGCTGGGTTCTGCAAATCACTGACTTTGGACTGCATAATTTGAAAAGTAAGTTAATAATTAGGCAATATTTTTTTTATGAATTCAGGCAAGTACCTAATGTAAGCGAGTCTTTAAGTTTACTAAAAAGAAATTAATTGGTTTAAGTAAGCTGTTATTTTCTTAGGTATTTCTTTGTAAATGACCTTCTAACTTATTAGTTGGTAGCTCATTTGTCTTATTAAGAGACGGGTCCTAGGTTCGATTCCCCGCAGGGCGGTTGCCTACTGAATATAAGAAACTTTTACGAGGACTAAAACGTCATTTAAAATTTTATTTCAGCATTATGAACAAAAGAAACGCAAATTGTACGTAGAATTTTTTATTTTTGTAGGTACTTAGAAATAGAAAATACCAATTTAAAAAATGTAACTTTAACTTAGTAATAAAGCAAGCACCTTACATATTTTCTCGCAAGATTGGTTTTATGAAAAGCTTCAACCATAGCATACCTACTCTTAGTAGCAGAGGCGGATCCAGGAGGGGATCAACTAAATTTAAATTAGTAGGTAGATTAAATTTAGTATGTAGATTTTCTTTTGGAGCTTGACTTAGCTGAGGGTAAGGTAGGTAAAGGTAAAGTAGTAAAGTACTTTGTGGAGGCGGGGCTTAAGCCCCTGAGACCCCCATCCTGGATTCGCTATTGCTTAGTAGGTACTCGTATGTAACGCCAACGCAATTAAAAATAAACATTCTGAAAGGAACCTAGTTCCATACAAGATAAAGAGCGAAACTCAAAGGAGTCACAAGACTTGCACGGATGCACGGAAATACAATATTATAAACCGAAGAAAAGTGGAAAGTAAACTTTTGGCTACAAACCTACCCCTTTAGCTATAAAAGTAGCATAGCCTCGGCAAAGTTAGACAGTGTTTTGTCTTTTTCGATTGAGTTAAAAAATTCCAAAGAAAGAAAAAGACAAAACACTTCAAAATTGTTACTTGAACTAATTGAATATTGAATAAAATTGAAAAAAAAAACCTTAATTCCTTTTTTTTTCTTTTTTAGTATATTTCATTGATTTAGGTCTGTTAAATTTATTAGTTGAAATATCAAATTGTATAACGTTTAAATTAGATTCAAATATCAATTTGTATGAAGTTTTCTAGTAAATGTTATTAAATAAGTTTAAAAAAAAATAGAATAGAAAAATCATAATCCTTGATGTACTTAATGCGTCGTTAAAGCGGAATTACACTAGATATTAGTTCAAGTAACAATTTTGAAGATGAACTTCCGCAAAGTAACTCCTGATTCAATCAACTATACCGAGGTTATACATCATTGTTAAGTTGACTAAAATAAAGATTTAATATACACAATAGTATACTTATGGATAGATAATCATATAGAGCTTTTTATTTATTCAACGTATATTCAAAACTCTTTATTCAACAAATCTCAAGTGTATTTCCGCTCTAACGTCGAATTCAATACGCATAGTTAATGCGATGTTAGAGCGGAAATAAACTAGAGATTTGCTAAAGAAACAGTTTTGAAAATCAACTTCCGCAAAGTGTCGTCTGATTCAAATAAATATCAACGCTCATTATAAAAAACTTCTCGATTCTAGCTTGTCTGTGCGAATCGCTAGACTGTAACGCGCTGCCTGAGTGAGTTGACGATAGTCGGTATTTCTCGATGGTTAAAATCTGAATTTCGCCAAATCGGGACAAAAAAGGTTTCTTTCAAACAAGCGTCTGTATCGTACACCGTAGCATCAAGCAATATGACGGTCAAACGCCAAAACTTTTTTTTGAACATAATGTTCTTAAACTCAGTTTATGATCTGGGAAGTTATATGTGTCCGCAAATTCGCAAAATGTTTATAGATCTAGGCCTAGGTCTAGTAAACGGAAGACGGAAGATCAGCGCTGGTTAATCCGGCATTATGCTGAGTTGAGGCCGATTTGTTACCTTGAAGATTATAGAATTGCCTTAATGTTTTTAATTTTAAATGTAGTGGTCACAAATAACCTTTTTTTTTTTTCTTTCTTCTAGTATACGTATACGTGCAGAAGATAGAGAATTAAATTGTTAAATGCAGGGTTAATTAACTTCAACTTAAAATGTTCTAAATGTCACTCTAATATTGTGTTAACTCAGAGTTTTATTTATGATTTATCAGTTTAACCTCTGATGAGCAGTTAGCTCTGAGTTTAAAAGTTAACCCGAGCTTTCAACCTTTTTTTTGCCTACTGTCCGTTTCGGATTTGGGGCAAGAAGTCGCCCTTTTTTCATTTGAGGTTTTTATAAAATTATGCTATTAACCTCTTTTTCTTCTGATAGCTACCTACGTAGAATGTTGAAGCTGGCTGCGTACTTAGCTAAAACGTGTTTTGTCCTTGTTTCCGGCTCGCTGCGTAACAGTTCAGTTTGAGACCATTTTTGTTTCCATTTAGAAAATAGGTTGAGAATGACCAGACACATTTCAGGCAGGACTTTGAAAGGAGGAACTTTGTTTGATCAGGAGGTCAAACAGTCTTTGTCCAGATCCCTTTATGGTTTTAAAGTATAAATATTAAGTTTTTCTTAAGAAAGACCCTAGAAAGGATGGAAGGGTCGATGTCGGTACATTGTAATGGCGATTCCGAGAAATTACATCAAATTCTTTATACTCTTTTATATTGTCTGTTTTTTTTAAAGTAGGTAATTGCGTAAGAGGCTGTTTGGAAAATGTTATTATTACATTCACTCCCTTTACTATTCTCATAAAAAGTTGTATAACTTCGGAATACGAGTAGTTTTTCATTGTTCTGATTTTTGACTGCATCTGAAATTTAAGAGGAAGAAATAGACAAAACACTGAAAAAGGTTCAGAGGCTAAACAACGTTAATTAGTATGGGTAAGTTAGTGAATCTTTCTAAACAAGTATAATTTTAAAATTAAAAATCCCCGACACCGGTTTTAATAAAAACTGATTTTCATCAAATATAGCTAACAATCCCGACAAGACCTTTAGATTTTTTTTTTATCCGTTTAGGAGTTACAATGCCACAGACACACACACAGACGTGTCAAACTTATAACACCCTGTCGTTTTTGCGTCGCTGGTAAAAAAGTAATTATTAAGTAGGTAGGTACCTTAGGTACTAATTATGTTGGAACACTCATTAGGTGGTTGCGCTGATGCTGAAGACGCGCTGCGTATGGAACGGCGCATGCTGTGGCGGGCCCCCGAGCTACTGAGGGATCCGAACCCCCCGCCCAGGGGGTCCCAGAAGGGGGACGTGTACTCCTTCGGCATCATACTGTACGAGATACTGGGGAGAAACGGACCTTGGGGTGACACCAATCTCACTAATGCTGGTAAGTTGTTTTTAAGCGCCGACCGCTGGCCGTACTAGCCGGCCGGCAAGTTTACTGGTTGCGCGCAAATGTAAACAATAATTATAAGCACATTTAAATATTAGAAGGTAGGTACATATTGTAGATACCTATGGTAACATAATTAGTATAAATTTAAAGACTATAAAAATATCGAATTAAGTACATTAGTTAAGTTCTCGCATAAGTGTAATTTTTCTCTTAATTTCTTGTCAAGAAATTTCTTTAACCCAAAAAAAGTTTTAGTGTAGTTCAGTACTGAGTAATGGTGTCGCTTGCAGGGTACGAGTAACGTACCCTGCAAGCGACACCATTACTCAGTTCAAATTAAGCTTACCGTAGGTGCTAAATGTACTCGTATTCATAACTAATATTTATTTATACATTTTGTCCCGTTTCTGGGTTAAGGCCTTCCTTGTTTTTTTCTATCCTGGGCCGTTTGGTCTTTTTTAAAACTTTCGAACTCGTTGCGCCCTCGTGTCGGGGGCACTCGGGGGTTGACTCGGACCTCGACTGAATGAACCTTCGAGGGGGTCATATTCGTTCTCCTGGGCGATATCACATAAAGGAATTAAGCGGAAAAAGAGAGAGATCCTTCCGGCTATTAAAAGTGGCTCCCAAACATTAAGAAAAAAAAATAGAGTTGTTATCGCGAACAGACTTTGTCAAACGCCTGTCATTCACGCAGGAACACGAGGCAGTAAAAATTTTCCCGTCTTTATTCATGAACTCTCTTTCTTGTGAAAGTTTATTTTTCCTTTTTTTAATGACGCTATATTTAACACAGAGCACGTGTAGTCTTTTCGAGTGCCTGAGACGTGTGAGTGAGAGGGTGCTGACCAGCATCATCGTTGTGTACTACTATCCCAGTTCGAGACGTCAAGTCTAGTATGAAACACATACAGCTATGAGTACTTATGTCTAGAGAAAGTTCCGTACTATTTATGTGAAAAGTGACAGCCCAGCTTTTCATACTAGTTTGCGTGACAGGTACGTCTTTTACTAGAGTTGCGTCATACATTTTGTGCATTTAGAACCTAACAGTTGACTGTTTTTATTTTTTTGGACCGTGCAATATTTTTTCAGTTCATCTGGGCATATCATTTATCAAAGACATACACATATTACGTTACACACGCACACACACATATTATACAGACACAATAATCAATAATACTCTGAAAACCAGCTCTGCGTAGGCTGGCCAGCCTCTGCAGTACATTGCTGGGAGTATCCCAATTGCCAAACTAAAATTGTTGCTTATTATTTATTTTTGTTATAATTTGTCTTTTTTATATTTTAGTTTTGGCAATAAATACCTTTTTTTTTTTAATAACATAATTACATATGTCTATGGTCTCAACAGAAATAATAGGTCGAGTACGTCAACCAATCGGCGGCGTGCTGTTCAGGCCCCCGCTCGGAGGCCTGCCAGCTCGGCCCTCGGTGCTGGCGGTGCTCAACGCGTGCTGGTGCGAGCGAGCTGACCGCAGACCCGACTTGAGGCTGGTCAGACTGCGGCTGAAGGATATGCATGCTGGGATGTAAGTACTGCTGGGGCCTACAAATCAAATCAAATTTGTTTCAGACAAGACACAATGATCCACACATAAATTACATTAAATTAGGATTAAACTCATTATGAAATATTATGACTGTTGTTTAAATCATGTCAAAAATTAATTTGAAATGTCAAGTAACTATTTTAATAGGAGTCTGATGTGATGGTGCAGGATGGGGCAACTAAACTTGTCAGTGATTGCGTTTAGAATGCTGTTGTTCCTTTCACTTATCTGCATAACCATAACATCTTATTATTGTCATGATAGTTACATTTTATTGTTGACGCTACTCGAGCGGGAATCGTATCGCCGCGCAAGAAGGTTCATGGTCGCGCAGCGTCGAAAACAAAACGAAACCATCATGGCAATCAGATGTCATGGTATGCCTTGTTTCCTGGTTTCTGTAATTTACTTGCCCAGTGTATTACGTTGTTTTTTTTTTTATTTATTCGGGACACTTCCACACACGGTCGCCTGACCCCAAACTAAGCAAAGCTTGTACTATGGCTGCCAGAGACTGATATACATACTTAGATATTTTTATATACATGCTTAAATACATATCAACACCCAGACATAGAACAAACACAAATGTTCATCACATAAATGTTTGCTCTAGGTGGGAATGGAACCCACGCCCCCAAGCTCAGAAGGCAGGTTCACTACCAACTGAGCCACCGAGGCAGTCACCAACTGAGCCACCGAGGCAGTCGTGTTATAAGTAGTGATTGTATATTCGGATACATATTTACCTATACTTCATGTAGTATGTATTGGGTACTATGGAGAGCATTTCTATAAAAAACTCTAAAAATCTCGCTTTTCTGGGTTAGATGGATTTAGTATTTTATATTAGTTTACGATTATGTATGTTACCTATATCTTATTTAGTCTGATTTATCTTAAACGTTAATTAAGTGCTTTAGCAACACAAAAAAACCCAGAAAAATTTAATAGCGCTTCCATCTTAGCTTTCGGCAGGAAAACTATACTTATCGACTTTAGGTTTTGTATTAGAATATCCGATCGCTGGCTGTAAGTCCAATAAAGAACTCTATTCTACTGACCTTAGTAAAACATGTTTTATACGATTTTAGGTAGTTTGTTATTGAATCAGTCTCTTTCGGATGTAGTAAAAAACATTCCAAGTCATAAAAATGTGTCACAACAACATTCGTTTTCATAGAAAAACCTCTCCTTTTAAAAAACAATAGACTATATAATGTATGTATATACATACATATATTCAGTCCTATTATACTAAACATTGCAAAATACATCAATTTTGTTGATCAAGTAAAATAAATAAATAAATATTCGGGACATTTTGTACACACGGTCGTTTGACCCCAAACTAAGCAAAGCTTGTACTATGGCTGCCAGAGACTGATATACATACATATATATTTTTAAATAGGTACATATGTAATTAAATAGTTATAATGACATTGGCGGACATAGAACAAACACAAATGTTAGTCACAGATGGAACAGATAATTTTGATTTTGCACATGCCCTACCCTCTAAAAACTAGTGTCTTCTGCAGGAAAACCAACATCTTCGACAACATGCTGGCCATGATGGAGAAGTACGCGTCGAACCTGGAAGCGCTGGTGGCGGCCAGGACGGAGGAGGTGATGCAGGAGAAGATGAAGACGGACGACCTGCTCAATAGGATGCTGCCGAGGTTAGTCTAACGTCCTTGCTATGTATTTAGAATAATAGCCTTTTTAAGCCACTACCTGCGCCCGTGGTTAACAAGTAACATTATTATAATTTCAAAAAAATTCTTCTTAGCACAAATATTTAAGTAGTTGACGTTAAATTAAGAAAATATATATGAGTAATCTTAACAACGCTGTGTACAATGTTTGGATTAGCAAATTTATAATGTTGTTTCTAAATTATTTTATGTAAGTTTATAAGTGTAGTTTGTTAATTATTTTTGTACCTTAACCAATAAAAAAAAAAAAAAAAAAAAAAAAAAAAAAAATCCGGCTGCATAATGTTGTACCCTATGTCACTTTCACTTTTAAGACGATTCAAATGACACCTTACATGTCGAAATACATCAAGCTGTTTAGGCTGTACGGCGAGCCAAAGAAACGTCATTCAATCAAACATACCCAAATACATACATAAATACTCACATATGTACATACACTCGAAAACATAGCCATCCTTCGTGCACAGTCGGGTAAAAAGAAGCCTATGTGTTACACCTACCGAATACCAAATTTCATCAAATTCCGTCATCCGGTTGAGCGTGAAGAAGCAATAGAAAACCGCACAAACATACACACATACACACACGCACAAAACTTTCGCCTATAGAATTTAAGCGTTAATAAATCTAGGATGCTGCTGACCTTTTAAAAGAACTTTTCTAGTTTTCTTAGTTGTCTACGTCTTTGTGAGTTCCATGGTATCTCCGACGCTAGGAGACCTAGTTGGGAGCTGTTAGATATAATAAAATATTGAAGTCTGAGTAGGTAGATAGATCTATACCTACTTTAGAATTCTAGATTTAATTTCGTTACTTATGAAATTCGTACATAAATGTATTTACATTTATTTAAAATGTCGTTGAACGTTGAATAAAATTTATGAAAGCCCAATCCCTGTGCTCGTGTAAAATTCAGAGAATATTGTTGATAGGATTTTCCAATCGTCAAATTGATCTTACGTTCGTTGAACTGTTAATATTCTCTAACAAGTAGGTACATTTCTCTCATTGTCCAGAATATATGTGTGTATATCTAAATATATAAAACCTCGTACACACATTCCGTAATTCAAATTGTAAAGTAAGCGTGAACTGAAGTTCTTTGGGCATATCTCCAGAAGCGTGAACACGATTGAAAGGCTGGTAGTATAGGGCCCAGTAAAAGGCAAGCGAAGCCCTGGTCGGTCACCAACTCGTTGGACCGACTTTATTAAAAAAGCCACGCAGACCACCATGATGCAGTGTGCTCGCAATGCAGCCAACCGCCGGACATGGAGAGGCATTGCGAGAAGAGCATCAGCCCTGGGGAGGGACGAAGACAGCGGGGATTCTTGTACCATTTACACAACCACCACCACTGTGACTAGAGTGCACGACTAAGAAGATTCCGGGAGCAAACACGTAATGACGTCCCTCGTCGTCGTCATCAGTCTCTTTCAAACTTTTTGTAAATGCCTTATTTCGGTCTTGCTAAGCATCGATTGACGTCACTGCGTGTTGCCCACGTGACTTGAATGCTATACCTGCCGGAGTATAATACCACGTGAGAAACGATAATATTATGATGTCGGGACCTAAAAAAAACATAGTCCGCTTCGAAACAAATTGCGGCGAATTGTTAGCTCCTAAATAAACAAACAGTATTGACGCAACGCTAGTGTGATACGTACATATGTATAGTTGTCACGCACACTAGCATAATAAAATTGGCCTGACACTTTTCGTTCATAAACAGAACGAAACTCTCTTTATGCATATAAGTAGGTACTTACTCATTGACTAAAATTATAGTCTGAAAAATTACGATCGAAAGTTACGGTTACGGTGGACTCTACGGCTCTAGCTGGAAATAGATTAACAGATGTAGGTCATGGACATCGTAACCTAAATACTACAACTAACCCTGTTCGTCAACTTCACACTATGAACTTTCTATTATTGTCTGTGAGCATAATTACAATGAAACGTGACTGACGCTGACGTAGTACGTCAGCGTAACACTACTTCCAGTTTTCAACGTAGGTACTCGTTATTGTTTCTGTCCTTGTCACTCGCATTTGCATACCACTAAGAGCGATATATCTGTTGATATGTACATATATCAACAGATAAGTACCAATAAAAAATCAGTCAGTCATAAATGCGCGTGTTTTTCTGGGATATTGCCGTAAAGGTCCGGTCACACATCAATCTTACTTGCACAAATTTCAATTTGCACAAGCGAACATGTCCTAAAATGTGCTAAACGGTATACCGTACCAATGGCCTGAACAAAACGCTAATTTGCACAAATTGTTAACACATAAAAGACGCTGCTTGTAGCCGATCCGGGAGCTCGCTACATTGTTTCGCGCACTCAGCGAGCGTCAGCGTGCTAAGCGTCATTGCTTTAGCTTCGACAAAAATGCTTTCGTATGTCCGAATTCCGTCTGGATCCTGTCTTTTTTTTTTTTTTTTTTGTCGAGGCAGTGTTTGGAATTTTTTCAAGACAGAGGAGATTCAGATTTGTTTCTGAAAATCGCAGTCGTGTGGCCACCACACAAGTGCACCATGTTATTTGTGCCAACTTTTTCAATTCTTTGCGCATGTAAGTCACTGAGTGTAGCCGGGCCTTAATAAGACAGTCCGTAGACGTCGTAGCTCGTAGCGCGTAGGATGTCCTACGTTGATGTTTGCATTACAATATAAAGTGCCTATAGAAAGCTTAATATAATATGAAAAATAAGAAATCACATTGACAGTTAGTATAATTGAATTTCGAATTGTTGAGTAACTTGAGAGAAGGGACTTAATTACGCCAGGATGATATAATAATATGTTTCGTTTGTTCAACCCATCAAAAAGGCGTTATTGTAGTACCAGTACCACCAAAGTAACGGATGAAAATTCAACGCATATGAATGGATATTGTAAATCGCACTTTACAAAAACATACACTAACTAAAGCAAAATTATAAAATGTAAAAACCCCCGACACCGATTTCCATCAAACATAATAATAATAATAATAAACGGTGAACGGTCTCATAGCGAAGAGCCTCGACCAACATCTCAAGAGGCTCTCGTTAAACGGTTGGATCAAGGGCCAGCTACAAAAGGCAGTGATCCTAGACACGTGCCGTATTGTCAGGAGGTTCCTCACTCTGCAGCCCTAACCACCGGTAGCTTGAGCCTCGCCCCGCTGCTGGCGGCACCCTAGTTTTTAAGTTTTTTATAGTATTTGTTTTTTATATTCATTTATTGTAAAAAACTTAGAAATTAACAGCCTTAGAAATAAAGTTTTAAAACATGTGTATACACATTGTGTAACACAAAAGTTGAAAAATAAAAATATTTTTGACTTAAACGTTGTGTACAGTTCGTGTACAGATGTAACAAAATCAAAGGAAAATAAACACTCGTTCCACGGCCGGGTACCCTTGTTTAGCGGGCGTGTACGGAGTCAAGATGGCGGATTTTACTCTAACAGCTGATCTAGACTCTGTAACTATCATGGAATCTGTGTCATTTGTTTCTATAATGTCAAAATAAAAACGTCATAATGCTACTGTGACATTATACACATTGTAGTGTTGGTAGATTGACATTTGACTGTTCCGTTCAGAAATTTGTTGTTAGTCTCCTACTCTAACCAGAAGAAAATGTTTTCCTCTAAAATAGTTTTTATCAACGAATTTTGGACATGAGATTCAAAAAACAACAAAGTTTGATTAATCTTCCTTTACTAAAACGTAAATTGTATGTGCAATATCAATAATTAGTGAGCTTTCTTAAAAAATATTATTAAAAACTATTCGGACGAAAAATTTTCTGAACGAATTTACCAAAAGTTGCCAGGCGAAAAAGAAAAAAGTGTTAAGCATGTGTGTAAATACCCAATGCCGATTCACACTTTATTGCTCAAACAATAGTTACACGTTTGTGTAGCGCTATTCACTTGCTACTCAATGTCTAACTGAGCATTGGTTTAGCAGATGTTTATGAATTTTTTTATTTCTAAGGCCGTAAGAAGACAAATAAATATCTTGGAATAATAATAATATAATAATAATATTCAGGACACTTGAACACACGGTCGTCTGACCCCAAACTAAGCAAAGCTTGTGCTATGGCAGCCAGAGACTGATATACATACTCGTACATATATAATTTCAAATACATACTTAAATAGATAATTAACACCCAGACATAGAACAAACACAAATGTTCATCACATGAATGTTTGCCCTAGGTGGGAATCGAACCCACGCCCCCTAGCTCAGAAGGCAGGGTCACTACCAACTGAGCCACCGAGGCAGTCAACAAAGCTAAAAACACTTCTGACTAATTCACCTTTCAAACATAAAATGAAAATCGGTTCATCTGTTCGGGAGCTACGATGCCACAGACACAGACACTCACACACACACTAACTTATAACACCCCGTCGTTTATGCGTCGAGGGTTACAAACAGTGTTTTTGTAAGTCGATTTTGCGAAGACGTGTCCAGTTGCCTGATGCATTTATAGATAATTAGCTGCGCCCAGCGGTTTCAACCGCGGTTAAAAAGTATCCTATGTGCCAAATGCCATCCAGATCTATTCAGCCGTTCTGGCGTGAAAGAGTAACAAACATCCATCCATCCATCCATCCATCCATCCATCCATACATACATACAAACTTTCGCGTTTATAATATTAGTAGGATAGGATCTAGCTGCGCTCCGCGGTTCTACCCACGGTTAATAAGTAGCCTATGTTTTTATCCATGGTATACACTACCTCCGTACTAAGTTTCATTAAAATCCGTCCTTCCGGTTGAGTGTGATGAATCGATGATATAACAAACACACACAAACTTTCACATTTATACTCCATAATAATACTAATATTAAAAAATTAAAGTAACTCTCACTCTGTCTGTTTGTTGACTTTTCACGACTAAACAGATCTTGATGAATTTAATAATTAGTTACAGTATATCACGAGGAAGGTTTTAAAAATTATTTTCTGAATAAACGGGAACAAAGTCATTGGTAACAGCTAGTTTAAAATATAATATAGGAAGTAAGATAAGCTGATAAGTAACATAAATTTGCTTCGATTCGCGGCTCACGCGTGCTAAAGCTCTCACTTGCTAGGCCGGTTCCAAAAAATTGCCCCGATCGTTCCTATTGGTCAAAAAGTTTTTAACAACCAATAGGAAAATTTTGCGGGCATTCGTAGCAATAGTTTGGAGCCGGCTTTAGACCTATGGCCTGGGGAGGGTTAGCATATTGTTAATCGCCATTGCCTTGTAACAGGACCGTGGCGGAGGCTCTGAAGCGCGGCGAGCGAGTGCAGGCCGAGAGCTTTGACTGTGTGACCATCTACTTCAGCGACATCGTTGGCTTCACCAGACTGGCTGCCACTAATACGCCCATGCAGGTGATTTTGTCTTTTTACCAACCTATCTCTTTTTAGCGATAATAGCCTAGTTGGAGAATGCCCGCCTCACAAGCCAGAGGGAGCGGGTTCAAACCCAGCCGACGGCACGCATCAATTCGTTCGTTGAGTGAATATACATAATATAATATGTGCGTGATTGTATGTCATCTACTACATGACTGCAGCCCGGTGTGTGGCGACAGGCTTGTCGCCTGGCACATTTTAGACTGAATATCGTTCGGCGAAGTGTGGGTGCTGTATTAATAATAATAATAATACATTTATTTCCAAAAAATACAGCACAAGCAAATTAGGCTACGAAACTGCATAGCATCTTTTACTATCTTTCACACGTAATAGGCCCGGCCCTACTGAAACGCTAAATTACTAAATTTAAACAAGCTATAAACATATACCTGTCTCTGTTATTGTTACGTATTAGACAAGGACAACAATACTTTTAGCTAGATTAGATTTAGTAATTTAACGTAGTAAGTAAATAGGGCCCATACACACTTGAAGCACAGACAATGACATTGCCGCAGTCGACACCCTGAGACATCGGATAATGAGCTCTGCTGGTATTTCCCCTGATTTACTAATTAATACAAGTTCTGAGAATAAAACCCTTCATGCGTGACACGGAATAGCGGAATGTTAATTAGTGGATGTGGAAGAGGAACTTGTTATTTGATTCCTCGTAGAAACATAACTGATATATCTACAGAAGCGGGTTAAAGAAAGGGGGAGGGGAGGTGCTAAGGCGCTCAAGCCTCCCTCCAATTACCTCTCCATCCTAAGGTTGCCTGGAAGCGATCGCTCTTAGTGATAAGGTCGCCAGTTGTTACACTACAGTTTAAGTTTTTGCTGTTCTTTTGTTTTGTTATTTCTGGTGTGAACAATAAAGTGTTTTATCTATCTATCTGTCAATTTATATGTTCCACACTAGTCCAAAATATCGATTTTTTTAGTGTTGGCCGTGATAAAGTCTACCCTCACTTTTGTCAAGGTCCTCCCAAACCAAAATCCTGGATCCGTCCCTGCAGATAAAAGCAAGTTCAAGGCCATCCAACCCTTGCGCCTTGGCTCTATAATTTGGTTTGTCTGTACTGTTTGTACATGTCGCAGCTAATTACCTTAATTAGCCGTTCAATTGACTGCCTAGCCTTTTACTAAACGGTGCCGTTCAACTAGCTTCCTAATGTAATTCAGCCATTCAATCAAACTGCTATTCGGAAGGTCATGGATCGACAACGCTGACTACTTGTCTAGCCCAGTCATCTAAGTACCGAAAACGTAAAAAAAAAAACAAACTACGTAAGCTAAGGCTTCATTTCGCTTCCGCCTTAGCCTTCTAACCTAACCAATTGAAGTCGGATTTGCTTTGATAAAGGATTCGGGCAAGAGAGGTTGGTTATTTAAAATCATGACTATTAGAATTGTGGTTCGTTTCATGGATTTTCAGTTTCTTTTTTCATAATTAATTCAAAATACATTTCTTTGGTCACAAATAATATTTTTGTGAAATAATCACCCTATTGTATGAATGGCCTGAGCATCAGCCAGCCCGTTTATTAAATGTTGTATTAGACGCTACGTCGTCTAATTCAGGAAGCTAGTTGAATGGCGCCTTTTAGTAAAATGGCTAGGCTGTTTATTGAACGGCTGATTAAGCAAGTTGGCTGCGACATACACAATGAAGGTTCCCACTACACGGAATAGACACTATAGAAACCCCTCGTCATTCAATTTGTAAAGTTAAGCACAAACAACATTAACTTTGAAGGTGGCTAATTAAGGGAACTAAAACTTTCTTCGAGGTGCTGGTAGTTTTGTTAGGGAAAACACGACGCTGGCTCCATTGTACAAGTGTACAGGTGAGTTGGCCGACCTTTGTGGTTGCAGTGTAGTCCTGTAGGTAGTTCGATAATGATCTAGTAACTTCGACGTCGTTAGCAGTTTATATAGAAACTGAGGCAACTTGCTGAATGTTATGTTTTCAAAGGACGCATATACAAATAACAAATAATCTTAGCTTTGTAATATGTATACCTACCTATCTAAAACAGATAACATCACAAACCGAGTAGGTACCTATGTAGAGTCGACTGGGGCAAATGCGTCTATGGGCAAGTGGTTGTCAGTAATCTTTTAAGAATTACTGACAAACCCTTCACAAATTATGCACCACCAAGGGCTTGTCAGTAATTCTCGAAAGACGCAATTGCCCTACAAACGCATTTGACTCAGTTGACCCTACCTACTTACTTGTACCTCTGTATAAATACTATTCCTAGTTATACATATCAACATCCATATTATACGAATATCAGTCTCTGGCTGCCATAATACAAGCTTTTGCTTAATTTGGGGGTCAGACGACCGCGTGTTCAAAATTGTCCTGAATATTTATTTATTCATGCAGCACCTACCTATAACTATGTTTCTATTTTCTTAAAACTTCGATTCGATACGTTATTCTTTGATATGAAATGGGTAATCGGAATGGTTATGAAAACTGGTTTAATCGTTATTGTTAGTATATTTTCTTTTTAACCAACTTCTAAAATGAGGAGGTTCTCAATTCGGTTGTTTTTTCTTTTCTAATGTTTGTTAACGCATGATTTCGGTTTCTTCTAGGCAAGCGTGCTCCATTGTAGGCCGCATCACTGCTTATCATCAGGCATGTTGGCGGCCAAACGCAAGCCTATATTAAGCAATTAACAACAAAAAAAAAAGTTATTTATGAACTGGTTTTGAATTTTTTTTTAATGCAAGGGTATGCTTACTTTTTGTCCCAATTTTTTTGTTTTGAAATATTTTATAATTATGTAATGCTCACATGCTTATTTTTATTTGCAGGTCGTGGAAATGCTAAATGATCTCTATACATGCTGTGACGCTATCATTTCTTACTACAACGTATATAAGGTGAGTTTGACATAATAAGGTTAAATATCCTGGTATAGGCTGTAATAGAGTCCATCTAAAAGCGAGATTCAGGGACCGCACTTCGACTTTACTTAAATGGAAAGTCAGATTCAGATTTATTTATTGCTTCTTCCGTAGCTTAGTTCTTCTTTGCAGGCGAGATTCTTGGACTTTTTATCTTGGCGAGATTCATAGACCGCACTTCGACTTAAATGTGATAGAAAGTACAAGATTTTCGCTCAGAAAGTAGATCTTTTCATCAAAGTAAAGTCGAAGTACAGTCTCTGAATGTAAGTCTGTCTCTAAGGGCGAGATTCACATACCGCACTTCGACTTTAATGGAAAGTTCTACTTTCCTGGCGAGATTCTTGAACTTTGAATCATAGTAAAGTCGAAGTGCGACCTGTGAACCTCGCCCTAACTTAGTCCACCGCTACGATTGATTGCCCCTGTATTCACAAATATATGACTTATGTAAGTAAATGCTAAGTGCGACCTTTCTCAGTACTTTCACATGACAGCTGCCATACATTTTTAATCGACTTCAGTCAGGAGACGGTTCTCAATCGTTGGAATCTTTTTTTCGATGTACGTTCCCCGATTACTCGAAGAAATCTGAACAGATTTGGGTTTTTTTGTTCCAAAGAGTGTACTTTCCAGGAGGTCCCATTTAAATTTTATTGAAACTGGTCGGGAGGTTTTTTTACAACATCCAATTCGGATGACGGGTACTCGGTTTTTATACTCGACTGCGCAAGAAGGAGGGTTATGTTTTTCGAGAGTATGTGTGTTAGTGTGTATGTATGTATGTAATTATGTAGGTATGTATGTATGTATGTATGTGGGTATGACATTTCTTAGGCACGACCTATAGCCTAAACAGCTTGATGAATTTCACATTTAAGGTGTCATTTGAATCGTCTTGTGAAGAGATCGCTTTTAGTGATAAGGCCGCCAGTTGTTACACTATTTAATAAGTTTTATAATTATTTTTCTCTTGTTGTTTGTTATCTGTGGTGTGAACAATAAAGAGTTTATCTATCTATCTTGTGAATGGAAGTGACATTGGCTACAATATTTTGCAGCCGGGTATTCCGGTATTCTTTTAATAATATTACTCGTTATATTAAATTTTTATCTGTATACCCTGTGCGTTCGTGCACTCATAGTAACATTTGTATCCACGCTCTACTCTTGGTTACCCTCAGTGACCGGTACAAGGTTGTCATTTAAAATTCCTGACAAATTCCAATGTTCTCTTATTCCCAGCAAAATTCCCTTCAGTCCCTTCAGTCAGAAAAATTCCTGTCATTCCGTACCAATGTGAACTACCCCTCTATACGCTCATATTTATTGTGTAAGGTCACGATTTCACCTACTTCTCACATCTCAATTGACCCTTGATCATTTCGATTCAATTGGTAGGTATTGTAGATTCTGACGCACACTATACAATCAATTTTATACCCTCATTGAATAGATAGAGGACACACAGTTCCAATTGTCTGGGCTAACAATATCTATTCCACTATATATTTATAAAGGTATTTTCCTGTAGTTGAAGATTTTCTAAGAAGTATATTCATGTCTAGACGGACGGTTATAATTATGCATAACAAGATAGACTTTTATGAATAAAAATTAATGGTTATGGTTTGAGTTCCAATTGTTAGGGTCACTTCAGACGCTCGTGTTATCTTTTTATCTCGGACTTAACTCTGAGTTTTGATCAACAGAGGTTAAACAGTACAATTAATTATGACGTGTTTAACCTAATCGTCTTGCTAAATTTAATTATCTAGTTTTCATCGCGAATAAGCCTGCGTTTGACCACCAAGGTAAGGTGGTAAGCGACGGTTTGATCGAAGATGAAGCTCGCACAGACTTAGAAGATGAAGATATTTATTCACTCTGGCCTTGAATAGGCCCAGAATATAGTTTGCAGGAAACAAGGAAGCCGGCAGGTTGTAACAATCCTTGGTACGGGTTAGAAACGTAGAACGGAAGCGTTTGGTTTGAGTTAGAAGTTACCCTTAAGTTAACACAATATTAGAGTGACATTTATAACATTTTAACTACGTTAATAAACCCTGCTTTGAATTTAACTTCGATCTTCTGTAAGTTGGCCGAGTAGTATTTACTCGTATATACTTACTTATTAGGTCCTAAATAATGCTTCACTTGGTTATGTCTTTATTTCGCGTGTGACACTCCTCTTTTATTAGTAAGTAGGTACCTATTTACTTCCGAATTTAAGTCCTTCCATAACAATATACTCACGGTTATGGTTGTGAAAACGACACTGAGAGAAATACTCGTAACTATACTCCCATTTGCTTCGGTTTTTAACATCAACCAAAATGTTAGAAGACCCTATCTTTGTAGTACCTATGTCTGTAAAGTTGTTATGGTTGAGTTCCTTTATTGTCTGTTGCTAACCAGTAATCGTGGTCTTGCACGCGTATTCTATCGCCGGTAACTAAGTATAGTTAGTCGTTTTTAGGGCCACTTTGGATATGACCGGAATCATCATAGCATTTCTTTATGACAGTTGGATCACCTTAGAATAATACTTACGGAAACCGCGAAACTCGAACTCGCGAACACGCGAAATGTAAGCCGTAAATTTGATGCCAGAAACGGAACGTTTGGGAATATTCTAACTTTTAAATCAATTTATGGAACAGATTTTACCAATCAACCAATTATCCAACTTTTAGGGAGGAAACATTTTAACTAACCACATTATGTTTGTGTCTGTGTGCGTGATAACCAAATCGGGGAAGGGTCGCCCCTCAAGGCAGAGGGAGCTGGTTCGGACCCAGTCGAAGGCACGCATCAATTTTGTCATTTGAACCAGTACGTACCTGGAGCCCGGCGTATGGGGACAGGCTCGCCCCCTGTCACATTTGGAACTAAATATCGTCCGGCAAGGTGTGGATGTCCTCTGCAAGCACCTGACAGCGAATTTGTAGCTTACGATTTGAGCAGGCGTTGTTTAGAAACCTACCTACTATAGGTGATTATTAAAATTTTAAGTTGGCTATCATTAAGTAGAACAATAGAGAGGTTTTCTTTTTTTTAAAAACAGGTGGAGACGATCGGAGACGCCTACATGGTGGTAGGAGGGCTACCCGAGAGGTGCTCAAGACATGCCGCTGAGGTCGCCTCCATGGCTCTGCATGTGCTGGATGCTGTGCCCAAGATTCAGACCGCTACGCTGAACATAAGGATAGGTAAGTTTTCTTTACCTATTTATGGGTATAGGTACTTGAGAAGCGTGCAACCGGAATACGTCAAATCAAATCTCTTTATTCAAATTGGTATCGAAGATGCACGGAACGTCAAAGTTATAAAAATGACTATCACCTTTTTCGGAAAAAGAGGCACTAGCAATAAAACAGGGATGTAACTAAAGGTACCATTCCGCGCCTGATCGGAGATGGCAGCAGCAGACAACGACACTTCTGGTTTGTTTAAGAGATGCGTTCAGCAGCGACCGTCATGAAGCTAGCTGCATCTGCCGCTCCGCTGGCTTCTAAAGCCGGCATATTTTTTTCAAAAATTCGTTTCGTTTATTATTGGCCTACAACTACAAACATCATAAAGGTTCATATTTCTCTTATGTACTAATAGCTACTTGGCGGGTGTCGTATAGCTATATAATAATCAGGGAGTGGGCGGGCTGGTGTCCTATTCTTACGTGTGAAATAATATTTTCTGATCATCGTCTCTCTCTCTCTCTCTCTCTCTCTCTAAAAGTCGTAAGAGTAAGAGTGACCAAGAAAACATCTCACGCGTCAGAATAGAAGGAATGGGGACCAACTGTTCAGATCGCGCTGGAAAAAAGTAAATCTGAAATTTCCATACAAACGCGCTTATAAAATTTCTTGAAAACCATTTGTCAGATTATGATGAAATTTAGCCTGTACAATTGTAACAATATCTCCGCCCCTATGTTCTTGTTTCTTTTTAAACGTTCTCATGCTTCCCATGTCGCTGCGAAGAGAGGTGGCTGATCTTACTTTCTTCCATAATCTCGTTGGCAACAGGTTAGACTGCAGCGACCTTCTGTCGAAAATTAATTTTCAAGTCCCGACTCGTGCTCTTACCAGGAGAAAGTACCTTATGCTCCGTGCAGAACAGTGCGTGACCAACTATAGACATAATTCATATTTTATCCGTATATGTTACAATTTTAATGTTAACTATTCCGAGAACACTGACTTATTTAATACGAGACAAAATTATTTTAAAAATTATATATTTTCCAAATATTTTGTGCAATAAATATTTGTTCTAAACTTTTTATAATTGTTTCTATTATTTTTTTATTTTATAAATTGATATGGTACAGCTCTTTGTTACAGACCTTTACTTAGGGTTTTATGTAGGTTTTTCTACTATTTATGTTTGTATCTAGTTTATTTCCATTCTTGTTATTTCGATATTTATGTAACACTTTCTTTCAATTTATTTATCTTACTTATTAGTGAAAACTATCTAGGCTTATTTGTTTTATTTCATTGTGTACTTTGTTTATTGTTAACAGCTGTTTGTTTTCCTAACAATAAATAAATAAATAAAATAGAGCTATGAAAAATATCCGCATTTGTAAGGGGTCACTTTTGACCGATTTATTCAATAGATAGATTAAGCAAATCAAAAATCCCTTTACATAGGGAGGCTGTCTACATCATTAGCTTTTAAATGAATCCATAACACAAAGGACATTCTTATTTATTTAAGAAAGATTAGAGAAGTGCAAAAGTCATAAAAAAAAATTGCACTTTGTCACTCTGTAGGTAACTTTAAAGGCTCGTCAGTATCTTTACTTGCTCTCTTCGCTCGTCATCTTCTTCTAGGCGAAATGGCTATGGAAAACCTTAAGCCAATGCGAAGTTAGTCTAAAGTGGTCGCCGGACTCTTAAAGAAGTATACTACTAACCTTCATTAGTACAGACACAAATATTATAATGTTCTCTTTTAATTATGAAACGCTTGGTGAGATGCTCCAATTAAATTACAATTTACCCTAATTAGGCTAATAACTTATTAAGTTCTAACTCGAATTTCTAGGGACACAATGTTCTCATTTAGATATACATATGTAATATAATATTATGATAGATATTATATCATACGCGAATGTATCCAACAGCACACGTGCCTATTTTATTATTTGATAAGAATTGTTCAAGATTTCTACTATGTAGGTAGCAACATTGTGCTACCACATTAATTAACTTGACGTCGACTTCACTTAAAGCGAACCATTGAAATGTGACCTCTATGCCACTTATAGGTACAACCGACAGCGGTAATTGAAGCAATATTTCAAATCTGTATTTTAGACTCTCCAACCCAAGACATAAAATTCAATTCAAATCACACTAATCAAATTACATCACATGAATGTATATTACAGAGACAAAAATTGAGTGTATGTGTTTAAGTGTGTATGTTAGTAACTTCTTCATGCTCAAACGGCTGGACCAATTTTAATGAAATTGGGTATGGAGGTAGCTGACATCCTAGATTAACGCATCGGCTACTTTTCAACTGCAGGTAAAACTGCGGGGAGCATCAATTAGTTCAATGTAAATTAAATTCATACGGACAAACAAATACATAGCATAAAACAGTCGCTTTACGCGTCTGTCTGTATATTCTGTCTGTCTGTCTGTCTTGTAAATCCGCTAACTCCTCAACGCTTATGCTAACCACGCACCGATTTTTTATGCGGTTTCCCTATTAGTTACATAATTTTTACGGAAGGTTTAATAGTAGATAGTTGCCATGAGAATCCGGGCGGGTCGCTAGTATTGTTATAAAATTTATTTCCAAAACACATATATTTATGAAAGAAAATAACACACTTTTCGTTTGAAATAAAATCTACCTATTTAGTTAATAATTATGCGGCTGCGTCACGCACGAGTGCACGCGGCGAGTGCGCGCGCGCACTCGCCTTGATAAAGACCACCGAATGCGGTTGAAACTATGGTCGGCTATAATCGACTTAATCGTACGTGAGTAATTCCCGTCTCATAAAATCATAATGTGTGAAAACCACGTCAGTTTCTATAAAGTATGTTCTAAAGTTTTCGGTAGCTTTTAACAATTGTTTTTTTTTTAACTTTGACTCCAGAAATTTAACTATTGAATAAGAAATTCGTTACGCCGTCGGTGCCGTACAAGTTTTTTTTCTATTTTTGACGCATAGACGGTTAAAATATTAATTCTGGCCATCAATTTGATAGCATGGAAATACCCATGTTAAATGCGACATTATTAGTACGCAGATTGTTTAGAATGACCTGCGTCATCGCGCCGGCATAATATTCGGCTCCGTTATCAGCCGACCTTAGCAGTCTAATTTCCCTTCCCCAAGGCTGCTGGGCATTTCACAAACATTGGTTCATGGCTCGTTTACATAAGATCACTGAAAACTAGGAGAACTAACTGAGTTAGGAGAAAACTAGCCCACGGTTTTGTCCCTAATTAAACTAAAGCCGTGTATGCACGTACGGACATAAGTATTTGTTGCGTTACATGATACATAATAGTACTATGATGATATCCAACAACTTCGTTTGCATGTGCGTGTCACTAACAAATAAATAAATAGTTGCACACACGGTCGTCTGAGCCCAAACTAAGCAAAGCTTGTACTATGGTGGCCAGAGACTGATTTTTACATACATGTATTTTTAAATACACACTTAAATAGTTATTTAACACCCAGACAGAACAAACAAAAATTTTAATCACATAAATGTTTGGTCTAGGTGGGAATCGAACCCACGCCCACAGGCTCAGGAGGCAGACATCAAACACTGTGTTATGGATCGATATGGATGTACCTAGCTTTTACGAGAAGAGCACATTGGCGGTTACGGGCGAACTTGAGTAGAACTATGTTCGTGTACACCTGTGGTGTACACCTTTCTAATATGCCGTACCATTTGAACCAAATGTTCATGTCTGATGTTCGTGCTCGCGATTTTCGTGTTTGCACGTGCGTACCCGGCTTCACAGCATGTACAAATGATAGGTACCTATTCTATCTGTTTTATTTTTATTTTGTAACTAGCTGCGCCCCACGGTTCCACCCGCGTTCCCACAGGAACCGTGAATGTTTTCGAGATAAAAAGTACTCCATGTCCTTTTCCGTACCCCCGTCAACGTGTACGCAAAATTTCACAATGATCGGTTGAGTTGTTGAGGCATGAAAGAGTTACAAACAAACAAATAAACAAACGAACAAACTCACTTTCGCATTTATAATATTAATTAGGATTAGGAAGCACATCAAGGGTGCGACGGACATTGAAACTGATGTTGATTTGACAATTTGTATGGAAATTACCGATTTTGTCAATTTGAAACGTCAGTCTAAATGTCTAAATGTCCGTTTGAAAGAAATTCAAATTTGCACTTTTTACAAGTTAGGTATTATTTTAGTATTAGAAAGAGAAGAATAGTATTAAGAGTCCCAAATGCGACAGGTTTGCCGCCTCTCACATTTGGGACTGAATAAGTGTGAGTGTTGTATTACACCTCTGACCTCTGTCAAACCTTTTACGGTAAAAGTAGTGACGAGGTGTCACTTATAAAAAAAATTTGCTTCGGATAGCAAGCGCGCGCTGGCCACTGGTAGCAAATAGTGCTCAGTGTGAAGAGAGCCTCAAGTGAGATGCGGAAACTCAGTGATGCTCAGTGAGGCCAGCGACATTGAACTAAGTAAATTGGTTAGTAGAATTAGCCACCTGGGAAATCGCGGTCACCTTTAATTAAACTTATAATAGAACAGGACCTGCACGTACAATTGAGGCAAATATAATTGCGTATGAGGACTACCTATTTTTAATCGACTTAAAAAAGGAGGAGGTTTTCGATTCTGCTCCCCGATTCTTGTAACCAATTGTTTTTAAATTGTTAATGAATTGCTTCAAACTGACACTTTTTGTATGCTAGAAATGTCAGAAGTAGACAACTATTAACAATTTAAAAACAATTGCTTAGTTAGTAGAAGCCGAGGGCTGAATTCAGAACCTTCTTCTTTCAGTCGTTAAAATAGGCAGTCCTAATCGCAATTAATTTTGCTTGTAGTATTTTATGTTTATTATGCAAAACTCCTTTCAAAAATTTCCCAAATATTTATTTATTTATAAACCTTGAATTTTTTTAAACTAGGGTATTAAGTAGGTATCAACATACCTACTTTTCCACTTACAGATTGGTTTCCCTTTTTTTAATCTAGCTCTTTATTTATGCGACGAATGACGAGGTCGCTCGCCTTGTGGTAAGCGTTATGTTTGCCAATAGTAGTTCTGATGATTTGTATTTTTTTTAGGATTATAAATATACTTATACAGGGTTATAGGTAACTCACCAAAAACCTCTTAAGAGTTCATTGTACTCATTAATATATATAACCCTGTATAAAAAAACGACCTAGGTATTTGGGACATTTTTGCATTTTTTTTACAATTTTTTGTAAATCTTTCTCATATCTTACTAAGTACCTACTTGTTTGTCATGACTTGATCATATACTGGCTCAAACGTCACAGGTCGTCAGTTGCCGTCGGCCCTACGGTTAATTCATTAATGTAACAAACAAAGTTGAAGTTCAAAGTTGAGCTAACCAACAAGTATTAGGTACGATCAATTTTGTAAATTCTTCGTTTGTATGGATTACAGAAATATTTCGAAAATCGTTTTCTGATTCTCTTGAAAAGAATTTCAAGTTATGCCATTGCCAAATTATTAAAGTCGTGTCAATTAATGAAATATTTGCCATTGTCTTTAAAAATAAATTGCAAAATTGGTGTTGTTAGTTTGTTTTTGGTTTTCGTCATAAGTTGATGTTTTTTATGTTGGTAGAAGTAAAATAACTCCGAAAAATGTTTTAGACGATGTTATTATGTACACGCAATACTAGCCAGGGTCGGACTGGAGGTATAGTCAGGGTGGCATTTGCCAGTCGGGCCCCAGCCAGCGCGGGCCCTCCACGGACTTGGCTTCCGGGTCTCGCCGCCGTAGGTTGGGGGTTACACCGCGTCTCGGGCTCCTGGCTTGTGGGGGGAGCCACCCGAGCCATTCCAGCATTCCTACTTCAAAAACTGGCCTACCTCTCCGTTCTGAGTTTCATGCCTTTTACGTTAATTAAATAAGCACCGAGTACTGGGTACTATACCCACTGATATTCATTTACACCCCTCAGACGGTCGTCGCAGAAGATAAACAGCAGCCCTAACTCAGGACGCCCGACAATAATTACGAGTAGAAATTACCATTTCAAATCTGTCTAATGTAAAAGGACACCTTGAAACAAGTGTAATTTAAAAAAAAAAAAACCCCGGCACCGGTGCTTATCAAACATAGCTCCCACACTCCCGACTAATTCACCTTTCAAACAAAAAAATAAATAGAAATCGGTTCATCCGTTCGGGAGCTACGATGCCAAACACACACACACACATACCCGCGTACACAGAGAGAGACACGTCAAACTTATAACACCCCGTCGTTTTTGCGGCGGGGGTTAAAAAGAAGAAGTAGAAAAAATATTATTTTTTACTAGCAAATGTTAGCAAAATTAGACTTCCGGGAAATTGCCATTCATAATATTTATTGATGCTATATTTTATAAAAAAAATACGTTTTACATGAAAATGTTCCGGTGCGTCCAACGGCTAAGAATAACGGGCCGTAAGACGAAATTAGTAGTTTCAAAATGTTTTTTTTTCAACCCCGTTTAGCTTTTATAGAGCGAGTTGCGGTTGCGGTTTTAATACCGGTACGGCAAAATTCTGAAATGGTTTGGCTCGCGACTGCGGCTGGACAGCTGCAAGTTTTGCCATCCTTACTCAGCTTTGTATTCGTACTTCTCGGACACTACTAATTGCGCCATGCTCCGGTTTTTCTGCTGACATGATGGGGTTTGACACAAGTTCAAACGATGCAAAAATATATATATACTCGTTAGGGTGTCCCTTATATGGCAAAAAAAAATTTTTTTTAGAATTTCGAAACGCATACCCTCCAATTTTTTTATAAATGCTAAAATGTACTTAAATATGAAATTTCATATCTGTAGCATGATTGCAACCCGTGCCGACCGAGCTCTAAAGTTTAATAAAAAATGGTGTTTTGGTCAGACATTTTGGTTTGATCCAAAACTAATTAAAATGCAACAAATGAAGTAAATATGAGTAAAACTAAAAAAATATCAATACAAACATTTATTCAAATACAAATTATGATAATAATGAATTAGGGTAACTTCTCTTTAGTGTAGTTTTTTTACAGTCTGGATACAGATTTCTATGTTCCTGAACACAACGCAACAAAAACTGTTTTTGCTCTTCTTCAGCCGTGATAAGACCATTAAAATCTTGCATTAATTTAACAGCTCTTTCAGCAGTGTCATTTACGACCTTCAAACGACTTAATCGTTTTCTAGCTTCCAAAAAAGCAGGATTGTCACCCCACGAAGATACGTCTTCCCGAAGAAAACTGTCGTCGATCTGTAGTCGAGATAGAAATCGTTTGCTTCTTTGAGTCACAAAATCATCCAGCGTCATATCTGAAATGAAGAAAAAACCATTAAAATAAGCAAAAACTAAACCACAAAACTTTGAAAAAGAAACAAGAAAATATTAAGTACTTACCAAACAAATTTTGCGTAATTTCTTCCTTCGATGGGACATAGCGTTTAGAGGAATCTGAACTTTCGTCTCTGTTTAAATTATTAATCATTTTTGTCTTGGTTTTGGTATCAACTTCTTCATCAAAGAGTGATAACATGACTGTTTCTTCACACAAATACCATAAATGATGAATAAACTTGCTTATGGATGCCTTGGAACTTGTCGCGTCTACTTTTTCATATTCTTTTAAAGCTTTCAAAAAGGACAAGTCTTGGTTAGGTGCTTTAACTGCCATTGTACATTCGAGCCAAGGTTTGGTATACAAGGTGACGATAAATAAACAAACATCTTGTAGAGCATTTTTGTCCTTTGCAGTAATTTTAAGTTGCGATTGAAGCAAACATATTTTTATAGAATAGATTGCTCTCGCCATCCATCGCGCTTGATGCAAAGCTCCGGGGGGCCTGAGTTTTAGTTTATTCTCTGTGTCTCCTCCTAAGAACACAACGCATAGTTCAACCAATTCGCGGTAATCGTCTCTAACAAAAGATTTTTCCAGTTCAGTCTTATAAAAAGTTAACAAAGATGTAATGTTTGTCTTAGCAATATGTGCTTTAACGAAATTTAGAGGTGACTCAATGTTATCAGTGTTAATATTTTTCCAATTATCTCTTAACTTTTTGAAAATTGGAATATCTGGGCTACTTGTAATATGTTTTACCTTGGTTTCAAAAACAGCTTTAAGGACCAACTCATAAACATGATGACGACAAGCAAAAAGCAGCAATTCCCTTTCTAAAGTCTGCTCCAAAATAGCACAAGCTCCATTGAAACGGCCAGTATTGGAAGCTGTTGTATCGCAGCACATTATCTGTACTTTGTCATGGAGGGTCCAGTCAAAGAGAGCAGTTGAAATGGCTTTAGCTTGATGTTTTCCAGAAGAACTCTCTAATTTCGGTACTGCAAGAAGCTGTTCTCTATCGTCAAATGAAGCAATAATTGGCAAGCGTTCTTCTTTTGAACTTCGTACATCCAATCCAGGTAATAGTTTTCCATCCCAATGAACTGTGACTACGTCAGGCAAATTATTCTGGAAGTCAGTTTTTATTGCTTCTGCCCTGGATTTTCTCGCTTGAGTACGAACTCGCTGAATCGAGGATTTGTTTATAGGGAAATCATCGCTGTTCAGACCAAGCGCTTCTACAACCGCATGGAGAATGTAAACTGAGTCCCTTATGCTTAATTGGCATCGATCTAAAGCTGCTACCAGTTTAGGAGTTATTAAACTTTTCGTGCCTCTTTTAAAACTTTTTTCAGGGCAAGGAATCTGAGTACTAAGTTCAGAGTTCGAAATCTGTTCCTCATCCGAATTCTCAAGACATTCCAAGTTATCTATCGAAGAAGTAGATGCAACAGCCAATAACTCTTTTTGTTTTACCTTTCTTTCCTCTTCTTCCAATCGTCTTTGCCTAACTCGTTCTTCTTTCTCCGCCAATTTTTTGTCGATTCCACCTAAGCATCCCGGTCGACCTGGCTCTCTCTGTTTCCTTAAGAAATCTTTGTCTTCCTCTATCTTCATTCTGTCAAAGGCATCTGCATGTGCAATATCAAATAAGTTATCAAGGTCTTTTACAAAATTATTTTCACGATTCTTGAAAGTCAACTGAGTTTTCTTACAGTTTTTTTGCAGCTCCCTCCAAACATGATATAAATCAACAAGTTTCTTCACGCAGTTAGGGATTGCCTTCGTAGGAATTCTGGCTTTTTCCCAAAATATAATGCACTCTCTTATAACAAGATTCGCACTTTCACTAACAGTCAGCTTGACTTCACGAATATTGTAAAATAAAACGGTGAGAACTTGTCGATGAGATGGTAATTTTGCACCATTTATCTGGTGGCTTGGCAGTCCGATAAGGAAAATATTTTGTTTATCACGTCGTAATTCCACAGACATTTTCACAAAATAAACAACAACGCACTAAAAATGTTAGAAATCACTTATGAAATGACAATTGAAACTCGCAGTAACAGGTCGCCGCGCTGCTCCCGCGCAACTTGTATGGACAAGTTAAAAACTCAAGTCGGCACGGGTTATCGTTCATTAATCGGGCTAATATTTATTTCTAGACTATATTAGGTCCATACGAAACTTTTTAGAAGGTATGCGTAAAAATATATTGAAGTTGAATTTCAAGGGACACCCTAATACTCGTATATACGCGACGACTTGTAAGCATCCTCCGTTTCGTCAGTTAATTTAAAAAAACCTTGCGGCGTCGCACCGCAACAAATATGTAGCAAATCACAGATTTTAACCGCATGCAGTTGAACAATCGTAGTGCGGGCTGTGTTGTATTAACCACTGTGGTTAATACAACATAGGTTTTTGCGGAAGCAAACCGCACCGGTTATTGCCGCGCAGTTACGCTCTTACGCTAACACACATATTATTGTATTTCTTAAGTCCATGAAACAGTAGTGTGTCCTTGTAAGTAAAACCTACACCTACTTAGAGATAAATTGATATTTCTGAGTTTTTTTTAGGCTTTGGCAGAGTCTGGTGACCACTTTAAACTAACATTGCATCGCCTAAAGGTTATACATTGCCATTTCGTCTAGTTGTCTAGTAGAAGACGACGAGCCAAGAGAGCAAGTAAAGAAACTGACGAGCCTCAAAAGTTATCAACAGAGTGACAAAGTACAATTTCAATAATTTTTTATGACCGTTGCACTTCTCTTATCATTCTTATAGCTAAAAATATCTCTTGTATTATGGATTAATTTCAAAGCTTATGATGTAGATAACCTCCCTGTGTAAAGGAATTTTTGATTTGCTTCGTTTATCTATTAAATAAATCAGTCAAAAGTGACCCCTTTCAAATGGGGATATATTTCATAGCTCTATCTTCTCTTGAGGACGTTTAAAAACCAAGAACATAGGGGTGGAGATATAGTTCATTTTATTATATATGCCAAATTTTATCATAATCTGACAAATGGTTTTCAAGAAATTTGACAAGCGCGTTTGTATGTAAAATACAGAGCGTCGCGGAACCCTCAAGTATCCATAATTCAAGGACTATTTTCCCGTGATTTCCTAGGTATCCACAGCGGCCAATGCGCGGCCGGCGTGGTGGGCGTCAAGATGCCCCGGTACTGCTTGTTCGGAGACACGGTCAACACCGCGGCCCGCATGGAGTCCAACGGAGAGCCGCAGCGGATCCATGTCAGCCATACGACGTACACACTGCTGAAGCAGCATGGGGGGTACCGCTTTAAGGAACGCGGGATTATCAACATCAAGGTGAGACATCAACTCTCTCTTTTTCTCTTTTCCAGACTACATATTTTATTCTGCGGCCACACATTGGCTATATTTGCACCGATCTAGGTGTAATAGGACACCAATATGTGGATCCGTATTTGGTCACAAAATTGAATTTAAGTCAATTTGTCACGCACTCACGCAGTAAGTCGGTGGCTCGGTTGATAGTGAACCTGCCGTCTGAGTATGGGGCGAGGGTTCGATTCCCACCTAGGACAAACATTCATGTGATGAACATTTTTATTTTGTTCTATGTCTGGGTGTTCAAATAGCTTGTAACATGGAGTACAAGCTTTGCTTAGTTTGGGGTTAGGCGACTGTGTGTGAATTAGTCCTCAATAAAAATGATTCAAGCCAAGCTTGGACCCAAAGGTATACCAATGAACTGGTGTGAGGACGGCCTCAGATGGTGACTCTACCCGCGGCTTTTGTCTTCAAGTGTTGAGTAAATCGGTTTCTTCTAGGCAAGTGTGCTCCATCGTAGGCCGTATCAGTGCATGGCGGCCAATCGCAAGCTTATATCGAATTTATGAAAATACTACAGTAGAGTGTGGGACATACCTACTGGGGCTGATCAATCAGCCTATAGAAACTGACTTACCTTTGTATTGACTATTCGATGACATACACGCCGCGTGTTTATTAAAGCAATATTAAACCCAATTTTCTTGAAAGCCCTGAATTCCATTCGCAAACATTTAAGGCTCGGTAATTCCCCGATTATCTACTCACACATACGTTTATGAAACCCGCTTTATTTAGAGTTGAAAATCGTAAATCGACAGGCTCGCCCCCTGTCACATTTGGGACTGAATATCGTCCGGCGAAATGTGGGTGTTGTATAACACCTCTGCCAGCCCCTTCGGGGGAAAGGCGTGACGATATGTATGTATGTATGTACTATGTATGTATGTATGTATGAAAATCGTAAATCATATTTGATGGTAAATTGAGATCGGCGGACGCCTAGAAATATTTTTTTTGCCGTTTTGATTGGTATTAATCGTAATAAGAACACAAACAAGAATACGAGTAAGTAGCTCAGTTAAGCTTTAGAGAACTAATCTGGCTATTTAATAATCGCAAAAAAATCTAATCGCTGAAAATTTAGAAAACTACGTTTTGATAGTTTTTTTTTAGAAGAAACTTTCTTGTGTTTTTTTTTTCCAAAATCAGAATGATTTTCAAAATTGTACTTCAGATAAGTTTAGTTGGTTGTTTCTTCTACCAACTGTATTTTTACACCTGATCATCATAATTCTTCATATCAAACTAGGCGCAATTATAGTACTTGTTTTTGTTTATTTCGTATAATACGGGGCCTTAAGCAGCTACGAGTATTTTATAAAGTAAAAGCAAACGTTTAAATGTCAACAAGTGATCGACGATTCTCATTTCAAAGAGATATTTATCCCAAGACATTTCTAAGGTGTCGCTAATAAAATTAATTAAAATATTTTAACGAAATGAGAGCACTTCAGTGATCGTGTGACGAGAGACGAGATTGTATCGGCAGGCGCTTGCCCTTGATCTACGACCCCTAACATACCAAGAAGGTATCGTCGAGTAATTAATTTAAGGGCACTTACGCATTTCCTTGAAAATACACCTTTACTTTGACCATTGACGACCCTTCTAGCCTAGTCGGAGTTCGATTGCTTTATAAGCAGGAGGTCCCAGGATCGATTTTCGGCCGAGGAAATGTTCGAATGATGAATGTAATTATCTGATCTGGGTCCGGTTGTAATTTGTCTTACAAAGACATCCGGAATCGGATCCCATGGCAGGATTCCCTGGATTCCTGTGCCAGAGGTGACACAGGGAATCCTAGAGGGAAACAATGAACGTGAAACTTTTTTTTGTAAACAATTTTTTTTACTAGCTGCGCTCCGCGGTTTCACCCGCGGTTGAAAAGTATCCTATGTGCTATACTAGACTATAATCTATCTCTGTGCCAAATTTCATCCAAATCTGTTCATTCGTTCTGGCGTGAAAGAGTAACAAACATCCATCCATCTATCCATTCTTACAAACTTTCCCGTTAATAAAATTAGCTGAACAGATCTGAATGAAATTTCGCACAGAGATAGATTATAGTCTAGGATAGCACATAGGATACTTTTTAACCGCGGGTGAAACCGCGGGGCGCAGCTAGTACAAAATAAAAATAAAAGAGTAATTGCACAAATTTATGTACCTACTACGTTACATCTACGTACATACATACAAGTAGATACTGTAGGTATAAGTGTATCATCTTATTCCAGTCTTTCTAAAAATGAAAACGGCTAAAATACTAAAAAAAGTACAAGTTTCAAGTTTCGTTGACAAGATACCTATTCTTGTCAACGATACTTGAAGTACCATTAAGAAAATAAGTACCATCACTTGATTAAACATTATTTCCGAAAATAGATATTTCTAGAGCAACTATTAAAAGCACTAAGAAGCTAGACGTTACTTAGAAAATCAAATTAAAATCAAGCTTCAAACAAACATCCATTTATAGTTGAGAGTTGAGAACCTTTCAAAATCTTGACTTGCGCATCAGTTTTTTAGATTATTTTTTTATTAGTTTAGTTTATTTATTTAGTACTTCTAAGGGCGTTCCTAGATGAACCATATTTTTACTGTAATACGTAGGTACTAGTCCGGCAATACTGGCTCCGCAATATTGCACCAATATTTTGAGTGTGGCCCGGCCATATCGTCATACATTCCGAGCATGGCTGATGATGGGCGGGCTACAGTATACAGTACATATTGTCATTATTGCTGGTCCAGTACTGCAGTCAAAATATTGCCTGTCTAGGAGCGCCCTAAGGTTGCCTACAATAGACAAGACGACATGAAAACGTGCAAGTGTGACTAACGACCACCGACTTGCGACTATGTATTTATCATACGTACTGGGCTGGGACTGGGCAGGCATTGTTAGTATTTCTAAAGCATCTAGCCAATATTATAAATACTTACGAAAGTTTCTGAGTGATTGAGTGAGGGATTTATGTTTGTTACTCTCACGCTTCCGGTTTCATACGCAATACGGGTTGCCGGTTGACTGATTTGATGAAAGAAGTTTGTTCCTATGGCTCTGTTTTAAGCCTTAACACATGCAAATCTAGGTTTACTTTTATCTGAAAACTTGAATTGTTCCTTAGTAGAATAGTGCATGAAACCGCGGGCGCAGCTAGGTTAACGTTTAAGTTTTGTTCAACAGGGGAAAGGAGAGATGCGGACGTGGTGGCTCGTCGGTGAAACACACGAGAGGAGGAAAACGTCCTATAAGGACAGATACCGTGAGTATTTTTCTGACATGGTATAGTTATACTCCGCCAGGTTTAGCATTCGAAGTCAAAAATGGTCACGTGAGCAACACGCAGTGTTATAAAGAAGACGATGTATAAGGAAGACCGAATTATGTAATTTATAAATAGTTCGAAAGAGACGATGACGATGACCAGTGACGTCATCACGTGTTGGCTCCCGGAATATAAGACCTTGTTTTTCCTTGAAATTGCGAAAAAAAAATCAGCTAGTTGATTGAATCAGGCGTTACTTTGCGGAAGTTCATCTTCAAAATTGTTACTTGAATTAATATCTAGTGTAATTCCGCTTTAACGTCGCATTAAGTACATCAAGGAATATGAATTTTCTTTTCTATTCTTAATTTAGAATTAAAAAAATAATAACAATAACATTTACTAGAAAACTTCATACAAATTGATTTTTGAATCTAATTTAAACGTTATGCAATTTGATATTTCAAGTAACGAATTTAACAGACCTAATTTAATGAAATCTACTAAAAAACTTTATACAATTTGATATATGAAGCTGATTCAAAAAGGAATTTAATAGAAATAATGTTCAAGTAACAATTTTAAAAAATCAGCTGCTCCACGATCAGCTTTTTGGATAGAATAGTTTTTTTTTTGCGATTTCAAGGTTGGCCCTATATTTTGTTTTATTTATCGTAAAAAAATGTACCTACTTACTGTGTTTTTTTTGTTTAACAAACATTATGTCTATGTAACTTTTAACATTTTACAGAACCCGACTTCAATCAATCAATAGAAAACCAAGAGCCGTGGTGGTCGGAGCGCTCCATAGTGAACATCCGCGACCGAGCGCGGCTCTCGTGCGGGGGGTCCCTGGGCCCCGGCTCGGCCCTGTCGTCCCCCGGGCCCCCCGCCTGCGCCTGCTTCGTGCCCCCCAGGGACCACCACTCCGCCCCTGTAGTCTCATTCTGCGATGACTGATGTTAACCAAGACTCATCGAAGATTGTGCTACAAAAAATGCTAGCGATCACGCTGCTAAACGTAGAGTCACCTTCGATATTCATCCAAAGGACTGTGAAATTGATATCGATCATTTGAAAAGTGTTAGGGACTTATTGAAAAGTGATGCATCGAGCGTCAAAACGTGTGTTTATTTCAGAAGACATAGTTTAAGGAATCGCGTCAATTGTACAACGGACGGTAAGCGTAGTCTGCACTATGCAAATGACTATACAGACGATAGTGTACTTAGCAGCATGTATTTGAAAGATGATGGTGATAATGACTATATTGAAAGTGATAAAAGAGATAGCGGAGTATTTTTGCAAAACGTAGACAATTACGACGATATTGACCAATTTGATGATGTTCCCAATGAAGATATAAATACGCGTGCCAGTTTTAAGCTTGTAAAAGAAATTAGTTGTAACGAAAAGTATTTTGGTATGGAAAAAGAAAATTATGCTAATAAATTCAATTATAGAGGACCTACTGACGCAACTGATGGTAACTTAAATATATTTAGGAAAGGTAAAACTAACGAATTTAAATACATGGAATATAGCTTGAAGAATGATTGTAATGTAGTATACGAATACGAGGAAGGTATAGAAAGTAGGGCTAAAGAATTGGCGGCATTTCAAAGGCTGTATTGTGTGGATTATGATCAAAATTGGGTTTAAATTACACAAAAAGGCAACTATTTACTGATTAGTACAGTAATATAATGATATTGGTGTAGTTATTATTGTAAGCCTCTCGTAACATGAATGCTGGCCGGTACTTTGCCCAAAGAACTTTATTAGTATTGTGTAAGCCTCTTTTAACCGGAATGCTGGCCGGTACTTTGCCCAAAGAACTTTGTTAGTATTGTGTAAGCCTCTCGTAACCGGAATGCTGGCCGGTACTTTGCCCAAAGAACTTTATTAGTATTGTGTAAGCCTCTCTTAACCGGAATGCTGGCCGGTACTTTGCCCAAAGAACTTTGTTAGTATTGTGTAAGCCTCTCGTTACCGGAATGCTGGCCGGTACTTTGCCCAAAGAACTTTATTAGTATTGTGTAAGCCTCTCTTAACCGGAATGCTGGCCGGTACTTTTCCCAAAGAACTTTATTAGTATTGCAAGCCAGCAGTGCGCATCATGGTATGCACGCGCATAGTAGTGGTTTTTAGATTACATTTTTATTTAGACTTTTAAATGTTAAAGGTCGTCACTCATTGCCAGTCGGGACCGCCTTGACTCGTTGTCAACGGGTGGTCCACGAGCGGATCGCGTGGCCCGCGAATTCCCAAATAGTCTGTCAGCTATTGTCACTTGTCCTCGCGTGAACCGCGAGCGGCAGGGGGGCTATTCCTACACGTGAGATGAGATGAGATTTTGTCTTGGTCACTCTCACACCTATGTCGTTTCAAACGAGAGCAACGAGGATGAAAAAAGGTGAGATGAGAATTTCAAATCTCCGAATAGGGCCACAGGTGGTCACGGAGAGGGCCACTCGCCGTTCGCGCGTTAACAGCTTACGCCGAAGCGTTCCGGAGTTGATGTGGTGAGCTGAGTTTATATCCATAGAAGTTCTTAAAACGAATACTATCCGCAAGAGGCGAAACGGTGCGGGTCGGGTCCAGAGTGGCTATAATGAATGATAATCTTAAGTCTTTTCTTTTATTTTTAACTTTCTTGTTGTGTGCTCATTAGTGTGTTTTTAACTAAGCTAGGATTGCAAAGATGATGAAAAATGCTGAAATAACACCAATGCTAAGAAGATTGCTATGTATGTAATGTATGTATCTTACATTTAAATTAAATGTGTGATAGCTAATAAGTATGTGGCATTCGTTTTTAAAATGTAGTCTTAATTATGGATAAGCGAATGACTGTTATTTTAAGCTGCTCAACATTTTATCTCTAGACCTTGTCACTTTCCTTATGTTACTTAAAAACCGTAGGGGTATCACTACGATAGGTATACTGGATCCTAGGAATACACTACTAATTAATTAATACTTAAACATGCAACGCTAAACCGTTTAAAACAACCCGCCCTGACTACCTACAATGTGTAGGAGGTACGTAACCTACACATAGTTAATTTTTCTTCGTACTTTAAGTACCTACTTAATTGTTTTTTTTTCTGTATGTATATGGGGGCAAACTCTTAAGTACGTACTCATGTCAAAATATTTTTGGAATCCAATTATTGCTATTTACGATAACGGCGTAGAAATAAGATGTGGTAAGAATATTAGATTGTTTTACGACTTTGTTTACCTATACTGGAGATGTAAGTATGATAATTCTTTCAAAGGTATAATTTAACGGCCTACCAAAATAATCGAATAAAGCGCTATTCAGAAAATAACTACGCTAATATCCTTACCTACGTTTTTACTTCCATATTAGGCAAAGGTAATAAAAATAGTAGATCGTGTTTATAGAACAATTCTCTCTAAAGTAAAGTAGGTACCAACTTCATCGACCCACATAGGTATTCAGCTATTCAGTATTCACAATCATACAGAACCTTTTCCAAATGATTGTAGCACTGCAGTGATAGGTACATAGGTAGATGTAAAGTCTCAATACGCGAAATGGCACCTTGAAAACCAGGCCAAATAAAAATAATCATGTCCTAATAGTATACTCCGTCAATCGATGTCCGAAATAAGTCATTTACAAATAGTTCGAAAGAGACGGACGACGATGACGAGTGACGTCATTACGTGTTCGCTCCCGGACTGCTAGACCTCGTTTTTTTGGATCTTATCTCATGTCAAGTGTAAGCCTTGCTAGTTTCGTTGTCAGTAGCTCGGTCGTCGGTGTTACGAGCATAAAAGTGCTCTAAACACTTTAGCAAATGTCATCGGCGTTATAGCGAAATGATAAGGCTTAGATCTAAATGAAGTTATATGTATTTTATGATTATTTTAATAGAATGTTGGTGAACAAACATAAACAAATATAAGTGTTGATGCGGTCACACTATAGAGGCCTATATTTTTAATGAGACACAAAATCTATGTTTATATCTGAACAAAAACTAACTCCAGTAAAAAATTAAATAAATCACCGGTACCTTCTCGTGTTCAAACTTGGTAGTGTTACTGGTTTCTCGAATATGAATAGTATAGTTTTTAGACTAAAGGTTACAATCGAGTAACTCCAAGTTTAATAATTAATTCCATGTCTAAGCAAGAAACTATTGTCTATTCTGTGGCCTAGGTTAGTTCGGCTCCTAAGCAAAATACTTCCGTAAATAGATACTATTAATCTAAGATGAGTGTGATTCATATGTGTTTTTTAGAAAATAAGTTGAATCATAAATGATATCTTAACTATCCGTCTAATTTAAACCCCTTGTTCAGAAGGAAAATGTTTAGTATAATTCTATTATATAAATTATATGTTCATATTATACACTGATGTATTAAATGTATTAATTAATTTAAGATAAATAAATGTGACTGTATATTGCTGTTGGTTGTTGCTAATAAAGACTTTTTTAGAAAAAATATGTTTTTATTGTCATATTTTAATGTACATAAATTCCTACATAGACATTTTTACTTATTTCTACTAAATAATAATTGTACCTGCATGACCTGCATGCTTAATTCTTTAACACATTTTAACTATAATATTTGACTATCAAAAAAACTTACATGAGCTGCACTTAATACCTATTGATCTAAAAATAATATTATCATGGACTGACATTAACCGGGTTATAATAATTATTATAAAGTATTGATTGATAGCAAAATATTGTGACTATTTTAAAAATACCTCTTTACATAAAAATAATTAAGATTTATAAATATTTGTAAGAAATAATTAAAAATTAAGAAATTTCAAGCCCCTAATAATGCTACTCATAAAACCAGGTACCTATTTTTGTTATTTGAAGTAAACTTAGTCATGAACTTACACAAAATATAAGTTTCATAGCTCAACCAATTCTAGCTGAACTAATTCTTAAGATAGTTGATAATATTATCATTCTGAATAGTTATTCATCACTGATTGAGTCCATAGACTTTGACATGATTTAACACCTATTGCAAATATATATAAAAAACACAGCCTCATGATCTATCAACTAATCTGCTTTACAATTATCATGATTTCTTTAAACCTCGAATCCTGAGCTCCATTTCTAAGTAGGCTTTCATGGAGGGATCATCAACCATCTTTAGTATCTTTTCACTGATCTCTGGGCCAGCATCCTTCATCTTAGCGGTGAGAGCTTCAGCCCATACAATGAAGACGCAGTTGGCACACCCAGTGCGGCAACATGCTGATGGAGGATCATCTATTGATGCCTGAAAATTTACAATATGCTGTTTTATAATATTTTATTCTTTGGCTTGATATTTTCAATCCAATTTAAATTTGAATAGGAGTCAAATTGGTCTTGGTGGTTGGTTGTGTAGATAGGTGTTTAAGGTCACAGTTCAAAGCCAATTACTAGGACAGGACTTAAGCAATAGCATAGAAATATATAGGAAGTACCTAAGGTAAAGAGAACACAAAGATGTGACAATTTTAACAAAACTGTATGTCACTTCATATTAGATAGATTCTATGAAGGGAGAGTTAGGTAAGCTGGACCCTTTTACCTTAGTTATTGTTAGGTAGTTCCTGCCTAAAAGTTTGTAGTCATTTAATAAATTTTATTAGGTATTGCATAAGAACTTACGTCCTTGGCAATTCTTTCAAGTTCCTTTTCTTTTTCATTGTTCGTAGAGTCCGTAGTGGAACAAAATCTATTATTAAAGTTGATACTCTTCTGAGTTAACGTTTGTAAAGATTTTAATCTTGATTTCTGTAAAGAAATTTAAAAACACTTTAATTTTGTATGTTATTGAATAAACGCTGTTTCACTAGTTATTTACTGACATGCTACTTACAATCATTATTACACGCTTTAATAATTAATTTCTTCCGTTAATACATACTGGATCATACGATGAATACTGGGGATAAACCCAATTAAATGATGATATGTTTGGAAAAAATTAAAAGCGATCAGCAGCACAACAAAATATTTCAGAATTGTGCAAACTGCAAATTCAAAACAAACATAATCGGTTTCATCTACTTTGAGTAAGTTAGAAAGAGAAAGAACGTGACTTTTAACTTCAAACAAGATGTCAAAGTCTTGACGTTGACAACCGGAAACGAATGGTTTTATATGGCAATGTACCGAATTTTCAATACAACGAATTATTTGACCGGAGTTACACTTGTTTATTCTTGATTTGCCGATCACCCTGTTTGTCTATAAAGTTCGTTTACGAATCATCCTTTTTCGTGCGAGCAGCCGGCGTTCATCGATTTATTAGACGTTGTGACGTCAAAATAGTATTTTTGACAAATATTGTATGAATCGCCTGACAGCCTGAACAGTCAGCCAGTTTATGAAATTTTAAGAACTTTACGCCTGGATTGAAGCAATAGAAAGCTAGTTGAACGGCACTGTTTGGTAAAATGACTAGGCTGATAAATTTAAGGAACGTTAACTTTAATGAACCTGCAAACTTTGATGAAAATCAGATCAACGGTACTCAAGTTATAACAGGCCAAATACCGATTTATTTTAGAACATATTATTGAGGGACCTTGCTCTCAAATTGTTAACTAGAAGTCAAAATCGAATTTAACACTAACAATCCGTGGGGGTTTTTTTTTATCGTTGTGGTGTAGACGAATCAATCAGCAGTTTTTTAGTGTGTAAACACAGTTCAGAGTTCGATGACCGGCCGGAAGCAACTCGTTCGTCATTTTCGGTCTTCAAATGTACAGAATTTTCGTTTCATTTTCGTTTATTTATTGCTGATTCTAGTGAAATAATTCGCAAAAATTATTGAACTTTTTGTGTCAATAAAGAAATCACCACAAAATGTGAGTACCAAGTGATATCTGTTATTTCGCACCGTAGGCCACCTGAAAAGCGATTCCTTCATGAAGCTTGCAATGACGAAGCCGCTAATTCTTCATAATTCGTTTCTATTGATTGTTTTCCCGGCTATTCTTCGTCATCACTTTCATTCGATTTAGATAGTGTTACTCATTTTTTCTGAAATAAATAATATTTTGGGCGGTTCCCTGGTGCCGCTCGTATATAAAACCATTGAAATCAATCGAGATAACACTCTCAAATCTACAATATCTATCTCCCTTATTTAGGTGACACACTTAGCTAAACGCACTAATTTTTTGGCGTTCTCGCTGTTGTCTTAATCAATTACCAACAGATAGGAAGCCATCACCTCACATGTTAGGTTATGAGTACTGGATGATTCATAGTCGCATTAAAACGACGCTTCATATCGTTTTTAATAGCGCCGCTGTGCATGACAATCTTACGTGTCCTATGTGTAAATTCAACAACATAAATCCTTGCTGTTTTCCTGCAAGTATTATGTAGGGTGATAGAGCTTAGTTTGTGTTCATATCATTTTATTGTATGGATATTCTACGAGACAAAAATAAATAAAATGCTGTTACCGCATAATTATAAACGATTAGCTAAGACTAGTTGTGTCTTAGTGATTTATGGAGCCTAAATTATACTACCCATTTTATAGAACCATAATGTCTGGAGAGCCCGAAGTAGCCAACACACCTGAAGAGGACACTGAAGAAGAAATTAAGTCCTCATACAAGCCGCCACCAGAGAAGTCCATCGAGGAGATCCTAGCGGCTGATCAGGAAGATGAGTCATTGAGGAAGTACAAGGAAGCTCTATTGGGGCAGGCGCAGACTGGGACTGTTATTGTTGGTGAGAATTAGCTAGTGCTCATAGTTTATAATACTAGACATAAGAAATAATCTCCATTCTCAGATCACTCTCTCTCTCACTCTAACCCCTACTGAGACTGAAGCGCACACCCAAGCTCTTAAAATATACAACCTCAATATAGCTTTAGACCAGGTAGGAGTGCACACATTAACATCTAGCCTAACAAGTGTGAATGTGACATTTTTTTAACACTTTTACTGCCATTGTTTTTTGTTGTATGCCCCTATGATGAAGAAAACAAATTATTTTGAAACTCGCTATCACATCGTTGACATAAAGAAGAGGCATTTAAAACATATTGATGCATTTCGGGGCAGTGAGCTAATGGCCTTTAATCAGATAAGGGAGGGTTGGAAAATTAAATAGTTTAAAAAAAGTAATTAATAGTAAAATAAAATTCAGTAAGTGTTTAGTTTAGCTAGTGTTTACTAACAGGTAGAAAGATAAGATAATCCTCATATCAAATATCAATTCATTATCACTTGAATAAGTTGATAAGAAGATAAGACAATGTCAGCACTCACTGGGAATTTCATATAAAGGAAACCAATACATAATCCTTTAGGCTCAAAGCTTAAACAAAAAGATTGTTCAAAATGGCTAATATTTGTAAAGAAATTGAAAATTTAGAAAATGTCTGTGAATGTACGCTGAGAATGCATTAACCAAGCAAATTACGAAGGCTCCCAACACTAAAAATTTCATCATAGTGCCTCTGTAATTTGTCTGGATTATTCTACTGTTATTTATTTTTTGGTTGAGATCAGAAATGACTTAAAAGACTTTCAAATGACTCATCAAGTCTGGAATGGTCACTCAACCAGTAGGTATCTTAACAAAACAATGATGGCAGGATTAGAATACAATGCATGTGAATGATACATCATTTGACCAACCTATTTACTGCATGTAACTAGCTCATATAGCTATGTTGCATGCTATAATTTTCGATGCAGTTGTCCGATACTTCAAAAGTTGTCTTGAGAAATAAAAGTGTTGTGGAAAAACCTAGAATATGCTTACTGTCATTTTAACATACTCTGGTGCCTCTCAGCTAGCTGGGAAGCTACTGAGTCATGCTGCAACAAAATGTTTTTTCATTTCTGAAAATGTTTACAACTGACCCCCCTCTACCTGTATTTCACTTAAATTATAATAAGATACCAGTTAACAAAAGTCATGGTCCCCGGAGTCTGTGTAGTGTAATTTTTAATTAGAAATAAATGTTATTCAACATATAGCACCTAGCTACTGATGCCGTCAGCACAACAAACTGTATTTTGTCAAGTGAAATAACTGTTCCATGCCGGCAATGCTGATCTATGACATAAATATTGACACACCTTTCCCTCAAAGGGGATGGCAGAGGTGTATTTAACACCCACACTATTCTATTAGTGCAGCTAGTAGACTAGTGTCTTTAATGTTTATATGCTTTGGGTGTAGTACATGTATTATCCCGAATCTATCAACATTTTCTAGGCAGCTAATACAGTGGCATTAGCAAATTTATTTCTATTGGTGCTTTAATAAACAACTGTTTTTACGTAGTAGTGGAAGTAATCTGCTATATAATATTATAAAATTGAAGTAACTCCGTCGGTCAATTTGTAGGGTTTTCCCGGCTAAAGTTACAGTATACCTATCAAGAAGAATGTTTCTGAATAAACGCGAACGAAGTCGCGGGTAACAGCTAGTGAGTAATATAATAACCATGTTTGTATGATATTGCAGATGCGGGTGATCCGCGCAAAGTGATCGTGAAGAAACTGGCGCTCTGCGTGGTGGGACGCGACGACCTCGAGCTCGACCTTACGGGGGACCTGACTGAGCTCAAAAAACAGGTCAGCACACATTACTAACTAAAATCCCTTCAAATATAAAGAATTTTTGAGGGCTGAGCTACTCTCGTCCGTAGGAGTGTACTATATTCTGATTCCCTACACGTGGTCCCCGGGTAGTGCTAACTGGGTAGCAAACTCTGGTGGGAGGCTTTGGCCGTGGCTAGTTACCACCCACCGGACCAAGCCATGCCGTGAAATGACCTAGTCGTGTTTCGGGATGTAGTCCAGTGTAACCGTTCCGAAGACGGGTCTGAGCAGTAGCGCACTTGTAGGGCCTCACTCAACTTGTAGCGCCGTCTTTGTACTTATTCACTCTACAAAACTTCAAGGCTAGAGTGAATAAGTGCCTCATAGGTCGTCGTGCTCCATCTTAGACCACAACGTCGCTTAGCATCAGGCGAGTTGGTGGTCAAACGCCGACCAATTGGTACGAAAACCCAAAAATGGACCGCATAAATTAGGCGCAGCACACAATTCACCGTAGCCACAAACAAATGCAACCATTTGCAACAGTGCTAATTTGTTGTCTCATTTTCGCTCTAGTCTCTTGTACGTCTCTCTATCTTTGTTATTAATACATGTAACATAGTACTGTCAACAGAGCTGTGTAGTGTGTTTGCTTGAAGTTGTATTGGGTCCTCGTGCTGTGTACTAGAAAATTAGATTCTTCCTTATATTATTTCGATGTAAAAACCGCAGACTTTTTAACTAAGTGCCTCGATAGCACTACCTTAGCGTGTCAATATCCGATCTTAAGTTCGCTGCTTATTTAAGTGTCGTTTTTCTCGTGACGTCATAGATAGGAATAAATATGTATGGTAAATAAAAGTCTGTGCTAAAAACTAGCTTTGTTAGCACAGCGACCTAAACCCCTGTCCTGACTACTAAGAACCGCCACTCTTCTCATGCCAGGCATCATCTTCAAAGTCAGAACACACCCTCTTAGCAAAACGTTGAGATCCTCGGAAGGCTTAGTTATGCAGTGTGGTGCAGTATGGAAATAGACAAATCTATTTCAATCGAATTCAAAAAATTTAAGTAAAAAAAACACTGTGTAACTGTTCCGTGTAACTGTAAATCGCTTTAGGCGATAAGGTCGCCCTTGTACTGCCGAAAAATGTATTTTAGTTTTTAAGATTTTCATGTAGTTTTTGGTGTGCAATAAAGATATATTGTATTGTATTGTATTCTCAGGCCATGCAACGTTTATTCCTGGGAGATAGGGTATAGAATATCTTCGACTGTGCTACTGAGTTAAATAACAGTTCCTATAAATAAATGGCTTTGTACACCTAAAAGTTTAATTCAAAAGCAAAATTAAAATAAACACAAACTAATGAAGTCGACAAAACAAAAAAAAAATCCCTCTTTGTGTAGTCGCGTACCAAAGACCAAAAGACCATCTGCTCTCGGCTTGCGAAACACAAGCGTGCGCGCTGTATACTTACACTATCATAATTCGTAAAAAATCCAAACAAAAAGTATTTAAAATAAACATTCTCGAGTACAAAGTTTTACAATAAAACTAAAGCGTGATTCACACTGCGAGCAAAACTTTAAAACCATAGCTCATGTTTTGTCACTCATAAAAAAAGAGTCAATACTGCGACGTGTGAGTGTTAATGATTATTTTTAAAAGAAAATTTATTTAGTCGACTTCGTTAGCAACATTCCACGAAACGCATTCAAGTTATATGTTTTAACGAAGCCGTAATTTGAATACGAAAGTTATTTAATAGCCCTTTTTTATGGCTTGGCCGAACATAGCCATGAAAATATGGCTGCTATCGAAATATGGTAAATGAATATGCTATTTAAATACGTTAAATATGGTATCTTGTAATCTAATTTTGATATTTACCAGGCGTTTTTTCTCGCTTTATTAAAATAGTACCTGGATGGCCGAGCTTTGCTCGGTATTTTTTTTTATTTTTTAATTGTGTTTTTTGGATAATAAACAATTGATTTTAGTCACTCTAACTTCGTGTTACTTAACAACGCCATCTGCTGTTGTGTCGTTAAAGCAATTAGTTGCTCACAAAAAATAGTAGTATTATTATTCGCCAATAGATGTCAGGAAGAGTCATATTTTTCAGTTGAGATTGATTATCGATAAAACAGGAATAAAATGATATTTTCTAAAAATGATTCCTAGCTAGATCGATTTATCGCCCCCGAAACCCCCTATGTACTAATTTGTATGAAAATCGTTGGAGCCGATTCCGAGATTCCAATTATATATATATATATACAAGCATTGCTCATTTATCTTGCTGTATTTATCGCCTGACAAACAGGACTACCTAGTTCAGGCAAAATTATTTTATTGTTTCTAAAAAATGTTTGCATCTGATAGTTTTTATCTTTATCATGTACTTTTTGAAATAAAAATTTATTATTTATTATTATTATTATTATTTATTATTATTATTTATTATTATTATTATTATTATTTAAAGGTAAAAGATTTAGTGATTATTAGCATCAGTAACTGTCAGAGATATCGATGAAAATATAGGAAAAAAACTCATTCTATTACAGATTTCTCGTAATTTGTAACCGGATTAAAATCAAGCTAAGCTATGCTAGTTTTGTTCGAAGTGTGAAACACGCTTTACCCGTTCGAGTTCAGATAGAACGAATTTCCATGACACCGTCTCTACACTTATACAGCTTCCGGTCGATAAAGCGCATATTCGCTGTTCCTATTGAGGCGGAGACTGAATGTAGCCGAACCTCGCAACGTATCGAGTATGCGTATCGTTTTGCCGTAACAGTTCGCCGTATCAATTTAACGTAAATTTAAAAAAATGCCCATCAATTTCTTGCCTGTTTTTCTGAGTAGTGTTACTCTTTTTTCGAACAAGGCGCTCGAGTCTATTATAAAACATTGACTTTCAAAAGTGTATATTTGATACCCACTTGAAAAAAACATTTTGACTTTGACAAGCCGAGCCGCTCGCTACGAACGCCACTGTCAGCATTTTGACTCGAGGCTCGCTCTAATTGGTACGGCGCATCGAATTGATACGCGAACACGATACGCTACGAAGAAACGTTATCAGTCAGTCGGCCTTTCACCGGAAACGGCATTCGCGGACGTTCGCAGCAAAAGTGTGGATCGGGCTTTAGAAACGAATATTGTAGTTTGTCAATAATGATTCGTGCTAGGGCTAGGTTTAGATTATTTAGAGAATTCGTAGTAGCGCGCGCTCCGTGCGCTAAATTAGTCGGTAAAATGGGAGCGTACAGCTGTGCTTTCTTGATTCTGTGGAGCGGGAAGCCGGTTGTGGGTTCGGATCCTGGAACTACTTATTCTTTTTACAAGTTTTTATTAATTTATTTTATTTTATTATTTATTTAACTTGCAATGTATGTAAGCATGTATGTAACTATGTTTGTTCTATGTATTGATAGAATCTTGCAACTCAATTTTGAGGCAGATATCTTCAACCGATTGAGCTGAAATTTTGTATGCTCGTTTCGTTTGAATGACAATGCATGAGTAGTTGTGTGACGTCATTCTAAATCCAACATGGACCTTCAAAATGGCGGATAAGTTATTTTTAATGCACTCTCCTATAATATGGGTATCAAATGAAAGGGCGTGCTGTGAGTAACTTGAAAAATATTCTTTATCATAAAAGCTTGTTTTGAAAAATTCTTTTTTTAACAATAAAACTTATTAATTATTAGACTAACTGCGCCCCGCTACTTCACCCGCGGTCAAAAGTATCCTATGTCCTATTCCAGACCAGATCTATCCCTGTACCAAATTTCATCCAGTTCCGTCTAGTCGTCCAGCTGTGATTGAGTAACATCCATCCATGCATCCATCTAAACTTTCGCATTTAGGTAATTTAGGTATAATATTGTGCGAAGTGCGATAAACTTTTTAGCAGCAGTTACAAAAAAAGGATATTAATGCCCAAAACTAGCGGACTTTTCGCTAAGTGCTTTTTCTTGCAGGTAACCATTGGGTGGAAATAAAATAAGTTTTTTTTTAATTTGTCGTGCATGGGCGGCACTTGATTAGTCTAGGGATCCTTATAAATCGGTATGAATGTTATTTTTGATAACCGCAGTTCGTGTAAGTATGTAAAAGTAACAATAAAGTTTAGATATAACTTTATTGTTAATGTATAGCTATCAATCTATTAATAGTTTATAAATTATACAGTTTTTGCTTTGATTTTCCTGGAAGGTTGCCTTCTGTATGCTTGTTGTGTTTTAAATTTATTTTTCAACTCGGTTGCACTAGTTTTCCTTGATGGCATGTACTCGTAAATAGTCATAGCATCGTTAAGTGAAGGCTAGTCTTATGCGACTCCTCGCCTCTCTAAAAAGCCATATAAGCAATAGTACAATAACAAACAAGTAACGTTATTAAAAGAAAAACCAAAATTCCGGCTGCAAAATATTGTACCCTATGTCACTTCCACTATCAATACGATTCGAATGACTCCTTAGTCCTTACAAGTCGAAATCAGTCAAGCTGTTTTAGGCTGTAGGGTGTACCGACGAAACCTTATACATACATATATGCATACAAACACACACTCGAAAGACATGACCCTTCTTCTTGCGACTTCTTTTTTCGAGTGTGTGTATGTGTGTGAAAAAGCGACGGCAGCCTAGTTGGGAGCAGGTCCGCCTCTCAAGCCAGAGGGAGTGGGCTCGAAACCAGCTGACACGCACCAATTTGTCCATTGTGTGAACACATAATGAACAAATTGGTGCGTGCCGTGAATATGAGCGTATTGTATGTCATCTGCTACATGACTGGAGCCCGGTGTATGGCGACATGCTCGCCCCCTGTCACATTTGGGACTGAATATCGTCCGGCGAAGTGTGGGTGTTGTATTACACCTCTGCCAGCCCCCTCGGGGGAAAGGCATGACGATATGTATGTTTTCTTAATTAAATTAAAACGAACAAAAGAGGTAGTCCTCAAAGGTCACATGCGTACCAAGGCCGGACTAGCTTCGAGTTAATAATGTCCCTTTGTGTCCTAAAGCAGTCACGTCACGTCGTGAGGAGGAAGCCCTATTGTCCTTGAAAGAACCCTCTCACGATCCTTGTTCCAATTTCTATTAAGATTTCCTCATTCCACTCTCTGGTCACGTGGCCTCAACAACTCATTCGTTACGTATAGATTGGGTCCTATTTGTTTACAAGGCATGATTGTTGATAAAGCGATGATAGCCTAGTTGGAGGAGGCTTGACTATCAAACCAGAGGGATCGGGTTTAAAGTTTCAAACCCAGCCGACGGCACGCACCAATTTGTTCATTGTGTGAACATATGTGCGTATTGTTTGTCATCTGCTACATGACTGGAGCCCGGTGTATGGCGACAGGCTCGCCCCCTGACACATTTGGGATTGAATATCGTACGGCCTCTCTGAGGAGAATATTAATATAAAAAGCAAAGGTTATAAAAGTGACTTCCTATCAATACAAAATATCTATAATTGACACCAAACACAATAAATCTAAACTAGACACTCAAAAATATAGGTGCCATGGACGGTCTTATCGCTTATAAGCGATCTCTTCCAGACAACCTTTGGATAGAATAAAAACATTACGATTAGGCATATACGTGTACGGTGGTGTGTGCTAAAGAAAAAAAAATAGCAAACATCCATGTAAACAATTTTAGACTTTTGATGATGTTTTAAAAACTGCTTGACTTGTTTTAAAAAAAAAATGATAAAAATGGATGATCTACCAAACAAAAAAATAATAATTAAAACCGATTCATAATTGGCGGAGTAGTCGCGTAACATACATACAAAAAAAACCTGACGAATTGAGAACCTCCTCCTTTTTTGAAGTTCGTTAAAAAGCAATGAATTGTGCATCTTATACCTACACATTCATTGTCGATTTTCTAATGACAAAATCTTGATATCATTGCCCCTTTACCGCTCCTGGGTGAGGTATTAGTTTTTGTTACAGGAATTTCAACTGTATGCAAAGGAAAATAGCTGCTAGTCACTTCGACGTCCATTCCACTAGTTTTCGCCACTTTTACGAATATCCTTTCAGGGTTTTTGCTTGTTTATTAATGACAAGAAACAGATTATAGTAGAACATACCTGAGTCCAGTGGCGCATCGCAATGGAACTCAAAAAATCAAATAAAACAAAAGCAATACAAGATAGCTGCAAACCAATAACTACTCTTACTTTCAAATGTTTAAGGATTAAACTCCCTCGGCAGAAGAAAATGTTTTGTTATTACAATTTTAAGACCCGGTATTACACGAAATCACCGAAAACAAGTATTTGTTTGCGCCTAGCTTTATATGAAGAGTTATGATGATCAGGTGCAAAAAAATACAGCTGGTAGAAAAAACAACCAACTAAAGTTTAACCCAAGAACAATTTAGAAAATATTCAAATTTTGGAAAAAAAAAACATAAAAGGAAATTTGGATTTAAAAAACACGTATTGAGCGTGGTTCTCTAAATTTTCAGCGATAACATTACATTTTTTTTCGATAGGTAACTAAATAGCCTAGATTAGTTCTCTAAAATTTAACCGAGCAACTTATTCTTAATTGTGTTCTTGTTACGATGAATACCAATAAAAACAGCAAAAACTGTAATTCTGCGTCGATCTCATTTTACCATCAAAGATGATACAAATTCAAATTGTTTAATGACATGAAAACACATCCACTAACATCTATGTCCATAATATTCAAAATAAAATAAATTACATTAAAAAACAATACATAAAATATCAACACAAAAAAAAAAAAAAATAAATTAAAACATATTATTAAACCTACTCTATCACATTTCAAGATTACATGATATACGATTTTCGACTCTAAATGAAGCAGCTTAAGTAAACGTGTGTGGGTGGAAAATCGTGCTATGACCGCGTCTTAAAGAGCTTTCTCCGACTACGTTTTCTGTAGATCCATTCATCAGCGCGTCCCGGCTCACCTGTTTCAAACAAATCGACTGTTAATTATGGCTGGCAGGCACGACAGAGTGCGCGGTGCAAATTGATGGGGAGTTTGTATGGGGCGTTTAAATGAGTCGTATTGTTGACACAAACTTGCGTTACAACATCATGGTTGAGTCTACATCTACACTATCTTCTAAACTAATATTATAAAGAAGAAATATTTGTATTTTTAACTGACTAAAAAATGGAGGAGGTTCTCAAGTCGACGCGTATGTTTTTTTTTGTGTTGGGAACTAATATTAAACTTTAAAACTACTGGTCCGTTTTCAAAAATATTTTTACCATTAGAAAGTTACATTATCTCTGAGTGACGTAGGCTATGAAACGCAAGCGAAACCGCGGGGAAAAGAGGCAACTAGTAATATTAAAAAGCGGAAAAAATTGTATCTGTGTGTTTGTAACGAGTATACTCAAGAACTACTGGAGGGCTATTCTTACGGAGTGAGATTAAATCTCACAATTTTTCGTCCTTGTTGCTCTCGTTTGAATAGTCATAGGTGTGAGAGTGACCAAGATAAAATATCATCTCATCTCACGCGTACGAATAGCCTGCCTAGTTGGATTTCAAGAATTATTTTCACCATTAAGCTACATTATCCCTGAGTGACGTAGGCTATGAGACGTGAGCAAAGCCGCGAGAAAAAGAGCTAGTTAAAAATAAATCAGGCGGTCTCTTAGATAAGAAATACTATTAGAGATTATATAAATTCTAACGCCAGGGCTAGCCACTCGGCCTTTACGAAATTACTTTTGAGAATATAAAGCTGCGCGCATTGTGCGACATGCGTCTTTTTTTTATGCATAATAGGTCGGCGTTTGACCACCAACTCGCCTGATGTTAAGCGACGTTGTCTGTTGTTGAGTGTGGTCTAAGATGGAGCACGACGACCTATAAGGTACTTATTCACTCTAGCCTTGAAGTTTTGTAGAGTGACAAGTACAAAGACGGCAGTTGAGTGAGGCGCCACAAGTGCGCCACTGCTCAGTCCTGTCTTCGGAACGGTTACACCGGACTACATCCCGAAACACGACTAGGTCATTTCACGGCATGGCTTGGTCCGGTGGGTGGTAACTAGCCACGGCCGAAGCCTCCCACCAGAGTTTGCTACCCGGTTAGCACTACCCGGGGACCACGTGTAGGGAATCAGAATAGAGTATACTCCTACGGACGTGGGTAGCTCACCCCCCAAAAGATAGCTTGACGATTATCGCTAACACAACTCGAACGTCAAGAGCTTCGCAGTCGCATCTCAGACGTCACGTACAATTAAAAGTTGAAAGTACATTCAAATTGATTGATTAATTATTGAGGAAAATCAGTTGAACAAGAGCACAAGTGGTTCTGGTGAGTTTAGACCAGCCGTGGAAAAAACCGTCCTCTTCACAGCTGTCTATACTTTTTTATGTTTGAAATGATCGTAACCGCGAGAAAATCTTAAAGTACCTACACATTCACAAAACCGCTTTTATAAGTCAAATCTGTGTATCACACATGTGTACACTCCCTTACCGTCACCACAGCGGTCGCTGGCGATTCGCATCTGGCGATGTTCCAGACCTCATGCAGGATGTTTTCTTAGGCGATTTTATCAAAGAGCATGTGCGTTTTTCACCTATTTTTGTTATTATCAATATTTAATAGAGGTAGCGAGTCAGGAAATCAAACGTGGGCGAATCAGATACGAGGAGTGATAAAGATGAATGGAGAAAACGTGGATATTGTACCGACTGCATAAATGGAGTAAGAGCAGAAAACAGAAAAATTATGATTAGATAGGTAAGCGATGGCCATAGACGCCTATGTGATCGCGGCTTTATATTTCACAAATCATTTTTATTTGATTTTTAAACCCCGTGGGTTTTATTTTAGTAGGTACTTGCGTAACGAAAAATATTATTAATTTAGTCACTTACTCTATTATGTACATTCAGTTCATAGGCACCGCTACCGTGCGAAGCCGTTGCGAGGAGCTAGTTTTTAACCCCTGACGAAAAAACGACAGGGTGTTATTAGTTTGACGTCTCTCTCTCTCTCTCTCCCCCCCTCTCTCTCCCCCCTCTCTCTCCCCCCTCTCTCTCCCCCCCTCTCTCTCCCCCCTCTCTCTCCCCCCTCTCTCTCCCCCCTCTCTCCCCCCTCTCTCTCCCTCTTTCTCTCTTTCTCTCTTTCTCTCTTTCTCTCTTTCTCTCTCTCTCTTTCTCTCTTTCTGTGGCATCGTAGCTCCTGTACGGATGAGCCGATTTTGTTTTTTGTTTGGTTTGAAAGATGATTTTTTTTTAACCACACACGGTCGCCTGACCCCAAACTAAGACAAGCTTGTACTATGGCTGCCAGAGACTGATATACATACTGAGATATTTTTAAATACATACTTAAATAGATATTAACACCCAGACATAGAACAAACACAAATATTCATCACATAAATGTTTGCCCTAGGTGGGAATCGAACCCACGCCCCCAAGCTTAGAAGGCAGGTTCACTACCAACTGAGCCACCGAGGCAGTCGTTAGTGTTCTTAGCTATGTTTGATGGAAATCGGCGTCGGATGTATTTCATTTTTAATTTATATACATTTTATTATTTCGCTATCGTTATCCCGCGCTCGTTACAATCCCGTGACCGAAGTCTCTCTAACACCAGCTCTCCAATAAAATCATAACAATAGCGCACAGTGGAATTGTCCGTCTATATTTACACCAAGGACATTGTTATCGATCGCCACCGCTGCATGCGATGACATGATGCCCATTGTGACTCATAATCATTATTTTATATTAACACTAGCTGCGCCCCGCGGTATCACCCGCGGTTAAAAAGTATCCTATGTGCTATTCTAGACTATCATCTATATCTGTGCCAAATTTCATCAAGATCTGTTCGGCCGTTCTGGCGTGAAAGAGGAACAAACATCCATACATCCATTTTTACAAACTTTCGCGTTTATAATATTAGTAGGATAACATGAGGTTGATGAGGGTAACTTTTGGGTTTGCGTACAGAGAAATACATATCATATCGTCACGCCTTTCCCCCGAGGGGGCTGGCAGAGGTGTAATACAACACCCACACTTCGCCGGACGATATTCAGTCCCAAATGTGACAGGGGCGGAGCCTGTCGCCATATACCGGGCTCCAGTCATGTAGCAGATGACATGCAATACGCACATATGCTCACACAATGAACAAATTGGTGCGTGCTGGGCTGGGTTTGAATCCGCTCTCTCTGGCTTGAGAGGCAGGCCTTCTCCAACTAGGCTATCATCGCACCAGACATACATATATACACAAAATCATGCCTCTTTCCCATAGAGGTAGGAAGAGCCACTTCACACCACTTGCTACGACCCTGGCATACATCTTTAGCTTCTTCCACTTCCTTAAGTCTTTTCATACACGCTCGTCGGAGTCGGACTAATGCGAATCGTATCGCCGCGCAACAAGGTCCATGGTCGCGCAGCGTCGAAAAGGAAACATAACCATTATGGCAATATCATGGCATGTTAGGCTCCCGTGGCCTTTCTTTAAGACGTCTTCGATTTGGTCGAGACACGTGAGCCCAAGTCGACCCTGACCGACTTGACCATTCACACTCGCCTTGTAAATTAGGACATTCTGGTACCAATTAACTCTAAAACGCTCTTCACCACTGTTTCTGATCCGTCCAATGCTATTGTGTTGCCTTCGTCCAGCTGATGATGCATGTTCAGCCTTCACTAGTGTCCACTGCCATAAGGCCTCAAGCAATGCACAGAATATAATTCTAAACCTGACTATCCTTCAAGTTTTCGTTTAAAACCATTTAAAAAGACGTAAAAAATCAACAAATTCTAGTTTTTGATTTTTAAAGCCGTGGGAATGAGTTGAAGTAATGATTTATCGACTAAACGAGCGTTAGCTAGCGAAGCGTCTCTGCTTCAGCTTCGACAAAAATGCTTTCGTATGTCCGAATGCTGTCTGGATCTGTTAGAATTTTTTTGTCAAGTCAGTTTTTTTGAATAATATCTCCTCCATCATTTTTTTTTCAAGATTATTTTTTTGGAACAGATAATCAAATATCTTTATGATTTTTTTTTGGAAAAAAAACATCGCCTCGTTTGAGGAATGCATCCTGTAGAGGGGGACAAACGTTGGCCTGTTGAAATCATACCTACAATGTAAGACAAGTGCTGCCATCTTTATGTGGCTATGTTCATTCTGTTTGTTTTTTTTTTTTAATAAAAGTCAGTCGATAATTTTTCTACACAACGTGACGCTGTTTTATTTTATGGCCGGTAGGTCTAAAGCCGACAGAACTCACAGAACCACTAGTTTTGTAAGTTAACTAACTTGTTTTCTATACCATACATGGAAAACAAGTTAGTTCAACTGATAGGACTACATATAGCGCTAGGAATTCCAGTTAGTAACAATTTAGGTTACTTTAAGACCTAAATATGTGAAATAGCTACGAACTAAAGTCTGGCAGAGGTGTAATACGACACCCACACTTTGCCGGACGATATGCAGTCCCAAATGTGACAGGGGCGGAGCCTGTCGCCATATACCGGGCTCCAGTCATCTAGCAGATGACCTGCAAAAGTGTAATCATTCTAATGTAATACAACTATTAATTTAATAGACTAATATTTGTCGTCTGTGTTACTAAATGGACGATGAACTTGAGGGTGAATGACTATAGTGATAGAGGACGACCGAAAAAATACGGATGAACTGCGTGTGAGAGAGGACATGGATGAGAAGACAGTGAATTCTGAGATGACGAATACAGAAAGGAATAAAGGAAATGTACATACTATACCGACCTCACTTGAAATCAGACATCAGAAATCTGTATGGGTCATAATTAACATTGAATGTCACTAGCAAGTCATTTTTATAAAAAATACTAGATGCACCCCGCGGTTTTACCCGCGGTTAATAAGTATCCTATGTTACTTCTAACACCTCCCAGAATATGTGTACAAAGTTTCATGATGATTCGTCAAGTAGTTTTTGATTGAAAGCTTAACAAACATCCACGCTTTCACATCCTACTAATATTATAAACGCGAAAGTTTGTATGTATGGATGGATGAATGTATGGATGTTTGTTACTCTTTCACGCCAGAACGGCTAAACAGATCTGGATGAAATTTGGCACAGAGATAGATTATAGTCTAGAATAGCACATTGGATACTTTTTAACCGCGGGTGAAACCGCGGGGCGCAGCTAGTTTATAATATTAGTAAGGATCTTAAAAATAGGTACAAAAATAAAATACTCGTAATTGATCGCTAATTATAGAAAGTTAACAAATTATTATGACAATACTAGTACCGTTTGATTTCGGTACAAGAATGAGGATTCCGAGAACTCAATTGACATATTTCACCTAAGTGGTATAAGGGTTGGAAGATGATAACATTTGTCGTCTCCATTTAAGGAGCGGTCATTCCACGATTATTTAAATAAATTTAATGTGGGTACATACTCACAAGTATGTGTGGGTATGTACCAACACATACGTTTACTTAAGCCGCTTCATTTAGAGTTTAAAATCGTATATCATATTTGATGGTACAACGAGATCGGCGCCTAGAAATAATTTTGTTTTTGCTTTTTTATTGGTATTAATGGTAATAAGAACACAGATAAGAATAAGTTGCTCGGTTAAACTTTAGAGAACTAATCTGGCTATTTAATAATCGAAAAATTACGTTCCGATAGTTTTTTCAAAGATACTTTTTGTGATTTTTTTAATCCAAAATGAGAATGATTTTAAAGTTCTAGTTCGGTTAAACTGATTTGGTTATTTTTTCTACTAGCTGTATTTTTTGCACCTGATCATCACACTTCTTCATATCAAACTAGGCGCAAACAAAATACTTGTTTTCGTTGATTTCGTGTAATACCGGCCCTTAAGAGTCTACAAGTGGCTAGTCTTGTCGTTTTTAGCATACGAAATAAAGTATGCCGCGTTGATCCACATTTGAATCGTGTAAATTATAAAGTTGTCGCATCACACTGTACTGTGAGCATGATTTAGTGCCGGCTGTAGTGCGGATCGAAAATAATTTCTGTACGGCCGACGAGACGGCTTACCGCTGTGACGTCACGAGACGACTCGTACCGTACTATCGCATATTGCAATAATTGTGGACAGCGCTAAATGTGTTATACTAGTTGAGTCCCTAGGTTTCGCCCGCGGTCCCACAGGAACTTTAACTTTTTTAGGGATGAAAGTGACCCTATGTACTTTTCTGTACCCCTGACTACGTGTATGAAGAATTTTATGATGATCGGTTGAGTAGTTAGAGCGTGAAAGCGTAACAAACAAACAAACGAACAAACTCACTTTTTTTGCATTATTTAACGACGATTTTTTTTCTAATAGCTCATCGTTTAATCTGAGGACGGGATGAGCTTGGAACTCCCAACACTAATGGAAGGTTCTTCTCTATTTCACTCCACAAGTCAAGCCATGTCAGCTTTAGGCTTCATCCTGACTGAGCAAACTCACAGTTTACTTAATCATGACGAAACGTTGCTCAGCCTAAATACCCTTGCACCCGACAACGACACTACCACAGCACTCGGTCTTTACGAACTCATTCTTTTAGCGCGAAAATGTAGTTTCTTTCTAAAACGGTAAAGATAACATCGCTCTCTCTCTCTCTCTCTAACTCCAGGTGTTCGTGATAAAGGAGGGAGTCCAGTACAGGATAAGGATCGACTTCATCGTTCAACGCGAGATCGTGCACGGGCTCAAATACGTGCAGAAGACTTACCGCTTAGGAGTGCCAGGTATGAACGTGCCTTTTATACACCAACTATGATTATATTGACTGCCTCGGCTCAGTTGGTAGTGAACCTGCCTTCTGAGCCTGAGGGTGTGGGCTCGATTCCCACCTAGGACAAATATTCATGTAATAAACAGTTGTGTTTGTTTTATGGCTGGGGTGTTAATATCATTCATCTATTTTAATTATTTACATGTTTAAAAATAAATATGTATGGATAGCAGCCATAGTACATTTGCGGTCAGACGACAGTGCAAAAAATGTCCCGAATATTTATTTTTATACTTACTATTTACTTTCTAGGATGGTGCGGTTGACATTAGACAATTCGTTCCTTGTCACCCATAAAAGTTGCCGCTATTTACAAATCTTGACTTAAAACTTCGATAGCGCCCTAAATATCGTAAAACTGAAATACAGAATCATCTATTATCATTAACTGTAGTAAATTAAGCAATAAACGAAATAAATGCAAGTGTCACCCGCACCATACTAGAGTGAATAGAGTAAAATATTATCACGGCGCCATTTGCGTTTTATAGCCTATGGCACTCAGTGAAGGGCTGGCTTTTTGTTGGTAAAAAATCTGTTTAAAATTGGACCACTACAATTACCCCTAAATCCTCTGCGTACAAACTTTAAGGACCGTGTTCTAAAACAACGCTCAGTAATGAATAGTTTTAAATCGAGATTCATGTCTAAACGCTAGAATGCGGCCCTAACTTTTTAGTAAGTATAGATAAAGAAATAGTAGATATAGAAGTATTGGTATAAAAAGATGGCACAAAATGAACAAGAGATAAGGCTGTATTTTTAATAGTATTAGAACTTCGACGGACTATATTGATGATACTGACCCGCGCTATTTCTCAGTTTCGCGCGGGTCGAACTTACGCTAAAAGCTCGCAGCAGACAGAGACAGACGGTTAGAGCACCATCGGTGCGGACCGTAGGCCTGCATAAAACCAGCCTATGACTGTATTAAAACTCATGTGTGTTTTTCTATTGTATACCCTTCTAATCATGTGTTGTATTTTTACACGCGCTCCCGTGAAGTGCCCGGTACGTATGATAGTCGTAAGTCTGTGGTCGTATAAGTCACACTTGCACGCTTCGTGTCGTTTGGTATAGTCTATTGTATGCAACCTTAGGGTGCTTCTAGATGGGCCTATTCTATTTTTACTGGAATACTGGCCCGGCTATACTGGCAATATTGCAGACTGTAGCCTGTCTATAATCATCAGCCATGCTAGAAATTTATGACCGTATATTTTATGCCCGGGCCACACTCAAAATATTGCCAGACTAATACAACAACAACTCTTTAATAAAAACATTAAAATAATTACAATAGTGCTTAAATAAGGCTTAACTAAGTTTTTTATGGGCGGCCTTATCGCTCAAAGCGATCTCTTCCAGACAACCTGTAGGGCAGGAACATTCATATAAATAGAGGCCTTGAATGTCATAAAAACATAATTGTACAAGACGTAAAAAATAATACGATATAAATAATTAATATTAAAATATTACTACGCGTGAGATGAGATGAGATTTTATCTTAGTCACTCTCACACCTATGACCATTTATACGTGAGCAACAAGGACAAAAAATGGTGAGATTGAATCTCGCTCCGTAAAAATAGCCCTCCTGGGACGAGAAGGCTGATGGCCAAATTTCGTATAGGCGTGGACCTGACTCGCTGTGTCTACATAGGGATTATACATGACAAAAGTGCCGTCATTATAACATTTTTTAAGGCTACATTTTCATTATGTTTATAGCTTTGGCGCTGACTTAACAATATTTCCCTCATTGGGAATCCCTAATCAAAAAAATCCCTCATCAAAATAATAATTATACCAAATGAATAATGAAATGAAATTTATTCACTACAAATAGGGTATTACAATGCTCTTAATTATTTTAGTTATGTTCTCCTATTTTGCCGTTACGAGGCATGTGAATTTGGTCACATCTAAGAATTCATTTATAGGCTTAAAACAAAAGATAGTATAAAAACGTAGTTAGTATTTCGAGTGTTAATGTGTCAAAATGATGAATTATTATCACCAGACTGCGCAAGAAGGAGGGTTATGCTTTTCGAGTGTATTTGTATGTATGTGGGTATGTATGTATGAGGTTTCTTTGGCACGCTCTACAGCCTAAATAGCTTGATGGATTTGAACATGTGAGGTTTCATTTGAATCGTCTTGATAGTGGAAGTGACATAGGGTTCAACATTTTACAGCTTTGTTTTACTTTTAATAATGTTATTTATTAAGTTTTCTGGAGTCTTGAACGTGCTCGAGTGTAGGCAAACCTTGTTATTCCGACTGAATGACTTTGTATTCAAGGTATTGAAGTACGTTTTGGCCGTCGTCTTTTCGTCCCGGACTGAATTGGGTCGAAAATCTTTGATAGGTAAAGGATGCCAACCCATGCGGTTTTCAGGGTTAAGAAATTTATCAGAGAGCTAATGTAAATTTGATTGGTTTCCAATTGAGTTGTTTGTTTGGTGTCATTTAATGCGATTAAACATCACGACGCCATCCAGCTGTTGCACGTATGACGCAGTTTAAGATCATTAATGTTGTCTGTATTTGTCAATATAACGTTTTGTTAGTGTAAGAAGCGATGATAGCCTAGTTGGAGAAGTTTGACCCGCCTGTCAAGCCAGAGGGAGCTGGTTTTAACGCTGCTGACGGGGCGCACAAATTTGTTCATTGTGTGAACATATGTGCGTATTGTATGTCATCTGCTACATGACTGGAGCCCGGTGTATGGCGACAGGCTCGCCCCCTGTCACATTTAGGGGACTGAATATCGTCCGGCGAAGTGTGGGTGTTGTATTACACCTCTGCTAACCCCCTCGGAGGAAAGGCATGACGATATGTTATTTGTCAATCTGTGTGCATTGAATAACAATAAGCTACTGTCTAACTACAACAGTAGGTTATATATAAGCTACAGCATAGTCAATGAAGAAAAGAAGCTGAAATGACAACACAGCACTTACAAGTTCTACAACACGTTTTACATTATTTAGATACTCATTATTCCGCCCTGGAAAACTACGTTGCTATTCACATTCATTCGGAATCGTTTCCGATCGGTTTCCACAAATTTCAAACTTTAATTGATCGAATTCCAGTCTACTTTTATACATTTTGTAACAGGGAATCGAGTATAAATCCGATCAGAAGAAAAATCACGTTCAAAAACTTATGAATACGGACTGAGATTCGAATAATTTGAGTTAATTTTTTTGGAATCCGAACGGAAACGTTTCTAAATGATTGTGAAAATCTATGCTGGTATCAATATCTATGCAAGTGCGTAGCCATGGCTTATAGGGAGTTAGGATGGAGGATTTTTAAAATATATTTTAATGAAAAATAGATAACCTAAGTAAAAAGTTTTTATGGCTCGGCAGCACTACGACAGGCCGTCACGGTGCGTTTCCATTGAAGCGAAGACGAGCGGAGCGGAGATTAGCGGTTCACTCCGCTCGAATGATCGGAAATCTTGATTTTCGAGATTAACCAAGCATTGTGATTGGTCAACTTATACACTTCTGAGCTCCGCTCCGCTCGTCTCCGTGTCAGGGGAAACTCGCTCACTAAGGGATCTTTCTTACTACTTCTGTACAGAACCTTAAATTTAAACTTTGCTAATCGTCAACATTTTTTTATTTCCAGTGGACAAGATGACGCACATGGTCGGCTCCTACCCTCCTAAAGCCGAGATCCAGTCCTACACCACGCCGCCCGAAGACGCCCCCTCCGGCTTAATGGCGCGAGGCTCCTACTCCGTCAACTCGCTCTTCACCGACGACGACAAAAACGTTCACCTCCAGTGGGAGTGGGCGTTCGAGATCAAGAAGGACTGGAAGGATTAAGCTTGGCATTTAAAAGACTGGATTGGATTGTATATTAGCTGCATCTGCTTGTTTTGGCCATATCTGTGCCATATTTGGAAGGTGTGTGGGGTCTGTTGTTGTTATGGTTGAAAATTAACTAGTACTTTTTTGAACTCTAAAATATATAAATTATAAGACTATTATTGAACCTCCTCCTTATTTGAAGTCGACTAAAACACGCGTAAGATTACCAAGACAACTTTTTAAAGACATAGAATAAAAATGAAGTCAACTCATTGGTGTGTTCCAACATCATTTGAGCACCAACGAGAATTAGTCGCACGCTGACTTCGGTCGCGAGCAGACGTCAGATTCTCCGCTCAGTGATAGAGAGGTCTAACTTATGTGCTTTGTCTCATTTTTGCACGTGACACATGTCATTAGCAAAAGCAAGACAAAGTACAATAAAAAAATCAAGATAAAAAGGGCTAGTTCTTATTTATCATTTTAACAGCAGATCATAGAACTCAGTATCGCAAACATCACAAAATATAGTACTAAAAAAGCGCGACGCAAAAGTGATCTCTAAACTCTATAAGATAAGAACTAAAGTTACGTATTACGCACAGATTGTACGGTGGCCTTACAGATGTCCAATCCAGTAATGTGTCGACGATGGTGGCTGACTGAAAATGACAGAATCATGCAATAATGTACCTACCTCCCTGTTGATACAGTCTAAAATATAAATAAAAAAGATACGACAAACAACTTTCTTGTAATTTTATGAGCGCAGCCTGTGATTGTAATGAAATTGTTTGTAAAAAAGTTTATAATGCACACGCAATGTGAACGTAGCGTTAAGATTTATGCTCGCTTTAAAAGACAGAAGTTTTTATATTCGACATTGGTCTAGAAATATGGGGTTCGGGTCGGCGCTCGAAAAGGTAGGTTGTATTTTCGTCGATATAAACATTTTTGAGGAAGAAAAAGTAAAAAAAAAAAACACTATTCCAAGGCGATATAACGTTTACTAGTAAGGAGGTATATATTCAATAAAGAATGTCGAATTTACAGAAAAGTAAAAAAATAAATAAAAATAACAGTGGTAAATTAGGCATTGTTGCGCCGGAATAAGATTCAAGTTAAATTTTTTTTGTCGCCATTTCGTTACGTGTATCTAAGTCAATATCAATAAAGTATATTATGTCGCACACTTTTTTTTGTTGTGTATTTTGTATTAGACCCAGCATCCACGTGTTTCTAGATCGATGCTATTTGTAAAGAGATATTTAGTCTTGCGACATTTTGCTAGGCTCGGCTATTTAAAAACTGCTGAGAAAAAAAATCGGGTCGTATCTTATAAAATTTGTATCGTCAAAGTGTTAAAAAATAGTACATAGTTCTAATAAGTTTTAGAACCCTGTACTTTGTGACTTCTAAAATTGCAATATGATATTGTTAAGACATTTTTCTATATTTGTAACGATTTCTAAATATTTATAGCAATCGGTATTTATACTGAAATTAGTGTTGTCATATGTAACGTGTTATAGATATTGCCATGTGTAAAAATGAAGTATAGTCAGTCTACTGTTTTTCGGACACTTCATGCTATCAGCAGCATTCCGGAAGCATTTGAGCCAAGCTATGGTATATCGGTAGTCAAGCTTATTATGTAGAAAAAAACCTTAATTTTTATATAGCAACACCTAGATTTCCAATGGTTTCACGTGATGCTTTGTATATTTTTTAAATGTTGCCATCTTTCATAAATGAAATTTAACTGTTTACATCTTAGAGCTTTTGGGAATGTTTATTTCGCGATTGTGGTAGACATCGGAATGTTAGAAACCATTGGAATGTCATTTTAAAATTATTCATTCGTTTTATATTTTAGATTCATTAGTTATTCAGAAGTTAAAACGTATAAATAATGTGAAACGGTCAGTTTTTTGTAAAATCAATGTGTAAGTACCAAAACTTAGTATTAAAATAAGAGTATCGGTGCACCTAGACAAAGAAAATCTATTTTTAATATACAAATATTGTTGCAACTAACGTTGAAGCGCCAGTGTCAAAAATGGTGGCAATAATATAGAAGAAAAGTATTATCTATGTATGGAGCAATGCTGTTCCCTTTAGATATAAATACTAGACTTTAAGGCGTTTGCAATAAAGTACATTTTAAAGCGATCCTCGGATAAATACTCAACGTTCGAAAATATGGCATTTAAATGAAAAATGGCTGAATAAAAATGTGGCTTGAGCGTGGAAGTTAAAAAAAAAGAGGTGCTTCAGTGTTACCACTGGTGCTCTTCCATATATTCTTAAACGTAAGGCTTCCCTTTTATATATTTTAGTATAAAATACCATTATTCAATTTATTAATGCATTTCAATTGATGAATTATATATTAGACGAGACCCAGTTTTTGACGTAAAGTGTTAGGACTCCTCATTTTGCGCAGTTTCATTTTCAGTAGAATTCTTAATAATTGTATCTAGTTATAAGTAAAAATGATGATAGTTTTATGTTCAAAATAAATGAAATAATTTTACATTGTAAACTCATTTGTCAACTTTTGGGTCAGAAATTTAAATAAATAAATGTTTAAGTGAATGCTATGTTTATGGTCTTTATTTTTTTTACTCACATGTTTAGTAATGATTTTATTTCAATAGAAATGTAAAGTTATGCAATGTAATAGTTTGGCCAAAAAATAAAGCTTATTTATTCAAAATATAAGGGTGCTTCTAGATGGGCTACAGTTTTACTGCAATACTGGCAATATTGTCGACTGTAGGCCGACCGTGATCAACCATGCAAGAAATGCACCTATGCTAGACTACCGGTAAATGAGCGCGCAAAATTGCAATATTGCCGACCCACACTCAAAATATTGCCGGGCCAACATTTCAGTGAACATAATGGCCTGTCTAAGGGCGCCCTTTGTTTTTTATTTGAATTACTATGACACCGCAATAGTGCTACCAAAAAGTTACTATCAGTTTATCTATAATCTGGTGAGTCTGCACCCATATTCACAATTATTCGGAAACGTTTCCGTTCGGAATCCAAAAATTGCAGTCTTCCAATGAATTCCTTACTTTAATTCTTCTTGGTATTTTTTCTTTGAATTTCAGCCCCCATTCATAAGTTTATAAACGTGATTCATTTTTCCGATCGGATTTGTATCCAAAGTGTATTATATGTATAGACATGCGAACAATTTGAGTTCACATTCCTTGGAATCCGAACGAAAACGTTTGTTCCGTTCACGTTCGTAATTGAAGCCGCACTCATGTCGTGCCTCTGATATCAAGGCATCATACAAATTACAAGATGTCAGCGACTTTAGTGCGTAGACTCCCCTTTAGCTTACCGAAGTACTCCCTCGACAATGAACGCTGTAAAGTCTCTGGGACCCTATTCGGAGATTTGAGATTCTCATCTCACTATTTCTCGTCCTTTTTGCTCTCGTTTGAAACGTCATAGGTGTGAGAGTGACCAAGATAAAATCTCATCTCATCTCACGCGCAGGAATAGCCCCCCTGAACAGTTATATTGTTTTGTCTTGGGTGTACAAGACATAAAAATAAATATTCCGAGGCTATACTTACAACATTTATTGCTGAAGAGTTTATACTTGATTAGGTAGACTTATGTTTGTATGTGGACTCCGACATGGCAGACACCATGCTTCATGGAGATAAGTCCTGCCCCACTTTCGCCTCTCACCTCTACGTTTTTCAAGACTAAGAAGAATAAATTTGCAAGCCGCAAGGGTATAATAATATATAGGTACTATCTTCGAATACAGGCTCTTCGAATCGGATACTTTTTAGCCGCTTTGGGCTCACCACGAGTTTTGGTAGTTAACGAAGACTTTTTCCGCCAGGTGCACTTTATTGAAATGTATGGAGCTCAACAAAAAAGTTTTCGTAACTATCTAATCTAATGTTAAGGGTGCAGTGCGCAGATAGGCAACTCAAGAACACACGGTGCGGTTTTCGCCTGCTGCGGGACAGCTGTTTTTTTTTTTCAGAACTCTCATCACCGTAAATTTTTGTGGTCTCGCAGCCGCGGACGAAGCAGCATAGCTAGCGAAGCGAACGTAAAGCTTCCTGGACGACGCAGCAACGGTCGCCAAGCACGTGGTTGATCGTGTGCCGCGAGCAACCGCGCGTGTTGACGGCGAAAATCGCGTCGTGACCCTTACACAATTTCCATATTTTTGGAAAAGCGCCGTCGAAAACCGCACCGATTTCTTAGCCTAGTAAGAAAATATTCTTCAGTGTTCGCGTTCGTTGGGGAGACTCACGAGTGACGCAACAAAAACACGATTTCTTTTTACAAATAGTTCTATTGTTCGACCTGCATAAGATCTTCCATGTTGATGTCGTAGACTCTACTCTTGGCGGGGACGTACTTGCCGCCCTGCTTGTGGTTCCGCAGTGCGATCACGACGTCCTTGTCCGTCTTCGTGCTGGGGCAGAAGGCCACCAGCCTCGTCGGGACGTAGCTGTAGCTTAGGAGCTTCAGTGGCATCGCGAAGGACATGCAGCCGTGGTCTAAAAAAATTGTTGATTATTGAGAAAAACAAGCTATATACATGCTATATAGCTACCCTACATAAGGGCGTTGTTCATCTACCCGTCAAAGTGAACATCAGTTTGTAAAATTCGGAAGAAAAATAGTCTTAACCATCTATACAAAATAAATAGTCACAAGACCAATTTTGTGTGAAGATCGTTTTTTTTTGTGCTTTGCAAATTTGTGTTCTAACAGTTGTACACTTTGATGGGTAAAATAACACTCATGCCCGTACCTATTCGAAAACGACGCTCAGTCGTGAACCTCGATTCAAAACTGTTTTTATGTATGGTAAACCCACAGAATATGCTCTATTACATAGGGTAAACCCAATTTTAAATCGTCGTTTCAGCATACGGGCTTTTAATAATTACTAGACCCAAAACCAGTACCTTGCATCCAGACATGCATAGGTACATTGGTAGAGTTTCAAACAAAGTTGTAATAATTTTGTTTTACTTTTCGAGCCGCGCCTTGAGCCTTGAGTCGCCGTCGCCCTGAACAAGGCTTATAAGCAGGGATAGGTAAACCTACCAGATTTTAGTTATCTACACAAAAACATTTTGGTCATAGACTCTTGACTTTCCGAATGCTAATGAAATAAGCATCTATAGATATAAAACATTATATTGCTATACCCGGAATCTTCTTCGGGAAATGGATGTTTGCTATCATGTAGACGCCGTTCCTCCCGAGCAGGTTGACGACGGTCCTCTTGGCGAACTCCCTGGTCTCCTTGGACTCGAGCGTGGGCACGTCGGTCGCGACGCCCATCACGTGAGTCAGGTTCGAGGCTATCCAGTCCGCTAGCTCGTAGCTGATGCCTGGGGATGAATTGTTTTTATTTTTATTATTTATCAGCTGCGCTTCGCGGCTGTAAAGTAGCCTACCTATGCGTTAATCCAGACTTACCACCATACCAAATTTGATCAAAATCTGTCCATCCGTTTTAGCGTGAAGAGGTAACGAATACACACACACACACAAACTTTCGCCTTTCTAATATTAATAAAGTAGGATGCGCCGCGATATTATCCGCGGTAAAAAGAAGCCTAAGTATAAATATTATCTATGTATGTTAATTTGGTAGACCAAATTAACATACATAGATAACATTAGGCGTGCGTGGAATGGCGATAGCTTAGAAGCTATCGCCATTCCACGCACGCCTAATAGGCATTGAAATAAATGATGTTCTATGCCCAATAACAAGGAGTGTTTTATTAGCAGGTCGCCTTTCTCTGTATTTTGTATTTTTCAATTAAATAAACTTTATTTTTAATACTAAATTCCAAAACCGTCCATCTGTAACAAACTGTAACGAACTACTAAGCTACAAGCGATGCAATTTTTGCATTTATAATATTACATGTATCTGCTTGGCTGTGGCCCGCAGATTCATGCATTTTTCTAGACACAGCTAATTTTCTTTTGCGATTTCAGGGTAAAAGTTCTTTGTAATGATGTAGAGAATTAGCCTTAAAATTTTCTAGTAGACACTTAAGTTAAAATAGGGTGTCTATCATACTCCTATTTTTAATGTAACTTACCTGGCGAATCACAGACGCAGTTCTTAAACTTCTTCTCCCCCTGCCAGTCGAACTTGAAAACCAGCAGCGTGGGCTCCCGCGGGTCGTGCTTCAGCACCTGCCACTGCAGCGCCACCTCCAGAGACAGGACGAAGTTGGACTGCTCTAGCGTGTGGGTCGACACGTCCACTACGGCCACTTGAAAAATTGAAGTACTTATTGGTCACGTCAGTCAAGCTTCTGTAGACTTTACGCAAAGCAGTTTTTTTCGAAAAAACAATGAGTAAGTAATGGGTCAGCGCTTGAAAATATGCGTACAAAATATAGGCTAAGTCATAACAACTTTAAACACATATTTGTATGTGTGTGCAATTTACATCGATCAAGCCGCGTCAGAACGCTGTGGTACATTTGGCAAAATGTGTTAAAAAAATTGAGAGCAGACAGGTTCGAAGGGATTAGAGATGTCACATTTGGATGACTCTAAGGGCAAAGCGATTGCCAATCTGATTCTGAGCCGATAAGTGTATAATGATATACATTTTTGAACTCGATCGAAAAATACAAAACACTGTTTACCTATTTTGAGGCTAAACAACGTCAATTGCTAAGGGGGATAGTGTGGAACTACGGCGTAGGTACAGGGAGCCTACCATAAAATCATAATGCCATGATGGTTACGTTTTGTTGTTGACACTGTGCGACCGCGAATCGTATCACGGCGCAATAAGGTTCATGGTCGCGCAGCGTTGAATCTTGGCAATAAGATAAGTAGGCCCCTTGGATGTAACACGGCCTAAACAAGTTGCAATCGCTTCTAAGCGATTCCTTCCATTTCTACGATCGCTAACACTCAATCGTTCGCTGCTGATTGGCCGAATGCATGGACTATAAAATCACGTGACATTAATACAGGGTTTTTTTTTACGTAGAATAGGTCGGCGTTTGACCACCAACTCGCCTGATGTTAAGCGACGTTGTGGTCTAAGATGGAGCATGACGACCTACAAGGTACTTATTCACTCTAGTCTTGAAGTTTTGTAGAGTGAAGGAGTACAAAGACGGCAGCTGAGTGAGACGCTACAAGAGCGCTACTGCTCAGACCCGTCTTCAAAACGGTTACACCGGACTACATCCCGAAACACGACTAGGTTTTCACGTCATTTAGGGTGTTACAAAAACCCTGTTGTATCTGCGACGTGCGCATCCAGTATCGACTGGAGGATGCAGTTATGTTAATTTAAATTAAATATTGACTCTAAAAATGTTTAACACACATCGCGCTTTACCCTCCTAAAAGCGTGAACGCTGCCACTAATTGCGACGGTTTTGTTTGTATACTATGCGCGTCTTCCCGCTAGTTTAATTTAAAGCCGCCAACATAATATGATACAGATTAATTAACATTTTTGTAAAATTTCCTTATTTTCTTGCGTTCTTAAACCGGTCATAACTCTTGCTATTTTTAACGTTTCTTTTTTTGGTATTTTTGCATGAATACTTGTAAGTGTGTATACATGCCCTTCAATTATACAACAGAGTTTTTGTAACGGCTCGCTTTATCCTGAGATAGCTCGTACCTACCTCCAAACAGCAGGCAACGGTACAGCGTTAGCGATTGTATAAGAAAATAGCTTTAAAGCGAATGTTAGTATTCTAGGGCACATACTTCTGGTGAGCAAGTACTCGGACGGTATGAGGGCTGGGTGCATGGAGCCCATGGACGGCAGGTGCTCGAGGTGCATTGCGGTGCCCAGCCCAGGAGAGCCGCAGTTCACGCAGATTTTCCTGTAATGGAAAATATGGGCATTGTAAGGCACTCGCTGCGTCCCGTGTTTTCACCCGCTATTCCACAGGAACTGTCGGGATGAATGCCGACCTATATTCTTCTCTGCACCTATCTCTGACATCGTGTAAGTACCTATGCAAAATTTTATGATGTTAAGTTGCGTAGTTAAGGCATGAAAGAGTAACGAACATGCAAACTCACACTCACATTGACCACTGACTCGCCTGATGAGAAGCGTCGACGTGATCGAAGGTGTAACACGCTTGCCTAGGATCTCCTAGGCAAGCGTGTTACCACCTATTCACTTTTTTCTTGAACTTCCCTGGATTGTTGGTAGTGAACCTGCCTTCTGAGCTTGGGGGCGTGGGTTCGATTCCCACCTAGGGCAAACATTTATGCGATGAACATTTGTATTTTGTTCTATGTCTGGGTGTTAATATGTATTTAAGTATGTATTTAAAACTATCTAAGTATGTATATCAGTCTGTGGCAGCCATAGTACAAGCTTTGCTTAGTTTGGGGTCAGGCGACCGTGTGTGGAAGTGTCCTGAATTTATTATTATTAATTTATTTATTGTATTTAGGTGGAAATATACACGCAGGCAACGAGTGGCACACCTCTGCAGTTCTTATAAGAAAAGTGGATTTGAAACGTGCTTTTAGACGGAATTTCCACCATGAGAGGGTGTCTCTGATTGGTGCGCCTGGTGCAATTGTAATAAAACGGTGATGGCTGGATCAAGACGTGCAGTTGTATTGCACACTCTCGTAAATTCGTAATGTATTCTGTATTTTGTAATATAAGCAATCCTTACAAGTATAAATAAAAAAAAACCCTCGAAACCGTAATTATGTAGGTATGATCATTATTTTTACTATTACATTTTCTTTAGCACACACCACCGTCCATGCTTAAATCATGTTTTTATTCCATCTACAGGTTGTCTGGATGAGATCGCTTTTAAGCAATAATATCGCCCAGTGCACGTACATTTGAGTGTTTAAATTATTTTTATTTTGTACTTGATATCAATAAAGAGTTTTGTATTGTATTGTGTTGTAAACTTAATTAACATACTTACCATCGTTTCTCGATAGCATTGTAGTAGTCGGCAAGGTCTCTCCAGTTAGTTGGGCGAGTCAAATCCACGAGCTCAATCTTATTATCATCGAAAGCAATCGATTCGAAAACAACATTCAAATACAAAACAAACACTATTACATAGAAATTTTTACACATTTTTGCATCAACTTTTTTCTGTTTGTAGCCCTAGGAAGGTACGCAGAACACTGAGGATAATTATGATGGTTGGCGACTGTAGGTAAGCTATTTGTGATATAATCTTAGATCATCTTTTGTTCTTCCATATTGATACACAAATTACACAATCAATATATCTGTTTGTAAACATTGTAAGGCCGCGTTCATATGTTAAGGCAGACGAGAGGCGTTACGGGGTGCGTGCAGCGTCGCGTCGGAGCTCAAAAAACAACAAAATAGAGCGCGCGTAGACACGCTCCTACCTTCTACCACGGTTCTTGTACGTTGACACTTTCTTCTTATTCTACATCATGTCTTCGTTTCTTCTTCTTTTTTCATCACGCGTCTTCTTCTACGCTTCTTCTTCTTCTGGGGGCCCATAACACTTTATAGGCATGGTAGTTACGTTTTGATTTCGACGCTGCGCGACCATGGAACTTATTGCGAGGCGATACGATTCGCGGTCACTCAGCAGCGTCGACAACAAACTTAACTATCATGGCAATAAGATGACATGGCAGGCCCCCTGATTGCACATAGAGTAGATTTTTTTATTTTTTTTTATTTGGATGATCAAACTGCCTGGTTAAACGTAAAAACATACAAAGATATTAACAGATAGGCCAAATACAGGTCACCACTTGTAAGAACAACAATAGTGCTAGCGCGCAAAGGACACATAACATACACTGGAAGATCAGATAAATAATAATAATAATACAAAAAATACGAATCAAAAAAATTAAAAACCTACCACACAAACAAAGATTCTATAAATTTAAATGTTATAGATAGAAATAGACGAAAAGATAACATAATAAAAATAACAGTAGTAATGAAGAAACCTGACAAAGCCAATTAAAATATTAAATGCATTTTGCCTCATTGAGAATAGGTATGTCAAGTCAATTATAGTTAGATTAACCATGTACAACGCGACGCTAAGGATTTCAGAAAGACGAATGTGTCAGAGTAAACTCACATAAAAAATATACATGCAAAACAAATTGGAACACAAGAAAAGGTACCTAAGTACCAAATTCAATAAGTAGGCAGAGGCATGGGCGTACCCAGGGGGGGGGGCAGGGGAGGGCAGCTGCCCCCCCTTGAAAATCTCGCAGGACATGTATGAACTCCCCTAATTACTAATTAAAGTGTAAACGAGTTATGCTCTAACTCTTAAATAAACCGCGCAGTAGACACTGACAAAATGCACGATGCAATAGGGAACTTGCATCAAAGTTTTAATGACAAATTAGATTAATGATTCACTTAAGAATATAGTAAAATGTACTACTGTGACAGGATTGTAAAATTTTATTTATTTAACTACCCATAAAACAGGATCATTTGCGGGTGTTTGCCCTACACACTACACTACATACATCTAATGACTCATGTAGGTGTGTTGTGTAGTGTGTATGACAAAACAGCCGCGGACGATCCGACCTAAAAAATCTGACTTGCCCCCTCCTACGCCAGAAGCTGGGTACGCCCATGGGCAGAGGTACTTAAGTACCAAATTCACGAAAAGATAGATCGAATATTATGTATGATAGTGTGAGTAGGTATAGGTCCGTTTTAAAAATATTGTTGGGGTACCTACTTACTTATTATATCGAAACAAAAAGAACGGTTCCAGTAGCAAAAGTTTTATTCAAAGCTTTAGAAAATTAATACAATTTTATGTTCAATATAAAATCTTAAAAACATTTTAACATACATAGCAGTAAAAAGTAGTTTTCAGTAGTTTTCATAGTTTTCCAGTAGCTTGTACGTTTGGCAAGTTTCTGTAAGTAGCTGGGCGCATCTTCTCTTCTCTATCTCTGTCTCTTATTCTTTTCTATTTTCTCTACATACCTACATAGTTTAAAACAAAGTTCGTTTTCCGCGTCTGTCTGTATATTCGCTAACTCCTTCTAACCCATGCAACGGATTTTGATGCAGTCTTTACCATCTGATAAATAGATTTTCAGAGATGGTACCGCGTAAAGCCAAGGCGACCCGCCTTGGCTCTACGCCTTGGCTTTAGCTTTACGCTACATTATTAACGACGTTTTCCGTACATAGAAATAGAATAAGCCATTCATTCTTCGTTTTGCTATACGAATCAAATTCAAATTATTTTTTTGCAGAAAATATACATGCAAGATAGTAGCAGCATACAGACATTCGACATACAGGGTCGGACTGACCATACAGTCAGGGTGGCCTTTGCCAGCCGGGCCCCAGCCGGTGAGGCCCCATCGGACTTGGCTTGTGGGGCTTGCGTTGCTTGACGTTCATAAGTGTATCTTTGATACCTAAATTTAATAAAAACATTTTGACTTTGACTTTGACTTTGCCACAAGCCAGACGGTAAGTAGGTTGGGGGCTACACCCCGTCTCGGGCCCCTGGCTTGTGGGGAGCCACCCGGGCCATTCCAGCTCAGTCCGACCCTGCCGACATATAACAGTAAAATTGTCAGCCACACTGTTTGCTGAAACTATGCTAACAAATTATCAATTGATAACATCAATCGATCATTCAATTGACGAGCTAGGAACATTGTCGTTTATTAATCTGCACCTGCAACAGATTAATCTTCAAATTAATGAGTTATGAAAAGGTGTGTATCTATTGTCTGTGGCATTACCGTGATGCGTGGTCTTTAATATTGCTTAACAATGGACCCAAGCTCGCCATCAATTTACAAGTAAAAATAAAAAAAATTAAAAACGCCTGACACTAATTTTCATCAAATAAGCTATATTTGATGAAAATTAGTGTCAGGCGCTCCCGAACTAACGAACGAACGAAGAACGCTCCCGACTAACCCACCTTTCAAACAAAATAGAAATCAGTTCATCCGTTCGGGAGCTACGATGCTACAACAGACACACACATACACACACACAGACACGTCAAACTTAAAACACCTCGTCGTTTTTGCGTCGGAGTTAAAAATGGTCAATATTGAACCTTGTTAGATACTCACTCAGTATCTAACAAGGTTCAATATTTCATACATACACATTCATGTTGTTGATTGAATTGAATTGAGACTTTGTGTCCGAAGACTGATGCCTTGGCCTTGGATACACACATTGATGCCTTGGCTTCAAGACCTAGATTGGTGCAAATATGACCAAATAGTGGCCACGATATGAAAATAAAGATTTGCTAAAATAGTAAGTGCTACGACACCGTAGCTCACTGCAGTCTCTACGCGCGCTGCCGTTGAATCTCTGCAGCGGCGCGGCGCGGCATTAGCGTGACAATACGGATATTTTTCCTATCCCAATTTCTTTTTAGAGTATTTTTGACAAAAGCTTATTTATAAGGAAATATAAATATGTATTATGTAGCGCTAACCAAGTATCAAAAAAATTATGACGTATAATTCCCGCCGGTCGATTTGGTCCACTTCTTAATTTGGTCCATTTCCAAGGTTGAATAGTATTTTTATCTCCGTGGCTAGTTAAGTCAAACACAGGAGGTTTATTTGTGTTCTAGTTACGCTAAGCGATGATAGCCTAGTTGGAGAAGGGTTGAAGGCAGGTTCAAACCCAGCCGACGGCACGATGTGAACATAATATGAATTTGTATGTCATCTGCTACATGACTGGAGCCCGGTGTATGGCGACAGGCTCGCTCCTTGTCACATTTTGGGACTGAATATCGTCTGGCAAAGTGTTTTCAAAATGACGGAGATATGAGGGTGGAAAAAAATATTTTTTTTGGAATCATATCGTCATCACGCCTTTTCCCCGAAGAGGCAGGGAGAGATGTAATACAAGACCCAATTTTGGAATGACGCGGTGCACATTTATTCAGTTTTATTCTCAAATCAACTCAAAGAAACCAAAAGAACCAAATAGAGCCGAATAGAATTCGGCTCTAAACCAACCTTAGAATAATAACTAAAGCAATAGAAGGAGAGTTAAAAAAAGAGCTCGGTAACTACCTTTGTTCCTATTCTATCTTATGGCACGAAAACGGTTGAGGAAAAGAGATAAATGATTTACTCTTTGTTTTACTTTTTTGGAATTTGACAAGATGAACTGTCATTTGGTTATATTGGTTCTAATTCAACCCGCCCAAATTTGATAGTACTTTGCTCTAATGTCTGACAGTTTGTTCATTAGACTACTTAACTTATTCGCGTGCTCATTGTTTACGCGTTTGTCGTAATCTTCAATGGTTTTGCAATGATTTAATATTATTTTTACTGTTAGACTGCATGAAATATTTGTATAATTCCAAATAGTGAGTGTGCGGACGCAGTGGAGCAATGTCTTGTGTGGTTGTAGGCTGCACGTCCCATCTAACACGATCATAAAATAGTCAAGAAATATTGACCTTAAATCGTTTAGTTTTTGGACAATTTATTGTTGAATGTGAGCCGGTAAACAAACATAAATACGTAACAAATGTTGCTGAATCACTTTGTAGCAGAAACCAGGCGTTATATCTATTCCAATAGAAGTTTTTAGCGAATATTCGGAAACAGTTTTAGGTTACCTTGATCATACATAGTGACGTAAATATTATTGTCGATACATGGTCGAAACTTTGATTTTACAGATTTCTTGAAGACGATGTGAAAAAAAAGAATAGATAAATTGAATTCGTGACGAAATTTGACTCCAAAAATGCAGTCACTTATGCTCCAAGCATTTTACTTTGAATTCATTTTTATGTAATGAAGATATGAAATGGAGAAGACATAGAGAAAATGCTGTTCCTACATTTTTATTATGAATAGAACAGATGAAATGGTTGGAATAGGAATTTCATTTGCAATAAGTGGTATCCCGTTCAAATTAAAACTTGATTTATTACATTACAGGAAGTATTTAAGGAAGTCGAATAAGAACATAGTCAAGTAGCATTAGTGTTATTTAATTGTACGGTGTGCAATCAATAAAGTGTCTATCTATTTATCTGTCTTTCTTTAAAAATTATCGATTTCCCGAATCGATCGATCGATCATTATGTATTCATTCTCTCTAAGGTAACTATGCTTAGTAATCTTCCATACCTAATATAAAAATGTATCGCTGAATGTGTTGCTGAGCGCAAATTTCGAAAACAGCTGAATCGATTTTGCTAATTCGTTTTTTAGAATATTCCTTGAAATACGAGGATGGTTCTTACACAGAGAAAAATTTACAAATTGCCTGAAAAAATAATTAAAGAATCGACTGTTAGGCGGTACGAAGTTCGCAGGGTCAGCTAGTTTATAATAATAATATTTTTTTTCAAACAACTTAAGGTAACAAGGCCCATATAACATTCAAATAAATACCTTATACTCGTAGGTAACCAACATAAATAATTATAAAAAATGCATTATTACGTATAATCATTAATTACACTCGATGTCGTACAAGATATGACAATGCATGTCATTGTAAATTTATCGACGTTGAAATGTAGGGGTCACATCACTAGTCAAAATAAAATTAGTGACCACCTACGAAATTTCGAAACGTTTTTTGTATATTTGTCCTTTTCCAACATCATAACGGTGCCATAAGACAAAACAGGCCAAATATATTGAGTTTAGTTGTTTTATAACCCTCCTTCTATTGCTTTAGTTATTATTCTGAGAATCCAACTCAAGAACCGAATAGAGCCGAATAGAATTCAGCTCTATTCGGTTCTTATATAATGTTCGGTAGGTATATGATCTTTATAGCATTATCTTTATAATCCTAATCCTCACTAATATTATAAAGTGAGTTTGTTCGTTTGTCTCATTGTTTATTTGTTTGTTGCGCTGTCATGCCTTAACTACTCAATCGATAATTATGAAATTTTACATAATAAATACACGTGCATCAGGGGTACAGAAAAAGACATACCTTTTATCCAGAATACCCCTAAAATAAAATGGTTCCTGTGCACCGCGGGTGAAACTGGGAGTCGCAGCTAGTAAAGTTTGTTTTAAAAATGCCGTATTTTATTTTTGTTTGATTTTATTTGGCTTAGGTTAAAAAAACAAAATTAAAACTGTTTTTTTAGATACCTACCTACTAAGAAATTTAAGTACTTCTAATAAAACTTGAGTAATTTCGTGGTATTTCCGCTTACTAATTATTACCAGCATTATTACTTATTTTACCTAAAAGTATTAGGTACATAGATATTATTGCTAAAAACAACAACGGTTTTTACCCCTGAATGTTTTAATCTAATAATCCTAATAATCTAAGAACAATAAATTATTAAATCTCCAAAGTTCAATATCTCTAAAATATATTATATGGCTAGGTATTATAGTTTCGAACCCCTGGATATTAAATTTATAGTTAAGCGTGCAACAGACGATGCGATAATATCTTCAAAATGTCTGGACATTATTGCGCGGCGATACGACTCGCGGTCGCGCAGCGTCGACAACAAAACGCAAAGCAAATCGAAAAGCAAAATCGAGAATAATTTTACTACTACCTACTAGTTGCGCCCTTACTACTACTAGTTGTAAAAAAGCATCCTGTGTGTATTTTACACTTTAATCTATCTCTGTGTAAAATTTCACTTAGATTTGTTTAGCCGTTTTGGCGTGATTGAGTAACAAATCATTCAATCTATTCAAACTTTCGCATTTATAATATAATTAAGTATTACTTTATGTGGTCAGTTCACATTGAACGAAGAACAACCCCTCGTCCGATGTAGCGCATACACAAAATTAAAAATTAAATTGATGTAAACAGATTAAGTACTTTTGCCTGCAAAGTTTCTTGAAGATCGGATCAACGAAACTCAATTTGAACAAATAAATGCCGAGATATAATGTCCCAGTAGACTCAGAAACCTCGCTACGCTCGTCCGGCAAATAATTTGCTAGGTGTGTGTGTGTGTGTGTGTACTTCCTAATAATAATAAATGGATGCGGTTGGTGAACTATAAAGATATCAGAACATATCAGGTATCGCACAGTCTGTAGCGCGCCTAAACACAGCTTTAGAATTATCTTAATCTTAGTGCTAATAAATCAATATTGATCCTATTTATCTAATTTTAATACAGCTATGATGACTCAAATCAGCAATCATCAGGTATTAAAGCAGCTATACCTACTTTGTTATTTTGAACTTGAATTTGTTAAATTGTACAAGTATAAAATTGTGAGTTGTCATTATTCAAAGTGTACTTATTCAACATGTCAAACGCTACAGTTTGCAGTCGTGTTTTTTTGATTTTAATTCGTTTTAATCAAAATCATTTACACGACATAATAGGCCCTATTCAGAACGCTAAATTGTTAATGTTTTTATACTAGCTGAAAGTATTGATTTCATTGTCATACAATAACAAAGACAGGTATATTTTTAGCTTGTTTGAGAATTAAGAATGTAGCGTTTGAAAAGGGCCTAACAATTCTACCTGCGACTATGGTTCTACCTACTAACTCAATTAATTCGTGTAGATACCTACATTGTAAAGTTCTTTTTTTTTTGCTATATCAATGAAAAATAGGTCAATCAATCAATTAATAGATATGGATCGTAATTTGCGTACGTACATAGTTTCTGTAATACCACCTGTAGATACAAAATCATAGAATAACATAGCTCACGTAGGTGCTTACATCTATTTTATCGTATATCGTATCCATCAATTTTTACTGGTGACGTCAACATTTTTAAATAGATATTTTTACATTCCGTACTGGCTGTCGACCAAGATTGTTTTTTTTTTAAATAAACTTTACTGACCTTAAGGGTCCCACGACGCTCTGAAATTTCCATACAAACGCGCTTGTCAAATTTCTTGGAAACCATTTTTCAGATTATGATGAAATTTAGCATGTACAATTAAATTAACAATATCTCCGCCCCTATGTTCTTGTTTTTTTTTCTTCTAAAAGTCCTCATGAGAAAATAGAGCTATGGAAGATATCCACATTTGTAAGGGGTTTTGACTGATTTATTCAATAGATAGACAAAGCAAATCAAAAATTCCTTTACATAGGGAGGTTGTCTACATCATTAGCTTTCAAATGAATCCATAATGCAAGGAAAATTCTTAGTTATTTAAGAATGATTACAGAAGTGCAAAAGTCATAAAAAAGAAATATATTGCACTTTGTCACTCTGTAGGTAACTTTAGAGGCTCGTCAGTATCATTACTTGCTCTCTTCGCTCGCAGTCTACTTCTAGACGAAATGGCTATAGAAATTCTTAAGCTAATGCGAAGTTAGTCTAAATTGGTCGCCGGACTTAATCAAGTTTGACTTTAGACTTAGACTTAGTTACACTTTAATCAAATTTGTTGTCTTGTCTTGTACTTACATAAAGGTGAATAATTAATATAGGTAATGTTTTCATTGTAATTGTCAAATATTTTTTCAAAGTTAAACGGGGCGGATAAAGTTAAAAAAAATACCCAAGAGATACGCATTATGTACTTGGCTTCAAAAAACTATTAATATTAAAGAATAATCAAATATCATCATTACATTCAATTAAGATATGGAGTAAACTATACAACAGTACCTAAACATAACAAAAAAATACCAAACATATAAAAAAAAACAGTCAAATTCTTGGAACTTTAAAAAAAAAATTAAAACGATTTTTCCGATCCAATAAAATCTACGTCTATGAATGAACAAAATAAAAGAATTCATTTCATGTCATTTCATATCCATCCATTGTTGCAGAATTCAGTCATTTCATTGTCGGAAATGGTATTGACATTGTTGCATTCATAAAAGCAGTGCAAATAGATCATAAATGACTATGAGGGTGATAATAACTAACATTCTACAGTCTATGGCCCGCATGTTAAAACGACGCTCAGTCATTAATCTCAATTTAAAGCTGTTGTTACATATTTTCGTCAGGCCTTTCCCTCGAGGGGGCTGGCAGAGGTGTACAACACCAACACTTCGCCGGACGATATTCAGTCCCAAATGCGATAGAGAGCAAGCCTGTCGCTATACACCGTACTCCAGTTACGTAGCAGATGACATACAATACGCACATAATATGTTCACACAATAAACAAATTGGTGCGTGCCTTCGGATGGGTCCGAACCCGCCCCCTCTGGCTTGAGAGGCGGGACTTCTCCGACTAGGCTATCATCGCTTCAAGCTGTTTTTATGTATGAAAAAAACAGTTTAAACCGAGATTCAAGACTGAGTTCGTTTTAGCATGCGGGCCTAAGTATACTTACATAGTAATTTTTAGCGACATACGCGTTTTTGTGTAATGTAGGTAGGTTTCTGGTTGTTGTTTTTTTTCTATGATTCATTTTTGTGTACTTAAGTATTTATCGAGATCAAGTTGTCTAGTGAAATCTAACATAAGCTTGAAGACAACTTATTAACCAGAATTGTAAAGAGAGATAATTAATTATACATCAAAAGATAATTAAAAAAAGAACTTTAAATTGGTCTTTGGCATTGATGCCCTGTTTTCACCAATAAATAGTAAGTACCTATCAATATAAGTATTTGCTACGGGTAACTTGATTAACCGGGTAGTATTAATATGGACCAGTCATTTTAATAAATAATGACCAAGAGCGTCTCTCCTGCCCGACTCCTCTATCAAAACAAATCGGATTTGTTAGGTTAGAAGGCTAAAGCGAAAGCTCCGCATCGCTTCCCGAAATCTCCGCTACTTTATATGACTAGGCTAGGCAAGTGGCCAACGTTGTAGATCCAAGTCATTTTGCCTAAACAGACCGGTCATTATTCATAGTGACCAGTCTTCTCAAACTGCACGTAACATTTACATTTTATTCTTTCGTCTTCATCACTCGTCATCTCTGAATTAACACTCTTCTCTCATGTAATGTATCATCTTTCATAGAGTTCTTTTTGCTTACCAATAAGGTACGAGTAGCAATGAAAAAAACCGTACCTAATTTAAAATACCTACTCAATATCTCTAATTGGGACATAGGAAGTCGGTTGATTATGCATGCCCGATAAAACCTTCTCACCTTCCGATAAAGACAATGCAAAAACAAATGCATTTTGCATTCCGTCCCCGACAAGAGCGCAAGAAAATTGTCACAAAGCAACTGTATAAAAATCGTGATTTTTCTAATTTAGATTAGCGTTGCGTATATTTTGTATGCATGACTTACAATCTTAGATCACAATCGTCAAACCGCGTAAAGCAAGTGGCTAGATAAAGGAGCTTACAAAAGAGTTGTGGCCGCGCGATAACTTACAGTGGTATACTGACAGCCAAAATGTTTAAAGCATTGTTGCTGTTGACCACATGTGCGGCGGTTGTGGTGGTGGCGAGAAACTCGCCTAATGCAGAGTTGGTGGAGCGGAGGTTTAACTCCCCGCAGGGATCCCGCTACTCCGACAATATTCTAGAAGATGCTGAACTCGACGCGGTGAGTCTCTGCTGAGTTTGTGGAAAATTAGACGATACGAAAAGAGACGTAATCAAATAATTTGTTTCGCAAAATATGGGTTGTTGCAGATTTAAATTAATTATAATTTAATTCATTCATGTTTTCAATTTTATAGGAATCTTTTTTGAAACACTTACACATTTCATTTTTTTTTTCATTTCAATTTCAATTTCAAAATAAATATCTTTCTTTCTTCTAAATTAAAAAGAAAATCACAAACCGATTCCTGTCTAGATCTTTAGAACATCTTATTTTAAGTGTACGTCTTATGCTATTCTATTCCATGAGTAGAAAAATGTTATCTTACTAATTTAGATGGGAATTTCGTCATTAAAGCTAATTTTATCACATAAGTGCTCTTTTTAATTTTGAACTTAAGTTTACAAAGGCCATGATAAGCCATAAAGAACCATTATCATTGCAATAGTGCCATGAACTAAATTTGTAAACGCAAAATAATTTCAAGGGTAATTGTTAATACTTTTTGCGTCAGATTGATCTCTATCTGTCGAGGAACATGTGATATCACTCACAAAAGAAATTTATTCAATTTGTTAGTAGCAATAACCTCCAATAACCGTTAGATAAAACCGCCCTCTGTCGTCCTTCTTCTTTCTGTATCTTGAAAATATCATTAGTAAGTAGTCACTGGAACACAGTCTAAGGCAACTTTTATCTATAGAGAAAAATTGTATTGTAAGAGATAGAGCTCTTAAAAGTTTTTTTCTTAAATTTTGTATATTTGTATTATTGCGGATTCCATCCCAGCCGAAGGCATGTACCTACCACTTCTGTTTATTGTGTGAACATGATGTGCGTATTAAATGTCATCTGCTACATAACTGGAGCCCATGCCTCCATACATGCTACATACCTGGTTATCGCGAGAGGCTCGCCCCCATCACTTTTGGGGGATTGAATATCGTCCGGCGAAGTGTAGGTGTTGTAATACACCACTGTCATCCCTTTCGAGGGAAAACCGTGACGATATGTCGTATTATATAAATTTTAATTATTTAAGTATTTCGACACATAAATAAAATACGCCATCCTTGAGGTGTGCATAATTTCAAATCGAAAATTCATATAATTTCAGCCGGGCCTTATTTCAAAATACGGCTACCCAGTAGAAGTCCACCATGTGGTCACAGCTGACGGCTATGTCCTCGAGATGCACCGCATCCCCCACGGCCGCGACAACCACAACGATCCCAACGAGAAGAGACCAGCAGTCTTCATCATGCACGGCCTTCTCTCTTCGTCAGCTGATTTCTTGCTGATGGGTCCTGGGAGCTCGCTTGGTAAGTTCTGAAAGATTTGCTTAAATAGCTACCTTGCTTTATTTAAATATGTTACCTTTAAACCTTATTCATCTTTACCATCATCATTTGTTCATGGTCTTCTTTATCCCAGTGGCGTGTTAAGACCTCTTTTACTGTGTCATCTGTCGTAGTCTTGTGCTAATCGGTTCCAGGTTCAAACCAACAGGTTCTTAATTCCCACTTTTTCCTTCTTCTCTTCCTTTCTGAGTAACCCAACCTATTTGTTTCTTTTTCTTATTGCCAACTGTCTTCATAAAAATGAAAATGTCGATCTAATTAATCTAAATAAGTATTTTATTTAATAACATACTAATTATATTAAGTAAAGTAAATGGTTTAATGTGAAATTCTAAATTATTCAAGTTTAATTTGATCGATGTTCTAATGTATGCTTTTGTTTCTAACTTTAAGGCAATCTTTTCGAGTCATTGTACTACTAGGTTTATTGACTCTAATAGATTAATATTTACTTATCTATTTTCTAATCCAGTTCTTTTATGTGATTCAACTTTAACCAATCCCTAAACTTTTCCGTTGTTTTTCCTTAATTGTTTATTCGATGTACTTACTGATTAAGGAAAATATTATATGACAATGCCAAAATCAGCACTTAGTTTTACGACTTAATTATTTCGTTCTTGTAAATATTTATCAGAAAATATGACATGAAAATGTTATGTTTTATGATAGTAGCAATCACTAATAGTTTACTCATATACGGATACGGAAAAGCTTATACCTACTACTATTTAAGGAGTGTAGATCTATTTTACTTTGGTTTTAGTTGGTTTATTTTATGTTATGCGTATTACTCATGGTTTTGGCTTTCAATAAATTGAAAGCAACTTAAATTTCACAAATTAAAAATATGTGAATGAAATAGAATAAACTTAATAGACACGCATGTTGATAATGTTTTGCGTAGTTACATCGATCAATCGTAGTTATCGTTTTATATTAATATTGTCGTATTTAGTCTCATGACCGTGATTGCAATCAAAACGATAAATAATAATTAAGATAACCAAGCACCTGTTTTGTTAAAAAAAAATAGTATTGTATAATCGACATCATTAGAGAATTACATTTGTTTTTTATTGACACAACTTTATAACTTTTGTAAAACTTTTGAACTAAATTTAATGGTAAGACAATTTTTTACAATGTCAACTTTTAAAATATTAATTAGTTATTTAGAGTCATGCGCCACTGGCTCTAGAATTAATTTTGTTACAAGTTTCGATATATGTATACACTTCAAAATTGCTATGAAATACTTACCCAATTGTAGGTTTTTTTTTTGTCTAAATCCTTATATTTCATTCAGCCTTTTTGTTCAAATCTTCCAGGTTACCATCTCGCGGAAGCTGGCTACGACGTCTGGCTAGGAAATGCTCGTGGTAACTTTTACTCCCGCCAGCACATCACCCTCGACCCCGACCGGGGCAACGACTTCTGGAGATTCAGCTGGGATGAGATCGGAAACTTTGATCTGCCAGCTTTCATCGACCGCATCTTGGAGGTCACCGGTCAGAGCAAGATCCACTATGTGGGTCATTCGCAAGGAGGCACTTCGTTCTTGGTCCTGAATTCTCTAAGGCCTGAGTATAACGACAAGCTTATCTCATTCCAAGGACTGGCTCCGGCTTCTTACTTTACATACACTGAGAATAGGATGTTTTTGAGCTTGTCTCCTTTTGAATCCATTCTTGAGGTAAGTTACTTCTTTTACTTATCTACTCCTGTCATTTTATTTTGTAAAATATTCCTGGTTCTACAAAATATTATCAGGAACATTTCTATCATAAAACACCTCTTCTTGGCAAACATGCTCCGTAGTAGCCGCACTGCAGAAGAGACGGCGGTCACACGCAAGCTTATCTTAGAACAGAGGAGATTGTCACAATACAATTATATAGATATGACACGTATTTTAGTAATTACATTAAACCATTTAATTTATCTTAGTCTTGATCTGGAGAGAATATCAATAGCTTGATAAGTCTGTGACATGACGTACGAATGTAATAGCTGATAGTATTAGCAGATATAGTATTAATATTGTTAATTATTATCAATTGTTACAAATAGGTATGCTGATCCATAGATAAAAATGCTATCTTGTCGACAAGTTACATGCTTTTGTCTAGTTTATAAAGATTCCGGCTTAGATGACTAAAGAAAATGTAAATAGTAATCTTGCTTTCGTTTGCGTGTGAATCTTGATCGAAAAATGATGAGGTTTATACCGTATTTAGTAAAAGTCTTTCATACATTTCAGACCGCAGCATGGGCCATTGGCATGGGTGAAATTTTTGGTAGCCCAGATTTTTTGGACACCTTCCAGGAACAGTTCTGTGATGGATTATTGACTATTTCTGCTTTGGAACCATTATGCGAGTTTGGAATCGTCAACACCATCGGTGAAAGAGAATACTATAATGCAGTAAGTATTGTATTTCGAGGAATACAGGAGACACTTGTGTTATGCTGAACTCGTCTACTATGGCACATTAATTTTGATGTTCTTATTATCAATATCAAATTCTTATTACAAAACCAATCGAAATTCATAAAATGTATGGAACTGTATTTTTATGGACTCGTGGTTGGTTTCATTGACTTGTTCAATATTATGAGTTCTTTTTCTTTTATATCTTGCTCTTTTTGTCCATGGGAAAAGAAGGTACTTACCTCTTTGCTAAAGTTTGAGTTAACAATAAAATATTTTTTCAGACGATGTTGCCAGTCATTCTCGGCCACACCCCTGCCGGTGCCAGTATCCGTCAAATCTCTCACTACGGCCAAGTCATCCGTTTTGACGCCTTTCGTCGCTACAACTACAATATGCTCACCAACCTATCTGTCTACGGTAGAACCAGTCCACCAACATATGACCTCTCCAGAGTAACTGTTCCTACCTACCTTCACTACGGCATGAGCGATTCTGAGGTTGACCACAGAGATCTACTTAAGCTGGCTGCTACTCTCCCCAACGTGGTCGCCGTGAATAAAATGAGCAGAGACAGTTTCAATCATTTCGACTTCATCTGGGGTATTGATGCTACTGAGCAGGTCTACAATGACTTAGTGAAATACATGAGAGATGCTGAGCAAAGATTTTTATAAAAAGAAATTATTTTAATCCGGTTTTAATAAAATGAGTTAGATACATAATAGTGAAAACGGCTTTATTTACGTGATTATCAGGCCTATTATAATTAATATTACAAAATATACACTATTCCACTTTTCAATTGTTTTTTTATTATTTTATTTTATTTCTTCTTTCCTACCTATTAAAAATGAAAAAGTGAGTTTGTTTTAATACGCTTTCACGCATTTACTACTTGACTGATTATCATGTAATTTCGTATAAACGTTGTGAACGTGGTCTAGGATGAAACACCCTTGCCTTGACAAAATCGATCCACTCAAGAGTTGAGACACCCAAAACATAAAAAAATCTTAAAACATGTTTTTAAAAAGCATCCAATGCAATGCTGTGATGAAACTGTTTTTCTACGACTTTCCTAAAATCAAATTATGAAGGACTTGTTAACGCATGCGATCAAATGGAATCAGCTGATCTATTTAGAATATTCTCGCATTATCGCTGTGTTCTATTGTTCCTGTTTCTTCCGCACGAGTCGAGTTTATTACAATAGAACTTAAAATAATCTACTTGATGTTAGAAAAGTAGGTACTGATTTAAAGTTCAATACATAGTTCCATTACCAAGATATTCCTTATGGCCATTTCACAGTAACCTAGAATCAACTGTTTTAGCAAAACGGTGCAAGATGCTGGATTGCAGTTTTGCAGTGTTTTATCGTGATAGATGGCGGATCGTACGAGCCCGCACTTGAGGACGCATTTCATAATTTTCTTTGCAGTCTGTTGGTATGCTACTTGTTTTCCCTAACAATGGTGCAAACACAACTAATTGGTTTTATCTGTACCATTATGGTGCAAACGACGCAGCGTAGTGTCATCATCATTTTATACTCAAAGTCTTTGACTTTTCCACAGTCTTAATTTTAATATACTTTATGGTCTATTTTTTTTCTTTTGCCCTAAATGCCTACCTGCTAGGCCAACCACGTAAGAATAAGTTTTTTAAATTAAAGCTACTTAAATATTTAGTTACATTGCGAAATGTAATGTTTGCCCATCAATTATAATAAAGTCGATAATTATGTTGGTATGAAAGATAAATAAAAAAAAATTAAATATTGTTTTTAAATAATTACACCTGTAAAGCGCATACAGGTGTACATCAATATCATTGTACATGACGACGAAATCTATTTTGTACGGTCAAAAATTTTTAAACCTGTTCTTATCAAATCGACGTTTTTCAGGTTGCAGCAGACCTTTTGCTACAGGGTTGATGCTCTTGCTTATCTACTTAAATTGCAATGATAAAGCTTTTCGTTGGAATGTAACCTTAATTACTTACATAGTGTCAATCACTGTTTACTGCCCAACATTTATCAGATGTCCTTTGTTTACTACTAGTGCTTTAGTACGAATATTATGATTAAAAAAACCGCAAAAATTACTTTATCGTTAATGTTTAGGCGTTAGGAAGTAGGTTGATCATGATTGTATGCCCGATAATGCCTTACTTTCCGATAAAGACACCGATGCGTTCGAAAATAAACGCACTTCGCAGTCCATCATCGACAAGAAAGCAAGAAAATTAACACGAAACGAAAGAGTGAAAATAAGCATTTATAATTTTTATTAGACATTACAATCTTAGATCGTAATCGATAAAAGCAGGTAGCCAGATTATAGAACTTTAAAATATGTGTTAGACGAGCGATAACTTACAGTGGTACACTGACAGCCAAAATGTTTAAAACTTTATTGTTGACCACATGTGTAGCGATTGCGTTGGCGAGAATTTCGCCTAATGCAGCGGTGGCAAGAATCTCGCCTAATGAAGCGATGGCGAGAACCTCGCCGAATGCAGAGCTAGTGGAGCGGAGATTTAATTCCCCGCAGGGATCTCGCTACTCCGACAATATTCTAGAAGATGCTGAACTCGATGTGGTGAGTCTATGGTAAATCTTAGTGAATCATGTGCTAGGAGAGATGATCTAAAATATTGTAAAAGAAATATATTCCAAACCTAGCTTAAACGCTGTTAGGAAATTTAGGACTTTCTACTACTTTAAAAAAAGAACAAAAAAAAGTTGGTTAAAAGAACTTAAGTATAAATTTCTAGAACTCATCAATTAAGACTCGTAGTCGTAGTAAAATAATGAATTTGATGAAAATATTGTCATATAATTTATCTGCTTTAGCTAGCACAACTTGAAATAAACACGATAAAGGGAAGGGAACAAAATAGACTTTGAAAATTGAAAAAGTTTCAATAAGTTTTGTACGGCGACACTTACGTAGTATTCAGCCCGAACTGTTAAACATTCATAATACAATAACATACTAATCCGACGATGACGTCGCAGGCTTTAGCTGATTGTTAATATGAATTTATTCATGTTGAAAATGAGTTCTTCAAGTCAAAAGATGGAAGATGTGGAATTAACTCCACTGGATGTAAAATTAACAATTTAAAAACCCCTGACACCGATTTTTACCTATCAAACAAACAAAAAAACGAAATCAAAATCGGTCCATCCGTTTGGGAGCTACAATATTACAGACACAAGCACACACACACACAAGCACACACACACACACACACACACACACACACACATACAGCAACATGTCAAACTTATAATAATTCGTCGTTTTTGCATCGAGGGTTTTGCATTGCGAACTCGTTGACAATTACAACCAGTAATTCAGTAACAATTAAAGTCAGCCCTCGCTACCTATTATTAACTGGCGATGGATTGATTTCTATCAAAGAAACCGTCTGTGTGACTATAGCTTTACGATAGGACTTTCTTTTAATTTGTTAACAGCTGTAAATCCTACTCGTCTTTCCAAAATCCAGTTCTATGAAGAAATCACTACAAAATATTTCTTCCCCTCATTCTAAAGACGTTTTAAAAAACTAAATAACCTTAAATACTTCCCATAGATTTTTTCTTTATACTAATAAATTATAAAATATTTGTTACTTTTTGTTTCTTTTTCTCTACATAATAATATATCATTTTTCTCTTTCCTAAAAAAATACTGATTATAATAATTAAGATCCAGTTGATAGCGAAACTTGTTCTAATCGGCTAAGTACACGTGCCATCAAGCATTAGCATTCAGCAGATATTATGCCAATTAAGGCAGCTTCAAAAACACATTACGGTGTCTTAGAATGTTTTTTTACAACAGACTAGGCATGCGTTTGACCACTGACTCGCCTAATGGGAAGCGTCGACGTGATCGAAGGTGTAACACGCTTGCTATGATGATATGATACCTATTCACTTTACTCTTAAACACTTACTTACTTAAATTTTACTTAAAACTTAACTTTTACTTCTTACTTAAATTTTGGTGGAAAGACAGACGCAGGCAACGAGTTCCACACCGCTGCAGTTCTTACAAGAAAAGTTGGCTTGAAACGCTTAGTATAATTGTAATGTTCTTTATTTCATTTATTCTTTATTCATTTCTTCTTTATTTTATTTGTTAATTTCTTCTTCATTTGTTAATACAAAATTTATTGAGCGTTGCTTTTGTAGGTAGATAACTCCAAGGATTGGCGGTCTCTTTTCTACTTCTATCTTTTATCATCCGTTTTTTTTTCAGCCAGGTCTAATTTCAAAATACGGCTACCCAGTAGAAGTCCACCAAGTGGTCACAGCTGACGGCTATGTCCTCGAGATGCACCGCATCCCCCACGGCCGCGACAACCACAACGATCCCAACGAGAAGAGACCCGCAGTCTTCATCATGCACGGTCTTCTCTCTTCGTCGGCTGATTTCTTGCTGATGGGTCCTGGGAGCGCTCTTGGTATGTACTTGACTTGTACAACCTTGATGTATCTTTTGATTATTATTTTTGGTACTACGTCCTCCTCCCTCCTCATTCAATTCTATCACCTACTGTCTTTTTCTCCTTCAAAATATAAATTAAACTTTTTTTTCGAAAACCACATTATGATTATTTATTTACCCTACGCATTAAGCGATGATAGCCTAGTTGGAGAAGGCCCGCCTGTCAAGCCAGAAAGAGCGGGTTCGAACCCAACCGACGGCACGCACCAATTCGTTCATTGTTTGAACATATGTGCGTTTAGTATGTCATCTGCTACATGACTGGAGCCCGGTGTACGGCGACAGGCTTGCTCCCTGTCACATTTGGGACTGAGATTATCGTTCGGCGAAGTGTGGGTGTTGTAGTATACCTCTGCCAGCCCCTCGGGGGAAAGGCGTGACGGTATGTTATGTTATTTATTTACTGAAATAGATAATTACCTACTTAACGTGATAATTTACGAAAAATTTATGATTAAAACTGCAAAAAAATCCAAAGTTAACGGTAATGTCAACCAGTTACAGATTATTTTATCAATGAGCATTGTGGAATTCGCAGTCGTGACCGTGATTGCAATCTATACGATAAACCTACTGATATATTTTTAAACGATAGTAATTTAGATACAGAAGCACCTGTTGTATTGAAAACTTAAAGAATTAAGAAAGCCTTGGAAGAATTAAGTTTCGGTTCAATCGGATGGACGTTTTAGGACAAATAAAGACACATCCAGAAAATAATTAGGTTTCGTGATATAATGTAACAATTTCGTTGTGGGTGTTCTTTTGTGTACACTATAAAATTACCGATGATGATTAATTAATGAGATTGAAAATTAAATATTAAAATGAAAATGAATATTGAAATGAAAAATTAAATTGATAGCCTAGTCAGTGAAGACTCGCCTCTCAAACCAGAGGGAGCGGGTTCGGACCCAGCCGAAGGCACGCACCAGTTTGTTCATTGTGTGAAAATACATATGTTCACACAATGAACAAACTGGTGCGTGCCTTCGCACATGCGTATTTAATGTCATCTGCTACATAATTGGAGCCCAGTATATGGTGACAGGCTCGCCCCCTGTCATATTTAGGACTAAATATCGTCCGGCGAAGTGTGTTGTACACCTCAGCCAGCCTCTTCGGGGAAATGCATAAATTTATGTTATGATAAGACAATTGAAAAAAGAAGAGGATATTGTCTAACGAATCATACCTAAGAGCTCACAAATTTTTATGACTATAGAGTTTTTCTTAAAAATGCCTTCTTTTGGAATAACTGCAATCGGGTTTTTTATACTTAGCTCAACTAAGCCCTTAGTCATCTTTAGCCTAAGTCTGACTATTTTTAATCTCCTCCAGGTTACCATCTCGCGGAAGCTGGCTACGACGTCTGGCTCGGGAATGCTCGTGGCAATTTCTACTCTCGCCATCACATTAATCTCGACCCTGACGGGGGCAACGAATTCTGGAGATTCAGCTGGGATGAGATCGGAAACATTGACCTGCCAGCTTTCATTGACCGCATCTTGGATGTCACTGGCCAGAGCAAGATCCACTATGTAGGACATTCGCAAGGAGGCACTACATTCTTGGTTCTAAATTCCTTGAGGCCTGAGTACAATGACAAGTTTATCTCATTCCAAGGACTGGCCCCGGCTTCTTACTTTACGAACTCTGAGAATGAGATGTTTTTGAGCTTGTCTCCTTATGAAGCTTTTCTTGAGGTGAGCTTTTTATTAGTTAGGTACTTATAAAGTTGTAGGCTTAGAAAATATTGTAAGAACAGATACAGTGCTGTCTAAATGTCGCACTAGTGTTTTTCGCACTTCCATTTCGCAATTACGTTTATTCTTTGACTCAATATGTGGTGCTGTACTTCTAGAAGTAGATTTTGAGATTATTAGGAGCAACAACTGTTGCGCAGGATGTTACCATAGCACGTTAAAGAATTTCTTTTTATTACTTGACTGCGCAAGAAGGAGGGTTATGTTTTTCGAGTGTATGTATGTATGTAGGTATGTATGTTTGAGGTTTCTTTGGTACGGCCTACAGCCTTGATGGATTTCGATGCGTGAGGTGTCATTTGAATTGTCTTGACAGCGGAAGTGATATAGGGTACAATATTTTGCAGCCGGGTTTTTTGTTTTTCTTTTAATAATGTTACTTGTTTATCTTATGTTTATTCAGGCAAACATCAACAATTTACCTATAGAGTACCAACGCACGTACGTTAAAGCTAATAAGTATCTGGAGATACTGCTAATATAACTATAATAATCAATTATATATCACGAACGTACAGATTTATAGATAAATCTTATCTTATCGGCAAATAAAATTCATCGTCTAGGTTTTTAAAGATCCAGGCTTAGATTAGGACTAAATAAGTTATTTATACTCTGTCTGCGTAAGTACGAGTAGGTAGGTACTAAAATGTATTAACAATAAACCTTATTACCAGACCAAAATAATACTCGTACCTACATCAGACCAACATTAATCCAGATTTTGTTAAACAGCATTACAACAAACAACTTAATTGTGTTTTTTTAACAAGTCCAGTTTCCTCATTAAACATGTTTTAGATCGATCAAACTTTCGTTCGAACTAGGGCTGCGCCAGCAGTGTACACCCATAGAGCACAGATTTGGGAGGGGTACAAAAATGACCAGGGACCCTATTCGGAGATTTGAGATTTTCATCTCACTTTTTTTCGTCCTTGTTGCTCTTGTTTGAAACGTCATAGGTGTGAAAGTGACCAAGATAAAATCTCATCTCATCTCACGCGCAGGAATAGCCCCCCAGTGGTGCGAGCATCAACAATTAAACTGATGTTTCAAATCGACTAAATCGAGAATTTGTTTAGAAATTACCCATTCAGTCGATTTAATACGTCAGTTTAAATGTCGATGGTAGCACTACAGGGTCTGTACCATGACATCTTTTGGTGATATTTAGGTATTTAGGTATAATTGTTTTTTATTTCTTACAATTTCAGACTGCAGCATGGGCTCTAGGTATAGGTGAAGTTTTCAACAATCCAGAATTCCTGGACGCTTTCCAGGAGCAGTTCTGTGATGGATCGACTATCTCAGCTTTGGAACATTTATGTGATTGGGGAATAGCTGACACCATTTATGATAGAGAATATTACAACGCAGTAAGTTCATTTTTAGGGACGAAAAACACAGGTTGCATGTATGTTTGTATGTGTATGATTTTACATAAAATTATCACATTGCCAAAAGGGTAACAAACTTACCACAATAAAGTTAACGACACGAAACGAAGGTTCAAAACAAAATATGAAAGATTTTTGTTATAAATCATGAAGGTAAAAAATTTATAATCACTCTATAGGCTGCCTCGACATAATTTTTGGTAAACGTACTCGTATACCAATTCTTATCAAGCGTACATAAAATCTATTAAAATACCGTCTCAAAAAGTATCTAATGCTTTATTTTATCTCATTGATAGGTGTGACAAAATAAATGGGAATTATTTTTCAGACGATGCTGCCAGTAATTCTCGGCCACACCCCGGCCGGTGCAAGTATCCGCCAATTCGCTCACTACGGCCAGGTGATCCGCTTCGACGCCTTCCGTCGCTACAACTACAACAGACTCACAAACCAAGCTGTCTACGGCAGTGCAACTCCACCAGAATATGATCTCTCTAAAGTAACAGTTCCTACCTACCTTCACTACGGCTTGAGCGACGATGAGGTTAACTACAAAGATCTTCTCAAGCTGGCTGCCACTCTCCCCAACGTCGTCGCCGTGAACAAAATGAGCAGAGACAGTTTCAATCATTATGACTTCATCTGGGCTATTGATGCTACTGAACAGGTCTACAATGACGTAGTAATGTACATGAGAGATGCTGAACAAAAGTTTATGTAAACATGATTGAACTTTAGATAAGGCCGGCTCATCTACATGAAGATTCGTTTATGGTTGGATAGTCTTTATCTAAGTTATTACTAGCTTTATTATTTTTACAAATTAATATTAAATAAACACTATTCTATGATTTTATGTGATCTTTTATTTCAATTTAATTAATTTTTAATTTTTACGAAAATTTTAAATAATAGCTAAAATAGAGAGCCTGTGTCAGGTATTTCGAGATCTCTTAAAGGGTTTAAACACAATTTTGCGTAAAATTAAACATTTAGTTTAATTATTGTAGATACAGTTTATTTAACTTATAAGATATCATAAGAGGCAAACTTCAATAAGTAAATCAAATACAGACAAAAGTAGAATACAAAGTAAGATAAGACAGATATCATAATATTACTACGTAGCAGTTGTGATCAACTTTTTGTGCCTGAGAAATATCTAATATACTACACGCAAATCTTACAAAAATTGAATAAATAGAGCAAGAGGTAAAGTAAACGTAATCTTAAGCACATTTTGCTATGAACAAAATTACCAAGATATCGTTATAGACTCGGACGATCTAACGAGAAAATTCTTACAATGCACTCTTTCTGAGAGGTTAACTGTGAGAAAGGCAACTTTAATGAACATTACACAAACAAATACAAATAACTTCAAACATTTTAAAACGATAAACATGAATGTTTTTACAGACAAAGTGAAGCAGACATCAAACTCGCACAAAATACCTAATTATGTTTTGTTATCTTAATATGTTTCTCTCAAGAAATAGTGCGTTCTAATACGAAAACTGTCCTATGGGGTATATTGCACTAGTCATAATAATAAGGTACGAAACACTTAAATTAGTCGTTGGTCTTGATTACATGTTAACAAAGCACCTTCTATTAATATAAACCTGAAGGCATATCAGCTAGCTTATGAACACCAAAGTTGCTGGACGTTCCCATGGGCGATAGGGTTCTCTTCAAATCAGCATGGCTGTGTGTGCCGTTCATGACGAGACTGGTCATGCTGGCAGGGGCATCTCGGAGCATGGGCCCAGAATAAAACCCAGCGTTACTATGACCGCGTTTCACGAGAAACGTTGAGCTGTTAAAGCCAGACTGACCATCATAAGATGTACTCAATTTCGGATGGGATAAGAAAAACTTGGGCTGTGGATCGGATTTGATTGGAGAGTCATCTTTGTTACTCGATGAATTTGAATCGAACTTCGTGTGAAAGTGTCTGCTGTTTGATCTGGTGACAGGAATCAAGGGAGATTCTTTACCAGCGTCGCTGCTAGTCCTCGAAACTGATCGTTGCCTCTTCTCGTAAGGCCAAACAGGCTTTTTGGGCTCTGATAAAACGACGATATCGACCATCGAGTTGAGTCCTTCGTCGATCCTATCGAGGCTTTTAGTTAGCTTCTTTGATTCGATCAAGTTGACTATTTCATCAACTCGACTGCATTTGGTTCTCTGAATCGGTGATACGTTCTGTGGATCGGGGTAAAATAAGCTGTCAATGTATTCACGTTGGCGAGACCCTTTTTCTGAAGTTTGGAACGAACCGCTTCGTTTTATGGATGACCTTCTGCTCTCTTCCCTCGACCGTGTTCGGGACCTTTTAGTTTTATTTTCCTTCTCAGTAACAGCGTTAAAAACTGCGCGGCATTCTTTGAAATCGAAACTGGAGAGAGAAGGCTTTTTAGTAATGGGATTCATACAACGAGACGCACTCAGTAAAGAATCTGATCCTTCATCACTTGAGTAGAAATTGTCTTCGTACAAATCTTGCGGCTTATTGTAAACTAGTCCTTGGTCAACCGGTGGGACAAATAAGTGGACTAAACTTTTAGCTTTTCTTGGTGGATGTGGAACTATTTTACTTGGCACGATTTCGGCTTCTTCGTCGTCATCTATGCCGTCTGAATATTCGGCATTATTATTTTTAATTTGGATACTGTGTCTTGTGCTAGTTATTGAGTCTTCTTTTTCGACATCTTTATGCTTTTGACATTCCAGAGCATTAACAGAAACATTTATTTCTGAAGTTTGATTACATCTGGAAGATCTATTATCATAGGAATCTTTATATTGTTCGGATTCAGCGTGATTGACAATATTTCTTAGTTCTTGTATTACTTCATCGATAGTAGTTTCTTCTTCTTCATCCGACGATTTCTTGTCGTTCTTTTTAGATTCCAATTTCTTATGCAGATTGCGTTTGTTTCGCATCAGATCGTAAGTTTCGTTTCTTACATTGTAAACTTCGTAGACCGTCGAGTCACGTTGTGGATCTCCTTCGGGACTGAGAGATCTTTCTGAAGAACTTATGCCCTCATCTTCCGGTGGTGATGACTCGTCTGAAAATTTAAAACATCTGTACTAGTATGTATTTTAAGTACATAGAGAAAGTACAAAGAGTTAGAAATAACATAGCATATCGTCACGCCTTTCCCCCGAAGGGGCTGGCAGAGGTGTAATACAACACCCACATACCGCCAACCCGATATTCAGTCTCAAATGTGACAGGGGGCCAACCTGTCGTTATACATCGGGCTCCGTATATACAGATGACATAAAATATGCACATATGTTCACACAATGAACAAATTGGTGCGTGTCGTTGGTTGAGTTTGATCCTGCTCCCTTTGGCTTGAGAGGCGGGCCTTCTCCAACTAGACTATCATTGAGTTAGAAAGAAAGCTTTATTAATGTTTTATTTATACATTTTACCAGTAATTTTGCCTTGATTGCGATTCTTACATTTGTTTCCTTTATTGAATTTGCTTAAATTTAAAATTTCTTCCAATCCAAATCTTAAAATCCAAACAAGCTAGTAATATTTTAGTGGAGGGGTCGTATTGAAATTTTCATCAGGCAGATATTATTTTGTTTCAGTCGATTCTGAGACCTTATTTCTCTTGGTCAAACGTTATTTAGTGTGGTCATTTTTAAAATTGCCTTATTTAAAATAATTCAAGAATTACCTCTATTTTTATGTGCCGCGTTTTTTTTCTTCATGACAATATTTTTCTTCCTGTTGGAGTTTCCATGCTCCGATCTCAGTGTCGAGACTTCTTCTTGCAGCTCACAACATTTCTCTTTTAAGCATTTCTCTAATGACAGCAATATACCTTTTTCCTCTTGAAGAATCTAAAAAGTAAAAAAAATCTAATTAATTAATCTTATTTTCTCTCTGGATTTTGTTTTGTATTCTCCTGGTTGAACAGGATCGAATGGCGCAGCAAGAGAAAGCTGCGTGATGTGTTTCAGTAGTAGTATAAACTTTCCACTGTAAATATCAAATCTAATGGGTTTAATGAAATTGATAAAGTTAGTTTCAGATGCAGTCTTTACCTTTACTCTCTTCTCAAGCAGCTCGAGTTTATTCCTCAGGTCATCTTTCTCCTTCAAGGCCTCTGACGCCTTCTCACTGAGGGTGTCGATATCAATCAACTGCTTCTCATAGTGTTCTATCTCTTTCGTGACCTGCTCGTTGGGAGCTGGCAGTTTGGCGATCATCTGCAATACAAAAACCGAGTTTTAATTTTACGGCATCGGGGGCATCGGGTATTGTGGTATTTACGAGCTATTTTGTTTGAAACTACACGTCACTTGAAAAATAAATGAAATGTAAATCAAATTATAAAAAGAAAATTATAAAATTAAAAGAACATTAATAATATGTAGAACTAATTAAAATAATAGTTGGTAAAAAATAACTAGTAATATAGGTGGGTACATAATTCATAGATAAAGCTACTTTCACAATTATTACTACCATAGATAGGGTTTATAGGCTTTCAATGACTTAAAAAAGCTAAAAATGTGGTATTACCTAAATCTTATAAGTAAGTACAAAGTAATAATAATTTTATGTGTACCTTTTTCAAAGTGATAATATCGAAACCAGCTTGCTCCAGCTCAGCCTGTATGTACAGCTTCCTCTGCGGCGTGGGAGCGCTGATCAGCAGCGCGTTGATGAAGGCCAGCCCAGCCGTCTGCAGGTCGCCACAGCCGCCCGCGCTCTGCAGCATCCCCACCAGGAAACGGAAACGGACGGGCTCGCCGTAGCGCAGACGCAGCGTCGATAGCGCTTCAGACACCTTGCTATGACCGTTGGCCGGAGGGTAGCACGCTTTTGTTAGGAGCTGGAAAAGATTTTGAAAATTTGTAGCAATCACAAAACGTAAAATTATTAGGAAAAGTTTTACATCTTTGATAAATGAGATGGATTGAAAAAAATTACACGCATCGAAAAAAATGGCGGCGAATTGGTAGCCCCTAAATTTACTAAAAGTACGACGCAATGCTAGTGTAAGACGTACTCAAGAGTGTAAGAACACTAGCGACGTACGTCTGTCACACACATAAATAATCAATCTGTCACGCACATAATCACGCAAAATCTGTCACGCACATAAATAAAATATGAATAAAATAAAATTGGCCTATCATTTTCTGTTTATAAACAGTACTATAATCACTCTAGACAACTAGGTATAGTTTGTGTGTTAGCTTTTTAAAGAAATTAGACATTTTGCCATACGAGTTTCTGGTTAATAAAGAGTATTTTCAACTTTAAATTCTTTGTCATTAAAATCTATCGAAACCTTGTAATTTGCAACTTGTTGCAGTTATTATCACCTGTATTCTGCCTTCATCATCGCCAATACTTTCAATTGCCAATATGAGTTGGAAGAATAACATGTAATACCGTGATGTGATGGCATAACTACATACATACTCGTACATACATATCGTCACGGCTTTCCCCCCAAGGGGGCTGGCAGAGGTGTAATACAACACCCACACTTTGTCGGACGATATTCAGTTTCAAATGTGACAGGAGGCAAGCCTGTCGCCATACACCGGGCTCCAGTCATGTAGCAGATGACATACAAGATGGCATATCTGATCAACATAATAGCAACACATTTTGCTAACTGGGGCCCTTTTCAAGCGATTCTGTTTTTAGAATCGCGAACACTCAAAAGATTGCTGCTGATTGGACGAGTTAGTAATATCATCACGTGACATTATAAAAGATCATTTTTTGTCCAATCAGCAGCTGGCGTTCGAGCTTTAGCGATTCTAGATTTTCTTGCAACTTGTCTTGGCCCCAGATACTGGTTAACAAACAAATATAAAGTTTAAATTTAACACATTAATAACTACTTATGACTAACATTTAGTCTGAGAATTCAGGAAATTCATAGCCATGACTAATAACTGATTAGTTAGTAATAATCTTATCTAGATTTGTAAGATTAACTAAATCCGGTTGAGCGTTAGGAAAAATAATTTCTACCTAAAGATAAATCTTTGTTAATGATAAATAATTCTAAGAAATAACCGAATGAAATTAAGGCCTTAAAACTAAAGTAATAGTTACAATTTTATGTATTTATGTAACATGATTTTCGGTAAGCAAGCAAGCAAGTTCGTATAGGCCGAATGGCTAGCCCTGATGTCAGAGTTTCTAGACCGCCTGGAGGCCTCTGACATGGGTTTACGATTGTTGTCATAGCACAAACATCCGGCTACAATTTAATGTGTCATTTAACGGATTTTTCGGTTTGTTATTAAGTATTATAAGTATGGATTATTTCAATTAATAAAAACACGAATAAAAACCACAATAACTACTTAAAAATCAAATAATTTGGTAGGTGCATTTAATTTTTGCTCAAATTACCTGAATTTTGTGTTAATTTAAAGACTGAATGAAGTTTGAAAATAACTAAAAGTTTAAAAACGGAGTCAGTTATTTTCTTTCAAACACTGAAAACTGTTTTTTGAACGAAACTCAATTGAGTAACTACAAAATCTGTACACACCTGCAAAGCCAGCACCCTGGACTTGTTGACCGTAGACATGATGCAGACAGTAAGTGTGTAGACGCCGCTGGACCCGCTCACCACCCTCCGCACGCAGTCAGGGTATCTGCTGCAGCAGCTCCACAAGCACTGCCTAAAATAGGCAGAAAATAATCTTAGAACACAATATTCCAGAACATTACATTTACACAAACATTACATTTTCTTTAGCACACACCACCGTCCATGATCATAGTGTTTTTATTGCATCCTAATGTTATCTGGAAGAGATCGCTTAATTAAGCGATAAGACCGCCCATTACACCTGTTTTGTTTTGTTAAGTTTTATGTTTTACTTGGGTGTCAATAATAATATAGAGTTTTAAATATTGTACTGTACTGTACTGTATTGTACTAAAGAGAGGCGATTCTGCGATTTTTTAGGCCCATGAACAAAGCAGGGTTTTATGCGCCACGTATAAGCAAATCACCTGCTAGCGAGGTTCCTGCAGCTTGATTTGAGCTCAAAATTTCCACAGCCACAGTTGAAAAAACCTTGGCATTTTATAAACGTAGTTGTAAATTGTCTAGACCTAGACTCATCACTATCACTATACTATTTCAAGTCCCAAAATTAGCTAGTCTCTTTAAGCTTACTAATTTTGCAAAACTGTACAAGAACTGCTACATTTTTTAACAGGTTAAGTTAGATTCTCACAAGCAAGCTAGTTCATCAAGCAGCGGTCGCCTTCTAACAGCGGGCGGGCCTCTCGCTCCTTCCCCAGATTGACTGAGCTGTACGTTGCGCAGGAGTTCCAGCAGCAATGTGACGCCATCTAGCGGCTCGCACGCGAACTCTTGCACGAAACTAAAATATTGTGCAATTAAACATTATTGAAGTAAAAATAAAGATTTTGGTTACATACATATCGTTACGCCTTTCCACGAGGGGGCTGGCAGAGGTGTGATACAGCACTCACACTTCGCCGGACGATATTCAGTCCCAAATGTAACAGGGAGCGAGCCTGTCGCCATACACCGGGCTCCAGTCATGTAGCAGATGACATACACTACGCACATATGCTCACACAATGAACATTGTTGCGTGCCGTCGGCTGGGTTCGAACCCGCTCTCTCTGGCTTGAGCGGCGGGCCTTCTCCCAACTAGGCTGCCATCGCTTAGGCTAAGATTTTTGTTACTTATTTAAATATCTGTCCTGGCTCAGGTTGTTAGCTGGCCATGTCTTTGTGTTTCATGGCATCTCCAACAGAGGGAATTCTAGTAGAGAGAGGAGAGTGACAAAAACGACATAATATTAGCCATTTTTTGCCAGCTGCTGATATAAATAAGTGCTAACTTACCTAGGAAACGACAGCCGTAGATCAGCTCGTAGTTTCGTGAGCAGTTCACTAGGAGTGCCAAATTGACGCAGGCTCATCTCCTCGCCCACTCCTAGGCAAGGGTTTCTGGAAATATTAAAAAAAAAACTGGACTATTCATTAAGCTCAGTTTCAAGAGAAGCAGAGAGATTTACTATCGAATGGATGAGCTGATGGAAACGCTGAAAGTAAATATATCTTGCTAAGCTTCATTTCATTTAGGAAAGAACTAGGTTTAAAATCTTTGTTATTTCTGGTGGGCAACGGTCTAATCTCGTTTAAGCAATTACAATAAACTTTAGACTTACTTTAACTTACTCTGAATATGCTGAACTATTGCTATTGGTAAAACCAGTTTTAAATCGAGATTCATGACTTAGCGTCGTTTTAGGATGCAACTTTAAGACTTAGTAGTTTTGTAAACTAGCTAGTAGTTGCGAAACTGATATGACGAGTAAATTAAATATATTGATAATAAATTAAATATTATTTAAAAGTAAAGTTTGTTTTCCGTAAGTAGCAATTAGTTATTTTTGGTGTACTGACCTAAAGTCCTTGCTTCCCTGGTTAGGCAACGTCCTGGCCTTGTTGAGGTCCTGCCCCGCTTCGGCCTCGTACAGCCCGGCCGCTCCTGTCTTCTTGCCCCATTTTTTGAGCGACGTCGCGTAGTCTTCCGGATTGTAGATCGGTGGCCGTTGCTTGTCCTGGAAGAATATGGAAAATACAGTAAACACTAACATCGCATTGGCTAAACATTTCTAGTGCTATTTGAGCCCTTTCATTTAGAAGGAGACGGCGAGCGAAATTGCTTGGCGAAGTGAAGACAGGTGGGTTGAAGTAAATGCTTAGTACAAATTGCGAACTGGAACCGGCTCATACTTATCAGTGGGGTAAAAAAAGCTGATGATGAGGATGATGATAATGAACATTCAAAGGAAGTAGAACATGCGGTAGCTGTATTCACGTTGCTAGCTAAATAGGCATATGACGTAAATTGATTACGTATAATACAACCTACCATTATGCGATAAAATGTCAGATAATTAATGGAAAAGCAAAGTTTTTCTGGAAAATTACGGCATTACTTATATGACATATTGTTAATGAGTACCTATCATCATTTATTAGATCTCGTTTCAAGAATGCTCGTAGATTACGAGTATTGTCAATTAGTTTAAATTTGTGTGGTGCTACTGATAGCGGAGTTGAGTCGAGTTGACAATTGAATTAAAAATAAAAGAATTATTAATGATGAATGGAACGTTGATTTAATAAAGTAAAATGTATGATAGAAAACAGTTAAAGGTACTAAACAAGATAAATTTCGTAATTTTTAAGGTATGGCACTTAGGCCTCGTACAGGAAGGCCTGGGGCAATTCTTAGCGCGTGCGACATCGTGTCGCGTAGGCAAATTAAACAATTAGGCGTCTCCCAGACAGACGCGGCCTGCGGTGGCGGCCAATGTGTCATCAGTAGCTGCCAATGTAAAAGTTCGTTGGCCGCCCGTGTCTATCTGGGAGACGCCATAATAATATGCCAATGTATGAGAGCATTCGGCAGAAGCTTGTTGACGCGCGTTCTGTTTTGTTATAGTTTTCGCACCGCTCGACGCTATGCTGAACGCGCCGCGTTACACCTCGTGTCTTCCTGAACGAGGCCTTATTGACCGAGCGAGCGTTGGCAAGCGAAGCGCCTATGCTTCAGCTTCGAAAAAGTTCAGCTAAATCTATATACCCTGGTTTAATGAACACAGGCTACATTTTAATTCTTAAAAAAAAACCTTTTCTGTAGCGTATAGCGTCTATGTAGCGCAGCCAGTATATTATATGAAAATCAAATAACGGACTTCAATTGCCTTTCGAAACCACATCCGCAACCAGCTCTCCCAGCCCGCTCGCACTACCACACTACCCCAATCGACTCTATTCTCGCGTACGTCTATTTATTCCACGCAATCATCATTCATGGGCCAACAATGGCTTCGTTATGACAACTACTAAACCATGTAGAGGTAGTAATCTTAGAAAGCGGCCACAGTAGCTTGCTGGCGAATTTCATATTTTCACACAAAGGGGAAAATGTAGTTATGTGGGCTTGTCGATAGTTGATGGAAACTTCTTAGGTTTATTAGTAACTGACAACAAAATTCCAATAAAATTTAAACAAATAGACAAATTAATAGATAAAGCAGAAGTCATGTCATAAGAAGAGGTAAACACTAGCAGAAGATCGCCAAAACAGGATATTACTGCGTCGACAAGATGGGTTATTTCATCAACGCATTTAAGTTTTGAAGAATTATCTGATGGCGTAGGTATCACGCAGTCAGGTAGGTGTATGTGGTATTTACTTTATCTATAAAATGAATTATGTGTATGTATGTATGTTCCAAAATCAGCTATTTTGGAGTCCAAAATGGCTGGAGTGATTATCATGAAATTATCAGGCGCTCGCATGATCCGAGTGGGTGTAAAGTTGGTAGCGATCACAGAAAAACTATTTTTAATGAAATTCGATTCAGACATATTCAGACCAATAAAACCAGTCGATCTAAAAACTAAATTTTAAATTTTTGTGACTAGGATGCGGTCTTTAGTTTTTTATATTCCTCAAAGCCCGCACCGTAGAGAAAGGGTCATCAACGCATCAGTGCGTTCCCGTCTATATTTAGTAAAAAGCTCCAGGTTGAACCACCTGCCCGTGTCCTTGATACGACATGATGATTTGGTTTAAGTATTATAGAAAGGAAAGGGATAAAAAACCTTGTGAGTATTGAAAATTACACCATAACAAACCATAAGAACACAGTGGGGTAGCGTAATTGTAAAAGTGTATTCGTAAATATTATTTTACTGAAGAATATAGTGTTGTGTGTTGTGTGTAGTGTTTAGTGTAAATGAGTGTTTAGTTTAGATTAATTTTGTATTTGATGTCAATAAAGAGTTTTTGTATTGTATTGTATACTGCTTGGAGAGATAAAAAGTTAGTTAGAGTAGTTAGGTTAAAGACCGCCAAATGCGGTTGAAACTATAGTCGGAATAATCGACCAAATCGTACTTGAGTAATTCCCGTTTCATAAATCATAATGTTAGTTAGGTTTAATAAATTCAACATAGTCTGCATTTTTCTATACTGTGTGAGATCCCGTTACCATCAATTATAATATAGAAATTTCAAACACATTTTTAATCTTAAGGTGTATGGTAAGGTACTGCAGCTGTCTCTCTCGCTCGCCACACTATTAAATTGTATTAGATCAAAATTATAGACTGTATTTTTGATAAACTTGCCTCTATCTTCTATCTATCGACTGCCTCGGTGGCTCAGTCGGTAGTTAACCTGCCTTCTGAGCTAGGGCAAACATTAATGTGATGAATATTTGTGTTTGTTCTATGTCTGGGTGTTAATATCTATTTAAGTATGTATTTAAGGATGTAAGTATGTATATCAGTCTCTGGCCACCATAGTACAAGCTTTGCTTAGTTTGGGGTCAGACGACCGTGTGTTCAAGTGTCCCAAATATTTATATTTATCTATCAATGCATTGAAAACTGTATTACATATTTAGATATACAGTATTTAGAATAATTTTCGAGCGAGCGAGACACCTGCTGCACCTTAGCATACACCTTAACAAGAGCCCTACAAATCAGTCTATTCCTCTATCCTTAACCCCCTGCATTTCTTATTCTGATTCTCTTCTCATTTATTCTGACAAATCTCTGCAAAATAGAACCTGTTTTACCAAACTTACTTCAACAGTAAATTTATTTACGCTGTAAATTCTAAGTTATGGGAAAAATTCAAATTGCGCCCATTTCATTTAGTATACATTTATAATTGGCGTTGCCGAGATAGTTCATCTCTTTGTTATGTAAAAACACCGAAAAGACAGCATTGTTATGTCTGAATTTATGGATGAATGGATCGTAAAAAATATTTGAGAAAAATTTTAAGCCGGCTAAACTGTTCACACTAGTGAGAACGGAGAGGCAGATTGTTTTCATGTTTCCTTAATAAAGTTAATTAATGTAACGTAAGGTAACGTAATATGTCTCAGTACATGATATTTTCCTTATTGATGGTACCTAAATAGAATTAGAATGTTCACGTTCTTCAACTGAGAATGTTTCATTTTCAGTTTTTTTATTCATCAATAGACTTGCGTTGGGTTGCCATATCGCCTGATGATTAGCAATGGTGCGGCCTACGATGGAGACGTTTTAATTTAAAAAAATACAAAGCATGCTACAAACGAATTTATTAGTTCAGGAGTACTTAGTTACTTACCTACAAGTGATTATGAATAGCAATTGAAAATTGAAATGTACTAGCAAATGAAAACGCGATCAGTTTTGAAAACAACCCAATATTTTCTGTTAGTGATTGTACCATCAAAACGTAAGTACATATTCAGAGTACGGCTTAATAACTAAAATATTCACTTTCTTCTACCAATGGAAACTCCGATTGGAGGACTCGGGTTGTATTACACCTCTGCCAGCTCCCTTGGGGGAAAGGCGCGACGATATTACTCAAACTAACAAAATGCGCGATAGTTCTGCTAGATTCTTAGCGATTTTTTTTTTTGTTTGTTGGCCATATCTACCTACTCCATTGAAAACAAACGTTATACAAGATCGTATAGTACCTGCTCTGAGAATTTATTTTGACTACTAACTAGCAGTTATGTCAACGTAACTCGTTACAACTAGAACATCAAATTGAGATCGTAAAACTGCGTTTCGGTCACTCACCCAAACCCAAACATCTAACAAGTAGTATAACGTATAATATATACACACGGCTAAGCCAATTTTCATCATAATTGTCGTTACGTAAAGCAAGGCAGCAAACCAAATTAATTGCAGAAGAAAGTAGCAGGCTTGAGTGAGCTACATTTTTTAATTTTTGAGGTTAACGAACGGAACCGTTGGGAGGTTCGGTGTGAAGAGAGCCTTATAATGGTTGGTGTAATTCACGGAAATGTGCGAGAATGGAGTGAGTGTGTGATCTGTTTGGTTCCAAATTGTGATGGAATGCTTCTATTGTAGTTGAATAAAGAACATCCGCATCAGTTGGAAAAATTAATTGTTTGACAAAAAGTTATCAAAGTTTTTTTTCAAGAAATTTGTACTTTTAATTTGATAGTCTTTGAAAATAGATTTAAGTATCCCAGCGGTCAGCTTTGACTACATCAGACCTTTTCTATTTTAGTCTAGTAAGTTTAAAAAAAATCCTAAAGAACGGAAAAAGTTCAATCTAGCGGGCGGAAAAAGTTCAATCTAACCCCCTAGCGGGGGTAGAAGGATTTTTTATTTCATATCAGTCATGAGAACGAATGATCTAGTAAATTGTCCAGACATTTCACTATATTTTGTTTTACTAAATTAAAATGAATCGCACTAACGTTTATTTAAGGAACACAAAGACATTATAAAGTGCTTGATCTATTCGCGCATTGAACTCGCATCATTGGTTTGTCCGAGTGTCTCAAACGCTGACATTATTTTTACCGGACTGCGCAAGAAGGAGGGTTATATATTTTCAAATGTATGCTAGACAGGCTAAACAGCTTGATGGATTTCGACATGTGAGGTGTCATTTGAATCGTCTTGATAGTGGAAGTGACATAGGGTACAACATATAGCAACCGGGTTTCTTGTTTTTCGTTTAATAATGTTACTTGCAGATCAAGCGATTTAATCGCTCTTTCGTTTGATTTGCGCCGAACAAAAACATAATTTACTATTACGATGATACATCTTTGTTTTGGTTTCGAGATGTTATCTGACAATAGAAGTACGTTCATCTAAATCTTACGATTAGCGGAGGTAGGTACTTGTCACAATGAGCAAACTTCTCCTTTCGACTATCAAAAAATTAAATCTGAGTAGGTTTTTGGCTGATTATGATGACTTGGTGACACTGTATCAGCGCCCAAGGTTATAAAGTACATCAACATATCGTCACGCCTTTCCCCCGAGAGGGCTGGCAGAGGTGTAATACAACACCCACACTTCGCCGGACGATATTCAGTCCCGTGACTAGACTAGTAGGCGTGACGATATGTTTATGTGTGTGTGTGTGTATAGTGACATAGTCCTAAAACACAGTGACATAGTTTTCTAACATTTGTTTTAGACCAGGAGGGCTATTCCTGCGCGTGGGATGAGATGAGATTTTATCTTGGTTGCTCTCACACCAATGACGTTTCAAGCGAGAGCGACAAGGACGGAAAAAGATGAGACGAAAAACTCAAATCTCCGAATAGGGCCACAGATGTTTTTGAGCGGAAACATTCGTGTAGATTCTAAATCAACAATTATTATGTCAACCGTAATAGCGGTGTTGCTAGAGCGAGATGGCAGATTAAGTGTAAGTGAAAGGTGATTGCTATCATTGTTTTTGTTTTAGTTAATTGAATTCCGAGGATGAGTGATAGTAATGTTGAAAATGATTGATGAATGATATTAATTTTCTGTTACATAATAGCATTCCAGGTATATTACTCCTTCCGATTTTAATGGTAATAAGGAATAAGAATTTGAACTAGCTTAAAATAAATAGTCAAACACGTACGTCGATACACGTAGAATTTTTTTTCGATTAAATGCTATTTTTTGGCTTGTGCGAAGTTTTTTTAGTCCATCTAGAATGCTAGATCATATAGCAAAGGTTAGCTTGCACAGACAGATGATGATCGCATTTTAGGCTACGTCCTAACTAAGCAAGCTGTGAGCGACTGACGGGTTCCCTCCCATTCGCCTCCCAATCTATTTTATAATACACCCTACACATTATAAATTATGTTCAGACAAGAGCCAGCTGCTGACAGCATGCTTAGTTAGGAACAAAGTAATGATCATCAAAATACAATTTTTGAAAATCACATATCGTCACGCCTTTCCTCCGAAGGCGCTGGCAGAGGTGTACAACACCCACGCTTCGCCGGACGATTTTCAGTCCTAAATCTGACAGGAGGCGAGCCTGTCATCATACATGGCTCCAGCTATGTCATCACAGCTGTATGTATGTATTTCACATTACTATTTGGATACATTTTTTAGCTAGAGATATCACTTTCTATATTATAGTATTTACTATCCACTCGATTGATTTTAATTTATTTTTTTATGGCTAACAGACTGCTACTGACTATTTACTTTTACTGTTAGGTTTCTAATTGGTGGCTCTATAGCCTAAAGCGAGTTTTTTGGATATCTTTCTTAATTGACGTTCGTGCATAATTACGTCGCGTGACGAAATCTGGGCCACTAATTTAAGGTGTTATTTGACTCACGGTAGCGTCGTCAACGCCTTCGGAGGTAAAGACACGACGATATAATATGTTATGCTAGAGTCGCGTCGGTTTGCATACGGAGTTAAATTATTAAGCGCAGAATTAATTAACTCAGAGTTCAAATGTTATAAACATAACATAAGCTTAAACGTCACGCGTTTCTCCCGAGGGGGCTGGCAGAAGTGTACTACAACACCCACGCTTTGCTGGACGATATCCAGTCCCAAGGTATCTGACAAGGGGCGAGCCTGTCGCCATACACCGCATATTGACATCACATATTGCATTTATTTATTTATTACTAGCTGCGCCCCGCGGTTTCACCTGTGGTTTAAGAGTATTCTATGTGCTATTCTAGATTATAATCTATCTCTTTGCCAAGTTTCATCCAGATCTGTTCAGCCGTTCTGGCGTGAAAGAGTAACAAACATCCATCCATCCATCCATACATACATACATACAAACTTTCTCGTTTATAATATTAGTAGGATTATAGACGCATTGCATATTAACGTGCAATACAAAGTCAAAGTCAAAATCAAAAGTGAACAAGTTGCTTCATGCTGTCGGCTGGGTTTGAACCCGGTCCCTCTAGCTTGAGAGGAAGACCTTCTCCAACTAGGTTATCAACGCAGTCATAAATGTTATAAATGTCACTCTAATATTGTGTTAACTCGAGGTTAGCTTCTTACTCTTGGAGTGGTTAACTCCGAGTTGAAAAATAACCCGAGCTTCTGCAAGTAACACTAGTCAGGCAAACACTAGAAAGTAATTCACTAAAATTCACTTCTAGTCCATTCTAATCTGAATAAACCACAGTAGTTCCACAATTACAGCAGTTATTCAGTAATCGGTCGCACGCTCTCGATTTCTATGCCTTTTTCTAAGTTTCGACACGAATTCAATTCAATGCTAGTTATTCAATTACATGTGAACTACCTGCGATAGTTTTGAAGACAAGCGACGCTGTTGAGTGGCGTCAATTGAATCAGGGGGGCCATTCAGCTAACCATGGTCGATACTCACCTGAACATTTGACTTTGCGTTGGCCCTAAAATACGGTCGGTGAACGGCTCACTTTTACTAATGTATCACAAACGTCACCGGTAGTCCAGCTGGTACGATTGTGAGACATTTTTATACTGAAGCCATTCCCGATAGGTTTTTCAAAACTAACGCAAAGTGAAAGGTTCTGTTAATTATTGGCTATGATTAGCTGAATTGCCCTCCAGATGGATGATAACGTTAGATGTCACTGTAATTTATTTTAAAAAAAAAACATGATATTTATTATAGAGGTTCATTGTGCATATTATTATCTTTTAATCTGAGTTTGAATTATCTAAATATTGTTTGTTGTATCTATTTTTAACCCAAAAACGAAGGAGTGATATAAGTTTGACGTATATATGTGTGTGTCTGTCTGTGGTATTGTAGCTCCCGTACGGATGAACCGATTTTTTTTTTTTTTTTGAAGATGAATTAGTCGGTATTGTTGTTCTTAGGTATATTTGATGAAAATCGGTGTTGATGAAAATCGATGTCGGGTGTTTTTTTTTGATTAAAAATTAAAAAAAATCCTTAATATAATTTACTAATTAATACTTTATGTTACACTCACAAGTTGGTACATCTTTTGAACATTTTTTCTATAAAGTACCCCCATTTTTCTGTATGTATAAGTAAAGTTAAGATTATTAAGACCTGTCAGATGAAAAAATCAAGCCGAGGTAAGTTTTTTCTTGTTTGTTTATGTAGATACTTTAGTTTATATATTTACCTTGGAGACAGGCTCCTCGCTCCATCCTCCAGAGCTCGCCATCCCTTCAAGTAGAGTCAGTTCACTGTAACAAACAGAAGGTGTGTAATTAACAAATGTAGAGCACTTTACAACTTGTCAACAACTTGCTGTCTATTACGACCTACTGAGAATAGATGATTTGTTCTTGATTTTCTCTAGTTTTCTCAATAATAAACCAAGTTATTGAAGATTTCTAATGTTCTTCTGCTTTTCCTTAGTGCGTTTTCATGATATCATGATTTGAAGATAATTTCTGTCATGATTGGTATTCTATTTCTTCTAGTGATTTTATTAAAAAAACAACACACTTTGGGTTTTTTGGCAAACTGAACATGTCTTTTTTTACAAGAATTTCTTTTTATCAATACCTTTTCTAATTTTAAAAACTTTTGACTAACTAGGTATTTGGTCGCAGTTTAATATAATACACTATATTAAACATCATTACAACTTTTAATATGGGACCAGTCCTGAAATAGCAAAACGAAAATCAGCTGTTCTATACAAAAAGTGAATTGATCGACGACAAAAATCAGCCTTTAATATCTTGCTAGTATATTTAAAAACAGTAGTGTAAAACCCAGATCTACTAGGATGTAAAAACTTTAGGTCTGTGGTGTAGAGAACAAAATTGGACATTATGGAAACTGACCGTGGTTTTCACACATTATGATTTATGGAACGGGAATTACTTACGTACGATTTAGTCGATTCTTCCGACAATAGTTTCAACCTTATTCGGCGGTCTTTATCAAGGTGAGTGCGCGCGCGCGGCTGCGTCTCGCATAGCACTCCCTACACGAGACGCAGCTGCGCACAGGCACTCGCATTGATAAAGACCGCTAAATGCGGTTGAAACTATAGTCGGAATAATCGACTAAATCGTACGTGAGTAATTCCCGTTTTAAAAATCATAAAATTGGACATTTTACATGATAAGTGCAAAATTCCAACGACATAATCGCAAAGCCTTATTGCAAACAACCGTTCCTCTCCGACTGACTTTAACCTACTTTTACATAGATACGATCTAACATCATACTATTACCAGAACCGCCTGCGGAAAATGCAATTTTCTACTATTTGAGGAAACTAATGGCGAATTGCGATGTCTTTCCGACTGATCGGAGCTTTCGCAAGACGTCGCTAATGATCGGTATTGTTTCGAAAGTTTAGGTTTAGTTAGAAGACGGACAGTTAGCCGCGATGTTCATCTAAGGCCTGACTTATACAGGCCCGACGTAAGGTGACTATGCGGCGTGGACAAGGTGCCGCGGTGCCACTTAAACAGATTAACTGCGACGTTATTTTTTCGAGTGTATGGTAAATAAAAAATTACGTAGAATAACTTTTATTTTTTATTTTAGTATGTTTAGTAGTTTTACGTTCCTAGTGCGAACCGCACTGACGTTGCGCTTGAAAAAACACAACGTTATGTGTTTCAGCAGCTGAGTGTTACAACTTGTTCATAATTCGAGCATGAAATGTGTGAAAACGACGTGTTTTGATTTATACGCAAGCGATACTGTGTAGGCACGACGCTTCACAGTTTGCACGCCTGAGCCTTGTCCGTCCCCCATATTCCCGTACGTCCGGTCTGTATAGTTCAGGCCTAAGGGAGTCCACACACCAAAGTCACCGACAGCCACCGACATTTTAGTTTATGCGGCCTTAAAATTTTAAAAATAAAGCCGCCGATATCAAGGCGTCATACCAATATGTAACAAAGTGTCGGCGACTTTCGGCAACTTTGGTGTGTAGATTCCCTATGCAACGTATCATGACGTACTTTGTGATCTGTAATTTTGTGGTTGCGATTGTAATTGCGATTTGTTACAAAGGCGTTATAACGATTAGTTAAGAGTAACAAAGTAAGTTATTAAGACTTTTGTGTCCAGAAATAAAGTGATTATTATTTCATATTTGTACTCAAAAGTAGCACAGTTTCCCTCCTCCCTATTTAGGACAACAAAAACATAACCTAACATATGCTAAGGTTGCCTGGAAGGGATCGCTTTTAGTGATAAGGCCGCCAGTTGTTACACTATAAAATAAGTATTATGTATTATAATGATTATCTTGTTTTTTTGTTATTTGTGGTGTGAACAATAAAGAGTTTATCTATCTATCTATCTATCATCTCGTCACGCCTTACCGCCGAAGCGGCTGGCAGAGCTGTAATACAACAAACACCCACACTTCGCCGGACAATTTTAGTCCCAAATGTGACAGGAGGCGAGCCCAAGTAAAAAAATCACATAACATAACATAACATATTGCCACGCCTTTCCCCCGAGGGGGCTGGCAGAGGTGTACAACACCCACACTTCGCCGGACGATATTCAGTCCCAAATGTGACCGGGGGCGAGCCCGCTCCCTCTGGTTTGAGAGGCGGGTCTTCTCCGGCTAGGCTATCATCGCCTCAAAACAATCACCACCACCACATCACAAGTATCACCACAAGTATCTATTTTGCAAGTGTATAGACACCAGTGAGTATTACTGATTAACTGCGTCTCATAATTTAACTGCTCAACATTTTTAACTGTCCATAAACGTTAAACTCTTTTAGGTTAATCAAACCGTAGTTTACAATTTCCTAGAAAATTTACCCGGTCATAAGCACACGCTTCCTACCTGTTCCTACAGTTACTTCCGTCCGATTTTCACGCGTGAATCGATTTCACATTCGATTATGTATTATGTAAAATAATCGAATGAGGGAAAAGCGTACAGCAGTTAGATAATCGAGTCATCTTGATATGTGAAACGTGCGATGGAAACTCTATTTGTGTGAAAATGATTGTGCGTTTCGTGATTGTAAAGCTGACTGTCCGCTAGTAAGAACTTCCGATGTTAATAACTTTTTTACGTAGTAAGTATGGTGAATTGAAATAAGCAACTTTTAAGCAGTCTCCAAGATGAGTTAAACCATTTAGGCGTCACAATTATACCTGTAGATGAAGGATGAAGTGACGAGACTTCCGAAAACTTGGCCTTGACGCCTGGCTTGAAATTAAACAAGATTTTTTTATCGATACCAAGAACCCTATCCTACTTATCACACTAATGTTACAAATGAGAAAGTTTGGATGAATGTATGTATTGATGCAGATGTCCGCAGGCTCGAAAATTCCAGATGGACAAAAAAAGTCACAGAATGGACGCCACGGGACGGGAAAAGGAGCCAGGGAAGACAGAGGAAAAGATGGAGGGACATATTCTCGGAGAAATACGGACCAAATTGGATGACCGCAGCTAGAGAGAGAGAGAGAAGAGTGGAGAACATTAGGGGAGGCCTACGCCGCAGAGGCGACTTCTGCATAAGTAAAAATGTAAAAAGTCAAACTATTTGTGAAACAATGCAGTAAAATCTTTATTCTACTATTTGCTATTTTTATTTTAATTTATTTTATGTATGGATGGGTGCTTGTTACTCTATCAGGTCGGAACGGCTGAACAGATCTGGATGAGATATCTGGTACATATAAATTATAGTCTGGAATAGCACATAATGTATAGGCCACTCTTATATCGCGGGGCGCAGCTAGATATAAATGAAAAGCTTGTGTGTGTGAATGTGTTTGTTTGTTACGTCTCAAACAGATAGAGGGTTTCTAATGAAATTTTGTGTAGAGATAACTTACACCACGGATTAAAGAAGAATAAAGAATAAAGAATAAAAATAATTTATTGACAAACAACAGAATCAACTTATACACAGTTTACAAAATATATTAAACAGATAAAAGTGTTTGGCAATAGGAGTAAGCTCAGCGTTGTACTGTGCAAACAAGTTTGCACAGAGTTGGTTTTCAGCTTACTCCATTGCTCGAACTTAGGTGTTGGTCGAGCGGAAAAATGAGTAATAAGCGGCATCATACATTAAATTACAATAAAATGGTAGATATGAAGTTAATTGATACAAAAAATATGAAAGGAAAAGAAAAAAAAAACTACTTTTTAACCGCGGGTTACGCCGCAGGGCGCAGCTATTTCAGAATAAGATATAATATAAGCTCTTGGTAGCCAGTATTTTAGGCCAAGACACAGTTTGGGTTGCCACGCCAACACAATTAGTCAAGATTGATTTGGTACAAAAAAACTTATGACAATTAAAAATCAGTTCATAAATCACAGCAAAAACAATTTCGAAAGTAATAAATAGAGCGTGATGAAGCACAATACTTGTTTTCCCACGTCCAAGCGGAGGTCAGACAAAAGGTTCTTTCTCGTGCATTACACAGAAGTTTGTCTGTCACGAATTTGTAACACTTTTCATTAGCTGACCGCTGAACATTCGGAAGAAAGTTGGCAGTAGCAGGTGTAAAGTTGCGTAAAAATACATAATAGTGTACAGTGAAGCCATGATGGCGTAAGACGTCCTTCAATACGTAATTGGAAAGCGTTACTTCCTTGCGAACGAACCCACGGGATGTACGTAGTTTGTGATTAATGTGATTACCAAGCATACCAAAACAGGTAAACGGATTTGCATGTAATTTTGTTAAATGATAATTGCTAGGGACTCGGGGTGTGGATTTCTTTTTTGTGCCCTAATGGTGTGGTCTCGAAATAAAACAATAGCAATTCTGAAAATATTTGACAGAGACTGAAAAAAGGCTGAGTATTCATGTCAAAGCTTTCTGAATACTAAAAGGTTTTCAACTAAGATTATTGTTCTAAAATAACAAAAATGTAAATAACAGTTTGAAACACGATAGCCACAAATGCCAGTCGTGCGTCACCCTTTTCTAAAGATCAATCCGATCATCTGTTAACATTGACATTGATTCAAAACATGTTTTTTGTTAACATGTTCATTAGTATTAGTCTGTAGTAGTCATTCTTTTCTAGAAAACTACAGAATAGCAAGTAAGTCCGCAGTCCGTAACAAGTTCCACGTAAATACCAATTTATCTCGCAGCCATAAATACCTCCATAGACGCTGTGACACTAAACAGTATATTTGCCTTATTAATACCGCGGTACACATTGTCGGGTCCCGCTAGCCTGACCTACCGCGCACGCGCCTCGATTTATTGTTGCATAGGGGCATTTTCGTTTGTTGACAGGAGAGGATTAAGGTAGGGCATTTTAAGGTGGGGCCTTTGCTCTAACTTAACCCTCTCCTGTCAAAAAACAAGAATTTCAGCTGCCCAGCTGCTCAAAAGAGAGCACTAGAGCCACGGAGACAAGACTTCATAAGAACGATTTAGGGGAGTTTCATTTTTATTAATACCGCGGTACATATTGTCGAGCCTAACATAACACGCACACGTTTCGATTTGTTGATGGGCATTTTCGTAGGTTTTACAGGGTAGGATTAAGGCAAGGTAAAGGGGCAGCTGCGAGCACTAGGACCATAGACGGAAGACTACGTACAAAGGATTCAGAGGGAGTTTCATCTTTTTGTATATAATTGTAAATAAAATGTATAATGATTAATTAGAAAGTTAAAATTTACTAAAAAATTCTACATTTCTGGCTGTAGATTTGTTATGGCAATGAGAAAAAAACGATTATATTTTAATTTATAATTTTGTAGCAACTAACTTCTCTTCAGTTTTAATATCGTTATACATTTGTAATCAGTTTTCAAATATATAACAATATGATTATCAACATACATTAATTAAATTGTACTTAAACGTAATTGGTACTAATTACATGGAATGCAATATTTCAACCGTCTCCATGACTAGAAGGTAAAATAAGAAACAAATTAGCAAAGAAACATAAACTTTCACGTTAATTTTTAATACTTATGTAAAATTCTTAACACAAACTCCACAAAGCCGAGAATCTCAGCTTCTAATCTAGCCAACATTGTTGCTAAACAAATACCAGAGCCTCGAAAAGCCTAACGGTTGTTTTATCACTCCCCACCTATATAGATTTGTAGGTACCAGTTGAAAATACATTCCGAAACACTTAGGCCTCGGTTTATCTGGTACTTGAACTAATAAAGTACGACGGAGGTGGTTACACCTGGTGCTACGTCAGCCGATCAGCGGGAATCGAACAATTTAATGGTACTGGACTTCTAGGGCCTACCATGAGATCTTATTTCCATGACAGTGAATCGTATCGCCGTGCAATAAGGTTCATGATCACGCAGTGTCGAAAACATAGCGTAACTATCATGGTCATGGTAGGAACCCTGTTGAAATGTCTAGGTCTCTAGACCATTAACCCACACATACCCGTTTAAGTGCTAAAGATTTTATTGATTTGATTTGTACAGCATGTTACAAAAACCCTGTTGTATAATTTAAGGGCATGTACGCACACTTATAAGTATTCATGTAAAAGGATCGAAAAAAATGCACGTTAAAAATAGCAAGCGTTAAGACCGGACCGGTTTAAGAATGCAAGAAAATAAGAAAAATTTACAAAAAATGTTTACAAATCTGTATCATATTATGTTGGCGGCTGTTATTCTAAAAAAGTAGCGGCACGACGCGAATAGTTTACAAACAAAACAGACGCAGTTAGTGGCTGCGCTTTTAGGAGTGCGGAGGGCGATGTGTGTTCAACATTTTCATAGTAAATATTTAATTTAAACTAGCATAATTGCATCCTCTAGGTCGATACTGAATGCAACAGGATTTTTGTAAAACTGTGTACTTTTCTTTAAACGACAGATATATTCTAGAAATCTAAGATATCATTTACTTATCTTTATGACTAACTTTTACTATGAGACCAATCCTGAAATCGAGAAAAAAACAGCTGTTTTATCAATTGTCGAAATTTTGCCGAAGATCAATGAAGTTTTTGTACGGAGCAGTTGATTTTGTTCGCGGTGTCAGGGTTGGCTTCAATGTACACGTTGGTTATAATGATGAGTACAATGACATCGTAGAAAATGTCCGTCGTTTACAGATACATCCTATTGTCCTCTTAGCTTAAGCTGAAATTTATAATAACTAAAATAATGGCCCAAAAAAGTAAAAATTTACACTGTTTTTTTATTGTAGGTACTTACTTGTTATTTAGAAGAAAAAAAAAGAGAGAACAGAAATATAATAATAATAAATCGTTTATTTCATCTCTGAACGGATTACAATTTTTTTGAGGTATTTATAATTTGAATATATTTCAACTAAGATGTTTTGTGTCCCACAACGATACGAGTATAATTTATAACCAATTACGTTAAGGCGAAATAACCAACACAATTTTTTTCACTTACATTACAGTTATGATTTACAGTGATAATTTTGTTCTTCGAGAAATGCTATCACGTTTTAAAATTCTTTTAATTGTAATAAATTGCCAGCTTTTAGGTGCATCAACTCAACTCAGACATACGATAGGTAGCCATAGCCTGCACGATAAGGAAGCAAGCAATTGTTACACACGGCCTTTACCCTAGACACGGCCTAGATACATCTCTGTGGCCACACAGGACACGTCTGAGAGTCGTGAGGCGGTGTAGCTCCTATATTAATATAGGAAGCCATGGGAAATTGAATGTAAATTGTTTACTGGTTTATCTAAATTAAAGTTTCAAATGAGATATTTATAGCTTGTAAGCTTTTCACGATGTTTAAGACTGGAAGGTAGTAGATTCTTGATTTTATTTCTTTTAATGTAATTGCATTTATAACTTGTACTAGTATATACGGTAGATAGCTGTAGATATCATGGTATTATAATATACCGCCAGGTTTAGCATTCCGGTCACGTGCGCAACACGTAGTGACGTCAATCGATGCTTAAGCAAGACCGAAATAAGTCATTAACAAATAGTGCGAAAGAGACGGATGACGATGACGAGTGACGTCATTACGTGTTTGCTCCCGGAAGGCTAGACCTTGTTTTTGGATCATGGTAGATAGGTCTGTCCGTCCGTCCGTCTGTCGCCAGGCTGTATCTCATGATAGTTAGACAATTGAAATTTTCACAGATGATGTATTTCTGATACTATAGCTTTTGTATAGCGGCAATACAAATAACTAAAAAACAGAATAAAATAGATATTTAAGGAAGGCTCCCATTCAACAAGCGTGTTTTTTTTTGGCGTTTTTATAGATAATGGTACAGAAACCTTCAAAGTCAAAATGTTTTTATTCAATTTAGGTATCAAAGATACACATAAGAACGTCAAAGTTTTTTTAAATAGACTCGACCGCCTTGTTCGGATAAAGAGCCTCTACTCAGAAGAACAGGCAAGAAACTGGGGGGCATTATTTTTTTTAAGAATGAATAAATTGCAGTCTCACAAAGTTTGGCTTACAACTAGGTAATACTCGTATCTATACATACTAGTGGCTACTTGGCGGAAGTGGAAGGCTCCAGACATTTTTGTCTTCTAAATAATTCTATTAATTTGTCTTCGAGTACGAGTTTGACTCGTACTTGGACTGTTTTTACATTATTTATTCATGAAAACCGCTACTGTGATTCCGAAGACCTGAACCAAATACCCAGCAGTCAAAAATTGGGTAATATTTTTTTTCTGGATAACGGAATCGAGTTTCCTCAATCTAAACGACTCAATTGATCCCTGGCTCTGTTCAATTGAGTCGGCGTTAATTCCTAAAGGCCCATCAAGCTAGGTTGGGGCTATTAAAGTCGGACCATAGAGGTTGTAAGCTGTAAAAGGATTTTATAGCGTCGCATGAGCCTCAAACAATGGCTCCGCACATTCTGCAAGTTATGGCCATCGGTATATTGGGTAGCGGTACTCTTTACTGTGCGGGCATTTTATGTTGGAGACGTTTCACGTCATACTCAGGTTGTCACTTGCTTTTCCTAATTTAATTTAATTTATTTTTTATTATGCCTACTCAGATCAACCTAGAGAATAAGATGGCGAACGGCGTATGACTCACGTAAAGCCAAAAACCATCCAAAAACTACGCTACTGACGTTGTACACAACACGCACACATTGACGCAAAAAAACTACGCTACTCACTTGGTCATTCTTACCTCGACATTTTGTGCTTTGGTTTATGGTATAATTTCGTGTACATAAATATACATAGTGCATTATAAAAGTGTGGCCAGGACTACATTTTGAGGTTCTTTTTAACAACTGTGCAGTTTTTTTACAAGTCAATTTTGAAAAAGCCGTAACCGTAAACTCCTACAAATATGTGCAGTTTTAGAATATTTAATCTACCAAGGTTGTAGTTAAATTGGAACAAAAATGGCGAACGTAGAGTTTGGGAATTAATATTAGTTTTCGTGCAATTGTAAATGTTTTTCATGGCAACATTACCACGTGCACACGTTTAAAAAGAAGTGGCTTCAGCGAGATATAACGCAGTGTTCCATCTTTTCCTCTAAGTTGATCTAAGAATGCCTAAAGTAACGTTTAATTATTATCAAGCTCAGTATTTGGCTTTACACTTACTTCTTACTTACTAATATTGGTTCAAATTTGGATGTATGGATATTTTTTAATAATATAAAAAGCAAAACTTAAAAACCGACTTCCCATCCTGTAAATCGCACTCCACGCAAACATTTTTTAGACTTTTGTGGATATTTTAAAAACGGCTTGACTGATTTAGATAAAAAATGTATGTAAATACCTCTAAAGTATGATCTACCAAACAAACAAAGAAAGAATCATTAAAATCGATTCACAATTAGTGGAGTAATCACGCAACATACATACAAAAAAAAACACGTAGTCGAATTGAGAACCTCCTCCTTTTTGAAAGTGAGTCGGCAAAGTATCGCCTGATTCACTTAACTATGAATGCATATTTGCTACTCAATCACACATACATATCTTAACGAATTTTGATGAAATTTTGAGGTAGCTTACATTAACATATCGTCACGCCTTTCCTCCGAGGGGGCTGGCAGAGGTGTACAACACCCATACTTCGCCCGACGATATTTAGTCCCAAATGTGACAGGGGGCGAGCCTGTCGCCATAGACCGGGCTCCAAGTCATCAGGCAGATGACATATACTTACTTACATCCTACAGCTAACATCCTGTGTTAATTCGGGCTATTAGACATTCATGGCATGCTTTATATGCCGAAAAATTAACGATCCCTGGAGAAGAGCAATGAAGAGATGAAACCGAGAAGTGCAACTTTTATATTTGGTATTTGTAGCGAATTTTCTAAATTAATTTATAAATAACATTAAAACTGCTCCATAAATAAGGATAGGCATTGCGACGCGCACAACACGACCCACCTTTTCCCATGCTTTAATTACATAGTAAGTAGATTAGAGACCTTATCATGGTAATGCATCTTTTGTTGCTGTTCTCAAACTTTTTCATCGCGCTGATAGTTCTAAGTTCTAACATTGAAAAAAAGGTATATCAATAGAGTCCCTTAAGAGTCAGCAGCGTATCTTTGATGACCCTGGTATTACAGGTATCCATAGGCGACGGTGATTGTTTACCATCAGGCGGCCCTTTAGCGTGTCAGCCATATATAGGCATAAAAAAATACAATTGTCAGATCATTCTTTTATCTTAGTATTTGACTGTCTGACTGACTTTATTCTTGTTCTTGTTCTTTTTGGAAAGCCAATATGAGTACATAGGGGTAAAACCACGTAGTAGGCACCGGTACGGTCCTATGGAAATCTCGGTGCCCTCTGTAAAGCACAGAGACGGACCGTCGAGAGGGTTTCACTGGGTCAAGCCCTACGTAACCCGGTTGCACCCCAAAGCAGCTTGGCATCTCTTCAAAATTTTCCCCCCGTTACCAAAAAAAGGTACTTACAGGTGCAAAAATTGAAGAAGCGATATGAAAGATAGAAAAACTGCAAATGAAAATAAAAATTACATGGACTATGTATACCTTTGACCAGTGACTCGCCTGACGATGAGATTAAAGGTTTAAAACGTTTGCCTAGGAGATACCTATTCACTTTTTTCTTGAACATGCCTAGATTGTATTTGGGTGGGAAATTAACGCAGGCAACGAGTACAATTGTAGAAAGGTGATGGCTGGATAGGGTCATGCAGCTTTTGTGAACACTATCTGTAGTGTCGTCAGTAAAATACCGACACACTGGCCACTTCTTGCCGGTGCGACCAGCTCTGTAGCTTGAAGATATAGTATAGACTAAAGAAGAAAAGTACTTTATTGATTTAGTTCCACTTGCCCTTACTATCCGCCTTCGGAAGGTGAGAGAGAAAACGATGTTGCATCCACAAAATGTTGATTTTTCAGAATTAGGATAGTTCACTTTAAAAACTTTTAAAATTACAGTTTGAGAACTTCAGTCCGGGACCGGTCGTGACCACATTGTAAGCCGGTTAAGTGTTAATATCGCATTAACCAGCTGCCTGCTCTTGTCTGCTATCAGAGATAACTCATACAAAAATAAACTGCTAATGAGAAAAAACTGAAACTATGTAATAATTCTATTACATTGTATTTGAGTTATCTGCTCTTATTTTTAGTATTTAGTAGTTAAGTATGCGATGAAAGCCTAGTTGGAGAAGGCCCGCCTCCCTCAAGCCAGAGGGAGCGGGTTCAAGCCCAGCCGACGGCACGCACCAATTTGTTCATTTTGTGAACATAATATGTGCGTATTATATGTCATCTGCTGCATGACTGGAGCTCGGTATATGGCGACAGGCTCGCCCCCTGTCACATTTAGGACTGAATATCGTCTGGCGAAGTGTGGGTGTTGTATTACACCTCTGCCAGCCCCCTCGGGGCAAGGCGTGACAATATGTAAATTCGGGACACTTCCACACACGGTCGCCTGACACCAAACTAAGCAAAGCTTGTACTATGGCTGCCAGAGACTGATAAACATACTTAGATATTTTCAAATACATACTTAAATAGAAATTAACACCCAGACATAGAACAAACACTAATGTTCATCACATGAATGTTTGCTCTAGGTGGGAATCGAACCCACGCCCCCACGCTCAGAAGGCAGAATCACTACCAACTGAGCCACCAAGGCAGTCATATGCGTGTGAATTTCAACTAACGAACCACGAACCCTAAAATTGACATGTAGATTTGTCGCCATCGCCAAATCTGGCGGATTGATATTGAATGGTAGGCTCTAGTATATTCAATACTGACACCTGACAGTACACAAGACTAAGCCTGACTAGACGATCAGTAAATACTACGATATCGTGTCAATACGCATTGCCACAGCCATGGCTTCTCCAGTACACGATATTCATCAGTATTGTATTGTGACAATACTGACCGTCTACCCTTGCCTGTTTATTCCGTCGACAAAATGGGATTCATCCATCGTAATAATTTAAGCAAGAAGCGGTACGAGTTTAATTTCTATAGTGCACAGCGCGTGGACCCAATATAACTACAAGCAAACAGACACTACACAGCTCTGTTGACAGTATTATGTTACGTGTTTCAATAACAAAGATAGAGAGATGTGCAAGAGACTATAGACAGAACGAGACAACAATAATTATCACTGTTGCGACTGGTTGCGTTTGTTTGTGACTACGTTGAATTGTGTGCAGCACCTACTACTTATACTTATATATTATTATTATACTTATATATTATTTAGTATTTATGTATGCCACCGACCGTTTGTCATATTTCGTTCTGTCCTGTCGATCCAAAGGTTGCCTGGAAGAAATCGCTTTAGGCGATAAGGCCGCCCTTGTACTGCCGAATTATATTTTATTTTTAATATTCTCTTTATGTTTGTTTTACTTTGTTTTTTGGTGTGCAATAAAGATGTATTGTATTGTAAATTATGCAGTCTATTTTTAGGTTTTCGTACTGTTTCTCCGTTCTAAATATAATCGAAGGATTCATCAGTATATTATTATCATACTAATGAACTATATTATAAACTGAACGCCTAGCGTATCCTTATGACGAGACATCTCTATCAGAACATTCAGAACCGTTAGCCGTCCATCATTCCTCCTCTACAATATAATCGATCAAACTTGCCGGCAGCTGCCAAGCAGCCAATAAATACATCATCACCAATCTGTTCCTAGTCCATCCTGAAAAGGTGCGATGAGTGGTGCATCTTTTTGTACACAGATAAAGGTTAACCCACACTGTAACACGATCATACGAATAAATAAATCTGGAGGCTTTGAAAATGTAGAGAAGTAAGAATTATGTGGACAGTCTAGATTTTTTTAAGTAAGCAACTGTATTCATTTTAATTCGTGTTGCAAGTAATTTTGAATCATATTAAAATCCTAACTAATATTATAAATGGCAAAGTAAGTTTGTTTGTAACGCTTTCACGTCTCAACTACTCAACAGATTGTCTTGAAATTTAGCGTACACGTTGTCTGTGGTATAAAAGAGGACATAGGGTACTTTTTATCTCGAAAAAAAATAACCGTTCCTGTGGGACCGCGGGTGAAACCGCGAAACGCAGCTAGTAATTTTATAAAAACAAAAACAAATTTTTCTTTCAAATGTAATTTAAAATCACATTTCGCATTTATACTTTTCACATTCCATTTACATTATACAATAAATATTGCATCGCTTTCGATGCGTGTAGTGTAGTGTAAGAAAACTTGCCGCATTCCACGCGTGTCGTGTGCGTAGCGCGTTGCACGTATCAATGCAGCTGTGTAGTCCGGCCCTAAACTTTCTGACGCGAGCGCTCGTAAAAACTCGTCCAGATTTATTCATCAGAGCTTTAGCAACGGTAGCTTGCTTCAGCTCAGGTTTCCATATCAGCCAGCATACTGATTCATCACTAGGCAAGTACATAGTGGTTGGACACGACTGCTGTTTATAGATAACTAGCTGCGCCCCGCAGTGCTGCCCGTGGCTAGACAGTACCCTATGTTCTTTGCGAAAGAGCGAATATGCGAAAGTGAGTTTGTTTGTTTGTCTTGTTACCTTTTCATGCCTTAGCTACTCAACCGTTCATCATGAAATTCTGCATACACGTTGTTAGAGGTACCAAAAATGACATCGAGTACTTTTTATCTTAAAAGAATTAACTATTCCTGTGGAATCGCGGGTGAAACCGCAGGGCGCGGTATGGTTTTTTTACCTAGTCCATCTGTTCGTCCATGACATAATCGCTATTCACGCTCTTTATTGTAGTTACTTATCAATCAATGTTCGAAAATGCAGGGTTAGAGTACCTACCTTTTTTAATCTAGGAAAAACCATTTATGGATTCCGCCACCGCCCCAGGTGCGGCTAGGAGAGATTGCTAGAGGATTGGTATGTGAGAGTCCCACCACTGGGGGCCTACCCATTAAAAACCCTAAGGTATCCCCAATCCAGATATTTAAGTAGTCTACAGCTGTCTTTTTCATGTTCTTAATCGATCGAGCGAGCATTAGTGAGCGAAGCGTCTATGCTTCAGCTTCGACAAAATTTTTGACTTTGACTTTGACTTTGACAAAAATGCTTTTGTAAGTCCGAATTTTGTCTGGATCTCTGTCTTCCACAGGTTGCATTTCTAAAAACATTCTCTTGAATTATTGGAGAATTCTTGAACAACTTTTGAGCTACTCTTTTGAAACTCTCAAAGAAATAACTCCAATAATTAAATAGTTTTTTTTGTCAAGTCACTTTTTAGATTTTTCTAAATGGTGGAGATACGCAAAAAACTGTACCTATAATCATTAAACTTGTTCACGATTTTCACTCAAAAACTTCACGAGAAGTGGTTGTGGAAGGCAACCTGTAGAGGAGGTCAAACGTCTACAGCTTACAAAGCTACTAGCGTTTGTTAGTTCACAGCTTCTTATTCAAGCCATATTTTAAATAAGATAGAAATATTGCCATGCTAAAAAGTAGTTCTTCCCAGTACCAAGACGGCGAACATAAAACAGCTAAGTTATGTTGCAGCTAGAGCTAGCTGGAAACAATCCCGACTTGTCGCTTAGAACGGAAATGCTCTGTCGTTTGTCGCAGCGACCGGTTGAAGGAACCCACATTTTATTCCCTTTGCCTCCCGTTTTAAATTAACAGTACCTAAGCTTGAACAAAACGTGATGATTTCTTACTGAACAGCAGAATCAAAAAACAAGATGGCGGCGAACCCTTAACCGGGATTAGTTAGAAAATCGAGATTTATACTTCCAACCCCCCCCCCCCACGACGTTTAAAAAAAAATCGCTCCCCGGATTTTTTTCTATTTCAGGCTAGTTTTATGTCTGCCCCGACTGGACTATCATGCGAGGCGGTGTTGACTGGTATCAGCGGGGGCGCGGGCGCGCGGGGAATGTAAAACAGTTTCGCGCCTAAAGATGCGAATCTATATTCAAACATTCATAGTACAATCTTATAAAATTCGCCTGTCAATAGAATCAACTTCGTTTTTGTTTATTAATAGGCTACCTAATATAAGAGTTAAGAGTAATATTACTTTACGGTTTGTGAGTATTCCTGCATCTTCTAGGGGGGGGCAGCTGCCCCCCCCCTGCCCGTACCTCGCTACGCCCTTGTAAGTACTGGCTGGAAAAGTTGATTCCTTCACTGATAAACGTTGAAAATTCGCGGAATAGGTGTCTTTTTCGATCTAGTTAAAAATATTATAGCAAAAAAAAGAAAAGCTTCCGAAGCTTAAAAAACGAACTTTCCGTCATCCATGTGAACAATTTTTAGACTTTTGCTTGTATTTTAAAAAATGCTTGATCGGTTTCGATTAAAATTAATATTGGACTACCTCTAATAACAGATACAAAAAAAAGTTTTTTTTTTAATTGATTCACAATTGGCGAAGTAAAATAGACACAAAAAAAAACATACGGTCGAATTGAGAACCTCCTCCTTTTTTAAAGTTGCTTTTAAAGAAAGAAAAAGATAAAACTTGAAATAACTATTCCAAAACTATACAACGTTCATTATAAACTTCCTTATTAAGAAACGTTGTGTTGGTACGAACACATTTGTGCTTATGAAGAATAAAATTGACACATTTGTGCATTTGAAGAATAAAATGTAAACGCATTTGCTTCGGCTCTAATTTTTTAACTCGTTTGTGTTTGAGTTGTTTGGATAATTAAAACAGTACAAAGTTAAATATTAGTAGGTTTAGTGTTTGTATTATGTGAAATTATCATTGCCAAGTCTCTATTTCAATTTATTTACATTCTAATTATTTAATCTAAATATTGTCCTACCTACTTTTGCGTAGAATTTCTGGCTTCTTAACTTCTTATTCCTTTTCAAAAGTTAGTGAAAATGTGAGTAGGTAAATTGTTTACCAATGAAATAGCATACTTTAAGTATTGAACAGGCACTGGTCGACGGTCGTGACGTCCTGTTACATCAGGTGCTTCTGTATTCTATATAAGGAGCTTCTAGTTCACTAGCACCTGTCTGAATCGCATTCTTATTGACTACTTGGTAGATTATTCTATACTAGCTGCGCCCCGCGGTTTCACCAGCGGTTAAAAAGAATCCTATGTGCTATTCTAGACTATAAATCTATCTCTGTGCCAAATTTCTTCCAGATCTGTTCAGCCGTTCTGTCGTGAAAGAGTAACAAACATCCATCCATCCATCCATCCATTCTTACAAACTTTCGCGTTTATAATATTATCTTATCTTAATATATATAAATCTCGTGTCACAATGTTTGTCCTCAATGAACTCCTAAACCACTTAACCGATTATAATAAAATTCGCACACCATGTGCAGTTCGATCCAACTTGAGAGATAGGATAGTTTAAATATATATATATTAAGATATATATAAATAATAAACGCGAACGAAGTCGCGGGGTGACAGCTAGTATTATATAATTATATAGTATGAAGATACAGTGTAGTGTTATTCTCTACGATGTTTATTTTTTTTTATATCACCCATTAATGGAAAAGGTATTTGATATATTAGTCCAGTTAACATTGCAACAGCTGTAACATTGTGGTTTTTAGTGCTTCTTGTCTTAGCAATTTATATTTTTAGCCCTAGAGGCATAAACGACGGGGTGTTATGAGTTATACGTGTGTACGTGCGCGCTTGTGTGTGTGTGTGTGTGTGTGTGCATGCTTGCCTGTTCTTCTGAGTAGAGGCTTTTTGTCCGAACAAGGCGGTCGAGTCAATTTAAATAACTTTGACGTTCATAAGTGTATCTTTGATACCTAAATTGAATAAAAACATTTTGACTTTGACTTTGACTTTGACTTTGACTTTGACTTTGACTTTGACATGTGTGTGTGGGTGGCATCGTAGCTCCCGCACGGATGTACCGAGTTATATATTTTTTTGGTTTGAAAATTGAATTAGTCAGGAGTGTTCTTAGCTCTGTTTGATTAAAAACGGTGTTGATGAAAATTGGTGTCGAAGGATTTTTAATTTATACTTGTGTAAAATAAGGAAGATGGTACAGCAGCGTGAGTAATTATGGTAACGTGTAACGACGTGTAACAAGTGTAACAAAAAACGTGTAAAATTAACAGCTTTATTTGAGAGCCCATTCTAAACTGTATTTTAACAGTAATTTGAACTCAATCACTTTTCCTATTACTTAAAAAAATATTTGTTATTGCTACTGTATAATCTTTCTTAGATATCGATTATCCATTCACACACTAGCGAATAGCAGATCTGCAATAAACTTTCCCGCTCGTAATAAACTGGCATCTATTAACACAACAACAATCCTATAAACACAGATATCCACAACAATCTTATAAACACAGATAATAAATTGCTAATCAAGCAAAAAGTACTAAACATGGTTTATATCCTAAGATTAATTACTAGCTGCGCCTCTCGGCTTCATCCGTTATCTTATAGAAAACGTTAGTTTTCGAGACAAACAGAAACTTATGTGTTAATCCAGGATGTGAGCTACCTCCATTCCAAATTTCACCCAAATCCGTCTATTCATTTATGTGTGAAGAACTGTCAAACTGACACAAAGCAATTTATAAACGTTTGTGATTACTAGCTACATCCCGCGGTTAAAATTAGCTTATCTTCTAATCCGGAATTTAATCTACCTCCACATCGAATTACATCAAAATCCGATCATCCATTTAAGCGTGAAGAAGTGACAAACTAACACAATAATAAGCACAAAAACTTTGGCATTCCTAATACTAGCCCCTAGGTTTTACCTTAGATTAAAAAGTAGCGTACGCGTAATGTTAATCCAGCGTATGCACCCTTTAAATCCTACTCCTACTAATATTGTAAACGCGAAAGTTTGTAAGAATGGATGGGTGGATGGATGTTTGTTACTCTTTCACGCCAGAACGGCTGAACAGATCTGGATGAAATTTGGCACAGAGATAGATTATAGTCTAGAATAACACATAGGATACTTTTTAACAGCGGGTGAAACCGCGGGGCGCAGCTAGTCTCCTATAATTTTCATCAAATTTCACCCATATCCCTGCATCCATTTGAGCGTGAAGAAAACAAACCAACACATACACTCACAAACTCATAACATAGGTTTAATATTGATCCCAAGATCCAAAGATTAATTACTACGAAGGCTGGTATTACAGCGCCGCGAGATTTAATAAAATCCCTCCGAGGGCTGCCGCGACACCACCTCTTGACTACATTTATCAAACAGCACTATCAACCGCCCCGAGCTGTAAACTACCTGATTATGAGTTACGAAAGCTCGTTTCCATTTACAGATAAATGATAATAAAGTTTTGACGCTTACGTTGTTACAAAGTAACGTCAACTGTTACGTGGAAATTACAAAGTTGGCGCAAATTAAATTCTGATTCTGAGGGATTCATGCTATCATGAATCTCGATTTAAAACTGGTTTTGTGTTTGGTAAAAACAGTTTTATATCGAGATTCATGACTGAGCGTCGTTTTAGCATGCGGTCCTGAGTGGACCCTGTTACGCGAAAGTTTTTTTTTTCTTCTAATTTATAAAATTATTTTAGATAAAAAAGTAATAAAAAAAAAATTAATTTGGTGTGGAAGTAGAAGTAAAGTATTTTATTTTTGATTTGATTTTTACTATGATTGGAATATTTTTTATTCGCATTTTAGGAACACTATACCACATATACACTATTCTTTTATTTTGAACGTCCTAGATGTAGACAATTCTAACTTCTACTTACTTACTTACTTACTTACCAATGTTAAAGGAAGAATTTGGATGAGTCAATTTGATTTGAACTATTGAAATTTTGTATGGCAAATGCTGCCGTGCAAAATCTCAATAGAAGTGATAAATAGAATGTGAAAACACGCAATAAGGTAAATTTTGTCGATCTGCGACTAGAAAGAGGCATAACGAGTGTAGTGTACAAGTAAAATTTAATCAAATCAGCTTCTTTTTAAGATCCTTATCTGAAACTAGACACGGCCACGTTTTTAATCATAATGGTTATCTCCAGTTATTTTCATACGAAATTTTATGCAATTTAGATTGATGATACGTAAACGAGTTACGAGATTACTTTAGATTTGGTGGAAGCACGAACTTTTTATGTAATAAGTGAGTTAACGTTATAGATCAAAGTCGGATAAAGATTTGGCCTTTAAAAGCTATTTGCGCGTGTTCACTTGATGATTGTTTTCGAATCATTATATTTTTGGTACAACTATTAACTTTTTCAAGCTTTTCTTTGTATGACACGCGAATTTTATATTAGTACAAAATGAGACTTCTAACTGTGGCCTAATAAATTAAAAGTACTAAGCAAAATTAATCGTGGCCTAGATGTGTTAGTGGCGGATTTACACTTGTCTAAATCCTAAGTTTAAGCTGTTGAACTTACTACTACAGTACAGTCGTTAGTTTGTAGATTATTTTAACAATTCAACAAGTAGTTACGACGTAGTTACGACGCCTTAAAACGTGATCCCAAAATTTGTCACCCCTGAAATCTGCACCCCTCAGCAGCTTTATGCCTATTCAGTCTACTGAAAATTCGCCACTCAGATGTGTTACCGTGATTTGTTTATTTTGTTGGACTTGTATTACTAGCGAAAGATATAGTGGAAACAATCCCACGGCTGTTTCACATCTGTTTTGATTCAAGCGCATTGAGATGTAGCGCTCGTATTTAACTGTCGTCCTGCCAGTATTCTGCATGTATTTATTTACTAGCGGACCTCATGTTTTTATTTTTTCCAAGATTTTATTATAGAGTAAGATCTCTGAACGTAAATGTTTAATTCTTTATTCAACTGTTACATTGGGGTTTGGGGTTGCTGATGGAGTGGGTTTTTTCAATCTAAAGACATTTGCGAATATCGTTTTGTATTTCCCGATTTAGGCGCCTCCCAGACAGAGATATTAGCTTCCATATACATATGTATGTACTTGGTGACATGTAGACCAATTGCTATTTTAAAAAAAAACTAAGTATACTTACTTACATTCAAATAATGTCATTTACCACACTAATTTTGCTATTTTTTTTTACTTTCTATACTACTACTATTTACTTGTAGTTTTTACACTTTTTAGAACTGCATCTGACTTAGCTGATTAGAAAGAAACATTTGTACACACATACGCACAGCACAAATAACACTATCACAGTAATATTAAAAATACGAAAGTTTGGACGGATGTATATAGACGAATGCTTGTTTAGGCACTTCATCACGCCAAAACGGCTGAACGTCTCTGAATAAAAATTGGCACAGAGATAGAGAGATAGTCTAGGATGGCACATAGAATACTTTTTAACTGCGGGTTACACCGCGGGGCGCAGCAAGTGTTTATTTCATATATATCAAAGTGTTCATTTAAATAACTCGCCTCTTGGCTAGTAACACACAGTAGTAACTAGTAACGTAGAGAACTGGATGAGCTGGTTTAAAGCGTTCATAGAAGTAAGTGTTAAGGTGTCAGATTTTAATTGTAAGATATGTTAACTGAGATGGCATGAATAGAGTTTAAAGCTCTTTGAGTGAGTATAAGTGTACTGTATTTATGAGTCAAGCCATTTTTAACGCAAAAATGACGGGGTATTATAAGTTTGACGTGTATGTGTGTGTGTCTGTGACATCGTAGCTCCCGAGGGGATAAACCGATTTTGTTTTTTTTTTTGTGTGAAAGGTGAATTAGTCGGGAGTGTTCTTAGCTATGTTTGACAAAAATCGGTGTCGGAGGTTTTTAATTTTTTTTTATTTCCCATTATACGTATTACAAAAAATACAAAGTAATCTAACTAATACATAATTTAGATTTTAAATAGAGCGCCCTGCATGTAAATAACATGTCTTTAGTCAAGAATAAGACAGTTACATAGCTGATTACTTTCTCAGTTGAAACGCGTATTAGTAAAGTTCGCAAGTACATATTAAGCGAAAGGAAAATAACAGTTGCCGTTAAGAATTCTTTCAAACAAAAATTCGAGTAGCTATCGGTCAGAAGAAGAAAATAAAGAAAGATATTAGAGTACAATAAAATAATTATACTTTTTGAAGGTAAACCAATGATACATATCACAAGGTTAAACTAAATAATAAAACTTCAGGGTTGCTTTAAGCCGCCCAAAGCGATCTTCCAGGCAACTTCCAAAGCCTGCATCTAAAATAGCCTGCATTCTTTCTTCGGAATCGCCTTCCGAATCAATCGGTCAAAGGTAGCTGACGATTGCAAAACAAGGGTATAAAATGCCAATACCGCTATCATGTTTCCTGTCAACAGCATCGTAGTTCCATCACAGAGTGTGATGAATCGTCCGATGCAGGCCGCTCGGGGACCATTCGTCACACTGGACGAGCGGTCCCGTTGGATGCTGTTATAGCCATAGGCATGAGGTGAGGTGAGTAGAGCTGATGTGATTATAAATATGACAGGCTGGCTGCGCCCCGCGATTTCACCCGCGGTTAAAAAGTATCCTATGTGCTATTCTAGACTAGACTATAATCTATCTCTGTGCCAATTTTCATCCAGATCTGTTCAGCCGTTCTGGCTTGAAGGAGTAACATCCATCCATCCATCCATTCTTACAAACCTTTGCGATTGTCAGTAATTCTCGAAAGACGCAATTGCCACAGTTGACCCTAAATGATAAGGCTTTCTCGTAGTGAAATATTTCTTGTATCAGTTCAGTAGTTTCGAAGATTACCTCTTACAAACAAACCTATCAACTCACAAATGTCATTGTTACTTCTTTATAATATTAGTATAGGCTAAGTATGTTTTTAAGATTGCGAGTTGTTGAGATAGCGAGTATGTACGTGCCACGGTTAATTAATTTTTTGTCACCATCCTTCTTGAATCAAAGGAAAATACGATACGATATGTGATTAAGAAATAGATTCTGTCCTAAATAAACATAATTATCGTATATTGTGTCAGATAACTTCTATATGTAAATTAGTGCAAAGCTCAAAGGAGGTTATTGATTGATTTAAAATCGATTCCTAAATGATTGATTGATTAATGTAGTTGTAAATTTAAAAAAGAAATGCGTGTGTTAAAAGAGTTCAATAAAACTTCAGTTTCAGTTTATTGTATCAAATGGGTATAGTTACAATAATTGCTAATATTATGAATGACAAAAAATACTAATAAATTATCTACACAAGTTGCCAAAATTGTGTCTTATAAAGCTACCAAAAATGTATAAATGTTACATATTATTATGACATTAGCTCTTTTCTTCTAATACCCCATCACTAGCTTAATATTGTAAAGCTGTAGACAGACTGGTCCATCGATCTGATATGTTGGTCGACTGATCGAAGTAGGCGATCAATAGATTGATCAGAGTGTGAACGGGCTCGTGATTGTGATGGATTATATTCTATGTTTAGTAGATGTCGATAGTAGGTATAATGGTTCGTAATTTCATACAGGCATAAAATTGAGGAAGTGGAAAATGAAAGGAAGTCTGAGCCTTAACATGGTCTACAGTTTGAAAGACAGTTAATACATTATTTATTTATAATATGTAATGGTGACACTATACAGAATCAGTATGAAAAGGTTTTTTTTTTTTTTTTTTATGAATGACTAATGCTGTTGGCCACTGAGGCCTCTACAGCGTACCGGACGTAAGGCAAGCGCGGAGGGCGCAGGACCTTAATAGACTTTAGTTATTTAAAGCTAAGGGCGACTGGCACAAGGGCACCACTAAGGTACGGACCTCGGCTTGGACCGTCGCCGGGGGGATGGAGTCGATTTGCCCAGGCAACCCAGAGGGGGTTTGCGCTTGAGCCCTATTAGGTTTATCTGTTTGACTATTTGGAGAGAATCTAACCGATCTTCTAACAGATCCTGGGAGTCTTCGACCTCGCCGGCGAGGTCGGTGTTTTGTTATCGTGTTCCTTTGGTAACCGGCGCCTATACCAAAAACTGCAAACTTCCTGTTGCGGGGAGCTGTCGGGTCGGCCGACCCCAGCGCAGCCGCCGTGGCGACTGCGATGGGGTCGTCCGGGTCGCCGAAGATGTCTCTAGGGCGTCTACGGAGAGGGCGGGGGGCAGCGGTGTCTACTGAGTAGTCCGCCGTGCGAACGACTAGAGGGTTTGAATGGTGGGAGGCCCTATCAAAGTATCTACGCGAAGTGAATTTAAAGTACTGCCGAATGGAGGGGAGCTCTACATCGCAGTGCAAGTCGGAGTTTCGCTGGAACCAGCTGGCTCCGACAGTATGAAAAGGTATGTAAATGCGCACTTTACCGCGATTGAGTTTCGGCCTCAATTAGCTTCAAACTAGCGCTAGCAGCAACAGCAGCCCAACCCGACTAAACTATCGGTTAATAGAAAGTCTGCAGTCTGCAGAGACTCTTAAAAACATCTGAGGTTGATTTCATTGACGTCTAAACAAAACATAACATATCGTCACGCCTTTGCCCCGAAGAGGCTGGCAGAGGCGTATTACAACATCCACACTTCGCCGGACGATATTCAGTCCCAAATATAATAAGGGACAAGACTGTCGCCATACACCGAGCTTCAGTTATGAAATTAAATACGCACATGATAAGACACACAATGCTCACACAACGAACAAATTGAAGCATGCCTTCGGCTGGGATTGAACCCGCACCCTCTGGCTTGAGAGGCAAGCCTTTTTCCAACTAGGCTATCATCGTATTGTATCGTATAAAAATAATTATGTGTACTACAATCTACCCAAATATAATTAACAACCGATTTTTTTTAATGTGATGTAATCAAACAACGCATGAACAAATGACTTCCTCGGTGGCTCAGTTGGAAGTAAACCTGCCTTCTGATCGTAAGGGCGTGGGTTCGATTCCCACCTAGGGCAAACATTTATTTGATGAACATTAGTGTTTGTTCTATGTCTGGGTGTTAATATCTATTTAAGTTTGTATTTAAAAAAAACCTACACAAGTATGTATATCAGTTTCTGGCAGTACAAGGTAGTACAAGCTTTGCTTAGTTTGATGTCAGGCGACCGTGTGTGAAAGTGTCCCGAATTTATTTATTTATTGTATTTTATGAACGTCAAGCGTCCTACGTAATCGTTATTATTTGATGTACGTAACTACGTACCTTACGTTAACCAACTATCTGAAATAATATGCCCTTAATTACCACTTGAGGTAACTTTGAATAGCGAATGTATGCAACGAGCAAGTATAAGTTGAGAACCTAATAAAACTGATCACAATCATCATGACATAGTTTTCTGAGAAAATAATAACACCCACACAATCAAACATTGGATAATGACAGTTCATTAAACCCACACATTGTGTGCAATTCAAAATAAGAACAGTCCACTTATCGACAAACTAGGCTAACGATTCTCGATATTCAGTAGCAAAAACCATAGACAACCATATACTATAAACCGTTGAGTTTGCAAATGACATCTGTCAGTGTCATTAAGTCAATGATGTCATACGTGAGGTCAAAACGGATGACAGCGTTCTAAATGATATCTATCCATGTGTGTTTGTAGAACTAGCTTTTGTGTTAATGTATGTAAACGTTGGAACGTGACGTGAATTGCTGAAATTATCTAGGGAAATCGTGTATTATTATTTTTTAATATGGGAACTGGTTCCTATTCGTATTTAACTACTGGTTGTTACCGGGTGGTCCTTTAAATAAAACTTTTTTCTTATTGCTTTATAGGCTTGCGTTTGGCCGCCAAAATGCCTGATGCTAAGCAGTGATGCGGCCTACGATGGAGCACGCTTGCCTAGAAGTAACAGATTCACTCGAGACTTGAAGACCCCGATAATTATAAGCATGATATTATGCTAAAAAAATGCTTTGTTAAAATTTGTGGTCGAACTTCGAAAGATTCCGTTGGTGTCATTTTATCCTTCATAAGCCAAAACTAATGTATAACAGAAAAAAGAAATTCAAAGTGTACATTTGGCACTCAATTTTTGTTTCTAACATAATTTTATTTCTTTTTTTTACGGTTGTACAAATGTTCTGCCCATGGCCACTCTCGCTGTCCATGGTTTCTCTATCAGTTCTGTTCTGTACCGTTATTTTAAAACCCCTGTTTTGCAATGTCAAAAATTCCTGCAAAAAAGACAATATATCTACAATACAATATATCTTTATTGCACACCAAAAAGTACATGAAAAACTTAAAAACTAAAATACATTTTTCGGCAGTACAAGGGCGACCTTATCGCCTAAAGCGATTTCTTCCAGGTAACCTTTGGATGGACAAGAACTTACAGAAATATGAAAAGGGTAGGTGGTGTACATAAAACTAAATTAAAATTTAAAAGATAATATTAAGTAATATTAATAATAAGTACCTACTTAAATAAATAACCAAAAATAAATAAAATATATATATGAATAATTATAAATATTATAAATAAATATAATAAAATATCAATACATATGTATAAATTAGTATTATGCGTACCGAATTAGCAAAGAGCTAAATAATGGTTAAAAACGAGATTTTTAAAAATGGGCAGTGATTGGGCCTGTCTTATGCCAACAGGCAGCTCATTCCATAGCTTGACAGCTTGCACAGTAAACCCTTTACTATAAGATAGATTGATGTGGGATGATGTGTGGAGCTTAAGTTTAAGGTGACGAGAAGATCTCAAAGAACCGGAGTGCCCTTGAATAAATTCAAAGCGCTCCTTGAGATACAGAGGGATAGTTGGAAAAAACAAGATTTTAAAGAGGAAGGAAAGGATGTGAGATTTACGGCGAAGGCGAATTGGTAACCATTTGAGCTTTTGGCGGAATTCAGAAATATGATCATATTTCCTTAAACCGAATATGAACCGAATACAGAAATTTTGAAGACGTTCAAGTTTGTCTAGTTGCTCTTCGGTTAAATCCAAATAGCAGGCGTCTGCGTAGTCCAATATTGGGAAAAGGAGAGATTTTACAAGTGCAGTTTTGGTAGTAATAGGAAGGAAGTTACGCAACCTTCTAAGGGAAGCTGCAGAACCAAAGAGTTTCCGACTGACTTCAGCTAATTGTGGATTCCACGAAAACTGTCGGTCCATAAGTATTCCCAGATTTTTTACTGTTTCACTAAAGGGGATGGAAACTCCGTCGAAGATAACTTGAGGAAGGTGGAACCAGTCGATTTTTGAAATCATACGGGAACTCCCAATAATAATAGTCTTAGTTTTGGCGGGATTGACTGTAAGGCCATATGATTTGCTCCAGTCTCTTATGCGTCTAAGATCAGAATTCGTGGTCTCAATCGCCTCATGCAGTTGCCCAAGAGGGGCTTGAGTGTAAATTTGCAAGTCGTCCGCATAGAGGTGATAGGAAGAAGTCAGCTGTTGAGATACTGAATTTATAAAAATTGCAAAAAGAAGAGGAGATAAAACGCCGCCCTGTGGAACACCGGCAGAAATATGACACCAAGAGGAGTATGAGTCATCAATACGAATCCGCTGTCGGCGTCCAAACAGGTAACTACGAAACCAATCAATAGCCGTTGGAGATATGTTAAGAGAGCGCAAGATTTCCAGCAGGATATCAAAGTCGACATTATTAAAAGCATTGCTGAAGTCTAGCAGTGATAGGACAGTCAGGTGACAATGACCAATACCGTCCCTTATGTCATCAGTGATTTTGGTAAGAGCAGTCACGGTGCTATGTCCGCGACGGAAACCGGATTGGAAAGAGTTAAGGAGACCATTGTTATGTAGAAAGGAAGAGAGCTGTTGATGAACAAGCTGTTCTAAGACTTTGGACAGGAAAGGTAGGATAGAGATTGGACGGAAATCAGTGAACAAATTAGGATTAGGTTTTTTAGGAAGGGGTGTGATTTGAGCTTCTTTCCACATTACTGGAAATGTGCCCGAGGACCCATCGAGGACGAGGAGGAAAGACCCATTGTCTCAGCTCGTCAAACTGGCTCCTCATCTTCATCGCAAGAACTCGTCCCATAAAATGTTCAGTGGGGCAAGCACGACGGCATGCAAGATGCAGCACAATAAGCAAAGATTATGTCGTGTAACTGTTACGTACAACTGTATTGGTGTCTTGGTTACTGTGGAAGGAGACCATCCTAATTTATCAGTCAGTATTTCAGACAGAGGTCTGCCTGTCTGCAAAATTTTCTAGCTTAAGGGTCACTTGCAAAAGCTCTGGATAATCGTTTTTCAACTAGGAGTTAACTGCTCATTAGAGTTTAAATTGATAAATCGACTTGCGCCAGCAAGAGTTATAAGCTAACTTGCAGTTAACACAATATTACAGTGACATGTATAATATTTTAACTCTGTAACTAATGAACCGAGCGCTTATGAATGAACTAACTCCGTATCATCTGCAAGTGAACTTTAATGGCCAAATCAATATAGATGTAGCTATTAGAGTTACCTATGAATAAATAATATTTGAAGATGAAATTTAACAAGGAAGCTCGTATTAATATTAATCATTTAATTAACATAATGTTTCCTATTTAGGTACGCGTTTCTTAAAACATAAACTCGCATCCTTCATCCATACTTTCTTCGGTCGTCCTCTAAGGCTATGGCCATTCACATTCATGTAATTGTCCATCGTCTTTTATGTAATGTGGTTCTCCTCTCTTCGCATAATATGCATGGCCATACCACGATAGCCTATTACTTTTCAACTTCTCCGTATGGGTACTTGTTCTAGCCAAAATCAGAACTCGCTAAGTACAATTAGGCTGCGTTTCCACCAGAGTTGTGCCAGGTAGCAGAGCGGTGCGAGGATGCGTAGCGATGTTGTGAAATGGTGCTCAAATGCGCGGTGGGGAATGTGTAGTGGGCTCATAGACACATCAACTTACCTCTAACAAAATCTGTCTAGTGCATAACTGTTTTCAGCAGTTTCTCGCTTGCGTCCACCCCTAGCACACACCCCTCTATTTTTGGGGTTCCGTATACAAAGGATGTAACGGGAACCTATTACTAAGACTCCGATGTCCGTCCGTCTGTATGTTTGTCTGTCCGCCTGTCACCAGGCTGTATCTCATGAACCATGATAGTTAGACAGTTGAAATTTTCACATTATGATGTATTTCTGTTACTGCTATGACAACAAATACTAAAAAACAAACTTCCACAAAACAGACATGATTTTTTTGTCGTTTTTACTGATAATGGTACGGAACCCTTCGTGCGAGAGTCTGACTCGCACTTGGCCGGTTTTTGAGCTCTGAACTCTGAGCTCCGCTTAGCGATGCTAGGTAAATGAAGCGATATTGATTATCTTAACAAACATGTCCCTTGTTACGCATCCTCGCAAAGCTCTGGTGGAAACCCAGCCTTAAGATACGCTAGAGACCCAACCGTTTCCGTCGAGGATATTACGCACTGTTCATATAAATAATTTAGATCACTTGAATCCTTATTCACTTCAAGTCTTAGATAACGTATGTTGCGTAAATGTTATCTAATTTATTGGCTTCATACTTATAACATTAAGCAAATTAACGCACTTTTCTTTGCAATTTCTACGATTTTTATGGTTCTAAACGAAAAAAAAAGAAAAAAATACGGAACCCTTATAGGATCACTTTGTTGTCCGTCTGTCTGTCAAGACCCTTTTTCTCAGGAACACGTAGAGGTATCAAGCTAAAATTCAAATCAAAAAGTCAAGTCTACTGTCACTTAGATGTGAAATAATTAAACTTCTAAACCAACGCAATCAAAAGAAATAGCCGTTTATGCTGCAAATGTTCGACACTCGCAAGGGAATTAAAACCTAATACATAGGGCACAAACAACGTCATAAAGCAAAGATAAAGGAAAAATTGTGAAAAGCATAAATTCTTAGTTACATCCTAAAATAAAAATATTTTTAATAATTTTAAACTTACTACCCTTTTCCTCACATGTTTGTACGGAACTCTCGGTGCGCGAGTCTGACTCACACTTGGCCTGTTTTTTTTCTGATCACCAAAATAAAAACACTGGTTTTAAAACAATATTTGTGTCTCGAGTTATTTGTCCAATTCGTACAACGTTCTGAATATTGAGTATTTTCAGAACGCTAATTTTCTAATTCTAAACTAGCTAAAAGTGTCGATGTCCTTGTCTAGTACGCAACAGAAACAAAGACAGGTATACTTTAGCTTGTACATTTAGCAATTTAGCGTTCTGAATAGGGCATAATAGCAAGACAAATACACTCGACATTCTCGTAGCGGTAAGCGCGCGAGGCAGACGTGTATTGATATTTTGTCCCTTTGTTTTGACGCGCGTAGTGATAAGCCCGATACGGGTGTTGCTACCTGGCCGGGCGCGTCTCGGCGCGCGCGAACGAAATGATGGAGCCAGAGCCTAGCGTTACAGAAAATAGCATTGAAGTCGATGAACCGGAACAGAGTGTGAATAGATCAGGAAAAAGAGTACGGGAGAAAGAAGAAAGTAATGATGAGGAAGAGTGGCAAGTAGTCAAGGGAAAGAATAAAAAGACCCGTCAATTTACAGAAAAAAGAGATGCAGAACAAATTAAAAAAGGGGAGATATATATATCAAGTGAGACACCATTACCAAAGCAATTCGCTTTAGCGAAAATGTTTAGTGATTTGAATTTGTGTGATATAACAAACATAAAATACCTCAATCGATACAAAATAAGAGTTACTTTTCAAGAAGAAAGGAGCGTGAAAGATCTATTCTCCATGGAAGAACTTAAAAATAAAGGGTGGAGATTTAGCAAATCCTCGGAAGTGAGTTTCTCTTATGGCGTAATAAAAGATGTGGACTTAGACCTGTCGGAAGAAGAGATTAAGAAAAATATCACGTGTCCAGAATCTGTGGAGCTTGTGTCATTAAAGAGACTATCGCGTCGAAACAGAGAAAAAGATACAGAAAGTAGATGGAGCCCATCGGAGACAGTGCGCCTTTGCTTTAAAGGCAACTGGCTACCTACTTCTATATACGTCCACGGAGTGAGAGTGCTCGTTGAGCCCTACGTATACCCGGTCACCCAGTGCTTCCAGTGCTGGGCACTAGGTCATACTGCGAAAACGTGTACGATTAAAAGAGACGTATGCCCTAAATGCAGCGGAGATCATGCGAATTGTGCCACTAAAGTTTTTACTTGCACGAACTGCTCTGGAAGACACATGGCTATGGCGAAAACATGCCCTGCTTATTTGAAGGAAAGGAAGATAAGGTTGATTATGGCTGAACTTAACTGCACATATAGTAAAGCGGCACAAACTTATGCGGAATCACCTATCATAATACCGACCGAAAGGCGAGACCCACTAACGATGACTCAGATAATTACACAAACTAGTGGAGCAGAACCGCGGCCTAGTACTAGCTCGATGACCGATACAAAATACGTCTCATCGGATTCCGTTTCCGAAAATAGCATCATTTTTCCTGTGAGACAACAGAGAAAAAAAATAAAGAAGTTTAGAAACGATTGGGCTGGGTCATCCGAATGGAATAATATAGAAGAAGAAGACAGACACAAGAATGAATCAACACAGCAAGAGAGAAAATCAGACGAGCTATTATCAGAGAAGACGACGTTTAACGAGCTTATATCTAGAATAAAGGAAGTGATATTTATGAAGAACCTTGATGGTCAAGCGAAAGTGAAGCGGGTTATTAAATTGTGTATCGAGTGGATTATAATCGTAATGGTAGATAACGTCTCAGACTGGCCCATTGCTAACCTAGTTCTCGGATTTTTGAAACCTAATGGGTAGTACGGACATAATTAAACTGAATATTTTACAGTGGAATGCCCAAAGTTTAAAGAGAAAATTAATTCCATTTGAACAAATTTTAATACAAGAAAAAGCCCATATTGCTTGTGTCAGTGAGACATGGTTGGCGGATAACAGCTCATTAAAAGTAAATCAATATAATGTTTATCGCGCCGACCGTGACTCCCACGGCGGAGGCGTGGCTATATTCACACACAGATCTATACAGACACAGGTATGTCATTTAAGTGTAGCCAATTGTGGTTTAGAGCTCGTATGTGTTAAAATTCTAAATTGTAAGTTAATAGAAAACATTATTTCAATCTACTGTCCACAAACTGCAACTCCATCTTTAAAAGATTTTGAAAGTATATTGTCAATATTTAATCACCGAACTCTGATACTTGGTGATTTTAACGCGCATCACTCGTCATGGTCCTATAAAACTGATACAAGAGGCAAATTATTATTCGATGCTCTGATAGATAGTAAGTTCGTAGCCTTGAACGACGGTCGCGATACTCGAGTCAAATTAGTAGATGGATACTTACAAAAAACATCTCCAGACATATCACTATCCTCTTCAGATATTGCTGTAGAATTTAATTGGTCAGTTCTCCAAGAAAATTTAAGTAGTGATCACCTAATTATTAAAATAAGTACTAGTTATTGTGCACCCATAAAAAATGTTTTTAAAAGAAATTTTAAAAAAGCTGACTGGAACGGTTACAGTATTTGCCTTAACGATATATTTAATACCTTCGAAATACCTACAGATAGTCAAGAGTTTTATGATCTATTTATAAATAATTTAAACACAGCGGTTGACGTACATATACCTCTCCAGAAAATTTACCAAAATCCAGTAAGTAAGTTTAAACCTAAACCTTGGTGGAACTCCGAATTATCTAAATCAGTAGCTACTCGCCGATTAGCGTTATCACAGTTTAGAAAAAACCCTACGCCTGCTAATTTATCTATTCTTAATGAAAAAATTGCCGAAGCTCATAAGCTAATAAACGAAGCGAAGAATAAAAGTTGGTTTGACCTATGTTCATCCGTGAATGAAAAAACTACTTCTTCAGAAATGTGGCAGCGTATGCGGTGGGTTAAAGGTCACAAATATAGCCAACAACATATTAGCGGAGAACAAGCGTCCAACTTGCTCAAATCCCTAGCTCCCGACTATGTTACTCCAAATCAACCTACTTTTAAAATCTTTAATTCCCAGCTAGATGTTGAAATCTCCATGCAGGAGCTAGACGTGTGTATTAAATCAAAGGATACATCTCCTGGATGCGATGGTGTTACGTATTCTATGATAAAACACCTCCCGAGTAACGGGAAGTGTTTACTTCTAGCGCTGTACAATCGAATCTTATCAGCTGGTTTTGTACCTACGCAGTGGCGAACGGTATGCATTGTGCCTATCGTCAAGCCGGGTCGTAATCCTAATGATGTGTCATCACTACGACCTATCTCATTGTTATCGTGTCTATGTAAAATTTTTCACTTAATTATGAATAGAAGATTAGAATGGTATGTTGAGCACAACAATATGTTTTCTCCTAATATGATCGGTTTTAGAAAAAGTAAATCATGTATGGATAATTTAAGTAGTTTGGTTAGCAGAATACAAATCGGGTTTTCTAAAGGTACGTCTACAATAGGGTGTTTTATAGACGTTCTAAATGCATACAACAACGTAGATATAACTGTACTTTTATCGATTTTAAATAAGATTAGGGTTGGCCCAAAAATATGTAATTATTTATGGAATTTTCTTAAACAAAGGACGTTGCAGTTAAATATCGGGGATAAGTGTATGACAAGAGTTACGGGTACGGGACTCCCGCAGGGGGACCCGCTCGCGCCTTTTCTATTCAACGTTGCGACAATTAATATATGTAAAATACTAGAAGATAACATTTTCATATCTCAGTACGCAGATGACATCGTTATTTATAATCATTATAAAAACATAACAGAAGGGGGTCAGAAATTAGAATCTAGTTTAAAACTATTGTGTTCTCTTTTAGCCGATTTAGGTTTAGATATTTCACCAAATAAAAGTAAAGTGTGCATTTTCAAAAGGGGTTTTTATAGGGACACTTTGAATATTAAAATAAACGATACACCACTCGAAATTGTAGAAAATGTTAAATATTTAGGACTATGGTTAGATAGAGGGATAAGGTGGACTAAACATATTAAAGAAGTCTATGAAAAATGTTTAAAATTTATCAACATTTTTAAAGTGCTAGTTGGTTCGTCATGGGGCGTACACCCGGTGCATCTGAGACGCTTATACCTATCTATTGTTCGAAGTCGTCTCGATTACGCAAGTTTTTTGTTCGATAACAGCTGCCGTACTAGAATCTCCAAACTGGATAAATTACAAAACAAATTCTTACGTATTATAGGAGGTTTTATTATGAGTACTCCTTGTCATGTGATGGAATCTGAGCTGTGTATTTCACCTCTGTTTGTTCGTAGGCAATACCTAGCGTCAAAGTACTGGCTTAAAACCAAGTCAATTCGTGAAAATGTTGTTATTGATCTACTTGATGAGTTGTCCTACCTGTTGAGATTACCGTATTGGGCTCGAAAAAAGAAACCGTTATTAGTATCTGTTCATAATATTCTTAAATATAATAGTTTTAAGTGTAGTGACCAATTAGAAATGTTTAGTATGAACACTTGGGTTAGTAATATTAATTTAACAGATGTCTTGGAACCTAATATAGATGTTGTTGATAAGCCAAAAAGATGTTATAATTCTTTGGACTTGAAACTTAGATGTGTAAATTATTTATGTGACAAATATTCCGGATTTTACAAAATATTTTCCGATGGTTCCCTAACAGAGGATAAAAGAGGATCAGCGTTTCTAGACGCAGAGACTGGGGATAGCATGAAACTTTTAATAAAATCAAAAATTTGTATCATGAATCTTGAACTCATAGCCCTATTAGAAGCAGTATCGTATATCAAATCTATAAATTATGATAAATTTGTTATTTTTACTGATTCTCAAAGTGCCATATTGCATTTAGCTCGATGTGTCAGTGGGTCCAGTTTTAGAGGCTTTTCTTTAGCATATAGTTTATTAGATAGTATAAATCAAATGAGAAGTATGAACAAATGTATTAAAATACAATGGATTCCTTCCCATGTTGGCCTAGTGGGCAACGAAGAAGTGGATAAACTTGCGAAAGAAGCAGCTATTAATGGAGAAATATTTAATTGCTTTCCCAATTACAGTGATTTAATTCCGTATATAAAAAAGATGGCTTTTGAAAGTTGGTCCGAATACTTTGACGAAAGGTCATTGACAAAAGGTATCTGGTATAAAACCATTCAACCTTCACTTCTCCGTTCTCCATGGTTCCTGAGGGCTGACATGGGAAGAAACGACATTGTTACAGCAGCACGGCTTCGTTCTGGGCATGTTCCACTAAACAAGTTTGCTTTTATGATGAGAAAGGTTGAGTCTTCTTCTTGTGACCGATGTGGCTCGATAGAAGATGTCTATCACGTTTTGATGGAATGTGCCTGGAACGAAGCACAGCGGCGTCAACTTTTTAACAGAAAGCACGTCTTCTGGCAAGTGGGAGGTTGTAACAGTGTTTTAGCTGAACCCGATTCACAGGATGCCAGAGGACTTTACGACATATATCGTGTAGCTGTTAAAGAGAGGAGTCAACTGAATTAATATTTTTCATTGTTACTTTTCATCAAATGATTAGGTGTAAGTTAAGTTAGTTAGTAAGTTATGTTGTAGTTTATAAGGGTGTCATTTTATTAAAACCCTGAATAAATAAATAAAAGATTAAAAAAAAAAAAAAAATACACTCGACCCATCTCGAAAGTGAGTTTTAACTACAAAACTAATTATAATGAAATTGCTAGAAAGTGTTTTCGATTCCGAAGATGACTGGTAAGTATTTCCTTCTCAATATAAAAGACGTCGTCGAACAAAGATCTGCTTTCTTCTCAAATGATGGAGCGTTTTTGACCAAGTTTTTATTGACGGCTTAGTTATTAAAATGGTATAAAAAGTGAGCTATAAGAAGTAAAAGTAGGTAGCGCATGTGCTTTTCATATGAATGTTAATGTGCATAACATTATGTTTGCTTACTAATCTTATGAGATATTTTTTTAGTGGAGTTTTGTAATAAAGTAAAAGTTATTTGAATGGTACGTAATATTGTGTTTATTGGGAGTTGATATTATTATGTTATTTGAGTAACCTGAGTACCATAAAATCATACATATCGTCACGCCTTTCCCCCGAGGGGGCTGGCAGAGGTGTAATACAACACCCACACTTCGCCGAACGATATTCAGCCCCAAATGTGACAGAGGGCTCGCCATACACCGGGCTACAGTCATGTAGTAGATGACATACAATACGCACAAATGTTCACACAATGAACAAATTGGTGCGTGCCGTCGGCTGGGTTCGAACCCGCTCGCTCTGGCTTGAGAGGTGGGCCTTCTCCCAACTAGGCTGCCATCGCCAATCAAAAATAAATCAATAGATAAGTTTAAACGAGTATTTGCAGCTGAAACAACAACGCTTTTGTAGATTAATAGACTCATTTATGACGTACTTTTTTTATATGTAGAATAGGTCGGCGTTTGACCACCAACTCGCCTGATGTCAAGCGACGTTGTGGTCTAAGATGGAGCACGACACCTATAAGGTACTACTAGCAGCGCCCCGCAGTTTTACCCGCGAAGCCTCTTAGTTCGGCCCTGTCGAAAAATATCTAAGCTCTATATTGTCTCCCACCTATAAACTCGTAGTTCTGTAAGCTGTAGACCTCACGGCCGACGTTTGCTCTCCTGTACAGGTCGCATTCCTCATGCGATTCTCGAGAAATTTTGTGTAAAAATGGCGGACATTTTATGATTATTTTATCAAATAAAGCATGTCTCCGCTATTTTGAAAAAATCCAAAAACTGCCTCGGCAAAAAAGTTACGTCATTATCGTACCATCTCACAAAATTTCAAGTGAATCGGTTAAGAAATGCGACCTGTGGAGGAAGACAAAGATCCGGACAGAAATTGGACATACGAAAGCAGCTTGGTTGAAGCTGCAGCAGAGACGCTTCGTTTGCTAACGCTTGCTCGGTTGACTAACTACATGCTAGATTTTAGCTTAAGACATCATTTCATTTTTGAGATTTCGTGCTTAGTCAGTGAGTGACTACAGTGAGTGAGTGAGTGATTAAGCGACCTTTCGTTTTTAAATAAACGGAAGATTATAAATAAAATCCTACTTTAAATGTAGCATATAAAATAACATTATTTCAGTACCTGTCTTCACAGCAACAGCATTCACACATTATTTTTTGCCCACAAGCAAAACGCATACAAATGCATCCGACCACATCGAGTCACGATCAAAACATGCAAATTGTTATCGACTACAGCATAATCGGTGGAAATGCTAAACGATAACAATCGTGCAAGCCAATAACAACATTAATAAATAACTATTAACAAGAACGCAGCCCACCGGTCATACGACGAGCGTTAAAAAGTTAAATAGTGATGGGCAACAATCGTCAGCTTTCTATCGATAATTATGAGGTGACGATGTTGTCACGCTTTATGAACCGACTAAGACTCAGATTGTTGCTACATCGATTTTATATCTTGTTTTAGTTCCATAGAGTCCAGTTTTGAATTTAAAATACAGCGAAAGTGCTCAGGTATTTCGATTGAACGAGTGCTAAATAGGTATGACTTGTTCCTTGTTGTCGCCACTAATGAGGTGTGAAAAATGGTTAGAACAATGAAATTTCGATGTTGTCATTGTCATGCTCAAATAAATGGCGCTGTCTGATTTCTTGTTTGATTTGTGTTTGTGCAATGGTAGAATTTGTTTATTAACTTATTGAAACTGTAGCAGTGATTAGTATTTGTCAAGAATGGATTTATGGTATAGATCTGTCAAAGCGTGTAGCAATTGTAACTAACGGACAATGACGGCGAATAATATTACTTTTTCGTAACGTAAGGTATTTTAGGAATATTGCTGTATTTCACGCAGTCTAAACAATCTTCACTTTGTAGATGTGAGTGTACAATTTTTCAAAAGCGCAGCGGTCATTATTTGCTTACTTACCTTTGCGTCTTCACCAGTACGAGTACGGGTTTTACTAGACTTCAAAACATAGCATAATTGACCCTAACCGCCGCTCTCAGAGACGTTTATTATTACTTAACCATGACTCAGGTTCACTCCATTTCCATAGAAACTCCTTACTGATTAACTTAGTTACTTAGTGTTAGCTTAAGGAACCATTAACGACTCTGAGACCAGCAGTAAGTCTGTTTAAAAAAATAAAGAGGAAAAACATTCCCTGTAAGTTCAGAAACTTCTAGATGAGTACGATAGGGAACAAATTAAAATGAAAAAAGAGAGAGAGCAATTACATCGATAAAATTTAACACACATAGAGCACATCCTTACCATTCCTATAGTTTCTCATATAGCGTCATTGTACTTCACGGTGGGTGCCCACGGCTACTCGGTAAAGGGCAACGATTTTTTAATCTATTTACTTGAGTTTACTTCAAATTGAGATTCTTTAACGCAATTATACTTTTCTCGGTGAGTTGCAGAAAAAGAATACCCATTTCAGAAGTATTAAGTAAGCTAAGTGGGGTCTAAATGCCTGGAATCTGGATAATTATGCCCCTAGCTTTGTTCCTTGGATAATGCCTCAAAACATGCTAACAAGATTTTACTGGAGTCCTGTAGAAATGTAAATTTTGATGCCTTCTTTTACTTGTTACAAATAAACCAATTACAGGGTGGTCTCTCTCAAGGCGCGAAATTTATACTTTTAAAAATAGTTTTTTTTTGGTTTTTGAACTAGACTGGGTAGCTATTTTCTGTAATATTCGAATTTGCGGCCATCGTTGGTGGCGTACCACCTTAACTCGTCTTATTCTTATTTTATTTTATCAGTTTGATAAAACTTCAGTTTGGTCAACCATTTTTGGAGGTTTTCCGCTTAACCTAAATCGATATTGGAGAGTAAGTAAAATGTTTTATTTCGAAAAATTGCATCTGCGAATCATCATCATCTGCTTCCTACCCTTACCTCACTTAGGTGGGGCTACAATATCACTTACTCCATTCATGACTTATACCGTCATCTCAGAATTTACTTCCTCAATCGTATCCAAAAAATGTCTATAGTTACTCTATAGACATTTTTTTCAACTCTCTCTCAACTCAATTTAACTTACGACTGGGGTCCTTATGATGCGTTTTCGAGCACTTTTTAAAGTATCAAAAACCGACTCAACTATTGAAGTGTTGACCAATTCTAGTCTCGCTTCGATTCCGCAACGATTTCGTCGTACGATCGAATTACTTGGAACAAGCATCGTTACCCGGTGTAGGAAATCGGGTTCATTATCAAGAACAATGGCTGCGGCTACGGCGAAGTGTCGTCGGACAATGGGTGCCATGATACAGGCACATTCTGGTACAGGAAATATTAGCTGCTAACTACTGTCATGTTATGGCATGTTTTCAAGACTAATAATCTATAAAACAAAGCATTAAAACCCGACTTCTCGTCGTACATCATACTTTCAAATTGGTTTATATCAGTTGTATCAGTTGGTTCGGTTTATATCGGTGTGTATATCAGTTATTCAAATATCAACAAAAATCTAAAAATTGCTTACTCCATGTAATAAGTAATAAGGTAATAAGGTGTCTCCATGTAATAAGGTGTGTATCAGTTATTCAAATATCAACAAAAATCTAAAAATTGCTTACTCCATGTAATAAGTAATAAGGTCATAAGGTGTCTCCATGTAATAAGGTGTGTATCAGTTATTCAAATATCAAAAAAAAAAATCTAAAAGTTGTTAACCTACATGTAAAACCTTACCTTCATGTAAAAAATTTTTAGACTTTTGTTGATATTTGGATAATTGATACACACTGATATAAACCGAAACAACTGATATAAACCAATTGCGATCAAATGGATATGTGACCACCTCTACTCTGATCTACCAAACAAAAAAATAATAATTAAGATCGATTAATAATTAGCGGAGAAAACGCGTAACATAGATACACAAAAAAAAAAAAGAAACAGACGAACTGAGAACCTCCTGTTAGAAAAGCGGCTGATAGAAATATTAAACTACTGAAGGAAACGTACATGCTATGTCGAGCCCACTTAAGTGGGATAAAAGGAAGAAAGAAGTAGAATATTAAACGGCCAGTACATGCTATGTGGACCCTACTTAAGTGGAATAAGAGGTAGGAAGAAGAAGAAGATTTAACGACCAATGAGACGAGGGTACTTTACCCGCCGATAGTAAATGTAGACTGCATTCTGTATATAATATTTACCGGGCTCCAGTCATGTAGCAGATGACGTACAATACGCACATATGTTCATACAATGAACAAATTGTTTGAATCTGCTGCATGACTGCAGCCCGGCGTATGGCGACAGGCTCGCCCCCTATCACATTTGGGAATTAATATCGTCCGGCGAAGTGTGGGTGTTGTATTACATCTCTGCTAGCTCCCTCAGGGAAAAGGCGTGACGATATGTATAAATATAATATTTACCTATTTAGGTACGGTAATGTTATAATCTTTTGAATACCGGACTTCTAACTTCTGGACTAACAATACAATAATACTTTATTGACACCAAACTAACTAAGGTATATTCAAAGTCAAAGTCAAAATGTTTTTATTCAATTTAGGTATCAAAGATACACTTACGTCAAAGTTATTTAAATAGACTCGACCGCCTTGTTCGGATAAAGAGCCTCTACTCAGAAGAACAGGCAAGAAACTGAGGGACATAATTTTTTCAAAGAATAAATAAATTACAGTCTCACAAATTTTGGCTTACAACTAGGTAATATCTATAAATACTAGTGGCTACTTGGCGGAAGTGGAAGGCTCCAGACATCTTTATCTTCTAAATAATTCTTAACCTTATAGTACCCTCTTTTCATTTATAGTTTTTACATGTGATTTGAATTTTTCCTCAGTGAGCCTCAGTGAGTATTATATTATGCTTTAAATTTGTAAGAAAATCGGAAATATGAAACAGCTGGTCAGGGGGGCTATTCCTGCGCGTGAGATGAGATGAGATGTTATATTGGTCGCTCTCACACCTATGACGTTTCAAACGAGAGCAACAAGGACGAAAAAAGGTGAGATGAAAATCTCAAATCTCCGAATAGGGCCACAGAGCAGCTGTTTAATGGTCCGATTTTCTGCCAAACCCAGCAATATGATTTTTCTCTCAATAATGCTATTATTGAATTGCTAAAGGTTTTCGGTTTAATTGGCATTGTAATTATAATTTAAGTTGGTTAATGCAATTTACCGTCGATAATCATGTTTGAGACAGTTTCTAAACTCAAACTGTTATGTAGTTTGCTCTGATTTGTTGCTTTCGGATCAATAATAATCGTCCGAGCGAGCGTTAGCGTGCGAAGCGTCTATGCTTTAGTTTCAATAAAAATGCTTACGTATGTCCGAATTCTGTCCGGATCTTTGTCTTCGTCTACAGATCACATTTCTTAACCGATTCTCTTGAAATTTTGTGAGTGGGTTCGATATATCTAGATTTTTTTGTCAAGTAAGTTTTTGGAAGTTTGAGGGCAAACGTTGGCCGCCAGGTCTACAGCTTACACGAGCCACTAGATATGATTGTAGTAGTATTGTAGTTAGACTAGTACTAAATGCTCCAGAATAATCTGAAGGACTATACAGACCAAAGTCGCCCCAGCCGCCTACGTGATATCGGAGGCTATGATTCTTGATATCGGCGGTCATATTTCAAAAGAATCTAAATTAAGACTCACACGTCATACAACATGAGTAACTACAACATGGGGTCCTTCAAAAGGGCTGTAAATAGAGTCCTTAAAGGTCGGCAACGTATCCCCTAGGAATCCATAGGCAACGGTGATCTCTCACCATAGTTTGCACCTATTGCATAAAAAATGTCTTTCTTGGCACAGTTAAACCTGGCCAGCGCCTTTTGACCCTCGATTATTCAGTTCCAAAAAGGCTTTGCTTGCAGCAGGAAATGTCGTGTGTTCTCAGTATAAGTGCCGTTTAGCTGGAAACTTACAATGGCGTGTCTTGTTTGTCGGGACACAATGAGTGATTGCTTAGTAATCGAAAAGTAAGTATATTGCAAACCATTATTAAGTAGGTTGTGCAGAAATGGGTATAGAAACTTTTGTTGAAAGATGAGGACTACTTATAACTGAACTGTAATTATAACTGCAATATTAATAATTGAAATCTAACCTTATAAAACTTTTAACATCAGTAACAAGACATGATTTATTTAAAAAAAAGGTAAACAAAAAGGTTCTTGAATAATGAAAAGTCAGATAAAATTTAAATTTGAAATATGTAGGTCACTTAGGTAACTAACTAACTAACGAACTAAGGTAGTTTATATTGCAGTAGTAATAATATTCACGCCATTGTCACACAGATTTTCCTACGATATTCTTCAATTTTTATGTTAGCTAATATTTTTGGGTTTAAGGCCGTTCACATCATTATTTCTGTCAATGCTGTGGGCCAGTGCTTGCTCTTGACCTATGCATCAAAACACACAAGACTGTCTATCATTATCTCAGCCTATCTGATTGATATTTGCATTGTATACGGCCGTAATCGACACTGAATAAAGTACGATTTACACCGATTGGCCGCGCCAGTGCGTAGAGTAGCGAATTTTACAATGTGTTATAGACAAGGAGTTTGTTAAAACGTTTATTCTAAAGTTTTTTTGGGTGTGATATTTGCATGAAATCTTCTCGGCTTAGAATCTGACAGAATCAGATATATAACCATGCAAATAAGGCATCGGGGGGCCTACCATGATATCGTATTGCCATGATGGTTACGTTTTGTTTTTGACGGTGAGCGACCGTGAGTCGTATCGCCGCGCGATAAGGTCCAAAAACGTAACAATCATAGCAACATGATGTTATAGTAGCCCCCCTGAGCCACTTTATGAATGGTTTAATCCTACTAATATTATAAATGCGAAAGTTTGTAAGAATGGATGGATGGATGTTTGTTACTCTTTCACGCCAGAACGGCTGAACAGATCTTGATGAAATTTGGCATAGAGATAGATTATAGTGTAGAATAGCACATAGTATACTTTTTAACCGCGAGTGAAACCGCGGGGCGTAGCTAGTTTTCTATAAAACAGTTGATAGAATCAGGCAGATCCTCAGAAAGGAACTGGAACTGTTTCTTTGACGAATCTCTGGTAAGACAAAAATTTATCCCAAATTCCTCTTTGTCCTTAGCAACGTTAAAGCCCGCTTGATGTGAATCGTACTGAAAGTTCTGTATGAACCATTGCGCCTCTAAGTTTGATTGAAGAGATAAATGCGTTCTCACATTAAGCTAACTGGACTTAGTACCGTTTCGAGCGAGTGAGCGCCAAGCATCTGTACTTTGAAATATTGAGGCACCCAAATTTAAAATAGAGCAATGTATTCGCAACCGGTTTGGGTAGAGATGGCTGTAGAATTTGGTTCGAAAGACTGTGAGTTTCCGGTCTAAATTGGAAATTGGAATCACTATGAATTAATGATCATGTTCAAATGTACACAAATGCTAAACTTTAAAATACAAATGAAAATGTGTATGCGTTATAAGTCTGTTGCTTTATCAGAAATTCAGCGTTGATTGGTTAATAGTTGTAGGACGTATATATATATATAATAAAATTAAAGGATTATTAAAGTACTAGCTGCACCCGCGGTTTCACTCGCGGTTAAAAAGTATTCTATATGCTATTCTAGACTATAATCCATCTCTGTACCAAATTTCATCCAGATCTGTTCAGACGTTCTGGCGTGAAAGAGTTACAAACATCCATTCATCCATCCATCCTTACAAACTTTCGCGTTTATATATTAGTAGGAAGGCTGAATCCAAGCAGTCACATTGACTGATATTACTTTCATGTTTTAAAGCACTAATATTTTGCCAACAATTTGTATTTTTTTATGCATATTATGAACTTAAAAAATATTAAAATGATGTTTAAATGAACGCAATGTACCTACTTGTGTTAATTGTTCATAATAATTAGTGACCGGATATTTTAGGCCGGAAACATCGTTACATCTCTATTCTTGATTACTTTACCATAAATCATGGCGTAGGTAGTCGTTACTTAAATTGCTATTCATTATGACATCACCTCCACGATATAAATTTTATTTTAATTTTCGGCAATTAGTCTTGATTCTGGTTAATTAGGTGTTTATGTGTTATATAAGATATGATAAGTTTGAGCTGTCTAAATTTTGGGACGGATTAAAAAAAATGCCAAAGCTATCTAAATCTATGGTGTCTAGTTATGATTGATTGCAAGTTAATTAGGCAACTGATATAAATTATGTATGAAGTGAATTATTTATTCATGATTTATTGAATAAACAGCCATAACCGCCTGTCTTGGTCTTCGGGCAGCTTTTAAAATTAGGCATGTCAACTTGGCCTGTAATTAAAAAAACCGCTTTTGTTCTTGATTGCGCTGAAATATACATAAGTAGTAGGTACGAGATATTGTATCTGACAGAAGATAAGCGTAAAAATCCTGTCAATTTTCAGCCTGTCACAAAAACTGTTGCAAAATTTATCGACACTAGATTTTTTTATTTCATTGACAAACTACATACATATCGTAACGCCTTTCCCCCGAGGAGGCTGGCAGAGGTGTAATACAACACCCACACTTCACCGGACGATATTCAGTCCCAAATGTGACAGAGGCCGAGCCCGTCACCATACACCGGGCTCCAATCATGTAGCAGATGACATACATACGCACATATGTTCACTCAATGAACAAATTGGTGCGTGCCATCGGCTGGGCTCGAACCCGCTCCCTCTGGCTTGAGAGGCGAGCCTTCTCCAAGCCTCCTTCCTCCTCCTTCCAGCTTTTTTAGAAGCAAATTACTTAGAACAACAGTATTTTTTTGACTAACGAAATATTTATAAAGAGAACCATCAATTTCCGGTCCGACCGCCCAATGTCGCATTAAAACAATAAAACTGGCTCTATATCGGCGCCGGCGCACCAACAATGCACTTTGCCGAGCTTTCCCACACACTTGATAGCATAGCGTGGTTTAGCTATTTCCTTATTGTGTGATGTCGAGTGGAAAAGTGCTACAAGATTTGTGAATTACTGGATAAGGTCATGTTGCATTGTGTGGAGGTGGGTTTCACATTCTTTCTTCTTTCATTTCTGCTTAGGCATTTCACAGTCTGGATGACAGGCACAATGGTAAAATGGTTAGTTTGCTCAAGAAACTTTACCTTTTTTCAGAAGAAAATATGAAAATTGTTCTTCAAACCATCACCAAAATGTGGGACGCAATGCAATTCTTTATACCTTTTAATTAGGTATACACTTCAGCTCTATAAGCTCTATTCAGGCTTGATATGCATGTCAATAGTATGTCTTTATTAAGTGAACTGAACAAGGCATAAAAGTGTCTTTGTTTTTTTTTAAATTTTATTACTAACACTTAAACTTAACTAAAAATTGTGCACGAACAAAATTTCATTTTTTAATTAATTAAGTTCTGTACGCGATTGTATGGGAACAATAGTAAGATTGTTGGAATGGTATCAGTAATTCAGTTTTAATGTTTGGATTTTTTACACCTGAAATAATTGATTCTTATTTATTCGTCCCGGTATGACTTCGTTTTATTCTAGCCGCGGCCATTTTTCCAATTTGCGTGAGTATAAGTCAATCAGTACCTAGTGCCCCCGTAAAGTCGAGCCTACCAAGGAACAGCCGTACAATCCTTTTCTTGAACTTCATTTTTTAAACTAAGGCTGAGAGTCACGAAAAAAAGGTCTCACTTAATTTAGATAATTATTTAATTGAGAATAATAACTAAAATACTCATCGTTGTGTTTTTTCTCTATTAACTTTTCCATTAATAAAAGTTAATATGCACCTCAGTTTAGCCCCAGGAGAAAACATGTAATTTATTTCAGTTAATTAATACATTGGCTATTAGAACCAATGTACCTACTTAAGTACTAACTCGTGTATTTTCATTTACTTACATAAATCATATTAACAAGTGACCGGATATTACCTACATCGTTGTTTTTTCTTATAACTTTAACATTTGAAAAGATTTATCTGCGCCTCAGTTTTTCTCTATGGGAAACTCGCAGTCACCACGAAATGAGTTTTGATAGTTAACGAAAACTTTTTTCGTTTTCGTTTAGCTCCAAACGTTCCTTAAAGTTTCCGCCAAGGGCGCTTTATTGAACAAACGGAAAAAGTTTACATACCTAAACATCAAAGCTTTTAGTAAAGTTAACAGACAGCCAGATTAAATACGTAAGCTACTCCATTTTTTATGCAAAAAACCTTTTTTAGAGTGACGTCAATGGTATTTTAAATTAGTGCATTGTCATAATTTTAATTTATAATCTGAATAAAAGCAACTAAACTATGTACTGTTGTTTTTTTAATATAAATATGGCCATCCTAACTAATATTATTAATGCGAAAGTGAGTTTGTTCGTTCGTTTGTTTATTTGTTTGTAACGCTTTCACGCCCTAATTAATCAACCGATCATCAAGAATTTTTCCATTCACGTTGTCTGAGATACAGAAAAGAGCATAGGGTACTTTTTATCCCGAAAAAATAAACGGTTCCTGTGGGACCGCGGGTGAAACCGCGGGGCGCAGCTAGTTACTAATAGCTTTATGCTTGGAGTATTAACCGATTTATCCTTAACAAGTCAAGTCCTCCATACGATTTAAAATCATAGCTAAAACATTCCGACGTCTTTCAGCCATGATTCTTGTCATTTCCACGTCAAATCAAGCTACAATTACATCGCAATGTGAGAAACCCGCCATTCCTGCGATGGAAAAGAGACGAAAGGGTGTAAACGCGATCAAACTAGCTCGGCATTGCGCTGTAATCATAGCATCCGTTGGATATCTGTCAGTAGACGTTAAGACAGTGACCTTACTTTACACTGTCATCTCTCAGAATCTCTTGGACTTTAGGCTACAAGGAATTTTAAAAAAAATTGGGTTATGAAAATTATGGATAGTCGTATCGAGATTCAGTCATAAAGCCGATCTAGTCAATCTGCTATCTAGAAATCAGAAATCAGAATTTTTATTGAAAACTCTTATAGTTACACGTCCCGACACCTATTTTCATCAATGATATTCATCGAATATAGCTAAGAACACTCCCGACTAATTCACCTTTCAAACATAATCAAAATCGGTTCATCCATTCGGGAGCTACGATGTCACAGAAACACATACACACACACAGAGACACATTAAACTTATAAAACCCCGTCGTTTTTGCGTCGGGGGTTAAAATAAATAAAACAATAATATGTACTTAAATAAAAATGAATATTAAAAGTCATTCGAGATATTTTCGAGATTTTCAAACTTCTAACCTTCTAACCTCAAATACTTTCGGGTACTTTTGAACAATGGACAAACGTTCAACGTTCAATAGATAACAAATGAAACATTTAGATAACTTCCGCATATCATTTTATAACATTTACATATTATGGCAACGTCAATCAACCTTTTCACGTGCGCTCAGTCACTGTCACCCACATACATTGTATTTGATATTACGCCTATAATTTCAGCAAATTGCAATAATTGCGTCTCTGCGAGGTGGATGTGAATGAATTTAGAAAGTCAATATAGAGCAAGACCAAGTAGGTGTTATGATACGAGTATGAGCTTACTTGATAAATATTGTGTAATACCTACTTGATTACTATGAAATTGTTATAAGGTTTTAATTTGAAGTGTTAGTCATGGTAAGTTCAATGCGTTTAATAACGTATCTAACTATTAACGTATTTGTGATTGGGTAATGGTTGATTACTTAATTCTAAATTTTGACACTCGATTTTTGTTCAAGTGTTGATTTTGATACTTGAGTAAGTAATTATTATGTAAATGTTATTTTGCGTAAGGGGCGCGAACGCATGCGGTCAGTGAGGTGTTCTGACGTCTGTCTGTAAGAAATAGGAATTGTTGACCACGCCATCTAGTTTCAATTGCTACGAACTATAACATAATTGTAGCTGCTTGGTAATTTCTTGCCGGCCAGTTATTTTATTAGGTAATCTACGATATTTGCTAATATTTTCCGTAATTACATTTGTTTAATATTAATAGGATACATACATAAAATAACCCTCCTTGCGCAGTCAGGTAAATTTGAATAAAAAAAAAAAATAAAAAAAAATTTAAGTAAGTACAAGTATAAATTAAAAATTAAAAAAAACCCCAACACCGATTTTAATCAACACCGGTTTTCATTAAACAAAGCTAAGTACACTCCCGACAAATTCACCTTTAAAAAAAAAAAAATCTTCTATCGGAAATCGGCTCATCCTTTCGGGAGCTACGATGCCATAGACAGACACACCCACACGCAGAGACACGTCAAATATAACACCCCGTCGTTTTTTCCTCGGTGGTTAAAAATTAATCAATATAAAACACAGGTCCTGTGGCCCTATTCGGAGATTTGAGATTTTCATCTCATCTTTTTTCGTCCTTGTTGCTCTCGTTTGAAACGTCATAGGTGTGAGAGTGACCAAGATGAAATCTTATCTCATACTCACGCGCAGGAATAGCTCCCCAGGTAATTATAATCTTATAATAACCAAGGTTCAAGAACCTTACAAAAATCTCTGTACCATTAAAAACGGAACAAAAATGTGTGATCTTTACCACCTTAACAGTAACTCGATCGTGATGACCATCGACTAGCATTTCTTTTTTTTTTCTAATAACAATAGCCGTTACCAGGCGATCATGAAGAAGAGGTGGTCGACCGTTAGCAAAACAATACTACTGTACTCCGCTGACATTGGATTTTATACTCTACCTTTAAAGCTTTTAAGTCCAGACTAGCTTGTTTTAATTTTATAAAATGTTTTAAGTTTTATGCGGTAGAGGACAAGCAAATACCATCGTTAAATGGATGATAATTAAGATGAAATTAGTTTCATTAAAAACTTTTGGAAGCGTGATGCTGAGAAGTCTTCTTGTTAAGTACGTAATGTCCGAGGCAAATAAACTAATGGCTACATTGAATGTCGATCAATCAATTCAGTTTTTTGTAAGAAGTAGATCAATGTCGAACAATATTATTTAATGCTTTGTCCTCTGTTTTTATATTATTGCATTTAGAAATAAATTGAGTTGAATAAATACCTACTCCTTCTCTAGGGTTTTATTTTTACTATCACAACAGATGTAATAGGAACAACTAAAACTCTATGAAAGAAAAAATATTTTTAAATCTATTGACATGTCAAGTTTGCTCTCTTTAACTCGTCCAACTCTGTGGCGGATGAAGCAAGCGCGGGGCCTGTATAAAATGTGTAAAATGCCCTTGAATGGCATTCCCGATTTCTGTCTGGATCTCCGTCCGGATCTCTGTCCAGTGGGGCTATTCCTACGCGTAAGATGAGATGAGATTTTATCTTGGTCACGCTCACACCTATGACGTTTTAAACGAGAGCAACACGGACGAAAAAAGGTGAGATGAAAATCTCAAATCTCCGAATAGGGTCACTATAAATCCCCTAAAAATTTACGAAAAGGTTTTTTTTGTCAAGGCACGGTGCCTAGCTGCATCCCGCTATACATGGCTAATCCGGTACTGATCTCACGTCTAAAATTGAGGTAGGCTCACACAATCTCATAAAACAGCATTGTATGTGAACTGAATGCGTCAGTAGAAGTTACTTTTCAATCCGTGTTCGCTCATAAAATTACCGTTCAGTTCAGTTACAATAGACTATCACTCGTTCTGTGTCTGTACATAAATCAAAAGCCGCATGGTAGACTGTTGCATCGTCACGTATGTGTGCATAGTTTGGCGTGCGCGGCGCGTGAGAGCGATGCTCCGACGGATTTTCGTGTTGTTTTATTATTTGATTGTAGACCATTTGTAGAGACTGGTTGCTGGTTGAGGTTTTCAGACAGCACCTTCATCGTTTTGAAATTGGTAATGAATTGCTGCAAATGGACACGTTTTATATACCAGAAGTGTCAAAAATGGTGAACTGTACATATAATAAAGTAGTTTATGAATTGCCGAAAATTGACACGTTTTGTATACTTCCTACAAATATTATAAACGCGAAAGTTTGTAAGAATGGGTGGATGGATGTTTGTTACTCTTTCACGCCAGAACGGCTGAACAGACCTGGATGAAATTTGGCATAGAGATATATTATAGTCTAGAATAGCACATAGGATACTCGCGGGTGAAACCACGGGGCGCAGCTAGTTATTTTATATATTTTATTTTGATTGTCCATTTTTGACAAAACGATTTAAAACGATTGTTTAGTAGAATTGGGTGCTGTCTGAAAACAATTAACAATTTAAAAGCAAATGGTTAGTAGAGTCGAGGGCCTGGTCTTAATGAAAATTTAGGTTTTTCCCCTCTATGTTTTAATACTATTTGAGCATGGTAGACGCTTGCATCGTCGTTTGTCACGTAAGATGTGTGCTCTGTGCATAGTTTGGCGTGTGTCGTGAAACTGATGCCCTGGGTTGATTCGTATGTTGTTTTATCATTTGGGTTTTTGGACTGGTGGGGTTTCTTATACATATATTTGCCTCAATGAAAATCGTAAGTTTTCCTTGTTTTTCATATTTGTTGAGTAGCTCAGATTTGAACAGTTCTACCTACTTCCAAAAAGAAGGAGGCATGTAATAATGATTGTCTGTACGTTTTTTAGTTTAGAGTAAGTATCAGTCTTTGTTTCTGTGTCTGTAAAACCAACCTAACTTACTCTCAGTTAAATGAAAAATCTACCCAAAATCCATCGCAGTGAATTTTCATTGTTGTGCATGATTGGTGGTGTCAGAAATTATCAATCGACCGAGTGAGAATTAGCGAGCGAAGCATCTATGATTCAGCTTTGGCAAAAATATTCGGCAGGTTCGAGCAAACACAGAAAATTTCAAGAGCTGTTCAAGGCATGTGTATGTTTTCTCACATACACGCACACACACACACACACTCGCAAACAAACACACACGCATTTGCACACATACCTAAACTCACACTCATCACTGCTGACAACATTTACACAAGTAGGTACTCAATATGACATAATTATAAAACTTGCTGTAATTTTTCGAAATAATGTATCAAGTGAACACTCGCATGACTATACCCTCGACGAACATCTTAATTCGAGTCTAGGGGTAAGCTGAAAATCAGCCTTGCATAAACTGATCTAGTTTTACGCAGCTCAGTGCTGAGCTTACACCCTTTGCCACCGTATTTATCTAACTATTGTACCTAATTATTTCTATTGTGATTTTTTTTTACTTTGGCAATAAATATATATATTTTTATTTAATTTCATTTCATTTCAAGTTTCAACGGTTGAGTAATGGGACCTAGGAGTAGTAGAGGAGGACAGCTGGACAGACGTCGGCCGTGAGGTCTTCAGCTCACAGAGCCAACAGTAAAATTGACTGATATATTACCTGGTCAATGAGTTCTTCTAAAGGTACCCACCTATTTAAGTTTTCCAACTAAAGATTAGTTTTGTCAGTTGTGACTCCTGCTAATGATATAGACACTATTTATTAGAAAGTCTTATGAAATCCTACTAATATTATAAAAGCGAAAGTTTGTATGTATGGATCGATGGATGTTTGTTACTCTTTCACGACAGAACGGCTGAACAGATCTGGATGAAATTTGGCAGAGAGATAGATTAAAGTCTAGAATAGCACATAGGATACTTTTTAACCGCGGGTGAAACCGCAGGGCGCAAAATAAATCAAAGTAAGTGTTAAGAACATTGGTGTGAATGTTTGTGATATATTGGAGTGAAATTAAATAATTATTAGTTGTAAAACAATGCGTAGGCTTTGTGTGGGTGGAAAATAGTAGGTTAGTAAAAGAAGTCATAACATTTCTAGGAAAAAAGTTTGAACAAAGTGTCTTGGACTTGTGATAGACGACCACGGCTTTTATGGCAAGAGTGACCGACACAAACGAAGACTCAACTGAAAGAGAGACTAATGAGCTATTGCACTAAATATAAATATTGTCTTAGTTCATGTTTAACTAGTTTTAAACTACTCCTTGCGAAATATTCGCTGATCGGGCATCACAGTTAATATTCTCCTAAGGTATGGCTTAAGGTGAGCATCAAAAAATTAGGTAGGAGCTAGCTAGGGGTAGATTAAACTAATTAAGCAAGTACTTAAGCAATTCTTATATTTAGTGCAAGTGCCACTTACTCCTGTATGCACAAACATTACTATGAGCGCTCGAACGCAAAGGGTACAGTGAATAGGCAGCTGTCATGTTAAACCCCTACTTCACGCACAATACAATTTTACGACTAACTCGCAATTTTATGTTATATGCAAATTACAATTTAATGGCCAACTAGATAGACCAATCTCAAGGTTTGGCTGGTCCCGTACCTTGGATCTCATATTTTCTTTCCACACGATACAATTCGATTGCCAATCCATATAGTCAAATTGGTCGTAAAATTGTATCGTGTTAGTACTGAGAGAGATCGAACTTAAAATTTATTTACTTAGCAATGTTTGTTAACACGGGGTGAAGTGATCGTCATCAGACAAGTTAGTCGTCTAACGTCGACATAATATTTTATATTACTAATATTTTAAAATCGAAATAAATTCTGTTTGTCTGTCTGTCGGTCTGTCTGTTTCTAGGCTTTTCTCGGTGAAACTGCTAAACGGATTTTGGTGAAATTTGATAATTAGTTACAACAACAACAACAACAACTCTTTATTAAAAACATAAAATAATTACAATAGTACTTAAATAAGGCTTAACTAAGTTTTTAATGGGCGGCCTTATCGCTCAAAGCGATCTCTTCCAGGCAACCTGAATGGACAGGAACATTTATAAAAGTTGAGGCCTTGAAAATTCTAATACTAATACAATAGTAAAACATAATTTTACAAGACGTAAAAAAATAATAAGATAAAAATAATAAAAATACACAAAATACATACTAATAAGTAGACGAAATAAATATAATATAAATACTTTAAAAATGTTTAAAAATAAATGTCACTAATATATAAATAAATAGTGCGACTTTTGTGACATACATACAGTTTTTTTAAATTCTTTATTTTATTTGGTAAAGGTAGGTACAGTCACAGACAAAAAGTTAATTTAAATTCATCAAAAATACACATCAAAATGAATTTCTTTAAATTTTTAGTCCACTTACGACTATACACATCTTACAATTTAGAACGACACATTAAAAGAAAAATACATTAAAATGATTTAGAAAATTTACAATCTCTTGGTTTAAAAGAATTTAGAATATATATATTTTTTTAACTTTAACTAGTAAGTACGTCGTTTATAATAGATTTAAAAGATCCATATGAATGCGAAAAAATGTCTTTGTCTTTGTAAACACCATATACCTATTATGAGGAAGGTTTAATTTCCGCAAATAAAGTCGCGAGTGTAAACGTGTAAAAAGGCATTAAAAGTCTGCAAAATAGAGATTGGGACCGAAGAACTTCTATGCGAGTTTGGTCTAAAACTTAAGACTAAAGAAAAATTTAACATTTTCAATAATCCAAAGAAGATCACACCACATTTTTTTGACTCCCGACGAAAACGGGGTTTTATAGGTTTGACATGTCTGTTTGTGTGTGAATCTGTGTGTCTGTCTGTGGCATTGTAGCTGAACGGATAAACCGATTCTGATTTTGTTTTTTTTTATGTTTGTAAGATGGGGAGTGTTCTTAGCTTGTCTAAGTTTTTTTTTTAATTTATCGTGCTATATGTAAATATAATTCCAAGGAATGTTATACAAGATACTAAATTAAGATTATATTTTAAACATGAGATTACAATTGCCAACCACCTTGTTTAATTCAATATCGCATCCAATTATCAATTTGAAACGAGAAAGAAAGAAACAAAAGCAATTCATAATTATATTACAACCAACTTAGCTATGCAGTTGGCTAAGTTATGGAACTAAATTTTTCTGTTAGAGGGTATCAGTTTTGTTGAGGAACGACGATGGTTGCGCCCTCAATCAGCTTACAGATAAATTGGTCGAGTACTGTCTTTCATAAAAACAGTATGAGCTATGAGCCTCTCGGATTCTCACGAGAAATTGCTCGTTATTGTTCCACTATTAATGGTAGAAACGCACTGGTACGCATTACGCGATGCGGCATAAACATGACAGGTGTCAAATAAATATTCGAGGTGTGATGTCGCTACGAATATCTTGTCAGCTGTCATTGAATAGGTACGTTCATAATCCATAAAAATAGAGTCTAGCATTCATTAAATACGTAATGACGTCATTGTCATGCGTCTTTTTTGAACTTTTTGTAAATGACTTATATCGGTCTTGCATTGACGTCACTACGTGTTGCTGAATGCTATGCCTGGCGGAGTATATTATTATACCATGGGTACGTTGATTCCGCCTTCAGGGTTGCAGGAAGTATACTCTATCTATCTCTATACTTGCTAATAACTTTGAATATTTTGAAGTAAAAGACGATTTATTTATTTACTGAAGTTGTAAAGTGTTTTCCGGTCTGAGATGTTTTGTGGTCACAGGATTTGAAAAGTCACGTTAAAAATGAAAGCGACTAAAGCTTAAACAATTTTCAGTAGGTAGCTTTTTTCAAAAGTAACTCTGAGTTGATTTCATGTTTGTGTTTGTAAAATGTATATTTTTGACAGATTGACTGAAAGGTCAAGACAAATCGTAGACAATTTCATTAGTTGTCGGTCGTTAGCCCGCATTCGGGGAACTCCTCGCATCGTAACGACTAATAAAAGTTCGTCATCTATTACTCGGGCAATACACAGGGTTATCGGTATAGGGTGTACTAAGCCAAAAGGGGTCATTGTACTCGTCATTATAAACAACGTTCACTATAGAGAGTTGAACCTCAATTTCTTGCGTGTACTTCTGAGGTAAGGCTCCCTTTCCAAACAAAGCGGAAGAGTCATTACAATTTAGTTTAAACTTTAACTTTAGCCGTCCCAATTAGGGCCCTAGAGCAAACCCCTTCTGGGTTGCCAGGGCAATTAGACTCCCCTCCTTCGGCGACAGTTTTGGCCGAGGCCGTACCGTAGAGGTTCCCTTGTGCTAGTCGCCCATAGCTTTAAGCATTCTGAAGCATCCGAATTATAAGTGCAAAAAAAAGACGAGGAAAATGTGTTTCAACGCCATAATTACGTACGAGCCTTTGTGTGGAAAGGATGCTGGGTTGGGCCTTCTTAAGTTGCATCTACGTTATGTGTCGACACGCAACGTGTCTCAGTGGGATTTCACCTTAATTTTATCACACCAATCTTTCAATTCCAAATGTGGAACGAAAGTCGCGACTTGTCACACTGTTTTGTTACTATGACTCAAGAGATTACCTCTCGTGATCATCCATTGGTACATTATGTAAGGATCCTAACAAGTTACATTATTAAAAGAAAAACAAAAAACCCGGCTGTAAAATATTGTACCCTATGTCACTTCCGTTATAAAGACGACTTAATGACACCTCACATGTCGAAAGCCATCAAGCTGAAGGGCTGTAGGGCGTGCCAGAAAAACCTTATACATACATACATATATACATACCCACATACATACATGCTCTCGAAAAACATAACCCTCCTTCTTGCGCAGTCGCAAAAATAATTTCAAAAGTTATTATTCTTCTTTCTCAACTTTTTAACAACAAAAAGACTGTTGATAATACGATTCTAATTCCTAGATAGATAAGATTCCTAGATCCTTAAGAACTTAAGTACTTTCCCCCTTGAAAAATGCAGAAAAACTGGAAATGCGTAGGTAACCGTACGCTGTTACTGAGGTTATATAACTTTGAAGTAAGTACGCAATAACGCGTTTCTATACGTTTTATACAAACACATGCATAGGAAATCAACCAAACTTATTAATATTCTGAACTGTATTATTCATGATAAGAAAGCAAGTAATTGTGCTACAACAATTTCGTACAACTAAGTACTGACGTCAAATTTAGGTCGCTGTTTGTATCTCTGTGCTAAATCTAAATTTATGTGCAGATGATTTTTACGTCAATTTATAATTTTGCGTGACTAAAGCCTAGTTCGGAGTAGGCTAGTAGTTTAGTGGAGTGGCGAGCAAATTGATGCCAAAGTTTTAGTTAAGAACTTTAGTAAGTGATCGAGTCAAGTCGACCTAGTTGTTCTATTTATTTTAGTCGAGCAGCGCCCCACTGGCCATAGTTGACTAGACCACTCCGAACCTGTCGTTTTAATTGAGTTGTTCTTTTCATCTTGTTAAACAGTAAACACCAGCGCACTTAAGTACAGGGAGCCTACCTTGACATCTTTGCCATAATGGTCACATTACGTTGTTGATGCTGCGGAACCGTTAATCGTATCCCCGCGCAATAAGTTCCATAGTCGCGCAGCGTCGAAAACAAATGTCATTCATGGTAGGCCCCCTGTACCCGACCGTAATGCGATTGACGTTTGGTCAGTAGCAAAGATGTCAGTCACTAAATACTCGTCGATCTATTACGTTACTAACGTAGTCCGAGCGAGAGAGATAGACGTCTACGGAAGAAGCTATACGACTGCACAAGCTCTAAAATTACAACACACCTTTACTGAGTAGATCAGCAGGATGACTTCATACCTGTAACAAAAAATAGACCAAATTAAATCTAACATACGATTTGTTTTTGCGTTTAACATTAATCCTTAATCACACGTCAATCTTTAAGCATGTAAGCTTATTCAGACAGATACATATTTTTTGCTTTACAATAGCTCAAGAAATAGAGGAGTGGTGCTTCTCAGTAAGTAATTCAACTAACCATAGCTGGTACTTTACTAAACTGTTGACGTTGCGATAGCCTTAGAAAACGGATGGAGATCGCTCATTATCCATAATGTTTCACAAGCACAAGTCCAGTCTAGCTGACACGTTTGTGAGAAATTATGTCATTAGTGTTCTGAAGAATAGTTCGAACTGATGCCTGCATCGCGGTTTTATCATCGCACTAGCCGCTACCGCCTGAAAGCTCATCCACATAATTATCGGTGAAAATCGCTCACTATGCGTTGCGATTTTTTTTGTAGTACCTACACCTGCAATCTGTGGAATGAGTCCTCCTGCAGTATTTCCGAGTATCTACAGCATGAAGTTCTTTAAAAGGACTGTCAATAGGGTCCTTAAAGGTCGGCAACGGCTCTGCATCTCTATGATCAGAGTGCTTAGTGTGAGTTGCTCAAAGTAAATTTACTACAGCGTAAACGAGTTTACGTCACACGGATCGACAATCGAAAACGAGCGAATGTGAGTGCCAATCGAGCTTGTCACTCGATTCGCGTAAATTCACCGTGAAAAAGTAAATTTTTCATGTCAAATGTTGGCAGTAAACAAAAAACTCGTACTCACGATTGCGGTTTCTCATTACTCCCACTAGGTGGCGCTTTTTAATTTTCATACAAATTGTAGTTACTTTTACGCGATCGAAAAGTAAGAAAAACTCACACTAAGCACTCTGCATCTGCATCTGTATGCCCCTGATAGTATAGGTATCCTTACAATCAGTCGCCCCGTTACCTTGTTTGCCACCTATGGCATAAAAAAAAACTGAGTCGTTCCGTCTGCTTTTCAAGGCCACGTCAACATTAAGTATCGGCTATAATATTAGTCCAGTCGGGGTAGACATTTAAATAGAAAAAATTCCGGGGTGCGATTTTTTTTTCTTAAACGTAGTGGGGGGTGGTTGGAAGTATAAATCTCGATTTTCTAACTAATTCCGGTAGAGCATTCGCCGCCATCTTGTTTTAAAGTTCAATTTTTTCGTTTTTCTGAAACAACTCGTTAATTTTCAACTTTAGAGCAAAAATGGCGTTATCCAAAGTTGTTGAAAATTTAATTTCTCACAAGTTTGGTTATGATCATTTTTACGCTAGGATCAATATTTGCAGAGTTATACTATCAATCCGAAAATATTGATCGTGGAGTAAAAATAAGTGCGAGAACCAAATTTTTTTTGATTTTTCAAATATCTCGTTTATTATCTAGTTTATTTATAAAAAAAATTGTAATATAGAATGGGGAAGGGAATTTTGCGTCATTTTCAACCAAAGTTGAAGAAAATAAAATTCCACCCATTACGATTTTTTTGATTAACTTGATAGTATAACTCTGCAAATGTTGATCCTAGCGTAAAAATGATCATGACCAAACTTGTGAGAACTTAAATTTCCAACAACTTTGGATAACGCCATTTTTGCTCTAAAGTTGAAAATTAACGAGTTATTTCAGAAAAACGAAAAAATTGAACTTTAAAACAAGATGGCGGCGAATGCTCTACCGGGATTAGTTAGAAAATCGAGATTTACACTTCCAACCACCTCCCCCGACGTTTAAAAAAAAAAAATCGCTCCCCGGAATTTTTTCTATTTCAGGCTAGTTTTATGTCTGCCCCGACTGGACTATATTGTTATTGAATCGCCCCCAGAGCCAGTATCGTGACATCTTATTACGATGAATTTTAGGGTGTGACACAAAAAAAAAATTAAATAATTATTTTTAATAGTATAACTGCAGAACGTTGTTTGTTTTATCCAACCATATCTACTTTAAATATTATCTCACGTAGACTCATAAATAATATGGTACCATAAAAAATGCTTCTCTAAACATACTTTCATGCAAATATTTTTTTATCGAAACCTTTCACTTTGCGTGCTATTAATCATTCATGCGATTGGTTCTAATAATGTCACATATTAATTAATTGTGTAATATCCGCAAAAGCCAAATTGTGCTTTAAAAATTAGATTAATGCTATTTATAGCTTTTAACAATAGTCGTTATTTAAAAAAAACCGACTGTGAAATGTAACCTCGCGCAATACGGACGAATTAAACGACATTAATATGAGTCATCAAAATTGGTTCAGCCGTTTAGAAGATAGGATGGAAATTAGGGACGGACATGGTATACGTATCTATATACACGTCAAACACATAACCCTCCTTTTTTGGTTTGCCGCAGTCAGGTAATAACACTGATATTTATATATTTTTCAAATAATCGTTTCACTAGCTTTACTTAAAACATGGTAAAACATTTATATTATATTAAACAACGTGTTGTTTTGCATTCCCGCGGAATTTGTAGACGTAGTTATACTCCACCAGTAGAGCACGAATAAGCTTTGGGGAAATCTAGACATCTAAAAAAAGCAGCTGTTCCATACATTTTGTCGACGACCAACGAATTATCGACGACCACCGAATTTTTTGTATGGAAAAGCTGCTTTTCTAGATTTCTAGGTTGCCTCAAAGTTTATACGTGCTCTGTTAGTGGAATATAACTACCTACAAAACAACACGTTGTATATGCGAAAGTTTGTAGTATGTATGTTAGTTTGCGAAATTTTTCACTCTCAAACGGATGAATGAATTTAGATGAAATTCAAAGAAGAGATAACTTACACCTTGGATTAATACAATACACATATAGGTATAGTAGTTGATGAAGTACTAAGCACAGTAGAACTGAGGTTGATTGGCTGATTTTGCTCGTAATCGAACCCAAGAAATTTACTTTAATGAACTGCGAAAAATGTGATGAATGTGTGAAATGTCTGCAAAATTTCGTCAAAATTACTATTATCCGTGTCTATGTGTGTGTTCCATAGCATCATGACAAAGAGGGTTGTACCATAGTATAATAATATACTCCGCCAGGTACAGCATTCAGAAACACGTGACGCCAATCAATGCTGAAGCAAGATCGAAATAAGTCATTTGCAACAAGTTCGAAAGAGACAGATGACGATGACGTCATTATGTGTTTGCTGAGTGCTGGACCTTGTTTTTTTGGATCATGGATAGTACAATCTAGTAGGATAGGGAATGGTATGCACTAGTTAGGGAGCTGTAAGTGTAAAGCGTTATTATCATAAAAAAGTTATATGTATAGATATATTATATTTATGTCTAACACTTACTTATAGGGCTTGATTATTATCTCTCATAGCTGCACTTTAACAGCTCATAAATGTCATTAAAACGAGGAAAATCTCGGTGCGTTCGGTATTACGTTCTCCATCCACTTACAAGCTCAGCGCCCGACGGTACGCCCATTACGCAAAGGTAATGGTAACGTTAATACTTATCTTCTCTTCTCTATCTGTTCTTCTTTACATATCTCTACTCTACAAAGTATCAAACTAAGTCGCTTTCCACGTCTGTCTGTCTGTATATACGTTAAGTCCTAAACCAAGCGACGAATTTTGATTCAGATTCACCTTCGGTTAATTTTGCACAAAATGTCTATACGACTATACGAGCAAAGCCAGGGCGGATCACTAGTTACGACATAAAGTCGTTTTTAGATAAGCGGGGTCTGCCGTGCGCTGGTCGGCATCTCGGCAAGTTATGGATAAACTTGCCGAGAAGCCGAAAAGTACTATAAAATAAAGTATTATGTTCATTTTACATTATAATACGTACCACAAAAAATTAAACTTGACGAGCGTCAATGGTGGGGAAATATTTCATAATTTATTAAATATTTCATTATTTTCAGGAACATTTCAATTCAAACCTTAACCTAAAAATCAAACCAACCAAACTCAAGCCACGTGGTTTGTCAAGTTTTATCTTTTGTGGCACGTATTATTATGGAAAATGAACTTAATAATATTCCTTTTACTTTTAACTTATAGTATACCTTATTAAATAGTAATAAGGTATACGAAGCCGTCGGCTGCTCAGGTTATAAGTGGACGGAGAGCAGATAGTGAGTTACGAACAGCGTATATGACTTCTGAAATTAACCATATATTTATGGATATTTATGGGGTTTATAATGACTGACTGGGATATAACAATTATGTAGAAATGCAAAAACATTGCGTATTCATAGACATCTACGGAATATAGTCATACTAGCTGTTACCCGCGACTTTGTTCGTGTATATTAAGAAAATAGTATTCAAAAACTTTCCTCGTGATACTTATTAAATTTCCATAAAGTTTTCCTGTAACTAATTATCAAATTTCATCAAGATCCATTTAGCCGTTGGCTGTGGTGAAAAGCCTATAAACAGACAGACAGACACAGATAGAGCTACTTTCGATTTTATAAAATTGGTGTGGGTTTTGATCTGTGTAGCATGATCCAAGTGTTACTAGGGTACTCTACTACTCATGCATAAGACTAAATAGTGATACTCTTGAAGCAATAAGCAAGTACAATTAAACACTGAACGTTTTTTACTAAACTGGGTTAAAGTTTATGTTAAAGTACAAAAGTACCTACTTTTACGTTATTTTTTAAAACGAAAACATATTTTTAACAAAAAAAAAACCAACTACATGCGAAAATTTAGATAGATGGATGGATGTTTGCAATACGCAGAACTCCAGAACGGCTCAAAGGATTTGGATGAAATATGGCATATAGATAGATAATTTTCTGAATTTGCACTCAGGCTACTTTTTGATCACGTGTAACACCTCGGAATGCAGCTAGTAACATAATTTAAAAACAAAGTATCAACTCATGTCCTTTAGTTAAAATGTACCATGATTCCTTTCACGCATTTTTTCTGTTTCGCTCTATCTGTTCCTTCTACAATTAATCTGTAATGCAGGTAAACATGACAGGTGTCAAGTGTTGCCTCCTCGCTCTATTGCACATTTGACACGTCTAGGCAAGCCAGTGTATAATGTATGACAAAACTGTTCACATGATCCTAGCTCCGCCTACTCATAATATACTCTACAGCGTTCTATATTATGTGGAGTAGGTACTTATGTGTTCCTTCTACCTATTTTTTTGTCTATTAAAGAAGGTGCTGGTTTTGAATGTAATACTACTCCAGGGTGTCGTTCTACCCGTAACTTATTCTGTAGTGTAACAATTGGCGGTCTTCTCACTAAAAGCGATCTCATCTGGGGGCGGATAGCGGGTGAAAACGCAGGGCGCAGTTGGTTGGTTCGGTATACATTCTAACCTCGTAACTATAATATTGTAAGTGCGAAAGTAAGTTTGTTTGTTCGTTTGCTTGTTACGCTTTCACGCCTCGACGTCTAACCGATCATCACGAAATTTTGCATAGGGTACAGAGGGTACATGTTAAAGGTACAGAGGTACTTTTTAGAGTCGGGTAACACCGCGGGGCGCAGCTAGAATGTGTATAAGTAGGTACAAATTTATCTTCTTCGTATTGTATTCCATACCAGCTCATCTAATCCCGTTTACTCAAACCGGTTTGCATTCAGGACCAGTTTTGACAAATAAACACAACATCTATCACTAAAGAATTAACAACGTTTACTAGCTTTGGTGAAAGATTTATCGTCTCCAAAGCAAAATACAGAAACGGACCAGGGGGGCAATTCAGCTAACCAAAGCCGGTGTTTTATCAATCCGTTGTTACGTTTGTCTTAATCAACAAGTAACAGTATTAAAATAAAAACAAAAAACCCGGCTGCAAAATGTTACTTCCACTTAATGTGGCCCTATGTCACTTCCACTATCAAGACGATTCAAATGACACCTCACATGGCGAAATGCATCAAGCTGTGTAGGCTGTAGGCCGTGCCAAAGACCTCATACATACATACATTCACACATACTTATATACATAAATATACAATCGAAAAACACAACCCGCCTTCTTGCGCAGTCGGCTAAAAACAGCTTAGAATCACTTATGTCTCACAAACTTGCTTGCTGGACTACCGGTGACACGTTTGAGAATAATTAGTGACACTGATGGCCACTTGCAATAAATATAGGACTTGCCTTAGTTCTAGCTTATATAACTACTTTAGACTACTCATAGTGAAATATTCACTTATCAGGCACATAAAGTTAAGATTCTCATAATGAATGGCCTAAGGTTCGCGTAAAAATCGTTTAGGTAGAAGGTAACGAGGCGTAGATTAAACTAGTTAAACAAGAACTTAGGCAGTTCTTTTATTTAGTGCAAATGGCCATGAGCCGATCCCTGACCGTTTTCATGGCTAACGTAACGTCAACGGTTCAGTTAAGCATCGGCTATGTTTAGCAGAATTGCCCCCCAGTATTAAATTATGACTATAAATCTAGCCAATTAATGCAAATGCTTTAAAATAGCTCCTATTTACTGCTGCAAAAGGATATCATTTGACACTCGATAATGTAGTTTTGCATGTTTCTGTGATTTTCTCTGAGCGAAAGTTGTCACGCAAAGCAATGGAAAGTAAAAAGTGAGGCTATTTGTATGACAAAATATTCGTACAAAGTAATATGGTAATGGTTATTCCATCCTAAATAAGTAAGCTGCATTAAGTTAGCGATCGTAGAGCATTTAGGATAGAACCGTTAAACCTATGCGTAGTAATAACTTTGGGTTAAAGATAACGTTGAAATTAATGTTTTTGTCATTTAATACGCGCTGGTTGGACACAGAAATTTGAGTACATAATCTACATCGAATTTTGAGCAAATAGAAAATAAACACTTTCCACGGGTGTTATTCTTAAGAGGGCGACGCTCTGAAATTTCCACACAAACGCGCTACTCAAATTTCTTGAAAACCATTTGTCAGATTATGATGAAATTTAGCATGTGCAATTAAATTAACAATATCTCCGCCCCTATGTTATTGGCTTTTTTTTATAAACATTCTCAAGCGAAAATAAAGGTATGAAAAATATCCGCATTTTTAAGAAGTCACTTTTGACTGATTTATTCAATAGATAGACAAAGCAAATCATAAATTCCATTACATAGGGAGGTTGTCTATATCATTGGCTGTTAAATGAATCCATAATACAAGGGAAATTTTTAAGTAACTAAGAATGATTAAAGAAGTGAAAAGTCATTAAAAAAATGAAATTGCACTTTGCCACTCTGTAGGTAACTTTAGAGGCTCGTCAGTATCATCACTTCACTTCACTTCGCTCGTCTTCTTCTTCTAGACGAAATGGCTATAGAATACCTTAAGCCAATGCGAAGTTAGTCTAGGTCGCCTAGGTCGAAGTTAGTTAATCGCCGGACTCTTAAGATTTAATCTTGGAAGCCAAATTAGAATCATTTCTCACTTCACTTCTTAATTAGGACTCAAATATGGTACACTTACGTATCTTCGGTGACAATCTCATCTCACTTATATTAAAAATTCGAAAGTTTGGATGTATGTATGTATGTTTGTTACGCCATAACGATTGAACGGATCTGGATGAAATTTGTCACAAGGATAGATTGTAGTCTAGAATAGGACTTTTTAACCGCGGGTGAAACCACTAGGCGCAGCTGGTTCAATAATACTGTGCCATGGAGCTGATTTGATCATGGAGTCGGTAGATGACAAAGTCAAAGTCAAAGTCAAAATGTTTTTATTCAATTTAGGTATCAAAGATACACTTATGAACGTCAATGATGACCATTGGAACTCCTCGTTAGTAAACAGAAAACTGGCTGTGTTCGGGCTCATTCACGGTCATTTCACGGTTTTGCTACTAACTTCAACATCATCATCGTTAGTCAGATTTACTTACATTTTCTTAAAAAATTGTTTTGAATAATAATTTTAACGTAAAAACTTTTTTTTTAAAACAAACTAGGCATGCGTTTGACCACTGACTCGCCTGATGGGAAGCGTTGCCGTGATCGAAGTTGTAACACGCTTGCCTAGGAGATACCTATTCACTTTACTCTTAAACACCCCCGGATTGTATTCAGGTGGAAAGACAGACGCAGGCAACGAGTTCCACACCTCTGCAGTTCTTACAAGAAAAGTTGACTTGAAACGCTTAGTGCGTTTTGGCGGAATTTCCACCATAAGAGGGTGTCTCTTACTGGTGCGCCTGGTACAATTATAAAAGAACGGTGATGGCTGGATCAGGTCGTGCAGTTCTTGTGCACAATATTTCAATTTTGATTGGTTCTGGGGGCTTACCGCGAGTTTTTTTTTTGTTAACGAAAACTTTTTCGTTTTCGTTTGGCTTATTACATTTAGCCTAGTTCCTTAACGTTTCCGCAAGGGGCTTTTATGAAAATGTATGGAGCCAAACGAAATTAAAAAAAAAAGTTTTTGCAACGATCAGAACTCCTGGTAAGCCCCTGGTGTAATTTAATACACATTATCATAACGTCTTATCTAAGCTAAGTATAATTGTGTAGTGGCTGTGCGAAAACTTAACTGTTGCTCACTTAAAACTGGTTCCCCTGGATGGAAAGTAAAATGGAAACTGTCAGCGGTCGGTCCGTTACTATATCATGGGAAATGTAATAAGCTGCAAGGAGTATGCACATGTTATGACTTGAGCTTTACAGTATTCTAAGTACGACTTTGGGCAGAAGCCGCAAATTAAAAAAAAAAAACTACGACATGAAAATGTAACTTTTGGCTTTTGGCTCTTGTCAGTAGCGACTAAGAAGTTTGGTTTGGTTGAGAGATAGGAAATGTCATGTAATTGTGTAACTCTTTTTATAAGCAAATATAAACCATTATCATCATACTATTATCATTATTATTAACAGTGGCAAGCCTCTCCCAAACCAAACTTTGGGAAATTTGGGCTATAACAAAGATTGGGATTTCATTTGTTGGAAGTCTTCCATGTCATCTGATATACATAACTAGAGCCCGGTGTATGACGACAGGCTGGCTCCATGTCACATTTGGGACTGAATATCGTCCGGCGAAGTGTGGGTATTGTAAACCTCTGCCAGTCCTTCAGGGAAAATACGTGACGATATGTTTTGTTATGTTCTTGATAATGGAGGTTGATAAATGATAACTTTAATAAGATAGCTTCGTGCCAGTTTTTAGGCTTTAGAAGTCTTGTGAAAACTGGAATAGGCTCGATAACGCATGCTAACAACGTCGTTATAATGTTTTCAAAGTCTGTTTTGACAAAAATAGGGCGTTACGCTAAGGGGCTAGGAATTTAAGTACTATTAAATTAGATCTAGATAGATAACAAGTAACATTAATAAAAGCGAAACAAAAATCCTGACTACAAAATGTTGTACTCTATGTCACTTCAAGACGATTCAAATGACTCCTCACATGTCGAATAACATTAAGCTATTATTTTAGGCTGTAGGGCGTGAACATAATTAAATACACTCGAAAAACATAACCCTTCTTGCACAGTCAGGTAAAAAAGCCCGATCTTTAGCCCTGTAGCTAGAATTCAGACATAATAATAAGTCACGTAAAACTCATATGTTTTAACTAGTCCGATATATATTAATTAGTCCGATTAATAAAATCGAGTCACCAACAGAACAAATCTCTTGATCACCTTGTATCGAGTCGCGCGTGGGCGATTATAAGACCAACTACGATATAATCTGGCCACATCAATCAAGATTTTCACCGTCCACCATAAACAGAATTGTTTTTAATAATGGGTACACAACTGTGATGTAACTGGTGCAATCCGGAACAACTGTAGGAAGATTAAACATTCATAACTGTTTCGAAACGTAATGATAGGGTCGAGGTATGTAGTTGTTTATCTAGATCGGAAGACTTTAATTGCTCTGAAATCTTTAACGTCTTATTATGTCGTCACTTTTTTTTTTTGAGCATTTTGGCTTCGGACTTTGTTTTACTTAGCCATGTTTTCCGGCTGCTTTGTAAATGTCTCCTTCAGCTTAGTTTAGTAGTTAGTTTAGTTAGTAGCTAGTTGCACCCCGTGGTTTCACCCGCGGTCCTATAGGAACCGTTTCTTTTTTTGGGATGAAAGGTACCCTATGTCGTTTTTTACACTTCTTACAACGTGTTTGCAATATTTTATGATGATATTAAGTACCTAGTTAAAGCGTAAAAACGTAACAAACAAACAGACGAACAAATTCACTTTTGCATTTATAATATTAGTCAGGGTTTGTTTTAATTTACTTGTGATTTCTTTATATTTTAGGAAAAGGGGATCATTCACCTTACTAGCGTAATTAACCTATTTCACTTCCAAGGAAAAGTTATAAAAAAGTTTTTGAATAAATTTATTAAATTAATAAATTTTCTCCAAAGTTAAAATTTTAGAGATTTATGATTTTATGGAACGGGAAATACGTACGATTTAGTCGATTATTCCGACTACAGTTTCAACCGCATTCGGCGATCTTTATCAAGGTTAGTGCTCGCGGCTGCGTCTCGCATAGCACATGTTTTAGAGATTTTTTAAGAAAAAAAAATACTTTTCAAACATTTTTTTTAATAAATTTAAAATTTAATTCTACTAAACTCTATGAACTGTTTTTTATAATCGGGTCACAGCGCACCTACCCGTAACCACACCGCATATTCACCATTTCACGTAAACACCGCAACACCCTCACTTTCTCCACATAGAGCAAGTCACGGTCGAACCTCAAACAGCCGATTCACGATAGAGTGAGCGATAAGTGACATTCAATATTTTGTAAATAAAAAATCTATACGGCTTCAATTTCTAAGGTCATATGGTCATGTTGTATGGAAGAAAGTGAAAATGAATAAGCTATGTGAATAAAAACTGCAACTGAATATGTATGAATGACTTAAACTCTTAGTAGAGTCATTTATTTGTTTTATTTTATTAAGTTTTAATTTGTTTGTATAACTTTAGCAATAAAGTTAACGAGCTTGTCATCATTTTGCTTGTATGCAAATTTGAAAGTAAATCTACCGACATTTTAATTATTATTTTTCTAGTCCAAAACTGAAACTAAAAAAATATCATGTATTGGTCATCCAACTATACCTAAATAATTTAAATGGTTTAGTTTAGCTCCATAAGTCTTCAATCTTAGTTTATGTAACTGATCTAAAACGTTAATTAAGTTATTATTCATTTATCCTACCTTATATTTTAAAGGCGAAAGTTAGTGTGTTTATTACGTTTGTTACTTATTCACACTCAAACGGATGGAAGGATTTGATGAAATTTGCTTGTAACTTCCACTAGCACATATTATGCTGGTTTTAGTCACGTGCGCCATAAGGTGCAGCTAGTTGGTCTTAGCACTAAAAAAAACCAATGAATCATTCAACGATAAATATCTTATTTTCTAATAACTAAAGCTATAGCTTAAACAGCTTAACTAAGTTTTAACTAACTTAATATTAGGTTAAGTTGTTACGTGTCTAATCCAAATTCAAATTCAAATTTATTTTATTTATGAAAAGCTTACAATTTTTACTTATAGATAAATCTTAAAAATATAAGGGTAACATTAGTAGTTGTCTTGTAGCATCCTACATTAATTTTTCAGTTCAGGTAGGGCATTTCTTCAGAAATCGCTAATGATTAATGAATTATTAATTGATAATAATATTTAAACAAACTACACTAAAAATCTAATACGTTATTATGTTAGTTATTACAACATAAAACACAAAAATCGTCTCACATGCCAGTCGATGACTCGGGCGCGCAACAATGCAGCTCTATCATTACCCCGAGAAGAATACCACAGCAAAAACGAGAACGGAACGCAAAAAACTAGCGCGTTCCATTACACGCAGTGCAGTTGCGGTTTGGAAGTAATCTGTGAAATGGAGCGGAGTCCGCGGTCGGTGAGGTGGGCGAGGTAGGTGTAGGTGCACCTCACTTGTCATGGCCAAGTTTAAGGAAATGAGGTGGAAAATAATTTCGTTACTAAGCATAGGCTTAAAATTAATATCCATCATACTAAAATCACGCTAATATACTATTTAATAACTAACTTAACATAACTGTTTTGACATTTATAAACCCTTGTATTGTTTGACATTTATTGAACTGTGACGTATTAACTTGACTGTGTTGATAACTCCAATGAGTTATCAATGAAATCTGATTTTTTATTTCTAGTATTAGTAATGCTAAAGTTTGGATACATGGATTTTTGTTACTCAAGCACGGCAAAACGATTGAACGTTCGAATCCGTTTACTTATGACGCTTTATTTAGAGTTAGCTAGGCGCAAACAAAATACTTTGTTTTCGTTGATTTCGTGATAACACCGGGCCTTAATCTTCATTTTTTGAAATAAGACCTACTTAAATAAGTTTTACGGTTGATTATACATTTTGTTTGTCCATGATTCTTAAACAGTCTAAAAAGTCACCAAAAACTTTCCTACAGGTCTAGTTTCAGAAAATAAATCCAATCCAAAATAATCTGTATCCATATTCGGCACACATCCATATATTACTTGCATGATGCAACGCATTTTTACAAACATTCCTATATGCTTTCTAAAATTTCGCTCGGAAATAAATGTCTTCTTGCAATGGATTACGATCCACAATCAATTGATCTACTAACTCGATTGAAGTTTACTACGGAACCTTAATGGTGGCTAGGCATGAGAATCATGATATTTGATTAACAAACTCTTTTCATCACTTTTTTTTAATTTGCTTCTGTCAAATTTAGGCGCACAGCGTACATGAAACGTTGATAGGTACATGATAGCACTAAGCGTAAAGAAGTACATCGTACACAAGTTTATCAAGGCTCGGTCATTCCACGATTATCTACGCACATACGATTACTTAAGCCGCTTCATTTAGAGTTGAAAATCGTAAATCAAGTTCGATGGTAAAATGAGATCGGCGACTAGAAATACATTTTTTTGCCGTTTTTATTGGTAATAATCGTAATAAGAAGACAAATAAGAATAAGTTGCTCGGGTAAACTTTAGAGAAATAAATCTGGTTATTTAATCAAACAAAATACTTGTTTTCGTTGATTTCGTGTAATACTGGGCCTTAATAAATTGACATTAGACATGCAACATAGTGTTGCCATTCGCATGACGTTCCTTAAGCAGCACTGTGGTGTGTAATGCGCGCGGGTTAATTTACTTAAATTATTATCAAAATCTGATATCTTCTCAATTGAACAACATAGAATATAGAATAGAATACAGAAATAGAAACAGGGACAAATTAATTAACTTCTCTATTTAATTAACAACCCTCTTGACAAGCCAACTTAAAAGCTAAATCAATATTGGTCCATCCGTTAGAGACCTACGATGACACATATAGAAACATGCTCTGTTCATAATCTGTCTTGTTTTCCCTTATTTTCTATAGTAAAAGTTTTTCATGGTAGTAAATATACTTCTCTATAAAGTTATGTACTGATTGGAATCCAGACCTTATCGTTTCAAGGGATATTTCTACTTATCCTGGGCTACCTGTAAACTGTTATATTAATTCTGCAAAAAAAAAAGTTTTTAAGTTAATTAACAGTTTGTGAAAAATTTAATAAGTAAAACATATCTTCATATCGTCACGCCTTTTCCCTAAAATGAAAGGGCTGGCAGAAGTTTCATACAACACCTACAGTTCGCCGGATGAAATTCAGCCTCAAATGTGACAGGGGGCGAGTCTGTCGCCATACACCGGGCTCCAGTCATGTAGCAGATGATTTACAACATTTTACACAAAAATTAGAAATATATTATTATAAATCGAAAAATAGAAATATAATAAATCGAATGTAATTTACAATGTGTGGTATTATGGGTGTCATGCCTGAAATAAATTAATTTTGAAATTTGAAATTTTGAAAATTTGAAATATAAATAAAAAATTTTGGGATCCAATCGGAAAAGTTTCCGAATGATTGTGAACAGTACCGCTGTATTCTAATCACCTTGTACGAGTACTCATGTACTCATGTAGTAATATCGTGATAACTGCACATTATTTTTGTTATTGCGTTTTTATTCCGTGACGGAATCGATTTGCAATCGATCGATCCGAGATGGAGGGAGTGATTGGTGTCTGAATAATTTTCAAATACTGTTAGAGAGATCTAGATCTGATATCCGTTAATCCTAGAGCGAATGTATTCTGTATTTGAATGTTACTATGTATCTTTGTGAGAAATCTTTGAGTCTTCATCTACGACTGGTTACAAATATGGCTCTTTTTCCAAAAAAGGTGGTAGAGTATGTTTTATAACTTTGATGTTCGTAAAGAAGCGACTATGATACCATGGTTGGAGAAGGCTCGCCTCTCAAGCCAGAGCGAGCGGTTTCGATCCCAGCCGAAGGCACGCACCAATTTGTTCCTTGTGTCAACAAATTCATCTGCTACATAACTGAAGCCCGGTGTATGGATACAGGCTCGCCCCCTGTCACATTTGGGATCGAATATTGTCCGGCGAAGTGTGGGTGATAAATATACCTCTGCCAGCCCCTTCGGGGGAAAGGCGTGACGATATGTTATGATCATGTTCGTAGTGAATCTTCGATACCCAATTGAATTGGAATTGAATATTTGATTTGATTCGAATCTCGATGATATTTTCGTTGTGGCATAACACTTTTTAATTAAAACATAATTTAGTTTTTTTCTAATATACTAATTTGTAATTAAGTAATTTGTAAACGTTTTAAAAACGACTTCATTTGTCTGCATAGTTTATTAACTTGTTAATACAAATTGAAAATTAAATGATTATTGTTTGCAAAAAATTTTTCTTGAAAAGTTATGTGCCTGTATTTTTTTAAATAAATATATATGTGGTCATGAGATCGTTGACGCCTTAGTACCAGTGACTGAAAGAAACACACAAAATCTTAAAAAAACTATGTGTCTTGAGACTAAAAACTAATTTATCCTGTCTTTCAAAGTCTACCAATCCTATATTTACCAGTCATTCTCTCCAAATATGAAGAGACAAAAACAGAACGCTCCTAATTTGAATATAATAGAAAACGGCTCCCAAGATGGCGCACAAAATGGCCGCCAATTTATATGCAAAATGAGCAAAAGTCGGGAACCTAAAAGGATACATCTGCCCGTGTTGAAAGAAATTATTGCAATGGACATACCGGCGGTTATTTTATGCATTTATGCATGTCTGTATGCATACTGCAACGCTGTTGGAATGTGTATTCAAAATATTTAACGGTCGACGCTATAGGTTCAACCATACTAAGGTTAGATGCCATAACATTGCTAAAGCTAAAACTTAACATTGACAAGAAGTTAATAATGTGTTGATAGACAGTGTTTTGTTTGAAATTTATGGTGGTTTTTCAACCACCATAAATTTAATATTATGTATTTAATATAATGTATATAATAATATAATGTATTTAATAGACAAAGCAATTTGTTACTCATAACCGGGGTCTACAATTTGATGTGTCATCTGAGCTACGGTGACGGTAGTACTCAGTGGTAAATGTCATACGTGGTCACCCATCCGAAAGATGGCAGTGTCGTCCGTTGCTTAGCATTGGTGATCGGTTTTGAAGACTCGTTCGAGCTACTAGCTACCAAGCCTGTGATTCTACTAATTTGTTTTTAATTTTTTTCTGAAAATTCCACTTTTGGCATACAAAAAGTGTGAAACAGACAGCCCCCTCCTTAAGTTATCTAATTATTATTTTTTTATGTAGAATCAGCGTTTGACCACCAACTCCCTTGTTGTTAAGCGAATTAATTAAGTAATTAATTTACACTACTAATACAATAAAATAAAATAAATAGTCGAAAATGTCTGTTTTTGTGCTTTTATATCCTTACCAACCTTGTTAAAAGTTACCATCAGCTAAGTCTAGCCTTCCCTAACATTTAATATTACCTAAATTAATAATGCTTAATTTCATCTAAGTCAAACCAAACCGCAATTGTACATCCGCTACTGGCTGCAGACAATAATAAAGTTTTTCAATTATTATTAAAACTAACTAATAATTTTAAAAGGGGCATTAAAAGTTCAACAGCAGTAGTTAAGTGGTTTTCAACCATTTCTTCATAGAAAAGGAAAATTAGTTTATTTTTTAACTACTGTAGAATTCTTAGAAACATCATAATAAAATTTGATTTCATTACGAGACTAGTCTAGCGCGTTTCACTGACGAGAAATAGTAGTATATTTCTGAGCTATAACTTTCAAGTTAGACATGAGTGGTGTTGTGTATTAAAAACTATAATTATAATGTCATCTGCTATATAACTTGTGGCCGGTGTATGGCGACAGGCTCGCCCCCTGTCACGTTTGAGACTAAATATCGTCCGGCAAAGAGTGGACGTTGTTTTGTCTCTGCCAACCCCTTCGGGAAAAAGGTTTGACGATAATGTTGTGTTGTTAAAAACTTTACTATAATTATTTTCTGCCTACTTAATTATTTTTGTTCTGGCTTTCTTGACAAGTATTCGAAAGAAAATTGTACGAAAATGGGACAACGCCTCTATCGGGCAGAAACAGGAACAATATTACAATAATACATTTTTCATAATAAAATAATAATCTTCATTAATAATACATTCAGCAACAATATTACATTCTTATAAAAATGAAAATGAAATATGACATGGATTTTCATGGTATTTCAACATATTTTTTAAGCAAAAAATGGTTTAATATCATTTGCTTCGTGACTGGAGTCCGGTATATGGCGAAAGGCTCGCCTCCTGTCACATTTAGGACTGCATATCGTTTGGCGAAGTGTGGGTATTATACACCTCTGCCAGCTCCTTCGGGGGAAAGGCGTAACGATATTTTATGTTGGTGAAAATGGTGCTGACAATAAATTAAGGACTATTATTTTTTTATTCTATATTAGGCGCGTTTGGCCGGCATCTCGTTTACCTAATGTTATCAATGATCAGCCCACGATGGAACACGCTTGCCTAGAAGAAGCCGACCCACTGGAGACTTGAAGACACCCATATTTTTTATATTTTATAGCTGGTATTTAACATAAGACAGGAAACGTCCATAAAGCAAAGTCGTTTCAAAATCTCATTTCCATGCACAGAATCAAGATTCTACCGGCTCCACTCATTCCTGGCCGCCATTTTTATCAATTACTAGACGTATAAAATAAAACAGCATAATGATTACTTAGCCTCGCTAAGATGAAAGCAATTATGCTAAAAATAGCTTGAATCCTGTCGCCAGGCTGCATGCCTGTGGAATCGGTTTATGGAGGAGGCTCTAGGTTTATTTTACGAGTAAATTTTCATGCTGGTATAATTTTACTAGGAATTACTCTATGTTTTGCCGTGTAAAATTTGTAGCTGCGTCCCGCAGTGTCACCCGCTGTTCAAGTAACATATGTGTTAATATAGGGTTTAAGCTACCGTCGTACCAAATTTTATTAAAATCTGTCTGTACGTTTGAACGTGAAGAAGTAACAAATTAACACACAAACTTTCGCATTAATTATACAAGTAGGATTATTATTAAGTACTAGCTGTTACCCGTGACTTCGTTCAAAATAAAGTATCCAAAAACCTTCGTCGTGATTACTGTAACTAATAATCAAATTTTATCAGGATCCGTTCAGCCGTTTAGGCATAAAAGCCTACAAACAGACAAACAGACAGAGTAACTTTAAATTTTATAATTTTAGTATGGATAATAGAAATATTATTATAGAATACAAGCTGCGCCCCGCGGTTTCACCCGCGGTTAAAAAGTATCCTATGTGCTATTCTAGACTATAATCTATCTCTGTGCCAAATTTCGTTCAAATCTGTTTAGCCGTTCTGGCGTGAAAGAGTAACAAACATCCATACATCCATTCTTACAAACTTTCACGTTTATAATATTAGTAGGAGTAGGATAGGATTAGTAGGATTATAGCTGCCTCAATTTGTGTGTTATTTTTGTCGAGATAAAAAGTACCCTCACGGTAAAGGTAAGGTCAAGACATGTTACCTCCATACTAAAATGTACACACTCTTTCTTCTTGAAGTCCACAACAATTAGTTTTAGATTTTCTATGATCTTTGATAGAATGATATTGCGCAGTAAGACTGTTCACTATCGGCGCGTAAAACGTGACTGTTATATCCGTTCATAGATGCGATAGTAAGTTTAAAAAAGTTTTGTACTAACTTAGTCAGGATGATGCGACACGAGAGTTTTGTCCGCATCAGATCTGCTCATCTCACCACTTATAAGCCATTAAAAACAGTTTCTTCAATTTGAAAAACCCGCTAAGCGCTTCCTTGTCACCCATTCAAAGCGCTCACAGCCGCGTTGCTTCAATGGAATCCATCTTCGCTAATTATCTCATTTAATCAGTGCTACTGCTGCCATCTAGTTAGCGGTTTTTGCTGGAGCTTTAGCGGGGCTTAATTATTGCTCCTACTGCCATCTAGTTTATTTTTTGTTAAACTTTAGCGGGTTTTAGCGTACTGTGACGTCATTAATGGGATAATGGGAAATGGGAACTTAATTGGCGTCGACGTAAGATTTATTGGTTTATTAGGTTAGAATAAGGAGTTAATAGGCTTTTATTGGCAGAGAATAAGGTTGACCGTTAGTTATTACCGCTTGCGGGGAACTCAGAATGTTTGAAGTAAATTAACTTTAATTATTTTATTGGAAGAGAAGCTACAAGATTATTAAAACAGCACTGGCACGCGTTTGATGGTTTAATCTATTAGCTCACTGATCAGCTGTATTTTCTTGATAACCTGTGCTTATTATTTTCTTAAATACATTATTTGTTTAGGCATACTGGAGCTGGAGATGCTTAGAGATAGAGAGCTTGCAATGTACAAGAAACGAACAAAGTGGAAATAGTAAAAAAATGTTGCTGTTGGTTAAATGCGAGTCGATTTGAATTTTCCTATATTAAGGGACACTTGCCAAAGCTCAGGTTGTCTTTTTAGCTCGGAGCAAACTACACTCCTCAGAAGTTAAACTGATAGATCTTGCGCCACCAAGAATTATAAGCTAACCTTGAGTAGGTGCCATTTACTCGTATGTTATTATAACGCTGTGTTAATCACCCTTCGTTTAGGAATTTAACTTCGTATCTTCTCCAAGTGGGCCTTAGTGGAAACCGCCTGGTCTCATAATACGAGTTATTGTGTCAAAGATGGAACGAGTTTGCTAAAAAAACATGATAACCTGTTTATTTAAAGTCCAAAATGTCAATTATCAAAATCGATTAAGACAGACGATATTTTTTCGAGATCGTATTATTTTACTTATTCCTCTGGCACATGTTCTTTGTCCTACCTAATCGAACCTACATTCATGAACAGACTTTTATTCTACTATATTTTCCTCTAGTTCTACATAAGTCAGCTAATAACACCTATAACCTATCTTGTCTAAAGATCAGATTGGTTAGGTATTCCGACCAGCGTAGGCTGAGCCCACAAACCAAAGTCAACAGCAGTTAAACAGAGTCTTTCATCACTGTCAGCTCCTTGTGTAATTGGTGTATTTACTAACGGGCCGGTATATTTGCCGCAGGAGCACAGAATAAGGCGGAACAGAGAGGTAACTTGCGTATTGAAATCTACGTCTTCTTCTTAGTCACTCTTGGCAGCGTGGTCGTGGTAGCGTGGATGGTACAAGGCTCCTTGCTGTCTTCGTCCCTCCCCTGGTCTAATGCTTGTCTCGCAATACTTTCTCAATTTCTGGCGATTGGTTGGATTGCGAGCACACTGCACTATGGTGATCTGCATGGCTTTTCCGATGAAGTCGGTCCAGCGAGCTGGTGACCAACCAAGATTTCGCTTGCCTTTTACTAGGCCCTGTATTAAAGACTTTTCATCGAGTTCACTTAATCGAAAGCTACATCAACATCTTTCAAAGGGTAAGAGGAGTCAGTGAGAATGTCTACTGCGGTTGTATGTTTCTGTGCAGGTATTGTCGTTACTGAATTGGATTAAATATTAGGTAGTTTGATTTATTTGATAGAAACATTAAATACAACAGCTTATTGGCATCGAGTTTCAATACTGGAATATGACTGTAAGCAGCTCATGTAAAGTCTGTTTTGTAATTGACTTTAAACTGACAAAATCATTTATAAATTTATTCAAGAATTGCAAGATTAATATTGATTCATTTCAATTTTTAGTGACGTATGTCCCTAATCTGTTTTTGTATTTTTAGAGTACCTATTGAGAGTATGGAGTTATTTATCTGCCTATGCTCTAATCTGTGTCCAGTAGGAGCTGTTAAAACGGTACAGCTCGCTACTGGGCGGCGGCTCCTGTGATGGCGAGCTCTCGATTTTCCTCGGACTGCTGGTAACGAATTATGTGCCCCTGGTACCGAAGGCATGCATCTATATTGCATTTCTATAGCGCTGATAGGTGGGAATATAAGATGGATAGTTTAGGAAGTTTCATAACACATGCCGACACATTAAGGTAACGTTTTTGGGATCAAATCTGGCTGATATTAATTCATATGCTTTTGTAATATGGGAATTAGTCACGTCCGATTTAAGCCTAAGGTTACTCCGGCTATAGTTTCAACCGCATCCGGCGGTCTTTTTCAATGAGAATGCGTGCGCACGGTGGGTTTGTTTTACACTGATCAGTTATGAATTTCTGACAGATATTTTCTAAATTGAATTAATTTGCAAGTACTTACAGTTTTGGTTATGATAGGAAATAATGTTCTAATAGTAAACGCGTTTTTTTCATCAATACACATTGATGAAAACCAGCTGATGCAAGATACTTCTTACGCGGTGCAGTGCCGCTCGATTTTCGTCTCGCAGGTTTCGGCCTAGTAATAATTAATTTAAATTACGTATTTTTGTTAGTATTCAAGACAACTTTGTTGTTTATTTGTAAATTTCTGTCAGGACAGGTTACCTGGAAGAGTTTTTAGCGAAAAGACCGCCCATTAAAAGCCTACTTTAGTTAAGTTTTAATGTAATTAATTTATGTACCTACCTACCTCTAGTTTTTAGTAAAGAGTTGTTGAATTGTATTGTAATTTTTACTATAAAAACTAGGAGTACTGTTTTTTTCTTTTGGCAACAATATTCATTACTGTTGATTTAAAATTGACAATCTACTTGCAAGTAAAAAAAAATATAGAAGAAACTACTAACGCAAATTGTCGAAACCACTTTAAGAAAAAAAAAAAACTTTCTTAGGAACAGACAGACAATAATCATCTTAATATTAGGTCCTTACGTATGAAATTGGCGTTTTGTATGGGAGGAATAAAAAGTCGATTTTTTTTTGTAAAATATATTTAATTAATCAAAGTATGCACCGTTGTTATCTATGCACTTTTGCCATCTTATGGGTAGTTCATTGATCCCTTTACTATAAAAACCATGGAGGCGAGAATCAATAAACTCTTTGAAGGCGGTTTGGACTGCTGCATCGGAGTGGAAATTTTTTTCTTGTAAGAAGTTGTCCAAATTCCGGAAGAAATGGTAATCTGTTGGAGCAAGGTCCGGGGAGTACGGTGGATGTCGCAGACATTCCAATTGTAGCTCAGCTGACTTAGTGGTTGTTTGTTGTGCAGTGTGTGGTCTTGCGTTGTCGTGAAGCAGCAGTGGCCTAGAGCGATTGACCAATCTCGGTTGTTTAACAGCTAGTTCTTCCTTCATGGTTTGCAGTTGCTGACAATAGATATCTGCCGTAATCGTTTGGCCAGATTTTTAAGAAAGCTGTAGTGAACGACATCGGCGCTAGTCCACCAAACACTTACAAGTAACTTTTTCTGAGTCAATTTTCGTTTAGGGCAGGATTTGGCTGGGTCTCCAGGGTTCAGCCATTGCGATGAGCGCTTTCGATTATCGTACAATATCCACTTTTCATCACAAGTAATGATTCGATTTAAAATCCCTTCATTATTGTGTCGGTTGAGCAAAGTAACACAGCAGGCGACCCGTGTTTGCAAGTTCGATTCACTCAATTCATGAGGTACAAATTGTTCGAGTTTTTTTAATTTCCCGATTTGCTTCAAGTGGATTAATACAGTTTTGTCACTTACCCCGAAGCCTGCTGCTAACTCTGAAGTGCTTTGTGATGGATCCGCTTCCACAATAGCCTTTAATTCTTCGTTTTTCACTTTGATCTCCGGCCGTCCACGGGGTTGGTTCTTAAGGTCGAAATTTCCAGAACGAAAACGTTGAAACCAAAAACGTACCATGCTGTTTTTAGCGACACCAGCGCCGTACACATCATTAATTCTTCGAGCTGTTTCTGCAGCACTGGTGCCACGGTAGAACTCGTACTCGTAAATATACCGATATTTCATGTTTTCCATTGCGCGGTAATAAGCGACGCCAAAGAAAAAATAATGAGGAAAATAACAAATGAATGACTGTATTCCAAAGAAAAAAAAACCAGCTAAATGAATTTATTAATTTGAATTTCGAATTCTTAACCAAAGAGGAGATATTTCAGATCAAATTGATCAGTACGACAAAACGCTAATTTCATACGTAAGGACCTAATATATTTAAATTACGTGTCACGTTGTTTGTCCGCTATAGACTCCTAAACTACTTAACCGATTTCAATCAAATTTGCACACCGTGTGCAGTTCGATCTAACTTAACAGATAGGATAGCTCATATAAATATGTATACATATATATATACCTAATAAACGCGAACGAAGTCGCGGGGTGACAGCTAGTTATGTAATATTTTCTGTTAATGGGTTGGTACAATGACTACAGGTGATCTATTATTACTAATTTAGTACGTCTCTACCCTATTTTACAACCTCTTTCCCACACAACAATCACCCAATTAAAATTCTAGAACTGTCCAAGCCATATTTTAAAAACAATTCTAAACGCATTAAAACCTCTTTTACATACCAAAGAGGTCGGATCATAAAATAAAAATAATAAAAACATTGTAAAACGCGCGTTATTAGGCAGGTGCAGTGACATTAACTGTTGTTTTTTTAAAGTTTTTTTAAACTGAGTAGGACAGGAAAGACACCGCTACTTGTTACATTCCGATTTGAATGTAGGAGTATGTGCTAAGGTATTTTAATAAGAAAAGGAATTTGGTAAGGTGCCAAATAACTTTGATGGTAGTGGAATATTTAGATGAACAATTGCATATAAAAAGTTTTTTTTTGACATTAACTTTGTGAATAATTGAATTTGTGTGTTAATTAATATCAACAATGTATAAACAATGAAGTTGTATTTTTTTTATGAATTTAAGAGCTTTTTTGCGAAATTGTAGCATGGCAGCGTGCAATACGAAAATGGACAGAGGAACTCGAAAAAGCAGCAAAACAATTGAGGAATCTAAGATGAAATTGTGAAGCACATTTACATTATGAAATTGTGTTTGTTAGTATTAAATTAAATTAAAAATAATTTATCTCGAAACCAGTTTTAGTCTACCATTTTCCTTGGCCATGATTGAACTTACGGTGATTCACATTTTTTTATGATACATACTATCGAAATAATCCATCGAAATAATTTATGGAAGAAGCGGCACAAGACAAATTTCTAGTACGCAGCGCGTGTACCCAAAACTACAAGCAAACGGACGCTACACAGCTCCGTTGACAGTACATAATTATAATGTTACGTGTTTCAATGACAAAGATAGAGAGACTTACAAGAGACTAGCGAGAACGACAACAATAATTATCACTGTTGCAACTGGTTGCGTTTGTTTGCGACTACGGTGAATTGAATAAATAAATTCAAATAAATTTGGGACACTTCCACACACGGTCGCCTGACCCCAAACTAAGCAAAGCTTGTACTATGGCTGCCAGAGACTGATATACATAATTAGATATTTTTAAATACACATTTATATAGATATTAACACCCAGACATAGAACAAACACAAATGTTCATCACATAAATATTTGCCCTAGGTGGGAATCGAACCCACGCCCCCAAGCTCAGAAGGCAGGTTCACTACCAACAGAGCCACCGAGGCAGTCGAATTGTGTACTTGCACCTAATTTATGCGGTCCATTTTTAGATTCTCGTACCGTTTCTCCTCTAAAATGATCGAAAGTAAGTACCAATATTGATTTGAGACAAAAACAAATCAAAGTTTTTATTCAAAGTTCATATTTCCATTGATAACACCAATTTAAACATAAACCAACCATAAATAGCAAAAACTAACAAAGAAGCGCTACTTTTCATATAAAAAGTAAGATTACGATACAATTTAGATAAAAAAGCTTCCGGACGGACCGTTAGCGGTTGGTTAACGTTTTCTTTTACTGCTAGTAAACAAATAGTATGGCTATGAATCTCAATGAATATGTTTTATAACAGTTATGTCAGTATAAAGCATTTGATAAAAAATGATTTGAGAACATTCAACAAGCTTTACATTTTCTAAGAGTTAGATACACGAGTACGATATTAATGTAGTGCAAAGTTTTCGCTTCGACAAAAATGCTTTCGTATGTCCGAATTCTGTCCGAATCTTTGTCTTCGTCTAGAGCTTGCATTTCTTAACCGATTCTGTTGAATTTTTGTACGTATAGGTTTGTTAATTATATAGATTTATTTATGTCGAGCCAGGGGACAAAAATGTAAGGTAAATTTTTCAAAATGGAGGAGATATTTTTTTGGATTTTTTTAACCGATTCTCATTAATTTTTGTCAGCAGGTTTGGTAATAATTTTATTACCAAACCTGCTGACAAAAATTCACGAGAATCGGTTGAGGAATGCGACTTATAAAGAGACCAAACAGCGGCCGCGAGGTGTACAGCTAACAGAGCGTTTATTAATGTGGTTAGGTAAGTATTTGTTACTTTCTGTTGTTTTTTTATAATTTGTTACTTTTAAACTTCTTTGGCTTTGTTTTTGTACATTAAGTTAAATAAATTATAATATTATAACTCGACTATAGCCACAATGCGCGGTTGAACTTGCATTTTAAAAAGTTCTCACACTTTTCTGTCTATATATTTATCACGTTTTATGTCCTAGACAGAAGGCAGACAGAGAGAGTCACTTTCGCATTTGTCTGACTATTTTTGTGGTCATTAACGGCTGAATAGATTTACATTAAATTTGGCCTAGAAACAGACATATTGGACACAACCAACGCTATAGTACTATGGGGCGTCCATAGTACAAAGTCAAAGTCAAGTCAAAAGTCAAAATGTTTTTTTTTTCAATTGGGTATCAAAGATACACACACTTAGGAACGTCAAAGATTTATAATAGTCTCGACTGCCAGAAAGTTCGGAAAAAGAGCCACTACTTAGAAGAACAGGCAAGAAACTGAGAGGCATTATTTAAAAAAAAAAAATATTTGTGTCACAAATTTTTGCTCACAGCTAGGTAATATCTATGTACTAGTAGCTACTTGGCCGAAGTGGAAGGCTCCAGACATCTTTGTCTTTTAAATAATTGTTCTTCATAATAAACTCTTTTAATTGATGTAGTACATTCTGTTTGCATAGTAATAAAAAGAAGGACCAACTGGTGACCTCCTCACATCGTCTTGTCAAATCGGAGAGGTCAGTGTATATTTTAGGGCCGGCGGTCTATAACTGTTTACCAACTTACGTTCGGGATGCGCTTCCTACCGCGTGCTTCAATACCAAGCTGAGAGCTTGGTTACTAGATAATATTATGTTCATGACATTGAAGCATATTTTAATTTTGAGATTTTTGAACTATTATTATTTTGTATTATAATAGCTATACATTATTGTAAATGTGCCGTGTATAACTATATGAGTTATCAATTAATTCTGATATTTGATTTCTATAACACTTGACGCAGAACTTAAAAAAAAACTCACAAAAATACTCACTTACTGATATTAATTTGCGAAAAAGCAAATAGCATCAACCACAGCATCACACTATTACAAGCTAAGGTCAAACGCCTGAGCCTCGATTGTACTAAACAATTGTTTTTAATTTTTTAATGAATTATCTATTTCTGACATACAAATAGTGTCAATTTAAAAACGATTGATTAGTAGAATTAGGGGGCTGATCTGTCAAATGCTAAAAAATCTAAATACTTACTTGCAAACAATTTAAAAATCTTTTAAAATTAACGGTTATAATTTCTTTGTTTGTATTTTCATGGGAATTGAAAATTAAATGTATGTGCAAAGTTACATAAGAATCGGTTTAGTAGAAGTAGTTAAAAAAACTGTTGCAAATAAAAAAAAACAATAAATAAACAAACTAACAAACCAGTGGAGCTAAATAAAACTGTTTAAATGACCTTTCTTCTTGCGCAGTTGGATAAAAATGCAAGCATGATATCATTTGCCACATAACATCACGCCTATCCCCTGAGGGTGCTGGCAGAAGTGTAATACAACACCCACACTTCGCCGGACGATATTCAGTCCCAAACGTGACAGGGGGCGAGCCTGTCGCCATACACAGCTCCAGTCATGTAGCAGATGACATACATTACGCGCATATGTTCACCAAATGAACAAATTGCTGCGTGCCGTCGGCTGGGTTCGAACCCGCTCCCTTTGGCTTGAGAGGCGGTCCTTCTCCAACTAGGCTATCATCGCTCTTTGGGTAAGTGCAAACCCGTAAGTAATATAAGGATTACTCACAACAACACAATGCAATATGCAAATAGACATTTTATATTCCAAGCTCAAAGCAAACACACCTCAACTATTGTACGAGTAAGCCTGTGAATGAACGATGACCTCTGCGACGCGCGTGGCATTTGTAACTTATATGTGAAGATGACCTACTGTGCATCTATTGCTGCTTATAATACTATTATACAATAATAATAATTTTTATCTTTTTTAGAAACACTTGGCTGCTCCATGACCTTACTCTGTAGTAGGCTACGTATAACTAACCGTGTGAAAAGCATTTTAGTCAATTATGAGTTTGGCTTGAGATTTATTTATGGTCATGGCAAAGCAGACTTTGAGGGGAAACTGCACTCTTTTTAACTCGAAGGGGTAGTTCGGTGGTGTTAGAGATATTAGAGGAATCCTCAGCATAAACACAGACTCATTCGGAAACTACACCAGTCAGTGTGCTGGCAGACTTTTAGTTAAGACCTTCGAAGCAAAGACAACCTGTAGTAGGTTTTGTCTTCCTAATACTAAAGCAGCTTCTTCTAATGACTTCGTCTATTTTTACTAAATACTGCTTCTAAGATCAGACAGACATAATTATAAATTTCATCTCCTAGCTCATCTACCTGATCTTTATTGGCAGAAAATCTCTTCACTTGCCGTTTGTAATCTTCTGACAGGCTTGGACTTAATTCTTGTATTTTTCCCTTACTGATAAAGTAGGTTTGAAATCTTATAGAATGTCAGCAATATAGTTCACACATTATACACGGAGATTCATATGGAAAAAGCAACGATAGCTTCGTATTTAATGTCATCTGCTACATGACTGGAGCCCGGTGTATGGCGACAGGCTCGCTACTTATTACATTTTGGACTGAATATCGTCCGTCGAAGAGAGGGTGTTGTAATACACCTCTTAGGGTAAAGGCGTGAGGTTTTACCGACTGTACGCAGCTACTACCGTCATCTAGATCTGTGCCAAATTCCAAGTTCCTGGCTATTTCGGAATAAAAAGAAGCCCTATTAGACTCTGTCGGTGGATGATGATGAGGATGATTTTGGAAAAACTGTGATACACGTGTCTCATAATTTTAATTGAAGAGTATTTGTACAAATTTTTGAGTCAATCGACCCAGAGAATAAAAAGTTTCATAGAAATTTGAACCCCCCATTTCCCCCCCTTAGGGGTAGAATTTCGAAAAACCCTTTCTTAGTGGATGCCTACACTGTACAAAGAACATATCCTCCAAATTTCATGTTTCTAGGACCAGCGGTTTAGGCTGTGCGTTGATATATCAGTCAGTCAGTCAGTCAGTCAGGACTTTGAATTTTATATATATAGATAGAAGACTAGCTGCGCCCTGCGGTTTCACCCGCGGTCCCACAGGAACCGTTCATTTTTTCGGAATACCCTATGTACCCTATGTCTTGTTCTGTACCTCAGACAACGTGTATGCAAAATTTCAAGACGATTGGTTGAGTAGTTCTCTTTTAATAACTATTTCGCATTTATAATATTTTTAAAATATTGTAAATATTAAATGTTTAATTTAATTATATTAAATGATTATGGCAAAAGATAGAAAAAAGATGAAGGTGGGGCGAATTTGTGAAGTGTTTGTCAGTCATTCTCGAAAGACGCAATTGCCCCACAGTCGTATTTGCCCCAGTTGCCCTTACATACCGTACTTGTATCGAATCCTACACTATACATCCTAATCCTGTTTGTTACTTCTTCACGCTCAAACGGATGGACGGGTTTGGATGAAATTTTGTTTGTTGGCCAACCTTATGTAAACGAAATCGATCTACGTACGTAACAAATAAAATATAATTAAATCATTAACTAACTAACTAAAGTAGGTAACTACATAAATATGTAAATTTAAAATAAGAACGAACCTTATTTATTAGCTAACTGAAATGACGCAATGATTCGGCTGATATACCACAAACTTAAACCACCGTTAAATATTGAGTTAACCGCGGTTAACTCAATATTTAACGGTGGTTTAAGTTTGTGGTATAACCGGCCGGAATATTTTATGCATTTCCGATGTTTACGAATAATTATCACATTTATAATAATTAAAAATTCCTAAACTTGTTTGTGTGATTTGTGTGTTACTGAGAATATTTAGGGTTTGGAGGTACGTTGTAATCTAGATTAACATTTAAGTACAATTCTCCACCCGGAAAATTACTTCACACTTTGCGTGTCACCAAACGTAGAAAAAAAGTACATTTTTTTATTTTTTTTTAAACCCTGACATCGATTTTAATTAACACCAATGTTTATCAAACACAGCTGAAAATACTCCCGACTAATTCACCTTTCAAACAAAGAAAATAACAACATCAAAATCAGTTTATCCGTTAGGAGCTACGATGCCACAGACAGGCACACAGAAACACACACACAGACAGAGACACGTCAAACTTATAACACCCCGTCGCTTTTGCGTCGGGAGTTAAAAAACGCAATTACTGAAATATAGTTCGCGGTTAAAAAGACCCCATGTGCTATTCCAGACTATAAACTATCTCTGTGTCAAATTTTGTCGAGATCAGTTCTGGCGTGATTTATTTTATTTTTTATTTTACATTTACTGGAGAATTTACAGCTAATCGATAATAAAAATTAATATTGTACTTAGTTTACAAGGCCAATTAAAAATTCCCGCCAATAGATAGGAACTTAGAATGGAGCATAGCAGCAGCAATGTGCTGAGAATAATAAGTAATGTAGGTAATACATATGCAAGATACTAAATACAAAAAAGTTAAGGTTGAGAATAAAAAAAAATTGAGGCTAAACGTGCGCGTATTACGTACACACTGTAATGTTTAGTAACAAACATCCGCCCACTCATCCATCCATCCATACTTATTAGTGACTTATCGTCACGCTTTTCCCCAAAAGAACTGGCAGAGGTGTACAACAACCACATTTCGCCGGACGATATTCAGTTCCAAATGTGACAGAGGCGAACCTGTTGCCATACACCAGGCTTCAGTTCGTCAACTGTAACTATAGCAGCAATGGCAGATGATATTAAAGACGCTCATTTGTTCACACAATGAACAAATTGGTGCGTGCCTTCGGCTGGGTCCGAGCCCGCTCTCTCTGGCTTGAGAAGCGGATCTTCTTCGACTAGGCTATCGTTATAATATTAGTGTGATCTGATAATTATGACAAAGTACTAAATGGAGCAATTTATTATGGAAAGCTGAACATTCAAAGCTAATGTGTAATGTTACTTAGTAAATTTTAGGTGAGTTCCTAGGAATTAAGAAAGCACATACTTACTTCTAAGTAGCTATCTACTTATACTAGTAAGTACCTTTGTCCCTACTAATTTCGTTGTAATTTTTTGTCAGTTTAAAATACGTAAAAGCCATTACGTATGCGAAAATAAAGAGCTAAAAGCATTTCTATCTTTAGCCAGAAATCACAGCCCAGCGAGAATTAAGAAAGTACATACTTACTTCTAAGTAGCAATCTACTTATACTAGTAAGTACCTTTGTCCCTACTAATTTCGTTGTAAGTTTTTTTCCAGTTTAAAATACTTAAAAGCCATTACGTTAGCGAAAATAAAGAGCTAGCATTTCTATCTTTAGCCAGAAATCCCAGCCTAGCGACAAATCCAAGCAAAAACTTGCTATCTGCAATCTCACAGACATCCAACATTCAAGGAAATAGCGTCTGTAGCTCTTCTATCATCACATCACACAGTCTAGCGAGAAGTGTTAGCAAAAACTTCCTATCTGTATAATCAGCTATCACGGACACTCGAGAGATGCGCGTCTGTGTCGTCGCGTATTAAAAATGTAGCGGATGACTGGGCAAGTGTACGCGTGCTGTTATGTGCATACGTGAAGGACGGACAGCAAAAACCTTCAGGCAGTTAATTTAATAAATTGTTGTTTAATCTTAGTTTTTTATCTTATTTATCCTTATGTTCTAGAGTAAGTATTTATCTCAAATTAAGTCGTAGAAAAATATATGTTACATGGTTTTTTTAGGTTAACTTCTTTTACGAAGACAAAGGCAAGATAGGTAACCTAAAAAACTATATCTGAAAAATGTCAAAAGAAAAGATATTTAACCTCAAATTAGTAAATTTAGGACAATATTATGACTATGTATAAAATTATTAACTGACAAAAACAGACAAGAGCGACTAGAAATAACGGACAAACAACCTGAATAACACTACTAAATCTTACTAATAAGCATTATTTTGCATACATTACATTAATTATTTGATTCCGGTGACGGTCTATGTTGATATTACATCATGCCAATGCACTTCTGACCTGAGTTGTACTCATAAATTTAAACTAAGCTGTAAATCTGGCATTTTAATAATTATTTATGTTCTTTTTATTAAAATGAGTAACAAAAATAATAATTCGTTGAGTAGTTAAATCTTATAAAGTAGTGTGTTAATAGGAATATTTTCCTTCTATCTATCATCATCAGTCTATAATCGGCCACTGTGCTAAGCACAGGCCTGCATTATTCTCCTTTCAATGATATGGAAGGACCAGATATTTCGAACTTAGGGATATTTCCAAAATTTTACTATGAATCGTACTTTCACACATTTGCACGGACTCACGTTTAATGAGTTGGGTTCTCCGACTACATGTTGTGATAAAATTCTGGGTTCATTAATTTTAATTTAATTAATTTTGTTTAAATATTTTATTTTAAATCTAATAATATTATATTTTGTGAGTGTACTATTAATTTGATTATTTATTTTTGACACTTTAACTATTTTTATTTTGGATTATTTTATTCTAATGTAACTAACTGATATGTATGGACTTGGATTCTGAATTAAATAAATTGAATTGAATCGAATTATTTTTGGTAAGTAACTAGTTAAGCTAGTGAGTAGCATAGTGCCCTGGTGTCCGCCCTGAAGGTCTCTTTTGTAAAAAAATATTCAAAAATGTCATCTTTCTCAAACAGATTCTGCAAAAGTCCTACTGCAAATGTTGCTGCTAACCGTACAAAGATCATAACTGTGAAAATGTAAGCCACTTTCTTTACCATCATGAGACTTCAGCGAGCGATAATACCGAACTCACTTCTTTTAATTTCGGTATTTCTCTTTCTGTTATTCGGTAGTAACTGAAATTTTACGTTCATTTTAAGGCTAATTAAGTATGCAGCTTTTGATGTTTGAAAGCGGAAGAAAGTTGTCAACTGCAAGTGGTTAAAAGTGCTGTTGATGAAAGAAAGCTTACGATAAATTTTTACCCGACTTCGCAAGAAGGAGGGATATATTTTTCGAGTGTATGTATGTATGTGGGTATGAGGTTTCTTTGGCACGCCCTACAGGCTAAACACCTTGATGGATTTCAACATGTGAGGTGTCATTTGAATCGTCTTTTTGGAAGTGACAATAGGCACAATATTTTTAGCTGGGTTTTTGTTTTTCTTTTAATAATGTTACTTGTTATAGTCAGTGATGTTTATAAGTGTGGGTCCATGATGACAATGAACTTGGATTGCTGCTATAATAAAGTCAGAAGAATGACTGAATGCTTTAGTGGTTTAGTTGATAGTGAACTTGCCTTCTGTGCTTGAGGGCGTGGGTTCGTTTCCCTAGAGCAAACATTCATCAGCAGTGATGGACATTTATGTTTTTGTCCTAATTCTGGGTGTGAATAGCTACTCGTATTTAGGTAATGATATATGTATTTCAAAATAAAAATGTACGTATTATCAGTCTCTGGCAGCCATAGTACAAGCTTTACTTAGTTTGGGGTCAGATGACCGTGTGCGCAAAATGTCCCGATATTTTATTTTACGGTCGCCATATTTCATTACATGCTTGGAGCTGACTCGCGTCAGTGCATAGTCTGTCAGGATTGTACGTGGCCTACAGGTTTCTTTGTCATGTGGCAAAAGCTCCTTTTTTTTAAAAGACCACATTTTAACATAAATGGCGCCAACGTAAAAAACATTTCACCTCATTGTATTATTTTTCCTAAACTTGTGTAAGCTAAGCTTGTTTCCTAAGTTATTTCGAGTGTTGATGTGTTATAGTGATGGATTTTTATTTATTAATTAGTGTTCTTTAACGTGCTCGAGTGTAGACGAGTTTAGGTTTTCCTATTCTGACTGAATGACTCTGTATCCACGGTCACGATATATTGAGGTACGACAGTAGCAGGCAAACAACTTCGTATAGGCCGACTGGCTAGCTCTGGTTTCAGAGTTTCTAGACCACCCGTGGGCCTCTAAAATGGCTTGACGATTGTTGTGATAGAACAAACAACCGGGCCTACAATTTAACATGTCAGCCGAGCCACGGTAGCTCTCAGTTGTAAATACCACCCGTGGTCACCCATCCAAAGACTGACCGTGCCATCCGCTGCTTAGCAGTTATCGATAATTTATTTATTACGCATTTTAATTGTTACAATTAAATTTTACTTCCATTCATTCGATAGCGTGAAGGTTGTTATGTTACGTGTTGAAAAATAATAATAGTTTTATTTTACGTAACTTAAGCTACGTTTTTGCAAGAATTCGTGTTCTCAATGAGACGAGAAAGCAATTAAATGAGAATAATGGGTGTATTAGAGACTTATGGGCAGCTTTATGGGATTTGACATGGAAACTTTAATAGGAGGCTATATAAGTACATAGTGGCGGATCAAAGATTGTTTTTGGGGGAGAGGTGATTTGACATACCTCAGGGTAAGCTTTATCAAGGTCGGAAGATTTTGTTTCAGAATAAGAATAAACAATAAACGATTCTGATTCTGATTCTGAAGAATAAGAATATAGTTATATAATAAGAATAAGTTTAGGGGGGTCTTGACATAGCGGAGAGTAGGTGTTGACAACTTAGGTAAACACAAAAACACTTAACAGCATATTAGAGTATTGTTGAGTTTGGAATTAGTTTTTGGGAGGGGGAGGAGGTGTGGAGTTTTAACCCCCTCTTAGACTTACTTTTAGAGTAAATATCACAAATGAAAAACGCAGGAAACACTGTTTGTCACGGAAATACTGAGAAAATTGTCGAACTTTCCGTCATGCAAATAAATAATGGATAGTAACAAGTGATTAAAAAATTACTTACTAATACCTTTAAAAGCCAATGTAAAGCCATTTTCTAAAAATATTTTACGTGACCTTTTTTATTTTATTTTTAGCACTAAGTAATTTTATATGACTTTGATGAGCAATTTTACTTGACTTTTATTTTTTAATCTTTGGGTAACATACTAAAGTTCTTAAAAATTAAAAATAAATAAATTATTACTGGTACGTAATCACCAATGACATTAAGACTCCCGCGACGCTCTGAAATTTCCATACAAACGCGCTACTCAAATTTCTTGAAAACCATTTGTCAGATTTTTGATGAAATTTAGCATGTACAATTAAATGAACTATATCTCCGCCCCTATGTTCTTGGTTTTTTAAAAAACGTCTTCAAGAGAAAATAGAGCTATGAAAAATATCCGCATTTTTAAGGGGTCACTTTTGACTGATTTATTCAATAGCAAAATCAAAAATCCCTTTACATAGGAAGGTTGTCTACATTGTTAGCTTTTAAATGAATCCATAATTCAAGGGAAATTTTTAGTTATTTAAGAATGATTATAGAAGTGCAAAAGTCATTAAAAAAATGCACTTTGTCACTCTGTAGGTAACTTTAAAGGCTCGTCAGTATCTTTAATTGCTCTCTTCGCTCGTCATCTTCTTCTAAACGAAATGGCTATGGAAAACTTTAAGCCCATGCGAAGTTAGTCTAAAGTGGTCGCCGGACTCTTAAGGTTCTCCAAAACTGATGAGGATAAAAATTATAATCAACGCTTCTTGAAAAACTAATCTACACATTGTTGACATGAACGTATGCTAACTAGCCTAACTAATATTATGAATGCGAAAGTAAGTTTGTTCGTTTGTTTTTCTGCTTATTTGTTTTTTTTTGCACTGCTTTCACGTCTCAACTACTCAACCGATCAATTTGCATACAAGTTGTCAGGATTACAGGAAAAAAAGACATAGAATACTTTTTATCCCTTAAAGTTAACTATTAATATGGGGCTGCTGGTGAAGCCGCGGGGCGCAACTAGTTGTCAATAAGTTAATGTCAACAATGGACGGTTAAATAAATAATCGCCATGTTAAATATTGTTGAACATGGTATGAGCTTAAAAGAGCTGCGCGCGCGTTGATGTCTTTTATTTACTCGTAGAAGCGTCGACGTTGATCTTTCCTATAGCGTGGAATCACAAAATTAGCTCACAAAACATCTTTTCGCATACCAAAAACTAAACGTAATAATATAATGAGACAATTCCTGTTGTATTGGGGTTAGGGAGATTTATCAATGTCCTTTACTTAATACTTTCTTTCGGAACTGAGTTTGATGGCCATGGCTGTTAAAATATTCAATGTCTACGTTTAACATAGATAAATCACTTATTTTTTTATTTTGCTTGATAGGTTTTAATCATGTTTCTTTTAGGTAAATACACTTTAATCAGAAAATTATCATATTCGTTCAAGGTAAAGACATCGTGCCGGCTTTTTCAAATACAAAAATGTCATCATGAATTATTTTTAAAAAGGAATTTTATTACGTATACTTTGGCATTTAGCTACATATACTCACCACAAATCACGATAAAAATGGTCCCGTACACACTTTCAGTATTGTTCACACACACAAGCAAATCACAAGCACAAACACAGCGTGGCGCGTGCGCGCGTCGCGACGGTTCTGGCGCGACTGGAGGCATGGAGTGGCTGGACTGGCTGGCTGGGGCCAGTGCCGCGATGCTGGCAGGAGAGTGCTGGGACTAGTGCGGGTTCAAGTGCACTTACGGTGCGCTTCTGGAAGGTCTCGGTCTTGGTAGACGTTGTTTATCTAAATAAAATCTATCCGGCGTCTTTCCAGCTGTATTCCACACGTTGCTTTTCACAACCGATTCTCGTGAAATTTTGTGGCAGGTACAATTTTTTGTGATATAAGTTAGTTTTTTAATTTTTTTTTCATGATGGTGAAGATTTTATCTTTTTACGTTTCTCGAGATCACAGAGCCACTAGTATCTTTAATATGAAGTTCGTAAGCGTCTGTATATTTGATTAATAACCACCTTATTGTTTACACAAGAAATAACTAAACAAGTTTTAAACATATTCCTCCTTTTAGATTTATGTCCGATGTCCGATGGCAGCCTAGTTGGGAAAAGGCCCGCCTCTCAAGCCATAGGGAACGGGTTCGAACCCATCCGACGGCACGCACTAATTTGTTCATTGTGTGAACATAATTATGTGCGTATTGTATGTCATCTGCTACATGACTGGAGCCCGGTGTATGGCGACAGGCTCACCCCTGTCACATTGGGAAGACAATATCATCCGGCAAAGTGTGGGTGTTGTATTACACTTCTGCCAGCCCTCTCGAGGGATAGGCGTGACGATATGTAAATTTATGCTTAAAACTACTGTTACTACTGACAGTTTTATAGCTCACAGCAACCTCTTTCAGAATTTTTAGCTTCTTCCGATGAAACGAAGGTTGTGTGCGCAAAACGCACGCACAGGAGAATATTTAGGTGTAATGAAAAGTACGCATACCGCTTATTATGTTTAAATTAATATTGAGTTCATTGGCCATTTTAAATTAAGTTAATTTTGTTGTAGAGTAAACCAACGTCTCCTTATTCAATTTCTTTTGTATACACATACTCGTAGTTGAGTTACAACGTATATTAGCTAGTAAACACATAGTTGAGTTATGACGTAGAAAAGCATTTAGAACTTTTGTTTTTTATAGTTTGTAATTTGTGTTGTGTATTTTATTAAATAAAATAAAACGTCTCAACGGATTCGGATAAGATTTGGTAAGAAAGTAGCTTATATCTTAGATTAATACATGCTGATTGGCCAAAAAATGTAAAAGTCTGTTTGAATACCTAACTGGTAAAACCACGGGCAGCAGCTATTTGTACACAACGTTTATACGTATTTATATTATATTTATTACTAATTATAACGACGACAACACACAATAGTAATATTTATTGTTCTTCATTCCATAAAATAAAACAATAATTTGTTGTTATTTTAAATGTTCACTAGCGCCATCTATTGAAAATATTGTGCGTTACTAAGGCACTAGCTAGAGGCATAAAATACAACGGAAGGTATACCGTGGGCACCGTGGGTAACGTACACTAGCAAATATCAGACGAGTTGGTTACGTAGTGCGTGCTGTTTCCAATAGAGGGCGTTAATACTTAAATATAGAAATTACTAAAAAAAAGTAAAGTTTCTTTATATACCTACGTACAATACAATACAAAAACTCTTTATTGGCACCAAATACAAATAAATCTAAACTAAACACTCAATATAAAGGCGCAATGGGCCGTCTTATCGCTTAAGAGCGATCTCTTCCAGACAACCTTTGGACGTAGTACATATTCTGTACTAACATTTTTAAGAGAAATAATAGTTGTCAGGGTTAATTTTCAAACAGATTATTTTATGCAATCTAATCTTAAGACAATGCATCTATCTTTTAGCATGCAATCTAGACTTTTAGCTCAGTTGGTCGAAGAAATCGTTGAAATTCTTTAATAGAACATTTTTTAATAATATATCTACTAAATAGGTTGTAAAAACCAAAACAATATAAATTCACTAAATCCATTAGGAACTCGTGGGCCAGGTGAAGCGCTTCGATAACTTACTTTATACGACTTAATACCCAATAGAATAGATATTACTTCAAACTTATAAGTAATGCAAAGAAATCAAGAAATTGATCTGTTCAAAATCTTAATGACATGTAGTTTTTGACATATTGCTGACGTGTCATTAGTAAGCAGAGCATTCTTGTAAGCATAATTTATACCAATGTGTTAACAGAAAATGTTTGCAAGCAAGTTGTCTGTAAAGTAAGAAGCCGTTGCCCTCTTCACTCCACTACACACGAGAGTGAAGTGAAGGAATTTAATTGTTTTCCCGATTCTTACAGACTGGCCAACTTATTGAGGAGTTGCACAAGGGAGCCACTGTTGTGTTTTCTGAACAAAACCAAATAGCAGGTTTAAAAAGTTTAGTGTCTTAATTTGTCCAAGTTAATAGATAAGTTTGTAACTCATGCTTAGGTTGAAGACAGGTTAGCATGTTGGCAATGACAGCGGTATTGAATTGGGGATGTGGAAATCGAGGAATGTGTTTAATGAATCGCGTAGGTATTATTGGTTGGTTGGTTTCTGTACTTAAATGATAAAAAAGATTCCCTTGACAAGAATTCGATGTCTGTTTTAAATAACTCTTTTTTTTAGAAGGGCCTTTTGCATGCCAACTTCAAGCCTTGGACACTAACTAAGGCCCGCATGCTAAAACGCGATCAGTAATGAACCTCGATTTAAAACTGATTTTACCATACATAAAAACAGCTTAAAATCGAGATTCATGACTGAGTATCGTTTTAGCATGCAGACCTTAATGTCATTATTCAATTGGATATCGAAGACACACTTATGAACGTCAAAGTCATAAGACTCAACCACCTTGTTCAGAAAGAGCCACTACTCAAAAGGCCAAGCAAGAAACTGAGAGGCATATTTTATTCAAAAATTTGTTTCACAAATTTTGGCTTAGAACTATATATATGTAACGTCATAATTATGCATTAGACAACTACTAGTGGCTACTTGATGGAAGTGGAAGGTTCCAACCATCTTTATCTAAATAAAAATAAATAAATAAATATTCGGGACACTTGAACACACGGTCGTCTGATCCCAAACTAAGCAAAGCTTGTACTATGGCGGCCAGAGACTGATATATACGTATATACATAAATATATACTTTTAAATACATACTTAAATAGATATTAACACCCAGACATAGAACAAGCAAAAATATTCATCACATGAATGTTTGCCCTGGGTGAGAATCAATGTTAATAATTATTTGTGGTGAAATTATTATCTTATATCTTTAAATGAGCAATTCTTGTATATTTATAAATATAATTGGAATCTCGGAATCGGCTCCAACGATTTTCATACAATTTAGTATATAGGGGGTTTCGGGGGCGATATATCGATCTAGCTAGGAATCATTTTTAGAAAATGTCATTTTATTCGTGTTTTATCGATAATCAACTTAAACATAAACTTGGAAGAAAAATAACAAAAAGGAGGCGTTTGAGTAGTTTCAACTGAAAAATATGACTCTTCCTGACATCTATTGGCGAATAATAATACTATTTTTTGTGAGCAACTAATTGCTTTAACGACACAACAGCAGATGGCGTTGTTAAGTAACACGAAGTCAATGAGTGTTTGCTTTGAGGTTAGACTAAAATCAATTGTTTATTTTCCAAAAAACACAATATAAAAAAAATAAAATACCGAGCTAAGCTCGGTCATCCAGGTATTAACTTTAAAATATCCTCTTCTCATTAAAGTAGTTAAAGATTTTTCCACATCGTTGAGTGATCGATGAGTGAATAACAGATAAATTTGATCCCTTGGGATCAAAGAAATAAGTTTTTATCAGTTTGGGTTGTTTAGTAGACTATGGATAACTGCTAGTGAAGGTTGTAAGCTTTAGATTGCTTTTAGTTTTTGACTGAAACTTGTAAATTACAACTTTTTGAACAATTTCCAAGCACAAGGTTTTCTGTGTATTTGAATAATATGAGTAACTGTATCATGTCATGATATTATAAAATTGCTGAAGTGTGTTTGTTTGTCATTACTTTATTGCCAAACGGATAGACGAATGTAAATAAAATTTTGTGAACAGATAGCTTATACCCTGGATTGGTACAAAATACTCTCCTACTACTAGGTGCTGTACGTAGCTCAGGATTGTTAAAAATTATTTTGTCGTTTTCGATCGGGTTATAAATTTATAACAATAAAAAAAAACTACTTATTGTGTAACTATTTTAAGGCTATACAACATTTATTAGTAACGGGGTAAGTCTATTATTTATCTCTAAAAAAATAAAGGTTTCGGAAAAAATGGCGGGTGAATCTGTGGAGCACAGCCAGTATAAACTACACAGAAAACCAAACCAGTCCAGTTATTTTCTACTTTCTGTAGGTAACGAGGTACCCTCGTTTTGCATTTCAAAGGCCGTGGACCTCAGGGGGGCAATTCAGGTGAGCATAGCCGATGCTTAACTGAACCGTTGACGTTACGATACCCTTAAAAATCGACAGGGAAAGGCTCAGTGCCACTAATGTTTCACAAACGTGTCACAGGTAGTCCAGCTGGGACATTTGTGAGACAATAATGATCCGTTTTTTACGACATTGCAGCGCTAACGGGTTAGTTAAGCATCGCTTTTAGTTTATTTACTTAAGGACCAACAGAGAACACAACAATAATTATACTTTATATCCAAAACACAGACCAAACATTTTTATACCTACTAATATTATAAACGCGAAAGTTTGTAAGAATGGATGGATGGATGGATGGATGGATGTTTGTTACTCTTTCACGTTAGAACGGCTGAATAGATCTGGATGAAATTTGGCACAGAGGTAGACTATATCTTATACCTTTAAATGAGCAATTCTTGTATATATATATATATATAATTGGAATCTCGGAATCGGCTCCAACGATTTTCATACAAATTAGTATATAGGGGGTTTCGGGGGCGATAAATCGATCTAGCTAGGAATCATTTTTAGAAAATATCATTTTATTCGTGTTTTATCGATAATCAATCTCAACTGAAAAATATGACTCTTCCTGACATCTATTGGCGAATAATAATACTACTATTTTTTGTGAGCAACTAATTGCTTTAACGACACAACAGCAGATGGCGTTGTTAAGTAACACGAAGTCAATGAGTGTTTGCTTTGAGGTTAGACTAAAATCAATTGTTTATTATCCAAAAAACACAATTAAAAAATAAAAAAAATACCGAGCAAAGCTCGGCCATCCAGGTACTATAGTTTAGAATAGCACATGGGAGCATTTAACCGCGGGTGAAACCACGGGGCGCAGTGTTAATGTAGGCTAGTGAATAATAAATAAATAAGTTAGTAAACTGAAATGGCAGTGAGCAGGGCACATCGCTCGTAAAACCAACGACCGATGGGGCACAAAGATTCTCAAGTGGCTACCACGAACTGAAATACGCAGCGTTCGAAGGCCTCCCGCAAGGTGGATCGACGATCTGGTGAGGGCCCCGGGAAGCCGTTGGATGCGAGCAGCGCCGGACTGGTCGTTGTGGAGATGATTGGAGATGATCCTTTGTCCAGCAGTACACGTCGTACGGGCTGACGTGATGATGATGAATAAATTTGTAATTGTAATGTAAGTAATGTAGTTTGTAATTGTAATGTAAATTTGTAAAAGAAAAATCTCTTGTTGGCTTTGTTCCCTAGACCACACTTCAACAGAAAAAATACTCCAAATTAACAAATAATGTATAACAGTCACGCGCACACGCACACACACACACACACAAACACACACACCCATTTTATATCTTATGTATCTTATCTATACTTATGTGCTTACTTTTAGTGTAAACTTTAAATAAGGTTTAGTTACTACTATAATGTCTACCTACAGCTTAGTTAAACTAAGTAGCCAAGATGGGAAAGGACTGAGTTCCACAGCACAGGACCTCCTAGTGTGAGACTCAGGGTTCACATTAAATTTAAGCTCTGTACCATTTTTGCTCAAATAAAGATATTATTATTATTATTATTAAATGAATTTTTGGCATTTTTGCACACACGGTCACACCACACCTGCCAAACACAAGATGGCCACAACATGCTTGGTAATATGGTTAGTTGAATTACCCCCTACTCTCTTTAGTGTGCCTGCAGATAAAATAAGCCTTCAAAGGTAAGTCTGGGTGATGCCGGCGTTACGTAATGTAAAAGCTTTGAGCTCGAGCTTTAAAATGGGATTAAAGAAATCCAGGCTCTTTTAAATCTATTTGATCAGCTTCCTCTTGAAGTTCTTCAGTTGAATTGAAAGCTTTGATTTGAACTGAATTTGGTTCCTGAAACCAACTGAACTAATTGAATAAGTATTTGGCAAAGAATCAGTATGGAGCAATAAAATTAATGTTTACACAACTTTCTAAATTTGACTTTGACAATATGAGACCTCAAACTAGAATTTTTGAAGGCGGATTTGGTCCTGAACGCGGAGTGGCTCCCAAACAAACATACTTTAGCTGACAGAAGTGAATTTAATACGCGTGTGTGTGTGTATGTAGGTATTATGATTTTTGGTAAGTTAGGGAACGTACCCATACTACGTGACCATTTCGTACAATTTTTAACCCTCTTCCCTCCCCCCTCGGTGAACATCTGTACTCTATACTACTCTATTCTAAGACCCCCCCCTCCTACTCTAGTTTTACGTAGTAATTCATAGTTTTAAATCGTTTTTTGCAAACAAAACTTTAAAAAATCGTATCCCCCCCCCCCCCCCTAAATGAGTCACGTAGTATGGGTACGTTCCCTTATAGTCAGGTTCAGTTTTACCTAAAGTAAATGTCCTTAGTGTCGGAGTCCTTTTGTATGACACTGAGTGATGCACTGAGTAACGCTTGCCTATAACAAATTATATTACCACGCACCCAGAATATAAAAATCCTATAGCGTACATCCACAGCGCTTGTCACCGTGAGATATTAGACATCTCTTAAATAGCATTTGAAAATCCTAAATAAATCATGAAATCACCTCTAGTGGAAATATTGATTTTCATCGTCCAGCAACAATTCTAGAACTTTCCTTGGTTACTCGTACTCGTAGCTACTAAACGCACTCTACAATATTAAAAGTCGGTATATACGCTTTTAGATTGCATGTTCCTGTCTCCGTAGTCTAGCCACTAAGTTCTAGTGGCTAGACGATGGACGTAATGGATTACTTCAATCAAGATTTGTTTTTATTCTAAGACAATCTTACTTACTTTCAGTTGAACAACACTTTTCCGATTATTCTAGTATTATGATCGTACTTTTTACTTCAGCATTCCGCAGTATGTGTTCTTAGGCGCTAAAATAAGTATGGTTTTTACAAACAAATAGAAATTGTAGTAGTTGTTTTTAATTTTCATCACATTCGTTACTTATTTTGAGTTGGACACAGTTTTCCCAACGGATTATGTAGTAGGTGAATTTCGTAACTCTATTACATTGGGGAATGCGTTCATAAGTATTCCCCAATGTATTCTTAAGCACCCATGTTTTTTTTGCAACAATTTTATTGTAATTGATTGTTGTTTGTAGTTTATAAACCGACGTTAACAACGATCGACGAGGAGGGGGTTACAAGAGTAGTTCAGTTTTGATAATTCTTTCTTTATTGGTATACCTTGAAATTAGTTTCATATGAATAAAAAAAATCTTACCCTAAGGGTGGGGAAATACAGGTGATTTACACTAACCGATTTTAATGCTAAATTTAGACTTGTCAGTCTGTTGTGTGCAGACCTCTCAGTCGATGTAGGTAGCTATTTTTAAAGTGATCAAAAATTAAGCATTTAGTAATTAGTAGATTATTATTTATATTAGCAAATAAAAATTTAAAAAAATATTTAAAAAAAAAACCGTCGAAATTCTGAAAAGCAAATATATAATTTATTTTACCTTTTTAACTAAGTTCTCAAACTGATGTAAGTTTAGCTAAGTAATTTTGAGTAGGTACAAAACAAGCAAAAAACTAATTACGTAAAGCGTGATGCGAGGCGTAAGTATACCTAAGTTAGGCGCCGACTCAAAAAATACTTAGATAAACTTACTTAGTAAGAACTTAGTTATTATTTATATTAGGGTTAAATAAATAATTTTTTGCTTTTAATTTTTTTCGCCGGTTAAATTTTTTGTCAAAAAGTTTTTCCATTACGTATTTTTAGTGGAGCGAACATCAAAACAATCGAGATTGAAAATGTTGTCGTTTTAAACGCGTTATTTACGTAATCTCGTCGTTCAGGCGTATTCTCTATTTTCTCTCGTCTTCCATCACCCCTATCCCTGATTGATGGAGGAACATGAGGCACGGATTGGGACTTGCTAAGTAAACATCTCCACTCGACGGCTCCACCGTATTTTTATTGTTTATGAATGACTTAATGCTGTTGGCCACTGAGGCCTCCACAGCATACCGGGTTTTAAGCAAACGCAGATGGTGAAGGGCCTTAATAATGCTTAAAGCTATTGGACGACTAGCTCAAAGGCACCTCTACGGTACGGCCTCGGCTTGGGTTGTCGCCGAGGGAGGGGAGTCGAATTGCCCTGGCAGCTCAGAAGGGATTTGCTCTAGGGCCCTAATTGGGACGGTTGAAGTTAAAGTTAAAGTTAGATTTTATCTATGAGAATCTATTGCCTTGTTCAGAAATGGTCGCTCCACCGTTAAGGCTCCTGCGAACACTTTACACTAGCTTCACTTTTGCTTGACATTGGTTTTCAATTGCTATTCCATCTAGAAGAGAACGACTAATGAAGAGAGCAAGACAAGGCACTGATGAGCGTATAAATTTTTACTAACTGACAAATTAAAATTTCAACAATTTTATCATGGCTTTGCCATATTGTTGGTATATACTTGCCTAATTATTCTTGAATTATTGAGAATTTTCGTTAAATTATGCATTAATTTAGTAGCTTATGATGTAGGTAATTTACTTAAAAAAGGGTTTTTTGTTTTATTTTGTTACTTACTTACTTACTTGATACTTTATTTTGATATCTTGTAACAGTTGGCACGAGCGGGATCACACGCGATGACCATTGTCATTCCGTTTGAAAAAAGGCCCTAATTTCAACCGTGATTTCAGTGACTGCGAACTTAGATTACATTTTATTAGATCAAAATTTATGATTCAATGAGTTTGGCATCTTTGTTTGTCAAACAGAATTGTCCGTGGAGACGCGCACTAACGTAACAAGGAGCTTGATTGGAATTTCTGACAGACAGTGGAATGAATCCGATCTGTTTGCTTCCGCTTAATAAAAGCGAAGCTAGCTTTGGTTAAACCAAGTTTGATTTTATTGGAGACTTGGAGGAAGTCAGAAGGATTTGAGGAAAGTTTTTTTCTTTGCAGTTGCGTCAATAATTACAATCCAATGTGTACAAAGTCAAAAGTCAAATCAAAATGTTTTTATTCAATTTGGGTATTAAAGATACACTTATGAACGTCTTGTACGCGTATTTATTTACCCTCTTACTAATTAATAAATATAAATATTCGGGACATTCGCACACACTGTCGACCCCAAACTAAGCAAAGCTTGTACTATGGCTGCCAGAGACTGATAGACATACATGTATATTTATTTTTAATACATACCTACATAAATACATTTTGACAACCAGACATAGAACAAACACAATTGTTCATCACATAAATGTTTGTCTTAGGTGGGAATTGAACCCACGTCACCAGGCTCCGAAGGCAGGTTCACTACCAACTGAGCCACCGAGGCAGTCATATAGTTATAACCGTTGTATCCTTGCCTTGAAATACAGGGTTTTGCTTGTTTCGATCAAGTTAAACATTTCAAAGAAAGATGAAGACTGTATAACTTTGCAGTTGTTAGTAGGTTAAGTTATATAATTATTTATCTTGTTGTTTTGTTATTTCTGGTGTGAAAAATAAAGAGTTTATCTAACTATTTGTTCCGTATACATAGACACTGTATTATTTTACTGTTCTGAGTATATACAAATCGTCAAGCTCCGAGGGGGGCTGGCAGAGGTGTAACACAACACCTACACTTCGCCGGAAGATATTCAGTCCCAAATGTGACAGGGGGCGAGCCTGTCGCCATACACCAGGCTTCAGTCATGTAGCAGATGACATACAATACGCACATAATAATTATGTTCACACAATGAGTACTGGTGCGTGCCGTCGGATGGGTTTGAACCCCGCTCCCTGTAGCTTGTGAAGCGGGCTATCTCCAACTAGGCTATCATCGCTTCGCATTGCTGTTCTGAGTAGGGGGGTAAATTTACCCTAAAGTCAAGAAACAAGACAAAAAATACTGATCCAAGGGAAAGGAGACCTACAATCAGTAGTGGGTCGATATAGCTAACAACGATGGTGATGAAAATAATAAAAATATTAAGGCATTCAAAAACCAAGTCGAAACTTAAAACTGTGATTCGATTAACTAAAGTTAAAGGTCAAAATATTTTGCGTTAGTTCGGGATCAAATTGAAAGTTTCAGCTTCAGCCACTCAAAATAAACACTTTGTCATCCCATCAAGTTTAAATCACCTCAAACAAAACTCGCTTGAACTAACTCAAAAAGGTAATTTAAAGTACTCGGGATCTGCTACTACCATCTGTACTAAGTTTGAACTTTTTACATTAATCATTGCGACAAAGATCAAAGGGTGTGGACAGAGAGTGGGAAGTCACGAGGACCGAAATATCTAAAACAAAACATGATTTGGATATCGGAATTTGTGTGCTTTCAGAAGTTTCAGATTAAATTAATAACAATGGCAAAATCACGATGACGAATCACTTTTTAGTGTTTTTTACGTTTAATATGACGTGACTGTTATATTTTCTTACCATAACTTTGAGTAAGTCGGGTGACTTACGTCGAGTGATAAGTTCAGTAAGTCACTCTTCTAGATCTGTGAGCTTGTGTCTGAGATGAGAAAGTCACCCAATGCTAATGCGGTTTTGAACTAAATATCTTTATGGTGCATACTTGTGTAGTGTGTTTAGTGTGCATACAAGTTTAGGCATCGTCTTCAAAAACACATTACTTCCTAATATATCTAAGTAATACTCGTACCACTCCTTGTTATCCACTCATTCGCAATCTAAAAGCGTTGCTCTTCTTAGTGGAGTACTGCCCAGGCTTGGTGATCTTTTGGTAATGTTTTCATCTCTTGATGTAATATGACGTCCGTTTACAACCACAGAAGAAACACTATTCCTACATACGACTCCGTATTTTAGGGAGAGAATTAAATATTATGGACATTATGCACACAGCAAAACTTGTACAATGGCTGCCAGAGACTGATATAAATACATACTCGTATATATATTTTTAAAAACATACTTAAATATATATTAACACCCAGACATAGAACAAACACAAATATTCATCACATGAATGTTTGTCATTTATAATAAGCAGCAAAGAATGTAGGATCGTTTTTACCGCTATTTTGACTGAAATACCGTAATTTTTCACTTATTCAGTCCTGCGAGTGTTTTGGAAGCCCAAAAACCACGAATAATGCCGCGACTTACCTGGAACGAGAAAAAGTTTTGTTTTACGTAAAACAATGGATTTTGTGGCAGAATAAATTTTGGTCGCGTTGGTGTGTGGCAATATTATATCGTTTGGCAAGCTCCCTAGAGTTACATTTTGGGAAACAGACACATTAGGGGTTTATAATTGGAGTAGGTTTCAAAATTATAAGCCTGAAATTTGACCCCTGAGGCAAGGAAACGTTTTTGTCTGTCTGATAAAGGCTCGATAAGATTGCAATTTCACACCATTGATAGCGGAGGATTCTCATTAAGGAAGGTTAGACAAGGGAATTGCAATGCTTACAGCGTTCGATTAGATGTTATTAGATCTCACTAAATTGGCCCGTTAGGTTTACCAGATTGTCATTAAAGAAGTAACCTACGTACTAAGGTTCTGTGCGCTAGAATCTCTTTCGTTTTTATCAACACGCTTTTTTTAGTTTCACTTGTAACTAGCTAACTAACAAGGTAAAATCTTTGAAGTCAATTTTAACCTACTCTTAATAGTCGCATCCAAATGAAACTTTACATGGATAATAATGTAGTTCGGATGGCAAATATATAAATTGGTATTTTGGAGCTGATCTGATGATGAAGCCAGAAAGTGGATGGCGTGTTTTGAATTGTTTGAAACTACATTATTATTAATCTTGTCTCTTGCCCCTCAGGGAAAAGGTTTGGGGGAATCAATGGAATAGGCCGCATCTAAGACCAGTGTGAAACCCAACTTTTAACCGACTTCCAAAAAAGAGTTGTAGCAGAATATGTATTTTTTTTGTTTTGTTTTGCATGTATGCTACGTGATTTCTTCGAAAATTGTGAATCGATTTTAGTGATTTTTTTTTGCTTTGAGGTGGTTCCACATAAATTTTAAAAATTAGTTAGGTACATGCATGGCGGGAAGTCGCTTTTTTAAGCTTTGCTTTTTATGTTATTCTAATAAACCATCAATTTATATTATCTCATAATCTCAAGAAGTTCTTGGGTCAAAGAAGACAAAGAGCCTGGCTCATTGGTAGTATTACCTGACACAATCATGCGCGCAGTCCCGCAGCCGGCAGTAGCTGCAGCTGCAAGTAGAGTAGCAGGAGCCAGGGTTTGAGTCGTCCAGGCTCACCAGGTCGAACTGCCGCGCCAGGGTCTCTCCTGAAGACGGGACGGTATGTGAGCCGCGCCATCTGAAATGCAGTTTGGAAAGATTAAGTTACATCATGTAGCTTTACGTTGAAAATTTGTTATCAAAAAATTAAAAAAACTACCGACACAGAATTTCATCAACGCCGATTTGTATCAAACATAGCCAAGAACACTCCCGACTAGTTCACCTTTCAAACGAAAAAAATCAAACACACACACACACACACACACACACACACACACACACACACACACACACACACACACGCACAGAGAGAGAGAGAGAGACGTCAAGCTTATAAAATCCCGTCGTTTGTGCGTGGGGTTAAAAATGAAAATAAGCTTCTAAAAGCTTGTTGCCTGGAAAAGATCGCTCTCCTAAGAGCTCGCAATAAGATCATTAGTTGTTAAAATAGTTTTAGGCGTTAATATCTTTTTGTTTCGTAAACTTTGGTATGAACATATACGAGTTCAAATATCACATCTTAGTAACTCCGTAAAAGTCACTCCGTTTCACCCGTTATCCTACAGTAACCATTATTTTTTCGTAATAAAAAGTAGCCATGTACCTACTCAGGGTACTTCAGGGTATAGTTACCACCACATCAAATTTAATTCAAATCCGTTCATTCCTCTCAGCCGTTTTTGTGTGATTGAGTAACAAACATAAAATCCTTTAACGGGTTGTTGCTTACTCATCCTTCATAAAGTCATCCACTCTAGAAAAATCTTGAAAATGAAATGAAAATGAAAAATGTTTCATTGCAATTATAGTTCACAAAAACAGGTTGGGGCCTTCCGGTAAGTATTAGACACCTGTGTTAGAAGACCCCGCTCTTCCATATTTATATTCCATAGCAATTTATGGTAACTAGGTGTTAACAGGTATTTTCAACTATAATTTAAGCTGTTTCTAAATTTAAGTAGGTGTGTATTTGTGTGGAATCTTGATCTTAACTCAACCCATTTCTTACATCTCTGATACACTCATATTGAATTAGTACGATGTTATACTAGTAGGATATTACTAGGATATCAACTAACCTAGCACTTTTCGAGTCCACATGTTCCACCACGACGTTCCAGGTCCTGTGTATCAGGTACAGAAGGAACAGCACCCTGGAGGACTCCGCTTGAGAAGGAGGCTCCCGCCTCTTCCATTTGTTGGAGGTGCTCAGTCCGCTACCCATGGTGTCTTACACTCGGGACGGTGTCATGTTAGCTGACGTAGCTTGGTTGATGAAACCTGAAATTTGGAAAAGATTTTTTTTTAGAACGAACCGGCAAAGTATGTGAAGCTGATCAGGATCAGTGGGCTTATTGCCTAGCTGGTAATCAAAATCGGTTTCATTTTGACACGTCAAACTTTTTTTGTGGATGACAAATGCTGTTGGTTTCTAAGGCGCTCTGGCCAGACAGAAAAGACACAAGACGAGGATGAGACACGGACTTAGCTAAGACGTGGATGAGACACTTCATACAAAACGATAAGCATCGCGTTCGCCGACGCCTCTACATACGTCGTCTCTGTATGTGGTGCGTCGCGTCTGTTCTATACATATGTACATTTTGTATAAAAGTGCATTGAAAGGACGCTGCGTCCTACAGGTCGCATTCCTCAACCCATTCTCGTGAAATTTTGTGAGCAGGTTCGATAATCGCACTGAATCTTTTTTGCCGTGTCAGTTTTTGGTTATTTTTCAAAATTGCGGTTTTTTTTTTTAAAAGTAAATCATATCTCCTCCATTTTGAAAAAAAAATCCAAAACCTGTTTCGACAAAAGAGTTTTTTATGATTACCAAACCTAATTTCAAACTTATAAAATTTCAAGGGAATCGGTTAAGAAATGCGACCTGTAGACGGAGACAAAGATACAGACAGAGATCCAGACAGAATTTGGACAAACAAAAGAATTTTCGTCGAAGCTGAAGGCTGGACGCTTCGCTCACTGACGCTCGCTCGGCCGATAAGGGGTATAATTTTTATTTATATTTTGTGCATGCGTTGAGTAGATATTATATAAATAATCAGATGCCCATAAATATACTGATTGATCTCTTTCTCTTCAATAAATACCTCATTTCCATGTTTATGAGGACAGTTTATTGATTACTAAGTTAGATAAGTGAGTGCGTATTTTTCATTTTGACATGATTATTTCTCATAATAATGATTAACTGTAAAATGATTACTATTTATAGTGTATCATAATTATAAAATTTAATTATAAGCCTAATGTTAATAGAAAGTCTTAAGTTATGGCCTTAGGTTGGCTAGAAAACCAGTTAGAAAGTCTAAAACGCGGAAAGTGGATTCCTAATGACTAATAGGTACCTAACCAATGGTGGCGAGAAAGGTTTATGTGATACAATGTACCTTTAATGTGTTAACTGCAAAGAGTAAAGAAAGTACCTAAACAAGCAATTTCGGATAGGCCGAGTGATTAACTCGAATGCCAAAGTATCTATAGGCCTCAATAGCTTGACGAATCAAATCATATCAAATGTCTTTATTTTACAATCTGTGGGGCGACTGGTCAGTGAATAGCGGTCAGCGTAAGCTAAAGCCGCTTTTTGGAAAAACCAAAGCCGATTTTTCGAAATTCCAAAAATCGACTTTAGCTTACGCATCTCCCAACATAAGGTACATAAGGTTATTTAAAAAGCTTGACTTACGGATGCAGCATAGAGTTGCTTTTGCATGTCGTTTCTTATGCACACCTGCGGTGCGTAAGATACCATGCGGGTTAAATAGCTAACGAAGATATTATTACACGTATGAACGTTTTTTTTTTTTTAACTTCAACATGCCTGATGATAAGCAGTGATGCGGCCTACGATGGAGCACGCTTGCCTAGAAGAAACCGATTCACTCGACTTGAAGACACCCAGATTATAAGTGTCAGGGAACACACACTCTGACAGAGTATTCCACACTCTTATCTAGCGGTCCGTAGCGTTGAGGGTCGAAGTCAAAGAAACGCCTAAAAGCTCCAGGCTGTTTTTACGTCAAAGTATTAAAAGAACTCTGCCACCATGTAAAAACACCTGACATCGGAGTTTCACCATAAAGGTTCCTTTTTACCATTTTGGTACGGAACCCTAGAAACTAATAAATATGTAGGTACGTAGCATTTTATTCGTATTACGGTTGCTCATTTCTGGGATAGACAGTCTAATTAATAAGTATCATTTTACTCGTATTATATACGCTTGCTCATTTCTGAGGTAGATAGTTTGACTGCCTTGGTGGCTTAGTTGGTAGTGAATCTGCCTTCTGAGCTTGGGGGCGTGGGTTCGATTCCCACCTAGGGCAAGCATTTATGTGATGAACATTTGTGTTTGTTCTATGTCTGGGTGGTAATATCTATTTAAGTATGTATTTAAAAATATCTAAGTATGTATATCAGTATCTGGCGGCCATAGTACAAGCTTTGCTTAATTTGGGGTCAGACGACCGTGTGTGGAAGTGTAAAAAAAAAAGTTGTAACCGGCTAAAGGCTACCATACATGAACGATAAGTGTTACGTTCAGTTTCGCCTGACCGGACATAAATCCGTACCGTGTATGGATAAATCTTCATACCTACATACATACTTCATACATAGATAAATCTTGCTACCAAGAGATATAAGTTAACACAATAACAGTTAACGCTTGAGTTAGCACCATATTAAATCGACATTTATAACATTTTCTTGGTTTTTAAACCTGCGATTAAGAATTTAACTCTATATTTTCTGCAAGTGGGCCTAACATGGTGTTCTCATCTCACAAATTTATATCGTACTACCGTATCGTATACATCGGCGGAGCGCGATGTGTGCTCAAAATGTTTTTAGTCAATATTTAATTTAAACTAGAACAATTGCATCCTCCAGTCGACACTGGATGCGCACCTCGCGAATATAACAGGGTTTTTGTAACACCCTGTATATGCATGTAACATTAGGTACTCGTGGGTAATTTTTCCTGTCTTTTATCAGGTAAAACCTCCAGAAGTAAGCAAATTTACGCTCGGCCAAATGTAAAAAGATCTGCGGAGTAGGTGGAAACCTCAGAAACGCCAGCTCACGTTTTAAACTAAGTAATGAATGGAGCACTGAAGGCTATTCATTGCCATGGCAGTAAGGATCGGTATTTGGAGACTCAATGAACTATTTCATTTTATTCTATTTAACGGTAATAACATATCGTCACGCCTTTCCCCTGAAGAGGCAGGCAGAGGTGTAATACAACACCCTCACTTCACCGGACGACATTCAGTCCCAAATGTGAAAGGGGGCGAGCCTGTCGCCATACACCAGGCTCCAGTCATTTAACAGGTGACATACAATACGCTGTAAAATTATGTTCACATACACACAATTAAAAAAATTGGGCGAGTGGCTGGGATCGAACTCATTCCCTCTGGTTTAAGAGGCGAGCTTTATCCAACTAGGCTATCATAGCTTAAAACTGTTATCAAGAATAAATTATAACAAAGTTTTACATATAAATCTCCCCACTAGGTCAGGGATGTCATAAAACATACACAAAGACAGACAACTCACACCCAGACCAGCACAGATATTTAAATTTATCATTCAAAAAAAACATCTGCCCGGCTGGGAATCGAACCCGGGATCTGCTTGTACAGGGCCTCCACCTTGGCCCGAGCCATATTATCTTGGTCACTTTCATCATCTTTTACCCGACTGCGCAAGAAGGAGGGTTATGTTTTTCTAGAGTATGTATGTATGTGGTATGAGGTTTCTTTGGCACGCCCTATATACAGCCTAAACAGCTTGTGTTTTGACATGTGAGGTATCATTTGATAGTGAAAGTGACATAGGGTACAACATTTTAATTATAATTATCAGAAGCGTTGGACTACACTTTGCAGTCGGGTTTTTTGTTTAGCTTTTAATGTTGCTTGTTAGAATAATCATGAGAGCCTCAGTTCAGTTCTGACTTACTATCGACATACTTCAATTGAAGAGACTTGAAGTACATATGTAGCAATTGGGTTGAGACTGCCTTTCTACTGAAAAGTACGATGCGAGTAATTAAAAAAAAAAAAAAAACTTTTAGAAATCTAAAGTAATCTTACTGTTTTTCCGACCATTCAATGTTTTGGCAAAGGCTCATGGTCAGGCTTCGACTAATGTAAGGTAGAGTGTACTAAGATAGATAGAAGTAGCAACACACTTGAAATAAAGATTTATTTTATCCAAGAAACCTGCAACGTTGAAACATCCAAAATATATTGTGTACTACATAATTTAATGCAACCCCGTAGAAAATAAGGTTTGTTTTAAATTCAGGATCATAGCCAAAAATAAACGTAATTTTTATGTTAATAACAAGCAAAAATATAAAAAAACCTAAAAAACAGGCTGCGATGTGTAGCCTGACATTTCGGAGTAGTTTTACATTAAAATATTGTACCCTATGTCACTCCCACTATCAAGACGATTCAAATGACACCTCACATGTCCAAATACATCAAGCTGTTTAGGCTGTACGGCGTGACAACTAAACCTCATACATACATACCTGCACACATACACTCGTAAAACATAACACCCCTTCTTGCGCAGCCGTGTAAGAAAGGAATCACACTTTTTCAACTAAGTAATCCTACTAATATTATAAACGCGAAAGTTTGTAAGAATGGATGTATGGATGTTTGTTACTCTTTCACGCCAGAACGGCTGAACAGATCTGGATGAAATTTGGCACAGAGATAGATTATAGTCTAGAATAGCACATAGGATACTTTTTAACCGCGGGTGAAACCGCGGGGCGCAGCTAGTAATATTATAAAAACCAAAACATCGTCTCGGCGCGAGTTCTACGCCCGCCAGTTAACGGACAATACCGTTTCATTTATAAATAAGCGATAAAAATATAAACAACGTGGATATTGGTAAGTGGGTGCAGTTCCGCCATTTTGTGACTAGACTATACATTATTTTTTTTTTACTAGAAACTCACTTCCGTTAAAAACTAACGGTAATATTAAAATACAGAAAACTTGGTAGCGTTTTAAATAAATTCGAGCACATATATACTATCACATATTCAATGCCACAGCGAAAATTTTCTTCAAAACAAAAGTGTAGTATTTGCACTGGAATTTGATGAGAAGGCCAACTCGTCGTTTTCAATTGACGATAAAAACAAATGTCCTACCGTTGACGGTATTAATTAGTCACGGTTTTTATGTTTAAAAGAATTTTCAGCTTTCTAATACTCTTGATAATAACTCCCACGATCTTTTTCTATTTACTTTATTTTAATTTGAAGCATTTTGTTGTTCAAATCACGTTTTTTTCTCACGAAAGTTATGGTTCGAAAAGTTGGTTTAATTAGATAACTTTCTTTTGTGACAAACGATGACCGGTAAATTAGTTCCAAATCTTGATAAAATAAATCAAAAGTTGAGTTTGACTTGTTTTATTAGTAACCATGTTAACCATAGCATTGGGATGTTGAAGGCTGCCATAATACACCAATACACAATCCTACTAATATTAAAACGCGAAAGTTTGTAAGAATTGATGGATGGATGGATAGATGGATGTTTGTTACTCTTTCCTGCCAGAACGGCTGAACAGATCTGGATAAAATTAGGCACAGACATAGATTATAGTCGAGAAATGCACAAGATGCTTTTTAATCGCGGATGAAACCGCGGGGCGCAGCTAGTAATATATATTTTTTTATAACACACATGACAGAAATTAATAAAATAGCACAAAAATTTAGTAATCATAAAAACAAATCCATATTAATTTCCAATATGGAGTGTGTACGTACTTATAAAACATAAGTATTTAAAGTACTTAATTTTTCTGAAATTGTAAGCGTTAAATCTTGTATCAATTTGTTATTGCACATGAAAATACCACAAGGATAATTCATAATCAAAAGCATATAAAATCGTAAATAAGTCTACCGCCACAATAACACATGGAAAACCTTGCTCACTTATGCAAAACACAGCTACGCATTTCTCTTCTCCAAGAATCGGTAAAAGTATTGTTAAATGGCATGTTTATAAGCATAGAAAACAAGCATAACTACGGCTACTCCATCATTAGTCATTACTGAGCTAGACCGGCCGTGCTGGTGTTTTGCATTTCCATCCAACATGGCGTGACTGAGGAGTCTACCTTAAATTCTTGGAGCTATTAAAAGACTTAACCACCACAGAAGGAGAGTTCTCATAATAAAGAGGATTTTCCTGAAATAAAGTGGGCTAGCTTTAGTCCTAAAAATAAATAATGGTTATCGTTAAATCTCTTGGCTTCTTAATAGGAACCTGACTACATTAACAAAGTAATGAATGAATGATGAATGAACGCACTAAGAGCTTTATCACCTTGCGATTGGCGAGCGATTTTGAAGATTGTGTGACGATAACGTCACAGGTGCGAAGATTAATATGTAGTTAATACGTCGTAGCATTTTATAAACTCGCGGCTTTATCACCGCTCGCTCTTTGCGTGCTCGCGGCGATCACGCCGCTCAATCGCTTCGCTTTGAAATCGCTGGCAAATCGCATGCGTGGTAGCTTTAATTAATGTAACCTGACAGGAATCGAGACGAATTAGCAACTGTGACGAGAGCATCGTATAACTACAAAACTCACTGCGTTGGGGATGCCATGAAGCTAAGAGTCCATGCAGAATATCATAGACAATCTTTTTTTGCAAGATTTAAAAGTTCTTTGTTTATAAGAAATTAATAAGAAAGAATAAGAAAGTATTTTAATTTTTAGGTTTACTGTTTTAGGAATTCTACAAACCGTTATTCGTTTATAGTTATTAGTCTATAGTCTAGATTATAGTATAATTCTGTTGGTGAACTAAAAAAAAAAAAAGAAAGCCTACGAAGCCTACTTGGAAGACCCCGAATATACCATTGTGTTATGTAAGTTGTATTATATTACTTACATAAATTACAATGGAATTACTATAAATAAATATTTGCAATCATATATTATGACTTAGCATTAAAAATAAAATAACTACGGAAACATAAAATACATTCAATCAAAAAACGGAAAAATGATATCAAATTAAAAATACAGCCATGAAACCGCGATCGTGATTATTATTTTTACCTCGGTTTACTTCCACATATTGTTTCTGTTTTAATTAGTTACGATGTCGTTTCCTTTTGGGAAAAAAAATTGTCAGTGTCGTTTTATAAATTAGTGAATTATGCATTACCAGAATCAAATAACTTCATTATCAACTGGGTGCTCGCCTCGAATTTGACGATCCTTTTAGCCTAATCTGGTCGGAGTTCGACTGCCTTATAAGCAGGAGGTCCCGGGTTCCATTCCCGGCCGGACAAACGTTTTTATTTTATTTTTTACAAGCTGCGCCCCGCGATTTCACCCGCAGTTAAAAAGTATCCTTTAAGCTATTCTAGACTATAATCTATCTCTGTGCCAAATTTCATTCAAATCTGTTCAGCCGTTCTGGCGTGAAAGAGTAACAAACATCCATCCATCCATACATACAAACTTTCGCGTTTATAATATTAGTAGGATGCTATTCTAGACTATATAATCTATCTCTGTGCCAAATTTCATTCAAATCTGTTCAGCCGTTCTGGCGTGAAAGAGTAACAAACATCCATCCATCCATCCATCCATCCATACATACAAACTTTCGCGTTTATAATATTAGTAGGATTTAAAAAAGACGGCTCGGTCTCGCTCCTCCGCCGGACAGATGTATGAATGATATCTGTTCTGGGTCTGGATGGTAGTTTTCCATGTTTTTGTAATATATGTTCTATGGCATCCCCGACACAGGTAGAGTAAGTACGAGTAGACTAGATTGTATGATTTTATTTAGGTCGATCTATAACAGAAAATATACATAACATTTTCGTCACGCCTTTCTCTCAAAGGGGCTCAAAGTAGAGGTGTAATACAACACCTACACTACGCCCGAAGATTCAAACCCAAATGTGACAGCGGGCGAGCCTGTCGCCATACACCGGGCTCCAGGCATGTAGCAGATGACATACAAAACGCACATATGTTCACACAATGAGCAAATTGGTGCATGCCGTCGGCTGGGTTCAAATCCATTCCTTCTGGCTTGCGAGAAGCGGGCCTTCTCCAACTTGGCTATCATCGCTTATTACAGAAAATATACGATCCTACTTAATTATCTGAACCTACTCGTACCTACCCCCCCTTACTAATAAACGACGTATAGCCTATAATACTTATTCCCCCTAGCAATAAACGTTGTATAACCTCAGAATAGTAACACAGTCTTTTGTCTTTTCCGATCAAGTTAAAATTTAAACGAAAGAATGAAACAAAACACTGTATACTGTATTCCGAAAATAAACAACGTTTATGCAAAGAAGGATTTTGTTTTGCCTTTTTCTGACTAAGTTTACAACGTTTATTCGAATTTTTTAATCGGTTTATTGCTGACGGAGAGCCGTGCGGTGACATACATAAAAACAACTGAATTGAAAACCTCCTCATTATTTGAATTCGGTTAATAAGCATTTAGATCACCACAGACCGACGGAAGTCTAGATGATCCAACTTCTCAAGCCCACAGCGCTTGCGTATGTATTGCCAGAGAGTTAAAATAAATTACACCACAAGCGCTCAATATTGCATAGTTTTTGCTTCTGCAAATGGCACTTGGAAAGTATTTCTCCGGTTTTGTTGTCATTAAAGCGAATGAGAAGAGTAATGGAGATCGGAATCGATGCAAAGTATATCTTTTATTGTATCACTGAGTAATAAATTAATCAGAGAAATAGTTTTGCAGAGTACAAGGTTTTCGTTAAAAAATATTAAACCGCAGCGTTCTGAGCTTGCGTGGATTCGATTCCCACCTGGAGACAGGCTTTCCACAAGTTTTGTTCGTTACGAAAACTTTTTTCGTTTTTCGTTTGGCTCCATACATTTCAATAAAGCGCACCTGGCGGAAACGTTAAAAATATAGGCTAAATGTATGGATCTAAAGGAAAACGAAAAAGTTTTCGTAACGAACAAAACTCGCGGTAATCCGTAGGTTTAACCTACGGATTACCGGATTACCGGATTACCTTTTTCACATAATATGTGATGTGTGTTTTTTCTGTCTGGGTTTTTATGGACACCAATATTGTGTTTTTTCTATATTACTAGGGCTAGATGGTATATTTTTTAAATACATTCATCGATAGCTATTTATGTATGTATTTTAAAACATTTTTATTATTATTATCTATATCTATTAGCGGGAAGAATCGATTTACTAGCTGCAAAAAATTTAAAAGTTATTTTTTAAGTTCAACCTGGTTTGTAGATCCAATTTATTTTCTACTTTGGTTCTATCTCGATATCCACATCAAAAACCCTATTAAAAGTAACTAAAATTATGGTTTTAGTCATCTTTCTAAAACCTCTATCATACTGATTGCCACCAATCGAGTTCTTGAAGCGTTGTGAAGCGAGTAGTTTATTGAACAGTTTCCACATAATCGAGTTGAGAATAACATAAAAAGCAAAGCTTAAAAAACCGACTTACATGTATAAACAATTTTTAAACTTGTGTTATTTTAAAAACTGCTTAAACGATTTCGATAAAATTTTAATGTTCCACCAGCCCAACATCTCTAAATTATGATCTACTAACCAAAAAAAGAATCATTAAAATCAATTCACAGTTGACGGTAACATGCATACATACAAAAAAATACAGTCGAATTGAGAACCTCCTTCTTTTTGGAAGTCGGTTAAAAATAGAAATGAACGTAAACTACCGAGTTATTTCATGCATAGCAAAATTTGTACCACACATATTTTATAGATCGTAATCGATAACTTTTGTAAGCATCGTAAAGAAAATTAACAGTTATTATGTTAATCGAAACAAGCAATGCTCGTTCACGGTCGATCTGATCGATTATTTCTATACTCGCCACCGATCTGACAATAAATCAGTTCCATTCTATCTGTTGTGTTTCTTTTGATTTCTGAGCCAGTAGCGGAGCCAGGGGCGGGGGCGGGGTGGGGCAGGGGTTCAAGCTATTTAGCTGCCCCTCAGTTTCTTGCCTGTTCTTCTGAGGTAAAGCTCCCTTTTCGAACAAGACGGTAGAGTTATTGTTAAAATCTAAGTGTAACTTCAACCGTCCCAATTAGGGCCCCAGAGCAAGCCCCTTCAGGGCTGCCAGGGCAATTCAACGCCCCTCCCTCGGCAACAGCCCAAGCCGAGTCCGTACTGTAGAGGTAGAGGTGCCCTTGAACTAGTCGCCCATAGCTTTAAGCATTCCGAAGGCCTAGCGCCAACTGCTCTTGCCTAATGCACAGTACGCTGTGGAGGTCTCAGTGAAAAACAGCATTAGTTAATTAAAAAAAACTCTACAATTGTTGAAAAGTGTCGGTTTAAGAGTAGTCAATCAAGCCCCTCCAAATTATAACTTTACCTACCTTGATAAAGCTTACTCTCAGCTAATTCAAGCCCCACCCCCCTCAAAACTAAAATTCTGGATCCGCCACTGATCAGCGCACTCGGGGGGTTAGCAACGGGGTTAGGTAGTTCTGACGTTCGGCTCTGTCAGTTCAGAGATATGAACGAGCCAGTGATTTTACACAGATTTTGGAAAAAAAAAAATCCGAGAGCAGCATTTGTGTCTGAGTGTTAAGTCGTGTTTCGGATAGATTGATTGCTCAACGAATTTTGATTGATGTCGCGTATGTATTACTTATACCATTAGGTAAGTACATACCTTAAGGTCGAAAGTAAGCTGACACTTGGCTAGGTTTTAAATTTTCGATATTTAAAAAGTAATGTTTTTTAGCAGGAAATCGTGTTTACCTGCATCAAAAAATACAGATAAGTATCAACTTACTTTTCGACTTCCTCAGAATATAGGTACAAGTATAATGAAATTACTTACTTCCTACTCAAATGTTAATGAGTTGAATAATACCTTCTTTGTAGAAAGGTTCATAAACAGACACCAAGCCTAAGTGATAGTGATAGATGATAATGCACAATGCCTTAGAATAGATCATAGACCATTTAAAAAGTCATATCTTACGCAATTCCGCTCCCGCTTCCAACTTACTTCCTCACATTGTAGTTGGAAAGTTGGATATTCGCCACTATCGATGCGCGGGCGCATCCGTGCAAAACCTGGCAATTACGCGCTTGCCGATCGAATGGTTGTTCTGTAACCTACTTCTAGCTAGGGACGGAAGTCTTGATAGTAGAAACAGTGACTTTGCTATCAAATCGGTCATTAACCCGTGGAGCGGCACCATAGCGCGCTGTCAGCAATAATCGAATTTCCACAAAACGACCTTCGCTTATGCAATTCAGCGTTGCTTATCGCATGGTCGGAAAATGACCTTGAATATTAAAAATCAAAAAATATTGACCTTATGTATGTAGTATAGAGTTCCTTTTCGCATGTCGTTCCTTAAGCACACTTGCTGTGCGTAAGGCACACGGCGGGTCAAGCAGTGACTTATGTACCAAATAGGTCGCTAAGCGGTCAGTTTGCGACGAAATCGTTCGGACAAATGGTACGCGTCCACTAAGTTGGAATCGACGCGTACGCAGCGTACGGATTTGTTGCTTTGTATGAATTTGATCGGCAAAGGACAATAGGCAAATTGGTCCAAAAAATATATAAGTTTGCCCGCAGGGTTGGCATGTAGGGCATACAGTACATTATTTTATGCATTAAAAAAGTAAGACACCGGTAAAATTCAACCTACAGAAATTGATATATTTTATTTTTAAGAATAGTAAAATATAAATATATTATCAGAAATGTTAAGCAAAGCCTCCATGGTGACGTCGCGAATCACGATGACGTGATCTGCATGGTGGGTGCAGTGGGTGGGTGGGTTAATATTGTGTAAATAGCGTCAGTATAATCTTTTTAAATTTTCCTTTCACAAGGTTTACTAAATCATAGCATCAAAACAAAATATCTTCAAAACTGTGGGTTCGAATTCAGCGAGATTTATTATGCGAAAATCTATAAACCTTACCTACAACTTGGCTATAGTGTCTACCCTGCGGGCGTTTGGACCAACGTCCGTTTATTTATGGCCATTGTCGTTTGCTCCATAGATATCAATGCAAAGCAACAAATGTACTCTGCGTACGCTCCGATTTTGGTGCCGGTCGTTCGTTGCACGATCACTTGGCGACAAAATGCATTGCCGAGTCGGTCACTAAGCGGTCCCTTTGCGACGAACCACTTAGTGACTGACTCGGTCGCAAAGTCATCGTAGCCAATAGTAGATTTTATTTTATTTATTTATTTATCTAAGTTAGTAACATACATATGTATTAAAATACAACTCTGCCAAACTACGTAGCAGTTTGTAGGCAGAAATATACTCTCATTTCATAATTACATTATATTGTGGTTACAACGAAGTGTTTTGATGTTACATACGAATGAGTTTGTCAAAAACCAATAAATTAAAAATAATAATAACTTTAACATGATAAGAATGAAGTTGACTGCAAGAGTTACTATGTGTTGTAAAGCAGTTAGTTGACAATTTAATTTTTTATTACGTCATTCTTTCTAACAGTAGCTTCTTCAATGCAACCTTAAATCCACTTCTGGTCCTAAACCCATCCTGAAACTCCGCCGGCAGATCATTGCACAATCTTGGTACTATCCACCTTCTAGTACGCGCCCCTACTACTACTACGTACGTACGTACTACTAGTAGATACTTGCGCCCCTAGTAAGAAACGTTATCTAAGAGATAAAAGATAGGAACAGGATGTTACGAATGTTACAACACAGATGTGGTAACTTCTATGCAGCTGCTTGAAGATTACCCAGAAGGTTTTTTCATTTATTGAATGGATGATTCCTAATACATGATATCAGTTTTTTTCCTAATGTAAATATAGGGTGTTACAAAAGTCTTGTTATGTCCGCGAGTGCGCATCCAGTGTCGACTGGAGGATGCAATGATGCTAATTTACATTAAATATTGACTATTAAAATTTTAAGCACACATTGCACTCCGCCCTCCTAAAAGCGCGAACGCAGATACTATTCGCATCGTGCTGCTACTTTTTTAGAATAAAAGTCGCCTACATTTGATACAGATTTGTTAACATTTCCGTCAAATTTCCTTTTTTTCTTGCGTTCTTAAACCAACCCTAACTCTTGCTATTTTGAATGTGTATTTTTTTAAAATATTTTTGCATGAATACTTATAAGTGTGTGTACATGAATGACCTTAAATTATAAAACAGGGTTTTTGTAACATGCTGCATACTCATGGATATTTATTCGAGTAATTATTTAAAAGTATTATTTATTATTTAGTATTTATTTTATTTATTTTAGTAAGTACCATAGCATATAGCTAAGTTTCAATTTTCATTTCTTGTTAAATGTTGTATATGTATAATTTAAAATGCTTTTTTATTCTAGATAAGTACAAGATGACTTTTAAATATAGAGAAAACATTGCTGATTTAAGGCAGAATGTACCTCAATATTTAAATGTATCAATGAATCTCTGAATGTAATTCAAAAACACTTAGTCTGTCTCAGAATATCAAACGAGATGGTGGCCAAACGCAAGTATTTTATCATAAATACAAGTAACAAAAAAAAAAAAAAAAATAGAACCCGGCCGCAAAAAATTGTACCCTAAATTACTTCCACTATCCAGACGATTCAAATGACACCTCACATGCCGAAATCCATCAAGCTCTTTAGGCTGTAGGGCGTGGCAAAGAAACCTCATACATACATACATACATAAATCCTCCTTCTTGCGCATTCAGGTAAAAAACGAACTGCAACCTGACAGTGCAATATCACCCTAATAAAAATAAAATAGAATAAAAATTCATATTTTATGGATATTTCTAATATGAAATAACCTTTGAGAACTCGGGTGGTTAATTTATCTGTGAAATAATGCATTCAGAATATAGAATGCACATTTTACAATAGACACTGACGTCAGCGAAGAAGACCCAAATGTCAAAGTCATTATTAAAATGTTCCGTTCAAATGGCATTGGTTCTGCAATTTGACATTTCGGTTTTCATTTCTTGGTTTAATTTTAGAATCATACGCAGTTAAGTTGCATGTTTTGAAATGTAATGGTTTGAATTTTTATTCAATTTTTTTAATAATTTCGTTTTTTAATACAAACAAATATTTTTTTATTTTTGGGATTGTACTTATTTAATGTGACTGCAATTAACTTTTTCGGAAATAAAATTACTTCAATCGTATAGCCAATTGTTCAATTGTGAATTTTGAGCTTCTCCTTTCCTTCTCTCCTCACTTTTCTTTCTTCTTCTCTTAAATGACAACCACAGTAAATTGTGATTTATTATTTCCTCTTTTTTCCTTATTCTTGGAAACTATTCGTCAGATAATGATGAAATTTAGCTTGAAAAATTAAATGACTCTAGCTTCGCCCTTATGTTTTGGCTTTGAAAAAAATGTCCTCTAGAGAAAATAGAGCTATGAAAAATATCCGCATTTGTGAGGGGTCACTATTGACAGATTTGTTTGGTAGATAGACAAAGCAAATTAGAAATTCCTTTACATAGGAGGGTTGTCTACATCATTAGCTTATAAATTAATTAAAAATACAAGTGAAATTCTTAGGCATTAAAAAAATATTGAAAAAAATAAATAAAAAGAAGTGCGAATGTCATAAAAAAATACTTAAATTGCTCTTTGTAGATAACTTTAGAGGCTCGTCAGTATCTTTACTTGCTCTCTTCGCTTGTCGTCTCCTTCTAGACGAAATGGCTATAGAAATTAATGCGATGCCAATGCGAAGTTAGTCTAAAGTATTCGCCAACTCTTCAGTAATAAGACTATAGTTTTGTCTTCATGACAAAAATCATACATTAACATCAACCATAATATTACTAACAACCTTTTAATAGTTTCATGTGAGTATGATACAGATACCCATTTGTAAATATTTTGTGTAAATACATAAAAAAAATTGTAAATAGTCCTTACATGTATAACAAACCTATTGTATTCTATATTAACCATTTGTAAATTTATAAATATAAATACTTGTGCGTGTCTTGTAGTAAGCTTAAATGTTTTTGTTTCAGAGTTGGTTGGAAGGGATTTAAAAAAAAAAAAACTCTGCGTCTCATAACACCGGGCAAAAATATTTCTAACTGTAACTAAATTCTCTGCGTTTGATGGTCTATTCAACGTGACATTGGCGGAGTTGAGAAAGGCTTTCTCAAGAGCCATAAACCAACAATTGAATTGATACAGATAAAAATTATATTTCAGGTGTTGTTATCTTCTACGTATTGTATGCTACAACACTTTTCTGGTAGAACAGTTATACCTAAACGTACTCTTAATTAGGCAGTTTTTATCATTAAAACCTTGCCCTTGGTAAATTCTTTGCCACTCCATTGAGTACGTAACAAGGCTATCGGAAGGTTTACTTCTGTTCCAATGCTTGATCATACCTAACTGTGAAATGACGGATAAACAAGTATTAATTGAACAAATTAAAAACCTTCGACATCATTTGCATCAACACCGATTTCACAGAACACTCCCGATTAATTCATCTTTTAAACAAAAAAAAAAAAAATCGAAATCGGTTCATCCCTTCGGGTGCTACGATGACACACACACTGACATGTGTTTATCTTTTAACACAGTATCAGAGGTTAATTAAGATAATCCTACTTACATTAAAAATGCGAAAGTTTGTTTGTTTGTGTGCGTTTGTTTGTTGCTTCATGACGCTCAGAACAGATTTGGATGAAATTTGAAACGGGCACTGCTATTTAAAACTAATTACCAATAAAACTTTATTGGTAATCCTCCTAATATTATAAACGCGAAAGTTTGTAAGAATGGATGGATGGATGTTTGTTACTCTTTCACGCCAGAACGGCTGAACAGATTTGGATGAAATTTGGCACAGAGATAGATTATAGTCTAGATAACACATAGGATACTTTTCACCGCGGGTGAAACCGCGGGGCGCAGCTTGTTAGCAATAAAACTTTATTGGTAATTCGTTTTACCAAATTTTTTTTCGGTTAGATTTCTAGTTAGTTGTTAGATTAGATAACTATCTAACCGTCGCAATCATAGACGTTAATGATAACTTAAGCTATTATTTAAAGATACTAAATATATAATGATAAATTAAGCTATTTTATAAAAAGTAGTTTTAGCATACGGGTCTTAGACCCGTATGCTAAAACTACGCTCAGTCTTGAATCTCAATTTAAAACTGGGTTTACCACACTTAAAGCGATGATGGCCTAGTTGCAGAAGACCCGCCTCTCAAACCAGAGGGAGCGGGTTCAAACCCAGCCGCACCAATTTGTTCATTATGTGAACATATGTGAATATCGTCCGGCGAAGTGTGGGTGTTGTATTACACCTCTGCCAGCCCCCTCGGGGAAAGGTGTGACAATATGTTTGCCAACACATTTTGACAGAAGGGCGTATGACAAAGCAACAGAGTTGACAAGTTTTATTTTAGTGTGAAGCTATTTCTTTTTGTAAACATGCAAAATTAACTAAAAAACATCGCGTGCATGTAAGGATACTATCAGTATTTCAATTTTATTTTTAAAAAAATGCAACTGGCAGCGTCGACGTTGAACACATTCCGAATTTGAATTTCAAATTCGCGTCTAATCCCAACGGTTGTTGACATTTGACAGGCGACCCGACTCAGGGTGGCTGAACTGTAAAATTATATTTATAGGGTTGCTTGTTTACTAAAAACAGTTATTTTTTTTAATTGGCTTCTGTAATAGCTGTACTGTAGTACTGTAATAGCCGAGTAGGGCATGGTCCTTTGGGATTTAGGGCAATTTTGCCATCAGTGAGGGAGAATATAGTTACGTGGTTAGCTTAGAGAGGAGACATAATCCTGGTTGATGACACTACGATTAAGAGAAACAAGAGGTAATGGAAAGAGAAACTAAAAACGGACGTTATTAGGCTTAAATGAAATGAGCTTACGAAAAAACCCGGCTAAGTGCGAGTCGGACTCGCGCACGAAGGGTTCCGTACCATCCTACTTCCTACTTCCTACTTCCTACTTCCTACTATCCAATGTATTAATATTATAAACACGAAAGTTTGTAAGAATGCATGGATGGATGGATGTTTGTTACTCTTTCACGCCAGAACGGTTCAACAGATCTGGATGAAATTTGGCATAGACATAGAATTATAGTGTAGAAAATGACATAGGATACTTTTTGACCGCGGGTGAAACCACGGGGTGCAGCTTGTTATCTATAAAAACGGAAAAAGAATCAAGTCTGTTGTATGGGAGCCCCCTTTAGTATTTATTTTTTTAGTATTTGTTGTGCGGCAACAGAAATACGTCATCAGTTTTAACTGTCTAACTATCACGGTTCATGAGATATAGCCTGGTGGCAGACGGACAGACAGACGAACGGACGGACAGCGCAGTCATAGTAATAGGGTCCGTTTTACCTTTTGGGTACGGAACGGACGGAGATTGAGTAACAAAAATCCATCCAAACTAATATTAGTTTGATTGCTATACAAACAAGTAAAAACAAAAAATCTCAACTGCAAAATGTAGTCTGACACTCCGATATAAATACTAATTCAAAGTCAAGTCAAGTACAGTAACAGCTGAGGCAGTAGGCCGTGCCACAGAAACCTCATACATACATACACATTTAATTGTTATACATACACTCGAAAAACATAGCCTTCCTAAGCAGTTAGGTAAAAATAAAAATAAATTTCGCCGTTTAGGCGCATGTCTATAAAAGAAATTAGATTAATTAGTATTCTTGATGTGACGAGCAGTAACTGTCTTATCTGTTCTAAATGTTCATGAAAATGGCTGAGTAATCTGTGATGAATTTTGGTAACGAATTGCTGCGCATTGTACAGACAAGAACATAATGTAAATATTATGTATGTACAACGTGTGAAAGTCAAAGTCAAAATGTTTTTATTCAATTTGGGTATCAAAGATACACTTATGAACGTCAAAGTTTTATAATAGACTCGACCGCCTTGTTCGGAAAAAGAGTCACTACTCAGAAGAACAGGCAAGAAACTGAAGGCATTATTAAAAAAAAAATTGTTGTCTCACAAATTTTTGCTTACAACTAGGTAAATTCTATTGTACTAGTGGCTACATGACGGAAAAGCCTACAAACAGAAAACGACAACGATCCGAGCCAGCGTTAGCGAGCGAAGCGTCTATGCTTGAGCTTTGACAAAAATGCTTTCGTATGTACGAACTCTGTCTGAATTTCTGTCCGGATCTCTTTCGTCTTCAACAGGTCACATTTCTTACCCGATTGTCTTGAATTTTTGTTGAGTAGGTTCAATAATTATAGAGAATATTTTTATCGGGTCGGGTTTTGGAATTTTTTTAATTTCGAGTTCTACAGCTCATAGAATCACTAGTATATCCTACTTCCTACTTTACTACTTTCCTATTCCTACTTCCTACTTACTAATATTATATTATAAACGCGAAAGTTTGGTCGGGTTTTGGAAATTTTTCAATTTCGAGTTCTACAGCTCATATAATCATTAGTATATCCTACTTCCTACTTTCCTACTTTACTACTTTCCTATTCCTACTTCCTACTAATATTATAAACGCGAAAGTTTGGTCGGGTTTTGGAAATTTTTCCATTTCGAGTTCTACAGCTCATAGAATCACTAGTATATCCTACTTCCTACTTTCCTATTCCTACTTCCTACTAATATTATAAACGCGAAAGTTTGGTCGGGTTTTGGAAATTTTTCCATTTCGAGTTCTACAGCTCATAGAACCACTAGTATATCATACTTCCTACTTTACTACTTTCTTATTCCTACTTCCCACTTATCCGCTTGCTTGCCCGTGTCAACTAGTAGTTAACAAATCGAGAATTTAGAAATGTCCATGTCAAGTAGTAGTTAACATAACCTTGAAGTCAGCTTTGCCCGTGTCAACTGGTAGTTGACATTGCATTTCACTCAGCTATGCCCATGTCAACCTGTGGTTAACATCGCTCCCGCCGTCAAAAAATCGGTTTCTACCCGTCTTTATCGCTCCAGGGCCTAATTTGTATTATTTGTCCCGTTTCTTCGTGAAATTTACCGTCCACACAACCAGTCGAGCATCCAATGAGAGAGCAAAGGTCAAGACAAAAAATAAAAACATTCCGCTTCACTTCAGTCCGAATCATACTCGATTCGGTGAGGACTGTGCAGATAAGAAATTGAAGATTCGGAGATAATCCGGTGTTAGATCTTATGACATTGTACAAGTGTTATACCTTTTTGGAATGGGGATAAAGAGTTCTTTTTGTATTTTGATTTAATTTTTCTATATCCATAAGTGTACTTATATAACAAACAAAACTGATAATCTGAGTGATTTTACTGAGTGTATGAGAACTGTTTTAGAAATATGCATATTTCTCAAATGTGGTAAATGCTATCCGCATGATTTTTATTTGTTTTCGAAGAATATAAGACTACTTATTTAGTGTTAGTTATTTTTTTTCCTAAAAGTGATATTTGTGCATTTAATAGCCTTGTTAAGTTAAGATAAATTACGCCGCGCGGCGCCAGATATTGGTATGGAAACAAAGGCCATTTAAAAAATAAATATCTATGAACAAGTGATCATTTTTTTTTCTTATTCTATTATTTATTATATTGACAACATAATCAAAGAATAAAAACCATATGTCATCGCTTTTATTTTTGAGGTATGAACTTTTGAATTCAAGACGAGCTTCAAAACGCCCTACTTCTAAGTTCAGCACAGCATAACTCTGCACCAAAGTCGTAATTTGATAAACAAAAGATGACATTGTTTAGGTCGTTTCATAGTGAACATAAATATATAAAACACTTGACACTTTTTTAAACAAATTGAGTCACAAGAAACGATTTTGTGAAACCCGACCCGCGCGCTGACTGCGCAAAAAATGGCGGGGCAAAGTGGGGTCGTCACGTTTTTTTCGTGGGACATTTGAGATAGGCACGCGCTGAGGGCCCGGGCAAAGGCGCGTTGCGCGCGGACCCCCCATGGGCAAGCAAGCGGCTAAATTATAAACGCGAAAGTTTGTAAGAATAAATGGATGGATGGATGTTGGTTACTCTTTCACACCAGAACGGCTAACAGATCTGGATGACATTTGGCACAGAGATAGATTATAGTCTAGAATAGCACATAGGATACTTTTTAACCGAGGATCAAACCGCGGGGCGCAGCTAGTGTTCTAATAACGCTATGTTGTCCGTCAAAAACAAGCACATGTATCACTAGTGCATCCCACCCGTCGTATAAAACCCACTGGGCTGGTCTTGTTCTGGCAAGAGCCAGTTTTTACCTCGCGTGACACGGAATTAATATGGCATTAGCTCTCGGACTAGGCTAGGCTAAGAGGCTAGGTAACTGTCGTGGCCATACCGCCTACTCAAGATCGTCTCAATCTTGGATGACGTGAGGTGGCATTTGGTTTAAATATTCTGTATGGCTATTTAATTTGAATATTTTTGTGCTTATGATGAACTAGCTGTTACCAACTTCGTTCGCGTTTATTCAGAAAATAGTCTCCAAAAACTTTTCTCGTGAAATACTGTAAATATAATAAAATGATCATATTATTATGATCCGTTCAGTCAGCCTTTTTTTTATTACTTACTCGTAATAGGCTTGCTTGTGGCCATCAAGGTGCCTGATGATAAGCAGTGATGCGGCCTACGATGGAGCACGCTTGCCTTGAAGACACCCAGATTATAAGTGTCAGGGAACACACACTCTGTGCAGAGTATTCCACACTCTAGCGGTCCGTTTTTTTTTATGGATGACTCTAAGCTGTTGGCCACTGAGGCCTCGACAGCGTACCGGGCATTAGGCAAGCGCAGATGGCACAGGGCCTCCTAGCGGTCCGTATGAGAAACGCTTTTAGCCGTGATAAGCCTACAAACAGACAGACAGAGAGACAGGCAGTTACTTCGATTGTTTAATCGACCGAGTGAGCCTAAGTGAAACGTCTATGATTGAGCTTGGACAATAATGATTTCCGATGTCTGTCCAGAGATTTTCATCTCACCATTTTTCGTCCTTGGCTCTCGTTTGTAACGTCATAGGTGTGAGAGTGACCAAGATTAAATCTCATCCCATCTCACGCGCATTAATAGCCCCCCTGGGAGGGCTATTAATAAATAGGACGGAAAAAGATGACATGAAGTCTTTCACGACAGGCCGCATTTCTTAACCGATTCTCTTAAAGTTTAGTGAGTAGGTTAATCATTATAAATTTTTTTTGTCCAGTTAGCTTTTGGTTTTTTTTTTTTTTAAAAAAAGCACATAAAGCATCTAAAAAAAGCCTCCAAATTCCTATAAAGCACAAAATTTCACAAGATTTGGTTGAAGAATACAATCCGTAGAGGAAGACAGATTTCTGTAGTTCTGCAGCTCACTGAGTAACTAGTGTTAGTATAAATGGATTGAATAAATATTATTATTTGTTGAAACGTCAGACATTAGGGTCTAGTTTGAGGACTGATGTAGAATTTAGGGTTCAATGGGACTGGCATGATGTTGGTTATAGACCTTTCTTTATTTAAGAAAAAAAAGTGATGTTGAGTGCCGCGTACACCTAATTTAGTCAATTTAGAAGCATACTGACTTGCAGCTAGTAAGTTGCATCAAAGGCCGCTTCCAGACGGGCCTTATTTTAAATGCAAATCTGTTCAGGCAATACTGCAATAGTAAGTAAAAAAGTATATTAAAGTCAAAATGTTTTTATTCAATTTGGATATCAAAGATATACTTATAAACGTCAAAGTTTTTTTTTAGATAGACTCGACCGCCTTGTTCGGATAATGAGCCTCTACTCAGAAGAACAGGCAAAAAACTGAGGGGCATTATTTTTTCAAAGAATAAATAAATTACAGTCACAAATGTTGGCTTACAACTAATATCTATAAATACTAGTGGCTACTTCGCGGAAGTGGAAGGCTCCAGACATCTTAGTCGTCTAATATTGCCGGGCTAACAGTCAGCCCAGCCATCATCAGCCATGCTAGAAATGTATGACGATATGATCGGGTCATCTATATGCAACATTGTATCTTATTTTAACTGCCTTAAGGTAGCAGGCTCAGTTGGTAGTGAACCTGCCTTCTGAGCGTGGAGGCGTGGGCGTGGGTTTGATTCCCATCTAGGGCAAACATTCATATTGTGATGAAAATTTGTGTTTGTTCTATGTTGGGTGTTATTTTCTATTTAAGTATGTATTTAAAAAAATTCTAATTATTTAAATCAGTCTCTGGCAGCCATAGTACAAGCTTTGTTTGGTTTGGGGTCAGACGACCGTGTGTGCAAGTATCCCGAATTTATTTATTTCATTTATTTATTGTTGCTATTTTACCGAGCCAGTATAGCAGTGAAATTATAGCCCGCATAGGAACATTAGGAACGCCTTAAGATTTGATTAGCCACTAGTCTATTTTTACCCGACTACGGAGAAGCAAAAAGGAGGGTTATTTACACTCCTTCCTAATAAGTGTTGGCCTTGCCAAGGAGTGGAACGCACTTCCTGCCTCGGTGTTCCCCAGCAATAGATACAACCTGGGTCTCTTCAGGACAAGAGTGAGACGGCACCTCATGGGCAAGCGTGCTCCATCTTAGACCGCATCGTCACTTTCCATCAGGTGTGTTGTGGTCAAACGTGGGCCCATTTAATCATTAAAAAAAACTGTACAGTGTGAATAACATGATCAGTAGAAGGTATCGGACACTATCATAATCATAAGTGTATCAAGCCCACGACGTCATAAAAAGAACACATTCTCAATTCAAAATCGATTAACATTCGAAAACTTGTTTCCCGCGATACGTTTTTATCACTGCACAACCGGCCAGTATCTATTTTCTTCTTAATTTTTAGGTCATAGCGTAGTTTGCCGCCAAATATTTTAACAAACCGTTTTGCTAACGATTGTAGGAATTTATAACTTGTACCGTTTTGTGGAGATCGTTCCAATTTGTGTTTACGGTACAGATTTGGAGATAAAATTGGTTTGAACACGTGATGGAAAATGTGTGAGCGTGGGGCAAATTAATTTAATTCGATTTGGTAGTTATGCGCTAAGTGTTTTTGCTAAGGTTTAGTTGTGTAACGTGATTGAAATGCAAATTTAATGAGACCTCGACCAATGTAAAGATCTCATTCTTTAACTTATTTCATTCTTAGAAACAACATTAACAAGACTGGCACAGGGGTGAAAAAGATGGTGCGCTAATAAGGGTAGGTACCTATTATTATAAATGACTAGCTGCGCCCTGCGGTTTCACCCGCGGTTAAAAAGTATCCTATGTGCTATTCTAGACTATAAATCTATCTCTGTGCCAAATTTCATCCAGATCTGGTCAGCCTTTCTGGCGTGAAAGAGTAACAAACATCCATCCATCCATCCATCCATCCATACATACAAACTTTCGCGTTTATAATATTAGTAGGATAGGATGGATGTTTGTAACTCTAATCACGCCAGAACGGCTTACGCGAAGTTTTGTCTGTTTAGATCTGGATGAACTTTCGCGACTATAGATAGATTAAAGTCTGGACAAGCACATCGGGTAGCAACGCGGGGCGCAAAGTAAAATTGACCGAGTGAGCGTTAGTGAGCGAAGCGTCTCTGCTTCAGTTTCGACAAAAATGATTTCGTATGTCCAGGGTGGCTATTCCTGCGCGTGAGATGAGATGAGATTTTATCTTGGTCACTCTCACACCTACGACGATTCAAACGAGAGCAACAAGGACGAAAATGGTGAGATGAAAATCTCAAATCTCCGAATAGGGCCACAGATCTCGTGTCTGCAGGTTGCATTTCTTAGCCGATTCTCTTGACACGTTGTGAGTAGGTTCGATAATTATATTGATTGTTACTGTCGATTTTGAAAATTTAAAAAAATTGTAAAATTTCCACAAACTGACACAGCAAAAAAAAACTGTATAATTATCGAATCTGCTCATAAAATTGCACGAGAATAAGCTGAGGAATTCAATCTGTAGAGGAGGACAGACGCCAGTCGCAACGTCTCCAGCTCAAAGAGCTACTAGTTTTAATTTTATTCAGCAGTGGATGGAAAATATAGTGAAAATGATGCAAAACTGACTCAGTAAAAAACCTATATAATTTTCATATCTGCTCATAAAATTTCACAAGAATCGGTTGTGGAATGCGACCTGTGTTAGAGGACAGACGCCGGTTTCCAGCTCACAGAGTCACTTGTTATAATAGTAACCAGCAGTGGATAGAAAAATACTGATAAAGATGCAATTTCTCAACCGCGGGTAGAAAGTTATTGATGATGGTGGAGTTGCTCTAAATATTCTCTAAATTCGTCAAACAGATTTTAATTAGGAGGTAGTTGAGTTCTAATTCGGCGGTTGACCGCCATCATGACTGCCTCGGTGGCTCAGTCGGTAGTGAACCTGCCTTCTGAACTGGAGGGCGTAGGTTCGATTCCCACCTAGGGCAAACATTCATGTGATGAACATTTGTGTTTGTTATGTCTGGGTGTTAATTATCTATTTAAGTATGTATTTAAAAAATATATGTGTATGTATATCAGTCTCTGGCCGCACAAGCTTTGCTTAGTTTGGAGTCAGACGACCGTGTGTGCAAGTGTCCCGAACATTATTATTTTCTTTTTCTTTATTTATTTTCTTTCTTCTTTTCTATTATTGTTATTGTTATCATGACGTTAAACAATATAGCGGTCTACCACGTAATTGGTACTACCTTTTGCTAATCGCACCCAGACGTCAGTAAGAGTTTAATTATGTAACTTACCTAGGTATGTATAACACTAGAACAGTAATTAGTAGGTATTAAGTAAGTATGTGCGTTTGCAAGTAATTTATACATTTCATAAACTATTGTTGTACATTTTATCCAGGCTATTTATAGAGGGTAGGCACGCATTAGGGTGTTTTTCCACCAAAGCGAGGAAGATATCCACCAACAGCATAGTAAAAACCTTAGCATATCATCACGCCTTTCCCCCGAGGGGCTGGCAGAGGTGTAATATAACACCCACACTTCGCCTACGATATTCAGTCCCAAATGTAACAGGGGGCGAGCCTGTCGCCATCCACCGGGCTCCAGTCATGTAGCAGATGACATACAATACGCACATATGTTCACACAATGAACAAATTGGAACCCGCTCCCTCTGGCTTGAGAGGCGGGCCTACTCCGACTAGGCTATCATCGCTTATTAGTAAAAACCATGATCCAAAAACAAGGTCTAGCATTCAGCAAACACATAAAGAAGTCATCGTCATCCGTCTCTATCCAACTTGTTGTAAATGACTTATTTCGGTCTTGCTCAGGCATCGATTGACGTCACTACGTGTTTCTGAATGCCATACCTGGCGGAGTATATTATAAAAACCATGGTAAAAACTATGCCAATATTCACTAAGTGTATAATCTTCATTTGTTTATTTGTTTACACTTCAGTGATCTCATTGGTGGGTTTTTTCATGTTTTCATGATCCTAAAAAAGTTCCGTTCCGGAAGTTGAACCTAACTGCGTCAATCGGCATTGTCATCGTCTCTCTCGCACTTGTTGCAAATTACTTATTGCGGTCTTGCTTATGCATCGATTGACGTAAGTATGTGTCACTACGTGACCTTTTTTCTTCTGGTATGCTATACCCATCGAAGTAGGTACTTATAATTATTATTGGTGATAATATTTATTTAATTACCTACGTATTTAAAAAAATATATACATATACCTACGTGCATTTATCAGTTTCTGGCAGCCATAGTACAAGCTTCGCTTAGTTTGGGGTCAGACGACTATGTGTGAAAATTTCCCAAATTTATTTATGTATCTGCTTTACCATGGATGTTTTTCTCGCTATACATGCTCACATTGCTCATCGTTTGGAGGAAAAGTACCCTTATTACTCTTCCTAGCATTAATGAACATTCAATTTATTACCAATTGCTTTTTACAATGTTGCGGTAAATTTCCGTACGTAAACATTTTCATAATGTAATCTCGATAAATCATAAATGGACAGGTAGAAGAAAGTAGATAAATAATGTATTTACCTTGTAGCGGTGTTTTACATTCCTTAGCGTTCGTGCTGATGCATTTTACAGAAAAAAAACTGTCACTTCTAACACTAAAAACGTTTTTTTTTTCCACCACTTTTTGTTGTTCGATTTTCGAATGATAGTCTTTTTAGTACTCACTAAAATTCACTTTCAATAAATAATTCAAAACTGATTCCAATAGCTTTCGAAGTCGGATCGAAAAAAAAATTCACCGCACTTTAAGTACCTATTGTTTGTAGTTCAATTCGAATTTCAAAACACGAATTCAGTAAAAACAAAACAAAAAGGTTTCACTTCGTATCACTCAATTTTTAGTGTTCCATAATTAATTTTAACAGGTTATTTTCTTCGGTTTGAAAATGGAATCGATCGTGTTTTGTTTGCGCGTTGCAGCGCGGTGCGCCTGCGTGGAAATGACCTAGAGAACTGACTGATAGTGCCGGCGCGCGCGCAGCAGTGCGGAGTGAGCATTCGAAAACACTAATGTGTGTAGCTGTACTTATTAGTTTTGATCGTTTTTCATGAAAATAAGCCTTGAATTTAATTGAACCTGGCTAGACATATATTTATTTTATTTTGTAAATTATGTTTGTTAGGTTAGGTTATTTTAAAATAAGGTATGTATTTAAGTATCCATTACCATAAAAAATAAGTGGCATTATTAAAAGAAAAACAAAAAAAACCGGCTGCAAAACGTTGTCCCTATGTCACTTTCTCTATTAAGGCGATTTAAATGACATCTCATTGTCTCATGTCGTCTCATGTCGAAGCGAAAGATGTGTGTGTACCAGGATCGTAGTAAGTGGAGAGTAGTGGTCTATGACACGTGTCAGGAGAAAAATAATTGTTATTGTATGTTAAGTATGAATGTAGAAAATCATTCTTCTGTGAGCAAAATAGCTATCGAACAACCACTTGAACAAAAAAAGATTTACAATATTGGCGCTTATGGATACATTGATACACGTAGTAGTTTTCCATACTTCCCACGCAACTTTCCTCCAGCCAAAAAGTAAAAAAAAAACGACTTTTCCTTAAGTGACGACATTGTTTAAACAACTTGGTTTCTACACTTCTATGTATCGCAAAGTGAACAAAGAAAGACGTGAGTAAGGGTGAATAAACATTTCATGGGGAAAGATGTTAGATTCTAGACCACAACATCACTTTCCATCAGGTAAGTTGCGGTCAAATGTGGGCCCATTTACTAGTAGCTCGCCTCAAACGGAGACCTGGCATATCTCCCTCAAACCACATCCTGCAACCCCGCACCTGAATAAACTCACGTAGGAACTTAAAATTTTATTGAATTCAAGTTTTTTTTTTCTAAACAACATTAATGGCCACTTCACTCAACATTCAATTTCTCACACCTCACACACGCGCTGTTACGACTGTTTGCAACTTTGCTTACCGTATAATAAATTATTAATTATTCGTTTTAATATGATTCTTCACTTGTGAATTCTGTAAAATCATTTTCATTAATTGCTCTATGTACCATTTCCGCACCATATCTAGTTTTTCGCTTAACATTAAACGCAGCCGTCGAGAGTCCTGCGATACAGGTTCGCCTAGTGCAGTACTCTCAAGCACTCTGCTGACCTTATAAACATTCTCTAATGTAGCTCGTATTTATTTATTTATAAGTTTAGTTTTTAAAGTTTAATGTAATATTTTTGGTAAATAAAACTATTTCTATTTTCTATTTCTACTTGCTTCAAAAAATGTGGGTGAAAAAAAGGAGCTAGCTATAGGAGTAGATTAATCTGGTTATGAAGCAATTCTAATATTTAATGCAAGTGGCCATAAGCTACTTAACAGTCTGAACCAAAGCTTATCCATGGTAAAATAATTTACTCCGCCAGGTACAGCATTCCGGTCACGTGGGCAACACGTAGTGACGTCAATAGATGCTTAAGCAAGACCGATATTAGTCATTTACAAACAGTTTGAAAGAGACGAGTGACGATGACGAGTGACGTCATTACGTGTTTGCTCCTCCCGGAATACTACACCTTGTTTTTTTGGATTATGAGCGTATCTCAATCTAAATACTTTGTACTTACCCACTTACTATAAAACAAATATTTAGCATAAATAGACATACTTCTGTGGTACACAATTAATAAACCACTTGCCTGCAAAATTTAATCAGAAAAAATCGATACTCAAGTTATAATCGAATCAACTGCTTTCTCCCAGAGTCCCAGTAGACTCTGAGATCGCTTCGCAATAAAAGAAAGTATCAAACCATGTGCATCCTAGTAGGAACAATCTCAGTGCATCCGCGAGTGCATCTCACGCATGAGTGTGCACACTTCAAGCCGCAGACTTGTAAAGTGTAGCCGATTTATTTACACTCAGCATGTTGGTAATGCATCGGGCGCAGGATGGAAGATTAATGTTTTTGTTCAAAATTTAATGCTATTTTATGCTGGAGCTGTATCCTAATAATAATTTATATTGTAGGCAAATTAAATATTCGGTCAAGATATCATTCAGGGAACTTTTGTATACCGTCATACGCACGATCGTCTGACCCTAAACTAAGGAAAGTTTGTTCTTTGGCTGCTAGTGGTTGATGTAAAAATATTTATTTATTGCCAATATACAGTGCTTCTTAGTGCCTAGACTAATTACAATATAATACAATATAACTTTATTGCATACCAAAAAAACTACATGAAAATCTTAAAAACTAAAAAACATTTTTCGGCAGTACAAGGGCGACCTTATCGCCTAAAGCGATTTCTTCCAGGTAACCTTTGGATGGTCAGGAACTTATAGAAATACGAAAAGCACCTACCCTTTTCGTGTACATAAAACTAAATTTAAAAAAAAACTACTTAAATGAATAACCAAAAATAAATAATATAATATAGGTGAATAGTTATTACAAGTACAAAGACCCTCTAAGGGCGCTGCAAAATAGGCTTATGTATAATATTTATAATCTTACAAATAGTATAACATTAAACACAGTATTATATCTATCATACTCAACATTTATCTAGTTTATAGCATTATGTTTATACATATACTAGTTGCGCCCCGCGGTTTCACCCGCTGTTAAAAAGTATCCTATGTGCTATTCTAGACTATATTCTATCTCTGTGCCAAATTTCATCCAGATCTGTTCTGCCGTTCTGGCGTGAAAGAGTAACAAACATCCATCCATCCATACATACATACAAACTTTCGCGTTTATAATATTAGTAGGAGTAGGATTATTGACCGAGTAGCGTGAAGCGCGTTCGAAGTTTTTCCATCTCAGTTTTGCAAAAAAGCGAAGTCATACGACAGCAATCGTATGATGTCTGGGTGTTTTCCTCTACAGGTTGCATTTATAAACCGGTTCTCGTGAATATTTGTTAGCAGGTTCAATAATTTTATGTTTTTATGGTTTAAAAAATGGAACCCTTTTTTATTATTCATTGCTGATATTACATATTCTTCACTTAAACTAGTAAGTTACATTATGTTAAATACCCTGTGCATAGGGCGTTGCAAGTGTGACGTGCTAGTGTGTACTCGTAACTAGACACAGTCAAGTTACATATCATCATAGGCATATTATAAATGTTGTAAAAAAAAAAGTGAAACAAATGTTATAATTTGTTTTTGTTTCAGTTTTTAGCAATTTTTAAAAACGGCGGAGATAATATTTATGGGGATATAGACAAGCGAGTTCTTCAGCTCACAGAGTCACTGGTATTTATATTATCTCTAAATTTAGAAAAACACAAACAGAAAACTAAAATAATAACTAATAAATTAATAACTAACCCCCCTATACCTGTATAAAAAAAAAGAAAAACTAAAATAATAGAAGATTAAATAAAATAATCGTTACCTATGTTAAATTTCACTGAACATGACGTAAGATTACTTTTCATTTGTTGACATTCAACTTACATGGTTGTCAAAAACAGTTGGTTAACAATTTAACTAGGCACTTAACATTCAACTGAGATGCTGACCCACACATCCTAGGTGATTTATTGCAAAACATCTCTTGAGATTTATATATTGCAAAACACAATTACGTGCTTACCTCGTCAATCTATGGATAATTAAGAATGTGAGAAACTGGGTACATGTACCTATTAGTTCAACTCGTTTAGGCCGAGTGGCTAGTCCTGTTGTCAGAGTTTCTAGGTCGCCCGATGGCCTCTGACATGGCTTGACTATTGTTGTCATAGAACAAACAACGGGGGCCTACAATTTTATTTGTAGCCATTGATCTAGGGGTAATGGAAAGGAGAGATTTAAGGAGATTCTAGTTTTATACGTGCTTTGTGGAATATACATTTTTTATTAGTCTTATGTATTTCTTTTCTATTCCTTGATTTTTTATGGCTTCCCAAATGTATTGGTGTTCCAAAGAGTCGAATGCTTTATTATAGTCCACAAATGCCATGTACAGTGAGTAGTTGTATTCTTGACATTTGTCCACAAGCTGTTTTATCACATGTATGTGATCTATTGTTGAGAATCCCGACCTAAATCCAGCCTGTTCTCTTGATTGTTGTCCATCAAGATTCTTGGTGATGCGTTTTAATAAAATTTTTGAGAACACCTTATATATATCTAAACATGAGACTAATTGGGCGATAGTTGCCTATTTCTGATCTATCTCCTTTCTTAAAGATGAGTATTATAGTACTTATTGTCCATTGTGAGGGTATGGATTATGTGTTTACGATAAGATTAAACAATCACGAACAAGATTTTATTAAGATTAACAAAAACAAATCACGAGGAAGGTTTTTGGATACTATTTTCTAAAAGTCGCGGGTAACCTGATTTTGGCTTTGATCTGGAGAGCTATTCCTACGCGTGAGATTAGATGAGATTTTTTATTGGTCACTCTCACACCTATGACGATTCAAACGAGAGCAACAAGGACGAAAAATGGTGAGATGAAAATCTCAAATCTCCGAATATCCCCTCATGATTTGACTAATACTATGATAAGACTTGAAAAATTAGTCGAAATAAATTATTTTGATTTGATTTGATTTTTATTTGTCTGTATTTATTAGTCGCCATTTACCTACCTAACCTACAGTTTATTTGCAAGAAGTAGTGTAATGGCTACTAATACCATCTATTTACTAATGTAGGTAGGTACTTGCCAGCTAAGAATCCGTCCCACAAGTAAGAGCTTAGCAATAGGCTATGGGGTTTCTAGACCACATTCTCGTGAGAATTTGCATCGTTTGCTTCCGAACTATACTTACCTGTAATTAAGTTGCTTGCATGTTAATTACATTTTCTGTAGGTAAATACCAACTGTCAACGAAGAACCACCATTACGACTTGTATGATGACAATTTTAGACAATACATTAGCGGAGTGGCACCTAAAATTGTTACCTAATCGGGTGTGAAGGTTGTATTTTGGAGTTCCGTACCAAAATGGTAAAAAGGATCCCTTATGGTGGGACTCCGATATTTGTCTATCTGTCTGTCTGTATGTCATTGCCGATTATAACTTTGGATTTGCGATGGAAATAAAATAGACGAAATACTCTTCGCGCTACCCAGCTAACTGATCATGACAAATTACTGATAATAAAACCAACCAATCACTGATGAGATGAATGATGGATGAATGAATAGTAGATTGTTAGCCGAGGGTCGAAATAATCAATTCCCGAAGTATTTAGACGGCTATAGTCCGAGTAGGAATTGATTCTTTTACCCGTGTTAAACACTCTACTTTTCATTTCGAATATGAGGAAATTAAAACTAGTTGTTTATCTAAACTATTTATTGAAAATATATAATAATATTAGTAGCAACTATTTAAAGATTATTATTTTATTTATTTAAACACAAAACAGAGTACAGTCACATACAAAATAGTAAATAGGAAAAAAAAAGCCAGAGCTGGACCATACTCCAAAACATGTGCAAATGCATCATTTGTGGCAGACAAAAATTATGTTAAAAAAACCATAATAGCTAATAAAACCATATTTTAAAACTACAATATAAAACATAATTATGAGAAAAATTAAATAAAATTTAAAACAAATTCATACCCAAAGTAATTTCAATTTAAAACAATTTAAATTTAAAGTAATTTCAATTTGAGACTTAAAATTAAGCAAATAAGAAATTTGATTATAAAAAATAAAAAATACTAAGCATCTGGTTGGACGTATTACGTTTTTTTTAAATTCCGTCACAGATACATAACAGATTAGTATCCCGCCAATATAAGTCGACATTTAAATTAAAATTTTAATCATGGAACTCACCGCGTAATTGTTTTATTCCGCTCGAAGAAGTTTGCGCTAAGTTCACACTGGCTGTTTAGAAAGTCACATGGCTGCAGCATTTTTTTAAATATTTTTTTTTTGTACATAAAACTCTTCACAGCTGACAGCAGTTTTATTTATAAAGGTTATTCCGGCCCTTAGGTGGGAAGTAATTTTTATTAGTTTTTCCTCTCTATGGATTGGATCTAAGCAGCATTTTCCACCCAATAATCAGATCAAAACAACACTACTTTCCGAGTATGAGAAATGAAAAGACTATTTCGATCGGCTGACCGAGATTTTTCGCTCCCAAAGGATGCCAACGAAGACGCCTATAAGAGACTAGGGCCCGCATGCTATACCACGCTCAGACTAGAATCTCGATGTAAAACTGGTTTTAATAACTGGTTGAATGAACTAACTAACTATGAATGCGGCCTAAAGTATTTTTCCGCATTTTACATTCCATATTCCTTACAAACATTATTTACTCTCAATTCATTTTTTATTTGATCCTAGGATGGGTGCCCGTGTGGCATTTATAACAGAGCGCTATCGTGTCACTGATGACACGTTAAATTGTAGATGCCGGTTGTTTGTTTTCAACAACAATCGTAAAGTCATGTCAGAGGCCTTCGGGCGGCCTAGAAACTCCGACATCAAGGCTAGCCACTCGGCCTATACGAACTTGCTTGCTTTTTTTAACATTTTTTCATCATGAAATAAAAAAAATAATAAATTCTTTATTTGCCAAAAGGTTAAAAGCATCTTTCTTGTAACCCCTGCACTAGGAGAATCCTGTATCGCAGGTGTCACGTCTGGTATGAGTTACAAAGTGTTTAGATACGGTGCGGTGATTAGTGAAACATTATAAAAATTTAAAACAAAATACAATTAGAATACAGTAAGAGACACCCTCTTATGGTAGAAATTCCGCCAAAACGCACTAAGCGTTTCAAGTCAACTTTTCTTGTAAGAACTGCAGAGGTGTGGAACTCGTTGTCTGCGTCTGTCTTTCCACCTAAATACAATCCGGCGGTGTTTAAGAGTAAAGTGAATAGGTATCTCCTAGGCAAGCGTGTTACACCTTCGATCACGTCGACGCTTCCCATCAGGCGTGTCAGTGGTCAAACGCATGCCTAGTTTGTTGTAAAAAAAAAAACAATACAAAAATGAAAAAGAAACCTCACTTTTAGCAAAAATTGTACAAGAGTGTGTGTGTGTGTGTGTGTGTGTGTATGTGAGAGTATGTGTGTGTGTATGCGCGTGCGTGCGCGTGTGATGTATGCGCGTATGCGTGTCTAAAACGTATTTTAATTTTTCACGTTATTTCAGTATTTGCTTTGACATCTATTCCAGTGGATGTTATTAACATTCAAAAACTTAATTAGCAAGATGCAGTGCCATCGTTTGCATTTCAAAAGAACCTGCCTTCCGAGACTGCAGTAATTACGAAACTTCTCGGAGTAGGGATGAAAAGTGCAAAACACAAACTTGAAATAAAATAAATGGTTTATGCTAAGAACTAAGTACTTACTTAAGTATTTAAGTGCAAAAGCTATCAACGGACAGACGTTTAGCTCGGAGGTCGGATGACACTATGAAGGGGCCAGGGTTTATTCTTGACACGTGAGATGTTTCTTGGTCACTCTCAATCCTAAGACTTTTCAAACGAGAGAGACAAGGACCAATAAATATCTCGACTGGTAAGGAAAGGGTTCATGGAAGGGGTGGATGAGACTGCCACTGGACCCGTATCGTGACGTCTTATTATGATGATTGTCAGGTTAAGCGCGACTAGGAACCTTATTCACGCAAAAAGGTTCCTGGTTGCGTTAAACCTGACAATCATCGCATCGACACAATTCGCGGCCACCCAGCGTCGGCGCTGCACCTAAAAATTATCGCCACTAGGTTTATTTCACCTTGTTCACCTGGGTGAACCATCTGGGTAGACTAAGTGTTTTTTTTTAATGTTATGGCACAGGCCCGAGGAGGAAAAATGGTGTACTGAGGCACCATCTACTCAGTAGTGGGTGGAGAATAGTTGATAATGACTATGAATTTCCTATTCAGAAGTTCGGAATATTGACGAACGCAGTATTGAACATTCGGTTTCATTTGCTTTCAAATCTTTATTATAAGCGTTCTTATGTTCTATGAGCAATGAGTGTTGGTTTGGCTGATCTAAACATCTATTGTCCAAGAATTCTTGTTCTTAGTTTTCGTTCTTACTCGTTGATATTTTAGTGTAAACGCTGAAAACAAGCTTACGTTTACACTAAAAGATCAAGAAATAATGTTCTTGTTTTTATTCTAGCTCTTTATTTATTTGGTCTTAGCCCACCTTTAAATGTAGATAAGAAGAAAAAAAAGTTAGAGAGTTTTCAGAGTTTTGGCGGGAACTGAAAAGATGGTGTCGAGATTTTGTATTACTTTCTAAAACTTGTGATTCTTCGAGTGTTAAAGTGTAATAATGGTGGATTATTAACGTATCCCGTCTCGTCAACATGCCCGAGTGTGGGCAAATGAAACAAACACTGCGAAACGCGACTTTTTGTGTTCTCTGCAAAACTTCGCTTAAAGTTTCAGTATCCATAAGTTTACTGGAATGTGGAAAGGGGAGAGATTCATCATCTTCATCATCACCTCATCATCATCATCATCCCATCATCTGCGAAAACGAATGATTAGTACTTGACACTGGTAAATGCATATGACGTGCGACGCCAAACTCCCCTGAATAAATAAAGAAAAAAAAGAGAAAAGCAGAAATTTTTATTATTAAAAAGAAAGGCTGAAATTTAATTAAAAAAGAAATGGAAAAGATACAAAGAAAAAGTCTATCTGAGCTGTTGCTGGATTGCTTACTTGCATTTAAGGTTAGACTGGAGATATCCCTGAATATGTAGACGAGTAAGGTCCATACAATGTACTTTGATGTACTCAGTTTCTTGCCTGTTCTTCTGAGCAGAGGCTCTTTATCCGAACAAGGCGGTCGAGTCTATTTAAATAACTTTGACGTTCATAAGTGTATCTTTGATACCTAAATTGAATAAAAACATTTTGACTTTGACTTTGATGACGTTTCACACTCATAGCTCCCCAATAGGATTCCCTTTGACAGGCCATGAAGCATATACAAAGTCAAGAACAACGATACCAAGTACCAAGACTCAGATCAGATATTACAATTCATCATTCAAACACATGCTCGGCCGCGAATCGAACCCGGGCCCACATGCTTCTAAAGAAGTCAAACTCCGACTTAGACATCAGGCTTTGCTGCGCAACATGACAACGATATGTCGACTCTTTATCGCGACAGACGTATGAATGCACATAGCGTTTTCATGTTCTCACACGACAAAAAGTGATAAGAAGAATTTAGTCGCGCGCGCAGTTATGCGTGCAGGATGGTCGTCGAAATGAAGAGGTAATGTTTGTACCTAAGTATGGATATAGGGAATGGAATCTGTCGGTCTGACTATATTAATGTTCTTTCACTAATACAATACTACACAATTGCTGAGTTCAATAGGCTATGATACGATTTCAGTTTGGAATAGCACATATAATACTTTTTAACCGCAAACTTAAACGTGGGGTGCAGTTAGTAAAATACATATAAATTTAAAAAAACGTTGAGTGTTTCTTGTAGACTTTAATATCAAAATGATGGTCAAAATGGTTAAATTTAAATTATTCTACTCGGTTCACTAAGTTCCTAATAAATATACTTTGTTATGTTATGTTTGGCTTTCTTCACTTGTCTTTCGTATACCACTAGATCAGAGCAACTCGACCGCCAACTCTCCTCACTTAAAATTCATCCGGCATCCCTGTTTAGATACGTCGTCACGTCCGCGGTGCAGACGGGGAAGTATAGCGAATTTACATTGAAATGTGGATTTGCTTCGAGAGTCTGAACTTTTAGGTTAGGTCTAGGTGAATGATACTGAGCCAAAGGAACGTGTTTTGGCATTTTATCGTAACTAAGCTTTGAGAAACGGGAGAATGTACAATTTAGAGAGTTTTAATGGTATACTGTACGTTGGTCGTGTACCAACCCGTTGGGTCAATGATATTGTGAACATGTCATCTGCTACTTAACTGGAGTGTACAGAATACTGGATGTTGTAATACAACTCTGCCAGCTCCTTCGGGGGAAAGGCGTGATGATATATGCGTGTATAATTTTTGGATGTGTGGATTGGTCTAGGACAAGATCAGCAAAGGACCTTGAGAGGTGGTGTACAAGCAGAGATATATTTTTATATTTCTTCATAAATTGGAATGCAAATGAAATTTAAATTAAATTCATAATGATGAAGTATCTGACGTGTAACTTTTATTATGAGTCCTATGCTCAGCAGTGAGCAATTACGGGCTGATGATAATGATCATAAAAGAATATCGGTATCAGACGCTTTCCTAGTAATTCCTACAGGAACTACTAAGTTATTTTTAAGTTGAAAATAGCATTAAATGTGTTAGAAAGTAGCAAGTAGTATCAAACCCGTCTATCTGTTGAGCACGTAAATTTAATTAACTCTACGAAAAGATACCTTATTTGCATGAGGGGTGCCGCAACTGACACGTTTCTAAGGAGATCCCAGGGCCCTCTATCAAACTTAGAGGCTGTTCAATGCTTATAACATATCGTCACGCCTTTCCCCCTAGGGGGTTGGCAGAGGTGTAATACAACACCCACACTTCGCCGGACGATATTCAGTCCCAAATGTGACAGGGGGCGAGCCTGTCGCCATACACCGGGCTCCAATCATGTAGCAGATGACATACAATACGCACATATGCTCACACAATGAACAAATTGGTGCGTGCCGTATCCCGTGTCCCGTGCCCTGAGTGGCTGGGTTCGAGCCCGCTCCCTCTGGCTTGAGAGGCAGGCTTTCTCCCAACTAAGCTGCCATCGCTATGAAGTGGGATATATATGGTGTTTTACTAGGTGTAATCTCCTTTAGCCCGGATACAACCAAATGCTGGTTATATTTTGAAGATCTTCTTTTTGTCTTCAAGAAAGGCTAGCAGCAAAGCAGCCGAGCTACATAAGAGAAATCACACTAATTTAAAAATGCGAAAGTTTGGATGGATATGTGTATGGTACTCAATCACGCCAGAACAGCTAAACGAATTAGGATGACATTAGGCCCAGAGATAGATTATAGTCTTAAATAGCATATAGGCTGCTTTTTGACTGCGGGTAATGCCGCGGTGCGAAGCTACTATGTGTGTATATTTGTTCCTTTTTATTCTGAAATGGCTCAACGGGTTTTGAGTTGAAGTGAAATCCTACACCTTGGATTGACACAAAGTCTACTTTTTATCCCATAAAAACTAACGATTCCTGCAACATAGCGGATGAAACCGTGGAACAAAGTCGTATTATTTGTGTCATCAACTAGAAACAAGTTGTAACTGTTACCGGTGATTCTATTATTATCTATATCTTACTTACAAGAACATTGTGGGTCATATAAATCACGAATAAGTTGCGCGTGATCTACAGCAGTTACGAAACTACTCGTATTGGTGATTATTGGCCGTGTGATAACGGAGCACATCGGTTACGATCTATCCGGATCTATCTACTATCTGGTTTGGTATTTTTAGAATGAGCTTTAGTTTCTTTGTATGCAGTTTTCATTTGAATAGCAAAGTCCTATTCATTAACCCCCGACGCAACAACGACGGGGTGTAATAAGTTTGGCGTGTTCGTGTGTGCGTCTGTCTGGGGCATCGTAGCTCCCGAACGGATGAATCGATTGAGATATTTTTTATTGTTTGAAAGTGAATTAGTCGGGAATGTTTTTAGCTGATTGGTGTTGATGAAAATCGAAATCGAAGGTTTTTCAATTTTTTAAATTTGTACTTGTTTTGGGTTAAAATGAGATTTCAAAAATATTTTATTACAAAATTTTTAATAATACTCTTACATCTTTTGTATCTAAATACAATATTTACAAACTTAATTAGGTACTAATCTAACTAAATTATAATAATGTCACAATTTAATTAAGTGTTTGTCTCCGTTAGAATTATTGTTCTTACAAAAATATTATCGGCAGTATCAAGGCAGTGATTTTAGCTGATTTTGAGTATTTAAAAATATTAAAAAGGTACAGGAATGTACTTAAGGAATAAAGAGTATAAAAAAATCTGTCCCAAAAGAACATAACATTGAAGTAGATGAGTAAATTTCATCAGTTTCTTTCATTATACATACACACTGAGTATTTTTTGGAAATGTTATTTTCCTTTGGGAGAGCAATAAGATACTAAGTCTAATAAAATATAATTTAACAATAGATACAACTAAAATTATATGAATCCATAAATTGTAAAGTAATTTACATTATATCACACGAAACCTTTTATATTCTACTCTCCACCAATGAGCGGACAAGCCAATAAATAAATAAAAAATAATATCCGTGTCAATAAAATACCGATAAGTAGCTGTTAAAGTGTTCTTTGCATTAATCATGTAAGTCACAAATTCAAATAAACCAAAATTGTTTGCAGAATTAATAATGACATCATCCAAAATTAAATAAACAACCGAACAATTTCTACTTATCTTATTAATTTATAGAATTCTATTTACATTTACATAGTATAAAAAGTCAAAAACCAAATAGCATGACAGACAGCATCAGCATTGACTGATCGAATCGTAGAAATTATACCCAAGAAAGGACGAAATGTTTAATTCAAAAGTATCTGCTAATATTCTTACAGTAAATCTACCGTCGCGCAGCCGGCGCCTGAGTGTGGTGTTGACAACCTTCCACGTTTTCTGGCCAGTCGCAGACATTTTCGTTGGGATTGAAGACGAGGTTTTGAGGGCATGGCATGTGGTGTTTCCTCTCTCCTTCACACATGTAGTACATGGTGCAGTCAGCATGGTCCTTGTGGTACGAGATGTGGCCTTCTTCTTCTTCACAGCTTACTTCATGGGCTACAATAGAAAATAAAAGCTTGTAAAATGAGATAATTGGAATTGGTTACTACGCACTAGCACACTAGCGACCCGCCCGGCTTTGCAGGGTACCTATAAACCTTCAGTGAAAAATGATCTAACTGATAGTGAAAACCGCATCAAAAGCCATTGCGTGGTTAAGAAGTTAGCGTATTTACAGACAGAGAACAGAACAGACAGAGATATTACTACTATGTAGAGAAGAAGAGAAGATAAACTAATAAGATGCATGAAAGGCTACTATCCAGAAGAATGTTGAATGGAGCTAAGGTTTTTTAAGGTGTTCCGTTATTATTTTATATGTGCTGCCTATTTTACGGTATTGTACTAATACAATTTGCAATATAGATTTATTAAAATATATCAATTTACTTACGATCTTTCGTAGTGTATTGTCCAGTGGGGCTCGACGCTTCATAAGGTCCTTCGTACTCTAATCTAACTTTGTAGTCTCCAAGCTCTTGCTTCATGGCAGTGATGAGAGGGTATTTCCCAGTACCACAAGAACCTCTGAAGTCGTCCATGTCTACTGACCAAACCATTATACCACCAAATCCTTCTTCTTTAAGCCAAGCCATCTGTAAATACAAAACGTTTATATTATTTATCATCCTCCATTTCTTTGGATTTCATTTTAATTCAATTTTCTTATTTTTCTCTTTTATATCCAACTACGGCTAACTTTCTCTTTAATACATGTTTAGACATTTTCTTTGCTAACAGTAAGTATATTCTACATAAAAAGATCCACTCAGAGAACTGAATGGGATGCAAAAAAAATTATTTTCAGAAAATGTCAAACATACGAGTACACTGTAGATATTTGTTAAGTAATCATAGAAAACAAACCGTACCTTAGTCTTCAGCGATCTTTCATCGTCAAAACCGACCCATTGGTCTTCTCTGTAAGCAAAAGGCACCATCTGCTCGTTATCCCAGACCAGTGTGGTGTTATCCTCTCTCAGGAACTCGCAGATCTCGTAGTAGGACATGAACCCAGCTTCGTTTGTGAAACGGCCTGCAGCACCTGTTTAAAAAGATACATTAAAAGGCTGGACTATGCTGGTCCAAAGAAAGACTAGACAAAACAGGAGTAGATTTTTTCTGAGCTGAGGATTTTAACTATTTATTTCCTTTACTATTTGGGTCTCGCTCTAAGCACTACAAAACTCTATTTAGTGACCTGCGTCCAACTGAACTTAGAGCCTGAAATGATCCTGGATTGCTCGAAAAATATATTTCTGAACCCAATCTTGACTGTTTTTTCCTCTGTTTTTAGATACAGTTATTTTTCTTTAAATTTAATTGATGTAGGCTTCCTAACAGATATATCTCAACTTACCACCACCAGATGCGGGAGCGCCAATGTCGAACTGCGTATCATTGATGAGGGTGAAGGAACGACCGTACGTGGGCATACCGATCATCAGCTTCTCTTTGGGTGCTCCTTGACGGACCCATTCGCGGGCTGAATAATCCTATTGGAAAAAATAATCAGCTTTTGACAATGTAGAAAGAAAAAGGTGTTTAGGTTCTTGGGTTAAATCATACGATTTTTTTATTACTTGATAGGATTTTATAATTCGTCGATTTATTGTGTTACGTGTTTCTGTATTAATCATTCAAAATTCATTTGAACTAAAAGATTAGAATGTTGTGTTCTATTTAGTAAAAAAATGGTACATTTACATACCACAGTCAATTTCTTCTGGTAGCTCGTGGCACTTTCAAGGGGAAAGAGGGGGCTGTTGTGTCCAACTTGTCGTTCCCATTGGCCGTGGAAGTCGTAAGTCATTACGTTTATGAAGTCCTGAAAAGCATAAAATATATAAGCATACTAGTATTCTACGCACGGGTGCGGGTATTCTGGCTCTAGGTGCGCCATCTAGCACTTTAAAAACCGACAGCGCCATCTATTATAATTAGTTTCAAACGACTTTTGCACATTTACTTGCTTTTTTCGTTAATATAGTCTCATAACACAGACCTTTGTTGTTAAGCAACTCACCAGATATTTAGAGATCTCAGGTACGTCATAGCCAGCAGCGATGGCCTCAAACGACGCTGGTACAGCAGCAGTCAGCATCAAACGAGGTTGTCCTGACGTTTTAGCTTCACCTTCAAATGCGAGGCGGAGTTCCTTGAGTAGCGATACGAAAGCTGCACGGTCGTCGGCACCTCTGGAAAAGTAACAACAAACTTTATCATCAAAGACTTTAATACAACAGCTTGTACCGGAAACAAAAGCCGAGCTCTATCTGTACAGTACACTTGAAATTATAAGATTTGATGACGTCTAGTCGATAAAACTGGTTTAAGTAAGCTAACTTTGCAATACGGCACTACTAGGGACATACACATTTTGAAATGCTTTGCTCCGGACCAGACGGCAAGTATTATCGTACGATTATCGCGTTAACTCAATTAATTGTCTTACCTTGGGTACTCCCAGTCTACATCCAGACCGTTGAACTGGTAGTCTCGGAGGAATTCAATAGCTTCGTAGACGAACTGGTTCATGCGGAAGACGTTGGAAGTCAGTTCTTTGAAGGGTGTGGAGCCAAAGGCCCAGCCACCGATAGCGAGGAGGACCTGAAATAAGTAAAAAAAAATATTAGCTTTTTATAAGTAGAGCGCACAGCGACCTAATAACTTTGTAACTTTATCATCTCAGGCAGAAGACGCCAACTGCTACACATAAGCCTTCTTTAATCCTACGGCTATGCTAGCGGACTTCGGCGATAATTCGGGCTTTCGCAACAAGTGTAGCTGGTTAGTTCTTCTTTCGGCGATGTATCAGGCGAGTTATTGCCCATGCCATCTTCGCAGAAAGGCGACGAGTTGACCGCTAATGTAAACGAAAATATCGCCTATATCCGATAACGCTGATTTTAGCGCGGCAACGCAACACGAATTATCAGGCGCTAATGTAGCCGTAGCATCATGATTTCCACAGTGACCTTCACGCTAGCCTTATCCATCATCTTCTCACAACCCTCACCAAATCGTCGGTCCACCTTGTATCGGGGCTCCCCACGGTGTGTTGAGTCCAGAACCTTGTAACTTAATAAAAAAACAAAAATGATAACCAGTATCTCACCTTCAAGTTAGGGTTCTTTTCTCTCAGCGCAACAACCTTGTCGTACATCTCGCCGTCCTTGTCGTCGCTCTCAGCTAACTTGTGGTCCTTTAGGGTAGCAAAGGCGTAGATGACGTGTGTACAGAGATTGGCGTCTACATTTTCAGGCATGAAACGACCGCCGCTTGGCCGCTTGGACGACCAGGAAGTCAGGTAGCAGAGGACTTGAGGTTCGCGCTCTGTGAAGAAATTAACAATTATGTATCAGCTGAAGAAAATGCTTTGTATAGTCATTGACACTAGTTTTTCTCTTTCCGATTCATCACGACTTCTCTCTCATTCTGATTTTGTTTCTAACATGGTTCGGAGGTCAGCCATTCTTTCAGACAGAGCCTATTTTATTTCTGCCATCATTGTTAAACTGATGGTTACTGCATATAAGTATAATGTAAACATTCAGCAATAGCTATTACATCATCTATGAATTCATTTTGGTATTTTAAGTACTATGTACTAAAAAAACCAAAACAAACGATGTAAGCAAACCTTCCTTCATACCTAATGCTAAAAAGACGTTATGCTGTAACACGGCAGCAAACACTCATAATCGACAAAAAGAAATATGTGCCCATTTGAAAATGTTAATGATGAAATTTCCCTTTAAAAACGTGACACGTTCTGAGTTACGACACCATTCCACGTGCAACTTGTCGAAAGTTTCCGCAAAGAGGAAACAAAAGACCCTTTCCGCGTTAACTTCGACGGAAGCCCATGAAACTGTGTTACCTACATGAAAGCGAGTTGAATTATTGCGAAAAGTTTTTTTACCTTATTTAATTTTTCTTACGAAAGTTACTAAGAACTTTTCATTCCAATTTATTTCAGTATCAATAGAAATTACTAAAATAACATAACATTTATCGTCACGACTGGGGGCTGGCAACACCCACACTTCGCCGGACGATATTCAGTCCCATATGTGACAGGGGGCTCCAGGTTTGTAGCAGATGACATACAATACGCACATATGTTCACACAATGAACAAATTGGTGCGTGCCTTCGGTTGGCTATCATCGCTTACTTTTTAATTACGCTTCTTAATTACTAAAATAATAATTAAGAATGAGGTCAGCTGCCCTAGCACCTACTGTACAGAGCAAGTACTGTAAGTACTTACACCTAATTAGTACATAGTGTACACCTATAACTTAGTTACACCCAGTTGCAAAATATTTTACAGTGTCTCCTATAAAAATGATAGATGAACTCAGAAATAAATGGAAAACAAATCAAACAAAATCAATTACCAATTCTCCTTCCTTTTCACAGAATGAAAAACCAATTATCTGAAGCAATTCCGCGCCACCTTCAAGACATAAATCACTCGAGAAAAGTAAAAGTTCTGCAGAACATCGCATTTCAAACTGCAATCAGGGATTTGAAAGCTTTATAAAACTGTCCATCACTGAGCACATTGCATGTTCAATCAATCACTGAGATTTTGCATAATTTTTAATACCTTGACGTTGCAAAAAGCTTATTACAAGATTTATGGATCGTCCGACGTGGCGAGGTAAGAATGGTTACTGAAGATAAAGACAGAAAAATGGATGCTCCAGTTGAAATAAATTGGGTACCGACTTTTTTATACTTGCCATTTTCCTTAAATTATAAAATTTCATAAAAAAGGTTTTTGTTGACATAAAAATGATTTCATAAATTATAATTCATGAGTTAGGTACTATCTAAACGTTGGTATTGGTTCATAATTTATAAATATTATATTGGCTTCTACAAAGTATGCTATGGAAGAGCCTATCGTTTACTATGTGTGGTTTGTAGTCAAAACTTTTTACGGCATAATGTTTTACAAAAGCTGGTTTAAGAGGCACGTTTAAAAGCAGTAAAATACCCCAAGGAATACGTTCGTGCTCGCATCAAAAGCACTTAGCTATCGAAAATATCTCGCCTTTGTAACCCAAATAAAAAGTTACGCAAACTCCAAGAAAATTCCTGGAAGAGTCACCTTGTACGACGTTTAACATCGAAAATATGTTATTTATTACTCCCGCCGGCTCGAGAGCACGTTTAAGGCACCTCCTTGCAAAGATCGCCGAGAGTCCACGTCATAAACTTGAAGGCATTAAATCAAAAAACCCATTTGCTCTGTTACCAACACAACTTGAGACCTCGCACCCTTTTTAAGCATCTAGAAATTTTAGCGTCTCGAGGATTTCACGCTCGAGGTCGCGGCTCTCTCTACCACGGTCGCTTGAAACACTTGAACGTAAAAGCATTCGATGTTTCAAACTTTTAGCAACTATGTCGTGACTTCCCTAAGCTGGTCTTGGCAGTTGGGAACAACGATGGTTCTAAGAGTGACCCTTGTAGTACTCCAGAGAGTGTTTGTAGCTTTTAGTGCCAAATACAGTGTTCTGGTTGTTAAGAGAGGTGTCAAGTGGAACATTGTTGTGCGAGCTGCTTAAATCCAAAGTATTTTACCAGTATATATGCTACAGCATCTCTTGCAGTAAACATTTTAGTAGTAATAAACATTACTGCACGCTTGAGAGCGATAAATACGTCACTGTCCGTTAGGAGAAAATGAGATGCTAAGACATTATTATGCTAAATTCTCCTGTCAACGCGACGAAAAAAGCCGCTTGGGATCTTCACAATGGTAAGCTTTATATGCTATGCATGGAACCTTAAACGATATATTTTTCATTCTAACACAATGTTATTTGTAGATGTTAATGCGTCTTAAAACATTAAACAGTGATACATGTGTAGATAGAATATACGTCATTAAGACATTTTGTAATTTATCAATTACATACCCATATTTTTAGGCTTTCTAAAACTTGGATAGCCAAAGCTAGCCCAGCTTATACAAAGCTACTTACTATTAAACCTGTGACTGACTACCATTTTTTAATATTGAGATCTTCTGTAGACCCGTTGTGGTTCAACTATCTTTGAATACACACTTAAATGTATTGAAAATCACAATGTTGTAAAGAGGTCGGACCTCCATTTGTTTCTCAAAAGCATGTTTGGCAAACATGTTTACATTTCTGCAACGCTTGGCCCGAGTTTGGTGGAGCGTAGAAGCGCTTCGAAATTTCCTAAAGGTGGCTTTTGTTGACAATAAGTATTTGTTATTTTTTTGCTTGAAATATTTGTTAAGGTAAAAGACGTAAAATTAGGAGTTGCCAAGGAAAGAAATCCGAATTCTATGTACAAAGTAATATGAACCAGATAACATCGTACCTTGATCTGATCTGATCTTATCTTTTACCTATATGTAGACGTATAGATGAAAACACAAACTCTAATGGAAAATATATGACATTCTAGATTCTAGAACCTTCATCAGTTAAATAAAGACAAATTCAAGGACATCTCGCGTTTTACACGCATTTTATACGTCACATACATTCATTCACTTGAAAAAACTTTTTCCCTTCTGAGACACTCTTTTATAAATAAGAGAGTACTCACTGTTCTTATCCAAAGCAGCCGCGTTTTTGTTTCTGACGATATGTTGTCTCGAAGGCTTCTTGACCTTGCTGAGAACATCAGAGAGGCTTATCTTGATTGGTTCAGGCTTTTCTTCTTCTTCAACGTATTCGATGGTCGCTGCAACAGATGCCCAGTCGACGTCCTTAGCGTCTTTTCCACGGGATATGCCTCTGAGTTCCTCCCTGGTAATAGAAATAAAATTAAGATTTTTATCGAAATAGTTCTCTAAAATATATTTCGCTTTATTTTAAGAGAAAGATCGAAACTAATTGAATTTTCTGGAAAGAGTTGCTATCTTTTACTCGGTAGGAATCCTAGTTTCCTTGCCTAATTTTTCTTGATAGTTTTAGTCATTATTAAAATAAATTTACAATTACTCTGTACTCAATTTTTTATAAGAAGAGTGGCAAACAAGCAGACTGCCTGTTGGTTAACGATAACCGCCTGACACTTGAACACTGTAGCACTAATGGTGCTGTTGTTGCGTTACCAACCCAGATAGAAATTTTAAGACACCCTTTTTAAAACGCTTCATAATATTTATCCGTCCTCCATATATATCGACACACCTTTCCGCCGAAGGGGTTGGCAGAGGTGTACAACACCTACACTTCCCCGGACGATATTCAGTGACAGAGGGCAAGCTTGTCGCCATACACTGAGCTCCAGTTATGTAGCAGATGACATTTAACACGCACATAATTATGTTCATACAATAAACAAATTGGTACGTGCCTTCGGCTAGGTCCGAACCCGCTCCCTCTGGCTTGAGGAGCGACCCTTTTTCGACTAGGCTACCATCACTTTTTATTTATGCATGTTGTATGGTCAAATTATGGTTGACTTACCTCATGGCTGCGATAAGTGGGTACTTGACGTCACCACCGCACACGCTGCCACTGAAGTCGTCCATGTCGACAGTCCACACCATAGCACCACCGAAACCATTTTCTTTGATCCATCTGGACAAAATCAACAACATTTAGTTTGACTTAAAATAACAGGTAATCAGAAAAAAAAAGTTCCACCAACTTCAATTTGGATTTTGATAAGCTCTACCATAATAATGATCAATATAATAACGAAGCACCTAAATAATACCTTTCAAATTGAAAATATTATTTTTACTTAGGCAGCAAAGAAGCTAACGAGATGGAATAAAAAACTTAATTGTTATGTGAATTTTAGACGGGTTGTTAGATCCTAAAAATAATAAAAAAGTCCTATAGACTGGGTAGGAGAAGCGAGTAGTATATCAGTGTATAATTATTATATTTTTATTCATTTCATTTCAATAACATAACCCCAATTTTAATAAATACGTATTCTCATCTTTAGAATAATAATACGTTTGTAGTTTCAAATTATCTTTTTCTGTCTCTTAATAAAAGTTGACGTAATTTTGAGCTGATCTTAATTTTGTGCTATTTCTGTCTACTGAACCAACTGAACTAAACTATTTTGGTTGTAAAAAACCTTTGTTTGATTAGTTGGCTGGTTTTTGTTTTACCTCTGCTATACTGCCATCAGTCGGTATGGACTGTAATCAGTTTGGTTGAACTTCACAGGGGTTTGGCTTTTGGAGACCATTGCCAATATATTAAAGCGAGATTTGGTTTCGTTTCAGTGTTTTCAGGGCTTGGAAGGTGTCAAGCAATTTAATAGCGAAAGGGATTTGTTGAGGGAGTGAGTAGTTAGCTGGTTAATTTATTAAAACAAAAGCTACCACCCAATTTCATAGATCCAATATTGATCTATGCAGTAGAATATCTTTTTCCGTTTCGTTGTCTTGTTTCTGGCAATTAAATCAATGCGTTACCTCATCTTGTGCCTGGTAGACTTCTCGTCGTCGAATCCAACCCATTGGTCCCCGTCGACTGCGTACGGCACCTTCATCTCATCGTCCCAAACGTACGCGCCTCCGTTCCTCAGCATCTCACACACCTATTAAGAAACCACTATTTACAATACGAGAAAGCGAAAAAAATAAACCAGTGCTGCCAATCGGAAGTCCCACTATCGATAGACTATGGATTGTCTATCGAAATGGTACTAATAGTGGAAAATATCGAAAGCATAAAAATGACAATACTATTGATAGCTAGCGATAATATCGATAGCATACGACTATTAGCGATCAAATCAATTTTATGCTATCAATAGCACTATCGATAGGGCAACTATCGATAGTTCGGCAACACTAAAGTAAACCCCCATAACACAAACTGAAGCACTTTAAATATGTCTCCCGTCTCTCTCTTTCCTCATCTTGTATATTTACGCGCGGGCCGATATAATTTTCAATGGTGTTGGAACTGCGTATATTTTTTAAACGAGTATTTTCTTCTGTGGGATGCATTTTTAGCTCCCAGAATTTCTATCTCAAACGGTGAAGTTCCAGAATAATTCACAGTTCTGATTCTAATTAAATCAGGCTCTAATATGTAAATCCGGGAAGCTGATACGAGTAGGATGCTTGAAACTTTGCATTGAATAGCTTGGCGAACTGCGAGCTCTGCTTTTGATTGGATGTAAGCAAATTGAGAGACTTTGGTAGAGACTGTGCTGGTAGAGCAGTATTATTCACTTCTGTTAGTCCAATAGACCACGAAGCTACGTACACACATTACATTGATATTTTTAATGTTTTTTTAGGTTATAGATATTTGCAACGCTCTGATAGGATAGTGGTACTGTAGAACTAAGAAGCACTTGACCAGGTTGTGAACGATTGCGAACCGTCCAAAAAACCGTGAGCCGATGATAACTAAATTACCTTCCAAAGAAGAAATAGATTATTAGATTCGTATTAAAAATATCGTATTACGTAATATCGTATTATATATTACGTATCTAGGCGAGACAGCCAGTCTATAGAGCGACTTGTCTTCCAGGGCAAGGTTGAAGGCAAGGTTGAGTGCTCAAGAATGTCCTCGAGCAGAGAGACATGGCAAGATATTGTGAGGCGCATTACATCAGCCCCTGCCAATAACAATACTGCATGACGACCACGACCGCTCTGTCAAGAGCGTAGCGACCAAGAAGAAGAAGAAGATTAAAAATATAATCAGACATGACATTGTGTCCATAGTGCTAACTAATAATAAAAAGGTTGTATGTATGTCGACCATAAAACGATGCCGCGTTTTATGGTCGACATACCTACAACACGCACGAAACGTTTTTCATTTCTCATACGGACCGCTAGAGTGTGGAATACTCTGCCAGAGTGTATGTTCCCTGACACTTATAATCTGGGTGTTTTCAAGTCTCGAGTGAATCGGTTTCTTCTAGGCAAGCGTGTTCCATCGCAGGCCACATCACTGCTTATCATCAGGCATGCTGGCGGCCAAACGCAAGCCTATTAAGTAAAAAAATAAAAAATAATTACTGACCTCGTAGTAAGCCAAGAAGCCTCCTTCCTTGGTGTACTCTCCAGCTTTGCCTCCGCCGGTGGCAGGGGAGTTCACTTTGAACTTGTTAGTATTGGCCAGGGTGAACGAACGTCCGTAGGTTGGCATACCTGGAACAGAGGATCAAAGAGTTACCCAATGTTCTTTTCAAAACTGTGTAAAATAAAACAGCAAGCGTTGTAAAACTGAAAACCGAAAAGAAACGAGAAGAGAACTTTGAAGAGATTGACGAGGAAGAATAAAATAAATAAATTAATTCGGGACATTATCACACACGGTCACCTGACCCCAAACTAAGCAAGGCTTGTACTATGGCTGCCAGAGACTGATATACATACTTAGATATTTTTAAATACATACTTAAATGGATAATAACACCCAGGCATAGAACAAACACAAATGTTCACCACATTAATGTCTGCCCTAGGTGGGAATCGAACCCACGCCCCCAAGCTCAGAAGGCAGGTTCACTACCAACTGAACAACTCACTCAAGACTCTAAGTGTAGTAAGACATCTTACTTGGATGGACCGTACAGGAATGCGATATATACCAAAGTAACAAGCTCACCAACAATAATCTTCCCCTAAAACCCCCAAGCTTAACCCAGTACAAGTCTGCTAGGTGGTTCACCGACAGCGGCTTCCTACACTCGGATTCGGTACACGGAGCATACAGAGGCACGTTGTGATCCGTCTTTATTTACTTGAGGTAAATAGCAGTAGCAGTAACGAGACTTACCGATGATAATCTTCTCTTTAGGCGCTCCGAGCTTGACCCACAGGTGAGCTGCGTGGTCCACCGACAGTTGTTTCCTCCACTCGGAGTCAGTTGAAGGAGCGTACAGGGGTGCGTTGTGGCCAGTTTCCTTCTCCCACTTGCCGTGGAAATCGTACGCCATCAGGTTTATGAAGTCCAAATAGCTGTCAAGGAAGATGGATAGATAAAGACTTTATTGTTCACACCAGAAATAACAAAAAAAAGAACAGAAAAAACTTAAGCAGTAGTGTAACAGCTGGCAGCCTTATCACTAAGAGCGATCTTTTCCAGGCAACCTTAGAACAAATATGATCTTAATTTAACTCATATTTGGCTTTTAAGTTGGTGTGTCTGTGTGTGTAATTAAAGTGATAATTTAATCTAATCTTTAGTGAGAATAAATGCCATTAAAGCTAAAGCAACATAAGGGCCGCGTGTTGAAACGACGCTCAGTCTTGAATCTCGATTCAAACCATGGTTTTACCATAATTTCAATTCAATTCAATTCTTGGTTTATGGCTCTTGAGAAAGCCTTTCTCAACTCCGCCAATGTCACGTTAAATAGACCATCAAACGCAGAGAATTTAGTTACAGTTAGAAATATTTTTTCCCCGGTGTTAAGAGATGCAGAGTTTTTTTTTTTTTTTTTTTTTTTTTAACCCTTCCATTACCATAATTTAAAACCAGTTTTAAATTGACATCTATGACTGAGCGTCGTTTTAGCATGCGGCTTTTTAATATAAAAGTACATTTTTCAAATTACATAAGGCTAAGGCATAAGATAAATTATATTTCAAATCCTAAGACTTTGTTGTGATTAAATAAGAGTTGGAGATAATACAATTGGTTCTTGAGCTAGGCCAAGAAAAATATTCTAGCAAAACTTGACATTTGAAACGAATTCGTCTGTATAGAAAATGTGCGCGGCATTTAAAAGATATCATGTAACAGTAAATTTCATACTTATACAATAGAAAAAAAAAACATGTATATTATTATGTGTCATTCTTTGAAATTCTAATCTGAAGTGTCATGAAACCAATAATAAATAATAAATAATAAAACACACTTCAATAACACGATAACAAACAGTATCTCTACATAATAAAAATAGTTATAATTGTTGGTAAGCGAATCACTTGAGATCAGTTGGACCGACTCAGGTAATCCTTTATACACGAGTATGCAAGACTGAAAGCCGAGCCTAGGTCCTTAGGCCCAAATCTGCGAGTTTAGAGGCCTCGTCTTACACGAAATCACAAAAAACAAGTATTTTGTTTGTATCAAGTTTGATCTAAAGAATTATGATGATCAGGTGCAAAAAAATACAGCTGGTAAAATTTTACGCGCCGATCTAATTTTACTCTCAAATATAATTTACGATTTTCAACTCTAAATGAAGCAGAATAAGTAAATAAACATGTGTATGGGTGAAAAATTAATTCACCGAAGTTATTATGAGAGTAATGCTTAGTCGACCGTGAGAGCATCAGTGAACGAACCGTTTCACCGAAAATGCTTCTTTGTGTCCGTCCGGCGTATGTCCAGCTGTCTTCCTTACAGGTCGCATTTCTCAACCGATTGAAGTTTTGTGAGCAGTTGGTTCGATAATTATTAAAGCTTTTTTATCGAGTCAGTTTTTGGAGGTTTTTCAAAATGGCGGAGATTTGGTTCTTTTTTATGTTTTCGGGAGGTCTTTAGCTCACAGAGCCACTAAGTAAGAAGTTGATTACTAAGAATAATAGGCAGCAGAAAGACAGTGGAGGAGATTGAAATAGGACCGGAAAATATGATGCGCTGAAGAAGAAACATCACATTTGGGACTGGATATCGTCCGGTGAAGAGTGGGTGTTATACATCTCCTGCCAGTCCCTTCTGGGAGAGGCGTGACGGTATGTTATGTTTATGTGTGTTGAAGAAGAGACTTTACTCATCAGTGAGTCGAAATATTTGATGATGATGCCAGGAAAAATAAAGGATCTGGAAGGCTATTCTCACAAGTCAAAATATTTTTGTCTTTGTCCCTCTCGTTTGATACGTCATAGAAGTGAGAGTGATAAAAAAACTTCTCGCGCGTCAACAACACTAAAGTTAATTTAGTAGTTTCTCACAGTAAACAGGGTTACTGTGAGAAACTACTAAATTCACTCTAGTTTCATCTCTTTGGTTCGTCTGAATGAAGCCTAAACTTCATTACACAAGGTTTCATGCCACATATTTTAGACTCCATAAGTTATTTATTTAGGCCAATATTTGAATAGCAAAGTGGGCGCATTGTCTGCTCCATTTAGTCTTTATGCGGATGATTTAGTGAAATGGCGGAGGACCACAATTTGAATAATGAATTAAAAATGCTCGGTCAAGAACACGTAAATACGTACTGAGAACTTTCAGAAACAAATGTGGGGGTGTAACCGCAGGAAATGAATCTACAATTTTATGCACAGATTAAAAAAATAAACATTGCCGTCCTCATTGGACAGCAAAATTTGTTTTTAAATTTAATTATAACCTGCGAGAGTTTTGGCCAAACAATATCCTTCCTACTAATATTATAAACGCGAAAGTTTGTAAGAATGGATGGATGGATGTTTGTTACTCTTTCACGCCAGAATGGCTGAACAGATCTGGATAAAATTTGGCACAGACATAGATTATAGTCTAGAATAGCACATAGGATACTTTTTGACCGCGGGTGAAACCGCGGCGCGCAGCTAGTATTTCATAAATAAACGTTTTTTTCTTTTATTAACGAGCTGATTGTAGAACTGAAGAATGATTTAGTAAATAATTATTATAATAAGTAATAGGAATTCCTAAATGAATTCCAAAATCTGTTTCAATCATAAAATACCTAGTTGGTTACTTTAAATAAATACTAGAGACAGTTTGCCCACACGGTCATCTGACCCCAAGCTAAGCAAAACTTGTGCTATGGCTGCCAGGGACTGATATACCTACATAATTAACTATATAACAATCTTTAATCATAATTATGAATGTTTGCCCCATGCGAATTGAACCCACGCCCCAAGCGCAGAAGGCAAGTTCTCTACCAACCGAGCCTCCAAGGCAGACCAATAGGTTTCCAATCTTTGAGATTTTCATTTATTTCAGCGTTCCCTTTATTCAAGTGAAATAGAGCTTCACTAAAATATGAAACGTAAACCCCTATTCAGTTCCAATAAGAAGAAATCCTTTCTTAATAACATTTTCATTTATTTTTCCCGTAAAAGGGTCACCCGGGGGCAATTTTAATAACATGCTCTGTTGTCGGTACGCGTAACAATGGATTTGTTCTTATTTCTTCTCTATTTAATATAAATTTTGTAAATTGCATTGTTTTTAACCGACTTCCAAAAAGGTTCAGTATTCGACTGTATGTTTTATTTTTGTTTTTGCATGTATGTATGTTACGTGATTACTCAGACAACTGTGAATCGATTTTAATGATTCTTTTTTGGATTGGTAGATCATACTTTAGAAGTGGTCCCGTATAAATTTGATTGAAATCGGTCAATCTGGGAGGCTATTCCTGCGCGTGAGATGAGATGAGATTTTATCTTGGTCACTCTCAGACCTATAATGTTTTATACGAGAGCAACAAGGACGAAAAAAGGTGAGATGAAAAACTCAAATCTCCGAATAGGGTCCCAGTTCTTAAAACATAAAGAATAGTCTAAAATGTGTTTACGTGGATTACGAATTACGGGATGGGAAGTTGGTTTATTAACCGACGCGACGAAACGGGGGAGGTTTACGTCGGCGTGTATATCTTATATCTTTAAATGAGCAATTCTTGTATTTATATATATGTCGGGGAAATGTAGGAAATAGGAGGCCGAGTTTTCACATCTGACTTCTGATGTCGGGGAAATGTAGGGAAGGAGAAGCCACGCCGTCGCATCTGATCCCACTGATGTCGGAGAAACATAGGAAAGGCCGCCGCGCTGTGACCTTCCTCTTTTGGTGACGGGGAAACTCTAGTAGGCCGAGGTGTTGTATCTGATTTCTGATCCATGAACTCGCTAACACAAAGATAATTGGAGATTTAGAGTAATGGGTTTACGAATGACCATTGCGTGCGACCGCTTTCAGCCCAGTCCTGTCAACCACTGACTGACAGACATGACGTTCGCCCGAAATCCCAAACGCAACTCCATTCGGTGTTAACCGCTCTAAATTACCATAAACAAATCGATTCATCGTCAAAAATAACAGAACAATAATACTATCGATTAACAACTCTCAAAATAAACTGATTTTCTTTATCCAATGATATCTCGCGCCGTCACGGCCATCCTGCATTTTCACACGTCCTCGGGTGAATAGTTCATCTCATCATCTGTGGACAATCATAAAAGTGCTCAAGTAACCACTTAACGCTCGGTCATTCTGGCCGTCTCAAATCTACCTCCACAATTTCACAGAAATCGATCACAGTTATAGAAAAACACAAAACACAGTTAAACCCAATTCTACCAAATAAACATCGTCTCAGAGTATAATCGACTCTTCCAACAACTTCATATTCGTTACCTATCCCCATAAATTGTCATGATAATTGAAATAAGCAACTTGACTTTTAGTGAAATAAATTGTATTGGGACCAATCGAATAATCGAGGCTAAAACTAAATTATTAATCATACATCCAATGTTCCAAGAATTTAATCAAGCCACATTGAAAATCCAATGACGGTACACATACGCGGTTTGGACTTATGAAAACTGCTGTGTCCAATTTCAACCGAAAAACATGCCATTAAAGTTGTCACTTAGACTTGCCACACAGGCTAGGTCCCTCAGGGTGACAACGACAACTTCCCAGGGTGAAACTTCCCAGATTGACAACTTCCGAAAACGACAACTTTCGAAAGTGACAACATCCTAAATCGTCATCTACCTTAATTGACAACCGCCAAAATTATGATCTTCCTGAAACGACAACGCGTATTCTCAACCCTTTTTTAAATAACTGCTGCAGACTGTACTTTCATTCGTTTTTGTCCTTTGTACCACTTCATTAGTGTGTAGTATATCAACAAACTAACAAACAATTCATATCACATCACACATGTAGTGCACTTTACTTTTCTCAAAATGCTACTTTCTCAATTGCCTCATTGAAACTCTATGATAAAGGTGCTATTGCGTTCTTAAACTCTTTGGTCTTACTGGCATATTTAAAGTATGTCAGCTTGACAATCCTAAAATGCAAATAGTGTTGATTTCTTTCATTAAATAATAATTAATTTCATAAAATCACAAAAAGGGAAAGACTGTACGTTATGTAATGAGTACAAATACAATTTCATGAAATTTAACAATAACAACACAACTGTATGGAGATGTGCTAATAGGGATTTGTGTAGTGCAACTATAACTTTAAATAGTACGAAAGTCAACATTTTACGAGTTTTTTTTTTAAAATTTTACTCGTACTTTAATGTTACACCGGGCGGAGTTTACTACATAGGCTTACCACACAGGCTAGGTATCGTCACTCAGACTATAATGCAACAAAAGTAAGGTTATCAAAGACTTGCCACACAGACTTGCCACACAGGCTTGCCACACAGGCTTGCCACACAAGCTTGCCACACAGGCTGGAGCCACATAAGATAGTACCATGTAGATTAGTGCCACACAGGCGAGTGCCACACAGGCTATTGCCACACAGGCTATTACTACACAGGCTACTGTCCTACCGGCTACTGCCCTCCAGGCTTAGTTTTACCAAAAGCATTGACACTTAGTAAGTTATCTATTAACTGCATGACTCACATGTGCCGCAAGCGACAGTTTGACTAAACTGTTTGTGGGTATTTCTAAACTTTAAACAACTCTAATAGAAAATAGCACTCTGACATACATCGTTTACGAATATCAAACAAAATGAAAACTTCTCACCGGATTCAATTGCTACTCGTAGGTGATCAATGGCTGCTTCATAGTGCAGGGGCCCAATTCGGAGATAGGAGATTTTCATCTCATCTCGATCTCGATGCCTTTGGCCCTATTCGGAGATTTGAGATTTTCATCTCAGCTTTTTTCGTCTTTATTGCCCTCGTTTAAAACGTCATAGGTGTGAAAGTGACCCAGGTAAAATCTCATCTCATCTCACGCGTAGGAATAGCCTCATTGGAAGTCTCGACTGCCTCCGACTACTCGAGACATCTTGCGCCCCATCCATCGAGATTATCTCGATCTCGAGCAACTTGAATAAGGCATCTCGAATTTAGGTTTTTTTTTTTGAGATAAGATGGTATCTTGAGTTGTAAGAATAGCCCTCCAGGCATTGACCGGATCTTGCACGTTGCCGCTGCTAATCTTGGTGCCCTTTTTCGATCAACGAGTGGCAATGTAACCTCGTTGCAGTAGTAACACGTAGGCGTCGACGTTTTGTTCGGTACACTGCTATCCTTCGTCTCTCGTTGTTTGTTAGTTGCGTCACATAGCATAGACTAGGTGTAATCAAACGCCGTCGAGATAATGCAGACGTCTACTCGATGCTCACTCTCTCATTGCCGCTCTGCTGCCCTTCATGCACCACGAAGAAACAGTCCGCACACTCCACAATAATAACACGTAGGGGCGAACCTATCAGCCATCTGTTGCTATGCCACTTCGCTTCCAGATCATTGCACAATTGTAGCCAAAGACGGAGCCATATCTTGTTGCTGTGGACGTTATTCTTATCCCAATTCTGATGTCGGGGAAATATAGAAAATAGGAGGCCGAGTTTTCACATCTGACTTCTGATGTCGGGGAAATGTAGGGAAGGAGAAGCCACGCCGTCGCATCTGATCCCACTGATGTCGGAGAAACATAGAAAAGGCCGCCGCGCTGTGACCTTCCTCTTTTGGTGACGGGGAAACTCTAGTAGGCCGAGGTGTTGTATCTGATTTCTGATCCATGAACTCGCTAACACAAAGATAATTGGAGATTTAGAGTAATGGGTTTACGAATGACCATTGCGTGCGACCGCTTTCAGCCCAGTCCTGTCAACCACTGACTGACAGACATGACGTTCGCCCGAAATCCCAAACGCAACTCCATTCGGTGTTAACCGCTCTAAATTACCATAAACAAATCGATTCATCGTCAAAAATAACAGAACAATAATACTATCGATTAACAACTCTCAAAATAAACTGATTTTCTTTATCCAATGATATCTCGCGCCGTCATATATAATTGGAATCTCGGAATCGGCTCCAACGATTTTCATACAATTTAGTATATAGAGGGTTTCGGGGGCCATAAATCGATCTAGCTAGGAATCATTTTTAGAAAATGTCATTTTATTCGTATTTTATCGATAATCAACTTAAACATAAACTTGGAAGAAAAATAACAAAAAGGAGGCGTTTGAGTAGTCTCAACTGAAAAATATGACTCTTCCTGACATCTATTGGCGAATAATAATAATAATAATAATAATGTCATTTATTTCAGATTTAAGTCCATATCAGTATTAATAAAGATTTAAAATTACACAATTAATAACAAAAAATTAAAAATTACATTAAAATTCAAAGATAAATTAAAAAAAAAAAAAAAATACCACAAAAATAAATACGAGTAATAATACAATGTCAGTCTACTTCTAAATCCATTAAAAGTCATCTTAATCTATATTTAGGCTTGGATCCAGAATGCTCAACATGCATCTTCGTCCAGTGCTGCATTATTGGGCATTCTAAATCCATCCTCAAAGCAATTAGCTGCAGGTAACTGTTGGAGCTGCCCCGCAAGCGGTGCATCAGGGACGCGACCCGTTTCCGCATGATAGCCGCAAAGCCATCTATGTGTGCGTCCGCGAACATCCCTGACGCACTACAGTAACGGGGCAGCTTCATCAGCGCCCTAAAAGCATTATTATATTGGGTGCGCAGGGCGGTGTATGATTTCTTTGTGTGCTTGACCCATAGGCTGCAGGTGTAAAATGTCTGGCAAAACGCTCTAAACAGTGTTGCTTTCACTTCACCTGTACACCGTGCAAACCTACGAGCCAGCATGTTAGCCCTGAATAATAATACTATTTTTTGTGAGCAACTAATTGCTTTAACGACACAACAGCAGATGGCGTTGTTAAGTAACACGAAGTCAATGAGTGTTTGCTTTGAGGTTAGACTAAAATCAATTGTATATTTTCCAAAAAATACATTTAAAAAAAAAAAATACCGAGCAAAGCTCGGTCATCCAGGTACTATTTTTTTAAACTCTGTTTTTTTATTTTATTTTGAAACGATGATGGCCTAGTTGCATGAAGGCAAGGACCAATTTGTTTATTTGTGAACGTAATCGTATTAAACGTAATTTTGCTACTTTATATTAGTCTGAGCTCAATGTACAGGTCGCATTAGGGATTGAATATCGTCCGGCAAAGCGTGGGTGTTGCAATACGCTACTGCCAGTCCCTTCGGGGGAAAGGCGTGGCGATATGTAATGTTGAATTATTTTTGCAATTGAAGAATATGAATGAAACTCAAAACTTAATTATGTACGTAAATATGTTTGTCTTTTGAAGGCAAATTAACTGCATTTTAACTAGGATCTTAATTATTTTTTAAACCAGAAATCGAATTTTCCAAGTCCATTTTTATGTTGGTTAATCGAAATAGTTTATATCTGCGTGGCCACTTAAACGACTGCTTTCAATCCCGCATAAAAAAGGTTCTGTTGGACATGGTATAATGATATGCTTCTCCAGGTAAAGCATTCCGATAACGTGGGCAACACGTAGTGACGTCAATCGATGCTTAAAGCGAGACCGAAATAAGTCATTTACAAATAGTTCGAAAGAGACGGACGACGATGACGAGTGACGTCATTACGTGTTTGCTCCCAGAATGACCTAGACCTTGTTTTTTTTTTATCATGCTGTGTAGGGTAGAGGGTGGACTACGGAGATCAGCTAGTGTTATTACCTAAATAAGCTAAATATCAATTGAAGTAGGAGATAGAGCACGTTTTAAAAAAAAATTCCACCTTCCGTATCCGCTGCCCCGAATTCACCGTATCCAGTCCGTTGGGCCCGTTGGTGTAAAATTAGCATAGCAAAATCATTAACTAGTGGCCATTTGAGCTGAAGAACTTGCAGAAATCTTGTTGTATATTCATCAGGCCGGTGTCTGCCTGGCTGTCCTCCTCTACAAGTCGCATTTCTCAACCGATTCTCTTAAAATTTTGTGAGCAGACTCAATAATTCAATTTTTTGTCAGTTTTTGGAAATTCTTCAAATGACCGCAGAGGAAGACACTGGACAGACCGATGGACTTACGAAAGCATTTTTGTCGCAGCTGAAGCAGTTTGCTCGGTCGTTTAGTAAAATCGTTGACTCACCTAGCAACAGCAGGCACGTCGTATCCACTCTTGATGTTATCAGGGCCGACGGGCACGGCCGCGGTCAGCAGCAGTCGAGGCTTCTTCACCTCCTGGGCTTCCGCTTCGAATGCCTCACGGAGCTCTGAAACAAATTAAACGAATTGTTAGCAAATCAACAAAAATTTCGCCAAGCGCCGTTTCGCCGAAGAGGTTGACAGACGTGTATTACAACACCTATACGTTGCCGAACGATATTCAGTCGACAAATATATCTCCGAAGAGGTTGGAAGAGGTGTATTACAACAATCGTTCGTGTATTACAACAACAATATTCAGTCTCAAATGCGACAGAAGGCAAGCGCCTTTAAAATTTGATTCGCTTCAAAAAAGTTAGTCTGTGAAGGAAAAGCCCTTGTCAGAGTAATTAGGCCTCCTAAAGACTTCTGGCATGGCTTGTTGGTCGTGGTTGGATATGACATTAACCTACCTACCTCCTGTTTGCAATCATTCGAAAAGGATTTGATTCGAAAACGACTAGCTGTTTGCTTCCAGTTTGCCACCGTATAATATTTTAACTAACCGCTTGAAGTCTCTTGGACACCCCCGGCGTCCAAAAACATTTTTTCCATTGCAGTGCCTTTGATTTTAACATCTTGGGTACCCTGGGTACCCACCCAGGGTACCCAAGATGTGAAAATCCAAAAAAACCTGAATTCTGCTTTTATTTAATAAAAAATTAAAGAGGGCTCCCATAAAACTGTTATGTTTTTTTTTTGTCGTTGTATCGATAATGAATGGTACGGGACCCTTCGTGCGCGACTCTGACTCGTACTTGACCGGTTTTTTTAAACTGTTGGCTGAATTGCCGTCAGATCAATTTCCCAAAGTTGTCAGTTTTAGTTTTTTATAAAAGTCACGGTCCCCGGAGTCCGTGGAGTGTAATTTTTTAAATAAAAAAAAAAAAAGTTGTCAGTTGTCTGGTGAAAGTTTCTCTGGTTAGACATGCTAGTTTGGATTTATAGAAATAAGCTATCTACAATCAAAACTGTGGATAGTTGTTGTAGGAGATTATTCAGATATTCAAATCCAGCCCGATCGAATTTACGTTCAACATCAAATGATTTGCATTTGCTTGCAAACCAAAATTGGTTTCGGTCAACACCCGAACTAACCGACACGTCACGAGTACCAGTAAATATTGTGGTTGATATTAGATTTAGTTTAGGTAAGCAAATAATGTATTCTAGACAATAAATACAAGTATAAATTAAAAATTTAAAAAAAAACCCGACACCAATTTTCATCAACACTGATTTTCATCCCGACATAATTATATTCCCGACAACACAAGCTAAGAACACTTCCGATTAATTCACCTTTCAAACAAACAAAAAAAAAAACAAAGTCAAAATCGCTTCAACCGTTCGGTAGCTACAATGTCACAGACAGGCAGACACACACATACACACGGGTTAATAACAGGCTAAATGGACAAAAAATGTGACAAAATAGGTATAAAGATTCTTGTTTCATTAAAAAATTTGGTAGTCAACACTCACCAAGTACATTTTGTAAATTTTAAGTCCCTTTTAATTACGCGTAAGGGCCACTTGCAGAAGCTCGGGTTATCTTTTTGACTCGGAGTTAACAGCTTATTTAACTCATAAATCGTCTTGCATCAAAAGGTAGAAACTAACCTTGAGTTAACATAATATTAGAGTGACAATTAATGCCATTTTCGCTTTGAGTTAATTAGCCCTGCATTTAAAAACTTAACTGCATATCTTTTGCAAGTGGGCCTAAGGGCGAGATTAACAGAAGACTCAAGAATCTCGCCCAAAAAGTTAACTTTCCATCAAAGTAAAGTCGAAGTGCGGCCTGCGAATATCGCCCTAAGATCCCTGCTCACATTTTCAACACATTAAACTAATTTGCATTCCAGCTTACAAAATCAAAATTGTTTTAGTCCAAATTAGTTGCCAACACGGTTTTCACAGTGGATTTATGAAATTAACCATCAGTAAATTATTAGACTAGACGAAGCCAATTTCAAAACCGTCTAGATCATGTCTGATGATATTATAATATTAGTCGGTTGGGCTGTTGCCTTGTGTTAGGATCTAGTCGTTAGTTTATAGAACGCTTTTGAAATATTACGTGAATTTGCGAGAAATATTAAATTACTTGCTGCGCCCCGCTGTTTTGCCCGCGGCCCTGCAAGAACTGTTACTTTTTATGGGATGAAGGGTACCCTTTGTCCTTTTCTGTACCTCTGAACGTGTATGCAAATTTGGTGATGATCGGTTGAGGAGTTATGGCGTGAAAGCGTAATTGACACATGACAAAACAAACTCACTTTCTCATTCATAGGAAATGGAGGATAGGATTAAGACCTTATCCTAACTAACATATTTTAATATGTTAGTTAGGATAAGGTAAGCTTGTAAGGGCCTTGTGTTTGTTCTACACAACCATCGTTAGCTTTTATGTCGAACTGATTGTTAATTATAATCGGCTTAATTTTGACATTAAAAGTAAGACACAAGTGGCAAAAACTAGATCCAGATAGGTAACAGTGATTTAGGTAATTAGATCAAAAAAATGTCGGAGGCATTCGAATATTTTAAAGATTTAAGTCAATACATAAGATTCAAGATTTTTTTTCAAGCATTCAAAATAGATTTAATTGAATGTAATTTTTTTTTTACGAGATGAAGAAGTGATTTACCTAATGGTAAGCGTCACGCCTTGTTACAACAGTCCGATGATCACCCAGAATACAAAAATACTGCTCTGCAATGCGCTGCGCTCGTCAACCAGAGATATATAATTAGATGTTAACTATCGCTTTGGAAACATTGCCCTTCAATTCAGAACACAGTTATGTTTGCACACTTGCCGGTTGAATAACAGACAAAGGTATGATTCTTCCTCAGGCAGACTGCAAAACGTCTCACCGCTACTAAAATTAATTCAACCAGGCGTTGTCGCCGTGGTCGACAGGCTTTTTGCCTGGTGCTAAAATCGCGGGAAAAGCTAGCATAATAATGTGTTAGTGAAACTATCTTGACAACTCACATAAATACCCAAACCCTGCAGACATTCCAACTTTGTCTAAGTAAGTAGGTACTCGTATAGTAAGACAGTTTGTGGCTATAGTTACATAGTTTGTCGTAAAGGAATTTTCGAAAGGAGCCTCCGGAACCTCGGTTTACGTAGCAAGGACAAGCCGCATGTTTCTCGGTGATTGTTTTGAAGTTATGAAGATTTCATACTGTGGTTACTGGTTATACTAGCTATGACTAAAGGTGCTCTCTCACTGGGAGTATTTGCATGTAATTTAGGTATCCAACGGTTTTTTTTTTGTTAGCGACCTCCTCCTCCAATACTCCCCGGACTATGTCCGAGACCTTTTTAAGGTATTTTGATGTATCGATATTATTTTAAAGTTGAAAAAGATGATACATGTAATTTTGAAAATTAAAATAGGTATCTAACAGTTTAGATTTGACTATTACAGATCGCCAGCTGTAATGATATGAGTGACGAGGGCTGAGAGAAATTAGAATCCAGCATGGCTAGCACGAGCCGGAGACAAAATTGTCTTCCTACCCTTTTTGTCCGCGCTTAGATGTGACAAAGCTAGAATACGGATATGTTTGTCTCTTACTCGCGGGATAAAAATGGTTGAAAGACAATTTTTCTCCGACCGGTGCTAGATTGGTGCATTACAAGCGAATTCTCGTCAAGCAATGAGGCTTGTCAAGCAATCATGTAGCGTGATACTCAATAGAAAGAAAGAAAGAAAAGAAAGAAACATATCATTTATTTGATCGCACAAAACACTACAACAACAAAAAACCGAATACACAATAAAACAGTAACAGACAATAATATAATAAATTAAATATTTACATAAAGACATAGAACAAATATTTATACGATTAAAGTTTCAGTTGTCGCTGTATTGTTACATAGAAGGCAAATGCTCCCTGCATTTCCCAATCTGACAGTTACCCACGAATTTCTTTCTTTTATTCATAGTCCAGTTAGCCATTGATACATTGAATTATATTGCTTGTTGGTTTCCAATATCCAACACGAACGATTGAGTTCTGTGATAGTGTGATTTACCATCGTGCATACAAATAAAGTATTTTGACATATTGGTGTATTTGGCCAAGAAATTGTATTCGTTTTAGTGCCAAGTGTTAGAATTTTGGCTGTAGCACAAGATGATAAAACTTCGGGATAAATATGAAGAGGTTCAGATAAATTTTGCTTTTATGAAACTTGTTTATATATTCGTTCTATTCCTCTTTTATGTTAAATAATAAAAAAGTTTTTATTAATATGAATAATATAAGCCTAAAATAAACTTTCTACTTGTATGTAATCGCTAGAATAAATATTAAGAGTCCGGCGACCTAACTAATTTCGACCTAGGCGACCTAGACTAACTTCGCATTGGCTTAAGGTATTCTATCGCCATTTCGTCTAGCAGAAGAAGACGAGCGAAGAGTGCGAGTAATGATACTGACGAGCCTCTAAACTCACCTACAGAGTGACGAAGTGCAATTTCATTTTTTTATGACTTTTGCACTACTGTAATCATTCTTAAGTGACTAAGAATTTCCCTTGTATTATTGATTCATTTAACAGCAGCTAATGATGTAGACAACCTCCTTATGTAATGGAATTTTTGATTTGCATTGTCTACCTATTGAATAAATCAGTCAAAAGTGACCCCTTAAAATGCGGATATTTTTCATAGCTCTATTTTCGCTTGAGAACGTTTTTAAAAAAAACCAAGAACATAGGGGCGAAGATATTGTTAATTTAATTGTACATGCTAAATTTCATCATAATCTGACAAACGGTTTTCAAGAAATTTGAGTAGCGCGTTTGTATGGAAATTTCAGAGCGTCGCGGCCCTCTTAATTGCTGTTCCTTGGTAAGCGGATCATTTGAAAACGGTTGGACCGATTTGGATAAAAATTCTTAAATGTGAGCCTGAAGGCCTGAAGACTTGATTCTTGGGCCCAAACCTGTACGGCTGAAGACCAAGTTGCACCGTACCCTTACGCCACAGATAAATCAGCTAGTTTTTACACATTTTGACAGTTTTAATATATACACACCAAAGTCCCAGACCCGCCGACACAGCCCGCCGACATGACGTGTGCGGCTTGATTAAATTTAAATATTGCCGTCGACATCAAGACACATAGCAAACAGCACCATGTCGTTGGCCGTCAGTGACTTTGGTGTATGCTCTTTTAAGATACGCAAAAATAGTTTTATCAAAAACAGTGTGAACACGAATCCAGCTCTTAATATTTGTTGCGCCTAAATCTACTAAAACACTTACCATGCCCTACTAGTGGTAACTAAGTATCACTGCAGATCATTATGATTATTACGATCTAATTCGCACGTTCCTTACAGTTATACAGTTATAAATTAACCAGATAACGGGTATAAATCATTTCAATTACCTATTTCAGAATCTAAAGCGCTAGTTGGTATCGCCGAAGGATTTCTGTAACATGATTTTGAAAGGATGTTCCCAGTGAATGGAAAACCGGTATTTTGTTATTTAGTCCGTTCAATTTTCAACAGAGCCACTTACACCCTAATCCTAACTAATATTATAAATGCGAAAGTGAGCTTGTTCGCTTGTTCGCTTGTAACGCTTTCACGCCTTAACCAATCAACCGATCAACATGAAATTTTGCATACACGTTGTCTGAGTTACAGAAAAGGACATAGGGTACTTTTTATCCCGAAAAAATAAACGGTTCCTGTGGGACTGCGGGTGAAACCGCGGGGCGCAGCTAGTTTTTTTTTTTTTTTTTAAATGTAGAATAGGTCGGCGTTTGACCACCAACTCGCCTGATGTTAAGCGACGTTGTGGTCTAAGATGGAGCACGCAACCTATAAGGTACTTATTCAGTCTAGCCTTGAAGTTGTGTAGAGTGAAGAAGTACAAAGACGGCAGTTGAGTGAGGCGCTGCAAGTGCGCTACTGCTCAGACCCGTCTTCGGAACGGTTACACCGGACTACATCCCGAAACACGACTAGGTCATTTCACGGCATGGCTTGGTCCGGTGGGTGGTAACTAGCCACGGCCGAAGCCTCCCACTAATAAGGTGCAAATTAGATCAATAAGGTACAAATAATATCAAAAGTAACGTTAGCAAATCAATATTACACTCAAACCGGACACCAAATGAAATCAAAGCTCTTATAAAAGCAATTTACTAGGGTGTGATATCACAAAGAAAGATCCCTTTGAGAGTGAAATGGAGACGGTAAATAACTGTGACGGGGGAAGCGGACGTAGAGGCTATGGAGTACTGGGTTACTCCGACAAACTTATCTCAAAACTCGAGCGAGGGAGCCATCATCGCCTTCTCTCACAAAAGTGACTGGAATCCGTTGAAATTGTTTAGTTCCGTCATTTAGCCAACTTTATGAACGAGTTGGTCGGCTGACAGGTAGTGCAAAAGATATTATGTAGAGTGCGATCATTTCCTCAATTTACATGTCGTTTGCGAACGCAAAAGTGATAAGCTGATTGTGTTGTGGGTTTAGTCGTTAAATATTCCGCGATGTTTGGACAGAATAAATAACAAATGTGTGTAAGTCACTTTAGAAAATTCAAACAGTTACTTGGTTTTTAGAATTTGCGTCTGAATAAAACTGTACGCTTCCATTTTCAGAATCCGAATTTGAATTCGAAGTGGGTGGCATAAAAATTTACTGACGTCGCTATAAAATATAAAATTCTAAACATCTCTATGTCGCAGATGTGTAGATGAATTGTGGCATTTCGTAAGTGGTTGGCTTTAGATGCCTCAAAAGGTGTAAAAAGTTTTTAGTCACTCTGTATTCAAACATTTGTCATTTTTTTTTGTCAAATGAAGAAAGAATAATGTTTAAATTTCGAGCCTAAATTTATAAGCGTGTTGTTTTTAAAATACGATCATAAATGACCGTCGAAAGTTTCACATGACTATAGGATTCTTTTGTTTTATTTAAAAGGATGATTAACAATTCTAATTACATTTATTCAGCTGACTGATAAGTTAAAATCATTAAAGTTATTTGTATTATATTTAACATATCAAGTTTGTTTTTGTTTGGGCATTTCTCAAACTGTCCACAATTATATTATACACCTACGACAAATAGGTACCTACTACCTACTTATATGTTTCAGTGCGCGAATACTGGCAATGGTTTCTTCGCAAGATATAAATACTTAACTATAGTTATTTAAATAAGATTAGATACTTCGAGAAAGCTTGCACACGCTAAACTTAGATTATGGTGCTAGAGAAAGCGAGGTACCTAATAAGTGCCTTCAAGTACCTACTTGAACAAGAATTCAAGTAAATATGAAAACAGAAAATGATAACGATGGTAGGAGAAGGGATCAACGAACTTGACTCCTATTATTATTTTTTTCTTTCCTGCTCCCAGCGTGTCTCAGGGCTCTATACTATCAGGACGTTATGTTACGTAACGTTACGTTATGTTTTTGAATCCGCGCTACTATGGACCTTTTTGCCCGGCGACACGATTTGCGGTCGCGCAGCGTCGACAACAAAACGTAACTAGGTATCATGGCAATAACATATCATGGTAGGCCCTCTGTTTCTCTTTCGTACTAATTCTCACATTCGCTTCTTCTCGTACTTCTATGCATCATACTAGTTTCTTTTCTGGTGTCCATCACCATGCTCACTGATGTTAATAGAAGTGGTCATTCGAAGTGGTCATTCTATTTGAAGGATTTAGTTTCAAGTTTATAAAGGATAGAGAGGAATGGACGAAGGGAAGAGAAGCTTGCGCTCTGAGTGAAATGGTGGTTCAGGCTAATAAGCAAGTACAGAAAATTAAGTGGTGCGCGAAAGAGTGAGCCAGATGTCATGTCGTACAAGAATGTTAATCACTAGCACCAAACCGTCAAGCCTAGACACTTGAAGATAGCAAGTTGTTTTCACCTTATGAAGATCACCCGCATATCGTAGCAAATTGAAGTTAATTTAATTCGCTAATAGATAAATCATTGAACCACGACAGGTGTCAAGTCCTCATACTGAAGTCTGTACGAAACATTGTTTAAACGAAGCTTTGGTAATGTCGTAAGAGTGGTATCAGGTCAAGTGCACATACGTTACGTACACGTAATATCATAGAATAGATAATAGGCATACCACACATATTTACTAGGAGCGTGGCTATTCTAAGCGAATTCAAGAGAATATAAGATAAGAGAACCAGAGTTACTGACATGTAGCTATCGACAGATTATTATAATGTTAAGACTTATTTAGCAGACAAAGATGTCTGAAGCCTTCCACTTCCGCCAAGTAGCCACTAGTATGTATAGATATTACCTGGTTGTAAGCCAAAATTTGTGAGACAGTAATTTATTTATTCTTTGAAAAAATAATGCCCCTCAGTTTCTTGCCTGTTCTTCGGAGTAGAGGCTCTATATCCGAACAAGGCGGTCGAATTTATTTAAAAAACAACTTTGACGTTCATAAGTGTATCTTTGATACCTAAATTGAATAAAAACATTTTGACTTTGACTTTGACTGATTATTTACTGATCAACTATCCCCCCATCAACTACTTTTACACTGTGAAACAGAGAGACAGTGACATAATATCGAGTGCACCAGAATCACCAGCCTCATACAGCAGGTACATCCACACAAAACATTGCGAACGTGTTTGTCACCGTCAGCGCAAAACAAACAGTGGGTTATATAAACTCGCTTGGCTAAAACAAGACAAACAAAAAGACACAGTGGACATAGTTAGGCAACTTAGACGACAAAAGCTAGTTAGTTTGGCACTCTGCGCAATGGGTGAAGTAATTTTATTTGATGTCATCGAACTACATTCAAATTAAAACTTTTGAATCTAGACAGGTTTTGAATCTTGGCAAGCGTGTTTTAGCTAAAACGTTTAATAACAAACAAACGGAGCAAATTTTGACATAATCATTTATTAACTTTCTTCTTTAACAAATAATTACTAATATGTCACTTTTTACTTTTTATTTTTAACTGTTTACCTAATTTTAAGATATTTTTGTAAAAATGACTTGCCAGTGACATTGAATGTTTATTATGGTCAATAAATATTTCTGATTTCTGATAAAATCAAAACTATCTATTCTTGTTACCTTCTAAAGTCATTTTATTGCATCATTGTTGATTGCCAACTTGGGAGCAGGAAGCTTATCTGCCGAGAGCTACAAATTCACTTCAACCAATTTATTTAAATAAGTTCTAATTAAAAACAAGCTTTTACGTCACTTAGCACGTGATAAGGTACTTAACTAAGTAACTTCACAAGGTTTTACGGTAAGCTCTTGAATAGTTCAAGTCACTAGCTTCTGGCTTCATTCATCAGCAGACCTTGATCATTTTCAGCCAGCACACGAATCATGGAGTCATATCTAACAAGCTCAAAGCATAACAAGTGCGTCTAATTCATTCCATTGTATTTTATTCACTTTCTGGTAATGTGTATCTGTGTAATCTGGCTGTGGCTTGCTTTCATTGTTTCTTTGTATGAGTTTCTAAATTACTTGAAATAAATGTTTTTATTTTTTATTTAAAAAAAAACGATGCACAGTACGTACGTCGATCTAAAGGCACTATAGTTTTTAAGACGTTATAACTACTTAAGTAACGGTAACATTATCCAAAATCTTTCGATCCTGCTGTTTGAAAGATACGACATAATAAAGACATTTATAAACATAGTTAGGTACATAGATACGCCCGAAATACCCTTGCTGGCAGCAGAGTAAAAAGCAAAAATAAAAACGCGTTATTGCTCGGATTCAAAATCGATCAATTTTTGTAGAATTAATTAAAGTTTTCTTTCTGTTACTCTATCAACTGTAGAGCAGTTGTGGCGCAATTAATAAGGCTTTTTTACACATTATTAATTCACAAGCGTTTGTTCCTGTGCCTTGACCTAAATACGCGGCCTGGGTCGACCCGCTCAGTTAGTACTTTTCGTAATGTGTCGCTAACGACACAAACTTTTTTGTATAATTTGTACACTTTATAGAGATTCTGAAACATTCCAAGCATACAGTTCTCTGAACGAAACGTAATTTGTCGTGTCGTTTGTAGAATAATTTCCAAATCTATAGCTATACTAAAAATAAGGTTAAACTAGCGACCCGCCCTACGTTTAGTCAGTTAATCCTTGTGTGAAAAAAATATCTAACTGATAGCTAAATAATGGGGTTGATGGGGTCAACATCCATTGCCTGGTTTAGGAGAAGTTAGAGGATAATAGAAAAAGAGGAACAGATAGACGCTTTGTTTTATACTATATATGTAGAGAAGATATAAAAGAGAAGATAAAGCAGAGAAGACAAAGAAGAGAAGATAGAGCAGAGAAGATAAAGAAGAGAAAAGATAAAGAGAAGGGTTTAAGTCTGCCTTACATTGACTGCCTCGGTGGCTCAGTTGGTAGTGAACCTGCCTTCTGAGCTTGGGGGCGTGGGTTCGATTCCCACCTAGGGCAAACATTTATGTGATGAACATTTGTGTTTGTTCTATGTCTGGGTGTTAATATGTATTTAAGTATGTCCTTAAAAAATATCCAAGTATGTATATCAGTCCCTGGCAGCCATAGTACAAGCTTTGCTTAGTTTGGGGTCAGGTGACCGTGTGTGGAAGTGTCCCGAATTTATTTATTTATATTTATTTATTCTAACGCTAGATTTACTCATTCTACAAGAGAATACATTTTTCATAATGTTATGATAAGTGGATATTCTTATCTTTATGACGCTAAGCACACAGCAAGCAGTTTATGGGCACTTGCACTGACTATAAAAATTTACTAAAAAGGTCTTTGCTTAACTATTTTATACTACTCGTACCGAAATATTCGCTTCTTAAACACATACAATTAAAATTCTTCAAAGGAATAGCTAAAGGCTCGTGCAAGCAAATGTAGGTAGGAGCTAGCTAGTAGTTTAAACTTGTTAAAAATACGCAATTCATAATTTCAGTATAATTAGGCATTAGAGTTATGGAATTAGGTGTTCTATGTTCACTCAAACTCAAAGATTAGTGAACAGATCGCGATGGTCTTTGACTCAGGCTTAAGATTCGTCAGAACTATGAACTTTGAACTCTAGAAAGTTCATTCAGCCTTATAAAGTCAAAACTCATTCAAAGCCGCGAATGTGGTTCCGTAAATGTATAACATGACGTCACACTTTGATGCTCGTATTTAACCGGGCCTGTACTTTGTTGCATACGATATTGTATCTCTCCCTCCAACTTATTTCACGAACCTAACAAGAGTGACCGTAACAAACAATTTGATCATCATGTGAGCATTGACACTCCTATACATTCGTGCACATGAGAGTGAAAGATACAATCTTTAACAGACCTTCCATTCAGTGTCCGAAAAGTGTCATCTCAGACACAGTGTCCAAAAACCTGTGTCCGAAATGACACGAAGCCGGCGAAAAAATGCAGGTTCCGTATTTTTTATGCGTCACAATAACTCTCCGGAATGACACCAATCCGGAATGCAGGTTCCGTATTTTCTTATGCGTCACAATAACTCTCCGGAAAGGATCGCAAATGGAACCAAGTAATGAACGCTGACAAGTCAATGAAAGTGAATGTTCCTGACGTAAGAACTACGAACATAAACCACCAGCACTAAGGCTCCAGCTATTTATATTCTGACCGCAATGGCCTTTTCATAACATGCTATTTTGTTTAGTGTCATGTTTTGCTCATATTTCCTGTAACGTCCGAGCCGCAAAAGGTTCATTGTCAACATGAACTAATTCACCTACATCGGCGACCCGCATCGCGAAAAACAATGACAGTTCCTTAATTTATTTTAGTTACGTTTCAGAAACCTGTTTTTAGAACAGTCTATTTTTTTCGATTTCAGGCCCAGTGTCATAATAAAAGTTGTCTAAAAGAAAAAGCACACACTACAAACAGACTTCCAATACAGTAGAGCATAAGTGTAGACTTTAGGTACCATGGCAATGGGCACAACATAATGTACTGCCAAGACTATTCCTTTCAAGAAGATCACTGAGTTTAAAATTTTTATTGCGCTGGGATATTATATACGCCAGTGGTCCAACTACCGGTTATATCGATGAAGCAACAAGAGAGTAGTCCAAGAAATACTATGAAATAATGTCATTGAAATGAACCTAAGCAATGTAAGTAAAACTACCACAAGTTTTGATAATTAACGAAAACTTTTTCCTTTTTCGTTTAGCTCCATACATTTAGCCTAGTTCCCTAACGTTTTCGCCAGGCGCGCTTTATTTAAAAGCCAAAGGAAAACGAAAAAAGTTTTCGTAATGATCAAAACATGTTAAGCCCCCAGGAATGTACTTGATTTGAAGCAATATGATGCTGTAGAAGTAACGTAGTCTGAATAGAGACCTTAATGCTTCAGAATGCGTGACTGTGAACGATTAGCTCCGAAGAAAAAGTCAATGTGTACACATTTATTGTTGAAGATGTTGTTGACCTCTCAGTATGTAAGGTCTTAAGGTCAAGGACGTCATTTGTGTTGTATTTGGCGTTGCGGCCCTTAATTTTTTGTGTGAAAGAATTGTGTTGCTACGGTTAACGGTACAACGATTGAGTGTGGGCGGGTTGCGTAGGTTTTCACAGACTGCTATACAAAGCCACTTGAGTGTGGCCGGGACGGAGAAAGATCTGGAAGGTTTACCCTTCAAAAATGTTTTACTTACTAAACAAAAATGGTCAAACAAAAAGTTGTCTGAAAGACATCTAAGTAAACATTTACAAAGAAAATTAACATAACGTACATATCGTCACACCTTTCCCCCAAGGGGGCTGGCTGAGGTGTAAAACAACACCCTCATTTCGCCGGACGATATTCAGTCCCAAACGTGACAGGGGGCGAGCCTGTCGCCATACACCGGGCTCCAGTCATGTAGCAGATGACATCCAATACGCACATATTATGATCACACAATCAACAAATTGGTGCGTGCCGTCGGCTGGGTTCGAACCCGCGCCCTCTGGCTTGAGAGGCGGACCTTCTCCCAACTAGGCTGCCATCGCTTTTTCAAAGAAAATTAAGTTCTTAAAATAATTAGTGGTAATACTAATGATATTGTAATCATCATTAAAATCTGAGTGAGGCCGTATTGTCTTATTAAATCAAAATTGATTCATCCATTTGAGAGCTACCATGTTAAGTACTAGCTGTTACCCGCGACATCGTTCGCGTTTATTCAGAAAATAGTATCCAAAAACCTTCCTCGTGATATACTCTAACTAATTATCAAATTTTATCAAGGTCAGTTCAGCCGTTTAGCCGTGAAAAGCCTACAAACAGACAGACAGACAGAGTCACTTTCGATTTTATAATATTAGTAAGGATAATAAAATTATAACACCCGTTTGCGTCGGTGTTAAAACATTGATAGCTAGTCGAACATCAAGATATTAAAATTTCCAAAGCCCATTATTTCGAAATTATTTTATGATAATAGGATCAACTGGGGCAAATGCGTCTGTAGGGCAGTTTCGTCTTTCGAGAATTACGGACAAACCCTTCAAAAATTAGGCGCCACCTACATCTTTTTCCTATTTTTAGTTGCAAAAATCTGTACAAGATGGCGTTAGTTGCCTAATTTGTGAAGGGTTTGTCAGTAATTCCCGAAAGGCGCAATCGTCTCACAGACGCATTTTCCCCAGTTGACCCTACATTCAAAACATCGTTAGGGATTGGATATTCTACAAAGATATGGACATTTCCTCAGTGTTACGTACATATATACATATGATTTCCGCGCGGAAGCACTTGTGCAACACGTAATTATCTGCGAGTTATTAGCTGAATGGATAACGGAAGGTAGATAGGCAATTACTGATTACCTTTACCTAATCTAGCCTTTATTTGAAACAAGTTTTAATATGGCACATGTCGGCCATAAATTAGGGCGAACATTAAATATTAAATAACTTTTTTACCCAACGAACTACTCTGATAATATGATGAAGTATTTTTTACCCGACTGCGCAAGACGGAGGGTTATGTTTTTTGAGTGTATGTATGTATGTATGTGAGTATGTTTATATGAGGTTTCTTTGACACGCCCTACAGCCTAAAGAGCTTGATGTATTTCGACTTTTTTATATAAGAATGCTACAGAGTTAAAAAGATTATTTTCAAATAAAAAAAAACCGACTTTCAGCAAATCAGAAAAATGGGACTAATCTGTAAGTAAGTTTATCCTTACAAATGAAAATAAATAATTTTACAACTTGCTCCATAAGCGACGGAGTTACGTGTCCTTTTTTTTAAGTCGGTTAAATAGTTCCAAACGCAAATTTCCTAGTTAATACAAATGTTGTGTCAAAAACTTGACGAAACCAACAAAAAAACCTTATGAGATCATGAATGTATTAAAAATATTTTACGTAAAAACCACTTGGTACCTGACCTTAGTCAGAATGTCAAGGTTTGTCTGGATGACTCAGGCTTGGACTTCCTTTTATATCGAAAACTATTAATACTAGTCGGTGAAGTGGATAGGACCTGAGGGGTAATTCAACTAACCACAGCCGATGCCTACCTGAACCGTTTACATTGCGTAAAAAAAAAAAACAGGCCAAGTTGAAGTAGGAGTTGCGCACGAAGGGTTCCATGCCATTATCTATATAAAAAGGCAAAAAAATCGCTTTTGTTATCTATATAACAAAAGCGATTTTTTTGCGTTTTGTTTTTTAGTATTTGTTGTTATAGCGGCAACAGAAATACATCATCTGTGATAATTTCAATTGTCTAACTATCACGGTTCATGAGATACAGTCTGGTGACAGACGAACAGACAGATAGACAGCGGAGTCTTAGTAATAGGGTCCCTAAAACTCTATAAACGGAGTATAGGGACGGTTTAGCACTAACTCACAAACGTGTCACCGGTAGTACATATAGCACGTTTGTGAGACATTAGTGATACTGAGACGTTCCCCGTCCGTTTTTTTTTTGTTTTTGTCAAACGCAGCGATAGCGGTTCATCGGGTTTGGTTAGCTGAATTGCCCCCCACGAGGTATGAAGCATCTTGTTTTGTTGGACAAAATTGGTAGTCACTAGTATAAATTTAAATTTATTTTGAGCACGGAATTTTTTACTGTTATTTTGTTGGTACTTGCTGATATGGAAAACTAAGGCCAAAGTTCACTAAAACTTCAACAAACGATAAAAATTTTAACCGAATATTTTTACAGCGCTTCAACAAGTTAAATGTCAGCAATGGACAGGTAAACAATCGCTCGATTCGGTGAACATGGGCCTAATAGTTATGAGTCATTTAGTAATTTTAGTAGGCACCTAAGGCATCGTCAAAAAACATACATATATTTTATACATAATAGTCACGCCTCTTTCCCGTTGTCGAAGGTAGAGTCCACTTCTCTTCACTTGCTACGATGCTGGCATACATCTTTCGCTTCTTTCGCTTCCATGAGTCATTCTTCATACACGCTCGTCGGTTAAGGGTACTCCTGATCTGGCTTTTATTTAAAACGTCTTCGATTTGGTCAAGATACGATCGCCTACGTCGACCCTTAAAAATATGATACGAAAAAAACTGACCCATTAAAATTAGGTTTAAATTGATGGCCTTAGCCTGGTAGATGATTACTGTATTTTATACTCTATATATATATTATTAATAGCATCTTGATAACTCAATTCGATTTTAAATTAGGAAGCAACTTCCGCCCGAACAAGTTATCCCCAAATATTAGCAGTAGAGCTTGGTAGGTAGACATATTCACCCCAAAGCCGCCCTTATTACTCCTACATCCCCGTCCAGAGGTTATTTATACCGTCCGCCGCATTGCACCGGTGCCGAATGTAATCTATCGTCGATATTGCAATATCTGGCGGCCGTCTGTCTGAATGTTGGCGGGCGTGGCCAGGTGCCGCGGTTGTGTAGAAATACGAATATTCAGAAGGGATACGTACTATGTTTTTGGAGAATGAAAACATCGATGGGAACGGAGTGAACACTGAGATAATGAGTGGTAGAGACGAATGGGGAAAACGTGCACACTGTGCTAAACACACACATGAGTTGGTTAAGGATTGCATAATAAATAAGGCTGTCTTTCCATCAGTAGATGAGAGTGACAAGACACATGGCACATGCTCGCATCGCTTATATTTTTGTGGAGGCAGCCTTAGGGTAGGAAGATGATGACTGTATTTTTAAGAGAAAAATTATTTTCTCCTTCTTCAGCTCTAATCTACATCACGACTTATCAACAAGAACGGATATTACAAGGTAAGAAATGTCGACATATTTACAATAAAATCCCACTACGTTTGATCAATCATCCTAATATTATAAATAACAAGTGTGAATGTTGTTGTTTTCTTCTAATTCACGCAAAAACAGTATTGATTTGTTCATATTGTATGAAATTGGGGAATCTAGATTTAGCTTGTATACCCACCCTGCATTGACATATGGGCCATTTTTTAACAAGAGAAAAAAATACATTTCCTATAAGATAGTTGGTGCAACCTCGAGGCGCAGCTAATAAAATAGTGTTATTTACTTACTTACCTATAATATTTCAACGCAAACTTTCGTATTTTAATAACAATTTATCAGCGATCCCAACTGATAAAATAATAATCAATTCAATGTGCGAGGGCTCGTAAAATTGAATTTCACGCTTTACTGAGTTTACGATAAGTTGACTAGATTCTAGACGAGACAATCTAATTTAGATTCTATTAACTTTGCAGACAAGTTCTACTTGTATAAATTAATATACGAGTAGGTACCAACCCATTAACATCGCCCCACAATTTCACCCACCAGTTTTAGGATTCTGATTGAAGACCCACTTTTTTTCGGGATGGTAAGTAGACTGTCGATGATCTAAAGTATACCTTAGATTATTTATTTGTATCCTATATAGTAAGGTAAAGATAAATAATGTAATCCTATTTACATTATCACAGTCATTGAAATCGATGCAGCCATTGAGAATTGGAACAATTTCTCTTACACACATTATAATAATAATAATAATAAATTCGGGACACTTCTACACACGGTCGCCTGACCCCAAACTAAGCAAAGCTTGTACTATGGCTGTCAGAGACTGATATACATACTTAGATATTTTTAAATACATACTTAAATAGATATTAACACCCAGACATAGGACAAACACAAATGTTCATCACATAAATGTTTGCCCTAGGTGGGAATCGAACCCACGCCCCCAAGCTCAGAAGGCAGGTTCACTACCAACTGAGCCACCGAGGCATTCTGTATACATTTACATTTATTATATTACAAGTATGATTGTAATGCTAGCTTATTCATGAAAGGACAAAATATGTCAAATTCAATTCAATTCAACTCATTTATTCAGACCATAGGTTAATATTTTAATCACTTGTTAACGTCAAATTTTGCAATGGTTATTAAACATCCAATTTGAGTTAATAACGGCTTTAATACCTGGCCAATTTTAAGAAGCTGCAAAGGTTTAAAATATAAAGTACCTGTAAAGGTAATATGTGTATAGGTTAACCTGGAATATAAAAAAGTGTAAAAGAAAGTATGAACACAAAAACGTACCTTTTTACATTTTAAAACTTGTCACACCAAAGTGCTCAAAGCACCCCGAGAGACCTAAAGATACTAACTTCGAAAATTCACGTTCGCAATATAACCTGAAACCTTGAAAACTGAGAAACTAGACTGAAGTCCATTAAATTTAATCTCGCTAAAGTCCGCTCGGCACTCGAGAAATTGGCACTTCGTTTTCACGGCATCACTTCGGATCTGGGGGCTTACCATGAACTTTTACAAAAACATCATTGCGCAGGAACGTTTTGTTACATTCCTTAATAAGTATTGTTTTGTATCATACCACAAGCATTGAAAACAATAATGTTTTATAACGTTTTTACTCCTGCTATAGTGATGTGAAAAGAATGTACGATATACACTCTGTGGTACTTTTGCGTTACGAACTGTCATTATCAGTGTCAATGTCATCTATCAATCATATAAATCCAGTATTTTGGAGTATGGTGTTGCCAGATGTATATATGTCAATCGTAATTATACGATTTTTGCCGTGTAAAAATCGGACAATCGGGGTCGTACAATAGTACGACCGCATAGCGAAATCGTGCCTACAATATCCTATCGATACAGGGAAATTACACTTACGGTTTCCACAAGTTGCAAGTAAAAACACTACGATTTCTATTTATTTTCTTCCCTAAGAATTTTTATTTTCCTCACCGGCGTACAATCGCTCATATGAAACATCTGGCGACACTTGGTTGTTTGAACATTGTCAAAAATGTATTTTTTTTTGTTTTGTCCCATAGGGCAGGCTAGAGGCAATATAGCCATACCACCTAGTCATCCGTATGTTTGTCATAACATTTTTCATTAAATCTCTGATGAAGATGATGATAAATGAGATAAGTCCCGCTCCTCTTTCCCTCTTTCAGTAAAGGCGAGTTTTCGTTTTAGAAAATAAAACAAAATCATGACACCATCTTTTCGGTTCCCCTCAAAAAGACAAAAACGTAAATTAAATCTACCTATGATCATGAAGATAAATTAAAATTCAATTGCTGTTTACAATTAAAATTTGTGAAAATTATTTTGGTGATATCTAGAATTTAATGCTTAGAATAATTTGTCACAGCTGCCGCAGTCTCAGCGAAGCAGTTCGATATCGTGTGAGACTTTTTAAAAACCCACAGTGAAATCGCTGCGGGCTTTAATAGGAGTCTGCAGGCGAAGGCTCATTCTAAGAAGAAACAAGTGCATCAAAAGGAGCGGACTTAGCTAAAAAAAATCTATGTGAAAAAGGGTTGAAATTTATTCTGGAGCCCGTCTGAAGGCGTCCTTCGTAGTACGGAGCTTCTGTTTCAAGAAACTCGAAGTTTCCAAATCATCGGCCATCTTGCTAAATATTACAAATAGAACCTCAGAAACACAGCAAAAACTCACTAATAAATAGAAAAAGTTACACGGAGAGTAACTTTTTAACAATCGTTGTAATTTGTATCATTCCTGCTATTTTGACAGCTCGGCAGGAATACTTTAGAGGTCATGGTACGGTTTTTAATCAAATGTTCCTTGGATTGAATGAACGAAATCGAGTGACGTCATCAAAACTGCTAAGCGATTTCAAAACTTAACAGGAATACTTTTAGGGTGGTCATGGTACGAAATTACGAAGTAAGGCTTAATTAATGATGTTTTAAGAGGTCATGGTAAGCCCCCTGGGGCTTTTAGAAATAATTTACAGAAGAGTTTCGTTGTTGAGAAACGTTACATAATTTTAGGTAGATAATTTTGTGTGTTTCACCTTTCCCTTTCCCATCTCCTCTATGCCTTTTTTTCTAGGGATAAAGTCCGTCTCGATCACTAGGGAACCTATATAGCTAAATACGAGTAGGTACACTCTTTATTGTTTACACCAGAAACAATAAAACAAAAGTATAATCATACGTGAAACGAGTTTGACAACTGACAGCCTTTTCGCGAACAGCAACTTTTTCTTGCAACATTAGCAAAAAATAACAGATCTCTCAGAATAATCGTAATTCCATCTCATGTAAGAATAAGTGAGTATTAAAGTTACTATACTACATAATAACCATACCCATTCGTGTCCACGATAAAACTGCCGGTTCTATCCTTTACTAGTGCTGGGAAAGTATCGGAACAGAATTTATCGAAATACCGATAGCGCACGGTGACCGGGCGTGCTTCGATGCACCTGTCGCCGGCACTAGCCCCCGCGGCGCCCCCGCGCCCCTGTCCCTAGTGACCCGTGCCCCAACTTCCCCCGGCGTCCCCTAGAGCTGGCCTGGTGAATGATATATTTTTATCGATAGACCGTTTAATTGCTTTTGGGCTTATGTTTTTCGGTGCTTTATGTTACGTTACGGTCGACTTTTTGTGATGATTTTAGATAAAACTGCAATGCTATTGTTATTGAAATATTATTGATGTTATCTGTCTAAAAATATTTTTGGTGGTTTTCATACATAATTATAAATAGGTAAATATCAAATCTTATGCAGCTAGTCTAGATCTAGAATGTTGTTATTTTCATTTTAAAATAACAATACTACCTAATTTAAAGTTGAAATGATTAATCCAAAACAATAATGCTCGTATTTCATTGACTGACATTTTATTTTTAGGTCAAGGTAAATTCTTATGAATATTAAAATTAGTCCAAAATTCGTATAACACTAGTACTAATTTTAACGATTTTGCGTATCTACTTATGCAAATGTTGATTTATGACGTCGTGTCCACATTAATTTTGTTCAACTCTTGGTTCCGTTATGTTGACATGTCAATAGTGTTAGGATACATCTCTACGTGCGACTAAGTCGCGGGTATATTGAAACCATGCAATAAAAGCTTTTATTTTTAAAACGACTGACAAAACAATTGTGTTCAGTTTCAGGATGCATGTATGCAAATCAGTTTTATTAATTCCGACTATTGGATCCGGAATTTATTTTACTTTATTCCGGGTCATACTATTCCGAGATTTCCGGGTGTAAAATCGATGATCTTAGTTTCCTCCCTCAAATTTATATTGCCTTATTTACTCTTGCAGACCGAGATATCTCTTTTAAAATTATTTTGACTGATTTTGAGTAGGTACACTAAAACACTACCAACATTGACAGTTGACGGCTAGTTTAAAAAAAATCTTCGGTCAAAAATTGTAATATTTACTGACTCAACCAATCTCAGTCCTTCACCAATGTTATAACTACCCTTACTTTAGCTACAACTAGGTATAGGTACTTCTAATCTATTTCGTGATTAAAAACCATAAACCAAAAGCTGAAATTGAAACCCAGAGAAGAAACTTTGACATTATAGAACGATGACTGTAAATCACAAGAACACGTTTCAGCGCCGACAATATTATGCATAAGACATGAATATTCATGAAAACTAGACGAGAAGCTAGATGGTATTAGAATATTGTGCGATATAGAGTTGATTAATTTCATTGCACTTCCATTTAACGGCTTTAGAACACGTTTTGAGAGATGTTCTAGATTCATCTCGATTTGAAATTCTGTGATATTTCAAAACTTAACCTTAATTGAATTTAGTGAAATAAATTTTTGAATGATATTTTAAGTTTACAGCATTATTTTGTGCTAATTTGTGTATTCGCCTGTTTTGTGTATTTGCTAAAGGCGGTACAGGAACCAGTGGAGAATGAAGCTGGTGTAGTTCATTTGCTTATCTCGAATTTTGTAGACTGCTACATGACTGGAGCCCGGTGTATGGCGACAAGCTCGCTCCTTTTCACATTTGGGACTAAATATCGTCCGGCGAAGTGCGGGTGTTGTATTACACCTCTGCCAGCAGCCCCCTCGGGTGAAAGGCGTGACGATATGTTATGTAATATGAATTTCGTGGAGTCAAGATTTCCACCAATCATATCATTGTTAGACCGAGACAGATGACTTAGCAAAAGAGATGGGTATACCTAGCAGTGAAATAAGGAAGGAAATGATAATGACGATTTCATCATGTTATTTGCAAAAAAAGTTAGTTTAAGTATCGTCTCGTTTCAAATCCTTTTGAAAACAAAAGCTTAGCCACCATAGATACCCAATTACCGCAGCTGTATCAAACCGTCGATATTTCAAAACAACAGCAATTGGCAGCCCTATTAAAGGCCCTTAATATTGTTACCATCAAAACTCCGGGCACGTCTCAACAGCGTTTTCTGGTCACGACGTTAACGCCGTGTTTTTAGCGTGCTGCTGTGAGGTAACATCGCACTATGATGTTTAATCGTCAAGGATTGCCGATTGGTTACTAAATCAGTTAATGGCTAAGGCCATGGTATAATAATATACTCCGCGAGGTACTTATAGCATTCAGAAACACCTAGTGACGTTAATCGATGCTAAAGAAAGACCGAAATATGTCATTTACAACAAGTTCGAAAGAGACGAATGACGATGACTGTGTTTCATGTCATTATGTGTTTACTAAATCTAGCATTTAGTAAACACCTCTAGCATTTAGTTTTTTTTTTTTTTTACGTACAATAGGTCGGCGTTTGACCACCAACTCGCTTGATGTTAAGCGACGATGTGGTCTAAGATGGAGCACGACGACCTATAAGGTACTTATTCACTCTAGCCTTGAAGTTTTGTAGAGTGAAGAAGTACAAAGAAGGCAGTTGAGTGAGGCGCTACAAGTGCGCTACTGCTCAGACCCGTCTTCGGAACGGTTACACCGGACTACATCCCGAAACACGACTAGGTCGTTTCACGGCATGGCTTGGTCCGGTGGGTGGTAACTAGCCACGGCCGAAGCCTCCCACCAGAGTTTGCTACCCGGTTAGCACTACCCGGGGACCACGTGTAGGGAATCAGAATAGAGTACACTCCTACGGACGTGGATAGCTCAGTCCCCAAAAAAAAAGTAAAAACATTGTTTTCTTTGGATCGTGGCTAAGGCTAGCTTTCATTGTAAATTAGGCAGTCTTCAATATTTAACCGAATAGCACGCACACGCATGATGCAGTAGGTATAAGAGTAGATAAGTACTAATTAAACCCCATACCTATTAATGACACTTCCACACACGGTCGCCTGATACTGAACCAAGCAAAACTTGTACTATGGCTACTAGAGACTTATTTACAAATGAAAAATGATTAAAACTATTAATGAAAAACTGTTTTAGGGATTACATCAACTACACCCATAAAGTAAGTACACAGTCCACATTAATTATTCACACGAAGAAGTTCTAAAAATAATGATCAAAAATTAAAAATGGCGACACGACTGCGCGGCCGAATACTTCGCAGTCGACTTGACTAAACAACTCCAAAATATTAACTACGCACCAAAAATGCCTGACCGAGAAGTCTATTTAGTCCATCCTGCCAGGAGCTTTAGAAAAAAAAATCTTACAAGCTTATACTCGTAGAACCCTGCAGAATAAAAATAATCGGAAAAATTTGAAAAAAAAAAAAAAACAACCAGGGGCTCCGCCAAGAAGATTTTTTGTTTTCTACCCCCAACTTTAAAAATAAGATGGGAGTAAAAACGAATAGAATTCTATAGCTTTTTAAACTTCCCCGTCTACCAGATTCCATGTACGTTACTAGGTGTTGTATAATATGGTACATAGAGTAAAATAATCACACTTTTAAAATATTTTTTTCCACCATGGTGCGGCGTTACCTTTAGTGCGAAATTACGGGAATCTTGGGCAATAAGGCGTGATGGACAATGAATGAAGGGCTCAGGATGCCATAAACTGATAGACGGTTGCTTAATGGAAAGCTTACTGTACCAACCTATTACTTATTAATGGAACAGTGAAATTGCTCATCAGAAATGCGTCGTCTTCGGTTAAAACGTATTTATTAATCAAGATTGAACGGGAAGTAAATTATGGGGTGTTTTCGGAAGTCTTTTGAGTTTTGGTCTAATTTTAATGAAACCTTGTATGTAGTACATTGTTCTGTTATAGACAATTTTATCTTTTGTAGTGTTGTAATTGATTTCTGTGTACCGACAAATTTTCTACATTTTTGTAGGCAGACAAATATTTCTGAAATGCAAGTTAATCACAATTTCTCCCTAAAACTTTTAACTACTGCGGGCAGATATCACAGGGCTATGGCGTCGAAGAGGGTGGCAAACCCCTCCGACCCCCACCATTCAAAACTAGCAGATTAACCATTGAACCGCCCGATTCGAATTATTCCGACAAAGATTTTCGAGCCGATTCCGATAGGACGACGATATTGTTCGTCTAATGACGTATTCAGACCGAACAGAAAAATACTCGAGCAATTTTAACGTCATTGACAAATGATCCATATCACCTTAGCCTAAAATACAAAATCGCATAATATCGCGGCGACGCTAACTTCTCTATTGATATTATGCGGTTTTGTATTTTAAGCTTTGGTGATGTGGTTCATTTGCCAATGACGCCAAAAATTATAATAATAATAATATTCGGGGCACTTGCACGCACGATCGTCTGAACCCAAACTAAGCAAAGCTTGTACCTTTGTACCTTTGTATGGCGGCCAGAGACTGATATACTTACATTTTTTTTATACATACTTAAACGATAATTAACACGCAGACATTGAACAAACACAAATATGAATGGATAGGTAGGTGCCCTAGGTAGGAATCGAACCCACGCCCTCTAGCTCAGAAGGCAGGTTCACTACCGACTGAGCCACCAAGGCAGTCAATTGTTCAAGTATTTTTCCGTTCGGTCCGAACCGACCTTTAGAAAATCTTTTCGGTTAAGTCGTCTCAGACGGTTCAAGGGTTAAAGTAATTAATCCAAACACCCAACGCCTGATATCGATTGTCATTCCGTGCGTGTACGGCCTCAGGGTACGCGTAACTTTGAGCAAGTTGTCAAGTTGCAGATTTTATCTGTTACATCGTAGATTAGGCAAATTCATTACTATGAGCGCTCGAACGCACAGGGCACAGGAAATATACGACAGCTGTCATGTTAATGTACTGAGAAGAATGATAAGTACTTGAGTAAAGTTCAGTTTCTTAGTAAATACTGTATTTATTAATCACTAGATACAAACGGCATTTAAACCGGTATAGGTACGGCTTAAACTGTGCCTACTAGGTATACCTAATAAGGTAAATATTATTTTTTACGCTTTTCTTCAATTATCTACGCTTAAAAATTATCTCTCAAGCCAGAGGGAGCGGGCTCGAACCCAGCCGACGGCAAGCACCAATTTGTTCAATGTGTGGGCATATGTGCGTATTGTATGTCATTTGCTACATGACTGGAGCCCGGCGTATGGCGACCGGCTCGCCCCCTGTCACAATAAGGACTAAATATCGTCCGTCGAAGTGTGGGTGTTGTATTACACCTCTGCCAGCCCCTTCGGGGGAAAGGCGTGACGATATCTACGCAAGTAGGCATCTATCCAAACATTAAATAACATTGAACTTACCCACAATTATCTACAAATAAAGATAAACCACAAAGCTTAAATAATTGTACAAAATTTTACCTATACAAGGCGAAATGGTGTCCCTTCGAACCGCAGCGTGGTTTTAATTACACTGACTAAATCGTTTAGGATCGACTACTTGTTAGTCAAGAGCGCTGCAAGTGAGGTCCCAGACTAAAGATCGGAATGAGATTGTAAAGGCTCAAAATAAACAGTGAGTAAGTAAGGACGTAGCAGTTTTAGTCACTAAAAATTGTGCTGGTTGCGTGGTGTGCGGAACTAGTGAGAACTAGTTAGAGAACCAAGCCGTATGAGAGACCTTTGAGCTCATTAGGAGGGGTATTCCTGCGCGTAAGATGAGATGAGATTTTATCTTGGTCACTCTCACATCTATGACGTTTCAAACGAGAGCAACAAGGACGAAAAAAGGTGAGAAGTGCACTCGTTTGAATAGTCATAGGTGTGAAAGTAACCAAGATAAAATCTCATCTCATCTCACGCGTAGGAATAGCCCCCCAGGGCCAGATACTCGGCCTATTCAAACTAACTCACATATTAGTGACAATATTGATCAAAGGTGGTAAACATGTTTTAGGCTCTCATGCAAAATTGCCGAGACACGAAAGTAGACATTAAGCTTCCCTAAAGATTTGTGGTAGTTCCTACCTTTTTTTTCGAACAGGGTGGTAGAGTCATTTCTATGATTATGACGTTCATAATTTATTATTTATAAATACTTATTAATATGCTGAAATAAATTGATAAATAAATTGATTGTTAAAAGTGTTTCTTCGATTTGAATTGAATAAAGACATTATGATTTGATTTGATCATAATAGCAACTAAAGCGAAGCGGAGTAAGAAAGGAGAGTGTTTCGGCCCAGGTGGGCTATTCCTACGCGTGAGGTGAGATGAGATTTTATCTTGGTCACACTCGCACCTATCACGTTTCAAACGAGAGCAACAAGGACGAAAAAAGGTGAGATGAAAATCTCAAATCTCCGAATAGGGCCCCTGGAGGGCTATTCCTACGCGTGAGGTGAGATGAGATTTTATCTTGGTCACACTCACACCTATGACGTTTCAAACGAGGGCAACAAAGACGAAAAAAGGTGAAATGAAATACTCAAATCTCCAAATAGGACCTCTGTTTGTTTGTGTCATCTTTTTCTTCTTGTACCTAGTTCTCCTTCTGTTCATTGTCTTTTCTGTGAAGTCATCACAATCAAAATGGTAATTGTAGCCGCAGAAGCCACGAGACGTGTGAAAGCTCAAGTGTTCGGAAGCTTATTCCTTGTGTATCTCCTTTAGAGATCTAATTTAATCTTATTACTGTAAGATGGCGCCTTCACAGCGGACATAGCAATGAACGCCGTGTGTTTTAACAAGGTGTGGTTCACAGTAACTCGTGTTATACGTGTTTACTAATTTAAGTAATTTAACTTATCTAATAATGAAGCGATGATAGCCTAGTTGGAGAAGGCCCGTCTCTTAAGCCAGAGGAAGCGGGTTCAAACCCAGCCGACACACACCGATTTGTTCATTGTGTGAACATATGTACGTATTGTATGTCATCTGCTACAAGACTGGAGCCCAGTGTATGGCGACAGGCTCGCCCCCTGTCACATTTGGGACTGAATATCGACCGGCGAAGTGTGGGTGTTGTATTACACCTCTGCCAACCCTTTCGGGGGAAACGCGTGACGCTTTAACATAGCTAATAGCTCTAATATTACACAATAATTATTGTTAATGATTGTAAACTAACAGAGTGCATATTTGGCAGCAAAAATAGGAACAGACAAGTGCGGAAGGAAACGTAGTAGTACGGAAGCGGTGTAATAATTCTCATACATAAATTTCTACGTCCATGATCTCGTGTGTGCTTTTTAGATTACGGTTTGATACTGCAAACATTCCTACAGACATTTTTTACCACTAAGTACACAAGGCTTAGGTCTCCAGGCTTTCTTCTACGGCCTACAATAGTTGGTGGGTTTAGTTTAGGCTTCGTCCTAACTATTCAAATTGTGAGCTACTGACTTGCCTCTATTTTGTCACCCCATTTATTTTAAATGTCAATGTCAACTCCATTAAATATAAAGTGGCGAGGGATATAATATCGTATTGCGTTATGACAGGACACAGAACAAAAATAATTGTACCCTGTATCAGAACAGACCTTAAATAGTGTCCAACTAAAATAGTTTACTATAATTATTAATGATCAAAGTATTAAATTAATTCACACTTCAAACTTCCAAGATTTTTTTAATACTAGGCATTGTCTTGCAAAAGAAGGACACGTATAGATGTCCGTTAATTAAGGCCCTTCACGCATATAAGCCAAAGACAAACGCGCCCCCAAACCATCCCCTTGATTCAGTCCTAAACTGTAATCAAATTCCAAAGTAACCGAGACCCTAGTTTCCTGTATAACTATTTGTCACCCTGCGTGCTTGATTACTCGTAACCTAGTCCCTAAACGTCGAATAGAAAATGTACAGAGAAGAAACTTTCATCTATCCTTCTCGTCCTTCTATCGTAGACATCATCATTCTTAGCTTTGTCCGTGTAGTTGTTTAGCTGTGACCGTCAAATGTCATTTTCTACCGATTTACTAGCGAGTCTTTTTAAGTTATGGTGGGTTTAGACAACACCTAAATGCTAAAATACAACTGCTGTGTAGTAGAAAAAACCCAAACTTTAGGCTACACATCCACCGAACACGTGCAAAGAAGATTCGACTTTGCAACCTTCAAAACGAGAAATGTCGCGTCAGCGTCCCGTCTGCGCATTGACTATATACTCGTATGTGTTACGTCGCGTCTCTTTTTTGCATTTTGGATGAAAGTACAATTGAGGGACACCGCATCTTCGTCCCGTCCGTGTCCCGTCCTTGTCCTGCGTCTTTTCTGTCGGGCTTGCCGCTTAGAGTATTTTCCTCTGCCTATCTCCTACTCAAGGCCCTAACTACTCCCTTGCTACCCTAACTAACTACCACCGCTAATGAGGCCTAGCTAAAATAGAATACGTGGTGGCGGCGTAATTTATATTCTAGAATGGCGTTTAATATCTTACGTACTTGTTACTTAATTAGTACGTGTAATTAATTAAATGTGACCTACTTAATTACTAAGAGCAAAATTACATTTCATTAACACATTGAAAGTAATTTTATATTGGATACGAAATTTGGTATTATTTTTACAAATAAAATGGGTTTCGTAATTTATTAAACAAAGCTTTGGATCGAATTATATGGTAGCTTTCAATTTTCACAAGGAAAATGATATTGTTATTGTTTGATATTGTCATGATTTTATAAATCGATTGATTGATCGATTTTACTCTGGTGGGAGGCTTCGGCCGTGGCTAGTTACCACCCACCGGTCCAAGCCATGCCGTGAAATGACCTAGTCGTGTTTCGGGATGTAGTCCGGTGTAACCGTTCCGAAGACGGGTCTGAGCAGTAGCGCACTTGTAGCGCCTCGCTCAGCTGCCGTCTTTGTACTTCTTCACTCTAGTAAACTTCAAGGCTAGAGTGAATGAGTGCCTTATGGGTCGTCGTGCTTCATCTTGGACCACAACGTCGCTTAACATCAGGCGAGTTGGTGGTCAAACGCCGACTTATTCTACATAAAAAAAAAAAAAAAAAAAATATAGCTAAATAGTAAAACTAGCTATTTGTTAACTAGGTAAGTGGATACCTATAGATATTTTTTTGTTTTCCATAAGTTGTCGATTACGACTTGATATACAAGTATGCTATAGTTGTCAGAAGGCTCGCTTGTCAAGCTAGATAGTGCGGGTTCCATTTCAGGCGAAGTCACGCACCAATTTGTGCTATTGTTTACATAATAAATTGTAACGTAATTAATGATATCTGCCATATAAAACTCCTTGTCAAAGTTGGGACTGAATATCGTTCGGCGAAGTGTTGGCTAAACACTTCTGCCAACTTGCCAACCTATTCCGGGGAAACGGCGTCAACGAAACGTCATGTTTTTTTTTTAACGAGTAGGAAAACACTCCTAAGGATTACTACACCCTTTCGCAGCAGATGGCAATATTGTCTTCTAGAAGCAAAGGAACTAACCTTTAAGCAGCAGCACGTAGTTCTTCTTGTCCTCTCCACCCTTGGGGTACTCCCAGTCGATGTCCAGACCATCAAAGTTCCTGTCCCTCAGGTAAGGGATGGCGGAGTAGATGAAGGTCTGCCGAGCGTACCTCGTCGCGGACATCTCTTTGAACTTCTGGGTGCCGAAGGACCAGCCACCTGGGGAAGGAATTTGAACAAATGTCATTCATGAAAGGATAGAATTTGAACAGATATCATGGTATTTGAGAAACAAATTTGGCAAAGCACGTGGTAGTTGCTCGTTGAGGGTTCTGTATTTTTTTAATAAGTACTTAGGATGCTCTTCATATGGTTTCCTTCTTTAAACTACAAATAATGAGTAGGTAGGTACTACTCACCTATGTATTCTTTTAATTATTTTACTATTTTTATCTTACCATTCTAACTACTTAATTACGGAATTTTATTGTTATTACAATTAGTAGTTAATTCATACTGGGTTATTGTGGCCTGAAATAAAGAATTTTATTATAGTTATTATTATTATAAACATTTCAAAAAAAAGTATTTTAACACTTTTTTAAGTTCTTTGTAGGTATTGAGTTTCCTTTGCTTAGCTTGCTTTTTATCTGTATTATTTAAATGATTTTGACATTTGAAAGGTTATCAGTTCTTTCATCTCTAAGTAGGTCCTACTCTTTACTCTCAATAAGTACACTTATTTATTAGTCTCAAAAACAGTTTAAATACAGTCTCGTTCTTTCAAAATATGTTTCCTAAATCGTTACTGCCTGGTTTAGCAACAAATAAACATCCACGCTTTCGCATTTACAATATTAGCTTGATTACAGGTAACGCAACCTGCACGGCCACGTTACGCCATTGGATGTACAAAACGAAACATTTCATACAGAAACAATAACTATAGGTAACTACCAATATCTACAATTAGCAGAGATATTTTCGCAACCGCTACTGCGAAAAACTTGTTCCATTACGTTCACTCTGTACTGGCTAAATGAAGGTGGTTATTATCCGGGCTGGGTTCAGTAGCTCGTGTTGGGACAGAAATATTTAAATTACATATGATGATATACAGGGTGTTACAAAAACCCTGTGGTATCCGCGAAGTGCGCATCCAGTATCGGCTGGAGGATGTTATAATGCTAGTTTAAATTAAATATTGACTATACAAAAAATTTTGAACACACATCGCGCTCGCCCGCATTAAAGCGTGAACGCAACCTCTAATCGCATCGGTTTTATTTGTAAACTATTCGCATTGTACCGCTACTTCCTCAGAATAAAAGCCGCCAACATATGATACAGATTTGTTAACATTTTTGTAAAATTCCCTTTTTTACCTATGTTCTTAAACCGGTCATAACTCTTGCTATTTTGAACTTGCATTTTTTTTGTAATGCATGAATACATATAATTTAAGGGCATGTATACACGCATACATGCTTTTCAATTATACAACAAGGTTTTTATAACATGCTGTAGATAAATTGACTTTTGATAAAATACATTATCACATCGTCCTCCTCTCTTCTAACTTGCTGTGCCCGACGGGGTCCGTTAGACTTATGTACAACGAATACAATTTGTGTTATACCATCATGTACGGTACGGAAGAAGCAATAAATAAATCTGGATCTGAATCTAAACTAATTACATATCTTTAGTTAATGATAGGCTTGCGTTTGGCTGCCATCTTGATGAAACGCGAAGATAAAAAGGATGGAGCACGCTATCCTAGAAAACCACGATTCATTCGTGACTTGAAGACACTAGAATAGACTCTGTCCCCCTTTGCAATAAACGTTGTATAAACTCGGAATACTTAAACAGTATTTTGTCTTTTTCTTTTTAAAAATGTTTGAACTCGATCGCAAAAGACAAAAGTCTGTGTAACTATTACGAGGCTATACAACGTTTATTGCTAAGGGAAGACAGTTTTATGTCAGACATTCAGAGACCACGATTGAAACCAAAAGCAAAAACTGTAAGGGTTCCTAAGTTTAACTACTTTCGGAATATAAAAAAACAAAAATACTATTAAGTGTTTATTAAACAAAACAATTTAAAAAAAAATTAATAAGTAAAACGTTACGTTTCTAAAACACTCAAGACATTTATAAAAGGTTTTTTTATTGAGTTTTGTAAAGACAAATGATAAGTTTGTGTGTAATATTTAACGTTGAATTGAAAATAACAGACAGTTTTAACATAGAGAAAAAAACCATCACTATAACAAGTCTCACTATAAGCGTTCCTTTTAACCACTTTGGTACGGAACCCTACAAATCATTTAGAACATGAACGCAGATAGTATGTAATGTATGAAAGTAACTGAGTCACTCACACCATTCTATAAGTGTACCGTACCCACGTTCTTTTCGCTTATGAAAATGTCGCGTTTTTTGTCTAGGTTTCCCGTGAATATACGTGAAAATGGGCGCAGCGAGCGTGAGATCGTTCATAGTGTTGTGTTCGATGTCGATTCCCAAGTTAGTTATCGATACTTTTGTTTCGAATGAATGTGGGTCTTTCAAAGACCACAACACAATTAAATAATTTTAAGTTGAAGCACTTTATTTGTTAAATTGGCAATATTAAATAACCTTTTTAATTGTAAAGATGTTTTACAAAATCATTCTAGAAGACTCTGAGATAATTCATAGTTTTAAAAAATAAAACGTAGGTCAAAAGCTTTGACTCGGTATCTAGTAAGTCTCTATTTATTCATTTACTTACTTTTAGTGGTCGAAAATGTAAAAAAAAATATGACAATGAAATAAGTTGCCATAATGTTGTTACAACTCGATAATGTTGCGTTACCAATGCCGTAACAACCAGTAACCAGCAAAACAATCTGAATGTTGCTGCTCTAGCTCAGATCATTGTTTGCATACGCTTCATGACTCAGATGGTGCTCTGATTGCCAGTGAACTAATTCACAGGGTTTTTAATACTGTACGAGTACTAAATAACATGATCTGTATTGTATAACATAATGGAAGCATGAAAGTTGTCATAATCACTGCTTGACATAATTTTATACTACTTCCTACTTAGGTTATTGTTGTGAAAGTTTTTGTGTTTGAATGTTTACATGTTTGATTTTTTTTAAATCGTTGACACAAAAAAGGCTGAATGAATTCGATGAAATTTGGTATGAATGGAGGTTAAACTCTACATCCTACATCCCTTTACACAAAAGCTACTTTTAATACCGAAAAAACTAACAGCACCCGTACCATAGGAGGTAAAACGCAACACGCAGCTATGTTTCACAAAAAAAAAAACATTATAACAAACATACAAAATATTGCAACTCATATCTGTCATAAAATAGAAACTCATATTATTAACTGTCGTTATTTTTACACCTTCAATGGTACTTTTACATTGGATTATGTAAGTGAGATATAATATTTTACCTCATTAGAAAGTTGTCAAGACATGTAACATATTACCTATAGTGTGGTGCTGTTATATACTTTATTAGGAGTAATTACAGGTTTTGTACTGTTTATTGCATTTAAAATGATCGATTGGGTAACTCATTCGATCAATTTTGGCTATCTTTGGCTAGGCAACTTTATGGTGGCGGGATTGCGTATGGCATTAGCAATCAAGATTTATTTATATGAACAGTCATAATGATTAAAATCTTTATAGCGTTTTATGAAATTCTATTGTTAAAAAGCTTTTATTTTTTATGTTTCTTTACATTTTTTCACTAATAACTGTTAATGCGTTTTAGTAATTGGACGTTATGTTATGACGTTTCGCTATATTATGAATGTATCATTCTTATAAGATCGTTTTATTTATACCTACCTACACTTCATTTTTCTTTGCTAACCAGCAATTTTAAGGTATTTTTTTAACTAAGTATTTTAGATTTTATCGTTAAACAAGAAAGTCTATAATAATCGATGAAAATAGTCATTGTTATCGATAAATAGGTACTTATCGATGGTGTTTGACAGCTCGACAGTTGTTCCACGATAACTTTGTTCATCGACAACTCTATACTACAAAGGTGCGTCACGTCTCTACTACATTGATTTTAGAACTTTGTAGTTCGGTCCATCACCAACTGCCGCCTTGTGGCTAACAGACTGTCTGTGAATGAATAATGCAACACTGGTGTTACGGAAAGCTAAAGTTTTGTTACCTCACCGTTTATTACTCTGTCACATTACGAAACTTTGAAATTAGTTGAGTTCTGAACAAAATGTTTGGAATGTTTACAAAGGCAGAGTTTTCGCTGTAAATACTTAGCACTTTGTCTTAATAGTTAACTTTGAAACTTGAAGTAGCGAAAGGTACTTATTTACTTTGATAAGGTACTTGAAAATTACTAAAGTTTTATGTAAGTTTAAATAGTTTTCGTTTGACTAAAGTTTTGCCGTATTTAAGTCGAAATGTAACGAACTCCAGTAACAACTTCTCTAAATATTATACACAAGTAAGTATGTGACTGATATTCAAGTAGAATCATATTATACCTTTAGCTAGGTATATAATATCCATTTTTTTTGCTCTAGACCCGTCTCATATAACGCTTGACAACCATAATAAATTATCTGTATAGAATTAACACTTAAATGATGATCTCATTCAAATAATAGGAATCAAGTCCTTTGAGCGGCCTAAAAACTGATACGGCCTCTAGCTAAGTTGCATTTGCTTCCAAGCGTTTCTAATTCTACGACTGCTGCTGATTGGATGAGGACAATAAGATCACGTCACATTTCTATAGCTCGTAACGCGACCAATCATCAGCCAGCTAACGTTCGAGCGTTGGCGTTTGTAGAAAATAAGTACATAGTATCGTTTGAAAGCGAATGCAATTTGGCTACAGACTCAGGCTGACTGACGATTTTTTTAGTTCGTATGATAATAATAATATCGTAATGATATAAAATTTCAACTCACCAATAGCCAAAAGCGTTTTCAATTTGGGGTTGCCCTTTTTCAACGCGTTGATTCTATCGTAGAGCCCGGTCTTTCCATCCTTGGTCTCATCGTTGGACTCGAAGGAGCTGAGCTTGCCTTTCTTCAGCCATCCGAAGGCGAAGATGACGTGGGTGCAGAGATCGGGCTGGATGTCCTCAGGCGTGAACTTGCCGATCTTGGTGCGGTACTGCGACCAGTTGGTATAGTAGCAGACGATCTGGTAAAGATTGAGACGTTTGTTAGGATTATCCAAAAATAATTAACTCTTGACAATAGAAAGTTGTTTGAATTTTTTTTTTTTTTTTTTTTTTTTTTATGTAGAATAGGTCGGCGTTTGACCACCAACTCGCCTGATGTTAAGCGACGTTGTGGTCTAAGATGGAGCACGACGACCTATAAGGTACTTATTCACTCTAGCCTTGAAGTTTTGTAGAGTGAAGAAGTACAAAGACGGCAGTTGAGTGTATGTATGTATGTATGTAGTAGAGTTGAGAATATGAAAAACTTAAAGGAGACAGACTGACAACGTTTCGTCGGAACGTATCGGGTTCGTGTATCAATTTTTCGATTCGCCGTGCTAAATTTGCCGTGTCAATCCAACAAGTCGAACCTGTCGGCACCCTGAGCGTCGGTTCAGACCAAACGGAAATAAGCTTGAGCAATTTTTGACTTTATTGTCAAAGGAACCATATAACCATAGCCTAAAACGCAAAATCATAAGATATAGCGTCGCCTAGATTTTAGGTTGTGGTGATACGGTTTATTTTTCAGAGCCGTCAAAAAGTGCGCCAGTGTTTTTTTTCTCTGTCTTAACCAACTCTGACTTTAAATTCGCCAACTGACCGTGCTACAAAAGGTTCGCGAAAAAGCTGACAGGCTCTTTAAATTGATACAGCGAACTGTTACGCCGAAACTATACGCGTACTCGAAACGCTACGAGGTTCGGCTTCAGTGAGTTGAGTCAGTGAAAACAGTCATCTGAGAAAGGAATACGATGAATCAAATTCGATTATAATTCGAGAAGATCGTCGTGTACGTGTTGTACTTGGAGAGAGAACCTCCTGGGAATAGTTCCTTAGTTAGACATCAAAATGATATTTTTCATTTTTAATTGTGTAACAGCTTGTCATTTATTACACGAATAAGATATTCAGTAAGCAATTATTTAAATTAGTTAAATTAAAATAGGCCTTAAAATAGGACATTCAATATTATCAAGCAACTATTCCCAAGATCCCATATTCTGTCCAAACAAATTACAATACGACCCAAACTAACTTTACCATTGCATTTTGAATTGAGATAACTCACAATAGATAAGTTTCGAGGAACATTGTCCAAGTTTCTAATTCAGATATGTTGTATTTAGTTGGGTTTAGTTTGCAAATAGTTTGGAAGTTAACGTAACTAACGTACATACGTAACTATGATTCACGATAATATCTTATTTGTGAGGAAGGGTTACAGAAAATGTTAATAGAGATGTCAGCGAGAACATAAATTGTTGAAAAACTCTGATTCGAGAGAAATTGGCAGAGCTGGGTCTGAATCTTGCACAGAGTATGAGTAGGCAAGCTCAAAGGCATAGAAGTACGTCCGAATGCAGGTAGAGATGTCGTTTCTAGTCTTTACGTAAAAATTACATTTTTATATGGCAAGGTTAGTTTATATCTACATCTCGCAGTTTTATTTGCTATTCAATTTTTAAGATTAATGTGTGCGTAATCTTGGTGGCGACCATATTACTATGTAACTAAGTTATCCAGGATCATGACGTTCAGTAGTAAGCTAAAGAAGGAAAGGAATTCTTGTGTCAATTTGAGTCTTGTTGCAATAAAAAATAGACTAACAATTTCGTTACTTTGGTAACCGAGTTTGAAATACATCATGTTTATTCCGAGTATTATCAATACAGGGGAGCTGTATAGCCTTTAAAAATGAGCGTCCTTGTTGTTTGATCATTTACTCTCTCTCTGTGATTAAAATATTTAACTACGTCAGCTTTACTTACGCACGTAAAAATATTATATCTTCTTTTATTATAGGTACCTATTTAGACATGGTCACTCATTGTAAGGGTAAAACAACCGAACGCTAGCGCCTTGAAGGCCGTCAACTTAACTCCAGCTTACGATAAGCTCGTTTACATCCGCGTCGCATTAGCTTTAACAATTAGTATCCTTTGGATCTTGGAAATAGCTGCTTACACATCTGTTTCAACGGAATAAGAATAATTATTCATTGCATGTAGAAATATGCAAGGGTAAAAATTATTGCAGAGTGTACCACAAGGCACAACACTTGGAACTTTGTCTCTTTTACTTGTTAACAGAAATTTTGCCTTTCTAAAATGTTTTATAGATTTATAAGGCCAAGGACACATTTATACTTATGTGTATATAATAATATGATTGACTTGAACATAATTAAGCGCATAGTTTATTAATATTTTAAATTATAATATTCAATACCGTCATAATAATAAATCAGGCTCGTTTTGATGAGAATAATACCAAATAGTATAATTATAATCAATAAATCTTAATTTGCAGACCAATTTTCATATATTAAAAAAATAATCATTCGGTTCTATGGAAATATAAATATAAATACTGTTACCTTTATCCATAGGAAGTATGAAATCATTTAGATTAATGTGACCATCATAAAGGGAATTTAGATTTAAAAAATATACAATTAAGGAATACATTTCTACCGTATTATAGAGAAGAGAAATAAAATGAGGAAGGTGGTAAAAGCATTAATTTATGACCACCAGGTAAGGTCATTACTCCACAGACAAGAGTAACGCTCTTAAAGTATGAATTAACCAGTGAATGAATAGGCTTGTTTTCTTTTTTTTTTTTTAATGTAGAATAGGTCGGCGTTTGACCACCAACTCACCTGATGTTAAGCGACGTTGTGGTCTAAGATGGAGCACGACAACCTGTAAGATACTTATTCACTCTAGCTGGAGTTTTGTAGAGTGAACAAGTACAAAGACGGCAGTTGAGTGAGGCGCTACAAGTGCGCTGCTGCTTAGACCCGTCTTCGGAACGGTTACACCGGACTACATCCCGAAACACGACTAGGTCGGTACTACTATATAGGTAGGTAGGAATTCCTCGAATATAAGTTTAATTAACCTGTGATTCTACTTGGCCGAGCGAAGTGAGGTCCTAGAGTCTACTGGGACTTCTCGGCATTTGTTTGTATTGTTATATAACTTGAGTATATGTTGTTGATCAGATCTTTGTAGAATTTTGGAGGCATGGGGTTCAAGATAATTTTTAAGTTCATACATGAGCTAACTCAGAGTAGGTTGTGAAGATTTGCAAGGTCTCCATTCGAGGTTTACTGCTAAAATAGATAAATCTAGTATAATGGGGTCTACCTTATATCCATCTTTATCCTTATGGTGATCAGTAGTGACGGAGTTGTCTATCGCAGCAGAAGACTTCCGACTCGCGATGTTGGGCCGACCACGTATCTTGGGCCTGTTCACACTCGCCGATATCACCTGGTCGGTGGTTCTGGATACGCTGGACGATACTGATGTGGACACTTTCGTCGGTTTCCGGAGTCTTCTTCTTGTAGCTGAGGAAAAGTATTAAGCATTTAAAAAAATAGTTTTTATTTCTTAGTTGACTATTCTTTATTACAATTAACTTTCAGTTGACGAGTTCTCAGTCAGGTAAAATTAGATATTCATAAATTACATCTAAGGGTGTAAGTTCTATCTAATCTAAGTATCTAAGTACCATCAATGTTTAAAAAATATAGTAAAGTTGTGGATTAGGTAAGGGTTAGAAAATAGTGGGTGGAAAACAGGTAATAACAATGATTATGATAAACAAAAAGTAAAATGTCCTTTGTTTTCCAATCAAAATCGAAATCTACTTAATATCAAAGACTAATACCAATGGTATTTTGTTTATTGTCGTAATAGAAATATTTTCTGTTCCTAACACATATAATCCGGGTGTCTTCAAGTGTCGAGTGAATCGGTTTCTTCTAGGCAAGCGTGCTCTATCGTAGGCAGCACCACTGCTTATCATCAGGCATGTTGGCGGCCAAACGCAAGCCTATTTTGTAATAAAAAAAAAAAACAAATACCAGAACTTTTCGCACCGAAGTGGCTTTATAATTTACATAAGAAGTATTTTGATGCGCACAGTCATCTTGTCAAAGCTATCAGCTAAACTAACACAAGACTTCTATTAAGCATTTATAATCAGTCTTACTAAAATGTTAATGTTCCAAACACCTAGTCACGATTAAGGCTAAACCTAAATTACCATACGAGTATCACAATAAACAATTTGCGGCTTTAACAGCCGGTGGTATATCTTCAAAAGCCACTATTTCTGATCTGTTCCGAGTAATAAACCTGCAGAGCACTTTGGATTCAAAAGCACGTAAGGGAGGCATTGCAAATGATGTTAAACACGACACAGAAGATGAAAATGAACCCTCAAGTAAGGGAAACAAGGATGCAATTGGGTTGGAGATGATAGAACAATAATTTCACACTGCAGGAAGGAAATGATGAAACTCGTTTTATTTGGTTTTGGTAGAGGAATTAAAGTTTTATGAATCTGTGAGACGAAACTCATTGCAAAGACTAAGTAATTTGATGTTATTTGTGTGAAGATACTAAGTTTCTTAACAAAAACATCGAAACTTTCAAGTCTAAATTGAAGAGTTTCATATTATTTGATAAAGCAGCCTTGGAAGTTGTGAAACATTTTGTTGTTTGAAATGTGAAGTTGTGAAATTTTGTGATAAAATATGAAACTACTAGCTGCGCCCGGCTTCACTAGCGGTTATAAAGTATCCTATATGCTATTCCAGACCTTAATCTATCTCTGTGCCAAATTTCATCCAGATCCATCCAGCCTTTCTGGAATGATTGAGTAACAAACATCCATTCATACCCCCATCCAAATAGCGAACATTATTATACTTATTTTTAACCGACTGCACAAGAAGACGGTTAGGTTTTCAAGGGTATATATGTGTATGTATGAGGTTTCTTTGGCGGCCTAAACCAGCTTAATGGTGTGACAGCTAATTTTCGTTATGTGAGGTGTTATTTGAATCGTCTTGATAGTGGAAGTGACATAGGGTACAACAATTTGCAGCCGGCTTTTTTGTTTTTCTTTTAATAATGTTAGTTGTTTTTAAAACATCATGTTGACAGTAGTAATAATTAATGTTTAATTGAAATAACAATTTTGGGTTCAGAAAGAAAACACGATGCTTCTTAGAGAAATATTCAACATTTCCCGACAAGGTCAACAAACTTAATAACCAAAATGAAAAGTTAATTAAGCATCTTTCGTAATGAAAAGCAAACTGAAAATACTTGGAAACTAAAGCAAAGAGAAGACGGAATGTAACGAAGCAGGAGAAAAGGGAGGAATTGCGTTTGTCTTTACTATTTGTAGAGCTCGAGAAATTAAATGAACATCAACGGTGCATTGCAGGGTTAGCTTGAATTATACAATTTGAAAAGATCACTATATACATACATAACATAGCGTCACGCCTTTCCCCCGAGGGGGCTGGCAGAGGTGTATTACAACAAGCACACTTCGCCGGACAATATTTAATCCCAAATGTGACAGGGGGCGAGCCTGTCGCTATACACCGGGCTCCAGTCTTAGCACGTGACATACAATACGCACTAAGCGACTAAGCTATCATCGCTTCATACGTACCTACAAATAGTTACGTCTTTTTCCCGTAGGGGAAGGCGGAAATACATGCTCGTCGGTTACGGGTACTCCTGACCTGGCATGTTTCAATACGTCTTAAATTTGATCCTATAATACGTTTTTCTAGGTCGCCCTTTGACGACTTGATCATTCACAAAAAAAAAATTAATATCATTTTCAAAATATTCCTATACTTACTCGTAGAACAATAAATGAGTTCAGGCTAACAATTGAAACTATTTTGGAAGTTATTTACTAAGGTATAGATAGATTATCTTACTAATAGTATTGAAGAATAAAAACAAAAGGACAAAACAATGAAGACAAAAGAAAATAGGAAAGGCAAATTAATTTTGTATCATAGTTGTAAGAATGATTTGAAATTTTCTGTCTATTCTAAAAAACTACACTATTCCTAAATGAATTTACGTCCAAAACAAGGGTAAGTAAGTACTTACTTAATAAGTACTTGTACAATTTGGTAGAATACTCACATAATATTGATACGAGAACTTATATTACTGTAGTTACAAACTTATTATATTTTTTAAATTATGACGTTGAAAATAGACAAAAATAAAAGTAACTCAAAAAATTAACCCAGCCATACAAAAAATCAGAGGGCAGGCAACAGCCATAGCTCAATCAAAAAGCTAACTTCGTTTGATCATCTGTCTTTATAAACCCTAGTTAAAAAAAAAAAAAAGATCAAAGCAAACTCTTTATAACACAATTTGCAAGCGTTAAATAATGTATGACGTCCGCTAGCGACCCTGGGACATCACGTCGTTTTTTTCCCAAAATAAATAGTCCAATCCAGTAACGGATCCAGGATTTTGGATGGGGAGAGATTTGACACAGCTGAGGGTAAGTTCATTGTGATAAACACTTAAATACTAAACATCTGCTTGTTGCCACTCACGTTATAAAAAAAAAAACATACAACATTTTGGACCATTGCAGGCCTAGATTTTGGGAGGCAGGAAGGGAGGGTTAAGCTCCTGCGCAGACTGGTCGTTATGGAGATGAGTGGGAAAGGCCTTTGTCCAGCAATAGACTTCTTTCGGGCTGAGATGACAATGATGATGATTAATGGCATATTATTATCCCCCTTCTCCCCCCTTAATCCGCTACTGAGCCCTATTAAGAGCAATATATCAGTGCCTGGTATTTGAATGGATTGTGGTGAAACGTGAGCTCGATTTGAAGATAAGATAGGTGTTTTGTTGGACGAAAATAAGGAAAATGGCCTACGTTGATCTCTGTATTTTTCTGCGGCAAGTGTAGAAAACAAATTCTGGTTTTATGGCTTTATTTGGTTATTATAATGCCATTTATTGCCCTCCCACAAGATGGACCGACGATCAGGTCACGGGAAGCCCTAGACCAGGGCTTCATGACATCTTGCCATGATGGTAACGTTTTGTTTTCGACGTTGCGCAACCATAAACCTTTTTGCGCAGCTATACGATTCGCGGTTGCTGTCATGGTAAGCCCCCTGTCGTTGTGGAGATCATAGAGGAGGCCTTTGTCTAGCAGTAGACGTCTTTCGGGCTGAGACGATGATGATGAATGCAATATTATTATATTATCAAAAAGAAATTAATAGTAGCAATTGGTGGTTGGTTACAGACTGACATTTATGTTGTTAATTTTGGATAACTAGAGTGAGGTTGTTAAGAATCAACTCCTGAATCCGCGTTCGCATGCTCGTTAAAGATTTCAGTTTTAGGCTACGTCCTGACTAAAGGACTGACTGTCCGCTGGCTGACCCTGAGTCGCATATTGGGCAAACTCAATGTTCAGTAAGCAGCGCACTATAGCAAACTAATTTCAAATCGGCAGCTCACTGAATGAGCGAGCGTGTAAAATGCGTAAAGCTGTTAAGATTTGTTTTTAAATATGTGGCTTATTAATGGTGCCTTCATGGTGGCTAACTGGAGGTCAACAGTCAGCCGCTCACAGTTTGCTTAGTAAGTACGAAGCTTTAGTGTAATCATAAACAGTGCTATGAAACTTTATAAGTAACTTACTGGTTGAATTTGACGTGGGTGCGATGACAGCAAGTATGAGGAGTATGGTGAACGTCCACCGCAGCAATCTTGGTGGCCACTGTAACAAAAAAAAAAAACATTAAAAAAAAATTCATCAACGTGGTACAGAAGGTGAGAAAACAGATGTCCTGTACGTTACCTATTCAGTTTTTTAGATAGGTGACTGCGAGTATCTTTGAAGACATAGCCTTGAAATAGTCATACCTGCAGAGCGTTGTCTTTTTCCATCGAGTTCAAAATGTAAAAAAGAAACACTGTATAACTATTCCGATTCTATACAACGTTTATTGCTAATAGGGTAAGTTTGTTAGTGGTAAACGCTACTTGCTACTGCTACTTATTCTGATTCGTCCTAGCTAAGAATAGAATAACAATTGATAAGAGACAGTTGAAAGTCTTCAGGTAGAAAAAATTCTAACACAAGTGGCTCTGTGAGCTGGAGACCTCGCAGCCGACGTCTCTCTTCCTCTGCAGGTCGCATTTCGCAACCGAAGGACCTGTAGAGGAAGACCGTGATCCAGACGGAGATTCGGACAGAATTTGGACACAAGAAAGCCTTTTTGTCGAAGTTAATGCATAAACGCTTCGTTCGCTAACGCTCGCTCGGTCGACTAAGGATAACCACGCAATTTATAGGACAAAGACATCACTGTACATACTGTACCTACAATCTTAATACCACATTTTTTTCATGTAAATACATGTCCGCTCCTAAATATTTAGTGGTAGTATACTACCTACCATAATGTAGGTCCGTCGTAAGTGAGGTCCACGAAAGCATTTTATAAACTTTCTTATAAAGCCAAGACTTGCCCTACCACCAATCTACGACCGGAAACGAAGGCCGAAGCCTATGGATCCGGAAATGAACATAAATCTAAGAGGAAGTGGCGTCGTAACTCCTGCGCTACGTCAGCAAAATATAAAACGTCTCGTTTGAAAAAGTGTCAAGAAGCCTGAAATTGAATGTAATACAAAATGAAGGCGAGAAAATAAATTTATTTTTACTTTATACAAGGTTACTTTTTCTAGAGTATAAATAAAAAAAAAGTTTCCAGCATACGATCATACATATCGTTAAGCCTTTCCCCGAAGGGGCTGGTAGAAGTTTATTACATCACTTCTCTGGACGATATGCAGTCCCAAATGTGACAGGGGGCGAGCCTGTCGCCATACACGCCCGGGCTCCGGATATGTAGCAGATAAATTACGCATTATGTTCGCACAAAAGTTTCCTTACATTCCGTTTAATTTTTTTTTTACTGCAGAATTAACCAAGAAATTTTTTTGGTCTCATTCGATCTGCACAAGATAGATTTGGCTCGCAATATGGGTTGAAGGCTCAAAGGAGTAGAGGAAAATGTCCTAGCAGAGGGTCGATAAAGAATAGCATGATGATGATATCTAGAGACTCTAGATTATTTGACCGGGCGAAATAAACTCTATTGGATTGAGGTTTGTACGTACTCGTAGGTGTGTGTATTGTTTATTAGCGAGATTTTAGAGCCAACTGGGACTCCTCGGCATTCGCAATTTTTCGTTCGACGATTACAAAGGTATCGTTAATCCCATTTACGTGAAATTTTGCAGGCAAATAGTTCATGAAAATGCAATTTCTACGTTCAAATATAAGCAAAATCGGACGAGAAGTTATACAGATAAGCAAGGTCTTTGTTAGAGGCAAACTACTTGCTAACTGTTATATTGAGTCGATGATGACTTGGATCTGATTTTAGATTTGCTAGTTGCACAAGTAGAAACTATGCTCAAGAAGAATAGTCTGTATTCAGTTTAAATAAAAGCTAAATTGGTCAAATTCGCTGCTAGAAGGGAGCTACTACTTAATAGAGGTGAATCCTTTCGCAGCAAACTATTTTACCCCAAACGTGTCGAAATGCCGAAATCCAATCCCATTACTTCCACCGTGACCGACGCTATCGCAACGGTGTCAATCCATTGCCGGCACAGCATCATGGTGTCAATCCTCTGTCGGTGCCGGCACAGCGTCAGGTCGCCATGAATAATACATTACACGTCTCATCGAGTAGGATAGTGGAGGAATTGACTGGCAGTGAAGTCTGCGTTTCATGGGGCGAGAAAAATAAATCTAAAATTTTTGTGATCATCGTTAACTCTGTGAAACGTTTAGGACAATGATGTAATTTGAAAAATTAATAAATAGAAAATCCTACTACCTAATATTATAAACGTGAAAGTTTGTAAGAATGGATGGATGGATGGATGTTTGTTACTCTTTCACGACAGACCGGCTGAACAGATCTGGATGAAATTTGGCACAGAGATAGATTATGGTTTAGAATAGCACATAGGATACTTTTTAACCGCGGGTAAAACAGCGGGGCACAGCTAGTGAATTAATATTTCAAACTTTATCACATAAAATTTTTTTTTACTTCTTTTTGAGATAATGGAAGTTGAAAATTCTTAGTTTAAAATGAAAAAATCCAGTACATGATGATGATGACTATGATTCTATTGTTTTTTTTCTAAGAACTAAGAAGTTTAAAATGAAAACCTTTCAACTCCCAAATCTTCAATCATTTTTAATTTCAATTCACAATAATTATCTTATAATTATAAAACTTTCTTGCTATTAAACAATTTTATCTCACCAAGTATCTTTACCCATAAAGTTATACAACCACATGATAATGCACTTGACAAAATATTACCGACGAAAACAAAAAAATATCAATTTTTATTTTCACTTGTAATTTTCGTAATTTTTACGACGTTTGTATAACTTTCGAAAGTGATTATTGTAATGGGTTAAAATGTCATAAGGTTCATGTTACAAACATGTAACATTTACATTTAAAATCTATAGGAAGTACCTACAGATAGTACAAGCGAATTTTGTAAAGTTTGATAATTATCATAATCGTGATAATGATCTTGCCATCCGTATCACGTCAATCTACGTGCACCACATACGTAACATACCGTCACGCCTTTTCCCCGAAGAGGTTGGCAGAGGTGTATTACAGCATTTACAATACCCACACTTCGACAGATGATATTCGGTCCCAAATGTGACAGGGGGCGAGTCTATCTCCATACAACGGGCAAGACTTATACAGCAGATCATAGATGACCACCGTGTTCACAAATGAACAATTTAATTCGTACTTTCGGCTAGGATACTAGCAACACAACTAAATGAAAAATGTAGATACCTGAATTGGATATAGGTAATTATTTATTTTAGTAGTTTTTCTACTCTCTCCTTTGCACCGAAAACATAATGGTAAACAAATGAGATAGTTTTATGTTCATGCATCTTTTTTTTTATGACTCTATGCTGTTGGCCACTGGGGTCTCTACAATGTTCCTGGCATTAGGTCAGCGCAGATGGCGCAGGGCCTCAATAATGCCTAAAGCTATGGGCAACTAACTCAAGCGCCTCACTCTAAGGTACGGCATCAGATTTGGGCCGTCGCCGAGGGAGGGGAATCGAATTTCCCCGGCAGCCCAGACTGAAGGGGTTTGTTCTAGGGCTCTAATATGGGACGGTTAAAGTTAAAGTCATAGATTGATTTTTTAACAATGACTCGACCGCCTTTTTCGGAAAGGGAATCTCACCTTAGAAGAAAAGAAGCGGCAAGAAACTGAGGGAAGTTCATGCATATTTTGTTTCAGGTTGATATTTATAATTTTGCCTTTTAGAAAAACGTAACCACGTACAGAAATTGCGAGTTTACGTTTATCTGAGCATTCATTATAAATAACAACATGAAATTTTTTCTAAACACTTCGTAATATTGATTTGATCTGTTCAGTTTTCAATACATTGAGGAAGCGATGGCAGTCTAGTTGGGAGAAGGTCTGACTCTCAAGCCAGCGGGAGCGGGTTCGAACCCAGCCGACGGCACGCACCAATTTGTTCATTGTGTGAGCATATGTGCGTATTGTATGTCATCTACTACACGACTGGAGCCCGGTGTTTGACGACAGGCTCGCCCCCTGTCACATTTGGGACTGAATATCGTCCGGCGAAGTTTGGGTGTTACACCTCTGCCAGCCCCCTCGGGGGAAAGGCGTGACGATATGTATGTCAATACATTGATAGAGGCAAATTTACCAAAAATACATTCTATAATTTATATTATAGTCTATCTAATTTATCAGTGTCAGACAGCTGCCGCGCCTTTCTATACACCTTAAAACTGTAAATCGAAAATTGTTCTATTGTCTACACTACATAAAACCAATCATATAATTCCAGCTTTCTACTGACAGCTATTCCGACATTTCCAACATTTCCGACACAGCCAGCTCAGCTAGCTCCCTCTAGTAATCCGACTACCTAGCTTCAATCCTACATTGTTCTAAGAGATTACCGTGTCTAGCACCTCGACTATCGTAACTGTTCTCTAGGTATATGGTCGTTGTTCACTGGTCTATTGTAAAGCACCCGGCTATATTGTGGCATAAACTTCGTTGTAAATAGTTGTAAACGTATATTGGCGTACTAGTGTCTCCTACATACGTAAACATATCATTATCAACATCATTGGCCTCGTAACATCTACAAGAGATGATTACGGTACGGTCACACTTTTGGAAGGTACACTGGGTTTGCGACGATAACGGCAGCTGGTTGATAAAAGCGATGATAGCCTAGTTGGAGAAAGCCCGCCTCGCTAGCCAGAAGGAGCGGGTTCAAACCCAGCCGACGGCACGCACCAATATAATCATTGTGTGAAAATTTGTGCGTTTTGAATGTCATCTGCTGCATGACTGGAGCCCGGTGTATGGCGACAGGCTTGCTTTCTGTCACACTTGACTGTGTGGGTGTCATATTACACCTCTGCCTACCCCTTCAGGGGAAAGGCGTTGCAATATGTTATGTTATGTTGTTCTCCCGTTGGTGCCTATTTATGAGCCCTTTATTAATTAACGTTGTAGCCTTGTATAGTTGCACGGTGTTCTGTCTTTTTCGATCAAGCGAAACGTGTAAAAGAAAGAAATAGACAAAAGATATTACCATTCCATATGTATTTCTATGTTTCGATATTGGTCACTCAATCAAGCAAACATGGCATTTGAATCATCTTATATCTTATCTTGAAGAATAAGGACTTCACTAACTCCGCTTTGAAAGATGGAAATCATGCTCTACAAAAAGCTTTTCAGAGAAATAATAGGAGACCACATAATGACATTGTAATGCAAGAATATTCCCATCCATTTAACTAAGACTAATGCTTTTTGGATGGCCAGATTAACGACACCAATTCCAACATAATGGTTTCCCTAAAAATCACTCAGTGCTAAGCAGTAATCACTTAAGTTGTCCTCGTTTCAGGAGCTATAAAAACAAAATAAGTTCTTAGATTTATGGTGGAGAATAAATTGGAAGAAAGTGCTGGAAAAAACGGAAAATGCTTAGTATGGAGATGAAAATAGATCCTATTTTTTGCGCTTTAAATTTCAATTTGTACAATAAAACAACCCAGTGTGTTCATGTGTTCATCTTTTGTAATGCAGCAAAACGCATGCATCTATTTAACTGACATATCTTAGCAAGTGTAGGCAAAAGGGGCTACATTTCCCCTCTTAAAAATAACAGGGGGGGTCTTCCTTTTAATTTTACTATCTGGCATCTACAAAACGAGGGTCGAAGATTGAAGAAAGGGTGACCAAAAATATTTGCCCCTCCCCCATCAAGGAGTACTTTCGCGGTCCCTGTATCTACCTCACTACATTGTCCTCGAATTGCCTAAAAAACAGATTTTTCCGATTTTTCCGGGTGTAGTATTTATTCGTATAAAATACAGCCAATGTCACCCGAACAATAATAACGAATCGATTGACACATCATTCATCAAAATCTGAAGAGCAGTAGCGCTACGGTGAATCATACGTAAATACAAAAGGAAGAGTTATGTTTTAGCGATCTATACAAGGTCATCAGGAAAGGGTGTACTAATCCGAAAGGGGGTCATTGCACTCATCATTATGACATCACATGACTACCTCGGTGGCTCAGTTGGTAGTGAACCTGCTTTCTGAGCTTGGGGGCGTAGGTTCGATTCCCACCTGGGGCAAACATTCATGTGATAAACATTTATTTTCATTCATGTTCTATGTCTGGGTGTTAATATCTATTTAAAAATATCTAAATATGTATACCAGTCTCTGGCCGCCATAGTCCAAGCTTTGCTTAGTTTGGGGTCAGGCGACCGTGTGTTCAAGTGTAAAAAGAAATTAACAACTTTTACTATGGTGCCAACCAAAAATCCCGAAAAAAATATCAGCTGTTCCATATTTAAATTAGTGGTCATTGACCAAATGTGCGTAGCAGGTGTTTTTTTCTCGATTTCAGTATTGACCCCATAGTAAAAGTGGTTCATATTGATAAGTACAATGACCCCTTTTCAGCTTAGTACACCCTTTCCTGATAACTCTGTATAATATGTACAATATACATAGACTGCTAAAAACATAACCCATTCACTTATCCATATTCGTTAATAACAAACTCCCACACGAGTTATAACGAGCTTCAGCTTATACAGCATGACGAGTAACACACAGTTTTTCGATGTCATCCAAAATGTAACAGAGGTCCTAATGGACCGGTCTGGTTAAAACAAATAAAAATAATGAAAAGTTCCCAGCGAGTCCTTAATTACGGTATGCAGGATGTGAAATTTTAGGGCTTAGCTGCACTAGGAGAATGTTATAGCGTCGCAACACTAGCTTTTGTAAGAGAGGTCTGGATTCTTATTCTGACGCGTGAGATGTTATCTTGCTCCCTCTCACTCCTATGACTTTTCAAACGAGAGAGGAAATGACAAAAAAATTTCTCGACTTGTAAGAATAAAAAACACAACAGAACACCGCCTTCTTATTTTAAGTCGGATGAAAATAGGTCATATTAGTTGTGTGCCCTAGAGTTTTATTGTAGCCTCAAGTTTCTTGTTGTTTTTTTTTTATTCTGCAGTTCGACTTTTATTTTAATTTCCCATTTTTTCATCCATCTTTGGACTTTGAACGAAGATTAGACAGCTTTTTTGTGTTTAGAAAGTCACTACTCCGTTTTCCTACTAATTTATGGATGCGGTAGACTCTCAGGCCCATTGTACCGATCTCAAGTATGATGGTTAGAGAACTGCGCGCGCGATCGAATCGATTCTGAAATTGCATTTGCTTCAAAAATATTATATTTATAATATATTGTCTTTAACGCTTGAAGATTATATAGGATTGACGTAAGCTATTGAAACGTCACGTGATCTTACTGTCAACTCGTTCAATTAGTAGTTAAAGCTTTAATGATAGCAACTGTAAAAAGAATCGCTTTGAAATGGACGCAAATTGGCCAGGAGGCCTATTCCATCCTGATACCATCCTGGTTATTGTCTCTCCCGTTTGAAAAGTCATAAAAATGACAATGACAAAGTCTGACGCGTCAGAATAGGGTTCCAGCACCCCTAGCACGCGTGCGCGACAAAACTTTTTTCGACACTTTTTGTCATGCGAGAACGTGACAACGCTATGTGTAAACATACGTCTGTCTCGGTAAAAAGAGTCGACATGCCTTTGTCGCGTTGCGTAAGCCAGGCCTGCTGGTACTTTGTTTGGTCGTGTCGCATCGCGCAGCACCGTCTAGTGCAATCTCACCTTCCCCAGCCCAGTTCCAAAAACGCTCGAAGTTGCCGCAAGTGTTTTTGTTTATTTTTTGTTTGCTCCGAAAACCCGGAACTTTTCATGACAGAGTTTGAATATGGAGCTTTCGGAGTTTTTAGAGCTAACGATTATAATATAAGCCAACTCCGATTTGCGTAGAAAATCTACATTTAATAAAATCTTTAAATCCTTCTAACCACAGCTCAGCTGAAACTTTTTTGTAAAATAATTAAATTGTCTGTAGTCGTATTTGAATTGACAAAGCAGATAATTTCAAAAATGAAGCAGATTAATTACAAAAAATAATAACCTAACTCCAATTTACGTGTTAAACATGAGTGTGACATGCATAGAAACTTCTTCGGGTAGGCTCAGAAACTTTGACGTCTGGGCTAGCCACTTGGCATATACGAACTTGCTTGCTTTACTTGCTACGACTATTCGTAGAAGACGACCGAACATATAAAAAAAACATATTAAAGTAATACAACAGCCATACTTCGCTGGACGAAATTGAGTGTTGTATATATCTCCAGGCTCTTGGGGGGAAAGGCGTGACGATATGTTATGTTATGTTATGTTATGAATCGCATTGTATTGTACTTATTGACGTCCGAATAAACACTATCAGCGCAAAATATACTTAAGCATTAAAAATGTGAAAAATAAAACATTTAGAAGTCTTTTTTTTTCTCCACAATATAGCGTCAGTACAAAAGTTTTGTTTCGTTATTCCGTTCTGAAATAAGGACTACGCCTGCAGGGCTCGGTTTAATTTAAAATCACTATTATCCGGCCGGCAGATTGAAAAAAATGTTCAAATGCTCCCGTATTACGCCTGGAGGCGACAGAAGATTATTAAGCACTTGATAATATTTTTCTGCGAAGTTTAAGATGGGAATGGTAGAGAGTTTTGTTTGAAAACGTTGTGTGTTTGTTTTAATATTTGATACGAGTAAAATCATGGTCTAGCATTCAGCAAACACGTAATGACGTCATCGTCATCCGTCTCTTTCGAACTTGTTGTAAATGACTTATTTCGGTCTTGCTTGGGCATCGATTGACGTCACTACGTGTTGTTGAATGCTGTACCTGGCGGAATATATTATTATACCATGAGTAAAAGTTTGTTCGTTTAAATTGATCATTATTACCATCAGTATAAGCTTGTAATTGCCCACTGCTGAACATACTCGTAGGCTTCCCTTGAACGCCACTCGTTGTGCTCCTATGCCGATCTTGTCTGTTTGATCTACGATAATTACAATATAGTTGACCTAGGGGTCACTTATTGCGAAGAGAAACCCAAAACTACACAGTAACTACTACAGTACTATAGACTGAATAATCGACTAAATCGTACGTGAGTAATTCTCGTTCCTTAAAAATTATAAAGTAACTACACACTTTATTTCTCTAGATCATTAACTCTGACATCGGGGCTAACCACTCGGCCTATAAAAACTTGCTCGCTTTTTTATACTGTCACTTTAAAGCAATATTCCAATTTATTTACTTTGCGACGAAAATTACTGCTCAGTAAGTCGAATTTACAACCTTTCAAATATAATGGAAAAAAAATTGGTCTGAAAACGTAACAAAACTTTTGTTGTACCACACTCTATTTCTATGACAATCCAATATTTATAATCCGATTAGACAAAACACTGAACCGAACGACAAATTTCCCAAGTTTTCCTTCGTCCCACCGAGGCAAGGTAAATATTAGCGGAGCACGAAACCATCTGGAGCGGGCTGCTGCACTGAAGTAATTTATTAGAGCCCTTGCACATTATGTGATTCGAAACTGACCATAATTATAAAACATGTCCGCGCGGAATTGCTTTTCAGACGACATAGCCGCGCGACTGATCGCATAGCGTGAAGCTTAAAAACGCTTTTTAGCAGTGCGCCGCGCAAAGCATCTAATACCACCTATAATGTGAAGGCGTCTGCTTATCTGCCTCCTCTGCATCACCTGTAACTCCTGTGTAAATTTCTTTTCGTACAATAAATTATCTTTATCTTTATCATCTGCTGCAGCGCTGATACCGCGTGGCAAAATCGCCTAATGTGAAAGGGCCCTCAAAGGGTGTGGCTTCTCTGATGCTTTTGGCACGGGGTAGCGGGATTTTACGATAATTCTGCTATATTATTTTATGCATATTTCGTGCTCGTAACGTTACACTGCAGCCATGGTTGTTATTTTGTTGCGGCTTCGATATTTTGAGAATAAGGCTATCAAAAAAGACCCTTCGGTCGAAGCGACAAGCTTTTGTATATCCCACTAGTTCCATCATGTTCTCCCATGTTGGGACATGTTTTAGGAAATGTTGTACTTAAAAAATATCTCATTTTCATCAATAAATAATAAGTTTATTTATAGTCTGTGGATATTTATTTTTTCCTTGGCAAGTTTTCTGTCATGGCTTATAATTGTTTTTGACATACTTAATTTTATAATCTACTAGCGACCCTTTCCAATTTTTGTTGATTTGACCGCTACCAAACTTCATAAATTCACCCGTTTAGCCCAGCGGGTGATCTCATAAAGTTTGTTAGCATACATTATGAAAAGGTACATAGTAAGTATTTCAAAATTGTCTGAAAATTTCATTAATATCGTTCCTGCCGTTTTGGAGTCCACAGGGAACACATTCATACATACATCAATTTGTATACCTAACAAAAGATGACTTTGTATTAGGAATGTATCATCGATGTTAAAATAGTTAGATGTAATAGATTACATACAATTCCACTGTTCTCAGCTCAAAATCTTAATATGTATCAGAGTTTTGACTTCCGACCTTCAACCTTCCGACATTCCTAAGCCATTGATGTCATTAAACAAACTTGACTCCCCCAATTTAATATGCCATCTTAAGCTAACACGGTAAAGCATTGTAAATGTCATCTGCGGTAATGCTTATCCATCGAAAAACTGACCACAAGCAGTTGCTCAACTTTGCAAGATCAACTACTTACCTAATGTACAACCATGTACCACATACGGGTTGTTCCTTTTAACGCCGGACATATTCTAGGATATCAATATAATAAAATTATGACCAACCTTTATTATGGGATCAGTATTGAAATCGTGAAACATATCTAATCAGCTGTTCCATCCATTTCGTCGATGTTAAGTGCCATTTTTCTGTGGAACAGCTGGTTTTTATTCGCCAATTTTTTGCTGGCCTATTATATAAATTGGTCATTATAATGAGTAAAATGACATCCTAAAATATGACCGCCGTTTTAAGAAACAAGCTAAATATTGCGACTATATTCTTGGTCATATTTGCTACAATTTAGACTTTGGGGGCTAAGACGCCAATGTGTGTATCAGTCTTTTGACAAAAACTTGATATTGAAGCTAATGGCTCACGCACGGTAATAAGGTTCAAAATTGGCCATTTCATATTGAAACCCAGCTTGGATGGAAATTTGAATCCAGTATGAGGTCGCGGCATTACCCAATTGGTCTCAGACAGATATAATATTCAAGGGGTTACTTTTAAACTTGTGCTTATTATTGTTAGTCCAAAAACCTCAGCCTTTAATTGGGCAGAGCGCAGTCTTTGTCAGTCTATGTCGTCAACAATAGTAATTTTGAGTTTAAATAAGGCTAGACTAGAAGTATCATTAAATTAGGCTAAAATTACAAATCAATTGACCAGTAAAGTATATGGCTGTTACTTGTACAGTGGATACAGCGCCTTGTCAAGGCCGAATGAAAGGAAAAGGAGCGAGCGGCAAAAACTACGCATAGAGTAGCCGTATACAGAGACAGCAATACGGACAATGAAGGAGTCTGGGTCAGTGGCATTCTTTCAATACTCGAGAATTTTAAATGTCAGATTGGGACATAAAAGTCTTTGAATGCTTTAAAATTTGCTTAAATGATGAAACTTTGTTTTTGAAACAAAGTATTTAATTAACAACTCCATTATGAGTAGAAGAATGTTGTAGCTAAAATAAAAGAAACTTCATTAAATTTCTATAAATTTTTTTAGGTGAGTAATTAAGAGAAGTCATAAAACGACTTGACAAACATTTAAATTTCTAACTGAGTAAAGACATAACTAAACAATCGATAAGTTGACACCAATTCGCTAACATAATAATAGCTTACGTAACTTTAATACGTTTGATGATTCTAATAATGGCATTTAAATTCTATAAATTACAATCAACGATGACTAAATATTACAAACTGGTAATAAATTACTTTCCCTTAGCTTTTGTGATACAATAGGAAATAAAGGCTTTATCACACTTGCAATTTGATAATATGTTTTCAATAGAGCGATCAGTTAAAAAGATTGTCATTGCTCATTGCGAATACGGCAGGGTTGCGAGTATACACAATGAGACTCTTTGCCACTATGGCTGACGCTCAGTGACCATCTTCTGTACGTGGGTTTTGTAGATTTTACTTAGAATTATCGGCCTGTATATACGCATCAAAACAAATACAACATTTATTATTTGAAACAATAACTAATTAAAGTAAGTATGTACTAAATAAAAATATATTAAATTTTAAACAATTAAAACAAATATGTCTAGTTTGGCGTGAATGGTATTTATATCAAATCTTTCATTAATGCTAAAACATAGATTTATTTTCCATACCACCACTAAAGCTGCAACGATCGGCTTGCCGTTTGATCTTGGAACCATGATCGCAAATCGCCAGTGTGCTAGCCATCCTAACTTACCGGTACGAAACCAATACGTGGGCGTATCATTAGATAACTGTCAAATGAGCCGAGTTACGTTAACAGAACAAACAATGTCGTAAGTTTCATTAAGTTTACTCGTAAAGAGCAATGATGTCATAAGCACATATTATTCTTTTGTTTTATTACAAAACATTTCAAATTGCATAGGGAATTTGCATAATTTATCGATTTAGTAATTAAATTTACCTTTTTGAGCATGCTATTCGATAACCATCAGTATTTTATTGACGTACCGTCCTAAACATTTTCGTTAGTTAATTAAGTAGCTATTTTGGTTCGGCAACGATTTTTATTTCGATTTAAAAACTACACGTTGGTTTCTCAAATAATTTAAACGCTTTTTTCAAAGTTGACGTAACCTCTGTTTCGTTTCGTACTCTACACTTTTATTTAAGGTCATCGCTACACACTACATTAGATAAATCGACTCAAAACAAAATGATTTTTAAATAGTTCTGTCACGCAATATGTTTCTCATAGCACACCACATTACGACCATGCATTTACGATTAAAAATACAATGCGTTATTGTTGCGGCCTTATTCTTAAAACGTGAGGTAGAGACCTCGAAATTCGCGAATCCTCATGATAAAAATCATTCTAAAGTCGTGAACGGGAAGCATGAGTTGTTTCGCTTACAATCTGTTTTGTTTGAGGTCGTCTGTTTTTGACTGGGAATATTTCGACTGATGAAAATTATTCACTCTGAAAGCTAATAACTTAACCGAAAGATCATCTTGTCTCTCTTGTCAAAATCTTCTGCTGCCTTTCGTAAGGAAGGTCACATGGCACTATCTTTTGTTTTACACATCGCACTTGCCACCGGCCATCTTCGAGTTACCCCCATACTGCTTCGACCGAGTTAAAGTTCAAGACCGAAAGAAGAAGACAAAACACTGTAGGTATAACTATTCCGAGGGTGTACAACGTTTTTTAGTGAAATGGTAAATAATTGCATGCCTATTAAGTTATGAGGTATGATAGATATAACCTTTTCGCGTATCACTACAAAATGTATAGTCACTTAATGAGTATTTATAATCTACTACTTAATAAATCTATAATTTTTTTTTTACACTTCCACACACGCTCGCCTGACCCCAAATTAAGCAAAGCTTGTACTATGGCTGCCAGAGACTGATATACATACTTAAATAGATAACACCCAGACATAGAACAAACACAAATGTTCATCACATAAATGTTTGCCCTAGGTGGGAATCGAACCCACGCCCCCCAGCTCAGAAGGCAGGTTCACTACCAACTGAGCCACCGAGGCAGTCAATTGCCATCTGGTAAAGATCGTTCTAAAAAGAAATATTATTTTATTATCTATTTTCATAGTTTTCTTTTATTTAATCGGTGTCCTTCAAGATGAATTAATTATTACCCGGGCACCATCACATTAGCACCATAACATCACATTAGAAGATGCCAAAGCCTGCACAAAATGCCAATATTACCTGTAACTCCTTATCTATCCAGCCATAGAGACTTGCTTATTGCAACGGCCTTACACTTCCATACACTTCCGTATCACAGTATATTTACATTGAAAGCACCTCGAACCTACATAACATAGGTAGTAACAGCACACCCAGTGCAATGTTAGTAGTAAATCAAAAATTTCCGCTTCCGAAATTTTTTCTCACGTCCTCAACTTCTGCCAAATTTTAAATCACACAAACCCAAACCCTATTCCAGTGTACCAAAGCTGAAATCCGTGATTTTTTTCCTCAATACAAAATGCTTAATCTGGTAGCTCGTCCAAATTTCATTAGTGAACTCTCCCCGTGAATGCAAAGTGCAAAAACAACATTAGGTTGGACGCCAGACCAGATAAATTTCTAATGAGTACCGCTTTTTTTGTCGAGCGATGCAGCTCTGAATTGTTGGAAATTAGTGAGGCGCGGATCACGACAGTAAAAATACTTAATATCGATATTTTGTTTTATTCAGAGTTTTGTCCATAAATGTGAGTCGATAAATCACACATAATCAATACCTTCGATCACGTCATAGCTTCCTATCAGGCGAGTGACTGGTCAAACGTGTGCCTAGTACGATTAAAAAAAAAACATAAATGCGAAAGCTTGGACGGATGGATGCTGTGCTTGTAACACACAGGGATATGTTATAGTCTGGAACACCACATAGAATACTTTTTTACCGCGGGTGAAATCGCGGGCACAGCTAGTACTTGATAAAGGCAAAAATAACGGCTTTGACACAAATCTCGGCATTTTATCTCAGCTCAGCTGATATCAAATCATATTTTACATTAGTGAACACCCTTAACCTAAATTAATACCATTAATTACCTTTGTGACGATTAAATTAATACAAATATAGCCCTCATTTAGCCATTCACTCATCAATACATTGCAGAAACATACAAACAGCTCACCTGTTAAAAAAGCATTAACAAACTGAAGGTTAACGCCACTAGCTGGCTGAGTTAACGAACTCCGTTATTTCGTAATGTTCCAAATTATTCGAATTGTTTACGACTCTGCATAAACAGATGAATAGAGCAAAACGATTTGGTAGTGTTTTGTTTTATGTTTAAAAAACGTCTGTGTTAGTTAAGTTTTGGTTAACTAACATATTTGGGTTGAATTAAGTCATTATGATAAAAAGTTAGTTATTATTATGTTTGGGTGTGTAATTAAAAATTACACTTGTTGAGTAATTTTTGAATAAAACTTAGTTTAAGTTTTTTGTTTGTGAAATTGTTAATGTTGAATAATGTCTATTGAGACACAGAGCTGTAATTTAGTTTGCAAAACATATTACAATTTTGCACTAAGCCTAGTTAGATCAATTTGTCGATGCTTTTTATGATTGTACATCAGATTTTCATCGAACTATCACAAAGTAACTAGCATTTGTTTTTAAATAAATACAAGATGTTGAAATCTAGCTCATAATAGTCATTTTAATTTTAACCAATCCTTAAAACTATCGATATCTCTCTTCTTTCGTTAACCCCATCCCCAACCGACGACACAGGCCAAAAGCCACCGCTGCAGTGGGAAATTCAAAATTAGCCGACATGCCCAGAATAAAGTATTTACAGGCTAATTGACCTACTATTTCTACAGTGCCCGGCAAAGTGCCCTAAAAGTAAGTGGTCTGATTTAGCGTTACATTCTGCACCCTGATTCTAGAGTCCGTGACGATACTACTATTTCTGTCCTGCTCTCTCTCGTGTGAGAGATTGGTGTCATAATTTAGGTAAGCTTTTGAGACAGACTAGGATTGTATATTTCTTTTTTTTTTTAATAGTTTGGAGGCTTTTCACGGTTAAGAGTTCGGCGACCTAACTAACTTCGACCTAGGTGACCTAGACTAACTTCGCATTGGCTTAAGGTATTCTATAGCCATTTCGCCTAGAAGAAGAAGACGAGCGAAGAGAGCAAATAATGATACTGACGAGCCTCTAAACTTACCTACAGAGTGACAAAGTGCAATTTCTTTTTTATGACTTTTGCACTTCTGTAATCATTCTTAAGTAACTAAGAATTTCCCTTGTATTATGGACTCATTTAACAGCTAATGATGTAGACAACCTCCCTATGTAATGGAATTTTTGATTTGCTTTGTCTACCTATTGAATAAATCAGTCAGTGCAATACCCTAATAGGGTCCATTATGAGATACTTATATTTTAACTTTTAAGATCTTTTGAACTTATGTAACAATCACCATAATGCGCAATAAATACTTTGACTTTGACTTTGACAGTCAAAAGAGACCCCTTAAAAATTCAGATATTTTTCATAGCTCTATTTTCGCTTGAGAACGTTTTTAAAAAAAACCAAGAACATAGGGGCGGAGATATTGTTAATTTAATTATACATGATAAATTTCATCATAATCTGAAAAACGGTTTTCAAGAAATTTGAGTAGCGCGTTTGTATGGAAATTTCAGAACGTCGCGGCCCTGTTAAACGGCTAGACGGATCTTGGCTAAATTTGATAAATAGTAACAGTATATCACAAGGAAGGTTTTTGGATACTATTTTCTGAATAAACGCGAACGAAGTCGCGGGTAATAGCCAGTATAATTATATATCTGTAAACATACATAGTACGTATCATGGCAGTACACAGACGGCATGCTAAGATCTTGACCAAGTTACTGCACCAGTTAGCTAGGGGAAGGTCACTGGCGCCCTATTACATCTACCACATAAACTCGCTTATGGAACCAAATTGTTACTACATTTACTTAATAAATTATCTATATAATAAAAGTGAAAAACCAGAACGAGATAAAAACGCAAGATGGAGTGAGATGGCGCTCTACAAAACTTCCTTTACATGTTTCTCCCAAACAACTACCTGTTTTTCGGGAATTTGCATGTAATTCGATTCCTTGACCTCGGGAGTAGCGACAAACTTAATATTTATGGTTTTGGATGTGTAATTTTTGTATAATAAGCAAGATAAAATCGCAAGTTCAAATTGAAGAGAATACTACCTCATTGGATAGTTTCGTAGAAACTATCTTATTGAGGAAGTTCTTTTTTAAACAGTGTCAATCCAGCAGTGTCAGTGTGAAAATTCTATTAATGGCTAATGTCTGTAATTCTGTATAATATTAAATAAAGCCTGTTAAATAACGTGTCGTGCTTATAAAGCAGATATTATTGGAAACCTTCCTCCAACATAAGGTTATGGGCCATTTTAAAGGATAAAGGTGAGAAAATAATATCTCAAAAGTAAAATGTACACAAACGTCAATATTTTGTCAATACTAAAAGGCGAAAATTATTCTAACTGGAAGTTTAGAGTAAAATCCTTACTAGAAGAAAAACAGGTTTTACAGATATTAGAATACGAAAATAAAGATATCCAGCATGAACAAAAACTAAAATTAGATGACTCAAAAGCAAAGGCTATAATAATTCAATGTATAACCGACAAACATTTATCGATCATACAAGATTGCCAAAACGCAAAACAAATGTTTGAACAGCTAGATTCTGTTTTTCAACGGAAAAGTGTCTTTACAAAACTAACATTAAAAAGGAAAATAAAACAATAAACAAGAATACTTATGTTTTTGCTCAACATTTTATTATTTACATCACTGTACTATTAATTTAGTAGGTAACTGTTACTTAACCACTAAAACTACTGAATGGATTTACATAATAGGTAATTAATTGCTATGCAATAGGTTCCACGCGGGCAGAGCCGCGGGCAAACTCTAGTCCATTTTAAAAACCCACAATCATAGCTAAGAACACTTTTGATCAAATCACCTCTTAAAAAAAGAAAAAAACCGGCCAGTTGCGTTTCGGACTCGCATACAAAGAGTTCCGTACCATTATCAATAAAACGACAAATAAATCATGATTGTTGTATGGAGCTCCTGAATATTAATTTTATTCTGTTTTTCATTGTTTTTGTTGTTATGGCGGCAACAGAAATACATTATCTGTGAAAATTTTAACTGGTACTTTTAATTTTTTATTTAATATTTTACTATCACGGTTTATGATACACAGACTGGTGATAGACGGACAGACAGATGGACAGTAGAGTGTAATAGGGTCCCGTTTTACCCTTTGGGTATGGGACCACCTTTAAATTATGATCTATCAAAGAAAAAAAAAAAACATTTAAAGCGATTCACAATTATTATTGGAGCAGTAATCGCGTGACATACACCCAAAAAAATACAGTCGAATTGAAAACTTCCTTTTTCAAGTCTATTAAAAAGTAAAAGTAATAAGAGTCAACCAGTAACCAGAAGTCAATTTTATTAGTAATTCGAAATAATTATTTTGAAATCGTCAATTTAACAATTTATTAAAGCAAGTAGAGCGTAAGGAATTCCGTCACGCAGCCTCTGGAGCTGCCAGCGGCACACAGTGGGGTAAAACGTAGACTGACGCAAGCAATAATTTAATTTTTGCAAACAATAAAAACAACAATCTATAAAGATTTCAACGATTCTGAAATTTTATGAACCAGCGCAACTTTTGTTGACAGGGTTTAGTATTTTTTTTTAATTCTTATTTTTCTCATTCAAATTTCAAAGTTCGTAAAGACTGACCTCCTTACAAATATTTACGTAGGTATACCCTCTACAGTGTTTTGTCTTTGTCAATCGTGTTGAAATTGTAAAAGAAAGAAAAAGACAAGACACTGTATAACTATCCGAGACCATACATAATTTATAAGTAAGGTAGCGAGTGCCTAGCGCAGGTGGTGATCCACGGAAAATGTACGGATTAATGTTGGAAAATTAAGCGCCGTTTCAATTATTAAAAATGCATTTAATAAGTAGCTACTTACTAGTGTATTTATAATCTATAACTATAGACAATAAAAATAGATACCTACAATACTCGTATAATAAACTATATATACCTATAGATATGGATTGATAGTGCCTAGCACTATCCCTCTTCTAAGCAAAGGATGACTAAATATTATTTCTATTCCTAGAATTATTTTTTTAAGTCGCTGAGCGACAAAGTCCTTACAAAATTTTAAAAAAAACAATCGAATGTTAATTATCTTGTGATGTTATTTAACGCTTTTCGCTCTCGTTTTACGCCCGCCGAGTGCCGTCAAGTGCTCCTATTAAGTTAAGTCGGATGTATGCAAGAGAATACGCATTCATTTCCATCTCACCCGTTTTCTTTTCAGCCCGTTTTTTTTCTAGCTCGCGTTAATGTCACTTGCGTTTGAAGCGGCGGGCTTGCTATTTTTTGCATAAAAATGCAGGAAATGCCAGATGTCGGTTCTTTTACGAGATTAACTACGTGTAAGTACTTATAAAATGATAGATAGATAAACTCTTTATTGTTCACACCACAGATAACAAAACAAAAAGAGAAAAATTATGATAAAACTTATTAAATAGTGTAACAACTGGCGGCCTTATCACTAAAAGCGATCTCTTCCAGGCAACCTTAGGATGGAGAGGATACAACAAATGAGTATATACAAAATGTTTGATTTAAAGAGTTTTATTAACCTGCTTTGAGGGTACAGATACGTGACCAACAATATCAGTGGTACCAGACATGCATAGAAGTTAATGAAAATGAAGGAAGTATCTAAATGAGAAGTTGTATCATATTTTTTGGCAGATCTGTTAATAAATAGGTAGATGTTTAAAAATACACCGCATTGTACTCACTGATTAGTTAATAGTTTGAGTACAAACAAACGTTTAGGCCCGCATGTTAAAACGACGCTCAGTCATGAAACTCGATTTATAACTGACTTTAGGTACCACAATTTTATGAAAACAAATTTAAATCGAGATACATGACTTAGCGCCGTTGTATGTACTCGTATTTAAAAATCTACATGTATTGTATATATCAGTCTCAGGCAGCCATAGTACAAACTTTGCTTAGTTTGGGGTCAGACGACCGTGTGTGAAATAAAAAATATTTTATTAGCTAAAACTTTTAGTAAGAATTCTATCGGGTGTACCTTTACACGACGAACATATTCTAGAAAATCATTGCACTTATAATTATGACCAACTTTTACGATTGAGCCAACCCTATAATCAAGAAAAAAACAGCTGAACGAAACATTTTGTTGACGATCAATTAACTTTTTGTGTGAAACAGGTTATTTTTTTTTTTCAGGGTTGGATCTTATTTAAAGTTTTTCGTAAATTGTAATGACGAGTACAATAGTATCCTAGAATGTGTCCGTAGTATTAAGAAACAGCCCGTATAGTAACAAAATGTTTACCACAAGCCTTACTTCGAATGTTTCCCCTAGCAGCCATTACATTTTGTTTGCCAATCGCAAGTACGGATGTGTCTCCGAAGGCACCCCCTTCCACTCTGGTTTCTCTTAAACCGTTTTACTAATACAATTCCATTATTCGAAAAAGAAAAAACTGTTTCGCTCGAGTATATTCGTAATTCAACTGAGTGTCTCTTGCTTATTTTTTGCCCCAGATCTCGGGTGTTTTGTTCCACAGTGTGTTTTGCATCTGATATTTTTCCTTTCATCGCGAATCACGTAGGTCCAGGGTTCTTGCGCTACAATTTCAGCCGCAGTCGGTTTCAATAAATGCGATTTGATGTAGGTATGTATGTATATATTAAACTTTTATAATTTTTTGAAGAGTAGTAATGACATGGTTTTTAAAAACTCTTTGCGCCTTACTTACAACAAAAGAACTAATAATACCACAGGCAATTAGTGATCTAGACTTCTAATAAGCGGTCTAACAACTTAAAGACTTTCTTTTAGGTAAGTACGCAAATTCCGACTAAAGTAGAATAAGAAGTCTACACACCATAGTCACCGACAGCTGCCGACATGGCGTCGGCGGCTATGTTTCTGGACGTCGCGTCGGCGGCTATGTATCTAGACATCGCTTCTTGGTCTATGTTTTTAGACGTCGCGTCGGCGGCTATGTTTCTAGACGTCGCGTTTTCGGCTATGTTTCAAAAGAAATTGAGCCTCAGGTTAGGTAGGTAGGTAGGTAAGTCAAACTCAAGCTAACACTTACTCATCACTTTCTCACTTTCCATCATGCATGTGAGGCGTTGCAGTGCAGTGAAATATAGCCCTTTAAAAGCCATAAAAAAAAGACTCCAGACTCAAACTAAAAATAAGTCAACATTTCTAAGTATTGCTTAGGTATTAAGTCATTCATTTCCTTGAGAGAAAAATGCTCGGTGTTGCCACACGGCTCGTTTGGCTGGCGCCGTTCCCACAGAGGTTTTGTTGTTTCATGTCTCAACGTTCCCAAGACGTAACATATTACAGCGTAGTAGGAAATTAATAAGGATTCTTATGTTATGAAAGTATTATGATTCCGTAGATAAGTTTGGAAAAAGTTTTACGAGAATTAATGTTTTGGGTTGGAGCCACTACCGACACACATACGCACATGCTTTTTTAGCGCTTTTACGTCTTATATTTCAACATCTTTTGCGACCAAATTGTACGCAAATAAACGATTTTTAACTGTATCTTTATTATTGCCTATTTCTCTAAAAATTAGTTACGAAAGTTTGATACGTAATCATAAAACTAACTAGGTAATATCACACTACTACACTACAACTACTACTGGACACTACACTGATAGCTCTGTTTTCTTTAATCTGTGTATTGGTATTATGTATTGTACCGTCTTTGTAGTGTCTTGTGTGTCAAAATAAATGTCTTTATTTTCTTTCGTTTTTTCTATTCTACTATTATGAAGACAAAAGTTTGTGTGTATATGAGTGTGTTTACTTGTTACTTCTTCAAGCCCAAACGGGTGGACAGATGTAGATGAAATTTGGTATGAGGGTAGTTTATATCCAGAATTAACACATAGGCTACTTTTTAACGGCAGGTAAAACCATAGGGCGCACCTAGTATTATAAATATACAAAAGTGAGTTTATTTCTTTGTTACGCTTTCAGGCCTTCATCAATCATCATGAAACTTTGCAAACATATTGTCAGGGTTACAGAAAAGGATGTAGTATACCTTTTTTTTCTATATAGAATAGGTCGACTTTTGACCATTAACTCGCCTGATGTTAAGCGACGTTGTGGTCTAAGATGGAGCACGACGACCTATAAGGTACTTATTCACTCTAGCCTTGAAGTTTTGTAGAGTGAACAAGTACAAAGACGGCAGTTGAGTGAGGCGCTACAAGACGTGCGCTACTGCTCAGACACGTCTTTGGAACGATTACACCGGACTACATCCCGAAACACGACTAGGTCATTTCACGGCATGGCTTGGTCCGGTGGGTGGTAACTAGCCACGGCCGAAGCCTCCCACCAGAGTTTGCTACCCGGTTAGCACTACCCGGGGACCACGTGTAGGGAATCAGAATAGAGTACACCCCTACGGACATGGGTAGCTCAGCCCCCTTAGCCTATTATACATTTTATAAAAAAAACACATCCTTGTGGGTCTACGGAGGAAACCGGCACAGTTAGTCTAATATATCTGTATCTATAAAAAAATACAGATTGGCTCGCCCTCTGTTAGATTGGGACTGACTGTCGTCCAGCGAATTGTGCGTGCGTGTACACCTCTACCAGTATCTTCGGGGGAAAGACGTGACGATATTCTATGTTATGTTATAATAGACTGAGAAGCAAACATTCCTTTTGGACCTTCCAATGTCCTAAGAATTATCTCAAGTCTCCGTTTGGTAAAATTTTATTAACACAATATTTCTCTATATAATAGAGTGCGTGACAAAAAGTTCTTAGTTCGTCCAATGGTCTCTGAAACGGCCTATTCACTACAGTCAGTACAGTTATCCAACCTGTTGTATCTTTCGTACGAAAGTAAAAGTGGTACGCAACATAAGTACTACGATTACGTAACGGACATCTGTCTGTTTGTATAGATTGCTGATGTAGTGATGCAGACTGACTGTCTCGATTATTTAATGTTTTGATCTTTATTGATCTGTGAATTAGAGTCAGACAAGGGGCCCTATTCGGAGATTTGAGATTTCCATCTCACCTTTTTTCGTCCTTGTTGCTCTCGTTTGAAACGTCATAGGCGTGACAGTGTCCAAGATAAAATCTCATGGCCCTATTCGGAGATTTGAGATTTTCATCTCACCTTTTTTCATCCTTGTTGCTCTCATTTGAATAGTCATAGGTGTGAGCGTGACAAAGATAAAATCTCATCTCACCTCACGCGTAGGAATAACCCCCCCCCCCAGGAGGGCTATTCTTACGAAGTGAGATTCAATCTCACCATGTTTCGTCCTTGTTGCTCTCGTTTGAATAGTCATAGGTGTGAGCGTGACCAAGATAAAATCTCATCTCATCTCACGCGTAGGAATAGCCCCGCAGTAAGCATGTATTTACGAGTAGGCGCTACCATGATTCAGATGATCCGTTAAATAGTAGGCCTCGGGTTTTGTCCTCTGACAACAACCGTCTTGCCACGTCAGAGGCTTAAAACATATTATTACTATAGGTATAGGTATAAAAGCTGATGGTTTTGCCAATTTATTTTACGACTAAAATGTGGAAAAAGGACATAAGAAATAATGAGTTGAAAATGGACTCAACAAAGAAGAGTTGAAAAAAGACAAACAATCATTTAAATGATTTAAAAATTCCACTTCCCGTCAACTGAATTAGATTTTGTGAAACGACGTGACCAGTCTGTAAGTTTACCCGTTCAAATATGTAAAAAAAAAACCGCTTTCATTAACACTTTATTCAAAATAAATAAACGAACATCATCGAAAGATTCTCCTTATTTAAAGTCGGTTAAAAAAGAGTTAAAAAAGGACTCAGGGATTTTAAAAAAAGTTGAAAACGAACTTAATAAAAAAAGAGTTAAAAAGGGACTCACAAAAAAAATTTAAAAAAGTACCAGACGCTTTCGAAACCATGTACATACATAGGCGGAGTAGCCGACCTATTATAAAGTTAATTATTTCAGTAAGTATAATTAAAACATTTTAGGAACCTCTGAGTCGGAAGCTTTAAAAAAATATCACCGAAAATTCTCACATCCCGCGCCCAAATTAAACCCCATACCTAAGTACAATAAAACCGTATAAAAACAGAATGGGGCCATAGAATACCGTTATCAGAAGCGCCAAGCCTCCACAATCTGACCCGTATCAGCCTGCTGTAATCCCGTATTACGGATGCCGTATAAAATACGGTACAAATGCTCGCACGGGAATACCGGTAAAACCGGTATCGGGTTAGCCGGGATACAAGCTCGGGACGGCAGTAGCCATCGTTCTGAAATCTAATAGAACTTTAAAATCCTAAGTAATATTCTAAATTTGAAAGTGAGTTTGTTTTTAATTGACTGCGCAAGAAGGAGGGTTATGATTTTCGAGTGTATGTATTTACTAGCTGCGCCCCGCAGTTTCACCCGCGGTACCCCAGGAACCGTTTATTTTTTCGGGATAAAAAGTTTGTTTGTTTGTAACGCTTTTATGCCCTAACTATTCAACCGATTACCATGAAATTTTGCATACACGTTGTCTGGGATACAGAAAAGGACATAGGGTACTTTTTATTCCGAAAAACTTAACGGTTCCTTTGGGAACGCGGGTGAAACCACGGGGCGCAGCAAGTTTTTTTTGATAAATTTAACGTTCTTATAGTTAAATCTTCGATACCTAATTGAATAAAGACTTTTAGTTTGATTTTGATGCATCTTCAACGTCAGGTGTTTCAACATAAATTTCTTTCTTCCTTTTTTTCTTTCTTTCTTACATGTGGCAAAATTAAGTTTTTATTATATTAGGTTTAATATAGTCAAAGTATATTTAGTATTTTAGTAAAAGTAGCTAATAGTTAAGTGTAAATCGAAACTTACTGAGCCCTAAAGGGCCTGCTACACCATCCACAACCACGTCCCCGACAGAGGTGACCGCGTCTTCCACACGATAGTAGACAAGTCACCTCTGTCGGGACGCGGTTGGCGATCGCGTAGCATGCCCTTAAAATACGTATTTTACGTACCTAATACCCACTCATAATTGTGTATAACTTTTACTATGGTATCAACTGTAAAATTCCAAAAAATAGCTATTAGCTAAATAAGCAATCCCACTCATTTTGTAACACTGCAAATTATATGAATAATCTTATAATTATCTACAACCAACGCCTTCTGAGCCAAAAACATGAGTGCAAAATATTTTAGCTTGGTTTCCAAATCCATCATTCATTACAGACTACGTCTTAATCTATGCCAGTTGTTGGACAACCAATCGGCCAACCGGTTTGGTGGCCGGTTGACATTTACCATACATTTGCCAGCGGGAGCGCGACCGGTTGCGTCAGATGTAGGGCCTGTAGTCCAGTTCCTTGTCTGTTGTTAGGCAGAAGGATGTTGGCTGTTATACTTGTAGTTAGGTAGGCTAGCCTATATAACTAGCATTAACTGCCAAGTTCAGAATTTTCTGACTAAGATTTTGAGCTAATTTTCACCTGCTATTACGATCAATAATGTTCGTTTTAGGAGGTGGACATTTGTCGGATAAAAAGTATTTGATTTATTTTATATAAAATGAAACTCCGTCAATAATTCTCGTAGCTGAGAGCACTATTGAATAATATCTATCTATGTATATTATATTGTATGTATTTCAAATCCTACTTAATATTATAAACGCGAAAGTTTGTAGAATGGATGGATGGATGTTTGTTACTCTTTCACGCCAGAACGGCTCAACAGATCTGGATAAAATTTGGCACAGAGATAGATTATAGTCTAGAATAGCACATAGGATACTTTTTAACCGCGGGTGAAACCGCGGGGCGCAGCTAGTAAATAATATGTTTGTTTATCACTGTTGTTGCAAACACGGTCGTCTGACTGGACGACAGACAGTCGTCAGACGACCGTGTGTGCAAAAATGTCCAGAATATTTATTATTTTTATAATATTATTGATCAAATCACCAATCAAATAAAAATACTAATCGTAAAGGTACTAATCGTGCTAGGACCGAACCCGCGGGTTCGGTCAGCCAAGCCAGAGGGAGCGCGCTCCGTCTGGCTTGAGAGGCCAGCCCTCTCCGACTAAGCATCGCTTTTTCTTTCTTTTTTTAATAATTAAGATAACAGTTAACAAAAGTCACCAATAAAAAAATATATAATGACAAGTAACTATTATTTATTTACCGTTACAACACTCGTACTAAGAGCCATGCAATTAGGGAATATAGGACAACTCTAACAGAATTGGTAATGACAAGGGTATCATTACTAATAATTTATTAATGATAATTTTTACAGCCAATTCCCTAATTGGCAGTAATTCATTAGTAATTTAAGCGAACCTTTTAATTTTAAATTAGCTTCTATGAACCATACATAGGTACGTAGGTACATAATTAAGTAGTAGTCCTTATGGCGCTCCTAGACGGGATATATTTTTACTGCAATATTGGGCTGGCAATGCTGGCAATATTGCCTGCCGACTGTTGTCCGGCCATCATCAGTCATGCTAGAAATGTGTGAGTAAATGGCAGGGCAACACTCAAAATATTGTTGCAATATTGCTGGGCTAGTATTGCCGCGTTACAATATATACATATGACGGCGCGTGACATCTTTAAATAATGAAAATCAGTTTGAGAGTTGTTAATCGATAGTTTTATTCTGTTGTTTTTGAAGATTAATCGATTTGTTTATGGTCATCTATAGCGGTTAACACCGAATGGAGTTGCGTTTGGGATTTCGGGCGAACGTCATGTCTGTCAGTCATTCACTCACTTGACTGGTTGAAAGCGGTCGCACGCAATGGTCATTCGTAAACCCATTACTTTAAATCGCCAATTATCTTTGTGATCATTCACTAACTAAGTAGTCTAAGTGACTGTATAATTAAAATAGTGAAAAGCCTACACTGATATCTCCTTATTTCAACGTTCCTGAAGTCTTACGCCCACCATAGATACCCGTGATGACGAGTTCACGGATCTGAAATCAGACACAACACCTCGGCCTACCCGACTTAACCCGTCTCCAGAAGTAGGATGCGACGGCTCGGCTTCCTTTCCCATCTTTCTCCGTCACATATATATAGAATTGCAGTGAAAATAAAATATGGCTGGTCTACAAGCGCCCTTAGATAGGCGTGCAGTAGGGTTTAAGATTTTTTGTCAGATCCACTTGGTATTCCATTCTCTTTCGGTATCTAATAGAAATAGGTAATTGACCGAGCGAGCGTTGGCGAGCATTTATGCTTCAGCTTCGACAAAAAAGCGTTCATATGTCTGAATCCTGTCCAGATCTCTGTCTTCGTCTACAGGTCGCATTTCTTAACCGATTCTTCATTTATTTTTTTGTAAATCAAATCTTCCCAATTATGGAAGTTTTCTAAAAACTGACTCGTCGAAAAAACTCTATATTGTAGTTATCGAATCTGCTCACACAATTTCACGAGATTCAGTTGAAGAATAGGTCGTCGTACTCCATCTTAGACCACAACGTCGCTTAACATCAGGCGAGTTGGTGGTCAAACGCTGACCTATTCTAAATTAAAAAAAAAGAATGCGACCTGTGGCCCTATTCGGAGATTGAGATTTTCATTTCCTTGTTTCGTCTTTGTTGCTTTCGTTTAAAACGTCATAGGTGTGAGAGTGACCAAGATAAAATCTCATCTGACGTCGGCCGCGAGGTCTACATCTCACAGATCCACTAATGGTAGACCAAACAATTAATGACTGTTGTCCTGGCCTCTGTTGTGTTACATAATTATTTTATGTTGCACTACAAAACTAGTTTTACTAGTTTTTTGTTGGTCAAATTTTATCTAGCCCCAACACCTAATTTGTACCAACGTATTCATAAATTAATAAATGATATCCGCATTCGTGTTAATTTATCGATTTCAATCGCTATAGTTTTAGAATCGATTTTTATGGCCGACCTCTAGGGTCAAAAATTAAAATATAGCATTCATTATTGGGCGTAGAACGTACTCGTAGATTAATATCAATAGGCAGATTTATTTATTAAACGTTTTGTGGGTAAGTAGCTCTTTTTAAATTTTCTAACATTGTTTTTAGTCGATATTTTTCTAAAATTTCTGTTTTATTTTAGGTCCAGGCAAAACCATCATTATCCACAAGTATTTTCTACCCACTATTGAGTATTATGTTGCGGCCACACTTACTGGAAACGCCGTTAATTATCGCGTTAAACATCGGTTTGGGGACAGCTTTAACGCGATAATAATCAGCAATATAAGACCTCCTGCGTTATTTTATCCGGCCCAGCTATGCCAGTCTCATCCATTGCCTCAAACTAATATCGTTTGGCCAAGATGTATTAAAACAATCAAAACACGCTTTAAAACAAATAAAAAAAAAAATTGTAATTTGAGGCAAATCTCTTTTCACAAAGTCTTTGTCGTTTTTTAAACCAGTATTTAACATAACATATCGTCACGCCTTTCCCCCGAGGAGGCTGAGGTGTAATTTATACCCACACTTCGATATTCAGTCCCAAATGCGACAGGGGGCGAGCCTGTCGCCATACACCGGGCTCCATTACAGCATTCTCCATTACTTATGTGACAGATGACATTAAATACGCACATAATTGTTCACACAGTATTAATGTTAAAAAAAATAAACTAATGATCCTGCTCAAATTTTTATTAACAAATCTTATTGATATAACGCAAAATATCCTTTTTAGGTTGATGTAATTATTCTGGCCACTACTGTGACTCATAACATTAACCTTGGTCTTGACATATTTTACGATTATTTTTGTCTATTTTCGATAGCGTGGGAGGTAAACTGATGTTAGGCAGCAGACTGGCCTAATATAGGTGTAGATAAAATACTTAGTGCTTTTTTTGTTTTTTATTTATTACCAACTTATGCTAAATGCTAAAGTTCAGTTTTGCGACTACTTTGTTTTTGTTAGGTAATCTTGGCTTATTTTTTTATTAAGCATTCTGTTTTTAACTCCCTACGCAAAAAATGATGGGGTGTTTTGAGTTTGATGTGTCTGTGTGTTTCTGTCTGTCTGTTGCATCGTAGCTCCCGAATGGATGAACCGATTTTGATTTTTTTTTGTTGTCGAAAAATGTGAATTAGTCGGGAGTGTTAGCTATGTTTGGTCAAAATCGATTTTTGGATTTTTTAATTTTTAATTCATACTTGTTTTTGAATATTCTGTTTTTTACCCATATACCATTTTTCTAAAATAGTCTGCAGTGAATACGTAATCATTGTAATTTATCTATGGTTGAGAAATCTTCGTAAAATTCATAATTGATTTTGTTTTTTCACTGACCGATTGGCGATCCTCCTATCCCTACGTACCACTTTTCATTTCTCAGATGACTGCAATTCTTAACAAACTTCGTATTTCTAGTTAGGCTTTAGAAAACTACCATGGTCTATTTTATAAGTAACTATACAACCAATAAAATGTAAGATCCCAATTCATCTTAAAATGAATCTGAGCACAAGATAAAAATCCTTCATGAAAGTTAAACTATTTAAATAACGAACTAATCCGATTAGAATTCAATCTACGAGAACTGACAGGAATCAATTTAAATAAATCCCAAGTTGAAATTCTTTAGCTAAGTGAAGGGAAGTTTTTCCATTGAGCAACTTAAACCTCTTCTAACTATTCCAATTTCTCAACTAAGAAACTTATTAATTTATTCAGACTTCAATTAACTGATTTCAATCATAAAAAACCATTAATTTTATCAATAAAAACTAATGTTTTTTTTGCAAATCAATGTTTGGAAGAACGTTAGCGATTATCAGCTTTAACTAGAACGAATACGATTTACATTTGACTGTAAAATATTCCGATTATGTTCTAAGCAGAATTGAACCTCAAAACTTATTTCAATTTACCTTATAAATGCTTGCAATCGTAAAACAGATCTATAAAAACTTGAGTTTTCTCACAAAGTTGTGGCAAGCTAATTTGAATCGTAATGCTTGCAATCATTAGGTTGTTTAGCAGTTGTGTTCTTATTTCCGGTTGAAACAATAGTGAAGGCTGTTAATTTGTCCAGTTAGCAGGTTGTTCGGAAGTCGTTTGATATTATTATCGTTGGTATGGGCCTGAGAAGGACAGGCTGAAACGGAAATAGCTGCAGTTAATTTTTTGTAAGATGTTTTTAAGGTTCCGCACCTCAAAAGGAAAAAAAACGGAACCCTTATAGAATCACTTTGTTGTCCGTCTGTCTGTCTGTCTGTCAATACCCTTTTTTTTTCAGGAACGCTTGCAGGTATCAAGCTGAAATTAATATAAATATAATATCAGGTCTACTGTCCCACAGAGCTGTGAAAAAATCAACTTCTAAGCTAACGGAATCAAAAGATGTAGCCGTTTCTTGTCGAAAATTTCGACACTCGCTAGTAAATCAAAACCTACAGGGTACTTCCCGTGAAATCAGAATCTTGAAATTTTGTACAACGCAACGTCTCATCTCATAGCTAGCACAGATAAAGGAAAAATTGCGGAAAGCATACATTTTTAGTTACTTCGTATAATTTTTTTTTAATACGTAGTTTTAAACTTACTACCCCTTTCCTCATGAACATGTTTGTACGAAACCCTCGATGCGCGAGTCCGTCTCGCACTTGGCCGGTTTTTTAACTTGGCTACTGCCTCTTTGGTTTTAAAGCAATGTTAGGATACAGTGAAATATTATTAAGTACATAAAAATATAAACGTGTTCAAAAGTGGATCAACAGCTGTTTTGTTGTTTTCTCTTTTTTAGTCTGTGTTTCTAATTAGTGTAAGAGATAGAAAGAGGTTTTCTAGATGCTTTCCATTTAGCAATGATTTACGAATAAGTGGTAAAGTCACGATTTTCGTTCAGAAAAGAATATACAGCGGTGTTAATACAGTCGTAAATTCTACTAGCAATTACTTATCCGAATACTATCCAGATCGTTAATTATGTTACTTTTACTTAACTAAGTCACTTAATTCAATTTTTTTTTTCTGCAAATTAGTCCATGTTTTTCCAAACCTTGATTACTGGTAAGCGACTTCAGCAACTTCATATTTTCATCTTCTTCAATCTATTTCCTACTCTAAGCCTCTATCATTATGGTCGAAGATACGGGTGCCTACTGCAATGATTCAATCAAAGTCATAATACCATGAGCCGATTAAAAAAGGAACTTTTACGAAAGCTCAAATCGAACTTTTGAAAAGTTGACAAAGAAAACGCAGCGAAGTTTCTTAAAAGGATGAGGTCAATGTTCTGAGTGAAGGCCTTAAGCGTCTTTTTAAGAAGCCCTTAATGACTTTTAGAGCTTACGACCCGACAAAAGTTCAAACTAGCGTAAATAAATAAAGTCAAAAGGCCACGCAAAAAGTTAGTCTTTATGTGTAAAAAATAATTACAACTAGCAATACAATTGTTTTAGAAAAGAATAGAAATAGGAATTAAATGTTTACTTATATTTGTTAGTTTTTTATTTAAAAAATGGGTAAGTAAGTATGTTTCATTCACACATTTTTTTCCATAAAAATGTCATTCGCATTCTATAAGATTTTAGAAATCATATAAGCGATGCAACGAACCAAATATGCTTCTTTTAAAGTCCTGCTATATATCCTAACTAATAATCTAAATGCGAGAGTGAGTTTGTTCCTTTGTTTGTTTGTTTTATAACGCTTTCACGTCTCAACTACTCAACCAATCGTCATGAAATTTTGCATACTTGTTGTCTGGGGTACAGACAAGGACAGGATACTTTTTAGGTGGGTGAAACCGCGGGGCGCATCTAGTTTATCATATTTTTTTAAACTAAGTAGCTTGTTTTTTCTTTAGTAAGTATAGGCACTTGAGAAAATTAATTGGGTGATAATATAAAATTTACTAACCGCGGTGCTTCAAAAGCACTTAACGCGGTGTTTAGTAATTAAAATACCAGTTTTTTTAATATCGTTGTCTACCTAAATGTTTTTGTATGATTTTGAAATGATCTTAATTACAGTCAAATTAATTTGGATACGATCTAGCAATTAACCTTGAATAACTTGCAAAACTTCTGAAATGTCGTATGTCACTAAAAAATCATTTAAAATGCCTTTGAAACGAATTGTATAATCAATTTTCTTTGGCACTTCAATATTGTCTTAGACCGCCTTTAAAGTATTAAAATCAATTTTGAATGGCTATTACGACAAAGAAACAAAGGGTTTCTTTATGTATTGTCAAATTAAAATAGAAAAATGTTGCCCCTATTAATTATTATACTGACATAATTTACTGAATGAACGTTTAACCCCACAAGCTGAACCCTAAATTTAAAACAAGTATAAATTAAAAATTTGAAAAACCATGGACACGGTTTTCATCTAATATAGCTAAGAACACACCCGACTCATTCACCTTATAATTAAAAAAAAAAAACACTAGCGGTTTATCCGTCCGGAAGCTACGATGCCACAGCAAGACACACACACACAGAGATAGGTCAAACTTTTAACACTCTTTTGATTAAATAAAATTGAATATTTAAACCCGCAAATTAGTTTATTTACTAAAATATTTTAATTAAAAAAAAATGAGAATTTTTAGATTGAATTTTAAATATTATTAATTATGTTATTATTTATTAGTTGGTTATTAACTAACTATGCCAGTGACAGATTTATAAGGCCCCAATAAAAATTAAAATATTTGATGACGACCTTAATTACCTATTCTACTGATAATGAACTGCAGGTTAAGGTTAGAGTTCAAAATAAAACTTTAAACTCAACTAACACAGTTTTATTTATTAACATACATAATTAGGACTGTCTGTTATTTTTAATTAATATAATATTGACGACACTGCGTCGATTTTTATAAGCATTCTAAAATGTTATCTAAATTATTGTACAAAATGAACCTAAGAATTATTAGATAGGTAGACCTAAATATCAAAATGAAAGTTACTGTCTGTCACCCTATGTGTTAGTTTCAAGTGAATGAACGATTTTGGTAAAATTAGGACGAAATTAGAAATTCTATTGAATACTTATTTGACTTTTTCCCTAAAAAAATTGCAAAATAAAAAAGCCGACTCGGTAAAAGCTCAAAATACAGGATACGAATTTTATTGAACCCCAGAAATATCGGATCGGAACGTATAAATCTACTCACTTACTAAGCATAACGCATAAATTCTTTTTATTTTCTTGTGTAAATGAAAGAAAAGGAAATTGAATGAGGTTTCGTTCTGGATTTAAAATTTTACGATTCAAAGTCGAATGAATTGAATCCAGGCGGTTAGGCTCTCCACAGACGTGAGCAATTTCGAAACCAGCAGTTCACATATTGGCATCAAGAAAAGACAAAAAAATATTATTTGCGCTACGCGTAAAGTCGCGTTTCGCAATTAATATTTTTTTCTCTTGGCTTGGAGTCGAACTCGGCTTGAAGTTTTAGTAAAATATCTGCTACTAGCTACGCCCCGCAGTTTCACCCGCGGTCCCACAGAAACCGTTTATTTTTTCGGGATAAAAAGTACCCTATGTCCTTTTCTGTACCCAGACAACATGTTTGCAAAATTTCAAGACGATTGGTTGAGTAGTTGAGACGTGAAAGCGTTACAAACAAACAAACAAACTCACTTTCGCATTTATAATATTAGTTAGGATTATCATTTTCTTAATCATAACCTCTTTATAATTACTGTGACAAAACAACAAAAGAGAGACCCGATTAACTTGACACTAGCCCCAAAATCCTAAGCTGCAGTAGTCACAAATTAAAAAAAAAACACTGGCAAAAGCGAAAGACGTGCGACGCCAAATTCCATTGAGTACGAAAAAGGAAGAAAAAAAAAAGCACGCAGACCTAAATTATACCAAACTTTTGGTCATAAAATCATTGTGTTAGACTAGAATTCTGCAAACCGCCTTAAGCTTGCATTGTTGGTCAAACATTCTTAAAATTCTGAAGAAGCCGCTCTAAGGGATGCAGTAAAGCAAACGGTAGAAACTTTTCTAATTTGGATGCGGCGTTCATTTCAACCTTAATTTATTGAGGCTTGGGATTGTTTAAACAATTGGATTGCAAGGGAAAAGCTGTAACAAAGTTGTAAAAGTTATGATTTCACTTAAAGTTATATTAAACGCTTCTCATTGGGTTTTAAGTATCCTGTTCTACATCCTATCTGTACATAGTATAAAACAGTCGCTTTCTGTCTTCTCTTCTGTACATAATATAAAACAAAATTACTTTCCATCTCTTTCTATCTTCTCTACCTGTGCATAGTATAAAACAAGGTCTATTTCCGTCTCTCTCTACCTTCTCTATCTCTACATAGTACAACACAAAGTCATTTTCTGTCTCTTTCTATCTTCTCTATCTCTGCAGTATAAACCATATTCATTTTCCGTCTCTCTCTCCCTCTCTTCTCTATTTGTACATAGTTTAGCTCAGTCTCTTTTCGTCTCTCTCTATCTTCTCTATCTCTGCATAGTACAAAACAAAGTGACTCACCGCATCTGTCTATCTCTCTGTCTGTATCCGCTAACTCCTTCAAAACCACGCACCGGATTTTGATGCGGTTATCACTATTTCGATCTACATGAAATCTTGCAAGGAAGTAAATCTTGAATACTGTCGGTATTCAACTTATCGGTGGACAAACAAAATTAATCCTGATTTGTGCCAGTAGACTCTGAGACCTCACTTTTTTCGCGTTCCTTCCTCTTCTCCTTCTTTCCTTCAAATTTAATCGAAAGATTGGATGGACGGATGTTTGATACTCAGTCACGCCAGAACGGCTGAACGGATCTGAATTAAATTTGGCATTGAGATAGATTATAGTCTGAACTAGCGGCACCCTACAATTTTACCCGAGGTTAAAAAGTAACCTTTATATTAATCTAGGGTATAAGCTACCTCCATACCAAAATTCATAAAAGTCCGTCCACCAGTTTGAGCGTGAATAAGTAATAACCATACACACTCACACGCTCACAACTGTCGCCTTTATAATATTAGTATGAAGTGTGATAGCACATAGACTACTTTTCAACCGCAGGTACGCCGCGAAGTGCAGCTGATGCATCGTATGCAAAGAAAGGTAACAATAAACATAATAATTATACCTAATTGCCGTAAATACGTTGACATAGTGACATGGTAAGCCAGAGAAGCGTGAATGAAAGTGGCGTGAATCATACTTTACTAAGTATTTATTAAGTTGTCTGAGAAAGTGTGTTTGCTTATATTTTTTCACATCAGAAGATGAGATCAAGATGAAATTTTGTTCCTAGTAACGCCGTCATAGTGACGATAGTCTAGTTGGAAGAAGGCTCACCTATCAAGCCAGAAGGAGCTGGTTCAATCCCAGCCAAGAGCACATACCAATTTGTTCATTTGTAAACATATTATGCATTTGGCATCTGCTGTATAACTTGAGTCCAGTGCATGATGACGTGCTCGCCCCCTGTCTCATTTGGGATTAAATATCGACAGGCGAAGTGTGGGTCTTGTAACACACCTCTATCAACACCTTCGGGGGAAAAGTGTGACGGTAATGTTACACTTATTAAAAGTCGCCGTAGCTAACTAGATGTTTCTAAAAATCACCGAAGGTAGCAACAAACCATATCGCCATGTCATCTTTAGGGCGGTCTAAAAATGCTCTGAGGACTGACTACTCAACCTCTAGAAATTACTGATTTACTGACATACAATCAACTTATTATATATACCTAGTCTATATAAGGTATATAAGTACCTGCCTCGGTGGCTCAGTCGGCAGTGAACCTGCCTTCTGAGCTTGGGGGCGTGGGATCGATTCCCGCCTATATAGGGCAATAATGAACAGATAGGGCATTCATAAGATGAACATCTGTGTTTGTTCTATGTCTGGGTGTTACTTATCCATTCTATTTAAGTATGTATTTAAAGGATATAAATGTATGTTTATCAGTCTCTGGCAGCCATAGTACAAGCTTTGCTAAGTTTGGGGTCAGACGACTGTGTGTGTAAGTGTCCCGAATATTATTATTATTATTACCGATATTTTATACAGTCTTGTATGATAGTTTAATTTCAAAGCCAAAATTAAAAAAAAACGTTACGTCAGTTTTAATGAAGGCTAGTAGATCTTTAACATAAAACGTCCACCTCAATAGGAGATTCTTTGAAAGCAATTCAGAAGCCCGAATCCAATTCCACTTTACATTTAGTGGGCAGTAGCCAGGTCCGGTGGATAGGGCTACCACAAAGTGAGTACAGACAGCGTTACTTTTATAACATCTAATACCAAATTTTAGGTACCTACCTACTCAAATGATGTAGGATCAACATGGGCAATTGCCTCTGTAGGGCAACTGCGTCTTTCGAGAATTACTGACATACTCTTCATAAATTAGGCGCCACCTACATCTTTTTTCTATCTTTAGCTGCAATAACCTGTACAAAATGGCGTTAGTCACCTAATTTGTGAAGGGTTTGTCAGTAATTTTCAAAAGACGCAATTGCCTCACAGACGCATTTGTCCCTGTTGACCCTACCTACTAAGCAGCGAAGAGCATTTAATTTTTGACCAAGACAATGATAATGATAGCTTTTTTTAAACAAACAATAACAAAAAATAATTAAAAATAAACCACAAAATAATCTAATTAAACAATAATAATTATTCAATAAATACTCGTAATAGAATGTCATTCTAATTCCATTAGGTATAAGTCAATTATTTACTGCAGTTTTGGAATTAATTCTCCTACGCTATACGGCGCTATGACCGTCAGAAAAACCTTCCGTTTATTTTGAAATAAATAAATCGACTCAAGTGAATCAAGTGCTGCGAGGTCTCCGAGTCTACTGGAACATCTCGACATTTGTTTGTTCAAAAAAATAATAATAATAATGAATGAAAAATAATAGAAATATTCCAGGCAAGTAGATCATGAAAATACAATTTTTAAGATCAAATATGAGCGAAATCAAACGAGAATTTAAGGAGTTATGCGAAGACTCCGTTCGAGGCCAACAACTAGCTAGCTAAAAAGGCTTAGTTCACAGCTCAAGCTAACTTTCTGTCCAGCTAAAAGTGACGTAGCCTGTACCTAGCCGCCGTTTTAAATATCAAACAGTGACATCCTTTGAGCGCCGTTCGTCCGAGTCTCTTTGAGGGCCAGTTACTTATGAATAAATTCTACGGACGACCGGTTACGTGTTACATCACATCGGTCAGGACAGGACATGTCACGGACTGGGGAATGAAAATTATTTTATTTTATTTTGTTCTGTATGTTATTTGTATAAAGGATATTTTTGATAGAAGAGATACAGCATTTTCGGTAGTATTGTTAATCAGTTGCTTAATAAATATATTTTACTGAGAACCTTTCGTGATGTGTTGGATAACACATAAAGGGCCAGCCGGACAAAAAAGACGTAAGACAAAGACGAGACACGGACGGGACGCAGACGCAGTGTCCTTTCAATGTATATCTACTTTCATAAAAATGTATAGAAGAGTCGCGACGCTACACATACAGAAAAAACATGGCGAAGAGAGTTTCTTCGAGAAGATTCGCGTCCACGTCTCAGCTTCTCTCAGCCAGAGCGCGAACGCGAATCTTCACGTATTATATGAAAGGTGCCATGTCTCTGCTTAAATCGCGACGCGTTCTTGTCTTACGTCTCTTCTGTCTGGCTTGACGCTTAAATTATAAGCAGCGGTTGTTAGTTCTTCATTATAGGTATACGCTGTGCCATGTCAAAGGTCTTCAAGCGGTCTAGAAACGACACCAGAGCTAGCCACTTGGCCTTGAAAAAATACCTAACACCTAAATTTAAAAAAAAAGAAAGAAAAAAGCCAACGATGAAATTTGGTGCGAAAAATTCGAAACAAACATTAAAATCCCTAAAAACCTTCTGTTCAACATCGGTGTTGCCACCATCCCGGCATCAAAGCCTTTAATAAACCTAAATTACCAGTAATCAAGCCAAGTTGCCTTAATTACTTAACTCAATAGTCAGGTTTCTTGTTTGAAGCCGGCTCGAGTTATCTTTGCGGGGGTTATTAACTTTAAGGGAAGGGATGATACTTGATGCTTTATGGTCATTAGACCTTTGTTAACTAACTTCAAAGGAAGAGAATTTCGATTCTGCTGATTTTTTATGTACTTAAGTACCTACTCGTGAAATATGGGTACCTACTTATTTAGGTATTTATTTAGAGAGGATACATCGTTTAGGAAGATTGTAGTGTAGAGGTTTTACTTTAAATTGTTTTTTTTAAACACAGTGACGTATACTTGGCATAGTAAAAATGACTTGGCATCCCAAAGGGACAGTAGGTAGCTAAGTTTAAAAAATGACTTGGTAATGGGTTTTCATAGGGAATTGAGGCTGTCTAAGTACTCAAGTACTAGGTGCCCACAAATTTTGTTGATTTGATATTGAAGAGTTGATTACTGGTCCATATTCTTGACGCGTGAAATTGGATCTGGTCGGTCACTTTCACTCCTGTGGCTTTTCAAACGAGAGAGACAAAGACCAGAATATACGAGTATCTCGAATTGTAGGAATCTAAGGTGACGTCAACAATCAACATACCGTTATATGCAATCCACGTTCCGTAGGTACTGCTCTTGACCCACACCAAAAGTGATAATAAAAGCCTCAAACGTCATCACACAATAAAGGCGTGCGCACATTGAGCAACTGACGGACGTTGCGCGACGTATCGGCAAACGATTGTTGGGCAACAGTTGCTGTTGCGCATTAATGGGTGGTTACTGGATAGCGGTATGTAGCGGTTTTTGCTAGGCATGTTTCTTTCTCTGCTTCATTTTGTTTTAAGTTTTACTACGAATGTCTAATAATAAAAAAAATTGACAACGTTTGTTAGTGAATGATAACGTCTAATGATTAAATGATTAGTTTGTAAAACAGTCTACTTGTAATGCCGACCTACAAGAAACAGTTAGTAAGTGAAATTAAACTTAATAATAATTAGGACTCTACAAAACAATAAAAATTGTTATAGTACTCAATATAAACATTAATATTTTATTAACAGTTATGATGAGGTATTTGAGGTAAAATAAACTAACTTTTTTCGTTAATACAAGTAGCACAAATTTTGGATCATTAATTTTCAACGAGCGTGGAATTGTAATTGTATTTTTATTTGTTAGATCCTATTATTTTACTTAGTACGTATTGCCACGTAAAATAAATTTTAAATGCACATAAAATATAAATAAAGTCGACGAATAACGTCCATTCATCACCGAAATAGTGGCCCAGTTATCTCACAAAAGCACTTTCACTGGCACCACATAAACTGCCTTTCCCCTTTCTCAAATAATTCTGTTTTAAATAAACATTTTTAATCGACGAACAAGTCGGTCATCTGATGGGAAGCGTCGTGCTTACCCAAGTCAAGTCAGTGTCATGGGAAGCTTCATGTTTCCATTAAAAAGTCAGTGCCATAAAGAAAATATATTTTTTATACTCGGAAATGCAATAGGCTCATCACACAGATAATATTAGATGTTAAATCTCTTTGTGCCTAATAATTTCTTTGGGAACATTTTCCTTCAATCTGGAACCCATTCATATTTGTGCACTACTGCTTAAAGGTTGAAAAACTGACAAAGTACCTTTCTACAATTGTTTGCCTATAGTCATAGGTCATCTAATAAGATACTGAATAATTATTTTAATTTTGGATAATAAATGAGGTCTTCGGGTCTAAGCAAGGACGTATAAACTGACGTTTTAAATTTACTAAATCGGTAATTTCTGTACAAATTTGTCAATTTGGTCGATTTGAAACGTCAGTTTAAATTTCCATGCTCGCGCACTTACAGTGGAAGTGCGGATATTAAACGATCGATAAACTGACATTTAATCACTACAAAGTCGTTTAGTCTGAATTAGGGCCGATTTCACCAGTGAATATAAACGCGATTAGCTCATTTTAAACTTGGTTTACGTGAAAAACTGTGGTTAAACAGTCATTTTGCATTTCACTTAACTTAGTTTAATAAATCTCGATTAGTAGCATAAATGGTGAATACGGCCCTTATGTCGGTCTATGTTCTGTAAATATTGTCGATTTAGTCAATTTTAAACGTCAGTTTATTAATCGACTAAGAACCGTACTTCTACTACTATTTTTAAAGGCTTAATTGACTTATCTAAATTTTAAAAGTAGGTATCCATGTCTCTATTTAATAGGCGCCAGTAACAATTAATAATAATATTGTAATATTCAAGGATTAATTTATCATTTTTCGACTTACCGCTATGTACAATAATCTTTATGTTAGAAGTTCCTTGGTTTCTTAAGAAAGGTATGTACTTGGATGAAATCAACTCACCTGAAACAAAAAAAAAACATTATTAGGTTTTATTATAACTTTTTTTATGGGTACGTTAAATTGTACCTTTCTTTTAATTAATTAATTGGAATTCAAGTAAATAAACTAAATTAAATACAGACAATACAGACGAACATAGAACCTCCTCATATTTGGAAGTCGGTTAAAAAGTCTTGGGGGTCTAGATATTTTTCGTAAGTAACAACAGTTTTACCAACTAATTTTAACAGCGTTTCTATAAGTATTTTTCTAAATAATGTATGGTTGTCTACTCTTAGTTATTTACCGAACTTTTCAAAATCATTCACAAATGTCATGCACCCAGTTCAGCGAAATAATAAAGCTAATTAGCCTACTTTACTTTTACAATATTTTGTGAAACATAATACTTAATAATAGCTTAGAGATAATCTACAAAATTGTAGGTAGATAGATTATATAACTAATACACATCGACAATCTTCAAAATGTACAGAATCTCGTTGTATTTATAGTAGGTAGGGTCAACTAGGGCAAATGCGTCTGTGGGGCAATTGCGTCTTTCGAGAATTCGAGACTGCCTCGGTGGCTCAGTTGGTAGTGAACCTGCCTTCTGAGCTTTGGGGGCGTGGGTTCGATTCCCACCTAGGGCAAATATTTATGTGATGGACATTTGTGTTTGTTCTATGTCTGGGTGTTAATATCTATTTAAGTATGTATTTAAAAATATCTACGTATGTATATCAGTCTCTGGCAGCCATAGTACAAGCTTTGCTTAGTTTGGGGTCAGGCGACCGTGTGTGGAAGTGTCCCGAATTTATTATTATTATTATTATAATTACTGACAAACCCTTCACAAATTAGGAGCCACCTACATCTTTTTTCTATCTTTAGTTGCAATAATCTGTACAAGATTGCGCTTCTCGTAGTTGTCTAATTTGTGAAGGGTTTGTCAGTAGTTCTTGAAAGGTGCAAACCCACTGACGCATTTGCCCCAGTTGACCCTATTTCTACCTACGAGCACCAGGGGTGTGAGCATGGACAATTGGACATAATATAAGCTGACGTTTCAAATCGACTAAACCGACAAATTTATATGAAAATTACCGATAAAGTCAATTTGAAACGTCAGTTTAAATGTCCATAATCGCACCTCTGCTGTAACTAGAGTTAGTTGGATCTAGTGGAAAAAACCCTCTATTTCGCTCTACTGGCCTTAATTATCCTATTCATACCGTTTTCTACTACTAATACTACATACTATAATTTATACTACTCCTAATTAAGTAAAATCAAGTCAATCTACGCTCAGACGCCGGAACTTTCTAAACCGTACCAGTTACAAATCCTGCTTTTCCAAGCGACTTGGAATAACTTGGAAATTGCAGACATTTCCTATGATTATTTCTGTATTTTTATTAGTTTAGCCTATTTTCATTTAATAAGTCAAGTTTACTCTAACTGCTTCTTGTATGAAGAATCCAATAAAGAAAGCAATAAAAAGGATCTCTGTATAACTATATGTACTCTTACATAGAATGTAATCTTTAGAAGTCTCGTGTCTAGAGTTATTGTTTCCCACGGCTTTGTAAGTTCCTACAGATAGATCTTGCCAATTTATCTGTCGCCCAAAATCGTACTATGTAAATATATTATGTTTTTAAAGCATATTCGCATAAACTAACTTAACTACGAGTATTAACTTGTCACAAACTTATTTCTAGAAAAAACACAAATCATTCTTGTCCACAACGAGAACCGAGAAACGTATGTGTCCTTACTGACCGGCCGGCCTTGCCAATGCAGCTTTCGACATACGCTTACCAAACAAAACCCAGCATAACTTGAACTCACTTCACACAAAAACTTCATGCAAACACAGCTCTACCACAACCAGTAATTTACATGGCAAAATAATGCAGACCTGTAGCTAGTTCTCAAGAGTTAAAGGAGCTAGGTCTAGGTATAGTGGTGATTGCGAAGTTTAAATTCGAACTGACCCTGAGTGAACGAATGAATGAGATCGATTGAGTCGTTGTTAACACGTCATGTTCAATTCTCAACTTAGATGGATTAGCGTTGTAGTAAGTGACACAAACGATATGAGTTGCTACTAGGGCGTGCAAAACCGGTTTCCGGTTTTTGCTAAAAACCGAAAACCGGGCGAAATTCGTCAAATTTTGAAAACCGGGGTTGAAAGACAAAACCGGGTTTACCTCCGGTTTTTCCGTTTTTTCAATAACTTACAATCAGTGGCAATATTTTCTAATAATCTGATGTTTTTATATCAAAATGCCGCCTAAAACAAGGACAAAATAGAGCTTAAGGTAAATAGCTGTCCAATACCGCTGAACAGTAATATAAACAATCAAAATGTGAATGTTGCGCAAGGAGTGAAGTGAAGAGGAGGAGGAATGTGAATGTTATTCGGAGATTTGAGATTTTCATCTCACCATTTTTCGTCGGTCCTTGTTGCTCTCGTTTGAAACGTCGTAGGTGTGAGAGTGGCTAAGATAAAACCTCATCTCATCTCACGCATACGAATTAGGGCGTGCAAAACCGGTAGACAACGGAGCGGACAAAATAGAGCTTAAAGTAAATAGAGGTCCAATACCGGTGAACAGTAATAAAAACAATCAAAATGTGAATGTTGCGCAAGGACCAGTTGAGGCTAAAAGACATGTTCAGCTACGAAAGCTAGTAAATGTAATGTTGCAGAAATAATGTACAATCATTGCAGAGTTAAAAAAAAGCTTTTTATTCAACAGAAGAAATATAGTAGTCTGAAATAAAAGATATAATAGACAAAACGACGTCTTATTGTTAACCGGCTGATGGCATCGTCTTCGATGTCATCGGCGTAGTAGGTGAAAGTCCCGGTGTGCCGTGATATTGCGACGACTGCGTGGGACACGCTCTCATGCAGCTTCATTTTGGGCTTGGTCTTTATGGCGATAACCGACTCGTACGATAGCCCCTGAGCTTCGTGGATGGTTAGGATGTGTGACCCTGCGCCTCCCCCATACCCTTGACTTTTGAGGGTCTCCTTTTCTTCCTGCGTATGTACTAAGAAAAGGGTGTTGGGGAGGGTGGTGGGAATTTGTGCTCCCTTGTACCTTCTTTGTTCAACGGACTTAATACGAGAAGCCGAGGAATAAATACCCGAGTGAATTTCCCTCAGCGCATACGCGACGTCCATTGGGTTCCTGTGTGTGCAAAGCAACTCCTGGCTGATGTTTGTGACCAGGTTTGGGCGTTGGTACCTCATTTCGAAGAGATTTTCCCTGTCAATAAAAGGTAACTGATTTACATCTTCGATGAGGACAAGCTCACCAGCACCAGACAGCCGTGCAATCATTATTATGGCTCCAAAATGGTTCATGAGCGCTTCGTCTACCAGAAGGCGGTTGAAACTCTCTCTACCAAAACCATTTACGAGAGAAGAAGCCATTGTTCGTACCCTGGATTTCACCAGGTCTCCGATACGGTGCGATAGTTTCTCTCTCAGATCTTTTGCTGCCTCTGTTGTTGTGGTGATGATAGCGTCCCTGTCCATATCGAAGTGACGGATCACCCATGTTGTCTTGCCACACCCTGGCACCCCATTGACCCATTGTATCTTTGGTACCGACCCAACTTGCGTCGACGTCTGGGTTCCCTTCGATGGTTTTGGCCATCTCTAGGATTCGGTCGTCGAGCATTATCTTGGTGCACTTGGCGGTGACTACAATTGGATCCTTTGATGGTGTCCCGTATTTCGGCTTACCTATTCGCTCCGCCTCTGTCTCGTCCAGCGCTACAAAACCACTTTCTGCGCTATAGGCTGCCATATACTCTCCTTTCATGGTTCCTTTGATGATCTGGGAAGTGACGTTGTTGCATATGGCGGCTTCCGCTTCCTCAAGCCTCTCGTTTAGAAGACTTTTACTTCCTAGCCTAAAAAGTCTTATAAGCTAGGAAGTGAAGATAGGCAAGATGTTATCGCAGGTCCTGAGATTAACTTGTTTGGTCGCTCTCAGTATGGCTAGGACTTCGAGGAAGGCGTTTCTCGCATGGTTTTGCAGCCCCGAGGCCGAGACATAACGGGGCGAATCGACCTGGCCCATGTCGGCTCTTGTCCTAGCTGCTTGAAGTTGTGGAGCTGCTCTCGACGTCTGTGGAAATGGTGTTTTGGGTGCGATACGGAATAAGCTCTGCGTTACAGCGCTGAATGCTGTTATGAAACCGGTTATGTGGCCATTCCCTCTTTCTCGGTTACCACTTGCATGGGGTGCGGCCTTTTCAGAGACAATTTTTTGTTGTGCCCTTTCGGAACCAGACTGGGTGGTCGAACTTGGAACGGGGTGTCCCCAGCTATCTGTAGCACCTATGTGGTCTAGTGTTTGGGATTTGAGAAAGCTCAAGTTTTCTCCTCTATCCTCGCACACGACAACATGAACAACATGATGAACAACTCATGGTGTTCAGAGGCCTTGGTGCAACCTAACCGGTCTACGACTTCCGCTTTCATATATTCGACCATCATCGCGTCCACGCTTATTACTCGGGGAGTGCTGTCAGCATTTTTGTTTAGATAATTAAACAATGAGCTAGCTTGCGCAAAAGGTGACTGTGCCGCCCATTCCAGCAGTGCGATCGTTTTGTTTTTCGTTCGCACTATTCGGAATCGGTAGCCGTCTGCCATGCACACTGGCATAGCTTCGTAGGATTTCCGCTTCATAGTTACTTTAGCGGTGCTCCCGTTGAGCAGACATGCTAATCCGGGCGATAGTCGAACACGTTTCTGGTTCCTGACGAGGCAAAAGCTTATTCCGAGCCTTCCCTAAAGGCACATCCCTATCTCACACCTTTATCGTTAATAAACCAGTCTGTGTAAGCCCCGGTTTATCTTAACACAAGCACTGGAACCCTTGTAGAGAAATTTTAGTGCTCATGGCAAGATACCGTTCACTCCACCACACAGACAACGTGGACTACAATTTCTTCCTCACCATTTCTTCGTATACCTTATATAAACTTAAAAAACGTAGAAAAATTTAAACATTAGAAAATTGTTACCAAAACCGGGGCTAACACCGGTTTCCGGTTTTGGGCCCTCAAAACTGGATTTCAAAACCGGTTTTGAAGACCCTCCGGTTTTGCACGCCCTAGTTGCTACGATTAATAATCAGATTTTACTTTTAAAATCGAGGAAAGTGTCATATAAAATACGTCACACAAATAACAGACAGGACTTTATTTCAATGTATGATCGCTTACAAAAGCGTTGAATGAAACATCAATTAATTGTTCTGAAATGATAAATTACCTTAGCATCTCTGCTTTTTGCAAGTTGTTTTTTTTAGCTTAACTTGTACCATCACTCCAAAATTTCAAATCCAAAAGATCTTCTGACTAATTTACAAAAAATAAATCCCAATAATATTATAAACGCGAAAGTTTGTGAGAATGGATGGATGTTTGTTAGTTTTTCACGCCAGCTCGGCTGAACAGATCTGGGTGAAATTTGGCACAGAGATTGATTATAGTCTAGAATAGCACATAGGATACTTTTCAACCACGGGTGAAACCGCGGGGTGCCACTAGTAAATATTTATTATAAAATATTATTAAATATTCCCTTTTGAATTAGGCTTGTACCAAGAAAAAACTAAACAATAGGTATTCGGCTTCTAAACAATCTAGATTATCGTCAAATTCATCTCAACGATTGCACCCTAATTCTAACTAATATTTTAATGGGAAAGTTAGTTTGTTTGTTACAGGTCCATGGCTTGCTCAACTGATCATTAAAAAGTTTTGCATAAGCGCTGTCAGGGGTACCGAAAAGGACACATGATAAATTTTACTCCGAAAGACATCGGTCCAGATAGAACTAAGTCGTAACAAAAACCCGGCTAAAGTAGGACCACAAGAAATCGCTAGACGCAGCTAGTATGCAATAAAACGATTGTCAAATTTGAAGTATTCAATATTCTATTGAGTCTCATTGGATACAGTTGGCCGTGAACTTTCTTTGTCCGCCATTGCTTCGTTGAATGTTGAGCAAAGTTTCGAAACTCACAAAAGATGACAATTATTATTTATTGTGTGTTTTTTCTTTAACGTGTTTAGGTATATTAGGTTTTTCATGTTTTTAAAATACGTGAACTTTTTTTAAAAGTTTAAGTATAAAATATGTTTTTAACGTTACTTCCTACTTATCCTACTTCCTACTTTATGTCTACTAGCTCTTCTGCCCGCGGTTTCACTTGCATTTTATAGCATATAATACTGAGGAATAATGCAGCTTTCTAGTAGAATTTATAATAATTTCTAGAATTGGTTCAGTAGTTTTGGAGATTACCTTCGACAAAAAGCTTATAAATTCATAATATTTATAATATAAGTTAGTATAGATAGACGAAAGTTTGGTATTTTTCAAATGCTTAAATGGATCCATCCAAAAGTGATGGAATTTGGTTTTGAGGTAGCTTATACCTAAATTAACATGTAGTTAAGTTTAGTTCATATAGATTTAAGTAGTAACATAAATATACCAAACACATACCCCCTTAAAAATAAACGTTGTACAGCGTCGGAACAGCTAATACACAGTCTTTTGCCTCTTTCGATCGAGTTCAAAAATGTAAAAGAAAGAAAATGACAAAACAATGTAAAACTATTCTAACGTTATACAACGTTTATTGCTAAGCGATAAAGTAAATTATAGTAATAATAAAGTTTAGATGCATAAAATGTTTTCTATGTATATTTTGGAGAGGTAATAACATTTCTTAATTTGTTTGTTTGTTTGTCGGTTGTAATCTCCAAAACGACTAAACCAATTCAAAAAAAATATTATATTACACTATTAGAAAGCCACATTATCCCTTATTAAGTAAGTGATTCCTCAAAGTGTGACTAAAGTCGCTGGCAAAAAGCTAGCCTCTAATAAAAAGCAGAAAACTAAAAACATTAAGAAACATCAACATTATAATCTTTTAACCACGACCTCTTTTGTCTTCTTCAACAAACTTTCTAGTATTATCAGCGCTAGCATTTCCTTTGATTACGCGCTAATGCCGCCTCCGCAGCGCCGCTCAACGTATGATTATGTTGACACAACTTTCGCGGGTTTGCACTTTCACGCAGTTCAATAGGTCTACCTCAAGGTAGTTGAGCTAGGAAGCCTGTGGAAACCTAGACGACTCTATGGTTCATGATTTGCTGTTATATGATTAGAAAGTTTTGTTTTGAGTGGCCGATTTTTATTCTATTTGTGCGTGTTTTATGTTTGCATGTGCCAGAATAAGGTGCCAGGTCGCGACATGAATAGGTTTTGCGCGAATGTTATTGTGATGATGAATCTACTAGCTATGTCTTTAGGGGCTGACAGATTTCTGTTAGCTTTCGTAACATATAATTTCAGTATAGTAATTATAAATGCACAAGTTTGGATGGTTGTATGGATGTTTGTTGCTCAATCACGCCAGAACGGCAGATCGTATCTGGATACAATTTGGCACAGATATTGATATAAATTGAAATATAGTCCAGAATAGTACATAGGACACTTTTTACCCGTGGGTAGTTAGTATAGAATACAACCTATTTGGTACTATAAAAAACCCTACTGCGAAGTGTAGCTTATCAGAACTTCGAGCTACTAACTCGATACGACACATCGCAATACAAAATCTATCAAGCTGTTTAGGCTTTAAAGCTTGCCAAAGAATTAGATACAGGTACGCCCGTAAACCACTACTCTGTTTAAGCAACCAAAAAATAAGCTCTTTGTTTTGACTGCCTCGGTGGCTCAGTTGGTAGTGAACTTGCCTTCTGAGCTTGGGGCGTGGGTTCGATTCCCACCTAGGGCAAATATTTATGTGGTGAACATTTGTGTCTGTTCTATGTCTGGGTGTTAATATCTATTTATGTATGTATTTAAAAATATCTAAGTGTGTATATCAGTCTTGGGCAGCCATAGTACAAGCTTTGCTTAGTTTGGGGTCAGGCGACCGCGTGTGACAATGTTCCGAATTTATTTATTTATTTATTTAGCTCTAAGCCATTCGATAGACGGTGGAGTTTACTATACGTACCTACCACCTACTTATACAGCGTAATTGGCCGCAGGGCGTACAAGGAAACGTTATGTTCACGTTATTGTCACGTAGTCACGTAACAGATGCGTCACGTAACGTGACTGCGATTACAGGACGGAGCTTAACCTAATTATGAGTAATGCATTTAATTGGTTATCAGTTAGTGGGTAAAAACCGTTAGACAATCTTTTTTTTGAACAAATATTTTACGGTACAAGTTATTTGAACCACGTTACATAGTGAGTTTTTTTTATTAGTGAAAACTATTGAGGCTTATTTGTTTTATTTCGTTTGTGGACTTAGTTTATTATTAATGGCTGTTTGTTTTTCTAACAATAAACTAATAAAATTGCTAGAGCGAAAATAAAATGAAATGTAAACTTAGATACCTACAGCAATTTACATAATATCTGAATTATATATTTACAAATAGGTGGACCGAGTTTAGAGTTTAATGAAAAAAAATTATAGGTAGGCACTCGTCTATCGGGCACTATGAAACATTACCAAAAATAGCTTAGTTTTTTTTTTATAAGAAGGAAATAACTAAAAACGCACGGGGCAGGGTAAACTCACACTACGTAACTAGATAAACAAGCGTGGTTGCAATCGTCGTATTAATTACAATATTTAAAAAAAAAAATGAAACGTTAATTATTGTACCTACCTATAACAAGAAAAACATTAACCACTCCCAAATTTATATAAATAAACAAATAATTACTAACCCAGAAAAGCATCACCGTTATGCAACTCTATAACCGGAAAATAAAACCAAATTAATAATACTTATAATCGGCAAATAAAATTAATTGTTATACCTATTAAATAAAATCAACTAAAACCAGAAGATGTTACTCAATAATAATAATGGACAAATTGATGTTACTTAATTCATAATAGCCTTTTGAGTCAATTCACTAGTAGAATAAAATTAAATGATAATAGACAATTCACATTTAGATTAGGGGCGCTACAAACATAGCCGAATATCGACTAGCGAAGTGCGAGTGTAACATAACATAACATATCGTCACGACTTTCCCCCGAGGGGGCTGGCAGAGGTGTAATACAACACCCACACTTCGCCAGACGATATTCAGTCCCAAATAAGACAAGGGGCGAGCCTGTCGCCATACACCGTCAGTCCAGTCATGTAGCAGATGACATACAATTCGCACATAATATGCTCACACAATGAACAAATTGGTGCGTGCCGTCGGCTGGGTTCGAACCCGCTCCCTCTGGCTTGAGAAGCGGACGCTCTCCCAACTAGGATGCCATCGAGTCATAGTGCGAGTGTAGTAAGTACCTAATACACCTTTGCTAACTCTTTCCGGGAAAGGAGTGACTTTATGCTTATACACACAGTACCTGACCTGCATCAGGACAGCCAGACGGGAACACCGAATAATTTTTGTGTGGCAGTTACTTCCTTCCAGTTGCCTTGCCATTCACCAAACACTGCCGAACCGAATGTACCCTGAGTGACCTACGATCGCCAGTCGGACTAGCCGAGCAAAGTCAAACATAATATTAGTAGTGCTTCGGGCCGACATTAGTGATCAACAAATACTGCCGAACCGAATGTGCCGACCCGATTATGACGTGTGTGTAGCGCCCCTTACCAAACAAGATTTTCGTTTTTCGGTCAATTGACCAAATGAACAAAATGAGGTGATTGTTATTTCATTTTGTTGTAGATAATATTTTTTTATTGCTTGTTTCGATTTTTTAGTAAATTGGATGATATTGCTCAATTGACACAGATTTTGTTGTTTTATTTTTATTTTATAGGTCACCTACAAAGTAATATTTGTAGACATGTGAACAACTTTAGGAGTCACTTTAGTCATTTTTAGTCAATAGTTATTTTTGACTTAAGAATGTGTTTGTTATGCTGATTGTTCTCTCTTTTTACAATTGTTTATATTGGTACTTACTGTGTAATACTTTAATCCCAAACTAAAGAACTTTTTATACATTCCTTCTTGTTTTCAGTTAAGAAACATTCGTATCCATTTTTGTTAAATGTTATTACCAACACACATTTTCATATTAATGACTAGAGTAAGGGTCGTTTATACATTAAGAGTTTTTTTTTAATATTCTGAAACGACGCACAGGATTTGCAGGGCTATTCTTACAGGTCGAGACATTTTTTGTCATTGTCTCTCTCGTTTCAAAAGTCATAAGAGTAAGAGTGACGAAGAAACATCTAGAGCATCATACGGAGCCACACGTCTGTTTCTTAATGAATAGGTGGATTTGCGTTTTGTCTCGATCTCTTTTGATGATCAGTAACGACGCGGTCTTCGATAGAGCATACTTGCCTACTGTACTTACTGCACTGCCGTTGCTGGTTAGTGGAAAAACGTACCATACACTTATTCATCTCGGTTGCCGTGCTGTGCCAGGCCATGCTGGCAAGCGGAAAAACGCCTTTTTACTCGACGGGGTACGACATTTAAACCGACGTTTCGAATCGATTAAATCGAAAATTTGTATAGAAATTATCGATTTTGTCGATTGGAAACGACGGTTTTAATGTTCGTACCCCTACCCTGTTAGCAAAAAAGGTTGTATAGCCAGGTTGTTACACAGTGTTTTATCTTTTACTTTCTATTACATTTTTGAACTCGATCGAAAAAGACAAAACACTGTGTAACTATTGCGACGGTATATCACGTTTATTGCTAAGAGGGCTAGACTACAAACATCGACGAGTACAACCATAGTAAAAACCTACAACCATCCAAACAATATACTAAAATACTCAGTCCGATTCTTACGTAATTAATGTAATTATTCAGTTAACCTTTTCAAATTTAATTGGCAAAGGCAAATGTACCCGAACTACCTCAAACAGAAATTAACTAATAATTATTTAAATTAGTAAACTAGCTACATATGCTAGGTAATGTTAGGGGCTTCATCATAAAACGCTAGTAGATGGGTAAAATTTACATTTTAAAATTAGCTGTGCCTTGGTTTTAAAATTACGTGAAAATATTAAAATATGTAGGAATAATGAAGTACATACTTTTTATTTTCGCAATATCAAAGAACAAAAGTTTTAAAAATAAATTCCATACATACAGATTACAGACAGATTATTATATAAATAAATGCGTGCAAAATTCTAGCCACAGCTTTTTTAGTGTAAGTCTTAAAAAAAAAAAAAATTTAAGGATTTTCTTGTCGTCAGATTGCCACGGTGGGATACTTATTGTCCTGGGAGCTTATCACGAGTTTTGATAGTTAGCTCCATACATTACGGTATGTACTGTACTGTACTGTATACATTACGGTATACACACAGTAGTATAGCTCCATACATTTCAATAAAGCGCCCCTGGCGGAAACGTTAAGAAACTAGGCTAAATGTATGGAACCAAACGAAAACTAAAAAGTTTTCGTGAACTAATAAAACTCGTGGTAAGCCCTCTGAGATACATCGTAATTCTAATTCCTAACTATTTCAATACTAATCCTAACTAATCCGAACTTCATATTATAAATGCAAAAATTAGTTTGTTTCTTACGCTTTCACGCCATAACTACTAGGACCGATCATCATGAAACTAATAATAATAATAAAGTTTATGATTTAAAACACGGGAATTACTCACGTACGATTCAGTCGATTATTCCGACCATAGAGATCTAGACCTAGTTTCTGAGATCTGTGATTCCGACTATAGTTTCAACCGCATTCGGCGGTCTTCATCAGGGCGAGTGCGCGCGCGCGGCTGCGTCTCGCATAGCACTTACCGCGCGCGCGCACTCGCCCTGATGAAGACCGCCGAATGCGGTTGAAACTATAGTCGGAATAATCGACTGAATCGTACGTGAGTAATTCCCGTGTTTTAAATCATAATGTGTGAAAACCACGTCAGTTTCCATAATAATAAAGTTTATTTCATTCAAAGTACCAAAATACAGATACATACTTCTTGGGACTCTTTTTAAGCTACTAAAGCTTGTGCTAAGAGCCCCCGCTCTTTCTTATTATTATATAACATTTTTTTTTACAGGGAGTGAATGCGTGAGTGTGTGTGTGAATGTGTTGTATGTATGGGTGTGTATATGCATACACACACATTCACACAACTTCACAAAACTTTGCAAACATGTTCTGTTGTCAGGCGTGTTGTCAAAATACATATTATTATGTAGGTAAGCTTATATCCCGATTCCTGTGGGATCACGTGTGAAACCGCAAGGTACAGCTAGTTCGTATTATCATTATGATACCAAAAAATTTCGTCTAGTATTTCAAACTTGTGGAAGGTTAAAATAAACTAGTTACGAAAACTGAACAAAATCAAGTTTCAAAACGCTTTGTCGCGTTCCATAATTGGATTACGAACTAAACCATTCAGAGATTATGAAGTTAGAGGCCTATGACAAAATGGAATGGCTAAACAACATTACGTAATTGCAAACTTTGTAATATTACTACTGAAAGTTGCTGTAAGTTTCTGTAACTTGATTGCCAAAGTCATAACCGAAAAATGAAAAGAGTCGACGTAGTTTTAACTCAATTTGCTTCGTTTTGTTGTAAAAAGTCACGATGTTTACAAAATTAAATAATCATATCGAAATAACCAAAAACTATCAAATTTCGAAGACTTAGCGGCAAGCTAAGTCAGCCAGTAAGAGACACCCTCTCATGGTGGAAATTCCGCCAAAACGCACTAAGCGTTTCAAGTCAACTTTTCTTGTAAGAACTGCAGAGGTGTGGAACTCGTTGCCTGCGTCTGTCTTTCCACCTAAATACAATCCGGGGGTGTTTAAGAGTAAAGTGAATAGGTATCTCCTAGGCAAGCGTGTTACACCTTCGATCACGGCAACGCTTCCCATCAGGCGAGTCAGTGGTCAAACGCATGCCTAGTATGTTATAAAAAAAAAAAAAAAAAAAAAGCCAGACGGAAAAAACGCAAAACAAAAGACGAAATACGGACGGGACGCAGACGCGGCGCTACTTCTATACACTTTCATACAAATTGTATAGATAAGAGACGCGACAATACATACAAAGAACGGGGGATTTGAACGATTCTCGTTTTAAACGACTTCAAAAAAGAGCAGGTTCTCAATTGGTCTGTATGTTTTTTTTTGTATGCTCCGCTAATTATGTATCGATTTTAAAAATTATTTTTTTATTTGGAAGATCATACGTATCATCATCATCATCGGTGATCCCATATTAATTTTACCGAAATCAGTCAAGCTGTTTTTAGAATGTCAACAAAAGTCTAAAAATTGCTTGTATGGATGACAGGAAGTCGGATTTAAGATTTGCTTTCATACTATGCACACATGAAAGACCAGATCAAGAGTTCCCGCAACCGACGAGCGTGTATGAAAAGGTAAATGGAAGTGGTAAAACTGAAAGATGGATGCCAGGATCGTAGCAAGTGGAGAGAAATGGTCTCTGCGTACCCCTATAGGAAATAGGCGTGATTATATGTATGTATGTGTGTATTATGTATGATGGTGTCACGTCTCCGCTGCGTCCGTATCTCGTCCTCGTCCTACGTCTTTTCTGTGTGGCCAGCGCATTACTTGACTTTTCTAAGTTTGGTAAAATTTTGGAGGTTCTTGTGCAATGCAATAGCAAAGGTAGCTTTATTTTTGTCAATGGGATATATCCATTAAAACATTCAGAATTAGGCCTAGCAACCACTTACTTTGTAATGTTACCTACCAAATTTTTACAGTATTTTGTACCAAAAAAAGTTACACATATCGTCGTCGCCTTTCCTTTGAGGGGGCTAGCAGAGGTGTACAACACCCACACTTCACTGGACGATATTCAAACCCAAATGTGACAGGGGGCGAGCCTCTCGCTATATACCGGGCTCCAGTCATGTAGCAGATGACATATAATACGCACATGTGTTCACACAATGAACAAATTGGTACGTGCCTCCGACTGGGTCCGAACTAACTCCTTCCGGCTAGGCTATCATCGCTTTTAAAAAAGTTATAAGAGTGAAAAATATCAATAAGTATCCATGGGCAACGGAAATCGCTTACCATCAGGCATCCCGTTTGCTTGTTTGCCACCTATGGCATAAAAAAAGGACGTTAATGAATCTATTACAGGCACATCATTAACACAAAAAATTTAAATGCATTTGATTGTTATCAGAAAAGTGTTTTAAATCATCGCTTCAAACGACATGCGATTAATTAACCAACTACATTAAAGAGGTAGTTAGCTACTTGCAAATAACAATACAAAAACCTATTCAATTAACTATTAATGATGTATTTTAATCGTGTATCCAATTACCTTTCAGCACTTCACTAAAACTGGTATTGCAACATTGGGAACTCGCTGTGGTTATGTATTCAAATTTATATAAGAATTCACACCATTTAAACTTCGAAATTTGATACTATCATGCATTTTAATATCGATTCTATTGATATTTTATCATTGTGGAAGTTTGAACTTTAACCTCTTTTAAATAAATGCAGAAATCGATTAGTGTCGTTCCATAATAAGGAACTGCGTCTGTTTGACCCTGCGAGAGGAAATATAGATAGAGCAAATGTCAGATGATGTTACAAAATGTTTTGTTTATAAAAAAAAAAAATATGCAGCTATGTACTGAAAGCACAGATTAGATAATAGTTTCTACGCCTGAAGACTTCTAAAAAAAGTAGGCATTGGCAACGATTTTCCATAGCTATTTCGTCTAGAATGAGATGACAGGCAAGACAAATCAATTGACAAGGTATAGGTATTTGATTACAATACACCTAATAAATGATAGTCTCGCCTTTCCCCCGAACGGGCTGGCAGAGGTGTATTACAACACCCACACTTCGCAGATGTAGCAGATGGCATTAAATACACACGTTTATAAAAACAATGTTGACATATAATATGATTTACCTCGTAGCAAAGACCTTGTGAAATTGTTTGTCATGGTCCTCTACGACTTATTCTCGCGTTGAAAAAGACATAAACGGGTTACTTGAGCTTTTTAGAGATCTTTTACGCTATCGGTTAAATAGTTTAAGAATATTAAGATTTTAAGATAATGTGAGACATATTAATGCTTCTAAGAAGACAGTAAGACCTTCCATCACTCGGCCAACGAAAGTAATTATGCCAATTGATTCCTAATATAACCACAAAGCACTTAACAAAAAGCAGCTGTTCCTCATTACGCAATCAGCTAATAACAGTTAGTATAAATCAAGCTACTGCGCCATAGGCGCATCAATTTAAAATAGCACCAAATTACATGCTACTAAGAATTAAAATTAGCAAATGCAATACAACATTGTCATCAAATGAAATCAAATAAAATTCGACGAACATTCGATTTTCTGTGAACGCTAACAATGTTGCCCCTAATTCCCATGACAATCGGATTATTCGGTACAATGACTGCAATCAGTTTATTTCATAGCATTTGTAGCATGTATCTATAATATAATGTGTTACGGTGTAGGTCTGTGTATGTCTTTACTTTACAAAACATGGTGACAGATGTCACACTGACAGCTGTCAATTTTATTAACACAAACATAAGCTTATAAGGATATAAGGGCGTACTTTAATTTTGGCGGGAAACCGAAAAGATGGCGTCATAAATTTATATTATTTTCTAAAACCTGGAGGGCAATTCCTAGGCGTGAGATGAGATGAGATTTTTATCTTGGTCCCTCTCACACCTATGACGTTTCAAACGAGAGCAACAAGGCCGAAAAAAGGTGAGATGAAAATCTCAAATCTCCGAATAGAGCCCCTGTGACTCTTCGAGTGTTAAAATAATGGTGGATTATTAAGTTTCATCGGTTCGTTAAGTGCACGAGTAGGGCCAAATAAACATTGCGAAACGCGACTTTTCGTGTGATCTACAAAACTTTACATAAAGTTTCAGTAAAGTATGAAACTCAATCATACAATTGAACAAGACTTGCGACGCCAATTTCCCCTGAATGGGGAAAAAAGTAGCTCCTTTGAGTGAACAAAGCAGAAGCAAAAAAAAAAAACGTTAATAATGTGTTATTCTACTTTTACAATTATTATTATTATTTTGCGTGTACACTGAATTTGATTTGATTTTTCATAGTTTTATATCTGATATCTTATTGTATTATTATTTTATTTTATTGTAATTTGTAACTGTATATAAACTTGGATTCTGAAATAAATAAATTGAATTTAATTGAATTGAATGTGAAGTTAACTGTGAAGTTTATTGTGAATTTAAATTTGACACGTGCACTTACGGTGAAAAAAACATCGTAAGGAAACCGACATGTCCTAGATTTCAAAATTCGAAAAACTTGTGACGTTAACCAATATACTGAGCCAGCGTGGTGAAGAACGGCTCCATCACCCTCGAGCCTCGGCGTCATGTTAGGTTGGTGTCTCTTCAGCGGGACGTAAAAAACTGTACCAGTGATGATGACGATTACACGCGATTGCTTCCGGTCAAGGATTAGCTTAACGTAAATACTACAAGTACCAATATGTCTAGAGAGAGTTTCGTACTGTTTAAGAAGGAAAAGTAACGGGCCAACTTTTTTAGACTAGAGTGCGTGACAGGTACTTCTTTTACTAGGTTTGCGTCATACATTTTGTTCATTTAGAACCTAACAGTCGACTGTTATTTTTTCGACGCGTGCATTGTGCATTTTACTGCCTCGGTGGTAGTGAACCTGCCTTCTGAGCTTAGGGGCGTGGGTTCGATTCCCACCTAGGGCAAACATTTATGCGATGAACATTAAAATTTGTGTTTGTTCTATGTCTGGGTGTTAATATGTATTTAAGTATGTATTTAAAAATATCTAAGTACGAGTATGTATATCAGTCTCTGGCAGCCATAGTACAAGCTTTGCTTAGTTTGGGTCATGTGACCGTGTGCGGAAGTGTCCCGAATTTATTTATTTTATTGTTTTCCAGTCCATCTGGATATTTCATTTATCAAAGCGTAAATATAGCTTTGGACCAATTAGTCGCGAGCAAAGCCGAAAACAGAAGCTGGTGCGAATGTTATTGTTAAATGTACCGTCAACACAACAGTCGATAAATCCAATAATAAACAATACCCGTTAATTTGTTCCACAAGAAAAATGGTAACATTTTGGCGTATCAGAAAGAATGTATAGGTATTATTATGGAAATTATTTCTTGGCGGCGAATTGGTTCTTTGTTGTTTGCTGTCGGGATTTTCATGCAAGGTTTTCTTGGTGCGGAATGTATTGTTTTCTGATTGTTCTAGAATATTTGGGTCGTTTTGAGGGGTATGATCTTTTTTTTCTGACATACTTTTTTTACTAAGTACCTACAGTATCGACCATGCTTGAGTCGGACATATATGGTTAGGAAGAACAATATGAATAAAAGACATCGTTTTAAAACTCATGTTACTGCTAAGAACTCTGCTGATCATTTAAAGTGTTTCAGAAACTTTCAGAAGTTAAAAAGATGTTTCAGAAAAACACAGTTCTCAAGCTTTCAATGGCAATTTTTGTCGTACATCTAGCCTCAAAATTTGTTATCTCCCACATAACTGGAGCCTGGTATTTGACAGACTCACCTGCTGTCACATTCGGGACTGAATATAATCCGGCGAAGTATGCGTGTTGAAACATACCTCTACCAGCGTAACCCCGTGTTGTGTTAACCCGTACTAGACTATTGCCGTGTACGCCCATGAAAGTATTCCTATTGGCTGTTGGCTGTGGCTTTGGCTTTTACTCGACTGCACAAGAAGGAGGGTTATATATTTTTGTGTTTATATATGTATGTGGGTATGTATGTATGAGGTTTTTTTGGCACGCCCTACAGCCTAAACAGATTGATGTATTTCGACATGTGAGGTGTCATTTGAATCGCCTTGATAGTGAAAGTGACATGGGGTACAACATTTTGCAGCCAGGTTTTTTGTTTCTCTTTTAATAATGATACTTAAGAACGTTTTTATTAACTACGGTCAAGCTTATTAGCAGCACATATAGTAGCACAGTATTAATAACACGTGTCGCAAGCAAACGGTCCGGCGGACAGCCTGGCGAGCCGTGACGCGGTGAAAACTAACTACCACGTACCGTCCGCATTACGTATCGTACGCATGCCATATAAGGGGATGGAAAACGTATAGGAACATAATAGTTGTGATGTAGTGTCGTAATAACTGATTTGATATCGATTTAACTTTCTGGCGGATTGATTGAAGTTCGGCTATGTGGTTAAGGATCAAATTTCAAAGGAGAGGTTGTACAGTTCTTTTGTCAAACAGTCTATTCTGAATTAGATAATAATCCTCCTAGCTTAGTTAATAGAGAGAATGTGTTATAAGCAGGAGATTCCGGGTCGGGTGTGGACCGGGCCGGTTTAAATGATGATATTGAATATCTGTTCTGACTCTAGGTTTTTGATGTTTTATTTATATCTAAGTTGTGTGAGTCCCATGGCATCCTCGACAAAGGAAAACCGAGCGTGTATGAAAAGACTCATGGAAGTAGAAGAAGCGAAAGATGTATGATGTTACCAGGATCGTAGCAAGTGGACTCTGTATCGTAGTCGACGAGCGTGTATAAAAAAGACTCATGGAAGTAGAAGAAGTGAAAGGTGTATGATGTATACCAGGATCGTAGCAAATGCACGTAAGAAGTGGTCTCTACCTACCGCTATGGCAAAGAGGCGTGAGTATATGTGTGTATATGTATGTATGTTTAAATACGTGCCTATATATTTCTTTCACTTTATGCGGCGACACTGCCGGGATAGTGAAGTCAATGACTATGCCAGTGAGCCTTTATTGTATTCTCAGTTATTTCGTCAAACAGCAATTCTAAACTATTTACTTAAACTAAGTTATAATGATGTAAGTTTAGTGCACGTCTAACGACTTTCAACACCTAGTTTCAGTTCACAAGTACAGTAAGCACAACGCCTTGTAACCCACTGAACCAGCGCCTGCGCAACTTCGTTACGTAAGTATATCGCAAGGACCATGGTGCGGAAGGCTTACAATGGTACATAATACAATACATGCAAATCTCTTTGAATACTGTAAAAAAAAACAGTTTTTTTGTGTTTTGTATACAATTACGTGTATTTCTGGTGTTATTTATACTGGGGCACTATTCTGATGTGTTAGGTATTTTGGGCGTTGTCTCTCTCGTTTGAGAAGTCACAAGTCACAAGAAGACCAAACATCATCTCGGGTCTAATATACGGGGAATAGAGTTCCAGGTCCTCGATTCTACTAAACCATATATCGTCACGCCTTTCCCCCGAGGGGGCTGGCAGAGCTGTAATATAACACCCACACTTCGCCGCACAATATTCAGTCCCAAATGTGACAGGGGGCGAGCCTGTCGCCATACACCGGGCTCCAGTCATGTAGCAGATAACATACAATACGCACATATGTTCACACAAAGAACAAATTGGTGCGTGCTGTCGGCTGGGTCGAACCCGCTCCCTCTGGCTTGAGACTGGCCTTCTCCAACTAGGCTATCATCGCCTTTCTCTATACTAAGCCAATTGCTCACTTTTGGCACTTTTGGAGAAACTAAAAGTGTCTAAACTTTGAGGCAATTAATTATCAATTTAAAAGCAATTAGTTTAGTAGAATCGAGGGCCAACACAGATTCTGCGCCATTCAGACACTTATGACCATCTATTCCGCACTATGCGATGGTGCGTGGAAGCGCGATTATACGTTGTTCCGAAGAATCCTTTTTTGTTTAGACAACAGACATGTATGATATAACAGACAGTATATGCAGACAAAGCTTCTCCACGCGAGAGATTTGACTTTTCGTCTCATGTGTAATCCTTTTTTTATGTTGGATCAAAATTTCCAAAGACTAATATCCGAAAATACGTTACACACAAACTAACAAACTCTACTTCTGTCTAATATCAGAATAGACAGTAAAGCCAGCCATTCATTAAACGCTGTACTAATCGGTGGACAAATCAGTCATAGCCTACACACTGCACGAGCGCTTAGGCGCGCTAGGCGGCGCGGGCTCAGCGCGGCTTGAGCGTCTTCGACAGCGAGCGGCGGAATTTTATTATGGAAACTGACGTGGTTTTCACACATTATGATTTAAAACACGGGAATTACTCACGTACGATTTAGTCGGAATAATCGACTGAATCGTACGTTAGTCGTAATAATCAGTCGATTATTCCGACTAAATCGTACGTGAGTAATTCCCGTGTTTTAAATCATAATGAGGGGCGGAATGTTCCACGGGACGCTGGCTGATAGCATTTACGTAGATTGACAGATTTGTAGCCAGCGACAAATCTGGCGGATTGGTATGCGTGTGAATAGCGAGCTTAACCATTTCCACAACGTAACGGTCGCATGCATCACGGTCGTCGATGCAATCATACGGGACACGACAGCAGATTCAGATCTCACCGTCCTATCATGGGAAGGAACCGGTCTAGGCGTGGGATTATAAATATCTAAGTAGACTGCATTGTCTTGTGGTACAGTTATCTAGTTAACTGGAACATTCCCGGTTAAATCATAACATCAGTTGTATCGTTGATCTAATGTCGATAAAGTAAGGCGAAACTTACATTGCTCCGCACATCACGATGGCGCGGGAAAAAGCTAATATTTCTCAGTACATTGATATGACAGCTGCCATTCATTTTCAGTATCCTGTGCGCTCATAGTAATGTTTCTAGTCTCCCGAGGAAACGTTATCAGCGTTTTCACCATCAGTTAGATTGTTTTAACACGGAAGGATTATAGGTACCGTGCAAATAGCCGGGGCGGGTCGCTAGTGTGACTATACAACTATAACTGTTCGTATACAACTATTAATTTTAATTTATAGGGTGTTTCTTTAATCGACAGACATATTCTAGGACATTGTTATGACCAACTTTTCAACTATTACTATGGGACCAGCCCTGAACATATCGTCACGCCTTTCCCCCGAGGAGGCTAGCAGAGGTGTAATACAACACCCATACTTCGCCGGACGATATTCAGTCCCATTTGTGACAGGGGGCGAGCCTGTTGCCAAGCACCGGGCTCCAGTCATGTAGCAGATGACATATAAAAGTCAACGAAATATTTGGAACAGCGATTTTTTTTTCAGGTTTTGCTTTATACTCAAAGTTGGTCATAACGATTAGTACAAAGATATTCTAGAATATTCTATCAAGAATAGAATGTCAGTTCTTTATCTATTCCACAGGAGTATATCCGTAATAATTCATATATTCTAGAATAGAATATCCGTCGTTTAGAGATACACGTTGTATGGAGCTATATTAGTAAAATGTAGTTTTATTTAGCCACGCACCAATTTGTTCATCGTGTGAACATATGTGCGTGGCTATTTTTATTATTGTTTCGGTCCCGCTTAAACATCGATTTACGTCACTACGTGTTGCCTATGATACGATTTTTGACTCGGAACGCTTTACCTGGCAAAGTATATTAGTTAGCTTTGTTAGTTAATTTTTTTTTTTTTTTTTTTTAATGAAAAATAGGTCGTCGTTTGACCACCAACTCGCCTGATGTTAAGCGACGTTGTGGTCTAAGATGGAGCACAACGACCTATAAGGTACTTATTCACTCTAGCCTTGAAGTTTTGTAGAGTGAACAAGTACAAAGACGGCAGTTGAGTGAGGCGCTACAAGTGCGCTACTGCTCAGACCCGTCTTCGGAACGGTTACACCGGACTACATCCCAACTAAATTAAATTCGTCAACTTTAGACCATACTAGTGGCTTTGTCAGCTATAGACCTTTTGGCCTATGCCTGTCCTCCTCCACAGGTCGCACCAAAAAAAATCATACCTCTTAATTTAGAAAAAAATCCAAAAACTGATTTGATATAATTATATATTTTTTATTATTGAACAAACTCACAAAATTTCAAGAGCATCGGTTAAGAAATGCGACTTGAAGAAGAAGACAGAGATCTGAAAAGAATTCGAACGCACGAAAGCATTTTTGTCGAAGCTAAAGAATAGACGCTTCTCCTGTCAATGCTCACTCAGTCGATTATAATTAAATGCGAAAGTCTGTGTCTGTTTGTTTGTTACTGCTTCACGCTCAAACAGATGGACAGATTTTGATGAAATTCGTTATGAAGGTAGCCTTAGCCCTGGATTAACACACTAAGTTTTAAGCGCGGGTAGCACCGCGTGGTGTAGCTAGTTATCAATAAGAACCACCTGGTACTCTAAATGTTGCCTTAAATATTAATAGCAGATGGTGAAACAGCAGAATTTCACGTACAAATGCAACTGAACTGCGAATTTACAAAATTACAATAATATCTTTAATAGCATCTTAATTAATTTAATCTTTAATAATGAGGTTAAATTAAATACTTTAGTTTCATATCAAGTTAAAAAAATCAGTGGAATGTTAAAATGTTTTAACGTTGACGTTAAATTGTTGGGTTCATTTTTATTTTATGTTTAAGAAAGAGTTTGTAAACGTTAATTTGTTTTAACTGTTGTTATAGGTTTTTTCTGAAAGAAAATTTCGCTTGTTCTACTTTATTTCATTTTGTTACAACATTATTAAACTTAGAAAAAGATTTTTTTATATTTTTTTAATTTATTTTTAAAAATAAATAAATAAACGTTCGGGGCATCTTGCACACATGGTCATCTGACACCAAACTAAGCAAACCTTGTACCATGGCTGCCAGAGACTGATATAAATACATTTATATATTTTTAAATACATACTTAAATAGATATTCATACCCAGACATAGAACATAAATATACATAGACTTATATATATAAAGGTTTTCTGAGAAACAGAAAAAGCTAAATTAAATAACTGTCTCATAACATTAGCCAAATTGATGGTCAAATGTCGAATTATTTACTCTATGTTATTAAAAAACACTACATAAAAATAAATACATAATTACAGGGTGCTTCTGAAGGGTGTCGTAATATTTAAGGCTGTTATTATACCCGTCATAGTGAACAACTGTTACACACAAGTTTGTAGAATTCGAGAAAAAAAATTGAGTCCACACAAAATTGATTACGTGACTAGTTAGTTATTTGGAGACTGGATATTTTTCTTTCGAATTTAGCAAACTTATGTTCTAGAAGTTGTTCACTTTGACAGGGAGAACAACATCTTTCAGGGTTCCGCGACGCTCTGAAATTTACATCCAAACGCGCTTGTCAAATTTCTTGGAAACCATTTGACTGATTATGATAAAATTTGGCATGTGCAGTAAAATTAACTATATTCTCGTCTTAACTATAACTATGTTCTTGTTTTTTTTTATTAAAAAAAACATCCTCATGATAAAATAGAGCTATGATAAATATCCGCATTTTGACTGATTTATTTAAATAAATAGACAAAACAAATCATAATTATTTAAGAATGATTACAGAAGTGCAAAAGTCATAAAAAAATTGAAATTGCACTTTGTCACTCTGTAGGTAACTCTATAGGTTCGTCAGTATCTTTACTTGCTCTCTTCACTCATCATGACTAGACGAAATGGTTATGGAAAACCTTAAGCCAATGCGAAGTTAGTCTAAAGTGGTCGCCGGACTCTTAAGTATTACTGAAGCACCCTGTATAATATTTTTAAAAGTATAATGTACCTATTTACGTATTTGACTCTACCACAAGAGCATTAGTTTTCTTCAATGTAGTAAATAAGTTTGCGAGTAGAATAGACAAACAAATAACTTGTGTGATATTGAGTCCGACCTCCATATTGAAAGGCCGTCCGTAACTTTGGCCTGTTTATGATACATATTTATGTATTTTGTTTGATATTTATGAAGCGGACATAATAGTTGTGCTGCTATGATATTGCGAAACAAATGTGTGTTGGAATACAACAAGCAATATTAATGAAAGAGAAACACCAATGACTGTACCCCGGGTCTCAGCAGTAGCGCACTTGTAGCGCCTCACTCAACTGCCGACTTTGTACTTCTTCACTCTACAAAACTTCAAGGCTAGAGTGAATAAGTACCTTATAGGTCGTCGTGCTCCATCTTAGACCACAACGTCGCTTAACATCAGGCGAGTTGGTGGTCAAACACCGACTTACATTACATTAAAACAAAAAAATGACACTTCAACTATGAAGAAGATTCAAATGACACCTCACATGTCGAAATACATCAAGCTGTATGTGCTGTAGGGCGTTCCAAAGAAACTTTTTACACACATACCTACATACACACACACATACTCCTCCTCTCTTTCCTACTCAGTCGGATAACATACCTACATACGGATGTAACTACCTACTTTTTAACTCCTGTTCTATTTGGTTTTTATTTTTTAATCTTACCGAAAGCTAGGCTTTAGAAGTTCACGTTCCAAGAAAACAAGGTCTATTATATAACTTTCCGGGAGTTGACACCCAACTACGTCACTCTAAGTCCCACTTTAGGGATAGTCAGGATAAGTAAATAAGTATAGAGTTATAAACTCGGGTTAGATTAAGATTTTAACTCTCATAGTGGCTTGCACTATTAAAATATTACAATTGGTTACACCACTAAGAGCTAGAAGCTTAACCTTTAGTTAATACTACATTTAAATTCTGAGCTAATCAAATCAAATCAAATCAAATTTATTTTATTTATGAAAAGCTTACAAATTTTACTTATAGATAAATCTTAAAAATATAAGGGTAACATTAGTAGTTGTCTTGTAGCACCTACACTAAGAACATAAATATTCTTGTGCTGTAGGTGACTACATTCCTTCATTTTTTTTATTTTAAAGAGTAGGCGTATATACTATGTGTGTGCAAACTGTGAGTGCGTCAGTGTGTGTGTGTGTGTGTGTGTGTGTGTGTGTGTGTGTGTGTGTGTGCGCGCGTGTGTTTCTTTTTGTATATGCAGTGAAAATTAGTTTTATTTTAAAACTAGAAGTATTTTTTCTGTATCATCATAATTTAAGTTCTCTAGCCAATTATTGACAGCTAATTTAGCATCTACTATTTAGATGTTTTAGATTAATTATGATTCTACCAGCTTTGTTGTACAAATATGGACCAAGGAAACACTGATGTCGATGAGCAAGAGCAGAGTTTAATCTAGCCAAGGTAAATACTTTATCTTTTCGTCTCCTATTTTCAGGAACATTTTCGAAGTGTGTGTGTTCTGTGAATCATTTTACAGAAGAACATAAAACCTCCTTTTTAAGTCTGTCCAAAAAAGTTCCCGTCATCAACATGAAAAAAAAAATTGGTTTGCTTTATTGATGAGTGTTGCGAATTATTGATTGCTGACTCGTTTTCGATTGTAACTCAATTAAGCTATAGCAGCGCTGCGCTAGACATTTTAATTGAACAATCTCTGTTTTATTCAATGTATTTCGAAAGCGTTTAAATGAAGACACATGAGTGAAAGAACGTTGAAATCATAAACTGCAACTCTTATTTCAGTCAGGCAATATCATTCTCTTTTCTTTTTACCCGACTATGTAAGGAGGGTTATGTTTTTCGAGTCTATTTATGTAAGTATGTATGTATGTGTTTGTGGTGTCTTTGGCACAACTTGCAGCCTAAACAGCTTGATGGATTTCGATATGTGAGGTATCATTTGAATCGTCTTGATAGTGGAAGTACTCGTAACATACATAGTGTACAACATTTTGCAGCCGGTTTTTTTTGTTTTTCTTTTAATAATGTTACTTGTTTTTGATCATTTGCTTATTAATTAGGTTTTAACCAAGATATAGATACGTAATAATGATTTTTCTAAAGCTTTAGGAAGGTTTAATAATTATAATAATAATAATATCTTTATTTGAGCAAAATTTGATTATACATAATTATACAGTTAGTAGGTTTTTTGTGAATTATTTACCTTGTCCTTTTGACTTGCGTTATTTTGATTAACAGCTTAGTATTTATTTACCATTTGTTAAATAACTGTTATAAACAAAAAATGGGCTACATCTCCTTCCATACTATTTTTTTTTTGCCTGTTAAATACTCTTATGATAAAATAGAGGTTTGGAGCTATCCAGACCTAATTTTGTAAGATTTTGTAAAAAAAAACTACCTTTACTTCTAGGAAGTAGAAAAACACACTATTCAAAATTAGAGATTTAAAATTAGAATAGAACCATAGAGATTGCATTCGCAGAAAATAACGTTAAATATGATAAATATTGAATGTTGCGTAGACGCAGGTTTGACATCCAGCGCTGCCAACCGCTGTGTGAACGCAAGGCGATTTCTACGGGACGATTGTTCGCCACTTTCACTCAGAGAAACTGAGTTTTTGTTCCGCGCGCCGCAACCGTCGCAGATTTCGAATATCGAACGCAGTGGCATTTTAAAATTTCGAATCGGTTCGAATTTTAAATTCATCGCGGAATGTTTACCGGGAAATATTCTATGGAGTATTTTTGGAAAGGACGCGCGGAGAATTTAGTAGGAGATATTCAAATCTGCGAAAACGGGACTGATTATGTACTTTATATTCTATATCTATTGTCAAGAGAGAAAGACAGAAATATTATATTAGAGAAGTCAATTATAATTCAATTTAAAAAAATTGTTTAACTAGCAAACGTCATTATAAAAGACATCTATCGAAATGTACTAATTGAGATAACTATTATAATTTTCCTCAATGGCACTAATACATTAATTATACAAAAATCAGGTTTATATTTGCTAAAAGTAAATATCTAAAATGCCCTCGCATTTTCATCTAGCTACATCATGCTCTACTTGTCCGTTAGCGTTTAAATATGTAGATATATAATAGTAGATATACACAGCTGTAGTTATAAATAAAACTTGTTTGAAAGGTCATGTACAGCTCCAACATCACCTTAACATATAAAAATCACGAATGAAAATAAAGCAGATACGTTTATTGAAATTTCATATTATTTCCAAAAATATCACAAAAATAATAAAAGTTTATGTGACATTGGGGTTAATTTATGCAAATTGCGCATACGCTGTGACAAAACGTGTTTGCAAAAGCTTTTGACCGCTCTTGGTTTAAGAATAAAAATGTATAAGCTAAGCGCAGCGCAAGAAAAATTTAGTTTAGACAAAACTACCCACAAAATAGTGAGATATTTAATATTTTTGCAATAAATACTCATTTGAATCAGAGACCAATAAGAATGAAGCTTTAAGCGTTTAAGAGCTTTCGGTTTTATTGCTAAAATATGCGATTGAAGTTTTTTTTTTTTTTTAGAAAATTATAGTTGCCTTGTAATCTTAACCTTAGTTCAACCAGTTGATAAAACTTACCATTTTACAAGATATCCTTGACCACACACAAACTTTCAAAAATTAAAAAAAAATCCCAACCACTAAACTTGCACTCGAGAACTGTCACAAAGCTCACGTTACCACAGAAAAACTCTATAACTATAAACTATTCTTTATAATTTATTATGAGAATTTCGTAATTTTGGTTATTTTATTCGGTAGACATGGCTGTCCTTTCGTCTGTCCGGTTCGGGAGACAGTGTTGGACTGACAAGTAGAGGTAAGTTGTTAGCGATTCTGGAGGTGCGCTTGCGCTGGTAGGTGGACCTAACTGTCTTGGTACTTGGATTGAATTTTGATATGAAATCGAGAGTGTTATGTTTTTGGTTTTGATGCGTGTGTGAATGTGTTATTAGTTTTGGGAATAGTGCATGGGGCTTAGTGATGTAGAATGGTGAGTTGGTTTGTTTGGAACAAAACCACATTTTTTTTAATACATAGTTATCAATTATAAAATGTATTAATATGTCAATTTGTTGAAAGTTAATTTTAATTTAAAGAAGAGTTTGGTCGGAATCTGTAAGTATAACTTATTATTTATGAATTAAACATATTTGGATTAAAAAAATGAGAAAATACAGCTATTACTAACATTTAGCTAAAATATATTAAGTAGGTGTTTTGTAAATTTTAAATTAAGTACGAAGTGTCGTACAATAGAAAGCAGTTACATGATCAATATTTTTTTGTTTTATAAATAAAATTAGAACAAGTTCAAGTTATTTCTCGAATTATTAAATCAAGTATCAAGACATTTTACACTACGTGTAACATATGTTTTTGTCAGTAAAAATCCAGCTCCTTTCACCCCCGTATGAGGTGTGAGAGAGACGCAAGATGTTCAGATACGGTCACAATATACTTCATTAGTTCTCTTCACTTCCTCGTTAAAAAATATTATTAATGTTATTTGGAATTCCCGAGAGATGATATAACTATTTTTCTGGCTTATTTCTTTTCTTAATAACTAAAATAATTTTTAAAATTGAGAATTTCAGATACATTTTTGGGAAACAGATAGGTACAATAGATTTTTATAATTATCAAATATTTATTGAATATAATATGCTCATTTTTTTAACATCAAAAACTTTATTGCTGCTTCAAGATTCTACTCTAAAAACCAGAAAATAATGTCCTTGTAATTGATGTAAAATATTTTTTGGCTGTCTTGTCTAAATAATTTACTATTTATTCTTTGATAGCAGCAAAAGCAAGCTTCAAAATCAATTAACATTAAACAAAATTGTACATAAATTGTAAAGTTAAAAAAACGGACAATTATTAACTAAGAACACTCTCGATGAAGCCACACTACCAGACAAAAAAAACAAAATCTAAATCGATTAATCCGTTCAGGGGCGCTATTCCTACGCGTGAGATGAGATTATTTCTTGTTACTCTCACACCTATGACTATTTAAACGTTACGAGAGTTATGATGCCACAGACAGGCACACAGAAACACACGTTTAGCTTAAAACACCCCTCTATCATTAACACTATAAAGAGATTACCTACCTATCTACTTGCGTCGGTAATCACCTATCTACTTGAAATAGTAATGGATGGATTCTCCATCAACATTTGAAACCAACAAAGGCAAACCGTACGTATCTACCCACCTACCTAGTACCTACCTACCAACCTAGTACCTACCTACCTACTTAGTACCAACCTACCTACCTAGTACCTACCTACCTACCTAGTACCTACCTACCTACTTAGTACCTACCTACCTACCTAGTACCTACCTACCTACCTAGTACCTACCTACCTACCTAGTACCTACCTACCTACCTACCTACCTAGTACCTACCTACTAACCTAGTACCTACCTACCTACCTAGTACCTACCTACCTACCTAGTACCTACCTACCACTACCTAGTACCTACCTACCTACCTACCTACCTACCTAGTACCTACCTACCTACCTACCTACCTAGTACCTACCTACCTAAATAGTACCTACCTACCTACCTAGTACCTACCTACCTACCTAGTACCTACCTACCTACCTAGTACCTACCTACCTACCTACCTACCTAGTACCTACCTACTAACCTAGTACCTACCTACCTACCTAGTACCTACCTACCTACCTAGTACCTACCTACCACTACCTAGTACCTACCTACCTACCTACCTACCTAGTACCTACCTACCTACCTACCTACCTACCTACCTAGTACCTACCTACCTAAATAGTACCTACCTACCTACCTAGTACCTACCTACCTACCTAGTACCTACCTACCAACCTAGTATCTACCTATCTACCTAGTATTCAAATATTATAATCAGCTTGTTTGAAAAGCTTTATTTATTGTTAGGAAGTGAAAGAGGTAGTGACGGCTGCCAATAACGATTCTCTACACTATGTAGAGTACTCCACATCCCTTAAATAAAACAAGTACCTATAGCGTATTGGCAGCCTGCCCGTGGAAAGCAGTTATCTGTACAGCAGTTTTGCAAGAGACATTGCCTTGGTTTACATATTACGGTAAAGCGTAGAGTAAAGGATTTAGCTTTCAACGGTAACTTTAGATATCGTTTGCTAGCTAAAACTAAGTAGATATATCCGTGTTAGCCAAGCCGACCCTGGTGTCAAAGTTTTTAGGCCGCAAGAATACCTTTGACATTAGAAATCAGAAACTTTTCGGCCCACTGTGTATAAAATAATGTTTTTAGTATGTTGGATGTAAGGTTCCGTCGCATCAACCAGCACGATGGGTCGACGACATCAGATTAGTCAGACCCATCGTGGACTATGCGTGGACGAGATTGGCACACCCCTGTGCTAATCTCGTCCACGTATGACCCTATTCTTACAATTCCAGATATTTCTTCCTCATTATCTCTCTAGGTCATAGTCATAGTGAGATAGATAGAGTGTGGTTGACCAAGTTATGATCTCATTTATCAGAATAGGAGATAGCACTGCCGCATGTGGAGGAGGTTTATATACCCAACATTATCGTCGTGCCTTTCTCCCGAGGGGGCTGGCAGAGGTGTAATACAACACCCACACTTCGCCGGACGATATCCAGTACCAAATGTGACAGGGGGCAAGCCTGTCGCCATAAACCGGACTCCAGTCATGTAGCAGATGACAAACAATACGCACATGTGTTCACACAATGAACGAATTTATGTGTGCCGTCGCGCGTCGGCTGGGTTTGAACCCGATCCCTCTGGCTTGAGAGGCGGGTCTTCTCTGACTAGGCTATCATCGCTATATACCCAGCAGTGGGTCAATAAATACCGGTAATGATGATGTTGTAAGGTGACAACAATGGACCCATGCAGGGAGTGTAGCCTGTGCATGGCCTAGTAACTAAGTATAAAACAACTACAATACAATTAATAACTAAAATGGTTATAACAAGATATAAAGTCAACAAAGCTAAAATACGATCACTCGATTTTATTTTTACTACACATTAGAAATACTGTATAAACGCGCATTAAGTGTCTGCATGAGGTAAATTAAGAAGGCATTATATGAATTCAAATGACATAATTAGTTTAAATACTCGTACTTTACTAAAAATTCTGCAACGGGTAAGTCCGACATTTACACAAATGTTGTTTACAATAAATATGCGATCATTAGACCAAACAGCATTACGCTTACGTTAGTAAAGTAGTTAATTTTCATAGAAACGTTTGTTGTTTGCATTTTTGAGAAAATTGAGAGATATACTCGTATTTATTTTGTTTTCAAAAATAGCACCAAATATTATTTATAATTTTTTTTTAAATAATATTTTTCCAGCCAATTTTTTTGTTTTGATTTTATGGTTTGCATGATAAAACCTTTCAATATATCTATCTCAATCACACTATTCACACTTTCACACTAATATTATAAAGGCGAAAGTTTGTGAGTGTGTTTGTGAGCGTGAATAAGTATCACGCTCAAACGGATAGACGGATTTTAATGAAATTTGGTATGGAGGTACTTTATACCCTGGATTGATACATAGGCTACTTTTTAACCCCGGGTAAAACCGCAGGGCGCAGCTAGTATAGCTATAAATTAACTTTTCATTCTCATTAAAATGACGTCACTCAATCAGATTACGTCACTAGAGATGTTAATTGCAGAATAATCAATCCTCTACATACCGTTAAAGAGTGAAAGTGCAGTTCCGACAGTTCTGACCGAATTCGTAAGCGAAAAGTCCGGTATTTAATCATACTTCTGTTTAGTGAGTCAATTAGTTAGCTGAATGGCTAACCTAACAGTCAGTCTTTGAGAGCAGGTTGGACGTATATCTTACTAGCTGCACCCCGGGGTTTTCTTCTTCTTCTTAGTCGTGCACTCTTGGCAGAGTGGTCGTAGTTGTGAAAATGGTACAAGGCTCCTCGCTGTCTTCTTCCCTTCCCAGGGCTGCCGCTCTTCTCGCAATGCCTCTCCATGTCCGGCGGTTGGCTGCATTGCGAGCACACTGCACCATGCTGGTCTGCATGGCCTTTTTAATGAAGTCGGTCCAACGAGTTGGTGACCGACCAGGGCTTTGCTTGCCTTTTACTGGGCCCTGTACTACCACACCACCACCACCACCCACGGGGTTTTACCTGCAGTTAAAAAGTAGCCTATGTGTCATCTATGATATGAGCGACTATCCATACCAAATTACATTAAAATGCTTCCAATCGTTTGGCGTGAAGTATTATCAAACATACAAACGTATACACTCACAAACTTTCGCCTTTAAACATTAGTGTGATGTATGATTGTGTGATGTGATATGGTCGGACAGCTATTAAGTCTTTTCAAGAATAATTAGCGAGTAATTAGCAAGTATTTAGCGACGTAGTCATATCGAGATTTAGTCATAAAGTGATCTAGTCATACCTACTATCTAGTCATATCTATCTAGCCATAGTCGAGATGAAGGCATACAGCTTCTAACCCATTGTCAGATTGTTTATAGCACTGGCGTAGTTTAACTGTTTTTGTGTATGAAAAAGCAACCGGCAACTTCACTGTTAACGAGAGAAATTGTCGCAAGATTCTCGGCTGCTATGAAGTGCAGTCGGATTAAGTAAAATCTCTCGGTAGCCAGCCTCGAAGGGTTTCAGGGTCTCCTGACGAATATCGTCAATACACTGGATCCAAACAACCAGAACCTAACATTTAACATTAAGATATAGTCACGTTTTTCCCCCGAAATGGCTGGTGGAGGAGTATTGCAACACCCACACTTCGCCGGACGATATTTAGTTCCAAATGTGACAGGGAATTTCAAAAGTTTATCGTAGCATCCAAACCGCAGCATGCGCTCAATATTCGATACCTACTAAATTGAAAAAAGACAGTTTGACTTTGACTTTTACTATGACTTTATTGTAGCGGCTGTGCAAAGTAGGTACTGATCGTTGAAAATCAATAAGGATAACAGTGAAAACAATCTTCAACAACTTTGGCAAATATTTCTGAGGGAAAACCAATTTAATTTTAGTTAGTATAAAAATCCAGAAATAAAGAGGAATCGTTATTTTTTACCTCAGGCAAAGAAAAATACGCAACTTAACATTTACTTGCAGTGTGTTTATCCGGATGTTTTAATTAATAAACTATTACGTGTTTTATCAAATCAAAATCATAGGGGTAGGTTATATTCCGGACAAATTGAAATTGAAATTGATGACAAAACAAGAATGGATCCTATAGCATTGCAAATAAAACTTTAAAATATCGTTACCAGTTAACATAAAACATCATCCTAAAAAGTCATCACAAGTGGAAGTTTCGAGAAAAATCTGAAACCTAAAACTTTAAATAAACTCAATATCTTACTCTAAATTTATTCACAACTTACTAAAAAAATACAAAACAAGAAAACCGGTTAACCCACAAATCTCCTTCAATCGATTACATTTTTTCGATCAAAACGGTCAAACCCATCGTGGCCTCGATCGATTTAAAAAGAACGAAAGCAAAAGTTATACAAAAGATAAAGTGGGCCAAACCCATGGCGACAAAACGATTACTATTAATAAAAAACAGTCTGTGAGCAAAAGAGATCATTGACAGCTCATTGGGAAAGTTTCTAATGCTAATGAAAATAAAACGACAGTAAACAATAAATTAAAATGGCTGAGTGTAAATATCACACTTAAATTGAGGGTTCCGAAATGTTAAAATTGGTTTGAATAAAGAATCAGATATTAAATATGCAATGAAGTTGATGAAATCAATTGTAGGTTTTATTATAAACTGAACTATGAATAGTAACCAAATAATAAATTTACTTTACATCTATTTTATGATAAATATCATAGAATAAAATTGGTAAACTGAACATACATAATAAACCCTAATACTTTTATTATAAACTATAACCAGGCGAGATTGCTACCAAAATAAGGGTTTTAAAGATTCACCTTGTAATAAATATAAACGCCAACTTTTGAAATACAACCACAAAAAAAATACACAGACGATCTGTTTCGCTGAACCCTACAAAGTAAAAACAAAGCGCAAAAAAGATCAATGACAACCTATACATAATTTAAGACAAGAAATTCTTTCCAGCAGTCAAATAAGGCTGAGAACAGCCATCAAAGGTATTAGTTCTGAATACGGATACGAAATACAAAGCCAACCGGAACGCCATGCAACATCTATTTGGACTATGGTAGAAAGTTTGGAAAAGACAAAAGAAAGTCATTCATAACTATACAACCGATAATTTGGACCGCGTTTGTTTTGTTTTGGGGCTTCAATGATGTGTTATTTTCTTTCAAGCACTTAACTATTGCAGTAATACGATACACGTTACATAAACAAGAGATGTAAAAACTTTAGTTACGTGCTGATGAAGGTTAAAAAATAAATTGCTTAAATAACGCTTTTGACAGGTATCATACATGATAAAAGAATGTTATAAACTTAGTAAATAATAAATTGACAGACAGCTCAATTGCTAAGTAATCTAGTAAAATGCGTAAAAGAAAAATGAGCGAACTTATCAGAGCATGAAAATAAGAACTAGAAAAAGACGAGAAAAAGAGAAATAAAACAAATACATCTTGTTTTTAGAAAACGACAAAGTATTTATTTACAGGTTACTCTGAAAGCTTGTTAAGAAGAAAATGAACTATAGAGCAATTACTTATCTTAATTTATATACTTAATTGTTTAATCCTAGAAAAGCAAAAGTGAGTTCCAAACAAAGCCTTACGAAACGAGAAAAAACTACTAAATTGTCGATCGTGTCCACGATATCACAGATTAAACTATCATTTATCATATGAACGCTATTTGTAACAAGACAAAGCCATCTGGGCACACTGTAGACAGAACCGACCAACAAACTAGACCTTCACGAGCGTGTACTATTTCCCCTCGAGCGTTCTTGGTCCATAATCAGCGGAAGGTGAGGAAGGTCTTCGTAGCTGGTTGTAAGAAACTACTTTCACTGCGGTCGTTTTGCAAGTGGCCTTAATATTAAAGTTGCAGTGCATTGGGACAATTAGAGTTGCAATGCGTTAAGTGTTATTACGTAGTTGTATCAGGAAGGGTGTAGGAATGTATGTTGACAGTTGCGACCTTTCGCATCGGAGTTCTGAGTTGCGTCACTCACATTTTTGACAGGATATCTTTTTCTTGCAAGAAGAGATTTCAGGCAATGTTATTCTTCATTTTTACTCGTAGTAGTTTTTGTAAATTAGCATTTTAATATCAGAATAGGTAAAGAAGATGACTGTTATTCCTCAAGATTGAATATGATCACGTTATTTGAATCAAAAATTTGCGTCGAGCGGTTGTGACGAAAAATAATGTACTGCTGTCATCGAGCAGCTTTTTGTCACGCTTGTTTTAATGCAAGCATCATTAGCATCGAATCAAAGTCATTTCAAAGTTGATTTCATTTTGCTCATAGACATTAGGTAGGTCTACTAGCATAGGTTTTGCATGATTTTGCTGACAACATTATAACAGACATTCATGTCCTTCCACTCGTATGTTCATTTCGATTCTCATCGAATTATGACGAACGAGATAACTACAATTTTATTTTTGTGACAGTAGAAACATTTTCAGAGCCACTAATTTTGACTACAACATAAATTTTAAGCTCTTTTTTTTTAATTTAAAAATTACACTCCACGGACTCCGGGGACCGTGACTTTTGTTAACATAAATCTTAAATTATTATTTAAGGGGAATACAGGTAGAGGGGGGTTAGTTATTAAGTAATTTTAAGCTTTAACTACAAATAGTTGGGAGGATGTTTTATAAATTGTAGGATAACGCTTTTTTTGAGACTCAGTAAAATGAAGTAGAAATTCTGGACTTGTTTGGCAAATCACCGAGATGAGTCTTGTACAAGAGGTCTAATGTCATCAACAGTAAGATATTACGGGTTAGTAAAGATGATAATAGACATACATTAAGTAAACAACATTAACCTAATATCCACACAAACCTAGCTTATCCAATTCACAAATGTCAACCTCTCAAAGACCAACGATGCCTTGCCTTGTATTGACACCGTCCGAACAGGTGTATTTAAATCATTGCCAGCACATTGTGACATTTTGAAGTCCACACGTTCGCCTTGGGTGTTAACTACATTTCCGAACAAGGCTCGACCGCTGTGATTATGTCTAGTGGCTCTACATTGGAGTTAATGGGCGCTACTGGCCGGCTTAGTTCATTATTAGGCCTCTTTCAGGGAGACCTGGGTATTGTGGGCCGCGTGCAGCATCGCGTTGCTCTAAAGCTAAGCTAACCCATAGTAGAATAATATACTCCGCCAGGTACACCGCTCCTAGACAAAAATGGTCACTTGGGTGACGCGCAGTAATGTCAATCGATGCTTAAGCAAGACTGAAATAAATTATAAACAGCAAGTTAGAGAGAGACGATGGCAATGACGAGTGACGTGGTCGGGTGTCAACTCCCGGAATGGTATACTTTTTTTTATAATGTTTAGCTCATTCTTTTGCTAGTCCTCTTCTAACTCCTTTATAGGCTTAGCCTTACTTCATTTAAAAAAAACTTTGATTTGTAGATCGGAAATAGATTCAGAGTCAAATACGAGTAGCAAGAACCCCTTTAGGGAAATAAACATCAGATTAGCTATCTGATATGACTCGCTGGGTAATAACTAACATTTTTTTTAATTGGACGTTAATAATAGCATGGTTTTTAGTAGAATATTTTTTTTTTACTCCTTATCTACTTCTGTCATATAAATATTATTAATTAAAGTCAATTTTGCCAGCCACATTTCGGTTCGAAAGCGTGACTTTCGTATTTAGCGATAAAATCAGCGTAAGTGCAGCGTTTCTAACGAAGAAAGTGCGTTACAAGCATCCCGAGATGTAAATACAGTATTGCACTAGTAACTGGTAGCGGTTTCACGCGCAGTTTTCTTTCTACTTTAATTATGACAGCGACTAGCTTAAAATATAGTTTTCACTTCTCTTGCTCAAAAAGTCCGTCATTGTAGCGTACCGGAGCGAAGATAAAATTGCATATTTCGCTCCAGGGTAATTTTTTTTTTAATGGTACTAAAAGCGGCGACCTCTTCGGTAGAATGCACGTTTTGTGTAGCGATTACAAAAGAAAAAAAAGACATTGGCAAAATCTTTAGATTTATTTTCTATTTACAAATTGAATTGGTGACCGTAACTTATTTTTAATATTGGATTGGATTATTTTATTTTCTCGAAACCAAAGTGAAAAGTAGAGTGTAATGCGCGGGGCTTAATAGTAGATTATGCTCCGAGGGAGTTAATCAGTGTCTTTCAAATCAGAAATATATAATTTACTAGACACTGGCAAATGCACACGACGCGCGGTGCCAAAAATGATGAGAAAAAAACAGCATTTTTTTGTTTTAAAATTTCATGCATTTGTATTCTTTTTTTGTGGTGGCCAGTTCGATTTTCGTTTTACTCAATTTTAACCTCTTTACTCGAAATCTTCCTTGGGAGTTTCATACAACATTATCTTCCTTGAAAGGCAATGCCTTTGCTTTACGTGAGTCTACGTGATATGTAATTAGTCATTGTCGAGCAGGTGGTTTGAAAAACCCATTAAACTTGGTTTCTCAAGATATACCTCGTATAATATAATGGGTCATTTTAGCCCTTGTATAACAATCTACTACTTTAATGCCATAGGTGACAAACAAGCTAACGGGCCGCCTAATGGTAAGCGATTAAGTGTACTGAGTAAAAGCACATGCGATGAGCCAGTATTTCTGGTTTATGGTCTATCATTAAACTAAAATAAGTAGGTTGATATAGTTGGGATATTTTGTTAAACAAACACTACGTTTTTTAGCCAAAAAATGAAGAAAATAGAAGAGAGAAAACAATTTGAAATTATTTTATTCCAGTTATTTGGGCTTGCTAAGTTAGGTCGAATATTTTGACTATAATTTCAATCATTTCCGGTGATCTTTTGAATAACCTTAACAGTTTCCAAAACCTCTAAAAATGATTGAATAAAAAATGTATTAAATCAAAGTTTAATATGAAACAAAATTGCTTAAACTAATTTTGATAAATCTAAAATCTTCAACAGATAGATTCTGAAATGTTATTTTATAAGTAATAAACTTATATATTATATTAGTATGATGATTGGATGATTCATCAGATTTGCCACTTCAATGCAGTAAATGTTGTTACGATCGAGGAGTGGAGAAAGGTGCATCGTTCTCCTTAAATGATTCATCATTCGTAGAAAAATGAAACACTTATTACGATATCGAGAAATATTTTGTATCTTGCAATGATTCAGAAAATAAGTTTCTGAAAGTTCATTGACTTACTTAAATTTGATTACACATCTTTAAGAAACGTTGCAAATTGTCTCCATCCACAATTTTTTCTACACTATAATATTAGCAAGAGGTTTAGCTTGTACGTTTGTTTGTAGAGGGTAATCTCTGGAACTACTCGTCCTATATTTTATATAAAACTAGCTGTTACTCGCGACTTCGCTCGCGTTTATTCAGAAAATATTTTTCAAAAACTTTCCTTGTAATCCTACTTCCTACTAATAAACGCGAAAGTTTGTAAGAATGGATGGATGGATAGATGGATAGATGTTTGCCACTCTTTCACGCCAGAACGGCTAAACAGATCTGGATGAAATTTGGCACAGAGATAGATTATAGTCTAGAATAGCACATAGGACTTTTTAACTGCGGGTGAAACCGCGGGGCGCAGCTAGTATATACTTTTTAACAAACACCAAGATCCGTTCACCCGTTTAGCTGTAAAAAGCCTACAGACAGACAGACAGAGTTACTGCTGATTTTATAATATTAGTATGGGTTCTAATAATAATAAGTTAAAGAATAGAATATAATTGTAGGAATAGCCTTCTAGATCTATCTCAACGATGCATAAAACTAAAACGACTCTATAAACTGTATTTAATGTGTGCATATGTCTTCTATTTAATTTTGTGCGTATTTTATGTCATTTACTACATGATTGGAGCCCGGTATATGGCGATAGGCTCGCCCCCTGTCACATTTGGGACTGAACATCGTCTGGCGAAGTGTGGGTGTTGTATTACACGTCTGCCAGCCCGTTTGGGAAAAAGGCGTGACGATATGGTATGTAATGTTATGTCTTGTATTTTATAGGTGTCTATGGGTCATAGTTATCCGAAATAAAGTTTTTATTATTATTATAAATGGGACGTCGGGATTAAACCAGTATTAAAATAAGTGACTGCAATGTTGTGCCTCTTTTGTGGTACCTGTCCTAACCTAATTGGAAATGCCACTGGTAGACACATTTTTTACCAGTACGAGTGCCTCTACGACAAACCTGTCTTTGAATACTATTACTCTCAAATAAACTAGAGACTCAGTGAGCTCGCAGCCGATGTCTGTTCTCCCCTTGGTCGTATTCCTCAACAAATTCTCGTGAAGTTTTGTAAGCAGGTTTAAAAATTCCAAAAGCTGACTCGACAAAATTTTGTTTAATTATAGAACCTACTCACAAAATTTCAAGAGAATCGGTTAAGACATGCGACCTGTAGATAAAGACAGAGATCTGGTCAGAATTCGGATTTACGAAAACATTTTTGTCGAAACTGAACCTCGGTCGACATTATCCAGTCATGTCTTGACTGATTTGTAGCAGAACAGGCGTAAAAAGTACATGTCCAAAGCCTTTGGACGGCTTAAAATTCCGCTACAACTAGCCAGCCAACCCACACGACCAGTATTAAGTTCCACCACCCTACTAGTGCCTCTAACAAGCAGTAGGCGGATACAAGCGGCATTTAGTGCAGGAAGCAAGCACCGGTTCACCGTGAAAGCCTCTGGCTATCCAATGAAGGGAAAAACGCAACATCCGACTTGTAAGTTTAGTTGGGTCTTGCTTTTAGAAGCAAATGTGATGGTCATGGATCTTTGAGGGATTCCAATAAGCAAGCTGTATGATATCTTGGGTTAATGGGTTCAATTGCCTCATAGTAGATGGTAAATGAATCTCTGGACAATGGACAGCCCAAATAAAGATTTAGAAGATAATTTAAGTTCATACTTAAAGACTTGACCTAAAATAAAAACAAAGAGAAATTAAAGATGTAGAAGTCAAACCTACATAAATCACTTTTGTTTTAAAGGTTTTCCTCGTAGTATACAGGATGTAAATAGGTAAGAATACTTTTTAAACTTGTATAGGGTTCACGAAAATGACATTGACATTTTTTTATGATACTAAACTTACAGGTGTCAAAAACTTCTTTGGTTATTTTATTTTAACCATTGTAACTATTTTTTTTTTAAATATAAACTGAAATCTTATCAGATTACTCGATAACATGTCAAGTAAAGGTAAGAAAAAGGAATCAGAGATACCAAAAACTGCTCTGGTCTATCAAGTGGACCCTACGGAATGTCCCTTCAGAGAATTCAAGGATAACGAGCAGTCTCCGGATTTATGGGGTTTGGTAATGAAATTTGTTCTATGCTAACCCGATGCAAACGTTGTGAAAAATATATATTGCTGCGCCCCGCGATTTCACCCGCGGTCCTACAGAAACCGTTAATTTAGCGGGATAAAAAGTACCCTATGTCCTTTTTTGTATCCCAGACAACGTGTATACAAAATTTCATGATGATTGGTTGAGTAGTTAGGACGTGAAAGCGTTACAAACAAACAAACGAACAAACAAAGTCACTTTCGCTTTTATAATATTAGTTAGGATTAGAATTGTAGGTTTCGCTGGTGCCATGGGCCACACAAGAATAAATAGACAACTTAAATTTTTGAAGTTATACTTCTTTTGGCGCGATAAAGAAAAATGATGAGAGTGAGTTTTTACGATGCGCTCGCACACCGACACCTAAATTCTACATCGTGAAGTTAGTTCTAGGTGGCATGAAAATAGATAACTATGTTCAAGTGAACATAGTTATCAATTTTCATGTCACCTAGAAATATATATTCTAATATTTTTATATTTAGAACAAACTAGAATGTATATTCTAGTATTTTTATATTTAGAACACGTGTTTCGTAAGAGTACAATTAAACAGTGAATAAATAAATATTTTTTGGTGGTTTATTAAAACTATTTCATATACGACGGTGATAGTATTTACTAATAATTTATTATTTCCATACGCCAAAGAAGTATTACTTCTAACGCGTGTACATAAGCACACACACACTTCTATGATCAAATAATTCCGCGAATTATGTCCTTAGATACCGTCTGCAAGCAGCGAGGACTGCGAATGACGTCACTATACATACGAGTAGATTTTGTCAGCTTAGCTCAATTAGATAAAATAACAAATTATTATTTATCTTATGCTACCTAAGAGTATTAATCAGAACACACCCACACTCTTCACTATCAAATGCGCAATTAGTTCATTTTCAATTGCTTCAGTCTTTGTTATTTATTGTGATCTCAGGTTCAAGCCTGCTTAAATATTCGATGAGAGTAAGAGGCTTGTAATTTTTCTAGCTACCTATTGGCTTGATTTAAAAGTTGAAACATAGGGTCCATCTAGGTTTACATAATTAAGGTAAGGCAATAAATATAAAGCCTGTTCCTTTTTAGACTGTAAGGATGTATTCAAACTCGAGCCTATCCTACTTCTTACTAATATTATAAACGTGAAAGTTTGTAAGAATGGATGGATGGGTGTTTGTTACTCTTTCACGCCAGAACAGGCTGAACAGATCTGGATGAAATTTGGCACAGATATAGATTATAGTTTAGAATAGCACATAGGATGCATACTTTTTAACTGCGAGTGAAAGCGCGGGTCGCAGCTAGTAATGAATAAAAAACCAGAGGAAGAAGACAATTTAAGTAAGTGAATTCTACTGATCTACTGTCCAGGGTCCAGCAGCGTGTCGTGCAGCCATTCTTCAGGGGAAGTTAGTGAAGCCGCCGACAGAGATGCTGTGGATAGATGAACAAAGCCAGCCGCTGCCGAGGTCTGTGCGCCAGTACCTGCACAGTTGGGTCAGAGCTGAAGATCTGGCTTCGGATCGGTGGGGGGCTGATGTTGTGGTTTTTGAGGTAATATTGTTTTCTTCTTGTTTCAAACGACTAGAGTGGCTATTACATTTTCTAATTTACAGTATGCTAAGTGACTTAATGTAGCAATTGCACTAGATTGGATGGCTGACTATCTAACTGCCATTACACCATTCTAATTTAGAACGCTAGCTCGCCTAACGTTACTTACGTTCGGATAATGAAAATCGGATAATGACTGCAAATCGGATAATGTACTGACCACTTAACACGGTTATGTTACGAATCATATTCATTGGTTATTAAGGTATGTATTTAGGATTTTTTTAGTCGATAGACCTAGCTTAAGGCATGCGCGAAATTCTTTCTATTTGTAGAGCTTTTATAGGCCCAGCTAAACCAAGTAGGTATATAGTACTAGGTTAAAAAATTTGACCAATCAAAGTGAAAGCAAGGTGCCCGTGGATTTGAATCTGTATCATACAATCCTTTGGCAAAAATTCAACTCTCTAATATGAAACCGAATTCCGAATATCGAATTCGAAAATATAAATTAATTACTTTCCAGTGCGCCTGTCTTCTTTTTTTTTTTTTTTTATGTAAAATAGGTAGACGTTTGACCACCAACTCGCCTGATGTTAAGCGACGTTGTGGTCTAAGATGGAGCACGACGACCTATAAGGTACTTATTCAATCTAGCCTTGAAGTTTACTAGAGTGAAGAAGTACAAAGACGGCAGTTGAGTGAGGCGCTACAAGTGCACTACTGCTCAGACCCGTCTTCGGAACGGTTACACCGGACTACATCCCGAAACACGACTAGGTCGTTTCACGGCATGGCTTGGTCCGGTGGGTGGTAACTAGCCACGGCCGAAGCCTCCCACCAGAGTTTGCTACCCGGTTAGCACTACCCGGGGACCACGTGTAGGGAACCAGAATAGAGTACACTCCTACGGACGTGGGTAGCTCAGCCCCCAAAACTTTTCAGCTTTTACTCGATAATGAACTCCATTTAACAGAATTCAAACTTCCTTTTGCAAATAACAATTACTGAACTTCAAAAGCTTGTCGACATCCGCATCACGTGGCATTGTTCTTGAATATTGACATCAATTCATCAGTTCAATAGCCAATTACTGGCATTAATCACTAGCAGCCGGAATCGGTCCAACTTACAGGCCTTGGTTGAAACGAACCCATATAGTAAATCAAGGCTAAATTCAACAATACATTTTGTGGTGTATTGTCTATCATAGAACTGTTTAAACTTAATTAAAATCTCTGTCTAAGCTTTTAGCTGCTTTTTAAACTGCAAATTATTTCGCAGTAAACTTTCAAGTTGCTTGTTGGTAAGCAACGATGTGGTAGAAGAAAAACAGTATTAACATAGCATGTCAGTTATATTTACGACCTTATGTACATTCGCCATAATGCCGTCCTATGCACTTCATGAAATTTTGTCAGTAAAGTATATACCCACTTAAAAAGTTCGAGTATTTACCTATTAACATAATCGACCATGAGATTGTATAAATATACATGTCATCACAGTGAGCGTTAGCTAGCAAAGCATCCATGCTCCAGCTTCGACAAAAATGTTTTTTTTTTAATTGTGTCTGGATATCCTGTCCAGATCTCTTTCTTCCCCTACAGGTCGCATTTCTTAACCTATTCTCTCAAAATTTTGTGAGTATGTTCAATAATTATGTAGATTTTCCTGTCCAGGCTTTTTTTGAAAGTTTTTCAAAATTTGCCATTTTTTGTGTATATCATTATTATCGAACCTGGGACCCTATTCGGAGATTTGAGATTTTCATCTCACTTTTTTTCATTCTTGTTGCTCTCGTTTGAAACGTCATAGGTGTGAGCGTGACCAAGATAAAATCTCATCTCATCTCACGCGCAGGAATAGCCCCTCTGGTCACAAAATTTTACGAGAATCGGGTAAGGAATGCGACCTGTAGAGAAGGACAGACGTCGGCGGCGAGGTCTATAGCTCACAGAGCAACTAGTTGTTCAAACAACTTATGCAAGGATCACATGGCATTGTTTGTACTGCAAGTTTTTGCAGTATGTACACTGTAATAAGTCTTATCGATTACGCAGTGGCGCATGCATTGTTTTCCCTAATCGCATTGGACGAGTCCTTTGTACTGCAAAAAAATTTACAATTCTGTTTTGCTCCAACCATAATATACACTACAATGCCATCTGAACCATGAACCTATTTGTTTTTTCTTTTACTGTTCTTTCTTCACTGACAGGAAGATGATGACAGCGGCAAAATGTCAGTGATAGACACGCAACTCAGCCACCCGCAGGTGCTGGTGAGGTCCTCCTTCTGCAGGAGGGTGCTGTCATCTTGCTTCATACTGGAGAGGGCTGAAGGACTTACGGTACTAATTCAAGCTGAAGCAGTTTTTTTCTACTATGTTCACAGAACTGACGGCCACTAGAGTCAGAAAGGTTCTCGAGTAAGATTGTAAATTGGAAATGTAGGTTTAAATAAGAGTTCACAAACGAGTATTAATCATTTATCTTATTATCATCTCCGGGAATCAGGTTTACTTATTTGGAGTCCGGCGCGTTTAAGTATCTTGATTATGTTTATATTTTTGGCGTTTGCTTTTATATAAGGCAACTCGAACATTAGGCAAAAGAACGACATGCTTAAGAGTATGCTATGGTATAATTAAGTATTTAATAATTTAAATAAATCAGTTCAAAGTATTTAAAGGTGAGTCAGCTCCACTTATATAAGCTAAGGTTGCATTTGTTAAAAAAGCCGCCAATTGTTACAATACATTAAGTACTAAACTTCTGTTCTTTTTCTTGATTTTATTTCTGGCGTGAACAATAAAGGGTTTGTCTATCTATTTATCTTATATCCTCAGGTAGAACATCAATGGGAGAACTTCGTGTTCAACTTAGGCGATCGCTGGCAAGCTCGGTATCACATCTACAGCCCTGGGATGAAGCCAGGAGGTGGATCGCAACATCGTCCATCGGTCTCGAAGAATGGTACGTACCGTGTCCTAACAGGTGATTTTGGATGTTTACTGCCGTATAGAAGGCGGCTGACAGCAAATCAATGACCCTTTGCCACCGTATGTATCTAACTATTGTATCTAATTATTTCTATTGTGTTTTTTTTTTCTTTGGCAATAAATATATTTTCATTTCATTTTTTCATTTCAAATTTCGCACTAGCACTCCTATCAGTCCCTCACCAAGATTTCGGATCGAGAATCTAGACTTCGGTTGGAACAAGGCAAAGATAAGAGATGCCTAATTGCCTATTCTCAGTCATTATGGACTGATGATAGATGATGAAACGAGCTCCATTGTTTTAGAAGAACCTTTCGTCACTCAAACTCGACTTGGCGGTCTCTTTCCGTATTCTTTTTCTTCATATTTATATCCCTTCTTTCACACTAACATACATACATACATACATACAGGCATGATCCAATAAAGCAAGGTCTAGTCTTCCGGGACTTGACGCCCGACTTCTAATTTTCGAACTTCTTGTAAATTACATATTTCGGTCTTGCTTATGCACAGATTGACGTCACTGTGTGCCACTATTGTGACCTTTTCTGTCTCGTAAAGCTATACCTAGCGGAGTATATTACTATTCCGTGCATACAGGTTGCTACCTAGTCCGGCTATACTACATGGGTGCCTGGCGCTGCGTGTGGGTTAACGACCAGATCCCAGTGGACGCTACGGATGCTCCTCTCCTGCCGTTCTCTCCGCTACTCCGGACTCAGCCTTCCAAACCAGGAGTCAGATCTGCGGCACCAACCATGGCCTACGCCAGCAATGTCTACCTTTGGCCCATGCTTATTTGTAAGGTTGGAATCGTGTCTCGTTTTTATTTGACATTCTTGTAGCCTAGTCGGAACATATGTGCATATTCTATGTCAAAAGTCAAAGTCAAAGTCAAAATGTTTTTATTCAATTTAGGTATCAAAGATACACTTATGAACGTCAAAGTTATTTAAATAGACTCGACCGCCTTGTTCGGACAAAAAGCCTCTACTCAGAAGAACAGGCAAGAAACTGAGGGGCATTATGTCATTTACTATATGACTGGAGCCCGGTGTACGGTGACAGGCTCACCCTCTGTTACATTTGGGACTGAATATCGTCCGACGAAGTGTGGGTATTGTATTACACCTCTGCCAGTCCCCTCGGGGGAAAGGCAAAATGTTCAAAAAAATATATTTTGATCGATAAAAACAAAACACTGTATAACTATTTCAAGGCTATATAACGTTTATTAGTAAGGGGCCTAGCGGCTTGTGCAATCAAGCTTTAGCTTAATATCTCTCTCGAAGTATTACAAACGCGAAACATTTACTCGTTACGGATTCCGCGAGACCACAACGTCCAATTATTGTAGGCTCTGCGGTCGGAACATAATAAATCTTCAATTTATAACGCAATAAACACCAATTATAGCTGTCTTGTTTGTTCCCTTCACTGTTTTCTAAGTTTTGGCGGAGTTTTAGTTTAAAAATTAACATTTTTCGACTTTATTTTCGAGACAGTAAGCTTGACATTCGTTTGACAAAAGTTTAATAGCAACTAAGATGAAGCTTATCGAAGTAATGCTAGTGACTGTGACAAACCAGTTAGGTATTTACTTGTAATATAATACATAATGACTAGCTTACTTAAATATTTTTAGCGTTTTCCATTGTATTGTACTTTTGCCTTTTTTTAACCGATTTCAAACAAGGAAAATGTTCTCAATTCGACTGTCTGTTATTTTCTTTTATTGTTTATATGTTTCGCGATTATTCTGCCAATTATGAATCGATTTTCGATTTTAATGATTCTTTTTTGTTTAGATCGTACTTTTGAGATGGTCCCATGTAAATTTTATTGAAATCGGTCAAGCAGTTTTTAAAATATCAACAAAAGTCTGAAAATTTGTTTAAGTGGATGACGGGAAGTCGTTTTTTAAGCTTCGCTTTTTATAACATATCATCACGCCTGTCTCCTAAGAGGCTGGCAGCACCCACACTTCGTCGGACAATTATTATTATTATTATTAAGCCTTTATTGCGACACCCATCGTCGGACAATATTCAGTTCCAAATGTGACAGAGGGCGAGCCTGTCGCCATACACCGGGCTCCAGTCATGTATCAGTCAGGGGCCACCCCTGACTGAATATCGTCCGGCGAAATGTGGGCGTTGTATTACACCTCTGCCAGCCCCCTCGCGGGAAAGGCGTGAAGATAATGTTTATGTTTAAATATAAGCTACATCGGACGGAAGAAGGCTTGTGAAGATTATATTCGAGGTCTCCGTTTAAGGCGAACTGCTACTACTATTCTTACAATTTTTAACCGTTATTTATTAATAAGTTACCAATTTTTTTTTTTGCGGGAACATAAACCTCACGCAGTAAACATATACCTGCACCCTTACCATAAGTAGGTACCTATTGAAGGATTATTATGAAAAGAGGATAATAAAACGTTAACAATTATTTGGAAGACAAAAATGTCTAGAGCCTTCCACTTCCGCCAAGGAGCCACTAGTACATAGATATCTATTGAAATTACCTAGTTGTAAGCCAAAATTTGTGAGACAGTAATTTATGTAAAGAAAAAATAATACCCCTCAGTTTCTTGCCTGTTCTTCTGAGCAGTGGCTCTTTCCGAACAAGGCGGTCGAGTCTATCATAAAACTTTAACGTCCATAAGTTTAGTGTTCATCTTTCATACCCAATTGAATTGAATTTAACATAGTTTCAATATTTTTTTTTGTTTAGCTCCATACATTTAACTGAAGCGCACCTGGTGGAAACGCTTATGTCAAATGTATGGACCCAAATGGAAACATAAAAGTTTTCGTTAACCTATCACAACTTGCTGTAAGCCCCCTGCTCTTTTCTGCACAGCAATCTTGTAAAGTATCTTTGCCATCGTAATCTTTGCAGGCGTTGTTGAAATTAGCTGCGCCTGACATGAGCTCTGATGAGGAGGCGGACGGCGTGGAGGACGAGCTCATGCCAGAATTCGACATCATACATTCTCTGACTGGCTGTATGAACATCACTTACGTTGGTTTTGGTGAGTGGGGACATGGTATTAGCGATCGAACGAGCGTTAGCAAGCGAAGCGTCAATGCTGTAGCTTCGGCAAAAATGCTTTCGTATGTTCAAATTCTGTCTGGACCTCTGTCCAGATTTTTGTCTTTTTTTATGTAGAATAGGTCGGCGTTTGACCACCAACTCGTCTGATGTTAAGCGACGTTATGGTCTAAGATGGAGCACGACGACCTCGGTACTTATTCACTCTAGCCTTGAAGTTTTGTAGAGTGAAAAAGTATGGATGGTAACTAGCCACGGCCGAAGCCTCCCACCAGAGTTTGCTACCCGGTTAGCACTACCCGGGGACCACGTGTAGGGAATCAAAATAGAGTACACTCTGTAGCTCTTCCTTTACGAGTCGCATTTCTTAACCTTTTCTTGAATTTTTTTGAGAAATGCGACCTGCCGAGGTGGTCTGACGTTGACCGCGAAGTCTACAACTCACAGATCCACTAGTAGGTAATCATACTCCGCCAGGTACAGTGTTCCGAGAGAAAAAAGGTCGCGTGGTTGACACGCACTTTCAAGCTGTCGCTGTTCAAGAGAGACGGCGACGTTCACGGGTGACGTAGTTGAGTGTCAACTCTCGATACGCTAGACCTTGTTTTTTTCTTCTAACGCACTTTTTCTTTTAACTCACGACGCAAAACTAAAGGGTTATAAATTTAAAGTGTGTTTGCACTTATTTGTGGCATCATAACTCCCAAACGGATAAACTGAATTTGATTTGGTTTTTATCAAGATGGGTGATTTCGTCGAGTTTTTAGCAATAATTTATTTATCATTGCTAATCTTACATATTCTTCACTTAAACTAGTAAGTTACATTATGCATATACCCTATATACCCTGTGCATAGGACGTTGCAAGTGTAGCGTGCTAGTGTGTAGCTAGACACAGTCAAGTTACATTTTGTTACAGTTAAGTTAATTGTTGAGGAATTTAATTTTTTTTGCAAGTTATACTTTTATATAGCTTTATACATTTGAGCGTGTTGTTCTACCAGTCAAAGTAAACAAGTTAACTTAAGTTTGCAAAATTAAAAAAATACCCAATTTCTATACAAAATGATCAAACTTATATGGATTTATAGAAGCATCGGAATATTATTATATTATTCGTTTGCAGATGAAGAAAAGCTGTGGAAGCTGCTGACGGCTGAGATACCAGTGTTCAGCTGGGATGAAGACGACGCCACGGCTACCAGCACCCTCAAGTCTAAGCCGAAGAAGCTTACCACTAAAGAAGCTAGAGGAGACAGTTCCAGGGTAAGTGGAGGTACTGTAGATCTCTAAGTGCACTACTAACAGGGCTCACTGAGGGAAAATTCAAATCACATGTAAAAACTACATTAATGAAAAGAGGGTATTATTGTTAATTAGGTTAACAATTATTTAGAAGACAAAGATGTATGGAGCCGTCCACTTCCGTCAAGTAGCACTAGTATTTATAGATATTACCTAGTTGTAAGCCAAAATTTGTGAGACTGTAATTTATTTATTATTTGACAAATAATGCCCCTCAGTTTCTTGCCTGTTCTTCTGAGTAGAGGCTTTTTGTCCGAACAGGGCGGTCGAGTCTATTTAAATAACTTTGACGTTCATAAGTGTATCTTTGATACCTAAATTGAATAAAAACATTTGACTTTGACTTTGACTGAAAAACGTAAACAAACCCGCTTTGAAATGTACGATTTTATGATAAAAGTGCAGTAGAAGTTTTTTTGTTACGATGAATTCTGAAAACGGAACAGATATTTAACGCTTTTTTTTCAAAACTTCTGTGTTTTTCAATTCTATTTCCCAAACTAGCGGCGCCCTGCGGTTTCACCCGCGGTTAAAAAGTATTCTATATGCTATTCTAGACTATAATCTATCTCTGTGCCACATTTCATCCAGATCTCTTCAGCCGTTTTGGCGTGAAAGAGTAACAAACATCCATCCTTCCATCCATTCATTCTTACAAACTTTCGCGTTTATTATATTAGTAGAATTTTGATTTAAACAGCGCTGTGCTTGCGTTAAAAACCGTTGTGTCATATTCACCCGCCACCTGCCACCTTGATCATTTGTTAGAACTTCTTGTCATTTTCGTATGTATTAGTGTAGGCTATTCTTAATATATACTACATACCTACGTACGCGGACACTTTAATAAAATATTCAAAGTAGAACGGGTGGATAGGATATAGCTTCCATTGAAATATGTTCAAACCTCTTTAGAATGTTTAATTTGCACAGGCGCGCAGGGCTGAGAACTTCTCTGTTTCAGAATACCCTGGCCACGATCCTGATTCAAGACACCAAGGACGCTCCGCCGTACGTGCTGCCGGGCATCACGCCGGGACACGAGATGATCCTCCTCGTCAACATGGCCAGGGACTTGCCTTTGAAGAAACCTTTGCCTGAACCAGGTATATTGCTGTCATTGCTGATAAAGTGTATAATAAAGAAAACTAACCAAGTGTGAGTCGGACTCGTGCACTGAGGTTTCCGGTTTTTTCCTTTTGAGGTAAGTACGGAACTCTAAAATAGGATTTCCTTCTATCCTTTAAAAAGGCTACATTGTGTCATTTCAACAATCTGTGATTCATCGGCACTTTCAAACCAGCCAGTCTTACCCCTATATTCTCAAACATTGCCTACTTGAAGTGACGCTGTGCTAAGCGCGACCTTTCTCAGTACATTTACATGAGAGCTGCCATACATTTTCTGTACCCTGTGCGTTCGAACGCACTGTGAGACCTCATAATATTGTTTGTAAGTACGGTGGTTAGTGCAGTGAATATTGAGCCGTCCAGTAGGTAAATTTAAAGTAACTGGGTACGCTTACCTCGTCCCCCGACTGTCCTGATGTGTTTCATATTGAAGGAAATTCGTTTACGCCAGAGTTGGGAGAAATTGTATAAAAATTAGGATGAGCTTAAAAACTATACAATTTTATTATAAATCATCGCATTTTCAGAGGTGGCCCTATGGAAGTACTACCGATGGGTAGACTGGGCGAGACGACATGGTCTGTATGCAGCGTACGACTGCCCCCGTACGAGGTACCTCAAAGTCAACAGTCTCATGAAACTGTCTTACGCACCACACTTGCTGGACGTCATGAGCACAGAATCGGTAAGGCTCAGTACGTCTGCTAAAATTCATCAAATCAAAATCAATGTAAATGGACATTCGTTTGCATGTATAGAACCAAACTATTTCCGCGAACGCTCGCGAAAGTGCCGTTCCTATTGGTCAAAAAGCTTTTAATATCCAATAGGAACACTTCTGCGGGCGTTCGCGGTAATAGCCTGAATCCGGGTTTAAAAATTGCATGAGCAGCACTAACTAGCTCGCGCGCTAGTGACGGGCTTTTGCAAGCGCGGCAGAGGCACGGCGCAAATCAACGCGATGGACGGATTTTTGCGCGAGCGTTTGCGGACGCTCTAAAAAGCAATTTATTCTGATTAATTTTAAAAATTGTTTGGAATGAGCTTCTACAGGTGGTGAGGAAGTAAAACTTATGGTTTTTCAAAAGGCCTGAACTGTCATGAGTTTTAAAAAAATAGGCGACTTGGAAATGTATCCGCAATGCCTTTGTTACTAAAGGAATTTCTACATGCTGTAATCGTTTAGCATCAGGCGTTTAGGCTACTTGTTTGTCACCTACGAGTATATCATGAAAAACTATCTTCAAGCTGTTTACTTTCATGAGCGTTAGTGCATATCATGACACGCTCATGGTAGAGTTCCGTAGCTACGCTAAAACTCATTATATCATTGTCACGAAATTATGAATGTATTGACTTGGGATCATTATTTAAAAACTAATTTTCTGATTGCAGATTACCTTCGGCTTTAGGGAAGAGCATGACAGGACTACGCCAGGGGTAAGGGGACTACTCAATCCTATTATCCTAGTATTTTTTTTTCAGCCTAGTTGGGAGAAGGCCAGAGTGAGCGGGTTCGAACCTAGCACGCACCAATTGATTAATATGTGCGTATTGTATGTCATCTGCTACATGACTGGAGCCCGGTGTATGGCGACAGGCTCGCCCCTGTCACATTTGGGACTGAATATCGTACGGCGAAGTGTGGGTGTTGCATAACACCTCTGCCAGCCCCTTCGGGGGGAAAGGCGTGACGATATGTTATGTTTTTTTTTTGAATTATTTAATAGGCTTGCGTTTGGTCACCACCACGCCTGTTGATAAGCAGTGATGTAGCCTACGATAGGACAGGCTTGCCTAGAAGAAACCGATTCACTCGAGTCAGGGAACACACAATTTCAACTTCCTTCTTTAGTATTAAAAATGCGAAAGTGTTCGTTTGTTTGTTTGTTATACGCTTTTACGCTCTAACTTAACTTTTCTTGATACTTAACAGATCATCATGAAATTTTGCTCTCATGGGTGTAAAAAAGGTACTAAGGTCCTAAGGACTAAGGTACTTTACATCCCGAAAAACTTTACGGTTCATAGTAGGAACATAACGGCGTATGAAAACGCGGGTCGTACTTAAATAGCTAGTTTTCTATAATTATAAGAATTTGAAAAAGTTTGTGTCAATTTTTTTTTTGTTGCTTCTGCACGTTCAAACTTTTCCATACGTTTGAACGTGCAGAAGCAACAAAAAAATATTTATTACTAGCTGCACCCCGCGGTTTCACCCGCAGTTAAAAAGTATCCTATGTGCTATTCTAGACTATAATCTATCTCTGTGATAAATTTCATCCCGATCTGTTCAGCCGTTCTGGTATGAAAGAGTAACAAACATCCATCCATCCATCCATCCATTCTTACAAACTTTCGCGTTTATAATATTAGTAGGATGGATAGGATTATGATGAAATTTTGTGTATAAGTCGCTTTTATCATGGATCAGTACATATGTTACTTTTTAAGCGCGGGGCGTAGCAAGTAAAATAATATTCTATAAACGACCCATTAGATTAGCCTTCTAATCAACTCCACACTGCCCCGTTGTCATAAATAATAGGACCAATGGAAATTTTAACCATAAAACAGCTAATATCTAAATTGTCATCATAATTATTGTAACCTTTAATTAAAACTCAAAAATGTATGTAGTACTTAAACTATGTTTTGTAAGCTTGAGTCCATCACTGGATTGATGCACACATGATCTGAAAGTTTGAGTTACAGTCTATTTTTATTAGTTATCTATTTTTCCAGCGATCAAGTTGGATCGCCATAACTTAGTACTTTTATATTGTGATTGGTTTTATGTGCTAAATAAAATAAAATTAAAAATAAATCTAATCATAATGATGATAATTAAAATTAAAAATATGATAACAATTCTGAATATAATTAAAAATACAATAATAATTCTGAATGTAAATAAAACTACACTATATTATAAACTAGCTGCACCCCGCGGTTTCACCCGCGGTTAAAAAGTATCCTATATGCTATTCTAGACTATAACCTATATCTGAGCCAAATTTCATCCTGATCCGTTCAGCCGTTCTGGCGTGAAAGAGTAACAAACATCCATCCATACATACAAACTTTCGCGTTTATAATATTAGTACCTGGATGACCGAGCTTTGCTCGGTATTTTTTTTTTTTTAATTTTGTTTTTTGGAAAATAAACAATTGATTTTAGTCTAACCTCAAAGCAAACACTCATTGACTTTGTGTTACTTAACAACGCCATCTGCTGTTGTGTCGTTAAAGCAATTAGTTGCTCACAAAAAATAGTATTATTATTCGCCAATAGATGTCAGGAAGAGTCATATTTTTCAGTTGAGACTACTCAAACGCCTCCTTTTTGTTATTTTTCTTCCAAGTTTATGTTTAAGTTGATTATCGATAAAACACGAATAAAATGACATTTTCTAAAAATGATTCCTAGCTAGATCGATTTATCGCCCCCGAAACCTCCCATATGCTAAATTGTATGAAAATCGTTGGAGCCGATTCCGAGATTCCAATTATATTTATATCTACATACAAGAATTGCTCATTTAAAGATATAAGATATAGTAGGATAGTAGGATAGTAGGATGTATGTTTGGATGATGGATGTTTGTTACTCAATCACGCTATGAAAGATGAATGGATCTAGATCCTATAGAAGAAGACTTAAAACTCTGGCTTATCGACCAAACGTTTTATGACTTCAATGAGTTCATGATTCATAATGGCAAACTAAGAATAAAATAATTGTTGCAATTATTTGTTTGAGTGCCTAATCAAATCTTAATGACATTATTTATAAGGTTTTGACAATGTGATTTTATAATTTGTATTCGATATGTATTCAATGGATAGCATAATTATTATTATTTTGATTGTATACACTAGTATTGTATAGGAACATATGCAGCAGAGTTTTTTCATACCATTTGACTTTTAAATTAATATTTACCAATAAATAATTTTGACGTTGACTTTGATGACAATTGGCATAGAGATAGATTATAGTGTCGAAACCCTATCATCACCGTAGGGGTTAGGTGTCGGTACCTATGGTGTGGGTTCCGGTAAATGTCTATACTTAACTCCGTTCACTTTAGCGGGTTGAATTAATACAATGGAAATACGATTATAGAGTATATTATTTAATCCTCCAAGTAATGTTACATTCGGTGCGGCGTGTGGAGGATGACTGCGGGCGCAAGGAAACGAGCGGGCGCGGGTGGCCGCTGACTTTCGACTCCAGCTCCGCGCCTCTATTCCGAACTGCAACTCAGTGCATTCTTTGCTCCAACTTATAGTCTAGAATAGCACATAGGCTAACTTCTTAACCGCAGGTGATACCGCGGTGCGCAGCTAGTATAGTGTATTAATAATTATGGTAATACTTTGTTTGTACAGCCCAAAAAGGCGGCAAAAGCAGAAGTTAACCCCCAAACGGCAACAAAATTTACAAATACTTCAGCGAACCAGATTAGAAGTTCAACGAAAGAAGAACTACGCGAGTGGTTGCTGTTCAGTTCGGTAACTTTATCAGAGTATTTACCCGGCTGCACAAGGAGGGTTATGTTTTTCGAGTTGTACAAATGTATGTGGGGACGTATGTGTGCTTAATCATAATGTTTTGGATGGAATAATACATCCAAAGGTTGTCTGGAAGAGATCGCTCTTAAGCGATAAGACCGCCCATTGCGCCTATATTTTTGAATGTTTAGTTTAGATTTATTTTGGATTTGGTGTCAATAAACAGTTTTGTATTGTATTGTATGTATGAGGTTTCTTTGGCGCGCCCTACAGCCTGAACAACCTCATGGATTTCGACGTGAGAGGTGTCATTTGAATCGTATTGATAGTGGAAGTGAAATAGAGTACAACATTTTGCAGCCGGGTTTTTTTTTTCAATTAATAATGTAACTTGTATAAATAGAATAATTAGCTCATCTTAACGCAACTTTGTTCTTTCTTCATAGCTAGTTGCACTCAGTGCTATGTAACTTTCTATTGGTGGAAGATTTTTTTAATCAGGGGCCCACCATGACATCCTATTGTCATGACTGTTACGTTTTGTTTTTAACGCTGCGTGACTTTGGACCTTATTGCGCGGTGATGCGATTCACGGTCGCGCAGCGTCGATAACAAAACGTAACCGTCTAGATAAATCTAGATCCATTTATAAACCAGTAATTGTGTGTAGGGTGTAATCTCCGTTATTACCCCCTACATACAAACTTAGACATTTCCTCACTATCTTAATATATATAAATTACGTGTCACGTTGTTTGTCCGCTATAGACTCCTAAACTACTTAACCGATTTCAATCAAATTTGCACACCGTGTGCAGTTCGATCTAACTTAACAGATAGGATAGCTCATATATATTTATATTAGGTCCTTACGTATGAAATTAGCGTTTTGTCGTACTGATCAATTTGATCTGAAATATCTCCTCTTTGGTTAAGAATTCGAAATTCAAATTAATAAATTCATTTAGCTGGTTTTTTTTTCTTTGGAATACAGTCATTCATTTGTTATTTTCCTCATTATTTTTTCTTTGGCGTCGCTTATTACCGCGCAATGGAAAACATGAAATATCGGTATATTTACGAGTACGAGTTCTACCGTGGCACCAGTGCTGCAGAAACAGCTCGAAGAATTAATGATGTGTACGGCGCTGGTGTCGCTAAAGACAGCATGGTACGTTTTTGGTTTCAACGTTTTCGTTCTGGAAATTTCGACCTTAAGAACCAACCCCGTGGACGGCCGGAGATCAAAGTGAAAAACGAAGAATTAAAGGCTATTGTGGAAGCGGATCCATCACAAACCACTGCAGAGATAGCAGCAGGCTTCGGGGTAAGTGACAAAACTGTATTAATCCACTTGAAGCAAATCGGGAAAGTAAAAAAACTCGAACGATGGGTACCTCATGAATTGAGTGAATCGAACTTGCAAACACGGGTCGCCTGCTGTGTTACTTTGCTCAACCGACACAATAATGAAGGGATTTTAAATCGAATCATTACTTGTGATGAAAAGTGGATATTGTACGATAATCGAAAGCGCTCATCGCAATGGCTGAACCCTGGAGACCCAGCCAAATCCTGCCCTAAACGAAAATTGACTCAGAAAAAGTTACTTGTAAGTGTTTGGTGGACTAGCGCCGGTGTCGTTCACTACAGCTTTCTTAAGTCTGGCCAAACGATTGCGGCAGATATCTATTGTCAGCAACTGCAAACCATGAAGGAAGAACTAGCTGTTAAACAACCGAGATTGGTCAATCGCTCTAGGCCACTGCTGCTTCACGACAACGCAAGACCACACACTGCACAACAAACAACCACTAAATTAGCTGAGCTACAATTGGAATGTCTGCGACATCCACCGTACTCCCCGGACCTTGCTCCAACAGATTACCATTTCTTCCGGAATTTTCTGTATTTTCGGTATGAAATTGGCGTTTTGTACGGGAGGAATAAAAAGTCGTTTTTTTTTTGTAAAATATATTTAATTAATCAAAGTATGCACCGTTGTTATCTATGCACTTTTGCCATCTTATGGGTAGTTCATTGATCCCTTTACTATAAAAACCATGGATGCGAGAATCAATAAACTCTTTGAAGGCGGTTTGGACTGCTGCATCGGAGTGGAATTTTTTTCCTTGTAAGAAGTTGTCCAAATTCCGGAAGAAATGGTATAATCTGTTGGAGCAAGGTCCGGGGAGTAAGGTGGATGTCGCAGACATTCCAATTGTAGCTCAGCTAACTTAGTGGTTGTTTGTTGTGCAGTGTGTGGTCTTGCGTTGTCGTGAAGCAGCAGTGGCCTAGAGCGATTGACCAATCTCGGTTGTTTAACAGCTAGTTCTTCCTTCATGGTTTGCAGTTGCTGACAATAGATATCTGCCGTAATCGTTTGGCCAGATTTAAGAAAGCTGTAGTGAACGACACCGGCGCTAGTCCACCAAATACTTACAAGTAACTTTTTCTGAGTCAATTTTCGTTTAGGGCAGGATTTGGCTGGGTCTCCAGGGTTCAGCCATTGCGATGAGCGCTTTCGATTATCGTACAATATCCACTTTTCATCACAAGTAATGATTCGATTTAAAATCCCTTCATTATTGTGTCGGTTGAGCAAAGTAACACAACAGGCGACCCGTGTTTGCAAGTTCGATTCACTCAATTCATGAGGTACCCATCGTTCGAGTTTTTTTACTTTCCCGATTTGCTTCAAGTGGATTAATACAGTTTTGTCACTTACCCCGAAGCCTGCTGCTAACTCTGAAGTGCTTTGTGATGGATCCGCTTCCACAATAGCCTTTAATTCTTCGTTTTTCACTTTGATCTCCGGCCGTCCACGGGGTTGGTTCTTAAGGTCGAAATTTCCAGAACGAAAACGTTGAAACCAAAAACGTACCATGCTGTCTTTAGCGACACCAGCGCCGTACACATCATTAATTCTTCGAGCTGTTTCTGCAGCACTGGTGCCACGGTAGAACTCGTACTCGTAAATATACCGATATTTCATGTTTTCCATTGCGCGGTAATAAGCGACGCCAAAGAAAAAATAATGAGGAAAATAACAAATGAATGACTGTATTCCAAAGAAAAAAAAACCAGCTAAATGAATTTATTAATTTGAATTTCGAATTCTTAACCAAAGAGGAGATATTTCAGATCAAATTGATCAGTACGACAAAACGCTAATTTCATACGTAAGGACCTATATATAAATAATAAACGCGAACGAAGTCGCGGGGTGACAGCTAGTAATATTATAGATTAGTATGGGAGTGTAGATAACAATAAGTCTACATTAGACTGAAAGGTGTCACGGTTCTTTCTGTTCTAGATTTACGCATTGACCTTAAAATTGAACATCGTCTATTTCCCGTCCATGTTCGACTACACGACAGCCACCAACTGTCCACCAATCAGATTTGTCAAAGCTGTCCCAGCTAGAAATTTGGACATAGTTGCCCCAAAATCTGCCCCAATGTACCTACAAATCGATGGACCCGAAGTAAACACTCTAAGGATAGCCTTGACCACGCTGCATCCGAGGGTCATGCAGAACAGTGGGATACCAATCGACGAGTACATAGAGCCAGCTTACGTGATTCTGGAGGAGTTTGATTGGTTTGTGGACACTGACCTTCCTATGGCGAAGGCATTTGTACAGACTAGAGGATACGATTCAATAGAAGTGAAGTTCCCGCCAGGAAGACATTATTGTCGGTATGGGCACTTCTCACCTGTTTTATTTTTACACTTCCTTAACTCTTTATTTGCTATAACAATAAGTGTGCTTCCAGACTTTGGATCCACTCTCGATTAAACTGGTATGTAATGCTGCTGAGTCAATCTACATTACTGCTTGGACAGAGTGACATTATCCAGGCAGCGGCGGTTGTTGAGTGTCCCTGGGTGGCTAAATTCCTCAATAACCTGTCAAATGCATTTTTAACGTGGATCAGATACGCTAGATCTAATGCTACTATTATGACAATTGACAGAGAATTTTACAGGTAAGCTCGTAATATCATTTTGAAATCAGAAATCAGAATTTATTGATTACTGTACTAGTTACATGTGATGTTTTGTTACAAAAGGTAAACATAACATAACACAACAGCTTATAATTATCGTAAATTTCTAACAGTTCTTACAAGCCTGACCTCACATGGGATAGCGAAGTCGTCGGATACAACCAAGCTCTACGCCATTGGATGTTCCGTCAAGCTCTGCAGTCAATTTTTCGTAAACGACTTCAACCAGTGGAGTATGTCGCGGTCTGTAAAATTCTGGGTCACTTTTTCTGTGACCCTGACTTTGGACTGCCTCCAAAGCCTCTTCCGCCAAAGTCTTTGAGAGATATAGTTGCGTTGGATCCATGCGATTGTCTCATACCGGAAAATGAAGAGGAAGAAACTGAAGAACTTAGGGAAGAAGAGGTGACTGGTTTTCACTAAATGGAAATATCTCACGTCAGCAGAAATAAGAACAATTTTGATAAACTTTTTTTAGTGCTCATTATTCTCCAATTATCAGATCATTCTTAATTTTTAGGTCGAAATAGAAAGAAAGCCCGTGGTAAATCCAGAATTAATGACAAAGCTTCTTGCGCTACCCATTCTGCCGGCTGTCTCCCAAATTTGTGAGTTTGCTACTGAAGAGCTTCCCTGCGGTATCCTGAAAGAAGAAAGAGAGAAAATGATAAAGAAGCACGAAGCAGCCACCCTCCTACAAGCACACTGGAGAGGGTTCTATTCTAGAAAGTGCTTGAAAATGAAAGTGACGTTTACAGCTGACATCTTAAAGCTTGTAAGAACTTAGATAGATTTTGTGCAAGTGGTCATGAGTCTTACTACTAACAAAAATGAATATACAACAAAGTATGTAACAATAACACTATACTTATTGACGTTACAGAAAGAGAAACAGTACTAAAGTTAACAGTAGAAGAGTACAGAAACGATAACTTAGATAGGCACTTGTAATGGTAATATGTAGGTATTTTATATACACCATTCTATTCTGATCCTAATCCTAACTAATATTATAAATGTGAAAGTGAGTTTGTTTGTAACGCTTTCACGTCTCAACTACTCAACCGATCGTCTTGAAATTTTGCATATATGTTGTCTGGGGTACAAAAAAGGATATAGATACTTTTTATCCCGAAAAAATCAACAGTTCCTGTGGGCCCTCGGGTGAAACCGCGAGGCAAATATATAATTGAAACTCAAATCAAATTCAAAATTAAGGCTCAAACATTTAACAAAACGCTTACTTATAATACCCTCACACACCACAATGCCAGCTTTAACGAACTCGAAACGTGCCGCAAACTTCCCCACAACACGAACCGAAGACTTTACAACTGAGTTAAATGTACGATATCCTAATGAGGCGATTCCGTAATGAGTGCAAAGTACTTTCTGAACTCCCAACTCCGAAACTCGAAAAGGATCACGAAATTCACGTAACTCTTTGTCGGGTAACTTTTCACATCAGAAGTTTGTTGATTCTGAGCGGACGGAAGTTTTAATCAAAATTAGCAATTAGTTTACTGCCGCAACTGAATTTTCTACGTGCATTGTTGTTAGCTTTCTGGTGCTTAAATTATTAGAGCTGACTATGGACATTTTGTTGGTCTAGCCAGAAGGCTAAAAAAAATGTCTACGTCTATGTTATACAGGGTTATCGGTATAAGGTGTACTAAGCCAAAATGGGGTCATTGTACTTATCATTAAAAACAACTTTTACTATAGGGCCAACTCAAAATTTCGTAAAATATAAACAGCTGTTTCATACAAAAAGTTCATTGACCGTCGACAAAATGTATGGAACAGCTGTTATTTTTTTTCTCGATATCAAGGTTTGATCCTTTAGTAAAAATTGTTGAAAATGATGCTTACGATGACCCCCCTTTGGCTTAGTACACCCTTTCCTGATAACCTTGTATATGTTATATATTTTATAATATATTATGTTGTATATGTCTCAACTATGGAGAGATGGCAGCCTAGTTGCGAGAAGGTTCGCCACTCAAGCCAGAGAGAGCGGGTTCGAACCCAGCGGACGGCACGCACCAATTTGTTCATTGTGTGATAATATGTGCGTATTGCATGTCATCTGCTACTTGACTAGAGCCCGGTGTATGGCGACAGGCTCGCCGACTGTCACATTTGGGACTGAAAAACGTCCGGCGAAGTGTGGGTGTTGTATTACACCTCTGTCAGCCCCTTCGGGGGAAAAGCGTGACGATATGTTAAGTTACGTTATGTCTCAACTAAATGTCTACTGGTCTGGTCTACCGACCAGATCCGTATATAACATAGACGTAGACAATTTTTATTTGCAACTAAAAACAGTAAGTAAGTACAAAAAGCTACACAATACAAAACAACCGACTGCAAACACTACTAGCTACCACAACACAGGGTATCCTACCGTGGTAGCTAGGGACTATCAAGCACTGTACAAATTTTTTCGTGTCAAATAAATTTTAAATTTTTATTATTATCAAGATATTTATTTGTCTTCTTAATTTCTAAGTTTTTTACAATAAATGAATATAAAAAACAAATACTATAAAAAACTTAAAAACTAGGGTGCCGCCAGCAGCGGGGCGAGGCCCAAGCTACCGGTGGTTAGGGCTGCAGAGTGAGGAACCTCCTGACAATACGGCACGTGTCTAGGATCACTGCCTTTTGTATCTGGCCCTTGATCCAACCGTCTAACGAGAGCCTCTTGAGATGTTGGTCGAGGCTCTTCGCTATGAGACCGTTCACCGTGACGACTATCGGGACAATGATCGTCGAGTCAACATCCCACATGGCGGTTACCTCGTGAGCCAAGTCAAGGTACTTGCTGAGTTTGTCCTTCTCGGCCTTCACGAGGTTCTCGTCATGTGGGATGGTGATATCGACGAGCACTGCCCGGCGCTGGGACCGGTCGACCAGCACGATATCAGGCTTATTGGCAACAATAGTCCTGTCCGTGATGATAGAGCGGTCCCAGTAGAGCAAAGCACGGCCATTCTCGAGAACTGACGCTGGTGCGTACTTATAGTACGGCACCTCGGACTCGACAAGACCGTATTGAAGGGCAAGTTGCTGGTGGATGATCCTGGCTACTTGGTTGTGCCTGTGCAAGTACTCGCCGTTAGCAAGATGCGAACAACCGGAAATGATATGCCTGAGTGACTCTCCGGGACGGTGGCATGCCCGACAAATGTCGACCGTACCGTCCTTCAGGATATATTTCCGATAGTTGTTCGTCTTGATAACTTCATCAGCAATCGCACAGGTAAAACCCTCGGTTTCCCCAAATAGGTCACCGAAGCGTAGCCAGTTCACCGACGCTAGGAGGTCTACATCGGGCCCTGTTAAGGCCCGATAGAACCTCCCATGCAGCTCCTTGCCCTTCCATACGTTCTTGCGGTCCTCGGTGCTCAGCACCGATGGTTGGCGCCAGTTCTCATTTGCCAAGGAGAGCGGCGTCAGGCCCTTGTCAACTGCTACAACATCGCAATGCATCCCATAGTCGTTGTTGCGGAAAAAACTCCGGAGCCTGTACACTTCGCGGTTGTGGAGGTTCTTGGCATTTAACATGCCACGACCTCCCCACTTCCGCGGAATGTACAGTCTCATAACAGACGACCGTGGGTGTAGCATGCGGTGTGTTGTGAGCAGTTGACGGACCCTTCTATCCAGGGCGTCCAGCTCAGTCTGAGTCCACCTAAGTATGCCAAAGGAGTATATCAGTAGTGGCATCACCCAACCGTTAAAGGCACGCATCTTATTGCCGCCCGACAAAAGACTATTAAGTACTTTTGTCAAGCGACAAAAGAAGCGCTCCTTTATCGATTTCTTAATGTCCACTACTGATATACCCAACGACTCCGACATACCGAGGTATTTGTAGGTCTCGACTTCGGAGAGGGATCTGAGATTCATTGTCTCAGAAAGTTGCAAATTCGGTGAATTTACAACTTTCCCCCGCTGTACATGCATGACCGCACACTTGTCTACACCGAACTCCATCTTAATGGCGCTACTAAAAACCTCTGTAGTTTTTAGTAGCTCCATTAAGTCTTGGCGTTTCGGTGCAAACAGCTTGAGGTCATCCATGTACAGCAGGTGAGAAATGACCTCACCCCCCCTACGAAGTCGATGGCCTAGTCCTAAATCCTTCAGCAAGGTGCTGAGAGGATTTAGGGCTAGGCAAAACCACAATGGACTCAGACTATCGCCCTGGAAGATGCCTCGCTCAATCCTTATCAAGTCCTGTGGATCAGCGGAGACCTCTCCACCACCTGGTTGACGAAGGACTGTGGTCCATTGCCTCATGCATGCGCTTAAGAATGATTTTAGAGTTATATCGATTTTATATAACTCTAAAACCCTCTCCAGCCATGAATGAGGCACCGAATCATAGGCCTTCTTATAGTCAATCCAGGCGACAGATAGGGCTCCCCTGTTCCGCCGGACTTGCTGGCTAATGGCCATGTCGATGAGGAGGAGCTCCTTAGTACCACGGGACCCAACCCTACATCCATTCTGAGCGGGGGCCAAAACATTGTTTGCAACAATGTGCGTATTAATTTTGTTTCTCAGAATGGATGTAAGGAGCTTGTAGATAGTAGGCAAGCACGTGATGGGTCTATAGTTCTTTGGATCCGTGGTACTACCGGACTTATGGAGCAGGAAGGTGACACCGGTGGTCATAAAACTGGGCAGGGAACAAAGCTCGAGAGCTTCCTGGAATTGTGTTGCCAAACGGTCATGCGAGCTTCGAATCCATTTTATCCAGAAGTTGTGCAATCCGTCCGGTCCAGGACTTTTCCAGTTCTGAGCCGTGCGGATTGCACAACTAACGTCTACGGAGTCTATTAAGATAGACTCCATGGATTCGATAGACTCGCACTCCCGTTCGACAACACGCATCCACTCACCCTCAGTGTGCTCGACGGGCACCGACCAGATACCACGCCAGAAATCAATCATGGCGCTAGCATTCGGTCGGTGTCCGTCGATAACACACTGCTCGGTTCCCTCCCAGCCTCGGTATACCTTCCTTTGGTCACTTTGGAAGAGGCGATTTTGCCAGTATCTGTCCACACGCTCCCTGTAGCGACGAATACGGTTTGCCCATGCATAGACTTTCTGCTTCAGATAGTCAATGCGTTCCGTAACGTTGGTCAAGTAATACTGGGGCCTTATATCGGTCCCAGCGAACGCCTGCGTTACGAAACGCATGACTCGGGGGCGAGTATTCCCCCGGCTGAAGCAGAGTAGCTTTGCAATGAGAGTCCTGAATGTGCTGATACGCCGCTCGATCCGCACTTGCCATGCAGGCACACCCCCGGCAGGTCGCGGTGCACGGTTAGTGTCCGGAAACTTAACACGTGCAACGCGACATGCCGCGATGGCACCGCAGTACAGGATCGAGTGTGTATCAGTCAAATTTTCGCTAGCCCGCAAGTACGGGGCTAGCAAAACATTCAGGGCTCCCATTAAAGCCATGTTACGTCTATGCGTAGGCAAACGTGGTAATCGCGGCCTAGAGTCGGGTGCGTACCTATACTGGGAGATCGCGTCTTCCAAAGTCCTCCTCAAATGCTCACTTACCTGACTAGAAACGCTCACGCTCGTACGATCCCCGTCAACATCGGTATCAGCCAGTGTCGCTAGTGTCGCCGCCGACGCCGGCACTGAAGCCCATGTCGGGGCTGACGACGCAACAAGCTGGTCCCTCGTCGAAGCAGGAGTCGGACGAGCGCGAATCGCTTCTAGGCAGAGCCGATCAAGCACGGACTGATCCAGCAGCTTACACCGGTGAATAGCCCGCACTTGATCCGACAGCCGCTGGGTGGAAACGGTGACGGTCGGTTCAAGGACCTGAAACAAAGACAGCATCCTAACACGATACGCAGTCAGGTTAATTCCCCCCTCTGTAGCCCCATAGTAGGCGCGCATGCAGTTCTCATTTATAGTTCGAGTCCATCGCATGCGGCACACTACACCACCGGTAGCGGGAGCCGTAGGCGGGGCAGATCGCCCCGCAGGCCCCAAGCGTGCCGGCAGCGGAGGACGTCCTCGTCGCGCAGGTGGTGGCGGCGGCGCTGGCGTCGGAGCGGCCTCCTCGTCGCTCGAGTCCGTCGTATCAGGAGGGGTGACGAATTCTTCTTCTGACGACGAACTCGCGGACGACGAGGAGGGCGGAGGTGGTGGGCGTGTGCTCTCAGTCTCTGCTGTTTGCTGTTTACGAGTCCTTGATCTTGTTATCATTGTTATTTTTATTGTTATCCATGTTTTGCAAATATGTCAAAATTGAAGTTTTCATTGTTGTAAGTTTCGTTTTAAAGTATTATTCTGCTTTGTAAAGCTTTGTAAAGTCTTGTCTTTCTATCACCAACTAAGATTTTTAACTTGTACACGTTTAAACATGTAAAAATTGGTAAAATAAAATAAAATACAATTAAAATATTGATTTTGAAAAAAATCGTGACTGTCTTGATTGACAGCATTGACAGCAGTCAATTATATTAAATTATTATTATTAAATTATTATTATTATATTAAATTATTATTATTATTATTAAACATTATGTAAAAGGCAATGAACGTCACTTGTCACTGTCATCCAATTGGCAGTAACAGACTTGCGTCATACGACTGAGTGGGAGAGCAAACGGCTGCCAACCCCGCAATGCTTCCACAAGGCATGTTTGAAAAATTAAATGTTTTTTCTCTTTTCTAGGTGATGGACAACGCGTTTGGTAACTTAGAAGCGCTCTCTGAGCTCATGAACGAGTTCTTCAGCATGTTTCCCGGAGCCAAGACAGCTTACTCCGTAGCATCTGCCCTGAGCGGAGCCAATGGTCTGATACAGCATCAGGGCACCACTATTGCAACTCCTAAATGCATGTGGATACCGTATTTTCAAGGTAATTTAAGCAAAATGAACTTTCATAAATCGTAACACTGCATGCGAGAAGTCCCATTAAATGCAGGCTAACGACCGACCCGTAGACTAATGAAATTGAGCCTGCAGCCCCACAGACAACAAATGCTGTAACATTTTACTGTTTAGTCTTTTATAATAATCGAGCAAGCGAGCGTGAGCGATCGAAGCGTCTCTGCTTCAGCTTTGACAAAAATGCTTTCGTAAGTCCCGATTTCTGTCCGAATTCCGTCCGGATCAATGTCTTCGTCTACAGGTCGCATTTCTTAAGGGGGCCGCGAAGTTCTGAAATTTCCATACAAACGCGCTACTCAAATTTCTTGAAAACCGTTTGTCAGATTATGATGAAATTTTGCATGTACAATGAAATTAACAATATCTATGTTCTTGGTTTTTTTTTAAAAACGTTCTCAAGCGAAAATAGAGCTATGAAAAATATCCGCATTTTGAAGGGGTCACTTTTGACTGATTTTATCAATAGGTAGACAAAGCAAATCAAAAATTCCATTACATAGGGAGGTTGTCTACATCATTAGCTGTTAAATGAATCCATAATACAAGGGAAATTCTTAGATACATAAGAATGTTTACAGAAGTGCAAAAGTCATTAAAAAAAATTGAAATTGCACTTTGTCACTCTGTAGGCAAGTTTAGAGGCTCGTCAGTATCATTATTCGCTCTCTTCACTCGTCTTCTTCTTCTAGACGAAATGGCAATAGAATACCATAAGCCAATGCGAAGATAGTCTAGGTCGCCTAGGTCAAAATTAGTTAGGTCGCCGGACTCATCACCGGCATCTGTGGACAGATGCCAGCCGCGAGGTATACAGCTCACAGACTGCAAGTTTATGCTAGTGTTTGTTTTTGTAGCTGTGTTTTACTGCCACGCGCCGGTCAAGGCACACTTCACGATTCAAAGCACCATTCCGTTCAGCACTCTGATGGTATACAACAACGACACTGGGTTACCGCTGCCCCAGGCTTACAATGCCCACATCACTTTCGATATCTCACCTAACATCGATGGGTAAGTTCAACACATTGTAATTAATATAAAAAGCTTAAAACATTATGAAGATAATATGAACAAAGTCGGGTTTCACGAAGTTTGGGCACCCCTCATGCTTTATACAACGCATGCAAAAAATTGGTCACAGACGCAGATATTAGACAGTACTTTTGCGCATTTTCCCATTACTCGTACAAAATGACAATCAGGCAGGTAAAAAGTTAAATTTATCTAGTTGATTGAATCAGGCGTTGATTTGCGGCAGTTCATCTTCAAAATTGTTACTTGAACTAATGTCAAGTTCGAGTAACAATTTTTAAATTATCTTTTGCTGAAATGAAAACTGGTTAGGGAACGTACCCATACTACGTGACTCATTTAGGGGGAGATACGATTTTTTAATGTTTTGTTTGCAAAAAACGATTTAAAGCTATGAATTACTACGTAAAACTAGAGTAGGAGGGAGGGGGTCTTAGAATAGAGTAGTATAGAGTACAGATGTTCACCGAGGGGGGAGGGAAGAGGGTTAAAAATTGTACGAAATAGTCACATAGTATGGGTACGTTCCCTTAATCCGAAAATTAGCTACTTATTCACTCATATCTAATACAAGTTACACCGTGCGGTGTTACCCGCCATTATAAATTACTCTATGTCCTTTTGTGTGTCCCTAAAAGTGTGTATCCAAAATTTAATGATGGTCGGTTAAGTAGTTTAGGCGTGAAAGCGTAACAAACAAACAAATCATGGTTTGTGATTAGAAAGATGTCCTTACTTTTAGCTACACAGTCATGGCCCACGGATCCCTAAATGAACGTAAAGCTTACCAGTTCGAGGTGCATTGGCAACTGACCATTCTCTGCTCCAACGACGGCGCCTTCCACGTCTGCGACAATGATCCTGAGAAGTGCATGGAGCAGCCAATGCCGGTGGCTCAAAAGATGCACATAGACGAGATGTTCATACCAAACAGGAGGAATATCCTGGGAGGGTTACTGATCTCTGTTACCAAGCAGGAGACTATCAGTTTTCGAGCTGCTGCTTCGTCGCCGGAAGTAAGTTAGATGCTGGTGATTAAGTAACGAAACGTAGATACCAGTGTCTTCTTAACTTAATAAGTTAAGAAAATTTTGATTATGACATAGTTAGAAGTATAGTTACTTGAATACCAGTATACATATAAATAACTAAACCTTAGTTTTTGTTAAGAAGTATATCATCGATAACAATGTATTACGTACATTAATCTCGTAGAGAAGTATTTTTACTGAGATACCCACTATGTATATAACTACTATGTATGTATGTACTATGTATAGAGCTTATAGATATCAGTATCTTTCAAACTTAGTTGCGGTAAAAATCTACTTTTAGTTCCTAGCCCGCAGGCAAAAAAAAAAAATTAACATCTAGTTCCAAACTGCAAAAAAGGTAATACAATTTTGATGAGTAAATTAAAATTTTAATGACAAACACTGCTCAACATTTTTATGATTTTAACGATTTTAAGGATTATGTTTTGCAGGGTGAGAAGAAAAGATTATCATTATGCATATTTGCAGACAGCCTCATTAGAAAATAATAACACAGATTTCTCACTAAGAAACCAATGATGCACAGCTAGAGATCGTGGCCACGCTTCGTGTCATAGCTCCAGACGGCGAAGTGGAAGAACTGGCGACCTGCAACGGCAAAGGAGAGATATACTGGCCCTACATCCGTGTGCACCCCTTCCCACCAGATATGCAGCTCAAGAAAATCTCTCACGCCAATGTGGTGGGTACAATACGCCACATTTTAGATAGCACGTTGGGAAAATTATAAATTATATTTATCTAGCTGTCACCTCGCGACTTCGTTCGCGTTTATTATTTATATATATATGTGAGCTATCCTATCTGTTAAGTTAGATCGAACTGCACACGGTGTGCAAATTTGATTGAAATCGGTTAAGTAGTTTAGGAGTCTATAGCGGACAAACAACGTGACACGGAATTTATATATTTTAAGATAATTTATTATGATTCGGGCTGCATTCGCTTTGACCAGACCGCAAAACGCAGAATGCATCATGTTTGACAATTTTCAGAATATATAGATACAGGTTTATACAAATATGTAAACAACGTTTTATACTCATAGCTCTCCACTAGGGTTTTCTGTGTCGGGGATGGCATGGAACACACAAAGACATTAACAAATATCACCCAGACCCAGAACAAATGTTTCAAACGTCTGTCCGACCGGGAATCGAACCCGCGACCTCCAACTTATAATAAAATTAAAGCAGTCAAACTCCGACTATGCTAGGAGGGTTTGCTAAATTTGAGAGAGAGAAATCTTCGTTCAAAATTGATCACGTTGTTATTTTGGTAGGAGACTCGATTTTTTATGTTTTTGTATGAAATTTAGGTTTACTTCAATTTGTTCTATTTTCAGGGTGACACGCCAACTCACAGCAATCGGTCAGTGACCAAATCACATACAGCGCAAAAAAAAGGTGCTCTAAGTGCTGGAAAGAACAAATCTGCTATCAAGGTAAGTTGCAATACAAGAAACAGTTTAGGTCGTGTTACAATTTAGGATTTAGACAATGAGACAAAGAGTGAAAATGAAATGAACTGTCCAAGGCATCGTTTCCACCTGCAAGAAAAGTTTTGCAAAAAAATTCAAGACTGCCCGACAGCATCTTGTCTTGCAAGTGTAAACTCCGTAGCAAGCGCTGTAGCGATAGTAAGCTATGCTGACGGAAAGTCTGTCGGACATTTCTCGCGGGATTTTTTCTTGCAGGTGTAAACGCAGCCTAAGTTAATTGAAGAGTAAATTTAACTGACTTAAAAGCTTTATTATAACAAACAACGTATAAAAGTTATCTCCAAAGTTTCCTGAATTTGGTAGGTAGGTAAGTACTTAATTCTAAAGTTTTTCATTCTGAAAATTCTAAGTGAAAATTGGGCAAAGTCTAATGGTTGTGCTTATTTCCAGATAAAGACGACGATTGATCCAAAACAATATTCAATCCAGTAAGCATTTATTTTTAACTAGTTGCGCCCCGCGGTTTCACCTGCGGTTAAAAAGTATCCTATGTGCTATTCTAGACTATAATCTATCTCTGTGCCGAATTTCATCCAGATCTGTTCAGCCGTTCTGGCGTAAAAGAGTAACAAACATCCATCCATCCATCCATCCATCCATCCATACATACAAACTTTCGCGTTTATAATATTAGTTTTTAACTAACTACGCCCAGTGGTTTTAATCGTTATTTGCAGTTTATAACCTCATTCGAATCCGTTCAGCTGTTTAAGTAGGTACTTATGGAGGAACGAGCTTCACTTCTACTCAATCTTTGTACATGTAGATTTTTTTGACATTTAACTTTACTACGTCGTAGCTGACTGTGACTGAGCAATCCATTATGGTAGTCAGAAAACAAGTCATTCGTGATTTTTCAGGTTTAAGTTCTACAAATTTTTGATTTTTCAAAAGTATGTAATCGTTTTTTTGACTGCTCACACGGGTGCTTAAAAAAATAAAAAAACAATTGTTTGACTAGAGTAACAACACCATCTGGTTGGCCCCTGACATTAGCCCAGTGGAGAAGGGTGGACGAAGTAAGAAATTCTGGAGCGTTGAAACAAGATAACCGCGAAGCCACTAAAAAACCTGTCAAGGTGAGTATGGTTTAAAAATCAGACAGTAACCGAGAAAACGTCACAAAAACCTACCTAAAGTTTCATAGCAATCAGAGAAAAAAAAATATGACAGAGATAGCTAGAGACCTCTTAGATAAAAACGTGGAGCGCATTAAGGTAATAATAAAATTACCCCCTTCCGGCTTACCATAAAATATATCTATCAGTAATGTCTAATCCTGTATATTTCGTCAGGGAGGCAAAGGAAAAGATTTGACCTCGCACAGCATGACTGAAGCACAAGGCGCTGTGCTCTACACACCCCAACCTGATGATGCTTACGTGGAACTGGAGTGTTCCTTGACCGTTGGTGGTGGAGCTACGGGCAAAAGAGACAACTTGCGGGATCTGGAGTTTGCAGCCGCTTTGAAACAATGGGAGGCTCAAGGGCCTGGAAGGAGCTTGAGAGGAGAACAACTCAGGTACGATAAAAAACAGTAGGCTTAAACTTCACTGACCAAACTGTAGCTTACTGCTGCTGCTGGTTTCTGGCTGGACAGATGTCTGAATAATATTATTCACGCCTTTCGCCCGAAGGGATTGGTAGAGGTTTTGCTGGACGTTATTCAATCCGAAATGTGACAAGGGGCGATGAGCCTGTCGCCATACATACCGTCCAGTTATACATTATGGCAGACGATAAATAATGTACATACGTTTACGGTTGCGATCGAACCCACTCCTCTCACACCCCTCTCTTGAGATGTGTGAATCTGTTGAAATTTGAAATCTGTTATGGGTCTGGGTGTTAGCCGTCATGTCTTTGTGTGTACCATGGCATCCCCGACACAATGGTGAGCTACCTTTTCTTTTCTTTGCAGAGATGAGTTCCGATCAGAGTTTTTGGTGGCCTTACCTCCACCGCGTACTCAAAGCATAATTTCTATGGAGGAGGTAAACATTTCAATTAAGTAGATAAATGACAATACTAGTTGCGCCCCGCGGTTACACCCGCGGTTAAAAAGTATCCTATGTGCCATTCTAGACTATAATCTATCTCTGTGCCAAATTTCATCCAGATCTGTTCAGCCGTTCTGGCGTGAAAGAGTAACAAACATCCATCCATCCATCCATCCATACATACAAAGTCGTCTGTTAGTTGAAGATGTAGTTAATGACTAACTGCTAAGTAAATATTTATTTACCATGTTTTAGGAATTTTATGGAGAAGAATTTGAAACGGAAGAAGCAAATAGTAAGTTTATTTGTCCAATAAAAGATTGTTTCGTCCAATATCTCGTGTATTTTCTAATGTCAAGGTATTTTCTCGGATCTCTGTAAAATCCTGGTATTGTCAGTGTGCCCTCTCTTTTTACTATGTTATTCCAATTATTTATCATCTTTTTGCAGAAGAGCAGGCTGGTTTACCCCACGGACCGACGCCAGCAACTGAGAGTGGAAGTGAGTTTTTCTAAAACATTTATGAAAATAACTATCCAAAGACAAAATAAAGAGTTCAAAAGCTTTGTGCCATATCGACCTGCCGCCACCTTATTTTTTTTTTTTAAGTTTTGGTTCTTTAAGAAATTACCGTAATATTTTGACTTTTATTTCTAGTGATAGAGACGTCAATAGAGATTGAAGAGGAGGACAAGTACCTTTTAATGCCAGATCAGCTTCGAGAAAAATTCATCTCTCTGGACTTCGTACCGTTCTGTACCAAGGACGATAACGAGGAGGGCGTGTAAGATCTTCACACTGCTCTGTGCCTTGTGACAGTGCGCGGGACGACGAACTAAGTTTACCGCGGTGTGTTGTCTAATGCCCACCACACGCGTATCAATACGACGAATTCCGACAAATCCGCGAACAAATCTGCGTGTGAATGCTATCGGCGAGTGGCGAGCGGTCAAATGCGCCGCTCGCCGTCACAGACGCTAGCGCCGCGCCGAGCCCTCACCGCTTGTGCGCTCGTGCAGTGTCTGATGACTAATGACGGATGTGTCCACCGATTTGTACGGTGCGGCGAATGGCTCGTGGCTCGTCTAATTAATAGCGAGCTTAAGTGAGTTTATATACTAACTTTAATACAGCGATAAGAAACACGCTCCCACGCACTGTCACGTTAGCCTTTCCGACGTTTTTATGACGCACCATACGTGCGTACGAGTACGCAGTTGGTGTCAAAGATATAAAAAACTTAAAAATATTTGAAAACATTTTAACGAAATTAGGGGTTACGAAAAGCGCCATCTAGTTTCATTTGCTTCAAATTAAAACGCAGAGCTGGTTTAATTTCTCATGTTTGTTTTGTAGCGTCCTGTTAACAAATGACATGGCCCAAGCAGCAAAGCAGGACCGCCATGCACGGATCGAAGCATCCGTGGAACGGATGAAAGAGCTCCAGGATTATAACACAGAATTTGTGTTGAAACGGCAGAAGAATCGCTGCAGGCTGCTTGAAAATCTATTTGTTGGTGAGATTACATTATGTACTGTCTGCAGAGTTTGAAGACGGGAGTTTTCTTGTATCTCCTGCAAGTCATACCTGTCGTGGTTAATGGAGCTGGGTCCATGTTGATGGTATTCCAGAAAATGATTTCTAGTCAAGGAGCTTGTTCTAAGCACTGGCAGTGAGTTAGGCATATATGTTTCAGAATCAGTAGATGTGTAATAGAATGGAGATAACAAATCAGCACAGTAGCTTAAGATACGCAACAAAGTGTCTAGGTGTCGATATACTAACTAGAACAGTACTAATAGAGCGTAATACGGGGGTAATTGAGCGTGAGCAAAGGCAGGAAGGCCTTGTTCGGGCTGAAAGCGAGACTTAAGATTGGTTTATAAAAATTACTCGCTGCGCCCCGCGGTTTCACCCACGGCTAAAAAGTATCCTATGTGCTATTCTAGACTATAATCTATATATGTGCCAAATTTCATCCAGATCTGTTTAGCCGTTCTGGCGTGAAAGAGTAACAAACATCCATCCATCCATTCATTCTTACAAACATTCGCGTTTACAATATTAGTAGGATGATGTACTGATGATAGTTACTGACAGAACAACTGTCATGGGCAGGTATGTAAAGCTTAGTTAAAGAGGTTAAGGCTTCATTCGGGCGGAGATTCCCACAAAACGATAACCACCCTACCGGTGTAAATATCTTATCTGTGACCCTTTGTCTAAGAGGCCGTTGGTAATCATTATCTATAAAATGGATTATCAAAAACACTTACTCTTTTTTTCAGATGCTACTTGGTGTCAAGAGCTAGTAGATATTTTAGAAGAAAGGGACGAAGCTATTGCCCGTGAACAGCTCATGCGAAACCTATCCGCAACCAAGAAGAAAATGGAACAGAAGGAACAGAAAGGTGGCCAAAAGGACCAGAAAGGTTCCCAAAAAGACCAGAAAGGAAGCAAGAAGTAGAGAGTTTTAGTGCCGTGAAGAAGGGTTTTAGTGGAGAAAGAAGAATTTTGTTTTAAGAGAAGATTGATAATGCTTTAAGTTAATAAATTGGTATGGTTTACTGACGTAATACTTATTATTTTTTCCAGACATTATTTTACATTTTATCCTGCTGGGCAAAGGTTGTCACATTTTTTTTCCATTTTTCCTTCGACAGACTATATAGCAACGTCCAATAAACTATCAAGCCACGTCAGGCTTTCAGGCGGCCTAAAAATTGGCGTGGTAATCGTGACGTGTACAAACTTGCAGACTTACGTTTAATTATCATACAGTACCTGGATGACCGAGCTTTGCTCGGTATTTTTTTTTTATTGTGTTTTTTGGAAAATAAACAATTGATTTTAGTCTAACCTCAAAGCAAACACTCATTGACTTCGTGTTACTTAACAACGCCATCTGCTGTTGTGTCGTTAAAGCAATTAGTTGCTCACAAAAAATAGTATTATTATTCGCCAATAGATGTCAGGAAGAGTCTTATTTTTGTTATTTTTCTTCCAAGTTTATGTATATATAAGTTGATTATCGATAAAACACGAATAAAATGACATTTTCTAAAAATGATTCCTAGCAAGATCGATTTATCGCCCCCGAAACCCCCTATATACTAAATTGTATGAAAATCGTTGGAGCCGATTCCGAGATTCCAATTATATATATATATATATATATATATATACAAGAATTGTTCATTTAAAGATATAAGATATATTGCTAAGCGAAGCGTCTATGCTTCAGTTTCGACAAAAATGCTTTCGTATGTCCGAATTCTGTCTGGATGTGGTCTGGATCTCTGTTAGGATCAGGTCAGATCAGATGTCAGGTCTCTGTCTACAGGTCATAAATGAAAGTCAGAACTCCGCAGTTTAAAAAAAAATCCAAAAACTGGGTCGGCAAAAATAAACTGGACAATTATCGAACCTGCTCATAAAATTTCACGAGAATCGGTTGAGGAATGCGACCTGTAGAGGAAGACAAACGTTGGCCGCGAGGTCTACAGCTAACAAAGTCACTAGCATAGTATTTTAAAATGGGTCATAAACTAAACATTAGTGGGCACTAGACTCTTGTCTCTTCTGCTGATAGCCTCTGTCAATAACCAGGGACCTTATTATAGTGATATTCGGAGATTTGAGACTATTTTTGTCCTTGTTGCTCTCGTTTGAAACGTCATAGCTGTGCGAGTGACCAAGATAAAATCTCATCTCATCTCACGCGTAGGAATAGCCCTCCAGTCCTGCAGGGCTAGAGCTGTGGATAAATGGTCTTTTCACCGCTTTTACAAAGCCAGAATATGGATATGTTTGTCTCGTCCTAGCGGGATAAAGATTGTGTAAAAACATTTTTTTTACCCAGGGTAAACCTTTTATAGGTACCACCCTGCCTTGGAGGGGCAAGGTGGTTATGTGGGGGTCTCCGCCCTAGTGGCGGCATACCCACTAAAACCAGGGGGGTTTCTTCTCGGCGTCCATGTCTCGGGGCTACGGGAACACTCTTGCACTCGACCGCAGCCCCGACTTCGTCTCTGGCCTGTGCTAACCCTGCTGGAGTCTCCCCTAGTTAGGGCAGAAAAAAAATATCAGATCTTATTTCGAGTAATGAATCCTTTGAATAGATAACATCGGGCGAAACCAAAGAGCCCAATCATCAAACATCTAAGGCCAGTTCTTCAAATGTACAAATATTATCCCCGTTTGTTCAGAAGGCACATCATGAACCCAGATCCAATAACAGAAGTGATCCGTGCAGATTTTGCGCATCTAGAGATTAAAGAGACAGAAGAGACAGCTAGAAAAACATCGAAGAGAGTAGGTACCTGAAGTCGAGAGTTTTATGACTATGATAGTCTAAGCCTTCTGCAGTAGAGATCGACCCATGTGAGGCCCAATTTTTTTCCATCCATTTTACGAAGTCGGGTAAAAAGTACTTTAATGCTACGTGATTTTATGCTTTACAAAGGGTAAGTGGCATGTTACGCGCTTGAAATATTTAATTACACACAATTTGATATGAAAAAATGCATGCGCTCAGAATAGCGTTCTGATTTACTAAAGTTTTTATTTTTTAGGGATCAAATGTGGAGGAATGCCTCGAAGCTGCAAATTCCTCTTTTTCACGACTTGACAATAAACGATGGTTCCACTTGTTTTTCCAACAGTTTTTCCTAACAAAACATGACACCTTCCTTCTTGTTATAGTAGGCACTTTTAATGTTATGTCACTTCTATTCGCCAACATCTATTCTGTGGTCAAGAGCGAACCAATATCGGAGTTATTGCAATGGAGTCTCCCATTCAGCCTCAGAGGGAAATGATCAAAGGACCATTGAAATTTCCAATACTTTTAAATGTTTTTGATCGTTTTAGGCATAACTAGGCAAATGTTTATGAATTAGCATACGGTCGCTAGATAGCTATTTATAATGGGATAACTCGACTTATTCGCGTCGAGATTAGATACAGAGTTAACATTTATTTTCACGCCTGGTTTTTTGGCATTTACAGGGTTAAAGGTACCTAACCAAAAACTTCTTAAGGGTTCATTGTACTCATTAATATGAACAACTTTTACTATGGGGCGAATACCGAAATCTCGAAAAAAAAATCAGCTGTTCCATGCATTTTGTTTAAGGTGATTGAACTTTTGTATGGAACAGCTGTTTTTTTTTCGCGATTTCAGGATTGGCTTCATAGTAAAAGTTCTTCATATTGATGAGTACAATGGACCCTTAAGAGGTTTTTGGTGAGTTACCTATAAGTATAATCGTAAAAAGATCCGATAATAAAAATCAAAAAAGTATTTAAATACTTAAAAGTATTTTTTAATATTTTACTACTAATAATCTGTCGGTCTGTCTGTCTGTTTGTAGGCTTTTCACCGCTATATGTCTGAACGGATCTTGATTCAATTTGATATGATTTATAATTTCAGTATTTTATGAGACCGGTTTTTTCATAACATTTTCTGAATATACGCGAACAAAGTCACAGGTAACAGCTAGTTAAAAATATACTTACCAAACGTACTCGGGAACGCCGTCAGCCCAATGGGCACGTTTGGACGAGAAAATTTCATAGAGAGGGTGTTATGTTGTACTTGTACTTGTACATACTAAATATACATATAAGTTAAAAAATATAACAAACTTCTAAAATTAAGTAAGTATTTGTCAGAAATAGCTAAATTCTAAATATCTTACCATAATAATTTTAAGCCATGCATACATACGCGGGCTTAAATGTATTGTATTGCATGTCCTTTGCAGTCCTATCTGATCCGCCGGGAATAAATCGAGTTACCAGTAACCCTGTATACTCGTACTAGATATTGCCAGTTAACTACTTTTTACTACAGTGTTACCTACAACTAACGAAATAAGAAAAAAAACTGCTTAGGTCAGGATACAATAGTTTCTTCAAAAAACTTGTGCAGAATACTATTATCTACCTAATTCAAACTTAACTTACACACTCAATAGGCATATTACACGAATATAAGACCACCTATAAATAAAATTTACAGGGAATAAAACCAGACAGCTCCTACGGGAGACGTAAATGTATAAAACTCATAATGTTACTTCTAAAACATGCAAATTTTATCTTTAACTACTAAATTTTAGAGTGTAATTCTCTCTGGCTCTTCTAGAGGGTAGGAATATAATTTTTAATGTTCATTCGTCGTTAAAAATGGTGGCTGATGGCGGGGAAGGAGAAGTTATTGGTTCTATTAAATAACACTTTTTCTTTGATAGGCTGTGTTACCAGATTTTGCATGAATAATTTTAGCGTTCGGGTACCTACTTGGAATTAGTATGGATCATCCAAAAAAAACAAGTTCTAGCATTCAGCAAACACGTAATGACGTCATCGTCATCCGTCTCTTTCGAACTTGTTGAAGATTACTTATTGCCGTCTTGCTTAAGCATCGATTGACGTCACTACGTGTTGCTGAATGCTATACCTGGCTTCCATTGTCTTCCATTCAATTTCTCGCTTCCATGTTTAATATTAATGATATTTAAATTACTGAGGGTGATATTGAAAAATGTTTTGTTTGTTTTCTTCCGCTTTTTTTTTTGTTGGTTTTAATTTTCTCTCCCCTAACGGTGTTTTATGAGAAAAGAAAGTGGAATAAGTCTTACGTACATACAGACAACAGTATATACTGAATTACCTACATGTAAACTTTGATAAACTTGTATTTTATTTTAGTTTTCCGAACTAAACCTAACAATGCACTTCCCACACTCAAAAAGCAATTTATATTCAACCCGAGTGTGGAAGTCTGAAACTAGCTAGAGTATTGCTTTTCAAAGTGCAAAATAACTCCGGTTTCGTGAAAGTTATCGGAAACCAGGGAACGTAATGTTACAGGTAGATACATAGAGTGTATTTTTAGAGATTGAATTTGTAGTTTTTACTGAGTGCGCCCCACGTTTTTGCCCGCGTTTTAAATTCCCTCGGGAATACTTAACTTTTCGAGATAAAGGTGAATCCAGGTTTTGTGTCAATCCAGCGTGTCAGCTACCGCCATACCAAATTACGTCAAAATTGGTCCAGCCTTTTGAAAGTGAAAAATGAACAAACATACACATTTACATCTTACATGCTCACTAACTTTTGCCTCTAAAATACTAACGGCTTCGTGAGCTGGAGACATCGCGGCCAGCGTCTTGCCTCCTCTCCAGGTCGCATACCTCAAGAACCAATCCAGCTGTTCCATACATTTTCCTAAGTACCAATGACATTTTTCAATTGAACAGTTCACTATTTTTTCGTAATTTCAAGGTTAATCCCATAGTATAGAAGTCATTCAGAATGATGAGTTACTTACTTACACCCGTTTTCGGTTTAGTACCCCTAAACTTTTTATTTTTACATTAACACTTTTTTTTAACAAGTCGTATCGCGCATTTTTTTTTTATTTGCTTAACTGCCCCTTTGGGTTTTAGAGGCACACGTAGTTATAGTATAATTTAATAATTGTTGATAATAAGAAAATGAAAATCACTCAAAGCTTTTAGGTCAAAACAACAATTACTAAACATTGAATTTAACATTATGTTGTATTGTCAAAGAAACTCAATGTGTGCAATTTTTAGTAAGAATCCATTTAGAAGAAGCAGTCGAAAACACTGTCGCAATATTATAAACAACGCAAATCATCAGTGCCAACCTAAATAGACCCTTTAAAAAACTTCCAAGAAATATTTTCCTTTTCTTAAAAGAAGAGATTGAAAATGTTTTACTACTGTAGGTACTTACGTCTCCGCCCAGCGACTGAGCTCCGCCGTGCTCCACAAGACTTCTGTTTTTAATCAAGCGCGAGAGGAGCTAGACACCCGCAAATATTGGCTTCCGACGCTAATACATTCCCTTCGTCGAAAACAAGGTTCATATAATATAGATGCGATACGACATAGACAAAGTTCAGACTATACTTCAGTGCGAAATCACTGATGGAATGTTTTGAGTACGTGGAATTGAGGAATGATAGAGCCTTTATTATAGACTAGCTATTCTCCGCGGTGTTGCCTGCAGTTAAAATGTAAAAAGCCTATGTGTTAATCTAGGTTAAAAGTCACTTTCCGACCAAGTTTCATCAAAATCTGTCATTCCCAGTAGACCGTGTAGAAGTGACAAACAAACACACACATACCAACTTTCGCCTTTATATTACAATTAATTATGACTAGGCATCTGCCCACGGCTTCGCTCAAGTTTCATTTTACAGCGCTAAGCTATGCAAAAGAGAGTATGTTCGTTTGTAACACTGCCACACCTTAATAACTCAAAGGATTGTGAAATTTTTAAATACGTTGTCAGGGGTTCAGAAATGGACAACAAAGTACTTATTCAGAAAAAAATACAGTTTCCGTGAGGCCGCAGGCGAAACCGCAGAGGTCAGCTAGTACTTTCTAAAAATGAATCTATTCGTATTCTTCTTCGTTTTGTTTTTTCGTATTTATTTTATTATTTTTATTTGTTTGCCGTTTTCTTTGAGGTGGCATATTATTTCGATCACTGTCTCTCTCATAAGCAAACTTTGCTCGCTCACAATATGTGTGTGTGTGTACTCACACGTCACTGACTATAGGTCTAGTACTATTTCTCCTCTGCCAACTAGTTATTCGATGTATAAATAATGTGCTGTCTCCACTTGTTGGTGTGTAATATGTATTCTCACAATAATTAGCTTGTCTTTGAAGAAACGAATAATATGCTTGAAAGTAAACATTGATTAAACAATTGTTGGTATAGGTTTAGAGCTTAGAGCTAATAAGTACAAACCGAGATATATATTTCGACGTAGGGGCGTCCATAGCAGGTTTAATTTGCGTAGTACTAAAAAGAAAGACCAACTGATGACGCCGTCACACCGCCTCGTCAAGTCGGAGAGGTCAGTATATGTTTTAGGGCCCGCAAGCAAGCGTGCTCCATCGTCGTCTCTTCTCTCGTTCCAGGCGGCATCAATGCTTAGCGTGTTAGCGACCAAACGTAAGACTATTAAGGTATAAAAGAAAAACACTCAGATTACCTATGTTACGATCGTGGAACACACTCTGGTAGAGCATTTCACACTCTAGCGGTTCGCACAATAAAAGAGAAATCAAAGCGTTTCGATAGTTAAATAATAGTATTTTAGTGTACACATTGTACTCTTATCATACTGATATTACTAAGTTGTAAGCCAAAATTTGTGAGACAGTAATATAATTATTCTTTGAAAAATAATGCCCCTCAGTTTCTTTTCTCCTGCGTAGAGGCTCTGTATCCGAACAAGGCGGTCGAGTCTATTAAAAAAAAAAAAAACTTTGACGTTTAAATCTTTGACATTTTTTTAAATCTTTGATTCCCAAATTGAATAAAAACCTTCTGACTTTTTCACTTGACTTTTTTAACTTTTACTAAACATCCTTTATAAGTATGGATCCGTCCACTAAATCCTTTAGAATTGGCTGCACAAAACGTTACTTTAGTTATTCACTATCGTCGTGCCCCGCCGGTCACCTCTGGTAGTCAGTGTCAATTCGACGGAGTCCCCTTCAGCCCGAGACGTGCAGTCTGCAGTAATGAGACCTAAATGACGGTGGCGTCTTCACTGGGCTGCAAGGGACGAGAGATAGCGGAAACGCTTTTTATATTTACCTTCATAAAAATTCATAACCACAGCCATGATCCAAAAATACAAGATCAAGCACTCAGCAAACAGACAATCACGTCATCGTCATCCGTCTCTTTTGAACATCTTGTAAATGACTTATTTCGGTCCTGCTTAAGCATCGATTGATTTGACTGCCTCGGTGGCTCAGTTGGTAGTGAACCTGCCTTCTGAGCTTGGGGGCGTGGGTTCGATTCCCACCTAGGGCAAAACATTTATGTGATGAGCATTTGTGTTTGTTCTATGTCTGGGTGTTAATATCTGTCTAAGTATGTATTTAAAAATATCTAAGTATGTATATCTTTCTCTGGCAGCCATAGTACAAGCTTTGCTTAGTTTGGGGCCAGGCGACCGTGTGTGGAAGTGTCCCGAATTTATTTATTAATTACGTGTTTCTGAATGCCAGGCGGAGTATATAATTATACCATGAGCCATACCGTACCTATGTAGGCATAGCTTGTTCCTCGAAAGATGAGACTTGACAAACCACGTGGTTTGACATGCGCAGTAGATAATTTTTATACATATTAGCTAATGGTCCATTTTAATTTAACAAACAGATAAACTTTTTTATGATTGACACTAGAAATTACAAAACAAGACTAGAGTAGTAACTCCATGGCGACCTTATCGCTAAGGCTTCGCCCTAACTAAGCAAACAGTGATCGACTGACTTTTTGTCTCCAGTCAGCCACTAACATTTATATTCAACTAGCTGTGCTATTCCAGACTATAATTTATCTCTGTGCCAAATTTCATCCAGATCTATTCAGCCGTTTTCGCGTGAAAAAGTAACAAACATCCATCCAACGCGAAAGTTTGTAAGAATGGATGGATATTCTTACAAACTTTCGCGTTTATAATATTAGTAGGATAAAGTGTACGAACAGCGCGTATTGTACGCAGTTTGCGGCGTACCTACCTATAGCTTGCGAGCTCATTCAGTGAGCGATCGATTCGCATTTGACTTGGAACAGTTCGTCTCTTACTCAGCATTGAGTTTGCCCAAAGTTGCCCAATGCCTAACTCAGCCTTAGCCAGCGGACAGTCAGTTCACCTGGTCAGAATAAGCCCGCATGCTAAAACGACGCTCAGTCATAAATCTCGATTTATAACTGTTTTTGTATACCGTCACGCCTTTCCGCGAGGAAGCTGGCAGAGGTGTAATACAATACCCACACTTCTGCGGACGATATCAAGGGGGCGACGGGCTCGCCCGTGTCACATTTGGGACAGTTGGGTTAAAACTGTTTTTGTCTTTAATGTATAATTATGTTTATATAATGAACAAACTGGTGCGTGCCGTCGGCTGGGTTCGAACCCGCTCCCTCTGGCTCGATAGGCGGACCTTCTCCCAACTAGGCTGCCATCGCAATCGAAGCGAATAACTTACATCTTATAAATTGCGCCAGCTCTTGCCCATTAGTGGATGCCCATCAAAGTGTACTTAGCGTACTACCTACTCCTCGTCGAGGGCCAAAGTGTTTTATAAACTATTCAATTTGTGCTCACATTTTAAATTTGTCCTGTATGCTCTTCGTGCAAAAAGTCTTAGTAACCAGACGTACTTTATTACTAGTTTGCGGTGAACTGAGCTGAAGTCGCTACCCTTAGGTATATTCTACCCTAATATATATTTTCATCTCCTAACTTTTTGGTTGCATTTGTTTACAGATAAATCTTAAAAAGCGATGATAGCCTAGTTGGAGAAGGCCCGCCTCTCAAGCTAGAGGGAACGGGTTCAAACCCAGCCGACGGCACGCATCAGTTAGTTCGTTGTGGTAACACACATACCTACATATTAATAATAATAATAAAGCGCCGGGCAGTGCTCGTCGACATCACCATCCCACATGACGAGAACCTCGTGAAGGCCGAGAAGGACAAACTCAGCAAGTACCTTGACTTGGCTCACGAGGTAACCGCCATGTGGGATGTTGACTCGACGATCATTGTCCCGATAGTCGTCACGGTAAACGGTCTCATAGCGAAGAGCCTCGACCAACATCTCAAGAGGCTCTCGTTAGACAGTTGGATCAAGGGCCAGATACAAAAGGCAGTGATCCTAGACACATGCCGTATTGTCAGGAGGTTCCTCACTCTGCAGCCCTAACCACCGGTAGCTTGGGCCTCGCCCCGCTGCCGGCGGCATCCTAGTTTTTAAGTTTTTTATAGTATTTGTTTTTTATATTCATTTATTGTAAAAAACTTAGGAATTAAGAAGACAAATAAATATCTTGGAATAATAATAATAATAATAATCCATTTATTTCAGGCAATATAACTTGCATACAATGCAAGTTACAGAGGCCCATAAAATTAACTAAATCTTCTGGGCTTTTGCTCCCTGTGCGGCCTCCCAGTAGCGCCGGAACACTAGCCCTTTTGGCCAGAACTCAGGCGAGAGTAGTGCTGCCTTGTGTTTCGCTGGAACCCGTAGTAAGTAAGACTTGAAATAAGTCTCACGTACAGTTGACTCCAGGCGCTGCATCGCTACCACCGGCGCCTCTACTCCCAGTCGGTTCTGCACAAACTTATTATGTTGACACAATGAATAAGTTGGTGAGTGTCGTAAATGTCATTTACGTATTACGTAGAGATAGAGATCTGAAAAATGGAAGGAGAATTCAAAATGGAGATCTATATGAGATATTATCGAATCTTCTCACAAAATTTCAAGAGTTGAGGAATGCGATCTGTAGAGGAGGACAAATCCTGGCCGCGACTTCCACAGTTTGTAGAGCCCCTAGCCACTAAATATTTATCTTCCAAAATCAAAAACATACCTCACCCTAAAAGAGTACTCTCGAATAAAAACTCTTCCACGACAATAGGTACAATAATCTTCAAGCCAAAGAACATGATTCTCCGGATACCCGCACGTGTAATGTCGACCTTCACGCGTCTCTTTCCTTAGATATATCACAAAGACTCTTGCACTCAGAATTGACGATCGCAAACGAGAATTATTGAATAGGCCCGTCACATTACGTTAGCGTAAATGTTCTTTGAAAAGAAAAGGGACTGGTTAAGGAGAAACATATTCTTTTTTTTTTACATTGGATAAAACTTTTTGTAGGGTAGAAGTTTGTTTAGCGGTTTTTTTAGGTAATCATTTTTAATAGACTTCCGTTCCGCTAAGTAAAACAGGTCAAATTAAAACTTATGTAGTTTGAGTAATATAATAATGTACAGTATTTCAAAAAGACTTAGCTTAAAAAAAAAGGTAATGTGTCAATTTTGAGAAAAAAAACTTTTTGGCTTCACCTATTTATTAAGGACTAACGACTAACATAATTACGAAAAATCAATAGCTAAAATTTTAATCTCTATGAAAAGTACAAATTTACCTATGTATCATATTAAAAACCACATTGAAAACTTTTTTCAAAACAACTTCCCCTTAAATTCTAACACCCAATCAAATACCAGCGATCTAGTTATATCGCCCAATCAGCGGCGAATGGAACGTTCTAACTTTACGATCTACGTGACCACTTACGTCCTTTACATTTTGACAGTCAAAATACCTTTTTACAAGACACTTTCTTGTCTGTTATAAGACATTTTTGTCGTTCCAATGATAGTCAAACGATCTCTAATTAAAGTTAATTCAAGAGGTCAAGTGAGAGTGACACTTTCTTAATTGAATTTTTGCTTTGAAAGGTCAAATTTTAATGTGGCTATTAAGCAATTTTTAATGAGACATTTTTAATTACAAATTTTATTTTTCGGAAGGACATTTTTAAGTCTCGTGACAATTAAGCGAAATCACGATCAATATGGTTCATTATTATTTGAATAGAAGTTTAATAGGTAAGGTATTTATATTTGGACGTTTAATTTTGGACATTTAATTTTGGACGTTATTGGTATGCAGATTCCGTGAACTGAAGGTGTCCGTCGGAAAACATTTATGCTGAGATGGGTGTCTTCTGGCACGAATAATTTTCCTGAGTCTTTCATGCTGTGATTTTTGTTATATTTTTTGCTTGTTTATGTACCTACCTATCCTTAGGTATTTGTTGTAAGTAACTAAGGTGCTACGGTGAAAAATACATAATAACACGCATAGACGCATACATTTACGCGCGGATCGCAAGCGGATAAACTGCTAACAACACAACCCTTATTCCTTTTAGCGTTGCTGTAGTCGACTAAAATGGTACTTAATTTATCTACTCTCTAAATTTAATTCGTTATTGTTCAATACATTTGTTACAAACAAGAGACAGGTTAAGAAAATTACTATGTACATGGAAAAATGTCCTATGACTTATGTCCTATGACTTACGTCCTATGACTTACGTCCTATGACAAGGAGTGAGACGTAATGCGAGCCCGTAGCCCATTTGATCGAATTCAAAAGCTCGCTTCTTTTAGGCCCGTCTTTCATTATATTTTGGTTGAAGTAACAAACAAGCAATACGGACAGTGCTTGACTTAAGTTAAGGGTTTTTTTTATTGCTTTTTATGGTATTTTTTTTTCATTTTAATTTATTGTACAACTATCTGCGCCCCGCGGTTTCACCCGCGGTCCCACAGGAACGGTTTATTTTTTGGGGATAAAAAGTACCCTATGTCCTTTTTTGTATCTCAGACAACGTGTATGCAAAATTTCATGATGATCGGTTGATTGGTTAGGGCGTGAAAGCGTTACAAACAAACAAACAAATAAACAAGCAAACAAACTCACTTTCGAATTTATAACATTACTTAGGATTTACTCATTGTATTTGATTTTTGATCAAATTTTGTTGTAAATCACATTAGTTCTATTAAATTTTTTATTAAATTAGTTTCAAATATCATCCATAAAGTTCAAATTAGCTTTCGTTATCAAATTGTATAAAGTTATCTAGTAAATTTCATTAAATTAATTCCGAGACAGAAAAAAAAAATTATGTTCCTTGACGTACTTGATGCGGCGTTAAAGCGGAAATACACTAGAGTTTTGTTCAAGTAACAGTTTTGAAACTAAATAAAACAATTAACAAGACCTAGTACGTGATATATTTTAAACAATACAATCATCCACGTCCTGTCCCTCCATATACGTAAGACAATCAATGCATCTGGCCATTGTGCCACACACGCGTTTCTAGTGACAACTGAATATGTACTACCCATGGATGTATACTACCAGACATTCGCGCAGCGATTGTCTGGTATAGGGCCGGTAATTTACTACAATTGCATCTAAATGTAACAAAACGAAATAGTAAATAGTATTATACAAACGGCACTAGCCGATACCTACAACAGCTGTTTTGGGCGAGCGCGCGCGCGATGTGCGATATCCATATTATAATCATTGTTTCTTTAAGTATTTATATTTGGGCATAATATGGCATACTTAAGCTAATTAAGGGTGAGAACTGTTTGTCCTAGACAAAGGGCATTGGTTTTAAGGGCATGTTTAGTTTAAGCTGTAGTTATATTTATGTTAAAAAAATAAAAAAAAGTAATTATATTCTTCTCTTCTCTTCTCTACGTAGTCTATAACACGTCACTTTCCGCATCTATTTGTATATTCGCGAACTCCTAAAAGACGCAACGGATTTTGATGCGGTTTTCACCATCAGTTAGATCATTTTTCTCGAAAGGTTTACAGATAGCATGGGAAGCTGAGGTGAGTCGCTAGTCAGTTATATAAGCACGAACTAAGTACTAATATTTATTATTCTACTTCCTATCCTACTCCTACTAATATTATAAACGCGAAAGTTTGTAAGAATGGATGGATGGATGGATAAAAAAAAAAAAAAAAAAATCGGGACTTTTCCACACACGCACACGGTCGCCTGACCCCAAAGTAAGCAAAGCTTGTACTAGGGCTGCCAGAGACTGATATACATACGTATATATTTTTAAATACATACTTAAATAGATATTTAACACCCAGACATAGAACAAACACAAATATTCACCACATAAATGTTTGCCCTAGGTGGGAATCCAACCCACGCCCCCAAGCTCAGAGAGCAGGTTCACTACCAACTGAGCAACCGATTGTTACTCTTTCACACCAGAACGGCTGAACAGATCTGGATGAAATTTAACACAGAGATAGATTATAGTCTAGAATAGCACATAAAATACTTTTTAAACGCGGGTAAAACCGCAGGGCGCAGCTAGTATAAGTCCGTATAGGCACGAGTAAGTTCGTATAGGCTAAGCGACTGCCCCTGACGTCAGAAATTTCAGGCCACCCGAAGGCCTCTTAAAGTGCTTGGCGGTAGTTATTATTTGAGAAACAACTGCGCCTACAATTATTACTTAACGTCCGCGCTAACGCTCAGTTACGAATACCGCTGGCGGTCACTCATCCTTAGACTGACTGTGATGATTATTGATCCTTCTGTTCTAAAAATATGTCGCGTGCCAACGCGCTAAATATAGCCTGTGCTATTGTCGTACTTGTGTTATGTATCCATCATCGCGACAGGGACAGCTATACAACAAACGCTACAATAGGGCAGGCTAGGGATGGCTGCCTGGCGAGTCATTAAATATGAAACAGATATGTATTCCATTAAGGAATGACTTCTTTGAATTCTTTACCAGGAGTTCTACCTACATCTTAAGCAAGTATGTATTACAAATTAAAAAAACCCCGACACCGATTTCCGTCAAACATACTCGTAGCTAAGAACACTACCGACTAATTCACCTTTCAAACAAAAATGAAATGAAATGAAATGAAATGAAATGAAATTGTTTATTTACCAGATTTGCATCCATCAAATTATTTCGTTAATTAGGTATTAAATGAATTAACTAATGATTAAAATTAAAATACAATGGTCAGAAATAAAATATAAAACAAGAATTAAATAAAATTGAATAGATTGAATAAAATAAAATTGAACAATTAAATGAATGGGGTAAAATTGAATGAAATTAAATTAAATTTTTTAAATGAATAATTAAAACAATTAAACTAGGCAATGGACGCGTGATATGCTCTCCATGTGCGATGTAGAGGACTGACAAAAAAACAAAAACAAAATCACAAACTGTTCATTCGTTCGGAATAGGACAATGATCTTCTATACGTAGCTACTCCACTGTTGACTCTGTTCAAATTAGCTGCTCAAATCACCATATGCAGTTTCGACTATTTATTCGTTTAACATTTACTGCTTAAAGACCGACTGCTTTTTAAAGGACTGGAGTGAGAGTGGCAACGTATGAACATGGCAGTTGAACCTTCATATGGTGATGTTAGAGGCATGTGCCATGTTTCGGCTTTCTTCTTGCGTGGCGTGATAGGTCCTTGTGTATAGAAGGTCATTGGGATAGGAGCTACGATGTCACAGACAGACACACACAGAGACACGTCAAACTTTAACACATCGTCGTTTTTGCGTCGCGGGATGTAAATCTAAAAATGCGTAAAAAAATTACTGAATATCAGATATCTTCCTACGAATATGTCCACCAACCTTTTTCACCGCTGGCATTAAATTTGCCATTTCATTTGATAGGGAATAATATAGTATATGGTAAATAGTTAGATTAGTTTATATTTTATAGTAAATAGTTAACTAGTAAAACTTAAGATACACAAAATTCTCTAGAAAGCACTCATAATACATCCTTCAAGTTCAACAAGTAGAGTATAATTTCCTGGTACTCCACCGACCACAGTCGTAGAACTTCGTAGGAGCAACCCTGGAAAATAAATTCAACACAACGCGAACGGACGTCGAAAGCGCCATACAGTTTCAACTCAAGCATAAAGCTACGTCTTCACTAGATATGTGCGACGTAGAAACGAGGAAAACATCGACCAATACCAGTTTATTTATTCCTAGTCTCGCTCAGACCACCCTTACATAAAATCCATAATAATATATCACAAAATTTAAAAAGAGACACTGAAAACTAGAATTAAAATTGCGGCATTAATTTTTTTTATAGCAATGATCATTAAAATTGGTAATTAATGAACTACGTGATACTAAATTAAGTTTTAATTTAAAATTAAACACAATTGCGACGATCAAAATACATATTAATAAAATTACATTAACAACACGGTAGATTGAATTACTTACTAAAAAAAACGATGATGACGATGAAAAAGCGATGATAGCCTAGTCAGAGTAGGCCCGCCTCTGAAACCAGAAGGAGCTGGTTCGGACCCAGCCGACGGCACGCACTAATTTGTTTATTGTGTGAACATAGGTGCGTATTTTATGTCATCTGCTACATGGATGGAGCCCGGTGTATGGCGACAGGCTCGCCCTCTATCACACTTGGGACTGAATATCGTACGGCGATTTGTGGGTGTTGTACACCTCAGCCAGCCACTTCGGAGGAAAGGCGTGACGACATCTCACTTCTCGTTCATAAACAGTACGGAACTCTTTCTAGACTTATAGGAACTCATTGGATAAATTAAGCTATTCTATTGGTGCCTAAAAACACATCTTCGTCCATCTCTGGTGGAAGGAAGGAAAGGAAGAAGTGGAAGGAATATGTTATGTTATCTCTAATGGATAGGCAGCTTTATGCAAGGTACCATTCGTCGTATTGAATCTGCTAACTTTCTGAGAGGGAACTCTACACTCCTTTGTTGTAAGTCCATTGTGTTCTACGTACGTTATTGGATATTGAATACGAAGGCTGGTGAATTGAAGAATATTTAAAGTTTGAAGGAAAAGTTAGTCAATTGGAAACTGGAGTGTAGCGATAGGTTTGAAATAGGCTGTATAGGGTTTTGCCGGATGTGGTTGAGACGCTTTAAATAATAGTCTAGCTTCTAGCTTTGGTCCCCAGTATTTTCCCGGAAATTGTAATTTTTTATACTTTTACTTTTTTTCCCTAACTTATAAACGTTGTATAGCATATGGATACGTTGTTTAGTCTTTTTTATTCAAGTTCAAAAATTTTAAAGAAAGTAAAATATTCCGAGGCTATTTAACATTTAACAGTAAGGGAGATTATTTTTGCTATAACATAATATTATACCAGGTATGTTTAGTTCTTTAATTATTTTTTTTTTTACATTTTATTAAAACAATACTTTTTGAAGTGAAACTTCTAATGCGACTTCCAACAAGGTTGCGTTAAACGTTCAACGCTCCTGGGGAGGGGGAATAGTAAGAGACAGCGAGAGTGCATGCGAGCCACTCAAACGCATGCGCGTAGTACGAGTAAGAAAGATACACAGAAGTTTCACTTCTTCCACGCGGAGGGACTCCACGCACAATATTTTTTATTTTACACGTGTTAACTAAACATTAGGATTTATGTATCTATATACTTGTACCTGTAGATTAAGTTTAGGAATCAAAAACTCTTACCTACTTCATACCTTGAGATACCAAGACAGACTTATGATTTAGAAAGTTATATCAATTCATATCACCTTTTAAACGTTGTATTTACCTACATATAGTCTTGGAATAGTTATTTAGTGTGTCTACTATTAATAGTAGTGTAGTTATTTCTGATGGGGAAAATTAAAAGAAAATCTAATATTTCCGTCACCGGCACTGCGGTGAATGGCGGCTAGTTTCTCAAGCTCGCCGTTAGTTGGCGCCACGTCCGATTGTCCAGACGTGAATTAGTATGTTTTGATCTATCATAGACACAAAAAAAGAACCAATTTCGGTACTAATAGTCAGGGTCGGACTGAGCTGGAAGGGCCCGGGGGCTACCAGGGGCCCTAGGTGTAGACGCCAAACTACCTACTGAGGGGGCCCGCGCCGGCGGCTGGGACCTGGCTGGCAAATTTTAATGCCACTCTGACATTATAGCCAGTCCGACTCTGATAATAGTTAATTAGTGTTTTATTTCTTCTTTCTTTTAAATTTTTAAACTCGATCGAAAAGACTAAACACTTTTTGACTACTTCAATGTATTTCGTTTATTAGTGAGGGGATTAGGATCTAACCGTATAGTGGTTTTGATGCCCCCCTGGAATAATCCTATTATTCCGACTAAAATACTTACCTCGATTTTTGAGATGTAAATACTATTTTTAATAGGTATACTAGTACTAGGCTACTTTCAAATTAGAGCACTTACCAACATTATTAACCGAGCAAGATCTCAAAGTCTACTGAAACATCCCTGATTTGCTTGTCCTGAATAACTTGGGTATCGTTGATCCGATCATCAGGATCATTTTTTGTAAATACAATTTTTAAGTTTCACTAAGACCAAAATCAGAGGAGAAGTTACGGAAATTTGCGAGGTATCCATCCGAAGCGAAACACTAGCTAGTAAATAACATAGTACATAGCTAGTAAATAGGTGTGCAGTGGTTATAGGGCAGGGGTGTGCCCTACATAGCATGCACCCACAAACATCATACAACATGCCATACAGTTTGTATGTTTGTATGTCGGCCACTGGTGCCATGGAGGATTGTGCTCGTTTCCATTGCTCTTTGTATTTTCTTGAAACTGTAGACCGAACCAGCCCTTGTGATTTTGAATTGTTGAACACAATATTTGTTCATTATATTTTTTCTGTCTTTAATGTTTTTAATCATCAATAATTTAGGAGCTTGAACTGTTAAGAGTACAGCGTAGCACTTACTATCAAGCAAGCAACCTTATCATCTAGTCTCTGATACATAAAACAGTTTATAAGTACCGATAGCAGTCAAATTCGTGAGTTTTGTATTACGTCACGACGTCTCACGACGAGACTCATAAGTGCTACACACATACATTTCATTTATCATACAATGACGGTCAGGTGAATCAGACAGTCTACCCTTTCATTGTCGTCATACAATGGACACAGTCCAACTCACCTAACTCAGTCAGTATTAAACGGTCAATATGCATCGTCTACACGACACATCTACGTGTGAGTAAATTAGGTCTGCATGTGTGCGCTGTTGTCTACAGCTGGTCGGTGGAACACAGTATGTGTTAATTTTTTTAATAACTCTTGACGTTTTTTTTTTAAATTTTCGTTTTAATTTTAAAAAAAGATGTTGGTCGTGATGAATGATAATGTAAAATATCAACCATCAATCAAGGTTGATTAATGCTTGATATTGAGATGAACAGAGTTCTCTTGTCCAATTGACCCTCGGGTGTCTCTGAGGTTTTCAATTGAATAAAATTGTCTCTCGTAATTGTGTCCAAGTTTATTAAATTTTATTTATTCTTATGCTGATTTATCTGAGTTTGAATCACACTCCAACAATAAAAATTATATAGCTGCAATTACCTGAATAAAAAATATAGGACTTAAGTAAGGTACTCACCTATATATACACAATTATGTAAAAGTACTTTCTTACTTTTAGCATTTATTCTTTTACTTCATGCATATTCCTACTTAAATAAAATTAGATTTCTGTAGCATAGTTAAATCGTTTTTATTTTTCTTCCGAGAGCGCGTAAAAAAACAGGAATAGTAATGATTACAATTACTATTCAAACGCGTTACTATTGTGCTATTTATTTAGCAAATTAATTGGCTGTTGCATGATACATTCTTTTGAAATAGAGCGTGGAGGCGCGGCCAGTCGACTGACACTCCAATAGCACTGGCACTCAAGAATACTTGTGTCATCTGCAAAACACTCGGTACGAAAAAAAAAACGTTAACTTTTTTTACGCGCCAAATTTTCCAACCTCAAAACTTTTTTATCTGTATTTCTTTTTTTTTACGCGCTACATCTCATCTTAATATTTGTTTTGTGGTACTTATTACTATTTTAAATTCACGCACTCAACCTTTTTTCGTGTGTGATTTTTTTACTTTGCCCGGTTTCTTTATTTAGCCAGTATTGTCACGTATTAAATGCAAACAAGTGTGTAGTTCCGTTAGATTAAGCTACAAATAAAAACTAAAAAAAACATGTAGAGCTACTAACTTGTAATCCATTTTCATTTCATTTTAATTTAGTTAAACTTCCCAAACTGTCAAAATAAACTCTTTTTTTTTAAATTTTGCTGCAGCTAAAGTGTGTGTGCTGTGTATCCTACACAATATGTGAGAGTTTAACACGTGTGAGTGTAGGATTATACACTAATCGAATTAGGCATAATTAGATTAGTTTTGCTCGCGGTATGTCACGATAGGTAATGTGGGTTAATGTTCCGCCGGTGTATATTTTCCAGTGATAGTGGCTTGTTCGCTGGCTTGGATTCTGTTGGAAATTATTGGAAATTAAGGTACTTACTCAACATTTTTTTATATATATTTTTTTGTTTTTGTTTTTTTTTTAAATATTTTTAGTTAACTACGTGTACTTCTAATAAACACTTGCCTGCTAACCTGCCGCGACGTCGTACGCATTTCATAGCCTATGAGATTCAGTGATTGTGTATTTTTCTTTTTTTAGCATTTTTTTTTTAATTTGGTTCGGAAATTACCAACCTAATCTATTTATAATATTAGGGCCACTTGCAGAAGCTTCAATCATCATTTTAACTCTGGGTTAGCTGCCCCTATTAGTTTGATCAGAGGTTAAACTGATAAATCTTACCTTCAAGAGTTACAGACTTGAGAAGTTAACCTTGAAATAATACAATATTAGAGTGACATATACATATAACTGTATTATGTAAAACATTTTAACTGAAAAAAAAAGAATTGACACCACACACACTCATACAATAGATACAATAAGACTTAAAGTTAATTAAGTGAAATTTAAGTCTGAGCTAATTATTATTACCCCTGCGTTTAAGAATTTAACTCCGTATCTTCCTCAAGACGTGGACCCCATTAGATTGCCAATATTTTACGTGTTTAAAAACTCATAGTTACTATCATAGCAAGTACATACCTAAATGCTACACAGAAGGTTGTAGAGAGAATTGTGTTTCACAGGAACTGAGACCGTGAAGCCTGACTCCAAACAAACTTCAAGAGCTTTCGAGCTGAAATTAAAACTTAAAGGAAGCAATTTAGGTAAGCTTACACCACTAAGGCTCGGCTCAGACAAAACGGAAAAATCCTCGTGCACTTTCTGACGTCATACATAAATGATCATAACATAACATACTGTCACGCCTTTCCCCCGAGGGGGTTGGCAGAGGTGTAATACAACACCCACACTTCGTCGCACGATATTCAGTCCCAAATGTGACAGGGGGCGAACCTGTCGCCATACACCGGGCTCCAGTCATGTAGCAGATGACATACAATACGCACAAATGTTCATACTATGAACAAATTGGTGCGTGCCATGGGCTGGGTTTGACCCGCTCCCTCTGGATTGAGAGACGTGCCTTCTCCAACTAGACTTTCATCGCATCTCCATATTCAACCATATCATCTGTGTCTAAAATACAAAATCGTATAGGTAATTAAAATCAACAAAGAAGTCAGCGTCGCTTAGATATTTTGCGATTTTGTATGGCAATGGTGATATGATTCATTTTTGAAGACGTCAAAAAATGCGCGAAGTTTTTTTTGGTCTGCCTGAGCCGAGTCTAAGGCGATTTGCACACTGCTCCGCGCTCAGCGACGTCGACGCTGGTTTGCGAAACGAAAAGTCAAATCTACGCGCGGAGAGCCGTTGTTAGGCGTTGTAACGCGCATGGTTTGTGTACAAACTAAAATACTGAAGGTACAACGTGAATTACTAATAATGTAGTTTAAAAACACTAAAACATACCTTCCACCTCCTGGCTCCATCATCAGTTTAGCTCCGAAAAACCAAACCATCGTTTTGTCATTCAAGCAACATCATACCTACATGTACAAAGTTTCAATTCAATACGACAATTAGAAGTACATTAAAGTTGACTTTTAAGATCCTATTACATTGTTTGATAATTAGTTAGTTACTCGTAAGTTACAATTTAATCTAGTAAAACGTGGTAAAGTCAAAGTCAAATCGCTCGTGTCTGCAGTCTGAAAGTAGTTACTGAAGCAGTCTGAAAACCGCCTTATCTCTCTGCCTTAAATCTTAAGCCAAATAATTGCTTCTCACAAATGTTTTTAAATACTTAACGAATTGATATTGATCCTACAAATATTATAAACGCGAAAGAATGGATGGATGGATGTTTGTAACTCTTTCACGCCAGAACGGCTGAACAGATCTGAATGAAATTTAGCACAGAGATAGATTATAGCCTACAATAGGATACTTTGTAACCGCGGGGCGCAGCTAGTATTGAATAAAATATTCGGCCGAGCGAGCGTTAGCGAGTGAAGCGTCTATGCTTCAGCTTTGACAAAAATGCTTTCGTATGTCTGAATTCTGTCTGGGTCTGTCTTCCTCTACAGGTCGCATTTCACAACCGATTCTCTTGAAATTTGATGCGTTGATTCAATAATTAATTTAAAAAAATTGTCGAGTCAGTTTTTGGAAATTTTTCAAAATGATTACTTGAACAAAAGGAAACACCGCCACAAGAAAGAAGCTTCAAACTTTCAAACTACAGAAAGTTACTTGCTCTAATCATAATAATTATAAGATAGATTAAATTATTTAAAGTGAACTAAAAAAGCCGATGAGTTACTTAAGAAAAAAATATTACACTAATGAGAATAAATGATATCATAACTTAAATAACTACACAAAATGTTTTGTTATGATTTTAATACGTTATTTGTATTTCATTCGTGTAGTTTAACAATAACAATGGGTGGTTTTATAACTCACAAAAAAATCATGAAAACTTAAGGATCAAAGAATAAAGTCAAGAAAGATGGTACTTGTAAAAGATCAAAAGTATCAGAGAGGTTATCTTCAGCCATGCCCATGGGTGTAACCAGGCTTTCTATAAGGATCAGGCAGAAGTATAGGTATAAAAAATTCTTAAGAGTAGGGCATGAGTATAATATATGACTACCTGATTTTTTATACGTGAAAAAATCAACTTTTTGAGCTTCGAGTTAGGCACCAGGGTGGGGCTTAAGCCCCAGATTGCCCCTACGTAGGTACGCTCATGCTTCAGCCAAGTCAAGCCTGTCCACTGCCAGACAGTATAATTATGTAATGTATTTCGTGAGAACGCTTTTTATGACTATTGTAAAATGAACAAACTCTAGAAACTCTAGATAAAGTCTAAGTCAAAGTCAAAATGTTTTTGTTCAATTTGGGTATCAAATATGAACGTCGATCAATAAACAGCTAATCTAACAAACATCTAAAGGTTAAAAGACAATTATATAATTAGAAGTTTATTCTCAATAAAGACATTACGTATCACTCACTTGAGAACAATTCTAAACATCAACAAAATTACAATGTCGTCGTATCTAGCAAGGCTACCAACCCTCTCAACGTATTCATTTGCTTAGAAGACTGTGATCGGCCATCAGGTATTGAGCAAGTTGTTTTTTGAATACGTAGAAAGAATTCACATTTTTTATGCGTGAGGGTATCTTATTGTAAAGTTGTGCTCCTTCAAAAGTAAGTGTTTTCTATTATCTACCAGTGGGCATCGTACCCAAAATGCTAGCCGGATTGTCGCATTGAATTGCAAAAAATATTCTTAGGGATGCTACACACAGATTATCAAGTCAGCATTCGGTTTTATTTTAATTTATTTGTTAAACAAAATCCACAGACAAAATAACAATGTTTCTTGAAAACTTACAGCCTATTATTTGTTTATGATGTTTATGATTATGGATTTACTTTAAATAGGTAATGTTCGACAGTGTCTGTCACACGTCATGCTTGTTCCGATCGAGTAGTCCATTCGGGCTTCAAGGTTGGCACATTCGGTTTGGCAGTATTTCTGTTTTGTTGAACGGCAAGGCCAGCCCGAAACAACTAATAGCTACACATGTTCGACTTTAATCGGCTAGTGCCGATCGGGTACCAAGCCCATGCGAGCCATAAGGCCGGCACATTCGGTTCGGCAGATTTTTATTTTGTTGAACGGCGTGGCTGTTCCGAAGCAACTAGTAGCTACACATAAATAAATAAATATTTGGGACACTTGTTCGACTTTAATCGGCTACTGCCGACCGAGAAGTCCATTCGAGCTATAAAGTCGGCACTGTCGGTTCGGCAGTATTTTTACTATGATGAACGGCAAGGCCGGCCCGAAACAACTACAACACATATTATTCGGTACTACCGATTTATTAATCGGCACACCAGCTGTGCCGATTAATGCCGACCCGATTATGTGTGTAGCCTTATTAGGTACGGGTCCAGCATTTTGAGTAAGAAATGCTGCGACCAAGACCCCGATTCTACTAAACAATTGTTATTGAATTGTTAATGAATTGCTTCAAATTGACACTTTTTGTATGTCAAAAGTAGACAAGTCATTAACAAATTTTAAAACAAGTTGCAACTACTGGTTAGTAGAAACGATGCGCAGATGCGATGATAACAATTTTTATTATTTGAAATTGTTATTTTTTGAACAAGAATATTATTGTTACACGTAACTTTAAAGTGGGTAATTATGGATAATTATCATGTTTATATTTTGAGGTTTTCCCTGACGACGGAGCACGCCATATTTGAGTCAGTGCTTTGTTTTGAGTGAGTTGACGTCGATACATGTGTGGAAAATCAATTCTCCGGTCTTCAATTTAAATATTCAATGGTTTTGTCAAATTAGTTTAAAACGTTAAACCTATTTTCTAAGACAGACTGTGTTATGATGTAAGTACTAAGGTACGTGTATTTTTTTTGCTCATGATTTACTAAAGGTTGCTTTTATGTAACACTAGCTGCTTCCTGCGGTTTCACCTGCGGTCTCACAGGAACCTTTTTTGAAAAGGTGCCAGTTATGCTCGTTTTTGTACTCCTTACAATGTGTATACCTACATAATTTTATGATGAGCAGTTGAGTACAGTAAAACGGGTTGCATGAGGACGGCAGTATGGTGTATGGAGACGAAATTAAGAACATATTTTATGGCTTTTGAAATAGTTTTAATTAGAATATCAAAATTATCTAAAATAACTACAATTTGGTATTTTTCTTTTTTCATATTGTCTGGATCTTGAACGATAAAAATAGCTGTGTAGCCGATAGTAATAGCCAATTTACCCTGCTATTTCTATTAATCTCGTTTTACCTGTAGTTAGAGCCTCTCAGATCAACCTAGAGAATAAGATGGCGCACGACGTATGATCTAAGTGAAGCCAAAAACCATCCAAAAACTACGCTACTGTCGTATAGGTACACAACACTCACACATTGACGCAAAAAACTACACTACTCGCTTGGTCATTCATACCTCGACATTACACACATTGGTTTATGGTATAATTTCGTGTACTTAAATGTACATAGTGCATTATAAAAGTCAATTTTGAAAAAGCCGTAACATTAAACTCTTACAAATATGTGCAGTTTTGAAAGTAGTTTTAAGTATGTATATTGGAACGGAAATGGCTAACGTAGAGTTTGGCAATTAATATTAGTTTTCGTGCAATTGTAAATATTTTTCATGGCAACATTACCACGCACATATGTACATTGAAAAAGAAGTGGTTTCGGTGAAATATAACGCAGTGTTCTATCTTTTCCTCAAGATTTATCTGAGAGTTAGGGCGTGAAATTGTTACAAACATTCAAACAAACACTTTATTAAAATATTACTAAAGAAGTAATGATGTTCATATTATTATGTAAGTAAGTGGTCCGTTTAAAAATTTGCAAACCATTTTCTTAACCACTTGCTGGGGTGGTTGAGAAGATGCTTCGAAAAGTGATTGTTGGGCTATAATTTAGGAGCTTGTCCGGTCACGCGAAGGCATACTTATTTCTGAGTTATGTGTCAGTGCAATATTATAATACCATTAAGATGATCTGATGGGGGAGCTAGGACGCAGGGCTTACAAAATAATTTAAAAGCCTTTGTGTAAAAAGAAATAAACTTTTTTCGAACGTAGAAAAATCTTTGAAAGATCTTACCGGTTGCTTCCACAGCTGTAACTCTTAGAACTATTGTATCCTATCTCGATGTTCGGTCTCGTATTTTCCGCTTTGTGAATGTCTGAGAGGTTTCTTAACATTATTATACTATTCTAAGAAACAGCGCATAAGTATCCAATACACCTGCGTTTCCTCGTACATAAAATCGATTATTCAGAACTGTCTGTGTTTAGAATACTTTGTTTACGAAGCGCTACCGTGGTCAATGTTTTATTATGATCTGCTATAAAACTCGAGCCCAGTGTTTAGCGACAGGCTCGTTCCCTGTCACATTTGGGACTGAATATCGTCCGGCAAAGTTTGGGCATTGTTATAGACCTTTTCCAGCTCCTTTGAAGGAAAGGCGTAACGATGTATAGAATTCAGTTGATGAAATCTGAAATCTGAATTTATTGATAACTCCTATAGTTACACGTCACAGTTCAATATTTATAATTAAAAACGAATTATAAATAATATTCGAAACACTTGCACACACGGTCGTCTGACCCCAAACTAAGCAAAGCTTGTGCTATGGCGGCCAGACTGATATACATAGATATTTATTTTTTAAATACATACCTAAATAGAAAATTAACACCCAGACATCGAACAAACACAAATGTTCATAACATGAATGTTTGCACTAGGTGGGAAACGAACCCACGCTCTGTAGCTCAGAAGGCAGGTTTACCACAGACTGAGCCACCGAGGCAGTCGAATGTCAAAACATTAATAATTGATAATTATTAATGTCATTATACAGTTAAGTATAGTAAAAATAGTTAAATATTATGCACTACCGTGAGTCAGATGTTGAGTTAGAAACTTTAAATTATAGGACCTAGCGGTCTACCATGACATCTTATTGCTATGAGGGTTACGTTTTGTTGTTGACGCTGAGCAACCGCAAATCGTATCGCTGTGCAATAAGGTTCATGGTCGCCCAGCGTCGAAAACAAAATATAACCATCATGTAAGATGTGTTGGTAGACCCCCTGGGCCTCGATTCTACTAAGCAATTGTTTTCAAATTGTTAATGAGTTGTCTATTTTTGACACAAAAAGTGTCAATTTGAGACAATTCAATAACAATTTAAAAATAATTGGTTAATAGAATTGGGGGGCTGGTTGTTTGTTTCGAATCAAAGCACCATCGTTGGTTCATTTATGATTGGAATAAATGAACGATAAATATATCGTTCATGGGTGTCTCAAGTCTCGAGTAATTCGGTTTCTTCTAGGCAAGCGTGCTCCATCGTAGGCCGCATCACTGCTTATCATCAGGCATGTTGGCGGACGCAAACGCAAGCCTATTAGGTATGCAATAAAAAAAAGTTACAAATAACCCGCGTGAAATAAATAATTAATAATAATATAATAATAAATTTTATTTCAATAACTACATGGTAAAGATAAAAACTATCAGATACAACAATAAAATAATTTTATCTGAACTAGGTAGTCCTGTTTGTCAGGCGAAAACTTAATCGTAACTTAAAAAATCATTGCTTACTCACATATTCTAATTCAATAAAAAATCTAATTAATTTTAAACTATATAAACTTACTGTAAATATAAAATTAAACATACAAATTAAACACAAACACATAACAACTTCTCTGTATCTTCGTAGGACATATTTTGGAGAGCTTCTTTAACAGTTTGCTTACATTTTATATGAGCAAGGGAAAACAATTGCCTTGGTGCTTGATTACACTTTTATTTTGCGAACTGCTGACTGCTTTTCCGGAGTGGGATTTCCCCGATAATTATTGTCCTCATGTCTCGAGTGAATCGGTTCCTCCTAAGCAAGCGTGCTTAGGCCTCATTATAATATACATCGGGCGAGATAGCAGCCAAGCGCAAGACTATAATAAGTAGAGAAAAAGTCTCTAACCAAAGAGCCTCGACCAACACCTCAAGAAGTTCTCGTTACCGGTGAGTCAAGGACCAGATACAAAAGGCAGTGATCCTAGAGACGTGTCGTTTAACCCTTCAGTTTCTTGCCTGTTCTTCTGAGGTGGGGCTTCCTTTCCAACCAAGGTCGAGTCTTTGTTAAAATCTAACTTCAACCGTCCCATTTCCCGTTTCTCTAGAGCAAACCCCTTCTCGGCTGCCAGGGCAATTCGACTCCCCTCCTTCGGCGACAGCCCAAGCTGAGGCCGTACAGTAGAGGTGCTCTTGTGCTAGTCGCCCATAGCTGTAAGCATTATTTAAGGCCCTGCGCCATCTACGCTTACCTAATGCTCGGTACGCTGTAGAGGTCTCAGTGGCCAGCAGTATTGAGGCATTTTTTTTTTTTTTTAATAACACACACGGTCGCCTGACCCCAAACTAAGCAACGCTTGTACTATGGCTGCCAGAGACTGATATACATACTTAGATATTTTTAAATACATACTTAAATATATATTTACACCCAGACATAGAACAAACGCAAATGTTCACCACATAAATGTTTGCCCTAGGTGGGAATCGAACCCATGCCCCCAAGCTCAGAAGGCAGGTTCACTACCAACTGAGCCACCGAGGCAGTCAATTAAAAAAGAAACACGTGCCGTATTGTTCCATCGCCGTCCGTGTTGCAGAGTGAGGAACCTCCTTACTCTGCTGCCCTAACCATCGGCAACGAGCCTCGCCTCACTAGCCGGCGGTACCTTACTTTTTAAGTTTTTATATTTTGTTCTTTAGTTCATTTATTGTAAAAAAAATAAGCTACAAAATAAATACTTCGTGATAATATTAAGAACTTTGTTAGAGGTCTTGTGGCTTAAAAACTCTGACATTGACTTTACTATGTCTATACAGGGTTGTCAGAAAAGAGTGGATTAACCTAAAGGCAGTCATTGTACTCATCGTTATGAACAACTTTTATTATGGGGTTAACCCTGAAGGCAAAAAAAAAATTATAACAGCTGTTGCATACATTTTGTCGACGATTAATGAGCTTTTTGTATGGAACAGCTGATTTTTTACGAGGTTTTGGCTTGGCTTGATAATAAAAGTTGTTCATAATGAAAAGTACAATGACCCTCTTTTGGCTTAGTACACCCTATACCGATAACCCTGTACGTCCTTTTAATACTTTGTCTAGCGGTTTAGCTATATTTTTATTTATTGTGTTTTAAGTGAGTACAATCAGCGACAATCGTAACTGTCACCAATGAGCGGCAACACTTGACCTTTTGCACAACGGATGGTACAGTCGATGAGAAAATTGCAAACCTATTGAGATTTTAGCAACAAAAATAAAATCATCATGATAAATGAGGTGAAATAATTGTATCTACGATTTGTATTTTTTTGACTAAATTCCTTTCAATACAAATTAAACTTTAAGTAACCTAACCTATTAGTTGGATACATATTATAAAAAAAAAACCTCGGCCAAGTGCGAGTCGAACTCACGCACCGAGGGTTCCGTACAAGCCTGTAGGTATTTCAATTTAATATCTCTACGCGTTCACGAGGAAAGGGGTAGTGAGTTTAAAATTATTAAAAATAATTTTATTACATGATGTAACTAGCAATGTATTATTTTCGCAATTTTTCCATTATCTGTGCTATAAGACGTTGCTTCGTACCAAATTTCAAGATTCTGAGTTCACGGGAAGTACTCTCTAGGTTTTGATTCCCTTGCGAGTGTCGAAAATTTGAATCATAAAAAGCTGTATCTTTTGATTGCGTTGGCTTAGAAGTTTGATTTTCACAGCTTCAAAGGCCAGTAGACTTGAGCATTTTATATTAATTTCAGCTTTATTGCTCCACGCGTTACTGAGAAAAAGGGTCTAGATAGACAGACAGACCGAAAGAAAAACGAAACCCTTATAAGATCACTTTGTTGTCCACAAAGTGATCCTATAAGGGTTTCGTTTTTCCTGTTGAGGTACGGAATCATAAAAAGAACTATAATTTTACATAACGATTCATCCAACCACTCATAATGTAAATGGAAAAGGTACATATTGATGTTTTTCTAACTCTCTAACTTTTGGTTTGCGACGAAATTTACTCAATAAACAACGAGTGGACGTGCGAAACAGTCAAGAAAAACAAGAATATTTTGGTAAAATCACTCAACGTATTAAGCTAGTTTGTAAAGCAAACCAAACCTTGAAATTGTCTCTTATGCCGCGTGCAAGAAAACTCCCACAAAGTATGTCTGGCAGTCTGACCGACAGCGGCAAATGCTGTCATGACATCACTTGCTATGGAGCTTACACTTTGCAAACTGCTGTCGGACACACTGTCGGACATTTCTGCGCAAGTTTTCTTGCAAGTGGAAACGAGGCCTTAGGTAGGCAAATATTGTAGTCCCTACGGAGTTTCAATATCGGAAAATAACAAACCAACAACAAAACCAGAATAAAAAGAAAACACAAATTTCGGGAAACAAATGAATGTCGGAATAACAAATGAGTATCGAAAAACTTGACGAATTCAATTTAAGTTTAGAAATACTTTTTAGAGTCCTCGGATAAAGTAGGTAGGTATTCTTTTAAAGTAAACTTTGTCCCCCACCAATCGCACTTCTTTGTGGACAGTTAGAAGTTTCGAACCTGTACTTCCGGGTTACAAGCTTGTTACTTCCGGAAACAATATTTTGAAAAACGGCCAAGTGCGAGTCGGACTTGCGCACTAAGGGTTCCGTACCCTTAGGGTACCCTATCCATAAAAACTGCAAAAAACCATGTTGTTTGTAGTATTTACTGTTGTTATAGTGGGAACAAATATATCATCTGTGAAAATTTCAACTGTTTATCTATCACGGCTATATCTCATGAGATATAGCCTGGTGACAGACCGTCAAACAGACAGACGGATAGCAGAGTCTTAGCAATAGGATCCCATGTTACGCTTTGGGTACGGAACCCTAAAAAAGATCCTATTAATATTAAATACCTTGATTGATCAGTAGCTAGTAGTGACCCTGTTTTCTGCGCTTGAGCGCGCGGATTCGATTCCCACGTGAGGCAAATTTATAAATTAGTGTGATAAACATTGGTGTTTGTCCTAAATCTCTGCGTTTTGATATTCATTTTCTAAATATGTATTTCAAAATATGTAATGTGTGTCTATCAGTTTATCAGCCGTAGTAGAGGCTGATAAACTGAGACATACATTTGATATTTTTGCTTTGCTCAGTTTGGGTAAAAAAAATCCTTGAATATTTAATTTACTCAACATTTTTTATTACCCTTGTTATACTATTTTTTTCTTCAATAATCTTAGTTTAATGTGTATATCTGTACTCGCGAAGTTGCCAATTACGTGGCCACGTTACTTCCCGTGACTCCACACGACACTTAATTTTGCTGCGACAAAACAACTGCCTTTTGTTCACGGTCAAACCATTATTGACTTTTACGTAATTAGGCAATGAAATGGTCGCACTTTTATCTCATCTTCTGGAGTCGATGTTTCGTATTGGTGATGAATTATCGCTTCTTCGACTTGGTCCCATTCTCAGATCAACCTAGAGGAAAAGATGGAACACTGCGTTACATCTCGCTGTAGCCACTTCTTTTTAAACTTTTGTGCGTGGTAATGTTGCCATGAAAAACATTTACAATTGCACGAAAACTAATATTAATTCCCAAACTCTACGTTAGCTATTTCCGTTCCACTAAACAACCTTAGGAGATTTAATATTCCAAAACTGCACATATTCGTAAGAGTTTAATGTTACGGCTTTTTCAAACTTGACTTGTAAAAAAACTGCAGAGTTTTCAAAAAGAGCCTCAAAATGTAGTCCTGGCCACACTTTTATAATGCACTGGATATAATTATGTACACGAAATTATACCATATAATCCAATGCACGTAATTTATTTATTTATTTTTATTTTATTTTACATTTCATTGTAATGAGGTAAGAATGACCAAGCGAGTAGCGTAGTTTTTTTGCGTGAATGTGTGCGTGTTGTGTACATATTATACGACAGTAGCGTAGTTTTTGGATGGTTTTTGGCTGCACCTAAATCATACGCCGTGCGCCATCTTATTATCTTGGTTGGTCTGAGGTCCCATTGCGAACTCAAGGTTTTCAGACACTGCGTCCGAAATGGGCCTTTTTCTCGGGGTATAATCTGCCGTTTGCAAAATGTCACGCTCGCACAACGTCATGTGTTTTTATACCGGCACAATATCACATACCACAAAGATAGTTAGTACTAACTATTATCATAACATAAACATAGATAGGTACATGTTTCACGTAAGTCACGTGAGAGCACACCATCAAGGCTCACGAGTTAGTTAACAGAAGCAATAGTCACTGTGGCCGAAATCGGCTGGAGAGACGTCATCATCTCCACATTTTTCACACTTGCGAAGGCAAATGCCATTTTTGTCACTCGTGTATCATGTCATGTTTGTCACACTTGTGCATTGTCATATTTTCCTTACTAGCCCAATATCTTGTTTGTCACACTCGCACTATGTCATGCTTTTCACACTCGTACATTTCTCTATTCCACATGCAACAAATAAGCTAACGGGTCGCCTGATGGTAAGCGATCACCGTCGCCTATGGATACTTGTAACACCAAGGGCATCACAGATGCTTTACCAACCCTAAAATACTCTATTGTCAGCCTTTTTAAAGAACCCCATTATAATAATTATAATAATATTCCGGACACTTGCACACACGGTCACCTCAGCCCAAACTAAGCAAAGCTTGTACTATGACGGCCAGAGACTGATATACACACATACTTAGATAGATAATAACATTGAATCACATACGTGTTTGCTCTAGGTGGGAATCGATCCCACGCTCCTTAGCTCAGAAGGCAGGTTCACTACCGACTGAGCCACCGAGGCAGTCGGAATGATTATAACTAGTAACTATTCAAACCGTAAAGTATTTAAAACTTTTAAACGAAGCTCTGACTTCACAGTAATTCCAGACTTGTCACTTGTCAGGAGATGGGAACCTAACAAGATTCCCGCCGTCCGAAGCCAATCCGACCCGTTAGAAACTTCCCTGCTTGTGTGCAGTCTCGGTCTAAATTGATTATCCCCACGATATTGGATAACGGGGTGAGGTAGCCGGCGCGAGCTAGTCAACGATAAATTGGTTTAAAACGAGAAAGTTTGCTGCAGTTTTTGATTTGTTCTGATGCGGATGATTTAGTTAATGTTCACGCTTGACGGTTTTATTGTTTTCTCTGTGATTTTCCTATTTTCCGCATTTGCTGGGGTAAAAAGTATCTTATGTCCTTGCTAGGTTGGTCATAATTTTGTTCACAAATTCTTTTAAATTCTTTTAAGAAAGTTTAAAAACAAAAGTAAGCACTCATCATCTAGTGCACATATGGGCAACCGGTGGACCGGATGCGACCCGATTTCACTATTGATCCGGCCGCTAGATATTTTTAGATCACGTGTGAAAAAAATATTAATTATCAGTTCTGTTTACGCCTTTGGGTAACTATAAGAACGATAATATTCAAATTTGGAAGCACGTACCGACTAATACAAAACTTGAACAGTTATTTTTAATGATAAAGACTACATTTAGAAAACACCATGTGCCTGTGCTCAAGCTTCTATATAATTTCATTTTCTCTTCAAACTAAAATATATGAAAATATTTTTTTTTCTCAACTCATCTATTAGGTATCTACCTACCTTATATTATGTTGTTAGAGTCCTTGACTTCATTGATATTCTAAGGTTTGGCCCGCTTCTTTCCAAAGGCTGCCCATCCCTGAGCTACTTAGTGCTTGATAGAATTAAATGAAAACCTTCATAAAAAATTATATAAAATTTGTAAAACATGAGTAAAAAGTTTTTTTAAAAATTAGTAAAACCCAATATATACATTTAGTAAATATTAGCTATAGGTTTACTAGTATCAGGCGGCCTACCTCGACATCTTATTGTCATGGTGGCTACGTTTTGACGACGCTGCGCTACCATGGACCTTATTGCGCGGCGATAGTACTCGCGGTCACACAGAGTCGACAACATAACGCAACCATCATGGCACATGGCAATATGATGGTCACGGGAGGCCTCCAGTACACACATATAGACTAGATGTCTGCACTACTAATATTAAGACACGCAGCGAGTGGGGATGGGGCGACGACGGCGAGACGTTAGCGATCCTGTCTTCGTCACACCCACTGTAACGTCTATCAAGCCTTATTTAAGAGGGTCGCGACGCTCTGAAATTTCCATACAAACGCTCTACTCAAATTTTTTGAAAACCATTTGTCAGATTATGATGAAATTTAGCATGTACAATTAAATTAACAATATCTCCGCCCACAGTTTTAGGTTTTTTTTAAAAACGTTCTCAAGCGAAAATAGAGGTATGAAAAATATCAGCATTTTTAAGAGGTCACTTTTGACTGATTTATTCAATAGGTAGACAAAGCAAATCTTCACAGGTTGCATTTTTCAACCGATTCTCGTGAAATTTTCCCATTTAATTCAATTCAATAAAAATTCCATGATTATGCAGAATTAGCTGCGCCCCGCGGTTTCACCCGCGGTTAAAAAGTATCATATGTGCTATTCTAGACTATTATCTATATATCTCTGTGCCAAGTTTCATCCTGATCTGTTCAGCCGTTCTGGCTTGAAAGAGTAACAAACACCCATCCATCCATCCATTCTTACAAACTTTCGCGTTTATAATATTAGTAGGGAGTAGGATAGGATAGGATTTTCAAAAAAAATCTTTGTCCGCAATTTTGAAGTATTTCCAAAAGTTAGCTCGACAAAGTAATTCTATGAAAATAGTTATTATCGAACAAAACTTCAGGAGAATCTGTTGAGAAATGCGACCTGTAGCGGAAGACAAAATCCGGACAATTACAAAAGCATTTTGCCGAAGTTGAATCATAGACGCTTCGCTTGCTAACGCTTGCTCGGTCGATTGGCTATGATTGTCAGGATTTTTTTTAAATTTGTTTTCTAAACTTGTTTATAAAATATAGAAAAAAATACTCCCATAAAACCCATACCAACATTTTAAATACAAAAGTACCCAACTCAGTCTGTCCGTCAGGCTTGTAGGCTTTTACGGCTAAACGGCTAAACAGATCTTGATGAAATTTGATAATTAGGTACAGTAAATTACGAGGAAGGTTTTTTGATACTATTTTCGGAATAAACTCGAACAAAGGCGCGAGTAACAGCTAGTATTTAATAAGATTGTTACTGCGCTAACAAACATTTAGTTAGACTAATAATACCGCTACTAACAGTAAAATTGAGGTAAGTACCTCATTTTAATAATACGATACAATAATACCTCCTTATTATTTATTTTACTGCTAGACGATGACATCAGAAACGAGTTCATGATTTTCGTCTTATTCTCTTGTTTTGTATTTTAAATAACAATATTATAAGTTAATTTGGTCAGTAGGTAGGTATATTTACTCGTATAAGGGCCGATTTTTCAATGGTCAGATAAACAAACAAATAGTGTTTATTGAATTGATAGCTAATTATTCTGTTTTTCAATGGTCAGGTATCATTTACTAGACGAATAACTCATCTATCTGAGGTATAACTTTATTTGTCGGTGGAACGGCCAGATAGCAGTTTATTCTATGGAATAAATTGTTGAGACTGTCTAAATGATGGTCTTAAGGGTTGTCACTGTAAAAAAAGATTGATATTTCCGACACACAGAAACTAAATTAATTTTAATTAAAAAAAAAAACTACCATGAACAAACTACATGAGCTATACTACCATAGCCAAACCAGCCGACGACTTTTTTACAGTGTCGTTTAGACTAAAACTGACAAGACAGTGACAAAAGCGAAAATTGAAAATTCGAAGTCCTTTTCTAACGCGTGGATATTTTATAGTTTTGTTTCAACTGTCTGAAGTTAGCTTTTGTACACACTGAATAAATGGTCAGATAGTTATTCCCAATTTAAAATTGTATTGAAAAACCGAACACCGTATAGGAGTCGAATAAACAGATTAATAAAGTTATTGGCTCGGTAGTTATTAGGCGGATAAAGTAAGGATTGAAAAATCGGCCCTAAGTATAATTTTCTCAACATTTTAGTTTTGAATTTACAGCAGTTTTTGTGTTTTAATTTTTGAATAACTGTTAACCGCGACTTCGTTTGCAAATTGTGATTTAATGTAACTAGTTATCCATCAAATTCGTTCAGCCGTTTAGCCGTGAAAAGCCTGCAAACAGACAGACAGAGTAACTTTCGGTTTTACGATATTAGTACACATAGATCCGTAGTTTATGTAGTTCTTTCAAAAAAGTTTTTAGAATCGAGAATTTATTGTTTAAATTAAGTACCTACATATTTAGCTATTCTAATAAATCATGATATATTTTTCAGACTGAAAGGTACTCTATGTCCTTTTCTGTACCCCAGACAACTTGCATACAAAATTTCATGATAATCGGTTGAGTAGTTAAGGCGTGAGAGCGTAACAAACAAAGAAGCAAACCAACTCAATTTCACATTTATCCGTGGGGCCTAAGGCTCTATCTCTGTTTTGGGATCTGGGACCTACCATGACACAGATATCGATAGTTTCGATTTGTTTTTGACGCTACGCGACCTCCAACCGTATATCCGCGCAATAAGGTCCATGGCCACGCAGCGCCGAAAACAAAACGTGGGTAGGTGGGTAGGCAGGCCTCCTGGCTCAACTTTTGGTAGAGCCGTCAGGTGTTGAGAATGCTGGCCTATAATTCGGTCAGGAATTGAGCTTTGCCATCCAGCGTAGGAATGCTACTAGCATTCTGGGCACCTTTTTTCTGCCAGCGGTATATTCAAATATAAAACTAGCAAAATAAGGGCCGATTTTTCTATGGTCAGATAAACAAACAAATAGTGTTTATTGAACTGATAGCTAATTATTCTGTTTTTCAATGGTCAGGTATCATTTACTAGACGAATAACTCATCTATCTGAGGTATAACTTTATTTGTCGGTGGAACGGCCAGATAGCAGTTTATTCTATGGAATAAATTGTTGAGACTGTCTAAATGATGGTCTTATGGGTTGTCACTGTAAAAAAAGATTGATATTTCCGACACGCAGAAACTAAATTAATTGTAATTAAAAAAAAAAAACTACCATGAACAAACTATATGAGCTATTTACCATAGCCAAACCAGCCGACGACTTTTGCACAGATTAGTAGTAAAGTGACGTTTAGACTAAAACTGACAAGACAGTGACACAAGCGAAAAGTGAAAATTCGAAGTCCTTTTCTAACGCGTGGATATTTTATAGTTTTGTTTCAACTGTCTGAAGTTAGCTTTTGTACACACTGAATAAATGGTCAGATAGTCCCAATTTAAAATTGTATTGAAAAACCGAACACTGTTTATGAGTCGAATAAACAGATTAATAAAGTTATTGGCTCGTTAGTTATTAGGCGAATAAAGTAAGGATTGAAAAATCGGCCCTTAATCAATTAGGTTTTTAATTTTTAAGTATTAAATTTAGTTTATGTTTCTAAGTTTCGTTTTTGTACGTAAGTATTTATAATATTAGTTAGGATTAGGATATCTACAAATAATTATTAACAAGTCCAACCTTTGAATGTGATTTAATCATTGTGTTGTGCCTGTTTTCGGTATATGAAAACCTATTTGGGTCATTTTGTATTTTCAATTTAACCGACTGACCGAATATAATTAAACTTTTATAATAATCCTAAGATAAGCTTCAGTAATGTACTCGTAAGCCACTTGGCTAATACGAGCTTGTACAAACGTACAAGCTCGTATTAGCCAAGTGGCTAGCCTTGGTGTCAGAGCATTTCGGCTACCTGAAGACCTCTGGCACGGTTTGAAGGTTATATTAGAACTTACAAAGGAGTACCACAATTTAAGATGTCATTCGAACTATTTGTAAATGACATATTCGGTCTTGCTTAAGCATCGATTGACGTCATTACGTGTTGCCCACGTCACCATTATTGACTCGGAATGCTACACCTGGCGGAGTATATTATTATACCATGAGTTAACCTATCTAGAACACATGGCAAATAAGGGATAGTAATTTTCCAAAGTTACGAACCGAAATGACAACTTCCCTGCACTTTATTTCCCATTTCTCTTTCCATATGGGACCGAGCAGACAGACCCTAAAGACGTCGATTTTTATGGTAGGTCATGTGTACGCGACCCGTGTGCGTATGTATGTGTGCCCTCAGCAGCGCCCTCTGTATTTATTGCGCGAAAACAAAGGAACACAAAACGCTAAGAACTACTGGGCATTACGCCTTAATTCATTAATTTTACAAACATTCCATCTATCTATATTCAACCATAAAGTTTTAATCATAAGGTAGAGAATCGTGTGTAGCTGGTTAACTAACTTTGCGCAAGCTAGCTTCAGTGTGTCTAAAGGGGTTGTCATAGAAACTGTAAAGTTCTGCGCGCGCATGTCGTACACAGCACGCTCGCACACCCACACGTTGCGCTTTGACAGTGTGTGTTAGGCGGGTAGCGTAGTACTTTCAGTGATAAAAGTGTTAATTATTTATTCGACTTTTGAATAATTAATTAAACGTCGTATCTTTATTTATTCAACGTGTTTAATGTTAATTAATGTAATTACTTGGTAAAATGAGTGTGGATTTTTGTATTTGTTTATTTTACGTGAAAGAGTTTATTCAAGGTCAGGCATTTGACTGTTAATGATAAGCCCACCCATTTGATTGACTTTATTTTATGTTTGTGTTAATTTTGGTTTTGTTATACAAATAAGTTAAAGTTAAGCATTATAGACAGATTGATACAGCTGTTCAAAATTATGTTTCATAATTTTTAACCTATCAAATAATCAAAGCTATAGAAAACTAATTATCTGTCAAACAACACTAATATTACGTATTTGTAACTCTAAACTGTAATATTGTTATTTCATAAAAATATTTACTTACCATTTTATTTTCTCACACGCACCACAAAATCCACATTTACATCCCTTCAGAGCTAAACTCAACACCCGCATTCATTACCATAAACACTCACTTTTCTCTCCGACCATACCACTCCCGTCCCTGCCATACGTCCTTACACAAAAATTCCCCTAGTGTGCGTGATCTAACGTCCTCACACGGATACTCACTAGTGTGCGTGCTTCGTACCACAGATTCTGCGCTATGGACCCCAGTATACTCGCAGCCATGGACAAAGAGGCACTGAAAAAGCAGATTGAAAACATGAAATACCAGGCCTCTATGGAGCGCTGGCCTCTATCGAAAAGCATTGCAGCGTGAGTAATTCCAATTTCAAATTATATCGCAGTGGTGACGTCATACAGTGCTCAAGCTTATTAGCCCGGGAGTGGTCCCTTGTGCTGTGCGTTGAAGGAATTTAGTGCTTTTTCCAAGGACATGAGGTAGGGAATCGCTTGGGGAACGGGTAGGCGTTTGTCGTTACGAATTACGTTTGTTTTTTCTAATTTTAGCCTGTGTTTAATTCCATTTTTGATTCATATCGATCGCAATCTTGCTTTCAATTTAAAGTTGTGTTCTTTGATTTCTGATTTGAATGTCAGTGTCATGTTTGACATGAATGGTTTTGACACTGCCGTTATTGATTTTCTCAGTGATTATGTGAATTTCTGCATTAATTATGAGCATTACATTGTATTTTGTCTACCTGTAGTTATAATTCGAGTCTAGTGTGTGTGTGTGTGTGTGTGTGTGTGTGTGTGTGTGTGTAGTGTGAGATTTGTGTCAATGCTAATAACTCTATGTATTGTGTCTTTTTTTTTTGCTTATTTTGCTACCTCCTTCTCCGGTAGCTTAATTACTCTACTGTTTCTACGTGTATGACCCACATACATCAGTAAAACACTCCACAAGTTCAGTGGTACTCCCCGAGCTGTTAAATTAAACAGGTGCTATTTTTCACATACGCTATAAATTAGAATCACTTGTCTACGTTTTCGTTATTTTTTTAGCGCAGCATAGAATAGATAACAGTAACTTTTACTACAGTGTTCTAATTAAGCAATGTGGACACAAACTTCCTTGAAATCGGGGAAAAAGGCATACCTATAGCTCTATACATTTGTGAGTCGCTGCACGTGTTTAACAATGATACCTAACTTGTATTTAGTTTAGTGTGATATTTCCTCATTTAGGTCCATTCCTATATTGATTTCTAGCTTGTCTTGTATTTTTTTCAGGTTTTTGTCAACACGAAAGGTTATTTTAAAATATTAACAGACAGTACTTTAATTACTTGTGTATTTCAATCATGTAACTAATTGAACTGATTAATTGGCAATTTTACATTAAAACAATTGAATCAACTTAATTTCAGCATAAAATGACTACTTATTTACTAAAAATCATAAGCCCCACATGTCGGTGAAAAATTAAAACTTAAACTAATAAAAACGACATCTCAAACCAAATAAAATTAAAAGAAAATTACATTTAGCTAAATGAGCTAGCTGTGTGGAGCCAAAAAACATTGGAGCGTTCAGGAGAACGGCAGATAAAACGATCCCTTAGGAGCTCTTGTACTGTGAAATTCTAATAGCAAATTCCGGGACCTTTTGTAATAGTATCATTTCAAACTAACCTTAGTACGTTTACGTCACGTTGACAATTGAGAGGGTTTTACGGAATGCAGGAAACCGTGTATTTGTGCAGGATACGATGTTTAACTGTTACTCTCTTCTCTAGCCGTACTAAATACATTATCGACCGACCGAGCAAAAACCGAAGCAAAAATGCTTTCGTATGTCTGTATTCTGTCTGGATTTCTTTTCGGATCTCTGTCCGGAATTATGTCTTCCTCCACAGGTCGGATTTCTTAACAGACTCGATAAAACTGATTACCGCGAGGTCTACAACTCAAAGAGCCATTAAAATCAGTATTTTTTTGAACGAATGTCTAGGTTTTTACTTTTTACTTAGGTTTCACCTTCTTGTATGACATGATATTTTTTTACGACGTTTTAAATGTCAACTTTTTTTTAAAACGTGTCGACGTTGTGATATTTTACGTATGACTCTCCAGATGTCCAATACAAAGACACTCCAGATGCAAATTCGAATCTAAATGTAATATTTCAAAATCGGTGAAGATTTTTTGACTGTAGGAGCAATATACAAATATTAACATACACACGCCAAAAAGCATTTAATCTTAAACATTACCATTATGCATAGGTACTTAATATTTAATCGAATAAATCCATTTCAATCAAATTAGAACATATAGTTCTAATTATATTGTTTGTTTTTGTATGTTTCGGTCAGTTTTTACTGTCTTTTTCAGATGCTCAAGGAGGATAACATGTCGTTAACATTATTTTAAAAACATTTTGTATTATTTAAAAACAAGATCAACGATATGTCTTACTACTGTTACTAGGGAAATTGAGCTTGACCGGACTCCTTCCAAACTAGTGATTTGTTGAAATCAATGATCACAATAAAGTCAATGAAGTTTCTAAGTTTTGTTTAGTACTTCGGTTGAAATGACTAAATTCGAAGTTTAAAGTCTCATTTAGCATAATTACTTTAAAAGCTTTTCCGTATTAATCGAAAACATTCTCGAGCTTCATGTCTTACTGCTCTTACTAGGAAGGGGATGACCGCATCTCTTCCCAACTAGTACATTGCTGAAATTAAATATCACAATAAAGTTAAAGAAGCATATAAGTTTTGTTTAGTACTTCGATTGAAGTACCTAACCAAACTCGAATGCAAAAAGGTCTCATTTAACATAATGATTTTAAAGGTATTCCCACATTACTCGAAAACAGTCTCAAATTCAAGATATGGAAGATATGGAAACAACTCTTACTAGAGAGGAGGGGGCTGACCGCAATGCTTCACAACTGGTACATTAATAAAAATGATTTATCACAATAAAGTTAAAGAAGTATCTAAGCTTTGTTTAGTACTTCGGTTGAAGTAACTAAATTCTAATATAAAAAGGTCTAATTTAGCATAATTATTTTAAAAGTATTCCCACATTACTCGAAAACAGTCTCTTACTAGGGAGGAGGGGGCTGACCGCATCCCAGCTAGTACATGGCTGAAATTCATTAGATAACTTACAGTGCTTGTTCGGCACCCCTAACTTACTTGTTTTACTTGTTCACTCTATGTTAGAGGCTGGTACTTATTTATAAACTTGGTCGCTTGTTTCATTTACTTCGTGGTTTAGAATATTGTAGTATGCAGTTTTAACGAAGCGAGTAGTTTAAATTTTGAAAATATTACTAAGTGCCCTAAGAAATAGTAAGAAGACGGAACGACGACGAGACGAGAGAAATACTTTGCTAGTCTGTATTTAATTCAGGTTGGTATTTTTTATTCCAAATCTAAACCAAATCAATCTTGTTCGATAGGTTTAGGCTATTGAGTGTAAATAAGTAACAAACATATTATATCGTCACGCCTTTCCCTGGCAGAGGTGTAATACAACACTCACACTTCGCCGGACGAATTTTAGTCCCAAATGTGACAGGGGGCGAGCCTGTCGCCATACACCGGGTTCCAGTAGTGTAGCAGATACATACAATACGCACATAATATGCTCACACAATAAACAAATTGGTGCGTGCCGTCGGCTGGGTTCGAACCCGCTCTCTCTGGCTTGAGAGGCGGGCCTTCTCCCAACTAGGCTGCCATCGCTTTACATACGTACATTAAACACCCTCTCAATCACAAACATTCGCACTCATAATATTAGTGTTATGTAAATCGTAATCACTTCAGTTTTTCTTATAAAAAAAAAAAAAACAAGTCTTATAACTACTGTATTACTGCATCCCACTTTCGATTCCCGATCAAAACAGAAATAAATCTCTCGTCTGCGCTATTTTTAGTATCAATTTCAATGAAATATTTCTAAACAAAGAACCCAGACCAGCGTAAAGTTAGACTAAATAAATTACAAATGAAACTAGAACAAAAAGATGAAACGGAAACAATTTACACTAACACTTACAACAAGTGCCGACTTTGTTAGTAAAGATCGGAAAATCTCACTAACACTTCACATAAGTGCCATTTATGTTAGGTGTCAGTGAGCACTTTTGTTTTGATTTTGAATTCGTTTGTGTTTAAAAAAAATCGTTTTATTTGTAACAAAAAAACGTTGAGCAGCTTTCATACTCTTTTGTTTTTTTCAAAAAGAAACAATCTTTTAATAATGAAACTATCTACCAGATAGAGCAAGATTTCCATGAAATAGTTTTTCTACTTCTATGACTATAATAATAATTATGTTTTCTACTTCATTTAGAGAAGACTAAACTAAGCCTAGAAGACAAAGACCGACTTAATCGACAGAGCGAGCGTTAGGGAACCGAATTCGGACAAACAAAAGCATTTTTGTTTGAATGAATTTCTGTCCGGATCTCTGTTTGGGTCTCTGTTTTCCTCTGCAGGTCGCATTTTTTAACAGATTCTCTTGAACATTTGACAAAGAGCTACACTAGTATGACTTTTTTCAGAATTTCGTAAATATATTTTTTAAGGTAGAATAATTTTATTCCTACACAAACTCTTATTTCCATAATCGCAGATTTTTTCCTTATTGAATTAGAAACATTTAACTCTACATTTCCTTCTATCACATTATTAAAATGTATGATCACATTAAAGTCAAAGAAGTATCTAAGCTTTGTCATTATGGTCAAAATATCTCAATAAAAATGAGCATTTATTAATTTGAAAGCATTTCCGTATAAATTTCGTCTCTATAGCCTGCGTTGGTCCATGTCAAAACTTCCGTTGTTTTCAACAACTTTGCCAAATATAAACTAAAACAGAGATGAAAGATGTTCGCCACACTCTGCTGTGTGGAGCAAAGCAAATAAACAGAGAGTGCTTTTGATGGAGATGATTAAGACTCTGTTGGCTATTTTGAGAAATTAAGACTCATATAAGTTAGTGTTGAAACATTCAAGCCGTATTATAAGGTTATTTTGAAACCAATGCACAATTTTGATTTCCAGTTTGCCATATTATTAGATCCATGATAAAAATTGAGATAGCATTGTCTGGTCCGTACCTATTTTAAACACAAATACTTTAACGCACTCTCATATCAAAAAAGCCATGGCAGCCTAGTTGGGAGAAGGCCCGCCTCTCAAGCCAGAGGGAGCGGGTCGAACCCAGCCGACGGCACGCACCAATTTGTTCATTGTGTGAGCATATGTGCGTATTGTATGTCATCTGGTACATGATTAGGACTGAATATCGTCTGGCGAAGTGTGGGTGTTGTATTACGTGACGATATGTTTATGTCATATCAAACCAAAAAACACTTTTTGATATCTACTACATGTTCCGATTTGATCCTCAGTCTGTTTTGTGTTTGATTCTCAAACTCGTTTTTTTAAAATCTACGTAGTATTAACTGGCTAATTAACTTTGCTAGGATTTTGAGGACCAGAGGTTTGCGACCCAAACCATGTCCTGGCCTCTGAAACTAACTAACAACTATGATATAGTAGGTATGTATATAGTAGTAGGTATATAGTAGTAGGTATAATAGTAGGTATAATTTCACTGACAGGTTACCCAATTTATCCCTTTTAACCCAAAAGAAGGCTAATATTTTCCGGGTGCATGTTTGCCTGTACCCATGTAAACAGCTTGATGGCTTTTGGAGTGTGAGGTGTCGTGGGATGCGTGTTTATGCCCGTATTATACTCTACGATGGCTATTGGGATAACTGGCACATTGTATTTACCAGTCAACGACCCCCGAAAGGGAAATAAAAAAACTGAAATGTCGAATTTTTTTCAGTCGTTGCCATAGAAATCAGAAAACAGAATCAGAATGACGACGGAACGGAACATAGTAGACAACTGACTAATATACGGTCTTTTAATTTATTATAATACTTAATTCAAATAGGTGTGATCTAATGCTAAAAAAAAATAATTATAATTTTAATTCCTAAAATAAATATGTTATGCCGACACAGAATTTCCTATTCTAGAACTAGGCCCCACCATCACGCTCATAGACACAAATTGCAGACCTAAATTAATATCAACTACTAAACACAAATACCCACCAACCCACTACTATGCCTCCACTCACACATGCGGTTCTATCATTTTTATCACATTCCCTTTACGACCCTCTCACATCTTGCCAATATTTCACTTCTTCACGGACATCAGGTGCCTTTATCGCGTAAAAAAGAAACATGGCGGCCTTACCATTGCCTACTTATACTAAAACATACGAGTACTGGCCTAAAAACAGCCACCCTCCAGAGTGACAGTGGGGGTTCGGCAAGTCATTTTGGCACAGTGCAAAGTTGGGCAGTGGGTTGAGTTATGGTGACATGAATAATGGATTTTGCATGGGACGGTTATGGATTTTGTAGGAAAGTAAATTTTGAGATGAATGTGGGAATTTTATACAGCTAGGTTAATCTTGACGGGTTCGCCTACTTTAAAAAATCTTATGAAATCGCTTTTAGTTGCATCTTGAATATTGATGTCATAAAAGCTTGAGTAGTGTTGATTCATTTGTTTTTGTCAATGTTATCTATTATGTCATATTTAGTTTATGCAAAACTTTATCACGATTGACCATTACTGAGCTCGTATAGTTTTCTAGGTATGTGTCATACTCTGGCCTTATGCCAGTCCTCACCCACTATTTTCTTAGTAATATAAGTTCCTAAAATTACTATAACCAATAACAATTGACGATGCATTTATAAATTCCCGTAATTGTCAAAATATTAATATTAATAGTTTAAACATCAATAAAATTCTTCGAAATTAATTCTGTCTACATTAAAGATGTTCGGCCTGACTTGCTAACAGATCAATTATTATTCACAGCCTAAACTCCTAAAGCCAGAAACTTAAAGTTAAATTGGCTACTAGTTTTCTATTAAAACCTATACACAAACTAAGGATTTCATCTTATCTCATATGTCATCATCATCTTTCATAGTCGTTTTTATCCTACTGCTGGGAATAGGTCTCTCACTTACTGAGCCATGTTCCTCGGTCCTGTACCAATCGAGCATTATGGATCATACCATCATCACCATTATCAGCTCGTAATCGTTCTCTGCTGAGCATAAGGCTCCCTTGTACGCCAATCAACCCAATCCTGTGCCGATCCCGTCCAAGTTCATCCGTTCATTCGTTTATTAATATACTATATTCTATAACAATCACGTCTCTCCAGATCCTTCCACATAATTAAATCTCGCGTCCTTCGCGTCCCACTTCTGGCTGTCATCAAGTTATCTCTCTGACACAGATTCTGTGTAGTACCCTCCTTATTGCTATGTATCTTTGATAATTGTATTGTTGTCAGGAACCCCCCTCGTCTCGCAAAGTGCCATAATGTTCTGGCATCTAATTTCCTCGAAATGGTATTCAGCTTTGGCGAGTGTTTTTGTTTGTTATATTTTGGCGCCTTATTATATTTCGACGCTTATTCGAATATTATCACGAACCTTCAGTACTCGTTGCGTATTTCGGAAGAATGTTTTTGGAGTAGGTAAAGAAACTCTGCAATTTCTCAATTTAAACCGAAGTAGCATTTTTATGATATAAAGACAGATAGCTGCTGATTGGTAACTAAAATAGCATAATTTTACAATAATCCAAAAGGAATTCCATTTCACATGTATGGCAAGAATTTAGTCCGTTGTTTCTGAAATTTAAAATATCCCATAAATCAAATTATTCTTTTGACACATAGTTAACCTTTAATTACTCAGTAAAGTTCAATTTACATACTGAAAATCTGAGTTAACAATCACAGCTACAGACGGCTTAAATTCAAAATCAACACTTAAAATACATGTTTCTACTCTTAATACCCAACTATACGTTGTGATTGATCTAAAGTTTATAAACTACCACTTATATAAAAAATCTTCAAGTGCGTTCAGATACCACACAATGGTAATAAAACTGCGTCCAAAAATAACATAAAGCTCAGAAATAGCTCAGGAATTTATCGGTTGCGTATTGAAAATCAAATTCAATGCGCTTATCTCTGCTCAGACAGGTGAGGGTTAGATTATGTAAACTATCAAAATACGATTAGATAATGGATTTACAATACAGGTACGTAGGCTTTTTGGTACGACTGTATTTTAGGAAACGTTTATTTATTTTTGTGTTGTACTGTTCATTTACCTGAACCGTTTGCGTTTTATAGCCTATAATTTACTATGGCACTCACTGATTGCCTACCTTTCTACGGAGACTACATACAACTATATAAGTTTTACTTCTCCACAATATATATATTATTAGTACTCATAGATTAATAATGATTAGGAATAGGAATTTATCGGTTGCGTATTGAAAATCAAATTCAATGCGCTTATCTCTGCTCAGACAGGTGAGGGTTAGATTATGTAAACTATCAAAATACGATTAGATAATGGATTTACAATACAGGTACGTAGGCTTTTTGGTACGACTGTATTTTAGGAAACGTTTATTTATTTTTGTGTTGTACTGTTCATTTACCTGAACCGTTTGCGTTTTATAGCCTATAATTTACTATGGCACTCACTGATTGCCTACCTTTCTACGGAGACTACATACAACTATATAAGTTTTACTTCTCCACAATATATATATTATTAGTACTCATAGATTAATAATGATTAGGAATAGGAATTTATCGGTTGCGTATTGAAAATCAAATTCAATGCGCTTATCTCTGCTCAGACAGGTGAGGGTTAGATTATGTAAACTATCAAAATACGATTAGATAATGGATTTACAATACAGGTACGTAGGCTTTTTGGTACGACTGTATTTTAGGAAACGTTTATTTATTTTTGTGTTGTACTGTTCATTTACCTGAACCGTTTGCGTTTTATAGCCTATAATTTACTATGGCACTCACTGATTGGCTACCTTTCTACGGAGACTACATACAACTATATAAGTTTTACTTCTCCACAATATATATATTATTAGTACTCATAGATTAATAATGATTATGTACTTATTATACGAATTAAATGTACTTAATTCAACAAATTAGGGCTATAGTATCTGTCGACCGTTCAGACTATTGACTACTTTTAGCTAATCTAAGCTTTGCTCATAGGTTTTCATGTCTGCAATACTTTGATTAAAATAAATAATCTTTCATGATATTATTTCTCTCTTTTTCCATCTTCTTTTCACCACTCTACAATGTCGACCGTTCAAACCATTGACTTATTTTAGTTAATCTAAACTTTGTTCATTGGTTTTCATGTCTGCAATACTTTGATTAAAATAAATAATCTTTCATTATATAATTTCTCTCTTTTGCTATCTTCTTTTCACCACCCTTCAAATAATTAACCTCTCTAAACCGTACACGTACAAACAACTCTGTCCCCTAAACCGAAACTTATTTGCTTGGGCATTACAACCGCAGGTATAACAGATATCCCTGTAATTTCATTCCGAAATTGGTCAGAACGTATCGGATCCCGAACTTCGATATGCTAATTAATTCGTTCCAACCGGTCAATACCCGGATACCGGAATATGAATGGAACCCGGATAGAACTGGTATTGGACGGTATTATGGGGAAAGCGACCAATCACACGGCGGCAATAAACGGGGTATTAAAAATTCACTGGCCTTAATAGATTCGGCTGTTGACTTAACTTCGTTGGTCATTTTTGGCTGTGCAGAGGTTTTAATTTTGAAGAGTAAATAGAACGAAATTAATGTTAACATTAGTACTGACATTTTGAACTAGCATTTTCGAATGTAGATTTAGGACAATAGTTCCAAATGCATTTACTCGCTTTACTAGCTAACTGATACTAATCGGATCTAAACACATGAATGCGTGATTTAGTATGTGTTGTCTGGGTTAGCATCAGTTAATTTCGCTTAGCTTTATGAGAGTTACCAACCAAAATGTACCGAAACATAACAAGGTAATTTAACTTTTAACCGTCTGTTTTTGACAGCTATTCAATAATTTACATGTCAAGAAGGGACGGTTAAACAAATAATGGTCCTGTTAAATTTTGATAAACATAAGGATATGTGTGCTTGATAACATTATCCTAAACTATCATTTAAAATGTTTGTTTGAAATGTCAGTATTAGTTTAATTTTAATTTCGTTGAGTAAATAATGTTTTGGATTGTGAAGGTAAAATTAATATTAAAAGAGAAAAGTTAAGACAGACTCCAGTTTTGAAGTCATAAATTATATTGCTCCGTGTTAAACTTGTAAAATAAATTAAGTAAAATTAATTTTTGATTTTGACAAGTCTGATTTTGAAAATGAAGACTTTATTACACATTTTTATAAAAAGGGAAACGATTTGGTTAAATGTTTCATGCAAGTAATATATGTTGGTATCATAATTCTACCATAATTAAGTCTGAATGCCTGAACCGATTTCGATTTGAATAGTATCGTTAGAAGCTTTGCATTATCTTCAGAGTCATGGGCTATGACACAATATATTGTGTGGTCTAATTTTATTGTTGTTGTTATTAATAAAACTTGTCTTTACAACATATTTCTTACAAAAACTTCAAGAGTAAAATCGAATTAATCAAAACTATGTTGAACCAAAACGCGATCAAAACCAAAATTCCTTATCTAACAATTCTAACAAACGAAACGAACTGTCCAAAAATAGCCGTTAATAGTCAGTAAATGCAGAACAGATAGACGAAACGACTCCATTTATTATATTTACGGTCATTAAACCCGAGTAGTAAAGCATCAAGTCAGGTTTATGGGCAGAATAGTCGTTTAAAAAGTGCTCGTGCTAAAGACACTGGCAGCTAATTTTGATGAACATGTCTGATGTACGTTTAGTGAGGTCAAATTTAATGAGGAAAGCGTGTACCATCAAACTCTGACTCGTTTTAACTTGAAAGTTGAACAGCAGAATAAAATTAATATGGTCACGTATATTTTATCTTATGAAGATCATTACTGAGGGAAAGTCAAAGTCAAAATGTTTTTATTCATTTTGGGTATCAAAGATAAAACTATGAACGTCAAAGTTTTTTTTTAATGGACTCGTACGCCTTGTTTGGATAAAGAGCCTCTACTCAGAAGAACAAGCAAGAAACTGAGGGGAAAGATAAAAGGAAAGAGGGGACGGGGGAGGTTGGGAAGAATATTTATAGACCAAATAAAGTAAAAGACAGATGTCATGTCGTACAAGAAGGAAAAGACGCCCCTTGGCAGAACTGCTTGGCAGTTGGCACAATCACTAGTGCCTGCACTTGCAGAGGGTTGTTAAGACATTACTCAACCGACAAGAGCAGCGCTCTTAAATTTTGAATGAATTAGTGAACCATTTATTAACTTTGAACAAAAATCAAACAAAAATAATCAAATAATATACTTAGCAAATATATTACTCACTAGCTGTTATTCGGGACTTCATTGTATTTCGGGAAAAATTGTATCCAAAACCTTCGTGAAAATTTTTACTACTCATCAAATTTTATCAAGATCGTTTCAGCCTTTTAGCCGTGAAAAGCCTACAAACAAACAAACAAACAGAAAGAGTTACTTTGAATTTTATAATATTTGTGTGGATTGTTAAAAATATTGTTATTCATTAACGGTCAACAATTTAGTTGTGTATATTATTACGTGTAATATACGAGTACATGTCTACATACTTAAGAGTTTTAGAGCTCAAAGCAATTTAAAACAAATGCAAAACTGGTTCATTATAGTTTCCATTTTAATTACTCACTCGAAAAAGATAAACTCACACAATAAAACTAAATTTCCAGTAGAAACCGTATCACAAAAGCTTTTTTATTTATTCTCAGTCCAACTTTTTACACATTATTCAAGCTTCCGAAGAATCCAATTAATTGCAGGAACTTTAATGAAATCGGCAGCGTCTAGAAACTTCAGCAGTTCAACAAACGTAGGACGATAGTTCCTCAACATAAGGTTCATTTTAGCGTGAATATAACTGAGTTATACGAAGAAGAGGTCGTTCAAATAAGTTATTGTTTTGTACAATACGGATAGGACGAGGAAAACTATAATAAAATTATACTGCTTCAGATACAGTGTAGCAGAGTGTGAATAATATTTCGATAAAATGTTCCATTTTTCCTTGGCATATAACTTATTTTTGGTATGGAAGAGAGAATATATGGTTTATTATTTAGATGTCATAATAGTATATATTTTATTGCCATTTAGCTTACATTTGCTCATTTGACTACAGAACGTAATTTTCTTACAGCATAAGTCACGAATCTCAGTTTTCAACTTTGTGCTACCAGCTTTACTCCAAAATTTTATTTTTAGGTAGGTTATTTATTATAAATTTGGCTAAAACAAAAATTGGGGCAATTTGTAAGTTAGCGAGAAGTATCGTGTTTCTCATTAAAATGGACAATGGCTTATTTATTATGCTAAGGAAAGTTCAACCTACGTTGTGCTTGTGTCCGACGCTGATTCATATTTATAACGCAACACGTTGTTTTATGCCAGTAATACTAGAATCAAAACACGTTATTTAATCATTCAGTAATGTACCTAATTCCATTTGTGTATATGTGAATATATTTTGTATTATAATAGTATTTCGTTACTAATATATTTCGGCATTAATAACACTGCCAAACAAGTAGTCATGATCTATTGTCCAATTCTGTACATGTACATAGCTATAAGACAAGAAGCTACAAGGAAAAAGCACAAAATTCCCAACATTACAGCAGAGAAACAAAAGCGTTTACTCATCCCCAATGATTTATCTAAAGACGCCGAAGAAATATGGCCACTATTTTTCCTCGACAGCCACTTACTAGCATTCTAACATTTATTATCTTTACAGAATGCGGGAGTATGTCGAAGAAAACGAGAAGAACGACCCGCTCATACACGCTCCGGACAAGAAAAACAACCCATGGGCCGAGAAGGGCAAATGCATCATAATGTAATCTTAAAATACTAAGATAACCACTAAATATCACCAAATTCTAAAATACATTAATCATTTAAATCGAATGACCATGGTGATGCTCGTCTGGTTGGAAACGTCAGTGGTAGACACACTGAAGATGCTCAAGAGGAAGACGCGGGAAAGGATCTCGAAGAACTTAAAGATACTGCCAGACAATATTATGAGCATAATTTAGCTTTACCAACAGTAGAACGTAAACATTTAATTTTTATTATTTTACGTAGTGTTCAGTTTCCAAATAAATCTAGTCCTTAAACTTTGAAAGTAAGGAATGTACATTTTGACTGCGCGTGGGGCGAGGATGTACTTATGAACGTTTTGTTAAAGGATTTTTAAAATGGTTGTAAATACGTTAAATTTTGTATTTCTAGTAATAGAATGTTCGGACTTGATACTATCGGTAGAGGGAAAGTAATGATGGTAAAACGGAAAGGCGTAATGAAAATATGTATATTAATATTTAACAGCAACGTTGACAACCAAAATTAGTTTTTTTTTTACATTTGTTTTGCTTTTCATAATTTTATCACCGCGATGGGAACTTTGAAAGCTGCTCGTTCTAAAATTTTGTATTCATTAGATTAAGTGAATCCGTATGGTTCCATACAAAATGAGCAACTTCCTCTTTCGTCTATTTGTATGGACTACTATGGATTCTGCTTTGAATCGATCAAAGTACACTCTTTGGTTCGATTCAGAAAAACGACAAACTTTGCCATCGTTATAATTAGAAATTAAAAATATATTAAATACGAAGATTCAAACTGAGCTCAGGAATTTTCGTATTTAATGAATATTAAAACTATAGGGTTAATCGCATGTCACAACTTAACATGTGTTTGTCGAATCACAAGGTTAGGGTGGAGTGTGTTACTCGGAGTAAAGTTATTGGCAATAAAGGATACTTAGAAGGATAAATGATCGAAAGTATAAAATGTAGTAAAATGAATCGTAAATTAAGGAGTAATGCAACATAATCTTGTTTGAAACAAAGTATTGTTAAGCTGAATTTAGGATACTTTTTTATAAACACGGGTACATTCCGCAGTGCCATTATCTCGTAATGCTTCTACAAATAGCTTCTAGCGTCTATCTTCTATGACTTCGGTCTTAATCATTATTATTTTATAAATATGCGCCACTGTCCTAGCTTCTTCTTTAATATTCTTCTCGTTTTCGTAATTCCTGCTCTTTACTTTGACTGCTGATTAAATTAATTACTAAAATTGAATTTTTAAATATGATTCTGAATCTAGAAAGTTATTAGCTTAGTATAATTCAAAATTAAATTGAAAAATTCTACCTATCGACAGTTTATTATGAAGCGAACTATTGTAGTTACCAAAATAAATTTTCTTCTAAAATCTAATCTAAGATTTCTGGGAAGGGAAAATATTGGAGGAATCCTAAAGGCACTTACAGCGGAGATTCTGCTAAGGATACTTCAAACCGTATCGAAGATGGAGATGTCCAATATTTGTCGTTCCCAAGTAGCGCTACTAACCTAATGTTCCATTTAAAAGGATTGTCTATAATCCTAATTTTGAATAAAATAGAAAAATTAAACTTACGCACTGTAGATAAATTATAGAATAAAAAATAAAATCTTAACTTAAAATTAAAATTACTTAAAAATCTTAAAATTTAATCTACCTTCCCTTTGTCATATCTATACGAAGTATGAAAATCATTCTGGCTGTGAATGCTTCGGTTTGGTTAGATGCTTCACTTCATTAGACGATTGATTTTTAGTGAAACCTTTGCTAATACCGACAATAATTCATGCATAGCGTTCATTACATCACTTCTCACTCAGTAGCTTTTCATCTTCTAGCTATTATCTACTCTTCCACAGCCACAATCACTTATATCACGAGCAGTTACAATTAAAACTTGTGTCAATTTTTTATATGTACGTCTATAAGTTGTTATTCATCTTCAAAGTCCTGCTAGCAACACAGTATCACCTTTTCCACAGTTATCCTTCTTAGCATAACTAGTTTAAACATAGTGAATTAGCAAGTAACAGTAGTGTTAGCTATTAAATAAGAAACAAGAATCAAAAGTTGTTTGTTAATCTATACGATAAAATTGCAGTTCAGAGCGTTAACCTTAGCATTAAAATTGAAAATAACATTAACACCTAAATTAAATGATTTAGTTAAATAAGGATCTTGAAATTTGTAAACTTTGGCAAAGTTTGTCTCTGATTTTCATTTGGTAGCGTCGCTGGCTTCCGCGGTTCCTATAGCGGCTCGCTTATAACTTATGAAGTTTTATTATTTTTTTAAATAATTTATTCCATTGTTAAGCTAAGTTTAATTAAAACCAAAGAATCTTGGGCGCGTTCGTCCTTAATTTACATGAATAATTTCTTTTCTTGGGAAACATAATAAGACATTTACGGCATTTCCGAGCCGAGTTTTATTATGATTCCAAGTTTCCGGGTATAATCTAAGTATTAACTTAAAAACAGTAAATTTTTCATGGATTATTCCGAAATTTAATAACTAGATAAGGGTGATATTGGAAATGATTTTTTTAGAATCAATAGTTGTAAGATATCGTATGTTATTATTAATTATGTAATCAGTAATCACTGAAATAAATGATAAAACCCTTTTTGTGATTTTTATTTATTAATAGACTAATCAAGCAACCTATAGGTAGTTAAGAATATCTATTAGGTAGGTATAAGAACCTCTTACTTCGACCTTAAGGCTCTATTACACTGGCGATTTGCGAGCGATATAAAAAGATCGCCACGAGTTACCGACGAGCGCGCGACGTAAACTCCGCGCTGTCGCCGCGATTTTAGTAACTATTTAGGAATCTGTGGCTGGGCCCCCACGTCGTCATGGCTTTAAAATCGCTCGCGAATCGCCAGTTGTAATTCTCCTCTCTCAGCCCTTTCCCTGGGGAGGCAAGACGATATACCATGTTATGTACTTACATAAAAAACTTATTTTAACACATAATTATAATTAATTATGTACGCGGCATTTTCACGGTCCGATATGAAGTCTACTTATTCAGTAATCCAGGCAGGGTTCGTTATTATTTAAGGTTTCATCGTTAACCCTTCAAACATGACTGTTAATTTTGGCCAAACCTACATCGAAACAATTCAGTATGGTACGCAGATTTGTGGGGGAGCCACCGCTGCATTTTAGAACAAAGTTGATATAGCTGCGCATTGAATGTTTTTTGTTCCCTCATTTCGTCACCTTTATTGATAACGCGGTTGGATTCAATGTATTAGCAAGAATTCTGCGGTCTCACTATATGTTATGCTTTCCGAAGAATATCGGAGGTAAGTGTGAGTTTCGGGAAATTAGGGATTCTTGTGAAAAAACCGAACGCCTTATTCAAATGTGTGAGCAAATAATATTCGAATGTTTAGTTACCTACTTCACTTCAGCAGGAGATTATTATGGTTCATGGCACCATCACGTCAATATCTTTTTAGGTAAACGAAATGTTATAGTAAAAGTAGCATTCGTAAATATACTGTTCCCTTAAACTGCGAGGTAGGCGCAGGAACTTTGAAATATTTTTAATACCTAAATATTTCAAATTATTTTTTTACTACTATTATTACTATTTTCACTCCACCTGCTCGATTATGAACAATTACATATTATTACGTAGTCTTAACGTTAAGCCAGTTCCTTTTTATTACCTCGCAGAAGGTGTGAAAAGTAGAGTATTCACCGCTGGGATAAAGCAGTGTCATCTTGGGCGGCATGAACCCCTCGCTTCACCCAGGACTCTACATAACTCCCTCGCTGCGCTCGGTTACGCTCAGAGTTCAATAAGCCGCCTGTGACGTAAGACCCTGCTTAACTCCCTCAGTTCATAATCTACTATTGTATTTTTGGTTTGCATTATAGATATATTGCATTTTATTGTACTACTTAGTGATGGGTACACCTATACATACTTTCGCTAATTAGTAACAATTAGTAAGTAGGCATGAACCCTCGCCCGCGCGGTGTAGGAGCGTACACGAAGAAGCCCTCGTCTTTGACGCCTTACGGTGAGGGTTATTAAAGTGGTGGGTTATGTAAGTACCACTATTGTAGATGCTGCTAATAGTCTTTGCCAATACAAAACAATACATAACTAGCAACCCGGAAGTTCTTGTCTGGAAGAGATCACTCTTAGGCGATAAGACCGCCCATTGCGCCTTTGTTTTTGAGTTTAGATTTATTTGTATTTGGTGTCAATAAAGAGTTTTTGTATTGTATTGTATTGTAACCCGCCTTCTTCCTTCTTCTGACCCTTCGCACGGTACCTCACTATAAGTCTTTCGTGAAAAATTATCTAACCGATGGTGAAACCAGCATTAAAATCTATTGCGAAATTAGGCTAGTTCGGGAGCTACGATGCCACAAACAGACTGACAGATACTCACACATACATACACACACACACACGCCAAACTTGTAACACCCCGTCGTTTTGCGTCGGAGGTTAAAAACTCGTTTGGACGATTTTTTCAAGGTGATAGAAATAATCATTTTTATCACTTTGACTTTCTAAAGTGTACCTTCGATACCCGATTGAATAATTAAATTTGAATTGATTTGATTTGAATCGAGTCACCATTCGAATAAAAATCGATAGCACCTCTCTCCGTCACCCCATTAACCGTGTTTACCGTTTACCCTATATTAAAACAAAGGTGAATGTAATTCGGAACTGACTCGGCAGTGCTCGGCCAAGATTAATGCACGTCCCGGGGGAGAAGGACTGGACGCTGGACAGGCCAATTTAAAACATTTCGCTTTCAGTTACGATTAATTTTATAGATAAAAAAAAGAATTTTGTAGAGTTTATCTCTCTAACATTATTCTCTTTAATTTTGACACGTAACATCGAACCAATTTTCTACCAACATCTTCCTATTTTCTTCAGTACCTATTATCAGATAATAGGTATTATCTGAATATCAGAAAAACCTTAACCTGAACTGACAATAATCTTAACAAAACTTGAGTTGTATTCCAGTAAAATGTAAGATATAAATTTTAGTCAAAACATTTACGAAAATACTTTCCTGTAATAAAATACTGCCTCTTGCAACATAGCTAATTCGGCACTTAGTGCCGAATAGTATGCTTTAGAGTATCCAAAAACCTTATTCGTGAAATACTGTTAATATAGTTATCAAATTTGAACAAAATTCGTTCAGGCGTTTAGCCGTAAGAACCCTACAGACAGACAGAGGTTTTATAATACATATTAGGATGGAAGTATGGATACTGTTTGAAGTAAGTACTTGACAAGACCGCGCACTCATTTTAAACGCTCTCCTTACCTACTTCTTAGCATTCGGCAAACAATACATATCCGTTAACCGTTTAGCCGTGAAAACCTTACAAACAGACAGACAGATTTGCTTACGGTTTTATAATATTAGGATGGAAGTATGGATACCGTTTGAAGTACTTGACAAGACCACGCACTCATTTTAGACGCGGTCGTTACCTACTTCTAATGATTCGGCAGTAAACTAAGCAAAGCAACCTTAGCTTAACTTAACCAAACTAGACTAAACAAACCAACCTTACAACCTTACAACCTTAGTTTCGTTTCGTTGTTTTTAACGAGTTCTCTCACTTGAAACGGAATTAACAATCGCAGTGTCGTCTTGCGACTAGCATCTTTTGTCTCAGAGACAACGGCTCCACCTTGGAAACTCAAGGATCAGAGCCAGGCTTGTTTCTGTTGAGACAATGGAGACGTAGATTAGCTAGCAGTTGCTCTCCCATATAAGTAGGCTTGTTTTAGAACATGTACGTAGGTATATAGCATGCTTGCCTTACCCTAGATAAATAAAATAAATAATTCGGGACATTTTTGACACACGTTCGCCAAACTAAGCAAAGCTTTACTATGGCTGTCAGAGACTGATAAACATGCCTATATATTTTTAAATACATACTTAAATAGATATTAACACCCAGGCATAAAACAAACACAAATGTTCTTCACATGAATGTTTGCCCTAGGTGGAAATCGAACCTACGCCCCTAGGCTCAGACGGTAGGTTCACTACCAACGGAGCCACCGAGGCAGTCATTCATATATTCGTACAGTCTGTTTAGGACAATTCCTTGTAGTTTTAGAACTACTCGTAGAAAGTTCGTCTCGAACTGAGAGCTCGCACATCTTTGCAACCCCTCGTCCGATTTAGCTCATTTACGAACTTAAAAATTCTATTGGGGTAAACGACATGTCTGCAAAGTTTCATGTACCTAGATTGGATCAACGCAATTCAAGTTACCATCAAACAAACCATTGCCGAGTTGTCAGAGTATAGACACTGAGATCTCTCGTTGGTCGGTCAATTAAAACGCTATCTACGTCACGGCTTCATTTTTTAATGTTTCAGAGATAAAAGACCGACTGACTGCCTGATGTTAGAGTAATGATACTCAGTAATTATGTAGACTTCCAAAAAAGACAAAGTTCTCAATTTGAATTTGTTCTTTTTTTTTTAACGCGATTACTTTTAGTGATTCTTTGTTTGTTTGGTGTCTTACTTTGGAGGTGGTCTCATATAAATTATGTCAGAAGCGCTCAAGTAGTATTAAAAATTTAAATAAAGTAAAAATAAGTAAAAGTTGTTTACATGGGTGACGGCCTGACAGGAAGTCGGTATTTGAAGCTTCGTTTTTTTTATTAAAAATAAGCTATCATCGCTAAAAAACGATGAAACCCTAGCCGGAGAAGGCCCGCCTCTTAAGCCAGATGTAGCGGGTTCGGACCCAGCCGAAGGCATGCACGCACCAATTTGTTCATTGTGTGAGCATATGTTCATTATGTGCGTACTATGTGTCATCTGCTACATGACTGGAGTCCGGTGTATGGCGACAGGCTCGCTCCCTGTCACGTTAGCGACTGAACATCGTCCAGCGAAGTGTGGGTGTTGTACACCTCTGCCAGCCTCCTCAGGGGAAAGGCGTGACGAAATGGTTTCTTATTATTATTATAACTATAATTGAATAAACCAGCCTTTAAAATTCTAAAAGATTTTCAATCAAATACCTACCCTATACCTACCCTACAACACCCTATCTGTCCTACTCTATATTTCCCCTCGTACCCTTTCCCTACCCTGACATCAGCCAACAAGCAGCAAGCTTGGCTGTAGCCCAACATCGTGTCAGCTCGTCGATACAACATCTACCAGAATATTTCCATGAATACGTGCAAATACTCTCGATCAGATGCGCTGTTCTGGAGAAACTGTACTGAATTAGAACACAGTATATTGTTTTATACAAGTATTTATTTATCAGTCACCCTTCAGTTTTTACGAACAAAACCTAATGCAGTTGATTGGTATTGTTGAACAACCAAAACTTCAAAGAATTTCAAAGTTTTATTCTTGTAAAAAAAAAAAACACTGAAAATATTAATGTAAAACCTACTGTGTTATATGGTCATAGACTAATGATCCGTTATATGTATATGATTTATTTCAGCTGTGTTAAATATGTATGTCTAAGGTATATTTCAGAGCTCGTCGTACAATGGTAACCTTTAAATAGTGCATACTGCATAAATAATACTCAGCTTACATTGTATAAAAGTAATTTTGTATTACCATGATGTAGTTTAAGATACATAGGATAAAAATAATTCTAAAGCGCTGGCCAGACAGAAAAGACATAGGACGAGGACAAGACACGGACAGAGCGAAACCATGGTACCTTCATACCAGGTACAGTAAACCGATTTTCATTAAACATAGTTAGCTATGTTTACACTCCCGCCTAATTCACCTAACAAACAAAAAAAAATGGTTCATCCGTTCGGGAGCTACGTAACCACAGACAGACAGACACACACACACAGACAAGTTACACTTTTAACACCCAGTTGTTTTTGCGTAGAGGGTTAAAAACGAGAAGCATCGCGTCCGTGCATCTTCTCTGTATTTGTTGCCCATTTTCTGTGTGTGTTGCATTGCGTCTCTTCTATACGTTTTGCAAAAGTACATTGATAGAGCCACGTCTGCGTCTCGTCCGTTTCACGTGCTTACGTTTTCTCTGCCTGGCTTGACGCTTACTACTCGCACTCAAAAATATGTAAAGTCATCATCTTTAAGTAGACTATATAAAAACAGCAAACTTTCATACTTTTACCTACACAAAATCAAATTCAATGATGTTTGGAAGCAAGTCTAAAATTCACAAACGCACATACAACCATACTGACATACCTATCTACCTATAAAAACAGTAGAAAACTCCTTTTTAACCAGGCAGTTAAAACCCAATTTTTCCTGCGATTAGTTTTCAACTACAGAATTAAATAGGTAGAATGACTCCTTACATTCCCTTTAATGGTGACTAACGGTACTTCCCCTTTCCGTGTCGGGTGCAAGGTGAAAATTAACCGAGGGGAACCCGGGGAGAAAGGGAACGGGGTGAAATGGTGCGTGCGTTATTTAGGCAAAGTTGGTAAGTGCAGCTATTTTTCAGGCGTTTTACGGAAGGTTCTGGCAGTGATTGATCAGAAGGTGTCATTAATTAACAGAGGTACACCGTTCCGTAACATAACAGGACCGTATTATGTACTCCTAGCGTAACTTGTTAAGAACAATACATAGTCCGTAAAATGGTTTGGTATCTTAGCTTTACTAAATACATTTTGAAGCTTCACGCTACCAACAATTAATCTATTGCTACCAAGCACTTTCAACAGGGCTAGAGACTGGCCAGAGACCAAATTGTATTTCCATCGTTTTTTTCGGTGCTTAGATGATATGACAGAGCTAGAATACGGATATGTTTGTCTCTTTCTCACGGGACAAAAAAGGTAGAAAAAAATTGGTCTCCAGCCCGTCCTAACCCTGCTAGAACTACACAAAAACCACGAAAAACCCGCAAAGCATAGGTACTATGTATTACCCCCTCAGGGCTCGAAGACTAAGTGCTATAACAAATCTATTTATGTAATGTGCACGAAATTATTTAATCATTTACCAGACATAATTAAAGTCATGACATTTAGAAAATTTAAATGTAATCTAACGAAACTACTAATTGACAAATTTTATTATAATTTTGACAATTAAATTCCTTAACGATAAAACCTTTGACATTCCAAACAAAGAAAAAACGAAATGAAATTGACATTAATTGTATCATTAACTTTAATAAATTCTTGACTGATCTCTCCGAATATTATATGCCCAATAGGGTAGCTGTTTAAACCTCTAATATTCAATGTGACCTGTACACCTGTAGTAATTCACACAGCTGACAGTAAAAAAATTGAATTTTGTGTTTTTGCTGGAGGAAAAACTTGTTTCAATTACCACTTTTGAGAGTACGAGCTCAGAGAGAGTAGGCTAACTTCAAATAGACTATGCTAGAAACTGAGATTATATTTAATCAGTAGCTTAACCAATTTGAAATCTAAAAAAAATTGCCCTTAGCATTATTTACAAACTTCGTTTGAAACTACTAAAAAACATGAATATTATTCAAATTAATTTAACTTAATATTAATATTGTTTATGAGTAGCTGCGGTTCCAAAAGGGGAAGGCGTGACACAGTTTTAGGGTCGACCGTACTCAGCTGTGTCTGCTGACATACTTGTACATCACTCGCGCTTAGAACTTTGTCGTGAACGTTTCGTCCTAACGCAAATATTACTCGTGTGCCTGCAGTCGGAACCATCGGGCAGAGTTTCGAAACCATGTATTGTATTCGTGCGACGCCGAGCCGGCCCGAGTCAACCTGAGTTCAAGTATACAGAGTAATTTTTTATGCAGTGCTCAAATTTTGTGTACCTACTTATAATGAAATACAATAAAAGTACCATATTGTTAAGTTTGATACACTTTGGCAAAAATATCGAAATAACTTGATCTGAAAGTATCCACAACAATGCGATAGTCATGGTTTTGGTATTGGACGCGTGACTGGCAATGGCAAAGCAATATTCCTAAATTTTAATAAAGATTAACAGAAAACAAGTAACGTCATTGAAAGAAAAACAAAATCTCGGCTGAAAATGTCACTTCCACCATCAAGACGATTCAAATGACACCAATCAAGCTGTTTAGGCTGTAGGGCGTCCCAAATAAACCTCATATTTACATACATACCCACATACATACATACATACACTCGAAAAATATAACTCTCCTTCTTGTGCGGTCGGGAAAAACATAGTTGTTCTTCAGTGAAAAATTATCTATTAACAATACTGATTGCGTGATAAGACATCTGGGCACTACAAGAAAAAATGCCTGTATTGTAAAACATTAGTGACTGATGTGTTAGAGCGTCACTCATTTTCCTCGTTACGAAGCTTTAACTTTAATTTTTAAAATAGACTCTGTTACTATAGATAAGGCAAATTTAAAGCTATATGTACTGTGTCTTCAAAAGACTGTTAGGATTTTTTTCGCAGATAAAAGCAGTTGGAACGTTGCAAGCGTAGTCGTACAGCTCCCCATCTCTCTCCACTGTTCCACAGTACTCGCCCAGGTCGTCCGTCAGCGTGTTCGGGGGGTTGTTGGGCTCCCCAGCGTGCCAGGTGTTGTAGATGGCTTCCAAAGGTTCTCCTGCAAATGTAAAACAAAAGAGTAAGGACTAGTCTATAATAAAAAAAAGCGCTCATAAAAATGACTGAATTAAACCAACCCACACCAAGCAGCAGCAACGGATACCCACGAAAGAGTGACTCACGGATTAGACTAAGCTTCCACCGACGTTTTTATATCATTCGTTGCTACGAACAAAATAAATTAAGAGTCCGGCGACCACTTTAGACTAACTTCGCATTGGCTTAAGGTATTCTATAGCCATTTCGTCTAGAAGTAGAAGACGAGCGAAGAGAGCGAGTAATGATACTGACTAGCCTCTAAAGTTACCTACAGAGTGACAAAGCGCAATTTCAATTTTTTTATGACTTTTGCACTTCTATAATCGTTATTATATAACTAAGAATTTCCCTTGTATTATGGATTCATTTAACAGCTAATGATGTAGACAACCTCCCTATGTAAAGGAATTTTGATTTGTTTTGTCTATCTATTGAATAAATCAGTCAAAAGTGACCCCTTAAAAATGTGGATATTTTTCATAGCTCTATTTTCGCTTGAGAACGTTTTTTTTTTTAAAAAAAAACAAGAATAAAGGGGTGGAGATATTGTTAATTTAATTTTACATGCTAAATTTCATCATAACCTGACAAATGGTTTTCAAGAAATTTGAGTAGCGCGTTTGTATGGAAATTTTAGAGTGTCGCGGCCCTCTTAAATAGACGGGCCTAAGGGAGATCGCTCACGAAGCGCGTTTTGCGAACGCGCATCTGTGGCGCTGCGAACGCGCGTCAGTGCAAACATATTATAATGGTTTCATAATATTTTTGCAAATACAAGCAAGAAAACAACAAGCAGAAAACTGTTTTCCTTTAATAAATAATTAAAAAAATGTAATAGAAATAAGTTTATTGATAAAACGGCTTAGTCCCATTTCGGACACAAGTTTTTTCGGACACTGTATCCAAAACGGAACTATTTAATCTTATTATTGATTGGAAGATCGAAAATTGGGCAACATAACTGACATTCATCATCATCATCATCATTTAAGACCGGAAAACGTCTACCTCAACAAAACATGAAATAAAATTAAAATTAGAATGACCCCAGACACCGGTTTTTATCAGACATACTCGTAGTTAAGAACATTCCCGACTAACTCACATTTTCAATAAAACATTTAAAACACAATAAAATTCGTTTCATCCGTTCGGGAGATACGATACCACAGACAGACACACACACACACACACACACGTCATACTTTTAACACTCCGTTGTTTTTGCGTCGGGGGTTAAAAACATTGTCTCACATGACAAGAAAGAACTAGTTAGGAAGCTCACCGTGGATAGTTGAGAAAGTTTTCCCAAGATGACCCCAGTCATAGACCCCCACAGCTGTCAGGCGGTAGAAACCATAAAATGTATAAAAGGTCTCGTTTGACTGTTTGGCCAGTATCTGTCTGATGACTTCCGCCTCAGTCTCGTTGTTGATGATGGCTAGGTAGCCTCCCTCGGCTACACACGTCATGTAGCCTTCTGACCAAACTACACCACTGTTGTGGAACTTGTAGCAGCTACCCGTTCTGGGTTCGAAAACGTATTCTGCAAGGTAAAAATAATAAAGGTATATACCCAGGTATCTTTCTCTAGACTATCTATGGGTATTAATATTTTCAATGAGCTTAAGTTTGCTTTAGGGGGTAATCTTCGAAACTACTGGATTAGGCTTGAAAACAATTTTAGTCATACAAAAAGTTTATTGATATTCGACAAAATGTGTGGAACAGATGTTTTATTTCAGGGATGCTCCCATAGTAAAAGTTGATCTCAATGATGCGTACAATGACATAGGTCAAATCTGTATACTAAACTGTATGTATGTACATATAAGTCAATACAGGGTGCTGGTTTTGGGTGTTGTAATACTTAAGGGTATTATTTTACCCGTCAAAGTGAACAACTTTTAGAACATCAGTTTGCAAAATTCAAGGAAAAAAATGTAATTCTTCATACAAAATTGATCTCGTAACTAATTATTTGGTATGGAGGCACGGTTATTTTTTTTCGAATTTTAAAAACGAATTTTCTAAAAACTGTTTACTTTGATAAGTAGAACAACACCCTGAAGTATTACTACACCCAAAACCAGCACATTGTATTTGTCTAATGTGATACCCCAAAATGTCATGTTCTCGAAATATTTGGAGGTAAAGATTGCAATTTGAAAACACTTACAAAAATTAAAAAATAATGAAATAGAATACATGCATGTACTTTCATGTAATTACTGCATTTTGAATGATTCTAATAGTTATCATTGTGGCAGTGATTTTTTTTTTCTGAACATAGTGGTCCCATGTTTTACAAAATCCAATTCGATTGACCAGTCTTTAATTTTTAATTTTATTGTTTGTACATTGTCCTCTACCCATTTAAACTACATTCATCGTGCACGGAAACTTTGATAAAAAATAAAGATGAATTTTCAAACTTTAGAAAAGAATCAAAGAAATATATTATTTGTTAACAGTCAAAATAATAAGTACCAGGATCAGTAGTGCCACAATCTGTCATTGTCATCTCCGTGTCTTCTTTATAGCAGACGTAGGGCAGCACTATGTTCCCATACGGTTCAATGTTGGCTGTTTTACCAAATGCCGTCATTGTGTTGCTAGTAATAGAATCTGCAAAAAATAGCAATTAGTAAGAAAAAAATCTTTAAAATGTGGTAAGGTCGGCCGATAAGAGCCGAGAGAGCAGAAAAAAATAAATGAGTAGTAACCTACTTATTTTTTATGTAGTTTAAGTTCAATGTTTATCTTCTAATCTATATAGTTTGATCTCTAATGGTACGGCTACATTACCGGCTTTCAGCGATAATTCGGGCTATCGCGACTAGTGTAACCGGTTAGTTCGTCACTCGGTGTATCGGGTGAATTATCGCCCACGTCAACTCCGAAGAAAGACAACGTTGTGTTGAGTTGACGGCTAATGTAGATAAGAAAGTATTGAGCAGAAGTATTTACACAATGAAATAATTCTTGATTAAAGCATCGTGTCGCTACAATCATATCTATAGCATGTAAATAAGTATTTATAAAAAAAATACTTGGTAATATAGGTAGAGACTTAATGCCATTTTGCCTAATTATTCTATTGATGATTTTTTTAATGCATTTTCTTATGACATTTATTTTATTTATTTATTTATTTATTTATTTACTAAGGAATACCAACAGTATACATATTAAACAATTTAAGTTTTCTTACAGCTAATAGGAACAGTTCTGATATGTATACCCATAATAGGTATTCACAACATTCGCAATGAGGAAGGTGGTGACATTATAACCTTTTGAGATATATTCTCATAATTACTTTGCACACCTAATGTGAGGTAGTTATTAGCGGTTCAAACTTAAATTATGATCATAATAACTCATTAACGAACAAATAAATACTTGAATTTAATCAATCTTCTGTATTGTAATATTAATAAAAACGAATCGCCGTAATGTATATGTACGCGCATAACTTGCGAACGATTGCACTCAATTTGATAATTCTGTTTTTCGTGCAATCATATTACCGGGACAAGGTTTGTTTAAAAAGAAAATTTAAAAATTTGAAGAAAAAAGAATATGTCGGTACGAAATTCACCGTGTCAGCTAGTACTACAAAAAAAAACCATCATAATTTTAGAAATGGCGTTTAAAACGAAGTGCTACCATGTTTACCTGTTTCCTTAACTCCTGTATAAATAGAAGAGCCCATGCTACCCTGCTTAGTCAGGATGAAGTACATGAGAGCTGTCTGTAATGTCATGTTACTTGGAGACGCGAGAACTGCTCCTGTAGAATAAATAATAGGTAACAATAAGTAAAACTGACTGTTTGTTTCCTAAATTTCGTGGATATGTGTCACATTTTATTATAATATTTTATTTGACATTCTAATTTTAATTTCTATTTGATTTTATTTCATTGTAATTTATATTTTGACTTTTTTGTACTAGTAATTTTATTTTATTTAATTATGATGTTCACGGGTGAAATAAAGAAATTTGAATTTGAATTGACGTGAGAAACAGACATTATATACATACTTACGTATTCAATTTTATATAACGCTTAAAATCTAGAGCGGTTGATATTTAGGACTCAAGAGATCATGAATTCATTGCATGAGTGTAGAGTTCCCGATAATTCAGTGTCATTTCAAATATTGATTTTCAAAAGCCGACATAATCTGATCTCTGTCCGTGAATAAGGTGAATATACCCATATAATAACTGTAATAAGGTGAATTGCCTGTACTTCTGAGTAGAGGCTCTTTATCCGAACAAGGCGGTCGAGTCTATTTGAAAAAAACGTTGACGTTCATAAGTGTATCTTTGATAGCCAAATTGAATAAAAACATTTGACTTTGACTTTGAATACAACAAGATCATATAACATACAATGAGCATACACACTATATCTGAGGAGCACTAACTCACAGTGCATAATCAAGTATTTTAAAAAACATAATTTAGTTCTTAAATAATAAGTAGGTACGTTACATAAATTATACAAGTACCTTCTGCTTCACAGCGCTTCTTAGCCATCTTATGGGACGTGGGTATCACCTGGTACTTGAACCAGCCTCCTGCTTCTTCATTCCACTCGTAGTCAAATCTGAACTCTTTTGCTGTAAACAGGAACGACAGTGTCAAAAGAGACTGTTATGATCTGGGTCTCTTCATGTCTTAAACGAAGCGGTTTCTTCTGGGCAAGCATGCTCCATCGTTAGTCGCGTCATTGCTAAACATAAAGTGACATGGTGGCCAAACGCAAGCCTAGTATCAAATTGAACTGATTTGTTTTCTCTGTATACTATGGAAAACAACCAGCTGCCGCCACTACCATCCTTGTCGCAAAGCTTTTAACTGCCAAAAATGTGACCGTATCTATACTAAGTTTAATAAGTCACGAGCATAGATGCAATCAATCAGATTCTACGTAACAAACATCTCTTGTGGTTACAAGACAACGGTTATTATAACATCACTCCGCCGAATCTTCATCATCATCGTGATCCACAGCCGGCTTCATCACACTGATGGGTATAGGCCTCTCTCTTACAATGTCATCCACCTTAGTACCATGCCAATCTTCTGATTGGCCCACGATTTGTATAACATCGTTGACACATCTCGATTCGACATCAGTCAGATGAAAGTTGATCGTTGGTGGACGACTAACCAACCAACTATACCTACTATCCGCTTACCGAATTTTATGAACACCTCTAAAATTCAGTGGATATATACGAGTATAATATAATGTAATAATTTTGTGGGTGCTTACGTTTCGACTCGTCCGTTGCATACCAGGCACCATCCACCGCAGGATACTTTGTCCAGTTTCCTGTCTGCTCGTTCCACTCATAATCGTATTCAGTTCCATTTGCTATAAAGAACAACATTAATTTATATCAAGCCAGTCGCAAGTTGGAATAAGAAAGCTGGAAATTTGCCTGAGGGGCGTGAATTGAGCTAAAAAAATCTAAACTAAGTAATAATGATATTAAGATCATGGTTTGCTCCAATATCTAGCAGTGGCAAAGTTATAATGTATCAAAATTTAATGCACTTAACATTTAAACAACTCCTGACAATTATAGCCAAAACATTCTCCAGAATGATTTTTGAATCGTTTCTTTTAAAACTAAATCAAATCTTTATCCGTATGAGAACTATGTTATTACAGGCAGATTCACACCCTTATCATACCCTTAACAATACTCTTTACACAATGGAGCTGACATAGTCGCATAGCGTTATAAGCACCAAATAATTTAAGATTTAAAAAAAAACAATACCCTTTTGTTTGCGTCAGCGGCTAATTCTGTCTGCACCGGAGATGTGCAAGGAAAATTAAGTCCGTTCACCATAATTTTAAAAGATTTCATTGTCTCTGTTTGTCACTTGACATCACTTGCTGCCAGAGCGAAAGAAAATGAGCCACATCATTTCTGTCTTCATCACGCACGGACTAGTTATAATGAACAGACTTTTATATTAAGTGATCTTTCTTCGCATTTCGCTTATCTTTCTCACATATATCGTGTATACGTAGGCTGTTGAGCATATACCTGATGCTGTCGAATCTTTGTCCTTCTTGTAGCAGACATATGCCAGCGCTCTGTTGCAGCGCGTATCTGCCATGGTCCCGTTCTGACCTGTCTTCATCGAGAGACATCTCTCTGAGTCTAAGACGTTGTCAGGCTCTCCTTGGGCCCATGTGACCGCAAGCCGCAGCAATGGTACTCCTGCACAGAACAAAACGCTTAGCTATGTAACATTGAGGCTCAATTTCATTGTTCGAGAACTCAGTCATTACTTCGCATTTGGGAGAGTCCTTGCATACGAGGTAACGGCTAATGAAAGCTCGACTATTAGGCCTAGCTTGCGCAACGCGACAAACGTATGATAATGCCGACTCTTTTTATCGAAACAGAGGCATGGTTACACATAGCCCTGTCACGTTCACACATAACAAGTGACGAGAAGAATTTTGTCGTATGCGCATATTAGGTGTGCATACTTCGGTCAATATACGGTACAGTATGTGAGTATTGTCAGAAAGAGACTTTGAGCAATGGCATATGAAAATACAAAATCCACAGATCTAGGATGTAAAAGATCGACAGTGACAATTCGATAGTGATACAAAAAAACATTTGCGCATGCGTGAGTAAATTAGTGTTGTGAAAAGTACTTATTAATTTATCGATTGACCAAAAATGGTCCTCCGGGTGCTTGTCGATAAATATAATCTTTCGCATACCAATTGAGTTGTTTTTTGTTCCAAGTATAACACCGCTGCTGAGCTAAAATGAATATTAATCACTAAACGGGTGTTAAGCTAGGCGGAAGAGTTAGATATCAGTGTCACCATGTATCTAAATTAACATAAGAAAAGTAAATAATAAGATCAACATAATACTATCCTAGTAATTCGCTTCGAATTGTGACCCTTGACCAAATTTACTCGTATACGGATTAGGATAAGTAATAATACTTATCTCATTGGTTTTGTACATTTATTTATAATTTACATTTAAATTATTTAATTTAATTAAATATAATTAAATTAGACTTGGATGTAAGACACCCAAAATGTGTAAATTGAATTAAAAATGATGATCAGAAATTGAAGGTACATACTTATATTTAATACAAAAATGTTTTACGCCTCATCATTCAGTACAAACTCGGAAGAATGTCAATTTACTTTTGATGGCATTGATTCAAAAATGTATGCTTTGTTTATGTATTGCACCCATCGCCTACCTAATGAACTTTGATAAAAACTATCGATAATAATGACGTCATCTTTTTATCCATCTCTAGTGAAAATCGAGCGTAAACTAACTAATATTTTAATGCTGAATTTCATCACCAATTCTGCTTTCATCTAGGAAATATAGATGTTACGAAGAAACGACAACAACATACCGCTGGTAAATCGGTTTTTGGAACCAATTTATGTTATGTTTTAGACAAAATTTAGACAAAAACATCACAATGGAATTTTCATATTTACCCATGAAACGACAAATTTTGTGGGTTACATCTTGGATTCACATCACAATTGCTAAACTCACAAGATGACATAACTGCATTTAGTTACAATTGCTCTCTTTTGAGTCTATTTATAATTATTTTAGTAAAAATATAAATCATAGGAATTTTCGCGTGTTCCCAGGTGGCGCGCTGTCATTAATGACAAAAGAAAAATTGACTAACATTTTATTTGTAGGCGACCTCTTTCTCTCTTGTGGAGTTTACATATCGATGGAGACTTCTCTGTCCCACGCTTCGTTGGTCTTTTGCGAAGCAAAAAAAATCTTAGGTCTGTGACAAAATCATTCGCACGCTGCATGCGAGTGTCATAAGCAAATGACCAATAAAATTAAGCCTTTGTAGTGGTTTATTATCAGCATTATTCTGAATTTGGACCGGTTTCGTAACAAAACTATCTGTCACTAATATTTTTATTTTTATGTTCATTTTGTACTGATTTATTTTCTTTTCTAAATTTTAATCAACAAAATATGAATTACTTACTAAAAGTAATTTAATATGATCGATATATGAACAAGGAAGTATTAAAAAATAGACATTAAAATATGTATTTACCTTAGTTTTGTCATGGATAAATGTTTCTGTATTTCAATGTGTTATTCGGGTGATGCATGACTATTATAAGTGTTACTTTTAGAATGACGACATGCAAGTCTCAAATCATGTTTACCTTCGATAGAGGAGTAGTCGCCTTTAGAGAAAATAGCGTGAACTCCAGTGAATATTTCATCATCTAAACTCTCCTTTTGTACCAGTAGCGATAGAATGGCTGCCTTCTGTTGTTCATTATGAGGTGATGCTAAAATGGCTCCTGCAAATTAAAATCATGAGGTAAGGTATCTGTGAGAAATGTTTTGAACTTTATGTTCGTTATTCTGTGAATTCATATTCGAAGTAACATGAAACCTCCACTTTACATCAAGGTTTAAAAAAGGTCATCATCGTCATTCATAGCTTTCTTTGATGATAGTAAGACAGAACCCACTGATGTGTTAAAATAAATTACTTAATATAAGCCCAGGCAACTAGGTAAATGCGTACAATTGCGTTCGAAAATAAATAAAATTGTGAGTAGGTAAGTATTTTTTTGTTTTTAGAGAGAACTTTATAATATTTTCACATACTTTCAAAATAATATGTTTAACGGACTTACTAGTAAGTTTTTAGAAATGTTTCACAATTATTTGTATTTTAGGAAACAACAATAAAATAGTTTCGGCCTGTCTTACTCTGCCATTTGCCTCGATCTTAAACATCTGCATCTATTGGACCATTGGATATAAATCATATATTCCACATACTTAATTTGTCAGTATAATAATTATTAATGTTTTAAACCTTGATGCCGTCGTGGGGTATACCAGTTTACCTACGAACGAGAATACAATGAACCGATAAGCAGTAAAAAGGTTAGTATTAGATACCTTCAGCTTGGCAGCGCAGTCTGGCCTGGTCCCAGGTCGCAGGCGACGCGTGGTACTTAAACCAGTATCCAGTTTCTTCGTCCCATGAGTAATCGGAAGGTATTGCTGAAAACAATGTAAGTACAAAACTTTAACCATATAGGACTAAACAAGGTCTAGCATTCTGGGAGCAAACACGTAATGACGTCACTCGTTATTGTCATCGTCTCTTTCGAACTATTTGTAAATGACACATTTTGGTCTTGCTTATTCATCGACTGACGTCACTACGTGTTGCCCACGTGACCGGAATGTTATACCTAGCGGAGTATATTATTATACCATGATAGGACTTGTCACATAAAAGGAATTCTGCGTCGTAAAGTTTAGTCAAAGCTTACATAGCCTGCATCACATGTGAACATCACATGTGAGCAGATGAATCGTTATTTTAACTAAAATAAGGCGAGAAATAAGCAAGTATTTGAAAAAAAAATCTTTTCCATTCAATTTGATTTGTACTTTGTCGGTACGATGACGGAGTATTGTATCTTAGCAAGTAATGTGATCGCGTAAGTGAAAACATCACTTACGTAACCACCTTACATCTTAGATTATCACAAACTTAGATCACAAAGCTTAGAAAAATGACATTGTCACAAAGATATTTTGTCATAATGACTTTATGACAAAAAATCTTTAAACCTTAGAATAAGATTTGAACTGAATTGTATAACTTACCATCGCCGCCGTGCCCGCCTGCTAGCACCAGAAGAAACAGAACCGAACAATGTATCTGAAACATTGTTCACACACTTTTAGACAGCTTTTGTACGTTTAGAAATGTACAGCGCACAGAATATAGGACCTAGTCACATGTCCCACTACTTATATAAATTTGTTTCGCCAAATCAAACATAGTAAATTGATTGATCGATACTACTTTTGTCCTTAGAGCCAGCAGCATAGGTATTCACTTTTTTATAACTTAACTAGCTGTCACCCCGCGACTTCGTTCGCGTTTATTATTTATATTTAGATATATATTTAAACTATCCTATCTATATCCTATCTATATCAAGTTGGATCGAACTGCACATGGTGTGCGAATTTTATTATAATCGGTTAGGTGGTTTAGGAGTTCATTGAGGACAAACATTGTGACACGAGATTTATTTAAAGATAGGCTTGCGTTTGGCCGCCAACATGCCTGATGATAAGCAGTGATGCGGCCTACGATGGAGCACGCTCGCCTAGAAGAAACCGATTCACTCGAGACTTGAAGACACTCAGATTATAAGTGTCACGGAACACACACTCATTCACAATCATTCGGAAACGTTTCCGATCGGATTACAAAATTTTCAAACTCTATTTATTTGAATCTCAATCCGTATTCATAAGTTTTTAAACGTGATTCATTCGTCCGTTTGGCATTATACTCGATTTCCTATTCCAAAATGTTAAAAAAGTATACTGAGATTCGAACAATTTGAGTTTGAAATGTATGGGATCCGATCGGAAACATTTCCTAATGATTGTGAATAGCACCGGTTTAATTTGACCAAGACTTCAAAGTCTAGGTCGTTGCAACGCCCGGCATGAAACAATTTCGACGTCCTATAAACAGAATGTATTAGGTAAATTTAACTCAGGCGGGATAACCACACTATCATCGTTAGGACTCCAAGTTGGATGTTTGGTTTGACCTTCTACGTTGGGTGAGTTCAAGTTTTGAACTACGATGTCCAAAGCTTTGGGTGGAACTCAACTTTTATGGGCAAGTATAGGGTTTATCGTCAGGCGTGTGAAATGTGCGTACGTACTGTATCTTCTTGTTAAAACACGAGACTAGACATACGAGTATGACCACTAGCACTAAACATAAGATTTGCTTAATTCCTTGCTTAACTAGTTCGATCTACTCCTAGCTAGCTCCTACCTATTTTTTTTTTTTTTTACAGGAACCTTAAACTATTTTCTAGTAGAATGTTAACTTTGTGTGCCCGATTAGCGAATATTTCGCTAGGAGTAGTTCAAAACTACGACTTATTTTTATGTAGTGCAAGTTTAGTGACCATCAATGTTTAAAGAAAAACTTAAAAAAAACTCACCAGCTGTAAACCCATAATTATTCACTCAAATTAATGTTGCGTTTAATTACTATGCTTTGTGTTGCGAGACTGATGAGTAGCAAGAGACGACATTGCTTTTATAGAACTAAAATTATAGGTTTTTCCAGACAGTGACAAACGTGTTCTTATTTGTGCTGGGCATTGGAAACATATACCTACAATAGTAATATATATAAATAAATGCTGATATCAGAAACAATAACAGCGTTTCGAGCGTAGATAGGGTTATTTTCATACACACGAATAAGTAATTAGGCATTTTGCACACTGCCCTGGGCCACGCAATGCGACCATATCGAGGGATTATGGTCCAACTCGCGCCAGCGATCGCATTTTGTCCTTGGGTTGATCTAAAAATCGCGAGAGCGCGCTGTGATCTCAAATTATTGGAGAGCACAGCGCGCTCCCGCGCACTACGGGGCTCGAAGCAGTGTGTCATTCGCCTTATATATATTTTTTTAATATGTAAGATTGATATTTTAAACTTAATTTGGTGGGTATATTTGCTATATGAAGAATTATTATCTATGACCCAAGCTCGGCGCAAACGAAATATCTCAGTTTTCTGTTGATATCAATTATCAGCCTTTTTTCCACTATTTCCAAGGCTAACTTAGTTAAATCGCCTTAGTTAAGTACTTTAGCTAGACAGCTTTTAAGTATCTAGGTTGGGGGCTGAGCTACCCACGTCCGTAGGAGTGTACTCTATTCTGATTCCCTACACGTGGTCCCCGGGTAGTGCTAACCGGGTAGCAAACTCTGGTAGGAGGCTTCGGCCGTGGCTAGTTACCACCCACCGGACCAAGCCATGCCGTGAAATGACCTAGTCGTGTTTCGGGATGTAGTCCGGTGTAACCGTTCCGAAGACGGGTCTGAGCAGTAGCGCACTTGTAGCGCCTCACTCAACTGCCGTCTTTGTACTTCTTCACTTTACAAAAAACTTCAAGGCTAAAGTGAATAAGTAACTTATAGGTCGTCGTGCTCCATCTTAGACCACAACATCGCTTAACATCAGGCGAGTTGGTGGTCAAACGCCGACCTATTTATTCTACATTAAAAAAAAAATTAAAAAAAATACTTACCTACTTTCAGAGATCAGACCAACTCGCCAGGCATACTGGAAGTTGGTCAGATATCTGAAATCCGACAGACGATTACCGTGCTCCACCCGATCGAACTAGTTGTGCTCATGATCCAAAAAAACAAGGTCTAGCATTCAGGGAGCAAACACGTAATGACGTCAGTCGTCATTGTCATCCGTCTCTTTCGAACTATTTGTAAATGACATATTTCGGTCTTGCTTAAGCATCGATTGACGTCATTACGTGTTGCCCACGTGACCGGAATGGTATACCTGACGATGTATAATAATATACCATGGGTGTGCTCATGTCGAAAGTGTATTTACGGTCGAATAAGGAGGTTTTGTGCCGGGCCTATGTAAATTGTGTATGAATCACTAATAAAAAATAAAAGTGTTTTTTTTTTTAAAAATTTTTTCTAATGTTTCGTAATATGATGCATGATGTAGACGGAAGGTCGAAAATCGGTTGCAAGACGAAAATAGCCCTGAAAATAGACATGACTAGGGTATTTCACTGAGGAGATAATTTTGTTTATCTTGACGCGTTCGTTTAATTTAAACTGGAATTCTTCCTTATTTATCGATAATTTGATTGATACGAGAGGTCAAGTTCTAGTTGGACAAACCCTGATTAATAAATTCATATTCGACCGAGCAAGCGTTAGCGAGCGAAGCGTCTCTCCTTTAGCTTCGACAAAAAAACCTTTCGTATGTCCGAATTGTGTCCGGATCCGGAGAATCGGTTGAGGAATGCGACCTGAAGTGGAGAACAGACGTCGGCCGCGAATTCTATGGCTCGCACACACTAGAAATCATAATTTTATATAACCACCGCACTTTAAGAGTCGTTATTGATAACGCATAAACTTACGTTAAGTGCTAGATTTTAATATTAACATAACATAACATAACATTCCGTCACGCCTTTCCCCCGAGGGCCCCCTCGGGGGCAGAGGTGTAATACAACGCTCACACTTCGCCGAACGATATTCATTCCCAAATGTGACAGGGGGCGAGCCTGTCGCTATACACCGGGCTCCAGTCATGTAGCAGATGACATACAATACGCACATATGTTCACACAATGAACAAATTGGTGCATGCCGTCGGCTGGGTTTGAAACCAGAAATCAGAATTTATTTATAACGCTTATTATTACACGTCACAGTTAAATATCTATCTATATAATAAAAGTGAAAAACCAGAACGAGATAAAAACGCAAGATGGAGTGAGATGGCGCTCTACAAAACTTCCTTGACATGTTTCTCCCAAACAACTACCTGTTTTTCGGAAATTTGCATGTAATTCGATTCATTGACCTTCTGGAATCGCGTAAAACTTAATAATTATGGTTTTGGGTTTGTAATTTTTTGTAAGCAGAATAAAATCGCAAGTTCAAATTTCGAGCCAATAGAGATTATATTAGAGAGAATCGCCAGCTTGCTCGAGGAGGGCTATTCCTACACGTGAGATGAGATGAGATTTTATCCTGGTCACTCTCACACCTATGACGTTTCAAACGAGAGCAACAAGGACGAAAAAAGTGAGATGAAAATCTCAAATCTCCGAATAGGGCCCGAGGTCGGGGTCGGGGTCGCGTTCAGAGGATAGGCTCTCAGCGCACCCCGTGTGCAACTCTGCCGTTCAAAACATAAGTGTAAAAATTATTAAATTACATTGAATAAATTTAAACTGTATTACAACTGAAAAAAAACATATTTTCTAGCAAAGTTATAGAACAACTTAGTCGTTTCGTAAGGCGAATGAAACAACGGAGCCGTTAGAAAACAACGGAGAAACAGGTTTCTATCCTTTGCATAGAACGCACCCGTCTAGAACGTCTATGTCAGTGTTGCACGTTATTGCTCTATCTGCCTCAAAACGGGCAAATGTTATGCAAATATACAAAAAAAGTCGCATCTTAGTGGATTTATTTAAGCCTTATTAAGTTAAGTAAGTATTGTATTCAGAGTCAAGTCGAAGTCATGGTCTTGCAAAGAGGTAAGATTTTAAATAGAATAATCGGTTTAAGATGCTGAAATGTTAGTTTGAGAATATTAAATTATTTAGGAAAACAATAACTTCTTTTTTGTACAGGTGTTTGTTTCATCAAACAGTGTACTTTTCTCGCTAAACTGTATATTAATGAAGACAGCACTGCGTTTTCGAAAATATGATGTGGCAACACTGCTTAGAGAAACAAAAAACAATTTCGATGTTTGTTTTGAATTTTAATTCATCTAGTATGCCTTTATTTGAAAGTTGGTGCAACTATTATGTTACTGAAAAATTTTGGTAATAAAAGGAGGACTTAGTAACGGTACCAGGCTTTTCGCAATTGAAATGGAAGAAATCAACCAATTAATCATCTTACAGGAAGATTATATTTTAACCACCTAACCACATTACGCCTGCGTCTGTGTGCATGATAAGGCAAATAAACACAGCACACTTAGCGAATTTGTGGCTTGCATTTTGAGGTGTCATTTGGAAACCTACCTTCTCGATGTAGTTATTGTAAGCTACCGATAATTGTGAAATAAACATGACATAACATAGCGTCACGCCTTTCCCTCGAAGGGGCTAGAAGAGTTGTAATACAACATCCACACTTCGCCGGACGACAGTCAGTATATGGGGGCGAGATTGTCGCCATACACCGGGCTCAATTTATGTAGCAGATGACATAGTTACAATACACACATACGTTCACACAATGAACACATTGGTGCGTGTCATCGGCTGGGTTTGAACCCGCTCCCTCTGGCTTGAGAGTCGGTCCTTCTCCAACTAGGCTATCAATATATTTTAATGTTTAATTATATTTTTAAATTTACCTATATATTGTGTACGTATTCGTTTCGTAGATGTATTTGTATCATTTTAAAAACAATAAACAAGAATACTTATGTTTTTGCTGAACATTTTATTATTTACATCACTGTACTTATAATTTAGTAGGTAACTGTTACTTAACCACTAAAACTACTGAATGGATTTACATAATAGGTAATTAATTGCTATGCAATAGATTCCACGCGGGCAGAGCCGCGGGCAAACTCTAGTTAATAATTAAAAACGAATGTCAGAACAATCACCTACTACGCCGATGACATCGAAGACGATGCCATTAGCCGGTTTTTACGGCAAGCATCGGCTGTATCACCGAAGACCATCAAGGAATATAAGCTGCAGATGGCCATCAGAGATCGGAACGCGGTGGTGATGGAGGCTCTGAGTCGGGAGGAGGCCATGATGTTATGTTAATAAAAATTGTAATGATTTCGCGTTTTATAGAAATTGTGAGTCCATCTCGAGCATTCATGGTCACTATCGAAGGCACCTTCTTGCGGCGGCGTCGTGTGTCGGGTCGTTCTCTTCCCTCAAATATGGTTGAGGAGAGCGATGGCTGGCACATGCGTTATACTCGTGATTGGGTGCTACTTCCGGGTCGCTGGTTTGCTCGTGGTGTTCTCACAATGTAATAAATAAATCTGATGACCTTTTAACCTAACTTTAGATTAAGACTTAATAACTAAGCCCCTCTACCCTGTGTTCCCCTTAAATAATAATTAAAGATTTATGCTAACAAAAGTCACGGTCCCCGGAGTCCGTGGAGTGTAATTTTTAAATAAAAAAAAGAAAAAAAAAGTCAGAACAATAATAATTGATAATTTTGTCATAAATAAAAATAATTCATTAATACAGTCACACAGTTAAGTATAGTAAAAATAGTTAAATATTATAGCTTATTACATACATGAGTAATGAATACATAGATACGAGTATTTTTGTACAAAAAATTATAGTTCAAAAATCTCTTATTTTAAAATAAGCTTCAATGTTATAAAACATATTTTCTAGTAACCAAGCTCTCAGCTTGGTTTTGAAGCAAAAGGTGTATCCCGAACGGAAGTTGGCATACGGTTAAAGACTCGAGTGACGACCACGGATCGGAAGATGCAGCGTGGTAAGGCCGCCCGCAAGGTGGACTGACGGTCTGGTGAGAGTCACGGGAAGCTGCTGGATGCGGCCATCACAGAACTGATCGAGGAGATCGTTAGGCGAGGCCTTTGTCCAGCAGTGGACGTCTTACGGGCTAACGTGATGATATACCGAGTCTTCTCAGATCAACCTAGAGAAAAAGATGGAACACTGTGTTAAATCTTGCTGAAGCCACTTCTTTTAAACTTGTGTGCGTGGTAATGTTACCATGAAAAACATTTACAATTGCACAAAAACTAATATTAATTCTCAAACTCTACGTTATCCATTTCCGTTCTAATTTACAACTTTAGTAGATTTAATATTTTAAAATTGCACATATTTGTAAGAGTTTAATGTTACGGCGTTTTCAAAATTGACTTGTAAAACAACTGCACAGTTTTTGCAACCTCAGAATGTAGTTGTGGCCACACTTCTATAGTGCACTATTTATACATATTTATGTACACGAAATTATACCATAAAGTAAAATACATAATGTCGAGGTAAGAATGACCAAGCGAGTAGCGTAGTTTTTTGATAGTTTTTGGCTTCACCTAAATCATACGCCGTGCGCCATCTTATTATCTAGGTTGATCTGAGGCTGATCTTATTGCCTGGCAATATATTAGGATCGTGTTAAATCAGCTAGGACCTAATCTAGCTCTAGTATTTGAGCATTTATTTTCATAAAAAATGGACCGTAATCTTTCAAACCCCTTTTCAGAGAAAAATGTGTCGAACGCATGTATTAGCAAAAAATCGTAACGGTCAGCCAATAGTGATGAAAAAATATGTCTTGGTCTTGTGAAAATGCAAGATAAAGGCCATTTAATCGTAACAGAAATGTGTCAACTCATGTCAGAATGTAGCAAAAACAAGGCTGAGCTTGTACAAGTATAATAAATAACTATTCGAGATTATCTGCTGAACCCCTCTCTAGTTTAACGCTACGCCCAAATTTTAGTACTGCTTATAAAATAGTAAATATTTTGTGTATTCTATTATTCTCTACGCGCTCAGCCGCTCACTTCAGTTTTTGTCTCATCGACACGTTTTGCAGATATATTTTTTTGATACATCTTATTAATACGTACGACATAACAGGACTCCTACGACAAATCGACAAAAACAAGACAGAATTCACAAAACTAACTCCAAGACCTCGGCAAAGAAATTACAAGACTAAGACCGTTAGTCCCGTTTCTGACTTGTATTTGCGCATCACTACCTTCCGCCCAGGGGGGCTATTCATACGCGTGAGATTAGATGAGATTTTGGTCACTATCACACCTATGACTATTCAAACGAGAGCAACCAGGATGAAAAATTGTGAGTAAGAATAGCCCTACTGTCTGTCCGCTGGACATCGTTGGGTCAGGAATCTGTGACTTTACAAAAAAGAGGCAGACTTCATTAAGCGAAAATTTGGTTTATTATCGGGGTGCCAATGACAAGGCGAAACTGATATTTAGGGCGCGTTCATACTAACGTCAATCATGATATACCACTTTCGATATAAAGTTTGACAGCTATGAAATATTTGCCATCCTTTTCTTGTACAAAAGAATGACATAAGAGAGAAAGAATAAGATAAAAGTTTAAAAGGCTGAATAGATAATCTACAGATAAATAGATGACTTTTAATTTCATTGTTCATTCAGAATTTACAAACAAAAGATTAATAACGCCTAAAAATTTGTAAGCGATGATAGCCTATAAAGTTGGAGAAGGCCCGCCTCTCAAGCCAGAAGGTACGTATTGTACGTATGTCATCTGCTACATGACTGGAGCCCGGCGTATGGCGACAGGCTCGCCCCTGTCACATTTGGGACTGAATATCGTCCGGCGAAGTGTGGGTGTTGTATTACACCTCTGTCAGCCCCCTCGGGGGAAAGTCGTGACGATATGATATGTTAAAAATTTGTATACTTATCTGGCGGCCTTATCGCTAAGAGCAATCTATTTTCGGCATGCTTCATTCATTCAGACCTCTTTTTAGGTTCGATTGAAAAACATTTTTATGCCATTAGTTTGTGGATTACTTTGACATCGATACGTTATGTATCGGCACACACAGCCGAGGTTTCAATATGGTTATAATACAATATCTGTCATAATGATTGATGGATACAGCGTTTTGTCGCTGCGATTATATCATGTTGGGAGTTGGGAGTGAAATATGAGTAGGATAGACGCGTAGACGTAGATACTGCTACGGTGCTACGAGCTACGAAAGGTTCTACGATTTTTGGCCTACAACGGTTGTTTTCTAAATTTATATTGAGTTACCAGAGGTTTTTAATTATTTACTTTTTTGTTTCAGGAAGTTGATGTTTCATAATGTCTGGCAGGCGATCGTATAGGCGATGTTAAGCATTGTTCTTCTGGACCGTAATACTAAACATACATATCATCAAACCTTTCCCCTGAAAGGACTGGTAGAGGTATAATACAACACCCGTACTTCGCCGGACGATATTCAGTCCCAAATGTGACAGGAGACGAGCCTTTCGCCATTTACTGGGCTCCAGTCATGTAGCAGATGACATACAGTACGCACATAAAATGTTCACACAATGAACAAATTGGTGCGTTCCGTCGGCTGGGTTCGAACCCGCTCCCTCTGGCTTGAGAGGCGGGCCACACCAAACATCTATCATCGCTTTTTCAACATAAATAATAAAATATCAACCAAACATAAAAAATCAAAAAGGAGGGAAAATTGGAGACTTGTATTATTGCATCACTGGGCTCTGAGCAAGTGTTTCCCCCAATAGTAATAGTCTGGTGCTCTCTTGCACTAAATAAGCATTGCTTAAGTCCTTGCTTACCTATTTTATACTACACCTTACTTACTTACTCCTTACTACTTAAGTTTTAAGTTCGTTATTGCACTTACATTCTTGTGCTTACAAGACTAAATTTAAAAATTTATAACAACGCCAACAATCAAATCGTAAAACAAGTTGTGTATGCCTATAATTTACGCATGTATCAGATTGAAACCATGATAACATTTATTGTATTTTTAATATGTGCGCTGTTGACTAACATAAATACTCCTAGTGAAACATTCGCTTAAAAAGTAAATAGACTCCTAAGGAATGGGTAAAGATTCGTGTTAGTGTATATACTCGTACCATACATTTTTACTCACCCAATCCATAATAAAAATATTACTTGCCTTCATCTGAACTGTAACAATTCGTAACTCCATGTTAAGTGATTAATTAATACGTTATTAACGATCTTAAGATGATATTAACGTCAGAACAAATTACAGCGGTCTACTTGGTACGTATTAATATTATAAGTAGGCTAAGCGAATAATAATAAAGGGAATCCGTGGGCATAAAATTAAGTTAAATTTTAATCTATAGAAGTACTAAATAAATTACTCAATCTGAATACTTGATTCTCAATTACTGCATGGGATAAAACAAAGTCGCTTTCTCTATCCCTATGTCCCTTTGTATGCTTAAATCTTTAAAACTACGCAACGGATTTTGATGCGGTTTTTTAGTAGATAGAGTGATTCAAGAGGAAGGTTTATATGTAAAATAACATCCATGAAATAGTGGAGAAATACTGTTATTTTTGAGGTTTCTGTTGTGATGTCGTTAATTATCATTTTTTTTCCGCTTACATTGCAAACGCAGGCTGAACCCTACGAGATTTATCAAAATAATGTACTAATTATTTGTACACATTGAAAAGGTCTACAGAAAACTTTGCGATGGTATATGTCTATCTCTTATGGATATCCCACAATAACATTTTTTTGTTTATACCTGTGCGAAGCCAGAGCGGGCCGCTATGTTTTTATATACAACGTTCACAGTTTTTCCGTAGTGTATTTAGCATTGCACCCGTGCGAAGCCGGGGCGGGACGCTAGTAGATTAAAAATTAAATTAAAAGCTTGAAAAACCGCCTTCCCGTCACCCGAATTGGATTTTGTAAACAATTTCAGACTTTTGTCAATACTCTAAAAACAGATTAACCGATTATGATTAAATTTACATGGGACCACCTCTGACGTATAATCTACCAAACAAAAAAGCATCATCAAAATCGATTTAAAAAAGGCGGAATATCGCGTCAAAAAAAATACCAGTCGAAATGAGAACCTCCCCAGTTTTTTGAGTCGGTTAAAAATACTGAGTTCCCGTCATCAAAATAGCATTTTGAAAAAGAAGAACTAATCTGTTAGGTTGGTGATAGACGTACGAACTTAAAGCAAGCAAGCTCGTGGTTTTTAAGATCGCGAACTTACTCGGCTCTACGTCGGAGACACACGGGAACTCACTCTGTATTGTGATGTCATCGACAGAAAAGGCTTGGTTTTATTTTGGAATTGTATCATAATATATTACATTTACTTTCACCTTACGTATACTCCTAACTAATATTACAAACGCGAAAGTCAGTTTGTTTGTTTGTTCGTAACGCTTTCACGTCTCAACTACTCAGCCGATCATCTTGAAATTTTGTATACACATTGTCGACATAGGGTACTTTCAATCCCAAAACAATAACGGTTCCTTTGGGACCGAAGGGTGAAATCGCGGATCGCAGCTAGTTTCTAATAAACTATTGTATGCTTGAAACTTCATATTTTTGTCTCTCTAATCGTTGCTTTTAATTTTCCAAAGACAAGGGTTATTTCGGAAAGCTTCTATAAATTCGGTTATGATTTATGCGAATAAGATTAAGTATAGTTTAGTTTATAGTAGTTTAAATAATAGTAGTAATTAAGTTTAGTAGTAATAGTACTAGTAAGTTTATAGTAGTCATTAAGTTTATAGAAATGATTTATGCGAATAAGAATAAGTTTTCCGATCACTCATTTTGAGAAATTCCTGAATCAAAATTAACAAAGTCAAAGTCAAAGTCAAAATGTTTTTATTCAATGTAGGTATCAAAGATACACTTATGAAAGTCAAAGTAAAATAACAAACCTCTCAAACACTACAAGCGTTGCGCGCCCATGAATTGGCGAAACAAAATGGCGGCTCGCGGCTCGCAGTACTGCCACACGTACGGACGGAGGAGGGTTACGAGCAACATTTCAAACTTGTCGAATCGCCAACGAACTTACTCGGCGGTTTTAGAGTACGCGTATTTAAAGTGACACACCGGCAAAGAAGATCATCGAGCCACAAGTTTACGAGCTTACTTGCACGTCTATCACCCCTTTTAGGATGTACGAGTATGTACATATCCTTTCAATTAAAAATAATTGACGGAGTTATGCATGGTGGCAAAACATTAAAAATTATTAAAACCAAAATACAACCAAATCAAAAACCACCTCCTATTTTTGAAGTAGGTCAAAAGTTAACAATTCTTGGGGAAAACGTGAAGTGCAACTAGATAATAGTGAGTTTGGTCGATCTCAATTTATCCTATTTCAACAGTACTGGCTATATTCTTGCCGCGTGAGATGTCTCTTGGTCCCTCTCACTCCCATGACTTTTCAAACGAGAGAGATAATGACAAAAAAATATCTCGACTGGTAAGAATAGGGCTCCTGGACAGCTGAATTAGTAGGTACATCTACTTGTTAGTTCCCTATTTACAACGTGTTGATTTGCATTCCCGCAGAATTTGTAGAGGTAGGTATACTTCACTAGCTGAGCACGAATAAACTATGAAGCGACCTTGTAATCGTAAAAAAGCAGCTGTTCCATACATTTTGTTGATGATTAACGAACTTTTTGTATGGAACAGCTGTTTTTTTTTCAATTTCAAGGTTGCCCATAGCTTATTTGTGCTCTGCTAGTAGAATATCCCTACCTCTACAAATTCTGAAAGCGATGATAGCCTAGTTACAGAAGGCCTGCCTCTCAAGCCAGAGGGAGTGGGTTCAACCCCAACCGACGGCACGCACCAATTTGTTCATTGTGTGAACATATGTGCGTATTGTATGTCATCTGCTACATGACTGGAGCCCGATGTATGGCGACAGGCTCGACCCTGTTACATTTGGGACTAAATATCGTCCAGCGAAGTGTGGGTGTTGTATTACACCTCTGCCAGCCTCCTTAGGGGGAAAGGCGTGATGATATGTTAGTTCCCTTTTATAATCTAACCACTGTTCCAAGTCTCTAGCCGTGGCCAGCGAACGGTAGTGCCCTGAACCAAGTCGACCTCGACCAAACTATACCCAAACACTTACTATGGAAAAGCTTTTACGCTAATGAAGGCAGCTTTTATTTGTCCGACAATTTCAGCGAATCGTCCCTGGATACCGCCAGGACCTTTTAGAACCCTGTCAAAATGAAATGTGAGACCTTCCCTTAACATTTTGAAGGGTGTTGTCGAAAATGTCATTGTGATAGAGTAGAAAAGAGGTGTAAGGTATGGTTGTCGGGTCATGGGTATGCGCAATGTGTTTTGTTTTATTTTGACTGGAATCGTTAAGAGATGTTATTTGACATGTATATTGTTGTTTGTAGAGTTTTCGTCATTATATTACTTTGTTTATATACCCCGGTTGTGTAAATATATTATATTATACAAAAAAGATATAAATATCTGCTCAGCTATAACCCAAATTAGTTTTTATTATTTATCTAAATTAGGCCCTATTCCGAACGCTAAATTACTAAATCTCAAAGTGAAAGTCCTTGTCAAAATGTTTTCATTCAATTTGGGTAACAAAGATACACTTATGAACGCCAAAGTTTTTTTTCAAAAAGACTCGGCCGCCTTGTTCGGATAAAGAGCCACTACTCAGAAGAACAGGCAAGAAACTGAGGGGCATTACTTTTTCAAAGAATGAATAAATAAATTACTGTCTCACAAATTTTGGCTCACAGCTAGGTAATATCTATACATACTACTGGCTTCATGGCTCCAGACATCTTTGCCTTCTAAATAATTCTTGACCTTATGATACCTTCTTTTCATTAATGTAGTTTTTACATGTGATTTGAAATCTAAATCTAGCTCTCTCTATTGTTATCTAAACTAGATAAAAATCTTATTTTGTTACTTTTATAATATTATTACAAGAAAAGCAATACTTTTAGCGAATGAACGATCTGAATAAGGCCTATTTTTTATCTTATCGTTCACTTCCAATGTATTAACTTTCGATGTCAAAATTATAGTAATCAATTATGTTTAGCGGATTTTAAAGTATTTTCAGCGAAGCGAGATAAGAACTTTTGCGAAATCGGCAAAACACTCAATGTTTCTAGGGTTCCGTACCTCAAATGGAAAAAACGGAACCCTTATAGGACCACTTTGTTGTCCGTCTGTCTGTCTGTCAAGATCCTTTTTCCCAGGAAGTCGTGGAGGTATCAAGCTGAAGTTCATATCAGGTACTCAAATCTACTGTCCCTTGTAGGTGTGAAAAAATTAAACTTCTAGACCAACGCAATCAAAAGATCCATACATCCGTTTATGCTGCAAATTATCGACACTCGCAAGGGAATCAAAACCTACAGGGTACTTCCCGAGAACTCAGAATCTTGAAATTTGGTACGAAGCAACGTCCCATAGCACGAATAAAGGAAAAGTTGCAAAGAGCATACATTTTTAATTACATCATGTAACAAAAACACTTTTAATAATTTTAAACTTTCTACGCCCCTCACGAACATGTTTGTACGGAACCCTCGGGGCGCGAGTCCGACTCGCACTTGGCCGGTTTCTTTATTAGTTCAAAGATTAGAAGTTCAGAGGTCATCATTTGCAGGGAAAAAATAATCACAAGAAAGAGTTAATCTATTAGTAAGTACTCCTTCACTACTGAAGCCGTGCGTCTCTGGAACTCACTCTCAGTTAATATTAGACGTGCTCAATCACTTCATAGTTTTAAACTTTTCCAAACTGGCTCATTATATGTAGACTCGTTTCCTTTTTAATATTTGTCATATTTCAATGTATATATTAGTATATTTATTGATGTAGGTACTTGTGTATGTTTATGACTGGGTAGTTTATTTGTATACCAATTTAGTAATTATTTATGTAGGTAATTAGTATGTAGTTTATTATAATTCTCAAATTAGTAAGATTATTTAACCTTAATTATCATTATTTTTCTTTAGCACACACCACTGTCCATGCTAAATCATAATGTTTTTATTCCATCCAAATGTTGTCTGGAAGAGATCGCTCTTAAGCGATAAGACCGCCCATTGCGCCTTTATTTTTAAGTGTTTAGTTTAGATTTATTTGTATTTGGTGTCAATATAGAGTTTTTGTATTGTATTGTATTGTATTGTATTGTCATGTTGTGATGACACATCTTAGATGTTTTGTCTATTGAACTTCGTAGCCAGATATTCTCTCTCTTTCTCTCATATCGAGCATTATATTGACCGAGCTAGTGAGGTCTCAGGCCCGCATGCTTAAACGACGCTTAATCCTGAATCTCAATTTAAAACTGATTTTTCCAAACATAAAAACAGTATTAAATAGAGATCTAAGACTGAGCGTCGTTTTAGCATGCGGGCCTTAGATTCTACTGTGACATTTCGGCATTTGTTTGCTCTGCGATAACTTAAGTATCGTTTATCTAGTCTTCATGAATCTTTGCAGGCAAGTAAGTAGTTCATGCAATTTTTTTTTAATTTGAATATAAGCGAAATCGGACCAAAAGTTATTACATGTCGTCACGTCTTTCCCCCGAGGGGGCTGGCAGAGGTGTAATACCACACCCACACTTCGCCGGACGATATTCAGTCCCAAATGTGCCAGGGGGCGAGCCTGTCGCCATACACCGAGCTCCAGTCATGTAGCAGATGACATACAATACGCACATATGTTCACACAATGAACAAATTGGTGCGTGCCGTCGGCTGGGTTCGAACCCGTTCTCTCTGGCTTGAGAGGCAGGCCTACTCCAACTATAGGCTGTCATCGCTTAAATTTATTGAGAAAAACAGTTATTGAGAATTGGAAATTACTATTCGAGGCGAAGTTACTATTACTAGCTAGTATAGATAATTATATTTTGTCATATCTACGGAACCCTTTTACTATTTTTTATCCTAAAATATGTGGAAATCGAACGAGATTGGCACATATCTACATATAATGACGTACGAGAGAGGCCTAAGCTCAGCTGAGGGCGTTTACTGGCTGATGATGATAATGATTACACGTAATATCAATGTGCGCAGCTATCTCCAATTAAAAATTTACTTCTTATTATCAAAATTGGATTTTGGCAAAAACGGATCCAATCTGAAATTAGATATACTTTCCTATCAAATAAAAAAAGAATCTTCCGACTCGGTTATAAATGACAGCACTCTAAGATAACAAAAGTGTAAAAGACAACCGGGTTGAGAGCCTTCTCCTTTTTGAAGTCGGTTAACAGCGAAGGTGTGTCTGCAGAGGGGACGTGCACAATGTGTGCAACCTCAATAGCGTGTGAGGGCTGAACTAGCAGCTATTCTGTGGGTCTGTGCTCATTCCGCCCGCAAACCAGCCTGGCAACACTCGCGCTGTGCCGTGGGACAATCTATAAGAGTTTAGAGGGACCTCCCTTCAGTTTTCTTTAACCCGACTAGTCAGAAGGAGGGCAAAGGTTTTCGAACCTGCCCATCAATTTCTTGCCTGTTTTTCTGAGTAGAGGCTCTTTATCCGAACAAGGCGGTCGTGACGTTTAAAAAAAACTTTTTCGTTCATAAGTGTATCTTTGATAACCAAATTGAATAAAAACATTTTGACTTTGACTTTTTGACTTTGAACGTATTTGTTTAAAATAAAACAGTTTCATGAACAAGTAGCATTGTTAAAAGAGAAACAGAAAATCTGGCTGCAATATGTTATACCCTTTGTCACTTTCGCTATCAAGACGATTCCAAAGACACCTCACATGTCGAAATCCATCGGGCTGTTTAGGCTGTAGGCCTTGCCAAAGAAACCTTATAGATACAAAAAACATACTCGAACATACCCACAAGCATACATACATATATGTATACATACATACCCCACTCCCCCAAACCCAGAACTACCAACTACCAACTGAGCCACCGAGGCAGTCATGTGTATTCGACATGGTATGTATGTATGATCAGGTATGGTAACTGACCTGCGTGAGCGAGGGGTACTTCCAGACCAGGATCTGGTTCTGCGAGTAGCCGTGCTCACTCGAAAAACATAACCCTTCTTCTTGCGCAGTCGGGTAAAAAAGTACAGCTTAATAACCTTTTAAATTAAAAACCGAGTTTTCATCAGAGCTGGATTTTGATAAGTAATAAGACCAATCTGTAAGTATTAAAAAAAACCTCTTGACCAATTTCGATGTAATTTAAATGGGATCGACCAAATCGGATCAGGAGTAATCGCCTTACTTAAGTATAAAAATATATACAGTCGGATTAAAAACCTCCTTCTATTTGAAGTCGATAAAAGTAAAACTTTTTTTGTGTCAAACTTACGAATAAAAATACCTACTAGTTAGTTGTTGAACACATTCCGAAATTATAATACTGTTCACGAGTAAAATAGACTTGTGTCAGAACGAATGTATGTGTGTATGATTGTTGTATGTCTATAATTAACTTTTGCAACATGAAAAACAATTTTTGAGGCAATTTTGGATTATTAGATGTTGTCTTTATGATTAGAATGTTTCATGCACATTTTGTAACGCAATAAAAGCTGTTTTGAAAAATACATTTTTCAACAAAAAACTTATTCTTTTAATAAAATATGAAACTATTTATCTGACTTTCACACTTGGGTATGGTTGGGTGCATACATATGTGTTTGCGTTTCTGTGTAAGATGTATGTGAGTGTGTGCGTATACGAGTGAGAGTAAGTCTCTCTCTCTCTCTCTCTCTCTCTCTTTCTCACTCGCATCCTACTAATATTATAAACGCGAAAGTTTGTAAGAATGGATGGATGGATGGATGTTTATTACTCTTTCACGCCAGAACGGCTGAACAGATCTGGATGAAATTTGGCACAGATATAGATTATAGTCTAGAATAGTACATGGGACACTTTTTAACCGCGGATGAAACCGCGGGGCGCAGCTAGTACACAATAATAGCGTAACTCTAAAAAATAAACGACTCTCCTCACTCAGACCACACCCCGGCGCGTCTATGAAAGGTACACTACACCTTGCCTATAGTGTTTAGTTTTCAGTCTGGGTACTGTGAGCTATTCTGTGGTCCTGGCTGCTCTTTATGCTCGGCGGTTTAAAGGAGCTCCGTAATAAGTCTTGAAGGATTGGTATATTTTGCAGGGCGTGCCTCGCAGATGAGGGTGCAATGGAATGGTGGTCTTGGGGATTACAATGGAAAACACAACTTCTATACTAATCTATAAAGACCCATGTGTATGTCTTCCTGCCTCGGTGTTGCCTGGGTTTCTTTAACGAAGTCAAAGTCAAAATGTTTTTATACAATTGGGTATCAAAGATATGAACGTCAAAGTTTTATAACAGACTCGACCACCTTGTTCGAAAAAAGAGCCACTCAGAATAACAGGCAAGAAACTGAGGGCTTTTTTTTTTAAATAAACACATTACTGTTTTCCCAATTTTGGCTTACTGGGTAATAAATATCTATGTCATATTTTATATCTATGTACGAATGGCTACTTAGCGGAAGTGGAAGGCTCCAGACATCTTTGTCTTCTAAATAATTGTTAAACTTATAATATCCTCTTTTCATTAATGTAGTTTTTACATCACTAGAGTTAATAGGCACCGCTTCGTCTTTTCAAGTCAATTGCGATCATACGTAGGTCCATTTAATCATTAAAAAAATTATATGGATGTATTGTATGGTATCCAAAATAGCTGGAACGATTTTGATAACATTTTCAGGTAATTCAAATTAGCTTTTCACAAGATCTTGTGAAGTTTGGTATTGATCAGATCAACAGAAATCGGGGCGGGTCGCCAGTATTATACATTTAAAGTTTTTATGTTTCTTTTGTAAGTTTGGATGTAAGGGTAATTTTCGAATCGGATCTAATTAAAAAAATCTTGTTTTATTGGAAAGCTGTATTGATAATCACTGAGTAATAATAAATAAATAAATAAATTCGGGACACATCCACACACGGTCGCCTGACCCTAAACTAAACAAAGCTTGTACTATGGCTGCCAGAGACTGATATCCATACTTAAATATTTTTAAATACATACTTAAATAGATATTAACACCCAGATAGAGCAAACACAAATGTTCCTTACATAAATGTTTGCCCTAGGTGGGAATCGAACCCACGCCCCCCAGCTCAGAAGGCAGGTTCCAACTGAGCCACCGAGGCAGTCAACTATAATACTGAGTATCGTAGAACTTTGAAATGCGAGGGAAGCCGCGGGCAGATAGTATTAATAAGTATAAAAACTATGTTTTAGATTTATGACTACATTACATTAATTGAATCTTTTCTATTTGCCTAAGATTCTTCTGCAGTAAAAATGTCTTGTGTGAAAAATTAGGACACTCATGATTTTTTTTTTCCCGATTGCAATTTTTGAACCCCGAGGAAAAAACGACAGGGTGTTATAAGTTTGACGCCTCTGTGTGTGTCTCTCTGTGGCATCGTAGCTCCCGAACGGATGAACCGATTTTGAATTTGTTTTTTTTTTTTTGCTTGAAAGGAGAATTAGTCAGGAGGATAGCTAAAAAGCTATGTTTGATGAAAATAGATGTTGAAGAAAATCAATGTCGGAGGTTTTGTACATTTTTAATTTATACTTATTAAATTTGTATGTAAAATACAAATTTAAGCTCAAATAATGTAACATTACACACTGCACTCTACATAAGACTTACGTAAAGTACCATTAACATACACTTATTTAGAGTGCTTTGTATAACTTTAATTCGTGTGTTCGTAATTTTGAAAGGCATATCGTGGAGCACCGAAAGTGGAATCAGCCAGCCTAAACAGGAATGAGGGTGGAAAATTCGCCTACAATTGTTGATACTGCACTTTGCTACCTTATATGGTTTGCTGCTACTAGGGTGGACATTTGAGACCACTTGCAGAAGATAGCTTGATTGCAGTTAAATTGTTCAACTCAGGGTTCGAGTGTTAACTCGAGGAAGCTTCTAACTCTTAGTGGCGCCAAACGATCCATCAGTTTAACTTCTGATGAGCAGTGAGCTCCTAAATAAAAAGAAAACCCGAACTTCTATACTTACAGGGATTTACGAAAACCCTGTTGGATAATTGAAGGGCATGTACACACACTTAAAAGTATTACTGCAAAAATACGACACGTTAGCAAGAGTTATGACCAGTTTAAGATCGCAAGAAAAAAAGGAAATTTTACAAATTTTTTTTTTTTTTTTAATAATTTAATTTAATTTAGGTATCAAAGATAAACTTATGAACGTCAAAGTTATTTAAATAGACTCGACCTCCTTGTTCGGATAAAGAGCCTCTACACAGAAGAACAGGCAAGAAACTGAGGGGCATTATTTTTTCAAATAATAAATAAACAGTCTCACAAATTTTGGCTTACAACTAGGTAATATTTATAAACACTAGTGGCTACTTGACGGAAGTGGAAGGCTCCAGACATCTTTATCTTCTAAATAATTTTTAACCTCATAATATCCTCTTTTCATTAATGCAGTTTTTACATGTGATTTAAATTTTCCCTCGGTGAGCCCTGTTATATTTTTCGGGATTTTATTGTAAAAACGAACGCAGTTCCCTAAAGTTGTTAACAAGCCTGTATCATACTCGTATGTTGGCGGCTTTTATTCTAAGAAAGTAGCGACACGACGCGAATAGTTCACAAATAAAACCGACGCGATTAGTGTCTGCGTTCGCGCTTTTAGGAGGGCGGAGCGCGATGTGTGTTCAAGTTTTGTTTGTCAATATTTATTTAAAACTAGCATAATTGCATCCTCCAGTCGGAACTGGGTGCACACCTCGCGGATAAAACAGGGTTTTTGTAACACCCTGTAGAAGTGGTCCTCGAAGTGGAGAAATGGAAGTATCCCAGCTATAGCCATCTCCTTTAGATCACACTAATATTATAACTAGGGGCGAGCGACGTCTGCTCTCCTATAAAGGTCGCATTTCTCAACCGATTATCGTGGATCGTGGATTAATTTTACAGTTTTTTGTTGCCGAGTCAGTTTTTGGTAATTTTTCAAAATGGCTGAGTTATGTATTTTTTTAATTAACATTTATTAAACATTTCAATAATTGTTGAACCTATTTACAAAATGTCAGGAGAATCGGTTAAAATGCGATCCAGACAGAAATTAATAATTAATAAACAGATCCGGACAGAAATTCGACATAAACGAAAACATTTTTCCCAAAGCTGAAGCACAGACGCTTCGCTCGCTAAAGCTCGCTCGGCCGATTATGATGGAGTAACAAACATCCATTCATGTTTGTTACTCAATTACGCCAGAACGGCTTAATGGGTCTGGATGAAATTTAGCACAAACATAGATTAAAGCCTAAAATGGCACATAATACTTTTTAACCGCGGATAAAAATTCGGGGCGCATTAAGTTATAAATATGGTCTGAAACCACGACTTTTCAAATTAAGATCAAAGTTTTTAGTATGAGTAAATAATTTAAAAGTTCGCCCGTAAACTAGTTTATTTCCAGTTCATTGGCATTTCTTTCCGCAAGTAATCCGAACTTATTCTCAGATCTCCTTATTCGGAGATTTGAGGTTTTCATCTCACCTTTTTTCGTCCTTGTTCCTCTCGTTTGAAACGTGATAGGTCACTCTCACGACCAAGATAAAATCTCATCTCATCTCCCGCGTAGGAATAGCCCCACAGGCGTGAGTTTAAATCACTAATAATCAAAGTTTCTCAATATCCCAGACTCGGCATTCAAGTCTGACTTCGACGGGATTAAAAACTTGAGAGTTAGGGAATAAGAAACTGAGTTAAGAGTCTGGCGGCCACTTTAGACTAACTTCGCATTGGCTAAAGGTATTCTATTGCCATTTCGTATAGAAGACGAAGACAAGCGAAAAGAACAAGTAAAGATACTGACGAACCTCTAAAATTATCTACAGAGTGACAAAGTGCAATTTTTTTTTTTGACTTTTGCACTTCTCTAATCATTCTTAAATAACTAACAATTTCCCTTGTATTATGGATTAATTTAAAAGCGAATGATGTAGACAACCGTCCTATGTAAAGGGATTTTTGATTTGCTCTGTCTATCTAATAAATAAATCATTCAAAAATGACCCCTTTCAAATGCGGATATTTTTCATGGCTCTATTTTTTCTTAGGGATGTTTAAAAAAAAAACCAAGGGCGGAGGCTCAAATTTCACTAAAATCTGATAAATGGTTTTCAAGAAATTTGAGAAGCGTGGTTTGTATAGAAAATTAAGGGCGTCGCGGAACCCTTAATGTTTTAAAAAAGACTAAGTTTGTCATAAAAGGTTTTCTTAGCTTTAGAATCGTTTTATGGCGCTTTTACTATGGCCATGAATTGTAAGCGACGAAAGGCTAGTTGGAGAAGACTCGCCTCTCAAGGTAGAGGGAGCGGGTTCGATCCCAGCCGTGGCGCGCATCAATCTGTTAATTGTGTGAACTCATTTGTGCGTAGTTAATGTCATCTGCTATATTAATGGAGACCGGCGTATGGTAGCAAGCTCTCCCCCTGTTACATTTGGGATTAAATATCGTCCGGTGAAGTGAAGGTGTTGTATGCACCTCTCCAGACCCTTTGGGGGAAAGGCGTGACAATGTATGCATCAACCAGTATATTAGGCAATTTTTTTTTAACACTAAAGCGGTTTTTACACCGATACGATGAGCTATGATAGAGAAATGATACTAGGTATAGAGATAGAGATGCAGTAATAGGGAAATCACAGAGAGATTGAGCGAGATAGAACATACGCGAATTTCACGACCGGCGTGAGAAAGGCGTAAAAATTTTACATTTTGTTTTCTGAAGTGAAACTTCTAATTCGGCTTCCAACAAGGTTGCGTTAAACGTTTAACGCTCCTGGGGAGGGGCGATAGAAAGAGACAGCAATAGTAATCCTAACTAATAGGCGGTCGAGTCTATTTAAAAAACATTGACGTTCATAAGTGTATCTTTGATACCTAAATTGAATAAAAACATTTTAACTTTGACTTTGACTTTGAACATTTAAAATAATGACATGATAGCAATGGTAATCCTAACTAATATTTTAAATGCGAAAGTGAGTTTGTTCGTTTGTTTGTTTGTAATGCTTTCACGTCTCAACTACTCAACCATCTTGAAATTTTGCATACATGTTGCTTTGTTGTCTGGGGTACAGAAAAAGACATAGGGTACTTTTTATCCCGAAAAAATAAGCGGTTCCGGTGGGATCGCGGGTGAAACCGCGGGGCGCTGCTAGTAAACTATGTTTGCTACATTTAAAGGAAAATGATTCAACATTTTGATAGAGAACTGTTATTATAAGGTAGTCGAATTTCTTAATTGACTTAATTTTCAGCAAGTGAAGCGTCTCAGTTCCAACTTCAACAAAAATGCTTGCGTCCAAATATACGAAATAATTATCTTCGAATGTCTTCAAAAACTGACTCGGCAAAAAAAACTCTGTAAAACTAATGAACCTGCTCAAAGAATTTCACGAGTCTCCAGCTTTAGAGCTACTAGTACTAAATTAACTGAAAATTATGTACCTTTGAAATGATTATCATGTTTTACAAAATTTAATATTTGATAAAACGTTTAAAAAAATGTAACGCTGCTGTAGACGAAGCTACATTGAAACATAACATAAATCAAAAACTTTTAAACACACACAGTTTAAAAATTAATGATTCTGATTATAATAATATCTATTACCCAATGCGACCAGAGGTCTACTCAAATGTGAGAATCACCTCAAGTGATTATTTATGTTTGGACTAGCTACGCCCCGCGACTTCACCCGCGGCTCCACTGGAACCGTTTATTTTTTCGGGGTAAAAAGTACCCTATCTCCTTTTCTGTACCCCAGACAACATGTATGCATAATTTCAAGACAGTTGGTTGAGTAGTTGAGTCGTGAAAGCGTTATTACAAACAAACAAACAAACGAACGAACAAACTCACTTTCGCATTCATAATATTATAGTTTGGGTTTTTTTTGTTGAAGTTTTAGTCATGAAATTATTAATGTTTATTAACACAACGGGACTGACATGTCGTACAAAACATCCAAAAAATTACTAAGATTAAAAATATATATCACGACAGCGATTGTAAAGGCAACAGCTTACGTAATAGTGCCGCTGTACCAGCGTCGACACACAAGACAAAGTGCAGACAATAACATTCTAATCTCGAGGGTAGGTATCGAATGGCTCTCGGCCAACCGCTTCATATTGCAGCTCGCGGCTGATATAATGTGAGCTTCGTGCGGGGAGCTACTGAACTATGCTACTACTAGTAGTACAGGCCCCCGGAGACATCAGCCCCCATGTCTTAGCCCTAAGATTATTTTCTTTATTCCTTACTAGCTGCGCCCGCGGTTTCACCCGCGGTTAAAAAGTATCCTATGTGCTATTCTAAACTATAATCTATTTCTGTGCCAAATTTCATCCAGATCTGTTCAGCCGTTCTGGCGTGAAAGACTAACAAACATCCATCCATCTATCCATCCATTCTTACAAACTTTCGCGTTTATAATATTAGTAGGATTACATACAAAAATAAGGGACTGTTGTCTTGGTCTCTGAGAATAGTAAATTTTGATGTGCACTGTTACGAATATGATGAGTATGTGTACGAAAAAGTGTTGAAGTACTTTGATAATTATACTTATTATTATGAAGTGACTAGCTGCGCCCTGCGGTTTCACCCGCGGTTAAAAAGTAGCCTATGTGCTATTCTAGACTATAATCTATCTCTGAGCCAAATTTCATCCAGATCTGTTCAGCTGTTCTGGCGTGAAAGAGAAACTAACATCCATCCATCCATTCATCTATCCATCCATACATACAAACTTTCGCGTTTATAATATTAGTAGCATGAATGAAGTAGCTTGTTACTACGAATTGTATCTATGTACGAGTGAAATTGTACATTTTTTTTGTTACTCTTTTACACCTTAACTACTCAACCGATCAAAACATATTTTTGCATACACATTGCCAAGACTACAGAAAAGGACATGGGGTACTGTTTAAGCTGAAAGAATTAACGGTTTCTGTTGGACTGTGGGTAAAACCCCGGGGTAGGGAGTAAAAAAGATGCTACGAGACTGATTGGGTCTATATACAAGTCTTTTTTTTTTTAATGTAGAATAGGTCGGCGTTTGACCATCAACTCGCCTGATGTTAAGCGACGTTGTGGTCTAAGATGGAGCACGACGACCTATAAGGTACTTATTCACTCTAGCCTTGAAGTTTTGTAGAGTGAAAAAGTACAAAGACGGCAGTTGAGTGAGGCGCTACGAGTACAAGTGCGCTACTGCTCAGAGCCGTCTTCGGAAGTCTGATGGTGTGTAGCATGTGCTACGGACGCTACAACTTTAAAACATGCTACGAAAACGTAGTACTGATATTGAGAAGTCTTGGCTACACATAATGACGTCATCGTCATCCGTCTCTTATGAACTGGTTCAAAATGTCTTTTTTTCGGTCTTGCTTAAGCATCGATTGACGTCACTAGGTGTTTCTGAATGCCATACCGGAGTATATTATTTTACCATGGGTATATTATTACATTACCTACTCACTACGCACTTACACTACTCAATGACCTGCTTGCCCGCCAGCCTGATCTCGATTTGTTCTTCTCGGGAAACCGTATTATGTTGCTAAATTGCGTTAGACACTTACCAGATGTGTTTTTTATTCATAAGTTTGAACCAAAAAAGATTTGGTGCAAACTGTTAGTTTTTGTAAGTTAATGTAATAATAAATAAATAAATAAGTTATGGTTTTAGATAAAGAGTATTTAAAACAATGTTGGTTTTTACAATGGAGTATTGCTTGGCGGAGTAATTCGTAGGCTTTGCGATCTTCTGCCTGTATTTTGAGTCCCTTGTACGACATCACATCTTATTACGAGTACTTAAGACTTCTCTTGTATTTGGTCTAAAAATGTTTTTATATAAACAATCAGTATCGAATAAATATTCGGGACATTTTTGCACACACGGACGTCTTACTCCAAAATAAGCAAAGCTTCTACTATGGCTCTCAGAGACTGATAATATACGTAATATATTTTTAAATACATACTTAAATAGATAGATAAATAACACCTAAATATTCACATGAATGTTTGTCCTATATGGAAATTGAACTCACGCCCCACGCGCGGAAAGCAGGTACACTACCAACTGAACCACCGAGGTCGTCAATGTTGTTCCCGGTCTTATACTTATATGTATAAAAATATAGTACAGTATAAATCACAATTCTCATTTATCAACCGATGAGATACGCCTTGCTATGTTCCGTAAGTGGGGCACATTGCTCAAGCTAGGACGAAACTATGTTGGGACAAAAAGGGTGCTTTTCCACCGAAACATGAGCGGTACGAAGATGTGTAGCGACGAAAACATCCAGCAATAATAATAAAAAGATCACTAACGTTATAACAATAAATTAAAAATTAAGAAAAAAAACCTGACACCGATTTTCATGAAACATTACTTAAGAACGCTACCGACTAATTCACCCTTTAAACAAAAAAATCAAAATCGGTTTATCCCTTCAGAAACTACGATGCTACAGACAGACTAACACAAACACACGCGTACACACGGACACGTCAAACTTATAACACCCCGTTGTTTTTGCGTCGGGGGTTAAAAAATAGATGAAGATGATTAATGAAATGATCCTTTTGGTGGACTTTTTTCCCAACCCAATAAGGACGCGTTTGAACTAAAGCGGAACAAAGCTTAGTTTTGCATGAATTGACCAACCATAATGCATTCTCTGAAACGGGCAGAGATTTCAACCATTGTGATTGGCAGATTCATGCATCGCTAAGCCCCGCTTCGCTCAGCTCCGCTTCAGTGGAAATGCATCTTAAAGCCCATCATTCACACCCGTACCAATCCACCTGATTTGTCGCTGGCAAACGAATCCGCTGACGAATCTGAGTGTGAATGCTATCGGCTCGCGAACCAATCCGCCGCCGTCGAAGACGCGAGGGCCGCGCCGATCCCTCGCCATCGAGCTGCTGCAGCTACTCGTAGCCTGAGCGCTTGTGAGTTGTGTGGCTTAGGACGGATTTGTCCACCAATTCGTACGGCGCGGTGCAGCTCGTGGCTCGTCTAACGAATAGCTGGCTTAAGGTTGCGTATTCACCAGAGATGTGCGAATAAGATGAGCAGCGAAATGAGCAAGAAAAAATCCAACAATGGAATCACTGCGCTTATTTTCAAACATTTTTTATTATACGTCACAGTAATCCTATACATATCCTACATCTCCAGTGGATACGCGGCCTTAGATGGGCCAATAAATCTAATATTTTGTCGAAAGGACTAACTTGTTTTTGTTAATATGCGGAAGTGGACTATTTATGGCAAATGGAGATATAAAGCTAAAGTTGGAGGCGTATCCTTTGGGAACTCGTTTACTGATTTGTAAGTTTTGTGATGGTGGGTACGAACTTACGAACTATTTGCGTGCTTGTTGTGTGCGAGTTGAGTTAGCGGTGTTATGACCAGTTGCAGAAATGAAGCTTAACTTTTTTTTTAACCACGGTCGCCTGACCCCAAACTAAGCAAAGCTTGTACTATGGCTGCCAGAGACTGATATAAATACTTAGATAGATATTAACACCCAGACATAGAAAAAACACTAATATTCATCACATGAATGTGTGCCCTAAGTGGAAATCGAACCCACGCCCCCAAGCTCAGAAGGCAGGTTCACTACCGACTAAGCCACCGAGGCAGTCAAAGCCAAGCGTTTTAAAGCCATCATTAGCGATTTATAGAAATTACGGGTCCATCTCGCTCGAACATTCATGCTCACTATCGAAGGCACTTTCTTGCGGCAGCGTTGTGTGTCGGGTCGTTCTCTTCCCTCAAATATGGTTGAGGAGAGCGATGGCTGGCACATGCGTCATACTCGTGATCGGGTGCTGCTTGCGGGTCGCTGGTCTGCTCGTGGTGTACTCACAATGCAATAAGTAAATTTGATAACCTTTAACCTAACCTTAGATTAAGACTTAATAACTAACCCTCCTCTATCTGTATTCCTCTGAAATAGTAATTAAGGATTTATGTTAACAAAGGTCACGATCTCCGTACGTGGAGTATAATTTTTAAATAAATAAATGATTTAAAAAAAGCAATAAATACTTATCTTCCATTAGCTTGAGGAAATGTTTGTCGTTGTGCAACTAGTTGTTAGATAATTTCAGACTGTCGAGGCTTTACGACATTCAAAACCTTTTAACGTGAATCTGTCTACATTAATAAAACATAGAGGAAAGTTTTGTATATTTGTAACGAAAACACGCAAAACTACAGGTCTGATTTCAAAAATTCTTTTACCATTAGAAAACGAATTCATCTGAGTGTCATAGTCTACAAAACGCGAGTGAAGCCGCGAACAAACGAGCTAGTCAGCTATAATTTAACTAATTGCATCATACGATTTCATCTGCTATCCAACAAGCAGATTGTTTAGGTACTATTTTTTTTTAGCTAAGAAAGTGGCAAAAATGCAAGTAAAAACATAACCCTCCATGCGCAGTCGGGTAAAAAACAGTGCATGTGGTTAATCCACTTGATATTAGCGTCCTTTTAAATGGCCGGCACCTATTTTAAACTACCTCTATACCTTTCATCCATTCATTTGAGCGTGAAAAGGTAATAAAATAAACTTTCTGGTGGGAGGCTTCGGTCGTGGCTAGTTACCACCCACCGGACCACGCCATGCCGTGAAATGACCTAGTCGTGTTTCGGGATGTAGTCCGGTGTAACCGTTCCGAAGACGGGTCTGAGCAGTAGCGCACTTGTAGCGCCTCACTCAACTGCCGTCTTTGTTCTTCTTCACTCTACAAAACGTTAAGGCTAGAGTGAATAAGTACCTTAAAGGTTGTCGTGTTCCATCTTGGACCACTACGTCGCTTTACATCAGGCGATCAGGTTGGTGGTCAAACGCCGACATATTTCTACATAAAAAAAAACAAACTCACTTTTAAATTCATAACATTCGTATGATGTGATTAGTGAAGTAGCAACAAAAACAACTCGTATCCAGCTCAGCAGTGCTGCAACACGACAGCTCTCCGAGGAACAGAGTGCCTACCATGACTTATTGCCATGATGTTCACGTTTTGCTGTCGACGCTGAGCGACCGCGAATCGTATCGCTGCGTAATAAGGTTCATGGTCTTCATCAAAAACAAAACGTTACCATCGTGGCAATAAGTTGTCATGGTAGGCCCCCTAAACTACGCTATGGGATGTTTACTAGCAATTAGCCGTTTGTTTCTCGACGCGAAGTTGATAATTTGTTTGCTCTGCTCGTTTGAGGCCCTATTCTGACAAATGCGATATTTTCGAGATCACTTTCTCTCACGTAAGAAAGGCCAAGAGAGTGAAATGCACCTTTTTTATGCAATTGGGTATCAAAAATACACTTAAGACCGTCAAAGTTCAATTTCTTGTCTGTTCTTTTGAGTAGTGGCTCTTTATCCGCACAAGTTGGTTGAGTCTATTTTATAACTTTGACCTTCATAAGTGTATCTAAACATTTTGTCTTAGACTTTTTTTTAAGTTAAAAAATTGACTGTACCACCTTCACTTTTAAAAAGTCACTACTCAGATCGTTAAACGTATGGCGATTGACGTTATTTTTTTTCTATAATTACCCATAGCCTACTATGCATTACTTCTTACGTTTACGATGCGAAAATCGTAACGTGAGACATATTCCTATCTCTCTTTAACATCGGAGGCGCTGGCCAAACATTAAGGACGTAGGACGAGGACGACAGACGGACGTAGCGGAGACGTAGCACCTTCATAAAACACGAGAAGCGTCGTGCCCGCGCCCCGTCTTCTCTATATGCTCGCTCTTTTAAATATTTGGTATAAATATAAATTTTAAAAATTTAAAATTCCCGACACCGATTTTCTCCAAACATAGATACATTTACATAGCTATAAGAACACTCCTGACTAATTCACCTTTCAAAAACAAAAATCATGACCGGTTCATCCGTTCAGGAGCTACGATGCCACATACATACACACACACACACACAAATGCACATACACTCACATACAAATGCACACACACACATACACATAAAACTTATAACACCCCGTCGTGTTTGCGTCAGTGGTTAAAAACTGCAGAGTAACACACTGACTCCGAGTCTCCGTGCGCTTCTAGCGCATGCGAGTTCTCGTCGGTCCGCACACCGCAACGGGATGCGGTAGCAGTGTGATATCTGCCTAAAACAAGGGTGCGCTCGAGTGTGATCGAGATGCACGCACCAGAATAGTACCCCTAGAGCTGTTAATGTTGTTGAGACTCTGCCTGGCTCAGTCGCTGGATGGCCGCGGGATAATCAAATTGAGGCCTGAACAGATCTGGCTATAGCCATGGTGTAATAATATACTCCGCCAGGTATTGCATTGAGAAACACCTAGTGACGTCAATCGATGCTTAAGCAAGACCGAAATAAATCATTTACAACTAGTTCGAAAGAGACGGTTTACAATGACGTCATTACGTGTTTGCTGAATGCTAGACCTTGGTTTGTTGGATCATGGCTAAAGCTATTGCTTCTAACAGATGTCAGTTTTATTGATGTAGGAGAGTTAACCGATGTAGTCGTTCTCAACAGACACAGCATACGTACTAATTTGCTCATTTGTTAATATATCATCTGCTTTATTAACTTTATTAACGTGGTGTATGACAGGCTCGCCTTCAGCTACATTTGGGAATGAATATTGTCCGGCAAAGTGTGGGTATTGTAACCCTCTGTAAATTGTAAACCTCTGTTAACCCCTTGAACGGACAATATCAAATATCCGCAAATTTTGAAAAAAATCAAAACCTGACTACACAAAAATATGTGTATTTAATTATCGAACCTGCTCACTACGTTTTACGACTATTGGTTGAGAAATGCGACCTCTACAGGAGGACAGGCGCCGGCAGTGAGTTTTTCAGCTCACAGAGGCACTAGTAATATTAGTGCTGATAGGCTATGTGGCCCACAATTGTTCACGCTTGCCCAAATAGTAAAAAACGATTCGCTGTAGACAGGAAGTAACGATTGTAACTATTGAGGAACACACACATGAGCAGAGCCCACACGCGCTCTTCAGCTAAATTGTGTTCTATGGTAGGTACAATTAGATTTAATTTCTTACTTTTTAGAACGCTAGTTTTAGCTTTATTTGTAACCAACAAACAATGTAATAAAATCTTAAAAGTCAATTATAAGTATTCTAATTGTCATTTCGAAATAAAACTTAAGAGTAAATATTTTTATGTAGTTCGAAAAACAATAATGTATATGTAACTGGATAAGATCAGGGAACGTGAATAAATGTTTTTAAAAAGACAATTATTTGATAAGTTTATTTTGTCCGATACAAATGGGAGTTAAATTATAACAAGCTTAAATCTAGCTTAAAACTAAGACAAGAAGCCTCCTTATCAGTTAAGCGTACGGTGCGACCACCGTTGAGCCAGACGCTACCTCAGCAGTTTAGCGGGCTACGGTTGTATGCGTATGGTGAGATATATGTACGAGATGCATAACTAACTAGCTGTTACCCGCGACTTCGTTCGCGATTACTTAGAAAATGGTATCCAAAAATATTCACCGTCATTTACTGTAACTAATTATCAAATTTCACCAAGATACGTTCAGCCGTTTAGCCGCACGAACTCTACAAACAGACAGACAAAGTTACTTTCGATTTCACAATATTAGCGTAGATTTAATTTGTAGACCAGTGGGGAAGGAGCAATAAGTTAGACAGCTTGAGTGACTTTGAAGAAGACTGTAATTAATTTTAATTAAGACATTTTTGTTTTATTTTTTTAATTAATTGACTTTGTACCGTTTTTTTTATTTTGATGTTTTGTGTGTTGACATTTTATATGGTTTTATTTTTAGTTGAAGATGTAATAATACTACTACTATACTATACTATACTATACTATATTATACTATACTATACTATACTATACTATACTATACTATACTATACTATACTATACTATACTATACTATACTATACTATACTATACTATACTATACTGTAATAATGTACGTTATTTTTATTTTCAAACTTTGACATAGCACGATATAATTTAATTTTTAGTTTTTAATATTTTCTTTGATAAATAATTTATTCAATGTGTGTGAGATAAATATAACTGATGTATTCGTTTTTTCGCAATAAATAAAAATATAAAAAAATATATGATATTGATATTTCGGAGCTGAACTGATAATGGAGCCAGAAGGACCAGAAGGGTTTTTTAATTTGTTTTTAATCACATAATAATATTTTATCTATCTTCTATAAATATAAAAATGAATTGTTGTTCGTTAGTCTCGCTAACACTCGAGAACAGCTGGATCGATTTAGCTAATTCTTTTTTAGAATATTCCTTAAAGTACGAGGATGATTCTTACGAAAAGAAAAAAAAATCGCCTGAAAAATGATGAAAAAATCGACGGCTAGGCGGAACGAAGTTCGCAGGGTCAGCTAGTTATTAATAAAAAATACTTTGTTCCATATTACAACTAGACCAGTCCGATCAACGACACTGACACGGAAATCCAGCGAGCCCTATATTGAATCACGTACAGCAAAATTTCCAATGAGAAATTTCTGATGCAAAACGCGTTTGTTATTTGCATTACGGACCCAGTTTGTTGTTCGAAATTCTATTGCTCGTGATACAATATCATCAGATATAAGAATACAGACAAGCAGTATTTTTTAATGGTATTTTAAGGTCATAGGAGCCCAGTCGAGATATTTTTGGTCACTGTCTCTCTCGTTTGAAAAGTCTCACTCTCACTCCTATGTGAGAGTGACCAACAAACATCTCAAAAGTCAGGAATATGGAGCCCAGTTTTAATTTCTATGAACTGTCAACAAAACTTGCAGTTTTATTATGCAGCACAAAGCATATGCATAGCACAGCAAATGCTATGCGAAACGCAGCCGCGCGCGCGCACTCGTATGATGAAGACCGCTTTCGAAATAAACGCAATCGAAGTCGCGGGTAACAGCTAGTAGAGTATAAAATATTACGCTCCATGGTGTAAAAAAGAACACATTATTTTATACTCTACTCTTTTTGCTCTACACTGTAACAATTTACACCAACTTGCACTGAGCCAGCGTGGTAGATAACGACTTAATCACCTTCGAGGTAGGGTAGGTCCGTGTCTCTGTAGTGGGACGTAAAAGACTGTAATGATGATAGTGTTTTTTTTTTAATTTATTTATTTATCTAAGTTAATAACATACATAAACATCACTATACAACTCTGCCAAACTGCGTAGCAGTTTGTAGGCAGAAATATACTCTCATTTCATATTTACATTATATTATTGTTGAAACGAGGCATCATGAGGTTTCATACGAATGGGTTTATTAAAAACCAATAAATTAAAAAAAAATCTTCATTCTTCCAAATCTTCAATCCAACAGTAGCTTCTTCAACGCAACCTTAAATCCTCTTCTGGTCCTGAACCCATCCTCAAACTCCGCCGGCAGATCATTGCACAATCTTGGCACTAATATAATTATTTTTACATTTTTTTTTTATTTTATTTACACACGTAATTACAAACAAAAGATACAAAAATTTATACTTAAGTAAAACTATAACTAGCGTGATAAATAATCATTACGTTAGCCAATATGAGAGCAAAAAACAGTAAGCCTTGTGAAGTAGTCCTCACTAGGATGACCCGTGTCGAGTACTACTGCAGTCCGCCTCTCACTACATAGCCATACTGCTAGTTATTTGTCTCGCACTTTTATAACTAAGTACTCGCGCCAAAAAATAACTTTTCAGCCTTGCATAACAAATAACTATTAATTTATTATCCCCTTACTATGCTACTATGATGCACTTTCAGTTTTGGCCTAGTTGCTCTCGGTTCATTACAATAGGTTACTTTTGAATAATGAAAGAAAGAAATAAAGAAATTTATTTTGAAACCATATATACAATTAACAATATAAACGACAAATAAAAGCAATAAAACAAAGTAGATACTAATATAAATAATATACAATAATTACAATTATGTATGTGTTTCAAAAAAGGCTCCACCTCAGCATAAGCTTAATCAACAGCTACGAGTACGTCGTCTAGTGCCCGACACGATAAGTCCAATTTGGAAAGAAAGATTTCTGCTTGGTTTTATGAAAATTTGGTTCAGACTCAGATCAACCTACTGATTTGATTTATCTTAGGTCCAGACTCAAATGAGGTCAATAAATGTTGAAACTTAACATCTTTGCACTAATTAACTAGCTAGTAGTTCGCTCTATAACTTCTTACCCGATTTAACTCATGTTCGAACTTAAAAAACGTATTTTAATGATCTACTTGCCTACAAAATTTCATGAACATCGGATTAACAGTAGGTACTAAAGTTATCGTCTGACAAACAAACGCCGAGATATCCCAGTAGACTTTGAGATTTCGCTGCGCTCGGTCAATTAAATAAGGATTTAGAGTAGCAAGCTAGAACAAATTAACGCGAGCTTTAACTTTACTCGCGCTACTCGCAGCATATTAGCTTGAGCTTCCGGCGCCAGACCGGAAGTTGGTAATTTGCTAGCTGCTCCTATTTGTTCTGCAGCTAGCGGTGCTCGATTATAGCATTGTTTACTGTTGTAAACTGAGCGCTGGCTGTAATAAAGTTTTCACCTCACAAGCTCGGAAAGATTCTGTTTATCATTCGAAATCTGAGTGAAAAAGTGCATTTTATCCGCTAGCGTGGAAAGAGTTTTTGAAATTTGAACCGCAGAATAATCGCACTGGCAAGCACGAGTGAATGAAAAAAAAAACACTATTTGCCTCGCTGTAGTGAGGTGGAAAGTTGTGTGATTCGCTCGGTAGCAAAGTTATTTGTCTCGCACTTTTATAACTAAGTACTAGCGCCAAAAAACAACTTTGCAGCCTTGCATAACAAATTACTATTAATTATTATCCCCTTACTAATCAATGGAATAGTTTTAATAGCTACGGATTAGTTATTATAGTGTTTTGACCTTTTCTTTCTTTTAAACTTTCAAACTCGATCAAAAAAGACTATGAAACGTTTTCACACCACCTGCTTGACCAAGATAATAATAATAATAATAATAAATTCGGGACACTTCCACACACGGTCCAAGATCAATTACATATCACGTATACTCAACTTAAAGCAAAGCAAGCCTCCCTAGGGAGGCAATCTCCCTAAAGAGATTAACTTGTATGAAAATCCCATGGAAGTTTTTGAGCAAGGAAGTTAAAATTGTACGAAAACTCAGCATAGCGAACATTGTAAAAAGAGTATATTCTAAAATTTAACTGGCCATGACCAAAAATAGAACGCATTTGCATGGAATTTAAAACAAAAGCGGTGTTCTTTTTTTAATCCCATTCCGGGGATTTGGCGACGCGCGTCGTGTGCATTTACCAGTGTCAAGTAAATTATGTATTTCTTTTATATTATAACCAAATGGTAGCGACTATAAGTCTGTACTCCCCTATCTCCTTTCTCCATTTCAGTAAAGTGGTTGATACCTTACTGTAACTTTAGGAGTTTTGTAGGGAACACGAAAAGTCACGTTTCGTAATTGTAAGTGCTATTTGACCACACTTGTGTAAGTTTCAACAAACCGATTAAAGTTAATAATCCACCATTATTACACTTTACCACATAGAGAATCTTAAAGTTATCTACCATAGTTACACTTTACCACATGAAGAATCACAATTTTAAAAAATAATAAAAAATCACACCACATTTTCAGTTTCCCGCTGTTTGACGACATAAAATATGTATTTTCAACTCCTTTTTATTGCCTCGCAGAAGGTGTGAAAAGTAGAATATTCACCTATGTCCTTATTATTATTATATAGTATATATAGTATTACCTTTGTCTTGGGCGGCTTGAACCCCTCGCTTCACTCAGGACTCTACATAGCATCTTCGCTTCGCACGGGTGTTATATTATAACTCTCTCGCTGCGCTCGGCAGTTAACTCTAGAGTTCCTCGTTACACTCAGGGTTCAAAATGCTGCCCGTGACAAAAGACACTACTTAACTCCCTCGGTGCATAATCTACTATTGTGGCTAAAGAGAGTAATGTTATGTCGTATTCAATCTATGCAAAACAAAATACAAAACACTGTACTAAAGAGAGTAGTGTTAAGTCGTATTCAATCTATACAAAACAAAATACAAAACACTGTACTAAAGAGAGTAGTGTTAAGTCGTATTCAATCTATACAAAACAAAATACAAAACACTGTACAACTATTCCGAGGCTATTTATTAGAAGTACGGAGCCAGTATACTATCTCCATTATGCATTTTTTTTTTAATTGTTTTTTTTATGTAGAATAGGTCAACGTTTGACCACCAACTCGCCTGATGTTAAACGACGTTGTGGTCTAAGATGGAGCACGACGACCTATAAGGTACTTATTCACTCTAGCCTTGAAGATACTCAGGTTTAAAATTTCAAAATTAAACTTCACTGTACAGTTTTTTTTGTAATTAAAAACATTAAACAGCACGCACTAAATAGCGTAAAATAGCAAATTGTAATTAATAAAATTAAATTAAAGTACATTCTTCAACGCTACTCACTGTTTTAGGCCAGTGCCAAGCCAAGAAAATACTTTAGTAGAGGCTAGTATTTCATTATGTATTGTATTGAATAACGACAAATGTATAAAAATTAAAATATAAAAATTAATATTTTTAGAAATCAGAAGAAGTGTTCAATTAAAAAAACATTAAAAAAAATTAAAACAACGATACTTTATACCTAAGTAATCCTCCTTTTTAGAAGCCAGTTCAAAAACTTGTAGAATCCATGCCCATTGTAAAATTTGCAGAATCCTATCTATTCTTTATCTGAGCACTCAAATTTCCAACCTCAAAGTGCTAAGTAACCGAAAGAGAAACTTCGAGAAACCCTCAAAGAGCTTTAAATTTATTGGTTACAAACGTAACAAACTTGGACACAATCCAGTACTATTTCAAGTGAAGCCCGAAAGAGTTCCAAAGGTTTTAAAACTGCGGCCCGTTACAAACCAGTCGGCAAGAACTTTGGGGTCGTAAACGGGTATTTCTTTACAATCCGCTGCCACAGTGAAAAGAAGCAGTGAGGACCGTATTTTAAAATGACGCGCAGTCATGAATCTCGATTCAAAACTGTTTTAGTCGACTGCGCAAGGAGGGTTATGTTTTTCGAGTGTATGTATGTATGTATGAGTTTTCTTTGGCTCGCCCTACACACTAAACAGCTGGATGGATTTCGACATGTGAGGTGTCATTTGAATCGTCTTAATAGTGTAAGTGACATATATAGGGTACAACATTTTGCGGTCGGGTTTTTGTTTTTCTTCTAATAATGTTACTTGTTATGGATAGTAAAACAGTTTTAAATTGAGATTCGACTCTGAGCGTCGTTTTATATAAGTAGACTTATTTTAACACTATAAAATTAAAAGTACCTAACACTTTTAAGGTAAACTGTAATCTTATAATGTTGTTTTGCCACGAGAACTAAATGTGTGTGCAAATAGTTTCAAATTAATCATTTCTGTCGAAGTAGTCAAACAATTTAACCCAGGATTTGTTAAAAAAATTGACGCTGACTTCTCTGTTGAAGTTATACGAATTTGCGAGGATTTTTCCGTTCTCTGTCTGTCTCGAGCCTATTACGACACCTGGCAATTGAAAAGTCGGTCAAGCCTTTCCGAGGGTGGGTCGCTTAAACCGTCAAACACACATACTTACACACCCGAAAAACTTTACCCTCCAATTGGACAGCTGGGCAAACACTTACTTTGTTGGCATAGAGAACCAAAATGGTGTCCGTAATGGAGGCATGGCTTAGTATTGGTAGAAAAGTGATTAATTTTGGATTAGCTTTCTGTACACTATCCTAGTTCTCACTCAGACAATTCAGTTGGAAACTGTTTTGTGGTTAAAAAACAGCTTTGAAGACAAACTTCCGCAAAATAATGCCTGATTCAATCAACCAATTCAGTTGATTCCATAAAAATTTAAGTATTTTTTTAAATGTTCTCAATTGCTAACAGATGGTACCGAAATAAGTCCGTGTAAGCCGAGTAGTTTATTTTAGTTTTTTTATTAGTGAGCCTTAGTGTCAATAGTATTTGAGCCGCCTAAATGCCTTTGACATTTTTTTTACATGGCAGTTGTTATTATAAGACCAAAAACCAAGGCCTACATTATACATAATTATGTCATCAGAGCTACAGTAACACTCAGTTGTAAATGCCGCAACGGTCACCCATCCTAAAACTGACCGGTCACCCATCTGAAAAGTGACCGTGTTGTCCGTTGCTTATCATCAATGATCGGTTACGAACACCTAGACAAGCTACAGTCAAGAAGATGTGTTGAACCTTTCCTTCTGCACCAACCTACAACTAAACTGCGATTTAAGCCGAATACTTCCCAGCCCCTGCGGGGTACGTTATCTGATCACCCTTCAGAGTAGTGAAGACAAACGAACACTAAGTACGTGACTTCATCGTTTATGTATAAGGCAGCTTAATTCGCAGGGGCCTGGCGACTGACAGCTGGCGGCTAGCCAAGCGGGTTATACCTTCCCGCGAGTTGGATAGGGCTTCGGAGGCAGCGGTTTGATGGGAAACTCTTTTTTTAGGCTTGCATTTGACTGCCCACTCGTCTATGGCCTAGACAAGAAGCAATCGCTTCCAAGCGATTCTGTTTCTAAAATGCTCGATTGTCAGCTGCTGATTAGACAAATTTGAGCTCTAAAAAGGTCACGTGATGATAATATTGTCAAGTTGTCGACCCGATTTTAGTAGCACGATTGGATAGGGTTGGAACACTTGTATAGGGCCTCTGGGCCCCTGATGTTAAGCAATGATGCGGGCTACAACGAATCACTCTTGCCTAGAAGAAACCAATGTACCCGAGATTTGAAGACACGCAGATTATAACCATTAGGAAACACTCACTCATGCAGAGCATTCCACACTCTAGCGGTTCTCACAATAAAGGAGGAATTAAAGTGTTTCGTAAAGGTTAATGGTAGGTATATTTACCATTTACCTAACGAAGACGGATTTTGCTCTCTTATCTAATATTGAAGGCGTGACGATATGTCATCTAATTTTGATAAGTACCTAATAACGTCATTGATTCTTGCTTTCTGGTTTCAGCAAAAAGTATCTAGCTAAATAAGCTATTATAATGACGATGAGTGATCATGATGAATGTAGAAATGACAGGTATTTCTAGCCACTTCATCTCCCGCTATCACTTGTCACTTTAACCACACACCACCTCGAAACGTCGCTAGCATTTGTCACAGCGAGACAATTTTAAAATCACCTGAAAACCTTCTGGGTCCTGCACTCTGGCACTGCGGTACTATGACACTTCAGCACTACGGTAATAAGGTACTGTGCCACTGCGGAAATAAGGCACTCTGACACTACAGTACTACGGCAATAAGGCACTATGCCACTGCGGAAGTAAGGCACTCTCACACTACAGCGAACTAGCACGATTCAGTTCCGAGATATAAATCAAGATCAAGGGACATCGGGTATCTTGTGGGTTTAGGACGATGATACCTTTATTCCTTTATAACACAAAGGCTACTAAGGTTTGCTTTCGAACTTCGATAAACGGTATTTTTAAGGGTCCCGCGGTTTCCCAAATTTTTATTAGGAACTAGCTGTGCCCACAAAGCTCTTCTTCTTAGTCGTGCACTCTTGGCAGAGTGGTCGTGGTTGTGTAAATGGTACAAGGCTCCTCGCTGTCTTCTTCCCTGCCCAGGGCTGCCTCTTCTCGCAATGCCTCTCCATGTCCAGCGATTGGCTGCATTGCGAGCACACTGCACCATGGTGGTCTGCGTGGCCTTTTTAATGAAGTCGGTCTAACGAGTTGGTGACTGACCAGGGCTTCGCTTGCCTTATACTGGGCCCGCAGAGCTACCCGCAGTTAAAAGTAGCCTTTTTGCTATTTCAGACTATAATCTTTCTCTGTGCCAAATTTCATCCAGATCCGTTCAGCTGTTATTGCGTGATTGAGTAACAAAACATCCATCCATTCAAACTTTCGCATTAATAATATTAGTGTGGTGTTGTCACGGAGTATTGACGACTAACCGATGACGAACAGTATCGATTGCATTAAAATGTGCAGGTACCTACTATAAATATGATTCCCGACTTCGTTCGCGTTTATTCAGAAAATAGTATCCAAAAACCATCATCGTGATATACTGTAGGTAACTAATTACCTAATACATTTCATCACATTCGGTTCAGCCATGAAAAGCCTACAAACAGACATACAGGCAATAACTTTTGATTTTTTAATAAATAAAAAAAAAAAAAAAAAAAGTATTTATTGCCTAAAATTAAAAAAAAAAAACAAGTTACAAATTAATGCTGGGTACAATATTTTTGAGTTAGGCAATTGGGATATACACAAATATCAGCAAACAGACACTACACAGCTTCGTTGACTGTTTTGAGTTACGTTACTTAATATCAGTAGAGTAGATTATCTTAAATCTCATCTTACGAATCTTAATCTTAAAAATCTCAATCTTACGAAAATAAAACAGCCAAAACTCAACAATGCTTTCACCTTTGAAAAAAAACGTAACAAGAAGAAAATCCTCCGCTGCAAGTAATCCACACTATTTTCCCCGCAATTTCGTCTCGCAACAAGAAAGCTCACAAATAAACTCCGAATCGCGGCAACCTTTCTTCAGGCGCTCTTAAAAATTAAACGACTCCTGAGCGGATAGACCGCCTCGGTTCGCTCCTGAAATCCTGGGACATTACTCAACCCTTTCAGCTGTTCTCAGCGGACGCACACTCGGAACTATTTGCTGGAAAACGTGCGGAGACTATCGACCCGGGGTTCTTTAAGGCTCGGTTATACCACGATTTTCTACACACGTTTACTTGGTTAGTATTGTATGTCATCTGCTACATGACTGGAGCCCGGTGTATAGCGACAGGCTCGCTCCCTGTCACATTTCGGACTGAATATCGTCCGGCGAAGTGTGGGTGTTGTATTACACCTCTGCCAGCCCTCTCGGGGGAAAGGCGTGACGATATATGTTTGCTTAAGCCGCTTTATTTAGAGTTATAAGTCGGGTATCATATTTAATGGTAAAATGAGATCGGCGCGTGGAATTAGGCTTTAACTTTCCTCCGACGGGGCTAGAAGAGGTGTTATACAACACCCACACTTCGCCAAACGATATTAAGTCCCAAATGTGACAGCGAGCGAGCCTGTCGCCATACACCGGGCTCCAGTCATGAAGCAGATGACATACAATACTCATAAAATATATTATGTTCACACAATGAACAAATTAGTGTGTGCCGTCAGCTGGGTTCCAACCCGCTTGCTCTGGCTTGAGAACCTCAAAACATTTACAAACCTCAACAGTCCAAAAATCCCCTTCGCTAGGGATTTTCGCAGGGGATTCTGGAATAAGCCACAAAAGTGTCAAGTGTGCGCGGGACGTCATTTCAGATCCAAGATCTCTCGCGTACTTCACATCTATTTACATCCCGGTAAATTGTTTCCTAACAAATCCCCGTGAAAAAGTAAATAGGTAATTTTTCGTAGGCAAATTGAGTCAGAAGTAGTATAAAAAGTAGCGCAGGTGATATAACCTGAATTGTTTTTCGTATGGTTTCACGTGACTTCCAACAAGGAGGAGGTTTTCAATACGACTGCATGTTTTGTTTTTTTTGTATGTTTGTTACGTGATAACTCCGCTAATTGTTAATCGATTTTAATGTTTATTTTTTTGTTTGGTAGATCATACTTTAGAGGTAGTCCCATATACATTTTATCGAAATCAGTCAAGCTGTTTTTAAAACGTCAACAAAAGCCCAAAATTGTTTAAATGGATGACTGGAAGTCGATTCTTAAGATATTATGTGATTATTAAATTAGTTTAGTATTTAAATATATAAGGTTACGATGGGGCTGACGTAGACCTGTGGTCTAAATGTCCCTAAAAAATAAAGGAAAAAAAACATTTATTTTTATATTGTTGAACCAATTTTTTTTTTATTGGACAATATTATAATGGTATAGTAGTATAGGAAGTCAGTGTATGGATCTAGCACAGGGATATTCTGACAAAGTAGAAATATTTTGCCATTTTTATTACATTACTTATACTATAAGTTCACTATCTTCACACTTTAAAATTGGCTATAGACAGATTATATTTCAAAGTCAAAGTCAAAGTCAAAATGTTTTTATTCAATTTAGGTATCAAAGATACACTTATGAACGTCAAAGATATTTAAATAGACTCGACCGCCTTGTTCGGACAAAAAGCCTCTACTCAGAAGAACAGGCAAGAAACTGAGGGGCATTATTTTTTCAAATAATAAATAAATTACAGCCTCACAAATTTTGGCTTACAACTAGGTAATATCTATATTTACTAGTGGCTACTTGACGGAAGTGGAAGGCTCCAGACATCTTTATCTTCTAAATAATTCTTAACCATATAATATCCTCTTTTCATTAATGTAGTTTTTACATATGATTTGAATTTTCCCTCGGTGAGCCCTGTTATATTTTTCGGGATTTTATTGTAAAAAAGAACGCAGTTGCCTAAAAATAACTTTTTTGATTTAGTCAGTCTAAATCTCGGTACAGCTATCCTATCCTTATTTCTAGTGTTATAATTGTGATAGTCACAGTTCAATTTAAATTTATGTAGATTTTTGCGAACGTGCATAATATTTTCAAAGATATACAAAGAAGGTAAAGTTAATATATTTATTTCTTTAAATAAATCTCTCAATGATTCACGGGGACCCATTCCGTAGTTAGCGCGGACCGCTCGCTTTGGCAAAATAATAAAAAAAAATATTGAGAAATTAATCTCAACGAGCTCTACCTACATCCTACAAAACAAGTAGGTACATACGCTTCACTCCCACTACCTTATTTTAAACACGGAACCCTCTAAAATACCCGAACTAAGAATTTCCTTCAAAAGGAGAACTCAGAACGCCTATCTTTGAATTACTTTACCACTAACCAAAGTTCAAACCAATTATGAAACGCAAGAGTAAGCGTCGCGAGGCAGGCGCAGTCACGGCATCCACTAAACATGGATAATCCTCACAACTTCACGGATCTCACGAAAGATCCTGCTGGATGGATTTAAATGAGATTGAATTCGTTTAGGAGACGGAAATTTGTTGGATTTTTTAGATAGTTGCATGCAGATTGAGGTGGCATAAATTGTCGCTTTTTTTTTTCTTTGCTCCCCCATTCAGGGGAATTTGGCGTCTCACGTCTTGTGCATTTGCCAGTGTCAAGTTAATATAGTATTTTACAGATGATGGAGTGATGATGAAAAGGCGATAATGACGATGATGAATCCCTCCCCTTACCCCATTTCAGTAAAGGTATGGATATTTTACTGAAACTTTTAAGTGGAGTTTTGTAGAGAACACGAGAAGTCACGTTTCGCAATGTTTGTGTCATTTGCCCACACTCAGAACCCTAACGAACCGATAAAGGCTTATTCACCACTTACACTCACTCCACTCCACTTTAACACTCGAAGAATCACAAGATTTAGAACATAACACAAAATTACGATAGCACCTTTTAGCTTCCCGCTAAAAACTCTGTCGCTATAATATCCGTTAAATAGCTTAATCAATCAATCAAATGGTGATATTTTAAGATGATGCAACTGTAGCTAAATGACCTCTGCGAATTCTATCGGAGGTGCAAAACTGGACTTACTACCTACAAAAAAGATTGTGCTGGTTGAAAATATTTTCTCATCTTTAATACTATTCCCCTTTTAAATAAACGTTGTACATAGCTTTGGAAGTGTTTTGTCTTTTTCGAACGAATTAAAAAATTAAAAGACAGAAAAAAGACAAAACACTGCATAACTATTCAGTAGCTATACAACGTTTATTAGTAAGGGGATAAATAAAATGTGACGTCACCAAGAACTTTTAATCATGGTATAATTAAATCGAGGGGTGAGTGATAGAACCCGATAAATCGAAAAAAAACTAATTTTAGTTTAAAAGTCTGTTGTACCCAAAATCCTACGCTATTTTTAGCTATAAAATCCAATAGGTCATTTTAAGGCTGAATACAAAAATATTCATTCCAAATAATCCAATAAGTGCTATTTCTTTATTTTATTTTAAGTTACAATACTGTAAAACAAGTTATACGAAGAAAAAAAAGTTTTGTTTTGTGAAACAACCACAATACCCTACTTATAATCACCATATATGAAGGTAATGCTTATGGTCAAAATGGCTAATTTGGTTTATCGGAGTTTAACACTGAGGTAAATTTCCAAAAAATCGAAATTAAGCTAAAGTTAAAACCTATCAAATATAATTTTCGGGATATAGCTCTATGTGATTTTTTTTAAATACAACGTGTTTTAAAAATCTAAATCCAATAAGTATATTTAATGTATTAAATAACTGAAAAATATCGTAAAGAATCATATTATATTTACTTAGTGGGTATTCGCACTATCCGGAATCAAGCGCTTTACTCAAACTCTTGCGATACAAAACCCAGTAAGGTGTCTTTGAGCTTTGCGCCCGTGACGTCATGCGAAGTGGAGTGTCTCCCGCCAATCGCAGCAGAGCGTCGCGCGCGATAATGCGCTAGATTTCGCGTGCGGGGCGGTCAGCTGCCGCAGTTGCATGATAACACGCGCCATGATTACGCGCCCCGTGGTTTTCTCTGCTAGTATTTTAAGCAAGGAGTTGATTTTTTTTATTTAAAATTTACCTGCACGGACTCCGGGGACCGGGACTTTTGTTAACATAAATCTTTAATTATTATTTCAGGGGAATACAGGTAAAGGGGGGTTAGTTATTAAGTCTTAATATAAGGTTAGGCTAAACGTTATCAGATTTACTTATTGCATTGTGAGTACACCACGAGCAGACCAGCGACCCGCAAGCAGCATCCGATCACGAGTATGATGCATGTGCCAGTCAGAGTTGAAATTTAAAAGTAAGTACATAGAAAAAAATCGAAGTAAATAGCTTCGACGTGAAAGAATTTAAATACAGTGAGATGATGGACCTGAAGAAGTTAAGTGCTCTCCTGATTAAGAATAAAAACAATGACAATAAAAACGAAACCGTAAACTGGCTTAAAATCAAAAGAATTCGATATGTAAAAGGAGATTTAAAGATTCACTACAGCTATATCCGTCAGTTGCCTAATTTTACGAACCGCATAAGCAGCAGAACTAAGTCTCCCAGACAGCGCATTAATATGTGGACCCCATTGCAGTTTGGAATCAATGCTTATACTCAGGAACACCTTCCCGATAGTGAAGCAGGTTGCCGGATTTTAAGGTAATCGTGTCCTCACCCTCTCTACGGACTTCGGATAACCCCACAATATCCCAGCGCAACCTACTCAACTCTTCCTCCAGCTCAGCAACCTTCTCGTCAGTCCTCATTGTGCGCACGTTGTGCGTTACCAGGGCCAGTCGTCGTTTGGTGTGACAGCCGTGCATCTGCCAGCGATTCTTAGCACCCCCTGCTCCGCCGTTACCGGGGCCGCTGTCGTAGCCCAGAATAGCATCGCTGCTGGGGACTGGGGGCCTGGTCGTATTTGTGCTCGTCATTTAGGGGGGAGTTTGCCCGTAATCGCCACGCTGGGCAGGCGTGGTGGCGATCGCAGAAAAACGTAGCTTCGCGACAAGGATGCTGCTGCCCATCCCTGCCCTGTGCCATTTTAGCTACGTTTTATTTCGAATGGTTATACCGCCATTTGTCGGTTCCGCTGTACCTCAGTCGGCTCTTACGACGCCTGGTACTAGAAGGGGGTGCTATTCTACTCTGCTGGCACACCAAGGCAACCGTCTAAAGCGAGCGGTCCGCGCTATCTACGGAATGGGTCCCCGCGAATCATTGAGAGATTTAATAAAGAAATAAATATATTAACTTTACCTTCTTTGTATATCTTTGAAAATATTATGTACGTTCGCAAAAATCTACATAAATTTAAATTGAACTGTGACTGTCACAATAATAACACTAGAAATAAGGATAGGATAGCTGTACCGAGATTTAGTTTTAGACTGCGTTCGTTTTTACAATATTATCCGAAAAATATAACAGGGCTCACTGAGGGAAAATTCAAATCACATGTAAAAACTACATTAATGAAAAGAGGGTATTATAAGGTTAAGAATTATTTAGAAGATAAAGATGTCTGGAGCCTTCCACTTCCGCCAAGTAGCTACTAGTATTTATAGATATTACCTAGTTGTAAGCCAAAATTTGTGAGACGAGTAATTTATTTATTATTTGAAAAAATAATGCCCCTCAGTTTCTTGCCTGTTCTTCTGAGTACAGGCTCTTTATCCAAACAAGGCGGTCGAGTCTATTTAAATAACTTTGACGTTCATAAGTATATCTTTGATTCCTAAATTGAATAAAAACACTTTGACTTTGACTTTGAATCAAAAGGGATATTCCAAAAATTGAGAATATCTAAATATTTGACGAAAAAAACGAATACAAAGATGCAGTTGGAATCTATAGACGGCCACTACTTTTCGGCTGAAAAATTGAAATTGTTTTCCAAACTAACTAACTTTTACCAATTTTAATCATTCATATTCACCTAAATATTCTTAGTACGTACGGAACCCTCAGTGCACGAGTCTGACTTGCACTTGGTCGGTTAATTTTAAGCAATAAAGTAGATTTTAAGTTTGATTTTCATACTAATAAACCGTGCAATTGTAAAATTGTCTATTTTATTTTGTGATGTAATCCAATAAGCTCATCCTTTAATTTACTTAAGTCTGTTTTTTTATAAAAGCTACATTACTACTTTTGGTAATCATGAATAATAATAAAATACAATATGTAATCTTCATAAATAGTTAAGAATTTACACATGGTTTTCACAGAAAATCATTTTTTTATTGGCAAGAAACTTTAACATGGAATATCTCGCAACTCACTTTTATGAATTTATCGGGTTTTATCACTCACCCCTCGAAATATTCTGCCAGGTATAGCATTCAGCAACGCGTAGTGACGCAAGACCGAAATCTCTTAATATCTAAACTAGTAAATCTCGTGTCACAATGTTTGTCCTCAATGAACTCATAAACCACTTAACCGATTATAATAAAATTCGCACACCATGTGCAGTTCGATCCAACTTGAGAGATAGGATAGTTTAAATATATATATATATATATATATATATTATATTATATAAATAATAAACGCGAACGAAGTCGCGGGGTGACAGCTAGTAAGTTATAAATTTGCAAGTTCGAAAGAGACGAATGACGATGACGTCATTACATGTTTGCTGATTGCTAGACCTCGTTTTTTTTGATCATGTTTGTAATAACCTTCGGTCCGAATAAATGAATTTAATTTAATAATTAAGTACTTACATTTAAGTAAGTTTTATTTCAAATTATTTTATGAAAAAAAAAACTTGTTTCTAAATTTCAAGCTAAATTTTTAACCTAAGGAAAAATCAATTCTTTCAAAACTAAATTATATTATAATTAAGTTCTAACACATTTTAAATGGATCTTTCAAAAATTAAGGGTCAGAAGGATTTTAGCCCGCCTAAAGCGTAACATTGGCTGGCGGACGTCACGCAGACGCGTGTCTAATCCAATCATCATCCCCCGTTTAACCTTTGGAAAGATCGACTTCAGATCGAGTTCTTGAAAACTCCCTCGCGGCTCGCGAATGAAACACCATCGCGTGCTAACTCGACGTCTAGCGCCATCTCTAGTTTTTTGGTGAACTAATGAAAGAATTAAAATGATTGATCAATGATTTTCGTCAGGCGCTTATAGTAGGCGTGGACGTAAGAATTCTACAGAAAAACTGATAAAACATGTGACAGCGTAACATGGATGTCGCATATCCGATGAAATGAAAACTACATTTTTTAACACATAACCTGTCGAATATGTCTATCGTTCTATGTATAAAAGTTATGTTAAGAAGAGAAACTACACACCAAAGTAACCGACAGCGACCGACATGCCGGTGACCATGTTTCTCATGTCGCCGCTCATTTTAAACTAAAACAGGTCGCACAGTAAATGGCGGTGGGCTGTGTCGGCGAGTCAGCGACTTTGGTGTGTTTAGACTCCCTTCTCATGAAGATGTTCAAAGTCAAAGTGTTTTTATTCAATTGGGTATCAAAGATACACTTATGAACGTCAAAGTTTTATAATAGACTCGACCGCCTTGTTCGGAAAAAAAGCCACTACTCAGAAGAACAGGCAAGAAACTGAGAGGAATTATTTTTTCAAAAAAATTAATAGACTACTGTCTCACAAATTCTTGTTTACAACAAGTAATATCTATGTACTAGTGGCTACTTGGAAGAAATGGAAGGCTCTAAGCATCTTTGTCCTTGTAATTGTTAACTTTTATCCTCTTTTCTTTAATGTAGTTTTACAATACAATACAAAAACTCTATAGTGACACCAAATACAAATAAATCTAAACTAAACACTCAAAAATAAAGGTGCAATCTTATTGGTAGGTCTTATTGCTTAAGAGCGATCTCTTCCAGATCTCTTCCAGTTTTAACATGTGATTTGAACTTTCCTTCAGCGAGCCCTGTTATATTTTGCGGGTTCTGAAAGTGACGACATTCATCGAGCGACGCACAAAAGAAACACCTATGCATATCTATAACTTACTACACATAGTATTAACATTCAACTCGAAACTTGAGTGCAATTTGCGCGCTAACAACCTCTGGGAATAGATGAAAGACAAAGCACCATTGTTCACTACAGCAAGAGCTAAAATAGTTTAGCTTTAGCTGCTTCGTCTCTACAGTATTGGAATTTAGTGCTCGAATATTATTATGACGGAGTCGTAGTTTGCTAGCATGTGACTGGCACTTTGAAACTTTGTCTCATTCCTAATAAGTGCAGCAAGAGAGGTAGTGTGGGTTTTTAATCTTTTAGCATGAGTTGAACCAATTAACTCTGAAGTTAATCAGTAATCTAAAACCGCAAATTCTCTAGAAACTAGAGGTTTTACGGCTGGTTGTGTTTTGGTTATCGTAAAAAACACTTCACTAGCGTAAGCAGCTTCTCATTTTCACGGTTTAAGATGATTGGTTATCGTTAGAACTAATTGGTACACCTGTCTTTTTTGAATTTGGAAATAACTTTTTTTTTTGCAAATACATATGGAACATTAGAAGTTTATTATTAAAATTTCTTTAAAACTTTTACGATATTATTTTAAATGATTTTATCTATACTTTTTGTTTATTTTTTTCATTTCCACTTAGCGATGTTATACCTTAGACATTCTAGCCAATGTTATACCCATTAACTAATTTACCCTAATATTAGAAATTGAAAGTAACTCTGTCTGTCATCTGTTTGTAGTCTCTTCACGGCTAAACGGCTGAACGTATCTTGATGAAATTTGATAATTAGTTACAGTATCTCACGAGAAAGGTTTCTGGATACTATTTACTGAAAAAACGCGAACGAAATCACGGGTAACAGCTGATAGTTTAAAAATCTATTTGTTTGGTTTTACCACAGATCTAGGATGTAAAAGATCGACAGTGACAATTCGATAGTGATACAAAAAAACATTTGCGCATGCGTGAGTAAATTAGTGTTGTGAAAAGTACTTATTAATTTATCGATTGACCAAAAATGGTCCTCCGGGTGCTTGTCGATAAATATAATCTTTCGCATACCAATTGAGTTGTTTTTTGTTCCAAGTATAACACCGCTGCTGAGCTAAAATGAATATTAATCACTAAACGGGTGTTAAGCTAGGCGGAAGAGTTAGATATCAGTGTCACCATGTATCTAAATTAACATAAGAAAAGTAAATAATAAGATCAACATAATACTATCCTAGTAATTCGCTTCGAATTGTGACCCTTGACCAAATTTACTCGTATACGGATTAGGATAAGTAATAATACTTATCTCATTGGTTTTGTACATTTATTTATAATTTACATTTAAATTATTTAATTTAATTAAATATAATTAAATTAGACTTGGATGTAAGACACCCAAAATGTGTAAATTGAATTAAAAATGATGATCAGAAATTGAAGGTACATACTTATATTTAATACAAAAATGTTTTACGCCTCATCATTCAGTACAAACTCGGAAGAATGTCAATTTACTTTTGATGGCATTGATTCAAAAATGTATGCTTTGTTTATGTATTGCACCCATCGCCTACCTAATGAACTTTGATAAAAACTATCGATAATAATGACGTCATCTTTTTATCCATCTCTAGTGAAAATCGAGCGTAAACTAACTAATATTTTAATGCTGAATTTCATCACCAATTCTGCTTTCATCTAGGAAATATAGATGTTACGAAGAAACGACAACAACATACCGCTGGTAAATCGGTTTTTGGAACCAATTTATGTTATGTTTTAGACAAAATTTAGACAAAAACATCACAATGGAATTTTCATATTTACCCATGAAACGACAAATTTTGTGGGTTACATCTTGGATTCACATCACAATTGCTAAACTCACAAGATGACATAACTGCATTTAGTTACAATTGCTCTCTTTTGAGTCTATTTATAATTATTTTAGTAAAAATATAAATCATAGGAATTTTCGCGTGTTCCCAGGTGGCGCGCTGTCATTAATGACAAAAGAAAAATTGACTAACATTTTATTTGTAGGCGACCTCTTTCTCTCTTGTGGAGTTTACATATCGATGGAGACTTCTCTGTCCCACGCTTCGTTGGTCTTTTGCGAAGCAAAAAAAATCTTAGGTCTGTGGGTTTTACAGACATGATCTGACGCCTGTGAGAAAAGGGTAGCAAGACACACATTTTGTGGGTGTAAATGAATAAAAAAGTTTATCCTATTTTTATGAATCTGGATACTGTTTTCTAAATAAACGCGGACGAAGTCGCGGGTAGCAGCTAGTTGGTACATATATTACTGATGGCACGAACCAGGGGGGCTATTCCTGCGCGTGAGATGAGATGAGATTTTATCTTGGTCACTCTCACACCTATGACGTTTCAAACGAAAGCAACAAGGACAAAAAAAGGTGAAATGAAAATCTCAAATCTCCGAATAGGGCCACAGATACGTCATGTATCTCGTTCGTGCCATCGCATCAAAAGAAAGTTAGCATTCTGGGACAGGACTAATTGTACCAGGCGCACCAGCAAAAGTCACCCTGCTCTTGTGGTGGAAACTCCGCCAAAACGCACTAAGCGTTTCAAGACATTTTCTTGTAAGAATTGCAGAGGTGTGGAACTCGTTGCCTGCGTCTGTCTTTCCACCTAAATACAATCCGGGGATATCTATGAGTAAAGTGAATAGGTATCTCTTAGGCAAGCGTGTTACACCTTCGATCACGTCGACGCTTCCCATCAGGCGAGTCAGTGGTCAAACGCATGCCTAGTCTGTTGTAAACAAAAAACAGGACTACAGGAATATTTTGAGAAAAAGACATTCTGGAAGAGAAATATATTGCGGAAGGAAAATCAAGGAAACAACCAATTTGAACAAAAGTTCGATCAAATTTATAGAACACATCACGAATTGAACATACATATCGTCACGCTATTCCTCAGAAGGGACTGGCAGAAGTGTAATATAACACCCATACTTCGCCAGACCATATTCAGTCCCAAATGTGACAGGTGGCGAGCTTGTCGCCATACCCGCTCCATCGTATGTGCCAATTATATAATGATTTATTATGCACTGATACATGTGAGGAACTCGATATTTTTCATCTAACTTTGTATAGAAAATTTAAAAAATTCTTCTTAGTACAAATATTTAAGTAGTTGGCGTTAAATTAAAAAAATATGAGTTATCTTAACAACGCTGTGTACAATGTTTCGATTAGCAAATTTATAATGTTGTTTCCAAATTCTTATATCTACGAGTAAGTTTATAAGTGTAGTTTGTCAATTATTTTTATACCTTAACCAATAAAAAAAAATATATACCGGGCTCCAGTCATGTAGCAGATGACATACAATACGCACATATGTTCACACAATGAACAAATTGGTGCGTGCCGTTGGCTGGGATTGAACCCGCTCCGCTAGAGAGGCGGGCTTTCTCAACTAGGCTATCATCGCTTACAATACAGGTTAATTCACCGAACTGCTAACAAATTAACGAGTTCGAGTGTAACGTAACAGAAGAGAACAGCTCGTTTCTAGTCACCATTGTTACAAGGCTGGCAAAGTTTGCTTTCCCTCCTTCCTTAGGGAAAAGAATAACTTTGAACGAAGCAACTAAAACTTTTCGGAACACAATACTTGGATGTTGCTTACAAAAAGTTACGTCGGAACAAGTTCTTAAGAAAAACGTGTTAAATTATCTTACGTTTATATTAAAGCCGAAACAAATAAAAATGGAAATAACCAGACTAATTAGCAAAAAGAATTACGTTAAAAAATGTAACTAAATAACTGGCATTAAAATAACTGATAAATTAGTAAGTAGTCAATACCATGATCCAAAAAACAATGTTTAGCCTTCCGAGAGCAAACACGTAATGACGTCATTCGTCATTGTCATCCGTCTCTTTCGAACTCTTTGTAAATGACGTATTTCGTTCTTGCTTGCATCCATTGACGTCACTACGTGTTGCCCACATGACCGGTATGCTATACCTGACGGAGTATGTCATTTTGACGAGTGTGCGCTTGAATTGCGACCTAATCCCCTCTTCCCCCTTTCACAGCAGAACAAGTCGGAAAACGCATAAGTATCATCCCTACTTAGTCGATATACCACCTACTCGTACCAAGCGGTTCGCCTCCACCTTCTTAATACGAACGGCTAGGGACTGGAATCGTTTGCCACCATCTGTTTTTCCGACTAACTACAACCTAGGTATCTTCAAAGCCAGAGTGAATAAGTACCTACTAGGTCTTCGTGCTTCATCTTAGGCCACAATGTCGCTTCACATCAGGCGAGTTGGTGGTCAAATGTTGACCCATTCTTTATAAAAAAAAAAAAAATTACACTATGGTGAATACTAAACTACAAATATTTTAATCAAAATTTTGCCTGATTATTCATACACCAGCTAAATAGCACAAACAGCCAGTGTATCCGAGATGTCTGTGCTAATTATTACATTGAAGCAGTCATTGCACTATCTAATTTACAGTACGCTAATTGAGCTAGCATGCTAAAATGGATAGTTGAATGGCTGTTAGATAGTTAACAACCCATATTTTAGTATTGCATGGGCTTATTGGGACTAGAGCCTGGTGTATGGCGACAGGCTCGCCCCCTGTCGCATTTGGGACTGAATATCGTGTGGCGAAGTGTGGGTATTGCAAATGCTGCCTCTGCCAACCTCTTCGGGAGAAAGGCGTGACAATAATGTTATGTATGTGCTGCAAGTAGGCTGATGTGTGTATTATGTATGTATGTATATACTTATTTGTGCACCCAAACTAGATAGAAAAATAACCACGAAACTGTGCTAATTTATGATGTACTAGCTGCGCCCTGCGGTTTCACCCGCGGTTAAAAAGTATCCTATGTGCTATTCTAGACTATAATCTATCTCTGTGCCAAATTTCATCCAGATCTGTTCAGCCGTTCTGGCGTGAAAGAGTAACAAACATCCATCCATCCATCCATCCATCCATACATACAAACTTTCGCGTTTATAATTAGTAGGACTAGCTGCGCCCCGCAGTTTTACCTGCGGTCAAAAAGTAGTTTATATGTTAATCCAGGGTTTATGTTACCTCCTTACCAAATTTCATAAAAACCCGTCCATCCGTTTTAGCGTGTATAGAAGTAACAAACATACACACTTACACACAAACATACAAACACACACACTCACATACATTCGCTTTTATAATACTAATGTGATACAGTGCGATTCACACTACGATTAGATGTATATCTGATCGAAGTATTCACATCATAAATTACCGTTAGATTCTACTAAAATGCAGAAATACGCAGCAGCCTACGCTCGCGAACAAAGGTAACAGAAATGTTTGCATTGGAACTAGTCGGGAATAGTTCGGAATAGCTATTCACGGGCAAATACGCTGTTTTAGCGAACTACTGTGGCCATCATACTAGCTAGTTTGGGACATTTTTTACACTATCGCACTAGCTGTAATACTGTGTAAGATTTGATGTTATACAATTTTGTAAGATTACAAAATACTTACTTCCAGCCTATTTTGCAGCGCCCTTACAGGGTCTTTGTACTTGTAATTAGTCTAAGCAATAAACAGCACTGTATATGATATGGTAATAAATAAATTATTAAAATTATTAATATAACTGGCGCAAGACACATTGCACTAGACACCGCTCCGGTGTGCGGTGATGCGGATTTTAACATTGACTGTAAAATCTCGTCCTGGTCTTCCAAATTTTTCTTTATGGTGCTGAGACATGGACTCTGAAAGCGGATCGTAGCCGCATCGATGCTTTTGAGATGTGGTGCTGGAGAAAAATGCTCCGAATACCTTGGACAGCACATCGGACTAACGTATCCATATTGAAACAACTTAAGGTCATAACTAGACTCTCTACCATCTGTCTTAGACGGGTTCTTGAGTACTTCGGCCATATTGCTGGAAAACAAGGCGACAACCTGGAAAAGTTGATGGTGACAGGGAAAGTCGACGGCAAGAGGTCTCGAGGCCGTAGCCCGATACGTTGGTCCGACCAGATTCGCCCCGCTCTGGACACTTCAACGTACGAAGCGCTACATGTTGCAGAAGACAGAAAACTTATTGCTAGAAAACAAGGCGACAACCTGGAAAAGTTGATGGTGACAGGGAAAGTCGACGGCAAGAGGTCTCGAGGCCGTAGCCCGATACGTTGGTCCGACCAGATTCGCCCCGCTCTGGACACTTCAACGTACGAAGCGCTACATGTTGCGGAAAACAGAAAACTTTGGCGGAAGATCGTAAGAGAGATAGTAGTTGGAGGTGGTGGTCACGACCCTCAGACATGAGGAATGCGACTTGAGGAGGAGGAGGGTAAAATCTCGATTTCTTTACAAAAACTGCTGGAAATAACTGAAACTGACACCGCGTTTTCGTGCGGAGAAGTGCCATGCGAATTTCCGTAGCTCCGCACACCGCAGCGTGATGCGGCGGCAGTGTGATATCCGTCTGATACAAAAGTTAATAAGAATGGGTAGTAATACGGGTAGTAATCATTTGGGTAGTAATACGCGTGCGTTTAGTACTTCTCCCCACAAAAGTAATTTGGATAAATTTTCGAAAGGTTTTTACCCGACTGCGCAAGAAAGAGGGCTATGTTTTCCGCGTCTATGTTTATACGTAAGTATGTATGTATGTGGGTATGTATGTATGTATGAAGTTTCTTTAGCACATCGTACAGCCTTCACAGCTTGATGGATTTCGACATGTGAGGTGTGATTTGAAATTGTCTTGATAGTGGAAGTGACATAGGGTACAACATTTTGCAGTCGGGTTTTTTATTTTTTATTTTAATAATGTAGTTATTTCCTTACAGCATGGCTAAACATGATAAGCTACTTTTAGCCCGGAAAAAAAGCAACGGTTAATGTACGACAGCGGGCAATAACCGCAGGGTACTGCCAGTAATACATATTTTTGCACATATTTTTTCGTTTAACTACTTGTGAATGAGGTTTGTAAAAGATAAAACACTGCTCCCTCGTTTTTAGAGTTTCAGCGTCAAGTAACAAATATAAATAATAATAATTAACATATTCGGGGCATTTTTCACACACAGTCGCCTGACCTCAAACTAAGCAGAGTTTGTATTATGGCTGCTAGACACTGATAATTATATACATATTTTTAAATACACACTTAAATAGATATTAACACCGCGACATAGAACAAACACAAATGCTCATCACATAAATGTTTGAATCGAATGGAATCGAACCCGAGCTCAGAAAGCAGGTTCACGACCAACTGAGCCACCGAGGCAGCCGGTACAATACAAAATACCACACCACGGCCGGGCAAATACACACACTTTTACTGACCAGAGTCGCTCACAAAGTTTCATAATATTAGTGTGACGTTAGTAAATTGATCTCCTACGCGTTGGATCCCATCAAGACGACAACTAAGGCGTGTTTAAGAAAATGTTATCGTATTGCAAAGGATTTGGTAAAAATTAAGAAGCATTGCAAGATCAGTAAAAAAAACATCAGCAGTTCCATCATGGAACTGAATGGTATTAACTAAGTAGTGACATCAAATCCCATCAGTTGGTTTGGTCAACTTCCTAACTAGGATCACCACCGCCGCCGGGAAGACTGGCGACGTTGTAGACCCACCTGACCAACCACGACCACTCCCGCGAGACTGCCGATTAAGATTAGATTTGTCCTCGCAGTGATCAAAGCCTGGTCACCCCAAGTTACAAAACAGCCCATTTCTAGGCGACATTCCAGGAGCAATTGGATGAGTTTAGCGCGCATTCCACTCCGGGTTTTAGGACAAAAACGGCATTACACTTTCTTTTACAGTTTGCACTGAAATTATTGTGCCAGACTTTAGCGGAGATTTCACTGGAACCTTTTGAAGCATTCAATGGTTTCGAACACGAAAATTCGCTCAGGATCGATGATCGACGTGGGAATCGAAACAGGCGAACTAAAATGGAACTGGAAAAACAATTTTGATCTGCGACGTATCATGAACGTAAAATCACACTATTTCTACTATATCTGCACTACGCGCCGTTCGTGCCGTATTCAACGGAATTTATTAGGTAACTACTAAGTTGAAGCGATGATGGCCTACTTGGAGGCCGGCCTCTCAAGCCAGAGCGGGTTCAAACCCAGCCGACGGCACGCAAATTTGTTCATTGTGTGAACCTATGTGCGTATTGTATGTCATCTGCTACATGACTGGAGCCCGGTGTATGGCGTCAGGTTTGCCCCTGTTTGGGACTGAATATCATCCAGCGAAGTGTGAGTGTTGTATTACACATCTGCCAGCCCCTTCGAGGAAAAGTGTAACGATATGGTATGTTAATAAATGGAAACAATGTTACAGCTTAGGTAGCATTTTGTGTGAATTCCGGTGTTATAGTAAGTCCTTATGTGGATTTATGGGCGGTATTTTTTTGGCCTTGTAAATTAGATAGGTACAATAAAATTACATGCCAGTGTCCGAAATGGGACTAAGTCGGAAATGAAAGCTATTATTTATATAGTCATAATTTCTGTTTATTAGAACATTTAAAAGTAGCGCTTACATTATAATTCTTATTTATAATGTAAGCGCTTATAATCATTATTAGTAGGTATTGTAGCAAGTTAGTGTTTTTTGCATATGACACTGATACGCGATTTCAGTAAGGCTGAATTAATAAGTTTTCTTAGTATAATTTAATTTGGTTACATTATTCTCTAAATTAAATTGAATTTCCAAGAAAATCTTCACCTACAAAGTTATACGACAAGCTATTGGGATGTTTCTCACAAAGGAAAGCGGTTGGAATATTGCATATAACGTCGTTCAACTGGGCATTTCTCCAGACAGATCCGCAGGACTCTCCTCGCCCTCCAAATTGTGCAAGAGTCAGGTTGTTTGGCTCTCCACCTCCCCAAACGTTGTATTTTTCTTCTAGAGACTCGCCTACAAATATAATAAAATTAATGATTTTGGACACCTAACACACACACACACGGTTTGGACACATTGAGAGAACGGATGAAAGGAGATTGACGAAAACGGCGAGTGTGGATGGTCAAGTTGGCCTAGGCATATCTCCTCCAAACCCTGAGGGTTCCCGCCTTGTCGTTTGTCGTGGTGGGCCACAGTAGCCATGGCCTCGGCAACCACGGTGAAGACAAGAGGAATCCGAGGTGGGGCCGCTTCTTGGGACATTAGCCCAAAGCCACTACCAACGGAGGCGGGGTGCAGTGCCGCATGGACGAGACTGCAGCCGAAGGCTGGAAAGGACTGTTGGTGTGTCATTGCCACTTTCCCTACCTTCCGCGGCCCAAACGGGTTCGCCAACGATTTGATGGCGGGCGCAGTAGGGCCGCAGAAGAAGAGGCGTGTCGGTGTATCGTTGCCGCTCTCCCTATCCTCTGTGGCCGCAGTGACAGGCGGCGGGCCACTCATCTGACCCATCGCATGGGGACCATGGACGCTTTTATAATATTAGTTAGGATTAGACTTACCATGGATAGTCATAAAATGTGTGCCATAATGACCCCAATCGTTGAATCCAATAGCAGTCAGATCCTTGTTAAATGCTAAGTTATTAATTGCTGGGCTTCTGGAAATTATCTCTCTGACGACTTGCGCTTCGACGTCGTTGTTGATGACAGCCAGGTAGCCTCCCTCGGCGACACAAGTCATGTAGGCCTCGGGCCAATACAGGCCTGTTTTATGGAGCTTGTAGCAGCTACCTGTTTTGGTTTCTTTAACATATGCTGTAGAGTTAAAAGACGGTCGTTATTACATTTCTTAAATGAAAATTTTATACAAAGCAAAACATAAATTATCAAGTACCTTGATCAGTAGTTCCACATTCAGTCATGGTCAATTCAGTGTCCCTTTTGTAACAGGCATACGGCAATACTCTGTCGCAGTTCGTATCAGCCATGGTCCCGTTGTAATTGATCATCATCGCGAGACAACTCTCCGCATTGTCGTAGTTGTCAGGCTCGCCTGGAGCCCAGGTGATCGCAAGACGCAGCAAAGATATTCCTGCCAAAATAACATAGTCACAAGTTAGAATATTACTTACATCTACGAGTACATCAGTACATGTAGGTATATTGTGGATGCCACGCCATACCCTCGACAGATGAATAGTCGCCTTTGGAGAAGCGTGCGTGAACTCCTGTAAATATGGTACGCCTAGTCTGTTCATCTGTAGGACTGTAGTGTTTCTTGACAAATGCAATGATGGCTTCCTTCAGCTGGTTGGTAAGTGGCGACGCTAGGACAGCACCTGCGTTAAAAATATTATTTATTGCAATGGCAATTTATATAAGTTGAACATTAAATAAAACTGTCAAGGTAGACTCTATTTTCAGCACGTACCTTCCGCGTGGCATCGCAGCCTGGCCTCGTCCCAGGTGGCTGGTATCACGTGGTACTTCAGCCAGCCTACCGCCTCATCGTTCCACTCGTAGTCGAATCTGAACTCTTTTGATGAGTTACATGATCCTATAAAGAGATTTGCTTTAAACATCACCAAAAATTTTAACAAGTACTCTTTTTTACAAAAATGTTAAACCTATCCATATATAGGTATTTAATCATAATAATATCATAGGTATTTAATTTTAATAAGCTTTACACAAAAAAAAAGTTAAATTATTTACTTTTTATTATTTTAAGTTAATTTAATCTACAAAACATTTAAAAGTTTTAAAATATTAATATGTTTTACCGTAAGCAATTAGGGCCAAAACACTCAAAAGTAATAAGACTCTCATTTTTTATATTAGACAAGCCAATCCGAAGCTCTAAACCAATTCAATTGCAAGTCTAGTCGATTCTGAAATATTTTTTTGCCATCGGGAATATAAAACTCTAATAATAATGGACCTAAAGCATCCTTTATTTGTTATGGACCTAGTCATGCAACAAACAGCGAGCAAACAGCAAAAATAAACAGCGTTATTAGGTCAAGCATTTGGTTATATTAAATAACATCTTAAAAGTTAAATCTATTCATAACTAGCTGTCACCCCGCGACTTCGTTCGCGTTTATTATTTATATATATATATATATGTGAGCTATCCTATCTGTTAAGTTAGATCAAACTGCACACGGTGTGCAAATTTGATTGAAATCGGTTATGTAGTTTAGGAGTCTATAGCGGACAAACAACGTGACACGTAATTTATATAAATTAAGATTAAGAGATTATAGCTAAGATTGAGTATTAGCAATTAGTATAGGTATTTAAGTTTTACATGGCAATATTGGCCAACTGGCCATGCCACCTACCTGGCCTACCTATTCGCTTGGCAGTATTTACCTATTCCCTGTTTTTGAAAAAAATGCTAAATTGCTGTTTTCTGCATAAACAGATCCAAATATGCAAAATTGAAATCAACCAAATTTCGCGGTTAGTGTATTTATTATCGAATGTCCGCCAGGATGCGATAAATTTCATGAGACTGGGAAAATCATGACCCATCACTGTGTCCTTTGATAAAACAAATGTAATAGGTATAAGTTTCGCTGTAAACTTATTGTTTATGTAATGTAGAGAAGACAAGCGCTAAGACTATTTGTGCCGGGTAGGCAGAAACATCAAAAATCGCCGGGAGTGGCTTGTCAAAAATTAACTTAAAAAATCCTTATGCCTTTAAAAATAGAAACTAAATTAATAATATAATAGACAAGGCGACGGTGTTCCTGGGTATAAGCATTGATTCCAAACTACAATGGGGTCCACATATTAGTGCTCTGTCTGGGAGACTTAGTTCTGCTGCTTTTGCGGTTCGTAAGATTAGGCAACTGACGGATATAGCTACAGCTCGGATAGTTTACTTTGCTTATTTTCACAGCATAATGTCATAATTATGGCATTTTGCTGTGGGGATCAGCCGCTGAAGTAGAGGCCATTTTTATTTTTCAAAAGCGAGCGGTTAGCGCTATCTACGGGATTGGTCTCCGCGAATCATTGAGAGATTTATTTAAAAATATAAATATATTAACTTTACCTTCTTTTTTTTTTTTTATTTAAAAAAATTACACTCCACGGACTCCGGGGACCGTGACTTTTTTTAACATAAATCTTAAATTATTATTTAAGGGAAATACAGGTAGAGGGGGGTTAGTTATTAAGTCTTAATCTAAGGTTAGGTTAAAGGTTTTCAGATTTACTTAATGCATTGTGAGTACACCACGAGCAGACCAGCGACCCGCAAGCAGCACCCGATCACGAGTATGACGCATGTGCCAGCCATGTACCTTCATGTACCTTCTTTGTATATCTTTAAAATATTATGTACGTTCGCAAAAATCTACATAAATTTAAATTGAACTGTGACTATCACAATAAAAACACTAGAAATAAGGATAGGATAGCTGTACCGAGATTTAGACTGACTAAGTCAAATGAGTAATTTTTAGGCAACTGCGTTCGTTTTTACAATAAAATGCCGAAAAATATAACAGGGCTCACTGAGGGAAAATTCAAATCACATGTAAAAACTACATTACTGAAAAGAGGGTATTATAAGGTTAAGAATTATTTAGAAGATAAAGATGTCTGGAGCCTTCCACTTCCGCCAAGTAGCCACTAGTATTTATAGATATTACCTAGCTGTAAGCCAAAATTTGTAAGACTGTAATTTATTTATTATTTGAAAAAAAATGCCCCTCAGTTTCTTGCCTATTCTTCTGAGTAGAGGCTCTTTATCCGAACAAGGCAGTCGAGTCTATTTAAATAACTTTGACGTTTTTTTTTTTTTTTTTTATTTAAAAAATTACACTCCACGGACTCCGGGGACCGTGACTTTTTTTAACATAATTCATAAATTATTATTTAAGGGAAATACAGGTAGAGGGGGGTTAGTTATTAAGTCTTAATCTAAGGTTAGGTTAAAGGTTTTCAGATTTACTTAATGCATTGTGAGTACACCACGAGCAGACCAGCGACCCGCAAGCAGCACCCGATCACGAGTATGACGCATGTGCCAGCCATCGCTCTCCTCAACCATATTTGAGGGAAGAGAACGACCCGACACACGACGCCGCCGCAAGAAGGTGCCTTCGATAGTGAGCATGAATGCTCGAGATGGACCCACAATTTATATAAAACGATAACAAAATAAAAACTATAACGAGAACAGAAATTATTACAATTTTTATAACAATTAATATTTTTATAACATCATGGCCTCCTCCCGACTCAGAGCCTCCATCACTACCGCGTTCCGATCTCGGATGGCCATCTGCAGGTTATATTCCTTGATGGTCTTCGGTGATGCAGCCGATGCTCGCCGTAAAAACCGGCTGATGGCATCGTCTTCGATGTCATCGGCGTAGTAGGTGAAAGTCCCGGTGTGCCGTGATATTGCGACGACTGCGTGGGACACGCTCTCATGCAGCTTCATTTTGGGCTTGGTCTTTATGGCGATAACCGACTCGTACGTTAGCCCCTGAGCTTCGTGGATGGTTAGGATGCGTGACCCTGCGCCTCCCCCATACCCTTGACTTTTGAGGGTCTCCTTTTCTTCCTGCGTATGTACTAAGAAAAGGGTGTTGGGGAGGGTGGTGGGAATTTGTGCTCCCTTGTACCTTCTTTGCTCGACGGACTTAATACGAGGAGCCAAGGAATAAATACCCGAGTAAATTTCCCTCAGCGCATACGCGACGTCCATTGGGTTCCTGTGTGTGCAAAGCAACTCCTGGCTGATGTTTGTGACCAGGTTTGGGCGTTGGTACCTCATTTCGAAGAGATTTTCTCTGTCAATAAAAGGTAACTGATTTACATCTCCGATGAGGACAAGCTCACCAGCACCAGACAGCCGTGCAACCATTATTATGGCTCCAAAATGGTTCATGAGCGCTTCGTCTACCAGGAGGCGGTTGAAACTCTCTCTACCAAAACCATTTACGAGAGAAGAAGCCATTGTTCGTACTCTGGATTTCACCAGGTCTCCGATACGGTGCGATAGTTTCTCTCTTAGATCTTTTGCTGCCTCTGTTGTTGTGGTGATGATGGCGTCCCTGTCCACATCGAAGTGACGGATCACCCATGTTGTCTTGCCACACCCTGGCACCCCATTGACCCATTGTATCTTTGGTACCGACCAACTTTCCCAACTTGCGTCGACGTCTGGGTTCCCTTCGATGGTTTTGGCCATCTCTAGGATTCGGTCGTCCAGCATTATCTTGGTGCACTTGGCGGTGACTACAATTGGATCCTTTGATGGTGTCCCGTATTTCGGCTTACCTATTCGCTCCGCCTCTGTCTCGTCCAGCGCTACAAAACCACTTTCTGCGCTATAGGCTGCCATATACTCTCCTTTCATGGTTCCTTTGATGATCTGGGAAGTGACGTTGTTGTATATGGCGGCTTCCGCTTCCTCAAGCCTCTCGTTTAGAAGACTTTCACTTCCTAGCCTAAAAGACTGCAAGATGTTATCGCAGGTCCTGAGATTAACTTGTTTCGTCGCTCTCAGTATGGCTAGGAATTCGAGGAAGGCGTTTCTCGCATGGTTTTGCAGCCCCGAGGCCGAGACATAACGGGGCGAATCGACCTGGCCCATGTCGGCTCTCGTCCTAGCTGCTTGAAGTTGTGGAGCTGCTCTCGACGTCTGTGGAGATGGTGTTTTGGGTGCGATACGGAATAAGCTCTGCGTTATAGCGCTGAATGCTGTTATGAAACCGGTTATGTGGCCATTCCCTCTTTCTCGGTTACCACTTGCATGGGGTGCGGCCTTTTCAGAGACAATTTTTTGTTGTGCCCTTTCGGAACCAGACTGGGTGGTCGAACTTGGAACGGGGTGTCCCCAGCTATCTGTAGCACCTATCTGTAACTTTGACGTTCATAAGTGTATCTTAAATGTCTCGTGTATTGAATACAAAACATTTTGACTTTGACTTTGAGTGGCATGTCGAAAATTAACTTTAAAAATCCTTGTGCTTTCGAAAATAGGAACTAAATTAGTTTAAAAAAAAGGTAACCATTTTGTGTAATGGACACATTTTGTTTTGGAATGCTAACTAAATGAGTAGATAAGTTACAATATTGAGTTATCATCGCGTAGGTGGCGTAAATCCCCGGAACCAAAGCTACATTTGTTGCAATGATAATATGCTTAGGTATAATATAAATAGTATGTTGCCAGTTTCTATATACCTAATTATATATAAATACACTTCTTCAGCGCGGAGGGACTCTACGCACTTTTTTTTTATTCTATTTTGTGCAGCATGGTGCGGGTGACACCCGCATTTATTTCGTGCATACATTTGCTTAATTTAAGGTTTCAAGAAATTTATTCTCATGAAAGATTTTTACGTCACACGAGAATAGGTAATCGTTTGACGCAAAAGCGTGACGTTGACCTAGTATAGTGACGGGAAATAGTTTGTCGAGCTTAAGTGATGACCATGATCCAAAAAACAAGGTGTACTCTTCCGGGAGCAAACACGTAATTTTATTTTATTTAAGTATAAAATACACAATACAAATTACAAACTAAAAAAATCAAAAAATCAAACTCTAAATACTAGTCTACATTGTAACTCAAATTATGTGTTTACAAAAAAATGGAAAAAGGAGACGTTGGTTGAAATTAACCTTAAACATAAAATGGACAATAACATGCAATTTTAATTTTAATTTCATGCGGGTAATGACGTCACTTGTCATCATCATCCGTCTTTTCGAACTATTTGTAAATGACTTATTTCAGTCTTGCTTTAAGCATCACTACTAAGCAAGTCACTACGTGTTGCCCACGTGACCGGAATGCTAAACCTGGCGGAGTATATTTAGTCCATTCGGGGTAGACATTTAAATAGAAAAAATTCCGGGGAGCGATTTTTTTTTAAACGTCGTGGGGGGTGTAAGTAGTATAACTCTGCAAATATTGATCCTAGCGTAAAAATTATCAATGACCAAACTTGTGAGAAATTAAATTTCCAACAACTTTGGATAACGCCATTTTTGCTCTAAAGTTGAAAATTAACGAGTTATTTCAGAAAAACGAAAAAATTGAACTTTAAAACAAGATGGCGGCGAACCCTTTACCGGGATTAATTAGAAAATCGAGATTTATACTTCCAACCACCTCCCCCTACGTTTAAAAAAAAATCGCTCCCCGGATTTTTTTCTATTTCAGGCTAGTGTTATGTCTGCTGGACTAATTAATATACCATGGTGATGACGACCTCCAGTGCACTAGGCTGCAGTTGAACTTCCGTGAATCACAGTTATGTCATCCAAGCATTTTTCGCACCATTCAATGTCCGAAACGGGAGTACAAATTGTATTAAAATTAAAAAAGTCGCATTTCAGGCACAGTGTCCGAAAGCTTTGTGTCCGAAACGGGACCAAGTTCCGAAAAAGTTCATCAAACATTGTTATCAACGTTGTTTTTAGTAAAATTATTATTCTTTTTCAATGACCAATCAAGGACACGCGGTAAACCCAAAAGAATAAAAAAAAACCTTGTATTAGTTACAGGTAAAGCCAATAAGAAAATGGAATAAACTACAAAGTACAAGTATAAGTTAATATCGAGATCTAAATAACCAAAATATTATAAAGAAAAATTGCTGTCTACATTTTTTTTCTTTCAAGTTTCAAAAATTCATGGATTTTCATATCATCAAACATCTAAGAAGATTACACCTATACAACAAGAGTTCAAAGGATACCGGAACAAACACCAGATCTTTGCATTTCTCGCGCAAATATTCTTTGAGGATCCCTTCGATCTACCCTCATGTTTTATATATCAATTTAATAAAAGCTACCAACAAAAAACGTTAAAGACCGACGTACGGATAATCTGCTTATTTCAAAGGAAATGCTTTACCTTGGCTATACTACTAGTATGTACTTACATTGAGGGGTGATCACAGTGCAGAAACAAAGACGGAAAGAAAACTTAATAACTGAAGTCTATATAGATCTATATATAGGTCTATATAGTTTTCTATTGCCATTTCGACGAAATGGCAATAGAAAACCTTTGGCAAAGTTAGTCTAAAGTGGTCGCCGTATCCTTAAGTTACTCTGGGACAAATCATTGATTTCATTTGACTGCCTCGGTGGCTCAATTGGTAGAGAACCTGCCTTCTGAGCTTGGGGGTGTGGGTTCGATTCCCACCTAGGGCAAACATTCATGTGATGAATATTTGTGTTTATTCTATGTCTGGGTGTTAATTTCTATTTAAGTATGAATTTAAAAGTATAAAAGTATGTATATCAGTCTCTCGCCGCCATAGTACAAGCTTTGCTTAGTTTGGGGTCAGACGACCATGTGTTCAAGTGTCCCGAATATTTATTTATTATTATTTATTATTTTTCATTATTATGTAAAAATTCAAATGACATTTTGTTTCATAGTAAAGGCAAGAACGCACGAGAATGCACGTTCGCACGGCCACGCGGCGCATTTTAGCTGCTAGGCTTCGTTTGTTAGACAACGTGGGTCTACGTTTCCACTGCAGCACACGCTATGGACCCACGACTATGTAAAACTAGCGTGGCTCAACATAGCGCACGGAGAGGCTACACTGAATTGACGTCACGTGGCTGGCGGAAATATGTTTCTACAACTCATAGCCGTGCTCAACGCATAGCCGTGTACCGCATGCACAGCGTGCATGGCGGTGAGATGCGTGGGTGGTTAATTTGGGCAAGCCACGCGTGTAGCAAAGACGTCATGAATCTCATATTCATGCATAGCGTGTCCGTGGGTTGCGGTGGATACTATGACATACATTTTCATGCAAGGCTCACTATCTTTCAAAACAATAGCCGATTTGAAAGATAGTAAGATATGTATGTCACAAAAGTCGCACTGTGTATTTATTTATAAATTAGTGACATTTATTTTTAAACATTTTTAAAGTATTTATATTATATTTATTTCGTCTACTTATTAGTATTTATTTGTGTATTTTTATTATTTATATAAATATATTATGTATATATATTTATTATTTTTATCTTATTATTTTTTACGTCTTGTAAAATTATGTATTAGATTATTACTTACTTTACTATACTTTACTTTACTATTACTATTGTATTAGAACTTTCAAGGCCTCAACTCATATAAATGTTCCTGTCCATTCAGGTTGCCTGGAAGAGATCGCTCTGAGCGATAAGGCCGCCCATTAAAAACTTAGTTAAGCCTTATTTAAGTACTATTGTAATTATTTTATGTTTTTAATAAAGAGTTGTTGTTGTTGTTGTAGCCTCTCTGCGGTCGGCCAGTGTCTAAGTAGTATCTTCACTCGGTCCAGAGTCTGTTTGAAAAGAGAACTGTAAGTTGTGATTTGCCACTGTCCTTAATCCTATAGTTTGTTCGACAAGAATTTGTTTTGTTTTGTTTGAGACGTTAGTTCTTATTTTCACCACGACAGTTCTCTTTCTATCAGTTTTGCATGATAACAATTTTTTGTAAGTTTCCCTACTATAGTTCTTGCTAAACTATGGCACTGTGTCCCTTCAAGTGTATTCTAATACTTTAGGAGAGCATAATCTTCAAAAAGATTTCATAATAAATATTTCGATAAAAACTTTTGAAGTGCTACCTGAAAATTCTTTCATGTATTCAAGAAAATATTGAATCTTACATTTTACATTTTTCTTGTTAATTTGATTGCGTATTTACACACAAAAAACCGGCTAAGTGCAATTCGGAATCGCGTACGGAGGTTCCGTACTTTATCTATAAAAACAGCAATAAAAACACGTTTGTTGAATGGGAACCCCCTTAAATATTCATTTTATTCTGTTTTTTAGTATTTGTTATTATAGTGTTTCTTTAGTGGTTCTTCAATAATAAATATGATCATTCTTTAGTGTAGGTAAGTATGATGTAGCGATGATACTCGTAGTTGGAGAAGGCTCGCCTTATAAGCTAGAGGGAGCGGGTTCGTGTGGACATAATATGTGCGCATTAACTAGAACCCGGTGTATGGCGATGTGTATGCTTTCGTATGTCCGATTTCTGTCTAGCTCTTTGTCTTCCGAATCGTGAGAATCGGTATACCGATTCTCTTTAAATTTTGTAATTTTAAAATTATATAAAAAATTTCGAAATGGTATTTTTCAATGGCAGAGATATGAATTTTATTTAAACAGCATAAGCCAAAAAAAATCTGCATAATTATTAAATCTACTCAAAAAAATTTAAGAAAATCTGTTAAGAAATGCGACCTGTAGCGGACAACATCGGCCGCAAGGTCTACGCCTCACAGAGCCATCAATAAACAGCTCAAGCTACTTACATAAAATTCAATAAAACTGAAACCAACGCAGCCCGTGAAGGTAATAAATTCGAGCTCCGTTATTACAAGGAAAAATTGCGAGCGACGCCGCAGGGCGTGCTAGTTTAATATCGAGCACGCATGCCACCTCACGTCGGCACGTATGTGAGGTGGTTATTTAATCAGTCGAAGGCGCTGTTTCCACGAGTGATTTTGGAATTGCTTTGCTAAGATATACGTGATACAAATACTTTTATTTAATCAACTATTAGACAAGTTTGTATGGAAGGGTAATCTCTGGAATTACTGGTCTGCGTTTATAAATTAGTACCTGGATGACCGAGCTTTGCTCGGTATTTTTTTTTTTAATTGTATTTTTTGGAAATTATATTTAAGTACGAATTACTAATAAAATGATGAAATATGAATAATGTTTTTCGATCTTACCGATAGAATAATAAGAAAATATGAACTGGTTATTTAAAGAAAAAAATCATGAGTTATAATTCCAAGATCGTTTAGGCATTTTTAAGTGAACACGTGCATTAAGAAGACACAAATAACATAAATAAACAATTGATTTTAGTCTAACCTCAAAGCAAACACTCATTGGCTTCGTGTTACTTAACAACGCCATCTGCTGTTGTGTCGTTAAAGCAATTAGTTGCTCTCTAAAATAGTATTATTATTCGCCAATAGATGTCAGGAAGAGTCATATTTTTTAGTTGAGACTACTCAAACGCCTCCTTTTTGTTATTGTTCTTTCAAGTTTATGTTTAAGTTGAATATCGATAAAACACGAATAAAATGACATTTTCTAAAAATGATTCCTAGCTAGATCGATTTATCGCCCCCGAAACCCCCTATATACTAAATTGTATGAAAATCGTTGGAGCCGATTCCGAGATTCCAATTATGTGTATATATATATATATATATATATACAAGAATTGCTCATTTAAAGATATAAGATTTAAGTACTTAACAGAAAGTTCAGAATCACTGAGTGCTGGAGTGCTATGAAATGTGAGTTAAGCCACGGACGGATGAGCTGGAAAATAATAATTAGGATGTCCGTCTACCTGCAAGCTCAACGCCCGACTGCCTTGCAAAAGTATTAAGGCCCGGTATAACATGAAATCAACGAAAACAAATATTTTTATTGTAGAAAAAAAAATCACAAAAAGGATCAAAAAAAAACTGTTTGAACGTAGTTCTCTAAATTTTCAGCGATTACAATACCTTTTTTCTATTATTGAATAGCCCGATTATTATTTTAGATTTTTAAAGTTTAACCGAGCAACTTATTCATATTTGTGTTCTTTTTACGATTAATACCACTAAAACGGCAAGAAGTGTATTTAAGTATTTTTATAATGTACTAGCTGTCACCCCGCGACTTCGTTCGCGTTTTGAGCTATCCTATCTCTCAAGTTGGATCGAACTGCACATGGTGTGCGAATTTTATTATAATCGGTTAAGTGGTTTAAGAGTTAATTGAGGACAAACATTGTGACACGAGATTTATATATATTAAGATTTTTATAGTGTATCATTTTACAATGTATCAAATATGATTTACGATTTTCAACTTTAAATGAAGAAGTTAGACAGTTGAAATTTTCACAGATGATGAATTTCTGTTGCCGAAAACAATTTATCACAAAAAAAATACTAAAAAACAGAATAAAATAAATATTTAAGCGGTCTCAAGGGGTATTAAGTCAAATATTTAACACAGACATGATTTTTGCCTTTCTATAGATAATGGTACGGAACCCTTCGTGTGTGAGTTCGACTCGCACTTGGCCGGTTTTTTTAAGATCGTCAAGTGGCGACAAGTGGTGGTTTTCACAGGTTATCCGCGCGTGCCCGTTTTAAAAAGACGATCTAAAAATCATAAAGTATAAAGTTCATTTTCAATTAATACTATTGCGAGGCGGTCGGGCTCCGAGTTTGCAGGTGGATGGACAACCAGGCTTTGCCAAAGTTACCAATACAATATACTACTGTGACGAATTATTACAACTTTAGGGGCTGAGCTACCCACGTCCGTAGGAGTGTACTCTATTCTGATTCCCTACACGTGGTCCCCGGGTAGTGCTAACTGGGTAGCAAACTCTGGTGGGAGGCTTCGGCCGTGGCTAGTTACCACCCACCGGACCAAGCCATGCCGTGAAATGACCTAGTCGTGTTTCGGGATGTAGTCCGGTGTAACCGTTCCGAAGACGGGTCTGAGCAGTAGCGCACTTGTAGCGGCTCACTTAACTGCCGTCTTTGTACTTCTTCACTCTACAAAACTCCAAGGCTAGAGTGAGTAAGTACCTTATAGGTCGTCGTGCTCCATCTTAGACCACAACGTCGCTTAACATCAGGCGAGTTGGTGGTCAAACGCCGACCTATTCTACATAAAAAAAACTTCCAACCCAATATTTCTTTCGTAACATGGTAACGCTAATTAATAAGTACCTACCCACCAGCCCTGACATAATAAATGCCCATAAGGGCAGAATAGAAATAAACCGGCCAAATCCAAGTCAGTCTCGTGCACCGAGGGTTCCGTACAAACCTGTAGGTTTTCATGAGGAAAGGGGTAGTAAGTTTAAAACGATTTAAAATATTTTTATTATATGTATGATGGAACCAAAAATGTATGCTCTTCGCAATTTTTCCTGTGTCTGTGCTATAAGCCGTTGCTTCGTACCAAATTTCAAAATTCTGAGTTCACGGGAAGTACCCTGTAGGTTTGGATTATCTTATGAGTGTCGAAAACTTTTGCCGCGTGTATACGGCAGTATCTTTTGTAACGGCTGTATCTTTTGATTGCGTTGGCTTAGAAGTTTGATTTTATCACAGCGCTAAAGGACAGTAGACCTGAGTATTTGGTATGAATTTCAGCTTGACACCTCCACGCGTTCCTGAGAAAAAGGGTCTTGACAGACAGACAGACGGACAACAAAGTGATCCTATAAGGGTTCCGTTTTTTTTTCCTTTTAAGGTTAACCCCTAAAAAACTAAGAAGTATCCACATCCATCAATTCAAAGACCTATCTCTAAGTCAAAGGTCACTTACTGCTTCGTGACTGCCTCGGTGGCTCAGTTGGTAGTGAACCAGCCTTCTAAGCTTAGGGGCTTGGGTTTGATTCCATCTAGTGAAAACATTCAAGTCATGAACATTTGTGTTTGATCTAGATCTGGATGTTAATATCTATTTTAGTATGGTATTTAAAAATATAGTAGGTACAGTAAACGTATCAAATTGTTAATCAGTCTCTGGCAGCCATTGCGTATACAAGCTTTGCTTAGTTGGGGTCAGACGTCCGTGTGTGCAACAATATCCCGAAAGACAATTAATTAATTAATTTATTTATTTATTTATTCTACTTAGCTTCGAAACCAGCTTTTCTGGCTACATTACTACACCCGACAGGTGCAAGTAAACTCGTAAAACGATAGTATGGTCCAATGTTATATTATAATATAAAATATAAGCGTTTAGTCTTATTACGAACATTAAACAGTACGTCTAAAAGGAATATAAAATCTTTTTTCCTGTGAAATTCTCTTTTGAGTCCAACTTGAGACATCAAAGCAGCAAAATGATTCGAAAATTGTGACAGTTCAATTGATATCAAGTTACGTTAAGCGAATAAGCAATAACTTAGATAATTGAATGATTGTGTACAATCTTTGCAAGTTATTTAGCGTTTCATATTATTTAGTGTATGGTCATGGAAATAATATGAGGAAGAAGCGGCATGAATCTTATTTCTAGTACAGAACGCGTGGCCTATATAACTATAAGGAAACGGACACTTCACAGCTTGTAGACAGTATTATGTAACGTGTATCAATAACAAAGATAGAGAGACGTACAAGAGACTATAGCACGAACGAGACAACAATAATTTTTACTGTTGCGACTGTTTGCGTTGCGTGTTTGTGACTACGGTGAATTGTGTGCTGCACCTAATTTATGCTGTCCATTTTCTGGTTCTCGTATCGTCTCTCCCTTATCGAAGTGTCTAGTAGATAAAATATAAAAAATTAAAATAAATTCGGGACATTTTCACACATGTTCGGCTTACCCTAAACTAAGTAGAGCTTAGTTGATTGAATCAGGCGTTACTTTGCGGAAGTTCATCTTCAAACTTGTTATTTGGACAATATCTAGTGTAATTCCGCTTTAACGTCGCATTAAGTACATCATTATTAAGTACAAGTTTTTTTTTTATTTTTTTTTTTATTTATTTATTTTTTTTTTTTAAAAATATTTTTTTTTTTTTTTTTTTTTTTTTTTTTTTTTTTTTTTTATTATTTATATTTTTTTTTTTTTTTTTTTTTTTTTTTTATTTTTTTTTTTATATTTTTTTTTTTTTAATTTTAATGTTTTCAGGTACATTAATTTTTTTTTTCAGGTTTAATTCTTTTAAAATTTATTTTTTTCAGGTACATTCATTAATATTTTTTTTTTCAGGTTTGTTTAATTTTTTTTTTTTTTTTTTTTTTCAGGTTTGTTGAAATATTACATTGTATAACGTTTAAAATTAGATTCAAATATCAATTTGTATAATTTTCTAGTAAATTTCATTAAATTAGTTTTTAAAATTTTCAAAATTAGAATAAAAAATCCATGTTCCTCGATGTACTTAATGCTACGTTAAAGCGGAATTACACTAGATATTGTCCAAATAACAAGTTTTAAGTAGAGCTTGTACTATGGCTGCTAGAGACTGATACACATTTATCATATTTTTAAATACATTCATAAATAGATATTAACACCCAGGCATAGAACAAACACAAATGTTCATCACATAAATGTTTGCCCTAGGTGGTAATCAAACCGCACGCTCCCAAACTCTAGGTGGCATAATGGTAATCAAACCGCACGCTCCCAAGCTCAGAAGCCAGGTTCACTACCAATTGAGCGACCGAGGCAGTTAGTTGAGATACTGCAATTACTGCCTAGGCCTTAATTATTCACTTGCAACCATGCAGTGTTACGTAAACATTACCTTTTTTATGGCAGCAAAATGTAAAAGGTGTGTGTTTGGTGAAACTGTTGCAAGTAACGTGCGTAGGAAACTCTTTTTCTGTATCCTGTTTTTTTTATATTCGTAGTTTTCTAAGAATGCTTGTTGCCACCATCGCGCCTGATGTCAAGCAATGATGCGGTTCAAAATTTAACGCACTCACATAGAAAAGTACTTGCCATTTTGTAACTGGCTTTTTAAATTTAAAATTCTCTTTTAGCATGAAAATAGTACAATTATAAGTGTAACCTATTTCCAATTAACTTTGTTATTTACTTAAGTTGTTAACAAATAATAACTGTTTAACTTTGAAAAGATTGCGTACGTGTTAACATAAATAGATTAACAGGTAATCAATAAATCGTCAGTTCTTAAAAATGTTTCTGACAGGATATTGCAAAAAACTTATATTAATTCTTCGTACTGCTAACTTCTTTTGCAACTGATTGTCCATCCCTGTCCTTGTTATAAAACCCAACACATAAAGAATAGAAAATCATATCGCTTTCTTCAGTTGAGTCATGTGGTTCTCACAGTTATGGATTCTCGTATTGCCAGCCTTGTGTATAGGGTTACGATGGGATACTGCAGAATTTTCTGCAAGTTATTTCAAAGGAAGAAATGTGCCATTTGTGTGTGTGGTGTCATGTGGCAATGTGGCGTGTGAGCATGAGTTTGATTAAGTTTAAATAAATAGGATAATATTAATTGCCAAAGAAATAAAATAAAAAATCTAAGCTTCGAAATCATTATCAGCGTTTTTTTCTGGTTTTCAGAATATCAACAGCTCCATAGCAAGTTGTAATTGACTTAGAACATGTACCTAGTTAATATTTTACTTTTTAAATTGTTATTAGGACTGCTAGAGTTGGCTTACGATGTGACACGAGTATATATATATTTTTTTAATTCTTAAATCTAAGATTATCTTTTTGAGTCCTTACTTTTATTAATTAATTTTAAATAGTTAAGTATTAAGTATAAAGAAAGATCTTAGTAGTTCATTTCCAATTTATTTTTGAACTCATTTATTATATTTTTTTAAACTAAACCAATTGGTTTTGAAATTTGAAAGTTTGAGCTTTAAAAGTTTAAAAAAATATAGATTCTAGAGTGTTGTTTTTCAAATATAAATCATATTTTACCCCCAGTTACCCAAATATATACCTACTTATAATTATCTACCACATTTGAATTGTTAACAAAAAATAACCAGCACAATTTCATTGCAGGGGACGTGAAATTTTTAAAAGCGGCTTCAGCCCGTTCCATATCAGTTTCGAGCCTCGACATGGATCATTTGTCGTACAAAAGTATAAAACAATGCTTTCGACAGCTCTTCACTACCGTTGGAGTGTTAATGAACGCGCACTGTGGGGACGCTGAACAAATATTGTATATTGTAAGTGGGATGAATGAATAATATTGGCGCGTGCTGAACGTTGATACCGTGGGATGGACTAGGATAAAATGCAACGATGTTACTAAAACGTTGATGGATTGCTGGCCACGTAACTCTGTAAACTAAAATTCCAATATTTTCAGCGATCCGTACCCAAAGGGTAAAACCCTATTACTAAGACTCCGCTGTCCGTCCGTCTGTCTGTCCGTCCGTCTGTCACCAGGCTGTCTCTCATGACAGTGATAGTTAGAAAGTTGCAATTTTCACAGTAACAGTTGATGTATTTCTGTTGCCTCTATAACAACAAATACTAAAAAAACAGAATAAAATAAATATTTGTGGGGGCTCCCATAAAACAAACATGTTTTTTTTCCGATTTTATAAATAATGGTACGGAACCCTTTGCGCGTGAGTCCGACTCGCACTTGGCCGATTTTTTTTTCATTCCAATCGATCAAACGAGGCTTTGGCTTGTCTATCACCAACCACCAGTTCGTTCGGTCGACGGTAAAAATAACATGTACGAGATTACCACAGGGTATGATATATACATGATGGTTACGTTTTGGTTTAGCCGCTGCGCGACCATGGACCTTGTTGCACGGCAATACGATTCGCGGTCGCGCAGCGTCGAAAGCAAAACGTAACCATCATGCCAATAAGATGTCATGGTAGACCCCCTGGACTGGGAATTGGGGTGAATAGCATTGAAAAGGATAGAACATGCGTTCTCTTTCTATATTCTGAGGTCTATGCTTAGCCGAGTGCCTGACCCTGACCACGTACTGATAATGATGATTACACGAAAGAAATCCGGAACAAAATTAAAATAACCCTAATTCTAACCAATATTACAAAAGAGTTTCAAAGTCAAAGTCAAAATGTTTTATTCAATTGGGGATCAAAGATACACTTATGAACATCAAAGTTTTTTTTTAAATTGACTCTACCGCCTTGTTCGGATAAAGAGCCTATACTCAGAAGAACAGGGAAGAAACTGAGGGGCATTATTTGTCAGTTATAATAATAATAATAAAAATAATATTTATTTGCCAAAAATAAAAAATAAGAACAGATTTGCTTAAACGCTAGTCATAAAGTTACAAATGTGATTAGTAGATCCGTACTTCGTCTTAAAATAATTGGCGGTGAGCCCCAAACTAGGCTCAGGGTCTGTGTCTGAACTATGGATTCACAAGAGAATCCATAGTTCCATACTAACTAAACTTAATGTTGTGTAGTCCTAATTTTACTCTGGTGGGAGGCTTCGGCCGTGGCTAGTTACCACCCACCGGACCAAGCCATGCCGTGAAATGACCTAGTCGTGTTTCGGGATGTAGTCCGGTGTAACCGTTCCGAAGACGTGTCTGAGCAGTAGCGCACGTCTTGTAGCGCCTCACTCAACTGCCGTCTTTGTACTTCTTCACTCTACAAAACTTCAAGGGTAGAGTGAATAAGTACCTTATAGGTCGTCGTGCTCCATCTTAGACACAATATCGCTTAACATCAGGCGAATTGGTGGTCAAACGCCGACCTATTCTACATTAAAAAAAAAAAAAAAAAAAATTATTACGTATGTACTCGTAAAAATAATAAGCTAGTAGGTTAGCTTATTATTTTTATTGTATTTGATTTTTTTTTAATTTTATATTTGTTTAAGCTGCATTCATTTAAATGAATGATTACGAATTGTAAATTATTGACATTTTGACATGTAACATTTTGTTATTATTAAATGACTAATATTATAAAATCGAAAGTAAGTTTGTCTGTCTGTTTGTAGGCTTTTCATGGCTAAATTGCTGAACGGATCTTGAAATGTGATAATTTTTTTTTTATTTTTTTTTTTATGTAGAATAGGTCGGCGTTTGACCACCAACTCGCCTGATGTTAAGCGACGTTGTGGTCTAAGATGGAGCACGACGACCTATAAGATACTTAAATAAATTAGAAACAGTATTTCACGAGGAAGGTTTTTGAACACTAATGTCTGACTAAACGCGAACAAAGTGACGGGTAACAGCTAGTTAATAAGAAGAGACAGTGCAAGAAGTAACAGTAATTGGTTTTACTGCCTCGGTGGCTTAGTCGGTAGTGAACCTGCCTTTTGAGCTAGGGGGCGTGGGCTCGATTCCCACCTAGGGCAAACATTTATGCGATGAACATTTGTGTTTGCTCTATGTCTGGGTGTTAATATGTATTTAAGTATGTATTTAAAAATATCTAAGTATGTATATCAGTCCCTGGCAGCCATAGTACAAGCTTTGCTTAGTTTGGGGTCAGGCGACCGTGTGTGGAAGTGTCAAAAAAAAAAAAAAAAAAACCTAGGACAAACATTCATGTGACGAACATTTGTGTTTGTTCTATGTCTGGGTGTTAATATCTATTTAAGTATGTATTTAAAAGTATATATGTATGTATATCAGTCTCTGGCCTCCATAGTACAAGCTTTGCTTAGTTTGGGGTCAGACGACCGTGTGTTCGATTGTCCCGATTATTTGTATTTTATTTTAATTAATTTTAGGCGTCAGAAATGAGATGGCTAGATTTGTCACACATTTGGCTGATCATAGATGAAACTACGGATTCACATGTTTATACAAATTCTTCTATCGGTGATTACAACGAAGATTTTCAAAATTCTTCGAGAACTTTGCAAACATTAAGCAATCTTAACGTCAGCGTAGACGCTGATATTATTCTGGCTTCACGGCATGGTAAGACATTTTTAAATTACTAGAACATGTTAAAGAAAAATTACTCGTAATATTCTAATCTCATCCTAACCAATATTATAAATACGAAAGTGAATTTGTTCGTTTATTTGTTTGTCTGTAACGCTTTCACGCCTTAAGTACTAATGAAATTTTGCATCCGAATGTTGTCAGGAGTTGTCAGGTTATTTGATGTCATCTGCTACATAACTGGAGCCCGATGTATGGCGACAGGCTCGCCCCTGTTACATATGGGGCTGAATATCGTCCGGCGAAGTGTGGAGGTTATACAGCTCTGCCAGCCCCTTCGGGGGAAAGGCGTGACGATATTTTTTCTGGTAGTTCTACACACTGGTAGACTTTCCCGACTTTGACCTGTTAAACACATTCTTCAATTAAATTAGACAAAATATAAGTAAAAACTGGTTTGGTGTGTCTCTCTGACTGTCTTATATTTTTAGTGTTTTCTATTTACATCAGCATAATATTTTTAAAAAATGTCTCATTATGCGAAAACTGATAAATGGTGTCTAATTCTTTGAAACATTAGTAAACTTGTTACTTTTCACTGTATTTTTTTCCGAATGAAATAAAATAAAATAAATTATGTAACGTACAACATGTTGTCAGGAGTACAAAAAAAGACAGAGGAAACCTTTCATCTCAGAAATTTAACAGTTCCTGTGGAACCGCGGAAGAAACTAGTAATTTCTCATAACTATTCAAGTGTAAAGTTATGTATGAGGAGAGATAGTTAAACTATTAGCTTATTTTTCATTACAGATGAGCGTTACTCATTTTTCGACATATTCAACTTCGGCAAAGAACAAGGCGGTAACATGATTGTTACAGAGCTTGGAACATGGAACCCTGAAGAAGACAATCAGGATCTGGTTCAAGAATTGAACAGATGCAAATTTTATAGAAGATGGGATTTCAAACAAGCGCGTATGAGAATAATATCTGTAGTAAGTATTTAAGCGATAATAGGCTAGTTGGAGGCCTGCCTCTCAAGCCAGAGAGAGCGGGTTCGAACCCAGCCGACGGCACGCACCAATTTGTTCATTGTGTGAACATATGTGTATTGTATGTTGTCATCTGCTACATGACTGGAGCCCGGTGTAAGTCGACAAGCTCGCATCCTGTCACATTTGGGACTGAATATCGTCCGGCAAAGTATGGGTGTTGTGTTACACCTCTGCCAGCCCTCTCGGGGGAAAAGCGTGACGGTATGTATTTAATAGGTCAAGGACCTTATTCTTACGCGTTAGGTATTTTCTGTCATTGTCTCTCTCATTTGAAAAGTCAGAGGGGTGAAAGTGACCACGATAAAAGTACAAATAGCTCGCACGCAAGCACGCGTCAAAATAGCTTGTTTTTTTTCAGGCAACATCTAAAGATTTCGATCTAAAAATGCTGACGAACGTAAACCCCGTTCCAGGCGTCGTCACAATATCCAGAACGTCCACTATACCGCTGATGGAAGTCGCTGAACTTCATAACATCAAGTTGGTTCTTAGCTTTCTTTCTTCTTGGCACGCGTATGAATCGATTTCTTCTAGGCAAGCATGCTCATCTTATCTTCAGGGCCCGAACCATTTATCTTATTGCGATAATTTTTAGGTTCAGCCGCCGACGCCGTGCGACTATGAACCCTATTGAGCGGCAATATGATTCGCGGTCGCGCAGCAACGGCAGCTAAACCTAAAAAACATCGCAATAAGCAGTCACGGTAAGGGCCCAGGGACCCTATTCGGAGATTTGAAATTCTCATCTCACCTTCTTTCGTCCTTGTTGCTCTCATTTAAAATGTCATAGGTGTGAGAGTGACCAGGATAAAATCTCATCTCATCTCACGCGTGTGATGGTGGCTAAACCCAAATCTTACTAATATTACTATACTCTGTGAACTGTTGACCTCGTGGCCTACGTTTGTCCTTTTCTGCAGGTCGCATTCCTCAGCCGATACTCGTGAAATTTTGTGAGCAGGGGGCCTATTCCTGCGCGTGAGATGAGATGAGATTTTATCTCGGTCACTCTCCCACCTATGAAGTTTCAAACGAGAGCAACAAGGACGACAAAAGGTGACATGAAAATCTCAAATCTCCGAATAGGGCCACTGGTTCGATAATCATACAGAATTTTCTACTTACTTACAAAATTTCAAGAGAATCGGTAAAGAAATGCGACCTACATATAGAGCAAGACAAAGATGCGTACAGAGATCCAGACAGAAATCTGATATAAGAAAGCGTTTTTGTCGAAGCTAAAGCAGAGACGCTTCGCTCGCTACCGCTCGCTCGGTCGATAAATGGAGAAATTTGAATAGATGAATGGATGTATGGATGTTTGTTACTTAATCACGCCAGCACGGCTGAACAGATCAGGATTAAATTTGGAACAGGGATAGGTTATGGTCTGTAAGAGCTTATAGGATACTTTTTAAACGCGGTTGAAACCGCAGAACGCTTTTGTTTTCAATATAATTAAACCATATTCCTTGCCAGCGGTTTCTAGAACTTGCGACTGACCAACTCTATTGTATCGATCCAGGTACGTCCATACTAGAACTGACAAGTGGCTTGGGACGTACGAACAAAACGCTTCAAGGGTAAGAAACCGTTCATTTTCCTAACTTTTTAATACTAGTTTTTTTTGTATAACAATTACTTGATTTTCTAAACAACCGACACAGATCTGTACACAATAAATGATACACAAATGCTATTGTATTTCTGTAACTGCGCTCTATCAGGGCTCAAATTCACAACCATTCGGAAACGATTCCGTTCGCATTTCAAAAAAATGGACTCAAACTATTCGAATCTCAATTTCAGCATATAAACATGATTCATTCTTGCGATCGGATTAACAGTCGATTTCTTATTCCAAAATGTGTAAAAGTAGACTGAGATTCGAACAATTTGAGAATAAAATTTTTGGAATCTGATCGGAAACGTTTCCGAAAGATTGTGAAAATGGGTGCGGGACTTTCAAGCTTCCACTTCCACATTATTTAACTGACATCTGTGTTTCAGTATATGCAACCCTTCCATGAGTTTTGGTAGAAAGTTACGAAAACTTTTTTCGTTTTCGTTTGGCTCCATACATTTCAATAAAGCGCACCTGGCACGTATGGAGCTTAACGAAAACAAAAAAGTTTTCGTTTGCTATCAAAACTCCCGTTAACCTCCTATCTCTAAACTTTTTTAGGCCGTAGCTACCAGTCTCTACTTCAGGGAGCAAGATGTGACGTCAGTCTTGAGATTTGCGGAGTCTCTTTTCGCTAGAGTTACTCTCATCAATCCAGCTTTGACCTCAGTCGAGTGAGTAGCAATAGAAAACCGAACCTTATGTATTTGTGATAAATCATTAATTGCAATATTTTTTTGCTGCTGATTATCTAGTGCTAATAGAGTTCAGTATCTTTTTTTTACTTCTTATGAGTGTTATCGGTTGTTTTTTCTTCTCGCTCTCATAATTCAGCATTTATAATAATAATATTTTTAATAATATTGATGGTGTAGCAGTTATTTTAACCTTCCTTAAATAACCGTCTAAGATAAATATATGAAAAATAAAATAGATCTAAAATAACCTTTACCTAATCAGCTAAAAAGTTATCAGAGAACATTTTTCAATTACACGCCCAGTCTTTTTTAGTATTAAAAATGCTTAATTTTGGGAGCGAGAAAGCAAAAACGACCAATAACACACACACACGCACATCCACAAACACTCACACACACACACTGACGCACATACAGCTTGTACACACATTGTACAATGTACATACGCCTACACTTTGTGAAATATGAAGGAAAATAGTCACCTGCAGCACAAGAATATTTATGTTCTTAGTGTAGGTGCTACAAGACAAATTAACAAATGTTACCCCTATATTTACCTAAGGTTTCTCTGTAATTGAAATTGTCAGCATTTTCTTTAAAAAATTTGATTTGATTTGATAACCCTCTTAACCTTTTACGTGACTGTTAACGCTCAATTTTGCAGGAGTAGATATTTCTACCGCATTCCAACGACTGGTCCTGGAAAGTTCGAGAATCAATTTCTTCGACCTCTTAGCACTGGGACGTGGTACTGCTTACTGCTGGTAGCAATACTGTGCACCGTCATCATGTTGTTCGCAACATGGCTGGAGGCGAGACCATCGTCTTTCCAGTACGCGCTGTTCTCTGTTTTCGCTAGTATTTGCCAGCAATGTATGTATCTTTTTGATCATGGCTAAAACTGACACTGCACTGAGATTATCAAACTATGATATCGTTTCAGGTTTCCAAGAAGACGCGTACGACTTCACAGTTCGAAGGATTTCAACGGGTAACTACTCATAGTAGATACAGCAGACGACATTAACTCCAGTTTAATCTTGCTGTTAATATTTAAACAAAAACCAATTGATGTTCCATTTCATTTCTATGTCTTTTAGTGAAAATAGTCAAATTATCTGATGGCTTTGCATCTAATTTACAAAGTAGTAGTTTTTTTTTACTAAATAACGATTTTTGAGGCATTTTTTGCACATACGTCGTCTGACCCCAAATTAACTATGCAAAGCTTGTACTATGGCTGCCAGAGACTAATAAAGATTCAAACATAATTATAATTTTAAATATATACTCAAACATATATAGATATCAACTCCCAGACACATAGCAAACACATATATTCATCATGGGATGTTTGCCTGTGGTGGGAATTAAATCCACGCCCCTAATCTCAGGAGGCAGGTTCACTACCACCTAAGCCACCAACGCAGTTCAAATTAATGGCAAATGTTACTAATTATAAGTTATTTGACTTTTACAACAGTTACCAATTGGCGATGCATTACTCTCTTTTTTATTTCTCTTCTCTACCGACAAGCGTGTATGAAAAGACTTATCAAGAAATGAAAGAAGCGAAAGATGATCGTAGCCAGTGGAGAGAAGTGGTATCTGCCTACCCCTATGGGAAAGAGGCTTGCTTATATGTAGGGCCAACTGAGGCAAATACGTCAGTGGGGCAATTGCGTCTTTTGAGAATTACTGGCAAGCCCTACACAAATTAGGCAAGTAACGCCATCTTGTACAGATTGTTGCAATTAAGGATAAAAAAAAAGATATTAGCTAAAAAGATATAAGATTATTAGCTTCATTTGTGTGCTAAACTTTTAAGTAAATGTCCAAATAACAAATAATGTACCGTACAGTATTTAGTGTACAATAATAATTTTTACAAGTAATTTCTAACCTACTTTTAATTGTCGTATGGAAATGAAACTCTGTGTGCTAGTTTAATGAATATTATTATGTAGTTCATATTCAGGAGCTGACTTGATAATGGTAGTCAGGAAGTTAAAAGCGTATTTCCAAGTTTTTCGTATCTTAAACTATAAGTGATGCTTGTTTGGTGTTCAATTGTTCATACACTGTTTTTGTTATTGTTAAGAATTGTATTGTTTTGTTTTGTTTACTAAATTGTTTTTTCCTATCTTTAACATTTGGTGCGACGACGAACTACCTAATTTACTTATACGATGTATTCTCATGTAAGTGATGTAATAATCTTTAGTGAGAATAAATGTCTTTAAACCTATATAGACTGCACCTAACTTGTGATGGGTTCGTCAGTAATTCTCGAAAGACGCAATTGGCCCACAGACACATTGGCCCAGTTGGCCCTATGTTATTTCTCTTCTCTCTTTCATCAGCTCGACAAATAACAATTTTCGTGACCGGTATCGCTTGCGTCCTAACCTACAACTACTATACCAGCAGCGTGGTCAGCTGGCTGCTGAACGGTCCGCCACCTACCATCAACTCTCTGCAGGAACTGATGGAGAGTCCGCTGGAGGTGATCTTTGAGGATGTGGGGTACACCCATTCTTGGCTCACGGTGAGTTTGGCAGGATTTGTAGACTGAGTGGTCCAAGTAGAATAGAAGAAGATAGAGGATGGGGAGAGAAGATAGAACAGAGTAGAGTAAAAATTTCCAAGTAGTATCCACCATGTCCAAGTGGCATACAGGATTACTGGTAATCAATTATCATCCTTATGATCATATTGTGCTCATCGAAATAAACAACTATTGTTCTACGGCTTTTAGAAATTCGTATTCATTTCGTTCCATAAAAAAATTCAAAAAATTATTTTACCGAACTGAATCTACGTAACAAGCGCGCATAGAACACACACATAGACATAATCAACAGACACCCTCAACCAGAACAGATAAAATTCACCATTCAAACGTCAAACATCAAACCAATTAAAGTGTTTTCTAAACGAATTAGAAAAAAGAAAAAAGCATGATGATTTTTAATGTACAGATACTTAATAAAGAAAATACAATCCAGTAATGGTTCAGGAACGAATGTCGAAGACTTTCCTCATCCCACGATCAATTTGTCATATTGCTTCATGAATAAAGGCATTATTTTTATGAAATTGCTCTTCAGGTCCCGGGATATTATTTCAACAGACGCAATGCCAAATACGAAGACATATTAAAACAAAGGGTGTTGAGTAAAAAAAGAACTACACCTCTCTTTATGCCTATAGAGCAGGGCGTTGCTCTTGTGAAAGAAGGAGGTTAGTACATTAACATACTGAGACATACATAAGGCGCATATTAAGCAGACTGAACGTAAGGCGAAGATGCGATACAGACACTGTGCTTTTGTATTAGTGACTCTGTGAGCTGTAGAGCTCGCGGCCAACATCTGTGCTCCTCCACAAGTCGCATTCCTCGACCACCAAAGATTCTCGTGAAATTTTGTGAGTAGGTTCAATAATTTATATAGGCTTTTTTGTTGAGTCAAAATGGCGGAGAAATAAGGTTTTAAAAAAAATCTATCTCCGCAATATAATTAATTATTGAACCTACCTACTCACAAAATTTCAAAAGAATCGGACAAGTACGAGCTGTAGAGAAAGACAGAGATCCGTACAGAGATCCAGACATGATTCGGACATACAAAAACATTTTTGTCGAAGCTGAAGCAACATGGAATCGTTAAAAATTAAAACATAAACATATTTTTTTAACTTTTGCCGACACAATAACATTGATTTTGGATCAACACGCAAAACTGCGAAACAGAAATTCCGAGCCGCTCAACGCATCGTTAAAACTTAATAATATGAATTGACTGCATCGTGCCTTGTCACACAAACTCGCATCGCAGCAATTTGCGTTGCAAACACGCATCGTGCTCATTTGCAATTTTTGGACATACAAAATTGCAAAAGGGTGCTGCGAGTACTTTTTCAATAACTCAGAATTTCTTCAGAAAAGTCAACATTTTTCAGAAGAAATTTTGAGTTATCTATTTAGAACTATCTGCGCCCTACGGTTCCAGCGATCTCAAATGATGTTATTTTTCCGGGATGAAAGGTACCTCTTTTATCATGTCTGTACACCTGACAATTTGTATTCAAAATTTCATTACGATAGGTTGATAAAGCGTGAAAACATAACAAAGAAACATAGTTTGGATAAATAATAAGTAGTAAGACTTACATTAACTTTCAGGATACGCATACCACACTGAGTCATCCAACGCCAATAACTTCATATCGCGGACATTTGACCAGAGCGACCTCTGTGAGCTGGACTCCTTGCCCTCGATGGTCAAAGTGCTGGTGTATCCGGGCGTGCAGAAGGACAGTCCTTATAAAGAATTTTTTACATGGAGGTGGGTCATGTGTCATGTTCTAATCATCTTTATTGCGTTAGCTGTAAGTCTGAGTCATAGTTCCGCTGATAGAGCCACGGGAGATTATTCGGGATGTAGTCCGGTGTAACCGTTCCGAAGACGGGTCTGCGCAGTAGCACACTTGTAGCGCCTCACTCAACTGCCGTCTTTGTACTTCTTTACTCTACAAAACTTCAAGGCTAGTGTGAATAAGTACCTTATAGGTCGTCGTGCTCCATCTTAGACCACAACGTCGCTTAACATCAGGCGAGTTGGTGGTCAAATGCCGATCTGTTTTATATAAAAAAAAAAAATTCGTGGTCATGATTCTATTATACGAGTTTATTATTATATTATATTACTAACTGTTACCTGCGACTTCGCGTTTAAGTAGAAAATAGTATACAAAAACCTTTCTCGTGGTATACTGTAACTAATTTTCAAATTTCATCGGGATGCGTTCAGCTGTTTAGCCGTAAAAAGCCTACAAACAGACCGACAGACAGAGCTAGCTACTTTCAATTTTAAATATTAGTTTAGGTTATAATAATAACGGTCTCTGCCTACCCCTACGGGATAAAGGCGTAACTATATGTATGTAAGTACGTATGATTATATTAGCCTAACTAGTTCAATAGGTAATGTATTTTTATTAGTGGTATCACCAAAACTATTATAGTAGAACGTTATTTTAGTAGTACCAGTAGGACTACGGGCAATAGGCTAAATGCTCAGACGAGACCAATCACAGGGTAAAAACCTCAGGTCAGATGAGTGTCTGGTCTAAGATTAAACCCAATGGGTCTTTGAGTAGCTCAACTCAAAGTGTTTGAGTTTTGACTGTTCCGCTTCTCGAGGTGCTCTCTAAAATTTTTAAATACAAGCAGGACTAATTGGTAGTTGACGTCGTCGTTGCTTCCCTCAACTCTCAACTTGAAGCCGAAAAATAGTAGCTTAGCGCTTAGCTCTCCCATATAAGTACTTAAGTTTTTCCATTGGCTTAATCATACTTTTCGAGTTCTGGCAGAACGAATTTGTAAATGAGAATATAAAAGTAAAATGCACTGAGTTACAACTTGAAACAATTCTGCAGCCAACAAGCCCTATCTGCCTCGTGATTCGTAGATAAGATCCCTTTCCAGCTCAGTAGGTAGCCGGAGCGACCGAGTTCTGAGGGCCTACCATGATGGTTACGTATTGTTTCCGCTGCGTGACCATGAACCTTATTGCGCGGCGATACGATTCGCGGTCGCACAGCGTTGGAAACAAAAAGTAACCATCATGGCAATAAGATTGACAATTTTAAACGATAGTAAATAAATAAACATAGAATTGCTTAATTTAATTTTTTATTTTTTATTTTAATAATTTTTTTTTTGACAATTTTCTTGCATACAATTTTTTTTATAATAAAGTGCCTAACTTCTCTCCTCTCTCTCCTCTGCCCTAACTTGCAGCGCCCGACAGGGCCCGTTGTGACTTTTGTGTCTTATTGTTTAAGACCTATGCACACTGTACGGTTATGCAATAAAAATCTGAATCTGAAGTTGTCGTGGTAGGCCCCCAGTTTGTAGCACTGCAGTTGAACAAGCAAGCATTTGCTCTTGGCAACTTATCAACTGCCGAAAACGTTGCTCTCAGATGCAGTTTTCTTGTTTTATCTCGTATTGAAAACTGGGGCGTCTTACGTGATTGTACAAATATCGAGAGGTGGCGCACAAGAAAAATACAACAAGAGCTTGTTAGAGATTCTTGTTATCGTTGGCTTGGTGTCATTTCTGACACAAGATAAGGAAAATAACAAAAGTATGCAAGTGTATGTATGGGTGTGTGTGTATAGCAGCGTGTGCAAGCAAGAGTATGTGTGATAATCATAGCATGGGAGCAACTCACCTATCAGTCGATACTAAACTGAGCCATCGACGTTGAATTTGACTGCCTCGGTGGCTCAGTCAGTAGTGAACCTTCTTAGAAGGCGCGGGTTCGATTCCCACCTAGGGCAACCATTTATGTGATGAACTTTTGTGTTTGTTCTATGTCTGGGTGCTAATATCTATTTAAGTATGTATTTAAATTATGTATTTAAAAAAAAATAGGTTCAGGGCAATATCACTGTCTCTTAAACGTACCAGCTTGGTACCATCAATGCTTCACAAACATAACACGTTTGTGAAGCGTTGATGCGTTGATGGCACCAAGCAATCGACGTAAAAAGGACGAGAATCGGCTCATTACCACTGTCTCTTAAACGTATCAGCTTGGTACCATAAATGCTTCACAAACATGAAAAAAAATGAATTTGACATTTGACTCGAGCTGTTATTTCGTAAGCATAACTTTCACAATATAGTATAACTTGTAAAATAACATTTAAAAAATCCCTAGACAATCATAGTTAAGAACACTCTCGATGAAGTCATCTATAAGACAAAAAAAAGAACTAAATCTAAAGCAATTTATCGTTTTCAATTTAGTTTATTATCGGTTGGGAGTTCCGATGCCACAGATCTACACACAGATACATACCCACATAAATTAAACTTATATCACCTTTCATGTGACGGGGGGACCGAATTAAAAAAACTAAACTTTAGCTTAATGCTGGATACACACCAAGACAACGAATGCGTTCCGTCCCGTTTCGGTTCTACAAATTAGAACGAGACGCAGTATATTGTCAGCCTTCGTTTGCTTTGGTCTGTACGCAACATAATAAAAAACCGTTATACTTATGCAGCTTGACACGCATGCTGGAGCGTGGCATCGTATCGTGCATCCAGCGCCGCACCGCCCCTCTGCAGGTCGCGTGCGAGGGCAGCTCGCCGAGAGCGCTGGCGCTGGGCGGCGCAGCGCCCGCCTTCATTCTACTCGCGTTCGGGTACTTGGTGGCGGTTGTGTTCATGCTTTTTGAGAGGTACGTAGTTAGTTCCTACTCATGATCCAAAGAAGCATAGTTTAGCGCGTGATCCAAAAAAACCAAGATCATTCCGAGAGCTAACACCTGGTGACGTCAAACGATATGGTCGTCGTCTCTTTTCAACTTGTTGTAAATTACTTATACCGGTCTTGCTTAGGCATCGATTGACGTAACTGCGTGTCACCCACGTGACCTTTCTTGTTTCGGAACGTTATACCTGGCTAAGTATATGATTACTTATACCACTGATGAGTAAAGGTATATCCATCTTTTGCGATCCTCAGCCAGCTACATCCACTGCCTTCATACCATGTCATCCGACCAATGAGAAAAAGCGACTGGCCCAGTGGTTTACCCATCGGCGTATAATAAACTAGCTGTTACCCGCGATTTCGTTCGCGTTAATATAGTGCAACCTAATGAAATTTAATTAGGATCCATTCAGCTGTGTAAAGCCTACAAACAAACAGACATACATATAGATTACGATGAAAGTTGATTGAATCAGGTGTTACGTTACGGAAGTTTAAATTCAAGTTTTCTTTAGAAAATCTCTGATGTATTTTGTTGTTTTGTTAGAAAGAAAATAGTACTAGATAAGATTTCGAATTATGATTATGATAAGTATAATATAATACTCTTTAGCAACTTCACGCTCAAACTTCAGTAATTGTTTTGTAAAGTTTGATCGTCAACAAACTTTTCTGTATCCTGGGCCAAAAAACTTATTCTATGATATCAATGCCAATTGACAATTCATTCGTGAATGCTCTATAATAAATATATCTCCATCCATGACTAACGAGGCTAACTGAAATTCGTTGAATCGACTTCTGAATATATTTTCATTAAAATTAAACTGTGTTCTTTCTGTTTTCAGGTTCATTTATAAAATGAAGCAGCGTTATCACCAAAATTATAATTCACTAGGTTATATCAATTAGTGGAAGTTTTGTTAAAATTACACTACAATGACACTACAACAATATTATAGAGTTATACAGCATGTTACAAAAACTCTGTTATATAATCAAAGGACATGTATATTATGTAATAAACCTACATAAAAACTAAATACACTTCTATGAAATCTTGCAAAAAAAGCAAAAAAAATGCACGTTAAAAATAACAAGATTTATGTTATGACCGGTTTAAGATCGCAAGAAAAAAAAGGAAATTTTACAGAAATGTTAACAAATCTATATCAAATATAGCTTTTATTCTAAGAAAGTAGAATTAAGATAGATTATTAAGTGTTTTTTTAGTTTAGTTTTATTATTGTTCAGTAAAATTGTTATTTAAGGTTTATTAAAAATATATGTCTTACTGCAAGAAAGTAGCGACACGACGCGAATAGTTTACAAATAAAACCGACGCGATTACTGTCTGAGTTTCTTGCTTATTGGAGGGCGGAGCGCGATGTGTGCAATTTTTTTTAACATAATTATCGTCACGCCTTTCCCTGGAAGGGGCTGGCAGAGGTGTAATACAACACCCACACTTCGCCGGACGATATTCAGTCCCAAATGTGACAGGGGGCGAGCCTGTCGCCATACACCGAGCTCGAATCTTGTAGCTTGTATCATACAATACGCACATATGATCCCAGAATGAACAAATTGATGCGTGCCGTCGGTTGGGTTCGACCCCGCTCCCTTTGGCTTGAGATTTTTTTAGTCAATATTAAATTTAAACTAGCATAGTTGCATCCTCCAGTCGATACTGGATGCGCACCTCGCGGATAAAACAGGGTTTTTGGTACACTCTGTATCCTTCCCCTTACAAAGAAACATTAGATAGCTTCGAAGTACTTAAATACTCAAATACGGTGTTTAGTCTTTTTTGAACGAGCTTAAAATTGAAAATGAAAGAAAAAGTTTACGTAACGTTTAATCTGTAAGTACGTCTTAGAACGTTTATTAGTAAGTTGTTTCGACCACAGCTTCAAAAAATGCAGTGATTTTTTTCAAGAATTGATTTTGTAATGTCATTGTGAACTAGTAGGAATGATTCTCGTTCCTTACGATAACTGAAACACCGGCCAAGTGCAAGACGGACTCGCGCACCAAGGGTTCCGTACCATTATCATTAAAACTGCAAAAAAAAAACATATAAATATGTCGTACGGGAGCCCAACTAAACATTTATTTTATTCTGTTTTTACCATTTGTTGTTATAGCGGCAACAGAAATGCATCATCTGGTGAAAATGTTAACTGTCTAACTATAACGGTTCATGAGATACAGCCTGGTGACAGACGGACAGACAGCGGAATCTAGTAACAGGGTCCCGTTTTACCCTTTGGGTACGGAACCTTAAAATCTATCTCTCTACCTTCTCCTCTGCCGTGAAATGACCTAGTCGTGTTTCGGAATGTGGTCCGGTGTAACCGTTCCGAAGACGGGTCTGAGCAGTAGCGCACTTGTAGCGCCTCACTCAACTGCCGTCTTTGTACTTCTTCACTCTATAAAACTTCACGGCTAGAGTGAAAAAGTACCTCATAGGTTGTCGTGCTCCATCTTAGACCACAACGTCCCTTAAAGGCGAGTTGGTGGTCAAACGCCGAACTATTCTTCTTAAAAAAAACGTTCAACGTAGATTCAACGTAATCCCTTCGTTTTACTGCCAAAAAACCGTCCTCTCTTCAAAACATCAATTTAATAAAACAGTTTGTTGGAGCGTCCATTCCAATCAGCCGTGTTCCGGGAAAAGTGATCCCGGGATTATTCCAATGCCTATTAAAATAACCGGGACACTAACGTACTGAGTATTGACGAACACGACCCGTCCATTTTGGAAGGTATTTTTTGAAAGGATTCAGTTCGGATTACGTGCTCGTCGGTACCCGGCTAAACTCGGCCGGATTCTAATTAAGTAGTTTGATTTATGTAAATAAAAAAATTAGTAAATACTAATCTCTATATTTTTCTCTTTTCTTCTTAACATAGAATACATAGAACAATAATAAATATTAATAATATTCGGGACACTTGCACACACGGTCGTCTGACCCCAATCTAAGCAAAGCTTGTACTATGGCGGCGAGAGACTGATATACGTACATAAATGTATGTATATTTTTTTAAATACATACTAAATAGATAATTAACACTCAGACATAGAACAAACACAAATGTTCATCACATGAATGTATGCCCTAGGTGGGAATCAAACTCACGCCCTCTAGCTCAGAAGGCAAGGCAGGTTCACTACCGACTGAGCCACCGAGGCAGTCATATCAACAATATCGCTTTCCACTTCTGTCTGTCTCTCTGTCTGTATATCCGCTAACTCCTAAACCACGCAATGGATTTTGATGCGATTTTCACTATCAGTTAGGTAATTTTCACGGAAGGTATATAGGCACTGTACAAGGCCGGGGCGGGTCGCTAGTTAGATATTTTGTAGTAAGTAGCGGTTAATATTATAAAACTCTGTGTTATTCAATGTACGAGTATATATTAGTATATTTATTGATGTAGGTACTTGAGTATGTTTATGACTGGGTAGTTTATTTGTATACCTATTTAGTAATTATTTATGTTTGTATTAGTATGTAGTTTATTATAATTTTCAAATTAGTAAGTTTATTTAACCTTAATTATTATTATTTTTCTTTAGCACACACCACCGTCCATGCTTAATCATAATGTTTTTATTCCAACCAAAGGTTGTCTGGAAGAGATCGCTCTTAAGCGATAAGACCGCCCATTGCGCCTTTATTTTTGAGTGTTTAGTTTAGATTTATTTGTATTTGGTGTCAATAAAGAGTTTTTGTATTGTTTTGTATTGTATTGTTATTTGAACACGCGAAATATTTAAACCTAGTAAGTAGATAAACATACATACATATCGTCACGCCTTTCCCCCGAGGGGGCTGGCAGAGGTGTAATACAACACCCACACTTCGCCGGACGATATTCAGTCCCAAATGTGACAGGGGGCGAATAAGATAAAAATAATAAATAAGGAATAACGAATAAGGGGCGATAAAGGCCTAAAAATAGATTTTTGGCGCACATAGACCATTTAGTGTTTTTTTTAAAGCAAATACGACTGTGTCTAACTGTTCGCTTCTGGGACCCAACCACACAAACGCTGTAGAGGCTTCAGGGCTTCCGAACTCCGCTGCACGCAGCAGTGCTGCCACTGTGGTGCTACGCAGCAGTGCTGCCTGCGTGCTGATGAGTAGGGCGGCAATGTTGCGCTGTTCGTGGTGATGCGCTATTGTGTGTTCATTCATTTGCTTTGAGTTGACAAGATGTCAATTGATGACCAACTTTTATTTATACATATTGTTGGAAGAGAAATTCAGCGTTTTCACGTATGATTGCTGCGATGGCTACACCACACTACTGGTCTGTCGCGACGGTGAGGCGACACTGCCGTGCAGCAGTGCTGCCGCTTTATTGCTGTAGCAGCAGTGGTGCTGCTGCAATGCTGCGTGCAGCAGAGTTCCGAATCATACCTAAATTAAAAAAAAAACAGTTTCTTTAGAATAAAGAAATGTATGACCATTACACAAGTGTTCATCTACACTTTTTTTCATAATAAAAATTGTATCATCCTATTCGCTGTTTCTTTAATTTTATTTTTAGTACCTAGGTAGTGTTCTCGTTGTGTCATTTAATTTGCCAAATCACACTAATCATACTTTACTATTTATTATAAATGCAAAAAATGTGACGGAAGGATGTTCAATGACTCAATCACGCCGGAAGAGCTGAATACTTCTGGCTGAAATTTTGGCTCAGAGATAATATGAAGACTATAGTCTGGTAATAGTACATTAGTTGTACTGGCTGCTCTTTAACTGCGGGTAACTCTGTTGGGCGTACTTAGTATTTAATCTCTAAATATAAAAATTAATCACAATTTCCCTTGGTCATCGCATCACGCGTGAACAGATGAAACATTTTGTTATGGTAATTTTTTTTTGTTGTGTTTAGTATTGCCAGGAGAAGGACCTTATGAGAGAAAAAATTAAGATATTATCCCGAAAAAAATAACGGTTCCTGTGGGACGCGGGTGAAACCGCCGGGCACAGCTAGTAAAAAAATAAATAAATCTCTGGGCTCAACAACAATCTTTTTTTTTTTTTGACGTTGTGGTCTAAGGTGGAGCACGACGACCTATAAGGTACTTATTCACTCTAGCCTTGAAGTTTTGTAGAGTTTTTTTTTAGAGTAGAATCTGGTAACATAATCCCGTAGCTTAATCCACGGTAACTTGATCAACTTGATTCGATCCGTACAAGTCTCAATTATGTTTCGTAGTGTACGTAAATTGGACATGCATTATTAAGTCAGTTGTTAAGAGCTTTGGTTACCAATTTAAACTTGATTCAATGATGAATATTAATGATTGAGTATGATGGATTACTGAATAGGCTAGTATTTTTGAGCGATGTTTAAATTTATAGTTGGGGCGTCCATATGGTTGGCAGTGGGATGAAGAGGTTCGAATTCTGACATTCGGGTTGAGTTTAATACTAAGAAGTCTGTTGCGACATCGCAAGGCGCCTAAGAGACACAGCGCGACGAAAGCAATTTGGAACCTAAAGTAAAACAGGAAGTGTTGAATTTTCAACGACAGTTTCGGCACCGTGTCACATAGCGCCGCCGCGCCATGTGAAGATTTTGTTGAAATGTGGCAAAAAATAAATGCTTTTTATCAGAGAAAATATGGGTAAATAAAAATTTGCTGTTGTAGGTAGCTGCAACTATCTCTAGTAAGCATTTAGATTCCATAAATCTATGATTCTCTCACTTCTCACTATTATCTTCCTTGGATAGGTAAGTATTTAGGTAACTATATTAGGAACTGACTCATTGAATAACTGACAACTCTTTGACACCTTAAACCAAATACTTGTACTAAAGATTTACTGAGGCCCGCTTACAAAAGATACGGAGTTAAATTCTAATCGCAGGGTTAATTAACTTGGAGATAAAATGTTTTAAATGTCACTCTAATATTGTGTTAACTCAAGGTTAGCTTCAAAATCTTGGTGTCGCAAAAGAATTTATCAGTTTAACCAGTTAACTCCGACTTCAAAAGAAAACCCGTGCTTCTGCAAGTGGGTAATCATTGTACCAGAGACAATTGACGGTCACTTGTAGTAAATATAAGAATTGCCTAAGTCCTTTCTTAACTAAGTTTTAAACTACATCTAGCGAAGTGTGATAAGGTTATCAGGCAAGAGTCGAAGATTCTCCTTAGGAATGCCTTGAACTCGTCTAAAAAATTTAGATAAGCGTTAGGTAGAAGTAGTAATTTAGTATAAGTGGCCATTAATTGTCTCTGGTACAATGACTAACTATTTGTAGAAGCACGGGTTATCATATGAACTCGGAGTTAACTGAGTGGTCTGGTGGGAGACTTCGGCCGTAGCTAGTTACCACCCACCGGACCAAGCCATGCCGTGAAATGACCTAGTCGTGTTTCGGGATGTAGTCCGGTGTAACCGTTCCGAAGACGGGTCTGAGCAGTGGCGCACTTGTAGCGCCGCACTCAACTGACGTCTTTGTACCTACTTCTTCACTCTACAAAACTTTAAGGCTAGAGTGAATAAGTACCTAATAGGTTGTCGTGCTCCATCTTAGACCACAACGTCGCGTAACATCAGGCGAGTTGGTGGTCAAACGACGACCTATTCTACATAAAAAAAAATTAAAAAAAAAACTTCTTGTGCCACCAAGATTTTGAAGCAATTCTTATATTTAGTGCAAGTGGCCGCAAACGAGACACATTGTCATGTTGTCACATTGTCACTGGTACAGTGTACAACGCAGTACATTGTACCAGTGACAATGTGACAACATTGTACTTGTAATCCCGTGCAACTAAGGTCCACGGTTCGTAAAGCTGTCAGGGACGCATCTCGCGAAGATTTCCCAGGCGGCTAGAAGGGTCACTATCCATATTGGATCATAACTTCGTCATGCGATCACCCTTTCATATTGATGGAGAGGACACAATAGATTTTTGTGTTATTTTATAAGCGGTTCCCTACTTCGGCTTTTTGTCATACACGTTAATATTATAAATGCAAAAATGTGTGAGTGAATGTGTGTGTGTGTGTGTTTGTTATTTGTCTCCTTCATGCTGAAAAGGTTCAGATGGATTGAATGAAATTTTGTAGATGGCTCTAATAACATGGTATTATCGACATGAAGAAAAATTTAGCATGGCATACATGCTACTCTTTCCGTTGAAAATTTAAATAGGTTCTTTCAATTACAGCGGGTCACTTTCACTCCTATGACTTTTCAAACGAGAGAGACAAGGAATATAAAATATCTCGAATTGTAGGAATACTCCTATTTCCTATTCCTTGTCTTTCTCGTTTGAAAAGTCATAGGAGTGAAAGTGACCAGAGGTGCTATTCACAATAATTCAGAAGCGTTTCCGATCGGATCCCACAAATTTCAAACTCTAATTGTTCGAATCTGAATCTACTTTTATACATTTTGGAATAGAGAATGGAGTATAAATGCGATCGGAAGAATGAATCGCGTTTAAAAGCTTATAAAAACGGACTAAGATTCGAATAATTTGAGTTAAACATTTTTGGAATCAGAACGGAAACGTTCCCGAATGATGAATACCTCGCTACATCTAATCTCACGCGTCAAGAATAGGCCAATGCTCAGTTAGTTCAAACGGGTATAAACGTAATATACTCGTAGTATTACGTCAACGTTTAACGAAAAGGCAGTACTTTCACAAAATCTAAGCATTCTTATCCTTTTGTTTTAGTAATTTTGGTGTGAACAATACAGAGTTTAGAGAAACTAAAAGATAAATAAAAAAATATCTTATCTATCAAGATAAATCTAGATAGATAAAGTCAAAGTCAAAAGTCAAAATGTTTTTATTCAATTTAGGTATCAAAGATACGCTTATGAACGTCAAAGTTTTTTTTTAAATAGACTCGACCGCCTTGTTCGGATAAAGAGCCTCTACTCAGAAGAACAGGCAAGAAACTGAGGGACATTATTAGATATTATATTATAATTATATCATATTATTAGATAGAATTATATCTTCTCGATCTTTATCTACCTACCTAACCTACGTACATCGCATTTCACTTAGCTCGAAAGCCCCACCAAGTAGTAACTTAAACTTATTGTGTACTTAATCCTAACTGAGTCCCAAGTTGGAGCCGTATATCGTATTTATTGTTGCAACGCAACTCGGGTACATAATGTGCTGTAAAATATGAATGAGATGCGAGCGAGTTTATGTACTTACTCCGGCCAATGTGAGTTACATCGAGGTATGAAGAAAATGTCAGGTGGTAGAAGGTTGTGAGCTTGAGAAGTGCTTAGTCAAAAACATGACTGTACCAAATTAGGTACCTTTCACATAGGTCCACATAAGGAACTTTTGTTATGCGGTTGCAGAATGTTTTACCCTATGTCACTATCAAGACGATCCAAGTGACACCTCACATGTCGAAATTCATCAAGCAGTTTAGGCTGTAGGGTGTGCCAAAGGAACCTCATACATACATACAAACATACACTCGAGAAACACAACCTTCCTTCTCGCGCAGTTGGGTAAAAAGGCTATATTTTCACGGTATCAATGTTGGTCCTAAATGTTACAGGACGTTAAGTTGCTGTACAGTAGCCAAAACAATATTAAAATTTAATTTTCCTAGTTTTAGAAAATAAAATGGGAACCATGTTTTATTAAAACTGAGTTTAAGATACAAATAATTCACGACATATATTTATTTGTATGTATACATAATACAGTGTACACATAACATACATATCGTCACGCCTTTTCCCCGAAGGGGCTGGCAGAGGTGTAATACAACACCCACACTTCGCCGGACGATATTCAGTCCCAAATGTGACAGGATACACTGTCGCCATACACCGGGCTCCAGTCATGTAGCAGGTGACATACGATACGCACACATGTTCACACAATGAACAAATTGATGCGTGCCGTCGGCTGGGTTCGAACCCGCTCCTTCTCTGACTTAAAAGGCGAGCCTTCTCCAACTAGGCTATCATGCTATACAAAATTAATCTCACAAAACATTTAAAAACACTCCTTTGCCTATAAAATGAAACTATTTACCTAATTTTATTCTCATAAAATCCCTAAAGGAAATCAAAAGTTTGTAACCTCCATAACTTTTCTTCACTCGAGGTAAGTGAGAAAGTCCAACTTTAAGCTTGATTCAGGGAGTTCCATGAAAAATGCAAGTATTAATTTCAACCCCGAAACTTTAGAAACTACGTTCATATTGTACCGCCTCGTAGTTTAGATTAGCCATGTTGTAACTTAACTGTAGAGTAGGTAGTTCATAGAATTACTAGTTTAAAGCCTTCTTCGCGAGTGGGCTGCTGACTGTCTGGGCCGCATCCAAAAACGACGCCCAGTCATGTCAGTCAATCTCGATTTAAAACTAGTTTTAACATACATAAATCCAACTTTAGGGCCGCATTAAAAAATTACGCTCAGTCATTAATCTCGACTTAAAACTAATTTCATGACTGAGCGTCGTTTTAGAATGCAGCCCTTAAATTGAGATTAATGACTAAGCGGGGTTCTTGAATGCGACTCTGAGTGCCGAATCGCGCAAACTCATGACTGCCTCGGTGGCTCAGTTGGTAGGGAACCTGCCTTCTAAGCTTGGGTCGTGGGTTCGATTCCCACCTAGGGCAAACATTTATGTGATGAACATTTGTGTTTGTTCTATGTCTGGGTGTTAATATGTATTTAAAAATATCTAAGAATACATACTCAGATATTTTACTTGTACTATGGCTGCCAGAGACTGACTATAGTACAAGCTTTGCTTAGTTTGGGGTCAGGCGACCGTGTGTGGAAGTGTAAAAAAAGATTGAAGTTGTTGAGCGAGCAGCGAACTACGAGTATAGCAAATTAGCCGCGAAGCGTCAGCGAACTAAAGACAAAGACGGCGAAGTCAGTGCTATCAGTTCGTCGAGGGAAATGACTACACGCGCTGCGCAACGCCCCGCGTCTCCCTGGAGGCACCCTAATATTTAAATTATATAAGTTCAGTGCCGGATTAGCCATGTAGCAGGAGTCTGTAAATGTTCGGGCCCCGCGCGATAAACAAAAATGTAATGCCTTTTTACCCGGCTGCGCAAGAAGGAGGGTTATGTTTTTGAGTGTTTGTTTGTACGCATGTATGTAAGTATGCGCCCTACAGCCTAAACAGGTTAGTTTTCGATATGTTAGGTGTCATTTGAATCGTCTTGATAGTGGAAGTGACCTCTGGTACAATATTTTGCGGCCAGGTTTTTTTTTTTTTTAAAAATTACTTGTTGTAAATGTATTGTTTCACTTTACTATTCTACCCTCAACGTTGAGCGCGACACAATCTTTTTTACTTCGTCATTCAGTTTTTAATTCAAATTAATTATTAAATTCGTGTCTTGCAAGCCGAAAAAGTGTTAAACCAGTCTAGTGATCTATTATTCACATAGTGCAGTGATTATAACTTCTGTGGGATTATAACTGCAAGTGATATTTACGTTTATATTTTTTTGCCACGAACATTAATAATCAGATTACAACCTGTTGCCATAAACGCGTAAGTGACGCGTTTTGCGTGGCGCATACGACGTTTTGGGCGCGAACCAGCACGTACTGATCATCGTCTGCAGCTGTTTGTTCGTTGTACATCGAACTTTTTCTACGACGTCAAGTTGTCGTACGGTGGTTAGTGACTACTATCCCAGCAATGAATGACCTACAGCCGGGCCAGTCGACAAATACATCTAACGCTAGCGCTGTTGCTCCAACCGGCCCGCAAAAGTGCGCCGCCTGCCGCATTCAATTGGGAAGAGCATCTTTCTTGCAATGTTACCGCTGTCCTGATAGATACCATCCCAGTTGCTTAAACTTTACCAAACAGGAATTTAGCAAGTTTCCAAAGGAGTTTAAGGAGTCTTGGGTGTGTCCTTCGTGCCGTTGCAAGGAACCTAAGATTGGGGATAATTCTAACACACCAATCCGCAACATCTCTGCGCATAAAATAGATAAAGTAACGTCGGAAGTGCGGGCGTTACCGTCCCAGCCAGCTCCCGTCCCGGCATCTGATTACGACAACGTGACTCTACGCGCGAGGTCTCGCAGCAACTGCAACTGTACTTGTATCTCAGCCGCCAGCATCCGCGATATAATAAGAGAGGAACTCGACAAGAAGTTCAACGATCATTTAAAGGATATTCAGTTGAAACTGACCAGTTTCGAAGAGTCTCTTTCGGCGTGTTGCACTCAAAACGATTTGTTGTGTCAGGAAAACGAAGCACAGAAAGCAGTTATCTCAGTATTACAAAAGGACAACGCTGGGCTGCGCGCAGCTACCGGCGACCTGACCCGGCGCTTACATCAATTGGAGCTACTCTCACGTTCTAACAATATCGAGGTGCAGTGTGTTCCAGAAAACAAAAGTGAGAATATCTACAACACTATTCAGCAACTCGGAAGTATCATCAAATGCCCTATAGCTGACTCTGACCTCCAGTACTGCTCCCGCATAGCTAAATTGGACAATCAGGCTTCACGACCGAGATCTATTCTAGTCAGATTTAGCAGCAGGCGTCTCCGCGACAACTTCCTGGCGTCCGTGACCAAATTTAACCGAAACAACCCTAAGGAAAAGTTGAACAGTAGCCACCTGGGTATCGGCGGCCAAAAAAAGTGTCCTGTCTATGTGTCTGAGCATCTGACACCTGAAATTAAATCGCTGCATGCCGCTGCTCGCCTGGCCGCTCGAAATTTGAGTTACAAATTCGTTTGGGTGCGAGACGGGAAAGTCTTTGTCAGGAAATCTGAAACTTCTGGTTACGTCCACGTTCGCAACGAAGATACTCTTAAATCGCTAAACTAAACTATTAAATCTGTACCATCTTGTTATTGTTGTGACATTTTATATTAATATCTACAATATTACATTCAATTGTTAATTAATCTTGGTAATTTAATTTTTAAATAATATTTAGTAAACATTTTATTTATCTCTGTAAGAAATTGACATTTTATGCCCAATTGCTATAATTTTATTTCTGGTCATTCATCTTACCAGATAAATGTATATTATCAGAATGTCAGAGGGCTCAGACTAAAGACCGAGGATCTTTTTAACAATGCTGTCTGTAGTGCATATGATATTATTGTGTTGTCTGAGACATGGTTGAACGACTCATTCTATGATGCTGAACTTTTCGATAATCGTTACGTTGTATACAGGAGAGACAGAGACATTGGCAGAGGGTGCGGTTTTCATACTCACAAAAAAATTGGAGGAGGAGTTCTCATAGCGGTCTCAAAACACTTGAGTTCGAGGCGCCTTTTTTCCTTCGAATCTAGATGCGAGGACTTATGGATTAGTATTGATGTCTGCGATACAAAGGGTAAGCCATACTTGTTACATATTTGTGCCGTATATCTTCCATCACCTCTAAAAAAAGACGTTCTTCTTGAGTTCATTAAAAACTCTAATCAAGTAATCGAACAGAATAGTATTGACAACGTCGCCTTTCTGGGAGACTTTAATCTGGGGTCGATACCATGGGACTCATTGGAGGATTGCAGTATATCTTCGGCTGAATCAAATAGTGACATGGCGAGTAAGCTTATAGAGTTCGCTCTTTTAAATGATTTGAAACAATATAATTGTGTTTCGAATTTTCAGGGGAGGACTCTGGATCTTGTCTTAAGCTCGCAACCGGTTGTCTGTGTTACTAATTGTCCTTCTCCTTTGTCAAAGGTTGACCATTTCCATCCTCCTATAGAGTTCGCTTTTTCCTTTACCGCTTTTACAACTCTACCATCTAATAATCATGAACGTTTTTGTTTCTATAAAGCCGACTATACTGGAATAATTAGCGACTTGAACAATATCAATTGGGATAAAGAATTCTCCACTTGTAACTCAGTGGATGATATGATTTCTATCTTTTACTCGTTTTTACGTGCAGCCATTGCAAAGCATGTCCCTAAATCTAAACCGCGTTCTAAAAAATATCCAGTCTGGTTTTCCCGTGACCTCATTAAGCTTTTGAAAGAAAAATACAAATACCATTGCAAATTACGTAAATTCAACTGTAATCCACGAGATAAACTGGCGTTTGACTTGGTAAAATCCCGCTCTGATAAACTAAAGACTCTTTGCTATAAACAGTATTTGGATCGACTAGAATGCAATTTGCTCTCTAATCCAAAGTTGTTTTGGTCTTTCATTAAAAATAAGCGCAATAACAATAGTCACTATCCAGCTCAAATGTACTTAGGGGCAAAATCAGCCGTCGGTAATAAAGATATATGTAATCTTTTCGCTGAAAACTTTGCATCAGCTTACAGTAGAAGCGACGTGGACACAGCCTCATCTCTCATCACTGACGACGTACCGGCGCTTACCAGTAGGTTTCTAACCACCATAACTTTCAATGATGAACAAGTTTTAAGATTTTTAAAAAGACTTGACCCTAACAAAGGAGCTGGTTCAGACGGAATTCCCTCTAGATTTGTGGTTGAGTGCGCCCCAGCGCTAGCTCGTCCCTTGCGACTCATCTTCAATAAATCGCTTATGTCCGGATTTTTTCCTTCAGTGTGGAAGAAGGCTCTGGTTGTACCGCTGCATAAAAATGGAGATAAGAATAGCGTTGGCAACTACCGACCAATTTCGATTTTGCCTGTTTTTGCTAAAGCTTCCGAAAAATTATTACTTCCAATCTTTTCTTCCAATTTTAAATGTATACTCACTCTAGAACAACATGGTTTCACAAAATCGAGATCCACAGCGACAAATCTGGTTTCGTTACCAACGATGTGTCTCGCATCCTCGACCGGCGCTCTTCAGTGGAGGCAATATACACCGATTTTAGCAAAGCTTTCGACAAGGTCAACCACAAGATTCTCCTGCGTAAACTTGCCATGTACGGAATTGCAGATCCTTTGCTCACCTGGTGTGCATCGTATCTGCGAGGTAGATCGTCAGTCGTGGTTATAAATGGAGATTCATCGAACCCATTCGACGCTTGTTCAGGTGTACCACAGGGTTCACATTTTGGTCCTGAATTTTTTAATTATTTCATCAACGACATAGGTCAGTGCTTTAAGCACTCTAAATTTTACCTCTTCGCAGATGATCTAAAATTCTTTCGTGCTGTGGAGTCTACCGCGGATGTGGCCTTAATACAGGAAGATATTAATAGGCTTGAATGTTGGTGCAACAATAATCACATGAACCTCAATGTTTCCAAATGTTTTGCAATGAGGTTCTCTAGAAAGACAAAGCCTATTGACCGTCCGACGTTTCTTATTAACAACACTGCAATTTCGAATGTTGATCAAATTAGGGACCTTGGTGTTATTCTAGACAGCAAGCTTCGTGGTCACATCCACGTCGACCATATCACTTCCAAGGGGTTTAAGAGTCTTGGTTTTGTTTTGCGAAATTGCAGAGAATTCAAATCGTCTAGAACAAAGATATTGCTCTATAATTCTTTAGTGCGCAGTGGTTTGGAATACTGTAGCGTCGCTTGGAATCCTTTCTATGATGTTCACAAAAAGAGATTGGAAAGCGTTCAAAAAAGATTCCTCTGGCATCTAACTTACTCCAATTGCCTGGGGAAGAAGTTGTTGAGCTATGCTGCTAGACTACAGTATTTTAAAATAGAATCTCTATCGCATCGCAGGCATACTTTAGATCTTTTATTCTTATATAAGCTCGCCAATGGAATTTTGGACACACCATATTTACTCTCCGATTTATTCATTTCAAGCCCCCGGAAGCTGCCCAGAGTTTCGTGTTTTAACATGTTTTCAACTCCTTGTTCACATTCGAACTTGGGCTTCAATGCACCCTTAGCTAGAATGGCGCGTCACTACAACACCACGTCTAAGACAACCGCTACTGACATATTTGGTGATAGTTACAACAGCTTCAAGAAGTCATTGAGGGTCTCTGAGCTTCTGACCAAATAACGTAAAATTAAATTATGCAATGTTTTATGTTTTGTATTGTTTTATGCTATTGCGTTTATGTTTTATGTATTTTCTTGCGTTTTATATTGTTTGACATTTTATTTATTATTATCATTGACTTGACCTGTGAGGATAATTTGACGCCTATTTTGTAATTTTTCATTATTTTATTTAAATTCAATTTTATTATTTGTATATTTTTAATTAATAATATTTTTCGCTCTTAAGTCCTATGCATGCCGTCTCCATTTATAATTATTGTGACATTTAGTTATTTTAAGTAATATTTTATTGAATTTAATAATGTTTTAGTGTACACAATGTTGATGGACAAATAAATAAATAAATAGATGCATCCCGTGGTTTTACCCGCGGTTAGAAATTTGTGCTATTTTAGACTACATTTTTTTCTGTGTGACACTTCATCCAGATCCGTTCAGCCCTTGTGGCATGATTGAGTAACAAACATTTTTATATTTCAACTTTCGAATTTATAATAGCGTTATAGAGCGACCGTTAGCGAGTGAGGTCAAAAAAAAAGTCAAAAAGTCAAAATGTTTTTATTCAATTTAGGTATCAAAGATACACTTATGAACGTCAAAGTTATTTAAATAGACTCGACCGCCTTGTTCGGATAAAAAGCCTCTACTCAGAAGAACAGGCAAGGTACTCAGAAGAAGAGGCGTGTCTGTATCAACAAAAATGATTTCGTATGTCTGATTTCGGTCCGAATCTTTATCTTCCTCTACTGGCCAATCATTGCGATTAAAAAAAAACATAATTTGCCTCATTTTGAAAATTTTCCAAAAACTGATTCGGCAAAAAACAATTCTGTAAAATTATCGAACTTACTCACAAAATTTCATCATTATTCGGATTCAATCAAGAGAAGCGGTTAATAAATGCAACCAGTTGAGGAGGACAAACGTCGGCCGCGGGGTCTTCCGCTCACAGAGCCACACGTTTTAGTGTGATACTTTGTTTTTTTTTATTTAGTTCACTAACAGAATTATACTATAATCTAGACTATGGACTAATAATTATAAACTAATAACAGTTTGTACAATTCCTGAAACAGTGAACCTAAAAATTAAAATACAAAACTACTACATTTTAAAAATAAGCAATATTAATACTATTTATACAACAAAAACAAGTTAAAAATATTTGAAATTAATTTAAACATACATAAAATATTAAATAAATATTTGTATTTGTATTGCTTTACATCCTTCATTTTAGTAGGGAATCAATGAACTCAAGAGCCCCCATGTTCACATTTGCTACGGGCCCCACGCTTACTTAATCCGGCACTCCTTAAGCCTGAAACCCCCGAAGCCCCGAACGCCCCGAAAGCCCACGAAGGGGCTGGCACAGGTGTACAACACCCACACTTCGCTGGATGATATTCAGTCCCAAATGTGACAGAGGGCGAGCCTGTCGCCATATACCGGGCTCCAGTTACGTAGCCGATGACATTAAATACGCACATATGTTCACAAAATGCTGAAGTGGTGGAACAAATTGGTGCGTGGCTTCGGCTGGGGCCAAACCCGCTCCCTATGCCTTCTATGACCTTCTCCAACTAGGCAATCATCGCAAAATATCTCTTAAACAGCCTTCCAAAAAACCTCATTATTTCCCACGCATGGTTTTTCTCACATTTCAGCCAATCCTCCCATCTTTCGATTCACATTCGTTATTTATTGTTTACCTCCTCCGTACCGCTAACATTTATTAGAAATACGTTAGGGAAACACAAAAGGGCTTTTTGCCCTCGCAAATCACATTGGTAGAAACCTTTCATTACAGACTTAGAGGTATCGGACCCCGAACTTCTCTCACCCGTTGCTATATAGAAAATGTAAATACATTACCTTACAATAAACAAACATAAGAAGATAGTAAGGGAAGGCCCGCTATAAACTCTTCGCTAACGAATGTTTATCCTCAGTATTAATAACATATCGTCACGCCTTTTCCCCGAAGGGGCGGGCAGAGGTGTAATACAACACCCACACTTCGCCGGACGATATTCAGTCCCAAATGTGACAGGGGGCGAGCCTGTCGCCATACACCGGGCTCCAGTCATGTAGCAGATGAATAGAATAGAATAGAATAGCGACATACAATGCGCATATATGTTCACACAATTAACAAATTGGTGCGTGCCGTCGGCTGGGCCCGCTCCCTCTGGCTCGAGACGTGGGCCTTCTCCCAACTAGGCTGCCATCGCTTTTTTCTAAATTAATTACTAATGAGCGTTGTATAGTCCCGGAATATACAGTATTTTGTCTATTTATTTCTCTCAAATTTTCAATTCGACTGAAAAAGAAAAAAGACTGTGTCACTATTTCGAGGCTACACAAAGTTTGTATATAAGGAAGAGGTAAATGTCCATTATGTCTGCTTGTCCGCCAGTGTGTCATAATTGATTTAAATTATTGGTAAGTAGATAAATAACTTTCGTAAACATTAAACCTTCGGATAATAGTATACTCCGCATTAAATAAAAAAATTAAAACTCCACAAAGTCTACAAAACAAAGCACTGGCGTAATTTGAGTTTTCATAACCTGCGTTCAGTTAGCTAAAATAAAATTATGGACAGATCCTCATCCTCCACCACGCCAAGATATTGCGATCCTGGCCATCCATACTTCAGACATTGATTTCCACCCGCTCCTCATCTTCTGCTTTAGCTTTCAGCACAATAACTTAGGTATGGTGCCGGTGCCAAGCCCGGGTAAAGAGCGAGGGCACAAGGGAGGTGGGGTGGGACGGCATTTTAAATTATGTATGAAAAAAAATTGTACGGAGACTGGATCATTTTTCTTAAAAAATTTAAAATGTTTGTTCTAACTAGCTGCGCCCCGCAGTTTTACTTGCGGTTAAAATGTATCCTATGTGCTATTCTAGACTATAATCTATCTCTGTGCCAAATTTCATCCAGATCTGTTCAGCCGTTCTGGCGTGAAAGAGTAACAAACATCCATCCATCCATACATGCAAACTTTCGCGTTTATAATGTTAGTAGGATATTAGAGAGGATAATTGTTCACTAGACACGGGTAGAAAAACAACATCCTAATATTACTACACCCAAAACCGGCACGTTGTATAGATGAAGAATAGGTCTATTTACTCATAGTAAACACGAAAAAAATAAAGTAACTGAAAATGACTCTATCTCTCTTTCCTCGACTATGAGTTCCACATGGAGTTAGCTTCTACTAATTTTTTTCTCCATTTCACTAGCATAAGTCTTCTGAAACCTCACACTTTCATGTCCTTTACCACTAAAATGACTGATGATAATTATTGTACTTCTATGTGTGTACCACAGACTTCTCTCTACACTTCAGTGGACCGAAATCTTTGATGTATATGTACTTTTAAGAGGTCAGTTACTTTACTTTGTGCCTGTGTTTAACCCTTTACCTTTTTCCAAATCACTTGTTCGCAGCGCCTTGTTTCTTTTATCTGGGAGACTGCTTTACTGAGCGTTGGGCTTGGACGAATAAGCGACGGGACTGACCTTCGCTTACTCGTCCCAGTATTTGATGCTGGAAAGTAATTGCACGAAATTAAGACTGTTTAATTTTCTTCTGAAGCTGGAGGATTCTAACATCTGCATCACATCAACAACAACAACAACAACTCTTTATTAAAAACATAAAATAATTACAATGGTACTTAAATAAGGCTTAACTAAGTTTTGAATGGGCGGCCTTATCGCTCAGAGCGATCTCCTCTGATCTGCGGATCCTGGGGTCCGCAGATGCAATCTGTAGGGTGTCCCATCCTCACTCAATACGGTTATAATTTTCTCGATGTTAGGATGTTCCAAAGTGTTCTGTCAAAAGTGTGTCTGTTTGGCTAGAACTCTGCTTAAATTGATGTTTAACTTTATGAAGTAGGTGTAAAAGAATGTACAAAATTGAACTGATATAGTCACGGAGCGAAATAACCTAATAATCAAAGATTTTAAAAAAAAGCACCATCTTGATCTTGACTAGACTTGTAATTTGGTCGTAAAGAAAAATATATTTATCTTACTTATTTTTAAGCAGTAAATTTGAGTACTTTGAAACGTGTTTGGCTACTTGTTTAATTACTATTTAAACTTGAAATAACAGTTCAAGGATGTCTCCAAGCAAACACACAACATAATCAAAGTTGCGTGTGTATTTTAATGTAAGTACTTATCCTATGCTTTACATAGTACGGAGCTAAAAACCCCCACAGAATGATGTCACAGAATAAAAGTATCAAACAAATGAAATAACTACATTTGCATACATTTTAAATACCAATATGAGAATGGACACAGCAGTAATTGTAAATTTTGCTTCCATGTCCAGTAGCATAAAAGTTCACGTGTACGCCGTTCTTTGAAGCCATGAAACGTAAACTACGAATCAGCCCGTTCGACTGAGATAAGAGACGTTTACGTGCGCGTTTACGTGAATAATTACATGCTACGTCTACAGTGAATGCTGTGAGTACTATAGGGGCAAGTCAGACAGAAAGGACGTATGACGGGAGACACGGGCGGGACTCAAACACGCCGTCCCTTCAATGTACGCAACAATACAGAACATAAGGCGCGGATGGGACGCGGAAGCAAAGCTTCTTGTTTTGTATGAAGATAACATGAACATAGCTATACCTATATAATATGTAATCTATTTTTACTATTCAAAATTTATTTTATAAAGATATTATTGAATTATTTTTGTATTTGGAATACATACATATCGTCACGCCTTTCACCCGAAGGGGCTGGCTGAGGCGTAATACAACACCCACACTTTTCCGGACGATATTCAGTCCCAAATGTGACATTGTAGCTGACATCATACGATACGCACATGTGTTCACACAATGAACAAATTGTTGCGTGCCGTCGGCTAGGTTTGAACCCGCTCCCTCTGACTTGAGAGGTGGGCCGTTTTAGCTAGCCTATCATCACTCTCATTGCTATCATTGATATAATTATCAATAATTATTGTTTTAACATTTATTTTTAGTCATCAATATTCAGCTATAACGTGTAACTATAGCTTCCTATAGCATATAATACCTCCGCTCCATCCGTGCGTCTCGTCCGCGTCCTACTACTCTTCTGTCTGACCAGCGCCTTACGTTCTACGTATAATGGACCAGAGACTACGACCGAGTCGGGAATTAGATTGAAAGCTCCAATCAATTGGTACATTTCAATCTTTCTTTACTCTATAATAGAAATTGAAGTGCAAATTGAATTATAGTCTCAATAAAATAGAAATAAATTAGTGAGAATACCATATACTTAAAACAATGCAAAAACATTTTATGAATACCAAAATAAACATAAAACACTAGAGACAGAACCAAAATGTGGTCTTATCGCTAAGAAAAAGAAATCTTTCTCACAACTTTCACAACTAATCACGTCAGAACGGCTGAAAGGATATGGATGAAATTTTCAGAGATAGATTATAGTCTGGAATAGTAGGTACATAGGATACTTTTTAACTGCGGTTGAATCCGCAGGGCGCAGCTAGTACATCAATTTATTAGTTTAAATTGATTAATTAACTGCGCCCTGCGGTTTAAGCTGATATTATAACATGAGTTGAAGTGATAATAGCCTAGTCGGAGAAGACTCGCCTCTCAAGCCAGAGGGAGCGAGTTCGGACCCAGCCAAAGGCACGCATAAGTTTGTTCATTTTGTGAACATATGTGCGTATTTAATGTCATCTGCTACATAACTGGAGCCTGGTGAATAGCTACAGGCTCGCCTCCTGTCACACAAGTATGGGTGTTATACACCTCTGCCAGCCCTTTCGGGGGAAATCGTGACGATATGTTATGTAATATGTTATGTTTTACATATGTTCATAATATTTTTGAGCCGAACCTGGCATACATTAAGAGCCAAAAGCAGAATTTTTGATGTGGTCCGATGCATGATCCGTACGAAGCATACCTAGATCTCAAAGACGACGCTTTAAAAAATATTTTCTCTTTTTCTTTTCTTTTTGTTTTGGGTTTTACCGGTGCTAAAAAAGGTATTATCTACAACTGAATAGCCTGAAATCTCAAACACTGGGGTTGACCACTCGTCCTTTGCCAACATACGAGTAGGAACAACGATGCAGAGCTGTACTTACAATGTCGAGGGACGCTTCTAATCCTCGTGAAGGTGCGCAAGCCCGTCACATATTTTATGATTATCCCTCACGGTTTGGCCACTAAATTGGAGGTTTTATTAAAAATACGTAATATATAACACATGAAAAAATTCTAATTACAAAGTACATTAGTACAAAATCTAATTTACAGTAGGTCTGAAAAGTTAACCCTTCACACAAAATTTCCCTTGAATTTCTAGAATTCGTTTCGCCACTAGTTTTGTGTCAACAAACACACAGACATATTTCCTCAAATTTAGGTGTAGTTTAGGATTCATATTTTCAACCGTGGGTCTGTAGTTAAATTTTTATCACGAAAAAATGTGGGTCTAGCCATCGATATTTATAATGTACTACGTACTAGACTTCATCATCCGAGCACAAACTTTCGGCCACTCCAGTACACGGAAATCCCTGCACACATACTTAGTTCGACACGCGTGCATTGTGGTTGTGTACGGAGCAGCGCTAATTTACTGGAATCAAAGTGTGAACTTGGACGGACGTAAATTAGCAGTTCAGTAGTCAACGCTGCGCTGCAGCAAACCTGTGGTCAGCACACGGTGGGCAGGTGGTTCAATAAGTTGAGTAACGAGTTGTTTAGATTAGCTCAGTAGTATAGCTACATTAATCTCGTTGGGTATAAGTAAATAGTAAATCATGAAGTAAACCCATTGGGTGTACCTACTCACTTATTAGCTTAGTTAGCTGAACTTAATCACTGATTAATGGCTCCGTATTACACGAAATCACCACAATTAAGTTTTTTTTTTTGCGCATAGTTTGATATGAATAATTAAAAATCAGGTGCAAAAAAATTCAACTGGTAGAAGAAACGACCAAGTGCAGTTTAACCGAAGAACAATTTTGAAAACATTCTTATTTTGGAAAAAAAAAGTAGCTTCTTAAGAGTCCCGCGACGCTCTGAAATTTCCATACAAACGCGCTTCTCAAATTTCTTGAAAACCATTTGTCAGATTATGTTGAAATTTAGACAATTAAATTAACAATATCTCCAGCCTTATGTTCTTGGTTTTTTTTTTAAACTTTCTCAAGCTAAAATAGAGCTTTGAAAAATATCCACATTTGCAAGGGGTCACTCTTGACTGATTTATTCAATAGATAGACAAAGCACATTAACAATCCCTTTTCATAGGGAGGTTGTCTACATCATTAGCTTTTAAATGAATTTATAATACAACGGACATTCTTAGTTATTTGAGAGTAATTAGAGAAGTGCAAAAGTCATAAAAAATAAATAAATTGCACTTGGTCACTCTGTAGGTAACTTTAAAGGCTCGTCAGTATCTTTACTTACTCTCTTCGCTCGTCATCTTCTTCTAGACAAAATGGCTATGGAAAACCTTAAGCCAATGCGAACTTAGTCTAAAGTGGTCGCCGAACTCTTAAAAAAATATCAGAACGTAGTTTTCTAAATTTTCAGCGGTTACACTAATTTTTTTTTTTCGATTAATAAATAGCCAGATTAGTTCCCTAAAGTTTAACCGAGCAATTTATTCTTATTTGTGTTCTTATTACGATTAACATGACATATCGTCACGCCTTTCCCCCGAGGGGGCTGGCAGAAGTGTAATACAACACCCACATATCGTCAGACGATATTCAGTCCTACATGTGACAGGGGGCGAGTCTGTCGCCATTCACCGGGCTCCAGTCTGTCACTCATTCTTATTGCGACTAACACCAAAAAAAATATATTTCTATGCACCGATCGCATTTTACCATCTTATATGATTTACGATTTTCAACTCTAAATAAAGCAGGTTACGTAAACGTATGTGTAGCTAGATAATCGTAGAATGACTGGGTGTTAAGTCTGTAAATCGCTATTGCTCATGCTGTCGCTAACTTCCCGGCCCGACGTATTTTCCCAACCATCCTGTAAAGCACAGGAAGGTCCAAGTGAAAAATGTGCCAAGAACCATTACTGATTTCTGAACATATAAACGGCTCATCCCGTCGCTGCCTGTTTTGCATATAAATGGGCGATGGGACGTTCATAAATGGGCGGATTAGCTGGACGAATAAATATTTTGTTGTGGAATGTGTAACGCAAATTAGAAATGGCGTCTGTGAAAATCTAGATGGAACTGGTTGGAATGTTGAAGAATTCTTGAGTATTAAGAATGTGTTGTCAACTCACACACATTGTCACATTTGTGACTGAATATCGTACGTGGAAGTGTAGGTTTTGTAATACAACTCTACCAGCCTGTTCAATGGAAAAACGTGACGATATGTTATGTTGTCCACCCATCAAACGTAGTGTGAAATACCTAAAAGCATTGATGTCCTTGTCTAATAGGCAGCAATAATGAAAACAGGCAATTTTTAGCTTGTTTAAATTTAGCAATTTAGTATTCTTAAGAATACTAAATTGCTTAGTCTTAGAACAGCTTAGTCAGCTTTGGGATGACCACACATATAGTTAGTAGTTGCTTCCCACCATGAATCAGATAATACTCTAAATTGTAGAGTCTCAGTTGTGTTTCTTATTGTAAATTTTTTTCATAGTGAAACAACACTCTTTGCAAAAAATTACATTCAGAACTCCAAACTAAGTCTATTTGCTACAAAATTTAAGAGTATTTAGTCATAGGTATCATGGATCCTGTCGATGTCATAACAGAATAAATATTTATGTAAGTACTTAAATCAAAAATTAAATCAAAACCATTTATTCGAACAGAAAGATACGAGTACATAAATCAAATCTAAATTATGTAGGAATAATATTACGCAATGAACACTTCAAAGCTAATTTATTAACATAATATATTTCACTAGCTGCAACCAGTGGTTTCACCCGCAGTTAAAAAGTATACTATGTGCTATTCCAGAATATAATCTATCCCTGTGCCAAATTTCATACAAATCCGTTCAGCCGTTCTGGCGTGATTGAGTAACAAGCATCCATCCAAACTTTCTCTTTTATTACTTTTACGCCAGCGATTCGCCATTTTAAAAAACTTTCAAAAACTGCCTCGACAATTTTTTAAATATAATTATTGAAACTATTCACAAAATTTCAAGAGAATCGGTTAAACGAAAGCATTTTTGTCGAAGCTGAAACATAGACGCTTCGCTCGCGAACGCTCGCTCGGCCGGTTAGTATGATTTTAATATGGTGTCGTGGCCAAAGCAAGGTTTTCATTTCAGACAGAATATTTAAGGAGGCTTTTATTAAAGACCAGACTTCATAAGTATGAATAATGTGTGTGAGTAAAAAGGGTTTTTGATATCTAGTCTCTGGGTCTCAGCAATAACAAACCTTTTCGTGAAAATGTTATTTTTCTCTGAGATAGAAAAAGTAGTAGATTTCTGACCCGAAGAAAATAAATGGACCAATAATATTCCTGTCAGCTTTTTTCACGTTACATGCCATTTTGGCAGCGTGGGTAATGAAAATGAGCTTGAGGCAATCAGGAAAGCTCTTACCTATATTTTCTTACGAAATTTCCTTGTCTCTTATTTTACCTCTTAGTTTGCGTATTACATTACTTTTGGTGTACTCAAGTAATTGTGTGTAATTTTTAGATTACCACCACTTACATTATTCCTTTTTATTTTGAAAATGTTTCAGTAAATTCATCGGAACAATTAATAATCATTATTTTAAAAATCTGCTAAATGTAGCCTATGACACTTGTGAAATAAGGACGTATCTGGCTACATGTTTATTTATTTACTAATTTATAAAGAAACGCCAACAGTAATCATTTTACACTTTCAAAATTAAATTGCTAGACCATGGAGCTAATATGAACACCCTTTATAGGCGTATACAGCATGTGCATTATGCAGTGGTAAAAAACAACAACAATTATTTAAAGATTAAAAATAAAAATACTTAATACATAGAAACAAAAGTGAAAGAATGTCATTTTCACATCCTTTTTCATAATGTTGCTTTTTTTTTTGTTTAAACAAAAAAAAGCGACATTATGAAAAACGATACAAAGGGACTTGATTAGTTTGTATCTTATATCTTTAAATGAGCAATTCTTGTATATATATAATTGGAATCTCGCAATCGGCTCCAACGATTTTCATACAATTTAGTATATAGGGGGTTTCGGGGGCGACAAATCGATCTAGCTAGGAATCATTTTTAGAAAATATCATTTTATTCGTGTTTTATCGATAATCAACTTAAATAACAAAAAGGAGGAGTTTGAGTAGTCTCAACTGAAAAGACTCTTCCTGACATCTATTGGCGAATAATAATACTATTTTTTGTGAGCAACTAATTGCTTTAACGACACAACAGCAGATGGCGTTGTTATGTAACACGAAGTCAATGAAAGTTTGCTTTGAGGTTAGACTAAAATCAAAGGTACTACATATAATCTGAAAAAGTGAGTCTTTGTTCATTTTCTTTGTTTCTTTGTAACGCTTTCACGTCTGAACTACTCAACCGATCGTCTTAAAATTTTGCATACATGTTGTTTAGGGTACAGAAAAGTACCCGGGTACTTTTTATCCCGGAAAAATCAACGGTTCCTGTGGGACCGTGGGTGAAACCACGGGTCGCAGCTAGTGTTGGTTGATATAAGGTATTCCTGAAGTGACGATGATTTCCCTCACTGGGGGCTTCTACTAGGTGGCACCCAGAAGTGGCGGTACCACTTCACCTCTCCGCAGGTATTTACTTGTGTGGGTGGTAGAGACTAGATTTCGCGACACTGGTCCGCCTAGTGCGAAATCTAGGGTACTCTAGTTATATTTTCTCTATGTACTTGAATTTCTTTATTTATAATTTACATTATACTTGTACTATGTGTGTTACATAAATAAATAAATGTCATTGATTAAACTCTTGACCCTTCGATAAACATTTATCTGTAGGTATATATTTATTGTTATTTTTATAATAATCATCGTATCAAAAATAGTCATTTTTATTTCAATCCATTTGAACCGAATTTAAGCCATTAGGTTCCTAGCTATCTAGTTTTACTACTTCTAATAGTCCTTCGTCGTCGACATTATCTTCGGTAACATCTCACTCTCATGTACGCTCATTGGGTTATAATACTACGTATAGAGAAGCAATCACAATGGAAGGTCACGCACCATTTCGTTGAGAGTTTATACTAAAGTTTGCTGCAGCGCCAAAACAATCATTAGTCGTCTAACTACACAGTACAAACACACACCTCTAGAAAGCTTTTAAGGCGTAGTTTTCTCGCAACTAAAAGGTCGAAAGTGATTTGGGCCCTCGAAAGCTAGCAAACAATTGAGTGAAGTATGGTCAGATGGCTGCACTTGATGGCGGACAACTGTAGTGGTAGTGATTTGCGGCGTCTTCTCTACACGCAGTAAAAGAACTCAATGTCTACGCTACATACATTTTCAATTCTTAGCATAAATCTCTGCTAGTTTTATTGAACTATTCTGAACGACATTACTACTACTGTTTCCGAGTGGTTTCAGCAAATTCTCGACTAAGCTTCGAACAGCGTTCAACTCTACCAAATCACTTGGCTGCAAGCATCAGTGACCCACTGGACGTATTCAAGTTGTTAGAAGGGTATAATATCGTTTATTGAAAATTTTAAATGTTATTAAAATTGATCATTAAGTTTATGGGATGGCAAAATAGAAGCCCATTGCTAGGCTTCTCTATTTGTATGGTTAATTCTGTATGTACTTTTATCTTTTTACAAAAAAATAATATTTAATTTTATTTCAAATTTAATTATTTTTCAAACATAAACCACATTGGAAAGGTTTTTATTCATCATCGAGCGGGTTTGAACCCAGCCGACGGCACGTACCAATTTGTTCATTGTATGAACATATATGCATATTGTATGTCATCTGCTACATGACTGGAGCCCGGTGTATGGCGACAGGCTCGCCCCCTGACACATTTGGGACTGAATATCGTCCGGCAAAGCGTGGGTGTTGTATTACACCTCTGCCAGCCCCCTCGTGGGAAAAGCGTGACGATATGTATGTTATGTAATGTTATCATCGGTCACAGCGCTTTGCATCTCATGTTGCTGGCGACCAGTGGATGACTATAGCAAACAGAGAATTGAGAATCGACACAGCTGGAAATCTCTAGAGGAAGCCTTCACCTTCGACTAATGAGGGGGGGGTTCTTGTTAGAATTAACATTATTTATATATTGCATGATCGCATTTATAATATTATTATTACTAGCTCTTACCCGCGAATTCGTTAGCGTTCATTCAGAAAATAGTAACAACCTTCCTCGTGAAATGCTCGTACTGTAACTAATGTCAAACATCAAGATCCGTTCAGCCGTTTAGCCGTGAAAAGCCTACAAACAGATAAACAGACTTTATTTTCGATTTTATAGTTTTAAGGGATTCTTTAGGAAAAGTTTTCAAACTCTAGTTTTCACCTATCGCTACTGGTAGCGTAGTTACCAGGAGGAAAACTTTGGAAGGGTAAGCGTATCGGCTTTTAAGTTTTTTTTTAATGTTTGTTCTACATCCCGACTTAGTTACGCACTTAGGATGAAAGGTCACGTTCAGCGCCTTTCACATTACGTTGAAGTTCGTCTTCGCGCCCCACCGCCCTTCCTAGAGTGCGTCCCCATGTCCACACGTCCGGTGTAATCCTGAAGCATGGCTGCGAAGGTATTTAATCGAGCTAACCTAACACCCCGTCTCAACTCCACTTCTAGTGTCTGCGTTGGAGCTTAGTTTGAAGGATTTTACTATCTTTCAGAGATTGTAGGTACGATTTTAAGAGTCGTGTCAAGGCTCACTATCTTTCAAAACAATAGCCGTTTTGAAAGATAGTAAGATACTCGTATGTATGTTACAAAAGTCGCACTATGTATTTATTTATATATTAGTGACATTTATTTTTAAACATTTTTAAAGTATTTATATTATATTTATTTCGTCTACTTATTAGTATTTATTTGTGTATTTTTATTATTTTTATCTTATTATTTTTTACGTCTTGTAAAATTATGTATTAGATTATTACTATTGTATTAGTATTAAACTTTCAAGGCCTCAACTTACATAAATGTTCCTGTCCATTCAGGTTGCCTGGAAGAGATCGCTTTGAGCGATAAGGCCGCCTATTAAAAACTTAGTTAAGCCTTATTTAAGTACTATTGTAATTATTTTATGTTTTTAATAAAGAGTTGTTGTTGTTGTTGATTTAAATTCTTGGGTGAATAATGAGTATTTTTAATCTAGATGAAAGATTATTAGTAGATGAGTCTAGATGTAATTTATTAGTAGATGAGTCTAGATGTAATAAAATAAGTATTTTTGAGTAATTTTTACCTCCGACGCTAAAACGGCGGGGTATTACAAGTTTGACGTGTGTGTGTGTGTGTGTGCGTGTGTGCGTGTGTGTGTGTGTCTGTGTGTGGCATCGTAGCTCCCAAACGGATGAACCGATTTTGATTTTGTTTTTTTTTTATTTGAAAGGTGAATAAGTCGAGAGTGTTCTTAGCTATGTTTTTTAAATGAAATGCAATTAATTGCAAAAATATGAGAGTTCTCCGTTCGAAGCAAACTACTAACTACTACTACAAACTAGGTAGCTAGTTTGTAAAGAGTAACCTTACCAGGAGGATTATCATAATTATACATGGTTATTTTAACTTACCAGAAACCTCTTAAGGGTTCATTGTACTCATCAATATGAACAACTTTTACTATGGGGCGAACTCCGAAATCGCGAAAAAAAAATGAGCTGTTCCATACATTTTGTCAAAAGTTTAACAAAACTGCTGCTGTGCTGCTTTGTAGTAAAATCCAGCCCATACTAAACTGATTCATGCACGTATTCAACATGCGCCATTGTCACTTAAATTTATTTTGTTAAACTTCATTTGCTATCGGATGATTGTTAATGTTAGTGTAACTTTTTGTATGGAACAGCTGTTTTTTTTTTCGCGATTTCGGAGTTCGCCCCATACAAAAGTTGTTCGTACTGATGAGTACAATGAACCCTTGAGGTTTTTAATTAGGTACAAATAACCCTGTATATCTACATACATACATTTAGTCACGTAGGCAAAGATCTTCTATCTTCTACTCCATGAGTCTTTTAATACATGCTCGTCAGTTACGGGTACTCTTGGCTTGGCTTGTCATCAAAATGTCTTTGATTAGATCGAGATACGTTGGCCTAGATCGATCCTCTCCGACTTGCTTAGTTATTCTGAGCCGACTTGTGTGTTCTATTATAAAAGTGCTGTTTTGTCATAAAATCCAGCCCATACTAAACTGATTCACGCACGTATTCAACATGCGCCATTGTCACTGAAATTTATTTTGTTCGTCTCCATTTGCTATAGGATGATTGTTGATGTTAGTATTTGCAGAAAATTGCAACAAAATAAATTAAGCCAAATCTACTTTTAAACAAATTAACTGCAACGTGTTAAGAAACTAAACAAACACATGAATTATTATTATAATATAATTATTTTTGACTGCCTCGGTAACTTAGTTGGTAATGAACCTGCCTTCCGAGCCTGGGGGCGTGGGTTCTATTCCCATCTAAAGCAATTATATTATGTGATTTACATTTGTGTTTGTTCTATGTCTGGGTGTTAATATGTATCTACTCGTATGTATGTATTTAAAAATTTGATATGTATGTATATCAGTCTTTGGCCGCCATAGACATGCTTAGTTTGGGGTCAGACGACAGTGTGTGCAAGTCTCCCTAATATTTATTTATTATTATTTATATATTTATTAACAGAACCTATCAACGACCATCAAATAACGAACTAACTATAACACAATAATATTGTTTCTTCTTCTAACTAAGTATTAAAACTTGTAATATTACGAAACTTGTCAAAACAATAGCCCGAAGTAAACGGCAAGATTATTACCAATTCTGGCTAAATAAACCGACAAGGCCCAAAGTTTGTCCGAATAATTTGCCCTCAAACTAATCGTAAAGGCAAGGGTTGCTGGCCAGCGGCTGTCCAAATTGCGAGTGGTGACAAGCTGGTTGATAGGCCACAAAGCGATGGGATAGTACCCCTACCATTGTTTAATAATATACTCCGCCAGGTACAGCACTCAGAAACACGTAGTGACGTCAATCGACGCTAAGGCATTTACAACACGTTAGCTACACATACAAAAAATGCAGTCTATGCTCTGCTGTGTGACGTTTTCCGAGCGTACTGTCAAAGGAATGTCAGTGGGGTAGCGCCTGAGTAGCCCGCCCCGCCAACCGGCAGTTTGCGCTGTAGCACGGAGGAGGACGGATCTCGTATTGTTTTTCTTTGGCGTCTTTCTGTAGTATTGATCTGGGTGTCCATTAGATTCATACTGAAATTACTCACATATTGTACATGGTTTGGATTATTAGAAGTATTAGTTGTTTGCATTTACATTAAGGTGGTTTTTGAACCGTCCCTTCAGGAATAGTTTACAAACAAGTTCGAAAGAGACGGATGACGTGACGTCATTAAGTGTTTGCTAAATGACCTTGTTTTTTTTTTGTATCATGACCCCTAACATGAGATTTGATAGTTACGTAAACTTTATTCGCTTTCGTTCATAACATTTCAATGCAGCGCCCCTGACGGAAACGTTAAGGAACTAAGTTAAATGTATGGAGTCAAACGAGACGAAAAACGGGTACGTGGTACGGGTACGGACCCGTACGGACGGACCTTTGTGGCGCTTGGCAACTGTCGTAAACAGTTTATGTCTCTATACTATTGATTTCAATATACATGAGAGCGAAAGAGAAGACATATGTCAGGGTTTAAGTCCAGATGCGATTGTATGAACGAGCTGATAATTGCTATGGTTTAGGTAACAGTATACATATAAGTATCTCATAATCGACCAAGCAAGCGTTAGCGAGCGAAGCGTCAAAGTCAAAGTCAAAATGTTTTTATTCAATTTGGGTATCAAAGATACACTTATGAACGTCAAATTTTTTAAATATACTCGACCGCCTTGTTCGGATAAAGAGCCTCTACTCAGAAGAACAGGCAAAAAACTGAGAGGCATTATTTTTTTAAAGAATAAATAAATTACAGTCTCAGAAATTTCGGCTTACAACTAGGTAACTATACCTAAACATACTAGTGGCTACTTGGCGGAAGTGGAAGGCTCCAGACAACTTTGTCTTCTAAATAATTCATAACCATATAATACCCTCTTTTCATTAATGTAGTTTTTACATGTGATTTGAATTTTCCCTCAGTGAGCCCTGTTATATTTTTCGGGATTTTATTGCAAAAACGAACGCAGTGGCCAAATAATAACTTGTTTGACTTAGTCAGTCTAAATCTCGGAACAGATAACATACACCTACCCTACATAATATATGTTCGCACAATGAACAAATTGGGACGTGCCGTGGGCTGGGATCGAACCCGCTTCTTCTGGCTTGAGAGGAGGGCCTTTTCCAACTAGGCTATCATCGCCTTTTTAGTAGAGGGATTCTCTAACCCCTCTACTAAAAATATATGCTAAGGACGTTTTCTCCATTCGTCTCTACGAGTGGAGAAAACGTTTTCTCCATTCGTCTCTACGAATGGAGAAAACGTCCATACTGTAAAGTACCCACAAGAAAATTGTTGTACCAAACCTACATACGCGTAGGATGATGATGATGGCAAGATTATTAGACGTAGGAATAAGATCAAGTTGACAGTAAGGCACCACCTCCACGAGCGATTGCATCGCGTCCAAATTATCGTCGTATAGAAATACGTCACATTATTATAATTATTATTAAATAAGTAACATTTTTAAAAGAAAAACAGAAAACCCGGCTGCATAATATTGTAGGTACCCTATGTATGTCACTTCCACTATCAAGACGATACCTCATGTTATGTCGTAATCCATCAAGCTGTACAGACTATAGACAGTGCCAAAGAAACCTCATACATACACTAGAAAAACATAACCCTCCTTCTAGCGTAGTCGGGTAACTACCAGAAAATATATCACGCGTAAAAATAGGAGACATTTCAATGATATTCACAAACGATACCCGCCTCTATGCCCAAGATGTCATATTTAATTCTGTGGTCCCTAACTGGATTTCCATTGGTCGTATCTGAGAGGCCATAAATTACTTATAGCTTACAGACAGCTCGATTTATGACCTCAAACGTGTTAGGTTAGGAAGGAAATATTAGGATTTTATATGATAAATTTGTGGAGGGGGCTTGTTTTTTGTTTGATAAACTATATTACTTTTGTTACGTACCTTAACCTGAGGACTTTGGTGGTCCAGCCCTCAATTATAAGTTACCAAACATGCTTCCAAAAGCGACAATCAGCATAATCTCTGCCGCCGGTATTCATTCTTTGAACAGTTCAATACCAGGGGTCTGAGCATTTAAACTATTTCTTCATTTAGTACAGCGCTGCTGCATTTATTGTTTAAGTACATTCGTTTTACGTGATTCAACATTTCTATCAATCTAACATTAATTCCCTTTTTATTTTCATTTCCCTTTTTATTGTATGTCATCAGCTACATGACTGGAGCCCGGTGTATGGCGACAGGCTCGCCCCCTGTCACATTTGGGACTGAATATCGTCCGGCGAAGTGTGGGTTACATATTATTATGGGTATTATGGGTATTACACCTCTGCCAGCCCCCTTGGGGGAAATTCGTGACGATATGTATGTATACAACATGGACGTAGAAAAAAAGTTTTCTTCTAAGTTCATGGTATACAATAATAAAATAATTTAACCAATAATGACAGCCAGGTTTTGACTATGACATTTACATTAGAACATTCATACTATGGTATAATAAGATACTCCGCCAGGTATATCATTCAGAAACACTTAGTGACGTCAATCGATGCTTAAGCAAGACCGTATTAAGTCATTTACAACAAGTTCGAAAGAGACGGATGACCATGACGTCATTATGTGTTTGCTGAATACGTCATACGATCATCAGGCTATGGTCATTTGGAGTATTTCCGTGATACAGTAAATTGTGTGACACCTATGTACTAACTGCAAATTAGGACAATCACGTAGCACATTAATATTGTTGCATTTCATGATTAAAAGAAGAAAATATAAAAGTACATTTTCCACGGTTATGTTTTGTTGAACATAGAACTGGGTGTAATTTTCCACAATCAAATAATTGTAATATATTTATGGCACAAATTTTGACACCTTTTAACCGAATTTAATTATGGCTCTGAAACTCATAGTCTAAATCAGCTAGCAATTTAGGTCGCCCAAATACAAAAAAAAAAACATTCGAAAGAATTGGCCGTAACAACTTTGGCATGAAGTTAAAAATATTTAAAAAAAAATCATAACGATTTTCTGAAGAATTATCAAGATCTGTTCGAGCATGCTCACTTCGAAACCAAACCTAACTATAACCCAGTAGAGAATCCCAAGGCCTCTAAGGAGGATTTAAGGGACACAACACATCTAAAAACATCTAGACCCACGGTGGTCCAAAATTCTGTGTGCATTTTTAGTGTTTGCCTTGATAAGACCTTTTCACCCGACTGCGCAAGAAGGAGGGTTATGTTTTCAAGATAAAGAATGTAAGTATGTATGTATATAATATGTGGATGTATGTGGGTATGTATGTGTGTATAAGGTTTTTTTTTTTGCATGCCCTTCAGCCTCAACAGCTTCATGGATTTCGACATGTGAGGTGTCATGTTTTAATCATCTTGATACTCGAAGTGACATAGGGTACAATATTTTGCAGCCGGGTTTATATGTTCTTCTTTTAAAAGTGTTACTTATTTGAAGAGGGGTTAATGCCTTCGCACTTCCCTTACGTCAAAGGGGTGACCGAAGGACCTACTAAATTCCCCCGTGAGCAACCCTCTATCGAATTGGGGAGAGATGGGGTCGCGCTAGCATTCATCACCTCAAGGGACCTTGATAAAACCTACCCTCAGCTGTTTCAAGCCTACCCAAACCAAATCCTGGATCCACCACTGCTCCAACCTCAAACTATTCTACCTACAAGTTTGTTATTGACAGAATACTATGAAGAACCCAATCTCCGAGTGCCCTTAGGTCAATTGAGAAACGACTGCCGCCTAGAAACGGGGAGCTACTAAAGATATTTATTTAGCTATAGAAAATTCTAGAATTATACTTGAACAATCTTTGAAACCAGATAATTGCGAATGGCATTAAAAGTTCCGCGACGCTTTGAATTTTCCATACAAACGCGCTTGTCAAATTTCTTGGAAACCATTTGTCAGATTAAGATGAAATTTGGTATGTACAATTAAATGAACAATAAATCCGCTTCTATGTTCTTGTTTTATTGAAAAAACGTCCTCAAGAAAAAATAGAGCTATGAAAAATATCCGCTAGATAAATAACTTTAGAGGCTCGTCAGTATCCTTACTTGCTCTCTTCACTCGTCGTCTTTTTCTAGACGAAATGACGATAGAAAACCTTTCGCCAATGCAAAGTTAGTCTAAAGTGGTCGCCGGATCCTTTATTTTTTTAGGAGCTTTACCTTGATATTTTGACGCGTCAAATTGTAGTATCCTGCGTAACATTCGCCAAGCCATGTCCGAAGGTTTTAAGCGACCTAAAAACTCATATACCAGGGCTAGCTACGAACTTACTTCACATTTCAGTCGAAAGACGTCCAGTACACTGCTGAACTGCCTTTCCTAAGATGGCTTGTGCTACCCTACTGCTGCATCTAACGGCTTCCTACAACCCTCAAAGGGCCCGTACCGTGATCTCTTATCCTGATGATTTTTAGGTTCAGCAGCCTGCGCGACCATGAATCTTATTGCGCGGCGATACGATTCGCGATCGCGCAGCATCGGCGGCTGAACCTAAAAACCATCGCAATAATATGTCACGATACGGACCCAGATCGTCGGTCCACCTTGTAAGTACTTACGAACTTACTTCTTCTACCGCATTGGTCTAGGTCGGCCATTGGTCGCATGCAGAGTAGACTACACGGTGCATCTTGCCACCCCCCACCTTCTTTAATATGCCAAGCCATCTTGCAGGCGTCATTCCCTTAGGAACTTAATTAAGGTCGCTCCAACCATGTGTCAGGCAGTTAGTAGCCATCCTATTTGTCAATTCAGAGCGCGCGAGTCAATTTCTCGTTTGGACGTTGCCTTTATTAGAGAGGACTCAAAGCTGTTTTTATTGGAGGGTGCTGTAAAAAGGTTTAGTTAAGGCCTAATGAAATGAGTGACTGCCTTAAGTTTATTTGTTGGGTCGTGAAAGTTAAAAAAAATAAAACCTTTAGGAAGGTATATTTACGGGTAGACGACGGAAAAATAACAATTGGATGGACTTCTAAGCTGTGAAAGGCCTGATTTTCTACTGAAACTGAATAATTCTGACAACATTATTCAGCGCCGATCTGAAATGCTTACCAGACTTAGGCAAGTATACTTACTGGCTTCTAAAATACAATCTTATAGTTACTGTATGTATTCGGTAAATATTACTTTTCTGTTGGATGATGTAATATACCTCTGCCATCCCCCAAGGAAAGGCGTGACGAAATGTTTTATTAGTTTAATCTTTTCGATTTTTCTGTTTTTTTCCCCGACCACAGCGAAGCGAAAAGGAGGGTTATGTTTCGTGCAACTTTATCCAGCTGAATGCTTTACGCAGCTTAGCTGCACTTTTTCATTTGTTATTTCAGACCTTTATAAGAAAGAAATAAAAATATTTCAGAGAACATGGTTTTGAAGTCGCAAAACATACTTTATACTTATACAAAATTATTGATCACAAAAAAATCTAGCAAACATTTCACATCCCTCCTTTCACAGCACTATTACCAAAAAACATATAAATCAGTCTATGTAAGTAGGACACGGATGTTCTAATTCCGTGCAGTATTGAGCCGTAAATCGTCCCATAACTGTCCCCTAAAGGTCCCTAAGTGTCTCCTGAGTCCCCTGACGACGCTAGCTGTCTTCGCGTGCCTTGTCGGCAGTTTTTTCCTATCTTTGTTTACATCTCAAGTTGGCAAGGAAACCCGTGTAGCCACAATGGTCGACACGGCCAAGCTTTCGTTTTGCACACACCTAAACCATACATTGAATTGATTCGAATATCTAATGCGCTTGACCAAATTTTTATTTAATTTTGTTGATAACTTAATAGGCTTGCGTTTGGCTGCCAACATAACACAAGCAGTGATGCGGCCTACGATGGAGCACGCTTGCCTAGAAGAAACCGATTCACTCGAGACTTGAAGACACCCAGATTATAAGTGTCAGGGAACACACACTCTGGCAGAGTATTCCACACTCCAGCGGTCCGTATAAGAAAAGAGGAATCAAAGCGTTTTGTGCGTGTTGTTGGTATGTCGACCATAAAACGATGCCGCTTTTTTGTACTCTTGCATGGTTGTTTTAATAGAAAAACGGGCTAGGGAGAATAAGGTCATACAAATCAGATGCACACTCCCCGAAATGTATTTTGGTCTTAAAGGAGATTCAGGCATCTTTCAGAATGATAAATAAAATACACACTAAGTACATATTCTTAGTAGTTGGTAATGTTTTACAATTTCACCAACATAATTATTTCAGTTTCAGACCAACGTGGTGCCTTCTCCTTTCTAAACTTCTTACTTCTGCCACATCTTCATTTTCTCATAGCTCAAACGATTATCCTACAAAACAATAACAATAGCTTATCAACTATTATTTTATTTTATTATCTCAAGTAGAAATCTCCTACAAACCTACAAATTGAAAAAAATATCAGAATTATTCAGAATAACAATTATGCCAATATAGTAGCTATTTTACGATCGTTTTTATTCGCCATACAGACGGACAGACAATCCAATTTCATTTCCATGTCGTTACTCGTGTATTGATCACCGTTTACATTACCTTTACGGCTGAAATATTCCAGAAAAGCTTTTTGTATGAAAGTACTTGGTAGCGTAACGGCGTCACCTAACGAATACAACATAACGATAGCGTTACGTAACGACATCTGCTCTCAAAAGAAATAAATAAACTCGCAATGCTGGTTATACCTACGTTTTGTGTTACGTTTAGAACAATCTGCTCTCATGGACCTTTGTCCATGAGAGCAGATTGTTATAAACGTAACACAAACAAAAGAACAAAATTGTGTTTTAGTTTGGCAATAAACATTTTTTCTTTTTCTCTTTACTTTGTCCTAAGATAACGACAGCAGCTTGGATCTCATTTGAAATTTGAAGCTGAGTATTTAACTTCAATATCGGGATGAAAGGTACCCTTTGTCCTTTTCTGCACCACAAATAAACAAGCGAACGAACTCACTTTATTTATATTATTAGTTGGGACTAGCTCATCAGTCGGCGTATTTGCACGCTTCTTTAATAATAATTTATAACTTTAGTGAGTGTATCAGTAGCATCATAATTCCGAAACGGATAAATGGATTTTGATTAGAATGTTTTGTGTGTTACATGACTTCATCGAGAGTATTCTTAGCCATAACTGTCGGGGGTTTTAAATTTTTACCAACAATTTATACTTGTTATACTATGGCAGCCATACTCAAAGTGTGTTCCGCGGAACCCTAGAGTTCCACGAAATCCCTGTAGGGGCTCCTTAAGAATTTAATAAATATTAAAAACAACTCTCTCTCTGGTCAACCGTTCCACGATATGTGCATTCGGGCGACTGTCGACGCGGTTTATCACGAGACGCTTAATAATTAACTGTTACATTGTACTCGTCTTATTGATAAAAAATACACATAAAAACATGTTTGTTATATTGTAGGGTTCCGTCAAGTATTTCGCTTTCCAAAAGGGTTCCGTCACCAAAAAGGATTGAGAACCGCATTCAGTAATTGTGTGTTTAGGTAACATTTATATTTTTATCAGAGCAACAATTCCGCAGTTTACCCTTAACACGTTTAGATTCAATCTTACAAACTTTAGCTCTTCATGATATTACAGTAAGTAGGTTTAGGTATAAAGACTTTTTATTATCAACAAAGACAATTGTCGCTTATGTGATAACATGGTTGACTTAAATATACTCATTGCTTAGCGTTCGTAGTCGCATCCATTAAAATATTTATAGACATACATATTTATATCATACTATATAAATCATATTATATAAAAAAATTAAACTACCACTGACTGACTGACTGACTCACTCACTGACATAGAGAAACCTAAAGGGTATACGCGGGGGTGGGGGGGATAAAGTGGATACGGGGTCGTGGAGGGTTGGGGCCACAACCTCCGGGAAAAATCCGAAATTGGAACATCTCCCTACCCTGATGGTCGGATGCCCTGGTATCTCGGAAACTAAAAAAAAATTTTCTAAAGCAGTTGAACTAAAGTCGTAGAGAACCCTGGGACGTTTCAGGGGAAGTTAAAAGTTAGGGTTAGTTAGTTAGGGGAAGTTAGTTAAGAAAAAAACATGGCTCCCGAAGAAAAAAACATGGCCGCCATACAAAATTGAAAATAACATAACTCGAAAACTGTACGACTTGGGTGGGGAGTGTTTGACCAAATGTCATAGAGAATCGGGAGAGCTACCTGGTGGGGGTGACGAAAATTCAAGATGGCGGATTCAAGATGGCGGCCAAATTTCAAAACGGTCTAAGAGGTCTGATTTTTTGCATCCGGGGGTTTTTGGGGTCCCCGATTCCATTTTTGAAAAAATATTTTGGAAAAGTTTTTTTTTTAATATGGCTGCCATACATTAGATTTTTTTCATACATTTTGGGGGTCGCTTCCGAGCGAATAGGGCGAGGCCGGAGGCCTCGCATCACACTAGCGAGGCCGAAGGCCGAGCCTACGACCGCGAGGCCGAAGGCCGAGCCGCACCGGGGCGAGGCCGCCAGGCCGAGCCACGGTGCGTATAGGACTACTCGACCGATGCGAGGCGAGGCCGAAGGCCGAGCCTTGCACCGGTAGAGTACAATAATGATGCTCTCCGACCTACTCTGCCCACCCGAGCCTAAAGTGCAGTAATAGACATTTTGTTAGTTTTAAGCTAAACACATATTCTGAAACACCATTTTAAAACCTACAAACGAAATAAGTTCTTTTTTTAAAAACAACTATAGAAGTATTTTTTTTTAATAAATTTAGAAAACGGAAATTGCAAAAATATGACCATTTAGAAAAAAATAAACAGTGTTTACCAGCTAAATCGCAGTAAAATACATACTGCACAAGATTTTTTTGAGTTACCCAGCTAAAGTGCAGTATTTCATCACATTTTGTAACAATTTAAGTGGTAGTTTTATCTAGAAGATGAAATAAAGAAACATATTAAAGTGCAGTATTATTTGCCTCCATACAAGTTGATAATACTGCAGATGTTTAAAAAAAACTATTTTTATTTGTATCCCCAATTAAAGTGCAGTATAAGTACAGTCCATACTGCAAATACTGCACTTTAGCTTGTTTGGAATTTTATAATATTTGTGGAAAACCAAATAAAATGAAGTATTTTTAAATTATACTGCAATTTAACTTGTTAGTCTGCATATGGTACTTTGTAAAATCCAAATAATTTACAGTCTTTACACATTTTACTGCGTTTCAGTTGGTAACCTTACGAAAATAATTAAGCCGGGCTAGGACAACACTGCGAAATAGTGTCGCCAGACGACCAATTGCTTCGTTTTCTCGCACGCAGCTCTGTCAGTTGCGTCGCTGACGTAGTAGTTGGAAGCGGACGTGGTGCTGTGTATTTGAGTGGGGAACGCTGAGGTAAGTGTTTGTTAACAAAATATTATTTTTATTCGTTTATACTATTTTTTATGGTTTAATTAATTAATGGAAACTATACTAGGCAGATTTCATGCGGTTTTCATAGCAATAATTTTCATGGCTTTGGGAAGCAAATGTAAATTTTGGCGCCTATGTCTGTCTTTGGCATAGTAATTTCCAAACGATTAGAATGATTCGGTCGTGGTTTTTTTAATAGAGCTGACGAGGTTTATACATGACTGCCCAAAAAAGGAGTGTAATGTTTTCAGAGCTTATGTATCATGTACTTATGTATGTAAGTTTCTTTATTCCACCAGAAAGAAAGAGAAATTCTACTTGTCCAATACTTGACGGGAAATTTAAGAGAAAGTGAAGGAGGAAACAAGAAGATATTGTAAGTACCTTTAGGGCATTTTTACTAAGTCAACGTGATGCAAAGCAAATAACTCTATGGCTGGATAACAGCTGTTTATTTTGTGCTGCACAGCTGCTGTGCAGCACAAAATAAAAATTGGTGCCTGCTGACATTTCTGATTCAAATTATAAATAGTTGTGACATTGCTGCCAATAAAATTACGCTGAAATATTTTGAACCCGGTCATAATTTTATGTACATTGACAGTTTATGATTTTAGAGATTTTGTCAACGCGGTCGAAGAGTCACTCAAGTCGGGGAAGGTGGTCTGTAAAACGATGAAGGTTAAAAGTTTATCAATAATATAAAGACTGATCACGTAAATATTATAATCACCTACCAAAAGTGATATAATAAAGTGGTTGTTTTAAATTGTGCTAAAGTTAAACTTTAGTGATAGATTTTATCTTGTTGTAACCTTTTCTAATACTACGTTACTTCATTCTGATAATTAAATAGTTAAGAATAAAAGCTCGTTTAGTGCAAAAGTTAATTTAATGAAATTTTTCTTCACTAAACAAGCGTTCATATTAATTTTAATACTTTGCTTTTTGATAAAAGATACTTGCTAATACATAATCAGAATCATTTAAAATCACATACAGAGTTGTTGATTTTGAGTGCTTCTGATTGCTTGATTCTGTTAAAGTTGCATTTACTTAAGATTTTCAAAAAGACTGGTATTTTTAAACGTATTTAGTGTTTAGTTTCCTATATTGTTTTCAATACAATGTTTTGATACAATTTAAATATGGTAAGTAGCATTTAATTTTAATGACCAAGAAATACAAACTTTTACTAAATTTAAAGGTGGTTTTCTTTTACTACACTTGAAAAACAAAGGTATATTATTATCAAAAACCTATTAAACAGCAGTATTTTCAAATAAATACTGCACTTTAGTCAGTAAAAATTAAGGTTGAATAGTCGAAAGTGCAGTAATAGCAGAATTTACTGCATTTTAATTAGATTTTTAACAGATTTTCTTCAATAATTACTTGTAGTAAGAGGGTAAAAAAATAAATAATGACTATAATTTCTGTTTTTTAAAACCAAAATAATTTGGTAACACAAATAAATATTGTTTTTTACATTTGGTTTCACTTCGCATTCAAAATTTCATCAAGCAAGTTCTTTTAACATTTTTTTTTTAGTTTTTAATCTTTATTCGCGCTTATTTCAAAATCGTGTTTTTCCTCTTACTGCACTTTAAGTTCGGGAGGGCAGTACTGACCAAGACGAATTTACTGCGGATTCGAAACGTAGGGACACAAGGGTCCATTAGCACCGGTAGAGTACTATAAAATAATGATGCTCTCCGACATACTGACCAAGACGAATTTACTGCGGAATCGAAACGTAGGGCCACAAGGGTCCATTGGCGCCTGACCGCGGGCCGCTTGCGGCCCGCGCACCGCCCAAAATACAAGTCATTTTATTATTATACTATATAAAGTTAAACTACCACTGACTCACTGACTGACTGACTGACTGACTGACATAGAGAAACCTAAAGGGTATACGCCGGGGTGGGGGGGATAAAGTGGATATGGGGTCGTGGAGGGTCGGGTCCACAACCTCCGGGAAAAATCCGAAATTGGCGAAAAGTAGAACCCTGATGGTGGTATGCCCTCGTATCTCGGAAACTAAAAAAAAATTTTCTAAAGCAGTTGAACTAAAGTTGTAGAAAACCCTGGGACGTTTCAGGGAAAGTTGAAAAAAACATGGCTCCCGAAGAAAAAAACATGGCCGCCATACAAAATTGAAAATAAAATAACTCGAAAACGGTACGACTTGGATGGGGAGTGTTCGACCAAATGTCATAGGGAATCTAGAGAGCTACCTGGTGGGGGTGACGAAAATTCAAGATGGCGGATTCAAGATGGCGGCAAAATTTCAAAATGGTCTGAGAGGTCTGATTTTTTGCATCCGGGGGTTTTTGGGGTCCCCGATTCCATTTTTGAAAAAATATTTTGGAAAAGTTTTTTTTTTAATATAGCTGCCATACTTTAGTTTTTTTCATACATTTTGAGGGTCGCTTCTGATCGAAGTGGGCGAGGCCGGAGGCCTGGCATCACACTCGCGAGGCCGAAGGCCGAGCCCCAGCTGCGAGGCCGAAGGCCGAGCAGCCCTACTCGGCCGGTGCAAGGTGAGGCCGAAGGCCGAACCTTGCAGCGGCCGAGTACAATGACACACAATCAAAGTCGGATAGGTCATACTAGCGAGGCCGAAGGCCGAGCCTACGACCGCGAGGCCGAAGGCCGAGCCGCACCGGGGCGAGGCCGTAAGGCCGAGCCACGGTGCGTATAGGACTACTCGACCGATGCGAGGCGAGGCCGAAGGCCGAGCCTTGCACCGGTAGAGTACGATTACTGCGATATAAACAGACTGCGTGACCGAATAAACTGCGGAATCGAAACGTAGGGCCACAAGGGTCCATTAGCACCGGTAGAGTACAATAAAATAATGATGCTCTCCGACCTACTGACCAAGACGAATTTACTGCGGAATCGAAACGTAGGGCCACAAGGGTTCATTAGCACCGGTAGAGTACAATAACTGCGAAATAAACAGACTACAGAACTCGAATAAACTGCGGAATCGAAACGTAGGGCCACAAGGGTCCATTGGCGCCTGACCGCGGGCCGCTTGCGGCCCGCGCACCGCCCAAAATACTAGTCATTATACTATATAAAGTTAAACTACCACTGACTCACTGACTGACTGACTGACTGACTGACATAGAGAAACCTAAAGGGTATACGCCGGGGTGGGGGGGATAAAGTGGATATGGGGTCGTGGAGGGTCGGGTCCACAACCTCCGGGAAAAATCCGAAATTGGCGAAAAGTAGAACCCTGATGGTGGTATGCCCTCGTATCTCGGAAACTAAAAAAAAATTTTCTAAAGCAGTTGAACTAAAGTTGTAGAAAACCCTGGGACGTTTCAGGGAAAGTTGAAAAAAACATGGCTCCCGAAGAAAAAAACATGGCCGCCATACAAAATTGAAAATAAAATAACTCGAAAACGGTACGACTTGGATGGGGAGTGTTCGACCAAATGTCATAGGGAATCTAGAGAGCTACCTGGTGGGGGTGACGAAAATTCAAGATGGCGGATTCAAGATGGCGGCAAAATTTCAAAATGGTCTGAGAGGTCTGATTTTTTGCATCCGGGGGTTTTTGGGGTCCCCGATTCCATTTTTGAAAAAATATTTTGGAAAAGTTTTTTTTTTAATATAGCTGCCATACTTTAGTTTTTTTCATACATTTTGAGGGTCGCTTCTGATCGAAGTGGGCGAGGCTGGAGGCCTGGCATCACACTCGCGAGGCCGAAGGCCGAGCCCCAGCTGCGAGGCCGAAGGCCGAGCAGCCCTACTCGGCCGGTGCAAGGTGAGGCCGAAGGCCGAACCTTGCAGCGGCCGAGTACAATGACACACAATCAAAGTCGGATAGGTCATACTAGCGAGGCCGAAGGCCGAGCCTACGACCGCGAGGCCGAAGGCCGAGCCGCACCGGGGCGAGGCCGTAAGGCCGAGCCACGGTGCGTATAGGACTACTCGACCGATGCGAGGCGAGGCCGAAGGCCGAGCCTTGCACCGGTAGAGTACGATTACTGCGATATAAACAGACTGCGTGACCGAATAAACTGCGGAATCGAAACGTAGGGCCACAAGGGTCCATTAGCACCGGTAGAGTACAATAAAATAATGATGCTCTCCGACCTACTGACCAAGACGAATTTACTGCGGAATCGAAACGTAGGGCCACAAGGGTTCATTAGCACCGGTAGAGTACAATAACTGCGAAATAAACAGACTACAGAACTCGAATAAACTGCGGAATCGAAACGTAGGGCCACAAGGGTCCATTGGCGCCTGACCGCGGGCCGCTTGCGGCCCGCGCACCGCCCAAAATACTAGTTATTATTATTATACTATATAAAGTTAAACTACCACTGACTGACTCACTCACTGACATAGAGAAACCTAAAGGGTATACGCAGGGGTGGTGGGGGAAAAGTGAGTATGGGGTCGTGTAGAGGTTGGCTCAGAGGGCCCGGGAAAAATCCGAAATTGGAACTTCTCCCTACCCTGATGGTGGTATGCCCTCGTATCTCGGAAACTAAAAATATTTTTACTAAAGCACTTGAACTAAAAATGAAGGCAACCTTGGGAATTTTCAGAAAAAATAAAAAAAAAGATGGCCGCCATACAAAAAAAAAAAATCCATACAAAATTGAAACGTGAATAACTCGGAAACGGTTAAAGTTTTAGATAGTCTGCTTGAACAAATGTCATAGGGAATCAGGGGGGCTACCAGGTGGGGGTCATAAAAATCCAAGATGGCGGATTCAAAATGGCGGCCAAATTTCATAATGGTCCGAGAGGTCTGATTTTTTGCATCCGGGGGTTTTTGGGGTATCTGATTCCATTTCTGAAATAAAATTTTGAAAAAGTTTTTTTTTTAATGTGGCTGCCATACAATAGTTTTTTTTCAGACTCAGAGAAACCTAAAGGGTACAAGGAGGGGTGGGGGGAAAAAGTGAATATAGGGTCATATAAGGGGCGTTCCACAGTCTTTGAAGAAAATCCGAAATTGGAACATTTACCTACTCTGATGGTGGTATGCCCTGGTATCTCAGAAACGGTGCTTATTTTTGGTAGAGCGCTTGAACTAATATTTTAGCAACTCTTGGGACCTTTCAGGAGAAATAAGAAAAATCATGACTCCCATACAAAAAAAAATTCTCCATACAAAATTGATACGTGAATAACTCGGAAACGTTAAGTTTTTTTGGGAGTGCATTTGAACAAATGTCATAGGGAAATGGAAGGGCTACGTGGAGGGGGTAAAAAAAAATCCAAGATGGCGGATTCAAAATGGCGGCCAAATTTCAAAATGGTCCGGGAAATCTGATTTTTTGCATCCGGGAGTTTTTGGAGTCCCCGATTCCATTTTTGAAAAAATATTTTGGAAAAGTTTTTTTTTTAATATGGCTGCCATACAATGGTTTTTTTTCAGATACAGAGAAACCTAAATGGTACAAGGGGGGTGGGGGGGGGGGAGAAAGTAAATACAGGGTCGTGTAGAAGTTGGTTCAGAGGGCCCGGGAAAAATCCGAAATTGGCGAAAAGTCAAACCCTGATGGTGGTATGCCCTCGTATCTCGGAAACCAAAAAAATTTTTAGGGAAGCACTTGAACTAAAAATGAAGGCAATCTTGGGAGTTTTCAGAAGAAATAAAAAAATAGATGGCCGCCCTACAAAAAAAAATCCATACAAAATCGAAACGTGAATAACTTGGAAAACTATATTTGAAGTCGGGATAGGACACATTAGCGAGGCCGAAGGCCGAGCCCCCAATCGCGAGGCCGCAGGCTGAGTCCACCGATGCGAGGCCGTAGGCCGAGCCCCAGCTGCGAGGCCGAAGGCCGAGCAGCAGCACTAGAACGGTGCAAGGCGAGGCCGAAGGCCGAGCCTTGCAGCGTTCGAGTACAACTATATTTGAAGTCGAATAGGTCACATTAGCGAGGCCGAAGGCCGAGCCCCCAACCGCGTGGCCGCAGGCCGAGCTTACCGATGCGAGGTCGGAGGCCGAGACCCAACTGCGAGGCCGAAGGCCGAGCAGTAGTACTCGAACGGTGCAAGGCGAGGCCGAAGGCCGAGCCTTGCAGCGGTCGAGTACAACCAGACACTATCAAAGTCGGACAGATCACATTAGCGAGGGCGAAGGCCGAGCCCCCAACCGCGAGGCCGAAGGCCGAGCTCACTAATGCGAGGCCGACCTACTCGTACTGACGCAGACGAATTTCATGCGGAATCGAAAACGGTGCAAGGCGAGGCCGAAGGCCGAGCCTTGCAGCGGTCGAGTACAACCAGACACAATCAAAGTCAGACAGATCACATTAGCGAGGCCGAAGGCCGAGCCCCCAACCGCGAGGCCGAAGGCCGAGCTCACTAATGCGAGGCCGACCTACTCGTACTGACGCAGACGAATTTCATGCGGAATCGAAACATAGGGCACTCCAAAGTCCGAGCACCCCGACTTCAGGGCACCCCGTTTTAAGGGCACCCCGACTTCAGGGCACCCCGACTTCAGGGCACCCACAAACGCGGGCCGCTTGCGGCCCGCGCACCGCCCAAAATACTAGTTACACTATATAAAGTTAAACTACCACTGACTCACTCACTGACTCACTGACATAGAGAAACCTTAAGGGTACTTCCGGGGGTGGGAGGGGAAAAGTGAATATGGGGTCGTGTAGGGGTTGGTCCAGAGGGCCCGGGAAAAATCCGAAATTGGCGAAAAGTCAAACCCTGATGGTGGTATGCCCTCGTATCTCGGAAACGGTGCATATTTTTACTAAAGCACTTGAACTAATATTTTAGCAAACCTTGGGAACTTTCACGAGAAATCAAAAAAAACATGGCCGCCATACAAAAAAAAAAATTCCATACAAAATTGAAACGTGAATAACTCGGAAACTATTCAAGTTTTAGATAGTCTGCTTGAACAAAAGTCATAGGGAATCGGGGGGGCTACCAGGTGGGGGTCATAAAAATCCAAGATGGCGGATTCAAAATGGCGGCCAAATTTCATAATGGTCCGAGAGGTCTGATTTTTTGCATCCGGGGGTTTTTGGGGTATCTGATTTCATTTCTGAAATAAAATTTTGAAAAAGTGTTTTTTTTAATATGGCTGCCATACATTCAAATTTTTCCATACACGGCGAAACCTAAAGAGTACATGGGGGGGTAGGGGGGGAAAGTGAATATAAGGTCGTATAAGGGGTGTTTCACAGTCTCCGAAAAAAATACGAAATTGGAACAATTACCTACTCTGATGGTGGTATGCCCTGGTATCTCAGAAACGGTGCTTATTTTTGGTAAAGTGCTTGAACTAATATTTTAGCAACTCTTGGGACCTTTCAGGAGAAATAAGAAAAAACATGACTCCCATACAAAAAAAAATTCTCCATACAAAATTGATACGTGAATAACTCGGAAACGTTAAGTTTTATAGGGAGTGCGTTTGAACAAATGTCATAGGGAATTAGAAGGGCCACCTGGTGGGGGTAAAAAAAATCCAAGATGGCGGATTCAAGATGGCGGCCAAATTTCAAAATGGTCGGAGAGGTCTGATTTTTTGTATCTGGGGGTTTTTGGGGACCCCGATTCCAGTTATGAAAATAAATTTTGAAAAAAAAAAAATTAACATAGCTGCCATATTGCTCGATTTTTTTCATACATTTTAGGGGTCGCCGCAGAATGACTTTTCGCAGATACTTGCGAGGCCGGAGGCCGAGCCCCAGCTGCGAGGCCGAAGGCCGAGCAGCAGCAGTCGAACGGTGCAAGGCGAGGCCGAAGGCCGAGCCTTGCAGCGGTCGAGTATAACTATATTCGAAGTCGAACAGGCGAGGCCGCAGGCCGAGCCCACCGATGCGAGGCCGTAGGCCGAGCTCCAACTGCGAGGCCGAAGGCCGAGCAGCAGTACTCGAACGGTGCAAGGCGAGGCCGGAGGCCGAGCCTTGCAGCGTTCGAGTACAACTATATTCGAAGCCGGATAGGACACACTCGCGAGGCCGAAGGCCGAGTCTCAGCTGCGAGGCCGAAGGCCGAGCAGCAGTACTCGAACGGTGCAAGGCGAGGCCGAAGGCCGAGCCTTGCAGCGGTCGAGTACAACCACACACAATCAACTTCAGGGCACCCCAACTTCAGGGCACCCCGACTTCAGGGCACCCACAAACGCGGGCCGCTTGCGGCCCGCGCACCGCCCAAAATACTAGTTACACTATATAAAGTTAAACTACCACTGACTCACTCACTGACTCACTGACATAGAGAAACCTAAAGGGTATAAGGAGGGGTGTGGGGGGAAAAGTGTGTATAGGGTCGTGTAGGGGTCGGTTCAGAGGGCCCGGGAAAAATCTGACATTGGCGAAAAGTCGAACCCTGATGGTGGTATGCCCTCGTATCTCGGAAACTAAAAAAAAATTTTTTAAAGCAGTTGAACTAAAGTCGTAGAGAACCCTGGGACGTTTCAGGGGAAGTTGAAAAAAACATGGCTCCCGAAGAAAAAAACATGGCCGCCATACAAAATTGAAACGTCAGTTACTCGGAAACGGCACGACTTGGATAGGGAGTGTTTGACCAAATGTCATAGGGAATCGGGAGAGCTACCTGGTGGGGATGACGAAAATTCAAGATGGCGGATTCAAGATGGCGGCCAAATTTCAAAATGGTCCGAGAGGTCTGATTTTTTGCATCCGGGGGTTTTTGGGGTCCCCGATTCCAATAATGAAAAAAAATTTTGGAAAAGTTTTTTTTTTAATATGGCTGCCATACATTCGATTTTTTTCATACATTTTGGGGGTCGCTTCCGAGCGAATAGGGCGAGGCCGGAGGCCTCGCATCACACCAGCGAGGCCGAAGGCCGAGCCGCAGCTGCGAGGCCGAAGGCCGAGCAGCCCCACTCGGCCGGTGCAAGGTGAGGCCGAAGGCCGAGCCTTGCAGCGGCCGAGTACAATGACACACGATCAAAGTCGGATAGGTCATACTAGCGAGGCCGAAGGCCGAGCCTACGACCGCGAGGCCGGAGGCCGAGCCGCACCGGGGCGAGGCCGTCAGGCCGAGCCACGGTGCGTATAGGACTACTCGATCGATGCAAGGTGAGGCCGAAGGCCGAATCTTGCAGCGGTCGAGTACGATTACTGCGAAATAAGCAGAGTACGTTACCGAATAAACTGCGGAATCGAAACGTAGGGCCACAAGGGTCCATTGGCGCCTGACCGCGGGCCGCTTGCGGCCCGCGCACCGCCCAAAATACTAGTTACACTATATAAAGTTAAACTACCACTGACTCACTCACTGACTCACTGACATAGAGAAACCTTAAGGGTACTTCCGGGGGTGGGAGGGGAAAAGTGAATATGGGGTCGTGTAGGGGTTGGTCCAGAGGGCCCGGGAAAAATCCGAAATTGGCGAAAAGTCAAACCCTGATGGTGGTATGCCCTCGTATCTCGGAAACGGTGCATATTTTTACTAAAGCACTTGAACTAATATTTTAGCAAACCTTGGGAACTTTCACGAGAAATCAAAAAAAACATGGCCGCCATACAAAAAAAAAAATTCCATACAAAATTGAAACGTGAATAACTCGGAAACTATTCAAGTTTTAGATAGTCTGCTTGAACAAAAGTCATAGGGAATCGGGGGGGCTACCAGGTGGGGGTCATAAAAATCCAAGATGGCGGATTCAAAATGGCGGCCAAATTTCATAATGGTCCGAGAGGTCTGATTTTTTGCATCCGGGGGTTTTTGGGGTATCTGATTTCATTTCTGAAATAAAATTTTGAAAAAGTGTTTTTTTTAATATGGCTGCCATACATTCAAATTTTTCCATACACGGCGAAACCTAAAGAGTACATGGGGGGGTAGGGGGGGAAAGTGAATATAAGGTCGTATAAGGGGTGTTTCACAGTCTCCGAAAAAAATACGAAATTGGAACAATTACCTACTCTGATGGTGGTATGCCCTGGTATCTCAGAAACGGTGCTTATTTTTGGTAAAGTGCTTGAACTAATATTTTAGCAACTCTTGGGACCTTTCAGGAGAAATAAGAAAAAACATGACTCCCATACAAAAAAAAATTCTCCATACAAAATTGATACGTGAATAACTCGGAAACGTTAAGTTTTATAGGGAGTGCGTTTGAACAAATGTCATAGGGAATTAGAAGGGCCACCTGGTGGGGGTAAAAAAAATCCAAGATGGCGGATTCAAGATGGCGGCCAAATTTCAAAATGGTCGGAGAGGTCTGATTTTTTGTATCTGGGGGTTTTTGGGGACCCCGATTCCAGTTATGAAAATAAATTTTGAAAAAAAAAAAATTAACATAGCTGCCATATTGCTCGATTTTTTTCATACATTTTAGGGGTCGCCGCAGAATGACTTTTCGCAGATACTTGCGAGGCCGGAGGCCGAGCCCCAGCTGCGAGGCCGAAGGCCGAGCAGCAGCAGTCGAACGGTGCAAGGCGAGGCCGAAGGCCGAGCCTTGCAGCGGTCGAGTATAACTATATTCGAAGTCGAACAGGCGAGGCCGCAGGCCGAGCCCACCGATGCGAGGCCGTAGGCCGAGCTCCAACTGCGAGGCCGAAGGCCGAGCAGCAGTACTCGAACGGTGCAAGGCGAGGCCGGAGGCCGAGCCTTGCAGCGTTCGAGTACAACTATATTCGAAGCCGGATAGGACACACTCGCGAGGCCGAAGGCCGAGTCTCAGCTGCGAGGCCGAAGGCCGAGCAGCAGTACTCGAACGGTGCAAGGCGAGGCCGAAGGCCGAGCCTTGCAGCGGTCGAGTACAACCACACACAATCAACTTCAGGGCACCCCAACTTCAGGGCACCCCGACTTCAGGGCACCCACAAACGCGGGCCGCTTGCGGCCCGCGCACCGCCCAAAATACTAGTTATACTATATAAAGTTGAATTACCACTGACTCACTCACTGACATAGAGAAACCTAAAGGGTATAAGGAGGGGTAGGGGGGGAAAAGTGAATATGGGGTCGTGTAGGGGTTGGCTCAGAGGGCCCGGGAAAAATCCGAAATTGGAACTTCTCCCTACCCTGATGGTGGTATGCCCTCGTATCTCGGAAACCAAAAAAAAATTTACTAAAGCACTTGAACTAAAAATAAAGGCAATCTTGGGAATTTTCAGAAGCAAAAAAAAAAAAGATGGCCGCCATACAAAAAAAAAAAATTCCATACAAAATTGAAACGTGAATAACTCGGAAATGGTTAAAGTTTTAGATAGTCTGCTTGAACAAATGTCATAGGGGATCGGGGGGGCTACCAGGTGGGGGTCATAAAAATCCAAGATGGCGGATTCAAAATGGCGGCCAAATTTCATAATGGTCCGAGAGGCCTGATTTTTTGCATCCGGGGGTTTTTGGAGTATCTGATTCCATTTCTGAAATAAAATTTTGAAAAAGTGTTTTTTTTAATATGGCTGCCATACATTCAAATTTTTCCATACACGGCGAAACCTAAAGGGTACAAGGGAAGGTGAGGGGGGAAAAGTGAATATAGGGTCGTATAAGGGGTGTTTCACAGTCTCCGAAGAAATTCCGAAATTGCAACAAATACCTACTCTGATGGTGGTATGCCCTGGTATCTCAGAAACGGTGCATATTTTTGGTAAAGCGCTTAAACTAATATTTTAGCAACTCTTGGGACCTTTCAGGAGAAATAAAAAAAAACATGACTCCCATACAAAAAAAAATTCTCCATACAAAATTGATACGTGAATAACTCGGAAACGTTAAGTTTTTTAGGGAGTGAGATTGAACAAATGTCATAGGGAATTGGAAGGGCTACCTGGTGGGGGTAAAAAAAATCCAAGATGGCGGATTCAAGATGGCGACCAAATTTCAAAATGGTCGGAGAGGTCTGATCTTTTGTATCTGGGGGTTTTTGGGGACCCCGATTCCAATTATGAAAATAAATCTCTTAAAAAAATTAACTTGCTGCGAGGCCGAAGGCCGAGCAGCAGTACTCGAACGGTGCAAGGCGAGGCCGAAGGCCGAGCCTTGCAGCGTTCGAGTACAACTAAATTTGAAGTCGAATAGGTCACATTAGCGAGGCCGAAGGCCGAGCAGCAGTAGTCGAACGGTGCAAGGCGAGGCCGAAGGCCGAGCCTTGCAGCGGTCGAGTACAATGACACACAATCAAAGTCGGATAGATCACATTAGCGAGGCCGAAGGCCGAGTCTACGACCGCGAGGCCGCAGGCCGAGCCGCACCGGGGCGAGGCCGTCAGGCCGAGCCACGGTGCGTACAGGACTACTCGATCGATGCGAGGCGAGGCCGAAGGCCGAGCCTTGCACCGGTAGAGTACGAAAACTGCGATTTAAACAGACTGCTTGACCGAATAAACTGCGGAATCGAAACGTAGGGCACCACAAAATCAGGGCACCCCGACTACAGGGCACCGCGGGCCGCTTGCGGCCCGCGCACCGCCCAAAATACTAGTTACACTATATAAAGTTAAACTACCACTGACTCACTCACTGACTCACTGACATAGAGAAACCTTAAGGGTACTTCCGGGGGTGGGAGGGGAAAAGTGAATATGGGGTCGTGTAGGGGTTGGTCCAGAGGGCCCGGGAAAAATCCGAAATTGGCGAAAAGTCAAACCCTGATGGTGGTATGCCCTCGTATCTCGGAAACGGTGCATATTTTTACTAAAGCACTTGAACTAATATTTTAGCAAACCTTGGGAACTTTCACGAGAAATCAAAAAAAACATGGCCGCCATACAAAAAAAAAAATTCCATACAAAATTGAAACGTGAATAACTCGGAAACTATTCAAGTTTTAGATAGTCTGCTTGAACAAAAGTCATAGGGAATCGGGGGGGCTACCAGGTGGGGGTCATAAAAATCCAAGATGGCGGATTCAAAATGGCGGCCAAATTTCATAATGGTCCGAGAGGTCTGATTTTTTGCATCCGGGGGTTTTTGGGGTATCTGATTTCATTTCTGAAATAAAATTTTGAAAAAGTGTTTTTTTTAATATGGCTGCCATACATTCAAATTTTTCCATACACGGCGAAACCTAAAGAGTACATGGGGGGGTAGGGGGGGAAAGTGAATATAAGGTCGTATAAGGGGTGTTTCACAGTCTCCGAAAAAAATACGAAATTGGAACAATTACCTACTCTGATGGTGGTATGCCCTGGTATCTCAGAAACGGTGCTTATTTTTGGTAAAGTGCTTGAACTAATATTTTAGCAACTCTTGGGACCTTTCAGGAGAAATAAGAAAAAACATGACTCCCATACAAAAAAAAATTCTCCATACAAAATTGATACGTGAATAACTCGGAAACGTTAAGTTTTATAGGGAGTGCGTTTGAACAAATGTCATAGGGAATTAGAAGGGCCACCTGGTGGGGGTAAAAAAAATCCAAGATGGCGGATTCAAGATGGCGGCCAAATTTCAAAATGGTCGGAGAGGTCTGATTTTTTGTATCTGGGGGTTTTTGGGGACCCCGATTCCAGTTATGAAAATAAATTTTGAAAAAAAAAAAATTAACATAGCTGCCATATTGCTCGATTTTTTTCATACATTTTAGGGGTCGCCGCAGAATGACTTTTCGCAGATACTTGCGAGGCCGGAGGCCGAGCCCCAGCTGCGAGGCCGAAGGCCGAGCAGCAGCAGTCGAACGGTGCAAGGCGAGGCCGAAGGCCGAGCCTTGCAGCGGTCGAGTATAACTATATTCGAAGTCGAACAGGCGAGGCCGCAGGCCGAGCCCACCGATGCGAGGCCGTAGGCCGAGCTCCAACTGCGAGGCCGAAGGCCGAGCAGCAGTACTCGAACGGTGCAAGGCGAGGCCGGAGGCCGAGCCTTGCAGCGTTCGAGTACAACTATATTCGAAGCCGGATAGGACACACTCGCGAGGCCGAAGGCCGAGTCTCAGCTGCGAGGCCGAAGGCCGAGCAGCAGTACTCGAACGGTGCAAGGCGAGGCCGAAGGCCGAGCCTTGCAGCGGTCGAGTACAACCACACACAATCAACTTCAGGGCACCCCAACTTCAGGGCACCCCGACTTCAGGGCACCCACAAACGCGGGCCGCTTGCGGCCCGCGCACCGCCCAAAATACTAGTTACACTATATAAAGTTAAACTACCACTGACTCACTCACTGACTCACTGACATAGAGAAACCTAAAGGGTATAAGGAGGGGTGTGGGGGGAAAAGTGTGTATAGGGTCGTGTAGGGGTCGGTTCAGAGGGCCCGGGAAAAATCTGACATTGGCGAAAAGTCGAACCCTGATGGTGGTATGCCCTCGTATCTCGGAAACTAAAAAAAAATTTTCTAAAGCAGTTGAACTAAAGTCGTAGAGAACCCTGGGACGTTTCAGGGGAAGTTGAAAAAAACATGGCTCCCGAAGAAAAAAACATGGCCGCCATACAAAATTGAAACGTCAGTTACTCGGAAACGGCACGACTTGGATAGGGAGTGTTTGACCAAATGTCATAGGGAATCGGGAGAGCTACCTGGTGGGGATGACGAAAATTCAAGATGGCGGATTCAAGATGGCGGCCAAATTTCAAAATGGTCCGAGAGGTCTGATTTTTTGCATCCGGGGGTTTTTGGGGTCCCCGATTCCAATAATGAAAAAAAATTTTGGAAAAGTTTTTTTTTTAATATGGCTGCCATACATTCGATTTTTTTCATACATTTTGGGGGTCGCTTCCGAGCGAATAGGGCGAGGCCGGAGGCCTCGCATCACACCAGCGAGGCCGAAGGCCGAGCCGCAGCTGCGAGGCCGAAGGCCGAGCCGCAGCTGCGAGGCCGAAGGCCGAGCAGCCCCACTCGGCCGGTGCAAGGTGAGGCCGAAGGCCGAGCCTTGCAGCGGCCGAGTACAATGACACACGATCAAAGTCGGATAGGTCATACTAGCGAGGCCGAAGGCCGAGCCTACGACCGCGAGGCCGGAGGCCGAGCCGCACCGGGGCGAGGCCGTCAGGCCGAGCCACGGTGCGTATAGGACTACTCGATCGATGCAAGGTGAGGCCGAAGGCCGAATCTTGCAGCGGTCGAGTACGATTACTGCGAAATAAGCAGAGTACGTTACCGAATAAACTGCGGAATCGAAACGTAGGGCCACAAGGGTCCATTGGCGCCTGACCGCGGGCCGCTTGCGGCCCGCGCACCGCCCAAAATACTAGTTACACTATATAAAGTTAAACTACCACTGACTCACTCACTGACTCACTGACATAGAGAAACCTAAAGGGTATAAGGAGGGGTAGGGGGGGAAAAGTGAGTATGGGGTCGTGTAGAGGTTGGCTCAGAGGGCCCGGGAAAAATCTGACATTGGCGAAAAGTCAAACCCTGGTCATGGTATGCCCTCGTATCTCGGAAACGGTGCATATTTTTTCTAAAGCGCTTGAACTAATTTTTGAATAAACCTTGGGAGTTTTCAGAAGAAATAAAAAAAAACATGGCCGCCATACAAAAAAAAAAAATTCCATACAAAATTGAAACGTGAATAACTCGGAAACGGTAAGTGTTTTAGGGGATTTGACTGAACAAATGTTATAGGGAATCGGGGGGGCTACCAGGTGGGGGTCATAAAAATCCAAGATGGCGGATTCAAAATGGCGGCCAAATTTCATAAGGGTCAGAGAGGTCTGATTTTTTGCATCCGGGAGTTTTTGGGGTATCTGATTCCATTTCTGAAATAAAATTTTGAAAAAATGTTTTTTTTAATATGGCTGCCATACATTCAAATTTTTCCATACACGGCGAAACCTAAAGGGTACAAGGGGGGGTGGAGGGGAAAAGTGAATATAAGGTCGTATAAGGGGTGTTTCACAGTCTCCGAAGAAAATCCGAAATTGGAACAATTACCTACTCTGATGGTGGTATGCCCTGGTATCTCAGAAACGGTGCTTATTTTTGGTAGAGCGCTTGAACTAATATTTTAGCAACTCTTGGGACCTTTCAGGAGAAATAAGAAAAAACATGACTCCCATACAAAAAAAAATTCTCCATACAAAATTGATACGTGAATAACTCGGAAACGTTAAGTTTTATAGGGAGTGCGTTTGAACAAATGTCATAGGGAATTAGAAGGGCTACCAGGTGGGGATAAAAAAAAACCAAGATGGCGGCCAAATTTCAAAATGGTCGGAGAGGTCTGATTTTTTGTATCTGGGGGTTTTTGGGGACCCCGATTTCAGTTATGAAAATAAATTTTGAAAAAAAAAAAAATTAACATAGCTGCCATATTGCTCGATTTTTTTCATACATTTTAGGGGTCGCCGCAGAATGACTTTTCGCAGATACTTGCGAGGCCGAAGGCCGAGCAGCAGCACTCGAACGGTGCAAGGCGAGGCCGAAGGCCGAGCCCTCAATCGCGAGGCCGCAGGCCGAGCCCACCGATGCGAGGCCGGAGGCCGAGCCCCAGCTGCGAGGCCGAAGGCCGAGCAGCAGCACTCGAACTGTGCAAGGCGAGGCCGAAGGCCGAGCCTTGCAGCGTTCGAGTACAACTATATTTGAAGTCGAATAGGTCACATTAGCGAGGCCGAAGGCCGAGCCCCCAACCGCGAGGCCGCAGGCCGAGGCCAACTATATTTGAAGTCGAATTGGTCACACTAGCGAGGCCGAAGGCCGAGCACCAGTACTCGAACGGTGCAAGGCGAGGCCGAAGGCCGAGCCTTGCAGCGGTCGAGTACAACCACACACAATCAACTTCAGGGCACCCCAACATCAGGGCACCCCGACTTCAGGGCACCCCGACTTCAGGGCACCCACAAACGCGGGCCGCTTGCGGCCCGCGCACCGCCCAAAATACTAGTTATTATACTATATAAAGTTGAATTACCACTGACTCACTCACTGACATAGAGAAACCTAAAGGGTATACGCAGGGGTGGGGGGGATAAAGTGGACACGGGGTCGTGGAGGGGTCGGTCCAGGGGGCCCGGGAAAAATCCGAAATTGGAACTTCTCCCTACCCTGATGGTGGTATGCCCTCGTATCTCGGAAACCAAAAAAAAATTTACTAAAGCACTTGAACTAAAAGTGAAGGCAATCTTGGGAATTTTCAGAAGCAATAAAAAAAAAGATGGCCGCCATACAAAAAAAAAAAATTCCATACAAAAGTGAAACGTGAATAACTCGGAAACTATTCAAGTTTTAGATAGTCTGCTTGAACAAAAGTCATAGGGAATCGGGGGGGCTACCAGGTGGGGGTCATAAAAATCCAAGATGGCGGATTCAAAATGGCGGCCAAATTTCATAATGGTCCGAGAGGTCTGATTTTTTGCATCCGGGGGTTTTTGGGGTATCTGATTCCATTTCTGAAATAAAATTTTGAAAAAGTTTTTTTTTAATATGGCTGCCATACATTCAAATTTTTCCATACACGGCGAAACCTAAAGGGTACAAGGGGGGGTGGGGGGGGAAAAGTGAATATAGGGTCGTATAAGGGGTGTTTCACAGTCTCCGAAGAAAATCCGAAATTGGAACAAATACCTACTCTGATGGTGGTATGCCCTGGTATCTGAGAAACGGTGCATATTTTTGGTAGAGCGCTTGAACTAATATTTTAGCAACTTTTGGGACCTTTCAGGAGAAATAAAAAAAAAACATGACTCTTATACAAAAAAAAAATCTCCATACAAAATTGATACGTGAATGACTCGGAAACGTTAAGTTTTTTAGGGAGTGAGATTGAACAAATGTCATAGGGAATTGGATGGGCTACCTGGTGGGGGTAAAAAAAATCCAAGATGGCGGATTCAAGATGGCGACCAAATTTCAAAATGGTCGGAGAGGTCTGATCTTTTGTATCTGGGGGTTTTTGGGGACCCCGATTCCAATTATGAAAATAAATTTTGAAAAAAAAAAATTAACATGCTGCGAGGCCGAAGGCCGAGCAGCAGTACTCGAACGGTGCAAGGCGAGGCCGAAGGCCGAGCCATGCAGCGTTCGAGTACAACTAAATTTGAAGTCGAATAGGTCACATTAGCGAGGCCGAAGGCCGAGCTCCCAATCGCGAGGCCGCAGGCCGAGCGCACCGATGCGAGGCCGTAGGCCGAGCCCCAGCTGCGAGGCCGAAGGCCGAGCAGCAGTACTCGAACGGTGCAATCCATCCATCATCCATCAGCCATAGGACGTCCACTGCTGGACATAGGCCTCCCCCATAGACCTCCAATAAGACCGGTTGGTAGCAGCCTGCATCCAGCGCGATCCTGCGGTCTTGATAAGGTCATCTGTCCACCTTGTGGGTGGACGTCCTACGCTGCGCTTGCCGGAACGTGGTCTCCATTCGAGGACCTTTCGACCCCATCGGTCATCAGTCCTTCGAGCTATGTGCCCTGCCCACTGCCATTTCAACTTGCCAATCCGCTGGGCTATGTCGGTAACTTTGGTTCGTCTACGGATCTCCTCATTCCTGATTCGATCTCGCAGAGAGACTCCGAGCATAGCCCTCTCCATAGCTCGTTGGGCTACTAGGAGCTTATTAATAAGGCGAGGTGCAACGGTGCAAGGCGAGGCCGAATGCCGAGCCTTGCAGCGGTCGAGTACAATGACACACAATCAAAGTCGGATAGATCACATTAGCGAGGCCGAAGGCCGAGCCTACGACCGCGAGGCCGAAGGCCGAGCCGCACCGGGGCGAGGCCGTCAGGCCGAGCCACGGTGCGTATAGGACTACTCGACGTACGAAAACTGCGATTTAAACAGACTGCTTGACCGAATAAACTGCGGAATCGAAACGTAGGGCACCACAAAATCAGGGCACCCCGACTACAGGGCACCGCGGGCCGCTTGCGGCCCGCGCACCGCCCAAAATACTAGTTATACTATATAAAGTTGAATTACCACTCACTCACTGACTGACTCACTGACATAGAGAAACCTAAAGGGTATACGCAGGGGTGGTGGGGGAAAAGTGAATATGGGGTCGTGTAGGGGTTGATCCAGAGGGCCCGGGAAAAATCCGAAATTGGAACTTCTCCCTACTCTGATGGTGGTATGCCCTCGTATCTCGGAAACGGTGCATATTTTTACGGAAGCACTTGAACTAAAAATGAAGGCAATCTTGGGAATTTTCAGAAGCAAAAAAAAAAAAGATGGCCGCCATACAAAAAAAAAAATTCCATACAAAATTGAAACGTGAATAACTCGGAAACTATTCAAGTTTTAGATAGTCTGCTTGAACAAAAGTCATAGGGAATCGGGGGGGCTACCAGGTGGGGGTCATAAAAATCCAAGATGGCGGATTCAAAATGGCGACCAAATTTCAAAATGGTCCGAGGATTCTGATTTTTTGCATCCGGAGGTTTTTGGGGTATCTGATTCCATTCCTGAAATAAAATTTTAAAAAAGTGTTTTTTTTTAATATGGCTGCCATACATTCAAATTTTTCCATACACGGCGAAACCTAAAGGGTACAAGGGGGGGTGGAGGGTGAAAAGTGAATATAGGGTCGTATAAGGGGTGTTTCACAGTCTCCGAAGAAAATCCGAAATTAGAACAAATACCTACTCTGATGGTGGTATGCCCTGGTATCTCGGAAACGGTGCATATTTTTACTAAAGCACTTGGACTAATTTTTGAATAAACCCTGGGAACTTTCAGAAGAAATAAAAAAAAAACATGGCCGCCATACAAAAAAAAAAATTCCATACAAAATTGAAACGTGAATAACTCGGAAACGGTCAAAGTTTTAGATAGTCTGCTTGAACAAATGTCATAGGGAATCAGGGGGGCTACCAGGTGGGGGACATAAAAATTCAAGATGGCGGATTCAAAATGGCGGCCAAATTTCAAAATATTCGATTTTTTTCATACATTTTGGGGGTCGCTTCCGAGCGAATTAGGCGAGGCCGCAGGCCTCGCACCACAACCGCGAGGCCGAAGGCCGAGCCCCAGCTGCGAGGCCGAAGGCCGAGCAGCAGTACTCGAACGGTGCAAGGCGAGGCCGAAGGCCGAGCCTTGCAGCGCTCGAGTACAACTAAATTTGAAGTCGAATAGGTCACATTAGCGAGGCCGAAGGCCGAGCCCCCAATCGCGAGGCCGCAGGCCGAGCCCACCGATGCGAGGCCGTAGGCCGAGCCCCAGCTGCGAGGCCGAAGGCCGAGCAGCAGTACTCGAACGGTGCAAGGCGAGGCCGAAGGCCGAGCCTTGCAGCGTTTGAGTACAACTATATTTGAAGTCGAATAGGCTACATTAGCGAGGCCGAAGGCCGATCCCCAACTGCGAGGCCGAAGGCCGAGCAGCAGTACTCGAACGGTGCAAGGCGAGGCCGGAGGCCGAGCCTTGCAGCGTTCGAGTACAACTATATTCGAAGCCGGATAGGTCACAATTGCGAGGCCGAAGGCCGAGCCCACAGATGCGAGGCCGAAGGCCGAGCCACAGCTGCGAGGCCGAGGGCCGAGCCCCAGCTGCGAGGCCGAAGGCCGAGCAGCAATACTCGAACGGTGCAAGGCGAGGCCGAAGGCCGAGCCTTGCAGCGGTCGAGTACAACCACACACAATCAACTTCAGGGCACCCCAACTTCAGGGCACCCCGACTTCAGGGCACTCACAAACGCGGGCCGCTTGCGGCCCGCGCACCGCCCAAAATACTAGTCATCATACTATATAAAGTTAAATTACCACTCACTGACTCACTGACTCACTGACATAGAGAAACCTAAAGGGTATACGCGGGGGTGGTGGGGGAAAAGTGAATATGGGGTCGTGTAGGAGTGGGTTCAGAGGGCCCGGGAAAAATCCGAAATTGGAACTTCTCCCTACCCTGATGGTGGTATGCCCTCGTATCTCGGAAACCAAAAACATTTTTACTAAAGCACTTGAAGTAAAAATGAAGGCAATCTTGGGAATTTTCAGAAGCAAAAAAAAAAAAGATGGCCGCCATACAAAAAAAAAAATTCCATACAAAATTGAAACGTGAATAACTCGGAAACGGTTAAAGTTTTAGATAGTCTGCTTGAACAAAAGTCATAGGCAATCGGGGGGGCTACCAGGTGGGGGTCATAAAAATCCAAGATGGCGGATTCAAAATGGCGGCCAAATTTCATAATGGTCCGAGAGGTCTGATTTTTTGCATCCGGGGGTTTTTGGGGTATCTGATTCCATTTCTGAAATAAAATTTTGAAAAAGTGTTTTTTTTAATATGGCTCCCATACATTCAAATTTTTCCATACACGGCGAAACCTAAAGGGTAATTGGGGGGTTGGGGGGGAAAAAGTGAATATAAGGTCGTATAAGGGGTGTTTCACAGTCTCCGAAGAAAATCCGAAATTGGAAAAATTAACTACTCTGATGGTGGTATGCCCTGGTATCTCAGAAACGGTGCATATTTTTGATAAAGCGCTTGAACTAATATTTTAGCAACTCTTGGGACCTTTCAGGAGAAATAAGAAAAAACATGACTCCCATACAAAAAAAAATTCTCCATACAAAATTGATACGTGAATAACTCGGAAACGTTAAGTTTTATAGGGAGTGCATTTGAACAAATGTCATAGGGAATTGGAAGGGCTACGTGGTGGGGGTAAAAAAAATCCAAGATGGTGGATTCAAAATGGCGGCCAAATTTCAAAATGGTCCGGGAAATCTGATTTTTTGCATCCGGGAGTTTTTGGAGACCCCGATTCCATTTTTGAAAAAATATTTTGAAAAAGTTTTTTTTTTAATATGGCTGCCATACAATGGTTTTTTTCAGATACAGAGAAACCTAAATAGTACAAGGGGGGTGGGGGGGGGGGGAGAAAGTGAATACAGGGTCGTGTAGAAGTTGGTTCAGAGGGCCCGGGAAAATTCCGAAATTGGCGAAAAGTCAAACCCTGATGGTGGTATGCCCTCGTATCTCGGAAACCAAAAAAATTTTTAGGGAAGCACTTGAACTAAAAATGAAGGCAATCTTGGGAGTTTTCAGAAGAAATAAAAAAAAAGATGGCCGCCATACAAAAAAAAATCCATACAAAATCGAAACGTGAATAACTTGGAAAACTATATTTGAAGTCGGGATAGGACACATTAGCGAGGCCGAAGGCCGAGCCCACCGATGCGAGGCCGTAGGCCGAGCCCCAGCTGCGAGGCCGAAGGCCGAGCAGCAGCACTCGAACCTTGCAGCGTTCGAGTACAACTATATTTGAAGTCGAATAGGTCACATTAGCGAGGCCGAAGGCCGAGCCCCCAACCGCGAGGCCGCAGGCCGAGCTTACCGATGCGAGGCCGGAGGCCGAGACCCAGCTGCGAGGCCGAAGGCCGAGCAGTAGTACTCGAACGGTGCAAGGCGAGTCCGAAGGCCGAGCCTTGCAGCGGTCGAGTACAACCAGACACAATCAAAGTCGGACAGATCACATTAGCGAGGACGAAGGCCGAGCCCCCAACCGCGAGGCCGAAGGCCGAGCTCACTAATGCGAGGCCGACCTACTCGTACTGACGCAGACGAATTTCATGCGGAATCGAAACGTAGGGCACTCCAAAGTCCGAGCACCCCGACTTCAGGGCACCCCGTTTTAAGGGCACCCCGACTTCAGGGCACCCCGACTTCAGGGCACCCACAAACGCGGGCCGCTTGCGGCCCGCGCACCGCCCAAAATACTAGTCATCATTATTATCATACTATATAAAGTTAAACTACCACTGACTGACTCACTCACTCACTGACATAGAGAAACCTAAAGGGTATACGCAGGGGTGGTGGGGGAAAAGTGAGTATGGGGTCGTGTAGGGGTCGGTTCAGAGGGCCCGGGAAAAATCCGAAATTGGAACTTCTCCCTACCCTGATGGTGGTATGCCCTCGTATCTCGGAAACCAAAAAAAAATTTACTAAAGCACTTGAACTAAAAATGAAGGCCATCTTGGGAATTTTCAGAAGCAATAAAAAAAAAGATGGCCGCCATACAAAAAAAAAAATTCCATACAAAATTGAAACGTGAATAACTCGGAAACTATTCAAGTTTTAGATAGTCTGCTTGAACAAAAGTCATAGGGAATCGGGGGGGCTACCAGGTGGGGGTCATAAAAATCCAAGATGGCGGATTCAAAATGGCGGCCAAATTTCATAATGGTCCGAGAGGTCTGATTTTTTGCATCCGGGGGTTTTTGGGGTATCTGATTTCATTTCTGAAATAAAATTTTGAAAAAGTGTTTTTTTTAATATGGCTGCCATACATTCAAATTTTTCCATACACGGCGAAACCTAAAGAGTACATGGGGGGGTAGGGGGGGAAAGTGAATATAAGGTCGTATAAGGGGTGTTTCACAGTCTCCGAAAAAAATACGAAATTGGAACAATTACCTACTCTGATGGTGGTATGCCCTGGTATCTCAGAAACGGTGCTTATTTTTGGTAAAGTGCTTGAACTAATATTTTAGCAACTCTTGGGACCTTTCAGGAGAAATAAGAAAAAACATGACTCCCATACAAAAAAAAATTCTCCATACAAAATTGATACGTGAATAACTCGGAAACGTTAAGTTTTATAGGGAGTGCGTTTGAACAAATGTCATAGGGAATTAGAAGGGCCACCTGGTGGGGGTAAAAAAAATCCAAGATGGCGGATTCAAGATGGCGGCCAAATTTCAAAATGGTCGGAGAGGTCTGATTTTTTGTATCTGGGGGTTTTTGGGGACCCCGATTCCAGTTATGAAAATAAATTTTGAAAAAAAAAAAATTAACATAGCTGCCATATTGCTCGATTTTTTTCATACATTTTAGGGGTCGCCGCAGAATGACTTTTCGCAGATACTTGCGAGGCCGGAGGCCGAGCCCCAGCTGCGAGGCCGAAGGCCGAGCAGCAGCAGTCGAACGGTGCAAGGCGAGGCCGAAGGCCGAGCCTTGCAGCGGTCGAGTATAACTATATTCGAAGTCGAACAGGCGAGGCCGCAGGCCGAGCCCACCGATGCGAGGCCGTAGGCCGAGCTCCAACTGCGAGGCCGAAGGCCGAGCAGCAGTACTCGAACGGTGCAAGGCGAGGCCGGAGGCCGAGCCTTGCAGCGTTCGAGTACAACTATATTCGAAGCCGGATAGGACACACTCGCGAGGCCGAAGGCCGAGTCTCAGCTGCGAGGCCGAAGGCCGAGCAGCAGTACTCGAACGGTGCAAGGCGAGGCCGAAGGCCGAGCCTTGCAGCGGTCGAGTACAACCACACACAATCAACTTCAGGGCACCCCAACTTCAGGGCACCCCGACTTCAGGGCACCCACAAACGCGGGCCGCTTGCGGCCCGCGCACCGCCCAAAATACTAGTCATACTATATAAAGTTAAACTACCACTGACTGACTGACTCACTCACTGACATAGAGAAACCTAAAGGGTATACGCAGGGGTGGTGGGGAAAAAGTGAGTATGGGGTCGTGGAGGGGTTGGTTCAGAGGGCCCGGGAAAAATCTGACATTGGCGAAAAGTCAAACCCTGGTCATGGTATGCCCTCGTATCTCGGAAACGGTGCATATTTTTTCTAAAGCACTTGAACTAATATTTCAGCAAACCTTGGGAACTTTCACGAGAAATCAAAAAATACATGGCCGCCATACAAAAAAAAAAATTCCATACAAAATTGAAACGTGAATAACTCGGAAACGGTTAAAGTTTTAGATAGTCTGCTTGAACAAAAGTCATAGGGAATCGGGGGGGCTACCAGGTGGGGGTCATAAAAATCCAAGATGGCGGATTCAAAATGGCGGCCAAATTTCAAAATGGTCCGAGGATTCTGATTTTTTGCATCCGGGGGTTTTTGGGGTATCTGATTCCATTTCTGAAATAAAATTTTGAAAAAGTGTTTTTTTTAATATGGCTGCCATACATTCAAATTTTTCCATACACGGCGAAATCTAAAGGGTACAAGGGGGGGTGGGGGGGGAAAAGTGAATATAGGGTCGTATAAGGGGTGTTTCACAGTCTCCGAAGAAAATCCGAAATTGGAACAATTACCTACTCTGATGGTGGTATGCCCTGGTATCTCAGAAACGGTGCTTATTTTTGGTAAAGCGCTTGAACTAATATTTTAGCACCTCTTGGGACCTTTCAGGAGAAATAAGAAACAACATGACTCCCATACAAAAAAAAATTCTCCATACAAAATTGATACGTGAATAACTCGGAAACGTTAAGTTTTATAGGGAGTGCGTTTGAACAAATGTCATAGGGAATTAGAAGGGCTACCAGGTGGGGATAAAAAAAAACCAAGATGGCGGCCAAATTTCAAAATGGTCGGAGAGGTCTGATTTTTTGTATCTGGGGGTTTTTGGGGACCCCGATTCCAGTTATGAAAATAAATTTTGAAAAAAAAAAGAAATTAACATAGCTACCATTTTGCTCGATTTTTTTCATACATATTAGGGGTCGCCGCAGAATGACTTTTCGCAGATACTTGCGAGGCCGAAGGCCGAGCCCACCAAAGCGAGGCCGGAGGCCGAGCCCCAGCTGCGAGGCCGAAGGCCGAGCAGCAGCACTCGAACGGTGCAAGGCGAGGCCGAAGGCCGAGCCTTGCAGCGTTCGAGTACAACTATACTCGAAGCCGGATAGGTCACACTTGCGAGGCCGAAGGCCGAGCCCACAGATGCGAGGCCGAAGGCCGAGCCATAGCTGCGAGGCCGAAGGCCAAGCCCCAGCTGCGAGGCCGAAGGCCGAGCAGCAGTACTCGAACGGTGCAAGGCGAGGCCGAAGGCCGAGCCTTGCAGCGGTCGAGTACAACCACACACAATCAAATTCAGGGCACCCCGACTTCAGGGCACCCCGACTTCAGGGCACCCACAAACGCGGGCCGCTTGCGGCCCGCGCACCGCCCAAAATACTAGTTATACTATATAAAGTTGAATTACCACTGACTGACATAGAGAAACCTAAAGGGTATACGCAGGGGTGGGGGGGATAAAGTGGATATGGGGTCGTGGATATGGGGTCGTGGAGGGTCGGGTCCACAACCTCCGGGAAAAATCCGAAATTGGCGAAAAGTCGAACCCTGATGGTGGTATGCCCTCGTATCTCGGAAACTAAAAAAAAATTTTCTAAAGCAGTTGAACTAAAGTTGTAGAGAACCCTGGGACGTTTCAGGGGAAGTTGAAAAAAACATGGCTCCCGAAGAAAAAAACATGGCCGCCATACAAAATTGAAAATAAAATAACTCGAAAACTGTACGACTTGGATGGGGAGTGTTTGACCAAATGTCATAGGGAATCGGGAGAGCTACCTGGTGGGAGTGACGAAAATTCAAGATGGCGGATTCAAGATGGCGGCCAAATTTCAAAATGGATCTAGAGGTCTGATTTTTTGCATCCGGGGGTTTTTGGGGACCCCGATTCTAATAATGAAAAAAAATTTTGGAAAAGTTTTTTTTTTAATATGGCTGCCATACATTCGATTTTTTTTCATACATTTTGGGGGTCGCTTCCGAGCGAATAGGGCGAGGCCGGAGGCCTCGCATCACACTAGCGAGGCCGAAGGCCGAGCCCCAGCTGCGAGGCCGAAGGCCGAGCAGCCACACTCGGCCGGTGCAAGGTGAGGCCGAAGGCCGAGCCTTGCAGCGGCCGAGTACAATGACACACAATCAAAGTCGGATAGGTCATACTAGCGAGGCCGAAGGCCGAGGCTACGACCGCGAGGCCGAAGGCCGCGCCGCACCGGGGCGAGGCCGCCAGGCCGAGCCACGGTGCGTATAGGACTACTCGACCGATGCGAGGCGAGGCCGAAGGCCGAGCCTTGCACCGGTAGAGTACAATAATGTTGCTCTCCGACCTACTGACCAAGACGAATTTACTGCGGAATCGGAACGTAGGGTCACAAGGGTCCATTAGCACTGGTAGAGTACAATAAAATAATGATGCTCTCCCAACTACTGACCAAGACGAATTTACTGCGGAATCGAAACGTAGGGCCACAAGGGTCCATTAGCACCGGTAGAGTACTATTAACTGCGAAATAAACAGACTGCATGATCGAATAAACTGCGGAATCGAAACGTAGGGCCACAAGGGTCCATTGGCGCCTGACCGCGGGCCGCTTGCGGCCCGCGCACCGCCCAAAATACTAGTTACACTATATAAAGTTAAACTACCACTGACTCACTCACTGACTCACTGACATAGAGAAACCTTAAGGGTACTTCCGGGGGTGGGAGGGGAAAAGTGAATATGGGGTCGTGTAGGGGTTGGTCCAGAGGGCCCGGGAAAAATCCGAAATTGGCGAAAAGTCAAACCCTGATGGTGGTATGCCCTCGTATCTCGGAAACTAAAAATATTTTTACTAAAGCACTTGAACTAATATTTCAGCAAACCTTGGGAACTTTCACGAGAAATCAAAAAAAACATGGCCGCCATACAAAAAAAAAAATTCCATACAAAATTGAAACGTGAATAACTCGGAAACTATTCAAGTTTTAGATAGTCTGCTTGAACAAAAGTCATAGGGAATCGGGGGGGCTACCAGGTGGGGGCCATAAAAATCCAAGATGGCGGATTCAAAATGGCGGCCAAATTTCATAATGGTCCGAGAGGTCTGATTTTTTGCATCCGGGGGTTTTTGGGGTATCTGATTTCATTTCTGAAATAAAATTTTGAAAAAGTGTTTTTTTTAATATGGCTGCCATACATTCAAATTTTTCCATACACGGCGAAACCTAAAGAGTACATGGGGGGGTAGGGGGGGAAAGTGAATATAAGGTCGTATAAGGGGTGTTTCACAGTCTCCGAAAAAAATACGAAATTGGAACAATTACCTACTCTGATGGTGGTATGCCCTGGTATCTCAGAAACGGTGCTTATTTTTGGTAAAGTGCTTGAACTAATATTTTAGCAACTCTTGGGACCTTTCAGGAGAAATAAGAAAAAACATGACTCCCATACAAAAAAAAATTCTCCATACAAAATTGATACGTGAATAACTCGGAAACGTTAAGTTTTATAGGGAGTGCGTTTGAACAAATGTCATAGGGAATTAGAAGGGCCACCTGGTGGGGGTAAAAAAAATCCAAGATGGCGGATTCAAGATGGCGGCCAAATTTCAAAATGGTCGGAGAGGTCTGATTTTTTGTATCTGGGGGTTTTTGGGGACCCCGATTCCAGTTATGAAAATAAATTTTGAAAAAAAAAAAATTAACATAGCTGCCATATTGCTCGATTTTTTTCATACATTTTAGGGGTCGCCGCAGAATGACTTTTCGCAGATACTTGCGAGGCCGGAGGCCGAGCCCCAGCTGCGAGGCCGAAGGCCGAGCAGCAGCAGTCGAACGGTGCAAGGCGAGGCCGAAGGCCGAGCCTTGCAGCGGTCGAGTATAACTATATTCGAAGTCGAACAGGCGAGGCCGCAGGCCGAGCCCACCGATGCGAGGCCGTAGGCCGAGCTCCAACTGCGAGGCCGAAGGCCGAGCAGCAGTACTCGAACGGTGCAAGGCGAGGCCGGAGGCCGAGCCTTGCAGCGTTCGAGTACAACTATATTCGAAGCCGGATAGGACACACTCGCGAGGCCGAAGGCCGAGTCTCAGCTGCGAGGCCGAAGGCCGAGCAGCAGTACTCGAACGGTGCAAGGCGAGGCCGAAGGCCGAGCCTTGCAGCGGTCGAGTACAACCACACACAATCAACTTCAGGGCACCCCAACTTCAGGGCACCCCGACTTCAGGGCACCCACAAACGCGGGCCGCTTGCGGCCCGCGCACCGCCCAAAATACTAGTTACACTATATAAAGTTAAACTACCACTGACTGACTGACTGACTGACATAGAGAAACCTTAAGGGTACTTCCGGGGGTGGGAGGGGAAAAGTGGATATGGGGTCGTGTAGGGGTTGGGTCAGAGGGCCCGGGAAAAATCCGAAATTGGAACTTCTCCCTACCCTGATGGTGGTATGCCCCCGTATCTCGGAAACCAAAAACATTTTTACGAAAGCACTTGAACTAAAAATGAAGGCAATCTTGGGAATTTTCAGAAGCAAAAAAAAAAAAGATGGCCGCCATACAAAAAAAAAAATTCCATACAAAATTGAAACGTGAATAACTCGGAAACGGTTAAAGTTTTAGATAGTCTGCTTGAACAAATGTAATAGGGGATCGGGGGGGCTACCAGGTGGGGGTAATAAAAATCCAAGATGGCGGATTCAAAATGGCGGCCAAATTTCATAATGGTCCGAGAGGTCTGATTTTTTGCATCCGGGGGTTTTTGGGGTATCTGATTTCATTTCTGAAATAAAATTTTGAAAAAGTGTTTTTTTTAATATGGCTGCCATACATTCAAATTTTTCCATACACGGCGAAACCTAAAGAGTACATGGGGGGGTAGGGGGGGAAAGTGAATATAAGGTCGTATAAGGGGTGTTTCACAGTCTCCGAAAAAAATACGAAATTGGAACAATTACCTACTCTGATGGTGGTATGCCCTGGTATCTCAGAAACGGTGCTTATTTTTGGTAAAGCGCTTGAACTAATATTTTAGCAACTCTTGGGACCTTTCAGGAGAAATAAGAAAAAACATGACTCCCATACAAAAAAAAATTCTCCATACAAAATTGATACGTGAATAACTCGGAAACGTTAAGTTTTATAGGGAGTGCGTTTGAACAAATGTCATAGGGAATTAGAAGGGCTACCAGGTGGGGATAAAAAAAACCAAGATGGCGGCCAAATTTCAAAATGGTCGGAGAGGTCTGATTTTTTGTATCTGGGGGTTTTTGGGGACCCCGATTCCAGTTATGAAAATAAATTTTGAAAAAAAAAAAATTAACATAGCTGCCATATTGCTCGATTTTTTTCATACATTTTAGGGGTCGCCGCAGAATGACTTTTCGCAGATACTTGCGAGGCCGGAGGCCGAGCCCCAGCTGCGAGGCCGAAGGCCGAGCAGCAGCAGTCGAACGGTGCAAGGCGAGGCCGAAGGCCGAGCCTTGCAGCGGTCGAGTATAACTATATTCGAAGTCGAACAGGCGAGGCCGCAGGCCGAGCCCACCGATGCGAGGCCGTAGGCCGAGCTCCAACTGCGAGGCCGAAGGCCGAGCAGCAGTACTCGAACGGTGCAAGGCGAGGCCGGAGGCCGAGCCTTGCAGCGTTCGAGTACAACTATATTCGAAGCCGGATAGGACACACTCGCGAGGCCGAAGGCCGAGTCTCAGCTGCGAGGCCGAAGGCCGAGCAGCAGTACTCGAACGGTGCAAGGCGAGGCCGAAGGCCGAGCCTTGCAGCGGTCGAGTACAACCACACACAATCAACTTCAGGGCACCCCAACTTCAGGGCACCCCGACTTCAGGGCACCCACAAACGCGGGCCGCTTGCGGCCCGCGCACCGCCCAAAATACTAGTACTACTATAAAGTTAAACTACCACTCACTGACTCACTGACATAGAGAAACCTAAAGGGTATCCGGGGGGGTGGTGGGGGAAAAATGAGTATGGGGTCGTGTAGGGGTTGGTCCAGAGGGCCCGGGAAAAATCTGACATTGGTGAAAAGTCAAACCCTGATGGTGGTATGCCCTCGTATCTCGGAAACGGTGCATATTTTTACTAAAGCACTTGAACTAATATTTTAGCAAACCTTAGGAACTTTCACGAGAAATAAAAAAAAAATGGCCGCCATACAAAAAAAAAAATTCCATACAAAATTGAAACGTGAATAACTCGGAAACTATTCAAGTTTAAGATAGTCTGCTGGAACAAAAGTCATAGGGAACGGGGGGGGCTACCAGGTGGGGGTCATAAAAATCCAAGATGGCGGATTCAAAATGGCGGCCAAATTTCAAAATGGTCCGAGGATTCTGATTTTTTGCATCCGGGGGTTTTTGGGGTATCTGATTCCATTTCTGAAATAAAATTTTGAAAAAGTGTTTTTTTTAATATGGCTGCCATATATTCAAATTTTTCCATACACGGCGAAACCTAAAGGGTACAAGGGGGGGGGGTGGGGTGGGGGAAAAGTGAATATAGGGTCGTATAAGGGGTGTTTCACAGTCTCCGAATAAAATCCGAAATTGGAACAATTACCTACTCTGATGGTGGTATGCCCTGGTATCTCAGAAACGGTGCTTATTTTTGGTAGAGCGCTTGAACTAATATTTTAGCAACTCTTGGGACTTTTCTGGAGAAATAAGAAAGAACATGACTCCCATACAAAAAAAAATTCTCCATACAAAATTGATACGTGAATAACTCGGAAACGTTAAGTTTTTTAGGGAGTGAGATTGAACAAATGTCATAGGGAATCGGAAGGGCTACCTGGTGGGGGTAAAAAAAAATCCAAGATGGCGGATTCAAGATGGCGACCAAATTTCAAAATGGTCGGAGAGGTCTGATCTTTTGTATTTGGGGGTTTTTGGGGACCCCGATTCCAATTATGAAAATAAATTTTGAAAAAAAAAAATTAACATGCTGCGAGGCCGAAGGCCGAGCAGCAGTACTCGAACGGTGCAAGGCGAGGCCGAAGGCCGAGCCTTGCAGCGTTCGAGTACAACTAAATTTGAAGCCGAATAGGTCACATTAGCGAGGCCGAAGGCCGAGCCCCCAATTGCGAGGCCGCAGGCCGAGCCCCGGCTGCGAGGCAGAAGGCCGAGCAGCAGTACTCGAACGGTGCAAGGCGAGGCCGAAGGCCAAGCCTTGCAGCGGTCGAGTACAATGACACACTATCAAAGTCGGATAGATCACACTAGCGAGGCCGAAGGCCGAGTCTACGACCGCGAGGCCGAAGGCCGAGCCGCACCGGGGCGAGGCCGTCAGGCCGAGCCACGGTACGTACAGGACTACTCGACCGATGCGAGGCGAGGCCGAAGGCCGAGCCTTGCACTTGAAAAAATTTGAGGTGTTTGTGTGAGTGAGTCAGTGAGTGAGTGAGTGAGTGTGTGTGTGTGTGTTTGTGTGTGAGTGTGTGTGTATGTGGCAGAGTAAGTATAACCAGTTATTTAATTATTTTTAAAAGTTTTTCTGTATCAACGTATGACAGAGAAAGTAAATCTAGCCTTTCGACTCGTGATTCCAGCAATATTGTCGACCCAATGATCTATGTTGTTTCTCTAACAGTTTCAAACTAAGTTTCCGTAACGTTTCCAGTTTCCAAAGCCACGAAATCATCAAGTCCGCTGGGTCGTCGCTCGGCAATTAGCGACCATCACGGCCGTCATTAGGAACGCGTCTGTAACGGAGGCTGGCTGGTTTATGTTAGTGTACTGTTCGTTGCGGTAATGAGCCGCGATTGCTGCTAATGGAATAGGTGTTTATATGTTACGATTGTTACAATGATGATTGAATCTTCTGGTTCAAATGCGTAGTAACTTTATAAATACTTTCGTTAATTAATATATAATCTATTCCTTATATAATATATTATTTATATAATTCCTTGTATAATATATTCCTTTTTAACAAACTACCCTCTCATATTAAAAATGTCAACTCATTTCACGCATTCAAGAAAAAAATAGCTCTACATATTATCGAAGATAGATCCCTGTCTTGAGTAAGGATAGTATGCGTGAAATGAGTTTGGAATCTTAAGAATTTTTAAATTTTAATTTAAATTTTATACTAATACTAGTATTTTGGGCGGTGCGCGGGCCGCAAGCGGCCCGCGGTGCCCTGTAGTCGGGGTGCCCTGATTTTGTGGTGCCCTACGTTTCGATTCCGCAGTTTATTCGGTCAAGCAGTCTGTTTATTTCGCAGTTTTCGTACTCTACCGGTGCAAGGCTCGGCCTTCGGCCTCGCCTCGCATCGGTCGAGTAGTCCTGTACGTACCGTGGCTCGGCCTGACGGCCTCGCCCCGGTGCGGCTCGGCCTTCGGCCTCGCGGTCGTAGACTCGGCCTTCGGCCTCGCTAGTGTGATCTATCCGACTTTGATAGTGTGTCATTGTACTCGACCGCTGCAAGGCTTGGCCTTCGGCCTCGCCTTGCACCGTTCGAGTACTGCTGCTCGGCCTTCTGCCTCGCAGCCGGGGCTCGGCCTGCGGCCTCGCAATTGGGGGCTCGGCCTTCGGCCTCGCTAATGTGACCTATTCGGCTTCAAATTTAGTTGTACTCGAACGCTGCAAGGCTCGGCCTTCGGCCTCGCCTTGCACCGTTCGAGTACTGCTGCTCGGCCTTCGGCCTCGCAGCATGTTAATTTTTTTTTTTCAAAATTTATTTTCATAATTGGAATCGGGGTCCCCAAAAACCCCCAAATACAAAAGATCAGACCTCTCCGACCATTTTGAAATTTGGTCGCCATCTTGAATCCGCCATCTTGGATTTTTTTTTACCCCCACCAGGTAGCCCTTCCGATTCCCTATGACATTTGTTCAATCTCACTCCCTAAAAAACTTAACGTTTCCGAGTTATTCACGTATCAATTTTGTATGGAGAATTTTTTTTTGTATGGGAGTCATGTTCTTTCTTATTTCTCCAGAAAAGTCCCAAGAGTTGCTAAAATATTAGTTCAAGCGCTCTACCAAAAATAAGCACCGTTTCTGAGATACCAGGGCATACCACCATCAGAGTAGGTAATTGTTCCAATTTCGGATTTTATTCGGAGACTGTGAAACACCCCTTATACGACCCTATATTCACTTTTCCCCCACCCCACCCCCCCCCCCTTGTACCCTTTAGGTTTCGCCGTGTATGGAAAAATTTGAATATATGGCAGCCATATTAAAAAAAACACTTTTTCAAAATTTTATTTCAGAAATGGAATCAGATACCCCAAAAACCCCCGGATGCAAAAAATCAGAATCCTCGGACCATTTTGAAATTTGGCCGCCATTTTGAATCCGCCATCTTGGATTTTTATGACCCCCACCTGGTAGCCCCCCCCATTCCCTATGACTTTTGTTCCAGCAGACTATCTTAAACTTGAATAGTTTCCGAGTTATTCACGTTTCAATTTTGTATGGAATTTTTTTTTTTGTATGGCGGCCATTTTTTTTTTATTTCTCGTGAAAGTTCCTAAGGTTTGCTAAAATATTAGTTCAAGTGCTTTAGTAAAAATATGCACCGTTTCCGAGATACGAGGGCATACCACCATCAGGGTTTGACTTTTCACCAATGTCAGATTTTTCCCGGGCCCTCTGGACCAACCCCTACACGACCCCATACTCATTTTTCCCCCACCACCCCCGCGTATACCCTTTAGGTTTCTCTATGTCAGTGAGTCAGTGAGTGGTAGTTTAACTTTATAGTAGTACTAGTATTTTGGGCGGTGCGCGGGCCGCAAGCGGCCCGCGTTTGTGGGTGCCCTGAAGTCGGGGTGCCCTGAAGTTGGGGTGCCCTGAAGTTGATTGTGTGTGGTTGTACTCGACCGCTGCAAGGCTCGGCCTTCGGCCTCGCCTTGCACCGTTTTCGATTCCGCATGAAATTCGTCTGCGTCAGTACGAGTAGGTCGGCCTCGCGGTTGGGGGCTCGGCCTTCGGCCTCGCTAATGTGATCTGTCCGACTTTGATTGTGTCTGGTTGTACTCGACCGCTGCAAGGCTCGGCCTTCGGCCTCGCCTTGCACCGTTCGAGTACTGCTGGGGCTCGGCCTCCGGCCTCGCATCGGTAAGCTCGGCCTGCGGCCTCGCGGTTGGGGACTCGGCCTTCGGCCTCGCTAATGTGACCTATTCGACTTCAAATATAGTTGTACTCGAACGCTGCAAGGCTCGGCCTTCGGCCTCGCCTTGCACCGTTCGAGTGCTGCTGCTCGGCCTTCGGCCTCGCAAGTATCTGCGAAAAGTCATTCTGCGGCGACCCCTAAAATGTATGAAAAAAATCGAGCAATATGGCAGCTATGTTAATTTTTTTCTTTTCAAAATTTATTTTCATAACTTTAATCGGGGTCCCCAAAAACCCCCAGATACAAAAAATCAGACCTCTCCGACCATTTTGAAATTTGGCCGCCATCTTGGTTTTTTTTTATCCCCACCTGGTAGCCCTTCTAATTCCCTATGACATTTGTTCAAACGCACTCCCTATAAAACTTAACGTTTCCGAGTTATTCACGTATCAATTTTGTATGGAGAATTTTTTTTTGTATGGGAGTCATGTTTTTTCTTATTTCTCCTGAAAGGTCCCAAGAGTTGCTAAAATATTAGTTTAAGCGCTCTACCAAAAATAAGCACCGTTTCTGAGATACCAGGGCATACCACCATCAGAGTAGGTAATTGTTCCAATTTCGGATTTTCTTCGGAGACTGTGAAACACCCCTTATACGACCTTATATTCACTTTTCCCCCCCCACCCCCCCTTGTACCCTTTAGGTTTCGCCGTGTATGGAAAAATTTGAATGTATGGCAGCCATATTAAAAAAAACACTTTTTCAAAATTTTATTTCAGAAATGGAATCAGATACCCCAAAAACCCCCGGATGCAAAAAATCAGAATCCTCGGACCATTTTGAAATTTGGCCGCCATTTTGAATCCGCCATCTTGGATTTTTATGACCCCCACCTGGTAGCCCTTCCGATTCCCTATTACTTTTGTTCAAGCAGACTATCTAAAACTTTAACCGTTTCCGAGTTATTCACGTTTCAATTTTGTATGGAATTTTTTTTTTTGTATGGCGGCCATCTTTTTTTTTATTGCTTCTGAAAATTCCCAAGATGGCCTTCATTTTTAGTTCAAGTGCTTTAGTAAATTTTTTTTTGGTTTCCGAGATACGAGGGCATACCACCATCAGGGTAGGGAGAAGTTCCAATTTCGGATTTTTCCCGGGCCCTCTGAACCGACCCCTACACGACCCCATACTCACTTTTCCCCCACCACCCCTGCGTATACCCTTTAGGTTTCTCTATGTCAGTGAGTGAGTCAGTCAGTGGTAGTTTAACTTTATATAGTATGACTAGTATTTTGGGCGGTGCGCGGGCCGCAAGCGGCCCGCGGTCAGGCGCCAATGGACCCTTGTGGCCCTACGTTTCGATTCCGCAGTTTATTCGATCATGCAGTCTGTTTATTTCGCAGTTAATAGTACTCTACCGGTGCTAATGGACCCTTGTGGCCCTACGTTTCGATTCCGCAGTAAATTCGTCTTGGTCAGTAGTTGGGAGAGCATCATTATTTTATTGTACTCTACCAGTGCTAATGGACCCTTGTGACCCTACGTTCCGATTCCGCAGTAAATTCGTCTTGGTCAGTAGGTCGGAGAGCAACATTATTGTACTCTACCGGTGCAAGGCTCGGCCTTCGGCCTCGCCTCGCATCGGTCGAGTAGTCCTATACGCACCGTGGCTCGGCCTGGCGGCCTCGCCCCGGTGCGGCTCGGCCTTCGGCCTCGCGGTCGTAGCCTCGGCCTTCGGCCTCGCTAGTATGACCTATCCGACTTTGATTGTGTGTCATTGTACTCGGCCGCTGCAAGGCTCGGCCTTCGGCCTCACCTTGCACCGGCCGAGTGTGGCTGCTCGGCCTTCGGCCTCGCTAGTGTGATGCGAGGCCTCCGGCCTCGCCCTATTCGCTCGGAAGCGACCCCCAAAATGTATGAAAAAAAATCGAATGTATGGCAGCCATATTAAAAAAAAAACTTTTCCAAAATTTTTCTTCATTATTAGAATCGGGGTCCCCAAAAACCCCCGGATGCAAAAAATCAGACCTCTAGATCCATTTTGAAATTTGGCCGCCATCTTGAATCCGCCATCTTGAATTTTCGTCACTCCCACCAGGTAGCTCTCCCGATTCCCTATGACATTTGGTCAAACACTCCCCATCCAAGTCGTACAGTTTTCGAGTTATTTTATTTTCAATTTTGTATGGCGGCCATGTTTTTTTCTTCGGGAGCCATGTTTTTTTCAACTTCCCCTGAAACGTCCCAGGGTTCTCTACAACTTTAGTTCAACTGCTTTAGAAAATTTTTTTTTAGTTTCCGAGATACGAGGGCATACCACCATCAGGGTTCGACTTTTCGCCAATTTCGGATTTTTCCCGGAGGTTGTGGACCCGACCCTCCACGACCCCATATCCACGACCCCATATCCACTTTATCCCCCCCACCCCTGCGTATACCCTTTAGGTTTCTCTATGTCAGTCAGTGGTAATTCAACTTTATATAGTATAACTAGTATTTTGGGCGGTGCGCGGGCCGCAAGCGGCCCGCGTTTGTGGGTGCCCTGAAGTCGGGGTGCCCTGAAGTCGGGGTGCCCTGAATTTGATTGTGTGTGGTTGTACTCGACCGCTGCAAGGCTCGGCCTTCGGCCTCGCCTTGCACCGTTCGAGTACTGCTGCTCGGCCTTCGGCCTCGCAGCTGGGGCTTGGCCTTCGGCCTCGCAGCTATGGCTCGGCCTTCGGCCTCGCATCTGTGGGCTCGGCCTTCGGCCTCGCAAGTGTGACCTATCCGGCTTCGAGTATAGTTGTACTCGAACGCTGCAAGGCTCGGCCTTCGGCCTCGCCTTGCACCGTTCGAGTGCTGCTGCTCGGCCTTCGGCCTCGCAGCTGGGGCTCGGCCTCCGGCCTCGCTTTGGTGGGCTCGGCCTTCGGCCTCGCAAGTATCTGCGAAAAGTCATTCTGCGGCGACCCCTAATATGTATGAAAAAAATCGAGCAAAATGGTAGCTATGTTAATTTCTTTTTTTTTTCAAAATTTATTTTCATAACTGGAATCGGGGTCCCCAAAAACCCCCAGATACAAAAAATCAGACCTCTCCGACCATTTTGAAATTTGGCCGCCATCTTGGTTTTTTTTTATCCCCACCTGGTAGCCCTTCTAATTCCCTATGACATTTGTTCAAACGCACTCCCTATAAAACTTAACGTTTCCGAGTTATTCACGTATCAATTTTGTATGGAGAATTTTTTTTTGTATGGGAGTCATGTTGTTTCTTATTTCTCCTGAAAGGTCCCAAGAGGTGCTAAAATATTAGTTCAAGCGCTTTACCAAAAATAAGCACCGTTTCTGAGATACCAGGGCATACCACCATCAGAGTAGGTAATTGTTCCAATTTCGGATTTTCTTCGGAGACTGTGAAACACCCCTTATACGACCCTATATTCACTTTTCCCCCCCCACCCCCCCTTGTACCCTTTAGATTTCGCCGTGTATGGAAAAATTTGAATGTATGGCAGCCATATTAAAAAAAACACTTTTTCAAAATTTTATTTCAGAAATGGAATCAGATACCCCAAAAACCCCCGGATGCAAAAAATCAGAATCCTCGGACCATTTTGAAATTTGGCCGCCATTTTGAATCCGCCATCTTGGATTTTTATGACCCCCACCTGGTAGCCCCCCCGATTCCCTATGACTTTTGTTCAAGCAGACTATCTAAAACTTTAACCGTTTCCGAGTTATTCACGTTTCAATTTTGTATGGAATTTTTTTTTTTGTATGGCGGCCATGTTTTTTTTGATTTCTCGTGAAAGTTCCCAAGGTTTGCTGAAATATTAGTTCAAGTGCTTTAGAAAAAATATGCACCGTTTCCGAGATACGAGGGCATACCATGACCAGGGTTTGACTTTTCGCCAATGTCAGATTTTTCCCGGGCCCTCTGAACCAACCCCTCCACGACCCCATACTCACTTTTTCCCCACCACCCCTGCGTATACCCTTTAGGTTTCTCTATGTCAGTGAGTGAGTCAGTCAGTCAGTGGTAGTTTAACTTTATATAGTATGACTAGTATTTTGGGCGGTGCGCGGGCCGCAAGCGGCCCGCGGTCAGGCGCCAATGGACCCTTGTGGCCCTACGTTTCGATTCCGCAGTTTATGCGGTAACGTACTCTGCTTATTTCGCAGTAATCGTACTCGACCGCTGCAAGATTCGGCCTTCGGCCTCACCTTGCATCGATCGAGTAGTCCTATACGCACCGTGGCTCGGCCTTACGGCCTCGCCCCGGTGCGGCTCGGCCTTCGGCCTCGCGGTCGTAGGCTCGGCCTTCGGCCTCGCTAGTGAGACCTATCCGACTTTGATTGTGTGTCATTGTACTCGGCCGCTGCAAGGCTCGGCCTTCGGCCTCACCTTGCACCGGCCGAGTGTGGCTGCTCGGCCTTCGGCCTCGCAGCTGGGGCTCGGCCTTCGGCCTCGCTAGTGTGATGCGAGGCCTCCGGCCTCGCCCTATTCGCTCGGAAGCGACCCCCAAAATGTATGAAAAAAATCGAATGTATGGCAGCCATATTAAAAAAAAAACTTTTCCAAAATATTTTTTCAAAAATGGAATCGGGGACCCCAAAAACCCCCGGATGAAAAAATTCAGACCTCCAGAGCCATTTTGAAATTTGGCCGCCATCTTGAATCCGCCATCTTGAATTTTCGTCAACCCCACCAGGTAGCTCTCCCGATTCCCTATGACATTTGGTCAAACACTCCCCATCCAAGTCGTACCGTTTCCGAGCAACTGACGTTTCAATTTTGTATGGCGGCCATGTTTTTTTCTTCGGGAGCCATGTTTTTTTCAACTTCCCCTGAAACGTCCCAGGGTTCCCTGCAACTTTAGTTCAAGTGCTTTAGAAAATTTTTTTTTGGTTTCTGAGATACCATGGCATCCGACCATCAGGGTAGGGAGATGTTCCAATTTCGGATTTTTCCCGGAGGTTGTGGACCCGACCCTCCACGACCCCGTGTCCACTTTATCCCCCCCACCCCGGCGTATACCCTTTAGGTTTCTCTATGTCAGTCAGTGAGTCAGTGAGTCAGTGGTAGTTTAACTTTATATAATATAATAACTAGTATTTTGGGCGGTGCGCGGGCCGCAAGCGGCCCGCGGTCAGGCGCCAATGGACCCTTGTGGCCCTACGTTTCGATTCCGCAGTTTGTTCGATCATGCAGTCTGTTTAATTCGCATTTATTTGTACTCTACCGGTGCAAGGCTCGGCCTTTGGCCTCGCCTCGCATCGGTCGAGTAGTCCTATACGCACCGTGGCTCGGCCTTACGGCCTCGCCCCGGTGCGGCTCGGCCTTCGGCCTCGCGATCGTAGGCTCGGCCTTCGGCCTCGCTAGTATGACCTATCCGACTTCGATTGTGTGTCATTGTACTCGACCGCTGCAAGGCTCGGCCTTCGGCCTCACCTTGCACCGGCCGAGTAGGGCTGCTCGGCCTTCGGCCTCGCAGCTGGGGCTCGGCCTTCGGCCTCGCAAGTGTGATGCGAGGCCTCCGGCCTCGCCCTATGTGCTCGGAAGCGACCCCCAAAATGTATGAAAAAAATCGAATGTATGGCAGCCATATTAAAAAAAAAACTTTTCCAAAATATTTTTTCATTATTAGAATCGGGGACCCAAAAAACCCCCGGATGCAAAAAATCAGACCTCTCGGACCATTTTGAAATTTGGCCGCCATCTTGAATCCGCCATCTTGAATTTTCGTCATCCCCACCAGGTAGCTCTCCCGATTCCCTATGACATTTGGTCAAACACTCCCCACCCAAGTCGTACCGTTTCCGAGAAATTGACGTTTCAATTTTGTATGGCGGCCATGTTTTTTTCTTCGGGAGCCATGTTTTTTTCAACTTCCCCTGAAACGTCCCAGGTTTCCCTACAACTTTAGTTCAAGTGCTTTAGTAAATTTTTTTTTGGTTTCCGAGATACCAGAGCATACGACCATCAGGGTAGGGAGATGTTCCAATTTCGGATTTTTCCCAGAGGTTGTGGACCCAACCCTCCACGACCCCGTATCCACTTTATCCCCCCCACCCCTGCGTATACCCTTTAGGTTTCTCTATGTCAGTCAGTCAGTGAGTCAGTGAGTGAGTGGTAATTCAACTTTATATAGTATAATAACTAGTATTTTGGGCGGTGCGCGGGCCGCAAGCGGCCCGCGTTTGTGGGTGCCCTGAAGTCGGGGTGCCCTGAAGTCGGGGTGCCCTGAATTCGATTGTGTGTGGTTGTACTCGACCGCTGCAAGGCTCGGCCTTCGGCCTCGCCTTGCACCGTTCGAGTACTGCTGCTCGGCCTTCGGCCTCGCAGCTGGGGCTTGGCCTTCGGCCTCGCAGCTATGGCTCGGCCTTCGGCCTCGCATCTGTGGGCTCGGCCTTCGGCCTCGCAAGTGTGACCTATCCGGCTTCGAGTATAGTTGTACTCGAACGCTGCAAGGCTCGGCCTTCGGCCTCGCCTTGCACCGTTCGAGTGCTGCTGCTCGGCCTTCGGCCTCGCAGCTGGGGCTCGGCCTCCGGCCTCGCTTTGGTGGGCTCGGCCTTCGGCCTCGCAAGTATCTGCGAAAAGTCATTCTGCGGCGACCCCTAATATGTATGAAAAAAATCGAGCAAAATGGTAGCTATGTTAATTTCTTTTTTTTTTTCAAAATTTATTTTCATAACTGGAATCGGGGTCCCCAAAAACCCCCAGATACAAAAAATCAGACCTCTCCGACCATTTTGAAATTTGGCCGCCATCTTGGTTTTTTTTTATCCCCACCTGGTAGCCCTTCTAATTCCCTATGACATTTGTTCAAACGCACTCCCTATAAAACTTAACGTTTCCGAGTTATTCACGTATCAATTTTGTATGGAGAATTTTTTTTTGTATGGGAGTCATGTTTTTTTTTATTTCTCCTGAAAGGTCCCAAGAGTTGCTAAAATATTAGTTTAAGCGCTTTACCAAAAATATGCACCGTTTCTGAGATACCAGGGCATACCACCATCAGAGTAGGTATTTGTTGCAATTTCGGAATTTCTTCGGAGACTGTGAAACACCCCTTATACGACCCTATATTCACTTTTCCCCCCTCACCTTCCCTTGTACCCTTTAGGTTTCGCCGTGTATGGAAAAATTTGAATGTATGGCAGCCATATTAAAAAAAACACTTTTTCAAAATTTTATTTCAGAAATGGAATCAGATACCCCAAAAATCCCCGGATGCAAAAAATCAGAATCCTCGGACCATTTTGAAATTTGGCCGCCATTTTGAATCCGCCATCTTGGATTTTTATGACCCCCACCTGGTAGCCCCCCCGATTCCCTATGACATTTGTTCAAACAGACCCCCTAAAACACTTACCGTTTCCGAGATATAGGTGAATCAATTTTGTATGGAATTTTTTTTTTTGTATGGCGGCCTTGTTTTTTTTGATTTCTCGTGAAAGTTCCCAAGGTTTGCTGAAATATTAGTTCAAGTGCTTTAGTAAAAATATTTTTAGTTTCCGAGATACGAGGGCATACCACCATCAGGGTTTGACTTTTCGCCAATTTCGGATTTTTCCCGGGCCCTCTGGACCAACCCCTACACGACCCCATATTCACTTTTCCCCTCCCACCCCCGGAAGTACCCTTAAGGTTTCTCTATGTCAGTGAGTCAGTGAGTGAGTCAGTGGTAGTTTAACTTTATATAGTGTAACTAGTATTTTGGGCGGTGCGCGGGCCGCAAGCGGCCCGCGGTCAGGCGCCAATGGACCCTTGTGGCCCTACGTTTCGATTCCGCAGTTTATTCGAGTTCTGTAGTCTGTTTATTTCGCAGTTATTGTACTCTACCGGTGCTAATGAACCCTTGTGGCCCTACGTTTCGATTCCGCAGTAAATTCGTCTTGGTCAGTAGGTCGGAGAGCATCATTATTTTATTGTACTCTACCGGTGCTAATGGACCCTTGTGGCCCTACGTTTCGATTCCGCAGTTTATTCGGTCACGCAGTCTGTTTATATCGCAGTAATCGTACTCTACCGGTGCAAGGCTCGGCCTTCGGCCTCGCCTCGCATCGGTCGAGTAGTCCTATACGCACCGTGGCTCGGCCTTACGGCCTCGCCCCGGTGCGGCTCGGCCTTCGGCCTCGCGGTCGTAGGCTCGGCCTTCGGCCTCGCTAGTATGACCTATCCGACTTTGATTGTGTGTCATTGTACTCGGCCGCTGCAAGGTTCGGCCTTCGGCCTCACCTTGCACCGGCCGAGTAGGGCTGCTCGGCCTTCGGCCTCGCAGCTGGGGCTCGGCCTTCGGCCTCGCGAGTGTGATGCCAGGCCTCCGGCCTCGCCCACTTCGATCAGAAGCGACCCTCAAAATGTATGAAAAAAACTAAAGTATGGCAGCTATATTAAAAAAAAAACTTTTCCAAAATATTTTTTCAAAAATGGAATCGGGGACCCCAAAAACCCCCGGATGCAAAAAATCAGACCTCTCAGACCATTTTGAAATTTTGCCGCCATCTTGAATCCGCCATCTTGAATTTTCGTCACCCCCACCAGGTAGCTCTCTAGATTCCCTATGACATTTGGTCGAACACTCCCCATCCAAGTCGTACCGTTTTCGAGTTATTTTATTTTCAATTTTGTATGGCGGCCATGTTTTTTTCTTCGGGAGCCATGTTGTTTTCAACTTTCCCTGAAACGTCCCAGGGTTTTCTACAACTTTAGTTCAACTGCTTTAGAAAATTTTTTTTTAGTTTCCGAGATACGAGGGCATACCACCATCAGGGTTCTACTTTTCGCCAATTTCGGATTTTTCCCGGAGGTTGTGGACCCGACCCTCCACGACCCCATATCCACTTTATCCCCCCCACCCCGGCGTATACCCTTTAGGTTTCTCTATGTCAGTCAGTCAGTCAGTCAGTCAGTGAGTCAGTGGTAGTTTAACTTTATATAGTATAACTAGTATTTTGGGCGGTGCGCGGGCCGCAAGCGGCCCGCGGTCAGGCGCCAATGGACCCTTGTGGCCCTACGTTTCGATTCCGCAGTTTATTCGATCATGCAGTCTGTTTATTTCGCAGTTAATAGTACTCTACCGGTGCTAATGGACCCTTGTGGCCCTACGTTTCGATTCCGCAGTAAATTCGTCTTGGTCAGTAGTTGGGAGAGCATCATTATTTTATTGTACTCTACAAGTGCTAATGGACCCTTGTGACCCTACGTTCCGATTCCGCAGTAAATTCGTCTTGGTCAGTAGGTCGGAGAGCAACATTATGGTACTCTACCGGTGCAAGGCTCGGCCTTCGGCCTCGCCTCGCATCGGTCGAGTAGTCCTATACGCACCGTGGCTCGGCCTTACGGCCTCGCCCCGGTGCGGCTCGGCCTTCGGCCTCGCGGTCGTAGGCTCGGCCTTCGGCCTCGCTAGTATGACCTATCCGACTTTGATTGTGTGTCATTGTACTCGGCCGCTGCAAGGCTCGGCCTTCGGCCTCACCTTCCACCGGCCGAGTAGGGCTGCTCGGCCTTCGGCCTCGCAGCTGGGGCTCGGCCTTCGGCCTCGCGAGTGTGATGCGAGGCCTCCGGCCTCGCCCTATTCGCTCGAAAGCGACCCCCAAAATGTATAAAAAAAATCGAATGTATGGCAGCCATATTAAAAAAAAAACTTTTCCAAAATATTTTTTCATTATTAGAATCGGGGACCCCAAAAACCCCCGGATGCAAAAAATCAGACCTCTCGGACCATTTTGAAATTTGGCCGCCATCTTGAATCCGCCATCTTGAATTTTCGTCACCCCCTCCAGGTAGCTCTCCCGATTCCCTATGACATTTGGTCAAACACTCCCCATCCAAGTCGTACCGTTTCCGAGTATTTGACGTTTCAATTTTGTATGGCGGCCATGTTTTTTTCTTCGGGAGCCATGTTTTTTTCAACTTCCCCTGAAACGTCCCAGGGTTCTCTACGACTTTAGTTCGAGTGCTTTAGAAAAAATGTTTTTCGTTTTCGAGATCTCAGGGCATCCGACCATCAGGGTAGGGAGATGTTCCAATTTCGGATTTTTCCCGGAGGTTGTGGACCCACCCCTCCACGACCCCATATCCACTTTTTCCCCCCCACCCCCGGAAGTACCCTTAAGGTTTCTCTATGTCAGTCAGTCAGTCAGTGAGTCAGTCAGTGGTAATTCAACTTTATATAGTATAATATATACTATTTTATATATATATATTTAGTCTACACTAATAATTTATTATATCTGCATATCCAATAGCCGCACTACCATTCATTATATTTCTGTATTCGCATAAACGTTGGTCCTTGCGATACAGGTCTCCTAGTGCAGGGCCACAAGCAATTTTGTAACCATTTCTTTTTGTAAATAATCTTTAACCACATAAAACTCTCATATGGTTAATAAAATTGTAATTGTCTTTTTTGAAATAAATTATTGTATTTTGTATTTGTAGATTGGCGCAGGGTATTGAGTGGGATCGTGTTCCCTCTCACGCCTATGATTTTTCAAAAGAGAAAATGACGAGAAAACACCTTGCGTAAGAATAGGGCCCCAGACCAAGATTAGAATATCGTAATGTAGTGTGCTTATGCTAATAAGTACATAAGGATAACTGAGTAACTGATTAAGTAATTCAGAATTACATTTACTTAAGAAACCAACTCCAAATAAAACAATAGATTGGTTATTAACTAATTAATGGTTAATTACCATTAATTAACCAATATTATAAAGGCGAAAGTTTGTGAGTGTGTATGTATGTTACTTCTTCACGCTCAAACGGCTAAACCAATTTTAATGAAATTTTGGTATGGTGTAGCTGACACCCTAGATTAACACATAGACTACTTTTTAACCGCGGGCAAAACCTAGTATATTTCAAAAATGTAAATAACCCAATACAAAAGGTACATTTTACTCAATTTTCCATGATTCACACAAAATTCTGCCGAACATTCAATTTCCAATATTAAATTCTGTAGTGACACGTTAAAAGCACCTGCAGTTTCGAAGCAGCCATTTTGTGTAACTCTAAAGTACTAGATTCACCCCCCGGAGTTTATTTCATTAATAACCTTAATTGCATGATAGGTGCCTTCATTTATTTAATTAAAGTTGGCTCTAGAAAGTCTAAACGCACGTTGATCATTTCTGGGAAATTATATTTGGTAGATAGAAATGGTTTTTTTATAAGAAAAGTGGCAACAGACGGTCCACCTACACGATAACCGCCGCCTACAACACCACCGGTGCTGTTGATGCAATGCCAACCTAAGAAGAAATATGAACCCTTTTTAAAAAGCTTCATGCTCTACCGCGGCGGAAAGAAAAAATAGGGGCATTATTTAAAACTTGTAGTAGTGCTACAAGTTTATGGTTTATTTTACAAAAACATACGTTTCAGTGATGAAAAAATAACGCAACTTTGTGCGATAATTTGTTGATTCATAAATCATAATAAAATAAACATAACATAACATATCGTCACGTTTTTCTCCCGAGGGGGCTGGCAGAGATGTAATACAACACCCACACTCCGGACGATGTTTAGTCCCAAATGTGACAGGGGGCGAGCCTGTCGCCATACACCGGGCTCCAGTCATGTAGCAGATGACATACAATACGAACATATGCTCACAAAATGAACGAATTGGTGCGTGCCGTCGGCTGGGTTCGAACCCGCTCCTGGCTTGAGAGGCGGGCCTTCTCCCAACTAGGCTGACATCGCTAGAATCAAGAATTATTACAGATTAAAATTTATCGTCATCATCATTAACATCATCTCCAATACCAGGGTTCGCCACTCGGCCTAACCACACTTTTTATTATAATTTGATAGGCTTGCGTTTCAACACCTGACCATGACGGTCACCAATATGCCTGATTATAAGCGGTAATGCGGCCTACGATGCTGGAGCACGCTTGCAAGAGAAACCGATTCACTCGAGATTTGAACACAGCCAGATTTCACACACACACTCTGCGGCAGAGTATTCCACACTCTAGCGATATGCACAACAAAGATAAAGATAATTATATTAAACGTAAAGAAATTTACACAGAAATTTCAGGTGCTTAAAACTATTTTTAGGATATGACAAAGAATTCTGTGTGAGACACGCCTATGACGGTGAGCCCCGAACCAAGCTCTCGGCTAGGAACAATGAAAATGGAACCAAAGCGTTTGTTGCTAGTTATGGTGTATAAACCATAAAACGAATTCCAAACATAATACAAGAAACAAACTTGGATAGCAAAAATATAATGAACCATGGTGGGTAACGATCCCCAGTCAGGGGCAAGTAACTTTGCCCGGGGCATCGCAAAAACCTGAGCAGTTTATACAATATTTTCTAGAAATTGCTCCCTAACTAGATTACAGTGTAATACAATTCTGGCCACTTCGACTAACTTTCCACTTGGGTGTACTTTGCGTGCTTGAGCTGATGAAGAACGAGTAAGTGGTACTTACCTAATTTTTGTACCACTCGTTCTAACAGAATTTGAAAAGGATTATTATATATAAAAGGATATTTACATCTGAAACGAAGAAAATAATCGTAAGAGAACATTGATTAAGTACTTTTTTAAATTAGTTTCAGATAATTCAGTACTTAATTACACGGTAAAGTTTAATTATCAACAAAAAATACCTCATAATCTACTAGAGTAACAATGTTCTCGAGTTTTGAGTAAGGTTTTATTCTCTTTATTCAGTTATTTATTAATTAAACCTAACAAAGTAACGAAATTAAACAAAAAGGCATTAATTTTTAACTTCTGAGAGCTTTGTTTATAAACTAGAAACTGAGTTAGCACCTTAATGCAAATGTTGTTTGGTAAATAGAATATGTTCAAAACTGTTATGTAGCAGTAATTTTAGTTTCGACTTCGGTAACTAAGACGAAGGTCGACCCCAAAAGTTATGGGCGAATTCTTTGACGGTACGACACGACTACTTTCTATTGGTATAAAGGGTATTTACGAGTACGTCAGGCGCAAGATAATTAAGGATGGGCGTAAGGCGATGATGCAGCGCGGACACGATCTAAAGGCGTGAAAACTGTGAAGCGGCGTGCCTGGGGTGCGAGCACGGGCATTTAAACTGACGTTTCAAATCGCCAAAATCGATAATTTACATACAAATTTAAATACAAATTCGAGGAATTAGTCGATTTGAAACGTCAGTTCAAAATGTTGCACAAGATGTTGCTTTTATACATTACTAATGAACAAGTTTTGAAGCGGCACCGCGCCTTAGCTTGTCCGCGCCGCATCCTCGCTCTCATAAAAATTAAATTAATTATTGTTTCTTCCGTCTAAGAAAAAAGTATGAAAACCATTTTTTTTTAATATATCCATTTAATGATTAGCTAGAAAGTTAGCAGAGAGCATTTTTCAATTATACACCCAGTCATTTTTTATTATTAAAAAAACCGAAATGTGCGTGCGAGAAACCAATAACGCCTGTTAAACGCTCCCGAGGGTGTAAAACTTAAAGGTATTGTTCCCGTCAAACTAAAACAACTTTTGAAGTGTGCAGTCGCATAAATCATGTCACGTGCAGCTTTATTTCTTTTCAAAAAATAAACTAGCCAACATTAAGGTTTCATACATCTATTAAAATGTCGGCGGCTGTCGGCTGACGTATCGTTGGCTTTGATTTCCTACACGACAAGTAATTTAACAAAGACCTTTGGTTTGGTTTGGTATGGCATAAGTAAAGCAAGTAAGATGTGGCAAAGAATTTAAACACATTTAAACACAACACAAGAATTTAATACATTTAAAAATGTCTACGAAAGCAGAATAACACATAATAATAATAATTTGCTCAAAAAACATTACCTCTCTTGCGCAGTCGCGAAAAAAACGTCGCCTATAAAGTTCTCTGGGCCACAATACTCGCGCTGAAAGGGTAGAGGGGCCTTTCTATGAATTATTACACTTCTACGGGCAGAGTGTTTTTTAGCCCAACAAAGACTTCGCGCGAACTCTTGAATAATGGTCCGCGTATAATATGGGCGTTTGAAAGGTCAAGATACTTGGAAGAAAGGCTTATAAAAATGAACGCTTTATTGAACAGATCGGAAGATGTATGATCACGATATTTGAGCGAACGTTATCGAAAATAAGGATGTTTTTAGGAACTTTTGGGTTGATACTATGTAGCTGTGCCCGTAGTTCCTTGTAGGTTGTAGGTACTAGCTATATATAATTTTATTAGTGTAAAAGTAGGCAAGGTGTTTAAGCAAAAAAACAGTCCCTATATAAAGGCTAATCTGTCGCTAGTTATCGACCAAGCGAGCGAGCTTCCAAACTAGAAAAATGCTTTCATAGGTCCGATTTCTGTCCGGATCTCTGTCCGGTTCTTTGTCTTCCTCTACAGATCGCATTTCCCAACCGATTCTCTTGAAATTTTGTAAGTAGGTTCAATAATTATTTAGAATTTTTTATCCAGTCAGTTTTTGGATTTTTTTTAAAAACGGACTCAGCAAACTCAGAACTCAACTTACTCAACTTATCATACTACTATAGGTATTTGATTAATATTAGGTCCTTACGTATGAAATCAGCGTTTTGTCGTATTGATCAATTTGATCTGAAATATCTCCTCTTTGGTTAAGAATTAGAAATTCAAATTAATAAATTCATTTAGCTGGTTTTTTTTTTCTTTGGAATACAGTCATTCATTTGTTATTTTCCTCATTATTTTTTCTTTGGCGTCGCTTATTACCGCGCAATGGAAAACATGAAATATCGGTATATTTACGAGTACGAGTTCTACCGTGGCACCAGTGCTGCAGAAACAGCTCGAAGAATTAATTATGTGTACGGCGCTGGTGTCGCTAAAGACAGCATGGTACGTTTTTGGTTTCAACGTTTTCGTTCTGGAAATTTCGACCTTAAGAACCAACCCCGTGGACGGCCGGAGATCAAAGTGAAAAACGAAGAATTAAAGGCTATTGTGGAAGCGGATCCATCACAAAGCACTTCAGAAATAGCAGCAGGCTTCGGGGTAAGTGACAAAACTGTATTTATCCACTTGAAGCAAATCGGGAAAGTAAAAAAACTCGAACGATGGGTACCTCATGAATTGAGTGAATCGAACTTGCAAACACGGGTCGCCTGCTGTGTTACTTTGCTCAACCGACACAATAATGAAGGGATTTTAAATCGAATCATTACTTGTGATGAAAAGTGGATATTGTACGATAATCGAAAGCGCTCATCGCAATGGCTGAACCCTGGAGACCCAGCCAAATCCTGCCCTAAACAAAAATTGACTCAGAAAAAGTTACTTGTAAGTGTTTGGTGGACTAGCGCCGGTGTCGTTCACTACAGCTTTCTTAAATCTGGCCAAATGATTACGGCAGATATCTATTGTCAGCAACTGCAAACCATGAAGGAAGAACTAGCTGTTAAACAACCGAGATTGGTCAATCGCTCTAGGCCACTGCTGCTTCACGACAACGCAAGACCACACACTGCACAACAAACAACCACTAAGTTAGCTGAGCTACAATTGGAATGTCTGCGATATCCACCGTACTCCCCGGACTTTGCTCCAACAGATTACCATTTCTTCCGGAATTTGGACAACTTCTTACAAGGAAAAAAATTCCACTCCGATGCAGCAGTCCAAACCGCCTTCAAAGAGTTTATTGATTCTCGCCCCCATGGTTTTTATAGTAAAAGGGATCAATGAACTACCCATAAGATGGCAAAAGTGCATAGATAACAACGGTGCATACTTTGATTAATTAAATATATTTTACAAAAAAAAATTCGACTTTTTATTCCTCCCGTACAAAACGCCAATTTCATACGTAAGGACCTTTGTTATTATACATTATAAAGTAAAAACAACATAGCTACGCGTATTTCGGTATGTCAATAGTGTCCGGGAGCACAGATGCCAGCCTCGTGGTTGGGATACGTTGAATTATTGCTATGGAATTTCCGCTATACGGGAATAATTGTGCTTGCCTACGTAATGTGAATATTATGGTTGTGGAATGAAATATTTCTAGTTTATTTCATTGATTTAGCATTCCGGGAGCAAACACGTAACGACGTCACTCGTCATTGTCATCCGTCTCTTTCGAACTATTTGTAAATGACTTATTTCGGTCTTGCTTTAAGCATCGATTGACGTCACTAGGTGCCCACGTGACCGGAATGCTACACCTGGCGGAGTATATTATTATACCATGGTTTATATCTACTGCCTATACATTTTAACGGCCAAAGACACAAAAACGCAAATTTAAGTTACCAAACTAAAAAACAAAATCTGGAAAAATGTTAGGTAAGTATACTTACTTACCAATTTCTTTTTGAGTTCTTAAGGTTAGCACACGTATCAACTCGGAAAGGGATCGTCACCGTATCGCCTTACCTAACAAAAACAAGGCGATTGCGTTGCGATTCCGATTAGTGTACGTTTCGTACAAAGAATACTGCACGGCTCGAGTTGATACGGCGACGATCCCTTTCCGAGTTGATAAGTTTTGACCTTATGGAACAACTACTTTGTCCAGTGGTGGGCTGTTTTGTGATGATGACGGTGAGTTGCGCCTCGCGATGTTTCCCGCTGCTAAAAAGTATCCCATGTGCCATGTGTATTGTCTATCTCTGAGCCAAATTTCATTCAGATCCGTTGAGCCGTTCAACTCGTTAATCGTTCGTTTGTAATTAACCCCCGACGCAAAAACGGATATAAGTTTATGTACATGATGATAAGTGGATGTACGGTATGTTATAATTTTGACGTGTGTGTGTGTGTGGAATCGTAGGTCCCAAACGGATGAACAGGTTTTGAGTTATTTTTTTGTTTAAAAGGTGAATTAGTCGGGCTCGGGAGTGTTCCTATAGCTATGTTTGATGAAAATGTATCGTGATGAAAATCGGTGACGGGGGTTTTTTTTTTCTATCTATGTTTATGAGAACTGATTAAACTCATTCTTTTTTAATTTGATAGATGTATTACTCTCACATGCTGTGGTTCTGTAACAGCATCAAATTTACAGCATCCCCAGTATTTAAATTTATCCGAAAGTCATCATGTTTTATTCAGCGCGGATCCTTTGCAACTGTTTGTCACAATCTGTTGAAAACGGTTTTCAATTTAAAACCAAATCAGTTTTGGCAACGAGCGGCGCGAGGGGCTACCGCTGTAGTGCTGCCAAATCCGCGGCTACTGCGAAGCATTAACTACATCAGAATACCGGGTTGTTTTACCCGACTACGCAAGAAGTCTAGGCTATAGAAACAGCCTACAGAACAGAATTAGCGTGCAAACAAACTCATACAAACATACATACACCCGAAAAACATAACCCCCCATGTTTTTCGAGTGTATGTTTATCAAAATTCATCAAGCTGTTTATGCTATAGTTTAGAGCGTGCCAAAGAAACTTCATACATACACTCGAAAAACATAACCCCCTATGTTTTTCGAGTGTATGTATGTATGAAGTTTCTTTGGCACGCTCTATACTATGTAGCATAAACTGCTTGATGAATTTCGACATGTGAGGTGTCATTTGAATCGTCTTGATAGTGGAAATGACATGGGGTACAACATTTTGCAGTCGGTTTTTTGTTTTTCTTTTAATAACGTTACTTGTTTACTCTTTTTTTTTTAAAAACTACCTGTGTCACGCATTAATTTTTAATTCAATTACTAATGGCGTTTGTCCTCCTCTCTCTACAGGTACTTTCCTCAGCCGCAAGAAAGAAAACATGTCACCACAATTTTGAAAATTCTATATAATTATCGAACCTACTCTTTGTTTTTGGAAGCTTTTAAAAATCTCCATTTTGAAAAACACAAACCTTATGTAGGTTTGTGTTTTTCAAAATGGAGATTTTAAGTTCGAGTTCGAGTTTCGAGTAACTATAGAAATCTAATCACAAAATCTCAAAAGAATCGGTTAAGCAATGCGACTTGTAGAGGAAGACAAAAATCCGGGCAGAAATTTGGACAGAGATGCGGACAGAAATTCAGACAGAATTCGGACATCCAAAAGCATAAAAATGCTGAAGCAGAGATGCTTTTATTGTCGGTTTTGAAGCCTTTTATGTCAGTATGCGAGTACCTGTGTTTGTTTGCCTGTTCGTGGGTGAGTATGTGACCTTCTATTGGCTAAACATCACCCTCTCACATCGTCTCGTCAAGTCGAAGAGGTCAGTGTATATTTTAGGGCCGGCGGTCTATAACCGTATACCAACTTCCGTTCGGGATGCGCCTTCTACAGCGTGCTTCAAAACCAAGCTGAGAGCTTGGTTACTAGAAAATATATTAAATGACATTGAAGCTTATTTTAAAAAAAGATATTTTTGAACTATTATTATTTTGTATAATAATAGCCATACATAAAATTTAACAATTTTTACTAAACTTATCTATGCTATATACTCGTACATAGTAATATTTATTTAACATTATTGAATTATGTTTATATTTGACATGATTCTTAATGATTATTGTTCTGACATTCGTTTTTAATTATAAATATTCAACTGTGACGGGTAACTATAGGAGTTATCAATAAATTCTGATTTCTGATTTTTATAAGACTTGATATATTTTGGCCAAGCTTGGCTAGCTTTGGCTCTGGCTTACTGTCGTTAGATTTGTTTTTGCATCCGGAATGCAATGATGCAAGCTTGTTATTTTTCTTCTAATAACACTTATTCTACTCGAAGTCGTGATTTTCTTGTTCTCATTCAGACACTTTAAGGTTTAAGGCAAAACTACTGAACATAAATCTAAGATCATAATCTAATCGAATCTAACAAGTAGATAAGGACCTATCATCACTTAATTTTTTTATAAAAACCTTCTTCAACTCCAAAATTCTAAATGTAGCCTATGACAGTCACGCATATTTTCACATATCGTCACGCCTTTCCCCCGAGGGGGCTGGCAGAGGTATAATACAACACCCACATTTCGCCGGATGATATTCACTCCCAAATGTGACGAGGCGAGCCTGTCGCAATACACCGGGCTCCAGTCATGTAGCAGATGACATGCACATATGTTCACAAAATGAACAAATTGGTGCGTGCCGTCTGCTGCATGGGTTCGAACCCGCTCCCTCTGGTTTGAGAGGCGGAACTTCTACCAACTAGGCTGCCATCGTTTAACGCTCATAAAAATCGGTTCAGCCGTATAGTAGTCATTAAGAGGGAAAATAGAGACAGACTTTCATAAATTCATACATCTACGTGCTGCGCCCCGCGATGTTACCCGCGGTTAAAAAGTAGCCTATCTACTATTCCTGTATCAAATGTCATCCAGATCCGTTCAGCCGTTCTGGCGTTATTGAGTAACAAACATCCATCCATCCATAAAAACTTTAGCATTTATAATACTTGTGGTTTTATGAGCTGGAGACCTCGCGCTGGCGTTTGTCCTTCTTCTTCACAAGTCACAATTCTTAACCGCCATTTTGAAAAATTTAAACAAAAAAATCTGTATAAATATCGAACGTACTTATATACGAAATTGTAAGAGAATCGGTTAAGAAATGCGACCTGTAGAGGAAGACAAAGATCCGGGTAGAGATCCAGACAGAAATCCAGACAGAAATTCGGACAGAATTCGGACAAACGCATTTTTGCAGAATTCGGACAGACAAATGCATTGTTGTCGAAACTGAAGCAGAGACAGGAGAAAAAAAGGAAGCAGTCTGTAAAATCTCAGTGCCACAAAATGTTGAATTTCATCGCTGCAAGTGTCTGGTCGCTCGGAACTTTGCAATTTGTGGTCGGATCGCGAGGAATTTTCATACTTTCCCACCCGGAACATGCCCGTACCTACTGAGTGTAATCTATGCTCCACATTAGCATTTTTTGGCGTCCGTTGAAAAATATTTCAGAGTCTTTGAATAAGTATGCTTTTTTTTGTTATGCGAAATATAGGATAGCTTTTGCCCCTTTTTGCGGTATTTACTTAGTAAGGATCTCACTTGCGTATAAATAATATTTTAAAGACCGTTGTCATTAGAGACCTGCATAGGTATTTACAATCATTCGGAAACGTTTCCGTTCGGATTCTAGATATTTTAGACTCATTTTATTCGAATTTCAGTTCGCATTCACAAGTATTAAGCGTGATTCATTCTTCCGATCGGATTTATACTCGATTCCCTATTCCAAAATGTATAAAAGTAGACTGAGATTCGAACAATTTGAGTTTGAAAGTGGGATCCGATCGGAAACGCTTCCGAAAGATTGTGAATAGCAACGCTGGCCGCTGATAGAAACCCTAATCCTGTAGATATAAAAACTTAGTAAGTACAATATTTGTAACTCAGGTTGTATGTCGTTAGTCAGATAATAAAGACGGTGTTATTTATGACTTACTACATACTTACATCCTGGGTATCTTCAAGACTAGAGAAAGAAAAGATTGTCTTCTAGGTGTTCGTGCTCCATCTTAGACCAAAACGTTGTTTTATTTCAAGCGAGTTGGTGGTCAAATGTCAACTTGGTCTATTTTTTATATTTTAACATCCCTACTAAGTAGAGTTATTACTCTACACAGATCATTATAACCAGGTTTCATGGTCATTGAATAGAGTAGACAGAACAGAACAGACAGGACAGAATTGGGGGAGGCCTACGCAAAGGAGGCGACATCTAAGTACACTATTCAGTGATCAATTGAAATGAAGTGGAATTTGAAATAAGAGCTCTTTTTACTTTTACTTTACTAAGTAAATGTATAGTATCAAAGAAGTCGCTTTCCACGTCTGTCTCTCTGTGTGTATATCCACTGACTCTTCCTAATCCACGCAACAGCTTTTGATGCATTTTGTTTAGACCATCAGTTACACATCATTTGTCACGAAAGGTGGCACCGTCCGAAGATAAGGCGAGTCGCTAATCACCTACATAATAGACAAGTAACATTATTAAAAGAAAATTTAAAAACCCGGCTGCAAAATGTTGTACCCTATGTCACTTCCACTACTAAGACGATTCAAATGACACCTCGCATGTCGAAACCCATCAAGCTGAGGCTGTAGGGGGTGCCAAAGAAACCTCATATATATACATACACTAGCTACGCCCCGCGGTTTCACCCGCGGTTAAAAGTATTCTATGAGCTATTCTAGACTATAATCTATCTCTGTGCCAAATTTCATCCAGATCTGTTCAGCCGTTCTGGCGTGAAAGAGTAACAAACATCCATCCATCCATCCATCTATTCTTACAAACTTTCGCCTTTATAATATTAGTATGATGATACATACAGACATATGTACATACATACATAAGTACATACATACATAAGTACATACATTTTGTATGTATGTACTTATGTATGTATGTACTCTTAAAAAACATAACCCTTCCTCTTGCGCAGTCGGCTAAAAATAAGAAATTTGACATATTAGTTCAGCCAACCGTTCAGGAAACGACGTAAACTTCGCCTAGTCCGACTGCAAGGTATCCGAGTGACATGTACACAGGAAGCCGACGCAGATTCATAGCGCAGCATAAATCTACAGCAATGCGACATCGCGGCGGCATCCGAGGCTCGCGCCGCATTCCGCCCGCGCCGGCAGATAAATTGCTCATTCTTTTGTCCGCTTCAGCAACAGAACAGATCTAAATTTTTGGGTGCTTCCACTTTTCTCCACCGAATATAAAGTTCTCCAAATCTTTCTGATACGTCGGTTTTCTGGTAGGTAGTGGTTAGGTGATAGTGATTTAATTTACTTTTATTTTACCAATTGTACAAAATAAATATTATATTAAAAACCACAACACAACTAAGACAATTTGAAAGGACTAACTACCAAAACACGGGTTTTTCATTTCCCAGTTTGTTGGTTAATCTTGGTGCCAATTCAAATTCAAAATTGTTTTGAATTTGAGTTAAATAGGTGAAGTGGTCTCTGCCCACCCATATGGGAAAGAGGTGTGAACATCTGTATATGTGTGTTTATATGTTTTCTGAAATAGGGTACTGTGGAATAACATAAATTTTGTAGGCGATTTTACCCCACTATATTTCGAGATGAGCCAAATTACCAAACATTGTTATTCCATTTGGTAGTGACACTTGGTGGGGTAAAGTGGCAGTATCCAAATTTTCACCACTGTTAGCATGGCCACAACCTCTACTTATCCTCTCCATCATAAGGTTTACTAGAAAAGATTTTTAAAGCGATAAGGCTGCCAATGTATAGGCTTGGCGGCCTTTGTCTTCGCGTCTTCTTGGATGCGCTCTTAGTCATCCTCACAAACAAATTTTAATAATAACTAAATAAAAAAAGAACAAACAACAACAACAACAACTCTTTATTAAAAACATAAAATAATTACAATAGTACTTAAATAAGGCTTAACTAAGTTTTTAATGGGCGGCCTTATCGCTCAAAGCGATCTCTTCCAGGCAACCTGAATGGACAGGAACATTTATAAAAGTTGAGGCCTTGAAAATTCTAATACTAATACAATAGTAATAATCTAATACATAATTTTACAAGATGTAAAAAATAATAAGATAAAAATAATAAAAATACACAAAATAAATACTATTAAGTAGACGAAATAAATATAATATAAATACTTTAAAAATGTTTAAAAATAAATGTCACTAATATATAAATAAATACATAGTGCGACTTTTGTGACATACATACGAGTATCTCACTATCTTTCAAAACGGCTATTGTTTTGAAAGATAGTGAGCCTTGACACGACTCTTAAAGACGTCAAGCGAAGGAGCACGCTTAACGTCGATAGGTAGGTCATTCCACAAAATAACTGCTTGAAATGTAAAAGAGGAGGAATAAAACTTGGTTCTGTGTGAAGGAATGGCTAACTTAAGATTCTCTGCCGACCTTAAGGAAAAAGGGTGAGTGCTGTGGAGGTACTTGAAACGTTCCTGGAGGTAATGGGGGGAGGAAGGGTGAAATAGCACAGTGTAGAGAAGACACACAATATGAACATCACGCCGACGACGAATGGGTAGCCACTTGAGTTTGGCTCGAAACTCGGAAACATGGTCATACTTGCGCAAGCCAAATATGAACCTAATACAGAGGTTTTGAAGGCGTTCAAGTTTGTTGAACTGGTCCTGTGTGAGATCAAGATAGCAGACATCACCGTAATCAAGGATAGGGAGTAAGAGGGATTGTGCTAACGCAATTTTAGTGGTAATCGGAAGAAAATTTCGTAATCTACGCAAAGATCCCGCAGAGGCAAAAATCCTTCGGCTAGTTTCTGTAATCTGGGGACCCCAAGTAAAACATCGATCGAATGTTAACAACAAACAAAGTAGTGGCAGTAGAAACATAACAAAGTAGATGAGATTTCTTCCAACAGAACAAAATAGTTGAATACATTATTCATAATCATTAATTCAGGGTTAACCTTTTTCCACCCATGAGTTTTAGGCTTACCACACGCACAAGCTTCACCACACTTTTAACTGTGCGTACTTAACTGAGGCCTAACTGTGTGGTAACGATACGATCTGTTCGACTTTGTGTAGGCATATAGAAAATCGTGGTTGGCGCGGTGTACAGTTTTACCAACCACACGCGCGGTTTACCATAAGCCTGACCTGCGTAGTTAAAAGTGTGAAACTGGTACGTGTGGTAGGCCTATTAAGGATTAATAGGTCTCCTCTATGACGCGCCATTCTTTCCAGTCCTATGTACCGCGCCAGGCTGTTGTGGTGAGTGCGGTGAAGCTTGTGTGTGGTATTAAGTGGCCTATTAAGTACACTTTAGCGGTGCTATTAACAATCATTCGGAAACGTTTCCGATCGGATTACACAAATTTCAAACTCAAATCGTTCGAATCTCAGTCTACTTATATACATTTTGGAATAGGGAATCGAGTAAGTATAAATCCAATCGGAAGAGTTAATTACGTCTAAAAATGAATACGGACTGAGATTCGAATATTAAGTTTAAAATTACTGGAATCCGAACGGAAACGTTTCCGAATTGTTGTGAATCCTCCTTAATATCGCTCCTCTATAATATCCTCCTCTATAACGCCTACTACCTTTCTGCCGGCTTCACAATGTCGTCCGATCACTATGCTGAAAGTCTGCGCGGTGTTCGCTTTACGTTTCACGACCACCATAGAAGTTTCTATGGATCAGAAATTGACAAGGCAACATAAATTACAATTATAGCCTGTGAAGACGAGTGTTTCACACGGTTGGTTAACGGAATGAACGTACGTCAAATATTAACGATTACGTAAAAACAAACAGTGTTTCATTTTTTTAATAACTTAATAGGCTTGCGTTTGGTCGCCAACATGCCCGATGATAAGCAGTGGTGCGGCCTACGATGGAGCACGCTTGCCTAGAAGAAACCGATTCACTCGAGACTTGAAGACACCCAGATTATAAGTGTCAGGGAACACACAGTCTGGCAGAGTATTCCACATTTTATTCAATCATATATTTATTAAGTACATTAAAAACCGGTTAGCATAGTTATATGGGTAGTTTTACTTTCAAGTTTAAATGCTATTTGACGTTTGTTTCAGAATAAAATAACGCTAACCAAGGGGCCTACCATGACATCTTATTTCCATGATGGTTACGTTTTGTTATCAACGCTGCGCAACCGCGAATCGTATCGCTGCGCAATAAGGTCCATGGTGCGCGACCATGCGTCGAAAACAAAACGTAACTATCATGGCAATAATTTTAATTATTTTTATTTTAATTTATTTAATTTAATTATATTCTACATATTATTATATTACAACGTTTATGGGTAAAAAAAAGGCCTGAAATAAAGAAAAACTGAATTTGAATAAGATGTTTATGGTAGGTCCCCACTGGGCAAAGCACCAGGGGGCTTACCGCCAGTTTTGATAGTTAACGAAAACTTTTTTCGCTATCGTTTAGCTCCATACATTTAACCTAGTTCCTTAACGTTTCCGCCAGGGGCGCTTTATTGATATTTATGGAGCCAAACGTGTCGTAATCTTATTTATTATTTGTTTTGACGATAGTTAGCGCTATTTTGATCGGTTGGTACGACGACACAAATATGTTAAAACGCTGCTGGCAGCAAACCTACAGTCACTTCACGCGGGTATGCCCCGCTGTCATCAAGTTGCGTGGCGTTTCTTGGTTTGTACGCTTCTCTAGTACGTAGTACTTATATCTCAATGCTCATCCCTATTTGTAACAATCAACAAGTCATTATTACTTTGATGAGCAACTCAAAATATTAGTCCAAAAGTCAAATTGTTAAGTTCCCAAATTCCAAATTCCGTCTCCTGATTCGCTTCAAATAATTTACATATTTCTGGAATTTGGAAACCTTGTTTACTTTAATAAGCTATTTTCCTTTGATATCGTGTTTAAGATTTATTATTGTTGGTAAATTTAGTTATTATTTTGAGGTATTATGGCGTAATTCAGCAATAATATTGTTGTAAGCATTAATTTGAGATGTAAATCATAATTACTTACTTTAGCTAAGTATAGGGAAAATAAATATGAAATATTGTTTTGGAATTTTTATTCATGTTCGTAATGTTTTTTTATTTTCTGTTTGTTATATTTTGACTTGTTAAACGTTTATTTTATTTGTTAGTTACTTCGATCAAATAAAAGGAAGAAGCGGTACTAAAACCTAAAAACGGACCGCATAAATTAGGTGCTGCACACATTTCACCGTAGTCACAAACAACCAGTCGCAACAGTGATAATTATTGTTGTATCGTTCTCGCTATTGTCTCTTACACGTTTCTCTATCTTTGTTATTGATACAAATAGCATAATACTATCAACGGAGCTATCTAATGTCCGTTTGCTAGTTGTATTGGGTCCACGCGCTGTGTACTAGAAATTAGACTCATGCCGCTTCTTCCTATTTATAATAATAATAATAATAAAGCTTTATTTTCTAACACATTCTAATAAATAGTTATTACAAGTAAATATATTTATACGTATAATTTTATAATCTTTTCAGTTTTCAGTTACTATCTTCAAAGTATATTGTGTTAGAGTCGCATTCCGCGACAAAAGCCTCCTCCATTTGCTTCCATTTCGCTCTTTCTTTTGCTGCTCTGCTCCACGTCCTGCCTGCCAGTTTGGTGATATCGTCACTCCAGCGTTTGTGTGGTCTCCCTGGTCTACGTTTAGCGTCAAGTGGGTGCCAGTTCGTTATCGTCTTGGACCATCTCTCGTCGCCCGCTCTTTGAACGTGACCAGCCCACTTCCATTTTAGTTTTAATACGTGGGTTGCTGCATCTTTTGATTTTGTTTTTGCTCTTATCAAACTGTTTTTAATTTTGTGTTTTAATTTATGGCCCAAATAACTTCTCTCTACACCTCTTTGGCATACTCTTATCTTTTCAAGAGATTTTTCAGTTAGTGCCCACGTCTGGCAGGCGTATGTGAGACATGGTAGTAAGCAGATTTCCATAGCTTTGGTTTTAAGTGTTGTTGGTAGGTTACTTTTAAATATCTCCTTCATCGCCCAATATTTGTTCCATGTGTTTTTGGTTCTACGATCAATTTCTTTCTCAGTGCATGTATGAAACGAAATCAGATGCCCTAAGTAAATGTAGTCTTTAACATACTCTAGATTTGCAGATTGAATAGTCATCGGTATTTTTTGTCTGTTTGTCATAATTTTCGACTTTTCCAGATTCACTACAGTACTGGACTTTATAGCTCTATCAGATAGAGCAGCAGTAATTTTTGTGGAAATTAACGGGGAGAACTTTACAATAGCTCAAACATACGCACCTACCACAAGCTCTGATGAAAGAGATATAGAAGAGTTTTACGAGTCAATGAAGAAAATAGTAGAGATCAGCACACCAAAGCTCATGTTACTGGGAGATATGAACGCAAAAATAGGAGAACGTAAACAAGATGAACATCAGGTAATGGGAAAGTACGGCTACGGAAAAAGAAATAAAAGGGGTGAAAAATTTATACACTTCTGTCTAGAAAATAACTTAAAAATAACAAATACGATGTTCAAAAAACCATGTGAACTAAGATGGACGTGGATGTCGCCAGACAGCAACATCAAAAATGAAATTGATTTCATAGCAACAAATATCCCTCGAATAGTTGAGAATTGTAGCGTACTTAGTCAGTTCAAACACCCAAGTGATCATCGCTTAGTAAGAGTTACAATTAATACTAGTTATAGAAGTAAAACACGAGCAAACTACTCATTGAAGCCATACAACCATTTAGATTTCAATAAATACATTACAGAACTGTCTAAATACGACAAATTAGCAAGCAGTGAAGGAAAATGTGTACAAGAATACTACAACAGTATTGAACATCATATTCTGGAAAGCTCCAGTCACGCTATCCTTCCACAGAAATCAACAAGAAAACAAGAAATAATTACAGAAGAAACTAGGAAACTCAAAGATGAAATGCATATGCTAAAAAATAAACCAAACAAAACTAGAGAAGAAAAAAATCAACTCAGTAAACTCTACAAAAGAGTTAGCAAACAAATAAAAAACAATACTAAAAAATATAGACTAAAAGTTATAGAAGCATATTTAAAAAAATCGGGAGCAGTTAAAAGAGCTTACAAACACCTACAAAACTCGAAGCAATTAATGAGTCAATTACAGAACCAAGCGGGCGAAGTAGCGACAAACAGAGAAGAACTCATGAAAATAGCAACTAACTTTTACAAATCCCTCTATGATAGTAATGACTGCTATACCCAGAGTAGAACCATCACGTCCAGAAATAATGAGCCAGTTCCAGAATTCAACGAAAATGAAATATATGAATCTTTAAAAAAACTGAAATCAGAAAAAAGTCCAGGACCAGATGGGATTACTAACGAAATGCTAATAGCAGGTAAAGACTGCTTAGTAAAACCACTAACATCCCTATTCAATCTCATACTAACGAAGAAAGAAATACCTAACCAATGGACACTCTCAAATATTGTTCTACTCTACAAAAAAGGAGATGCGAAACAAGTTTCCAACTACAGACCCATCAGTCTTACGTCTTGCTTATACAAAGTTTTCGCCACTACTCTATTGCGAAGACTGACCAAAATCATAGACGAAAATCAGCCCATCGAACAAGCTGGGTTTGTAAAAAGTTTCTCAACAGTAGACCACATTCACGCCTTGAAACAGATTATCGAAAAATATAATGAATACAGTAAACCGCTCTACCTATGTTTCATTGACTATTGCAAAGCCTTCGACTCCATATGGCAAGCTCTATCGGCACAAGGCATACAGCATAACTATATAGAATTAATAAAAGATATATAATAATAAATAATAATTTGGGGGCTGAGCTACCCACGTCCGTAGGAGCGTACTCTATTCTGATTCCCTACACGTGGTCCCCGGGTAGTGCTAACCGGGTAGCAAACTCTGGTGGGAGGCTTCGGCCGTGGCTAGTTACCACCTACCGGACCGAGCCATGCCGTGAAACGACCTAGTCGTGTTTCGGGATGTAGTCCGGTGTAACCGTTCCGAAGACGGGTCTGAGCAGTGGCGCACTTGTAGCGCCTCACTCAACTGCCGTCTTTGTACTTCTTCACTCTACAAAACTTCAAGGCTAGAGTGAATAAGTACCTTAGGTTGTCGTGCTCCATCTTAGACCACAACGTCGCTTAACATCAGGCGAGTTGGTGGTCAAACGCCGACCTATTGTACGTAAAAAAAAAAAAAAAAAAATATATAAACAGCAAATCAAGGATATCTCTAGAAAAAACAGGACCTAGCTTCCAGATAAAAAGGGGGGTAAAACAAGGGGACCCCCTCTCCCCGAAAATATTCATTGCTGTCCTAGAACAAGTTTTCAGAAACCTGGACTGGGAAAACAAAGGTCTAAACATATTCGGGAAATATTTATCGCATCTGAGATTTGCAGATGACATTGTATTGCTTTCAGAAGACCCAGAAGAATTATTATTGCAACTAATGATAGAATCGCTCTGCAAAGAAAGCAAAAAAGTCGGGCTTGAAGTGAATCTGGAAAAGTCGAAATTCTTCCTATTTATTCAAAATTATTTACAATTTGTAATGATTCCAAGGTCATCATTATAGTTGGCAGCTTTTTAGTCCAGTATAGGGAATTCCTTTTGTCTCTCTTGGTACAAAATACAGACGATTGGCGAAAGGCCAATAGATTTTTTTATCGGAAACACTACGTACGTCCTAATAATGGCAGCGATTCTGTTCTTACCCCAAACCTTTTAAACAAGACCAATCGTTGGAGTAATCTAAAGTGACAAAACTAAAATTATTTGCCTCTCTATTAAATTCATCGTATGAGAAACTTATGGCAATATTTTGGAGCCATCAAAATTATTTTAGTTCAAAACTCTTTGAAACTGATACACAATAGTGTCAATCCTGTTGCACAACTGACTAAACTAAACTAATGTGACAGAACTGAAGCTATTACAGTACTTTCTAATTGTTAATAAGGGTACTTTTATCCTAATACGTAGAGAATAAAGTGTTCCGATTGGTTGCTTATGTTTTTTTGACGTGACAACGTCTTATAAATTGGTTTGCCGGGTGACACTTCAAGAAACTGCGTTACGCTCCGCTCACAATGAGAGCGAGTGAGAGGCACGCGTCCCTTCCACTCGGGCATGGTTAGCCCGCCTAAGAGCGAGAGAGACAGACATAAAAAGTCGTTGTCACGTAAAACTTTCGCCCGTATACCGACTTTACAGGCAACCAATTTTTTCCTAATAGGAACGGCGGCGTATCGGCTCTTTCGCGGGTGTTCGCGACAAAAGTTACCGCAAAAACAACTGACTTAGAAAATGACAGCAACCATTTTTAGAGCTGTTTTTAAGGTTTCGTACCCAAAGGGTAAAACGGGAACCTACATATTACTAAGACTGCTGTCCGTCCGTCTATCTGTCCGCCTGTCACCAAGCTCTATCTCATGAACCGTGATAGCTGGACAGCTGACATTTTCACAGACGTGATATTTCTGTTGCCGCTATAAAATAAAATAAATTTTGAGGGGGCTCCCATACAACAAGCGTGATTTTTTGCCGACTCTATAGATAGTACGAAACCCTGCGCGCCAGTCCGACTCGCACTTGGCCGCATTTTTCTGTTTAAATTGGTACAACGAAGCGAAGTCAACCAGTTAAGAAAGAAGGCGTACATAAGTACCTTATTACAAGTTGACTTCTGATAAAAAATACTCTGCTGTCATGACAATGTTTCTTCCTTACCCGTTACACAATTCAATGGTTCTTTTTGAACCGGAATCGGATATAATCGCGCCATCGCCCTTCGATCGCGAAATAGGAACTTGGAAACCATATTTCAAAGCCAAAAGGCGTGAAAAAGTTAAGAGAGCCGACAGATCGAATGACTGAACGATGCGCAATGAGGATGGTGCAAGAGATAGGAAAGCGATGTTTCAGGTTTTTTATCCCACTTCTGACACCATAAGCCATGATAGCCTAGTTGGAGAAAGCCTGCCTCTCAAGCTAGAGAGAGCGGGTTCAAACCCAGCTGACGGCACGCACCAATTTGTTCATTGTGTGAACATAATAATATGTGCGTATTATGTCATCTGCTACATGACTGGAGTCCGGTGTAACGCGTGACGATATGTTATGTCCTGACACCATTTAGGTAAACTTCTGAGTATGAGTCGAACAAATCATGAGTATTTGTTTTGTTATCGGTCTCTTGACACAAGATAAATTAACTTAACATTCAATAAGTAGTAGGAAGATAAACCTAAATATCTATCTAACAATTGCCATAGAAGTAATAAAAAATAAACAAAGTTTTACACTCATAGCTTCACACTAAGTTTCCTTGTGTTTATGGAAACTTATAGGGAATGACAAAAACATAGACAAATAAACTACTAACACTCAGACCCAGAATAGATAATTCATTTTCATTTTTCAACATTCAACATTCTTACATCTGCTCGGCCGGAAAACGAACCCGGATTCCATAATTATTACAAAGCAGTCGTTCAATTAGGTATAAGAGATCATCGATTTCTAATAATGTCCCCGAATTTATTTAACTACAAGCTGCGCACTGCTTTCCGCTGTTAAAAGTATATTTAGCTCATGTGCTATTTGAGACTATAATCTATCTCTGTCCTCATTTTCATTCAAATCCGTTCAGCCGTTCTGGCGTGATTCAAAGTCAAAGTCAAAGTCAAAATGTTTTTATTCAATTTAGGTATCAAAGATACACTTATGAACGTCAAAGTTATTTAAATAGATTCGACCGCCTTGTTCGGACAAAGAGCCTCTACTCAGAAGAACAGGCAAGAAACTGAGGGGCATTATTTTTTCAAATAATAAATAAATTAGTCTTACAAATTTTGGCTTACAACTAGGTAATATCCATAACTACTACGTGGCTACTTGACGGAAGTGGAAGGCTCCAGACATCTTTGTCTTCTAAATAATTCTTAACCTTATAATATTCTCTTTTCATTAATGTAGTTTTTACATGTGATTTGAATTTTCCCTCGGTGAGCCCTGTTATATTTTTCGGGATTTTATTGTAAAAACGAACGCAGTTGCCTAAAAATGACTTTTTTGACTTAGTCAGTCTAAATCTCGATACAGCTATCCTATCCTTATTTCAGTAGATTGAGTAAAAAACATCCACCTTAAGTTTCGCATTTCGAATATAGTGTGATGTGGTGTGATATGATAGTGTAATTAGTTACCCGCTACCTCCTGTAGCTTAAACTGACTCTAACCCGTCATCGATCAAGCATTTCTTATTACGCTCCGCGGCCGACGCGACGTCACACTCAAACGGGCGTACGCGCAAAACGACTTTCGGAAATACGCCCTTTCCTAATCTTGTAGCTTTATAAAAAAAATCGTTACAAACTCACTGATGTGTTCATTTTACTTGTAACGTGTCAACTTTTATCACAGAATGAAGTGGAGGCCATTTTTATTTTGCAAAAGCGAGCGGTCCGCGCTATCTACGGAATGGGTCCCCGTGAATCATTGAGAGATTTATTTAAAGAAATAAATATTTTAACTTTACCTTCTTTATATATCTTTGAAAATATTATGCACGTTCGCAAAAATCTACATAAATTTAAATTGAACAGTGACTATCACAATTATAACACTAGAAATAAGGATAGGATAGCTGTACAGAGATTTAGACTGACTAAGTCAAGAAAGTCATTTTTAGGCAACTGCGTTAGTTTTTACAATAAAATACCGAAAAATATAACAGGGCTCACCGAGGGAAAATTCAAATCACATGTAAAAACTACATTAATGAAAAGAGGATATTATAAGGTTAAGAATTATTTAGAAGATAAAGATGTCTGGAGCCTTCCACTTCCGCCAAGTAGCCACTAATATTTATAGATATTACCTAGTTGTAAGCCAAAATTTGTGAGACTAATTTATTTATTATTTGAAAAAATAATGCCCCTCAGTTTCTTGCCTGTTCTTCTGAGTAGAGGCTTTTTATCCGAACAAGGCGGTCGAGTCTATTTAAATAACTTTGACGTTCATAAGTGTATCTTTGATACCTAAATTGAATAAAAACATTTTGACTTTGACTTTGACTTTGAATAATATTTAAATATAACACAGAATATCACAGTTCCGCTGCCGCGTTATTAAGAGTCCGGCGACCTAACTAACTTCGACCTATGCGACCTAGACTAATTTCGCATTGGCTTAAGGTATTCTATAGCCATTTCGTCTAGAAGAAGAAGACGAGCGAGTAATGATACTGACGAGCCTCTAAAGTTACCTACAGAGTGACAAAGTGCAATTCCATTTTTTTTTAATGACTTTTGCACTTCTGTAATCATTCTTAAATAACTAAGAATTTCCCTTGTATTATGGATTCATTTAACAGCTAATGATGTGGACAACCTCCCTATGTAATGGATTAGTTTTGTTTACCTATTGAATAAATCAGTCATAAGTGACCCCTTAAAATGTGGATATTTTTCATAGCTCTATTTTCACTTGAGAACGTTTTTAAAAAAAACCAAGAACATAGGGGCGGAGATATAGTTCATTTAATTGTACATACTAAATTTCATCGTAATCTGACAAATGGTTTTCAAGAAATTTAAGTAGCGCGTTTGTATGGAAATTTCAGAGCGTCGCGGCCCTCTTAAGTTTGTGAAATAAAAGAAATTGGTTTGATTGATTCATTTACGTTAGAAACACTAAACAAGGCTATTTATTCGCTTTCTTAGTTTTTCTACGGATCTTAGGACTTTTAATACTTTTTGGAAAAATAGGTTATATATTAAGTTTCAAGATGGCGGCGGAATGAACAAACAACTACGATTCGAGGCGACTGCAAAAATGTACCTAGATATTGCCGTCTCTGTTCGACAGATGCACGACACGAAGTCTAGTGTGCAGCGGTGCGGTGGTGTGCGTGCGCTCTTATACATACAGTAGTCATTCATAGCGAAATATAACTACTACGTAAGCAAGGATTACCTAATACATTTGTATTCAGATATTAATTTCAGCTACAGTAAATAGCTCGTGCTACGAGTATCTCTAATGCCCCTCAGTTTCTTGCCTGTTCTTCTGAGTAGAGGCTCTTTATACGAACAAGGAGGTCGAGTCTATTTAAAAAACTTTGACGTTCATAAGTGTATCTTTGATACCTCAATTGAATAAAAACATTTTGACTTTGACTTTGACTTTTTCGAGAAATCATGAAAGGATAAAATACAAGACTAAGAAACCTAGAGAGTATGGATGGAGGGAATTAATCATGTTGATCTCGATCAAAGGTCGAGATAAGTGCCATCGGGGTAAAATGGGAAATCTTACCATGGAAGAAGGGAGGGTAACTGTGGTGTATTCTGTCGTAGATTTATGATGTCATTGTTTACTTGATAGTATCGGGACTTATACAGGGTGTAACATCACGTTTATATACATACTAGCTGCGCCCTGCGGTTTTACCCGCGGTTAAAAAGTCCTATGTGCTATTCTAGACTATAATCTACCTCTGTGCCAAATTTCATCCAGATCTGTTCAGTCGTTCTGGCGTGAAAGAGTAACAAACATCCATCCATCCATCCATCCATTCTTACAAACTTTCGCGTTTATAATATTAGTAGGATAGGAAGTAGGATTTATCATTACATTAACGTATGAATGAAGTTGTATGAAATGAATGAAGTTAAGTGTAAGTTAAGTGTGATGAATGAAGTTATATTCCAAAAATAATGAGAATATTAAATTGCTCTATATAATAAAGACATAATATTTGGACAAAGAAGGGTTTTTGATAACATTTATTGCATTTTAAAAAGTAAACTTAAATTGGCATACAATATACAGAATGCTACAAATACCTACCCAGTTATATCTGCGAGGAGGTACGCATCCGGTATCGACTGGAGGGGTTGTGGTTGCAATCATGCTACTTTAAATTAAATATTGAACATGAAAAATTGGCACACACATCGCACTCCACCGAAAAACGCGAACGAAGCCACTAACCGCGTCAGTTTTATTTGTGACGTCGCCGTCGAGCTGTACTTTGAACATGAATGCCGCCTACATAAATGATACAGATGTGTTAGCATTTTTGTAAAATTTCCTTTTTTTCTTGCGTTCTTAAACCAGTCACAACTCTTGCTATTTTACCTGGCCTTTTTTTGGCATTTTCACGTGAATTTTCATAAATAAGTCTGCAGGTACATGCATTGAGTTTTTGTAACATGCTGTATATTGTGGGTCAATTATATTTTTAGTACCTGGATGGCCGAGCTTTGCTCGGTATTTTTTTTTATTTTTTAATTGGGTTTTTTGGATAATAAACAATTGATTTTAGTCTAACCTCAAAGCAAACACTCATTGACTTCGTGTTACTTAACAACGCCATCTGCTGTTGTGTCGTTAAAGCAATTAGTTGCCCACAAAAAATAGTAGTATTATTATTCGCCAATAGATGTCAGGAAGAGTCATATTTTTCAGTTGAGATTGATTATCGATAAAACACGAATAAAATGATATTTTCTAAAAATGATTCCTAGCTAGATCGATTTATCGCCCCCGAAACCCCCTATATACTAATTTGTATGAAAATCGTTGGAGCCGATTCCGAGATTCCAATTATATATATATATATACAAGAATTGCTCATTTAAAGGTATAAGATATTTAAAAGTCAAAGTCAAAGTCAAAATGTTTTCATTCAATTTAGGTATCTAAGATACACTTACCGCCTTGACCGCCTTGATTAGCCGATTTTTAAGTGCTATGCTGCAAAACACTTCTTCATCCAAATATTATGTCTTTATTAGATAGAGCACTTTAATATTCTCATTATTTATGGAATACAACTTCATTTGTGTGGTTGCTTCGGCTGGCTTGGCACGAGCGCATCATGTCAACCCAATTTTTAACTCCAGACGCGATTTCGTTTTTTTTTTTTTTTTTTTGTTTCAAAGATGATTTAGTCGGGAATGTTCTTAGCTATGTTTGATGAAAATCGGTGTTGATGAAACTCGGTGTTGGGAGTTTATTGAATGTTTAATTCGTGCAAAACATTGTTGATGATTTCTTTTTTTTTATGTAAGTATGACTCTATGCTGTTGGCCACTGAGGCCTCGACAGCGTACCGGGCATTAGGCAAGCGCAGATATCACAGGAACTCAAAAATGCTTAAGACTATGGGCGACGAACGCAAGCACCTCTAAGGACCTCGAAGGTACGGCCTCGGCTTAGGCTGTTGACGAGAGGTTGATGGTTTCGAGATCTATCTCACGAATGGCTCGGTTAATATTCGCGTTTATGGATTATCTGTCTAATATCGATCTTTCACAGTAGGCACCCCACAAAAATAAGTCTGAGGTAGAAAAAATCGCGACCAATTCGGCGGTGGCCAGCTGTTGACATCACCAAGACGGCTGATAACGCGATTACAGAACTTATTTTCAAAATTTGCACTGTTTGGGCTACACAGCAGTTATTTTGATAACTTTGATATTCTATCTGCGTAGCTCTGCGTAGGCTCCAGCTTATGAAGTCCATTGCTCGGAATATTTTCTATTGCCTAATTAAAAATATGTTGTTGTTTTTAATTGTATAATTTGTTTTTAAATTTTTTGTTTTAGACTAAAAATACTCTTTCTTTTTTTTTAACAAATTTTCAATATTTCCTAACGTTGGTTTATTAATTTCTTCCCGCAAAAATATGATATTCTAGTGCTGCATGTTTTACTAATTTGGTTAGACGTAATAACGAATGTTTCAGCGCTGCAGCAAATCTGTAGTCAACCCACGCGGGCAGATCCCGCTGTCATCAAGTTGCGTAACGTTTTTTGTTTGGATCAGCTTCTCTAGTACGTAGTACTTATATCTCATTGGTTGTCAGCGTAAAATTACTTAAGATTTAAAAAGAAACCTCTAGATGGATTCACCCTATATCAGCACTTGATCGAGAAACCCACTGCAAAGTGGATTTTTAGTCTCTTCGTTCAATAATCCCCTTTGCATTTCATTTGAGAGCTGAACGGGATTTATTTATTTACACAGGGACGTTTATTTACGTTTGAACACTCCATTTGACTATAAATATAGAGTGGCCTGGCGAACGACGCAAACAGTCAGCCGTTCACAGTTTGCTTAGTTAGGACGAAGCTTTAGACCTACTTATAGTATAGATACGTTTAAATGTTTATGAAGTTTAACATAACATAACATATCGTCACGCCTTACCCCCGAGGGGGCTGGCAGAGGTGTAATACAACACCCACATGCCGCCGGACGATTTTCAGTCCCAATGTGACAGAGGGCTAGCCTGACGCCATAGACCGGGCTCCAGTCATGTAACAGATGACATACAATACGCACATATGTTCACACAATGAACAAATTGGTACGTGCCGTCGGTCGGCTAGGTTTGAACCCGCTTCCTCTGGCTTGAGAGGCGGGCGTTCTCCAACTAGGCTATCATCGCTTCCTTTATGAAGTTTAACATGGCGAGCATTTGTTTATCCATCTACTTATTGATGACGTTCAACTACAGCACAAAGGCATTTGGCTTATTCAATAGTTATTCACACAAAAAAAAAGCTGCAAATAAATAAAGAGAATAAGTACCTTATCGTTCGTCGTGCTCCATCTTAGACCACAACGTCACTGAACATCAGGTGGGTTGGTGGTCAAACGCCGACCTATTCTACTTGAAAAAAACAAATGCAACTACAAGCTATTTACATTATCGCTAAGAACAATCTCTTGCAGCCAACCTTAGTTTGTTTCAGAAATTCGTAGCAGCTACTACACATATAAAACATTCCGTTTCAATATTCGAGGAGACATTACATCCGTTTTCTGTGTGAACGACGTTATTATAATAAACGTAATTTATGTGACGTGTTGCGAGGTAAACCCTATTTATGGGGAAATAGCGACCGACCTATTTCCGTCGCGCGCAGACTCGCTAAACTCTATCTGCTGGAGCTACAACAGCGCGCGATAATTCGTGTCGCGTTGTCGCGCTAAAATCATCGTGATCATTGATTGAATCAGGCGTTACTTTGCGGAAGTTCATGTTCAAAACTGTTACTTTAACCTATCTCTATAGTGTATTTCCTGTGTTTAATCAATAAAATTGTATAAAGTTTGAATTAGCTTCAAATAACGAATTGTATAAAATGTCTAGTAAATTTCATTAAATTATATTCCAAATTAATAAAAAACTCATATAACGTCACGCCCTTCCCCCGAAGGGGCTGGCAGAGCTGCAATACAACACCCACACTTCGCCGGACGATATTCAGTCCCAAATGTGACAGGGGGCGAGCCTGTCGCCATACACCGGGCTCCAGTCATGTAGCAGATGACATACAATACGCACATATGTTCACAAAATCAACAAATTGGTGCATACCATCGGCTGGGTTCGAACCCGCTTCCTCTGGCTTTAGGGGCGGGGTTGGTATAGTTTTCGGCTGTCGGCGCGGCGATGTTCTTGTCGACTTTAGCGGTCAACTCGTCGCCTTGCTGCGGAGTTGACGTGCGCGATAATTCGCCCATTACAACGCCGGGTGACGAACTAATTAATCAGCTACACTTGTTACGATAGCCCAAATTATCGCCGAAGGCCGCTAATGTAACCGTAGCATACGAAAATAAATTTTGGAATGTACCTATCTTAGAATAACTACCCATAGAGCTAACACTTCCAATACAATACAATTTACCTTTTATTTTTAATTAACCTTTTTTGTCGCATTGGATACTACAGCGACAACTGAAACTTAATCATCTAAACATTTGTTTATGTCTTAATGTAAGTATATGTAGAAGTTATTATTTTTTGTCTGTTAATGTTTTATTGTGTATTTTGTTTGTTGTTGTTGTTGCAGTGTTTTGTGCGGTGAAATAAATGGTTTCTTTCTTTCTTTCTTTCTAATTACCTTTATTGCACACCAAAAATACAAAGTAAAACAAACAAAGAAAATATTTTTAAAAAATATCATTAGGTAGTACAAGGGCGGCCTTATCGCTTAAAGCGATTACACTTGCGAAATGTAAGCCGTTAAATTGGTGCCAGAACTGGCACCGTACGACGCGACTACGAATGCGCCTTCAAATTACCTGGGCCTTATTTTTTACTTATATGGATCTTACCTTTCAATCATTTTATGGATGAGATTTTTTTTAGAAAACATTTTAACCAACTACATTAAGTTTGCATCTGTGTGCGTGACAAGGCAAGTAATCACATCAGGTGTAGCGAATTTGTGGCTTGCGTTTTGAGCAGGGGTTGTTTGAAAACCAACCTTCTATAGTTAATTATTCCACGTTACCTATATTTGTTTCTTCTCCAAGCTATGCATCCTGTTCTTCCTTGAAAAAATAGCACATTAAGTTAAAATAGTTCGTAAGTTTAAATTATAAAACTGCCTCGACTGCCTCGGTGGCTCAGTTGTTAGTGAACCTGCCTTCCGAGCTTGGGAGCGTGGGTTCGATTCCCACGTAGAGCAAACATTTATGTGATGAACATTTGTGTTTGTTCTATGTCTGGGTGTTAATATCTATTTAAGAATGTATTTAAAAATATCTAAGTATGTATATCAGTCTCTGGCAGCCATAGTACAAGCTTTGCTTAGTTTGGGGTCAGGCGACCGTGTGTGGAAGTGCCCGAATTTATTTATTATTTATTTAAAAGTATTAATGTAGTTATCATTGAGAAGCCATAATAAATAATTAAATAAAAAAAAACTCTATACTATTTGATTGTAAGATGGTGCGGGTTACATTGGACAAATCGTTTCTTTTCACTCTTAGAAAGTTGCCGCAATTTACAAACCATGACATAAAACAGCACTAAAACTTCTACAGTACCCTAAATATCACCACTATAATAAGGGAACATCAATAACTTGTCTACCTATGTACCTACATTAAGCGTTAGACAAAATAAAAAACGCACCATGCTACAATTAATATAAGTACCTGGATGACCGAACTTTGCTCGGTATTTTTTATTTTTTTTAAATTGTATGACGATGCTCTTCTAGGTGTTCTTGAGACGAGTTGCGGCTTCGTGAAGTTAGTTAGACACAAATAACATAAATAAACAATTGATTTTAGTCTAACCTCAAAGCAAACACTCATAGACTTCGTGTTACTTAACAACGCCATCTGCTGTTGTGTCGTTAAAGCAATTAGTTGCTCAGAAAAAATAATATTATTATTCGCCAATAGATGTCAGGAAAGAGTCATATTTTTCAGTTGAGACTACTTAAACGCCTCCTTTTTGTTATTTTTCTTCCAAGTTATGTTTAAGTTGATTATCGATAAAACACGAATAAAATGACATTTTCTAAAAATGATTCCTAGCTAGATCGATTTATCGCCCCCGAAACCCCCTATATACTAATTTGTATGAAAATCGTTGGAGCCGATTCCGAGATTCCAATTATATATATATGTCGGGGAAACATAGAGAAATAGGAAGCCGAGTTTTCACATCTGACTTCTGATGTCGGGGAAATGTAGGAAAGAGGAGCCACGCCGTCGCATCTGATCCCATTGATGTCGGAGAAACATAGGAAAGGCCGCTGCGCTGTGACCTTCCACTTTTGATGACGGGGAAAATCTAGTAGGCCGAGGTGTTGTGTCTGATTTCTCATCCGTGAACTCGCTATCATTTATGGTCGGCGTCAAACTTCAGGAACGTTGAAATAAGGGGACAGCATTGAAGGCTTTTCACTATTTTAATTATACAGTCACTTAGACTACTTATTTAGTGAATGATCACAAAGATAGTTGGCGATTTAGAGTAATGGGTTTACGAATGACCATTGCGTGCGACCGCTTTTAGCCCAGTCCTGTCAAACACTGACTGACAGACATGACGTTCGCCCGAAATCCCAAACGCAACTCCATTCGGTGTTAACCGCTCTAAATGACCATAAACAAATCGATTAATCGTCAAAAATAACAGAACAATAATACTATCGATTAACAACTCTCAAAATAAACTGATTTTCTTTATCCAATGATATCTCGCGCCGTCACGGCCATCCTGCATTTTCACACGTCCTCGGGTGAATAGTTCATCTCATCATCTGTGGACAATCATAAAAGTGCTCAAGTAACCACTTAACGCTCGGTCATTCTGACCGTCTCAAATCTACCTCCACAATTTCACAGAAAGCGAACACAGTTATGGGATAACACAAAACACAGTTAAACCCAATTCTACCAACCATAAACATCGTACCAGAGTATAATCGACTCTTCCAACAGTAACTTCATATTCGTTACCTATCCCCATAAATTGTCATGATAATTGAAATAAGCAACTTGACTTTTAGTGAAATAAATTGTATTGGGACCAATCGAATAATCGAGGCTAAAGCTAAATTATTAATCATACATCCAATATTCCAAGAATTTAATCAAGCCACATTGAAAATCCAATGACGATACACATACGCGGTTTGGACTTATGAAAACTGCTGTGTCCAATTTCAAACGAATAACATGCCATTAAAGTTGTCACTTAGACTTGCCACACAGGCTAGGTCCCTCGGGGTGACAACGACAACTTCCCAGGGTGAAACTTCCCAGATTGACAACTTCCGAAACGACAACTTTCGAAAGTGACAACATCCTAAATCGTCATCTACCTAAATTGACAACCGCCAAAATTGAGATCTTCCTGAAACGACAACGCGCATTCTCGACCCTTTTTTAAATAACTGCTGCAGACTGTACTTTCATTCGTTTTTGTCCTTTGTACCACTTCATTAGTGTGTAGTATATCAACAAACTAACAAACAATTCATATCACATCACACATGTAGTGCACTTTACTTTTCTCGAAATGCTACTTTCTCAATTGCCTCATTGAAACTCTATGATAAAGGTGCTATTGCATTCTTAAACTCCTTGATCTTACTGGCATATTTAAAGTACGTCAGCTTGACAATCCTAAAATGCAAATAGTGTTGATTTCTTTCATTAAATAATAATTAATTTCATAAAATCACAAAAAGGGAAAGACTGTACGTTATGTAATGAGTACAAATACAATTTCATGAAATTTAACAATAACAACACAACTGTATGGAGATGTGCTAATAGGGATTTGTGTAGTGCAACTATAACTTTAAATAGTACGAAAGTCAACATTTTACGAGATTCTTAATTTTACTCGTACTTTAATGTTACACCGGGAGGAGTTTACTACATAGGCTGACCACACAGGCTAGGTCGTCACTCAGACTATAATGCAACAAAAGTAAGGTTGTAACAAAGACTTGCCACACTGACTTGCCACACAGGGTTGCCACACATGCTTGCCACACAGGCTAGAACCACATACGCTTGCCACACAGGCTGGCCACACAGGCTTGCCACACAGGCTAGAACTACATACGCTTGTCACACAGGCTGGCCACACAGGCTTGCCACACAGGCTTGCTACACCGGCTTGCCACACAGGCTAGAGCCACATAGGATAGTACCATGTAGATTAGTGCCACACAGGCGAGTGCCACACAGGCTATTGCCACACAGGCTATTACTACACAGGCTACTGTCCTACCGGCTACTGCCCTCCAGGCTTAGTTTTACCAAAAGCATTGACACTTAGTAAGTTATTTATTAACTGCATGACTCACATGTGCCGCAAGCGACAGTTTGACTAAACTGTTTGTGGGTATTTCTAAACTTTAAACAACTCCAATAGAAAATAGCACTCTGACATACATCGTTTACGAATATCAAACAAAATGAAAACTTCTCACCGGATTCAATTGCTACTCGTAGGTGATCAACGGCTGCTTCATAGTGCAGGGGCCTAATTCGGAGATAGGAGATTTTCATCTCATCTCGATCTCGATTCCTGGAAGTCTCGACTGCCTCCGACTACTCAAGACATCTCGCACCAATGCCATCGAGATTATCTCGATCACGAGCGAACTGAATAAGGCATCTCGATTTTAGGCATTTTTTTCCAGATGAGATGGTATCTCGAGTTGTAAGAATAGCCCTCCAGGCATTGACCGGATCTCGCACGTTGCTGCTGCTAATTTTGGTGCCCTTTTTCGATCAACGAGTGGCGATGTAACCTCGTTGCAGTAGTAACACGTAGGCGTCGATGTTTTGTTCGGTACACTGCTATCCTTCGTCTCTCGTTGTTTGTTAGTTGCGTCACATAGCATAGACTAGGTGTAATCAAACGCCGTCGAGATAATGCAGACGTCTACTCGATGCTCACTCTCTCATTGCCGCCCTGCTGCCCTTCATGCACCACGAAGAAACAGTCCGCACACTCCACAATAATAGCACGTAGGGGCGACCCTATCAACCATCTGTTGCTATGCCATTTCGCCTCCAGATCATTGCACAATTGTAGCCACAAAGACGGAGCCATATCTTGTTGCTGTGGACGTTATTCTTATCCCAATTCTGATATCGGGGAAAGAGAGCGGTGGTCCTCGTCATCATCTTCAGCACTCATCTTGTTAACTGTGGGCATTAGTCTTATCCCACTTCTGATGTCGGGGAAACATAGAGAAATAGGAAGCCGAGTTTTCACATCTGACTTCTGATGTCGGGGAAATGTAGGAAAGAGGAGCCACGCCGTCGCATCTGATCCCATTGATGTCGGAGAAACATAGGAAAGGCCGCTGCGCTGTGACCTTCCACTTTTGATGACGGGGAAAATCTAGTAGGCCGAGGTGTTGTGTCTGATTTCTCATCCGTGAACTCGCTATCATTTATGGTCGGCGTCAAACTTCAGGAACGTTGAAATAAGGGGACAGCATTGAAGGCTTTTCACTATTTTAATTATACAGTCACTTAGACTACTTATTTAGTGAATGATCACAAAGATAGTTGGCGATTTAGAGTAATGGGTTTACGAATGACCATTGCGTGCGACCGCTTTTAGCCCAGTCCTGTCAAACACTGACTGACAGACATGACGTTCGCCCGAAATCCCAAACGCAACTCCATTCGGTGTTAACCGCTCTAAATGACCATAAACAAATCGATTAATCGTCAAAAATAACAGAACAATAATACTATCGATTAACAACTCTCAAAATAAACTGATTTTCTTTATCCAATGATACACTGAGAGAAATTAATTGTTGGGTCAACAAAACTCTAACAAATATTACATGTCGAAATAGGGATAACTGAGAATTTTGTTATAGCGACAGACTTCAATTTGTTAATGCATCATTTAAAAGTTGTTACAGCAACAAATAAATTGATGAAATAAACAGTTTTATCGTTGTAATCACAATTTTTTTTGCGGAGAACAACAAATTCAGATTAGTTCCGATGACCTATTCTTATTTTGTAGAAATGGCTTTGGTTACTGTAACAAAATCGTATCTTGTTATATTAAATGTTTCCTATTTGTTTAATTTTACAATGAATAATCGGTTAAATTACTGGTTAGAAATACTAGGAAAGCTGTTTGTTATAACCATTATTGTGTGTTGAAGTAGTAACGCTAAAGTTAAGGTGTACTAATGATATATGTCGGATTTATTACGGATTTCTGTTAAAACCACTCATAAATCGGTTAAACTACTCGTTAGAAATACTAGGAAAGTTGTTAGTAATTACTATTTTTGTATGTTGAAGTAGCAACGCTCAAGGTGATGTGTACTAGTAATATTTGTTAGATTTATGACGGGGTTTCTGTTAAAACAACTTATTAATCGGTTAAATTACTGGTTAGAAGTACCAGGAAAGCTGTTTGTTATTACTATTATTGTATGTTGAAGTATCAACGCTAAAGCTTAGGTCTACTAATAATATTTGTTGGATTTATTACGGGGTTTCTGTTAAAACCACTCATTAATCGGTTAAATTACTGGTTAGAAGTACCAGAAAAGCTGTTTGTTATTACTATTATTGTATGTTGAAGTATCAACGCTAAAGGTTAGGTCTACTAATAATATTTGTTGGATTTATTATGTCGTTTCTGTTGAAATAACTCATAAATCGGTTATATTACTGGTTAGAAATACTAGGAAAGCTATTTATTATAACCACTATTGTATGTTGAAGTAACAACGCTAAAAGTAAGTTGTACTTGTAATATTTGTTGTATTTATGACGGGGTTTCTGTTAATACCACTCATAAATCAGTTAAATTTCTGGTTAGAAATACTAGGAAAGCTGTTTGTTGTTACTATTATTGTATGTAGAAGTAGCAACGCTAAACGTTAGGTCTACTTATAATATTTGTTGGATTTATTACGGGGTTTCTGTTAAAACCACTCATAAATCGGTTAAATTACTGGTTAAAAATACTAGGAAAGCTGTTTGTTGTTACTATTATTGTATGTAGAAGTAGCAACGCTAAAGGTAAGGTGTACTAACAATATTTGTTGGATTTATTATGTGGTTTCTGTTGAAATAACTCATAAATCGGTTATATTACTGGTTAGAAATACTAGGAAAGCTATTTATTATAACCACTATTGTATGTTGAAGTAACAACGCTAAAAGTAAGGTGTACTTGTAATATTTGTTGGATTTATGACGAGATTTCTGTTAAAACCACTTGTGAAACGGTTAAATTACTAGTTTAAAAATACTAGGGAAACTGTTTATTATAATCAGTATTTTCTGTTGTTACTTCAACAGAAAATACTGATACTGAACAGTTTCCCTAGTATTTTTAAGCAGTAATTTAACCGTTTTACAAGTGGTTTTAACAGAAACCCCGTCATAAACCGAACGCGTATCTCCAGCACAACACGTCTAAAGCGTTGTCACTTCAATAGACAATATTAGTTAGACAAAATAGTTTCTACAAAAACTAGGTAGGTACGAAAACATAACAAAAAAGAACTTATTGTTAAATATTTCCATTTAACTATTTATGTTGATAATACAATGATCTCTGTTTTAAAAGTGACAATAGTAACGTTAATAAATAATAATAGTTAATAAATCCAACAAATATCGTTATATGACTACCCAGTAAGCTGATTTTACCAATAAACGAACAAATAAAAACCAATTTATTATTATTAATCATGTATAGTTGTGGTATCAGGAGACAAGGTATACTAACTAGGTAGTCTTTTGACTATTTTAAAATTAATGAGTATAAAATGATAGAATGAATTCACAATTAAGTAATTTTATTTTCTAAAAAAAACTAAATAGGTATTATGAAAATCACATAATTATACAAATCATATTTAGTGAACCCCATTTATTTATATCTAGTCTAAATCATAATGTATGGAATTCTAAGAAAGACGTCACTTTCGTGCACCTTTTGCAGAACTTCATACATTTCAACTGCATAGAGTGTATTTTTGAACGGTGGACGTATTCTAGGATACCATCATTCTTTCGGGTACGCAATATTCAAAACCGTAAAACATTTAAAGCAAATGTCAATTACTTTTGTTGATGAAGTACTTCATGTCGACCACCATAATATGGATTGCTTCAAGCTCTGTAAGTGTACCAACACTTAAACTCATAGGCTGGCAAGTCAATCTTTTTTTGTTGTACGACTTATGTCTATTCTTCAATTATTATTCTTCTTCTATGTCAGCATAATTCTAAAACAAAATAAAACTTTAATAAATAATAATGCCAATAAATAAATATTTGAGACATTATAACACACACGGTCGCGGTCGTCCGACCCCAAATTAAGCAAAGCTTGTATTATGGCTGCTAGAGACTAATGAACATACATTACATACATTATTCTTCATATATTTTCGGAAACATGTTTAAACAGATACCTAACAACCAGATATAAAACAAACGAAAATGTTTATCACATGAATGTTTGTCCTAGGGGGAATCGGTTCCACACTCCTAAGCGCAAAAGACAGGTTTACCACCAACTGAGCTATCGAGACCGTCGTAGTTCAATATCAATATTACACTTTTAAACAATATTACAAGAGTTTCAGACCAATAAACTACGTAATTGATATTCAAATATCAACTTACTTCGACATGTGTTATAAAAGCTTGTCTAGACGGCAATAGGCACCTTATTGTATTTTTTCTAGTCAGCAGTCAATATTTGTGATGTTCATTTTGCATGCTAAAGTACTGCAAACATCAAAGTCTCGAATATCTGAAAACAAATTACAAACAATATTTTAATGATTGGTACAGGACCAGGATGAGTGGCATACGAGATAAGAGGTCTATGCTCAGCAGTAGGCGATTACGGGCTGATGATGATGATGATTATAAAACGATATTGCGCTTTTGGTTATATTTCTCTTGCTGTTGTAACGCCTTCAAATAGTCTGCAAGGGCTCACTAAAAATAGTACAATAGAAATACATCCAACTTCTTTTCTACCTATTTAAGTTTAATAAAATAATAAATGGAAATTAGCAGAGGTATTGGTTGAAGTTAGGTTGTCAACCTTCAATATATAAATTGCCCACTAGCTAACAATAGAATTTTATATTTTCATTTCATGGTTAGTTAAGTAGGTACAGACATTCGGACCATATCACATTATCAATTGGCCTTATGGGAAAAATGTTCTTAGTTCAAATGAGTACTTACTCTCACTATGTTATTTGAACTGCAACTTAAAATTGTCTTCATTTGTAGTCCCATCATCCAGCATCTCACTTTTCAAACAACTTCAAATTTTTGTCTTCATTTATATTACAAAAGTCAATTTCAATCTGGAAGTAAAAAAAACATTAAAAGAGGCTATTACTTGCATCACAGTTTTGTATTATTTAAAGTTACAACACAATTTTAGTAAACTAAACCTAAAGTATTTGTTACGATAACAAAATGTTATAATTTCAAACAATCATTTTGGTTTTGGTTACCAATCATCATCATTATAGTCTTTTACGCCCACTGCAGGGACATTGCAGGGCTATACACCACGCTTGCTCAAGTAGTTCATGCGAATACAATTTTAAGTGCGAATATGTGCCATGGAAAAATATCGAATTTTAATTTTTATAATTTTTTTATAAACTTCTCAACCGATTTTGATAAAATTTTATTGGGACCACTTGGAAACTTTGAAATAAAAAAAGAATTTTCTAAATCGGTTCAAGCGTCTTCGAGGAATCGGAACATACCTACAAAAAAAGATAACGACGAATTGAGAACTTCCTCCTCTTATGAAGTCTGTTAAAAAAGGTTATTACTAATTAGGTACTTACTGAATGCATCGTCTGTATTTCTTCGATGCTATTTTTTATGTCCTAATTTTAATTTTATTCGGCCCCTCAGATTTTAAGTACTACATCACTCAGGCCGTCCAGCCACGATGTTTTTGTAGTGTTTTCTGAAAAATTTGAAGATTAATTAATTTAAAATCATACAAGAAACCATCTGACGCTCAGCCAAAACGGACAACGAAGTCTCACTTTACGTCACAATTTCAGCTTACCACTATCAACTTTGGAAAAACTTTCTGCTATTGATAAATGGTATATAGGTGCAATTATCTAAGTTTTGAATTATTTTAAAGTAACCTATTAATAAACTGCTACTAAAAAAACTCAATTCAAAACTACTTACCGCAGAATATTTTTAATGCGTCTTTCTACGCCCAGGTTTGTAGATCTTCAATTTTTTGACTTTATTAACGGCTGTTATAGTACTTCACTTAAAACATATTAAATCATATGAAATCGAAGTGTGGACGCGATCGTTGCCTCTAATAGCACTTTTTTACTTCACTTCACGTACAAAATAGTTCAATTTAACACAAACTTTAATATTCGAAATATAAGTGCGGACACGTTGTTGCCTCAGTGCGGTTTTTCACGAAATGAGGAAGCGGGCGGATGTGGATGGCAATCGGTAAACCAAACCACCGTAGCGCACCCGATGATACTCGTAGTTGCTGAACCAGTGTTACCAGCAGTAGTCAAAGAAGATAAAGTCCGAAACTAAATCAGAAATTACAAGAAATTACCTGAGCAAATAAAACCATTTTTGAGTTAATTAATGTAAATTATAAATTAATATAAAAAATGAAAACTTGATATCAAAGTTATTTTTATTTACCTTTTAGACAAAAAAAATATGCTAAAACGCTTAACTGCTAGTTTTGATTAGTAAATTAGATCTTGTAACAAGTGTATCTGATATTGCAATAATTTTACTAGTTAACCTTGTATTTTCATATTTTTTAGCCAATATGCAGTATTCTGATGTTAGTATTCTAATTAATTTTAATACATTACTTATGTATTAGTTATATATTATTAAACCAGTTAGAGCCCACACCCAACAACACCGATTATTGAACGAGCGAAGCAACGGTCCACGAGCCCACTGGGACAAATGGGCGTTGTGTGTGTGTTTGTATGTTTGTTCGAATACCGTTGACCAGATCGGCATGAAATTTTGTAGGCAATTAGTTCACGCCAGTCGGTCAATTAAGTTACCAACCTACTTACTTATTTAACTAATCGAAAGCTCAACGGTTCAACCTGAAATTTAAATTTAAAAAAGGAAAGACGATGTCGAGGTCGTTTAAAAACTTTGCCCTTCCGCGTAACGTGCACAATTTAGCACACACACAATTATAACGATACCATGGCTCGACATTTTTCTTTCTTTTCCACTTGCGCCACTACTTTTCATCGACAGATCGATACCGTACGTTATAAATTTATTTAAATTGGTAACGTTATATTTGTTATTTTGGTTTAATTTGAATTATTATGGTTTCACCGGCCCACGCACCCATGCTTAACGGCCTCACTCCACTGTTCGCAGAGCTCTGTGTTTACTCTTTATTTGGTTTGAGGGTGCAACATACAAAATCACTATTTTATCGTGATTTATCAACAATTTTACAATCGAGAAATTAAGTTTTCAAGCCTTAGTAAATTTACCCGACGTTTTAAGCAACACTATGAAATTGGCAACACCGGCACATAAGCGAGCAACTGACTAAACAAAACTCTCGGCGCGTGACGGCCGCGGCGTAAACAGGTTTCAACCTGTCCATAGCGTACAAAATTATTTTGTTATTTTAACAAAATTTCCTTAGTAGTTAACCAACATAATTGTATTATGCGTACCTATTTATTTAGGATCTGAATGTAATTTGTAATGTTATTATTATTTTGTAGTACCATAGCATAGCATAGCAATACCATAATAATATACCTACATATTATTATGGTATTTCTTAGTAGGGTAAAACACTATGATCAGACCTGCACCAGTACTAAGCCTTCAAACATTTTATTTCCTTCTAAATACTAAGTGATAAAATGCACTAACGTCAACGGATACTTTTAATAAATTCTGTAAACGTAGGTATAGGTATACCTATTTTTTTTTACGCGCGGTTGCCTGACCCTGAACTATGCAAAGCTTGTACTATGGCTTCTAGAGACTGATATACATACATTTATATATTTAAATAAATATTAACACCCAGACATGGAACAAACACAAATGTTTGTCACATTAATGTTTGCCCTAGGTGCGAATCGAACCCATGCCCCTAAGCTCAGAAGGCAAGTTGAGCCAACTGAGCCACCGAGGTAGTCGAAAGCCGAAACATAATAAAAATTACAAGTCAACGCGTATTAACTTATATAAATATTTTTGATATACTTCTTACCTACATACCTGAGTAATGAACATAATTTAATGATATTTTTTTACTTGTAGGCAATTCAATATAGCTTTAAATTGTTTACCTCATTTAAAAGATTTTTGTATGTAGGGAAGAAGTTATTGTTTCTTACTATGTTTGAATTAAAAGTAATTCGTGAAAAGTAAATTATTATTTTTATTTAAATATTTCAAATTTGTGATATACGTTTACCTATACGTATAACTATAGTGATCGACTGAAAAACTTTGTATCCACTAGCTACGCCCCGCGGTGCTACCTGCGGTCAAAAAAGTAGCCAAAAAGTATTCCAGACTAAAATCTACCTTTGTGACAAATTTCATTCAGATCCGTTCAGCCGTTTTGGCTTGAGTAATAAACATCTATGCATCTTAACTTTTGCACCTATAATATTAGGTTCGACTGAGACAGAACAGAAAACTCCTCGCGCATTTCTGACGTCATTGACAAATGAACCATACTGAAGACGGGTCTGAGCAGTAGCGCACTTGTAGCGCGTCACTCAATTGCCGTCTTTGTACTTCTTCACTCTAGTAAACTTCAAGGCTAGAGTGAATAAGTACCTTATAGGTCGTCGTGCTCCATCTTAGACCACAACGTCGCTTAACATCAGGCGAGTTGGTGGTCAAACGCCGACCTATTCTACATAAAAAAAAAAAAAAAAAATACTACCACCACCACCATAAGAGTTAGATGTGATAATTATGTAACCAATAAACTTAGCTATCCATCACGTTAAAAGTTGGCCTGTTTATTACCCGAATATGGCAAAGTAATATATGTGGTTATATTTTTGATCGATATGTATGTTTTCTTAGACCCCTAACCAAAAGTCTAAGTATGTAAAGTACGTTCATCTATTACCTCGTAACTTTTAAACTACTCATCATAATTTGACAAATGAGACATCGTTGCAAGCGTCTTAATTGTCCACTGGTTATATTTTAACTAAGTATGTAACGTCATATTAACTTATATGACTACTTTGACTATACTCTATAGTTGATCTTAACGACGTGTTTGGTTTCTTTTAATTTATTTTAGTTTGTATGTTTAATTGAACTAAAGTGTCTTTATTATTTTAAAACTAGAAATAACTGTTGAATTTAGTCTGTACCTGGCAAATTTAACAAGGATATTAGAAACCAAGATTAGTGTTGTTTCAAACTGTAACGTTTTGTTACTTCTAAGATATATGTTTGCTTCAATTTATTAAAGTTGCATTGTTGATTTTATCCAGTTGATTTCTTAACTTCGACTATATTCTATAGTTGATCAAAACGATATGTTTGGTTTCTTTTACTAAGCTTGTATGTTTATGTGAACTAAAGTGTCTTTGTTATTTTAAAGAAGAAATTACTGTTGAATTTAATCTGCATCTGGCAAATTTAACCAAGATATTGGCAACCAAAATAAGTGTTGTTTTAAACTGTAATGTTTCGATCCTTCTAACAAATATGTTAGGTTCAGTTTAATAAAGTTGTATTGTTGTTTTCATCAAAGTGATTTCTTAACTTTGACCATACTCTATAGTTGATCTAAACGATTTGTTTGGTTTTTCTTACCAAGTTTGAATGATTATTTGAACTAAAGTGTCTTTGTGATTTTAAAGAAGTTTAAAGAAGTTTTATACTGTTGAATTTAGTCTGAATACGGCAAATTTAACCGAGATTTTGGCAACCAAAATAAGTGTTGTTTCAAACTGTAACGTTTCGTTCCTTCTAACAAATGTGTTCGCTTCGGTTTATTACATGTGTATTGTTGATTTCATCAAAGTGATTTCTTAACTTCGACTATACTCTATAGTTGATCTAAATAATTTGTTTAGTTTCTTATACTTAGTTTGTATGTTTAATTGAACCAAAGTTTCTTTGTTATTTTAATAAGAAATAACTGTTGAATTTAGTCTCTACTTGGCAAATTTAACAAGGATATTGGCAAACAAAATTAGTGTTGTTTCAAACTGTGACGTTTTGTTCCTGCTAACAAATGTGTTAGGTTCAGTTTAATAAAGTTGTATAGTTGATTTCACCACAAATATTTCTTAATTTTGAGGATATTCTATGGTTGATCTAAACGGTGTTTTTGGTTTCTTTTACTAAGGTTACATGTTTAATGGAACTAAAAAGTTTTTGTTACTTTAATGAAGGAAAAAAAGTTGAATTCAGCTTACATCCGGTAAATTTAACCTAGATATTAGTACCAAAAACATTGTTGTTTCAAACTGTAACGTTTTGTTACTACTGACAAATATGTTCGCTTCGGTTTATGAAAGTTGTATAGTTGATTTTATCAAAATTATTTCTTAATTTTGACTATACTCTATAGTTACTCTAACTATGTTTTTAGTTATTTTAACTAAATCTATTTGTTTGGTTAAACTAAAAATAATTTTGATAATTTTTACTAAGAAAAATAGTTTTATTAACAAAAGAAAAATTAAACAATTTAGTTTTGTTACTTCAACATGTATTTTTTTTTTATTGTAACCACTACGGAATAGTAAGAATAACAAAATGAGATTTGTTAGTTTGAACACGTATGTTTTAGTAAGCTTTTGTAAAATGAACAATTTCCTTGTAAATTTAAACGAAAAAAATTCAACCGAAATAATTTTGGCAAAATTAACCGATCTGTTTTTTCAGTGTATCTCGCGCCGTCATATATATATACAAGAATTGCTCATTTAAAGATATAAGATATACTAGCTACTCAGGCACTGGCTTCGTTCGCATTTCGCAGCCTTTGTCACTCAGGGCTAAACGTAGCTTTCCGCGATGCTGTTTACAATCATTTGGAAACGTTTCCGATCGGATCCTACAAATTTCAAACTCAAATCAACATAATAAAATAAAAAAACAACGTCTTTTTTCCGTTAGATTGTAATTTTTTATTGAAATATGGTGTTACGGGTTATGTTAAATTTTCTGACACCCTTTATACACTCAAAAATTGTTTCATGGCGATACGGATGCGTATATATAGTCCAGTTATATTCCAATAAAATTTTGACATAAAAGACATAAATAGGAACAGGGTAAATAAATTTTGACATAAAAGACATAAATAGGAACAGATATAAATTTTGACATAAAAGACATAAATAGGAACAGGGTAAATAAATTTTGACATAAAAGACAATTAAGAACCTTCCTTTCGCATTATTTTATAATTATGAAATTATGATAAAAACTTATGCATAAATAATTATGCTCAGTAATTTCACCAGCGTCAAATTTATAGTGAATTTTCCTCGGAAGCGGGAAAAGCGTACAATTACTATTAAACTCCTACCATCAATCCACTTCCATCCCCACCCTACAGGGTGATGCGGTATCTCAAATGAGATCCGGGACGGTTTGGTAACTCTCCGGACGCCCCGGACACGGATTGCATCATATTATGTACAGCCATTGCTTATCTTTTGATGTGGTATTGAAAGGGTTCAATAGATTTTATATAAAATAAGTTTAAGTTAGTCGACCGAGCCAGCGTTAGCGAGCGAAGCATCTAAGCTTCAACTTCAATAAAAATGCTTTCGTATGTCCGAATTCTGTCCGGATTTCTGCCTCCCTTTACAGGTCGCATTTTAAACCGATTCTTTTGAAATTTTGTGTGCATGTTCAGTAACCATTTAATTTTTTTTGTCGAGTCAGTTTTGATTTTTTTTCTAAATGGCCCGTAAAGGAAGGCAAACTGGTATAATTTTGTGTACATAAATATACATAGTGCATTATACAAGTGTTGCCAGGACTACATTTTGAGGTTCTTTTTAAAAACCGGCGTTTTTTTACAAGTCAATTTTGAAAAAGCCGTAACATTAAACTCTTACAAATATGTGCAGTTGAATATTCAATCTATTAAGGTTGTAAATTGGAACGGAAATGGCTAACGTAGAGTTTAGGAATTAATATTAGTTTACGTGCACTTGTAAATGTTTTTCATGACAACATTACCACGCGCACACGTTTAAAAAGAAGTGGCTTCAGCGAGATACAACGCAGTGTTCCATCTTTTCCTCTAGGTTGATCTGAGATCTGGACATATCATTTTATCAAAGAGTTATAGGTATACTATTCAAAGTAACAAAATATACTTACTTTTCTTATCCAACACTCTTCATAGAACTCTGTTTCAGAACACGTCTCAATACAGCTCTAGCAACTTCTGTTCAGTTTTTCATGTAAACTGGGGAAATACTAAGAACTCCAAGAAGTAAGAAGTTTGCTCGCTCCCTTGAAACCTTTAAAAGTTACTTACCTAACTTGCTTCGAGCTCCTGGCTACGATGTTTTCATAAGGCGTGCAGGTTTTTGTATCAGAGCCAAGTTTTGATTAATTATAACATTTTATCGTTTTGTACTTGTGACCTATTTCTTCGTTAGCTTACTCATGTATAGTGGACATAAACACGTCTTGTCTGAGATGAGAATTGGCTCTCGAGTAGGGTTTTGGGAGCCTGTTATACATATACGTGGTTGGTAACATACTTTCAACTTAACAGTGCTATTAGGCTAGCTCTGAAAAGTGGGTACACATCCTAAGCACCAATATTATGACAATGAGAAATTTAATTACTACTAACTCCTTATTCTTATTACCTACTAGCTGCTCCCGTGGTATTACCTCTGCGTCTAATAAGCCTGTGTATCCAGGGTATAAGCTACTTCTATACCTACCAAATTTCATCAAAATCCGTCCATCCGTTTGAGTGTGAATAAGTAATCAACAAACTTTCGCCTTTTAAATATTGGTAAGTAAATGCCGAATGATATTTTATGTTTTCTTTTGTATTTTTTGTGTGCAATAAAGTTTTTTTTTATGTAGAACCAGCTGCGCCCCGCGGTTTCACCCGCGGTTATGAAGTATCCTATGTGCTATTCTAAGCTACAATCTATCTCTGTGCCAAATTTCATCCAGATCTGTTTAGCCGTTCTGGGGTGAAAGAGTAACAAACATCCATCCATCCATTCTTACAACTTTCACGTTTATAATATTAGTAGGATAGGTCGGCGTTTGACTACTAACTCGCCTGATATTAGGCAACGTTGTGGTCTAAGATGGAGCACGACGACCTATAAGGTACTTATTCACTCTAGCCTTGAAGTTTTGTAGAGTGAAGAAGTACAAAGACGGCAGTTGAGTGAGACGCTACAAGAGCGCTACTGGTTACTACCCGTCTTCGGAACGGTTACGGTTAGATGTATTGTATTGTAAATAAGACTAGCAACCCGTCCCGGTTTTGCACGGACCCTATAAACCGTACAAATTTATATCCAACTGATGGTGAAAAATCGCATCAAAATCCGTTGCAAGGCTTAAGAGGAGTTAGCGGTTAAGAACGAACAAAATACGAAGACGTCACTCGTCATCATCATCCTTCTCTTTCGAACTATTTGTAAATGACTTAATTCGGTCTTGTTACACCGATTGACGTCACTACGTGTTGTCCACGTGACCGGAATGCAATAGGGTCAGCTGGGGTCAAATGCGTCTGTGGGGCAATTGCGTCTTTCGAGATTTACTGACGAACCCTTCACAAATCTTCTATATATATAAAATTCAAAGTCCTGACTGACTGACTGACTGACTGATATATCAACGCACAGCCTAAACCACTGGTTCTAGAAACATGAAATTTGGAGGGTGTGTTCTTTGTACAGTGTAGGCATCCACTAAGAAAGGCTTTTTCGAAATTCCACTTTTAAGGGGGGCAAATGGGGGGTTCAAATAAAAACGTCATGTATTTCCTGTAAGCCACGCGGGCGAAGCCGCGGGCAGAAGCTAGTTATATTATAATACTATGCGGAGAGAGGCTTTATTTTATACTTTAAAGAGAACCTACAAACCTATAAAAGTACCTACTTGGTACCTATTTCATTGACCCCGAATAAGTACAAATAAGTATGTCCTACAATCTCAGTATTGCAAGTACTATGAAATATAAACAAATCCGTTTTTTACTCACGCCAGTTTATCAAACAGTAATGATAGTAAGGTTAAAGAGCGAATCCCAAATTACGTAGTATTTTAAGTAAAAACTAGTCATACAATTTATTTTGTTTAAAGTAGACTTGTGCGATTACAATGCGTTTAAAAATTATATTATTCTCCCTTTTTGGGTTTACTAGTTCAGTGAGTACCATTATTTTTTTATTTATTTAACTCCATATCTAAAACCAAAATATCTAGGCATGATCTAAAAAAACAAAGTCTAATATTCCGGGAGCCAAAATGTAATGACGTCACTCGCCGTTGTCATCGTCTCTTTCGGACTATTTGCTAAATACTTAGTTCGGTTTTGCTTAAGCATCGATTGACGTCACTACGTGTTGCCCAAGTTACCATTTTTGACTCGGAATGCTATACCTGGCGGAGTATATTATTATACCATTTATCTATGAACATACATGAAAAAAAAAACTGGCGTAAAAAACACAAACCTCTTTCATTTTTAAACTCGTTTGAAAAAAACTACAGTCAGACCTCCTTTCTCTAAACCTTTCAGCTGACAACCTCGTTCGACCTACGTGGAGTTGTGAATGGGGACCGCATGGCCAGCATCCCCCTGGGCAGGTCTCTGGGCTCCGGACAGATCGACGTCGAGGGCATCTGCACCAAGCCAGGCATGGCCTGTCAGAACTGCTCGACTGCTATCACTTGCGTTCGACTGCCTGTTGGATGGCTGAAGGTGATTCACAAAACTTAATTTTTCTTTTTAATATCATACTTTTGGTGAAACTCATGATACAACGCTCCGATAGCCGTTGGTGCAGAAAAGCTCTCAAGTGGTAACCATGAATCAGAAGTCCATACAAGGTAGATTGTTGATTTTGTTAGAGTCGCGAAAAGTCGATCACCGTGGAGATCCTTTGTCCAACAGCTAACCGCTGAGATAATTATGGTGAAAATGTTCAATTTACATATAATTAATATTGAGTACATCTGCTTCATCGTCATATTTTTTTTCCAACCTTCACTGTCATCTCTCATTACACCTAGTCATGGAGTGGATATTATTTCACAAAAAAAAATTACAAAATTTCCATCCACTGCAATTTTTATTTCAGCTGCCTCTAGAAGAATGTGTCGATGGTCTCACTTGCAACGCTCATCTGGGACAGTGCTCAGAACAGCCGGTTCCCGAATGTGACGCCAAGAACATTTACAAACACTCTTGCGAGCAGGTAAATAAATAACTTCAATTAGTGTCTCAGTTTGAAAAGTTTTCTTCAAAATCCAACCTTGCTGATCTCTTAGCAACTCTACAAATAGTCTGTATAATATTTCTATTAACTTTCTGATTAATTTCACCCATCTCATTCATGCCGCCTTTCACGCAATTCATCCACACTTTCTTCGACCGTTTCTTCCCCTATACATATGTATTATGAACTTACTTTACGAAGTAATATATTTAGTGGTTTGTGAATCAACGAATAATAACAAGTATAAAATATAAAAACGAACACTAAGATCCGCATTTCTAAAACGGTCATACCTTAGACCGATACTAGTGTACGGCTGTGAAACTTGGACACTAACGTAGAAAGAGGAAAGCAAGTTGTTAGTGACAGAACGCAAGGTGTTCCGAAAGGATAAAGTAGCTAAAGACCTGCCAGAACTTGAAGTTGATGCTTGGCATGAACTAGCTCAAAACAGAGAAGAGTGGCGCCTCTTAGTAGTTAGGAGGCCAAGACACGGTTTGGGTCGCTGCGCCAATAAGTAAAATAAGTAAATAAAAATAAAAAATGAATAACCCCAACACACTTGCGACTCATTCGAACAATCAATGAACAATCTCGTCATTTTTGTGTCGGTGAGTTAAATAATTACTAACTGAATTAATTGAAACAATCAGCACTCATCGAAAGGTAAGCCCATATTTCTAAACAAGACCACCATCATAAGCATTGAAGCATCACGCATAACCCTATACCACCACAGGTCAAGAATCCCATAGACTTATCAAAGATGAGATCCTTCACAAGCGACCTATTACCAGATAAAGTAGCATTCTATGGTACAAAGACGCAATATCCTGCGGTCAGATCGTATCAAAAGGTCAAGGCATAACGAGAACCAATAAACCGTTGAGTTAATAACAGCTAACCCTTCCTGCTGACTGGCCTAGTTAGAACACGTTATGCTATCACAATCATGTAATAAATGCGAAAGTTTATATGTGAGGTACCTTAGGCCCCGTCCAAGGAGACGCGGAGCGTTGCATGGCGCATACAGCGTCGCGTTGTGTGGCTGGAAAAATAGAACAAAACAGAACGCGCGTGAACTCGCTTCCAGAGCGCTAAAGCAGAAGCTTTATCGCTCTTAGCATTTATGTTTGACTAGCTGCGCTCCGCAGTTTCACCCGCGGATAAAAAGTATCCTATGTGCAATTCTAGACTATAATCTATCTCTGTGCCAAATTCATTCAGATCTGTTCAGCCGTTCTGGTGTGAGAGAGTAACAAACATCCATCCATCCATCCATCCTTTCTTACATACTTCCGCGTTTATAATATTAGTAGGGGTACCGCGTGATGCGGCAATGATTGCGCGCGCGAAATGTCCCGCGTCTTCCTAAAAGAGCTCAAATACAGTTTAATACGAAAATTACTTTGTTAACATTCACATTCTGCACGCATACTTACGAAGCTGGAGTATTTTCAAGCGAACAAACTAGTCCGCTCTTTAAAAAACTATTTCTTTTTTTGATTTTGATGAAAGTTGGTATGTGTAACTAAATTGGCCATAGGTACATTTTATTAAAAAGGTCATTCTCTTGGAATAATACGATAAACACAGTTTCGAAAGTATATTAAAACTAGCTGCGCCCTGCGGTTTCACCCGCGGTTAAAAAGTATCCTATGTGCTATTCTAGACTATAATCTATCTCTGTGCCAAATTTCATCCAGATCTGTTCAGCCGTTCTGGCGTGAAAGAGTAACAAACATCAATACATCCATTCTTACAAACTTTCGCGTTTATAATATTAGTAGGAAGGATAATCTAAACAGTTCTGGCAGACATGACACACAACACTCAATTCGAAAACAAAAGTACAATATCTACAATTTGCAAAGCCAAAGAGTTCTCACTATAACAGATTTTACTGTAGAGATTTAGTTTATTTTAAAAACACCCTAAAAAAATTTAGTTGTGAAAATAATACGAAGAGGTTGACGAAACAGACATAGAATAGGAAATGACAGGATATAGAGACAATATAGATCGCTTTGTGGCATATTTCTCAATTCTGCAATTTCTCAGGCAGTTCACGATTTTTTCAGGTGGGCATCTTTCCTGACGCTCACGACTGCAGGAAGTTTCACCTCTGCTCGCCCCCTGAAGGGGTGCCCGACGGGAAACCAGCGGACCACAGAGTAGGACTCTGTCCCAGACACTATGGATACAATCCACAAACCGCTCAATGTTCGGTGAGATGTCAAAAAACTATAAAAAAAATACTGCTAGCTCTGCCCCGCGGTTTCACCCGCGGTCACACAGGAACGGTTAATTGTTTTGGGATAAAAAGTACCCTATGTCCTTTTCTCTATCCCAGAAAACGTGTATGTTAAATTTCAAGACGATATGTTGAATAGTTGAGACGTGAAAGCGTTACAAACAAACAAACTCATTTTCGTATTTATAAGATTATTTAGGATAAAAACTGTAGTAAGTGTAGTTGCCGGCTTCCTTGTTTCCTGAGAATCATAATCTGGGTCTATTCAAGGCCAGAGTGATAGGTATTTTCTAAGTCTGCGTGCTTCATTTTCGACCACATCGTTGCGCGATCAGGCGAGTTGATAGTCAAACACGGACACGCGATAAAAGAAAATGAAAAAAGTCACTAATTTATTTTTTAACTTCTGCAGGTTCTACTGCTCAGATACTGTTACTGCTGCTTACCTAATACTGTCTCATTTTAGTTTAAATGATATTAGATAATATCATGCTTAGAGCCATAAGTCCCTAATCCTAAACATACATAGGCTTAGGTCAACCCTTTCTCAGTTTCTGAGTAAGTGGTTGATACAAACCCTAACTTTATTCTATCATCCAATCTTTGTGACTCAAAATCATCGTAATAGCCTCAAGCTACTTTCGATTCAAATTATCCTATTAATATTATAAACGGGAAAGTTTGTAAGAATGGATGGTTGATGGATGTTTGTTACTCTTTCACGCCAGAACTGCTGAACAGATCTGGATGAAATTTGGCACAAAGATAGATTATAGTCTAGAATAACACATAGGATACTTTTTAACCGCGAGTGAAACCGCGGGGCGCAGCTAGTGTTTTTATAAAATACTGATAAAAAAAAGATAAAGGTAGCATGTAAATAAACTGATTAACACGACGCAAAGCCTCCTAACTTTTTTCAGCTTTTAACAACCAAAAACCTTTGACATCAATTTTTTCGAACCGAAAATATTGTTCCCTACAAAGAATGTCCAATCAAGGCCATGCAAAAATGTTCAAAGCGAAATCTCGCTTTGTGTAAAAAATATATTCCCCTTCGATTTTTCAGGCGATTCTAACGAACGGGCAGTGTAAAGAAAAATTGGTTCCCGATTGTACGAAAATGGGAGAATTCGGGGTGTTACCGTCCAGTGACAGCCATTACTTCGTCTGCTTCAAAAAAGGCGATAGACTTCGCCCACAGATCTTCATCTGCCCTAACGGGTGGAGCTTCTGGGACGATGGCTATTGCAGACCAGAGCCACGACCTTTGAAAGCTGAGAAAGAGAACAAGAGCAGTTCTGAATCAAACTCAAAAGAAAAGAACTCTGAAGAATCGACAGACAAAACTAATACCATCCAGGAACCATCACCTAGTGAGGAACCAACAACGACTAAAATAGAGAGCTTTTTCTCAACGGACAAGGCAACGACGTACGCAGCTGATACATTTTTGGCTGACAAATTTGATTTGACCAACTATGAGTCCACAGATGACGTTCAGACGAACAATGACTTTGTCAACTCTTATGAGAATAATGATTGGAACTTCTAAATTATTGCGGTGGTACGATTGTTAAGTTTTTAAGTTTATGTGATTTAATAAATACTTATGAGTTATTTTCTAGTTATTGAACACAACCGCGATGTAAAAGTTGACAACGTGCATGCCAAATTTCATGACGATTGGTTAAGTAATTCGTTGCTGCGTAAAAGCGTAACAAGTGAACTAACTTTCGCATTTATAATATTAGTTAGGATAAGGATGGGATAAGATTTAGAAAAACACAAACTACGTCCATTAACAAGTAACATTAAAAAGAAAACCAAAAACCTGGCTGCAAAATATAGTACCCTACATCACTTCCACTATCAAGACGATTCAAATGACACCTCACATGTCAAAATCCATCACGCTGTTTGGGCTGTAGGCTGTGCCAAAGAAACCTCATACATACAAACATACTATACTTACATACACTCGGAAAACATAACTCTCCTTGCGCAGTCGGGTAAAAAAACCTAATGTTTTATGTTATAGGTAGTTAAGTAGGTAAGTATACATATAACATTCTAAGTCATAATTGAAATTATTGTAATTTGAAACAACAAACTCAGATCCTAATTTTCAGGAAGTGTCCTAAAATATAGAAAAAACTTTGGTTTAAATAGTCGTACAGGTATGAGCACTTTAGCACCAGCAGTACCAGCGCCAACACTGAGAAAAACATACCGGTTTTGTTTCCGACATCAAATTTATAAAAAAAACCCTAGAATCTCTTTCAGCACTTATCACAAAGCTCCACGACGAAAACAGTAAAGATGCTAATTCTGTCTGCAAGGGCTCAGTGAAAACAATCGCACGACCCGTCTGCGAGACCTTTGAGCCAAAGACACAAAGGAGGACTTATCGCTGGGATCTCCTCCAAGCCTCGCTGACTGGCCGTGTGGTACAAGCTATTGGTTTTAAACTAATTAAATCACATTGTCAAAAAAACGCTACATTGTAACTAAATTAATATAAATTTAGACGTATAAAAGTTAGCAAATGTGCTTGTTAACTACGCTGAAAACCTTCGTTTTGCCATCCAAATATCTTGAATTTAGAAATTGTTTTTCAATATTTTTGTATCCAGCACTAGCTCATATGCCCGTGGCTTTGCTTGCGTTTGGTGGCACGCTGTGGCGTGGAACTTTATATAAATGTAAGTTTTTTTTTTTTTTAAATCGACTAGTGGATAAGCAGAAAACACCCTATATTCATAGGTATCTACAAATACTACACTACATACACACAAATATTACTACTCTCTAAAATATTAGTAAAGTACAATACAACAACTCTTTTCAAACACATTTAATAATTACAATAATACTTAAATAAGGCTAAACTAAGTTTTTAAAGTACAGAAGATTTCAGGCCGCTGTCGCTTCATGAACCACCGCCTCTCCTCCCTTGGGCCACACACCGCGCAGGGCCTAACGGTGTAAAAAAACCTACACCTCTGACATTAGACTCCAGAATTGCATCAGAGCTGGTGCGATCCGCCGTGGGAAGCTTACCTATAACCGCATACAGAACTAGGCTATCTAATTATGGAAATGGCTGTGCATGGGTTAGGTTCTACACAAATTACGTTTTCATAAACGGCGTGGCATAGGATAGAATAGAATATTTTTATTGCATAAACTGTGCACAAAAAGTGTTCTTAATTTAGTGGTTCAGAGTTTCAACAGTTTGCCCATCGCAGGCGCGTAATATGAGGTTCTTCAAAACTATGTATATTTTATTTACTTACATTAATTAGGGTTTACATTTTAAATTGAACTAGCTTAATCTCAATTTAAACAAGTATTCTTAAAATTTCTACTTCTTACATTTCTAACTTTATGATAAATATATTCATTATATTATTCATTATGTACATATTATATCATCATCAAAATATTATTTTAGGTTATAACACACTTTTGAAGCTGGTTTTTAATTTAATTTTAAATTGTGATGTATTTAAAGATTTGTATTCAATAGGCAAGTGATTGTGTGTTTTGATGGCAGTATAAAATTAACTACTTATTATGGAACATGGCATTGCTGACTTGACGAATAGATATTTATGTTTAGAGCGTAAGATTTCCGCACGACTTGAGCTTACATTAAAAAAGGTGAGGCAGGGTGCATTTACTTTACAACCAGTGTGTTCAACCCACTACACTGAAGTGCCCAGTGGGTGTGAACTGTTTTTTCACGCTTTTGCTGGATGCTACACACACAATACCTCTGCCCTTTTCAAAACTTACAAATATACGCGTCGGCTTGCAAACCTCGTCCGTTTAAAAATTTACGATTTTTGGGGAAAATGGCCAAACTTAGATGGATCATAACTTGGTATCTATCTAAAGAAATTACAAACCTGCGATTACGTTGTTGAAATTTAATTAACTTTAAAAAATACTGAATTTCGTTTTCGAAAAACGCTTAGTTTATGCCTTATATTGCAAAAAGAAAAAAGTCGCAAAATTTCGCGTTATTTCGCGTGGTGTGCAGCGAGCACAAATTTTTCAAATTTGCTTTGGATTCACATTACATTAAGTTGTCCATACGACATACCAATAAATTAAAACTAAAATATCTATTTTTATCTATCTAGATTTTAGCCTTTTTTAGTTTCAATTTCGAGTATGCTTGATTATCCGCTAGATTATTTCAAAAGGAGTAAGAAATGTGGTTCAGTTCCATGCCTATTTTTATATTTTATTTTTTACATTTGTTGGAGAAGTTACAGCCTAATGGTAATAAAATTAGTAAAGCCTAAATACAATAAGGGTTATTAGTAATGCCTCAGTAAGGGAAACCCCTATCACATAGATCGTATTGCGTTTTTTACCAGACTGCGCAGACAGGAGGGTTATGTTTTCGTGTGTATTTATGTGTGTATGAGATTTCTTTGGCACGCTCTACAGCCTAAACAGCGTCATGGATTTCGACATGTGAGGTGTCATTTGAAGCGTCTTGATTGTGGAAGTGAGATAGAGTGCAACATTATGAAGCCGGGTTTTTTTTTCTTTTAATAATGTTGCTTGTTAATCCCTGGAATCAAAAACACCAATTGCCTACAGACGGTGCAATTGATTACAGAACCACACCTTTTATAAAAAACCGTTTATTTTATTATAATTTCCGGAAAAAAATTAAGAATTAGAACAAACTAGCTAAGCAGGTGCTATTTTAAATTACCAAAATTTTAATATTTCTGAATAAATTAACAAGAAAAATAATGAGAAACTGTGTAATGTAATAAATCGCATTTTTAAACAGTTTTGCCTACAATAATATTATAATACATCAAAATACGAATTCGATCAAAATACGAGTCTTTTATGGACTATTTATGCAAAATTGTGTAACAAAAAATAATATCAACACTATAATCGATGAACTGGCACTCCAAAAAACGAGCTTACAAAAAATCAATAGCTTTATTGATTTGATCAATCGACATAAAGGTAACCATTCACCATCCTGGCTTGCAGTACCGCTTGTAGGACTGCCGCTTAATGCAGGATGGTGAATGTTGTCGCAGCCTGCATCTCGGCAACGACGTGCAGGATGCTAGGCAGGATGGTATGTGAGAGCTACAACCTGATTCGCAGTCCTGCAAGCGTACTGCAAGGCAGGATAGTGAATGGTACCTTTAATACGCATTATTGAACAAAATACTTTAACATAAGTACCTACATAGTTAGGTAACTTAACTATTAATTATTGCAAATTTTTTTATTTGTGAATAATAATAAAATTAAGATTTCTACTCAACTCTTAAAATGATTAAGAATAGAATTTTTTGGTGAGTATAATAATATGAGAAAGCAATCACCAGGCAGACCTCCAATTCGGTGGTCGAACGTTGTTTTTTATAAGAAGACTGGCAAACAAGCAGCAGGACCGCCTGATGGTAAACGTTAACTGCCGAACACCTGCAACACCAGCGGTTCTGTTGATGCGTTATCAACCCAGAAAGAAAGTAGACGCTTTTTAAAACGCTACATGTCGCACCTCGGCGGAAAGAACTTCGGAGGAAGATCGGGGGATTCAGGATTGTGAAGGATTGTGAAAGGATAATGAAGGTAGTCAGTGAACGAGACTGGCACTTCTCTCTGAATAGATCGCGTTATGTAAAAAGAGCGCTGGCGATCAACCTGCGCATTATTGGTGAACATTTGTGTTTGTTCTATGTCTGGGTGTTATTATCTATTTAAGTATGTATTTAAAATATCTAAGTATGTATATCAGTCTCTGGCAGCCATAGTGCAAGCTTTGCTTAGGGACAGGCGACCGTGTGTGACAATGTTCCGAAATTATTTATTTATTTTGTGGTATGAGCTCCAATAACCAATTATCCCGCGAGCGAAAGGCTGGTTTAAAAATGAAACGATAGGCCTAGTACTTTCTTGCGTTAGTGTACCCATGCGCAAACACACCCCGTCCACTTTCTTCCAGCCTTCTTTTTATATGACGCGAACTGTACCAGCAGGGCTAGCACGGGCCGAAGACAAATTGTCTTTCTACCGTTTTTTTCCGCCCTGAGATGTGACAGAGCTAGAATACGGATATGTTTGTCTCTTTCTCATATAATAACATAACATATCGTCACGCTTTTCCCCCGAGGGGGCTGGAAGAGGTGTACAACACCCACGCTTCGCCGGACGATATTCAGTTCCCATATATAGTCTATATAGTCCATATATAGTCTCTCGCCATACACCGGGATCCAGTCATGTAGCAGATGACATGCAATTTAAGCACATATGTTCACACAACGAATAAATTGGTGCGTGCCTTCGGCTAGGTCCGAACCCGCTCCCTCTGGCTAGAGAGGCGGGCCTTCTCCGGCTAGGCCATCATCGCTATTCTCTTTCTCGCGGGATGAAAACGGTAGATAGACAATTTGTCTCATGCCGGACGCGCGAAAGATGGCGCGCTCTAGAGGAAACCTATATTACTCAGCCGTAGGTGTAAAATGATTATTAAAAAAAAGCAAAATCCATGTAAACAATTTTTAGACTTCTGTTGATATTTTCAAAACTGCTTGACCCATTTGTATGGGACCACCTTTAAAGTATGATCTACGAAACAAAAAAAGAATAATCAAAATCAATTCATGCTTGGCGAAGTAATCGCGTAACAAACGTACAAAAAAAAACACACGATGAACTGAGAACCTCCTCCTTTTTTGAAGTCGGTTAAGAAAACATACAGATGAATTGAAAACCTCCTCCTTTTTTGAAGTCAATATAGTCTTAAAGTTCATAATACAGTATAGGTAGCTTTTAATCCAGGCCCTAAATGATCCCAGCTCCACTAGCCTACCTAACTGGTTAATTTAAAAATAATTATAAATGTGATTATTAAATTAGTTTAGTGTTTAAATCTTACGATGGGGCTGACGTAGACTTGTGGTCTAAATGTCCCTAAAAAGTAAAGGAAAAAAAATCCAAATAATAATTTTTAGCTTCCTATATTTATAGATTACATAACCAGAAAATAGAAATAACAAGAAAATTAACTGGGAAGTCACGTGTAAAACCTCCGGTTGCAATGCAGCTGTAAATTTTATATTGACACAAGTGGACACATAAGATGGTGACCTTTCCAAAATAGATAGATAGTATGATAATATGGTGGTTTCATTTACCTACACAAAATGTGGGTGATTATTAATTTAGGTTTATCTCTAATTCACAATGATCAAGAGTAGTCAAGAGCATGTCAGTCAAGCTTAGTGCATGGTTCTGTCGTACATAAAAGAAACAAAATGGTTTTCTTATTTAACTACGGAACCCTAAAAATGTAACGCTAACACGCGCTCAGTTCAAAATTTGTGAAAACAAATTAAAAATTCAAACTAATATTTTTTGCGTGTTTTTTACAAAAATAACGCATAAAATTATAGTTAAAATACTGCTATTTTGTAGTAACAATAAAAAGCCTGCTCCATAACATTAATCCGTCCGCAAGTATTTTGTCCGCCGAAATGCCAGGCCAATTCGGTGCGAATCTACAACGGACCGCTACAAGCTACTCTGGCTGGCAATCTTGATACTTTACATTACTTAGAACTAGGTTTTTTAAACATCAAATTAACTGGACTCCTTAAATTTTGGAACTATGTCAAATTACAAATTCAAGCTAATTTCGAGACGCTTATAAGACTTTATTAATTCCATTAATTATTGATTAAGCAACGAAAATTCAGTATTCACAAAAACGGGCCGTAAGTTTTCTTCGAAAAGTTTACTCTCTACATCCGCGGTCTTAATTAACGAAAGTATCAACGCTACCCAATCCCGCTACATTTTAAGACACACATTTACCGACAAAGCCGCTCGAGCGAGCACCTCACTACGGCCATTCATTACGCCGGCGCCGCACTAACCGATGCACTCACTGCGAAAACAAAATCAAAAAATCTAAACTAAACTAAATACACCAGCCGTGTGGAGCCATTTAATAAAACCCTGTTAAATTCCCGCGAATTTGTATGCCCCGTTTTGACAAGCTGTCAACCTCGCGCGCCGTTTTTCCGATTGTGTTATTTTTTCGGCCAGTGTTTTTTCTGTTGTTTGCTTGCACGAAGTTTGGCTTCCTGCTTTTTTCCGGGCTGCAAATCAAAGGTGAGTTGTTTATTTTTTACAAGAACAAAAAATACTACAATGATCGACTTTATCTTGTACGCTATAGTAACAAAATAGTAAAATATTTAAGTAAGCAATTTTCTAGGCAAATTAAAACATTTCATTTAAATACACCAACTATTTAGATTTTTATTTAAGGTGATCTGCATGCATTTTAAAACTTAATTCGTTGCAAGACAAGTTTTATCAACCCGTTTAATAATGTATGAATAGTTATAAATGGAATCTATTAATTTATTCATGAAATTCGTTTCTTGATCTAAAACTAACGAGTTCGATGTCTATCTAATGATTTACAGATAGTTTTAACGCAATGCCATTTATTTTACGAAAGGAACATTTCTATTTATTTAGATGCATTTGGCCTCTTTCTCATTGCTGAATCCTTTCATTCAAACTCACCAAACTGCTTTGGTTGTGGAACTTTCCCTCATCATCTTCATCATAGATTGAACGATGACTAGGCGGTATGACCATGTTGGCTCTAGCCGGCTCTATCTATGGTATGGGGCGAAACCAAAAAAAAAATGTGGATGATGAAGACTTCTGATGAACTAAGCGTCCATGTAATTGGGTAATTTTCATTTATTTTACAATTGTCAGACAAATAAGTGTACTAAAATTTTCTTTCTTTTGTACAAAAGAAAGAAATAAGTCCTCACCGTAAATGTTGTAGCTTAGGCTCACTGGCAGAAGGTACGGAGTTAATTCTAAAACGCAGGGTTAATTAACTCAGAGTTAAAATCCAATAAATGTCACTCTAATATTGTGTTAACTCAAGGTTAGCTAACTTTTGAGGACACAAGACGATTTATATCAGTTTTAAAGAACCTTACCTACTTCAATGTTATTGTCACGAACCAGGCCCAACTTAAGCATAATGCTGGTTGCGGACAACCGGTGCTGGTTTAGTTTAACCCCTAATGAGCAGTTAACTTCGAGTTCAAAACATTACCGAAGCTTCTGCAAGTGGGCCTTAGTGGTAGAGAGCGTCACGGGCATAGTTGACACGGCTTCATAGCCCATCCAACTTTAATTTGTATGGGTGTCTTATTTAACATTTCCATCCATTGTGAACTGATGCTATGCAAACCTTCAGCAAAACCCGACTATTAGTTACGAAACGACGAAGCACTCCCCTTGGCCTTTCAAATAGGTAGGCACTGGTGTACTATGACATACATATACTGGTGTATCTTAACGACGGACATATTCTAAAAGATGAAACACTGCGTTATATCTCGCTGAAGCCACTTCTTTTTCAATGTGTGTGCGTGGTAATGTTGCCATGAAATACATTTACAATTGCACGAAAACTAATATTAATTCCCAAACTCTACGTTAGCCATTTCCGTTCTAATATATAGAACCTTAGGAGATTTAATATTTTAAAACTGCACATATTTGTAAGAGTTTAATGTTACGGCCTTTTCAAAATTGACTTGTAAAAAAACTGCACAGTTTTTAAAAAAAAACCTGAAAATGTAGTCCTGGCCACACTTTTTTAATGCACTATGTATATTTAAGTGCACGAAATTATACCATAAACCAATGTATATAATGTCGAGGTAAGAATGACCAAGCGAGTAGCGTAGTTTTTTTGCGTCAATGTGTGAGTGTTGTTTACCTATACGACATTAGCGTAGTTTTTGGCTTCACTTAGATCATACGCCGTGAGCCATCTTATTCTCTAGGTTGATCTGAGAAGACAACATTGTACTCCTCATTATGACCAACTTTTAATACAGGACCAAAGTTGAAATCACGAAAAAAAACAGCTGTTCCATGCAATTTTAGTAAGTATCTCATTCAACTTCGACGAAATGTATGGAATAGCTGATATTGTTTTCACGATTTCAGTATTGGTCTTCTAATAAAAGTACGAGTAGGTCATAATGATGAATAGATTGATGAAATAGATTGATGATAGAAACTAACAGAATGATGAATATATCCTAGAATTATGTCCGTGGCTTAAAGAGACACCCAATATAAATACAAATACAAATAATTTATTTGGGTATAAATACATGTGACAATTTCAAATTTGATTCCAGAGGCTCCCAAACTAGTCAGAGACTGTGTGTCAATATAAAACTGAGGTGTTTACAGTCGGTTACATTGTTATGTACCTATGTACTGACATCGCTTGGTTGTGCCATTGGGCTAAAATATTTTTTCTTTTGGTACACCTGCGGGATAATTCAGATAGCTATAGCCGATGTTTAAGAGTCCAGCGACCACTTTAGACTAACTTCGCATGGCTTAAGGTATTCTATATTCTATAGCCATTTCGTCTAGACGTAGAAGACGAGCGAAGAGAGCGAGTAATGATACTGACGATCCTCTAAAGTTACCTACAGAGTGACAAAGTGCAATTTCAATTTTTTTTTTATGACTTTGGCACTTCTGTAATCATTCTTAAATACCTAAGAATTTCCCTTGTATTATGGATTCATTTAACAGTTAATGATGTAGACAACCTCCCTATGTAATGGAATTTTTGATTTGTTTTGTCTACCTATTGAATAAATCAGTCAAAAGTAACCCCTTAAAAATGTGGATATTTTTTATAGCTCTACTTTCGCTTGAGAACGTTTTTAAAAAAAACCAAGAACATAGGAGCGGAGATATTGTTAATTTAATTGTTTGTTGTGTATGCTAAATTTCATCATAATCTGACAAATAGTTTTCAAGAAATTTGAGTAGCGCGTTTGTATGGAAACTTCAGAGCGTCGCGGCCCTCTTAACTGAACCGTTGATGATGCGTTTGTTATTAAAAAAAATGGACGAGCATTAGTTCAGTATCACAAATGTTTCACAAACGTGTCATCGGAAGTCCAGCTGGCACATTTGTAAGACATTAGTGATACTGAGCCATTTCCCGTACATATTTTTATGATTTACGAAACATCAACGGTTCAGTTAAGAATCGAGCAAGGTTAGCTGAATTACACCCCTGGTTGTGCCAAGGGGAAGTCACATAATATGAACTTCCTCGGCAGTCTCGCCTATATTACGTGGATAATTTATATGGATGAAATATTTTTTGGGGTAACCAGCCTTGAGTTTAACATGAGGTTCATTCGTGCAAAAAATTGAAGTTCGAGCATGAAATCTCATCAATTAAATATTGCCGCATGAACATTGAAAATACAAGGGAAGTCATCGACGAACATACCCGCATTTATAATATTAGTCAGGATAAGAAATATTATCACATCACATTAATTTTATAGATACAAAAAATAGAATGGATGTATGGTTGCTTGTAACTCAATCACGCCATAACGGCTGAACGGACCAGGATGAAATTTGGCACAGAAATATAATATAATCTGAAATAGCACATAGACTACTTTTACTCTACTTTTACAGCGGGTTAAACCGCGGGGCGCTGCTAGTATTATTATCGTTTTCAATTTTTTCTAAACTTTCCTCACTTCCGAATTGTAAAGGTTGAAATGTACGAACATAGAGCAATGAATTCAACATGGCGCGCTTTAAATTAAGTGCCTGGTGAGACATTTTTAATTTCACCGCTATCGGGCTCAAATTGGGAATCCTGGATGTCTATAAATAATTGTGGGCCACTGCGTTCGCGGTAGTGAATCCATAATTTATGAAATTACCGCGCAGGTCTAATGTGCAACGAGACAACGGTGTGTCGACGCTTTTTATCGAGACAGACGTATGTTTACACATAGCCTTGTCTCGTTCTCACACGACCAAGTGACGAGAAGAATTTTTGTCGCGGGCGCATGCTAGGCCTATTGGTCAAACGTGTCTGCCTGACTCATATTTATGAGAAAACTCCTATGCTGAAAACTATAAAAATATGTTTAAACAAGTTTTTGAAAAATACATGCCCCTTAGTTTCTTGCAATATTCTTCTGTGTAGCCCTTTTTCCAAACAAGGCGTTAGGTTCATTTTTATAACTTTGACGTTCACAAGTGTATCTTCGATACCCAATAGAGTAAAGAATTTTATTTGATAAAATATACCTATAATATACCTATATTTTTGTAATTTCTTAAGTCCACATATTCTACGTACACAGGTTTCTGCACTACTATGTTTAGGCTGAACCTCTAATAATGAAATTCAGTAAAGAGTTAAAGTAGAATTAATAATAATTGTACAAGAACATCAGATCAGAGTATTTTTAACATTTCTTTTTCCATGCTAATGTTATCAAATGTCACAAGTCAACATCATTGTTACAGTATTTTATGTCCCACTGCAGGGACACCGACCTACCCTACGTCAAAGGTGATTGATGTTGATTGATCCACCACGCTGGCTCAGTGTGGGTTGGTGAATGTCACATGTCTTTCGAATTGTTCCATTGTACAACTCAACATATCGTACTCCACGGCCTTACTCAACTATAATTACCAATATCTATTAAGCACAAAAACAGCGAGCAATCAGAAGTCTCAATTAACTAACGGTACTTAACACGAAATGTTGTAAGAAACTATGTATTAAAATTTATAATTAAAATACTCAACTGTAAGACATTATCTTCACGAGCGATCAGTCTTCTCGACTAACGTCAAAAAAACGTTGCGAGAAAGGCAGCACTTTTCTTCTTTGTCACCTTGGTCACTAAAATTGTCTACCGATAAATTTTAAGATTGCTTTGATAGGCATATAAACATTTTGGGAGAGGGACATTTTGGGAAAAGAAATTCTGGGGGACGTTAAGGTACCTGAGCACATTTCGAGAAGGGGACTTTTTACAATTTAATGGACTTGACTTGTCTTTTAGAGAATTGACAATAGATAATAGAGCGATAATAGTTACGAGTACCTACTCGTACCGATATCAAGAATCGACCAAATTAATTTTGGTGACGGCACACGTCAAATTTGTCAATCGATAACCTTCTACAGGAACTACAATATTACCTAAGTAGGTAAGTTAAGTAAGTTTAGTAAGTACTAAACCCAAGTTTTGATTACATATTATTTTTATTTATTTTATTTATTAGTTAATATGAACGCATTTAAGCAATTATACATATCAAAATTTCAGAATTAGAGTCAGATTTCACATAATACACATAATCTAAAATTATTAGTAGAAATTTCAAAACTTAATTAATATAATTACAAAATGTCAAATAAAATTTTAAATAATAATACACACAAACACTTAAATACAAATTATTACGGTATATAAGATTCGCAAAATTTCAACAATAAATTTAATAAGCTAAGCTAGTTATCGCTAAAAATGTCACAGTCCGGATACATTTAATATTAGGATTAGGATACTTATATTATAAAACTAAAAAACCAACTCATTTTTTTACCACGTTGATTATAGTACAAAAGCCGACTTGTCGAAAAAATGTTCCTTTCAAAAAACAAGACGAGCCATAAATTATTTCATTCCGTCAATATCGTTCGTCGAAATGGTGCCTTGAATACCTTCTACCATCAGCCTTGAGTGCCGGAAATAAAAAGTGCATTCCGCACTGCTAAGCGTTTGACATTTCTCAAAATAGTTTCATTTTACGATTCATTGCACTTAATAGTTTGACAGCCGCCGTCAGCAAGGTCGTAAAGACAAAAGCCGAGTAACGTAGATGGACAATTGGACATGTTTCATTGTTATGTTAGGCTGCGTCTTAAGTCCTAACTAAGCAAACTGAGCGGCTGACTATATTTCTCCAGTTCGCCTCTCTGTAAATTTTAAATGGGTTGTCCGAACAGTGCGTTCTCAAAACGCGTTTTGCGGACTTCCCATATAAAAATCAGAAATCAGAATATTTTAATAGCTCTTTGTCATAGTTGTAACAAAATCATTGGATATTGGTAAATATTATAAACGTTAAAATATGTAGGGTGAACTGAAGGCACACAGTCAGTCGCTCACAGTTTGCTTAGTTAGGACGAAGCTTAATATGTGACAAGAACTTTTACAAAGAACATTTCCTTATTAAAAAAAAAGAATTTAGAGAATAAGAAATTAGGTAAGTATTTATTTAACAGTAATATTTATTTACCTAAACCTTAATGAAAATTTCATTAAAAAATAAATTAAGCGAAACAACAAAATAAAACTAATAAACCATAACTAGCATAGGTAGACATATCATACCCAAAATGCTGGCCGCATTACCATTGAATCGCAATAGCAATTCTTTAAGCAGAACACCAGCTAATAATATTTTTTCAAAATTACCAATGCCATATCTTATTATAAATTAATTTATTTTGAAATTAATTCATACCAAAATAAAATATGCTTCACTGCATTCTAGCTTCGCTAGTTTCATGGCCACAAAACACCTCGACAAAATTCTATGACAACCAAAATAAATAGCTCTATCTGTATTGTAATTCGGTTCACTGTCGTGCCGATTTATAAAATCTTTTGTTGCTCAACTCGAGTAAAATCTTGTAATAATTTAAAGAATTAGTAGCGTATAGAGTCCATTTTGCCGTTTTTCTGCATTTTCCGGGAACATATCTACCACCTTATAGGTAAACATCGATAACTTTGACCTGGGGGGCTATTCCTACGCGTGAGATGAGATGAGATTTTATCTTGGTCACTCTCACAACTATGACTATTCAAACGAGAGCAACAAGGACGAAAAAAGGTGAGATGATAATCTTAAATCTCCGAATAGGGCCCCTGGGGGGCTATTCCTGCGCGTGAGATGAGATGAAATTTTATCTTGGTCACTCTCACACCTATGACGTTTCATACGAGAGCAACAAGGACGAAAAAAAGTGAGATGAGAATCTCAAATCTCCGAATAGGGTCCCTGATAGTCAAAACATGATCAGTATTTTTCAGTGACACGTTTTCTGTGACCATGGCTTCACAGTTAGTGGTCTAAGATGGTGATATTACTAGGACCACTTGCTCGCTAGAAGCACAGGTTATCTTTTTAGCTCGCAGTTAACTGTTCATCAAAGGTTAAACTGATAAATCTTCTTGCGCAAGCCAATCTTAAGTTAATACAATATTAGAGTACTAGCGACCCGCCCCGGCTTCGCACGGGTGAATGCTGATACTAAATACAGTACAGAAAAACTGACAAAAACACTATCACTACATAGTAAAAAACAAAGTCGTTTTCTCTGTCCCTATGTCCCTTTGTATGCTTAAATCTTTAAAACTACGCAACGGATTTTGATGTGGTTTTTTTTAATAGATAGATTGATTCAAGAGTAAGGTTTATATGTACAATGACATCCATTAAATAGTGGAGAAATACTGTTATTTTTGAGATTTCTAATGTGATGTCGTTAATTATAAATTTTTTTCATTGCAAACGCAGTCTGAACCCTACGAGATTTATCAAAATAATGTAATAATTATTTGTATATACAACGTTCACAGTTTTTCTGTAGTGTATTTAGTATCAGCATTGCATCCGTGCGAAGCTAGTTTAAGAATATTTTGTAATGAGGCTTTTGCCTGTATTGGTAATTAGTTCTAAGCATGTTGCCGGAACACTTGGCAATAGATTTTTTACTATTTAAAAACTACTATTACTATACCGTTTACTAGCTACCTATCCACAACTTTACTCGTGTTTTGGAGCATCTGGCATACAGTGTGTGTGGCTGTCGGTTAGCGAAATATTTTTTTTAATCGGATCTCTAAGTAGTTCTGAAGATTATCACATACATCCGAAATTACAGACTTGTTATCATTCGCGTTTATTCAGAACTTTCACGTGATTTACTGTAACTAACTAGTTATCAAATGTCATCAAGTTTGTGCCCGGTGACCCGGCAGTTTGTGTGTGTGCTTGTTTGTTACTTCTGCACGCTAAAACGGATGGACGGATTTAAATGAAAGAAAGAAAGAAAAATATTTATTTGACTACACCAACACACTTAAACAATAGATACATTTTGACAAAAATTATGAATATTAAAGAAATACAATATATATACAAGATGGATGCCAAAAAGTTTGTGGCCGATTTAGGGCGTCGCCTGCGTGAACGTAGGGGAAATGCTCGATCGGGGCAATTTCTTGCCCAGCGTATCTCCCTGGCGATACAGCGGGGAAATGCCGCCAGCTTAATGGGCACTTGCGGAAGAGGCGTTCGGGATGGGAAGTGAAATTTGAGTGACTGGACTACATTGTATTGTATTGTTTTGTACTTATTTAATTTAACGTTTTGACATATTTAATGACGAATTTATATAAACATAATTATAAAAATAAAAATTATTAAATCAACTTAACTAATAGGTACTAAATTTTCAGTGTTACCCTTTATGGCGAGTGACGTACGGTCATAAATCCATGCACTGTCCTTTAAAAAAGAAAATAATAAAAATACTAAAACGATTTGAAAATACAAGTGAATACCTGCCATTAAAAAACAATAAAAATCAAAAATTAAGAAAACAATAGTAATAAAAAAGAAAATGAAATTTGGTATGGTTGTACTTGCTCTGGATAAGCTATGTACTCTTGCGGTTAACGCTGCGGGTTGCAGCTAGTTTACTCATAAGTATTTATGTAGTAACCAAGGCTAGTGCCAAGAGGCGGTCGCATCACCAGACCTAGAGAAAGTCTAGTCTAGGTCCATGAACCTAGAAAGTGGAATCCATTACGACAGACGTATTTTATAGTGGTATTTTTCTTTGTATTACAGTAATTAGTAATTGCAGTCGTAGAAACTTTCTATAAGTACGTTTTAATGCTGCAGTTTATTGCATTTCTAATTGACGTCAGTGTTTACAAGATTCCTTCACTTAACTGTCACTGCTTGTATACGAGTAATACAATATATTATGTACTTATTGATTTAAAATGGGACACAGTAGGAAGTGGACGCATTAGGGTTTGATGGGTGACAACTTAGGAAATGGACGCTGTAGGAAAGGACACATTAGGAAGTGGACAACTTTGGAATTGGACTAAGTTAGGAAGTAAACCGACTAGAGGAAATTCTTCTCCATAATTTTACATACGAATATAAGATTTTTTGAGTTTATGTGTTAGCTTGTCACTTCTCTACGCTCAAACTGCTGAACAGACTTGGATGATATTTGGTATAAAGGTAGCTAAAACCTTAAATTAACTCACAGGGCACTCTTTATCCAGAAAAAAATACCCGTTTTTGTAAGAAAGCGAGACGCAATTAGTTATAAAAAGTATTTTTTTGACGAACATGATTATTATTTATCATGCATTGAATGTCGATTTCTTGTAAACATGACTAATCTGCGCTTTCTTAGTCAGATGAAGGTTGCAATAATTTTGTGATTCACGCGCCTGCGCCGCCACGTCTTGTTACGTTTCAATTTCATTTGACTGAATTGAAGGAATAAAGTCTTGATAAATCTATGCTTTACATAGGCACTTTTATTTAAGTTGAAGTAAGTTTATTTATTGAAGTTGAGGGCTGAGCTACCCACGTCCGTAAGAGTGTACTCTATTCTGATTCCCTACACGTGGTCCCCGGGTAGTGCTAACCGGGTAGCAAACTCTGGTGGGAGGTTTCGGCCGTGGCTAGTTACCACCCACCGGACCAAGCCATGCCGTGAAATGACCTAGTCGTGTTTCGGGATGTAGTCCGGTGTAACCGTTCCGGAGACGGGTCTGAGCAGTGGCGCACTTGTAGCGCCTCACTCAACTGCCGTCTTTGTACTTCTTCACTCTACAAAACTTCAAGGCTAGAGTGAATAAGTACCTTATAGGTCGTCGTGCTCCATCTTAGACCACAACGTCGCTTAACATCAGGCGAGTTGGTGGTCAAATGCCGACCTATTCTACATAAAAAATTAAATAAAAAAATACGTGTTCGCCGAGTGAGATGGACCGCGCCTTCTTATCCAGAGATCGTGGGTTCGATCCTAGCCGTGTATCATCGAACTTTTTTGCCTTAGAAAAGTTTATGTGCATTTACGGTGAAGCAAAATATCATAGGGAAACCGGCATGTTCTAGAAAAATAATTCTCGTACATGTGACATCCACCAACCCGTACTGTCAGTACGTAGCTGTCAGTAACTATCATAGGAAAACCGGCATGTTCTAGAAGAATAATTCCCGTACATGTGACATCCACCAACCCGTACTGTCAGTACGTAGCTGTCAGTAACTCAGTACGATGCTGAAGCGCTGAAGAGGAGACCTATACATGCTCAGGAGTGTGTGGAAAATGATTGTTGACCGTTATGATGATGATAAAACCAAATTTGTGTAGATAAACTCCCAGCTTGTAGAAAAAACCCTGGTCCTATTTTGGACCAAATATTTAAATCAGTTATTTGTACTTCAATTTCCAATCACAAACAAGCTACCGTATGTTGATCCAATATTGCATCATCAAATTAAAATATGCGAATACTTACTACAATATTACGCATTTTGAATACTTGCACGGCTTGAATATTTTACAGACATCCGACGTATCCTACCAGAATCGAACAATATTTTTGGGTATTTCCACTTTGCTCTACCAAGTGTTAAGCTTTGGTGGGAAACCGTGAAAAGTTAAAAACAAATTCGGTGACTTAGCAAGGGTGTCTTTCTACCATATATGAGCGGTACAAGGGTGAGTAGTGAGAAACAATCCACCAAAAAGATCAAAATAAATAAAATAGAAATATAATAAAATAAATAGAAAAGGATGACAAATTAAGTGATTCTATTCTAAATTTTTTCTCACAGCACAATCTCGCACCACATTTTCGCATTTTTTTGGCGGAAAAGCATCCATATTCATTTTTGTGAGGCAAATTACTATACTAGTGGCTTGTTGAAGACCTCGCGACCAGTAGAATAAGACAGCCAAACAGCCACCAGACATACGATATCATTTTTGTGGTAGCTGAAGCATAGGCGCTTGCTCAGTCGGAAATTGATTGTGAAACACTTTCTACATGATCTAATAATACTAACTAAAATACTAAATTTCCCAGTCCCTAATCAACTCAACTTAATCAAATCAACAGAATCAACCAAAACTCTTTTTATGATTGTAACTTGCAACACTTAAATTCCACTATGCCCCAGGAGGGCTATTCTTACGGAGTGAGATTTGATCTCACCATTTTTCGTCCTTATTGCTCTCGTTTGAATAGTCATAGGTGTGAGAGTGACCAAGATAAAATCTCATCTCGTTTTACGCGTAGGAATAGCCCCCAAGGAGGGACATTTTGTAGGCCAAAGTGGAATTACCCATTTTTAAGGATACTGTAAACATTTTGGTAGCAAAAGCAAATTCGACCATACATATAAAAATACCTACCTATCTTACCTTGGTCAGTGACATATTACTTCACTACCTAAATTTATCTGCACATTTTCACGTTGTGTTAAAAGGGCCTGTAAAAATGCAAACTAAGGGCTTTACCTTCATTATTTACAGTGATTAGGTAGCAGCCCTGGCCCGTTAGGGCTGGCACGCTGCGTGTAGGGCTGACACCGACGTATTTATCTTCAGAGCGGTAGGGCTAAATAGTTAGAGCGGGTAAAAGATTGGTGGTTCGTGTTGTAGCGGATAGCGATTTTTGGAACTCATACCTAACTACGGCTCCGTCATATGAAGACCCCGCAAAAACGGGAAACAATCATAAGTTCGCCATTTTAAAAACTTTCTAAAAACTGAATAAAAAATCTATTATTGAACCTGCGCACTAAAATAAGAATCGGTTGAGAAATGCGACCTGTAGAGGAAAATAGCCGGACGGACGCCGTTTATATGAAAGCATTTTTGCCAAAGCTGAAGCAGAGACGTTACGCTCAGTTCGACTCTTGGTCTGCTCTATGTTAATGTCTTCGTCTGCTGTTTGTTAATCTACCCGCCGTTTCGTTTTCGTTTCGTGACCTACTGCTAACCTATACTCAGAAATTGTTGAGTTTTATATTCATGAAAATTAATTCTTAAAATCATACCAGAAGTTCCGGAGATTACCAACAAACTAACTAACAACTTACGAACTTTTTCTCGAGTGACGACCACGAACCAAAAAATGCAGCTTAGGCAGAGGCAGGCCCCGATATAATATGAACCGACGATCTGATGAGGGTCGTGGAAAGAAAGCTGGATTCGGGAACGTGAGATAAAGCCTCGATTCTACCAAACCAATTGTATTAAAATTGTTAAAGACTTGCCTACTTTTGACACGTTAGACATCCCAAAAGTGCTAATTTGAGCCACTAATAATTCAAAAACAACTTAGTAGTAGGTTTAGTAAAATCGATGCCCTGATCGGAAGTAGAGACCATTTGGTGCCTTTGTCCAGCATCGGACGTTTTCCTGGATGACAATGCCATAGGACTGACGAAGACTGAATTGACAATCGTCTTCGCCATCATGTCAGCCCGGTAGACGTCCACTGCCAGCAGTGTACTGTGGAGATCATTGAGGATGGCCTTTGTCTGGACAAAGACCATCCTCAATGATCTCCGCAACGACCGGTCCTGCGCTATCCACATCCAGTGGCTTCCGGCGACCGTCACCAGATCGTCGGTCCATCTTGTGGGAGACCTTCCCAATGCGTCTGGTGATGATGATAGGGAAACAAATACTTTCTCCGTTCGCTTTATCTGCCACCAATTTATCTAAAACGAAATCTGCCTCGTATCGATTGCCAGTTATCTCGTGTGAATAGACCGCGGAGATTGCTTTAGATTTCGACCAATTACGGGGTTTTACGAGTTTTTGTTGAAAGGCTGAAAACGAGATTACAAGAGATTTAGGGATTTTCGGATTTTGGAACCTATAAATGTATGTGAGAGGACTTTAGTAAAGAATAGGTAGGTAAATACAATGTAAAAACTCTTTATTGACACCAAATACAAAAAATCTAAACTAAACACTCAAAAATATAGGCGCAATGGGTGGTCTTATCGCTTAAGAGCGATCTCTTCCAGACAACCTTTGAATGGAATAAAAACATTATGGTTAAGCATGGAGGGTGGTGTGCGCTAAAGAAAAAAAAATTAAGTAACGTACTTACAAATTTGAGAGTTATAATAAACTTACATACTAATACTTACAATACCTACATAAATAATCACTAAATTTACAAATAAACTACCCAGTCATAAACATACACAAGTACCTACAGTTATTTGGGAAAGTTATCTAGCAAAGTTATTTGGCAAAATTTTTGGTTTATTTTTATTCCTATATTTTCTGTTTCTATCACACTAATATCTTATACCTTTAAATGAGCAATTCTTGTATATATCTATATAATAAAAGTGAAAAACCAGAACGAGATAAAAACGCAAGATGGAGTGAGATGGCGCTCTACAAAACTTCCTTGGCATGTTTCTCCCAAACAACTACCTGTTTTTCGGGAATTTGCATGTAATTCGATTCCTTGACCTCGGGAGTAGCGACAAACTTAATATTTATGGTTTTGGATGTGTAATTTTTGTATAATAAGCAAGATAAAATCGCAAGTTCAAATTGAAGAGAATACTACCTCATTGGATAGTTTCGTAGAAACTATCTTATTGAGGAAGTTCTTTTTTAAACAGTGTCAATCCAGCAGTGTCAGTGTGAAAATTCTATTAATGGCTAATGTCTGTAATTCTGTATAATATTAAATAAAGCCTGTTAAATAACGTGTCGTGCTTATAAAGCAGATATTATTGGAAACCTTGCTCCAACATAAGGTTATGGGCCATTTTAAAGGATAAAGGTGAGAAAATAATATCTCAAAAGTAAAATGTACACAAACGTCAATATTTTGCCAATACTAAAAGGCGAAAATTATTCTAACTGGAAGTTTAGAGTAAAATCCTTACTAGAAGAAAAACAGGTTTTACAGATATTAGAATACGAAAATAAAGATATCCAGCATGAACAAAAACTAAAATTAAATGACTCAAAAGCAAAGGCTATAATAATTCAATGTATAACCGACAAACATTTATCGATCATACAAGATTGCCAAAACGCAAAACAAATGTTTGAACAGCTAGATTCTGTTTTTCAACGGAAAAGTGTCTTTACAAAACTAACATTAAAAAGGAAAATAAAACAATAAACAAGAATACTTATGTTTTTGCTCAACATTTTATTATTTACATCACTGTACTATTAATTTAGTAGGTAACTGTTACTTAACCACTAAAACTACTGAATGGATTTACATAATAGGTAATTAATTGCTATGCAATAGATTCCACGCGGGCAGAGCCGCGGGCAAACTCTAGTATATATATATAATTGGAATCTCGGAATCGGCTCCAACGATTTTCATACAAATTAGTATATAGGGGGTTTCGGGGGCGATAAATCGATCTAGCTAGGAATCATTTTTAGAAAATATCATTTTATTCGTGTTTTATCGATAATCAATCTCAACTGAAAAATATGACTCTTCCTGACATCTATTGGCGAATAATAATACTACTATTTTTTGTGAGCAACTAATTGCTTTAACGACACAACAGCAGATGGCGTTGTTAAGTAACACGAAGTCAATGAGTGTTTGCTTTGAGGTTAGACTAAAATCAATTGTTTATTATCCAAAAAACACAATTAAAAAATAAAAAAAAATACCGAGCAAAGCTCGGACATCCAGGTACTTATACCTAAATGCCAAAGTTTGTATGGATGGATGTGTATTACTTAATCACCCCAGAGCGGATGAACGGATCTGGATGAAATTTGGCACAGGGATAAGTTATAGTCCGGAATAACCTAGGTAGGTATCTTAGTTAAAATTAATTTAGTGAAAATGCCATCTATCATAAAACTGGAAAATCCGGGTAAAATTGCTCTGTGGAGTGACATCACAAATCCCCAATTTTTTTTCTTGCATCGTTAAAAAAAAACACAAAATAAGCTTTTATTTTTCAGACAATGTCAAATTGTGTAGCAGGATGTTTACATCTCGAGCTTCTAACAAAGATCTTTCATTGAGCCAAGCTATATAAGCCCTTCTTTTTACTTCAATAAAATCAATAAAATAAGCCTTAAAAGGCTAACAGCTTTTTTAAATAACAGAATAAAATAGCTCGCCTGTGATTTAAAAAAAAGTTCTGAGATTTTTTTATGTTAAGTAGGTAGTAATGTATTCTTTTGTCTGTTTGTTTGTTGCTTTTTCACAAAGCATTTTTTGTCGACTATAGTTACCTAATAAAAGTTGTTGGAATTGATATTATAATATATAAATGTTTGCCCTAGGTGGGAATCGAACCCACGCCCCCAAGTTCAGCAGGCAGGTTCACTACCAACTGAGCCACCAAGGCAGTCAAATAAATCATTGTGAAATATTTACACAGAAGCTACTCGAACTAGTTTTTTCGACCACATTCATTTGCCACTGATCATATGCCATTACTCTGGGCTATACTCACCCAACGCCACGCACCCTTCTCGTTTCAGACTTCATCATCATCATCGGGAGGTCCCATTATTCTTACATTTATCCCACTCAAGTGAGTGAGTGAGTGAGGTTGGTACAGTACGTTCGATACCCCATTCCTCTTTTTCACTTGTCAGAATTCATTCCTTTCTCATTCATCTCATTTCACACTTATCCAACTGTTTTGTTCTCGCTAGCGTCTCTAAGCAATTTTCTCAAAGCCTGCTCGTAGCTGTTGATTGGTCGCTTTAAGTAGTAACTATTATCTATTCTGTGACTCTAGTGCGCCAAAAAACTAGTGGCACAAGCGTCAAACTAATAAACACCTTCAAAAAGCCAAACCACATGACATGTTGTTTAACGGTTCTTCAACCACTTCCGGGTTCGTCAAAATCGGAACACCGCTATGTGGGGAATTCCTAGATATCTAAGTCTGTTTTTTGCATAGACTTATTAGCAGGTTTTTTAGTTTGTTTTTTGAAGGCGCCAGTCTTGAACCGTTTAACTTTTTTGTTGGCTTGTTATGTTGTTGTAGAGGCAGGTTTTAATTAAACGATTGAAAAACAGTAGCCAAGTACTGCACAGTGTTTGATTTGTTGAGCGTCGTTCTTAAAAAATGCGGTTTAGCGATAACATCCTTACTTATTAAAAAAACTAGAGTAAGTTCTGTCTGTCCGTCTGTTTGTAGGCTATTTACGGCTAAAAGGATCTTGATGAAGTTTTATAATTAGTTACCACAAGGAAGGGAGCATCCATCCATTCTTACAAACTTTCGCGTTTATAATATTAGTAGGAATAGCTGTTACCCACGACTTAGTTTGTATTTATTTAAATAATAGTACCCAAAAACTGAATAACTAACTAACTAACGGATGGATGTTTGTTACTCTTTCACGCCAGAATGGCTGAACAAATCTGGATGAAATTTGGCACAGAGATAGATTATAGTCTAGAATAGCACATAGGATACTATTTAACCGCAGGTGAAACCGCGGGGCGCAGCTAGTACTTAATAATATAGTAGCGCAGTGGTGCTGAGTAGGAAACTTCCTCTCTTTATCACCTCTAACTACATGTTGAGTAAAATCTATGACAAAAAAAACCTAGAATGACATAGTAAAATAAACACTTATTGAACTTTCATGGCTGTTTGGCCGACCTGGCCTTGACAACTTTTACGAAACTCAATCTTCATGACATTTTCGTGGAATATAAAGAACCTGGAATCTATGGTCGTAGGTCGAGGCTGTTATCAACATAATAATAATTAATTATATATTTTAAAACCTACTTATATAAAAAACTATTATCACTTTAACACCCAGACAAAGAACAAAAATAAATGTTTGTCACATGAATATTTGCTTTACGGTGGGAATCGAGCCCACTTCCTCAAGCTCAAAAGGCAGGTTCACAACCAACTGAGCCACTGCGGCAGTTGATTTTCTACCCTATTCATCAGATGAGTCGGTGGCGAAAGGTCGACAAAGAAAGCTGAAAATGAAGATTGTGAAAATGATGCAGTTCCTCTCGAAACCAAATTCCCTATTCTAATTCTAACTACCCTAAGCCTAACTCGTCGAATCATCACAATTCACATTATCACACTAATATCATAAATGCGAAAGATTGGATGAATGGATGTTTGTTACTCAATTACGCCACAACGGCTGAACGGATCTGGATGAAATTTAGCAAAGAGATAGATTATAGTCTGGAATAGTACATTTAACCACATAACCGCGAGTCTCGGCTAGTATTATAAATGCAAAAGTGAGTTTGTTCGTTATTTTGTTTGTCACGCTTTTACGCCTTAACTACTCAACCGGTCGTCATAAAATTGTACATACACGTCGTCAGTGGTACAGAAAACGGACATAGGGTACTTTTTATCCCGAAAACAATTACGGTTCCTGTGGGACCGCGAGCTTAACCACGGGCAAAGCTGGTAAGTTATAACCAAGTTGTAACCTAAGTTGCGCTGTAAAGTGCAACAGACAGAACCTCGATAGACAAATAGATGCCGCTGCCGGACCGGTCGCGATCCGGAGCAATGGGTCATGCATCCGGAATCGACCGTTACTGCAGTCCAATAATTGTACTTGCACGTAACAAGTATCAGGTACTTGTGCTGACAGGTACTCGTATTGATTAAGTGCTTCTTCTAACTAGCAGCGACTATAAATACTTGCTGCCGGGTCTTGGTGCTTCGGACTACTTTATAGAGACATCTCACTTCACCCTGAACTAAAGTTGTTATGAACATACATTTCTCCATTTGAAAATAATACTTTCTCTCTCAACTTTTCCGTAATTACTATCTAGGCGCGCGTTCCCATGGAAACTGTTATATGTTTTCCGGGATAAAAGGTACCCTATTTCCTTTCCCTACCTCTGACAACGAGTATGTAAAATTTCTTGATGATCTGTTGAGTAGTTAACTAACAAACAAACAAATGGACAAACTCACTTTCGCATTTATAATATTAGTTAAGAAGGATTATTGTGACCTGTATACATTTTATATCGATGTCTGTCTAATATCTACTTATAATTAAAAAAATCTACATACCTTTTAGGCAGGTAGGTTTCTTCCAGCCCAGCAGGCTAGCACGGGCCGGAGACAAATTATTTTTCCACCATTTTTATCCCGCGAGAAAGAGACAAACATATCAGTATTCTAGCTTTGTCACATTCACTAAGCGTGGATAAAAACGGTGGAAAGACAATTTGTCTCTAGCCCGTGCTAGCCCTGCAGCGTGTTCCATCGGAGACCGCATCATTGTTTAACATCTACGACATGGCGATCAAACGCAAGCCTTCATTTAATAAAAATAATAATAATATTAATAATAGAATAAATATAAATCAAATAAAGATGTCGGGTGTTTCTATAAATAACGGACATATTCTAGGGTATACTCATCAATATGATCAACTTTTACCATGGACCTCTGAAATCACGAAAAAAATCACACTGTCAAATGTCACACATACATATTGTCGACGAACAATGAATTTTTTGGATGAAAATACTTTTTGCGATTTCAGGATTGGCTTCGTAGTAAAACTTGGTTATAATGATAAGAACAACGATATCCTAGAATATGTCCGTCATATTCAGAGACAACCTGTACAAAAGAAAAAGTGAATGTTAAATACTTGTCTATTTGTGGTCATAAACAGTTGGCATAAGTTCAGCGTTTTTCCCTAAGTCCTGGTCGCGACGTCCGGCAGGAGCCAGGTCCGGTTGCGGCGGCCGGTAGGATGTCCGTGTTGTGACCTAGCATAAATTATACCAGCTTTGACATAAATTACGACTATGTAGAGCAATGACTCAAGCTTCTGAAATGGAAGTGCATTTTGATGTAAACCTGTAGTAAAAAGACTGGTCAACAGTGGTTTATAACCGACTTCAAAAAGAAGAAGATAGTCAATCTCGCATAACTCCGCTATGTGAAAATTATTTTTGTATTTAAAAGATGATATCACAGATTGGTCCCATTTACAAACTCGAAATTCGGATGACGGGTATTTGTTTTTATCATTTAAAAGATTATGTTGCCCTTGATGTAAGGGTGGTTTCGAATACTTCTATGCCAACAATTTATATACGAAACTATGGTTTTGGTTTGCTCTAGTTTTTTTTTTTTTTAATTTTATTTTCATATCATACTACAATAAGCAGAGGTTTGAGAAAAAATTTTTCAAATTTTTTTTTGTTTAAATTTTGATGAGCAAATTCTGTTTTCATGATTATAGCCGTAAACTAGGGACTTGTAAACATAGAAATCCGGAGAAACATCCAGGGTAACTTTTTTTTTGTTGTATGTTTATGTAAAGCGCATTGGTTGTACCACTGTACCCAAATCTTAAAGTGCTTCCAAACCCGTAGATCATGTTGTCTTTAATGGTTTTATGAGACCAATCTTAAAATGTTGTCTAAAGAAGAGACGAAAGAAACTAACAACCAACGATTAGATTTCGAGTGGAAAGTATATTTCATTGGCCAAAAACGTGATTCTATCCAGAGTAGGCCACGACTCAACATGAGCTGTCAACAACAACATAAATCTGAAGAATAGTTTTAAGATTTTACAATTTGGACAAATATTAATGTTCTTTATAGCTCTACTAGAGATTTCAAGCTATTACAAGGTCTTCAATAAAAGTCATCTGAATAAATATAATAAATCTAAAACTCATCGTGCATTAGACGGTCATGGTCACTGTTCGCATTTATAGAAGTTGCTCCAGTTTTGGTCGCAAAAGCCAAATGTCAAAACATCACCTCACCACTTATCGACATCACCCGATTTCTTGGATAGTGGTTACTTTTGCTCCAGTACGCAACAATGTTGCATTAATAGCACCATCTTAATAACATACATTCAATACTATTTACATATTCCGTTTAAAAATGTATTCTTAAAAGTAGTTCACTGTACAATTCCGCGTGTTCTTGAAATCGTTTTGTCGACAAAACAGTTTAATTTAATTATATGGACATGCCCTTATTGTCCAAAAAGAGCGAGAACTATATCAAACGGATCATTAAGATTGCGGAATACGTACAACTTATAATTGCTTTAAAAATTATTAAATTCGCGAAGTGGACCCTTTCAAGGTGATTCGCGGTTGCTAAGTGCTTTCTGAAATCCGGTATGAATGTGGTTTTACTTTTTTATGATCGGAGATTTTAAAACTGGAGTAAAATTGAGTCAGCTTTAATTCGATGTTGCTACATCGTATTGTTAATACCTACTTGAATATTAAGAGATCGAGCGCGCGTCGTTAATGATACTCGTAGCTGTAAAAATTGTAGCTAATCCTTGAATAAATATTTCCATTCACAGGAAAGGTTTCTCAAGGATCTTATTTTGACGTGGTGTAAGAATGTTTTGAAAATTATATATACAGATGTGAATTTCTTGTGGCAAACAAGAACTTCAGCAAGTCTATGGCATAAAAAAAAGTTTCATAAAAAAATATTTTTAGCATAAATCAATACAAAATTACCTCCGATTTTGATGCGTTATGGCGACTTCTCATAGATTGAGTTTGTCTTAAACCTAACTATTTTTAAAGCGAAAGTGCTTGTGTTCGTTTGTTTCATTGTTGCGAATTCACGTTCCAACTAATCAACCGACCATCATGAAATTTTGCGTGCACGTTGTCAGAGGGACAGAAAAAGACATATAGGGATCGAAAAAATTTACGGTCCCCGTCTTCGATTAATGGTACCAGTGGAAGCTGCCTGCGAGGCGAAGCTAACTGATACCATTGTACCCATAGCTTGATTTAACTTTAATTTTGAGTAACTCCAAATTGAAAATAATATATTAAAATCAAAATCAGATGAACCGTAAATCGTTAGTACTTCCCATCCGTAAAATGGGTTTTACGATTTTCAATACGATTAATCATTTCTTCAAAGAAATCCACACACTTACACATAATGATACCATCCGTAAAATGGGTTTTCAGAATAGTATCATTATGTGTAAGTGTGTGGATTTCTTTGAAGAAATGATTAATCGTATTGAAAATCGTCGCCGACGATTGTTTTGTCAACCAAGAAGTATGATTGCTACATTTTGGTCAGCAAGAAGCTGACTATGCAAATGCACCAGCCTCTGGTCAGGTTTCACTGCACCAGTTTTTTCGTAACACAACACCCGGAGCGTCAGAACCGGTAGTTTATAAAGGCATACTTAAAGTGACCACTCAAATTAAAAGTGCTCCAGATAAAACAACATTCTTCTATGTCGGACCAAAGATATCAAAGTAAGGATACGCTGTCCATCGGAATATTTGACGTGCTAGTTATATGCTTGGGAACTTGAAAAATGAGATCTGTACTCATGACGTCGCATTTTCGTTTAGGGACCTCATCCGTCTATCAAGCAAGTTGGCGTGCGATTTTTTCAAACTGATGAGAAATGAGCTTTCTCGTATCGCTGAGTAGGTAGTATTTAAGGTGAAAACTCCCTTGTCCCTGGTCTGCACAAAAATATACCTAAGTCTATGGTCGTGACCGAGGAAAATATGGTCCATCCGTTTAAAAATTTCCGTTCCGAAAATAGGTACGGTAAATCCATTTTGTTGTCCACCAAACAAATAAAGCACCTGGTTGTCGGGTGCAAAGCATAGGCAGTAGAGCTTTAGTTTTGTACTTAATTATTTTAAGACAAAATATCTCTACATAGTTAAAACTGAGTCGCTTTCAGCGTCTGTTTGTCTCTCTGTCTTAAATCCACTGACTCCTCAAAAACCATGCAACGGATTTTGATGCAGTTTTAACCATCAGCTCGATAATTTCTCTTGGAATAGGTTTAAAAGGAGGCGCTAGTAAATAATATTAGCCATACCCAACTTTATTGGTATAAAGTTATTGCTACTAAGTCCATTGAGCTATTTCAGCGATATAACATAAGCAACAACATATAATAAGCAACAAACATACACCCTAGCTCACAAAACTTCACATTTGCTATATTGGTGTGAATATGCACGTGTGTGTGATGTAGCCACAGTTATTTAGAAGTTTAGAAACGCCTTATTAAAAAAAAATCGGATCACGACAAAATCAATCTCATTATTTCAGAATCTTTAGTTTAATTGCCATCATCCTCATCTATCATCTTCGTCAACTATGCTTGTGACAAAATAAACCTATACGGTATACCCAGAAATTAGAACTATTCTATTTTAATGCGAAAGTGAGTTTGTTTGTTTGGTACGCTTCCATGCCATAACTACACTTCTGAAATTCATGAAATTTTGCACACACGTTGTCAGTGGTACGGAGAAGGAACGGGTACCTGTTGAACAACGCGTGAAAGCTAGTACATAATAAGGCTTTTTTTAAAGCCTAGCCTAGAAGGCCCGCTTCTCAAACCAGAGGGAACAGGTTCAATCGGGTCCGGCGAAGTGTGGGTTATGTATTACACCTCTGCCAGCCCCTCGAAGGAAAGGCGTGACGACATATAAATATGTGATCATATGTTTGTGCGTATTGTACGTCATCTCCACATGACTCGAGCCCGGTGCATGGTGACAGGCTCGCTCTCAATTCTGTCCCAATTTCTGTGTTATTCAGTCCCAAGTGTCTGTCTTGGGACTGAATATCGTCCAGTGAAGTGTGAGTGTTGTATCACATCTCTCCCAGCCGCTTCGGGGGAAAGGCGTGACGATATATTTGTTTTTCCTAAACGACTATCATACCTATTCTAGGATTGCGCTCATCATAATGACCATCTTTTATTATAAGACCAAGTCCAAGACCAAGACCAATCGTGAAATGCTTTCTTAAAATATATCCATCGCTTAAAGAAACACCCGATGTAATTGTCTTATTACGGTCCATCAATGTAAGATACATTAACCCAATAACGTTTTTTCTTGTCGAAGTCGCTGCTCATCGGATCCAATCTCCTGTTCCCTATCTCCTGCAGCATCTTTAATTGTGAGTGTCATGTTACACTTTACTGTTACTAACTGTATCGACTCAGTGCTACAGTTTCGGACAGTCCAGTTTTTTTTAATTACCACCCGACTGGTTGCGGTATCGTGTATTTGTTTTGTTTTTTGAGATTTTTTTCTTGGCCCGTTTCTTGATGGCCGTGATTTTAATGTTGTTTTTTTAAGTTTGCAGTTGTTGGATGGCATTTGGATGAATGGGTGTAAGATTGGTGTGTGTGATTTGATTATGTAAATGTGGATGCAGATTTTGAGCTTTAGTGCAAATGGTTGGTTTTAGTGCTTAACTTTTTTTTTGTCTATTCTTCATGAGTTGCTGTTGTTGATATTTCATTCGTTTCTTTCAATGTTAGGTATCGATCGAATCAGGTTCTTCTAGGAAAATTTGTGCCATACAAATTTTGTGTTCTAACGTAGAACGTGTGATCAGGTAAGATGGCGGAGAGATGCAAGCCTTAATGGAAATGTACTTAAACCATTTGTTAGTTAGTACGTATTCGAACATACAAATTTAGTAGTTTTCTTAAAGTCCCGAGCAGTTCATAGAATCACGATTGAACGATACAACTATCCTTAGAAAGCACAATTCGCCGCGGCTCTTACAAGTACTATATTGCTGTTTGATTTTTAGGTAAACTTTGCTACTGTTTTTTCTATTACATCTAAATATGAAATATGTGAACCGATAGGTAATTTCAAATTATCAATGATTACCTGTATTTATCATGCCATCAAAATTGTTTGGAAAAATAAATTGAGCTCATCAAAAAAAAAAGGCCAGGGATATGTTAATAAATATATCTCAAGGCAACTTCTATACTAGGTGTTTCTTAATTACAGACATATTCTAGAATATCATCGTACTTATCATTTTGACTGTTTGTAACACATTTGTTTATAAAAAAAAAAATTAAAATATTAACTAAAAACTAGAACTAATCTAAAAGCCCGTTGGCAGAGTGAAAGGTGCCCATAATGCTAGCAGCATTGCCCCGCTGGATGGCAATGCTCAATTTCTGGCCGAAATAAATGCCAGCATTCTGAACACCTGACGCCTCCACCAACCGTTTAGCCAGGTCCCTGTAGAGAGATAGGGCCGCTGGGCCCCACGGACCTAAAGTTTCCACCGCAAACGGCATAAACAAGTAAATTTGAAAATTAATTTAATTTTAAACATGTACATTTAAACATTTTTGACTAAATTTTCGACCGAGTGAGCAAAGCGTCTTTGCTTCAGCTTTGAAAAAATGCTTTCGTATGTCCGGCGTCTGTCTGGCTGCCTTCCTCTACAGGCCGCATTTATCTACCGACCGGTCAACTCAACCGGTCCTTTATCAAAAGTCTATTACAATGATGACATCCTAGAATATGTTATTCGTTGAAAGAAACACCCTATAGGTAATATCATAGTAAAAATTTTAATTAAATTACACGGCAATCCTACCCAATAGCTGAATCCTTAGGATTAAAATCTTGCAAATCGTATTTTACCATTATGATTTAAAACACGGGAATTACTCACGTACGATTCAGTCGATTATTCCGACTGAATCGTACTGATCGTCGAGCACTGAGTGCTATGCGAGACGCAGCCGCGCGCGCGCACTCGCCCTGACGAAGACCGCCGAATGCGGTTGAAACTATAGTCGGAATAATCGACTGAATCGTACGTGAGTAATTCCCGTGTTTTAAATCATAATGTGTGAAAACCACGTCAGTTTCCATCACATTTTACCATAGTAGTTTCAATCAAAAATTATAAAATGAACATCGTAAATAATTCGGCTACATTTAAACCGATAGTGGATTTTGTAACCTAACTGCGACTCGCGGTTTTACTCGCTCTCTCACGGGAATCTCACAAATTTTCAATTTTCCAAGTCAAAAAAATTGTCAATGTTGTTTTTGGGCTCTTCAGATATTTGACAAAGGCTCAAAAAGTTTTAACCAGTTATTCCATGATGACGCAAATTTACATAACATTAACGTCACGCCTTTCCCCCGAGGGGGCTGGCAGAGGTGTCATACAACACACACTTCGCCGGACGATATTCAGTCCCAAATGTAACAGGGGGCGAGCCTGTCGCCATACACCGGGCTCCAATCATGTAGCAGATGACGCAAATTTATAACACAAATAAATATGGTGGGAATCAAACTCGCACCCCCAAGCTCAGAAAGCAAGTTCACTACCGACTGAGCCATCGAGGCAGTCGATTTAACAAATTGACAGTCGTACTTACGTAAATTTTAACCATATTAAACAACAAAGAAAGAAGAGAAGAGTTGACTTTAAGCATTTTAATCTTTTTAATTACAGGGTACAGGATGTCCCAAAATTGCAAGTCGACGTACACGGCAGCGACAACGAGAGACGCGAACAACAACACCTTGTATCACGGGGGGCCTGCGCAGGGGTACGGGGGGAGGTACCCCCCTCCCAGTGTCGCCAGTAATGGAAATTACCAGGTGAATAAAACTATAAATCATATCAAACACACTTTAAATTCCAATTCCAAAGGTTACCTGGAAGAAATCGCTTTAGGCGATAAGGTCGCCCTTGTACTGCCGAAAAATGAATTTTAGTTTTTAAGTTTTTCATGTACTTTTTGGTGTGCAATAAAGATATATTGTATTGTATTGTATTGTAAATTATAAAGGTGGCAGTTTTTTTGTGTGTGTGTTTATCTGTTATTATCACACTAATCCTACTCTCCTACAATTATAATAATGAAAGATGTGTGTTTGTCACTTTTTGACGCTCAAATTACTGAAATGGACGGATTTTGGGGAAAAGACATTTTCAGAAAGGGACATCAAATCAAAAAAAAATTGGGAAATCAAATTCCCAAAGGAAAGGGGACATTCTGGGATAGGGACGTTTTGGTACCTTGAGGCATATTAAGAAGAGGATATTTTGCAACTAAACGAGGAAGTAGTCTACATTTTGTTCCCAAGCTAACTCCGTTTCCTCCGTCAGCCATTTTTAATGGTCACTCAAACATACGAACTTTCACATTTGTGTGTACCTATATTATATTGGTAAACGAGAGTAACTGGTTACCAGCCAAATACTACACTATCAGATGTAGGTACAATTAACTAGTAGACAGGTAGGTACCTAGGTGTCGATGAAGCAACATCCGATAAAACGTTGCAGACAGACGGACAGGACTGATGCAAGCTTCCTTACTGTACGTAAAGGTACCATTCCGCGCCCGACCGCAGACGACAGCAGCAGACGACGTGTCGTCGCGACATTACTGATTTATAAATACAGGGTGCTAAAAAACCCTATTATATCCCCGAGGTGTGCATCCAGTATCGACTGGAGAATGCAATTATGCTACTTAAAAATTAAATTTTGACTATAATAAAATTTAACACACATCGCGTTCAGCCTTCCCAAAAGTGCGAACGCAGACACTAATCGCGTCGGTTTTATTTGTAAACTATTCGCGCTACTATAATGACATTAATATTGGAATGATTTAATATTGTTTGAATACTACTAGAATCATAATATTGTAAAAATTTTGCACAACTAGTGTCGTTAAGGGCTGAACATTAATTTTAATTCTTTTAACCTTATTTAACCCATTGACATGCAAATAAAATGATTTGATTTGATTTGTCGTCGTGCCGCTAATTTCTATTCTATTTCTATTTAAATAAAAAAATCTTTTTAGTTAAATAAATTTTTTTGAATTCTCAGCACCGATCTCATTTTATCATCGAATATGATTTATGATTTTCAACTATAATTCTAAATGAAGGGACTTGAACACGTGTGTGTGTGTGTGGGTAGAAAATCGTAGTATAACCGTGTCTTAACTTTAAGACGCGGTATTACCACGATTTTCTACTTATAAACCACACTTGCAGGCATAAGGTCTCCGTCCACTTTCCAGTCTGATAAGTGATTTAATCGAATTCAGGGGATTTTTTAATTTTACAATTCATACTTGTTTGTCCTAAAGTTAGAAAATAAGGTCACAGCACATGACAGAGACTAGCAAAACCGCAGGTCAAAGCTAGTGTTTTTTTCTAAATTTCATTTCCATTTCATATTTAATCACAATTTCCAGCATTTTAAGATATAATCATACATAATTAATGAGGGCGTCGGCAGGGGCGCATCCAGCATTTTGGATTGAAATTGGGGGGGGGGGGGCTTGGCTTTGGTAAAAGTAAGGTCATCAAGGTAGGTAAGATTTTGGTTTGACTTAATCAAGGTAGGCAAATACAAAAACAACAAAAGAACAAACATTTTGAGTATACAATAGTATGAGTATGAATTAGATACATTTCATGTTAAATATTGGGGGCTTCTGCATCTTTGGCACCCTTCCCCCCCGATCCGATCCGCTAGTGTGCGTCGAAGTTGACACATTTAAATAATGCTCAGTTTATTAGCGTAAATGTATTCTAAATCTAGATTTTAATACGGTGATTAATAAGTAATAAATATATGATTTACGATAATTATCTGTTTAGTTACATAATAATGCAACATAGAGGTCAGGTCGGTTGACGGTCGGAACAAGTCTGCCAGCACACCTGTAACAGGTCCGAGTGTATAGATAGGTATAGTACAGTCTAACCGCGGTACCACATCCGCCGCGGAACCGTATCAGTGAAACCGCTACTAGTTCAAATATGAAACTTCAGGGCAAGCACGGGCCGCTGACCAATTCCACCGTTTTATCCGCGCTTAGATGTGACAAAGCTAGAATACGGATATGTTTGTCTCTTTCTCGCGGCATAAAAACGGTGGAAAGACAATTTGTCTCTGGCCCGTGCTAGTCCTGCTGGGGCCTATCATGACATCTTATTGCCATGATGGTCACGTTTTATTTCCGACGCTGCGCGACCATGGACCTTATTACGCGGCAATAGGATTCGCGGTGGCGCAGCGTCGACAACACAACGTAACCATCATGGCTATATCATGAAGGCCTCCTGATGTCATATGATGTTCTTAAGTTAAACATTCGCTAAAGTCGTGGTGTGTCATTGAAGGTTTTATTATTCGACGCGATGTAAGGTGCTTAGGTAATATTAATGGTTGTGGTTTCGCTAGTACGGTTTCGCGGTGGATGTATATGGTGGTGTATATCACACTGAACCTTTTTATTCTAATATCAAATGAGATATTAATATGAATCTCCATTTGTAATTATGAGATAATAAGGACTGCAACGAATGTCCCGTTTTGGAGCGTCCCGTCCTCCTCTCCTGTTCCCAAAAACTCCCAATGAGAAAACGATACCCAAATGCAAAAAAAAATTGTCTGATTTGCACATTTCCCAACAGCAAGCTTTCAGTGCCCAAGGGGGTCAGTATTTAGAAATTTGATTACATGACCGAGTACCTCTTTCCATTCTACTTCACTCCAGGAACTAAAAAAGCCACCCCTCAGCACGATTTCTAAATGAAATAAAAACTAAAACACCCACCTGCAATGTAACTTATTCATACACACCATACCTATACCAATTCCTACACTTACCTATCAATAAAGACACCGAGTACTACATTATTCAAAGTACTTTCTCCATTTATAGCACCCCTGAACACTCTCCGCAACGCTTAAAATAAAATCAATGACAAAACCTACCCTAAAATACGTACTTGAAAGCATTTCCGTCAAACGAGGAAGTTCATGGAATCGGTTATAGCTAAAAAGGAATGCTTGAGTGACGTCCAAAAATATCCCTTATTTCCTCAACATAAAGCTCTAAAAGCGATACTGATAAAGGTGTGGACCTAGTGTTAGTAGCTAGCGCTGAAATTGAGCAAAATAGCTTAAGAGTCCGGCGACCTAACTAATTTCGACCTAGACTAACTTCGCTTTGGCTTAAGGTATTCTATAGCCATTTCGTCTAGAAGAAGAAGACGAGTGAATAGAGCGAGTAATGATACTGATGAGCCTCTAAACTTACCTACAGAGTGACAAAGTGCAATTTTTTTTTTTTTATGACTTTTGCACTTCTGTAATCATTCTTAAGTAACTAAGAATTTCCCTTGTATTATTGATTCATTTAACAGCTAATGATGTAGACAACCTCCCTATGTAATGGAATTTTTGATTTGCTTTGTCTACCTATTGAATAAATCAGTCAAAAGTGACCCCTTAAAATGCGGATATTTTTCATAGCTCTATTTTCGCTTGAGAACGTTTTTAAAAAAATCCAAGAACATAGGGGCGAAGATATTGTTAATTTAATTGTACATGCTAAATTTCATCATAATCTGACAAACGGTTTTCAAGAAATTTTAGTCGCGCGTTTGTATGGAAATTTCAGAACGTCGCGGCCCTCTTAATGGATAGACCTTGGTTGTTAGTTTCAAGGCCAGTTATTACATCATGTTGAAAGCCTAAAAATTTTACAAAGCAGGAACTTTTGACTCTGGCTCAGGTAAAATAATATACATAGGTACAAACCCCCTTACTCAAGGTCTAGCATTCCGGTAGCAAACACATAATGACGTCACTCGTCATCGTCATCCGTCTCTCTCCAACTATTTGTAAATGACATAATTCGGTCTTGCTCAAGCGTCGATTGACGTCACTATGTGTTACCCACGCCACCGGAATGCTTTACCTAGCTGAGTATATTATTCTACCATGCCCTTTCTAATGAACATGGAATAGCTTCGGGACAGTATTCCGTTTTTTGTCTTCTTCAAAAGCATTAAAAATTCAAAGAAAGTAAAAGACAAGGTTCTTCCGTAAACGTATATGCACAGTCCCCGACTATTAGTAAGAAGATAAGAGTATTAAAAAATAAGTTAAGTGTAGTTCTAGAATCTAATTTACACGCAATGACTTCCTAATTCCTTCAGGGCCACACGTCACAACCTTTTGAGGTTTTTAAGCCATAGAGTTTGAGCCTTCTCGATGATCTATTTTTACCTGTAGCTGCTCTTTCTTCCCTAATCTTTTTTCTACTCCTCTTAGATCTTCCGTGATGCAATCCTTGCACCTCTTCTTTGTAGGTCTGGCTCTACAGCAGGTCTAGCACACGCAATGTGACAAAGGTATACCGACTCTTTTTATCGAGACAGACGTATGTTTACACATAGACTTGTCATGTTCTCACACGATAAAAATACACTATTATGAGGCGACTTTTGTCGCCGCGCGCATGCTAGAGGTGCTGGGTTTCTTCCAGCAAAAAACCCATTTTGTCATCTCATTTCATCCAATCTTTCTAAGTGGCATGAAATTACCATAAATTGATTCTTCAATCGCTTTCTTGCTAATGTATGCCAACACCCTCTCCACTCGTGTCGCCAAATGCTATGGTGCGACCACACGAATCGTATCGCTCGCAAATCGATCTCGTAAAAATAAAGTCCGCGACACACGGTAGTTAAGGCTTTCGGTGTGGAAGGAAATGTGCGAAAACGGCCTTAGGGGAATCACTAGGTTTTGTCGGTTAGAAAATAGCATTAGTAGCTACTTTCTTTTTGTATAATTTTCGTATTATGCGTAACAATAAAAGTAAGAGAAGAATCAACCCCTTGGGTAAGTTTTGGTTAAGTAATTTTATACCTATTATGAAACACTGAAATTTGTATTTACACGCTATTCTATTTGTAGGAATTGTATATTTGCATTAAATCCTACTGTACGTCTTACTTCACACATAGTTGTAACAGTGTGATATATAAAATAGGATTAAATACAAATACCTATATATTTAGAAGCTTTACATAAACATCAATCACATTAATCACATCAATTAGTTTAGTTGATAGCATTTCATCAAAAAACAATAGTAAACTTTTACCTATATATACCTACCTAAAATATGATTCCATTTATCAGAAATCATTAATCAATTTAGGCTATGTTTTGTCTATTGTAATTTTGAGAACCATTCAGATTTTCTATTCAAAATAAACTTTTTACCATTATCGCAGATTATTATTACGAATTGCCGAAGTATTTATGTTTACTTAGTTTTATTTTTATTTACTGCGGATTTCGACATTTTCGGCAGCCCTACTCAGCCTGCCGATAAATCCTCCACTGTACCTATCAAATCAAGTAAGCAGCTGTCAAACGCAATACTTATTTGTAATATAACCTTTATAATCTTCTCAACTCAATATAATATTAGCAAGCCTTGTACACGTTTAATTTATTGAAATTATCTCAAGTACGACTGAAGCAGTCGGGCGAGTTCGGCCGCCTCAAAGCTGTCACGAGAAGTGACAGGTGACAGTGACGTCCACATTACAGTAATTACAAAATATAGAGCGATAGCAATCAGGGCCAAAGATAACTCTACATTTCGCGTCGGTCGTATCTTTTACGCCTCTTTCAGACCGATACCACAGATTATATAAGTACGCAGTAGTGACGTTTGCGTATGGTGCATCTTGCTCTCTCCCTGTGATTTTTCTATAACTGCATCTTTATCTGTACAGTATCGCTATGTTATCGCGGTTAGCCGCGTCGGTGTGTAATCAGCTTTAGGACTGTTTTTTACTTCTAATCCTCTTACCTAACATACCATCAATAATTGACGAAACGTCAATCAATGACATCAATAACATCACTCTTTTATCAACATTTCAAAAAGTTAGCAAAGATTTTAATAACATTTTTATTAACTCATTAACTTTATGGGATTAGAATCTGAATAGAATAAAAAATATCTTCATAGTTACATTTTCCTGATTTTTTTAATAATAAATATAATTACTTACATTGAGAATGCTTCTATTTAGGTCTCGTCAAAAATCAATTAAGTACAAAAAATTACAAAATTGTTTTTATTATCGAAATTTCGTGTTTCCCTCTAAAAAGACAACGACATTGCCTTAAACCAAGACAAGCTGAAAAGTGAAAAATTAATAAAAAAATATAATCATAATAATAACGGTTAATTGGTTATGTAAGACGCTGCGTTTTTTGTAATCGATTGTCGAAACTCTACATCTTGTACTCTACATAATGTACTCTACATAATGTACTCTACATAATGGACTGTACATAATAATGCTCTACATGCTAACCGAACCTTTCTCCGCGGCAATGGCGTCCATAATTGGGGTGGCTCTCGTTAATTTCGACACTCACCGTGCCTTTTGTGGATCGCAAACTCCAAATTAAGAGCTCAATTTCATTTAATGCAAAAGTACTGGTTAATTGTTTTAGAAGGTACTTGACCGAATTCAATAATAATTTCGATATTGAAACTTTATATTAATATCTATCGCAATATTAATGCTTGCAAGGATTGTTCGTATGACTACATAATATACTTACAGAATTCAAATAGTTTATTTTGGCATACAATATTAATGCTTGCTAGGATTGTTTGCATAATATGTAATTTACAGTATTCAAATAAGTCGTTTATTTTGGCATAAAAATTGTTGTAGCTAAAGTTGTAAAACAATTTGACTTGATTTGTAAGGGCGGTCCTAGAAGAGCCATATTTTCACTGCAAGACAGGCTCAGCAATATTGCGACAATATTTTGAGTGTGGTCCGGCCATTTCGTCGTGCGTTTCTAGCATACTGGGATGATGGATGGGCTACAGTCGCCAATATTATTTTTGCCAGTATTGCAATAAGAATATGGGCCCGTCTATAGGAGCGCCCTCAATGTATTTTTTTATCCTAGAGGTTCCCGAGCTAGTCAGATTGCAATGAGTTGTAGTTTGGTTATGCAGTTTTGAAAAGGTTAATTTAAAAAAGTGTCTATTTAACTTAAAAATATTATTTGGATGCGTTTTTAGGGTTCCTCACCAAAATGACAAAACAAAACACATTCCAGTCTCGCCAAAAAAAACCTGTCTGTCTGTCTCTCATTAGGTAGGTGTGCTAATTAATTTCAAAAGCAAGTCGGTACAATTATAAAATAGCACCAATATAAAATATACCACCACAAATAAGTAGGTATCTACTAGCTAAAGCAGTTATATTTGATCTATTGATCCATAAAACAAATGGTATAGAATCATTCCTTTTTTATATTTAACGTTACGTCATGCCAGACAATCCCAATATTTGTCTGTTGTATTCCAAAATCAGATTCCCGTCGTCAATTATTTAGCAGACGCCTGAGGCGGGAATAAAAGATTTATGAAAAGGATTCTTACCCAGAAAAAAGATAGTCCTTTCTAGGGTTCCGTATTTCATAAATCTTCTGAGTTAGACTTAGGTTTTAATATTGAATATTGACAGAAGACCTTACTTATATTAGTGGTAATTATCGAAAGGTACGCGATACCTAAGTGTATATCCATTGCCTCGGCCAACCGACTTCAAAAAAGGACGAGGTTCTTTTTTTTAGATTTGTTTGTAGATCAAAGCACTTAAGTAGATATCTCATTATTACCATCTTCACGTTATAGAGTTCAGTTCACTTCAAAAGTTTTACCTACAGAATTTGAATCTAATAAATTTGAATTTAATCAGGTACCTACTAACCTGGTTAGATTTTTTACGGGCAATGGTTGTTTTGTGAAATCACATAACATAACACATTGTCACGCCTCCCCCAAAGGATCTGGATTTGTAAAAAGGCTACTACAGTTATAACCTATGAGCCATGCTTATTAAATGCTACCTAACAGGTTCACATCCTACCTATTACGTAGGCCTCTGCAAAAATTTGAACTGTCTACTCATTATAAGTAGGTAGAACCCCAAGTGTAAAATCACCGTAATTAAATCAATTCCCGAGCTTGATAAGGTGCCTATCATACTTACCAATTCAATTTACCACGGAACCCCTGGTTTATTTACCGTCAAGTAGCATAATTTTTAGACGAATCTGAAAGCAACTATCGTATTGCTCAAGCATAAAACTGGGCTACACTATTTCTTCAATCAGAATACTTATCTACTCATTTCAAGCACCTTTAAGTTGTCTATCGTAATTATGTTGTCGTATTTCCCAAGATCCGTCCTAACCTATTGGCAATCAGTCATCAAGTAACGATCCGTGCTATGTTGCAGCAAGTGACAGCGAAAGTTCTCTTCGGTAGCGTCACTTCGATCAATGACCTCAAAAGGCAAGACAAGGCGGAGAGGGAAGTGCGGCGGACGCACTAGCGCCATCTAGCTGACGGTGTGAGAGGTGGGTTTTTCTTGTGTTTGAGTTAGTTCAAGAGAGATTGAAGAGATGGCATTGTTCACAATTTTTATTTAAATACAAAATAATACGATGTCGATGTTGTTAAAATTTAATTATTTACATTACACAGACATACATTTCATACAAACAAAGAAATATTACTGTCAATTTTAGCTGTAAAAGGTACACCAGACAAAATTGAAACCAACAACTTTACCTTCTGTGTCTCGAGGTATCGTTGTGGTATTTTATATTTTTCTGGTCTGATTGATGAATTTCTTTGTGAGAACACTCCTAGATGGCGCTGTTAACAATTCGTCTTATCTTTTTCAGGGGAGCGTGCAAGCGATTAAAATGGAAGCTAAAGGAGTGATCTCGGTCGACAGAGTTTATAATGATCATAAATAATATACCTAGTACTTAAATTAATAAATATTTTTATATGAATTTAGAGATGATATGTAGCTTTTTAGATACCTACTTACCTACATAATTATATTTCTACCTATCCATCTAGCTAGATCTGCTAGCATCTGGCAGAATGTATGAAAATGTAGGAAACTTCTACTAGCTACGCTATTGGATGTTCCACTATGTTGCAAGTTCACTATATTTCACTTTTTTCGTCTGAGTGAAATCACCAGAGTGCACAAAGGATTTCTAGAGGACTCATTTCATCTTAGAGCCATTGCACCTGAGTGATATTGTAGCCGGGTACTTTTCTGTTGTGGATATAGTTCGCTAGATAGGTACATGTATTAATTAGATATCCATACAACCATACGGAGCTGGCGATCCCGTAGAATTTGTAAAAGTAAATATTAACTTAGTTCGTAATCGGAAGATCACTGACAATCGCAATAAATACAAAATCAAAGCAAAGTGAAGCAAAATCCTGTTTTCAATTGCCTTCTTCCTGTTCAATGTAATTTTTTAATTGCATCGAATAGGACTTTAAAAAAAAAAATTGAAAATACTTTTCGTTCAAATTTTCTGTGGAGATAATTTTATTATTATCATTCACAACAGTAACTGTTACTGTCATCAATCATCCGGATTCAGGACAAGACGCTAAATGATGATTAGCTACTAATAGTGCTAGCACTGGGGCCCTATTCGGAGATTTGAGATTTTCATCTCACGTTTTTTCGTCCTTGTTGCTCTCATTTAAAACGTCATAGGTGTGAGAGTGACCAAGATAAAATCTCATCTCGTCTCACGCGTAGAAATAGCCCCCCAGGGACCCTATTCGGAGATTTGAAATTCTCATCTCACCTTCTTTCGTCCTTGTTGCTCTCATTTAAAACGTCATAGGTGTGAGAGTGACCAAGATAAAATCTCATCTCATCTCACGCGCAGGAATAGCCCCCCAGATCTTTGTCGATAGGTAAACTGACGTGTCAAATCGACAAAATCTTGGATGGGGGAGACGAACACGGACATTTAAACTGATATAATCAGACGTCTAAACTGGCGTTTCAAATCGACTAAATACACAAATTTGTACGGGAACTACTTACCTTACTTAACTTACCGATTAGTCGATTTGAAACGTCAGTTTAAATGTCCGTGGTCGCACAAAATGTTCCTGTTCCGAACAAAGTCGATTTAGTCCACTTACCGATTGATTAAAAACGGTGCTACCTATCACCACAACCTAGATTTCACTATAATTTTACTTATCATTACAATTAACCACGGGTAGGTTAAATTACTTAATATTAATTAACACAATCTAATCGTGGTTAAGTAAGTATATTATAGGTACTTGAAGTGCTCATATTATTAGATTAACTATATGCCAGGCAGAAATGTAATTATCTAATTAAGTAGGTAAGTACCTACTTCATATTTTGATAAGGTAAGTATAATCCGTAGACTTAATTTTGATTTGATGACGTCACAACGCTTATTCTGTGATTTGTTATTGTAATCATGTTACATTTGAAAAAGATTTTATGTATAGTTTTTATTGATATTTTTATATGCTACTTAGTACTTAAGTACATACTTTATGACTATGGTTATCGAGTAAGTTTTATAAATGTTTACAATTAAGTACATATGTAATATGTAAAAACCTCGTAAGCCTTTGAAGCAAAAAAATGAAGAGATTTTTAAAAATCTCAAAATTTTAATTTTGAACTTATCTATGATTAAACAATTCTCAGCCATGTGTAATCAAAATTTGAATGAAAACCAATGCTACTTTCGAGGTTTTTCTCAACAATTTAGTATTTTCATTTTGAATAGAAATCAGTCAGGAATACTTATTTTATTCCAATTTTATTTTACTAAAGAGCTGGTAGTGTTTTTATGCTGTTTTTGGTGTTGAAATCTGTGGAGGTATTTAACAAAATAGCCGTGTTAAAAACCTTTACATTGTAATTTGTTTAAGAAAGTTAAAAATAGAACGATAATATTTTCGATATTCTAGTTACAATAAATACACCCAAAAGGTATATTTAGGTTTCCATAATCATTATATAGCTTCATAATAGTTATTCAGTGTTTTATCATTTACAATTTACTTCCAAATTAAAAAGAAAAAAAAAGACATAAACTGCATAACTATTCCGAGGACTCATAACGTCTAATAAACGTTATAAATTTTGTAATTATACTGTTTTAACAACCTTATGCTTAGAGTAAACATTCCTAAAATCCGTAGATAATGTATACTCTATTTCTCCATGGTAATTTAGTAAGCAAGATAAGTTAGTTTTGGTAAACTAAGTACGACATAATTGAATACTGAAAATCGATTAAATGAGTCTTTTATTATTTGTTTTGTTTCTTTATTACTTACCTATCTTGTTTTGTAATTTTTTATCTTGCGCAAAGAGATTAATATTGTTTGTAACTAGATAAAATGTGTTTTTAAAATACGGCTTAAATTTTAAATCTGGCTACTTTTAGAAATAAATCAGATGATAAATATACATAATAATATAGTTAGAGCTCAAGGTCTCAAGGTGATTTACGTGAAATCCCACGTTGGGCGCCAATAATAAACCCAGTAAAAATTAGGAAAAATAGTTACAATCATCATTAATGAATAATTTTATTCATAGTTTTTACATTTTTCCAACCTAGTATGAATAGGTTGGAAACGAAGTTAAGTAATCTTACCTAAATGACATAAAAAGCTAATCTAATCAATCACAATTTGGGCCTCGATTCTAATAACTAATTGTTTTAAATTGTTTGGTAATCAATTGTCTCAAATTGACACTTGAAGTCTATTATTTATTCTGAGTTGACAATTCATTAACAATTCAAAAACTTTAACTTTACTTTTTTCGTTAAAATGTACTTATAGCTTAGAGTATGATGGGATTAGTATGCTAATATTGACAAAAATCCCGAATTCCCTTTAGATTAATAAAAAAACAATTTAAAACAATTGGTTAGTAATCAGTAATCATCATATCCAAAATGCTATCCGCATTGCCGATAATTTGCAATATTAATTCTTCGAGCAAGCTCCCGGCCGGCATTTTGGTCACGAGATGCTGGCGTCTGGCACACACGTCGTATGACTATGAAAGACTCTTTACAGCGTGTTGTTTTCAAAGAAAATCAAAAGTTTTTATTTACACTTATACTGGGTTCTAGGTAGCTCACCAAAACTTTCTTAAGGATTCATTGTATTCATCAACATGAACTACATGTACTTACTATGAAGCAATTCCTGAAATCGCGAAAAAAAAAGCAGCTCTTCCATACAAAAAGTTCATTGGCTTGAGACAAAATGTTTTTTCTTCTTCTTTTTTATTATTTTTCTTCACGATTTCAGGGTTAGCACAATCGTAAAAGTTGTTCATATTGATGAGTACAATTAACCCTTAAGAGGTTTTTAGTTAGTTACCTATAACACTGTAAACAGGTAATACTTTTATATATGTATAATTACCTATCAAACACAAAGATAATTTAAAACATAGCTTAATCTAGCTATTCCATCGCTCTAAGGTAATAAAATTTATATAACGCAATCTACATGTCAAAAATTCAATAATTCATTCAATTACCATTTAATACAAGGTGGTGGTACTGGTTTCGGTGTTTAGTACTTTATATCAAAGGCGTTGTTCTGCCCGACAAAGTGAACCACTTTTACAACATACGAGTACGTTTGTATATAAACACGTGATCAATTTTTTATAAAAACTTGTTTTCTTTTTTTCAAATTTGTGTTCTAAAAGTTTTTCACTTTGTCAGGTAGAACATCACTATTACACCCAATACCAGGAGAAAAATCATATTATCTCTGCAATTAAAAAAAAATACGAAAACTGCCTCGACAAAAAAAAAACTGTGAAATTATCGACAAAATTTTACGTGAATTGTTTCAGGAATGCGGACCTGTAGAGGAAGACAAACGTCAGCCGCAAGGTCTACAGCGCATAGAGTCACTAGTTTAGAATATTATATTAATAGGTATAATACTGTGTTAGAATGATGTTATACCATTTGTAAGATTTTAATACTTGAACCTATTTTGCAGCGCCCTTACAGGGTCTTTGTACTTTGTACTTAGTCTAAGCACTATGCAGCACTGTATTTTGGCAAATAAATAAATAAATGAAAATAAATAAATAGTAGATTATGCACCGAGGGAGTTAAGCAGTGTCTTACGTCGCGGGCGCCTTATTGCACCCTGAGTGCAACGAGGGACTCTAAGAGTTATACTATAACACCCGAACGAAGCGAGGATGTTACGAACGCAAGAAAAAACGGAGTTTTTACAAAACTATCGGCCAATCTGTCTCATTATGTTGGAGGCTTCTAAACTAAAAAAGTATGGTTCACAAATTTAACAAAATCGACGCGAATAGTGGCTTCGTTCGCGCTTTTCGGCGGCCAAAGCGCATAACGTGTGTGTGAGCATATTTTTTTATTTTCAATATTTAATTAAACTAGCTTTATTTCAACTTCCAGGCGATACTGAATGCGCACCTATTGGATATACGAAATATAGCAGGGTTTTTTAAATTATTGTTTTTCTAACACCCTGTAGGTATAAAAAAGATGGATATTTATACAAAATCATATCTTTTCATTTCAATGACATATTTTTCCTATATATTTGCAATACCTAATCAGATCTATCGCGAATGGACGAGATTGGTGCAGGATGAATACATTAAGAAAACTCTATGCTCAGCAGCGGGTGACTTCAGGCTGACGATGATGATGATACCTAAGTACCATTCCTTTTCCGAGTCACAGTTTAGACTGTCAAGTGGTCACTCTAGTTACCAACGTCATAAAATAGGTGACGGTCAAAAATACCTGCTCCACAATCACGTCACGTTTTAACGTCACGTTACGAAACGTCAGGCATTAGCTGTGACAGGTTTTTTTTTTTTTTTTATTACATAATAGGCTTGCGTTTGGCCGCCAACATGCCTGATGATAAGCAGTGATGCGGCCTACGATGGAGCAAGACAAACATATCAAATTAAAAAGTAATCTCATCATCATCATCATTAACAGCAACTTTCCACCCACTGTTGAGTATATAGTAGGGGAGCCCAAGAGGGGATTTCGGGATTTGCTAAAGCGCGGCAGATTAATATACAGGGGGATACCTTGTACCCGGTTAAGTACCTCCACAAAACATGAGGCCCATATATAAGGCCGCCCGTGAAGGATACAGGATCAGATTAGTAAAAAAAAATTGACCATCAGAAATTCTTGAGCGCGTCAGATTAAGGTAGGGCGAGTTAATTACATCCTAAAAAGTGTATATTTTACTAATCTGACAATTTGAGAGTGACGTAAAGAAAGGGGAGGGCAACAAAGTTGTAAAAAAAAACGTCATCTCGACATTCTCGAGCGTAGCTAATATTTTTTTTTATTTTGAAGGAAATAATTCAAGAATAATGAAAAGTATATAATCTGACGATTTCCGCAAGCCGAAATAACAAAAATTCGTCGATAAAGTTAAATGCGTGCTATAGCCGCTTCCCCCACCGATGTAAAGGTAACATTTTTTTCTTCTTATCATCTAAGCTTTGCAACCCAATAGGTCTCTACGACGCTCGAGTAAATCCCCATTTAGCATCGTGGGCTCCCCTACTAATAGGTCTCATGTTCAGAGCGCTATCTTGTCCGGTCCAGCAGGGCTGGCACGTTAGGCACTTGCCACCGTTTTTGACCGCGCTTACATGTGACAAAGCTAGAATACGGATGTGTTTATCTCTTTCTCTTTTCTTCCCGTGCTAGCCCTTTTTTTTTTTGTAAAATAGGTTGGCGTTGGACCAACAACACGCCTGATATTAAGCGACGTTGTGGTCTAAGATGGAGCACGACGACCTATAAGGTACTTATTCACTCTAGCCTTGAAGTTTTGGACTTGGAATAGGACGCACTTGGAATAGACCGCAACATAATTATTAATAGACCTGCAGATAAATTTTATTTTTTGACTTTGACTATGCTGCGCATGCTGTCTCATCTCGCTTTTCACCATCGTAAGAAATTAGTCTACTTAAGTACCTATACGTAAACCAAAAAAACATTCGTTTCTATAGTCTAAACGGATTTTAGGGAATTCTATCTCTAGGCATATCTGGCTGTTCATAGAAGGGTTCTGGTGCCCACTTTTATGTGTGTGAATGTTGGGTCTGGCAGAAGAATCATGATAGTAAATTGAATACTGTGGAAATGAGAAGTTTGCGAAGTATAGCTGGAGTGAGTCTGATGGATAAAATTATAAACAGCGTTATAAGAAAACGTTGTGGGGTGAAAGATGATGTAGTGTTAAGGATTGAGAAAGTAATGCTTAGATGGTTTGGACACATTGAGAGAATGGATGAAAGGAGATTGACGAAACAGATCTGCAAGGCGAGTGTGAACGGCCAAGTTGATAAGGGTCGACCTAGGCGAACGTATCTTGACCAAGTCGAAGACGTTTTAAAGAAAGGCCAGGGCACGAGTATCTGTAACCGACGAGCGTGTATGAAAAGACTCGTAGAAGAAGTGAAAGATGTATGCCAGGATCGTAGCAAGTGGAGAGAAGTGATATCTGCCTACCCCTATGGTAAACAGGCGTGACTGGATGTATGTAACTATGTATGTATCTCTAAGCGGGGTTTTGTAAATAAGTTATTTTATACAAATATTAAATATTATTTGTACGTGATTCTTAGTTTACCTACTTCCTTCGATGTGAAATTATTGAGTTCATAGTCATACCTATAAATTTTACAAAGGAATACGAGAAATTCGGTAAAAAGATCTCGTGTAATCGTATGCACGTATTACGTACACATGGCTTGATAGTAATCCGCTTTGATCAGATACCCAGTTATCAGTTTAAATTGAGACTTAGGCCCATACTACTCGAGCGGTCCTCCCGCCGCAGGAAGCCGCTCGCAACTGCTACCGGTGAGCATCAAACTACACCAAGAACCGGGGTCTCTACTCCACTGATCGAGCATGCCTCGCGAGACACACTTCCATCTCACTTTGGCTGCTAGGCTTATCACGCTTCAGATTGAGATAGAAGCTTGTCTCAGCTGGAGCTTGATGCTCGTTCAGAATAGACCCGGCTAAATGCGGTACGTTGCTTTCTTTTGTTTTTTTAACCGTTGTATTTGTCTTATTTGCTCCCATGCAGAAACCTCCAATAGTGGGTAACCGCCACCCACCATCGTCATCGTGTAGTTTGAAAAAGTGGTTATCAGCGGCGGTTTGATGCAGTATGCGGCGGTCAGTTGAAGAGCGGATTCTTGCGCGGGAGAACCGCCCGTGTAGCATGGCCCTTAATTAGACGCAGAGTCGCAGACTGGTGTTGTTTTATCAATCGGCCTTCAGCGTGACTTTTGTTGTTTATAAAACACGTGCATCATATACTTACTTACCTGATTCCAAAAAAAAAGGTTTATCAAATAAGGTAGTGATAAAAATAATAATCATTGCAAATTATTGCAATAATACGTAATCGATCAATTATTGCAATCATCGTACGATTATTTAGTGACAACGTTTGATTAATATTCACTGAAACTGATTAAAACCAAATTAATCTATTTGTGGACTCACTGTAAACATCAATTATTTGCTTTTAAAAATTCGAGTTTAGTAAATATCTAACGGAAATAAAAAGGATCGAAATAGTAGATTATGCACCGAGGGTGTCAAGCAGTCTTACGACACTGGCGGCTTATTGAACCCTGAGCGTAACGAAGGACTCTAGAGTTAACTCCCGAGCGCGGCGAGGGAGTTATAATATAACGCCCGAGCGAAGCGTGGAAGTTATTCAAATGCTAGTTATGTAGAGCCCTGAGTGAAGCGAGGGGTTCAAGCCGCCCAAGATGAAGAGACACTGCTTTATCTCAGAGGTGAAATAAATTCTTTTCACACCACAAGACATTGACCAAGACATTGCCTCCCTAGGGAGATTAAGTTGTATGAAAATCCGAAGTTGTTTTCAAGCGACGAGGTTAAAATTAAATAAATACTCAGCAAAAAGAAGAGAGAGAAAATCGAACTGCCCACCAAAAAAAAAAGAACGCAAATGCATGAAATTTTACAACAAAAAAACGCTGTTGTTTGATTTATAACCAGTTTCTTTTTTGGCATTTTTGCATGAATACTTATAACTGTGCTTATAATGAACAATATGAACATGCCCTTCAATTATATAAATAAGGGTTATTGTAACATGTTGAATCTTTAGTAACATAAGTTATGTAAACAGCAGCGTCCTGTGACACTATCCAACTGAACCATAAACTTCAAAAGTAAAGTAATCGAACTAATTCAATTCCGCAAATTAAAAATAAACAAAAAATGTCACTTATCAAAAAAGGCCCAAAAAACCTACTCTATCAACAGTCTATTATCAAATAGGTACTCTATGATAAAATAGAAATAAACGAATGATTCAGCGTTATCTATGTACACGAGGCGTCGGTATCGCATTACATTTCACAATCTTTTCAATTGAATCTTATATCACGCTAATCAAATAGTTACTAATAGCGTTACTACTATTATCTATTCTGTGGCCTAGACCGCACAGGAACTTAACTAAAGGAACGTTCACAAAATACATGTAAAAAGGATTATGTATTAATAAATGTTTTTTTTGTTGTATTTGGGAAAAACATGAGTTTTTTTTTTTGTTTTTCGCTTGTATTTGGTAAAATAAAAGGTTTCTACTTCGTTTTGACTTGTATTTCGTAAAAATCACACTTATCATTATAATCCACATGCACAAACCGAACCGCGACTTAGGGCAAGATTCACAGACCGCACCGAAGTACGAGATTTTTGAACTTTGATGCAAAGTTCAAGAATTTTTAGCTTAAGTATTGGCTAAAACAATATTTGCTATTTTATCCAAGAAATACTCATCAACAAAGTTATTTAATAGTACATTGATACACAAAAAATCTTTGATTCAGAATTTTGAACTTTGAATCTCTCTCGGGAAGTTGAATTTTCCATCAAAGTAAAGACGAATTGTGATAAGTGAATCTCGCTGTAAAACTTAAACTAAGTATTTTCTATTTGACAGCCTTCTAGAATGTCAATGACTTGATATAGAATTCTGCCATGCGTAAGCTTGTATGCAATCAAAAGACATTTTATCCAGTGTGTCACACTTTGACATATGAAATAAAGTACGCACATATGCTCAGCACAATGAACAAATTGGTGCGTGCCGTCGGCTGGGTCCGAACCCACTCACTCTGGCTTGAAAGGCAGGCCTTCTCCGACTAGGCTATCATCGCTTCGCTATATGTCATCTGCTATGAACATGACTGATGCCCGGTTTATGGCGACAGGCCCGTCCCCTGTCACATTTGGGACTGAATATCGTCCGGCGAAGTGTGGGTGTTGTACACCTCTGCCAACCCCCTCGGGGGAAAGGCGTGACGATATGTGTCATAATTTTAATGGTCTCTAGGCAAGATGCAGCTGCTTACAAGTGATTCTGCTTCTAGAATCCGCTAATGCTCGGACACTAGCTACTGATTGGCCAAGTTGACAATACAATCACGTAATATTTTTAAAGCTCTTATTTCGTCCAATCAGCAGCTGCGATTAGAGCGTTAGCGATTCTACAAACAGAATCACTTGGAAGCGATTACTTCTTGTCTAGAGCACTTGTCTTGGGGCCCTATTCGGAGATTTGAGATTTTCATCGCACCTTTTTCGTCATTGTTGCTCTCGTTTGAAACGTCATAGGTGTGAGAGTAACCAAGATAAAATCTCACCTCATCTTACGCGTAGGAATGGCTCTCCTGGGGTAAATGGCCTAAGGAAGTGCTATTCGAGAACAGTATTGTCATTATTGTACCTACAAATGACATATTGTCACGCCTTTCCCTCGAGGTGGCTGGCAGAGGTGTATTACAATACCCACACCTTGCCGGACGATATTCAGGCCAAAATGTGACAGGGGGCGAGCCTGTCACTATACACCGGGCTTCCATCATCTCGCAGATGACAAACAATACACACATATTATGTTCACACAATAAACAAATTAGTGCGTGCCATCGGCTGGTCTTAAACCCGCTTCCTCTGACTTGAGAGGCGGGCCTTCTCCAACTAGGCTATCATCAATCACCTACACATTTAAATGATTTTATCATTTCATCGTCACTCCATCGTTTGTAAAATACTACGAGTATATTAACTTGACACTGGCAAATGCACGACACGTGCGACGCCTAATTTCCCTGGATAGGAGAGTAAACTAAAAAAAAAACGGGAAAAACAGGTAGAAAAACACCCTTAAGCATTAATACACCCTAAACCTTGTATAATTTAATAGTTTTGTACATTGTTGTACACAGTATTGATGTCTATCACGAGACAGTAGTATTGTAGACAGGCCTTATTGCTCCGAAACTTCTTTTATTTTTTTATTCGACCCGGTGGCCGCAGCGTCATTGTCACAGAGGTCTCTAACCGACGACAAATCACCCATCGAGTCATTACCTCGCTCAATACAATCATTTTTGCTGGATTTGGCCGCACTCACAACGAGGCGAGCGGGAGAACTTGGGAGGTAACGGTTGCTACGGCTTTTTTTAAATGTGATTATAGAGCTGGTTGCAACACGTTGTAAAGAAAAACTCTAATTTTTCATTTTAGATCTTTTTTTTATAAATATTTTTTTTTTTCTAGTTGTAGATGAGTAAGTATTTTTTTAATAAAATAAAAGTATTATTATTAGTATTACCTTAATGTATGTAAATTAGTAATTAATCATTTGACGTAGGTATACTTATCTACTCTCGCAACAGAAACAATTGGACAAATTATAGGACCTAAGGGTAAATTAAATAAAATAAAGAAAACGCACACTAAAGAGTAGAGTTGAAAATTAAAATGAGTAGGTACTATTTTATATCCATAGACTTATAAATCGTATTTTTATACAGGCAGTCAATAAACAAGTAACATTATTAAAAGAAAAACATAAAACCCGGCTGCAAAATGTTGTTCCCTATGTCATTTCCATTATCAAGACGATTCAAATGACACCTCTCCTGTCAAAATCCATCAAGCTGTTTAGGCTGTAGGGCGTACCTAAGAAACCTCATACACACATACCTACATACATACATACTTACATACTCGTACACACAGTCGAAAAACATAACCCTCCTTGCGCTGTCGGGTAAAAAGCAACCTAAATTGTATGCCTACTCACACAAAAAGCACTAAATGACAACCATGAAAATAAGGAAAAACTAAGTTAAAAAATGGAACGTTAACAAGCCACTGTTTAATAACAAGCGTGTTAAATTAAAAAGACAAAAACGCAGCGATCCTTGCAAACCTCTTTGATAAAAGTTTGAAAAAAAAGAATTGAAAAAGTTCGCGACGAACGTTCTGTGATGCGGCCAAAAAAGCTCATTTTGCCACAAAACAAGCACGCAAACGGGAGATCATCGCTCGACGCGAGGTCTTATAACAGTACTTTAATCACAGCAGCCTTCAGACATTATGTAACAGCTAGTCCTATGGTGGTGGCCAGCACACCACGACGCGGGATCGGGAATCTTGCTCGAAAAAAGCGCGGCAGAATTTGACGTTTCGATCTGTCAGATTTGACGCGGTTTCGTTCAGTGTTGTTTTTTTTTCTTTTACAAAGAAAAGTGTAGAGATTCAATTAGTGGCATGGAATGCTATTTTTAAAACAATGGAAATAGTCAGGTTAGTCTAACTTTTCGTCAAGTAAATAAAATATATTTATTAGCATGACTATATAAATAAAACTAAAAACATTTATTACCAAATGAATAGCTAATGATAATATTCAAATTGATGTTTTATTTTCTTATTCATAAAATGAATAGGTATCAATAAAACTGTGTATAAAATTAAATATTAATCTTCATGCATTTTATTTGAATATCCTCAAAGGTCATGGTTCTATAACTGTTAATAAAATCTGTTATACTGGTAACACTGATACGAGATTATCCAACTGGCGTAACAGGTTTGGCATTTTGAATGCAGAATAAACAAGTCTTTTTTTTGCTAAATGATAGAATTAAGAGAGCCGCGACGCTCTGAAATTTCCATACAAACGCGCTTATCAAATTTCTTGAAAACCATTTGTCAGATTATGATAAAATTTAGCAAGTACAATTAAACTAACAATATCTAAGCCTAAGCTATGCAAAAATTTCCGCATTTATAAGGGGTCATTTTTGACTGATTTATTCAATAGACTGACAAAGGGAATCAAAAATGCCTTTACATAGGGAGGTTGTCTACATTATTAGCTTATAAATGAATCCATAATACAAGGGACATTCTTAGTTATTTAAGAACGATTAGAGAAGTGCAAAAGTCATTAAATAAAAATACACTTTGTCACTCTTCTTCTTCTTCTTCTAGACGAAATGGTTATGGAAAACCAATGCGAAGATAGTCTAAAGTGGTCGCCGGACTCTTAATTAACAATGTTCGCGGATCCCTGTCAGTTGCGTTTATGAAATGGGATCGTTGGATAATTATAAAAATATAAATACTTAGTTAGTTGACTAGAAATATAACATAGATAACAAAGCTCCAATGCTATTGTTAGGTTCACTCTCAAGAAATACGGAGTTAAATTCTTAAACGCATGGCTAATTAACTCGGAGTTATTAAAATGATATAAATGTTACTAATGTTACAGACAAGCAGTTAACTCCGATTTTAAAAGATAGTCAGAGCTTCTGCAACTGGCTCTTATTGTCTTAATTTTATGTGTACGGGCTAAATGACTCTACTTAGTCTGGTTACGTCTCTTACGTAGCTGGTTATCTTTTTTTATGTTTAACTGACTAGACCACTAACAAGTACACTAACAGTAACAAGTAGTCGAAGATGGTACACACGGCCTTGAATAATAATTAGCTTTTAAGGCTGCCGGGACATGTTGCTTGATCTCTTGAAGATTTCCTCCTCTTTTAAAAATCAAGTCAAACGACGTACTACTTAAAGTGCTCGTAGATAAACTAAGTCGTTTTTCCAATTTCTCAATAACCTTAAATTAATATCTTGATGGTATTTCGTTTTTTATTTATACAATACGAACTAATTCACATGTTGATACTTGCCCCTTTACTAATAAACGCTGTAAAGCCTCGTAATAGTTATCCAGTATTTTGTGATTAACGAGCAAGCTAAAAATCTTAACGAAAGAAAAAACCGGCCATGTTCGAGTTGGACTCGCGCATCAAGGGTTCCGTTCAAACCTAATTACTAACAAATAATTGAATATGATAATTATATGATGTAACTTAAAATGTATGCTTTTCGCAATTTTTCCTTTATCTGTGCTAAAAGACGTTGCTTCGTACCAAATTTCAAGATTCTGAGTTCGCGGGAAGTACCCTGCAAGTTTTGATTCTCTTGCGAGTTTCGAAAATACGCAGCATAAACAGCTATATCTTTTGATTGCGTTGATTTAGAAGTTAAATTTTTTCACAGCTCCAAGGAACAGTAGATTTGAGTATTTAATATGAATTTCAGCTTAATAACTCCACGCGTTCCTGAGAAAAAGGGCCTTGACATACAGACGGACAATACAGTGATCCTATAAGCGTTCTGTTTTTTCTTTTTGAGGTACGGAACCCTAACTATTACGGCCTCGTAATCGTTAATTAAATACAACGTTTATTAGTAAGAGGGCAAAGATATACAGATTGTAAGACAGGATATATTCATAACAGGATATATACAATAAGTATGTATTACTTATAAAAAATAAATAAAGCCTATTTCTTTTTTTTTTCAGATATAAGTACATCTTCATATTTATAGTTATCATGATAAGTCAAATCAGCTCAGAAAAAGAAAGGACAAGAAACAAAACCAATCACAACACCTCAACATGTCCCTACACAAAAATAATCGAAGACATATTTAGAGTAAATAACAAAACTTCACCTACCCCCATAAGCAACAGTGAAAGAGCTAGACTATTCCTACATTCCATAGCCAAAGTAACTGACAGTAATGAGGAAATAAGCCAAGAAGAACTGGTAAATGACATCATAGCTGCTATAAACAGAATTAAAAATAACATAACTACCGAAAACAATACTGAAAATAAATTAAACGAAGCTATTATATTAGAACCTAAAAACGTAACCGATAACGAGAAACAAAAGACAACGATACAAATAAAGAGCGGAATAGAAGATAAAATTGATACAAAGCTACGTAATACAACAAAACTGACTGCTAACCCAAATAATCCTAAAAATGATTTCAATAAAACAAAGCAGACAACTACGGAAAAGACTAACTACATCGAAGTACTGACAATTGAACCAAATAACACACAGACTAACGTATCTTCTCATAACATAATCGAGGTTCTAAAGCATCTCATGCCGATGTTTAACAGCACTTTGACTAAAGAACTACACAACATAACTGTCATTGAAAGAAATTTCAACAAAAACCATTCATTTTCAGCGACGAAAAATGTGTCAACAATAGTCGTCACATATTGTGACAAAGACAACACATCAAAAACTAATATTACTTTTGAATCTGGTAAAGAATCAAGTCAAGAATCAGGCGATAAGGATGACCAAGAATATGATTATTATGTAGAGACTGCTTCAGATGGTGATGAAGAAGATGAAGAAGTTACTGCTGGGGAAAAGAAGGAAATTCTAGAAGCGGCTGATTACGGGATGCAGAAGATGCATGAGTTGTACAGCGTATTGGAGCCGAAGCTGTATTCTATGGGTAAGAATCTTTTGGTGCTGGCTGAATACCAATACATTTCTTTTTTAAATGTCCACCACACAAATGTATATTGTGCCGGTTCTCATTTTTTTAATTTAACTATTGTAATGAACAAATGTATTGAATATTTATTCATTTTTGACTCTAGACGTGCCCATTATTTATTTTATTTAGTCTCGGAGCTACATAACGAGAAATCCGTCCTTCGCGCTCGTTCGCCCTTCGGTCAGTTTGATCCAGTTCCTAACTTGTCCATTGCCAAAGTTGTCCGCTTCCTAGGTGCTCTCATTTCTCGACAGCCAACCCCCAAAAAGTCAGGTTACTTGCTAAGAATTTTTTTCGTTTGAAACAGGACTATGGCTGGACGACACGAACCCAGCGCGGTACGTGGCAGCATTCAACGCACCTTCCGAAGACTCCGCTCGCTTCACCAGATATGGCTACGCGTCATTGCAGGCTGCGACTAAGCTCAAGGAGTTGATCAAGTTAGTGTACTTAGGGGGCGTCCATTAATTACGTGAGGCATTTTTGAGAATTTTTCGACTTTTTTCCCCCTACTTGGTGAGATTTCGTAAGATTTTCCTCAACTCCCTCCTCCCTCCCCTAATCTCACGCGAGATTCTTCAAAACTTCTATTTAGGTTGTAAACGTGTTGGATTATTGAGAAAAAAAAAAGAAAAACACAACCTGTTCTATTACTTTTATTGAAGACTAGCTAAGGCTAGTAGGTATTTGTAAATATTACCATAATTTAAAATCACAATCATAAAATTAAATAATGAACATCAAACAAAAAATAAGAAAATATTTATTCTAATTCAGTCCATGGAGAACCGCACACGAAATTTTACACCGTTTTCTGCGAGAAAAATAATTACTACGTGATTTTTGCCAAGACCCCCCTCTCCCTCCTAAGTGAGATTTTGCTTGATCCCTTCCCCCCCTAGAACACCTCACGTAATTAATGGATGCCCCTTTATTTAAATTAACCTTCGTAACATATGAAACGTGTTCGGTAATTAGTTCTTCAAAACTGAAACATAATTGGTACACTATTGAACGTTAGATTAAAGGATCAGCGCAATTGAAAACTATCTCGATGTACCGTGATTTTGTGTTACGTAGAACCGCTTGAAGTGGTGTGATACGGTTTTAAGAAATTCAGTACCGTATTTCGAAATTTAACACTTTCGATGTAAGGTTAAGAATTCGAAACTTTGGACTTCCTTATTATGATAGTACAGTTATCGCAAAATGTGAGGCAAGCTTTAGAGGCAGCAGACAGAAGGTCTGCTGGATTGCATTTGAAAACATTTTCTCCAACCATTTATCTTCCTACAAATCAAATCTCACTTTTACAACTACCAAATTTCGTAACCACGTTTTATATCACAAGTAATTAAGTAAACAAGTAACCAAGTACAAGTAAATAAGTAAGTATAAACAAGTTAAAATTTTAAAACTGACACTTATTTTCATCAACACCGATTTTCATCGTGATTGATGAATATCGGTGTTCCTAATCTTAACCAATTAATCTTTCAAACAAAAAAAAAACAAAATCGAAATCAGTTCATCCATTCGGGAGCTACGATATGCCACAGACAGAAGCACACAAACACACAGACACGTCAAACTTATAACACCCCGTCGTCTTTGCGTCGGGTGTCAAAAATGACACTGATCGGAAATTGGTCGAATTTTCTCGTTTACCTAATCTTCCTCCAGCATTTATTTTAAAATGCAATATATTAATACCCTTATCGCCATGAATAATATTTATCCTTCATGACAGTACAAAATCTAATCTTATTTATCTAAGGGATTTTTTAACATTTTTATGTAATGTATAATTAAGTAAGATTTAATTTTACTTCGAAGTAAATGAATACGATAAGGGGATAATTAGCTGATGTAACTGTTATGGGGTACCTTATCAAGATTAATTGGAAGTTTGCAAGAATCTTTTTTATTACATCATTAAAATATATTACATAATTAGGTATAGTCAAATTCAAATCAAATCGAATGTCTTTACTCAGTTGGGTATCGAATATAGACTTATAAACATTTAAGAACTTTACCACATTCTTCGGAAAAAGATCCACTACCCAGAAGAACAGACAAGAAACTGAGGGGAATATTTTTTTCCGAAACTTATTTCACAATCTTTGTTTTAGACTGCTCTTAGTAGGACCATATTTTTACTGCAATACTGGCCTAGCAATTCTTGGTTTTTTGACTGCCTCGATGGCTCAGTTGGTAGTGAACCTGCCTTCTGAGCTCGGGGGCGTGGGTTCGATTCGACACAAATTTCATGTGATGAACATTTGAGTTTGTTCTATGTCTGGGTGTTAATATCTATTCAAGGTGAATGGTAAGAAGCGAGAGCTGTCTCACTCGCTCGCGAAATAATTATACTAAACACGTAAAAAAAATATGGTCAGACGACCGTGTATGAAAATGTCCCGAAATTATTTATTCTGACCCGGCAATATTGCGACAATGTTTTGAGTATGGCCCCGCCATATTTATAGACATAAATTTATTTTCTACCATGTCTGATGATGGCCGGGCTACAGTCGGCAATATTGCCGGTCCAGTATGCAATAACTAGTACCTAACATCATGTCCTAGTCATGGATGCAAACTCTAAATTATAATGAAACCGAAACACAACACAACTACTCAATACGACATAATTATAAAACTTGGTGTATTTTTTTGAAATAATGTATAAAGTGAACACTCGCATGACTATACCCTCGACGAACATCTTAATGATAAGCTGAAAATCAGCCTTGCTTAAATTGATCTAGTTTTACGCAGCTCAGTGCTGAGCTTACTCCCTTTGCCACCGTAGTTATCTGCCTATTGTACCTAATTACTTCTATTGTGTTTTTTTTTACTTTGGCAATAAATATATTTTTCATTTCATTTCATTTTTTAAAATCTACTATGCAGATTGTAATTTTTGTTTGTCCCAAAATTGTGTTTTTAGTGCATATTCCTAAGCTCCACCCCTACCACAGTATTCCCTTGTTGTACATACTAGTCAAGTATCACTGAAAATGCTTTAGATGCTTCCTTCGCTAGCGCTCGCTCGGTCGTATACACCTCGATTTTTGACCATCGAAATGTTTCCTGTCAAGTCATTGTATTTAGATTTTTAAACATCAATAAAATAAAAATATAAACGTTTTTAACCCAAAATATTATCATAAGCATAATATTTTGGGTCAAAAAACGTTTATATCAATTATATTTCATATAAAATATAAAATAAATTTATAAATAAATAAATAAATTTTATACATATAAAATATAATTTTATATTTATATTTTTGTATTTATTTTAGCTAAAAAATATGTAAGTACTTATCATAGTAAATTAATAAAAGCTCTTGCTACTCTGTTACTCTACTAGACCCGGATCCCAATATTTTTATTTCTGTTCATATTTCTACACACACGTCATTTAGAAATCATTTCAAAATCCTCAATTTGCAAAGGATCGCCATTAAACCTTCTTAGTCGAGATAATTAAGCTCCTAAGGACAAAATATGCCGTACACGAGCTGAGCTATTCGTGCTGTAAGAAATACTTAGATGCGTCTTACAAAATCAAGTTATATGAAGTTACTCAACGAGTAACATGACACTAGTTCTCAAATCAAGCCCGAGGTTTATTTTGTATTAGTCTATCGAGTTAAACATATAAAAGAAACAAAGAGGCTATAATACTAGTGTGAGCTTTATCAGCTTTAGACCTCGCGTCCGACGTTTATCCTCCTCTACCGATCGCATTCCTCAACCGATTCTCGTGAAATTTTGTGAGCAGGTTCGATAATTATACAGTTTTTTTTGTCGTGCCAGTTTGAAAATCAAAATCTGACTCAACAAAAAAAGTTCTAAAAGTTCTACATATTTATCGAACCTTCTCAAACAATAACAATACAAAGATCCGGACAGAAACCCAGCCAGAATTCGGGCTTACGAAAGCCTTTTTGTCGATGCTGAAGGAGAGACACTTTTCTCGCTAACGCTCTCTCGATCGATTATTAGTAAGGGAGATGGAGTCTAAGCGTTCATAAATAATCACAATCAGATGAATCCACAGTATAATAAAGTATAACCTCCAGGTTTGCTTTTGCTCACAAAAAGCAGAATAAAATTCAATATAACCTTAACACCATACTCCAAGAACCCAAAAAACAGTATAGTGTCTACGTGTTTAAAAAGTTTGCAGTTTAAAAGTTTTTAGGTAAGTCACAAAAATTTGCATTTAGTATATTAGACACTAGCTTGCCCCGGCTTCGCACGATACGTTAAACTTTCTGTGTTAAATTATCTAAATGATGGTATGAAAACCGCATCAAAATCCGTGCATGTAAGCGGATATACAGGCAGACGGACAGACAGACGCGGAAAACGACTTTGCTTTATACTATGTATGTACATGAGGAGATACAAGGAGTTACGAAAACCCTGTTAGATTATTGATGGGCAGGCAGATTGAAGGCACACACTTATAAGTAATTATGCAAAAATAATAAAATAAATGCACGCAAATAGCAAGAGTTATGACCGGTTTAAGAGCGCAAGAAAAAATGGAAATTTTACAGAAATGTTAACAAATGTGTATCATGTGTGTCTTTTATTTTAAGAAAGTAGAGGCACGACGCGAATAGTTTACAAATAAAACCGACGCGATTAGAGGCTGCGTTCGCGCTTTTAGGAAGGCGGAGCGCGATGTCTGTTGAAATTTTTTTTAGTCAGCATAATTGCACACTCCAGTCGATACCGGATGCACAACTCGCGGATACAAAAGGGTTTTTGTAACACCCTGTATAGACAAGATAGAAAAAAGAAGAAGAAGATAGTTCTTGGAAGTAAACCACTTGCTTTTAGCTTTAGCAATATTTAAACATTGCTTTTTTAAATCTTGCTGGGAGTGAGACCATCACTATTCTACGTTCGTTTACGAAATGAATGTTTACAGAAAACAATGACGCAGGTGAAAATGATAATGAAATTGAATCATCTTTTTAGCGTTAATATTTTAGTGATTATTTCAAAATTATTGTAATCAGCTTATTTATGACGATTTGTGATTGTAAATTGTAATGTAACAGCTTTGATTGTCATTATCTTTATTTGACGTAGGTTTGATCGGTCGATTAATCATTTATTTGACGTAGGTTTTATTTAAGTTCGGCTTCCTATGGCCTAAGGGTTCCGCGACGCTCTGAATTTTCATACAAACGCACTTGTCAAATTTCTTGGAAACTAGTCTTTATCAGATTGTGATGAAATTTGGCATGTTTGTCGTGACTGCCTCGGTGGCTCAGTTGGTAGTGAACCTGCCTTCTGAGCTTGAGGGCGTGGGTTCGATTCCCACCTAGGGCAAATATTTATGTGATGAACATTAGTGTTTATTCTATGTCTGGGTGTAAATATCTATTTAAGTATGTATTTCAAAAAAATATCTAAGTATGTATATCAGTCTCTGGCAGCCATAGTACAAGCTTTGCTTAGTTTGGGGTCAGGCTACCGTGTGTGGAAGTGTCCCGAATTTATTATTTATTATTATTATTTAAGTAAACTATATCGCCGCCCCTATGTTCTTGTTTTTTTTTTTTAAATAAAACGTCCTCAATCCTCACAACAGAGATATGAAAAATATCATGGAAACTGAGGTGGTTTTCACACATAATTTATAAAACGGGAATTACTCACGTACGAATGTGGTTGAAACTGTAGTCGGAATAATCGACTAAATCGTACGTGAGTAATTCCCGTTTTATGAATCATAATGAAAAATATCCGCATGTGTAAGGGGTCACTTTTGACTGATTTATTTAAAAACTATTAGATATCTATTAGATCTTAAGCTATCTAGATAAAGCAAAACAAAATTGCCTTTACATAGGAGGTTGTCAACATCATTCGCTTTTAAATTAATCCATAATACCAGGAAAATTCTCAGTTATTTAAAAATGATTAGAGAAGTGGAATGTCATAAAAAATATTTAAATTGCAATTTGTCACTCTGTAGATAAAACTTTAGAGGTTTATCAGTATCTTTACTTGCTCTATTCGCTCGTCGTCTCGTTTTAGACGAAATGGCAATAGAAAACCTTTAGCCAATGCGAAGTTAGTATAAAGTGATCGCCGGACCCTTAACGGTCGGTTAAGATAGAACGAAAAATGCCCGAGCACTTTTTGAAGTAATTGAAAAATGAACCATGCCACCATATCCTAAAATACAAATTGGCACATAACTTTGACTTTGTACTTCATAAGTAGCTTGCTAACTCTCAGCCCCCAAGACGTGTTTGTGTCTAACAAAAACGTTAAAAAGCATTAAATATGTCCTCGTGTGTAGATTTCGCACTAATTCAAGTTATAATTGTTTTTGTGCTGCAGCAAACTTTAGTTTAAGCTCTTAACAAAATAGAGCATGGCCTTTCCCAATAAATAAATTAATTAATAAATTCGGGACACTTCCACACACGTTCGCCTGACCCCAAACTAAGCAAAGCTTGTACTATAGCTGCCAGAGACTGATATCCATACTAAGATATTTTTAAATACATACTTAGATAAATATTAACACCCAGGCATAGAACAAACACAAATGTTCGTCACGTAAATGTTTGCCCTAGGTGGGAATCGAACCCACGCCCCCAAGCAGGCAGTCTAATGATAACTTCTCTATCCGTAGTATGATAACTCAATGCATGATGTGCAAAATATTGAAGCTCGAACGCACGTCGACCTTTGCATCATGGAACTGGTTCCACCTGTCCACATCCTGCCTCGTCTCGGCTGATCTCATCAGGATGTGTTGTAAGGACGCTAATGTTGCCAGCGCTTCAACATTCGTCTAATAAGGGTGCACTTATGTTGCTATTGCTAAAGTGGCTTTGATGAGGCTGGTCCCACCCGGTATTACGGGTTTATAGTCGAACATTAGTTTAGACTAGCTGCAGCTTGCGGTGTTACCCGCGGTTAAAAAGTAGATTATGTGCTAATTCAGGGTATAAGCTGCCTAGGGTACTAGGGGACCAGAGCCGCCGGGCCGCGAATGATTGCGAGAGAATCCTCGTAGCCCTAAGCACGCCAGGAAGAAACCTCCCAGAGATGTTAGTGAGTATGCAGCCACCAGGACAGAGACTCCTACATAACCACCCCGCCAACTCGAGGTGAGGGTGTGGTACCTGTACAAGGTTTACCCTGAGGAAAAAAGTGGTATGAGCTTCCTCTATACCAAATTTCATCAAAATGCGTCCATCTGTTTGAGCATGAAGAAGTCCAAATAGACTAGCTGTTTTGCCCGCGGCTTCGCTCGCGTTTTTAGCCTATGTCACTCTGGCACAATGTAGCTTTTCAATTGTGAAATCGGACCAATAGTTTTTGCTTTTTTTTTTTTTTTTTATTTAAAAAATTACACTCCACGGACTCCGGGGACCGTGACTTTTTTTAACAAAAATCTTAAATTATTATTTAAAGGAAATGCAGGTAGAGGGGGGTTAGTTATTAAGTCTTAATCTAAGGTTAGGTTAAAGGTTTTCAGATTTACTTAATGCATTGTGAGTACACCACGAGCAGACCAGCGACCCGCAAGCAGCACCCGATCACGAGTATGACGCATGTGCCAGCCATCGCTCTCCTCAACCATATTTGAGGGAAGAGAACGACCCGACACACGACGCCGCCGCAAGAAGGTGCCTTCGATAGTGAGCATGAATGCTCGAGATGGACCCACAATTTATATGAAACGATAACAAAATAAAAACTATAACGAGAACAGAAAGTATTACAATTTTTATAACAATTAATATTTTTATAACATCATGGCCTCCTCCCGACTCAGAGCCTCCATCACTACCGCGTTCCGATCTCTGATGGCCGATCCGATCTGGATTTGCTTTTATTCGTACAATATACAAATCTTTCTTCTTTATAATATTAGTGTAGAAAAATAGAAAGATGGTTTTTTATTTTGCACCCACTGCTAAGTACAGGCACAAGCCTCCAGTTCAGCGTGCCATCTTGACTGGTCCTGTGCCAGTCGCATCCACTGCCTTCCCAATACCATCTACCCCCTTCACAATACCATCCTCAAGCCGGAACTGCTCAATTCTCGTTTTCCTCTATCGTTTTTATCGTTATTCTGTAACTATAACTTTGATAGGCATCAAAATTAAAACAAAAAGCTACTAATATCGTTACATCGTGTGAATGTTTTAATAACTTACTACTAGTTTAATAACTTCATAAGAAAATAACAGTTTATTATGGAATAAGATTACTCTTACCGAATCACAGTTATTCGATCATTCACACGGAGATATGACGTACTGATGTTTTAATTAAAACGCTACGTCGGAACTCACGAGATGCCGGTTTTTAGGGTTCAATGTGAAATGGGAAACACAACCCAGTTTGTTGCCCAAAACGAGGTTTATTATTTGATTTTGGTATGTGCTCTTGACTATCTACATTTATAATCCTTCACACTACAAACTACAAACATCATTAAAAATAATTTATTTCAGCTAATTATAAGCCCAATAAAAAAGATGAAATCTAAATCACTAAATTTAAATTAGGGGTCACAGAATGTTTTTCATGTTTGTCTACACTGTCTACTTTTTACCCGACTGCGCAAGAAGGAGGGTTATGTATTTCGAGTGTATGTGTGTATGTGTGAGGTTTTTTTGGCACGCCCTACAGCCTAAACAGATTGATGGATTTTGACATGTGAGGTGACACTTGAATCGTGTTGATAGTGGAAGTGACATAGGATACAATACTTTTATAGCCAGGTTTTTTGTTGTTCTTTTAATAATGTTATCTACTTGTTCATCTTCCTTTACATATGAATACAAAAGCTACCTAAAGGTACAATTGAACATTGAACATTGAACAATGTCTTGGGATGGAATGGGACTTTAGTTGAAGTAAAACTTCTAAGTTTCACTTCAACAAAAGTCTCTTTTTACTCTCGTCTCTAGGACATTGTTCAATGGTAAGGTAACACCTTAATCATTAGAATGCGACTTCCAACAAAGTTGCGTTAAACGTTTAACGCTCCTGGGGAGAGGGAATAGAAGGAGACTGAGCGAGAGTAAATGAGTGGCACTTGAACGCATGCGTAGTACACCTGTTACAGGCTAGCACGAGCGTTGGCAACGAGTAGCGTCCAATATTCTATAGCAAGAGGGAGAGAGAAAGAAAGATACACAGAAGTTTCACTTTTTCCGCGCGGAGGGACTCCACTCCACGCACTATTGTTTTTATTTTGTCTTTCTTTCTATCGCTTGGCCAACCTTACCAAATCCGCTCATGTCCTAAACCCTACCCTATCCTACCTTTAGAAACCCTAAGAACGGAACCCTATGAAATAATATCTGCTCTAACTTGCCACTTCCCGTCTGCAGTTACCGTTACCGAAAAATGGCTATTTAATTGGTCAATATATCACATAACGGCATTGCCAAGTGCCAGTCGATGGTGTCCGTTCATCACTTACCGAGTTAGACGCGGGTTGAGTAACGAGAGATCAAAAAATAGGCCAAAATTAGACAATGTACACTGTGTGTAATGTACACTAGCTTCTTCCCGCAGTTTCAGCAGCGGTTGAAAAGTATCCTATGTGCTATTCTATATCTATATTCTATCTCTGTGCCGAATTTCATCCAGATCTGTTCAGCCGTTCTGGCGTGATTACTTAATGCGCCTTTAGGCATGGTTAATAAAAAGGCTTTACGTTTAATGTATGAGTGTATGCAAAATATCATGATTGGTTCAGTAGTTAAGGCGTAAAATCGTAACAAACGAACAAACAAACTTACTTCCACTTTTATAATATTTAAGGATTTGTTTCATATAAACTTTAGTGAATAGTTATCTATTAAGGAGTGGCAGTGACTAATCACTTATTTTTTTATTGACGTTACATTACCAATGTATTTGATTAATTAATAAGATAATTACTACTTAACTCTACTTAGTCTAAAATTTTTAAGGATAATGCAATTTTTATCAATTTACGCAACATTTTTTTTTCTCGATTTCCTAGAAGGGGATAATGTATTTCGAGAGTATGTATGTTTGTGAAAATGTTAGTATGAATGTATGTGCTTATCCACGTCCGTCCACTCCGTTTAAATGGCTTGACCAATTTTGGATTGCGAGGTGTTTGATGTAGGACTCCTTCCTAATAAGAACTGCCAAGGAGTGAAACGCACCCTCGATGTTCCCCAGCAAAAGATACAACCTGGGTCTCTTCAGGATAAGAGTGAATAGGCACCTTATGGGCAAGCGTGCTCCATCTTAGACCACATCGTCACTTTCCATCAGGTGTGTTGTGGTCGAACACATTCAAAAATTAATGCTTAACAAAATACTCAAAGAAAATTACCAAAAAACCACTTAAATAACTTGACCCCGAAAATTAAATCTTAAAAAGATTTTACTTTTAAATTCTCCATTATAATTAATTTTTCTTTTTTCTTGTGTTAGTTTGCGGAACCCTACTAAATAATAATACGTATAAAAAAAACTACAAGCGTGTAACTACATGCTTGTAGTTTTTTAAACGCAAACTAACACAAGAAAAAAGAAAAATTAATTATAATGGAGAATTTAAAAGTAAAATCTTTTTAAGATTTAATTTTCGGGGTCAAGTTATTTAAGTGGTTTTTTGGTAATTTTCTTTGAGTATTTTGTTAAGCATTAATTTTTGAATGTGTATCATATCAAATGGTTAAGTAGTTTTTAGTCAAAAGTACTAATCACTACATAGTATAAAACAAAGTCGCTTTCTTTGTCCCTATGTCCCTTTGTATGCCTAAATCTTTAAAACTACGCAAAAGATTTTGATGCGGTTTTTTTAAATAGAGTGATTCAAGAACGAGGTTTATATGTATAATAACATCCATTAAATAGTGGAAAAAATAGTGTTATTTTTGTGGTTTCTAATGTGATGTCGTTAATTATCATTATTTTCCGCTTACATTGCAAACGCAGAACCCTACGAGATTTATCCAAATAATGTACTAATTATTTGTACACATTGAAAAAGTCTACAGAAAACTCCGCGATGGTATATATGTCTATCTCTTATGGATATCCCACAATAACATTTTTTGTTTATACCCGTGCGAAGCCAGAGCGGGCCGCTATGTTTTTATATAGGTATAACGTTCACAGTTTTTCTGTAAGTAGTGTTTAGTAGTTTTTAGTATCAGCATTGCACCCGTGCGAAGCCGGGGCGGGTCGCTAGTATTAGTATAATAGGTATATCATGTTATCTATTTTTTACATTGAGGCGACCTGTAGCAATTTTAGTTTATTTCGCTCACTACTTTAAAATATTTTTGAGTTGCAAAATTAAGCGAGTATCTTCCCTACTTCACACTATTATTATGAATGCGAAAGTTTCTTAGTTTTTTTTTTTTTTACTACAGACTAGGCATGCGTTTGACCACTACTTGCCTGATGGGAAGCGTCGACGTGATCGAAGGTGTAACACGCTTGCCTAGGAGACCTACGCTTGCCTAGGAGATACCTATTTACTTTACTCTTAAACACCCCCGGATTGTATTTAGGTGGAAAGACAGACACAGGCAACGAGTTCCACACCTCTGCAGTTCTTACAAGAAAAGTTGACTTGAAATGCTTAGTGCGTTTTAGCGGAATTTCCACCATAAGAGGGTGTCTTTTACTGGTGCGCCTGGTACAATTATAAAAGAACGGCGATGGCTGGATCAGGTCGTGCAGTTCTTGTGCACACTCGCCGTAGTGTATTCTGTAGAATACCGACAGATTGGCCACTTCACGCCAGTGTGACAAGCTTTGTTTTTCAGTCAAGCTAGAACATGTGAACGGATCTGGATGACATTTAGCACAGAGATAGGTCTGCAGCATTTATTAGGTATTGGTCGGATTCACAAATGATCAGATTCTCATTTTGCTAAAATACAGGATCTAGCATGCACGCCGCGACATACTCGTAAGTAATTCAAACGATAACTGTAGATATTCGCTAGGACACCTCTTTAATTTAGTCAATTTTCGACCTCTTGGTTTCCACGTTACGGGCCTTGAGCCTAGTGTGGGACCGCAGGTATACTCGTATCTGGGAATTGTCATGTTATTTTCAGGGATTTTTTATTTTATGTATAAACTGTGAAAATGTAAATAATTCGTATTTTTGGTAATATATTTGGTAATACCCATCGGCATTGGGTATTCACACTTTATTGCTCAAACAAATAGTTACACCTTTGTATGGCGCTATTTACTGGCTACTCAATGTCTAACTGAACATTGGTTTAGTAGATGTTTATGCATTTTTTTATTTCTAAAGCTGTAAGTATTTTAAATGCAGTAATTTGGCTCAGCATTTTGACCTATAAATTGTTTGATACAAACTTGAACTTTAAAAGGCTGGATATTCGTATCTTTTATTTATATACAGAAAACCAAATACACAGAATACGTGTATAAGTATTATACAAAATCCCAAAATGTATACGTTTATAGGATTCAGTTCGTCGTCGTTATTTTAACGCAGTTTCAAATTTGCAACTTTCAGCAAAATAGCTATGGTAAATTAAATGAAACTAGACAAATGCAAATATAATACAGCCTGTAGCAAGTAATCTACTTAGTATTCCTTATCACCCTAATTATGTTGTTTTTAATTTTTTAATCAGTTGTTAGTATTAAAAAAAATATATAAATACTGCCTACGCCCTTCATGTTCCAAAGAGTCGCAGTAAGCTGTTCCAAAATGAAGCTCTTCTTGACCTTATCCGCCGTGATATTCGCGGTCTCCGCGATGCCGGCTCTCAAAGGAGGCGAGATTGGCCTCGTGAACGACGTCGTTAGCGACCCCTCTAACTTCACCGGTCGCCTCGTAAACACTGGACTAGCGGGCTTTGCTACCGTCAACGGTGGTACCCGCGGAGGAGCCGGTGGCGCTGTCTGGACAGTGTGGGACGCCTGGGCGCTCAGAGACGCCTGCGCGGGCAACGCTGCCAGGATTATTCACGTTCGTGGCCGCATCGATCTCACGCCCCTGTTTGTTGCCTCCCCTGGTGTCCGTTTCCCCGTCGGCAACTTCAAAACTCTCTTAGGTGGTGACAGCAATGCCATGATCTTTGGAGGAGGCTTGCAATTGCGTAATGCTCAAAATATCATTATCCAGAACATCAAGTTCCACAATGCTCTGTCTTACGCCAACGGTGAACGGCCTAACGGCAGCGGTGGTATCAGTTCTATGGTCCCTGGAGAGTTTTCGGAAATCGATGCTATCGATATTGAAACAGCTTTAAACGTATGGATCGATCACTGTGAGTTCGCTGATGATCCCTGGAACTCGGGCTCCCTTCCCGCCAACATGAGGCGTCACGACGGCCTCATCGACATCAAGCGAGCTGCCAACTGGATCACTATCTCCAACAACCTCTTCAGGAACCACAACCACGTCAATTTGATCGGGCACAACGACAACAACGCGGCGCAGGATAACGGCAGACTCAAGGTCACTTACTACAACAACTGGTTCCAGGGCACCACTCAACGTAACCCCAGAGTGAGATATGGAGAGGTTCATATTTTCAACAACTTGTACACTGACATCCAAATGTACGGTGCTGGCGTCGGTGCTGGAGCGCGGATCTATCTCGAGAGGAACGCTTTCGTGAACTCGCGGCGCGGCTGGGGCTTTGCCTCTGGTGTACCTAACCCAGCTGGCCATTTGTTGGCATTGAACAACAGGTTGGTGAACAGCGGGTTCGATGCCAACATCCCCTCGAATCTAGTGACCTGGAGGCCTGCCAACCACTACGGCTACGTCGTCATGAACGAGGCCAACGTTGAAGCGCACGTTAGGAGATGGGCCGGTACCCTGTAATCTAAATACTTAACATTAACAACAAGCCTTTGCCTATTTTATTTTTGGATAAATACTCTTGTGATACTTGTACTTAAAATGACTACTGAGACGTTTGTGAAAATATTTAATTCAATTAAATAATTTGCATATTAGCTGTGATTTTATTATTTTATTTATTTTATTTATTTATGTAACTCAGTTCTAACTTAGTAGATGACGCTCTAAACCCCCACCCTCTTCATAGTGGAGGCTCCATGGAAACACACCAAACATTTCCACCCTTTTAACTAGGTAGGTAGCATAGGTGAAAAACTCACTACTTTTTATTATGTACTTTACTAGCTGCGCCCCACTGTGTTATCTGTGGTAAGAAACTTGGTTCCATACCAAATTTCATCAAATTGTATCCATCGTTTTGAGCGTGAAGAAGAAACAGATAAACACACACACACACACGCACAAACTTTTGCCTTTATAATACAAGTACGATTAATTTACTTAACATCTTCGAAGAACTGCTATGGAAGAACAATCTTCAGTAGCAGTTTTTTAAATATAGTAGTATCGTATAAAAATATGTATATATATCTCTCTGTGTGCTTAGGATTAGTTAACACTATGGATCTACATTGTCTGAATATAGTTTTTTTTTATTTGCTTTATTAATTGTAAATAAAATCTAAACGATTGACATCCTGCTCAAAGAGAGACAGAGACAAAAAGAGTTAACAACTCTTATAAAATGTAAAACCACTGTGTGTGCTGTACTTTAATTTTAGATAATCTATCTTTATGGCTGCCTCTATTTAAATAGCAGCAGTATATAAAAAAATCAGTAGCTACATAATCATCAGTAGCAGTAAATCAAAATAAAATCTCCCTTATTAACCATGGAGTTCCTTCTAATTCTTTTTGTGGTGATCCTCGCGACCTCCGCGATGCCAACTGAAATCAACAAAGAAGACATTGTCGCTAAAAATGCAGCAAACTTCACTAATAGTCGCGTACCGTACGGACAGGCAGGCTTTGCTGCAATAAATGGAGGCACTCTCGGCGGAAGTGGTGGTTCCATCTGGACGGTGTGGGACTCGTGGGCACTCAGAGATGCTATCGGAAACAGCGAACGCAGAATCGTCTACGTCCGCGGCCGCATCGATCTCACCCAGCTATTCTCTGCTTCTCCCGGAGTCCGTCTCTCTGTTGCAAACCACAAAACTATCATCGGCGGAGACAGCAACGCCATGATTTTTGGAGGGGGACTGAGGGTTCGTGGGACGAACCTCATCATCCAAAACATAAAGTTTCACAACGCTCTGTCTTACGCGCCTGGTGAACAACCTAATGGCAACGGCGGTATCATTTCTATGGTACCAGGAGACTTTTCGGAGATCGATAACATCGGTATCGAAGGAGCCGAGTACGTATGGATAGACCACTGCGAGTTTGCCGATGATCCCTGGATTGCACTCAATACCCCAGACAACATGAGGCGTCATGACGGACTTATCGACATCACTCGCGGTGCCAACTGGATCACGATCTCCAACAACATCTTCAGGAATCACGACCCAGTAATGCTGGTCGGACACAATGACAACAACGCGGCACAGGATGTCGGCAGACTTAAGGTAACTTACTACCTGAACTGGTTTCAGGGCACCGTTCAGCGTAATCCCAGAGTCAGGTACGGTGAAGTGCACATCTTGAATAACCTATACACTGACATTCACACTTTGGCCATTGGTGCTGGCGTGGGTGCCCTGATATATGGTGAGAGAAACGTATTTATCAACACACCTAGAGCTTGGGGTTTTCCTGTCGGCACCCCCAACCCCATGGGCTACTTCATGAGCGTTGACAACCGTCTCACGAATAGCAACCACGACTATGGAGTTCCTTCTTATGGCGTCACCTGGAGGCCATCCAACTACTACAACTACGATGCCATGAATGTGAACAACGTAGAGGCCCACGTCAGAAGATACGCTGGTACCTGGTAATAAAAATACTCTCTGAACCTAAAAATGTGTGAGATTTATCTAAATAAAATCATTGTCTGTACCCGCCTAAATCTTTCGTACAATTTTCTACTTGAAACAAAATTCTTACCCAAAATACGTTCCTGAGAGTCTATAGTTTTAGACAACAGTTTAGCTATAAGTAAAGCTAATCCCTATCAATTATTAGTGTGATAATAATAGTTTTACGATTTAAGTATCTATTATTACAATCTAAGGAAAAGTTTAAAAAAATTACATAGTAAAATAAGAAAACCCTTGTCCCTAACTCAATCCTTAAAACAAACAGTATATTCGGAGGAAGGCAGATAAAAGAAAAAGTATTCACGCGGCCGGAGGCCGAATTTAGATAGTTAACGAAAACTTTTTTCGTTTTCGTTTTGCTCTATACATTAAGCCTAGTTCCATAACGTTTCCGCTAGGGGCGCTTTATTCAGCCAACATCACAACTCTGTTACATTACACGCAAACGCTCTTGGAATAGTGAGGCAGCACCTTTCAATAGTCCCTCCGCGCTGGACCAAAACATCCATTTAAGTGGACAGTTGATGTTGTCCTCAAATACCATGCTACTATCACAACACAATATTGTCACATCGAGCACGTACGTCCGTAGGGTCGTCACCGGATTCATGACACCTACGCCGCTAGAATGCTAACCGGTGACACAGAAACAGCCGATCATCGCCAATGTCATAGTTGTGCAACTGCTGATAGAACTTCGCACGTTCGCACATCAAATCCTAAGCGCGCCACAGTGTAATCATCATATTATCATCAAAATCATAATAGACTCAGATTAACTGTTTCATGTACTCGTATGTGTAGTTCCTAACAAATTTTGGGAACAATTGGTGAAACATAAAAGTTATCTTGACTTACTATAGCCAGAACACGCTTATAAGCCCCACAAATGTCAAACAGTGGAGACAGATATAAATCAAAAAATCCTACTGGTAACTGGACCCATTTAAGAACCAACCAATGAAACCTACGAATAGCCCGTAACCGTTTGTTTCAAATAAAATACACATTTGGTGATATACGAACAGTCCGTAACCGTTTGTTTCAAATAAAATACACATTTGGTGATATACGAACAGTCCGTAACCGTTTGTTTAAAATCAGATATACATTTGGTGATATACGAACAGTCCGTAACCGTTTGTTTCAAATAAAATACACATTTGGTGATATACGAACAGTCCGTAACCGTTTGTTTCAAATAAAATACACATTTGGTGTCATTAAACAAAGGTGGGAGACGTTATTGCACACAAAATGTTAGGTGAAGCTCAATGTTAGCTTCGAAGCTCAGTAAGGTGATTTTAAAGCGCGGCGATTACACCGCGATTTTACAAGATGCTGCGACGTTAGTGATCTGTGGATAGGCACCCGCGGCGTCGTCGCCACACTCTCCTTCGCCTTACTTTGAAATCGCTCGCAAATCGCCAGTGTGATAGAGCTATTAGATAGATTGATATTATCAATTACTTAGTAAATAAATAAATTAATAAATTCGGGACACTTCCACACACGGTCGCCTGACCCCAAACTAAGCAAAGCTTGTACTATGGCTGCCAGGGACTGATATACATACTTAGATATTTTTAAATACATACTTAAATACATATTAACACCCAGACATAGAACAAACACAAATGTTCATCACATGAATGTTTGCCCTAGGTGGGAATCGAACCCACGCCCCCAAGCTCAGAAAGCAGGTTCACTACCAACTGAGCCACCGAGGCAGTCAAAATCAATGATCTATCGAAAATAATAATAAGCCGAGCTGATGCCCGGAACGTGCTATCCGGTGCGGGTTGGCAATTAACAGAATAATAAAATGTAATATAATATATAATTATGTGTGTGTGTGTGTATGTGGCATTGTAGCTCCCGAACGGATGAACAGATTTTGATTTTGATTTTTTTTTTTTTTGTTTGAAAGGTGAATTTAGGAGTGTTCTTAGCTATGATGTTAGTTAGTTATGAGTTTAGTTAGCTAGTTTGATGAAAATCGATGTTGATGAAAATCGATGTCGGAGTTTTTTCAAATATTAAAATTTTTACTTGTCTTCATTTGAACATCGTACTCTATATAGGATCTTACAAAATATACCGAGAGAAAAGCCGTGGCCTAATATAGATCTCATTGATTAGCATGTAGGTAGAGATCATCTATCTACTAACCCGGCTTTGCCTAATCGAAACCTTCATTCAGAAAGTCATATGTATAACACCCACTAAGATTGCTTCATTTTTCGTTAAACTAAGTTTAATGTTTTCTTATTTTCTCTAGATCCATAAAAATCGGTTGACTTAATATGGGCCTAGTTGCCTGAAATAAAGATTATTATTATTCAGTTTTAGAGTTAGAGAGAGTCAGTTTTGAACAGAAAAAAAATAAAGTAATTACAACTTAAGATACTACATATACAAAGGAATGAATAAAAAAAACAGGCATACTTATTTACTTAGGTACATTATTATAATTACTTACCTACCCCTACATCCAAACTTATAAACTAACATACTTCACTTCTAAAATCGACGGAGCGAGCGCTAGTGAGCGAAGCGTCTCTGCTTCAGCATTGATATTTTTATCAATGCTGCTTTCGTATGTCCAAATTCTGTCTGGATCTCTGTCCAAATCTTTGTCTTCCTCTAAAGGTCGCATTTTTTTACAAATACTCTTGATTTTTTAAAGTAGTTTCAATAATTAAATACTTAGAACTTTTTTATCGTGTCAGTTTTTGGAAAAGTTTTTAAATGAAGGAGAGATATAGATTTGTTTTCTTTTTTCCAAAAAAAAAATAACATCCATAATTTTGAAAAAATCAATGTTTCCTCAACTTAAAAAAAAAAAAAAGTAGCCTGTAAAAATCTGTAAAATTATAGAACCTCTTCACAAAATTTCAAGAGAATCAGTTGAGTAATGTGACCTGTAGAGCCACAAGTACCAGTTTAGATATTCGAGGATATCTACGTAGAGAAAATATCCCTTGTTTCCTCAAAATTCCTTGGCGAAAGCAGTAATTTAGAAATCTCGCTAAAAACATGCGAGCAACCGGTCGGAAGCAAAAACTCGCTGCGCCGCTGTATGTGAGAAAGGCGGCTTACATTAATGACAACGCGTTCGATATACAACGCAAACGATTAGGCGCTTAACATATTTTTTTTTTGTTCACACTTGATGGAAAGTGTGCTGTTTAAGATGGAGCACGCTTGCCCATGAGGTGCCTATTCTCTCTTGTCTTGAAGAGACCCAGGTTGTATCTATTGTTGGGGAACACCGAGGCAGGAAGTGCGTTCCACTCCTTGGCAGTTCTGATTAGGAAGGAGTTTTGAAAGCGCTTCGTGCAGGCTTACGGGTTATTTATACTATTTTCTGTGAGCTGGAGGGCTATTCCTGCGCGTGAGATGAGATGAGATTTTATCTTGCTCACTCTCACACCTATGACGTTTTAAACGAGAGCAACAAGGACGAAAAAAGGTGAGATGAAAATCTCAAATCTCCGAATAGGGCCACAGGGCCTTTACCATGACTTTGATTGTTACGAAAACATTTTTTGTTTTCGTTTGGCTCCATACATTTCAATAAAACGCCCCTGGCGGAAACGGTAAGGAACTAGGTTAATGTCTAGGTGTTAATATGTATATAAGTATGTATTTAAAAGAGTATAAATGTACGTATAGTCTCTGGCCGCCATAGTACAACCTTTGCTTACTTTGGGGTCAGACGACCGTGTGTTCAACTGTCCCGAATATTTATTTATTTATTTTAATGTATGGAGCCAAGTTTTTATTAGCTTTCAAAACTCGTAAGACCCCTGAAGACCTCGCGGCCGGCGTCTGTCTGTCTATATAGGTCACATTGCTCAACCGATTCTCTTGAAGTTTTGTGAGTAGGTTTGTGATTCGACAAAAAATTTAACCTAATCCTAACTAATATTATAAACGCGAAAGTGAGTTTGTTTGTTTATTTGTTTGTTTGTAACGCTTTCACGCCTCAACTGCTCAACAGATCGTCTTGAAATTTAACATACATGTTGTCTGGGGTACAGAAAAGGACTTAGGGTACTTTTATCCCGAAAAAATTAACCGTTCCTGTTCGACCGCGGATAAAACCGCGGGGAGCAGACAGTAAAATATAATTATCGAACCTACTCACGAAATGTCAAGAGAATCGGTTGAGAAATGCGACCTGTAGCGGAAGACAGCGGGCAAAAATCTGGACATACGAAAGCATTTTTGCCGAAGCTAAAGCATAGACGCTTCGCTCGCTTCCGCTCGCGCGGTCACTTATGACTATTTTACACGCTACAAAATTATTAAAAGGGATGTAAAGATTCTGGTCTAGAAATGAAACTACCAAATCGATTTTAAAAATCCACAATCTCTGTGTGCCATAGGCATAATCACTTAAGTCAAGCCCCGTGATTAGCTAGACTAAGTAGATCTATACTTTACGATTTACTAGTATAACTATCATCAAACTTCAGACTAATATCATAAATGCGAAAGTTTGAATGGGATTGATGCATGGATGTTTGTTACTCAATCACGCCATAACTGTTGAATTTGTGTTTTAAATTTGAAACAGAGATACCAGTAGATTTTAATCTTTAATACAAACACACTTAGACTACTTTTTATCTGCAGGTAACACCGCCGGGCGCAGCTAGTACATATGATAAGTCAAGGTTGAAAAAATCAGCTATTCCTTGACATGTTGACACTCAACAAAATTATGGTAGGTCAGTTTTGATGCGATATCAGAACTAGTCCTTTAGTAAAAAAAAACAACATTATTTTAGTCGCACAATGTTAAAAGAGCAAAATGACAAACGGCCGCAAATCGTCCATGGGGCAAAATGTCCAAAGCCCATATTAAGGCATTGAAACTAACATACATTTTGTCGCCATTCACTTTTATCTATGAAACAGCTAATTTTTGTTTTGCGTTTTCAGGGTTGGTCCCATGGCAAAAGTTGTTTTGATAACAAATGTAGAGAGTCAGCCTTTCAAAAAAACCAAATCAAAATCCGTTGAGAGTTATGATGTCACAGACAGACATGAACACACAAACACAGACACGTCAAACTTATAACACCACGACGCTTTTGCGTCGGGGTTAAAAATAGCGATATATTTGTACAATTATGTATGTTATCGGATTAATACACCCTGAGCTTATCCATGTTCGACAGCAACTTCCTTTTTTGTTATATATCTTCATAATTCCAACCCCATGCTTGTTTTGCGTGCATTTCACAGATTATTAAGAAGTGATTTATGTTTGATTGATGCTTCCTAATTACTTGCACTATCTCTACATGCATTATCTGGAGTATTTATTCGTGATAAGTATAATTATAGATATTAAATAACTAATCTGTTATGACTGTTTGGATATGCATGTATGGAAAATTAGCTGCGCCCCGTTATTTTACCCGTAATCCTACATATTTTAAAGGTGAAAATGTGTGTGTGTGTGTGTGTGTGTGTGTGTGTGTGTGTGTGTGTGTGTGTGTGTGTGTGGCGGCTGGACAGGGCTGGACGGATTTTGTTGAAATTTTGTATGGAGGTAGCTAAATCTCTGGATTAACCCAGGCTACTTAATTTTTTTTTTTTAATGTTTTAAGAAATCTATTTATGTTACATACCATATTTGAAACAAATCTATTTAGAAGTAGTTGAAAATAGAAATACACAGCAGTCAATTTATACTTATCAACACACAATCTTTTTTTGTTTCATTTCAATGCAACTTAGAAATTTGAATGAGTAATAAAGTCCCAGGATTTTAAAGATACCTCTACATAATATTTATTCATTAAATTATTATACTTACAGAATAAGCTTTTTAGAATTCCGTAGCAAACTAGGCTCAGTTCCGCTGCGCCCGCGCCGTGTCAGTCGTCTGTCCGTCCGTCTGTATGTCAAAGTTTAAAATCTAGTATCTAGTATCTTCTAGTAAAAAGTATAAAAATTATGTTCTTTGACACACATTTAATTAAATAAATAAATTATAAATATATATATAAAAATATAAATATATAAAAAAATAATTATAAAGAAAATGGTAAATAAAAGGAAAATTTTGACATGTTATAAAAAAAAATTAAATATGTAGGGGACATCAGAAGTCAGAATAAAAAAATACGTACCTACTCCAACGAGTAGAGGGTATTGTTAAAAAATAAATTTTAAGTTTCTATCACTTATATCGTCACGCCTTTTTCCCGGAAGGGGCTGACAAAAGTGTACTCACATCTTGGCTGGACGATGATCTGTCCCAAATATGACAGGGGGCGAGCCTGTCGCCATACAATGGGCGTGATTCTACAACCATTTAAAAAATCCTTTTTTTTTATTAAAAAATTAACCATGCCTTGCGTTGTCGTTTTCAAATTTTCTAAGAGATAGATAGCGTTGTTAAAGAGTATTATATTTTGGATTTGGAATTGATCTGCAGACATTCTGCAGAATAGTTGTTAACTTGAAAGTGTTGATGCTTTCAGGAGTAAATTGACAATGACCTATCAAGTTGTTGTTCCTACTTATCATGACAGCTGACAGGATGTGCGATAAATAGGTAGGAACTGAAATAATTATTGGGAAGCATTGTCATATTTTATCAAACTTGATTTTAAACAACTGTCTACAATTTTATCTTTTTTTTGACATAATTCAACTCATAATAATTATCACTTTTGAAATGATGGAGTGGTTAATCACATTCATTATCTGTTTTGATTTAAAATTTTCTTCATCAATCAAGAAAAATTTTGATAAAGGATTTGATAAATATCTACTTAGACTTAGATAAATCATCATAGGTGATATAAATTCTTTAGATCAAAAATGTCCTTATATCAATTATTTTTAATCATAATTTCCTGTATCAACCGTAATGACGCACATGTGGTATGGGTTTTTCCATGATCCACCAAATTTTGAGGCGCAATAAGTTATGAAAATTTCATGCGTTGCATCGAATCTGTACCTAATTTCAATTATCCATTACAATAAACATAACATAATAAATCGTCACGCCTTTCTCTCGAAAGGGGCTGGCAGAGGTATAATTCAACACCAACACTTTGGCGGACGATATTCAGTCGCCATACACCGGGCTCCAGTTCTACATAACTGGAGCCCGGTGTATGGCGACAGGCCGATAATATTAAATACGCACATACGTTCACAAATGAACAAATTGGTGCTCCTGGTGAACCCGCTCCCTCTGGCTTGAAAGGTGGACCGTCTCAGACTAGGCTATCATCGGTTATCATAATGAAAATAATTAACTTCAACAACGCACCGGACTGACAAATAAGGGCAATTAAATTCATGGTAGTAGTACTTTGTTGTTCTGACGAGAAACTGGTAACAACGCCCAGGTAACCTTCAGGTTTAGAAATAGATAAATTTACATACTAGTGTTCTTCCCGTATTTACATGGAAGTTTATCTTTTAACCCTGAAATACTACCAATTCCGTAACTCGATTCTCGTTTCGGTGCTCAGACGGACCGCGTACATAGTCGCGGGCAATCAGCTAGTAAAAATGACTTAGTTAATTCGTTTTCGGCAAATTATTACAACTTGTGTGACATTACATGTAAAATGTAGGTATGATATCCTGGTACTATCAAGCAAGACTAAAAAAAACTATAAAATTACGAACTGCAATGAATATCGGGTGTATCTTTGTAACTGTGTAACTTTTTGTATGGAAGAGCTGTTTTTTTTTCGCGATTTAAGTATTGGACCTGTAATAGAAAGTTGGTCATAATGAAGAGTATAATGAAATCCTTGAACATGTCCGTCGTTTAAAGACACAGCCTATATAATACACACAAAGCGGTTGAACACATCAACATTGACGAGAGTACCGCCTAGCGCAGCAAAAACAGTATCTAAGTTCAATCACATGGCGTGGAAACGCAGACTTGTTTTACAACGTTACCGGAACGACTGTCACGGCATTACTAGTGGTATTACCGAGGCAGGAAGAGACCTGTCTACTTCCACTGCCAGTTGGAGCAATCACGCCTTTTAGAACTGGTAGACAGCTAACTAGATTCGTAACTGTAACAAGTAACATTATTAAAAGAAAAACAAAAACTTGACTGCAAAATGTTGTACCTTATGTCACTTCCACTACTAAGACGATTCAAATGACATCTCGTATGTCGAAATCCATCAAGCTGTTTAGGTTGTAGGGCGTACCAAAGAAACCTCATATATTACATACATACAATCGAAAAACATAAACCTCCTTCTTCAGACTAGTTCCACAGGGACCATTATGTAAGGGAGCCTACATACTTACCATGGTCGCGGATAGCCGCCGCCATGCTCTCAACGGCTGTTTCTTGGCATCGTCACCGTGCATAAATAAATAATAAAATGTCGTCACGCCGCGCCTCTCCTCCGAAGGGGCTGGCTGTAACACAACACCCACACTTCGCCAAACGATAGTCCCAAATGTGATAGGGGCGAGCCTGTCGCCATACACCGGGCTCCAACCATGTACCTGATGACATACGTACATAAATAAATATTAAAAAGTATTTATTGCTAACAATAATAATTGCTTTATGACATTGATTCCCTGGAGTCATGGTAGGCCACTGGTGTGGGATTCCACATGCGTCGACACACAAGCGGCATCCCATGTATCATCTACCTCCAGGACGGCGGGAGCGGCGGCAACATCGGCGGAAACCCACAAGAGGCGGAAATATGAATCCCTTCCTGGATAATGGCGGAATATGAAATGGCGGAAATATGAATCCCTGGATACATATTTCTGCCTTTTGGGGTAGAAACTTTGGGCCCTTGGGGTCCAAGGGCATGGTTGCTCTTCAATGAGCTGTCAAAGCGGCTGATAGAGAGAACAAACGACCAAAGGGCTGGTGCTTACCTCGGTCAGCGAATTAGCATTGCTATTCAGCGAGGTAACGTTGCCAGCCTTTTGGGTACTTTACCCGCGGATACTGACTTGAGCTCTGTTTATTATTTGTAATTTGTTATTTTTGTTTGGTTTATTTTAGGCTTATATTGTCAATAAAACTTTTTCTTATCTTTATTGCTAAAAACTAAACAATAAGTTAACAGAAATTAAAAATATTGTTTTATTTTGGCAATTGGGATATTCTTAGCATTGTACTGTGTAGTAGCGTGTGTAGTAGTTTTTATTTATTTTGCCGTGTAAGTCAGTTATTTATTATGTATGTTTGAGTCAAATCCTTGTAAGCTAAATTAGAACCACTTTCTGACATTCAGTTGGACTAAAAGAAAGAAAGAAAGAAACCATTTATTTCACCGCACAAAACACTACAACAACAACAAACAAAATACACAATAAAATATAACAAAAGGGCTTGGATACTTTGCAGTATCCACACTACACCCGACGCCGTGTTTTTTTTTATAAATTCCGCGCACTATGAAAGTAGCATGGGCACACATAAGCAAAAAGAAAAAATATCCTGTACTATAATACCCGAAAGCGTCACGTTCTCGAGATATTTGTGTCATCATCACTCCGTTTTAGCCCACTCATGTGTACTACTTTAGTATTCCTAGGTACTGAAATACTTTCAGTGATAATCCAATGATGAGGTAACATGGAGCCGGTCTGATAATCGTTTCCGAAGGTCCTCGATAGGTAATTAGTACTTAGACTTGCCTTGTCTGGTTGTCAGGCTGATTTTGATCAGCTCATGGTTTTGCTACTAACAACATCATCCTACTTCCTATCTAATATTATAAACGCGAAAGTTTATAAGAATGAATGGATGTATAGGATGTTTGTTACTTTCACGCCAGAACGGCTGACCAGATCTGGATGAAATTTGGCACAGAGATAGGTTATAGTCTAGAATAGCACATAGGATACTTTTTAACCGCAGGTGAAACCGTGGGGCGCAGCTAGTTATTACATAATTAGTCGAATGTATACTTCTTAAGACTGTTTTGAAAGAGACTTCTGTTTTGAAAGAGACTTCATCACAAAACAATATTAATTATTTCACAAAAAAATTATTTCAGATGAAGTTAGGCTAGAATTGAGTTAGAGGTTAGCAATGACAATTATTATTGTAGTATAGATTAGATAAACGTTTTGTATTGAAAACGCTAACAATGATAATAGCAGGTAATTTGTTTCCAATATGAAAGTAGCGTGAGCAAGTAAGTACCACTCGATTCCCAGGCTTTCACGAGCGACGAGTGGTTTCTAGGATTTCGTACAACCTTGAAAGTGGAGACGGGACACTGCTTGCCAGAGCGAAAGTAGGTACTAATACTTTTAAAAAACTTACGATGCAATACAATGCAATACAATACTTTTAAACCAGTAAGCTATATTTAGAAAAAAAAAACTAAAACTGAAACAACAAAAAAAATGTATTATTATTTTCAAACTTGCTCCCAAAATTGATTAGAGAATCGGTTAAAATACGACGTATAGGAGATCAGCCGGAAGTCCACCGGACATCCGGACATACGTAACCACTTTTTGCCTAAGCTGAGACGGAGACACTTCGCTCGCGCTTTGCGTTCCACCTACGGATGAGTAACTATACGGACAAGTGAATGAATGGAGAATGAACGGTATTTTAAGATACCAGGCTTTATTCGCCAAATAATTTTATCAACTACCCGTAGAACGATACAATATAATCTAACGTACATCATTTTACTCAGATTACCTTTTAGAAATCGCTTCCAAAGACAAGACCAATGACAGTGCATGTCTGAAAATGATAAACCTGAAAAAAGGGTAACGTTTATTGCAATAGTAAAATAACGTGACATATCGTCACGGCTTTCCCCCGAAGGGACTGGCAGAGGTGTATTACAACACCCACACTTCGCCGAACGATATTCAGTCCCAACTGTGACAAGGGGCGCACCTATCGCCATAAACCGGGGGGGAGTTTTATGATGATCAGAATATAGTAGATATGTTCGCAAATGAAAAAAAATGTCCCTCAGTTTCTTGCCTATTCTTCTGAGTAGAGGCTCTTTATCCGAACAAGGCGGTAGAGTTCATTTAAATAACTTTGACGTTCATAAGTGTATCTTTGATATCCAAATTGAATAAAAACATTTTGACTTTGACTTTGAACAAATTGGCTTCAGCTTGGATCAGCTGGGATCGAACCTTACCTTCTGGCTTGGAGGCCGTTTTTTAACTAGACTATCATCGAAGTGCTCTGAAATCGATAAAGTGTCCCTCTATCTATTGGCTAATAAACGAGTATAATATTTAATATTTAGGTATACTGATAAGAATCATGACTTTACCAACTTTTTTTTTATTTACCAATCTCTAAAAACCAACTGCAGAAGAGAGAGGATCCTATCAGAGCATGTTGAAGGTGAGCTGCTTAGCCAATCGTCTTTATGTCTCTTCGACGAGATCCTGCTCGATACCGAGGTAATTAAAGTATTGTAAAATACAACATTACGAACGGCCTCGATAATTAGGTACAATGAAAAGTTTCATGAATCCGTTACGAAAGAAATTACGTATCAAATATATAACTACAGGTAATTTAAAAAATGTCCCTAAAACTATAGGTAATTAAACTTACAAAAATATATTAAATTGTAGTATACTACATGTTACTAGTAGCGCTAGCGACTGTGGTTTTACCTACTTCCTTCAAACAATTCAGTTTATTTTATGTTTATTGAGAGCTGTCGATTTTGTAAAAATAAATAAATAAAATTGATTATCCTGGGTCCTACTGCAATGCGAAAGTCAGTTTTTTTTTTTGTTTCTCCCCCATTCAGAGGAATTTGGCGTCGCACGTCATGTGCATTTGCCAGTGTCAAGTACTAATCATTCGTTTGCACAGATGATGGGATGATGATGATGAGGTGATGATGAAGATGATGAATCCCTCCTCTTTCCCCACTCCAGTTATAGATACTTTACTGAAACTTTAAGTGAAGTTTTGCAGTGAACACAAAAAGTCACAATGCTTATATCATTTGCATATACACTCGTGCACGTTGACGAACCGGTAGACATTAATAATCCATCATTATTACACTTTAACACTCGAAGAATCACAAGTTTTAGAAAATAATACATAATCACGACACATCTTTTCAGTTCCCGCCAAAACTCTCCCGGAAGTGAGTTTGTTTGCTTGTTACGCTTGCCTCACCGATCACCATGAAGTTTTGCATAATCGTTGCCAGAGGTACAGAAAAAGAAACAGGGTACATTTTATTTCGAAAAAAAAACTCTGTGGGACCGCGGATAAAACCACGGGGAAACGGTAGCATCAGACAAACAGATTAACATTTATTATCCAAAATCGAGTCAGCCGTTACCATTGAGTCAGAACGAACGAACGTAATGCTTTTGTAGAAGTGGTTGAATAAAATCAGTCACAACATTTCAAACAAAGACAGTAATAATCATAGAATACTCCCTTTTAAGTGTTGAATTGTTTTTGTCAAAATAAAAATTAGTCAGTAGGTAACAATAAAATTCAAAATTTAATTGTATTGAAGCCGAAATTGGAAAATGAGTTCGTTAAAAAATTAAATATTATTATGTGTTGTTTTGACAAATAAACAAATATTCGGGGTAGCTCAATAAAACCGAAAATAGTTTGATAATAAAAAAGTGTACCTAATGTTCTTTAAATTGTAACCCCTTTGAAATGTGAGACTTTGAATAAGATTTCGATGAACACTTTAACAAGTTTACCATCTATATAATAAAAGTGAAAAACCAGAACGAGATAAAAACGCAAGATGGAGTGAGATGGCGCTCTACAAAACTTCCTTTACATGTTTCTCCCAAACAACTACCTGTTTTTCGGGAATTTGCATGTAATTCGATTCCTTGACCTCGGGAGTAGCGACAAACTTAATGTTTATGGTTTTGGATGTGTAATTTTTGTATAATAAGCAAGATAAAATCGCAAGTTCAAATTGAAGAGAATACTACCTCATTGGATAGTTTCGTAGAAACTATCTTATTGAGGAAGTTCTTTTTTAAACAGTGTCAGTCCAGCAGTGTCAGTGTGAAAATTCTATTAATGGCTAATGTCTGTAATTCTGTATAATATTAAATAAAGCCTGTTAAATAACGTGTCGTGCTTATAAAGCAGATATTATTGGAAACCTTGCTCCAACATAAGGTTATGGGCCATTTTAAAGGATAAAGGTGAGAAAATAATATCTCAAAAGTAAAATGTACACAAACGTCAATATTTTGCCAATACTAAAAGGCGAAAATTATTCTAACTGGAAGTTTAGAGTAAAATCCTTACTAGAAGAAAAACAGGTTTTACAGATATTAGAATACGAAAATAAAGATATCCAGCATGAACAAAAACTAAAATTAGATGACTCAAAAGCAAAGGCTATAATAATTCAATGTATAACCGACAAACATTTATCGATCATACAAGATTGCCAAAACGCAAAACAAATGTTTGAACAGCTAGATTCTGTTTTTCAACGGAAAAGTGTCATTACAAAACTAACATTAAAAAGGAAAATAAAACAATAAACAAGAATACTTATGTTTTTTTGCTCAACATTTTATTATTTACATCACTGTACTATTAATTTAGTAGGTAACTGTTACTTAACCACTAAAACTACTGAATGGATTTACATAATAGGTAATTAATTGCTATGCAATAGATTCCACGCGGGCAGAGCCGCGGGCAAACTCTAGTCCTACCATATTCTTCATCGTAGGGTCCAATGACCCTGCCACACCACACTAGGTATGCATTGTGGGTATACTTGCATCGGCGAACCAACGCCACCTTTCGCTTTCAAGACCAAGGTCTGACTTTCTCTGCGCCTGCGCGATGCGTGCACACTTTCGTTTTTACCTTCGTACTGGCCACGGATGGTTTATTGTGCGTAATTAAAATTATACACAAACACATGCCTCCTTTTTACACGTCTAGATGTTATCAGCATAGGACCGAGGCCGCTAGCACAGCAAATCAGAATGCCGGTACTGCAAACTGCAAGATACCTAAAACATAAGACTGTGTATCAAACATTGAATAGCAATAAAACAGCAATGCATTAAGTAATATTTATGATATACCTAGCAGGATTTCATTATCTTAATAAATCCCTTGACTATCTTTTAGCAGTTAATACTTTAATTATTTTATTTTTGTATTTATACGGCCGAACAGCATGTGATAATGCAGTGTGTTTCTAGAAAGTACTCTCTGACCATGAATTACTTCCTTGCGTTTTCCGCGGTGATCCTCGCGGTCACCGCGACGCCGGCGGATTTCGGTAAATAGATCGATCCTAGTAGACAACCCGGCGCGTTTACTACCAACACCAATTTCAGCAACGCCCGTGTTCCATGGGGCCAGGCAGGCTTTGCCTCCACCAATGGTGGTACCCTCGGAGGAAACGGTGGCGCTGTCTGGACGGTTTGGGATCCCTGGGCGCTACGAGACGCCCTTAGCGGTAACGAACGCAGGGAAGTCTTTGTCCGCGGTCGCATCGACCTCACCCAACTATTTACTGGCTCCCCAGGTGTCGCCATTGACGTCGGTAGTTTTAAAAGTATATACGGTGGAGATAGCAACACCATAATATTTGGAGGAGGTCTACGAATACGTCAAGTTTCACAAGTCATCGTTGAAAATATCCAGTTTCTCAACGCACTGTCATACGCCCCGGGAGAGCAACCCAATGGAAATGGAGGCATTGTCTCGATGGTCCCTGGAGCTTGGTCTACAATCGACGCCCTCGGCATTGAAAATAATGCTGAGTATGTGTGGGTCCACCACTGTGAGTTTGCCGACGACCCGTGGATCGCGCTTAACACTCCAGGAGACATGAGGCGTCACGATGGCCTCATTGATATCACTCGCGGTGCCAACTGGGTTTCAATTTCCAACTGCATCTTCAGAAACCACAACTTGGTATCTCTAATCGGAAACAACGACAACATGATCACAGATAGAAAAAGTGACCTGGTACCATAACTGGTTCCAGGGTACTGTTCAACGGAATCCTAGAGTGAGGTATGGAGCGGTGCACATTGTGAACAACTTGTACACCGATATCAGAGACTACGCTATCGGCATCGGCACCGAGTCTACGATCTACTCTGAAAGAAACTCGTTCATCAACACGCGACGCGCCTGGGGCTGGGCTGTTCCCAACTGGACGCCTGGTTCTCCGACACCTACCGACGCCCGAGCCTACTACATGAACGTAGAGAATAGGCTTGTAAACAGTCAACACGACACGGACGTTCCTTCTAGTGGAGTCACCTGGAGGCCGTACCACTACTATCCTTTTACCGCCATGAACGCTGCCGACGTAGAAGCCTACGTCAGGAGGTACGCGGGTATCCGGTAACTGTTACCACGCTCTATTAGAGCCGCTAAATAAATATTTGATAAGAACCGTATTTTTTTTCCAATTAAATAGTAGCATATGCACATGTCTTCTATCTGATCGAAGGTATTGATTAATTTAAGATATAAACGCAGTTAGTAGAATTATATAAGTATTTTACACTGGCTCTAAAAATAATTGCAGCAAAAAATAAACCAAACAAAAATAACAAATTACAAATAATAAACAGAGCTCAAGTCAGTATCCGCGGGTAAAGTACCCAAAAGGCTGGCAACGTTACCTCGCTGAATAGCAATGCTAATTCGCTGACCGAGGTAAGCACCAGCCCTTTGGTCGTTTGTTCTCTCTATCAGACGCTTTGACAGCTCATTGAAGAGCAACCATGCGCTTGGACCCCAAGGGCCCAAAGTTTCTACCCCAAAAGGCAGAAATATGTATCCATCACCGAGGGATTCATATTTCCGCCTCTTGTGGGTTTCCGCCGATGTTGCCGCCGCTCCCGCCGTCCTGGAGGTAGATGATACATGGGATGCCGCTAGTGTGTCGACGCATGTGGCATCCCACACCAGTGGCTTACCATGACTCCAGGGAATCAATGTCATTCCGTCAGGTCTCTTACCATCGTCGCGTGCGATACCGTTCGGCTCAAGTATGGCCGGCACGTTGACGGTGGTAAGAGCCCTCCGAATGACATCGTTCAGAGAGGCGTATCGGGACTGGCGGCCAGCGCTTTGGCGGCAAGAAAGACCGTGATGTCCCTGACGGTCCACGGATGCTCCACAATGGCAATGATGGGGCTCGTTTGTATTAGCCCCCAATTCGCAGGCTGACAGAGAGAGCAAACGTACTGTTATCCAGTAGCGTCCCAATGTTTCTGGATGGTAAAGTTTGAAGCCAGAACCCCGATTCCCGCTTTGCAGAGGCTAGAAGACGAGCACGATCGAATGGTGAAGTAGTTAAACTTATAAGGTCGTTTTGAATTTTTTTGTTTAAGGGCTCGTCCCAAAGCTTCTGCAAATGAGGTTTTTCGGGGAGGCTTTCTCCAGGGCAAGCTGTTGTCCAAGCGTTCGTAGCCTCGGTCATAAGATTGGTGTCACTGTGCCCTAAAGATTTAACCAATATTTTTGTGAGCAATTTTCTGGTGCTGTAGACCGAAGATAAAAAAGCCGGGAGAGAAACACTCGAAATTTTGCGGATACCCAAACCACCAAACTGGATAGGAAGGGAAGCTTGGGTCCAGGAAGATTCAGACATTGGACAATTTAGAATTTTTATAAGAATATTTTTCAAAGAATTGTCAAGAGTTGACAAAAGATCACTAAATGTCCACAAAGGGCTGCATCTTAATACATAAGTTAATTTAGGGACAAAAAGGCAGTATCGAATGATGAAGAAAGCCATGTGTGAATGGATAATGGAAAGGCGGTCGAATGATTCTTCAAATTTTGTTTTTTGTTCTGATATGAATGAGGGAAATGAGTCTGTGAATATCGGAGCACCCAACAAGCGGAGTGAATGCTTGTCAAGAATTTTGATATTTGGGGCCACAACATTAAATTTTTCTATAATTTCATTTCTGGCCGGCGAAGGGACTGTATCAGAGATAAAAAGCTCACATTTAGAAAAGTTTAATTCTAAGCCAATAGAATCAAACTTCTCAGTGAGGATTTTTAAATCTGCTAATACAGTCTCCGAGTCGCCGCCGAGAGTGCCGTCGTCCAGATACCACATGTTTAATTTTGATGAGAGTGAAGAAATAATGGGATGAATCGCAAGGCTGAATATGGCAGGACCAAGAGGATCGCCCTGTTGACAGCCAGTGGCCGAAAGAATACGCTGACTTTTGTAAAGGAGCGTAGAGTCAAAACCGTAGCATTGAAATAAATAATTGTAAATTTGTGGAGTGTTGTTAAAAATTTCATCAAGCAGAGCAGATCTAGAGAGAGAATTGAACGCATTTTTTACGTCAACTTTCATAACTACCTGACCGCTATCTTTATGCAAGTACGTTCGGAGGGCATGTACGGCGGCTTCACCTTTGCTTCCGAAACCAAGTTGAGTCGGTTGAAATTGATCTGTCAGTTTCGGTAAAATGTATTTACAGCAAATTTTTGAGGCGATTCGCCGATATGTGCAGCCAATAGCAATTGGACGGATGCCACCATCTTTTTTTTTCAACGCACACAAATTTGCGCCGTATAGCAAATGAGTTATGTCGTCGTGGACCTTGCCTGCAATCATCAGATTAGTTAGAGCTGTTAAATCCACCAGAAGCGCCCTGCCTACATCACCCGAAATTGTCAGGAGGTCTTTTAGATGTTGTGGGCTCAACCCGTCGTGACCACTGGCTGAGCCGCTTCTGAAGGACATAACTGCAGTGTAGATATCTTTATCGGTGGCTACTATTGGCTGCACAGAAGGACTTAAAGGAAGCTGAACGACAGGAGACTGTGACGGAGGATGTTTGTCCTGGAGTGCTAAAAAGGTTTCCGGGGTGTCGGGGCGATAGTGTCATTTGAAAACAACAACTTAGCAGCACCTTTTAAATCTCCGTCACTAACTTTAGATTCAATTTTATTAAGTAAGTTGTGTGATTTATGGAAGTGTGGTGGTGAACATTGTTGGTTTGGCTGGAGACCATTGCTGGTTGTGTTGGAATGGTTGCAATTATTTTTAATTAGTGATGTGAGTGAATGGTTCTTATTATTCTCGACATGGAGAATTTGAAACGGGAAAATCAAAAGAGCTTCCCAAGGCTGTGTTGAGATAGGATCAGCAAGCACCTTCTTTATCTTTGCTGATAAATTTTGAGCTACGGTTATGCGCGCTCCTTTAGGTATTCTCTTGACTACTGGTAGGGAAGATTTCAAGTTTGATAGGGTTTCCCAGAATGGTATAGAAGATGATGATGGTTGATTGAATATGTGAGAATGAGCTAAAAGTGGAGAGGCTTGGCTAGAAGCATTCGATATGTGGTGATTTTTGTGTGATTTACCAATGTGGATGTTAAGACCTTTTATACCTTTGAAAAAACGAGGCTGCGAACACTGTGAGCACTGTATAAAATCGGGCTGTGCGGATGGACCCGCGGATTGCGACATAAATTGGTTTTTATATAATGCACTTAATAATACTATGCAAGAAACACTGATTAAAAAAACTAATAACAAAAACATTAAACACACTGACAAATGTCAAAATATATAAAAGTCTCAAATGTGCCACTGGCTCTGAGACTGCGCATAGGGCTCCGTGTACCAAAGAGTATAAGTAACTGCAGCGTCTTGAAGAAGGTCTTTGCTAATAGATGGCGCAAAGTTGGTGTTTAACGAGCATATTTTGTATCTCGAAGCGGAAGTCCCTTGTTGCTCGAAGATCTCGAGTGATCTTGTAGTGCCAAAATGTAATGGAGTCCTGTTTTCGCGGACCACCATGAAAAAATATTAAAAATAGTGTGGCCGGTATACTCCAAAGAAAATGATGCTCTCTTCTAGATAATAAACTTCCGATTAGGAATAAATATGAAAAAATAAATTTATATTTCAGCTCTTGACTTTTCAGATATAAACTACTTATTTGAAATAGGTTCAACCTCTAGAAAATATGTTGGAAACAGAAACTAATGCGTTATAGATATTTTCCATAATTAGAGACTTTTAATTGACTATGAAAATAAACAGTAAGTAGTGTGCCTATTTTTAGAGTGATGATGAAATAAAGTTTATTTGCCTCGTCAATAAAATTATAGTTTATTTTTATCAATCCTACTCACCTCATCAAAATAATTTGGTTTGCTTCAGATAGCAAACCAAATTATAGGTTGAAATACACAATAGGCTAGGGCCTATTGTGTATTTCAACCTAGGCCTAAATAGGTTCAGAAAGCTAAATTGCTAAATCTAAACCCGTTTAAAAATTATGCCTGTCTTTGTTATTAAACTAGCTGATAGTATGCATGTATACTATCAACTAGTTTAGATTTAGCAATTTAGTGTTCTGAATGGGGCCTATTACACCTCGGTATTTTGCAAGGACTTCTATGCTTGCCTTGCCAGTGCTACCTTTATCAACCTCGTCTAGTAACTAATGATAAGAAGTGGTTGTCAGATTAATATCTTCATTCACACTCAGGGTTTTAGTAGAGTTAGGTAGGACACTAGGTTTATTACAAGTTTTTTTTACCCACGATGGAAAGGAGACGGTATATGCGTTCGGGGTGAGAGCATGTTTGTTTGTTTGTGCAAATCCATGTTGCCATTTTTCTCCAAAACTATTACCTAGTCCGATTTTGATGCAGTGTTCAGTTATGGGTTCGGATTTGATTAGATTATTTTAACCCTTATCCACATTTACAACTACATAGATAATTATTGGAAATTAATACTGATGCGTTTTATGTTGAGAATTTTTTTGAACTTATAACTGCTTAGAGTTGGTTGTACTTAGGTTTTTATTAATTTCTGCTGTGTTTTGAATAAATAGATAAAATCTTTGGATTTTATTAAGATAACATAACTTGAACATGATGTTGGATTGGAAACGCGGCGCTTAATTTTTATACACCTTTGGACAATCAGAACTTTGAAGCCTAGCACTACTTCGATGGGTGTTAAGGCCATGGCCTGGCTCATGTTAAATGCCCACCTAATATCTATTGTGTAAATGTTTTACAAGACATAAGATGTTGTGGTGGCTAAAATAAGGTATATAAGTGTAAGTAAGTAAAGTAAAGTAAGGTGCGTCTATCTATTTTTTTTTTTTTGCATGTACTTAAATTTTAAAATACATAATTACTGACTAGATCGTTAAGAGCAATATCGTGTATAGGTATAGGTGTATTGTTTCTTACCTACTTGACTTATTGATGATGATAACAGAAAATTAGGATTCATTAATTATCTTTATTAATCTTTTTATCTTTTTTAATTCATAACTTTCTGTATATAATACGGGCAAACAGCAATTAATATTCAGTGAGTCTGATAGGAAAACTCTCTCGCCATGAAGTACTTCCTTGCCTTATTTGTTACGATTCTCGCGGTCTCCGCGTTGCCGGTCGATTTCGATGGTGAGATCGATCCCAGCAGGCAACCCGGAGCTTTTACAACAAACCCTAACTTTACCAACGCTCGCGTCCCGTGGGGACAGGCTGGCTATGCCTCGATGAATGGCGGCACCCACGGAGGTAACGGTGGCGCGGTCTGGACGGTGTGGGACGGCTGGGCGCTCCGGGACGCCGTCCGAGGCAACGACCGCCGGTTCATCAACGTCCGCGGCCGCATCGACCTCACCCCACTGTTCACCGGCTCTCCCGGAGTCCGCTTCGATGTTGGAAGCTATAAGAGTATAGTCGGCGGGGACAGCAACGCCATGATCTTTGGAGGAGGTCTTAACGTCCGCAACGTCCGGCAAGTCATCGTCGAAAACCTCAAATTCCACAACGCTCTGTCATACGCCCCAGGAGAGCAGCCCAACGGCAACGGCGGTATCATCTCGCAAGTTCCCGGCGCCTGGTCTACAATCGACAACCTCGGTATCGAAAATGCTGAGTACGTCTGGGTCCACCACTGCGAGTTCGCTGATGACCCCTGGATCGCGCACAACACTCCAGGTGATAGGAGGCGACACGACGGTCTGATTGACATCACGCGCGGAGCCAACTGGATCTCAATCTCTAACTGTCTCTTCAGGAATCATAACTTGGTATCTCTGAACGGGAACAGCGAAAACAATGCGGCGCAGGACAGAGGCCGTCTAAAGGTCACTTGGTATCACAACTGGTTCCAGAACACCGTTCAGCGCCATCCGCTGATTAGATACGGAGAGGTGCACGTCGTCAACAACTTGTACACCGATATCACCAGCTACGCGATAGGTATCGGCATCGAAGCTAAGGTCTTCTCTGAAAGGAACACCTTCATCAACACGCGTCGTGCTTGGGGCTTTGCTATCGAAAACTTGCCGGTTGGGCAGCCTGCTCCTGCCAGCGCACACGCCTACTACATGAATGTAGAGAACAGGCTCGTGAACAGCCAACACGACTGCTGCATTTCTGCGAATGGCGTCACCTGGAGGCCATACCACTACTACGCTTTCGCTCCTCTGAACGCTGCTGACGTAGAGAACTACGTCAGGAGGTACGCTGGTACCCGGTAAATCTTCCAACCCTCCCATCGGACTGAGAATCTACATGTAAATTATCTGGCAAGGAATATTTAAATTTACTAATAAAATCAAACACTTAATTATAAATATAGTTTTTAAATGACTTTATCCGTTCATTTGATTGGCCAGCATTGACCTTTAGCGTTACAGTTTGATACCTAAAAATAATTTTTATGTTTTAAGTATGTGAAACTTTCAAACGTAAAAAGGGTAGACAGTTTTATCCTGTTCCCTACAGGCTATAAATAATTCAATCAGTCAGGGCCCCTATTCTGACGCTTATCTTGGCCAGTCTCAGTAGTGTAGGACTGTTCAAGTCAGAGAGACAATTTGACGACCAGAAAATATCTGAGGCGTAAGAATAAGCGCCAGGAAGATAACGTAGATGCTGAGAAATCATTACTTGGACACAGGCAGACTACAAAAATGTTTACCTGGTAACTACTTTTTAGGTAGGTACATATCAAATCATTTCTTTACTTTTACTCCCATTTAAAAAGAACACGTGATTCTGATTAAGCCGATTACGATGATTAACAACTAGCTTGATCGGAAATAAACCTCTTCAGTCGCGATAACTTTTTATCTTAAATCAGTTTTAATCAAACATTGAAATTCCATTCCAATATTATGTTTTTTTAAACCCGAGGCCATTACTCAGTTATATTAGGTACTAGCAGCTCACCGCTGTTACCCGTGGCTAAAAGTAGCCTATATATTAATCCAGCGTTTAAGCTACCTTCATACTTATCATCCATGTATCATAATTAGTCATCCATGTAAACAATTCTTAGACTTTTGCTGATATTTTAAAAACTGCTTGAGCGATTTTGATAAAATTCATATGGGACCGCCTCTAAAGAATGATCTCTCAAACAGAAAAAGAATTATCAAAATCGATTTACCCAGTCAAAAGTTATGAGGTAACAAACATAAAAAAACATACTGTCGAATTGAAAACTTCCTCCTTTATTGAAGTCGGTTAAAAAGAGATTTTTCGTAATGATGAGTGCAATGACCTCTTTTCGCCTAAGTAAACCATTCCTGATGACCCTGTACACGAGCGCAGGCCGTAGCTAGTATAAGTCTTCAGTGTCCAACTGAAATTAGTTTTCACAACAAAAAAGTCGAAGTTCCGTTCAGGTCTCAGTGACTGCACAGAAACTGACATTTTTAAAGACAGTCGACCCAAACTTCAGTCAACAAACTTTGCAAAGCCTGCAAGTTAACCCGCACGAAACTATTTGCTTCCACTTTTATTGTGCGAACCGCTAGAGCAGCGGTCGGCAACCCGTGGCCCGCGGGTCACTTGCAGCCCTCGGCCCCCCTCCTTGCGGCCTGCGAGTGTTTTGTAAATAAATAAAAACATCTGGACATTTTGCTCACACGGTCGCCTGGCCCTGGCTAAGCAAGGCTTTTACTATAGCTGCCAGAGACAGATAAACATTGATTTTTAGAGATCAGATAATACCTACATACATAAATAGAAACCTAAAGTAAAATTTTTGAACAAGAGCGGCCCTAAGTGCCGGCCAAAAGGTTGCCGACCGCTACGCTGGAGTATGGAATGCTCTGCCAGAGTGTGTTTCCCGATGCTTATAATCTGGGTGTCCTCAAGTCTCGAGTGAATCAGATTCTTCTAGGCAAGTGAGCTCCATCGTAGGCCGCATCATTGTTTTTATCATCACGCGACTTGGCGGAAGAACGCAACTACGTAAGAAAAAAAACATACAAGCAGTACTTACTTGAAAGTCAGCTCAGGCGAGATTCACAGACAGAACACGGAAGTTCAAGAATCTCGCCTGGAAACTTTCCATGAAAGTAAAGTCGAAGTGCGGTCTGTGAATCTCGCCCTATATCATTGTATTTGAAAGCGCGGTAGGTTATTTGTATTCTTCCTCATGTTAGAGTTTTAGCACAAAGAATAATATGTTCATGAGAATACTTACTAAAGAAATTCTTGAAAACATTACCTTCTTGTAATTTTCATTGATTTTTGACCCTAGACGCAAAAACGAGGGGTGTTATCAGTTTGTGTGTGTCTGTGGTATCGTAGCTCCCAAACGGATTAACCGATCTTTTTCATTTGAAAGGTGAATTAGTAGGGAGTATTCATAACTATGTTTGTATGTCCATCGAGAAACGTGCGAAGAAGCTCATTGGCAACGACTCCCTTGTCCAGGCCAAACTTCAAAGTTTGGATCATCGGCGCAAGGTTGCTAGTCTATCGGTTTTTTATCGGATACATTTCGGGGAGTGTGCATCTGGTTTGCATGACCTTATTCTCCCTAGCCCGTTCTTCTATAAAACAACCAAGAGTACGAAAAAGCGGCATCGTTTTATGGTTGACATACCTACAACACGCACGAAACGCTTTGGTTCCTCATTTCTCATACGGACCGCTAGAGTGTGGAATACTCTGACAGACTGTGTGTTCCCTGACACTTATAATCTGGGTGTCTTCAAGTCTCGAGTGAATCGGTTTCTTCTAGGCAAGCGTGCTCCATCGTAGGCCGCATCACTGCTTATCTTATATCAGGCATGTTGGCGGCCAAACGCAAGCCTATTATGTAATAAAAAAAAAAAAAAAAAAATCGGTGTTGTAATATTTTTAATTATTTTAATAAATAATTTATAAAAACTAAAAATTTACTTGAATAAAATAATTCTACTATTATCGGTGTCGGGATTTTTTAAATTATTTATTATAATAATTAAAAATATCCCGACACCGATTTCCTTAAATTCTTTCAAAATTTACTTGAATAAAATAATTCTACTGTTATGACCTCCGTAGACTCGACCCGCGGTACTGAGTCGATCTAGTCCGGGTTCGGACTTCTTATCTTTGTCACAATGTATTTTAAGCTCATTACCTGTATGGAATTTATGATGAATTGTTTTTAATGCATTATCAGAGACAGATTAGTAATTTTTATACTTAAGATAAAAAATGTTTTTTTCTTTTTAGATAAAATCAGTTAGTCACAAAATCCGTTGGTTTTGTCATATCTGTTATGCCTAACCTGTCAAAATTCCGTTGTAACGAAAAATGTTAATAATCACGAGAAGACTCTGCGTAGAATAGCACAAAGTCGCTTCGGACTTCTTATCTTTGTCACAATGTATTTTAAGCTCATTACCTGTATGGAATTTATGATGAATTGTTTTTAATGCATTATCAGAGACAGATTAGTAATTTTTATACTTAAGATAAAAAATGTTTTTTTCTTTTTAGATAAAATCAGTTAGTCACAAAATCCGTTGGTTTTGTCATATCTGTTATGCCTAACCTGTCAAAATTCCGTTGTAACGAAAAATGTTAATAATCACGAGAAGACTCTGCGTAGAATAGCACAAAGTCGCTTTTCGCGTACCTCTTTCTGTCTGTATATCCACTAAATCATCGTACACCACGCAAAGGATTTCTATGCGGTTCTCACCATCAGTTAGTTTTACTAAAAATATTATACATTATTATATTTATTTATTTATTTATTTATTTATTGCCAATATACAGTGCTTCTTAGCGCTTAGACTAATTACAAGTACAAAGACCCTGTAAGGGCGCTGCAAAGTATTTATAATCTTACAAATTTAGGTCCTTACGTATGAAATTGGCGTTTTGTACGGGAGGAATAAAAAGTCGATTTTTTTTTGTAAAATATATTTAAATAATCAAAGTATGCACCGTTGTTATCTATGCACTTTTGCCATCTTATGGGTAGTTCATTGATCCCTTTACTATAAAAACCATGGGGGCGAGAATCAATAAACTCTTTGAAGGCGGTTTGGACTGCTGCATCGGAGTGGAATTTTTTTCCTTGTAAGAAGTTGTCCAAATTCCGGAAGAAATGGTAATCTGTTGGAGCAAGGTCCGGGGAGTACGGTGGATGTCGCAGACATTCCAATTGTAGCTCAGCCAGCTTAGTGGTTGTTTGTTGTGCAGTGTGTGGTCTTGCGTTGTCGTGAAGCAGCAGTGGCCTAGAGCGATTGACCAATCTCGGTTGTTTAACAGCTAGTTCTTCCTTCATGGTTTGCAGTTGCTGACAATAGATATCTGCCGTAATCGTTTGGCCAGATTTAAGAAAGCTGTAGTGAACGACACCGGCGCTAGTCCACCAAACACTTACAAGTAACTTTTTCTGAGTCAATTTTCGTTTAGGGCAGGATTTGGCTGGGTCTCCAGGGTTCAGCCATTGCGATGAGTGCTTTCGATTATCGTACAATATCCACTTTTCATCACAAGTAATGATTCGATTTAAAATCCCTTCATTATTGTGTCGGTTGAGCAAAGTAACACAGCAGGCGACCCGTGTTTGCAAGTTCGATTCACTCAATTCATGAGGTACCCATCGTTCGAGTTTTTTTACTTTCCCGATTTGCTTCAAGTGGATTAATACAGTTTTGTCACTTACCCCGAAGCCTGCTGCTATCTCTGAAGTGCTTTGTGATGGATCCGCTTCCACAATAGCCTTTAATTTTTCGTTTTTCACTTTGATCTCCGGCCGTCCACGGGGTTGGTTCTTAAGGTTGAAATTTCCAGAACGAAAACGTTGAAACCAAAAACGTACCATGCTGTCTTTAGCGACACCAGCGCCGTACACATAATTAATTCTTCGAGCTGTTTCTGCAGCACTGGTGCCACGGTAGAACTCGTACTCGTAAATATACCGATATTTCATGTTTTCCGGCGCGCGGTAATAAGCGACGCCAAAGAAAAAATAATGAGGAAAATAACAAATGAATGACTGTAAACTGTAAAGAAAAAAAAACCAGCTAAATGAATTTATTAATTTGAATTTCGAATTCTTAACCAAAGAGGAGATATTTCAGATCAAATTGATCAGTACGACAAAACGCTAATTTCATATGTAAGGACCTAATAGTATAACATCAAATCTTACACAGTATTTTATCTATCATACTCGACACTTATCTAGTTTTTTAGAAAAAACAACCCATTCTTGTTTATTTAAATCTATACTATAACTATATTTATTTAACTTATGTATCTGGATTTAAACATATTTATTTACCATTTAAAGATTTAAGATTTAAAAGTATCTACCGTGCAGAGGCGGAGTGGGTCACTAGCCTACACTAACTTTAGGTTTAGAGAGGAAAGATTTGTTTGTAACGAATTACCTCAAAGGCAACTGGTCCGATTTCAAAAGCTCTTCCACCATTAGAAAGCTATGGACTAGCTAATTAAACTATCCTGAAAGGCATGGATTATAAAACGCGAGCAAAATCGCGGGCAAAACAGCTAGCAATTAATATTAGAAAAGGTTAAACAATGTGTGCTAGTGTACAAAAAACTAAACTCTGGTGGTCTTGTAAAAAACTTGAAAACCGTGAACCTATCACGTCCGTTTGTATTTTACGGTTTTTTTAACACGCTTTTATTAACTTTCCTTGTAACTAACTAAATAAAAACCAACATAAAAATACAGTAGACAGACATAAGTCAATTTTAACCTATACTTACTTCTAAATGAAACTTTGCATGTATTTAGTATGTATGTATTTCGGATAAAAGAAAGAAAAAAAGAAAAATATTTTTTGACTTACACCCCACACATTTTTCAAACTAGCACTAAAGTATTAGCGCACTATTGTAGAGGTTCCGGTGATTTACAACGTAACTGTCCTGTCATTAAAATTACGAATAAAATAAAATACTTGCGCATAATATTAGATGAAACTCCATCGTTTAAACTACACATCGAAATGCTATGCAACAGGATTCGTAAGATGATATTTGTATTTAAAAAGCTACGCAGTATTTCTAATCAAAAATTAATCAGACAGGTTTATTTAGCTCTTTGCCAATCCATTTTATCTTTAAGTAAAACTGCATGGGGTGGAGTAGGGAAAACATTGTTACTAACCATCGAGAGAGCTCAACGTGCGATCCTCAAGGTGTCAACTTTCCGTCCCTTCTTAATTCCTACTAACCTTCTCTACAAATCTTGTGAAGTATTCACCGTTCGCCAGCTTTTCATAATGAACGTAGTACCAAAGCAGCACGCAGCTACTCCTTACAACACTGACATTACTAACAAAAGACAGAAACATATTGTGTGCCCTCAAAAAGCAAAAAAGCAAAGCATTTTACAAGAAATTTTTACTTGTTTTTAGGTCCGCTTCTTTACAATAGACTTAATTCTCTCGGACAATTATTTTCCCTTACTTACATAAAATGTTAGCAAACTGTAAAATAAGCTTTCCAAAATAATATGTCCTACGAAGATACAGAGAAGTTGTTATTTGTTTGTGTTTAATATATGTTTAATTTTAAATTTCCAGTAGGTTTATTTTATAGTTTAAAAATTTATTAGAATTTTATTGAATTAGAATATGTGAGTATGCAATGATTATTTTAAGATAAGTTTTTGCCGTATTATCGCCCGACAAACAGGACAGTTCAGGAAAAAATCTCCTAAAAATGTTTTAGATACATTATGACATAAAAATATGACAATCACACGTACACTAAAATTTGGTACTTCGGAGCTGATCGTATTTTTTAATTTAATATTATTTTAGTATTATAGCCAATAGCCTTGATATGAAGGATTGAATTCGACAAAAAAATTATATCCCAAAAAAAACTGCAGGTCTTACTTACCTACTCTACATAAAAAGTGGAACAAAAAATATTTTACCCACCCATTTTCTTTAAAATAGGTTCAATTATGTTTTTATTTTTGAAATTTATTTGAAAAACGTATATGTACTCGTATATGTTTTATCACAAACTACTTGCATTATTAATCCACTAACCGGGTGCTACCGGCAGCGAAACAAGTTTCAACTACCAGTGAGAGAGGTGGCTAAAAACCCCCTGCCTTCTTTACTTTAGCGGTATAAATCTGTTTACCGGTACATAATTACGATATTATAGAAACAATGGTCGTCAAGTCAGCATCCTACATGAAGGTAACCTTGTAATCATAGTACTTGCTAAATTGTGTCTTTCTTGGCTTCACAAGGTTTTCTTCATGTGGGGTGGTGATGTTGATGAGCAATTGAGCACTGCCTGGAGGGCTATTCCTAAGCGTGAGATGAGATAAGACTTTATTTTGGTCACACTACTTACACCTATGACGTTTCAAACGAGAGCAATAAGGACGAAAAGAGATGAGATGAAATTTTCAAATCTCCGAATAGGGCCCTGGCCTAAGATCCGATCGGCCGCCGCAATATAAAACTAATTGACGATCCATGATGATAGAGCGGCCCCAGTAGAGCAGGGCCCAACCATTTACAAGAACTGGCGCTGGGACTAAAGTACTTACAATACAGTACCTCAAATTCGACGCAGCCTTATTGAATAATAGAGGTATTTGGCTAATTTCACAGTGACAAAAAGAAAAAAAAACTGAAAAAACGAGTTAACACGTAAGACTAGGAATCAGAACCAACTTCTTTATTTACTGCTTTTTCAAAAAAAACAATTAATTTTTTAATATAATAGTATTCAGAAAAAAACTAAATAAGTTCTAAGTAATGGGCGTAAGGTATGTACGTTCGCACGGCACGACGTCTTCAGTGCAATTTTGTCACCAACTTACTTTAAAAATGGACTAAACTTTTAAACAACAAATCAATCAGTGTCATTTCATAGACAGATAATTTAAGCTTATCCATACTGAAACATAACGAGTATCAGATAAAGATCACTTTTACTTAAAGATTTGCAAAATACATGATTTTGTTATCTCTAATCATTTCATGATTGATATTATCTATTGAAATTCCATCAATATTTTGTATATAAATACGGGTCACAGTTTGCATTGTCAGTGAGTCTGAATGAGATACTATCTCAACATGAAGTTCTTCCTTGTGTTGTGCGCCGCGGTCCTCACGGTCACCGCGATGCCTGCCGAAATGGGTCGTGAGGTCGACCTCGGCAAAGAAGGCGATATCTTTTACGAGAACGCCAATTTCACCAACGCTCGCGTCCCTTGGGGGCAGGCAGGCTTTGCCGCAACCAGCGGTGGCACCCACGGAGGTAACGGTGGCGCCACCTGGACGGTGTGGGACGGCTGGGCGCTCCGGGATGCCCTGCGAGGCAACGACCGGAGAGTCGTCTACGTCCGCGGCCGCATCGACTTCACCCCACTGTTCACCGGCTCTCCCGGAGTCCGTTTCGATGTCGGAAGCTACAAAACTGTTATCGGCGGAGACCGAAACGCGATGATCTTCGGAGGAGGCATAAACATCCGTAACGTCCGGCAGGTCATAGTAGAGAATATCAAGTTCCACAACGCGCTGTCATACGCTCCGGGAGAACAGCCCAATGGCAACGGTGGTATCATCTCGCAGGTTCCCGGAGCCTGGTCTACCATAGACGCCGTCGGTGTCGAAAACGCCGAGTTCGTGTGGATCAACCACTGCGAATTCGCTGATGACCCATGGAACTCGGCCAACACCCCTGACAATAGAAGACGTCACGACGGTCAGATCGACATCACGCGTGGAGCAAACTGGATCTCGATTTCCAACACAATCTTCAGAAACCACAACTTGGTATCTCTGGTCGGAAACGACGATAACAACGCGAATCAAGACAGAGGTCGTCTGAAGGTAACGTGGTACCTGAACTGGTTCCAGGGCGTCACTCAGCGTAACCCTAGAGTCAGGTTCGGAGAGGTGCACGTGCTGAACAACTTGTACACTGACGTAGGAAGTTACGGTATCGGAGTCGGCGTGGCTGCTTCGGTCTACGCTGAGAGGAACTCGTTCATCAACACGCGACGGGCCTGGGGTTGGGCTTCCGGCGTACCCAACCCCCTGGGCTTTTTGGTGAACGACAACAACAGGCTTACGAACAGCAACCACGACTCCGGCATCACCGCGAACGGCGTCACCTGGCGGCCATCCAACTATTACCAGTACGGTGCAATGAACGCGGCCAACGTTGAAGCTCACGTCCGGAGACACGCCGGTACCTACTAATCTGTTTCATACACGAAGCTTTTACCTTTTTATTAAATATGTATGTTCATAATTAAATCTATTATGCTAATCATTTGCTTTTATTATGATTTTATGATACGGGAATTACCCACGTACTATATCGGTTATTCCGACTATGGTTTCAACCAACTTACCATTTACTAGCACTTACTTTTTTAAATACGTTGTCCTTATTATAAACCTCTCAATACCTACTCAACCTATAATTAACTACCTATTACATTAACACACATAGTATAGTACACTTGTGACTAATCATTGTTATCAAGCTAACAATAAAGTAAATTATATTGAGTTAAAAGTTAAAACAAAATACATGTTAAAATTAAAACCTGATATGCTGATTGTTGATTTGTGAAGCATAATCAAATACCATTCCAATTAGTAGACATTTTGATGTAGATACTAAACATCCATCTTTATGAACAAAGGATTAAATCTTATTTATTTTTAACAGACAAAAACCTCATCTATTCTCAGGTTTTGTTCATACTTTTTAAAATACTGTTGTATAACAGTCATTTTGTCTAACTACTGATTGAAGTGCTACTGTAATGCTGTGTACATACCCCTATTAAAGGTGTTTAAATCAATTCCATGTATTAAGTAGTTTAATTATAAATGTGTAATATGTTAACTGTTGGCGTGCCTTTAAAAATAAATAAATTCATTAATCCAATTATACATATAATAAATGCATAAGTGTACATTTACTTGTACAATCCAAACACAATTAGCGCAGTGTAACTTAATAAGGAGGTGTAAGTGTAAAGCGTCTTTACTAAGTATTGTATAATCTACTCTTCAATATCAAGACATTTAAGACGGCTGTTCACTAAATACCATCCCAAGATTCCCAAGGAATGTCCAAAACAATCCAAAGGATGTCAAAAAATATCGCTCGTTTCTACCTACCACAAATGTTTAGTTAAACCTAAGCTGAAGTCTGGCTAAACCTAAGCTTTTCAGTAACCGAGAGGTACAAAGACGTTATGGTCTTCACTGTCGGACATACATAAGCAGCGTCCGTTAGAAGTCTACATACCAAAGTTTATCCACCACGCTGGCTCATGTCTTTCGAATCATTCTTCCCCAGTGTATAATACATCATGTTATTTGGATAAGACCGAAATATGATCATTTTGCGCTTTTCAAAATTTTCTATAACATTGACTGGTAAAAGAATCTAATGATTCATCAACGATGTCAAAAACCATTTAATAGAAATAAATATGATGGTTCTACAAACATCGGTAAATAATTACACTAATATTCTAAGGGCGAAAGTTTGTGAGTCTGTAAGTGTGTATATCACGCTCAACCGGCATGAACAATTTAAATAAAGTTAGATAGCTGACACCCTGAAAGCCTGACACCCTAAAAAAAGTAGCCTATATGTTATTTAGGCTACTTTTTATCTCGGAAAATCTAACTAAAAATGCGTCCAAAACGTATAAATGTCTCTATAAATGTCTCTCTATATGGGTATACATACAATTTTTATTAATCACAGTGCAAAGACAGTGACCAACGCTGACGATCCCTAAAGCAAACAAAAAATAATTGATTCACGATTCTTTGTCATTCACCACAAGCCTTTTATAGTTTCCGTCCTCCCTTATTTGATGGTGCCGAACTATCTTAAGAGGGCCGCGACGCTCTGAAATTTCCATACAAACGCGCTACTCAAAATGATTGAAAACCATTTGTCAGATTATGATGAAATTTAGCATGTACAATTAAATTAGCAATATCTCCGCCCCTATGTTCTTGGTTTTTTTTAAAACGTTCTCAAGCGAATATAGAGCTATGAAAAATAACCGCATTTTTAAGGGGTCACTTTTGACTGATTTATTCAATAGGTAGACAAAGCAAATAAAAAAGTTCATTACATAGGGAGGTTGTCTACATCATTAGCTGTCATAATACAAGGGACATTCTTAGTTATTTAAGAATTATTACTTACTACTGCTGGTGTGCCACAGGGTGGCGTCCTGTCTCCTCTTCTATTTGCTATTTTTATAAACTCGATTTCCCAGACCCTTACTTCTTCCTACCACCTTTACGCAGACGATCTTCAAATTTATTGCCAAGCCCCATTGGATAATCTGGATACAGCTATTGCTGCCATGAACACCGATTTGCATCAAATCATTAAGTGGAGTAATTCCTATGGTCTAAAAGTGAATCCCACTAAATCGCAGGCTATTATCATTGGCAGCCCTTACTTCATCTCGAGATTAAACTGGGCTGATATCCCCCATGTAGTATTTGATGGGGTTGCATTACCGTATAGTGAGTCAGTGAAAAATCTAGGCGTGATGTTTGATCGTACTCTAAGCTGGGATGTCCATATCAGGTCGATCAGCTGCAAATTATTTGCATCTGGTGGATCCCTTAGACGGCTTCGTAACTTTTTACCCACTGCCACTAAAGTCACGCTTGCACAGTCTCTTCTTCTTCCCATTCTAGATTATGCTGATGCCTGTTATTTAAATCTGACAGAGTTACAGCTTGATAAACTAGAACGTCTTCAAAATTACTGCATCCGATTCATTTTTGGCTTACGTAAATATGATCACGTTTCTGTTTTCCGGACCAAACTAAAGTGGCTCCCTATTCGACTTCGCCGGAATGCTCACATCCTTTCCCTTCTCTATAGTACTCTTTTTAATCCTGCCACCCCACGCTATTTAAAAGATCTCTTTTCTTATCTACAATCCTTTCATCTCCATCCCCTTAGATCTCAATATACACTTGCGCTAAAAACTCCCACTGCTCATTGTAATATGTTCTATGGTAAGTCGTTTGCATTTCAGGCAGTCCAACTGTGGAACGAGCTGCCTGTCGCTACTAGACATGCTCCCTCACTTGCTATTTTTAAAGACGCCGTAAAATTATCGATATATTTATATTATATTGTATTTATCGAAATTGCCTTGATTGTTTTATTAATCAGTGTTGTATGTATGTATTAATTAGTATATTTTATTAACTATAGGTATTTTAAGTACTAGAATGTATTATATTAGTATGATGTAAGTACTTTTATGTAAGTTTTATGTAAATAGTTTATGTAGGTGTATATGTATAATACTCGATGTTTTGTTGTTTCTTTGTATCAATCTTATGTTTATTTTAGTTATTTTTGCACACCCTGTCCCATACTCATTTGTCGTATCCTCTCCATCCTAAGGTTGCCTGGAAGAGATCGCTTTTAGTGATAAGGCCGCCAGTTGTTGCACTATTTAATAAGTTTTGTCATTGTTTTTCTCTTGTTGTTTTGTTATCTGTGGTGTGAACAATAAAGAGTTTATCTATCTATCTATCTAATTATTACAGAAGTGCAAAAGTCATAAAAAAATTGAAATTGCACTTTGTCACGCTGTAGGTAACTTTAGAGGCTCGTCAGTATCATTACTCGCTCTCTTCGCTCGTCTTCTTCTTCTAGACGAAATGGCTATAGAATACCTTAAGCCAATGCGAAGTTAGTCTAAAGTGGTCGCCGGACTCTTAAAACGCGCATACTCTTAGGTACCCATAAATAAGAATCATTATACTAATTATAAAATCGAAAATAACTATGTCTGTCTGTCTGTTTGTAGGTTTTTTACGACTTAACAGCTAAACGGATCTTTATAAAATTAGGTAAATAGCTACATATATCACAAGGGTGGTTTTTGCATACTTTTTTCTGAATATATAAATCTTTTTGTCATGAAATTCTGTAAATTAATAAAAAATAACGCGCCACTTACTAAATGCGTCAGACAACATCACAGAATAGAACGTAGTGGGTAAAATAATAATAACTGAATAAATTAAAACTCCGCTCAAAACCAGCCAGTATTTTTTTTAATATTGGATTCTGATCTCTTTGGTCACGGATTATTAAAACAAAATCGTACTGTACCGAAGCCCGAATTGTGAGATATGCATACAACATGCGGGCAACAGCTAGTTTTTAATTAAAACTGGCTGCGCCCCGCGGTTTCACCCGCGGTAAAAAAATATCATATGTGCTATTCTAGGCTATAATCTATCTTTGTGCCAAATTTCATTCAGATCTGTTGAGTCGTTCTGGCGTGAAAGAGTAACAAACACCCATCCATCCATTCTTACAAACTTTAGCGTTTATAATATTAAAGTCAAAGTCAAAGTCAATATTAGTAGGATATTATAAAAGCGAAAGTTTGTGTGTGTGTGTTTGTTTGTTTCCTTTTCAATCTGGATGCACCAAGATATTAAATAAAAAATAAAATCATAGCCAAATATTTTCACATAAATAATATAATTAAATAGCTCCGGTGTCGTAACTGAGCTCTCTGAACAAACCACAACCGTAAATTGAACGCGCGTTAGTTGGTTACTCGCTCATGCTAAGGGTGGTCGTAGACGGTGTCGGTGATCTAACGCGCAAGTTAGCCTACGTGAAGTAAAAGAAAGCTGCGGTGTCATATCTTACTGAACTCTCTAACCAAATCACACGCGGACACTAACTAGCTCGAACTAACATTTTTATATACCTACAATGTATACTTTTTCACCGCGGGCAGCCCGCGAGGCGCAACTAGTCCTACTAATATTATAAACGCGAAAGTTTGTATGTATATATGGATGGATGGATGTTTGTTACTCTTTCACGCTAGAACGGTTGAACAGATCTGGATGAAGTTTGGCACAGATATAGATTATAGTCTAGAATAGCACATAGGATCCTTTTTAACCGCGGTTGAAACCGCGGGGCGCAGCTAGTTTAATATAAATTTAGATTTTCAGCGAAACTTTTCAACATGTATGAGAAAAGCCGCAAACATCAAAGTTGCACAACTAATCTTGCTAACTAATAATTATGCTTGCCAGGTATATTGACCAGCATAATTATTATCATTTCTGTAGTGAAGCGAACTTGATCATGTTTGCTTTAGTTTTTAGCTTTAACTTAAGAACATGACATGTTTTTTGTGTGATGCAAAAACATAATACCAAAGCCTAGTAAAATTGTTTCACAAAAGTGCAAAAAGACAATACTTATTATATTGCTATACAATAAAAAACATGTTTTTCAAACAATGCCTCCCTCGTCTTTGCACTAAAGTTGGCTCCTATTTCACTATCTAGTCGGACCGATTATCTTAATTAATTACTGGTTGTAATCTATATTTTTATCTATTATACCTGATTTTCGCGTGTTCTTGTATATAAACGAGCTACCAGGCAAAACTCGCAGTGAGTCGGAGGGGAACACTCTCTCGTCATGAAGTACTTCCTTGCTTTGTCCGCCGCGATCCTCGCGGTCACCGCGCTGCCGGCTGATTTCGATGGCGACTACGATCCAGGCAGGCAACGCGGCGCGTTTACCACCAACGCCAATTATAGCAATGCTCGTGTTCCCTGGGGACAGGCAGGCTTTGCCACAATGAATGGAGGTACCTTTGGAGGAAACGGTGGCGCTATCTGGACGGTGTGGGACCCTTGGGCGCTCAGAGACGCTGTTACTGGCACCGAGCGAAGAGTAGTCTATGTCCGGGGTCGCATCGACTTGACCCAAATGTTCTCCGCCTCTCCTGGAGTCCGTTTCGATGTTGGAAATTCCAAGAGTATTATTGGTGCAGACAGAAACGCCATGATTTTCGGAGGTGGCTTAAGAGTCCGTAACGCCCGGCAAGTTATCATCGAGAATATCAGGTTCCACAACGCTTTGTCTTATGCCCCGGGCGAGCGACCCAACGGCAACGGAGGTATTATTGGCCAGGTCCCCGGAGCTTGGTCAACAATTGACGCCCTTGGTATCGAGTCGAACGCCGAGAACGTGTGGGTCCACCACTGCGAGTTTGCCGATGACCCTTGGATCGCGCACAATACCCCCGACAGCATGAGGCGACACGACGGTCAAATTGACATCACGCAAGGTGCCAGCTTTATCTCAATTTCAAACAGCATTCTCAGGAACCACAACTTGGTATCTCTGGTTGGAAATGATGACAACAATGTCAATGACAGAAATCGTCTGAAGGTGACCTGGTACCACAACTGGTTCCAAGGTACCGTTCAACGCAACCCTAGAGTGAGGCACGGAGAGGTGCACATTGTCAACAACTTATATACGGATGTCACTAGCTATGGTATCGGCGTCGGTGTTGCAGCTTCAATCATCGCTGAGAGGAACGCGTTCGTCAACACGCGACGCGCCTGGGGATGGGCGGCTGGCGTCCCCAATCCACTGGGCTTCTTGCTAAACGACAACAACAGGCTCACGAACAGTGGACACGACTCTGGCATCACAGCGAACGGCGTCACCTGGCGGCCCACTAACTACTACCCTTTCACTGCTCAGGACCCTGCCCAAGTAGAAGCCCATGTCAGGAGGTACGCTGGTCCTCGGTGAACTACTCAACAACCTGCCAGAACCTAGAGATCATCATTTTGACTGCAAATGAGTACTAATAAAATTAAATTAATCTTAAGAATCACAGTTTTTTCATTTAGCTAGGTTATTTAATTAAAGTAGAGTTCACAGACATCTACTTGTAATTATAAAATCGACTATAGCCATAAAATACTAGTAGCTAGGCTACTGCTAGCTACTAGCAAAATGAGCTTTTTATCTTGAAAATGAGCTATTCTTTTGGCAAAGCGAGTGAAACCAAAAAGGAAGGCATTGCATTTGACAAAACATCAAGCCACCGTGCAAACCTTTCCAACTGGAAGACGTCCACTTGACGGCTGGATAAAGGCCTCTTTCAATGTTCTCCACATCGACTGGTCTTGCGCTGTCCGCATCCAGCGGCTTACCGCGATCCTCACAAAATCGTCAGTCCACCATGTGGAAAGCGTTCCCACACTTTGTCTTTCGCTTCGTGGTCGCCAGTGCGAAGTAGATAAATAAGTTTTTTTAACTAATAATAAAAGTCAAAATGACGTACTAAATAGAATAGAACCTTATCTAGACTTGCTCGTCGCAATACTGTCTCAGCCAAGTTCGACAATAAAGGTCTCGTAGGTAAGCAAAAGCACATTATCCTGACCATGAGTTTTGAAACCGTTTTTCGTTTTCGTTTGGCTCTATCCATTTTAAGATAGCGCTCCTGGCGGAAACGTTAAGGAAGTAGGTTAAATGTTTGGAGCCAACCGAAAACGAAAAAAGTTTTCGTAAACTATACAAACTCGCGGTAAGCCACCTGGTGCTAGAGCTTCGCGTCTTTCTTTGCACAGCCACAGCAGTAACGCTAACACCACTGAATGTTTGTTTGACGATGAGTTGTGCACAGTTTATCCAATGTTTATGTATTTTTGTAAGGTTGAGAGACAATAAATGAATGCTTAAACCCATTATCTCTTCTGATAACGTCACATACCTTCATCGGTAGAGCGAGCGTTAGCGAGCGAAGCGTTTATGCTTCAGGATCGACAAAAATGCTTTTGATTGTCCGAATTCTGTCTGGATTTCTGTCCGGATCTCTTTCTGGATCTCTGTCTTCCTCTGTCAGATCGCATGTTTTAACGGATTCTCTTAAAATGTTGTTCTTGAGGTTCTATACCTAAATGTTCCTTTACCGTTCCCAAGACGGGTCTGAGCAGTAACGCACTTGTAGCGCCTCACTCAACTGCCGTCTTTGTACTTCTTCACTCTACAAAACTTCAAGGCTAGAGTGAATAAGTACCTTATAGGTCGTCGTGCTCCATCTTAGACCACAACGTCGCTTAACATCAGGCGTGTTGGTGGTCAAACGTTGACCTATTGTACATAAAAAAAAAAAAAAAATGTTTTTTTCGCGAGTCAGTTTTTGAAAATTTTTAAATGAACGATGTTTTTTTTTTAAATTAACCATATCTCATCAATTAAAAAATAATTGACATTTCATAAAAATTGTATAGTTATTGAATTTGCTCACAAACTTTCACGAGAATCGATTGAGGATTGCGATCTGTAGAGGAGGACAGACATCGCCCGCGAGGTTCACAGCTCCTAGAGCCACTACTTTTATTTTTTCTTCTGTCCCACAGCATACGACGAGAAATGGTTTCTTATTAACAGTTATTTGTTTCTTAAAAAAAATACAATAAAGTTAAATTTACTACATATTTATATGAAATTGTACCAAACTAGGCGTTTTCTCCTAATTTACGTATTATTTAATCAGGTTCAGTAAATTAATCTGAATTAATCACAAGTTTTTTTATCTTTAATTGTTATCAACCTTGCCTAATGCACGAGTACTCTTGTATGTATATAAACGAGCTACCGAGCAACACTCGCAGTGAGTCTGAAGGAAACACTCTCTCGTCATGAAGTACTTCCTTGCCTTGTCCGCCGCGATCCTCGCGGTCACTGCGATGCCTGCTGATTTCATTGGTGAGATTGATCCCAGCAGGCAACCCAACGCTTTCACCACCAATGCCAACTTCAGCAACGCCCGTGTTCCATGGGGCCAGGCAGGCTTTGCCGCAATGAATGGAGGTACCCATGGAGGCAACGGCGGTGCCATTTGGACGGTATGGGACCCCTGGGCACTCAGAGACGCTGTTACTGGCAACGCTCGAAGAGAAGTCTTTGTCCGCGGTCGCATCGATCTCACCCAACTGTTCACCGGCTCTCCAGGAGTTCGTATCGACGTTGGAAGTTTCAAGAGTATTTACGGTGTAGACAGAAACTCCATCATTTTTGGAGGTGGCCTGAGAGTTCGGCAAGTTCAGCAAGTTATCATCGAGAATATCAGGATCCACAACGCTTTGTCTTACGCCCCGGGCGAACAACCCAATGGCAACGGAGGTATTGTTAACCAAGTTCCTGGAGCCTGGTCTACAGTTGACGCTCTGGGTATCGAAGTAAATGCTGAGTATGTGTGGGTCCACCACTGCGAGTTTGCTGATGACCCTTGGATCGCGCACAATACCCCTGACAATATGAGACGACACGATGGTCTGATTGACATCACGCAAGGTGCCAGCTTTATTTCAATTTCAAACAGCATCTTCAGAAATCATAATTTGGTATCTCTGGTAGGCAACAGCGACACGTTGTCAAGCGATAGAGGCCGGCTGAAGGTTACCTGGTACCACAACTGGTTCCAGAACACTGTTCAGCGCAATCCTTTGGTACGGTATGGAGAAGTGCACGTCGTCAATAACTTGTACACTGATGTCACCAGCTACGGTATCGGCGTCTGGACTGGAGGTTTGGTCTACTCGGAAAGGAATTCCTTTATCAACACACGTCGCGCTTGGGGCTGGGCGACTACTGGTCCCCCGAACCCTATGGGCTACTATCTGGATGTGGGCAACAGGCTCTCGAACAGTGGATTTGACAGCGGTATTCCGTCGTCCGGAGTCACCTGGAGGCCTGCCAATTACTATGCTTTCGGCGCTCAAGACGCGGCCCAGGTAGAAGGCTACGTAAGGTCGTTCGCTGGTCCCCGATAAACAGTTCAACAATCTCCAACTAGCCAACTAAAAGTAGCTAGACAGCTTTTTACCTAATCTTCTAACGAAATAAAATTAAGTAATAGTCAAAATTACGTTTTGTTTAAATGATCTCTACCCACAAGTACTCGAGAATTCATGGCTTTAATAGTTGCTACGGTGAATGCTTAGGTGTTTGTTAGCAACAAGGGAACAACTAGAATCCGTTTTTACAATCGTTTGAAACTTCCTAATTTTGACAATGTCGTTGATTTATCACTAACTACTTGCAAACCATTTTTTATCTTTAAAATAGGTTTTTTAAATTATTATTAAGGACTAGCTGTACCCGCGACTTTGTTCGCGTTAGCCACCGCATTAAATGGACATACGCTATAAGGAGTGTATCTCTAAACGACGGACATAGATACTTTTTTATTCTAGATTATTATTGTAGTCATCATTATGACCTCTTACTATGTATTTATGCGTTTTTTGACAGTCTAACCGGGCCAGTGTCACCGCCTCAGTACCGCCGGTAAAAACGTAGCCACGCCAATGTCGTCGTAATAAGAATGTATCTTCATACAACTTCAAAGAATTTTTTTAAGAACTAGTCATGCCGCGGCGACATTGTCCACCGACTGACGGAATTGAGTCTTTTTGTACAGCATGAGTTTTAGCCACTGGTTTTAGCGCGTTCACACAGAAGGAGGATCACTTTGATCTTAGCCGTGGCTACCCTGGAGGTTATGCTAACACCACATTTACCGGACAGTATGAATCTGTTACTTGATTATTTCTGATAGCACTATAATACCTCTTAAAAGATCAAATTACATTCATTGATGACATCATAGTAATTAAAAAAATACTTATCTCGTTCCTTGTTTTAAGCTGATATTAAATGAAAAATTGTTATAAATTAAGCCGTTACAGTTTATCAGTAATTAGCTGGCCAATTGGTAATTGATTGTTTACGCCCCATGTTGTACTACGGATTAGTACGAAATTTTGATGAAATCGTATCCTAGCCTACGTACTGATTTATAACGATCAAAGGTTTGTTTTAGGGGTGGTCATTTTTTTTTTATCGCAATACATAGATAAACTCTTAATAAACTCTTCTATTATTCGATTTCCAAAAAAATTGTACGCTTTCATTCTCTAAAGATGACTATGACTTTGTTTTAATTTTTTATCTAGTAAAGCCTATAATCTGAAATGATCTGATATGATCACTATGATCGAATGTTAGGGTTCGTGCGGCTCGTTTGTTAATGTTATTACTAAGATTTGTCTGCGTATTTATCGCCAAAGACAAATCCGGCCGATTGGCTCGTATGTGAGTAAAATGGCCCGTTTCAAAAGTCACTTCGTCAAAATATAGCCTATAATTAAGTCACAAATGTTTGCACCAAGCTGCTGCCTACAACTTTAAGTTAGGTATGGGTACCTATTTGTTTTTTAGTTATTTTTACCTATTTTTAGCTTAGTTTGTGGTTAAATGGTTGTAATTTGGATGTCTCCAAGCCTCGACTTCTCGAATGATCAGTTTCTTCTAGGCAAGCGTGCTCAGAAAAGATATATATTATTAATATTTATATTGATAAAACTGTGTACTTAAAAGGTGTTCTTGATTTAGTGGAACAAGTAACAACAGTTTGCCCGTCGCGGGCGTGCAATATAAAGTTCTAAAAAATTAAGTAAAAGGTAATTAGCTTGATCATAATATAAAACATTATTCTTAAAATGTCTAGTCTATGCTCCATCGTATACTGCATCATTGCCTAACATCAACGTTTCATATAGGATTAAAAAATACGTATAAATTCATTAGGCATTTGTACCTACTTGTCTGATAATTACTTGCACTCATGAAAAATAATACAATGTTTATATAAAAAAAATGTGGTTATGTCTGTTTGTTACTTACATTCGAGTAGTCTCACATAATTGCATAAAGTTGAGAATAACTGTTAGTTTTATTATCCGTTAGACACAACTGGTTGTGTCAAGGGGAAGTCACGTTTCAAACTTTTTACATTAGCGAGTAAAACCGCGGGGCGTTGCTAGTTAGTGTTATTATTTCCTATTATTACGAGAATATATCGTTATCAGGTTATCAAGCTGACAACAGAGTTTTACTTAATTCTTTTTTAAGCTTTTAATAGGTATCGAATTACTCAACTGTACATGAGGTGGTGACATTTGTTTGCAACACCAAGAATAATAAAGACTTCTTTTAGGTCCTTTAGACCACAGAATAAACTGGTGGCTCTGAGAGCTGAAAGCGTTGCGGCTGACGTATGTCCTCCTATACAGGTTGCATTTCACAACTGATTCTCGTAAAATTTTGTCAGCGAGTTCAATAGTTAAACGAATGAGTCATTCGTTTGAGTTCGCCTTATTTGCCATTCGTATATTGATTTTATTTTTGTTTGAAAGGTGAATTAGTCGGGAGTATTCTTAGCCATGAAAATGGATGTTAATGAAAGTCGGTGTCAGTGATTTTTTTTTTAATTTATTTAGACTTGTTTTGGTATTTTTTTACCTCTACCTTACCCACAGCTATATCTAGCCCCATATCGAACTCCTGGATCCATCTCTACAAGAACACATAATCAATTAATGTAACAAAGCGAGTGCTTTCACGACTCCATATCGGAGTTTCTATTCGGTTTCGAATCTCACCATTGTGATAGTTGTTTGTACTCTACTATTGTCAGGGTGCATGCGGAAACCAAAGAGACAGTTTTTGTAATGTACGAGTTTATGAGGAGTTTCTCGCTATTGTATTGCGTGTTATTTTTTGGTTGTGTTTGAAAATTCTTAGTTTTAATTATTTGGGATGCGACTTGCTAAACGTCCGTAATCTATAAGTACTACTATACTTTACTTAACTTATAAATCCGAAAGAATACATGGATGAACAGAATATGAGGATGATTCTTACAATTCTTACTAATGGCTGACCGGATCTGGATGAAATTTAGCACAGAGATAGATTATAGTCTGGAATATCACATATGCTACAGATCTGGATGACACTTGGTACAGAAATAAATTATATAGCCTGGGAAAGTAAAACAACGCTGGGCGCAGCAAATGGTATAGCTATACTCGTAGTTCCACCAAAAGTTGTCAAAAAGTTAAATCGGCCGGGTGATTCAAAACTTCTGAATTCGTGAAAAGTAGAGGCAATGAAAACGCCAGCTAGGTGGTAAACAAGTATTAGCGGAGTTGAGCCAAATGACAGCCACTTGGTTGATAAGATTAGTAAATTGGGTAAATCCAAACATAATAATTAAGCGTAATTATCCCTATTAGTTAATCTGAGCTTAACAATGCTTAAACATTTGTGATGTAATCAGTCTATTTACTTATAGAAGTCAAGTTTTTTGGTGTTTTTTGGATGTCATCTGCTACACGACTGGAGCCCGGTGTATGGCGACAGAATATCGTCCGGCGAAGTGTGGGTGTTGTATTACACCTCTGTCAGCCCTTTCGGGGAAAAAGCGTGACGAAATGATATGAAGTTTATTGGTTCTGATCTTTGAGTCCTATACCTACGTATAGCGAAGCTATCTTAAGGAAAGATGATGCTCCATTTTGTTGAGAGTTTAAACTAAACTTTGCTGCAGCACTGAAACAAAAATTAGTCGTCGAACCACACAGCACAAACACGCAGTGCTGCGTAGTGTTTCGCGACCAAAAGGTCAAAAGCGATTTGAGCGCTCTACAGCAACTAAGTGAAGTGTGGCTGGATGGGTGCACTTAAACGGGGCATACAAGTGTTGTGTGGTATCTTCTCTATACGTAGTAATAGAACGTAATGGTTCTGATTCGAATAAACGTTACAGATAGGTAGGTATCTAACCTACAGCTACAGCTAGGTAAATTCCTCTCAAATGAACATCGAAATAATACAAGGAAGAAGCGCACAATTTCTAGTTTCTAGTACACAGCGCCTGGACCCAATACAACTACAAGCAAACGGACACTACACAGCACCGTTAACAGTATTATGTTACGTGTATCAAAAACAAATATAGAAACGGACAAGAGACTGTAGCGAGAACGAGACAACAATAATGATATTGCGACTAGTTGCGTTTGTTTGTGACTACGGTGAAGTGTGTAATACGATCGAAGCAAATGAAACTTAAATTTGCCACGCACTTCGTGACACATTCCGAAAACACACGCAATGTATTAAACTGCCCATGTAAATAAAAGTAACAAAGAAACTTGTGAGGTCATTTCACCCGAGGAAACAATACAATGGCCGTCAATTAGACCATTTACCATATCAGTATCAACTATCACCGCACACACAGTAATCAGTACGCGCAGTAATCATACTTACAGAACACTATAATTATATAAAATGTCACCATTGTTCCTCTTAAAGCCCTGTGAGATAAAATAAATAACCGGAAGTTCAATGACTGAAGACGAATGACTTTAAATTTTTCTGGTTGGGAAAATAGAAAATGAGGTAATAGTCGTAGGTACCTACTGGAACGCGCACGCCTTCCACTGCAAGCGAAGTGGGCTTTGTATGGACTCCGATTATCATAGGCTGAGTAGTTGGCACCAAAATCTGAGTCTCGGTTATATCCTATCTACTTAGTCTATGACTACTGGATCTGTGAGCTGTCGACCTCGCGGCCGAGCCTGTCCTCCTCTACATATCGTATTAACCGATTCTCTTGAAAAAAATGTTTATCGAAAAAAAATTCTAAAGATATCCACCATTTTAAAGTAATTCTAAACTCTGTCTCGACAAAAAAACTGTACTTAATATAATTATTGAATCTACTCACAATATTACACAAAAGAATCGGTTATAATAATAATAATAATCATTTATTTCAGGTCATGTCCATATTAAGAATTCATTTACACACAATTAAATACTATCAAAATGAAAAATTAAAGTTAAAAAAGTTATTTGGTTTTGGTACATGTCAATCTTAGATTAAATAGATGTCAAATAATAAAAAAATATCAAGAATATAAAAAGTAAAATAAAAAAATGAAATGTCAAAATTGCTTATTGATGTGAAAATGTCAAAATCTAATTAATTAATTATGAAACGTGACCTGTAGAGGAAGACAGACATCCAATCAGAAATTCAGACAGAATTTGGACATTCGGAAGATTTTTGTCGAAGCTGAAGCATAGACGTTTCACTAGCTAACGCTCGCTCGGTCGATAAACGGAGTCCGTACGAAGCCCGCTGTGCTCGCAGTGGAAGGCGAGCATTAGGCTTGAAACGCTAATGGGCCCGGCGCGCGGCTTGGCGTCAAACTTAAGGGGTTCCCGACAAGCTGTTTTCAACGCTTTTCATATTTTTTGCAGCTCAGATAAATAAGATGGCTTGGTGTCAAAATCCCCTTAGTTAATCCCTTAGTAAAAGTTTTGTAAAGATACATCGCTGCCGCCGCCGTGTCGCGCCGAAATCAGTGGAGCCAACCTCAGCGCCCATGTGTTATGAAAGCTTTAGCTCAGCTTATTCCACTTTACGTCTCTGAAAAACCGCTTTTAGAAACCGGAACTCTAGTGTGATTTAATAAAATAGTAAATTCGTTTTTTGCTCTTTTAGTTTTTTCTCCAGTACGCTGAACCTTAGGCCCGCAAACAATAACAACGCTCAGTCATGACTCTCGATTTAAAACTGGTGTTACCATACAAAAAACAGCTTTTAATCAAGATTCACGACCAAACGTCGTTTTAGCATACGGGCCTTAGTGTAGTAAACTCTGTGTGGTCTCTGATTGTTCTCGCAAACCGTATTCAATCACTAACGGTACCTCCCTGATCTCTTCTATTGATCATACGATTATTTTTTGCTTCAATCTTATTGCCCTCTCCTTGCTAAGTTCCGCTACTGAATAATTGTAGAGAATAACTGTCTCCATCTCACAACAATAGCAGCTACATAAGTACGCTCTGACGGATTAGGATTTTTAAGAAAAAGATGAATTGCTTGTTACTTCTTTACTTCAGTAGCTTGGTCATAAAATATAATCTGTTACAACCAAAGGTTACAACAGAATACAGAACTTTCTGTGTTCTGAAGATTATTCTTAACCCCGTAAAGTCTTAATGCTACAGAAATCAGAATTTATTAATAACTCCAATAGTTACACGTCACAGTTCAATAAATGTCAAACAATAAAATAATTTCTAAATGTCAAAACAGTCATTACATTTGTCAATATGAAACAAATAATGAAAGTCAACAAAATAAATTTACTTCCACCTTAGAATATTTACTTTGATTTACACTTATGTAGAGAGAGCTAGCCTAGCCTACAGCTGCTTCATGCAGTGGTTATTGTATTTTTTTCTCAGCATAGACTTCCGTTTGACCGCTACATCGCTTGCGGTAACCAATGTCTTTGTAACCAGTAACATTGTATCGTTGTGTACGCCAGGCACGCAATCATTACTGTATATTACGAAGCTTTCTGACCCATTCCGCCGCCGTAGTAATTGGCCTTAGATGACACAATGACGGTAGCTCAGTATTCCATGCTTGCATGTCGTTGACCTCGTTGTGAGGTCAACTCATGGTCAATCGGACAACCTTATCTGTCAACTTTTGTTATAGCCTAGATCCCTAAAACTCTAGGTGGTACTTCTATACATATTTTTTAAAACTGTTTCTTCAAACAAATCTCTAGCGTATATCCGCTCTAACACAGTAACACTTCGTTTATGTAGTGTTAGTGTTTTCAGTTAATTTCTTTAGTTAGAGCAGAAGTACACTAGATATTGTTTAAAATACAGTTTAAAAACTTAGTACCTGTGTCATTGCACTGCTGAATGGTTCATTGTTCAGTTTAAACAATTTGATTCGTATTGTCGTTTTTAATGTTTATAACATACATATTAAAGTATTGAATTATTTTGCCTACAAACACATATGTACTTATAACATAACATATCGTCTTTCCCCCGAAGGGGCTGACAGAGATGTAATATAACACCCACACTTCGCCGAATTAAGTTGTATTATACAATGTGTTTGTCTACCCGTGTCGGAGCCTGAAATGGTAAAATATATGATTCATTTCATCGACAAATCAGGCTCTAATTTTTTTTTTTTCCTTCCCATTGTGGAATCGCAGCCATTTTGTTTTTTTTGGTTCCAACCCTTGGACGCTTGTATTAATTCAGTCATAACTTACCATGTAAGGGGCATATTGATTGAAAAAAGATATCATTTGATAGCTGAACGTATAGGCAATAAAACGTGGTTAAAAATTGTCAAATTTTTTTTCGATAAAAGGAAGAAAATAATTCGAAACAACAAAAATTATAACTTTTTTCAAAGAAAAAATCTTAAAAGTAAGCTTTTTACAAAAATCTATGAGAGTAAATCCTAATTTTTTTAATTCCATAAAGTAGTACAGGATGTAAGCTTTCTAAAAGATCCACACAGTATTGATGTAACTAACATAATTTAGAAGTTATAACAGTCGGAATATGACCCTTTGCAAAGTGCTTTGTTTGCTTACCATGGAATAGACTACCGAATTCGGCGAATTCTGGCTACGGATTTCTAACAAACCCATTCTTAGAAAGAGCAGGTATAATGTGACATGTTTCTAGGTGTGAGTAAGACAAAAAACCTATTATACGAGCCGGGCTCAGCATGGAAGCGTAAATAATCAGGTCAGTCGTCCCTCGCTCTGCGTTGTGATTACATTCCTTTGCCCGTACAGACGTTGTTATTATTGGAACATTTTGTTGTGTTTTTGTTTTGTTGTATCGGCATGATGCTGCAGCTGGACGGAGCACCAGCGCATTTTGCAACAAATGTGAGAAACTATTTAAACGAGCGCTATTCGCCGTGGACTGGACGCGGTGGGACAATCGCTTGGCCACCGCGTTCACCCGACCTCACCCCACTTGATTTTTTTTTGTGGGGTACAATAAAGCAGAGAGTTTATACCAACGTTTCGAATACAAGAGAAGAGTTGTTGGAAAAAATACTACATGTCGGCAATGAGTTGCGCGAAGATAAAGGAATGATCCGGCGTGCAACACAACATGTTGCTATTAGAGCAACTGCCTGCTTGCAGCACCAGGGTGGGCATTTTGAGCAGTGGCTTTAATAAATAGGTTAAACATTTTTGCACAAATAAATGAAGTGGCCATTAATTTTATCTTGTTTTATTTCTACATGACTAGTAAGCTAGGGTCATATTCAACCTACCATATCTACTAAACTTTGTTAGTCACACCAATACTGTTTGGATCTTTAATAAAGCTTACATCCTGTACTACTTTATGGAATAAAAAAAATTAGAACTTACTCTCATAGATTTTTGTAAAACGTTTACTTTTAAGATTTTTTCTTTGAAAAAAGTTATAATTTTTTTTGCTTAGAATTATTTTCTTCCTTTTCTCGAAAAAAAATTTGACAATGTTTAACCACGTTTTATTGCCTATACGTTCAGCTATCAAATGATATCTTTTTTTAATCAATATGCCCCTTACATGGTAAAATATGACTGAATTAATACAAGCGCCCAAGGGTTGGTACCAAAAAAAACAAAATGGCTGCGATTCCACAATGGGAAGGAAAAATAAATTATTAGAGCCTGATTTGTCGATGAAATGAATCATATATTTTACCATTTCAGGCTCCGACACGGGTAGACAAACACATTGTATACCTTCTGCGCCCCGCGGTTTCACACGAAGTCTCACAGGAATCGTTAACTTATTTTGGAATAAAAATATACCCTAAGCTATTTTCTTTGCCCCTGACAACGTGTGTGCAAAATTTCAGAATGATTGGTTAAGCAGTTAAGGCATAATAGCGTAACAAACAAAGTAACTAAGAAACTTACTGTCGTATTAAAACATTAGTTAGGATTTCAGTTGGCATTAAACTCCGAGAGGGTTTTCCACTCAACCAATACGAACTTGTTTATTTTTAACGGCGGCTTGCGGATTGCTGACCACATCCGCAATGATGCAGTTTGACGTTGAGACATCAATATAACGTAATAACACCCAATTTTTTTATGTCAGTGAACGGAGCAAATTTAAGGGACACCACACAGTACACCAAATTGTCTGATGCCTTGTTTTCGCCGGCTTCCTCGCTCGACTTTTGAAATCGACTTGGGTGTGTAGACTCCCTTACACGTATGTGTGTGTGTGTGTGTGTGTGTGGGTGGGTGGGTGTGTGTATATGTGTGTGTGTGTGTGTTTGTGTGTGTGTGTGTGTGTGTGTGTGTGTGTGTGTGTGTGTGTGTGTGTGTGTGTGTGTGTGTCAGTCTGTGGTATTGTAGCTCCCGACCGGGTGAACCTAATTTGATTTTGTTTTTTTGGTTTGAAAGGCGAATTAGTCGGGATATGCGTAGGTTTGATGAAAATCGGTGTCGGGGGCTTTCTAAATTTTAAATCTAAATACTTGTTTTATTACTAATACGATTAAAACCAGCTTAAACCTTGACTTTATAGGCTTTCAAGACATTTACTATACATTTCAGAAAACCCAGACCAAGCTCGAGGGTTCCACACACGAACACAACATAATTAAATATTACGTAGGAAGGTAAAACAACCTACAAAACATTTAACAATCGGCTAATATGTGTCTTTGTGTTGCTCAAGCTTTTGAATCGAACTAATTGATAGTTCGTTCCCATGTGACAGACTAGATATTAATCGAGTTCAATGGGCATTAAAAATTTGCCTGTATAAACTCACTAAAAAAATGTCTATTATGAGTAAAAAACAGTATTTACCAATAATCGCTGTACAACCTCGAAATAGCAATAGTGTTTTTCTTTTAGATCGAGTAAAAAATTTACTACGTAACATACACAAAAAAACATACAGTCGAATTGAGAACCTCCCCCTTTTTGGAAGTCGGTTGAAAAGAAAGAATATGACAAAATACGGTAAAACTATTCCAACTTTATTAACATAACGTTTAACGGCATAACGTTTATTAGTTAGAATGTGTATATAATTATATGTAACTTAGTAAAGCTTAACTTAAAAACAATTTATTTACAAAGAGTTGAGACTTTTTTATAGCATAAATAATATACTAACGATCCGCTTCGGCTTAGCACGGTACCTATAAACAATCAAGAAGAAATTAAAATTAGGAGGAGTTAGCTGATCTACAGACAGACGGACAGACGCGGAAAACAACTTTGTTTTATACTTTATAGAAATAGAGACTATAGCTCGTCTGCCTGCGTATGCCCTCGCATTACGGAGAGTATGGTATTCAGAGCTCAGTAATTATGTTTTAGTTTTGTATTAAGGAAATAATTTTAAAGTCTAGTAAAAAATACCTACTCTGTAAAAAATGTGACCAGTAAAAATTAGATTTGGAAGAAAAATTTGGAGATTCTCCACAATACTAACATACAAACTTCATAAAATAACATACAAGCAAATTATTATTATTTCGTCTACTTATTAGTATTTTTTTATTTATTATTATTTTATTATATTTATACATATCGGAGTAATGTAGGGAAGGAGGAGCTTCGCCGTCGCATCTGATCCCACTGATGTCGGAGAAACATAGGAAAGGCCGCCGCGCTGTGACCTTCCACTTTTGATGACGGGGAAAATCTAGTAGGCCGAGGTGTTGTATCTGATTTCTGATCCGTGAACTCGCCGCTATCACGGGCATCTATGGTCGGCGTCAAACTTCAGGAATGTTGAAATAAGGGGACAGCAATGTAGGCTTTTCACTATTTTAATTATACAGTCACTTAGACTACTTAGATAATGAATGATCACAAAGATAATTGGCGATTTAGAGTAATGGGTTTACGAATGACCATTGCGTGCGACCGCTTTCCACCCAGTCCTGTCAACCACTGACTGACAGACATGACGTTCGCCCGAAATCCCAAACGCAACTCCATTCGGTGTTAACCGCTCTAAATGACCATAAACAAATCGATTAATCGTCAAAAATAACAGAACAATAATATCATCTCAAAATAAACTGATTTTCTTTATCCAATGATATCTCGCGCCGTCATACATTTATATATAAATTAATTATTTTTATGTTATTATTTTTTATGTCTTGTAAAATTATGTCTTAAGATTATCAAGGCCTCTATTTTTTATAAATGTTCCTGTCCATTCAGGTTGCCTGGAATAGATCGCTTTAAGCGCTATGGCCGCCCATTAAAAACGTAGTTAAGCCTTATTTAAGTTCTATTGTAATTATTTTGTTTTTAATAAAGAGTTATTGTATTGTATTGTATTTATTTTATTTATTTAAACACAAAACAGAGTACAGTCAAATACAAAGTAGTAAATAGAAGAAAAAAAGACAGAGCTGGACCGTACTCCAAAACTTGTGAAAATACATAGTTAGTGGCAGACAAAAATTAAATAAGTATAAAATAAACTTTAGTAGGTAATAAAAACATTTTTAAAAACTAAAATAAAAAACATAAGAGAAATATGAAATAAAATGTTTTAAATTTAATTTAAAGTAAATCCAAATTAAATTTAAATTCAAAGTAGGTACCTTAAAGTAATTTAAATTTAAAACTTAAAATTAAGCAAAAAAGATATTTGATTAAAAAAATACTAAGCATCTGGTTGGACGTATTTGGTATAAAAAATGTCTTTTATTGATTTACTGAATTGTATTGTACAAGCCTCGTCATAGATTAGTAGAAGCGAGCGATTATTGTGGAAGCTATTTAGTATTTAGTATTGCATACAGATAACTATAAAAGCGTAAGCAGGAAACGTAAAATACCCAATATGTAGTAAAAGACTAACTCGTAAAGATCGAAATTAAGTTCGTCACGCAGCCCGCGAGTAATCAATCACAAGTTATATAACGTGACGTGCGGAACGGGCGGACGGAACGCAGGTAGCGACGGGCGGCGTAGCGCTCGTTACGAGTTGCGGACACACTCGGAGCAAAACGAAAACGGAGCAAAGCTTCAAAAACGGACTTCCCATCTTGTAATTCGTTATCCATGTAAACAATTTTTAGACTTTTGTTGATATATTAAAAACTGCTTGACTGATTTTGGTAAAATTTATATGGGACCACCTCTAAAGAATGATCTACCAAACAATAATAGAATCATTCAAATCTATTCACAATAATTGGTGCAGCAATCGCGTAACATACATACAAAAAACACAGTCGAATTGAGAACCTCTTCCTTTTTGGTCGGGTCGCATAAAAACGTGGTACCAATGCCGTTCGTCCAACGTGTCTAGAGTGTCATCTAGAAAAACACTGGCGTCAACGTTGGATACAAACTGGTGGCCGAAATGAATGCCAGCAATCTGAACACCTGACGCCTCCACCAACCTCCTACAAGTGCATCGAAACACAATATTTTTTGACGTTTTTGTAAACTCATGTAACCTATTACTATGAAAGTGGAAAGAACCAATAAACATCTTAGTAAATGACTTTATTGAGAGATATAAGAAATCAAATCAGTTTTTCTTAAAATTTTAAAACAAAGGTTCATCAACAACATAATTTTAATACAAACAAACTTTAGTACCATCCAAAATAATATTTTTTTTCCAATTTTTCCTCCCAGTGTGTCTTCTACATTATCACTCATAATTATCATTTCGCCGATCGGGGAAAGCTCATTACAAGAAACCGCTAGCAGCAGCCACTTCCAGCTTGCTTCACACTACCACGTGAATTCACGCTACGTACCATTTACGCTAACAGCCGTAAAGTTACGTGTACGTTATTTACGGTTTTACGTCATCTGGAGCGTATTTTATGGGAAAGTCGGTGATTAGTGTCATGTGAGCGAATTAGTTGATCATCCGAAACGCTGACAGTGCTGTGGTCGGACGCCTAGCTTGTCAATAAAAAGGTAATTAGTAAGACTTTTTGATTTTTTCTATTAAGGACCTATTTACTACTACCTTCATTATTATTTATTACTACCTATCTTTTTGTTTAATGCTTTATCTTAGCGGAATTTATTTGGTCACTAAATTTTGACAAGTAAAAGATGTAATAAACTAAACTAAACTAAAACTAAAAGCTAATTTAAAAAGTCACTACCAGTAGGCATGGTATATACCCAAAATGCTGGCCGCACTGCCACGTTGAATAATTCTTCTTCTTTCTTCTTTTTTTTGTTTACATATTTTTACATATTTTCTTTTTTTTAAAGCCATGCATGTTCACTACAAAACTTCCTGACCAGAAAACAAAAACGCAAAAGCATTTCATTTTTCAAAACAATAAAAACCGTAATGACTTCCTAAAGCTATTAACCGTTTAGCATTTCAAGACCATTTATCTTAACTAGGTACATCAAAAACCGGACACCGTTTCGACAAACAATGCCTTAAAATCTCTAATTGAATATTACGTAAAATGTTTAGAAATGGACAAAAGCTGAATATTATTAACGACATACGCCATGACTGCTCTTTCAAAAGAAAAGGTTAAGAAACTTGGATTTACTTCTTACTTAGGTAACAGCTGCTGCGTTTGTTGGTAAAGCCATTCACTTATAATTAGCTAGCGTTTAGTGTTGATTTCTTTAAACATTTGCCTATATTCGTGTTCTGTTTGAAGACGTTTATTTCGTCATTATCGTTTTCCACCTACTGAGATGTATAATCGTCCGAGTAAGCGTTAGCGAGCGACGCGTTTATAATAATAATAATTGAATAATCAATTCGGGACACTTCCACACACGGTCGCCTGACCCCAAACTAAGCAAAGCTTGTACTATGGGTGCCAGAGACTGATATACCTACATACTTAGATATTTTTAATTACATACATAAATAGATATTTACACCCAGATTTTTTTTTTTTCTATGTCCGAATTCTGTTCAGATCTCTGTCTTCCTTTACAGGTCGCATTTCTTAACTGATTATCTTGAAATTTTGAGAGTAGGTTCAATAGTTATAGGACTGCGATAGCGGTTTCGTAATTGGCTTGCATTTTGTTACTCCCGTAGACGTTGCTATGATGGGCATGCTTTCCGTCAAGCTACGACGCTTACACAAGATTACACTTAAATTACCTACAAAAAATCAACCAAAGCTTGTTTTGTACACAATATAAACACGCGAGTACAATAATGTGCAGTCGGAAATATAGAAAGCACTGAGTCTAGTCTACACAGTCAACTCTCACTTGATTGCTGGTCTGGTCGTCGGGACAAATTGCATTTCCCTTGCTTTCGACTTGCTCTTACTAACGTTGGGGCTCGTGATTACATGTACTTAGAGGCAATTGCAGACGCTCGCTTGGGACCTTGGCAGTGATGCAGGCAAATCGGACCTTGAACGTGATGCGATTAAATAACTTCTAAGCATGTAATTGATATTTTTAATGAGTTACATTGACCAGTATCTTGTAGGTATCTAAAATGTTTTTGCTATCATTTAGTTCAGATCTTGACCCATGCCTATTAGTGGAACTATGGGCAGGCGTGTCTTCTAAGTGGTCTGTATATGGGCATAAGTCACTAGGTATGATCATAGAAAAACATTTGTGTGAATAAGTCTCAAAGGTTTTTTTAGTGGCGAGAACGACCAATACGGAGTCGAAGGTGATATGCGAAGATCGATGCCTTTCATGCCTTGTATGGGCATTATTGTAGGCTATATTTGAAATGAGAAGTTGGTCATCAAAGCAATCATTATCACCATCACTGACTGTTAACATCTTACTCAAGGCCAAAGCTTTCCTCGTTCGTATAACAAAATGTACCCATACCAAACCATGTGCGTGTTTGTGTGTTCGTGTTTGTCCTTTAAATATAATGGACTGGCTGCGCCCCGCGGTCTCATCCGCGGTTAAAATGTATCCTATGTGCTATTCTAGACTATAATCTATCTATGTGCCAAATTTCATCCAGATCTGTTCAGCCGTTCTGGCGTGAAAGAGTAACAAACATCCATCCATCCATTCTTACAAACTTTCGCGTTTACAATATTAGTAGGATTCCTAACCTTTCCTAACTAATATTATAAATGAGAAAGTGAGTTTATTTGTTAGTTTGTTTGTTTGTTTGTTATGCTTTCACGCGTCATCTATTCAACCAATCTTCATGTAATTTTGCATACACATTATCAGAGGTACAGAAAGGAGATTTTTTTTATCCCGACATAACTATAAGTTACAATGGGACTGCAAGTGAAACCGCGGGGCCCATCTAGTAAACCATTATTGTTACAATGTCAAACAGTAAGTAAGACTTTCTTAGGTACCTACAGGAAGAAACAACATTTTTTTATTCTTACTTAATGGACTTTCTCTAAGAACACAAAATAATGTTGCTTTAATTTAACGGTCAATAAAGAGAAACGCACTTGCAGTTATACAAAAATTAAACACTAGTTTTGTTAAATCTAATGCTTTTTTAAACAACCATTACCATAAATTCATTATTCAAACTTTAAAAAACGGTTAATCTCGAAAATTATGCAGGTAAAAGTTAAAAAAAAAGAGATTATAGGTCTTAAAAGCATAATGGAATCAGCCAGTTTGGTAAAGCAGCTTTCACACCGAACGAGACGAGTTTTCTCTTACTCGGCTTGGGAGAGCATGTTCATGAGACGTATAAACGTCTTACAAGAGATACAAGTAAGAAGAATGATTGATTTCTTATTTTCGAACAAAAAATGAGACTAAACTCTCGGTTAGGGTGGTTTAGGGTACGCTTGTACCACTGTGTGTTAGGGTGTGCTTGTAGCACTAGACTATTCGAAAGCTATGAGCGATAAGGCAGCCAATTATTTCACTTGTTTAACGTATGTTGTTCGGTTTGTTTTGAAGTTGTATCGCTACAGTCGCGCGTTTGCAGCGCGACTGACGCGTGTTGCAAACACGACCGACACCCAAAAGTAGCAGAAGTCTATATTTTTGTCAGTAGATTAGGTACTTGAACTAAAACCTCTTCAATGTTGAAGCTTTACATCAAGTAATCTTCCTTCACTCACCAATTAAGCTTTTAAAAAGTTGTTGCTTGGACATAATAGAGTTATCACTGATGTTTTATTACAACTTTCGAATAATGAAAGTACAAGGAGCATTAATTTTTATGCTTGTTTCCGTTTAATAGAGCGCAAGTGCATGCATAATTAAATTAATTACTTATTGGTATACTCTACTAACTCTATATACGGTTGCTCTTAGGAAAACACCTTTTAATCACAAAAAAAAAGATACAAGTGAAAAAAAAATATAGTTGGTGTTGTTGAGTTTTGATTTCGCCTACCTATATCTAGTCTATATTTATCTATACGAATATTCTATAGTAGTAAATATAACATTCATGAGTTTGTAAGTTTGTTTGTAAAGGGTTATCTCTGCACCTACTGAACCAAATCTAAAAATTCTTTGACTACTCGAAAGCTACATTATCCCTGAGTGCCATATATAATAGGTGTAATATAACATATAGCATAATAATAAGTGCCTAATAAAATAGTAATAGGATAATATAGCAAAGCCACGGGTAAAAAGCTAGTTTTTTATACAGAAACTAATAGCAGCGCCCGTAGTTACACCCGTCTCTACCTACAGAAACTGGCTATCCTACAGTAACCCATTATATATTTTTCTGATAAAAAGTAGTATGTGAATCCATTCATCCGTTTCAGCATGAAGAATTAACAAACATATACACAGACATACATACCTTCTCAGTCATAAATAACTCACAATTCAGCATTTACAGCATAGTGTGATTATTGTGATTGTGTGATAGCAATCAATGACCATAATAATAATGATGATGGCATGTCAGCATTGTTTATAAAACGCTTAAAGTTATGACAGAGTTGGTAATAACAATAATATTAAATGCTTTGCACATATTACAGCAGTTTACACAAAGCTTGGCTGTCATTAGCCGTAGTTACGCAACGTGTGTTTTTGGCGACGCTTTCTCGAATATCGCCGATTCACCATCACTTTCACTGACGCGGATGCTGGACGAAGCAACCACATTTGCATGAGTGACGTCACTTGTCTGTATCTGTTATAATACGTAATTGTCGTCACATTTGCTGCAGCGGCCTGTCAGAGTACCCGCAGACTGCAGACTTCCTGTCAGCCGATAGTTTTGTCGGCTTCATAAGTGTGAAGAGGTATGCAAAAGCGCACATAGTATCGAAAAAGTTTGACTGGCTTACAATTGCATTTCGGGTTGGTTGGTCGGGTTGGTGTTAACCAACCCGACCAACCTAGCACCATTAGAAAGTCTGCAATATGCAGGGAGTCTTAAACTGTTGGCTTGAATTACACGATCAGCCATTGCTGTTGAACGATAAGACATCAACGTAGGTAATCAAAATGCATACATATATATGACGGCGCGTGACATATCGATATATCGATTTGTTTATGGTAATTTAGAGCGGTTTACACCGAATGGAGTTGCGTTCGGGATTTTGGGCGAACGTCATGTCTGTCAGTCAGTGGTTGACTTGACTTGGCTGAAGGCGGTCGCACGCAATGGTCATTCGCAAACCCATTGCTCTAAATCGAAAATTATCTTTGTGATCATTCACTAATTAAGAAGTCTAAGTGACTGTATAATTTAAATAGTGAAAAGCCTACACTGCTGTCCCCTTATTTCAACGTTCCTGAAGTTTAACGCCCACCATAGATATCCGTGATGACGAGTTCAAGGCTCACGAATCAGACACGAAACCTCGGCTTATCCGACTTTCCTTGTCATCAGAAGTGAGATGTGAAGGCTCGGCTCCTTCCCTACTTTCCCCGACATATTATATTGACGAAAAATTTAACGGCTATAAGATTATGGCTATTCGTACAAGAGACGATGATCCAAAAGACTTATGGAAGATACTCTTCGTCATGAAAAACTAGTACTATGGGACCAACTCTATAATCGCAAAAACTCAAAATACTTCTGTAGTGGCGAATTTAGTAAAAAATACAAAGGAGGCAAAAACAGTTATAGGTCTGTAGCGACAATAGACATCTTGAAATTGGAGCGTGTAAAAAATACGGAATAAAGGGGTTGTTCACGCGAGCCCTTTTAGAACCTTGTCACCACGGTGACAAACGGGACAATGCAAATACAAGCAAGTTCAAATATAAGCAAAATCGGACTAGAGATTATAAAGATACGTGAGGCCTCCGAACTACTCCGTACTCCGGTACTACTCAGGTGTAATTATTGGTTCAATTACTTTAAAAAAGTATACCTAGTAGCACTCTGTAAGAAAATACATGCATATCGCATATAATTTTAACAGTCTGTTAAATATTTTAATGACACGATAAACAATACTTTTCCTTTCAAGTGAGCATCGAAGCGACTCAGGAAGAATTATGATGCAGTCACGCAAAAGTGATCGCACGATATTACACCGGCTGTTAGTGAACTACAATATCCGTTATTACTTTTACCTCATTACACAAAACAGATAAGGAATACGTACGTCGTTAGTTTATTTATTTATTGCCAATGAAAACTACAAATGAACAATGTACATTAGTTATCTACATATAAACGAAAGCTAGTGGTTCTGTGAGCTGCTTTGAAGACCTTACGAAAATGTACAAAAAAACACATCCTGAAATTGAAATTTGTTTAAAAGTTGAGTCAAAAATCTATTTAAATTACCGAACCTCAAATTTTTACAAGAATAGGTTGAGAAATGCGACCTGTTGAGAAGAACGTTCAGACATACGAAAGGATTTATGCCAAAGCAGAAACGGAGACGCTTCGCGCTCGCTCGACCAAATAACATATACCTACTAGCTGAGCACTGCGGTTTAAAACAACCTACATATTAATCCAGGGCATAACCTATCTTCATTCCTAATTTCGTTCAAATCCGTTTCAGCGTATGAAGAAGACCTATCAATAACCTCAGACTTTCGGATAACAACTTCTAAAAATGTTGCTTCAGTTTGTATAGGTATTTATTACTTTTAAAATAAAAATTAAGTACTAACATTACTGAATTTACTTTAGTATTGAAAATCCGCATTATTTCAGAATGGTAAAATTAGTTGTAGAAACTCTTCTCAGAAATCCAGTCGAATTTCAACTTCGGAGAGCTAAGTTTGAAAGGTATCTAGCCAACTGTTTATTACGACTTACTTAGCACTAGACACAATTAAATATTTATTAGAACTAAAATATAGCAGCTTAAGCTAATAAAATTTAATTCATATCGTTTGATTAGCTTTAAAATTAAGCGTAAATATTCTTCGATTGAGACATCCTGTTACTTGTAATAGCAGAAGGCTAACAACCTTCTTCCTCGCTTCCCTTGATATTCCACATCTAGTTTTATACAAGTTCTAAGGTTTTAGTATTAGATGCATCCTTAGATATGCTAATTGATGGCAGATATGCTAATGTCTCTATAATTAAACGAGTATCTTACTTTGTATGAGGACCGGGTTGAAAGTCGAGAGCTGAATAGAACGTGTGTGTGGTTTCTAATTGGAAAGACTAGAGGCTGAGAGATCTGAGGTTACATGTCACTATGATGAGACGAGTAGCTAAGTTGGCTGACTTGTGAGCTTGTGACGTCATAGTAAAAGATAGGATAGGAGAAGAAATAACTGAGTGAGACTGAAAATTGAGTGGTGAAAGAGAATTGACTTTGTTAATTATTGCAATTAAGTTTAACCACGAAAGCTATGCAATAAAAGTTTGAGCATGATTACCTGTGAAATACTTACAGGCATATTTATTACTTTATGGTTTGATCTTAACTAGTACGCTACCCTTAGTTTTCACTAATCTAACAATTGTATTTAAAACAATTCAGGTTAGTTAAATGCAAGTAAGTAAAATTAAATTAAAAAATTAAAAATGTACCTAAATCCGTAATTAGCTGTAAGTTTATCTATAAGTCTATTTCATGAATTGTTGATAGCCATGGATTTTGTTCGAATAAATAAATAAAAAAATCCCTGACACCTATTTTCATCAAACATAGCTCACACTCACTCTCGACTAATTCACTTTTCAACCAAAAAAAAATACACATAAGAGTCGCGTCAAACTTTTAAAACCCCGTCTTTTTAGCGTCGGGGGTTAATAGATACGAGTAAGTACAAGATTTAAATAGTACGAAAAATCACGAAATTTATAAACCAGAATAAATAATAGTAGGTACGTATGTTTAGTTTGTACCCAGACATCTTTAAGCGATGTGGTTACCCGCTATTTTTCTACGTGCGATTTCCGTGTCTAACGGAACAAGGCTAACCAAACATTTTTTTTGTTCAAAACACATCAAAGCAACTATCAAATTCGACTATAGCATTAGGAGCAATCTCACTCAATTGCAGACCAGCACCATCCAGCACCGTTAACACGTTTTCTTGCACAGCATCGATTTGCGATGAAACAATCATAACTTTAAACAATACAAAGTACTTACAAAGCTTCCGCGGTTGCCAGCAATCTGTACAATTGCCTAATTTGTGTTGCTGACCGCTGCTGGGCTTTCTTTGACAATATTACATAGATTACGGAATATCTGTAATGTCTGGTAGGTTGTGTTAGTGACCGATGGCAACTGGTCGTAAATAGCAATCATTTTGGTGACATACAGTTTTGTGTCATGTCAAAATATGTTAGTCATCTCTTGGGTTAACCAATACAACTTTTAAGATAAAAGTGATGCGATTTTTTTATTAGGTTCTAGTTAGTTTGGTGCGGCGTCAGTGTCTAGCTAACTGGTAATCAGAATCGGTTTAATTTGACACTTGGAGCATACTTCGAGAGAAAAATGAAGCCGATTCTGAAGTCAGCTCAATTAGACAATGAGATTTGCTGCCACGGCCCAACATCATCAGTAAGATTTAATTCTAAAATTACAATTTCAAATTTCAGCGGTACTTAATGAAATCAATCATCCTCCAAATAAAGCCAAAATCAATTCAATTAATACAATTTTGAAACAACAAACGATTGATGAATTACGATAGCTGAACGGATGAGTGACCCAACGTAGATTTTCATCATCAATCAGATCAGTGAACGTTCTAATTTGCTGCAAATACGACATTTCGTTGTATTCAGGTCAATTGTTTCGGTTTTTATATTTAACTAGGTACACGGCGGTTGGTTAAATGTCAAAGTGTGACTGTATAAGTGGCTGTTGGGTTGAATGTCTTCGATGCTAGATACCTTATGATAAGGTCAAGCTGGCATCTAGGATGGGTAAAGGCTGACATTGAAGTTTAGTGCTCATTTGTTCATCATGTTGATGGTTACGAACTGCTTGATACCCAATCCTATTATATTTGTAATCTAGAGATTATGATTTTATAAACGGGAATTACTCACATACGGTTTAGTCAACTATATTTCGATTATACTCGGAGTTTCAACCACATTTGGCTGTCTTTATCAAGGCGAGTGCGCGCGCGTGCTACAGTCGGAATAATGAGTATGTGAGTAATTCCCGTTTCATAAAATCATGATAATGACTGTGTGAAAACCCCGTCAGTTTCCATAATATAATCTAGAGATGTAACAGGCTTAATATTTTCCCTTGGGCCGCATACAAAATCAGAGACTCGTAACCTACGTTCGTAAATATGCAGAAGAAAACTTGTTTATTATACGATACTGGTTACGAGGAAATATTTTGTATTGAGATGTACATTACGTATATATTTTCTGAGCACTTAAACGTATTTGAAATACTTACATAAAATATTGGTATGAGAAATCGACTGAACATGAACCTCAGATCAACTAGAATATCAGATGGCGCACGGCGTTTGATTTAGGTGAAGCCAAGAACCATCCAAAAACTACGCTACTGTCGTATATGTACACAACACTCACACATTGACGCAAAAAAACTACGCTACTCGCTTCGTCAGTACTAACCTGGACGTCACGCTGAGAACATACAAAAAAATTCTGGAACGATGCCGTCATGTGCTATGAAATCCGATGGAATAATTTTCCATGTGTAAGTATTGTTAATAACATCTCATTATATAGTAAACAGCATTGTTTTAGGTTATAATTTCGGATACCTATATTTACATAGTGCTTTTTTTATTTTATTGGCAACTGGATACAAAGTCCTTAATGCCATTTTAGGACTTGACAATGACATTACATGAATTTGTGGAATGTCGTGCAGTGTTGTCATAATCGCATTTTTTTCTCCAAAATATTATTTTAAATCCTAAGACTTTTTTAGGTTCCCAATTAAGATTGAAAAAGCGACATTAAAAGAATGGGTGGTTGCCATACAAAAAAGTCGAAATGATCAAAAATGGTAATCATCAAAAAGAGATGTTGTCTTTTCAGACCATTTTAATGAAAGAATCTTTTACCTGACCAAGCTTGGCCTTCGCCGTCTGAAAAGGACTGCGTATCCCATCAGGGTAAGTTTTAATTTTTTACCAACGAAAAGTTGTTTTCAATTCAACGCGTATAATTTTTTTTTCTGATTACGTATTATGGTTCCATACTCAAGGGGTGCTACCAGAATCCTAATACTAAATCTACTATATTGCCTTCCGTTGAATAATTTAAAAAAATCTTTATTTCAAAACTGTCGTCCAGTTTAGGTATTATGATTAAGGTATGATGATGATTTTTTGGCAATTGATATTTGGCAAACATTTGATTAATTAACCTGGGAACTATTACATGAATTCAGTGGAATGCGGATACATACGTTGGAAAACTACAATACTCAGGGTAATTTTTTTTTCATGGCAACACTTCCACAGCACACATGTAACAAGAAGTGGCTTCACCTAAATCATACGCCGTGCGCCATCTGATATTCTAGTTGATCTGAGACATGAACGTGTTTTGCGAGCTTTTTGTTAATAATTCTCTACAATCGTTTTATCCCTATTTGCTTTGATCAAGAATTATTTTTCAAACATTGCATTGGACATTTCCCTGAAGCAGGAAACTCAAACGTTGCTTTCCCAATAAATTGAGAAATTGCTAATTGTCAGCGCTGGCCGCTGCATCAACGTCAATGGATGCAATTGTGTCCCTTGGGACCGAATCGATCGGTTCCACAGCGAATGTGCTCAGCCTTCCGTGGCACGCCGTTTGTCAACACACGCCTCCGACTTTTTATTATTATAATTACGACACGGCTCAAGAGTAGTGGTAGTATTTGAGCGCGCGCGCGCTTCCCCCCGTCTTAGTCCCGCGCAGTCGCTATGGCGGCTCAACGCATTCCACGCGCCAAATTCAAACTGCTCTAGTCATTTCAACAAGACTGATTTCGTGACCTATGATCTGACTGACATGTGACATGTGACTGGTGACTATGATTGTGACTTGACATGACTTGGATTGACTTTGACAATATGACTGTACCTGCCCGGAAAATGAAGGTTGGTGATGGTCTCCATTATTTATTTATTTTAAAAATGCTTATTATTTGTTTGTATTTTTATATCTATTATATTACGTACTGTCAAAAAAATAATCTTATCAGCATGGTAGATACTTATGCATACTCCCAAAAATAATTATTAATTGAGTCATTAGTTTTTCGATGTTCATAGTTGACTCTACAATAAGTACCTACCTACATGTTTTAACATTTTTGTCTATTTCACTAAGTAAGTAAATACTATACGCTATGTACTGCATACTTCTTAACTTATTCATAAACTACGTTCCGATTAATTTTTCATACCAAATATTTAACGCAAAATAATTGTTTTGCGTTAAATGTAAACACGTTAACAATCACCTGTTACCTCTACGCATACCAAATCAAAATAATTGCACAAACTAACCTATATCATTAATTATTCAACCTATTGCGCCGTACGTGCCTATAAGTACCAATAGTTTATGTCACACAATTATGTCGTAACTAACAAACCAAATAGATATCGGGCTATAATCATTATGCGAGCGTCCGTCGGGCAGCGAAAGTTACGTTTCACTTTCACTGGGGTCAAGAGTGTGTCAGGTGAACACGCGTGGGCGCGGGCGTCGGGCAGTTGACGGGTTAAAACCTCCTCTAGGAGTAGTAGTATTCTGTGGTTGAGTAACCTCAGCACAAAAACAATCGAAATATTTGTAGCACGTATTTGATTGAAAAGGGTTTAAAAAATAAAACAAATAACGTTTTATTAAATAACTTGACCGTAACTGGAAGCTATATATATGAGAGTGCATTTCCGTTTCCGTCGAAAGTACCAGCGTTTTCGTACTTTTAATGCCTTCTAACCGGAAGTCCTAGGTGGCGCCACCTCTGCATTCGCGCTTTGTGAAAATATCGCGCGCCATTTTTTATCATTGGCGTTTTAAGTTTCGTCGAAGTAACATCGCCGCAGCCCTAGCAGCTTGCGTCGTGTTGCATAATTAGTTAATACAAAGTGATAATTTGTTAATAATTATGTGGTAAAATACTGAAATGTAGTTATTTTCCTAAAATAACTCGGTGTTAAGTATACATTTTACGCAGTAAGTACCTACCCACATTATATTTCATTTCTTCATTTCATTTGTTCAAAATGAGTGAGTAGAATTTGTTTTAACGGTTTTACCGTTCGATTAATTTGATATTTAAAATTTTTTGTGTGTCTAAATGTTTTTAACCATATGTGGCTTACAATATGGGGGTCAAACGATGCCTCATACCAGTGTTTTGTCATTATTGAAGTGTTTTTAGGTAATATTTAAGATTATTCATCATATCGTCACGCTTTTCCCCCGAGGGGGCTGGCAGACGTGTTATACAACACCCACATCGCCGGACGATATTCGGTCCCAAATGAGCCTATCACCATACACCCGGCTCCAGTCTTGTAGCAGATGACATACAATACGCACATATGTTCACACAACGAACAAATTGGTGCGTGCCGTCGGCTGGGTTCGACTCCGCTCCCTCTGGCTTGAGAGGCAGGCCTTCTCCAACTAGGCTGTCATCGCCTTTAAGATTATCACCAGTTTGTAACATAGTTTTGCTTCCAGAAACGTATAAATGTTTGCCGCCCAAACGCCCAAGCTACAGAGCACGGGCCGTGGCGGTGGTTCAGTGAAAGGTGCGTAACAGCGTGCTTTTACGATTCTACTAATTCATCGGTATTGGTTGACGTGCTGGCCGATAATTGAAGAAAGTTGGTGAGTGAAAAAATCCTTTTTATAAAAATAATGGTTTTCAAATGTTGCAACAGTGTATCAATTGCTTAACTACGAGTCATACAAACGACTCGACCATATCTAGCGATCTATCAGTTCGTTCACTTTATAGCTTTAGTTACTATACATTTTTGATACATCATGGCAAATTATTTGAATACATGTATTTTAGAGGCTAGGTAATGCCTATTATTTTGGACGTAAGAAATAATCATAATCTAGGTATCACAGACCTAGGAACAAACAATAGTGGGGGAGAAAATATCTTACGTCACCTAGCCGTATGCTGAAAACTTTTCATTAAATAAATGCATATAAAGGCTTTCTTAACCTTTTTTTTTGAAATTATTTCTAAATTAATTTTCTTTTGTGGATTTATTACTCAAAATGTCACTTGATCTTTTGACATTGCGTTTAAGTTTAGAGGAACAAGTATTTCATTTTGAATTTATTCCTTTTTACCATATTGTTATGCAAACAATCAGTTCAACGTGCATTCGCATGGTTATAATAGGGAGATACAGGAGTACCGTTTTTGTACCTCCTTACATTGAATTATGCAATCAATACAAAATACTCTGAAATGCTTGAAACGATACGCCCTCGCAGGGTGAATCTCTTTACAAATATCATATTACATTGCCTTAAGCAATCAATACATCATACATCATTGTATGCTTGTAATAAACCACCCTCGCAGGGTAGGTAATCTTTTGCAAAAGCCACCCTCGCAGGGAGGCTACCTATTTGCAATTGAATCATTGCTTTAAGCAATCAATACATCATACATCATTGTATGCTTGTAATAAACCACCCTCGCAGGGTAGGTAATCTTTGCAAAAGCCACCCTCGCAGGGAGGCTACCTACTTGCAATTGAATCAAGCGATCCATACATACACTATTCTTTAGTACGCTTGTAACGATACGCCCTCGCAGGGTGAATCTCTTGACAGATATTACATTGCTATAAGCGTTTAACAGAACGTATTTTAATATTTTTTATGGTTATAATAAACCACCATTGCAGGTGAGTACCTTTTTTGCAAATATCATATTTCATAGTATTAAGCAGTTAATACAACAGACAATGTATGCTTGTAATAAATAAAGCAAAACTCTATAGTTGTGCAAATGTATTTGCAAAATATCAATTTCATGATAAACATAGTACAAACTTGTTTGGTTGTAACAAACCATCTTCACCCGATGAGCATCTCTTTGAAAAATACAATATTTCATTGTATCAAGTAAGTATCGTAGGCTTATTACAAACCATCCTAACAGGGTGATTTTTTGATCTTAATAATGTTGTATGTTCATAACAAAACCTAGTTTTATGCTGGATCAAATATTTCAAACGTATTTTATTGTTGTTATAATGCCTAATCTGTCTTTTATTCTTCATGAAACTATTAACATAGATACTCTAGCTTGCTTGTAATAAACTACCTTTTCAAGGTAAAATAAAAATATACCTTTGCAAAAACTACCCTCGCGGGAATGTCTTATATAAGAATAAAATTGTAATGAAACAGGTTCCAAATCAATAAATTAACAGACCGTGAAAATATTCTATGTTACATCTAGACAGTCTTAAACGTAGTTTTTTACTATTACTGCTGAATCCAGATTCAATCTTTTAAGTTTTTAGAAACTGATAAATTAAACGCTCAAAGCGAGGCTTCAGGCCAGTTTGTTGCAGTCTGATCAAGAAGTTTTCGATATGAACTTATTATGTTCCCTGTGTAACGTTAATTTAATTAGAAGTAAGTCACCACCTCGAGGTGGGTTGCATAGTATTGAATCAACTGCAAAGTGAAACATGTTCTTTCAAAATTTCGAAGTGAGTCTTACCCCCTTACTTGATTATTTATTGAACAAAAGTGCTCGATGAGCACAATAACCTTAAGAGTTCGTGCAGTATTTCCTGCGACTCCAATCACAACGGAGATACCTGCTATTTGGTTTAAAACGATGTCTTATCTTGTCGATTCTTGCAATTAGGTCGTTTTTAAAACGACATTATGTTACGGATAATGTGACGAGAACGAATGTTGTACTAATTTTGTTAAAAAATCTCATTTTCTCATTTAACTCGAGGCAAAGTAAGGTCACACGCGTGTTCCCTTTTTCATAATATGAATATAAGTACATAATTATTTACTTATATATTTATTTATTTTTTAATTACTTAAATAATTTTGTTTGGAACAGCCTCGTAATACCTGAATGTGTGGCCTATTGTCTGACATACTCAGTGCGCTATCGCATTGACACTAGCAACCTCTCGTTCAGAATGAACGATTTGAATTACACAATTATAATTTAAAATATGAAATTAGTTAAATATTTTTACGACTCTGAGAGAAAAAATAGTAGGGCGTGGGTGCTTATATCAATTATTTTTCGCACGACTGTGACTTAATCATTAGAAAATTGTATGTTTCAAATTGCCATAAAAGCTACCTACCGCTATAAGATATAATGTGTTTGTAGTAAGTTAAGATAGTAGCTCGCAACTACCATCGCCCATTCCTTTTAATTACCTACCTTCTTCCAAAGGTGTTTCTTATCTTATCTTACAATGTAAAGACTTGCACTGCGAACTGTGACGTGTAACTGTTAGTTATAAATAAATCCTGATTACTGGCTTATCGTAAGTTGCTTAACTAAACTACCAACAATTTTCTTAGGGCAATAGGTATCGGAGCCGAAATCCTTCCTATATTGCATTTGATAACGATAATTATATAATTAACGAAATAGTGTTATTAAAGTGATAGATTATTTATGAAACTACGCTCATGATAAAATTACGTTATCTTTGAAAGTCTAGCGTGATTTTCATGTTTTACATATATTTTACAAAATCATCACAAGCACTGATGATTAATGCATTGACTTGGAAACTCACTATCAAAAATTCAGTACATGCCTATTGAAGTTAAGAGATGTGAAAGTAAACCTAATTTTCGCTATAAACATTAATATTGGCATAAGCTGCCTAAAAACTTGATGTAATTGATTTTTAGTATATTATTTAATATTAGCTGACTCCCACGTGTAACTGATTTGTCAAGTCAGTAAAGTTTTTAGAATTATAAATATTCTTGGTTTTCGTTAAATTTACTGAACTGTTGAAATACATTATATTGAACTGGCTTTACGGATTCATCTTTTTTACTCACATGATTTACGATCGTTGTTGTTGCCATTTTAAAACAATTGCCGATTACCAGAGTCGGTCTGGCTGAAAAATATGTCTATCGATCTGGACATTAACCTGTCACTTAAATTGTCACACCACTTAGTTATGGTTGACTATTTAAACACTATCTACAGAAAAAATGGTATCACTGCTTGTCCAAGAAGTTGTTTGTTGGTCACCTGCGATAGTAGACTACAAAATCTTTTAGATCAACGACCTGTTGTTGATTTTTAAAACAATTTTAACCACCAACATATTATGTATGGTTCTGTATACAAACTTAATGCAAAGGGAAAGTATGACATAAATAATTATTTATACATTGCCTGAACGTGTCAGACATTCTATGGAATGTATTCCCAAAGCATCCTATTACAATACGGCATTATACAGATGCTGGTGACATACATTTTACAGATGGAAAATGTACTATTTAATGGTAATATACGTAATTGTTTCAGACCAATAGAGAGAAAACATAATGCCTTGTTTCCGGTTTCATTATTATTATGTAAACCCTTTTATTTAAGTTGTTTTTCCAACAACATTTTTGAAGATTTGAAATAATTTTTAATATTATTTACAGCTCACATTGGCGTTTCTTCTAACAATAAGTTTTAATAGCCCTACTATAGGTGGCACCACCAGGCAATACCAAACAGGCTCTCATATATATAGCTTCCAGTTACGGTCAAGTTATTTAATAGCAGCGTTTTACCTGAAATAAAACGCATATTAAAATACTTACCTAACTGGAAGCTATCACTTTAATTTCTGCCTGGTGGAAATTCGGAAAATTAAGCCAATGATAAAAAATGGCGCGCGATATTTTCACAAAGCGCGAATGCAGAGGTGGCGCCACCTAGGACTTCCGGTTAGAAGGCATTAAAAGTACGAAAACGCTGGTACTTTCGACGGAAACGGAAATGCACTCTCATATATATAGCTTCCAGTTAGGTAAGTATTTTAATATGCGTTTTATTTCAGGTAAAACGCTGCTACTGTCCTAGCTTCTAATGAGGAGTATCTGTTTCGGTGATGCCATGAATACATTTTTTTGTAGTTTACGTTTTTGTAATTTTTAACGTAGTTAAAGTACGCCTTAAACTATACGGCGCTGTCAAGTGTCACACATTTTTCTCTATCGAATAGTTACCTACTCATTAACCACTTACGTTTTTTCGATAGGTTTCGTGCTAGAAGAAATATTTACGTTGATAAGTAGGTAGTACTTACTAATCCACAAAACTCGAGTGCCCACTTCACACTCTCTCATATGAGAAGAGTGCTTAGAAATTAGAAACTATTTATTAGATAGATTTGCATATCGCAGTGTCTTCACTTTCCCTTGGAATTTATACCTTATGCTTTGTTTATCACCTACTTTCTGCCTATGAGTTTACGTGGGTATTTCATATTAATTTTATTCTAATGGAACGAGTAAAATTTGCGTAATTTCGTAGGCCTGTTCGAAGGTTTTCGCTGTTACAGTGTGATGGCACAGCGTATTGTGATGGGCTCACTCATGGATATTTAATGTTCTACGTACTAGATATGTGCTTAGTTGTTGGCGCGAAAGTCCCAGGTTCGATTCCCAACCGGAAAATATACATAATAGGTAAGACACCAGAAACCTCTTAAAGGTTTATTGTACTCATCAATATGAACAACTTTTACTATTTGTATCATTTCATGAGGTGCACATGACTGTAATAATAATTTAAGGGTATCAAAATTTTAGTTTCAACTGTGGGGCGAACTCTGAAATCCCGAAAAAAACAGCTGTTATTTTGTCTCAGGCCAATGAACATATTGTATGGAACAGCTGTTTTCATTTTCGCGATTTCAGGATTGGCTTCATACCTATTAATGAATACAATAAACCCTTAAGAGGTTTTTTTGTGAGTTATCTAAAACCCTGTAAACTAGTAGTAAAATATGAGTTAAAAAATATAATGATAAAAATATCTATTAAAAAATAATGTACTTAGGTGTACTAATGCGGATTTCGCACGTTGTTTTCTCTAGTCTTAATTACCGCTAAAATTCTTTGTGTAAGCTAGAATCTAGCTCCGTTACTAATAAACTTGTACAGCGTCGGAATAGTTATTTTTCATTCTTTTAAATATTTAGCTCGATCGAAAAAGATAAACCGCTGTCCTCCTTAGCAATAAACGTTGTATAGCCTCAGAATAATTTCACAGTCTTTTGTCTTTTTCGATCGAGTTCAAAAATGTAAAAGAAAGAAAAAGACAAAACCTATAATCAATTTAATAGTAACAGTGAAATCTGTCAGTTTCCTGCTGTTTTTGGCAGTATAGATCTGAATGGGCCTTATTTCGACGACTTATTTGCATGTAAATCATTCATATTGAATGAATGTTTACATAATTATGCAGATAAAACCTTGAAAGTTGTGTCTATGACTTGAACCAATTTATGCAAATTACTAATTATGTTTGAGACGGTGTTAAATTAAACAGTTGTTTAAAAGTCAAGGCTTGAGATGAGTTTAGCAATACTTATCCTCAGAGTGAATTAAAATTGGTTTAGTCATTGGATTCGAATCTAATTTTGATTTAATTTATTGCTTACTTGATTTAAATTATTATATGTAACATTTTACGTTACTTTTGACCCTCTCATGTTACCTCAATGTTACACGATACTTTTACGTTACTTTTAGGACTTAAAAAAAATGTCTAAATAAAAAAAATCTTGAAACTGACATAACTGTCAGTTCAGTTTCTGCTTATTTTGTGTATTGTACTTTTGTGTTTTGATTAGATTTGACTAATCGAACGTTTTTCGTTTTTACTAGCACCAGTTAGTTTGCCAGATAGCCATTAATGTTACTTTTCTTGTGAAAATGTTCCTTTTTGAGCTGTGTCATGTTGTATTTGACAAGGTATATGCCACTGGCAACACTGTTTATAGCAGAAATAAAACATAAACATAATGACTGAATTAACTATTTTAATTCCTACGTTACTTAATAAAATTATACTATCATTAATCTAATTGCCTACTTTTACCATATACAATACAGTACAATGAACCCTTAAGAGATTTTTGGTGAGTTACCTATAACTCTGTATATTGCCCATTAGCACTAAAGATATGAATTGCCTAAGTCCCTGCCTAATTATTTTAGACTACTCCTAGCGAAATGTCTGCTTATCGGGGATATAAAGTTAAAAATAAATAAAATAAAAATGAAAAATGTATTTATTGCCAAAACCTATGAGTTAATAACACATTAAAGAAAAGTACTTATATCATTACATCTAAACTAAGTATAATTTAAAAATTTTAACAAATTGTTTTGGCAATTAGAGTAGGCTCAGCACTGTTCTGAGTAGACGAGGTCCACGCAGAGCTGGTTTCAGCCTACCCCATTGCTTGAGCTAAGATGTTTGTCAAGCGTGGTGAACATGTGGCTATAGCGGGTTTTCTTCATCTACATAGTTGCAGGTGCCGATTTATAAACATCTAAATTATCAAATTGAACAATTTTTATTTATAATACATTTCAAGATTTGCGTTGTGTGTATTTGCGTGTATGGGGTGTGTGCGTGTATGTGTGTGAATGTGTGAATTTCAGTATAAGTACGTTTGCAAGTGAGTGTGAGCTAAGTGTTTGTATGCGTTAGCACAGGTTTAGGTCTAGACTTTGACGTTTTTAAAATTTTAAAGGTTAGTTCAGTTAAGAGTCTCCTAAGGGATGGCTTAAGGTTGGTGCAAGAAAATTTGGGTAGGAACTATATAGATAGATAGATAGATAAACTCTTTATTGTTCACACCACAGATAACAAAAATAACAAGAGAAAAATTATGATAAAACTTATTATATAGTGTAACAACTGGCGGCCTTATCACTAAAAGCGATCTCTTCCAGGCAACCTTAGGATGGAGAGGATACGACAAATGAGTATGGGACAGGGTGTGCAAAAATAACAAAAATAAACATAAGATATAAATATATATATAGATATATATATATAGATGATATAAAGAAACAACAAAACATCGAGTATTATACTTATACACCTACATAAACTATTTAAATAAAACTTACATAAAATTACATCATACTAATATAATACATTCTAGTACTTAAAATACCTATAGTTAATACTAGCTAGCTAAGTAACGGAGATTACGGAGAGAGTTTAGTATTTCGTAAAAATGTAAGCATCCCTACCTAGTACCTACACAAAAGATATTAGCAGCAGATGTTCCGTAGTTTTCATTAACAAAACTTACATAAATATAAGTAGGCACTCCGTATTCAAGGATATTAAATATTCAGCTCTAGATACATACATACGTTTGGGACATTTCCACACACTGTCGTCTGACCCAAACTAAGCAAAGCTTGTACTATGGCTGCCAGAGACTGATAGAGATGTCACAGCACTCTAGAACAATCTAAAAATAAATAAAACTATGGACATACTGCACATGGTCGTCCACACTCCATCTCCAAACTATGGCTGCCAGAATCTAATATTTATAAAACACATATTTATTAATATAAAATTTCAAATAAGTACATAGTTAAATAGATATGAATACCCAGACATAGAACAAACACAAATGTTCATCACATAAATGTTTGCCTTAGATGGGAATCGAACCCACACCCCCAATCTCAGAAGGCAGGTTCACTACCAACTGAGCCATCGAGGCAGTCAACTCCAGCAAGTAGATACCTAGCAACTTTTCTAAAACGATTTTTTTTTCCAGCAGTGGCGCTGGAGACGGCATCGAAGCCCGCACGGAAGAGGCGCAGTTCCCGAAAGCCAGTGCCCTGCGCCAGTCATCCCTGATGCAGCACTGCCCGACCAAGGGAGCGCCCAAGTGTCCACCAGCTTCTAAAAGGTACCTTGACCAGCCGACTTTAAATTCTATTTATGCTATCAATGTGTAAGTGTATTTTTAGATGTTTGTTATGGTGCTCCAAGACGGGCCATATTTTTACTGCAATGTGTGGCTGCAATACCATTGCTGGGAATATTGCGACAATATTTGTGAGTTTGGCCTAGCCATACAATCAAACATTTCTAGTATGGCTGATGATAGCCGGCAACATTGCAGTTAAATATGGCCCGCCTAGAAGCAGCTTTACTAAATCACAAAAATTACTGAAAGGTAGCCTAAATCTTGAAAGCACGTAAGGTATTTTTAACGTAGTTATTTTTATTGGTAGTTCCTGTAGGAGTGTGGGATAAAACCGCGAGGCGCAGGTAATTAGTTCTAAATAAATCGAATTCAAAAAAATCTGACATTTCCAATTATTTTTTAACCCAGATACCGCACCCACGACGGCACCTGCAACAATGTAAACCGACCCCGATGGGGCTCTACCCTAACCCCGGTCCAGCGCTTCTTGCCCCCGTCGTACTCCGACGGGCTCCAGGCCCCTCGGCGCTCGGTTTCCGGCGCCCTCCTTCCCTCCGCAAGAGAGATCAGTGCGCTTGTCCACGAGAGCCAGAACGTAGAGAGCCCGGGAATCACGCACCTCCTGATGCAGTGGGGACAGTTCCTAGACCATGATGTGACGTCGTCTTCGCAGTCAAGAGGATTCAATGGGTCTGTCCCGAGGTGCTGCAAGAATGGCGGGAAAGATTTTGTGCCTAAGGAATTAATGGTGAGCAAAGCATTTTTTTTTTCATTTGGCCTTTGTCTGCTGTGGATGTCTTCCGGTAAAAATAAAATTCCGATAAAATGATGATGATGATGAAGCATTTTAGAACTAGGTGTTAGTAGGTTATTCTATGAAACCTATTAGGACACTATAACTAAGAACTGTTTAATTATTTTATAAATCGCTTTTGAGTATTAGCTCAGCCAGTCCACCCACACAAGCCTACTTTTAACAATCGGATAGCTTCGAAGAAATCAGACGCTTCTGTCTGCTAATAAAATATGAGCTGTAAAATTTACGAAATAGTTTGTACAAGCTTTGACTAAGCTTTTACTTAGTCTAATAGCTCGGCTCATCGTTTTTGACAATTGGCGTTTGGGCTAACGTGTGGAGCCGTTGTAAAGGCAAGCCGGCCCGTCGTATAGAAATTGAAATACCTCGTAACTTTTTACTGGCTAAAATTCATTTGCGCTTTTCTGCACCTACAGCATCCAGAATGCTTCCCCATCGCCGTCCCATCATCAGACCCGTTCTACGGGTCGCGCGGAGTACGGTGCCTGGAGTTCGTGCGCTCGTCTCCAGCGCCAAGAGACGACTGCGCGCTCGGCTGGCGCGAGCAGCTCAACCAGGTCTCGGCCTACATCGATGGCTCGCCGCTCTACGCCAGCTCGGCGCGCCAATCGGACAAACTTAGACTGTTTAGAAATGGTGAGAGATAAGCTCAAAAATTAATTGGCAGAGCTCAGCAGAGAGTGGAGAAGAGAAACGCAGCTTAGAAAGCCTTACAAAGTGGATCCCGACCTGAAGAGGGTTACAAGAAGCTCCTGGATGCGGGTAGAGCAAAACTTGACATCGTGGCGATACTTGCGGGTGGCTTTTGCCAAACAATGAACATTTTCCGGCTGATGATGAGTGAATGAAAACAGTTCATTATGATGCTAGAATTAACTGTAACACGTACACTGTACGTTCCCACCAATTTCGTTGTGGAGATCATTGGGGGAGGCCTTTGTCCAGCAGTGGACGTCTTCTGGGCTGACATGATGATGATGATGTGGGTCTATTTAACAACAAATGCCATTATCCAGGTATGCTGCAGTACGGGCGCGTGCAGCAGCGGCGGCCCATCCTGCCGCCGGAGCGGCGCGACGAGCTGTGCCGGGGCGGCGCCGTCTCCACGGACTGCTTCAAGTCGGGCGACGCGCGCGTCAACGAGCACCCCGGCCTCGTCGCCGCGCACATCGTCTGGCTGCGGCATCACAACCGGTCAGTAGACGCGCTTCGAATGTCAGTAGACCCTGGCACACGGGCAGTAGACGCTGTTTCAAATAAGTGTGGCTGTGGCGCAACTCAAACATGGAACACCTATTTGTCCTGCCCTCTGTGCCCCACCTTACCAGCTGCTTACTTAAAGATACAAAAAAAAAAAACCATCGACACGAAGAAGAAGAATACTCAATACTCTTTATTTACTTTACTTTTTATTTATTATAGTGGCTCTGAAAGCTAAAGACCATTTTGAAAATAAATTAAAACTGACTCGACAAAACAATCTAAACAAGGTATTAATAGAATTAGTAATAGGTATAATCTGTTAAAGGTGTAGTAATATTTAAGACTGTTATTTTACCCGTCAAAGAAAACAACTGTTCGAACATCAGTTTGCAAAATTCGGAAAAAAATATTGAGTTTCCATATAAAATAATTGGTAAGGGAACTTACGTGATTTTTTTAAAGTTTATTTTGTAAAAAAAATTATCTTAAATAATAATATTTAAACTTTATTTTGTAAAAATTAATAACTTAAATAACCCTGTCAGAAACAAAAAAGTTAAAAATGCAGTAATAATCTTATTATCGTGATTTGAAATTTGATTTTTAAAAGTCCGCGCCAAAAATTATAAACCCGTGACGAGCGCAATTTTTTGTGGCATGACGTCAGTCCCTGCTTTGCATAGTCATTTAGGGCTATTGTAGTCTTTAGTTATTATTCTGAGATTGTACACAATGCCAAACTGGGGCCCTTGCCCCGGGCGGCAGATTCAGGTGGTGCCAAAATATTAAAGTAACATTTAAGTACATAAACTACGTACACGTAATAAGTAACAATTTTATTCGACATGTAAGTTTCTTGCCTGCCCTGGTTCAAAAATCCTATATCCGGGCCTGTAGGTATGTATTATATTTACTGGATTATATTTGCAATAAAACTGTAATTACCTATTCAAAGTGATTACAGTAGTAATACAGAACAATTACAATAATACTAGTAGTTGGTAGTGGTAGTACACAGTACCACAGTTGGCTTCAGTTGAGAATATTTTTTTAGCGCCATCTATTCGTTCCGACTTGAACTAGCACGTACCAGCCGTTCTTCCGAACCGTCGCGTACCAAGTTTGTACTGTGGGTGCATTAACCGATAATTGAGATTTTAGTTCAATGTTTTGCCACTACGCGTCGCCCAACAGTGAGCTATCATTTTCTGAATCGCGGTGACGAGATTCTCCGGCAAACCGCGAGGCATATCGGGCGCGGTGTTAAATTCATACTTACCTGGCGTAGGGGACACCGTGATCAAGAAGGCGGTTCCCCCAGAGCGAGGCCCTACCATTGCACTGCGGCTGGGTTGACCTCTGCGATTATCCCTAATGTGGATAACTCGGACGCGTAATTTTTGTTAGTGGGGACTGCGTACGCGCCGTCCCCTTTGTAAACAAGTTATTAATGCTATTTGGTAGTTTATGTTGTAGGTAACTTAAACTACCAAGAACTAGTTTGTTATTTTAAGAAATAACATAGCATTCCAGGAGCAAACATGTATGACCTCGTCTTCATCCGTCTCTTTCGCACTATTTGGAAATGACATATTTCGGTGTTCTAGCATCGATTGACGTCACTACGAGTTGCCACGTGATCTGCGGAGAAGGTATATTATTATACCATGGCATTCAGCAAACACGATGACGTCATCGTCATCACTCTTTCCAATTGCAAATGACATATTTCGGCATCGATTGACGTAACTACGTGTTGCTGAATGCTATACCTGGCGGAGTATTATTACAATGCCATGGAAATTCCCAGAGTTCGATGCACAATCAAGTTAATAGGACTAAATAATTAACAACAAGTTCGAGAGAGGCGAGTGACGTAGGCGGGTGTCAACTTCCGGGACGCTAGACCTTGTCTTTTGGGATCATGATTAAACTCTGATGGCTCCTTGCACTTAATATAGGAATTGCCTATGTCCTTTCTTAACTGGTTTAATCGGCGGTTTATCTGGTCCTAGCTAGCACTTACCAAATTTTTTTTTGTCGGTTAAAAATGGGAAGAATTGTTAATATAAATATGTTGATGATGGATAAGCCTCCGTAATTTAATTAATATAATAACACTAGCAACCTGCCTCGGCTTCGCCTTCCGCGTATAAATATTTAACTTATGGTCAAAACAGCATCAAAATCCGTTGTGTGGTTAAGGAGTTAGCGGAAATCCAGACAGCTGCAGCCACATTAGCGGGAAACGCCATTGAACGTTAGTGTGGCAAAGACTTGAGTCGTTTAACGTTTCCCGATAATATTAACGTAACATGTGAAAGAGGAAAAGACTTGAAAAGCGACCTTGTTTTATATTATACTATGTAGGTTAAGTACAACCTATCTTGTGCCAATGGTGACATTGCATTCCTTGTCCAGAATGGCGCAAGAGCTGGCGCACCTGAACCCGCACTGGAGCGATGAGAAGATTTACCAGGAGACGCGCAAGGTCGTCGGGGCCATGGTCCAGCACATCACCTACCGGGAGTTCCTACCTATTGTTCTAGGTACAGTATATGGTTTACATACATATCGTCACGCCTTACTCCCGAAGCAGAGGTGTAATACAACACCCAAAATTAGCCGGACGATATTCAGTCCCAAATGTGACAGGGGGCAAGCCTGTCGCCATACACCGGGCTCAGTCATTTAAATGACGTACAATACGCACATAATACTATGTTCAGACAATGAACAAATTGGTGCGTGCTTTTGGCTGGGTTTAAACCCGCTCCCTCTGGCTTGAGAGGCGGCCCTTTTCCAACTAGGCTATGGTTTACATGTTGCAAAATATCACTTTGCTTGATGGGGCTTTTAACTAATCTTTGGTAACCTAACATTGTTGTACGTAGCGAGTTGTACGTTCAACATATGTTGCAAATGTTTGTCTCTGATTTTATATTTCCAATCTTTTTTTTTTACAACGGACTAGGCATGCGTTTGACCACTGACTCACCTGGATCCCTATGAGCATGAGATGAGATCAGCACCTTGAATAATACAGCGTAGGAAGACCTCCAGACGGTTGTTATGCAGATCATTGGGTATGATTTTTGACGTGACAACGTCTAATAAATCGATGAATGCCGGCTACACGCACGACAAAAGATGACTCATTGTCTCGTTACGCTCATTGTAACGTTACGATCGGAGCGAGAGCGCTACATGAGCGTTCGGCTTGCGCCGCATCTGTCTCTCTTCCACTTCCACTCGCTTAGCCTATGACGTCACGTTAAACTAGGTATCGTCCGTAAACCGACTTTACAGACAACCAATTTTTTGTCTGAAATTAAGTAATTTAGATTGATTTTATTGTATGTTCCTCCCAGGCCCAGAAGTAATGAAGACGTTCGAACTAGACCTGCAGAAGAAGGGCTATTACAAGGGCTACAGCCCGAAGATCAACCCGAGCCCGGCCTCGTCCTTCGGGTCGGCCGCCTTCCGCTTCGGACACAGCCTCGTGCAGCCCTCCATGATGCGATACGACAGGTTCCATCGGCCTATACATAATAGTGAGTTGATGCCTCATTGAAACATTTTATATGAACAAATAACAATAACAATTAAAATCAAAGCGGTTATAATTATATCTGTCAAACTTATAACACCCCGACGTTTTTGCGTCGAGGGTTAAAAACTAGGAAATAGTAGCCAAGTAGCCATCCTTTTCTTACATAATACTAGTAGGTGCCTACATAATACAATTCGTTTTTAACTGCACAAGAACTGGGTTATGTTATTCGGGCGTATGTAGTGTATGTGAGTACGTATGAGGTTTCTTGGCACACCCTACGGCCTAAATGTCTTGACCGAATTTAGAATAAGAGATGTCGTCAGATTCGTCTTTCTATCTGGACCCGAAATGTTCGTTTTTGTTATAATTATTGTTTTAACTTGTTACGACTTACTGACTTTACCTACTTGTGACGAATTATTGTCACATGCATGACACAAATCTTGTTTCTGAGGCTGTTTAGAACTTCAGATATTTCTCAAACAAAACTGATGACCTATTCCGTGTATTCCAGATGTATCCCTCCACATGGAAGTGACAAATCCGTCCAACATCTGGAGCATGGGCGCAGTCGACCGCTTACTGCTGGGCATGGTGAACCAACCCATCCAGAAACGAGACGAGTTCATCACTGAAGAGCTGACCAACCACCTGTTCCAAACACCTTCCTTCGACTTCGGCATGGACCTGGCCGCCATCAACATCCAGCGAGGGAGGGACCACGGAGTGCCGCCGTACACCGCCTGGCGGGAACCGTGTGGCTTAAGCCTTATAACGGACTTTGAGGATCTGTTCAAGATGATGCCGGCCAGGGCTGTGTGGAAGATGAAGCATTTGTACAGGTAATCAGGGATAACATAACATCACGCCTTTCCCCCGAGGGGGCTAGCAGAGGTGTAATGAAGCACCCACACTTCGCCGGACGATATTCAGTCCCAAATGTGACAGGGTTCGAGCCTGTCACCATACACTGGGCTCCAGTCATGTAGCAGATGACATACTATACTTCATTTGTTCACACAATGAACAAATTGGTGCGTGCCGTCGACTGGGTTTGAACCCGCTCCCTCTGGCTTGAGAGGCGGCCTTCTCCAACTAGGCTATCAGCGCTTAATCAGGGATACATTAAATAAACAAGTGGTGATTCTGAAAAAATAACTACGGGTAAAGAGATGTGATTAAAAGTCGTTATATTTTTTTTTCTGCTTTGCCATAAAGTTGTTGAAATGCCAGATGTTGGATGACACCTTGATTTTCGACTTGTCTACTTTCAGACAAGTATACCTAGGTGAATCTATGTTTACTATATATTTTCAGGCACGTAGATGACATTGACTTGTTCACGGGAGGCATGGCAGAGAGGCCTGTGGTTGGAGGCCTAGTGGGGCCTACCTTCGCTTGCATCATAGCCCAGCAGTTCCTAAATTTAAGGAAAGGAGATCGATTTTGGTAAGGCTTTGACTTCAGTTTTTAGGGTTCCGTACCCAAAGGGTAAAACGGGACTATTACAAAGACTTCGCTGTCCGTCCGTCTGTCTGCCTGTCCGTCTGTTACCAGGCTGTATCTCATGAACCATTATAGTTAGGCATATGATGTATTTCTGTTGCCACTATAACAACAAATTCTAAAAAACAGAATAAAATAAATATTTAAGAGGGCTCCCATACAACATGATGTTTTGCCGTTTTTATAGATAATGGTACGGAACCCTTCGTGCGCGAGTCCGACTCGTACTTGGCCGGTTTTTTACTTTACTTTGGACCAAGTACCTACACAAATAATTTAGTGAACAAAAGATTGGCAACAGGGCTTATCACTTACGTACCCTTAAAAAAACCTTCTTCGTGATTTATACTCTAACTAATTTCACTATGATCCGTTAACTGTTTAACCGTGAAAAGCCTACAAACAGACAGACAGACAGACAGTGTTACTTTCTATTTTTTAATACTAGCATGGATTATTTTTTGTTTTAGGTATGAGAATGGAGGTTTCGAGTCTTCATTTACGCCGGCCCAACTGCAGCAGATACGAAGAATCTCATTATCGCAGGTCCTGTGCCGCACTCTAGACACGATCACTAGCGTCCAACCCTTCGCCTTCCTATCCCCAGACCACGAAGACAACGAGAGAATCTCCTGCCAAAACGGACTGCTCAATAACTTTGACTTGTCACCTTGGATCGAAATAGACTCAGAAAACAATGACATTAGGAAATCCGACGATGATCATACTACTCAAAAACCTAAACGGACCAAACCGACAGACAAACCTACTTCTACGACTAAAAAAACTAATTCCGCTAGTAAAGTACATTCAAAACGACCTCAACCAGACAACACGACTAAAACTGCTAATGTGACTGAACACAATTTGACTAACTTGACTGACTTTAACGCAAAAGACACCTTTGACATATCGTTTGAAGCACTGACTAGAGATGATAATGATCGACTTAACAAGACTGTACGTATAGACGACAAACTAGACTTCAAAAACAAGACCAAACGCTTCGACGACAAACTAGATATCGACTCGAGAAACAGTAGACCAAAGAACAAATACGGTGACTACGACTACGAAGACGATGACACGCAAAGCGTACAATCTGTTGTCATTAACAACCCTCACAAACGACCTTACAATAACAACTATAACAACAGACCATCAGTACTGACTGTGACAGAGAATACCAACAAATACACTTATTTGATCAACTACGTTCCAAGACCGACTGAATCATACCGACAGACGACTAGACGGACTCCAGACAGGGACGTAGTGAAAGTGACTTATCAAACTTACGACGACACTTACAGGCGACCTAATAAACCTTACTACTACAATAGACACGAGTTTAACGAGAATTACAGACACAATCGACCCAACACTCGGACGACTTTGAAAGACAGTCTGCAATCCTCCGCAAGATCTAACGACGAGACTGACCGGACTACACCAAAATCTAGACCTACTGACCTGACCACGACTAAGCCTAGACCCACAGAACACACCACAGCTAAACCTAGACCAACTATACATACTACACTGAAACCTAAACCCACTGACACTATACACAAGACTGACGTTCCCACAACTGAGAACATGTACAAACTAGTGACATTCGGATACGTAGGTACCTACAGAGGTGACATTATTAACGACAATCTAACTTTTAGACCCAATAAAGACACGAACAAAGAAACTATACAAAACAAACAGACTGACGACGACAAAACTCCTGACTCTATTAGTAAAGACTTTTCCACTTATGCTAAATCCGAACCTGACAATGAAGATGCAACTGACAAAATCAAACTATCTACTTTTTACTTACACGAGACTGCGACTAAACCATACAGCTTACAAAGATCGACGAGACGTAACGACGATGATGTAATCGATGTTAGAGCTAGCAATAAATACTACTATGTTAACAACATCCTACACACACGTCCTAAACCTGACTCGACTGTGACTGATACACCTATGGACTTGAAAAAAGACATCATAAAGGAGAATTACAACTACCCTGGGATCCAACAAGCGGATGCAGAAGAGAGATCTTCAATCGATAGTATGCCCGAATTAGATAGAAGTGAGCCAAAAGCTTCTGCGAACAGGCCGAGGGACAAAGTAAAAAGACCTTCAAGTCCTGCCAAGACTCCTTCTGTAGCTTTTCAAGTCATACCAAGTGAAATCAGGTTAGTTTATACCAGTTGATTCAAGTACATACCTACCTAATAATTGATGTTCATCCAAGATTTTTTTCGGCAATATGATGTATTTTGAAAATAATTGAATGATTTATGTAAAACTTTTCATTTTGTTTGTCAGATATACCTAAGTTAGACTGTCAACGTATCTGATTACTTACCTGATTAGCTTACTTTTCTAAACTGAGATGACACAGATAAGAACCCTAATTTTTATCATCATTTCTTTCTTTCAGCCCCTCCCATTGGGCAGTTTACGAGGAAGATGCCAATCTCCCAGAAGGCCTGCCACACAGGACGCCGCCCATCAAAACAGACCCTTACGCACTCCGGGAGATCCCGAGACCCATCACTCATATAGGACTGCGAAGGAGAAGACCTGGACTGTTCTGATGTCTTCTTTCATACCTTAGGGAAAAAAATACTTATGATACTCGATACCAGACAATAATTTACAGACAGAAGACCGACAAAACGTATACTAACATGTACGTGACTTAACTGACTACTCTCGTCACTCTTCGAACTGAATGCACTCGAAGTTAATTTTCCAACTTTTGAATGACTTGACTATAACCTGACAATGACTCGAGTTCTTTTGAAAACTGACTTAAAATTACAGCACACTGACAGACTGAATAAAACAGACGAGAAATACTTGAAAGGATTAACGTTTTACTAAATACCTACCAACTTAATTTTAAGACGAGATTTGATTTAATTGCTGACATTAACTTACCTGCCATTACCATACATTATGACCTGCATAAAATTTTTGTGATAATAATTTAAAGCATTAGTTTGTGACATAGTGACTTTTGACTGTAATTGACTTCATGATTCATTGATTTAGCTGATGGTGATTGCAAATGGACTGGACTTATATAGGACATAAATTGACTTATTCGTGACTTTTATACCTGACTATATTAGGGCTTGACTTAATGACACGACAAACCAACAAGAAGTAAAATAAAAAGATGACAAAATTGACTTTATTAGTCTTGACTTGTCAAAATTATGACCATCAGATGACTTGACTTGATACCTAACAAAACTGTGACAGTCTAACGTTAACATCTACGTATCTAACAAACACAAAATTCAAGATAACAGACAAGACAAGTATTACCGACAGATTATTATGACTTTTAACGAGAGAATACCTCTAAGACTGTAAAAGACGAGTTTAGATTGAGCATTATTTGTGTCAGAATTGTTTTCCTGACAAAAATATTGCTCCATGTGAGTAAACTAAGACATGAGCTAACCAACTAATATCAAGACTAGGCTAGAATTGTAGCAAACAACTTATTTTATGTTAGGTAGCCATATTATGATACCAATGCATACTCATAAACAGCATATCTGACAAAATTACATGACTTACTTGACCTTTTTCTTACCAACTTCAAATTGATTTAATAACTTTATGACAAGACAAACCTAACAAACGAACGAACATACAACTTTACTAAAATATGACATGACAACACAACTTTAAAACTAACTGACTTTAACAATATAACAACTCTGAAGACAGAAAAAAACTTGAATTAATATAGAACTAGATAATTATGACACAATCTACTGAACTTGACATGACACGACTTCACATAGGTACTGACTAAACTTCTGACTGACTAGAGTGACTTGACTAATTTAATTACCAAAATGATCGAAAAACTCCAAATTATCAGACTAAAATTACTTATATATGACTTGACATGACATTTATTATGACATAGTGACAAATAGTATAGGTAGATCTAAGTTTATAATTAAATATTAAGTTGAAACATGACTGGATTTTAAATGTTAGTTTTTGATAATTGGTGTACTAGGTTGATACTTAAGAATAATTCAAAACTATTTTGGGAATAGAGTAAAAAATAACCCATATTTTTGTGAACATCAATATGTATTTTATTCATCCATCAATACTTAGTAAAACTATTTACTACATGATTCAATGCAATTAAATATATGATAAAAAAAAAATTATGACCATGACCACTATGACCACCATGACCACTACATGACTATGACCATATTTATGACTATTTTCATTATGATTTTCCACAAGAATAGACTAATGTAATAAATAAATTTTAAAATATTCATTAAACCGTTTTTCTATTTAACTAAATTCGTTTTTTAAAATAAATAATTATGTTCAATTTTTAAATTTATATGGTTCCTTACGGAGGATTTATCTTTAAATCTTGTCAAAATAATAAAGATACTGTTTCATCAGATCAGATCTACATACATAAATAATAAACATTTCATAAATTGACAAACTTCATTTAAGTGCACTATACTAAGTTACATCAATTAACTTTGTGAGATGAAAGTTTACAAACCATAACATCCAGTTTTACGACAAAATACAACACCAAGATTTAAGTACGAACATAGAGATTTTTATCTATGGGAGACAGTCACAAACAAAAGAATAGTGACTCACACTAAAGGCCGTATTCAAAAATAACACTCAGTCATGAATCTCAATTTAAAACCTATAAGTATGGTAAACCCAATTTTAAATAGAGATTTTAGACTGAGCGTAGTTTACCATGCGGACCTCAGTGTAGTTAGGCTATACAGAATCTAGTAGTTGCTTTCTCCTGTCTTGCTAGCACAAATAATCTGGTCTGTTACTCTATCTTTGTCATGTGATCTAAACCGAGCCAATTCAAGAATAATGAATCTCATGTCTTGTGATATAACAGTTGGGACAACACACATCTTTTATTTGTAACTGTCATCACCAAGTACATACAAACATCAAGATAATTATGATATCCTAAGTACACAATAGACATCAACTTAATTTTAATGCTTTTGATGAATTAGCTGATGATAACTAAACAATAATAACTTATTCTTGAGGTAAATTGTTTTACAAACAAATTATACTGTTCTGAACAGTAAATAAAATATTAACTAACAATTATTATACAACTCTGTGACTGCCATTGTATTTCCGAGCCATGCTCATTATGCTCAATGTCAACTTTTCATAAAACTTTGGTCCGGTAGAATTTGAATAGATTGGTTTTATTGTTTTTTTAGTACTTGTATTGCATAAATATTATCTAACAACTCAATAATAACTAAATAAGTACTTACTTTATTTAGGTGGAATATTAATGTGAAACAAATAAAGTCAATAATTGTTGCAACGTCATACCCACCTGGACACCAGTCAAAATTGGATTCTAAATTTGGTGCCAGTGCATACAATATAAAGTACTTTGAGTACATTTTTAGTTGTTCTGTATACAGTATACCATAAGTATGGTATGTAACCATGATACAAAAGTACCTAGTCAATAAAAACTAACATGGTTTCTTTTAGAGATTATTAATCCTCATTTCGATCCAACAATTTTTCGTCTTGATTTAATTTTTAGATTTGAGACATACACTTTAATCTTATTTCTACATGGGTATCTAATGGGTTCCTAAAGAATTATTCAAAATATATATTCAGCAGTTACAATGACCTCTTTGGTTTTATAGGATTTTGTCCCATTTTTAAGTAGGTACATTTGCCATAAAAATAGAAGCAAATATGTAAAACACAACAATAAAGAGTGAAATAAATAAAAACATCAATCAGAAACTAACAAAAATATACAAATATCACCTTCAGAAAGAATACAAATGCGTTTGTGATAAAAAGACAAGCAAAATTATTGTTGTCTGTTTAGTCACGTTCTGGATACAGCTGGTATATAGAGGCAGCTACCTCCTCTGCCAGATCTATGGTGCTGGCACACAGGACTCGACGAGACAGCATGTCGAACTTGGCCCCTGCCGGGTCGATGCAGACCCCACCTGCTTCTTTCACCAAGATATCTCCCGCAGCCACATCCCATGCATGAATCCCAAACTCAAAATTAACATCTGCTGCCCCCATTGCAACCATCGCCATATTCAATGCAGCAGATCCCAGGCTCCTCACACCATGAGCGTTACTGACGACCAGCTTAAAATTCTCCATTGTCACCTTCCTTTTCTCTTCATCTCGACTTGTGCCTGCTTCAAATGTGACCAACGCGTTGCCCAGCCTCTTGACTTCGGACACGTGAATCTGTTTGCCATTATAAAATGCTCCCTTACCTTTTTTGGCCGTAAACAGCTGGTTCAGGATCGGGTTGTAGATAATACCCGCGACGCTTTCTTTCTCGATGACCAGTCCTACAGAGATGCAACTGTGAGGAAAGCCATGTATGAAATTCATGGTGCCGTCAACGGGGTCGATAACCCAAGTTGGGTCATCACTCAGTTCACATTTTGCACCTTCGGAAACCGTCTCCTCGCCGATAAATTTATGATCAGGAAACTTCTTCGACAGCCCGCTCATTAAAGTTTCTTCGACCTTCTTATCTACTGCCGTCACAAGGTCGATATCGCAAGACTTCTTCTTAAAGTCTTTGCATCCTGTAACATGCTCCATTATAAGGTTTCCAGCTGATTTCACCAGCTCCAAGGCAGCCTCAAAGTATTCGTCTATCTGATCCGACATCTTTATTGATTTTATCCGCAATGTCCGACGCCCACGTCCTAATAACTTGTATAAGGTTAAGACGCAATAACAGCAAATCGAAGTAATTACAATTTCACGCCCACCGAAATCACAGCAAAAGGAATTTGAAAAGACATGAAATGAAAGAAAAGAAGCTTTCGCTCGTTTGCTTGCTTACTTGCCACTGACACCGCCAGTGCTGCCAAAACTGATTTGCCAAAGATAGCTAAATAATAATAATAAGGTTTAGGAGTTTTTAGTAGCGCCAGATGGAGTTCGGTGTAAACAAGTGTGCGGTCATGCATGTACAGCGGGGGAAAGTTGGAAATTCATCGAATTTGTAACTTTCTGAGACAATGACTCTTAGATCCCTATACGAAGTCGAGACCTACAAGTACCTCGGTATGTCGGAGTCGTTGGGTATGTCAGTAAAGGACATTAAGAAATCGATATAGGAGCGCTTCTTTTGTCACTTGACAAAAGTAGGTACTTAATAGTCTTTTGTTGGGCGGCAATAAGGTTAACGGTTAAGGCCTTTAACGGTTGGATGATGCCACTACTGATATACTCCTTTGGCATACTTAGGTGGACTCAGACTGAGCTGGACGCCCTGGAAAGAAGGGTCCGTCAACTGCTCACAACACACCGCATGCTACACCCACGGTCGTCTGTTATGAGACTGTACATTCCGCGGAAGTGGGGAGGTCGACAACGACTTTCCGCAACAACGACTATGGGATGCATTGCGATGTTGTAGCAGTTGACAAGGGCCTCACGCCGTTCACCTTGGAAAACGAGAACTAGCGCCAAATATCGGTGCTTAGCAGCGAGGACCGCAAGAACGTATGGAAGGGCAAGGAGCTGCATGGGAGGTCCGATCGAGCCTTAACAGGGCCTGATGTAGACCTCTTAGCGTCAGTGAACTGGCTACGCTTCAGTGACCTATTTGGGAAAACCGAGGGGTTTGCCTGTGCGATTGCAGATGAAGTTATCTAGACGAACAACTATCGGAAATATATCCGGACGGTACGGTCAACATTTGTCGGGCATCCCACCGTCCCGGAGAGTCACTCAGGCATATCATTTCCGGTTGTTCGCATCTTGCTAACGGTGAGTACTTGCACAGACACAACCAAGGAGCCAGGATAATCCACCAGCAACTTACCCTTCAATACGGTCTTGTTGAGTCTGAGGTGCTGTACTATAAATACGCACAGTTCTCGAGAATGGCCGTGTTTTGCTCTACTGGGACCGCTCTATCATCATGGACAGGACTATTGTTGCCAATAAGCCTGAAATCGTGCTGGTCGACCGGTCCCAGCACCGGGTATTGCTCGTCGCTATCACCATCCCACACGACGAGAACCTCGTGAAGGCTGAGAAGGACAAAATCAGCAAGTACCTTGACTTGGCTCACGAGGTAACCCCATGTGAGATGTTGACTCGACGACCATTGTCCCGATAGTCGTCACGGTTAACGGTCTCATACCAAAGAGCCTCGACCAACATCACAAGAGGCTCTCGTTAGACGGTTGGATCAAGAGCCAGATACAAAAAACAGTGATCCTAGACACATGTCGTATTGTCAGGAGGTTTCTCACTCTGCAGCCCTAACCACCGGTAGCTTGGGCCTCGCCCCGCTGCCAGCGGCACCCTAGTTTAAAAAAAGCAAATATTATAAAAATATTTGTTTTATTTAATTCATATAAGTATTGTAAAAAAAATTAAAACTAAGAAAATAAATAAATTACTGCCATAATAATAATACAATTCATTTATTTAGGAAATTAAACCCCTCATAAAGTGAACGTAACTAAAACTAAAGTCACTACTCAAGTCACAATAATCAAATTCCAATAAGTAATACATTAAAAATAACAAAATGCAAACATAATTATCCAAATAAAATCACAATAAATAAAAGTAATAATCAGCAGTCACTTATGTCTAGTCGAGTCGTTATACACTAAATCGTTAATTCTACAACTGTCTCACGGGCATAGGGACAGCGACACGTCTGCCACAGCCATGCCGGATATACGGGCTGTCGAGCCTGCTGGCAATCATCGCCAAGACGGCATAGGGGCTGGCCCGCACTCTGCGCACCAGTGACGCACACCTCTTGCGCATGGTGGCGTGAAAACAATCGGTGTGCGCCTCCGCGAACATGCCAGAGGCACTGCGGAAGCGAGGCAGCCCCCTCACCGCCCGGAAAGCGTTATTATACTGGACGCGGATGGTGCAGTAGGCCTTTGCAGTATAGTCAGACCACAGGCTGCACGGACAAACCTTCGGGCTATCATGTTAGTATGAACTGACAGCGCCCTCCGCTCTCTGTTCTCATCTGCCTGGCCCTTTAGGTTTCTCAGTGAGATACTTAAATTTGTCTACGCGTTCTAGTACACCCTCTACGAGAACGGCTGTTATTATCTTAGGACATTCCACAGCGATGGCCCCAAAGACCATGTATTGGCTTTTCCTGTCATTATATTTCAGACCATGACCACGCGCGTATTCCACACACGTACCGAGTAGCTCTCTCAAGCCACAGATCGACGCGCTCACCTGAACCACATCATCCGCGTAACTCAGATTGTTGACGCAGACTCATCAACGTAGCAGCCGACATGTCTGCTACAGAGCGCCACGATCAGCTCGTTCACATACAGGTTAAAGAGAGTGGGTGAGACCATACCCAGCCTCTAAACCACACTCGAGTCGATACTCGTCCGACATAGTCCCCGCCCATCGGACACTATTGACTTGGTGCGAGTACCAGTACTGGAACATTGAGATGAGTTCCCGTAGCACTTCTGTGCTCTTCAGACTTCTCCAGAGGATGTCATAGGAGACCAAGTCAAAAGCTTTGGATAAGTCGAGGAAACACGCGTACACCGGAGTTTTTCTATTCGTATAATATTTGACAGTATGCTTCAGACACAATATCGTACTTTCTGTGGACAGTTTGGGTCGAAACCCAGATTGTCGTGAAGTGTATGTAACGATTTAACTATTTCTAAAGCAAACCGTCAAATACCTTCGCAGCTACAGTTGCAAGTGATATATGCCTGTAGTTATTTTTATCCGCCGCATCACCGGTCTTGTCTTTGATCACAGGCACTACAACTGTTTTCATGAAGTCAACAGGTAAGTAAGAATGATTCACGCACAGCGAGTAGAACATCGCTAGTACCCTCGCCAAATGCGGTCCGACAGCGGCGTGCTGCAGGTGTCCAATGCTGAGTCTAGGGGACTTGCCCCGCGCAATAAGTTTTATCTAAGTACTGCTGTAATATTTTCTTTGATTTGGCCTTAAGTATTTGAAACAAAAAGGAGCTAAAAACAAAATCAAATGAGCCAAGGAGCTAAGTTTCATTTTTTAGAGCTGCCGATGTGAAAAGGGGCTAAATTTAGATCTACAAGAGCTGATTTGGCAACACTGGACACCGCTGACACTGACACATGATATTGATTTGATTAATGTAAGGCCTACGGTGCGAACACGGATATTAAGGGTGAGCGCAAGATGAGGTTTAAGAGTCCGGCGACCACTTTAGACTAACTTCGCATTGGCATAAGGTATTCTAGCCATTTCGTCTAGAAGAAGAAGACGAGCGAATAGAGCGAATAATGATACTGACGAGCCTCTAAAGTAACAGAGTGACAAAGTGCATTTTCAATTTTTTTTATGACTTTTGCACTTCTCTAATAATTCTTAAATGACTTAGAATTTCCCTTGTATTATGGATTCATTTAACAGGTAATGATGTAGACAACATCCGTATGTAATGGAATTTTTGATTTGCTTTGTCTACCTATTGAATAAATCAGTCAAAAGTGACCCCTTAAAAATGCGGATTTTTTCATAGCTCTATTTTCGCTTGAGAACGTTTTAAAAAAAAAAACCAAAAGAGGGAATGGCCACATAACCGGTTTCATAACAGCATTCAGCGCTATAACGCAGAGCTTATTCCTTATCGCACCCAAAACACCATCTCCAGAGACGTCGAGAGCAGCTCCACAACTTCAAGCAGCTAGGACGAGAGCCGACATGGGCCAGGTCGATTCGCCCCGTTATGTTTCGGCCTCGGGGCTGCAAAGCCATGCTAGAAACGCCTTCCTCGAATTCCTAGCCATACTGAGAGCGACGAAACAAGTTAATCTCAGGACCTGCGATAACATCTTGCAGTCCTTTAGGCTAGGAAGTGAAAGTCTTCTAAACGAGAGGCTTGAGGAAGCGGAAGCCGCCATATACAACAACGTCACTTCCCAGATCATCAAAGGAACCATGAAAGGAGAGTATATGGCAGCCTATAGCGCAGAAAGTGGTTTTGTAGCGCTGGACGAGACAGAGGCGGAGCGAATAGGTAAGCCGAAATACGGGACACCATCAAAGGATCCAATTGTAGTCACCGCCAAGTGCACCAAGATAATGCTGGACGACCGAATCCTAGAGATGGCCAAAACCATCGAAGGGAACCCAGACGTCGACGCAAGTTGGGAAAGCTGGTCGGTACCAAAGATACAATGGGTCAATGGGGTGCCAGGGTGTGGCAAGACAACATGGGTGATCCGTCACTTCGATGTGGACAGGGACGCCATCATCACCACAACAACAGAGGCAGCAAAAGATCTGAGAGAGAAACTATCGCACCGCATCGGAGACCTGGTGAAATCCAGGGTACGAACAATGGCTTCTTCTCTCGTAAATGGTTTTGGTAGAGAGAGTTTCAACCGCCTCCTGGTAGACGAAGCGCTCATGAACCATTTTGGAGCCATAATAATGGTTGCACGGCTGTCTGGTGCTGGTGAGCTTGTCCTCATCGGAGATGTAAATCAGTTACCTTTTATTGACAGAGAAAATCTCTTCGAAATGAGGTACCAACGCCCAAACCTGGTCACAAACATCAGCCAGGAGTTGCTTTGCACACACAGGAACCCAATGGACGTCGCGTATGCGCTGAGGGAAATTTACTCGGGTATTTATTCCTCGGCTCCTCGTATTAAGTCCGTTGAGCAAAGAAGGTACAAGGGAGCACAAATTCCCACCACCCTCCCCAACACCCTTTTCTTAGTACATACGCAGGAAGAAAAGGAGACCCTCAAAAGTCAAGGGTATGGGGGAGGCGCAGGGTCACGCATCCTAACCATCCACGAAGCTCAGGGGCTAACGTACGAGTCGGTTATCGCCATAAAGACCAAGCCCAAAATGAAGCTGCATGAGAGCGTGTCCCACGCAGTCGTCGCAATATCACGGCACACCGGGACTTTCACCTACTACGCCGATGACATCGAAGACGATGCCATCAGCCGGTTTTTACGGCGAGCATCGGCTGCATCACCGAAGACCATCAAGGAATATAACCTGCAGATGGCCATCAGAGATCGGAACGCGGTAGTGATGGAGGCTCTGAGTCGGGAGGAGGCCATGATGTTATAAAAATATTAATTGTTATAAAAATATTAATTGTTATAAAAATTGTAATAATTTCTGTTCTCGTTATAGTTTTTATTTTGTTATCGTTTTATATAAATTGTTGGTCCATCTCGAGCATTCATGCTCACTATCGAAGGCACCTTCTTGCGGCGGCGTCGTGTGTCGGGTCGTTCTCTTCCCTCAAATATGGTTGAGGAGAGCGATGGCTGGCACATGCGTCATACTCGTGATCGGGTGCTGCTTGCGGGTCGCTGGTCTGCTCGTGGTGTACTCACAATGCATTAAGTAAATCTGAAAACCTTTAACCTAACCTTAGATTAAGACTTAATAACTAACCCCCCTCTATCTGTATTTCCTTTAAATAATAATTTAAGATTTTTGTTAAAAAAAGTCACGGTCCCCGGAGTCCGTGGAGTGTAACTTTTTAAATAAAAAAAAAAAAAAAAAAAAAAAAACCAAGAACATAGGGGCGGAGATATTGTTAATTTAATTGTACATGCTAAATTTCATCATAATCTGACAAATGGTTTTCAAGAAATTTGAGTAGCGCGTTTGTATGGAAATTTCAGAGCATCGCGGCCCTCTTAAGACGGAATCAGAATTTCTGCGTACGCATCTGTCACAGCAGCATTACTTCTCGCTCTGTCTTTAAGGCATTATTTGCTACCAGAGCGAGAGGTACTACTGTTATGGATACGGACGCAGAATTTCTGATGCGGTCTGTTCGCACCTTTAATCTGACGTTTCATTTTGACGAGTTCAACGAAAAAGTTGTCAAAACTTCATCCAAACGCCCGCAAGAATGACACTTTATGCAATTTTTATGTATGGTTTTTATGTTTTATTTTATTTTTTATTTTATTTGGATGACCAAACAGCCTGGTTAGACGTAAAAACATACAAAAATATTAACAGATAGGCCAAATACAGGGCTATTCCTGCGCGTGAGATGAGATGAGATTTTATCTTGGTCACTCTTACACTTACGACGTTTCATACGAGAGCAACGACAAAAAATAGATGAAAATCTCAAATCTCCGAATAGGGCCACAGGTCACCTTTTTCGCATGATAAATCTCGATGAAATCGAACCTACAGTTTTGGAAATATTTTGCACTAGCTGCGCCCCGCGGTATCACCCGCGGTTAAAAAGTATCCTATGTATGTACTATTCTAAACTATAATCTATCTCTGTGCCAAATTTCATCCAGACCTGTTCAGCCGTTCTGGCGTGAAAGAATAACAAATATCCATCCATTCTTACAAACTTTCGCGTTTATAATATTAGTAGGATTGTATTGTAAATCCTACAATGTTCGACAGTTCGACACGCTCAACCACGCGACAAAAAAAGATGGCGTGCTCCTGTCGGTGCTTGTCTGGCAAAGAATTTCCCACCATGCAAGTCACGTCATCGTGATTTTTGACGTCACCATAGAAGTTTGTTAAAAAATTATTTCACTATTCTTAAAAATAAAACATATCGGTTTCTGTAGGTTGAATTTTACCGGTGTTGAACTTTTTTTAATGCATAAAATAGTAGATTGTTAACCGAGGGTCGAAAGAATCAATTCCCGAGGTAGGTATTTAGACTATAGTCCGAGTAGGAATTGATTTTTTTACCCGTGTTAAACACTCTACTTTTCATTTCGAATATGAGGAAAATAAAACTAGTTGTTTATCTAAACTATTTATTGATAACATATGATAATATTAGTAGTTCCTATTTAAAGATTATTACCCATTTTTTTGAATTCCGTCACAGATATTAACAGATTAGTATCCCGCCAATTTATTAATTTTATTCGACTTTTTAAATTTTAAAAATGGAACTCACCGCGTAATTGTTGCGGCTTATTCCGCTCAAAGTTTTTTTCAAAAGAAGCTCAAAGAATTTATTGTAAGTAGTTTTTTTTTTTAATAGAATAGATATTAGAATTCGCCGCAGCATTTTTTTTAATTAGTTTTTTTGTACATAAAACTCTTCACAGCTGACAGCAGTTCTATTTTTAAAGTTCATTCCGACCCTTAGGTGGGCAGTAATTTGTATGAGGTTTTTCCCTCTCAATGGAGGGAAGCAGCATTTTCCACCCAATAATCAGATCAAAACAACACTACTTTCCGAGTATGAGAAATGAAAAGTAATTTTCTTGCTTGTCAATTGTAAATATCGACTCAACCTGTATTTCAGTATCATACTGACATAGTTGATTGAGATAGTTGATTTGAACAGACTAAGAACAGCCAGTTGCACAAATACATGACACACATGACAAATACTTGTTTTCCCAATTTAAAAATATTAAAGATTGCGCAGCAGAACCAAATCAAAACAGTGTTTATATTAGATGGCTTTTTAAATTAAATCGTGAAAAATAAATTTACTTTGAAACAATTTGATACTTTTGAACTTTTCTATCATAAAAAAAATGGGTTCATTTATCGAAATCGAAATCGAATCAAAAAAGTTGTTTAGGCTTTATGGCGTACCAAAGAAACCTCATGTATACATACCCAATTACCCTCACATACACACTCGAAAAATCTAACCCTCCTTCTTGCGCAGTCGGGTAAAAATGTCTCGGTATTCTTTTTTTCAACTCATGACTGATTTGCCATCAGTAACATTATTTTGTTTTATGATGAAACTACCTACTGCGATTTTCTTCTCTTTAGTACAATACCTACAAGTTATCATAATGGAACAACGAATACCTACTAACATTATAATTCATCTCAATAGCACCGCTGTACTGTGAAAGTGATATTTTTGGCTTTACTTACTAAAAAAAAAAAGTTACCTAATCAATGAATGAAATTTGCCAATTTACACAATGTAAAATTTATTTATTACTTACTTACTAATTGACACATAAATAAATAGAGTAAATCTTTAGTTATTATAATTCCGGTATTATCCATAGCAGTATTGTTCAGAGGGATTTTATCCGAAACTATCCGGATTAATCCGATTTATTTACGTGACAATTTGTAATAAGTAAATAAAAACCATTGTGTATTTCGTCAAGTTTCGTCCATCGGGCAATGACTGCCTCGGTGGCTCAGTTGGTAGTGAACCTGCCTTCTGAGCTTGGGGGCGTGGGTTCGATTCCCACCTAGGGCAAACATTTATGTGATGAACATTTGTGTTTGTTCTATGTCTGGGTGTTGATATGTATTTAAGTATGTATTTAAAAATATCTAAGTATGTATATCAGTCACTGGCAGCCATAGTACAAGCTTTGCTTAGTTTGGGGTCAGGCGACCATGTGTGGGGAAGTGTCCCGAATTTATTTATTTTTATTTAATAATGAAATTTTTTTTTTACGAGTAACTTAAGATTGCATCTCGCAAAGAAGCAAAATTAACTGTTTGATGAGGTTGTTTTTCGCAATCTTTGACTATAGAATTTGATATTTTAGTAATCGACTTTCCTTTTAAACAAAGGATGAGCTTAATATGTGTTATTCTTCTGAGATGCAGCAGTCAGGCCACGAAAGAATTTTAATTCCTCGTAGCCAAATCAGTTTGGCAACCTAGTTAGGCCACGAGGAAACGCCCCAATCGATGCATAAGTATGCAGACCGACAAAACTCGTTCACAAGTTCGAAATAGACGATGACGTGTGACGTCATCTGCAGGTGTTAGCTCCCGGAATGTTAGACCTTGTTTTTTTAAATCATCGGGCTCTCTACGAAATTAATTATTATTAATAAATTAATAATATTAAATTCCTCAATTAATTAAATCCTAAATTTATACTACATTACTGCCGCGGCCTATAATGAGTACTATGCTGGTCGCGCTGATGATGGCCGACAGCGCAGCTCTTGATGGACGAGCTGAGATAACTAAAGGACTTAAAGGACAGACAATTCAACACAGACTTTCCCGCGCTTTTGTTACTTCTTTGTTTTTTTTTTAGCAATGGTGGTTGGAGCTATACAGCCAAATATGGAATAAAATCTTTTTGTACCTATCTCTTTAATTACAAACAGCTGTGTTTTAAATAAAATCTTTTTGCATTTAGTTTTTTTAAAACGTTGAAACGTCAAAATAGCGGCCGGCCTGTTAGAGCGGCCAGCAAAACTTTGCCGGCCGCTCCTTGAAACAAAACGGCAAGGTCGACTTTGCTCAAACAAGGTTGTCAAAATAATGAATAAATAATAATAATAATAAATAATTATTACATGTATTTTTGAGTAAATTTATTTTTTATTAAAAATGTAAGTGTCCTAGCAAGGGTTCCAGAAAATGAGGAGCAAATAAAACAAATGGTAATAAAAATCATGAAAAATTGTAATTGGCATACCAACTTGTTACAACCTATGGCCAATTTTACAATCATCAATGTTGTTAATTAAATATAATATTTAAGTAAAATATGTTTATGCTTTAATGGTTTACTTACATTTAAATTTTATATTATTAATTATATAATCAATTAAAAAAGTGAATGACGGGTCGTGTAGACTCGGTACAAATGCTTGTATAGTTATCAAATCGTCTGGCCTCGCGAGAGACGCTAAATAATAAATCCATGATAAAAAAAACACCTAAGGCCACAATTTATTACTAGGACTCTTATCTAAGTCTATGATATAAGCAAGCGTGTTGCTCCCGGCGTCGCGCGCCGTTCTCGCGTCGAGTCGAACTGGCGTATTTACATAATGTTGCAAACAGACGGAAACAAGGTTAAAATGGTAAGAAGCAGACCGACGGCATTACTAAACGACCACATTTTTCAAGACCAATTTTTTTTCGAAAGCTGTATCTGTTCTTAAAATACAGATACAAACCACTGTACTAATAAACGTTGTATACCCTCGGAAGTTATACAGTGTTCCGTCTTTTTAGATCAAGTTACAAATTTAAAAGAAAGAAAAAAGACATAACACTAAATAAATATTCCGTGGCTACTATCTTTTCATTAGTAAAGAAGAAAATGTCTATGCAATTCAAAATGCAGCAGTTGGTGGTGCCGTCGCGTCCATCGACCGAAAGCTTACAATGTCCTTACTTATATACTATTCAACTACTTAGTATGGCAACTAAGCTCTCAGTGAAGCACACATTATTTACATGTATTGTAAGTGTAGACCGGTTGAGCACATTCAGTTTTATAAAAGTTGAAGCAAACTCTGCGCAAAGTGGTACCTACTGTACATGCTCAACAGTACCGAGCATAAGTAGAAGCGATTTTGGGGGTCAAATATTGTCGCAAAAACAGTCTTTAACTCAGTCGCGTCTAAATGCAGTTCATTAATCTGTTACGAATTACGTACTTTTAATACTTTATCAAAAATTTCTATCACCCAATGGAGTAATTTGACATATTGCCCGGTGGGGCTAATGAGAAATCTCAATTGTTAGGAATGTTTAGTTTTAATACTGGATCGAGGTTTCCGATTTGTATTGTAATATTTAATGCTCAGAGATTCGTCGACTGTTCAAATGCTGGTTTTAAATAACTTGAGCACCCGAAATAAAGAGTAGAAATATGAAGGAATATGCTCATTTTATATTGTCAATTGTTCACTGTAAAATATCTTCCTAAAAACCTTAATAGTCGCACAAGTAAAACTACGACATATTATTTCATATTTCTACACGGATAATAATAACAATTTAGACAGAATTAAAAATTTCCACGATTATAATACAAGTATTAAGAAAAAAACGGGATAAATACATAACAAAGTCCCGGGCCGTCACCGATCCGTCCCATGCGCTGGCGCAGTACATCGACTTACTTTAACAACAGAGAGGACGCGCCCGCGAGCCGCCGTGACCACAACAAATTGACATCTATTACAAAAGAGTAGAGTACTAAATCCGTTAACAAATATCCCAAAATATAATTTAGTGTTTGTTGAGATCACTTTGGAGTTACTCATTGGGGCGGCTTGAGAATTAAGTACACTAGAACGTTTTGTCATAAGAAACTACAACGCATGAGTAACTGACTGTACGCAGTGGGAATATGCACCGGGAATTACTTCTTAAGACCATAGACATAGAACTCAAAGTATGATAACAATGGTTGAATATTTGTATTGAGAATGGCCTATTCCAGTATCGTTAGATTCGGTTTCGACCTATTGTTCTGAAGAACAACGTGATCACACTGGCGGTACAAACAGACACTAGACGGGCGAAATACAAATAAACTCGATCAGTGGAACTTCTATAGAATTTTCTCTTAGTAGATATATCAAACCAACAGCGGCCTCATTCTGGCGCGCTGAGAATTACCGCAGTCACACTCATTCGCTTAAAAACTTTGACGAGAGAGTGACTAAGCTTATTTCGAGCGTGCCAGAACATAATACAAAATAGCCTTTCGTACAATATTCCTACGGTGCATATTTGTATGTTACAGTCGTCGCGGGCGGTCGGTGCGTATACAAAACTCGCTACGTACGTACACCAGAGAAGTTAGCTCCGGAACGGCGCAGACAAACAAAACGAGAGAAACCAGAGCGAGACAGCGATACTGTCAAACAGTATGTGGCTCAAATAAAGTTAATCATGCATTATAGGGTGTAAAAATTTTTTTGACACATTTTCGCTCCTTGTTCAAATTTCAGAAACAACAATTTGAGTTTGAAATGAAGTTGATTTTACCGCATAGTGACCAGAAAACGACGTAGAGTTGAGGCAAACTTGGCGTATACCCTTAGATATCCGCCGCGCAATCTTCGCCCCAACGCAACGTCACTATCCAGTCATTTACCGGACCCAGCAGGCCTAGAATGCGCGACAAAGGTATGTCGACTCTTTTAATCGAGACAGACGTATGTATACAGATAGCTTCGTCACGTTCTCGCATGACAAAAAGTGACTAGCAGATATTGTCGCGCGCGCTAGCCGTGCTGGTAGCGTCTCGTTTCTTGATTGACGTCACTCTCCAATCTTTCTCAATCCTGCAGCATGCTTGCGTCTCGTTTCCTCTGGGCACGTTTCGTCGTCCGTCTCGCTCCGCGCAGCCCCGGCGCGCTACTCGACGCTGTTGGGCGCGTCGTTGACGTCGTCGAGCGACTCGTCGCCCGAGCCGCCGCCCGGCGCCAGCGAGGAGCGCTTCATGCGCGACGAGGAAGACGCGCCCGAGAGACCGATGGGGCCGCCTTGCCGTCTGGTGACCAAACACACGCTCGTTAGGGAATGGTGCTAGCTTCGTCGTGGAGGAAGCTAGTAAACCGCAGTGTGTGAACGAAATCGCACTGGCAGGTGGCTTGCATAAGTTGCCTGCTTGTATATTCGTAAACAGATAAACATTTTATTAATAATTGTAACATTTTAAATCAAATCAAATCAAGTCAAATTTTGATTCCATACCATACGTAAGTTTAAATTGTGTTATATCTTTAAATGTATTCGGCGGTTATTCTAACACGCTGTATAGATTTACCCTCTTAACAATATTCGTTGTAAAGCCTCGAAATAGTTTTACAGTGTTTTGTAATTTTCTACAGAGTTTAAAAACTTAAAAGAAAGACAAAGATTGTAAAACTATTCCGGGACTTTACAACGTTTATTGCTAAGAGAGTTAGTAACTAGCTAGGCCCTAGACGCTACGCAAGCCATCTGTCAATACAGTTTCGGTCCTTCAGAAAGCGTTTTCAACCTCAGCGGGCAGGGCGCCGACGGAGCGGTGGCGTATTCATTTGAAGCAAAATGCCCCGCAACTCGTACTGAGAGCGGCTCTATTATCCCAACAACGGTCCGTACGAATGCGTACTGAACTACCGTCTCCATCTCACCGCTGCTTTTAGCTCACTGGCCGCTGAAGTAGAAAACTCGGCTTAGTTTCAAGACCGCCCAAAGGCCTCTAACTTAGCCGGACAGTACAACCATCCTCGAGAGGATAATAGCAATCCCCACTCTTTTTAGTCCAGGGCCCGTACCATGACATCTTATTTCCATTAAGGTCACGGTTGTTTCAGCCGCTGTGCGACCGCGAATCGTATTGCGGCCCAATAAGGTTCATGGTCGCGCAGCGTCGAAAACGAAACCTAACCATCATGACAATAAAACGTCATGGTACGAACCGTGGTATCACTTTGAGGCAACTCACTCAGCCACCCTCCACCTTGCAGCCACACGTTTGTGTTTAAATGTTTCGCTTCTCGCATGGCTTCCTTAGTCTTGTCAGTAAAACAATCCCAACTCAAGTTAATAAAATTATTCCATATTGAATTTATAAAATCACAATGCCGCCGGTCGAAACCGTCACTGTTGTGCCATGCAAATTAGAGCCCAAGAGACACTTAAACAATTATAAAAATCAATCGACAACACAGTGATAGTGGTAACCTTTTAATTGCGCACTGATGAAGATAATATCATGAGAGAAAAATACGACACATTGACATAGAACCTGCAAAACCTGAAAAGCACTCCGATATTGGCACTTGGAAAGTTTTAAGCCATTTTGGAAGCATAGGCTAAAAAAGATAAGATACTTTATGAACGCTCTGAACTATGGTAACAGCTTATGATAACCTCTGGATGCTCCTCCGACCCCTAAAATTTGATGTATGCCAAGACACTTTTGTGACTTGAGAGCGGGCATAAAGTGTGAATTTTGTTAAGTATATTGTCGCTATTGTTCTTTAACTGTATATTCAATATACTAATTAATTAATAATAAAATTAACAATATATAATTTAATACACACGAGCCAGCTAAAACATTTCCAAGCGCACAGTTCCACAGCTGTTTTCCACCGGATGTTACGAGTTACGACGCAGCGAACAGTCCCCAGTCACCTGCCCAGCGGGAGGTTTACCTCACTCCAGCGACGCCAGCGACCCTCGCTAGCTACTCGCTACTCGGTATAATCCTCCTCGTCGGTGAGCGAGGCCGCGCGAGTCACGGACATGCTCGCGCGGACCGAACGGTTCGCCTCATACGTGCTGTTGGGGAAACGGGCCGTCAGGGGCGGGAATGGTGATGATAGTGGTTGCATAATGATGAAGTCGTGTCATTGACGTTAAGAAATAATAATTAAAACTTAAAGGCTAAAAAGTAAGTAACTAAAGGTAAGAATCACTCTACCCCTGAAGTGAACTGACCTCTCCTCGAGATCTATAGTAATAACGATGCATTGACTTGCATTCCGTCTTATATTGGACGTCGGGGGCATAACTAGTCCATTCAGACCGTCTAAAAGAATTCGTCATGCTTCTGATTGAAGATTGTACCCCTGCTAACATAGGAGACAAATAGTCAACCTCCATCCAGGCATCTATTTTGGATTAAGAGACTCTTCAAATGTTGTTGAAATGTCCGCCTGCCTGTAACGAGTCCCGGGCGGCAGTGCGCATATAGTCTGAGACCCAGTAAGTTTCCGGACGACAGTACACATGTAGCCTGAGACCCAGTCAGTCTCCGGATGACAGCACGAATGTAGTCTGAGACCCAGTCAGTCTCCGGACGACAATACCCATGTAGTCTGAGACCCAGTCAGTCTCCGGACGACAATACCCATGTAGTCTGAGAGCCAGTCAGTCCCGGGCGACAGTACGCACCTGAGCTTGTTGCGCAGGTTGTTGCACTCTCTGGAGAGCGTCTCGTGCGTCTCCAGCATGTCCTCCAGCTCGCGCTGCGCCTTGCGCTTGCCGACCTTCTCGCGCTGCACCTCCTCCTCCGCCTCGTCCAGCTGCCGCTTCAGGGTCTTCACGCGGACGTTCATCTGGAACGATACGGGCTCGTGTTACTACGGCTGTGGGGACCGCTCTGAGGCCAGCATCACACTGATGCTTGACAGTACAGACGTGAAGTGAAAAGCAAACCTTTTCCATGGCTTTCATGAAATGCGCCATAGTGTAGCGCTGCAGTTGTGATACTACACTATGTTTACTTTAAGCCATGTAGTATAAACCTCAGCATCGTGAGACTCCACCTCGATCTAGGCCGTATCGGCCATTCCAGGTGTATCAGTCGCGCCAACGCGTGTGTGCCTGTGTGTGTGTGTGCCTATGTGTGTGTGTGTGTGTGTGTGTGTGTGTGTGTGTGTGTGCCTGTGCGTGTGAGTGCGTGTGTACCTTCTCTATCTGTTCCTTGTACTGGTCGGCGTGCCTGCGCTCCTCGTCCAGCTGCAGCGCGAGTTCCTTCATCTTCTTGTCCAGCTTGCGCGAGGCCTTCTGCTGCGCGAGTCGCTCGCGGGACTCTACCTCGATCTGCTCCTCCAGGTTGGCCACCTTCAGCTCCAGCGACGTTATCACGCCCTGAAAGTGGGAAGGTGGTGTTAGGATTCAACATAAATACGCAGCCTTTACATCCACTAGAAACAAAACAAGCAGTGTCTGCGATATGGCACAATTAAATAGACATTCAAATTCAGACACGTTATCGGTGACAAATCATTTTTATGTAGCACTTTGTCACTCAGGGTAATGTGGCTCACTAATGATGAAATAATTTTTGAAATCGGACCAATAGTTTTTGTGTTCATTCGTTACAGGTTACAGGCATGTAAAAATAGAATCTTTCCTCTTTAGAATATTAATGTAGATTGAAAAAAAAAATGCTTTAGATTTAATTTAAGCTTTCCGAAGAGTCAGAGACACATCTTAACACGACACCGATGATGGCTAAACTTTAACGTCTATACATCGCGAGTGCATCTCGTCCAATTAGCAGCTAGCGTTCGAGCGTTATCGATTACAACTTCTCTAAGATTCCTCATATGGTACTGAATAATTGCCCTTAACACCATACATTTGACCAATGCCTCTAAACGTATAGGAAACAGACATTGGGCCCAACGCTTGCCAACGTGTGGGCGGTTCCTCACCTTGGTCTTCGTCCGCTGGTTGGTCTCGAGCTCGTTGAGCTTGGCTTTCAGCTCCTTGTTCTGTCGCTCCAGCACCAGCTTGCCGCTTTCCAGCTTCTGCGTGGCCGACTTCTCTGTGCCCAGCTCCATCGTCAGCTGGTCGATCTGGTTCTGGGGGCAGAGGAAGGTGGGGATGGATTCTGGTTGGCTATTTCACATCCTGGGCGGTTTATAAACGTAAAATCCTAATGAAATATTAAGGTCAGAAAATAATGACAGTCAAACTTTCTAGCTCTCATGCTTATTTCACGTCTTTTTTTTAAAAAAGCTCACTCAATCAAAAACAAAAATGGATCCAATGTAAAGTCCAGATCTATACTCAACAGCTTGCGAAAAATAGCTGATGATAATGATGATAATTGTTGTACAGCGGAGTGTATTGTACCTGTGACTTCCTGAGCCTGTCGTTGAGTATCTCGTTGTTGGACTGCTCCTCGTCCAAGTCTTCCTCCAGCGCCGCTATCCGCGCCTCCAGGCGCTTCTTCTCGTCCACCAGCAGCGTGCTCTGCACATACAACACACATGTTTGTTTACAGATACTATTAAGAAAAGCCCAGCTCGGATTACACTGCTCCAGCGATCAAAAGTGAACAGATCTTTGGGAAGGTCTTAACACAGCCAAGAGTAGGTTTTTTCAAAGTAAACACTGAAAAACACACGCATTGAACCATCGGCGTCGTGGATAGCCCACAATGGTCTGAAATGGTCCACAGTAGACCTAGATGCTTTTGGGATAGCCTCCCACTGAATCTTCTCATGGCCATGCCTACAGTAAGACAAGGTGTGGCATCCCTGAGCTTTTCAAGTAAAAGAAAAATAGTTGGGCCTGTTTTCTAGCATGAAAATAAAATAAATGAAAAAAAAACAGGGCAGCACAAAATAAATCAAAATTGAAATTCCTGCTACATTTAGGCAGAATCCTCACAGCTTATTATTGATATGTGAAGATCAGTAAGTAAGATGATTAAAAAACATTTTTGAATTCCTACTATGTACTTATCGAGTACATTTAATTTTAATTCTGCCTCACCCCTAAAAAAATTCTGTGTGCGCCCCGCGATCCGCTAACAGGAGTCCTAAAGAGCGGTAAAAAAAGCTAAGTCTTGAAAAAAGTGATAGAATACCGCATACGACTAATGACTAGCAGAATCACCGACTCGTAGAAAACAGACTGGCAAAATCCAGACCCGTGCAATGTTACCAGTGGCGTGTGGTGTAGACAGTAGTGTCGTGTAGTGTGGTACCTTGCTAGTAGTGTTGTTCAGCTCGTCCAGCAGGTCGTCTCTCTCGGCCTCCGCCTGGCGCCGCGCGCGGTCAGCCACCGACAGCTCTTCGGAATGAGCCAGCGCTTCTGCTTCTAGAGCCTAAGTCACAAACATTTTACATATTTACTAAAGGTAATGTATTATACAACAACAAAAAAGTATATTCAAGTGGGTAAAGACAGCGTCGTCAACTCCTAAAAAAAGAAAGTCCCCTTACAATGAATCAAAACGGATATTTTGAATGAGGATTTCTTTTTAACACTATTTATTTTTTTAGGGATACCAACAGTAATACAATTTGTGAGTTTTCTTACAGCTAGTACAGTTCTGATATGGATAGGTATACCCATAATATTATATCCATAATGATTTACTCTATTAGACTCCTAACTATTTAGCAGTTACCATAACAAAAATGATTTAGTTAAATTGCAGTTTGTTTAGCTAATGTTTAAAGTTGGTCAGTCAAACATTAACAAAAAATTAAAAATTGAGAAATATTAGTTTATTGGACAACCTTGTATTATCTATATAATAAAAGTGAATCTATATAATAAAAGTGAAAAACCAGAACGAGATAAAAACGCAAGATGGAGTGAGATGGCGCTCTACAAAACTTCCTTTACATGTTTCTCCCAAACAACTACCTGTTTTTCGGGAATTTGCATGTAATTCGATTCCTTGACCTCGGGAGTAGCTACAAACTTAATATTTATGGTTTTGGATGTGTATTTTTTGTATAATAAGCAAGATAAAATAGCAAGTTCAAATTGAAGAGAATACTACCTCATTGGATAGTTTCGTAGAAACTATCTTATTGAGGAAGTTCTTTTTTAAACAGTGTCAATCCAGCAGTGTCAGTGTGAAAATTCTATTAATGGCTAATGTCTGTAATTCTGTATAATATTAAATAAAGCCTGTTAAATAACGTGTCGTGCTTATAAAGCAGATATTATTGGAAACCTTGCTCCAACATAAGGTTATGGGCCATTTTAAAGGATAAAGGTGAGAAAATAATATCTCAAAAGTAAAATGTACACAAACGTCAATATTTTGCCAATACTAAAAGGCGAAAATTATTCTAACTGGAAGTTTAGAGTAAAATCCTTACTAGAAGAAAAACAGGTTTTACAGATATTAGAATACGAAAATAAAGATATCCAGCATGAACAAAAACTAAAATTAGATGACTCAAAAGCAAAGGCTATAATAATTCAATGTATAACCGACAAACATTTATCGATCATACAAGATTGCCAAAACGCAAAACAAATGTTTGAACAGCTAGATTCTGTTTTTCAACGGAAAAGTGTCTTTACAAAACTAACATTAAAAAGGAAAATAAAACAATAAACAAGAATACTTATGTTTTTGCTCAACATTTTATTATTTACATCACTGTACTATTAATTTAGTAGGTAACTGTTACTTAACCACTAAAACTACTGAATGGATTTACATAATAGGTAATTAATTGCTATGCAATAGATTCCACGCGGGCAGAGCCGCGGGCAAACTCTAGTTTTATTATAGTGACAAAAGACCTCAAATTGGCAATATAGGGCAAGTAATGAAAGTGTACCTTGACTCTTCTCTCTGCGTCTCTCGCGCTGGCCGAGGCCTCTTCCCGTCCCGCTCGCGCCTCCTCCGCCTCTCTCAAGGCCTCCTTCAGCTGCAGCTGGAGCTTCTTCACTTGCTTCACCGCGTCTTCTTTCACCTGGAAATACAAATAAATGTTATTACTATGAGTAGTTATAAATAAAATGTTATTTGAAATTAGAAATTTTCAGGAGAGAAAAGAACGTGAAATATGAATTAGTTACCATTGAATTGAGTTGAGTTTCAGTTAGTTGAGTTACCATTTTTCAGTGTGAAAGAGAAAACTGGTAACTCCAATGAGTTTCCATTTTTCTCTTTCACACATTTGAGAAATCACTCTTTTTTCTCTTTACAATCTACTTGCAATGTATGTAGGTATGTATATAACCATGTTTGTTCGGGTTGAATTTTACAATTCCATTTTGAAGCAGCTATCTTCAACCGATTGAGCTGAAATTTTGTATACACATTTAGTTTGGCTGACAATGCCTGGTTAGTTGTCTGACGTCATTCTAATCCAACATGGCGGAACAACAGCAAAAAAACTTATTTTCTTTATGATACTTATTTTTCTCTTAATCCCAAACTTACTGTTTCTTCTTATTAGTCTTTTTCTTTTTCATTTTGTATTGTTTTTTTTATCTCTGACTCTCTCTCTCTCTCTCTCTCTCTCGTTACCTTGTTAGCGAGGTGCAGCGCCTGCTCCGCGTCCTTGAGGTCGCCCTCTAGTTTCTTGCGCAGCGCGAGCGTGGCGGCGCGCTGCTTGCGCTCCTCTTCTAACTCGGACTCGAGGTCGCGCAGTTGTTTCACGATGCCGCGGCGCTTCTCCTCGCCTTGTTCTTCTTTAGCCTGCGGGAATGAGACAAGAAATATATTGTTAGTGATATAGTACTCGCAATTATTTTTGAGGGCTCAGAGGTTGTTGCGAAAGACAGTATGCAGTCTGCATATTATGTGTTGAAGGCGTCCCTTCAACACAAAATATGCTTGCACAGTCACGTACTCGCGTGACTCGCGGCTATCTTCCTTGACGTCCAAAATATTTTCATGAAACGAACGAACGAAGGAAACGATTTTTTACTATTGAAATTGAAGTAAAATCTCTTTAATTCCAGATATATTGTGGGTTATTGCATAGGCCCATACATTTTTCTAGATTTGATTTATGTATAATTCTAAAATTTAATTGCAAGACAAAGACATTAGACACTATTTAACCTTTTCACTGCCAGATACGATTTAATCCGACACAGATTTTCGCCGCCTAGGACGAACAATATCGCCATCGAAATCCATCCAAACATCTGTCTGAGAAATCCGACTCAGGTAGTTAAAAAAAAAAATCTAGAAAATACAATTTAGCTGCGTTCCGAGGTTTTCTTCCGCGGTCCCACAGGAATCGTATTTTTTTTCGGGATGAAGGGTACCCTTTGTCTTTTTCTGTATCCTCAACAAAAATAATGCAACAACAATGAAAAATTTCTGAAAAACATGAAAAAATGAATGAAAACTTATGATCGGTTGAGCAGTAATACGTAATAGGGTAGCAATAGAATTAGAATTAATTAGGATCAATTCAATACCACAATCAAAAGCACAAACCTGCAAGTCCCTCTCAAACTGTGCGCGCATAGCCTGCATGTTGACTTCCAGACGCAGTTTAGCATCTTCAATCAACTGGAGATCGTCCTCAGTTTCCTCGTTCTGCGCCTTCAGCTCAGCTAGCTGCGACTCCAGACTTCTCTTGGCTTTCTCGAGCTCGTGAACGTTCTTGTCGGCCGTGCCTTGAGTGTTGGCTAGCTCGTCGAGCTCTGATTGGAGGAGGCGTTTTGTGCGTTCTAGCTCTTCCACCTATGACAATGTTACATACGTAAATTATGTGCATATAGGCTGTCTGAAACTGATGTCAATGGCTACATCTCTACATCGCTACAGAAGTATTGAGGAACTCATTGGTTATAAGCACTTGGGGTGGAAGACGTTTAGCATTTTTCAACTTATCGAACCAAATAAATTACCACAAAGGATGTACCATGTGATATTTTATAAAGCAATTTATGGAGCAAAAATATTACTATTTACTTGTAGCTTTTTTTATTTTATCTTCTATTTGTTGCCATTACTTCTACAAGGTAACTCTAGCTTCCTTACTAATACACTTTGTATAGCTATGGAATAGTTATATTTTGTTTTGTCTTTTTCTATCGCGTTACAGATTAAGGAAGAAAAAGACAAAACACTGCTATTTGGCTGCTATTTTATAACAGGGTATGCTTTAAAAATACTTTAGAGCTAGGTTTTTTTACAATACTTTTTATCTACTTTTTAGCGCGCTACATTTTCAGGCATACACAACACACGGCACGTTATTCAAATAGTTACCTTTTCCGCGGCGTCGTCTAGTTGTCTAGAGAGGGACAGCACGCGGGTCTCCTTGTCTCGCGCCTCTCGCTCTGCCTGGTCACGTTCCGCGGCGTATTTCTCTGCAATTGCTCGCTCTTCTGCTACCACCTATAAAATAAATACAAATAACAAAACATAAGCAGATAAATATTTCACTTAATGTTTAGTTTAACAACTGGCGGCCTTGTCACTGAAAGCGATCTCTTCTAGGCAACCTTGCGATGGAAAGGATATAGTATGAAACAAAGGGGAGATATGAAAGGGGTATCGCTAACAAAAACTACAGGTACATAATACAAGATGATTTTAAAGTTATCAAAATGTTCAGGGTAAATTAGCTTATGAATCCATCAGCGCTGTACCTTATCGAAGTTCTTCTGCTTCTTCTCGAGCTCCATGACCTTGGCTCGCTGCGCCTCCAACTCGATGTTCGTGTCCTCCAACTCAGCTTGGACTTTCTTTTTGCCTGGGAAAGGATATAATTATTGTCAAATAAGTATGAATTTTAATAAGATTTTTAAGTTATATCTCCATAATCCATCATCAGATGTCGATGCTCGATGCAAATATTACAATGTCACTGAATTTCAGACTAATATGCCAAATTTTAAGTCATTCGAACATTCGCAAGTACATTTATTACATAACTTCGTTTAGAGTTTACCATTTTTTAGACTGCCAGTCCAGATGTTAAGAGTTTTAGGCCGCTCGAAAGCCTCTGACATGGTTGGGGAGTCGTAGATATGTTTTACCTATAATTTAATGGCACAGTAGCGCACAGCTGTAAACGCCACTCGCGGCCACCGATCCGAAGACCACTCACTCTTGTCCAGCTTGTCGTTGGCCTGCTGCAGCTCGTCGATCTGTCGGTGCAGCGCTTCCACATCCTTGCTGAGCTTCTTGCGCTGCTCCTCGAGAGCCGCGGCGTTCTCCGCCTCTTCTTCTGCCTTCTTCTTGGCGTCGGCCACTTGCTGGGTCAGCGCTACGACCTGGACACAAATATTAGTTGAAGTCAAGAAAAGTTCTAAGCAAAAAAAAAAACTAATGCGACTAATTTGCCTGTTCTTCTGGATAGTGGCTCTTTTTCCAAATAAGACGGTAAAAAGTTGGAAAAGTAGTAGTTTTTACTTTGAGGATCATTACTGTATCTTCGATATCCAATTGAATAGAGATATTTGATTTGATTTGAAAAATGTAGGACGTTTTGGTTTTTGCTGCTGTGCCCCAAGCCTGGCTATAACTGTGTAAACTTGACTTGAATGAACTAAGATTATGGTTTGTTTTTGCGATTCTCACAAACTGATCATGTATTCTCATCTTTTTCCTACATTAAAAGTAGGAACCAATCACTTCACCACAGTTTTGTGACCCCATTTAACCACTTTTAAAATTCTCCAACACAAAACAAAACATTTCTAGAAAACATCTTCACTAAACAAACAGCCATTTGACCATACGCCAAAAACGGCGCGGGAATCCGCTCGCGTCTATATTGAAAAATAGTTTCGAGTTGTGCTAAATGACACGAGCACAGGTTTCCGTCGCGCGAATTTTAGCAGACGCCCCGAGACCTGGATACACCAGGCAAACCACCGCTAATGCTGTCGACAAACCAACCTGCTTTCCGAGGTTTTTCATCCAGCTGCTGACTATATGTTGGTAGCAGTTTCGTCTCCGCTCCTAGCCTACTGGGTACATGACACCACCAACCTGTTTCTCGAAGTTCTTCTTGGCCTCCTCCTCCTCTTCCAGCGCGTCCCGGGCCTGCTCCAGCTGCTGCTCTATGTTGCGCAGCTTGGTCTGCAGGGACAGCTTCTGCTTCGTCTCCTCTTCTAGAAGGGCCTGTGAGGAGATAACGTCACTATTAGTACAACGGCACTCTACAATTGTGTTAGATGCTCGGACTGTACTATCCAAAATCAATAGATGTACGTGATAGGCAAGAAGCTGTAAACACCGACATGTTTTTTATATGGAAATTGTATTATTATAATATTTTTAATTGCTTTAGACATTGTTTCTAACAATTTTTTTTAATATATGTACTGGTAGCAAAATTCAACAAGTTATAGAGTCAGGCGAAATTCGATCTCTTTACTCAGAAACATAGCTTGTTTTCACTTTTAGATATAGCACTGACGGCCTTGTCGCTCCGAGAGATCTGCTAATAAAACGAATCTGTTCTCGAATCCTAGCAATTTTTCCAGCTGTAACTCTGTAGCATGTTACCTGTAGCTCGGCGTGCTGCGCGCCGACAGTAGTGGCCTGCTTGGCCGCCGCGGAGGCCTTCAGCTCGGCGGCCTCCAGCTGCGCGGCCGCCGCCTCCGCCTCGCTCTGCAGCCGGACGCACTTCTCTTGGATCTCAGTTCTACAGAACAGACGCACACGTCTAATGTTACACCTGGATCTACTCACGTTATTAACATAATAAAATATGATTTCCCTTAGCAATAAACGGTGCACAGCCCCGGAATAGTTATGGGTTTTTTGTCGTTCTTTCTTCGTCGGTCTTTTCAATTTTTTACTTGATCGAAAAAGACAGCACTTTACAACTATTCAGAGGTTTATTGCTAAGGTATATGTATTTCTACTGTTTAACTAAGCTTTGGATTTGAACAGATAGTAAACATAGCTTCGAAATGGCATGGCTCTACCAGCTGCCGTTCGGGATGCACCTTCTACCGCGTGCTTCAAAACCAAGCTCAGAGCTTGGTTACTAGGTAATCTGTTTTATGACCTTGAATCTTATTTTAAAATAAGAGACTTTTAAATTATTACTATTGAGAATAATAGGTATGTAATTTATTTTGTTGACATTATTTATTTCATTTGACATATGTAATTACTGTTTTGACATGTATAAACTTTTGACATTTATTGAACTGTGACGTGTAATTATTGGAGTTATCAATAAATTCTGATTTCTGATTTCTTGCTGTCTCGAACAATCGAGAAAAATAAACAAGTCAAAAGAAAGCTTCGATATTCGCTATACCGTACGAACATTTGAAACACACAGATATTGCAGTAGAGATATAGTTCCATACCATAATAGCACATTATACAACTTGATAATAATACGACAGTCAGTGAGACTTTGTGTTCAGTTAAAACAGAACGGTAAAGCGCGACAGCCGACTCGCTCGCTCACGACACTATTTTACTAGATAAAAACCATAGATTGTACTTTTATTAAGCCTGCCGTTTTTGATGCAATGAAAACAACACATTTGACAGTAACAAAGTATCATTACAAAGAATCCAGAATATTTTTATGTTCATCTCAGTCAGTATCCATATTCACAGTGGATGTATAGAGATCCGGAAACACGGATCGAATGATAGTGCCCACCCCTCTTCCCAGCCACATCTCCCCCTCACCTGGCGCGCTCGATCTCCTGCAGCTTGGCCGCCAGCTCCACCAGCTGAGCCTCCGCCTGCTTCCGGCGGCGCTCGCCCTCCGTCCGGGCCGCGCTCGCAGACTTCAGCTCCGTCGCCAAGTCCGCGTTCTCAGCCTCCAGCGACTGCTTCGCCTTCTCGAGCGCTGGAACGCGACACCAAATGTTAGTTCCGACTGAATGGAACTAGATGGCGCTTATTATAATTCTCTATAGTTAGTCCCTACGCAAAATGTTGGTTAAACATAAAAGCTACAAAGTAAAATCCATTTTGAGAACCTCCATTTTATATTGATAAAAAAATGATATGACAATATATTGCGTATAAATGTGCCGTGCGATAGGCATTTTAACAAAACTTCACTAATTCATAAAAAATATTTTTTTTTTTACTTTAGTTTGACTTTATTTTAATTAATTATTTTCATTTGAGAATAAGTCGGGTAATTGATGCTAGTTGAATAAAAAAAATAATAAACAACTAATAGAAAACAATGTGATAAGTACCAACGAACAAGGTAACACTCTTGCATCGTCGTTCGAACAATCTCATCCTTCTTACATCAAAGAGCTTACGGTGATTCCAAAACAACCGTTTACCTGGCAGCACAAAAAAAAATGCAAAAGGAAACTCGTCCAAATGGGCACAGCAGAGCAGCTTCTACTAATTGAGTCTTTCAGTGTGTTCCTATATTCAATACTACTTATTCCGCCTAAGGTTTTTTAGAAGTAACAAACGCTTAGTCAATATTTTGTTGACGAGCTGTCCAGATATTCCTACTTTGCTTATGAATGGGGTATAAACCTCTTATGTACATACTATATGGAAAATCCACTGTTGTACCGTCCATGTTTACAGTTCTAATACTGTAGTGTGTTCAGGGCCCGTACCATGATGGTTTTGTTTCCGACGATGCGCAAACATGAACCTTATTGCGCAGTGATATGATTCTTTACCGAACAGCGTCGGAAACAAAACGTAACCATCAAGGCAATAAGATGTTACGGTACGGGCCCAATTCTGTTCAAAAATTTAAATTAAAAATGAAAAAAAAGTACCTATAAGAGAAACGTCATCGTCCCTTCCATCGGGCGAGTCCTTACACTTGCACATTAATTGCCAGTAACTCTTAGTAGAGTTAAAAGAGCTACCTTCCTCGGGGAAGGTCGAAGTCTCCACCTCATAGTTGTCGTCTTTTGATAGTCCAAATTTAACGTTCTTCTGTCTACGCGTGGCGGCCATGGTTTTGAATTATATTTTTTTTGTTATCGGATACATACTAATTATACAAAACACATAAAAAATATCGTAAATTTCACAGAAAGTTTTTTGTAGATGACAGCTCAGAAAGATTTTTATTTTGAAGTTTTTGACGTGAGTTTGGATGTGGAAAAGTTAGGTTTTTTCTTGGCTGCCAGTATATTTTGAGTTTGACTTAGAAGAGTCATGTCATTATTTAATGAAACCTCTACTTACTGAGGTACATTCCGGGGTGGTCAAATAGTGAATTTGATCTCGACAATATACCGAGTCTGTGAAGTCATTGGGGTCCCTAAAAAGTGTAATTTATGAACACGTTTTCTGGATACCTATTCCCTAAGCCTGTTTGCTTGTTATACTATATCTATACTTTGCTCTAGTAAGTTCTGGAATGTTCTAGAACAGCCGTCGACACACATCACTCACCAGCTTTCGCCGTCTTAACCTACTCATCCTGCTCGTTGAACTGGGCTTGCTCTAGAAACTTCTAGATGTTCTAGAACAGCTATGGGTACACTCCACGCACTAGCCTTCACCTTTTTGATCTGCTCGTTGAGCTGGGCTTGCTCTAGAAACATGTGGAATGTTCTAGAAGAGTGGAACACTCACCAGCCTTGGCCTTCTTGATCTGCTCGTGCTGCTCGTTGAGCTGCTGCAGCTCCTGGCTGTGCTTGTGGCGCTGGTCGGCCAGCGAGGCCTCGTGCGCCGCCGCCTCCTCCTCCAGGCTGCGCTTCAGCACGGCCACCTCCTGCTCGCGCTTCGAACGGAGCTCTTGCTGGGCTGTGGGAGACAGTGTACGGGGTTATGTTACGTTGTATGACTAAAATAACTTGCAAGTATGTTTTTCTTGTGCATTGCAGTGGTGTGGAACTCGTTGCCTGCTTCTGTCTTTCCACCTAAATACAATTTGGGGGTGTTCAAGAGTAAAGTAAATAGGTATCCCTAGGCAAGCGTGTTACGCCTTCGATCACGTCCGACTCTTCCTATCATGCGAAACCGTGGTCAAACGCATGCCTAGTCCGTTGTAACAAAAAAGTTTGCGTGCGTAATTTTGACAACTTGGTTAGCTTATTACCTTGCTTTGAATTTTTAATTGAAGTTACGTCTTAGCTTTTCCACTTTGATTATAGTGGTCTGATAAATATTCAAGTTGTCGTGTGGTTAAATCCATGACAAATTAAAATCAGTAACGCTAAACGGATTCAGAAATTCGCTTTAGAACTTCAAATTTTATATAAAAGCCTCGTGTCGAGACTCCCTGGCTTAATTACCCCTTGTAAGTCCTTAAGTAAGTAAATACTAAGTACGACCTCTCTCAGTACATTGACATGACAGCTGCCAATAATTTTCTGTACCATATGCGTTCGAGCGCTCATAGTAATGTTCGTACGCGAATGGACTCATGCAAAAAAAAACCCTCCACTTCCTTCCAGCGTTCTTTTTACATGACCCGAACTCTATCGCTCTGGCAAGTCATCACACACTCACCAGCAGTAGTGTCGAGCGAGTCCAGCAGCTCGCTCTTGAGCGCCTCCAGCTCCTCGTTGAGGTCGCGGCGCAGCTTCTCGGCCTTGGTCCTGGCGCCGCGCTCGGCCTCCAGGTCCTCGTGCGCGTCGGCCAGCGCCGACTCGGCCTCGCGCGCCGCCTTCTGCGCCGCCGCGCGCAGCGCGCCCTCCTCGTCCGCGCGGGACATCGCCGCCGCCAGCTCCTCCTCGCGCTTCGCTGCGAATATTACAGCTTGTGACTAAACCTTCGGGATATACGGCTTGTCGACACTGAGGTTGGCTAGAAACTGGTAACCTGGTATCCTGAATAAATCGGATTCATCCAGCCAAGATTCATAATGGTACCATTCTGCGCCCGACCGCAGACGGTAGCAGCCGACGATGACACTTCTGGTTTGTATGAAATGCGTTCCGCAGCAAGCGACAAAGCTGGCTGCATCTGCCGCTGGTTTCATGTCGCTCGCTGCGAAACGTTTCTCGTACAAATCAGAAGTGTCGTCATCAGCTGCTGGCGTCTGCGGTCGGGCGCGGAATGGTACCATAAGTAACAAAGTCCTATTCTGAGCCATCAGTCTACTGCTAAACAAAATTTGTCTCAGAGCAAACTGTGTTATTCTTACTTTAAAAGACTGTTGAACAAAATGATGTTAATGAATGAAATGATGGTGTTAAAATGGAGTCTTTACTTCTTTCATTTTAATAAATAGAAAACATGTCCCGCCAACTGGGGCAATAAATAATCCCGAAAAAGTGTAGGACCAAAGAAGTCTCCACATTTTTCTCTTCCTCAAAAATTTAGTTGATAAGCATTACCTACCTCTGGTTATGTGTATAAACAAACGACATAAAAAATCTGATGATGATAATTTAAGCATAGCAGTTTTATATTTTACTAGCGACCCGCCCCGGCATCGCACGCTACCTATAAGCCTACCGTGAAAAATTACCTAACAGACGGTGAAAGCCGCACCAAAATACGTTGCGTGGTCAGCGTGGTTAAGAAAAAGTTAGCGGATATACAGACAAAAAGAGAGACAGACGCGAAAAAGACTTTGTTTTATACTATGTAAAGAAGAGAAGAGAACAGAACTTACAAAGCACGACTTGCAGCTCTTCAAGCTGGGCTTTCCTCTCAACGAGCTGTTCTTTGATGTCCTGCAGCTCAGTTTCCAGCTTCCTCTTGGCGCGGTCTGCTTCTTGCCGCATTTGATGATCCTGGACATAACAACAATTTAATTAATATGTAATTTTTCTATTAACACGGTACAAGCACCAGTTTAATTATATACGTCACAATACATTATTTACGAGTTCGTGCTAATCATTTAAATAGTCGCGACTTATAAACACAATGAATAAAGAAAGATAAAAAGAAGTAAAAAGAACTGTTGAAGGATGTTTGGCTTTATTTTCTGAAGGCGCGATTGGTCCAATCCGCGATTAGCCTCGGTATAAAACATGTCTGATTCGCGGATTATTTTAGAGACAACGCACTTTTAGTCAACAGAAGCGTAGACTACGAGAATAAGGAGTACTACTCAAACGTGCTGTCTTACTCTCGCATGTGGCAATTTTCGTAAGCGAGAAGTTGACAAGACTATAAAAAGGAGACTTACCTTCAATAGTTTCTCTTCTAGCTCAGCAATAGCAGACTCCTGTTTGGCCTTCAACTTGCTGAGATGCTTGGCCTTTTCCTCTTCCTCAGCCAGGGCTTGCGAGAGGTCGTTTGCTCGCTCTTCCAAGATCTGAAAATATCGAAAACATTACTAAAATGGAATTTTCTTTAATTTGTTTGAGAATGTCAAAATAACTCGATTAAGAGCGAGTGACTTCACTCTAGGCCGGTTTGCTCAGGTAAAAGATCGTTATATATTTTGCCTCTTTGTCAGAATTTTAAGACCTATGAAAGATCTCTGACATGGCTAAACAGTAGCTTTTTCAGCTAAATCTAAATAACCATTATTATTTTTCTAGCCGTGTCCTTACTTTCTTCTCCTTGACGAGCTTCTGGTTGGTGTCCTCGCTGAGAGCCAGATCTTCTTCCAGCTTCTTGATCTTGGAGTCGCACTGGACTCGCTCCAGCTGCAGCTTTTGACGAGCTGCTTCCTCCTCCTCCAGCTGTTCTTCTAGATCCTGGGGATGACAAGACAGTTTTAATACATTTTGAAAATATAAGCAGGGTTATGCAAAATGGTTAGCGTCTAATGCAAAATTTAGCTACATGTGATGTAAGTAGCAAAAATTGATTCGGTATAATTCCTAATTTGGTTTTGGGTCATAGGTGAAATATTATTCCACTTCTGATTCTTAACTTTTTCGGTTAATAAGTATTTAAGATAAGAGATAAGATTAAAATAGATAGATAAAATTATTTCTTGACATTATCTTTTTTTTTTTTTTGCTCGGTCATTTCGCAAGAAGACATTATTCTCTTGCAGTGCCTGTATGTTGAATTCATTCCCCGCCTGATTCGTCACTATAATCACTATAAGCACTTAGTAACCAAGCTCATATGATTTTTGCTCGGTCTTTTCTCTAGGAGACATGTTGGTTACCTGTATGTTGAGCTGCAGCCGCTTCTTCTCCTGCTGCAGCGCGTTGCTCCGCTCCTCCTCCTCCTCGATCCTGCCCTCCAGGTCGTGCAGCAGCTCCTCCAGCTCCTGCTTGCGCGCGGCGGCGCGCGCGCGGGACTCCTCCGCCTCGGCGCACAGCTCCAGCTCCGCCTGAAATTGAGATCAAGTCTGTGAGTTAGCTGTCAAGTTGGCTGTCAGCTTAGAACATGTTCTTTTATTTGTTCTACGCTGGCTATTTTATTTGTTCTACACTGGCTAGTTTTGCAAGTAGCTGTTTCTATTTTAATTTTAGGTTGCATAATAAAAAGAAAGCTTTAAAAATGAATAGAACAGATTTACGATCCATTAGCAAAAATAGAGAGGTTTCTTCCTCTTCTCTATCTTTCTTTGTCATATTTAATCTTTGACTTCGCCTTTCATACAGTTGAAGAAGTCACTCCGGTCTCCCAGTACTGACCTGGAGCTGTTCCGCGAGCTGCGTCTTCTCAGCACTGGCCTGCTGGAACTTCTGTTCATACTCCTGACAGCGCTTCACTTGCGTCTCCATACGCTCGCGGATCTGCTTCAGCTCATCCTCCTTCTGCGTCAACTTCTCTTCCTGCTTCGTCACTTCCAGAAGCGGCTTCACCTGGACAGATTAAAGGAAATCAGTAGAACGAAAAGATACGTCGGATGTAGTTCCGTTGTGTTGATACGTTGTCGTCGATGCTTGTTTTGAAGTTGGTCGTTAATTTCAAATAATGGTTGTAGTAAAGTTTTCGAGAAATGGTGTAAATGCGCAAATATATTGTGCAAAGATTTTAGTTACATTGCTAGGTGTATACGCCAAAAAAACGACAACTATAACAACAATTATTTAACAATTATTCCCCATCGCTAAACCATACTAATACAAACTAAAATAAATTATCTTAACACCTTGGTAGGTAATCTGATTATTCTTTACGGTTTTTCTTATAATAATATAATTAACGCTAACTTCCTCATATGCCTTTATTATTATTAGAAAGCGTAACAATAGGGTTCACTTCAAATGGAGACTATAACAATTACGCGACTCGGTCATCCCTTCACACTATATTTACATTATCGTAGTAATATCTGAAGTGGAATGTTTTCAAAATATTACGTACCTTGATGTACAGTCGCCACCACTGCCAGTTGCGAAGCTTCAGGTACGCGGCGCAGTTCCTCTGGATGATCCTTATCGCATTCAGCTGCTGAAGCCGTTTCTGGTAGTTGCGTCTGGCGAGGTATCCCCGACAGAAGGCTTGGAAGTTCACGATCAAGTCCGTGATCTTGTAGTCTCGCTCCTCTTCCAAGTGAGCCAACACTCCAGCTCGGAAGAAGATCTTGGACTGTCCCACGCGGAACAGGTTGTGGTCCAGCTCGAGTGCTTTGATCATCTGCTCGCATGCCTTCTTTCCATCCATAAAGCCTTTAGGAATAATGTTCGGAGTGAGCAGCTCATATCGCTGTCTGAACTCCTGGAAGGGAATGCGATTGGGGAAGCCCTGCCGGCAGATCCTGATGCCTTCCAGTACACCGTTGCACCTCAGCTGGTCGAGCACTAGAGGCGCTTCGATCTTGCCCGCTTTCTTCTCGTGGTTCGGAATGATGCATCGAACGAAGTTCGGGTTGGTGTTGCGGAGTGTCGCCATCAATTTCGTCAACTGTTCCTTGTACAGCTGCGAGACGGTCCTGAACATGCCCTTGCGAGTTCGGGCACCGAACTGAGTGTCGGTCATGGCCTGCTGCGCCATGCCGACGATCTCGGCGTCCTTCCATATGTGGCACACGAAGGGATCCTGCGAGGACTGCAGGCACGAGACGACGTTCTCGTTCAGCGGGTCCATGTTCTTCATCAGCCACTTTTCGGCCGAGTAGTCGACTTTGCCTGCGTAGTGGATGATCGCGAAGTCAGCGACTCCTCGGAAGTCGGTCTTCATGAACTTCGGGTGGACGGAGTGTGCCGAGACGAGCTTCTCTACGAACGTCTTGTCGGTGGCCTTGGGGAACCAGCACTCCTCGTCTAACAGCGCCATGATACCCATGGGCTTGTCGATGAGGTCGATGGTAGGCTGCAGGTCAAGCCCGAAGTCGATGAACTTCCATTCGATTCCCTCCCGCTGGTACTCTTCTTGTTCGAGGATGAACATCGTGTGATTGAACAGCTGCTGCAGCTTCTCGTTCGTGTAGTTGATGCAAAGCTGTTCGAACGAGTTGAGGTCGAAGATTTCGAACCCAGCCATATCGAGGATTCCGATGAAGGAGGCTCCTTGCCGCTTGGTGCGGTCGAGCGAGCGGTTGATCCTGTTGACGAGCCACCGGAACATGCGCTCATAGCACGCCTTGCCTATCGCCTCTACCGAGAACTCCACTTGCTCTTTTGTCTGCGCTTTCGTCACGAAATCGCGGCCCACTTTGATTCTCGGCTTCAGGAATGCCTTTGTCATTTCTGTTACTGATAAACCTGAAAAAAGAAAACGTTTCTACCGTAAGCAAAAATGTTGGTTCTTGAATTAATCTTTTAGTCTTCCACTAACGTTAAGTTTCTTACCGAGTAGGTGTGCGATTTTCTGCGCGACCGTGTTATCAGGCAGCGTCGCCTGGTCAGAGTTCCTCTCCTGCTTGAACTGCATGGAACCGAACAGCAGCACCGCCGACACTATCCTGAATATCGAGTTGAAGTCTTCATTGTTCATTCCCATAATGTTCATCGATTTGATCGTAGCTTGGAATTCGGCCGCATCATCTATTCCAGGCACAGGTAACGCCGCGTTGGACAAGAACGGGTAGCTCTTGGGATCTTCTAGAATGTACTCAGCCTTCTGTTCCGCTGTGGCACCGGATAGAAGCTGGTAGAAGATGTGGAATGACCTTTCGTCTTTCGCCTGCCTGATCGCTCTCGATTTCTCAAGCAGGTAAGTTTCGATATTCGCGCCTGCTATGTATCCTGACGCGTCGAAGTTTATTCTAATGAATTTACCCTGAAAGGATAAATAGACCATGTATCTAGTTGTCTCTATTTACCAATTCTCCTTCATCTATAAAAGGCTCATTAACCATCTCTGTCACTTTTATTATCGATAGAATACTGATTAGACCAATTTTGTGACTTCAGTAACAGTATCTATTGGTAATAATAGAATGTAGTTTACTAATAAAGAATCCTATCAAACTGTAAAAGTCGAAATCATTGTGTACTTACAAATCTGGACGAGTTGTCGTTTTTAACAGTCTTGGCGTTACCAAAGGCCTCTAGAATGGGGTTCGCTTGCAGCAGCTGTTGCTCCAATTCACCCTATAAGGAATACAATACTGTCAATCTGTTCACACACTTCATAAAGTTTAATGCCGGCTCCACACGTTGGCGCCAACGTTACTCGGCCAGCGTGTGGATCTATTTAAGCGTTCGATCCAACGTTAGCGCCAACGTGTGGAGTCGGGGTAAAGTTTAACGATTACTTGTGTCAGCAATACCTCAAAAAGTTGGTACATTTTAAGCCACGTATTCCCTTTTAGAAATAAACGTTGTAAAGCCTCAAAATAGCTTTACAGTGTTTTGTCTTTCTTTTGTCTGTCTTTTTTTTTTTCAAATATGAAACTCGATCGAAACATAGAAAAGACTGGAACTATTCGATGATTTACAACGTTTATTGCTAAGGGGGTGTATATATTTTCTATTCATCAAGGCTGTGTTATTTACAGGTGGTTGATTTATTAGTGACTTAAATTATATTTAGTTTGGACACCATGTATAAAGTTAAGGTCTCATAAATGAATACTGAACAGTGAATTCAGAGCATAGAAAATGTATTCACAAACAGGGTGCTACTTATTTTAAAGTATTGATTTCGCAAAATTATATTTATATTTTAAACAATGATACTTGCATATAAGAACATTTTTTATAACTTTTTCGTAGCGAGTTTTTTTTTCTTCATTTAAGTAAAGAAAGTCTTGCACAATTAAGTTTGAGTATGGCAAGTTTAAACAACTAACGAAGGCAACCGATAACAAAGGTTGTGGTGAGAGGGCAACACCAAGGTGAGTTAGCTAGTTACCTCGAAAGTGGGTCCGTTAGTCTATGGCGGGAGATAGCGGCGTGAAATTAAAGGATTTTTTTTGTTAATGTATGAAAGGAATGGACTCATTACTTGATTATCAGAGTCTCGACTGACACATGTGGCACGCTTCCATCTCGCTCCTGCTGCTAAGCTTATTACGCTCCAGACTGAGATAGAAGCTTACCTTGCGAGGCTTAGTCGCTCAGTGGAGACTCGGCTATTGAGGAGCGATCAAGTTATCTTAAGAGTTGAGTGCGGAGCCACTGTCGCAATTCCTTTACGAAACTTAATTTGATAATATTCGTTTTTTTATTGACCAACTCTACAGACATGTTAGTCGCTCTTCAGTAGATTCATGTAATATGGAAAGGTCTATTAGCAATAGTTATATGTTAGTTTGTAGGTTCATTTTGGTACTCTATCCAATTATAGAACAGCTGTACAAACAAAATTAGTGATGTCATGATATAAAAATATCGACACCAAAAACTATGATCACAATACTTAGTCAGTAAATGTTAATCTCAAAGCCACAAAATGTAAATTAATCAAACATGATTGTGGAAATTCTTTAGACAACGTTTAGAAAATTTTCAAAACATCGTTTATGTTCCATCATGTTCCGGTTAATGGTTTTCCAATTAGAAATTTAAATTTCAAAAAATAAAGGTAGCGAAATGAAAATACATTCATCTGTGATTCGATTTTAGTTTTTAAATGGACAATTTATAATTTTGGACATTTTACAAATGACCACAAAGTTTTTGCGACGTTTTCAAGATGAGTTCGTGACAGAAACATTAGCGAATGACGCATAACACAATGGACATGAACGTATGAAGTAATCCACCGAGATACGTGTGATAAATGAAGCCAATCTTATCAATGAAATTATAATAAATACATTTACATAAATTAAAATAATGTAGGATTCAGATAATACACCGAATTTCTAGTTATTATGATGTCATTACATTCAGAAAAATACATAAAAATAGGATATATGGGGTTATAATTAAGTTTATACGTTAAAATCGTTTTATAACACACAAATTATACCACAATAAGATTATACGATTAAAATACTATCATAAAAACTGTTCATTTAAATATAATAGGTATCACTAGTATTGTAGTATACTTATGCGTCATAAAATTAAATAACTTTAAAGAAAAAAAGATTGTATAATGATAGCTAGAAAAGATTTGGTTTAAAATGAATACATTTACATACAAATATATACACTCAATTAACACATACATGTATTTAGATCATATTCTCATAGGATGTATAACAAAGTGAGTAAATATTATTAAACATTAAAATGACAAGAACCCAAATTAATAAACCATGCATCATGCCATGCAAGCATGCGAATCAAACTTTCAACCCTTAGAGCCAAGAAATAAGAGCCATATTTGTAAAGCGCACGAAATTCAGGCATCATGTAGCAAATCGTCCTCGAGAACACTAACTACGGAGGTCGATGAATAAAGGACATAATAACTTTCCCTTAAAAAAAATTACAAAAACAAAACTATAATGCAGAAAAGAAACGATTAAAAACAAAATGAAGTTTTTTTATTATAGTCAAGGAGCTAATGTTAGGTTTAAGTGGTCAGAAACACATACATAAATGAACTTTAACTGTCATTTAACATTAAATAATAGAAAATCAACTATATTTTTTAAATGCTAGATACTAGTTCTACTTGACAATCAAGTTAGTGATCCGAGGACAATGTACCACGGCGTGGATGAGCAAATGATTGCGCGCCCCCAATGATAGTCCAGCCGGAGAGGCGTTCGTCGAGACTTACTATAATCAACTGTGGCGTCGGGCCCTGCAGTCCGGAGTGGCCGGTGATTGTGGAAGAGGAAAAAATAAACATTATGTTACACGAGTATTGCAGAGTAGACGAGATTTTCCATCGCGAGTGTTGCCAGACAAAAGTAGGAGAAAGATTTCAAAAATTGCAAGCCAAACACAACGCCTGGGACTTCTTTGTTTGAGATACAAACTACGTAAGTTAAAACTTGTGAAATTATAGTAAAAAATATTGCAAGGAAGTTAAAACAAACAAAAACAGGTTTATATTTTTCAAAATCATTCGGCATAAAAGACCTTACTGATATAAAACCTACCTCCCGGAGTAGTCCGAGAGGTGGAGTCTGAATTATCGTTACAAATGTAATAAATTGAATTTAAAGTAATTTTTTAAATCTAGTAAATACAGCATTTTGTCTGGCAACATCCGCAAAACTTACAACCAAGTGCTGTACAATACAAAAGACATGCCACCTCCATCGCATGCAGGTGTGCTTCAATATACAAAAGTACAATAAACCATCCTTCTTACATCCATTTAACACTAGCATTCTTACATAATACTAAAGTTCTAGCACTAACAAACGCTTAGGTGTCAAAATCTTGATTATAACTCTTATTAGCATAATAAATATTCATTTTTGGAGGTATTTTAATTGATTTAGCTTATAATTTATTAGAATTCTAAGCTTGAAACATGTAAATAATTTAGCTGGATCCATTCATCTGTTTTAGGGCGTTTCTAGACGGGCCATATTTTACTGCATCACTAGCCCGGCAATACTGGCAATCATGCCGAATGGACTCTACCCATCAACAGCCATTCCAAACATGAACGAATAAATGTCTGGGCCACACTCAAAATATTGCCGGGCCAGTGTGCTCGAGCCATTACTGCAGTGAAAATATTGCCCGTTTAAGAGCACCTTTACTCAAATTCTTGTTTTGCAACTCTTAGCTTACTCTACGCTGTTACCACTCATTTACCCAGCTCCTTACCCTGATGCGATAGTCGAACCAATATAATTGTGAGCGCTAAATGTAAAAAAAACAATTCATCATCACAATTGACCGAGCAGAGCAAGGTCTGAGTTTACTTAGACATCTCGGCATTTGTTTGTCTGACGACAACTCGAGTATCGTTGATCCGATCGTCATGAAACTTTGCAGACAAGTGGTTTATCTCAATAGATTTTTTAAGTTTGAGAGCATAATGAGACGAGGTGTGTTGAGATAGGCGAAGTCTCCGTTCGAGGCGACCTACTAGTTATCATATTGCTATACTATTTTTCCTTATCTAAATGAAGGGTATAGGCATCTCTTCTTACGTCGTTTCTATAATCGGTGACAGATCCAAGCCAAGATGAAAAAGTACGCTCTTGATGAAGTTATAAGTATATTTTTTCCTAAATTAGGATAAGTACTACTTGAAATACTTTTGCGTTCCTTTTCGGTCTACTTGCGAATTTTTATTGTGCTTATTTCCTTCTTAAATTTTTCTGATAACTAAGTAAGTAAGCTTTATAATCCACTTTATCAGTTCGTCACATTATCAGTCACGCACTGTTACAACCCTACTCCCTAGCATAGTAATACTTCTCAAAACCGCCATGAATCAGTGGAAAACCAAAAGATATACGTCTACATTCAACATTATTTTCGCACAACACCCGCCAGATGTTTTAAACAGTTCGTTATTTATTTAGCCGACTATTTGGTTACCACACAGTTGATGTGGCGCGCCTTAAAAGGAGTTTAAGCGCGATGAGTAATCAGCAAAGTTGTCACGTCGTCGGCACGTAAATGGCAACTTTACTTACTGCTTCTTGTACTCGTACTTAGGCGGTTGTTACACTGCTCCGCGCCGAACGAACGACGGAGCAAAGCGCGCACACGGAGGCGCTGTCAGTGTGTACCAGTTAAGTTTTATAAACACACCGAGATATTTAAGCTACAAAGTTAAAACCGCGATCCCGCATGGCGAAGCAGTATAAGATCCGCCTTAAATAGTATGAGCGATAAATTTACTCTGTACAGAGGCGTACGACTACTAGCGACAACAGAAGAACCTTCAGTACTCAAGATAAAGATAATAGACCAATTATTAATACCTCAAAATGTATTTGAAGTGGTCTACAAATCATAAACTTTTATTGGTGTGTGGGTGAAATAATTACAAAGCTATGCAAATGTGTAGTTGAACAGATAAAGTAAACAGTTTCTGTCTTCACCCATCTGCGGATTAAAAAAGGTAAATTCGATTCCCCGCATGTTCAAATTGATACTAAATTCCATTACGAAGTCTTGATGTCTATTAAAATCATTATTAAACTGCAGTATACTATCAACGCAATGCTTTAGAGACTTAAACGGCATAATTACTGCATAAATAGGTTATTAAATCCTAAATCAGAATAAGATATTTATTCTAATATCATAAAGTGTAATTACCAGGCCTTTAGTATAGTAACATTCAATTTTATTCATCAGTTCACCTTTTAAAGCATAATCAACTTTGCCTTAACAGTTTAAAATCTACTAAGTATCGCAGTTGAAGCTTTAAAAACCAGGCTTAACCTTCCAAACCCAGCATTCAACCAGCTCTCATGCTTCTAGTTTCTACATCAATCAAACATTCCATAAACCTTCGAAGCAATCAAACCTGATTGCGCCTATCATAATATTTCTTATCTACAGAGTTTTCTTAAAATCGAATCTCTGATTCGTTATCAAAAAGTTTCGGCATCCGTTTCCGGTGCTGATCTTTTGTTGATAATGTTACGAGCGGGGTTGGATAAAAGGAATGAAACGTCGATGTATCCGAAGATTCACTTTATTCACCAGTTACACACACACAAACACTGTTATACTACACTAGACACTTGCACTAAAACACTCTGAACACTTCTCGTACAATCACTTCAATGTTAACACTTTGAACGCGTAATCAAAACTGACTGCCGAATCGTCGGTCGTCCGCGTATTTATACAATTTTAAGATATCCAGAGCATTCGATTTAACAATAGCGCAAGCACACAAAAAGTTGTTTATCACGCGGAGCCACGCGTTCATTCTAGAACATTCGGACAGTACAAAAGATTGAAGTAAACACCCTATTATTCAATAGATAAAAACATCATAAAATCGGTGCACAATAATTGCTTTCCAGAAATATTTCTTTTGTTCCGGATTTAACAATGGAACGCGCGGCTCGAGCGGCTACTATTGTCTAATCTGCGTTACCTACCGGTAGTTGTAAACAACATCGCCACAGATTAGCGTATAGTTTCTTCATCAGCCGCGACTGGTGTAGCACTACCCCCTCCTAAGACATGCTCGTCCCGAGCATCGTTAGTCCCGTGATATCGCGCCAGTCGATCAACGTGGACAATCTTAGGTGCGCCTCGCTGACCCTTCTGTATGCGATATGTGACGTCGTTGATTTTGGTCACCACACGGTATGGTCCATCCCATTTGGGTTGCAGCTTTGGAGATTTCCCTTTCTTGCGTACAGGATTATGAAGCCATACTAGTGATCCTTCATCAAACCCAGGGTCGTTGAACTTCCTGTCATATCGGGTCTTCATCTTTTCCGATGCTTGTTGGCCAGAATTTCTAACAAGTTCGTAGATGTCGTTCATCTTATTCCGTAGATCCCTGGCATACTCGTTCATTGGTTGTGGCGAGTCTGGTGGAATACCGGTTATTAAATCTGCAGGCAACCGCAACTCTCTTCCAAAGTTTGCGAAGGCAGGAGTGACGTTTGTGCTCTCGTGAACAGCACTACGGTACGACAGTAGAAATGGCTGGATGTGCTTGTCCCAATCTCGCTGATTGTTTTCGACCACTTTTGCTAGATGGGTCACAAGAGTGCGGTTGTACCGTTCCACCATTCCGTCGGACTGTGGGTGGTATGACGTAGTCCTTGTTTTGTGAGCACCCATCACTTGACACACCTCCTTAAACAGTTGAGATTCGAAATTTCTTCCCTGATCGCTGTGAATTTCCAGTGGTACTCCAAAACGGCAGAACACTTCATGCACTAATTTGTCAGCTATTGTAGGAGCCTCTTGATTTGGAATTGCAAAGACTTCTGGCCACTTAGTAAAATAGTCCATAATAACCACGAAGTACTTGTTGCCATTATCAGTGACAGGAAATGGGCCCGCCACGTCTAACGCTATTCGTTCCCATGGTGCTCCGACATTATACAGCTTCAATGCACCTCTGCTACGGGTGTGTGGGCCTTTCACTGCAGCACAGCTTGTACATTTTCGCACCCAGTCTTCTACGTCGTCTCTGCAATTGATCCAGTAAAATCGTTCTCGTATCTTTAGCAGCGTCCGTTTTACTCCCAGATGTCCTCCTGAATATCCATGGTACAGATGCAATACGTCAGGTACCTTAGCTTTAGGCACAATCATTTGTAGATGACAGCGATTGCCTCGTGTATTTTCCCATTTGCGGCACAATACTCCTTCATGGATAAGAAGACTGTCCCATTGTGCCCAATAACTCTTCGTCGTTATGCTCATGCCAGCCACATCACTCCAATTTGGCTTAGAGGCACCAGACTCCATCCACTCGAAAATTGGCTTTATGTCTGTGTCATCTTGTTGTGCTATCTGGAGGGTTTGCTTCCATTCATCACTAAGATCTGTTTTGAGCATCCTGACGGGTACAGTTTCCTTAGACTCTTGCTTTAGACAATGCTTACAGTCTTCCGGGCAAGGCCTTCTAGACAATGCGTCCGCGTTACCATGTGCCCTGCCACTGCGATGCTCCGCTTTAAAATCAAACTCCTGCAGCTGCTCAATCCATCTTGCTACTTGTCCTTCAGGGTCCTTGAATTGCAGCAACCAAGTTAATGCAGCGTGATCCGTCCTCAGGCGGAATTTTCTTCCCAGCAGGTATTTGCTAAAATGTCGCAAAGTCTTCACTACTGCCAGCAGTTCTCTCCTTGTCACGCAGTAATTCCTTTCTGGTTTGGATAAGGATTTGCTGTAGTAAGCTATCACAACCTCTTGATCTCCTTTTCGTTGTGATAGCACGCCGCCTATGCCAATATTACTGGCATCGGTGTCAACGATGAATTCATTCTCGGTGTCTGGGAATCCAAGGATTGGTGTTTCACACAGATACTTCTTCAGTTCTCGGAAAGAGGTGTCGCAGTCTTCATCCCAGTGGAAGAGTCGTTTTTCTTCAGTTAGTCTATGCAACGGTTTTGCTATATCAGAGAAGCCCTTCACAAATCGTCGGTAGTAAGAGCATAGACCCAAAAATGATCTGATTTCCTTCTTGTCTTTTGGAACCGGCCAATCCTTAACCGCGCTGATTTTCTCTGGATCTGTCCGCACACCATCTTCAGAAACTACATGGCCTAAAAAGTTCACTTGTCGTTTGAAGAATGAGCATTTCTTCGGGCTCAACTTGAGGCTGGCTGCACGGATTTTCGTCAACACTAGTTCCAGGTTTCTGAGGTGGTCTTCAAAGGTTTTTCCCACAATTATGATGTCATCCAAATAGACCAGGCAAGCGTCTCCAATCAACCCTGCAAGCACTAGCTCCATTAATCTTTCAAAAGTTGCAGGGGCATTGCACAATCCGAATGGCATCACGTTAAATTGCCAAAGCCCTTTTCCTGTAGAAAATGCGGTTTTCTCTTTGTCTTTAGGGTCAATTTCCACTTGCCAGTAACCACTTTTCAAGTCCAAAGTTGTGAACCACTTCATTCCCGTTAGCGTATCCAATGTGTCATCAATTCTGGGCAGAGGGTAACTGTCTTTCTTAGTTACATCATTAAGTCGCCGGTAATCCACACAAAACCGCATACTGCCATCTTTCTTCTTTACTAGCACCACAGGAGAACACCATGGACTGGATGATGGCTCGATGATCTCGTTCTTCGCCATATCCTCAATCATGGTCTCCACTTCCTTTTCCTTAGCAACTGGTATTCTTCGTGGCCGCTGGCGTATCGGTTGCTGGTCGCCTGTATTTATCGTGTGCTTTACTAGGCCGGTTTTCCCATTGTCCGCATCGGTTGAAGCAAAAATATCGGCGTAATGCAGTAACATCTTCCTTGCCATTGAACGCTCTTTTCCAGTAAGATCCTCACAATCTTCTAAAAGTGTGGACACGTCGAAATTCTCACAAGGTATACATTTGCTCGGTAGTTCTTGACATCTGCGCATCCAATCTACTTCCTCGCAAGTGCCCATTAGAGTTCCACCTTTTATGAGATGCTCCTCATTACTGGGATTCAATACACGCACTACGCCAGTATTAGTTGTCTTCACTAGAGTCCGTGCCACTATCCATGGATGATTATTTTCCAATTGTTCAATTAGCACACATCGTCGTTGGTGTCTTAGCTTTGGTGGTATTCTCACTACCACAATGGTTTCCGACTTCGGTGGAAGGATAGTCCTCCTCAGACAGTACACTTTTCCTGCTGTAGCCCCTTCCATAAAGATCTCTTCTGATCTACACTTTAAGATTCCTTGATTGACATCGATCTCACAATGATGTTCCCGCATAAAGTCGAGTCCCAGAATGCAATCATCGACTATATCAGCCACAATAACTTTGTGTTGGTAAGTCTCCTCACCCAGCTTCAATGCCACTGATTCTTCGCCTCGGACGGGTATGTGCTGACCGGTCGCTGTTAGGAGTTGAACTTTGTTGCAGCCCCGAAAATCCTGAAGATAACGTTTAGCAAATCGGGAACTGATCACTGTTCGAGATGCTCCAGTATCCAAAGTCAGCTTGCAGGGTGTTCCGTTAATTTCACCTTTGATGATGAGGCTATTTCCATCTTGAACTTGTGAGATCGAAATCTTCGGGGCTTTTAAATCACCGGCCAGCACCCGCCCCTTGGTCCTGGCGTTTATTCGTTTCCCTGCTGCTGGGCGGCGTTATTATCCACTTTTTCCTCAATTTGACGATGGTCCCTCCTTTGCCGTGGCTTCGAACAGTTGCGCGATAGATGGCCTCTTTCGTCGCAGTTGTAGCATCTAGGGCTAAACCGGAAACGATTTTGGGATGTTTCGCTCACTTCCCTGATGCGTTGAGTTTCTCCCGTTGGATTTCGTACAGCTTCTACTTCTAAAGCGTGAGCTAAAGCGTCCTTCAGAGATTTGTGATGCCGAAGCTGTACTGCTACCCTCACTTCACTGTCGCGTATTCCATCGGCGAATGCTTCAACCAGCTGTTCATCGTTGGGTGCAGGTGAAGATTTGTGAGCCTTTCTAAATAATTTTTCGATCTCAAGAGCCCACTCTTGTAGATTTTCTCTACGTCCTTGAACTCTGTTCCTCATTTGTGCTCGGAACACATGCTCCAGGTGTTCGTCTCCGTAACGGCTTTCCAAAGTTTCTAGAAGCTTCTCATAAGTGACGTCCTTGCCCAGTGCTTCAAGCACAGTCAAAGCCTGGTCGCGGAGGCTTACCGTGAGAGCAGTCATGGCTTGCTTCTTATTCCATCCATTGGCCTCAACTATGGCATCAAATTGGATTTTGTAAGCTGACCACGAGGAACTTCCGTCGAAAGGTGTCACCTTGAAACCATGTGTTACAGGTGCAGAAAATACAGGAGCTGCTATTCCATCTCCAGACTTGAGAACATTTAAACATTTTCTTACGTCAGCAATCTGTGTCTCAGCTTCGAAGATGCGGGTTGCGTGGTCCTTAACAGTGACGTCAAGCTCCTTCACGGTGATTTCATGCTGGTCAACTTGGTCTTTTAGCTCTTTGAACTCAGTAATCAATGATGTCCGCAGACTAGTCACCTCTTCTTTCAGCTGACGAGCATTTTCCTCTTGACGACGAGCATTTTCTTCCAGACGCCGAGCATTTTCTTCGTCCCGACGACGAGCACTTTCTTCCAGACGCCGAGCATTTTCTTCATCCCGACGACGAGCACTTTCTTCCTGACGACGAGCATTTTCCTCCATGTCCTTTCTAAGCATTGCCACCAAGGCCGCCATGTCCAATGGCGTTGGTGCCGTAGCTGCTACCGGAGCTGCTCCCAAATCCTCTGATGGATCGTTGGTCGCTGGTTCACTCATATCAACCAATAACGAGTTGTTTCCAAACCGTCTCTGGTCAACGTCTTCTTGTCGCCGTGTCTGGTCCTCTAGCCGGCGTGCCTCTTCCTGTCGGCGTTGGCTCCTGGTGCGAAGCGAATCGTCGTCGTGCGGAGTTATCGGCATTTTCCTTTTATCCCACTTCTGACACCAAATGTTACGAGCGGGGTTGGATAAAAGGAATGAAACGTCGATGTATCCGAAGATTCACTTTATTCACCAGTTACACACACACAAACACTGTTATACTACACTAGACACTTGCACTAAAACACTCTGAACACTTCTCGTACAATCACTTCAATGTTAACACTTTGAACGCGTAATCAAAACTGACTGCCGAATCGTCGGTCGTCCGCGTATTTATACAATTTTAAGATATCCAGAGCATTCGATTTAACAATAGCGCAAGCACACAAAAAGTTGTTTATCACGCGGAGCCACGCGTTCATTCTAGAACATTCGGACAGTACAAAAGATTGAAGTAAACACCCTATTATTCAATAGATAAAAACATCATAAAATCGGTGCACAATAATTGCTTTCCAGAAATATTTCTTTTGTTCCGGATTTAACAATGGAACGCGCGGCTCGAGCGGCTACTATTGTCTAATCTGCGTTACCTACCGGTAGTTGTAAACAACATCGCCACAGATTAGCGTATAGTTTCTTCATCAGCCGCGACTGGTGTAGCAATAATGTCAATTGTCAATCATTTGTCCTAAAATAGTCTTGGTCTAAATAAAAGTGACTTATCTCTGCAGACACATTCGAATGTTACCACAAAGCTAGGCAGTGGTCCACACTTCAAAGCTTCTGTGTCTTAGTGAGATTTAGAAATCAATATTGCCAAGCCACTTTTGCTTAGAATGGCAGTACAGCTCATCATCGTAACTTTCATTGAGTAAATGTAACAAATTCGCTATAATCTACAACTATACTTCAAGTGTGGTTGCTCTTACCGCTCCAGATCCTTTGGGTTTGGAAGCGGCGACGTATGCCAGGTACTGTATGACCTTCTTCGTGTTTTCAGTCTTGCCAGCGCCGGATTCTCCCGTGCAGAGAATCGACTGATCTTCTCTATCTGTAACACAACAATTCAGTATATTTAGCATTTTAGTGTACCAAGTTAATCAAGAGTTCTGAGTTAAATGGTAAAGAAACTCAAATAGTCAAAATTTACAAAAAATGGGTTCATTAGTGATTTAAAAGGACGTAAAAGAAATTGGAAAGGATATTTGATCCGGTAAAACTTTCAATTCAATTCCATACATCTTCAATTCTTCTGAATACCTACCAGTCCTTACTACGCTGTCTGCCTAGGTCATGACATGTGCTAATCCAGTGCAAGTTTCCTAACGATCTCAATAACAACATCGACCTATTTTGCTTCAGGATTACCAACAAAACATTACACTTTTAGACATTGCGTAATATCTTATTTAAAAAGTTCAAGAGCCATTGTTGCTATATTTGTTCCTGTCAAGGGTATCGAGCCTACTATGTGTAGTCCTCGTGTGAAAACAACCTATCCGCATCCAAACTTGGACTCCTATAATGACCGTCGTGTATTCTCATTCATTACTCCAAATGCCTTTGTTTACTACGGGCCCGTGTTTCGAAACGGCAAACACAACATCGTAGGCGTTTCCTGTTACCTGTGTTCTCCATAGTAACTATTGGTTAAACTGCGGCTGTGTTGCATAGTAACTTTAAAGGATTCTGTACCAAACACCTGGTACATGAGATTGTAGTTGAACGCATAACTCGTCTATGATCTTTAATACATCATTTTACAACTATCACTAGGCTAATTGCTAGAATTACGATTGACATATTAGTATCTCTACAGAGTAACTATTCTGTGCTAAGTTGAACTTAAAACTCTCTCAGCCATTTATAGCAATTCTTTTGACATTACTACAATTGGGTTAAATATATTAAAAACAGATTAGACAGGTGGCAACGATCAATGTAAACAACATTAAGGAGTACCTCAAGGGTCTGTCCTAAGACCACTTTTCTTCATTCGATACGTAACAATTTAACGGGACGACTAAAATACGTATTTTGCATATATGTATATCTTAATAAATCGTAATACTATATTTTACCTACAATGCTGTAAGTGGGACAAGGAAAACATTCGAGAGCTCAAAGTAAATTCAAAACAAACTAAGCTAGTTCGCCGGCAGGAGCAGCTCTACCTCGGGACAGATAAGCGACCAGTTTAGGACCGCGTCGTTTGTCTAATTGTTCACTAATGGCCTCCGCCCGATACGGGAATGAGTTATGAGCTGGTTGCTCGTGCCGCAGCACCGGTGTCTTCGGTGATCAACCTCTATTTAGCTCGTGCAGGAAAAAATCAATCAGCTCTAGCATGTACATACTTACTATTGTCAATGTACTCGTGTCAAATTCTAAGAAAGACTGTCTGGCTGGCGATTTGAATACTTTTTTGATAGAGGTTCATGTTCGTAGTTTTTTAACGCTATGTAGTATTATGTTTAGGCTGATACACAGTGGTACAGATGTTCTGACTACTGGCGGATGCATTTCTTGATGAGGCTTAGAAAGAACAAGTGCTGAGAGCCATGAACGTTATGAAAGAACGATAATGTTTCCAAAAATTTTTGATTAAATCCTTTTGTTTTTTTATTAATGTTGATTACTTGGCTTTAAGTTTTAGAATACGCGATAAATAATTTCCAGATTAGAGCAAGTAAACACTCAATTAAGTTCGATTGCTTGTCGCAATAAATAGTTACTTATTCTACAGAATTTAAAGAATTTTACATAATACTGCCTCTAGCTCTATTTATGAGATAACGTTCGTATTCGTCGTAATTTATTCGTTAAAATTGGGTTGCATATCGAACGCTGAAGGTCTTTCGTGATAGCTTTAATTGTTTATTTATTCATGGTATTTTATAAACGGTTTGACCCTATTTCTTTGTTTTCGATAACTTTTATTTGGTATTGCTTTTGTAGTTTTATTTTGAAACTTTCAATTAGGTCGATCGATATATTTGAAATCGACTGTAAGAAATTGACCACCTTACCTATTCTCCCGGGTAGGGGGCTCTTTTTCCGAACAAGGTGGTAGTCATTTTTATAACTTTGACGTTCATAAGAGTACCTTCGATACCCAATTATAATAATAATAATAATTGAATTAATACTTTTGATTTTGGATTATTTGTAGGGAGTAGGTTGTCTACAATTTCACGGGGTTTTATTGGAAAGATATCGTCGTCCATTAGATCGGTAGTCTGCTAATGGAACTGTCCTTCTTTACACCTCTCCTTCTTTTTCTTTATCTCTCACTCTTTCTCTTTATTTCTAATAAAAACACTTATATCCAAGCTCTACTGCACCTATAAGTAACATTACCTTGTAACATTGAACGGTAGGCTGTATCTGTAATGGCGAAGACGTGTGGCGGGACCTCGTGTCGCTTGATGCCTTTATACCTCTCCATGATCTTCTCCGTGTAGATGGGTAACTTCTTGTAGGGGTTTACCACCACGCAGAAAAGACCCGAGTATGTCTGCGAAAGAAAAAATTGCTTCATTAGTCTTTGAAACATTTGGTAAGACACAGCGGGGAAGAGACTGTCTATATTATTATCGTAACAGACAATTCCATTGAATCAGATCATGGATTACAACGAAGCGGAAAACCTAGGTTATGATATAACGACTCCTCAAATCCATCCGACGCAATAACCAAGGTCGTCAAAGTCATCACAGGACAGCAAAGGTCGCGAATTCTGTCAGTGCAATCAACAAGCTAAAGCTATAAGCTGATTAAACCGCGCCAAACATAATGGACTGATCCACGCAATCCTATTAGCGAAGGCTACGAGATACGTAGACCGTTGAAAAAGAGTTCATTGACATCAGATGTTTGAACAATAACACAAACAGCACGTAAATTCGACACGGCCACGGCGGCAAAAACAAATCCGTGAAGTGTGAATATGTTGGGAAACGTAAACTTTGAATCATCGCTATTCGAACGAGATGAGGTCGAAAGTTGCATTGAAGAGGAATAAAATAATTTCGCATGTGAGTCAGATTCTGTAGTAACTGTTGTATAACCTGTGACTCAGGCTTCAGCCCCTTTCTTTCCAACGTGTCGATATGTAAAATGTGAATCAGCAGCGACGATCGAGGACATCCGTGATTATGTTGTTTTACTGTACATTATTTATGCAATGAAGAATATTCTTTGTTTTACTAACTTGTGACTAACTAACAGTGTGTACGCACCAGGAGGTAGGTATGCAATGTATGTATGTCGGTATCTATCTTAAACGTTAATACAAAAAGAAACTTGCTAGAAAACGACACTATTTTCAATTCAAACAACTTTTCTGGAATTATTCGTGAAATAAATGGTACTGCGCGTTGCGATGTCATGGCAAATGTCTGCTACTATATTTCTCAACCTTCCTGCTAATGTAAACACTCTAATTACTTGCAAGTCGCACCCACAGATCAAGCAAAGAAAACCTATTAATTAAAATTTACAAGTCATTAAGATTTTTCACCTGATTCTTTGCATAATATCGCAGCCTAGACACAGTAAAGGCATGCAAGTTCACTCGCAATCGAGACATGTCAAGTTTTTACCAATCCAGGTCAAGTGAGCTCTGAGCGAGCGCTAATAAAAGTTAATAAGCAACTAATTAGTCGGACGATTTATTACTATAATAATAATATAATATATAATTGGTTTATTAATAAAACTGAGACCTATGTAATACAGAAGATAGATAGTAAAGCAACTGAACATGTCACGGTTGGTAAAACTGTTTTTAGTGTTAGAAGCTTAGAATTGTGGAAAAAATATGGAAAGCAATATCATAAAGATGATATCTGTGCTAGTAAAACTTGGGTAATGTAATGAGTTCGTGTATCAGATAGGCTCATTTGTAGTTAGTCTGAAATATTACAACAGGAATAAAAGAAAAATTAGCTATGAATATAAAATATGTATCATTTTGACAAAAATGCCATTTCTATTTGGTTCAGATTAGTCTTCAAGTTTTGCAGCTTTATCGAAATTAGAATTACCACAAAAATTATACTTGTGTAGTAAAATTTAATAAGTTTTAGTTTTTTTATCTTCTTTGTGTAACTCTATGAATATATCATACTAGCTGCGCCCCGCGGTTTCACCCGCGGTTAAAAAGTATCCTATTTGCTATTCTAGACTATAATCTATCTCTCCAAATTTCATCCAGACCTGTTCAGCCGTTCTGGCGTGAAAGAGTAACAAACATCCATCCATCCATTCTTACAAACTTTCGCGTTTACAATATTAGTAGGACAGTTATATTTGCCCTTACGTTGCATAGGTCCCTATCTTGTTTCGGCACCTTCAAAGAGACTAGACGCAGATAGCATATCAATAAACATTTGATAAGCTAACATTACGCAAATCAATTTACGATTTGACCTGACATCTTGCGGATAAATGTAAATAACACTGATTAGACATTTACTATTTAATCTAGCTCGGTGGGCAGAGTTAGGTACCTACTAAATATAGTTCTAGGACATCAAATTCTAAACTCTACAATAGAAAAGGTGAGCATCAAAAGTTCAAGTAGTCTGACTAAATTTTAGTTGCTAATAAGTTAGTAACAGTCTTATCGGTCCTGACGAACAAAAATTCACACGAAAACAAAACAATTACTTATAAAGAAAGTCGATAATTTATGTAATGGAGACATTCCAAATAATTAAGGGTAATTTATATGCACAAGTAATTTCGTGAATTGAGGCAACGGTGATAGCATTATCGGAGAACTGTTGTCGAGTGTCGAAAGCGCTAAATATTTTCAAATTCAAAACATGCAGCCCATTCAGGCCGTAAATTTTGAAAACGTGTTCATAGCCATACAGTTCCATCTAGTATTTCTACTCGTACAATGGTCAATTTAGTTTGCAGCATTGAACATATTAGATTTTAGAAGAATGTAAATTAAATTCAAGTTCAACTGCTCTCAAAGACGAAACACACATTAAAAAAAATCATATTAGGCATCAAAATCGTTTCTATCAAATTCAACGCACATGACTTGACACACACATGACATGATCTACCGCTGGACATAGGCATAAGTTATTGCCAGGCAACTCGCAGTTTTTGGGGGGAAGAGAAATCAGAATATTCCAATTTCCCCGCAAAGACCTACAGCATGTGAAATTTGAATTCTAAACGATCAGTTTTCTAACTTTTAAAGTAGATGGAAATACGTAGGTATTTTTGTAAAACCAAGGTAAAATTTACTCAAGCAGTAACTGATTGTAGTCCAAATATCGCAACCACACGGATAGATTTGAAAGCCACAAAAACCCTGCGACACAGTTTCCACGACTACGCTACCTTATTTGGTCGTGTCAATTCATGCCCTTATAAGGAATTAACTAATACATTTAGTAATGAACTAACGACAGTTTAAATGCGCGATTACAGTTTTAAAACGGGTTAGAAATGTTAATGACTCATACATTTTAATATCACTCTGACTAATTGTTTGCAGTTTTTGCTTTTGTTTTCCTTTTTACAGGAAATTATTTTAGTAAAATTGTGCATTTTACGTAAGTAGTAAATCCTTATCATTCGTCACCATCGTTACTGGGTTTTATTTATTTCGAAACTTTAAATAATTTATGATTAATTTCGTTTTTTCCTTATCGTAGAGCCTTTTCTTTTAGTCAGCTAACATGTCAACATGCGTCACGAAATCAATGATTGGTGGTTTGCAAAAATGATATGCACTCAACAATGGAAAGGTGGTCACGGTGCACCACTCGCCGGGTGTCGCATGACTCATCACGTTGCCATTTGCAAACATAACCCTTACACTCTTCCGTACGTATGTACGTTCGCATCTTTGTTGTAATGTATAGCTAACAGAGGCTTGTAACTTAGGGGTAAAGAGCACGGAACATTCTTTACGTTGTTCCACACCACATCATTACGTTTTGTGGCTTTTACGTGCCTCTTTCGGAATTTAAAAAGAAATACTTTCATTTCACAGAATTGTTACTTTCTTTTTTGGTGGCATTAACCCTTTTTATAGGTATATTCTGTAAACTGCACCCAGCGAATGATTTCTAATCTACCATATCCGGACTAACAACTTGAATAAAGTAAATCACTCCTATCGACTTTATCAAGATTTAGATATGATAAAAGATACAGAATAGTAAATGCACTAAATCAAAAATTATTTCGGCGTACTTATTGAAATTTGGTAAATTCAGTCAAGGTTGCCCAGTAGATGATGACAGATGGCAGAGTGATGAACTGACAGTAATGAATGTAAGGTCAATTAATGAAGGACCACAATGAAACCACTTGTTGTTTCGAAATGGGGCATTGGAATTAGGGCATAGGTAGCAGACGATGAACAGGCAATTGAGAAGTATTTGATCGGTATCAATTTAAGAAAAAGTTCGATCAAAATCGATGGAAAAACAGCCCTAGTTGTAGAATATTGATATGGTGTGAACCACAATGGAAGAGCGAAGACAAGCATTGGTCCAGAGGACAAGGCCAGAGATGACAAACCTAGACTAGAAACAAGCCTTCACAAGAATTTAGCTCAGTTTTTCACATTCCAGTTACAACTCCAGTGGAATATGGTAAGCATCTTGATAACCTTCAAACCTTCGAACACATTCCCTTCAATGTTAGCAAATTATCATAATTAATTAGTATTCTTCCAATAATGCTCGAGGCTCCGCGGACATTATTTCCTTTGAAAATGAGTCACGCGGCGATAGCGGGCTGCGCGCGAGCATCTGTGCAAACGTGCGCAAGGCCGCGCGAGGACGGCTTTTAATTATTGCAAGTATAATTACTGAAACCTTGTTACGAGCGTTCGTAAGAGCCTTATGAGATGTAAAAGTGAATGTAATGTATGTTTTCTATTTTACTACTTGCATTCCTTTTTCTTATGAGCTAATTCTGCATGTCTGTACTAAACTATTAAATAATGAATTTTCTTCCTCAACACATTTGCATTCCTTTTTCTTATGCGGCTAATTATGCATTTCCAGTCGAAACTACCAAAAGAAAGTTATTGTATATAGTTGAGTAATTATTCTAAAGATACTAAAGATTTCCTTAAAAAACGAGAAAGTTTCACAGTTCATAAACAGATTAATCTACGGTCCATTACGTTCTCAAGTAACACTATTACCGTGGCAATAAATTCCTTAAAAAGGTGTCGGAGACGGTCTGCCGAAACTTTAACAACCTCGACGTCTACTGCGACGTCGGATACACCATATTCTTTATTCATTGCCTCATCTTCATGCAAATGCCTTTCCAAAACCCACCAAACATCCAAAGCCCATTAACTAGATACACCAAATATTTAAAATTAATTAAAAATGACATTATTAAAGGTGAACAGAGAGCTGATAATCCTTATCTATCGCCCACATAACCTTCTAAGTTTACTAATACACGACAAAGTATCTCTTGTCGAGTTAGTTTAAAGTTGAATTTGCTCTGAAGTGTTTTCTCTTGGTGTATGAGTCAACAGGCACCAGCAACACGTTTATGGCTATAGAACGTTTACGGAGTATGCATACGTGACTTGTAAACTGCAGCCATATTTGGTAATTTAACTGTTTTGATATAAATCGGAATGGTCCGTTCGCGTTATTTGAACGTTCATCTAGTTGCTAACAAGCATGGAGCTATAAGTAATCATCATCAAAGATAGAGCGGCATCGGCTGTGCTGTGATGTAAGAAATTATACATTTACTAGCTTCTGCCCGCGGCTTCGCCCGCGTGGCTTACAGAAAATGTATGACGTTTTTAAGTTCAGAAATAAATATTATAAGCGGTCACACTCGCTCTCAATTGAATACACAGACTGACAATATCCCAAGAAGAGCAATATGGACGAAGTTCTTTAGTTAACTAAACTATCTCTGGAATGAGAAAATTAGTAGTAGTAGTATGGTATCAACAGAACTTAAAGCGTGTGTGAAAAGATAAAATTAGAAGACAACCGAAAGTAGATAATTGACAATTAATAATATTTACAACGAAAAACTATTTTTTTTTTCTTTTTTAGAAAAACCACACTGCTCCATGAGGTTACTCTGTAGCAGGCCACGTATAACTAACCGTGGGAAAAGCATTTTAGTCAATTATGAGTTTGGCTTGAGATTTATTTATGGTCATGGCAAAGCAGACTTTGAGGGGAAACTGCACTCTTTTTAACTCGAAGGGGTAGTTCGGTGGTGTTAGAGATATTAGAGAAATCCTCAGCATAAACACAGACTCATTCGGAAACTACACCAGTCAGTGTGCTGGCAGACCTTTAGTTAAGACCTTCGAAGCAAAGACAACCCGTAGTAGGTTTTGTCTTCCTAATACTAAAGCAGCTTCTTCTAATGACTTCGTCTATTTTTACTAAATACTGCTTCTAAGATCAGACAGACATTATTATAAATTTCATCTCCTAGCTCATCTACCTGATCTTTACTGACAGAAAATCTCTTCACTTGCCGTTTGTAATCTTCTGACAGGCTTGGACTTTTCCCTTACTGATTAAGTAGGTTTGAAATTTGATAGAATGTCAGCAATATAGTTCACATATTTTACACGGAGATTCATATGAAAATTCAATGATAGCTTCGTATTTAATGTCATCTGCTACATGACTGGAGCTCGGTGTACGTATGGCGATAGGCACACTACTTATTACATTTTGGACTGAATATCGTCCGGCGAAGTGAGAGTGTTGTAATACACCTTTTAGGGTAAAGGCGTGACGTTTTACCTACTATACGTAACTACTACCGTTATCTAGATCTGTACCAAATTCCAAGTTACTTGCTATTACAGTTTCCAAGATAATCAGCTCACAGACATACAGACAGACAGACATCGGAGTTTCATGATAAGGTTCCTTTCACCATTTTAGTACGGAACCCTAAGAATAATAACAGCGTCGTTTGTAGTGGGTTAATAACTTTCTCAACAAAGTTTTCGGAGTAAAAAGAAGCCCTATATGACCCTGTCGGTGGATGATGATGATGATTTTGGAAAAACTGATACACGTGTCTCATAATTTTAATTGAAGAGTATTTGTTCCAATTTTTAAGCCAATCGACCCAGAGAATAAAAAGTTTCATAGAAATTTGAACCCCCCATTTCCCCCCCTTAGGGGTAGTATATCGAAAAACCCTTTCTTAGTGGATGCCTACACTGTACAAAGAACATATCCTCCCAATTTCATGTTTCTAGGACCAGCGGTTTAGGCTGTGCGTTGATATATAAGTCAGTCAGTCAGTCAGTCAGTCAGTCAGTCAGGACTTTGAATTTTATATCTACATTTATGGCATAGTAGTGTTAATAAAGGTAACTTAATAACGGGCATAGTTAATGGATATATTTTTTGTAGACACTAATAATAAAGATTGATTAAGCAAATATAATAGTTTAAGGAGATTTAGAGGAGTGGAATATGAGGAAAGCCTCGTCAAGACTCCGGACGAAAATAAATTAAAAAGGCGAATTTGTTTTCAGAAATAAGCAGTTACGAAAATGTACTTTTTATACTTTGTGCTTATCAAGAAATTCAAGACGATGTTGTGTATTTACGAGTAACTATGTAATGTAGTGACTAACAAACGGTTTTATATTAAACAGCAGAGTAAGGAATCGTGTAAGTTTCGAAAAATGAAAAATTATCACTAAATGACGAATCTTCTCTACGAAAGGAGAGCATACCCTCTATTTACACTTAATTCGTTTCCAGCCAATATTTAGGCGCGGATGAAAACATACACAATGTTATCTTGGAGATTTGAAACAACAATAGTGCCCCGCCTACACATATCCAAATCGGCAAAGCAAACAAACCGACATGACTTATTCTGTGTGTTGTTAGTAATCTTTGACAGGAACATTGGTTTACATAAGCACTTATCGAGTTCCATTGTGGCGCAGCTTTAGTATGACAGCCAATATTGTTATTTCGAAATATATTCGCAAACTATGTGACAAGCTCCAAGATCAGATTGACTCTATATTTAAAATCCATTGCAAATTTATTGAAAACGCTCTGTCTGAAACGAAAAAGCATCTGTTCAAATTTCTTTGGTAGCAAAAGATTAAAAATTATATTCTATTGGGATAAATAGATCGTTTTAGGATAATTTTAATCGCAACTTGAGGTTTCTTACTTTATCAAAGGGACTATATGAGCCTGCTGACAATAGCGCCACCCTCATAACCATTGCGTACGTTTTCAACCACCTCCAAACTTTAGAATTCTGTACTGCATTCGTCACTCTTGATATGAACAATTGAAATTCGTCTGATATACCTTTAGTTTAATAGAAGCATTGTCCTCTTATGATTTCGGAACTGAACAAGATGCAATTAATGCGACTAAATTCAGAAATGCCGTATCGATGTTAAAAGAGCCATAATAAGCTTTATCGAGGGAAGCGCGTATCTGCATTGCATAGGGCACTCCTTTCATATTTTTAATTTGAACGATAATTTCTTTATCAGAGTGTCGGATGGCGTTGTGCGGGGGTCGTTCAACCGTGCCCGCAGGATATACGCGTATCGAGAAAATATTCCACAGAGGATCAGTTCTTAGAGCATAAAACTAGGTATTCAATGCGCAACTGCTATACACGTCCGTATAGATCATCTAAGATGAATATGCGTGTCTCACCATTAACTATGCAGAATAGGAGCGGAGCGGAGATGCTATACTTTATAGTTTACACTATACGATATACTATACGAAAGGTCTCTAGCGTCTACGTTACAGAAACCGACATTCAGTAACTGCTGCACACACAGATTGTAGTTTCGAAGCATCATCATTTTGAGCTTTTAGAAGTGGATTCTCTGTGAAATCTACTCAGTAATATAGGCTCGTTTCGCGTATCGGCATCCGTACAGATACCCGACCGAGTGCATTCTGTTCTTTAGCCCGTCTCCGCTGGGGATGAATCAGTGTCCTGTTCTAGGGTAAAAATAAACTAGCGTTTATCTCTCGCTGCGAGATCGATTGATTTAATCTCGACGTGATTCGATCTCGTATTGGCTTCTTAGAATTATCTATCAGCTATGTATGCATGCACACACTCAGATTGTTAAGAAGCAAAATCGAAGACTAAATAGAATATCGTACATACAGCACATTTTATTAACATTCATTAGAGAGTTCTTTGACACGTTCTTGCTTGGAAATGATATCATACTAATTCTCGTAATGAGACAAATGCTACTCAACAACGTGTGTAGGTACGTCGAGTAATTGTAAATAGATTCAAAATGTTGAGTCTAATAATCGAAACATAAATCAGTGACGTCATCATCAGTGGTTTCATAATCGCGGTTGCCTCATCGATGATCTAATGATTTAATCTAATCTTCGGAGCTGGTGAGTTTTAAGGGCGTACAAACATGGCCTTGAGCTAGGACCGAACCGGCCTCCTCGTAAAATTTCACGTTAATTATGACTCGTCCGGTTGTAAATGTAATATTATTTACTGCAAATAAATCTGTTTTGCTGTTGCTTGATAGACGGAAATCGATCCGTGCCCGAGCTATATAACTTGGACCATCAACACCTTTTTATTTTAACACTAGCAGCGCCCCGCGGTTTTACACGCTCTTGAAAAGTATCCTAAGCGCTATTCCAGACTATAATGTATGTGCTATATCATCCAGATCTGTTCCTACATTTTGACGTGATTAAGTAACAAACATCCAAACATCCATCCATCCATCTATCCAAACTTTCGCATTTATGATATTGGTGTGATGTTTTATTACTAGAGAGCTTCCACAAACCACTTAATTATGCAACAATGCCAGCCCTACCTGCATCATAGAATGTAACAAGTCCATCAGTAAATTACTGCCCGTTATCACACAGCGAAGTAAGGAGTGCCGCTGCTAGAACCCGCCACACCCACAAAAAGGACAGCCGTAGACGTAGAAAAACTTGTTTATGTTTTTTCTAAGCTTTCACAAGTCGATATCGCTAATCACATCTTCGGATCAGACGGGTCTGGTTTGGGGGACGTTGCACCTGGCTCGAGGGGTGGGGGACGGTTGGGGGACGCGACCACCTGTCGACCTCCGAACGACATTGTCGTCTCCACTCGGAAGGAAACAACTTGGCTTGGAAGCCTTGTTTATGGAAATATAATATTAAACCCGCAGCATGTGTAAATTTAATTGTTGGTGGGTTGCGGTCGTGATATTAAATTGGAAATACAATATCTTGGGTAATTTTATCAGTAGCGGTATCGAAGCTTGAATGGTTTTATTTATCCTGGGCATTCATTTGCAGTCTGGAATTTGCAGTGATGTCAGATCCATTCAACAGGAATCATTGTTCGCAACCGAAAATTAAATTCACATTTGCCTCGTTGGTATCACTTACGTGTGGAGTCTTTGAGAACAGGTTGTTATGAAAGACTTAAAACTAATCTCATATTATAAGAAAATAAATAAAATAATTCAGTAGGAGGTTTTTAAAGAGGATGCGTTTACAAAGGATGAGTAAGGAACAACCTAAATATATATTAATATATACATGCTTTTCTTTCTATATCTATCAAGTGTTGAGAAATAATATTATATTTATAAAAAGTTAAAAAATTGATGAATATTTGTACGAGGCCTTTTTTAATTCTAACGTTTAAATATACCTCCCAATAATTCTGATTCCTCATTGAAAATTACAGTTTTAACTTTGAAAAGGTTTATCCACCGTTACCTTTCTCTATTCTTTCCTATAAGGTGTAACACAATTACAGGCATCATGTCGGCGTCGCGGTGTCGCGTGCCAATTTTCCGGTCTGTCGCGGAACCGGTCTGGCGCGCCCTTGCCGGTGGTATACTGTTGATACCCTCTCTAGCAGAGGCTATGACACTTGGTACTATCTTTTGGAGACCTGTTTAAGGCTACTTTACTGTATTTTAGCAAAAACTTCGTTATATTTGGGAGAATCTTCTGGAGTGCAGTTGGAGCCAAGTATTGTCTTGACGTCCGCGGCTGCTGTCTTTAGTAAGTAGTTACACACTCTTTAATTCTATGTAAGTACAGAGGGTTAAATAATGTTTCAAAATATTTACAGGATTCTTGGATGAAAATTAGTTCCAAAACCTGACCCCAATTGACCTTGGATGACCGTCAAATTTTCCGCAAATTGTATTCGTCATCTTTCCATATGTAGATGACGTGCTCTAATTAGGTCTGTGCAAACAATACCAAACACTGCCTTCGCTTGCTAAACCGAGCGTAATATCTCTAAAACTGCGAAGACTACCAGGAAACACATGGCAAAGTGGGCCAGTCAACGTCAAGGCCCGTTTGCACTGCATGCTGGTTAAAACCGCCACCTGCGTCACACCTAACAGTTGTTTCTCCGAAACTGCGCGGCTGTTAGGAAGACCACCTTGGGTACTCGTAGCCTGTCCGATGCGTCACGCACTCGACAAGACGGTTCACTTGTGAATCAGCGGGGAAAGCAGTATTTTAAAATAAAATCTGAATTCAATAGTAAAACAGTTGGTTTATGTTAGCGCATATTTGCATGAAGACATAGTCTCAAAATTAGTAAAGTAATCGATTAATGACGTCGCACATATCATGAGTAGAGACAGTACTGAACGACTTTGCCGCCTGCTCTGTGCTCTCTCAAAATTTTATTTGTTTAGCTGCAGCCCAAATTCCAACATATTGCAGACTATTATACATTTTTGCTATACACTGCTAACACAATTCCGTTCGCAACTTATTTTTAATCTAATATATTTCAAGGTTTAACGTAAATTTAATGATCTCGAACATTAATCAAAAGCGGGAATTGCCCTGCGGTTCCAATTTCGCATTCAAAGAACAAAGAGAGCGGCTTTCTTGGCCACCAAAGTTACCAACATACTTTATTGTTATTCCGAAGGCGAACTCGTAAAAATGCAATCATAAAATGTGTGAAGCACACCAACATGAGCCATGATTGTTGCACTAACATGATAGGTGGTCCACCCATCATAAATTGCTAGCAGTCAAACGTTTTCATCCTTTAGTCATCTCCAACATGATTTCATTAAATTGACTATCTAATTAGGGAAATACAATAAAATCAAATGTGGCTTAGGCTAGGTGCAAAGAAATAGATATTCTAAGTAAGCAATTATATATTTTTTTTATTTAATAACTTAAGAGGTAAAATAAGTTGTCAATTCTTTTTAAGTATTACAATACTTCTAAACTTTCTAGCTAGGGATCAACGTAAGCAATCACAAGCAATGTTACCAAACATTTTACAGTAGAAACTGCACAACAAGTAATACAACAACCAACCGGCGCCGCCACAACAATGTCAACTGGCATCTGACCTATTGCTTAGGACCCAGATAAATGCTTGCGAATCGAACCCATTACAACGATGGAACTTTAACTAACCAGCATCCCAGTAATGTCGACCAAACCGGACAAGGTATACATGACATTTGACTAAATACAGGCAAATTTATGCGAACGCATGACATGACAAGCATTTTTGCAGCTTGTTAACAAGATTGGCTAAGTTTAATGAGATAATGAGTAAGATGTTATTGCTGTGATTAAATCTAAGTCTGAGTGGCTAACGAGGGTTGAGTGAGTAGCGCGCCTGGGAGAGCTATGTTCAGCTGCGGACAACGTAGGGCTGTTTATGATGTGATGATGACAAATCTATTTGCCTTGAGATTCGAGAGAGATTCTAATTAGATTAGGGGGCCTAACATGGAGTATTATTGCCATGATTTTTATGTTTTGTTTTGACACTGCGCGACAATGAACCTTATCGCGCAGCGATACGATTAGCGGTCGCTCAGCATCGATAACAAAACGTAACCATCATGGCAATAAGATGTCATTATAGGGCGAGGAGGATGAGGATCTCAGGTGATGATCTTTAAGTACTTTTTAACAATGAGTTTGGACTACATTAAACATTGGTATACATTGCTATTGCACCCTTTTCAAAGCAAAATTTGCAATGAAAGTTAAAGCGATTAGAACAAAGGGTAGGACAAGGGAACGCCTTTGTGGATTTAGCAATGTTATATCGCTCTGTTTTATATAGAAGCAAAGTGTTACCGCACGCAGGCAGAAACTGCTCGATAACATTATTTGTTTAATCGCGCAAATAGAGTTCAGTGTATCGTATTTATACGTTATCAAACGTAGCGCGAACTTCGGTGATTCATTTATCAGGTATCCGTACATCATTTGGGTCAACACAACGCAGCTCCTTTGCTTTGACTCATCAAATATGCGGTAGAGCCTTTCTGCTTTTATTTTGTTAAATATTTGAGGCGAAATTTATTTTATTACTTGATTCTGTTTCGTCTATCTTACTCATCATCCTCTACGGTGAGTGTATCGCTGCTATTTGTCGAATTATGTTTGGAACCTGTTATTTTTATTGCATGATACTTTCGATGACGCCTTTATCCATTTTGTCACTCGCTCACTGCAAAATTATGAACATCTTTATTTTATTACGCGTCTACATTTTTGTGATAATATTAAAAGAAAAAAAGAAAGAAATTTATTAGACCAAATTGAAGTTATTTAAAATCACAGAGACAAATGTTATCACAAATCGGCCACAACTCAGCATAATGCCGACTGTTAAAATCGTATATTTTATTTGAATCAAAATAACATTTTTAAGTAACGTTTGGTTAAGGTAATTCAAACTACATTGATTCGTCACTATTCTATAAAATCCATCAATAACACATTACTCATGACCCCAATCACATTTCATTGTAAATGTGATTACGTGGGCACCTATAACTACCAACTGAGGCTGCGCGTGAGCAGAAATAACATCAGCTTTAACATATAGTCACTTTTTGCGGATTTATTTTTTGTGTAAACAAACTATTTTGCCATGGACGATTTAAATTTATGATGCCTTCAATAATGCTTAGTCAATTCATAAGTAGATCTAGCTAGAAGAAGAATATACCATGAAGAGGTCTGGGGGCCTACCATGACATGTTTTTGTTTTTTCGGTAACAAACATAACCATCATGGAAATAAGACGTCACGGTAGACCCCCAGACCTCTTCTTGGTACATTCTTCTTCTAGCTAGATCTACTCATAAATTTATAACTAAGCATTATTGGAGGCATTATAAATTTAATTCGTCCATGACTGAAGGAAGGAAGGAACGAGTCCTGAGTTTGAAAGCTTGTTGACTCAGAAAACCATAAGCTTTCAAACTGAAAACATTTCACTATTGTATCGGGTTTCAGAACCGATAATAATTTTCAACACGATCTTCAACTTGAATTACCTTTTACTCCTTTTAGTAATTAGTCAAACGTACTTATTGTATTGTTTTGGCTGCACACACGTTCACAGAGTACGTTGACCATCGCCGTGTACGCCAGTTCAGCGTTTGTGTTACAATAGCAGGGACGACCGCCGAAACGTCCCCAGGGTTGCCAACAACAATCAACTGACAAACTTACGACTACAATTTGGTTTTCGAGACGCTAAGTGACACTTGCACTTTGTTTATTTCGTTATCGACGAGGTTGGATTAATCTTTGAGAAAACAATGAAATTGACACCTACTTGACACCACGTTGAGGACGTTTAATTTTGTAAAGGCTTACTGTTGGCTGAGTGTGTCAAGACTACACACTTTTTTTTTGTATTTATAGTGCCGGATATTATCAGATAAGTCGGCACGGCATAAGCTAACGGTAAGCAATTTTCAAGGCGGCAGCTTTGTGCCAGTTATAGCTGGAATGATGGGTGATCAGACTCTACGTAAGAAATTAAAAGAAATAAATAAAGAAAAACTGTTTTGAAAATAAATTAAAATGTTTATTGATACGCAAATACTATTTTAAATTAAATGAATATTTCAAAGAAACTTAATTGTTAAAGAATACGCCGGCCCACTTCACTCGACACTGCAATACCCTAATAGGGTCCATTCAGATGTACCTAAATTATAACGTCTAAGATCTTGTGAACTCAAGTAACATTCACCATAATGCGCAATAAACATAACTTTGACTTTGAGTTGAGTGAGTTCAACTCAAAGACTGAACGAACTCAAAGAGGTGAACTCATAAGACTCACCAACTCTGTTGGTGACTCCGACTTCGCCCTGGCTGAACAGCGGACTGAAGGCTTGACCGCATACTGTTTTATTTCCTAAATCCTCTTTAATTCTCGTGCCCTGTAATTGGATTAATTAAGGATAGTCGCCGCACCGGCTGCTGCTTGGCAGTTATCGCTAATGGGCAACCCTACTGGATGGTGCAATGTGCAGAACAGGGGACGTTGACTTGTGCATTTATTATTGTTAACACTGAAGTCTGAACGGTGTTCAATTTGCATGTCGATGATAAAATAACAGTCGTAAATATTTGTTTGAGAAGGGCCCGGAGAGGCAGTCTCTAATTTTTGAATTTACGGGTATACGTAATGTTTCATTGATATTCATAATTTTCATTGGTATTCATAAAAAACTTAGTGCATATTCGCCTTTAATGTTATGTTAAAGGCGAAGAAGGCTGAGAACGACTTTAAAACTAGAAACTAGTGTAATTCCAAACAAGTCTCTTCACCAATACATACACGAAACTTAGTTGGTATAGCTTGAAAAGTTGAAGACTGAGTTCTCTGAATATGAACAGTTAATGAAAACGTAAATTATATGCATACCTTAACACATCAGTTTACGAGTCACTACTTCACTATGTATATCCCTATTTTTTACAGCAGAATTGACAAGATAATAATTAGAACTTTTGAATCTGCTATTCTCTCCGTTTTTACCTTTTTTTGCTAAGTCTTTTAAATCTGCAACCACGATTATTTAAGAAAACGACCAAATTTGAAACTCCAACGACGTGTGATTCATTCGCGACATTTGGCACATGTCGTCTAATAGTTTTATTAGTGATACAACCGGACAGATAACACCGACCGTTACGGTGACTCATCGCAAGCGAACCGAGGCCTTTTGTTCTAGCGCTGAGCTTCCACTTTAGGTTTTGTTGGAGGATAATTAAACACATGACCAAACGTATATGGTATAATAATAGTAATATATGTAACTAGCTGAACAGGAACCGTTAATATTTTCGGGATAAAAAGTACCCTATGTCCTTTTCTGTACCCCTATCAGCGTGTAAGCAAAATTTCATGATGATGGCTAGAGTAGTTAGAGCGTGAAAACGTTACAAACAAACAAACGAACAAACTCACTTACGCATTTATTAGTATTATTTAAGATTATTATAGTAGGTTATATTAGTTAAGATAATTGACACAAAAAAGGTTTAAAGGGACATGACTAAACTAACAATAATAGTGTTCGCTCCGTTCTAATAAACTGCGATAAAAAGAAAACTTAAAAATGTTATGAGCTTTTAACATTGACATCATTACTACGTTGTTATGAGTTGTTTGCTGATTGTTGCGCTATCTTTTGAGAACTAGTCACCTTAATCGCCATTATATCTTGTTAGATTTCTTTCTAAAATAGACTTTGATCTGGAAAGATTATTTCCATCCGATTGTACACTATGCTACGTTTGCGTATAAACAGTAACGTAATAGCCACAACTCGTGTGAGCACAGTAAATTGCAACTATTTAGCAAGTTATAAACATTGTGCAGGTCTATTTCCATGGTTTACGGTCAATAAATAGGCAATACCTTAAAAGCTTAGCTAGGATATTCTGTCAGGACACTTGGCAGTGCGCCAGTAGGAACGTCTAGCACGCCTAAGCTTACTCGAGATGATAAAGACTAAAAGAACACAGAAGTAGAAGTAATTGATAAGTTAAATTCATCATCAATCAACCATTTTCGACCCACTGCTAAGTACAGGACGCTCTCTTCAGCGCGCTGTATTTTCCGGTCCTAAGTCAGTCTTAGTCTCAGTGTCACCCACTACTTTCCTACCGCGATAACAATGTCATCCGACCAGCGAGTTATTAATATTGTAGTTTAGTTAAGTACCCTTGATTAGTGCAAATTCAGTCATTGCAAGAGCTAGTGAGTTATAAGATATGCCGACAATACTATTACATCGTCGATGTAAACATGTTCTGTGACCGCAAAGCAAAGGTATTTGTAGTAATAATTACGTCCAACCGCGTGGCCGCATAGATTGGGGTCACGGCTCCGGCTCGCTATTGTTATAATCCCCAGCTCACGATTACCGAGAAAGTTCAGCCAAGAATTTCAACCCTGCGCTTGAGCGACTGCCAATCTGAGAAAAAGCCCAGTCGGTATCGCTTGCGCAAAGCTATCGCGCGAAGCAAACCCGAAAAACTGAATAGAACCTACGATTACTCAATTAATCTTGCTTGCTTTCACTTCGCAAGCTCTTGGTCGCTTATGTGTGCCTGAACATTTCGAGTTTCGGCTCATTGCGGTCAGTTATGTATGATCGATAAGTTTAACGGTGAAAGAATTTGGGTGCGACCGAAGTTAATGCTTTAACTTCTGTTTCATCATGCATGATAAGCTCATTCGTTAATGTCGCGAAACGCAGTCCTAAAGAAGTCTACACTTTACAAATGATTGATGAGAAGACAAATTGGAAGAAAAAAGAAAGCGACATGACCCTAGGTTAAACAGTGATATGATTTGTTTCCTATTGTAAAAGCATGTTCGTCATCTCAGCCGGCAGACATCTATTGCTGGACAAAGGCCTCGCCAAACGATCTCTACGATGCCCGATCCTGCGCTACCCCTAAACAAGGTATATTCAGGATTATCAAAATAGCGTGGCTCTAGCAAGATCAAACAAAACTTCTAAATGAACAGTTAAATATTCCGATTCTAATGCTAGTTATGCCACTCAATTCACATTGTTCTTATAATTTACGTTCCCGCATGTTACGCTATCGCTTTACATATAGAGAAGTTCCATTGTGTTTGTAATAAAAACAGCAAGTGATAGCTCGTGACAAACACGCGGTATTGTCACGTAACACTCTTATATATACACACTAGATTATACACCAGTGTTAATGGTGAATAGTGTTACAGATCGTGAGAGACTACCGTTTGTGTGGAACTAACCAAGTGCGTTTATGAGGAAATTTAAAGCAGTTTATTTACATTTACCGGGAAAATAATGACGTTAACCGTATAATTATGGAATGCTGATGTGTAATTTTGCTAATGAACATACAATAGGCACAGAGCGTAAGGTAAATTCAGCATTCAAAAATTAATTCATGTATAACTATGTACAATTTATATGTATGTGTTATTTTATAAAATATTACGATCATGTTAATAAAAATGCAATCAATTCATAAATTTAGCGAGATAAGTAACTACGCTAAATCCTCATTATTATTGTGAAGCTGATAATAGCATTTTGAAAATGCAAAATATGAAATGACAAACCCTCTATTTTTCTCCGCAAAAAGAACTGCATTAGCTTTCGAACAAAAAGCTCCCAAGCACGACAATCTACTTAGCTTATGGCCTAAATGCTCCTAATAGCCACATTCAAAATCTCAACTAATAGTTATGCGCAAGAGTACTGAACACGGCTATTATCCTATTACTACATCAGTGTGTTGAAGTAAATAAGCTTTGACAAATCAAGATCGGATCAAAAATTTGGCTGGAGCTAGTCAACAGTCTAGGCTAGGCTATCAATTAAAAATGTATTTGTACAGAATCCAGTTGATCTGATGACATGAAAAGAGCTGGTAGGTTGTGTAGTAGCAACACAAAATCGATTGAAATAGCCAAAGAGGGCAAAGAGCTGCAATAATGCTAAACGTCATAGTGAAGATTTACGCACACATTTAATGAATTAATTGTTTTGGGTGAAATTCATGACTGAGCTTCAATACTGGCGAGATTAATCCATCTCCTAATGACTGCGTATTCGTTCGTACACAATGACATTCGCACATTTCAGCCGGGCCGTTGAACTAAATGAATGTTGGCGCTCTGCGCCCGCGCCGTGTGCCTGCCAGACCATGTTTGGAAGGATTCTAGAGGTATTATTATCTCCTAGGCTTAACAGATGAACGTTAGATGCTAATCATCGCATTGAGAATGAATCTACATGGAGACATAATAAATCAAGAGTAGAATGGTCATCAAATCCATTGTGGAGACTGGCCCCATTAGTTTCGTCATTATAACACTAGGTAATGTATAAGTTTTTGGTATATCATATGGTATGTTTTCATTTTGGAAATCTTAAGCGTGGGCAGGTCATTTAATATAACAAATCGTGACATAACATAACTGTTAATAGAAAATCCTCTTATTTCTTTTACTAAAATCCTACTAATATAGTATTTAAAAATGTATTTATTAACTATTATAGTTTATTCTATACTTATTTAACTTTTGTCTGCCACTAACTATGTATTTTCACAAGTTTTGGAGTACGGTCCAGCTCTGTCTTTTTTTCTTCTATATACTACTTTGTATTTGACTGTACTCTGTTTTGTGTTTAAATAAATAAAACAAAATAAATAAATAATATTATAAACGCGAAAGTTTGTTAGAATGGATGGATGAATGGATGTTTGTTACTCTTTTACGCCAGAACGGCTGAACAGATCTGGATGAAATTTGGCATATAGATAGATTATAGTCTCGAATAGCACATAGGATACTTTTTAACCGTGGGTGAAACCGCAGGGCGCAGCTTGTTAATCATAAATAAGAGCCATTTGTCCGCAGATGTAGAATTAATTTCTTTTCTAAATCACAAATTAATCTCAATAAAGTGCATTTGACAAAGTGCCTTTGCTTAAACTATAAAACAAATTATTCGTGACCAGAATTAACTTAGTAATGGACAGAATTATAAATAGAAAAAACATTATTATTTCAATAATATCCAAGAAGCATCAAAATATTTCCTCAAAACATCCTGGAATGTTATTGAACGCTACACAATTTAACGCAAATAAACAATTAGTTCTGTTATTGTAACTATTTATCAATTTAATAAGTAGGAAATTGTGTTACAATTGAATTAACGCAATGATAACACCGAACTTTGCTGTCACTGACCTGATAACAAGTCCATGTTGATTTAGAACTATATAGACTTGTAGAAAACTATGAGAATTACTCATAAATTGTATCTACTTATATTAATTGATTTTCTTGATTTAACTACCTAATTGCGAAATTTTACAATTAGTACTTAATTCATACTGGGTAATTGTGGCCTGAAATAAAGAATTTTATTATTATTATTATTTTTTAGACATTCTTGATGTGTTCCCAATTAGCTTCTGAAATATTCCAATCTGAAAGATATCAGAAATTCCTAAATTGAGACCTCAACCACGAGATAACTTATAGATAGGTAGGTATAGTATCTTTGGCATGGTAGTCAATGGGAACATGCTGATGATGATGACCACCAAAAACATAATAGAGATTTGAAGGAGGTCACACATACATTTATTTGAATTTAACAAAAGAACAAGACGAAACACTTAACCAGCCGAAAATCACATTAGCCAAATTATTTGCGCCATGTAGCACATCCGGTAACCAAACTGCCATAATGTCATTTGAAATTCGAAGAGCGTGCGCAAGCGCCGACCTTCGCTTGGAGAGGACACGCTAATGTGGAAGGAGGAGATTAGAGAACAAGGGTTGCCACGATAAACCAATGAAGCAGATAAAGATAAGATCATCATACGTAAACAAATTTGCACATACTCGTAACTGAAGAAATGGCATTGTAAGAGAGACGCGTAAATGAAGCAGTAAGTACGATAGAGACAATGTGTGGTGGAACCTTTATAAATAATGATGATAAAAATTCTTGCAAAATTCTTATGGATATAACATTACATACATCTTACGACGTTACGTCAGTAAATAATCTAATTCTAATTAATCTTCTTGAGTGCAACCCTAACCTCAAGTCAAGAACAGGTCGAAAAAAGTTGAAACAACCGCAGACAAGCGGTGTCCTTGACGCACCTTGCTACATTTCCAGTTAGAATAAGCTCTCAGAAACGGATCAATTACTCTTATTGATACAGGAATAAAGACCATAATTGCTAAGAACGGTATACATTTTATAGAACATTAGAATTCAGAATGGGTGGGACTGGTACGACGGTACTAAAACATGGTATTTGTACACCAGCTGTGACAATATGTCAATTGTTTGATAATGGGCTTGCCAAGGATTTACACTTAAAAGGTAGCCTACTAGGATCAACGTATCAGAATAATAAGTATAACCTAGAAATTTGAACCATTCAGTACACCATTAACAGCTGCATAGCAAAGATTGATGTTGTTGTTTCTATTTTTAAAGAAAATTATCAGATAATTCGATTTTTTTAAAATCTGAAAAGCAAAATGAAATACGAGTAAGTAAGTAAATAAGTGCAGGTAATAGACTATTTCTGACCGTTTACTATTCCAAACTAAAGAAAACTTTGAAGACCACAGTCCATAAACTGCGATCAAAGAACAAAAACAATGTCATAGTAATTTAAGGATCATCAACAATGACCACAAGCCGGCCACAAAAAGCGTAAACAAAAGAGGAGAAGAGAGTGTGAAGGGAACCACAAAGGGCGACTAACCTACGACCCGTCGTGTTTCGAAACATCGCCATGTCGCCACGCCAAGGCAGACCTTATCGAATGGACACTGGGACATAAAGTTAAACTAGCTCCGTAATAACTAAGGTAAGGATGGGCCTAAGAGGTAATTTTAACTAAGCAATATCGTAACCTTATTCTTATAGTTATTGCCTGTCAGAAATTGTCTTCCTGTTTAGGGGGGCTGAGAGACTATGAGATTTATTGTTTGGGTACAAAATTGAAGTACTTGAAGCCTAAAAAAGTGGCAAACGTTTCAATAAGTGACGTCACTTGTACTCAAAGCAAAAAAGATCATTTTGAAACAATTATTTTTTAACGTAGTAAACATTAATCAAGCACTCTTTTGTGTAGCTGGTAATTAAGGACACGACGGTTGATGTTGTCGGTAACTGGTCAAAGATGAGTTACAAATTATTGTCATGAATCATGGAAGTAAGCAGTAAAAAGTATGCAAAAAATTGTAGGTTAAACGAAATGACTCATTTCTCGCAATCTAAAATCGATCAACCCGTTTAAGCAGAAGGCATTCACATAGGAACATATAATAAATAATCAAAACCTAAATCAAAGGAAGTTAAAATCAATGTAGTCATCAAATTCCTAACAGATGATTCCAACATGGCCACTCAGCCTCCACGCCACGAGCCGTAGATGTGGAGCCAGTGCTACCGATGTAGAACCTCCGACCCATAAACCAAATGCCACGGGCAACGGTACCGCGACCGGTTCCTACCGATGCGTAGCGATTCAACTCTCCAACGATGAAATATTGTTACACTAGGTACGCCTCGCGGTTTAAACAGTTATCATACGGGAACCGGGATAGAAAGTAAGCCAGGGGGAAGGCATCACCACATCAAATCTAAACAGAAATGGGTCAGAATCGGATTAAACTATCACAGACAGGCACACATTTTTTAAATTTAACGTCGCGTCGAGTCGCATTATAACTTCATGTTCATTGAAATTTGAGTTGTGAGATTTTGGTCGGATCAGATAAAGATCGCCTAATCAGGTAGGCTGTTTAGAATAATAAATGGAACAATTTGTTTCATTCGAATTAATATTATAACGTTTAACAGTCTAATCTAATGAATAATGATTAGATTAAGATTCAACTTACTAGTTCATACTAGGTTTGTATAGATTTGTTTACCATGGAATTGATATCAGCAACTTACCTGGAAAAGAAAAATACATTTATTAGAATCGCTATCACCATAATCTTGTTGCATATTTATAAGATTCCAAAGGGAGACTTCAACAGAATAGCACAGTAACCATAATTCCTTTCGAAGAGCTGAAAGAGAGAGTGCTATCGAATAAATTACAATAGATATGCAATAAGGATGTACACGACGCATGGGAGACAGTGAAGCACGTAATGCTAACAGCAAGAACTATGAACATTGAACATGTCACATTCATAAAGACAATAGATATTACACATAAGGAAATGATAGCAGCCGAAGGTCGACAATACTGAAAGGGAATAACAAAGCTATTTTATAGATTTTATTGGTAAATTTCTCTATTGGCTGGGACATACAAGACAGGTATGACCATAAAAATGACAAAAATGTCTTCAGGATCTCAATGACAAAATTTGTTGTGATGCAAGTAAACTAGGGTTTTTTTACTGAAAGTTCTGAGTTTCGTGATGCTGCTAGAAAGTTCGTAAAACAAATAATGGCAGATGAAGTCACGGGTCGTGAGTTTGTTGATTTCTTAGGTAGTCGATGACTCATTATGGTGGTCGATTCAACGATCGATTCTGTGCAAATTAGTAGCTTCTATATCATGTTATTCAACCGTCAAGGCGAACTAGTGTTTCACATCCCTTATATTGTAAAACAATGTAAGTATAGTCACCTGAATGGAAATGTTTAATTATAGGCGAACCTATAATTGTTTTAATAATGATATTGCCGATTAATTGAAGCTTTATGCTTTACTAGTTGTACAGAATCGATCTTAGCTCACCTGATTTAGTCTTTAATTAAACAATAACGGCTTAATTAACTTTAGCAACCAACATAATGAGCGCATAGAGACAGAAAAGGGCACCAGACACGCCTGTCGTAATTTTAACAAGCAAAAGATTCATATTGCGAGCCGGCATCGGTTCAAGTCAGCATTTTAATTGCCGGACAATGGTGCTCTTTCACGCCGGGACAGCATTCTCGAGTACCGTTATTGGCAGAGAGATTACGGCACCTAGTAGTTACATCGTACCCTGTCCTACCAGATGGCGTCGGAGCCGACCCACTTACCGAAGGTCCAGCCGGCCGGCCGTCGCGCCTTGTACGGAGCCCAGGTTTACGCAATGCGCCGATACTACAATAATCTACGTGAAACGTAAACTTGCAATTTTTAATAACCGCGAGATCTGGGTCGGATTTCGAATAACTGTCATCTTAAAATGCAATTTATGAGTGTCCAGCGGCCGACGTGTCCTTAGTTTTGCTGAAATGACACTGTAATGGTGTCGATTTTGCGATAAGTGAATTTAGGACGGCGCAGTAAAAATTGCAACTCATGGACATTAAATAAATATGTACTGAAGTCGTTAAAAGTAAGTGCCTGTAAGTAGTCTACCTACCTGTAGAAGCGAAATGTTGAAACGAGTAAAATTTAACTAAAATGCAGTGAACTTAATAAATATAAGAATTACTTTTAGAATACAGAAATTCTTACCTTCAGTCCTACTACAAGTGGTATGGCCCGAAGATAATTATCTTAACATTAGACAACAGACCAATAAAAACATCAGATGCTATCATGCTATGCCTCTACATCTGCATAAACATAAATGTACATTTAATAAAAGGAACGCATTCCAACATACATAATTACCAGCAATGAGAAGAATCGATAATTCAGCTGATTAGATCTGATCGACCTCCACGATGTCCTAACGACATGAGAATGAGAATTAACAAAATGTAAAGAGAACTTCTAAAAATGTATATGATGTACCTTTACATACAACACTAATTAACTAATAACGTATTCGAGTGATGAACGGATGAATAGATAGTTGTCAATGACCAACAATTTGAAACAAGTAGGACATTTATCTGTGCCAAGAAAATAAGAACAGAAAACTAAAAGAAAAATTATCAAGATAGAGAATTTCAGAGATTTTAAATTTTGCCATTCATGGCACGAAATAAGTAGGCAACTAATCAGGCTAAGGTGCTAGAGCGGATCAAATAACTACATACAATCTTAACATTTGCATTTAATTACTCGTGTTAATTAGTAATTAATTAAACATATCGGTTGCAGAAAGAATGTCACAACACGATTTTTTTTTAATACGAAGTCGTTATAGGGCTGGTCCCTAACTAGCTCTTACACGGAATTTTATCTGATGGAACCTTCAGCTCAGCAACTAGAAAACGATAATAACAAGTAACATTATTAAAAGAAAAACAAAAATCCGGCTGCAAAAAATTGTAGCCTATGTCACTTCCACTATCAAGACGATTCAAATGACACCTCACATGTCGAAATACATCAAGTTGTTTAGGCTGTAGGCCGTGCCAAAGAAACATACATAAAACTCGACAAACATAGCCCTTCTACTGGCGCAGTCGGGTAAAAAACTAGTAAAGTTGTTGATTGCACAAATTTTGCAAATGTTACGTAATTCAGCTGCAATAAGTACAAGCTTTTGCAAATATGTATTGATGATTACTGATAGTGTATAGGTACCTACTTCTGATTCTGTGTGTTTAATGCATTATCGACCGATCAAGCGTCAGCGAGAAAAGCGCTTCGCTTCAACAAAAATGCTTTAATGAATCCGAAAAATGTATGTCCGAATTCTGTCTGGATTTCTTTCCGGATCTTTGTCTTACTCTACATGTGGCATTTTTTAATCGATTTTTTTTTTGTTTCGAAAAAAATCTATGAAGTAATTTTCAAACCTGATCACAAAATTTCACGAGAATCGGTTGAGGAATGCGACCTGTAGAGAAGGACAAACGCCAGCCGCGAAGTCTCCAGCTCACCGAGCCACTAGTTATAATAGCACACCTATGTATGTCTATGTCTATGTCTATGTCATCTACACTGACACTCAAGTAGAGTAAGCGCGTTTTAAAAACAAACAGGAAAATAAATTTTGCAATATTATCAGTAGTGCCTACTAACAATATGTTTGAATACGACCGTTGATTGCGCGCGGCCGTTTACAGTTAATCAATGCAACGCCATCTGTAATGGGCAGTCGTGCGCTCGTAAGTTTCCCAACACATACAAAATGGCATATGGCAGCTAAAAGGCTAAAACATCGCCTTATAAGGTGTGCCCATATGGACCGATGGCTTGACTGGAACTGACACTTCCACGAAACTATAGAATACATGTACCTTTTACGAACGACTGACAGTATGAAGCATGACTTGGCATTAGAGCGGTCGCTTTTGGAATTGTTTTTTACTGGCTATCATATCAATAACTTGTGACCAGATTATCTAGACCAGCTAACGGTGGATTAGCTCGCTGGTTCTTAATGAACACGCTATTATATACCAACAGTCGACGACTAGCTTTTGAGTCTCATTTGTTTCTATTGTATTTTGATTTATATGCATCATGGGAATCGAAAGGTTGTTTCTAGAGTTTAATTTCATATGTAACTACCAGACTAGCAGGACCTCCTTCATAATTATTTTTGTTTGATGTTTATTTTATTGTATCTAGTAACAGTGTTAGTAAATATTACCTAATTTTCTAAATTCAAGTATTGCATGTCCGCTAGGAAAAACTGTTAAGCCTATTTTAACATACTTACTTCACTTTTATATTACACAGTTTTAAGCAATAAAATTTTACTTTACTAAACTACTTAGTTTTCCTATTTCTTCAACCATGGCGCTAACTTTAGAAACGTCAGGGCCTCGTCTACTAACCTATTGTTTTTTTAAAGTAAATTGTTAATGAATTGCGTCAAATTGACACCATTTGTATCCCAGAAGTATCAAAAGTAGATAATTCACTACCAATTTAAAAACGATTGGTTAGTAGAACCGAGGCCCTGACGTTTCTGATTTTGACACCATGGTTCTGGAAACATGTAATTAACTATCGATATGAATTACGAATATGAGACAGTTTATAGTCGAGTAATCGATCAAAGATTGTAAAAGCTTTAGTTAAGAGTCCCGCGACGCCCTGAAATTTCCATATATACGCGCTTGTCAAATTTCTTGGAAACCATTTGTCAGATTATGATGAAATTTAGCATGTACAATTAAATTAACTATATCTCCGCCCCTATGTCCTTGGTTTTTTTTTTAAAAAAAACGTCTTCAAGAGAAAATAGAGCTATGAAAAATATCCGCATTTTTAAGGGCTTACTTTTGACTGATTTATTCAATAGATAGACAAAGCAAATCAAAAATCCCTTTACAGGGGAGGTTGTCTACATCATTAGCTTTTAAATGAGTCCATAATACAACGAAAATTCTTAGTTATTTAAGAATGATTACAATGTAAATAATTAATGTGCAAAAGTCGTAATAAAAGTTAAATTGCATTTTGTCACTCTGTAGCTAGGCTCGTCAGTATCATTACTTGCTCTCTTCGCTCGTCTTCTTCTTCTAGAAGAAATGGCTATAGAAAACCTTAAGCCAATGCGAAGTTAGTCTAAAGTGGTCGCCGGACTCTTAAAGCATAACTCAGCCATTGGATTTATCTGATTTACCATAGAAATTAGCCCTTACATTCTCGATAGGAAAGATACAATCTCGTTCTGCGAAGTGAGAGATACTTAAACAAGCACTAAACGTGAGACGAGCCGCATAAATTAGGTCTAATTAACAAACGTCCTTTGGCAACATTCTAATCATAAAGTACAATTAGAAATCTCTACAAGTCGTGCTAGTCGATACAGGGCTTTTTGCAACTGAAATAAAGAAGTTATTTGCGTGAAGATGACAGACAAAAGAGCTAGGGCTGTTACATTTTATTCCTACAGGTTTTGCGATGTATGGCTTGAGTGGTAAATCGGATATACCCTTCTCGGCGGGGTCTAGTCATTTTGATACCTTACTAGTTTTAATATTAGAGACGATAAGCGACCATATTTTTCATTATGAAGCCAAATATTTCCTAAAAACAAATTAAATATTTAGTTTATACAAAATACTTAGAAATGCCGAGGCTTAGATTAAATTACCCTCTCTCTGCATCCTACACAAGTCTAATTAAAAATTTTCAAAAACCTCCGAAACCGATTTTCATCAACACCGGTTATCATCAAACATAACTAAGAACACTCCCGACTAACTCACCTTTCAAACAAAAAAAAACAAAATCATAATCAGTTCATCCGTTCAGGAGCTACGATGCCATAGACACACAAACACAGACACACAGACAGACAGACACACACACACACACACACACACACACACACGCGCGCGCGCAACCCGTCGTTTTCGCGTCGGGGGTTCAAAATGCCCCAGACCGCACTTTCATACACTTCGTATCCTGTCTGGTTTTCAGTGGCACCCCTACGCGGGTCAAGAGAGACGAGCATGTGCTTTGTTTAGAGGAGGGCCACCTCCCGCGTCGCATCATTCTGCATTATTGAACGTCCATTCGCAATAATGAAATGGTACTTGCGAGCGCTGGTCTCCTTGGAGCGCTATTTGCATCTGCATGATTAGACGAGACTGGACATTATCTCATAACAATATAGGCATGCAACTTGTGTCACATTTGCGTCTTCAATCTTCGAAAGTTTCGTTTCAACCACAATTCTATCATTGGCCAATCAGAAGCTAATTTATTCGTAATCTGGGACCAATCCAAAATGACGCGAACAGCGTAGAGATCAATGAAAACTTTAATAAAACTAATAACATGAGCTCGATTGAAACGAAGCATTGAGCAAATCTTAATTCAAGTTACATTTCAATTACATTTAACGACATATTGCTTTGATCAAACTTCAAACCCACGACAGCAAAATTATAGTGCAACTGAAATGTCAACAAATATGGCAACAGCTAAATTATTGACGCAATGATTTATTATTTACTGATAATTATTATTCCCTACTTGAAATCCGATTTAAATTATCATTTAAAGTTACGCAAGAGACGTAATTTTGTTGACCTACATCAAAGAACGCGCAGATGCACCGAGTCCACCTACCTTCAATACCTATATGGAATATACGGCGACGCAACCAGTTAAACCTCTTTTAAGGTGAGGATCGCTTGCCTCATAAATCTAGAAACATTTAAAACTGAACTCATTAAAAGGAGGCGCCTCTTTTTCCAACTAAAAGAAAATGGACTCTATTTTCAATTCCGCAAGTTTTACAATGTGTAAAGAAATAGTTAACACTTCAATATTTGAAAGCTTTAGGCCCGCGCCTTCTTTTAATGCCTAGGGCTTTACGACTTTCCGTCTAGACACTACAAAACGATAACGGCTGCAACTTCAATGTAACAGACAGTAAGTAATAGTACTACCACGAACTAAGTAGAGAATACGCAGTCGAAAGCTTTCCTAAAGTCTAAACTTTGAAAGTCGTTCGTTTTAAATTTAAGACATTTAGACAGAAAAAATCTTGATGTCACTCAAATGTCCAAGGAAATTTGTTGTAGGATATTAAAAAAATATATGGTATTCCACAGGGTAATATGCCTAATGCCTAATGGTAATAGGGCCTACAAACTAAATAATTGACGTGTTGTTGTTATACACAATGAGGTAAGTAGTTATTTTCTGCAAGATGGCAGAAAATAATTCAACTATTCAAAGATGAGCTATTTTAAATGCTACTCATAATGTAGAGCGATAGCAAAAATGAATAATATCAACCTTGGTACAAGCAAGTACGTGACTAAATAGAAAATACAGTTCCTACGATTATGTCTGTTCATGTATTATCTGTATGAAGTTATGAAGAACGTATCTTCATAACTTCATATAGATAGGAAATAGGAATAAACTGATCAACACATCGCAGCTTGTAACATTCCACGGTATAAGACAACAGTTTCATTCATACATATCAATTTTACACACACGTACGTCTTGCGTCTGTTTTAGTATAATCGTGCCTCACGCCCTGAGCCAGTCTCAGTCCAAGACCAAGGTTTAATAAAAAGTAAAAATGTTAAGCTCAGTTCTCAGAACCGAGCCAAGATTAGCATAGAGTAATAACAACATTAAGCATGTCAGTCGTGTAGTCTGTATGCAGTAGAGACCGATAATGAGCCGGACGTATCAACAATCGATAGTATCCGAGCGAGCATTTATGTCCGTGTGGGCGTAAGTGTCCCAAACATTGAGTAAATTCCTAGTTTACAACCGTTGACAATACTCTGAGTATTCCTGAAACGTTCCCGGTCGCGGCATCTCATTCATAACTACTAGGTTTGTTAGAAGCGGTCCGATTCCACCGAACAGAGAAAGCAAACAATAAGTCATGCATTCAAATATAACATTCGCACGTCTCGCTCGCGGCCGCTGCCGAAGTAAAAACACGCGCGTTACATCAGCGCACTGGAAATAGACCCTGGACCATTGCAAACGCATAAATTACTTGGGACAGTAAAGCTAATGTATGTACTATTAGATTTTAGCTGGGAAGTGAACTAGTTAAGATTATAAGCTATAATTCGTTCAACATAGCTTGATTCGCGGGACAGCCATGAAAATGACATTTCATAGTTTATAAAAATGTCAAAATGACATTTGATGTATCCTATCCTACTTCCTACTAATATTTTAAACGCGAAAGTTTGTAAGAATGGATGGATAAATGTATGTTTCACGCCAGAACGGCTGAACAGATCTGGATGAAATTTGGCATAGAGATTATAGTCTAGAATAGCACATAGGAGTAGCACACTTTTTAACCGCGGGTGAAACCGCGGTGCACTGCATGACAAATATGTCTTCTTGATGGTTGTCCCGCGAATCAAGCTATGTTTAACGAACTATAGGTATGTGCTAGATAACTTATAATAACTGTAGCGCTGCAGTAACCTTTGAATGATTACCGTTGCCTTTCAGAGTAGACTTGCAACACCAGAAAATAAAGAATAGCAACAGCCAAAATCTATCAGTGAGACGGTACCGACTGAGCAATGATGATTGAATCAGGAAAACGACCTGAATACGTTGGCGAAAGGATGTCCAAATCCTACTACAATTTATAAAGATCAAGTCTGAGCGCGCTGCGTCAAACTCCGCAGCATCCGCAGTGCAGTGTGACCGATACGTACTACCTATTCTATACATATAAGCTTAGACAAAAAATATTCAGTTGGCTAGAGAGAATTTCACAAAGACGAGGATCGTCGAGACGAGATCGATCGTTGCAAAACGCAAACAGAACTAAAAGGTTGATTGTTTTTGGCAAACAATCTCATGAAACCTACCGGACTTTCTTTCTATCGTGGATAAAAATACACACATTAAAAACGTCGATCAGGTAATTAGTACGATCCTTAGAGAAATTCAATTGATTGAATTAAATCATCTTGAAAAAAATATATGTCACGAAGATTCACGCTATTTTTTACCGTTCATTATCATGTTGACTTGCTCGGTTTCTATTAAAAAATATAGATGTAAGACAATACAATAAACACGATTCGTTTCTAAATCTTCGACTTCGAAGGCGAATGTCCAGACGCATTGAATACAGGGTCGTAATATCGAAATTATTTAAAAGCATGGCGGATCCATCAGGGTAGGGTTTCAGTACATTAGCCGACGTCGGTGTTACGAGCAAAAACATATTTTTCCTTTTTCTTCACCTCCATGTGTCAACAAATTGGACAAACACATCACAACGTTAATAGAAGGGTAAGAAAGGTTATTCTACGCATAAAATCTGGCGTCTTCGTATAATTTGTATGTGTAAACAATCTGTCAAAATATTGGTTCGTATGGTAGTAAATATTTGCTATTTGTAGATACCGCGCTCAATAACAGCAAAGTCCTTAGCAAAAATAATTACAATTCGTTGGTTTTCTTTCATCTTCGGCATCTAAAGCATTTTAAAAAGAACGTCTAAGTACTTTATACTTTAAAATCTCGATTCTTTTTGCAAAAATCGCTGTTGCCTGCCACTTACACATGTTTTCAGATCCCACGATTTCATAGTCTACATAGGGGGAGATGAGAGATTCGTTACTAAAATATTTATCACTGATGCCAATACCAACACAACCCTTACGGCACGCAAAAAGGTTTTCAGCAACCCCCAGCGAAAGCCTACAAATTACAGTCATATACGTCGTCCGCATCCTGTCTGCGCGCTGAAAGTTTCATTACCCCGTCTGCACCCTACCCTGCGCCAGCCAACCCCTGTGGGGTCGGAGGGTGCGCCCAGACTGTCGAGTGCTCTGAAAGGTACCTCTATGATTGAATTACATGGGTGGATGGCTTAAGGTACCCATTCCATGTAATGGGAAGTATTCTGTGGTACCTATTTATATTTTAAAGGAATATGAGGTAAATGCGCGCGCGTCCTGGAATAATATATAGGATACTTCGAAGGATATTAAAATTTAGAAGAAATGATGTTGTACAAGTAACCGCAGTAACACCTGCTCTACTTGACCTTCATTCAAATACGAGCTTCTTATTATTAGATTTTGATATATACTTGTCCATTTTACGTTTATTACTTCTCAAGTGATGTTATTATCTGCGAGCGGAATTCCTGCGCGTTATCGTAGTATCGATAAGAGCGGTCGAGATAAGTGAGATATCGCCCATTGTGGCCGGGGGCAATCGCAGACGCATCGCTGCCGATGGCGGAATGGTAGCGCTTGAGAGCGAGTCGGTGGTCTAACGCGGACTTATTCGCGTTAAAAAAAAGCCAGAATAGCAAATAGACGAGACCTTCGACCGGATAGTCTTCTGATGGTTGATGTTGAACTCTACGTTTCCACCATATTCCAAAGAACCTCAGCAGGAGAGCTACATTTATGTACTTCAAATCGAAATATTTCTTTGTCATTGTTTCTCTCTTTTCAACAGTCATAGAAGTGAGAGTGACCAAGAAACATCTTAGGCACAAGAATAGGGGCCTGGCCCTTTTGTTTTGGGTCATTCTGTAATTAGAGCTAGGTCATCCTACAAGACACAAGTAAGCGAAGCAGACGCCGCTATCGCAGAATGTCTATTTCGGATGACCAACGCGGTTCGCGGTTTGCAACATCGCACGTTGAACTAACTAGTGGAATAACAAAGTTTAATGTTAGTGCGAAGTGCGTACCGTCGATTGAAACACAAGTCTTGGTCCAAAATCTTTTGAAAAACTTTCCACGATTTGCTTCGAAGTTTCCCAGCTTTATGCTAAAGCTCTATTAATTTTGATCGAGAAAAAAAATGGTATCGACATAGCAACTGATTGGAAATCAATTTTACGTCCATGAATAGTTGATTAAACAAATATGAAAGACGAAAATAAATTCCATTAGAGACGACGGATATATCGCAAATTAATTCTCTATGCTAATCTCTGTGTGAATGCTTCCAAATGAATAGGTATTAAAAGGTCGGAGTTTTCGAAATTATTGTGAGAAATGAAGATTTCACGACAAAGGGCATGCTATACGCAGTGACTCATTGTTCATGGACAATTTCTGAATATGACTTTTGCAAGAAGGACAAAATTGCACGCTTTACTTTGCTGCTTTAAATTGCACATGTTTCTTAAGATGACTGCAAACTGGGGCAAACTGTCTTGAAGAACTTCTGAGACAGTTCTAATGGATAATGTGACAATGTGTTTTTGCTGCAAAAATACGGCACGTCGTCAACCGTCATGCTCTACAAATATCGAACAAAAGCTCCAGAGTCTGGATAAAAAGCCGAAACTGCTTTCGAGAGTGAAAAGGACTCACAGCCAAGTTCGGCTGAAGTACCAGGATGTTAGAGCATCGGTGGAGGTTGTAGCGTACAATATAATTATTATTTGCGTGGGCCGTCCCCCCTCGCCCCGGCGGGGTCAACGACTGCCGCGGCCGTTTCGGCCGGGCGGCGGCGCGCCTCACCTTGACATTCATCTCGAGCACGACCGACGGTTTGGCCAAACGCTGAGTTAACCCGAACAACTTTCGAACAACAGACGATGGTTAACCCTTGTTAGGTATCAGGCGCCTACTCAAATCGGCCGATTTCGCACTCCGCAGTGGGGCAGCGCGTGTTCTGCTGGAGGTTTATGGGCGCCTGGTACCTCGACTTCGTTTTAATGAAGAAATTGAAATTAAAACTGATTTTTGCTAGTTTTTTAGGGAGAAATATTTTAGTAAAACCGTCACGGATGGTTCGGGGTATGACTAAACATCTTCCAACGTTTATAAGCAAGGCATCATCTGCCTATTAACCACAACTTCGCGTATTGAATAAAAGATGAGAACTTCTAAGATGGGTATTATGATGTCCCTAGAATCCTGTCGGAGCGGCATCGTGAAGGCCTCACATTCCGTGTGGCGAGCCGAGGCGAGGCTGAGGTGTAAGGCGAACCGTGATCCACTAATCCCTCACGGAGTCTGAGGGGTCAATAATCTCTCGATAGAAAATATGGATTCGCGAGTACCTACACATATCTAACTGGCCACCTCTACATTCATACGACATGCGTCATTCATGCTACCGCTCCGTTAAATTGATGTTTGAAAACTGTAGAGATCAAAGAGGTAGAGATGAGGAGAGTGCGTAAGGAGAACGTTTTGATTAGCTGAGCAAAAATTAAGAAAACTTAGCTACCTATTTCAATAAGTGATTATCTAGGTTTTTTGAATGGGATTGTCAGTTACGTTAATGTACCTAGATGTCATCACAGTAAGATATGGTTCACAAACGTACGGCAAACTGGCTGCGCCCCGTTGTTTTATCCGCGGCTGGAAAGTAGCCTACCTATGTGTAAGACCAGGGTCTATGCTATCTTCAAACCAAATTTCATCAATATCTGTCTAGATCCGTTTGATTTGAGCGTGATGAAGTAACAAACATACACACTGTACATTACACACACACACTTAGAAACTTTTTGAAAATTGTAAATAGGTACATGGGGGCCTCCTATGACATCTTATTGCCATGATGGTTACCTTTTGTTTTCGATGCTGCGCGACCGCGAATCATATCGCCACGCAATAAGGTCCATGGTCGCGCAGCGTCGAAAACAAAACTTAACCATCATGGCAATAAGATATCATGGTAGGCCCTCTGGAATATAAACCATGGAGGCTAAAATATCCGGTGTTGAGTCACATGGGGTAAACGATGGCAGCGCACCGCAGGGCTATCTTTGAGGAAAACTCGTCGAGCCATGACCTCGATGACCTCAGGGCGACGGAGCGACATTTATCAGGCGCGCTGTTGTTAACCTTTCGCTCGTTGTTAGGGAATCTTGAGTAGCATTGACCTCTTTTGTGATTTTTAAAAACTTACACGGCTTTGCCTAAAGATTTGCAAGAAAGGACTCTCCGATACCGGATATGCGATATGCGGATTATGCTATAGGACCGCTAGTGTGGAATACTCTGCCAGAGTGTGTGGTCCCTGACACTTATAATGTGGGTGTCTTCAAGCCTCGAGTGAATCGGTTCCTTCTAGGCAAGCGTGCTCCATCGTAAGCCACATCACTGCTTATTATCAGGCATGTTGGTGGCCAAACGCAAGCCTACTAAGCAATTAAAAATAGGCTGGGGATAGGTGAAGAATATCACCAAGTCGGTTGAGCTAGCATAAGCGAGCCTACTAGTGCATCCAGCGTGAACAAAATAAGATCATAGGCAATGAAATCTCCTATAGGGTAAAATTGACGCGACAGAAAAATCGCAATGAATTTAAACGCGCAGTTTTGAACGATCAGTGATCACGCTTCACATGAGCCATGTTCCCAAAGTGTCCCATCAATCAATGTAGTCGTTAATGGGCCGTGAAATCCTTGCATTTGCATGACAATGGTCATCCGCGGTGGTGACGACGGCCGACGAGTGCGAGTGCGCGCCACTGCGGTGTGGCGCAGGACTTCTAGGTTCAATCAGCGACTCGATATTAAGACCTATAATTCTAATGCCATTGTATTCTCTACATACATATTCTACATACTACTACATAGACATCTTCCAGGTGGTTTGGCGACTTTTATTAACATGTAGCTTTGTGCTATTGTCATGAAATGCTACAACTTTTTGACCCTTTTATGGGCCCATTGACTATCTGAGACTCATGGATCAATCTCCAGCACTTGTCTTTCAGAAATCAGATTATGTACAAGAGTTCAGAATACCATAAAGTTTAGCTCGAGCAGCTTTGGTAAAATTTTCGGCGATGAATATTTTTAGTCACTAAAATTTCATATACCCTACCCAAATCAATATAAAACTGGTTCCACAGTAAGTCAAATGAATGGTCTCCCAAGGTCATAGACAAACCTGTCTGTATTCTAATAAAATTAATAAAACAAGCAATTTGTTCCTCTTTTATAACTGGATTTATGGCATTTAGTGTGACCAACTTTATACAGAGTTAGGTGGGGAGCCTACCACCACAGTTTTTAAAGAGAGAAAGTAACAAAACTTTAGTTTCATAATTGGACTAACTCTATATAAGTTGGATCACTTGTAAAAGAATTGTTTTTTAACTGCCTGTCCTTAATTTAAACAAAACACTGTTGAGTATGAACTCTAATCTGATTAGATAAGTGGCTTTGATAGCTGTTGATCCATGCTATTTTTGGTGAGCTTATTTTTGTTTAAAGTCTTTGGTAAGATTTGCAGTCTACATTATTTGTATGTACTTAATAGAAAAAAAACTATCTATGTACATACTTTTAACCACTGCTAAAGTAATTCAAAATGAATACACTAACATAACCTAAAGTTACATTTGAATAGGTTTATTTGTCTGTTAAAAGCTGATGGGGACATGTGGCTCGTGAAGATATTAATCAGTCATTCATATCCATATATGTTGCCTTAAATTGAGGCTTGCCAACTATGAAAGGTAACAACTTCGGTAACAGCCTGTCATATACCGTGGACTTATTAGGAGCTGTATAATGTTGAGATGAGAGATGGATATGATTGAGTTTAATACTTTACTAAAATAAATATACAAATTAAGCTTTTTTATATGCACAAAAGAACAGATGTCAAAGCTGTAGAAGTGTTATCAGTTATGAAACATGAGTAATTACCATGTAAATAAGACAAAATATATGTGGTATATACAATTTGGATAAAAGGTTGTTTGTGGTGTATCTGTTAGTATTTTTGTACAAAACAGTTGAAACCAAGTTCAATGCAGTTTTTTTATTTTTAAAAGCTGGTTTCATTGGAGTGGTTCTGTTTGTTTGGTGTTAGATAAAGATCAGTCCAGCTGTTTGAAATCATTTCGTAATTAAATTATACTGATTACATCATTCTTTAATCATCCTAACTATATATACTTACAAGTCATTATCTTTGCTAGTTCTGTAGTTCTAAATTGTAGTTACAATCTCGGGCAAGAACCTGTTAAACTTGTTCAAATTATGTATTTGAACAAAGAGAGTAAACAAAGGATAAGTAAATTCTTGCAGTTCAAGTACTTAGTCATTAACGAGTTAATTAAGGGTGTTGAGGCTAATTACTATTAAAGTCGATATATTAAGTAAGATATTAAAGTCTTCTTCCTAAATAATTGACCTCAGCTTGACCAGCTGTGCCTTGCGGCTTCACTTGTTATTTGCAAAACTTCCAGCTTATTAATAAGTCAATAGTGTTCTTAAGTTTTAAATAACTGCTATTGTTAGGAGTTGCATTTATTGTATTCATATCCCCTAGCTAATAAATGTTGTATAGCATTGGAATAGTTGTACAGTATTTTGTCTTTTTTTTTTTAACTCTATCGATAAAAGATAAACTCTGACAACATTAATGAGGGGGAAAGTAGAGTATCTACCTATAAAATGCACATTTTACATTTTGTTGTCCATTTAAAACAGGTAAAGCAAACAGGACATAGATGATGATTTCATATGTAAAGTATGTGGTGTATGTGGAATGGTAACCAAATACTTTAGTTACAATTTATTACATATGCATTTATAGGTATATAGCTAAATGTGTTTTTCTCAAGATATTTTGCTTCATAAGCAAAGAGTTAGTATTTCATTCTGTAGCGAGTCCAAAGTACAAAGTTTTTGCTGACTCTATCTAACAACTGTATCTAGCCTAGGTTTATAGCAAAAATGGTTTGCCTATGCATGACTTCATCATTGTGTGCTAGGCACAAATCACCTACACAGCATCACATTTTTTGGGCATTTAAAATTATTTTTAACCATACCATTGAAAAGGTAGGTATTTAAGTTAAAAATCCGTTGAATTTTCTTTTTCACAGTGGATCTGTACTTGTACACAAACTTATGTAAATACCTACTTTTTTTGTTCCGAACATAAAAGCTAGTCATCGTAACCTATAAAGTCTGTTGCCTGATTTTGGTACATCATTTTTAATGATTAGGCCTAGATAAGATATTTTAATGAAGTAGGCCTAATGATTTAATAAAAGTACTAAATGTTATTTGTTACTGATAGAAAGTGATAAATAACACAACACTAGAGCTGTAAATAATCTTATCTCATGTGAGTATCTTAGAAAATATTGGATATAGAGATACTTACATAAATGAGTCCAGAGTAGTATCTGTCCTTGATGTTGTGCAGCACAGAGGCTTCGTTCAGACAGGTCAGCTCAGCCATGTCCTCCACCTTATCGAATTTTGGGGGATTCATCTTTTGTATGTCATCTATGGGCACCAGAATCCGTTTCCCGGACTCTGCAATCTCGACTTCCACTTCATCTCCACGCTCTCCCTTGATCCCGGCCGCCACGAAGCCCTGAGTCTCGTGCGGCACCCACACGAGCCGCTTCTGCGACCACTCGGCCTGCGTCGCCGGGTCATTGAAGCTGTTCCGATCCACTGACAGGTACCGGAGCTCCGGGTCGTTCCTATCCATGTCCACCATCGCGCCGCCCGATCACGCGCGGCACAGGCAGCTATAACCAGGCACCGGCACCGGAACACACATTAAACGGTCGCGCCGACCGACACTGCACCTCACAACACAGTTTTACCGGCGACACCGCGTTGTTTCTCTATCTCGCGAGCCGTGACCGCGCACGGCGCTTGCTCGTACAAAATGACGACTGGTGCTGGTGCTGACAGATCGCCGACGGTTACGGATCCGATTGGAGGGGTGGACCGGTCGACGCCCGAATTCACGTTGTACTTTGCCGAAATTCGTGAGTGATTTACGATGTAACGGTTTCTGAAAACTTGAGTTTGTTACTGTTTATTAATAAAGTGTACACTTATCATTATTACCGATATTATTATTACTTCGATAACGAAATCCAGATTTAAATTGAAAAACACAAAATAGTCTCAAAAAGTCAGAACACTTTTTTTCTTGTCCCCGTTCAACTCATTCGTTTCGTTTTTCGTTAGCATATTAGGCTGTTCTTATTGGTTTTGTACAAATTAAAATGTATGAACAGTTTTACTATTTGTGAGATGTCATTGGCTAAACTTAAAGAAAAAATATTTTCCATCAATAACAAAGGAGCTTGACGAAAAGATAAGAACAGATGTCAAATTTCTTTTCAGTTTTTGTAACCGAAAACATTCTACAGCTGCGTTCACAAATATTAAAATACGTTGATGACGGACGGCCGACACCACACATGTCCACGAATTTAAGTACATGTTGCAGTCAATTTGCTTATTCAGCCGTTAAATTAACAGGCTAGTCATTTCACTAAGCGGCATCGTTCAACTAGCTTCCTGAATGAAATTCAGACATAGCGTCTACAGCAACATTTAATAAACGTGTTAGCTGATGCTCAATGCCTAGGTCCTTCATACAATACGGTGATTATTTGACAAAAATAGTATTTTACACCAAAGAAATGTGTTTTGAATTACTTTTAACGAAAAAAAATCCAAAAGTACGTGAAACGATCCGCAATTTTGATTAACATGACACTAAAATAATCTAAAACTTTCCTGTCCTAATCCATTATCAGAGCAAATCCGACTTGGATTGGTAAGGTTAGAAAGCTAAGGCGGGAGCGTAACTATTTATTTCACAAAAATCCGAAACCTCTACATAAATGAATGCACTAGGCAAGTAGTCAACGTTGTCGATCCAAATCCAAAAGAGCTAGACTGTTAATTGAACGGGTAATTAAGCTAGTTGGCTGCGACAAATACAATGTGCTTGAGTTCGAACTAGCGATATTTGAAAGGCGTTTAGAACAGTTCCAAATCATGTTTGTCCAACAGTTGGACCATGATATTGGGGTGAATTGTCGATGAAATTGACTGTTCTAAATGCTTTGCAAACTCAAACACACTATATAGTAATAAAAAGTATGTTTCGGGCTTTACTGTATTAGAAATCTGTGGCTATAGCGCCAATAAAAATAATCTAATTTTTCATGCAGATATTTTTCAGTCGCCATGTTTTTCATTTAATTTTAATTAAATAATTTTATGTAGAAATATAGTGTAGTCATAGTATGTAGTAAGTAAGTAAGTAAAATTACATAAGTACCTAGCGGTGGCTCTCAGTTTACACAAAACTTAAATAATTTTGAGCGCAAGTTAAAATGACTTCTACCACTATGCTGGCTAAGATCAAATTAAATTGCAATAATCTATCGCACGAAATGGCAACGCTGCTTTTAAGCAAAAATTTGAATTTTTGGACGCGAAAACTGTTTTTTGATTTTTACGTGGAAACTATGAGGTCTAGGAATCTGAAAATTTTGCTGTCTATGGCAGCATTTATGCTTTAATTTTTGCCTTTTAAATCAAAACTCTACGTTTGATAGTTTCGTTTATTCAACATGTGTCAGCTGGGGTGACATTACTTCAGCTTACACATAGGTATTAGCTTATAACTAGGAAAATATATAATCTAGAGACTTGAAAATTTTGCTGCCAACGGCAACAATTATGTTTTAAATTTTTAGCTGTAATGCATAGTCATACCTTGTTTTGTTTGGAAGATATGAGATCAGTAGCTGAAGTGACATCACTCTAGCTTACACACAGTTTTTTGGTCATAGCTTCAACATTTTTTAAGCAGCATCGTTCAGATTTTTCCTGCCATGTGCAGCTATTATGCTTTAATTTTATAGCTATTTTCCAAAACCCTAACGTCACTGGTTTGCCTGTACTGGATGAGTGAGCTGAGGTTATGTCACTCCAGCTGACACATGGTTAATGGCTCATAATAACGAAGTTCTTGTGGCAGCTAAACTAAGACTGGAATATTTGATTGCAGCTAGTATGCCTTAAATATTGGCATAGGTAGAATTATTCCATCATCTATGAGGAAGCTGTAGTTGCGCACACTAATTTGCGCCATGTGGCGGAGTAGGTTGAATGCATTGTCTATTTATGATGGAAAAATAAAATAGACTATTAGTGAACGCATCCATGATGACAGAAAGAAAAAAGTCAACTGTCAATTTGATTTTACCTTCATTTGACTCTGAATTAACACGTCAATCAGAATGATCTGTCATTTTGTCAATGTCAACAGTGATGTAAGAGTAGTGTTGCCGAACTATCGATAGTTGCCATATCGATCGTTGAAAATCGAAAATAAGTTACCCAGGTGACCCCATGGCAATACCATTGATAGCTAGCTATACGATAGTGCTATAAGTTTCCAATCGATAGGCTATCGATAGCTGACCAAGCGAGCGTTATCGAGCGAAGTGTCTATGCTTGAGCTTTCGCATGTCAGAATTCTGTCAGGATCTCTATCCAGATCCATTTTTGCCTATCAATTTTTTTATCGCGAACGTATGTCCTGCTCTTAGCAGGACATACGTTCGCCACAAGGTCTTTAGCTCACATAGCCACTAATAATTTATCGATAGACTATCGAAACTGGGACTATCGATGTATCGATTGTCAGCACTACTACGCACGCATGGTTCAATTGTGTAAATTATGTCGATTATCCTTTGATTGCCGGCTGGATTATTGTTGTGTTGAATGTTATGTATTACATACTTATCTGTATCTCAATTTGACCACCCGTTTATCGACTCATCCGCTCTCTTCAATTGGACATTGACGTAGTTGGTTGTGTAACCGGTGACCACTCGAAATTTTTGCAATTCTTATTTTTCTACCATGGCTTTCATCGTAGACATGAGGTCTGACACAGTGACGAAGCCGACGAAATCAATGAAGCATGCAATGGTAAATTCTGCGCTGGGTGACGATGTTTTCGGTGATGATCCCACTGTTAACGCTCTGGAGAGCAAGATTGCGTCACTTTTAGGCAAGCAGGCAGCTCTCTTCACACCTTCCGGGACCATGGCCAACCTAATAGCCGGTAAGAGGTCATCATCATCAAGCGTAACTCTTCTTTGAATCTCTTATTACTACCTACAACGGTCCAGCTCACATTAAAACAGGCCGGAGTCAATTGGTATAGATTTAGATAAAGAAGGTAAGTTCTTCCTTTTTCAAATTTAAGGATTGTTATCTAAGGTTTTATTATCTCATATTACACCACAACCTTTGTCAACCTAATATTAGCCAATGCCCATTTCACATTCCACTCCAGGGCAGGTTTACAGCCACACCTAACCTGGATTATATCCTACCACAAATGTCCTCAAAATGACAGACCACTTGAACCCTTCTTGCTTACATTTGGCAAGAAAGTAGTAAGTATGATAAGGACAGACATAAAGCAGACTGGATACCTACATACCTCCTGAAAACTGCAGGAAATTCTGAAAAACAAAACTGAAACCTCAGAATGTTTCTAGTATTTTATAAAACTAGAATGGTATGTTATTCTAACCCTTACTAATAATAAAAATGCTAAAGTGAGTTTGAAAATATAATTCTCCATGGCTCAGATGACACATTAAATTGTAGACTTACAATTACATAGACAATAATCATCCTTGAGAAAGCAAGAGGCTCTCGGGTGTTCTAGAAACTCTGACATCAGGACAAGCCATTCGGCCTGTACATGCTTGCTTAATATATTTTACATATTATATGTACAAAGGTATAAGCCTAGGAATACCAATTTAATTATTTGGTCTAGGTACTTAACTAATTTTGTCTGTAGATGAGAAGTGGAAAAATCCAAGATGTTAAAATAACAATGGGACTGGCCTCTTGTAACAACATTTTTTTCGAAATAAAATATGTAAATGACATGAGTACATTTAAAATTGCTAAAAATATTCGCTGATATATGGAAAACAGGTTATACTTCTAATATCCATCCATCAAGTTTTTATAACCATTTGAAGCATAATTAGCTAAAAAAGTATTTTATTTATTTTATCTCTTTATAAGAATATGAACTACTTACCTAAAAGTGTACAATGGGCCATAAAGTTGCCAGAGATTGTGACTATGAAACATGCCCCCTCAGTAAACTGCTTCAAAAATAGACTTTAACAATTATTGAAAAAAGCAAAAAAAAAACACAGAAAATTATTACACTGTAAAAAGACACATCAGTGTAGAGCTGCCATTGTCAACAAATAATAAACTATCAAGGACCCTATTCAGAGATTTGAGATTTTCATCTCACTTTTTCTCGTCCTTGTTGCTCTTGAAACATCATAGGTGTGAGAGTGACCAAGATAAAATCTCATCTCATCTCACGCGCAGGAATAGCCCCCCAAGCGAGCGTTAGCAAGCAAAGCTTTGACCTTGTCAGTTTCAGCTTCGTTAATATGCTTCCTTTGTCTGGATTTTTTCCAAAAATAATCATATCTCTGCCATTTTTAAAAGTTCCCAAAAACTGATTCGACCGTTCATTCCTCAACCAACTCAAGAGTTGATTGAGGAATGCGAAGTGTGTGAGAAGGACAGACTGCCGCGAGGTCTACAGCTCACGAACCACTAGTAAATTAGTGTTTTGAATAGGGCCCATTGTCTATACATTTTTAGGATAAGTTCTAAATTTATTTTTCCATCTTCTGATGTACCTTAGTTCGCAGTCTCATCGTGATTTATGTAGCCAGTAGCCATGCAGCTTAGAGACTCCTATGTTTTCTTGTTACAGTAATGGTACACTGCAACAGACGCGGCGCAGAAGCGATAGTCGGCGACAAATCGCACATCTTCAAGTATGAACAAGGTAACATATCCCTGCAGGGGCCCTATTTGGAGCTTTAAGATTTTCATCTCACCCTTTTTCGTCCTTGTTGCTCTCGTTTGAAATGTCATAGATGTGAGAGTTACCAAGATAAAATCTCATCTCATCTCACGTCTAGGAATAGCCCTCCAGACCTAGCATGCGCGCCGCGACAAAAATTCTTATTGATTTTTGTCGTGTGAGAACGTGACAAGGCTATGTGAATGTATACGACTGTATCGATAAAAGGAGTCTTATATCGCGGTGTGCTAAGCCTACTGGGTAACATTCTTAATATTATGAATTCGAAGTTTAACAGATAGGCTAAATTTTAACTGCGAGTAAAACCGCGGGATGTAAACACTTGAAGTACAGTCAACTGAGGCAAATGCGTCAGCGGGTCAATTGCGTCAAAGTCAAAGCCAAAGTCAAAATCTTTATTTGCATGTTATTGGCACATGGTCTTAAATATTACGTCCATCCATTAACAACCGTCAGGCGTGCAAATTAATACACTAATTATTAGCTTCAGAATAACCATTAATGCATCTCAATTATTTTCCTAGAAATTATTATTGTAATAAGTACTTAAGTATAAAATATGTAAATCAATAAAATAAAATTTGTCAGTTAATTAATATTTATAGTACCTACAATACCTACATACATAACTAGAGACTACTAAACTCCAGACGCATGTCCGTCCTATCTTACATTATCTTATACCTTTAAATGAGCAATTCTTGTATATATATATATATAATTGGAATCTCGGAATCGGCTCCAACGATTTTCATACAAATTAGTATATAGGGGGTTTCGGGGGCGATAAATCGATCTAGCTAGGAATCATTTTTAGAAAATATCATTTTATTCGTGTTTTATCGATAATCAATCTCAACTGAATAATATGACTCTTCCTGACATCTATTGGCGAATAATAATACTACTATTTTTTGTGAGCAACTAATTGCTTTAACGACACAACAGCAGATGGCGTTGTTAAGTAACACGAAGTCAATGAGTGTTTGCTTTGAGGTTAGACTAAAATCAATTGTTTATTATCCAAAAAACACAATTAAAAAATTAAAAAAAAATACCGAGCAAAGCTCGGCCATCCAGGTACTATTTATATAAACGTGAAGACGTCATTTTCTTTAAGAACTCCTCGGTTTCATAAAAGCATTCGTTCACTAACCAGTGTCTTTCGACCCTTCACAAATTAGGCAAATAACGCCTTCTTGTACAGAATATGATTACAACTAAAGATAGAAAAAAGATGGCGCCTAAGTGAAGGGTTTGCCAGTAATTATCGAAAGACGCAATTGCCCTACAGACGCATTTGCCCCAGTTGACCCTATGTAAGTAACCTAACTAATAAATGCAAAAGTAAGTTTGTTCGTTTCTTTGTTTGTTTGTAACGCTTTCACGTCCCAACTACTCAACCAATCGTCTTGAAATTTTGCATACATGTTGTCTGGGGTACAGAAAAAGACATAGGGTACTTTTTATCCCAAAAAAATAAACGGTTCCTGTGGTACCGCAGGTAAAACCGCGGGGCGCAGCTAGTGAAATATATAAAAGACTTTTCTCTTCAGGCAACGCGGCGCAGATCGGCGGCGTAATGCTGAGCACGATACCGAACAAGCCCGACGGAACCTTCGACCTGGTCGAGCTGGAGAAGAAGATCCGAGGATCCGACATCCACGAGCCCACCACCAGCCTGGTGGTCGTCGAGAACACGCACAACGTCTGCGGAGGGAAGGTGAAAACTCTTTTTTACACAACATAACATATTATAGTCACGCCTTTCCGCCGAAGGGGCTGGCAGAGGTGTACATCACCCAAACTTCGCCGGACGATATTCAGTCCCAAATTTGACAGGGGGCGAGCCTGTCGCCATACACCGGGCTCCAAATACCCAGCAGATGACATTAGAAAAGCCTTTTTATAAATATTTAACTGCGTCGTCATCGTGTAGCGATTGGAGCCACCAATAAATTCTGATTTCCTGCACCTGCGTGCGCTACGATAGATTGTATCGACTCGCGTTTTTTTAATCTACTGACAAGTTGTGATTGCAACATCAAAAACGAATATTCTTGCCCTGTATGCTAAGACATCAAATCAAAAGCATGTTTTATTTGTTTATATTTTAATTAATTAATTCTAAATTATTTCTAATTAATTCTAAATTATTTGTAAACAATTTGGAACGGAGTTTCTTTTAGACCGTGCTTTGCGAGCCGCAAGCCGAAAGCAATAAAGAGTTTTTCGATCTCTCCAATTTTTAATTTCAGGTCCTCCCTCTAAAGTTTCTGAACGATGTAAGCGTTCTATGCAAGAAACACTCTCTACCGCTACACATGGACGGCGCTCGCTTGTTCAACGCGAGCAGCCACCTGCAGGAGCCGGCCGACAGAGTCGTGCGCGACTGCGACAGTGTCGCCGTCTGCTTCAGCAAAGGACTGAGCGCGCCGGTTGGATCCGCGCTCGTTGGCTCCTACCATTTCATACAGCAGTGAGTATGTAACATGATTGGTTGATACAGCAGTGAGTATGTAACATGATTGGTTGATACAGCAGTGAGTATATATGTAACATGATTGGTTGATGACCATGACAGTGAGGTTTAACAGCTGGGCTTTAGGCAGACAGAGTCGCGTGAGACTTCGATAGAGTCGCGCGGAACTACGACAGCGTCGCTGTCTGCTTTAGTAAAGGATTCAGTGCGCTGGTTGGATCCGCCCTCTTTGGGTCGTTCCACTTTATACAACAGTGAGTACGGTGACATAATAATAATAATAATTTTTTATTTCAAAAACTAAACTACTAAGGTAAAGATAAACACTATCAGATACAAACAGGAACAATAAAAGAATTTTGCCTGAACTAGGTAGTCCTGTTTGTCAGGCGATAAATATGGCAAAAACTTAACTTAAAATAATCATTGCATGCTTACATATTCTAATTGAATAAAATTCTAATTAATTTTAAACTATAAAATAAAGTTACTGTAAATTTAAAATTAAACATACAAATTAAACACAAACAAATAACAACTTCTCTGTTTCTTCATAGGACATATTTTGGAGAGCTTCTTTAACAGTTTGCTTACATTTTACATAAGTAAGGGAAAATAATTGCCCGAGAGAATTAAGTCTATTGTAAAGAAGATTGTTATTATTATATTTGTTATTATATGATTGGTTGTTCACTGTGGCAGTTGTACTGTTAGCGTTTAGGGGGCAAAAGTTATTTCCTTACTTTTTATTCATATCTGCAGTCACCGCAGAGTTGAATATAGGACAATAAATAAATAACGCAATAATACACATGTATATAAAAAAATGTCTCAACTTTTTTTTGTGGGTGTTGTATTACACCCTTTCGGGGCAAGCGTGACGGTGCTATGTCAAATTTCGCGCTATTTCGGTGCTATGTCAAAATTAGTCTAGCGCCCGTACAGCTTAGGCTCAGTGTGTGTGGTGTGAGGGTCTAGCGCCCGTACAGCTTAGGCTCAGTGTGTGTGGTGTGAGGGTCTAGCGCCCGTACAGCTTAGGCTCAGTGTGTGTGGTGTGAGGGTCTAGCGCCCGTACAGCTCAGGCTCAGTGTGTGTGGTGTGAGGGTCTAGCGCCCGTACAGCTCAGGCTCAGTGTGTGTGGTGTGAGGGTCTAGCGCCCGTACAGCTCAGGCTCAGTGTGTGTGGTGTGAGGGTCTAGCGCCCGTACAGCTCAGGCTCAGTGTGTGTGGTGTGAGGGTCTAGCGCCCGTACAGCTCAGGCTCAGTGTGTGTGGTGTGAGGGTCTAGCGCCCGTACAGCTCAGGCTCAGTGTGTGTGGTGTGAGGGTCTAGCGCCCGTACAGCTCAGGCTCAGTGTGTGTGGTGTGAGGGTCTAGAGCCCGTGGAGCGCAGGCTCAGTGTGTGTGGTGTGAGGGTCTAGCGCCCGTGGAGCGCAGGCTCAGTGTGTGTGGTGTGAGGGTCTAGAGCCCGTGGAGCGCAGGCTCAGTGTGTGTGGTGTGAGGGTCTAGAGCCCGTGGAGCTCAGGCTCAGTGTGTGGTGTGAGGATCTAGCGCCCGTGGAGCTCAGGCTCAGTGTGTGTGGTGTGAGGGTCTAGCGCCCGTGGAGCTCAGGCTCAGTGTGTGTGGTGTGAGGGTCTAGAGCCCGTGGAGCTCAGGCTCAGTGTGTGGTGTGAGGATCTAGCGCCCGTGGAGCTCAGGCTCAGTGTGTGTGGTGTGAGGGTCTAGCGCCCGTGGAGCTCAGGCTCAGTGTGTGTGGTGTGAGGGTCTAGAGCCCGTGGAGCTCAGGCTCAGTGTGTGGTGTGAGGATCTAGCGCCCGTGGAGCTCAGGCTCAGTGTGTGTGGTGTGAGGGTCTAGCGCCCGTGGAGCTCAGGCTCAGTGTGTGTGGTGTGAGGGTCTAGAGCCCGTGGAGCTCAGGCTCAGTGTGTGGTGTGAGGATCTAGCGCCCGTGGAGCTCAGGCTCAGTGTGTGTGGTGTGAGGGTCTAGCGCCCGTGGAGCTCAGGCTCAGTGTGTGGTGCGTGGTGCAGGGCGCGGCGGCTGCGCAAGGCGCTGGGCGGCGGCATGCGGCAGGCGGGCGTGCTGGCGGCGGCGGCGCTGGTGGCGCTGGACGAGGTGCTGCCGCTGCTGGCGCTCGACCACAAGCGGGCCAACAGGCTCGCCATGGGTGAGTCGCACATCTATACCGGTTTATTTATTGTAATTTTTATGGCCACTTGTACTTTGTAAGAATTTCCTAAGTCCTTGTTAAAATTCGTCGCCATTCGTCATGTATCGACCTCGAAATAGCCATGCGCCTTTTGATCAAACATCAACAATCCCTCCACTGTTTGAAATCAGCGCGCCTAATTTGATTGAACGACATTTGAACGAAATCACAGTTCGCGATTCTCGTGACTTCTGGCGAATGCACGAGAATATTGGCGGGTACTGTCGACAAATATAATCTTGGTCTTGCTGCGGTTAATATTCAGGCTGAATTAGAGGCTGACGCGCTCCATTTTGCCTAGAATGCAAATGTCATAAATCGCCTCTAGGCGTAGTGACTTATAGCGTGAGCCATGATTGCGTAGAATGTGTCAGTAGAGTGCCACGTCTTATGGCGTAAACGCCGACATGTAGCCCTAAAACATGTAGCAACGAACAAGCGCATCGCTGATGCGCACTACCTGATTTGGTGCATGTTGAAAGCACATCACCAGCGCCGACCTACCAGCGCTTATAAGTACTGGTCACCACGCCACTTCTGACACAATTTGCAACAGAACGACGCGCCGCCCCTGCATCAACCCACTAGCTTTATACAGCAGTTACCTGCTCAGACCAGTACCGATAAGCGCTGGTAAAACGGCTCTGGTAACCTGCTTCCTGCGTGTATAAAACTTCCAACTCCAGCTTTCATCAAACAAATAAAATTACAAACTCAATATTCTTTTTCTTTTTCCCAGTGATTCACGGGCTGTTTCTGAAAACGTTCAAAGTAGACGTAGACAACACTCACACCAACATAGTGCTTCTGAAGATATCTGAGGACAGCCCCGTCACCGCGGAGCTGGTGGTGCAGCGACTGGCGCAAGTCTGCCTGGCCGAGACTCAGGTAATGAGAACGACACAACTGACGGATACGTCCATGGCATAGTAATTTACTCCGCCAGGTATAGCGTTCAGAGTTAAAATGGTCACGTAGGCAACTTGCAGTGACGTCAATCGATGCTTAAGCAAGACCGATATAAGTCATTTACAACAAGTTTGAAAAAGACGGATGACGATGACGCGTGACGTCATCTGGTGTTGGCTCCCGGAAACTTACATAGATTCCCCACAAGAAGCGATACCTATGACCACAACTTTACGACAAGGAACAAGTCTAAACTTGTTCTGCCAATTACTAGATTAGCCAAAACTGGCAACTCCTTTGTTAAGAAGAGTTTGACATTCTACAATTTACTACCTGTTAGCTTACTAAATAAAAATGAGACAACTTTCAAATATATATTAAAAAATTTCTTGACCCAAAAGGGCTATTATAAAATTAGTGATTTTACTAGTGACAAAGCTTCATTGCGCAAGTTATGTACATAAGTTATGTTCACACTTGTTTCATTTTTATTTTTATTTATGACATTCTTGACATCTGTTGATTTAAATTTGTTTTTAAATTTCAATTTACACCATTTAATTTAATTTGACATGTTCTATTTTTATATTTATTTTTGTTGTGCTTTTTAATGTTTAATTTTATATATCATTATTTTATTTTCGATTAATTATAATTTTGGCAATTTTTGTATTCTGACATATCATAAGTGTACTCTGATGTACCTATTTGAAATAAATATTTGAATTTGAATTTGAATTTGGAGCGTTAGACCTTGTTTGGATCATGGATGTGTCAAGGAGTAATATATAGCGATAATAGCAAATGTACAATACGACCGACGTAACTTGGCGATTGGCGAGTCTCAAAATAGGCACTACAAACTTTAGCGCATGTACACTCGTGAGTATAGTGCGTTGGGACACACCAGGTGCGTTATCGACCGAGCGTGCGTTAGCGAGCGAAGCGTCTCTGCTTTAGCTTCGACAAAAATGCTTTCGTGTGTCCGAATTCTTTCTGGATCGCTGTCTTCCTGTACAATACGCCAGTCGTATCTGCGTGCATCGCGCAATGGAACGGGAGGCACGCAGCTTCGCGAAATAGATTTCTATTCTATACCTCTAGAATATCTCGTTGAGTACATGGAGAAAAAACAAGAAAATAAAGAGTAACTATTTTTCCAGGGCGACTGCAAGACAGCCAACGACGAAGGTGTCATTGTTAAAGCGGTGCAGTTCGACAGCAAGACGGTCCGATTCACGCTGCATCGAGAGATAGGTGACGAGGAACTGTGGTGTGCCATCATGAAGGTCACGTACGTGCTGAAGGAGCTCGAGGCCACTGTGTAAGGGATATACATGCATAAGAGAACCTGTATAAGAGATTTACTTACATACATGAGATACATCTGTTTATGAAGTATACAATATACATACATAACATAATCTGTAAAAGAGATATACATAGATGAGAGAACTTAGTTAAGAATACATGAGATAATCTGTTTATGAGATATATAATATACACATACATGACAGAATCTTTAAAAAAGATATACATAGATGAGGGAACTCAGTTAAGGATACATGAGATAATATGTTTATGAGATATACAATATACATACATGACAGAATCTGTATAAGAGAGATACATAGATGAGGAAACTTAAAGGATACATGAGATAATCTGTTTATGAGATATACATACATGAAAGAATCTGTATAAATGTACATGAGATAGCTTATATAAGGAATTAATAATTATACATACTTTTCGAAGTGGGGCCAACAACTAGGTAAAAGTCTAGTCTAGTCCAGGTTTAGTGTTGCATTGTGTCTAATTCTGGAAATGGCTAACTGATTAAATCAGTGCTTTTTTGCCATTTCTTAGGATCATGGATTATTATAATGCAGGGCGCACACTTTAGTGTAAGGTATTTGTCAATTGTTAAAATTTGTTTATGTCCTGATTAATCGATCTGATTTAATCAGTATTTTCGTGACATTTTTCTGTTATGATTTATCAATTGTTATATTTTTGTTCAATTGTTATTGTACCGACATGCCGATGGTAAGTAGTTTATTTTATTTTAATAGAAATAAATTTTATTGGGGTGTAGAGGTTAGTCTTAGAATTAAATGATACAAAAAAAAAGTTTAAAATCGATCAGCATTTTTGTTGACAAATTTAATTCAATTATTGTACGTATTATTTATACGTACGCATATTTAAACCTATTTTACTAGAATTTTAATGTAAGTACAGACCTAATATTAGATATTTTATATACCAATGTATAATTATTTATACATGTATGCTATTGTACGACGTGTATGCTATTGTACGACATAAGGTGTCTTGGCTGTAAACCATTTCATATTTAGTTAAATTAATAAATAAATCTACCAGCTTTACATGCACGACCCAATAAAACTCGCAAAGTTAGAACTGAACAAATCGATTTCACAGCTTGCGAATCTATGAAGCCGTTGATGAAGGCCAAATGCGAAGATTGGACGGTCAGCTTCGGGAACTGTTTGACACGTGTCTCATGTCGGGGCTGGTCCCGAAGTTATGGAAGAATGGCATATTGTGCCTACAGTGGATGGAAGATTGACTCTGGATATAGATCCAGAAGGAGAGTCAACCCCGCTTGGTCCCCTTATGGTCCTATATCCAATAGCATAATTAGCGCAGGCTAATTGTGCTGTTGAGATCCGTTGTGCTTGTTGCCTGGAATAGATCGCTTTTAGTGATAAGGCCGCCAGTTGTTACACTATTTTTTTAATAAGTTTTATCATTATTTTTCTCTTGTTGCTTTGTTATCTGTGGTGTGAACAATAAAGAGTTTATCTATCTATCTGTTGTCTAACAGTTATCTAAAGTTATCTACAGAGTGACAAAGTGCAAAATCAATATTTTTTATGACTTAAGTATGCACTTCTATAATAATTTCTAAATAACTAAAATTTTCCGTTGTTATGGATTTCTAGTATATTTGTATTTCTTCTCAAAAATCAATAAATACGATGCATTTAAAATATTTTTGTTTCACATAAAATAGTGTTCATTTTTTTTAAATTCTTCTATGTTACTATACATATAATCAGACATCCCGTGTGTTCTTTTTTGATTACTTCACTATTAGGGGTAGATAGAACCATTTCTCTGCATTTGCATATGAGCCTGGAACATCTTTCGCTTTCTCCATATCCAATGATCTTTTTAAACACGCTCGTCGGTAACAGGTACTCTGGCCTTTCTTCAAAACGTCTTGGGTTTGATCCTGGTCTATAAAGTATTTAAAAAATGTAGGATGTTCATAGTTTCTTCAAAAAGGAAAAGTCTGTTCTCAATTCGGTTGTATTTTTTTAAAATATTTTACGGCATAACTTATTTATTAACCTTTTTTTATTAACTTATTTATTAAAAAATTTGTACATTATTTTTTATTTGAAAGGATATTCTTACATATTGGTCCCATCTCTACATAATTTAGGACAAAGTCGTTTCCCACGTCTGTCTGTCTGTATATCGACTAACTCCTTCTTTAATTAACACGCAATGGATGTTGTTGCGGTTTTTACCATCACTTAGATAATTCTTCATGGAAGGTTTATATGCACCGTGCGAATCCGGGGCGGGTCGCTAGTCTTCTCTAAAATCCAATTCTGATGATGGGAAGTCGGTTTGTTTAGTTAAAAGATTGTTTAATTTAATTTTACATCATTGGTGCCAAAGTAGTTATTTACCTTTGCTAGAAATATGAGATTTTACAAAGTAGAGCTCTCTTTTCATCGTGTAAGTTTATTATGTATATATCTACCGGCTACCTCCTTACTAATAAATGTATAGCCTTGTATTAGTTGTAAAATGTTCTGTCTTTTGAATTTGAATTGAATATAAAAAATAAGACATTGTATAACTATTTCGAGGCTATACAACGTTTATTTTTAAGAGTATATAGGCTTATAATAGGCCTAAATGTTTCAGTAAATAGGGAGGACGTCAAAACCCGTACAATGTTAAAATTGTGTTTTTTGAACACTAATTATTATAAGCAACGTAAATAATTATATTAACGTTATTTAGTTGATTGTTATCTATAGTAAGGAGAAGACATTATATTTGTTGTTATATAAATAAAAGTGTTTTTTTTTTATAATACTGAGTATTTTTATTTCCAAATAAATACAAATACATAGAGTGATATGGTTAAATACGTTATACGCTGACCTAACAAGTAATAAGTATTTGGAATCGTAAGTTTCTCAGTGAGAAAAACTTGCAGCAAATAATATAAGTAACTAACAACTTTAAAGGAAAGATAGGACAAAGTATTTCTGTGAATAAACGTGTAGTTACAAATGATACAAAGGAGAATGACCAAAAATGTGTGGAGCTTGGTCCAAAAGTCCACTCCTAATGACACCTAAGAGAAATAGTCCACTATAATAATTACAGAGTCATAAAAACCACACTTCAATCAAAAATGTGCAGTTAGTGGAAAAAATATAATTAAATGAGAAATCGTGTGTTTCGGATATTATTAATGTCATCTTGATATAGGAAACAATACCAAAAGAGGTCCTAGACAAGCTGCATTCGCTTTCAAACGATTCTATTTCCATAATCCCAAACGTTCGTGTTAGCTATGCTGGTAGGATGAAATACGAACTATTCGCTCGCGGGAACCCAAGACTTGGTTTTCCATAACATATCGCCTTTCCCCCGAAGAGGCTGGCAGAGGTATAATTACAACACCCACACTTCGCCGGAATATATTTAGTTCAAAATGTAACAGGGGGCGAGCCTGTCGCCATACAACTGGCTCCAGTCATGTAGCAGATGACATAAAATACGGACATAATTATGTTTACACAATGACCAAAATATTTGCGTGCTGTCAGCTGGGTTCGAACCCGCTTCCTCTGGCTTGAGAGGCGGGCCCTCTCCAACTAGGCTATCATCGCTTCTGGTTGTTGTCTGTTCTAAGTTGGTTTTCCATACACACATAATGTGTGTGGATGTAAACTTGATTATTGACTATAGATATGTCACGTGATCATATTGTCAACTCGTCCAATCAGCAGCTAGCGTTGGAGCGTTAGCGATAGTAGAAATAGAATCTACACTAAATAGAGAGGATAGTGAGTAATTCCCGTGTAAATAAATCATAATGTGTGAAAACCACGTCAGTTTCCATGATAGAAGTAGAATCGTTTGGAAGCTATTGTAATTTATCTAGAGTCCCAATACAAAAACACTTTATTGACACCAAATACAAAATAAATCTAAACGAAGCACTTAAAAATATAGGCGCAATGGGCGGTCTTATCGCTTAAGAGCGATCTCTTCCAGACAACCTTTGGATGGAATAAAAACATTATGGTTAAGCATGGACGGTTGCCATGATGGTTACGATTTGTTTTCGACGCTGCGCGACCATGGACCTTATTGTGCGGCGATACGATTAAAGTCGGGCCGCGTCGAAAACAAATCGTAACCATCATTGCAACAAGATGACATGGTAAGCCCACTGATGTCGCTATCAAGGTATCGCTTTCGTTGAAAGTTACATTACTTGACCTATTCCGAAGATTTCAACAATAAGTCTACTTATTATATTATACTACTAGCTGCGGCCCGCGGTTTCACCCGCGGTTAAAAAGTATCCTATGTGCTATTCTAGACTATAATCTATCTCTGTGCCAAATTTCGACCAGATCTGTTCAGCCGTTCTAGCGTGAAAGAGTAACAAACATACATCCATCCATCCTTACAAACTTTCGCGTTTATAATATTAGTAGGATTTATTAATGAGTAATTTGCACCTCGCCCAAAGGTTTACATATTATATTATACTTACAAATTCGTGTGGTAGAAACAATGTTCATAAAATCTCATAATCAATAGAATAAAAAACGTCAATTTTGTAATAATGGCAGAAAAAGCATGAAAGTAAAGTGAATGTTGTGGAAATGAGAAGTTTGAGAAGTATGGCTGGAGTGTCCCTGATGGATAAAATGAGAAACAACGACATTCCGATACGATACATTACGATATTATAAGAAAAACGTTGTGGTGTAGTAGTTGTAGGATGTAGTGATAAAGATTAAGAAAGGGATGCTTAGATGGTTTGGACCACAGACCTAAGATTTTTTTTGCTTCGCAAAAGACCAACGAAGCGTGGAACAGAGAAGTCTCCATCGAAATGTAAACTCCACAAGAGAGAAAGAGGTCGCCTACAAATAAAATGTTAGTCAATTTTTCTTTTGTCATTAATGACAGCGCGCCACCTGGGAACACGCGAAAATTCCTATGATTTATATTTTTACTAAAATAATTATAAATAGACTCAAAAGAGAGCAATTGTAACTAAATGCAGTTATGTCATCTTGTGAGTTTAGCAATTGTGATGTGAATCCAAGATGTAACCCACAAAATTTGTCGTTTCATGGGTAAATATGAAAATTCCATTGTGATGTTTTTGTCTAAATTTTGTCTAAAACATAACATAAATTGGTTCCAAAAACCGATTTACCAGCGGTATGTTGTTGTCGTTTCTTCGTAACATCTATATTTCCTAGATGAAAGCAGAATTGGTGATGAAATTCAGCATTAAAATATTAGTTAGTTTACGCTCGATTTTCACTAGAGATGGATAAAAAGATGACGTCATTATTATCGATAGTTTTTATCGAAGTTCATTAGGTAGGCGATGGGTGCAATACATAAACAAAGCATACATTTTTGAATCAATGCCATCAAAAGTAAATTGACATTCTTCCGAGTTTGTACTGAATGATGAGGCGTAAAACATTTTTGTATTATATATAAGTATGTACCTTCAATTTCTGATCATCATTTTATTCAATCATTAATTCAATTTACACATTTTGGGTGTCTTACATCCAAGTCTAATTTAATTATAGGTATTTAATTAAATTAAATAATAAATATGTAAATTATAAATAAATGTACAAAACCAATGAGATAAGTATTATTACTTATCCTAATCCGTATACGAGTAAATTTGGTCAAGGGTCACAATTCGAAGCGAATTACTAGGATAGTATTATGTTGATCTTATTATTTACTTTTCTTATGTTAATTTAGATACATGGTGACACTGATATCTAACTCTTCCGCCTAGCTTAACACCCGTTTAGTGATTAATATTCATTTTAGCTCAGCAGCGGTGTTATACTTGGAACAAAAAACAACTCAATTGGTATGCGAAAGATTATATTTATCGACAAGCACCCGGAGGACCATTTTTGGTCAATCGATAAATTAATAAGTACCTACTTTTCACAACACTAATTTACTCACGCATGCGCAAATGTTTTTTTGTATCACTATCGAATTGTCACTGTCGATCTTTTACATCCTAGATCTGTGGTTTGGACACATTGAGAGAATGAATGAAAGGAGATTGACGAAACAGGTTTTCATGCCGAGCGTGGACGGGCAAGTCGGTCAGGGTCGAGCTAGGCGCACGTGTCTCGACCAAATTGAAGACGTCTTAGGAAAGGCCAGGTCAAGAGTACCCGTAACCGACGAGCGTGTATGAAAAGACTCATGGAAGTGGAAGAAGCGAAAGATGTATGCCAGGATCGTAGCAAGTGGAGAGAAGTGGTCTCTGCCTACCCCTATGGGAAAGAGGCATGATTATATATGTATGTATGTATATATGGCACAAGAGTGTTATTGTTAAGTATGCGGACAGGGACACGTCAAATCAAACTGCTGGCTATTTGCGCACTGGTTTATTGCATGAAAAAGTGGCGCGGCGCGGTCGCAGCCGCGCTTGGCTTATACCTAACAGGTATGTATATACATTTTATTGTACATACTCACTAAAAATATTAAACATGCCTTACAGACGGCATTACCTGATTTCATGCGCAAGGGTTAGACAAATTTCATAGGTGTAAATAAATAAATATAAGTACGGGACGTTTTGCATACACGGTCGCCTGGCCCCAAACTAAGCAAAGTTTGTACTAAGGCTGCAAGAGACTGATATACAGTCATACATTAACCCCCATAGCAATAAACGCTGTATAGCCTGGGAATAATTGTAGTATTTTGACTTTATCTTCCTTTTGAATTTTTAAAACTCGATCTCGAGACAAAAGACTGAAATTATCCCGAGGCAATACAATGTTTATTGCTGTTAAGGGGGTATATGTTCAAAACATACCAAAATGTTCATCACATGCATTTTTGCCCTAGGTGGGTATCGACCCACACCCCCAAGCTCAGAAGGCAGGGTCACTACGAACTGAGCCATCGGGACAGTCGAAGAATCAAAGCGTTTTGTCTCTTTTACGCCTATAAAGTCAATGTCTAACTATCCCTATCGCATGGTATAAGATGTCGCATTAGATAATGTCGTGTGTAAGCAGAGACCTATGTATCTAGATAGAGATATACATAATTGAAATCAAAATATTTTTATATAAAACCTCGTTTACCCATACTTTGTGAGCGTTACCATATTTAGTGAGCTAGGTATTAGACAATCACGCACACTTCACCAAGTCACATTCCCTGATATGATATAGTACCTACCTAAGTACTCGCCCTACTCAACCTTATTTCCTAAAATTTATAGCATTATCAAATCTACAAAACATAAAATAGATTTGAAATCCTTAAGACTAAAATATTGCTTTCCTACTTCACAAATACTGCCTTAGATACTACCCCCCTTAGCTATAATCGTTGTAAAGCCAAGAAGTATCGTAAGTCGTTGTAAGAAGTAAAAATTTAAAAAATATAAAAAAGACAAAAGACCGTATGACTATTATAAGTAAGGCTATACAGCGTTTATTAGTAAGGGTGATAATGTAACGCGGGCACAAATATTGCCCTATGAAAATCTATACAAGAGAAAACTAAAACGCTCTGCTTATCTAATAGCGAGTCGAAGAGAATATCGTCACTATTTATGTGAACCGCTCGAGCTCTTGTGAGCGCTATCAACGCAGAGAGCAGGAACACTACAATGGAGGCAGCAGCAACACGTGAAAACTTGATTGAGCATTGGGCGCTGGGTGATGGCGTCATATTCACCATGGCTGCCGAAGCGAAGATAGCTGTCGACGCTGTCGTTACCGTTTGGACAGGCCGTTAGCGTGGCAACGCTGGTAATAAACACAAGTTACATCTAAGCCTCTTGCCGCGAACGCCCGCGAAAGTATTCCTATTGGCACTGACTGTTAGATTTTTGACCAATAGAAGCGGCGGCACTATCGCGGGCGTTGCGGCAATGGTCTGATGCCGGCTTAGTTTTTATGCAGAGGAAACTAACTAACTCGCGAAATTAGTTCATGCCAAACGGATCGATACAAAAATGTTCATTGTGTTTATCGGTCGAGGGGTCGATGAACTTTTGTCTCAATCCACAATTAGGCGGTATGGGACAAAGGGCAATGAACTTTTCCCTCAATCTATGTATATGGCACGAGTAGTCCAACGTTCGAAAGGCTAAAAAGAAAGTCTTCTAGAGATCTAAAGGGATCTATATTATACTGATACATAAGAGGCACGTCACTGGACTGACCGCCGTCCAAGACAACAAATACATTCTTAACCTTATGCTGAATGTTCGCAAGAAACAGATTGTAAGAAAACATTTAAAAAATGGCACAAACCATAGTAGAATATGTACATGGCTTAAACAAGAGTGTCTTATAAACTACTCTGCTGGCTCCACACACTAACCAGCTCCTCTCGGTTGCCATATCCGTGAGACGCAATCACGTCTCTATAGCCTTCCTTGCTATACTTCTCCTTATAGAAATAAAACCTATCACAATGCGTCGGAACTATCCCAGCCTTCTTCGCGACTATCCCTAAGTAAATATCATCGAACCTAAAATGCTTGACGAACAAGCTAGCTATGTAAATCACTCTCATAGCTTGGTTGGAGACTACGTACGCTCCAGCTGTAACGTACGGTGGCCATTTGTTCCACGGATATTCTTCGAGGCCCACTCTCCATTTGCTGCCGATGATTCTGTGTGGTCCAGACTTGAACATGAATCCAGCATAGAACAAGTCTTTAGGAGTCACAGTTGAGCCATTGATTGTCACTGTTTCAACATACTCTAAAAGGTTGGGTACTGATATGTACATGTCATCGTCTGTGAAAAGATAGAAATCTGCTATAGAGCAATGTTCGAAAAGCCAGCGAAATGACATCATAGTTTTGATGGTATTATTGTAATATGAGTCTAGGAAGTCTATCTGTATGATATCTTTGTATTTGATCATCTCCGCTTCGACTATTGTTTGCGTTTCAGATTTTCTTCCTTCAGTCCCGAGGAAGAATAGTATTTTGGTGACATGTCCCGGTGTGATGTCTTCCTGTCCGTAAGTCAACCGTATGGCCATCCTCTGTTGAAAGTGGTCCATCGCAGATTTGACTACGATGAACAAGTCGATTTTATCAGCCGTACTGCATTTGCCGGAGTTAGTTAGAAATCTGTATGGATAGTAGTTGATCGGTTTCACTGACGGCTTCTTTCCTGACAAGACTTCTTCGATGAGTGGTTTGATATCAACACTAAGAGGGTAGTCGAAGTTTTCATAGCTTTTAGAGTGCACATAGTCACTTAAACCGAACAAAGAGTATAAAATGTATAAGAGTATGAGTGTGACAAGTAAATACTTGATCTTTTTATGTCTCATCCTTGAGCTTAAGATTGTTTTGAGATTTCTCAATGACATCTGTAACAAAAAGAAAGATAGTTTTTAATGTTTGACAATCCGCATGGCTCAGTTGAATTGTGTCATGACATGAGCAGGAAATCCAGGATTTAACTAATCTAATAATCCATACATAAATTATAAAATCCTACTAATATTATGAACGCGAAAGTTTGTAAGAATGGATGGATGGATATGGATGGATGTTTGTTACGCTTTCACGTCAGAACGGCTGAACAGATATAGATGAAATTTGGCACAGAGATAGATTATAGTCTAGAATAGCACATAGGATACTTTTTAACCGCGGGTGAAACCGCGGGGCGCAGCTAGTCGATTATAAAAGTAGCTCTGTTGTCTGACTGTTTGTAGACTTTTCACGGGTAAATGGCTAAACGGATCTTGATGAAACTTGATAGTTAGTGACAAGTTCTATCACGAGATAGGTTTTTGGATACAAGTTTCTGAAAAAACAAGAACGATGCCGCGGGTTACAGTTAATCCTACTAATATTATAAACGCGAAAGTTTGTTAGAATGGATTGATGGATGGATGGATGTTTGTTACTCTTTCACGCCAGAACGGCTGAACAGATCTGGATGAAATTTGAACCGCGGGGCGCAGCTAGTTAGTAATAAAAGATGAATAAATCCTCTTGGTGTCTTATCCCAGATAAATAGACGTTGTTATACGGTCTATACAGGGTGTTGCAAAAACCCTGTTATATCAGCAGGTGCGCATCCAGTATCGAATGAAGGATGCAGTTATGCTAGTTAAAATTAAATATTGACTCGAAAAAAATCAGCCCTAATAAAAGCGTGAACGCAGCCACTAATCGAGTCGGTTTTATTTGTGAACTATACGTGTCGTGCCGCTACTTTCTTGGAATAAAAGCCGCCAACATATGGTACAGATTTGTTAACATTTTTGCCAAATTTTCTTTTTTTCTTGCGTTCTTAAACCGGCCATAACTCTTGTTAACATTTTTGCCAAATTTTCTTTTTTTCTTGCGTTCTTAAACCGGCCATAACTCTTGCCATTTTTAATGAGCATTTTTTTGGCATGAATACTTATAAGTGTGTGTACAATGTACATGCCCTTCAATTACACAACAGGGTTTTTATCACATGCTGTATAGGAATAGAGTACAACAATACAGTAACTCTACAATGGGTAAAAGGGCATAGCAGCTCACCAGGTAACGACGCAGCAGATGAACTGGAAGGGATCAGAAGAATAGATATGGACCGGAACCACTAATGCCTATACCCCAGGCGCATACAAAAGCATATTTGAAGACATTTTCTTCATGGAAACTGACGTGGTTTTCACACATTATGATTTTGGGAAACGGGAATTACTTACGTACAAATTAGTCGATTATTCCGTTTTTATCAAGGCGAGTGCGCGCGCGCGGCTGCGTCTCGCATATCACTGAACTATAGTCGGAGTAATCGACTAAATCGTACGTAAGTAATTCCCGTTCCATTTTTTTTTTTAAGTACAATAGGTCGGCGTTTGACCACCAACTCGCCTGATGTTAAGCGACGTTGTGGTCTAAGATGGAGCACGACGACCTATAAGGTACTTATTCACTCCAGCCTTGAAGTTTTGTAGAGTGAAGAAGTACAAAGACGGCAGTTGAGTGAGGCACATAAAATCAAAACATGAAGACAACCTTACAGAATGGACAAATGTTGAGGGCTGCAGGCAAACTAAAGATGCGGTTCCGGTAACATTAAAAAAGATTTGCACGCAACCTCATACGAATAAAAAGGGACGAAATTCGCAAAGCAATATACTCGTAGGTCCTGTAACTGGTCACTGTCCCCTAAACAAACACCAGTTTAATATGGGTGTGACAGACATCCCTCTGTGCAGAGAATTCATGGAAGCAGAGGAAACGCCGAGCCACGTGCTTATGGAGTGCAGGAGCGTGACAGATCACAGGGCTCGAATCCTTCAATTCCCATCGTCGCTCCCGGAGGCTTGCAGCAGCCTGAAAAGACTGCACACCTTCTGGGAGCATCTGGGCTGGTTGGAGTAAGAGGAAGGGAAGAGAAGAAAAGTCACGCACAATGGCCCAATTAAGTGGGTAAGTGCAAACAAACAAGGTTCCTGTATGAAAATATGATCTTCAAGCTTTTTCCCCCAAAGGGGTTGGCAGAGGTGACAACAGCCCCATTTTGCCCGACAATATCAGTACCACATATAACAGTTCCAAATAAAAAAAATGGTGCATGTCGACTGGGATCGAACCTGCACCCTCTGGCTTGAGAGGCCAGCCTTCTTCCAACTAGGCCATCATTGACTATAACTAAAAATGTCACCTAAATCCATGCAACCATCACAAAAGTGAAAACTTATTTTTGGGCTAGGTATGTGTTAATATTTATCTGTACAATAAAATTAAATTCACTGAATTACTTTCATACCTTACTTATTATGCGGTAAAATGTATGTATAAACGGTTAAATAATGTTTCCGACAATTGATAAAAAATAACTACATCCTGTTCTGTTTATAACAACCGCAAATAACGCAATCAGATAAAGGTCGTATGTGTAAAATTATATACAAGGTTACACAGAACGGCTGCACAAAGCCATAAAGGGCTCATTATTATCATCATTATTATGAACAACTTTGGTTTACGGCAATTAGAACAAATTCTGAAATCGCAAAAAGCGACCCGACTAAGCAATAATAATTTTATAAAACAATTTTGGAATTAAATAAATTCAACTTGTAAAAGAGTTGAAAAAAAAAGTTATTTATTAGGCAAGGCTGCAAAGTTGTTTTTTGGCGCGAGTACTTGTATTGAAACCTGAGCAAGCAAAGGATTTTTTTTTTACAACAGACTAGGCATGCGTTTGACCACTGACTCGCCTAATAGGAAGCGTCGACGTGATCGAAGGCGTAACAAGCTCACGTAGGAGATTTCTATTCACTTTTTTCTTAAACACCCCTGGATTGTATTTAAGTGGATTGGATTCTAGGGTTGAACCCCCTGTTCTAGGATTGAACCCCCTGGTCTAGGATTGAACCCCCTGGTCTAGGATTGAACCCCCTGTTCTAGGGTTGTTGTTGGTTCAAATATAGAATCCTAAGCGTAGCGAGGGTTTCAAAAGTACGAGACGCAGAATAACTTTGCTGCCGTGCGAAATACACACCTTTTCACCTCACTACAGCGAGGAAAATCATAGGTACCAAAAAAATTATTAAATCGATTAAAAAGTTTTTTTTTAATGCAGTCGTCATGCTGGCCAGTACGATTATTCTAAAAACGAGGTTCACGAGCACTCACATAACATGCACTTTCAGTGGACTGGCAGCTTACAAAATTATTGAAGAATTTTGAATTTTTAAAAATTCATTCCACGATAACTGATAAAATGCACTTAAGTGCTTAGATTTCGAATGATAAAGAGAACCTTTCTGAGCTTGTGAGGTGAAAATGTTTTATTTTTAACAAACTGTGAGCGGTTGACTGTTTGCTGCACTCAGCGGACATAAAGTTCAATAAGCGACTAAAGTCGCTCTAAGTCGCGGATTGGGCAATTTGTATATTTGGCAATGGGCGTGTGTAAGTTAGTAATTGTGTAGCAAGCGAAATGCGTACAGTACGCGCTGTTCGGAACACTCTGTTTAAAACATGTATAAGGTGGTTAGCAAACACAATTTCCTTAGTCAGGACGAAGCCTAAAAAAAGTTAAGAGGAACAAAATTAATTTTTTTACCTAACCAAAATTAATTTTTAAACCTAATTGTCTAAAAAAAGTTAAGAGGAACAAAATTAATTTTGTGGTTTGTAAAGGAAAGGTATAAAGAAACTAATGAAACTGAATTTTCAAATATCGTTAGTTTGATGCATGGTGGATTTTAATTTCTACAGAATTTATAATGAATAGACATTTAAGAGATATACGGTAAAAATTCATCATCATCATCCGGAAAATGGCACCTTGAAAAATTTGACTTAGATCAGGTGTCAAGCCTTGTTTCGCTGTCAATCAAATGTGCTAAAAGTTGATGATAAATGAGAATTTAAATCTATGTATATCAGCTGATCGAAGGATCAATAAAATTGATTTATGTACCAGTCTAGAGCGAAGTATCGACCGAGGAACTGATGGACACGGGCGGCAGATAGACGCTGCGGATCTTAGTGTGGAGCCGAGCCACCTCGCCGTCCAGGGTTTCCATGTCGCGAACCATCTGCGTGAACTGAACGATTCCTGGAAAGTAAGTTTGTATTGTTTTTTTTAACCAACTGCGCAAAAAGGAGTGAGTGTTCAGTGCAAGTGTCAGTTTTTCGAGTGTAAGTATGTGTGCCAGGGCCGTAGCTAGGTGGAGGGAAGGGGGAGGCAGTAGGGGACAAATCCCTACATAAAAATACCATCAAAGTACTTAAAATCCATTCAGTAGTTTTTATGTGAAAGAATAACAAACATCCATCCATACATACAAACTTTCGCGTTTATAATATTAAGTAGGATTTTGAGTTTAACTTTGACTTAAGGAGTAATAGTGCTTAGTAATAGAAAACAAATGAAAATTTGTGACTTTTTACATTTTTTTTTTTAAATGACCTCATTTGCTCAACTCGCAATTTTAGACAAATTTCAATGTTTGTCAGTTATTTTCATACTACCTTGGTTTTTTTTAATTTTTTACACATCTACAACTACACAGATTTAATATAATCAATCAGTTTTATAGTAATACAAATAAACAAATAGCTATCACCTATCAAACAGCTGTACATGCTTAGGTACAGAGGGTGGTAATTGGTTAATATATGTAATTTGATGGCTTCTTCAGTTTCAGCAAGATGGCTCAAAACTACATTAACAAGCACTGAAGGTCATATGGACCAGGTAATTAGCGACACCCTTCATTACTACAAAGTTAAATTAAATTAATAGTTAGCCTAATTGCCGTAAGTACTCAGTTGTTGACGATTACTCACTATTACTAATTAAAGATTTCCCATACAGATTTAGCACCAAGGGGTGTATCATGACCTCTTATTGCTATGGTTTTTAGGTTTAGCTGCTGATGCTGCACTACCGCGAATCTTATTGCCGCACAATAAGGTTCATAGTCATGCAGCATTGGCGGCTGAACCTTAAAATCATTGCAATAAGATGTCACAATATGGGGCCTGGTGATGATTTAAGTAATGTTTGCGAGGCAACCTCCTAAAAGTTGCAATGACTAACCTTCTCGAGAATTACAGAATCCATGACGCTTAATTGTCTCCATCTCAATTTGAACGACCATAGGGAAGACAATCTGCATCATTTTTAACATCTCATTGCCAGCAGCCTCTTTGGCCTCGTTAAGCTTGCTAGCATAGTCAGGGGACTCCAATGATTCGATCACTTCGCTTAGGATCTGGCGCATTTGGTCTACTGACATGTTCTGGGGTGAGGCCATTGGGACAGGAGGTACAAGATACTGTCGACACCTGTAAAGAGGATTTGATAGGTATTGTATTAATTGGAAATTAAACTTGAATAGAAAAAGAATAACAAAGTTTGTATACTGAGCGACATGTTTGGAATAGGATAATTATTTTGTTTGGTGGTGCTGCTAGAAGATTACAAATTGTTTACCTTTCAACGAAATTAAAGCTACATTTGCAAGCTAACACAAACTAATCCTGCATTCATTAGGGATGCATTTTTGGAGTATTAGCTTTTACAGCGCAGACAAAAATAAATAATAATAAAAATGGATAAAATAATTTCAGTTGTAGGTACAAAGATTTTTTATTTAACTAGTTATAAGGGATGAAGACCACACAGAAGGGAAGAGAGCACAATGCACAATCCATGGTACGTTGTGGGAGGCAATAATGTACGACTCAGATAATGTACAGCATGAAATTGTTCGACCGAATAATGCACAGCATGAAATTTGGTGTAGCAAATATCAGTTAGTATTCTCGCAAAGAATATTTTGCTGGCGAGCTGCTTTTTTTTTACTTCGTTTTTTTTTTAAGTTTATTATTATACCGTTTGCGCTATCCAATTATGACTGCTTGACTTAATTGCAGGGAGACAAAACATTGCGACGTCGATATCGATTACTAGCGATGTCTTATTTTGTCGATTATTTTTATGGAATGTAATAGGGTACCTGACTTTTTTTCTAATGGACCTCTACTCCAGTCTCTGAGGGCTGACATGGTCGAGCGCTTGAACTTGTCCCTCCAGACAGTCTCCAGATGGGGCGATGCCAACCTGGTCAAGTTCAATGCGGCTAAGACTCAGGCGTGTCTGTTTTCCGTAAAAAGGAGGCCATTTGAACTGGTTCCTACTTTCCAAGGTGTGTCCATCCCGATTAATAACAACCTTGAGCTTTTAGGAGTTTCTTTGACTTCCACCCTCAACTTCGGCTCTTATATTGAGTCTAAGGCTCAATTAGCTGCTAAAAAGCTGGGTATCCTCTCGAAAGTGCGACGGTACTTCACGCCGGAACAGTTGCTTTCTTTATATAATGCACAGGTTCGGTCGTGCATGGAGTACTGTTGGCACCTTTGGGATGGGTCGGCCAAGTATCAGCTCGAGGTGTTGGAGTCCATCGAGAAACGTGCGAAGAAGCTCATTGGCAACGACTCCCTGGTCCAGACCAAACTTCAAAGTTTGGATCATCGGCGCAAGGTGGCTAGTCTATCGGTGTTTCTATGGATGCATTTCGGGGAGTGTGCATCTGGTTTGCTTGACCTTATTCTCCCTAGCCCGTTCTTCTATAAAACAACCAAGAGTACAAAAATGGTCAAAAATTTTATGGTCGACATACCTACAACACGCACGAAACGCTTTGGTTCCTCATTTCTCATACGGACCGCTAGAGTGTGGAATACTCTGCCAGAGTGTGTGTTCCCTGACACTTATAATCTGGGTGTCTTCAAGTCTCGAGTGAATCGGTTTCTTCTAGGCAAGCGTGCTCCATCGTAGGCCGCATCACTGCTTATCATCAGGCATGTTGGCAGCCAAACGCAAGCCTATTAAGGAATAAAAAAAAGAGTAATTAGGCCAATAAGTACTTTTCAATATAAAACGTGTCACAGAAATGTTAGACAATACGGAAAGGCGTGTATGTGTATCCAGCCACGAATCACCTGTGTGAATTTTAAGCTTCATAAGTCATCTTAAATTTTCCATTTTAGACTAAAAAATTTTTTTTTCGTATTATTTTGAACAACCCTAACGATAAAGAAGGTCAGTGACCGGATGCCACCGCGCGGCATAGCACCGCGTCAATGAAAGCGATTGACGCGTCGCCGCCGCCACCACGCACCGACAACGCGCGGTCTCCTTGCGGCACAGCGTCGTGGCTCTTCCGTCGTCCACCAGCTGATACGTTGACATCGGGTTATTTGACGCAAAACTTTAGCTTGGTATAACTTGTAATCTAACATCCTGAGGGTTATGAAATCTTATGGGTTAAATTATAAATATGTCTGGGCATACGTCGTTTAAGTATTTTTCAACCATTCTGTTACACGTTATATGTATTATATGACACTTTTTTTTGGAAAAAAATTATTTATATTTCTTGAATGATCACCCATCTTCGATAGGTACATATTACAATTTTGGTTTTGGTACAAGAACTTGAAGGTTCTAAGGCAACAATGTCACCTGAAAGCACAAAAAAAAATACATTTTAAAAATAAGCTAAAAGAACAAATTATCCTGAACAATGGTCAAGGCATGGCTTGTTTAAAGCCTTAAGCATTGGTACAGAGTTACAAGCTTAATTTTATCGAATCAGTTTTGGCGAGTGTTCGTTTGAATTGTACAATTCAATTCCCCCAAGCCCAATCATTGGAGGACCAAACGCTAGTGGACAACCCTACATGCATGAAGTGTTTTGCTTCAACGTTTAAAGGTTATCACTCATTGGAGCCACTCAGGACCACCTCACCTCGTTGTTAACGGGTGGTCCACGGGTGGATGCCACGTGATCAACCAGTGAACCTTGCGTGGTCCACTTATAGGGTTAGTATATGTTGTGGGGGCGAATTGTATGGTGGAGTAACTACCCTATTTATTTACTCTCACTATTCTTGCTCCTGAATGCGGTGGCGTTCTAATGAAACTACTTTTATTGAGACGACTGGTTTACTCGGAAGCTGGCTTAGGACTAATACAAGTGCGTATGACTAAAACTATGCTTATAACTATACAGATAATCATACATCTCTTCTCGTGTTACATTATTGGTGTGATGTAGGCAGGTATATAGCCTTACACACTCATAGCTCTTAACGGTAGGAGGTCTGCGTTGCGAGACTAGAATTTTGTACTTGTTATGTTTTTGATAAGATCGTTAAGATTTTACTCAACCAAACACAAACCACAGACCCTGTTGATGTCTGACACGACACGGTCGGTGTTTGTAGGTATGAATATGAACGGGTCCTTATTCATGTCGGCTAATTTGTCGATACCCAAGTTGATACTCGTGCCCTGGCATGGCCTCTGTGGCCCTATTCGGAGATTTGAGATTTTCATCTCACTTTATTTTCATCCTTGTTGCTCTCGTTTGAAACGTCATAGGTGTGAGAGTGACCAATATAAAATTTCATCTCATGTCACGCGCAGTGGCCCTATTCGGAGATTTCAGATTTTCATCTCACTTTTCTTCGTCCTTGTTGCTCTCGTTTGAAAAGTCATAGGTGTGAGAGTGACCAAGATAAAATCAAAACTCATCTCACGCTCAGGAATAGCCCCCCTGGAATAGCCCCCCCCCTGGCATCGAATGATCGTGCTGCACAAAACATGTCGAGATAAACGTGGTCCGACATTTTCGTCGTAGATTAATGATTACTGTTTACTGTCAGTTGTCAATACTATTTTTTAAGTTTTTTGAATACCACTGCCAAAAACTCTTGTATGTCACTGTCAACCGTCAATATTATTCACTGTCACAATAAAACAGCGCCAGTGCTGCCATTAAATTGCAACTTATCTATTTTAGCGCTCTAAACTGGTTAAATGCATTCTTCGAATATGTCCCCTTGGCCATCGAAGGTAGAGTCAGTCAGTCAGCAATAATTAAAAAACCAATCATCGATGCATCAATCAGTTTTTGGAGTCAAAGTTAAAAGCCAAAGTCAAAATGTTTCTATTCAATTGGGTATCGAAGATACACTTATAAATGTCAAAACCGACCGAGTAGACCGAGGACTTAGTATTTAGTAATAATGGAATTTGTAGCCATCGAAGATCATTTTACGATATTTAACTCACAATATTTTATAAATCCTTATACTAACAGTAACGCACCAGATATTTTGTCCATTAAGCAAATTAACCGAAAAATAGACGGGGCTAGTGTACGCGAGTAATCAGGGGCGTATTTGTCAAATGTATCTGAAAAAAATATTTTATCTTTAGAGAAGCATAGTCTAAGATAACCATTAATTCCACACGTACGTATAATAGTAAGCCGTTCTAGCTCTAAAACCAAAACACTGTTTAAAATTTAAATTTTCCACCATACGACACTTAAACAGAGACGTAACACTTTATATTGCAGAAGATATTGATTGTCTGCTGATCACTACCACAGCTGCTACTAGAGAGAGACTACACCATTAGCTGTGACAGGCTTGTGACATGAAAACAGACCCAATTAAAAATAATAAAAGACCCATTTTTATGAATCACGCGCAACAATCATAATAGCAGCTGTAATCATTTGATACTGGCCATTTGTCTATTTAATTACTTGGAACTACCATGCTATAATAAAATACTCCGCCAGCTATAGCATTCCGGTCACGTGGGCAACACGTAGTGACGTCAATTGATGCATATGCAAGAGTAATTAAAAGTCATAACATAAATAACAGCAAGAGTAATAAATAAGTCATTTATAAATAGTTCGAAAAAGACGAACGATGATGACGAGTGACGTCATTGCGTGTTTGCTCCCGGATTGGTAGATCTTGTTTTTTTTGGATCATGAGAACTACCATAGAATCGAGAGCTGGCAGCACTGGTTTTGTTTACTTTATTTAGGAGTTTTGGCGGGAACCGAAAAGATGGTGTCGTGTTTTTGTATTATTTTCTAAAACTTGTGATTCTTCGAGTGTTAAAGTGTAATAATGGTGGATTATTAACGTTTACCGGTTCGTCAACGTGCACGAGTGTGGGCAAATGATACAAACATCGCGAAACGCGATTTTTCGTGTTCTCTACAAAACTTCACTTAAAGTTTCAGTAAAGTATCCATAACTTTACTGGAATGGGGAAAGGGGAGGGATTCATCGTCTTCATCATCACCTCATCATCATCATCCCATCATCTGTTACTGAAGGAAAAATTATTACTAAGAATCCGACTGAAGGACGAGTATCCATGGTCATGAATAATTTAAAAAAAAAAAATTACTTTATTTATTTCTGTTAATCTTTTTAAACTATACCAAAACTTAAATTTATTTTAAATTAGTGCACGAATATTAATTATAGACAGTATCAGTTATTTTTAAGCTAATAAATGTACCTTTTTTAATTTTTACACTCCACTCAGGGTGTTGGGCTAAAAGTGAACAAGTAGGTGTACTTACCAGTTAAAGTACCCAAAAGTTTGATTATTTTCTGGTAGGTATTTATTTTTAAAGAATTTTCACTACAAGGGTTCATGGCATAAAATGGTTTTTATATTATAATGATTAGGAAATACCTACCAGCCAATAAACTTCGCATGTTAATTGACGTAAATTATAATACTTTGTTCTCTCGGAAATCGGCATGACAGATACATAATATAGATAAACTCCTTATCGTTCTCAACAGAAATAACAAAACAACAGACAAATAATTCAATAACTTAATCTATAGTGTAACAACTGGCGAACTTATTATTAAATATAAAAGCCATCTCTTCTAGTAGCAAAGTGCTAGCACATTGAGAGGCTCTTACTAGACGTTAGGGTCAAGGGTCGGAAGCAAAAGGCAGCTTTATCTTTGACACTGCATGCACTGTCTTATTTTTACTGTATTCACAAGTCATTAATAATAATAATAGTCGGGTCTGACAGGGTTGTCAGACCCCAAAATAAGCAAAGCTTGTAACTATGGCGGCCAAAGACTGATATAGATACATATATATTTTGAAATACATACTTAAACAGATAATTAACACCCAGAAACAGAACAAACACAAATTGGTAAAACATCTTGATACTAGCTTTGACCTGCTATGTAACATACATAATCTACATACACATGCTATGTTTAAAACTTTTCTCAATACATACTGTAGTCATGATGAATTGTGAAATCATGAAAATTATGAATACAGTATGTATTCATCATCGAGAAAAGTTTGTCTTTTTAGACCAAGTTTAAAATTTACAAGAAAGAAAAAGACAAGACATGAAATGACTATTCCGAGGCTATATATTGTTTCTTAGTGTCCCCATATAATATATAAAATCTCCCTCACAATCTTTTGTGTATGTAAAATTGTCCTTTCCAATCTATATTAGCATGATGTGATTGTTATCAACATGCTGATAACATTACAAGAACATACTAGATATTATAATGCAGCTTATCTTCATTTATCGGTAATTCAAGCTAAAATATTTCACATTACTTTGTTTATTGTTGTGTAAAAACTGTTTATCTACAGATAAGTTTGGGTAAATAATTTTGAATTAGTTTTCCTTGTCCCTCATGTGTTTTAGAATAGCTAGAAATTGTGCCAGAAACCATCCTGCCAATCTGCTATGGGCTTGTCATGCTGATTGCAAGATGAAGAGAAAGAAATTAGAAATCCTTGAATCGGTTTACAACATAGTAATGACACAATAGCTTCGTAAAAGAAGCTCTAATGCTCACAAATATGATACTGATAGATTAAATCCTTTACACACACTTTGATGATGGTGATAATGATTTTCCACTTGTTATTTATTCACAGATTTCACCCAGCAGTAGATCTATGATAAAATGGAGGTAGAAGTAGAAGTACAGAATGCGGAACCAGCAGCAGAGGCTCCAGAGACACCAGAGACTCCGACTAGTCGGAGACAAAGTGTGTCAAAAGGCAGCCAGGCTCGCCAGATGGCAGTCAACTTCATGCCATCAAGACAGCTGCCTTACAGTGAGTGCCCTTACTGTTTATTCTGTACCATTATCATAACAAAAAAAAATATATATTCATTTGTATTTTTGTTGTACTTAATGATTTATTTTAGTGAAAAAGCTTTTTTATACAGACCTTTTTATATAATTCAACATGACATTATAATATTTAATTAAATTATGTAAACTATGTAACTAGGTAAACCATACAATGTCAGTGCCTTGTCTAAATTAAGTAGCATTGGCTAAGAAAATTAAAAGTAGAATTTCCCCTTAGAAGGTGAAGGGGAGCCACTTATCAATTTTATTGCTTGCAAAAAAATCATTATGACATGCTGTAGAACAAATGACAACAACACTATAATAAGTTAATGCTTACCTACTACTCTAATCATTAGTAATTAATAGATATTTACTAATTACCATTAACAAAGTGGATCCTTACTCATTAGCAGAAAGTAAAAAACAAACTGCTAACCTGTTATAAAAAATTACTAATATTTTATTAATTTTAAAGTACCACTCTCAGCATTACACAAGTACCTTTTACCTCATAGAGCTATTGTATACTAGGCACTAGAGAAGACACTGCACTACATTACAATGTCCTATTTTATTGTGGTCACTGTGCATCAGTTACTCAGAAGAAAAAAAGCACAGACATGCCTGAACTGTGTAACTCTATGTTACTATACAGTAAGGCATTAAACATATCTAAACTAATAATATACAGAATACGAATTTAAATGAAAATAAAACTCGCTATCCAAATAATACAATACGTGATCACCCAGCAAGCGCCTAAGGCTTAATTTTAATATTACCGGCTGCCATTCAAGGAGAATTTAACGACACTGTACAGTACTTAGCAAAATGAGCTTCTTGACAATTGTGTAACGCGCAAAGTATGGGTTAAAATCGAGGGTCGCGCGCGACGCCAAGCGCCACTCGTAACACTTTTGTTACCCACTCAGTGATGTTGTAGCCTTATGGCTACAATCAAACAGGACTCCCACAGCACAATTTAGAGCATGCCTCCTCTAGAACATAACAGCTGCATGTCAAAACCACCAGCCAGTCAACCTCTAATTATAATTACCGAAGGCTCAATTAACATGATTCATCCTCCAGTGCTGTACCGACCGGCGTCATAACTGCACCGTTTGCCTTGTTCTCGTTCAGTTAAACATAGTTACTTAAACCTGTAAACATAAAACATGCACAGAGCTCAGGATTTCGAACTAGAATTGGACGACTTCTGTAAGTTATTCGAGAATATTAAAATACCGTCATTAAAGGCGATTCTGAATAATGTTGACAGATCTAATATTTACTAAATTATATTTTTTGTCGTTTTCATAAAGTTTGCATGCTTTTAGCAAGTTGAGTTCAGTCATTAAGGTTTTCAGAATTCACTGTATTGCTTACATTGTTTCTTCAAGGCGTTTTTCAGTAGATAGGTAATTGATACGAGTATGTGCAATGCGAATAACCAATGCTTGTAATATGTATTGCATCAGGATTAAAACTGGCTAACCTAACCTGTCCAGCTCGCCTTTGTGTTAATTTTCCTGCTTTTGTATATCATTTATCAGTAATTTAAAAGCAGCAACAAATGTATAGTTATTTTACGTACCTATGGTTGGTTGCTTGCTACTGATTTTTGTTATGTATACTACTCACATAACAAAAATCTGTTGTGAGCTAGTATGGAAGTCGGAATCTCCGATACTTATGCGAATCTTTGAATTGGCTGTTTTGTTTAGCAAAAAAACAATGTTATTTGCAGATACCCACTCTCCTACGCAGAAGAAACACTTCAGAACATAACAACCAGTGTGTGTAAAAATGAAGTGTTTGTGAGACGTCTAGATTTGCGAGCGATTTCAAAGCCAGGCGATTGCTCGGCGATGATGCCGCGAGCTCGCAATAAGTGCGAAGCCATAGATTACTAAATAGTTACTACGTCGCAGCGTCTTGTAAACTCGGGCTCGAAAAGCGCTCGCGGCGATCACGCCCGAAATCTCCTCGCTGTTTTAATAATAAAAAAATGTAATTGCAGATACTCTTCGACACAGAAGAAACACCTCCACCTCGGAACAAAACAACCTTCTAGACGAGACGGACGGCGCTGAAGATGAAGCCGCGGAAGAGCGTGACCCCGAGGACAAGCGGGCGGAGTTCATTGTGAAGGAGCTGGAGCAACAGCACCTGCTCATGGATGATAATCCCTTCTCTGAGGAGCTGAGGAGGTAATCTCAATTGCTTAGGAGGAATCACATCAGCATCATCACCATCCACAGTCTCTTTTACCTCTCTGCTGGGTATAGACCTTTCTTTTAAGTTCTCATGCAACAAACGTAATTTTCTTGTCGTTTTTATAGTGTCATTTCTTCACACTCAAACGGATGGACGGATTTTGGTGAAATTTGCTATGGAGGTAGCAGTGCTACCTCCATAGCTAATTTCACTATTTACTGGGTGCTACCTGGGTGCTACGGTAGCACCCAGGATTAACACATAGGGTATTTTTTAACCGCAAGTAGGACTGCGAGGCGCTGTTAGTAAAATTATAATTCGTACAACATTTTTTTAAAGCGATGCTAGCCTAGTCGGAGAAGGCCCGCCTCTCAAGCCGACGGCAAGGCCGAAGTTCGACGGCAGTCGACGGCATGCACCAATTTGTTCAATGTGTGAACAAATGTGCGAATTGTATGTCATCTGCTACATGACTGGAGCCCGGTGTATGGCGACAGGCTCGCCCACTGTCACATTTAGAACTATACATCGTCAGGCGAAGTGTGGGTGTTGTATTACACCTCTGCCAGCCTCTGGGCTCCAGATACGTTAAATGTTATGACAACAATTTTTTGTCTGTTGCAGAGAGGCGCTCAGAGATCTCCCTCAAGGTCTGACAATGAAGCGGAATGTCCGCGCCAAGCTCTCCGTGTCCGTGAGCCTGCGGTCCAAGCAAAGACCCATCTCTCTGCTGAAGCGGACCAAGTATAGACTCAGCTATGCCTGGAAACGGGTAAGTTCGGCCATTACACTATACAATTTGCAGTATGCTAACTTAGCGTGGCAGTGTCCGTGCGATACAAATAAATTGAAAGCAATTCAATTTATTTGTATCGCATGGTTTAACTGCCATTACACCATCCAAATTTAGCACGCTATATAGCTTACTGCAAATTACATTATGTAATGACCGCTTAAAGCCCGAAAGATACCATTAAAACGCGATGCGAACTGACAAAACGCGACACTAGTGGAGTTGAATTAAATCACACTGTTTTCTATGATCGAAACCACACTAGGAGCACCCAACGCGACGTTACGTTGTGTATTCGTAGTGTGGCTCTAGTGTGTGTGGTTCTGTTCGTAGAAAACAGTACGATTTGATTATCTGCCTACTATAGGTACTTATTTGACTTGGCTATACTGAAAGTAGTTAAGTACCTAAAATAATTAAATTTTTGCTTTTTAGTTATACTTACCTACTTTGGAAGTCGGTTAATGTTGTTTTTTGTTCTCTCTCCTATATTTCTCGGATAACAGTGCAGGTGCAGCTAGTCCACACTAGTATTATAAAATCTAAAGTAATGCTGTCTGTTAGTCTGTAGGCTTTTTACGGCTAAACAGCTGAAAGGATCTTGATGAAATTGGATAATTAGTTATAATATCACGAGGAAGGTTTTTGTATATTATTTTCTGAATAAACGCGAACGAAATCGCTGGTATCAGCTAGTAAATAAATGGATTAAGTAATGTAAATTATAATCAAATCAAAATAAAGCTGCCGTGCCTTATCATACCTTAAGAGTCCGGCGACCTAACTAATTTCGACCTGGGCGACCTAGACTAACTTCGCATTGGCTTAAGGTATTCTATCGCAATTTCGTCTAGAAAAAGAAGACGAGTGAAGAGAGCGAGTAATGATACTGACGAGCCTCTAAACTTACCAACAGAGTGACAAAGTGCAATTTAATTTTTTTTTACGACTTTTGCACTACTGTAATCATTCTTAAGTAACTAAGAATGTCTCTTGTATTATTGATTCATTTAACAGCTAATGATGTAGACAACCTTCCTATGTAATGGAATTTTTGATTTGCTTTGTCTACCTATTGAATAAATCAGTCAAAAGTGACCCCTTAAAAATGCGGACATTTTTCATAGCTCTGTTTTCGCTTGAGAACGTTTTTAAAAAAAAAACAAGAACATAGGGGCGAAGATATTGTTAATTTAATTGTACATGCTAAATTTCATCATAATCTGACAAACTTCTTTCAAGAAATTTGAGTAGTGCGTTTGTATGGAAATTTCAGAACGTCGCGGCCCTCTTAAATCAGAACGCTAAGGGTTAATCACAGATGTTTATTTCCAGGCAAAAGAGCGTCTCCACGACGCAATGTTCTCCATCGAGCTCTGGTACGAAGCGATCCGAGACATCGAAGGCCAGTTCGGTTCCGCCGTCGGCTCCTACTTCCGCATGGTCCGGAGGCTGTTCGTCCTGGATCTAGCGCTTACAGTGCTGCTATTGGGCTTCATAGTGATACCGCAAGCGCTTTACGATCACGGCGTCACAAGGCAGGACAATGTCAGCGACAGCGCTGCAGCGCTGGGTGAGGATGCGGACTTCAACTTTAATATTTTGGACTGGGCTACGGCACAGGTGAGTTGGAGCCCAAACTAGTGAGGCGTTTGTTGCCACGTGCTGGTAGGACAGCTGTAGCAAACTGTTGTTGAGTTACATGACATAACATATCGTCACGCCTTTCCCCCGAAAGGGCTGGCAGAGGGATACAACACCCACACTTTGCTGGACGATATTCAGTCCCAAATGTGACAGGGGACGAGCCTGTCGCTCCAGTTACGTAGCAGATGACATTAAATACGCACATACGTTCACACAATGAACAAATTGCTGCGTGCCCTCAGCATGTTCGAACCCGTCAGCCCTCTGGCTTGAGAGGCGAGTCTTCTTCGACTAGCATCGCCTCTTTTTACAGCATGATCCGTGTAAACAAATTGTTTTTCCACCGTTTTTTATCCGCGCTTTGATGTGAGAAACCTACAATACGGAAATGTTTGTCTCTTCCTCGCAGGATATAAATGGTAGAAAGTCAATTTGTCTCAAGCCCGGACTACTCCTGCAGGAGCATATACGGAATAATGTTATGTACACATCACCTAACTAATGGAAGTTAAGTGATGCGAGCACATCTTCAACACAAATTCTTATTATTACTCTTACTATTCTATTCTTATAATCGCCTCCTCTTGACCGGTTGCTGCTGAATGGATTTTTTTTAGCAGCAATTGCAATTTCTTTAAGGATCCCGCGACGCTCTAAAATTTCCATACAAACGCGCTTGTCAAATTTCTTGGAAACCATTTGTCAAATTATGATGAAATTTAGCATGTACCTACAATTAAGTGAACTATATCTCCGCCCCTATGCTCATGGTTTTTTTTAAAAAAAAACGTCCTCAAGAGAAAATAGAGCTATAAAAAAATGTCTGCATTTTAAAGGGGTCACTTTTGACCGATTTATTCAATAGATAGACAAAGCAAATCAAAAATCCCTTTACATAGGGAGCTTGTCTACATCATTAGCTTTTAAATGAATCCATAATACGGGGGAAATTCTTAGTTATTTAAGAATGATTACAGAAGTGCAAAAGTCATAAAAAAAAACTGAAATTGTACTTTGTCACTCTGTAGGTAACAGAGGTAGGAAACTCTGTAGGTTTAGAGGCTCGTCAGTATCATTACTTGCTCTCTTCGCTCGTAGTCTTCTTCTAGACGAAATAGCTATAGAATATATTTAGCCAATACAAAGTTAGTCTAAAGTGGTCGCCGGACTCTTAAGACCCAAGGCTCAGGCCCGGGGTCTAGGGTATCTAGGGCTAATCGGGGCGCTTGCTCCGAGCGGCAGCTTGACGAGAGCGCCAAAACCATAATCTTCAATAAAACGGTCAAAGTCAAGGTGCTACAAAAGTCCTTTAATAGCTTAAAAGAGGTTTTATGTTCCCAGTCTCAAAAAAAATGCCACTCATTTTAAATACTAGTAGTTTTTTTTTTAATTTAACCTCAAATGGTCAATAGCTTGTGGCGCAACTCTCAATTTTCTGCCTCGGCTAAAAAGCAATCGTAGATCCGGGTCTGCCAAGGCTACATTCTCTATTGAAGAACGTAAATAATTTATTTTTATAGTTTAGTATGAAAAACTCAAATCAATTTATGAACTTTTCAGGGTAGATTGATATCATCAGTGATGTTCTACGGGCACTACCACGACGGCGACATAGGGACAACATACAACATGCCCTTCGCCTACTTCTTCACCATGCTCTGCCTGTATCTCGTGTTCTTCGCCGTGCTCTGTTATAGGTGAGTTGTTATGCTAAGTTAAGGTGTATGGTGAGATCTATTTGTTATTATAAAGACCACAAAAAAAAAATATTCCGGGGATTTACCCACGGGCCCACAGGAACCGTTAATTTTTCGGGATAAAAAGTACCATATGTCCTTTTCTGTACCCCAGACAACATGTATGCAAAATTTCAAGACGATCGGTTGAGTAGTTGAGACGTGAAAGCATTACAAAGAAACACACAAACTCACTTTCGTATTAATAATATTATTTGATAATTTAATTAATAATTAATATAATTTGATATCTATTATAATAGTGACGCATATAATAGCGTAGTCAATGTGATGGAGACGCGCTAATCGTAATCGGGAGCACTCGGCCGCGATCGGGCGGAGTTCGGTGCGATGTATTTGTTGTCGCACCGCACGCAGTAAAAGTGATCAAGACAGGTAGCGGCGTCCCGGCCCGCGTGCTTCCACCGGCGAGAGGCGCGGCCACCATTTTTTAGTATTGTGTTGGATCCGTCGCGATGCGCGCGATACGTGTTAATATTCAAGGTGGAAAGGCATTATAGATACATTTTTCATGTGATTTATGATTAAAAGACTCCAAAAAAACAGTTTTAAGAGAATAACACTTTTCTCATAAAAGTGTTTTTTATTTGAAAAGCCCGGTGGTGCCCTCGCAACAATCCTGCGCCGTTTTCTATAACATAGGATACTTTGTAACCGCGGGGCGCAGCTACTACACTTATATATACAGGGTGTTACAAAAATATGATGGATCCGCGAGGTGCGCATCCAGGATCAACTGGAGGCGCACCAGTAAGAGACACCCTCTCATGGTGGAAATTCCGCCAAATCGCACTAAGCGTTTCAAGTCAACTTTTCTTGTCAGAACTGCAGAGGTGTGGAACTCGTTGCCCGCGTCTGTCTTTCCACCTAAATACAATCCGGGGGTGTTTAAGAGTAAAGTGAATAGGTATCTCCTAGGCAAGCGTGTTACACGTTCGATCACGGCAACGCTTCCCATCAGGCGAGTCAGTGGTCAAACGCATGCCTAGTTTGTTATAAAAAAAAGATACAATTATGCTACTTTAAATTAAATATTGAGTATAAACATTTTTAAAACACATCGCGCTCCGCCCTCCTAAAAGCGCGAACGCAGACTCTAATCGCGTCGGTTTTATTTGTAAACATTGTCGTCGTTCCGCTACTATCGTAAAATAAAAGCCGCCAACATACGAGTATGATACAGATTTGTTAACGTTTCAGTAAAATTTCCTTTTTTTATGCGTTCTTATCTCTTGCTATTTTGAATGTGCATTGTTTTTGGTACTTTTGCATGAATACTTTCATGTGTGTCCTGCCCATTAATTATCCAACAGGGTTTTCGTAACTCCCTGTATATTGACTGTGCTAATTATAACCTTTGACCAAATTCTCTCCATAAACAGAACGGCCGAGTCCTACCGCCGGCACTTCATCGAGACAGCGGGCGGGCTGAGCCACGTGTTCGCCAACAAGGTGTTCTGCGGCTGGGACTTCGGCATCATTTCCGCGCACGCGGCGCATCTCAATGCGCGCAGCATTTACAATGAACTGAAGGTATGTGGATATACGTTGGATATACAGGGTTATCAGGAAAGGGTGTACTGAGCGAAAAATAAAATCAGCCTCCGTGCATTTTGTCGACGCCCGAACTTGTACCTCTCCTGATTACCATGTATTTTGAGGCAGTTGTAGACTGCTGTCGCGACTTGTTCGAGAACATTTGGCTGCTAGGAAACTGTTTGTTACAATTTGTAAAAGAAAAAATATAACGCCACTTAGGAACTTATTGATACTACTTAGGGATAGCTGACGCCACTTGGGGACAGTTGGCACCACTTGGGAACTTTTTGGTACTACTAAGTGATAGCTGACGCCACTTGGGGACAGTTGACGTCCTTTTTGGATAGATGATGACACTCGGGAACTTTTATGTTACTATTCGGAGAACACCACTTCGAGAACACACTAACAGGCGCCACTTCAAGGCCAGTTGTTGCCACTATGGAGCTTGTTGGTACTACTTGAGGAAAATAACTCTGCTTGGGATCTTTTTTGAAAGTGTTCAGAGACAGATAACGCCAGATCGAAACTATTGACAACCATTCACATATCATGACACTTGGACTAACCCCCGTCTTCACAAACTTTACTTCAGTAAGTAAATGCTGAGTACGACTTCTCTTAGTACATTGACATCACAGCTGCCATACATTTTCTGTACCCTGTGCGTTCAAGCGCTCATAGCAATATTTATGAATACGGGCGGTAAGTAATACCAACTGGGACTCGATTCTACTACGCAATTATTTTGAAATTGTTAATGAATTGTCTATTTATGACATTTCAGGCATACAAAAAGTGTAAATTTAAGGCAATTCATTCACAATTGAAACAATTGGATATTAGAATTGGGGAGCTGGGCTATTGAAAACATGACATTTCTCTTTTTTTTTGACAGGAGCTCCTAAACGAACAGAACAATAAGCCGACCGCGCTGACCTTCTACTCCAGGCTGTGGCAGACGACGACTAACGTCAGCGTGACGTTGTTGGTGCTGACGTCGATCGGAGCCATGCTGTTCGGGGTCTGGAAGTTTCTGGAAAGTTTCTCGCATATGGAAGCTTGCGTGTCTTTGTTGCTGACGGCTTGCGTCGTTTTCGGGCCGGTGGCTTTCAACTTCGTAGGCCGGTGAGTGACGCGGATAACTTCTACAGTTCATATTTTAGCTAAGGCGCAAAGCACACAGAAATGGTGTCTGGTGCTAATGTGCGCAGATGTCAAAACAGGGCGCCACCCAATTCTGTGTTTTCAAAATTGCGCTTTATGTCTCATGACTCAAAGCGCAATTTTTCTTGGTATAAAATTTGAAGGCAGGTGATGCGTGGCGTATCTTGCTGTTGTAGCAAGATACGCCACGCCTCGCCAGTGCCAGACGATATTTCTGTGTGCTTTACGCCTAGAACGTCATAACAGGAACTGGGGCTCTAGATTTATTTTAACTTCAATATCCTTAGGTCAGTTTGTCGTGTTGTGTAGCTTTATTTTTTTGAGCGCTACATTATAAACTCTTTTCTGTACCGTTTACGTTAAGCCGTAAAATTATTAATTATGATTATATTTCTTTTGCCAGCGTAATTTGCAGGCAGTTTAAATATTTTAGCGAAGTGCGTTTTTTGTCAACGTCTATCGTTAGCATGCGGAGCCCAATAGCACTTGTCAAGTGTTAGTGACGTCAACGGTCCTTGGACTCTATGACCATAGTGATAAAGTACATATTTTCAGGTTAGAGTAGTACTCCACGTGGATTAATTTTGGACTCTATTGACACTTAAATAAAGTACATATTTCGAGGTTAGAAAAGTACTCCACGTGGATTAGTTTTGGACTCTATGTACATGGTGATAAAGTAGATATTTCCAGGCTCGAGAAGTGGTCGACGCGCGTGGCGCTGTACGCGTCGCTGGCGCGCGCGTGGCTGCTGCAGTCGGCGCTGCTGATGCTGCTCTTCATGTTCTGGACCAGGGCTGAGCGAGCGGTGAGCATCATATATAATCCTACTAATTATAAAATCGAAAGTGACTCTTGTCTGTCTGCCTGTTTGTAGGCTTTTCACGGCTAAACGGCTGAACGTATCTTGATTAAATTTGATAAATAGTTGCAGTATGTCACAAGGAAGGTTTTTGGATACTTTTTTCTGACTAAATAAATGTTTTTGTCATGAAATTCTGTAAATTAATGAAAAATAACGCACCGCTTACTAAATGCGTCAGGTACTAAAATTAAAACTCCGCTCAAAACCAACCAGTATTTTTTTTTAAATGAAGGCCTCTAATCTCTTTGGTAACGAATTATTATTCACAGTATATCACGCGGAGGGTTTATGGATACTATTTTCTGAATAAACGCGAACGAAGTTGCGAGCAACAGGTAGTATAATATAACCAGCCGTTAAGGATAAACGATTCCCATACAAATGTATTTTACCATTCATGAGCGAAGAGAGTTTTATTTGACTTTGTAATGACTTAAGTTGGCTTGGGTCTGGGTCTTTATTTGCGGTACATTATATATCGTTGAAAAAAACAACATATTAGTAGCAAAAATTACATTGTAATTTTAGTTAATTTTTGTCAATGTGCGCGTGAACACAGATAGTGTCGTACGCTTACATTTAGTTATGTTGGTAGCGGCACAGAATACGTAATAGTAATATTAACGGCGACAACGCGCGACGTTGCCAGCTTGTGGCATACGCAGGTCAAGCGCTGTTGCCGCTCTTCTCTCTGTTATCATTTCGCTCGCATCGTTCAGGTCAAAAATCAAATATTGAAGAATTAGACAAACGTATTGCCAGTATTTGAACGAAGGTAACTAAGAGTGAAAATTATACCTAAATTAAAAACAGTAGATAATTATAATCCCATCATGTAAATATTATGAAAATATAGCTCCAAATATACATGTAGTCACTATTTAATTTTTCTAAATATAATCGTTTTAACTAAATCAAAAATGTTCGTTGGTAAGCGCATCATATGGGAACGGCTGTACCGATTTGGATTTTTTGGTAATGCTAGGTTTTATGAATAAAAGATTGGAAGAATTGCCCAGAAAAATCGGAATGTAAAGTGACTTGCTAGTACATAATAAATACGTGAGAAGAGTGTGGAAGTATTTCCATGAAAGTTTTGCTTATTAAAATAAACCTTAATCAATTACAAAAAAATACATAATTATACATTTACTCATGTAGCTTTACATACATAAGTATGTATAATTATGAGTAAATGAGTAGTAGGAGAAGGAAAATATTATTTGAAAGTACGATAATTTTCATGGAAAACATAATTTCAACTCTTGGAGTTGGTAACACTAATTGCGATTTCTTTGCTTGCGCGCGCCGGCCGCAAATCTCAATTTACCCACATTGACATTTCAGTGGGCGGCATTGACATTCCATTCGGTCGATGATTTTTCTCGACGTCTTGTGGTTTTCTTGTTTATAACAAAGAGTGTCTTTCTTAGTTTCTATTATACGGTGTTCATTTATAAGGCATTTATCCAAAATAAACCATGGAACCACGTACTTCTCAAAAAGATTATAGAAACCACCACTACTCTGGTCCCAAGAAAAATCTGAAACGAGTTCGTGTAAAAATCTGAAAAGAGACGATTCCAGTGTTGCTTTAAATTCTGCGTGAGTAAAATTTCAACCTATAAATATAAATGTTGAAATGATTTCTATGGGTCTTGATCACATTAATTTTGGGTTCACATCTTTTCAGTATTTTCAAAGTCCCTTTGAAAAAACCCAGATGTGCAAGACCCAGGGTTGGTACTGAACTTGTTTTGTCCTTCCTGCTTGGAAAACAAGCATTCACCCAACTATCATATCACTTTCTGATTTAGCTAAAATGTGTATTGTCTATAAATTTACACCTATATTTTCTTCAGACCCTGTGAAAACATACAGTGAAAACAAAAAGAAGAATCACATAGAAGCCAATTATACACAATATGAGCCGGAAAAGTCTAAGGCAAAGCCCACAACATCAGAACCTCTGGATATAAATTGGCCACTAATCAATCCTACTGTCAACAATCATGAGTCAGAAATGTTATTTTGTGGGCTTTATTTCTCCAACTCAGGACATCACCGTATTTGAAATAGAGCGCGACGAAGTTCTTATATCCAATATGCTACCGAAGCTGGTGAAATGTGCATTGTGATGTGCAAATGGCAGCGTTCGCAGCTAGAAAGTAAAAAAAATCTTCGAATTAGTTGGCTGAATTTCATCCAGATCCGTTCAGCCTTACTAGCGTGATTGAGTAACAAACATCCGTCTATCTATCCAAACGTAATCAATCCTAATAATTAAATCAACTTCAGCAGTTATTGATTGTTTTTTATTTTTACCTGAAATAAGGACATACGAACACATTTCCACTTTTCAGTCATAATATGCCCTCCGGCCACTTAGATCCACCGCCAGGTTCCACCGGTGTAGATAAAGGGCAGGGCATAATTCGAATCATGAAAACATTTAGGAATATAATCGATCAGACCGTTCTCAAATGATGCGCTCACTAATGAATAGCATTTGATTTTTACTTACGAACAAAAAACAAATGCAAAAAGAAACATGATATGCAAGAATCGAACAGGGTTACGTAAAATACCTAGTCCCGGAACTTCTAGCCACTGGGCCAAGTTGTAAGATATCAGATACGTCGAAATTATCCCATAGTTGCAACCACGTTCGAATTCAACCAAAGCCTTGTTTGTATGCGTGAGTAGTCTACCGCCGCCCGCGATATTGCCTAGCACATATGCAAGTACTTTACAACTAAAATACACCTGAGATAAACCTAAGAAAATAGCAAATAATTCATTATTAGCGGTAAATATATTATCATGAAATAAAATGCACATTTTCATTTATAAAAAAATAAAATACGTCAAATTGCAGCATCAACGCCATCTATTGGCGCAGGTGTTCCTAGCTAACCGCATCGTTTCGCCTTAACCGCGACTTTTCTGGTGGGAGGCTTCGGCCGTGGCTAGTTACCACCCACCGGACCAAGCCATGCCGTGAAATGACCTAGTCGTGTTTCGGGATGTAGTCCGGTGTAACCGTTCCGAAGACGGGTCTGAGCAGTAGCGCACTTGTAGCGCCTCACTCAACTGCCGTCTTTGTACTTCTTCACTCTACAAAACTTCAAGGCTAGAGTGAATAAGTACCGTATAGGTCGTCGTGCTCCATCTTAGACCACAACGTCGTTTAACATCAGGCGAGTTGGTGGTCAAACGCCGACCTATTCTACATAAAAAAAAGAGTATTAAAAAAACTCGTGAAATACTGTACCTAATTATCAAATTTAATCAAGATCCGTTCGGCCGTGTTTAGCCTACTTAGCCAGTTTAGCCGTGAAAAACCTACAAACAGACAGACATACAGATACTTTCGATTTTATAATCTGTGTTCGCGCGTGAGGGCGAAGCGCGATGTGTGTTGAATTTTTTTAAAGTCAATATTTAATTTAAACTAGCATAATTGCATCCTCCAGTCGAGACTGGATGCGCACCTCGCGAATACAACAGGGTTTTTTGTAACACTCTGTATATATCTTATATCTTTAAATGAGCAATTCTTGTATATATATATATATATAATTGGAATCTCGGAATTGGCTCCAACGATTTTCATACAATTTAGTATATAGGGGGTTTCGGGGGCGATAAATCGATCTAGCTAGGAATCATTTTTAGGAAATGTCATTTTATTCGTGTTTTATCGATAATCAACTTCCTTAAACATAAACTTGGAAGAAAAATAACAAAAAGGAGGAGTTTGAGTTTTGAGTAGTCTCAACTGAAAAATATGACTCTTCCTGACATCTATTGGCGAATAATAATACTATTTTTTGTGAGCAACTAATTGCTTTAACGACACAACAGCAGATGGCGTTGTTAAGTAACACGAAGTCAATGAGTGTTTGCTTTGAGGTTAGACTAAAATCAATTGTTTATTTTACAAAAAACATAATTTAAAAAAAAAACCGAGCAAAGCTCGGTCATCCAGGTACTGTATTATATTAAAGCACAAAATTTAACAAGCCAAAAATTTATCTAATTACTTTTGAAAAAATAATGTCACTCTGTTTCTTGCCTGTTCTTCTGAGTAGTGGCTCTCATTTTCCGAACAAGGCGGTCGAGTCTATTTTAAAACTTTGACGTTCATAAATGTCTCTTTGATACCCAAATTGAATAAAAACATTTTGATTTTGACTTTACTTGTATGCTAAATCTTACGACGATTGGATCAACGATACTGAAGTTATCGTCGAATAAAGAAATGCCCAGAAGACTCTCGCTCCGCTTGGTCAATTTTATTGTTTACTTTTTCTTGCTTACATTGTTTTTCTTACGCTTAACACTTTTTATTTTATTTTTTACACACTTTGTTTTAAGTTACTTTTTATGTTTTTGTTGCCAGTGTTGGGAGACTCGTTTCGGTCAGGAGGTATACAGGCTGGTGTTGCTAGATGCGACCATCTCGCTCATAGTGTTGCCGGCCATTGAGATATTTAGGGCTTTGCTTTATAAGTGAGTTTATTTTTTTGCATTTTTGGGTTCTTAGTTTACTTTTTAAGTATTTTCGTTAGTTTTTGTTCTTAGTTTCGCTATTCACAGTTAAAAAAAATGTTGCAAAAGTAAGGAGCCAAGCGCAGTGTTTATCATCGGGCGAGCGACTCGCCGTAACTTCCTTATTTATAAAAAAAAAAACTAGATAGTTGCCTCTCACTCGCTAGCGGTGCGACCTCGCGTCTTGTGCGAGGGAGAGACAAATAGATCGCGGCAAATAGATGGAAGCAAAAGTTCATTCACCTTTTCGCAATTATTTGTTTTATTTTAGGTACCCATGTACTTTTTTTTTAATATTTGGATGACCATACAGCCTTCTAAAACATGAACATAAAGCACAACAAAAGAATTATTGTTGTTGCCGCCCTTATTGTGGGCCAATTTGGGTTTTAATGTGAATTGAAAAAAAAAAATTACCCCTAGACCGTTGATCGGGCTTATTTATCATAGGCATATAGGTCATTGATCACTTTTATCACGCATAATATTACTCTATTTACTTTGCAATAGTAACTTCATTTAAAAGGTCCTTTTTTTAAATCCATGATCAGACGGCTGAGGGGTCATTAAACTTTTCTCTCAATCCACAAGGCCCAAATTGGCCACAATAAGACGGATTTTGACGAAGATTTGCTTTGCAACGGACTTTTGCTTAAATCCATTTGTCGCGCACTATAATGACTCTACACAATGCCTGAGATTACCAAATCTTTCTCCAGATTCCGTCCGACTGGCTCTCCCCCAGAGTTCAACATCTCGTCCAACTCGCTCACTCTCCTCTACAACCAGTCTCTGCTGTGGGTCGGCATGCTCTTCTCTCCTCTTCTCGCGGCGGCAGTCACCATCAAATTCTTGTTCCTCTTCTATATTAAGAGGGAGTGTGCCGTCAGAGCTTGCCAGCCCGCTAGGAAGGTGAGTTTTTTATGGTTGATAGGCTACGTGTTTGACTACAGCTTATTGTTATAGCGATGATGGTGTGTTTAGATGCCATGCCGCGAGAGTAGGGTGACTTAGCTGGCTAGCTACCCTTTTCAAGCTTACGATCTGAAATAGAATAATAAATAAATAAAAATATTTTGTATTTGTATATTAGATAAGCTGTGGTTAGATCTAATTTGACAACAATTAATTATTTATTAGATTTTAGTCCTATTCTTATGGCTTTAAAGATCAAATTTCTAAAAAAAAAATTTTGTAGGTATGGCGAGCGGCGCAGACGCAGACAGTGCTCTACATGCTGGTCACTCTGTCTCTTTTTATCACGCTCTTCGGGATCGGCTCTGTCTTCCTTAGGTAAGCATAGAAATGAAAAGTGTAAAAACAATGCCGAGGGATTTAAAAAAAACCTTTTAGTTCTTATCTATCTATAAAAATGACATTCATGGTGTGTGATGTGAAAAGGTCACACAAAATGTCATGACAAATGTCATGACTTCTCTTTGTGTTGGCGCGCCAAACACACGCGCTCCACGGGCCATTGGGCCTAGAATACTGAAAAGCGCCATCTAGTTTAATTCGTTTCGAACTAATCATTTGAGCTGGTTGGTAATTTCTCACTAACTAGTTAAAATACTCAAAGATGTGATAAAAAGTTCATGGTCTATGTAACGTATAAAAAAAATTGAATATAAACCATTGAACTACAAAAAGACTTGGCTTTGCGCATGAGACGACGAAGCGAGCGACCTCTACTGTGTAACCAGCTCGTTCGCTTGCAAATTCTTGCATGCAACTCGTGTGAGCGTGGTAATTGCTTTTATTAGATGTATACTGAGCACCTTCTATTATTCTTTTAATCTCTGATGCAAAAACATTGGGGTGTTATAAGTTTGACGAGTGTGTGTGTGTGTGTGTCTGTGTGGCATCGTTGCTCCCGAACGGATGAACCAATTTTGATTTCGTTTTTTTTTTGTTGAAAGGTGAATTAGTTGGGATTGTTCTTAGCAGTGTTTGATGGAAATCGGTGTCGGGGGTTTTTAATCTTTTTATTTAAACTTATAAGCGTTCAACCTAACAGCCGGTATGCTAATAAAGTCAAAGTCAAAGTCAAAATGTTTTTATTCAATTTAGGTATCAAAGATACACTTATGAACGTCAAAGTTATTTAAATAGACTCGACCGCCTTGTTCGGATAAAAAGCCTCTACTCAGAAGAACAGGCAAGAAACTGAGGGGCATTATTTTTTCAAATAATAAATAAATTACAGTCTCACAAATTTTGGCTTACAAGGTAATATCTATAAATACTAGTGGCTACTTGGCGGAAGTGGAAAGCTCCAGACATCTTTATCTTCTAAATAATTCTTAACCTAAATAAAAAATAAATAATAGTTTTGTTGCATACAGGATGTCCTCGCAGCACTGCGGTCCGTTCCGCGGCTACCCGCACGTGTTCGCGGTGGTGGGCGAGGGCGTGCTGCGGCTGCACCAGCACGAGACCGCGGGCCGCGCGCTGCGCTGGCTGTACCGGCCCGGCGTGCTGGCCTTCGCCGTGCTCATACTGTGGTCTGTACCGTGCTGCAGTGATGTACTCCGCCAGGCATAGCGTCCCGACTCAAGATGGTCACGTGGGCACGCAGTGACGTCCATCGAAGCTTAAGATTCTAATACATTTTTTTGATGAAACAAGCGACGAGAAGTGGTTTTTTAACGGTTTTAGTCTAAGAGTGAGTGTTTGTACCAACCAACCAAACTAGCCTTGTTTTTTTTTGGATCATAATCTTAAAAAAGGTCACTCGTCATCGCCACCGTCTCTCTCAAACTTTTTGTTTATTATTTTTTCCGGTCTTGCTTATGCATCGATTGACATCAAGGCGTGTCGCCCACTTGACCTTTCTTGTCTCAGAACACTTTACCTGGCGGAGTATGTATACCATGAGGATATTAACAACACTAACACTTGACTGATCTCTTAGCCTAGTTGGTAGTGCGGTTGTTTTGTCAGCAGGATGGCGCAGGTTCAATTGTACACCTGATGCAGCGCCCACACATTGATCATATTTGCACCAATCTAGATCTTGAGGCGCAGATACCAATATGTGTACCAAAACTTGGACACAAAGTTGAAATTGAAGCCTCATAACGACATAAGGTTCAATATTGATAATTTTTTTAACCCAATCTTGGACCCAAGGTTTAACCAGTGTGAGGCCGCGGTATGAAGTTTACTTGGCGCACCCTGATGGACGATAGAAAAGAAAAACAGGAAAGAGGAAAGCTTAGGCAGAGAGACCAGACTCGGACCTCCTTAGGACTTAGCACTATGCTAAGACTTAAGAAGAACGCTGGTAGTCCATCTGCGTATCAGGCAATTTATCAGTATTTGGTGGTATGGGCCTACCAATAACCAATATACGAAGCCGCGAGCGAAATTCTGGTTTAAAAATAAAACAATAGGCCTAGTATTTGGGCACGAGTGTACCCATATGCAAACACACCCAGTCCACTTTCTTCCAGCGTTATTTTCACGCGACACGAACTATAATGCAGCTGTATCAAGCTGCTGTATCAGCTGTAACATCCCGTCTCCCCCCAGCGTGCTGGTGTACTACGGGCGCGCCCGCGCGCGCGCGCAGCAGTCGATGGTGGAACTTCTCCGGCACATGTTGGTGCTGCAAGCCAAGGACAAGGACTTCCTGCTCACCGCCATCTCGAAAGTCTCCAACGGAGGTCAGATATCTCACTGGTTCCATAGTCTAGTTCCATCGGTATATCCTAACTGATATTATGAATGTGAGTTTGTTCGTTATGCTTTTACGCCTCAACTGCTCAACCGATCATCATGAAATTGCTCATTGTTAAGGGTGCAGAAAAAAACATAGGATGCCTTTCATCCCGGAAAAACTAAGGGTTCCCCTGGGACGGGGGGTGAAATCGCGAGGAGCAGCTAGTATTATAATAAACATCGGTTTATTGGTGCTAATTGCTTCTCTCTCTGATTGGGGATGAAAAATCATCGTGCTGTGTATTTCGGCAAAAGTCACCTGTATTCTAAATTCGCTCTGAACTTAATGACCACTCTGAAAAGTCTCGGATCATTCAACATCCCTTATAGATCACAGCGGATAAGAAAATACTACTAAAAACCCCTCCACTAGCCAATAAAATCCGAAATTTGGCCTTTTGCATGTCCTGCTTAGGCTTCGTCCTAATTAAGCAAACTGTGAGCGGCTGACTGTCCGGTGGCTTACTCTGAGTCGCGTATTGGGCAAACTCAATGTTGAGCAAGCGGCGAGCTTTAGCTAATGAAACGCGAATCAGCCGCTCCTCAGCAAGCGATACGCTACAAGCTGACTACGTGCGTACTCAGAAAACGCTGTTCGAACACTCCATTTCAAATATACAGGGTGGCGAACTGGAGGCAAACAGTCAGCCGTTCACAGTTTGCTCAGTTAAGCGAAAGCCCAACATAAACGTTGTTGCAATATTGCTAAGCCATCTGTTACAAATTCAAATTTTGTTTTTTCTTTTATTCCTAACTCTACAAGTTACACACATACATACATATAGTCACACCTTTTACGTTGGGGAAGGCAGGGACCGCTTCTCTCCACTTGCTACAATCCTGGTACACATCTTTCGCTCCATAAGGAGCGAAAGAAACTTCCATGAGTCTTTTCATACATGCTCGAAGGTTGAGGGTACTCCTGATCTGGCATTTCTTCAACACACTTAAATAATTACACTAATTGACTCAATTAGCTAACTGCATCCCATGCGTCTTATAGTTTGGCCCGGACTCTGCTTGTTCGTTCATTCACTGTACATAAACAACAACATATCCAAAAAAACAAGGTCTAGCATTCCGAAAGCCAACACGTGATGACGTCACTCGTTATCTAAAAACTTAAAAACTTAAGGCATGGTTAATCGAAAAAAGTTTCTATTGTTTAAAAGAATTTTTAAGTTACCCTCTAAAGCAAATGTAAATATCTTACAAATTCAAATATTCAATTTAACATATTGACATTGTAATCATGCATTTGACATAAAGACTTTAATTTAATTGAATACTTTGACATAGCCGAGCCGCAAATATTATGACTATTATTTTTTAGAGTTAATTATGTATTTATTTTGACATGCCACCTTTGACTTTATATTATTATTAATTAATTTTGACAAGACATCAATACATATATAATTGTACCTATTTTATTTTTATAATTTTTTCATGATTTTGTAAGATATAATTTTAATTTTATTTTATTTTTAGATGTGACCAAATTCACATGCCGAATAACGGCAAAATAGGAGAACATAATTATTTTAAATAACTAAGACCATTGTAATACCCTATTTTTAGTGAATAAATTTCATTTCATTTCGTTATCGTCATCCGTCTCTTTCGAACTACTTTGTAAATGATATATTTCGGTCTTGCTTAAGCATCGATTGACGTCACTACGTGTTGGTCACGTGACCATTTTTGACTCGGAATGCTATACCTGGCAGAGAATATTATTATACCACGCATAACCATTACATTTTTCTTACATGTATTTCCTTTTCGCATTGACATTAAACATTATAATGGCAATAAATAAATAAATAGTTATTGTATAATACATAGCACATTACAAACTAATTTATAATACTTTGGTGATTTGGTAAACAATTGGTGTTATTGTGGCTTACTAAAAAACAAACACGATGGAAAACAAATAGCTCTAAATCATTTGCATATATTTTCACTAAATCATGATCTTCGAAGGGAAACATTTCGAACAAAAAAACCTATTAACTGTACTAATAACATGTATCAAGCGTAATTAATATTATTGCGGATAACAATAACAAGCACAACAAAAAGTGAACGGATCATTATGTGTGTTGCATGGAAAGCTAAGTACCCATTCATTTTCAAGCATGTATTTTCAATTTGATTTGCATGATTTGAATCAATGTCTAACACCAGCAGGCCTAACATGCGCGCGCGACAAAATTCTTCTCGTCACTTTTTGTCGTGTGAGAACGTGACAAGGCTACGTGTAAACATACGTCTGTCTCTACAAAAAGAGTCGACATACCGTTGTCGCGTTGCGCATGCTAGACTTGCAGGGTCAACTACTCGGCCTTTATAAACTTGCTTATCCTTTATCCCTTGCATATTATTTTTCATTGCTGCTTTATGGTTTATGTTAAAACGTCCCTTTCTAAATGACCTTGGTACCAAAATGCCCCATTTCCAAACTGTTTCTCCCTCAAAATGTTTCCCCGAAATTCTTTACAATCCATCTTTTCCTTCTCTTTCACTCTCCACCTTTGTGAGTGAGGCAGCCGCTGTAAATGTAACGATTTTTTCAGAATGGCTGTACAGCCCTAAGCCATCGGACGAAGGTCCGGACAGCCACACTGTTCGCTACCTGCGCGAAGTCCGTAAGCCGTCAAACTCCAGGTAAACATTATCATTAGCCCCTACTGGACGCTACTTAATGCCTCAGTTTTTTTTGCCTCGCAGTTTTATCATTATTTCTTGGGATACTTACTGATATTCAACTTTTCATGTCGTCAATAATTAGTTGCCATAATTTGGCAACGGCTACTATCGGGTCATTATTCAATTAATTTAAAAAAACTAGTATACTGCTGAGAGGCGCGGGCCGCACGCGGCGGGTGAAATGTAAACTTTCCTTGAAAAAATATCTAACTGATGGTGAAAAGGATAAAAATTCATTGAGTGGTTTATGAGCAGCTAGTTATTAGCGAAAATAAAGACAGAGAGACAGACAGATGTGGAAAGCAACTTTGTTCTATATGTAAAGAAATTAGAGATAGAGAAGAAGGAAAACTTTATATTAATCACATATAGAAAAATTATTTGTTGTTAAGACTAGACAAAACAATCCATAAAAAGAAAAAAATAATATCACTTTAAACTATAGTGGAACAACTGGAGACCTTATCACTAAAAGCGATATCTTCCAGCCAACCTTATTAATATTGTGTGTGTATTGTCCAGTTTCCACTTCGACGCGTCCCGGCTGAGTCGTTCGGAGCGGCCGCGCTCGGGCCGGCGCGCCTCGCGCGCGGAACGAGCTCACGACGACGGAGACACCGACAGCTCCTTCAGCTGGCGCGGGTCGGGGAACGACCTCAATAACACTACTAACTGAACATTCATACTAGTTATGAAAACTAACAGCGCCATCTAGTTTCATTTGTTTCGAACTAAAACGTTTAGCTGGTAATGTCACACGGACCAGCTATGTCTACCTGATCATATTATGTAGTAAGGCCTCAGTAAGTTGCAATGGCTTCCAAGCGATTATATTTCTACTAGTTAACGCTCGAACGCGAGCTGCTGATTGGACTAAAGTTCACATGTATAGACAAGGCGACGGTGTTCCTGGGTATAAGCATTGATTCCAAACTGCAATGTGGTCCACATATTAGTGCTCTGTCTGGGAGACTTAGTTCTGCTGCTTATGCGGTTCGCAAGATTAGGCAACTGACGGATATAGCTACAGCTCGGATGGTTTACTTTGCTTACTTCCACAGCATAATGTCATATGGCATTTTGCTGTGGGGATCAGCTGCTGAAGTAGAGGCCATTATTATTTTGCAAAAGCGAGCGGTCCGCGCTATCTACGGAATGGGTCCCCGTGAATCATTGAGAGATTTATTTAAAGAAATAAATATATTAACTTTACCTTCTTTGTATATCTTTGAAAATATTATGCACATTCGCAAAAATCTACATAAATTTAAATTGAACAGTGACTATCACAATTATAACACTAGAAATAAGGATAGGATAGCTGTACCGAGATTTAGACTGACTAAGTCAAAAAAGTCATTTTTAGGCAACTGCGTTAGTTTTTACAATAAAATCCCGAAAAATATAACAGGGCTCACCGAGGGAAAATTCAAATCACATGTAAAAACTACATTAATGAAAAGAGGATATTATAAGGTTAAGAATTATTTAGAAGATAAAGATGTCTGGAGCCTTCCACTTCCGCCAAGTAGCCACTAGTATTTATAGATATTACCTAGTTGTAAGCCAAAATTTGTGAGACCGTAATTTATTTATTATTTGAAAAAATAATGCCCCTCAGTTTCTTGCCTGTTCTTCTGAGTAGAGGCTTTTTGTCCGAACAAGGCGGTCGAGTCTATTTAAATAACTTTGTCATTCATAAGTGTATCTTTGATACCTAAATTGAATAAAAACATTTTGACTTTTGACTTTGACATGACATTTAGATGGGTAGCTCATATTTTGTCCAATCAGAAGCTGACGTTCGACCCTTAGCGATTATAAAAATATAATCGTTTGAAAGCGAATAACTAAAGTAATAAATAAACTGAGTTCTTGTTTAAAAAAAAATTGCTGTTGTCAGCATAATTAAAAAAATACCTAACGTTTCACATTCATAGCTCCCCACTAGGTTGCCCTGTGTTGGAATGCCAAGAAACACACTCTAAGACAGGAAACTTACACATATTACCTATTCATTATTTTTTTAACTATGTTTTCTATTTGTGGTTCCTGTGAATTTCGTAATTCAGCATTTATGTTAGTTCCTAATTTTATACTAATGTGTAGTTTATCTTAGATTCTTTAAATACTATTAGTTATATCATTGTGTGAAATTGTTTTTTCGTAGTGCAATTTAATAATATATGTATCTTGTGATTCTTGAGATTATGAAATCTATGCCAATTTTTATAGTTATCTTTTACATTCAGCAGTATTTCGATGCATTTTATTTTACAAACTAGCTAAATAAGGTTTTTATACTGTCCCTCTTACTATGTATAATACAAACTTTGTATAGCCTAGGTTTTAAGATTCTTGTCTTCTTCGATCGAGTTAAAAATATAAAAGAAAGAAAAAGACATAACATTATGTAACTATTCCGGAGATGCAACGTTTAATAGTAAGAGGGATTTTATGTACAGGCTGTTTCTTTTTAGATGTCCTACTATTGAAACAGATTTGGTTTTCCACCAAAGACGGTTCTGAGTTTCCTCGCATCATCGTAATTGGTTTTCTTTCTGCTATTTTGTTGATATGCAGGCAGGCCTAGCATACGCAACGTGACAACGGAATGTCGACTCTTGTTGTCGAGACAGACGTATGTTTACACATAGCCTTGTCACGTTCTCACACGAAAAGTGGCTAGAAGAATATTGTCGCGCGCGCATATTATCTGGCATGATCGAATATCTGAAAAGAAACAGACTGTAGGTATACTATTCTCTGTAATTTATAAATCAAGCTCATTTATCTAAAATGAAGTGATTGACAAATTGTCTGAACTAATGTTGTCATAGTTATACTGATCTCTTCTAATGAAATGGTGCTTTTACAGCGTGTATTTATATTACTTAGTACTTTTGTAAACTAATAATTATTTAAATATTGAATTAAATCAAATAAAACTATTAACTAGCTAGGCTATGAAAACGATATTTAAAACTATGGATTCAACATCGACGCGTCTAAAAATATTCTGAAAACGCAGTGCTTTAGAAAGCAAAAGCTTATGGGAAACACGCAATAACTCTCTCGCATTCATTGTTAAGGTTAGATTTTGTGGAAGGTTACTATTTGAAAATTCATGCACGAAAAAGTGCTATTCCAATTTTGTTACTAATGTTTAATCCATAGTTGTAAAGATCGTTGGGCTATGAGTTATAATGAAATAATTAATAATATTAAAATTTAACTTGATAAAATAATCAATTTAACTATTTTTGGTTGTGTACTTTATATTTATGATGTGCCAAAGTATGTGCTTCCATATCAAATATTTTTCTACTTTGTATAAGTAAATAAATATTTTTATAAAATTAATGTTGATGTTTTATTGTATCTTTTTTCCAATAATTGTATTATTACGACTTACGAGTTGGTATCTGCAAAATAATTTCATCAGCATGCATGATCAATTATACAATGAACTCAAATGGCCACTTTATTTATCGATCAATACATTAATTACATATAGGTTGCTCTAAAATAAAGATGAGACCTTAATGCAAACCAAATAAAACAGTATAATTATAGTAGCGAAATATTTTATTTAAATGTTCAGTGCGTTGTTGCAAAAATAGTAACTATTTACTCAATGTAAGATGCAATTGTTACAAGCCAATACATTTTCATACAATACAATGTTTCTCTAATAGTTTTATTGCTCAATGCTCATGGTTCAACATTCTTGGATGAGGTTATCACCAAGTGCCGGCGATCCTCCTGACCTCCTCCTCGGTGAAGTTGACCGCCTGCGCCTGGTACCAGAAGTACTGGGCCGGGGTCCACGTGACCCCGTAGCTGGGAACAGCGTCCCAGTTACTGTTCTGGAACTGGTTCATGACGTGAAGCAGGTAGCCCATTGGGTTCGGTGTTCCGTCGGGGTGTCTCCACGCGCGCGAGTTGATGAACACGTTCCTTTCAGCGTATATGGAAGCGCCCGCCCCGGCGCCGATACCGTAGCTCCCGATGTCGGTGTACAAGTTGTTCAATACGTGGACTTCACCATAGCGCACGCGAGGGTTGCGCTGAGTCGTCCCCATGAACCAGTTCTTGACGAAGGAAGTCTTCAGTCGGCCGCGATCCTGAGCGGCGTTGTTGTCATCGTGTCCTACAAGGATGACCTTGTTGTGGTTTCTGAAGATGTTGTGGGACACGGTGACATAGTTCGAGCCTCGAATGATGTCGACGAGTCCGTCGTGACGCATGCGGTCGTTCGGGATCGTGTTAGCGATCCAGGGGTCGTCGCTGAACTCGTTGTGGTCGACCCACACGTATTCGGCCTCCTCGCAGACGATGGAGTCGACTTCGGTGAATCCTCCGGGGACTTGATTGACGATGCCGCCGGAGCCATTGGGTCTCTCATTGGGGGCGTACGATATAGCATTGTTGAACTTAATATTCTGGATGATGACTTGCTGTTCGCGCCTGATGCGGAGGCCACCTCCGGTAATTTCGGCGTTTCCATCACCACCGATGATGGTCTTCCAGGAGCCGACGTCGAGGATGATACCGGGGGACGCGACGAACAGGACGTCTAAGTCGATACGTCCGCGTACGTAGACGATTCTAGCAGCGCTGCCGGCGATCGCGTCGCGAAGTGCCCAAGCGTCCCAGACCGTCCAGATGGCGCCGCCCTGGCCTCCGCGGGTGCCTCCACCGAAGGAAGCGAAGCCCAGTGAACGGTCATTGCGATTCAAGTTAGTGATATTGGCGGCATGCGCGGCCGCAATTTCTGCCTCCTTTTGCCAGTCGATCTCCGTGTCGATGTCGGAGACGATCTGCGTCGGCAGTGCGCGGGTGCACAGCACCACGGCTGAGAGGAACAGGAACCACTTCATTGTGAAGTATGTATTTCAGATTTTTCTTTTGGTGTCTCGCACCAGTATTTATATTGATTAACGAAATGATAAGCGATCTATCAGATCGAATTAATAGGTGGTTATAAATATTTATACTTAACTGATAACAATGACGTGACTGCATTTGCCTGCGGTTTTGCTCGCGCCGTTGCTTAGCGTAGCTTTTCAATGTTTTTATTTTATTTTTAAAGCTTGCAAGTTTATCGGTGTATTAGTTACTTCATGCTCAAACGGCTAAACAAATTTAGATGACATTTAGTATGAAGATAGTTTATGTCCTATAACCGATAAAAATTGATGGAGCCTGTGAGCGTTAGCGGGAGAAAGCGTAGGGCTAGTAGTAAATCACTCAATCGATCACAAAGATTTGAAATACCTATTGCCTTTTTAAATTTGTAGACATAACTGCATATAAATTTAGATTATAATTATAAATAAATTTAGATTATAATTATGATCACACCCACAAGCCAATCATCAGTGATTGTTGATGATACAGTAACATGCCTGAATCAAATACTATTTTACCCAAAGATAATATAAATATGGGTTTTACCAAAAATAACGTTACGGAATCTTAATTAAAATATAGTAATAAGGAAATCATAGAGGATAGAAATCGTTTAGGATGTTAAAGTGGTGCGTTATTTTTCTTGTTTTCATGTAACAAGAAGAATAACACATTTTTCATTCAATGCAATTTTCACTTTTGTATGTTTCGTGCAACTTTATATTTGCACAGTTTTTGCTGACGACATACCGTATTAAAGTATTGAATTACAGATAGTTTATTTGCATACAACCTAGTCACAAAGGATGTTAAAATATTAAATACAATAATGTCAGAGTTATGTCCTTGGTCTTCATGTGGTGTTACAGGGTGTGGTAACACCACAAACCTAAAAAAAATCTGAGAGCTTTTGGCGGGAACTGAGAAGGTGAACCAAGGTAAACCAAAAAATATTATTTTTAAACTTGTGATTTGTCGAGTGTTAAAGTGAAAATATGATGGGATACTTTACCGGTTCGTAAACGTGCACGAGTGTGAACGAATGATAGAAATATTAGAAAACGCAAAATTTGGTATGTTCTTTACAAAACGTGACTTACTTATAGTTGACTTAGAAAGTGATTTGAAGTTGACTTAGAGTTGACTTTACTTGGCGGACGTGGTGGGGCCGCAGAGGAAGGGGCGTGTCGGTGTATCGTTGCCGCTCTCCCTATCCTCTGCGGCCGAAGTGGCAGTCGGCGGGGCCACTCATCTGACCCGTCGCATGGGGACCATGGGCGCCTAGACACGGGTGCTGTCTGGAGCCCACGGGCAAATTGGTCCCCGGGGATGAGTCGAGAGGGAGAGGAGTGCGCAAGCTCGGGGAAGTGCCCGAAAGGGCCCGCTGTCGAGGCCGCGGAAGAGTGCGTCCCCGTAGCCCCGACATTTTGCGCCGAGGTGGAACACTTTGGGATTTTAGTGGGTAGGCCGTCAGTGGCGGGATTCCCAGATAACCAGTCTGTGCCCGCACTTGGGTTGGACCACCAACAGCCCGATGGATACCAATCCATAAAGGATTTTCCCAAGGTAAAAAAAAAAGAGTTGACTTTACTGACATGGGGCATCCCATTTATCATCATCATAAGCGAATCAAGGCGAATCATAATATTATTGTTTCCGACTGAAGAACATAGTATCTATGGACAAGAAATCGTTACAAAAAAAATCTATGGTATAAAACTTCTATCACGGTTAAAATCTTTTCTGTAGGATAATGGAAAAAAAAATAGAGCGAACATGAGTGATGGTTGCCATAGCGATATGATTACCATGGCGACGCTTCTAATGTTTTGCTGACGATGTCGAGAAACTAAGAGTTATCAAAATTGTTTACATTATCGAAAACATACTTTTTCTGCAGCGTAGTAAGAAAAAGCAGATGATTTAATTTTTTATTCATGGGCTAGGATCACTCATTAGTGGTGAGTAATATTGTATAATCATAGACTTGGGTACTTACTATAATTACTTAATATCTTAATCCTCGTAGGTATGTAATTGCCTCTAGCATAACGCTCGTATTAAAAATTAGCTGTGACTTCGTTCGCGTTCATTCAGAAAAAAGTGTCCAAAAACCTTCCTCGTGATATACCGTAACGAATTATAAAATTTCATCAAGATCCATTCAGGCGTTTAGCCATAAAAAGCTTACAAACAGACAGACAAAGTTACATTCGATTTTATAATAAGTAAAGGATGCGAAAGTTTTGATGGATGATTTTTGCTCAATAACTGCAGAACTGCTGAACGGATCTGGATCAAAGTCAAAGTCAATTCAATTATTAGCACAGATTTAAATTATAGTCCAGAATAGCATCTATGGGAGCATATTTCATGTACCTAGTTACCCGCGAGTTACCCTTATAAAAATGTCTGCAAGTAACAAGTAGCTTTACAACTTTAATTACAACTAACAACATGTTACGTTACAAATACTTAACAAGTAACTTTGCAAAAAGTTTTCATCTCGGTAGAGCATTCTGGTGGCCTACCATGACCGCGACCGCGAATCGTATCGCCGTGCAATAAGGTACATGGTCCTGCAGCGTCGAATACAAAACGTAACCATCACGGCAATCAGATGTTATAGTACGCCTAGATGTCTGTTCTTTGCTCGGCGCTCTTTGCAGTACCTAAGGCGGTTACTTACTGCTACTCAACGATGGTGCGTGGAGCTGTTTGAGGATCGTTTAAGAGGACGGGAGTTCACCGAAGGAAAATTCAAATCACATGTAAAAACTACATTAATGAAAAGAGGGTATTATAAGGTTAAGACTTGTTTAGAAGACAAAGATGTCTGGAGCCTTCCACTTCCGCCAAGTAGCCACTAGTAAGTACATAGTTGTAAGCCAAAATTTGTGAGACAGTAATTTCTTTAAAAAAATAATGCCCCTCAGGTTTTTGCCTGTTCTTCTGAGTAGAGGCTCTTTATCCGAACAAGGCGGTCGAGTCTATTTAAAAAAAACTTTGACGTTCACAAGTGTATCTTTGATACCCAAATTGAATAAAAACATTTTGACTTTGACTTTGTTCTCTAGTTTTCGCACCATAATATTACATTGTCTAAATTTATCAATATCGATTCAGCTCTACCACCGCTAAAAAAGTTTTGGAATGCAGAGTTGATAAGTAGCCACAGACATACAATTATATGTCTGTGTAAGTAGCACGATCCAAAAAAAACAAGGTCTAGCATTCCCGGAGCAAACACGTAATGACGTCACTCGTCATCGTCATCCGTCTCTTTCGAACTATTTGTAACTGACATCATTCGGTCTTGCTCAAACATCGATTGACGTGTTGCCCACGTGACCGGAGTGCTATACCTGGCCTAGTAAATTATTATACCATGATGAGTAGCAGATAGAGTAACAGGTAACCAACGCATACACGGTATAAATCCAGGGCTTACTCTACCTTTGACTAATACCTTGTTTGCGTTAGGTGTAAGTTGGCAACTCATTATCAGCACCGCTATTTAGGTTTGTAATAAAATTGTCCATAGGCGGCGATTACCTTTTACCATCATGTGGCATGCGGCTCTTAAACAAAATCACTAGATTAAAAAAACCAACAATCATCGCCACAAACAACACTCTCGATCAAGTCACCTTTCAAACAAAAAACGAAATGAAAATCGGTTCATTCCCGTAGATTAGTTATATACGATGCCACAGACAGACACACTGATAAACAGGTACTTATACACATACGTTAAACTTTTAACACCCTTGTTTTTCGTTTTTAAATAGCAGTTCTATCAATAAATCGGGAGGGCTAATCTTACGCAGTGAGATTAAATCTCACTATTTTTTGTCCTTGTTGCTCTCGTTTGAATAGTCTTAGGTGTGAGAGTGACCGAGATAAAATCTCATCTCATCTCACGCATAGGAATAGCCCCCCTTAGTAATGGTTTTAATCTTACTATGACCACAAAATAGCTTCGCATAGGTAGATAGGTAATCTATCTCAGATAACAGCGTACGATATTCTATAATCAGAATACTGTTACAAAAACAGATATATGTAGATTTGTATTATCGATCATATGTAAAAGTAAATAGTGAAAAATAGCATGGGAACTAAGATAACATGATTAGGTCATTGGGTCATTAGGTCACTTTTTGTTACAGTAGGTACAGTTTGTGATGGAAGTGAGAGGGATGAAGGAAGGGGGGGTTGCACGACGTACGTCAGAGTAATGGTAGTTTTTGGGTAGGAGTATAGATTAGGGATACTACTATGTGATAGTAGTATCATTAATCTATGCTCTGTGCTATGCTATAAGTATGTGTATGCTATGTGCCTATGGTAGGAGCTAAATTTGTCCGTATATATCTTGATTTATTTGTGTAAATGCTGGAATTTTTAAGATGTATTATTTCGTAATGTCTAAATGCTTATAAATTGCGTAATTTTATTTAGGTAAATAAATAACAACAAGGAACTATTTAATTATAGGTACCTATGGGTATTTAGATTAAAAATAAAATAAAACAGATATACTCAATCAGGAAAATCGTTAAAACTGATTGCAGTTGCAACTTCGCGATAGTACCTCCGATATTGTTACAATAATTACATATTAATATCAATGTAATACATCTGGATGAATAAGTTTCCCTTTTTCATACCTTCATTAACATTTTAGATTGTAGGTAATTATTTTACCTCAGAATGTATATTATTAAAATCCGAAAATGCGGGCTGCACACTCTGCACATGCACACCGGACATAATTTTATAAAAACAACTGATTTATTTCGCGATTTCAGGGTTGACTACATGGTACAAGTTGGTCGTAAATTATAGTAGGTACAATGATATCCTAAAATATTTTATCTGTCGTTAAAAGATACACTGTGTATATCTGTGTGTAGGCACGCTCTAGTCTTGAGTCCAGGACTTAGTTTTGTATTCGATGCACATCGTGTCGTTTACATATGCACATAATTTGTTGTCAACTAAAATATAGCATAAATGATGCGTGCGTGTCGCTCCGGTGTGTCGCTGACTTAACCCAATAAAGAGTAACATTGTAAAAAAACTTTAAAACCATCATGCTTCTATTTTTATTTACTTCAGAAGATCAGCAATGGCAAGCGGGGACCGCAAGCGGCCCGCCCCCAAAGCTCCCAAGAAGGTTCTGAAAGGCGCCAAATGTCCCGCGCGGTTCGTCGCGCCCGCGCGGACGCTCCCCGGGCTGCTGTGGCTGCCGCGGGCGGGATACGATCACGACGTTGAGAAGGACAGCACGCTGCTGCGAGCGGCGAAAAACTACTACCCTGAAGGTGAGTCGGTAGTCTGTCTCGTTTTTGCAATAAGAGATTAAAAAAATACCCACAATTTAAAAATAAAGTAGCGGAATTTAGCCAGTATGCTAATCCAGCATGCCGCGTGATATAGATGAGAGCAAAATTGGTAAGTACAGAGGCCTTTAAAATGCAATGGACTGAAAAAAGCTAAATGAAAGTATTATGAAATGTATTTAATAGGTAATTAATTTTTAATTAACTACCGTTATCCGTTTTCACCTATACAACAAATTATCATGTTTACATCAAATAATGAAGTTGTGCACTTGACAATAAGCAATTTAATGAGCGCTAAGTCCTTGCTGTTAATCACTTATGACGTGCGTTGCATACTTTGGTCGTAAGATAAGATCTAGATAATTAAATAAGTAGAAAAACATAATTGATGCAGGCTAATTAAGACAATTAATGAATCTAGTGTTTTAATTAGCTTGTCATTTGTATGTCGTTTTTAAGGAATACTTAACGTTTATTAACCAATTTCCTTATTTACAAAACCAAACAAAACTAAAATAAACTAAAAATAAAATAACCTAATCTAATAAATCGCTACCAGTGGGCAGCGTTCCCAAAATGCTGGCATTGCATTGCCACGTTGAATGGCAATGCTTAATCTTTGTGCAAGATATAGGCCAGCATTCTGGTCACGTTTGTTGTTTTTTAAGGAATTAAATTGCAACGCACGCACGCTTATGGTACTTTTTAATATACAAATAGAGTTGATTGTTTCATGTACCAGGTGTTACCCATGTACATCTGATCACATTCAGCTGAAGTTCGAATATTTGTGATTCTTGAAACAGAATTGCTTGAACGCGATTGCAACTTGTCTAGTACCCCAAGATACCGGCTGAGCCGAGTTTGGGGCCCTCAGCGTATACAACTTGCCTTTGTACTATTCGCTAAATAAAGAAATTTGATTTGATCCTTGCATGATATATGATAGATGGTGATGGAAACATGGACGTAGAAAAAAAGTCGGACGGAACTTCAGCTAAGACAGAACTGAATTCTGTCATGGCGGTGACTTTCTAAATGTGAGTGAATTTCGGGTGGCCATGTTAACCAAATTTACCCATTTTTTATGGTTTTATTTCTGAGCAATGATAACCTAATGGGAGAAGAATCGGCTATCAAGCAGAGGGAGCGGATCCGATCCCAGCCAAAGGCACGCACCAATTTGTTCATTTGTAAACATTTCTATGCATATTTAATTTCATCTGTTAATATTTCTCTGGAGCACGGTCTATGGCAACAGGCTCGCCTCCTGGCATATTTGGAACTGAATATGATCCGGCGAAGTGTGGGTATTGTATTACATCTCTACCAGCTCCATCGGGGGAAAGGCGTGACGACATGGTTATGTAATGTTAGTATGTTTATAAGTAAATATGTTTGTTTATAATCATGTTTTTAAATACCCACATGTGTTCACAGTTCTCACAATTAGCAGATTGATTCGTGCCTTAAGCGGGATCGAACCCGCTCCATCTTGCTCGAGAGGAGAGCCTAGTCCAACTAGGCTATTATCGTTTCAAAAAGTTTTAGTGAGCTAAATTTTAGATGTGGAAAAGTTTTAAAGTTGCAAAATTTACTTTTCGAGGGACTGCATATGTATTATGTAACAACACGCCGTATCCTCCTTTAGTTGTATATAAGTCATTAGCTTTAAAATGTATACTGCAAATGACACTGTATTGGTTTGGGATCCAACTATTTTGATCGTTACATCGTCTAATTATTTGGATCCAGTCATTTCTCCATGATTAGTTTTTTTTAGGAAATCATATAAAAAGAAAATACTTTGTAACTTTAATAAATTGAGTTTCGTAAAAAAACATTTTACCGTGTTTAGGGAAATTTCCATATGTGAACATTGGTAACACTGGTCTTGACACTGGCCTGTCTGCCAGGTGTAGAGCGTTCCAAAACAAAAATGGTCACCTAGGTTACGTCAATCAATGCATAAGAGCAAGACCGAAATAAGTCATTCAAGACAAGGCCGAAAGAGACGATGAGTAGCGAGCATGCAAAGTGATGTAGCGAGTGTCAACTCCTGGAACGCTCTAATGATTTAATGAATTATTATTTTCTGGTGAATAAAAATGTATAAAATACGGGAATAAGTCATTGAATAATTGATTTACCTATGAAACGTGATTCCATGATTTTTATTCTTGCGATCACTACGGTTTTTACACCATTCTACCGCACAAGACACGCTGTTTTGTAAAATTGTTTTCCCCGCATAGACGTGTTGTCAGTGTAGACGTTACGCTCAAATGACTAAAGATATCTGTGAATGTGTGCGTCGGCCTGTAAGTACAAGGAGCTGGCTGACTTTGGGTAGCACAGTTTTGACAAAGATGAAGCTCCGTCCGACTTTTTTTCTACGTCCATGGATGGAAAGTATAGTTATCAAATTATGTGTAGCGGCGATGATGTGCTTCTTTGCAGCTCTTCAGTCATGTCATTATTACTATGGTTTACTTGGTACTATGCGATGTACTGGGGTAGCAACTGGGTCTCCGTGAGGCTATCGAATATACCTATAGATAACTGATTTTCAACTTGAGGGTGGTAACTAGCCTACAGAGTACTCGACTCTACTACCTTGGTGCCTATTAAATTAAAATAAAATTAAAAATCAAATTCGGAACCAGTCCATAGTTGTCACTGTCTATAGTTTCCACACAATGTTTTCCTTCACCTCATCTCGTTGTTGGGATTTGAACCCACCTTCTGCGACATAAGATCCGTACGCTAACCACTGAGCTAACGTTCCGGCGTGTGCAGGTGAAAGCGAGGGCGGCTGCAGCGAGTTCCCGCCGCTGATGCTGGGCAAGTCCTGGACGAGGGGCGTGCCTTACAGAGACGGGTTCAACCACGCCAAGCCGGTCGACTCCACAGGTATATCCGACACTAACCTATGGAAGCATGGAAAAATATATCCGCCATTTATTTTAAGTATTTCTGCAATCTGTCGCAAGACCATAAAACCTGATGAGTTCAGTGATGCTGACGTGTAGGCGATGGGTCCAGCGCCTTATCTCTCCTCTCAAGTCGTCAAGACTTCCTTCCGCTTTAGTCTTTTTCTGTTGGAAGGTCTTTAAAAGTTATGTAGCTATAGAATTGGGGTGTGAGATCAAGCGGTTCCCATATTTTTTTTTGGACCTCTCTACTTCTGTGTGGATTTTTGGGAAATTCGTTTGTTTTAAATTCAATCGTCTAGCGTAGAGGAAAGTTTGCCGAGTTTTCGGTCAATTTTACAGTAGTGTAGATGCGCTGATATTTGAGGTATTGTAATAAAATAACTGTGTACGACTCGGTAGCGCGCAAAATTTTATAAAATCGGCTTCTGGACCTTTCAAGAATCGATTAAACAAAATAGCTTTTGATTGTGTGTGACACAACGCTTTTTTGGAGTTTGCGTCAAATGTTCTAGCTGCTCGGAAACTTTGATCAGATATACGATAAAAGCTAAAACGATAACTCCGCGACCTGTCTTCCCACGAGTATATCTCACTGATACAATGCCTCGACGAGATTTTTATCTTTATTTAGATTGGCTATAAAACGTATGACGCTCGCTCTAGCACATTTCTCAACTTGATACCAGCTACTAATAACAGGAAACTGCTACACTCCCTCATCGAAGACGATGCGAGTGGTGAACATGCCACCAAAGAGGCGCGACCCTCCGAAACTGTACGGCCCCATCGGGCCAAACGGCGAATTGCAGTTTCCGCCTCTTAAGCCCTGGTCTCAGAGGGAGAAGGAGCGACTAGAGGCCATTGAACGAGAAAAGCGGAAACAAAAGCTGCCAAAAGGTACGCAGGAAAATAGACGGACTTGAATTTAAGAAAAATTGGTCTAAGTTCATCGATTCTGATTAAAGAATGAAACAGAATATCTTTATTGTCATTGAGTAACATTTTCTTAACAAATTAATTTAAAAAAATTATAAACAACGTTCCTATATTGATCTCGTCAAAAATAAGCTACATAATTATTATAACTATTATTGAAATTTTGTGTGTCCTCAAAAAACGACAACGATAATATTGCCAGGGTGTCAAGACTTAGCGGATTCTTCTGAGGAGTGACTGTTAACGGATTTTGGCTACATTGGAAGTCGCATGTACAGGCATTGGGCTATCAGGCTATCTATAAGGATAACGAACAAATAATGACTTACTAGTGTCAATTGTAGACTAGCGTCAAAGCAATTACACGATATCCTACTAATATTATAAACGCGAAAGTTTGTAAGAATGAATGGATGGATGTTACTCTTTCACGTCAGAACGGCTGAACAGATCTGGATGAAATTTGGCACTGAGATAGATTATAGTCTAGAATAGCGCATAGGATACTTTTAACCGCGGGTGAAACCGCAGGGCGCAGCTAGTTAGGTATAACTCTACTTTAGGTAGTAAAATTCTAAAATTAGGTTTATTTCTTATGTTTGCTACTGGTTTTTTGAGCCTGCAAAAGTAAAAAAAGACCAGACTTCAATCATAGGTATTGATCAGCATCATCACAATAATTTTCTTGGCAGGGTTGGTTCTTTTAGAAGACATGGTGTCCGGTGCATATGAGAAGAGAAAGGCGGCGGAAGCAGAAGCCAAACGCAAGCGGATAGAGAAGAAGAAACAAGAGAAAGCGGCCGCTGAAGAAGCTGCCAAACAGGAGATGGCTAGGTAACATAAATGCTGATATAGAAGCGTTTTATTACAGAATGAATTATAGTACGACGTGGTACTACGTACAGAAGGTTCACTCTAGGAATAAGTACTTAATCGACTTTGTCGTTATCGAAACTTTCGAACGCTTCACTATCAATGTGCAATTTAAAAGATTGTGTGATGATAAATCAAGACGATTGATACGAGTATCTATAAGTTTGGCGACCAATTTGTTCGCTTCCGTTCGATAAGGCGATGCAGTTTATGGATTATGTTGAGGTCTTAAGATAAGATTTGTATTTTTATTATAAACTGTAATTAGCACACTGTCGTCAACCAAACAAACTATCAGCTTTGTAATGTAACTAGCTGAGCTCCGCGGTTACACGCGCGGTCCCACAGGAACCATTAATTTTTCGGTATGAAAGGTATCCTATATTTTTCTAAACTCCTGACAGCGTGTACCCAAAATTTCACGATGAACGGTTGAGTAGTTAAGAGGGCCGCGACGTTCTGAAATTTCCATACAAACGCACTACTAAAATTTCTTGAAAACCGTTTGTCAGATTATGATGAAATTTAGCATGTACAATTAAATTAACAATATCTTCGCCCGTATGTTCTTGTTTTTTTTTTAAAACGTTCTCAAGCTAAAATAGAGCTATGAAAAATATCCGCATTTTAAGGAGTCACTTTTGACTGATTTATTCAATAGGTAGATAAAGCAAATCAAAAATTCCATTACATAGGGAGGTTGTCTACATCATTAGCTGTTAAATGAATCAATAATACAAGGGAAATTCTTAGTTACTTAAGAATGATTACAGTAGTGCAAAAGTCATAAAAAAAATTAAAATCGCACTTTGTCACTCTGTAGGTAAGTTTAGAGGCTCGTCAGTATCATTACTCGCTCTCTTCACTCGTCTTCTTCTTCTAGACGAAATGGCGATAGAATACCTTAAGCCAATGCGAAGTTAGTCTAGGTCGCCTAGGTCGAAATTAGTTAGGTCGCCGGACTCTTAAGGCCTGAAAGCGTAACAAACAAACAGACAAACTAACTCACTTTCCCATTTATAACATTAAAAAACTTATAAATGCGAATGGAATAAGAATAGAATAAGTAGGTAGGAGGAGTATCATAAGTTATTTGAAAAGGTTTTCATTTTTGAAGTGAAACTTCTAATGCGACTTCCAACAAGGTTGCGTTAAACGTTTAACGCTCCTGGGGAGGGGGAATAGAAAGAGACAGAGCGTGAATGCATGGCACTCGAACGCATGCGCGTAGTAAGAACGATACACAGAAGTTACACTTCTTCCGCGCGGAGGGGGGACTCCACGCGTTATTTTTTTTTTTAGAAAATTATTATAAAAACATGATCTTCCTTGACCACCTAGTATATCCTGATAAGTATGTAAAGCTGGTAAGTCTCCCGCAGACGCCTGGCCAAGATGCAGTTCCAAGAGCCGCGAGACCCGGAGGAGCAGAAGTTGGAGATGATCAAGACGACGGAGGAGGAACACTTCCGGTACATACACCCGAAAGACCTGGAGCGGATCAATTATTACTTATCTACGGTGAGAATTAATAGAAATATTTTTTTAAGGCTATTACGTCTGAATTAGATCGCCAATTGAGTTGTTAATAAGCGACAATGTGGTGGGTAATAAAAACATTTAAGTACTGTATCTTCTAATACATCATTATAACTTTTTTTTAAATTTAAAAGTTGTGATTGTATATCTGAGGAAGCAAAGAAGCCGACAGTCTGTTCCATAAATTTCATTTCGTGGCCGTAATTCATCGGTATTATTGTTCCGTTCCAGTTCGTGCCAGTTGAAGTTTGACTTTTGTGTCGGACCTGGATCTTCATTGCGTAGGTCTGGTGGCTACTAGAGCTAGGATATACCAAACTACGTTAGCATTGCTTTTGGACCCTAAGGCGATTGTCCGACCGCCGACAATGAGCGAGTAGCGAGTAAATAAATGGATGTACAAGTATAAATTAAAAATTTTAAAAACCCCCGACACTGATTTTCATCAAACATAGCTAAGAACACTTCCGACTAATTCACCTTGCAAAAAAAAAAAAAACAAAATCGGTTCATCCGTTCGGAAGCTTCGATGCACGCACACACAGACACGTCAAACTTATAATACCCCGTCGTTTTTGCGTCGGGGATAAAACACTCGCTCGATGATAATCGCCTACTTGCCGAGCGAGTGTTTTACATACATTTTTTAATCGCTCATCGCCGGCTGTTGGAAAACTGCCTAAGATAAAAGCCATGGCGTAGCTAGCCATTTAAAATATTTGTGTCGTGATACAATTACAAGTACAACTCTACTTAAATTATTTATTTTATTTTATTCGGAAAACATACAATGTTATTTACCAAGATTACTAACAAATTAAATAATTAGACACCATTTATCTGTTTTCGCATATTGAATCAATTTTTTTATTTGGATATTTTTTTATACATATTATACCTGTTCTTGTCAAAAAAACTAGGTAATTTTTAGAACATTTATTTGGTTTCTTATACCCGTCTAATTCTCACTCTAGGCGCTAGCCCCCAAGCACATGCCCGACTTCCCAGTAAACCTGTACAAACGCGCGAAGGCGCAAGTGGACAAGCAAACTATAGCGATCAAGCGACGTCTTCTGTCCCTCACGTACCAGGCCTGCGTGAGGCAGAGCGAGCAAGACATCAAGGACTTCTTCGTGATGGCCATGAAACAGTGAGCTAACGTCTACTTTATTAAGGCTTCGTCCTAGCCAAGCAAGCTGAGCGGCTGATTGTTTATATATTTTTAATAGAGTCTCAGAACAGCGTGTGCTTATTGTGCACTCTATGGAGGAGGTAAACTGTCAGTCGCTCCTTAGTTAGAACGGAGCATTATGACAATCTTTCTGTAAGCCAATAATACTATTATTAAAAAAAGGCGAAAGTTTGTAAGTGTGTATGTTTGTTACTTCTTCACAAAGAAGGCTATGCGCAGGCGTTTCCTTGTGACCATGATTGTGACCATCGCACATCAAGTGCGCGCCCGTCTCATGGCACACACCATATCGGGGGCGGTTCTCAATTGCATTTAGAGTACATACATCCTCTGAGAACCCTTCACCTCGATCAACCCAATAAACCATCAAACCATGACTCGCCTCCATGTTCGTCGGTACATAGTTCTTGCTACCCGGTCCCCAGTTGCATCCTAAAGTACATCCTCGAAGACCCGTCAGAGAGACAGCGCCTGCGCATCGCGTTCCTCCCGGCGCTGTGGCCGTCGCTCGCGGTGCGCGCGCCGGTCCCGTGGCACACGCCCATGGCCGTGGCGCGCCGCGCCGTCTCCTACAGATACTACGCGGGGAACCCCGTGCTCATCGAGCTGAGGCGGATCTGGGATGAGAGGTCAGTGGTGCCCAGCTGGCCTAGCATACGCAACGTGACTGCGGTATGTCCACTCATTTATCGAAACAGACGTATGTTTACTAGCCTTGTCACGTTCTCACACGACAAAAAGTGACGAGAATTTTGTCGCGCGTGCATGGTAGGCCTGCTTGTAACTGATAGCAGGGGGGCGATTCAGCTAACCGATGTCAATGGTTAACTGAACTGTTGATGTTGTGTTACGTGTAGCTTTACAAAATGGATGGGGAACGGCTCGCGAACGTGGACTGGTTACTTTTTTTTATGACGAACGCAACGTCAAAGGTTCAGCTTAGCATTGGCTAAGGCTTGGCTTTGGCTTTGGCTGGCTGAATGCAAGCTAGTAGAATAAAGCATGCTGATAGTTTATTTATTGCTTGTATACTTAGTTAGTTACTTGGGTTGATATTTTTTTGTGTAGATATTGCGAATCGGTATTAAGCGGCAATGACTGTGGATATGAGTGTCAAATTCATTGCCTAACTGCCACAATGCATAAAAGAAACGGAGAAATATAAACAAAAACCAGAGATAGCCCCGTTTTAGGCAGAAAGCCTAAAAGTGTTTATTTAGTTTTGTTTTTTGTTTAATCTGTATTCTTTGTGTGTTTTTGCCCTGCTGGTATCCACAAATTCATTGCCTAACTGTCACAATGCATAAAAGAAGAAGAAATATAAACAAAAACTAGAGATAGCCAAGTTTTAGACAGAAAGCCAAAAGTGTTTATTTAGTTTCACCGATTCACAAAAACCGATTGTCTATTAGATACGAGAACATGCTGATCTGCGACATGAACAAGATGCAGGCCGAGGTGCCCTTCCCGCAGTACCCGGGCGAGTTCTCGGCGCGGCTCGCCGAGCTGTGCGCCGCCGCGCGCGCCGAGCTCGCCGACAACTGGCTCATCGACGTCGCCGACACCATGGTCAAGATGCGCCGCCACTGGGCCGTCTACGTCTCCAAGAACATTAAGGAGAGCACCTTCATGGTCGAGCAGTTCTTCAGGTTAGACTGTTGACGGTTGTGACTACATAACTACGCCCCGCGATGGAATATGGGATTAAAAAGTAGCGTATTTGCTAATCCAGGGTATAAACTACGTATGTTCTAAATTTTCTTCTGAATCCGGCCACCCGTTTGAGCCTGATCAAGAAAATAATAAAAATATTCGCCTTTCTATTACGCGGAGACGCGCGCTGACCTTGTCAACAACAGGCTCATAGACGTTGCTGACACCATGACCAAGCTGCGCAAACACTGGGCCATATTTAACAATGGACAAGAACCATTGAACATTAAAGAGAACACCTTCATGGTTGAGCAGTTCTTTAGGTTAGACTGTTGCGCTGGCTTTTGATGATTATGAACTACTTGCTATTGCCCGCGACTTTGAGGACAATTATTCAAAGTCAAAATAAATAAAAAAAACGCATCTTTTACGTCCTGTAAACGTTTTTAATTTTGGCCCATTTAATTAACCGGCTTTTCTCTCTTTATTTTAACTGGTCTGTTAGTTCATTTGAAAACAATTTTCAAATTCCAAATCGGTCAAGAGGTTGTAGAGATTAGGGCTCACGTCACTTCGTGGCGAACCACCTAACGCTACACTTTGGGAAAGGGACGTTTTGAACCTTAAGGCCGAACGTAAGACGAGGATGCGGCGCGGACAAGGTTCAGCCGCGGTGTTCTGAAGCGTCAGAACTTGTTAATGTAAAATGTATAAAAGCTACGGTGCATCCTAGTCTTGAGCCCGATCTGCACATTATACTTTGTGTCTAACGGTGTAAACGTTCTTGTTATCTCAGATGTATTCACGCAATGATGTCCAAGCAACTCAGGAGTCTGGTGGAGAGGAGCACCAGACACTTCGCGGAGTACTTCACTTGCTATCAGGTAAAATGGTCCTTTAGCTATTTTTTTCTGTGGTTTTAAGGCAAAAAAAATATTAGGACTAGCCAGCCAGCTTAAGGTCTATGTTCACCAAAATTTGCAATTATTAGTAAGCTGTTCATTGTTGACGTGCAACTTATTGAATAGTTGTCAAAAACAGATGGTTACCACTCACCCATGACTATTAGCCGGTTTTGCTTTCGCCGGCACGGCCTGGCCAGGCCCGGCACAGTGCTAATGGCTTCAAGGCCGCCGTGCCTTTGCCGCTAAGTGGAAAAGCGTGCCATACATTTTCATACATTCCTCTCCGGCTGCCGCGCTGACAAGTGAAATATTGCTTATGGGCTTATAGACAATAGACAATTTTTATTTGTGAGAAAAAAACAAGTAAGTTTACAAAAAAAAAAAAACAAATATAAACGAAAAATAACAATAAAAATTAAAAACTATACAAACAATGTTTTTGCCACAAACCGGTTCCAACTCAGCATAATGCCGGCTGTAGCAGCCAGCGCTGGTCTTCCGTTGGAACCGGCTGTGACGTCACCCACGGATCAAGTCAGACACGGTACAACTAAATACATATTATTAATTAGACTAATAGAACAAAAATAATGAATAATAACATTTTAAATAAATAGGTGCGTATATATACATACATAAATAAAAATGAGGTTATCAGTAATAATAATATAGGTAATAATAATAAGCGGCGCGATTTCAGAAGACTGAGTTTTGTCGCCTCCTCGTGGCGTGCTTTAATGTTTTGCACATTCGTTCTCACCGCTCGTTGCATCGCTCTAAGCGCTCTAAGCTTCCGCGTATGGCAGCAAGGTCGTAACCAAGCGATAAAGCTACACGCTCTAAGCCTCTAAGGTGATAATTGTCGTTTCCAGGAAGGTAACAGATACGAGGGTGGGTATCGCGACTACACGTTCATTAAGACCCCGCTGCTGCGTATCCGCGTTGTAGCTCACCCGGGCTCCACCAAGATCACGTTCGACCCGCCGCTGGACCACACCAAGGTGCAGGTGGCGCGCTGGTTCCACTCCATCATCAACGTCAACTACCAGCTGCCGAGCATCGACACCATCATGTACCCTAGTGAGTTGCTTGAACATCATCGTCGGTGTCAGTAGAACTAACGTAGCGTCTATAGCATACAAAAGGTTTTTTTTAAATCGGTCCACAATGGACAATAATATCGATAAACCTGCACCTGCAATCTGGGGATGAGCTTGCACCCTTGCGGTATTTCCGAATAATTACAACAATTTTTCAAAAGGGCTACCAGTAGAGTCCTTAGGGTCGACAACGTACTTTGACGTACCTGTGATCGCTTACCAACAGGGGGTCCGTTAGCTTGTTTGCCACCTTTTGTATAAAAAACAAACAAAAATCATACAGACCTCCTTTTGGAAGGTCCGTTTAAATACCAAATATGGTAAGCGATCACCGTTACAGGTACTACACACATTACACACTTGTAACACGGGTATGCACGTCTGAGACACCGGAGGCATGACGGATAAGTTATCGACCTTTCAAGACTAATGACAACCTTTTTAACTTGCCTTCTTGCTGTTGTAGGTTTTTATTTTAAACGCACCTTTACATTTACCTTCATAAGGTTCTGTTATAAAATGGTAAGAAGCTCAAATAAATCAACACATTTTGTAAAAAAGCAAAACTTAGAAACTAACTTTTCACCCTGTAATTCGTCGTCCATGTCGTTTTTTAGACTTTTGTTGATATTTTAAAGTTTGCTTGACCGATTTCGAAAAAAATTATAAGGTGGTCATAAAAAACGCTGCTCTGCTTATGTTAAAGTCACGCTCTTCAGAGCATACTGTACTTCCTTATACACGTGTAGCCTGTGGGCTGACTACACTAAAAAGCGGTACAGCGACCTCCGTCTACTGTACAACAATAGCTTCAGGATGTTGTTGGGGCTGCCTCGCTACTGCAGTGCCTTGGGGATGTTCGCGGATGCACGGACCGCGTGTTTCCACGCGACCATGCGCACGCGAGCAGCCTCGCTGGTGCGCAGGGGGCGGGCCAGCTCCAACACTGTCCTGAAGATGATTGCGTCTAGGCTGGACTGTCCCTTTCTCCGGCACTGCAGCGAGAGGCACCTCTCTGTTCCAGTGCCGGTGAGAGCGTTTTAATTTAATTTAATTTAAATTTTGTTTTTGATTTTGAAATTTTGTTTTTGATTTTGATTTTAATTTTGATTTTAATTTTAATTTTAATTTTGATTTTAATTTTGATTTTAATTTTATTTTATTTGACATTCATTATTTATTATTATTTCGTGTAATTTGTTTTTATTTTGATAAATTGTATATATAAAATTGTATGTTTACCACAATATGGGAATTACCCGAATTAAAGACATTTTATTTTTATTTTTTTATTTTTTATAAACAAATTCCAAAATATGATCTACCAAACAAAAAAGGAATCATTAAAATCGATTCACAATAATAATTGGTGGAGTAATCACTAACATACGTACAAAAAAAAACATACAGTCGAATTGAGAACCTCCTCCTTTTTGGAAATCGGTTAAAAATAAGTGTTGATCTTTAGCTAGTCGACAGACCTCTGTAATATTCATGAGCTCACTCTAGAATGACGTCACTGTAGACTCGCACCGGCCCCGGCCGTACCTGCACGGCGTGTTCCCCGACGAGGAGTACATGGTGCAGCTCATCACGGACGCAGTGCGCCACCTCGCCGCCAACCGACCCGGGCCCCTCGCCTACCTCGCCTCCTACGAGGAGTACTACTACGTGCTGGACGGGACCGCGGAGAACGACCTCAAGGCTTTCTTCGCGCTGGACCCGCCGCCTTACTTGAAGGTTAGCTGGAAGATCACTCACCGTCAATAGGCCCGTCATACCTCTGGGGCATCATAGGTCCCAAACGAATGAACCGAGTTTTTCCATTGAAAAATGTCTAGATTGATTTTTGGAAAGTTTTCACGTGCTTAATATAAGTACTAAGTATATATCATATTTCCAGGACTTCTCAGCTCGCATACACCAGTACGAGAAGCTCCGCGACGAGATGCTGTTCCTCCGGCGCGACATTCCTCTCAACATGATAATGTTGGACTGCGCACCCATTAACGACACCATGTGGGATATCGTGAACGGCATGCGCTCGACCATTGTCGACCACTTCACCAATGTCAACAGGAAGTGGAATAGAGAGTGAGTTCCTTTGTACTTTTGTGGATTGTTCGTTGTGAGTGTCTTGGCGAGTCCAAACATCGCGCGGAAGGTAGCGCTGTAACATTTTTCGGTTAGAAGTTGTTTTAAGTTCATTTAAGACTTCTTAACGCAACTGGGATGTCCTTACGCACTATACAGCCGATGTTAATCTGACAATAACAGTTTTGTTTTCGAGTTCACATGACTTGCCAAGATACGCCGGCCGTATTGTAAACGCATGTTTGATTCTGTTTTGATATAAAATATGTAGCTACATTATATTTATTCTAGACAAAAATAATTTAAAGTCGCGATACAAAATTTGCTTCAATTTAGACGTCATCTCCTAGTATTATTTGGGCTGTTTGTTACCGAGCACTTTAGCATCGCGCGGCGTTGTAATCGGATCGCGGTTGGCTTACAACTAACCAAAAAGTTGGCACTATGTGTAGCGTACTCCAAGTTGCTCGTTTGTGACTCTGTAGCGTTGCTCTGTAGGTATATATATTATTATGTCTCAATGTTTGGGATTGCTTTTCGTTTGTAAGTGCTGGTTGGTACAAATAAGTAAGTGTTAATCCATTAGCTGATTCCGGCGCTGCTCGGAGTCGACGGCGCAGCTGGTGGAGCTGCTGCAGTACATCAGCGACTGCCGCGACTGATCGGAGCTCCTACTGATTGTCATTGTACTCGCAGCATCTGCAACGTGTACGAGGAGATGGCGGCGCGCTGCTCGGAGACGCCGGAGTCGACGGCGCAGCTGGTGGAGCTGCTGCAGTACATCAGCGACTGCCGCGACTGCGCACTCTTCGACCTGCGCGAGAAGGCGCGCACCACGGCCGCCTACGTGCTGTTTCTCATGGAGCACGCGCATCTCGGCTGTCAGTACCACCATCATATACCATCATCATCATTCCTCTCCTACAGAAACGATCACCATCATCACCACTCCCCCATACAGAAACGAAATCGTAGTGTCTCTACCCCTTATCTCTCTATTTATAATTTTGATTTTACATACAATACAATACAAAATCTTTATTGATACCAAATACAAATAAATCTAAACTAAACAATCAAAAATAAAGGCGCAATGGGCGGTCTTATCGCTTTTTTTTTATGGACAATAAGTCGGCGTTTGACCACCAACTCGCCTGATGTTAAGCGACGTTGTGGTCTAAGATGGAGCACGACGACCTATAAGGTACTTATTCACTCTAGCCTTGAAGTTTTGTAGAGTAAAGAAGTGCAAAGATGGTAAGTGGAGGCGCTACAAGTGCGCCACTGCTCAGACCCGTCGTCGTCGGAACGGTTACACCGGACTACATCCCGAAACACGACTAGCTCATTTCACGGCATGGCTTGGTCCGGTGGGTGGTAACTAGCCACGGCCGAAACCTTCCACCAGAGTTTGCTACCCGGTTAGCACTACCCGGGGACCACGTGTAGGGAATCAGAATATAGTACACTCCTACGGACGTGGGTAGCTCAGCCCCCAAAGAGCTTAAGAGCAATCTCTTCCAGACAACCTTTGGATAGCTACACAGGCTATAACATACCACAGGCTAGAGCAACATATAAAACTCGACCTCCAAATTAAATAGCTACTCAGCTTACAGCAGCAGCAGTTGTTTCATCCCTTTCATCTTACTACAACCATACTTATAAAAATAAACCTAAATCTGTTTATTGTTAATGTTAAACCGTCAAACGAAATAGGATGGGAACAAAGATATTCCAGTTTTAAAAGCATTTACACTTTCTTTATCGTCTACTCCTATCTTCATAATAAAGTTAACTGTACCGAATCTTCAATATCCTCTCTCCCCAGTCGAGGACATAAACCTTAACACGCGCGTGTTCCTCTGGCCGCTCGACATGGAGGACGCTATAGACCTCACCATCAAGACTCTTCTCACCAAGAAGAATATGGCGGAAGACAAGCTCCGCAGCCGCAAGGCCATCTTCGAAGAGAAGCTGAAGAGGCACGAGAAGGAGTTGGAGCAGTTTCGCCGGTTCGACCCGCCGTTGCTCAACCTGGATCTGTTGAAGGACGTCGTCCACAAAGTTGACGAGATTCATCAGAACTTGATGGTATGCTTTGTTTATTTGATTTGATCACAGAACGGACCTTCCAGCCAAGCTCATACAAGCACTAGAAAATTACTTCGCATTGGATAAAGATTTTCTAAATCCAATTTTAATTTAGGAGATGACGTGGCGACGTGCAAAATGACAAAGTCAATATTAGTATGACCCTCTAAAGTTATGGTAAATCACTCCTGGACACACACGAACTGCGAAACGAAGTAAAAGTTGTATGACCCATCAATGGCCGTTTTACACTCACCGGTACTTCACGGCCCGGCAGCAAAGTGTCAAGGCCGCTGTGTCGTTGCCGTCGCCGATAGGTGGAAAAAAAAGTCATACGCTTTTGCGCCGGCTGCCGTGCTGTCCACCGCCAAATGTTTATTTACCCATGCTACAGAACGACAAGTACGAAGCGGAGGACATAATAAACGAGGAGCAGCTGCTGGACCAGGAGGTGTCGGTGTACTTCAGCCTGCAGACCATGCTCGCCGGCGTCGACCCCTTCCACAAGCTGTGGCACGCCGCGCACGACTTCTACGACGGATACGAGATATGGTACACTGTTTGTACATAACTATAGAACTAAGAACTTCTAGGTGGTGAGGTAGGAGCGAGGCAGCAGGCTCTGCCACCCGCCTAATCTCCACGGCTCTCTACAGGGTATAAGTTTTCAGATCAGATACTTCAATTCAACACTCGAATATTTAGCCACCTAGAATCGAACGCGAAACCAGCTGCTTACTCGCTCGCCAAGCCAGGTCGTTCTTGTTTTCTGGCGTATCAATATTGCCCTGGCCCAATGTCTCTCTCGTAAAAAAATTGTGAGGGTTAAAGACACCTAGTTAATACCACATAAACATATCGTCACGCCTTCCCCCGAGGGGGCTGGCAGAGGTGTACAACACCCATACTTCGTCGGACGATATTCAGTCCCAAATCTAACAGGGGGCGAGCCTGTCGTCATACACCGGGCTCCAGTCATGTATCAGATAACATACATACAATACGCACATATGCTCACACAATGAACAAGTTGGTGCGTGCCGTCGGCTGGGTCCGAACCCGCTCCCTCTGGCTTGAGAGGCGGGTTTTCTCCAGTTAGGCTATCATCGCTTAATATTCAATATCACAAGCAACGTAATAGGCCTAAGAAGGAGAAGGATTGTCATTATTATAGATAAACAAATGATTATAAGGAATCGTTGGTAAAGGAACGCGGGGGTAGGTGTCACAAGGGAGCGAAGTAGGCCCAGGTGGCAGGGCTTGCCGCGCACTTTTACAAGGACTTACATAAATCAGAAATCAGAGTATAAATAATACTTTAGTACCTATGCTGCCTATGTCCCCCGCAGGTACCACGGACCGTTCCTGGGCCTGGACGCGGAGCAGATCGCGGAAGACGTGGAGACGTGGTGGAAGCTGCTGTACAAGCTCGGCAAGCAGCTGTTCGAGTTCCCCGGCGCCAAGCGCATCGCGGACATGGTGCGCAACAAGGTGGAGAAGTTCAAGGCGCTCATGCCCGTGCTCTGCGCTATATGCAACAAGGTAACTGACACACAAGACGTGGAGGCGTGGTGGAAGCTATCTTACAAGCTCCTTGTGTTGCTGTATCCGGTCTGGTGTCTTACGAACCGCAGGTTTGTTTAAGGAATTACACGCGAAGAGCAACTCTATGCTGCATAAGGTCAATCTTTTTGATTTTTGAGATTCAACTGCACTGTGTAAACAATGGTCGATTTTTGTAGATTTGATATTCCAAGTCATATGCAACAATACGTAACTAAACATACGCGGGACTCAGGGAGGGCCAAGGATGGGACGGGTCACGTCACAAGTCTAACAAAATGTCTTTTTATTTTAAACAAACAGCCTGATCTGTGTTTCGTTTTTAATTTGTTTACGTGTCACATTTTATTTTTAAAAAGTTCTAATGTAGTTTGCATAGTTTATTTACATCGCCCATTTTTGAAGTACGAACAATTATTCAGCTATAAACATTATGGTAGGGTTTTAGGGGTTTTGGTGATTGAAAGTCATTGGACTCTTTCAGAAGAAGGACGTTAAATATGGTTGAAACTTGTTATATCCGAATTCTGACCACCTGCTCGAGTTTTCACACCACCTGCTCGACAATGACCAATTACATATCACGTAGTCTTAACGTAAAGTAAGGCATTGTCTCTTAGGGAGATAAAGTTGTATGAAAATCCCAAAGGAGTTTCTGAACAAAAAGGTTAAAATTAAATGAAAACTCAGCATACGGGCACTGTAAGGAGAGTTTATTTGAAAATTTAACTGGCTACCAAGAAAAACCACGAGCTCAAGCACGTGCACCATGAGATGCACGAAATTTAAAACAAAAGTTGGTGTTTGGCATAACATATTTTCACAGCTCCTTTTTATTGCGTTGCAAAAGGTGTGAAAAGTAGAGCACTCACATCTGGGATAAAGCAGTGCCATTGTCTTGGGCGGCTTGAACCCCTCACTTCACTCGAGACTCTATATAACTCGAGGGACTCTGGAGTCCCTCGTTACGCTCAGGGTTCAATAAGCCGTCCGCGACAGAAGACACCGGCGCTTCAACAACTGCCTCATACTAGTGGTTGTTGTAGGGTATGCGCGACCGGCACTGGGCCAAGATCAGCGAGCTGGTGGGCGCGGAGGTAATCCACGAGCCGGAGACGTCGCTGGCCGACATGGTGGAGCAAGGAGTGCACGTGTTCGCCACGCAGCTCGAGGAGGTGGAGCAGTACGCCTCCAAGGAGCACTCGCTGGAGAAAGCGCTCAACAAGATGAAGGAGGAGTGGCTCGGGGTCAAGTTCGAGGTGGTGCCCTACAGGTGGGCGCTGAATTATAGGTCGCGTCGTGTAAAAAGAACGCTGGAAGAAAGTGGACTGGGTGTTAGCGTATGGGTACACTCGCGCCCAAGTACTTAAAGTCAAAGTCAAAATGTTTTTATTTAATTTAGGTATCAAAGCCACTCCTCAGAAGAACAGGCGCTTTTTTTTCTTATTTCGTGATAGGTAAACATGCAAATCTTCAATCGACCCCCATTGTCGACCATCGATTTGAAAGCAGGACATCTTGTTTTTTTCCACTTTCAAAAGTGCATAGAATCTTGCTACCACTCGACATCACTAAATGTCGCAAATGAATGTAAGTTGGGTCTATTTATCTTAAGCCATGGTATACACCGCCAGGTATGGCATTCCGAGTCAAAAATAGTGGCGTGGGCAACACGCAGTGACGTCAATCGATGCTTAAGCAAGACCGAAAAAAGTAATTTACAACAAGTTCGAAAGAGGCCGATGATGATGACGAGTGACGTCATCATGTGTTGGCTCCCAGAATGCTTGACCTTGTTTTTTTGGATCATATGTTAACCGATCCCCACACCCCAGGGACACGGGCACCGGCATCCTGTCGGGGCTGGACGACGTGCAGCAGCTGCTGGACGACCACATCCTCAAGTCGCAGACCATGCGCGGCTCGCCCTACGTGAAGGCCTTCGAGGCGGACATGGCAGGCTGGGAGGAGAAGCTCATCTCCATGCAGGACATACTGGACCAGTGGCTGATGGTATGGTGTTTATAGGAACTGGCAACCGAAAAAACCCTATGAAAATTATAACATTTTAACTTCCACAACATCTTTTGTGCGCATATATGTATATACCGTCACGCCTTTCCCCGAAGATTCTGGCAGAGGTGTATTACAACACGCACACTTTCGTCGGACGATATAGTTATTAACTATGTTACTTATATGCAGATAAATTAGATTCAGATTCTTTAATGTTTTAACCATACAGTATGATGATTTAGTACACAATAATGCGTTAGGTACAAAAGACCAGCGGACCCCGTCGATCACAGCAAGTAGAAGAGAGGAGGACAGTTATTTATTTATTTATTGATAGGAAAACAAACAGCTGGTAACAATAAACAAAGCACACAACGAAATAAAACTAATAAGCCGAGATAGTTTTCACGATGGAAATAAACTAGGTACAAACATAAATAGTAGAAAAACCTACATAAAACCCTAAGTAAAGGACTGTAACATGAAGCTGTACCATATCAATTTATAAAACAAAAATAGAAACAATTATAAAAAGTATAGAACAAATATTTATTTTGTACAAAATATTTGGAAAATATGTAATTTTTGAAGTAATTTTGTCTCGTATTAAATAAGTCAGTGTTTAACAGAATAGTTATTAGTCATGATTAATTTAAATGAATGATTACTTAAGAGTTATCATTTATTTATCTTTGTCATTCCAGTGCCAAGCCACTTGGATGTACCTAGAGCCCATATTCTCGTCCGAAGACATAATGCGCCAGATGCCCGTGGAGGCCAGAAACTTCCGTGACGTGGACACGGAGTGGCGCGCCATCATGGCCGCCACCATCAAGGAGCCCATGGTGCTGACGGCCACTGACTTCCCCGGCCTGCTGAAGAAGCTCAAGTACAGCAACTCGCTGCTCGACGACATACAGCGGGGGCTTAATGATTATCTTGAGAAGAAACGGCTGTTCTTCCCGAGGTATGTGAAGATAGACTCGTGATTATTTTACGACGGAATACTTAAGCCACTACTCAGAAATTAATTATTAATTAAAATTATAAATTAAATTTGTATTATACTAGCTGCGCCCCGAGGTTCCACCCGCAGTTATAAAGTATCCTATGTGCTATTCTAGACTATAATCTATCTCTATGCCAAATTTCATCCCGATCTGTTCGATGAAGTTGCCCGAACTGATGCAGTTCTGGCGTGAAAGAGTAACAAACTTTCGCTTTTATAATATTAGTAGGAAGTAGGATTTGCCAAAGAAACAGCGTGTTGAGCTCTCGAGAAAAATTCGTTGAAACTTTGAAATTACAGTACGCGGTTTTTCTACATTTCTACACTACTATTAAAAATAAGTGGCGAAAGTATGGGTGTTGTAATACACCTCTGCCATCCCGTTCAATTCATTCTATTATTCTATTAACACGTCATCCTTTATTAAAAATGCGGAAAACATGAACTGTGCATGTTTTCCGAATTTTCAATGAATTAATGCCATTTTTTATTCCAAATTATCACATCTATATGAATTAATATTACACTTACTGATTAATAAAATAAACAAGATAAAAAGTGGACAAAATAATTAAAAAAAAAAAAACGTAAATTGCGTGTGTCCAAAGAAAAAGCCGTAGTCAACGAGCATTTGCACTAAATTAAATTTCTTCCAGATTCTTCTTCCTCTCCAACGACGAGCTGCTCGAGATCCTCTCCGAGACTAAGGACCCGATGCGCGTGCAGCCTCACCTCAAGAAGTGCTTCGAGGGCATCTACACGCTCGAGTTCAACGTGCACAAGGAGATACTCGGCATGATGTCCGCTGAGGGAGAGGTTGTCAAACTCTCCAGCAGTATACAGCCGGCCGATGCTAAGGTGAGACACTGTGGAAACACTTGTGTGTGTGTGTATGTGTTTGTTTTGTTACTTCTTCATGTAAAGAATTGGTTGTATAAGGGTAGATTGTTGGTGTTAAAGAAAACGTCTTACAACGTTGAAATTAGTTTATTGAATGGTCACAATAAAGCCGCTGGCCCACCGCGGCGCACGGAGAGGCTACTCACTTACGTGTGTCTAGCTTCGCTTTGCAAGAAAATATATGGATTGTATTTGGTCTTCTGATGTGCACTTGTGCTGTTCAGGGTATGGTGGAGCGCTGGCTGCAGCAGCTGGAGCAACAGATGATAGTGTCTCTACGAGACGTGGCCTCGGAGGCCTGCGCGGCGTACGCCACCTCCGTGCGGGAGAAGTGGGTGCTGGCGTGGCCTGGACAGATTGTTCAGGCGGGATCCTGCGTGCAGTATACTGCTGAGGTGAGTAAAAAAAGCAAGTTCAAATAGGCCGAGTGGCATGCCTTTATTCTAAAGTTTCTAAGCCGCCCGATGACCTCTGACATGGCGTGACGATTGTTGTCATAGAACAAACAACCGGGGCCTAAAATTTAACGTGTCATCCGAGCCAGGGTAGCGCTCAGTTGTAAATGCCACCTGCGGTCACCCATCCTAGAACTGACCGTGTCGTCCGTTGCTTGAGCAGGTGAAGTGAGGGGGTTTTCAGTTTTAGAATTTGCATCTAGTAGGCGAAACTATAAATTCTGGACTTTAGATTATTGCATTTATCAGTGACAGGATTCTCGGTTTTTGCAGGTCTAAAAAACTGTCGAAAGTACAAATTGTACTGTGTTCTGGTTTTAGTACAAAATTTACTCCGACCTTAAAAACAGGGGAGGTACTCAACTCGGTTGTATTTATTTGCTACATCAGATCTCCGTCATTTATATACCGATTTTTTAAACATAACATACATTTAAATTTAAAAGTATGTTTTTCATTTCAACTTTCATTTTTAACTTTAATTTCAACAGAAACAAATGTTCCCATTTCTAAACCCAGTTGGTTTTGAAGATGAGAAGTTTTATTTTTATTTTATATTTTACTCATGTCCATTGGATCTGACGTCTCAGTGCCGCCACCTAGTATGAGGCGTTTAAAAATCGTTTTTAAAATTTTTTAAATTTTAAAATGCTAAACCAGCGGTGCTATTATAATCATTCGGAAACGTATCCGATCGGATACTACAAATTTCTAACTGAAATTATTTGAATCACAGTCCACTTTTATAAATTTTGAAATAGGTAATCGAGTAAAAATCCGATCGGAAGAATGAATCACGGTTAAAAACTTATGAATAAGGACTGAAATACAAATAATTTAAGTTTTACATTTCTGGAATCTGAACGGAAACGTTTCCGAATGATTGTGAATACCTATGCGGAACTGCCTTGTGACGCAGGGTTCTTTTACAGGCCACCGAAGCCATAAAGACGAACACGCTCCCTGAAATGGTGGAGCAAGCCACGGAGCAGATCACGGGGCTGGTGTACCTGGTGCAGGGCGAGCTGGAGCCCGGGAACAGGGTCACGGTGGAGGCGCTCATCGTGCTCGACGTGCATGGTGAGGGGTTGAAATTGGTTTTCTTTTTGACTTGTTTAGCCCTTAAAAGGCTACGGTGTTTTTACACCCTTGCCACTTCATTTTTTGCTTATCTATAGGTTTTAAGACTAGTTTTTTGGCACTTTAAGATTTAGCGGATTTTCTTAAGTCGGCAGCAGCTCCCGAACAAGCGGGAAGAGTGGTTTTGTGAGAGCGAAGTTCGGAGATATACTCGCAACCGGGTAAATACGAGTATACCCGTTGTAGTTGTGTCAGCAGCTAACGTTCGGCGTTTGCGATTGTACAAATAGAATTGCTGGAGCTCCTGATTTTAAGACAGGTGCAGTGTAAGCTGGACCCCGGGAACAGGGTCACGGTGGAGGCGCTTATTGTGCTCGACGTGTATGGTGAGGGTTGAACTTGGTTTTCACTGAGACTGTCTTTAACAGAGGTTCCTATTATTATGATTTTGACTGCCTCGGTGGCTAAGTTGGTAGACTACCTGCCTTCTGATCTTGGGGCGTTAGTTCGATTCCCACCTAGGGTAAACATTTATGTGATGAACGTTCATGTTAATTCTATGCCAGACATAGAATAAACATAAAATAAGTCTCTGGCAGCCATAGTACAAGCTTTGCTTAGTCAGGGGCCAGGGGTGATTTATTTATGGACTTCTGTGAAGTATCTAACTGAAACTATGAACTTACAAATGTTCATTGCCAGATCAAAACACTAGAAAGAAATGTGAGCCAAAGTATCAGTGCTTCTTTCGTGCGCTCTCATCTGCACGAAATCAGAAATCAGAATTATTGATTACTCCTATAGTAACACGTCACATGTTTCGGCGTCTCCGCAGGTCGGTCGATCCTCGAAGAGATGGTCGCGCAGAAGGTGATGGAGATATCGGACTTCAACTGGATCTCCCAGCTGCGGTACTACATGAAGGGCGAGCGCATGACGTGCAGCATGATCACGACGGAGGTGGACTACGGGTTCGAGTACCTCGGGAACATCGGCCGGCTGGTGGCCACGCCGCTCACGGACCGCTGCTTCAGGTATTAATAACTGCTTTAAATGTGTGATATCTGATTTATCCACGGGCCAACAAAGACTTAAAGCCAGGCTTAAAAATCATAGACAAGGTCCTTGACACAGTTAGTTAAAAACTTCGCTGTTTGATTTTGTAACCATATATTAAACATGTTTGAACTTTATTATCCCTTAATTTACCATGGCTTGGTTCCGTAGCGCGAGGGTCTCGGTTGATCAGAAAGTTTTCATTTGGTTTTTAACCAAAAATCACTGAAAAGACGATAATGTTTAAGCTTTACTAATCAAAACTATGCAATGCTTGTCATTTTACTTTTCTCGATATTTTGGCAATTACCAGTAAGATTTTTAGATTTTTATTTAAGATAAATGATGTCTAATATTTGGTTTCTGTTGGGTAAGTTGGGTTAGCTACTTCATCGTTTTTTTTTGTTGTGCAGTATTCTTTAATACTTAATTCCTTACAACTGGCACAGGAACGGAAACGATTGAACCAACCGTCAAAGAGGAACCTATTCTCAATAGTTAGTAATAAAATGGTATTTCATCGTTATCAGCCTGTATCGACCCACTGCTGGGTATTGACCTCCTCCCCCGTTGTTCCTGCGCCGTTGTTCCCTCCCCTGTGTTAATCTTGTCCACGCATGTCCTGCTATGGGTCTCATGGGCTATCCGCTATCAGTAGCCACTCTATAAAAAGCACCACTCTACTGTAAAATGGTTGATGATGATAATCCCCCAGGACCCTGATGAGTGCCCTGAAGCTGAACCTGGGCGGCGCGCCCGAGGGCCCGGCCGGCACGGGCAAGACGGAGACCACGAAGGACCTCGCCAAGGCGGTCGCCAAGAAGTGCGTCGTCTTCAACTGCTCCGACGGACTCGACTACAAGGCGCTCGGGAAGTTCTTTAAGGTTTGTTTTTAAACAAGAAAGAAAGAAAGTTATGACTTATTCATTTTTTAAAACTACTAAGACAATTGTAATTTGGATGTATGGATGTTTGTTATTCAATCACGCTAGAACGACTGGACGGATCTGGATGACATGGCGCAGAGATAAATTATGGTCTGGAATATACTATACTTTAAGTATATACTTTACACACACATGTATGCCGTGGGACGCAGGTAGTCCTCCTAATATTATAAATGCGAAAGTAAGTTTTTCGTTTGTTTTTTTGTGATCCTTCACGCCTTAAATAATCAACCGATCATCATGAAATTTTGCAATCACGTTATCATGGGTACAGAAAAGGACGTAGGGTAACTTTAATCCTAAAAAAAAATCACACACTGCGCTCCGCGAGTGAAACCGCCGAGCGCAGTTACTTGATTATGTTTTGAAACTGTGCGCTGACCGCTGGTTGGTTTGTGAAGTACATGACCTCGTTCGCTCTTGTCTTCAAGTGAGTGTCTTGTCGTCAAGAGGCACCTCATGAGCAAGCGTGCTGCATTTTAGACCACATCGTTACTTTTCGTCAGGTGTGTTGCGGTCAAACGTAAGCCCATTCAATCATGAAAAAAGGTAGTTCCATCCAAAAAGACTTGTAAATTTTTTCGATAGCTTTTCGTCAGTTTTTGAATGAACGACCGTCTCCAGGGTCTGGCGCAGTCCGGGGCGTGGGCGTGCTTCGACGAGTTCAACCGCATCGAGCTGGAGGTGCTGTCCGTGGTGGCGCAGCAGATCCTCTCCATCCAGCTCGCCATCCTGCGCCGCGAGAAGCGGTTCGTCTTCGAGGGCACGGAGATCAGCCTCAACCCGACCTGCTCCGTCTTCATCACCATGAACCCTGGGTCAGTGGTAAATGCAGTCTACAGAGTATGACAATCTACACGATGCTACTACGTCAAACTAAGGTTTTAAGCGGAGACTAGCATAGGAACAGTCTAGCTTATTTTTAAGCGTAGACGTGCGTAAACATTGTTTAAGGTAATTTGTATCCAATTTTTCGGTGATAGAATAACTTTGTTTACAGAATCTGCATAGGGGAAATGCAGAATTATTGAGTCTTCAAACATATTCTAGGGGGATAATTGCCATTTTGAAAGGAGATGTTTCCAGTGACAGTCCAAGGTTAAATTTTATGACGGTCGTGCTGTCTCTTTTCAGTATGTGTTGTAACTTGTTACTGTTCTACAGCTACGCAGGCCGTACCGAGCTGCCAGATAACTTAAAGGTGCTGTTCCGCACCGTGGCCATGATGGTCCCCGACTACGCCATGATCGGCGAGATCACGCTCTACTCCAATGGCTTCGTGGTAGCTGGCCCGTAAGTTGAACACTGGCACTAATTTGCCCAGTAAATGGAAAAGCGTGCCATACATATATTTATGCGCCCTCAGCTGCCGTGCGTGCCGTGTCGTGCTGTGCAAGGCCGTGTCGGCAAGTTAAAAAACGTGTTTCTAACTGCCGATATCCCATCTCTCAGGCTAGCGCGCAAGATCGTACAGGCCTACAAGCTATGCTCCGAGCAGCTCTCGTCCCAGAACCACTACGACTACGGCATGCGAGCCGTCAAGTCCGTGCTTCTCGCGTCGGGCGCGCTCAAGAAGAACTACCCTGAAAAGGACGAAGCCCAGCTGGTGCTGAGGGCGATCATTGATGTCAACATGCCCAAGTTTCTGTCACAGGTACATTCTGGAAGTAGGGAGGTCTAGTTTAAATCATTTTTGCGGTTACGTGAGAGCAGGATTTGGCGGCGCCAATAAAGGATGGCATAGCAGTTTTCAGTTATTTGACTGCTTCTGTTGCTTAGTTTGTAGTGAACCTGCCTTTTGAACTTGAGAGTGTGGATTCGATTCCCACCTAGGGTAAACATTCATGTGATTACCATTTGTTTGTTCTCTCTGGGTGTTCATATCTATTTAAGTATGGTATTTAAATATATACAATACAATACAATACAAAAACTCTTTATTGACACCAAATACAAAATAAATCTAAACTAAACTCTTTGATAGCCATAATACAAGCTATGCTTAATTTGGAGTCAGACGACCGTGTGTGCAAGAATGTCCAGAATATTTTTATTACTATTTCACTCTAGGTAATTATTTTTTTTATCACTTAATAAGCTTGCGGTTGGCCACCAACATGCCTGATGATAAGCAGTGATGATTCATAGCAGTGATTTCCTCAAGCTAGTCGTTTGCCATGCCCCAGGACGTGCCTCTGTTCATGGGCATCTACTCGGACCTGTTCCCGGGCGTGGAGATCCCGCAGCCGGACCGCGCGGAGCTGCTCAAGTGCATCAAGAAGGAGCTGGACAAGCGCAACCTGCAGCCCACTGACTGGTACCTCGAGAAGATCATACAGGTAACATCATTTTGATCGCATCACATTTTTGTTCCAGATTTCCTATTTCAGTATTATTGATTTTTTCTACATATTCTATTGCCTAATTTGTGTTTGTTTTGTTACACAAACACTTATCTACACTTCCCATTTTTAACATACAACCCAGTAAGGTAATATAAGTTTAACGTGTGGATCTGTGTGCCAGTGGCATCGTAACTCTCAAAAGGCTCAATTTCATTAGTCGATAACTTGATCGATGAGTTACATTCGGGAGAAGTCGACTTCGACTAATGAAAACGGCTCTCGCATGCGGGGGCTATGGCATGCGAGCTCAAAGAACAAATGAAATTGAACCAAAACGGAGAAACCGATTTTGATATCTTTTTTTTTACTGAAATGTGACTTGATTGACAGTGTTCTTAGCTATGATTATCGGTTTTTGTTTCAAATTATTTAATTTAAGGTTTTTTTTTCTCTCCGCATTGTTGAGATATCATAATATGTATAGAAAACTAGCTGTTATCCGCAATCTTTCTTGATTAAAAAACAGTACCAAAAACCATCAACGTGATATACTGCAACTAACTATCAAACTTCGTCAAAATCCGTTCAGCCGTTTAGCCGTGAAAAGCCTACAAACAGAAATACAGAGTTACCATGTATTACATTATAATACATGGTAGTATCATAAGTAAAAATAATTTGTACTCATAAATGGTATTGTGTGGTAGACTGTTCAGCGTGGTCGATTTCGAGTCAAGGCTCAATCACCATCGATTGAGGGTAGGCTGAAGCCCTTGTGGGAACGTACAAGACTGTGCTGACAATCATCAGATATACGAGATGATGCTGGTCCGGCACGGCTTCATGGTGGTGGGCCCGCCGATGGGCGGCAAGACGCAGGCCTACCAGTCGCTGGCCGAGTCGCTGCGCGCGCTGCAGCTCATGAAGCCGCCGCCCCGGCACAAGGAGTTCGGCGCCATCTACAGGATCCTCAACCCGAAGGCCATCACCATGGGCCAGCTGTATGGCTGCTTCGATCCCGCTTCGCACGAGTGGTGAGATGGAATTTGCTCCCGTCTCTGTCTTCCAACCTCGACCTTCTCTCATCATTTATGTCATCATTCATCAACACACAGTCTATGCCTAGTTCGGAAGCCTATGGAATCAAAATTGTAATTGTCATGTTTTTAAACCCAAATATGGCATCTACTACTGAATGAAGTCATTTCATTGTTTAGCTAGAATCTATGACAGTTTACTTTTTATTGATGACCCATAACTAAAGTTACTTTTTTTTATAACTTATTAGGCTTGCGTTTGGCCGTCTATATGTTTGATGATAAGCAGTGATGCGGCCAAAGACTTTCTACATAGCAATACTTCTAATGTAAAAGAGTAGATTTTAATGTCTGTTAAAAAACAGGTAGTACTTTACCTGGGGCCCTAAACAACTACAATCGCTTCCAAGCAATTCTATTTCTATAGTTGCTTAGCTGGTCATAGCTCGTGCCCTTGACCAGATAACAAATATAATTTAGCCTGACTTGTCTGTATCGTGAAAAAGTTGGCATCTATTAGAGAATCACAGACACGTATGTCCCCAGGTCCGACGGCGTCCTCGCCATAGCGTTCCGCGAGTACGCGATGTCCATAACACGGGACCGCAAGTGGATACTGTTCGACGGGCCGGTGGACGCCGTGTGGATCGAGAACATGAACACTGTGCTCGACGACAACAAGAAACTGTGCCTCATGAGCGGAGAGATCATACAGGTAGCGGGAGATCATACAAGTAGCGGGCAGATCATACAGGTAGCGGAGAGATTATACAGGTAGCAGGGAGACAATACAGGCAGCAGGGAGATCAAACAGGTAACGGGGAGATCATACAGGTACCGGGAATATCATACATGTAGCGGGGAGATCATACAGGTAGCGGGGAGGTTATACAGGTAGCGGGGAGATCATACAGGTAGCAAGGAGATGTTATAGTTAGCGGGGAGATCATACAGGTAGAATGGATAAGAGGAGGCTGGGTGGTTGCTAACATAAAATACGTTTGTATAGCCCGAGTCGCTAGCCGGTTCGTCTTAGTTTTAGGCAGCTTGGAGGACTCTGACATGGCTATTCGGTTGTTTTTATAAGACAGGTAACCCGGGCAAACAGTTTAACGTGTCATCCGATTCGACCTACGATATGAAAATGTTTACTGGTGTCCAAATTTATTAGTTTGAGTCAGGACACTGCTCTCTGAGTATAAAACTATATAAGTTGAACTGAACTGAACCTGAACCTTCTGTCATTCGTGCATTTTCTGAGAGCCTCATTCGTTATATTGCGATGTCCCTATGTATGCACATAGTAGTAGGTGGTCGCAGTTGCTCACAAATGAATTTTCTTTCTTTCTCGTCGTGCCAAGAATACCAATCTTTGACTTGTTTTGGTTGACAAGAATTCCATAGCAATGCATTTAAGAAAATGAATAACTTAAGCAAACGTCGTGCTCGTTGACAGATGACGAACAAGATGAACCTGATCTTCGAGCCGGCGGACCTTGAGTTCGCGTCGCCCGCCACCGTGTCGCGCTGCGGGATGATCTATATGGAGCCCGAGCAGCTCGGTAAAAATAACTGTACCCAGGTATACGCCGTATGGCACCAGCCATTTAGGGGTATGACAGTGTGTCATATAATAACATGTTAACGACGGAATACACACAGAAAATCATTTTGTTTCGCACCCGAGCCCTAAGTACGAGCAGCATGGCTCTGGCAGCAATAGTAGACAAGTTTTTCTTAGTTTGGGGTCAGGCGACCATGTGTGAAAATGTCCCGAATTTATTTATTAAATCACAAGCTTCGAGCTTATTTTAGGGAACACTGACAGTACAATTACGTATTTTACACATATTTTTTATAACCTAAACAACGGTAGTTTTTTTGTAGACAAATTGTCTCCAGCCCGTGCGGCCCTGCTAGTATACAACGACACTGTTGAATACAGAGCAAGATGGCGAAGTGACAATGAACCCACCGTTACATTGGCTACATAGCCAGGAAAAGAGAGTTTTTAATCCATTTTTGCGCATTCGTTGATTTAGTTGACGCTATTTTAGTTTTGAGAATGCCCTACAGCACGAACAACAATTTTCATCCTGCCAAAATATGAAAAAAATACTGAGATAAAAATTACGTTGTACGTCTCGTCAAAACGTGTCTTTCTCTAGGTTGGCGCGCCTTTCTAGCCTCCTACAACACGCATCTCGGTAAGAAGCTGATCCCGGAACAGTTCGAGCTGATCCAGGAGCTGATCGACTGGCTTGTGACGCCCATCTTCGAGTTCATGCTGACGCGCTGCAAGCACTTTGTGGAAGTCGGGGAGATACACCAGTTCCACGTGAGTTAATGGTTCTGGAAGGTTCTGTAACAGTTCCAGCTGAACCAGGAGCTGGTGTTGCCCATCTTCGAGTTCATGCTACCGCGCTGCAAGCACTTAGTGGACGTCGGGAGACACACCAGTTCCATGTGAGACTGATTTTTTTAGAAATCTTAAGGTTGTCACACACGAGAAGTTTCACGCTTAGTTTGCCTGACTGAACATAAATGATTGCCGTGCCAAAACGATCTTAAGACCATCGCGCTTATGGTAGGTTTTGTGCACCAATACGTTCAGTCCGAACTGACGCAGGTTTGTCTGTTCATTTTGGCCTCGTGTATCGTGATATAAGTTTTACGGGTTAGAACAGGCTGAGTCTTGGGGTCATTTCCATCACTAAATCATTATAAAGCTTGTCTAGACCTATTACTCGTTTAGTGATGGATAAGTGGAATAATTCATTCTGCTAATAATATAAAATCGAAAGTAACTCGCGTCTGTCTGTTTGTTTGTATGTTTTTCATGGCTAAATGGCTGAACGAATTTTGGGGAAACTTGATATTTAAATAGTTATTATATTTAGTACTAGCTGCGCCCCGCGGTTTCACCCGCGGTTAGAAAGTATCCTATGTGCTATTCTAGGCTATAATCTATCTCTGTGCCAAATTTCATCCAGATCTGTTCAGCCGTTCTGGCGTGAAAGAGTAACAAACATCCATCCATCCATTCTTACAAACTTTCGCGTTTATAATATTAGTAGGAAGTAGGATTTAGTAATTGTGTTTCACGAGGTACTATTTGGATACTATTTTCTGTATAAACGCGAACTATGTCGCGAGTAACAGCTAATAGATTATAAAGATCATGATTCCTATATTATTTCGATGTCATGATTAATATAAATGTGACAGAACAGAAAGACAAAAATACTGATAGTCACGCTGGCAAAACGGGAAGTTTTGGCTAAACGAGTGTTTAATTGTTTGCAGTCATTTACACGTCTATTTACTTGCTTGCTGGAGAGCGAGTCGCAGTTCAGTACGGTGTGGCTGCAGAACGTATTCGTGTTCACGCTGCTCTGGGGACTGTGCGCTACCATCAACGGTGAGGCCTGCTTCTGTGACGAAGGATTATTTGGAACACTTATTGAATTGCTGTTAGCAATAATATACAAAAAGTATACCTAGTTGTAAATAAAAATGGTGGACTTCTTATGTGTGGGACGCTGGTACGTATTAAAAAGACAACTAACGTAAAAGTTCTAACAGTAAGGTCTAGTAAAGCTTTTTTTAGGCATCTTGTTGGCTTTTGGATATCGGTACGAAATTTGTCCGAATTTTGATCGTGTCCACAACTTAAGTTCTAATTCATCTACTACAATCGTGGTTTAAAACAACCAGAAGTTTAACCCGCAGGCGACAGCCGGAAAACATTCGACTCTTTCTTCCGCAAGCTCCTCGAAGGCAACAACCCTAACTACGCGCGGCCGAAGTCGTTCAAACTGACCAAGAGCCAGCTGTTCGGTGATAAGGACACGGTTTTCGACTACGTGTACGACAAGAGGAACGGGGGCACTTGGATACCGTGGATGGAGCTGGAGAAGGAAATGCCGATACCAAATAATGCTAAAGTATGGTCTTGCGATTTTTGGGAGGAATTGCATCGAACTTGACTGCCTCGGTGGCTCAGTCGGTAGTGAACCTGCCTTCTGAGCTTGGCGTGGGTTCGATTCCCACCTAGAGCAAACATGTGATGGACATTTGTGTTTGTTCTATGTCTGGGTGTTATTATCTATATTATCTATTTTGGCAGCTATAGTACAAGCTTTGCTTAGTTTGGGGTCAGGCTACCGTGTGTGCAAAAAGTGTCCCGAATATGTCCCGGATATTTATTTATTAAAGTTAAAACTGTTTGATTTAGCTCTGAGTCAAAAATGGTCACGTGAGCTACACGTAGTGATGTCAATCGATGCTAAGCAAGACCGAAATATGTCACTTACAACAAGTTCAAAAGAGACGGATGACGATGACGAGTGACGTCATTACGTGTGGGCTCCCGGAATGCTAGACCTTATTTTCACTTTTCACTTCATTTCACTTCATTTTCACTTGCTATTTTTAAGGACGCCGTAAAAAAGCTGTATTTATCAAAATTGCCTTGATTGTTTTATTTATCAGTGTTGTATGTATGTAATAATTATTATATGTATTTAGTGATAAATGTATGTAATAATTAGTATATTTTATTAACTATAGGTATTTTAAGTACTAGAATGTATATTATATTAGTATGATGTACTTTTATGTAAGTTTTATTTAAATAGTTTATGTAGGTGTATAGGTATAATACTCGATGTTTTGTTGTTGTTTCTTTGTATCAATCTTATGTTTATTTTTGTTATTTTTTGCACACCCTGTCCCATACTCATTTGTCGTATCCTCTCCATCCTAAGGTTGCCTGGAAGAGATCGCTTTTAGTGATAAGGCCGCCAGTTGTTACACTATTTAATAAGTTTTATCATTATTTTTCTCTTGTTGTTTTGTTATCTGTGGTGTGAACAATAAAGAGTTTATCTATCTATCTATTTTCTTGGATCATAGGTAAAGGTACAGAACAGTTTGACAATAAAAGACTCTGATGCTGATAGTATCTGTACCTGCCCCAGGTGAACGACCTGATAATCCTGACGAACGAGAACGCGTGCCTGCGCTACTTCGTATCCAAGATGGTGCACGCGCGGCTGCCGCTGCTGGTGGTGGGCCCGACCGGCACGGGCAAGTCCTCGCTGGTGCTCAACTTCCTGCTGTCGCTGCCCAAGGAGCGCTACATCACCAACACCATCACCTTCTCCGCCCGGACCAGCGCCAACCAGGTCAGCGGGGCAATTCAACTGACCATCTTCTTGGTCACTACGCTCTTGACAGAGCTGTCGTGGTCTTCGTGCAGTATTGTTCTATTTAGCCAGCCTCTTCCACTTATTTCTCCAGACTTTACCCAGTATTATTATTGACGGGGGCTGCTGTACCTGTCACAATATCTCTCTCTGCTCGATGTCAATCTGCACTCATGCAGGGGACCGCCCACAGCAGATATGACCTGATTGGTCCATCGGTCAGCTAACCATAGCCGACGCTTAACTGAACTGTTGACTTTGCGTTAGCCTTAAAAAAGGAAGGTGAACGGCTCATTCATGTCTCACTAACGTGCCATCTGGACTAACGATGACACGTTTGTGAAACTTTAGTGACACTAAGCCGTTCCCTGTCCGTTTCATGGCTAACGCAACGTCAACGGTTAAGTGAAGCATTAACTATAGTTAGCTGAATTGTTCAGGTCTGCACGATCGCTCGTCGACCGTTTCAGTCGTATGAGCGAGCATAGATTAAAGGTCATGTATCACAATCCTGGGGCAAGACAAGTCGCAATCGCTTGCAAGCGTTTTTTTTTTGTTAGCTCCCCCATCCAGGGGAATTTGGCTTAGCACGTCTTGTGCATTTGCCAGTGCCAAGTATTTAACAGCTGATGTAGTGGTGATAATGACGATGATGAACCCCATTTTAGTGAAGTGATGAATATTTTACTGAAACTTTAAGTGGAGTTTTGTAGAGAACACGATTTGCAATGTTTGTATCATTTGCCCACACTAGTGCACCTTAGCGGAGCAGTAAAAGTTAATAATCCACCATTATTACACTTTAACACTCGAAGAATCACAAGATATAGAAAATAACACAAAATTGCGACAGCACCTTTTCGTTTCCCGCCAAAAACTCCAAGCGATTTTGTTTATAGAACCTCTAACGCTCGAACAATCGAAAGCTTTAGATTGGACGTGACATTTTATAGTTCGTATCTCGTCCAATCAGCAGTTAATATTCGAGTCTTAGCGATTCTAGAAACAGAATCGCTTGGAATCTATTATAACTTGTCTAGCGGCTAGTCATGAATTCACGATTAACATTTTTGCCATTTTCTCTTGTGTCTTTAAAGTCACGGACATGCATAAATACACATCGTATGACAAATGAATGTGGTTCCACAACAGTTGAGCTTTTCACGATCTCTTTTTATGGCTTCTATCTCTCTTTATCTCTTTAGCTTTCAATGGCTGTCTCTTCTATCCTTGAGTACTTTGGAGAAAATAATATAGTGTTAATTTTGTTTTAAGACTCAAGACATCATAATGTCGAAAGTGGACAAGCGACGCAAAGGTGTATTCGGGCCTTCCATGGGGAAAAAGGTAATTAAATCCAGTAAAGATTTATTTAGTCTTTTTTGATTAAACATTCTCATAGTCGTAACAATTTTCTTTGCGTTAAATAGATGCCAAAAATAAATCCTGCTATCCAATAGGAACAAGTGATAAATGTACTTGATAGAAAGGTATTAACATAATTATACCAATACAATGTTAATGATTTTTATTCATATACATTTTACTCGTAAATAGCACAAGTTGCCATTCTGGGTTCTTGAACCCACATCTTACTTTCACATACTTTAGTACATGGGATGTAGAGTGCTTTTTACTAAGTGTACGTTTCCAGTGCGTCCTTTTCGTGGACGACTTGAGCATGCCCCAGAAGGAGACGTACGGCGCGCAGCCGCCGCTGGAGCTGATCCGGCAGTGGATCGACCACGGACACTGGTACGACTTGAAGGAGATGGTGCGACAGGAGATCGTCGATGTGGTATGCTGCTATGATTAACCCGTTTTTTTCCTATTTTTCCTTCTTTTCTTGCATGTCTCCCTGTCATTAGGAGAGTGTGACATTGTGTAACTAGAAAAAAAAACGTGACGTTCTGCTAACGTGACATTTTGAAAACGTGACATTGTGCGCCGAGAGTCCTGTATCCGTCATGGTAGATGGTCTCATGAGCATCTCATCATCTCTTCTTAGGTATTTTTACTAATATTTCACTACCTTACCGAGCGAGCATTAGCAAGCGAAGCGTCAACGCTTCAGTCAGAAATGCAAAAATCAGTTCAACTTTGAAGTCAAATTAATCGGGTGAAATTATATTTGAAGTCTTCAGCTCACAGAGCCACCAGTATAAAAGCTTAGTCTAAACCCAGCAGTTAGAAAAAGAATGGTTTTGGTTATTTGTAGCTTCAAACTTTTCGGGGGTTACAAATGGATGATAACGAATTTAGACTTCTCAAAAGTGACAGTGACTTGGCAATGGACGTATGACGATAAAATGCAACCACAGCTCGATATGAACCAAGATAAAATGAACCCCATTAATCAAGCACGATACCCCAGCACCAGCACTAACACAAGCTCCTCCCCGGGCAGCTGTTCGTGTCAGCCATGCTGCCCCCGGGCGGCGGCTCGAACCTCATCTCGTCGCGGCTCACGCGGCACATGGTGCTGGTGACGCTGGACTCCTTCGAGGACAACACGCTCAACAAGATCTTCTGCACCATCATGGACTGGCACTTCGCCAAGGGGTTCCCTGAGACGCTCAGTAGGCAGACCAAGGTAAAAAATCAATACAAAATCGATCGTGTGACTAGTTGTTTTGTATGGAGAATTGGAGACTCGATTATTTTCTTTTGAAGTTTGCAAGCTTATATTCTGACGGGTAAAACAATACCCTTAAATATATACAAAAAAAAAACTTAAGTATTTACAAAAAAAAAATATGAATAGGCACACATACAATACGCGGCTTTTCAGTTTCTACGTCATAATAATTATAAGCCTACATCTAAAAGAAATCACATTTCTTAGGCCGTGGTAGGAGCAACCATGGAGGTGTACAAGGCAGTAACGGTGGGCTTCCTGCCCACGCCCAGCAAGTGCCACTACCTGTTCAACTTGCGAGACTTCGCACGAGTCATCAAGGGGATCCTGCTCGTGCCGTCCTCTCGTATGAAGGAACCCAACAAGCTGGTGCTGCTCTGGGTCCACGAGACCTACCGGGTCTTCTACGACAGGCTGATTGATGAGTCAGACAGGTGAGATGCACGGCCTGCCACAAAATAATTTTACCCGGCTGAAACGACTTCTACACTCTTCTACACTTCTACTTCTCTTCAATCGCGCTTCACGCTCGTACGGCCAAAAATGCAAGTCTTGGTTCTAGATTGAAGCTGTTCGACCTAATCTACCGCGCCGTCTACTCCAACTACCGCATGCACTTGGACCAGGTGATGAACGAGTCCGGGTACATCCCCGAGGGAGAGAAGCTCGCCAACAGACACGCGGCCAACATATTCTTCGGGAACTACATGGAGCCGGATGCGGACCCTAAGATATATGATCAGGTACAAGCGATAGTCTAGTCTAGATGAATTCTAACGAATGAGTTCGTTTGTTTATTTATTTGTTCGTTTGTTTGTTACGCTTACACTAATACAAACAAATTGTCCAAACTAAAATAATTTTAGCAACAGAGATCAATGGAACTAAAAATTGGTATTTGTCAAAATCAATCGATAGCCTGTTGCAAATCAAGTCAAATGTCTTTATTCAATAGTGTATCTATAAGTTATAAAAATGGCTACAACATTGTTCGGATAAAAACACTACCCAGAAGAACAGGCATATGAGTGGCAACAGAGCAGCAAATTTTTTTTACTTGTGTCTCAATATTTGGCTTAAAACTAGTAACATAGTAATATCATCTAATTCCCTTATGTGACTTAGTTTGGAAGAAGTGGAAGATACCAAACTTCTTTGTCATATAACTACTACTATCAAGGGATTAACACCTGTGACGTCACCATCCGGTCCCAACTGACGATCAAAGCCGGTTGTCCACAGCAGCAGCCGGCATTATGCTGAGATGGCGCCGGATTGTGACAAAAAAAAGCAAGCAAGTTTGTATAGGCCGAGTGGCTTAGTCCTGATGTCTGAGTTTATATGTCGCCCGGTGAAAAAAATGTACTGTTTGTTATTTGTTAAATTTTGTTTGTAGGTTTTTTCTTTTTCTTTTGCTACAAACAAATGCTAAAATAAATACAATTTCTTGGGCCAGGTGTTTGACCTGGACGACATGGCAGTCAAAATGCATTACTACCTCGACGAGTACAACGTGGTGTCGTCGTCCCCGATGGCGCTGGTAATGTTCCGCTACGCGCTCGACCACATCTCGCGCTCCACCAGGGTGCTGCTGCAGGATAACGGTGAGGAGTAGGCTCACTACCATCAGCAGCCTTAAGGACTCGTTGGAGCTCAATAACCTTTGTGTATAGAAGGTCATTGTTGAAGCGACTCGGGACATGGGTGTAAGCCGCGTGGTCAACCAGTGAACCTCGCGTGGTCAACCACTGAACCTCGCGTGGCAACCAGTGAACCTGGCGTGGTCAACGAGTGAACGTCGCGTGGTCCACTAATTTCCAAATAGTCTGTCAGCGATTGTCAGTTGTCCTCGCGTGAATCACTCACGTGCGGCGCGTATCCATAGAAGTTCATATAAATAATACCAACCGCGCGAGGCGAGGCGGTGCGTGTCGGGTCCCGGGTGGCTCTAATGATTGATAACCTTACTGGTCTAACTGGCTTGTGACATGAATCGTTTTTATTTTAACAATCAAAGTATACCTACTCCAATTGTGAAAGCCGATTCCAATTCCTATTGCGCTCGACAATAAAGCCGTAGATTTTTATCAAAAGCTTTTTGGATGGGAAACGCTTTCCCGGTATTGAGATACTGGGCTAGATAGTCTCGATATATATATATATATTTTTTTTTTCATGTAGAACAGGTCGGCGTTTGACCACCAACTCGCCTGATGTTAAGCGACGTTGTGGTCTAAGATGGAGCACGACGACCTATAAGGTACTTATTCACTCTAGCCTTGAAGTTTTGTAGAGTGAAGAAGTACAAAGACGGCAGTTGAGTGAGGCGCTACAAGTGCGCTACTGCTCAGACCCGTCTTCGGAACGGTTACACCGGACTACATCCCGAAACACGACTAGGTCATTTCACGGCATGGCTTGGTCCGGTGGGTGGTAACTAGCCGCGGCAGAAGCCTCCCCACCAGAGAAATATATATATGTTATATAATATAATTATATATTCTATAATATCATCATCATCGTCCCACCCATTGCAGAATTTGCAGAGTATTTGTATTGTCGACAGGTAACCTACTGTTGGTGGGCGTGGGAGGCAGCGGCCGCAGCAGTGCAGTCAAGCTAGCCGCCAGCATTCTGGAGATGAATGTCATACAGGTGTGCAATTTAACGCACTTGGATATTTAAACACTGTAAAATTTGCTTTTGATAAGTCAACTAACGAATTTTTCTTTGTACCAGATTGAAATATCAAGAGTTTACGGTCAAAATGAATGGCGGGATGATATACGCAAGATGCTGATGAAAGCGGGAATCATTGGGAAACCACTTGTCTTCTTGTTCGCGGATAATCAGGTAAAACGGTGCAAGTTTTAATATCCTAGTGTTATCTAATATGATGGTAGCTTGTGGTCAAGAAAATGTTAATTCCAATACGGCGCCGCTTTGCCTGCGCGTCTACTGAAGATGTGCAAGAAATGAAGATGAGCGGTGCGCAAGGAAAATATTCACCAATAGGTGTAGTGAAGCGATCCTATTGGCCGAGTCCTTTTTCGCGAACCACTCATTTACTTTCCGATGAATATGTACCCTTACCGGCGCTAATTATAGCGTTAATAGGCCCTATACCTACAGAACGCTGAATTGCTAGATCTAAACAAGCTAAAAATATACCTGCCTTAAGTATTGCTGTGTATTAGACAAAGACATCAATACTTTTAGGTAGTTAGATTTAGCTATTCAACGTTCTGAATAGGACGTATTGTATGTATGTAAGGTGTTGATACAAGGAAACTAAAACTACCTACGATGAAAATTATAATTTATTTTTGTACTAGCTGTTACTCGCGACTATGTTCGCGTATATTGAGAAAATAGTATCTAAAAACCTTCTTCGTGGTATACTTTGACTAATTATCAAATTTAATCAAAAGCCTACAAACAGATAGACCCACAGAATTTACTTTCGATTTTATAATATTAGTGTGGATTTAGAGAGCTAATTAATGCTGTGTCTTTATATTAGATCATGTACGAAGGCATGGTGGAGGATATCAACATGCTGCTGAACACGGGCGACATTCCCAACCTGTACGGGATGGAGGAGAAGGTGGAGATACTCGACAAGATGCAGACCGCCGTCAGAGATGCTGTAAGTACCGACTTACGTACGCGACACGTAGCTAGAACCTGCGCACTGATCGATTTTAGATCTCATTAGAGGTAAGTCGTGTCATAAGTTGTATGTCATCTGCTACATGACTGGAGCCCATATGCTGCTGTATGGCGACAGGCTCGCCCCCTGTCACATTTGGGACTGAATATAGGCGAAGTGTGGGTGTTGTATTACACCTCTGCCAGCCCCCTCGGGGGAAAGGTGTGACGTTATGTATGTATGGAGGTAAGAGGCTACGCAGACGGACGGTGCATCTTCCCGCGCATTACATAGTCTGCCCTCCCGCTTGCACCCTTTACGTGCGCGTAGACACGCGCAATCGTCGCCAAGATGGCGACGATTGCGCGTGTCTACGCGGTTCTAGTTATGTGGCGCGTACTGAACTTTGCTCATTATCAAGCCATTGCCACCTTCTGCTGAGTGTAGCTCGGCGGTCGGATGGCAATGTGAAGGTGGCAGGGAGGCAGTGGATGAGACTGGTACAGGATCAGAGATGGCGCGCTTAAGATATATTAAGAAGGTCCAAGGTTATAATTAACCAAATCATGGATTAATTACTTCTCGGTTCTAGCTATTCTATGATTATAGTGTAGTATTTGTTTAGGACATTTGTTAAACTTGTCATTGCAACCATATAAAAAATAAAATTTGAAATAACCTGTTTAAGTGCGTTTTAGGATGTATTTTTCATGGTTTTTTTTTAATATTTTTAAGCGTTTGCCATCTGAGATGGTTTTTTTTGTAATTGTGGATGTTTTAGAATGGTTTGATCTATTCTGATAGTAGAAGAAACTTAGATCGGAAAATAGCTAAAACACGTTCATTAGTCTCCAACTAATATTATAATTCCAGCTGAAGGGCATCCAATTTGGTTGGGTTGATAATCCAACCCAGAACGTATGCATGAACTAAGCAACCACTTGCCTAATCAAACAAGTTGTGCTCCACAGGGCAAGAAGATCGAGACCACTCCGCTAGCGATGTTCGGTTTCTATGTGGAGCGAGTGAAAGCCAACCTGCGCATAGTGATGGCCATGTCTCCTATAGGAGACTCGTTCCGCACGCGCCTGCGCATGTTCCCTTCGCTAATCAACTGCTGTACCATCGACTGGTAAGGAAAACGTTGGCTTCAAAAAACAAAAGTAATGTGCGCACAAAGTTTTCATACACAAGAACTTGCATCTCAAATTTTCGAAAGCGCATTTAGGACTATAATATCATAATAAACTTGTTCATAATGTTTGTTCAGACTACATTAGTAATCTAGTCAAAATGCGAGTAACTATTGTTAACTTGACTAAAAGGATAGATTCGGACTCGTTAAACCAGTAGGCAGTGCTTTGTAGGCCAGCGTTACTTGACTAAAATGGACTCGACTCGCTCACTTAGTGCCTAATCGACTAAAACTTAGCCGTTCCGTTATTTAGTTAGGTAGATAGGTACTGAATAACTCTCCACTGTAGTAAATCGTTTAGTTGGAAAACGTTACTAGCCTAGTCCGAACTAGGCATTAAAAGCTTTGTAGTGCGACGCAGATCTAGGCATTAAAAGCTTTGTAGTGCGACGCAGATCGCCTACGTGGACGTCGGCGACGGACGGGAAAATACAGTAACTAATATCGGCTTGTTCAGAGCGAAGGGTGCGGAGAAAGAGCATTTGGTACTGTCGCTCATTTGCTTGCAGACGATCTGTGGCGCACTGTAAAGGCCCTAACTCTAGCCTACCAAAACTAACCCAAACCTAACGAAAATAAACATTTTATTTGGGTTTCAAAGCTTTTGAAGTAAAAAACAGAAATGTTTAAATAAATTTGGAACTATATTTTAAAACCATAAGCAAATTATTGAATTTAAAAATAATAATACATACTTACACCAAACTTTTCATACAAAAAATAGGAACAATTGTAGCTTTTGTAAAAATAACTGGAGTCCAGCATTGGTTGCAAATAAGCAGACCTTTTCTATGAGAGTCGAAATCAAATTGTTTCTCAACAGGCTATTTTTCTATTCTATGATAAAAGTGTCCAACATTTACAGATAGACCCTCTCTCACTTAAATCTACATAAAGTATTTTAATTCTGAATACACTTTGTATCAATATAAAATAAAGGAATTCCACAGTAAAATTAATAACTTATACCTAAACTTAATCAGATTGCATACATATCTCACAGATCTTATTACACTCTATACACACATACAATAGCCAGTGTTATTTCAAGTACAAACTTTTGTAGCTGAGTATGGTATTTACATATTTGACTATATAGACAAGGCATAACAGTGAACATACATTGAATGTTCTTTACTTTCCATTTTAATTTAGTCTTTAGCGACAGTACTAACATATACATAAGTATAGGTATATACCCTTTGGATAATTTTTGAGTAGACAGTAAAAGTGCTCCAGTGCCTTACATACTAATATCTAACATCTACAATAATCTACATAATTATCTATAAATTAAAAATATAATGTGGTGCATGAAGCAATAGTGGCCGTTGCATGAACCCTGACCCATCAGGGTTGGTGTGAGGGTGTGGCATCTGCTGAGGCTGGTGGGGGTTCTGGTGCTGTGGGATCCCATGGTTCTGGAGTGCCCGGTGCATCATACCCTGGTCTAAGCTACCATCGCTAATGCCACATATTGGAACTGTATTTGTATTATCTACAGGATAGTCTCCCACCATCTTAGTACTCATATTAACAGGATCTGGTGCAGCATTTTGTCCATCAGATTTCCGCAACACTTTCTTATTGGACTGGTTCTTTTCCCATTTGTAGCCCATTGCAAGTAATACTCTGCGCAGGCTGTCCTTGCCACCGGCAAAGTTTATTTCCTGTTTTAATACTATGAGGAGCTTTCTCAAGCTTATTGCTTCATTCCGTCTCTCGAATTCATCAATTTTGTTTAAAACAACCATTTTGTCTGCATCATTTAGGATAGTTTTCACTTTGGGACGAGGTCTCTTTTTAGGTGTTTCCCATAAACCACCATTGGTTGTGCCTTCCTTTTTTATCTTTAACACTGTATCTCGGGATAAACCTGAAAGTAAACAGAATTCTTTTCATAAAGCCACTAGACCTAAGCCTTTTAAAAGCATTGAAATGCAAGTGTTGTGCCACGTAAAACAAAAATCAAATGGAAACCCACAGGAGAACGCAGGTAGCTTTTGTCTCCCAATTCATGCTATGCCAATTCATTTTTTTTTAAAAGCTTCATAATGGAGTTGGGTCTGTTATTAAGAAAAATCAGTAAAATAAAAAGTACTCAAGTTCAGTAATTTTCGTCTTTTAGTATTTTGCTGATACAAACCTGTCATAGCCGCGGTACGTTCCATTGCCTTTCTGATGTCCATAATAGGAGTCTTCGCCTGCTTTTCTTTCAATGCGAACTGCAAAACGCTGAAGACGATAGCTCGCGTCGACGCGGGCAAAACTCGACCTTTTTTTGACCTAAACATATTGACAACCTGCTTGTTTGGGTCTTTTGAAGAAGCGGCATCGTTTCCTTTATTTGTAGCCATTGTTATTATTTTAATTTGATAAATTTTACGAGTTTAGAGTAAAATTAATTCCATTCCCGATTATTTGTTGGTGAAGTGAAATTATCTTTGTCCGGGTTGACATTGACAAAACTGTAATTTTGACATCTGTCAGAGTTACTTTTTAATTTTGACTACACACATGCTACGTATTTAGCCAGTGTTGCGATGGAACTACAGTCTCAATGACTACAATTTACAATCATGACCTTGTTTTTTTTTTCCTTAGCTGAATCCAGAGCCTGAGTTGGGTGCTGCTCTGATACAGGAGCCATATTCATATTCATTAGAATCCAATGGGTCTTAAAAAAACTCTTTGGAAATAAAATATTTTATAATCATTCGTCTCATCAGTAGCGCTGTTAATTTATCATTTCCGATTGTAATCAATTTGTGTTTTGAATACTGGATTTATTTCAAAAACATATTTTACTTGTTCCTATTTATCTTCTTTCATTTCAGACTGTTGGTGAAGATGAGTCTGAAATCAATCAACTGAGTCTGAAATGTTCAGCTCAGCTAAACACAATCTTTCATTTAATTGATTTAAGATTGATACATAGTACAAAGCATATGTACATAGTACAAAGCCACAGACAAGAAAACCATTAGCAAAGCTATGTGGTTCAACATCACAGATAAATACCAATTCAACTATGCCACAGTGTCCTTATAAATTAAAAATATAATGTGGTGCATGGAGTAGCAGTGGTCGTTGAAGGAATGGGCCTGGTCCTGGTGGCTCAATCTGTGAGGGACCTGGAGGTGGCCCATCAGGTGGTTGAGGAATTCTGGGTATTGCAATGCTTTGCTCTACGAGACTGTCATTCATGCCAACTGCTGGTCTTATAGTATCATTCTGTAACTCATCTGGCATTTTTTTAGTTTTCGAGTTACAAGCATTGGCAGCGGGAATCTTCTGTAAAACTTTCTTATTTGTTTCATTCTTCTCCCATTTGTATCCCATTGAATTCAGAACTATTAGAAGACTAGTTTTACCGCCTGAAAAGTTGTTGTCATGTTTTAATTCCTTTAATAATTTTCTGAGGCTGACAGCCTCATTTCTTTTGTGGAATTCTTCAATTTTGTTTATGATGTTTATTTTGTCTACTTCGTTAGGGTTTGTTATTACTTTTTGGCGCTTCTTTTTTACCCGGGTCTCCCATACGCCACCATTTGAAGTGCCTTCCTTTTTTATTTTGGATAGTGTATCTCGACAGAGACCTGAAAATTATAACATAATAAAGTGCATACTCTTGTGAAATAAATATGCATGCACAGATCACTTTATGAACTTTAAAAGTCACAATAGAAGTAAATATGTAACAAATAACAATCATTATGGTTTGAGCTACACTTCTAGGAAATGGGTTGATGTAGAACTTGCTGTGTGTGCTACCAATCTTAAGCGGATAGGTAAAAAACTAAACTGGAATTGGATACTAATAAGTTAAGTAAGTATCTATGTAATTAGCAAACCTGTCATGGCAGCGACACGATCCATAGCTTTGTTTATGTCCAGTAAAGGAGACTTCGCCTTTTTCTCTCGTAGCGCAAACTGTAGCACACTGAATACGATAGCTCTGGTCTGTGCGGACAGGACTTTGCCCTTTTTTGCTGAAACTGTAGACATTTTAATGTAAATTAAATAAATCCCAAAGCATCCAACAAAACAAGTGGTGAATATGGTGAATTGTTGATTTGTTTTGTTGTGATTGACGATTGTTGACATTGAAAGAAGGTTCTTTCTTACAAATGTCAGTTTGACAGTGACAGCGGTTTTTTTTGCTCCCCTATCCAAAGGAATTTGGCGTCGCACGTCTTGTGCATTTGCCAGTGCCAAGTTAATATAGTATTTTATTTATAGATGATGGATAAAAAGGCGATAATGACGATGATGAATCCCTCCCCTTTCCCCATTTCAGTACAGTGATCGATACTGTGTACACGAAATGTCACGTTTCGTAATGTTTGTATCATTTGCCTACACTTGTGCACCTTAACCGATAAAGGTTAATATTCTACCATTATTACACTTTAACACTCAAAGCATCACAAGATTTAGAAAATAATACTAAATTACGAAAACACCTTTTCGGTTCCCGCCATAAATTCCGACAGCTGGTATTGGACAAAAATCTGATGTTTTAACCACAAACTTCGCAGTTGACGAGTAGCAGGACTGATAAAAAAACCTTTTACTACTTACTAACCCTACTAAGATTATAAACGCGAATGTTTGTAAGAATGGATGGATGGATGTTTGTTACTCTTTCACACCAGAACGGCTGAACAGATCTGGATGAAATTTGGCACAGAGATAGATTATAGTCTAGAATAGCACATAGGATACTTTTTAACAGCGAGTGAAACCGCGGGGCGCAGCTAGTCCTCCATAATAACATCATCATGAGAGAGATTCATAAAACTGATGTTTGCGACTGTAGCACATAGTATACATGGTCTAGAAATCATTAAAAAAAATCTGCCAACCTACCAATGCATAAATTATGTCCAATTCGTTACTTTCGTCATTCTTATATTTTATATTATCTTAACATAGCTATGTTTACATTCTAGTTGTACCTAAGCATGTTATTGTAACATTATTCAAAGCAAGATATATCATAATCATGATTCAAAAAAACAAGGTCTAGTATTCCCGGAGAAAACACGTAATGACGTCACTCGTCATCGTCATCCGTCTCTTTCGAACTACATATTTGTAAATGACTTATTTCGGTCTTGCTTAGGCATCGATTGACGTCACTACGTGTTGTCCACATGACCGTTATGCTATACCTGGCGGAGTATATTATTATACCATGATCTGAACATTGCATGTTTTTAGGTTCACAGCATGGCCACCAGAGGCCCTGGAGCGCGTAGCGTCCATGTTCATATCCAAGATGCAGAATGTGGACGAGGAGCTCGCGAGCGCTTGCGTCGACGTCTGCCAGCTGTTCCACGTGAGCGTCGTGTCGCTCAGTGACAGGTCACTACTAATACCTACACACTCTTATAAGCGGTACCAGACTATTACTGGGAACGTTTTTTATTTTGGGGGCTGAGTTACCCACGCCCGTAGGAGTGTACTCTATTCTGATTCCCTACACGTGGTCCCCGGGTAGCGCTAACCGGGTAGCAAACTCTGGTGGGAGGCTTCGGCCTTGGCTAGGCCACTGGACCAGCCATGCCGTGAAATGACCTAGTCGTGTTTCGAGATGTAGTCCGGTGTAACCGTTCCGAAGACTGGTCTGAGCAGTAGCGCATTTGTAGAGCCTCACTCAACTGCCGTCTTTGTACTTCTTCACTCTACAAAACTTCAAGGCTTGAGTGAATAAGTACCTTATAGGTCGTCGTGCTCCATCTTAGACCACAATGTCGCTTAACATCAGGCGAGTTGGTGGTCAAACGCCGACCTATTCTACGTAAAAAAAAAAAACGCTCACGAAAGTGTTCCTAATGGTTGTTAAAAGCTTTTTGACCAATAGGAGCGGCGTATCGGAGCTTTCGCGGCCGTTCGTGGCAATAGTCTGGTTCCAGCAAACAAAAACCCGACGGCAAAATGTAGGTAGCCTATGAGATACTCCGGATAGCATGACGAATCGAACGACACATTAAAATCCAAAATAGGTTTAGCTGTTTAGGATGTGGTGTATGCTAAAACCTCATATTACTTACAAGAAAGAAACATGATCGAGTCTCCATACAAAATAACTAGTCACATTATTAATTTCGTATGCAGACTCGGTTTTTCTTCTCGAATTTTGTAAACTTGTATTCTACCAGTTGTTCACTTCGCGAGTAGAATAACACCCATATAACTACACCCAAATCCTTACCTTCTTTCTTGCGCAGTCGAGTAAAAACGACAGATAAAAATACAATGTTGGCTAATACATTAAAGCTTGTTTTGTTCAGATTTTACGCTGATCAGAAGCGGAAGGTGTACGTGACTCCGACCAGCTACCTGGAGCTGATCAAAGCCTTCCAGAGCCTGTACGCGATGAAGGTCAACCAGATCACCATGTCGCGGAACAGGTGAGATTTTCATCTTCATTCAGCACTCATAGTTTATGAAACTTTACCTACTTGTTATTATTACCTTGGAACTTGTTGTTGTTGATGTTGTTTATCCACGAAAATTACTTTGGCTTGCTTGCATAGCTTTAGAGAGTACATTTTTAATATTGGGCGACCCTTTAAAAACATAAAAAATTAATTCGAGACATTATTGCTCAACGGTCGTCAAACCCTAAACTAAGCAAAGCATGTTTTTTTAAAAAAAAATACATATCCCCGCCATTAAATAAAAACTACCAAAAACTAACTAGACAAAAAAAACTATATAATTATTGAACCTACTCACAAAATTTCAAGAGAATCGGTTAAGAAATGCGACCTGTAGTGAGAGATAGAGATCCGGACAGAATTCGGACAGAATTCGGACACGTTCAACGTGAAGCTGAAGCGTCGGAGCTTGCTCGCCAATACGCTCGCTCGGTCGGTAAAGCACGCACAATGCACATAGCTGCGAGCACGCCCCCAGGTACGAGACCGGGCTGGAGCAGCTGGACTTCGCGTCGGGCCAGGTGGCGGTGATGCAGCAGAACCTGCGCGACCTGCAGCCGCAGCTCGTGGAGACGTCCGACAAGACGGAGAAACTCATGATCAAGATCGAGCAGGACACCGTCGTCGTCGAGAAGCAGAAGGAGGTAGGGCGGCAGAAGTATTTGTGACGTTTAAAGAAGAACATTAATACAAGGTGTTGGTTTTAGATGTAGTTATACTTGAGGGTGTTGTTGTACCCGTCAAAATGAACAACTTTTAGAACATATCATATCGTCACGCCTTATCCCAGAGTGGCTGGAAGAGGCAGTTTGCGGTTGGCAGTTCGCCGAACGATATTCAGTCCCAAATGTGACAGGGGGCGAGCCTGTCGCCATACACCGGGCTCCAGTCATATAGCAGATGACATGTAATCAATACACCCAAAAATTGCACCTTGGATGATATCAAATACAAGAGAAAGCAGATGTAATGTCGTACAAGCAGGTAAAAACATTAGAGCGTTGCTCTTTTTGGTGCAGTAATGCCTAGACTGGGTGCTGTATGAATGAGGGAAGTCAGGTATAATAATGTGGAAAGGGGTAAGCAAAACAAGGACAAATTGTGGTAATTTATCAAATCCTACCAAAGCGCGATTTGTGGAGATTTTCGACAAGATGGATAATTTGTTATCGTTAGGCACTTCTTTTGGGTCGCTACGCTCTTGACAAAGCGGTCGTAGTTGCCATGCAGTATCGTTATCGGCGAGGACAGATATTACCTCCACTCGATGACTACAAGTTTGAAGAACTACGACAAAGACAATGTCCCGCCAGCGACTATGAAGTAAATAAGAGACAAGCACATTTTCACCAGCATCTATTTTTTTATGTAGAATAGGTCGGCGTTTGTCCACTAACTCGCCTGATGTTAAGCGACGTTGTGGTCTAAGATGCGTCCATATTCGCTCATTATGGTATTTCAGCGAATATCTTCGCTGATCGAAATCAAACTAATCATCTTTACGCAGTATAAAGTCATTGATAAATTCACATTAAGTGCGCCTCGGTTTGACTTCTCCTTATTTCCTTCGAGTATGCCCAGCAAACTTATTTTTGCGTGCCGAAACACCAGAAGCTAGCCACACAAATCGCGGTGCCTGCGTGCAGATAGTGGGCGCGGACGAGGCGCTGGCCAACGAGGCGGCGGCCGTGGCGCAGGCCATCAAGGACGACTGCGAGAGCGACCTGGCCGAGGCCGTGCCGGCGCTGGAGGCGGCGCTGGACGCGCTCAACACGCTCAAGCCGGCCGACATCACGCTCGTCAAGAGCATGAAGAGCCCGCCCGCCGGCGTCAAGCTCGTCATGGAGGCCATCTGCGTCATGAAGGGCATCAAGGGCGAGAGGAAGATGGACGGACAAGGTGCGTTACTTGCGTGTGATCGCCGTGACATCGAGCATCGGCAGGAAAATAAGTCTTTTTCCATAGTTGATTGAATCAGGCGTTACTTTGCGGAAGTTCATCTTCAAAACTGTTTCTTGGACATTCGTATCTTTTGTTTATATTGCGTGTAAATAAATAAAATAATTATCGGATCTCTAGAACGAATCTCGCTTGATGGAAAAAGACTTCAAAACTATTTCTTGAACCAATCTCTAGTGTATTATCGATCTAACGTCGCATTAAGTACGTCAAGGAATATAATGCGACGTAATAGCGGAAATACACTAGATATTGGTTCAAGGAATAGTTTTGAAGTCTTTTCCCATCAAACGAGATTCGTTCCAGCGATCCGATAGTTATTTTATTTATTTACACGCAATACAAACAAAAGATACGAAACCTAAACTTAAATATTATGAATTAAATTATAATTGACTTGTACTCTGTAACACTGGGAACGCATTGAGATCTACCGCTCGCAGTGGGACAGGCATAGGTACGAGGGCTCTTGGTTACAGAGATCGCTCGTTCCGAAAATCGAAGCGGATTGCGCTTGCTGGTTGGTTTAGCGAAAGCCATAGTCAAGCGAAAATGCGACAAAAAACACGGACGGGATACCACACTGTGAAACAAGAAAACTAGCTGCGCCCCGCGGTTAAAAAGTGTGCTATATCCTATGTGCTATTCTAGACTATAATCTATCTCTGTGCCAAATTTTATCCAGATCAGTTCAGCCGTTCTGGCGTGAAAGAGTAACAAACATCCATCCATCCATTCTTACAAACTTTCGCGTTTAAAAAAAATAAGTAGGATAGGATATTTATCTAACTATCACAGAGCTGACTAAAGTTGGAACAAACTTACTAACACATAACTTAAAACTTCTCACATTTGACCTCTATCTATAAATTTACATATAGATATAACTTCGGTTTTAGTATAACTATAAGAAGTACATATTTGTTTTTAGGCAAACCTTTCGAAGACTATTGGGGCCCGTCGCAGAAAATGCTCGGGGACCTGAAATTCCTAGAAAGCTTGAAGAACTACGACAAAGACAACATCCCGGCCGCGACTATGAAGAAAATAAGAGACAAGTAGGTATTAATTTGACAAGCTTTTTATTACTTCTAGGACATACCTTTTCACTTTAATCTTGATCAACCCCGGATTGATTTTAGGTGGTAGACGCAAGCAACGAGTTTCACAGTTCGCAGTTCTTACAAGAAAAGTTGACTTGAAACGCTTAGTGCCCTTTGGCGGAATTTCCACCATAAGAGGGTGTGTCATACCTAGTGCGCCTGGTACAATTATAGAAGAACGGTGATGGCTAGATTAGGCCGTGCAGTTCCTGTGTACACTCGCCGTAGTGAAGTGGTGACCAGCGGACAACCAATCACCGTACGTGATTTGATCATCTGATGATTTGGGGTCTGGGGAGTGTCACTGCGAGCCATGTTTGTATGGAGTAGGCCGTAGGTCTATAAGCTGTTCTAGTATTTTATTTTTGTGTCATTTTGTTTTAACTTCAAATTAATCTTTCTGTCTTTTTTGTACTTGAGAAGACCTGATTTCCCACAACTCTTTTCGCCAGGTACATCCCAGACCGCGAATTCGATCCGGTGGTGATAGCGAAGGTATCCTCCGCGTGCGAAGGGCTGTGCCGCTGGGTGCGAGCTATGGATGTCTACGACAGGGTCATCAAGGTATGTGCTGGTAAACTGGGGCAATAGATTATAGGATTATATTTAACTGGGTATTTGACGACCCTCTTAGCCTAGTCAGAGCTCGACTGCTTAATAAGCATTAGGTCCCGGTACGATTTTCGGCCAGGCAGATGTTGAACGATGAATTTAAATATTTGTTATGGGTCTGGGTGCTGGTGTCTTCCATGGCATTCCCGACACAGGGAATCCTAGTGTGAAATGTTATTTATTTATTCCGAGGCAATACAAAGTTTATTAGTAAGAGGGTTAGTAACTTAGTCTACACAAACTTCATCATCATCCATTATCTACCCACTGCTGTAGTACAGGTGTTCTAATTAGCGCGCGGCATGCTATCAAATCCGATGTTTATTGTTAATCTCCAGGTGGTAGCCCCCAAGAAGGCGGCGCTGGCGGAGGCTGAAGGCGAGCTCCAGATGCAGATGAACACGCTCAACGCCAAGCGAGCGCAGCTGCAGGGCGTGCTGGGCAAGCTACAGGTGACGTATAATCACACTGATCATCACATGTTATAAATGAATGAGTGAATAAATGAAGGTTGATTTAAATATTTGTGTTATGAGCAATTTATTGTCTTACTGACTTCCGAAATACCCACTCTGTGGTTTAATGAAATATTTCATTAAATGATGCAGATATCTTACAAGCATCGCAATTCGCAATCTTTAGTTTTACCAAATTTTGTCTTTTTACCACATTTTAAAATTCTCAATTCGCAGGCGTTGAACGACGAGTTCGCGGAGATGACGCGCAAGAAGAAAGGTCTCGAGGACGAGATCGAGCTGTGCTCGACCAAGCTGTGCCGCGCCGAGCAGCTCATCGGCGGGCTCGGCGGGGAGAAGGCGCGCTGGACCGAGCTGGCGCACGACCTGCACGAGCTGCTCTCCAACATCATCGGTGAGGGCTCTCTCTCTCTCTCTTACACTATGTAGAACACGAGACCGAGCTGTACTGAGCGGATTAGCTCATCGGCGGGCTTCACCTCGCACTCTGTCTTTCTCTAGCCGACATAGTATCCCAGATGTACCATGGCGGTGGGGTGATTCTACTTTAATTAGGTATATCCTCGACATTACGGATCGAAAGCATCGCACTTCGTACAAGTGTTAATTCTAAAAACTCGTGTTTTTCATTTGTTTGTATAGCCTAGGGTCTTTTTTATTTCATGTGGTAGGCTGGTGGTGCCATGTGGTAATCGTATCCATCCCCGTCGCTCGTATGCCGTAAGCGAGATGGCATGCAATGACGAATGCCATTACGCTTACACAAAAAGGCCCCTTAGACCATCAGTCTGTCGAGCAACACGTTTCACAATACTCGCTTAATCTATCAATGATGGGAATTAGAAGTTTGAGCATCTTTCCTCATCTCCGTCTATTGTACCTTATTAGCTTGAAGGATTACTAAGTTGAAGTGCCAGTGGGCAGGACACATCGCTCGTAGAATGATTCTCGAGTGGCGACCACGAACCGGAAGACGCAGCGTGGGAAGGTGTCCCATGAGCTGGACCGATGATCTGGTGAGAATCGCAGGAAGCTGCTGGATGCGGGCAGCGTGACAGCGTGGTCGTTACGAAGATCATTGGGGGAGGCTTTTATCCAGCAGTGAACGTCTTCCGTGCTAACATGATAATCATGATAATGATTGTTAAACCTGTGTGTATGTATTTCTGCAGGTGACGTCCTGCTGTCGGCGGGTTTCATCGCATACCTCGGACCGTACACCGTGAACTACCGCCGCGAGATACTACAGATGTGGAACGAGAGGACCACTGCACTACGTGAGTTATTGTGGTTTATTATCGAGACTAAATCAATTTACATCTATCTCTGTTTCCGTATATATTATATCGCACATGATGGTGGATCAAGCTACTTGCCTTTACTTTTTTCCGACACGTTGATCTTACCTCAGTTAAACTGATTGTATTGTGTTTTTAAAATAAAATTAACTTAAAATCCTTTTGAGTAAAGAGTTTTCATCAGAAATGGTTAGAATTATGATATATTGACACAGGAGCAAAATATACGAGTATGTTCATAGTTTTATAAAAATCGGTTTTATAGATGTTGTTGAAATAACTGTCGTAGGATTTGAAACAACAAGTAACATTATTAAAAGAAAAACAAAAAACCCGACTGCAAAATGTTGTACCCATCAAGCTGTTAAGGCAGTAGGGCGTGCCAAAGAAACCTTATACATATAATACATGCCCACATACATACAGAAAACTTGCCTTTTTTCCAGACATTCCGTGCTCGACGTCGTTCTCGCTGGTGAGCACGCTGGGCGAGGCGGTGGTGATCCGCGCCTGGAACATCGCCGGGCTGCCCGTCGACGCCTTCTCCATAGAGAACGGCATCATCGTGGCGCGCTCCAGGCGCTGGCCGCTCATGATCGACCCGCAAGGTACTCGCACTTTGCTGGCTCATCATCTTAGCGAGAAGACGTTTATAACTACACACTCCAGGAATCTCCAAGTTGAATAATCTTGGTCTGGCGCTCCAGTGGCCGACCCGAATCCAGTTGCTTCCTACGAACTTAGCAACGTTTTGTCAATTAAATCGGAAGGTTGTTTTTCCAGTCTTTCTTATTACTTATTATCATCAGGCCATAATCACCACCATCAAATTTGCCATCTTCATAAGTTCAATCAGCAAATTTGGGAATATCTGAAACCTTTGGTCCACTCATAGATATATATGTACTACGTACTAGATTTCATCATTCGAACACAAACTTTCGTCCACTCCAGGGCAGTGAAATCAGGCAGTCATCAAATCAGGCAGGTGGGCAGTGTGGTCCCGACACGCGTGCAGTGTGGTTGTGTATGGAGCGAATTCACTAGAATCAAAGTGTGCACCTAGATGAATGTAAATTAGCAATTCAGTAGTCAACGCTGCAGCAAACCTGTGGTCGGCACACGGTGAGCAGGCCCCATACTTAATTAGGTTGCGTAACGTTTTTTGCTTAGATCAGCTCCTCCAGTACTCTTGGGTCTACTCCCCAATCCTCTAATATTTTTATCAAAATGCAAGCAGCAACCTTACTTCCATCGTCAGAGCAAGCCAACAAGTGGGTGAAGAATATGGAGCGCGAGAACCAGCTGAAGGTGGTGAAGCTGACGGATGCCAACTACGTGCGGGTGATGGAGAACGCCATACAGATGGGGCTGCCCGTCATGATGGAGAACATACGGGAGCAGCTGGACGCGGTGCTGGAGCCGGTGCTTCTGCGGAACATCTTCCGGTGAGGGGGTGTAATTGGTTGATGAGAAATTACCAGCTTTATGTTTTAGTTTGAAGTGAATAAAACTAGATGGTGCTTTTTATATTTACGGTTAGAACCCCTCGCGAGCCGCTAGAGTGCTCTAACGATTCACATATCGTATCGTCTCGCCTTTTTCCCGACGGGGCTGGCAGAGGTGTATTACAACACCCACACTTCGCCGGAAAAACGATATTTAGTCCAAATATGACAGGGGGCGGGCCTGTTACCATACACCGGGCTCCAGTCATATAGCAGATGACACATGCATGTATGTTCACACAATGAATAAAGTGGTGCGTGCTTTTGGCTGGGGTCGAACCCGCTTCCTCTGGTTTGAGAGTCGAGCCTTCCGCATCTTGGCTTCAACTTGACCACTATCACTTTCTAACGATTCATGCTGCCAAAAACGACGAACGAAGAAATAGCATATTTCTCGATTTATTGATCGATCTCGATTGATCGGTAATCGTTTGTCAGATCCGGCGGCGTGGACTGCCTGAAGATAGGTGACAATGTGCTGGAGTATAACCACAATTTCCGCTTCTACATCACCACTCGGCTGAGCAATCCGCATTATCTGCCTGAGATCGCTGTCAAGGTCAGTCAAAATTACATGAAATACATATGTATAAGTTTACTAGTTGCGTTGATGATACCCTATGTCCTTTTCTGTACCACTGACAAAGTGTATGCAAAATTTCACGATGATCGGTTGAGTAGTTGACAAACAACGAACAAACTCACTTTTGCATTTATAATATTAGTTAGGATTAGGATAGGATCTTGTTATAATTTAGCTTTCTGTTACCTCGCAGTTGGCGTCGCTGGCCTAACTATTCACCTTGATATTAGCACCAATCGGCGGACGGTTTTTAAATTTATCGAAAAATATTTTTACTTACCTTACTTACCATAAAGCCCCAATCTGTTTTTTTGAAAATCTAATCTGGTTGTTATGGTGGATCAACATAGCCTGGCGGCAGTGCCGGCGGCTTGAACACAAGCAAAGCCGCCGTAAGTGCCTCCGGCAGACGCCGGCAAGCGTGGCTGTGAATTTGAAATAAATTTACACCTACAACGAATACAAAACAACACGACTCTCATCGAAAGCCACAATGAGTACAATGACCACCATTCCGCTTAGTACACCCTTTCCTGATAACCCTGTATTGTAACTGCTGGAGGTTATCCCGCGGTCTCACCTAAAGCAGAGCAACCGCCTGCTCGTTCCCAGGTGACGCTGCTGAACTTCATGATCACCCCGCAAGGACTCCAGGACCAGCTGCTCGGCATCGTGGTGGCGCAGGACCGGCCCGAGCTCGAGCTCAAGAAGAACCAGCTCATCGTCGAGGGCGCCAACAACAAGCGCACGCTCAAGGAGATCGAGGACCAGATCCTGGAGGTAACCGTACAATAGGCTTCAGCGTTCACAGCAGCCATGATCACACACATCTGATCAACAATTAGCACATGCTCAAGGAGAACGAGGACCAGATCCTGGAGGTACCATCGCGAGTGACTCCAGCCTCTATGGCACTCACGTGATCATCACCACAATTAACATTCTTAAACTTTACTACTTTAATACATATATTCATGTGATCATGCTTCTTTGGCAGACCAAAATATATTTCTCCGAGCAAAGAAGTCTTACCTCTTTAGCAAACGTTGTATAGTCTCAGATTAGCTACACAGTATTTTGTCTTTATCGATCATGTTTGAAAATGTAAAAGAAAGAAAAAGACAAAAAATTGTTTAACTATTCCGAGGCTATACGACGGTTATTGCTAAGAGCTAACTAAAGGGTCTACTGGGGTAACTCGTTATTTGCATATCTATATGTTTGTTTATATATTTGGCGATAACTTAAGTAACGTTAAAGCGATCTCCATGAAATATTGAAGGCAAGTAGTTTTTGAAAATACAATGTTTGTTCTAATTTGAACTATGTCAGTTCATGAGTTGTTGTGATAAGGTGACGAGGTCTCAGTTCGATCTAGGTGACTCTGTGACTAGTAGTCTCAAAGAAGAGTGAACATTGTATTCGTTTCTTTCCACCAGGTGCTGTCTTCAGCCGGAAACATTCTAGAAGACGAGTCCGCCAATCAGATCCTCTCTTCGTCCAAGGTTCTATCCATAGAGATAACGGCGAAGCAGGCGGCCGCAGCGATCACCGAGATGGAAATAGACGAGGCCAGGCTGGGCTACGTGCCGGTCTCGAAACATAGCGCCGTCCTCTTCTTCTGCATCAGCGATTTGTCCGCCATCGATCCGATGTACCAGTATTCACTGAACTGGTAAGTGAGCTTCCATGAAAGAACGAGACAAATTGTACCTATATGAAAAAACCGGTATCATTTATTAAGGATCAGTCATCATCTGTTAAGGATACCGCAGATATACAGGGACTCTACTGCCATCGTTTGCCTCGAGCGCTAAACGTAACTCGCTATGGAAAATAATATCTTGCCCATCACTAATTACAAATATAAAAAATATATCTCAGTTACTGTTGACGAGCAAAATCAGCAAAAGGAAACTATTTTTTTTTTGGTATTAGCTATGATAGCCTAGTTAGAGAAGGCTCGCCTCTCATGTACGAGGGAGCAGGTTCGATTCCAGCCGAAGGCACATCCCAATTTGTTATCTGCCACACAACAGCTGGAGTCCGTATCGCAATACGCTAACCCCCTGTCACATTTGGGACTAAATATCGTCCCGCGAAGTATATGCTATATTTTTTAAAGACACCGCAAATCTTTAATACTACTTGATGTTGTTCACTCAAATATGCATAATACGTATCCACTGTGCCGTTTTTGTTTTACAACTGAGCCGCGCAGAGGGGGGAAGTCATTGGTCGTATTCAAGTGACGCGACACGTTACCTACGTAAGCATCGTTCGCGGTCACACTCGGCGTTTAAGAAGTTCAATTGTTTCTAGCTTCTCGTGCCTAAAAATGTTTATACGTATCATTATTAAATATTTATTTTGTCTGATATGTAAGATAGCAAAGGAAAATATGCTGGTCCTATTCATGTGACGCGGTGTGTAAAACCATTAAATATAACTATTTGAAAGAGAATAAAGCTTGTCTAGGGCCTCTGGTCAAGTGATCATCTGAACTCACATATTCCAGGTTCATAAACCTATACAACCAAGCGATCCAGAACTCCGAAAAAAGTGACGATCTGACGGTCCGTCTCGACGGATTAAACGCGTACTTCACCAAGAGTATCTACGAGAACGTCTGCCGCAGTCTGTTCGAGAAGGACAAGCTTATCTTCTCGCTCGTTCTCACACTCGGCATATTGAGGCCTAAGGTTAGTAGTTTCTTCCAATTACAAAAGGCTCCGCCTTTGGTAATTGGAAGAATCTTATAGGGTATAGAAAGGTAGAAATATAACTAGACTAATTGCTTTACTATGCTTCCACTGACAACCACCAATGCGACAATAAAATAATACAAACCGGACGCTAATTAAAATATAAAGCATAATATATACCGCGATAAAATGTAATGCTAAATGCTAAACTAAATACAATATACTATTTATTATGTATTTAACAACGAAAAAGCGGTTTTGTTTAATACAGGTTTAAAACTTAACTGGAGAGTCCGAACACTTAATAAGAGAGGCCAACTTGCAACATTGTGTAAACATAGATATTTTTTAAACTTGTTATTTGGACAATATCTAGTGTAATTCCGCTTTAACGTCGCATTAAGTACATCGAGGAACATGAATTTTTATTCTAATTTTGAAATTTTTTAAAAAACTAATTTAATGAAATTTACTAGAAAATTATACAAATTGATATTTGAATCTAATTTTAACCTAATCTAATTTAACCGTGGCAGTGGAGCGGACTCATTCTCGGCCACGCGCTCGGAGAGTCAACACGTCCTGAGGATGCCTCGTGGAGAGGCGAAACACGTGTCGACGAAGTGCTCGAAGAACAGGGATTTTTAATTGCTTTTTAAATTTTAATGTTTTCAGGTACATTCATTATTTTTTTATTTTTTCAGGTTTGTTTAATTCTTTTAAAAATTCATGTTCCTCGATGTACTTAATGCGACGTTAAAGCGGAATTACACTAGATATTGTCCAAATAACAAGTTTGAAGATGAACTTCCGCAAAGTAACGCCTGATTCAATCAACTAACATAGATATTTTTTGATGTGTGAATTGCTTAATCAAGCTAATTCTGAAGCTTATAATTAACTTATTGTCGCAGTCTAATAGGCAAACAGAAACAAAGACAGTCAATTTTTAGTAAGTATAAATCTATGGGAAGCCGGTGGATGCGAGCACCGCGACACCATCGAGGGAGGCTTTTGTGCAGCAGTCGACGGCTTTCGGCTGAGATGTCGATTGATCTGTCAGAATTGGGCCTAATGTGTGGTTGAATTCTGGCTGCGTAGTTTAGTGTCGGCATGTGTCCTCACCCCCCAGGGGCTGATAGACGACGAGCTGACGACGTTCCTGCTGACGGGCGGCGTGGCGCTGGACAACCCGCACGAGAACCCCGCGCCCGGCTGGCTCTCCGACAAGTGCTGGTCCGAGGTGGTGCGCGCGAGCGCCCTCGCCGGGTGAGGACCCCATGCACCTTCGTGCCGCTATACTACTGCTAGCATAACTGCTGCTGCGTGATTTCCGACTAACTACAACATGGGATTCTTCAAACGGGCTGTCAATAGAGTCCGGGTCATGCAGCAACGTATCTGTGAAGTCCCTGGTATCCATAGACGACGGTGGTCGCTCACCATCAGGCGGCCCGTTAGCTTGTTTGCCACCTATGGCATAAAAATATGCATATTATTTACGTGTTCTGCTAGAGAGCCACTAATCTTCAGTCGTTTTTGAACAACTGCATACTACCCGTTCACTTTTCAGTTTCATCTTCGGTGACCGTTAGTGGAGGTGAATACCATCGTATACTATCACGTTATCGATAAATTCTTCAAACGTATTTCTAAGACAACACTAATTCATATTATTGGCAAGTTACTCAAATTTTGGAAATAAAAGTAAAATAAAATTCCATTCTATTCTGGCGAAAGCTCTCAAAAATTCCTGTGCGTAAACTTTTGAAGATCGCAAATTTGAGAACAATAAACAGATGGTAAGAGGAGAAGTTCGATGTAGACGGTGAAAGAAATAAACGCCTGATAATAGAGACACTAGAAGCAAGATAAGTCTGACCTTTTTAGTCGGTTCTTTAGGTTCCCGTTCAAAAATATGAGTTTTCTCAGGTTGCAAGGGTTCAAAGAGCACGTGGAAAAGGACATAGACAAGTGGAAGGATTTCTACGATCTCGCCGCACCGCACGAGGCTCTCTTCCCTCACCCCTACGAGAACATACAGGGGTTGGCCAAACTCATAATACTTAGGTAAGTATGACCCACAACAACGCAACCACTGTTTAGACTGACAACGTCCAATGTCCTAGAACGTCTAGTTTACTAAAACGCCCATGTCGCGTTACGTCCAGTCCTACAATGTTTAGTGTCCTAAAACATCTAGTATCGAAATGCCCACTTCCGAAAACGTCTAGTGTCTCATTGTAATAAATGCAATGAACAATGAAGCCATATTTCTTGGTGCACTTTATGCGACTTTAGATCAAAAATACACTAAAATTACATTATGTTACAATTAAAAATACACTACAATTAAAAAGTCTATCAAAGAAACAGTTTTGAATGAACTTCCGCAAAAAAACGCCTGATTCAATCAACTATCACAAATATCAAACCTTGTACCACAGATGCATCCGCCCCGACAAGCTGATCCCGCTGGTCCAGCAGTACGTGACGGCCGAGATGGGCCGCACTTACATCGAGCCGCCGCCCTTCGACCTGGAGAAGTCTTACAACGACAGCAACTGCTGCTCCCCTCTCATCTTCATCCTGTCTCCTGGTTCTGACCCCATGTCGGGGCTGGTCAAGTTCTCCATGGAGAAGAAGGTGGTCAGCTTCGAGACGATATCGCTGGGACAGGGGCAGGTGAGTCCAGCGACCTGAATTTTTGTTAATAATCAGCTGAGGCCTGACTTTGACCTGGAGAAGTCTTACGACAGCAACTGCTGCTCTGCTCTCATCTTCACCCTGTCTCCAGGGTCTGTACTGATTGAACTAACATTAACCTCAAATCAGCTTTATGACAAGCATGTTACCTCATGTGTAAACATTTACCGTCAACAGGACTTACTACTACTTCACGTTGTTGACCTTTTTAAATCAATTACAGCCGTTTTGAAAAAAACCTCTAGGAAGCACTATTTCCACCGATACGGTTCTATTTATAACAACAGGGCCCGATAGCAGCGAACATGATAAACAACGCGATCGTGACGGGCGGCTGGGTGGTGCTGCAGAACTGCCACGTGATGGACTCGTGGATGGGCGAGCTGGAGCGCGTGTGCTCCGAGGTCATCGTCCCTCAGGCCACGCACAACAACTTCCGCTGCTGGCTCACCTCCTACCCCAGCCGGGCCTTCCCCGTCACCGTGCTGCAGAACGGTAACTATACACCACAGTACAGCATACATACACTCACCTTTGCCAATTCACCGACTTCTTGACCGAGCGAAAACGAGGTCTCAGAGTGTGGTCTCCGAGTCAGAATCGGAATTTGTTTCTCCGACGAAAACTTGTGTTTCGGTCGATCCGATCTTTTTGCAAGTATTGTAATTTTTGAGCTCGAATATTTATTTTTATTACTTATTGGTTATGTTTTTAAAGTGTATATAGGTATGTATGTGGGCATGTATGTATGAGGTTTCTTTGGCAAACCCTGCAGCCTAAATAACTTGATTTATTTCGACATAGATGTCATTTGAACCGTCTTGATAGTGAATGTGACAGACTTTAAAAGTTCAAGAGCTAAAAAAATCATATCTCAGCAAAAAAAAAAATTGACTGCAAAAAAAAAGGATAATTATCGAACCAGCTCACTAAATTTCACGAAAATTGGTTGAGGAATACGACCTGTAAAGAAGAACAGACGTCGGCCGCGAGGTCTAAAGCTCACAGAGCCACTAAAGAAAAGAAAAACTAAGTGTATGATTTTCAATTGTTATTGTTTTTATGCAGGCGTGAAACCCTCTCAAACGTTTGACAATACCTCCGACAGGTGTAAAGATGACGAACGAGGCCCCCAAAGGCCTGAAGAACAACATCCTCCGCTCCTACATCTCCGACCCGATCTGCGACCCCGAGTTCTACATCTCGTGCCCGCGCACGGAGCAGTGGCGGCGGCTGCTGTTCGCGCTGTGCTTCTTCCACGCCGTCGTGCAGGAGCGGCGCGCCTTCGGACCGCTGGGCTGGAACATACAGTACGAGTTCAACGAGAGCGATTTGAAGATCTGCGTTATGCAGCTGCAGGTACGTAACCACGCCATCGTTATCTGCCATTCTGCCACTGCTAGTATAGGCAGTGGTGGATTTACACAGCAGGTTGAGTTGGCTAGAAACTAGGGCGACAGATTGTAGGGGCGGCAACTGTCGATCAAAATTTGTCGAAAACACCAGAAAATCAGTAGGTACCAAAAATTTGTAAATCCGCCACTAACTATAGGTTCCTTGTTTGGCGCTTTTCGTTAATCATTCTTCAGCCAGTCTTATTACATAGCCACAGTATTTTTGCTGCCTTCACAATGTTGGCAGACCACACCTACACCACAATTTCGTTTTCAATTCATTTATAGCCCTGCGTTTCGTCATCATTTCGCTTTATGTTAAGAAATGATATGGCCTACGATGGAGCGCGCTTGCTTAGAAGAAGCCTATTCATTTGGCACATGGAATTGGAATTAGATTTACTAACTTCGGTGATACTCTCCCAGATGTTCCTGACTGAATACACGGAGACTCCGTTCGACGCACTCAACTACCTCGCGGGAGAGTGTAACTACGGCGGTAGAGTGACAGACGACAAGGACAGGCGACTCATTCTGTCTCTACTCTCCATCTTCTATAACGAGGAGGTCACGACTAACATGAAGTGAGTAACTTCAGGTTCAACGAGTGCTTTATAAAAACGCAAGTTTTCAAGTTCCGTGTAAATCGGCTTCTTTTAGGGCTATTACGCACTGTCGACTAGTCGCCGGCGACACGGTCCCTCGGCGACCGAAACATGGGAAACTAGGGCCGGAGACCGAGCCGAGCGACAGTATTCCAAGTACATTCGTGCAGAATGGACGTTGAAGAACTTGCAATAGTAGCGGCGCTACTAATTATAAAAAGAAAGAAAAATAAAAAAAAATCAAAAGAGTATTGGGTGCATCCTTTGTTAGAAGAACGGAGGTCAAAGGGAATGTTTAAAATATTTTATGAAGACGTTAGAAAATATCCTCGTAATTTTTTTAATTATGCAAGAATGTCTGTGAGTTCGTTTGATGACTTATTGTGTCTTCTAAAACCACATATAACTGGCATAGATACAAATATGCGACCATGTATTTCTCCGGAAGAAAAACTTTTTTTCTTCGTCTGATAATTCTTCACCTCCAAATAACTCCACTATTTCTTCCCACTGTTTTTTCTTCAAATCCCGATTAGCATATTCCTTACTTTGTAAATCCCAAATAGCTTTTCGGGATTGTATTTCCGATATAAATTTATCCGTGTCAAAACTCATTGTGCGCGGCCGTCCGGTCGTTACGACAGTTGCTCGCAGTGTGAATGCTTTCATTTGAAACCGTGCTCCTATTGGTCGCCGGCGACCGGCAGTTGCCTGTGCGTCGCCACTGCGCGGCGAGTCGCCGAGTCGCCCGGGCAACCGGTGACTAGTGCGTAAACACCTATTTAAACTATACAATATTACAGTCGTCGACAACTGAGTCGCCGGCGACTAGTCGACAGTGCGTAATAGCCCTTAGGCAAGCATACTTAATCGTAGGCCGAATTTTTGCCTAACATTAGGCGTGATAGAAGCTAAACATATATCATTTATCGAATAAATAAACATTTAGTCACGCCTTTCCCCCGAGGGGGCTGGCAGAGGTGTAATACAACACCCACACTTCGCCGAACGATATTCAGTTCCAAATGTGAAGGGGGCGAGCCTGTCGCCATACACCGGGCTTCAGTCATGTAGCAGATAACATAAAATATGCACAAATGTTCACATAATGAATGTCCGTGCGTCACGCAGCTACTAGGCTGTAACAGACTGCTTTCGGTGACGTTTTTCACAGGATTTCATAGTTTACTAGTCCTCGCAAACCGGACTGGAATGCACACGGACTGCACCTGCATTTGGTGTGCAGTTGTGCACAAGCCTTCACTCTCCCTCATTTTACGGTCTACAGCACCCGGCATTATGCTGAGTTGGGGCTGGATTATGGCAAAAAAGAAATTGGTTGTCTGTAAAGTCGGTTTACTGACGATAGTTGAACGTGACAACGTGCTCACTCAAGTAGGAGAGAGACTGATGTCGAACGCTGCCGAACGCAAAGGCCGATTGTGCTTCCTTGTCGCTCGTTCCGCGCTCTCGCTTGCACTTCAAGCCTTACATGGAACGCCTCAGAGCGAGGTAACGCCGCATTTTATCGTGCGTGCAGCCGGCTCTATCGAATTATAAGACGTTGTCACGTCAAAAATGGTTTTATTTGTTTCTATTAGCTATCACTTGGCCTGGCTATCACCCGCGACTTCGTTCGCATTCATTCAGAAAGTAGTATCAAAAACCTTATGATCCGTTCAGTTGTTTAACCGTGAAAAGTCTCCCCCTCCCCCCGCACAACGTACCCCGAGGTGATCGACACATTAGTGTACCTTCCCCTCCCGCAGCTACTCGTTCTCCCCGAGCGGAGACTACGTGATGCCGGCGCACATGGACTACGGCTCGGTGCTGGAGCACATCCGCGCGCTGCCGCGCATCACGCACCCCGAGGTGTTCGGCCTGCACGAGAACGCGGACATCACCAAGGACAACAAGGAGGCTAATGCTGTGAGTCAACCTCTTAACACATTCTTCATTACACACATACTAACTTTGCACTTTCAATAATTAACCCCCTGGCTCTGAAAACGTACACATTTGTACGTATTCGTCAAAAGTCAGGCTACTGTACAGACATCTCGCTTAGCAGATATTATTATGGTGTGTATGGGCAAAAGCCAAATTTTTTTTTTTAATTTGGTGTCCAATCGTTGTAAGTATCTGAAAACTTTTATAGCGGCACGAGCTAGAGTGTCTCGGCGAAGGTATACCGGCATCCTAAAAGATAACAAAAAGCGTGTCGTTGTTGTGTAGCTTCTGTTCGGGTGCCTGCTGACGCAGACGTCGATATTAGCGGGCGCGGGCGGCGGCGAGGGCGAGGGCGGCGGCGGCGTGGTGGAGCTGACGCGCGACATGTCGCGCCGCCTGCCGCGCGCCTACGACGTGCTGGACGTCGCCGCCAAGTACCCCGTGCAGTACTACAACAGCATGAACACTGTGCTCAAACAGGTACCGCACGAGATCATCCCGCTTCTGAAGCGAGATTAGCGAGGACGAGGGCGGCGGCGTGGTGGAGCTGACGCGCGACATGATGGGCCTAGATCGCTTCTGAGCTTTACCTGCTTATTCACATCTTGAGCGACCTGTGACATGTAACTATAGGCGTTATCAATAAATTCTGATTCCTGACCGATAGAGCCGGCGGATAAAGAATAAGAGAAAAGTTAAGCGAGACTCGATGCGATGCTATATAGCAACGCATGTACGATGACGTAGGTCACTATGATGGTAGCAAAATGTCCCTTTCGTAAAATAAGAGTAACATATGCTCAACAGTGGGCGATTATTTGGTGAAGGAGATAAAACTACCCAACTCAAGTTCGGCAATCGTTTCCTTGATACTATTATCATCAAGCTAACCTTAGAATGATGTAAAATTGTTTTTGAAAATTTTAAGGGAATGTATACTTTTATTAAGTAGGCATATTTAAAAAAACGCTGCCCCAGGAGCTGATCCGCTACAACCGGCTCCTGGCCGTAGTGAGCCGCACGCTGCACGGCGTGCACATGGCGGCGCAGGGGCTGGCCATCATGAGCGCGGAGCTGGAGCAGTGTAACAACGCCTTTATCAAGGGGATCGTGCCCGCCGCGTGGATGTCCAAGTCGTACCCCTCTATGAAGCCGCTGGGGTCGTACGTCGCTGATTTACTGTCCAGGTGAGTTGTTGGATTGGTGAGCTGAATTTGTTGTATGGGTAAATTTAAGTTGTTGTAGGAGTAAATTTAATTTGTTGTATGGGTAAATTTAATTAATGTATGGGTAAATTTAATTAATGTATGTGTAAATTTTACTTGTTGTATGTGTAAATTTAATTTGTTGTATGTGTAAATTTAATTTGTTGGATGGGTAAATTTAATTTGTTCGACAAGTAAATGTAGTTTGTAAGATAGGTAGATTTGTTAACTTGTTAGGCAGTTTATTGAATTTGTCAGATAAATTGAATATGTATTTTTTCCGCGTAACTGGTTTCTCAGACAAGTTCCTATGGGTAATTCTAATTCCTTAGCCAGATGACATTGGTTTTAGTGTAACATTAATTTGTCAGGGAAGTAGGTAACATTAGCAGGTTAATTAGGAGATTTCTACGATAGGTAACTTAATGTTATGAAGGTAATTCTACTTTTGCCTATTATTTTCTGGAACTTGTTCATAACGATTTAAAGATAAAAGATTTCAACAACTAAAACCAAACAGACATTTAGATATATATCTTTTATTACACTAAAGTATCACAACACATACAGTTCACGATATCTATTAAATTGTATAAAATAAAAAACGTAGTGAGAGGTACGCCTTTTGTACTCAGTCTACAACTTGTACTGACATAAATGCGAAATGTATCGAGCCCTAGACAAGCTGAAATCGTTTCCTAGCGATTGTATTTCTATAATCTCTAAAGCTCGAAAGCTAGCTGCTGATTGGAAGAGTTGATAATAAGATCACGTGACATTTTATAAAGCTCGTACGTATAACATCCAATCAGCAGCTGACGTTCAAGCTTTAGCTATTGTAAAAATAGAATCATTTGAAAGAGAATGTAACTTATGCAGGGCCCGTCGTAAGTGCGCGCATTGGGCGGCCTACACTGACAATTAATACGTCTACTGATGCCAGTTTGAATACTGGCTCTGCTCATTTTTGACCTTGATTTTATAATAATAGCAATATAAGCATGAGTTAGCCTTCAACACTTTGACTTCTCTATTGGCACAGGCATATGCTATTAGGCAAAAAGTTGGCGGTGTTTAAAATTTAACAGCATAAGTTGTCAAAATACACAACAGCCCGAATGACACCAACAGCATTATGAGTACTAACAACATAAAGAATGTTTTCACCTCACAAGCTCGGAAAGATTCTGTTTGTCCTTCGAAATCTGAGTAGAAAAGTGCATTTTTTCCGCTAGCATGGAAAGAGTTTTTAATATTCGAACCTTGGAATAATCGCACTAGCCAGCACGACTGCATGAAAAAATACATATCATTTTCCTCGCTGCAGTGAGGTAAAAAGTATTGTGTTCCGCACGGCAGCAAAGTTATTCGGCGTCTTGTACTTTTGAAACCCTCGCTCAGGATTCTATATTTGAACAACGAGCGAAGCCTAGAGTCATTCGCTTGCTCAGGTTTCAATACCCCCAAAAAAACCAAAACTCGCGCCAAAAAACAACTTTGCAGCCTTGCATAACAGATAACTATTGTGTTGTTCTCATTACTCCTGTTAGCGTTTTTTGGACCGATCAAATTATAATGATTGAGTTTATAAAATAGGTACCCAACTTATCTGTAGAACAGCCAAATAATTAAACTTTTAAACATGTCTTCAAAAAGCCAAGAAATGTCAAAATTAAATGAATTTTGAATTTGTCAGTTTTGTTTAGTAAAAAAAATAAGGCGCCTTTACCATTCGAGAAATCGTATAATATATTTTGTTGTACACTTAAAATAAGCAGACAATGTGAGTTTTGCGCCGGGCCGAGAGACCAAACACAGAATCGTCCAGACCGCCAAATGCACGCACTTATTGTTATAGAAATTACTATCAAAAGCAAAGTGACACTCGACCACTCTACTACTTACAATACTTTGTAAAATGATAAAAGGTGCTCCAAAATGGCTCTCATCAGTACTAAAATATGACTCTAAAAGAAAACAGCTCAACATTTTAGCTCTTATACCAAGCAACTTACCTTTCCTATTCGTGCCTCTAAAACGGCATTGACAAATTATGTGCCAAAACAAGAAGAGATCCCTGCAGGGCTGGCTCGGCACGGGCAGGAGACAAATTGTCTTTCTACCGTTTTTATCCCGCGAGAACGAGACAAACGTATCCCTATTCTAGCTTTGTCACACGTAAGCGTGGATAAAAATGGTGGGAAGACATTTTGTCTCCAGCCCGTGCTGCCGGGCAGTAGTTCAATGATCTCCACTTATTTATCTCTAGTGCTGTAGAACAGGCGAGGTAGCTGCCTAAAGAGAGGTGATGCAGGTGTCTTGACCCTCGATAGGGTCCTAATATGGCTTATGGCACAGCGGAGGAAAAACTTAGCAACAATTTTGTACAACGTGATAAAAAATTTCGCAGCATGCCATAGCCCAATCACAAACCACGTACAAAGTTTCAGATCATGTATAGATTGTAAAGACAGCAAAAGCATACTCTAACATCATTATAAAAATACTGTAAAGGTACGCAAACATAACATTACATAATTACATAAAAAATTAGCACTCATTACATAACTAATACTCTGTGGTTTGGAAACCTATAGGGCCTAAAGTTGATGCACAGCAGCGACGCGTATTTATCTGATCAACCTTCAGACTTTTTCGCGAGATCCAGTAGTTTGTTCATCAGTTCTCCTCCGAAAGATTCCCTGTATTTCTTGCTAATGTTGTTCAACAACGCGTAAGGTGTTTCATAGCTAATGCTTTCCATGCTAGACAGAGATACGTCGTCGTGTCTTTTGCCGACGATTCTGAAGCCTGCCGAGGACATCTCTATGCAATAGTCCTTATTCTCTAATGTGGTTAGGTTGATGAAGATGCGTTGGTTGTTGCTCTTTACCTTGGGTGATATGGTGGCGTTTCTCACGTGTTTGCGGATGTCATTAATGGCAGATTCCGCCTCCTGTGGCCATGTTTCTTTGTCCAGGACCTTTTCCGTCATGGTGATGGAAGCGGAAAAGCTGGAAAAAACGGGACAAAATATGTGTAAATTTGACAAAATATTATTTCAAAATATGTATGTACAAAGTAGAAAGGTTGTAGGTAGTGCTGACAATAGGCAGAGACACTGATAGGGTTCAGAAATCAACGTCACCTTCGATCAAATACACATTATCATAAGATGTCGTGTCTCATTAAAAATCTGGCCTCTATAGTGGCACCGCATCGACACGTTCGATTCAAAATAATAAAAATACGTACAACTTCATTCGAATCTAAGCTTTATTATTCCGCAATAACGATGATGATATGTATTTGCTGAAGTGTTTTTAGCTCATTTAGGTGACGCGATAACAGAGCGACTGACAGCGAAAGAAGGCTTACGCTTGATCTAAGCCTAGTTTTCAAGGTGTCGTTTTTCGTATTGAGACTTGATCTATGTTTATCTGATCGAAGAATGTCACAAACAGCGTAAAATGGGAGGGGGCTATACGAGGGTGCAATAATACCATATGAAATACAGAACCAAAAAATTAAGGCTATTTGTAAGAAAGGGGGGGGGGGGGGATTTATGAAGTCGATCTTAAAACATTATGACCTGAATAGGGAATTGGCTTAACTATAGCTATCATACATCTGTTTCAAGTAAATGCTCGCACTGCAGACTAAAACAAATAAAAACAGCTTTACATTTGAACCCCTCAAAATAATTCTACATAGCAAATAAACAGATCATAAATAATAATCGCGTGCAGAACATAAACTAAAAGGTTTTATGACCTGGATATGTGCCAAACTGCTGGCAAACTAGACTGTTTTATGAAAATTTATTCACACAATTTGATGCGCCTTCGCCAGTATAATGCTGTTTGATATTACGTGATGCAAGTATTGACGTTCTTCCGATGGGTTTACGTATATATACATACTCGTATAATTAATAAATCAAATGTCGATTAAATCCATTAAAACCTATCAATGAATGTTTAAAAGTCGTTCAATCGTCAGTCTATAACAGTACCTAATCGTACTGTCCGTTAAGCCAGATATCCTAACTAGTATCATAAATGCGAAAGTGAGTTTTGTTCGTTTGTTTGATGTTTACACGTTGTCAGGGTGCAGAAAAGTACATAGGGTATCTTTCATAGTTTCATACCGAAAAAACTAACGGTTCGTGTGAGACCGCGGGTGAAACAGCAGAACGCAGTTAGTAATACATAATTCCAGCATTAAATTACTTTGCTCGTAACATTATTTTTCCCTAGACATAAAATACTGAGACGGTGCAGAACAACTGTTAACATCATAGATTTACCGACTTTCGGTACCAACACAGTTAACATCCTACTAATATTATAAACGCGAAAGTTTGTATGTATGGATGGATGGATGTTTGATACTCTTTCACGCCAGAACAGCTGAACAGATCTGGATGAAATTTGGCACAGAGATAGACTATAGTCTAGAATAGCACATAGGATACTTTTTTAACCGCGGGTGAAACTGCGGGGCGCAGCTAGTTAGTAAATAAAGCTATACACTATAAGCCCGATGCCGCCACAGGGCACTTTTTTGGCGTAAAAAAAAATTGAGGTAGATTAGTATCTACCTACTTTTTATATTAATAATGTAAAGCGGCCATTACACTATTCAGTTTGCAGTATGCCACTTAGCATGGCAATGTCCGTGCAATAGAAAAAAAATTGCTAACTGTCTAATTGCCATTACACTATTCAATTTTAGCACGCTAGCTCACCCTAGTGTACTGCAAATTGGAAAATGTAATGACCGCTCATATTTTTAACCCCCGACGTGTAAACGATGGGGAACACTTTCGAGTAATTCACCTTTTGTTTTGTTTGGTAAGATTTTGTTTTTTTTTTGTTTAAAAGGTGAGAATTACTCGAAAGTGTTCTTAGCAATGTTTGATAAAAATCGTTAGCGGCAGTTTTTTCAATTTTTCAATTATACTTGTCTGCTAATGCCTAATATCTAATTTTTTAATTCATACTTTGTCTGCTGATGACTAATATCTCATCGCCAGGCTGAAATTCCTCCAAGACTGGGTAGACGAGGGTCCCCCGATCGTGTTCTGGATCTCAGGATTCTACTTCACGCAGTCGTTCCTGACGGGCGTCCTACAGAACTACTCGCGCCACAACCACATCCCGATCGACCAGGTCCAGTTCGAGTTTGTCATCACCAGCATCGAATTTGAGACTAACGAGGAACCTGACTTTGGGGTCTATTGCAAGGTGAACAAGACTTTTTTTCTAGAGTAGCCAAGTTTAGCCAACCCTTAGCAATAAACGTTGTAAAGCTTCGGAATAGTTGTACAATATTTTGTTTTAAAAATTGAGTTAAAATTTTTGTCAATTGAGTTAAAAAAATTAAAAGAAAAAAAAACAAAACACTATAACTATTATGAGGCTATACTATGTTTATTTTATTTTCAAAGTCTGGCACTCTTGACAGTAAATTATTGTTGATAAAAAGAGTCAGCCTGTTTAATCAACAGTTACAGCCGTAGCTAGTCAAGAAAAAAAAACCCATTACAAAGTGAACTGGAAACATAACACTTCTCATCTTCAAAAGTTGGAGTCTTATGTGATAATTTTATCATAGATTAGTTTCTCAGATGTTTATGCATAAAGGAGGAGTACATTTTGCATCTTCACAATGAAACCATTGTATACTCTTGCGCAAGCAGGGTAGGCCTATCAAGTTAAAGGTATACTTATACTAAAGGAAGTTATAGGTAAACTTTAGCTACACTGTCAGGTGCGTATAGTAGGTTGACTGGCCTAGAATCAGTTTTTAGACTACTACTTGTGGTTATGGTAATGTATATCATATCATTTATAATACATATTTGTAAATGTGCAAGCAGCAAACTCAACCGGTGGATCATCAGGAGCATGAACACAGTGTGTTCATATGGGTGAGTTGGATAGGATAGAGGTCACAATTAAGACCTGTGTGTATTTATTTTTAAAATACTACTGAACTAAAATAATTATAGATCTGTGGATTCACAAGTGTGTTGGTGTGACAAGCAATTTTGGCACTGCTATTTTAATATGACTTCCCAAAGTAAGAGGGTTTATCCTCTATATGAAAATAGGGTTTATATAATTTTGTATGTTTGTATGTGTGTGGAGTTTCAGACTGATTTTGATGTGAGTGGTAGGTATTGTAAGATTCCTTCCAGTAAAATAAGTGCAGACACCACTATAGTCTATATATCTGTAGATAAGCATCAATTATTCAAAAAATATAATACTTTTGTGAATTGATCCTTATCTGTATAAATAATGCATGATAAACATCCATTACTGCACTACAAATAAGTTGCAAGTCAACATTATTAGATCCGCATGTATAATATTTATATAATACACAGTAAGATATGACTATACATAACTACAGATGCTGCATGGCCTCCTTGACATAGTATTACTAGGAGTTTGTGTAATCTGTGAATTGATCCTTATCTGTATAAATAATGCATGATAAACATCCATTACTGCACTAGAAATAAGTTGCAAGTCAACATTATTAGATCCGCATGTATAATATTTATATAATACACAGTAAGATATGACTATACATAACTACAGATGCTGCATGGCCTCCTTGACATAGTATTACTAGGAGTTTGTGTAATCTGTGAATTGATCCTTATCTGTATAAATAATGCATGATAAACATCCATTACTGCACTAGAAATAAGTTGCAAGTCAACATTATTAGATCCGCATGTATAATATTTATATAATACACAGTAAGATATGACTATACATAACTACAGATGCTGCATGGCCTCCTTGACATAGTATTACTAGGAGTTTGTGTAATCTTAATGTGTTATTGGCTTGAGCTTTGGTTATGGTTTCATTATCATAGCATAAGATCAAACAAATATTCTTTTGTAGGTATGTTTTGTTTTATAATTTTAAATATGCATTAGATTTTTTTACTAGTGATCATATCTGCCTTTGCATGAGTAACAAATTAGATACCTATAAGACCAAAATATAGGGTGCATGAAATTTCGAGGTAATTTTGTCATCAAAATTAATGTAACTTTACATTATAATGTTTAGAGATTACAGACTGTATATAGAAATTATACTTTATTTGTATGTCTGCCTAGATTTGTTCATTGAAATAAATAAAAATCAGTTCAGAATACATATAATGACTTAAAACTAAAAAAGGCATCTTTTCCACAGGGCCTATTTCTTCAAGGCGCAAGATGGAACCGGACAACAATGCAACTAGACGAGTCTTTCCCAAAAATTCTATTTGACACCATCCCAATCATCTGGTTCCAACCGGCTATGATAGCCAATTTCAACCCACCTCCGTGCTACTTCTGTCCAATTTACAAGACCAGTGAAAGGAAGGGAGTGCTGGCTACCACAGGGCACTCCAGCAACTTTGTCATGTATATCACACTGAGTTCTGATATACCACAGAAGCATTGGATTAATAGGGGTGTAGCAAGTCTGACACAGCTTGATGATTAGACCACATGTATTAGAACACAGATGTCAAATGAATTGGGTAAACTTGCGCCAGTTTGGCCTAACTGGAGCACAACAACAAAGATCAATTTTTTTTTCAATATGTTTTCACCGGCTGCCAAATGCAATTTTATAATCTCAAACAAAAAACAACATGTGTAATTAAAGGTGAAAATGAATATGTATGGTGGCTTTAGGACCTCTGAAATTCTGTGAAGAAATCATTGATAACCTGTTGACAGAAAAGGCAATTGTGATGCTGCTATTTTCTGACTATATTCAGAGGAGAGAACTTGAAGTTAGGCGCTGATCTATGCATGGCGCTAGGCATAAAAATAATCACAGACTAATGTCTATGGTTATTAGTGTGGCTATGTGCTCGAAGTAGGTATATTTGTCTAGTTATTCTTAATTTTTATGTTTTCTGTAATTTCTGTGATATTTTGTCAACATGATCTAGTCACTGTGTGATGATGAAGAATAAAGGCTTCTATCTTAATCAATTGTTGAGATTTTTATTTATGTATAGAAATAAAGATGGCTTGGCACAAAATATAGATCATAAGGTAGGTAGTAACATTGTGAAACAGAGTGAGGATCAGAGATATTCTCACAAATTGTTAGAGGTAAAACTCAATTTCTTATCAAAGCTATAGCAATTGTACTAACAATAACCCATATTTAGCCAACATTTCTATGTGTGATTTGTTAATTAGGAATTAGTACCTAGGTGCTGTACAACCAAAATAATTTTTATTTAAACTTTCCGCGGCATAATAGTTTTGGGCTCACCTTTTATTGAGTTCCTTTCAGTTCCGTCCAGAGAAGACGTAACTATGCTCCCAGCATCGAACCAAATGGAAACACCTAAATTAACTTAATATTTTAATAATTACCCAAAATAAACAAACGAAAAACCAGAAACTTCGAGCTGACAGACAGCCTGCTGATAAAATGAAAATGTCCGTCTGTCCGTCAATCAATCAAACAAACAAAACAATACTTGCTAGAGTTGCTAGTGATGTGGTTCTCGTTCTAGAATCGATGATGAATGTTAATGAATCGAACGATTTTATCTTTTTTTTATGAATTTTGGCTCTTTAGATTGAAGCCAATTTTTATTATGAATATTTATTGTAGTAAAATTAGAACTAGTGACTGTCTGTGAGCTGGAGCAATCCCGACCGGCGTCTGTCCTCCGCATTCCTCAAGCGATTCTCGTGAAATTTTGTAAACATGTTCGATAATTAAATAGAATTTTATTGTTGTGGCCAGTTTTGGATTTTTTTCAAAATGGCGGAAATATGATATGATTGTTTTTACCCACTCAAGTTTTAAAAGAATCTGTTATGAAATGCGACCCGTAGACGAAGACCGAGATCCGGACATCCGAAAGCGTTTTTGTCGAAGCTAAAGGCAGAGACGTTTCGCTCGCATACGCTTACTTGGTTGATTACTTTCATGTTTTTTTTTTACATAATTATAATTTTTCATTTATTGTTTATATTGCAAATTATTGCTAAATAATTGAGATTTGCAAGCTAAGCTCGATGACGCAGTAACATCACTACTTACATGAGTGACGTCAGCAGTTTGTTATTGCTTTAGTGATGTACTCAGAACCACTTGTTGTATCGATTCAGAGAAGTTGAAAAATCAGTGTCGTAAAGATTATAGGCATCGCTTAAGTCCTAATGCTAGGGAATGTGCCATGAATCAATAAAACCATTAAAATGACAATTGACAATGGGTAACATTTCGTTGTTGGAAATAAAAACTTAAAGCATTTTGGAAATCTAAATTATTCTACTTATATCTAAAGAAGGCTTAACAACAAAATTAAGCCTTCTCAAGATATAAGTATTGAAGATAAGGAAATAATACTGAATTATTGTTAGTTTAATTTAAATTTCTAGGACTGGGACTAAAACGAAAAAAATGGTTGTCTCTAAAGTCGGTTTACAGACGACAGTTTAACGTGACAAAGTTATAACAAAACATTGATGTAATCTTCTCCTCGGACGCCTAGTGGAAAAGAGATAGATGCGCAAACCGAAAGATCAAGCCGATCGTGCTTTTCGCTCGCTCGTGTAGCACTCTCGCTCTCGCGTAACGGGACAAGAGTCATCCGTTTTCGTACGTGCAGCCGGCGTTCATCGATTTATTAGACGTTGTCACGTCAAAAAAAGTAAGTAGGTACCTATCCATAAATTAAAAGCTAGGTAGAAGAAGTTGTAGGTGTCGTTTAAAAATAACTACCTGTTGCCAGCGACCTGACTTCTAACTACTATTCATCCCAAACTCACGTCATATTAATATCCCTTGACGAATATTGGTCTTTTAGTTGAACTTCAAATTTGTTGTTCTTGCATAAAATAGGTTAATAAATAAATTCGGGACTCTTGCACACACGGTCGCCTGACCCCAAACTAAGCAAAGCTTGTACTATGGTTGCCAGAGAATGATAAACATACTTAGATATTTTTAAATACATACATAAATAGATAATAACACCCAGACATAGAACAAACACAAATGTTCATCACATGTATGTTTGCTCTAGGTGGGAATCGAACCCACGCTCCCAAGCTCAGAAAGCAGGTTCACTACCAACTGAGCCACCGCACCGAGGTAGTAGGTAACTAGGTACCTATTTTATTTATGCTCGCCATAAGGATTGAAAAAAATGTTATGCTTTTAGGGCCTTAATGTGCATTAAAATAAAAATTTATTAATCTCTTGATCGTCTGATCACGGATTGTAAACATTTACCATACAAATTAAATAATTTTATTGATTTCCAAATAGTCATTTTTGTTAAAGTCTGGCATGAACTTTATTTGATCAAGCTTATCTATGTCTCAGAGTCTACTGGAAGATGTCAGCTTTTGTTTAATGGACGACTTGAGTATCGTTGATCAATTCTTCAATATGAAATTTCAAGATAGTTCATGCAAATACCATTTGTAAGTTCGAATATGACCGAAATCGGATGAAAAGTTATGGGATATCTGAGGCTCTGTTCGAGGTGAACCACTAGCTAGTGATCATTCAGTTAGTTTTTCGTTTTTTAAACTTTTGGAATTAGCTTTGTATCGATGTAGGTCTCGAATCGATTTTTTTTTGTGACAACACTACAGAACAGTTCCATTTTACGAAACCGACGATCATTTCGTTTTTGTGGTTGTTACCGTTGTTATTTTGATGTAGATGAACAAGTAAAAAACAATGGAATATCTTCTTGTTTTTATTTTTGCTATAAAAAATGCTCAGTGCTATAAAGTTTTAGGTACAAATGTTAAAATTAAATGATTTACGTTAATTTGTAGTGTTTGTTATGGATTATCAATTTCCATCATTAAAAATAAATTCTGCGTGTTTTGTAACGGATCCATTGTTATTTGTTTCAATGATGCATAGATGGCGCGGTGAACTCATAAACTGCGTATGCCGAACTGACGTTTTTGGTTATTTTTGTTCTCGCCTCGTGTTTACTTTAGTGTCTAATTTCGGTTCAATTGCGAAAACTCAGTTGTGCAACTGTTAAAAGGTGAACAATACTATCGTAGATAACATAGCGGTTCGAAAAAAGTAGCGATCGATAGTTCCGGACTTGGTATATGTACACAGTTCTATCACGTGGTGGTGTGGTGGTTTATATAATTCTTGTTTACCGCACAAGCAGAAAGTTTGCGCATGTGCGTCCCGTCAGTAACCTCAAATCGTGTCTTCAGGGGTTCGGCAGGTTCCGGATATCCGGGTCGCGTCGGGTAGGTCTGTGATGTGGTATCGTGCGAGCTCGCGGCTCGCGTGCGGACAGCGTTGGTGATATCGGTACGCGCGCCTGTCATGGCCCAGACTCAGTTCACGCGGAGCTCGGAGAGCGACGCGTGGGCGCTGCTCTCGCTGAAGTCGGCGCCCTCGTCGCCGTCCAAGGTGCAGTGGGCCCAGGAGCCGGCTCCGACGGCGATCGCTCGCCTTGACGGCCGCGACTTCGAGTACCTGATCCGGCAGAAGCGCGTCGTGATCGGGCGCAACTCGAGCCGCGGCCAAGTGGACGTGAACATGGGCCACTCGAGCTTCATCTCGCGCCGCCATCTGGAGCTGTTCTATGACCAGCCCGAGTTCTACCTCACGTGCAACAGTAAGAACGGCGTGCTGGTCGATGGTGTGCTGCAGCGGAAGGGCTCCGCCGCCATGCTTCTACCCAAAAGGTAAGCCCCCATATCTTTACTCTCCAAACTAATCACAGATAACACACCCTACTTTATTATTTACATTTCGCTTTTGTTTGTAAACAAAGTCATTTGTTTATCTTCTACCCACTTGCTATGAATAATGTTTCAAATAGTCATGTTGGTTTTCAATGTTCCCAAAACACACTGTTGACACATGTGGTTGGAGGAAATTGGATAATTATAAAATTTATTTAGTGTGAGCAAATAATATTACACCCATACAGAGTAAATCACAATTTGTCATTTGAAGCTTTTGAGATCTGCCAATTCATTTGCAAGATCATCAATGGCTGTTATCACCATTTTGTAAACAAACAAGAATGCCATAAAAATGTTCACAATGTGTTTGCATGATTATACTGTAGAGAAGTGTAGATAACTTTATCAGGTAGGTAGTTATGTTTTAAAACATTGAATTTGATAAAACTTCACTAAACATGATGATAGGATGATGCAATCTTGAGCAGGGTTATTAGGTTATGATTACTGAGCTGGTAATTCTACTATTCTTATATCTTATATACAGTTCTTTTTTTTCTATTGTATTGTTAATGTTATTGTGTTTTTTCTATTGTTATTTTATACATACATACATAATATTCCTTTAAATTCTTTTATAGTACCTCTTGGAAGAGTTTTAATAGTTAAAGTCACATCAGTCCTGCAAAGTAACTAGTTGCGCCCTATGGCTTCACCTAGGAATATATCCTGTATGCACTGTTAATTTTTTCAGGATCCTACTAATATTATAAACGTGAAAGTTTGTATGAATGGATGGATGTTTGTTACTCTTTCACACCAGAATGGCTCAACAGATCCTGATGAAATTTGGCACAGAGATAGATTATAGTCTAGAATAGCACATAGGATTTACATTCAGGACATTTTAATTGCGGGTGAGACCATGGGGTGTAGCTAGTTTAAAATAAATAGTCCATAATTAAAAGTAAATGTAAAAAAAAACAAGATCCTAAATAATCTTGAAGTTGATACCTGTCTGCCATGAACTTGTTCTAAATAGAGAAAAAAACCCAAAACACACTTGGCTATGAGCTGACCTAAACACACTTGGCTATGAGCTTACCTATATAATATTACTTATTAGGTTTGTATTTCAAGTGCAATTTTTTACTATATGTTATAAATACTAATAATGTAAACACTATATTAATACAAATATAATTTACATCCAAGTGCTACTGTATAATTTGATTGCAGTAGTGACAAGAGTTGAGAGTGATGTATTTACCTAAACTTGGTCAAATTAATAGATAGAGACGTACTTACTCAAGACAGAAACGTGGTGCTTTCTAGTATCAAGTCAAGTCAAGTCAAAATGTTTTTATTCAATTTAGGTATCAAAGATACACTTATGAACGTCAAAGTTATTTAAATTGACTCAACCGCCTTGTATCGGTTGTTGTATATTTTATCGGAGACCAGCCCCCATATTCTTAATCATAAGGCAATGCTTCCCATTACATTTCAAAAATTCTACACTTAAGTTCTTTGAATGTCAGTCCACATTCATAAGTTTTTAAACATGATTCATTCTTCTGGTTGGAAATACATCCCATTTTCTTATTCCAAAATTTATGGAAGCGGACTGAGATTCAAAGAATTTGAGTTTGAGTTTGTGAATATGAGCGACTGGGTGTGGTCTGAGTTGCTACATCAACAATCTATTATCTATCAGTTGCATCTACACACACACACACACACACACACACACACACACTCACACACACACTCACACACACACACACACACACTAGATATAAACATCTTTATATGGTTTTATATCCACCGGTACTACCTACCAAATGCCCCCATGACCTACTATGCAAGTGGTAAACAACTATGTTTATATTTGTAATCTGCTGATTATCCTAATGGCATGTTTTACTACAAGTACTCTAGGCTGTTCAACTATTTACGCTATTATTATCTCATGAATTTTCCTCCTTCATTAGTTATCAAACCAGCTTTGTGACTAAATGTGTGATTTTCAGAAAACTGTTATTCTTTGGTCCCATTAGAATCTAGGGTTTTTATCACAACTCTAAATGTTTCTTAAACAAGTCCTACATTTCAACCGGGATCCCACCGGAAGGGCTATTTATTGGGATTTAACTTACCCTTATGTACTTTTCTGTACCCCTGACAATGTGTAACCAAAATTTCAAGATGATTGGTTGATTAGTTAAGGTGTGAAAGCCTAACAAATAAATAAACACAAACAAACAAACTCATTTTTGCATTTATTATATTAGTTAGAAGAAAGTTAGGAGGTAAGGATAATAATTGTATAGTATGTAGAGTATTATCACTTAATGAAAACCACATTTTTGCCAACGCTGCAGTTTCAGTCCAAATTGCCTGTCTATTGCATCACTCCATTTGCATCTCTTTCACTAAAGCTCTTAGACCACTTCAGTCACTAAACATTACTTTTAAATGTTCAGTCATTATCATAAACATTAGTTACATTAAAAGGTTTTAATCTAACTGGTTTGTTTTAAAGCCATGCACCTTCTTTGTCAATTTTAGCCGAGCACTTAACCATAGATGTCAAAGCTCCAGTTCAGTAGGTACACATGAAGTCATGAACTCTCAATTTGGTACACTAATGAGTCATCAGGATGATTGGTCCATATTTTTGTCTACTTTATGGGAACATTGTCATGAATTGGCTAGTTTTTGAATATGGTATGAAAACTCTCAGTGCATTTTTCAATTGCTGTTGTGGGTAACTCTGGGGAGATGAGCTCAAGTCATAATAGTGAGTTTGATTTCCCAAGAAGAAAAAAGTAGCATAGGGAAAGACACAGCATAGTTGTAGACTAGTTTCAGGTAGGTATTCCTAGTATCTTCACAAAAGCCATAAACCAAGAGTTGAAATTGGAGGTATTTCTAAACCTGTCACTTAACAGGGTTCATTTTGTTTTTGCTGCATTCACCATATTTTACCACATTGTCATTCTGACATCAGGTAAGCTGTAACATTTGGCTTTTGCACAATCTCTTCTTGTTTTTTCTACTTAGTACAATATACATATACATAGTACAAAACAAAGTCGCTTTTCACATCTGTCTCTGTCTAGGTATTTCCGCGAATTCCTAAACCTAGCATCATATTTTAATTTCATATAAAAAATATCTAGCTGAATGTGGAAGGTTTACAGGTAGGCACCGTGCGCAGCCGAGGCGGGTTGCTAGTTAAAAAATTTCGTTCTATTTTAATTTTAACCGCTATCTAGACCAAGAGTCTTGAACTGGCTCAGTCTGTGGATTCATTTAATGTTCATACATATTTTACTTTATGCAAGGGTACATTCCACATCTAGGTCACACTCACAGGTCAGCCCTTTTCGTTATACCTCAAAGTACAGAAAACCTCAAGGGCGAAAAACGTCTAACTAAAAGTAGGTCTTTTGTCGAGCCTACCTTGTTTGGCCACGTAGGTATTTGTGTCACATGCTCACATGTGTCTGGCGTGGTCGCGACGGCCTTGTGCGTTCCAGTAAGTGCTTTAGACTGTTCTAGTACTATCCATGTACTAGGCTAGACCTAAGTCTAACAAATAGAATGCCTTTTGTTGCATAAGATAAGATATAATGTAGAGATCTACCTATTTCTTTTCGATTGCAGTATGTCCTGTTTTATTGTGAGCTATTTCAATGTATCTTCTTTTATTTGTTTTTCGAACGGGCTCTGTAACTGGTTAGACAAGAGTTTCTAGCCCAATCCTTCTAGCTATTTGCCATGTCATGTCCTACAATTTGCGTGATAAGATCATCCGAAACTCGGTAGCGTAATATAAATGGCATAAGGTCATCCATTCAAAGTCCAGGTCGCAGGTAGCATCTGTCGCGGGCTGCACGCTCTGGGCGAGGAGGCCCAATTGAATGAGAGCATTAAAAGTACAATCTCGCTTTTGGCCTGCCTCTGCGGAAGTGTACTACCGGTCGACATTAGGACTAGACTGGCTAACAGCTAACCGACCGTCGAGCGTGGTGTACTACGAATGATTTATTAACCGTTCCTATAACTCACAAGCTAGGGACAGTATAGGTACCTATCTAGTTCAGTAGTAATCTAGGTGTCTAGTGCCTTACGGACAATTAATAACGTGTAGCAAGTGTACAAATCACACTCCGCAAACACTTCCACAGTTCCAGTACCAAGCATGTTACAAGGCTGATTACAAAAAGAAAAATGTTTGTAAACGTTAGATCGATGCTTTTACTCGCCAGCCTTGAATGCTCCAGTTAATTGAAAATCAAATTCAATTAATTAGCCAAGTTCATACCTTTTGTTTACTTAATTGGTGGCTTGATTGGCTAAATGGATTTCTTTGATGAATTATGAAAAAATGCTCGTAGCGACACTTGATAGAGGTATTAGATTAGATAGTTATAAAAGTATAAGTATATTTAAACTAGATTTTAAACTAAATTTTTAGGTAGCTCTACACTTAGTCGTCGTGGCAAAATATGGTTTTGAGAGAGTTTTAATGATGTAGGAATCGTGGTACAAACGAATCATCACACCATAGCTTGGGGTAATAAGTGTGTTATTAAGAAACCATCTTCGTCACCACAACCGCCACCGAAACCCCGCCGGACCCAGCTTCAGTCTTGCACCGATTTCGCATACCTTGAGCTGAGCTATTCTTTCCCATTGCCACTTCCTACACACATTTTTTTTTACTTTGTAGAGCTTTCGCTGACGCGAAACGTTTTAAATAAATGTCTCAGAAAATGGTTAATGGGGCAAACTTTAATGTAGATATAACGAGCTCGACTCATTTATGCTCGGGAATCCTTCAAAGAGTTTTGACTGGAACCGCAAGTACTGATTGGAAGGACAAAGCTCTTCGAGTTTTAATTCATTCAAATCAAGATCCGCATAGGTATTCACAATCATTTGGAAATTTCAAACTCAAAAAGATCGAATCTCAATCATTTTTTATAAATTTTGAAATAGGGAATCGAGTAGGTATACATCCGATCGGAAGAATGAATAACGTTTTAATTAATACGCACCGAGATTCCAATAATTAAGTGTTTAAAAATTTTGGAATCCGAACGGAAATGTTTCCAAATGATTGTGTATATCTATGTGTGCCACAGAATACGCCGCAGTTTCTACGGCGCCGGTGCCGAGGTGCCATGCGCCAGCGCTGCAGCTGATCTCCGACAGTTTTGAAAGGTTCCAAATCTCGTTTTATTAGGACAACTGGCAAGACATTTTATGGCCCCTCATTTTTGCAGTCATGTTTCATCTACTTAAGTTTTACGACATGTAACTATATAGTTACGTGTACTACTTGCCTGTCATTGAGTCGTACCACAGAATAAATAGGAGCTCCAAGTCACGTATTCTACGATATTCTATGATACAATGGATTTGTCCTATTCACGCGTGCTCAATGATTCTAAGCGAACAGTGACACTCCCATGACCCCCTTCCATTCTCACTCGGGTCATGTGTGTCATATGTTCTAGGTAGCCTGTAATTATTCAGAAAATGGTTTTTATCCTTAACTAGCAGGAGCTAGATTTATCTAGATGGAAGATAAAAGGGGTAAAGCTCCACGTGGAGTCGAAGATTCTGTTAGGGAGTGGATTTAGTGTAAATGGGCTAAACCGCTAAAAAAGAAACCATATTGATAGTGAAGTTTCGGCCACAGTTGGTCATATTTGCACCAATTTAGGTCTTGGGGCCAAGAAACCAATGTGTGTATCGTATCAGTCTCTGGACACAAAGTTGATATTGAAGCCAATGTGTGAAGCAGTGAGAAAGTTCAATGCTGGCCATTTCAAATCGAAGCCAAGCTTAGCCCCAAATTTAAACCAATGTGTGGCTGCGGCATAACGAAAACAGATATTTTGTTCAAATTAAATTTTAAAACTTTTTTTTATGTATAATTTTATGTATAATAGGTCGGCGTTTGACCACCAACTCGCCTGATGTTATGCGACGTTGTGGTCTAAGATGGAGCACGACGACCTATAAGATATCACTATTCACTCTAGCCTTGGAGTTTTGTAGAGTGAAGAAGTACAAAGACGGCAGTTGAGTGAGGCGCTACAAGTGCGCTACTGCTCAGACCCGTCTTCGGAACGGTTACACCGGACTACATCCCGAAACACGACTAGGTCATTTCACGGCATGGCTTGGTCCGAAACTAATAAGTTAAGGCTATAGCTACTCATTCTACACGAAAACCATTGTCATCATTTTCAGAGTAAATCGTTGAAGTCTCTCTTTCCTTACGGCTCTTAATTCCGGACCCGAGTCTCCTGAGCTAATCTTGTCTAGTCCGTAATTTCTACAATAAAATCGTCTATTGAACGATTCGGTTAACGTGGCTGCGTTTCCACCAGAGATGTATGAAGATGTATAGCGAAGCGAGAGATGTGTTTGTTAAGAACCAATAGAATCGCTTCATCTGATCGAGGCTAGGTAAATAAACCGATTTGATTGGTTCTTACAAACGCAACCCTCTCAAGGAATCGTCGCACATCTGCTGGAAACGCAGCCTTATCCTCTGACCGCCGACGACGACGACGCCTCGTTTACCAGGGTTGCGTTCAGAGGGTAGGCCCAGAGTGCAACTTCGCCGTTCAGACCATCATTGTTGTATGGCGAAGTTGCACTCGGGGTACGTACCGACGTATCTTCTGAACGTGACCCAGCACGTAGCCACCAAATACGTCTACTCAACCAATACGACAAGCATACCATAAAATTAGGCTCTTACCCTATGGCCAATAATCGTCACAAAGTTCCGTGCATCGTAAGATCATAACATAACAGGTGCACAAAAAGTGAAAGTCACTCTGCAAGCTTCTGATTCATTCAGTATTCTCGAAGTTTTTCCTGTTTGCCCAATGAATGAGTGTAATTCTTCTTATTGCAGTGATAAGTGTGCTTATCGATGCAAAACAATCATCGTCGTAGAAGTACCAATTAACTACATACTTACACCATAGGAAAGTTATTTCCCTTTCATCATCTTGTGAATCTGAAGTGATCTTGTAACTTTGATAAGAGTATTAAGTATGTGGTTTCCTATTTTATACTCCTGACAACGCTCATCATTATTCTAAAATTCTAAAGCAGTTTTTAATGTTTTAATGCTGTATTTTCCATGTGAATGTAAATTTATTTCTGATACAGAATCAGAATTAAGATTATATCCTCGCTAGGACATGGAATTCTTGTTCGGGGTCAGGATTTATGTTGTGTTCGTTGAGGAGTTACTCAGGGCGTTCCAGCGTTCATCAGTCTCCATTCTTGTCAAAAATGTCACTGCCGGCGTATTTTCAGACAAGAATCCATGGCACTATTTCGGTCGCGTCTACAGAATCACCAACATCGCATGCACCCGTACTAAGTTTACTCCAACACGTGTTTACGCCGTCCGTCCGTGTGACGAATCGATTGTTTGTGCGTCTGTACTGTACTCATGAGTTACGTAACTTCTGTAAACACTCGGGAGGAAGTGTCGACCGTATACGCTATCGTTTTGACATAAGCGTACCTGAATCTAACTGGTTATGGACCTAGATTAAGCCAGAACTTTAGTGTTGATTTCGGGTAATCTTAACGTTTTGGAATAGATAAGCGGCTCTGTTTGTTTTTTTTATCGTCTTACTGTAAATTTTGCACGTGTCTTGAGGCGAGATCCTCGTCGTGACCAAAAATGTAACCTTTACCTGAAACATAAAATAAGATATTTACTTTAATGTTTCTCCCTCAATCGTTATGTGATGACGCAGTGTAGGTACTTCGCCGTGTATTTTCACTATTTTCCACTGTGTAACGAGCACGCATGCGCCGGCCGGTGCACTGCCAACGATCCGAGTTGCGCAATGCCACCGCGTATTAGTAAACAAGTCCTGCTCTTTGACATTCTACGAGATCTGAACCAATTGTTTAACGCAACTTCTTTGAAAAATAAATACTAAGTAACCGTCAGTAGTTTATTTATAATACATACTTATTTGTTGTATTTTATCTGGAACTACCTCGAATGCCCTTACTTGCCAGTAGTATTTAGCCTATCTCTACAATTGACTCTAGAGGTCGTGGAATGTGCTCGAATGACGCAAATTCGTCATGTTTCGAACTAAATTTTACTTCGTATCTTAATAACACTCAAAATAGATTTATTACAAAAAAATCACTTGTCGACTTACCTCTTTTAATTTACCAGTTATTCGTATCTATAGGTAAATACTTGTTATTTGTTTTGACGCCGAGTCTAATCGTATAACTTTTGAAGGTTACTTACCGTTAAATTAATATATTGGTGTTCTGGCACGTCAGATTGTGATTTATAAACTGTTAAGGATAAAGTCTGAATTGGCTTGTACCTTGGCTGTACTATTTGTCATTAAATACTGGTTTGGCGACCTAGTGAGCGTCATCGATAATGTTTTGCCAATGTTTGAGGAATTTGTCGCATGGCGGCAAGATAACATCGCTATGCAATCGTTTAGCGACGCTATCTTCAAAATAGTCTAGGAATTATACGAATTGTTCCTTATCTGCAATATTGATTGGTTCAGCGATATTTTTAATAAACATCTAACAAACTTTGGAATAAGTAGTTGTTAGACTGTTAAAATTCTTAAATGACTTGAGCTTCTCGCTTTAAGTACCACAAATTCTGGAAAAATATAGTACCTTTTGAAAGTTTGTTTGCCATAATTAAACACAAATGGAAAAAATATATTTTTCTTTATCATTAAGTAATTTGAGGTTTTAAATTTAACGCAGTTGTCGCTCTACTCTATGCGGAGTACCAACCTAGCTAATATCTTTTACTCACTGCAGATTGTTTTTACTTTTTACGTCGCTGTCACTGATAAGCTGATAACACGGGTTCTTCACCCAGTTCGTCTAGTCCGTCGATTCAAATTTTAAGTAAAAACAGCTCGACTTTAAACGTAAAGTTGAAGCATGAGACTATAAAAATGTCTATCATTACCATATATTGTACCACTCCTTATACTTACCATTAAAAACATCAGTAGATTTAACTGTTGGTCGCTAGCCTAGATAAGATCTGAGCCTTTTTCCAAATTCCTTTTACTTGTTTCAAAACCCTTTACGGTCGGGCACATTGTGTCAAATTCGGGCTCCAATAAGGAAAACAAACGTGAATCGTATCACATTCGCAAGGCAATTTGTATTGTCCGTATTGTACCTAGCAGGCAGTTACCAACCGGATAGCTCCACCCAGTCTGTGTTTGTTTTGACTAGGTTATATATACGACATAATTATTTCTGTAACTGACTTCTTCAACAATTTTATTAGTAGGCAGGCACATACATGTACATTTACGGACAGGGCTGTAGCCGTCGTCGGTTACCCAACTAGGTCAAATACCTTTTCATAAGTTGAATAATAACCTTTTCTCATTTCAGATTTCGTATGCTCAAGTTTGTAGAGATACTTACTTAATTTGCGTAGCCTTCGCTCTGTAATCGTGCATAGAAGCATAGATTACAATTTTGAAGAAAAATAAGACTTATTCATTGTTCTCACGTTGACAATTTAAATTCCCATACAATAAGCTATTGAGACCATTAGCGTTCACAATTTCACACATACAGATTGAAATGAAACTTTGTGAGTAAACAAACCGTTCGGCCGGAATCGGCCAATGTTTCGGCTACGTCGATATTGTTTGGGTGTTTACATCGGTTGTCTCGCTCGCAGGCGTGAGGTGGTCGTTTCACGGCCGTTTTCCTTGAATGTTTATCACGCCATGGACACGCCACTAGCGCTGGTAGCCAGGGATGTCGCAAGCAGAACCTTCTGGCAAAATCCCAAAGTATGCTGTACGTAGTACATAGATATATCTAGTTGTGTTGAATTTGCTACGAATTAATTACAAGAGAGAAACACTGGTAGTAGATTTTTTTTACATTATATGTCTTTGCTTTGACTCTATATTCGCGCGTGGTATAAAGTTAAAGTTGAAGATAGCTAAGAACCACGAATTATGACCAGATGTCCACGCTTGGACAGAAGACGGCGGGGTGCCTGAATATAATTGTACATTAATCACTCGACATTCGTAGGGGAGTGGATTAGCCCTGCCTCGTTGCACAGTCATCTTGGTATGAAACATCCATTATTAAAGCATGTCTACGTCTACGGCCCAGAACTTGTAATCCTAACACGTTTAATAAAGATTAGGCTCAGGTTCAGCTAATCCCCAATATCCAAGGTTCGTCTGCTCCGCCCTCTTCCGCTCTAGTTTCAGGACGTCCGCCGGCCCTGTGGCATCCGGGTAATTACAGTGGGCTCCATTCGCACCATGTTTATATGACTGTGTGTATTTACACATTACATAACATACAAACTGTGTACAGTTACTTCAATCTCCCGTCATTACAAGACTTTTCAGTGTGAATTTGATTTATAATTAATAGCTTCTGCCCGCGGCTTCGCCCGCGTGGCTTACAGAAAATGTATGACGTTTTTAACTTCAGAAATAAATATTATGAGCGGTCACACTCGCTCTCAATTGAATACACAAACTGAAAATATCCCAAGCAGAGCAATATGGACGAAGTTCTTTAGTTAACTAAACTATCTCTGGAATGAGAAAAGTAGGAGTAGTATCAACAGTAGAGTATGGTATCAACAGAACTTAAAGCGTGTGTGCAAAGATAAAATTAGAAGACAATCGAAAGTAGATAATTGACAATTAATAATGTTTACAACAAAAACCTATTTTTTTTTTCTTTTTTAGATAAAACCAGGCTTTTCTATGAGCTTACTCTGTAGCAGGCCACGTATAAATAACCGTGTGAAAAGCATTTTAGTCAATTATGAGTTTGGCTTGAGATTTATTTATGGTCATGGCAATGCAGACTTTGAGGGGAAACTGCACTCTTTTTAACTCGAAGGGGTAGTTCGGTGGTGTTAGAGATATTAGAGGAATCCTCAGCATAAACACAGACTCATTCGGAAACTACACCAGTCAGTGTGCTGGCGGACCTTTAGTTAAGACCTTCGAAGCAAAGACAACCCCTAGTAGGTTTTGTCTTCCTAATACTAAAGCAGCTTCTTCTATTGACTTCGTCTACGTTTGCTAAATACTGCTTCTAAGATCAGACAAACATACTCGTAATTATAAATTTCATCTCCTTCTTTTGTTCAATTGTATTTTTCCCTTACTGATTAAGTAGGTCAGAAATATAGTTCACACATTTTACACGGAGATTCATATGGCAAAAGCAATGATAGCTTCGTATTTAATGTCATCTGCTACATGACTGGAGCCCGGTGTACGTATGGCGATAGGCTCGCTACTTACATTTTGGACTGAATATCGTCCGGCGAAGTGAGGGTGTTGTAATACACCTTTTAGGGTAAAGGCGTGACGTCTTACCTACTATACGTAGCTACTACCGTTATCTAGATCTGTGCCAAATTCCAAGTTGCTGGCTATTACAGTTTCCAAGATAATCAGCTCACAGACATACAGACAGACAGACATCGGAATTTCATGATAAGGTTCCTTTCACCATTTTAGTACGGAACCCTAAGAATGAAATTATAAGGTAAATTATAACGTTAAGAATTATTTAGAAGATAAAGATGTCTGGAGCCTTCCACTTCCGTCAAGTAGCCACTAGTATTTATAGATATTACCTAGTTGTAAGCCAAAATTTGTGAGACTGTAATTTATTTATTATTTGAAAAATAATGCCCCTCAGTTTCTTGTCTGTTCTTCTGAGTAGAGGCTTTTTGTCCGAACAAGGCGGTCGAGTCTATGGGTGAATCAACTATTTTACCCACACATTGCTGTCCCCGACCATTTCTTATTAAAATGCGCTATTTGGTTATATTTACACACTTAATGATTATAGCTATAGTATCTAAGATTATTAGGCATAACGGGAAACTTGATAACATTCTCGAAAATGTATAATTACCTTGAAAATTTATGGTAACTCAGTACACGAAACATTTCCACCATACAAATTATTCCTGTCCAAAGACCACATTCACCATGTAAACTTTTATTTTAAATTAATTTATACTTCTGGCTTTCGACTAATTTTTTTTATACAACAAGACAATAAGCATTCGTTTATCGTGTGCATAATAAAATAGAGATAGACCAAATCACTTTTTCATAAAAAAATCTTTAAACCGTGTCCCTTACTAGAATGATTTTACCTTCGTATGCTGAGTTACACTTCAAAATTTTACCCGGTAACACATAGACGGCGCTATTTGCCGTAGGTAGCTTCATTTGTGTTTGCTTTTGCTCGCATGGCGCGGCGGTGTCCTTTGATACCGCTGTCGAGCCACCAGTCTGAGGAGAACATTCGCAGGGAGTGCGTGTATTTTTGTGTCGTCTGCTGAGTGACCGCGATTTCTCAATGTAAGTTTATTATTTATTTAATATAATTAGATGTCTTTATAGTGCCTATCATATGTATTCGATTAAAGTTTACGTTTAATACCATAATCAAATTACAATGTGCTATTTTCATAAAAATACGCCGATTGTCTGCGGAGTTACTTGTATACTGAGTTACATTGGCGGTAACTCCATAGACATTCTTGGTAACTCCTAAGACATTCATGTACTTAGTGATACTGGCTTGTAGCACATAAAGTAAAATTGACTATATTTTAATCAAATTTTTAAAACCTACCTACCAACAACGAATCCAGATACTACTACAAGTCTTACTATCTACTTAATGGACAAAACATTTTTTGATGAATATAATGTTTTCAGAAATATTCATTGACCTAAAATGGTGAGACTAACGGCTGAAAAACAAAGGAGATACAGGGAAAGACTCAAAAGAGACCCCGAAAAATACGAAGAGGTTAAAAGAAAGCACCGTGAGCACTACCACAAAGTAAAACGGCTCGCAAAAGACTTAACACCAAAAGAAAAGAAGCAACCAAACGTCATCTGGAAATTGAGACAAAGAGAATACAGAAAGAAGAGGAAGAATTTACAATCGATTTTAGATGCAACACCATCCAGTTCCCCGGTAAGCGAACTCAATGCCTACAATGAGTCACCACCAGTGTCTCCAGCATCAATGACACCCCGAGAACGTGGACGAAAGAAAGTAAGAAAGGATAGAAGTAAAGTGTACAGAGAGAACAAAAAGTTACTAGAAGAAAACAAGAAGTTGAGAAAGAACTGTGAGAAGTACAAGAAAAGACTGAGTAGATGCAAAATAAAAGAAAGAGAATCTAAGGATCAGAAAGAGAAACAAAAGTATAAGCTATTGACAAATTAAAGAGAGAAAAATCGATTAAAGAGCAATATGAAAGAATTAAGAGTCATAAGGAGAAAGGATTGTTCAAAAGACTTTTTAAAAGTGCTGACATAGAAAAATGTAGAAAAAAGACACAGCTACTACAAGAAACATTGGGAATAGACCGACAGTACGCTAAAAAGAAAACGACTCTACGCCATTTACTGCTTCAAAATTTTTTTTATTAGTTTTTCCTTCGTGATGATGTCTCTAGAACTACAGCAGGGAAAAAGGAAACCGTGACTCGAAACCGCGAGAAAGCACAGAAGAGATATTTGTTGGACACAATGCAAAAACTATACAGAGATTTTAAAGAAGAAAACCTTGGCATGACTTGCTCATATTACTATTTTACAAAAAACCGTCCGTTTTACGTCAAAAGTGCTTCAGTGGACGCTAGAGAAACGTGCTTGTGTAAGATTCATACCAACATTACGTACAAGGCCCAAGCACTGAAAAAACAAGATGTACTCAAAATTACCGATTTGAATGGAATTATCAAAAGCACAGTTTGCAGCGACCAGTCTAAAGATTGTATGTACAATAATTGTGATACATACATGCAAGCACAAACAGATGGAATATGTTGAAGGAAAAGTAGCAGGTGTTATAAAGTATAGTGAGTGATAAGAAAGGAAGAAAGGTATGAAATAGATGGGAATTTTTTTAAGTCAATGAAGAATGTGAAAGAAGAACAATGTATCGATGCTGCGCGCTTATTGGAAACATTTGAGAAAAATATTATCCCCTTTAAGAAACATGTCTACAACATTAGAAACCAGTTTTACAATTTTCGAAAGTGTTTAAATGATCTACAAGCTAATGAATGCGCAATTGTAGTTGATTTTAGTGAAAACTATAATTGTAAATATCACCAAGAGGTACAGTCTCACCATTTTGGAGGGTCTCGAAACCAAGTGTCCTTGCATACTGTTATAGTTTATACATATGACACCGAAAAGAAATACTTGGCAAATTCTTTTTGTACAATTTCTTCGTCAAATTGTCATCAGCCTGCCGCCATCTGGACACACTTACACCCAATCTTGCAATGGGTAAGAAAAGAACATGAAGCTGTGGATACCGTTCATTTCTTTTCCGATGGGCCCTCGACACAATATAGAGAGAAGCAAAACTTATATTTGCTTTGCACAAAATACATTGACTATGGATTTGCTGCTACTACTTGGTCATTCTTTGATGCGGGTCATGGTAAAGGTCCTGCAGATGGAATAGGAGGTTTTCTGAAGCGCACTGCCGACAAGATAGTTGCCACAGGTACGGACATTCCTAATGCGCAAGAGTTTAAGAGTAAATGAAACGGCGACAGTAAAATAACACTCTTCTTAATAGAAGACAATGCTATTAAGCAAACGCATGATGAGCTGCCAAAATCAATCCCACGGCTTATTGGAACTTTACAAGTTCATCAAATATTCACAGAAGAAAGAAACTCTTTGGTGTTACAGATGGCTTAGCTGCTTTTGTACATCTTCGAAAAGAGGTTTTTGCAACTGTCTCAACCCCAAAACATATATAGTGGATAGTGAGTCCGTGAGTTCCGCGATAGAAATGTCCGTCGAATGTGAAAACGAGATCTCGAAACAAATGAACTTGGCACCTTCTGGTCATTATTCTCCCGATACATCCGACGATGATGTGCCACTTGCTGTATTGAATAACAAAATTTCATCCCAAATTTAAGTTTTTAATTATGTCATCCATTAAATATACCAATAGTTTAATATTAAAATGTCTCAGGCGTTACGTTACCGTTGCATTTGTCTCTGGAGTTACTTATTGTCCCCAATATTAACATTTTATTTCCGATCATAATATGCAATTATTTTTTTCATTACATGTTTATATTAGCAGTACTTTACTCTAACACTTAACGAGCTTTTATAAATAATTCATTTCTATTTGTAATTTGTATGTTTTAAGTTTTATTAAGAAAAAGTTGTAGTTATTTGTCCAAAGGTAACGCAAGAGACCAATGTCTGTTAGTTTTGTACTTAAATCAAAGAATAATTTGAAGACTGATTTTGCCAAAATATCTGATTATGCACGTAAGAGTAAATAAACAAAAATAAATAATGTTTTGGTGTTTCATTTGCCATTTGTGTAACATTGAATGCAAGTAACTCAGGTGACAGTTTACGACAGGTTTAGTTGTAGGTTACTAAAAAAACTGGCAAAAATATGAATTATCGTCGCTGCCCTTCTAGGTTATATAAGTAGATGATATTTCTAATGTCCTTGTTAAATTATAATAGAGGAATACTAATGTAAATATTTTTCAAAACAAAATATTTATGATCTGTCATAGTGTGGGTAAAATAGTTGATTCACCCCTATATAAATAACTTTGACGTTCATAAGTGTATCTTTGATACCTAAATTGAATAAAAACATTTTGACTTTGACTTTGACTTTGAAAATAGCGTCGTTTGTAGTGGGTTAATAACTTTCTCAACAAAGTTTTCGGAGTAAAAAGAAACCCTATTAAACTCTGTCGTTGGATGATGATGATGATGATTTTGGAAAAACTGTGATACACGTGTCTCATAATTTTAATTGAAGAGTATTTGTACCAATTTTTGAGTCAATCGACCCAGAGAATAAAAAGTTTCATAGAAATTTGAACCCCCTATTTCCCCCCCTTAGGGGTAGTATTTCGAAAAACCCTTTCTTAGTGGATGCCTACACTGTGCAAAGAACATATCCTCCAAATTTCATATTTCTAGGACCAGCGGTTTGGGCTGTGCGTTGATATATCAGTCAGTCAGTCAGTCAGTCAGTCAGTCAGTCAGTCAGTCAGTCAGTCAGTCAGTCAGTCAGTCAGGACTTTGAATTTTATATATATAGATAAAGCAGGAGGCTCCTTTAAAAATAAATGCGAAATTTGGAAGTATCATTGTTTGTGTATTAAATAGTATTTAATATGTATTTGTCTATCATTAGTTCTGAGCGTTTTTCTCACTAGATTCTACAGAAATAAGAATTCAGTGTCATGAATGTTACACGTCACATCTGCTCATCAATTGAAGACTTAGTTATACATATTATTCCAGAAGTCTCTAGAGGTTATCGAAGTTTTAAAATATACTTAATCTCACATTTTCCAGAACCTTCTCATCGCTTCAAGAGTACATTTCAGGCCATAACAGACTATGGAACTAGAAGTATAGTAGTAAAGCTGGTTGAATATGCCATTGTATTTTATAGGGGACGTTATGGCTGGCTTGGCATACGTGGGTGGTCTGCGTGAGGGGCACATGCAGTCGGTATGGCTTGTAAGGTTATCTTAGCTCAGAACATGATAGTTAGACGTTAGCAGAACAAAACGTAGAGCAACATTCAGTTAGCGTTTTCTCAGTGAAAAAAAGTGAGATAGAGTACCCAGAAGTTACTGATTAATAGGGTAATAAAATGAGTCACCTGCGTACGTCGAATTTCCGCTCGCCTGACATTCTCTAACCCTAGTGCTAAGATTTTTGCGAGCTTACGTAGGGGTGAGGTTTGACAGCTGAAATGACTCATTTAATTACTAAAATTGGATTAAATCGTCACAGCTTGTTCTAGCTACACAACACACAGCTAATGTTAGTAATATGTAAGTATTTATAGTAGAAGCTTACTGTCGCAGAGCAATCCCTTTTGTGCCGACCACGGTCGAACAAATAGACACGACTGCATTCTACCGGTCCCTGGTCCAAAGTGCATCGCTCCCTCTCTCAACGGACATTTCAAATCTGTTTGCAGCTTTACATACACACGTATCGCAATATTGGGCACAGTAAGGGAACTCACACCGCTGTTAATCCCTGGGAGAAGTGCAATTTTGTACCAATTCTTGTACTTGGTACTATCTAAGACTGGTTGTTAAGACGAATAGCTAGCATCAGTTTTTGTGTTATTATACAACACGTGCTTCTTACTTCGTATCGTCAACTTTGTGCTGGACACATATCTCTACTTTTTTATTAGTTTGTTGGTTTGCTACGTTTTATCTCGTGTGAGTGGTCTTTGTAAAAGCACAGTATGTTTGGAACTCCGGGCTGATGTCCCTACGTTTATTACTGATTGTGAGTTATGGCAAATTCACTTATGGTGATGCTGCAGCCTCGGCTTCATATCGGGCACATTCAAATCCTAATCATTACATTGCTATGCTACTATAAAAAAATACACACCTCCAGCCAGTGTTGACATATCCAGCGCCGTATTTGCCAATACTAATAAAATAGTCCCGTTTGCAAAGAACTTCATTAGACTAACTTTCTCCCCAATATTATTTCTCTAAAAACTATATTTATGGCTTTGTTTGCGTTCTATTATTAGATGAATTTACTAGCTCGATCTAGTCTAGTAAAGTAGAGTTGTTATCAGGTAGATGTGGGTCGAGATAACAGTTTTAGTGCAGCGACACGCCATGGCAACTGCAAACAACTTTATTGGCTTTCATGCTTGCTGAAATTGCGATAACGACTTACAAGGATTAATGATAACTTATCAAGAATATCAAGATCACTTGCTTTTATTAAGTCTGTAGTTTGTAATTTGGATAGGAACACATGTGAAGTCAAAGATGCCAGGTTTTTACGCGCTAAGAATTTTTGCATCCTGAATCCTTCCTGATTCATGATGTTAAGATTAAAATTGCCGATGGTCTAGGATAAAAGTAGGTTCATAGTCCATACGCCTAATGTCATCTAGATCCTGTGAGCCCTTTCAGCTTGATGGAGGAACAAGCATAAATTGGCAGTTAGTTAATCTGTAAGTTTATTTTTTGTTAATGTAATATTTTGAGAGCTATTCATTTGTAGCGGTGTGCGCTACAATGTAATAGTGCAACGTAAACGTAGACGAAATGCAGCGGCGCACATTTACACCGCTGAGTCTTCCCTGCCTTCGCAGGTAGTATACGTATGCCTTCGTTTTAAATAAATAAAAATAAAATAGCACACACGTAAGTAAAATAATTGTACGTTGCAAGTGTGTGTAAGACTTGCAACTTACTTTACTTAACTTTAATTGTAAGTAGGAAGTATGTGTAACACTTAAAACTTAAAACTTCGCACTTATGATATTAGTATCATCCTACTAATATTATAAATGCGAAAGTTTGTAAGAATGGATGGATGGATGGATGTTTGTTACTCTTTCACGCCAGAACGGCTGAACAGATCTGGATGAAATTTGGCACAGAGATAAATTATAGTCTAGAATAGCACATAGGATACTTTTTAACTGCGGGTGAAACCGCGGGGCGCAGCTTGTATAAAATAAAATACTTTTGATGCTTATTTGTTTCACGTGATGTGATTCGTTTTTATTAATAAAATGCTGCATTTGTCATTAAATCTACCTCAACAGTTCCAAGAACACCGAATTTGTATGATGACACGAAGCCACGTCAAACATAAACAAACAAACAATTCGCACAAGATAAAAATTGCATATCGCAGAAATCCATTGGCGTAGCTGATAACGGTTACGTTAGAAATGTGTATAGGCGGCTCAATCAGAATGGAAACCAACCCGTGACCGACTTACAAACAATGGACGCCGACGACGCCGCGCTGCGCCGAAACGTTCCGCCGGACACAGACTAGCGAACTAGATATTTTGCAGACTAGACACCACAGAATACATAACAGTTCACCAGCTCTTACCAACTCCTCGGCCTGACTCTCGAGAAACGCTGAACGACTTATTCCAATTACTACACATTACACACATGTCTTGATGAAGACACGTGTCCCGCACAGTGCAATCAAGTCTGAATGTCGTTAGTCGTTAGCTAAACTTAAATTGTAAACATTCTGCAGATTCTGGCTGTAAATAAGACGTCTACGCAGCTGTTTTCGTTCGCTTTGCTGATGATGTGATTGAGTAAAAATAATTGCTTGAAATTAATTTATGTTTTGACTGACTTGATGGTTTTTAATAGTTCAGTGAAACCTGGAAACTCGAGCATGTTTATTATGTTTTGAAATAGGCAATTTTTCTACGAGCACGTTAGCATTTACTTGTGGTTGAAGTGTTCTGAACGACTGTTGCTCTGTGTCGAGTCGGCGATGATTGCATGTGCATGTTGAATGCACCGGAACTATTATTCGGGGTAGTTTACCAGGTCAATTTTACTTGTTTATTATTCAAATTGTGCTCTTGTTTGCCATGCGCTTCATGAATGAACGGCATTTCGCAGAAAGGGGTTGTTTGCAAGCGCATTGAAAAATCAATTGACCTGGTTCCGACTGTCTTTTTTGCTGTATGTAGCACATGTAAGCAAAACAACAATGTCGCATTATATGAGATTGTACATCGGTAGCTCTAATTAAACGACAAGTTTACTGTAAAACATAGTGAACACGAACGAGTTCAGCCCACGAACGTTGGCATGTAAAACGCATTCGCATCGTTCTCCGAAATCGCTTACAGCGGCAATCGGCGTTTAAAATGTATCTGGTGATACTCATTTATCGCATCCAGAGTTGGAGGCGACGGCGACGCCGCGCCGACACTAGAAAAGCGACGCACAGTGCATTGCCAAAAATACTGTCCGTCTGTCACTCGCTCACGAATCTTACGATGCGCCACTGCGGCCTATTTTTGTAGCCCGTGGCCCGAATGTTGTGTTGTACCGGTTGTACGAGATTTGTTTACAAAGGGACGGGGCGGGATGAACAAAGGAATGCATGATTGAACTGCACACTGGACAGTGACTTTCATTTCAGGTCCAATAATAAATCACTTGTCTGATTCTGTACTAAAATGAGGACTTCGAAAGCTCTAGCGCTATGTTCATAGTACCGCCCGACATAGCTCAAAAACTGTAATCATTTCGTATGAATGAATGAACTCTTAAGTGCAAATATCGATCAGCGGGGTAGGTAGGTTAATAGAAATGCAATGAGCAGCTGGTTGAGACATGAGAGCCCCAGATTTATAATTATTTATGTGAATGACTACTTACTATCACTATCTTTACTCTCCTAGGTTACATAGTAGTTTTAAATAGCTTTATAGATTAAACACGCTCTTACTTTTAGATACATTCTTTGGCACGGCATTGGGCTAGTCTTTGTCTTAGTCATCACATCACACTAATGTTATATATATAAAAAAAAAATTGTGGGAGTGAGGATGTTTGCGTATGTTTGTTACTTCATCATCATGCTGAATCTGGACAACAAAGAGTGCTTGGAATGCAGATGTCTGATACTCTCGGTTAACACGTTGGATACTTTGACAGCTCCAAGTATAACGCATGAAAGCACGGTGCGCAGCTAGTTGGTTTGCTCATTAAAAAAGCTTCCCTTTTGTGACTTCTCTACACTCAAGATCGAAAAAAAAGGGGACTCAGAAAACACGAGTAATGTAAGGAAGATTTTGATTTGTACTGAGTTGTTTACAAAAAGTTTATAAAAAGTGTGTTGAATTGGCTTAAATTCCAGCAGACTATAATATTCTGCTTCTGTATCTGACAGAATTTTACCTCACTTAAAAGTACAGAAACATTGTTTGTTTTAATGTCATTGTAAACTGCGAAATCCTTAATTGATTCCATTCCAGTGTCATGTCCCACATCTTAATAACCTGTTTCAACGGCGGCACATTCCACCAGCCACCATGGCTTTCGCGAACCACAAGGGTCACTGCTCCCTTGAGACTATATGACGCCATGCCTCGTCTTTATTGCTCACCTCGCCTCTATGCGAATGTACACTGAACTTTTTTCTGTCTAATTTAGTACGACGACGCTTCACGTCAAGACCATAATTGAATAGGTAGGTACGGCTGTGTGAATGTCTAGTCATGCTGAAACGTTAGCATTATTGTCTTAACACGATGACCAGGATTCACGATGTGACATTGTCGCCCCAGTCTATTGAAGTGGTCAATACTTTCGAATTCTACAATGAGTAGACGCCAGGCAATTTTGTATTATTTACGCAAACACTTAACATAATGTTTGTAACGCTGCCGCCGCGCCGTGTTGACGCTCAATCATGTCTCTGTAGTCTAGCAAAGTGGAGCACATCCGTACCGCTTTAAGTTTAAATCTTAGGTTCTTTACATTAGAGCTAAGTTTTACTTGGTACTGAGAGAGACTCGTGTTGATATGCCTGAGTATAGGCATACGATTTTGCGCAGTCTTCCAAAGGTGTTGAGTCTATTTTGGTATGCAGGTGTGTCGGGTAGCAACAGATCCTACTATCAATCTTTGTCTGGGCCGCATGACTGTCGACCGACTTTTCTTGCAGCCTTTTGGCGGGCACTTGGCATTTTTGCTATACCTTTTTTGACGTTAAATGGAGTTGGTTGACGAGTTTATAGGGTTTGCTCTGAAAACTCGTCGCGAGGGGGAAAGTGTAAATATCCCAAACGGTGAAGCCGTGGAAGTTGTTTGTCAACCTGATGGCTCGGAAGAAGTAAATGATGTTGAATTAGCCCCCCTCATAAAATGTTTTTCCTTGTGTTAGCAAACAGGCTCATAAGAAAAATTGCCCAAATCTTACACTTTACGAAAATGATTCTTATTTAGACTAGGTTTAAAATGAGGAAAATATCTCGGTTCCCACTATCTATTGTATTTGTATCCCAACCCAACCTGTTAGTTTGCAACTATAAACCTTTTTATCAGTAAAAACGCTATGATCCTTACAAAATCCGGTGCCTCTTCGCAATGACTCACTGTAATTTCGCACTATTACGCGCCAAGGTCCTTGCGACAGGACACGGGCCTGTCTCTATGAATCATGGCGTGACGTCACCACTGTTTATAGGATATGGAGTATTCTTATAGTATTTTTTTAGTCTTCCGTCCATTGATACGTTTGAGGCTGATATTGTTTGCAAATAAGTTGCTATTGTCGGTGGGACTGACATGGCAGCGGAATGGAACTATGGAGCGAAGTGGACGGACCATTTCCTTCGTGCATACGTTAAAGAGAGTGTCAAGATTCACTTAGGAACGTCGCTATAATTTTTGCATCGGATTCTTGTCATTACTGGATAATACCTATTATTATAGAACTAGCTGCGCCCCGCGATTTCACCCGCGGAAGGAGGCCACAGGAACCGTTTATTTTTCGAGATAAAAAGTACCCTATGTCCTTTTCTGTATATACCCCAGACAACATGTATGCAAAATTTCAAGACGATTTGTTGAGTAGGTGAGACGTGAAAGCGTTACACACAAACAAACAAACGAACAAACTCACTTTCGCATATATAATATTAGTTAGGATGGGCAGTAATTGGCAACGATTAATAGCAAAAATCAAGAAGCAACAAAAAAAAATTAGATTATTATTAATTTATTCCTTGTTATGTTTCTTTTCCGTTTCGTAATCGATCCGTAAATCCTTTTTTGTAAATATGTGTATCTAATAGGTCCATCTACAATTTTACACACTTTTCATACCATTGAGTTATTTGAATTTGTATTTTTATGTGTATCGAACTATCGTATACTAGGTCTACCAGTCTATCTACAGTCTTTCTACAGTCTTTTCATGCCACTGAGTTATTTCAATATCTGTCGTGTGTATCTTTACATCGCGTTTTCTTTAGATGACTTCCTGCGGAACCGTCAGCCGCGTCAAAAACATTTCAATGGGAACCACTGCAAACTGGGTCACACTTTGTTCACATGATCACTTTGACTCTAGCTTTGATCTCAATCGAGTGCCTGGGGCTTTGTATAGACCGCTACAGAATTTCCTTGATTTGTGTCAAATAAAATGAATGCTATTTCATGATGGGTACAGCCATACGGAAATAGGGTGTAGTGTGCGTTGCTTTTTGTACTTGTTGCTTTTTTAAAAGCGGTGGTAGCCTAGTTGGAGAAGGCCCGCTTCTCAAGCCGAAGGGAGCGGGTTCGAACCCAGCCGACGGCACGCACCAATTTGTTCATTATGTGAACATATGTGCGTATTGTATGCCATCTGCTGCATGAATGGAGCCCAGTGTATGGCGATAGGCTCGCCCCCTGTCACATTTGGGACTGAATATTGTCCGGCGAAGTGCGGGTGTTGTATTACACCTCTGTCAGCCCCCTCGAGGGAAAGGCGTAACAATATTATGATGTATGTGTGTATGGATATGATCATTTCTTGTTCCATCTGTTAGGTTATTGAAGTATTTTTCTAAGCGCGTTTTGGAATTGCAAGAACTATACTATAAACGCTTAAAAGAACAATAATGTATCTTTATAATTAATCCAGTCGATTGAATCGAGCATTGCTTTGCGGAAGTTCATGTTCTAAACGATTTATTTAAAAAAACAGCTCGGGTTTGTTTTTATTTAGTGTGTTTGGGATGTGCTTTAAAAAGCAGTTTTTAAATCCTAACTAATATTCCTATATTCCTATAATAGAAAAAATAAATATTAATACTTAGTCAAGCTCAGCAAACATTTTTTCTGTACACCTACACGCGAATAAGTAAATGAATTCATTAGGGATTCGCGCTTAATAAGATTTACTGTTCCGTATACCGAGATATCCCTAATTAATCAGCATTGAGATTATACTGGCACTACGTCTTTTCTAATAGAGGCTATATTGCTACTCGAGTCTTCCAGCATCAATAATGATTTTCGTCTCAGAGGAACGTGGGTTTTTATAGGAGGGCTTGAGGCTCGATTCCTTTCAGATATGACGTTGTAATTAACCAAGCTTTGACAGGGAACAGGCGTCTGATCTTCGATTAGGTATTCATAGATGTAGTGTCTCATTAAAAATCAGGCCTAGACTCGGTAGTGGCCCCGCACCGCATCGACACTTATACAGGGTGGGCTTAATAGTATACGTTTCTTTTAATGCAATAACAACATACTTCTCAATCCTAATATTATGGTTTTGATAGATAGCAGATATTATATGGAATACTTTTTCATTTTTTTAAATGTTTTTTTCTTTATGATTGAATGGGCCCACGTTTGACCACAACACACCTAGTGGAAAGGGACGATGTGGTCTAAGATGGAGCACGCTTGCCCATGAGGTGCCTATTCACTCTTGTGTTGAAGAGACCCAGGTTGTACCTATTGCTGGGGAACAACGAGGCAGGAAGTGCGTTCTACTTACTCCTTAGCAGTTCTTATTAAGAAGAAGTTTTGAAAGCGCTTCGTGCGGCCTTTATTAAAGCTGACGACATATTGATGGAATGTCTGCCTTGATGACCTGTGGCGGAAGTCAGATGATGGAATCAGCTCGTGTAGTTCCTGTGCATATTCTCCAAAATGGAGGCGGTTTATGTGGGTGCCTCGGCTGGCTTGGCGCCAGCGCATCCTGTCTACCCAACTTTGCTACACTGACGACGACTGCATACACGGTTACCGAACTTATTTTCAAAATTCGCGCTGTCTTGGGCTACACAGCAGTTAATTTGGTAATAAGTTTTCAACATTTTCCAACGTTGATCAAAAGTAAATCGATTCATTTTGTACCGCGGATTATTATACTGATCTTTTGGACAATATACGGGAAGAGTTGCTAGTGTGTGTGTTGCTAGTGTGTGTGTTGCTAGTGTGTACCTTATGTTTTAAAAATAAACTACTAAATGAATATATTTGTTCATATGTAATGTTCACCAACGTTCTGTTAAAAATAATCAAAAACACATAACTTCATTTGAATCTAAGCCTTATAATTCCAAAATAACGTTGGTGACATTTGCTAAAGTGTTTTAAACTGTGTGTGCATATATATATAATATGCATAATAAGCACATAATAAGTGCTAATTGTGCTTTTGCACATTTAGGCGACACGACATCGACGCGATCATAGAGTGACTGACAGCGCAACAAGGCTTACACTTGAGCTAAGCCTTGTTTTCCGGTTGCCATTTTGCGTATTGACACTTTACATCTATGTTTATCTGATAGAAGCCTCTGATATGAAGAGTTGAATACTCGTGTCAGAAACAGGTAGTAATACTACAATTTATGGGGTCTTTGAGATAAGGCCATTCTCAAGCCAGAGGGAGCGGGTTCAAATCCAGCCAGCGGCACGCACCAATTTGTTTCATTGTGTGAATATATGTGTGTATGGTATGTCATCTGCTACATGACTGCAGCCCGGTGCATGGCGACAGGTCCCCCCCCCCACATTTGGGACTGAATATTTTCCGGCGAAGTGTAGGTGTTGTTTTACACCTTTGCCAGTCCCCTCGGGGAAAGGCGTGACGATTATGTATGTTGAGAAAATTCATAGCTCATTTTCCAAGACGAACGGGGACGGCATAACATTGACAGTCGACACCATGTCGCTCCCATGACGTGAGCACACTAACGATGACGTTATATTATTACTCACACACACACGCTCACGCGCGGGCGTCCATCAACTCTTGAAATAGCCGTGACGTGTACCGTACCCAATGGAAAATGTTGTTGATAATATAAATAAATCCTTTATTACCGCATTTTATAGAGCATCTTGTTATGCAAAACGCGAAAACTGTACACGTGTTGCTATGCAGCGAAATGTTTGAAATCGACTTTATAATTCGCGGCTTAAGGCATAGTTCCGTTTGAGGCGAGGTTCTTTTTGTTTACCCGTTCGTGTTATATCAGCGATTGTTGATACCCTATTATGTAGACTAGATGCTTGTTTTTACGGCATTCCGATGTTTTGTCGACTTTTAAATCTGTCATTTGAAGATACGGTATTATCTTCTTTAGCAACAGTACGTATTATCTATTTATTAAAAATCAACTGATTGCCTTAGATTCATATTAAAAGAACAGTACATGTCGGTTATTGATTTCTTTTCGGCTTTGAATGATATAAATTGATATCTAGCTATTTTTATAAGATCAGCATTATCTACCTATAATAATATTTTTATCTTCGTCTACTTTGTTATCTACTTTCATTCTTCGTAGTAATACCTAATTAATCCACCCTGAGCTGTTCAAACAATATTGATTCAGCAAAATCTCAGTCTTTTCATTGGGTTTTCTGTATCTTGTACCGCAACATCGTAACCAGGATTTTCCTTGATATACACAAAACACGTACCTGTACATGTACATGTACATGTACCTGTATCAACTCTGAAATCCCTAGAACATTTGAAGTGGTTTCCATTAAAAGTGTCCGCGAAACTGACTGCGAAGTAATAATGGCTTTCTGGGGCATTCGTCTGTGACGTCAGACACATGTAACGTCAGTTGTTTGGACAGTTACGTCCGTGACAACTGTTGCCTAGAGCAGGGGTCAGCAAACTTTTAATCCGGCAGGGTGATATCGATTTCATGAATTTCAGAGGCTAAAGTTTGCTTTTGGCGTTACTGAAAATACTTTGATTGAACTTGAAGGAATGTAGACAGCATGCTCTATCGGCAGGTTACCGCTGCACCGCCACCTCATGAAAGCCTATCGACGAAAACCATAACTAAGTCCCAGTTTTCATCTAAGTAAATTGTTCTTTAAACTTTTGAAATGTACGAGTATTTATTGTTCATTTAGACATTTACGACGAGAAGAAGAAAACGGGCATGCGCCCATGCCCGTTTTCTTCTTCTCGTTTTATAAAGCAGAAAACAAAAGAGTCGTATGCGGCTAGCGAATCGCCGCCGTTTGCCGACCCCTGGTCTAGAGCTTTCGAGTCATGTGAATGTTGACGTCACTGCCGTGTCAAATTACGTACGCGGTACGTACATAATCGTATCAGTGGTGATTACCATCGATTTGATCACAGCTGTCTAGTTTTCAAAGACACGACTCAGAAGTTTTCGTAAATGGAATAGTAGTAGTACCTAAAGACGGTGTGTTTCGCTTATCATACATGAATGAGACAGTTTCTTTTGCAAGCTAGATGTGTTCACTTTTGTCAACATCATGACGCCGCTGTCACTAATTTACGACGATGGTTCTGCTGTTCTGGCCTTCTGGCGTCGAAATGTCCAAATCGACATATCGATTCAACGCAACGGCTCAGATTCATTTACCTCTCACGATACTGGTAAAAAGTAAAAAGCATTAAGTACAATCGCATTGACGATGCAATACAATCCGTAATTCCTTGATGTGGAAAATCTACTCTTATTTCATCAATAGCATACATTTTTTCAATGCAAATTTTATGGCAGACAATTACTGCATTCTGTTTTTAAAAGAAGCATGGAAAATCCAAAATATCAGTGCAAAAGCCAGCATATATTTTACTCACCATGGCTCCCCGTATTCGCATAGCCATTGAAATTCATTGAATAGATATGCATTCACTGAAAAGCAGACGTGCGTTTTAATATACATATTTCATATGCCCTGCAAAAGTGCAAATCCTGCCATAATAGATGCACGCCGTCTGTACATCTTAGTTCCACGTTGTTTTCGTGTTTGCAACTGCGAAAACCGACTCTATGTAAAATACTCAAAGTCCATAATAATTTACTTATACAGTCGGCGCAAACAAAATTCAATTTAAATACATGGACTGAGTTGAGAGTTTGCGAAATTATGAGGTCTACTCACAACTTCACAAGCTTATGGCGATAAAAGGTTCACTTTTAATATGCTTAATGGTGTAGGTACATGTGTTTCTAGACGGAAAAGGTCGGTAGCAAGTGAGGTTTATCTATATCTAGATGTCTAGAAGTAATGAGTGCTGCTGATGATTTTGGTGTATCAAAGTCAAATATCCTTATTCAATTGGGTGTCGACAATACATTTATGTACATCAAAGTTAACCCCGAGTAACAGGCAAGAAACTAACGAGTAAATTTTTTTCTATCTCCTCGACACAAAATAATTCAATTAGAGAAAGATTCTTTACCAACTTTTGATATGTTATCAAAAATAAGTCTGATGAAGAAAAAATATACCTGCCAGGTTTACTTGTTAACTTGTTTGGAACCCTAAATTGACATTTCCGTTGAGAATACTGAGACATGCCCAATTCCAGGAGCCTTACCTTATACTCGTATTTGTGTTTACGGTCGTCTCTTTGCTTCGCTACCCATTCCCAGCCTATGTTATCAGTCTCCCAGACATCGGCAGCACCGGAACTAAAGCAGCCCGAGTCCGCCCGTCCCGACGCTTGGGCTCGGCAAACACGTTACGTAACCGTGTGTAAACCGACGGGACAAACAGCTGTACACATACGAAATAGAAGCTCAGTAGTATATCTTCATTCTGAACAAGAGTCTAAATCTCAACCCTTTATCCAAAAAAATAGAATAAGCCTTCCTGTTAAGATAAAGACGTGCTCTTACCAGTAGAGTTATGGACTGACAGCTGACAGTCTGCAGTTAGCTTTTTCTTTTATGCTATCCTAGGTCTTATGATATCGTCTGACGAAAATGTTTTTTTTAAATTATATTTTTCAGCTAAGGCATTAATATAATAGGCTAGGATGAACTGAAGAAATTGAAAACGTTGTAGAGTTGACGAATGATGATAAACTGAAGGAATTATAAAATAGTAAATTTTGAAGGGTTCACGAATGATGCCGCCGTTAATGTTGCCTTACCAATCAAGAATGAAAAGAATAAAGGAATAGGCATTTCAAAATTGCTACGATCTAGGAAACTGCTCTCCTACTCTGTAAGCATCTTCCGAGCACATCGGTCTGAATATATCATGCGCTATAGAATCAGACATTCGTCTGCGTTCCGTTTGATGCCGAATTCTCAGTCCGTCTCAGAATCCGTTTGTTTTGATTCCGGTCCAGAATCTCTACCAACTTTATGTTTATTTGCCTCGGAGGATTGAAAGTGCGGTGAATATTCTGATGCCGATTTCACGTTCAAGTTCGGTGCGTATTCGATATCTTATTTTCAGGGCCAAGAGCAAGGCCCTTCGGATTTTCTTTTCAGATTCATAAATAAATAATATTTTGGTTTTTAAATATTCAATTGAGTCTACTGTACCAGTTTCATGAATTCAGTCTTGATTTTAAATAAGTTTGTATATTAATGTTTTTCTTTCCGATGTATGGCGACAGCCTCGCCCTCCTGTCACAAATGGTACTGAATATCATGCGGCGAAGTATGGGAGTTTTACACCTCTGCCAGCCCCTTTGGGGGAATTGGGGGAAAGGCGTGACGATATGTTTGATAAATGTTTCTCTTAAACTCGATTACAATATCGATCTTACTAACTAGCAGTTATTATAATATTCTTACACTGATGGTAACGCGCTGATTACGCTAAAAATACAATTCGAGTTGTTTATTAATCACTATAATCGTGCATATCGTTGGATAAACGAAAACAATAAAAAAACACGAGGTATATATTCTTTATTTATGTACCAAAACAGGCAAATTGGCTCGCGTGGCGCGACCTTGTTGGGTTGTCGACCTGGTGACGTCACACCATCCCCCTCACCCTCGAGGCTCGGTTCTTGTCGCTAATCCCCTGACAACAGTAAAAAACTTTAGAACCACTATTTGTAGAACGTGGTATCACTAAACGTGTTTTTGACAATGCAATTCTTGCATGACAAAACGGGGTTAAGAATCGTCTTGATATTTTTTTTGTCCAAAACAAAGTAAAAATAGAATATTTTTCATAGTGATTCAGAATATTTTTTTATCTCTCTAAAATTAACTACAGAGGAAGAGCTAATTAACCTCCTTTATTGATGATTTTGTTTACAACTGAAGAAGTGGTTAGTGAAGGAGTGTTTCTACGAAACCGATAAATTATATAAATACTAGTTGCGCCCCGCGATTACACCCTCGGTTAAAAAGTATCACATGTGCTATTCTAGATTCTAATCTATCTCTGTGCCAAATTTCATCCAGATCTGTTCAGCAGTTCTGGCGTGAAAGAGTAACAAACATCCATCCATCCACCCATTCTTACAAACTTTCGCGTTCATAATATTAGTAGGAAAATTACTTATCTCTCACATTTTAATAATTGGCCTTGCAAATGACCATAACTATAATTAATAGCTTGTTGCGGATAAAATTGGAATTATGTATTATTATTTGTAATACTACTAGAATCGTAATTATTGAGTTCATTTAAAATTTTGCACGACTAGTGTCGCTAATGGCTGGACATTAATTTGAATCTTAACCTTATTGAACCCATTGACATGCAAATAAAATGATTAGATTTAAAAGTGAAACATTGTTATGCACTTTGATTGCAGATTTGAATCCTCATAAGCCACGCCCTTAACTAAAGACCATGAAGATAAAATGGTGTTTTTTACCTCAGTTCGTCAGTTTTATTTGCATAAATTCATAAAACACGCTGTGTATGACACCAACACAGAACAATGCAATTGTGAGAGTCCGTGAGTCCGTCTACCCCACAGCCAGTCTTTCTTTTTCTGCCCACCCTAACCCCATTAGAGCGCATTGTCCGTTTTATCAGCACCCTTTCAGACACGCCTTTGTTCGCTATCAAAACAAGAGGTTGCCAAAGGAGGAGCTTCTAAGATAAATGCACAACTCAAGATCAATACTGTTCCAAGTATATTTTGCAGATAAACCCTCTATGTACCACTAATTGATAAAATCAGGAGTTATCTTGTAGAAATTAATCTTGAAAACAAACTCGATTCTAATTTCGCTTCAAAACCATAAACACGAGTAAAAAATATACCCTTACTTATCAAAATATTCATTCTGGAATGTGTAACCTTAAAACTAAGCTAACATAGCCGTTAGCCAGATCTCCAAACTTTCTAGCCTGTAGAGTACTTAGAATTTCCATAAAGCTTCTGAACTGCCGGCACATAGCAAACTTGAAACACAGCTTAGGCGACGATCTGATTACAAGTTACGATTGCATGACCGGCTCCATCAGAAATAGGTTTAGATTAACTTGTACGAGTATGATTATGCCTTGAACGTTTCAGTGTATAGAATCTAATGTTCCATTGGTTTTGTTGCAGGTATGTCGTTGCTGGAAGATGGATTGGTAAGAATTGGAGTGGGTTTTATTTGAGTGGGCAGCTAATTGCCTCGTTTTCACATAACTTTTCTCTGCCAAAACTTGAACAGTTCGTATTTAAAGAAAAGTGAAATAGAATCGGCTAAGTAAGAAATACGTAATTGTTTTACAGCTTGTACTAATATTAATTACAAAATGTTACCCGTCGAGCCAAATACGATCAAGATTCACTATCTCACTACATATTTCATTGTTCTCGACATTTAAACCCTGAAATAGAATATACTCCATTTATTCGCGTCCTTTATAGACTGACTCGGGCTGGCCTGGGAGTGCTCCGGCTAGTTTCCAGAAATAATATGAACAGGGGTTCAGCTGACCCTTCGACCTATTCGTTACCTATGAGTTATTTCCACCGCTCCACTATCGACGTGGCCTGTATGGTTGAACTGATTTAATATTTTATGTGTAGAGTTGAACCTTTGAACTTTACAAAGCCCAAAATTGGTAGTATAATTAGAAATATTTATAGCTTTGTTTGCTTTGCGTGATTGGCTTTCCAAGGCTGATGGATCCATCCTCTCACAGCTACGCAAGGGAAGAAAATGTGGTAAAGCACTTTCAGAAAGTAATTTTGCAAAGACGTCGTCAGGTATTCGCCCATGTAATTTTCAGAGTAATTTCGCCTTAGCTGTATGTTTTTCCCCAGCGAAGCCTACGAATACATTCGCAAATAGCATAGCAACCACGGATCGTATGTTACGAGGAATTTGAATGGCAAGTGTTACCACTCGTCGGGCCCTCGTAAAAAGCCCCTTGACAACGAGTAAGGGTTGCATTGGCATTGAGGCGGAAAGCTAACTTAATGAATTTATTTCCCTCCTGGGTAACAAACCAAATTTTGCACCCAATTGATATCGTTAGTGCTTTTATGGAAGCCCCTTGAAATTTTATATTAATTTACGACTTCATAAAATACGCAACAAAAATATGACAGTCTAAAATTAGTTAATAAGTCATACCTAAAATATCAAAGGGCAATGTGATTCAACACACCTTTCTCGAAATATTGGTCGTCCTTGAAATTCGATTACGCGTCACCCATCTCACCCAAATTAAACAACCCCGACAGGTGAACTGCCGAGTCCATCACGAACACGATTTCGGGAGCACTTTACAATTTCGTCGGGTAATAACGAAAGGGCACGAGGTGAAGGACGCCTGGAGTTCTGCTCGGAAATTGGCGATCGATACTCTGTCTGTTCCTTGTCCATGCAAATTCCAGCCTTGAGCGTTGATCGTAAGGTACAGCTTACAGGAACGACGCTTTGTTGACCTGTTGGTCGTCTACGTGTTTCGACTGCGAGTTCCTTCAATTTTGCACAGTGCACGTAATATTTATGTTGGGTAAGTTTGCGATGACGCGACGGCTTCTTTCGCAATATTGAGGGCTCTGTACTCGGACGGGGCGGTGATATAATCTTATTCCTTTCGACTGACGATGTCTGAAGAGGGCTTAATTTTGCAGAATTAGCTTCAGTCATCCGATTTGGGAACTTTACTGAAGTGTCTGGCTGGGTTTGGTTTGGCACGTTTCGTTTTAGACTACGACTCATGCCATGGAATAGCTTCATTGCTTTTAGGGAAATGAAATTTTCCAGTCCTCCTTTATGAGACGAGAAAGTAAACTAATGTTTGGTAAAATAAAGCAAACTGATAACGCGCTTAGCGTGCATTCGTACTAAATATAAGTCTTTTACACAAATCTTTAATAGCTAGCAAGCGCAAAATGCTTCCTCGCGTCACTTCAAACGGTGCCAAACCTATAACAACCTTACTTCGTGCTTGTTAAGTTGTCTTTAGTACATTCCATGGGGGCTAAATTAAGTTACGGTTCGTCGTAAACAGCCTCTTATCGATTATTTGAACACTGTTTGCTCGAGTTTACCTGCATCAAGCTAATATTTGCATGTTATATTGGTATTACCTACATTTGATAAGATCCTACGATGTAGTTGGACTTAGTATCTGTCAGTAAATACTGTAAATCCTAAAATTAAATTATCTCCTGTATATTCACGATCACGACATTAATAGTATTGATTCGTGTCTACATTTTTTTTATGGCGGTGTATGGCGACAAGCTCGACCCCTGTCACACATGGTACTAAATATCTTGAGGCAAAGTGTGGGTGTTGTATACACCTCTGCTAGACCATTCTGGGGAAAGAGGTGGCGATATGTTAAATTTTTTTCAAAGATTTATAATCCATCATTTTTTTTTTATCTTTCTCTGCTCTTGTTTGAAAAATACGCCAACGGCTTTAGGAATTTTGGGATTCTGTGAAAAATGGTTTAGAAAATGTCACACACATCAAACTATTGGCCGTTTCGTTTGGGCATGTTATATCTAATTTTATCACAATTATCAGCTTTAATCGGGTTATGTAAATTGGGGTACGCCATGTTCCATTATAATACGACGGATTAACGCCAATATTTACGCTCTGATTTGTTTGATACTCGATTGATTAGATTAGTGTTTTTGTCACTTAAAATACTCATGAGAGTATAGTAGAGTATTCCTTTTGTTAACTAATCAAATCACACTTGATAAGAACTGTGTTTTTGTCTGCAGGTTTGTATCTATTGCTCTGTTATGCTTTCCCATGCATTTGCCTTTCATTTCTCTTCTATGAGACCTGCAGGCCTAGCATATGCAACGCGACAACGGTATGACGACTGTTTTTATCGAGACAGACGTATGTTTACACATAGCCTTATCTCGTTCTCGCACGGCAAAAAGTGACGAGAATAATTTTTTCGCACACAAATGTGCTGTACATCGATATTGTTCCTAGAAAGCTACTTTTATCAACCATAGCCCTTCTTATGCCACTGTTGTTGGGAAGTGGAATAAAATAATTGATCTAAGTACTAACCATTCATTTACTAACCATTTTTATTGTAATATGAATTTTATTGCTAAAAAAATAATAAATATTCTCTATTTGAAAGAAACATCCAAAAACTGAACCATCAGAAACAAAACTGTATGATTTATCGAACCTGCTTATAAAATTTCACGAGAATCGGTTAAGAAATGTGACCTGTAGATGAGGACAGACGCAGGCCGCGAGGTCTTCACCTCACCGTTTGGACTCCATTCTTTCCTTATTCGTCTCCTTCAGTTCTGTTTTTTTTTAATGTAAAATAGGCCGGCGTTTGACCACCAACTCGCCTGATGTTAAGCGACGTTGTGATCTAAGATGGAGCACGACGACCTATAAGGTACTTATTCACTCTAGCCTTAGAGTTTTGTAGAGTGAAGAAGTACACAGATGGCAGTTGAGTGAGGCGCTACAAGTGCGCTACTGCTCAGACCCGTCTTCGGAACGGTTACACCGGACTTCATCCCGAAACACGACTAGGTCATTTCACGGCATGACTTGGTCCGGTGTGTGGTAACTAGCCACGGCCGAAGCCTCCCACCAGAGTTTGCTACCCGGTTAGCACTACCCGGGGACTACGTGTAGGGAATCATAAAATAGAGTACACTCCTACGGACGTGGGTAGCTCAGCCCCCAAAGGTCTTCACCTCACACAGTTACTAGTACCAACAACCGTTTGGAATCCATTCTTTCCCTGTTCGTGTCCTTCAGTTCTGATTTCTGAAAAGTCATGTTATCCATCCGGATTGGATGTGCAACATCGTCAGTGTCTTAGCACTATTCCTTTTCTCGTCACTGACGCACAGCGCTGGAGTGTTTTTGTTTTGGTAACCTCGTTATCGGTTGTTAGCTTGACATTGGGAGTCTTATCCATTAATTTACGTATTTGGCAACTTATGAATGACTATTCTTTTCTTACTAAGTTATTTTGTTAGAGCGACCGTTGTTGACACAAAAGCTTTTGCCATGATTACTGCCTCGGTGGCTCAGTTGGTATTGAACCTGCCTTCTGAGCATGGGGGCGTGGGTTCGATTCCCAACTAGGGCAAACATTTATGTGGTGAACATTTGTGTTTGTTCTATGTGTAAGTGTTAAATATCTATTTAAGTATGTATTTAAAAATATAAATGTATGTACTATATCAGTCGCTGACAGCCATAGTACAAGCTCTGCTTAGTTTGGGGTCAGGCGACCGTGTCACAGTGTTCTCTGTAGAACAAGCCAGGTGGACAAAAATATATTTTCATTGTTTCGGAACCATGAAAATATATTATAATAATATAAAATAAAAAAAATAAAAAATGCGTAGTTTTATGTATAAGAAAAAAATATTTTATATTTACAATATTATAAAACAGAAAAAAATACTAAAATAATAATACAATTACCTTAATCTCTACAAATATTACCGCTAATTATATTTACAACCTTAGACTAATACACTATTTACAAAAATTACATATACTAACACTAAAAGGTATCTACATTAAAACTAATTGTCAATATCGGAATCATCGGATTCTGTATCGGATGATTCCGATACAAGATAGTCTTCCTGACTTTGCGGAGGTCTTAGTTGCTGTGGAAATCGAGGCTCTATAGTGGGAGCTATAATGAGCTTTAGGACCTCCGCGCACAATTTATTCGACTTTTTTTTTGGAACTTCCCGGAGGCTGTTGATCAGAGGATCAGATGTTATAATCAACATATTGAGCAAATCTCTATTCGTGGCTTGACGCGAGCACTTTCTCGTGTTGTGCTCTCTGAATCTCCGGCAATCTTTATTTCTAGCTTCTTGGGCTTCTTCTGAAAGCTGCCCTATCGGAACTATTGCCGTCTTTATGACTTCCGTACTGTGAATAAGTAATTTATGCACAGTAGCAGGCATGTAATACCACGAGTAAAGACTTAGATAAAGTCTTCTAATTTCGAGACAAAGCTTATTGAATTCAACTAGATTTATATCGAAACCAGAAGACAATGTCCTCAACAGTACATCGAAGTGTTTGATGATTGTAACATCCAACCCTGTGATCTGAGCACTCAGTTCGGGGTTCCCGAAAAAACGTCGAGCCGTGTTTCCATCATTTGAAGAACCAAATCCTGGTTTTGGTTTGTCTACAATTAATCCCATTTCATGCTTGAATCGTTGTTTGATTTCGTCTGACCTTTTTTTCACACTTGCTTTTTCCTCTGTAGTCCTAGCTTGCCATTTCTTAATATCTAACTTATAACTAATGTGTAAAAAGCACTCAAACGAACGAATCCAAGCATGTAATGTTGACAAACCAAAGCCAAAATTATCTTGATTGCTATCAAAATGCCTTCCTTCATCATTCATCATTTTGGGAGTAGCTCCACAAATATAGCATTTCTGCGCTGACTGGGTCTCTGTCAAAGCGTTGCAGACTTTTCCATCGGTCATAGTCAGCAGGAGCTTGTGTTTAACAGAAATTTCAGAAGCACCAAGATCACAAGATGTAGGCTCCAAGTTGTTTATTTGTTCCAAAACTTTATCGGTTTCGATTTTTGTCAACTCTGTAGTTTCTTTGACAAAAATAAATTTAATTGGTCGACATAACATCGTCGATGATGGACGAGGATTTTGCCAGATGATATTGTTAGCTTCGTCGATTAACCTAAGAGGAACAAACGAATAAACAAAAAGGAACTCATCAGTGTCTTCGCTGTTCTCAAATCTCTGTTTGTAAGCACTATGACCGGAACTCCCGTCACAACCCCATTTACTTATAAGAGTAAATGATGAATTGGGGAGCACACTTGTGACAACTTCTCTCTGAGCTTCTATTAACCGTTCCGCTGTTTTGTTGAGTAAAGCTTGTAACTCAATTTCTGCTCGAGATTGTGTCACAACAATGTGCTCCTCAGAAGGATAACACGCTTTTTTTGATTTAACAATGCAATTATATGATGGAAACACGTGGTGCCCGACTTTCATAGTCCATTTCCTAGTCTGTTTATAGGAGTGAGTGGTCGACTTAGAGTCTATATAGTAGGCTAATGCCTCGTCACTACTTAGTGGTCTATTATTCTGCACAGCACTGGGTTGTTGAAGGCACACACTCGCAGAAGTCGGATTTTCGCCAATGTCCTTTATAACCCTGGCAACGTTTTTGTGTCCAGTAGATCGTGCAGCTACTTCTGCAGCAGTCATCAATTCGCCAACACTCCGCGAGTAAACTAAATCTTCAACTCTACGTTTTTTAGTTTTGAAAGACGAATCTTCGAAGTCTTTTTTGGGTCTTCCGGGTCGAGAGTGGTCAGTGGATGAGGTAGAAGGTTGCGGTTGAATTGACCGCACGCAGAACTCTAACTCTTCGCCTTCTAGCCACAACTTATTCTTAATAAGAAAACGCTCCCTTGACTTTCCTGAAGAAACCCATTTGGAAGCGATTTTTGATGAAATACTGGCTAACTTCATCTTAATGTCTCTTTGACTATCTTCAGAAATTTCAGAAAACTCAAACTTAGACGAAATAAATTCAAATAGACGATCATTTCTTTCGTCTTTTTCGTGTCTAAGCCATTCTTCGAAAAACTCTATTTTATTAATAGAGTGGAGCTTTTCTGCAAAAAAGAGAAAAAAAAATAGTTGTACTCATTTGTGCTACGTAAAATATATGTCACAATAATCTATAGTCATGCAGCTAAAACATATAAAAAAATTAGCCTGGATACAAGAGGATACATGCTTTTCCCATACTCGATAAGTTTGAAATCAAAGAAAAAATATGTTTTTTTTTGTGTTTTCGTTGATAACCTACTCTAATAATTTTTAAGGCACATTAAAAGATTCTAATAATAAAATATTAATATACATACCTTCAGAATTGAAATCCATCACTAAACTTTCCACAAAATTAAAAACTGCCACAATGAGGTGTTAGTGAAAGTGTCGCTAAAATGCAACTGACCTATATTTAAAATTGCATTTACCTCATTAGCTCACTTTGATAAACAATGACTCATTAGTATGGAATGTTAGACATAAATAGTTCTTGGAATTGGGGGTTTGGGGGTTTTGTTTACAGGTACATAGTACTCATTTCCGGGAATTTGATAACGACTTTTGTCCACCTGGCTTGTTCTACAGCGCACACTGTGCGTGTGTGGAAAAGTCCCGAATTTATTTGTTTATTTATTTATTCTGCTCATATTCTGTTAGGGTTTCTAATATTCGGGCAAGGACTTAGCTAATAACCTTTATATTGCATCAAACTGTGAGCGGCTGACTGTTTGAATCCAGTTCGCAACGCTATATGTTTTAAATGGAGTGTCCGTGTCCGTGCAGCGCGTGCTGAATACTCGCGTACCTATTCTGTTTGCGACGTACCGCGCTTGCTGACGAGCGACTGATTCTCATTGTTTTCTTAGATAGCCGCTTGCTCAACATTGAGTTGGCCCAATACGCGACTCAAAGTCAGCACGTGGCTAGTCAGCCGCTCTTAGTTTGCTTATCGAGACGAAGCATATGAGTGGCTAGACTGGCTAGCTAGTAATAATATAGGGAGTTAGGAGCTAAGTTTTGCTTCCTTATTGTCGTCGGTATAAGTTAGAGATCGATTGTGCATATACGGGTATGTGTATTGTGTTGTGATTGTTTCTACATTGTCTCAAAATATAAGAAAAGTACGAGTTATTATGTCTGATTATTGCGTGCTTGTAACTGGTTATAATTATTATGCCCGTAACAAATATTTTGATGAAATGTAGGAGCTCAGTAATATTTACCATACAATTACAACATACGCGTAATATATCGTCAAGCTTGACTGAGGTGTATTGAAACACACACACTTCTCCCGACGATATTCAGTCTCAAATGTGAAAGGGGCGAGCCTGTCGCCACACACCGGGCACAATACCATTGTTCAATAGATAACCACAACTATAAACATGTAGAATCTAAAAAAGTATAGCTAGCCAAATGTTTATTATTTCTTCGAACAGGTTGCTTTAATTTTGTTTAGGTTATACTCCATTCATAATAGCCCAGATACGATCCCTTCATCAATTAGTCTGATTAATTGAATCCAAAGGTCTTTGTTTGTTTCTGGAATTGCTGTTAATTGATTGATTATAATTAGGAGCATTGTTTGCTTTCCTGTTCGAGCGCTGTTCATATTAAACAGCTATTATTGGATAGAGTAGTTTCTGGTTTTCTCTGTTTTTTATTAGCGTTTTGATATCTTGGTTTCAAAGTAAAAATGTCTTTATTTAATTAGGTGTCGAAGATATATGTAGAAAAACCGGCCTAGTGCGAGTCGGATTCGCGCACGTACAACAAGGGTTCCGTACCAGTATCTATTAAAACCGAGGAAAAGGAAAATTTAAAAATAAATATTTAAATTAAAATTAAAATTAAGCAAATATTAAACGGCAAAAAACATGTCTGTTGCCAAATATGATGTTTTTTTGGCTATAAGTGAATATATTAACTAAATATTCTGTGAATATTCCAGGCGTCTACCTGTTGGCGTTATCAATATCGAGCAAAAAAATCACGTTTGTTGTATGGGAGCTCCCCTTTATTTTATTCTGTTTTTTTAGTATTTGTTGTTAAAATGCCAACAGAAATACTTCATCTGAAAATTTAAACTGCCTAACTATCACGGTTTATGAGTAACGCCTTGTGACAGGCGGACGGACGGACAGCGGAGTCTTAGTAATAGGGTCCCGTTTTACCCTTTGGGTACGGAGCCCTAAAAATTACCCTACCGCCTTGTTCGGAAATAGAGCTACTACTCAGAAGAACAGGCAAGAAACTAACGGGCATATTTTTTTTTGTCGTCTGGGGATCTAGCTAATTTTTCTTTGCTTCCAAGCAATTCTATTTCTACAATCGATAACACTCAAACGCTAGCTGCTGATTGTATGAATTAAAAATAAGATCAGGTGATAAATCTATGCCTCGTAAGGTCTATGTATGCTTTCTACTGTGCGCTATTTTTACCCGACTGCGCAAGATGGAGGGTTGTGTTTTTCGAGTGTATGCATGTATATATGTGGGTATGTATTATATATTATGTATGATGTTTATTTGGCGCGCCCTACAGCCTAAACAGCCTCATATATCAAAATCCATCAAGGATTTCGATAAATGAGGTGTCATTTGAATCGTCTTGATGGTTGAAGTGACGTAGGGTACAACATTTTGCAGCCGGGTTTTTGTTTTTCTTTTAGTAATGTTACTTGTTCATTAGCGTTTCTACAATGAAGCCTTCATAAATTAAGAGAAAGGATTGTTACACTATCAGCGTCTCCCTCTCTCTCATTCCGACTACGTACCCCACATAGTGGTGACGTCAGCCTTTCTTGCCTAGTCCACTTCGCTCTAGCGTCGACATCGTCTTGAATCTCAAGAGACTATTAGTACTAAATAGTGCCATTACGTCAGAAAGAGAGCTCTTTGCATTTTTCCCTTTGAACATTGTCAGCGTTCATAAAAGTGCAATGGGTTTCCTTTCCCATTTGCCTTCCCCAGCTTACTGAAAAAGGACAAGCCTTTGAGAGAGCAAAGCAAAGGGCTTCTGTCATATATTCTATACATTCGTTCCGATCCTTTGTCTCAGGATACCTGGAAAGGTTCACTTCCTCGAAGGATATAAGCTTCTTGCGTCGTAAAGGACTATATGTTATTGTTATCTTCTCGCTCATTTCTACTTCAATTGATATAAAGGTACAAAGAGAAGTATATCGGTTTCAAACGCTACGAAAGCTTTTTCGATGTATCTATTGAATTATTTTTCCATCAAGCCTACGTTTTCCAATATTTATTTTCCATTCAGCGTTTCATTGAGTTCGTGATTGATTTTTCTCGAAGTCATTAGTAAAGTAGGAGTACATATGAATTGAGCGATCTGTCGGAATATTTTGTTTGGATTCAGATGTTATTGACCGAGCGAGCGCGAAGCGTCTGCGTTTTGGCTTGGGCAACAATGCTTTTGTATGTCCGGTGTTGTCCGGATGTCCGACTGTTCACATCTACAGGTCGCGTTTCTCAACCGACTCGTGAAATTCTGTGAGGAGGTTTGATAATTATTATACTTTTGTCGAAAATGTTTTTAAAAGCTTATCAAAATAGTAAGAGATCGGACAAGAGATTAACTTGCGAGGTTTTCAGCTCATAGAGCCTCTAGCTAAGTAGTTACATTTAGGTTTTAGTTAATTATTGTTCGTAACAATTGCACCTCTAACAAGATACTGATTTGCAATAGACCCCGAGTACTTCCGATTAAGTTTCAAAATGCTACTCGTATTAGTAAAGCAGAGAGCTTGAATATGGTAAACTCTGAGTGAGCACAGAAAACTTAAAACAGTTTTGGCCATTGTTTTAGCTAAGGCTTTAACGCTAAAATTAAATCAAATGTCTGTAATCAATTGGGTTGGTATTGAAGATACACTTAGGAACGTCAAAAGTTATAACAATGACTATTACTCTCTTAGTTCGGAAAAAAACCCACTACCCAGAAGAACAGGCAAGGAACTGAGGGGACATGTTTTCAGAAATTTGTTTCCAATTTGGTTTAGAACTTTAACATCATATTCCCTTATGTATTAGTGACTGCTTGACGGTAAATATCAGACTTTTGTAACAACGTCCACGATGTCAATGGAAATTCAACTAGTATTGTTAGATTGATCATAAATTCATAACTGTTGCTTATCTAATACCTACTCGTAAGTATCTCGTTAAATCGGTTCTTGTTTATCACTCGGATACAATCTGCTATGTTTATATCATAACGTAGGTCTTATATCCCGCCTCCCAGACAGCTCCCGCGCTCGCTCTTCGTCCTATTGTCGAGCAAATGTATTGAACCACCCCATTCTCTATTTGCTCATGCTTCCCTATGTTTGCTCTACAGATAGATTGAACCGTAGTATTTCATTCATTTAGCTTATTTGCTTTTTCAGATATTTATAAACATGAATTGATAAACGACTGCGGCAAATTAGTACCTATGAATGTTGTGTAAATATCTATTACGTAAACGCCGCGTATGTCGAGGGGCGAAACAAAGTTGATAATATGTCATTATCTTCCACCACCTCAAGACAGCTTTGTAGCTGGGTCGGGAATTTATTATTTCTGGACTTTCCGTGTCCACATATTGATTTCTTTGGCAGTTTTAAAAATGTTGCTGTCTGCGCTGCTTTGTAGCAGTTTCTGTTGTTTCGTCAAGTTTACAATGTAATGCCAATTTGAACTGCTATATGGTAAAAGGTTTATTTAATACTAGCTTCGCCTCGCGGTTTTGGGGTTGAAAATTATCCTATGCGCTATTCTAGACTAATCTATCACTGTGTTAAATTTCGCCCAGATCCGTTCTGGCGTGGTTGAATAACAAACATCAATCCATCCATGAAAGCTTTCGCATTTATATTATTACTGTGAAGTGTTATTATCAGGTCTAAAGCATTGATAACTTGAAACAATTGAACTATAGATTCCAAGTTCCAGTCCCAACACTGCTTTGTAAACTTTGTATCTACCTATCCTGCATGAAGTCGTTGGCACAGGCTATCGTTTTATATGACTATTTACTGCAGGGAAACGTTGCACCCCACGTTTCCTAGGAATTCTTGATTGGCTATACTTATCAGACATTCGAGGGGAATTCGTTTTACCAAGAATAGCACGCCCACTTCAATAGCGGGAAAGCCATTTGTTACTAATTTTAATATAGTCTGTTTGAGTAACTCATTCTGTTTGAGTTCCTAATGCTGTTTGAGTTCCTAATTATGTTTGTGCTCCAATATGATTACATAAGGTTGTTATTTGGTCTATTAAAGCAGGTAATAACACTGCATTGTGGTAAAAAACTAGGTAAAAGTGGATGTTTACTGTGTTTGTTTGCTGAAATGATGATGACGTTTTGTTCTACCGATTCTAATAAATAGAAATAGATGTCAAATCACGTATAGCCTTCAAGCGAATTTATGGTGGAATATGTAGGCTTTTCAACTGAGCTTAACACTCAAAAGCTTTTAATAAAATCTTTTTCATAATGGTGTAATATCTGAGCTATGTTGATGGAAACTAGAAACTAATCTAGATTCAAATGTCATCTATTTCCGTGGGATTCAACCGACCGGCTACCGGGCGGGTATCGTATCGACCCTCGTCTTTCCTTCTCTCTCGGTCATCTCCGCGCTAGTAGACCGCGCAAGGTCCGGAAATAACAGCCGAGATAGCCTTTTAAAGCCTTTAAAGGTTCTATTTGTATGCCTACTCTATCGCCAGCAGTGCAGAGCCTTTGAGCCAATGCGAGTTCATTAAAGGTAACAGCGACTTAATAAAGAATAGGCGTATCTCATCAAGCCCCATAATGCGACAGCATTGTGCTCGTAATGATCGTTTTAAGATCGTCGCCATGACGACCGTCCATTGTCGGGAGCCTCACTCCGATGCAGCGTCTGTCTACTCGCTTATTGAATTTGCTGCACTGCGGGAGGCAATACAGTCATAGTACGTAGTAATCTGTGACATGGTATTTCAATGAAACGTCTGGGAGCTTTCATTTCAGAAGCGAGAATAGATTATCGCCGTCTCAGACTCTGACCTAAGAAATATGAATGTAATCTGCGTTCGTTTGCGATGCGAAGTTTTGAGACAAGTTTTTAATAGACTTTCTTAACATTTTATCTTATCAGTGTCAGCTATTTTGGTCTAAAACGTGTATTATCAATTTGCATATGAAAGCTATGAGATATTCTGATGGAAATAACTTAAGACACAAAAATTACATAACACCAAGTGCGTGCCTAAAATATAGTTAACTCGTTTCCTCTGCAAGCCTCTACTTGATCCAAGTCAGCTTTTTGAAACACCTTAACGTGGCAGCAGACTGCTGGCACAATTGCTGCAGCCTTTTGGTGCTGTACTTTTTAAAATGCTGCAGCCAAATATTGGGAATATTTGCACCAATCTAGGTCTGGGCCCAAGACATCAATGTGTTTATCAATCTTTGGACACACAAGTTGATATTGAAGTCAACGTGTCACGCAGTAATAAGGTTCAATATTGGTAATTTCAAATTGAAGTCAAGCTTGGACACGAAGTTAAAACAATGCGAAGCCGCGGCATAAGCTTAATTAGCATTGGCGACTATAACAAATGCTTATAAAAATTGGGCAACGCATTTGATACCCACGTTATCTCGTTCCAGATGTACACTACGGTTCCCTTCCACAAATATCCGGCTGGAGTTCCAATCTCTGGTGGAGGAGAGCGGCGGCGGCGCGGGCGGCTCCGGCGCCACCATGCCGCCCCTCCGCATCACCATACCCTCCGACAACGACGGCCGAAGTCCCGCGCCTTCACCTACTGGTAAGATTTAGCTGCAGGTCAGGTCTAGCTCATTACTGAGTATTGTGGAGCTGCTTTATGTAGGGGTTGAGAGTCAACGTTAAGTGCTTCGTCGTTTAGTCTAGTTCGAGCGTTTAGTGCTTAGCGACAGACTTTCAACACAGGTAGCCAGAAGAGTGCTAGAAAGTGCCATATAATCATGTATAAAAGTGCCAGATGTGAGAATTAATATTAGGTCCTAATGTATGAAATTGGCGTTTTGTATGGGAGGAATAAAAAGTCGTTTTTTTTTTTGTAAAATATTTTTAATTAATCAAAGTATGCACCGTTGTTATCTATGCACTTTTGCCATCTTATGGGTAGTTCATTGATCCCTTTACTATAAATAAACCATGGGGGCGAGAATCAATAAACTCTTTGAAGGCGGTTTGGACTGCTGCATCGGAGTGGAATTTTTTTCCTTGTAAGAAGTTGTCCAAATTCCGGAAGAAATGGTAATCTGTTGGAGCAAGGTCCGGGGAGTACGGTGGATGTCGCAGACATTCCAATTGTAGCTCATCTAACTTAGTGGTTGTTTGTTGTGCAGTGTGTGGTCTTGCGTTGTCGTGAAGCAGCAGTGGCCTAGAGCGATTGACCAATCTCGGTTGTTTAACAGCTAGTTCTTCCTTCATGGTTTGCAGTTGCTGACAATAGATATCTGCCGTAATCGTTTGGCCAGATTTAAGAAGTAGTAGTAGTACTGTAGTGAACGACACCGGAGCTAGTCCACCAAACACTTACAAGTAACTTTTTCTGAGTCAATTTTCGTTTAGGGCAGGATTTGGCTGGGTCTCCAGGGTTCAGCCATTGCGATGAGCGCTTTCGATTATCGTACAATATCCACTTTTCATCACAAGTAATGATTCGATTTAAAATCCCTTTATTATTGTGTCGGTTGAGCAAAGTAACACAGCAGGCGACCCGTGTTTGCAAGTTCGATTCACTCAATTCATGAGGTACCCATCGTTCGAGTTTTTTTACTTTCCCGATTTGCTTCAAGTGGTTTAATACAGTTTTGTCACTTACCCCGAAGCCTGCTGCTCTCTCTGAAGTGCTTTGTGATGGATCCGCTTCCACAATAGCCTTTAATTCTTCGTTTTTCACTTTGATCTCCGGCCGTCCACGGGGTTGGTTCTTAAGGTCGAAATTTCCAGAACGAAAACGTTGAAACCAAAAACGTACCGTGCTGTCTTTAGCGACACCAGCGCCGTACACATCATTAATTCTTCGAGCTGTTTCTGCAGCACTGGTACCACGGTAGAACTCGTACTCGTAAATATACCGATATTTCATGTTTTCCATTGCTAGGTAATAAGCGACGCCAAAGAAAAAATAATGAGGAAAATAACAAATGAATTATTGTTTTCCAAAGAAAAAAAAACCAGCTAAATGAATTTATTAATTTGAATTTCGAATTCTTAACCAAAGAGGAGATATTTCAGATCAAATTGATCAATACGACAAAACGCTAATTTCATACGTAAGGACCTAATATTAAATAAAAAAAAAAAAAACTTGAATTGTAGCCTTCAGACGCGAAGACAAATCTAACGACTGCTCACAATCCAAGATCAGTCAACCTATGTAGGTTTACGTAAAGGCTGTGGAACGTGCCAAAGTATTATACATACATGCGCTTGAAAAACACTCTTTCGGCAGTCAGTAAAAATAGACTAAGACTGCCTATTCACTGGAGATATACGATACAATATCGCTTTATTGCACACTAAAAATTTCAACAAAAAAACCCTTAAATACTAAAATCGCTCCGCTCATTTGCGTTCTATACGCAGTCCAAAGCGAAAATGACGTATTAGAAACTAGAGCCAGCGCTAACGTTCACCTAGTAACACTGCCTCGGTGGCTCAGTCGGTAGTGAACCTGCCTTCTGAGCTTGGGGGCGTGGGTTCGCTTTCCACCTAGGGCAAACATGCTTAGCTTAGGGTCAGACGACCGTGTGTGTGAGTGTCCCGAATATTATTATTATTATATTATAGTAACATGTGAGGTGACGTGTTCCAGGCACGATATCTGCGGCCAACAGTTGTCCGACGTCGCCGCGCGGCGCGGGTTCGTCGGGCCGCCGGCACGTGGACCTCGGCCTGGTCGCGCACTACAGCGCGCTCGCGGACCAGCGACCCAGCTCCAACGGCACCGCCGTGAGTAACACCACGGCATAATAATATACTCCGCTACGTATAGCATTCAGCAACACGTAGTGACGTCAATCGATGCTCAAGCAAGACGGAAATAAGTCATTTACAACAAGTTTGAAAGAGACGGATGACGATGACGTCGTCGTTATGTGTTTGCTGAATGTTAGACCTTGTTTTTTTGAATCATGAGAAATATCACTTTTCGTCATGAGACATATCACACATTCGTCATATTGGGTGCGGTCACCAGCAACGAAGTGAACTGCACGTTGCATGCTGCCGCCCAACGGATTCTTTATTACACATAGGTATGGCTGCATCCATTTGAGGCTCGCGAGGTTGCGATTCTCAACAGTGAGCGAATGGGCATGAAGAGAAAGGGGGTTTTATTGTTCCGAAGTAGTTGGACTTCCCAAAATAAGACTCAACTATCTCTCAGAAAAGCTAATGCACCTTGTGCACATTTGGCGGAGTGCACTAGATCTAACCCTACTAGTCTTAATCAGAACTAAATGCTTACTACCTAGGATACCATAAAGAAGTTTTGCCGAACTGACGTGGTACCTGGTAGCAACGCTCATCGTCGCCGCGTGATTGCAAGGCGATCACGCAGCTTTGTACAGTCCGTAATGTTGACCAAGCTTGCTTTAATAATAATCTTATAGCTTATTATATCTTATGGGTGAGCACAACTTTTGTGGCGGTCGCAAGAAGGGGGGCGCGAGACGAGGACCCTGCACTGCCTCAAAGCGAGGAGTGCTAGAGTATCCGCCTTGTGCTTACTCATTTCCACTTGCAAATGACGTACTTCCTACTTATACAGTGTTATTTGTACCTAATCAAAAACCTCTTAAGGGTTCACTATTCTCATCAATTCGAAGAACTTTTACTATGAAGCCAATCCTGTAATCGCGAAAAAAAAAACAGCTGTTCCATACAAAAAGTTCAATCACCTGAGACAAAATGTATGGAACAGCTGATTTTTTTTTCGCGATTTCGGAGTTCGCCCCATAGTAAAAGTTGTTCATATTGATGAGTACAATGAACCCTTAAGAGTTTTTGATTAGGTACCTATAACGCTGTATAAGCTGTAACCGCCACTCAGGACAGACACTATGAAAACCTTTTATTATTTCAGTCAGCGTCTAGCGCTGACTCGACGTACGGCAGCTCGCGCGACGTGCGTGAGTCGCGGGAGGCGCGCGAGGGACGCGACGACGCGAAACCGCCATACAGCTACGCACAGCTCATTGTACAGGTATGGTGGGAGATTTTGTGTTGGAATTTCAACTTAAAAGTAGACATTATTCACAGACATGGTAAAAAATACGGCACTGATACAGTAAGAAGATCGTATTACGATGCCATGGTTCATCGCATGCTATGTAGTGGCATACTACCTTTTATTCAGTAGAAAAAAGCTGGAGTCTTTACTGTGACTTAACGAGTATGTGGAGCAGTTTTATGTTGAATAGAAAAATGTCTAAAACCGTTGATAATGGTGCAATGCCAATTCTTTGATCAACCGAAACAGAAAGATGAATGAATACCAATAACATTGGCACGCCAAAAAGGATCACTAGACATCGCAGTAATAAAAACTACTTGATAATGCAACAAGCTTTTTTTATGTATCTCAGTAAGAGTGTACGTGTTTCAGGCGGTGGCGTCAGCGCCGGACAAACAGCTGACCCTCTCCGGAATATACAGCTACATAACCAAGCACTACCCGTACTACCGCACGGCCGACAAGGGCTGGCAGAACTCCATCCGGCACAACCTCTCGCTCAACCGGTCAGTAACACACATACATACAATAAACACCATACCACCACTACCACATGGTGGACAAGACAAGGCAACCCAACGTTTAAATATGCAAACTTTCACATTGATGATATTTACTGGATTATTCTGGTCCAGTAACCTAATCTTGCTATAATATATATGTTCATCAAAATCAATTCTGTTTCATGGCCGTGTCGCATAAAACCTGGCGACTGTTCACTGGACCCTTTGGGTTCCGCCGTACTCCATGAACTAATATCTTAAGTGATTGTTCCATATTTGCAGGTACTTCATCAAGGTGCCCCGCAGCCAAGAGGAGCCGGGCAAGGGCAGCTTCTGGCGCATCGACCCGCAGAGCGAGGCCAAGCTCATCGAGCTCGCCTTCCGCCCGCGCCGGCCTCGCGGCGTGCAGTTCCGCGCGCCCTTCGGACTCTCGTCCAGGTATGAGCGTGCTCTGCAGATGTAGCAAGCTCATCGAGCTCGCCTTCCGCCCGCGCCGGCCTCGCGGCGTGCAGTTCCGCGCGCCCTTCGGACTCTCGTCCAGGTATGAGCGTGCTCTGCAGATGTAGCAAGCTCATCGAGCTCGCCTTCCGCCCGCGCCGGCCTCGCGGCGTGCAGTTCCGCGCGCCCTTCGGACTCTCGTCCAGGTATGAGCGTGCTCTGCAGATGTAGCAAGCTCATCGAGCTGTACTTCCGCCCGCGCCGGCCTCGCGGCGTGCAGTTCCGCGCGCCCTTCGGACTCTCGTCCAGGTATGAGCGTGCTCTGCAGATGTAGCAAGCTCATCGAGCTGTACTTCCGCCCGCGCCGGCCTCGCGGCGTGCAGTTCCGCGCGCCCTTCGGACTCTCGTCCAGGTATGAGCGTGCTCTGCAGATGTAGCAAGCTCATCGAGCTGTACTTCCGCCCGCGCCGGCCTCGCGGCGTGCAGTTCCGCGCGCCCTTCGGACTCTCGTCCAGGTATGAGCGTGCTCTGCAGATGTAGCAAGCTCATCGAGCTGTACTTCCGCCCGCGCCGGCCTCGCGGCGTGCAGTTCCGCGCGCCCTTCGGACTCTCGTCCAGGTATGAGCGCGCTCTACAGATGTAGCAAGCTCAAAGCCCACAATATTCAAAGCAAAATGACAAACGGTCGCAAATAGTCCAAGGAACAGAATGTGTCAGTGGTGACACCTACGACCTACCGCTAGCTACATTTGGCTTAGGTTGCCTTTCCACCAGAAGATGAACTGTCCGAGGACGTGTAGCAAGGAAGCAATCCAGCAATTTTATCACAGAAGTAAATAAAATTAAGATGATAAAAGACGTAATCATTTTGGTCGATTTTTCCTCACCATACACTCTAGCACCATTCATCTGCTGGTGGAAAGGCCTAAAAACCTTAGCAGGAAGCCGGCGAGGCCGGTGCGTTGCCGCCGGCTGTGCGCCTCGTGGCTTGCTTCTATTTTCTATAATTGCTGCAACGCTCTAAGCTTCCGCTGATGGCCGGCATGGCCGAGCAGTTAATGGACAGAGTTATACCCGATTTACATTATTCCAATCATTATACTAGAAAAAAGTAGTGTAATTAGACCAAAATAACACAAAAATAAAAATACATTTACACAGCGCACCCTGCGTTGTGTAAATATATTTCGGACCGGCTAAAAGTCTTCAAGTTGTTGTGAAAGGATAGATTGATGTCATTAAGTGGGCGCCGTGATGTAGTGATGTCGCTACCACGCTGTAGTGATAACGGTACTCGGTACTACGCCGTGATGACGTTGCTTTGCTACGCTCGGTAACGGTGCTACGACGTAGCGATATCGGTGCTACGCTGTAGGTAGTGAATACTTTGCAATAATTAGAGAAAGTTCGAAAGATTTGAAGGTCGATTGATGTAGGCCATGCTTAAGTGATGAGTGATGACGACACAACACTATTAATATCACTACCGTGAATTATTACAAACTAGCAACCCGCCCTGGCTTCGCACGATACCTAAAACCATTCCATAACATATCATCACGCCTTTCCCCGAAAGGGATGGCAGAGGTGTACAACACCCACACTTAGCCAGCGATATTCAGTCCAAAATGTGACGGGACCGAGCCTGTCGCCATACACCGGGCTCCAGTCATGTAGCAGACGACATACTATACTCACATATATTATGGTCACAAAGAACAAATTGGTGCGTGCCTTCGGCTGGGTCCGAACCCGCTCCCTCAGGCTTGAGAGGCGAGCCTTCTCCGACTAAGCTATCATCGCTTTTTATCTATAAACATTCCGTTAAAAAATATCTTACTGATGATGTAAAGCGCATCTAAATCCATTGCGTGGTTTTAAGAGGAGTTAGCGGATATACAGAAAGATATACAGACGTGGAAAGCGACTTCATTTTATACTATGTAGAGATATGAAGAGATTGAGATATTACTTTTCCACATCTAAAAATATTTTTGAATTGATATATGATGTTACAGAATCAAGATAACGTGTGCCAAGCAAAAAACCTATTAAGTGGTAATAAGATTTCTGTTCTAAAACCATCTAATGATGAAATTAGTTCCTCGCAATATTATTAGTATGTGCTGGACCATTCTATTTTAGTTTAAGATTTGTGACATCGTAGAAACGATCATAGAATTGTATAGTACTTTCATGCGTTGATTAGGTACTAATGTTAGTCATAGTTTAACATTTAATAAATAGAAAGCGTCTATTAACCTTTTGAGCGCTACTTCGAATACAAATTTCCGTGTCCTTACCTTAATAGGCCTACCACACGCACGAGCTTCACTGCAGGTCAGGCTTGAACGCGGAACACCGCGCGTGTGGTTGGTAATACTGTACACCACGCTAACTTCACGGCATGGCTGGCGCGATTTTGACTTGCCTACTCAAGTCGAAAGATCGTATCGTTACCACACGGCTCAGTTAAGTACGCACAGCTAAAAGTGTAGTGAAGCTCGTGCGTATGGTAAGCTTGTTAGGCACAAAATCAGAACGATATTCGTCCAAGCGAAGTGAGGTTTCCGAGTCCACTGGGACATATCAATATTTGTTTGTCCGATGAAAACTTGAGTATCTTTGATCCGATCCATATTTTTTATTTGATCAATTAAAGAAAACCATATTTTTTAAGTTCGATTTTACGAAGTTTGAGCAAAATTGGTCAGGGTCGCAAAATCACAGCTCGCGGCGAAGTGAGTTCATTTTTATATTCGAAGCAATTTTCACCTTTCACGTCACAAGCTCGGAAAGAATCTGTTTATCTTTCGAAATCAGAGTGCAAAAGTGCATTTTATCCGCTAGCGTGAAAAGAGTTTTTTTTTAATTCGAACCTTAGAATAGTTGCACTAGCCAGCACGACTGCATACAACAAAAACATCATTTACCTCGCTGTAGTGAGGTGAAAAGTTGTGTGTTTCGCTCGACAGCAACGTTATTCGGTGTCTCGTACATTTGGAACCTTCGCTAGGTTTCAATGCAAGTACTCGCGCCAAAAAATAACTTTGCAGCCTTGCATTAAAAAATAACTGCTGCACGGGTTCACACGACATTGTATCCTTTTTCGTGCCCCCATCCGACTCACCCCGTAGAAGTGGGGATTTTTCAGAATGGAAACTCCGACCCTGAACAAGTTTTGAAGGAATCATCCACGCATTCTGCCCTTTTCAGGTCATTGCGGTACAATGTAGTGTGAACCTAAACTTAGCTTTCAAAAGGTTAATAAATGCTTTTCAAGATATATTATTAGAATAGTTGTTGTCATATATATATGTGTTGAGTGTACGTGTAGTACTGTACACATGTTGTGTGTGTCGCAGGAGCGCGCCGACGTCTCCGTCGCAGGTGGGCGTGTCGGGGCTCGTGACGCCCGAGGAGCTCTCCCGCGAGCCCACGCCCGACCTGCTCACCGCCGACGACCACGACCACCAGGTACGCGCGCGCACACACACACACACACATAAATAATAAATGAGTGATGTGATATGAAATACACCGTGTCTCTAAACGACAGACGTATTCTAGGATTACATTGTACTCATCATTGTAATCAACTTTTCCTATAGGACCAAGCCTGAAATCGCGACAAAAACAGCTGTTTCATTTCCATACATTTTGTCGACGAATTGTGTGGAACAGCAATTTTTTTTTCAAGGTTGGCCCCTTCGTATATGTTGGTTATAATGATAAGTACAATGAAATCCTAGAATATGTCTTTCGTTTAAAGATACACCTTTATACACAACAATTTGCCACACGAACAGCAGCGCCAATAGCCCCCGAGCCAGGAACAAATTTGTAAATCATTTCCTCCGATAGATTTATCATAGAGGTCGTAGCTGCGGATCCGCTGGTGAGTTTAGCAGCAGTAGCCTCTCAAACACGTCGAAACAATATTTTTTCAGTCATTTTCTCCCGATTGAAAATAGTATAAAAAAAAGAGCTTACCCAATATGTTGAAGAAAAAAAGTCAGCTGACTGTATCGCGGTGGAAAGATCGTCAGCTGATGTCCTGAAGATGGCAACGCAGAAGCCATGCAGGAGCTTCTATCGAGAAGCCATGGTAGTTCAACGCGTTTTTGAGATGGAATGTAATTTTTTGTTTTTTAAATGCAAAGTCAAGTGTGTGTGTGATAATGTTGGCTTTATACTGAAATATTAATATTTTGAGTAAAATAACCCTTAAGACTCAACATAAACTCAATCACTACAAACCCTGGCTCTTTGTCTACGGCTCATGCTAGGTCGGTCCCGAGCTACTCGCATTCAGTGGCTTCCTGCGACCATCGCCAACTAACTGCAATTTGAACTAGACAAACTGGAATATAGTCAAGACAAGTGTTTCGCCTCTCCACGAGGCATCCTCAGGACGTGCTGACTCTCCGAGCGCTTGGTGAAAATCAATCCGTGAAAAGTTCTGAAGACGGGTCTGAGCAGTAGCGCACTTGTAGAGCCTCACTCAACTGCCGTCTTTGTACTTCTTCACTCTACAAAACTTCAAGGCTAGAGTGAATAAGTACCTTCTGGGTCGTCGTCGAAAAAATAATGCCCCTCAGTTTCTTGCCTGTTCTTCTGAATAGAGGCTTTTTGTCCGAACAAGGCGGTCGAGTCTATTTAAATAACTTTGACGTTCATAAGTGTATCTTTGATACCTAAATTGAATAAAAACATTTTGACTTTGACTTTGACTTCGTGTTCCATCTTAGACTACAACGTCGCTTAACATCAGGCGAGTTGGTGGTCAAACACTGACCTATTTATTCTACAAAAAAAAAAAAAAAAACAAGTTGTAAACTATTTCTGAAGGGACGGTATTCAAAACCACCTTAATGCAAATGTAAACAAGTAATACTTCTAATAATCCAAACCATGTACAATATGTAGGTAATTCCAATATGAATCTAATGGAGACTAAGATCAATACTACAGCAAGACACCAAAGAAAAACACTACGAGGTCCGTCCTCTTCCGTGCTCCAGCCAAAAAGTGCCGGTTGGGCGGGGCGGGCGACTCAGGCGCTACTCCTTCATTCATTCGCTACATTCCTTTGACAGTTCGCTCGCAAAACGTCACACAGCAGACTATCGACTTCATTCTTTTGTATGTGTTGCTAACAAAGTCGACTAAACGCGATTGAATCAAGTATTAATTAGTAATGTGCTATCCCCAGGCGGCGGGCGCGGCGCGGCTGGGCGGCGGCGCGGCGCAGTACCTGTTCCCGCAGCGCTCCGGCGCCTCGCAGTCCGCGCCCGGCTCCCCAGGTACTCGCACACCACTGCGCTGTAGCCATTTACACATAAGTACTACGTACGAAGCTGTTCCAAACACAAAACGTCGCGCAACTTCATGACAGCGAAGCCTGCCCGCGTGGATGGATGGTACATGATGGGTCTTCAACATCGTCAGTCTTCCGGGCAGCAGTGATTACTGCTCATGCAATGCAATCTTCTCCATTTGAACCGGTTCCTCGCATTACGAGAACACTCTGTCATGGACGCCTTAGTTGCCGTCTTGATGAGATCCGTCCAACGTGTCGGTGATCAGCCTCTACCTCTCTTTTCTTCTACCTGTCCTTTGCAGTTTTATCAGACCATGTGTATTATTGTGTATACCAGTGTTCCACGGCTGTACTGTGTTTACAATCTGTTTGTTTGTTTGTCTAAAACACAATGGCACGCCACTGTTTTCCTTGCATATTTTAAGTTATTTTAAGGTAGGTAAGTATATCACTGAAGATAGTTATGAAAAGTGGCAATCAGTGAATTTTCTAATGCGTTGTACACACCAAGGCAACGAAGTATCTTCAGTGAATTTACAGTTTCAAAAAGTTTATATGCCAGCAAAATAGAGGCGCGCCAAAATCGGGGCCTGAAACCCCATCCACACAATACTATTTGATTCAATTTGATTGGTAAAGGTCATTGGTTGGTCCCGTACGTTGAATCTCATATTTTCTATCGACACGCTACAATTCGATTATCAATCTAGTCAACTTTGTTGTAAAATTGTATAGTCTGGATGGTGTTTACGTCATATCGAGTAATCGCTTACTCCATGTTCCCTTATTACCCAATACACCGCGTCCACGCGATCGTCGCGCGAACTGACGATTGCGCGATAAAATCAAACATATTAACTCCGAAAAGCAGGGGTATTTACAACCATTTGGAAACGTTTCCGTTCGAATTTCAAAAATTTTAAGCCTAAATTATTCTAATCTCAGTCTATGTTCATGTATAGTTTATAAATGTGATTAATTCTTCCGATCGGATTTATACTTGATTCCCTTTTCCAAAATGTATAAAAACTAGACAGATTCGAACAATTTGAGTTTGAAATTTCTGTGATCCGATCGGAAACGTTTCCGAAAGATCGTGAATAGCACCGCAGGCAGGTGTCCTAACTGACGTTCGCGCGATGGGGTACATTTTTGATGCGAGCACGAGGTTGTCGCATCGCCAGTTCGCGCGGCATATTAGGACAAGGGTTTAGTTGGTACGATGCGTGTGCGCAGGTCACGGGCTGGCGTACAGCGCGGGCGGCGGCGCGCTCGTGATGGCGGGCCACCAGATCACCGTCGTCACCAACGGCGCCGGCGGCGAGCGGGAAGGTACGCGCCTCTCGCTCGCACCCACCGGGGGGTGGGGGGAGCGAGAGAGAACACACGGACGACTTCTACAGTCTGTTCACTATAAAAAGTTCCTTGGCCACAGTATTTCCTCTCGCTCTGGCAGCAAGTGATGTCAACTGACAGATAGAGGCAATGATATTTTGTGAAGGGACAAGTTACAGTGAACGGATTGTTGGAGATCACATAATAATACTAGCTCATCTGCCTATGACTTCTGTAGCTCGCACCGCTGCGGTCGGAGAGAGACAAAGATATGCGCTATAGTAGCATAGATAACATAAATATTGTACTATGTGGCATTCCTTACGAAAGCGTTAGAGTGCTCCTAGGCGGGCCATAGTTGTTCCGCAACACTGGCTCGACAATATTGTGAGTGTGGCCCGGCCTTATAGCCATACATTCAGTTCAGGCTCAGTCTTGAGAGTGTTATGAGGACGGTACCCTAGATTGGTGATTTTAGACCGGAATAAAGTAATTGAAAAGGAGTGAAGTTCGAGAGACACGATGAATATGACGAGTGACGTAGTCGGGTGTCAACTCCTAGAACGCTAGTTTTTTTTTGGATCATGTTAAGGTGGATCGTGTTCGTGTTGCAGAGAAGTACGTGGTGGGCACGACGTCGGGCGGCAACCTGGTGTCCATCCAGGAGGAGCAGCCTCCACTCCTCATGCAGCACTCGCCGTACTACGCGTTAGTATTACACACTAACACACTACACATAAAAACCATCCTTAGGAGCGTTGAACGAGCGTTATTGCAGTCTCACTCACACAATTCGACTTCTTAAATAATACTAAAATATTGGGTGTGCAATTAAAAATTGAACTAATAATATAGCGGATATTTTAAACACATTTAAATTTACAGATTAGACACATTAAACACATACCCTTCTCTTTAGAGTACAAAAAGATCATCAATAAAAAAAAATATGATCTTTTTATTTGTAAAAGAGAAAGGAAATGGGTTTTGGAGATAGACCAATTAACTTTTGTACGTGATAATGGAATTTGCTTGAATTTTCTTTTTGTTATTTTACATATATAAATTTGACAAATATGTCCCTGATTACTAATGTAAATTGTTTGTACTGTTCATATTGTATTTGAAGTTAACTTGCTTATTTGACTATCTAGTGCATTACTGTTCAATATCTCTACAAAACCGTAAGTTAAATGTAGGACATGATTTACGATGGCCGCAAATTCTATTATTACTGAATTTAGCTACCGTTCTAGCTCCAAATACAAAAAAACAACTATTTGAAATTTAAATTTCGTGCCATGAGCGAAACCTTGGCCCCTAATATTCCTGCACCCTTTTCATGAGTTTGGATCGTTACGAAAACTTTTTTCGTTTTCGTTTGGGTCCATATCCTACTAATATTATAAACGCGAAAGTTTGTATGAATGGATGGATGGATGTTTGTTACTCTTTCACGTCAGAACGGCTGAACAGATCTGGATGAAATTTGGCACAGAGATAGATTATAGTCTAGAATAGCACATAGGATACTTTTTAATCGCGGGTGAAACCGCAGGACGCTGCTAATATCTCAATAAAGCGCTCCCGGCGGAAACGTTAAGGAAGTAGGTTAAATGTATGAAGCTAAACGATAACGAAACAAGTTTTCGTTAGCTATCAGTTAGTTTCGTTAGTAAAACCTTTTTTTTTTTATGTAGAATAAGTCGGCGTTTGACCACCAACTCGCCTGATGTTAAGCGACGTTGTGGTCTAAGATGGAGCACGACGACCTATAAGCTACTTTTTCAGTCTAGCCTTGAAGTTTTGTAGAGTGAAGAAGTGCAAAGACGGCAGTTGAGTGAGGCGCTACAAGTGCGCTACTGCTCAGATCCGTCTTCGGAACGGTTACACCGGACTACATCCCGAAACACGACTAGGTCATTTCACGGCATGGCTTGGTCCGGTGGGTGGTAACTAGCCACGGCCGAAGTCGCCCACCAGAGTTTGCTACCCGGTTAGCACTACCCAGGGACCACGTGTAGGGAATCAGAATAGAGTACGCTCCTACGGGTGTGGGTAGCTCAGCCCCCCAAAAGTCCTCTGACGTTGTCGAATGTTCGTGTGCGATGGTAACGAGGCTGTGTGGTGTTGCAGCGGCAGCTACGGCAGCGGCGGCGAGGAGTGCGGCGCCGTGGCCGGCGAGCTCGTCATCGAGGAGCCGCCCAACAAGCGCGCCCGCCACCACAACGTACGTGCACACACACACACACACACCACACACTATACAGAGCCTCGGTGGGGCAAGTGCGTCTTTAGAGAATCACTGACAAACCTTGTACAAATTACTTAAGTGTTAATCTTATACCTTTAAATGAGCAATTTTTGTATATATATATATATATATATATATATATATATAATTGGAATCTCGGAATCGGCTCCAACGATTTTCATACAAATTAGTATATAGGGGGTTTCGGGGGCGATAAATCGATCTAGCTAGGAATCATTTTTAGAAAATATCATTTTATTCGTGTTTTATCGATAATCAATCTCAACTGAAAAATATGACTCTTCCTGACATCTATTGGCGAATAATAATACTACTATTTTTTGTGAGCAACTAATTGCTTTAACGACACAACAGCAGATGGCGTTGTTAAGTAACACGAAGTCAATGAGTGTTTGCTTTGAGGTTAGACTAAAATCAATTGTTTATTATCCAAAAAACACAATTAAAAAATAAAAAAAAATACCGAGCAAAGCTCGGCCATCCAGGTACTATGTATTTAAGTATGCATTTAAAAATATCTTAGTATGTATATCAGTCTCTGGCCGCCATAGTACAAGCTTTGCTTAGTTTGGGGTCAGGCGACCGTGTGTGGAAGTGTCCCGAATTTATTATTATTATTATAATTAGGCGACTAACGCTATCTTGTACAGAATTTTGCAACTAAAGATAGAAAGAAGATTTCTAAAATAAAATCCAACTAAAAAGGGAATCCCACATAAAGCCATATTAGAAATATTTATACGTAAACAAGTGATAGGTACACATAAACTAATACCCGTTTGTCAGTAATTCTTGAAAGACGCAATTTACAACAGACGTATTTGCTCCAGTTGACCATATAAATGATATTAATTAAATATTAGGAAGAACGGTGCGATAATCTAAAAATAGACCGTATAAACTAGGTACAGGCACACAACTCACCGTAGTCACAAAAACGCAACCTGTTGCAACAATGATAATTATTGTCGTCTCGTTTTCGCTGTAGTCTCTTGTACGTCTCTATCTTTGTTATGATACACATAACATAAAACTATCAACACCTATTCACTTTTCCCTTGAATTGTATTTGGGTGGAAAGATAGACGCAGACAACGAGTTCCACACTTCTGCAATTCTTATTAGAAAAGTGGATTTGAAACCACTTTCTTTCTTTGAGACGCCGCAAAGTGTCGCTTGCGGAGCACTACACAGCCGTCATTAAGTTTGAATCAAATCAAATCAATTTATTCAAGGAAATGCTGACACAATCACTCACAGATAAACCTAAGTAAATAAAGGGGTAACATTTGTTAATTTGTCTTGTAGCACCTACACTAAGGACATAAATATTCTTGTGTTAGCAACACATACAAAAGAATGCAGTCTATGGTCTGCTGTGTGACGTTTTGCGAGCGAACTGTCAAAGGAATGTATTGAATGAATGAATGTAGCGTAAGGAATGAAGGAGTAGCGCCTGAGTCGCCCGCCCCGTCCTACCGGCACTTCTCGCTGCAGCACGGAAGAGGACGGACCTCGTAGTGTTTTTCTTGGGTGTCTTTCTGTAGTATTGATCTTGGTGTCCATTAGATTCATATTGGAATTACCTACATATTGTACATGGTTTGGATTATTAGAAGTATTAGTTGTTTACATTTACACTATGGTAGTTTTGAATACCGTCTCTTCAGAAATAGTTTACACTTGTGCGACAGGTGAAGCCTGTAACAACCGCCCCCCGATTCTACTAACCAATTGATTCAAAATTAATTATTAATTGCCTCAATTTGACACTTTTTGTATGCCACAATTATCAAAAATCGACAATTCATTGACAATTTTAAAGCAATCGCTCAGTAAAATGGAGGCCCCGGTGTAGTAAAGTCCCGCGTGCACTTGCAGATGGAGTCAGACGACCGGCGCGCGTATTGACCTCGCGGCGGCGGCGTCCCCGCCCCGCGCGCGCCGCGCCGCGGCCGCCCCGCCCCGCGCGCGCGCCGCCTGCGATGACGCGCCACACACACACACACACGTGACCGGTGACACGCTACACCACAACCACACATGTATCTAAACTATAGACCGATGACACGCTGCACGATTCAAACTTAACTATGATATTCTTAATGTATTCCCCATTAAACAGTGTATTAAAAAAAAATTGGGCCATTCAAAAATGTTGGCTGTCGCTCGATTTTTGAATCGTCCATTATACATAGTGTGCTTAAAAAATTGGACTATTTAAAAATTTTGACGTTTGATGGATTTTTGAATCGTCCACTATACGTAATCCCCTTTACTAATCAACGTTGTACAAAAACGGAATTGTTAAACAGTGTTTTATATCTTTTCAATTTTTAACTCTATCGTAAAAGAAGACAAAACATTGAATAACTTTTCGGAGGTTATTCAACATTTGTTTGTAAGGGGTGTATGTATTTAAAGTTAAAGACTATTCAAAAATGTTGCCAGTCCCTGCATTTTTGAATTGTCAGTGATAGGTACAAAATAAAAAAATACCAGAAAAACTTTAATGTAAAAATTATACCTAGCGGTGTCTATTCCGTTTGCATCATTAGTTATACTATCTAACAGACAGGCCTAAAATTATTTTCATCTCTTTCCGTTTCAATGTGCGAGAAATGGATGACAACAATATTGGAGCTGTCAAAAGTTCATTTCAAGAAATGGTGCAATAGAATTTACATCAATATCTTATTCAGAAACAATACAATAGTCATATTATACAGAAGATATTTAAGATACTTTTGTGCCTAAACCTACATAATAGGTGATGATAGGTACTGCAGGTTATTGCATTAATTAAATAATACACATTAGAAGATGTTCTAACAATTTTACAAAGTTTAATTTATTCATCTACAAATTGTAGATTCATTATTACATTTTTTTTTGTAATAGTTAATGATAAAAGGATTTCGCATTGTATCAAATGTTATTACAAATTATTTATCAATGTGAGCTATTAATATGATCATTTGTATTATTAGATGATTTTTCGCATAAAAATTATAACTTGAAAAAAACTATGTAAGTTAAATTTGTACGTCCTGTATATTCAAAGTAAAATAGACAACAGTTTTATTCAAAATCGTTCAATAAGTCCGTTTTGGCTATCGTTGTCTGTCTCGTTCTCGCTCGTGACACTTCTCGTTAGCTAGAAGGTGACAGCAAGCAATAGCTAAGATTAGCTTATAACGTTAGTGAATGAGAGGTAAAATGTATAAATTGCTAATTATACTAGTGAATGTACACAAAGTACTATTTGACAAAATATACTATATATAGCTGTATCAATAAACGTATTACATATATGAAAAATTAAAAAAAAAGAAAAAATTGTTACCTACAAAAAAAAGTACCATACTATACTTTGTAACTAGTAATATTCTATATCTATTAGAGAGTTTCTGAAGACTATCGGCTTATTCAGAAACGTTCAATACCTATAGCTTAAGGTGCTGTCTTGTTTTCACGCGTCGCATTCCTCGTTAGCGAGAAAGTGACAGCACTGTAGCATAGATTAGCGTACAGAACGTTTTTTAATAAGAATGGAAGTTTTGGAAAAAAATAAATATTTTTTTAAAAGCGTCTCATCGGTCGACGTCACAGAAGGACATTAGCAATAATAGGGTATAAAAGTGATGTCCACATATGGATTTTTTGATTTCGCGTGCCCATTGACTAGATTGGCGTATAATCAGTGTAAATTAGACTTTACAGTGCTAAGAATAAAGTGTTATTTCGAGTTACAGACGTTTTAAGTTTTATTTTTAAGTTGTGCTGATCCGTGTAGATTTCTACGTTTGGACGCGACGTGTGGCCAGTGTGGGTAGAACGTATCTTTTGAGAGCTCATGCCTTGTGGAAAACGTAGCTGTGTTTGAACACATTTGATTTGTCATTGGACCCTGATTAAAAGGCCACAGTGGACGGTCTTTTAGTCGACGGGCTCATTAAAATAGTGCAACAGTGAATGCGACAGGACATTAATAGAGTGAGACGAATAGAGCTCGTAGACTGTCTGTCTGTCGTCTGTGTAGGTTCTAATGGTCGCTAATCTATGTATCTGTCATTTGGCAGTTCTCTCTTTTCACTGCCATATGTGGAAGCGGGATGGCAACAAACTCGTGAACCCAACAACATTGTGTACAGAACTCACATAGTTTACATTATTGCTCTGGCTATGTTAGAGCAAACTGATTCAATTCTGTTCAGATTTTATAAAAGTTGCTTAGAGAAATGTTATTTTTCGTACATCCCCATACTGGCGATACGTTGTGACGTAGTAGAAGCAAATGCTACGCTTATAGAAATCTCAGTACGAAGCACTCGTATGCTTGGGCAATTGGACTGGGCTGGGCAGGCTAGCTGTCTCCACGCCTCGTACACAAACCTGATTGCGGAGGTTGTCATTAGCAAAAGTTGTCATATGGACATCTCATCCATAATTGATCATCTCAGCAGTGGATTTGTATTGGCTGGTTGGCGGTGTACACAATTTGTATGGTGTTTTTTAGTATTCTGCAGGAATGAGTAAGTTAAAAAGACGATCCTAAAGTTGCACTCTACACTCACTCATAATAGCATGTAAATAGAGAATACTATTCAGTTGCAGTGATTTCTGATGTTTATAATGTTGGTGACAATTTCCGCAATCGGGCCGCAGGTTGGCGTGTCTTCTCGCTCTAGAGGTTGGCACTCCTCACCCTTGTTCTAGGTTAAAATTACAATGTACAGTGCGAATGACGCGTGCGCATTTAAATGACACGTTCGAATTTTAAACGACTTTATGACGTCATTGTAGACGTTAAAAACACGTTCAAAAGTGGTTGTTTTCAAAAAAGTTTATTATGGGATTATGTATTTTTGGTTATTAGACGGCGTCGTAAAGATTCAAGCTCTTAGATCTTATCAAATTGTGAATGTTGAGCTAATCTGTGTGACGGTATCTCTAGTGAAGGAAATAGTTCCAATTTTGTCCGATAAGTGGCGCTGTGAAAGATCTATGATCTAAGTAACGCCATCTAGTACTAATTTTTGGAACCTTCATTACTGAACAATCAACCTACATCCTATTGTCGTTCACACTCTGCAGATCGGTTGTTGGAAGCTGGCAGCAACGAGTTTGTGCTTACATGCAGGACACATTCGCTTGATGTATAGAACAAAAAAAATAGCTTTGTCTCACTCGTACAACGATGGAGTGTACCGTGCTGCAAGCGACGGCTATATTTGCGTGTTTCGCCAGCTTTTAACAAGCGACTTGTAAAAAGTCGAATAGTTAATAAGAGAAGCTATAATTCTACTGCAATGCAATTCTGTACTATAAGTTTAATATAAGTAAGATTGCTCAGGCATGCCTCTGTAATTCTTTTTTGTTGTATCTGGCGATTGTTGCGACATTATTATGATTTCCCTGACTTTTATTTCAATAATGTACACGAGCTTTAAATTCGGATCAGGAGACTCGAAAGTCCGAGGTTTAATTGACATTGTTTTTTCTTTGAGACTGGGCCACACGCAAAACTTGTCGAAAGCGGCGCGGGCAGAATAACACCATCGCGAATTCGAATAAAAAAGACATGAAGACAATTTGTGTTCGTATAACGTGTAGTCTGTCCGCGCCGCTCATGACACGCTTTCTGTGTAGCTCAGGCTTTGTTGTACATATACATATTGCGTGCTGTATGGCCAGCTTCAAAAATATTATATTTATATAATAAAGTGGGAGGGTAAGATATTAATGTTAAGTAGTAAGCATGTAAACAATATGACACATTATAGTCAGTGTGGATACTCAGTATAAGCAGATTTGTTCGACATTTTTTTTTTCGATTTCACTCGCATTCTCTCACGAAATTGTTCATAATTTTAAAAAAATATGGTAATTCAATGGCTTGGGTTTGCTCGTAGCTGATTTGTAGGAATTGTATTACTCCATTGGACCAGATGTTAAAAGCAAATTATTGAAGTCTGAGCCATATATCTTCTGTCATACTGGAACTTTTCAATTGAATTATTTTTATAATGAGGCCAAAAAGTGACTCGGTGATTACTAGTTACAAAGATTCATTGTTAGTTACTGAAAATTAATAAGAATAAAAAAAATCTTCTTTTCTCTTGTTAATTTTTATTGTTATTCATAATAAATAACAAGTTGTCGAGCAGCGCTGCTTCTACCGAGCCCTCACTGTGCAAGTATATTGTGATCAAGAATAGATATGTTTATATCGTACGGATAGTATTATGCATTGAAATATTTAAATTGCTTGAGAGTATAGTGTATAACGAGAAAAAAGCAATGTTTTATCAATATTTTTGATGCTGGCGTCACAATTTAATGAACATGTACTAAGTGCAATGAATATTATAAGCTTAGTTCAAATAAATACTTAATGTAACCTCCAGTGAAGACATTTTCATTTAAATTGAATCCACAGCTAAGAATAACCACCTTCAAAAGAAGGTAGGTTTCCCTAAAACGCCTTCTCTAAACGCAAGCCACAAACTCGGTACGTAATAAAAAAATAATAATAATAATAATATTCGGGACACTTGCACACACGGTCGTCTGACCCCAAACTAAGCAAAGCTTGTACTATGGCGGCCAGAGACTGATATATTTACATAGGTACAAATATATTTTTATTTACATACATAAATAGAAATAGTTGATTGACACCCAGACATAAAACAAACACATGTTCATCACATGAATGTTTGCCCTAGGTGGGAATTAACTTGCCTTGTCACGCGCACAGTCCCAAACATAATGTGAATAGTCAAATGTTTCCTTAGATATGCCCATATTATGTGGTGTCGTACGGTGCCGTTTATGGCACCAATGTAACGGCTTTAATTTCGCGAGATTCCTTGCTTTCTTTCTATAGGTAGTTCCTCTAAGGCCCACATGCTAAAACGAATCAGTCATGAATCTCGATTAAAAGCTGTTTTTATGTTTTAGCATGCGGGCTAAGATCCACAATTTCTTATTAAATCCCAAAGTGGTCAGTGGGTTTTGGTGCCAATATATGTATGTAGGCTGCATGCAAATCTAGGCTGTGTAATCTTGGCTTGTTTTTACTTTTCACCCGACTGCGGCAAACCAAAATGGAGGGCTATATGTTTGTATGTATGTATGTCGGTCTCTAATAGTCTCTATATTCCCTCGTAACTGTAAATAACTACTAAATAGCAAAACCGATTTTGACGAATCGTGTTTATTGCGCAAGTGTCATTTGCGAAATTTTGTTGTCCGGTTAACTGGAAAAAAAACTTTTTATTAAGTAATAAATTACAGTCATGGCTTCACACAAATAACAATTCTAGATAAATGAAACCAGTAAATACTGGAATATCAGTTGTAGGTAGGTACAACAATATTACAGTAAACAAGGAATAAGGAAAACTTTATTATGGTTTAGCTGTTAGAAGTTCGAGGTTAGCCACGTAAGTTTATGGTAAAACCTACCTACTCATCTTATAGGTAATTATACAAAAAATAATGTAGTTCCATTCAACTACCTTCTTTCGTTGAAGCTTTATATTTTTAACTTTAGGAAGGGCACTGGCTCAGCAACGTATGTCCCACTCGTCGACACCGGATTCGTTAACACTAGACGTTCGACGTATGGGAAAAACTGGACAAGTTTTCATTTCCCAGTCGTCTACACCCCGACATCAAGTGATAAGTAGCGATAGGTAAATATTCAGAACCTGTCAGTGCGTCATGTCATTACACTATAAAATGGCATTAGTTATGTCCAGCGATCCATTTGGTGAGTATCCTTGGGAGTATTAAGAGAGGTTATTGCGGTGAAATTGGATTCTAAAGTCATGGCTGATCGATTTCGTCGAGTGAAGAAGTGCGAAAGCCTCTGGCTGTGGCTTGGGGCAGTTTACTTGTTCTTGCCTGGTACGTTCGCAGTCGGCTACAGCACTATCCACATTCATCCACAAGACATATTAATCCAAGTGCGATTCGGCGAAGCTCTAGAGATGTTCTGCACTGACGACCATTCAGCCGACAACATACAATTCGTGACGGGCTCTACGGACGCCACCGGATTTTTGCCTACGGAAAAAATAAACGATACAACTATCAAGCTCTCTAAGAAAATGGACGTCAAGGGAGTGTATCGAATTTACTGTGTCAAAACAAATGAGTGCAACGGTCGTTGCCCAAAAATCGTCAGAAGGGTCTTGGTGGACGAGGCGCCGCATAGTGTCACGGATTTCCAATGCAAGTCTTACAATCTCGACCAGTTGAACTGCTCATGGACAGTCCCTGAAACTTACACAAATATTAAACATTCATTAAATTTTATGATTAATGGGAAGAGGACAGATACCTGCAAGACACATAGAAGTGGAGCTATAGCATTTTGTACATGGAGTGCCAGCAGTTCACCAAGATACAGGCAGTTGGAAAGGCGATACTACTTTACGTTAACATCTTCAAATGTCTTTGGCAGTATTGAACAAAACTTTGCCGTTGACCACTATTCGGTATTGCAACCGGCGCCAGTTAAGTACCTGAAAGCCCACGATATTGGCGCTTACAGTGCGACACTGCAGTGGGAAATTCCCGTAAACATGGTCGCCGTCGTGCCTAGCGGGATAACTCACAAAATAGAGTATCGAGTCGATAAAATCGATAACACGTCTTACTTCCGCAGCGTGGACACGTCAAGTTTGCCGAAAAAGAACTTGACCAACCGGTTCTTACTCTCCTTGCCGTACGCCAACATGAGGTATGAAGTTAGAATATCGATAAGGCCGGCAGAAGCAACTGAAGAACAGTACTGGTCAGACCCCAGTTACGTGACCTTTCACACCAAAGGAAAATCCACCGGAGAGATAAACCAATTGATATATAACAACTGGAGAAAGAATACGAAGATGCCTCCTCCAGCTTTCGACGCGAAGATGAGGCATATGAAGGCTCAGAAGCAACTTAAAAACGTCTTGTCGAGAAAACGTGGACCTCTGTCATTGATGCCAATTTTGTTCTCTGAGATACCTAAATGGAATCAGCCTTAAATATGACGCTGAAAAGTATTTCGGAACCAGTGAATATTCTAAATAAGTCAAGGAATTTTGTGTTTTAACTTCATGTCTAAGTTTTAAAAATCACTGACGCTTTGTTATATTCAACATGGCTAATATAATTATTCTATAGGTAATAAAATAAATCTCCAAATTAATTTTATACCTTTCCATGTAACCTACCTACTTACTAGGTGCGGTTTCACTCGCGGTTCAGGAACCATCAATTTTTCCACCTACCCCAATGTCTTTTCTGTACCTACCCTCGACAACATGTAGGTACCTATGCGCGGCCGACGTCTGTCTTTTGACAGGTCGCATTTCTAAGCCAATGCTCTTGAAATTTTGTCGAAAGCATTTTGCCGAAGCGGAAGCTTAGATAGTAACGCTAACTCGCTAGCGCTCTCTCGGTCTATTAGAGAGGACCTCTACCTTGTAGAGCGAAAAGTAACTTTCCAAAAACCATTCTGATGCGATATTTCTATAAAAGAATTAGCCCTGAATTAGGGACCCTATTAGCATAATTGCGTATCATCCCGCTCCCGCCAACGAGTCGAGTCATACGATAAAAGAGAGGGCGCTGCCGCCGCCGCGAACGTATCGTCTCCGTGATAAAAAATAATTTAAAATACAAAACCACAATTCTATGCTTAAGTAATTAGTTTAACGTGTAAATACCTTTTTAAAAATATAGTGATAGTGTTTTCGTAACTAAATAAATAGCGGTTTTTAAGAAATTCATTAAATTCAAGTAACAATAGTCAGTTAATAAGTGAAGTGTATTGAAATAGTGAAATAGACTTGAAGACTAGAAACTGTGTAGTGTATAAATAAAAAAGACTTTGAATGAGGGAACAGTGCTAAAGACTAATATAAAATTTTAAAATCTTAATTAATTAATAAATCCATGGACTTGTTTTGTTTAATTACCCTCATTCAGTGAAAAATAAATCAACGGAGTGTGGGGAAACAGTGCTAAACGGCAGCGTGTGAGTCACCAGTAACGGCTTCTCAGGTGACTCAACGGGTTGCCGCAGCTACGGCTTGCCAATTTCGTCACACGCACTAACGAGCGGATAGCCCAGGGGCCGTAGTGCCTGCGTTCAAGCTGTGGTGTCTAAGTTCAGATCCCTCCGAGGTCGGTCAATTATTTTTTTTTTTATTCTTTTTTTTTTTGTTTTGTTTCTTTTTGAACGTTATTAATATACTTTGTGTCCCTATTATTACTTTTGGGCACAAAATGGATAATACAAAGCCAGAACCATGCAGAAAAGTTTGTTTTAAATGCCAAAAGCTTACAAAAACCAGAGATATGCTGTGTTGCTCGTCTTGCAAAAATTATTATGACATAAATTGCGCACAAGTGTCAAGTACCAGATTTTATATTATGGAAAAGTCTAAAAGGGATGTCTGGAAATGCCACGCTTGCTACAACACCAAAACTAAAATCACAATAAATCAAAGCACAAATTCCGACACAAGTATTGACATAAATACTCCCGTGTCGCACGTGACACACAGAAGAGTGAGACATAAGGCGATCCCTGTAACACCCCTACATAAATCTGAGGAAGACCAGCAAACCAGTTCTGATGACGAGCTACATAGCCTACCTGACATAACTACACTTCAAGACGAAGGCGAACTAGAACTACTTAAGGAAATTTCACAGTTAAAGCTACAATTAGAGATTGCACATAAAGAAATAGAAAACCTAAATGTAGAAAACTCACAATTAAAAAAGCAAATTGTAGAGAAAGAACACTCAACCGTAAAATGGAAGAAACTCTTTACAGAAGCAATGAGTACACCCAGGAGGCGAGGGTCTTTTTGCAGAATAGTTAGCTCAGACAAAAAAGTTGAGAAAAGTGTAGTACCGGGAAGATCTTTAGACCTAGATGATTTTCCTACTCAAACTAACACCGTAGGAGTAGAAATTCAAAAGAAATCCAAGACAGACATCCGGAATGTAAAGGAAAAGCAACTAACTGCACAGAACAAGAAAGATGAAGTGGTAATTAAAAGAGCTGGTGATAAAATTAGTAAAAATGTCACAAGCAATTTAGGTATAGTCAAGAAAACTGAGAGTAAAACCAAACAAAAGAAGGTACTACTATTTTCAGACAGCATAGGTCAAGGAATAGCCTCAAAAATTACAGACAAAACGGACTGTGAAGTACTAAACACCTGCAAACCAGAAGCAGGATACCAAGCAATTTTGGAAAAATATGGTGTGATGACTGAAAGTCTTACCGAAGAAGATGTGATGGTAATACTACTGACTAAATATGAAAAATCACTGCATGATAGCAAGAAAAATTACATAAAACTGTTGAAAAATATTTTTAAAGAGAGGCAAAGAAAATATAACGTACTAATTACCGGCTTGCGATACGACGGTAGACACGATCAAGATATTTACTACATAAATGAAGAGATAGCTAATATGGCTAACGTAAACGAAAATATAAAATATATAGATCCAAATATGAGGTATAAAAATGCTGAGATTAACAATTACAAAGTACTAAAAAGTTTTATTACAGATAATGTCATTACGTGTATAAAGCAATTTCAAGGATCATCGTCACTGCGCTTCATCAGGTGTAAGGACCAACAAACTATCACACAATATCAAAACCTAAATTTTACAACGGCACGGGACAGGAGGCAGGAACGATGATCCTTCATGCGAATGTACGAAGCATACATAACAAATACGTAGAAATTGAAAACTTGCTATCGGAACAAGACTGCGACGTATTGTGTTTAACAGAGACGTGGGGTAAAAATCATCAAATACATGCAATGACTATCGATAATTATTTACTAGCAAGTTGTTTTAATAGAGTTTTTTTCGAACACGGTGGGTCAGCAGTTTTTGTAAAAAAGGATGTAGAATTTAAAGTTAGAAATGATTTAAATAAACTGTCTTTTGAAATGAACTGTGAAATGTCAGCAATAGAACTTAAATCTTCTAAAATTGTTATAATAGCATTGTACAGACCAGATTATGACATTGATTTGTTTTTCAGAATTTTAAGAAAACTTTCAAATAAACTCTGTAGAGAAAGCAAAAAGGTTGTAATAGCAGGTGATTTTAATTTAAATGTTTTAAAAATGGACAAAAATGTTAAAAAATTCGAAGGAATATTAAATAGTTTCAATTTTAAATGGGTAATTAATGAGCCCACTAGAACTCAAACAACTAAAAATGACATAACCAGTTCTACTTGTATAGATAACTTTGTTGTAAACTTTGATGATTATAAAAGCTCCGTTTTAGGATGTAAACTTTCTGATCACAATGTAATCAAAATAGAACTACTCAATCTTAAAAAATCTAATATTGTAAAAAAACTTGAACCTCACTCAACACGTGCTTTCTCAAAGAATAATCTTAAGTATTTCAATTACTTGTTTAACAAAAATTACAGTAATTTAAAATTAGAAATAATGTCAGCAACTGATGCGAATACAAAAATGAGGATTTTTCAGGACGCATTGAACTATTTTTACAACATAGCTTTTCCTAAAATAAAAAAACAAATACGAAAAAATCAGAAAAACTGGACTACATTAGGCATAGAAACATCAAAGAAAAATTTAATTAAATTAGAAATATTACAAAATCACCATCCCAGTGAACAAAGAATACAAACCATTAAAAAATATAAAAAAGTATTAAAAAAGACAATGATTGCTGCAAAAAAGTTACAATACCGACATAGAATAAACAAATCTAGCAATAAAATAAAAGAATCATGGTGTATAATTAATGAGCAAGTAGGTCGAAATAAAAAACAGAACGTAAAATCTTGTATCGATTTAGTCAAAAATGATAGGCAAGAGGTAATCACGGAAGCCAAAGAAATTGCAAATTTGTTTAACGATTTTTTTTGTAATATTGCTTGTAAATTAACAAATAACTTAAATGTAGTTGCTGAAAATTGTTTGAAATATCTAGATAATACGAATAAGCCAAAGACATCTATCAAATTTAATCCTATAGATTACAAGGAATTAAGAAAAATTGTGACTAACTTAAAGCAAAAAGCTTCTCTAGATATCTATGATATGAGTACAAAAACATTAAGAAATATTATTTTGAACAATGACAATATATTTGAGTTAATATTTATTATTATAAATTCGTGCTTAGTCGATGGTTCATTCCCCGACGTACTTAAACCGGGAAGAGTAATACCAGTTTTCAAGAAAGGGGATTCTTCAGACGTTAATAATTATAGACCTATTTGTATTTTACCAGCGATGTCAAAAATTTTAGAATCTGTCATTAAATACCGAATAGTTGATTACATGGAAGAAAATAACTTGTTTAATGTTGCACAATTTGGATTTAGAAAAGGTCGGTCGACTGAAATGGCGATAAGAAACGTAATATATTATATTCTTGAATCTCTGGATGGCTCTAACAGATGTGCAAGTATATTTTGTGACCTTTCAAAGGCGTTTGATTGTTTGAGGCACGATGTATTAATGTTAAAATTAGAATACTATGGATTTCGTGGAACCGAGCTAGATATGATGGTATCTTATCTCAGAAATCGTAGTCAAACAGTATTTGTAAATAAGTCTTCGTCATTAGTAGGTTCAACATCAATAGGAGTCCCACAGGGTTCGATTTTGGGGCCTTTATTATTTTTAATGTATATTAACGATCTTGCAAGTGCCATGCCAGATTGGATGGACATAATTCTTTTCGCAGACGATACCCATGTTGGGATTAATGATAAAAGTAATCAAAATTTACAATTAAAAATAGACAAGGCTATGGATTTGCTTAAAGAATGGTTTAATTGCAATGGTATTATTCTTAACGCAAATAAAAGCATTGTAATGCAATATCAGTCGAGATTAGGTTTATTCGGTAATTCAACACGTAAGGAAAATGTCTTTTTAGGGTATCACATAGACAGTACAATTAGTCACACTGCTCATATCGATAATATATGTAAGAAACTTGCAAGCGGAAATTACGCCTTGTTCAAACTCAAGCCCTTATTAGATAAAGAAACTCTTATTTCAGTATATTATGCGTATATACATTCTGTTATAAGATATGCTGTTACAATCTGGGGGAACGCTGGAAATATTGTAAGAGTTTTAAGATGTCAAAAGAGATCAATTAGAATAATTAACAGCTTAAAGAAACGTAGTTCAGCGAAGAAATACTTCAAAAATAACAAAATAATGACAGTAATATCTCTTTACATCTATAATAGTTTATTAGAAATTCATGATGCTAATTTACCAAAAATTAAAGATAAATGTCCACACAACCTAAGAAATAAAGATAAGCTAATTGTACCGTGGACTAGGTTAGTTAAAGTTAAGAAGCAGGGCCGCCATGCTAAAATTTTAATGTACAATAAATTACCAAATCGTATAACCGAACTAGATAATAACCAATTTAGACAGACGCTAAAACATTTCTTTGAAAGCAACCCGTTTTACAATTTATGTGAATATATGTCATTTGAGTTCTCGGAATCCTCATTTTTGTACCGAAATCAAACGGAGCAAATTTTGACATAATTTTTTTTTGACATAATAATTTATTAACCTTCTTCTTAACAATTACTAGTATTTTACTTTTTATTTTAACTGTTTACCTAATTTTAAGATATTATTGTAAAAATGACTTGCCAGTGACATTGAATGTTTATTATGGTCAATAAATATTTCTGATTTCTGATTTCTGATTTCTGATAATTAATTATACGAAATTAAAATGTAGGTAATTTCTCTCCGAGTATTTTTATGTTGCTTGGAGTCTCAGTTCGTTTTCAAAGCGTATAAGATTATAATTAATTTAGGTAGGCAAGGTAAATTTTAATAAGATAGATGTTATAAATAGCTACTAATACCTATTCCTAGTCGTAATAAGGTTCCGCTTTAATATTAACTAACTTGTGAATAGGCAGAGGAAGTTTTTTTTGTTTTTTATAGAATGTACTAAAAACTACTATATAGCTCCGCCCCGCGGATTCACTGGTGGTAACACAACGTGTACCTACCAACTTTCATGATGATCGATTAAGTAGTAACTAACAAATAAACAAACTTACTTTCACATTTATAATATTAGTTAGGATTCAATTAAATAAATACTCAAGTACCTACTTACTCATGAGCAACAATTAAAACTGTATTATTTTTTATAAAATGAAAAGAAGCAGTACAGTATCTACCTATACTTATACCTATTTAATAAAAAGAAAAAGTGTAGAAATTCAAGTTACGTATATTAAGCTCTTTAGCTTAAGTTTATTAAAATGGGTCGGAACGACAGATTAGATAATAGTTAATTTTACTTCGCAGTACCTAATAAGCGGGAACACGACATATACCCGCGTTTGTACACACTTAATTACTTATTTATTGTGTGATAGAGCTGCATAATGATCTAGATATCTACATAATACCTAAGTTATGTGTTATTTTGCATGTTTGATTTGAAAGCATACCTACCTACTTATGAGTTCATAAAGAATATCTTGTTTTGAAGTGATATTGTGGGGAAAAACGAGTTTTGCTGTACCTACTTATTTATAAATAATACCTACAGCTACTAGCTAGGCCCCTTTTGTGGATTCGATCTTCGTTTAGCCGCTATAAGGGTACCAGCATGTACCAATTAGTACGGATAGACGATGAAGTGCGGTTTTCAAGTACTTACCTACTTGAAAAACGCGCCCATTCGTCGCTCAGCGAAATATCGCAACTCTTTGACTGAAGGTACTCGTAGAACACGTAAGCCTAGATTCTAGATCGACAGATAGACGATTTATGCAAGAACTAGCTGCGTCTATACGGGTTCACCCGCGGTCTTACAGGAATCGTTGATTTTTTCTGGAAGAAAGGTACTCTACTTACCTATGTCCTTGTCTCTATCCCTGACAACTTGTACCTACCTGTGCATGTCATGATAATCGGTTGAGTTTGAGTATACCGAAATCACACAATGCCGCGAAACCATAGAAGCGAAATCGCTGCTAGTTTTAATGTGCACCTTAAGTAGGTATATCGTGTAAAACTAAAAATTAAAAAAAACCGCTACATCGATTTTTTATCAACACCACATGATTTCGTCAAAATAGCTAAGAACACTCCGGACTAATTCATCTATCAAACAAAAAAAAAGAACCAAAATCGGTTCATCCGTTAAGGAGCTACAACGCCACAGACACACACACACACACACGTTAAACACCGTTTTTGCGTCGAGGGTTAAAAATACAATTGAATAGAATGTTCAATAATAAACCACAAAGTTAACGAACGTTTAACTACCGAAAAATGTCAAATGACATAATGCTCTACGTGACATGTCATCAAGTTTACCTACATTTCAAATAGTATAACGGTTTCGCTGATACGGTTCCGCGGCGGATGTGTGATACCGCGGTTAGGACGTGAAAGCGAAACAAACAAACAATCGAACGAAGTGAACCTGCCTTTTGAGCTTGGGGCCGTGGGTTCGATTCCCACCTAGGGCAAAACATTTATGTGATGAACATCTGTGTTTGTTCATGTCTGGGTGTTAATATGTATTTAAAAATATCTGAGTATGTATATTAGTATCTGGCAACTATAGTACAAGCTTTGCTTGGTTTGGGGTCAGGCGACCGTGTGTGGAAGTGATCCCGAATTTATTTTTATTATTAAGTTTTTCTATTCGGATATAAATTTTCGCATTTATAATAGACCGAGCGGCGAGTGAAGCGTGTATGCTTCAGTTTTGGCAAAATTACTTTCGTATATCCATCGTCTGTCCAGCTGTCTTCCTCGCATTTCTCAACCGATTGTCTTCAACTTTTGTAAGCAGGTTTCTATACTTTACAGATTTTTTTGTTAATTTAGTAACGTATTGAAATTTTTAAAAATGCCGGACATAATGTTTTTTTTTGTTTTGAAAAATCATAACTTATCTCCGACATTTTAAAAAAATCTACTCAAGCTGTGAGGTCTTTAGCTCATGGAGCCCACAGAGCTCACAGAGTATTACATAGGAAAGGATTATCCACTTAGAAAATTCACAAGTGGCAAAATTTTTCGTAGATGCAGGTGTTTCTTCTTCGTGGCTATTGCACCCTGCCTGATTACCCTGATTCTATCTTTAGTTGCCATTTAATATAATTCAGGTTCCCCAGAACTTACGAACACTAGGTTGACAGCATATTTCCTTCCACGTCGCTTCAATCGGATAGCAATCGAGATAAATGATCGATTTATCTATCAAGTACGCTTCTGATAGCTGATGATTGTGGACAAGTTGAAAAATTTCCTAGGTACTTACTTGCCTACATATGTACTTACCTACTTGAATATTTCAGGGTCATCTTGCATTGCGCGGATCTGAGTTTTGAGTTTGATTTAGACCATTTCTAGTCTTTTTGGAAAAGTAGCCTACCCAGGAAATGCGGTCTAATTTAAGGTAAGTAGATATGACACATATAGGTTAATTCTGCATAAACACATTCAAATCAGATGAATAGTTTCAAGGCCCATTTTCATTAGTCGATAACTTCAACGTTAGCCCGCCATTGGGGTGACTAATAGACATAGAATATAGAAAAATATTAAAAGAAGTTCGTCATCTATTCCTTGGTTAATATAATCGATATTACAGCATGCGGGTATTGCCCTCAAGCGGCCTTGGCCAATGGCATGCTCGAACAGATAATCTTTATCACGCTGCTTGCGGGCCCCATTAATGGATATCGTACGCGGGTCCTATTGCATGCGAGAACCCGCACCCTGAATGCGGGCCCTGACTACTCATAAAAATAAGCCTGTAAGGATACCTACAATACCTACCTACATAACAGCAACAAGTCAACCTGAAAATCTAAAAACGTCCAGCAGGAAAATATTATTTTGTACCCACGAGAAGCACTCATTAAAACATAATAATTAATATTTTGCAATAATCACATTTAATTTCCTTCTAATTATTTCTATCCTCATTTGTTCTTAGCTAATAGTTTATTATTGGTTAAAGTCGTGTAAAGTAATACTACTATCACAGTGTTATCTGTTCCCGGAACTCGCTAACCAAAACATTATTATTTGCCAAATCTTAAAGATAATACATAATGCTCATTTTTCGTAAATGCTCTATCTAGAGTCTCGAGCACTTTGTTATTCAACAGCGTGGGCGCGTCCTTTGCCCAGAGGTAATCTATGTGATTGAAATTGGGGTCCGGCACCAAAAACATCTCCTTTCCGACCGGCAGCCTGACATACAGGTCCTTCACATCCTTCTCGCTGGATAATAAATCGTTTTTCGCCCAAAACAACTTTATGGGCAGCGTGATCTTACTCAAATCATATTCCGGTGGAGTTTCAGAGCCGTACAACTTCTTGTTATAGTACGAGCCGTAGTCAAACTTCTGGAATCTTCCTCCAGATCCTATCTCTTGAGAGAAGTGCACGGCGGTCTTCCACGAAGTTCCCGTTCCTATATGAGATAAAAATACGGGCAGAAGGGTCTTGTTAAACTGCGCTTCGTTGTAGCCGCAGAAGTGGAAAACAAGGTTCTTGCACACTTTGCCGTCTATATTGTCAACGTTGCAAGAGTTGGTGATACTCCCCAATGCAGAGTTCTTCGGAACGAACTCATGGGATCCGTACAACATCTCCATGTAAGCGACGTTGCTGGCTAGTGGAGTCAGAGACTTCACGGGCGACTTTAAATCCGACAAGAAGACCACAGGAGCGAGAGCAAATCCGGCCGTCAGAAGATCGTTATATTCAGGGCGAAGTGTAAGCATGGCGAACAGAATAGTAGTCCCCATCGAATGTCCAATGTAAACAATCTTCGCGTTGTCTCCTTTCAGCTTCTTAATATAATCAATAATAGCCGGAACGTCATGTAGAGCTACATCGTGCCATGAAAAGTTCCAGTAAGCTTTTGTATCCGTCTTTAGCGTAGTGTGTTCTCTGGAATACCTGTTTCCTCTGATGTTAGGCATCCAGACATCGTAGCCAGCGTCGGCGAGGACGTATGCTAGTGCTTTTCCCGGGCCGTTTAGAATCCAATCGGCGGAGCTAGCGAACAGTCCGTGGTGAAGAATAACAGTCTTGAGAGGAGTGGTGGTGTCCGTTTTTGATCTAGGAATACGATGAATGTTCAAAACATACCCTTTAGATGTGATGGTGTGTGTCTCACTAGGATACCCATTCCGTTGTATGATGGCAGGAACTGAGAGCGTTACATCAGGGTTCTCCAAAAGCTCCCCTTCCTCTATTTTATCATTTTCGGGTACAAACGAAAAAGTATCCGCCATTTTTCTACCGCTTGCTTTAACAGAGTCCACGTAACCATTAACTTCTTCTGTAATCTTCTTTTGCTGATCTTCCATGTACTGATTGACGTAGTCCTTCATCTTAACAGCGTCGTTATAGCTGCTACTGAACAAATCTTCTACCATTTTTTTCTTTCCTTCAAAGAACTCGTTCATGTTTTGAGTGGAGTCTTCGAGGAAACTTTGTATCGAATTTGACGATATCGTCCACTGTTCTTGGTAGGAGGGCGACGAGAATAGTAGTATTATAGCGATGTATTTGTACATGACTAACGGTGATACAGCCCAGACTGTGTTCGAGGATAGTGTAACGTGTAGCAAGTATATACTCGCTGACCCGGGAGGTTAACTTTTGACGTCATTTGATAACAATTGTTGATTGTTTAAGAACGTCAAGTTTTTTTTGGATTTTTGCAGTTTATCATTAATTAAAAAATGTACTTACCCACTTATTTATAACTACATATTAATACATAAGTAAGGAGATATCTGAGTGGACTTCTCTTTGATTTTTGGACGAATGTAATATCCACTGCTACGTCATATAATTATGAACTAGTGGCTCTGTGAGCTATAGTCTCGCAGCCAATGTTTGTCCTTCTCTTCAGGACGCATTCCTCAACAAGCAAAAAATTATATCTCCGCCATTTTTAATAGTTTCTAAAATGTGCCTCGACAAAAAAATCTAAACAATTATATATATTAATATAAACAATAACCTACTCACAAAATTTCAAGAGAATCGGTTTAGAAATGCGACCTGTAGAGGAAGACAAAGATCGTTAAAAAAAAAAACTGACGTACTCGCAGTTGCTAGCAGTGGATTTCAACTACTTATGCGCGTACGAGAGGGAAACTGTATCATAAGTCAACAGGTTTCATAGTCATTGGCCAGCACAAACAGTTTTTATTTTATGGATATGAATTAAATAAATTAATAAATACAAAATCTATTTAATATCGACCGAACAAGCGTTAGAGAGTGAAGCGTCTATGCTTCAGCTGCGACAAAAATGCTTTCGTAAGTACAAAATTTAATGAGAAATGTCACCTGTATAAGAGAACAGACGTCGGCCGCGAGGGCTCTAGCTCACAGTTTTAAAAGTGGCTCGCTTTATTCCCTTATAACTTTTATGTACCTATAAGTAGGTATGTATCTCTCTATATTCTGTATGCAAGCTAGGACTAAATAAAACACTCAAAAGATAACATTTATCAGCATATCGAAATAGCGGATGTATATAGCTGAAGCAATCGGACCCAAGCGAACTATATCTCGATCAATCATGGCATCGTACAGATACATCTTATTTTGCCTCTTCGCGGTCGCGTGTGCCAAGTCTGTAAGACAGACTGATTTGGCTATAGAGGAACTGGAAGAGTACATAGCGACTAAAAGGCTAGAAATTAATTCACGGTACAGACAACATTACCACGTATCCCCACCGGTGGGATGGATGAACGACCCCAACGGTTTCTCGTACTACAAAGGCGAGTACCATCTCTTTTACCAGTTCTACCCGTATGACAGCGTGTGGGGACCCATGCACTGGGGACACTCCTCCAGTCCAAACTTGGTCAACTGGAAGACACTCCCGACTGCTTTGCTCCCGGATGAAGAGCAGTGCTTCTCTGGCAGCGGCGTCGTAGATGGAGAAACCCTGGTTCTAATGTACACCGGACACGAAAATACTGACAAGGAACCCTTCTACAACGAGACTCAATATTTGGCCTTCAGTGACGACGGAGTCAACTTCCAGAAGTACGAAGGAAACCCGGTCCTGCCAGCCGCTCCCAATGGTTCTCCAGATTTTCGTGACCCAAAGGTTTGGAAACATGGCGATCATTGGTATGTCGTCCTCGGGAGCAAAACTGATGACATGCAACGGGGAAGAGTTTTACTTTATCGTTCTTTGGACATGATCAATTGGGAGTTTTTAACCATACTAGGTGAGACTGGAGTTACTGGCGATTTGGGATACATGTGGGAATGTCCAGATTTTTTTGAACTTGACGGAAGGTTTGTTCTACTTTGGTCACCGCAAGGAATGGAGCCGCAAGGTGACAGATACAAAAACATTCACCAGACAGGATTTATACTCGGCAGTTTTAATTATGACAATTTCCAGTTCGTCCCCGAAACCAGCTTTCAAGAAATCGATTATGGTCACGACTTTTATGCCAGCCAAACGCTAGAGCAAGACGGTAATAGATATCTCGTCGCGTGGTTCAACTCGTGGGAGAAAGTTCACCCCGAAGCTGCCGACGGTTGGGCTGGAACCATGACGATCATAAGACAGTTGAGAATAGAAGGAGACAGAGTTCTCATGAAACCTGTAGATGACATGATTGATTTAAGAGAAGAAGTTATTATAAATGGTGGTCTTCAACCGGATCAAGTGGTGGCGTTTGGACAGACTGGTGAATTTATAATAGAAGGTAACTTGGAACATAAAATTGAAATATTGATCGAGGGTCGCAACGGAGGAGACAAAGTTTGGCTAAGATGGGATCCGGAAGTAGGAAAAGTGGTAGTCGATAGAGACGGAGATGTCAGGCAGGTGGAGTGGTCTCCCATCGGCGCTCGCACTTGGCGGTTGTTCGTGGATGCCAGCTCGTTGGAGCTCTTCTGCGGAGAGGGTGAAGTGGTGTTCAGTAGCAGAGCGTATCCGGATGGAGAATGGAACCTCACCAATCTCAGTCCTCAAGTATTGAACGTAGAAGCCTACAAGCTAAGGCAAAGTGTACCCGCTTAAGTTAATGATAAAACAGAACATTATTATTAAAAATGACGATATTCATTTAATGTCGATATTAGTTAATATTGGCAATAAATTATAACGATCTATGCAATGGTATTGTGATAAATTAATAAGAATTATGATTTTGTATAAAAATTGAGATGCCTTTAGAACTTTTTTTTTATTATTATTGTTATTTATTTTTGTTTAAGAAATTGCTAAATTTTATTGTAAATTAAAATTATGTTGTTTTCACTGGAGAAGGAGGTGTTCATTATTTCTTTGTTCCAACTTATGAAGAAGGCACTAAAAATAATAATAATATACTTAATAATTGTGTGTACAATTTTTATTGTAGGATGTTGCGGGTGACATTAGACAAAATCTTTCTGCTGCGATCGTTGCTGCGATCATGGCAGAGCGTCCTAAATATCACAACATTAAAATACGGGATCATCAATTAAGTGTTGTAAATTAGGCAAATGAATAGTCAAGCACGAGCTAAACGTGGATGTCACCCATACCGTGCTACAGAAAATGGAATACCTACTTACTAAAGTATCTACCTAATTGAATTTACATATAATTAGGTTTAAAGCAAAACAAAGCGACTGGCAACATACCATAAATACATACTTATGCTTATTTTCATAGCATAAATTCCCAGAACCAAAGTAATGTTTGGTTCTATATAAGTAATATTGCTTTGGTTCTGGGAATTTACGCCACCTACGACTCATTGATAAGGAGCTCAATTTTGTATTTTACCTACCCATTTTGTTATCATTCCAAAGCAAAATGTGTCCATTACACAAAATTTGTACTAATGTAAATAACATAATTTTGTTTGTTCCTAATTCGTAAAAGTACGAAGATTACGTAACATTTTTTTTTGATTCCTTTTCGTGACGTTGTGCGCTGAGAGGAAATAGTCTGCCCGCCTGTGTATACTCTACATTATTTTAATATTACTGGTAAACTGTACCTATGCAAATAAACAATTTTTATCTTCAAAAGGTTACAGCGAAATTACTTATTGCCAATTTGTTTTAACAAAGGATATCAGTCCAAAATGTCATAATTTCATTGTATTTTCCCAGTGTCATACAAGTTATTCCATCCTGGCGGATATTCGGTAACAAAATAATTACAAGACGTTCTGACGTTTGGCAGATTATATTTTTTTGCATATTTGGATCTGGTTGAATGGAAAACAGCCATTTTTTTCTGAAAATGAGGTAGAGGTAAAAATGAGGTATAGGTAGTACGTCGTGTGCATTTGCCAGTATCTAGTAAATTCCGTATTTCTTTCTTATAATGATAACCAAGTGATTGCAATGTTAAATCACCCTATCAAAGGGAACACTAAAAGTCGCATTTCGCAATGTTTGTACCATTTGCCCACACTCGTGTGCGTTAACGAACCGATAAAAGTTAATAATCCAACATTATTGCACTTAAAAACTCGAAGGGTCACAAGTTTTAGAAAGTAATAGGTCAATAAATAATAGATAACCGAGGTCACGACGCCTCCTCTTTCGTTTCCAGCCAAAATTTTAAAAACGGTGTTTGACATAAAATATATTTTCTCAGTTCGTTTTTGTTGTCTCGCAGAAGGTGTGAAAAGTAGAGTATTCATAACATATCGTCATGCCTTTCCCCCGCGGGGGCTGGCAGATGTGTAATACAACACCCACACTTCGCCTGACGATATTCAGGCTCAAATGTGTCAGGGGCGAGCCTGTTGCAATACACCCTGCTCCAGTCATGTAGCAGATGACTTACAATACGCACATATGTTCACACAATGAACAAATTGGTGCGTACCCTCGGCGGGTTTGAACTCGCTCCCTTTGGCTTGGGAGGCGGGCTTTCTCCAACAAGGCTATCGTATCGTAGGATATCATAGGAGAAATTCTCCTCTGGGATAACGCAGTGTCTTCGTCTTGGGCGGCTTGAACACGATGCTTCACTCAGGACTCCACATAACTCCCTCATTTCGCTCTATTGTTATATTTTAACTCCCTCGCTGCACTTGGGATTTAAATAAGTCGTCTGTGACTTAGGTAACTGCTTAACTTCCTCGGTGCATATTCTACTATTTCGTATCCCGTTGGATAACGTGAACACGTGATATAATTTACTGCATTTCATGAATTGAAATACAATGTTAATTTCAAAGCACTGATTTTAATTTATATCCATTATTATAACTGCCCTGTAATTTAGTGCTCGTCTGAGTCGGTCACTATTAAACTTATAGTAAATTGATTTAGTAAATTTACTTTTATAAAAGAAATGAAGACTTTGTTTCTACTGGGACTTTTGTCTCTTCTGGGTCACGGTAAGTTTTTACGGAGTTTGGACCTTGAAACATTTTATTAGCAGTATTCAAATAATTTGCTTTGTTATCTATTCAGCAAAAGAGTTCAGATTTGACTACGAGTGGAGCGAAGAGGCGGGAGGGTGGTTGAAGTACCACGTGATACCAGCCACCTGGGACGAGGCCAGGCTGCGATGCCACGCAGAAGGTACGCAGTCAAAATGGAGTCCACATATTATTACTCATTAAACTCAACTTTTATTTTTGGCACCTTTTTTGTACCTTTGCAATAATATTGTATATTTTTTGCACAGGTGCCCTCATAGCATCACCAATTACCAACCAGTTAAAGGCAGCCATTGTTACATTTGTCAAGAAACACAGCATTTCTGACGACGAGCAGGGAATCACTATTTTCTCAGGAGTTCACGCAACCTTCTCTAAAGGCGACTACTCATCTCTTGATGGTAAAGTTTAAAGACTTGCACGTCAATTTCTTACGATGTAGTAATATTAATGCAAATAAATTTCTTGCGTATTTTCCATTTCCAGGAATACCCTTGCTGCGTCTTGCGATCACCTGGGCGCCAGGCGAGCCTGACAACTACGACAACTCGGAGAGTTGTCTCGCAATGATGATCAATTACAACGGGACCATGGCTGATGCGCGCTGCGACAGAGTGTTGCCTTACGTCTGCTACAAAAAGTTCAGTAAATTGACAGTGTCTGAATGCGGAACTACTGACCCTGGTAAGTATTGTTAAGAGCCGGGTAGGGATAAAACGAACGAAACGTCGATGTATCAGTGTTAGCGACTGGCGTAACAGTATTTATAATGTAACTTCTGCTGTATTAATAAAAAAGTGGTTTGTTTTACTATACAGCATATATCAAGGAAGCCAGAACCGGCAGTTGCTACAAGTTCCATAGAATAGGCCTGGTTTGGTCGGAGGCCTACATGACGTGCGTCGCCGAGGGAGGCTACTTGGCTGTAATCAACAATGGCGTAGAAGCGACGGTTATTCGAGAGATAATTTCCAAACATCCACCAAATGACGTCTTTGCTGTAGTAAACCGTGAACTGACTTCTGTTGGATTTCACGATTGGGGTCATTATGGTACTAGTTTCATGACTATTCATGGTAAGTTCGATTTGATAGTTTTTTAAGATTTAAAACTACTATTTTCGAAGACATTTTATTTTTGCTGCTTGCTTTTTTATAATTGGTCTGTTTAGTATTTTTTCATTGTTTTGTTGGTTTAAGTTAGATTGCAAAAACAAACTACGTTTGTGTAAAACGTAAAATTTACGCAGTTTTTTTAATACTTAGGCAGAAAAAAAATGTATAGTAAATGTGGGAATTAATATTAATAACACTTTTTTATTTTTTCAGGGGAAAGTTTAGAAGACCATTATAGTGACTGGAAAAGCGGGGAGCCTAGTAATACAACACGAGAGAGGTCAGGAGACCTAGGGGAGGCCTGCGGATCTGTCTGGAGAAATGGACAATTGAACGACAATTTATGCAACGTTGCAACTGCTTTTCTTTGTGAAAAAACACCAAATAGCTTGAAATAAGATATTTCAAACTTTTCTTAAATTAAATTAGTTTAAGTAACATGTTAAAAACTTAAATAACACAATGGTTCTCATTGGCTAATCTTTATCTATCTGTAAATTCAAATCGTTTCTCAAATGGTAAGTAGGTAAGTAGCTAATATGTAAAAATACTTTCATAATATGTCCGGCGGCGTCTGTCCGGCTGTCCTCCTATACAGGTCGCATTTCTCAACGTATATAACTATATAGTTAGAGCTTTTTGCCCACGGTTCTTCACTGTTCTGCATAGAGGTCAATTGAATCTACGCAATTCCACGTAAAAGTTTTCCTTAAAACCAGTCTTTTCACACTCGTTTAATTCGTTTTCTTTACTGGAACCAATTTCTATTTTCGACGTCATTGTTGTTGCGCAGCAATTGCAATTGTTGCAAGCAGCGCCGCGAGTAAGAATCAATCAGTCAAGAAAGAGTAGGGTCAACTCGGGCAAATGTGTCTTTGGGCGGGCTATGAACCGCCGTTTTGGCAGAATATATGGTCATCTGGGGATGGAGCAATTGCGTCTTTAGAGAATTACTAACAAACGCTTCACAAATTAGGCGGCACCAACATCTTTTTTCTATCTTTAGTTGCAATAATCTGCACGAGATGGCGTTAGTTGTCTAATTTGTCAAGTTGGGAATAATTCTCGAACGACGCAATTGCCCCATTCCCAGTTGACCCTATATTCTACCAAAACGGCGGTTCATAACCCGCCCAATAATAATACGATTAGTCGCACTTAAGAATGCGGAGCGCACATTCAGTGCAGCGGACGTTCCCATGCATCCGCTTTACCTATTGTAAAACGGCTTCGTTCTGTAATATGACTAATTTTGTAATACGGCAGATTCTACAATTTGGCTGCCATATATGCATATATTCTGTTCTAGTTCATCAAATCATAGCCTATTAAAAATGCAGTCTTGCTTATTTATTTGCCTTGTTCAGAGGATATTATATTAATGTTCTCGCATCCTGTCAGATAATGTAAATGCACTGACTGTGATGCATAACAAAGTTGTTAGGTAGGTGTACCTACTTAGTTCGAAAACAATTATTGCAATTTATAACTAACTAGCGGCCCGTCCTGGCTTCGCACGGGTTGACAACGGTTCTAAAAATATGATTTCTTCAACATTCATTTAGTTCCACCTTTTCCCCGTAGAGCTAGGCAGGTACCACTTCTCTACACTTACTAACGACCCTGGCACACGTCAGTCGCTTCTTCTACTTCCATTAGTCTTTCATACATACTCATCGGTTACGCCCTCTTGCCCTGGAGGTGTAAAACGGCTGCTTTGAGTGATTCGTCTAAAAACTATTCATGATACTATGAATTTCTAGCTGATTAATTCTACAAACTTTTGTAAAATGGTACACTTATTTATTATTACCCGCGACTAGAAAGTAGTATTAGTGTAGATTATTCTTACGTGATTATGTTGCTGGAATTTAATTTACATGTAATGATTTTGACAGGTTGAGGACATTGATTTACCGCTTGTTTTGAATCATTTAATTTATACGTGTCGGTTGTGATTTAAAATAAATAAAAGTGTTTGTTGTGTAGTTAGTTATTATTAAGCACTTCTCTGTATACAACATTCGTTGTAATTTGGTCATGCGGGAGCAAAATGTATAGATTTTATGCTGTTCCGACACGTGATAATCCTACGTCCGTGGAAAAAACATTATTTTTTCAAATCTATCCTCACCAGAGTGAATGTTTGCCCCAGGAAGGATATTCCTACAATTCGAGATATTTTCTGGTCTTTGTCTCTCTCGTTTAAAAAGTCATAGGAGTAAATGTGACCAGATCTCATCTCGAGCGTCAAGAAGCCTGGGTGGCTATTTCTGCGCGTGAGATGAGATGAGATTTTGTCTTGATCACTCTCACCTTTCATCATTCAAACGAGAGCAACAAGGACGAAAAATGGTGAGATGAAAATCTCAAATCTCCGTAAAAGGTTTCAGGGCTTTATTGATCGTGAGGGGGAATTGCAATCTCTTAAAAGATATGGGCAGGTCGGTTGGTGTCAATAATTTATTTTTCCATTTTGTCTCTACAGATAAAATATAGCACTCAGGGACAATGTAGCTTCCTATTAATGAAAATTCTATTGATTCTAAAAAAAATTAGAATCGGTTCAGTAGTTTTGGAGATTACCCTCGATAAACAAACTTACAAATGTTACCTCTTTGTTGTATTATGTATAGATTACATTTAATTAATACCAATAACTGATGGCTCACTCAGTAACTTAGTAATCGTTTAACCGAGTCGGTTATTATTTGCGTAAATTCACAATTCATATAAATCAATATGAAAACTTGGGTTCTGCTGGGGCTTTTGTTCTTGTTGGTTCAGGGTAAGTTTGTACGACTGTTTTTAACTAAAAGTTTACGAGAGATGGGAAGTATGACGCGAGAAAGAAATTGAATGAATGAGATCTTGCATAAATTTATGTGCAGTATTATTTTTTTCTGAAAGAGCACATCTATTCTTAGTTTCTGGTTCTGGGTTCTGGTTGACTCTCATGTATGGGAATGTATTAATGCTGTTGGGATGCTGACAGCAGAAGGCAATATTTCGGAAAGGTTTGCGATCGGATCTCACCAATTTAAGACTCAAATTGTTCGAATCTTAGTCTACTTTTTACATTTTGGTATAGGGGATAGAGTGTAAATCCGATAGGAAGAATGAATCACGTTTAAAAAATTATGAATATGGACTAAGATTCGAATAATTTGAGTTTAAAATGTTTGGAAGCTGAACGGAAAGGTTTCAGAATGATTGTAAATATTGAATATCTATGCAGTTGAAGAGTAGTGTAGCCGACGAGCGTGTATGAAAAGATTCGTGGAAAGAGAAGAAGCGAAATATGTAAACATACCAGGATCGTAGCAAGTAGAGAGAAGTGGTCTCTGCCTTACCCTATGGGAAAGAGGGCTGGGGTGATTAAAATATATGCATGGACCCACATGCTTACCATTAGGTATTGAAGCAGTCTGATGGTTTTGATAACATTTTTAACGTTTGAATCAGTTCCTCTAGTACGTAGTGCATTAATCTCGGTTTAGGGTCGGTCAAGAGTACCCGATGAGCGAGTGTGAAAAGACTCATAGAAGTGGAAGAAGCGAAAGTTTAAACCAGGATCGTAGCAAGTGGAGAGAAGTGGTCTTTGCCTTACCCTATGGGAAAGAGGGCTGGGATGATTATAATATATGTATGTATACATGCTTATAATTAGGAATTGAATTTTCTTATTTTAGTCGAAAGTCTAAAGGACATAAGAGTGTGAGGCTTCACAATATTATGTCCAAAGTAGAGTTTAGTAGAGAAGAATAAAGAGGAAAGCTGACTCACCATCATGTGGGATCCATGGTCGGAATTAGAAAGAGAGGTACCTTGAATTATTCGATAGATATTGTTGAAATAATTGTTGTTTGTTACTTAGCAAAGGAGTATAGATTCGACTACGAGTGGAGCGAGGAGACAGAGGGCTGGTTCAAGTACCACGTGATTCCAGCCACCTGGGACGAGGCCAGGCTGCGCTGTCACGCAGAAGGTACCTACCTATTAAAAAAATTGGTTGTTTGTAAAGTCGGTTTACGGCGTGGGTTCGATTCCCACCTAGGGCAAAAATTTATGTGATGAACATTTGTGTTTGTTCTATGTCTGGGTGTTAATATGTATTTAAGTGTGTATTTAAAAATATCTAAGTATGTATATCAGTCCCTGGCAGCCATAGTACATGCTTTGCTTAGTTTGGGGTCAGGCGACCGTGTGTGGAAGTGTCCCGAATTTATTTATTTATTGTTTAACGTGACAACGTCATAACAAAACTTTGATGAAGATGAAATCTTCTCCTCGGATACATAGGCCAATCTAGTGGAGGAGAGATAGTGAAGCCTCAAGCCGATCGTGCCTTTCACTCGCTCGTGTAGCGCTCTCGCTCCGATCGTAACGTTACAATGAGCGTAACGGTACAATGAGCCATCCTTTTTCGAGCGTGCAGCAGGCGTTCATCGATTTATTAGACGTTGTCACGTCAAAACTCTATTGTTTTTTATTTTGGAATTAAACCTATTACCTATTATTAGTATCTAACTTGACATTACCGTAGTAAGTTTTTTTATTTATTCTGTGTCATTACATTCTCAACTCTGATAAATAAGGACAAAATTAAATCAAAAGCATTAATTTCCGGCTGTTAAGGCCAAAGCAAAAAATAACTATAATATTATTATGTTTGTAATGGGTATTTAAACATTCTTTTAAAATATTATAAAAGCATTTTATTGTAAAAACCAAAACTCAACAACCGTCAAAACTAAAAACAAAAGACGAACAGCTTCTTTCTTAAAAAAGGCTACGAACTCCGACCTCTTTGCATATACATATACTACAAATATTAGTCACAGTCAATGCTAATGTTTGGATGGGTGGATTTATTACATAATTACGCCAGAACGGCTGAACGGATTTGGATGAAATTTAGCACAGAGACAGATTATGGTCTGTTATAGCTCGTAGTTAGGTACTTTTTTTATCGCGGGTAAGACCGGACGGAGCTGCGAGTGTTACAAATAGTCGGAAAAACAGAAAAAAAGGTTCTGTTCTCTCTACTCTACTGTTCGATCGGACCGACTGTTGTAATGTTTGCTATCTGACTGACTGTAATAATTTTTACTATCTGCGTCATAGGGTTCCCAAAGCGATGGGAACCCGCGGTTCCACAAGAACAGTTAATTTTGATTTAATAAGGCGTTACTTTGCAGAAGTTTATTTAAAAACTGTTTCTTTAACAAATCTCTAGTGTATTTCCGCTTTAACGTCGCATTAAGTACTTACGCCAAGAAATATGGGTTCCAATTATATTGATTTTACTATTTAGCTAACCTGAGTCAAATATTAAGAAGGTAAACTTGCTCGTAAAGTTTTGGAACTAATTTGATGAATTAAAGCTTATATAATTAGATATATTTTATACAAAGGGAAAAACTAAAATGTGATAAGACAATGACTATACAAAAAATAATAAAACAATTACTTAAATGTTACATTAATCCACAGGCGCCGTCTTAGCATCGCCTTTAAGCAGCGAAGTGAAGAATGCTATTATATCGTTTGTGAAGAACCAGAGGAACTCGTCTCCTCTCGCCATCTTCACTGGTGTCCACGCTACTTTCTCCAAAGGAGATTATTCCTCTATTGAAGGTAAACCAATCGATCCATTTTTATTGCATAGTTGCCGGTCAATATTATAGGGCCGATTCAGGCTTAATGGCGGTTGTGAAGTAGGCTATAAAAAGCGATGATAGCCTAATTAGAGAAGACCTGCCTCTCAAACCAGACGGAGCGGGTTCGAACCCAGCCGACGGCACGCATCAATTTGTTCATTGTATGAACATATTATGTGCGCATTATATGTCATCTGCTACATGACTGGAGCCCGGTGTATGGCGACAGGCTCGCCCCTGTCACATTTGGGACTGAATATCGTCCGGCGAAGTGTGGGTGTTGTATTACACCTCTGCCAGCTCCTTCGGGGGAAAGGCGTGACGATATGTACAATATGTATATATGTATGTATGTATATGTCAAGTTAGGTGCGAAACGCTGCGCAGTAGCCAAAAATGAAGGTTTGCACGGACGTCAGAGAGGCAAGACGACGCAAAGTCTCGCTTGCGGCGCACTTCAGAGCCGCCATTCAGTTTGAATCAGTCTGTATCATCATAATTATCATGTCAGCCTGGACGATGTCCACTTCTGGACAAAGGCCTCTCTGAATAATCTCCACGACGACCGGTCCTGCGCTGCGCGCATCCAGCGGTTTCCCGCGCCCTCTCTCACGAGAGTATTAATAGTATAGTCCTCTTTATGGTGTTGTAAAGTTAAGAGTTTTGGCAACAAATACTTACAAGGTACTTACAAACAAATATATAATTTACTTCGCTGCGCCAACACAGTTACTTAACTCATTTATGTTGAAGGAGTGCCGTTGTTGCGTTTGGCCATCACCTGGGCGCCAGGCGAGCCTGACAACTACGACAACGCGGAGAGCTGCCTCGCCATGACGGTGGGTTCCGGAGGACTCATGGCTGACAGGAGTTGCACTGACATCCTACCCTACGTCTGCTACAAGAAAGACACCAAGTTGACCATGACTGATTGTGGAACTACGGACCCAGGTATCTATTACTATAATAAGGTACCTATTACTATAAATATTAATAAAAAAATAAAAAAATAATAAAAAAAACCCAAAATTGTTACGTGAACTAATATCTAGTGTAATTCCGTTTTAACGTCGCATTAAGTAAATCAAGGAATATGAATTTTCTACTTTATTCTTAATTTAGAAAAAAAATTAAAACTACTTTAACGACATTTACTAGAAAACTTCGTACAAATTGATATTTGAATCTAATTTAAACGTTATACAATTTGATATTTCAACTAACGAATTAAACAGACCTAATTTAATGAAATCTACTAAAAAACTTTATACAATTTTTTGACATAAGTACATATAAAGCTAATTCAATAAGGCATTTAACAGAAATAATGTTATGAAATGTACAACAAAATTTCATCGAAAAATTAATACAATTAAAAAATTATACAATAAAAAAGCAGTAAAAAATAAAATAAAAGAAACAGACAAAGTGCAAGTGCAAGTGCAGACAAAGATTAAGGATTTTTTGAATTAGCTTCATTTATCAAATTGTATAAAGTTTTTAGTAGATTTCATTAAGTTAGTTTTAATTTTTTTCTAAATTAAGAATAGAATAGAAAATTCATATTCCTTGATGTACTTAATGCGACGTTAAAGCGGAATTACACTAGATATTAGTTCAAGTAACAATTTCGTCCACTTCCCATTTCAATTTAAGTAAGTAGGTTTCTATTAATTTACTAGTGGCTTTGTGAGGTAGTCCTCGCGGCCGACGTTTGCTCTCCTCCATAGGTGGTATTCCTCAACAGATTCTCGTGAAATTTTGTGAGCAGGTTCAAAAATTATATAGGTAGATTTTTTCCAATAGCTGACTCAACAATAAAATCTATGAAACTATCGAACCTACACACAAAACTTCAAGACAATCGATTAAGAAATGCAACCTATAGAGGAAAGACAAAGATCCGGTCAGAGCTCCAGACAGAATTCGGACATACGAAAGCATTTTTGTCGAAGCTAAAGCAGAGACGCTTCGCTCGCTAACGCTGGCTCGCTCGATTACCGGAATAGCTCACATCTTATTTTTTCCATCTGGGGCGATGGTCTTGCAGTGACGTATTGCTTGGAGTAAATTGAACTGTAACTATGATTAGCCATTACAAGGCTTCAATCTTCATCTTATGACCTTTTATTCTAATTTCCAGGTTATATTATGAGTCCTAGAACCGGCAGCTGTTACAAACTGCACGAGAGCGGTCTGGTCTGGTCGGAGGCCTACATGACTTGTGTAGCCGAGGGAGGCTACCTCGCTGTCATCAATAACAATGTGGAAGCGGATGTCATCAAGGACATCTTTAGCAAGCACCCAGAGAAAAACATATTCTCCCCGTACAAGGCTTCTTTGTCAGTAGGATTCCATGATTGGGGTCGCCGTGGCTCAAGTTTTATGACAATCCATGGTGAGTCGAACTAAAAATAACTAACACTACAACTTTCTCTCTGTGGCTCTGTGAGGTGTAGACCTCGCGGCCGATGTTTATCCTCCACTACAGGTCGCATTCCTAAACCGTTGTACGTGTAGCTCTCTCGCTCTCTCTCTTTGTGAGTGTGTGTGTGTGTCTGTTTGTGGGATCGTAGCTCCCGAACGTATGAACTGATTTTGATTTTTTTTTTCTGTTTGAAAGGTGAATTAGTCGGGAGTGTTCTTAGCTATGTTTGATGAAAATCGGTGTTGAAAATATTGGTGTCGGGGTTTTTTTAAATTTATTTATACTTGTTTCAATCTGTTTACCATTATCTTCTAAATCATCTCGGAAGGCCCGTTGCATCTAATTTCATCACGGCACATAGTGCATTGATACCTTAGGTCACCCTTAAATTCTGATCCGGTCTGCCATAACTAAAAAAACTTTTTACAAAAAATTTAATCGTCCAATAAAACTGAAAATCAAAAAATAATTAATAATAACTAAGTTCTTAAACTTACGCAAATATACCTAAGTAAGTTTGAGTCGGCGCCAGCAAGCAAATTAGGTAATTTATTAGGTAAATTACCTTCGTAAAGCGTGATGCGTAAATACTCGTAAGTATACCTTACCTACCTAAGTTTGGCGCCGACGCAAAATTACTAAGGTATACTAACTCCGTTTCGTATAATAAAAAAGTAATATTTTAGGGTTGCTGATATGATGTTGCGTGATACTGATAATGTCTATGTTTTCAGGGGAAACTTTAGAGTCCACTTACCACGCCTGGGCGGGCGGAGAGCCCGACAACGTCACGAGCGCACGCACGGGGGACTCTGGCCAGTACTGCGGGAGCATGTTTAGGAACGGCCAGCTGGACGACTTCTACTGCAACGTACCAGCTGCCTTCCTGTGTGAAAAAAGTACAAACAGCCTTCTAAGCTACTAGAGCAGAAATGGACGATTAATTTTTAACCGACTCCAAAAAGGAGGCGGATCTCAATTCGACTGTATGTTTTCTTTATAAAACTACTAGATGCGTCCCGCGGTTTCACCCACGATTAAAAAGTATCCTATGTGCTATTCTAGACTATAATCTATCTCTGAGCCAAATTTCATCAAGATCTGTTCAGCCGTTCTGGCGAAAAAGAGTAACAAACATCCATCCATCCATCCATTCTTACAAACTTTCGCGTTTATAATATTAGTAGGATTTACCGTTTATCACTAAACGATGGACATATTCTCATATATATCAATGTACTCGTTAAGACCAACTTTTATAAACCTACTATGGGGCTGATCCTGAAATCGAGAAAAAAATAGCTGCTCCATACATTAGGTTGACTATCAATAACTTTTTTGTAATAATTTGTAATTATTTTTGTAATAGTTCGTAATAATTTTTTTTGTTTGTTTTAATTTTGTATATTTTTTGTTTTAATTTTATATTATGAAAAATGATTTTATAAATTTTCTAAATTACTAAGATATGACTTGGAAAATAGTCGAAATAAATTTATTTGATTCGATTTGATTTGAATAATGGAACACACACTCTACAATATTGTCTACGGAAATACTCTAGAAATTAGAGATTTGCTAAGGAAACAGTTTTGAGTAATTATTAAGTTAGATATACGTACATAAATGAGTCACCACATAATATATTATTTTGTACTAATTGTCTTTTATGCACATCTCTTATAAAAGTAGATTGTATGGCATTAAATTTTATTATGTAAGGCTTTCCTATTCCAACAAAATTCTGCAATAAATATTTTAAATCTTGAAATTTGTTTAATTATTCGGACAATGAAATCAAGGTGTGTTGTGTGAACATATGTGCGTATTGTATGTCATCTGCCACATGCCTGGAGATCGATGTATGGCGACAGGCTCGCCCCCTGTCACATTTGGGACTGAACATCGTCATATAAATATATAATAATAAATAAATTAATAAATAATAAAATACGAGCGAGTGCAGCGGTGACGAAGATATAAATTTAACACGGTCAGAGTTAGTGCAAGCTGTACCTAAGGCCAAAGTGAGTTTCCCCAAAGGACTTAAAATAAACATAAAGTCAAAAATATGTATGGACATTGTTGGAGGTATAACTTTAAAACAGTCTTGCCCAGATCCTTGGTCCTTCAACTTCCAAAGATAGCACGTTAGAAAATTGTTATGATTTGCCTGAAAACCCGTCTGTGTCTTCAACATTCACAATGGAGTCAGATGAAATTTAATAAATAAATAATATTCGGGACACTTGCACACACGGTCGTCTGACTCCAAACTTAGTAAGCTTGTAGTATGGTATAGCTTGTAGTACATAAATATATACGTTTAAATACATAACATAGTTAAATAGATATTTACACCCAGACATAGAACAAACACAAATGTTCATCACACAAATGTTTGCCCTAGGTAGGAATCGAACCCACGCCCCCAAGCTCAGAAGGCAGATTCACTACAACTGAGCCACCGAGGCAGTCAAATTGACTAATCTGAAAATTTGGCAAATAAATTACCAAGTACACAAGTGACAAACACAAGAATAGCAGTTCTAAAAAAAAATCAACTTTCAACATTACCAATTGTAGTCATTTTAGTTTTAATTTTTAAATAAATAAACACTAGTTTGTTAATATTTGAGCTGTTCTTGCACTTAGCATTTTTCTCGCTTTTGTAAGGTGAAAAGTTGTACGTTTCGCTCTGCTGAAAAGTAATTCGGCGTCTCGTACTTTTGAAACCTGTACTATGCTCAGGATTCTATATTTGTAATACACGTACTCGCTCCAAAAATAACTTTGCAGTCTTGCTTATCAAATAACTATTTCACCTCACCAGCTCGGCAAGACTCTGGTTATCATTCCAAATCTGTGTACAAAAATGAATTTTATCCGCTAGCGTGCAAAGAGTTTATAATATAATAGTATATATAGTAGGTACTTACCTACACAACATTTGTTTCACTTTTTTAATTTTACAACATTTACCTATAAGTACCTGGATGGCCGAGCTTTGCTCGGTATTTTTTTTTTATTTTTTGATTGTGTTTTTTGGATAATAAACAATTGATTTTAGTCTAACCTCAAAGCAAACACTCATTGACTTCGTGTTACTTAACAACGCCATCTGCTGTTGTGTCGTTAAAGCAATTAGTTGCTCACAAAAAATAGTAGTATTATTATTCGCCAATAGATGTCAGGAAGAGTCATATTTTTCAGTTGAGATTGATTATCGATAAAACACGAATAAAATGATATTTTCTAAAAATGATTCCTAGCTAGATCGATTTATCGCCCCCGAAACCCCCTATATACTAAATTGTATGAAAATCGTTGGAGCCGATTCCGAGATTCCAATTATATATATATATATATATATATACAAGAATTGCTCATTTAAAGGTATAAGATATGCCTATGATGATATTCTATGTAACTTGACTGTGTCTAGTTACGAGTACACACTAGCACGCCACACTTGCAACGCCCTATGCACAGGGTATATTACATAATGTAACTTAAACTAGTACTTTAAGTGAAGAATATGTAATATCAGCAATGAATAATAATAAATAAATAAATAAATTTTCGAATCATTAAACGTTGAAAATCGCACAGACCAGCACGACTGCATGAAAATAAATTATCATTTTCCTCGCAGGAGTGAGGTGAAAATTGTGTGTTTCGCTCGGCAGCAAAGTTATTCGGCGTGTTATAACTTTGAAATCTTCGATAGACTCCTGATCCGCTTGCTTCAATTGTGGTATATCCTTAATTCTTTGCTTGCTAAGGTTTGAACACAAGTAGGTACTCTCACCCCAAAACAACTTCGCAGTCTTGCTCAAAAATATATTTTTTTAGGCTTAGGTAATTTTAGCGAGAGTGGTCTTGAACTTCACGACCTAATCCTCTCTTCCCCTATTAGAACAGAACAAGCCGGAAAACGTTTGTCTTCTCTACTTAGTCGATATACCATGTACTCGTATAAGCGGTTTGCTTCCACCTTAACACCAACCGCTAGGGTTTTTTTGTAGCAATGATTTGCCACCATCTGTTTTCTTGACTATTCTATTTCAACCTAGGAATCTTCAAGGCCAGAGTGAATAAGTACCTTCTTGAGCTTGATCTTAGGCCACAACGTCGCTTCACATCAGGCAAGTTGGTGGTCAAACGTTTACCCACTATTAGACAATACAATACAATAGCCATTTCGTCCGAATATTTTAGGTTTTAAATTATTTGCATTAAATTCCTTCTTATATTTCATATAATGTCCCTATAGTAAGTTAGTTATGGTTGACTTTTGACACAATAATATAATCTAGAAGCAGATAAGTGACGTACTTAAAATACATTACAATTATTTACTCTATATACACGTAATAGTTTACAACAAGCTTATTACAATAGAGATCTTATTTGTGTCTTTTACCTCATCCAATTGTGGCGCTGATGTCACAGTGTAATGAAGTAAAGTGTGTATTGTGTAGTTTATCAAAATGGCTGCTGGATTAGTAAGTTTTCAATATTAATTAGGAGAGTTCTGAGCCGCTTTCCCATTTTTAAATTACAATCTAGAATGTTGTACTTTAACAACATTATTGGTTGCAATTTTAACATTGTGTATCATGGCTTATTCTAATTAATAAGACTAATAACTCCTTATAAGACCTAAAGGCATTAGGTATATAGGTAAGAGATCAAAACCATGTGTAGCATCCGAGGCAGTGCACCACTCGGTAGACCAACTAGTCTATTGCATTGCATCTTGTATACAAGTAACCCAACCATTTTGCGCTTATCCGTACCAAGGTATAGGTGTAGACCTTATCAGTCACTTTTTGCCCTTCTCCATACGAACAGTCTTATGCTGTAACTCGATGAAATAGGATTTATCAACAATGCTCTCGGCTTATGAACTTTTCCCTGGGATAGTAGATGCTAAAGTTCTTTGTGTGTTGTTGCAGATGCAGTGGTTGTTTATTTCCATTCCGACGTTGGCGACTGGATTACGTGGTGAGTACAACATAAATCACAGGCTACCTTTTACTCCGAAAGCCTGTAGCAGGTACAGTCACAGGCGCAGTTGGATACCAACGTAAACCAAGGATTCATAATGTTTGAGACTGGCATTTTTTTTTTGATACTGGCTTTTGCGCCCGTCGTCACAACCGCGCTAGGCTCGCACTGTGGACTCACACGGTAGGTGTTTGGTAAGGCGAATCAGCTGTTTCGCTCGCTCGCGATACAATTATATACTCCTATTAGATATAAAATTAAGTATAGAATGTATTTTTGATAAATTTGGATATATCAATGCATTGAAAACAGTTCATACTACAAACCATTCAAAATAAATTTCATGTTCATATTTATAGTAACCACGTAAAAAAATACGTGTTTACGTTTCTCTGAGCACTCATTATAAATATCAACAAGATTTTTTTTCTAAATACTTTGTAATACTGTTTTGATTGCATTGATAGAGACAAATTTATCAAAAATACATTCTATAATTAGATATCTATTAAAATAGTGTCGCGAGCGACCGAGACAGCTGCCGTGCGGTACCATACACCTTAAATACCCTATCGTAACTGACTTTGACGTCACTGCAGGGACACCTGGCTAACCTAGGTTAGGTTAGCCAGGTGTCTCTGAGAAATCCTAGCCTACGTGGAGAGGGTGATAGAGCCGTTTCACCACGCTGGCTCAACTAACTCCACTACTACCAACACGCCTATATAGATACCTAATTATCTTAAATAATTCTGCTAGGTATTGAACATACTCGTAGACATAGAGGAAAGAACTTTAGTCGGTCAAAAACAATGATTCCAAAAAGTACGCCAAACCATTGAATAAGTTGTCTATGGTACAAAAATGTATTTGACATGTTTGAAAATCGTATTTTGTATGAAGACTATCCTTATGGACCTACCTAAGTAATAGGGCGTATTCTGTGGTATTGAAATGACTTTTTCTGTTGATTTTAATAACAAGTATTTTGTACCAGGAGCGGTTGAGTCGGAGTTCCCTGTGAGGTCGAATATTACTGCAGAACAGGGCAGAACACATGGACCTAGACGTATTCCACTTTATTATCCCAGGACAACGACTGAACCCACGTCACCATTAGACATACCTGACGTTTGCAACATTACTTACGACGCCATTACTCTTATAAGGAATGAAATTTTCATATTTAAAGACAAAGTGAGTAACTATCTTTTACGTTTTAATCTAATGAGATAGGTACAAGTACCTACTACGTAATAGAGAAGCTGTTTAGAACAAAAAACGTCACACAACTTGATGACAGTGGAGCCTACTCGCATGGATTGACTGATGGCATGGTTTTCTTTAGCGCTAAATCATTCGTCATGTCGTCCAACCAAACTACTAAAACATGCAGCACTAGATCGCAGTTTTCTCTCTCCGTTAAGATGTACGGATTGCAGTATAGCGCAGTGGAAAAGACGTCGTGGAAAAAAAAAGTTTGACTATAATATGGACTTTTTCCACTGTATAGTATATTTATATTTACTACGTACTAGTAATTAGTAAGTAAGTTAATCATCCCAACATGCGTGTATGCGTGTCTGCATGCGTGTTAGTTTCTTTATTCTTGAGGCTCTAACGGATAGACGGAATTAGATTAAAGGTATGAAGAAAGCCGTTTTTTTTTAAATATACAACTTTTCGATCATTTATATTATTATGTATATCTGATCGAAGGTACCGTGGGTAACACCGCGGGACGTAGCTAGTCTTTAAGGGGTATGGCAAGGCTTGGCAGCTATCTCGCTCACTTGCGACACTATCATATTAGAAATAAAATTATAGAATGTATTTTAGATAAATTTTCCTGTATTGATGACTTGACTGATGTTCAACAATACAGGAAAAATTGACAAAAATACGAGTACATTCTATAATTTTACATCTAATTTATTAGTGTTTTGAACGAGCTAGACAGCTGCCAAGCCTTTCCATACCTCTTAATATGATACCACGTAATGTTTTCAGTATGTTTGGAGGATAGGTGCAAACGGTAGATATAATGGGTATCCAATACAAATCAGGAAGCTATGGCCGGGTCTTCCGAGAGATCTAACTCATATCGACACAGTTTACGAGCGACCAGATATGAACATCGCATTTTTCATTGGTAAGCATCCTGTGTTCTCACAAAACAGTTCTCACAATTCTTAACATACATAATTACTAAAATACAATGTGCTGTTTTGCATTCCCATAGAATTTGTAGAGGTAGGTATACTCCACTTGTGCTCTGCTAAGACAATTCAAATGACACCTCACATCTTGAAATTCATTAAGCTGTTTAGGCTGTAGGGCGTACCAAAGAAACCTCATACAAACAAAGCCATATGCATACATACATACTTACATATATCCACTCGAGGAACACAACCCTCCTTCTTGCGCAGTCGGATCATAAAAAGTAGGTCAAATCAAGTCGGGACTTAGGCACTTTTCTTCTCTTTCTTCTTGGTCAAGTTATCAATGTTAAATGTTGTGGTTATAGGAAAACATCTATACCTATTCAATCGGATGACTTTGGTACCTGAGTACCCGAAGCAGCTTTCCTCGCTCGGACTACCCGAAAGTTTGGAAAAGTTGGATGCGGCAATGGTTTGGGGACAAAATCAAAAGACTTATTTTTACAGCGGCACTGAGTACTGGAGGTTAGTGATTAATGCGCGGTCTTACCACGATTTTTCAGCCACACACACGTTTATTTAAGCCTCTTCATTTAAAGTTGAAAATTGTATTCATATTTGATGGTAAAATGAAATCGGCGCCTAGAACTACATTTTCTTGTATTATTGTTATTACTCGCAATAAGAATACAAATAAAAACAAGTTGCTCGGTTAAACTTAAGAGGACTAATCTGGTTGTTTAATAATCGTAAAAAAGAAATGTGTTGTGTGAGACTGAGGAAGGAAAAATCACTGAAAATTTAGAGAACCACGCGCAAACAGTTTTTTAAGAATATTTTACATGCAATTGTAAAAACATTGAACCCGTGAACAGATTTGATGAAGGAGAAGGGCGCGTAGAGCTGGACTACCCTCGGAACATGGCGATGTGGAAAGGAGTTGGCTACGACATCGACAGCGTCTTCACGTGGAATGACGGTGAGATCTCTTTATCTCTTTGCTATTAATTTCGTTTTGATTAGGTCGTTCTTTGATTACGTAACAACTATACCATTGTAAGAAAGAAGATAGCAAATGCAACGTGATTTGTATTAAGTAAAATGAGCTAATAAACCCCTTATGTGGTCCGTCTACGTAATAAATTAAACCATCTAAAATGCCAAGTTTAGTGAAAAAGGCTATGTAGATGAGGGTGAAAGAACAGTCAAGTCGTTGTGTAGATATTGATGCTGATCATGGGTTTGTTGTCTTCATTATGTGTGTCTGGTTTAGTTACAACTATGTATGGACGGATTAAGTAGTGTAGTAGCTCTACAAGTTCTTGTGCTACGGAGCTACGCAGGAGCGTCGTAGCACTGGTTGTAGTAGGCATAAAAATGAAAAATTATGGTGGTATTTTCTTTGCAAAATGTGGTAATTTTTGGTGTGGTTTGTCTTCGGAAATTTATCTTATTGTTTTAACAAGATTTTAATTAACTTGCAATGGATGTTTGTGCATAAATATGTTTGCAATTAAAATATATTTGTTCGGGTAAAATCTTACAACTCAATTTTAAAGCAGATATTTGGATTATGGAACTGGAATTTTGAATACACGTTTAGTTCGGATAACTATGCATGGTTAGTTGTGTGATGTTATTCTAAATCAAACATGGCGGAACACCCAAAATGGCGGACGAATTATTTTTAATGCACTCCTACAACATGGGTATCAAATGAAAAGGGTTGCAGAGAGTAGATCGATTATTATTTTTAGCGCAATAAAAGTTGTTAAAAAAAAATGTTTTAGAGCAAACAACTTATTTAAAATTTGCATGTATTAGCAAGTAATTATTTCCTATACTATTTAACGTCTTATAAACTTTCTTGTAGTTTAACATGACATAGTTTATTTGTTTTATTCACAGGAAGAACATATTTCTTTAAGGGTAAAGGGTTCTGGAAATTCAATAATCTCCAAATGCGAGTAGAACATGAAAAACCCATCTCATCTGCTCAGAACTGGATGGGATGCCCTGCAGCCTCGACCAGCACGCCTGTTACAGGTGATGATGAACATCTTACTTCGACTCAAAACAGAAATGGAAATACATCTCATTCAGTCATAAATATGCATAAGTAAAATTAACTTATGCATAACATCAATAAGTACTGTTACGAGCGGGGTTGGATAAAAGGAATGAAACGTCGATGTATCCGAAGATTCACTTTATTCACCAGTTACACTCACACAAACACTGTTACACTACACTAAACACTTGCACTATAACACTCTGAACACTACTTGTACAATCACTTCGATGTTAGCACTTTGAACGCGTAATCAAAACTGACTGCCGAGTCGTCGGTCGTCCGCGTATTTATACAATTTTAAGATATCCAGAGCATTCGATTTAACAATAGCGCAAACACACAAAAAGTTGTTTATCACGCGGAGTCACGCGTTCAATCTAGAACATTCGGATTCAAATAAACACCCATTATTAAATAGATAAAAACATCATAAAAACGGTGCACAATAATTGCTTTCCAGAAAGATTTCTTTTGTTCCGGATTTAACAATGGAACGCGCGGCTCGAGCGGCTACTATTGTCTAATCTGCGTTACCTATCGGTAGTTGTAAACAACATCGCCACAGATTAGCGTATAGTTTCTGCGACTGGCGTAACACTACCCCCTCCTAAGACATGCTCGTCCCGAGCATCGTTAGTCCCGTGATATCGCGCCAGTCGATCAACGTGAACAATCTTAGGTGCGCCTCGCTGACCCTTCTGTATGCGATATGTGACGTCGTTGATTTTGGTCACCACACGGTATGGTCCATCCCATTTGGGTTGCAGCTTTGGAGATTTCCCTTTCTTGCGTACAGGATTATGAAGCCATACTAGCGATCCTTCATCAAACCCAGGGTCATTGAACTTCCTGTCATATCGAGTCTTCATCTTTTCCGATGCTTGTTGGCCAGAATTTCTAACAAGTTCGTAGATGTCGTTCATCTTATTCCGTAGATCCCTGGCGTACTCGTTTATTGGTTGTGGCGAGTCTGGTGGAATACCGGTTATTAAATCTGCAGGCAACCGCAACTCTCTTCCAAAGTTTGCGAAGGCAGGAGTAACGTTTGTGCTCTCGTGAACAGCACTACGGTACGACAGTAGAAATGGCTGGATGTGCTTGTCCCAATCTCGCTGATTGTTTTCGACCACTTTTGCTAGATGGGTCACAAGAGTGCGGTTGTACCGTTCCACCATTCCGTCGGACTGTGGGTGGTATGACGTAGTCCTTGTTTTGTGAGCACCCATCACTTGACACACCTCCTTAAACAGTTGAGATTCAAAATTTCTTCCCTGATCGCTGTGAATTTCCAGTGGTACTCCAAAACGGCAGAACACTTCATGCACCAATTTGTCGGCTATTGTAGGAGCCTCTTGATTCGGAATTGCAAAGACTTCTGGCCACTTGGTAAAATAGTCCATAACAACCACGAAGTACTTGTTGCCATTATCAGTGACAGGAAATGGGCCCGCCACGTCTAACGCTATTCGTTCCCATGGTGCTCCGACATTATACAGCTTCAATGCACCTCTGCTACGGGTGTGTGGGCCTTTCACTGCAGCACAGCTTGTACATTTCCGTACCCAGTCCTCTACGTCATCTCTGCAATTTATCCAGTAAAACCGTTCTCGTATCTTTAGCAGGGTCCGTTTTACTCCCAGATGTCCTCCTGAGTATCCATGGTAAAGATGTAAAACTTCAGGTATCTTGGCTTTAGGCACAATCATTTGTAGATGACAGCGATTGCCTCGTGTATTTTCCCATTTGCGGCACAATACTCCTTCATGGATAAGAAGACTGTCCCATTGTGCCCAATAACTCTTCGTTGTTATGCTCATGCCAGCCACATCACTCCAATTTGGCTTAGAGGCACCAGACTCCATCCACTCGAAAATTGGCTTTATGTCCGCGTCATCTTGTTGTGCTATCTGGAGGGTTTGCTTCCATTCATCACTAAGATCTGTTTTGAGCATCCTGACGGGTACAATTTCCTTAGACTCTTGCTTTAGACAATGCTTACAGTCTTCCGGGCAAGGCCTTCTAGACAATGCGTCCGCGTTACCATGTGCCCTGCCACTGCGATGCTCCGCTGTAAAATCAAACTCCTGCAGCTGCTCAATCCATCTTGCTACTTGTCCTTCTGGGTCCTTGAATTGAAGCAACCAAGTTAATGCAGCGTGATCGGTCCTCAGACGGAATTTTCTTCCCAGCAGGTATTTGCTAAAATGCCGCAAAGTCTTCACTACTGCCAGCAGTTCTCTCCTTGTCACGCAGTAATTCCTTTCTGGTTTGGATAAGGATTTGCTGTAGTAAGCTATCACAACCTCTTGATCTCCTTTTCGTTGTGATAGTACGCCGCCTATACCAATATTACTGGCATCGGTGTCAACGATGAATTCATTCTCGGTGTCTGGGAATCCAAGGATTGGTGTTTCACACAGATGCTTCTTCAGTTCTCGGAAAGCGGTGTCGCAGTCTTCATCCCAGTGGAAGATTCGTTTTTCTTCAGTTAGTCTATGCAACGGTTTTGCTATATCAGAGAAGCCTTTCACAAATCGTCGGTAGTAGGAGCATAGACCCAAAAATGACCTGATTTCCTTCTTGTCTTTTGGAACCGGCCAATCCTTAACCGCGCTGATTTTCTCTGGATCTGTCCGCACACCATCTTCAGAAACTACATGGCCTAAAAAGTTCACTTGTCGTTTGAAGAATGAGCACTTCTTCGGGCTCAACTTGAGGTTGGCTGCACGGATTTTCGTCAACACTAGTTCCAGGTTTCGGAGGTGCTCTTCAAAGGTTTTTCCCACAATTATGATGTCATCCAAATAGACCAGGCAAGCGTCTCCAATCAACCCTGCAAGCACTAGCTCCATTAATCTTTCAAAAGTTGCAGGGGCATTGCACAATCCGAATGGCATCACGTTAAACTGCCAAAGCCCTTTTCCTGTAGAAAATGCGGTTTTCTCTTTGTCTTTAGGGTCAATTTCCACTTGCCAGTAACCACTTTTCAAGTCCAAAGTTGTGAACCACTTCATTCCCGTCAGCGTATCCAATGTGTCATCAATTCTGGGCAGAGGGTAACTGTCTTTCTTAGTTACATCGTTCAGTCGTCGGTAGTCCACACAAAACCGCATACTGCCATCTTTCTTCTTTACTAGCACCACAGGAGAACACCATGGACTGGATGAGGGTTCGATGATCTCGTTCTTCGCCATATCCTCAATCATGGTCTCCACTTCCTTTTCCTTAGCAACTGGTATTCTTCGTGGCCGCTGGCGTATCGGTTGCTGGTCGCCTGTATTTATCGTGTGCTTTACTAGACCGGTTTTCCCATTGTCCGCATCGGTTGAAGCAAAAATATCGGCGTAATGCAGTAACATCTTCCTTGCCATTGAACGCTCTTTTCCAGTAAGATCCTCACAATCTTCTAAAAGTGTGGATACGTCGAAATTCTCACGAGGTATACATTTGCTCGGTAGTTCTTGACATCTGCGCATCCAATCTACTTCCTCGCAAGTGCCCATTAGAGTTCCACCTTTTATTAGATGCTCCTCATTACTGGGATTCAATACACGCACTACGCCAGTATTAGTTGTCTTCACTAGAGTCCGTGCCACTATCCATGGATGATTATTTTCCAATTGTTCAATTAGCACACATCGTCGTTGGTGTCTTAGCTTTGGTGGCAGTCTCACTACCACAATGGTTTCCGACTTCGGTGGAAGGATAGTCCTCCTCAGACAGTACACTTTTCCTGCTGTAGCCCCTTCCATAAATATCTCTTCTGATCTACACTTTAAGATTCCTTGATTGACATCGATCTCACAATGATGTTCCCGCATAAAGTCGAGTCCCAGAATGCAATCATCGACTATATCAGCCACAATAACTTTGTGTTGGTAAGTCTCCTCACCCAGCTTCAATGCCACTGATTCTTCGCCTCGGACGGGTATGTGCTGACCGGTCGCTGTTAGGAGTTGAACTTTGTTGCAGCCCCGAAAATCCTGAAGATAACGTTTAGCAAATCGGGAACTGATCACTGTTCGAGATGCTCCAGTATCCAAAGTCAGCTTGCAGGGTGTTCCGTTAATTTCACCTTTGATGATCAGGCTATTTCCATCTTGAACTTGTGATATCGAAATCTTCGGGGCTTTTAAATCACCGGCCAGCACCCGCCCCTTGGTCCTGGCGTTTATTCGTTTCCCTGCTGCTGGGCGGCGTTGTTATCCACTTTTTCCTCAATCTGACGGTGGTCTCTCCTTTGCCGTGGCTTCGAACAGTTGCGCGATAGATGACCTCTTTCGTCGCAGTTGTAGCATCTAGGGCTAAACCGAAAACGATATTGGGATGTTTCGCTCATTTCCCTGATGCGTTGGGTTTCTCCCGTTGGATTTCTTACAGCTTCCACTTCTAAAGCGTGAGCTAAAGCGTCCTTCAGAGATTTGTGATGTCGAAGCTGTACTGCTACCCTCACTTCACTGTCACGTATTCCATCGGCGAATGCTTCAACCAGCTGCTCGTCGTTGGGTGTAGGTGAAGACTGGTGAGCCTTCCTAAATAGTTTTTCTATCTCAAGAGCCCACTCTTGCAGATTTTCTCGGCGGCCTTGAACTCTGTTCTTCATTTGTGCTCGAAACACATGCTCTAGGTGTTCGTCTCCGTAACGACTTTCCAATGTTTCTAGAAGCTTCTCATAAGTGACGTCCTTGCCCAGCGCTTCAAGCACAGTCAACGCCTGGTCGCGGAGGCTAACTGTGAGAGCAGTCATGGCTTGCTTCTTATTCCATCCATTGGCCTCAACTATGGCATCAAATTGGATTTTGTAAGCTGACCACGAGGAACTTCCGTCGAAAGGTGTCACCTTGAATCCATGTGTTACAGGAGCAGAGAACACAGGAGCTGTTATTCCATCTGCAGACTTGAGAACATTTAAAGATTTTCTTACGTCGGCGATCTGTGTCTCAGCCTCGAAAATGCGGGTTGCGTGGTTCTTAACAGTGACGTCAAGCTCCTTCACGGTGGTTTCATGCTGGTTAACTCGGTCTTTTAGCTCTTTGAATTCAGTAATCAACGATGTCCGCAGGCTAGTCATCTCTTCTTTTAGATGAAGACTGTTTTGAGAACTTTCTTCCTTTCCTTCCTTCAGCTGGCGAGTAATCTCTTGGAGCATTGCCATCATGGTAGTCATGTCGATTGAAGTAGGTGCGGCAGCTGATACTGAAGATGATTGAGGATTTTCAAATGGTTCGTCGGTTGGTGCGTTAGTTGCTCGCTCACTGTCATCGACCAACAGCGAGTTGTCTCCAAACCGTCTCACGTCGATTTCTTCCTGCCGGCGTGTCAGTTCCTCCAAGCGGCGTGCCTCCTCTTGTCGGCGTTGGCTCCTGGTGCGAAGCGAATCGTCGTCGTGCGGAGTTATCGGCATTTTCCTTTTATCCCACTTCTGACACCAAATGTTACGAGCGGGGTTGGATAAAAGGAATGAAACGTCGATGTATCCGAAGATTCACTTTATTCACCAGTTACACTCACACAAACACTGTTACACTACACTAAACACTTGCACTATAACACTCTGAACACTACTTGTACAATCACTTCGATGTTAGCACTTTGAACGCGTAATCAAAACTGACTGCCGAGTCGTCGGTCGTCCGCGTATTTATACAATTTTAAGATATCCAGAGCATTCGATTTAACAATAGCGCAAACACACAAAAAGTTGTTTATCACGCGGAGCCACGCGTTCAATCTAGAACATTCGGATTCAAATAAACACCCATTATTAAATAGATAAAAACATCATAAAAACGGTGCACAATAATTGCTTTCCAGAAAGATTTCTTTTGTTCCGGATTTAACAATGGAACGCGCGGCTCGAGCGGCTACTATTGTCTAATCTGCGTTACCTATCGGTAGTTGTAAACAACATCGCCACAGATTAGCGTATAGTTTCTGCGACTGGCGTAACAGTACTTTTCTTGTACGTGTACAAACAAGTAATAGTAATAAAAAGTATAAAAGCCTTTACTCCAAATTACACTTAATTGCAATTCATTAATAATATGTGTCCATATTTGTGTGTGTGTAATGCATTGTCTTGTACATGTGGCCCCTTAATTAAAAATAGAGGAGTGTAAAAGAATAAAATAACTTACTTACTACATGTATCGCAGTAAATTATCAGTTTGTAAGCTTGTGTATTGTCCGTAGAGTCACCATCTTCAACTACCACAGCAAGAGCAGACAGTAATGTCACCGCAAGGTAATATAAGTCATCGAGGCCCATAACCTACCCGTTGTACTCTACCATTCAAAACATTCATAAATAACTTAATCAAATTTTAGCCAATTTTCTTCATTGGGGGAAAAAAGCGATTATAGCCTAGTTGGAGAAAGAAGGCCTGCCTCTCAAGGCAGAGGGAGCGGGTTCATACCCAGCCGACGGCACGCATCAATTTGTTCATTGTCTGAACATACATTATATGTCATCTGCTACATGATTGGAGCCCGGTCTATGGCGACAGGCTCGCCCCCTGTCACATTTGAGATTGAAAATCGTCCGGCGAAGTATTGGTGTTGTATTACACCTCTGCCAGCCCCCTCGGGCGTGACAATATGTGTGTTCTTCGGGGGAAAGGCGTGACAATAATGTTATGACATGTTAGATTAATTATAATAAACTGAAAAAAAGTTGATGCAAATTATTATGAACCACTCTAACAATAGAGTGGGTCATAATCGAGTCACGTAAGAAGAACGCTGGAAGAAAGTGGACGGGGTGTGTTTGCGCATGAGTACACTCGCGCAAGAAAGTACTAGGTTTATTATTTTATTTTAGAACCAGCCTTTCGTTCACGGGTTTTGTTTATCGGTTTTTGGTAGATACCTCACACCACCAAATAGATCGATAAATCGCCTGATGCAGCTTGACCGTTAGCATTATTTTTACATGACGTGACCTGTACAAATAATTACATTTAAAAATGTCCTTATTAATCATGTATATACGAAAGCAAAATTACGTTTCCAGACCACAGTACAATTGCACTTTGCCTCAACTCCCGCCCCACGCTACGTACACCACAAATGTAGCAGACTCGAAACCTGGAGACAATTTCGATATCGTTGCTCTTAACGTCACGTGTGAGGAAAGCTACTTAATAAGTGGACCAAGCTGGGTATTCTGTTACAATGGTCACTGGTCGTCGCCAATACCTCAATGTCTCCGTAAGTATAAAAAATCATTTTGATGTAAGAAATTTTGGGGAAGATGTACCGAATTGATCCTGTCCTGTACCGATGTAAAGGAGAGTATTTTAAACGAAGCTTGTTATCAAATTAAAGTTTAAGTATAATTGATAATTTAAAACACGTGTTCAGTAGAAATATTTAACGTGTACAAATCGATATTTAATTTGTAATAAGTGAGAACTTTAAATTTTTAGCCGACTTCCAAAAAGAAGGTTCTCAATTCGACTGTATGTTTACATATATTTTTGTACTAGCTGCGCCCTGCGGTTTCACCCGCGGTTAAAAAGTATCCTATGTGCTATTCTAGACTATAATCTATCTCTGTGCCAAATTTCATCCAGATCTGTTCAGCCGTTCTAGCGTGATAGAGTAACAAACATCCATCCATCCATCCATACATACAAACTTTTGCGTTTATAATATTAGTAGGAAGGAAATAGGATAGTAGAAAGTAGGAAGTAGGATTACGTGATTACTCTACCAATTTTATTGAGAATAGATTTTTATGATTCTTGTTTTTTATGGTAGATCATACTTTAGAGGTGGTTTCATATATATTTTTTCGAAATTGGTCAAGCAGTTTTTAATATTTCAACAAGAATTTAAAAATGGTTTACATGGATTTTTGACGGAAGTCGGTTTTTCAAGGTTTGCTTCTTATATAATCTTAAGGAAGCTTTTTCAAACAGTGTAATACGCGCATTAGATGAATAATACATTAATGTGTTAGAAAGGATTTCAACACTTATTTATTGTAAACCAGAATTGCCTTTTAAGAACGATGTATCTTACTTGCCGATTCTTAATTTTCAGCACAGTGCCGACTGCCGCAACACCCTTCAGTGGAGTACCAGTGCCTGGTCTCATTGGATTTCATGGACGGGTTTAGGGCTTGCAAGGAGTACGAGCCGGCGGGTACCCAGGTCAAACCATCCTGTCGAACGCACTACTACTCCTCAACTGCGCTGAGGTATATGCACTGCTTCGAAGGAGAATGGAGCAACACCCAGAAATGTACCCCAGGTTTGCTCAAATTTATTTGATTCCAGTTTTTTTTTTATTAAAACTGATTTCATCTACCCAATCTGACGTCTATCACATCACACTTCTGATTATTATAAAGGCGAAAGTTTTTAAGTATGTTTGCTTGTAACTTATTTACGCTCAAACGGATGGACGTATTTTGGTGAAATTTGGTATGAAGGTAGTTCATACCCGGGATTAACAATTTAACACACATGTAGGTTGTTTTTTTAATCGGGTGAAACCGCAGGGTGCAGCTAGTCTGTAATAAAGATATTTAAATACTTTTGGTATTCATGTGTTATCATAATTGTAATACAAACATACTCGTATGTAGGTACAATGTAGAATGTTAACAAAAAAATATAGTAATTTGATTCAAAGTTATTCTTACTTGTGCGGTGACAGGACAGATGACAACATAACAAATATCGTCACACCTTTCACCCGAAAGGGCTGGCAGATGTGTATAGCATCCACACTTCACCGGAAGATATTCATTCCCAAATTTGACAGGGGGCGAGCCTGTCGCCATACACCGGGCTGATGACATTAAATAAGCACATGTGTTCACACAATGAACAAATTGATGTGTGCCTTCGGCTGGGATCAAACCCGCTTCTTCTGGCTTGAGAGGCCAGCTTTCTCTGACTAGCTATCACCACTATTTTTGTCGCACCAGTCAGATGATAATCAAAATATTGTCCACAGAGTGCGGCACATTGATACCGAACGGCACGCAACTAGTCCTGGGCGGCGAGCCGGCGGCGCTCGGCGAGGTGCCGTGGCACGCCGGCATCTACACCAAGACCACGCTGCCATACAAGCAGATCTGTGGAGGAACTCTCATCAGCACCAACACTGTCATATCAGGTGAAGGACTTTCTGCCTCGGTGTTCCCCAGCAATAGATAAAACCTGGGTCTCTTCAAGACAAGAGTGAATAGACACCCCATGGGCAAGCGTGCTCCATCTTAGACCGCATCGTCACTTTCCATCAGGTGTGTTGTGGTCCCATTCAATTCAGGTGTGTTGTGGGCCCATTATATCATTCAGGTGTGTTGTGCGCCCATTCAATCATAAAAAAAGGACCCTAATAGAGCGTGAAAGAAGACAACGCAAATGCAGGAAGTACGACGGTCCAAAGCATGCCTTCGAGAATGCATGGACATTGTGAATTTATAAAATGATGTATGTACATGAATGAATGTAGGTTTGTGTATGATTTATGAATATTTGATGGGCTAACAATAATTTTCAGTTTTTTTTAAACTAAGACTACTTGGCATCTACTTGCAAGTAGCTCTGGTCCCGAACAGATTCAGATTCAAATTCAGATTATTTATTGCCATTGATCATGTGTACTGTACGGCTTATGCCGTACAGTACACATGATGTTTCAAAACACAATATTGCATTAGGTACATAGTTCATAGAACTGTGATATCTTGTTGCGATAATCATATTTCCGTGCAATAAGTTTCATAGTCCCGCTTCGGCGGCTGGACCTAAACGTCATCGTAATAAGATGTCACGACACAGGTCCTGTTCTCTATAATGTCTAAAACATACCTTAATTCTCTTTCAGCGGCTCATTGCTTTTGGAGCAACCTCATAGGAAAGATGCCCGCATCGAACTACGCAGTGGCGGTCGGCAAGCTGTACCGTCGTTGGGATAGCACATTGGACAAGCCACAATGGTCTGATGTAAGTCGTAATCGACGACGTAAAGCGAAGACACAGTGCGTCACTTACATAGACTTTGTATGAACAAGAAGCCCTGGGAGCCACGGACAGTCTGTCGTGGCAGTATGAAGGAGAACGTAACTGTAGTGCATGTGCTGTGGCATTGTGAAGCCACAGAAGAAACTAGAATCGCTACTGGATTGCATGAGGCATCATTGCCTTTTTCATCCACATCAGCTAGACTGCTTTTCATCGTCATTATGCACGTACCATCTAAGTCACTGGTGTAACTATGCCAGCGCCCGAGAGCGTCACTCCGGTATTTGAAGAAGTTGTGTTTGCTCGGGTAGGTGCTGGTAGGGGGAAATGTACAATACACCCCACGTAGGACGTCAGTGCAGGACTTTGAAAAAGTTTTGGAGCGGCATATAGGTTCAAAACTGATTCATATAAATAAAAACTTTTCAAATTTAAAATAAAACCTCTTTGTAAATTCACAGAAATCAATGAATAACATGTATACAATTTTAGGTGGAAACAATCCACCTGCCAATACGTTTCCGAGGCAGCGCGACGAGCTACCAGGACGATATAGCCATGGTGGTGCTCCGTACAGCGGTGGAGTACAATACTTACATCCGGCCCGTGTGCCTCGACTTCGACGCCAGCTTCGAGAGGCGCCAGCTGCATGCTGACAACAGGGGGAAGGTAAGCTGTTGAATCAATAAGTTAATAAACGGGCAAAATTTTGCTAATTAAAAAATTAAACGAAGATGGAAATTTGAGTCTGTTTTAAGAGTAATTTTTGTCATAATTATAATAAACTATTAGCTGTTACTCGCGACTTCGTTCGCGTTTATTCAGGTAATAGTATTCAAAAACCTTCCTCGTGATATACTGTAACTAATTATCAAATTTCATAAAGATCTGTTCAGCCGTTTAGCTGTAAAAACAGAAATAGACGACGGACAGACAGACGGTTACTTACGATTTTATAATAAGTAAGGATTAGTATTGAAGTATGGATAATGGACCGGCTATTTGCTTTTGTTTCAAGTGAAGGATATAATAGCTCTCTACGTCAGAATCCCTCGCAGACCACATAGTCCGCTTGGCCACATCAAATAATGGTGGCTTAGGCCGATTTAAACTTAATGACGGCTGTGAAGTTAGGCGCGAAACGCTGTGCAGTACTGCAGTATCGAAAACGAAGGTATGCGGGCGTCAGAGAAGCAAGACGACGATAAGTCTCGCTTGCGGCGCACTTTTCAGCCGTAATTTTGAATCAGTCTTTAGTAGATCTGATCATATATTTGTGTAACGTTTGGCTCCAGGTGGCGGGTTGGGGGCTGACAGCTGAGAATGGCAACTCGTCTCAAGCGCTGCGAGTGGTCGATCTGCCGTACGTCCCCATCCAGACTTGTATGGATAAAGCGCCAGTGTCGTTTACCCCATACATCACTAGCGACAAAATTTGCGCGGGTTTTATCAATGGTATTTAATTTATTACTAGTGCATGGTTCTGTGAGTTGTAGACCTCGCGGCTGACGTCTGTTCTCCTCTACAGGACACATTCTTCAACCCATTTTCCTGAAATTTTGTGAGCAGGTTCGATAACTATATTAATTAATATAGATATTGGATATAAAGTTTTTTTGCTGTGTTAGTTTTGAATTTTTTTTTTCAAAATAGCGGAGAAATATTTTTTTTCAAAAAAAAAAAAAAACAAATTTGCGCCTCACAAAACAAAACTACTCACAAAATTTAATTGCCTCCTTAGGAAAACAGAAATCCAGACAGAGATCCAGACAGAAATCCAGACAGAATTCGGACAAACGGAAGCATTTTTGTGGAAACTGAAGCATAGACGCTCGCTCAGTCGATAAGCTTTTAATTAGCCGGTAGTTGGACCACTGGATTTTGTCAGTTGCGCCACTGGCGCTATATGTTCCCGTGGTCTTAGTACCAATAGTTTCCGCCGCGCGCGCTGGCTTATATAATTATCTACCAGTGGTCCAACTACAGTTAGTTAGTATGTAGGTACCACCAGTCTATGTCTAGGTCAAATCTTGGAAGCTATTGATTTATGGATTGATTTGTCTCTTTAGGATACTGCTTGCGTATCTTTGGTAAAAATAACATAATATAGTACTGTAGAGCTGGTCTCATGATGGAGCCGGAAGGTGGCCATAAAAACTTTTTGAAAGTTAACATTAGATTGGCTGTGTTTCAGCTTATTTCGATTTGCTCTCGGTTCTGCTTCTATATAGTCAGATGTACTTACACTTCTTAAAAGCTATTTTGAAAAATATTTTTTTAGTAAAAAAAAAACATCTTATTAAATCAGGTTTTTCAAATGTTTTGTCATTATGTGTCAGATAAAATTGCACAAAGTTGATCATAACCGTTTCAGTAGACGTCATACAATTTATACACTCCGTGGTACTACGAGTATCTCTAACTTTTGGAATTCTTGTTAAAATCAAATCTGCTAATAAAAATCTTCGACATAAAAGTGTTATTTTGGTATGCAAAGTTATTTTTTGGCGCAAGTACTTATATTGAATTGAATCCTGAGCAAACGAAAGATAGACAGGGATAGAATTACGAGCTTAGCGAGAGGCGAAGCCGCCGAATAACCTTGTTGCCGGGCTAAACACACAACTTTTCACCTCACAACAGCGAGGAAAAATATCTGTTTTTTTCGTGCCCTCGTGTTGGCCAGTGCGATTATTCTAAAGTTCCAATTTTAAACCCTCTTTCCACGCTAGCAGATAAACAAATAGTTAGTAGATAGCACAAAGAGTTTGTTCAACAACAGCAAAATGTTTCCGAGCTTGTGAGGCAAAAGATTTTTATTAAAAAAAATGTCGCCAGTGTTGCAAGCTAGTAATGTCTTCCTCATCTTGTCTCCAGCCGGCACTGCTCTCTGCAAAGGCGACAGCGGCGGCGGGCTGGCCTTCCCCGAGCTGGACCGCGGCACACTGCGCTACTACCTGCGAGGCGTCACGTCCACGGCTCCCACCAGCGACCAGCTGTGCAATGCCAACACGTACATCAGCTTCACTCGCCTGATCAGCCACGAACACTTTATTACACGGTTTTGGGGAGACTGACGTGAAGTTAATTTTAAATTTAGAACGACCAATAAAAACAAACAGTTTTGTGTTAATTTTAAGAACTAGGCGTTTAGATTTACTTAGCTAATGATTTTTATTAGTTCAATCGTTGCTTCGGGTACTCTTATCGTCTTACTACAAAAAAGATAAACATCTGTTGAGCAAAAATTATACCAAAAATAAATATTATTTGACTTTGTCATTTTGAATTTAAACTACCAGCACCCGTAGTATACGCGCGCGACAAAATTCTTCTCGTCACTTGTCATAAATTTGATTCCTAACTTTTTTATGGTGCAATCAAAATTAGTGAAATAAGGAGGAAGGAGAATCGTGGCCCTGTTAGGTATTAATAAATCATAAATTAGCATCATCATAAGATTATTTCTTGGTGTTTTTGTTTGTGCGGATCTTTTTGTTTGACTCCTCAATCCTCGTTTAACAAAACGTTTATCTATAGTCTCGTAAACTATTAGATTCACGTATCTTGCGATAGTTTTGAAAGAAGTTACTTTCACGCTCTAAGCTATTTTTTTTTCATTTTTACCTACCAAGATACAGGTAATCACCTGGTTTGGAGGCTAGAGCAATCAATTATATGATGTGTCAATAAAACACCAGCAACGCTTCATAAATACAATGTATAAGTATACGTCATATTGATGGATATATTTATGTACCTAGAGTTTCAAGTGTTTTTAAAACTCTCCAAAGAAAAAAAAGGTAACCACAAAAAAATTGGTAGCCTTTGAAATCTGGGATTGAAAAACGAACCTAACTACATAATATTAAGTTTGTGTCGTGACTTCACGTATTCAATTCAAAACCCGGGATGCAAAAAAAAAAACAAACCTTAAACACCACATTTATTGAGTTGAAAATCAAAACTATAGACGCAGTAAGTCACATAGGAACAGACTAATAACTACACGAATCCTCGCTGGAGATTTTCATCAATCGTGCGGAGCCATGTTCAGAGATAGGCGATGGGTGCTTCTTACTTCTATAAAATGTTTATGCATCCATCCAATAATATATTTTCGATTAATTTATGCTCAATTGTATTTATATACCTAAGTGATGCATGGTGGTACCTATTCCATAGTCTTTTCGAACAGTAATAATAGGTACGAAAGCAAACGACCAAAACCATGTAATTGTCAATTTATTTTTGTTTTTTAACCCGACTAGGTAGGTAATAACGGCCAAAAGTGTAGCATCTGTATGGGAGGCCATTTCTGCTGAGTCAAAAAAATGCCGGTATCATAGCAATATGTCTGATAGCCTGATATTGGAAATGTACAAAGATTTTATTATTAAATAACGAAAAAGTTCGTTTTCAGAAATAATAAAATATTATTAAGGAGGGAGGGAGGGAGGGGAGTTGAAAATCCTGCATTTGCAAACATGCATAAAACTCAACAGCGAGCTAAAAACGGTCATAATTGTATTGAAATAAAAATACAACTTACATCAATTATGATTTAAAAACACGGGAATTACTCACGTAAGATTCAGTCGATTATTCCGACTATAGTTTCAACCGCATTCGGCGGTCTTCATCAGGGCGAGTGCGCGCGCGCGGCTGCGTCTCGCATAGCAAGACTCAGTGCGAGACGCAGCCGCGCGCGCGCACTCGCCCTGATGAAGACCGCCGAATGCGGTTGAAACTATGGTCGGAATAATCGACTGAATCGTACGTGAGTAATTCCCGTGTTTTTAAATCATAATGTGTGAAAACCACGTCAGTTTCCATAATAAAACTTACATCAAATTAAAATAGAATTTGGACGTTACATAAGGCTATAGGGACTTTTTTCACAAAGGAATGGTTTCGATAAATCACAGAAGCAGTCGTTGAGAGTGACATCGGAGTACGCGGAGCCGCAGTACTCGCCCAGGCCCGGCGAGCCGGCGTACGAGCCGTTGTTGGGCTCCACTTCGAACCAGTTGTTGTAGTTCACGTCTAAAGATTCGCCTGGAAACAACAATCAAGTTTATTAGTAACTAGCAGCGCCCCGATGTGTTTCCTGCGGTTAAAAAAGTAGCCCATGTGCTGTGGACTATACTCGTAATCTATGCCTGTGTCAAATTTAAGTAATCCAGATGATTATATAACAAACATCCATCCATTCAAACTTTCGCATTTATAATATGAGAGTGATAAACATCTATGTGATTAGGTACTTCCCATTGTTTGATTTGTTTTGTGTGCCACAACAGAACATTTTGCATTCTGTGTTATTTAATAAAAATTACAAGAAAATCTACTCACCGTGAATAGTCATGAAACTAGAACCATAATGCCCCCAGTCATGGAACCCTATGTAGGTGAGGTACGTGTTTATGCCAATTATGTCTCTGATTACTTCTGCTTCCATGTCATTGTTGATGACAGCCAGGTAGCCTCCCTCGGCGACGCATGTCATGTAGGCCTCCGACCAAGGTAGACCTTGCTTGTGGAACTTGTAGCAGCTACCCGTTTTCGGATTCAACAGGTATTCTGCAAAACGAAAATGTTAAAATTGTATAATGTAATTCCATCATGAGGTTTCATTCGCTATCAAGCCGGTTAGTTTTAAGATAAAAATAGCTTAATAAATACATCTGTCTTGTTGTAAATACTGCTTCAATGAATCTTTATTACATATCGTCACACCTTTCACCCGAGGGGGCTAGCAGAGGTGTAATACAACACCCACATTTCGCCGGACGATATTCAGTCCCAAATGTGACAGGGGGTGAGCCTGTCGCCATACACCGGACTCCAGTCATGTAGAAGATACATACAATGACATACAATCTTTATTGAATACTTAAAATACTTTTAAAACATGATCCAATTCCGATGAGCCGTTTCAAAGTGAATTATACACACCCAGTTAACTTACTTCCCACTAACCAACTTTTCAAATTAGAATAGACACAACTGTTAAAAAGTCATCACCTGGATCAGTAGTTCCACATTCAGACATTTTCATCAATTCTGGGTCCTTTTTGTAACAGACGTACGGCAACACTCTGTCACAGCGCGTATCACCCACGGTGCCGTTATGATTGATCACCATCGCCAGACATCTTTCCGCGTTCTCGTGGTTGTCTGGCTGGCCTGGCTCCCAGGTAATTGCCAGACGTAGCAAGGGTACTCCTACACAATTAACAACATCCATCATTAGCAACAATACAATGACAGTGGAAAAATCTGAATGAGTGTTCGCTGTTAGTTATAATTTGGGTGTCTTCTAGTCTCGAGGCAAGCGTGGTCCATCCTATTCTGACGCGTGATATTTCACATTCTAAATTTCACTCATATGACTTTTCAAACGAGAGAGACAATGACCTAGATGTATAATCACGCGTCAGAATAAAGGGGCCTGGTTGCCTCATTGCTTAACATCTAGCAGTGGAGTGATCAAGAGCAAGCCTATAATCGAATAAAATAAAAAACAGGCTATACAGGCCACGGTTACCTTCAATGGACGAGTAGTCCCCTTCGGAGAAGGTTGCGTGAACTCCAGTAAATATGGTAACCCCTACATCAAGGTTAAAAACTTCTTGTACATAGTGAGAAACGTTTTGCTTCTTCACGAATGAAACGATAGCTGTCTTCAGTTTGTCTGTGAGTGGGGACGCGAGAATGGCTCCTGTGGGCAAAATACATTTAGCTTATTTTCGATGAATGCGATTGCTATCAAAATTCCAAATCAATGTTATTAACGTAGATACAACGCACAGTACTTTACATACATAATATCTGGGGAGTTAAAGGTATTGTAACTGGTTGTTGGCATTTTTACTGAAGAATTTACTCTGCTATTGGTTATTTGAAACAAAACTACTGAGTAGAGTAGAGATTGATTCTAATACGAAAAAGTTCATATTTTAAATCAACTGCAAAATTGTTGTTGAAATTTATGAACGAAATAATTAATAATTATTTTTTTAAATATAAAAACTAGGAACATTTTTGCATACAAGCTCGTCTGACCCCAAACCAAGCAATCCTTGTAGGTGCTATGGCTACCAGAGACTGATATATGTACCTTAATTTCTATATTTTTTAAAAACACTTTAATTAAATAGATAAAAGCACCCAGACAGCACAAAACACCAATGTCCATCACACGAATGTTTGTCCAAACGAAAAAAACAAACGCTGATTTTGAGTATGAATGGCTATAGCGGTAGAGGACGACTAGACAAAGTGCGGATGAACTGCGTTAAAGAGAGCATAAAAGAGAAGAGAGTGAATTCAAAGAAGACGAGAGATTTAGATACGACGAAAGATAGAGATGAATAGAGAAAACATATGAACCCACTGTACCGACCACATACGAGTGGGATAGGAGTGGAAGTTGACGACTGCGAACTTGTTAAATCGTCCTCGGTACGTACCTTCAGCGTGGCAGCGCAGCCTGGCCTTGTCCCAGGTTACAGGCACTACGTGGTACTTCAACCAGCCTCCCGCCTCGTCGCTCCACTCGTAGTCGAATCTGAACTTCTGCGCTATAAATGATAATAATATAAACAAGTATTTTAAACCAAATGAATTTGGAAATATATGGATCATGAATCTGAATAAACGGACTTATGAAATTTTGAACAGCTTTTCATCTAGAATTGTTTTTTTGTTGCATAAGCAGTCTACCTGGAGCTTTGACGTCACGATGGATCTCTAATTTTCCAGTAGTGACACCTAACTAGTTACTCTGTGACAGATACATAACACAAGCTTGGCAATTGTTTCACTGCTGGCGAAAGCGAGTTGCAAGCAGGACTAGACGCGAGATAGTACAAATATAATTCCGAAAGTTTCGTCGCTGGGCTTATAATTCAAAATTATTTTTTTTAATTTATTTCAGGCATGACACCCATAACAGCACACATTGTAAATTACAGTCAATTAATATAAGTATAGGTAATGTGTAAAATTAAAAACTGAACTTATTTATAACAATTGAATAGAAATGGATAACAATAAAAACAATCAATAATCATCTAGACATGTCAATTAAAATAAAAAATAGAAAATAAATAAATTAAATGTCAAATAAAATAGTAAGTACATTAAAAATTCAAAATTAAGTCAAGGAAGAAATCAATTACTTATACTATACTCTTATTAATTACTAGTACTTTCTCTCCGGCATCGGTACCGGTAAATGTCTCTCGCCACAGTGCCGGAGATAAGCACAGTCTAATCTGTTCGCGATCATGATTAGGACGGTGTTGGTGCTGGCCCGCACTCTGCGCACCAAGGACGCGGCTCGCGACCTCATGGTCGCGTGAAAACAAGCCATGTGTGCATCGGCGAACATGCCTGAAGCGCTACAAAATCGGGGCAACCCCAACAACACCCTAAATGCATTGTATAGCATGCAATTATAGCAAGTATACGCCAAGCGAGCGTTATCACTCGACGAGCAAGCCTTGGTGAGTACTACGACTAACTAGTGGAGAGAGTCTTCGCCGGCGGCAGTGTGAACAGTTAGCAATCAACTCTTAATATATGTGTCTCTTTTAGTTACACGGGATCTATATCAATAGAAGTTCTTCGCTTCCTCGCCGGCGGTGGTGAGACTAGTGGATTAAACATAGAAATCAGAAATGAGAATTTATTGATAACTCCTGTTCCACGTCACAGTTGAATATTTATAACACCTCTTATTGCACGGTGGTCGTCAATTTTCTGAATTCCAGTTTGTCATTACGAAAGGAGACGTTCTTTTGATGAAGAACCATGAGAAAAGAACTGCACTCACCATAACACCCACTTGCTAGTGCCAGAAAGACGAAAAACGTATATTTTATCTGAAACAAAATTAACAATTTTTAGCGAAAATGCTGATAAATTGGGAAGCGTCAAAAGTTTTGTTCCAATATCTGAGTTATAAAAAAAATTAAATGTACGATAAAGATGCTATAATGTGTAAAAAATCTTAGACCATAAATATTTCAAAATTTCAGCAGCCATGCATAGATGAACAACACAAATACGACGAAGAAAATTTTTATAATACCTAGGTGTATACTTTAAGTACTCTCATCATAAGATACTTATATTTTGTCTTAACATAGGTCAATATTCAAAGAAAATGTCACAGGAATGAGATGATTTTGTATATTATCGTATGTCGAATAAAAACAAGGGACAGAGAGCGTTGGAGTAAAGTAGATAAGTCAGGAGAGCTATTCCTAGACTGGGGCTCTAGCATTTAAATAAGTAAGAATATTTAAATAAGTTTGTTTTAGGGTTGTTGGAAAAAAAATGATTTTTTATTCTTATCATCGTATTTGCATCGTGTATGGTAACTTAAGCTAATAAGTACAGGGTCGGACTGATCTGGAAGGGCCCGGGTGGCTCCCAACAAGCCAGGGGCCCGAGACGGGATGTAGCCTCCAACCTACCTACCGTCTGATGGCTTGCAGCAAGCCCCGCAAGCCAAGTACGAGAGGGCCCGCGCCGGCTGGGCCCGGTGGCAAATGCCACCCTGACTATATGCCCAGTCCGACCCTGAGTAAGTAAGTATAATATTTTATCTCAGATTAAATATTATGGTATTTTCATCGTTAGTGACGGCCTATAGGCTTAAAACTTACCAATGACGTCATCTTGTAACTCACGAGGTTGAAGTCATCAGAATAACAAAATAAAGAAGAAGATCAACACAAACACTGCTTTTGAGGCCAAACGGTAACGATTAGGTTTGCTCAGAAGTTTATAATTATTTATTATGTTCCTATTATCAAATGTTATTCTGTTTTAGGAAAGATGCCCCTTAGTAACGCGGGTGATAAACAGACAAATCAGAAATAAATCTTCCACCAGATGCACTAAAAACAGACACTGTCAAATCCGTATGAAATCGCAGTTTCCAATAGATCGCTACAAGTCGATTAGCAGACGTGTGGAACTCGTTACCTGCGTCTACCTTATAACATGTGATTATATTTTATACTACATACGTAGGTATTGATGATACTAGTACCCAATGATTAAAAAGTACTTGTGAGTCAGTAAAACCGCAACGACGCTGTATAAATAGAATCTCGAGTCTATACGTCAGACGTGCTAGAGATTCAAGTGTTCCAAAAAATTACCGCAAAACGTAGCCTTTGACATTTTGGATGGAAATAAAAAAGAATCTAAGGGCCGCATTTTAAAACGACACGCCGTCATGAATCTCGATTTATGCAAAATGTGTGCCGTGTAATGCAATGCAAAATCAATCAAACTAGACGGAAGGAAGTCACATAGGAACAGACATAAGTAAAAGATTCTTACTACGTATTAAACCTACTAGCTCTTTTGCCCGCGGCTTCGCTTGCGTTTCATAACCTATTTCATTCAAGGATAATGTAGCTTTTTAATGCTGAAAGACTTTTTGAAATCGGACCAGTATAGTTTTTGATTTTATTTGTTACAAACACACAAATCTATCCTATATATAATATTAGGCTAGAAATACTTAAAATATAATAATTTTTCGGGGCAGCTATAACACTACTATATATTAACAACTATAAGCCTAGCTATCTGCCTCCGGTTTAGTTCGCGTTTCAACATAATGACACTCTGTGATTGTAAGTTTTTCATTCAGAAATAGTGGTTTAAATAAAAATTGAATTGATAGTTAAGGAGAGACCTTTCAAAATTAGATGCGAACTTACAAATATTAATTAACTCATTTTACTAGTAAATGTGGATAGCAATATTATAATTACGTAGAGTAGAGTATACCTTAACAATACATAACGTAACATATCGTCATGCCTTTCCCCCGAAAAAGCTGGCAGAGATGTTTTTAACACCCACACTTCACCGGACGATATTCAGTCCCAAATGTGACAAGGGGTGAGCCTGTCGCCATACACTGGGCTTTAGTTATGTACCAGATGACATTAAATACGCACATATTATGTTTACACAACAAGTTAGTGCGTGCCTTCGGCTGGGTTCAAATCCGCTCCCTCTGGCTTGGGAGGCGGGCCTTCCCCGACTAGGCTCGCCTATCCTTATCAATACCTATAGCCTTATACCTTAGTAATAGCAAAAAATGCGTAGTTTTAAATTCTTCTGATATTTACGAGGTCACGCTTGGGCTTAGAATATTGTCTTCACAAAAAAGTCTGCAAAAAACGCTTGATAGTAAATAGACGTTAATTTGGGAAAACATCATTATTATGCAAGGTAAAGTACCTACTCATTTTAGTTCTCCATTTACACGTGATAATGATGGAGCTGATGGATGATGGGTGGTATGAACCATCCGTATATTCCGTAGCTGGTATCCTAGGCGACGGTAATTGTTTACCACGAGACGGCCCGTGAGCTTGTTTGCATGGCACAAAAAAATACTAACAACAAACTGAATTGTCCGATACAACAGTACAAACAAAGTAGCTAAGGTAATGTTATGAGCTAGGTAATGTATTATAATCCAACAGAAGCTTGTACAAACCCTGATGGAAACTGAAATCGAAATTTCCAAGCTTCTGACGTTTTACATAACATAATAGAAAAAAAAATGCTTTTCGTTTTTTCTGCTTCATTAGGTACTCTAAGATAATCTGTAATTTATGTAATAGCACTAACGACCCGCCTGACTTCGCAGGGTAACTATAGGTAGACCTTCCTTGAAAATGTGTCTAACTGATGATTAAAAACCGCATCAAAATCCGTTCCGTGGCTTAGGAAAAGTTAGCGGATACACAGACAGACAAAAAAAGAATTAGGTGCGGAAGGTGACATAGTTTTGTACCTACTAAGTAAGGGTTTAGAAAAGCAAAAAAAGAGAAGATAGAGAAGAGAAGATTAAAAAAAATTGAACCAACAAAAAAAACTTTAAAAATACCCAGCTTTTTAAAATCACATTTCGACGTTGGAAGTACTCCAACGTCGAAATATGATTTTAAAAAGCAAAAAAAGTTAATCTCTATATTTCCAGAGGATGCCCCTCTGGAAATATAGAGATTAAATATTTAAAAAAAAAAGATTAATTACTGTCTCACATTTTTTTGCTTACAACTAGGTAATATCTATGTATGTACTAGTTGGCTACCTTCCGGAAATGGAAGGCTTCAGACACTTTTGTCTTCTAAATAAATTAAAAGTCCATACTCTCCCGATCAGTCTGTCAGTGATTTTGGAATCTTTAACCAAACGCGGTCAGAACTTGCTACCTTGTATTGTTACCAAATTTGAATAATAAAGATTGCGCGCGTTCTGAGATAAATGATATCACTCCTGTTGATAATAAATAAGTAAATAAGTATGTTGACCCACAGAAAAATACGATTACAATTCACTTATCGGGCACATAAAGTTAAGATTCTCCTTTGTAATAGCTTAAGGTTCGTGTTAACAAATGTAAATAGGGGCTAGCTAGAAGTAGATTATATTAAATAAACAAGAACTTAAGCAGTTTTATTTAGTGCGAGTGGCCATTAACATTTCAGTAATTATTATAAACTTATATTTCGGCTATAAAAGACGTGACTTGTGTTTAACATTTTCATTTGTAGCTTCATTTATACCACAGACGGAGTGTCACTGCGTGATATCTAAAAATGACGTCATTGGTAAGTCTCAAATATGTTTTTCTACTAATATCCTGTACTAGGTACATAACCGTGATAAAAGCCAATATCAAACGGAGCATGCTTATCGTCAGGCGTTTGCTTGAATTCCACGTTTATTCAACCATTGAATAGATCACTCCTGCCCCCTGATTCTACTAACCAATTGTTTTTAAATTGTTAATGAATTGCCGTAAATTGATAATTATATTTTGTATTCCAGAAGTGTCAAAAGTAGACAATTCATTAACAGTTTATAAACAATTGCTTATTAGAGTAGAATCGAAGCTTTGGACGAACGTGTCCCCCATTATCATCTCAGATCAGCCGTCAAATTTTACCAGTCTGTCACGAACAGTCAGTTTGCCACATTTCACAAAAAGCTCCGAACCTTAAACCACAGACAATAAAAAAAATTTGAATATGCATTCGCAGTGGCGATGCGTTCATTACTGTTCAGCAATCACAGAACTCAGTGGGTAGCCAACGGCACTGTTAACTCTACCCGTGGTATAATAATATACTCCGCCAGATATAACATTCAGAAACACGTAGTGACGTCAATCGATGCTTGAGCAAGACTGAAATAAGTCATTTACAACAAGTTAGAAAAAAACGGATGACGATCAAAGGTGCCGAGCCCTCGCCGCCTAGCGCGCCTAGGCGCTCGTGTAGTGTGTGGGATGTGTCCACCGATACGGACGGCGCGGCGGCGGCGCGGCGTACGGCTCGTGGCTCGTCTAATGAATGGCGGACTTTAGTAAAACTAAAGCCCAAGTTACTAAACTAAAGCGAGGAGTAAACTGCTCGCCTTTACTAGCATAGTGGATTATCTTATTGTTCTGTTCAAAAATATTTTCGTTTCAGATAAAATATTCATTGTTTCTGCTGCTGGCATTAGCGAGCGGGTGTTATGGTGAGTAGGCAGTACGACACTTTAATGACTTAATATTTATATTATGAAGACTATTTTGATATAAGTGAGTACCAAAATTTAATAAACGAAGTGATCTTCAATTTAAAAAAAAAACGGTAAATTTTGCACACACGGTCGTCTGACCCTGAACTAAGCAAAGCTTGTACCATGTTTATGTTATGTAAAGTTTTTTGGATTGATTGTAATTTTTGTTAATAGCAAATAAGAAATACAGATTCGACTACGAGTGGAGCAATAAGGCAGGAGGCTGGTTGAAGTACCACGCAGTGCCCACCACTTGGGACAAGGCCAGGGTGCGCTGCCACGCGGAAGGTACGTGACTCGTGCTATACAAACGGTCCAAAGGGCAATCAGAGCAGAGTAAATAAGTTATTCTTACACTCCTCCTTGCATATACTCTCCCTCCTTCTTGCGAAGTCAGGTAAAAATCAAATGGGTTTTGATCATAGCTATCTTTTTAATTACTTAAGCGTTACAAGTACCTAAATTATCTTAGTAGCTCCCATAGTCCAAAAAAAAAATTATTTTCTTTGCTTAATGTTGAAGAAAGGTAGCGTCTGCACAGTGGCATGGTTGATCGTCAAGCCACATCAGCGGCCTAAAAACTCTGATACCCGAGTCTTGCCATTCAGTCTGTGGCTTAAAGAATCTTGCATGATTGGAAAACGTCTCATAAACTTAAATATTATTTTTCAGGTGCTATCCTAGCGTCCCCACTCACCGAAACACTAAAGGCAGCTATTGTTACATTCGTCCAGAACCAAAAGAACTCTAACCATGAGCAGGGCATCACTATTTTTTCTGGAGTACACTCCATCTTTTCCGAAGGAGACTACTCGTCTATTGAAGGTAAGAATAGGTAGTTCGTCGTTGCTCGTCCAATTGGTTGTGATCCAATTTTGTGGTGGTGATATACAAATGATTATGTATTGTATTATCTTTTTATATAGGAGTGCCATTACTGCGCCTGGCAATCGCCTGGGAGGCCGGCGAGCCCGACAACCACGAAAACTCGGAGAGATGTCTCTCGATGATGACAGGATACAACGGGACCATGGCTGATACGCGTTGCGACAGAGTGCTGCCATACGTTTGCTACAAGAAAGACGCCGAGTTGAACATGACTGAATGTGGAACTATTGATCCTGGTACGAATTGTAGTATAAGCACGGAATCGTAATTCTTCTAGTTTAATTAACCTACTACCTATAATAAAACCTACCTACATTAAGAAGCGATATGAGTCTAATTTATAGTACAAGTACACAGCACGTTGACCAAATACAAAAAACAAGCAAACATACACTACATAGCTTAGTTGACAGTATTATGTTACGCGTATCAATAACAAAGATAGATAGACGTACAAGAGACTAGCGCGCAAGAGACAACAATAAATTATCACGGTTGCGACTTGTTGCGTTTGTAACTACGGTGAACTGTGTGCATGCACCTAATTTATGCGGTCCATGATTAGGTTTTCGTACGGTAGGTATGTTCTCTCGAAGCTACCTACTTATAGGTTTCCAAACAACGCCTTATAAAAACGCAAGCCACAAATTCGCTAATGTGCTGTGTTTATTTGCCTTATCAAGCACACAGTCGCAAACATAATGTGGTCCGAATGTGGTTAGCTGAAATGTTTTCCCTCTAAAAGTTGGGTAATTCATTGATTGATAAGAATCAATTTTATAAATTGATTTAAAAGTAAATTAAGAATATACCCATACGCAGCGTACTATTTCCATACGTACCAGCGTACTATTTTCCATACCGTACTATTTCCATTCCGTACCATTTCGCAAGTGTACTTGGTTTCTTTAAGTCGTTTTACTTATGTTCGTCTTTTCTTTTTACATTATAGAGTACCAGTTAAATCCGAAAACGGGTAGCTGCTACAAGTTCCATACCGTTGGTCTACCTTGGTCGGAGGCCTACATGACGTGCGTCGCTGAGGGAGGCTACCTGGCCGTCATCAACAATGACATGGAAGCGCAAGAGATTAAGAAACTATTTGACAGACTGGCTGATAGAAAAATATTTGCAAAATTCGACAAATCTGTTTTTATTGGATTTCATGATTGGGGGCATTATGGCACCAGTTTTAGTACCATTCAGGGTAAGTAGCTATTAAAATTGTTACTTGAACTAATATCTAGTGTAATTCCGCTTTAACGTCGCATTAAGTACATCAAGGAATATGTTTTTTTTTTATTCTATTCTTAATTTAGAATTTAAAAAAATAATTTAATGACATTTACTAGAAAACTTCATACAAATTGATATTTGAATCTAATTTAAACGTTTTATAATTTGATATTTCAAGTAACGAATTTAACAGACCTAATTTAATGAAATCTACTAAAAAACTTTATAGAATTTGATATATGAAGCTAATTCAATAAGAAAATAACAGGAATAATGTTTTGAAATTTACAACAAAATTTTATCGAAAAATTAATACAATAAAACAATTAAAAAATAAAATAAAAAATCCCTATTCTTCGAGCACTTCGTCGACACGTGTTTCGCCTCTCCACGAGGCATCTTCAGGACGTGTTGACTCTCCGAGCGCGTGGCCGAGAATTAACCAACTATCAAGTAGCTATTATGACTGACTAGCTGAGCCATGTGGGTTTACCTGCGGTTTTAAGTAGTCTATTTGTTTATCCGGGGTATAAGTTACCTCCATACCAAATTTCATCAAAGTTCCTGTTCCTGTTTGAGTGCGAAGAAGTAACAAACTAACAAACACACCTACACAAACTTTCGCCTTGGTAATATGAGTATGATAGATAATGCAGTCTAACCATAGAGATACACTTAGTTGCAAAAGAACAAAAGAAAATATTTTTTTAATATTAGACAAGCAAAAAAAAAAACTTTAAAAAATTTAAAATACTGACTTTCTGTCATCCGAGTCAGATTTTGCAAACATTTTTTGGATCTTGATTTATTTTTTATAGAAACTGCTGACCCAATTTCGATTAAATTTAAAACCATCAGGGAAGTAAACTATTTGAAACCAAAAAAGAACTTTTCAAATCGTTTCAGGCGTCTTCGAGTAATCGGGAAACATATGTACATTAAAAAATATTTCGACGAATTTAGAACGTCTTCCTTTTGTAAGTCGGTTTAAAAATAATAGAAGACAATTATCAGTCAAAATTGACATCACAGTAAAAATGCAACCGGATTCAACATTGATAAACCTCACATTCACTTGAAGCCCTTATCTACTTTTTCAGGAGAGAGTCTTGAAGCCAACTTCCACTCCTGGGCTGACGGCCAGCCTGACAACGCTACGTGGGGTTACATCGGAGAAGACCGCGGGGAGTACTGCGGAAGTGTAACGAGGGCGGAAATGCTGTTGAACGATAGCTACTGCAACCATGCCCTCGCCTTTTTGTGTGAAAAAAACCCGCATAGTCTTGCTTAATGTTGCAAAAGAACAAAATAAATCGAACATGTTTACGTCAACTTTTACTAAACCTGTGGCCCTATTCGGAGATTTGAGATTTTCATCTTACCTTTTTTCATGCTTGTTGCTCTCGTTAGAAACGTCATAGATGTGAGAGTGACCAAGATAAAATCTCATCTCATCTCACGCGTAGGAATAGCCCTCCTGGGCTTGGTAGCATGCTTGTTATCAACTCGACTGATAATAAACTGATGAATACTCCATCTTAGCTCTGTTACCGCGTTATTACATGGTAACTTTTCATTCAAAAGCTAAAGTGAATTAGTACCTTATAGGTCGTCGTGCTCCATCTTAGACCACAACGTCGCTTAACATCAGGTGAGTTTGTGGTCAAACGCCGACCTATTCCACATTAAAAAAAAAAAAAAGGATTTTGCATTTTTGCTAACCTTTGATTAAAAAAATATCTTCACAGTTGTGACGTTAGATCACAAAATTGATATTTTACATAACCTAGAGGTACCATTCACCATCTTGCCTTTCAGTACTGCTTGCCTTGCACGACTGCGAATCAGGATGTAGCTCTCACACACCATCCTGCCTAGCATCCTGCACGTATGTATATACGTGAAAGAGCTACATCCTGCTTCGCAGTCGTGCAGGATGATAAGCAGGATGGTGAATGGTTACCACAGACAGAACTAGATACTTTCTCCATGAAACGAAGAGGTAGGCTTGCCGTGTTAATAAAACCTGTTTAAGTTTTTTTTTTTAATGTATTTTCAAAACAATCTTTTAAGAAGTGCACATCTGTTCTGAACAATGATGATGAGTTGATGATGAAGTTATTAAGCAGGACCGTGAAATGTTCAAATGGAGCCCAAACACAGCTAGTCTACTGACTGCCGATGGGGCAGATAGATTTTTCCTAAATCAGTTCAGGCATTCAGGCGTCTTCGAGTGATTGGGGAACATACTCGTACGTAAAAAAACGATTCCGACGAATTAAGAACCTCCTCCTGAAGTCGGTTAAAATCACTTAGTGTAAATGTAAAAAACACTTAGGCCCGCATCCTAAGCTTGCCATGCTCAGTCTTGAATCTCGACATAAAACTAATTTTATATACTAAACATAGTGTAAACAAATCGAGATTCACATCTAAGCGTCGTCGCAAACGAGCCTTAGTGTCAAAATTGTGACCATACATGGTTCCCTACTTGACAAATAAAGCCTTTTCATCAAACATAATATTAATTGCTCGAAAGCGTAAACTCAATAATCCACGAGACTTAAAAATCGTGAGCTTTACAGTTTGCCACACGTTCCTTAGTTGATTCCATTATCATATATTTTATGGAGGATAATCGATGCAGACTGTTCGATATAATTATTTGCTAATGGTTTTACATGATTTAAGAGCATAGGTACCTTTTGAGCTGGTTTCCTCGTCCTGTAAACACAATTAAACTCGCCTTTGGAGGCGACGCACAGATCCCTTGCTGTGGACTTGAATAGTTTTGTGCTCTGACAAAAAAAAATTGACACTTTCAAAATGATAAAGTCTCTGGCTTTCGTCGGGATGTTATCTTTGCTTTGTCAAGGTAAGGTTTTAATTTTATTATTCACTGTGCTTCTAGTATTTTTTGTAATCATTGAGGCCTTGGATGCATAAACATTTAGAAAGCAAAGAGATTTTTTACTTAATCTGATTTATTTTGTTGATTCTTTGGTTAACATGCTAGCTCAAGAAAAAAAGTTTTCTGGATTTTTAATGAAGCTACAATAAATATAAATTAATATTTAAGCAAAGGTGTTCCGATTCGACTACGAGTATATTGAGCCGGCCGACGGGTGGATGAAGCTCCACGTCGTGCCCAGCACGTGGAAGGAAGCCAGGATGCGATGCCACGCAGAAGGTACGCCCAAGAGGAAAGCTATTTAAAAAAATATTACTAGTGGTTCTATGTATGCTGCTATGTATGCGCTATGTATGCTCTATGTATATTATGTATGCTCCATTTGTGATGTACCTAGCTTAATTCAAAACGTTCTGGTTTTTATAAACTGTAAGTTTTGTGAAATTGATATAAATAAATAAATGTGAGCTGGAGACCTCGCGACCGGCGTTTGTCCTTGTTTGCGTTTGAAGACAAAGATCTGGATAGAATACGGATATGCGAAAGCATTTTGGTTGAAGCTGAAGCAAAGACGCTTCGTTCGCTAACGCTCGCGCGGTCGATAATTACTTAGCTGCACCCGTGGTTTTATACCCACTGTCCATCTAACATAACATAATATATCGTCACAGCTTTCCCCTGTTGGTGCTGTCTGGGCTGCAATACAACACCCACACTTCGCCAGACGATATTCAGTCCCAAATCCCAGTCTCCTTGATAATAAGTAACAGTATATCATGAGGAAGGTTTTCGCATAGTAGCCACTAGTATTTATAGATATTACCTAGTTGTAAGCCAAAATTTGTGAGACTGTAATTTATTTATTATTTGAAAAAAAATGCCCCTCAGTTTCTTGCCTGTTCTTCTGAGTAGAGGCTCTTTGTCCGAACAAGGCGGTCGAGTCTATTTAAATAACTTTGACGTTCCTATGACGTTATCAAATAGGTAACTAGGTCTTTGATACCTAAATTGAATAAAAACATTTTGACTTTGACTTTGACTATTTTTTCTGAGTAAACGCGAACGAAGTCGCGGGTAACAGCTAGCAAGGAAATATTTTAAAGTAAACAAGGAAAACTATGCAAATGAAATAACTACTTACCTATTTGATAAAAACACAAAGCGTAGTTTCCTTGAGTGACTCTTTGTTGTTATTAACTGTTATAAACAAGTTTATAAAAAAACTTGGCAGCTACAAACCTGTAAAAGAATGAAGTGAGTCATGTTTTTATTTCACTACAGGCAATATTTTTTTTGGCACATTGCTAAACAAAAAGTAGGCTCTAATACAAACTTATCATTTATAAAATGTTTTTTATAAACGGTTTTCTAAAGAGAACATCGTGTTCTGCAAACGAAAATAATTAAATTTTACATGCAAAGTGAGATTGTTTGTTCGTTTGTTTTTGTTGCACGTCTCAACTACCCAACAGATCATCACATAATTTTAAATACACGTTGTGAGAGGTTATGGAAAATGACAAAGGATATTTTTCATTCCGAAAATGTAACCGTTCTTGTGAGAGCGCGGGGAGCAGTAAAGAAATTGCCACTGTATCTAATCGTTGTTGCTTCACAGGTGCTGTTCTAGCTTCACCTCTTACAAACCAGCTAAAGAAAGCGCTCCTAGGATTTGTGCTGAAGAATAAAGGCCGCTCTCCTACCAACATATTTACCGGAGTACACGCATCCTTCTCCAAGGGAGACTATACGTCTATTGAAGGTAAGCTTTGTTATCCTACTAAAATTGTAAACGCGAAAGTTTGTAAGAATGGATGGATGTTTGTTACGCTTTCACGCCAGAACGGCTGAACAGATGGGATGAAATTTGGCACAGAGATAGATTATACTCTAGAATAGCACATAGAATACTTTGTAACCGCAGGTGAAATCGCGGGGTGCAGCTAGTATTTAATATTATATTATATTCATAGGGTATGAACCAAATTATGATAGAGGACGAACGAAATAAGTAAGTCGACTTTGCGACAAATGAAAGTGCAAATAACGCTAGTACGACATATCTAAACTGCGATACACCGAAGTTCAACTGCTCGCTAGTGCGACACACTGAAGGTCGACATCACTCTAGGGCAACACCTGAAAGTACAAATGAACTGCGTGAAAGAGGACATGAATGACGTGATAGAAACTAATGGGGAAAACATACTGTACCGAATACACATAACTGGGAATATGGCAGGAAACTGATGATGGTATAAAAATGGATAGATAGATAGATATTAGATAGATATGTTTCAGTAATGTTTTGTAGGTGGCCCCTGCGATACAGGCTTGCCTAGTGCAGGGGCTACTAGCATAGTATTATTTGATGTATTTAGTATCATGTGAAATGTACCTATATATTGTAAACGTTGTAAACTTAAGTGGAAAAAAAAATTAAATAAATAAATAATATAAATAAAAAAATAAATTCGGGACACTTCCACACACGGTCGCCTGACCCCAAACTAAGCGAAGCTTGTACTATGGCTGCCAGAGACTGATATACATACTTAGATATGTTTAAATACATACTTAAAAATACATATTAACACCAAGACATAGAACAAACGCAAATGTTTATCGCATAAATGTTTGCCCTAGGTGGGAATCGAACCCACGCCCCCAAGCTCAGAAGGCAGGTTCACTACCAACTGAGCCACTGAGGCAGTCAATTTAAATACAAGGTTTTAGGTAACTCACCAAAAACCTCTTAAGGGTTCATTGTACTCATCAATATGAACAACTTTTACTATGAAACCAATCCTGTAATCGCATAAAAAGAAACGGCTGTTCCATACAAAAAGTTCAATCACCTGAGACAAAATGTATGGAACAGCTGATTTTTTTTTCGAGATTTCGGTGTTCGCCCCATAGTAAAAGTTGTTCATATTGATGAGTACAATCAACCCATGAGAAGTTTTTGGTTAGGTACCTATAACCCTGTATAGATCTTCATTAAGAATAATGATTCGAAGTTTTAAGATCAGACATTGTGACATCGTCAACGGTTTACCCTGTTTACTGTTCTATACCGTTCTACCGCTAGTTCGGTAATTTTTTAACGTTTCATTAGTCCTGTGTATTTTTATCACTTCTTTCAGATTCTATGACAATACAACATTATGAGAACCGTTTGTGATTAAAACCATTTATCTTTAAAGTTTTTAATTGTTCGTCATACAGGGGTGCCTCTCGCTCGTCTTCCTATCGCGTGGGCGCCAGGAGAGCCTGACAACTTCGAGAACGCCGAGAGCTGCCTCGCAATGAACACAGATGCAAACGGAAGCATGTCTGACGTACGATGTGATGACGTTCTGCCATACGTCTGCTTTAAGAAGTTCACACAACTTACAATGAATGCTTGTGGGACTAGTGATCCTGGTAAGATCATTTTTATTATTATTCTTAGCTATTCGTAGCTATTCCTGTTTTCAAGTTTCTTTGCTATTCATAACATGAAATCTGAAAATTTTGCGATACTGCTTGTCACTCCAAGATTTTAATTAATTCTAGATTTGCATTGTTATAATTTGCATTCTTAAAACACTGAGTATTTAGAAAAACGCGTTTAGCAAATGCTGCCTGCTTGTTGCTAAATATCTGATCAAGCGTTGCCACGTCTACAGAAGTAAGACTGTTTAAGCGAATTTGTTTGTTTGAACAGCTTACCAGCTAGAGCCTAGGACAGGCAGCTGCTACAAGTTCCACAGGAGAGGTTTGGTGTGGAACCAGGCGTTTATGACCTGCTTGGCTGAAGGAGCTTACCTGGCCGTCATCAACAGTGACGTGGAGTCCAACGTCATCAAAGAAATCTTTGCGAAAAACCCTGATAACACCATCAGGTCGACGGACACAGGAGCCTTAGCAGTTGGTTTCCATGATTGGGGTGAACATATGACTTTTATGACCATACATGGTGAGTTTTTACAAATTTTACAGTGCGAAACGCCGTTAATCGTTTCAAATTTATCTTTATCTACAGAGTTTCTTAAGTTACGTTTATCAGTTGGGGCTTTGTTTGTTTTTGTTCTTGTTCGTTCCTTCTTGTGGTTCTTGTTTGCACATTTTATTTTAAATTGAATTGAAAATACAGCAAGATGATTTCATGACAGCGAGAATTTCTTTCATAAACACGAAAAAGCAAAGACATACCTGTTGATTACGGTAAAGAATTACCGTCTCGAAAAAAATAGGGTATAGAACGGAGCAGAAGCCTATGGCATAGGATGTTTCTATTATTTAAAAAAAAATGATTAAAAATATCGGCTATTCTAAGAAGCCGGGTACTCTAGATACTAGATAGGTGGGTACTCTTTAAAACCATGCTGTAGGAGCAAGAGCCGCTCGCGCATCATCCCACCCGGGTCCTGCGTTCTCTGCTAAGCGAAATTAAATCTTATCTTGATTGCGTCTATTCCACTTACACAGTATACATTATTATTATTATTATTTTTAAAACGGTAAAAATATCAACTGCATAGGTTTTATAATAGCGTTCCCCTTACACCTGGTAAATACATATATTTATTTTGCAGGTCAAACACTGGACGAAGCTGGTTTCCAAGTTTGGGCTAAAGGCCAGCCGGATAACTCCACCAGGGCGCGTACTGGAGACACCGGAGAATTCTGCGGAGTTGTCTTCAGAGACGGTCTGCTCAATGACTTGTGGTGCAACGTCCCCATACCTTTTCTATGTGAAAAGAACCGAGACAGCCTTCTTTTCCTTTAAATATAAGTATGTACGTACGCGTACCTAAGAGTAACCATCCACTACCCTGCCTTGCAGTCTGCCGTGCACGACTGCTGCTTCATGCATGATGGTTTGCATTGCGTCAGTGCAAGTACAGGAGTCAGTGCAGGATGTACGTGCAAGATGCTTGGCAGGATGTGTGGGAGCTACATCCTGCTTCGCAGCCCTGCACGACGGACAGCAAGGCAGAATAATGAATGGCTACTTTTAGGGGTTAAAATATTGTTTAAAGTTATAATTTTATCCTCTTCTTATAAATCTTATTTTTGTGTTTATTAGTTTTAAATTATTAAGATACCTATACAAAATACATAACACTTTCAATGTGTACTTTTGTGTTTTTTCATTAGCATAAAACTTCCCTCTGGTATAGGATTAAAATACAATACAATAAAAACATATAAAACGGCGGACGTATTTTATTAATCGAATGGAACAGCAGTGGTTGAATCGATTCAGACTACCTACTCGAATCGTCTTCGAATATTATTCTTGCTGTACATTGCTTTACATAAAAACATAAATACGGTCGTCCTTCGCAGCGGTGCGACGTAAAAAGTTGGCTAGGCTAGCATTTAATTATTTTTAACGTCTTAAAGTGAATATCTTAGATACTTTAAAAATGATTAAGTGTTTGATTCTTGTTGGGATTTCATCCATGCTTTGTCAAGGTAAGCCAGTTTACAGACTTTATTTATAATAGATATTAGATTCTCAGTTTTAAACTTTAATGTTTTCCATGCCTAATGTTAGATATATAGAACCAAACGTAATGCTTGAGGGCAATAAACTTAACATAGACAAGGCGACGGTGTTCCTGGGTATAAGCATTGATTCCAAACTGCAATGGGGTCCACATATTAGTGCTCTGTCTGGGAGACTTAGTTCTGCTGTATTTGCGGTTCGTAAGATTAGGCAACTGACGGATATAGCTACAGCTCGGATGGTTTACTTTGCTTATTTCCACAGCATAATGTCATATGGCATTTTGCTGTGGGGATCAGCCGCTGAAGTAGAGGCCATTTTTATTTTGCAAAAGCGAGCCGTCCGCGCTATCTACGGGATTGGTCCCCGAGAATCATTGAGAGATTTATTTAAAGAAATAAATATATTAACTTTACCTTCTTTGTATATTTTTGAAAATATTGTCTACGTCCGCAAAAATCTACATAACTTTAAATTGAACTGTGACTATCACAATTATAACACTAGAAATAAGGATAGCTGTACCGAGATTTAGACTAAGTCAAATGAGTATTTTTTAGGCAACTGCGTTCGTTTTTAAAATAAAATCCCGGAAAATATAACAGGGCTCACTGAGGGAAAATTCAACTCACATGTAAAAACTACATTAATGAAAAGAGGGTGTTATAAGGTTAAGAATTATTTAGAAGACAAAGATGTTTGGAGCCTTCCATTTCCGCCAAGTAGTGACTAGTATGTATAGAAATTACCTAGTTGTAAGCCAAAATTTGTGAGACTGTAATATATTTATTCTTTAAAAAAATAATGCCCCTCAGTTTCTTGCCTGTTCTTCTGAATAGAGGCTCTTTATCCGAACAATGCGGTCAAGTCTTTTTTAAAAAAAACTTTGACGTTTCTTAGTGTATCTTTGATACCTAAATTGAATAAAAACATGTTGACTTTGACTTTGAATAAAAAAAGTAATAATTACTGATTTAAATGAATCTTAAATTTTTTTATTTAATTGATATCAAAATTCTTATTGTCGGTCTACGAGTACTAGTTGACGGTCTAATCTACTTACTTCTAGTCGGTATTAATATCTACAATCCAAACTAGAAATACTCGTAACTGGGAAAGTTAGATTGCTAGGGACGTATCTATATATATATATATATATCTATATCATTGCTTTAGACTAGTTATAAAGAAATTAAACTCACAGTAAGCAAAACACGGCCACCAGGCAGGAGCATTACTTCAACAACAATAGCAACGCTATTAAATTTTGAATTAATTGCATGTCATCTAAGTGAAAAGAACAATAATTATAGCCAGTCAATAAAAAAGAGAAATAAAATATTAAATACTATTAATAAAATTTTTTAGCGAAGGTATTCAGATTCGACTACGAGTTTATTGAGCCGGCGGACGGGTGGATGAAGCTCCATATAGTGCCTAGTACGTGGAGGGAAGCCAGGATGCGATGTCATGCTGAAGGTAACAATTAAAGCAGTCACTACATTATCAAATTTGCAGTACGCTAGGTGAGCTTGCATGCTAAACTTGGATAATGTAATGGCAGTCAGACAGTTAGTAACCAAATGTATGTCTATCACACGGATACTGCCACGCTAAGTTAGCATACTGCAAATTGCTTGAGCGCTTAACTTGCAATTAACTAATGTTGCTTGACGAGTCCTTCCACACATGTACTTACGTGGTGTGAGAGTGGACTGACCCCTCGTAGACGGATCTGTGGGACCGCGAGCTATGTGAGTGGCGTCTCTAATTGGCGGCGCCTATGATCCTCTTTTCTCAAATATTACTGGTAATTGATATTATCGATCCACACTGATATTATAAAATCTACAGTAGCTCTGTCTGTTTGTAAGCTTTTCACGGCTAAACGCCTCAACGGAGCTTGATGAAATTTGATAATTGGTTACAGAATATCACGAGCCAGGTTTTTGGTTAGCATTTTTTGAATAAACGCGAACGAAGTCGCGGTTAGCAGCTAGTTATGATTATTTTATGCGGACTTTAAGCTGTCTCGTCGGGAGTAAGCGAATGCATAGCATCTTTATTAACAAACCATTTGCGCAATGTACAAAAACTGTGTACCCCGAAATAGGAAAACCCCGTGTCGCGGGCGACACTATGACGTTTACATTCATGAGAAAGCTCTTTGCTGCTAAGATAATCCTTGTCGACCGAGCGAAGCGTCTATGCATCCCCTTCGACAAAAATGCTTTCGTATATGTTCAAATTCTGTCCGAATCTCTGTCTTCCATTACAGGTCACATTTCTAAAAAAATCAAATCTCCGCCGCCAAAGTGAACAATTTCCAAAAAATTACTTTAAAAAAATCTGTAAAGTATCGAACCTGCACACAAAACTTACGAGAATCGATTGAGGAATGCGAATTGTAGAGGAAGACAGACGTTGACCGTGAGGTCCACAGCTCAGAGAGCTATTAATACTAGTAGGCACAGCTGATACATTATCATTACCGTAACGTTTTTACAGTGCTATTAATTTTGCTCATTGATCTTACAGGTGCTGTTATAGCCTCGCCCCTCACGAACCAGATAAAGAAAGCCATCATAGGGTTTGTGTTGAGGAAGAAAGGAAACACTCCAACCACAATCTTTACTGGAGTACACGCAAGTTTCTCCAAAGGAGATTATATGTCAGTTGAAGGTATGAGTCGTAGTATTTTTGTACTTTCTCTTAAAAAAAAATAGATGTAGGCTAGGCTGTGGTTAGTTGAATTGCTCTGATTCCAAATTTTGAAATTTTATTAAACTTTTACTGAGAAATAAATGCTACCTAAATAATGACACTTATAAACTAATATATTTTTGTATGTCAAAATTAAATTTGGTTTGAATTATTGAAAAACCGAATTAGAGGTCGGTCATGTTTTTTTTTTTTCGTTGCGCCAACAAATTGGAAGAACCAAAATGTAATGATTTGCACTACAGTGCAAATTTAACATTTAACATTTAATTTTTATCTCGAAAATAGGAGTCCCTCTTACCCGTCTCCCCATCACATGGGCGCCAGGAGAGCCCGACAACTTCGAGAACGCCGAGAGCTGCCTCTCCATGGTCGCCGACAGCAACGGAAGCACTTCCGACGTCCGCTGCGAAGACGTTTTGCCGTACGTCTGCTATAAGAAGTTCACCCAGCTCACCATGAATGCTTGCGGAACCACTGACCCTGGTAAGACGTTGAAACAGTAAGTAGTTTGTAATAATTAAAAATAGACCGTCATCCAAATAAATTTACAGTTCATTAATAGTTTCATTGTGCTTTTTTGCCTGAATCGGAGAGTTTAATATTAAGAAACGAGAATAATCATTGAAAACATTCCATTTTCTGAAAGCAATGTGAGTCAAATCTTGGCAATTCAGGAGAATAACGAAAGATGGTAAAGTATTTTTACCAGTTTCAACAAGTTTTGTTTGAACAGCTTACCAGCTGGAGCCTAGGACTGGCAGCTGCTACAAGTTCCACAGACGAGGCCTGGTGTGGAACCAGGCGTTCATGACCTGCATGGCTGAAGGAGCCTACCTGGCCATCATCAACAGCGATGTCGAAGCCGCCGTCTTGAGAGAAATCTTCGAGAAGAACCCTGATAGCAGCGTCAGGTCGACAGACCCTGGATCCATTGGGGCTGGCTTTCATGATTGGGGTGAACATCAGACGTGGATGACTATACATGGTACGGAAACACTTGCATAAAACTTGGTATTAAGTTCTTTTACTTTGTGTCATTTGTATTTTAATTATTTTCACCTGTGTGTATCATAACGCCTTTATTGTTTTAATGTCAAGGCTTAGATAAATAATTGTTTTGTAGGTCAAACCCTGGACGAGGCTGGCTACCAGGTCTGGGGCGACAACCAGCCAGATAACTCCACCAGGGCGCGGACTGATGACCTGGGCGAGTTTTGCGGAGTGCTGTTCAGAGATGCTCGTATGAACGACCAATGGAGTAACGTCCCCATACCTTTCATTTGTGAAAAGAACCGAGACAGCCTTCTTGCACTATGAATAGAGAATGTTGTGGTAAAAATTAAGCTTTAAATTTATTTTTTAAGTTTAGTAGCAGTTTTCTAAGTTATGTATTTTGTAGTATTTAAGGTTATTTTACTATATTTTTTGTTTTCATTTTAATAAAGTTTTCTGATATTTCTTTTACTACCTCTATAGTGCTACTTTTAAGATCTACCGCCTTATTTAATAAGTCATCTACGAGTCTCAGATCAACCTAGAGGAAAAGATGGGACACTGCGTTTTATCTCGCTGAAGCCACTTTAATAAACTTGTGTGGTACGTGGTAATATTGCCACGAAAAACATTTACAATTGCAGGAAAACTAATATTCATTCCCAAACTCTACGTTAGCCATTTTCGTTTCAATATACAACCTTAGTATATTTAATATTCCGAAATTGCACATATTTGTAAGAGTTTAAAGTTACGGCTTTTTCTAAATTGACTTGTAAAAAAACTGCACAGTTTTTTAAAAGAACCTCAAAATGTAATGCTGGCCATACTTTTAATATGCACTATGTATATTGATTAAACCATAAACCAATGCAAATAATATCGAGATAAGAATGACCAAGCGAGTATCGTAGTTTTTTTGCGTCAATGTGTGCGTGTTGTGTACATATACGACAGTAGCGTAGTTTTTGGATGGTTTTTGGCTTCACCTACATCATACGCCGTGCGCCACCTTATTCTCTAGGTTGATCTGAGCTACGAGTCTCGATAGTATTTTTTTAGTAGAATTTTGAATTTATTCTGTGTTTATTTTTGGTCTTCCGGTTCCTTTCATTAAATTCCCCCGCCTTTAAATTTAATAAACTGTCTTTACCAAGCCTAATTTTGTTCTCAGTTTCAAAAATTTGAAATGTATTTAAATTAAATAATATTTTTTTATTATAATTAGTACCTACCTATAACACCCTATCGGTATAACGTACTTTTTCCTAAGAACCTAAGCAAAGCATGCCTTGACTGTATAATTATTATTATTCTTTATTTTTTAACCATCATTATTTTTGATTATCAAGAATCAAGAACTTTGGATTTTAGAAAAGATTTTCCTTATGATGATTAATTAATCTTTGCCAGTCATACCGGTTCTCAACTAGTTATACTCAATAGCAATGGCTGTAGTGTTTTTTGCGTACACGTACTAAACGTATATTTATGGTTGTTTGTTAGTTGGTTAGGCTGACTAGCTAGCCCTAGTGTAGGTCATTCAACACAGCTGTCGGCTCAGCACAGACAGATAGGAAAAATCCTCGCTCACTTTTAGACGTCATTGAGAAACGAACCATATTGTATTTCAGGCTATCGTGTTCACGATACGTATTTCACGATAGTTTTAAACAAAAAATCGTATAAAATCAACATAGAAGTCAGCATCACCTTGATATTATGCGTTTTTGTATTATAGGTTAAGGTGAAATGGTCAATGATGGCAAAAATCGGTATCGGGTGTTTTTCAAATTTTTTATTAATCTTGTTCAAGAAATAATTGTGGTGAAGCGATATCAATCTCTTAACCTAACCATAGTAGGTTCCTATTTGCAAGCCTGAAATAACTCTATTTTTACTTATAATCTTATTTACTATGAAATCGAATACTCAAGTCAACGTCAAAATGTATCTATTAAATCGCAGATACACTGAACGTCAAAGTTATAAAAATGACTCCATCGTCTTGTTCGGGAATTTTTACAGGAGACTTTAAAATCACGTCCCTATCAACGTATCAACCTATATAATCATCAGTATAATCGACCGAGTGAGCGTTAGCGAGCGAAGCGTCTATGCTTCAGCTTCGACAAAATGCATTCTGGTTTCTGTTCAAATCTCTGTCTTCCTCTACAGGACAGACGTTGAAAGCGAGGTCCCCAGCTTAAAGAGCTACTAATATAAAATACCTTTAAGCATCAGTAATTAAATGCAGTTGGAAACAGAAATAATTTTTTTTTTTTTTTAAATTATTTTAATAATATCATTAATATTAAATAAAAATGGTATGGTCGTGGATGGTATCTCTCTCTACTTGTATTGAGTCATTCATACTCGAAACTCAGATCATCCTAGTGAATAAGATGGCGCACGGCGGATCATTTAGGTGAAGCCAAAAACCATCCAAAAACTACGCTACTGTCGTATATGTACACAACACGCACACATTGACGCAAAAAAACTACGATACTCGCTTGGTAATTCTTATCTCATTTGCATTGGTTTATGGTATAATTTCGTGTACATTATATACCTACATAGAGCATAATAAAAGTATGGACTGGACTAAATTTTGAGGTTCTTTATAAACTGTGCAGCTTTTTTTTCCAAGTCAATTTTGAAAAATCCGTAACATTAAACACTTACAAATACATACAGTATGTGTATGTATGTGCAGTTTTAGAATATTAAATCTACTAAGGTTGTAGTTATATTGGAACGGGAATGGCTAGCGTAGAGTTTGGGAATTAATATTAGTTTTCCTGCAATTGTAAGTGTTTTTCATGGCAACATTACCACGCGCACACGTTTAAAAAGAAGTGGCTTCAGCGAGATATAACGCAGTGTTCCATCTCTTCCTCTAGATTGATCTGAGACTCGAAAGTGGTCACAAAACAATCTTAACTCACACACTCAATTTGTAGACGTGAACCAAACCACTTGTTAATAAAATTGTTATGTGAGGTTTCGTTGTAGTTAAAATTACGATCTGTTTATTCAAAATGCTTAAAATTCTTGTTGTTTTAGGGATATTTGCCACTGTGCTGTCTCAAGGTAAGTTTCAACTACAACTACTTACTTCAACTACCTAGGTACTTATACATTTTTCTAATTGTTTTTTGGTGAAGTTATGTCTCACCCCTTTTGCAATAAACGTTGTATAGCCATGGAATAGTTAAACAGCGGTTTGTTTTTTCTTTTCTTTTAAAATTTTGTACTCCATTTAAAAAGACAAAAGTACTCGGAGGCTGTACAATGTACGTACTTATGTTGCTAAGAGGGTAAGAACCTAGATTAACAAATCTGAATTCGTTATTTGTAGGTGTGTTTAATGTCATCACAGATTATCTATTTATTCGACGATAACTTTAGTACTTATACCATTGATCGATCTTCATGAAATTTTCCAGGCAAGTAGCCCATACAAGTACAGCCCAGTTTTTAGTTCGAATATGAGCAAAATACGCTGTTAAGTGGTCTTGATCTTGGTTTAGTTCTTTTTGCTTTAGCTCTGCGCTCGCGGTTGCAGCGACTGTTTAAAATCGTATTTTTTTCTGAAAAGTGCTAAAGGCTCAATCAATTATGCAATGACCCTCGATGAAGGGTAAGTTGGTTTCTCTGCAGTGGGATGTAAGTGACTGTTGATGATAATAATTATAATAATGATGTAAGTGCCAATGTGTTAAATCAGAGCATAAGCTACCTCATTGTCAAATACGAATCTGTTTACCGGTTTTTGATTGATGGATAAAACATTCAAACAAATCTACAACTATTCGGCAAAAAACCCGCTGAACAAAATATTAATATCAGCGTTGACTGTGCAGAAACGATGTTCAGGTTCGACTACGAGTTTAGCAGCCAGGCCAACGGCTGGCTCAAGTTCCACCCGATCCCGGCAGTATGGACCGAGGCCCGCAAAAGATGCTTCGCGGAAGGTAAGAGGAAAAAATATTTATACGCGTCGACTTGTACACCTCCTCTGTTTCGTCGGTTAAAAAGGACTTAACGAGCGAGTGAGCATCAGCGAGTGAGGCATCTCTGCTTCAGCTTCGGCAAAAATGTTTTCATATGTCTGGCGTCGGTCCGGCTGTTCTCCTTTATAAGTCGCATTTCTCAACCAATTGTCGTGAAATTTTGTATACTTAGGTACAGGTTTGGTAATTAAGTAAGTAGGATTTTTTTTTGTCGACGTAGTTTTTGGAAATTATGCAATATGGCAAAGATATGATTTTCATCCCATGCACAGAACAGCTATTTTTTATATCCGACCGGAACTTCCGCCGCTTAGAACGAACAATATCGTCATTCAAGCGGAATCAGTTCAAAATCTTTGTTAGATAAATTGGCAGGCAGTTATAGGGTTAAAGAATTCTGCCATATTTCTGGAATATTTCCATTGTGTAATTGTAACTTAGCATGTAGAACCAAGAGCCCAAGATACAGGCTGAACCTACTATAGGGACCATGTGCAATGTTTCAAATTTGCTAAATGGCATTGTAAATTGAATCTTTTGAATAACTTGAAAATATTTGAAGGAGAGAGAAACTGAAAATAGTCATTGTACATTTACTAAACCCACGAAACCTCATTTATTTAATAACAACACAGAGACCTGACGTTTATTATAGGTTAAACAGTTTTGATATCAATATGATGAAAAGGCACTGGGCAGAAAAAGTTCTCAAGTGGTGATTACGTAGACGCATCTTGGGAAGGCCTTCCACAATGTGGACCGACGATCTGGTGACGGTCGTGGGAAGACGCTGGACGCGGGCAGCGTTATTCTGAACCATACTGAATAGAACAAACAAACGCATCCCTCGCTACGCATTTTAGCACATCTCTGGTGGAAACCCATGCTTGCATGTGGGTGCTCCTAAACAGGCAATATTTTTACTGCAATTTTGGCCCGGCAATATTGTGACAATATTATTGTGGCCTGGCTTTAAAGTATTAGCATGGCTGATTACCAGACCGTCTAGAACATCCTAAAATCGTTGTAGATTTCATTGGTGGAGATCTTTGTTCAGCAGTGGACGTCTTCCGGTTGTAATGATGTCAATCAGCTGACCAAAGTGAAGTCTTGCCTATATTTATTTAAATACCTAGTTTTATAATTATCTTGCGGTCATAAATAGTTGAAATCAGTTTGCGCTTCCGCTTAGCGTCCAAAAAGCCAGAAAACAACTTTAAACAAAGCCAATAGCTGGTAGTTGGCAATTTTCCTCATCAAATAGGCATAATGGATACGAGTTTAAACAATAACAAAACAATGGCTACAATAAACAGTAATAATTGATAACGGAACCACATAACTTAATAACAGAATAATAACGAAGGGAAAACCGAGATAATTTATTATGTGGATGGTATCTACACGTCCTTATTGCTTGCAAACATATTTCGAAAGGCAAAAACTAAGTCTAGTAGGTATAACTACATAATTTACAGAAAAAAAAACCTACATTTACCTCAGTAAAATAAATTAATAAGATGGAATGTTAGATCAGAAAGCGGAATTAATTGATAACGTCAATAGTTCACAGTACAATATTTATAAAAATGTAAAATAAAATATTACGGATAATAAATAACGACTAAAATTATTGTTATATTGTTTGATGATAGTTGTATTATTACAATTATTTATTCAGATCATTATATCAACAATAATTCAAAGTAATTAATTAAGGAAAACCTAACACAAATGCTAACTATTATTTTAGCACAATGTCTACTTTAGAGTGCAGCTATTCAACTAGTTACTAAAATAGTTACTATGCTGAAAAAGGTTCTAGCGGAGAACAGGTTTTTAACATGCCACATGTTCCTTCCAGGTGCAGTTTTGGCTTCTCCTCTGACCAAGCAGTTAAAGGCAGCAATCCTATCTTTTGTATTAAAGAATTCAGTTTCCACCACCATATTCACTGGCATCCATGCAAGTTTTTCTAAAGGCGACTACTCGTCTATCGAAGGTAAGAACCCACATTCAGACGAGGTATTCATTTCACACGACTCATGTCTTGCACCAAACTTGCCATCCCACCGTCAGACACAGCCCACATATCGGCGGCTTTATTTTATGACATCGAAGCCTACCGATATCAAAAAATAACGCCGCCAACATCAAGTAGCCAGACATCTCGGCGGGTTGGCCAGTTTGGAGCAAGCAATGGGCTTAACGTTTTACATCTAATTGGTGAGCGGCGGGAGACTTTGGTGTGTAAACTCTAAAAGAGTTGAGCAGTTTGAGCAGGAGACGTCATATATTACTTGAAAAGTTCGAGCTGTATTGTACATTCAAAGTTACCGTATCTATAGCTCCATCAAAATCAAACTGGGGCCTCGAGTAGGTACTTGAAGATCCTAGTGGACCCACCAGTGGAACCAAGCAGTGGGTTAAAAAGTCTCTAACATTATTTTGCATTGTCCGTATTGCCTCTTCTTTCTGTTCTTATTGACTATAGTTTAAAAAGTAATCAAGTACACTGTGCAAAATATTTTACATGAATTGAGAACTTGTTGCAAACTAAATTTTCAACTTCTGTGGAGAAATCAGCGGATTAAGAGATCCAAAATCAAATAAAAAAAAAAAAAAAAATTATCAACTGATTTGGCTATTTTTAGTTTAAAGCACACCGTGAATTATTACATTACACGCGAAACTTCAGACTATGCCTGCTTCCTGGACCTGAGTCGCGCATTTGACCTGGTGAATTATAACATTCTCTGGGACAAATTGTCTGCGTCTCGGGTCCCGGCGGAAGTCACTGGTATATTTAAATACTGGTACGGAAACCAAACTAACGCAGTGAGATGGGGCGACACGACATCCAGTGAATATAGACTGGACTGCGGGGTCCGCCAAGGGGGGCTAACATCTCCGGCCCTTTTTAATTTATACATAAATGGCCTGATAGAGGAGCTGAGCGGCACCAAAATCGGATGCCATGTTGGTGGAGTGTGTGTGAACAACCTCAGCTACGCAGATGACATGGTGCTGCTCAGCCCCTCTATCAACGGTCTAAGACAATTAGTAGGTATATGCGAACTATACGCTGCAAAGCATGGACTTAAATATAATGTGGCCAAAACAGAACTTTTAGTGTTTCGCGCAGGGAAGGGTCCGGAGATTGTGCCAGACGTACTACTGCTGGGTTCACCAGTAAAGGTTGTGGAGCAGTTTAGATATCTGGGTCATGTTATGAGCGGGGATATGACTGATAACTTGGACATGGAACGGGAGAGAAGGAACCTGTCCATCAGATGTAACATGCTCGCGCGGGGGTTTGCAAAATGTAGCGATGAAGTGAAGGTGACTTTATTCAAAGCTTACTGTATGTGTTTGTATACATGTCAGCTTTGGGTAAAGTATACCAGAATATCTCACCATACCATAAGGGTGCAATATAATGACGCATTTCGCATCCTTATGAAGAAACCTAGATTTTGTAGCGCGTCGGGCATGTTTGCTGATGCACGGGTTCCTGATTTCTTTGCGGTTATTCGGTCTCGTATTGCGTCTTTCTGGGACAGAATACGGAGATCGAATAATGTTATACTGCAGTGCCTGTCTGAGGACTTGTGCAGTCCAATCTACCGGGCCTGGATTTCTGTTCACCAGAGCGTAAACAAAAAATGACTAGGTAGGTACTTACCTATGTATTTTATTAATTAATTATTTACTATTTTTATCTTATCTTGTAACTATTTTAACTACCTACTCGTAATTACGGAAATTTATTGTTATTACAATTAGAAGTTAATTTGTACTGGGTTATTGTGGCCTGAAATAAAGAATTTTATTATTACTATTATTATATTATAAATCATAAAAACGTCAATGTTACTTTTAATTGTAGTTTTAGTTCCGTAATTATTAGTAACGGGGAACTTGAAGTTGATGCCTGACATGAACTAGCTTAAGACAAAGAAGAGTTTCGCTTTAAATAGCAGAGGGACACGGAGCCAGGACACGATTTGGGTCTCTGCACAGACGAAGTAAGTTAATTAAAAAAAGAAGTATACTTAAATTGGTAAAAATTGCTCGCAGGAGTCCACTGGCTGAGGATGCCAATAGTCTGGGGTACCGGTGAGCCTGATAACTTTGAGAACGTCGAAAGGACAACAAAGGAAGCATGTCTGACGTTAAATGCAGCGACGTGATGCCTTACGTCTGCTATAAGCCGCACACGCACCTGACAATGACAGAGTGTGGGACTACTGACCCAGGTATTCAAATAACGCTGAAAATGAAAAAAAATTTTTTTTTAATATTAAAGGCAAAAGTGAGTCTGTGTTTATGTTTCTAACTCCTTCACAAACAGATTTTGATGAAATTTGGTACGAAGATAGCTTTTTCCCTGGATTAATACATAGACTACTTTTTGGCCCTGGGCCTGGCCTGGCCATTATAAAAAAGAGCATAGCAACATAAAAGTAGAGGTATAAGGTATAAGCTGCTACTGTTGTTGTTTTATTACATTGTCCTTGTCATTGTGTTTTATTTTCTTTGTCTATGTGATTGTAAAGAAAAAGAAGGAAGTGAAGACATAAGCCTTGACAACTACTGTTCTTATGGATAGATAGATAGATGACAGTAGTGATTTTGATAACATTTTCTTTATCATTCTCCAGCTTACAAGCTGGAACCCAGAACTGGTAGCTGTTACAAGTTCCACACCAGAGGCCTGGTTTGGGACCAAGCGTACCTCACCTGCATAGCTGAAGGAGGACACTTGGTTGTAATCAACACTAAAGAAGAGAAGAACGTGGTTGAAGAGATCTACGCCAAGTACCCTCATGAAGTGATCTTCTCTTCAAGTAAACACACGTTAGCTGTCGGTTTCCACGACTGGGGAGAGCGGGTATCTTTCTTGACTATTCATGGTAAGTTTTGGTTCAGTCTATTTTCTCATTTTTAAATCTTCAGATTTTTGAATGTCTATGATTTTATTATATATTTTGAAATGTAAATAGACACGAAGTTAAGAAATAGATATAAAAGATTAGTTGTTGTGAAATTTCCAGGGGAACCCGTCGAAAACGAATTCTTGAAATGGGCATAGAACGAGCCTAACAACCTGACCAACTCCCGCACCCTGGACACTGGGGAGTTCTGCGGGAGCGTGTCCAGGACGGCCTTGCTGAATGATATCTGGTGCAGTGCGCCTGTTTCTTTCCTATGCGAGAAGAAACCAAGCAGCCTTTTGCCGTTCTAACTACTTTACACGTGACGATGCGAGTTTGGCGCTCGTTTTTAAAGCCATCATCGTCATACATAAAAGACGAATTACTTTTAAAAGCTTATAGCTTTTACGAGCTTCATCACTCCTTTACTCTAAGCTCAAGAATTGTCTTTCGTCCCTCTCATTAATCTCTCGTTAGTGCGCTACTGAGTGTAAGCCGTCTCATTTTTAGATGAGTGAGGATAAATTAGAACCAGTAAAACAAGGTTTTTCGAAACTTTTAGGTATTAAAGATTTTTATTTTAAAGTTAGCAGTTTATTGTTTTTCCTTTCCGAGATGTATTTTAATAAGTGGGCTCATGACAGCTGAGTTTTGAGACGACCAAGCTGCTGGTTTTAATGTAAGCGATGAGTTTGTCCATAACAGTTCATCAGCGCTTTCCAAAATTTTGGAATTTGAACGATTCAAAAGTTATAAAATTTTATGAGGCGGGAATTCCTCACGTACGGACTATAGTTTAAACCGCATTCGGCGGTCTTTATTAAGGCGAGTGCGCGCGCGTCTCGCACCTCGCATAGCTCTCAGAGCACCACGAGCTTCAGCGTGTGAAAACCATGTCAGTTTACATAATAAGATTCAAAAGTCATTACTGCCATCCTAAGTTATAGAGTCTGAATTAAGTAGTTAGTTCTGAAATAATAGGTGCTTATGGAGTCCTAAAAATGTTTACCTTAAATCCAGCAGCCTAGCATGCACGATATGACATCAATTTGTCGATTCTTTTTATCGAGACAGACTTATATTTACACGTAGCCTTGTCACGTTCTCACCCGACTAATCAAAATAAAAAGATTTTATTGCGGCGCCCATGCTAGACCTGCAGAACACAAAAGACCGACCTCTTAGACACTTAGACCTCTTGGAACACTTAGACCTCCTAGGATATGTAGGAAGCTGAAGAACAGAAACAGAGTTATCCCACATACCATTTTTATAGTAGAGAGTAAAAACTGGGTAAATAATACCTGTTTATACGACTTACTTTTTTTTTCAATGAATAATTTGTATGCGGTTTTAAACCATTTTTGGTTGCAGAATAATATACTCCATAGATTCTTATTTGGAAAGTCTAAAATAACAAAGAAAATTAAATACTATATAATTTGGCGCCGTGGACAGCAGAGCAATTCAACTAACTATAGCGTTGCGTTAGCCCTCAAAAAATGAACGGGAAACGGCTCAGTATCACCGGAAGATACGATTGTGAGAAATTCGTGATTCTGAGCTGTCTCCATATTTTTGTCAACTCAAAGTCAAATTCTTAGCAGGCTTATTCATTAGGTTTTTTTAAAAAATAAATTACTAAATGCTGCTGGCCACTGAGGCTTTACAGTGCAAATGGCGCAGGGCATTAAATACTTTAAAACTATGGCCGGCTACCTTTAGGGCACCTCTGCGGTACGGACCTCGGCTTGGGCTGTCGCCGGGGAGTGGGAGTCGAACTGCCCTGGCAACCCAGAAGGGGTGTGCTCTGGGTCCTCAACAGAAATGACTCAACCGCCTTGTTCGGAAAGGAGCCTCTTCTCTGAAGAAAAGGCAAGAAACTCAGGGGCATGATCTGGGTGATTTGGAGCGAAACTAACCGATCTTCTAACAGACGCAGGGCTTGCATGAGCCGTGGACAGATTCTCTTTCCACAGTTTCTGTCCCGCGAGAAAGAGAAACATACCTGGGGGGCTATTCCTGCGCGTGAGATAAGATGAGACTTTATCTTGGTCACTCTCACACCTATGACGTTTCAAAAGTGAGCAACAAGGACGAATGAAGGTGAGAAGGAAATCTCAAATCTCCGAATAGGGCCCCTGTGTCTAGCTTTGTCACATCTAATCGCTGATAAAAACGTTGAAAAGACAATTCGTGTCCGGCCCGTTCTAGTTCTGCATTTGTTCGTCGGCTCATCGACAATAATTCTTACTAGATACTGTGCATCGGGTTATGAAAAGTTGATTACACTGGCCAGTGCATCCTTGCATTGTTATCGGTTTCTGCGAACGCACACAATGACATACTAGTTTTAGTGATGGCGTAAACATCAATCAAATAAACCTAACGATTCAATTTTGGTTTCGAATAAGTACAACCTATAATTACGACAAGTTAGGTTTATGATTCATTTTTTCCTTGTCTTGCTTTGGTTATTCAATTATGCGAGTTGATTGAAATTACTCGTAAAAGCGATTCGATTTATTGTTAAACTGTTTTCGAATATTAAATCGGTCTTGGCACATCTCTAAAGACTGGACATTGGGCAAAATGAGTTAATACTATTTTATTATGCATAGTGTTTTCTTGCAAAGATCGAAGTGGCTGTGTTTTGTGATAACATTTTATTTAGATGTTTTTAATTTTTTCGTGTAAATAGTTTTGGTACACAATGCATTGTTTTTGGATAATTTTAGGAATTTTAGGCCTATTATTGTGTGAAAGCCAAACACAACAAGGTAAGAATTAGTTTTTCTTGTTTTAAAAGGTAGGGGTCTAAATCGGTCGAACACGTAAGAAAAATTAGGATTCAATCAATTGAAGTGGTAGTTAAGTGGGTAAGTAATTACTTACTCGCTTTTGGAACTTCCATAGTTTTGGATAAATTCATAGAAAGTAAACAATAATAATTAAAAACTTGCATAAACTGGGTGGCCACCCTCCTTCAGATGCCGGCTCATTCATCATGATATTTGTCAGACTGTTTAAGGTATGTTTTTTTTTGTTTTACAAATAAGGTTATTGCAGTGTCAGTCTACCCACAATCTAGCTCAGCTTGAATGCCACTCGCGGTCACCTATATAAAAACTCAAAGACAAGATAGTAAGTACAATGCAAAAATATTTCAAGTTAATTTACTGCCTTCTATTGATAAGTAATAGGTGATCAAATGGTACCTATTTACTTTTTTGTCGGTTTCGACTGAGATTTCGATGGTTGAGTGATTGAAAAATGAAACAGGAAAACGATAAGTTGTGGGGCTTAGAGGCAGTCAAACGTGTTTTGATTGCAAAACACGTTTTTGCAATCAAATCGATCCTGTAATTCTGTAATACGTAAATTCTGCATACAGATCAACAACCTCTTAGCCATAATTTTTCTTCAAACATATTTTTATTTTTATTTTTATTTTATTTTGTTCGGGAAATGTAACAGTGCGAACAGACTTAATAAATTTAACAGTTGTATAACTATGCACCAATTACACATTTCCGCTTATAGATAACTATTTTACACCTTATTATACTACATAAAGTTATCTAATTATAAAATACAATTTAAAAGAGAGGTCAACAAGAGAAAGTAAAGAAAAAATGACCTATAATACTGTTTAAGCCGCATCAAACCAGTTCTTTGAGGATGTCGTTTTAAGTGTATGTATGGGAATTTTAAATAGATCAAAATCGGGAAAATTATTTAGGTTGTTAACAAAGTTTGCTGATCTTATAAAAAATGAATTATGTCTATAATTTGTAGAACTAAAAGGGATATAAAGGCATACAGGACGCCTTACAGACTTTGTAGGGACTTTCAGGTTAATTAAGGAAAGAAGATGAGGAGAGTCAATTTTACATTGTGCTATTTTCGTTAACAGAACAATATCTGCTATTCTGCGTCTTTCGCGAAGAGGAAGCATATGATGTCTTCGACATCTTAACTCGTAACTGCTGTCATGTTTTTTGCACCTAAATTGTAAATATCGCAAAAAGTTTCTTTGGATGGATTCTAGCCTGTTAACATATTTATCGTATTGTGGATTCCAGATCTGAGAACAATATTCGAGGATGCTACGCACATAAGAGCAGTAGAGGACTTTCATTAGCTTAATGCTGTTGAATTGAGAGCTAGCTCTTTTGATAAAGCCCATGGTTTTATTAGCCTTATTTGCAATATCGTTAATATGACTTTCATATGATAGCTTGGAGTCGTGAATTACGCCTAGGTCACGTACTTCTTGAATATTTTTTAAGTTTTGTCCTTTAAGGCGAAACGATGCGGTTAGCTAGGAACACCTGCGCCAATAGATGGCGTTGATGCTGCAATTTGACGTATTTTATTTTTTTATAAATGAAAATGCGCATTTTATTTCATGATAATATATTTACCGCTAATAATGAATTATTTACTATTTTCTTAGGTTTATCTCAGGTGTATTTTAGTTGTAAAGTACTTGCATATGTGCTAGGCAATATCGCGGGCGGCGGTAGACTACTCACGCATACAAACAAGGCTTTGTTTGAATTCGAACGTGGTTGCAACTATGGGATAATTTCGACGTATCTGATATCTTACAACTTGGCCCAGTGGCTAGAAGTTCCGGGACTAGGTATTATACGTAACCCTGTTCGATTCTTGCATATCATGTTTCTTTTTGCATTTGTTTTTTGTTCGTAAGTAAAAATCAAATGCTATTCATTAGTGAGCGCATCATTTGAGAACGGTCTGATCGATTATATTCCTAAATGTTTTCATGATTCGAATTATGCCCTGCCCTTTATCTACACCGGTGGAACCTGGCGGTGGATCTAAGTGGCCGGAGGGCATATTATGACTGAAAAGTGGAAATGTGTTCGTATGTCCTTATTTCAGGTAAAAATAAAAAACAATCAATAACTGCTGAAGTTGATTTAATTATTAGGATTGATTACGTTTGGATAGATAGACGGATGTTTGTTACTCAATCACGCTAGTAAGGCTGAACGGATCTGGATGAAATTCAGCCAACTAATTCGAAGATTTTTTTTACTTTCTAGCTGCGAACGCTGCCATTTGCACATCGCAATGCACATTTCACCAGCTTCGGTAGCATATTGGATATGAAAACTTCGTCGCGCTCTATTTCAAATACGGTGATGTCCTGAGTTGGAGAAATAAAGCCCACAAAATAACATTTCTGACTCATGATTGTTGACAGTAGGATTGATTAGTGGCCAATTTATGTTCCAGAGGTTCTGATGTTGTAGGCTTTGCCTTAGACTTTTCCGGCTCATATTGTGTATAATTGGCTTCTATGTGATTCTTCTTTTTGTTTTCACTGTATGTTTTCACAGGGTCTGAAGAAAATATAGGTGTAAATTTATAGACAATACACATTTTAGCTAAATCAGAAAGTGATATGATAGTTGGGTGAATGCTTGTTTTCCAAGCAGGAAGGACAAAACAAGTTCAGTACCAACCCTGGGTCTTGCACATCTGGGTTTTTTCAAAGGGACTTTGAAAATACTGAACAGATGTGAACCCAAAATTAATGTGATCAAGACCTATAGAAATTATTTAAACATTTATATTTATAGGTTGAAGTTTTAGTCACGCAGAATTTAAAGCAACACTGGAATCGTCTCTTTTCAGATTTTTACACGAACTCGTTTCAGATTTTTCTTGGGACCAGAGTAGTGGTGGTTTCTATAATCTTTTGAGAAGTGCGTGGTTCCATGGTTTATTTTGGATAAATGCCTTATAAATGAACACCGTATAATAGAAACTAAGAAAGACACTCTTTGTTATAAACAAGAAAACCACAAGACGTCGAGAAAAATCATCGACCGAATGGAATGTCAATGCCGCCCACTGAAATGTCAATGTGGGTAAATTGAGATTTGCGGCCGGCGCGCGCAAGCAAAGAAATCGCAATTAGTGTTACCAACTCCAAGAGTTGAAATTATGTTTTCCATGAAAATTATCGTACTTTCAAATAATATTTCCTTCTCCTACTACTCATTTACTCATAATTATAGATATATAATTATGTAAAGCTATATGAGTAAATGTATAATTATGTATTTTATTGTAATTGATTATGGTTTCTTTTAATAAGCAAAACTTTCATGGAAATACTTCCACACTCTTCTCACGTATTTATTATGTACTAGCAAGTCACTTTACATTCCGATTTTTCTGGGCAGTTTTTCCAATCTTTTATTCATAAAACCTAGCATTACCAAAAAATCCAAATCGGTACAGCCGTTCCCATATGATGCGCTTACCAACGAACATTTTTGATTTAGTTAAAACGATTAAGTATATTTAGAAAATAGTGACTACATGTATATTTGGAGCTATATTTTCATAATATTTACATGATGGGATTATAATTATCTACTGTTTTTAATTTAGGTATAATTTTCACTCTTAGTTACCTTCGTTCAAATACTGGCAATACGTTTGTCTAATTCTTCAAAATTTGATTTTTGACCTGAACGATGCGAGCGAAATGATAACAGAGAGAAGAGCGGCAACAGCGCTTGACCTGCGTATGCCACGAGCTGGCAACGTCGCGCGTTGTCGCCGTTTATATTACTATTACGTATTCTGTGCCGCTACCAACATAACTAAATGTAAGCGTACGACACTATCTGTGTTCACGCGCACATTGACAAAAATTAACTAAAATTACAATGTAATTTTTGCTACTAATATGTTGTTTTTTTCAACGATATATAATGTACCGCAAATAAAGACCCAGACCCAAGCCAACTTAAGTCATTACAAAGTCAAATAAAACTCTCTTCGCTCATGAATGGTAAAATACGTTTGTATGGGAATCGTTTATCCTTAAGTATATATTTAAAAACCGTTATATTAGACTTACGAGTAAATGTTATTGAGTGGCATTTAGCAACATTGAGATCTAATTTATTATGCTGACAGTAATCTTCAAATCTAAGGAGATCTTGTTGTAAAAGATAACAATCACTCATGTTATGAATTTGTTTAAAAATTTTCATGTCATCTGCATAAAGAAGGAAGTTAGAGTGTTTAAAACAAGAGCTTATGTCATTCACAAAAAAGTTAAACAGCAACGGCCCTAGCAAAGAGCCTTGGGGGACACCTGATGGTACGTGATTCAAAGGAGAAGAGTAACCATTCAGAACAATCGCCTGAGACCTATTCGCGATGTAGGAGGAAAACCACCTGTACAAATTACCGTGGATACCAGCGGAGAGAAGCTTTTGCAGCAGTAAAATGTGATCAATTCGATCAAACGCTTTGCTGTAGTCAGTAAATATAGCGTCCACTTGTCCACCTGCATCCATGCTTGAGGTTGTGAAGTCGATAAATGTCAATAAATTGGAGGCTGTTGAACGACTTTTAAGGAAGCCATGCTGTTCTTGAATAAATGTCCCAGACAACGCATTATAGACTTGAGTATATACTAATCGTTCAAAAACTTTTGCAAAAATACATAATTTCGAAATTGGTCTGTAATTTTTAACCTCATTTTTATTGCCAGCTTTATGAACCGGGGTCACAAAAGCAGACTTCCAAATCTTTGGTACAATGCCTTCATTAACAGAGCGCTGAAATAACAGTACCAAGGGTTTTGTTAATACCTCTGAACAGTTCTTAATAAATACAGCTGCTAATTTGTCGGGCCCAGCTCCTTTGGTAACATCTAAAGACTTAAGTAATTTATGTACTGTATCCGGAACGATTTCCCCCCGAGGGGGCTGGCAGAGGTGTAATACAACACTCACACTTCGCCGGACTATATTCAGTAACAAATATGACAAGGGGCGAGCCTGTCGCCATACACCGGGCTCCAGTCATGTAGCAGATAACATACAATACGCACATATGTATGTTCACACAATGAACAAATTGGTGCGTGCCGTCGGCTGGGTTCGAACTCACTTCCTCTGGCTTGTGAGGTGGGCCTTCTCCCAACTAGGCTGCCATCGCATTATTTTTCTAAATACACAAAATGATGAAAATAAATTAGCTGTAATTATTGTTATTGTTAAGTGATGATGATGATGTCTTCCTAGTCGATTTTGGCCACGGCGACTATTGCTTCTGTTAGCTAAATTATGAACCTTGATGATGTGCTCTCACATGGCTTATGTAGCCTATCTTGCCTTTCTATTAATAAGGTAAATATTCAATTATAGGCTAGCCATACCATCTCGCTTGGCAGTGTTGCGTGACTTATGATAAGGGAGGCTGATCTTGTGTGTGATTTTTTTCTGATCTTTATCTCTCTCGTTTGATAAGTCATAGGAGTAAGAGTGACCAAGATAACGTCTCACGCTTCAGAATAGGGCGCGAGCATGCTTACCTAGAAAGACCAATTCATTTGCAACTTGAATGCACTCAGATTATAGCTATCAGGGAACACACACTCAGGGGAACTATTCTTACAGGTCGAAATATTTTTTGGTCATTGTCTCTTTTATTTGAAATGTCATAGATGAGAGTGACCAAGCTAACATCTCATGCTTCGGAATGCGGAGCCTGGTAGACTAAGTAGTCTATATTCTCTAGCGATTCGCTCAATAATAATGGAATCAAAGCGTTTCGTATAGGTTTTTTGGTATATCAACGATGTAGCTTTTTGTCACCCTTGTTTCAAGAATGGTGAAAACCAAACTGTACATTGTCGACCGAGCAAGCGTTAACGAGCGAAGTTTTAATTTCATAAATCTGGTGCAGGAAAAGACTACAGATATGACTACGAGTACAGCTCTCAGGCGAACGGCTGGCTCAAGTTTCACCAGGTGCCGGGGACCTGGCGCGAGGCGAGGATGAGGTGCCATGCTGAGGGTGAGACATTCGATTACCTACTGTTATGAGGACAGGAGCCCTAGACAATCTATGTCTGTCTGTCTGTCAATCGCTTCATTTTGCAATCGTTTGATCGTGAAATAAATCCATAAACACTCGTCGTTTGCGGTCAAACATTACGCCACACATTTAAGTACCTATCCATAAATATGTTAATCCCCTACTTAAGTATTTTTAATTAATATCGCTAAACTTGGTTCATTGTCTTGTAGGTATCACTTCTATCTTTGCCGGGGTTATCATTTCTGCAATCGTTTTATTAGCCTGTTATTTTCTATAAAAAAAAAGTAACTCGGCAAAAAAAAAAAAAAAGATTTCAAGTGATTTTTGTTAGCACTGCTAGGTTTAGGTATTGTTATATTGTTGCTTACGCTTATGCAAGTGCGTATTATACATATGTTTTTTTTTGTATCGATCATATAACATAGCATGTCGTCTCGCCTTTCCCCCGAAGGGGCTGGCAAAGGTGTAAAAAACACCCACACTTCGCCGCACGATATTCAGTCCCAAATGTGACAGGGGGCGAGACTGTCGCCACACACCGGGCTCCAGTCATGTAGCAGATGACAAACAAACAGTACAAAAATCAAGAGAAACGATGACGATTAATGTATGTACGCAAAAACTTAGAGATTCCGCACAAGAAGCGATACCTATGTATGACTACAACTGTACGACAAGGAACAAGTCTAAACTTGTTCTGCCAATTACTAGATTAGCCAAAACTGGCAACGCCTTTGTTAGGAACAGTTTGACATTCTACAATTTACTACCTGATAGCTGAATAGATAAAAATGAGACAACTTACAAACATTTATTAAAAAAATTCTTGACCCAAAAGGGCTATTATAAAATTAGTGATTTTATTAGGTACAAAGCTTCAATGCGCAAGTTATGTACTTAGTTATGTTTACACTTGTTTCATTTTTATTTTATTTATGACATTGTTGACACCTGTTGATTTAAATTTGTTTTTTTTTTTAAATTTCTATTTACACAATTTAATTTGACATGTTCTATTTTATTTTTATTTTTGTTGTGCTTTTTAATGTTTAATTTTATCTGACATTATTTTATTTTCAATTAATTATAATTTTGGCAATTTTTGTTTCATGACAAATCATAAGTGTACTCTGATTTACCTATTTGAAATCAATATTTGAATTTGAATTGTACTTCTGGAACGTCAGACCTTGTGTTTTTAGATCATTACATAGTGAAGCTCACACGTTGAATACGCATCGCACTTTTGTTTATGTGATTGCTAAATTAAGACACCCCCACTTTAAAATTATTAACATTATAAATGTATCCTATTATTTATTTTTTAGGCGCCGTTTTAGCGTCACCTCTTACAAAGCATTTGAAAACAGCTGTCATATCGTTCGTCGCAAGTCACAAGGGCTCCGTACCTACCGTCATATTCACCGGGGTGCATGCGACTTTCTCAAAAGGAGATTACGCGTCTATTGAAGGTAGTCTTGTTTTCTGATCCTGTGACCTGTTCATAAGTAGATGTATATTGTCAATGCCTCAGACTTATCCCTATTCTCAGCCTGTGATGTAATCAGTCTATACAAACGAAATGAAAAACGTGAGCGTTTGTTATTCGACTTCTTAACAGTTTAACAGATTTGCGAAGTTATCTACAAAATGCAAAAAAGAACCCATTTTTTTGACACCGCTATGCGGTAAACCCGACAGTACGGAGACAATGAAAAAAATTGCGTAAAACTGTTTGGAAATGGTACGCCAGAGCCATTGATTTACCTACGGCTTTTAGTCATGTGTATATTTTTAATATAATGTTTTTCACAAATTTGATTTTATGTATGATTACAGGCGTGCCTCTTCCTCGCTTGTCAATCACATGGGCGCCTGGGGAGCCCGACAACTTCGAGAACGCAGAGAGCTGCCTCTCCATGATGACCGACCAGAAAGGAACCATGGCCGACGTGAAGTGCTCAGAAGTGCTGCCTTACGTCTGCTACAAGAAGGATGCGCATTTGACATTCACGTCTTGTGGTACTACAGACCCAGGTAATTGACGCCACCTAGCTAGGTCTAGATCTAGCTAGGCTCGTGGGAAGTCGCTGGATGCGGGGAGCGACTAAGACTGGTCAGTGGTCATTGTGGAGATCATTGGGGGAGGCGTTCGTCAAGCAGAGGACGTCGTCCGGCGGAGTTTTTGATGGTGATGAACTAGACTTACATTGGGCGAATAAAAGATGATGGAATAACAGAAAATGGAACTTGCACAAGCCATAAACCGTTTTATTAACTCAATCAATTTGTATTTATTTGTTGTAAAGAACTTAGTTATATATAAAATATACGATATTGTATTTTTCCCCAGAATATATTCTCGAGGCAAGGACAGGCAGTTGCTACAAGTTCCACGCCCGAGGCCTGACCTGGTCCCAGGCCTACATGGCCTGCATGGCTGAGGGAGGTCACTTGGCCATCATCAACAGTGACCTCGAAGCGCAGGTAATACAAATAAAGTCATTTGGCATCATTAAATATTTTTCCAACTTCGATAAAAATTTGGTTAACCAAGTTTTTGACTTCGCACTCTCAAGTTAAAGTTGTAAAAAGATTAGTTAAACCCTTGGATAACTGGGATTTGAACAAGGCTCGAACAAGAGGAAGTTAGTGTCCTCGGTTCAAAGGAAATAAGATGATGCATTTTTTTAAACCCCCGACACAAAAACGATTAAGTGTTATAAGTTTGACGTGTCTCTCTGTGTTTGTGTGTCTGTCTGTGGCATCGAAACTCCGGAACGGATGAACCAATTTTGATTTTGTTTGAAAGGTGTATTCGTCGGGAGTGTTCTTGGCTATGATTGATGAAAAATGGTGTCAGGTGTTTTTTTTTTAATTTTTAATTTACACTTTTATTATTCGTCAATTAATAGGCTCGGGGTTTGCCACCAACTTACCTGAAGTTGAATGACGATGTGGCCTATCATAACACCAAGATGTGTCATGGGTTACGAAAACATTACTACATTTAGCTGGTTTTTTCTTTTTGTTGTTAACCACAAACTGTATCACAAGTTGAATTTTGCACATTTTTTTGTGATTAAATGCGCTCACGTTTGACCACAACACACCTGATGGAAAGTGACGATGCGGTCTAAGATGGAGCACGCTTGCCCATGAGGTGCCTATTCACTCTTGTCTTGAAGATACCCAGGTTCATTTTTTGCTGGGGAACACCGAGGCAGGAAGTGCGTTCCACTCCTTAGCAGTTCTTATTAGGAAGAAGTTTGGAAGCGTTTCGTGCGGGCTTTATTAAAGCTGACGACATATTGATGGAATGTCTGCTTCGATGACCTGTGGCGGAAGTCAGATGATGGCATCAGCTCGTATAGTTCCTGTGCACATTCTCCAAAATGTAGGCGGTAAAAAATTGACAAACTAGCTACACGCCGCCTGTGCTGGAGACTGTGTGCCATCTTCTTCTTCGATCATTATGATGTTAATCGATGCATTTCATAAGTAAAATTAGGTCAAACTATACTCTTGACAAAGGTTAATTGTGGCTAGTATAATTAATAATCAATCTTTAATAATTCATATCTATTTAGCTGCTTTGCCAATCGAATGATATTATTTAATTACTTCCACCAAAAATTATTTTGATCATGCCTACTAAAAAATATTAGCGGCCTTGATTCCGTTGTCAACTCTCTAAACGAAACTTCAAATCAAATTCAAATCAAAAACTATCCCTATAGGTAGATACCTATTTTTTTCTTTCTATAACATGAAAAGTATTATTTTACTTTACTTTTACCTATTTTACTTGCAGGTGGTGAAGGAAATATACGAAAAGTACCCTGATGCCGGTATCAGATCGACTTACCCTGGCATCATGGCTATCGGCTTCCATGACTGGGGCGAACACCAGACGTGGTTGACCATTCATGGTATGTTCATAATATACTAAGGAGATTTATGTTAATAAAATAAAATGTTAATGTTAGGTTGAGTTTTAGGCTAATTGGACAGTGCGAGCATTAGCGCTCAAAGCGTCGCTGCTTCAGTTTCGGCAAAAATAATTTTGCATGACTTCCGTCCGGCGGGCGCCTGTCCGGCTGTTCTAAGTCACATTTCTCTACCAGTCCTCGTGAAAAAACTAAATTTTCCATTAAGCTTTTTTTAATGGCGGAGATATGAAGGTTACAGATTCACGTGGTCTTCAACTCAGAGCCACTAGTTTTATTTGACTCTACAATTTAAAACTAGCTTTTAATTTGTAAGCATGTTTGGTTCTCCAAATTCAGGACGCGTTAGAAATTTATTACACATAATATGGCGTTGGGTTTGTTCTATTTTAGTACCTACATTGTATTCAATCTAGTACAATCACCTGTAACATAAACATGACATTGACATGTAGCAAACAACGTACAATACTTGTAGCAACTGAACGAACGTAATTTTGCTAAGCAGGTTATATTGGAAAATACAGTACTTTATTCCTCTTCGTGGATCAATTAATTAGGACTTTATCATACTCCTTGTAATCTTCAGGCGAGACCCTCGATGCGACTGGTTACCAGCGCTGGAAGGAAGGCCAGCCCGACAACGCCACCAAGACTCGCACGGGAGACCGGGGGGAGTTCTGCGGCAGCGTGTACAGAGGAGCCACCCTCAATGACGTCTGGTGCAACGTGCCTGTGCCTTTCTTGTGCGAGAAGAGCCGTGACAGTCTTTTGAAGGGATAGAATAATAGTAATAGTACTAATACATTTTTTACTTATTCATTCACATTTTCAGTAATTCATAGCGAACGCTCACTTGGTTAAGGAGTCTACACACCAGAATCGCTGACCCGACGACATGACGTGTGCGCCTTGATTTTTTAAATCATAGCCGCCGACATGTCGCTTGTTGTCGTTGACTTTGGTGTCTAAAGTCAAACCTAATGATGCCTCGATTCGTTTAGTTACAGTTTTCGTTTCGTTAGTTACATTTTAAATTTTATTGATTGTTAAGATAATTTATCTATAAATAAACTATGTATTTTAATAATGTGTTTAAAGCTTAGTATAGGCTATATCCATTTTTTGCTGCTAGTGGAGCAATTTTACATATTCAGAGCCAATTCCAATATGTAAGAGATATTTGCTGCCATTCGGAACGTTTTCAAGTACAATTTTGCAGAACTATCGTACATTCCCGTTTACCATACTATAGGGTATAAAATGTTATTGGAATAACTATAATGTAATCTACCCATGAAAGTTAATGGTGTAAAAAAATTTACTAATCATTTTAACGACTTTCATTTATTACACCTCGTATTTTTGTTCACTATTTGGTCTGGATGGTCTGATTATGGAGCCACGAGGTGTGCAGTAAAACTCTTTAACGGCTAATTACTAGTCATTTCGAGTTTGGGCTCATTAAGTTTGAAGAATGTCCCATACAAAACTCTTAGGCATAGACATCATCATCTCAGCTCGGAAGACGTTCACTGCTGGACAATGGCCTCCCCCAATGATTCGAACCGCGACTGGTCTTGCGCTGCCGCGAATCTAGCAGGTTCCCGCGACCCTCAGCAGATAACAGATGTCTGACATAGACATATTATTATTGCAGCAAAAATTTCATGTTCCTGCCCTACATTATTAAAAAAAAAAACAGAAATAACCCTTGGTGACCATGGTTCTGATTTAATCTCATCGGTTTCAAAGCATTCCGATCTCGGCAGTACCTTCTAGTTTCCAGTCCCTCACGTCTGTAGCATTTCTCATATTCAGGAATCCTGCGTGCGACACTGCTCTGGGCGTGCAATTTGCATATATATCAGGCTGCAAGCCAACTGTCGTAAGGAATATTATGCAGCCTTTTGCATTTGAAATTTCTAAATAAATGTAGGAAAGCTATAAGCCAATAACTATAGAAACTAAGTACGTTTGTGAAGTGTGAGCCGTTAAATTGGTGCCAGAAACAGCACCTTACGACGCTACGTACTCGTATAGGCATATTCTTGCTTGTAATTAAATTTATGGAACCGACTTTACTATTGAGGACAAAACCTCCGTGGTAATTAAAAAGAAAAAGAGTATTATTTAAAATTGACAGTTGTCTGTCGAAAAGAATTGTGAAAGATGTCATGTATAAACAACGGATAAAAAAAAGAAAATAAAAATTCTTGCATAATTTGAGCGTACCTAATCCTATTTTTCACTGGTCTATTTTTCATCGTCGTCTACCGTACACTGCGACAACATTTACTAAAATCAACTAAGTAACTATCTAACTTTTAGAGATAACTAACCACAATATTGTGTTTGCATCTGTGTACGTTTTATGGCAAGTACCTAAAACAGCATAGGTAGCGAATTTGTAGCTTGCGTTTTGAAAAGGCGTTGCGTAGAAATTTACCTTCTAAAGGTAGAATATTGCTATCTTACGATCTCTCTCTCGTTTTATTGCTTATGGCGTTTAGTAAATGTTTAAAATTGGACTAGTAACATTACATACAGACGGACCAACAGACAGTAAAACTAGAGTGGAAATAAAATATAGTTTGCTTATGGAAAACTTATAGGGAATCTTAAACAAACGACTCCATTAATCGACCAAGCGAGCGAAGCGTGCTATGCTTTTTTTTTATTTATTTAATTAAACATATATAACAATTTAATTAAAGTTAAATAGTTGTCTTAAAACCTATATTAGGTTTAAGCTTCAGCTTCGACAACAATTATTGATAGATAAACTTTTTATTGTTCACAACACAAATAAAAAATAAAACAAGAGCATAATTTAAACATACTTATTCTATACTGTAACAACTGGCGGCCTTATCACTAAAACCGATCTCCTCCATGAAACCTTATGATGGATTCGACAAATGAGTATGGGAGAGGGTGTGCAAAATTAACAAAAATAAACATAAATTTGAAATTATAAACAAAAAACATCGGGTGTTATGTACACTTACACAAACTAGTTAAATTATAATATATTTACATAAACATACATGTCATACTAATATAATACATTCTCATACTTAATATACCTAAAGTTCATAAAATATACTAGTTATCACTTAGATCCCTAAAATAAAGTAACATATTAGCACAGAATATGCCCTATTACATAGGTCCAGAAGGATAGTCTTCATACAAAACACGATTTAGAAACGTGTCAAATTTATTTTGATACCTTAATAAAACCTTTTTTTCTATACGTGATGAACTTGCCATTAAAAGAGGTTACCCGATTTAGTTGGGTAAATTATTTAACGACCAGAGTTTAAAGAAATCACAAGACCGGAAACAAAGTATTAGGCCAGCTTAGGCCAGAGCTAAACTACACTCAAAGTCTTACCCAGATCCATTCATGACACTATACTACAAACTAATATTATAGATTGTATGTAAACCTTAACTAAAACAGAGTAGGTAAAAGGTAAGAATTTAAGTAAAAATCAAGAGTACGAATTTGAGTTAAAATCAATAGTAATCCCTTTAATCTTATTTACACATAAATTTACACATTATCATTATTTACATCTTACATTTAAGTTATTTTTTCGGCAATAAAATAACATTACATTTACATAAAAATAAAACTGACGCCTGCTTGTCACGATATTTCACTGTTACTTATCTTTCTTTGTTGCGAAGGTGCATAGAGCAAATTGTTGAAAGGCGACGAAGTTTCCACTAACTTTCATTTTTACTTTGGCGAATTATTTTTGTCCACTGATCGGCTAAACTGGATCCTTAAGAAACCAAAAGATAATTTATTGGGAAAATATTAAAATACCTTGTGGCAACACTTTTTTCAGCAACTTTTCGCTCTGTTGACATTAAGAATTAATTACAATTATTAGCTTTTTAAAGCACATAAAAATATATTTAAGACTTAAGGATGATATGACTGTGACGTTGCCGTTTTTTTACTGTTTTGGATATTCTGAAATTTCGGCATGAGTGGACTACACAGTTCACCATATTTATTGGTTAGTGGGGAGACGTAACCGCTACTGGATGACATCGAAGACTGACTAGTGAATTGGTTGACTTTCAATGGTTTGGTTTACTTTTTTTGGAATCATTATTTTTGACCGATTAGGGGTCTTTACTCTATGTCTATGCATATTAGATAAAAAAAATAACAAATACGAAACTAATAAAACTTAACAAAGCAATTTTGCACTGCAGGTCTATTTAAAGCGGCAGTGATTAAAAAACTTTCACTTTAACTTTTCTAGTTAAGTATATTATAACAAATTTTACTCCATTGTAATGAACTGGTTATAAATAAATATATATAGTTTATAGAAATATATAAATATATAGACATTAGTTTATGTTTTAGTTTCTCTTTAGATTGTTGATTTTTCATTATATAAACTCAATTCAAGTTAGCAACTTCTGGCAAAATTTAGGTAATTTATTTAATTATCTGTGAAAAGCGTTGTGGGCTGTATTATTAATAAGTCTATTTATGTATCCACTCTATAATTTTTTTATAATACGGCTGTCTGTTGTTACTCTATAAATAAATAAAAAAAATCATAAATACAGTTTTTTACCACATCTTTAAAAATAGCAAGCGAGGGAGCATGTCTGGTAGCGACGGACAGCTTGTTTCACAATTAGACTGCCTGAAATACAAACGACATACCATAAAGGGTTTTACAATGATCAGTGGGAGTTTTAAGTGCAAGAGTATCTTTGGATCTAAGGTAACCGGGAGGAGAGGAGTGCAGCTAAGAAAAGCGGGGTAGAATAGTTAAAAAACAGTACTATAGAGAAGAGAAAGGATGTGAGCATTAAATCGAAGTCAAATAGGGAGCCACTTGAGTTTAGTACGGGAAACAGAAACGTGATCATCCATAAGTAAGCCAAAAATGAATCTGATGCAGTAATATTGAAAGCATTCTAGTTGAATAAAGACATTTGATTTGAAACCGTTAGGCCGAGCTAATGCCACACTGACTAGTGTCTCAAAACGTCTGTACCAGAAACTGAACAGTAAAGGTGCAGAACGAACTAAGTACCTAGGTACCTATGTGAAGTATTATTCGAAATACGACAGCGTCAACTGAGCGTTACCATACCATATTTCAGAAGGAAAAAAAGATACTCAACCCAACCTCGCACTATTCGTTCTCGCCATTTCACTTTAATCCCAAAGCTTGTGGTTTTCCGGAAATTTTCCTCTTCATAGGATTCTGAGAATGCGAAATCAACCGGAAAGTTTTGTATCTTCCGGTTCATTGGAGGACACGGTTTATGACTTTTCTTTGCATTCGCTGTGCCTTAACTTATTCTTAAGCACATGAAAAAATGGTGGTGGTGTTTTACTGTACTTACTGTACTGTGTACTTACTTGAATGAAATTACTAAATTATACATTTCTAAAAAACCGACAAGCGTAGCTAAAAACTATCGATAAATTCGAAATTAAAAAAAACCCCGACACCAAATTTCATCAACACCGATTTCCATTAAACATAGCTAGGAACCCTCCCGACTAATTCATCTTTCAAATGAAAAAACAAAATCAAAATCGGTTTATCCGTTCGGGAGCTACGACGCCACAGACAGACCCTCACATACATACAAACACAGACACATCAAACTTATAACACCCCGTCGTTTTCGCGTCGGAGGTTAAAAAGCAACGTTTAAATAACGACCGCAATAAATATGAACAGAGTAAGCAAGATTCGTAGTAGCTAGCTTACAATGTTTGAGAAAAATACCGTTACCGTTGCGTTGCGTTGTCTAGATATCTACTCTTCTGGGCAAGTCTTTCTGGGTATTTCAATTCTGTGTATTTTATTGTAATTTTAATTAAAACTATGATGTTATATTATGTATAGTACAATGGATGTCTGCTTTTATCATTTTGAGGTAGGAAAGTACACAATGGATTCCTGTTTTTCTCAAAGTGACAAATAAGGGGCGATCCATTGGAGTGGTCATCGTTAAACGTCACTAATGGATGTGCTGCTGAGGATGCCCTTTATTTTCCCTGTTGCCTCTCTGCTTTGTTGTTTTTTGAATGAAAACAACGTAAAAGTAAAAAAATATACCAAAAATTAAAAAACCCTTGACAAGCTAAGAACACTAATTCACCTTTCAAACAAAAAAAAAACAAATTCAAAATCGGTTCATCCATTTGGGAGCTATGGTTAAACGGGTTAAGGGGAGCTACGATGCTACAGACAGACACACAAACAAACACGTCAAACTTATAACACCCCGTCGTTTTTGCGTCGGGGGTTAAAAAGTAGAAAAAAAAGTTAATAAAATGTTATAGTACTCACGTTAAAATTAATTGGCAAAGCTATATTCTACAAGGGGGCTGAGCTACCCACGTCCGTAGGAGTGTACTCCATTAGATTCCCTACACGTGGTCCCCGGGTAGTGCTAACCGGGTAGCAAACTCTGGTGGGAGGCTTCGGCCGTGGCTAGTTACCACCCACCGGACCAAGCCATGCCGTGAAATGACTTAGTCGTGTTTCGGGATGTAGTCTGGTGTAACCGTTCCGAAGACGGGTCTGAGCAGTGGCGCACTTGTAGCGCCTCACTCAACTGCCGTCTTTGTACTTGTTCACTCTTCAAAAAAAAAAGAACACAAAACTTCAAGGCTAGAGTAAATAAGTACCTTATAGATCGTCGTGCTCCATCTTAGACCACAACGTCGCTTAACATCAGGCGAGTTGGTGGTCAAACACCGACCTATTCTACATAAAAAAAAAAGTTTATTACCCAATGTACTTACTTTTTGAACTCCTTTATTTTTAAAAAACTAATAAAAAATACTCATCGCTATGTGGTCGTTTGATATTAAAATTAGACATCGATAACATTGCAATTAGGAATGCTAATTTCCAGGCCGACTGTTGCTTATCTATGGTTAACCACAGCTCCGTTAAAATCTAGTTTAATCAGCAATTAGCTGCTAAATCAACGAAAACACAACAAACCAACAGACCCTCAAAAACACGCGTCGGTGTTTAACATAACCTTTGTTCAGCTAACGTACGGGAATCCCCATTAATTCGGGATAATCCCACTTTTCCGTATAATTCTACAGCCCGAAAAACCCGAAAAACCTCAATAAAATAAATGATCATTTGTCCCGACGATTAATTATCGAAAGGGCCTAATCTGTGTTTAACGGACCGTTAAATCATGATCTGCGATCAGTGGCAGCGGTTAAAAATACGTTTTGGAGATGCGAGTGACAGGTCTGAAGTACGGAACCCTAATATTAAGTAGGTACTTACTTACGTAGGTTATTACCTAAGTACCTGGATGGCCGAGCTTTGCTCGGTATTTTTTTTTATTTTTTAATTGTGTTTTTTGGATAATAAACAATTGATTTTAGTCTAACCTCAAAGCAAACACTCATTGACTTCGTGTTACTTAACAACGCCATCTGCTGTTGTGTCGTTAAAGCAATTAGTTGCTCACAAAAAATAGTAGTATTATTATTCGCCAATAGATGTCAGGAAGAGTCATATTTTTCAGTTGAGATTGATTATCGATAAAACACGAATAAAATGATATTTTCTAAAAATGATTCCTAGCTAGATCGATTTATCGCCCCCGAAACCCCCTATATACTAATTTGTATGAAAATCGTTGGAGCCGATTCCGAGATTCCAATTATATATATATACTAGCTGACCCGGCCACGCGTTGCTGTGGCTAAAGTTTTTGTTATATTACATTATAGTAAACAATCTAAGAGGAACAATAAGAGAACATCAGTCACGGAGTCCACTATGCTTTTTCACGCAGATGGTATTTGTAAAAAAATATGGTGATCTCCTTATTTGACTTTCTACTACTATAACCCTTTAGTACAATGAAATTATTTACGAACAAAGACGAAAATGTTGATGTTGGTATACAAATTCACTGGATTGAGATTTGAAGGGGAAGTACGTTGAACACAATTATTTAAAATGTTCTTACACTTGATATTAAGCAGAAATCAATAGGTACAAAATAAAAATTTATCAGATTTATTATTTCCATTTAATTTGATAACAAATATAAGTATATTACAGTATAATACAGTAAATAACATGTGACGCTTAAACTCATGAATGAGGTAGTCAAGGCAGACAGTCTTAAACTTTTAAACATTAATATCTTTTTTTTTGAATTATAAATACTTTCAATTTCAATTTAATTTAACACCAATCGGTGCACAATGTTTTTGGTTAACCTGTCTTTAGCTAACACAAATAGATTCGACGGTTTCCCAACACGTGAACACGCAACATATAGTTGCCCATGAGAAAAACATGGATTTTCCAAATCTAAACCACAAATGGACATTGTTTGACCTTGAGATTTATTTATAGACATGGCGAAAGCTAAACGAATTGGAAACTGTAGCCTTTTGAAGGGTATTGTAGAATCTGATGGTATCATCGGAATACGTGGCAGCAGGACCACTTTTCCTTTAAGCTTCCCAGCCAAAATGGTTGCTTCAAGAATGTTTCCGGTGATCTTTTTGATGACCAAACGCGTACCATTACATAATTGAGGTGGATTCAAATTACGGAGGAGAATAATAGGGGAACCAATCTTAAATCGAAGATTATGTGGTGGCATTCCAGGGATATCTAATGAATTTAAAAATTCAATCGGAAAATTTACACTTTCATTTTCATCAACAACAGTATCGATTGATTTAAAAGACATCAGATCGCCTGGTAACAACTGTTGAATCTGGAAGTTAATTTCGTCAACATCAACGTTTTTGGCTGCCAAAATCGCCCGTTGACTAAGCCATTCATGATTCAAATAATTATTCTGTATATCCGGGAAAATACTCTGAATCAATTCATTTTTATCCTGAACAACAGTGCAAAAATTGTCTGGTAGTTTAATGCTTTGCGTATTTGGTTGCAGTTCTATTTTACCGTTCCCAATATCTAGTAGTTGTTCAAAAAACAGTCATTCAAACATGCATTAATCTCATCCGCGAAAGTAGAGCGAGGTATAACCGGTAAGGTCTGCCGGAAGTCACCAGACAAAAGTAAGATAGCACCACCGAAAAGTTTATTATTGCTGTTTAAATCTTGCATATTTCTGTTTAATGCTTCAAGTGAATATTTGTGTGCCATTGTGCACTCACCCAAATTATTATAGAACTCTTCCGCAACACTGCAGCTATTCCACTATTCTTTTTGATGTTACACATTGCATCTGGTTTATTATGAACGTCCAATGGCAGCTTGAATGTTGAATGTGCTGTTCGCCCACCATCCAGTAAAGTAGCCGCAATGCCTGACGATGCTACTGCTTATCCGATTTTTTGTTGCGACCGTATTTTGCCAAGAATCAACGATATTAAAAATGTCTTACCGGTTCCACCGGGTGCATCCAAGAAAAAAAAACCGCCTTGTTCAGCAGCAACAGCCAGCATAATCCGATCATAAATAATTTTTGTTCTGCTGTCAGTAAAGGTTCACTGTTCATGATAATTGTTGCAGCGCCATCTATTGATTACTTACTCAACCCAGTCGAAAGGTATCGACATCTGTTAGAATCATTTGGAGTTAACAGATAATTGTGACTGTCAAATAATAAGTGGAAATAATTGAATTATACGGTATTTCGTTCACTACAAAATAAATTTAATTAATTTTATAGCGTCAACAACACGTGGTAATTATGCTGTTAAAATGTAGCTTATATGACACTCACCATAGCAGCGCCATCTATTGATTACTTACTCAACCCAGTCGAAAAGTATCGACATCTGTTAGAATCATTTGGAGTTAACAGATAATTGTGACTGACACGCACCATAGCAGCGCCATCTATTGATTACTTACTCAACCCAGTCGAAAGGTATCGACATCTGTTAGAATCATAATTGTGACTGTCAAATAATAACAGACAAATAATTAGCAATAAATTAAAATTGCGACTATAATTTGTGATTTAAACTATCCTATCTCTCAAGTTGGATCGAACTGCACATGGTGTGCGAATTTTATTATAATCGGTTAAGTGGTTTAGGAGTTCATTGAGGACAAACATCGTGACACGAGATTTATATATATTACTCGTCATCGTCACCCGTCTCTTTCTAACTATTGTAAATGACTTGATTAGGTCTTGCTTAAGAGTCCGGCGACCAAACTAATTTCGACCTTGGCGACCTAGACTAACTTTGCATTGGCTTAAGGTATTCTATCGCCATTTCGTCTAGAAGAAGAAGACGAGTGAAGAGAGCGAGTAATGATACTGACAAGCCTCTAAACTTACCTACAGAGTGACAAAGTGCGATTTTTTTTTTATGACTTTTGCACTACTGAAATCATTCTTAAGTTACTACGAATTTCCCTTGTATTTTTGATTCATTTAACAGATAATGATGTAGACAACCTCCCTATGTAATGGAATTTTTGATTTGCTTTGTCTACCTATTGAATAAATCAGTCAAAAGTGACCCCTTAAAATGCGGACATTTTTCATAGCTCTATTTTCGCTTGAGAACGTTTTTTAAAAAAACCAAGAACATAGGGGCGAAGATATTGTTAATTTTATTGTACATGCTAAATTTCATCATAATCTGACAAACGGTTTTCAAGAAATTTGAGTAGTGCGTTTGTATGGAAATTTCAGAACGTCGCGGCCCTCTTAAGCATCGATTGACGTCACTAGGTGTTGCCTACGTGACCAGAATGCTAAACCTGGCGCGGTATATTATTATACCATGGTATCCTTATATCTCAATGCCTTAGAGTAATAAAGCCCGTATCTTTTGTCAATTAAGCTCGAGAGTCGAGATGGAGTGCGTTTTACTTTCAATGCATTCTAATAAGCCACCTAGGGCTCGTTCTGAGACAAATTGCTGAGTAAACTTGTACGTAACGCTGGGTGGCGCTGCCGGCTCAGGTGGTGCTGAATAATTACCTATCGCTGTATTGCCTCGGAGAAGGGGAAGGATTGGATTTTTTATCCACGTGATACAATACGTTAAAAATATAATCTTTTGAATTAAAAAACCGACAAAACCGACTTCTCATTAGAACTGGATTTTGACAATAGCACCAATCTGTAAGTACTAAAAACCGCTCTAACGATTTCGATAAGATTTAATTGGGCCACCTGGGAAGTACGTATATATACCCTTTGAAACAAAAAAAAATCCAAATCGGTGAAGATGGCTTTAAATGAAGATTTTGGTGAATTGAGAACCTCCTCTTTGCTTGAGGTCGGTTAAAAATACAAGACAGAAAGAAAAAAGTAAATTTTATGTTTCGTTACTTAAATAGATTACTTCATATTTAATTAATGAAATAAAAAAATTGTGAGTGCTATGCGAGCGCCGCACTCGCCTTGATAAGGACCGCCGAATGCGGTTGAAGCTATAGTCGGAATAATCGACTAAATCGTACGTGAGTGATTCCCGTGTCATAAATCGTAATGTGTGAAAACCACGTTAGTTTCCATAAAAAAAAAATACCTAGAGTGGGAAAAGTACTTTTAAGTACGTTCAGGGGAGTTTCGGGTCGCACGTCTTGTGCATTTGCCATAGTGCGGAGTAAAATCAGCTGTTTATTTTATAGTTTTGTCATAGTGATGACGCGATGATAGCCTAGTCGGAGAAGGCCTGCCTCTCAAGCCAGAGGGAGCGGGTTCAGACCCAGCCGAAGGCACGCACCAATTTGTTCATTGTGTGAACATATGTGCGTATTGTATGTCATCTGCTACATGACTGGAGCTCAGTGTATGGCGACAGGCTCGCCCCCTGTCACATTTGGGACTGAATATTGTCCGGCGAAGTGTGGGTGTTGTACACCTCTGCCAGCCTCCTCGGAGAAAAGACGTGACGGTATGTTATGACTGATAAGCGATGATGATGGATCTCTCCCCTTTCCCCATTTCAGTAAAGCGGTGGATACTTCACTGAAACTTCAAGTAAGCAGAGTTGTCTAGAGACTACGAAAAGTCACGTATAACTACGAGTATAGTGTGAACTTTCCATCATTTAAATAAGTACCTATTTTGTTGTAAAAATTATAGATATTCCTAGATGTGTACAAAAATTATAAATTTAAAAAACCCCAACATCGATTTTCATCAAACAAAGCTGAGAACACAGAAGAAGATGTCACAACACACACACACACACACACAGACACGTCAAACTCATGTAACACCCTTTCGTTTTTGCGTCGGGGGTAAACATTTCTGTAACCAGCAGAAATGAGTGTCTCCAAGTCTTATTAAACTTGATCAAAGAAGTCTTTCTACACCTTATGGCTGTAAATAGAATAAGCCGTGAGAAAGATGCAGGTGGTGTCGTCTATACAAAATATCAAACCCTATAGTCGGGCACCTGATGGCTGCCGTCATCACAAGTGAAAACTAAACACAATTTAGCTATAGATGCAAATCAAACGAGATTGTTAGGACATCCTTCTTCGCTGGTACACGCGAGTTCGTTTGCGTTAATTCAGAAAATGGACTCCAAAAACCTTCCTTGGGATATACTGTAACTAATTATCAAATTTCATCAAAATACGTAAAGCCTTTAACCATGAGCTTACAAATAAACAGAGTTACTTTCGATTTAATAATTCGATTACTCGAAGTTCTCAAATATGTCTCGTTTACCACCAACTTGACTGATGCGAAGCGTCATTCAGGTCTTGGCAGAATATGGCAGGACACAATCCGAGGATCTGAGCGGTTAGAAATAAAAAGATGGAAGGTGGAAACATATAATATTTATATACGAAAGTGAAAATATTGGCACATTGGCTACTTTTAATATTATACTGACATATTTGTTTTTATTTTAACCGTACCGTAACTATATCATCCAGGATCTACGTGACTAAAGCGAAAATAGCTTTCAAAGCGTTGGAATAAGTTGTTTCTGATTTCAATAGAATCTGTTCTCCACTTGGAAAACTGTTTGAGAATATTCGAGATTACATAGAATTGTCTTGTAACAGTACTAAGATTAAAACGATTGTCGTAATTTTAGTATTTATCTACATTGTGAAGATTTTATTTGTGATGGTTTTTATAAAAATCTTTTAAGGGATTTTTGACTGAATAGTATTAAAATGGCTAGCGTAGGCGCTGGTCAGACAGAAAAGACGTAGGATGAGGACGAGATATGGATTCAGCGGAGACTAGACACCTTAATACAAAAGGAGCTTGACATAGGAGCTTGACATAGCTGAAGGTGAGCTTTATCTAGGTAATGCGACTATAAAAAAATAAGCATTGTAAACCAGACATTTGACTAGGTATTGTGCAGTGTCGAATTAAAATACTTTTACGGGCGAAGTAATTACTTCATTATTTTTTATAGGAAAGATCGACGTTAGACCACCAACTCACCTGATGTCTTTTGACGGCTGACTTTTAGGGCTTGGGCCCCTCAGCTCCTTCCTTGGATCCGCTACTGCCCCATTACATTGTACAATGACAAATTAAAGTCAGTGGCATTACTTTTGAGTACAACAGTAAACAGTGTTTTGATTACGAGTGAACAAAATACAAAGAGGTGGGATTTTGTCATTGATAACTTATTTACCGCCACCGTAACGCTGTTTAGTATTCTACGCGTGGAAATCTTTTTGGGTCGACGATTTTTTTTACACTTTGTCGACTAGCACTTCCATTTAGTACTTACTGCGACAAGTATTGAAGCTTAATTCACTTTAGGTATTTACAAAATCAGAGCTGAAATAAAAGCAGCTCAAAGTTGACAAGAAAAGTAATAGCTAATTTTGTATTCCCCAAGCAAATAAATTTGTATTATTCATTGCAATTTAAGATTTAATAATTGCTTTCCCTAATTGAAGGGTGTTTAACCGAATTCCAACTTTTAAAGGATGGGAGTTCTCAGTTCGTCAGTACATATGTTTTTGTTTTTAATTAAACATAAACATAACCGTAACGCAGTTTTCCCCGAAGGGGTTGGCGCGGAGGTGTATTAAAACGCCCACATTTCGCCGTACGATATTCAGTTCTACTTGGCACAGTTTTTTGGCATGTTTATGAAAATAACAATTAAAAAGCTCTATATTCTTTTGGTGGTGCTCACAAAAACTAAAATATTAATTAAGGCCGCTTGCTCACACATGCCTTTCATTAAAATCTGATGAATAGCTTCCGAGAAAATCGACACGCGCGTTTGTGTGGAAATTTATTATCTTCTTGCAACCCTAAAGGTGGAGATTGACTGATAACATTTGGTCGTAACGTATATTGTTCGTGTATCAGTTCGCCGTATCAATTTAACGAGCCAAGCCGCTTTCCGCGATCTGGCGATGACTCGGCATTTTCGCGAACCCTTGGAAGCGCATCAGCTGCGAATCTCGAGTCAAGGAGTCGACAAGCTCGCGTTTTCGCAGCATTTTTTGAATGAGATCGCTGTTGGCCACTGAGGCCTTGACAGGGTACCGGACAGCGTACCGGCAAGCGCAGGCGGCGCAAGGCCTATGGGCGACTAGCTCAAGGGCACCTCTAGGGTACGGCCTCGGCTTGGGCTGTCTTCAAGGAAGGGGAGTTACCCTGGCAGCCCAGAAGGGGCTTGCTCTAAGGCCCTAATTGGGACGGTTGAAGTTAGAGCTAGAGCTAGATATTGATTTTCAACAACGACTTTACCGCCTTGTTCGAAAAAATTATAATTAAAGTTTTCGATTTTGGACATAACATATTTAAATAAAGTAGCCTACTCCTCTCTACCAAATCTTGCAGAGCCCGACAGGGTCCATTGGACTATGTACTCATATTTTTTGACATCTTGCACTGTATGGTTGCAAATAAAATATCTTGAATCTTGGAAGGCTCACCTCAGAAGAACAGGCAAGAAACTGAGGAGAATCCGGCTTGTTGATTTGATACGGTGAACTGACGGTAAAACAATATACGTACCTACTCGATATGTTACGAGATTCGGCTTTAGTCATTCTCCACAATTTAGAGAGATTGCTCTACATAGTTGTAATTTAATTACAGTTATATTGAATATTAATTACACGCTCTCTTTGATAGCCGCCCATTTCTCTTTGTCAGATTAAAATTTAGAAAAATTGATGTTTCAAAGGAACTTCAGAGTTTTCCTCTGCAGTACAAGTGCAATGTAATAGCACTTCTGGTAAGGTGATAAAAAGAGTGCTAGGAAAAATTGTACGTAAAGTTATTAATGTAGGTTTAAATAACTTAAGTTATTATTACTCAGAGGAAAGGCGTGACGGTATTTTTCCCATAGGGGTAGGCAGTGACCACTTCTCTCCACTTGCTACGATCTTGGCATAAATTATTCGCTTCTTCCACTTCCATGAGTATTTTCATACACGCTCGTCAGATACGGGTACTCTTGACCTGGCCTTTCTTTAAAACGTCTTCTATTTGGTCGAGATAAGTGCATGTTGTTGTAAAGTGAATGAAATGAAAAAAATAAACAATTATATTATCATTAGTTCACTCGTTGTTGATAGTGCTTTATTTTGCGCTGACACTTTACAAAAAAAAAATTTCTTCCATTTTTTAATTTCATTGTAAGAAATATTATATTATCGTAGACTGTTAGGATTCTTCTCACACAGAAAAGCCAGCGGTACGTGGGTGAAGACGTCGTCTAACAGACCGGTCCTGAAGATGCTTCCACCGAACTGGCGCCGGTGGTCCAACCCCTTGTCTACCCTCCAGGCACTGCTGGGCTGTCCCAGGGACCACTTGTGGTACACCGTTTCTAGAGATTGCCCTAAAAAAGAGACAGTATTGAAAGAGACAGTTAGACAAAATATTTGTTATTCACATTAGAAAAATCTACGAGGAAAATCACACCTATATTTTCTGTTGCTATCTTCTCTAAATAGTATAAAACAATTAAAGTAGCTTTCTGCGTCTGTCTGTATATCCGAAAACTCCTAAACCACGCAACAGATTTTGATGCGGCTTTCACCATCAGTTAGATAATTTTTCGCGAAAGTATTGTAGATACCGTGCAAAGCCGGGGCGGGAAACTAGAATCATATAAAAATATTCTAAACAAAGACGTACCATGAATAGTCATGAAGCTCCTACCACGGGTACCCCAGTCATGGAGTCCTAACATTAAACAATCTTTGTAGTTCGAAAAAAATGTATGCTCTGGGTATTTGGAGTAAATCTCTTTAACCACAGCAGCTTCTGTGTCATCGTTTATAATGGCCAGGTATCCTCCTTCAGCGTTGCAGGTCATGTACGCCTGGGACCAGAGTAGACCGTTGGTATGAAACTTGTAGCAGCTGCCAGTTCTATGGTCTAGTACGTAGCCTGAAATACAAAAAAAAAAACAAACTGTAAAACAACAGTTCGCAAACACTACATGATGGTTTCGTGACTATAGCTACTGCAATATGGTCAAAATATGTGAGAATATGTTTTTTTTTTCTCTAAAAGTTTTATATGAGTACTTGCAATGAAATTGATTGTGTTTGGTCACAGGGTAAAATAAAAATTAGTTTCAAAAAGAAATGTATAGGTTTCTACTGGTAGCATGCAATAACGTGACTTCCGGCCAGATGTTGCAAAGTCAAAGTCAAAGTCAAAATGTTTTTATTCAATTTAGGTATCAAAGATACACTTATGAACGTCAAAGTTATTTAAATAGACTCGACCGACTTGTTCGGACAAAAAGCCTCTAATCAGAAGAACAGCCAAACGTTGTTCGCCAATTCGCAAAACAAAAAAACATGCTGAGTAGTAAAAGCAAATAAATGCAAACCCTACCTAAGTCAGTAGTTTCACATTCAGTCATGACCAAGTCAGTATCTTTCTTATAGCAGACGTATGGCAGCACTCTGTCGCAGCCCGTGTCAGCCATGGTCCCACTATATGCTACAGCCATCGCCAGACAGCTCTCTGAGTTCTCGTAGTTGTCTGGTTCGCCCGGCACCCAGGTAATGGCTAGCCGAAGTAAAGGAACTCCTGTAAAGTTTTTTTTTGTTATAAAACGTAATCTACCGAGGGAGCGTAAGCGAAGAGTCCTTTTTTTACAACGGGCTAGCGTGTTTGACTACTGATTCGCCTGATGGAGAGCGAAGACGTGATCGAAGGTATAACACGCTCGCCTGACAGATACTCGTACCTATATATTCACTACTAGCTGCGCCCCGCGGTTTCACCCGCGGTTAAAAAGTATCCTATGTGCTATTCTAGACTATATTTTATCTCTGTGCCAAATTTCATCCAGATCTGTTCAGCCGTTCTGCCGTGAAAGAGTAACAAACATCCATCCATCCATCCATCCATCCATCCATCCATCCATCCATCCATCCATCCATCCATCCATCCATCCAAACATACAAACTTTCGCGTTTATAATATTAGTAGGAAGTAGGATGTCTATGCTTCAGCTTCGGCAAAAATGCTCATGTCATCCTTTACAGGTCTAAAAACTGTATCGACAAAAACAATCTGATTAATATAGAACCTGCTCACAAAATTTTACCAGAAGCAGAAACGCGACCTGTAGTGGAAGACAGCTGGACAGACAACGACGGCGAGGTCTTCAGGTCACAGAGCTACTAGTCGTTAACCAACTGAGTTGATTATATTTCACTGAAGACCTCTTACAGGCTACTTTCCTCCAACATGCTTAAAAGCTTTAATCCAGTGACTTTTAACTTTTAATACATTTTAAATAAATATTCCTTTTTTTGTACCTATTTAAAATAGCCCTGTGTATTGGATGATGCTAAAAAACGTAAATCGAAATAGGCTAAATAAAAAGACCTTACTTTATTTTTCTTTCTAGCTACAATTTATTACTTTACGCTAGAATAACAAACCAAGCTAATAAAAACAAAAGATTTTCTTTAAAAATTTACCTTCAACAGACGAGTAATCTCCCTTGGAAAGGGTTGCGTGCACCCCAGTAAAGATAGTATTAAAAGTTTCTTCTTGATTAATTATTGATTTTTTTGCAAACGACAGAATAGCAGACTTCAGTTGGTTAGTCAGAGGTGATGCTAGAACAGCTCCTGGAAAATGACATAAGTGGTGAAGAAAAAATTTGCTTATTTTATGTTTGGTAAGGGTAATTTTTTAATGATTGAAATGGGCTCTGTAGCTTTTGTTACTAAAATTTTTACACAACGAGTTTATTTCACAACAATTCACTAGCAAGAATTTTTCTTCTTCTAAAGTATTTTGCCTAGTGGTGGTTCTTCAAAAAAAAAAATTTTCATTTAAGATAGATCCCGACCTTCTGCGTGACAGCGCAGCGTGGCCTCGTCCCAGGTGGCAGGTATCACGTGGTACTTCATCCAGCCTCCCGCCTCGTCGCTCCACTCGTAGTCAAATCTGAACTCTTTTGCTACGAGAATCAAAACAGCATTTAGCATAATAACTTTCAAAAGCTTACTTTAGAGATTAGTTTAATACCTTTAGCCTTTTGTCCTGTTTAATGTTCTGTGAAACTAGAATAGTCGGCGTTTGTAATTGTTTAGGTAGAGATTGTCTGAAGCCGAACCTTGTAACGTATCGAGGACGAATACATAATATGCGTATCGTTTTTGTTCGGCGTATCAATTCAACGTGTCGAGCCGCTCGCTGCAAAGACGCTGTTGGCTTTTTGCGAACTCTTTTCACGAGCGTGCTCGGTGCGAGCCTCGAGCCAAGGTGCTCGCGGCGAATGGCTCGCCGTATCGTCATCGTTGCATTTCAAGACTCGCCACGACTCCCAAACTGTCACGCATTACATACTTTACACGTTACGCTAACGCGATACGTGACGGCGAAATGTTAAGTATTTAATAATATACAAATAAATATTTGTCCACTGTCTATAAGACTGCGCCTTTTGCCGAGCAATTAGGTAACGAAAAACATAGCCCACGAGTACATAGATATATTTTGTCTTACCATAGCTTCCTAGGGATATAATCTCTAAGATCAGTAGTAGCTTAAACACCTTAATCATAATCATTTTGGAATTCTTTTATTTTATCTAAAACACAACCTGCCAATAACTATTCTGTTAAGTAATTCTCTTACATTAACAACTGTGTAGAAACATACTTTTGCGACTAAATTGAATTCAGATATTTTATCGTATAATATTACATTGCATTATCACATTGTGTGTCTGTTTCGTTTTAGTTTAACATGTGTGATTCGCAATTGACATGTTACGAGTATAATGCAAAAATAAATAGGTACCTACAAATACCAATAATAACAGTTCTTGAGTTGGTGAGTTGCTGCCTAAGGCAGTTGTCAAACCGCCAGCGATGAGCGAGTAGCGAGTAGAGCTGGAAACTAATTAGCGAGCAGCGGAAAGCGACTTCATAGTCCGATAGTTTTATCGCCGCTCGCTCGCTCGATATTTAAACTACGCTACTAGCTTGGGCATTCTTACCTGGACATTATGTGTATTGGTTTATGGTATAATTTCGTATCCATAACGGACTACATTTTGAGGTTCTTTTTAAATACTGTGCAGTTTTTTAAAAGTCAATTTTGAAAAAGCCGTATAATTAAACTCTTACAATTATGTGCAGTTTAAGAATATTAAATCTACTAAGGTTGTATAATGGAACAGAAATGCCTAACGTAGAGTTTGGGAATTTATATTAGTTTTCGTGAAATTGTAAATGTTTGTCATGGCAACATTACCACGCACACAAGGTTAATAAAGAAGTAGCTTCAGCGAGATATATCGCAGTGTTCCATCTTTTCCTTCAAAGTCAAAGTCGAAGTCAAAATGTTTTTATTCAATTTAGGTATCAAAGATACACTTATGAACGTCAAAGTTATTTAAATTGACTCGACCGCCTTGTTCGGACAAAAAGCCTCTACTCAGAAGAACAGGCAAGAAACTGAGGGGCATTATTTTTTCAAATAATTAATATTATTACAGTCTCACAAATTTTGGCTTACAACTAGGTAATATCTATAAATACTAGTGGCTACTTGGCGGAAGTGGAAGGCTCCAGACATCTTTATCTTCTAAATAATTTTTAACCTTATAATATCCTCTTTTCATTAATGTAGTTTTTACATGTGATTTGAATTTTCCCTCGGTGAGCCCTGTTATATTTTTCGGGATTTTATTGTAAAAACTAACGCAGTTGCCTAAAAATGACTTTTTTGACTTAGTCAGTCTAAATCTCTGTACAGCTATCCTATCCTTATTTCTAGTGTTATAATTGTGATAGTCACTGTTCAATTTAAATTTATGTAGATTTTTGCGAACGTGCATAATATTTTCAAAGATATACAAAGAAGGTAAAGTTAATATATTTATTTCTTTAAATAAATCTCTCAATGATTCACGGGGACCCATTCCGTAGATAGCGCGGACCGCTCGCTTTTGCAAAATAATCCTCTAGGTTGATCTGAGGGTGTAATTTACGTACGTATTCCCCAAAACAATCTATTTGCGCAAATAAAACACAACTCCGTTTATGTTCGCTATATAGGTTGTATCTAATTTCGTCTGTACTCAGGTAGAGGTCGTAAAAAGCGTCAATTTTACGAGGTACGCCAGAAATCAATGTCGCCTATCTACATATTTACTACTTTGTCCTCGCGCTATGTTTTATAGCCGGGACAGGTCAATCAGCGAGACCAGTGATGGAAAACGTGCTTCGTGATTTAGTTTTACGGTGGCCTAGTAGAAAGGTGCTTTTTCACTTAGAAGTATTAGCACTCGAAACATTTGAATTACAAGCGTTTGTTTTGTTGTGAAGAAAAACGATGACGTTTATTGCAAGAGGCGTATTCCTAAATACTCTCAAGGCAAACCAGAGACGTTTCTAAGGATTTAAATATTTTATAATTACACTAGCTGTCACCCCGCGACTTCGTTCGCGTTTTGAGCTATCCTATCTCTCAAGTTGGATCGAACTGCACATGGTGTGCGAATTTTATTATAATCGGTTAAGTGGTTTAGGAGTTCATTGAGGACAAACATTGTGACACGAGATTTATATTTATTAAGATAGTACATTTATGCAAAGGCGGCCTTTATCACTTAACTTAATTAATTCCATCTATGCAGGCAATCTTGGACGGTATTGAAAGACATTCCAGAGGTGTATGAGTGCGGCCTCATCTCCACAAGCAGGTGAATCGCGACGAGTCCTCACTTCTTTTCTCGGGTAGATCGACGGTTATTCCGTCAGCGTATCGACGCAACTCGCCACAGAATCGCCGTGATTGTCACGTGCCAGTGTCAAGTAAAAAAAAAAACGCTATAGGAGCGTGGCGAGCGAGCTGTCAAACTCTGTCTGGCACTTAACTGAACTCTTTACATTTACAACAATTTCCGTGGCGACTGTGGCGAGTCGCGTCGATACGCTGACGGAATAATCTTCATCTCATGGTGATAGAAGCGCCAACTCGTCGCTATTAATTTGCTCGTGGAGATGGGGCCTAAGATTAAAAAAGCTCTATAAATAGAAATTTCATTCTCTCGAAGTAAACAGTCAACACAACCGTGAACTGCTAATTACTTTCCTACCACAAAACCAAAACACGCTAAAACAAATTACCTCCTTTACACACAATTTAAAGTCTTGAACACGCTCAAAGATATCAGATGGCCCGACTCGAACAATTTTCGGGAGTAATTATTGCTATCTTGTACCGCTTCTGCGTAATTACAGTGTTCGGGGAATTATCACGTATTTTGACTCATATTAAAACTTTACCTACGGTGGGGCAAACTGGGCCATCCACCCTACCTAGTCCCTAATTCGTAGATAAAAAATTTTTTATAATAATTGCCGTTAACAATGACAGAAAACCAGTCTGGCGGCCTCTGCGTGAAGAGTGCGTAGGAAAAGGGTTCTGAAAGCAGCACAAAAGGACATATTTTTAAGAGTTATTGTATTTAAGTAACGGCTGTGGATTTTGTTTAACAAATAAAATAAAAGAAATTTAAATCGAAAATGTTGTTACAATTAGCCAGGGCCCTCGCAGCTTATTATGGAAATATAAAGATCGTGTCATTAAATAAAAAGTATTTTTAATTTCTGCTGTATGTAGGTACTCGAGTACCTACTTAATATTAATTTATTTTTGCCACACCCCCAAAATAATTCTGTGTACGCCCATACCACAGACCATTATAAATCTCTGTGGCCCGGATGCCTAGAAGAGATCGTTTTTAGTGGTAAAGTTATTTTCTACATGTTTTATGTAAGTGTGGTTATTTTTGGTGTGAACAATAAATAATTTAGCTATTAATGTTATAATTGGTTATTCAAAAAGACATTCAGCAAACACATAATGACGTCATCGTCATCCGTCTCTTTCGAACTTGTTCTAAATGACTTATTTCGGTCTTGCTTAAGCATCGATTGACGTCACTACGTGTTGCTGAATGCCTGGCGGAGTGTATTATACCATGGGTATTGTGTAGGTGGCAGGACGGCAGTGGATGAGACTTGCACAGGGCTGGACAATATGGCGCGCTAAAGCTGAGATCAAATACTTAGCAATAGGTGGAAAATGGATAATAATGATGTTGAACACGGTTTTTATGGGAGTCTACACACCAAAGTCGCCGACAGCCGACAACATTATCTCGGCTTCTATAAATACAAATACAAATACAAATACAAATATCTTTATTAGCCAACCATTTGCACAAAACACAAGCACTGTGGACCCCACACTTGGAAAAACCAGTATCGTGGGAGTCCACTTGAACGACACATTAAATTAAAGGCAGACTGAATGAATTTTTGAAAAATAATCTAAATGTTACACATGTTACAATACAATGTTAAAAAACCAGATTGGGCAGACTGTATGAGTGACTATTTATTTATTTACAAACAGGGTGATTTTAAGTGTGTAAGTGTGTGTGTGTGTGTGTGTGTGTGTGTGTGTGTGAGTGTGCGTGTGTGTGTGTGTGTGTTTGTGTGTGAAGTGCGTTATGTTGGGTAGAGTAGTTAAAGGAGAGAAAAGGAAAGGGGAATGGGAATTTGTAGGTAACAAATTTGTGGGACGCAAACACTAGGTTACTTGTGGCTAAATAAGAGTTTTTCAGTTTTGTCGTAAGAAAGTGAGCGCAAGTAACACTCAAGAACTCTCTTGGCCTCACGGACTGTGTTATGTCGGATGTCACAGACTCGAAGAACTCTATTGTAAACAGCTGTAAACAAGAAATTAGGCAGGCGCTGAGAAAATACCGATTTCGCACTGATCGGGTGAACCCTGAAAATCCGTTTTTTTAACATTCTGTGGTATTCGTGTGAATTTAATACCGATCGGTGCATCAACAAAACAACCCTCCTGACGTAAAGTTGACGTACTGTAAGCACTTTAGCGTCGGAGTAAAGAGTCACTGTGGGGTATCTGAAAGGTTTCCGGAGCATCACCTTTAATACCGAGCGCTGAGCCCGTTCTAGCAGGAGCAGCGAAGTCTTACATGCGCCCCCCCAGATGGAAATGCAGTAACTGATCACTGATTCGCAAAGCGCTGAGTAGACTAGGTGCAGGATACTATCGTTAGCAGAGTTGCGGAGTAACTTCATAACATAAATCAGCTTCCTGGTTTTTTTGGATATCATTGCTATGTGAGCCTTAAACGACAGATATTCGTCAATATTAACCCCAAGGTATTTTATATCCTTCACTTTGTCAATCATCGGGCACTGGCAGCATAAGGGATCGCAGGATTGATGGATTTTTAGAATTGTTGGCATAAGTGGTCGTGATGCAGCCGTTTTTTGGAAACACATGTATTTTGTTTTTGATATATTGAGAGTAAGCAGGTTACAATCAAGCCATTGCTTTAGCTGCATCATTCCAAGGTCTGCCTTCTGCATTGCTGCTTCCCATGTGTTTCCACTAAAAATAATCACGGTGTCATCAGCGTAGCAGATAGCTTCAGCGTGTTTTGGGACAACTGTATGTATGTCATTCATGTATAGAATAAAGAGGGTGGGGCCGAGTACACTGCCCTGGGGAACTCCAAAGTTTATTGGTGATTCTAAACTAGTACATTCTCCAACCCTGAGACATTGACGTCTAGCTGTTAAATAGCTCTGGAACCAGTCCAAGGGTTTTCCCCTTATTCCTACGTTTTCGAGTTTCCTTAACAATATTCGGACTGAGACAGTGTCAAATGCCTTGGCTAAGTCCAGAAAAACTCCTACAGTCTTGGCTCCATTGTCAAGGCAATTTGACACATGTCGAGTCAGATGGCCTACTGCGTCCTCTGTAGACCGTTTAGACCTAAAGCCATATTGCCTGTCAGACAGAATACCGTTTCCTTCCAAGTACCTCATGAGTCTACAGTTGACTATTTTTTCCAATATTTTTGAGAAAATACTTAAAAGAGATATGGGCCTGTAGTTCTCTGGCGTCCGGTTAGAACCACTTTTATGAATAGGTACTACTGTCGCTCGCTTCCATTCGATTGGGAAAACACCACTGGAGATGCTGAGATTCATCATGTAAGTCAAAGGCTCGATAATTTCGCTTTTGATATTCTTTATTAAGGCCGCGGTAAAGCCGTCTGGCCCTGGGGCAGAGTCAGTCTTGAGTCCCGCCACAATTTTGTTTACCTCGACCACATCTGTGGGTTGCATGAAAAAACTCATAGGCGCTGCATCATCTAGAACAATATCAGCTAGTATTTCTTCTTCACTTTTCTGAAGCTGATTCATGTGTTGATGTGCCAGCTTTTCACCAACAGTGGAAAAATAGGTGTTACAGAAGTTAAGCGACTCCTCAAGGCTGCTTTTAATTTTCGTAAGCTCAGTAGCTACACTCTTTTTGCTGGCGTATTCACTGACATTGCGTACACACTCCCATAGTTTTTTGGGATTATGTTTGTTGTCTTCGAACTCCTTGCTATCGTATTCTGTTTTGAGCTTGCGAAGAAGATTTCGGTAGAAGTTACGATACCTTTTGTAGACACGTTCCTTTAGCTCATTTGTTGGATCCATTTTGTGGTCTTGGTGCAGCCTGTCACGGTAATAGTAAATAGTAAATAGTAAATAGTAATGTAGGTATGTTTCTTGAAGTCTGCGGCCATATTTCTAAAAAAGTCAACCCACGCACGTCATGTCGGCGGGTAGTGTCGGCGAGTCGGTTATTTTGGTGTGTAAACTCCTTAAAGTTTACCTAGACTGAAGCTATAGAACCTACCTTGTCACAATAAACTGTGTTTTAATCATTCATTCAGCCTCAGCGGCCATTGTTACTGTTTTGAATAGGACGAGGGAAAGCTTCGCTCATGTGCTTTCTATTGTTTAGGATTAATGGTTTATTATATTCTAAGCGATGATAGCCTAGTCGGAGAAGACTCGCTTCTCGCTCTCTCGCCTGCTCGAACCCAGCTGAAGGCACGCACCGATTTGTTCATTGTTTGAATTTACTGTAACAACAATTTTTTTTTTTTTTTTTTTGTAGAATAGGTCGGCGTTTGACCACCAACTCGCCTGATGTTAAGCGACGTTGTGGTCTAAGATGGAGCACGACGACCTAATAGGTACTTATTCACTCTAGCCTTGAAGTTTTGTAGAGTGAAGAAGTACAAAGACGGCAGTTGAGTGAGGCGCTACAAGTGCGCTACTGCTCAGACCCGTCTTCGGAACGGTTATTACTCGTGTTTAAAGCAAATAAATGTATCTTTATCTTTATCTTTACATATTATGTGCGTGTTTAATGTCATCTGCTATACGTAACTGGAGCCCGGTGTCACATTTGGGACTGAATATCGTCCGGCGAAGTGTGGGTATTATGCACTTCTGCCAGCCCCTTCGGAGGAAAAGCGTGGCGTTTTTTTTTAATATTATATCCGGCTTAGCACAGCAATCTGTTTGATACATTTAGATGCTAATTTTGCCGACCAGAGTCAGTATATGTCATTAAGCTGTAAGGAAGGTTCATTGACTTCTCTTACTGTATGTTGAATCGGTTTTTTAGGCGTGACGATATGACGATATTTATTAAGTGATTATAGTACCCTATCATGACATTCATGGCATTAAAGATGTCTGAGATAATGCGCTACAAGTGCGCCACTGCTCAGACCCGTCTTCGGAACGGTTACACCGGACTACATCCCGAAACACGACTAGGTCATTTCACGGCATGGCTTGGTCCGGTGGGTGGTAACTAGCCGCGGCCGAAGCCTCCCACCAGAGTTTGCTACCCGGTTAGCACTACCCGGGGACCACGTGTAGGGAATCAGAATAGAGTACACTCCTACGGACGTGGGTAGCTCAGCCCCTAGTTTTTAGGAAATAATCGAAAAAGAAACATAATTATGTTCCAAACATAATGATATATAAAATATACCAAATTAACTACAGAATAAGTGGAAGTCTAAGAATAATTATATAAAATAATCCCGACCATCATTGCACAGTCACACAGTCGTTGCTCGATCAAGTCACCTTTAAATTAAAAAAAAAAAACTCATCGGGATTGGATTAATAAAAAATGGTTTTCATCTGGGGGGCTATTCCTGCGCGTGAGATGAGATGAGATTTTATCTTGGTCACTCTCACACCTATGCCGTTTCATGCGAGAGTAACAAGGACGGAAAAAGGTGAGATGACAATCTCAAATCTCCGAATAGGGTCCCTGTACTTAATTACACCCTTCCAATTAAAGATAGAATTTTTAGTAAACGGTACTTATATAGCCGAGTTGTATTTTTGTTGTTACCAAGTTGATAACCTTCTCCTTTTTGAAGCACGAAATCCCTACACGAAAATACAGCAATCCCTTAGGGTGCTCGTTTCAAGAGATCCATTTATCAGTAGCCAGCTTTCCACCTTTAATAACGTTCAGTACAAGTGATTCACAGAATGCTAATTATTCCCAGCAAGCCATAAATCAAACTCTTTCGTGAAGGCGATGATTAATTGAGCTAAATTAATTAACTACCGACTAGCGACTGGAGAAAAGTAGTAGTAGGTACTCAATTACTTACTTACCTTATTTATGCACAGGGGAATATTTTAGAGGATTTACTTTAAGCTATACATTTACATGCATAAAAGCGATGAGAGCCTAGTTGGAGAAGGCTCACCTCTCAAGGTAGAGGGAGCGGGTTAGTACCCAGCCGACGGCACATATCATTGTATAACTCTAAGAAGCGTGAAGTACTCATATTCAAGAGTGGTAATATTAAACCAGTGCATGTTCCGCCGATTGTAATAAATGGTGCGGCTCTACCAATTGTAAGTAGCTTTAAGTACTTAGGACATATTGTCACAGAGGACCTTAAAGATAATGCAGATGTAGAACGAGAGCGTAGAGCGCTGGCAGTTCGAGGAAATATGATCGCGCGCCGGTTTAGTCGCTGCTCGAGAGAAGTGAAAATCACTCTATTCAAGGCTTACTGCCAATCCTTCTACTCGAGCAGCTTATGGGTTAATCATACTCGGCGGGCTGTCAGCGATTTACGCGTCCAGTATAACGATTTGTTCAGGGTGCTGATGCGGCTGCCTCGCTTTTGCAGTGCATCTACGATGTTTGCTGAAGCGCGCACGGACGACTTTCATGCAATAATACGCAAGAAAGTTGCATCCCTACGTCAGCGGGCGCGAGGCAGCAGCAATGGCATCCTGCAAATGATTATTGGTCGCTTGGACTGTCCCATTCAAGACAAATGGATGCATGTAATGATGGGCAAAAAGCTGTAGCTATAGTTTATTTATTTGACATTTTTTTTTATTTTATTTTAAATTTTTATCCAAATTATCCAATTTCATGTAACTAAATCTAATTTTAATGTATTCAAATTTTAGTAATTATGAGTTTTTAAATGTTAATCAGTATTGAATTTAATTAATTATTTTGTGTTTATTAAGTAATTTTTAAATGTGATTTTATGTTTTATATTTTATGTGATGTGCGACTGAATTTCTTTTTGTAATTATGGACATGCTTTCTGAATTAAAACTATTATTATTGTGTGAACATATATGTGCGTATTTAATGTAATTTGCTACATGACTGGAGCCCGATGTATGGCGACAGGCTCGCCCCCTGTCACATTTGGGACTGAATATTGTCCGGCGAAGTGTGGGCGTTGTATTACACCTCTGCCAGGGAATGGCATGTCGATATGTTTATACAACATGTTATAATGACCCTGATGTTTAATTGAAGGGCACACACTTATAAGTATTTATGCAAAAATGCTTAAAAAACATGCTCGTTAAAAATAGCAACGGTTTAAGAACGCAAGGAAAATAGGAAATTCAACGAAAATGTTAACAAAGCTGTATCATAATGTTAGTGGCTTTTATTCTAAGAAAGTAGTAATAGTTTACAAATAAAACTGTCTCGATTAGTGGCTGCGTTCGCGTTTTTAAGAGGGCGGAGCGCGATGTGTGTGCAATTTTAAATACCTAGTCAATCGAGTTGATACTGGATGCAACACATGTAACACCTGTAAATAAGGTTTCAAAGGTGCTGTGTTTTTGAATGGGTGTATCGCAGGTCACGTTTAGGGAGTAGGTTACACACACCAAAGTGCACTTTCACTCCAGAACGGCTGAACAGATCTGGATGAAATTTGGCAAAGATATAGATTATAGTCTAAAATAGCACATAGGATACTTCTTAACCGCGGGTGAAACCGTGGGGCGCAGCTAGTAAGCTATATACCATAGTGATGAAATCCAAAATATTGTCAGTGCGAGTTTAGGATAAAAACAAAGCCCAAAAACTCAAATCTTTTAAGCAAGAACCTTTCAAACACGTGGGTAAGTTTAACAAAATTCCGTCAACAGATTGTCGCGCAAGTTCCGAGGGCCGGTCACGTTTCCCACCACCCCACCACCCCACTACGCAATAACAGGGAAATTGAAGTAAACTGCCCCGAAACAAGTTGAATCGATCACTGGGCTGAGGTCGCGTCTGGACGATATTCGGAAAGTTTCAGTCGAATTCGTCTCGTGTGTGAACTCTAAATATTTTTTAAAGATAGGTTTCAAAACTCTAAAATGTTTTAGCTATTCCCTGATGATGATATTCTAGCTGTTCTCTGAGTTTTGTTATCTTTTGTGTAGCCGTTATGACTTTGAACAGGAATAAATACCACCAGTTGTACCAGGCGCACTAGTACGAGACACCCTCTTATGGTGGAAATTCCTCAAAAACGCACTAAGCGTTTCAAGCCAACTTTTCTTGTAAGAACTGCAGAGGTGTGGAACTCGTTGCTTGCGTCTGTCTTTCCACCTAAATAGAATCCGGGGGTGTTCAAGAGTAAAGTGAATAGGTATCTCTTACGCAAGCGTGTTACACCTTCGATCACGTCGACGCTTCCCATCAGGCGAGTCAGTGGTCATTGGTCATGCCAAGTCTGTTGTAAAAAAAAGTCGCATCGTACACAACACATTTTCACATTGTGTGATGTTTGGTAAAAAACGCTGCAATTACGTCTTACTAAAAATTGAAACATGACGTCATTAATTTCAGTCAGAGGTCACGACAATGACACCATTTCTCTTTTGTAAACCTTCCGATCCCGCAACAAAAAACCCCAGCTTAATTAATACAAGCACATCAAACATCCGCTTAATGATTATAAAACAAGGCCTTTATTTTTAATCAGCTTCCCGTTTTTTTGTAATTTTTGCTCCGTGAATTTGCTCTCGCCAGATTGAACCCATCAACAATATTGTCTAGCTGAAAAGCTTTTGGCAGTCTTCATTCATAACAGTGTTGTAACGCTCTGTGGTTTCACTCAGCTTTTCAGAATGATAAAATGGTCTAAGTCGTATTCAGGGAACAATCTTTCTCATCATATTCTTCCCTTATCCCTTTATGTGAGCTCGGTACAGTCTAACTTCCGTAATTCGTTCCTATCATTATTATTATCTTACTCTTTTTCGCTATAAAGGCGAATGTTTGTGTCTGTATTTGTTTGATATTTTTTCATCCTCAAACGGATGGATGGATTTTGATTAAATTTGGTTTAACGATAGCTCATTCCCTGGATTAACACATAGACTACTTTTTAGCGATGATAGCCTAGCCTTTAAAAAAACGAAAATAGCCTAGTTGGAGAAGGTCCGCCTCTCAAGCCAGAGGGAGCGGGTTAAAACTCAGCCGACGGCACGCACCAATTTGTTCATTGTGTGAACATAATATATGTATGTGGGTATTTTATGTCATATGCTACATGACTGGAGCCCGGTGTATGGCTACACGCGGTGCATGTCCCAAATGTTACATTTGGGACATACACTGAATATCGTCCGGCGAAGTGTGGGTGTTGTATTACACCTCTCCCAGCCTCTTCGGGAAAAAGGCGTGACCATATGTACTTTTTAAACGCGGGCGCAGCTACTGTGTCATATCTAAATTCACCTTTTTTCTACTTAAGTTTCTTTCATACATCCCAACTCGAGATACGATGCAGTAGTTACTTACTTAGTTTCGTTAAGTATTTTCCTTCTCGTAGTGTGATAGCACTCGTAATGAAGGTATATTTCCGTAAATCACACCAAAATAAACACATTTTTTCCTTTGATAAATGATATATTTAGGCGGAATGAAAAAACTTCGCAAACCTTGGAGCTAAAAAAAATAGCGGCTAATTGCTAGTCGCTAAATGAACAAAAATTAAGGCGAAACGCTAGTAAAAAAAGATGGTTTGTCACTTTTCTTTCATAAGCAGTACGAAACTCTCTCTAGACATATCTCAACAGAAACAACCTGGGTATCTTCAAGACAAGAGTGAATAGGCACCTCATGGGCACGCGTGCTCCATCTTAGACCACATCGTCACTATCCATCAGGTGTGTTGTGGGTGTCCGTAACTTCAGCTTCCTCATAGGTGATAGAATAATTTTACCTATGCCAATATTTAAAGCATAATAGCTGCAATCAAATATCCCAGTCTTAGTTTAGCTGCCACAAGAACTTCGTTAATATGAGCCATTTACTATGTGTCAGCTGGAGTGACACAACCTCAGCTCGCACATCCAGTACAGGCAAACCAGTGAGGTTAGGGTTTTGGACAATAGCTAGAAAATTAAAGCATAATAGCTGCACAAGGTAGGAAAAATCTGAACGATGCTACTCAAAACATGTAGAAGCTATGATCAAAAAACTGTGTGTAAGCTGGTGTTGTGTCACTTCAGCTACTCATCTCATATCTTCCAAACGAAAGAAGGTATGATTATGCATTATTGCTCAAATTTTAAAGCATAATTGCTGCCATTGGCAGCAAAATTTTCAAGTCTCTGGGTTATATACTTTCCGAGTTATAAGCTAATACCTATGTGTAAGCTGAAGTTGCGTCACTTCAGCTGACACATGTTGAATCGACGAAACTATCAAACGTAGAGTTTTCATTTAAAGGGCAAAAATTAAAGCATAATTGCTGCCATAGGCAGCAAAATTTTCAGATTCCTAGACCTCGTAGTTTCCACGTAATAATCAAAAAACAGTTTTCGCGCCAAAAAATTCAAATTTTTGCTTAAAAGCGGCGTTGCCGTTCCGTGCGGTACATTATTGCAATTCAATTTGATCTTAGCGCGCATAGTGTTAAAAGTCATTTTAACTTGTGTTCAAAATTCTTTTAGTTTTGTTTAGACTGAGAGCCCCTGAACCATATGGAACTAAGAATGCACCTGTAAAATTTGAAGGCAGATTCTTATGACCTTAAACAACGACGAAGGTTATTGGTTTTGGCGTGGCTTGTTCTCTGTAATTTGGTCCATTTTGTTTAGAAGGAGACGACAAGCAAAGAGAGCACGTAAAGACACTGACGAGCCTCTAAAGTTATCCACAGTGACATACTGCAATTTCAAAAATGTTTCATGGTTTTTGCACTTTTCTACTGATTCTTAAAATAACTAAAAATTTATCTTGTATTTTGGATTAATTTAAAAGCTAATGATGAACAACCTCCTCAAAGGGATTTTTGATTTGCCTAGTCTATCAATAAAATTAATCAGTTACCATTTAGGTAAATTGAATATTGGATTAATCTCGTTGTGAATGTGTTTTGTCTTTTTCTTCCTTTTTCATTTCTATCACGAATAAAAAAGACAAAAACTGAAAAACAATTCCGTGGCTACTCTACACTTATTACTATTAAAACTTTAGTTTTTGGTTTTGCGATGATAGCCTAGTCAGAAAAGACTCGCCTCTCAAGCCAAAGGGAGCGGGTTCGGACCCGGCCAAAAGCACGCACTAATTTGTTCATTGTGTGAACATATGTGCGTGTTTAATGTCATCTGCGACGTAACTGGAGCCTGGCGTTTGGCGACAGGCTCGTTCCCTGTCAAATTTCAGACTGAATATCGTCCGGCAAAGTGTGGGTGTTGTATATCCTTTGAAAAATGAAAATGAAAATAAATAATACTTTATTTACATCCCAAATATATGGATAAAATGTTTAAATATGTAAAACAACTTTGGGGGAAAGGTGCGACGAAATGATAAGTAACTTTGGTTTTTCAATATGAAAATTTAATCTTTTTTTGGGCTTGATTGCCGAAGTTAGGTTCGCGTTTCTTAAGTCAAGTCTAGCTTTATTGTATAGGACTCTCTAAAGCCTCAAAGAACAAATTAATTTCAGATTGTGAAGTTATAATCTAAATCGAAGTTCCGTAAAGATGACGAGTACCGATTGCTTTCAGTGTTTGAGTTTAGGTACGTCTGTAACAAGTTGGGTTGAGTTCTCAATGGCTTGGTATCTCTTATCTGGACAGACAAACTTATGGTTCCATTCTTGTAGAAGGGCAGGTTCACTACCAACTGAGCCACCGAGGCAATCAAAAAAGCAATACACAGAGTAAGTAAATTAACTATCGTTTCACACTCATAGGGCCAGTCATGAATCTGGTCTGGTTTTAGCGTCCATAATACCAGTTTTCTTAGTAGGTACCAGAGTACCGTAAGACTACCATGAAGTTACATGAAAATAATGGTTTCTGCGGATGCTGGACTAGTTTCCGTGCTGTTCAACCACCTATATGAAAGCGCGCTTATCAATGTTCAGAGCGGTCAAATGTTTCGGCATGGACTGTACTAAGATACGCAGTGGATGTAAAGGTTATCCAAGTTTCTCGATAAATCTGATCGCTATTCTGGTCGCACCTTTTCACAAATCCGCCTTTCCGCTTTTTTTAGGGCTGCCAAAGTTGAAGGGCCACTCGAGAGCACGAAATCCAACATGGGCGTGCTGCCTTGGACCACAAACCATACTCGTATTGATTCTGTTATACCGCTGACTAAAAAAAAAAGAAAAAAAACAGGTTAGTAGATACTAACCTAGGTAAAACTATTTATATACCTACGTCTCGTTTCGTATCAATGGAAAAGTATAGCAACAATTATATTGTAGAGTTAATTTCTCTAATTTTTGCATGCTACCTTAGGGGCTGAAAATAGGGAAAAATTCATAAATTAAGACCAAATATCTTCTTTATACTGTATATTTCTGCAATTAAATGAATTCGGATTAGTAAAATTTAATTTAGTTTAGTAAGAAACTAAATAAATCGACATCATCATTATTTTTAAAAGTCATGAGCCAATATCGTAATCCAAAACCCAGAACACATCTTTATTTCATTTCCGAACAAATAGTTCCTGTTTATTTCAGTGTCTTTTTACCTATTCTCACTCGAGAGTAAAACGAACAAAGTATTGGCTTAATATTCGAATCGCCGGGTCGCCGTAAAGTTTAGGACGGTCTTTTAACAACTGCCGAGGGACGCGGTGGTTTGTTTCATAGTTGGGGTAGAATCTGTAATCTCTTGCTCTGGGTGGTTTTAGGTCACTCTAAGGGAGCCTACGCTCTATGCGATTACCCGCAATGCGGTTAAGGTAACCATTCACCATCCTGCCTACTGTACTGCTTGCAGGACCGCTGCTTCATGCATGACGGTGAATGTTGTCGCAGCCTTCATCGCGTCCGGCAACGACGTGCAAGATGCTAGGCAGGATGGTGTGTGAGCTGCAACCTGCTTCGGTTCCCTTCGCCCTGTTCGCCGGACTGGATAGCTGGAGAGTGAATAAAGTATTCCCATCCGGTTGCTAAAAAAAAAATGTAAAAAAAACTTTTCTTTCCGCGTTCGCCGCGTTCATCCAATTCGCCTGTTTGTAAACGACGATGTGGTCGAAGATGATGCAAGCAGACTTAAAAGATACCTATTCACTCTTGCCTTGAAGAAGCCCAGATTATATAATAATAATAATAATATATTTATTTGCATAAAACATGAGGGTCAATACATTGGCAATGCATATTATGGTCTTATAATAGTAAAATTAGATGTCGCTTAAAGTCATGTTTTACCTGTCATAGGCATGCAAATGTTTTATATAAATTAATTAATAATAATAATATTTTAATAAATTTATATAAATGATCTACCAAGATCATTTATATAAATTATAAATAATAAGGGGCCTAATACACTTCCTTGTGGTACCCCATAAGTAACTTTACGTTCACATGATCTGGCTACCTCTTCCCGTTTTGATTTAAAGTTTACACTACTAATTTCAGTTATTTGTTTTCGACCACTTAGATAAGAGTTTAACAAATTCAAAATATTTCCTCGTATTCCATATGCCTCTAGTTTAGCTAATAGCGTTCTGTGATCTACGTAGTCGAAAGCCTGTGTCATATCACAGAACACCGCACATACTGGTGAAGATTTGTCAACGCTACAATAAACCTCTTTTAAAAAATCGTATACGGCCATGTTAATATTCTTGTTTTTCCGAAACCCTTTTTGTTCTTTACACATAATATCGTTTTTTTCAAAATAATTATTAATTTCACCATATATGTATTTTTCCATAATCTTTGAAAAAACTGATAGTAGTGCTATGGGCCTGTAACACTCCATTTTTACTTTATTGTCCTTTTTGAACAATGGTTTGACAATTGTTGTTTTTAAGGCTGTAGGAAAGGTACCCGTAGTTATACAAAGGTTAATTATGTAACTTAATGGAACACATAGTAGTATATTTACTGATTTTACTATTCTAGTTGATATCTCATCATGTCCTACACTACTACTATTCCTAAGATTATTTATTATTTTATGAACGTCAGGTGGTATGCATGGAGCCATGAACATTGACCCTGTGCAGGTATACAATTTTGCTGTTACATTTTTTCCTGAGCCAGAAATAGGTTTAACTTTATCTACGAAATAGTTGTTAAAAGCATTGGCTATGTCGTGTGGGTTAGTGATATCTTTATTATTATAATTGATTTTTAGGATAGGCTCTTTAGGGAGATTTAGCCTTGTTTTATTTATGATATCCCATGCAGTCTTTGATTTATTGTCTGAAGTTTTTATCCTATAATTGTTTTGTGCACGTTTAGTTAATCTTATAATTTTTTTAAACAATTTGGAGTAATTAACATATTTATTTTTATTAGAAAATATCTCTAAAGAAACAAGCCGGCACTCTCGAACTAAATAATATGTACAAGAAATAACCGTTATTCACACTGCTATGCGGTGGGGATATGTTTTGCACAAATTCTCAACGGCATGGTACTCTTAATAAGCCTTGAAAATGTGTCTTGAAAATTGCTGCTGCTGTACTCGTATAGGTACAACAAATAACTGATCCTTTTAAAATGGTTTAGAAATACTGAGAATGTTGTTCGTTTTTTCGGCTTATCGGCTTTGCTCCCGTCATCCTGTTCTACTGTATCTACTTAGTTTAATCGGCGCGGAGTTATTTAATATTATTTTTGATCCGCAATACAAAATTTATTTTTTTCTTTATAGGATTACTTGCTTTTTTTATTACATTCAAGTCTTTTATTTGTATTTCAAGAAATGTAAAGACGTTTGGTAAAGATACTTATTTGCGTATTTCGTACATATTAATTTGTTTTTCAGAATAAGTAAATAAAAATAAAGAAATCTTGAAATCGGAGTTTAAAAATAAACAAGTGTTTTTTGCAGCAAAAAAATACTAGAGATTAATTGTATAAGTATACTTAAAAAAACCGGCCAAGAGCGAGTCGGATTCGCACACGAAGGATTCTGTACCATTATCTATAAAAACGGTTATTTTTAACAAGTTAGGATTTGTTTTTAGCGGCAAAAGAAATACCTAGATCATCTGTGAAACATTTAAACTAACTTTCACGGTTCATGAGATACAGTCTGGTGACAGACGGACATACAGACAGATAGACGGACAGCGGAGTCTGAGTAATAGGGCCCCGTTTTACCCTTTGGGTACGAAGTACTAAAAATTAGCATCTGTGAAGCAACATCCTAATTAAACAACGTATTAACATGGAATAAATCGGAATTTCCTCTGGCAACCCTAGTTTGAGGTACCTCACCCGTCTAAGGCCGGTATCTGATAAATATATTCCTTAGGAGATTAATAAAATTATGATAATTTAGCGGCAAATATCCACCGATATTATTTATTCCCTCAGAGGGATGAGCGGTACGTAAACTGTCGGCGATTAATTGAAAATTAATTTAAATTTCTAATTTATTAATGAGAAATTAAATTAAATATAAACAGTGGGTTAGTGGAACAATGATTAAAGCGCTTGTGAAGATAGGATCTTTGATTAAAAATTATATTTTTGTTTGAAACAAGGAACAATATCAAAAGAAAAACAAAAAACCGGGTGCAAAATGTTGTACCCTATGTCACTTCCACCATCTAGACGATTCAAATGACACCTCACATGTCGAAATACATCAAGCTGTTTAGGTTGTAGGCCGTGCCAAAGAGACCTCATACAAATATACCTACATACACTCGAAAAACATACCCTTCCTTCTTCTGCAGTCGGGTAAAAAGGAGAGAAAATTATTTTATAGCTAATGTTAGACGTAGTTGTGTTGAATAGAAAAAAAAAAGAAATGACTAGCTTCGCCTCGCGGTTTTACCGCGGTTGCGCGGAACCTTTAATTTCCGGGTTTACTTATTAATAAAGTCATTTCTTAGTCCTCCAGAAATATAATAATCATAATCATCATATCCATCTCGTCACCATCATTATAATTATTATCATCCCTTATATATGCCATCATTATATTGCTATTTCAAAACACAGGTTAATTCCTAGCTTGGATGGTAATGCTTCTCAACACTGATTTAAACATTTAAGGAATAAGCTTCATTTGTTAATTTATGGATATGTGACGTTTGTTGTCACAAATAAACATTCATTTCATTACATTTCATTCAACTAATCGACCGAGTGAGCGTTAGCGAGCGAAGCGTCTCTGCTTCAGCTTCGACAAAAATCTTTTCAAATCTCTGTATTCGTCTATAGGTCGCATTTCCTAACCCTCAGCCCCTCAGTTTCTTGCCTGTTCTTCTGAGTAGAGGCTCTTTATCCGAACAAGGCGGTCGAGTCTATTTAAATAACTTTGACGTTCATCAATCTTTGATACCTAAATTAAATAAAAACACTTTGACTTTGAACCGATTCTCTTGAAATTTTGTGAGTAGGTTCGATAATTATAACCTGTTCACAAAATATCACATTATCGGTTGAGGAATGCGAAGGAAGAGTGTAGAGGAGTACAGACGCCGGTCGCGAGGTCTCCAGCCCATAGAACCACTATATAATTTCAATATTATTATCCGTGTTGTTATGTAAATCTTCGTCTCCTTGTTATCTTTGGCAGCGCCTGTGAGTGTTGTGTTAGCATTTGCATTGCTATTATTCAACGGATGAACCTCACAAATCAAATTAACGTGAACTAGTGATATTTCCTCAAGGTCTATATAATTGAACTAGCTGTCACCCCGCGACTTCGTTCGCGTTTATTATATAAATATCTTAATATATATAAATCTCGTGTCACAATGTTTGTCCTCAATGAACTCCTAAACCACTTAACCGATTATAATAAAATTCGCACACCATGTGCAGTTCGATCCAACTTGAGAGATAGGATAGCTCAAAACGCGAACGAAGTCGCGGGGTGACAGCTAGTAAATATATATAAATATGAGCTATCCTATCTGTTAAGTTAGATCGAACTGCACACGGTGTGCAAATTCGATTGAAATCGGTTAAGTAGTTTAGGAGTCTATAGCGGACAAACAACGTGACACGTAATTTATATATATTAAGAAGAAGAAGATAACAATGTAAAGACTTAGGAATTAGCTGCGCCTACAATTTCACTTGCTGGGATAAAAAAAACCGCTTAAGTGCGAGTAGGACTCGCGCTCGAAGGGTTCCATACATTACCAATAAAAACGACAAAAAAAAACACGTTTCTTGTATGGGAGCCTCCTTAAATATTTATTTTATTCTGTTTTTTTTTAGTATTCGTTTTAATAGCGGGAACAGAAATACATCCTATGTGAAAATTTCAACTGTCTAACTATCACGGTTCATGGGATACAGCCTGGTGACAGACGGACAGATAGACAGACGGACGGACAGAGGATTCTTAGTAATAGGGTCCCGTTTTACCCTTTGGGTACGGAACCCTAAAAACAAACACTTGGCGTAGTCGAGCATGCAACTAGCATGCTTATTGCTAGGAAATATGAACAGCTGCAGAGCATGCCACTTTTAAGCATGTGTTTATATTGTGTATTGTATGTACATAATCACTGAGCCGTTTGTACGTGAAGTAGTGATGCGTGAAAGTATGAGAAGTAAATTTGTGTGTGTGTTTGTAAATACCTATTCATTTATTTACCTAATAAACAAATAAGTCACCATCTCTCACCCTCTCGCTTATGACGCTTATGAACTTCGAATTTACATGTGTGACGTCACAAGATCAAATTGAGGTCACAGCACCCGTCAACACAATCAATCAAATTTTCAGCACAATCGCCTGATAAAGCGACCAGATTAACCCCCAGGTGAACAGAGCCGAATCACTCCCGAAATAAATGAGCTTATCCGTAACAACCTGCAAAACATCTCCACTACATTAGTACTTCTACTTTTCCCCACCAACTGTCCCCCTGGTAGAGCAGAGTGGAATGTTGAAAATGTTGTAGCTGGCTTTGCCTCACTAATTTATTGAAGTGACGCAAATTAAACTCTCTATAAGGGCTAGAACCTTAGATTTAGTAAGAAGTGCTTTTCTAGAAATGAAAGAATAATGTACCTAATGTAAATTGTTTTACAAAATGCTTTCGTATGTCTGGATTCTGTCCGGATCTTTGTCTTTCTCTAAAAGTCGCATTTCTTAATGGACTAAAAAACACCTGCACTTAAAAAACATTTAAAAAATCTCCGTTATTTAAAAAAAAAAAATCAAAATAATTTTGTCTAATTATTTTTCAAATTTTCACGAGATTCAGTTGAGAAATTGGACCTGTAGAAGGAGATCAGACGTCGGCCGCGAGGTCTCCAGCTAACAGAACCACTAGATTCTAATAAAGATGAAAGTTTGTGATTGTGTTTACTTCGCTCGAACGGATGGACGGATTTTGACGAAATTTGGTATGGAGGTGACTTAAACCCTATATAACACATAGGCTATTTTTTAACCGCGTGTAAAATCGCAGGTCACAGTTAATCAATAAAAATAAAGTGAGAAAAACATTTTAACACACCAGTATCCCTCTAGAGCCAAGACTCTTGGTGGGCAAAGTGGAAGTACCACTATAATGCGTGTCGCATGAAAAAGGAATGACGTGAGACAGTAATGGCGAAATGGCGATATTTACGGCACGTTCCGAACGTTACGGCGTGTCTTATCTCGGCCAGAATGGCGGAACGCCGAAAATGACGACCATAAATGGCAGAGAATAACTGAAGCTTGGAGAATATGGCAGTTACCATCTTTAGGGTTATCGAGTTGGAATCTGAGGCTTTAAGTGATGGGGTGGGACTGGACGAGTTTTTAGTTATATAGGGTCAACTGGGGCAAATGCGTCTGTGGGGCGATTGCGTCATTCGAGAATTACTGACAAACCCTTCGAGTATAAATCCGATAGGAAGAGTTATGAATATGTACTGAGATTCGAATAATATAAGTTAAACATTTTTGGAATCCGAACGGAAACGTTTCCTAATGATTGTGAATACCTATGTTGTTAACCAACAGAAGCCAAGTAAATTCACCAAATGTAATTCGTTGAATTGGTGCCGGAAATTGCACCGTACCCAATAAGAAATATCCTTACTTTTAAATCAATTTATGAAACAGATTTTACCAATCAACCAATTATCCAAATTTTCGGAGGAAAACATTTTAAGTAACCACATTACGTTTGCGTCTTTGTGTGTGACAAAAAAAAAAAGGTAGATAGAAAATTAGTTTATTTGTGACTTAGTATTTGTATTAAAATTTTAAATTCATGAATTGTAAACAAGGCAGGGTAAGACAAATAAATGTTCCGCATATATTAAACTAAACTTGCTCTAAGTTTAGTTAAACTATGCAGAGCTTGTATTTAGGCTACCTAAGACTGATACAGGTACATAAAAAAATATACATTTTTAAATACATACATAAATAAAATCAAAGTCATAGTCAAAATGTTTTTATTAAATTTGGGTATCAAAGATACACTTATGAACGTCAAAGTATTTTTTTAAATAGACTCGACCGCCTTGTTCGGATGAAGAGCCTCGACTCAGAAGAATAGGCAAGAAATTGATGGGCATTATTTTATCAAAAAAATAAATAAATTAGTGTCACAAATTTTGGCTTACAACTATAGGTAATATCTATACATACTAGTAGCTACTTGGCCGAAGTGGAAGACTCCAGATATCTTTGTCTTCTAAATAATTCTTAACCATATAATACCCTCTTTTCATTAATGTTTGTAGTTTTTACATGTGATTTGAATTTTCCCTCAGTGAGCCCGGTTATATTTTTCGGGATTTTATTGTATAAACGGACGCAGTTGCCTAAAAATTACGTATTTGATTTAGTCGGTCAGTCAAATAGATATTAACACCCAAACAAAGCAAACTCAAATGTTCATCATATGAATGCTTGCCCTAGGTGAGAATCAAACCCATACAGCCCCAAGCTCAGAAGGCCGGTTCCCTACCAACTGAGCCACCGAGGCAGTCAAACAGTTTGTTGTTTGCGTTTTTTACCTCCGACGAAAAAACGACGGGGTGCTATATGTGTGTGTCTGTGTGTCTGTTCGTGGCATCGTAGCTCCCGAAAGGACTGAACCATAGATAAACCGTTGATGGATGATAAACAAAATTGCTCCTAAAACACGACTCACCAGCGCGGGCAGGGGGCGAGGTAGCACTGCACACTTGCGATTTGCCGATCGTTTGGATGACGCAATCTGAGCTATGAATATAGTGATTGACACGACGACTAACAAACAAAATAATATATCGATAAAATTGAATACCTCCTTTCGTGTTCATAGTTTACGACATCAAATTAATAACAAATAGTAAGATGAAAAACCTAGACAATACAATTTAAGTATTTACTTTGTCTGATCTGTTAAGAAATGAAATAATCTTAAAGACCAGCTACAATATAAATACGTGAGAGTTATCGAGTGCGCGCGCGGCTACCTCTCGCTTAGCACTCGCCTTAAAAAAGACCGCCGAATGCGATAAAACTATAGTCGGAATAACTGACTTAATACGTACGTAAATAATTCCCGGAATTAATATACTTAGTCGGAATAACTGACTTAATACGTACGTAAGTAAATCCCGTATTATATCATTTAACTTCATTAAATCATAATGTTCTCACATTATGATACAAACCACGGCATTTTCCATAATACATTTACATACATAATATTTTTTGGAATCAAAATTGAATATCGATAAGTTATACCGATATACATCGGTAGTCTGAGGGTACAACACTAATTCCTCACGAGCGATAAACTGGAGGGGTAAAACGAGACAGAGTGATACAAGAGAACACATGACAGAACAGGATAGAACGAAAGACATCAACGCGTTCCTTTTTGTTTTTTTTTTAATGTTCGTTTCAAATTCCGAAAATAATTTACTAATTTTTCTTTAATTACTGTACGAAAATAAATTCCTTGTGGAACGATATGCCTTCCTTTCCACAGCCGGGTGTCTTACTATGCTTTCCAAAAAGTTTGATTGCACAGTAACTCATTTTTTGAATATTTTTTTTGCTTGTTTTCTTCCGCAACTTCTCCGCCGAAAGCCAAGACCAAACTGACGTACTCGCAGTAGCAAACAGTGGATTTCAACTATTCATTTTCGCTAGAGGGGAAACTGTGCCATAAGTCAACAGGTTTCAGAGTCATTGGACTGAACCGATTTTGATTTTTTTGTTTGAAAGGTGAATTAGTCGAGAGTGTTCTTAGCTATGTTTGGTGAAAATCGCTGTCAGGGTTTCGTTAAACTTTTAATTTTTGTAATTGTTGCAGGCGTTGTTTAGAGATCTAACTTCTATTAATAATTATTCTAAGTCCAAGATCAACTACTGGTCGTTTGTCTTAACAAGTACCACATCAGAACAATGATTGTTAACGATGACCCTCATCCATTACCTCGTGAGTTATTGAGATGTTACGAATCTCTCCTTTGATACAAATACTTACAGGGTGTGTATTTTCTTAAACTAAAACATAAACTAAGGAACCCTTACTTTTTTAAATTTTTATTACTCACTTGTTGCGCCCCGCTGTTTTGCCCGTGGTTAAAAAGCATCCTACGTATTGTGTTAATCCAGGGTTTCAGCTACCTCCATACCAAATTTCATTAAAATGGGTCCATTACATAATTACCAATAAACATTATCGCCATGTTCCTATTTCATAACATATCGTCACGCCTTTCCCCTGAGGGGGCTGGCAGAGGTGTAATACAACACCCACACTTCGCCGGACGATATTCAGTCCCGAAACAGAAGGCGAGCCTGTCTCCATACACCGGACTACAGTCATGTAGCAGATGACATACAATACGCACATAATACGTTCACACAATGAACAAATTGGTGCGTGCCATCGGCTGGAATCGAGCCCGCTTCCTCTGCGGCTTGAGAGGCGAGCCTTTTCCAACTAGGCTATCATCGCTAAATTCTTCTTATTTCAACGGACCAGAAACCCTCATAATACGTCTTCACTAAACATAACTAGAAATAAGTCTCAAACAAACCTAAATTCAATTCATTCTTCCAAAACGCAACGCCAATTTCTCGAAAATACCATCCTTTTCCATTGTTCGGTTCTTATAAATCTGTCGTCACCTTTTAAACCTTTACCTGGCCGCGACGATAAGGCAGACAAATGATATAGCCTCGAGCCTCCTCGAATCTTCTCGAACCTTCTCTTGCCTCTGAAGCCTTTATAAAGATTATTTTCTTTAATTAAAACTAGCCTGTGGTTATGACGCTTCTGTGGTTATGACGCTTTTAAGGTTGGAATGAAGTATTCAAAAGTAAGAATTTGAGCAAGATTGCGAGCTTGACGCTTTTTAACCGACTTTAAAAAGGACGAGGTTCTCAAATCGGATGTGTTTTTAAAAAAATGTTTGTTTTCTTATCTACTGCATTACTCTGTTATTTAAAAACCGATTTAGATTTTTTTTTAATTGAAAGGATAAATAATGTACTTAGTTAAAGATTGTCCCATTTTTACAAAATCCAATTCGGATAATAGGAAGTTGTTTTTTATAGGATTTTCTATTTGTTGAGTTTTTTTAATAAAATAAAATTGATATGATATAAAATTGAATTGATTGATTGATCGATTATACTTTTAAATGTTTTATATTCATTAGCTTTGAGTACCTAATACAATAAATTAACATCTTTTACATCCCATATCTGTGAGTTATACTATGTTTCTAGTTTGTCTTTTTCGATCGAGTTAAACATTTAAAGAAACTGTATAACTATTCCGAGGCTTTACAACGTTTTTTATTGAAGGGGTATGTGTGCTTAATCAAATTAGCAATAGTCAAGAAAAGAACAAAAGGGAAGTAGGTTTATTACTTCGAAAAAGAAAACCTACTTAGATCTAGTAATGTTCGTGCGCTCGTCGCCTTTGCACGAAAAAGATTGAGGAAGGAAAGATGGCCGTCATGGAGCAGCACACGGAGTGAGGAGTCCAATGACAGGACCTAATTGACATTCCTAAAATCTAAAAATATACTTTAAAAAGCGTGCAATGTTGCCTGTAGGTTGAAGTAACTACCTAGTTAAAACATAAGTTAATACTATATCTTCAAATGAAATGACTAATATAATAATGATCGAACTTTACTTTGTAAGTTCGTTTGATCACATATTACATTTCAATTTTATTTTAAGTTTTGAATTATTCATTGTAAATAGTTTTTATTACTGGGGTAAAATAGACATTTTCATCCGAATTGGACAAATCGTATAGGAAATAATAATTAATAAGTTCTTTAGTTTAAATAAAAACAGTCGAAGTTCATGGCTCCCTTAACTGTCTACCGTATTTATTTGACGGGTTGAAACACTGGAGTGTCTGGCTCGGGGACGATATTGTAAGGGTTTTGTAGCAAAACCAGTAATTATCGTAGTTTTTTTGAAAATTATATTGGAAACTTAAATTTACAATTTAAATTTTGAGTTACCAAGTTCCATGGAAATTGGACGAGTATTTTATCATTAGATTTTAGTAACTTTGTATAAAGTGACTTGAGCTGTGAACCAGTCTTAAAATCATAAATGTGTGAAATTGATTAGGTAGACCTACCTACCTAACCATTTTCATTATCAGTCAAAGTCAAAGTCAAAATGTTTTTATTCAATTTAGGTATCAAAGATACACTTATGAACGTCAAAGTTATTTAAATAGACTCGACCGCCTTGTTCGGATAAAAAGCCTCTACTCAGAAGAACAGGCAAGAAACTGAGGGGCATTATTTTTTCAAATAATAAATAAGTTGCAGTCTCACAAATTTTGGCTTACAACTAGGTAATATCTATAAATACTAGTGGCTACTTGGCGGAAGTGGAAGGCTCCAGACATCTTTATCTTCTAAATAATTCTTAACCTTATAATATCCTCTTTTCATTAATGTAGTTTTTACATGTGATTTGAATTTTCCCTCGGTGAGCCCTGTTATATTTTTCGGGATTTTATTGTAAAAACGAACGCAGTTGCCTAAAAATGACTTTCTTGACTTAGTCAGTCTAAATCTCTGTACAGCTATCCTATCCTTATTTCTAGTGTTATAATTGTGATAGTCACTGTTCAATTTAAATTTATGTAGATTTTTGCGAACGTGCATAATATTTTCAAAGATATATAAAGAAGGTAAAGTTAATATATTTATTTCTTTAAATAAATCTCTCAATGATTCACGGGGACCCATTCCGTAGATAGCGCAGTGAATTACATAAGCTTGTATGTACCAGTTTTAAATACGTCACTTCATGAGAACTCACTGTAATTTAATGGTAATGAAAACTACTCGTACGATGTTAATTGACCAACCAGTTGATTTACATATTTTAATTTGTCTATTTTCTATCTATCTATGTATGTCTCTAAAAATCTACGTGTGTATGTTTGTAGGTATGTACGTTAGCTCCCTGTTATGTTGGCCTTAAATAGGCCAGTATAATTCTTAGGAAACAAAAAAGCCGACGGGTTTTTCCAATCTTTGGCGTGTATCCGGGGAAAATCCACAATTTATGGATGATAATGGGCCCATTTCCAACTATTAATGTGGTTGGAAAATGAATTCAAGTTTGGTAGCAATCAGATCAACATAGGAATGAATAAAGTCTATCTAATAAAGAAAATAAAAAAACAACACGTAACTTGATTAACAAACTCGTGGAGGCAAGCGTTTTCATCAAAACGCATGTGAACAAATTAGATGAAGCTACAACAGTAATCTCCTCGGGTCGGGGTAAAAATACTTCTGTTAATGAAATCCAGGCTATTTGTGGGACTTACTCGTTGCTCCGATACGACCGTAGCTGACACAGTACAGTTATAGCAGAAGTTTAAGTGCTATTTTACTAGTAACTGTAACTTAATTAGTCCTGTTTCATATTAATTTAACCCACATTGAAATGTGAGAACTAAAATAATACCTGTACTGTTATTTAGAGTTTTGCGGCGTAGAAATTGCTACGCCGTAGATGCAACGACTGGACGTGTGCCTAGAGTTAAGTACTACAGATCGTTTGTATTGTTGCTACGCATCGCCGCGTAGTCTTATTTATTTAATTATCATATCCATTGGCGCAAGTAATTATAGTCTTTATGCATCATGCAATACAATACAATAACTCTTTTTTTTTAACTATAAGTACATACTTAGGTACAATAAAACTTACCTGAACTAAGCTTTTAATGGATGGCCTTATCGCTCTAAACGATTTCTTCCAAGCAACCAGTGAGGCATCATAGATGTATTTGTATAGTTTTTACGCTTGAGAGCTACACGCTTCGTAGACTTTGCAACAGGTTTTTTGTACCAGGAGCTACGGCCGACTGCCCGAACGAAATACAAAAAATGAAGTAAGTATTTTATATTAACCGTTGCACTGTGGTCTGACATTTAAAGTAATCACACCGAGACATGATCCATGCATGTCAATGCACTGCGCAAATGGAAAGAAGTGTAGCTGTGGATGAAATAGAAAGTGGGGAGAAAATAAAACATTTCGTCACGGAGAAATGAGATGTTTAAAATAAGTAGGTACTTATTCATTTTTTGGTAGATTTACGAGAGACTGGGAATCTCAAGTACCGCTTCATCGTGTTATTTATTATGATAAATTGCTAGTCTGAACTCTATCGTAGGTTTTATTTGTGGCTCGAACCAAAAAACATTTTCGCTTGCAAAGATAGGGTAGAATTTTTTGCACACCCCTTTTTTCTCTCTGAAATTATTTGATTATTTTTTTGTACTCAAACATAATCGTTTAAAAAAAACACGTGCAACAGCAAGTTTTGAGGTTTCTTTGGCACGCCCTTCAGCCTGATCAGCTTGATAGATTTCGACATGTGAGGTGGTATTTGAATCGACTTGATAGTGAAATTGACAGAGTAGGTACAACATTTTAATTATATCCCATGTTTCAGACTCCATATTGCAGTAGGGTTTCATACCCGCCTACGCAAGAAGGGTCATGGTTTTGTTTCTCTTTTGTCATGTTACTCGTTTTTAACAAATTACAATTTTCTTTTGAAAAAAAGTGTTGGTTATAAATTTCTAAGCCTGTGTTAATTAATCAACACAATGGCTCTATCTCTTCCATTAATCGCGTACAGTTAAGTAAAGTGCTAGTGATTAGATCCACTTGCACTGTAATCAATTAACAGATAGTGAACGAGTAATTTGTGACTGTTGCTCTAGTTAATGAATGCAGCTGTTTATTTACTTTGTTAGGTAAATTTACAGTTATTTAAGAACTAGCGAAATTTTAACGGTCGATTCTCTAGACCATAAGAAAGAACATTTACTATTCAATTCAATTCAATTTATTTATTTCAGAATCCGACATGGATTCTGAAATAAATAAATTGAATTGATGTCCATATTTGTACATACATCAGTTACGTTAGAATAAAATAATTCAACAATCAATAATAAGTCAACAATCAATAATCAAATCAAATTAAGAGTACACTCACAAAATAATAATAGAAATAGACGCTACTTATATACCTAGTCTAGCCATAAGTTCTGTTACAAATGAAAATGCATTTATTTTTTTATACAGTAATGTAATGTTAATAAAAATTATATGTACACTTGTATTGAAGTCTTAGCAAAAATATAACTATTATTTTATTTAAAATGACCACCTTTGGCCTTGATACAGGCCTTTAGTCGGTCTGGCCAAGAATCTATGGATTCACGGACTGTTTCCATGGGAAATTTAGCCACTGCTTGCTTCAAAGATTTCTTAAGTGACTCTATGTCGGCGTATCGTTTAGAGCAGGCCATGACCTCTAAAACTGACTATAATTTGTAGTCCAGGGGGTTTAGATCTGGGCTAGAGGAGGGCCAGTCTTCAGCCCTTATTTATAAAGTCCAGAACATTGGCTTCCAGCCAGGCTTGGGTAGTTCGCGCCTTGTGACCAGGTGCAGAGTCTTGTTGGAAACTCCACGGTAGATTTTTAAAAAGTGTATTGCTAAGGGGTTTTACAACACCATCTAAGACGGTCTCTTGATACACTTTGGCTGAAGTTTTCACCCCTTTTTCACAAAAATGAAGCTTTGTGACGCCGTGATAGGATACCCCCCACCAAACCATGACTGACGCAGGATGATGACCACGCTGTACCTTTCCGACCACTTCAGTATCTTCTTTAGAGCTGTGAGCGTACACTTTGTCGTTTTGCTTGTTGTAGTGCTCTTCTATCGTGAAAATTTTTTCGTCGGTAAAAAGGATATTTCTGTAACTTTCACCGGCGTACCGGGATAGATGACGTTTTGATCTATCCACTCTCTTTAACTGCAGCGATTGATTAAAGGAATGTCCTATAAATCGGTGATAAGCACCAAGCTTCAGGTCTTGTTTTATTATACGCGATAGAGTCCTAGCGGGTATCTTCATTTCTCGCGATAAGATTTTTTGTTTCCTCATTGGGTTTTTTAGGAATTCTGGCTTTAACAGCATTAACAGCCTTAGTAGTTCTCATCGCACGCCGCCGCCGCGATCTTTTATGGTTTTCAACAGAGGAAGAGTCGGTATATCTGTTGATACTACGATATACGAACATACGGCTGATACCAAGATTTTAAATAGTCTTGAAAATGACCGACGATTCCATACCCACTTTGTGCAACGCAATCACTGCAATCCTGTTATCTTTAACACCCCATTCCATGTTGTAAATTTAATAATAATCACGAAAAATATAATATATATGAAATGGCGTTAAATTGATTGTAGTTTTTAACATAATAAACGCATTCCAAATTTAAATGCAGAAAAAAAAATAAACGAAGGAGTTTGTATTGTAACAATATTTATGGCTAGACTATGTATACTTATACATGCTACATATACGAGTACTATGAGACCAAGCCCGAAATTGCAACAAAAAAAGCTGCTCCATAAATTTTCAATGAACTTCACCTATTTGAAACAGCTGATTTTGTTCGGACAATTCGGGGTTGGTCCCCTAGTAAAAATTTTTTGTTATGATGTATACCTATCAGTCTTTCAAATTTTGCTATTAAGTATATGAATAACCCTCCTGTTTTCACAGGCGGGTAAAAATAGCATTGAATAATACTATAAGTAAAACACTTTAAACCATCGAAATAATATAAGGAAGAAGTGGCACAAGTCTAATTTTTAGTACACAGCGCATGGACCCAATTTGACTACAAGCAAACGACTACATAGCTCCCTCCGTTGACATGTATGTTACATGTATCAATAACAAAGACAGAGAGACATACAAGATACTATAGCGAGAACGAGACAACAATAATTATCACTGTTGCGACTGGTTGTGTTTGTTTGTGACTACGATTAATTGTGTGCATGCACCTAATTTATGCGATCCATTTTTGAGTTCTCGTGTCATTTCTCCGTATATAATTTTGACTAAAGCTTTAACCTTATGAGGTTAAACTATGGTTTCACCTAAAAACTCTCTGTGTTGGGTATGCCATGAAACACACACACATGGACACGGACAACTATACACCCAGACCCATGACAGATATTCAAACTCATCAATCAAACATCGGCCCAGCTGGTAATCGAACCGAATACCCTCTTCATAAAAGACAGACGCGCCACCAACTAAGCCAAGAGAGTCGCCAGGTCTAATGAAAAGATACAACCGGCTACAAGAAGGGAATGGCGGCATCTTGTAGCAATTTTAAAGTAGAATAGTCTCGAGGGAAATAAGCGAGCTGCTAATATGATACTGCAATTCGCTGCTTTACTAAGTGGAGTAGTTTAATTTAACTGCGTCGCCCGATTTTAACTGGCAATTTTGCAATTTATACTGTACAAAGCACATTAAAATTTTAAACTAGCTTCTGTGTAGTTTTGGTGGAGAAATACAAAATCGTTGGTGGGGATTTGAACTTTGTTTTCTGTTTGTTAAATTGGACCGGACATAGTACGAATTTACAAAAGTAAAAATGACAAATCGGGTAGTGTTTTGATGGTTTTTTTTTAAATGTAATTTGTTATCGGGTTTCAGATTGTATTGATAGGTTATGTTTTATGTAATTCTGGTCTAGTTTATTTAGTTATTTGGTTTGTGATGGCGTTTTATTTCAATATTTTTGCCGAAATGTGTAGCTATGAATTATGTTTGGACGTATTCTTAGAATAATATACCTATATTTTTGGAATCTTTTTTTTCTCTGCTCTACATAAAAAAAAATAAAGATATTTTCCACATCAGTCTGTATATCCGCTAACTTCCCCTAAACGATGCAACGGATTTTGATGCGGTTTTCACTATCAGATAAACATTTTTTCACGAAAGGTTTATGGTACCATGCGATGCCGGGGCGGGTCGCTAGTGGCCAATAAATTGATCGTTTGGCTACTTACTTTACTTAATTTTATTTTTCACTTTGACACAGTTCCATTTTCCATGCCAAAAGCATCAACAAATGAATCACTAAGTACATTTTAAGTACATTAAGGGCCAAAACAAATCAGCCCTAGTGATGTACTGCGCTGAAACATAAACAACCCGGCCGTATTTTAGCACGTGCGAGATTATTCCCGTCACTGTCTTTTTCATTAGAAAAGTTATAAGAGTGACTGAGAGGGACCATGTATAGTTTATACAGCTTCTATTTTTGAACTTACCATTTTATAAGATGAATTTTATATTTCATTAATTTAAGTAAGTAGAATAAGAATGGACTAATAATTAAAATTTTGTTATAATTATGTAAAATGTAGAAATAAAAACCAATGTATGTAAAATGACGAGTACATGATAGGAGCATTCCTAATACATTGTAATAAATTATTATGAGTGTGACTTTATGACAATAAACTATTCTATTCTGTTCAATATCGCACGCGCCAGAATAAGGCCCCGTATCACTGTGGAGTGGGATTAACGGGTCGGGCCAGGAATAAGTAATTATTTTGGAATTTATACGACTAAGCTTTGGTGCATTAATACTGAGTAATGGTCAGGGCAACGTTTGGGGGCCCATTGAATGTGGCTTTCTAGTTTTTGTTCAAGAATAATATTAATAATTAATCTAAATTTTAAATCTAAAATTTAAATTTTGACAACACATCAATACATATATAATTGTACCTATTTTATTTTATAACTTTTTCATGATTTTGTAAGCTATAATTTTAATTTTATTTTATTTTTAGATGTGACCAAATTCACATGCCGAATAACGGCAAAATAGGAGAACATAATTATTTTAAAAAACTAAGACCATTGTAATACCCTATTTTTAGTCAATAAATTTCATTTCATTTAAAAAAAACAACTATTGCAACATGCTTTTTTGCTGAAAACTTTTTTAACAAGAAAAAGTCTTATAAAAACGTTAAATTGTTAAATTACTCTAAACTAGCTAAAAGTATTAATGTCCTTGCCTAAAACGTAGAAATAAACACATCGAGGTATGGTTTTAGGTAGTTCAGTTTTAGCAATTTAGCATCTTGAAATTTACTTTAGGCGATAAGCTTAGTCTTTATATTGTATTGTAATATTATTAGAAAGGTCCCATCCACTTTAAAAACTTTTTTCTTGAAGACTGTACACTACATACAGTACACACTATAAAGCCCACCATTCACACGCGTACCAATCCGCGTATCAATCAAGCCGACAAATCCGCAGACGAATCTGCGTGTGAATGCTTTCGGCCAGCGACTCGCGGACCAATCTGGCGCTTGCCGTCGTGGACGCAAGCGCCGCGCCGAGCCCTCCATGCCTAGTGCGCCTAAAGCGAGCAATCTCGTCTAGGCCGAGTGGCTACTCCTGAGTTTCGATGCCGCCCGAAGGCCTCTGCTATGGCTTGACGATTGTCAATTCATTTTCAGCGCGCCTGAGCGCTCGTGCACTGTGTGGGTGATTATGGATTTCGTACAACGCGACGCACGGCTCGTGGCTCGAGGCAGTATTGAACATGAACTTCCGCAAAGTAACGCCTGAAGCAATCAACTAACAAATTCATTTCTCATTGGTACATAACCAAAAATCAAACAACAAAATACATTTCACAAATTTCCTTCACGGCTCTTCCATTTATTTATTCAATTTTCACCGGACTCAAACCAACACGGATTGTGACTTAAAAAATGAAAATTGAAAACCGTCTCGCGTTTATCCTATTTTGCTTTTCCAATATTGGAAGCCTTGGAGGGATTACTGGGCTTTTCGTCCCGCACATAGATGCGAAATTTACGCAGTCGCACCCACTTCGAGGCTAGATAATGTGCCGGGGCAAATGGGAACGTATTTGTAGTCATGTACTTTCAGTCGTAGCAAAGATTTTTGGGAGACATCCTTAAAAGGTACGTTTTAGGGTGCGTGTGTCTGTGTCACTTCGCTAAAATGTCTCACAACGAACCGATTTAGAAAATAGCGTAGATTCAAGGAAATACGACGAATTTCTTAATGACAAATGTAACATATAACAAATAATTTAAGTAGCTCTGACATTTTGTACGTTTTTCAAATTAAAATATTGTATGTCTGCTATGGACGAAGATGTTGTTCCTATAATTATATTTTAAGATCTTTGTAACACACAGTTGAACAATAAATGATTCTGATTCTGAAAATAGTGTAGTGTATTGATAGATAGTGTAATTTAGAAAATAGTGTACAAACAATAAGTAGTGTAGTGTATTGTTACATGATGCATGTTATATCTACACAATTTTTTGTTTGTAATTTTTTTATGTAACCTTCACAAGTAATGGTTAGATTTAAAAATATTTTATGGCAATCAATAGAAACAACACAATCATGGAATGATGTGGCTATGAAACGCGAGTAAGCTGTGGGCAGATGAGGTAGTTTTAATTTTAATAACTAGCTAGTAATTCGCTTTCAACGGAGACCACACACACCTCCACAGCTGCTCCTCATCCAATTTCTCTCGTATTCGAACTTAAAAATTGCATTCGCATGAACCACTTCACATAACATAACATATCGTCTCGGCTTTCCCCCGAGGGGGCTGGCAGAGGTGTAATACAACACCCAGACTTCGCCGGACGATATTCAGTCCCAAATGTGACAGGGGGCGAGCCTGTCGCCATACAACGGGCTCCAGTCGTGTAGCAGAATATGATACACTATGCACATAATTATGTTCAGCACGAGCTAATTGGTGCGTACCGTTCTTAGCTGGGTTCGAACCTGCTCTCACTGGCTTGTGAGGCGGGCCTTCTCCAACTAGGCTATCATCGCTTTTTTTAACTACTTGCCTACAAAATTTCATGAAGATTGAGTAAACGAAAACAAACAAAAATGCTGATATGTCTTCGCTTCGCTACGGTCAATTAATTTTAATGGATTATGAACCCATATTTTGAACTGGGTAATAAATACAGTTTTGTATTTTTTTTTACATGTCTTAGAAACTGTGTAATTTTTTTTTCAGATTTTTTTGAAATACATCTTTTTAGGAGTTTTAATAAAAAAACAGAGTCTATATAACTCTCAGTTCATTTTGCCGGAGGTCAAACAAAAACCTTAATTTGCACTTCAAACGGTGACTCGCCCAAACTACCGCAAATTCAATGTTTAGTTTCGCGATCTCATTTGTACTTTTAACTAGTTTTCGTGTGTGATTTCCTGTTTTTTTTTTAATGTAGGTTGGCGTTTGACCACCAACTCGCCTGATGTTAAGCGACGTTGTGGTCTAAGATGGAGCACGACGACATTTAAGGTACTTATTCACTCTAGGCTTGAAGTTTACTAGAGTGAAGAAGTACAAAGACGGCAGTTGAGTGAGACGCTACAAGCGCGCTACTGCTCAGACCCGTCTTCGGAACGGTTACACCGGACTACATCCCGAAACACGACTAGGTCATTTCACGGCATGGCTTGGTCCGGTGGGTGGTAACTAGCCACGGCCGAAGCCCCCCACCAGAGTTTGCTACCCGGATTCTTTGATTAAGAGCAAAACAACAAGTTTGTGTTTCCTCTCGCTTGCACGTTCAATATTTGACTGAGAGAGCATTAGCGAGCGAAGCGTCTATGCTTTAGCTTCGACATAAATGCTTTCGTATGTCTGGATTCTGTCCGGATCTTTGCTCCCTTTACAGGTCGCATTTCTTAACTGATACTCTTGAAATTTTGTGAGTTGGTTTGATCATTATTTAGAATTTTTTGTCGAGTCGGTTATTGGAGATATGTTTTAAGAAAAAAAAAAACTCCCCCATTTAGATAAATTTCCAAAAACTGGCTGGACAAAAACAATTCGAACCTGCCCACAAAGGTTCACGAGGATCGTTTGAGAAATGCGACCTATAGAGGAGTACAGACGTCGGCTGCGAGGTCACAGAGCTACTAGTTTTACTGGTATGTAATACTGAGGGCTCATTTCATAATTTTATATCATCACAGTAGGTCCTATTCAGAACGCTAAATTGCTAAATCTAAACCAGCTACAAATTATATACTACTAGCTGCGCCCCGCGGTTTCACCCGCGGTTAAAAAGTATCCTATGTGCTATTCTAGATGATAATCTATATCTGTGCCAAATTTCATCCAGATCTGTTCAGCCGTTCTGGCGTGAAAGAGTAACAAACATCCATCCATCCATCCATCCATCCATCCATTCTTACAAACTTTCGCGTTTATAATATTAGTAGGACTAAATGATAATCTATATCTGTACCAAATTTCATCCAGATCTGTTCAGCCGTTCTGGCGTGAAAGAGTAACAAACATCCATCCATCCATCCATCCATCCATCCATTCTTACAAACTTTCGCGTTTATAATATTAGTAGGACTAGATGATAATCTATATCTGTACCAAATTTCATCCAGATCTGTTCAGCCGTTCTGGCGTGAAAGAGTAACAAACATCCATCCATCCATCCATCCATTCTTACAAACTTTCGCGTTTATAATATTAGTAGGAGTAGGATGTGATTGCCGCGTATTAGACTAGAATAATATGAATACTTTTAGCTGGTTTTAGATTTAACAATTTAGCGTTTTCAATAGAGCCTAGTTGTCACAGCATGGTATAATATTATACTCCGCCAGGTATCATTCCGGTCACGTGGGCAACACGTAGTGACGTCAATCGATGCCTAAGCAAGATCGAATTGTCATTTACAAGTAGTTAGAAAGAGACGGATGACGGTGACGAGTGACGTCATTACGTGTTTGCTCCCGGAATGCTAGACCTAGTTTTTTTGGATTATGCTACACAGTACCAGCAAACGATTACTTTTACCGAAATCGGCTCGGCACGGCATTGACATTATCATCATCCAATTTTATTTTATTTCATAAATAGGACGTAACACTACTAGTAAAAGCTCTCATTAGCTTCCCCATTATACCTATCGGTATTTTAATACTAAGAATTTAGTTTATTTTCCTGATTATGATAACGAAACTGTTCACGTCGATTTTGGCAACGGCGACTATTTATGTACTGATGCATCTTCACATGGAAAATATACTGTATAATAAATGTATTGTAGTACTGTTTTCAGGATGTTAAGACGCGGTCATAGCACGATTTTCCACCCACACACATGTTTACTTAAGCCGCTTCATTTAGAGTTTCAAACGGTTAAGGTATTCAAACCGTATTTCATGTGTGATCGTAAAATGAGATTGGCGCCTAGAATTACATTTTTTTGCCGTTTTTATTGGTATTCATCGTAAATCTATGTTAAACAAAGTATTTAGTAGCTAGAGTCTAAAATTAATTTAAGTTCAAAATTTTATTATTCTAAATTCTTTTGTTAATAATTGTCTCTCTTTTTGTAAATTTTATAATCCAATTTAATGTATTTTTCTTTGAATGTGTCAAGTTTTTAAATTGTAAGTTGTGTATAGTCGTGGACTTAAAGTTTAAAGAGCTTCCTTTTCATGTGTATTTTTGATGTATTTAATTAACTTTTTGTCTGTGACTGTACCTTTACCAAATAAAATAAAAATAAAATAAACAAGGACACAAATTAAAATAAGTTGCACGGTAAAATTTTAGAGAACTAATCTGGCTATCTAATAATCGAAAAAAATGTGATGTAATTTAGAGAACCACACTCAATAAGATTTTTTAAGATGAAACTTTTTGTGTTTTTTTTTGAGAATGATTTTTAAAATAAAATTTTTCTTCGGTTAAACTTTGGTTGGTTGTTTTTTTCTACCAGCTGTATTTTTTTGCACTTGGTCATTATCATTCTTCATATAAAACTAGGCACAAGAAAAAAAACTTGTTTTCGGTGATTTCGTGAAATACCGGGCCTTAAGGAAAATCCCAAAAAGTGGCCTTCTTTGCCCGCCCCGTTCCCTGACTCGCCTGCTAGATGTTCAGTTTGTTATTATGTAAACTCCCTAGAGCACCCTAAACTACTTTCTAAAGAAATCGTTTAGAGTTCCTGCTCACGCACTCTACGCCCTCTTGTAGGTCATTCGTTGACTGGACTTAGAGCAACTTTTCAGGACACTATTTAAGTAGTTATAAGTGATATTAGAAGGCGGGTTATTCCGTAGGCGTTCTCGCTCGGACTCGAGAATAATTATTTTGCTGGACTCAAGAACATTTATTAAAGTTTAATAAATCAAAAATAAAATAAAATATTTATTGTCGATCGAGCGAAGCGTCTCTGCTTCAGCTCGGAAACAAATGCTTTAGTATATCCAAATTCTATCCGGTTCTCTGTCTTCTTCTACAGGTCACATTTCATAACCGATTCTTTTGAATTTTTGTGAGTTGGTTTAATAATTTTATAAAGTTTTTTTTTTTTAGTTTTTAGTTATTAAATAGTAAGTTATAGCCCTACAACTATATAGCTTAGTTACGTACCCTAACCTGAGAGTCTTTGATGGTCCAGCCTTCTGTTATAAGCTCCAAAAAGCGATTGTATTTGAAATCAGCATAATCTCCGCCGCCGATATTCATTATTTGAATTCTTATAATTCAAGGAGTTTGAGAATTTAAACCATTTCTTCATTTAGCACAACGCTGCTGTATTTATTTTTTAAGTACATTCGTTAAACGTGATAAAACATTTTCGAAGTGACTATTTGTACGGGTACTGGACCAGTACCCGTACAAAAAGTTAAGTTAGGTTAGGTTGTTAGGTTTTTTTTTTTTTTAAAGAAAGTGGCAAGAAAAGAAGGAAAGGCGTAACGCTAAAGGATACGTCTGCACCTGCCCATAACTTCGAGGTTGGCAAGGAAAATTCGGATTGAGTAATTTTTTTTTTTGCTTTTGCACACTAATTGATGAAATAAAATTATTCGTCCAACTTCTGTACGAATAAGTAATAATAAATTGTTCGTACAGTACCCGTATTAATAGACTCCGTCCAACTTCTGTACGAATAAGTAATAATAAATTATTCGTACAGTACCCGTATTAATAGACTCAGCCAAACATTTTTATCAATCTAACATTAATTATTTTCTATTTTTATAACCTCTCTGCTTTGCGTTTTTAAGCAGCCGAGCTTTTGACTATGACATTTATATTGGATGGAACACTCATACGATGTCAGGCTATGGTCCTTAGAAGCATTTCTGAGATGCAGTAAATCACGAAAGAAAAACGAGGTCTATCATTCCGGGGGGCAAACACGTAATGACGTCACTCATTGTCATCCGCCTCATTCCAACTATTTGTAAATTTTGCAGCATTTGACGTCACTACGTGTTGCCCACGTGACCGGAGTACTATTCCTAGCGGAGAATATTACGAGTATTACACCATGTTATGCATGATCCAAAAAAACAAGGTCTAGCATTCAGCAAACACACAATGACGTCATTTTCATCCGTCTCTTTCAAGCTTGTTGTAAATGACTTATTTCGGTCTTGCCTAAGCATCGATTGACGTCACTATGTGTATGTGTATTGTATGTATACGTGTTTCTGAATGATATACCTGGCGGAGTGTATTATTATATCATGGTCATAAAAAGCATTTCTAAAAAACAGTAAATATTGTAATATTAGTTATTGATAACCACAGTTTTTTTTTTTTTTAATGTAAAATAGGTCGACGTTTGACCACCAACTCGCCTGATGTTAAGCGACAATATTGTGGTCTAAGATGGAGCACGACGACCTATTAGGTACTTATTCACTCTAGCCTTGAAGTTTTGTAGAGTGAAGAAGTACAAAGACGGCAGTTGAGTGAGGCGCTACAAGTGCGCTACTGCTCAGACCCGTCTTCGGAACACTGACAGTACACTGACATGAAACCCTCCGACCCTGCACCATGTTAACTGTCCTAACTGAGCCCGGTCTCACAGCGCGGCTCCGTCTGCACACTGCGCGTCACGTCACGTAGCGCTCTAACGGGTTCTGTCTCAACTACTGAATATAAATGGTTGTCTGCAAATAGCTGGCTTTGGTTGAGTTGTTTAGCATTACTTCTCTAGTTCACTGGAAAATAGCTGTTTTGCAAACATTTGCAAGGTAAGTCTTGGATAGTTGCGAATCTATTAAAGGCAGTTCCAAGTACTTAATCCTCATGATAAAAGTTGGCCATGAAATGAATCCTGAAATGCCAAATTTCTTAGGCAGGATTAGAACGTGATAGGCTCCCCTGCCACATTTGGGACAGAATATCGTCCGGTAAAGTGTGGGTGTTGTAGTATACCTCTGCCAGTCATTTAAGGGGAAAGGCGTGACCTAAAATTAATCATATTGAATCTAGTGAATATATCATATTGAATCCCTCTGTATCTCAAGGGGCGCTTTGAATTTATTCAAGGGCACTCCGGTTCTTTGAGATCTTCTCGTCACCTTAAACTTAAGCTCCACACATCATCCCACATCAATCTATCCTATAGTAAAGGGTTTACTGTGCAAGCTGTCAAGCTGTGGAATGAGCTGCCTGTTGGCATCAGACAGGCCCAATGACTGCCCATTTTTAAAATCTCGTATTTAACCATTATTTCGCTCTTTGCTAATTCGGTACGCATAATAATTAACTATATATATGTATTGATATATTATTATATTTATTTATAATTATTCATATACATTATATTTATTTTTGGTTATTTATTTAAGTACTTATTATTAATATTACTTATTATTATCTTTTAAATTTTAATTTAGTTTTATGTACACCACCTAACCCTTTTCGTATTTCTGTAAGTTCCTGTCCATCCAAAGGTTACCTGGAAGAAATCGCTTTAGGCGATAAGGTCGCCCTTGTACTGCCGAAAAATGCATTTTAGTTTTTAAGATTTTCATGTAGTTTTTGGTGTGCAATAAAGATATATTGTATTGTGAATAAACTAATTGAGTTCAATTAACATTACAATAACCTATTGTAACAAAACACTAGTTCTTTACATGACAAAACAGTAAACACACGAGCAGTTGATTACACATAAATGAGAAGATAGCCAAAACTTGGTAGGAACTCAAAATTATACTTCCTCATTAAGATTCACAAATCAACGCTAGTCTAGTTCTTTGGTTTAACACTGAATAAGACGCTGCGACTTTTATGAAACGAGCTCCACGTCTTGCTTTGAGAACGAAAAGAGTCTATGAAAAACTGAAGCAGGACTCGCAAACAAGTTTCTGAAAAGCTCAGGCACGATCCGGGAAGGAAGATCTCGTTTGGCACAAGAAGTTTTCACTTCCCAACCTGCATCTCAATTGAAACGTCCGACTGGCTTGAACTAAGAGCTAGCGCTGATGGCATACAAGTCCGCATGACTACTTTTCTTCTCTTTACCCTTATCGCATACTCAAAAGGGAGTGAGGGAGAGGGAGATGTATTCTTCCTTCATTCGTCACTATGAGAGACTACACGCCAAAGTCGCCGATACGCGCCGTTGGAGAGAGTTTCCTATGCATTCACTTGAGAGTATTTTTAATTAATGTTGGTATACTTACGGTGTTAAAACATCTATTCACTGCTTATCATCAGACATGTTGGCAGCCAAACGCTAGCCTATACATTTATGAAAAAAATACAGTTTGCCAAGCAATGATTGGTTGGTATGTGTAAAAGGACGCGACAGAGCACAAAAAAGTGTGAATACTGATATTTTATGTAAGTAGACTTACTTTAAAACATGCTACTATAATCGTGCCAAAACGAATCAAAGCTCACGACGGACTTTAAGTGTACTTAATCTCTTTCAGTTCCAAATCTGCAAATGTGTGTCTTTCGCAAACGCTGATACTTCGGCGAGACGTTTGCGGAATTTCATAGGGCGAGATTTACAGACCACACTTCGACTTTACTTTGATGCAAAGTTCATGAACATCGCGCGGAAAGTTGAATTTTCCATCGAAGTAAAGTCGAAGTGCGGTCTGTAAATCTCGCCCATAGTCGCACGCAGACTTTATGACGCAAAATACAAATCTCTCGTCTGCGCAGACCAACGACACAGCTTAAATTGTAGTTAACACACTAGCGACACGATAGCTTGGCTGAGCGCCAAGCACATTTGGATTCTAAGACATCGTTCGATAACGATTTGGCAAGAACCTAGCTGTTTTTAACGTGCACTTTTTAATCAATTTAAAAAGACGTTATTAAGGGTCCGGCGACCTAACTAATTTCGACCTAGGCGACCTAGACTAACTTCGCATTGGCTTAAGGTATTCTATCGCCATTTCGTCTAGAAGAAGAAGACGAGTGAAGAGAGCGAGTAACGATACTGACGAGCCTCTAAACTTACCTACAGAGTGACAAAGTGCATTTTTTTTATGACTTTTGCACTACTGTAATCATTCTTAAGTAACTAAGAATTTCTCTTGTATTATTGATTCATTTAACAGCTAATTATGTAGACAACCTCCCTATGTAATGGAATTTTTGATTTGCTTTGTCTACCTATTGAATAAATCAGTCAAAAGTGACCCCTTAAAATGCGGATATTTTTCATAGCTCTATTTTCGCTTGAGAACGTTTTAAAAAAAAAACAAGAACAAAGGGGCGAAGATATTGTTAATTTAATTGTACATGCTAAATTTAATCATAATCTGACAAATGGTTTTCAAGAAATTTGAGTAGTGCGTTTGTATGGAAATTTCAGAACGTCGCGGCCCTCTTAAGCGTCTCTCACATACAATTTTTAGAATTGTGAATGTTACAATCTCGGTTTGAAGCTAGTCACTTTGTGTGATCTCACTTTGAAGGTGAAAATATGTATGGATAGAGAAAAAAAGGTTTTTAAGTAGCCTCAAAGTGATGTACGAGTATTTAAATAAAATTCAGACTAGCTAGAACTTTCCACAATTTATTGATTGACGTACGTTTTAGTCTGCTTGCTTTTGAATTTATTTACTTGTTTATTTTTTCCTTTTCGTGGAACTTGCAAACGAATCCCATCGAAGCACTATTTATTGGATTCTAGATTCTTAGAGACTAATATTAGATGGAATCCAATATTAGATTCTGATTTATAATTTGTAAGATGAACTTATACTTATAGAAACCAAGTATACACACTCGCAAAATGTAAGCCGCTTAATTGATGCCAGAAACGTCACAGTGCGACGTTACGTATGGGCATATCTATTTAATCAATTCATGGAACAGATTTTTTCCAATCAACCAAATAATCAAGTTTTAGGGGGAAAACATTTTAACTAACCACTATTATTATCTTTGCGTCTGTGTGCGTGACTAGGCAAGCAAATACAGCACATGTGGCAGATTTGTGGCTTGCGTTCTGAGAGTCGTTGTCTGAAAACGTACCTCCTTCAGATAGTTATTCTATAACGTAAGTAGTAAACTATGAACTAATTTTAGCGAAGTAATCGCTTATCGGGCACAAAGTTTCTCCTATTTAAAGATTCTCCTAAGGAATGGCTTAAGGTTCGTGTTAAAAAATTAAGGTAGGAGCTAGCTAGGAGTAAAATATACTAGTTAAGCAAGGACTGAGGCAATTCTTATATTCAGTGCAAGTGGCCATATGAGACAGTAGCAAGTTGCAAAAAACCTACCTGCCTACTTTTCAAAATTACCGTAATTTATTTAATCCAATTCAAAACGTTAAAAATACTAAAAGAAAATTAACTCCCTGATGTCCATTTTTTATTCTTCAAAAATATAGTCATGTAAATAACTTGAGAAATTAAGAGACAAAAATCCTACTAATATTAGAAACGCTAAAGTTTGTAAGAATGGATGGAGAACGGCTGAACAGATCTGGATGAAATTTGGCACAGAGATAGATTATAGTCTAGAATAGCACATAGAATACTTTTTAACCACGGGTGAAGCCGCGGGGCGCAGCTAGTAATAAACGACAGAGAGAGCGAGAAAGGGAATTAGGTTTTATCGTTAGCCGCATGCGTGGAGTCAATTTTTTGAAAATTCCTTGCGAATGTAAGCTTCCCTTTAAATATTATGATTCCCGTCACTGAAGTACTCCTCAATTCTCTTTGTCACGAATATCTTTGATCACACAGAAAGGTACTTAACTTTCCTTTTCAAGAAAATAGAAAAACAACAATCCAAAACAAGGAAAATAAAGGGTAGGTGATTATATTAGATCAAATTTATTCAAACGAAAATGTTCTCGGATTTTCATTGTTTTTGGTTTTTGTAAGGGGCTATTTGTCGACTTCAGGAGCTTCTAAGAAATATTATCTCTTTGACTAGCTAAAGGGTGGATTAAGGTTTGGTTCATATAAGTATTTATTTTGAGTTTCTTACATCATAAAATAAATCGTCACGCCTTGCCACCGAAGGAGCTGACACAACACCCACACTCCGGCGATATTCAGTTCCAAATGTTAAGTTTCATACCTTACCTTCAATCGAATAAATATGGCTTGCTTGCTTGGTTTGGTTTCTTTATTAAAAAAAAAGTACCTGGATGACCGAGCTCTGCTCGGTATTTTTTTAATTTTTAAATTGTGTTTTTAGAAAATAAACAATTGATTTTAGTCTAACCTCAAAGCAAACACTCATTGACTTCGTGTTACTTAACAACGCCATCTGCTGTTGTGTCGTTAAAGCAATTGGTTGCTCACAAATAATAGTATTATTATTCGCCAATAGATGTCAGGAAGAGTCATATTTTTCAGTTGAGACTACTCAAACGCCTCCTTTTTGTTATTTTTCTTCCAAGTTTATGTTGAAGTTGATTATCGATAAAACACGAATAAAATGACATTTTCTAAAAATGATTCCTAGCTAGATCGATTTATCGCCCCCGAAACCCCCTATATACTAAATTGTATGAAAATCGTTGGAGCCGATTCCGAGATTCCAATTATATATATATATATATACAAGAATTGCTCATTTAAAGATATAAGATATATTTGTTTATGGGCAAGCGCATCAATTATCAAAGTTACTGCTGGAAGGATTCGCTGAGACTTTCTACACACGCTAGCACTCAGTTGTAATTGTCACTCCCAGACCCATCCGCAGACCGACCTTGTCATCCGATGCTTAGCATCGGTGATCGGTTACGCACACATAGTCAAGCTACACTGTGAGCGCTACAATGTTTGAAATTAAGATTAGTGTACTGTACATGGACTTCCACTGTAGTCCCAATTTCACTTAACTCCTTTTCCCATACGTTAAACTATTTTATCAACTAACTAACAGTTGTTACACTATTTAATAAGTTTTATCATAATTTTTCTCTTGTTATTTTTGTTATCTGTGGTGTGAACAACAAAGAGTTTATCTATCTATCTATCTATCTAATTTTGTCGGCGCAGCGACCCAACCCATGTCCTATCTTCCTGCTACTATACTCTATGTACTGTTGCATGGTGTGGGTACGGTAATGGTATCTATCCTTGAAATAAATACCTACAGCCCCACGCGGCCACGTGGTACGTAACACGCTAGGGTTGTACGTGGCATGTAAAATCGCCCGCTTACTGATTACGAACCCACACGTTCGTTCGTCACTACGGCGCATCTGCGACAGATCTGCGACTGTTGAGTACCGAGTGTGTACCGGACTCCGAAGCGCGTATGATTCGCGTCTCCACCGTTTGTATGAAGACAGAATACTGCAAAGGTACCATTACCGTGATGCGGGTGACAGCCGTATTCATTTCATTTATTGCTTAATTTAATATAGCAAAAATGAGTCAGTATTTTATTGTAGTGATATCTAGGGTGTTGCTGAAGTTTTAGTGCTGTTTTAAGTCATTATTTGTAGATCGCGGCAACGTGTAAGGGTGAAAAAGAAAGATTTGTTTAATGTCACCCGCACCTTTTATTTAATGAAAGATGTATGAAAAGCGCTACTTTTCTCTGTCTTGAGCCAGTTCTTGCCAGGCATCAAGTTCAATTTCCCGGAACTTAAGAATACTTACTTATTATATACCTACTCGTTTTCTCGATAAAAAAATCAACTCCATTTTACTTCCTTTATCTTGGACTCGTCTGTATTGATTGTCAGTCAATTCACGGTCGAGGCGTGAGGGTTCTCGCTGTCTTTCAAAACCCTTAGGGATGCCACAGAGCTATTTAACAAAGCACATCACAGCCGTGGAGCCCTAGCGGCAACCCTGATCATTTACAAGGGACAACCCTAATTGCTTTGCGGGAGACACAGATTTGTGATGAGTTAGTTTTGGCTCTATTATGTAGGTTAGACAAGGGCTTAGGACCTTTGTGGCATATCCTTCCACCACCTTGTTTTTTTTTATAAATTAAAGTTTCTGCGCACGATGAAAAAATATGTATAGCTAGGGGTCACTTATACAAACACAAACTCTTAAACTTTGTGTTACTCTTAAACCGTTACGTTCTCGATATAATCGACACAGGTTTCGACAAAAATGCTTTCGTATGTCCGAATTCTGTCTGGATTTCTATCCAGATCTCTGTCCAGGTCTGCCTTCTTCTACAGGTCGCATTTTTTAACTGATTATCTTAAAAAAAAACTGTATAATTACGGAGTCTGAAATTTCACGAGAATCGGTTGAGGCATGCAATCTGTAGAGGAGGACAGAAGTCAGCCGCGAGGCCTACATCTCAAAGAGCCACTAGTCATTGGAGGTAAAGATCACCAAATGTAGGTCACCAAGGACCCTATTCGGAGATTTGAGATTCTCATCTCACCTTTTTTCGTCCTTGTTGCTCTAGTTTGAAACATCATAGGTGTGAGAGTAACCAAGATAAAATCTCATCTCATCTCACGCGCAGGAATAGCCCCCCAAATCACCAAAAGTTGCCTGGAAGAAATCGCTTTAGGCGATAAGGCCGCCCTTGTACTGCTGAATGATATTTTATTGTTTAATTTTTTCTTTATGTTTGTTTTACTTTGTATTTTTGGTGTGCAATAAAGATGTATTGTATTGTATTGTATTGTAATGACAACTACGCAAATCATTTTTGACATTTCTTAGTACATTACCTCATGGTAGTGTATTGTCGTGAAAATACATACAGTACCTGGATGACCGAGCTTTGCTCGGTATTTTTTTTTTTAATTGTGTTTTTTGGAAAATAAACAATTGATTTTAGTCTAACCTCAAAGCAAACACTCATTGACTTCGTGTTACTTAACAACGCCATCTGCTGTTGTGTCGTTAAAGAAATTAGTTGCTCACAAAAAATAGTATTATTATTCGCCAATAGATGTCGGAAGAGTCATATTTTTCAGTTGAGACTACTCAAACGCCTCCTTTTTGTTATTTTTCTTCCAAGTTTATGTTTAAGTTGATTATCGATAAAACACGAATAAAATGACATTTTCTAAAAATGATTCCTAGCTATACTAAATTGTATGAAAATCGTTGGAGCCGATTCCGAGATTCCAATTATATATATAAGTACAAGAATTGCTCATTTAAAGATATAAGATTTTCGATTTCGATTACATGATAATGATCCAAAAAACAAGGTCTAGCATTTAGCAAACACGCGTAACGACATCATCGTCATCCGTCTCTTTTGAACTTGTTGTAAATGACTTTCTTCGGTCTTGCTTAAACATTGATTGACGTCACTACGTGTTGCTGAATACTATACCTGGAGGAGTATATTATTATACCATGTATACCCTGTTCGTTCTAGCGCGAATAGTAGTGTTTGTGAAACGGAGTCAAGATATTAGCTATGCTTGGAGTATGTGTCACACAAGCGCTGCACATGACACATAAATAATCCTATCCTATATATAACTAGTACATTAATATAAATGCGAAAGTAAGTTTGTTCGTTCGTTTGTTTCTGTATTTGTTACGCTTTCACGCCTTAACTACTCAACCGATCATCGTGAAATTTTGCATACATGTTACCAGGAGTACAGAAAAGGATAAAGGTTACTTTTTATCCCGGAAAATATTACGGCTCCTGTGAGGAAGCGGATGAAGCCGAAGGGCGTAGCTAGTACCGTCATACAAATAAGTACTGTGGTAAAAATACCGCCGCCCACGCATACCGGACGCGGATTCACTTGTCAATCAACAAGGCAATGTTTTTGCCATCAAAGATTGGCTACGTCACCTTTCTAGAATATCTTATTCGTTAGCCACGAGGAATTTCAGCAATGAGAATGAACATTGGCTGTCTTACTCACCTGTTACTTTTCTGTGTCATCTGGGGGGCAGTATTGGATCCAGGTGTTTTGACTATTGTAGATTGTGAATTAGTAAGTTCTGTTCTGGGACCTGAATTCCTTCGACCCACCACCCGCTTCCCCTACTCTAAATTCGCTAGAGTCAGGGAGAGAGTCTTCGACCAGTGTGTGTCGCCTTTGATGACTTATGGAACTGAAACGTGGTCGCTTACGATGGGCCTCAAAAGAAGACTCCAGGGCACCCAAAGAGCAATGAAGAGTGTTATGCTCGGAGTTTCCCTACTAGATCGAATCAGAAATGAAAAATACCGCGAGCGAATCAAAGTAACCGACATAGCCCGAAGAATTGCCAAACTGAAGTGGCAATGTACAGGGCACATAGCTCGTAGAACCGACGTCCGATGAGGCAGAAAGATTCCCAGTTGGCGACGATGAACCGGAAGACACAGCGTAGGGATACAACCTCCCGCAAGGTGAACTGATGATCTGTATAGGTATTCCCTATGAATTGGAAACGTTTCCGTTCGGATTCTAAAAATTTTAAACTCAAATTATTCGGATTTCACTTCGCATTCAGAATCAGAATTCAGAAGTTTTTAATCGTGATTCATTCTTCCGATTGGATTTAATACTTCCTATTCCAAAATTTATAAAAGTAGCCTGAGATTCGAACAATTTGACTTTGAAATTAGTGAGACTCGATCCGAAACGTTTCCGAATGATTGTGCATAGCATCGCTGGTGAGGATCGCGGGAAGCCACTGGATGCGGGCAGCGAAGGACCGATCGTTGTGGAGATTACTGGGGGAAGCCTTAGTCCAGAAGTGGACGTCTTCCGGGCTAACATGGTGTGATGATGATGAGGGAGAGACTCAGCTAACCATACACGATACTTAACTGAACCATTGACGTTGCGTTATCTTTAAAAACGGACGGGGAACATCCCAGTATCACTATTATTTCACCATTGTGTAACCGGTAGTCTACTAGCTGGCACGTTAGTTACTTAGCCGTTGCTCGTCTGTTTTTTTAAGGCAAATGAAACGTAAACGATTCAATTAACTAAGTACTAATTAACAATTAACCACACGGTTCGTTGTGTTTCAAAGTTTGTACTTATTTTTGAATGTAAAATTTAGAGGGCAATCGTTGATGCTACTGATACGATTTAAAAATTATTTCGCTAATGGAATGCTACAACAAATACATACAAACAACACGCACGAAACGCTTTGGTTCCTCATTTTTCATACGGACTTATAGAGTGTGGAATACTCTGCCAGAGTGTGTGTTCCCTGACACTTTTTATCTGGGTGTCTTCAAGTCTTGAGTGAATCGGTTTCTCTTGCAAGCGTGCTCCATCGTAGGCCGCATTACTGCATATCATCAGGCATGATGGCGGCCAAACGCAAGCCTATTAAGTAATAAAAAAAAACCTATCGTATACATACGCAATGAAACGTGAACGAAGTCGCAGGCACAAGCTAGTTAGAAATATTACTAGTTATGTCTAGGAGTCTAAGAATTATTTAAAAAATACTAATATTCGGTGTATCATCGCTTTTTGCTAGCGGTTTAATAGTAGCCATTTACTTTTTAACTGACTTGGAAATAGGAGGAAGTTTTAAATTCGACTGTGTATAATTTCGACTTATATTTTTGAAATGAACTCAAAAGTTTCACACGACGTAATTTCTAGATGACGCGGACGCTATGTTGGTATATTTCCAAAATGTTTTTACGTGACTACGGCAAAGTAAAACTGAGGGTTAAGTTTTTGATCGGTAAGTTTAAACTCTTATTTTTTATACGAATTTCGAAAATAAAACTACCCACTGCCGAAGTTGCCTAACTACTAACTGTCTATCGTTTATTTAACACTAGATTTTCCAGTATCGGGAATGGCATGAAACACAGAAATTCTTCAATCTGCCTGGCCAAAAATTGAACCTGACCTCGTTCGTGCTTATAAACCAGTCGAACTCCGACTAGGCTAGGATCACTCGCAGATCACAGATCCACAAGTATGTAAATCAATTTAAGTAGGTAAACCCTGACTTCAACACTTCAGACACTTTTTTACGTTCAATATTTAAATTTCCGTGTACATTTCACGCAATTTTCCTAACTTGTATAACCTGATTTATCAGTTCCCGGAATTTCCCAGGACGATCTAAGATAATGTTATAAAGTCCGTCAAGGGTGTCCGACAGTAAACCTTGTTAAGTATATTCGGGTATGACAGGAGGTGACGCGAGGAATTTTGTCGAGTTTTGTTGACACTTTGTAAAATAACGTCAAAGTCGTAGGTAAGCTGAGGAAGTCAAAAAATGCGTAGGTACGAGAAATTATTGGCTCTGATTATGTTTTTTAAATTATCTAAATCAAACTTACTGACCACCGATTTTACTAAGCAGTTGTTTTTAAAATTGTTAATGCATTGCTTCAAATTGACACGTTTTGTATGCCAGAAGTGTCAGAAGTAAACATGTACCTAATTTGCAATTAAAAACGATTGGTTATTAGAATCGAGAGGCTGGTTGACAGCAGGGCCCGCGGATGTACGACATGGCTAAAATTCTTTGGTCACCCCTTTTATTTCAATCTCTGACCCCAGCTTGGTAGTAAGTACAATTGGACCCCCCCCCCGATTTAATTGTAGGAGGGCGTTTGGCCCCTTCTCTCCCCCACTTTCATGGCCTCTGATTTATAGTGCTAAAATTATAACTATGTATCTTATTTAAGTCCGATAGAAGACTCAAAAAAGAACATGGTGTTGTGGTGCTGATAAATTAAGTTAGGCTAAGAAATTAGTGAAAAAGAATCCATTACAAATGTCAAAAAGTCGCCTATTCGCGCATTTTGTAGGTACTTACCAACATAAACATCTAAATATTATGGGATACAATTCTGCATAATTTTGATTTTAATTTGGAATCATTGTGAACATCGTATGAGCATAATTACACTTACCTATACCAATGTACGCAGGCAATGGATGCATCTTTCTTTCAGAATATCTTTCTTTGAAATTTGTAACGATTTAAACGTAGTCTTTTTTGGCCGAGCGATAAAGCGACGTCTCGGAGTCTACTGGGAGAAATTGGGAGTTGTTTAGCCGACGATAACTTGGGTAAATTTGATCCTATTCTGATAAATCTGATCTAAAAAAATCCGGGCAAGTGGTTTAAGCAAACACGGTTTTTAAGTTTGAATGAGAGCAAAACTGGCCGTTGGCCACGAGGTCACAATTAGTGGCGAACTACTGGCAATTATTAGTTAATTAGTTTGCCAGGAACTAATTATAATTAACTAAAAATAATTTTATTAACGTTTGGTTTGCGAGGTCCGGGTTCTCATATTTCTGTGAGTCCTCACTCGATTTAACTTATATTCGAACTAAAAAAATGTATTTCCATGAACTACTTGTTGGAGATGAAATCAACGGCACTCAAGTTAAATTTACTGCGTCGGTGGCTCAGTTGGTAGTGGACCTGCCTTTTGCGCTTGGGGGTGTGGGTTTGATTCGCAACTAGGACAAACATTCATGTTATGAACATTTGTGTTTGTTCTACGTCTGGGTGTTAATTATCTACTTATGTATGTATTTAAAATAAATATGAATGTCTCTATCAGTCTCTGGCTAAAGTACAAGCTTTGCTTAGTTTAGGATCGGGATAACCGTCTGTGCAAAATGTCCCGAGCATTTTTTTATTATTGTTATCGTCGGACAAACAACAGCTGATTTGTCCCAGTCCATGGTCCCACTAGACTCTGAGACCTCGTTTTCGTTCGTTCAATTAATAGGTTCGACTTGAATTAATGGTCGAACTGTCAGTGAATCTGCACCATTCATTACATAGTAAATAGATCGGTCATGTGCGTGCGCCGTCATTTCGTCTTGGACAGACGCCATACTATGCAAGCGCAGTGCCAACCATTTAGAGCGTGATTAGGCCACTATTAATACGATCGTGATTACTTTTATTGATGATTAAGAGAGATTTATAGAGGAAGATTCTTACCATTGATGTGTAGATAAAATGGTGGTGGGCTGCAGTCGAAGTCAGTCAGTCAGTTAAGACATGATAGATGCTTTTCAGGCAGTTCAAAAACTCAACTCAATTCCAGCTTCTAGACAAATTGCATTCGCTTTCAAACGATTATATTTCTGCAATCAGTAGCGCTCAAACGTCAGCTAATTGTAATCTACGATTGATATTGGTAAATACGAGCTATATTGTCACGTGATCTTACTGTCCACTCATTCAATCAGCAGATGAAGTTTTGAGCAGTGATTGTCGAAATAGAATCACTTAGAACTTTGAAGCGATTGCAACTTCTCTAGGAGCTGGTTGTGAGTAGAGTTTTTTTTTAAAAGAAAGTTGTTTGAAATCTTGTGTCATTTATCAGGTCCTTTCATCTAAACAAGTTGGCTTAGCATATTCTGTAAAAAAATTTTTTCGAGCCTATAAATACAGAAGTTGTGTTTTACAGATACACCTATTGCCTGACTTTAATTGAACTTTTCACTTCAACATTGCTGTCATAATTTTGAACGGCCTATTGTAAAGATTTGGCAAGATTCATTTGTTTTTTATTGGCGTACGTGGCAAATAAGCTAACGGGCCACCTCAAATGGTAAGCGATCACCGTCACCTATGGATACCTGTAATACCAGGGGCATCACAGATACGTTGCCAACCCGTAAATACTCTATTTAAAGCCCCATAGAACATTTCTATTTCTTAGTAACAAAATCAGTAACCTTCATTCCTAGAAACTCGACATCGATAAATCTTAGAAAGGACACAAATGGGACACAATGTGATAAAAATATGTGTTGAAAGGAGACCGCGGAAAGTATTAGTCGATAACATGTCGTATTTCATCTTATTTTACGCTTAAGGAAGCCCGTAAACAACATAAATCTAATAAGAGCTCGTCCGGGACAACGACCGACGTGTGACAACAAGTGGAGCTTTTACTCGAAGCTTGTCCTTAGAAAAATATTAGTACCGTCGCTAGAGCGAACGAAAACTGTTGAATTGTTGATAGGGGAGGGTGGGATAGTGGACGCTGTCGACGACGCCAAAGAAATACCCGGTTGATAAATAAATGATAAATAAATGTAAGAGATTTTTGATTATTTTCCTACCTAACCTATTCTATCAATTTTGCCGATGATAACCTAGTTGGAAGAAGGCTCGTCTTTCAAGCCAGGCCAGTCAAAGTGCGGGTTCGATTCCAGCTAAAGGCACGCTCCAATTTGTTCGTTTGTCCACATAGTGTAATTGTGCGTATTTAATGTCGTGCTACATAACTGGAGCGCGTTATATGGCGATAAGCTTGCCTCTGTCACATTTGGGACAGAATATTATCCGGAAAATGTGGGTATTGCACACCTCTGCCAGCCCCTTCGTGGAAAAAGCATGACAAAATGCGATATGAATTTTACCTCTGATTATACTCGACTCGATTAAAAAAAAAACAAATATGAAACCAAAAAACATGGCTGCTGGCATTACCTAATATCTAAATATTATTGTAATACGTGTTTTGTTAAGTTTCGTGAATGTATTCCTGGGAAGTGACACGTGTCATTTGAATGTTATTCATTTGAGGTCTAAGGAACTTTGAGTAGGTAGTTATATTTTATGACTACCCAAGGATTCATAGACTTTTGTGCAGTATATAATCATGTTCCGAAAGCATTGTAGAAACAAATACTTGCTAGTCCTTTATGATGCGTGATGATGATGGTGACCTGTGGCTGTATGTAGGCTTGTTGGTCGATCCGAGCAGGTAGGTACATGATGATGAAGTTGCTAAAGAGATCCAGGAACCTGAAGTTGATGTCTGAAGACATAAACTTGCTCAAGACGGAAAGGGAGTTGCTTAGTATCGGAGGCCAGGATACAGTTTTGATCGCTACGCCGAAAAAAGTTAGGCCCACTTGCAGAAGCTACGATGCTAAATTCACAAACGCAGGTATAATTAACTCAGATTCAAATGTTATACATGTCATATAAAAAGCGATGGCAGGCTAGTTGGAAGAAGGCCTCTCAAGCCTGAGAGAGCGGGTTCGAACTTAGCCGACGGCACGCACCAATTTGTTCATTGTGTGAGCATAGTGCGTATTGTATGTCATCTGCTTCATGATTGGAACCTGGTGTATGGCGACGCGCTGTCACATTTGGGAATGAATATCGTCCGGAGAAGTGTGGGTGTTGTATTACACCTCTGCCAGCCCCTTCGGGGAAAAGGCGTGACGATATGTTTTAAATGTCATAAATGTCTCTCTAATAATTATCGTGTTTTCTCAAAATTAGTTTCAACTCTTGGTGGCGTTAGACGATTTATCAGTTTTACCTCTGATAAGCAGCTAAACAACTCTAAGTTAAAAAGATACAGACAACTTCGACGGACGTAGATACTAAAGGGTTTTACACTGATCTACTGCAACAACTATCTATAGGAATGTAATAATTAAACATTTCTGCGGAAATTCCTGTCTATGACGATATGAATTACGTACATTTGTCACAATATTTCTTGACTCAATGATACTGTGTGGTACAATATATTTTTTGTTTGTATAAGCTCAAGCTAAATATTACAAACAAAACGTCAATTTCTCTTTACATTAATAGGCACGTCAAGTAAAAATGTTCAGATATATCGGAAAACATCATGTGTGGTGTCACAAAATTTTGTAACATAATATTTTAACAATAATTAAAATAGGTATTACAAATAAGACAGTAATCGGCATGGGTCTGAAGAATGAAGAAGATGAAGTAGAGAAATTGTAGCATATGAGCAACTTCTCTCTGCTGCCGGAGAATTCGGACTCTACCGACTAACCCTATTATTCAAAACAAGGCTATAGCTAGAAAAAATAAAAAACCCGTGCCTGGACAATTAATAGAACAATTTCAAACTTAAACTAAAAAGAATAAAGATGAAAAGTAAGTAGGTCACTGGACTGCTTGCGCACTGTCCGCAGCCGGCCCTACCTCCAAGCATCGACTCCTCAGGAGACCCCCACTAGTTGGGACCACCAGGCATCCTCGTGTCCAGCGCCTCTGGACCTCCTAGCGGAGACGGAGGGAGCTCGGCTGGCTCACCTCCGTCTGCGCGGCCTCAGGAGCGCTGTGGAATAATTAAACTTTCTCAAATAAAAAACTGTGTTTTCATAAACAGAGACGAAGTGAGCGTAATTTTCATTCCCAAAGATAAAAGTGGTGATAGTAAAATGATAGTCATAAATTTAACCATTCTGCCATACCCGGATTTCATATTGATCACATCTTACGGACACTGATCCTCGTTATGAACGTTGCTCTCCGTCCGTCTCGTTGCTTTGTCCTTATATTTATATATATTTAATAGTTTGATCGAAAAAGACAGAAGTCGAAGTGAGCAATGAGCATTCCGAACCTATTTCGCGTTAATTAATAATATTAACAAAAAATGGCCCTGAATGCTTATTTAACAAATTGCTTAACGTCCTATACTTTTCTGAATAAATAAGATTAGACTCAATATTACGATCATAATTTATGGTAATAATAATATAATGGGGTTTCTCACTTACCTAATAATAACATTTATTTTACGACCCTTGCAAATATTTTGCCTTAGCAGGTAGCAATCAAAAGAGGTTATTTTCATTAGTGTAAGCGATACGATAATGGTATGTACGGTAATAATGGGTTTTTGGAATCAAAGCACAAACAGTGATTGTTTATGCTTTGATTCCAAAAACCCTTGTTTAGTTTATTTCCGGATCGCTTGCTAACACTCCTGTGTTAATTCCAAAGCATATTTTGACTTTTTAATTGGTAAACATTTATTTCATCATTCAAAGGTACTAAACGGTATTTTACGTTGTTTGCATAAGCTTTAACTATCACAAACAAGATTAATAAAAACGTCAGATTTTCTTTATATAAATACTAGCGCAATATGATACTTGGGTAGAGATATCAGAAAACATCATGAGTGGTGTCACATAATTTGGCTAGAGTTACAAAAACAATTATTTAAATAAGCATTTAATAATAATAAAAAAAAAACAAATACCATGGATCGAAAAAATGAACAAGAAAACAAAGGAGTGGCTGTTGAACCAGATAGAATAGAGAAAGAAGTGGAATATGACCAACTACTCTCTTCAGCTGGAGAATTTGGGCTTTATCAATTATCTCTTTTCTTTAAAACAGGACCATTTAACATATTTCTTGGCTTTGTTTACTTCTCTCAACTTTTTATGACCGAAGTGCCAAGAAATTATTGGTGTCGGATACCCGAGCTGGAAAACTTGACAGCAATCGAAAGAAGAAACCTGGCTATTCCTGTAGACAAGGATTCTCCTGAAGGATATTCTCAATGCACATCTTACGTAGCTAACTGGACTCAAGTGCTTCTTTCTGGCGGCGCCGGTACAGCAAATCAAACTTGGGAAACGCAGAAATGTCAACACGGATGGGAATTCAATTTGACAGAAATACCCTACCCGACGATATCTAGCGAACTTGGATGGGTGTGCGACAAAGATAGTTACCAAGCCACAGCGCAATCTCTTTTCTTTGTCGGATCTATAATTGGAGGATTCATTATTGGGTGGGTTGCGGATCGTTTTGGAAGAATCCCTGCTGCGGTCTTAGCCAATGTCATTGGGTGTGTCGCCGGCATTGTGAGCGTCTTCGCAAGAAACTTTGTGCAATTCACCATATGTCGAGTATTTATGGGTATGTCCTACGATAACTGCATGGTCATGACATACCTACTTGTCTTGGAATACACCGCTCCAAAATACAGAACGTTGATGGCAAATTTATGCATGGCTATATTCTTTACTATTAGCGTGGTGGCACTGCCTTGGATAGCTTTAGCTTGTGGACATTGGAAGGTGTTATCTTTGGTGACCAGTGTTCCACTGGCCTTTGCATTATTAGCTCCGTTTTTGTTACCAGAAAGCCCCCGATGGTTGCTAACCAGGGGTCGTGTTGATGAAGTTGTAGGTAACATAAGAGATATAGCAAAAACAAATAAGAGAATTGTACGTGATAAATTAATAGAAACATTTCAAGCTTCATGTGAGAAGAAGAAACAAGTAGAATATGTTAGTTTATTAGAACTATTGAAACGTCCTATACTTAGAAATATGTTCCTATGTATCTGTGTTGAATATTTATGTTGCGCTGTTATTTTTGACACGTTAGTTAGGACAATAGGATCACTAAAGTTTGACTTTTTCGTATCGTTTACTGTGATATCTTTTACAGAATTTCCTTCTTTGCTGTTATTGTCATTAATTTTAGATTTGACAGGCAGGAAATGGCTTTCAATAATTTCTTTGACGATTTGTGCTGTATTTAGTTTCTTGATTCCATTCGTTGGTGGCGGTTGGCCATCGGTTATGTGCGCTGTATTTGCTAGGTTTACGGGTAATATGGCTAGTAACTCCATCATGCAATGGTCGGCTGAGCTAATTCCAACTCCTGTGAGGGGCTCTGGTACATCAGTCGTACATATATGTGCATATGTAGCTACTATTATATCACCATTTATTGCATATCTTGACAACTATGTTAGTTGGCTGGCTTTTGTAATTGTGGGAGGGTTTGCATTGTCAGCAGCTGCTATTTCTTGCTACTTGCCTGAGACGGCTGGAAAGGAAATGCCTCAGACGTTTGAGGAAGTGGAGACAATGATGAGGAACAGAACATTGTGGGAAATGCCATGCCTGCAGAAGAAGAATTCTGTGAAACATGATGGTTATACAAATGAAACGTTCGAAATGGATTAAGATGTTTGACTCGAGTTTTGTCAATCAGTTTTTTTTTGTATCCTTACTTGTTTTATAAAAATATTAAAACATTGTCAATAGTATGTGCTTTATTATTTTAAGTCTTAATTTAACACAATGATTTTAGTTTGGAAAAAAACTGTGATCATAATTGCATTTTTTAATGAATTTTAATACATTCTTTTTTGAAATAAATATTGAACTTACTAACTCTGCGTGCCTTAAAAAACGATTTTTATTTTGGTTCTCAATTTACAAACACCCATTTCTACGATTTTTTCGTCTTCCGGCTAAAATACTTAATCTAAACCAGAACTCTACTGAGCTAGAATAAAATTTGTTGCGGTACCTAGCATGCGCATTGTGTTAGTCAGCATCTTAGAAAATGCACATATCTAGAGACGTTTACTTTATGTATATTTTACTTACTCGTATGAGTACGAGTAACTTGAGCAATCTACACACTACGACGAATAGTACTTCTACTGTTTGTGTCCGTAGATGTACTTACTAGCCAAATTTTAAGAAAAAACCTAAATGGGTACATTTGAGAGTTAGCTCATATTATTGATTGGTCAGCACCTTTACCTGCAGTTAACTTTATTACAAAACGAGAATTAATAATGTTGATTCTGCTCCAGATACTCACACCGTTTAAAAGTACAATAATAAGTAATGTTTGCGTACCTACATGTTGATATAGTAGAAGCTAGTTGATATATGTTAAAGTCAAACACTGAAGTTCCGACGCTCCTATAGGTTTGGCTAGCTAAACCTCAAGTCAGACATGAAGTCTGAGTGAAAGTTCAAACCATTAGCGTTTTTCTTCTTTGGACTGTCGATTTTTTTATCTAATCCTAGGGAAGACCTATTTGGGCAGTCATACACCGTAACTCATTTGACGAAATTCGGATTTTACTAATCGAACCTAAATTATTTAGGAATAGAAATATAGTGATTTGATTAGGTATAATAAAAGCACATGTTTACCTTTATTTAAATTAAGTACACACCCGTACATTCAATGTATAAAATCCGGAATACCAAATGAATATTGGAATACCGGAAAGAGTTAGGTTGACATGTAAAAACATGTAACAGGTGCAATGAAAATCGATGTTTGACCGAATTTGCCTTATTCGCATCTAGGAATAGACTAGGCAAAACCCGGAATGGATTAACTTACTTTCGGCGTTCGGCTAAAAAGTTAGGTCTCCTAGGTTTCACTAAAAGTAGATCAAAGGTCGAAATTGGCATCTATTTCGGGTCAGGCCGAAAGGCGTTGGGTGAATCAGTCATACTGCAGTGCGGTGATGCATTTTGACCTTACTATAACATAGATAAGTATTATAAATTATTACTAAGTATTTGTAAAGCCAACGCGTAATTTTTCTGGGTTCCAAAGAAAAATAAATAGACCAAAATTTTACTCTCACGTCATTCATTACGGTGTTAAAGTCTAATCGGCGTCTATGAATAAGATAAAGAATACAAATATTGCTTCATTATTTTATTATACCTGGCTTTAGTACAATTAGGCTACTAAATTTCGTAGCAAAGTAAACAATATTAATTCTGTTTGTGTCGTTGTCGCGTCACCGCATTGATGTTTTTTCACTTGACGGCCGGCACGGCACTGCACCACGCCGGCGGGATCAAGTATCAAGGCCCCGTGCCGTTGCCACGGCCTAGTGGAAAAACGTGCTACACATTTTCATACATTATAATTATGCGTTCGCGGTTGCCGTGCCGTGCCGTGTCGGCACACGGAAAACCGCCTTATAGGTTGCTAAGTGTAGAAATCTTGAACCCTTTTTTAGGGTTTCGAAGTGAACTAAGGAACTCGGTATTATTACTCGTATTTCAGCATGTTCGTCTGTCCGTTTTTTTAGGGGCTAGTCTCATTGGCTGTAGTTATTGTAGATCACAGTACTCTTTTCAGTTTAGTACGGCCTTTTTCTTCTTGTTCTTATTCGAGATGGGGACGATAAGTCCTGCACTGACTATTTAACCCGCATGGGGTTTATTGTACATTTCCCCCAGCCAACCTAACTCCTTGAAATACAGCTGGCAAAGTTGCTCCAGTGGCGTAGATGGTAACGTGCATAATGACGATGAAAAGCAGTCTAGCCGTTGTGGATGCAATGGGTATATTGATGCCTAATACGGCCTTTAAAAATAAAATAAAAATTGGAAGATATTTTGTGTTTTGACATACTCGTAATTCAGTGTCCAAGCTAAACTTCTTTCAAAGAAACAATCAAATAAGTAAAGCTGTTTAATGTCAACATCGTTTTATCCAAAACAATCAAAGAACAATATCATTATTTGCTGTCTGTCTGTAGAACAATAGCCATATTGTGAAAGTGTATTTTTGCTAGACAATTAGTAGAGAGAGAGAGCTAGAAACTGAGTTAATTGTCAAAAGCTCGAAATTAAGAAATGGTTACAACTAATAACTGAATGGATTTTGTTTGTTAAAGATGAAATTTGCCTTCTAACTATCGTTTGTTTTAAATTGTCCATCTCCGAGTCTTGTTATTATTGAGGACAAAACAATTAAAACTGTTTCTGTAAGAAATGAAGTGTCATACAATTACTCGTACCTATCTATTATTTTATTTTATAAAGTCTTGGTACTTCGTATACTGGAATCTAAAGACATCTTGCAATTAAAATCAATCAAGCCGTCTAGGTCGTAGGTAGAGATAGCATGTTATGAATTTCTCTGAAAAATCGAAACACTCGAGCGAGACTGATGTAAAGTAAAGTAAAAAATAATAAACATTATATTAAGATTACATCAGATTAAGAAACAAACAAGCTTAGATGTAATACACATGCTTGAGTTTTTGTGTAGCGAGCCCTAAGCTCGGCTGGGCCTGTCTCTTCGGGCCTAGTCTAGCGTTACCAAATACATTTGGCTGTACATTGCATTGCCAAATACGTTATGTTACCTCACAGTAACTAGTGATTCGGAATATTTCGGAAAAAACCTATTTACATTTCCTGAAAAAAGCTAAAAAAGTTTAGAAGTTGATTTCAATTTAATTCTCCATCATAGTAAAGGTGGTTTAGGAATAAAAGGTTTAATATTGAACTAATACTAAAATTAAATACATTGATCGTGGAAACGTCGAACGATCCGATGAAAGAAGTGCAAATGAACTCTCTACACCTACGAGTACTAGTTAAGCCACAAACTTTAGGTAAATAATTAAAAATCTAAATATCCGATCACTTAACATATTATTCCGGCCGACATCTTTACTCCTCTTCTTCAACCGATTCTCTTTAAAATAAAGAGATTTTAAGCAGGTTTGATAATTATACTTACAGATAGTTTTTTGCCGAGTCAGTTTTTGGTAATTTTCGAACCTACTCACAAAATTTCAAGAGAATCGGTTAAGGAAAGCGACCTGTTGACAGAGATCTGGACATTTATCCAGACAGAATTCGGACATATGAAAGCAATTTTTTCGAAACTGAAGCACAGACGCTTCGCTCACTAAGGCCCGCACGATCGATAATAACTCAATACTCAAAATACTCAGAACAACCCAATACTCAGAACTCTAGCGGTTCGCACAGTAAAAGTGTCATCAAACCGTGCATTATACCCGCTACATCCCGTACTCCGAACTACATACTCCGTACGTATTAACTGTGCTATGAACCTATGAAATATGAGTACGGGTCTACTGGCTCTCGCTCTGGGTCTATAATTACTTGAGCAAACAGTGAAGCTAAGCGAGGAAGGAAGGAAGTATTCGTATCTTCAAACTTTCGAATTGCAAAGTACAGTCCGCAGAGACACTGGATCTAGTTAACTAAACTAGTGGCTCTATGTGCTGAAGATCTCGCAGCCGGCTACTGTCCGGCTGTCCTGAAAAAAAAACCCATATAATTATCAAACTTACTCAAAATATTTCAAGAAAATCTGTTAAGAAATGCGACCTGTAAATGAAGACAGCCGAACAAACGCCAGGCATACAAAATCAATTTATGTCAAAGCTAAAGCATAGACGCTTCGCTAGCTAACGCTCGCTAGGTCGATAAAAAGAGACATTTGTCACACACGGTCATGCTTATACTATGGCTGCTAGAGACACATAAATTATTTAAAAATACAAAATCCCGTCAAAAACATTACATGTAAAAAGCGTAAGTCTCGTAACGCAAACTATAGTTAAAAGCTGTGAGATCTAATATCAAACCGAGTCAGTTAATTTGTTCACTACCTGTTTATGGAAGCACCTATCACATTATTCCATAACTAACTGCTCCCCGCGGTTTCACCCGCGGTTAAAAAGTATCCTATGTGCTATTCTAGATTATAATCTATCTCTGTGCCAAATTTCATCCAGATCGTTCAGCCGTTCTGGCGTGAAAGAGTAACAAACATCCATCCATGCATCCATACAAACTTTCGCTTTTATAATATTAGTAGGATACATTGAATGACTCAGCAATCGCACACAAAGGTAGATTACATAGTCTAAAATAGCAACATAGGCTACTTTTAAACAAGGGATAACACCACAGCGCGTAACTACTGCCTCGGTGGCTCAGTTGGTAGTGAACCTGCCTGCTGAGCTTGGGGGCGTAGGTTCGATTTCCACCTAGGGCAAACATTTATGTGATAAACAATTCAATTCAATTCAATTTCTTTATTTGCTCGTCAATGGGTTACAATGATCTTAATTTAGGTTTGAACAGCCAATAACTACCTCACATTAGGTGAGCAAATTAATTTTATGTCATTAAAATGTTATGAAATTAGATAAAATGTCAAATAGAAACATATATAAAGTTATAATACAAATGCTGTACAAGTCAACACACACGCATTTATCAATTTAGGCGCCACCTACATCTTTTTTATATCTTTAGTTACATCAATCTATCCTAAACGCGTAAGTTGCCTAATTTGTGAAGGGTTTGTCAGTAATTCTCGAAAGACGCAATTGCCCAACAGACGCATTTGTACCAGTTGAGCCTTTTAAATGTTTTTTTTTCCGTGTTTCTGCAGACAGTACCGGTCGGTGCTTAAACTTTATTCAGCTGGTTATTGACACGATGTTCGAGAGTTTGAGTCGTTTCTAATTACTCGTTTTCATTTAGCTTCTGAGATGGTTTCATGAATTTTCGAGTATTTTCTTAACAGATATAATATGAGACATCATCATAACTGTCGTAGTAATCGTTACAAGAGATTATTATTATGTAGCGTCCGATTGATTGGTTCCATCTGCGTTCGTGGGTAAATAAATCTGTGGGAGACGCAGATTGTATGTACAGAGGCGGCTTTAAGGGATTGCAAGCAGGGTAACCGCCTGGGCCATCGCTCTTCCAAGGGCCTCGCCCCCTCTTTTACGTGCCAGTTTCTCGTCATTAATATCTGTCGTTTTTGTGCTTACCTATTACTTTTATAAATCTACCAACATAATTTTTTATTTATAATTTTTGCATAAAACGTATACGTACTCGTACATACATTACATAACTATAGAAAGAAGAATTTTTGTTATGGCTCATGAGAACATCAATCGTCAGTAATACTTCCTTTCAGTTTACATAAATAACACGAAGAACAATTTAGCCTTGCAAACATTTTGTCTCGGGGCCTTACAGTGATCTGCCGCCCCGGAGCCTTATAGAGATCTGACGCCCCAAGGCCTCGCTAAGATCTGCCGCTTGGGGGCCTGCAATCTATGGGTTATATTTCCTTATTTATCTTTAAACGTTTTTAGCAAAATAATAGTTTTTTAGTGTTTTAGGGCTTATGTGATTTTTTTTTTCTGTTATGATGGGAATAATCATTGACTTTAATCATTGCTTTTAATTACTATAATTTGACATACCTAGTTTAATTCATTTGTTAAAGACGTAATTTAATTACAAATTGACATTATTTAATTGTGGATAATAGAATACTTTCTGAATTTAATTAAAATCTAATCTTTCATAACATTTCTTGTATTTTTTTTATTGTTTTGGTAGTAGGTACCTATTATTTTTTAATCCCATGGTGACACAAGCAGAGTGGTTATTTTATTCAAAACGCATTCGGTTTTTTTATTTCTAAACCAAAACCACAACACTTGCTCCTCGCCAGAAATATATGGTGATACTGAAATAAATTGCAAAACGCCAGCCGCAGTGCGTGGTTGCGTGCGGTTTTGCGTTTTCAGCTGTTCCTAAACCACTTACGTTTAATTGCAGTGCGTGTTAAGCCTAACTATATACTTCAGTCAATAATATAAATACTAATGGAGGTACTTATAGGTTATTCGTTCTGGCGGAAAAACGGACAGACCACCACATTATAATGGTACGTCTACATTAGAGCGCGATAATTCGTGTAGCGTTGTCGCGCTAAAATCATCAATAACGGTTATCGGCGATGTTCTTGTCTACATTAGCGGACAACTTGTCGCCTTTCTGCGGAGTTAACATAACATAACATATAGATATAAGGCAGACAGAGGTGTAATACAACACCCACACTTCGCCGGACGATGTTCAGTCCCAAACGTGACAGGGGGCGAGCCTATCGCCATACACCGGGCTCCAATCATGTAGCATGTAGCATACAATACACACATATGCTCACACAATGAACAAATTGGTGCGTGCCGTCGGCTGGGTTCGAAACCCCTCCCTCTGGCTTGAGAGGCGGGCCTTCTCCCAACTAGGCTGCCATCGCTCTAAGTTGACTGCGGAGTTGACGTGCGCGATAAGTCGCCCGATACATTTCCGAGTGACGAACTTTTGTTCCCCACCGATTTTTACGGACCGGACCGTACATAACGCCGCACTAATGAGGAGACTCATACTTAGCAGTAAAAATTGTACACGACGCTAATGACAATAAGTCAAACCGTAGATGTGATTTATATCTGAAGGGTTTGACAATCATCCATTTCCGTGAACATTTTAGCATAACACCATTCTTCAGTGACATGAACATAAAGAAGGCGTTCCTGGCGACATACCGGGGTTGCAGAATACACGATACTTACTGCGACACACGTGCTGGGTTAGTACGGGTTATTAAAGACGTAGAATTCTATCAGAGCATGACTCGGATTTTGATGCACGTGGATGAGGACGCTGACGAGGCGCTGCTGCTGTAACCAGGGTCGGACTGGCCATACAGTCAGGGTGGCATTTGCCAGCTGGACCCAGCCGGCGCGTCTCGGGCCCCTGTCTTGTGGGGAGCCACCCGGGCCCTTCCAGCTCAGTTCGACCCTGGCTGTAACTACATGCTTACTTTAACTCTTAAGACTCACAAGGGGTTCCTTAGTTTCTTGTCTGCTCTTCTGGGTAGTGGCTCTTTCTCCAAACAAGATGGTAGGTAGGTAGGTTTTTATAACTTTGACGTTCATAATACCCAATTAAATACAAGCATTATTTTGATTTAATTTGCCGTGTCATTCAGCATATTCAGCAACTATGAACGGACCAAGACAATATAGTTAGATCAATGACAATTTACAATACAAATTGTTAATCATCTAACCTTTAAAGTCGCGCTTATACAAAGCAACCAACAGCGATTTCGAATATTTTCAAAAAAAAAAATTGAATTACTCTAGGCCATTTTCAGAACGCTAAATTGCTAAATCTAAACAAGCTAAAAATATACATGTCATTGTCACCGCTGCGTATAAGACAAGGGCATTGAAACTCGCTCGTCTAAATATTACAGGAATTTAACGTTCTAGGGCCCTTCCTTTGTCTATCCAATTAACAAATCGATACAAAGTGAAAAATAGCCCCAATAGGTAGGGCTAATGGGGATATTTTTCACAGCTCTATTTTCATTGAAAGAGTCCTGATTAAAACTAAAAAGTACTTATATAAGACCTCGCGATTTCCATATCTACGCTATATTGAAAAAAAAAAACAAAAACTGAATAGACTAAAAAAACTATTTTATTTCCGAACCTGCACGCAAATTTTCGCGACAATTGGTTGAGATATATGACCTGTAGAAAACAGCCGGACATCTGGACATCCGGATAACCGGACATCTGACGCCGGACATACGAAATGTTTTTTATCGAAGCTGAAGCGGCGACGCTTCTCTCGCGCTTCTCACTCGCTCGGTCAATCACTATATACAGAACTAGCTGCGCCCTGCGGTTTCACCTGCGGTTAAAAAGTTTTTTTGAAAAATCGATTTTTTTTGAAAAATACTCGTTTTTGATATAGGACAGTATGAATTTCAAATTGAAGTCAAATTCACAGGGTGTATTTCCTGACACTATTAATCTGGGCGTCTTCAAGTTTCGAGTGAATCGGTTTCTTCTAGGCAAGCGTGCTCCATCATAGGCTGCATCACTGCTTATCATCAGGCCTGTTGGGGCCAAAAGCAAGCCTAAAGTATTTTTTTTATAATTATCGGCGCTGTTGTTAAAGAGAAACAATGGACGACCTTACATTTTTCGTGAAGTTCTACGCAGAGCATTTAGAATGTAGATCCATATAACAGACATAAGGCGCGTGTCGTTGGCACCCGCGCCGTTTCACAACCGGCCTCATTATCAGTTCAACTGATATAGTGCTAAATATAGCCGCCATTGTATAATGAAAAAACCGGCCAAGTGCGAGTCGGACTCGCGCACGTAGGGTTCCGTACCATTATCTATAAAAACGGCAAAAAAAAAACATGTCTGTTGTATGTCATACTGTTTCTTGGTCAATATTAAATTTGTTGTTAGGTATAGCGGCAACAGAAATACATCATCTGTAAAATTTTCAACTGTCTAACTATCACGGTTCATGAGATACGTACAACCTTGTGACAGACGGACAGACGGACGGACAGCAGAGTCTTAGTAATAGAGTCCCGTTTTACCCTTTGGGTACGGAACCCTAAAAACCATTGTTTAGAACGCTACCAGCTAAATTAAAAACATCTATTTACGTTTGAGATATTTCTGTTTCGAGATAACGTTTATTTTGTCTGCTTTTGAAAGGCTTGTGAAATCTCTGGATTGGTTTTGTTATTATCCCAAAATTGTTAAAATGTATCTTATTGTGTCGTCATTCAGACTTGGGCTTAGAATTTTATTTAGTGAGCAGTCTTTTGTTGTGTTATATTTATAATGATTTGCATCTTGAATTTTTAACTTCAACTCTTGGTTCATGACTTTGTTGAAGATGCTTCACAACTCCTAATACAGGTGGATAAAAATTCGATCAGATACATTTTTTTTTTTTTTTTTTTATGTAAAATAGGTCGGCGTTTGACCACCAACTCGCCTGATGTTAAGCGACGTTGTGGTCTAAGATGGAGCACGACGACCTATAACGTACTTATTCACTCTAGCATTGAAGTTTTGTAGAGTGAAGAAGTACAAAGACGGCAGTTGAGTGAGGAGCTACAAGCGCGCTACTGCTCAGATCCGTCTTCGGAACGGTTACACCGGACTACATCCCGAAACACGACTAGGTCATTTCACGGCATGGCTTGGTCCGGTGGGTGGTAACTAGCCACGGCCGAAGCCTCCCACCAGAGTTTGCTACCCGGGGACCACGTGTAGGGAATCAGAATGGAGTACACTCCTACGGACGTGGGTAGCTCAGCCCCCAATATACATATATCTGATCGCATTTACATGTAAGTACCGGTTCACATAAGTACTGCCTGGTTTATCAAGTTGCCCCTAGCATGTTAAGGGCAACTTGCGTCTCTTTGCCGGACTCCTCTATCAGAACAAATTCGATTTGGATTGGTTAGGTAAGAAGGCAAGGGAACAAAACGAAGCGCTCCGCTTCGCATGGTTATTTTTTTTTAAAACAACCCTAAACCTTACATCCTTATATGACTAGGCTAGGCAAGTAGTCAACATTGTCGCTCCAAGACATTTTGCCTAAACAGACCGGTCATTATTCGTAGTGACCAGACTTCTCAAATTGCCCGTAGCATATACATAGATATCAAGACAAGAAATGGCACCTTGAAAACTAGGCTTAGATCAAGTTTAGTGTTAACCTTGTTTCGCTGTCAGTCGCTCTGAGATCGCGTCGATGTCACGACGCCTAAACTGCTAAAAGCACTTGCAAATGTTAACAATGTTATTGCGAAAATAAGGCTTACATATAAATGAAGCTATACGCATTTTATTATTTTTAATAGAACGTTCAGAGTCGATGCGGTGCTATCTAATTGTATATCAAAGGGATGAAATACTTAATCCCTATTACAATTTCAGCTTTTGTCATTATAGTCAAATTCTTTTATATTATATATTTTGTAGATTGCCACACCATAGTAGTTTTAGTGAATGACTTAACGTAATGGCATTCGTTAGTTGTTAAAAATTAAAACAACTCATCAACATCCCATTTGCAGAAACGAACTTTAAGTTTTATAGCTGTCATTAATACAAATTTTCTATTAACTTGTTGCAGAAAGCAATATTTTCTAATCTAATAATACATAGCCTCCAATAATACATTTAGTTTATTATTTTTTAAATAATGGAAGAGTGAATCGTGGCATCTGTCACAATTTTTGTTCAGGTAATGGAACAATATTTAAGCACAAGTTTTTTGGTGCGAATTATTAATGAAATTATTATAATTTTTATGATTAATTACATAATGGGGCATTAATGCTTGTTTTTGTCCAACTGGGTAAAATGTACAATAAGTGAACCTATATCACCAACGCTACATGTAGCTGCACTAGCTGCTGTTACCCGCGACTTCGAGTTTGATTTAATTATTGGCACAAATAAATTAGTTGTTTATGTAAAACTGTATATTTTTTACAAAATAAATAAACATAAGTACATACATATCTTTACGCCTTTCTCCCGAAGGGGCTGGCAAAGGTGTAATAGAACACACACACTTCGCCGGACGATATTCAGTCGCAAATGTGACAGGGGACGAGCCTGTCGCCATACACCGAGCCTCCAGTCATGTAGCAGTAGACATACAATACGCACATATGTTCACACAATGAACAAATTGGTGCGTGCCGTCGGTTGGGTTCAAACCCGCTCCCTCTGGCTAGAGAGGCGGACCTTCTCCAACTAGGCTATCATCGCTTTAAAATAAATAAATAATAAAAAACTTTGTTTGCGTTTATTCAGAAAATTGTTTCCAAAAACTATGCTGCAACGAATTATCAAATTTCATCAAGATCCGTTAAGCCGTTTGGCAATAAAATACCTATACAAACAGACAGACAGAGATACTTTTGATTTTACAATATTAGTATGGAAGTATGGATACTACCCGCTGAATGCTACATTCAGCATTAGGTATCAATCACATGAGTTCCAATTAGTCACCAGCACCGACATTAGTCTGCAACACATCGGTCTGCATGCTTAACTGAGTCAGACCTTGTGTTGACACTCAATGTATAATTAGCCTTCGTTGAAATGGAACCAATATGTCAATCAGGGCTAAAAATAACTTGAGTGTTAAAGCTTTTCGATATGTCAATAAACGTTTTAAAATAATCAAATTACTGAAACGGAAAACTACCAAACTGAATACTAAAATAAGAACAACTGAAATAAGTAAGTATAGAACTAAAATGACTTGACTACGGTAAGAAATAATCAATCCTTAGATTAAATATAAGCTAAATAAGTCAAATGTCCTCAAATATTGAAAGTAAAAAGTTTTAACCGACTTCCAAAAAGGAAGACGTTATGTATCTTACGTGATTACTCCGCTAATTGTGAATCGATTTAATTTTTTTTATTTAGTCATACTTTCAAAGTGGTACCTATAAATTTAATCAAAATCGTTCAAGCAGTTTAAAAATATCAACATAAGTCTAAAAATTGTTTACATGGATGATGGGAAGTCGGTTTTTTAAGATTTGGTTTTAATATTATTCTACTCTACATTCGTTATTTAGATAGTGAAAGAAAAGAGATTAGAAGACAACTTATCTTTTCATAACCTGCCAAGAAGTGGAACGCACTTCCTGTCTCGGTGTTCATTGCTGGGGAAGACCACATCGTCACTTTCCATCAGGTGTGTTGTGGTCAAACGTGGGCCATCAATCATCAATCATAAAAAAACCTATTTTTTAACCTCACCATACATGAGTAGAAAGGCTTTCGAGGGAAGGACAGTTCGCATCTAGCAGCTTGTGATCATTCTCCTGCACTGTCGAACCCCTTGACCAGGGGGCCTACCATGACGTCTAATTTCCATGATGGGTTACGTTTAGTTTCCGACGCTGCGCGACCTCGAGACGTCTTGACGCACAATAAGGTTCATAGTATCGCAGCGTCGGAAACAAAACTTAACCAACATGGCAATAAGACGTCATTGTAGGCGCCCAGTACAGAGATGAGTGAAGTACCAGAAGAGAGGCTAATGCTCAGTACTCGATGGTAAGGCTGATGATAATGATGATGAGCGTGGAAGTAAGGAACGATAAAACAGAAGAAGTACTGACAAGTTTAGATTTGCTAGTAGGTGTCGGATGTAGATACTTTTAAGTAAAAAGAAAGTTAAAGGCCCGCCTCTCAAGCCAGAAGGAGCGGGTTAAACCCAGCCGACGACACACACCAATTTGTTCATTGTGTGAACATATGTGCGTATTGTATGTCATCTGCTGCATGACTGGAGCCCTTTGTATAGCGACAGGGTCGCCCCTGTCACATTTGGGACTGAATATCGCTTGGCGAAGTGTGGCTGTTGTATTACACCTCTGCCAGCCCCCTCGGGGTAAACGGCGTGCCGATGTGTTATGTCGTAAGACATACTACTACTAAGTCGTATTGCTACTCAAGACATTGCGACTTTAGAGATTTAACATGTCGAGATTCTGCAAACTACGTCATTTACCTTCATAAAAATATTCGGATACGTAGCGGACGCAGAGTGGTTACCGATAGCAGACAAACGCTCCGTTAACAGACAACCGGTACGATGGGTCGTCATCAGACCCATCGCGGGTCATACATGTCACATGATTAGCACAGAACAGGCGGAAGGGGATCGAGCCTGGCCTAAACGCACCAGTAAGAGACACCCTCTCATGGTGGAAATTCCGCCAAAACGCACTAAGCGTTTCAAGTCAACTTTTCTTGTAAGAACTGCAGAGGTGTGGAATTCGTTGCCTGCTTTTTTTTTTTTGTCTTTGTTGTCTTTCCACCTAAATACAATCCGGGGGTGGTTAAGAGTAAAGTGAATAGGTATCTCCTAGGCAAGCGTGTTATACCTTCGATCACGGCAACGCTTCCCATCAGGCAAGTCAGTGGTCAAACGCATGCCTAGTTTGTTATAAAAAAAAAATACGCAGCAGTGAGTTGGTCCAGGCTGAAGATGATGATCGGATGTCGTCAGCTGTTGTTTTGGGGGTTTCGAACTACCAACTATCCCTACTATCCCAAGCATGAAAATTATAACTTCCTGTGTCTGTAACTACAAATCGATCAATAATCAATTTTAACCTTATTTCTTTTGAGTAAGGTGTAGTTTTTTCTACGCGCTCACTTGGCGTTTGCAAAAGGAATGATGTCTTTGAGCAATGATTACATGTATTTGACAGTTTCATTCATGTTGATACGGGTCCGCTGCATCGGAGTCTGTTTATTGAGTGAGATGAGAGGAAAAATTTATTAAAACGTCACAATCAAAGCAGATAGATGTTGAAAAACTCTGGCAAACAATTTATTAAACCAACAAGTTAACATTTTGAAACGGTTAACAGATCCAAGATATTTCTACCACTGAATATTTCTATCATCATATCAGTTAAGAAATTAAACTAGGAGTGTTTTGGAAACTATGTAGAGTCTGGAATATGAAAGTAGAGACGGAAATTGTTTGCAAACTTCCAACTTAAGTGTTCCGATGGTTCAGAAATGTTTTATTAATTACAGTGCATTTTTAGCCCCTGACGCAGAAACGACGTGTTGTTACGAGTTTGACGTATCTGTGAGTATATAGTGTGTGTGTGTGTGTGTGTGTGTGTGTGTGTGTGTGAGTGTGTGTGGTGTGTGTGTATGTGTTTAGCATTGATTACATTTTTTTCTTTGAAAGGTGAATTTGTTCAGGTTGCCTGGAAGAGATCGCTCTGAGCGCCCATTAAAAACTTAGTTAAGCCTTATTTAAGTACTATTGTAATTATTTTAAGTTTTTAATAAAGAGTTGTTGTTGTTGTTGTTGTTGTTGTTGTTGTTGTTGTTGTTGTTGTTGTTTGTCGACAGTGTTCATAGCTATGTTTGATGAAAATCAGTGTCGGGTTTTTTTCTTAATTTTTAATATATTATACTTGTTAGTGACAAAAGTTTAGGAAGAGTAACTCTCAAATCTTTACAAGATGGCTGCGAATTTATTTCGTTGTGATCGGTTGGTTTTATGGAGTGGCTATTCTGATAACTTTTAAAGTTTTCGTGCTTCAGTCTTTACTTTCATTTGCCAAATTCTACCGAGTAATAAGTTATATTTTTATTCAGTTTTGATTCACAGGGCGATGTAATCGTAAACGATAGAGCCATTTATTTGAACAAATAAAAAGATTCGACCGATATAGATATATTTAATAAAGCTAAAGTGGCAGCGACCTTTAACCAGACCTTTAAGCTTTTAGCCGTCCTAGACCCGTTAACTATTGGATAGATCCGTTCTACAAACATAGTAAGGACAGTGTGTCTCGGAATACCCACTAAATTATTCCTACCTGAGCCCTACGACGCGATGGATTGATGAATATAAATAAGATGGGACGGGATTTACAGTACACCATTTGAAATCGAATGCCGGTTGATCGAACTGTAAAACCATCTACCGAACGACCTACTCGAGTTACACCTTGCATACGTATTCAGACGATCTGTCGAAGCACTTCTGAGAACATTCCTTCAAGTCTCTGACATCTCTGTTTCTCATGACTTCATTTCAGATTTTAATGAATCGAGTGAACATGTTTGACTCTGCCTTTCGATCAAGCCGTATTCGATTTCAAATTGAACCTCGTCCGACCCTGGCGGTCTGGGTTGCCCCAAAACTGTCCTCCTTTCAAATCATAGTATCCTGAAGTGTGACGTGGGTGTAGATTCACTTAAACAAATTACTCGCTATCACAAACACATGCCTACAATAACGCGAAATTAACCGAAACGTGCGATTGGCTCAAATGACGGATGGACAATTCAATCTTGATTAACGCGTCACTTAACCGTTGATTACCTGAGTGAAGCCGGCCCTAATCAATCAGACTGCGGCCAAGTCCCTCCTACGCGATCTAAATCGATAATAATTAGTCAATCGGTCAGTATACCGTGTCTTGAGTGAGGAACCACCTGTGTGGAGACATTGCCCTTGAAGTTAGAGGACAAGGAAAAAAAACCAGGTGAGTACCTAAATAAATAAACAATTGCTTATCTTTCGGCGTGGTGGCGGCTAAACGTAAGCCTACTGATAATAAAAAAAAATCGAGTGATTTCAAATTTGAAATAGGTACCTACCTAAATAATTAAACCAAATATTAATCATCATATAATTTTATTTCAAGTGTGATTTCAAATTTGGATTCGAAACATATTAAAACAATGGCACTGGCTAAATCAAGTAGCTGCACGGAGCCAATTAAAAATCGTGATAGAACTCTAATGAAATAGTTTTACGTTTTAAAAAATTCTTTAATTTTATTTTATGTATTACGATTTTATTGTTGAAGTGGTTTCACAAAACAGGGACTCAAAGTCTTATGTTACGCAATTAAAAATTAATTTTATTTTCTTGAGTGAAAGTTTATTTAATTATTTGATGAAGTGTCTTTTATCGTGCGCAATTTTAACTGATTTTTTCAAGAAATTCAGGATCATAATATTTGAATTTTTTTTAATGTTGATTGCACTAATAATTGTTTAAATTCAAATTCAAATTCAAATTCAAAATATTTTAATGCAGAAACAAGGGTTGGTATAGATTATAATTTAACAATGTTTGGTCTCACCGTGCTCTAGCACCAGGGCATGCATTTTTTTATAAATTGGTATCATTAAGTGTACATGGTATATCACATTATATTATTACATTCATTCAATGTCATAGTAAAAAAATAAAAAATATTACATCATTTCAACATGTCATTTAGGAATTCATTGATGGAATAATAAGTTTTGTCAATTAATAAATTCTTAAGCCTAAATTTGAAAATTTCAATATTATTTATTTCCTATATACATTGCGGTAGTTTATTGTCTGTTTAGTGAAGTGCTACCCAAAATTAAGGTAAATGTTGATGGCTAACGTAATAATATTTGTTTTAAAGAATACGACAAGGAAATAAATATTTACTTAACATTTTATTAACTTCACTGACTTACGTTCGTGAATTACGAGTACATCAAAATTTTATTTCGAAATTCATATAATTATTATTACCCGTACAATTCAAGATTGTTGAATTGTATCAAGCATAAATCAATTAAACACACAATCCTTAAATAAGTCAATAGCACCTATCTGTCTAATTAGTTTTTCTATTGTTTTATCATCATCAACAGACCGCAGCCCAAGCGGGACGTCAAAACCCCTAGAGGGACGTCAAAACCCCTAGAGGGACGTCAACACCCCACCTATCTCGAATAAGAATCAGGCCGTAATAATCGCCCACTGCTCATGCATAGGTCTCTTTTCTTGTACGCCACTTATTCCGGTCCTCATCTCAAGCGTCAAGAATAGGGGGCCTGGCCCCTGGTCAAACGAGAGAGACAATGGTCAGAAATTATCTAACAGGCAAAAATAAGAGTCCGCTGCCAATCTCACCTAGCCCCTTGTTTTCTATCTCTGACGTTTTTAGTGATGTTTTTACTAGATAAGTGCATTACGAAGAATCGTGTAACTTTTAGTGGCAATGGTCTTAACAACTCGCGGTTTTAACAATATTGTTAAGATTACTACCCCCTACCCAAAATAACGTGTATTTCTTTGGCACAAACATCATTAAAATTTTCGGAAAAATCAACGTTCAGCGAACAAACAAATACACGTGAAAGATACCTCACTACAACCCCCGCTACTTTCCTGAAGGTAACATTTTGTGTTTTTTTCGAACCTGCTTCGTGCCTCATGAGATTAATGAACGACCCCTAATAACCCTGAAATAAATAGTAGGTAGTTATTTCCTGTACATATGTACAAGCCGTCCATGTACAACCAAAGTTGTTAACAATCGGGTTTTCCCATATAATTTCAAAACTGGTTCGCCAGGAACTTGTAATCATGCATGTTAATGTAGCCTCCATGGAAATTAACTTAGAATTTCATGTGTGAAAACTTTTCGAGTTAGAAACTTTAATGTGCAAAATGTAAATGGTAAATGAAAGTTTACTTTCATTTGAGATGGGTCGATTTGTGATTCATGTAATAGGAATATTGCTTTGTAAATAGGGTCGGCCATTTTGTGGTTTCTTTTTAAATAATAAGTTAGGGTCAACCGGGGCCAATGCGTTTGTGGGGCAATTGCTTCTTTCGAGAATTACTGACAAACCCTTAATAAAGAGTAAGTACTATTATTAAATCAAAACTTTTTATTTGCATGTCAATTAGTTAACATATGTGCATATTGTATGTCATCTGCTACATGACTGGAGCCCGGTGTATGGCGACAGGCTCGCCCCTGTCACATCAGGGACTGAATATCGTCCGGCGAAATTTGGGTGTTGTATTACACCTCTGCCAGCCTCCTCGGGAGAAAGGCGTGACGATATGCAATATGCATTTCTATATTAATGTCAATTCCGCACCAAGTTATTAATTTTTAGTTATTAAAAATGTAAGCGACAAGTCATTTTATTTACCAATTCATCGGTTTCATAGAAACACTAGGTAATTCACTAACCACTTCATGAGCTGTGCAAAAAACGTCTATGAGGAATGTTCATTAGCTCTTCCGGAAGAGAATTAAAAATCAAGGCAGCAGCCATGTGAACACAGTAACAATGTCAAGACCTACATAAGTCTGTCGATAGTTCATAAAGTTTCGTTTCTCTGCAACGAGCCGCATTGATTGATTTGTCGCAAGCGCAAGATTTGTTTATTATACCAGAATAGCTTATTGTCGTGCATTGAATCAGGCGTTACTTTGCGGAAGTTCATCTTCAAAACTGTTTCTTGAAGCAATCTCTAGTGTATTTCCGCTCTAACGTTGCATTAAGTACGTCAAAGAATATGAATTTTTTTATTCTATCTTGGAATTAATTTAGTTAAACATACTAGAAGACTTATTCAATTTGATTTTTGAAGCCAATTTGAAATTTTGTACAATTTGATATTTAAAGTTAATTTAATAAAGAATTGAATGAAATCTACTAGAAAACTTTATACAATTTGATATTGAAGCTAATTTAATAAAGAATTTAACAAAACTAATGTAATTAACAACAAAAATGTTTGATCAAAAATTAAATACAATAAATAAATTATACAATTATACAAATCAAGTTGTCTCTTACATCGAGCATTCAGTTACTTATCAAAGAAATACCAGCTCTACATAGTCACAAAATTAACAAAAAAATTATTATATGTACCATCAATACTTATTTCTTCCGTACGATTGTTGAACATTTCTTTCTATCAAAAGAAAACTTTTATACTCGTAGCACTTATCTGAATTTCAGAATACGATCGCTTATAGATATAGGTTTGGGCAAACAGCCGCGATATTTAGAATCAACTCTCTTAAAAAATGTAATGTAGGGCAGAGGGTTCTTATTCACGAATCTTGTAACAATGGATTATGACAGATTTTCCATAATGAATCTGTCAGAATTCGTTGTTAAACCGTCGTTACGAGAAATGTGAAAGGGAAATGGGAACCCAAAGCAGATGTCGGGGACATTCCAGCTGATGTTTTCAAATACTTTTTTTTTTAATTTATCAGGATGTTGATAATAGTTCGGTCACCTTAAACGCATATATCGTGGTGTTATTTGGGTGTCAGTGCAAGTTTTGGGGCACGGTGTACAAGTACCTACATCGCGTGTTGCATGATTGCCCGGGCTGGGCCACAGCTGTGATGTGACGTCAATCTTTATCGATTTTACGTGAGAGATCTCATCGACCGAGCGAGCATTTACATACGAAACATACGAAAAATGCTTTCGTATGTCCGATTTCTGTTCATATCTTTGTCTTCTTCTACAGGTTGCATTTCTTAAAGGATTCTCTTGAAACTTTGTGAGCAGGTTGAATAATTATAAAGATTTTTTTGTCAAGGAAGTTTCTATCAGATATAATTAAAAAAAAAAAAACATATTTCCGCTATTTTGAAAAATTTCGAGAAACGGACTCAGCAAAAAAGAATTTGTAAGAATTATCGAACCTGCTCACAAAATTTCACGAGAATCGGTTGAGGAATGCGAGGAATGCGGAACTAACAATGTTCAACCAACAACACCAGAGACGCTTCTTAAATACCCCCCACTTTGCCATTATGTTGTCTCGACGTCGCAACATAGTATCTTAGACAGCTCACTTTATCACAATCATGATCCAAAAAAGGTCCAAGATCCAAGGTCTATCATTCAGCAAACACATAATGACGTCATCTTCATCAGTCTCTTTCGAACTTGTTGTTAATGACTTATTTCGCTCTTGCTTAAACATCAATTGACGTCACTACGTGTTTCCGAACGCTATACTATGGCCACAATGATCGTCGCGACTTCCCAAATGAGCCACAGCGCTGGCCACGCCTGTTTACTCGAGCCTTTATGCTAACGGAAAATAATTCCGCACAGTAAATGAAAAGCGGCAACGGGGCCTACCATGAAATCTTATTGCCATGATGGCTACGTTTTCTTTTCGACGTTGCGCGACCATGGACCTTAATGCGCGGCGATACGATTCGCGGTCGCGCAGCGTCGAAAACAAAATTTAACCATCATGGCAATACGATGTCGTGGTAGGCCCCCTGTACTGATGAAATGGGCACAAATAATGCGCTGTTGACCTCAAACGAGTTTCTGTGAAGGGAAATAAAATACAAGCCTACAAAAGCTCGCCGAATAACCGTGTACTTTGTATGGCGAGTGAGTTTCGTCTCGGATTGATTACAGTTGAAAGATGAGTTTTTGTGGTATTTACTTTACTATTGATAATATCTGCAAGTGAATAGAGAAAATATTGTTAACTGCAAATAGATTAACCCGTACTAAGTTTGTATAGCCTCAAAATAATTAAATATAGTGTTTTGTCTTTTTCGATCGAGTTAAAAAAAAATTAAGAAAGGTAAAGACAAAACTCTGTATCCATATTCGGACAGGTACTTAATATAGGGACAGGTATTTTAGATACAAAGTATATTAGCAAGGAGGCATATGGTGTCCAACACAGGGAGAATAATTGCATAAATATAATTCAGCACGTTGTATTAAAAATATTTTTAAAGAATTTTGAAAATATTTTTTTGTTACAGTATTATTTTGAGTTAAGACGTGACATAAAAACAAATCGATGCCAAGCTTCGAGACAAATAAATAATGTGATGAATAAAATGTTTGATTGAATAAATTGAAGTCCTGATTTCGAAACGCGATTATTAAATAAGTACTACCGGAAACCGCTATTTGTTTCGTCATGAAAAGTTTCTCCTTTTCTGTACCTTTATATATTATATACGCCCTATTATGGTATGTCAAATGATAAATTTCATAAATATCAGTTGAGTAGTTAAGGCGTGAAAGTTCGCGCTTTCGCGTAACAAACGAATTATCTCACTTTCGAATTTTTGAAATTAGTTGGGAGTTAGGATTTATTATATCCGGCTCCACACGTTGGCCCCAAAGTTGGCACCAACGCCATTTGGCCAATCTGTGGGTCTAGAAAAACCCTCGCTCCAACATTGGTTTGACATTGTGACTTGGACGTTGTTTCAAAAAATAAAATGATCAATAATAATTATTCACTCCAAAAGCCAATCTAGAATCACGTTCCAGTTTGTCAATGTCAGAAACAAAGACCATAGACTAGTATTATACACAAAGACCCAACCAACGAAGTCCACCGATAAAATTCATTCCCATTTGTCAGAATGACGGTAAGCCCGCTGTTTTGGAGGAATTCACGTTACAAATTCAATTATTGATACACAAAGTGGAAACGTGGAGTTGATTACAATACGTGCTGGTGAATTTAAAGGTTCTTTTGGCTCTGGAAGGCAATATTTTAGTCAAGCCCTAGGGGATGAGAAGTGGGACAGTGGAGGTAGCTGCGTAACGAAATAGAAGACATAAATCTAATTAGGTTTTGTAAAAAAATATCTTCTAAGTCTATTTTCTAAGTGCTATTATCTCAACAAAAGCATACACCTTAAAATAACTATACTTAGAGAAGGTACATTTCCAAGCAATGCCTTCTGAAAACACAAGCCGCTACGCACAAATCCGCTACGTGTGCAGTGTTTACTTGCCTTGTCACGCACACCAACGCAAACATAATGTGATTAGTCAAAATGCTTTCACTCTAAAAGCTGGATAATCGGTAAAGTCTGTTCCATGAATTGATTTTAAAGTAAGGATATATTCATACGTTGCGTCGTACGGTGCCATTTCCGGCACCAATTAAACTACTAACATTTCGTGAGTATACTCAGTTTACATAGTACATAGTTTACATAGTTTATATAGTTTACATAGTACATAACTGGAAAGAGAGAGCAAGACTCACATGGCATAAGTTACAAATTCATTTCAGCAAAATGAAAACTTTTCTGTAAACCTATCTATCATAGATTATCAGTATCATGTTAAGAAATGAATGATTACTCCGAAATACATGTTAAGCATTAATGTAGAAATACTTCCATTTGTATACCTACTTACTAATGGCAGCTAATACGAAGAAATGTGTACCAATCTATCTTATTTTCAAGGTAAAAGATATTAATCTAGACAGACTGCCAGACTTACTAAAACTACTAACGAATGGTCATAAATTACCTGCCGACTATCTTTTTGTTCAATAGTCCGGCGACCAGCTAACTTCGACCTAGGCGACCTAGACTAACTTCGCATCGGCTTAGGTATTCTATAGCCATTTCGTCTAGAAGAAGAAGACGAGCGAAGAGAGCGAGTAATAATACTGACGAGCCTCTAAACTTACCTACAGAGTGACAAAGTGCAATTTAATTTTTTTTTATAACTTTTGCACTTCTGTAATCATTCTTAAGTAACTAAGAATTTCCATTGTATTATGGATTCATTTAACAGCTAATGATGTAGACAACCTCCCTATGTAATGGAATTTTCGATTTGCTTTCTCTACCTATTGAATAAATCAGTCAAAAGTGACCCTTTAAAAATGCGGATACTTTTCATAGCTCTATTTTAGCTTGAGAACGTTTTTTTAAAAAAACCAAGAACATAGGTCGGAGATATTGTTAATTTAATTGTACATGCTAAAATTCATCATAATCTGTCGAACGGTTTTCAAGAAATTTGAGTAGGGCGTTTGTATGGAAATTTCAGAACGTCGCGACCCTCTTAATACAGTATCCTTACTAGGTACAAAATCGAAAGTAGTTCTGTCTGTCTGTAGGCTTTTCACGGCTAAACGGCTGAACATATCTTGATGAAATTTTATAAATAGTTGCAGTATATCACAAGGAAGGCTTTTGGATACTTATGTCTGAATAAATAAATCTTTTTGTCATGAAATTATCTAAATTAATAAAACGTACCTGGATGTCCGAGCTTTGCTCGGTATTTTTTTTTTATTGTGTTTTTTGGAAAATAAACAATTGATTTTAGTCTAACCTCAAAGCAAACACTCGTTGACTTCGTGTTACTTAACAACGCCATCTGCTGTTGTGTCGTTAAAGCAATTAGTTGCTCACAAAAAATAGTATTATTATTCGCCAATAGATGTCAGGAAGAGTCATATTTTTGTTATTTTTCTTCCAAGTTTATGTTTAAGTTGATTATCGATAAAACACGAATAAAATAACTTTTTCTAAAAATGATTCCTAGCTAGATCGATTTATCGCCCCCCAAACCCCCAATATACTAAATTGTATGAAAATCTTTGGAGCCGATTCCGAGATTCCAATTATATGTATATATACAAGAATTGCTCATTTAAAGATATAAGATAACGCGCCGCTTGCCAAATGCGTCAGACAACATCACAGAATAGTACGTAGTTAGTATTAAAATAACAACTGACAACTAAAATTAAAACTCCGCTCAAAACCAGCCAGTATTTTTTTAATGTAGGACTCTGACGCCTACTCCAGTCGTCTCTAAGCAAGTTTATTCCTCAAGTATTTGTGTAAGCGTTCACGTAGACCGTAGGTGGCTCGTGTTCCCGCAGCTGCCCACTCGGGGATCAAACACACTTCTGGAAAACCTGCCTCCGGGCTATCAGAAATCGTCAGGCCCTTGAATACGCGAAATTTCGCAGCTCGACGCTCTGTGGATCAGCACTTCAAAACGCGATTGACATGAATCTCGGCGCTCGAGGCTGTATGATTTTTTCACAAAATAAATAAATTCGGGTTACTTGCACACACGGTAATCTGACCTTAAACTAAGCAAAGCTTGTACTATGGCTGCCAGAGGCTGATTTACATACATAATATATATTTATAAATACAAACTTAGATAGACAATTTTATTAACACGCAGAAATAGAGCAAACACAAATGTTCATCATATAAATGCTTGCCCTAGGTGGGAATTGAACCTACGCCCCCAAGGTCATAAAGCAGGGTTACTACCAACTGAGCCACCGAGGCAGTCAAACTTACCTACTTACTTACTACTTACTTATCTACTTACTTACTACTTACTTATCTACTTACTTACTACTTACTTATCTACTTACTTACTACTTACTTATCTACTTACTTACTACTTACCTACCTACTTACTTACTACTTACTTACCTACTTACTTACTACTTACTTACCTACTTACTTAGTTGTGTACTACTCACTAAGTTGGGAATCCTTTATAGTCGTGAATTTCGTAGCCAACTCATATTGTACTAAGCACGCGTACTTGTCCACAACACGTGGGTGAGTTAGTTACTTTCAGATCCATGACACGAGTGATATATTGCTACTGACGTTGTGCGATTAGTTGATACTCACATAGCGAACTTTATTATTCCAGAATGTTCCAATCCGTCAATACGATTATATCCGTCAATATTTACAGTTGAAAAATTAAATAATAAGAATAATAAAAATCTTTATTGCATAGATACAAGCCAATTATACATAGGAAAATTGAAAATTACATAAGATATAATAATACTCTCAAAGAAGGTAGCTTGCAGTACCTATGTAAATTAAAGTTTATTAAAAAATCCGTTTCAATAAATCCAGTTTCGTTCAATAGTTCCTCTCATCCTAATTTTACCTTAATGATTCTAACTTTAACAAAAGTAAACAATCAATAATTCAATCAAATTTAATTACTTACAGCTTTTTAAGAAATGCGATGTGAAAGTGAGTTTGTTCGTATGTTTGTTTGTTACGTTTTTACGCCCTAATTACTCAACCGGTCAACATGAATTTTTTATAAAACTTGTCAGGGGTATAGAAAAGGACATTGGGTCATTTCAATACAAAAAAAGACGGTTCCCGCGGGACAGCGGGTGCAACCGTGGAGCGCAGCTATAATTTAGAAATCAGGGCTCTCCGGAACGATTCCTTGCAGGATCTGAGCCCCCGGGGACGAACCCTCTCGTTTGGATTTTGTACAATTTGATTTTAAAAAAATCACTAAGTGGGAGTGGAAAAAGCGTTAAAAGTCAAAAACACATTTAAGGAATATTCCATTTGATGTCTTTTAATCAACGGAGCATAAAAGAGTAAAAATAGACTTTCGCCTTTTTATATTTCTTTGGTTATTAGAAAGACAAATCAAAACGAAAATTAAATCGCCAAGAGAAAAAACGGCTTGAAAATTGCTTTAAAACATTGGTATCTAGTAACACTTTTTAAAAATTGACTGTTCATTACTTTGAAATTACCATTCGGTGATTTTTCTTCTTGGAAAACTTAAAACATGCGCTTTTTTTGAGACGCGGCCAAATCGACTTCAAGCACGGACTATTTATTCTTTTCAGTACCTACACAAGACTATTAGTTAGATTAAATATAGGTACTTGTAGGTAACAAAAGCAATAGTTACTTCGCACAATCCTAATTAGTCCTAATCCTAACTAATATTATTAATGCGAAAAAGCGAGTTTGTTGTTTGTTTGTAACGGTTTCACGCCCTAACTACTAAGCCGATTGCCATGAAATTTTGCATAACGTGTATGCAAAATTTCATGGCAATCTAAGTTACAGAAAAGGACATGGGGTACTTTTTATCCCGCAAAAATTACTTACTTAGTAGTTCGTGTAGGACCGCGGGTTAAACCGCGGGGCGCAGCTAGTATGGAATGACACTCTACCTGAGTGTGTGTTCCCTGACACTTTTAATCTGGGTGTCTTCAAGTCTCGAGTGAATCGGTTTCTCCAAGGCAAGCGTACTCCGTCGTAGATCGCATCGCTGGCAAGATAGCGGTCAAGTGCAAGCCTATCATAGAATTTTTTATAAAGAACAAGCTACTACGTGGAAAAAAACTCAACAAAAAACATCTCTCACACAAAAAACTACGCCATATTACTGTCAGCTCAAATTCCAAACACCGATCATGAGTTCCATTAAAACTTTCAGCATAATTACGCCGCTTCCTTGTCCTACAGGAAATTTACGATCCGTCAGATGAACTTGTGACCCCTTATCACATAAGCAGCTGGAAACCAATTCTGCTGCTTGCGATATTATCCCGGTCACTATCAGCGGCAATCCAGATAGAAAGGACGTAAGACTAACGAGACACGGACGGGACGCCGAGATGGTGTCCTTTCAACGTACTTTCAAAGAAAAACTATGGAAGAAACACGCGTCGCAAGACATACAGAGAAGACGGGGTGCAGATAGGAAGCGAGACGTTATTTGAAGGTGACAATATGTCTCGGCTATGTCGTCTTTCGTCTTTTTTCGTCTTTCGTCGTCGTCTTACGCCTTTTCTATCTAGCGCCTCATGGCTAAATTCCATCATTGGGATCAGTGTAGCCGGCGACAGTGCAGTCGCGACAGGGACGCGACGCGGTGTCACTATATACTAGTTCCCAACAACGGTTCCTAGACATTTTCTTTGAATTGACTCGGCGTCACTGTTAATAGCTGCACTTATGGAATATAATTATTCTGTCACTGGCTGCATTAAAGCCATAATAGCTTCACTTTCATGACATCTTAAAGAAGAACAGAATTTAAATAATATTTTCTTAACAATTGTTTTTAATTTTTAGTACCTGGATGTCCGAGCTTTGCTCGATTTTTTTTTATTGTGTTTTTTGAAAAATAAACAATTGATTTTAGTCTAACCTCAAAGCAAACACTCATTGACTTCGTGTTACTTAACAACGCCATCTGCTGTTGTGTCGTTAAAGCAATTAGTTGCTCACAAAAAATAGTATTATTATTCGCCAATAGATGTCAGGAAGAGTCATATTTTTGTTATTCTTCTTCCAAGTTTATGTTTAAGTTGATTATCGATAAAACACGAATAAAATGACATTTTCTAAAAATGATTCCTAGCTAGATCGATTTATCGCCCCCGAAACCCCCTATATACTAAATTGTATGAAAATCGTTGGAGCCGATTCCGAGATTTCAATTATATATATATATATATACAAGAATTGCTCATTTAAAGATATAAGATATGAATGCTCCTGTAACGGAATAGTCAAATTGTAATTGTCATTGATGTTTTATGTCTCTCTCTAAAAACAATCACGACATGTATCATGACTTGATTGATTAGTTATGTATATCAAGATAAAAAAAAACAAGGTCTGGCATTCCGAGAGCATACACGTAATGACGTCACTCGTCATCGTCATGCGTCTCTTTCGAACTATTTGTAAATGACTTATTTCGGTCTTGCTTAAGCATCGATTGACGTTATCACGTGTTGCCCACGTGATCGGAATGCTATACCTGGCGGAGTTTATCATTATTATACATAAAGCATGAGTAATATCAAATAAATGTAAATTCGAGAGGGACAGTGACTAGGCTAATATCGCTCGTCTCAGAATAGGGCCGGCTCGGTATCCGCCCTTTCCAAGCGATGGGCTGTTAATGCTGTTATCGTCGGTTAAGGATCTCATTTTTGTGTGATGTTTTCACATTAGCTGCCTTTGGGTCGATCGCTTCGCGGAAATCCTTGGCATCAATTTTAAGTTACTATGGAATCACTTTGTTTTTATTTTTTAGATAGAATAGGTCAACGTTTGACCACCAACTCTCCTGATGTGAAGCGACATTGTGGCCTAAGATGAAGCACGAAGACCTAGTAGGTCCTTATTCACTCTGGCCTTGATGATGCCTACGTCGTAGTTAGTCGGAAAAACAGGTGGTGGCAAACGATTCCAGTCTCTAACTATAGAATAAGTATGATTATAAATTATTTTCTTGTTTTTTGTTACTTGTTGTGTGAACAATAAAGAGTTTATCTATCTATCTATCTATTTCTAGCCGTTCGTATTATGGTGGAGGCGATCTGTTATGTACAAGTAGGTGGTATACTCGTTTATCGACTAAGTAGGGATGATACTTATGGCCCCGTATTACACGAAATCACCAAAAACAAGTATTTTCTTTGCGCCTTGTTTAATATGAAGAACTGTGATGATCAGGTACAAAAAATGCAGCTGGTAAAAGAAACAACCAAATAAAAAATCATTCTCATTTTGAAAAAAAAAACAAAAAGTTTCTTCTTAAAAAACTATCAGCACGTAGTTTTTTAAGAATATACTTTTTGCGTCTAGCGTTTGCAGAAAGCAATAAAATTTAGCGTTCTGAATAAGACCTATTTGGTAGGTAAATAATTTAGTTTTACTTAGACAGGTACGTAACTACAGTAGTCATTTCATTAAAATCCTATACTTAGGTCAAATTTCACCAAAACTGAAAAGAAAGTATCATATTTTTAACCGCAACATTTTTTACTTTTGGCAGCTCTTCAATAGGTGCGTTAAATGTCAACAATGAACAGTGAAATAAATAAACGCCCAATTAAACTTCGGGGAACATGGGCCTAGGTCCATAAACAACGTGAATAGTTCTGTGAAATATTAATCGAGTCTGCAAATAGATTCAAACATAGAAAACCTTCTGTTCCCGAAGTTTAATTTATAACAAATCACTAGACAACAAACAAACAAATTAACAACCACTGGAAAGTTCGATTCTATGTTACGGGTAGCTGTTATAAGAGTTAATTTAGTAAAGTTAGCTTTTCGAATTTGTAACTTTCGGAATTAACATTAATTTTAAATCTCTCTAATCCGTTTCGTAACTAAAACGTAGCGTAGATATGTAGGTGTATTTGCAGTGTAGAGTTAATGTGCGCGCAGACCGCATCCGCATTTCTGCGTACGCTGCGTACACAACAGTATTACCTCTCGCACTGGCAGCAGCAATAATGCCAATTGAGAGACAGAGACAAACATATTTTCAAGGACAATGCGGATGATCTTTGATCATCGGATGCGGATGGTCATGATTGATCATTGCTCATTGCGGATGATCAACGATCATCCCCGTCATCATATTTTATGTAATACTGTTGTGTAAGCAGCGTACGAAGAAATGCGGATGCGGTCTACGCGCACTTTTAATCATGTTTTCTTTCGTAATTGCCAACTGTTGAGCATATTATTGCATTTACGCCTTTTTATACGCTGCTCGTCCCGGTCCAGGGGGCCTACCATGATTGCCTCGGTGGCTCAGTTGGTAGTGAACCTGCGTTCTGAGCTTGGGGGCGTGGGTTCGATTCCCACCTAGGGAAAACCATCACATTCATGTGATGAACATTTGTGTTTGTTCTATGTCTGGGTGTTAATTTCTATTCAAGTAAGCATTAAAAAAAAAAGTATGTATATCAGTCTCTGGCAGCCACAGTACAAGCTTTGCTTAGTTTGGGGTCAGGCGACCGTGTGTAACAATGTCCCGATTTTTTTTTATTGCCACGATGGTTACCTATTGTATTCGATGCTGCGCAACCATGGACCTTATTGCGCGGCCATATGATTATTACGCTGCGGTCGTGCAGCGTCGACAGCAAATCGTAACCATGACGGCAAAAAGATGTCATGGTAGGCCCCCTGACCTAATTGGCGTTTTTCCATTTGCCGGCACGGCCTACCCCGACACGGCACGGCGCCGGTGGGATCAAGGCCACTGTGCCGTTGTCATATAGGAAAAAGTACATTTTAACCCCCAACGTGAAAACGACGGGGTATTATAAGTTTGACGTGTCTATGTGTGTGTCTGTCTGTGGCATCACAGCTCCTGAACGGATAAACCGATTTTTTCATTTATTGGAAGGTGAAAGCGATGGCAGCCTAGTTACTGTTGGGAGAACGCCTGCCTCTCAAGCCAGAGGGAGCGGGTTCGAACCCAGCCGACGGCACGCACCAATTTGTTCATTGTGTGAGCATATGTGCGTATTGTATGTCATCTGCTACATGATTGGAGCCCGGTGTATGGCGACAGGCTCGCCCCCTGTCACATTTGGGACTGAATATCGTCCGACGAAATGTTGGTGTTGTATTACACCGCTGCCAGCCCCTTCGGGGGAAAGGCGTGACGATATGTTATGTTATGGAAGGTGATGTAGTCGGCAAGGTTCTTTGCTATGTTTGATGAAAATCGGTGTTGATGAAAACCGGTGTCGGGGCTTTTTTAAATTTTCAATTCACACTTGTCATAGAATTATGCATCCACGGCTGTTGTGCCGTGCCGTGCCGGCAAGTGGAAAAACGCCTAATCTCTCCCAGTTTCGACCAGAGATTATTAAGAGGGCCGCGACGTTCTGAAATTTCCATACAAACGCACTACTGAAATTTCTTGAAAACCGTTTTTCAGATTATGATGAAATTTAGCATGTACAATTAAATTAACAATATCTTCGCCCCTATGTTCTTGGTTTTTTTTTTAAAACATTGTCAAGCGAAAATAGAGCTATGAAAAATATCCGCATTTTAAGGGGTCACTTTTGACTGATTTATTCAATAGATAGACAAAGCAAATAAAAAATTCCATTACATAGGGAAGTTGTCTACATCATTAGCTGTTAAATGAATCAATAATACAAGGAAAATTCTTAGTTACTTAAGAATGATTACGGTAGTGCAAAAGTCATAAAAAAAATGAAATTACACTTTGTCACTCTGTAGGTAAGTTTAGAGGCTCGTCAGGTATCATTACTCGCTCTCTTCACTCGTCTTCTTCTTCTAGACGAAATGGCGATAGAATACCTTAAGCCAATGCGAAGTTAGTCTAGGTCGCTCAGGTCGAAATTAGTTAGGTCGCCGAAATCTTAACATCATCGACCCAAGTAACTGCTGACCACCCGCCCCTAATGTATGTTACTTTCCTTACTCTCCTATTAAGAATATTTTCTCCTTTTCATCGTTTGTATCCCCGCTATTAGAAATGTGGTAAAATATGTAATTTTCTCCTGTCGATAACACAAAATATATTATTCCCGTCAACTTAGCAGAATTAATAACCTCTTTTATACAATTTTATACACATTTATCATTTAATTTCGGGCACTGACGGGGACTGATTGAAAAGGTGGCTTTGAAAGCTTGAGATTAATTTGTTTCCAAGAGCTTGGTAAAAATATATGTTAAGAGTAAGTACGAAAAATTGCCAATGGATTGGTATTTTTTTTATTTGAAATAGTGTTGGGTCCGCATTCTAAAACGACTCTCAGTCATGAATCTCGATTTATTACTAGTTTTATCATAGGTACTTGAAACCAGTTATGAATCTAGATTAGTGACTGAACGTCGTTTTAAAAATCTTAGGGCCGCATTCTAAAACGACGCTCAGTCAGTCAGTGAGAGAAATGTGATTTTTGTGTCATTGCATTCGCTAGCATAATTTATCCTACTAATATTATATACGCGAAAGTTTGTATGGATGGATGTTTGTTACTCTTTCACGCCAGAACGGCTGAACAGATCTGGATGAAATTTGGCACAGAGATAGATTATAGTCTAGAATAGCACATAGGATAATTTTTAACCGCGGGTGAAACCGCGGGGCGCAGCTAGTAGGTAATATACTTTGATGATAGCCTAGTCGGATAAGAGCCGCCTCTCCAGCTAGAGGGAGCCGGTTCGGACCTAGCCTTAGGCACGCACCAATTTGTTCATTGCGTAAAAATATGTGCGTATTTAATGTCAGCTGCTACGTGAGTGGAACCCAGTGTATGGCAACAGGCTCGCCTCCTGTCGCATTTGGGACTGAATATCGTTCGGCGATGTTTTTTTTTTTTTTTTTTTATGTAGAATAGGTCGGCGTTTGACCACCAACTCGCCCGATGTTAAGCGACGTTGTGGTCTAAGATGGAGCACGACGACCTATAAGATACTTATTCACTCTAGCTGGAGTTTTGTAGAGTGAACAAGTACAAAGACGGCAGTTGAGTGAGGCGCTACAAGTGCGCTGCTGCTCAGACCCGTCTTTGGAACGGTTACACCGGACTACATCCCGAAACACGACTAGGTCATTTCACGGCATGTGTAGGTGTGATACACTTATGCCAGCCCTTTCGGCGGAAAGACGTGACGAGATGTTTTATATTATGTTTACAATAGTACATATTAATTATCGTCACGCCTTTCCCCCGAGGGAAATTTACAATAGCATAATATAGTTATACTTACACACATACTCGTAGCTACCTACCGATTGAAGCAAATATCTCAGTCCACTCAGAAAACTCGGCACATGTACCTAATAATGTTTATATATTTGTCTGACCATAACTTTAGTACAGTTGATCTAATCTTCATAAAATTTTGGCGACAAGTATCCTAGTCCTAACTAATATTATAAATGTCAAAGTAAGTTTGTTCGTTCGTTTATTTGTTTGATACGATATCACTTTTAACTACCCGAACGGTTGTCATGAAATGTTGGATAAACGTTGAGAGGTGTACAGAAAAGGACATACACAAAATATATGGTATTCTTCAACCCGAAAAAATTAACGGTTACAGTGAAACCGCGGGGATGACATAATATGTACTTTCACGCCTTTCCCCCAAAGGGGCTGGCAGAGGTATAATACAGCACCCACACTTCGCCGGATGATATTCAGTCCCAAATGTAACAGGGGGCGAGCCTCTTGCCATGCACTGGCCTCCAGTCATGTGGCAGATGACATACATACAATACGCACATATATTCACACAATGAACAAAGTGGTGCGTGCCTAAGGCTAGGATCGAACCCGCTCCCTTTGGCTTGCGTTATCAATAATTACTGACAAGCTGGCCTTCTCCAACTAGGCTATCATCGCTTAATATTATACGAGTAGTTCGGTGTTTTTGCCGATCTAAGCGAAAGTCTATGTCTAATAGGAAACTCGCACATGTATTCATGTATGTTTATTGTTCATATCATATTGTCTGACCATAACTTTAGTACATGAGATCTTCATACAATTTTGCTATGTAAATTCCAACTAACAATTTTGTAAGATAAATCATGATTTGTGAGGTAAATAATGAGCAAAATCGATCACGGGATTGTGGAGATATCGGGTCACGAGATCCAGTTCACGGCGAACTACTAGTTTAGATAGACCCACTTAGGAAGTATTGTTTCAAACGGTTGGTTAACGTGCGTTAAATAATAACGATTAATAGGATATTGAACTTCTACTGAATACAAAGCGTTATTTAATTACATAAAAATCAGTTGTGATTTTTTTTTTTTAATTTATTGGCAACTGGATACAAAGTCCTTAATGCCTAACTTAGTAATATTTTTTCCTTCAGTAACAGATGATGGGATGATGATGATGAGGTGATGATGAAGACGATGAATCCCTCCCCTTTCCCCATTCCAGTAAAGTTATGGATACTTTACTGAAACTTTAAGTGAAGTTTTGTAGAGAACACGAAAAGTCGCGTTTCGCAATGTTTGTATCATTTGCCCACACTCGTGCACGTTGACGAACCGGTAAACGTTAATAATCCATCATTAATACACTTTAACACTCGAAGAATCACAAGTTTTAGAAAATAATACAAAATCACGACACCATCTTTTCGGTTCCCGCCAAAAACTCCATCAGTTGTGAAACTTATTTGGGCTGCCAGTAGGAAGCAACACTTTTTTTTATAAATTGACGCTAACCAGCGAGCAAAGTTCCGGTAATTAATCGTTAATTTGTAACGTATGTTAAGGCCAACGTGTTATAAAACAACGCTTTTTCAGGTTAGACGATAGTTAGCGCCATTTTTAACATTTACACATGCGTTAAGTGGAGCTGAAACAACCCGCCTTTATCCTACTATAGACCTTTAATAGACTTACCTAAGCTAGCTAAAATTATTGCTGTTCTTATCTAACAGGCAGTAACCAATAGCTATATTTTTGTAAGTATATCCCTGTCCTCGAAGTCCTTCAGAATTGGGTCGATTACAAACCTTTTTTACTTACGATGTCCTATGTTTCAGGATGGAACCCCCGAACCCTGCAGCCATCGACATGCGGCACACGAAGCTGAAGGCGTCCGAAGCGGCGCTGATAGCCGGCGAGCTGGTGAAGCCGACTTGGGCCTCCAGGAACGAGGGCATCCACGAGCGGGTCAGCTTCGAAGACACGCTCTGGGGGTTCGAGATGGCTGGTGGGGCGTATTACAAGACTCCGCTGAGGATTGTTTATGTAAGTGACTAGTTCTAGTACTCACAAACATTACTTAAGTAAGTAGAGTCAACTGGGGCAAATGCGTCTGTGGGGCAATTGAGTCTTTCGAGAATTACTGACAAACCCTTCACAAATTAGCTGCCTAATTTGAGAAAAACTCAATTAGTTGCCTAATTTGTGAAGGGTTCGTCAGTAATTTTCGAAAGAAGCAATTGCCCACAGACGCATTTGCCCCAGTTGGCCAAAATGCTAAGTTCGACATTTCTCAGTACATTTTTTTTTCATTTATTAACAATTACTTAACACACTTACAGCAACGCCAAGGCGTGTGAAAAGCTAATGACTAAAAAATTTGAATACATAATAATCAATTTACAGAAAGTAATTAAAAAAAAAAAACGCAGTCAAATTATACCATTCGTTGGTTAAAAATTGAATCAAATTAAAATACATAACTATAAAAATGTCAAACAAAAACATTGACATGACAGCTCACATACATTTTCTGTACCGAGCTGACACAGGTTTTCTGTACTGTGCGTGCGAGCGCTCATAGTAATGTTTGTAAATGCAGGGCTATGATAGCTAAGTCTGATTATTTTTAACGTGCACGGAGCGTTTTGAGTTTTGAGATATTTTTTTGTTCCACCCAGTGCTGATTCTTGTGCCTAACTCGTTCACCTAGAGACCCTAGAGTTATAGTTTATAACAAACAGTTCAGTCACTGAACTACTGTCTAGATGGCACTGAACTTCAGTGCCACCTAGAATTTTGAACTGCGATGATCACCTTCAGTTTTAAAATGTCTTTATGTTTTGTAATTTTACAAGACTTCCTGAACATAGAAATTTGCATAATACTAAATTTAACTGACATTCTTGGAGGTTGATTATCTTGCAAAAACTGAATTTTTAACCCCCGACGCAAAAGCGACAGGGTGTTATAAGTTTGACGTGTCTCTGTGTGTGTCTGTCTGTGGCATTGTAGCTCCCGAACGCTTGAACTGATTTTGATTTTTTTTTTTTTTTAGTTTGAAAAGTGAATTAGTCGGGAGTGTTTTAGTTATATTTGATGAAAATCAGTGTTGAAGATAATCAGTGTAGAGGGTTTTTTTTTTAACATAGAAATGTTCAAGTAGACAAAATCCTATAGCTCCAGTAAAACCTCAATATTTCAAACATTACTTTGGTAAATGCCTATTTCATCAAATGCATCGTCATTAAGATGATATTTTTTTTAAATTTATTTATTTATTATTTGAAGAAATAATGCCCCTCAGTTTCTTGCCTGTTCTTCTGAGTAGAGGCTTTTTGTCCGAACAAGGCGGTCGAGTCTATTTAAATAACTTTGACGTTCATAAGTGTATCTTTGAGACCTAAATTGAACAAAAACATTTTGACTATCCTTAAGGTAAGGCCCGACAGCCGCGCTGAACACGCCTGCATCAGGATGGGTGACACCGTACTCCGGATCAGCGGTAAGGACACCGAACACATGACCCTCCAGGAGGCCCACAAGCTCGTCCTGGACGCCGGGATCAACCTGAAGATCGTTGTTACTTCGTAAGCACATACACTACGATACTTACAAACATACTTAAATATTACATGCTGTCAGAAACTTTGATACATAAATCTCTTCTATTTCTGGGGCCCTAAACAAGTTACAATCACTTCCAAACGATTTTATATAAACAAATATCGCGAATTCTCAAACGCTTGTTGTGCTGATCGGACGAGTTGACATTGAGATGCGACTTAGAAATAAGATCACGCACGTGACATTGAAATAGCTCGTATTTCGACCAATCAGTAGCTGACGTTCTATCGTTTTTCTACAATTGCACCAGGCGCACCAATCAGAGACACTTTCAGGGTGGAAATTCCGTCTAAGCGCACCGAGCGTTTCAAATCCGCTTTTCTTAAAAGAACTGCATAGGTGTGGAACTCGTTGCCTGCGTCTATTTTTCTACCTAAATACAATCCAGGGATGTTCAAGAGAAAAGTGAATAGGTATCTCCTAGGCAAGCGTGTTACACCTTCGATCACGTCGTTGCTTCCCATCCGAGACAGTGGTCAAACGCATGCCTAGTCCGTTGTAAAAAAAAAGATTGAGCTTTGCGATTGTCGAAATAGAATCGTTTAAAGCGAATGCAACATTTATCGGCCTCTGAGCTTGAGGAAGCCGCTAGATGCGGGTAGCTTAAGAGCTGGCTAAAGTGGAGATTCTTGGTCGAAGTCTTTGTTGATCAGGTTGGTTGTCTTTAAACGTCGGTGGACGGACTGGAATGATGATGAAACCCCTTCAATACCCCCAAAGAGAGACCTTTCATAGTGAACAGACTGTTTTTTTTTGCCGTTATTTATCCGTATGATGGCGATTGCAAAGGATGATTACGTACAGGCTTGGCACAATGGCAGAAACTAACAAACTGATGTCAAAGCTGATTTTATTTCTATAGCAACCCTATTTATGGTGCTTTGTGTCCGTTACATCAGAAATAAACAATTGATTTTGGATGTAATTCAAACATAAATCAGTTAGCGATAAATGACAGGAATAGAATCTACTGTCTGAGAATACAGCCATTGTCTGATTGAATGAATTCTTGTTACAATCTTTGAAGGATCTTGAAAACGGAGCTACAAAGTTTTTGTCAAACTCCGCACAATTCGAAGTCTGATTAACAAGTAATTAAATACTTTTTCGGAATTCCCGTTTTTGTTTATTGCAATCTCGCTCGGACAGACACTTCTTAAATGTTGTAAACAGCATTTTCTGACTTGGTGGATTTAAAATAACTTTTTCGGAAATCTGTTTCTTTCCGGATTCGTGAAACCACCGCTCATTTGTGAAAAAAGTCTCGGCAGAAACAAACAATGGTTTTTATAAAATTTAATTAAAATTTATAAAATACCTTCAGCTTGCATTGTTTTTTTTTTTGTAAAAGCGTCATAACAAAAAAAAAACAATTTACAAAATAAAATTATATTTCTTTCTTTCTTTCCTTTACTTCTAAACAAATTTAACTGTGAGAATAGGTCAATGACGCAGTTGTAAGCGCACTGTGTAATTTTTATGAAACATTTAAAGCATTTGTTAATTTTTCAGGCCTGAAGATAAGGTCAACGCACATTATGACTACGAAGATCCCATTGTAAGTACAAAAGTTTGAAACTAACCTGCAGATACCTTGTTCCCATTTTTATTTCCAACAAACTACAACCTGAGTATCTTTAAAGCTATAATGAACGTTTTAGGTCTTCGTACACTAACTTAGGCAATATACACACCCAAGTAGCCGCCAGCCATTAACATTTCTTTTTTTGTATGAAGCCATGATACAGAAGGCTTTATTAAAAAAAACAGCCTCACCCACCCATCCACCACATCAAAACCGCATACAAATAACAAAATGTCGGCTGCTGTCGGTGATTTTGATGTGTAGATTAATAATGTTGCCTAACACCACGCGAGCTGTGGTTAAACTTCGACGTTTTCTATATCAATCAATTTCAATAGTTCTTTAATATACGGTAGTAAAAACGATATAAAACGGTACAACAAATACGTTTTGCAAGCATTAATTAGCGTATAAAACTTTTTACATGAAGAAAAAGAAAAAAAAGTATAACGATAGATAAATATGTAATAATTATGCAGGCTTAAGTGATAGCATTGCATTAACGAAATGTTAAAATTATTATAAGCCAATAGTCATAAAAAACAGGTATAAAAATAAACATTGGGGTAGTAAAAGCTAGCGAGTGCGATTCACGATCACAACTAGTGGCGAGACCCCAAAAAAGAGATGCTCTTTAAATAGTCTGTCAACAATGTACGAACCATATTGTTGTATTTAAAAGTAATGATAAACATAACATGACAAATAAATGTAAGCGACAGGGGAAATACTCTAGACTAGAATATCAAAAAGGTCTTACAAAATAAATAATGTTCCATAGTCCGACATCCCAACTTCAGAATACACAAAGTTACAACGATTACAGCAATTATTCTGTAAACAAAGACTGAGGAAATCTGAATTTCATAACGACTGTTTAACTTGCGCGTTGTGTTATTAAATCCTTAGCGCTGAGGTATTATTTGAAGGATTATAAGTTTTAAACGTCTTACTTTGCAATAAAACGGTTCTATTAAAGTTAGAGTTTTACGTGTTGACTTACAAAACTAAAGTTAAATGATTAATCCAACTAATGAAGAACGGCGTAGATAGAGGGGAAAAGGAAGCTGATAAGGAAGGTAGAGATAGACCGTGGAGAGCATTTCTTGGCAGCACATTGCAAAGTACGCTTTTACTTCGAAGTTTGTTTACAGATACCTACTTTAGTTAACATAAAGAACGCTGATTAAGGCCCGGTATTATCACGAAATCAATGAAAACAAGTATTTTGTTTGCGCCGTGTTTGATAAGAAGAGTTATGACGATCAGAAGCATACAAATACAACTGGTTAAAAAAACCATCAAAATCACCCTGATTTTAGAAAAAAAAAAACACAAGAAGTATCTTTTTAAAAAAACCTGTTTGAGCGCGATTCTCTAAATTTCAACAAACATTTTTTCGATTATTAAAATTAAATACCCAAATTAGTTTTCTAAAGTTCAACCGAGTAACTTATTCATATTTGTATTTTTATTAAATACGTAAGTAATCATATTTATGATAGTATCGTAGTGTACCGATTAAAATGGCAAAAAATTAATTCTAGGCTCCGATCTAATTTTACCATCAAATAAGATATACTTACGATTTTCAACTCTACATGAAGTGGTATACTCGTATGTAAACGTGTATATGGGGGAAAAAACGTGGTTTAACCGAGCCTTAATTGAATTGTAGATAAATTGTATTTTTGTTCCTAAATAACGTTTACTTGTATGAACAGTTATTGTCTATTGGCAATTTAGAATATACATCAAAAACTAATTACTTACACCTGTACACTATTTTTGTCACCTTACATCTTAGGTCCTTCTTTCTTAATATTAAATTTCTTTTTTCTAGATTGAAGCGCCAAAGTTGACTCCTGAACAGCTAAAGGAAATGGAGTTGGAAAGAGTACGGAGAGCTCTTGAGAGAGCTGTAAGTATAACATTTTAATAATTATGGTTTTGCAAAATCAAATCAAATAATTTATTTTGAAATAATCTAGATAAATCGTTATCTTAACTAATTTTATAAATGCAAAAGTGAGTTTGTTTGTAACGCTTTCACGTTCTAACTACTCAATCTTAATTTTTTGCATACATTGTTCTGGGGTACAGAAAAGGACACAGGGTACTTTTTATCCCGAAAAAATAACAATTCCTGCGGGACGGGAAAATTTAAAACAATTGATTAGTCGAATCAAGGCCCAGGCACAAGTCGAATCAAGGCAAGCGGTCAAACTCAAGCCTACACTAAATTTATGAAAAAATAAATCGTAGTAGTAATAATAAATTGTAGTCGTACCACACATTTGTATAGGTGTTGTATAGGAGGCTTCGGCCGTGGCTTGTTACCACCCACCGGACCAAGCCATGCCGTGAAATGACCTAGTCGTGTTTCGGGATGTAGTCCGGTGTAACCGTTCCGAAGACGGGTCTGAGCAGTAGCGCACTTATAGCGCCGCACTCAACTGCCGTCTTTGTACTTCTTCACTCTACAAAACTCCAAGGCTAGAGTGAATAAGTACCTAATAGGTCGTCGTGCTCCATCTTAGACCACAATGTCGCTTAACATCAGGCGAGTTGGTGGTCAAACGTCGACCTATTTTACATTAAAAAAAAAAAAAAGTGCTTATGACGTGATACCAAAAAAAATTAGGTAGCCTGTAGGTAGACACTCAGAACGGCTTCTATGAAAACGATTTAGGTACCTACATAATTATCCTTGCCTAGATATTGCGTAGAAAATTAGGTTTATTAGTGATCTACAAATAAAATAAACTTATAGACACCAGGTAAAGATAATAAGACAACAATTTCTCTGATTGCTCACATTGAGTTCTCTTAGAAATACTGTCATTATTTTTGTTCGAAAAATAGCCCGGGTACTCTGTCTAAATAAAATAATACTGGTAGTCCTTCTAAGCAACCTTGGATAAAATCAGGGTAGATTTTGAATATTCGTCGCAGATGAGTAATTTTTTTTAAGCGACTTCCATAAAGAGGTAATTCTCAATTCGACTGTATTTTTTTATGTATGTTACTGTACCGTTTGTTACCCGTTATAATTATGTTATTGTACCGTTGTATGTTATCCTACTACTCCGCCAATTGTGAATCGATATCAATTTTTTTTTTTGTTTTGTACATCATACTTTAGAGGTGGTCCCATATAATTTTTATCGAAATCGGTCAAGCAGTTTGTAAAATATCAACAAAAGTTTAAAAATTGTTAACATGGATGACAGGAAATCGGTATTTTAAGCTATACTTTTTATTATTACGAACAAACTGGTAGATATATTTTTATACCACTGACGTTCATAAGTGTATCTCCGTTGCCCAATTGAATAAAGATATTTGATTTGCATTGATTTGAAATCTACCCAACCCCTGAAGAGATCACGTTTTATACTGAGCTAATTTCTAGCGTCTTAAAAAACAAGTATTATTTTATTCTTTAGACGAGACAGTAGACAAGATAAATACACTTATTTATTATCAAATTTAATCTAGTTAATCGTGTTCTTTGAAGGTTATTTTTTTCGAAGATTGTTTGCTACTTCAACAGTTTCAATTAACGTGTAACTTTTAATTGACATTTTAAGTATTGATAAATAGCGATGATAGCCAAGTTGGAGAAGGTCCACCTCGCAAACCAGAGGGAGCGGGTTCGAGCCCAGCCGACGGCACGCACTAATTTGTTCATTGTGTGTACATATGTCATGTACTGCATGACTGAAGCCCGGTGTAAGGCGACAACCTCGCTTATTTACGCAAAAGTCTGAATATCGTCTGGCGAAGTATAGGTGTTGTATTACACCATTTGTATTTGTATTACCATTGTTGTATTACTTCCAGCCCCTTCGAGGGAAAGGCGTGACGATTATGTTATGTTTAAGTATTGACTACAGTTCGTGCCTAAAATGTTGGTCGCTCTGTACCTAGTATAGTTGAGTTAGTCCCTACCTTCATTTAACCGCTTGCCGGCAACTGACTTTCACAAATTGGACCAAAGTGCACCAAATCTCAGCTATTGACTACATGTCAACAATGGACGGACAATGGACGTTTGAACAAATAATCGCCATGTTACATTTTGAACATAGGTCTTGACTAGTGGCTCACACTTGCACTAAATATAAGAATTGCCTAAGTCATTGCTTAACTAGTTTAATATAGTCCTACGAAGTATTCGTTTATCCAGCACATGAAATTAAGAGTTCCTTGAGAAATAGCATAAGGCTCGTCCAAGAAAATGTAGGTAGAGCTGACTAGGAGTAGTTTAAACTTTTATACTGGTTAAGCAAAGATTGAAGAGTCCGGCGACCACTTTAGACTAACTTCTCATTGGCTTATGGTATTCTATAGCCAATTCGTCTAGAAGAAAACTACGAGCGAAGAGAGCAAGTTATGAAACTGACGTGCCTCTAAAGTTACGTACAGAGTGACAAAGTATAATTTCAGTTTTTTTTATGACTTTTGCACTTCTGTAATCATTCTTACTGTAATTTCCCTTGTATTATGGATTCACTTAAAATCTAATGATGTAGACAAGCTCCTTATGTAAAGGGATTTTTGATTTGCTTTGTCTATCTATTGAATAAATCAGGCAAAATGACCCCTTAAAAATGCGGATATTTTTCATAGCTCTATTTTCTCTTGAGGACGTTTTAAAAAAAAACAAGAACATAGGGGCGGAGATTTAGTTCATTTAACTGTAAATGCTAAGTTTCATCATAATCTGACAAATGGTTTTCAAGAAATTTGACAAGCGCGTCTGTATGGAAATTTCAGAGCGTCGCAAGCTAGTTTTTATATTCTGTGCAAGTGGCCATGAGCCTCGAAGCGACTAGAACTTTGGCACGCTGCTGTATCTTCTGTAGCTGATCTTTTGTTCCGTTAACGAAATCGTTAATTATTTTCAGAGTCGCTGCCGAGACTTGCCCTGGCCCTGGGTCAGGAGGAAGTGGGTCATTTACAGAGAATCGAACTGTTTCATGGTGCCTAGCAAATACGAGAATAAACATAAGTGAGTAAAGTTTCATATGATCTGACTATGATTGACTGCCATGGCTCATGTTGGTAGTAAGCCTACCTTGTGATCTTGGGGGTGTGGGTTCGATTGTCACCTAAGGCAAACATTCATGTGATGAACATTTGAGTTTGTTCTGTTTGGGTGTTAATATCTATTTATATGTATTTAAAGTGGCTTTGCTTACTTTGGGGTCAGACGGCCGCGTGTGCAAAAATGACCAAAATATTATTTTATAGTGGTAAACTGAATTTAGAGATCAAGATTTTTGTCTCGCAATAAATATTGTTTTTGTCCCTGTTCATTATAAATACCCATACATCTTAATAAAAGAGACAGATGTCAGAAATCCCGAAAATCTATTTCCCGAGAATCAGGGGGCCTACCATGACATCATTATGCCATGATGGTTACGTTTTTATTCCGACGCTGCGCGATCATGAACCTTACTGCGCGGCGATACGACTCTTGGTCGCGAAACGTCGAAAACAAAACGTAACAATCATAGCAATAAGACGTCATGGTAGACCCCAGACCGTTGCCGAATTGATATCTAAAAAGACGAATCGTAATAAATGTTCTAGATCTTGACCACAGAACTGGCCTCATTACATTTATTACAGTTATAGTCCTAACGGTGGTTTGATATTTTCAAATAATATGTTAGGATTAGCATTATAAAGCTTATTTTAACTGTCAGAAGCTTATCTTTTTTTGTTTTTGTTTTAGAGACAAATTTCCCGACTTGCCCGCCCAAAAGTTGGACTACTTCTTTCCTACTGAGAAAGTAAACCAACCTCAAAATAAGAATACTAAAAATAACGAAAAAACACTAACTGAAAAGAAAGTCAACGAAACTTTGGAAAATGAAGAAGAGGGTGCAGAAGTGGAAGAAGAAGTCGAAGAAGAAGTGGAAGAAGAAGTCGAAGAAGAAGTTGAAGAAGAAGAAGAAGTAAATGAAATAGATAACGAAGGTGAAAAACAAGAAGGCAGTGAAAGACTAGAAGATAAAACTAGTGAAAACAATGATAGCTCAGAGAAAAGTACCTCAAATTTAAATCCAGAAGATATTACCTCTAATGATTTAGTACCAGAAATCGATACTTTAGAAAAAAACGTTGATGAGGAAGCGCAACGAAAAGATTCCAACCAATCAGCTTCGAGTTACGAACTAGACAATAATAACAATCATGTAGCTAAGCATAAAGAGGAAAAAACCAATGAAGAAAGCCAAGACAACGACCATACTGATGATAAAATTATTAATGAAATTGTGGAAAATTCTAAAGGAGCAGAAGAAAGCGTGACAAAAAGCGATGACGATATCATAGATAGTGTTCTAAATGATAACATAGATACAAACTCAGAAAACGAAAGGTAGAGTAAGTTCAAACTAGTAATTAATGGCAGGAAAAAAAGATTGAGGTTCTTGAAGAAACAGTATTTTTAAAATATTTTTGTACGCAGGACATTAATTTGGTTTTCTAATAAAAATTGCTGAATTTTTTGACTTTTATTGCGCTTACTATCCAAAGCTTGTTTATTTTATGCAAATGTTGAACTCCCTTCACAATTATCATCACACGATAACCGGCGCATTAAAAATCCATAGATAATGATCACTCGCGGGTATCGTCTATGATCGCCGATTGTGAAAGAGGGAATATGATTTATAAAACGGGAATTACTCACGTACCATTTAGTCGATTATTCCGACTATAGGTATTCTATAGCCATTTCGTCTAAAAGCAGAAGACGAGCGAAGAGAGCGAGTAATGATACTGACGAGCCTCTAAACTTACCTACAAAGTGACAAAGTGCAATTTCAATTTTTTTATAACTTTTGCACTTCTGTAATCATTCTTAAGTAACTAAGAATTTCCCTTGTATTATGGATTCATTCAACAGCTAATGATGTAGACAACTTCCCTATGTAATGGAATTTTTGATTTGCTTTGTCTACCTATTGAATAAATCAAAGTTGAATAAGTCAAAGTGACCCCTTAAAAATGCGGATATTTTTCATAGCTCTATTTTAGCTTGAGAACGTTTTAAAAAAACCAAGAATATAGGGGCAGAGATATTGTTAATTTAATTGTACATGCTAAATTTCATCATAATCTGACAAACGGTTTTCAAGAGATTTCAGTAGCGCGTTTGTATGGAAATTTCAGAACGTCGCGGCCCTCTTAAATATCTATTTAAGTATGTTTATCAGTCTCTGGCAGCCATAGTTCAAGCTTTGCTTAGTTTGGGGTCACGCGACTGTGTATGGAAAAGTAATAGTTTTTTTTCTTCGGCTTAGGGCTTTTGTGCACATTGTTTGTATTTAATTACTTACAATTTACCTTATACCTAAATGACAGCAAAGAAACGCTATCGTAAATTAGCGTAACTGAGATTAGGGTAGTTAAGCAAGATTTATTAGCCTTTTTTCATATTGAGGGTTTTACAGAGACATTTTACCTAGGACCTTAATGTTCGTGAATGAAGCTATTTCCAAAAAATACTTAGTAAGGGCTCGTTTAAGAAGACGCCGCAGATCTTCAATCAGAAATACGCAGATGTCTCATTAAAAATCTGCTCTCTTTAGGAAATACACACAACTTCATTCGAATCTAAGTCTTATTTTTCCGCAATAACGTTGATGACATTTGCTAAAATGTTTAGGTACAGCATATTTAGGCGTCGTGATACTGACGCGATCACAGAGCGACTGACAGCGAAACAAGGCTTACGCTTGATCTAAGCCTAGTTTCAAGGTGCCATTTTTCGTTTGGAGATTTGATATCTACCTGTATCAGCTAGATCGAAGCAGGAGATGCAGGGCGTTGCACGACGTGCGGAGTGTTGCGCGGCGCGTGGAGCGTTGCGCGGCGCGCGGCGCGCGGAGAGTTGCGCGGTTCGTGGAGCGTGGCACGGTGCTTGGAGCGTTGCACGGCGCATGGAACGTCACGTCGACTGCCATAAAAAAACAGAACAAATAAGAACGCGTGTCAACACTCAACACGCTTTTCCCTGAATGCTATTATACATTGACATAATGTTTGATTTGTCCGTGCGACGCGCCGACGCCGCCGCACGCCCCGTCTCTCCCTGCACGAGGACTTATTCATATCACAATTATGTTTCCAGTTAGTAAATCGATGTACATAGATCCACTTCATACCTAAAAATGGGGGCCAACAGGAACTGATGTTTCGTCTTGGCCCCCACTAATAACAAGAGGAGGAAAAGACAAAATTTTATTCCTCTTGGCCCCCAATGGAAGCGAAAAGTGAGGAATAAGAGGAACAACCCCAAGCTCTTAGGTTTTAGAGCGATGTCAGCCTAGTTGGGAGAAGGTCCGCCCCTCGAGCCAGACGGAGCGGGTTCGAACCCAGCCGACGGCACGCACCAATTTGTTCATTTGTTCATATGTGCGTATTGTATGCCATCTGCTACATGACTGGAGCCAGGTGTATGGCGACAGGCTCGCCCCCTGTCACATTTGGGACTGAATATCGTCCCGCGAAGTGTGGGTGTTGTATTACAGCCATTTATTCTGCCAGCCCCCTCGGGGGAAAGGCGTGACGATATGATATGTTTTAGGTTGTAACGTTTGATGGAAAAGAGTAAGTATTTTTTATAGACGAACTTTTATTTTGTATCCTCCTAACAGCAAGAAGCAAAACTTTCTGAAATAAGACCGGATTGCCTTTAAATTTAAATTACCTTGCTCTTTTATGACCAAAACTGACACCAACGTTGTTTAAAATAATAGCTTTAAACAAACGATATTAACGAAGAAGTTCGAGATTTGACACAAAGAAAAAGCCGGAAAAAAGACAAAATGATAAATCCTATTTTTTCCAAATATACATACATAGTACATCAATGGCTATCAGCTAAATGGATTTGTTATGTACTGGACAAGACATACGTAGATTAAAATTAAAAATAGGTTCAAAACTAACGTTTTCGTAAAGAGGCTTGTATCTTGCAACGGATTGATTTACGCAGATATGTTTAAAAAATAAATTTATAACCGACTTCCAAAAAGGAGGAGAATCTCAATTCATTTTTTTTTGTGTGTATGTTACATGATTACTCCGCCAGTTTTATATAGATTTTAATGATTTTTTTTTTGTTTTTATAATAATTGATCCTAAATAAATTTTGTCGAAATCAGTTAAGCAGTTTTTAAAATATGAACAAAAGCCTAAAAATTATTTTTTATAGATGACGAATTACAGGAAGGCGGTTTTTTTTGCTTTGCTTTTTAAATTAGGTCAGAAAGTAGCTATTTGCCGGAAAGCAGATTTTCTTTCCGACCTATTCATGTTACATCTTGTAACTGTTTGCTCATCTCTAGTTTTTATTACTTGAAATGCTAAGCATTTGAGACTGAAACTCAGCCAGAGAGTTGATTAATATTTAAAGAGCCGCAAAGCTACAGCATTGCTTCATGCGGGCTGTCCTGCGTCGACGCTAGTCAGAGGATGCCAGAAAATAGAATCGCGATGTGCTGCAGGCTACTGTCGTAGATAGAGATAGATAGATAAACTCTTTATTGTTCACACCACAGATAACAAAACAACAAGAGAAAAATAATGATAAAACTTATTAAATAGTGTAACAACTGGCGGCCTTATCACTAAAAGCGATCTCTTCCAGGCAACCTTAGGATGGACAGGATACGACAAATGAGTATGGGATAGGGTGTGCAAAAAATAACAAAAATAAACATAAGATTGATACAAAGAAACAACAAAACATCGAGTATTATACCTATACACCTACATAAACTATTTAAATAAAACTTACATAAAAGTACATCATACTAATATATTACATTCTAGTACTTAAAATAGCTATATTTAATAAAATATACTAATTATTACATACATATATCACTAAATACATGTAATTATTAAATACATACAACAGTGATAAATAAAACAATCAAGGCAATTTTGATAAATACAGCTTTTTTACGGCGTCCTTAAAAAAGCAAGTAAGTTTAAACACACTTTTTGGGAAACTTTGAAACGGAATTATTGTCCGAGCGAGCGTTAGCAAGCGAAGCGTCTATGCTTCAGCTTTGACAAAAATGCTTCGTATGGCTGGATTCTGTCCGGATCTCTGTCCTCTACAGATCGCTTTTCTTAACCGATTATACTTTCCAAAAACTGGCTGGACAATAAAATACTCTATAATTATCGTACCTAATTACAACCCACAAAGTTTCACGAGAATCGGTTGAGAAATGCAACCCATGGCAGAGACAGACGTCGGCCGCGAGGTTTCCAGCTCACAGAGCCACAAGTAAAAAAGGGCTAAACGTGGAAGTACACACAGTACACACTGTAAGTACACAATATGGTGTGAGTAGAGTCGAAAAACGACAATACGACGCTCAGTCATGATCGAATCTCGATTAGTTTTAAATTGAGACTCAAGACTGAGAGTCGTTTTAGAATGCGGCCCTGACCTAATTACCATCAATACTACGTACGTACTATCATACTAACTTTTATTGTGAAGTTGGCCACTTGTACTTAATATAAGAATTGATAAGTCCTAGTTTAATTTACTCCTAGCTATGTTCTACCTAATTTTATTCACAGGAACTTTAAATCATTCCTTAGGAGAATCTTAACTTTATGTACCCGATATGCAAATATTTCGATAAAAGTAGTTTACAACTAGTTAAGTCACATTAAAAAGCTGAGTTTGGTTAACATCCTCCTTTCATTTACAGGGCTTACGAAATGGGATACAAGCTTAGCAAACGGGATGTAGCCCATTTTCCTCGAACAGAAAGCCAGAACCACTGAGTGTCATAGACTATGAAACAAGAGTGAAGCCGCGGGTAAAAGCTAGTATTCTGGGATTATACTTAGATGTATCAATTTAGATTTACATGCCTTGCCTATCAATGTAGTAGGTAGAGACAAAGTAATACAAATAGGTAGGTACTAGGTACATATACACATAATAGGTACCTAGTAAGTATAAATAAGTGGATAATTATAGTCAAAAAATATTTGTAGTTCCACAAACATTATTATACTCGTATTTTGGGTTTTCAGTAAGTACTGAATGAACAATTTAATGAATGAACTGAAACATTATTACAATAAAACTTAAATAATAGTCTTATTTAAGTTTTATTGTAATATTATTCTAATAAAAATATAATTCTAATAATATTCTAAAAATAAACTAAAAAATCTGTAAGAAATTATACTAAACTAACAATTACTTTAATAAATGTAAACCACTGCCAGCTGTTGGCAACGTACGCAAAATGAATGACTTAATTTCATAATTCAAATAGATTAATCTCTTCTTTGCTGTCTGTCGCTTTAAAAAACACCCATAAAACCCACTCAAATTTCAAACACGTAATTTGACATAGTAACAATGGTCGGTACCTACAGTTCAATATAGCACTCCGACAGCGCGTGTGTGCGTTGGGGACATGATTACCTCTGACGTCGCGGTGCGTGCGACCTCTACAAATATTGAAGCACACGTCTGGGTCAATCGGCACTGATTGGTCTCTCTATTTGCCGCGGGGCCATTTGGGAACGCTTAGGGGGAAACAGGAAACACTTTGTTATTATACCTAAAGGTAGATACCGAGTGAGTTCAGAGGATGTGTAAATAAAGCCTCGAAATTCAGCAAATTTTAATTTATTTCTGACCATTGTATTTTAATTTTAATCATTAGATAGGTAATTCATTTAATAATTAACGAAATAATTTGATGGATGCAAATCTGGAAAATAAACAATTTCATTTCATTTTTCATTTCATTAATACAAGAAAGGATCCCAAATTCAAGCTATTGTTATTTTTCTTGTAAAGGAATAACTAAGAATTAAACCGTGTCCTAGTTCCTAACTTCTAAGACAAGCAACTACTAATTCGCTACTACTAATCCATTCTACTACAGCAAGTGTACATCAGTTTGCAATCTAGGTATTAACAGAACCACAATATTGAAGTGATTATTGTGCATAAAATAATTTTGAAAGCCTTAGTTGGAACAAGTGTTTGGGGAGAACGTCGCGCTCCCTGAGCTCTTATTATAATTAATCCCTTAGAAATCAAGTCAAATTGTTTATTTGCTGGTATGTATATATCGGAACACCAGACCCATCCGTGGTTTTCAGGAATCGTGACGTCAGCCGAGTCGGTGTTCTTACTCGTATCTACGCCGGTGAGCTTGTTAAATGAAAATAACGAAAACACTCATCATGTTAACTCACTTTTATTCTTATTAGAGAACTTACAACAGCCTCTAAGTTTTAAAAAATAATTCAAACGGTTCTCCTGAGTCCTAAGATGCCTCGGCAAAAGTCTGCGAGCGAATGTGTTCTCGCCTTGCACGACCCGCCAATGTAAACTTGGGCAAGATGGCGTGGTCGTCGCCTAGTTTGACGTGAATATTATCACAAATTGCAAGTTACATTATTTAAAGTGACAAATTATGATATGTTAGTTCATTTAACTATTTTAGTGCTGTGTTAGAGCTATTTCTCGAAAGCTTAAAACATTTAGGTAAACATTTAAATCGCGCGGCATGTTTCCCGCTCGATTAACAGTAGTTTTATATTGAAAAATAGCAAACTGCTTACAACAATCAAATCTTTAAAAACTTTCAACCTATCCAGTAATACCAGCACAACAACACCCGTCGTGGTTTCGAGTTTCAAAGATTTTCTAATCCTTCTTGTTTTATGTATATTACGAGTATGCACAAAACAATGACATATAAACAAACATAGCGAATATAGCATAGAAACCATAGATAAAGAAATTCGTTTCGACCAAATATTTAAATATATAGAAGTATAATATACATAGATAGACAGATGATGATACTTTTGTTATTTACGCCAGACTTAAAAAGAAATAAAATAAAAAGAGAAGAATATTATCTTTTTAACCCCCGACGCAAAAACAACAGGTGTTATAAGTTTGACGTGTCTCTCTCTCTTTGTGTGTGTGTGTGTGTGTGTGTGTGTGTGTGTGTGTGACTGTGGTATCGTAGCTCCCGAACGGATGAACCGAATTGTTTTTTTTTTTTGTTAAAAAGGTGAATTAGTCGGGAGTGTTCTTAGCTATGTTTGATGAGAATTGATGGTTATGAAAATCGTTGTCGGGCTTTTTTAAAAATTTTATTTATTACTTGTTTAAACAAAAGAATGAAATATTTTGGACCTAACCCTATTTATCCACTAGCTGTGCTCAGCGGTCTTACCCGCGATTAAAAACTAGCCTATGTACTCTACCGGACTATAATCTATCTCTGTACCAAATTTCATCCAGATCCGTTCAGCGTTCTGGCATGATTGAGTAACAAACATCCATCCGTCCAACCAAACTTTCGCGTTCATAATATTAGTGTGATTTCTGACCATTTTGAAAACGTGAAATTCTAGACATTCAACCTCGCCGCTATGATGATGGAGTATTCAAAGCATTCGCAGAGTATTAGCTTACGACGGACCGGAAATGAGGGGCCAGGGCGGCACTTCCGGTCGCCATGTTGCACGATCGGGTGGATTGTTACAGAGCGCACGGGCGGGCGAGAATTTGAATAGTACGTTTTGCTTACCTTTGCTTTTATGCGTTGGTGTTTTGTTTCTGATGAAGTTGTACGCTTTTTACTAGTATGTGTTTTGCTGTTTATCATTCCAGAAAATTCCAAAACTTCCGTGAATTATGATGAAAGTAAAAATTGAGATTTTTAACTGAAAGTTAAATCTGGAAACATGGACAATGTAAGAAGAACACTGCCGAAGGACTGTGGAGCCTAGATTTGCTTAGCTGTCGTTTAATTACAAAATTGTAAATAGTTTTTATTTTCTGGATTTGCAAAAAAAAATGTTCAGCACTAACTAGTAAGCTAAGAGTTCTAATGCTTATCCTAACTAATTAAGTGGTAACTAATGCTATGCAAATGTCATAGTGAGTTTGTTTGATTGCTCGGTACGCTCACGCCGATCACCGTGAAATTATCTATACACGTGCCCAGGAAAGAAAAAGACAGGAAAAACCTTTCACCTCGAAAAAATTTACGGTTGCAGAACCGCGGATGAAATCGCGGGTGTTAACAATAAAGAAATGCAGTCTATGCTCTGCTGTGTGACGTTTTCCGAGCGAACTGTCAAAGGAATGTCAGTGGAGTAGCGCCTGAGTCGCCCGCCCCGCTCATCCGCCACTTTTAGCGGACCACGGAAGAGGACTGATCTCGTATTATTTATCTTTGGTGTCTTTCTGTCGTATTGATCTTGGTGTCCATTCGATTCATACTGAAATTACCCACATATTGTACATGGTTTGGATTATTAGAAGTATTAGTAGTTTACATTTACATTAAGGTTGTTTTGAATACCTTCCCTTCAGAATTAGTTTACACGGGGCGCAGCTAATCTTAATCACTCGTTAATCAGTTATAACAATTAATTTTAAAAATTATTTTTGTAAATTTGATTTCCTTTAAAAATCACGTCGAACCACTGCTCAGTTTAACCTTGAATTTGGGACAAACAAACTCACTTATGCTCTGTAATATTTAAGTTGGGAAGTTAGGATTTTAATCGAAGGGTAAATGAGGGTTACAGAGATTTCTGGGTTATGTTAGTGCATTATTTAAATGTTTGAAACGTTAGATGGGTCGTCTGTTTATAGTTGTTTCTGTTGTACTTTATGTGTTGCTAATTAAAAGAGGAAATTTAAAAAAATGTAGGACATGTTTTTTTTTTTACGCCGGACTAGGTACACGTTTGACTACAGACTCGCCTGATGAGAACCGACGACGTGATCATAATAAGTACAATAATAAATAAATAATATTAACAACTTGACGAACCGTTTAATTCAGTTACTTTATTTATTTATTTTTTATTTTTTTTTAAATGCTTACTGTGCTTACAGGTTGTTATAAAATAACAAGACGGGCCCATAATTTAAATACGTTCCAGACTAATACATATCAGGTAACATACATTTTACTAAAATTAAATTAAATTAAATTATTTTGAGAGGACACTCATAGAAATTTAATGCCCTATTGATATTTGTTATGGATCTATTAACTTCAACTCAAGGTTATTTATCTCATGAGAAGACGCCTCTCAACTCCGCCAATGTCACGTTTAAATTTGGATCATATCTCTTTTGCTAATAAAGATTTGGTCCAATTATGGACGTATGGCCTTTGAATAGCTATTCAGTGTTTTGTCTTTTTCGACCGAGTTAAAAATTGAAAAGAAAGAAAAAGATAAAATACTGAATAACTATTTAAGGCTAATATACAACGTGTTGTTTTGCGTTCCGGCAGAATTTGTAGAGATAGCTAAAAGTATACTCCACTAGCAAAGCACGAACAAACTACGGGGAACCCTTGAAATCGAGAATAAAAAAACAGCTGATTGTTGATAAAATGTATGGAACAGATGCTTTTTTCATTCGATTTCAAGGTTACCCCATACTTTATTAGTGCTCTGCTAGATAAGTACCTATACTATATCCACCTCTACAAATTCTGCGGGCATGCAAAACCACACGTTGTATAAGTGTAAATAATTTACGAGAACGAATAAATCTTCTGTAAAAATAAAAATTCAGCTCTTGAAAGTTAAAAGGAAAATCTAGCATTAGATTAAATATACCAGAGACTTTCAACGTGATAAACAATTTATCTCAATCCTGCTTCATCTACTCAGCGAGTTAGCAGTTACAACCAAATGTCGGGCCGCAACGTAAATTTGTATCCGTATCGAACCTAAATTCGTTTAAAATTTCAATCGAATCGTAAATTCAATCAACAAAGTCAAAGTTAATTTAACTTGCTCTGTCTGGGTGGGTGTTCCCGATAGTTATAATTTAAGTGTCTTCAAGTCAAGAGTGAATCAATTTCTTCTGATCAATTAAATAAAGCGAGCTACACACAATTGCCACTTGCCTATAGGCAAGAGTGCTGCGTAGGTAGCACCATTATAATATTATAATATAATTAATAAATTCGGGACACTTCCACACACGGTCGCCTGACCCCAAACTAAGCAAAGCTTGTACTATGTCTGCCAGGGACTGATAGACATACTTAGATATTTCTAAATATATACTTAAATACATATTAACACCCAGACATAGAACAAACACAAATGTTCATCACATTAATGTTTGCCCTAGGTGGGAATCGAACCCACGCCCCCAAGCTCAGAAGGCAGGTTCACTACCAACTGAGCCACCGAGGCAGTCAGTCATTGCTCATCATAATTAGGCGAGATTGCGACCAAACGCAAACTTGAGAATTTTTTTTTTCGGAAAACGCATAAGTATCATCCTTACTTAGTCGATATACCACCTACTCATACTAAGCGGTTCGCCTCCACCTTCTTAATACGAACGGCTTGGGACTGAAATCGTTTGCCACCATCTGTTTTTCCGACTAACTACAACCTAGGTATCTTCAAGGCCAGAGTGAATAAGTACCTACTAGGTCTTCGTGCTTCATCTTAAGCCACAATGTCGCTTCACATCAGGCGAGTTGGTGAAGAAGTTGGTGGTCAAATGTTGACTACATTTGACCACCAAGTTCTTTAAAAAAAAAAAATCGTAGTATGTAGTTCTACCACACTGGAGATTTGTGAGCGATATCAAAGTAAGGCGATCACATGACGCCGCGATTTTACAAGATTCTGTGACGTAGAAACTATTTAGTAATCAGTGGCTTCAAGCCCTCGTTGTCTCAATAACTATTTAGTAATCTGTAGTTCCCGTCGTTAAGAAAAAGTTAAGAAAAAGTGAGAAAAAGAGGATAGACGCTCTCGAAATGTGGTGCTGGAGAAGAATGCTGAGAATATCGTGGACTGAATACAGAACGAATCAGTCTATTCTAAAGGAACTCAGAATCACCCAGCGTCTATCCTCCATCGTTCAAGCTCGCATCCTCACCTTCTTTGGACACGTATCGCGACGGGGCCACGACTCCATAGAGCGCCTTGTGGTGCAGGGCAAAATTGAGGGGACGAGACCACGCGGCAGATCACCATTACGGTGGACTGATCAAATAAGGGCTGCACTTAACGGCTCCATAAACACGTGCACAAGAAAGGCTGCTATACGTGACGAATGGCGACGACTTGTGAAGCGAGCCACCACCCTGACCGATGACCACGACCACTCTGACAAGAGTGTAAACGACTGAGAAGTTCCCGTCCACGGCACATTGCGGTTTTTTTTAACATTGCACGTTAACCTCTTTTTGTAAAGTACTCATTTTGATAAGTGCCCAGTCTAGAAAGTACTCCTATTTTAAAATATTCGTTTTGTTTCTCATTTTAGGAACTAACCTAACCCTAAATTAACTAACTAACCCCCCTCTACCTGTATTCCCCTTCACTATCACTACATACAAACAAAGTCGCTTTCTCTGTCCCTACGTCCCTTTGTATGCTTAAATCTTTAAAACTACGCAACGGATTTTGATGCGGTTGCTTTAATAGATAGAGTGATTCAAGGGAAAGGTTTATATGTAAAATAACATCCATTAAATAGTGGAGAAATACTGTTATTTTTGAGGTTTCTAATGTGATGTCGTTAATTATAATTTTTTTTCCGCTTACATTGCTAACGCAGGCTGAACCTTACGAGATTTATCAAAATTATGTACTAATTATTTGTACACATTGAAAAGGTCTACAGAAAACTCCGCGATGGTATATGTCTATCTCTTATGGATATCCCACAATAACATTTTTTTGTTAATACCCGTGCGAAGCCAGAGCGGGCCGCTATGTTTTTATATACAACGTTCACAGTTTTTCTGTAGAGTATTTAGTATCAGCATTGCACCCGTGCGAAGCCGGGGCGGGTCGCTAGTAAATAATAATTAAAGATTTATGTTAACAAAAGTCACGGTCCCCGGAGTCCGTGGAGTGTAATTTTTAAATTTAAAAAAAAACCCTTCCTTTAATTTAGAAAAAAAACCTTTATTAAATTTTGGAAGCAGTGTTTAAATGACCCGCATGTACCCGAGTAGGTATACTTTAGTGGTAAACAAGCGGTTAGCATCGGGCCCGCCTATTCTAACGGTCCGTTTACTTTATTTGTACAAAAAGTTACTAACGCGGTAGCAGCGATGAGTAAATTACAGAGAGATAACTTGCTGTAAAGCAAGAATCGAATCTTCAAACAGGAATTAATTAAATCTATCAAAAAATACTCTTAAGGAATCGCTTTTATTCAACAGCAGCAGTAGATGCCTTCTTGCTGAAATTATTCGATGACATGGCATTTTCTTAACCGATTCTCTTGAAAATTTGTGAGTAAGTTCAATAATACCTGATCACAAAATTTCACGAGAATCGGATGAGGAATGCAGAAGAAGAGAGAGCCACTAGTATCTAAACTTATCGTGTTACCTAGGTCATTATTTTAACAAAGTTATACTTCTGTACTTTTTTAGTTTAGAGTGTTTTCCATGAAGGGTAAGGGATTATTGGAAAACATTGTTAACGCTACGATTCCATACTTATTCCATAATATTATCTATTCTATTTTCTACCTAGCATATTTATATGAAAACAATATTACAAAATCGAAAGTAACTATGTCTGTCGGTCAGTTTGTAGGCTTTTCACAGCTAAACGGCTGAACTGATTTTGATGAAATCTGATAATTAGTTACAGTATATTACGAGGATGATTTTTGAATAAAAGTTTCTAAATAAACGCGAACGAAGTCGCGGGTAACAGCTAGTTGTCTATATATTTCAAATATTTAAGATTTGACCACTAACCCCCCTCTACCAGTTAAATACCCTAAAACCTACTTAATATCTACCCATAAATAGTAATAAAAATTAAGATACCAGTTAACAAAAGTCAAGGTCCTTGGAGTCCGTGGAGTGTAATTTTACAAAAAAAAAAAAAAAATGATATGTAATTAGGGTTTATTGTTTTCTAGTATCCTTTACTGCTACTTATTTTAGGAAGTCCACTCATCAAAGTCACCAACCTGCCAACACAGCACGCCGACATGAAGTGTGCGGCTTGATTTTGTTTTGTAATGTGGCCACCGACATCAATACACATAGTCCCTGCAATCATGTCGGCGGGTGTCGGCGGGTATCGGCGACTTTTCTGTTACACTCCCTTAAAGATATAAGTTCTAGTAAACTCTGCCTGGCTGGAGGCATGAAGATTAGACGTCAGAGCTAACCTATTTAGCATTCCTTCCCTCAATATATCATCGAAGCTAATCTTCAAGCCACCAGCCGCAATACGTCTTCCTAAACGCAATATACTACGGGTATACCAAAGGTCATGTAGGTGTGGTTACATTAGCATAGTTCGGGACACCGTCAATATCTGCTTAGGCATGCTTACACACCCTGCGGAACTAGAGCAATTCAGCAAAATGTACCTGAGTAGGAATCGTAAGGGTAAGCGTTGGAATATTTTGCTTTTGGATATCCACAACGGCTTTTTATAGCGCGTTTCGCAAACGCGCGTCTTCATCGCGTTTGCATCGTTACTTGTTAGCGTTGGTCACGTTTGCAACGTTCATCTGTAGTGCTGCTGTACGTCAATCGTGCTGGAAACGCGTGACTATAGCGATGCAGTTGCAAAACAAACAAAAACAGCTAGCACGCTGCACGTGGTATATTACATATAATAAGAGACTTTTAAATTATTATTATTATTATTTTATATAACGATAGTTATATTATTAATAATAATTGGTATGCAATTTATTTTGTTGATATTAATTATTTGTTTCATTCGACATATGTAATCACTGTGACATTTAGAAACTCTTTTATTTTTTAAATTTATTGAACTGTGACGTGTAACTATTGGTATATTTCTGATTTCTGATGGTACGTATATGACCGGGGACTGTAGCGCGTTTGCAGAGCACCTGTTTTTTATTTGGTTTGCGACTGTGTCGCATTTGCATCGCTACAAAAAGTAGCTGTGGGTTATGTCCCTCATTATCGCGAAATCTTCTTTTTTATCTTGTTCGCTAAGCTTTTGACAGAATGGTCGTGGTAGTCATGGAGTATTGTTATCGGCTGGGACAGATATCTCGCCATCTCTCTCTGTTTGAGGTCATTCGGGTGCACTCATGCACAGCACTGCCCACAACAGAATTAATCTGATCGATGCATCGCATGACCTCCCGCATGGTTTAATGCCTTCAACTTTGCCCTGAACGACGACGCACTCTAATGATGGACTTTATGGAGTATCTGGAAGTAAACGTTGTAATATTGGTGGTTTATTGACATAATTAGAAGTCGAGGCTCTCCGAGCCGGGTCTGCGGGATTGCGGCCCTCTAGGACGAACCCAGCCGGATGACATTGTTAATCTTTTTACCGCTAATATCACCAGGGGGCCTACCATTACATCTTATTGCCGTTATGGTAATTAAGTTTTGTTTGTGATGCTTCGCAAACGCGAAACGTATCGCTACGCAATAAGGTTCATGATCGCGCAGCGTCGAAACTAAAACGTAACTATCGTGTAATAGTAGCCCCCAGTACTTGATAACCGCAGGCAACTCAAAGAAAAGAGCATCCCACTAAAATATTGATATTCGTTGTAAACCATAAAATTAAATGTTGTTCTGATTTTGTAATCTTGCGTACAGGCTTATTGCGATGATTGTTGGGTTCAGCCGCCGACGCTGCGCAACCATAAACCTTATTGCCCGGCGATACGATTTGCGATGGCACAGCGTCAGCGACTGCACCAAACAATCATCGCAATAAGATAGCCCAGGGCTCGGAAATATATTTTGAAAATTAAAAATTATGTGAAAGTTTTAAAAAGGGCGATAAATTAGAAAATTTCTTACAAAAATGTTGTTAGTAAATACCTAACCCTTATGTAACCAATTTCAAAATGTTTCATAGAATTATTGATGGGCTAACAAAAAGGTAAGTTGAAGGTTTAAAACATTTAATGTATTCCAGGGATGAGGGTTTCCTTCGTAAATGGACCAAAAAGGGTTTTCTGTACCCTGAACTCAGTCTAGATTTAGATAAATATTTGATTACTTTATGTTTAGCTTTAGGTACACATTATTGTTACATCGTTATTCGTGTGAATATTAATTGAAAGGTTTTTTAGGTGAAAATTTTATTTTTAGAATTGGGGCCTATATTGATTGAACATAACGGTCGCATTGTATTTTTTATACCTAAGTACTATTTAAGTTCTATTTAAGTACTATTTAATAATGGACTAGAATTTAGAACATTTTGTAAATTTGTAAATACTCAAATTAATTTAGAGTAATAAATACAAGTAATTATTAATCTAGTGTTTGTTAGGCTGCGACCACCGAAGACGGGTCTGAGTAGTAGCGCACTTGTAGCGCCTCACTCAACTGCCGTCTTTGTACTTCTTCACTCTACAAAACTTTAAGGCTAGAGTGAATAAGTGCCTTATAGGTCGTCGTGCTCCAGCTTAGACCACAACGTCGCTTAACATCAGGCGAGTTGGTGGTCAAACGCCGACCTATTCTACATAAACTTAAAAAAAAAACACCATGCCTTCTAACCTGACCAAACGAAGTCAGATTTGCCTTGATAAAGGAGTCGGGCAGGAGAGGTTTTAGGTTAATAAGATATAATGTCTATTAACTCAGGGTGGTAAGTAAATGCTGTGTTATACAGTTGCAGTATATTTTTATACTTGAAATCGATACGAATTACACATGAAATGCAAATTATCTCCACAAAGTCTCGCCTATGTTACGTCCACCGTCAGAATGCCTGTCCGGCCATCTTGCCACCACCCTCAGGTACACAATTTATCCGCATATTCGTACAAACATTCTAAATAATAGTTATATAGACTAATAATAGTTAATTGTTATTGACTGCCTCGGTGGCTCAGTTGGTAATGAACCTACCTTCTGAGCTGGGGGGCGTGGGTTCGATTCTCACCTAGGGCAAACATGTGATGAACATTTGTGTTTGTTCTATCTCTGGGTGTTAGTATCTATATACGAGTATGTATGTATTTAAAAATATTTAAGTATGTATATCAGTCTCTGGCAGCCATATTACAAGCTTTGCTTAGTTTGGGGTCAGGCGACCGTGTGTGAAAGTGTCCCGAATTTATTATTATTATTATATTATAGAAAATAAGCAAAATTAGAACTGAAGTTGTAATAATATTTATTTGATGTATAAAATATTAACAAAATATTGAATAAAATTAAATATTAAATATTGTACAGCGATAATTGCCTAGTTGGAGAAGGCCTGCCTCTCAAGCCAGAGGGAGCGGGTTCGAACCCAGCCGACGACACGCACCAATTTGTTCATTGTGTGAACATAATTATGTATGTGCGTATATTATGTCATTTGCTACATGATTAGAGCCCGGTGTATGGCGACAGGCTCGCCCTCTGTCACATTTGGGACTGAACATCGTCCGGCGAAGTGTGGGTGTTGTATTACACCTCTACCAGCCACCTCGGGGGAAAGGCGTGACGGTATGTTATGTTAGACAAGTACCTTTTTACTTTTCCACAATACGAACTTTAAAAATCTCAATTACGGAACATCCTCCGAAGATAGGTATGTATGATAAATATTATGGTTTAATAACATGTATTCATAAAATTCTAATTACCTTTTAACTACCTAAAATAAGCGCGTTCTTGATAAGAATAACAAACCAGTATAAACCGAGCCCGAAGTGAGCTCGACCGTGCGGGCCCAACGTGGGTCCGAGCAAACAGCTGGCTGGCTCACTGGCTCGGAAAAGTCTGTATACCGCCAATAGCACGTCTAGCCAACTTTCATGGTAACGTCAGAGGCCTTCTGGCGGCCTAGAACTCTGACACTAGGGCAAGTCTTTTGCCTGTTCTTCTGAGTAGAGGCTCTTTATCCGAACAAGGCGGTCAAGTCTATTTAAATAACTTTGACGTTCATAAGTGTATCTTTGATACCTAAATTGAATAAAAACATTTTGACTTTGACTTTGAGTCACTCGGCTTACATGGAACTACTTAGACTCTTTTGACCCGACTGCGCAAGAAGGAGAGTTATGTTTTTTGAGTGTATGTTGGTATGTATGTATGAATGTATGTATGAGGTTTCTTTGGCACGGCCTACAGCCTACACAGCTTGATGGATTTCGACATGTGAGGTGTCATTTGAATCGTCTCGATAGTAGAAGAGACATAGAGTAGAACATTTTGAAGTTGGGTTTTTTTTCTTTTAATAATTTTACTTGCTTAATAATTAGATTATATAAAACTTATTAGCTTCGCCACGCGGTTTTACCCGCGGTCCACGGTTTCACGATATATTTTCAAAATGACAGGTAGGTACTTGAGCTAAGTCCTTTCTGTTCCCCTGACAACGTGTACGCAAAATATTTATCATGATAATCGGTTGAGTACTTAGACGTAAAAGCCTAACAAACAAACAAATAAACGAACAAACTCACTTTCGCTATTCTAATATTAGTTAGGATGATTTTTTATGAAGCTATTGAACGCTACCATCGCCATTGGAAGGATAAGATTGCTAACAACCTTTACACTATTCAATTTTAGCGCGCTAGCTCAGTTAGCGTACTGCAAATTGGAATATGTAATGACCACTTAAAGCTCCATCCTGATTAAGCAATCTATGAGCGATTGACTGTCGGCTGGTAGACTCTGAATCGCGTATTGAGCAAACTCAATGTTGAGCGACCGGCGAACTGTATAACGTAGCAAACAAAATGTGAATCAGCCACTTTGATTTGAGTGACGGCTTTATCACTAAAGTTTCTATCCCACACAACTTGAAACAAGCGTTTGAAGGGTCATGCTCTATCTGACTTCAAGTTCAACCGTCTACGTGCTTTGATCACTGATTCCACGTTTAAATAATTGGCTGAAGTTGTACGCACTTTGCTAAGTTAATCAACCGTGTAATCGCTCCTTTAGTGAATAGTTTACGACTAACTTCACTTCTTGGACGATTTGGATCTACCAGTTGGATTGGGTAGATGCAAAATTGCTAGAGACTGGGCATACAGAATACTCCCACATACGTTATAGGGCATGTCTATGGCTGGGCTGGGTTTTTGCATTATCCAAAAAAACAACGTCTGCCATTCCGGGAGCAAACACCTAGTGACGTCATTCGTATCGTCATTCGTCTCTTTCTAACTATTAGTAAATGACATAATTCGGTCTTGCTTAAGCACCGTGTGACGTCACTACGTGTTGTCCACGTGACCGGAATGCCATACCTGGCGGGGTATATTATTATACCACGGGTTTTTGGTAGTAAGTCATTTCAGAGGTTTTTACTAAAACGCTGGCCGGTACTTTGCCCAAATATAATAATAATAAATTCGGGACATTTCCACACACGGTCGCCTGACCCCAAACTAAGCAAAGCTTGTACTATGGCTGCCAGAGACTGATATACATACTTATATAATTTTAAATACATACTTAAATAGATATTTAACATCCAGACATAGAACAAACACAAATGTTCACCGCATAAATGTTTGCCCTAGGTGGGAATCGAACCCACGCCCCCGAGCTCAGAAGGTAGGTTCACTACCAACTGAGCCACCGAGGCAGTCTAAACCAAAGGATCAGTATCGCAATGCAACGGGCAATGCGGTCAGCATTTTGGGTACGTTGCCTACAGCTGGCAGCGGGTTATTAGATTAATGTTTTTACATTTTTACATTAATTCAGTTTTTACATTTTCAAAACATTCAGCCTTTTGAGCTTGGGGGCGTGGGTTCGATTCCCATCTAGAGCAGACATTTATGTGATGAACATTTGTGTTTGTTCTATGTCTGAGTGTTAATATCTAGTTAAGTATGTAATTTAACGTATATAAGTATGTTTATCAGTCTCTGGCAGCCATAGTACAAACTTTGCTTAGTTTGGGGTTAGACGACCGTGTGTGGAAGTGTCCCAAATATTTATTTATTTATTATTATTTATTGACTTATAAGTTTTTGTTAGTTTAGTATAGGTAGTTTGTTTTAGATCTTTTAGTGTAGGCTTGATTTTATTTTACTAATAAAGTATAATCCTTCTTAATAATATTAACTAAATGTAAAAGTAAGTGAAGTGTTCGTTTGTTTTGTTTGTTACATTTCACGCGTCAACTACTCAACTGATCATCATGAAATTTTGCATACACGTTGTCAGGGGTACAGAGAAGGACACAGAGTACTTTTCACCCAGAAACAATAATAATAAACGTTTTTTAGCGTCGAAACAGTTAAGTATTTTTCCTTTACATTTTTAATTCGACCGAAAAAAGACAAAAAAAATTGGATGATTATTCCGAGGCCATACAACGCAATAATCGTTTTATGGCTTTGGTGGCTGGTAAGGATGTGTTTAAGTGGCCCATCTACCCATTGCTAGCTCTGGTTTTACCGATTATATTTTTCAGTGCTATTACTGGAAACTGGAGATAATTTAGGTACATGAAGGCTGTCACAAATAAGTACTTACTTCAAGTCTCTTGCACTGTCAATTTGTAATTAGAAAAAAAAAACTAAATATTTCGCGCCTATGTCTTTTTTATTTCTTCTGAAATGGCAACGCAATACACGTGTTCTAGCGAAGAGTCGCCGCTCTTAGTTCCATTTTCAGAAGTCCCATACGATCACTACAAACGTCCAAAATGACTGTGAGACCTTTGTAGAGGTTTGTAGTGGTAAAACATTCGTTTGTAGTTGTGCAGAAATTGATCAAACGCAATAAATGAGACAAAATCTAGGTTTTAACTGAGTTTTTGTAAAGTAATTCCGGTCCATGTGCTAAAAGATTAGTGTAAGCACTGAAATGGCCTGGGAGATGTTTGTAGTGAAAGAATTTATGTGTAACCGTTCCGGGTCTGAGCAGTGGTGCACTTGTAGCGCCTCACTCAACTGCCGTCTTTGTACTTCTTCACTCTACAAAACTTCAAGGCTAGAGTGAATAAGTACCTTATAGGTCGTCGTGCTCCATCTTAGACCACAACGTCGCTTAACATCAGGCGAGTTGGTGGTCAAACGCCGACCTATCCCACATAAAAAAGAAATCAGTTATTGCAATGTTGGGGAAGATTTTTTGTTTATATTGTTTTTTAAAATATTTTGGACACAATTTTTTATTGTTTAGCTTCACTACTATTCATTACTTATTAAAATCTATCAAATAAGTCAAAAAAAAAATAATAGAATTTTTTTGATGGAAATATATAATAGGATTTTTTTTTCTTCTGTATTACAAAAAAAAATGCACTACAATCAACGACTAAAGTTTTTGAAACGAAATCGCATGAAAAAAAAATTTTATTTTGATAGAAAAAAATTTTTTTTTTCTATCTTCACTTAAAATTTTATTTTTTTAATTTTCTAATTTTATTTTTTGGCTTTTACTACTCATCACAACTATCTTCTACTTACCGAAATCTATTAATAATTTTTTTTTTTCAAAGTCGGGTTCACACCGCCAAATTGTTCGATGACAGCAAAAATAGCTTGAGCATTTTACGTTCGGTCTGAACTGACCTTTACCCCAGTCCGCCGAGCCATGTCATAAGTTCCTCCGGGACGATAACTCGTAAGATAAATAAGATAGATTTATTCTGAAGCCTAGTGGTCGTCAGCTGCGGATCCGTTGTTGAGTTTAGCAGCAGTAGGCTCCCAAATGCGTAGAAAAAAACAGTAAATTAATTCTGATTTTTTTTTAAATATAGTTAAACTCAATTTGTTAATTTATTTAAAGTCAGCTGGTTCTCTAGAACTAGCTAGTGCTAGGGGCCTACAATAACATCTTATTGCCATGATGTTTACGTTTATGTACGGTATGATGAGCTTACTTTTGGCCACCGGTGCTTTGTCTACTAGCGTCATTAGATTTTCAAACAAACGTCGAACAGCACCCAAACTTAAAAAACAAAAACTACCCAAATAACATAAAAATATCTTCAACAACAGATTTTTTGTTGCAATGAAACTACGCTTTAGATTTAGTGGACGTTAAACATCCTAACCCAGGTAATAGTTATTATTCGACGTACGTTACGTTAACCAATCTTCTGAAACATCCTAGCCTTAGTACAGTAATTAAAAGTCAATAAATCTTTAACCGAATACTGTTCAAATATAGATGGCCGATCCAATGGTTACAACTCATCGATATGTAAACTTAGTTGCGTGTTCACACGCCTGTCAGCCGCCATTTTCCGGTCCCGCTGTCAGCTTGCTTCGTGTCCGTTGCAGACCACCGTCCTAAGATACGGATGGCATGCGGGCATATTGGTTAATTGAATCTAGGTATTTAACCTTTTCAGCGCTAGAAAAACAGGTATCGCGTAAACTTTTAAGGTAAAGGCTTTTTGTATTCATGATGTTGTACTGGCACGAGAACTCGATGTGTGCTTGTGAAATATTAATGACGTTATCGGACAAAAGATTAATGAAATCGAACTTTTCATGTTTGTACTTTCGTACCTAAGACTTACCTACTTACATAAAAGTACGAGAAGTAGTTTGGCGGACATAATTTAGATAATTAAGTAAGCAATCATTTTTATGAGACCATAACATTAGTCTACTGCCCTCAACGAGATTAATGTACTTCGAACTAGAGAAGCTAATCCTGTTTGGATTAGCTTCTCATTCGTCTCGTCTAAAAACGTTACGCAACTTAATGAAATAGGGGGCCTGCCCATCGTGGACTGACCGCAGGTTTGATGCAGCGTTGACTACTGAACTGCTAATTTACGTTCGTCCAGGTTCACATTTTGATTCCTGTAAACCAGCGCCGCTCCGTACATATCCACACTGCACGCGTGGCGGGACCGCACTAATGCTAGGTGCAAGGATTTCAGTGCGCTGCAGTAGACGAAAGTTTGTGTTCGGATGATGAAATCTAGTTCGTAGTACATATATGTAATATCGATGACTGCGCCCGATTACCCCCGAGCCTAAGCTACTTTTAACAGACTTAAAAAAGAGAAACACTAAAGAGAGCGCACTAAAAGAAAAATAATAACAATAATTACCCGACTGCGCAAGAAGGTGGGTTGTGTTTTTCGAGTGTATGTATGTATGAGGTTTCTTTGGCACGCTCTACAGCCTAAATATAAATATATATATAAGTATTTCGAAGTGTGAGGTATCATTTGAATCTTCTTGATAGTGGAAGTGACATAGGGTACAACATTTTGTAGCCAATTTTTTTTTTTTGTTTTAATAATGTTGCTTGTCTTGGACTTGTTTTAAAAATTTAAAACGAAAAGCTTCTACCTTCTAGACATATTACTGTAAATAGATAGTATCAGTATTCTACTTGTTTCTATCAGCATTATTTTCAAGTGGTAGGTACACATCCAGAGATGGAGGCAGGTGGTCAGTATAAATAATTCCAAGGTCCAAGGCGGCACATTTAAATTCTAAGCAGGACCTATGGGGACGGGGACTTATTGAACGGATCTTCAACAAAGGAAATTATAGACTTCCGGTTTCGATGCTCGCAAAATTATTTATTTATTTTCATACTAGATGCGCCCTGTGGTTTCAACTGCTATTTTTAGAAACCGTAATTTATTTCTGGGATAAAAAGTAGGTAATGTGTGGTCCAAGGGTTACCGGGAAGACATCGATTTAGGCGATAAGGTCGCCCGTAATTCCAAAAAATCTAAATTATTTTTTAACATTTCCTATGTAGTTTTTAGTGTGCAACAAAGTAATATTGTATTGTATTTTAATGTGTTAGTCCAAGGTTAATGCCACCTCCATACAAAATTTAATCCAAAGCCGGTTAGTCTTTTCGCGTGATTGAGAATTTGTGATAAATATTTTTAAATATGTAAATAAGCCATCTTACAGAGAGAGAAAGAGAGAAATAGGACTTGTTAGTTATTATTCTGAGAATAGGACTATCATACATTACGTCAAAGGCGGTTATTATATTTATTTGCCAATCCAATTTGCAGTACGCTAGCTGAGCTAGCGTGCTAAAATTGGAAGTGGGGCTAGGTGGCTATGCGTGAAAAAATAACTTTAAAACTACAAACGAATAAACATGGTTTTCCATTGTTGACGCTTATCTAAAGGCATGACAAAAAATATTTTGAGTTTCATATAGTGCAAGCACACAATACGTGTAGTGGACCTATTTACATGGAGAGGACGAGCAATATATATTATTATACATATAAATACAGCGATGATAGCCTAGTTGGAGGAAGCCCGCCTCTCAAGCTAGAGGGAGCGGTTTCAAACCCAGCCGACGACGGCACGCACCAATTGGTTCATTGTGTGAACATAATATGTGCGTTTTGTATGTCATCTGCTACATGACTGGAGCCCGGTGTATGACGACAAGCTCTCCCCCTGTCATATTTGGGACTGAATGTCGTCCGGCCCAGTGTAGGTGTTGTATTACACATCTGCTCGGGGGAAACCCTCGGGGGAAAAACGTGACGATATGTTATGTATTATATAATTACACAGCTTAGCTTAGGGTGAACTTATTACTAAACCGAAAACACTAGCCGCTTCTACGCAATACACGTTGAATAGCCTCGGTACAGTTATACAGTCTTTCGCCTTTTACATTTCTGGAACTCGATCGAAAAAGACAAAACACTGTAAAACCATTCCAAGGCTATACAACGTTTATTGCTAATTGGGTAAGACTTCTCGTACTGACATAAAATTTTGATCAAATATTATTTTGAGACCAATTCTGAAATCGTGAAAAAAATATCAGCTAATCAGAGCTACAGTAGGTAAAATATTGAGTCATATATAAATATGTATTAGGCTAAGTCATATCGCTAGAAACTTATGAGGAAAATAAAATAGACTAGCTGCACTCCGCGGTTTCACTCGTGGTGGCTTCTGGCTCCATAGTAAAATCATAAAATTCAGGATTCTAACATTTTCTGCAACAGTTCAGCCTTAAGAGGGCCGCGACGCTCTGAAATTTCCTTACAAACGCACTACTCAAATTTCTTGAAAACTATTTGTCAGATTATGATGAAATTTAGCATGTACAATTAAATTAACAATATCTTCGCCCCTATGTTCTTGGTTTTTTTTTAAAACGTTCTCAAGCGAAAATAGAAGTATAAAAAAATTCGAATTTTTAAGGGGTCACTTTTGACTGATTTATTCAATAGATAGACAAAACAAATCATAAATTCCATTACATAGGGAGGTTGTCTGCATCATGAGCTGTTAAATGAATCCATAATACAAACAAAATTCTTAGTTACTTAAGAATGATTACAGAAGTGCAAAAATCATAAAAAAAATTGAAATTGTACTTTGTCACTCTGTAGGCAACTTTAGAGGCTCGTCAGTATCATCACTCGCTCATTCGCTCGTCTTCTTCTACTAGACGAAATGGCTATAGAATACCTTAAGCCAATGCGAAGTTAGTCTAGGTCGCCTAGGTCGAAATTAGTTAGGTCGCCGGACTCTTAAGTGAAGGAGCGACGTTACGGGACTGCCTAGTAGGCGGAGCAGCGTGGTGGGAAGCGTTGTATGGGAGTTACGACGCGCGGTGTAGCGGGACTAATGTACAGAGCGACGTCGTTGGAAGCGACGTAGAACGAACAATTCTTTAAAAATATCCTAATAATTCTTAATAATTAGACTATGATTTAATTAATCTCTATGTCTAATTTCGTTCAGATCCGTTCAGTCGTTCTGGAGTGATTGAATAACAAACATCCATACATCCATCCATCTTAATGTTATGATGTCATTAGTGTGATAATAGAACTTGAGAACCCGATAACCAGAGAAGTAATAATAGCCTAAAATAACTATGACAAGTAAAAATATTGCGATCCGGGTTTTACATAAAACGATAATAATTATAATATTGTGATAACCTTCTTCACCTTTTAATATAATTTATTAATTACCTACGAGTATGTTTATTTAATTATTAATTTAGTTGAATTATTATTTTTTAGAATTATTGGAGTTGTTATATTATGCTTTAGTACCTACGTAAAGAAACGAGCCTCTCAGGCCCTTAAAAATAACTTAACATATTGTCACGTCTTTCCCTCGAAGAGGCTAGCAGAGGTGTATTAACCACCCGCACTCGCCGGACGTATTCCTTTTATTTTATTTTTTTTTACTGTAGAATAGTTCGACGTTTGACCACCAACTCGCCTGATGTTAAGCGACGTTGTGGTCTAAGATGGAGCACGACGACCTAGAAGGTATTTATTCACTCTAGCCTTGAGGAGTGAATGAATGAAGTCAATGAATTCTGTCCCAAATGCGACAGGGCAAGACTGTCGCAATACACCGGGCTCCAGTTATGCAACAGATGACATACAATAGGTACACAATTATGTTCACACAATTAACAAATTGGTGAATGCATTCGGCTGGGACCGAACCGGCTCCCTTGAGAGACAGCCTTCTCCGACTAGGCTATCATCGCATCCCTGTCAAAAATTAATGTACATCATTGAATTCAGAGGTTTATGGGGTTCATCTAGTTGTGCGAACCGCTATACTGCGGAATGTTCTGCCAGAGTGAGTGTTCCCTGGAGGTTATAATCTGGGTGTCTTATTGTCTCGAGTGACTCAGTTTCTTCTAGGCAGGCCCTCGTAGGCCGCATCATTGCCCTAACATCAAGCGAGATCACTGTTCCATGGAAAATTTTATAAGTAATATTATAGTCTCGTGAAGACCTTAAAATCCACATGAAGACCGGCTGTCATCAATTTCGATAGCTAATTCTTACATTACAGGCACTATAAGCATGTGTTCCTATAGAATCAATTAATCTAATCGTTTATTGCAATCAGAATCAGTCACAAGTCAATATAAAACTACAATAAATGTCCCATGTTCATTTCAAAAACTTAATTAATAAATAATCTAGTCTTTTCTGATGCTAAGGTGCCCATCATAAGGTGCGGCGTGATAGAAATACGCCATGTGGAGGTGCGTTACTGGCCGCGAGGCAACCTATCGTACTTCGACATCACCCTGAGTTGGAAATCTGTTGGCGGTGGGGAAGATTTGTGGGCGAGTTTTGAGTGGCATGGTCATAGAGTGTTTGTTTGTGTTTTTTATATCAAATCAAATGGCCCAGATGATTTCTGAGACATGAGATGGTTTACTAAAGTGGAAAGTTTTATCAATAATTTAAAAGGAATAGTTCTGATCTTTGGAGACTTAAACTTATATACAGCTTCAGTCAATGTAAACAATTATTTTAATTACTTTATGTCATTTTGTAACTTGTTAGAGAACAATACTATACCAAATTGTAATGAGAGGATGTTAGATGTCATACTTACTCGTAATAACGTAGCTGCTAATGTTTATGTAGTAAGGGCGACTGAATCAATAGTTAAAATGGATCCTCATCATCCGCCTCTGGACGTCAATGTTAATATATTCTCTTCCAAAGGTGGGGACAAGTTGGAGCCTAGTAACATTGATCTCAGTAAAAACTGGAATTTTAAAAAGGGTGACTATAATTTATTATTCGACATGCTTTCTGATGTATCGTGGAATGATTTTGCTAAACTTGATGATGTTAGCTTGTGTACACAGAGTTTTTATAGCACTGTATACGAGATTTTCGACGCATGTATTCCCAAGAAGCGTCGCTGTGGTTTAACGGGGTCTCGGTATCCAGTCTGGTTCACTAGGGACATCATAGATGACACAAAAGTGAAGCTGAAGCTTCATCGGAACTGGAAGCGGACAGGGTCTGAGGAGGCTTATGCGTTGTTTTCCAGGTTAAGGTCTGAGCTAAAAACGCGCGCTACAAACGCTTATAACTGTTATGTCACTTCCATAGAGCAGAACATCAAAACGAACCCTCGAGAGTTCTGGAGCCACGTATCAAGTTTGCGATCTAAGGGTGGGTTTGAACCAACTGTCACTTACAAGGGCTGTACAGTTAGCGGGATACGTGCCTCGGAGGCATTTGCGGATTTTTTCTCGAGTGTGTTCTTTTCGGAAAAACCAAAATGGATGCAGAAAGTAATTCTAGTAGGGACTTATCTCGCACAAGTAACTACGTTCATATTGCTGAGATATCGCCTGGTGACGTAGACGCAGGAATTCAGAAACTCAAACTTAGTAGCTCTATAGGCCCTGACAATATTCCGCTATGGCTTCTAAAAGTAGGAAAGAGTTTTATGGTGTACCCTATTTGCCATATGTTTAACCTGGCGTTGAGAAATGGAACGTACCCAGTAGAATGGAAATTATCCCGTGTCACTCCAATTCCCAAAAGCTCGAACAAAACAGCTGTCGAGGAATATCGCCCAATAGCTATATTACCTACCTTGGCTAAAGTCTTTGAGCATGTCATCCACAAAAAGCTGTACAGACAGATTGAACCGTTCTTATGCAACGAACAACATGGATTCAGAAGCAAAAGATCTGTGAATACCAACCTGCTGACACTGGTTGATTATATATCCACCAGGCTTGACCGTGGCTTGCAGGTGGACGTGTTATATTTTGACTTCCGGAAAGCGTTTGATAGGGTCAACAATGACATACTGTTGGAAAAACTTAGTGCTTTGGGTTTCACCCCAGCCCTTCTCCGTTTAGTCGCAGATTATCTCCGTGATCGCCAGCAGTTTGTCCGCCTTGGTTTGTATGAATCCAGACCCTATCACACGCGTTCCGGTGTGAGTCAAGGATCTATTTTTGGACCTTTGCTTTTTACTTTAATGATAAATGACCTGCCTTCAGTCGTCAAGCACTCGCAATGCCTTTTGTATGCGGACGACTTGAAACTATTTTTAGAAATAAGATCGGTGGATGACTGCTTAAAACTGCAGCAAGACATTGACGCCATTTATCAGTGGAGCATAGACAACAAAATGGAATTTAACGCTTCAAAATGTTTCGAAATGACGTTTGGACGAAAACGGCACCCAATCGAGTTTCATTACAAATTAGATAATACTATAATATCACGGTCTACTGCTATTAAAGATTTGGGGGTCACATTCGACCAAACGCTCACATTCAATGATCACATCTCGATAGTCGCTAAGGAATCTTTCCGGCGATTGGGCTTTGTGCTCCGGAACTCTAAAGACTTTCAAAATATTGACGTCATCAAGCTGATTTTTAGTGCCCTTGTCCGAAGTAAGCTTGAAGCTAGCTCTTGTGTATGGCATCCGCATGAGGATAAATATACCCTTATGTTGGAGAAGGTTCAAAAAGCCTTCCTCAGATACCTGTATAAACGAAAGTATGGATACTATCCGTTCATGTATCCTACAGAGTTTCTGCTCGGTTGCCTAGGATACAACTCATTAGAAGTTAGGAGGTCCCACGACCAGCTGATGCTGATGTGCAAAATTATGCGCGGTAAAGTAGATGCGCCAGACTTAAATGACCAGCTCTGTCGTCTGTATGTTCCCGACGGCTACCTTCGGTTTCGGAAACTTCAACTGTTTGCTGTGCCCTGGTGTAGGACGGTAGCCCATAAGATGTCTCCGATACTGCGATCCCTTGCCACATTCAATGCTCTCCTTGGCGCTAATCCAAAATGCGATATATTTGACTGTACTTGGAATGACATAATTAAACAGATTTTGACATATTGTGAGGTGACTTCGAAAAGCGCTGCAAAGTCGTTCCACTTACACAATTAAGAATTAGGTACTTAAGTAAGCTATGTATTATCATTGAAATTTTTTGAATTGTAATTGTAATTTAATCTTTTATTATTGTAAATTATTGACATTTTATTTTAATCTGACATTTAATTGACATTGATTATTACTATTCGTTTATCATTAGTGTAATTCGTTTTATCGGTGCTAATTTGAAATAAATAAATAAAAATAAAATAAAATCACACCCGCGGCAATGGCGCGCTGGATTGCGATGGCCTGATCGAACCTACTTACAAAGTTCCTGGAAAATCAGTTAAAAATGCGACCTGTTGACGAAGACAGATAGACATACGAAAGCATTTTTGCCGAAATTGAAGCAGAGACGCTTTGCTGACTAACGCTCGCTCGGTCGACTAAATAGCTAAAAATATCGGTACGTAGTTTGAATTTGTTTTAAACTTTTTTCTGTTAACCACTTAACCTTGTGACCTTTATACATACGTACTTAATTAATAGTTTGATTTGTTTATCTTATTATAGCCCAATTATTTTTTAGACAGAAGTTAAGGAAATTAGGCAGATAGCAAGATTCCGTTTCAGGCTCATATTTTGTTTGGGAAAGTAGGTATAGGCAATTAAATGACTATAGAAGATAGTAACTAAACGTTCATAATAATGTTTTATTTGATATTATGGTTTTCCCCAAAGATAGCAGAAGAGTTAAGTAAAGTGAATAATACTATGTTAAGGAAAAAATAAGATAAATGGTAAGCATATAAATAAAATTGACTGGTAATTTCGTTATTACTTATCTTGATATTGAGACGAGCACATCTCTTTGGCACTCAAAATGGATTCGAGGGTGAGTTTTACCAAAATAATATTTATTTAATTTTAATGTTTACTTTAATGTAAACTAGTCCATTTACGGATAAACGTTGTCTTAATATCCTCGGAATAGTTATGTGGCTATTTAGCAATTAACGATGTAAGGTCAACTGGGGCAAAAGCGTCTGGGGGGCAATTGCGTCTTTCGAGAATGACTGACTAACCCTTCACTAATTGGGCAACTATACGGACCTAACTATAGGCGCCTAATTTCTGAAGGTTTGTCAGTAATTTTTTGAAAGACGCAATTGCCCTACAGACGCTTTTGCCCCTGTTGACCCAATAGCTTCGGAATAATTGTGAGTAACGTGTTTTTACTTTTTCGATCAAGCTCAAAAATTGAAAGGAGAAAAAAACAAAACATTGTAAAACTATACCAAGTATACCTAGAACGTTTATTGCTTAATTTACAAGAAAGAGGGAGACATAACAGTGAAAGGCGAAACCGCGGCGAGATTAAAAGCTTAACTACTTACTTCTTACTTCCTGCGGCGCTTAAACCTTTTGTAGGTGTGACTTCCTTAACAATCGTCTTCAACTTTGCTCTGTCACTGGCCTCCCTTCGCCTAGATCAAAGCTTTCCATACTCCTCAGATCTTCTTCAACGTTGTCTTTCGATCCCTTCCTGGTCTCCCATTTCAGTGTTTTCTATACGGGGTCTAATAAAATATAAATTTTTACAGCTCTTGATTAATGGCTATACTAGTACTTACCATACATATTTTTAAAATTTTTCTTACTACAGTTTTTGTTAATACATATTATCCACGTTTCAGATTAACTGTGTTTTTCTTCTTCTTCTGGCAGTATGCGGATGTCATGGTGAGTACATTTTCCTAAGTAGTAAAATAGCTAAATTAACCTAATTTTTTCATTAAAAAAATTACAGTAAATATAATTAGGAAGTGTATAAACGAGAGGATTTGTGTGTATGTTTGTTAAATACTTACTTTTTCCCCATTTAAGTGAATGTGGCATCACATTACTTGTACATTTGTCAAGTTAATGGGGTCTCTATTTTATAGTTTTGTCACTGTGAAAGTGAAGATGAATCCCTTTTCCTCATTTTTGTAAACTGGATACTTTACTGAATCTTCAAATGGAGATTTGTAAAAGCACGAAAAGTCGCGTTTCGTAATATTTGTATCATTTGCCCCCACTCGTGCATGTTAACAAAGCGATAAAGGTTAATAATTATCCACCATTGTCACTTTAACACTCGAAGAATTACAAGTTTGAGAAAACAATACAGAATTACGACCCCAACTTTTTGGTTCACGGTTCTGCTACTAACTTCATAATGAGGAGCCTAGTAGGAGAAAGCCCGCCTCTCAAACCGGAGGAAGCGGGTTCAAACATATGTGCGTATTGTATGTCATCTGCTACAGGGCTCGCCCCCTGTCACATTTGGGACTGAATGTCCGGCGATGTGTGGGTGTTGATTACACCTCTGCCAGCCCCTTCGGGAGAAAGGCGTGACGATATGTTATGTTATGTTTGTTTTGAAAAATACATTTGAAAAAACCCTTGTTATAATGTTTATAGGCAGTAGATTTAGATCTGACTACGAGTGGAGTGGGCGTGCGGGAGGCTGGTTCAAGTACCACGGGGAGCCTGCCGACTGGAAGGAAGCCAGGAAGAGCTGCCACGATGAAGGTACCGTTAGTTTATTGAAATAGTAAAAAAAAGAGATCAAAATTCAAAATTATTTAGTAGTTGTAAACAACACATTATACTATTAATTGAGTGCCCTAGCCACCAAACTGAATCTCTTCAGTTTCTTGCCTGTTCTTCGGAAGTGAGACTCCCTTTCCGCACAAGGTGGTAAAGTCGTTGTTATCTTTACTCTAACTTCAACCGTCCCAATTAGTTCCCTAGAGCAAACCCCTTCTCGCCTGCCAGGGCTATTCCCCTCCCTCGGCGACAGGTCAAGCCGTATCGTAGAGGTGCTCTTGATCTAGTCCCTAATAGCTATAAGCATTATTAGGGCCCTGCGCCATCTGCGCTTGCCTACTGCTCAGTACGATGTAGACTCCTTAGTGGCCATTAACATAGAGAATAACAAAATGCAAACTGAGTGACATCCCGCATCTTGGTGCCTGTATAGTTTTTTCTAGTTATTCTAAATACTAATCATTTCTCATCACAATCATCACACTCAATTTTGAATAGAAGAATTTTTGTTATCCAACCACGCCAGAAGAGCTGAACGGACCTGGATGAAATTTGGCTTAGAGATATATTATAGTCTGAAATAGCACATATGTTGTTTTGTTGATAGCAGGAAACACCGCGGGGTACAGAGAAAAAAATAACAAAACAGGAAAATAATATCGCTTAAAACTGAATGAAATACGAAGTAAACTGCATTGAAGAGAAAATGGTGTGAAAAGATAGTTTTTAACCGATGCTAAAACGATGGGAGAACGTGGGTCTGTGGCATCGTAGCTCGCGAACGGATGAACCGATTTTAATTTTTTGTTTGAAAGGTGAATTAGTCGGGAGTGTTCATACTCGTAGCTATGTTTGATAAAAATCGATGTCGGAGGTTTTTAATTTTTTTAATTTATTATTTAGATCTGTGTGGCAATTTTTTTTCATGACTTTTTGTATGGAACACGTAAATCCTATGTATCTAAAAGTTCTTCTAAATAGAAATTTTGTTACGAGTACTGAGCAATAAACACGTACTCGTATCTTCTTTCATTATTGATTCTGTATTCATTTCTTAATAAACGTCTTTCTATTGTACGTTTTATCTTCTTAATATTTATAAATTACGTGTCATGTTGTTTGTCCGCTATAGACTCCTAAACTACTTAACCGATTTCATTCAAATTTGCACACCGTGTGCAGTTCGATCTAACTTAACAGATAGGATAGCTCACATACATATATTTATATTTAGATAAATAAACGCGAACGAAGTCGCGGGGTGACAGCTAGTTAACTGTATAATGTAATTTACAGGTGCTCTTCTAGCGTCACCTCTTACCAACAAGTTGGACTCAGCCTTAAAAGCGTTTGTTTTGAAGAAGATATCTGACGGCGAAGACATTACCATATTTTCTGGAGTCCACGCTACTTTCTCTGCAGGGGACTACTCGTCTTTGGAAGGTAAAGCAACCGAGAGCGATAGGTAGCCGGTGCTCTAAGGTGTTCCGTACCAAACTTATGTATTTTTTGTTCTGGATTTTAAAAACAACCCCAGTGCAGACTTGGTCAATTTTTATTTTGAAAGTTCCAAAGCATCCACATGAGGAAAAGCTTCCTATAGATATGCATCCCTTGACAGACATACAAACTCTGTTAGCTTTGTCATATAATTAGGTCTCATAGTCACCGACTAGGTACGGAAGCCAAAAAAAAAAAACTGCACTTTTCTTAATCGTCTAGTTTTTTTTACCAATATTGGTGCATTCATGAAATGTCGCCATTAATCGATCGACCGAGGGTCAGTGAGCGAAATGTCTAAAATGAAATGTCAACTTCGACAAAAATAGACAAATAGACAAATGTTTATTTGTAGCAAAAACATACAAAAACAAAAAAAAATTACACAATTATAAAAAAAAGAACAAAGTTTTTGCCACAAACCGGTCCCAACTCAGCATAATGCCGGCTGCTGTAACCAGCCGGCACTGGTCTTCCGTCGGAACCGGCAGGTGACGTCACGTACGAAAAAATGCTTTTGTATGTCCAGATGTCTGCCTTCCTGTGCAGGTCTAAAATAATTAATAACGAACCTGCTCACAAAGTTTCACGAGAATCGGTTGGGAAATGCGACCTGTTGAGTAGGACAGACGCCGGCCGCAAAGTCAATCAAATTGGCTCGCAGAGCCAATCCAAGCCAAGATTATCCACAATATATAATTCTAGACATTGCTGACTTTGAGCTCCTTTAGTAAACAAGCGTCATGTATGTGATTTCGTATGCTATTGTTACAGGAGTGCCCTTGCTTAAGCTGGCAATCACCTGGGCACCGGGCGAACCTAACAACCACAACAATTCTGAAAATTGCCTCGCGATGACTGTCGATGAGTATGGGTTCGGTATCATGGCTGACACGAGGTGCGACAGGGTGTTGCCGTACGTCTGCTTCAAAAAAGATACTGGTAAAGTGGAATAATTGTTATTAGAGCCCATATTTCCGTGGCACGTAGGAATAACTGAACAACTCGACTTGCATGATTTTTTTTTATTGGCTTAAACGCTTCCTTCGTATGCGCTTTACTATGTATAAAAAAATCAGCCCGAAATATACAATAGTTTTAGAGCAATCGCGTTTTGTACATCTCGACACCCTTGCATTTTATGGTGTTTTACTTGATAAAACGACTTATCAAGTGTGTGTTTGCTTACTAATATTGACATCTTGAATTATCAACATCAACACTTGTTTAAAATATTGAAGATCTCGACTTATACACCTAAGCCTTTTCTGCAAAAATTAATTCTAACTTGACAAATTGAGATGTCAAGCATAAGTTTGTGTATGAATAATTGTCATCTTGATTTATCAACTTACACTCACATCAAAATACTGGATATCTCGACTTATACACATAGCCTGTTTCTGCCTCCATTGACAAATCGAGATGTCAAGTTATGGCAAGCCAAATGTTTTTGTTTAAAAAGTGACATTATCACATGTTCACTTTTACCTTTGCCGTGGTGATTTAGTTTTCATCTGCAATAGCAAGATATCAAGTTGTTATCTACCCGAGCTGGATATTTTTTATGTACCTACTGGAGCCTAAACGCCAACAAACATGCCATGCAACAACGTGAAGTAAATATAAAAAATATATTATATTGCTGTACATTATTGGTGACTATTACTATCATTGGTGTACTATGTACCTACCTACATGCATATTTACACAAAATAATAATAATAATAATAATAAATTCGGGACACTTACACACACGGTCGCCTGACCCCAAACTAAGCAAAGCTTGTACTATGGCTGCCAGAGACTGATATACATACTTAGATATTTTTAAATACATACTTAAATACATATTAACACCCAGACATAGAACAAACACAAATGTTCATCGCATAAATGTTTGCCCTATGTGGGAATCGAACCCACGCCCCCAAGCTCAGAAGGCAGGTTCACTACCAACTGAGCCACCGAGGCAGACAAAAGATTCAAATCAATACAGGGTTGATTGATAGCGGGGTGCAAAGCCGTAAAGAGACGCTAGCATAGATCATTTAGACCCTTTAGAGCCATGGTTGTCGAACGAAGTCGACGAAGTCTGACAATTTTTTAAATCTGTGTTTTAAGGTTTTTGGGGAAAAACACCAATGACGGCCAATCAGAATAAGAAGTTCCTTTTTTTTTCACTTTATTTAATTAAAATAATAGTCATAGCACCGCGAGAATCCAACTAGAAAATAAAGGTAAACCATTTAGAGTAGGAAAGGGTGTCAGACATGGAGACCCTCTACCTCCAAAACTATTCTCAGCGGTTGTCGAAACAATCTTTAGGAGACTTAACTGGGAAAACCTCGGAATCACTGTCGACCGAGTCTCCCTAACACAATCGAGGTTCGCAGACGATATAATGTTATTTGCTGAAACACCTAAAAACATATAGCAAATGATACTTGAACTAGCGGATGAAAGTGAGAAGAAAGGTTTAAAGTTGAACCCAGAGAAAACAAAGGTAAGGACAAATGGGAAGAAAACCACCATACATCTAGGAAATAACCAAAGTGATTGCACTGATGAATACATCTACCTGAGACAGCTAATAACACAAGAGGTCCCTATACGCAAAGAAGTTGACAGAAGAATAACAAATGGCTGAAAGAGATACTAGAGTCTGAGAGAAGCCATGGAAGATAAAACTCTTCACATTAATGTAAAGAAAAAACTTTTCAACACCTGCGTACTACCTGTTTTAATGTAAAATCAGAAGACTCAAATGGCAATGGGCAGGGCATATGATAAGAGGCCAAGAGAAATGGAGCAAAATTGTGACACGATGGTGCCCTAGGAAAAGGAAAAGGGGCAGACCACAGAAAAGGTGGGATGATGACATTAGACAGGTAGCAGGAGTAACTTGGAATAGAGTGGCCCAAGATAGACAGGAATGAAAAAGGTTGGAGGAGATCTTTGCCGATTGGCAAACAGACCTACAAAAAATAATTAAGTATTAGAATAGATTAAGATTAGTTTAACTACCAAAATATACTTGTAAATCCACACGCATAGTTTTTAGTTCTTAATACTTTGTAAATAGATACTAAGTTGGTCTGAATAAAGGGTTTTATTATTATTTATTAGTATTATTTTTGATCGAAGTAATGTGTTAGCAATCTAACAAAACATGTATTAAGCATGTGTGTCATCAGACATTTTTACAGATTTTTTACAGCCACTTAAGATTACGAAAATTTTCAAAGATTTTTTAAAACAGTTTTTTGAAGTTTAAAATAATAATTAGAAAAGCTTTTTTAAATTAGACCTTTTATAAGTAGGTATTTATGTCCTGTAGTGTATTTGATTAATATTTTCTTATTTGTAGAACTCAACGATTGCCAACTGTTGATTTCTGGGGATAATAAGTCTAGCCTATGTGTTAATTTAGTGTATACTCTAAATAATTCATTTTAATTAGAAACAAATGCGTTTCCATTGTGTTTTTCCCATATGTTTTAAAAATAATTTTAATAAGTTAGTGAAAATAGTTTTTAGATTATGTAAATAAGCGTATAATTCTAAAAAAAATATATTTTAAATACTAATACTTTTTTTACATATTGCATTATATGCTGAAAAGTAAGATATTTCTTGTAAAGTAGTAATAATTACTTGACAAACTATATCTGTTTGAAGTTGTCATTGGTTTACTAATGAGAAATAATGCTTTTTCCATTGAAATAACTAAGGTAACCGATAAAAATGATCCGTACTCAGATGGTGAATAACTGGATAAATGTCCTTAAAAGCCAAAACTTGGTCTACAAGTCGAGTTATCAACTTATTCAAGGCATTTCAGCTGTTTGACAAGTCTATTATTATGTAAACTATAAGTTATTTCGTTAAATTCTTGAAACCATACGAAAGAGGGCCTCAAGTAACCCTCAAAATAACTTTGACATCATCGTTTAACTAACTTACCGACTAAACAGAAAATGTCAAACTTTAAAATGGCTGCCCTGAAAAATTGACGTTTTTGCGATGTTCAGTTATTCCTGCGTGCCACGGATTTAGTCTATAATAAAAAACGGACAACGTAGGTATTTGATACTAAGCTGCCATTGAAATTTGAATTTTATTTTTCTTATTATAGCTGTCGAAGGAGACCCACATAGGTAGTATGTATATTCTTAAACCAATTTAAACTCTCTATACACAGACTCTCTATACTAAATTTAAAGTTTTTTTACTAAACTTTGTTTTGGATTTTCTTTTGTGCGCTCATTTTCAAGCTCTTATTTGATATCCGTGGCTGTAAAAAACTCTTAGTAGGTACGGTGCGGTAAGTACGCTATTAATTTTACTTGTAAGCGTGCTCACACATAATGATCATCGAACGAAAATGAAATGACGCGTCGGTGTTGTTACAGAGAAGGAGTACAGATTCGATTACGAGTGGAGCGAGGAGGCGGAAGGCTGGTTGAAGTACCAGATGATGCCTGCCACCTGGGAGAGAGCCAGGCTGCGCTGCGAAGCGGAAGGTACCTTATAAGAGGCTTTTAACCCCCGACGCTAAAACGACGGGGTGTTATAAGTTTGTCGTGTGTTCGAGTGTGTCTGTCTGTGTAGCTCCCGAACGGATGAACCGATTTTGATTATGTTTTGTTTTTGTTTGAAAGGTGAATTAGTCGAGAGCTATGTTTGATGAAAATCTGTGTCAGGATTATATTTTTTAATTTTCAATTTAAACTTGTTATTAACTTCACTTTCGTATGTATGTAAGGAAGCAAAGCAATTTGCTGCGGCTGGAGCGGCAATTAAGCGAGAGGAGTTCCGACCGATAGTCGGGTCTTTTCTTTGCCCAACATATTTTTCTAGCCATACGGCGCCGAAACGCCGCCAGTCTGATGGGCAAGTTCTGATGTGGGGTAACGTGAGACAGAGTGTTTGTTTTGTGTTGCATCTACGAGTACTTGTGCGATATTGACTCTTTATGTAACTCTACGACTATATTCATGTAATTTTATCTAATTGTAATTTTATTTTGTGCGAGTATGTTTAGTACACATTGTGTAGGTAGGTAACTAAACGTGTTTGATCTTGCAAGTAAGATTCGAACCATTTCTCTTCGTGCGATTGAGCTGAAATTTGGTATGCCTACGTGTTTTCTGTAACAATATATTAGTAATACTATGGCATATTACGGCACCACGGAGCTGGTCTGACGATGCAGTTACATCGTGGCCATAGGAAGTTGTAAAATCTTTTATTTGGCACTCGTAACAAATTACGGAATCCAAAACGTTACAGTAACAGACACATTCAGATTTTCTTGATCGCATTTTGAAACAGTAGCCACATCATGATAAGCCGTGTCAAAAAAATAAACATGTAAAATTTAAGACCGATTTTACAAAAGTATTATAAAGGCATTCGCGAAAACCATTACGCCCACTTGCACTAAATATAAGAATTGCCTAAGTCCTTGCTTAACTAGTTTGAATTACACCTAGCTAGCTCCGACAAAAATGTTCTTGCACGAACCTTTAGCCATTCCTTGAAACTCTTAACTTTGAATCCCAGAAAGGCGAATATTTCGCTAGGAGTAGTTTAAAATAGAGCGTGCACTCGTCATTGTCAGACAGGCTTGTGTGAGTTAATTAGGTATGTATTCCTAGCAACTTCAGTAAGATTTTAAAGTCCCAACGTCCCCATTTATGGGTGCACTCATTTAATTCATTTCATTTTCATTTTTTTTATTTTTTTTTTAACATTTTTCAGTTCATATTCATTTTAATTTCATTGTTAAACCTCATTTTAATTTAATTTAAATTTAATTTATTCAATTTAATTATATTCTGTAATACAATGTTTATGGGTAAAAGGATTGAAATAAAGAAAATTTAAAATTTTAATTTGAATTTAAAATCTTAAATAGCGTATGACAGCCGTCTGACGCTTTATAAAGTCACCTATGTATTTTTTAAACAGAGTTTTTCCTTTGCAGGAGCAATCCTCGCGTCACCGCTAACCACCCAACTAGAGGCGGCTATCGTAGCGTTCGTTCAGAATCAGGAGGTCGTCTATGAGGAAGGGGTGACCACATTTACCGGAGTAAAGAAATTCTCTGAAGGAAACGTCTCTTCCATAGAAGGTACTCATAGCTTGAGGCCTCCGCCTTGGCTGTTTTATAGTGGTTGTCTAAATAAAAATATTTTTAACACTGACTTCGAACTTAATACAAAGGCACTAGGACACATAACTAAATTACATGAATACATTTAATACAATAGTAGGACTATCTACCGATCTATTTTAAGTCGGTGCCACGTTTACATAATAGTCATAGCCAAACTTTTCTTAAGGGTGGCGCAGAACTGAATGCACCTATTTCTTAACTTGAAACCCCTGAATTGTTAACTATTAGTACGGACCAAAGTGGGGCAGATGCTCCAACTTGCCAAAACGTGAGTACGCCCATGACGTTACAAGAAGTGTAAAAAAAGGAGAAAAGTTTGTCAAGCAGTGTGAAAGATGATATTAAATAAAAAAGTGTTAGTATGCATTTTATAAATTTTGATGTTTACAGGAGTGCACTTGAAACAGCTGGCAGTCACCTGGGCGCAGGGAGAATCAGATAACGCCAACGACGACTCGGAGAAATGTCTCTCAATGAGGATCGGTTTCACCGGCACTGTGACTTTCACGCGCTGCGACAAAGTGTTGCCCTACGTCTGCTACAGAAAAGACACCACTTTGACTATGACTCCATGTGGAACTGACCCTGGTACTCAATTTTTATGTATTTACGAAGATTTTGTAAATTATTTTAGATTTAAATGTGCATCTGCTTGTTTTTATTCGGTTTCCATCCCGCCAATATTAAGCAATGATGCGACCTATGATGGAGTAGATACACTTGCCTACAAGAAGCCGATTCACTCGAGACCTTGAAGACACCCAGATTATAATTAATGGGATTTACCCACTCACGCTTTGCGCCCTTTCGACCCTTTATTTTTCTATTTTGAGTTATATAGTACTTCGTTTATCTTTTTACCACCAGCCCATACTGAGGCAGCGTGGTGGATAACGGCTTAATCACCCTCGACGTAGGGTAGAGCAGTGTAGATGGTATTTGTAGTGGAACCTAAAAAGATTGTATGATGATGATGACTTTTTATCTTCTAGAATACCACCTGGAACCTAAAACTGGGAGCTGTTACAAGTTCCATACAAAACCTCTAGCATGGTCGGAGGCCTACATGACATGTGTCGCCGAGGGAGGCTACCTGGCCGTCATCAACGACAACACAGAGGCTCTGGGAGTGGTCGAGGATTTCATTCGTAAGCGTCCGAAGAGTGCCATAGCCGCCGATCAGCAAGGCCTGGCGTCTGTTGGAGTTTATGACTGGGATCACACTGGAAATTTCATGACTATTCATGGTGAGTCAGTTTGATGGTTTGTAATAATCGACTGCTTCGGTAATTTTATTGATTTTCAATACGAATACATCCGTTTACAAACGCATTGAAAAAAAAAAATACAATTACTTAGGGAGCTCCTAGAGTGGCCATATTTTTACAGCAATACTGGCCAATTGTCGACTGTAACCTGGCCATCATTGGCCATGCTAAAGAGTATGACTTTATATGACCAAAATCAAAACCAACGAATGAAATTTAGAATTTGGATGTAACTTTTATTAATATTGCCATTGACTTAACTGTATCCTATAATATATCCTTTATTATTTATTTCTGAAATGATACAGTAAGTCAATGTCAATAATAAATGTACACTATATTATTGATTTTGATTTTACTATATTTCCTACATTATATATGTAATACCTATATAGCATTTACTATGAAAGGTAGATTATTTTTTACCCTACTGCGCCAGAAGGAGCGCAAAATGGAGGGTTATGTTTTTCGAGTGTTTGTACCTATGTATGTATGTATGTATGAGGTTTCTTTGGCACGCGCTACAGCCTAACTTCTTTTTTTTTCTGGTGTTAACAATGAAAACTACCTTGAGCTACAGCTAGATTAGAGGCCTTCGGCGATAATTCAGGCTATCGTGGCAAGTGTAGCCGGTTAGTTCGTCACTTGGCGATGTATCAGGCGAATTATCGTCCACGTCAACTCCGCAGAAAGGTAGCAAGTTGACCGCTAACGTAGACGAGAATATCGCCAAAAAGTGATAATGATGATTTCAGCGCGACAACAAGACTTATCTATCGCGCACAAGCTTAGCCCCAGCATAACCATAACTGTACAATTATCAATAGCTGTACAATTATCTATAACTTTACAATTATCTATAACTGTACAATTATCTATTTGCAGGAGAAACTCTAGATACGAACTACCACACCTGGCTTTCTGGAGAGCCCAACAACGGGACGAACTCAGGCGCTGATCACCCGGCGGAGTACTGCGGCACCATCGAACGAGACTCCACGGGGTTGAACGACTATAACTGCAATGTGCCGACTGCTTTTCTTTGTGAAATGAGACCTAAAAGTCTTTCACACTATTTGTATCCTTAAACCCGTTGAGATATAATACCAATGGCCAAGTGCACTAAATATAAGAATTGCCCAAGTCCTCGCTTAACTAGTTTTAAGCTACTCCTAGTGAAATATTCACTTTTTGGGCACATATAGTGAAGATTCTTCTAAGGAATGCTTAATGTTCGTGCAAAAAAGGTCGGTGGGAGCTAGCTAGAAGTAGCTTCAAATAGTTAAGCAATAACTTAGGCAATTCTCATATTTAGTGTAAGTGACCACTAACAGTCACAACCTCTAAGTAACAACAGTCGGAAATCTTCCGATCGCCGTTACTGCCATGGTATAATAATATACTCCGGGTATAGCGTTCCGAGTCAAAAATGGCAACGTGGGTAGCACGCAGTGACGTCAATCGATGTATGAGCAAGACCGAGATAAGTAATTCAAAACGAGTTCGAAAGAGACGATGATGAGTGACGTCATCAGGTGTTGGCTTCCGGAACTCAGACATCATTTATGCAAACAGTCGCAATACCACATTTGCTCCAATTTAGACGTCATGTCGGGTTTTATTTGGGCAGTTTGTTACCGAGCACTTTTACATTGCGCGGCGTTTTGTAATCGGATCGCGATTGGCTTGATTTTATATCTCTATACTTGAAGTCTAAATAAGTACTCTTGATAATTAGCTTAGAATTAGGTATATTCAATAATATTTTTTTTTATATGTATTCGTTATTTATATGTATATATTAGTTGTTTAAGTTGTGTTTTATATGTATTAGTTATTTATATGTATATATATTAGTTGTTTAAGTTGTGTTAGTTGATAATTTATTTTAGTTTTTGTTTATTGTTCTATTTTAAACACTAATGTTATTAAAAATATTTTTGAATAACTACCTGTTTTACTCTTGTAATTTTAAATGGAGTTAATAAATAATAATAAATAAATAATAAATTCGGGACACTTCCACACACGGTCGCCTGACCCCAAACTAAGCAAAACTTGTACTATGGCTGCCAGAGACTGATATACATACTTAAATATTTTTTTAAATACATACTTAAATAGATACTAACACCCAGACATAGAACAAACACAAATGTTCATCACATAAATGTTTGCCCTAGGTGGGAATCGAACCCACGCCCTCCAGCTCAGAAGGCAGGTTCACTACCAACTGAGCCACCGAGGCAGTCAGATTAATTAAGTAATTTATCGAGTTTCTGTTAAAGTTTAATAATAATTGACAATCAATTGTTTCAACAATACAAATCGCGATATTCCACCGCATGATTTTATAAAACAGATTAGCAAGTTTAAAAAAAATTGCAAATATTATGGAAACTGGCGTGCTTTTCACGCATTATGATTTATGAAACGGGAATTACTCACGTACGATTTATTCGATTATTTCGACTATAGTTTCAACCGCATTCGCCTAAAAATATTGATGTCTTTGTCTAATACGCAGCAAAAATAAAGACAGGTAAATTATCTAGTTTAGATTTATCATATCTGAATATGGCCTTATTTAAAGGTTTACACGGTGCTGGTTTTGAGCGTAATAATACTTAAAGGCGATATTCCTACACTCAAATTCAGCACCTTGTCAATTTAATGCATTTGAATGATCAAGTCGCTCTTTTTATTAAGTCAAAGACAATGTGTTTAAGTTACATCCTACTTAAATTACGTTACTTGAGCTGTCAAAGCGGCTGATAAAAATAACAAACGACCAAAGGGCTGGTGCTTACCTCGGTCAGCGAATTAGCATTACTATTCAGCGAGGTAACGTTGCCAGCTTTTTGGGTACTTTATCCGATTTGATGATTTTGATGAAAGGTAGTGTAAAAGTAGCATACCCTACATAGATACATAAGCTATTTTCTAACATAAAGCTAGTCTTTAGTAAACTAGCTGCGCCCCGCGGTTTCACCCGCGGTCCCACAGGAACCGTTTATTTTTTCGGGATAAAAAGTATGTGTCTATGTCCTCCCTATGTCCTTTTCTGTACCCCAGACAGCATGTATGCAAAATTTCAAGACGATTGGTTGAGTAGTTGAGACGTGAAAGCGTTACAAACAAGAAAACAAATGAACAAACTCACTTTCGCATTTATAATATTAGTTAGGATAGTATATGAGGCAGTCCAATTACAAAATTCACAGTTGTACCGCCTACGGATGTTATGTTGTAACCCATCTCGCCTGACAATAATTTAGTAGCAAAAGACAATGCAGCGTCTACGTGCATTCTACGCACGTAGCGGTGCTACGGAGAATCGTCGTGAAGACTACGTGCTTCGTATACACCACAGTTCCCGCTTGTTGTGTTTGTGCCCCAAGTTCAAAACAAAAGATTATGGGCAAACACGAGTATAGTGTAGGTAAGATTTGATGTAAGATTTAGGAGATTTGAGATTTTCATCTCAACTTTTTTTGTCCTTGTTGCTCTCGTTTGAAACGTCATACATATGAGAGTGACCAAGATAAAATCTAATTTCATCTCACGCGTAGGAATAGTCCTTGTGTATTGGAATTTTAAACTGACAACGTTGAGAGATCGAACGTTGCCAAAGATCTTTAGTCCGTGCTTTAGTAAGAAATCAGAATTTATTGATCTCCTGATTGAACTCCTATTTAAAATAATAAATATACACGTCACAGTTGAATATTTATAATTAAGGGTCCGGTGACGACTTTAGATTAACTTCGCGTTGGCTAAAGGTTTTCTATTGCCGTTTCATCTAGAAGAAGACGACGAGCGTAGATACTAACGATCCTCTAAAGTCATCTACAGAGTAACAAAGTGCAATTTCAATATTTTTATGACTTATGTACTTCTATTTTAGTTAACCCTTATTTAGAACTAAAAAAAAAACCTTGTATTATGAATTGATTTAAAAGCTAATGATGTAGAAAATTTACTTTGTCTATATATTAAATAAATTAGTCAAAAGTGACCCTTTACAAATGCGGATATTTTTCATAGCTCTTTTGCTCTAGAGGACGTTTTTTTTTAAAAAAAAACTAGAACATAGGTTTGGAGATATAGTTCATATTACTTGTACATGCCAAACTTCATCATAATCTGACAAATAGTTTCCAAAAATTTGACAAGCGCGTTTGTATGGAAAATTCAGAGTGTCGCGGAACCTTTAATCGCAACATTTAACGTGGATCCTCCTATAGTTACACGTCACAGTTGTATGTTTATAATTAAAAATGAATAATACTTAATAACAAAATTACTTACCTACTACATCTTTTACCATTTTCTAATCTTTCTTGGTTTTTCATTTATTTTATGCTTTCGTAAAGTTGTGTTTATGGGGATTTTTGAAATAAGAGAATATCATAGAAAATATTTCCTTCCTTCTTTATTTAATATTTACTATTTATATTTACCTACTTATAATTATATTTATATTTACTATTTAAACCATTAAATATTTTACGTCGCTAACGAAAGTGGAATGAAAATTAATCAGAATTTATCCTACAACGAAAAGTCAAAATGCTGAATTACATTTCACTCTATAACAGCAGATTTTAAAATTGAAAGAACCTTCCGAACTATTAGAAGAATCTTTCTACTCAATTAAAATTTTGTGAAATTCAGCAACACTTCTTTCAATCGCCTACATCGTATTCCTCGTATTAATCGACAGAACATCCATCGACTATCGTTATTATTTCCTAAGCATTAGCGTTTAAAATAGTTTGCATCAAATATCTGTCTGGGCATAACATTTCAGACCAAATGTACCTAGAGACTTCAGACTAAAATAGGTTTAATTCTTTAGCATTTAGAGTTCAAACTTGAGTGGTGATAAAAGCGTATGCCTTCAGTGAATGTGGTAAGCAGTTAGTGTTTAATTTCCTATGAGAGCTCGGCCAATCAATGGGCTGATATGCAATCAGTACTGCAAAGTTGCTGAAGCTGAAATGAGAATTCGAACTATCGTGATTTCGCCTTTAGAAGTTTCTGAGTTTATTGCACGATATTAGGCCCTATTATAACGTTAAATTGCTATATCTAAACTAGCTAAAATTATTGATGTAATTGTCTCTAACGCTGTAATGAAAAATACAACTAGGTACATATATTTAGCTAGTTTCGATTTAGCAATTTAGCATTATAATTTTAAAGCATATTATCAATTTCGTATGAGTAGGTTATTTATTATTAACAAGGTTGCGTTAAACGTTTAACGCTCCTGGGGAGGGGTAATAGAAAGAGACAGAGCGAGAATGAATGCGTGGCACTCGAACGCATGCGCGTAGTAAGAACGATACACAGAAGTTACACTTCTTCCGCGCGGAGGGACTACACGCACTATTTTTATTATATCGAAATTAAAAATACTTTAAAGTCCCTTATAATTACTGAACAAGTAAGTACATTACATATTCTTTTTTACAAAAAAAGAAAGATAATTTTACGTCACTTTATAGTGAACCATAACTAAAATAGAGTTTTTAAACATCCACCCTAGCTCAATTTCCTCATTGTTCCAACTAAAACATTACTTCACGTTCAATTAAACTCTAGCTCGATTAATTTTCTTTCTTATAACTTTGGCACTATTTTCCTTGGCAGAAAGGCACAGCATTATGGACCTTAATCCTATCAGTCGTTGGTCAGAGCTCGTCTTGGCAAGGTCTTCGGATCGGGGTGTTTTCTTTCGGTTCAGTTAACGAAGTTGCTTCGAGGTTGGACCTTCTGTTATACCACAGAAGCACAAGAAGACATACGAGGCATAAGATGATGAAAAAAGCCAGCATGAAGAGAAGATACAGCTGAAAAGAGAAAGAAATATATTTATATTTTCAACATAAACATAACTTTATAGGCTTACTTAATAGCTTTCTTAAGCAACTTAATAGGCTTGCATTTGGCCGCTAACATGCCTGATGATAAGCAGTGAACTCGAAACTTGAAGACAACCAGATTATAAGTGTAAGAGAACACACACTCTGGCAGAGTATTCCACACTCTAGCGGTCCGGAAGAGATCGCTCTTAAGCGATAAAACCGCCCATTGCGCCTATATTTTTGAGTGTTTAGTTTAAATTTACTTTTTATTTGGTGTCAATAAAGAGTTTAGGTCTGGGTTTCTAGTGGCCTACCATGGTATTTTATTGCCATGATGGCTACGTTTTGTTTTCGGCGCTGCACGATCATGAACCCTATTGCGCAGCAATATAGAATTCGCGTTCGCACAGCATCGTGAACAAAACATAACCTTCATGACATTTTAGACGTAATGTTTTTTTTTTACAATTTTAAATCAATTGCCTCTATACAGCAAATTAGTTAGTGACTAAATATATTTAATCCGTGTATTTTAATTAATGCATGTTTTTTTTAATATGTTAATAAATTATATTCTACTAGCTGCGCCCCGCGGTTTCACCTGCGGTTAAAAAGTATCCTATGTGCTATTCTAGACTATAATCTATCTCTGTGCCAAATTTCATTTAGATCTATTCAGCCGTTCTGGCGTGAAAGAGTAACAAACATCCATCCATACAAACAAACTTTCGCGTTTATAATATTAGTAGGATTCTATTCATGGCAATATGATCTCATGGTAGGCCCTCTGAGCCATGAAATTTTCAACTTAGTAGATCGGTAGAAAAGTAAACAGAGTATGGTAAGGGATAGGGTTTACTGAGATGGGTTCGAATGGAGTGAGAGGTTGTTGAAATATTTAGGATGGAGTGAGAAGGGTTTAAAATAGAGCAGCATGGAATTCAACCTTAAGAACTAAAAGAGTAAAAATGAAAAATAAATAGGAAAGGCGCAAGCGTAGTATTATATTGGTTGTATGTTAGTTGGTTTCAGAGACAGATGGACAAGCGTACCAAAAAGCATCTTCATCTTTCAGCTTCAACGTCAGCGATTCGGCTTCGACAAAAACACTGCTTTCTTTTGCTCAAATTCTGTCCGGATCTCTGTCCGAATCTTTGTCTTCCTTGTGTTAATTGCGAAGATATGTTTTTTTAACCAGAACTCCGTCATTTTGTAAAAAATGTTAAAACTGCCTTGACAAAAAAATTATAAATAATTATCGAACCTACACACAAAATTTAAAGAGAATCGGTTAAGGAATGCGACTTGTAGAGGGGGACAAACCCCTGCTGCGAGGTCTCCAGCAGCTAACAGAGCTACTTGTAATTTTATTTAAATATATATTTTTTAATTTAAAATTACACTCCACGGACTCCGGGGACCGTGACTAAAAAAACTAATTTTATAAATGACCAAGCAGAGCGAGATCTCAGAATCTATTAGGATCAGCTCCGCTCAGAATTTGTTCTACGATATCTAGAGTATTGTTGATCTAATCTTTCCGAAATTTTGCAGGCAAGTAGTTCGTAAAAATACAGTTTTTTACCTTGAACATGAGCGAAATTGGACAAGGTCTCCGTTTAAGGCAAACTACTGACTAGTAACTTTTAATTGAAAACCAACCTATTTGTCGAGGCATAAGATTGAAAACAAAAATGACAATGTTGAATTAATTAATATCCAATTATACTAAGAACTGTTCTCATTATAATGCAAAGACAAGGTGTGAGAGCTATTATTGTACCTCCAGATAGGCTAGTAATTTTCCTTTCCTACATTTAATACAATTCCCACCCTAACTCATTCCGTTAAGTTCCAAATTGCAACGAACCTCGTCACCGAAACATAGAATCAATAGCCAGTCGTACTGATAAATAAACAAAACAAATGACTATCAAACAAAGGATTTATTTGATCTGTCGTACAACGGAAGCAAATAAAACTTTGATGGATAGTTCCACCTACTTCAGTGAGGTTTCGGAAGCTTTTATCGACTAGTGGCTTTGTGAACTAGAGACCTCGCAACTGACGACTCTCCTTCTCTACGGATCGCATTCCTCAACCGATTTTTGTAATCGTAATGAACCTACGCACAAAATTTCAAGAGAATCTGTTAAAAAATGCAACCTAAGGAGGAAGACAGAGATCCGGACAGAATTCGGACTAACGAAAGCACTTTTGTCGAAGTTGACGCATAGACGCTTCGCTCGCCAACACTCGCTTGGTTCATGATTGGACAGTAAATATTGGATTAAAGCACGAAGTTTGTAATGAACGGGTTTAGAAGTTAAACTACAAATAAAGATGAAAACGTAATTACAAACAGAAGGAAGAGTTGGTTACCACGTCTCATCAAGTACCAGGAAGAGACTTCCCACGAGGAAGAAGATAAAAAGTTACGTATCAAAAACTCGACTTACTGCCTCGGTGGCTCAGTTGGTAGTGAGCCTGCTTTCTGTGCTTGTTGGTGTGGGTTCGATTCCCACCTAGGGCAAACGTTTACGTGATGAGCAATTGTGTTTGTTCTGTCTAGTTAATTTCTATTTATTAGGAGAGAACAAACGACCAAAGGGCTGGTGCTTACCTCGGTCAGCGAATTAGCATTACTATTCAGCGAGGTAACGTTGCCAGCCTTTTGGGTACTTTACCCGCGGATACTGACTTGAGCTCTGTTTATTATTTGTAATTTGTTATTTATGTTAGGTTCATTTTAGCCTTATATTGTTTTCTTTAATTTAATAAAAAAATATCTTTATAAGAATATTTAAATAGAAGAATACATAATTACGTACTTAATTATGTACTTATGTACATCAGTCTCTGGTAGCGATAGTACAACTTTTGCTTAGTTTGGGGTCAGACGTTTGACAAAGTGTCCCTGAAAAACAAGGCTGCCGCTAAACTTTTTCAGTTCTGCATGACCACAATAACCACTGAAAACAGCGCGTTTTCCTTTTTTATGGTAACGATTTTAACCCTTTTTATGAACCAACATTAAACTAGTTCATACGATTCGAAACATCGTCTTATCTTTGCCAATCTCACACTAGACCAATGATACCCAAACGGTCAATAAAGACCTTATTGACCCTCGCAGGGGTCGCCCCGACCTACAAGGGCTACCTAAAACCTACAAAATAAAGACCTACAAGGACTACCTAAAACCGAAAAACATCATGAGGTCATGTGGCAAGTGATCTAAAAGACAAAAGAGTTTGGGGACCATTGATGTAGACTAAGTATAATTATTATTATCTAGCTTGATTTTACTTGACGTTTTATGACTAATTAAGTGACAAAAACTGACGATACAACGACTGTCAAGCGGCTGATAGAAAGATCAAACGAGGTAACAACGCAAGAGAAATATCATTACTATCGTCCCCAGCTTTTTGGGTTTTGTACCGCGGAAAGGGCCCTCAGCATTGGTTTTTATGAGTAAGTAATATTTTATTTACGTTTATGTTGTATTTAAACAAAGCGCATCAGATAAGATTAATTTGATGGTAATATGCATCAAAGTTTAATGCTTTTATTGTCACTAAAATACTGATTGTTATTATACAAACAAAAACAGGAATATACGACAAAATTGAATACAACCACTTGAGCGCCGAATCCTATTAACTTACTAACCTACTTTGCTCAGTCGCGTTTGCTTTCATAGGATGATGTCATTCTGGTACTAGAGCCGGACAAACAACGTAGCACGCATGCGTTTTACGAGAAAATACGGGAAAGTTGGATTTTTGGACGAAATTAGTAATGTTGATGAATAAAATAAGTACACGTTTATAATCCTGTAGTGGCATTGCGCATTTAAAAATAACAATTAAGAAAAACACGGGATCGTTAAACAGCGTTCGAATTTCAAATCTAAAAAAAAATTGTCGACTAAAAAGGTAAAAAAGTTACAAGCTAAAGCATAGCCAGCAAAATCTAAAAGCGTTTCGAATTTCAAATCCATGTCATGGCACTACAACTGTCATTAGCAAATGACATTTAGAAGACAAGTGAACTCACCCCGAAATAGGCGAACAGGGTTGTATAAGGCGACATGGCGTGTATGGTGTTAGATGGTGGCACCGCGTCTGGCTACGGGACTGTGCGGCATTCTGCCAAGAGCACGATTTGTGCGATGGGATTATTGATCTGCCATTGTTTATGGACTTGTTGGTAAACAATTCGACGGTATTTGAGGTTATATATAGCGGCAAATGATAATGGATTTGACGCGAGGATTTGCGTTGAGACAGGAATTAGTAGAAGGAATTTATAGCGTCATGTGTTACTTTGCTAAATTTAGTGAAACTACTGGCGTCAGCTTTATCGAAGAGATCTACAATTAATCCGGCATTTAGCAACTAGATGGTAAGAAGCATAGTATTATAATATACTCCGTCAGGTATATCGTTCCGAGTCAAAAAGATCACACGGGTGACACGTAGTGACGTCATTTAAGCTAAGCTCAAGTAAGGCCGAAATATTCTAAAGAGACGATGACGAAGACGAGTGACGTCATTGGATGTCTGTGCGCTAGACCCTGTTTTTTGGATCATGGAAATAAATGTATTAAAAAGAGCTATAGGGTTATGGCTCGGTATTAAATTATTAAACATATTATTACAGAAAAGTGAATATTGGGCCTTATTCCACAATATCAGGGTCAAAGGGGATGATATTAAAAAATATTATTAAAATTCATGCAATACACGTTATGAGCTTTTATGTGGGATTGCAAACGAGCTGCTCGAGGCTTTAAGTGGGTTTTTATTGCACGTATAGGACACTAAATGTACAATTAATTGTGTAATGTAGTACGTTCTGGAACGTAAGTAAGTTAACAAGAACGTAAGTAACGTAAGTAAGAAAGTAAATAATCGGGTCTCTTCAACACAATTACCTAGATCGCAATAGGTACCTAAGTGTACTTATTTGGTGTTCGGGTATAGGTAAAGGTTGCATGATGTATTTGTATTAATGTGTAGTCTTGTCTAAACATTTTAGGAAAATACGTTTTTACCCGACTGCGCTCTTGCATTCGGGTAAATAGGAGAAAAAGGAGAAAAGGAGAAGGAGAAAAAGGAGTCGGAAGAGTTATGTTTTTCGAGTGCATTTATGTATGTATGTGGGTATGTTTGCATGTATATTTGAGGTTTCTATGGCACCCCTTACAGCCTAAACAGCTCGATGTATTTCGACATGTGAGGTGTCATTTGATTCGTCTTGATAGTGGAAGTGACTTATGGTACGATATTTTGCAGTCATATTTTGTTATCTTTTTTAATAATATTACTTATTAAGATTAAGGCCAAGTATACATACGTACAAGGAAATGGGTTCACCCCACGGTGTTACCTACGGTACACCAAACTACTAACGGTACTGCGGTTAACGCAATACGGTGTACCGTAGGTAACACCGTATTGCGTTAACCGCAGGTATCACCGGGCACTTTAGCCTTTGTGGTTTTTCGATCCAAGCCATTTTGCCTAGCAGTTTGATTGAATGGCTGAATATCATCAGGAAGCTAGTCGAACGGCTCCGTTTAGTAACAAGGTTAGGCTGTTAAATGAACGGCGAATTTTTTCGAAATTTGACCTAGGCGTGTTTTGGGATGTAGTCCGGTGTAACCGTTCCGAAGACGGGTCTGAGCAGTAGCGCACTTGTAGCGCCTCACTCAACTGCCGTCTTTGTACTTCTTCACTCTACAAAACTTCAAGGCTAGAGTGAATAAGTACCTTATAGGTCGTCGTGCTCCATCTTAGACCACAACGTCGCTTAACATCAGGCGAGTTGGTGGTCGAACGCCGACCTATCCTACAGAAAAAAAAAATTAAGCTAGTTGGCTGCGACATATATAGCTAGTCACTTAAGTCGGTCTGTAAAACTAGTGCTTAGCCATGAGGCAGTCAATTTGAATGATGAATACCGTAACTATTTTCGATTTGTAACTACGGATTTTTATCGACTATCAATTTCGTATACTTCCTGACCGTATTTACGTAATATTTTACGTTTTATGCACCTGTTATAGGTGACTTGTTATTTTAAATAGACTATAGTGACCTGCCCCGGCTTCGCACGGTACCTATAGACTTTCCGTTTAAAATTTCTAACTAATAGAGAAAACCGCATCAAAATCCGTCGCTTGGCTTAGGAGTTAGCGGATGTGAAGACAGACAGACGCGTAAAGCGACTTTTTCTTTTATAGAGTAATAGAGTGCTTTAGTGGCCTTATAACAAAACGTTACACTGGGCAAGTCAATTACAGATTATTAAATGTGTAAATAATATTTTTAAAATGTTTTATCAAATTTAATCAAATTTTAAGAATGAAGATTCAGTTAGTCGCATATTCATAAATTCATTCAGTGAATAAAAAGGGTTGGACTCAAAGAACTGTTTAATTTTAATTTTAAAATGTTGAGCGTGTAAATTACTAATGCTATGTGGCAGTTTATTGAACATGTATTTTTTTGTATTTGATTTCACATGTATTTGGTGTGTTGAGAAGAAGTAGGATTAATCTGAATAGTAATTCGGTTTAATTTAGGCCTTACCGGGGTTGAATTTAAAAAGTTTTACCACGGGGCTTACCACGGGATTTATTGTTAGTTAACGAATATTTTTTTAGTTTTCGTTTAGTTTTATACATTTAGCCTAGTTTCTTAACGTTTCCGCCAGGGACGCTTTATTCAAATGTTTAGAACCAATCGAAAACGAAAACGTTTTCGTAACTATCAAAACTTATGGTAAGCCCACTGATGACGCGTTACTCAAACATTACACAAAGTTTTTATTACTGAAGCATTGTTGGTGCTCAAGATATCTAAGTCACATATTATTACACAAGTAAAGCTCGTCTGCAAAGAAGCAATAAAAAACCGGGACTTTTTCGCGAAACATCTTTCACACGAAAATCATATTGATATAAACAGCTTTGGTTACATTTTCGGCGTCTTCTATCACGCTTTCAAATAGAATTACATATTACTTTAGTTTAGGGAGATTATTTTCTGTTTACCGCATGTTTTATTGAAAACATGATTTGGAGAAATATAGCCTTACATATCTAGGTTTTGACGCTTTTGCTAAATATTTAGGTAGTTCCATGATCCAAAAAACAAGGTTCAGCATTCCGGGTGAAAACACGTAATGACGTCACTCGCCATCGTCATGCGTCTCTTTCGAACTATTGTGGAACTTATTATGTCGGTCTTGCTTAAGCGTCGATTGACGTCACTACGTGTTGCCCACGTGGCTGTAATGCTATACCTGTAGTTCAGCAGTTGGCAACCTTTTGGCAGGCAAGGGCCGCACAGTGCCAAAATAAGCAAGTGACGGGCCGCACTTGTTCAAAAATTTTAATATAAGTAGGTTTCTATACATACATATTTTACCATGGGTATCTACTTATTTACGAGTATGTATGTAGGTACGAGTATTATCTGATTTCTAAAAATCAATGTTATCTGTCTCTGGCAGCTATAGTAAAAGCCTTGCTTAGTTTGGCGCAAAACGACCACGTGTGCAAAATGTCCTGATATTTTTTTAATTTACAAAACACTCCCGGGCCGCAAGGAGAGGGCCGAGGGCCGCACGTGGCTCGCGGGTCGCGGGTTGCCGACCACTGCTGTAGTTCATTGTAGGACCTAAAAATAGTTTGGTTTCGATTGATTGAGGGAAGGGCTCATTGACCTTTGTCCAATGTCGCCTTACTGGGCCAATTAAGGGCAAACATTTATTGACCCTTCAACTGTCTGATAGGATTTGTAAACAGTTATGACACGAATTATATTTTATTTTACAATACTGTTAAGTAAGTAAGTATTTGAAAAGTATTTTATGGTAAGTGTTTTAAGGCAAGTATTTTAAGGTAAGTAATTTTCTTTCAATCCATGTGAAACGAAATTACAACAGTAATCTAGTAAGTCTTTCTCTAGCAGCTTTATTTGAGAGCTATCTCTCAACCAGGCTAAATGTTATTACCATGTTTGACTTTACCTATTTTGTGACTTAATTTGTGCACACAGAACACAGTTAGAATTGCAGCTGAGACGCCCCCGCCCCCGAGCTAAACACAAAAACGAAAAAAAAGAAAACCTTTTTCGTTTCCATTTTAATAGGGAATCCAAATCAAGGGCCCCTGTTCACATTTGCTACGGAGCCCCACGCTTTAAGCTGGCACTGTTCACAGTTGTGATGTACTGTTAATAGTGCCAGTCAAATAATGTAACTTGTCTTAAAACAAACGCAAAAAGCATTTAAATTTCATCAAACTTTCAGCCCCTCCTCGCATCAAAAGGTATTCCTAAAAGTGTGTACCAAATAATTCAATCTAAAACCATTATAGACGTAAGAACTTCTCAGAGAGCGTTGATTAAAATCGAGACTATTTAAATAATCCCATTAAGGATCAAAAAGCTAAATTATTAAGTTTGAGGAGATTGAAAACGAGCAGTAGATTTCAAAGACATAGGTACTTTGAAATAAGTTTGGAGCTTACCTACTTTGCTCCAAGTTTGATTTAGGGCGGCAGGACTTTTTGTTACGAGGAATTCGGACGTAAGCAGCAACCACAAAGTTCTAGTAAGCTAGCTACTTATTAAGTAATTTAGAATATCGATTATCGAGTTTTTTATTCTAACTATACCTCTAGATTTCAGGGCGGCAGGACTTTTTGTTATGGAAAATTCGGACGTCAGCAGTAACCACAAAGTTTTAGTAGACAGGCTATTTTAATAAGTAGTTTAGAGAATCGATTTTCGAGTTCTTTTAAAAATAACTATAACTCTAGATCCTACTTCACAGTTAAATTATAAACTTGCTGCGCCCCGCGGTTTTACCCGCGGTTAAAAAATATCCTATGTGCTATTCTAGACTATTATCTATCTCTGTGCCAAATTTCATCCAGATCTGTTTAGCCGTTCTGGCGTGAAAGAGTAACAAACATCCATCCATCCATTCTTACAAACTTTCGCGTTTATAAAATTACTAGCTGCGCTCCGCGGTTTCACCCGCAGTTAATAAGTATCTTATGTGCTATTCTAGACTATAATCTATCTCTGTGCCAAATTTCATCCCGATCTGTTCAGCCGTTCTGGCGTGAAAGAGTAACAAACATCCATACATCCATCCATCCATCTATTCTTACAAACTTTTGCGTTTATAATATTAGTAGGATAGTAGGATGCGAAAATTTGAGTGGACGGATGGATTGATAGAAATATTTTTTACACATTGACACCAGAATGGCTGAATCGTTATGGAATGAAATTTGACACAAAGAGTAAATTTAGATTATAGTCTGGAACAGCAGAAAGATTACTTTTTAACCGCGTATTAAACGTCAGGGTGCAGCTAGTAAATTAAAAGGCGTGTGTGTGTGTGTGTGAAAGAGAGAATGTGTGTATGGGTGTGTGCGCGCGTATATGTAATAGTGTGAGTGTGGGTGGGTGAATATGTTAAATGTATGCTTTTAGACCAAAACTTTACAAACTAAATCTCACCAGCTAAAGTCAATGTCTGACTCTAAAATTCAAGCTTATTTCAAAGTCTTACAATAAATCTTTCATGTAAAACATAATCCTATTAAACGACAAAATTCGGTGAGGTTTTACGCGATGGTTAAGTTTACAAAGTTATGAAGTGCTCAGATCCTAATTTGAATTCTGAATCACTTAACAACAACCAGTAAATATGATTAAAGAAGACATTAATATCTTTCGTTCAGAATTCACTTTGAATAGATCACAATCAATTTAGTTTGTATGTGAGGAGGTATATCTTATGTTTTCGTTAACTAAATAAATTATTTAAAAGTAGATAGACTAAGGACGTTAAAAATAATATTATTTAGAAACATGTTTTATTTTAATCCTTGTGTATGTTCAAAATAAACATCCTTTTTGCATTTTTAAAGTCAAAGTCAAAATGTGTTAATTCAATTAGGTATCGAAGATACACATAAGAACGTCAAAGTTATAAAATAGACTGAAACGTATTGTTCGAAAAAAATGCAAAATTCAGAAGAACAGGCAGGAAACTAAGGAGCATTTTTTATTTAGGTAATTTAATTTTTTGAATTTCAATGAGACACAGGCTAAATAAACAACTTCTGCTCAGTTTTAGTCGATGCTAAAACCATGATACCTACCGACTACCGACGAGAGGTGCCTATACTCCGCCGCCCTTCTCTCGATTTTTAAGAATTCAAAAATTACATCCAACCTATTTTTGTGACAGTAGTAGTGACGTGAATAGAGAAACAGAGAGCTCGTGTGTTAGGCTGTTTGCATGATCTCCAATTAGTTTGAGTAATTAGTAGATTGTTAATATTTTTAAACAAAGGGCTAGAATGACCCATTAAATACGAGGTAGTTTCACTGCCGAGCTTTAGCAAAGGAGTAAATAGAAACCGAGTTATACTTAATAGGTTTTAGCCCCGTGTGTTACACTATACTTTTCACTTCGAATGCGAAAAAGTAAAATAATCCAATCTACGAGTAATAATTAACAGTAATTACGGTCACCAACTCAATTTGTAATTAGAGAGAAAAAAATCTAAAGATATCGCTGTCTGACTGTCTTTTTTCTTCTGTAGTAGCAACGCAATACGCGCATTCTACCAAAGAAGCCTTGACTGCCTCGGTGGCTCAGTTGGTAGTGAACCTGCTTTCTGAGCTTGGGGGCGTGGGTTCGATTCCCACCTAGGGCAAACATTTATGTGATGAACATTTGTGTTTGTTCTATGTCTGGGTGTTAATATCTATTTAAGTATGTATTAAAAAATATCTAAGTATGTATATCAGTCCCTGGCAGCCATAGTACAAGCTTTGCTTAGTTTGGGGTCAGGCGACCGTGTGTGGAAGTGTCCCGAATTTATTTATTATTTATTTAAGTCACCATATTTAGTTTTAGTTCCATTAATAAAAAAAACTTTTTCCCCTAGAGCAAGTTTCTTTTTCGCTTTAGTACGCTACAATGACAAACTTTTTGAGCAAGAGAAGTGAAACAAAAATCTACTAATAATACTAATATTAATACTTTTATTAATATTAATTATCTACTTTGTTTTCACCACTTTACGACCTTCACTAGCTACAATAACACAAAGTAGGTGTAGTATGAAAAGGTCAGTAATCTATGAAATCCGTCCGTCGATATCAGTAATCCTGGAAGAGATTAACCGCTGTGATAGATAGGTAAATTGTTTTGCGAAACTGTGTCATAACACACAAAACAGATTATTTAGACCTGACAATTAAAAAAAAATAAAGCGATGATAGCCTAGTTGGAAAAAGCCCGCCTCTCAAGCCAGAGGGCGCGGGTTCAAACCCACCCGACGGCACGCACCAATTTGTTCATTGTGTGATCATATGTGCGTTTTGTATGTCATCTGCTACATGACTGAAGCTCGGTGTATGGCGACAGGCTAGCCCCCTGTCACATTTGGGACTGAATATCGTCTGGCGAAGTGTAGGTGTTGTATTACACCTCTGCCACCCCCTCGGGGGAAAGGCGTGACGATATGTATGAATTAAAAAAAATCAGTCACCACTTTTTTTAAAGGAGTACTTATACCTACTAATTCATTATAGTTATAAGTTTGGATGGATGTATGGACATTTCTTACTCAATCACGCAAGAACAGCTGAACGGACTTGGATGGAATTTGGCACAGAGATAGGTTATAGTCTGGAATATCACATAGTACACTTTTAACCGCGCGTGAAACCGTGGGACTCAGCTAATCTTAATATATTTAAATCTCGTGTCACAATGTTTGTCCTCAATGAACTCCTAAACCACTTAACCGATTATAATAAAATTCGCACACCATGTGCAGTTCGATCCAACTTGAGAGATAGGATAGCTCAAAACGCGAACGAAGTCGCGGGGTGACAGCTAGTATTGTTATAATTTTTAAAGTCTAAGGTCGCTGCATACATGAAAAGATTTTACTCAGCCCGGAAGGAACGGAGCAATTTTTAAACATCATACTAACATAAACATAACATTTATAATTTAACATCATACTAAAGTACAGTAGTAAAATATACCTACGCAACGGGATCTCAGACGAAACGAGGCCCGCGCGGAACGGAGCGTCAAAAAACATCGTCGTGGACGATGTTTACCACGTCCCGGCCGGCCGGCGCCGCCGGCGCGGGCCTCCGTTCGCTCCGGAGAGTGGTGTAGTGAAGTGAGCTCCGCGTTTACGTGCGTTACAATCCCGTCCGGGCATTCACACTGTCACGTTCTGTCCCCGTCCCGTCCTAGATATTAACCTGTCTCGTATGTAGGGACCTTTACTCAAAATATCTTTGTTCAATTGTGTATCGAGGATACATTTATGAAATTCAAAGTTAAGTTTTCATAGTCATGGACTATTGTATCCCATACTAGCTCATTTCCCGTGGCTTCGCTCCCGTTTCACAGCTTATGATTTTGTACAGTTATTACCCGACTGCGCAAGAAGGAGGGCTATGTTTTTCGAGTGTATGTTCGTGGGTCTGTATGTATGTGGTTTCTTTGGCACGCCCTACAGTCTAAACAGCTTGATGGATTTCGACATGCGAGATGTCATTTGAATCGTCTTGATAGTGGAAGTGACATAGGGTACAACATTTTGCAGCCGGGTTTTTTAATGGTCTACTACTGTAATCCAAGTAGAAGTAAATAAGTAAGTTATCCAGTAGTACCAGGCATTTCCCTCTATAAACATACACACAGAGCTTACAACCTCTTCACTAATGATATTAGTAGAGTTCAAATCCTAGCCAGTATTTCAAACAGAAAGTTCGCGCCGCAACCCAGCGGGCAAAACCACGAGGTGGAGTAACTACCTACTACTACTTCATACGTAAGTTGCCCGCATAGATAATTAAAGTTAATGTCAACAGATGGTATCAGAGGAGTAATAGTGTTGCGGGTATCACTCTAATGAGTAATGGCGGCCCATTAACGCAATTGCTTCATTTAGTAATCACATTAAGGTTGAAATCTGGGCGGATTCCGCCCAATAAATCTGTATTAGCCGCTCAGACTTGTATGTAGGTATAGACAGGTAAACGGCGGCTGTATAAATTTAGTGTTGAATTAAAGTTCAGCTTGTGCGTGTATTGATAGCGGCAAGCCAGAAAGGAAACACGTAAGACGAGTGTTATTTATGCCCATAGTTGAATACCACCCTTTAATTAAGCTTCATAACCGCATATCGGCTACTTCCTTCCGTGCTTCAAATAAATGTCAGTCTCCTTACTTAAAGCGGTCATTACAATATCCAATTTGCAGTACGCTAACGGAGCTAGCGTGCTAATATTGGACAGCAATCCAGTTATTTTCTATTGCCCAGGCTTAGCCACGCTAAGTTAGCATACTGCAAATTGGACAATGTAATGGCCGATTGATTAATTCCTATATAAATCAACAAGGATGTTACATGGAAGGGACGCAGACGCCAAGTCACTTCAATGTATTTTCATACAAAATGTATACAGGATGTAAAAAACCCTGTTATATCTTGTTGTAACTGGAGGATGCAAATATGCTACTTTAAATTAAATATTGACTATAAAAAAATTAACACACATCGCGCTCCGCCCTCCTAAAAGCGCGAACGCAGACATGAATCGCGTCGGTTTTATTTGTAAAATATTCGTTTCATGCCGCTACTTTCTTAGAACGGAAGCCAGATTGATACAGAGTTGTTAACATTTCTGTAAAATTTTCTTTTTTCTTGCGTCTTTAAACTGGTATTTAACCGTCCTTAAATCTTGCTATTTTTAATGTGCATTTTTTGGTATTTTTACATGAATACTTATGTACTCGTATATGTGTGTGTACCTGCCTATAAATTATCCAACCGGGTTTTCGTAATTCCCGTCACTTTTCTTTTTGTGTGGAGATGCCATGCGTACACTCCACTCCACTCGTACTCGTACTCGTCTGACGTCTTTTCTGTCTGACTAGCGATATGGCGCTAGCCATATGTGACAACTTCAGTATGATATGACACCTTGAAATGACAGCCTTTATATGACAACTTTAGTATTTAAGATATAAATTTAAGGTTTAAGTTTTGATGGTACGAGTACAAATAAAATAATGCTTTTTAGGTGTACTACGAGTATTATAATTACTAAACTATATAGAAAGTCCCGTCGCCTGGCTCAAGTTAAGGAAATATGGAAAGATGAAGTGGTTAGGACCTCGGGGAAAATAAAGTTGATGCCTTGAGCTAACTTGCTCAAGGCAGAGAAGAGTGGCGTTTCTTGGTATCAGCGGTCAGGACACGGTTTGCGCTGCTGTAGCAACAAAGTTAGTTGAAAAGAAAGCAATTTATTAGCTAGAAACTCAATTTTGTTCGCTATCATAACAAAAACAAAATAGAAACTTAATTGAACCAGCATAAGTTAAGGGTTCTGCGACGCTCTGAATTTTCCATGCAAACGCGCTTGTCGAATTTCTTGGAAACCATTTGTCAGATTATGATGAAATTTGGCATATACAATGAAATGCACTATATCTTCGTCCCTATGTTCTTGTTTTTTTTTAAATGTCCTCAAGAAAAAACAGAGCTATGAAAAATATCCGCCTTTGTAAGGGGTCATTTTTGACTGATTTATTTAATAGATAGACAAAGCAAATCATAAATCCCTTTACATAGAGAGATCGTCTACATCATTACCTTTTAAATTAATCCATATTACAATTTTTTAATTATTTAAAAATGATTAAAAAAGTGCAAAAGTCATGAATAATGATTGAAAATACAATTTGTCACTCTGTATAACTTTAGAGGCTCGTCAGTATCTTAACTTGCTCTCTTCGCTCGTCGTCTCCTTCTAGACGAAATGGCAATAGAAAACCAATGCGAAGTTAGTTTAAAGTGGGCGCCGGACCTTTAATAATATTTTCTAAAACAACTGCGCGCTGCGGTTGTACCCGCGGTTTCACAGGAACTGTTAATTTTTCGGGATGAAAGAAATCTTTTGTCCTTTTTTGTACTAGTAACGTCTAAATTCAAAATTTTTTGCTGATCGGTTGAGTATAAGCGAAACAAATGAACAAACTCACTTTCGCATTAAAATATTAGTTATGAAGAACACGACATCAAATTACATGCAAATCCAGCATTTAGCCCGTTTTGAACTGAAGTTGAGTGTAATCCGACACAAACACACACACGCAACCTAGAACATTTATTTAGCAGTAAAGCTCGGCGTGGTATTAATATAGCCAGTTAACCCTTGTGAAACCCGCACGGGTCTGTAAAAGTCAAGATAATAAAAGCATGATAAAAATATCCCACACGATGAAGCGTCGTGGGAACACGTGTCGATTGGCTGCCTCATCATTGAGGAATCCTTGGAGCAAATATCCAGTTAAAATCGAACAATAATAAAAAAGGAAGTAGAGACGTTTATACCAAGTGGTCAGCTATGGTGTCAAAGTTTTAGGACGGTTGTCTTCGACTTTTTCAAAAGTCAAAAGTATAAATGTTTTTATTCAATTGGGTATCGAGGATACACTTATGAACGTCGAAGTTATAAAATTGACTTAAACGCCTTGTTTTGAAAAAGAGCCACTACCAGGAAGAACAGGCAAGAATCTGAGGGGATTTTCTTTTTCCAAAAAAATTTTGTCTTACAAATTGTGGATTAGAACAGGTAACTTCATATTATATCTATGTTCTAGTGGCTACTAGGTGGAAGTCAAAGCGAAGCGCTTTTCGCGAACGTGCGTCTGCATCGTGCCTGCATCGTGTTTGCATCGTTACTTTTGGGTGTTGGTAGGGCGTCATTCGCGCGTCTGTCTGTATTACTGTAAATATATATTTTTTTTAATTCGATGATTGCTGCAGATGCTCGTTTCCATCGCGGTTAACGCGAAGTACCTGATATGACTTGCGACTGTAACACGTTTGTTTTAACACGCAATGTTTGTTTCGCGACTGTATCGCGATTGCTTTGTTACCTAGTTGTAAGCCAAAATTTGTGAGACAGTAATTTATTTATTCTTGAAAAAAATTATGCCCCTCAGTTTCTTGCCTGTTCTTGTGAGTAGAGGCTCTTAATCCGAATAGCGGTCGAGTATGTTTAAAAAAAAACTCTGACGTGCATAAATGTATGTTTGACACCCAAATGAATTATGTCTCTTGGGCCACGTCAAGGCATCTGGAGGGCTATTCTTACGATGTGAGATTTAATCTCACTAGTTTTCACCCTTGTTGCTCTCGTTTCAAACGTCATAGGTGTGAGAGTGACCAAGAAAAAATATCATCTCATCTCCCGCGCAGAAATAGCCCTCTTGACATGGTTCATACAAACCATAGGTTCTAGAGTAGCTAAAAAAAAAATTATGTGTGGGACAAACAAACGATTAAAGAAATGACATCGTTTTTAATCATTACCATCATCATCATTAACAGCCCGTGAGTATCTAATCTTGATCATCGCTTTAAATATTTTTTTCATATTTTTTCTCAAGAAACTCTTCCGAAAGAATTCACAAAACATATTCAAGCTAATAAAAGTTTCACAAATGTCAAGAAATCTGTGAAACGTTCTATTCTATTCAGTTTTAAAAACCTTTTACCAGTTTATTGCCTAACAAATGTTACTGCGCGGTATTTCACGATACCTACTCCAGTTTTGTGAATAACGTAAACTGCTAACAAAAGATAGGTATTCAACATCTCATACAATGAAAGTTTGATTGACTTCTAAAATGTGTATACAAAAGGAGACATACGAAAGTAGGAACAATTAGTACCAATTCCTTTAACTGGTATCTAGGAATATTTTAAGTAAGGTCCGCATGCTAAAACGACGCTCAGTCTTAAAACTCGATTTTAAACTAGTTTTACCATTCATATAGGTTTCTAAACACCGTTTTTGATTACGGCCCTTAGTGGTGGAATATCATTTTAATGGTAGTTGGGAAGTTTAAATGTGCGTTATATTCAAATTTTATAGCGTTTTAGTCTGGATGTTAAACTGTGGATACGAGTACCTACGAGTAATACAAATAGGTGCTTTTATAAAACCTAATCAGATTGATTGTGTAGCGGACGAACTTGCCATGCTATTAAAAATTGTAAATAAAAATTAGAGTCACGTAGCTTACTATCTCTCTCTCTCAATGTTTGTAAACAAACCAAAGTACTGAGCGCGCGAGTTCGCTGTGATTGGCTCTACAGTACCTACGTTAGCTTGTTAACCTATATACTAATACTACTGACGACGTAAAATTGCAATATTAGTAGAGCATTTTGTATGGAACGCTGTTCAGTTTTTTTCTAATTTTGCGGCCTAAAAATAAAACAAGAAATAGCAGCAAGAAGCGATAGCAAGTAAGCATTGTAAGCAGAAGAAATACGAGTACAGTCCATTGAAATCGAACCTACCGAGTTTTATTCAGGCGAAGTTGTGGAGATCCGCCACAGATTGAAACCGAATTCTTAAAAAGTTCTGGGGCCTATAACTTTTAAATTGCTTAATTTTATAGAAGCCGTAAATTCTAATGACATTAGAAGAAATAGTTCGTACTTTTCTGTGGTTTAGGTACTTAGTACTAAAATGAAATTGATCCCGATTTATATGTACAAGTGGCTCGCAAACTAGCCAGAATATAGTATTTTTTTTAAATTCACAATTTTGAAAAAAATTAAGAGAATCGGTTAAGAAATGTGACCTGTAGAAGAGGAAGTAATCCGGAAAGAGATCCTATGAGAAAATTCGGACATACGACAACATTTAGCGATGACAGCCTAGTTGGAGAAGGCCTGCCTCTCAAGCCAGAGGGAGCGGGTTCGAACCCAGCCGACGGTACGCACCAATTTGTTCATTGTGTGAACATTTGTGCGCATTGTATGTCATCAGCTCCTTGACTGGAGCCCGGTGTATGGCGACAGGCTCGCCCCCTGTCACATTAGGGACTGAATATCGTTCGACGAAGTGTGGGTGTTGTATTACACCTCTGCCAGCCCCCTCGGGGAAAGGCGTGACGATAAATATAACTATTTATGAAAATATTTTTGTCTAAGCTGAAGCATAGACGCTTCGCTCGCTAACTTTCGGTCGGTCGGGCCTTACAAAATAAACTTAATATAGCCTCGGAATAGTCAAAACAGTGTTTTGTCTAAAAGAAAGAAATAGACAAAACAAAACAAAAATGTATTGCGAGACGCAGCTGCGCGCGCACACTCGCCTTGAAAGTCCGCAGTTCCGAATGCAGTTGAAACTATGCCTAGTCGGAATAATGTACTAAATCGTACGTGAGGAATTCCCGTGACATAAATCATGAAACACTGTAAGTAAATCACTATTCCGAGGCTACACATCGTTCATTAATAAGGGGGATAGTCTGCTCATAACAGATGAAGCTTTTTTCTGTTTTTTTTTTTACTGAATATTTCCTTACTTACCTAAATAAATTAAAAAAAATCCTCTAAATTGAGAGGCGACAGATGACATTACGTCACGAGAAAATAAATGAAGACTTTTTGATAAGCTCAAACACAAGCAATTTTAATTTCCTGTTATGTAAGTAGCTATTACAAATATTTATGAATAAATAAATCTACTTCATGACATTTTTTATGGCCTACTCTAACATGCAGATTTACCTCATAAATGTAACGTGTACTTATTTTAATATTGACCATAAAAATGAGGAATGGTCTTAAAAAACGAGACTGAACGTGGCATAAAAAGGTGCTGGAAATAATGGCCTATGGTGATAAGAGAGAAGGGTGCGGAATTGGGACTGTACAGCTGGATTCGGTGGATGATGTTTCCAGCTGTTAAAATGTTAGTAAACTTAGCATTGCAGTAAGTAGGTATACAGGAAGATCCAAAAGTGTTTAGCATTAAGTGTGGAAGTGTCCCGAATTTATTTATTTATTATTATTATTTATTAATATTTAGGGCGTGTTGTACTACCCGTCAGAGGTTATGCCAGACTAGCTGCGCCCCGTGGTGTTACGCACGGTTAGAAGTATAGTCATGTACTATTCCAGGCTATATTTTTATATGGCAAATTTCCAGATCCAGATCCAGATCCGTCATGGCGTGATTGAGTGACAAACATTTATCCATGCAAACTTTCACATTATACATAATATTAGTTTACCTAGTAATTAAACAAATGTAATTCTTTACGTTTTTTATAGACGGCAGTGTAGCTAACGGGCCGCCTGATGGTAAGCGATCACAATAGCCAATGCATATCTGTCAAACTAGGGTATCACAAATACATTACCGACCTTTAAGAACTCTATTGACACCCCTTTTGAAGAACCCCATATTGTTTTTGAGAGGGCATTATTCAACATTTCTCTCCCACTGATAGGCAGGTCTCTTAAGAGTCCGGCGACCTAACTAATTTTGACCTAGGCGACCTAGACTAACTTCGCATTGGCTTAAGGTATTCTATAGCCATTTCGTCTAGAAGAAGAAGACAAGTGAAGAGAGCGAGTAATGATACTGACGAGCCTCTAAACTTAGTGCAAAGTAGAGTGACAAAGTGCAATTTCAATTTTTTTTATGACTTTTGCACTACTGTAATCATCCTTAGGTGACTAAGAATTTCCCTTGTATTATGGATTCATTTAACAGCTAATGATGTAGACAACCTCCCTATGTAATGGAATTTTTGATTTGCTTTGTCTACCTATTGAATAAATCAGTCAAAAGTGACCCCTTAAAATGCGGATATTTTTCATAGCTCTATTTTCGCTTGAGAACGTTTTTAAAAAAAATCAAGAACATAGGGGCGAAGATATTGTTAATTTAATTGTACATGCTAAATTTCATCATAATCTGACAAACGGTTTTCAAGAAATTTTAGTAGCGCGTTTGTATGGAAATTTCAGAACGTCGCGGCCCTCTTAAGGCGAGCCTGGCCAGAAAACGTCTAGCAAGAATCAACTTTCCTCTAAGATAAACCATGGTTTTTACTGTGTAAAAAAAAATATGTTATTCTTAAGCATGTTTTTAAGTGGAATCATAAATCTGATACATGTAATGAATAACTTCACTCGATAGAAAAAAAATCCAAAGTCACCTCTATTTGGTATTTTAAACACAATTTGCGACTTAATTTTTACAAATCATATTGCTTTTTTATTTTTTTTACGAATTACAATGCAATAAAAAAATGGAATCATAAATAAAAATGTTAAAAAGTTAACATGGTAATTTTATATGATTTTTTTATCACGAATTCATGGTAAAAAGGCACGTTTGCGTGACCGCCAGTCCGCCCGCAGACCCCGTCGACGCCGGACGTGTGCCAAATTTTTGTGATCTCCGCAGTGCCGCACAGACCAACACCAACCAAGCATTTAGTTTTGCCATAATGGGTAACAAACATAATAAACGAAAAAAATGCTCAAGTCTGGCTTTTAGAAAATCGTACGAGTCAAGGAGCAAACGTCGGTAAGTAGATAAACTTCTACTAGATTAAATTGGTAATCATTGTTTTTATTTACTACTAGAATCGACATTTCTTGCATTGCTTTTTGTAGTCAGATGATGTATCAACAAATCTATTAGTACCTACTTATATTCGTTTTAGTGTTTTCAAATATCATACTCATCATCATAGATACTTTTTTGTCTCGTTACGTGTATTCACGATGTAAATATCCGGCCTAGTGGTATACCTACTAGTGATATTTATGTAGTTATACCTACCTACAGTTACAGTTTTTTTTTGCAGAAGACTACTACGTAACAAACTCCAATGACTTTGGAATTGACGAAACGTAAGTACCTACCTACCTTTTGTACCACGCAGGGAGGCGGGTGTTCTGCGAAGTTTTGACTATGTCGGTCACCATTTATTATTTCACCCAGACAACTGGGAGATACGGATACGGAGCGACGTTCATACTTTCATTTTTCCTGAGCATTCTAAACTGCACAACGAGTAAATACCCGCCCTAGTGGCATACCAGTGATATTTATATTTATATAGTTATACCTACTTACACGAATACCTATCTTACAGTTTTTTTTTTTCAGAAGAGTACTACAACCAAATTTAATAAACTCCGATGACATTGGAATTGACGAAACGTAAGTACCTACCTACCTTTTGTAACATGCAGGGCTGCGGATCTTCGCTAAGTTTTGACTATATAGGTAGGTATGTAGGATGTTAGGTGAGATACGGGACGACGTTCATACTTTCATTTTTACTGAGCAATCTGAACTGCACAACGAGTAAATACCCGTCCTAGTGACATACCAGTGATATTTATATTTATATAGTTATACCTACTTACACGAATACCTATCTTAGTTTTGTTTTTTTTTTTTCAGAAGAGTACTACAACTAAATGTAATAAACTCCGATGACATTGGAATTGACGAAACGTAAGTACCTACCTACCTTTTGTAACATGCAGGGCGGCGGATCTTCGCTAAGTTTTAACTATACAGGATGTTAGGTAAGATACGGGACGACGTTCATACTTTCATTTTTACTGAGCAATCTGAACTGCACAACGAGTAAATACCCGGCCTAGTGGTATATCTAGTAGTGATATTTACGTAGTTATACTTACCTACATGAATACTTATCTTCGTTTTTTTTTTGCAGAAGAGTACTTCAAGAGAATGTAATAAACTCTGATGACATTGCAATTGACGAAACGTAAGTACCTACCTTCTTTTTGTAACATGCAAGGTGGCGGATCTTCGCTAAGTTTTGACTGTACTGTATGTATGTAAATTATATAGGGTGTTAGGTGAGATAGGGGACGTCGTTCATACTTTCATTTTTGACTGAACAATCTGTACTACACGAGTGTTTGGTAGCGTTCGAGTTATAGCCGTATGATTTGAACACATCTAGGCCTGATTAGTACTGCAACGTGATTTTGGCTGTTTTGAAGAAAACTCGTAAAGTTGTATATTCGTTTTTAACGATTAGCGAAAATCGAGCATTTCGGTAAATCTTGTAAGTACGGCTTTTATAAACCTACGACTCAAAGTCAAGTCAAAGTCAAAATGTTTTTATTCAATTTAGGTATCAAAGATACACTTATGAACGTCAAAGTTATTTAAATAGACTCGACCGCCTTGTTCGGATAAAAAGCCTCTACTCAGAAGAACAGGCAAGAAACTGAGGGGCATTATTTTTTCAAATAATAAATAAATTAGTCTCACAAATTTTGGCTTACAACTAGGTAATATCTATAAATATTAGTGGCTACTTGGCGGAAGTGGAAGGCTCCAGACATCTTTATCTTCTAAATAATTCTTAACCTTATAATATCCTCTTTTCATTAATGTAGTTTTTACATGTGATTTGAATTTTCCCTCGGTGAGCCCTGTTATATTTTTCGGGATTTTATTGTAAAAACTAACGCAGTTGCCTAAAAATGACTTTCTTGACTTAGTCAGTCTAAATCTCTGTACAGCTATCCTATCCTTATTTCTAGTGTTATAATTGTGATAGTCACTGTTCAATTTAAATTTATGTAGATTTTTGCGAACGTGCATAATATTTTCAAAGATATATAAAGAAGGTAAAGTTAAAATATTTATTTCTTTAAATAAATCTCTCAATGATTCACGGGGACCCATTCCGTAGATAGCGCGGACCGCTCGCTTTTGCAAAATAAAAATGGCCTCCACTTCAGCAGCTGATCCCCACAGCAAAATGCCATATGACATTATGCTGTGGAAGTAAGCAAAGTAAACCATCCGAGCTGTAGCTATATCCGTCAGTTGCCTAATCTTGCGAACCGCATAAGCAGCAGAACTAAGTCTCCCAGACAGAGCACTAATATGTGGACCCCATTGCAGTTTGGAATCAATGCTTATACCCAGGAACACCGTCGCCTTGTCTATGTTAAGTTTATCGCCCTCAAGCATTACGTTTGGTTCTATATATCTAACATTAGGCATGGAAAACTTTAAACACTTAGTTTTTTTTGCATTTAGTAACAAATTGTTCGCAGCGAACCATCTCGAAATAATAGTCAGTACGTTGTTCACATGCACAAGTTCACTATCTTTCCTATCTGTTCTAAAAATAAGAGATGTATCATCAGCAAATAGAACTATGTCTGTAAGGTCCTTAACCATATACGGCAAATCATTTATATACGCCAAAAATAAGAACGGGCCTAAGATAGAACCTTGTGGTACTCCCATTGTAACTAAAGATCCGGAAGATGTGACGCCATTAATTCCCACTTTTTGTTGTCTATCAGTTAAATATGACTCGACAAGATCTAGAGCGATTCCACGAATTCCGTAGTGGTGTAATTTACGGATCAAGGTGCGGTGTTCTACACAATCAAACGCTTTGGAAAGATCACAAAAGACACCGATGGCATCCTGTGAACTCTCCCAAGCTTCCATCACATGCGTAACTAATCGAACTCCCGCATCTGTTGTTGATCTACTTTTCGTGAAACCGAACTGATTTTCGTTTAATATACTGTGTATGTTAAAGTGACACAACAGTTGATTAAGTATAATCTTTTCAAATATTTTACTCAAAGCCGGAAGCACAGAGATGGGTCTGTAATTCGAGGGATCTGACTTACTACCCGATTTGAAGATAGGGGTAATTTTGCTGTTTTTCATTAAATCGGGAAATGTGCCTCTGTCAATACACATGTTAAATATGACCACATGACATGACTACATGACTGGTATGGATGTGTTCGTCGTTGCCTTTGAAATTCGAAACTGCCGGTTGTAAGAAGCGATAGCGGGGACAGGCGAAGCTATGTATATACGTCACAAAGATGGCCGCCGACCGTTGTAGATTATTGCTTATATCTCGAGTTCTATCTCATCAAATCAGTTGTTTGAGGTGTCATTTGAAAGCTCATTTATTTATAATGTAGTTGTTATATAATTATGTACATACATATCAACAAGCTTGAACGACAGCTTCCGTGCGCGAGTCCGACTCGAACTTGGTCGGTTTTTTAGAATTTTTATATTTTGAACTTTTGGACATCATACTTATAAATATTTATTTTTATTTTGTTTTAGGCACGTGGATGACATTGACCCTGTTTCACTCAGCGTGGTCATCATCCTGCGTCAGTCATGGTTTGGTGGGGGGTATCCTATCACGGCGTCACCAAGCTTAGTTTTTGTGAAAAGGGGGTTAAAACTTCTGCCAAAGTGTATCAAGAGACCGTCTTATATGGTGTTGTACAACCCCTTAACAATACACTTTTTAAAAATCTACCGTGGAGTTTCCAACTAGACTCTGCACATGGTCACAAGGCGCGAACTACCCAAGCCTGGCTGGAAGCCAATGTTCCGGACTTTATAAGGGCTGAAGACTGGCCTTCGTCTAGCCCAGATCAAAACCCCCTGGACTACAAATTATGGTCAGGTTTAGAGGGCATGGCCTGCTCTAAACGACACGCCGACATAGAGTCACTTAAGAAATCTTTGAAGCAAGCAGTGGCTAAATTTCCCATGGAAACAGTCCGTAAATCCATAGATTCTTGGCCAGACCGACTAAAGGCCTCTATCAAGGCCAAATGTGGTAATTTTGAATAAAATAATAGTTATATTTTTGTTAAGACTTCAATACATATGTAAATATAACTTTTATTAACATTACATTACTGTATAAAAAAATAAATGCATTTTCATTTGTAACAGAACTTATGGCTAGACATGCATACATATCGTCACGCTTTTTCCCGAGGGGGCTGGCAGAGGTGTAATACAACACCCACATTTCGCCGGACGATATTCAGTCCCAAATGTGACAGGGGGTGAGCCTGTCGCCATACACCGGGCTCCAGTTATGTAGCAGATGACACACAATACGCACATATGTTTACACAATGAACAAATTGGTGCGTGCCGTCGGCTGGGTTCGAACCCAGCAGAGCAAAATTGCCACTCCCAACTAGGCTGCCATCGATTCTACAACTATATCACAGAACAAATAATAATACTACGTATCTATAGCTCAACTGTATATATAAATGTAAATATTGTGAATGTATATTTTTGTATTGGATGTTTTGTTAGTACTAGCAGAATGTCCGCCACTTCGTACCCAGGGTATGTATACCTATACAGGGAGTTAGTGGACCCCTCTCGAAAACGAAAACTGGGAATAGTGGTGGGGATTACTAATACAAAGCGACTAAAAAAAACGCGAAAAAAAGGTTTTTTTTTAAAACTTAAAATCTGATATTTTAACATCGACACTAGGGCGTGCAAAACCGGAGGGTCTTCAAAACCGGTTTTGAAATCCAGTTTTGAGGGCCCAAAACCGGAAACCGGTGTTAGCCCCGGTTTTGGTAACAATTTTCTAATGTTTAAAATTTTTCTACGTTTTTTAAGTTTATATAAGGTATACGAAGAAATGTAGAAGAAGAAGTGAGGAAGAAATTGTAGTCCACGTTGTCTGTGTGGTGGAGTGAACGGTATCTTGCCATGAGCACTAAAATTTCTCTACAAGGGTTCCAGTGCTTGTGTTAAGATAAACCTGGGCTTACACAGACTGGTTTTTAACGAAAAAGGTGTGAGATAGGGATGTGCCTTTAGGGAAGGCTCGGAATAAGCTTTTGCCTCGTCAGGAACCAGAAACGTGTTCGACTATCGCCCGGATTAGCATGTCTGCTCAACGGGAGCACCGCTAAAGTAACTATGAAGCGGAAATCCTACGAAGCTATGCCAGTGTGCATGGCAGACGGCTACCGATTCCGAATAGTGCGAACGAAAAACAAAACGATCGCACTGCTGGAATGGGCGGCACAGTCACCTTTTGCGCAAGCTAGCTCATTGCTTAATTATCTAAACAAAAATGCTGACAGCACTCCCCGGGTAATAAGCGTGGACGCGATGATGGTCGAATATATGAAAGCGGAAGTCGTAGACCGGTTAGGTTGCACCAAGGCCTCTGAACACCATGAGGTTGTCGTGTACGAGGATAGAGGAGAAAACTTGAGCTTTCTCAAATCCCAAACACTAGACCACATAGGTGCTACAGATAGCTGGGGACACCCCGTTCCAAGTTCGACCACCCAGTCTGGTTCCGAAAGGGCACAACAAAAAATTGTCTCTGAAAAGGCCGCACCCCATGCAAGTGGTAACCGAGAAAGAGGGAATGGCCACATAACCGGTTTCATAACAGCATTCAGCGCTGTAACGCAGAGCTTATTCCGTATCGCACCCAAAACACCATCTTCACAGACGTCGAGAGCAGCTCCACAACTTCAAGCAGCTAGGACGAGAGCCGACATGGGCCAGGTCGATTCGCCCCGTTATGTCTCGGCCTCGGGGCTGCAAAACCATGCGAGAAACGCCTTCCTCGAATTCCTAGCCATACTGAGAGCGACCAAACAAGTTAATCTCAGGACCTGCGGTAACATCTTGCCTATCTTCACTTCCTAGCTTATAAGACTTTTTAGGCTAGGAAGTAAAAATCTTCTAAACGAGAGGCTTGAGGAAGCGGAAACCGCCATATGCAACAACGTCACTTCCCAGATCATCAAAGGAACCATGAAAGGAGAGTATATGGCAGCCTATAGCGCAGAAAGTGGTTTTGTAGCGCTGGACGAGACAGAGGCGGAGCGAATACGGTAGTAAGGATAGTAAGCCGAAATACGGGACACCATCAAAGGATCCAATTGTAGTCACCGCCAAGTGCACCAAGATAATGCTGGACGACCGAATCCTAGAGATGGCCAAAACCATCGAAGGAAACCCAGACGTCGACGCAAGTTGGGAAAGCTGGTCGGTACCAAAGATACAATGGGTCAATGGGGTGCCAGGGTGTGGCAAGACAACATGGGTGATCCGTCACTTCGATGTGGACAGGGACGCCATCATCACCACAACAACAGAGGCAGCAAAAGATCTGAGAGAGAAACTATCGCACCGTATCGGAGACCTGGTGAAATCCAAGGTACGAACAATGGCTTCTTCTCTCGTAAATGGTTTTGGTAGAGAGAGTTTCAACCGCCTTCTGGTAGACGAAGCGCTCATGAACCATTTTGGAGCCATAATAATGATTGCACGGCTGTCTGGTGCTGGTGAGCTTGTCCTCATCGGAGATGTAAATCAGTTACCTTTTATTGACAGAGAAAATCTCTTCGAAATGAGGTACCAACGCCCAAACCTGGTCACAAACATCAGCCAGGAGTTGCTTTGCACACACAGGAACCCAATGGACGTCGCGTATGCGCTGAGGGAAATTCACTCGGGTATTTATTTCTCGGCTCCTCGTATTATGTCCGTTGAACAAAGAAGGTACAAGGGAGCACAAATTCCCACCACCCTCCCCAACACCCTTTTCTTAGTACATACGCAGGAAGAAAAGGAGACACTCAAAAGTCAAGGGTATGGGGGAGGCGCAGGGTCACACATCCTAACCATCCACGAAGCTCAGGGGCTAACGTACGAGTCGGTTATCGCCATAAAGACCAAGCCCAAAATGAAGCTGCATGAGAGCGTGTCCCACGCAGTCGTCGCAATATCACGGCACACCGGGACTTTCACCTACTACGCCGATGACATCGAAGACGATGCCATCAGCCGGTTAACAATAAGACGTCGTTTTGTCTATTAAGTAGATCTTTTATTTCAGACTACTATATTTCTTCTGTTGAATAAAAAGCTTTTTTTTTAACTCTGCAATGATTGTACATTATTTCTGCAGCATTACATTTACTAGCTTTCGTAGCTGAACATGTCTTTTAGCCTCAACTGGTCCTTGCGCAACATTCACATTTTGATTGTTTATATTACTGTTCACCGGTATTGGACCTCTATTTACTTTAAGCTCTATTTTGTCCGGTCCGTTGTCTATCGGTTTTGCACGCCCTAATTCCTATGCGTGAGATGAGATGAGGTTTTATCTTAGCCACTCTCACACCTACGACGTTTCAAACGAGAGCAACAAGGACCGACGAAAAATGGTGAGATGAAAATCTCAAATCTCCGAATAGGGGCCCTGGTCCTTGCGCAACATTCACATTTTGATTGTTTATATTACTGTTCAGCGGTATTGGACAGCTATTTACCTTAAGCTCTATTTTGTCCTTGTTTTAGGCGGCATTTTGATATTTCTAATAATCTGATGTTTTTACATCAGATTATTAGAAAATATTGCCACTGATTGTAAGTTATTGAAAAAACGGAAAAACCGGAGGTAAACCCGGTTTTGTCTTTCAGCCCCGGTTTTCAAAATTTGGCGAATTTCGCCCGGTTTTCGGTTTTTAGCAAAAACCGGAAACCGGTTTTGCACGCCCTAATCGACACAAGTTATACAAGCTTTAAAGAGCTAGTTTAAACACCAATTACCAAAAAAAAAATTTACCTTAACGGCAATCTAATACAAATGACTAACAGCTGACGCTAGAGGTGAACGCCCGCACACAGCTGCGCGCGGTCGCGACCTTGCAAGGAGCCGCGCCGCCCCCGCCCCCCACCCCCCGCCGCGCGCCCGCCGCTGTCTCGGCGCGCGCGCTGTCGGGCCGCGGCGGCGCGGTACGAGACGTCCTCCCGCCATTCGTACAGATCTAACTACCTACGTGGCTATTGCATTCTCTTCGGTAATTGCCTAAATCACGTTCGGTTCAAACTGTCCTACGGCTGGAGATGGGCCATGAGATATGAGCCATCTTCTCATTGTGAGAAGCTTAAGGCACACAAGTCGTAAGTGTCCACAACGCTGGTCCAATGAGTTGTTCGTTGGTAAACTTCACAAAGAACTCTCAGGCATCCCATTTTCGCACAATGTTTTTCTTCAGGGTTTACAGCTGTCAGCAATCAACAATACGCACTAACTTCGAAATGATTCAAACCTTGGGACCTGCGGATTAAAAATCCAATGGTCTCAACTTCCAACCCAACCCAACTAGGTCCGCCTGCGCCGTCACTTACAAAATGTTTCACTTTGAAATTTAAAAAGACATAGCTTCAATACTTTCTCATAACATGAATTTGTAGGCTTGTGAATTGTGATCTTATTGCCTCGGATTCAAAATCACGACGACACGCACGCACAGTACATTCACCTTTTCGCTCGCGCTATACTCGTACCTACGAAGCCAAAGCTACTGCCGCGCGCCGGCCGGCGGCGCCGAAAGATCGCACTGTCCTTCGGCGCGCGCGGCTTTCTTTGTCGGTCGCGATAGACACGCGCTTGTGTGCGTAATAGACATAAACACATTTAGGGTGCGTTTTCACTGTTTTCACAAGTTAAAATGTACTGTCTTTACCTTTACAATTTCAATTTTATTTCTTTACCTACTAAAAATGTAGCTAACTTTTTAGGATTCCGTACTGTCATGTATTAAACAGATCTACAATATCTTGAAGCTGTAAAAATCAAGCTTCTAAATTATTGCATTAAAAAGGCAAAAGCAGAACACCGCAGAGTGTAACTCTAGGGTGTGTTGGAGTCCCACACACTGCCCGACTCCCCCCGAGATTGTGAGAGATGCTAATGCATTTTCTCTACATAAGACTACTCTGTAAGAAGCGTGATGTGATGTCCCTGGTATTAAAGGTATCCTTAGGCAACGGTGAACACTTACCATCAGGCAACCTGTTAGTTTGTTTGCCAATTATGGCACAAAAAAATGTAGTGTGGCAGTTACCCGGGCTCATCGCCACGCCGCGCCACCGCACGTAACACCTTGCTTCCACATTTTATCAACGATTTCAATTAGGTAACCTAATGTGATTAGTCTAAACGCACCTTAATTTGCGGGACCGCTTCCGAATTCCGACTTCCGACCCAGCAGGGCTATTCACAACCATTCGGAAGCGTTTACGTTCGGATTTCAAAAATTGTAAACCTAAATTATTCGAATTTCAGTCTATATTCATAAGTTTTTAGACGTGATTAATTCTTCAGATCGGATTGATACTTGATTTCCTATTCCGAAATGTATATAAGGAGACTGAGATTCGAACAATTTGAGTTTGAAATTTGTGGGATCCGATCGGAAACGTTTCCGAATGATTGTGAATAGCACCGCAGAAGGCGAATGAAAACACAGACTAGGTAAGTGATTTTGTAAGATCGGGAGTGCGAGTTTGAGCCCTATCTCACACATCTGCGATTAGGTAAAGCATTTTAAACCGATTGATTGAATTCAACCTACCTATTACCTACCTAGTAGATAATAACTTCTACCGATTTGAATCACGCGTCGCACACCGCGCGCCGCACGGTGCGTCGTCGCAGTTTCGGTAGGTACTGGCGCCGACCATTGACCCCCGCGATATAAACGCGTTACATTGCTGGTTTGCAAATTTCTAAAAGTTTAAAATAACAGTTATATGGCTAATAGTTAGTGGTTTCGGGTTGTGTATAGATAGTATAATAACGGCGTTTCGGCTTCGAGAACGGTCTCCATACACCCTGTATATCCGGTATAAGTTTACTCGATTCTTTCATAATTATTGTTCAAAATTATATCTGAATCGTGTAGTTTTTTAACTTTGTAACATTTAACAAACCATACAATATTATTAGTACGCACCTAATGGTAAAGTAAGGTAATTAAAATTGTTATTACTATTGTTATACAATATACCCAAAAATAATGAAATTTACTATGTTGTATTATTTAATGAATACCGGTAGTTACACAATCATTCCAACACCCTGTATAAATATTTGTCCTACTAAGGATAACAAGTTGCCTATGTGTCAATCCAGGGCATAAGCTAACTCCGTTCCAAATATGATCCTCATCCGTCTAGCCGTTTAGGTGTGAATAAGTGAAATACGAGTAAGTACCTAACTTCCACACACAATCGCAATCTTTTGTATTTATGAGTGTGAAGTGTGATAAAATGGAAATATGACACTACCGGTAAAATGAAACTAATGCCACGACTGCTCACACATCAAAAATACAACAACTCGTGGACATGAGATTGGTTGGACCTATATTGGCTTGAACGGCATTTTTAAGATTTTTTTTTTGGCATCAAATAAAAAATGTTCATAAAATGGATGAGTACAATGACGGACGGATTATTTTATCGATTTCCTAAAAATGGGTGTTTAGGTACTCGATACCATAACGTGACTGACGGGTGAAAGACGTGCGCGCGGCGCATCGCACACAACTTTTGTGTCGCGTGAATGAATACGTCGCGTTCCCAAAAAGTGCGGCCTGAGGTAGAGTAAAATACCTAAAGTTCTGGGAAAGCCTCGCCTTAAGTACATATAGGTCTCTTCAACAGCGCGCTATCTTTTCTATTCTCATCCGCTGCCTTTCAAGTTCCAATCGTAGCAAAAGTCTTAACGGTAACAACCGACCAACGAGCCAGATTCCGTAAAATCTAAATTTCCAAGGCCAACTGAGGCCAATAAAACCTTGATACACACTGCGCTGGTAATCATCAGCTATCAAGTGGCATCACAGCTGTCACCGGACGGGAGTGATACCAATATAATATATCTCTGTTATCAACTTAATCCCTAGGGATGTACCTAGCTCAACGTCAGAGCGAGTGCGAGCGATGGACTCAGCGCATACTAGCTCCACCTACAAGTTTTACTCGTAGTTTCGTTCTACGTTGTTCTCTTTTTTCGCCTCAGATCAACCTAGAGCAGCGGTCGGCAACCTTTTGGCAGGCAAGGGCCGCACAGTGCCAAAATAAGGAAGAGAAGGGCCGCGCTTGTTCAAAAAAATTACAATAGTTTTCTATCTATACATTTTTACCATCTATTTATTTATGTAGGTATTATCTGATCTCTAAAAATCAATGTTTAACTGTCTCTGGCAGCTATAGTAAAAGCCTTGCTTAGTTTGGGGCCAGACGACGTGTGAGCAAAATGTCCCGATTTTTTTATTCATTTACAAAACCCTCGCGGGCCGCAAGGACGAGGGCCGAGGCCCGCATGTGGCACGCGGACCGGGGGTTGCCGATCGCTGACCTAGAGGAAAAGATGGAACACTACGTTATATCTTGCTGTTTCTTTTTAAATTTTTGTGCGTGGACAATTGCACGAAAACTAATATTAATTCCCAAACTCGTTAGCCATATCCGTTAAACGTTATCTCTACGTTCCAATATGCAACCTGATTGGATTTAATATTTTAAAACTGCACATATTTGTAAGAGTTTAATGTTACGGCTTTTTCAAAATTGACTTGTAAAAAAACTGCACAATTTTTAAAAAGAACCTCAAAATCTAGTCCTGGCTATATTTTTATAATGCTCTATACTATGTATATTTATGTACTTATACTGAGATTCCCTATTCGGAGGTTTTTGATTTTCATCTCCCTTTTTTTTGTCCTTGTTGCTCTCGTTCGAAACGTCATAGGTGTGAAAATGACCAAGATAAAATCTCATCTCATCTCACGCGTAGGAATAGCCCCACTGCAGGGGGCTTACCTACCGCAAGTTTTGATAGAAACGTAAACTTTGTTCGTTTTCATTTGGCTCCACACATTTAGCCTAGTTCCTTAACGTTACCGCCAGGGGCGCTTCATTGAAATGTATGGAGCAAAACGAAAACGAAAAAAGTTTTCGCAACGATCAAAACTAGTGTTAAACCCCCAGGCCATGCTGGCAAGTCGAAATACGCCAATTCACACAGAACTACTGCTACATAAATATTTTACTTAAAGAGACTATCCGTAATAAAAAGGAAATGACAAAATATAGTGCGCGTTTTCGCAGACAAAGTACTAATTCATTAGTCAGGTTGTAAACAAGAGGCAGGCACAGGGATGGCCGCGTTTTAATAAAAACCGGGCGTCATAAAAAGACGGGTCGATTCCTGTCTATTATAGGAAAACAAAAATAATAGAGGGAATTCTGTCAAAGCGTCCTTCTAAGGATAATTGACTTGTTGCAAATATTACTCCCTTACTAATAAACGTTGTATAACCTCGGAATAGTTATGACGTGTTTTGTCTTTTTCTTTCCTTTTAATATTTAGTTTGATCGAAAAAGACAAAACAGTGTACAACTATTTGGTGGCTATACACCGTGTAGTATCAGTAGTATTCAAGAGATGATAGCCTAGTCGGAGAAGGCCCGCCTCTCAGCTAGAGGGAGCAGGTTCGGATCCAGCTGAAGGCACGCACCAATTTGTTCATTGTGTGAACATAATTATGTGTGTATTTTGATGTCATCTGCTACATAACTCGAGCCCGGTGTAGGTATAGCGACAGGCTCGCCTCCTTTTACATTTGGGACTGAATATCGTCTGACTAAGTGTGGGTGTTGTGTTGTACACCTCTGCCCGCCACTTCGGGGAAAAGGCGTGACAATATATATTTTTAGTAAGTAAGTGGAAATTCATACAAACATTTGTCGGTAACACCAGTATATTACAATCAAAGTCAACTTCTAAACAATTGCAGGTTTAGTTTAGGCTTGTACTTACATGAATCCGGCTATAATAATTATTAGCAATCCACTCAGGCTTCGCGAGTGAAAACGTAAGAAAATTACATTTAAAAATTTAGTTAGGTACTGAAATGGTTTAAAATAGGTACAAAGATTCACGTGGCGATAAATCCTAGTAAAAACATCCTGATTTACAGTACCTCGGAGAAATACCACACAATCAATGCTGTCCAACGTTGAGTATAAAAATATGATTTGTGTGAGAAATAAATGGTCTAGAAGCTTCGACAAACATTAAACACACAGCTGGTTAGAGCACACTGTATCAACTCAATACCGGAATGACAAGAGAAATGGCACGTGCTACAAACGTTGCCTTTTTTTACTAAAAAATAATACTTTTATCGTTTAACTTATAGAAAGACTAGCTGCGACCCACAGCTTCACCCGCGGTCACACAGAAACCATTGATTTTTCCGGGATAAAACTACCCTATGTCCTTTTCTGTACCCCAGACAACATGTATGCAAAATGTCATGATGATCGGTTGATTAGCTAGTGCGTGAAAGCGTTACAAACAAACGAACAAACTCACTTTTGCATTTATAATATTAGTTAGGATTAGGATAATTAAATATTATAGGTAGTCTTAGTAGAATTTTCTGTAAGCCTAAAGCTAGGGGCGAGGCCTGTATCTTGAGGCTCATTATGAGAAGGTCGTGACCATCCTCAAAAAAATCGGACCTTCAAACCCGGGGGTTTGATTTCTAGCCCACAGCTAATTGAATTATGAATTTAAATATTTGGCGTTAGCGTCCCATGTCATCGTAATATAGAATGTTCAACATAGGAAACTCCAACGCAACGAAACTCTATCCGTGTAAATTCGGTGCTAGGATCGCGTTGAAACAATGCTATGCACAATGACCTTATTACAGACAGATATCAATGTCATTATATTTGTAGGTACATTTTTGGTGTTTTTTTTTTTACTTTTCTATGGAATATTTAAGTATGACGGCTTAACGACGATCGTCTACTTGCTTGTGAATTTACGATCTTGTATTATTTTCTATTGAAAAGCATATTTTTTGCTGGATTTTGTAAAATGTAATATCATTATTAGAATGTCATAAGAGAATCTGTTTTATTAAAAAAAAAAAAAACAAGTTTTTCGTATTTGATAAGATTGGCCAATTTAACATTATTCGACAGTTTTGAGTTTCTAAATTTCTGAGACTGCTTTATGAATCCTGCTTATCCTGCTCCTACTTCTTTTCTCTACATTGTATTGAACAAAGTGACTTTTAGCGTCTCTCTGTCTATATCCGCTAACTCTTTCTAAACCACGCAACAGATTTTGATGCGGTTTTCACCATCAGTTAGATAATTTTTCACGAAAAGTTTATAGGTGAATACCGTGCGAAGCTGGAGCGGGTCATGTGTTTGTTACTCTGCTCAAACGGATGGATAATTTTGATGAAATTTAGTATGGAGGTGGCTTATACCCTGGATATATTTCAAACCCTGTATACTACTACAGAACGAATCAGTTTATTCTAAAGGAACTCAGAATTACCCAGCGTCTATCCTCCATCGTTCAAGCTCGCATCCTCACCTTCTTTGGACACGTATCGCGACGCGGCCACGACTCCATAGAGCGCCTTGTGGTGCAGGGCAAAATTGAGGGGACGAGACCACGCGGCAGTTCACCACTACGGTGGACTGATCAAATTAGGGCTGCACATAACGGCTCCATAAACACGTGCTCAAGAAAGGCTGCTATACGTGACGAATGGCGACGACTTGTGAAGCGAGCCACCGCCCTGACCGATGACCACGACCACTCTGACAAGAGTGTAAACGACTCAGAAGAATACTAGCACAGCTAGTATTCTTCTTAGTCTAGCTTATTGACTTAGCTAGTTATTGACCGAGCAAGCGTTAGCGACAAAGCGTCTGATTCAGCTTCGACAAAAATGCTTTCGTTTTTTCAAATTCAGTCTGGATCTCTGTCTTGCTCTACATGTCTGACTCTCTGACTCTGACTCGACAAAAAAAAAGTATATTTATCGAACCTGCCCACAAAACCTGCCGAGAATCGGTCGAGGAATGTGACCTGTAGAAGAGGACAGACGCCGGCCGCGAGTTCTTACAGAGACACTACAAAATTTAGAAATCCGAGACTTTCTCTTTTGAAAGAAAGAAAGAAACCATTTATTTCACCGCACAAAACACTACAACAACAACAAACAAAATACACAATAAAACATTAACAGACGAAAAATAATAACTTCTACGTAGACTTACATTAAGACTTATACAAATATTTAGATGATATTTAAATTTACCACAGAATTATCTGTCTCTCTACCTCTGTCTCTCTATCTATCGCTTACTATCTATCTATCTATCTATTTCTATTATCTATCTTCTTCGGCTATGTAGTAAGAGGCGGACTGCAGTAGTTCTCGTCACGGGTCAACCTAGTGAGGACTACTTCGCAAGGCTCACTGTTTTTTGCTCTCATACATATTGGCTAACGTAATGATTATTTACCACGCTAGTTATAGTTTTACTTAGGTATAAATTTTTGTATCTTTTGTTTGTTACGTGTGTAAATAAAATAAATAAATAAAAATTCTGACGTCCAATTAAATATTTACAGATAAAAAATGTCGATGATGCCCACTCATTAGGCTTGGGCTCAGCACTAATAGAGGTCTGGAGATATCTTCATAACCTTGAGAACTTCGTATTAGCTGTCTGTTTGTCGCAAAATAGGACCCACATGTTATTTTTTTCGACCGAGCGGAAGTTAGCGAGCGAAGCGTCTATGCTTTAGCTTCGTCAATATAAAATTTGAATTCAGATTACGGATTAAAACGAATTAAGTTTTTTTATGTAAAAAAATCTTATTATCTTAAAAAAAACTGCAAAAACTAGCTCGACAAAACTGTATAAATAATTTTCGAACTTGTTTACAAAATTTTATGAGAATCGGTTGAGAAATGCAACCTATTGAAGAGGGCATTCAGACGACGGCCTCGCTCTTCAGCTTCTGGTGTTTAGTAGTTTTAGTACAAAAACTTTTAACGCTTGAAGACTTTCAATTCTTTTTTATTATGAGACTGAGTGACGAGACATTCAAGTCGCTCGCTTGATACTCGTAGTAACAGTCACGCTTGCCCTCAAAAAAATCAATTTTGTTGTATGGGAGCCCCCTTAAAAATTTCTTTTATTCTGTTTTTAACCCCCGACGCAAAAAGGACGAGGTGTTATAAGTCTGACGTCTCTCTCTCTCTCTCTCTCTCTCTGTGTGTGTGTGTGTGTATCTGTCTGTGGCATTATAGCTCTCAAACGGATGAACTGATTTTGATTTTGTTTTTTTTTTGTTTGAAAGGTTGCTCGGGAGCGTTCGTAGCAATGTATGATGAAAATCGGTGTTGATGCAAATCGGTGAAGCGGGTTTTTAAGATTTTGAAAAGTTTATTCAATATTCGTTGTTATAGCGGTAACAGAACTACATCATCTGTGAAAATGCAGCCTGGTGACAGACGGACCGACAGAGAGACGAACGGACAGCGTACGGACTCTGAAAACGTGTCGATAATAATGATGAAGAAGATCACGACAACAACAGCAATTCTAATTAAATAAGTGAATGTGGGCAGGCCACATGATGAGAGAGAACAACAATAACTATATGGACCAAAGTTATAACAGAATGGACAACTCAATTCCAAACAAAGAGTTGTTTGGAATTTAGTTGTCCATTCTGCTCATCCTGTTCATCCATCCAAAAAGAGGAAGATAAAAAAACGTTGATCTGATGACATCAAAAACATTGCGGGTCCGCTGTGGTACAGAACGACTCAAAAAAGAGTACACTGGAGAGAGCTGGAGGAGGCCTTCATGTCACAAAGACATGCCGACACCCAAAAACACTAAATCAATTAACAGTAGTATTGTATTGAAATTGAAAAACGCACTGTGTTTCAAGTGAACACAACAAATAGTTTAACGGTTCTTGTGCGACCGCGGGTAAATCTGTGGGGCGAAGCTAGTAATATTATAAATGCGAAAGTGAGTTTGTTTATTTGTTTGTTTGTAATGCTTTTTTATTTTACATTTACTGGAGAATTTACAGCCAATTGATAATAAAAATTAATATTGTACTTAGTTTACAAGGCCAATTAAAAATTCCCGCCAATAGATAGGAACTTAGAATGGAGCATAGCAGCAGCAATGTGCTGGGTATAATAAGTAATGTAGGTAATACGTAAGCAAGATAGTAAATACAAAAAAGTTAAGGTTGAGAATCAAAAAAATTTGAGGCTAAACGTGCGCGAATTACGTGCACACTGACGAGAATACATCGATATCATTTATTGCTAAGAATTTATTTATGAATGAAGAAGTTCTGTGAAGAAAGGTACTTTTCTTGTAGTTAGTTTTAACAATGGGTATTTGGAATAGAGGGGTTCGTTTAGATCGGTAAGAAGGTGAGATATTGAGATTTTACAAAGGAGTTCAGCATTCTCTACTTTAGCATTCAGGATATTAACAAAATATGAGACATCAGCTACAGTTCGTCGAAGTTCAAGCGGAAGCAGGTGATGGCGTTTACACCGTTGTTCATAACTATCATCATAGGTTCTGGAGCGGAATTGAATTAACCTTACGTTTACTTTTTTTTACCTTACTTTTTACGTCTTAACTACTCCGATCGTCTTGCAATTATGCATACATATTGTCTGGGTTCCAGAAAAGGACAAAGGGTACTTTTTATACCAAAAAATTTACGGTTCCTGTAGGACCGCGGCTGAAACCGCGGGGTGCAGCTAGTACTAATTAAATAAATAAACACAGACACTCATTATTGTGGATTTCAAGTCCACGCCGCTTCTGCATTAGACAATACAATACATCCGCCGTCCGCTGATCCTATTATGTTATTTTCCCATCAACATAAGCCGAAATAGTAAATTACTTTCGTCCACACTGGGCCAGTTAATCAGCTTCCATGGCCTCGTCCCGTAGCAAGGACAGGTGGCGATATAAGGACACATGTCTCCTGGGGGAATGTAGAGGAATCATTAGGTTTCCTTATTATTAGTGTGACGTTGATAAAGATAATGTTTGGGATAATCCAGTGTTGGATGTTAGCTGCTCTTGTGGCTCAGTTGGTAGTGTTCCAGCTTTCTGTGCTGGGGTGTGTGGGTTCGATTCCCACCTAGGGTAGACATTCATGTGGTGAACTTTTGTGTTTGTTCTATGTCTGCGGGTGTTGGTATCTATTTTAATATTTTTTTAATTTATAATAATGTATGTGTGTAAATCATTCTCTGGCAGCCATATAAAAGCTTTGTTTAGTTTGGGGTCAGACTCAAATGGCCATGTGTGCAAAAATATCCGGAATTACTTATTTATTTCTTGGACAAGATTATGTTAAAAATTAAAAAAAAACCCCAAAACATATTTTCATCAAACATAGCTATGTATATAAGAAAGAACACGCCCAACTAATTCACCTTAAAAAAATTAAAAAATTAAAATCGGTTCATCCATTTGGGAGCTCCGATGTCACAGACAGGCACACTCACACACACACACACACGCACCCAAAGGACATGTCAAATTTATATATAACACCCCGTCGATTTTGCGTCGGAGGTTAAAAATAGATAGGTGAGAAATACATTCATAAGTGGTTTAGATGAATAAACTCCATTCTCAAAGTAGAGTTAAAAATATTTACAAAATAACAGAAAATACAGATTAAATATAGATTAAAATACAAATACAAAAGGCAGTGATCCTAGACACGTGCCGTATTGTCAGGAGGTTCCTCACTCTGCAGCCCTAACCACCGGTAGCTTGTGCCTCGCCCCGCTGCCGGCGGCACCCTAGTTTTTAAGTTTTTATAATATTTGTTTTTATATTCATTTATATTACTTATTGTAAAAAACTTTAAAATTAAGAAATAAAATAAAAATATTGGAATAATAATAATTACGCTTTATTTCCTTAAAATTTTCAAAAAGTTACAAACACTTTAGCATGCCAAACTTTATAGAAAGTTTGTTGACAAGGCTCTCATTATTCTTAGGTACTTAATTAGTCTCACATAAATTACCCAATGAGTTAGACAGTAAGTTAGGTATTTAAGTATGTATCATTGCAGATGTAGGTATTTAAATGATAGATTTATTACTGAGTTGTGTTATAATACTTGTTCATCAGAGTGGTAAAAATAATATTTTTATATTTTTTGGTAAATTTAGTGGGAACAGACCTTATTATAGTCGGCATGTCATTTAGTAAATGAGGTACTAAGAACTGACGGGTTCTTTCATCAATTATAATCATTGTGCTTGTGAAGTTGTGAGGTTGTTATACGGTTGCAGTATAAATTGTATGAGATGGACGGCATTCATCACGGCAGATCATTTACATTCACGCATAGCAAGCAAGCTAGCAAGTTCGTATAGGCCGAGTGGCTAGCCCAGGCCATAGAGTTACTAGACTAGGCTTGAGACCTAGGCTTGACAATTGTTGTGATAGAACAAACAACCGGGGCCCACAATTTAACGTATCATCCAAGCCACGGTAGCGTACAGTTGTAAATGCCTCCCGCGGTCACCCATCCTAGGACTGACCGTGCCGTCCGTTGCTTAACATCGGTGATCGTTACATACACCTAGTCGAGCTACGCTGTGAGCGCTATATATATGTAGATTAGCTTTGATAACGACAACTACAGAATATAGGAATATTACAAATTATATAACATACTAAATTATTATCTTTAACTGTAGAATCGAAAAGTCAAAGTTGCTTGTTCTATGACAACAAATCGTCAAGCAATGTCAGAGGCTATAGGGCGGCCTAGTAACTCTGACACTAGGTCTAGCCTCTCGGCCTATACGAACTTGCTTGCTTGCTTAGCTGCCCGAAGGCCTCTGACATGGGTTGACGATTGTTATTAAATAACAAAAAGTCGGGGCCTACAATTTAACGCGTCATCGAGTAGCGGTAGTAATAGTGGTAGCGTACAGTTGTAAATGCTGCGGTCACCCATCCTAGGACTGACCGTGTTTTCCGTTGCTTATCATCAGTGATCGGTTTCGAACACCTAGTCGAGTTACGCTGTGAGCGCTACACAACAATCATTGCAACTGTAACGTAAAATCTCTAGTTAGTTATGGTTCGGCTACATTAGCGATAATCCGTGTCGCGTTGTCGCTATCTTGTTATTTCTAAATCATCTTGTCGATTATCATAATAATAACACTAGAAATAAGGATAGGATAGCTGTACCGAGATTTAGACTGACTAAGTCAAATAAATCATTTTTAGGCAACTGTGTCCGTTTTTACAATAAAATCCCGAAATTATAACAGGGCTCACTGAGGGAAAATTCAAATCACATGTAAAAACTACATTAATAAAAAGAGGGTTTTATAAGGTTAAGAATTATTTAGAAGACAAAGATGTCTGGAGACTTCCACTTCCGCCAAGTAGCCACTAGTATGTATAGATATTACATAGTTGTAAGCCAAAATTTGTGAGACTGTAATTTATTTAATCTTTGAAACAAAAAATGCCCCTCAGTTTCTTGACTGTTCTTCTGAGTAGAGGCTTTTTGTCCGAACAAGGCGGTCGAGTCTATTTAAATAACTTTGACGTTCATAAGTGTATCTTTGATACCCAAATTGAATAAAAACATTTTGACTTTGACTTTGCCCGTATATTGCCAGGTGACGAACTGACCGGCTACAGTTGCCACGATAGCCCGAATTATCGCCGAAGGCCGCTTATGTAGCCGTGCCATTATGAAAAATCGCAATCGGTTCAAGCTACGGAAAACAATATTACAGAGGTTCATTAAAAACACTATTTTGATCAAATCAGATTTTCATCTACACTAATCTCTACTTCTCCTCGAATATTATAACGAGGAAACATTTGTATGTTTGTAACGAATACACTCAAAAACTACTGGTCTGATTTCTAAAATTCTTTCACCATTAGAACGCTACATTATCCCTGAGTGTCTTAAGCTATATATATAAACGCGAGTAAAGCAGGGGGCTAAAGAGCTAGTAATATAAAATGGTAAGTAATAGTAATAATATAAAGGTAAGGAAAGTAAGTCATAATAGTAATATAGAAAGGTTATGTTCTTCGTGAGTACCTTGTATGCATTTTTGCAAATACATATGTACAAGATCAATGTAATCAAGCGATGACAGCCTAGTTGGAGAAGGCCCGCCTCTCAAGCCAGAGGGAACAGGTTCGAACCCAGCCGACGGTACGCATCAATTTGTTCATTGTGTGAACATAAATGTGCATATTGTGTGTCATCTGCTACATGACTGGAGCCCGGTGTATGGCGACAGGCGCGCCCCCTGTTACGTTTGGGACTGAATATCGTCCGGCGAAGTGTGGGTGTTGTATTACACCTCTGCCAGCCTCTTAGGGGAAAGGCGTGACGATATGTTATGTTATGTTATTTTTGCGAATTTCTTTATTACCTCGTATCTTCCAAACGGCTTAAAACCCAAGGATCCTTAAAATGGGCATGAAGTCAGGCTTTCTTTTTTTATCAGACCCACCTGTTAAGTACCGATTTTTTTTTACATTTCAAGTAACGTAAAAGTAAAGTACCTGTTGGTTTTTTTACGTGACTGAATAAACAATAAAACTGGATTTACTCTATAGAACGACCTTGTGCTTTCCACAAGCTCCTACGTCATTAATTTCAATTACTTATCCCACTGCTTTTCAGCAACAATACGCACGAAACAATAGACAAAAGCTGGCTTATCTCCACGGGAAGAAAACTGCCTAATAAGGTAACGGGTCACATCAGATTAGATACAGCTTTCTTTCCCTACTGACTTCCTACATTCTTACCTAATCATTTATTAACATAATCTTAAGGTCACTTGCACTAAATATAAGAATTGCCTAACTAGTTTATTCTACTCCTAGCCTGCTACCTAAACTTTTTACACGAACCTAAGCCATTCCTTAGTAAAATCTTAAGTTAATGTGCACAGAAAAAAAACTATTCTCCTATTAAGACAATATTTATTGGCCAAGAATAATAATGATTTATATATGGCCTAAACAATGAATTCTTGACATTAGCATATTATTGTTTTAAATTGACTGTCTTAAATTAAGACATGTATTTTTAATTCAAATCAATATTATTCTCAGATTAATAACTATTAATTCTAGATCTGAGGTAGCATATATTTTTATTCCAAATTAATATTATTCTCAGATTAATAACTATGAATTCTAGATTTTAATTAACATGTATTTTTGTTTCAAATTAATATTATTCTCAGATTAATAACTATGAATTCTAGATTTGAGTTAACATGTATTTTTGTTTCAAATTAATATTATTCTCAGATTAATAACTATGAATTCTAGATTTGAGGTGTCATGTATTTTTATTTCAAAACAATATTATTCTCAGATTAATAACTATGAATTCTAGATATAAGCCGTCATGTATTTTGATTCCAAATTAATATTATTCTCAGATTAATAACTATGAATTCTAGATTTGAGTTGAAATGTATTTTTATTTTAAAAATACCATGTCTTCTTACAAAAACAACTTTATTTCAATCGAAGAAGACCTATACTATTGAATTGAGATGATGTTTTAATAATTTATTCTTAAACTAAGGGTTTTTTGGTTTTCTTTTTGAGAATATAATTTCTTGTATCAAAGTAAGCTTGTGTTTTAGTGATAGAATCAAATTCTCATTATAAAACGTACTATTCTTAGGCGCACCGCAGACGACGGCGTGGACCAGGCCAGGCCGGTCAATTTCACCGCGATCGATAGAACAAAGGGTATACTGCCAACCCACACGTGGTCAAAAAGACCGTGGCTGGTCGCGCCGCCAGTGCCCGCGTCACCGTGTGGGTTGGCAGTATACCCTTTGTTCTATCCATCGCGGTGAAATTGACCGGCCTGGCCTGGTCCACGCCGTCATCTGTGGTGCACCTGAATGGCAGAAAATGTTTTAGAGTATGTTATATAGATACAGAAACAATTACTGACATTAGCATTTTTTAAGATACAAAACATGTTATGCAATTAATAAATTCACTGAAATACAAGAAATTAATCTCTATTGATCAGGTAAAATAAACAAAAAAAATATTACTAAGTGTAATGTATTTATCAAAGAAAAACATACAAAATTATTAGGCACAAAGTTAAAAACCTACTAGCCGAGCTAAATTGCCGAGTTTTGTTTCTACTCTCTAAAAATAATAGAAATAAATGTCTTGGCATGGTCTTACTTACTCGATACACCATTTTATGAGATTAAAAATAATTGAACATACTTTTGATAAATCTGCCAACTTAATTTACTAGAAAACAATATTACATATATCCAGAAGTATTTTCATGTTTTTGTTTTAGTTCTTGGTTTCGTAGTACTTCAAAATTGATTTTCCATATGAAGATGTCGTAAGCAGTGTTTTCAGGTCAGTCAAACTCTGGTAAGCTAGGTGCGTTCGGAAACAGATTTTCTATATGGTCTACGTCCGCACATAAATCCGATATGTCAGCTGTGGTAATGGTGATATTCTCGGTCTGAAAAATAAATAAAAATTTTATCTTTGTGTTTTTAGTACATGAGTATAGGCCACTTCCTCTACCCAGTTTCTTAAAATATTTCAGAATTTTTAATAAATAGGTATTACTCAGTATTACTCCGAGTACAGAAAATTGATTAGTGCATTTTAATTTATTGATAGCTTACACTACTACAGGGGTGGGGTGGGTTCGACCCGTAGTTTCATAGGAAATGGTAACTTCTCCGGGATAAAAGCAGTCATGTCCTTCTCTGTACCCCGGACACCGTGTATGCAAAATGCAAAAGTTCAATCGAATCTGACTGTACATACCGTCGTCAACGATGTCAAATATTCTTCGATTTTGTTCTTTAATTTAATACGTGTTCCTATAGTCGGACACAACTCTTTCAGAAGATCTCCTTTAACTTCTTGGTCGAGAGTTATTCAATTACCTGAAATGAAGAATCACAAGTTTTAATCCAACAATAAAATTATCTTCATAGCAAGGTTAAAACATCCGTCTCTCGGGTTAAGAATACAGTTACTTACTTACCACTAAATTGTTCAATGATGTCCGGGGGAATATTCCAACTGGTGAGCAATTCTTCCATTTTCTCCGTTATAGGGATCTTAATTACTGTATTAATGTAGTAATCCCTTGTGTTTTTACCTAACGTAACTTAGGTTAAGTAGGTAGCTACATATATCTTGGTCACCAAATAACTACGAACACTCACTAACGAAAGATGATAAAACAACTACGTAGGACCCAATCACTTTCATTCAAATTAAAAAACAGTCAAAGAACCTCTAATCACTTGTATTGTAAAATAATAACTTGCGCGCACACACGATGTTAACCTGTTAGATGTAATGGCGGCGTGGGCGGCGGCCACCGAGCGAGCTTCATTCGCAGTGTTGCCAATACTGATTCCGCAAAGAGCGCTAAAAAGTCGCCGGAACCATGGTAAAAAAACCTACTTAAATTTTTTGGGTTACGAGGAACCCGTTAAATTTGTTCTGCCCGTCCGTCCGTCTCAACTTATTAAAATTTGTATTTTTGAACCTTAATATTGAAAATGACTTAGAATTCCTTGAAATTACTTAGATTTACTTGAAAATTACTAGACTAGGTCCTCTAACCACTGATCACGGATGTTAAGCAACGGACGACACGGTCAATCTTCGTATAGATGACCGCGGGTGGCATTCACAACTGAGCATAACAACAATCGTCAAGCTGTGTCAGAGGCCCTTGGGTTGGGTGGCAAGAAACATAACCAAACCTAGCCACTCGGTCTATACTAACCTGTGTGCATTTATGGTATACTAGCTGCGCCCCGCGGTCACACATTTGAATAACAATATTATTACCCTCCACTGTCATAGATAGGTCACATTTCCAGTCAGCTTTTAGCGTTCCGTACCTCAAAAGGAAAAAACGGAACCCTTATAGGATCACTTCGTTGTCCGTCTGTCTGTCTGTCTGTCAAGACCCTTTTTCTCAAGAACGCGTGAAGGTATGGAGCTGAAATTTATATGACATACTCAAGTCCATGGTCTCCATGTCAACCCAATCAAAAGATACAGCTGTTTTTGCTGCTAATTTTGGCATTTTCAAAGGAAAACGCGCAACTCAAAAACCTACAGGGTACTTCCCGTTGACCTAGAATCCTGAAATTTGGCATGAAGCAAGGTCTTATAACACAACCAAATGAAAAATTCCGAAAATTGCGAATTTATAAATATTTGACGAAAAAAAAACCAATACAAAGTTAGTTTGTAGTTCGATCGTATTGAAGACCATACTTAACAACTACAAATGAAAATTGTTTTCTAAACTAACTAACTTTTACTGATTTTAATATTTTTTGTTGACTATAATTATTATTAGTAGGTATGTACGGAACCCTTGGTGCGCGAGTCGGACTCGCACTTGTTTTAGTTTCAAGTAGGTTTACACTTAGCTAAATTTAGTAGAAAAAATTCAGGTATTATCATATTCATCTCATCATCATCATATCATATTACACTTGGCTAAATTTAGTAGATTAAATTCAGAAGCAAGTTCAAAATTCAAAAAATTCTAAATGATTCAGTCAGTCAGAAACCACCCTTGCTTCTGAATTTAGTATCCTAACGATATCCTAACGATATCCTAACTTACTAAATGCTATTACACCATTGTAAACAGTGACGTTACCAAGTGTTTGAAATATCCTATGGTTCGAATAAATAAATTGAATTGAATTGAACACTTCACTGAATTCAGTAGCATTAATTTTCCGTACCATTATTTTTGAATATTTTAGAAGTAGTTTCTATGGCGGTCCGTACCTACACGTTCAATCTCGATGCGTTTGGCCGCCTATGCGTTTTTGTGAAACTGCTAAATATTGGTGTAATTTTATAATGTGGCAATATCAAGTGTATGAGCCAAGAATAATTTTCTTGAATTTAAGAACCATTATTTTTGAATATGTTTATATACCTACTTAGTTCAATCAAATTAATAAATGCTAAATACATCAGTAGGTACAAAGACTAACCCTTGTCTCACATGGCACGAACCATTTAACTTTCTGGTAGGTATACGATATACAATATACTATGTGTTTCCAGCTTTTAACAATAAAATAACATGATTAGGTATTATAAATAAGTATACTTATCAAAATGCAATTAGTTTCGCGTACGGGATCCATTTCTATTATTGTTCGTTGACCGTTTATTACTATACTTACCTAGATCCTACTTCCTACTAATATTATAAACGCGAAAGTTTGTGAGAATGGATGGATGGATGGATGGATGGGTGTTTGTTACTCTTTCACGCCAGAACAGCTGAACAGATCTGGATGAAAATGGTGCAAAAACTATCTTTAAAGATCTATCATTGCGTCTGGTCGAAGCAACTCGTGACCAAAATGCTGGCCGGTACTTTGCCCAAAGGATCAGTATCGCAATCCAACGGGGCAATGCGGCCAGCATTTTGGGTACATTGCCTACAGCTGGCAGCGATTTATTAGATTAAGATTTGTAGCTAGTTAAATTCTGTTATGTGCTTAGTTAGTTATGTGTATATAGCAAAACTGTATAACATCGTTTAGTAACTGATGAAATTTGGCACAGAGATAGATTATAGTCTAGAATAGCACATAGGATATTTTTTAACCGCGGGTGAAAACGCGGGGCGCAGCTTGTAAGTAATAATTTATGAACTTTCATTACCTACTGAACAAAAGCAGCTAAGGTACCTATTAATCGCATTGTCACAGGCTTAAAATAACTACTTATGGGCCGTTCATTAATCACGTGAGGCCAGAAAGAGGAAGAGGGGGTTTACACGTACATATCACGTGTATTTATTTTTTCGTCAAATTTCTAAACTGAAAAGCGGCTTGTACCTACCTACCTAGCTAGTGGGATTTTGACTAACTGTTGCCTGGCAACGAACGAAGTCCTCGCGCGCCTCGACTCGACCTACTAAAATACCTAACACGTGTTTTTTTTTTCTCTTTAATCGTCACCACGTATCACCAAGTTAAAAATGGTAAAAAAAACATCTCGAATTACCTATAGGCGTTAGATAAATTGTGAATAGGATTGAATTCGCATGTTTGCTATCACGGGGTGAATTTTCTGTACTTGTACTGTTTATTCTGTGGCCTAGTCGGGTTAGCATTTGACCTTACATTAATTCCCGTCAGTAATTTTACGAGTACAGTATTTTTTATTGCCGGAATCTTTAGTGGGCGTAACCCTAAGAGTGAGTTGCACCAACTAGGTAATTTTGACAAAACGATAACCAAAGAGTAAGTGGCCGTAAAAAAATGGGTTCCATCATTTTAGCAATGGTTAAAATGTCATCACAAATAACGATAACAATAACCGTCCAATTTCGGGCGGTTAGCGGTTAAAGTTGTTAAGTCATATGTCACCTTGTCTGTTATCTTATTTTTTGTCAAGGAATGGTTTTTGCTCAATATCTCAGTCATTTTCAACTTTGCAACAATAACACTAAGAACCTAAGTGGTTGTAAATTAGATTCTCTACAACTTTAGTGCCAATAGTTTTTATCGTGCGATTGATATTTTTTTAATTAATCGGGAAGAGTGGTAAAGTACTTTTAAAAAATGTTTTTGAATGGAAAGTGTAATTCTATCTTTGGTTAGTGTTAATACCTACTCAATTCGAAACTGAATGTGTTTCAGTTTCGAAATTGAGTAGGTAGGTATCTCAAAATACTCTACCGAAGAATACTCCTCTAAATAGAAGATAATCTTTGTGCTTCCTTACAGAGAAACTATAATTCTTGGTATAAATATCTCCATATAAATTATTTCTAGCATAAAGAACAATGATGTCTTCAACGAACACTAAATAATTGGATTTAAACCAAGTATCTAATATTTTTGAATGAAAAAAAACCTGCTCTTGATTGGAAAATTCAATCTTTTCTTTGGTCAACACATTCACTGTTTCGAAATTGAGTGTCTCAAAGTTCTCTACCGAAGAATAATTTTCTCAATAGAAGATAATCTATATGCTTCCTAACCGAGAAACTATAATTCTTGGTATTAATATCTCCATATAAATTATTTCTAGCATAAAGAATAATGTTGTCTTCAACGAACACTAAATAATTTGATTTAAATCAAGTATCTAATATTTTTGAATGAAAAAAAACTGCTCTTGATTGGAAAATTCAATCTTTTCTTTGGTTAAAACATTCATAGTTCTTGAATTAATACCACAAAGTATTGAATCAAGTATGTTATTCTTAGTTTTAGTATCAATTATGAGAATAATTTATTTTTATTGTAAGACTTCTGCATTTCTTGGGTTTATAATAATGTTTCAAATTAAGATAATATTGTCTCATATTTAAACAATATTTTTGAGAATAATCTTATTCTTGATCTAAGCAATTTTGTAGTGGCATTTTTTTCCGTGTGCCCGAAAAGCGAATATTTCGCTAGGAGTAGCTTAAAACTAGTTAAGCGAGGACTTAGGCAATTCTTGTATCGAGTGCAAGTAGTCATTAGTCTGCCATTCACTATCGAGGAGTTCCTATGGCCACCTTCCGACTCCATCATCAGACCAGCTCCATGGTACCATATTATTATTGCATTGTCACCGAACATACGCAAATATAATGTATTTATTAAATATAATTTAATTAAAATTGAGCGACAGGAAGTGGTTCTAATATAGCTTCCAAGATGCATGCATAATTTTTTAAAGCTTGTAAAACAAGTAACTTTATTAAAAGAAAAACAAAAAACTCGGCTGGAAAATGTTGTACCCTATATCACTTCAACTATCAAGACGATTCAAACGACACCTCACATGTCGAAATACATCAAGCTGTTTAGGCTGTGGAGTGGACCAAAGAAACCTCATACACACATACATACATACACTCGAAAAACATAAACCTCCTTCTTGCGCAGTCGGGTAAAAATAAGACCAACGTTTGTGTAAGCTTTCAAATAAATGAAACAGGAATATTCCAAATAATTTCCTAAATGACGGAGTTACTCGTATGCGGTAACAAACATTACAAAATATACAACTGACAGGATTACCTTCGTATAAAGTGGGATGAATAAAATAACGTTTCACATTCATAACTCTCTATTAGGTATCTGTGGCAAAGATGCTATTTCCATACCATACCTACCCATAACACATAAAAATATAGTAAAAATATACAGCTAACGCCTAGATACAAAACAGAAAGAAAAATCAACAGAACCAGGACCCTGTTATTAAGGCAATCGCACTCAGACTAGGTTATGAGTGTCGAAGATACTTCAGATTAAGACGCGTTTAAAAAAAAAGTATAATCCCATGTTTTTTATTTCTCAAAATTATATTGAGCACCGATTTACCCAAACAAATCTTTTCGAAAATAAATTTAGTTGGGACTCAAAGAGTCAAATCGCTGATGTCTATACCTATTATCTATACCTATATATATGATATCTGTAGGTACCTATTTTCTAAAGCATTCATACCAGATTCGTAACACCTATCAATTTCCTACCTATCTTATTATAAATAGGTATCCTGTCGCTGATTGGGTGCCATTAAGATATGCTACAATAATTTTCATCACGTTTTTTGTATTAGATATCATTTTGTACTATACAATGGGTATTGTGTATTGTATATGTCGATCTAGAGCACTGGATATCGCCATTGGTATGGTTTGTCAGTCGCTCGGCTCAGTTTGGTTCAGGGAGTGGTCTGGAGCGCGCGTCGCGTCGACACGAGTACGTCTACAGCGCGAACCAGCGAACTCTTTTCAAATTTCCACCGAGAAGCTGGTATTTACCGGTTCATTGTTTTCTTTTAAAATCGTTTGAATTTGGAATTTTTCATCGTTTATTTTTCGAATAAGGTTGATTACGAGTTTTTATTCTTATTTTTTGTTTTACAAAGTTTAAAATTGGAAGGATTACTTATATGGTTGCAGTGGAAGAGTTTTTATTTCTCTACTGAGAGGTGAAACTTTTGCTAATTATACGACGGAGTGTAGTTAGAGTGAAAGTTGACAAAGTTTTTTTTTAAATTATTTGTGAACTCTTGGTTTGGAAGGCATTGGAGTTGCAGACGTCACACAATGTGAGGTAAGTTTATTAATAAATACCTATAATGCGTGTACAGGTAATACTTGTAATAGACGTTCTAAGTGTTTTTATAACAAATTTTTGTTAGTAAAATTATTAGTAGGAATTTGTTTGTAATGTTGAACAAAAACTGTTTTTTTTTTCAACTTACGAAATATGTTAAAAAAAATTTTTGACTTTGAAATGAGAAACTTTTCAATCTGATCGTTAATATATTTTCCTTGAATTCTGCCAATATTGAAAAAAATCCAAATACATATTTGTTTTTTTAAGGTTTGGTTTTTGTTAAAGTAATAGACTTTCCAATAAATCCAATTTTACACTTTATTTCTTTAAGATTTCAAATATCTTAATCAGACCTGAAAACGTTGTGTTAACATGTATAATAATCTCCTATAAAAATATGTAGCCACAAGAAATTCAAATTAAAAAGAAACCATTAACCTTAATTAAGCCAAAGAAAAAAAGCAAAAACAAGAAAAAAAAAACTTAAAACATCCCGAGACGAAATTAAAAATTGCAAAAGAAAAGAACACTTTCCATTCCTTAGAGCATTCTATTCTCGTAATAAGCAATCTTTAAAAGTGAGAATTGCGACTAAAAGCCACTTTGTATCACGCCACAATGAAGCAAAGTTTGCATTCAGAAAAGCCGAAGAAAGCATTACAATTACCACACTTTTTAACCGACTTCCAAAAAGGTAAAGTCTCAATTCGCTGTATCTTTTTTTTTAATGTATGTTACGATGTACGATTACTCCGCTAATTGTGAATCGATTTTCATAATTCTTTTTTCGTTTGGTCGATCATACTTCAAAGGTAGTCCCACATAAATTTTATCGAAATCAATAAAGCAGTTTTTAAAATATCAACAAAACATTAAAAATAGTTTACATGGATGACGGCCTGACGGAAAGTCGGCTTTTTAAGTTTTGCTTTCTAAATTATCCAAACGATTCGTATAGCTACATAAGAGCTAACTCATCTTTGATAGAGTTTACGCAAGAGGTATCTACGAGTATCTCTTCATCTTTATCTCTCAGCCGTCATCTTTATATGTGACCGCCTCAGTGGCTCAGTCGGTAGTGAACCTGCCTTCTGAGCTACAGGGCGTGGGTTCGATTCTCACCTAGGGCAAACATTCATGTGATGAACATTTGTGTTTGTTCTATGTCTGGGTGTTAATTATCTATTTAAGTATGTATTAAAAAAAATATTATGTATATCAGTCTCTGGCCGCCATAGTACAAGCTTTGCTTAGTTTGGGGTCAGACGACCGTGTGTGGAAGTGTCCCAAATATCAGTATAATAATATTATTATTATCTTTCCTCTCCTTTCTTCGTCTCTTCTCTTTTCTTCTCTACATAGTATAAAACAAAGTCGTTTTCCGCGTCTGCTTCTCTGTCTGTAGGTATATCCGCTAACTCCTTCTAAACCACGCCACGGGTTTTGAAGCGGTTTTTACCATAAATTAAATTAGTTTCACAGATAATTTAAAGGTACTGTGCGAAACTAGGGCGGGTCGCTAGTAAGAAATAAAAAACTAGCGACCCGCCCAGCCTTGCAAGGGCGTAATTTAGAAAAAAAAATATTTTAAACTAGCTGCGCCCCGCAGTATCACCCGCGGTCCCACAACAACCGTTATTTTTTTCGGGATACAAAGTACCCCATGTCCTTTTCTGTACCCCAGACAACATGTATGCAAAATTTCAAGACGATCGGTTGAGTAGTTGAGACGTGAAAGCGTTACAAACAAATGAACAAACAAACTTACTTTCGCATTTATAATATTAGTTAGGATAAACCTTCCGTAAAAAGAAATATAACTGATCTAACTGATGGAGAAAACGCGTCAAAATCCGTTGCGTGACTTAGGAGGAGTTAGCGGAAGTACAGACTCGAAAAAGTGACTTTGCTTAATACCTACTCAAAAAAAAAGATAGAAAACAGAAGAGAAGATATTATGTCAAAGTCAAAGTCAAAGTCAAAGTCAAAGTCAAAATGTTTTTATTCAATTTAGGTATCAAAGATACACTTATGAACGTCAAAGTTATTTAAATAGACTCGACCGCCTTGTTCGGACAAAAAGCCTCTACTCAGAAGAACAGGCTAGAAACTGAGGGGCATTATTTTTTCAAATAATAAATAAATTACAGTCTCACAAATTTTGGCTTACAACTAGGCAATATCTATAAATACTAGTGGCTACTTGGCGGAAGTGGAAGGCTCCAGACATCTTTATCTTCTAAATAATTCTTAACCTTATAATATCCTCTTTTCATTAATGTAGTTTTTACATGTGATTTGAATTTTCCCTCGGTGAGCCCTTTTATATTTTTCGGGTTTTTATTGTAAAAACTAACGCAGTTGCCTAAAAATGAATTTTTTGACTTAGTCAGTCTAAATCCCGGTACAGCTATCCTATCCTTATTTCTAGTGTTATAATTGTGATAGTCACTGTTCAATTTAAATTTATGTAGATTTTTGCGAACGTGCATAATATTTTCAAAGATATACAAACTAAAGTGGAGTGTTAAGGGCTCATGAGTGCTCTTGGACGAAACGGCAACTTTCTCCAAATATAATAATAACAAGTATAAATTAAAAATATCCCCGACATTGGTTTTCATCAACACCGATTTTCATCAAACATAGAACACTCCCGACTAATTCACCTTTCAAATAAAAAAACAAAATCAAAATCGGTTCATTCGCAAACTACGATGCCACAGATACACACACACATACACGTCAAACTTAAAAATTATGATCAATATGGGCGGGGGTTAAAAATTATGATTAATCAACTTATGTCAACATACTGGGACCCTATTCGGAGATTTGATATTTTCATCTCACTTTTTTTCGTCCTTGTTGCTCTCGTTTGAAACGTCATAGGTGTAAGAGTGACCAAGATAAAATCTCATCTCATCTCACGCGCAGGAATAGCCCCCCAGATCTGAAATTAAATTAACATCCACAATTTCTCTGTTTGAGGGTTTTTTTCTAAATGTTTCTGTTCTTCTGGATATTCTAACTTATCTTATATATGGTCATTACTATATACTCTTGGTCGCTATAACGAAAAGTTATAGCGACCAAGAGACATCGAAAGACGGAACTCAGAGCTCGGGGTACCCTAGAATTTAGCAAACATAAATTCTTAAATTCTTCGAATTCATACATTTTCTAAACGTAATTCTTTCTTTCGGTCGTCATACCTAATTTCCCATTCCAAAATTTATGAAAGTCGACCGATAGAGATTTGATGAATTTGCCTTTTAACATTGTCTGATCAGAATGAATCCGAATGAATAATGAATAATGAATCCGAATAATTGAAAATATGTGAGCTTACTATTCGGACATTTTTTTTAAGGATTCAGATCAAATGCATTGTGGAACTGATATAATCCCACATGGCTATCCGTATTCATTGGAGATGTGCGAAGGATATACCCATACATAGTATAACGTTATTTTCCTAGCCTCGCTAGCTTGTTGGACAAAGGGATACCGTTTCACAACTTCACTACGTATTCTCGCAAAAAAGATTTATTGTATTGAATTTAAAAATATCTCATACATACATACATAACATAACATATCGTCACGCCTTTCCCCCGAGGGGCTGGCAGAGGTGTAATACAACACCCACACTTCGCCGGACGATATTCAGTCCCAAATGTGACAGAGGGCGAGCCTGTCGCCATACACCGGGCTCCAGTCATGGAGCAGATTTTTTTTTTTTTTTACAACAGACTAGGCATGCGTTTGACCACTGACTCGCCTGATGGGAAGCGTCGACGTGATCGAAGGTGTAACACGCTTGCCTAGGAGATACCTATTCACTTTACTCTTAAACACCCCCGGATTGTATTTAGGTGGAAAGACAGACACAGATGACATACAATACGCACATATGTTCACACAATGAACAAATTGGTGCGTGCCGTCAGCTGGGTTCGAACCCGCAACCTCTGGCTTGAGAGGCAGGCCTTCTCCAACTAGGCTGTCATCGCTTCATACACACATACATATAATCACGCCTCTTTCCCATAGGGGCAGGCAGAGACCACTTCTCTCCACTTGCTACGACCCTGGCATACATCTTTCGCTACTTCCACTTTCATGAGTCTTTTCATACACGCTCGTCGGTTACGGGTACTCTTGACCTGGCCTTTCTTTCGAGCCGTTCTTTCGGTCAAGATACGTGCGCCTAGGTCGACCTGACCGGCTTGCCCATCCACACTCGCCATGTAAACCTGTTTCGTCAATCTCCTTTCATTCATTCTCTCAATGTGTCCAAACCATCTAAGCATCCCTACTCTACATCCTCTACCAATGAATATCTTGAATTACAATACAATACAATACATCTTTATTGCACACCAAAAATACAAAGTAAAACAAACATAAAGAGAATATTAAAAATAAAATATCATTCGGCAGTACAAGGGCGGCCTTATCGCCTAAAGCGATTTCTTCCAGGCAACCTTTGGATGGACAGGACAGAACGAAATATGACAAACGGTCGGTGGCATACATAAATACTAAATAATGTATAAGTATATATAATAGCATATATAAGCATAAATAATAGTAAACAAATAAAACATATCATATCTACACAAATACCTTTAGACACATAATATATAAATTAATATATAAATTGTACACAAATAAAAATAATAAATGTAGGTATACATATGTATGTACCAATTAACAAAGAGAAAGATAATATTTAAAAATAAGATTTTTGAAAATGGGCAATGATTCAGCCTGTCTGATGGCAACAGGCAACTCATTCCACAGTATGAATTGTAGAAATAGGGCCCATGGACGGCTATTCTTACAAGTCGAGACATATTTTTGTCACTGTCTCTCTCGTTTCAAAAGTCCTATGAGTGAGAGTGACCAAGACACATCTCGAGCGTCAAGAATAGGGGCCTGGTACCTACGCAATAAATCTTGCTACACGAACTTGTATTTTGTGAAGATTTACTTTACACTCAACAACATAAGGGGAAAGTGTGTTTTCCACTTTTGAGAAAACCGCTAATAGTAAGATCAGATGATCACTGTTCATATTCAACCGCCCTCTTAAGAATGAAGAAATACAGGGCTACTTTTCACCAATCGAAAACTTGTGGCAAAAAATTCTCTTTATTAGGTGTTTCTTTAAATGAGACACAAAATATTCTAGAATTTCATTGTACTCATTATTGTGACCAGCCTTTATTTTGGGACCATTTAAATTACAAAATAACAGCCCATTTTTTTGTTGTCGATGATCCTAACTACTTTAAAATAGAAAAAACGTCAATGTTTTATGTGTGATTATTCAGAAAATATAGCGTTGTGTTCGAAACATTATTTTTCATGTTCATGGTCATTTATCAGTTAACTGGTCATTTGCGACTTCCTTTATGCTAGTGATAAATGTTGTTATTTCATAACATGACCTTGTTTTTATAAATCACTATTATTATTAAATAATTATTTATGTTTTTCGTTACAAGCTTGTTACAGCAAAACTTTACAATTAAAAAAATCAATAGATGAACAATTAATTTCTTGTCGAGAAATAAATTTCTTTAACCCGTTTTCTTGTGTTAGTTAGTTCATATAGACCGAGTAGCTGGCCCTGGTGTCAAAATTTCTAGACCGCCTGATGGTCTCCAATAGGGTATGGCGGTTGTTATTATGAACAAACAACCGATACCTACAATATACCGTGTCATCCGAATCACGGTAGCGCTCAGTCGTAAAAGCGACCCCCGGTCGCCCATCCGATGGCTAACCGTCTCGTCCGTTGCTTAACATCGGTGATCGAGTATGAATACTAAGTAGAGCTACCATGAAGCACGAACCAGAAGAAGCAGCGTCGACCTTCCCGGTCGACAAGACGCACTGACATTCTGGTGAGAGTCGCGGAAAGTCTGGATGCGAGCAGTGCATGACTGGTCGTTGTGGAGATCATTTGTGGCAGCTTTTGGACGTCTTTGAACGTCGTTGTGGACGTTTTTGGACGTCGTTGTGGACGTCCTCCTGCTAAGATGATGATTATGATCGAGCTACGGTACGAGCACTATTTTTATAGGCAACTAGCGACCCGTCCTGGTTTTGCACGGTACCTTAAATAAATCTTCTATGGAAGCTTATCTATCTGATGGTGAAAACCGCAAATCCATTTCGTGCTTTAAGAGCAATTAGCGGATATAAAGACAGACAGACAGACACAGACATAAAGCCATTTTGTTGTATACTACGTAGTTAAGAGAAGTTAATATCCTTGTCCTTCTAAATTGTATCAATTCGAAGAAAACAAATCATCCTCCCACATTTCCTTTTTTCATTATTTTCTCACCAACAATAAGGTTTAGAAAACAGCTCATTGCACTACAAATCTCTTTGAATGCCAACAATAGCTGTGCTCGGCAATAATTTCTATGAACGTGCAATTTACTTCACCGTCGTATCTCAGGGCTTTTAGATGTCGGGGAGAAACCTTAAGTCGTTAGGGAAGCTGAGAATTGGGCTACAGAATAATAAAATGATGTTAGAAAAACAACTTTAGAAGTTAGAAGACTACTACACACACACACATAGGCAATAGGTAAATATTCATCGACTGAGCTAGTGTTAGCGAGCGAAGCGTCTTTGCTTCAGCTTCGACAAAAATGCTTTCATTATTATCACACAATGAACAAATTGGTGCGTGTCGTCGGCTGGGTTCGAACCCACTCCCTCTGGCTTGAGAGGCGGGCCTTCTCCCAACTAGGCTGCCATCGGTTTTCATGCATACAAATAATAAAATACATACAAATACCAAGTTATCCGTGTATTTGCGAAAACGTTTTTCGTTTTCGTTTGGCGCTAGCTAGGTATGGAGCCAAACGCAAACGAAAAAAGTTTTCGTAACGATCAAAAGTCATGGTAAGGATAAAATAAATAAATTCGGGACACTTCCACACACGGTCGCCTGACCCCAAACTAAGCAAAGCTTGTATATGGCTGCCAGGGACTGATATACATACTTAGATATTTTTAAATACATACTTAAATACATATTAACACCCAGACATAGAGCAAACACAAAATAAATGTTCATCACATAAATGTTTACCCTAGGTGGGAATCGAACCCACGCCCCCAAGCTCAGAAGGCAGGTTCACTACCAATTGAGCCACCGAGGCAGTTAAATCTCTGAATTCTGAATCTCTCGGATGGTTCAAATATCTGAAGGTATCTGCCTACATTGTCCTCTACAGTTTCCTTTCTGTTTTTTTGCACTGTGTCCTACGTAAAGCTGTATTTATTTGTGGTACTTTGTACTTATCTAACCGGAACTGGGTCTCTTTGTTGTATTAGAATTTTTAAGACTGTTTCTGAGATGAAACTTCGTTCTGTTTGAGTACTGAAATATGTAATACAGTTAAAAAGTATCCTATGTGCTATTCTAGACTATAATCTATCTCTGTGCCAAATTTCATCTAGATCTGTTTAGCCGTTCTGGCGTGAAGGAGTAACAAACATCCATACATCCATTCTTACAAACTTTCGCCTTTATAATATTAGTAGGAGTAGGAAGTAGGATAGGATAGGATTAGTAGGATAGGATTTGAGTAAATAACTAAAGAGGCTTTTCTTCTTACTAATAAACGTTGTTTAATCTCGCAATAGTTGTACAATTTTTTGTCTTTTTCTTTCTTTTAATTTTTGAATCGATCGAAAAAGACAAAAGACTGTGTAAGTATTCCGAGGCGATATGACGATTATTGCTAAGAGGGACAGTGTTCGTCTTTTCTATTAATTTATTTTTAACCTAACATTAACAATAAAACGACAATTTATCAGTTTAACCTCTGTTGTGCAGTTAACCCCTAGTTAAAAAGATAACCCAAACTTCTGCAAATGGGCCTAAAAACTGTGTTCCTACATGCATTTCTCAACGACAAAATTAGTAAGTAAGTACCTGCCACTTAGCAAAACTTTAAGAAAACGAATGAAAAATGCAGTTTCTATTTACGCTCGATAGCGACGTTGTTCCATATTTTACACATTTTGTTATCGAATACCTTCCTCGTTCTAGTTGCGCATTTCTCGATATGTATAATGTGTATGCTAGAAGCCTTTGTCGATTTTAAAATGTCAGTTTGTAACCGACTTCACCGACTTCGTCTCAATTTGTCGGAGTCTTTTTTTCGACCGAGCTAACGCTTAGCGAGCGAAGAGTCTATGCTTCAGCTATGCCAAAAATACTTTCGTATATGTCCATATTTTGTCTAGATTTCTGTCCGGATCTGTTTTTGCTACAGTTCGGTTCTAAACCGAAAATTTTGAAATTTTTCCAAAAACTGACTTAGCAAAACCAATCGTGGAATTAATGAGCCTGCTCACAAAATTTCACGAGAATCGGTTGAGGTATGCGAACTGTAGAGGAGGCAGACGTCGACCACTAGGTCCACAGCTCACAGCTACCGGGTAGCAAACTCTGGTGGGAGGCTTCGGCCGTGGCTATATAGTTACCACCCACCGGACCAAGCCATGTCGTGAAATGACCTAGTCGTGTTTCGGGATGTAGTCCGGTGTAACCGTTCCGAAGACGGGTCTGAGCAGTAGCGCACTTGTAGCGCCTCACTCAACTGCCGTCTTTGTACTTCTTCACTCTACAAAACCTCAAGGCTAGAGTGAATAAGTACCCTATAGGTCGTCGTGCTCCATCTTAGACCACTACGTCGCTTAACATCAGGCGAGTTGGTAGTCAAACGCCGACCTATTCTACATAAAAAAGCCACCAGTACCTAATACTAGTGTAGACTTACGTAAAAAATAAAAGTAAAACTTGAAAAATTAGATTTTGTATTTCAATGAGTAATTGAGATATAAAAAAATGCTTGATCTCATTTCACACAATGAAGCTGCAAACTAAACCAGCGTGAGATTCGGTAAATAAAGTCTCGGGTATCCTAGAATAACAAAAGGCATAAAAATGCGCGTAATATTTTCTTAAGGGCACTCTTGAGCACTCGCGTCGGCGCTGAATCTCGTAAAAATAATATCGTGTATATTCCCAAGGTAATAATAATAAACCTATCACGACTTTGACGAGCTCCTCAGACTGCGCTATAATACAATTTCTCGTACTTTTCCTTGCACTGTCTCGTCTATTATGTATGTAGATAGGTGCTTGAAAAACACATCAGAGAGTGCGAGGCTTTAAGGCCCGGTATTACGAATTATTACGAAATCAACGAAAACAAGTATTTTGTTTGCGCCTAGTTTGATATGAAGAATTTTGATGATCAATTGCAAAAAAATACCGTTGGTAGAAAAAACAACCAAAATCAGCTTTACCGAAGTAGAATTTTGAAACTCATTCCATCATTGTAGAAAAAAAAAATCACAAAAAGTATCGGCTTAAAAAAACTGTTTGAGCGTAGTTCTCTAAATTTTCAGCTATTACAACACTTCTTTTTTTCGATTATTAAATAGCCAGGCTCTAAAGGTTTTGTTCTAAAGTTTAACCGAGTAATTTACTCTTATTAGTGTTCTTATTACGATTAATACCAATAATATCGGCAAAAAAAAAACTTTTTGCGCCGATCTCATTTTACCATCAAAAATGATATACGATTTTCAACTTCATTTAGATGAAGCGGCTTAAGAAAACGTGTGTGTGTGTGGGGGGGATTGAAAATCGTAGTATTACCGAGCATTTTAAGGGTGCGTTTTCGCTGATGCGGAGTTAAGCGGAGCGGAGCATCGCGGTGTATGAAATGACCAATTAGAATGCTTTCGCTGAAGCGGGCGGAGATTTCGCAGTTATTGAATAAAAAAATTGAAATTGAGACCGAAACGCCTTGTAATAAGGTATATAGATTATACACTAGCTGCGCCTCGCGGTTTCACCCGCGGTTAAATATTATTCTGTGTTAATCCAAACTATAATCTATCTCTGTGCTAAATTTTATCTAGCGGGCTTACCACGGGTTTTGACAGTTAACGAAAATGTTTCGTTTTCGTTTGGCTCCATACATTAAGCCTAGTTTCTTAGTATATCCACCAGGTGCGCTTCATTGAAATGGATTTAGCTAAAAGAAAACAAAACAGTTTTCGTACTATCAAACTCATGGTAAGGATACAAATCCGTTTAGCCCTTCTAGCGTGATTGAGTAACAAACATCCATCCATCCAAACATTCGTATTTAAAATATTATTAGTGAGATATATCGTCACTGCTTTCCCCCCAGGGGGCTGGCAGAGGTGTAATACAACATCCACACTTCGCAATACGATATTCAGTCCCAGATGCGACAAGGGACGAGCCTGTCACCGTACACCGGGTTCCAGTCATGTAGCAGATGACATACAATACGCACATATGTTCACAGAATGAACAAAGTGGTGTGAGCCGTCCGCTGGGTTTGAACCCGCTCCCTCTGGCTTGAGAGGCGGGCCTTCTCCGACTAGGCTATCATCGTGACTTATTACGTGATTAGTGAGATTTAGTGTGATAAATACAGTAGGTACACATTTATTTACATTTTGGTTTTACAATTAATTTATGTTATTCAAACGATTCTTAGAAGGAGATTATCGCTTCAGTAACATAAAGATAAGCGTCACCTCAGTATCAGATGTATATACAGTAGTGTGAACGGCCAAGTTGGTAAGGGTCGACCTAGGCGAACGTATCTTGACCAAGTCGAAGACGTTTTAAAGAAAGACCAGGTTAGGAGTACCCGTAACCGACGAGCGTGTATGAAAATACTCATGGATGTAGAATATGCGAAAGGCGTATGCCAGGATCGTAGCAAGTGAAGAGAAGTGGTCTCTGCCTACCCCTATGGGAAACAGGCGTGACTATATGTATACAGTACTTATGCTAGTTTAAATTGAATATTGACTCTAAAAATTTTGAACACACATTGCGCTCCGCCCTCCTAAAAGTATAAGCGCAGCCACAAATCGCGTCGGTTTTATTTGTAAACTATTCGCGTGGTGAAATGCCGCTACTTTCTTGGAATAAAAGCTGTCAACATAATGGTACAAAATTGTTAACATTTTCGTAAAAAAAAATGTTGTTTTCTGAAACCGGTCATGCTGTTTTAACTCTTGTTTTTTGGTATTTTTAAATTAATACTTAGAAGTGTATGTACTCGTATGTAGACGCCCTTCAATTATACAACAGGGTTTTGTAACATGCTGTAAACTGACTACTGCCGAGGTTCGCGTTTTGTATAATTATGTCGCAGCCAACTGTCTTAATCAGTCGTTCAATGAACAGCCTAGCCTTTTTACTGAACGGCACATTTAAACAAGCGGTCTGATTTTATTCAGCCATGCAAACAAATAAATAGACGAAATGACTTGGATCGACATTTTTGACTACTTGTCTAGCCAAGTCATTTAAATAGGGAAGGTGGGCTGGGAGCGTAGCGCCAAGCCAAGCGAAGCCAAGCCAAGCCATTACCTAGCCAAGTCATTTAAGTCCTCTTCTTAAACAGGTACCCCTACAGGTAGGCTGGGAGCAAAGCGCCAAGCCAAGCCAAGCAATTACCTAGCAAAGACATTTAAGTAGGGGAGGTGGGCTGGGATCGAAACGGAGCAGAGTTCTACCCTAACCGATCCAAGGCAGATTTGTTCTAATAGTGGAATCACTGAGAAGAGGTTTTGGGCTGTCATAATAATATAATTTCTGTTATTCTACTTATCTATTGAATAGTAAATTATGTAAGATAGTACACAACACGGAAGTATGATTCGTTTTATTTATTTTTTTGCATATTTTTTCCAATCTACGATATGTTGTTTATGTAAATAAAAATTCGTTTCGCCAAACTATACCAACACAATTTTTCCCTCAGTAAAGCTGATGTAAACTCCAATATTGACAACATGTACCTAAACAAAGTAAAATAATACCAAATAAACTAGAACTCAATTTGCACTCGTGTTTGTGAATTCCGTATGTTTGTAAAAAAATACTGCGAGCAATTTTTTATAATTTGGACTGTCGGTTTCTAGGACAACCTTTGATTACAGAGCAACCCACAGAATTGAGAGACGGAGATGGAAAAACAAATAGAGAGATACAGAGATAGATCCTATTTCTATGCTATAATTTGTTTTCTTTTAAAACGTAGATATAGAAATCCTTCAAGCTCACTGGGAGCGTGGGTTCGATTCCCACCAAAGCAAACAGTGATAAACACTTTGTGCTTATTCTATGCCTGAGTAGTTACATATATTTATGTATCTTTGTATTTAAAATTTATTGTATAATGATGTATATCAGTCTCTGGCAGCCATAGTACAAATATTGCTTAGTTTGGGTCAGACGGACGTGTGTGCAAAATGTCCCAAATACTTGCTTTTTTATTTATTTATATTGCTTGTAGCTATTTAGGTATTTAAACTAAGATACCGAATACCTATTTTTTTTATTTCTTTCATTCGTGGGTGTGTGTGTGTGTGTGTGTCCAGAACGGATAAACCAATTTTGATTTGGTTCTTTTTTGTTTGAAAGTTGAATTAGTTGGGAGTGTTCTTAGCTATCTTTGATCAAAAGAGAAAAGGAGGAGGAGGGAAAGGAGGGAGGTATAGTAAGTAACTGAATACCAACATACCTACAAAATTTTAATGACCATAAGTTTATCAGAATCAGTATTCATTTTCAATAAAATGTATACTTAGCCGCATTACAATATCAAATTAATTAATCATTAGGGAGAAAAATAAACAACAGAATTTAATTAAGTAAGTAATGAATTAAAATTTAAAAAAATGAACCAGTTTCATTAAATTAATCCTCACTAAGCCAATTTATGTTCCAAAGCTGAAATTAATTAACATAATTAGTTTCGGTAAGATACAAAAAAAATGTCTCGGTTACTTGTCAGCAAAATACTTTAGTGAAATATATAAATCACAATAAGGCCTAATTAGTTGCTTAAGGGTCCGGCGAATACTTTAGGCTAATTTGGCTAAAGACCATTCTATAGCCATTTCGTCTAGAAGAAGACGACTAGCGAAAAGAGCAAGTAAAGATACTAACGAGCCTCTAAAGTTATCTACAATGTGAGAAAATGCAATTTCAACCATTTTTATGACTTTTGCACTTGTCTGATTGATCTTGATTAATTTAAAAGTTTATGATGTAGACAACCTCCCTATGGAATGGCATTATTGATTTTCTTGTCTATCTAATAAATAAATCAGTCAAAAGTGAACCCTTACAAATGCGGATGTTTTTCATAGCTCTGTTTTATCTTGAGGTCGTTTTTAAAAACTAAGAACATAGGGGCGGAGATATAGTTAATTTAATTGTACATGCCAAATTTCATCGTAATCTAACAAATGGTTTCCAAGAAATTTGACAAGCGCGTTTTTGTATGGAAAATTCAGAGCGTCGCGGAATCCTTAATTTGTAGGGTTCCGTTCTGAAAACGATCTATTTTCACTAGGCCTTGCTCCAAAAGAGCTAAGAAAACATCTCGTTAACTGAGTCAAATTAGCTCCAATTAATTCCGTTTGGCATCCTCTTGCTCAGTTTTAATAACAGTTAAAACAATATTTTATTGAATCCTATTCTAATGCTATGGCTACATTAGCGGCCTTCGGCGATAGTTCAGACGCGACAAGTGTAGCCGGTTAGTTCATTACTCGGCGATGTATCAGGTGAGTTATCGGCCAGTTTGGGGGCTGAGCTACCCACGTCCGTAGGAGTGTACTCTATTCTGATTCCCTACACGTGGTCCCCGTGTAGTGCTAACCGAGTAGCAAACTCTGGTGGGAGGCTTCAGCCGTGGCTAGTTACCACCCATCGGACCAAGCCATGCCTTGAAATGACCTAGTCGTGTTTCGGGATGTAGTCCGGTGTAACCGTTCCGAAGACGGGTCTGAGCAGTAGCGCACTTGTAGCGCCTCACTCAACTGCCGTCTTTGTACTAATTCACTCTACAAAACTTCAAGGCTAGAGTGAATAAGTACTTTATATGTCGTCGTGCTCCATCTTAGACCACAACGTCGCTTAACATCAGGCGAGTTGGTGGTCAAACGCCGACTTATTGTGCTTAAAAAAAAGATCAACTCCGCAGAGAGGCGACGAGTTGACCGCTAATGTAGACAAGAGCATCGCCGATAACCGATAACAATGATTTTAGCTCGACAACGTGACACGAATTATCGCGCTAATGTAGCTCCAGCATGACTAATAATTAATAATTAAAAGAGTTTCGTTTTTCGTTTGTTTTTTACGTGTTCATAATCATCGATCATCATGACACGTTGTCAAGAAGTACAGAAAAGACATAGGGCACTCTTAGCCGCGGGTAACGCCGTGAGTCACAGCTAGTTTACTACCTATACTTACTTCGTGTCACACGGATTGAGACAAAAAATTGAAAAGACACTATCGAAAACTTATACAAAACAGAGCACCTTAAAAATAATAAAGTTGAAAATTAATTTTATAAAATTATTATTTACTGTGTACGTTGTTCGTCCCGGATGATCCCGGGGTCCCTGCAACCAGGCGCGGCCAACCGCATGATCTTTTTTACGCGAATCAGGGTCGTATGGTAGCGCGATCTAAGTTTCCTTTGGTTCGCGTCCGCCGCCATTTTAATGCGCTCTTGGCCGTCAACACTGATTTTGACCTATTGACGGATAATTGGACAAATGTTTTGAGCAAACTTCTTTATATATTGTGAAAATCTGACTGATCAGTGGAGCGGATGTAAGAGGCATGAAAGTTCAGATAGTTTAGACGATGTTTCTTACTGATTTGTGACTTTCTTGTTATTTTAATTATTTTTTATTAATTGTTAATATCAATTTTGAATTTGACATTGTTATTTTTTTTTAATGTTATTTGTATCATCGTGTGACATAAATGTAATTGTTCATTCGTTTTTGTGTCAATAAAATAATTTGAATTTGAATTTGAATTTGAATGTGAATTTGAATTTGAATAATTTGCCGATAAAAATGTTACATGTTTAACACAGAAATTGTATCTGTCATTACCAAATAAGTTTAAATGTCTGAAATATTGTCCTAACCCTTTTACACATGATCTAAAAAAACATAAGGTCTACCATTCCGGAAGCCAACACGTAATGACGTCACTCGTCATCGTCACCGTCTTTTTCGAACTTCATATTTGTAAATGACACGTTTCGGTTTTGCCTAAGCATCGATTTACGTCACTTCGTGTTGCCCACGTGACCATTTTGACTCGGAACGTTTTACCTGGCGGAGTATATTACTATACCATGCATTTACCTACATACTTCATGTGACTTAGACTGAGTTATTCAAATGTCAATAGTTGTTTGTCACAACGTACCTCAGCTCGTTTTACTAGAGTTTCTAATCGGACACCTCACACATCCCACAACCTATCATCCGATTTAGCTCAATTACGAACTTAAACAATTAACTTTGTCAAAAGAAAAACAAAACCTGGCTGCAAAATGTTGTACCCTATGTCAGTTCCACTATCAAGACGATTCAAATGACACTTCACATGTTGAAATACATCAAGCTGTTTAGGCTGTAGGGCGTGCCAAAGAAACCTCATACATACATACCCACATACATACTCTCAAAAAACATAACCCTCCTTCTTGCGCAGTCGGATAAAAATCTTTTGACATAAACTAGGTACATGTCCGTAAAATTTCACGCAGATCGGATCAACGTTACTCAAATTATCGTCGGACAAACAAATGCTGAGTTGTCCGTTGTCACAGTAGTCTCCGAGACCTCGCTACGCTTGGTCAATATAAACGAAGCATTTTCTTAATTAAACTTTTAGCTTGCTTGAAATATAACAAACTAGCTTGCGCTACTGTTTTATCCACTACTCAACCTTATTTTTATAGGATGAAAGATTTATTTTCTCTTGAACTATCTACCTCTCCAAGTCATTCCGATCCATTTCTCCGTCCTGACATGAAAGAAACACAAACAAATCGACAAAAATCCATAAATCTTTCGCATTCATAATACCAATTGTCAAAGATTTACGAAGATACGAGTACGTCAGGTATTTAGATTGGATTTTCAGATAAGTTTACTAACATGTTTACCTAAGCTTCATTCTTTTTAACCATCGACTCAAAAACGAAGGGGTGTTATAAGTTATACGTGTGTTTGTGTGGTCTGTCTGTGGCATCGTAGCTCCCGAACGGCTGAACCGATTTTGATTTTTTTTTGTTTTGAAAGGTGAATTAGTCGAGAGTGTTCTTAGCTATGTTTGACTGCCTCGGTGGCTCAGTTGGTAGTGAACCTGCTTTCTGAGCTTGGGGGCGTGGGTTCGATTCCCACCTAGGGCAAACATTCATGTGATGAACATTTGTGTTTGTTCTATGTTTGGGTGTTAATATGTATTTAAGTATGTATTTAAAAATATCTAAGTATGTATATCAGTCCCTGGCAGCCATAGTACAAGCTTTGCTTAGTTTGGGGTCAGGCGACCGTGTGTGGAAGTGTCCCGAATTTATTATTATTATTATTTATATGTTTGATGAAAATCGGTGTCGGGGGCTTTTTAAATTTTTAATTTATACTTGTTACTATTAATATAGGTAGTGTAGCCTCGGATTAGACACACAACCTATAAGCAATTAACCTTGTATAGCCTCGAATAGTTTTACAGTGTTTTGTCTTTTTCTTTCTGTTAGGTTTTAGAACTCAATCGAAAAAGACAAAAGATTGTGTAACTATTTCGAGATACAACGTTTTTGCTAAGGACAGTGTTTTGTTCTTTTTGGTCAACAAATTAGAAGACAAACACTGTCTGACTATAATTCCGGGGCCGTGCAACGTTTATTGGTTGAATCATGAGTTGAATTTAACATTATGGAGAGCACTTCTTTCAAAGTCAAAGACAAAATGTTTTCATTCAATTGGGTATCAAACATACACTTATAAACGTCAAAGTTTTTTTAATAAACTCGACCGCTTTGTTCGGAAAAAGAGCCACTACTCAGAAGAAAAAATCACTGAAAAACCTGGTTTCTGGAATCAATGGATTTAGTATTTAGGAATTAGCATGCTACCTTGGAAAATCTGTTTTACCTTAAGTTAGTAAAAAGCTTTGTAATAAAGCTTGGAAAAATAATTAGAAGTCTCGAATTTTTTTAGGTTTTTGCATGGATTTAAAAGGAATTTAAGGTAAATGACATACATGCTTTTCTCCTGAAGGGGCTGGCAGACGTATAATACCTACAACATCTCACTACGCCGGACGATATTCAGTCCCGAACGTCAAAAGGGGAGAGCCTGTCGCCATACACCGGGCTCCAGTCATGTAGCAGATGACATACAATACGCTACATGAACACAATGAACGAATTGGTGCGTGCCGTCGGCTGGGTTCGAACCCGCTACCTCTGGCTTGAGAGGCGGGCTTTCTACAACTAGGCTTCCCATTTAAGGTAAATTTGTATTATAAAAACCGCTCTCAAGCCATCTGTCTATCAAGAGGGATTTATACTGCGTAGCTTGTTTTAAGATTACTTTCTTGAACTTGTGTTAAGATCTTTGTTCGTAAATAATAAAATACTTTTAATTACGATTAGAGTTTTAGGACAAAAAAGCTTGAATTCTGTTTAATTGAATTTCATTTAAGTAAACGAGGTTCGTGTTTTAAACTTTAGCGAATAAATTGAAGACTAAGGGCCGTATGCTAAAACGGCTATCAGTCATGAATCTCGATTTATAACTGGTTTTACCATACCTAAAACCAGTTTCATGACTGAGCGCGATTTAATATACGGGCCTAAGTGAAATTGTAAGTAATCAATACAAAAAATTACTTTTATATTGTATATATTATTATTATACATTTCAACCGACTTAAGGAGGATATTCTCAATTAATCATCAGTAATTAGCTAATTAATTAATTAATTATCGTACATCAGTCTCTGGCAGCCATGGTACAAACTCTGCTTAGTTTAGGGTCAGACGACTGAGTATGCAAAAAATATCCCAAATATATAAAATCTGTATTGTATATTTAATCGGAATCTTTAATCCTTTTTTTATAGAGTACGGACTGAGGACGTATTTAAAAAAAAAAGTTAGTATTATTTTAAGAAGTTATACTAAGGATACCTACTGAACACTTGGATATTTATGCTGCATATATTTGGCTTTACACGCTTTATGTATTTAGTGCATAAAATAAATACTTACGTAATGATCTTCACTTAGAGACGTTAATTATCACGTAACTATGACAAAGGACCTCATTTCCGTAGGAAACCTTTACCTAGTGCCAGTCTAAGTAATCATTAACGACTCTGAGTGCAGCTAAGTGCTAGTTGATGAAAGACAGGCTCTTTGTGAGTCTCAAAGCCAGTATGATATATGTAGGTGTGATAGTTATCACACCGAAAAGGAAAGGAAAAGCTCGCCCCCTGTCACATTTGGGACTAAAAATCGTCTGGCGAAGTGTGGGTTTTGTATTACATCTCTGCCAGCCCCCTCGGGAGAAAGGCGTGACGACGATATGAGTAATCGGCGAACATACAAAAAAACAAACGAATTGAGAACCTCCTTATGTCGGCTAAAAAAGAAAGTGATCAATGGTCATAAAAAAAACGCTTCGCCTCGCCTTCGCTTCGTTGTAATGTCTGGCAATGCCTTAAAAGTTTCGCACGAAGCTATAGGCATGTCTGGGGGAATCTGCGATATTGATACGTACTGTCTCGCGTCTGACAGCCAAACGGAGCGAGAAATCGGAGAAACACTATAGGTACGTATAAATATTGAGAAATATTACCTACAGATATTGTTCTCAAACTTGACGTTATGCCTGCTATTTTTCTTGCTGTTTTGATTTCGACGAATATTCAGGGCTGTCAGGTAGCAATTCTCGGAAGATATTTGTGATAAATATGTATTGTTTTTTTTTTCGAAGTAAGAACCAGCTTGAACCACAGAACATGTATTAATACTACTTTTTAAGTACGCCACTGTTGTCAAACTACACAGTTAATTGAGTTGGAGTGTTGTGATTGTGAATGTTTCTGTAGGTATTCCGCTCTGTTCAAAACGTAAACTTACGAAATCTATAGAGAGAGAAGACTTAACATCAGTATACAAAAGCTTCATATAACTAGTAAGTACAATAATTATTTATAAGGTGATATCCTAAGACTTCACACACACAATTGCGCGTGTGCAAAAACGATATGTGTGTAGTTTAATAGGTAGCTAGATTTTTTTATAGAGATTTAGTCGAGTGTCCGGGGAACGGAGGTTAATTTTTGTTTTGTTTACATTTCTAAATACAAACGCGCTGAGTGAGTGAGAATATGTTATTCATAACATAGAAATCGTAAAATTTTGTTTCAAACACATCCGTTTTGAGTTTGCATGCTCACTGTAAAGTGCATAACGTCGTGAGAACATAGCCTTACGTTAAGATTTAAGGCCCGGTACTATCACGATTTCAACGAAAACAAATGTTTTATTTACGCCTTTGAAATGAAGAATTGTGATAATTAGGTGCAATAAAATACAGCTGGTAGAAATAATTACCTAAAACAGCTGAACCGGAGTAGAATTTTGAAAATCATTTAAAATTTTAGAAAAAAACATACGAGCTATATCTTCTTTTCTTAAAAACCACATATCTTCACAAAATTATCTTCTTAAAAACTGTTTGAGCGTAGTTCTCTAAATTTCCAGCGATTACAATACATTTTTTTAAATTGTTAAATAGCCAGAATAGTTATCTAAAGTTCAACCGAGTAGTTTATTCTTATTTGTGTTCCTATTACGATTAATATCAACAACAACAGTAAAAACGGCAAGTAAAATGTAATTCTAACCTCCGATCTAATTTTTCATCAAAATATATGAAATACGATTTTCAACTCTAAGTAAACGTGAGTCCGGGTGGAAAATCGTGGTAATACCGCGTCTTAAGAGCAAACAGCAGTGTTTGTTTTTTGTAGTACTTACATAGGACACGTGAACGGTTCTGTTCAAATAAATTTCTTTGATAAGCATCGGTTTTGAGTTCGCATGCTCTATCGTAAAGTGCAGTATGATGTTATGTGAACCTTTTATTTTTTTTTGTTTTTTGTTGACTGGGGGGAAATCTTCAAAAAGATGCCCGGATGTATTTGGGGTGCATCCGGGTTATGTGGGGATTGACCCACTAAAACCCCCTCGGTGGCCATCCTCTGTGCGTGGCAAGAGGGCACCGGGATCTCCATAGGACCGCACCGGTGCCCCCTAGCACGTTGCTTGTATCAGCACCTTTCCCAGAATTGGTCTCTTGTCACTCACCAAGCTTTACGGTTAGAAAAATAGCGGTTTTTGTTTTTTTCCAGTGCAAAGGGCGAGTAAATGGATCTATAAACAAGATTGACACTACTGATTTTTCGATACTGCAGAAGATACGGAGTTAATTGTTTCGTAGTTTAAAATTTTATAAATTTCACTCTAACATTGTGTTAACTTGAGGTTAGCTTCTTACTCTTGGTAACATACATACATACATACATACATACATATACATACATATATACATATACACATACATATATAATCACGCCTCTTTCCCATAGGGGTAGGCAGAGACCACTCCTCTCCACTTGCTACGATCCTGGCATACATCTTTCGCTTCATCCACTTTCATAAGTCGTTTCATACACGCTCGCCTTTCTTTCGAGCTGTTCTTTCGGTCGAGATACGTGCGACTTGCCCATGCACACTCGCCATGTAAACCTGTTTCGTCAAACTCCTATCATTTATTCTCTCAATGTGTCCAAACCATCTAAGCATCCCTTTTTTTAATCTTTATCACTACATCCTCTACCACACCACAACTCTCTTGGTGACACAAGACGATTTATCTGTTTAACCCCTAATTAGCAGTTTATTCCGAGTTAAGAATATAACGTGAGCTTTTGCAAGTGGTCTATAAATCTAAAGCATTAACATTATTAAAAGAAAAACAAAAAACCTAGCTGCAAAATTTTGTACCATATGGCACTATTAAAGATAATTCAAATGACACCTCAAATGTCGAAATCCAGCAAGCTGTTTAGGCTGTAGGGCGTGCTAAAGAAACCTCATACATACATACATACATACATACCCACATACATATTTTCATACATGCACCCGAAAAACATAACCCTCCTTCTTTCGCAGTCAGGTAAAAAAGCGTGCAGTAAAGTGCCGTGAGCACTCGGCCTAAATCCTCCTTTATCCAATACTAGCTGTTTTGTCCCTGGCTTTACTCGCGTATTATAGCCTATGTCACTCAGAAATAACATAGCTTTCTAATGGTGAAAGCTTTTTTAAATTTGACTAGTCGTTTTTGAGTTACAAACATAGATAAATCAAAATCTTTCCTCTCTGTATTACTAGTCCAATATATGCTTCTGTTCTCAAACACCGAAAAATAAACCATACTTACTATCAGAACTGCTTTCCCAAAATATTTATACAACCTTCATCTTCTGTAGATCTATCATGATTCTCATATCGATACGAGAAATTATGGATATGGTACATTACTATACCCTCGTTTATTCAGAAAAGCATTTTCTTTCATACGATTCGTTTTTCCTAGTAAAAACTATGAGAAAAGGATATCAAAAATGAAATAGGGAGCATGAACCCGAGTCTGACGTAAGGGGAATGTACCCGCTGGTCCCCAGGTATAAGCAATAAATATTACTCGTGCAATCGTATTGTAGGTTCGGAACGGAGGTGCGATCAAAAGTTGGGAAAAATAACAGTTGTTATAACTCTAGAGTTCATTGCGAAGCGTTTAACGATGTGAAACTGTGTCGATGTAGTCCGTCAATCAGTTAGTCAGTATTTTTCGCAGTAAATAGAGTAATGTAATAAGAGAGTAACATAAATAATAAATTCCTAGCTTTTACTTAACATATCCATCATTCTTGCATAAAATCTCAAGTCGATACGTTGCGTTTAGAAAAAGTAGGAAATATCCTGCTTTTTACCCGATTGCGCAAGAGAGAGATTGCGGTTATGTTTTTCGAGTGTATGGATGTTTGATAAGCATGTATGTATGTATGTGGGTATGAATATAATTATGTGGTTTCTTTGGCACGCTCTACAGCCTAAAAAGCTTGATGGATTTCGACGTGTGAGGTGTCATTTGAATCGTCTTGACAGTGGAAGTATCATACGTTATAACATTTTGCAGCCGGCTTTTTTTTTGTTTCTCTTATATTAATGTTATACTTGTTTAATTCTACTTTTAGAGGCAAAAGTTTGTGTGTGTGTTTGGGTGTGTTCGTTTGCTACTTCTTTACGGTGATGACATTTAGTATGAAGGTAGCTTATCCTATTTATATTTATTTTCTAATTATTCGTCCTGGATTGACACCTATACGGTACATTCAAGCCGCGGTTAACACCGCTGGATGCAGCTAGTTTTAAATAAATGTCATACTTTTTCCTACTAAATTAAATGCAGTGAATGATACTTATATGTTTCATAAGCTGCCGAAATGTCAAGCTTAATTTTAATATTTTTCTACATTAATGTTGTTTTATCAAATTAAAAAAAATAAACATAAATTTAATCTAAATTTTATTTTGATTATTTTATTTTAAAATTAAGTTTACACTCAAACAGTCCCAAGAGATAAAATGAAAAATAACAATTTGCGTAAACTACAATAATTCACTTTGAATACCTACGCTTTGTACACCTACCTATAACGCCATCTAGACTGAGTTGGACTAAATTGAAATGTCACATCTGAATGTCATTTTAGTTTTCTCGTTTGTGTTTGGCTCAGCACCCTTTGTGAATTTAGTTACTGTCAAACTAGTAAAATAAAATGTGTTGTGGAAATTATTTAGAGATTCAAGCTATCATAATTTAACCATCTACACTTCTACAGTAACATTTTATAGAGGAAAATCGTGTATTTTTGTAACAAATAAACTAAAAAACAACTGGTCCGATTTCAAAAATTCATTCACCACTAGAAAGCTACATAGAATAGAATAGAATGTTTTTTATTGTGAAACTGTGTAGGTACAAGGTGGTATGTGTTAAGATTAGTAACAACAGTTACTAACTAACTACACTAACATTATCTCTGTTTGACATAGGCTATGAAACGCGAGCGAAGCCGCGGGCAAACAGCTAGTATTCTATAGGTAGAGACTCACTAAAGCCAAATTTTGTAACGATCGAGGACGCGTACCGATGTACTGTAACATGAAAAGCTAACCGTATCAAATCAACGAGCCGAGTCACTAGCCGCGAACACGCAAGCCTATCGTCGCAGCGATGAGACTCGCGAGCGCGCTTCAGAGGGTTCGCGAAAAAGCTGACAGGCTCGCATGCGGCGCATTGATACACGAACATGATACATTACGACACCACGTCAACAGTCAGTCTCTGCCTTACCATGCTAAACCATAAACAGCTATTCAACCCGTTATCACCGCTGAACTGAATCTATTATCTAAACATTACTAAGCTGTGTCTACATTAATTATGCAAAACGCTATTAGCAGCGCTGTCGTGTGTCGCCGCCTTAATCCTCTGTGACACTATCTAGTCAAGTGGCAACCAGCCCCTAGCATTCAGTAATATTTAATGCAACGATGACGTCACAAAGTGTATTTTTATTGCACGTTTTTGCGAACATCAAAGTAGGTACCTATAGGTATTTAGAGTTCGATAGACAGTCATTCTAAGTTCTTCCACAATTTATTGGTATCTAGATTCTAGGTACTATTATTTGCGATTACATTGTACCAAAAAAAAAATGCCTTAACATTAAGAATTCTGAAAGATTTAATTTACAGAATATCTATTAAAATGTAGATAGTAAGACCAATATTTTAGCGAGTTCAGATCAGCCTTCAGAATTAGGTCCTAGAAATATTATTTTGATCTATACATTTTAGCTAAGTTTAGTAGTGGTTAGCGACGATAGCCTAGTTGGAGAGGCCCGCCTCTCAAGCCAGAGAGAGCGAGTTTGATTCCAGCTGACGGCACGCACCAATTTGATCATTGTGTGCACATAATATGTGCTTATTGAATGTTATCTGCTACATGACTAGAGCCCGGTGTATGGCGACAGGCTCACCCCCTGTTACATTTGGGACTGAATATCGTCCGGCGAAGTGTGGGTGTTGTATTACACCTATAACTAGCCCTTTCGGGGGACAGGCGTGACGATATGTAGTAGTGGTTAGTAGTAGCACACCTAGTTTACTAGAGGTCTCAGACTTGAGTCCCGACCAGATAAAACATTAAATTGAAAAAATTTCAACAAAAAATTTAATCGCCGAAAAACTAAAACGCAAAAAATAATTAATAACTAAGTTCTTAAACGAATGTAAGTATACCCAAGTAATTTTGAGTCAGAGGTGTGATACAACCCCCACACATCGCTAGACAATATTCAGTTCCAAATGTGACAGGTGGCGAGTCTGTCGCTATACACCGGGCTCCAGTTATGTAGCAGATGACATACAATACGCACATATATTCACAAACGAACAAAGTGGTGCGTGTCTTCGACTGGGATCGAACCCGCTCTCAGGCTTGAAAGACAAGCTTTCTTCAATTAGGCTATAATATATCATCGCTATAATTATGAACTTTATTTATAATTATGAACTTTATTTATAATCTTGTTCTAGAAATAGTTTCCAATTAGATATTGTAATAGTGAAGTGTTCGAAAAAACCTCAGTACTGAGAAATGAATCTAAAACGACGTTCTTTTCTCAGTAAAAACCTATTTCAGTACCAACCGAGTTGAGCTCTATCGTAGATGTGCAAAATGAACGGTGGACAAGAACGCACATCAGACTGGAGCTCGGGCTCCTTACCAAAATTATAATATCATGTATTTTTGCTAGACCTTTTACACCTGTCAACTCTGGACCGACTACACAATGAAGGTGCACAACTTCATCAGAGTGGCATACAATAACATCTTTAGGCAACTGATGGGGCTTTCGCGGAGCTGTAGTGCGTCCATCATAAACATAAGCATATCGTCACGCCTTTCCCCTGAAGAGAAACACACCCACACTTCACCGAACAATTTTCAGTTAATTTTGGGCAATACCCGCACATAGGCATACTACATATAGACAGAGGTGTGACAAATTTTTATTAGTCGTTACCCCGCATGCGAGAGGTCCTCCGAATTCGTACTATAACGACCGAGAAGGAGCTGGCAGAAGTGTAATACAACACCCACACTTTGCCAAACGATATTCAGTTAGTTTTCGGGCAATACACGCAAATAGGCATACTGTATATCGACCGAGGTGTACCGATAACGAACTTTTATTAGTCGTTACTCCGCCTGTGAGGAGTCCCACGAATGCAGATTAACGACCCAGTTCTCGACTAATAAAAATGAACCATTAATTTCCTTCATGGTCCTGCGAGTACGTACCTCAGATTACAGAGATACCCTGCACAAACATTTTTGTTTCCTCTTTCTAAAACCTTTCTTAATTAAATCAAGCTAATTATATTAATTTAATTTAAATGTTCAGTGGGAGGAATAGCAAGGCGTCATTTTACTGAGAAGACAGACTAAGGGCCGAGTCTAAGAGGGGGAAACAATATTGAAATTAGAGAGAGAACAGTGAAAATGAAAGAATTAATTTCTGTTCAAATGAAGTAGCTGTTAGACACGCTTTGAAGTGCTAATCAGATTTGATGTTGATATCTCATGTCATTATTTTTTAATTAGCGATAGGCACTTCTTTATTACAAGCAACAAAGCTTACCTAACACGTCATGCGATGTTTTGCTAAAGCGGAGTTTTAAAAGCTAAACATTGAGTACTCAATTTGTGAATCACATGTAGACCCAGGATCTGTTTTCATAGAAAATATTTGTTATTTTACTTCTGGTAGCATTAAATACTTGTCACATATCGTCACGCCTTTCCCCCGAAGAGGCTGGCAGAGGTGTCCAACACCCACACTTTGCCAGACAATATTCAGTCCTAAATGTGACAGAGGGCGAGCCTGTCGCCATACACTGGCCTCCAGTCATGTAGCAGATGACATACAATACGCACATACGATCACACAATAAACAAATTGCTGCGTGCCGTCGGCTGAGTTCGAACCCACTTCCTCTGGCTTGAGAGGCAGGCCATTTCCAACTAGGCTATTATCGCTTATTACATACTTGCCTGTTAAATTTAATACTTGTAAGCAAAATAATCCGCTTTTGAACTGAATAAATTGTGATAATATAGTGATGTAATAACTTAATTATAATTAAACCAATTTTTACCCCTTCTCCCAGGCCTTGATACCTCTCAGCCCCTGGATACCTATTTTAATTCGGGTCAGTTCTGAGTTTACAAAGGACTCGAAAAGTAAATGATCTTTGTCTTATCACGAGATCCATTGCTTTAATGGATTGAAATTTGTATAGCGATTAATAGTAAGTATTTCTTTGAAGTGTCTAAATATAACTTTTCAAAAATATTGGTAAAAATATTTTTTTGTCTATTTATTTGTTTTAAGTTCAGAAAGTGTCTAGCGTGACAGGGCAAAATTAAGTGAGGTGACTCAAGTGAAATAGAACATTACGAAAAAGCCTGGCGTCAACTCCACTACACAAGACACAGTAGCTCAATGCCTCCACATAACATTTTTTATTTTGGAAATAAACTTTTTTTTATTTTCGGAATAACGGCAATAGTTACACTAGATGGAGCAGTATAGTGCTCAAAGTAAATGTTGCGTAACACAGAGCAGTATAAGGGACTCGTAAAAAATAACGCGCACTCAAACTCGTCTCCTTAGGCTCGGGTCAGACAGAGCGGAAAATCGTTGCATATACTCGAGCCTCCTCCAGATGAGACACTGACTGTTTTACGATTTTGAGTTTTGGATGATAATCACTGTAGTTCATTTCTCAATGACGTCAAAAAGTGCGCGAGGATTTTTCAGTTAAATCCGAGCCGAGCTTTACTCAAAACAACTACAAACAAAATAGACTCTTTTATTATGCTTTGTTACGTGTTAGTTGAGTTAGAAATACTGTGTGAATCTAAAAATAACTTTTATCGAGAATGAATTCGACAGAAGAATTTTGGTACCAATCGAATGGATAGCGAAATATATGAAAAATAAAATAACGCCAACGCTCCTATTTGTGGTAAATAGATTTTCCGTTTTTTAACCCCCAACGTTAAACGACAGGGGATAAGTTTGACGTGTATGTGTGTCTCGCTTTGTGTGTGTGTGTGTCTGTCTGTGGCATTGTAGCTCCCGAACGGATGAACCTATTTTGAGTTTGATTTTTTTTGTTAAAAGGTGAATTAGTCGGGAGTGTTAACTGGCTATGTTTGATAAACATCGGTGTCGGGGGTTCTTTCCATTTTTAATTTATTCTTGGCATACAATTATTTTGACACAACGTATTATTGCCACGCCCCTGAAGGGGTTGAGTAACAACACTCACACTTTGCCGGCCGGTATTCATACTTAATTTCTTCTAACACTATAAACGAGAAAGTTTGTAAGAATGGATGGATGGATGGATGGATGTTTGTTACTCTTTCACGCCAGAACGGCTGAACAGATCTGGATGGAATTTGGCACAGAGATAGATTATAATCTAGAATAGCACATAGGATACTTTTTTACCGCGGGTGAAACCGCGGGGCGCAGCTAGTATGACTATATAGGGGGCTGTTGCTCTACATCGTTCTCCTAACAGATGACATTAATATTAAAAACGCACACAAATATGTTTACAGAACAGAAACTAGTGCGTGCCTTCGGCTGGAATCGAACCCACACTCTCTCGCTTGAGAAGTGAACCTTCTTTCAACTAATCATCATCATCAATACATTGAAAACAGTATTCTGAAAAAAATATTCTGTATACTTTGTAATACTGTCTTCAATGCATTGATAGAGACAAATTTATCAAAAATACATTCTAAATTTTTATATCTAATATAATAGTTTCGCGAGAGAGCGAGACAGCTACAGCGCCTTACCATACACCTTAATAGGTTCAATTTTACATCTTAGAAATACAAACTTGAAGCTTTTGTCGCGTATTTTATAAAATATGTCAAAAATAAGCAATGATGACTGTCTAGTGTTTCAGTTGGCAGTGACGATAGTGTCGCGAGCGAGCGAGACAACTGCCGTACCTTACCAAACACCTTAACAAAGTTTTAAATAAGGCACTTACTTGTAACCCTCAAAACCATTCCGTTTCAACACACTTCTGAAGGTTAGAGGATGGAGAAGAGGTGGGAAGCTTCGGCCGTGGCTAGTTACCACCCACCGGACCAAGCCATGCCGTGAAATGACCTAGTCGTGTTTCGGGATGTAGTCCGGCGTAACCGTTCCGAAGACGGGTCTGAGCAGTAGCGCACTTGTAGCGCCTCACTCAACTGCCGTCTTTGTACTTCTTCACTCTACAAAAGTTCAAGGCTAGAGTGAATAAGTACCTTATAGGTCGTCGTGCTCCATCTTAGACCACAACGTCGCTTAACATCAGGCGAGTTGTTGGTCAAACGCCTACCTACATAAAAAAAACAATGGAAACCTTTCTAGATGTCCGTCATTCTTACCACAATACAATTTTGCGTCTAAAAACGTTTCTAGAGTCTCTATTCTGTACTTTTCAATAGAATTTCTACGTAAACTCTAATTTAATTAAATACATTTAACAATTTTCGTCAGCTGATAGTGAAATCGTATCTAGAGAAGGTTTAATTGAAATTCTTAGAAAACTCAATCAAGGAGGATGCCGCTAATTAATTGTATCTTTAATTAGTCACAAAGCGTTTTGGGTTCAAATTTAAGAGCTGCTGATGAATTAGTCAGGTTGTTAGTTCGATCGAGTGAGCGTTAGCAAGCTAAGCGTCTATGCTTCAGCTTTGACAAAAAAGCTTTCGTATGTCCGAATTCTATCCGGATCTCTGTCTTTCTCTACAGTTCGTATTTATTAACCGATTCTCTTGAAATTCGGTTTAATTATCGTACCTGTTCACAAGAATCCGTTAAGAAATGCGATGGAGGACAGACGTCGGCCGGGAGATCTACCTCTCACAGAGCCACTGGTACTTCAATGTTTGTTGCTAGTTATCCTGTGTAGTTTGATCTTTTTTTGGGATAAAAATCCTAACATAACATATTGTCACGCCTTTCCCCCGAGGGGGCTGGCAGATATGTAATTCAACACCCACACTTCGCCGGACAATATTCAGTCCCAAATGTGACAAGGGGCGAGCCTGTCGCCATAAGACGGGCTCCAGTCATGTAGCAGATGACATACATCATATTATAATTATAAGGTTAACAATTATTTCGAAGACCAAAGATGTCTGGAGCCTTCCACTTCCGCCAAGTAGCCACTTAGTACATAAATATTACCTAAGTAGTTGTAAGCAAACATTTGTGAGACAGTATTTTATTTATTGTTTGAAAAAAAAAAATGCCCCTCAGTTTCTTGACTGTTCTTCTGACTCTTTTTTCCAAACAAGTCGGTCAAAACTATTAAGAAACTTTGACGTTCATAAATGTATCTCTGATACCCAATTGTGTAGAAATATTTTAACTTATGTGAATGAACGAAAACGTTCAGCAGTTCAATAAGTAAAGTGACACGCGCTTCGTGACGTCGCAAGAACTTTTTCTAACTGACCGAGCATAGCGAGGACTCACAGTCTACTGGGACCTCTCGGCAATTGTTGTTTGACGATAACTTTACTATCGTTAATCCAATATCCATTAAATTTTGCAGGCAAGTAGTTCGTGCAAATACAATTTGAAATCGGACGAGAAGGGAGATATGCGAGAGCTCCAACCGAGGCAAACTATGTACTATACTAGCTGCACCCCGCGGTTTCACCCGCTGTCTCACAGGAACCGGTATTTTTTTCGGGATCAAAAGCAGCTATGTCCTTTTCCAAACCTATGACAACGTGTATGTAAAATTTTATGATGATCGGTTGATTAGTTAAGGCGCGAAAGTGTAACAAACAAACGAACAAACTCACTTTCACATTTACAATGTTAGTTAGGATTAGGATAGTTAAGATAGCTAGTAGGATAGATTGCGTTAGCGCGCAATAGAGAACAAATCAGTTACTTTTACAGGTGAATTCAGACAGTTAAAATAATATTCCCTTTGGGTCACCCCTTGAATGAATATCGTGCACAATCTACTCTCATGTCTAGTCGGGACACGCCTGACAACTTCAGACCTGTCACCATTCTGACTACACCTATGTACATAACTAACTTTGGTTCTTCATATTGGATTTTTCTATACTTAACATTCAAATTAAAGTCAAAGTCAAGTCAAAGTCAAAATGTTTTTATTAAATTTGAGTATCAATGATACACTTGTGAGCGTCAAAATTTTATAATAGACTCGACCGCCTTGTTCGGAACAAGACCCACTACTGAGAAGAAAAAGCAAGAAACTGATATTTTATAGAGTAATTAATTTTTCTGAACATTAGTGTACAGATAATTCCTTATTATGAAATTAGTTCGCCATGCTTTAATCGCTTGGTATGCAAAAGTTGATACAATGCAAAAATTGTATTTATCGTGACGTTTTTATTCCATCCAAAGGTTGTCTGGAAGAGATTGCTCTTAAGCGATAACACCGCCAATGGCATGTATATTTTTGAATGTTTAGTTTAGACTTACATATTTTGTATTTGGTGTCAATAAAGAGTTTTTGTATTGTATTGAGATTGGATTAATGTCTATAGGTAAAAAATCGTTAAAAAAAATCAATCCTTCCAATATTCGTGAAAAGAAATATAATATTAGTATTTTTGGGGGCTGAGCTACCCACGTTCGTAGGAGTGTATTCTAGTCTGATTCCCTACACCTGGTCCCCGGGTAGTGCTAACCGGGTAGCAAACTCTGATAGGCTAGCTAACTCTCAAACGGCTTCGGCCGTGGCTAGTTATCACCCACCGGAGCCATGCTGTGAAAAGACCTAGTCGTGTTTCGGGATGTAGTCCGGTGTAACCGTTCCGAAGACGGGTCTGAGCAGTAGCGTACTTGTAGCGCCTCACTCAGCTGTCGTCTTTGTACTTCTTCACTCTACAAAACCTCAAGGCTAGAGTGAATAAGTACCTTCTAGGTCGTCGTGATCCATCTTAGGCCACAACGTCGCTTAACCTCAGGCGAGTTGGTGGTCATACGCCGACCGTACATAAATAAAAAATATAAAAAAATTACATGTGTTGGCATTTGAATACAGATCATGTTTATTAAACATATCCAAATGTTAAGTGACGACGTCAAAGAAGGTATAGAAAATACACACAATAGGGAAAGTTCGCGTGAAACCGCTAAGTGGAAAATATCCTTGTTATTTACGAGTGTGTTCGGAGAGCTCTCGTGCCACTTAGCAAGCCAGTTCGCGTCTTACATTATGCCTGCCATATTGTCAGTACCTTTTAGAGAGCATGGTTTTAGAATATACTGGAAAGTTCACTTAATAAGTTAAAGGACGAGGACTTGAAGAGCTAGCGGTTGTTTTGACTAGGGATAGTCAAAACAACCGCTAGCTCTTCAAGTCCTCGTCCTTTAACTTATTAAGTGAACTTTCCAGTATATTCTAAAACCATGCTCATGAAAGGACGAGGACTTGAAGAGCTAGCGGTTGTTTTGACTATCCCTAGTCAAAACAACCGCTAGCTCTTCAAGTCCTCGTCCTTTAACTTATTAAGTGAACTTTTGAAAGAAAAAAAAAATTATGACAATGTAGATAATTATCTACTTTTACATGTTTGTGGTTTCTGAATCTGATAGGTTTTTAACTGCCGACACAAAACGACAGGGTGTTATAAGTTTGACGTGTATGTGTCTGTGTGTGTGTGTGTGTGTGTCTGTCTGTGGCATCGTAGCTCCCGAACGGATGAACCGATTTTGATTTAGTTTTTTTTTTGTTTTGTTTGATAGGTGAATTAGTCGCGAGTGTTCTTAACTATATTTGATGAAAATCGGTGTCGAAGGTTTTTTAAATTATTAATTTATACTTGTTACTGACTGTCTTCGGTACTAAATCTAGGAACTAAAGACAGTGCAGTGCCACGCAAGAATTCGAAATTCAAACTTTTTGTTGGTAGATATGGCTCTGTACCTACTATCTACAAGTATAGCGCTATTACTAAATAAAATATACTCGTCTAATTGTTTAATTTAATAAAATGTACTTACTTGTTTTTTTTTTTTTTTTTATGGATAATAGGTCGGCGTTTGACCACCAACTCGCCTGATGTTAAGCGACGTTGTGGTCTAAGATGGAGCACGACGACCTATAAGGTACTTATTCACTCTAGCTTTGAAGTTTTAGAGTGAAGAAGTACAAAGACGGTAGTTGAGTGAGGCGGTACAACTGCACCACTGCTCAGACCCGTCTTCGGAACGGTTACACCGGACTACATCCCGAAACACGACTAGGTCATTTCACGGCATGGCTTGGTCCGGTGGGTGGTAACTAGCCACGGCCGAAGCCTCCCACCAGAGTTTGCTACCCGGTTAGCACTACCCGGGGACCACGTGTAGGGAATCAGAATAGAGTACACTCCTACGGACGTGGGTAGCTCAGCCCCCAAAACTTGTACTAAACTTAGGCTTCACGATGTTCACAATAATTTTGTTAAAAAAATTGATAAAGCATCTTCATTTATTCAGCCGCTATCTCTCAGCCTACTCGTAACGTAAAGTAAAGTAAGTAAACACACCTACCTCACCGAGATCGATGTCGTCGTCAGAAAGCACAAAGTGCGTAAGTAAAGTAACAAGATTTTCGAGTCTCATTCATCTCTCCTTCACGCCTCACCACATTACAGCCTCGAGCCTGACACATAATTTCTCAAGCAAACGAGTGTATTATAGATTTCTTGGTAGCCAGCCTGAGAATTCTGAAAACGTCAATCTTAAGTTCAACGTCTGAAATGTATTCGGTGCTATTAGGTTAATTATTAAACTATTACCCTTGCGGGTTTAGTTAGACGCTTTCAAAGGAAAAGGTATTCCAAGTATGGTATAAACTAGTTTGTACCAATTTTGTCCTAAATTCGTCTAGCCGCAAAGTAAATCACAGAGTTCAAGCTTTATAACGCTCACTTACGCACCCTAACACAAAATGTAGCTTTTTGTAAGAAGTCAGTATAATTCTAACAAAGCGTTTTGGTTTTATAAGAGAGCTGTTTCACTCTATAATTTCGCCGTCAGAGGCACTCAGCCTGCTCAAAATTTATTTACTTTCTCTTCAAACTTTACTCAACATTATTTATTCATTTTAATATAAACCTTGTTGAAGTTCATCCAATATTTCAAGGAAGCTGGATGCTACAGCCTCTGGAGTTGCCTACTTTTCCTAACTTATATGCAGAAACTTGTAGCTCAGTTAAATGGGGTAGAAACTTTAAATTTATGCTTTATGACAGTTTGTGTGAAAGTAGGCAAGCTGCGGTTGAACTAGACCACTTTGTGAAGTAAACGTTTTGCGAATATGACACTTTTATTCTTCAAGGCGATATTGTTGGGTTATTTTTGTAGCGTATCAATATGACTCGGAAGCAAAATGTATTTTATCAAATAATGGACTATGAAAACGTTCACATTTCATTTGACAGGTGATAGAATATCACTCATACTGTTGTATTTATATGAATATAGAGGTAGTAAGTATAAGACTCTTTTGAACAATACGCTTGGGAAAGAAATATCATCTTATATATATACATACAATAATAAATCAAGCTATATTTTGAGTTTCCGTAGAGTACGTAAGCAAAAGAGTACGGAAACTCAAAATAGATCTTGTTATTTTAAAGTATTTCTTTCTTCTTTAAGCAGTTTCACTCACTTCATGCGGTCATTCAAAATATCCTGGGGCCTTACCACGAGTTTTGATAGTTAACGAAAACTTTTTTCGATTTCGTTTGGCTCCTTACAAATGTATGGAGCCTAGTTCCTTAACGTTTCCGTCAGGGGCGCTTTATTAAAATTTTATAGAGCCAAATGAAAACGAAAAAAGTTTTCGTCGTAAGGTAAACTCATAGTAAGGGCCCTGGAGTCCTTCATTTCAGTCTCTTACTTCCAAATACTTTGAAAGTGGATTCGAAACGTCAAGGAATATCATCCTCTAATTAGGGTGACTTTCCGATCCCAAAATATGATTAAGTATCACATAGCCCCAAATTGAACAAATATATTCCTAATGCCCCAACACCGGTGCTAATTAGGGCACGTCCACAATCCAGCTTGTTTGTGTCCACAGCGAGCGAATCTCCTAAGAGCGTGACGTCAATACTGTGCTAGCGGACTGTTGACAATAGGGCTGGCTGGCGGCGAAAAAATGATCGGTTCTCAACGAATCGAGTCAGTCTAATAGCAATATTATTTGGAATTAGTTTTATTCTAAAACTAGCTTCTGCCCGCGGCTTCGCCCGCGTGGCTTACAGAAAATGTATGACGTTTTTAACTTCAGAAATAAATATTATAAGCGGTCACACTCGCTCTCAATTGAATACACAAACTGACAATATCCCAAGCAGAGCAATATGGACGAAGTTCTTTAGTTCACTAAACTATCTCTTGAATGAGAAAAGTAGGAGTAGTAGTAAAAGTATGGTATCAACAGATCTTAAAGCGTGTGTGAAAAGATAAAATTAGAAGACAACCGAAAGTAGAGACAATTAATAATGTTTACAATTAAAACCAATTTTTTTTTCTTTTTGGAAAAACCAAGCTGGTAACAAAAATTATATCCATCCATCCAAACTCTTACATTTATAATATTATTAGTGCGATAGTGTGATGTGATTTCTAATAGTTGCTACTGTGATAGATAGTCAACTTATTAACTAAATGTAAATAAAACTAATTGTGTTTAATTCACTCAAATAATTTTGAATGAAACCATTCAATTGAAGCATACTATTATCTTTGCCAATTTAAATGATTTATACACAGGTATTCTTTACTATCCCAATTAATTTTAGAATTAAATATTTGAAAAACAAATCGACTTTTAATAAATTTGAAAGTTTGTGAGTATTTCTGTTTGTTTGTTACTTCTTCACACTGAAACGGATGAACGGATTTAAATGAAATTTTGAATGGAGGTGTACCTATTCTTAATTTTGGAGTTAAACAGGCTACTGTTTAACCGCGAATAACGTTCAGGACCGCCTCTAGTCTAAGTTAAAACCATCACCTATATCTGTGACATCGAATCTACGTACATCCATTGTCACATGTACATGTACACAGGTAAATATATTTGCTTGTGTCCTACATTTGAGTAAAAATTCTATTTTATCCCAACACTATTGAAATGTTTACACTACAAGTGTATACGAGACTTATTTTTAGAATCAAATGTTTGATCGGAGACGGTTCCGAATGTTGTCACAAGGGTTATGAGTTCGGCCTTCATTGTGATAGGCTGAGCTAGGGGCTACATTGTAAGATATGGTTTGTAGGCAAGGATGTCGACGGAAAGGATGATGATGATGATGATGATGGTGAGGAACGATGATGACGGGATCGAGTGATGTTTTTGATTAGTGAAAAGCGCTGCGGCGTGTGAATTCAGCTGATCTATAATTAAAATTAAAATCATCGACACTACTCTCAGTTGATCACCCGACAACACTTTTTACCCGACTACGCAAGAAGGAGGGATATGTTTTTCAAGTGTATGTAAATGGGTATGAATGTATGAGGCTTCTTTGGCACGCCCTACAATCTAAACAGCTTGATGTATTTCGTCATGTGAGGTGTCATTTGAATCGTCTTGATAGTGGAAATGACATCGGGTAAAAGAAATTGCAGCTGGGTTTCTTGTTTTTCTTTTTAATTATGTTTCTTGTTTTTTGTTATTAAACTAGAATTCTATTCTATTTGGAAGTGAGTAAACATTACTTACTATTCTTCTGTAATACGGAATCGTGTAGACTTCCGTACTACTGAAGAATAGTAATAATACTCAATAACGAATCAACCGCTTGTCAGCAACCGATACCCCGTAAACTGAGTACACGCGTACTCAGTACGGGGCTGTTTGACACACCACGATATAATATATGTATGTATATATTTTTATATACAAACTTAAATAGATATTAACACCCAGCCCTAGAACTAACAGAAGTGTATAATACCCACACTTCGCCGGACCATATTCAGCCCCAAATGTAATAGAGGGTGTGCCTGTCGTCATATTATTATGTCGACATTAAAATACGCAAATAACTATGTTCACACAATGAACAAATTGGTGCATGCCGTCGGTTGGGTCCGAATCCGCTCCCTCCGGGTTGAGAGGGGAGTCTTCTCTGACTAGGCTATCATCTCTTCATTTTGCTTACATGGTATTTAAAATGAACTGTTATAAATATAATATGTAAACAGGTATCATCTACCTACTTTCAGTGAGCCTCTAAATATCTTAAGAGCGTCACTGTCTGTCTGTCAGTAAGCCGGACCGTTCGACCCTCCTCTGAGTCTTATCAAATTTTTATAGATCTTCTACAAATTGTCTTATTTAATTATTTACGTTCATTAGAAGTGTGCTCTAGGTTAATGCTTTTCCTTCGAGGGAAATGCGATGTATCTCTTGCAGCCTGTATTTTCTTGTTTAAGAGTGGTTTTAAATTCTAAATGCATTTTAAGCTAGGATATTCTGTGAATAGTTTTATTTTGTGCTCTGGTTTATTTAATATACTATCATTAAGTTATGACCTTTTTTAATGTTTTTTGTATCTATATAATCACACTAATATAATTATTGCAAAAGTTTATTGAATGGATGGATGTTTGACTCAATCACGTCAGAACGTCTGATTTTTTATGAAACGTATGAAATTTGGGCGGAGATATATTGTAGTTTGGAATATCGCATAGAATACAGCATAGCAATTATTTTATAGCAACATACACAGCTATTTTATATTTTTGGTAAATGAAATAAAAAAATGCAATAATATTGAACCACCTTCAAAACAACAAAAAGACAATAATGAGAAAAACAAATTAACTCACAGGTCACAAGCGCTATCCACTTATCTACTTGAAGTCGGTGACCACTTAAATTAATATTAAGTAGAAACTACCTACACAAATACGTAATACGCACTGTTGCTACCTACATGAGTAGTAAAGAAAACTCATATTTATTTATTTAAGGTAAGCCAACAGCGCACATATTAAACATACAATAAATGTTATCATGGTTTCTATCTGATACATGCGCCAATTATAGGCATACACAACTTTTTCTACGATTTGCTTGCGTATAAGACTAAATTTAAAAACTAATTAACGACAGATACACTTAAATAAAAAAAACAAGAGAGTAATGGAAATTAAAAATTCAGTACTTATCCTACGGAACTAGCACTTCGGCAACTTCCTTCTTGAAATGTCTCAAGGAGCCAGAGAAAATATCCACATTACTACTAACGTCATTGTAAAAAGAGCACATGCGCGCCATTGATGAATTTAAACCAAGATTAGTTCGGCAGAAAGTACGACTTAAAGGTTTATTTATTTTGTTATAATACTTACTCACTTACTTACACTTACACAGGTTTTTCCTTAACCTAGCGCAGGCACCTGAGCGTAAATATTCTACTTATGTATTAACGTCACCATTATCGTAATAAGTTAGTGTAGTAGTAATTGTTAAAAATATGTAATTTGATGCAATAAATAATATTTTAATTTAATTTAATACTTATAAGGAAGTAAGTAACTTTGGTAAGAAACTTATTTTTATATTTTCTGTGGGCTGCGCTCAATTCTCTCCCTTCCGGATATACTCTATCCAAAAGATAATTGATTATAAGCTGTGCTGTGCTGAGCATGTGCTTCTCAAACTGTGCATTGTGACGCCCTGTGGCGTCGCGACAGCATCCCAGGGCGTCACCAAGCGATACACATAGATTGTATCTGTATCGACGCGACCGAATCTAACAAGCTATAAAAAAAGAACAAGTATAATGCAAAAAATAATAAATAAATCAATTTAAAAAAAGAAACCACCAACAACGATTTTCATCAAACATAGCTAATAACACTCCCGTCCAAAACCTTTCAAACAAAAAAAAAAAGATAAAAAATAGCATCCATTCGGGAGCTACGATGCCACTGACAGACACTAAAACTCTCACACAAATACACACACACACAGACACGTCAAACACCTCGTCGTTTTTGCGTCGGGTGTTAAAAAGGTCGAAAGAGAATAAATAATTAGAAAATAAATGTTAGAGAATAAGACAAGAGAGGCAATTTCTAAATTTGAGCCCCGTTTTAAGGGAACGTAACCATACTACGTGACTCATTTAGGGGAGGGGGGGGATACGATTTTTTAATGTTTTGTTTGCAAAAAACGATTCAAAAGTATGAATTACTACGTAAAACTAGAGTAGGAGGGAGGAGGTCTTAGAATAGAGTAGTATAGAGTACAGATGTTGACCGAGAGGGAGGGGAAGGGGGTTAAAAATTTTAAGAAATGGTCACGTAGTATGGGTACGTTCCCTAAGAAGCTATACTCAGAAAAGCAAGCACTTCGACTTCACTTGATTCGACCTTATTCTATTTTAACCGACATAATCGCATAATCGCAGTAATTTCTGTTTCATATTAAAATAATATCACATACTTTTCAAAAGTAGCCAGCAAAGAGAGTAAAATAGCAAACCAATAGGTACTTTTTGGCAAAAGGGCGTCAGAAAAAAATACCAAATACAAACAGTAAAAACACATTTAGGAAGCCCTGGAATAGATAATCCATCCATCAATTTGAAGACACCCAGCTTGTAAGTACCGGGAAACACGCACTCAGAGCGTTCCACACTAGCGGTCCCTTATCCAAAACAAACAGGAAAATAAAATAATGAGACGATATAAATGGAACATTTTAGTGGCTGTCGCTACCATGTAGTTTATTCTATTTCTGTGGTAACATGTCGATCATAATTGACGTGTTTTTCGCGTTCAGAAAAACCAACTACCGAAATAAAAGGTGGAACATAACACAAACGACACATTCGCTTTTGTTTGATTTTTGGTATTGTTTCGAGTATTTTTTGTTTCGTTTATAAAGTTGGGTTCAAAAAAAATCATAAATTTATTATTTTTTTGGAGTATTGTATTTATCGTTCAACATTCCGACCTTTATACGAGCTTCGTAGAGCTTGGCGTAGCGCTATCGGGTAGCAGTTGCTGTAGCTTAGTGCTACGCAGTTTTGGATGGGGGATGGGTGACTGCTCAAGGTATTTTCAACTAGGTATCTGTCGTTGAAAACATTTTGAAAGTTACTCATTCAAAACTGCGTAGCACTAAGCTAAATTGAAGAGACTGGCTACGCCGCGAGCACTACGCAACGCTCTACGAAACTTGTAGTGTTCGATTCTACTAAACAATTGTTTTCAATTTGTTAATGAATTGTCTATTTTTGCCACCTCTGCCATACAAAAAGTTTCAATTTGAGGCAATTCATCAATAATTTAAAAACAATTGATTAGTAGAATTGGGGAGCTGAATATTGTGTGTTACCGATGTTCGGTGATACGTTAACTTCTAGGTTCCTATAATTAGTATTTCGAAGCTGCATTATAAAGCCGTGTAAGAGAGCTCGTATCGTCAGAGTATGAACTCTTCTCTTCTTTGTAACGGCAATCTGTCTTATTTATTTTACTCAAAAACATTTAGACCGTCTAACTAAAGTTTCTGACAACTCTCAACACAACTCTAGATAGCTCAACCAACATGACAAGCAAGAAATTAGCTTTAAATTAACGATACTGTTTCTTAGACCCTTCCTACTATACAGAATAGTATAATTATAGCTATTGCAACATCTGGTTAAAGATAAACATGAGAAGTTTCACAAACTCCGACTAGTTCGTACAACTTATCATTATTTCATTACGGATAAACCAGAGTCCATGAAACCAGTAGATAGTTCGTATAAATTAGTTTTAAAAAACGCAAAAAAAAAAATAACCATAATTAGACAGTTGAATCGCTTTTGATTTATTGATTGTTCACCTGCTAGATGCTGTTTGCGTAAATTGAATATTTACTCTTAAGAAATTAAAAAAAGTCCTCAAAGAAACAGGATAATTTTATTTTTCTTCCAGAAAAAAAAAACGATTTTTTCTGAGATTCTTCTGATGAATAAAAAAGGTTGGAGTCACGAGTACTTTAAAATCCTACTGTAGCTACTAGTAGTAACTACCAACCCATCAAACCAACACAGTCAGTACCTAAACCTTATCGTAGCGTATTCCCAGAAAGCAAAGTATCGCTCTTGCATTCAAAGGAACGAATGAACGTTAATGAATGAACGTTTGTATCTTAAGAACGAGATAGAATGTATACGCAGCTTCAGTAGCTCGTTTCGTTGCTAATGATGTAGTGACTGCGGTCTGCTCTGTTGACAAAACGGTTCAAGGAGATTTGAACCTTAAAGTACGCTGAAATGAATAATATATTTTCTTTTTTATTGGGAAAACTGTCAATCTTTTCACACAGTCTGCGCTCACTTGCCTTGAAAAAGACCGCCGAATGCGGTTGAAACTATGGTCGGAATAACAGACTTAATCATTACGTCACGATCAGCTTTTCAAATTCAAATTCTTTATTTATTCTTTATTTTTGTAATTAACTTAGTTTTGGTCTCTACTAGTAAGTTTAAACCTGTATTAGGAGAGAAAAGCTTTTGCAATGCCTACTTTATTGATTTCTAAGCAAATGTCATAAACACATAATAATAATAATCATAATAATTAGTCACAAAAAAAAAACAATAACAGTGTTTTATAAATGATCCCAAGAAGCTAATTTTATGCCTACCGAAGAAATGATTACGCCCTAATAACAATTTACAATCGAGAATTCGAGGGACAATTTCTGCGAGTGTTTTCCGCCTTTACAAGAAAAGCCAATTAAATTAAAATGAGATTTTTCTTGACATAACAGAGGCTTTTATATTCCTTCGATCTTTTATAATAACACAAAACGGCCTCTTCTCGTTTTTTTCCGTTTATAACTTCAGTAAAAATTACTTGTAAATTGAACATTAAATTTTAGTAATATTAATTGATGGGTACTTAAGTAAATTAAGCATTATCGTTAGATTTCTATCTGGTGTATTCATTTAATTTGACAGCTGTCAGATTGGTAGATAGTAAATATATATAGTAAATATCCTACTTATTACTTTTTTGAAAAGCTTATAACGAAGTCAAGCCTACGTTACTAATATTTACGTTACAACTGTATGTACCTAACTAATACACTAATATTTACGTTGCAACTGTACGTACTTAATTTAGTACGGGCAAGTGACTATATTACAACAAAGCTCTAACTATTATGGAAACTGACGTGGTTTTCACACACTATGATTTATAAAACGATTAGTCGATTATTCCGACTATAGTTTCAACCGCATTCGGCGGTCTTCATCAAAGCGAGATGCGCGCGCGCGGCTGCGTCTCGCATAGCACTGAGTGACTGAGAGCATAGCATCGTACATGAGTAATTCCCGTTTTATAAATCATAAAGCTATTGGCCTATTGGCCGAAAAAAAATCGAGAAAACATTCAGATGTTCAAAGTTCAAAGACACTATTGTTTCAGGTGATAAGGGTCCGGCGAACGCTCTAGACTAACTTGGCATTGGCTAAAGGTTTTCCATTTCATCTAGAAGAAGACGGCGAACGAAGAGAGCAAGTTAAGATACTGACGAGCCTCTAAAGTTATCTACAAAGTGCAATTTTGTACTTCTCTAATCATTCTCAAATAGCTAAAAATATCTCTTGTGTTATGGATTAAATTAAAAGCTAATGATGTAAACAACCTCTCTGTGGAAAGGGATTTTTGATTTGCTTTGTCTATGAAATAAAGAAAGTGACCCTTTACAATTAATGAGGATATTTTTCATAGCTTTATTTTATCTTGAAATAAAAAAAAAAAACCAGAACATAGTGGCGGAGATATTGTTCATTTCATCTGACAAGAGGTTGCCAAGAAATTTGACAAGCGCTTTTGTATGGAAAATTAGAGCGTCGCGGAACCCTAGTTTATTTATCGCACTCTGGAGAGGAATACGTGACTTACTAATTAGGAAAACAGATTAATAAAAACAGCATTTTAAAAACTTATTAATTAACTTCGTTGTTAGCCTCGCTTATCTTTACGGAATGTTATCAGTAATGGACTTACAGTCCTATAATAATTTGATTAGGTTGAAGTAGCAATACATTTCCTTTTCCAATAAAAACAATTGCTCACAACAAATAACTGGACTAGAAGCTAGAGTCCACTATCCTAGCCGATATGAGATACTTCAGTTTCTTCTTATTGAAAAGAAAACTGTCTCATAAGAAATCCCTGAACTTACTATTTACTTTGCGAGCGCAACGATCTGAAGTGGAAAATTTTCTAATAGTAGAACGCGTAGCGGTCTTTGGACTTAATTGTGTAACATTTATGATTATGATCTTTGTCTACTAAATGTACGTGGACTTTAAGAAAGAATCAAAAGAAAAATAGTTCATTTTTGTGATCAACGTTTTCAAAATCTTGTCAAGACAACTAAAGGCGAGTTATAAAGTCACAAATCGGCCTCAACTCAGCATGATGCCAGCTGACAACTAAGGCTGGTCTTCTAAATTGTATTCTTGGTAATGACTAAGAAGACGTAGGCGCGGGAAAATCAAATATAATGATATTATGTAAGAACGTTAGGTAGAAGTTTGTTTACTCGTGTGCTATTTTGTTTTCTTTTCCGTGGTTCGCAAGCTGACGCTGCACGCTCTGCTCAAGGTCCCGCGTTTCCCTGAACGAGGCCTTCTACTCTGGCATTTTCCCATATGAAATCACTAACGGTAATAAACCAATAACTCGATTGTGCCACAACTTGGCTGCCGTTATTAGTTTTGTAACTACGTCAGGGAACTTGGCTCGCGCCCCAACGCTAAATGACTTAGAGTTGTGTTTAAGTTTAAAGTTGGAGAAGATAGTTGAGTAGTTTTAAGTGAGCGTTTTTTTCGGACGATTTTAGGTGATTGGTTTAACCTAGAAGGAATGAATGTGAAGCGTAATTTTTATTTCTTTGGGGTAAAACTTTTAAAACTGTCACAATTATTAAGTACCTACCCAGATTTTAAGCTTCTACTTTAAATCGTAATGACTATTTTATTCATTTATTAACTCAAAACATTTAGCTTTGAGTACTTACCTAACGATGGCTCAATAACGAATTTTGTCAGATGTGGTGTAAGAAAAATAAGATAAACGTTTTTTTTTAAGTTTTGTGAAGAAGACCTTCTATTATTTCACTGCATTATTTTAATTTTTAAAGTTAGTACGCAATCTCGTAGATAAATGCTATTCATAGACCAAGTTGGAAAGTCGACCAAATCTACCGTCGGTAAATATCACACAATTTCAGAAGATAATCAACTCAACTTGATTAAGCAGTCACAAACGCACAGCCAAGTTTCAACCCCGAAATTCGCCATAAACTAAGATGAATCATCCCCATGATAAATTAAACTTTAAGGTCTTCCAACAATGCCGAATAAGCACCATGATCCCCGCTGAACCCGCTCTTACTCACTGTTACCTACTTAACTATTTACTTAGCCAAGTTAGCCAGCTGTTGGCAGGACTCTTACTTGAAACTAGTAAAATATTCAAGTAAAGTTCGCTCGCTGAGAAATCACAAGGATTCATGTGTCTGTTGCTCTAGCATCTGCATTCTCTTTGGCGACAGTTCTGTTTATGCTTCATTGACAAATATAGTTGGTGCTTTATAAGGACAGGGCAAATCGACATTTGAAATGGTACCTAGGCTAGGTATGGTGGGGTATATTTGGTGGCAAGGCTAGGGGTCCGAGATGCTCTCAAGTACAATTTACTCCGTAGTGAACAGTTGTAGACGAAAACGTTGTGCACGGAAATCGCCTCACGCCATTTTAAATATTTACTTACACATATACTTTTCATATGTATTGGCTCACTGGTAAGATGCAACGTTTTAGAATTTGTAGCGTTTACCATTGCATCAATCTACAAAAACCACACACAATCGTGCGCAATATTCGAATCGCCATCTCTAAGTATTTGTCTCAATGCTCTGCTTTTTATAATTTAAATAAAGTTCATACAGTGAGTTGATATAAACACATATTTATAAAGCTCCTATTCACGGTCTCCAGTGGATTTGACGACACTTATGCTACGAGTATCAACAAGAATAAAATATCTATAATTCGAGTAGTATTTGCTGGGATATTCCACCTTGTTTATTTGAGTGATTTCTCGGTTATTATAAGTATTCATATCAGTCTTTGGCAGCCACAGTACAAGCTTTGCTTATTTTGGGGTCAGGCGACCGTATGTAACAATGTCCCGAATTTATTAAATTTGTTTATTTAGATATGTTTATCTATTTGTCACGGGATAAAACTATGAAAAGGCAATTTGACATTCTAGCCCTACTCGTATAGCGTTCTGAAACAAAAATGTCACGTGTGACACGCACTTAATTATCAACCAGGTGAACAAGAACAACTTTTATGTACGTTCTTTAAAGAAGGTAGGTAGGTACATACTTTTCATGAATGTTGGTAAAGTTTTCAAATACAATTATCTTGCGGGTCGCTGGTCTGCTCGTGGTGTACTCACAATGCAGCAATAAGTGATGACCTGATGAGGGTTAGTTGTTATGTCTTAATCTAAGGTTAAAACCTAACCTTAGATTAAGACATAACAACTAACCCTCCTCTACCTGTAATCCCCTTAAATAGTAAAAGTTAAAATAGCAGTTAATAAAAGTCACGGTCCCCGGAGACCGTGAAGTGTTATTTCTCAAAAAAAAAAAATACAATTATAATTATTGATATCACCAAAAGTTACAAACCAAAAAATTCTTTCAACAAAATAAAATAGTGAAACTTTTTAGCAACAAACTGAACCGCCATAAAAAGCTGAAAAGCAAAAAAAATTATAACTAAGTTCTTAAACTAATGTAGGTATACGTAAGAAATATTGAGTCGGCGCCAAACAAGCTATACCCCCTTGGAAGTATACCCTAATAGCTTGACTAGTAGTTCGTAGCCGATCACCAATGCTAAGCAACGGACGACACGGTCAGTCCTAGGATGGGTGACCGCGGTGGCATTTACTGAGGGCTACCGTGGCTCGGATGATGTTTTTTTTTAAGACAACAATCGTAAAGCCATGTCAGTGGCCTTCGGGCGGCCTAGAAACTCTGACATCAGGGCTAGCCACTCGGCCCATACGAACTTGTTTTTTTTTTTAGTATACCCTTTCTAATGAAAAAAGAACTATCAAAAACGTACTACTCAGTAAAAAGTTATGCGTGATCAAACGAGTACATACGCGTCGACTTTTAAACCTCCTCCGTTTCGTCGGTTAAAAACATACTAAAGTATTCTACACAATATATATATATATATACAGCGTGCCCGTTTTACCCCCAACAATATTTTGACAGCCGATGCCAACACTGATGTGGACTTCATCTCCGAAGGTTTGATTCACCTCAGCATGTTAGATTACCAGATAATACGAATCAAAGTTTGATGTAAAATTGACCAGCTGCAACCCTAACATACGAACAGCTGACAAACGACCTTGTCTATCAAAGACTAAATTTTGCGCAGAAAGATTTTTTTATTACCTAATTCTAAACTGTGAACGAAATAAACATAAATTAAATACCTTACTGAGAATTAAATGCTCTAAAACAACAATCGCTAGATTCGATAAAACATGTTGAAGTCATATCGGGCGGTTTAAAACTCCGACACTAGGGCTAGCCACTTGGCTTACATGACTAAAGTAGAAGAAGCCTAGAATAAGTACTGCGGTATAAAAAGCTTGCCTATAAGTTCCAAGCAACCCCACGTACATCGTAGACCTACGTCTAGCGTCATTTATCACTGGAAATAGGCACCTAAGCTTTTGTTTTTTAATTTATTGTGATAGTATCGTACAAAAATGTACTATCATTTCATTACTTCGACATATTTCGTATAACTTCAAACTAATTGACGCCTCTAGTCTAGTTTTATTCTGTGCCAAGTACGGAAGTCCACGTGCACTTGTCGGCAACAGTCAAACAGAGCAAAGGTTAGCGCCTCCCGCTTATTGGGCAGCGGTATTTTACAAATACTGGCGCGGACCAATAAGCTCAACGCGCGAACGCGTAAAAGCCGAAAGGAGAATAAGAAAGCGCCAAAATCTGCGAAATTTAATAGTTGAGGGTTCCGTCATAAATATTTTATTATTTTCGGGTCCCGTGTTCGATTCCCTGCCGGGTCCATATTTGAATGATGAATTCGAATATCTTCTCTGGGTCTTAGTTTTAGTTGTACTTGTGCGTTCGACACAAAATAAATAAATAAAATGACCGAGTGGGCAGCTATGAGTGTGAGGCGTATTTATTTATTTTACAAAACTAGTGTTTTTAGTGTTAATATGTAAATACTTTTTTTAAAATAAAAGAGCGGCAAATAAGCAGTCTGTTCGCCTGATGGTAAGCAATACAGCCGCCTATGGACATCTGCAACACTGTCGCCGCTGTGTTACCGGCTAGGTGCTGACGATAAAACTTCATAGGATTTTCAAGTCACAGTCAAGTACCACAAACCCCTTTACTGAGGGTTTTTTACCCGACTGCGAAGAAGGAGGGTTATGTTTTTCGAGAGTATGTTTGTATGTATGTATGAGGTTTCGTTGTCACCCTCTACTCTACAGCCTAAACGGCCCGATAGATTTCGAGGTGTCATATAAATCGTCTTCATAATGCGAGTGACATAGGGTACTTTTTTTTTTTAATGCAGTCTAGTTTTTTTTTAAATAATTTTATTATGATATTGAGTTGCGCCTGATGTAAAATGGTGGTGACTGTAAAGTACCTACATAAAAATTATAATTTTAATGTGAAATGTTCAGTGTTCATACTAGTATTATAAAAGTGAAAGTTTGTGTGTTTGTTTGTATGTTTGTTACTTCTTCACGCTCAAATGGCTGGACCAATTTTTATGAAATTTAGTATGGAGGTAGCTGATACTCTGGATTAACACATAGGCTACTTTTCATCATCATCATCACCGTTTTTCATCATCTCGCGGGTAAAACCGTAAGCGCAGCTAATATGAAATAATTATTAAAATCGTGTAATGTTTGGGAATAGAAATTAGTTTTTTCTTGTTTTATGGACAAAGGTATGGTAAATAGTTCTCTTAAAGACGTCAGCTTGGCACACTCCGATATCTAGTAATAAAGTAAGCAATTTTACACGACCTTATGTAGCATGGGGTTTTTAAAGTGCGGAACCCTAATGGTCCTCAAAATATTTTCTAAAGAATTGCAATTTTTTAAAAGATTTTGAGTTGAAAGTTCATTCGCATTAGATCATTTCAAGTGTGAGGTTGTGTTGTTGTCTTATTCACCGCTCTTATCTACGATGTCATCACAGTCATCCCAGTATACGAATTCGGAATATTACGACATGATTTTATGTGTTGGAGCTGCGGGTGGAAGTTGTCATGGAGCACGAGAAGTTTACCGGCAACGATTTATTGACGGAAGGCCGCTTTCGGAACAACGGACGCTTCCTTCGTATTCCTGTTTTCGAGGGCTTTGTCTCCGTCTGCACAGCACGGGAAGCGTTCACCCACCACGAAACGAAGGACGTCCCAGTACGCACATCGGATCGAGATTGGAAACGCAGATTCTTCAACATTTCGCTGAAAATCCGCGCACCAGTACACGTCGTGCTGGCGCAACATTCCAAGTGGATCACAGAGTAATATGGAGAACTCTTCATGATGACGGCCAACATCCGTACCATTTTCGTCGCACTCAAGAGCTGCTTTCGTCGGATTTCAGTGCTCGTGTAGTTTTTTGCCAGTGGTTAGAAGGTCGAATTTCTGCCGATTCATCTTTCGCAGAAACGGTGTTGTGGACTGACGAGGCGACATTTACTCGCAGTGGCCTTGCAAATTTACACAATGAACACGTGTGGGCGCACGTCAACCCTCGAGTATCTACTGAAAGCAGTTTTCAGCACCAATGGCGGATCAACGTGTGGGCAGGCATATTCGGAGATCGCTTAATCGGCCCCAAGATTTTGCCAGCCAGCATGAATGGCGCAAGCTATTTAGAGCTGCTCACAGGCGAGCTGGAAGAGGAGCTGGAGAGCTTGCCGTTGGCCGCGTACCGCAGGATGTGGTTCCAGCACGACGGAGCACCGTCGCACTTCGCGCGCAGTGTCCGCGAGTACCTCGACGCACGCTTTCCCGGCCAATGGATCGGCCGTGCAGGCCCGACGGCTTGGCCACCTCGTTCGCCGGACTTAACGCCATTAGACTTTTTTCTGTGGGGTTACATTAAAAATGTGGTTTATTCCGAGCCGTGTAATACCAGGGAGGAAATGATACCGCGTATTACAGCGGCATTTAACCAAGTAACCCCACAAATGCTTAGAAACGTAATGGCGTCAATTTCTCGTCGTGCTCGGCTATGTATCGAGAAGGGCGGCCAGCACTTCGAGCCTTTTTTGTGATGTGTTGTGTCTTGTGTTGTGTGTGGCCGAAGAAATGCCAATGTTACAGTTTAGTACCTAATTCGCATCACTTAAAATAAGAACGTAGATGCTGATTATGGATTCATATTAATGTAATATTAAAAGGTTAATGAATATTACAGCCAAAAATTAGTAGGTATTGTATCTTCCGTACTCATTAAATGGGTTTAAACTATTGTTTTTTATTAAAAATTTTGTTTGTTTGACATTTGTAATTGCATTTATCTGATAAATACCTACCTAATTTTAATTTTTCAATTGTGACATTTATAACTTATTCATTACTACAATCTTATTTGTAGTATGTCTCTGATTTGTCGCGTGTAACCATTGATTATCAATAAATGATGTATTCCTGCCTACCATTCCGTGTAAAATGAAATTAAAATATTAAAAATACTTTTCGTTTTATTTCTTTGCACTGTAAATTGAAAAATGTGCACCTATAGGAAACAAAACATGGATAGATAGGTAGGTAGGTACTTTACATTTGAACACAATGCTCGGGATTAGAAAGCCAGGCTTACTACCTATGTAGGTCTAATAAAATGAGATGCCAGGTTCAATATGTAATAGCAGTTAAGAGCTTCCACACCTAATCTTTGTTACCCGTTCGATTGCCATGCTATGTAGGTAAGGTACCTATTTGTTCGAGTGCGCGGCGGCGCGCGTCGTGGGGACACGACGGGAGCGGGGGGTGAAGCATCACACGCGCCGCCGCCGCCGCGCCGCCGCGCGCGCGCGTGCGTTTGTTGTGGCGCGCTCGTCAGGGTTGTCAAATAAAAAACCAAATAATGAATTTTTAACTTTGTATGGAAAAAAAAATGTCATGGTTTCACGTTTAATGTTTGCTTGTTTGATTCGAAATTTAATGCAGATTAACTACTATAAATATTGTTGGACCTTTCTGCAGCACGTTGTATATATATTATTTATTTATAATGGCTTCGCAACATCAATACTTTTATAATTTAAACTTACGAACTATTTTAACTTAATGTGCTATCTTTTAAAGGAATTATACAGATAGTAAAATATAATTTATAGAAACTACCTATAAGCTAGAGCTACCATAGTCACTTTGTATGCGGAAGTGCATTATGGAAATTTTAAAATTCATAATTTGTTCAAACACTTCACTTAGAATTTTAGATTAGTTATTTCTCAGCCACGCTGTTTCTAAAATAAGTTTACTCTATGCATAATAAATTTCCCTAACATTATTTACAAAGTAAATTTTTAACTTGTACTGTTTAGGTAGTTATGTTGACGTGACAACGTCTAATAATTCGATGAAAGCCGGCTGCACGCACGAAAAAGGATGTCTCGTTGTCCCGTTACGCTCGGTCGATTGGAGCGAGAGCGCTACACGAGCGAGCGAAGGGCACGATCGGCTTGAGCGTTCGGCTTGCGCCGCATCTATCTCTCTTCAACTCGATTGGCCTATGCGTCCGAGGAGAAGATTTCATCAATGTTTTGTTATGACGTTGTCACGTTAAACTATCGTCCGTAAACCGACTTTACAGACAACCAATTTTTTTAAACTTTAAAAAATAATAAAGTTCAGTAACATTGAAGAACGTTAATAATTATATTTATATCATAGTTTACTTAGCTACTCTCAGCGGTGTTACCAGTGGTAAAGAGTAACCTATGTGCTAGCCCAAACTATAATCTAATTCAGTGCCAAATTTCACCTGGATCCGTGCAGCCGTTCTGGTGTGATTGAGTAACAAGCATCCATCCATGTATCCAAATGTGATCCGAAGTGTGATTTAATTTGTTGTAATCTAAAATCGTTTAGCGGACAAATGTTTTGTCTTTTATTTTTATTTAACAAAACCTTCATCTAACTAGCTACCTATACAAGTATGTAATATATACTAGCTTCTTCTTCTTCTCTTCTTTTCTCTACATAGTGTAAGACAAAGTCGCTGTCCGTCTGTCTGTCTCTCTGTCTGTATATTTGCGCTAACTCCTCCTAATTCACGCAATGGATTTTGATGCGGTTTTTACCATTTAGTTAGATATTTTTCACGAAAGGTTAACAGGTACTAAACTGAAGCGGGCTGCTAGTTTATAATCGGCCGAACAAGCGTTAGCGAGCGAAGCATCTTTGCTTCAGCTTCGATAAAAATACAATTCATACGACATACGAAATGTCCGGACTCTGTTCGGATCTTTGTCTTCCTCTACAGATAGCATTTCTTAATGGATTCTCCTGAAATTTTGTGAGTAGGTTCGATAATCATATAGTTTTTTTGTCGCGTCAGTTTTTGAAAATTATTCTACAGCTCACAAAGTGATTAGTAAATAGTAAGTAGTACTTCATTACCACTGGCGTTCAAAAGAGATTTGTTACTGCGTGGCCCATGTTAGAGGTACGTAGGGAAACAGACGCTCCGACAAGGGATTCCACTTCACTTTACTACGTGATGGCATGTACGCAGAATTTTAGACTTTAATGTAGTCTATGTAGCTTAATAATAGTTAAGTGAGATCGTAGAGGCTGAGTTGTCAGTCCTAATGTCAGACTAAAGGCTTCTCGGATTCTGACGCAACTTAAAGCTATTGTAATGACAAAAAACTGTTGTCTGATTTTATCAAACATTTACACTTCTACACTAATATAGTTAACGAAAGAAACTCTTCTGTCTGTCTGTTTTTAGGCCTTTCATGGCTAAACGGCTTAACGAGTTTAGATGAAATTTTAAGGTAACTTACAATAAATCACGAAGAACGTTTATGGATACTATTTTTTACAAGAACGCAAACGAAGTCACCGGCAACAGCCAATAAATAAATACGACACAGCTATATAAATACGACACAGCTATATAAATACGACACAAGACACGATCAGTGGTTACCCATCCGGAAACTGACTGGATCTCGCGTTGCTTAGCTTCGATGATCATTTATTATGTCAAGCCACGTCACAGCATACGGGCTGATTCTGTCATAATGTATGCAAAGCGCAACATAATTATCGCCTTCACAAGCAAGAGAAACAGTAATAAGCTTATTATTCATATCCCTTTTAAAGCCACTCCACGGAAGCGATATGCTATCGAATTCACCATTACGCCTCCATTAGAATAACAATCGGTATCATTTCCCAAAGGTAACCGCTTGTAAGGGCGGTTGTACAATTACACATAGCGGAGAGGTGACATGCGGAGGAGGTCGAATGAAACCGAGATGAGGTGGGTTAAAATGTTATTGCCTTATTTTAAACCTACTTTACTGCATATCTTTTCTAACAAGATCTAATTAATTTATAATAGAATATGACAACCATCTAACATAACATAATATAACATAAAAATAAAAATAAAAAAAATAACAAAATCACTTTATTAAATGTAATGCTAATCTTGTTAACGCTTATATTTTATTAGCTTAAAATAAAACTAGTACAAATGCCAGTGTTTAGTCAATCCTCAGCAGTACATAAACAATGGATTATTTAGTCCGTTTTTCAAGTAGATACATTTGCTCGTATAAAACATCTATAGGAAAAAATCATAAACACAATAATAAACATAAACAATACTTAATTATAATGAAAACCTAACATTGCAATCAATACATTATATATCTTTGAAATTGAAAAAAAAAATTGATAACCATCTAACAAGGAGAAGGGAGACATGGCAAACGAGAAGCGATGCCTTTGCGCAAGAAAACATAACATATTGTCACGCCTGGCTAGCTGGCTAGCATAGGTGTACAACAGGTGCCCCTGTAAGGGACGAGTGGTATCCCCTGTGAAACAGGGGACCTTTTGGGTTCGTGAGCAGCTGGAGTGAGGGCTCCGGCTGGTCATATACGGATCCGAGGGTGACGGTGCGTGGCTGTGGATTCATTCCCTGTACAGTGCTCTGAGCACGATGCGAGAGGGGTACCGGTGCGTTCCTTATGAATACCTCTAGGTGTGCATCGAGGCTGGCCACCAAGTGGTTTTTAGTGGGTCAACAAGAAACCCTACACTGCCCAAAAGGCGACCCTCAATCGCGTTTGGGCGTCTGGTAGCAGCCTTTCCACTAGCCAAAAAAATAGGTGTACTACACCCACACTTCGCCAGCGAAATTCAGACCCAACTGTGACAGGGGGTGAGCCTGTCGCCATACACCGGGCTCCAGTCATGTAGCAGATGACATTAAATACGCACATATGTTAACACAATAAACAAATTGGTGTGTGCCTTCGGCTGGGTCTGAACCCGGTACCTTAACAATGAAATGAGAGAACACATAAAAAATACACTTTCTTAACACCACAAAAATAAGATATAATAAAGACATATGAGATAGATAAGCATATCCTTCTCCTGTCCTCTCCTTTGCTGTGTGCACTCAGCCTAAAAGAGTGTCAAAACACACGTCAGCATGTATTATTTGGCCTCACGGCGTTGAGCGCCGAATTTTTCTTCTCCCAAATGGCTCCAGGAGGGACGACCCCCTCCCCTCCCGTGTTTTATCCCTCTTTTACTACTCCTTTATGGTTCAGTATATTTATATTACAGTTATTGGATTACAGTGTCGTTTTTGGCCGTAGTTTTTGTTTTGTTTGTAAGATTGAATAAAACTCGCGTTGTCTTGGAAGTTACAAATGATTTTCGCTTCGAAGTTTGTTTTGGCCTTTTTATCCCTCAGAGGTTCAAATGTGGGTTACTGTTATAGCTTGACCGTTTTTGATTGTTTGTTATTTAAGGGATTGCATTATTTTTGTTTACTTTTTCACCACGTTTATGTGATTCAAGTAGAAAAAAGTTTAGTCTGCTTTGATGATTATTTTTGATTAGATGTGACCCAATCATGCTTTAACAAATACTGTATTAATCATAGCTTACGTAAATTTTATAGAGCATCTAAATGCTGTGTTCAAAAAAATGTCATTTGTCCAACCAATACAAACATCGGAATGAAATAGGAAGGCATACAGTTTTAAAACATAAATGTAGGTAAGTGATTCTTGTAGCAATCACATTTTCTGTACATTCCAAATATGTATGCATTCTTTTTTTCAAAGAAAGATATTTCGTACTCATTCAAAGTCAATAAATGGCCAAAAACTTCACTCTTCTTCGTCAGAGAGACCTATTCGGAACCTACTTGTTTAGAAATAGATGCAGTAAGTAGAACACAAGCTATACGGATGTTTGCAACGTATTCGTGGAAGAGAGGACATTAAATATTCGCAACTGACTCAAAATGTTTTCCATTTTGTGGATCATATTATGCTTGTAACAGCATTTCAATAAAATACTACACGCTGTTCTTGTACTGATTTTTTTATTATTCGTAAGCAATTTAATAATATGTAATTATGTTAGGTATTTTGAAGGTGATGTCAGTTTTTTTTTATTGGCAATAAGTCCGCGTTTGACCATCAACTCGCCTGTTGGTAAGCGACGATGTGGTCGAAGATGTAGCACGCAGACTTAGAGATACCTATTCACTCTAGCCTTGAATAGGGCCAGATTATAGCTCTTAGGAAACGCAGGTTGTTACAATCCGTGGCCGTGCGGATTAGAAATGTAGAACGGAGCGTTTCGAGGTATTCGAGATGAAGTGAAGAGTGAATGAGATTTTAAGGTATTCACACACATGCTTAAATATAAGCTTTCTTAAAAGTACGATGCTCTGCAACTGTTAACATTTCCTAGAAATAAGCATGTTGATGATCAAACTACGAGTAAAACACTAAAAACTAAAAGACTAAAACACGCCCCCTTCAACCTTCAAGTAGCATGCTCAAAAATCAAACAACTGTTGATTTTTGAGAATATCACAAAAATGCATGATCTGGACTACACCACTAAATCTTTGTATGGTTGTAACGAATAAACTCAAAAGCGACTGGTACAATTTTTAAAATTCGTTCACCATCTCAGATCAACCTAGAGAATAAGATTGCGCACGGCGTATGATCTAAGTGAAGCCAAAAACCATCCAAAAACTACGCTACTGTCGTAAGTTCTCTATTTATATAAAGGTTATCTATTTTTTTTTTTATGTAGAATAGGTCGCCGTTTGACCACCAACTCGACTGATGTTAAGCGACGTTGTGGTCTAAGATGGAGCACGACGACCTATAAGGTACTTATTCACTCTAGCCTTGAAGTTTTGTAGAGTGAACAAGTACACAGACGGCAGTTGAGTGAGGCGCTACTGTGCGCTACTGCTCAGACCCGTCTTTGGAACGGTTACACCGGACTACATCCCGAAACACGACTAGGTCATTTCACGGCATGGCTTGGTCCGGTGTGTGGTAACTAGCCACGGCCGAAGCCTCCCACCAGAGTTCGCTACCCGGTTAGCACTACCCGGGGACCACGTGTAGAGAATCAGAATAGAGTACACTCCTACGGACGTGGGTAGCTCAGCCCCCACGTATATACGTACATTTAAGTATGTATTTAAAAATATCTAAGTATCTATATCAGTCTGGCAGCCATAGTACAAGCTTTGCTTAGTTTGGGGTCAGGCGACCGTGTGTGACAAAGTCCCGAATTTATTTATTTATTTATTTTATTTATAGGTACATAACAGTCACACAATGACGCAAAAAAACTACGGTACTCGCTTGGCCATTCTTACCTCGACATTAACGTTTATGGTATAATTTCGTGTACTTAAATATTCATAGTGCATTATGAAAGTGTGGCCAGGACTACATTTTGAAGTTTTTAAAAAACTGTGCAGTTTTTTTACAAGTCAATTTTGCAAAAGCCTTATTGTTAAACTCTTATAAATATGTGCAGTTTTAGAATATTAAATCTACTAAGGTTTTATATTGGAACGGAAATGGCTAACGTAGAGTTTGCGAATTAATATTAGTTTTCGTGCAATTGTAAATGTTTTTATGACAACATTAACACGCCCACAAGTTTAAAAAGAAGTGGCTTCAGCGAGATATAACGCAGTGTTCCATCTTTTCCTCTAGATTGTTCTGAGTTCACCATTACAAAGCTACACTATCCCTGAGTGTAAAAGAGCAAAGTAACAAAAACACTTGGACACACATGAGCAATTGCTTTATAGTAGCATGCTTTCGTACTAGTAATGAGCACGTGTATCAGCTAGTAATGTGCACGTGTAGACCTATAGACCTTTAGACCTGTGTACTTCGTTTTCGACCACGTCGTCGCTTACCTACATTTCCCACTCAGTTTAATGGCGTAATATCCATCAAAGCTCTATTGACGTCATTAATACCCCATTGATCAGGAAGCAGAATCTTTCGTCGTACTTACGAGTAAAACCAGCATGAATACAGCGCACTTACCGTCTTTTTTTTAAGAAAACATCTCCAGAATCTAAATAAAACCGGCCAAGTGCGAGTCAGACTTAGACGAAGGGTTCCGTATCCGTACCGTAACTGCAAAAAAATCAGGTTTGTTGTATAGAAGTCCCTTTAAATATTTATTTTATTCTGTTTTTTTAGTATTTGTTGTTATAGTGGCAACAGAAATACGTCTGTTAAAATTTCACCTATCTAAGCATCACAGTTCATGAGATACAGTCTAGCGACAGACGGACAGACGGTCAGCAAAGTCATAATATTAGGGTCCCGTTTTACCCTTTGGGTACGGAACCCTAAAAATCGTCTCCAACGCCACAAATAAGCCTCTTACAATACTCATAAGCAGATCGAAAAGAATTCTATGTAAATCTTTCGTCAAACGGTTCCGGAATGTTCGATACGCCGCTGGAAATGTTCCAGACAGACGCTTATGTTCCAAGTCGACGCTCAAATGTTCCAAGTCGATGCCCGAATGTTCCAAACCGTTGCTCGATGCCTCCGAATTCACTGTTTAAATTGATATCGGCGTCGTAAAAACAGAATCACTAAACTGCTCGCAGACATTGAATAAATTTACATATTGGGAAAGAAGCAGGTGTCACAGTACAGCGAGTAGAGGGAGTAATCTTAGTTTTAAATTTCGGAACTTGTAGTATTATAGCTCATTAAACATAGCTTGATTCGTGGCACATAACATAACAGTACCTGGATGGCCGAGCTTTGCTCGGTATTTTTTTTTATTTTTTAATTGTGTTTTTTGGATAATAAACAATTGATTTTAGTCTAACCTCAAAAAAACACTCATTGACTTCGTGTTACTTAGCAACGCCATCTGCTGTTGTGTCGTTAAAGCAATTAGTTGCTCACAAAAAATAGTAGTATTATTATTCGCCAATAGATGTCAGGAAGAGTCATATTTTTCAGTTGAGATTGATTATCGATAAAACACGAATAAAATGATATTTTCTAAAAATGATTCCTAGCTAGATCGATTTATCGCCCCCGAAACCCCCTATATACTAATTTGTATGAAAATCGTTGGAGCCGATTCCGAGATTCCAATTATATATATATATATATACAAGAATTGCTCATTTAAAGGTATAAGATATCGTCACGCCTTTCCCCCGAGGGGGTTGGCGTAGGCACACCCACACTTCGCCAGACGATATTGAGTTCCAAATGTGACAGGGAGCGAGCCTGTCACCATCATACACCGGGCTCCAGTCATGTAGCAGATGACGCCATTAAGATAATATACATATTTGTCATACATCACATGTCATTTTGACAATTTTATGGTTATAAAATGTTATCTTGATGGCTGTCCCGCGAATAATGTTTTGTTTAACGAACTATAGGTTGGAAGATTTTAAATTTAACAGTTTTTATTCATGAGGCGTAGCGTAAAGTTTTTGTGGTGGACATTGTCTTTCCACACATACAAAACTGTCATTACTCTGGTGCGTAGAGAGCGATACCCTAAGGGATGTATAAGTCTTTTGACATCTTTATGCAAACAATTTAAACGTTTTTTTTTATTATGTGCGCAAAATTTTAAAATGAGTGCACTTATTTGTATTATTAAACTTTAAAGGTAAATCCTGTAACGAAAGTAACGGATGTAAACTATTTCTGAAGGGAGGATATTCAAAACAACCTTAATGTAAATGTAAACAACTAAAACTTCTATTAATCCAAACCATGTACAATATGTAAGTAACTGCAGTATGAATCGAATGTAGGAGTCGAAACAAGACACCAAGATCAATACGTCAGAAAGACACCAAAGAAAACCAATACGAGATCCGTTCTCTTCCGTGCTCTAGCGAAAAGTGCCGGTTGACGGGGCGGGCGACTCAGGCGCTACCCAACTGACATTCCTTTGAGAATTCGCTCGAAAAACGTCACACAGTAGAGCATAGACTGATTTTAACGTTTCGTTATAATTAATAACAAAAATACGTTGATAATTATAACGAAAGTGGGTTTGGTCATTTGTTCAACCGACCATCATGAAATTTTGGGTACACAAAAACGCTATACCGCTACTTTTTCTGTACCGCTACAGCGATACAGAAAAAGACATAGGGTACTTTTCATCCTGAAAAAAATAAGGGTTCATATTCGTTGATCGTCGACAAAATTTAGGGAATATCTGTTCCTTATTCTCGGTTTCAAGGTTGCTCCTTAGTTTGTTTATGCTGCAAATAAAGTACACCTACCTCTACAAATTCTGCTGTAATGCATAACAACACGTTGTAAGTTAAAAAGAAAAAACTTTTTATTATTAATTTTTTTTTTATTGTTCCTCAAAAATTAGTCCTTGCCTTACTGTCTCTTCTATACTAGGGCCAGCAGTGACTCTGATTCGACAATTCATTATGCATCCCGTCGATGACAGCGCTTTTCTGGCTGAACCTGAAAAACTGAGCGACACGGGGAAGGGTCGAGAACAACATTGATGTGTAATATATGCAACGCTATTCTAGCTTGAGTTGTTTATGCAACAAAATTGTGACACATTTCTAGTTAGTTATAAGTTTCACGGCTTGTAGGCTCTATTGAGAACGGTAAATTGCTACATTTAGATAAGCTAACAAGTAACATTATTAAAAGAAAAACAAAAATCCGGCTGCAAAATGTTGTACCCTATGTCACTTCCACTATCAAGACGATTCAAATGACACCTCACATGTCGAAATCGATCAAGCTGTTTGGGCTGTTGTAGGGCGTGCCAAAGAAACCTTATACATAGATACACACATCCATACACTCGAAAAACATAACCCTCCTTCTTGCGCAGTCGGGTAAAAATATGCCCTGTCTTTGTTGTTGCTGCGTTAGATTAGTGGCTCTGTGAGTTGTAGACCTCACTGCCGGTATTTATCTTCCTCTGCAGCATAGGTATTCTTTTTTTTTTATGGACAATAGGTCGGCGTTTGACCACCAACTCGCCTGATGCGATTAAGCGACGTTGTGGTCTAAGATGGAGCACGACGACCCATAAGGTACCTATTCACTCTAGCCTTGAAGTTTTGTAGAGTGAAGAAGTACAAAGACGGCAGTTGAGTGAGGCGCTACAAGTGCGCTACTGCTCAGACCCGTCTTCGGAACGGTTACACCGGACTACATCCCGAATCACGACTAGGTCATTTCACGGCATGGCTTGGTCCGGTGGGTGGTAACTAGCCACGGCCGAAGCCTCCCACCAGAGAAAGATATAATTATAAGAGATTCACACTAACTCGGAAACGTTACAATTCGGATTCCAAAAATTGTGAAATACGAATGATTGTAAATATTCGTAGCACCGCAGATCGCATTTCTGAACTGATTCTCCTAAAATTTCATGTGCAGGTTCAGTTTTTGGATAATCTATTTTTTTATTGCGGAGATGTGTTCCGCCATTTTGAAAAATTAAGCATCCTACAATGATGCACACTAACTTAGAAATAACCAATTCAGTTCAAACTTGAGGAATAATAAAACGCTCAAACACTAGTGTAATGGTTATGTATAATAGGAAATAATGTACTGTAGTATGTATGTACCTTGGGCTTTTAGACCCGCATGCTAAAACGACGTTAAGTCATTAATTTCTGTTTAAATCAGTTTTATATCGAAATTCAAGACTAAGCTTCGTTATTTAGTTGGACAAGTTTTTTTTTTTTACTGTTATTCAGTTTTTACGGTACATTAACAGTAAAGTTTTAACCGTATGCTATTTAAATAAATAATTATAAATAAAACCGCAGTAAGGAGAAAACAAACCCCCGTATTTACAAACTTACTTAAATAACTAAATGCTAAGAACGACCTTTTTCAACCGTCTCAAAAAAAGAAGGAGGTTCTCAATTTTCTTTCAACAATTCGAGATGACAGTTGTCGTACATTTTCGGTACTTACCCTGTGCGTTCGAGCGTTAAAGTAATGTTTGTGAATACGAAGGTAATCCTATTAACATTATAAACGCGAAAGTTTATAAGAATGGATGGATGGATGGATGTTTGTTACTCTTTCACGCCAGAACGGCTGAACAGATCTGGATGAAATTTGGCACAGAGATAGATTATAGTCTAGAATAGCACATAGGATACTTTTTAACCGCGAGTGAAACCGCGAGGCGCAGCTTGTACAAAATACAGTTACAAAGCTACTTACAAAACTTTACAAGAAACAGTTGAAGAATGCGACCGGTAGTAACCGGACAGCCGTCCGTCGAGGTCTGCAGCACACAGACTCACTAGTAAAATTATTACAAAGGATATTTCTCAAGTCGATATTGAAGAGGCGCATCACGCCGGAAGTAACTGCTTAGCAGTGTATTGGAGTATTCGTGTCAGTAGTCAATAGCTCTGATTGTACGTTTAGAAGAGTCACGTCGTCGCCGAGACGGAACGTCAAAAGAGTTACTGATGCGAAAGAAGTGGACGTTAACGCGATTTATTTAAAGGAAAGAATTGCTTTCTCGTCATCTTATTTTACGAATGACTGATTAGTCTAAATGTCAAAATTGTGACCGAATTCTTTTTCTTTTTGCAACGGCTGTAATGCCACAAAGAAAATTACAATTTCCATTTTTTTTTTTTTGCTTTCATTTTCATCAGCTTCAATTTCTAACCATATTTCTCAGGATGGTCTGTGAAATACTGTTACAGGAAAACGAGAGGAAAAATTATGTCCTTGTACCAAAAATCTTACAAAATAAAACTGCGTTCTTCTGCAGAACTCTCTATAGCATCTACGTAACTTCCACGCTTCAAATCATTTTACCAAATGTTTGTGACTGACAGCTTTTTAATTTCTAACGCAAAATAGAGAGGGATAAATCATTTTTCAGTTTTCTTTTTCGTAATCGTGACTTCATCGAGATTTTTCTTTACTATGATTGTCGAGGCTTTTTAAATATATGTAATTCAATGAAATTTAGCTTGTACAATAGAATTTTTATTTATCAATATGTATGCCATATAACACATTTATGTTTATAAAAAAAAAACTTAAAATATTAACTCAAAACTAGAACTAATCTAAAAGCCCGTTGGCAGAGGGAAAGGTGCCCAGAATGCTAGCAGCATTGCCCCGCTGGATGGCAATGCTCAATTTCTGACCGAAATAAATGCCAGCATTCTGAATACCTGACGCCTGTAATTCAATTATGTTTCTTAGTGGTTAATGATGTACTCGTATTTACGATCAAGCACGCTTGGTTTCTTACAATAAGATTAGCCATAATATAAAAAAACAAAGCTAAAACCGACTTCCCATCCTGTAATTCGTCATCCATGTAAACAATTTTTAGACTTTTGTACCTAGATTGATTTAGTAAATCGACGATGTAAGCCTAAAATAAACCTAACATAAATCTTATATCTTTAAATGAGCAATTCTTGTATATATATATATAATTGGAAACTCGGAATCGGCTCCAACGCTTTTCATACAATTTAGTATAAAGGGGGTTTTGGGGGCGATAAATCGATCTAGCTAGGAATCATTTTTAGAAAATGTCATTTTATTCGTGTTTTATCGATAATCAACTTAAACATAAACTTGGAAGAAAAATAACAAAAAGGAGGCGTTTGAGTAGTCTCAACTGAAAAATATGACTCTTCCTGACATCTATTGGCGAATAATAATACTATTTTTTGTGAGCAACTAATTGCTTTAACGACACAACAGCAGATGGCGTTGTTAAGCAACACGAAGTCAATGAGTGTTTGCTTTGAGGTTAGACTAAAATCAAAGGTACTACATATAATATGAAAAAGTGAGTCTTTGTTCATTTTCTTTGTTTCTTTGTAACGCTTTCACGTCTGAACTACTCAACCGATCGTCTTAAAATTTTGCATACATGTTGTAAACAACAATGTGTCCTTATGTGTACTTTTTATCCCGGAAAAATCAACGGTTCCTGTGGGACCGTGGGTGAAACCACGGGTCGCAGCTAGTTGCAAATAATAAACAGAGCTCAAGTCAGTATCCGCGGTTATAGTACCCAGAAGGCTGGCAACGTTACCTCGCTGAACAGCAATGCTAATTCACTGGCCGAGGTAAGCACCACCCTTCGACCGTTTGTTCTCTGTGACTTTTGTTGTTGATATTTTAAAAGCTTCACCTATTCCGATAAAATGTATATGGGACCACCTCTAAAGTATGATCAACAAAAAAAAAGAACCATAAAAATCGATTCACAATTGCCAGAGTAATCGCGTACATACAATAAAAAACATACAGTCCAATTAAGTACCTTCTCTTTTTTTTAAGTCGGTTAAAAAATAAGATACATAAACATAAGAAGAATAGCCCAAACCAACCAAACTAAACCAATCTGAAAACCAGCTCTGTGTGGACCTCTTCTACGCAGAACAGTGCTGAGCCAACTCTAATTGCTAAAACAATAAACTTGGTATAGGTATTATGTTACGAGTACGAGTAAGTATGACCTTCTTTATTTTGTGTAAAGTTATAAGAGTTGAGAATAAATATTTTCTTTCTTATTTACAGTACGTAAAAATAACAAAAACAAAAAGCTCAAAAAGCTTCCAAAAGCTGCCTGGAAGAAATCGTTTTAGGCGATAAGGCCACCCATGTACTGCATAATGATAATTTTTCTCGTCATGTTTTTTTTGTATTATTGGTGTACTCGTAAAATAAAAGTATACCTAAGTACGGAACGATAAACATAAAGAACGAATGAAATAAAATTAAAGACCGAATCGAAAATCATCAAAAGAAAATATCAAATTGATTTGACTTTGCAACTACCAAACTCTTCAGCCTCTTACGAAAATGAGGCCTACATAAGTAACGTCTGTACTTACTTTCCTCGTCTCACTTCGTTCTAGATCAAAGTAATAACTTAGCTGAATTATTAAATATCTTTTAACGTTATTATTCTCTTCTCGGCTACGTAATTATAAAATTAGAATTCATGTTTCTGGTGAAAATCTTTGAATTCATACGTAGCCTGAATAATTGAAACGTTCGTAAAGATACTATCGAGGAACGTAATTAAGAAAACTCCTTGAAGTATGTTTATCTAAGTTATATTTTTAAAATGTCTAGATTGTACATTTTTGATTAATTCATTTATTAATCAACTAGTTATGCCCCGCGGTTTCACCCGCGGTCCCACAGGAACCGTTATTTTTTTCGGGATAAATAGTACCCAATGTCCTTTTCTGTACCCTAGACAACATGTTTACAAAATTTCAAGACGATCAAACAAATAAACAAACAAACAAACTAACTTTCGCGTTTATAATATTAAGTTAGGATAAGGATTCTTGTGGTCATATAAGCCACCGGACCAAGCCATGCCGTGAAATGACCTAGTCGTGTTTCGGGATGTAGTCCGGTGTAACCGTTCCGAAGACGGGTCTGAGCAGTAGCGCACTTGTAGCGCCTCACTCAACTGCCGTCTTTGTACTTCTTCACTCTACAAAACTTCAAGGCTAGAGTGAATAAATACCTTATAGGTCGTCGTGCTCCATCTTAGACTACAACGTCGTTTAACATCAGGCGAGTTGGTGGTCAAACGCCGACCTATTGTACATAAAAAAAAACATAAAATATTAGTAATAAACATAGTCAAAGACTTACAAACAGAGTCAATATCGGGACAAGTAGGTACATACCATATCGTCACGCTTTTTCTCCGAAGGAGCTGGCAGAGGTGTAATACAACACCCACACTTCGCCGGACGATATTAACTCCCAAATGTGACAGGGGCGAGCTTGTCGCTATACACTGTGCTCGAGTTATGTAGCAGATCATAATACTTATGTTTACAAATAAACTAATTGTGCAAACTCAATAAACGAATTTGAAGCCAACCAACCAAACCATCAATTTAAAATCAATAGTTTCCAGAACTCCCAACTTCCAGCTATGACTGCCATCAAAACTTGCTAAACCACTTGACCCTAATGAGCTGGAGTTCAGCAGGAACTGAAGCTGTAAAAGCTAAAGCAGTTTTCTTGAAAAGTGCTGACGTCGCTTGTGTCGTGTTACGGGATGTGTCGATAAACTTACTGGGTCAGACGCCAGGCGGTGAAATAAAGCGGTAGATGACGGAAGTTGGAAGAGGCATGTGTGAAATAGAATGGAATTTTTGTTTCTTTTTAGCTGCATGGAATTTTGGTATAAGTAACAAGTTATTAAATAGTTATGACTCTCACCAAATACTAGCTGCGCTAGTTAAAGAGTAGGTAACCCATGTGTAGGTAATCCAGAATCCAGGAAATGAGCTACCTTCATACCAAATTTCATCAAAACCAGTCCACCCGCTTGAACGGGAAGAAGTAACAAACAAACACATACACAAACTTAGGGCTTTATAATATAAAAAAAAAAAACAAGTTTACAGTAAAAAAAATAAAAACTCCCGAATCCGATTTTCATCAACAGCGATTTTCACCAAACATAGCTAAGAACACTCCGGACTAATTCACCATTCAAACAAAAAAATATAATCAAAATCGGTTCATCCGTTCGGGGGCTACGATGTCACAGACAGACACACACACAGAGAGAGAGACACGTCAACATATATAACACCCCGTCGTTTTGCGTCAGGGGTTAAAAAGTAAATGGATAGAGAAGACTCGAGGAGGCCTTTGCGTCTTCTAACGCTTTGGACAAAGATAACATTAAAGAGACATACTCTAATATAGAAAATTTCTTAAAAAACTGCAGATTCAGACACTAAAGGCTTAATAATAAATATAAAAAATAGGAAGTAGAATAAGTAAGATTGCTTTTCCAGAAACTAGCGCGATCTACTACTCTTGTCCTGTGGCGGCTCGTAAAGTTACCTCAGTTTTCTACTTCAGGAAAATACAGCTTGTTATTTTTTAAAAGGAAAAATCATACGACATTTTGAAGTCTACAAAACAATTTTTACTCCAATCATATTCCAAATTCGACACAAAACATTCGACAAAACGTGATTTCGTTCTTGATTAAAGTAAAATCGTTTCCTTGTAAAAACATTGAAAATTTTAAGACGAAAAATGTTAACAAGTTATGGGCAATTCAGGAAGACATACGCAAAAACATTAGGTATGAACAATCACGCTTGTCCGCCATTTTACAATATTGGCACGTCAAATGGAATAAAACCACTTGCAGAATATATAGAGTTAAATTCCCGAACTGGGAAACTCAGAGTTGTAGAGGCACTTGCAAAAGTTTGGTTTATCTTTTTAACCTGGAGTTAACGCAATATTTAATATTGCGTTAACACATTTTAACTCTGAGTTAACTAAACTTGTGCTACAGAATTTTAGTACGCATCTTTTGCAAATTGGCCTAACCAGCTCGTGGCGATTATTAGACAAAAAGCTGCAAGCCGATTCTACTTAGAACGACGATAATTATTGTTTATTCTATGCGGTAAGAATCTTTAACGGAAGTATCGTCTCAGGCGGTATAGGGTTAAGAAGTTTGACTGACTAGTCTAGGTTGGCTGAGTGGTAGAGCAATAACAAGCCATCCTACATAATTATATGGGACGAAGTTAGACAAAAACAACAAACATTATGAAAAGAAAAACAAAAAACCCGGCTGCAAAATATTGTACCTACTCTATGTGACTTCCACTATCAAGACAATTCAAATGACACCTCACATGTCGAAATACATCAGGCTGTGGGGCGAGCCAAAGAAACCTCATACATATATACACACATACATGTTATGTTTTTCGAGTGTATGAATATACGTATGTATATGGTTATGTATATTATGTATTTAAAAAAATAAATAAATAAATTCAGGACACTTCCACACACGGTCGCCTGACCCCAAACTAAGCAAAGCTTGTACTATGGCTGCCAGAGACTGATATACATACTTAGATATTTTTAAATACATACTTAAATAGATATTAACACCCAGACATAGAACAAACACAAATGTTCATCACATAAATGTTTGCCCTAGGTGGGAATCGAACCCACGCCCCCAAGCTCAGAAGGCAGGTTCACTACCAACTGAGCCACCGAGGCAGTCATGAGGTTCTTTGGTACGCTCTTCAGCCTAAACAGCTAGATGGATTTCTTCATGTGAGGTGTCATTTGAATCGTCTTGATAGTGCAAGTGACATAGGGTACAATATTTTAAATATATTCGGAGGGTCAGACTACATTTGCAGCCGAGTTTTTTGTTTTTCTTTTAATGATGTTACTTGTTATAACTATGATTTCCATAAGTTCCACTTCGATACCCAATTAAATACGTAAAGATATTTGGTTTGACTCGAATCAAACCCATTTTTAACGAGTCCGCGTTGACAATCAATGAATCAGTTCAACTCTTAATTGCAGATACATTTTGGGCAAAAATAAATGGCTGCCGCTGCGGTTTTCATGAAAATCATGGACAATCGGGATACACGGCTCGAATGCTGCAATGCTACAAAATAACAATGTACAGCGCACATGTTTGTGTAATAATTTTCTGGTCATACACAAAGATAAAACAAGGCACATATCTATAAAATTTAAGGGCCGCATTCTACAACGACGCTTAGTTTTGAATCTCATTTTTAGTAAAACTATTTTTAGTAGAGTAGAAATAGTTTTAAATCGATACTCATGACTGAGCGTGGTTTTAGAATGCAGCTCTAAGGCCCGCATACTAAAACGGCAAGCAGCTCGTTGAATTGAAACGGCGAATTGTTACAGGAAAACAATACGCGTACTTGATACGTTACGAGGTTCAGCTTCAGTCAGTCTTCACCTTAACAATTTTTTCAAAAACAAATTTCTTATCTAATTTTTATGGTAGGTAGGTTTGTGCGTTTAAATCCTATCCTACTAGTATTATAAACTCGAAAGTTTGTAAGAATGGATGTAAGATGGATGGATGGATATTTGTTACTCTTTCACGCCAGAACGGCTGAACAGATCTGGATGAAATTTGGCACAGAGATAGATTATAGTGTAGAATAGCACATACTCGTAGGACTTTTTAACCGCGGGTGAAATCGCGGGGCGCAGCTAGTGGGCTATAAATCTAACAGGCTATACAGGTTTTTCGGTATAGGGAGTACTAAGGATCATTGGGCTCATCATTATATGAACAAGTTCCACTATGGAGCTAACCTAAAATCTCGTAAAAAAATTTAGCTGTTCCATACAAAAAGTACATTGATCGTCAACAAAATGGAACAGCTGTATTTTTTTCTCGATATCAAGGTTAATCCCATAGTAAAAGTTGATCGTAATGATGAGTACAAAGATCCTCTTTCGGCTCTTTCTTTTTAATAACCCTGTATAATCAATGTCGTAATGTTTTCTTTAGAAACACCCTTTCTCAAGTCTTTAGCAGTTTTTAATTGGCTTAAAGAAAAACATAGGGCGCGTTCCAGTGAATATTACTAAGTATACAACAACTCTAATGTAAGTGAGCGCAACACACAAACAACGCGGATATGAAGCAACGTAAATGCGTAGTTGACAGTCAATTAGCTAATAGAACTTCCTGTAACCAACTTCCGTCGGTAAATTTAGTCTATGATAATTAATTAATCAGTTCGTTAGTTACGGTCTAGTTTTATTTTGTTAAGCGATAGCATCTTAGTTGGGCTGCCATCTGGCTGTAGAAGGCCCGCCTCTCATGCCATAGGGAGCGGGTTCGAACCCAGCCGAGGGCACGCACCAATCTGCTTATTGTGTGAGCATACGAGTATGTGCGTATTGTATGTCATCTGCTACATGACTGGAGCCTGGTGTATGGCGACAAGCTCACCTCCTGTCACATTTGGGACTGAATATCGTCCGGCGAAGTGTGAGCGTTGTATTACACCTCTGCCAGCTCCCTCGGGGAAAGGCGTGACGATATGATATGTTAATTTTTTTGTATGTCTTGTTTAAGGGTAATAAAAGAAGTCTACCTAGAGCAATAAGTTAGAACAAACTATTAATCTTTTTTTTATTAGGGTTCCGTACCTAAAGGCCCTATTACTATGACTCCGCTGCCCCTTCCGTCTGTCTGTCTGTCCGTCCGTCTGTCACCAGGCTGTATCTCGTGAACCGTGACAGTTACGACAGTTGAAATAATTTTCACAGATGATGTATTTCTGTTGCCGCTACAACCACAAATACCAAAAACAATAAAATAAATATTTAGGGGGCTCCCATACAACAAACGTGACTTTTTCCCCCCAGTTTTTATAAATAACTAGCTGCGCCCCGCGGTTTCACCCGCGATCCCACAGGAACCGTTTATTTTTCGGCATAAAAAGTATCCTATGTCCTTTTCTGTACCCCAGACAACAAGTATGCAAAATTTCAAGACGATTGGTTGAGTAGCTGAGACATGAAAGCGTTACAAACGAACAAACTCACTTTCGCATGTATAATATTAGTTAGGATGGCAGGGAACCCTTCGTGCACGAGTTCAACTTGCACGTGGCCGGTTTTTTTTATGCATCAGACTATTAAGCGTTTGTAGGTACATGGTAGCAATGTGTGTTTACTCCCACCTGTTCCACCAGAATACATATATAGGAGTACTTTACCTTAGTTTCTCTAAAAACTAAAAACTAAATAAGTAAATAGTTTGAACCACAACGGAACTACTCAATAGAACAAGTGAGAATTGGATTCCTAGTTGTTTTGTAGACAGAACTAATGGTAAAAAAAAACCAGTAGTTCTGACAACAGAACTACTCAACAGAACAGGTGGAGTAAACGGCGATGTGGACATGCTTGTCTTGTATTTTTCACTTCTTCTCAAACATCATTATCTTGTTTCTACGCTTAGGTTTTTCAATGACTATAATAAATTGATTAATAATATTTTTTAAAGATAATAATTAATGTTAGTTCGCAAAAGTAGCTTAGTAGTTTCTCTTTTTTCTGAATCAACTTTTTCATGTTTATTTGATAAAATTTGGTCGAGACTAAAATAAATTGATTCGTAATCACTTTTAAAGATAATTATTAATCGAGGTTCATAAAATTAGCTTACGTTCATAAAATGAACTAAATTAGACTAGATATTACGAATTATATTATGCGCGAATATAATTCATGCGCGCAGAGATGCAGACTTTGAGACATAAATCATACATTTATGATTAATTGAACTGGGAATCTGTTTAAACACAGTTTAGAATCCATTCAGAACTTTATTATTACAAACTCACAGTTTAATATTCATCCACATTCAAACCAGTGGTCTAACTGAAGACCTCATTAGCTTTCGAAAAACCTGAAACAAAGCTGAGCGATAATGAGCGAGAATAGGTTCTCTCATTTTTACCCTCATTACCTACCCCAAACAAAAAGTGTGTTAACCTTCCTGGAAACTTTTTACTACTAGTATTTGGGTAGGTTTTATACGACTCTTGGTGAAGTGTAAAAACTTTTGGAATAGTATTCGTAGCGGACCTACATTTGTATGAGAAATACCGGTTGACTTTCTTTACTTTCTTGAAAAGTATAGGGTAAGTACGAGTATAATAGAGGAACAGAGTAGAAACCTATGACATATATTTTCTAAGAATGAATAGTATTAGTAAAATGTGACGTTACCAAATGTTGTTAATAACCTATGGTCTTATTAAATGAAAAAAAAAATAGGAAGCATAAATAAATAGTAATTTTACAACACTAAAGTATGTAAAGTAGGGTGTGTATGATTAATATGAAGTTCGATGTTTTGTCAACCAAACGTCGAAATTCATATTAATCATACGTACTTTACTAAATGCGCAGAATTTGTCAATAAAGCCGGCCAATAAGTACTAGCAATACGTGCTGTCGGCTTCTTTGGTATCATTTCGCAGCTGCACGAGGTGCTCGTGCATCCTCACCTCGGCTTCTGTTCCACTACATATTACAATTATTCTTGTGAGGGTATAAAAATCAACCGGTATGTTTCAGTTGCCTTCACGATCAGTAGGGTACTGTCCAAATTTGCTCGTCATCATCGCTACTGATTAACTGGTTTATTATAATTGCAATATTAAAATAATACATTTTCCATTTGCGTTGTCCCATTTTGCAATTTTCTATATACGTATATACGTATTACGTTTAATATACCAAGATAATTTTACGATTGTTTAGACTACTTTAGACCATGTTTAGGCCTACGCTATGAAACCAAATTTACTTCATTAATTTTAAAGTAATAGGTACATTTGAAAGTGTTTCTTTTTTAAGTGTTTCACTTACATATAAACATGGCTTATCTGTAAACTTATCTACATATGCTTACAAAGACAAAACTTACTTCGTTTAAATTGAAATTACTCTAGTTCTCGCAGTTGCGTCTGGTCTAGCCAAGATAAGGGAATATTACGAAAATACCATTATATACCGCTCGAGCGACTAATGCGTATTTAATTATGCATTTCGTAGCCATTCTGGAGAATTGATAGCCATTTAAGTGTCTCTGTGTTGCAGTTTATATCAGTGCTCCATTGTCATTTAAATTATTGCGTCTGCTGAATAGGTTATGATAATATGTGTCTTTTTTAATAGATCTATGTTGGCATGTATTGATTTTAAAATAAAAGCTTTACTATCTTGACTTGACTTAGTCATCACAATCAGAATTGTGTACAATCAGAATTGTGGTAGTAACCATTAGAATTAGAACTAACTATATTATTAGTCCATGTTGGAAATTGCTGTTAACCTCCGACGCAAAAATGACAGGTTGTTATAAGTTTGACTTGTCTCTGTGTGACTGTAGCATCGTAGCTCCCGAACGGATGATTGTTTTTTTTTTTTTTTGTTTGAAAGGGAAATTAGTCGGGAATGTTTTTAGCTGTGTTTGATGAAAATCGGTTTTTAAAAATTAATTTTTAATTTTTTGTGGGTTTTTTCTTCTTCATCGTAATTATCATAAACCATTTTCTGCCCATCGCAAGACTAAATTTAAGTATTTTATTATTTTACAATAGACAATAATTTATTTGTGGCAAAAAACACACAGAATACAGACTAAAACTTAACTAAAAAAAGTTTTATAACATATTTAAACATAAAATTTAAACATTTAATTATATCAAAAGGTTAGAATAAGACTAAGATTTTACTTTTATACATACCTTATAATCTTAATTATGAGTATTCTTTTTAGCGCGCTAATTTCCGTCTATCTTTTACAGTCTCGTGCCAGTCTAATCCACCGCTTCTTACAATATACTGTGTTTTTTTATTAATCAAAAACAACATTATGATGCCAGTAATGAATTTCATACGCTAGTAAGGACTCTACACACCAAAATCGCCGCGACATTATGTGCGGCGATATTTAGTGACGTTGGCGGCCATATTTCCAAAGAAGTCAACCTGCACACGTTATGTCGGCGGGGCTGCTTTGGAGTGTAGCCTTTAAAAGACTGGATGAAAGAAGAAGAAAGAAGAATGAAATCAAATGAATGTTTATTGGTGACAACAAACGTCACATATCAATAAATAAACAAATGAAGCTTATTCCTTAAATGTTTATATCAGTGTTGAGAAGCATTACTATCCAAACTAGGGAATAGCCGGACAAAAAGAAATAAATCATAAAGTTCTAGAAAAAAAAGAAATAAAGTTTATGTACGACCAATAAATTATTTAAAAATACTAAGGCAATTGTACCATCCACGTTGTCACAAATCGGCCCAAATCAGGATCAGCCCCAATGCAGGTCCAGTCCGGTTTGCGTGGGCCAGCAAAGTACGAAATTCTTTAAAAGACGTCATATTGAAAGCAGTCCGTTTCCAGTCCGTTACAGTAGCTGCGTGACGCACGGACTGCTCGTTGACAACGACAAACTGACAGCTCGCACTCAACACGGACTGCAACTGGATTTGGTGTTCAGCTCTGTCGTACTTAGTAATAGAGACGTGATCGATCAGTCCATCTACAGCGCGGCTTCTCCGATTGCTTTGCTTATTGCTGAAGCCATTTCACTAAATGTACATGACATTATAACATAGCTATAACATAGTTATAACATAGCTATTTGGGCCAAATACGAGAATATACTTGCCGAGTTTCTTGATGTTCCCAAATGGGTCTCATATTCATATCATGATCTCGTTTTCATATTTAAAAATATCCCAGTTTTCATATGAACAATAAATGAAAAAAATATCGAGACGTTTGCACACACGGTCGGCGTATGACCCCAAATTAAGCCCAGCCTGTACATACTATGGCTGTCAGAAATTGATACACATGCGAGTACTTAGATATTTTAAATATATACATACATAAAAATAAAGATTAATACCCACACAGGACAAACACAAATGTCCATGACATGAGTATTTGCCCTAGGTGGGAATCGAAACCACATCCCCAAGCTCAGACGGCAGGTTCACTAGCAACTGAGCCACCGAGGTAGTCAAATAGAGAATAATAGTCTTGAAAGGTTGTCAAAGTATCTGTTAAGTCTCCGGTTAACAGAATTTAAATGACGTAGCCATGTTGGTCGAGCTCCCTCCGATCTGAAGGTAGTGGGTTCGATCCTGGCCTTGCTGTACTATTCTCTTGCAGAAAAGATTATGTGCATTTGAATTTGACACGTGCTCTTGCGGTGAAGGAAAATATCGTGATGAAACCGACATGTCCTAAAAGAATAACTCAAAGGCATTTTATGACATGTGACATTCACCAACCCGCACTGAGCCGGAGTCGTGGATCGTAACTGTCCCTACAGTGGGACGTAAAACCTGTAATGATGAAAATGACGTAAGTCTGTGTGCTCTAACCACAGATCTAGGATGTAACAAAAAAAAATCTTAGGTCTGTGGCTCTTACTCTATTAAACGTACCCATAGGCGAAGGTGATTGCTTACTATCAGGCGAACCGTTTGATTATTTGCATAAAACAATAATGTTTTTTTTTGCCCTGTTACTGTTATTTCTCAAGCGCTGATTATTGTAATTCGGATGACACGTATAATTTCGGCTTCGGTTGTTTTTCCATTATAAAAATAGTCAAGCTAAAACATAGGACTTAGGACTTGGAACTAGAACTTAGGAGATCTAACTCTGACATCAGCTAGCTAATTGACCAGCACGAACTTCACAAGTTTAAATAAAAAAATAAAAAAACCCTTGACACCAATTTTCATTTCCTTTCAAACAAATAAAAATAGGTTTATCCGTTCAGGAGCTACGATGCCACACACACACACACACACACACATACACACGCAAACACGCGCGCACACACATCTATTACACTCTCTCACATACACACACACACACAGAGAGAGAGAGAGAGAGAGAGAGAGAGAGAGAGAGACGTCACACTTAACGTACAAAACAAATCTTTTAATAAACAAACCTTAAAAAATCTACTTTCCGTCACTCGGGTAAACAATTTTTATTTTTAGACTATTGTTGATATTTTAAAACTGACTGACCGATTTCAATAAAATTCTATGGGACCACTTCTAACATATAATTATGATCTACCAAAACTTGTTACTCTTTCACGCCAGAACAGCTGAACAGATCTGGATGAAATTTGGCATAGAGATAGATTATAGTGTAGAATAACACATAGGATACTTTTTGACCGCGGGTGAAACCGCGGGGTGCAGCTTGTAAATCATAATTGGCGGAGTAGCCGCGTAACATACATTAAAGTTAAGAATAAGGAAAATGCGAATGTCCATCCGAAAAGAAAAAGGGAAAATTAAAACGATTGCCCGAATTAGAGAATAACAATTCAATACCCCATTTGATGAACATTGATATTTATTCCAATGTAAGAAAAAAGAACTATTTTTCTAGACAGAAACTGATTGATGTCCTAAATAATTGGCCGACAAAACTTTGTTTTATCATAACTTACATGACGACAACAAAACTTGTTTTATCATTAGTTTTCCAGAACAAGCTCGTAATTTATCATGGAATAAAAAAAGTTTAGGGGGCCTACCACGACAACTTATTTCCATGATGGTCAGGTCCGTGTTTGTATTTGACGCTACGCGACCACGGATCTTGTTTGTTTGTTTGTTTGTTTTGGCAGGGCGTTTTCCGCACTTAGCCACTTGGTTGGGCCATTGTGCGTGGGGTTTACTACTCTTCTCTTCCCTTCATTCCAACCAGCCCAGGTGCTCCCAGAAGTCCAGCAGCCTTTTCAGGTTGCCACAGGCCTCCGGGAGTAACGATGGGAATTGAAGAAATGATGGGAGAGAGTAACGATGGGAAAAGAAGCCCGGTGTTCTGCCACGCTCCTGCACTCCATGAGCACGTGCCGTTGCGTTTCCTCTGCCTCCATGCATCCTCTGCACAGAGGGCTGTCGGTCACACCAACCATGTCGGACCACGGACCTTATTGCGTCGCGATAAGATTTGCGGTCGCACAGCGTCGACATCAAAACTTAACCATTATGACAATACGATGTCGTGGTAGGCCCAAGATATCAATCTAGTCACTTTTTCTAGCTACTTTGGTTTATTACAAACTAGCTGTTTTGCCCGCGGCTTTGCTTACGTTTTGTAGCTTTCTAATGGTGAAAGAATTTTTGAAATCGGATTAGAAGTTTTTGAGTTAATTCGTTACAAACATACCTACTAACAAACAATTCTTTCCTCATTTTAATATTAGCATAGACTAGTACTACTAGCAAACCCCGCGGTTTCACCCGCTTTCCCGCAAAATCGGTTATTTTTCGGGATGACAAGTACCCTACGAAGCGATGGTATCCTCTCAAGCCAGAGAATGCGGGTTTAAACCCAACCGACGGCATTGTGTGAACATATTGTATTTCATCTTTGAACTGAATTTGTCACATTTGAACTGAATATTTTCCGGTGAAGTGTGGGTGTTGTATTACACCCCTGCCAGCCCCTTTGGGAGAAAGGCGTGACGATATATTATATGAAAATTACCCCATCTCCCTTGTATAGACCCCTGCTTACGTGTGTACAATTTTATTATACATGCTGAATTTCATGATGATTTCATGAAGTTGTAAGAAACCAACGAACAAACAAACTCACTTTTGCCTTTGTAATATTAATTAGGACGCGAAAGTGATTTATTTATTTGTCTTACAAACGAAACTGCAAATTAGATAGATCAATGACAATTTCGAATCAAACCCCTTAGCAATAAACATTGTATAGCATTGACTTTGTTAGACAGTGTTTTGTCTTTTTTTTTTCTTTTACATTTTTTAACTCGATCGAATAAGACGAAGCACTGTGTAACTAACTACTCCGAGGCTATACAACGTTTATTGCTAAAGGGGTGTATGTTTTGAGATACGACAGTATTAATTTAGCTTAACGCCAGAGAGTATCAATACCATTTTCTTTTCCTTTCCTGTCTGTTTTGTGTTGTTTTCTTTTTATTTGGGTTACAAGCACAATTTATATCGAGTAAGACTATTGCTAGTAAATGTTGAGCTCGGATATAACTCAGTAAGTTACTCTTACTCACTACTTTTCTGAATTAATACTCAGAGTGAGGATTCATTTAGAGAAGTAGTGCATGCTCTAAGGAAGTTCAAAAAAGACATACCTATATACTCGTAAACTGCCTGTGTAATCATAATCCTATGTAACTAACATTAATCAATAAAACGCACACGCCACGCACGCACCAATTTATTCAGTGCGTATTGTATATCATCTGCTATACATACCAGTAACTAGAGCCCGGTGAATGACGACAGGCTCGCCCTCTGTCACATTTGGGACTAAATACCTTTCGGTGAAGTGTGGGTGCTATACACCTCTATCAGTCCCTTTGGGGAAAAGGCGTGACGATATGTTATGTTTCTAATCTGTCACGGTTCATGAGATACAGCTATTTGCAGCTATTTAGTTGTTACCTATTTGTAAGTCAAAATTTGTAGGCACTAATTTTTTTATATTAAAAAAAAAAAAAAATTACCACAGTGTATCTTTGATACCCAATTAAATAAAAACATTTTGATTTTGACTATGACTTTGACAGCCCTGGTGACAGACGGACAGACAGACAGATGAACGGACAGCGAAGTTTTGTAAAAGGGACCGTTGCACCCTTTGGGTACGGAACCCCAAAAACGACGTAGTTATTAATAATGAAAGATACTTTATTAACATATAATTTATTATCACCTTTTTTATGGGGCTCTCAAAACTCTTAGTGGCGTAAGAAACGAAAATATATTTCGACCCAGTCACAAACAATGAAGTTATTCTATGAGCGTCGACGAGAAATCAGGCCTTTATGATGCTTTGATGGCAAAAGTTTCACAATGACCTTAGGAAATAAGAAAAACTCGACATATACAAAAAATTACGTAGACAAAAAGTTTTTTCGTGCTGAAGGAAAAGTGATTCTGTCTTAGATTCAATATTAGTAATTGTACATTAACAATATGGGTAATCAAGATTGTTTTTTAATCAACTAACGTAATTACTAAAACTAAGAGTAAACTATTTAATGTCATCTGCTACATGACTGGAGCCCGGTGTATGGCGACAGGCTCGCCCCTTGTCGCATTTGGGACTGAATATCGTCCGGCGAAGTGTGGGTGTTGTATAACACCTCTTCCAGCCCCCTCGGGGGAAAGGCGTGACGACAATGGGTTTTCATTTCAAAACTCTGTTATATAAGTAAGTGTTTTTTTTTTCAATTTCTAAAATGTAAACTGTTGGTATTTCTACCTAATTAAATTATTTAATAAATCTATCTTATTTATTTAAATACTAGCTGCGCCCCGTGGTTTCACCCGCGGTTAAAAATTATCCTATGTGCTATTCTAGACTATATCTATCTCTGTGCCAAATTTCATCCAGATCTGTTCAGCCGTTCTGGCGTGAAAGAGTAACAAACATCCATCCATTCTGACAAACTTTCGCGTTAAAATATTAGTAGGGTTCATGCAATTTTCACATTCGAAGAGAGTTTTAAATTCTGATTCCTTAACAATTATTTATCTGTTTCTTAAAAAAAAAAGTTATCAAATTAAATCCAAACGACAAGTTGAACAGCTTTTGTGAGATTTCGATATAATTAGGTATTCGATATTGTCAATACAAGAGGTATTACGAAGTTCGTGACGAACGACCACAAAACGGTTTGCTCTCTGGCTACGACCGAAGCTACCTACTGTCGATGTAAATGATAATTTCATAGCTTACAGGGTTTCGTACTGTTTATAAACGAAAGTGACAGGCCAATTTATTATACTAGTGTGCGTGACAGGTACGTCTTACACATAGGTCTTACTTGTGAATCAAAAAAAGTTAGTTCTGTGAGTTTAACACTACACACTAACACTACTGTCTTACACTAGCGTTGTGTCATACTTTGCAGCTGATTTCAAAATGAATGAGATTCTCAATTCGGTTTTCTTTTTTATTTTATTTTTTCTATGTTTTTACCGCTTAACTCCTTTTTGTTATGAGAAAAATCTTTTTATTTGAATTTTACATGCTCACAGATTGGCCCAAATTTTCACAAAATTCAATTCGCATAAAGGAAAGGCGGTTTTTTTAGTTTTTTTTAAATAATAAAGATTCTAAGGATTTGTCGATATTTTCTCGACGCGTGCAATGTTTTTTCAGTCCATCTGGACATAAATATTAGCATATATCATAGGCTAATAGAGCTTATAGAGGCTGGAGCTTATAATTTTACTGTCTCTCTACTCAAATGTGAGCGGCGAGAGAACGCGTGTACCAAGAAAAAAGTCCACCAATAGAACCAATTAAGAAGACAAAATTAATACGCGTCGATAAATGAAATGCTAAAAGGGCTCAACATTCTTTGAAGAGGAGATTATATTTTTATTTATTTTATTTTATTTTTACATTTCAGGTCAACCAACGACCTTACAATAACAGAATAGTAAATTTAATATATAATATTTACTAAGAAAGTCATTTATAGGGAGACACTTCTAAGAAATATAATAGAAGAAAAAAGGAATTGACGCACAAATAGAATGATTAATTAAATAGAATTGAAGTAGACGTAATAAAAGAATGAAATAATAAACAACGCAAAATTCATATTCAATCATTTTAGTTCATTTTTTTTGAAAAAAAAATGAACTAAAAAAAAAATATATTTTTTAAATAAAGAAAAATAGATAGATAAAGCATAATATCAGTACTCACTAACAAAAAGAAAATACAAGAAATTTTATTTGTATCACAGGTTAAATTTATCGAAAAAAATGTCGCTTAATCGCTTCCTAATAGTAGATATACTTAAGAAAAAGATATCAATATCGAGTTCAGGATTTTTACATACTTTGTTGAAAGTAGTGCTAGCACTACTTTATTTTCGCCTATAAGTTTGTTATTTTTTTGAGGAAAGTTAATGGTACTTTTACACTCGGTCGCGTTTAGAGGAAAAGGCCGTAGCGCACCCAGAGTGCAACTTTGCCGTTCAGAAAATCAGTGCTTTCTGGATGTGTTCTGACGTATCCTCTGAACGCGGCCCTGGGGGCCTACCATGACATCTTATTACCATGTTGGTTACCTTTTTTTTCGACGCTGCGCGATCATGAACCTTACTGCGCGGCGAGTAGGCCCTCTGTACAGTGTAGTGTGTAATACTGTGAGGCCCAACGAGGCTAGGCTGTGTTGTTTAGCCTCGGAAAGGAGGGAATCCTCGAGTCCGAAACCTTACTCCCCCGAAAAGAGAGGGAGAAGAACCCTTGAAGGAAAAAAAAATGCTGTGTTGTTTTGCCTTTTTTCTAGACACGATAAACGAAGGTATTTACTTTGTCTGTGCCTAATATTATGTCAAACCTCACTTATCTTGAAGCATGACGGTGCATGTATTAGCATTCTCATTGCTTCGAGATCGCAAAGCGATAGATCGAAACTCGGTATTATAATTTAATATTAAAGCTAATTTAATACGGAGTCAGTGTTCTAGGAATGACTTTCATAATGGTACGTGTCTTGCAAGAACAACAAGAAATCTTCATTCGATATTGACACTACGTTTTGGTGAATGCGAAACATTGTGGTTATTATTGTTTACTACTTATTGTAGTTATTTTTTTACCAATGCCAATATTTTGGACCCGATAACATTCCTTCGAAGTTTCAACTTTCAAGAAAACTCTGTCCCTATGTCCCTTTGTATGCTTAAATCTTTAAAACTACGCAACGGATTTTGATGCGGTTTTTTTAAATAGATAGAGTGATTCAAGAGCAGGGTTTATATGTACGTTCTGTAAACGTTCTGGTTTTTATAAACTGTAAGTTTTGTGAAATTGATATAAATAAATAAACAATAAACAATGTATAATAACATCCATTAAATAGTGGAGAAATACTGTTATTTTTGATGTTTCTAATGTGATGTCGTTAATTATCATTTTTTTTCCGCTTACATTGCAAATACCATTGCGAAGCCGGGGCGGGTCGCTAGTAGAATCATAAAAAAAAAACAAAAGAAGAAGAGAGCTTAATTCATTTTTGACAGATATTTACGGTTGTCACCGATTCTCCGATAGCGAACGGACCATCAGCGGACGGCGGAGTTAATGTCAACCAACGTAGCTATCCAATCACACTTCACACAAATGTCAACAACATAAACAAAGTGAAAAGGTTTTAGTCGAGGGCGATGTCTTTTGCTCGTGTATATCGAAAAATGTAAAAACTGCATATTGCAGGACGAACTCTGCAGCAGAAGCAGATCTAAGGGTAGCTAAGGGACTCAGGGCAAAAGGTATTAAAATCCTCAATTTACAGCAGTCTAAAATGTCTGTTTTTTTTTTTTTTATTATGGCAACTAGCGTGGTTTTCACAGATGATTCTCATCACCATCTTCGTTTTCACACATTACGATATTCATCATCATCATCATCAGTGCTATGCGTGACGCAGCCGTGCGCACGCTCGCCTTGAGAAAGACCACCGAATGCGGTTGAAACTATAATCGACAAAATCGTACGTGAGTAATTCCCGTCTGTAATATCTTTCTTCTTAATATAGATAAATTACGTGTCACGTTGTTTGTCCGCTATAGACTCCTAAACTACTTAACCGATTTCAATCAAATTTGCACACCGTGTGCAGTTCGATCTAACTTAACAGATAGGATAGCTCACATATATATATTTATATAAATAATAAACGCGAACGAAGTCGCGGGGCGACAGCTAGTATATGTATATATGTAAAGTCTCCCCCCCCCCCCCCTAAACTGCCTACCTAAATACCTTCAGCTTTATCAAGACTCCCAAACCAAGTCCTGAATCCGCCACTCAGCAGAGCTTATAAAAAGTTGTGTGTAATATGAAAACTCATACAAAAGTTAATCATAGACTTTATCATCTGTATTGTATTACTGCTATTGTAAACTTTCTCAAGAGCCAGCTCCAGTACTCACAGTTATTTTCCAAAGTTTTCCAATAGCAATAATGCTTGTATGATATTGAAAAGTTTGAAAGTTTCTATCAAACAATTTTCTTAGTAGACAGTGCTCACTTATTGATAAGGCTCAATTTTATTAGTCGATCACTCGGCCGTTAGCGCGCATATAGCGTTCTTGCACTTGCCGACCCGGCAAGGCACGGCAAGGCACGGCACGGCAAGGCACGGCACGGCCCGGCACCGTACGGAGCCGGTGGATTCAAAGGCGCTGTGCCGGTGCTGTCGCCGGTAAGTGATAAAGCATGCCATAGATTTTCATACATTTATGCGTCCTTTGGGCTGCCGTGCTGTGCCCGGCCGGGCCATGCTGGGTCAGGTCGTGCTGACAAGTGGATAAACGCCTATTTGAGGGACTTAAGCATGCTGAGTAACGCCTAATAAAACATCGTCTTTTACACCTAGGTTGGTATTAAGCATACCAGTATTACCCGAATGCGTCCTTGATCAAAGCATGCAAGAATACAAAATCTCAAACACGCCTAATGCGGGCTTCATCGCCTAATGAAATTGAGCCTTTTGGCAAGTCTTCAACTTTGTTATGATTACACAGAACCAAAAACTCGAATTACAGGCATGCTCGAAATTCATGTCAAATATTTATTAATAATTTGACATGAACCTTACTCGATTATCCTGCCTAAATTCAACCATAAATTTCCATTGGAGGTAATCATGTCAAATAGCTGCTGAATTTCAAATTTATGTATTCCGGTCCTGTTCTCATTTCTAATACAGTCAAGCTAAATAATGGAACGGATAACAGCACCAGTTTTGGATGACAATATTTTTAATATTTGTGTTACTGGAAATACTACTCCATTAGTTTCATTAAATTTGATTAACATAATCAATCATATTCTACCCACTGTCGAGAATCTCTCTTCTTCAGCTCGCCATCCTTACCGATCTTTTGCTATTATAATCCACTGTCTTCCTACAGCTTTTAAAATGGTCTTCCGACCACAAAGCTGAAGGTCTTTGCTCAGTGCACTAGGTGACTGCAGTGATCGTTTTCTGTTACTTGGATTACTGTCACCATTCAGCGACAACTGTGGTCCACCGTCCGTGAATCAAAGAATTCGTGGTTCTCATTTCATCAGCCTTCCGATCATTCATCCCAGTGCTGTGTATAAGTGTGTCATCATCTGCCTCTGTTCTTCGCCAACCGGGCCTGGTTTCAACCCGTGATTTGACAATATCGTCAACTCATGTCGCCCCCGGACGACCAACGCTACTCACCTTATTTTCATTTGGGACTTCAGTTTTTTGCTGCTATCAGAACTCTTCTAAACATGACTCAAAAATCATCATCAGCATCGTTCTTTAATCGCCCACTGCTGAGCGTATGCCTCTCTTTATATTATTTAATGTCACCTGCTACGTAACTGGAGCCCGGTGTATGGCGACAGGCCCACCCCTATCACATTCGGGACTGAATATCGTATGCTGAAGTGCGAGTCTTTTACACCTCAGCCAGCCCCTTCAGGGGAAAGGCGTAACGATATGTATGCCTCTCTTGTACGCAACTCTCTCTCTCGTCAGATTTGACCCGCGATGTTTGATTCAATGTAATTTGAAATACAGTTTAATCAACACCAATTCTTGTTCGTTTATGCGTAACAATCGCAGTCATTAGTGTTGAAATGAAGTGGTCATTCCAGATAACAGTCATTACCGTGCCATAGTCGTGTCGTGTGTTCGAGCCATCAGCGTTGTGTCCGTATATTGCCGGATAATGCGCATCGGACTGTAATTTCTGAAAGGCCGGCCGATGGCAGAACTCCACTAGGCCCGAGGCATAATCGGACTAGCATTTTAATGTCCATGTATATTCTGTGCCAATACCAGGTCCCGCGGACTCGCAGTCCTACAAGCGTTGCTATTCACAATCGTTCGGAAACGTTTCCGATCGGATCCCACAAATCTCAAACTTAAATTAATCGAATCTCAGTCTTTAAAAAAAGTGCTTTAAAAAAAAATGGAATAATCGAGTATAATCCGATCGGAAGAATTAATCACGTTTATAAACTTATGAATGAATACGGACTGAGATTCGAATAATTCAAGTATTACATTTTTGGTATCCGAACAGAAACGTTTCCGAATGATTAGGAATACCCATGAAGAACCGGTAACTTTTTCGGAATAAAAATACCCCTTGTCCTTTCCTGTACCTACTCCAGACAACGTGTATGGAAAAGATGAGATCGGTTGAATAGTAAAGCCGTCATACAACGTGTTGTATTGCATTTCCGCAGAATTTGTAGAGGTAGGTCTACTCTACTTGCAGTTTAGGAATAAACCATGGGGCACCTTGAAATCTAGAAAAAAAATCGGTTTTTCCACACAAAAAGTTCGTTAATCGTCGACCAAATGTATGGAACAACAGGATTTTTTTAATTGATTGCAAGGTTGCCCCATAGTTTATTAGTGCTCTGCAAGTGGAGTATACCTATCTCTACAAATTCTGCGGGTTCTGCGGGAATGACAAACAACACGTTGTATATATTTTGCATCGAGAGAGATTGAGAGGGAAATAATTAGTTAACTGCATTTTGGTAAGCATACTTTTTTAACCAACTTCCAAAAAGGAGGAAATTTTATGTATGTTACGCGATTACATGATTATTTCTTTGTTTGGGAGATCATACTTAGATGTGACGCCATATAGGTACATTTTGTCAAAATCGAAAGTAACTCTGTCTGTGTATGTGTGTAGGCTTTTCACGGCTAAACGGCTGAATGGATCTTGATGAAATTTTATAAACAGTTGCAGTATGTCACAAAGAAGGTTTTTGGATACTTTTTTCTGAATAAATAAATCTTTTTGTCATGATATTCTGTAAATTAATAAAAAAAATAACGCGCCGCTTACCAAATGCGTCAGACAACGTCACAGAATAGTACGTAGTTGGTACTAATATAACAACTGACAACTAAAATTAAAACTCCGCTCAAAACCAGCCAGTATTTTTTTTTTAATGTTGGCCTCTGATCTCTTTGGTAACGGATTATTATTCTTGATTTGAAAATTAGTTACAGTATATCACGAGGAGGGTTTATGAATACTATTTTCTGAATAAAGGCGAATGAAATTGCGGGTAACAGCTAGTTTTCTTTATAGAAATATATACTAGGGTAACATTCTCGTTATGGTACATTTTGACCCTTAACGATTATGAATATGAGCGTACTTCACGAAGCGTGAAGTTAAAATGTTGTCCATTTAGTTTTATGGCAGCAAGTATCTGGAAACGATTTGCCTTTATTCAAATAAGGCTTAAGAATACTCCAGGGGTTGGCAGGGATTAAAACTTAGCTACCTAGTTCTAAGGAGACACTTACACTGCGCCGTAAAACGCGACGGTGTGAGGAGCTATGTTTTCAGGGTTCCATACACGAAGGGTAAAACAGGATCCTGTTATTAAGCCTCCGCTGTGCGTCTGACAGGCTGTCTTTCCGTCTGTCTGTATATTTCTATTGCCGCTATAAACAACACTAAAATACGTATCGTCACGCCTTTCCTCCGAAGGGGTTGGCAGAAGTGTACACCACCCACACTTCGCCGGACGATATTCAGTCCCAAATGTGACAGGGGGCGAGCCTGTTGCCATTCACCAAGCTCTAGCCCGGTATTAGCAGATGGCATTAAGTACGCACATATGTTCACACTATGATCAAATTGGTGCGTGCCTTCGGCTGGGTCCGAACCCGCTCCCTCTGGCTTGAGAGGCAGGCCTTCTCTGACTAGGCTATTATCGCTCCTAAACACTATAAAACATAATAAAATATATATATAAGGGGGCTCCCATACAACAAACGTGTTTCAATTAACAAAAGATTAGAATAGCACATTACAATACTTTTCTTTACAAAAGTAACCTACTTTCTAACCGCGGATAAAACATTGGACGCAACTAGTTAAGTATAGTTATTTGACAATTTTATTCATTTCAAAAATTGACATTTTATTTTTAATCCATTTGGCTTTTTTTTTTTTTACAAGAGACTAGGCATGCGTTTGACCACTGACTCGCCTGATGGGAAGCGTCGACGTGATCGAAGGTGTAACACGCTTGCCTAGGAGATACCTATTCACTTTACTCTTAAACACCCCCGGATTGTATTTTGGCATGAACTATATTGGCAATGCCTCTTCGTGCGGAAGATTTTCATGCCTAGAGAGACGAGCCAAATATCACACGAAACGTTACGTGGCATAGAGCAGTGTGACAATCGCCTAAAGATAGGAGTTAAATTTCGATGTAGTAGGTAAAGTTTTTAGCGCCTATTTCAGAGAAGGATTTAGATTTCAAGCTTGTTGCTTTCAAATAGAGTCGAAAATTGTACAGGTATCAACTCTGAGATTTATGTTCAAATCGTAGTAATCTGAATACTTACCTACTCACTTATTTAATTTGTAAGACTCAGCTTTTGTCGAGTATTTAAGCGAATTAAGTTGTAAATAATTAAGAAAAGGATAATTATTATATAAGAGTATTCTTAGGCATTTTATGTTTATAGCTTATGCCTAACATTTTTTTATTTTATTTTTTTATTTTTTTTAATACATATATTTATCTATCTGCAATCAGCCCGAAAGCCATAATCAGATTTCTTGTATTGGATTTCCAATACAAGTGGATTTGAGATATGCACATCCTGTGATGTGTCATCTCATATTTTTCTACTTTAGATTGTGGCTAATCGCGATCTTTTCAGCCGGTAAAAGGAGTCGCTGGTAATATTATGCCTAACATATGGCTTATTATTATGGCTGGCAATGGTGTATTACAACACCTGCACTTCACCGGCCGATATTCAGTCCCAAATATGACAGGGGCTACGCTTAGAGAGTTAGAAAACCCTTATACATATACGAGTATTACTAGCTGTTACACGAGGTAAAAAGTGGCCTATGTGTTACTGCAGCGTTAAAACTAGCTCCGTACCAAATTTCATCAAAACACGTCCACCCGTTTGAGCGTGAAGAAGTAACAATTTTTCCTTTAGGTACAATATTAGTTTCTCTGGGAGGCTTCGGCCGTGGCTAGTTATCACCTACCGGACCAAGCCATGCCGTGAAATGACCTAGTCGTGTTTCGGGATGTAGTCCGGTGTAACCGTTCCGAAGACGGGTCTGAGCAGTAGCGCACTTGTAGCGCCTCACTCAACTGCCGTCTTTGTACTTCTTCACTCTACAAAACTTCAAGGCTAGAGTGAATAAGTACCTTATAGGTCATCGTGCCCCATCTTAGACCACAACGTTGCTTAACATCAGGCGAGTTGGTGGTCAAACGGCGACCTATTTATTCTACATTAAAAAAAATTGTAGGATTCTCGACAGAAATTGCAACATCTGGCGGCCTTACCGCTAAAAGCAATCTCTACCCCGACAACCTTCCTTGCTTACCTACAAAACATAGCTGCCAAAGGTTAACTAACACCAAAAATATATAATTCGGTATCAAAATATAATAAAGCCCGTCAAAACGTCTGTTACCATCATTTTCCATTATAATATTTGAATTAACACTGCCTTACCGTCCGTCACCCACCGTCATATGGCTTGGGCGTCACCGAGGGGGAGGGGGTAGTGGGGCATCTTGCCCCGATCATATCAGTTGATTTAAGTCCAAGCCCAATTTTGAAGGACGTCAAATTTGTCAATTGACGCTCAGTCATAAATCTCGACTTAAAGCTATTTTTACTAATGGTAAAACCAATTCAAATCGAGATTCATGACAGCGCGTCTTAGCAAATGGGCCTTGTTGACAGATCTACACTTACTACAAATCTAGTGTTATTTAGTGTTATTAATTTTGTGTAGGTGTTGTATTACACCTCTGTCAGCCCCTTCGGAGAAAAGGCGTGACGATAATATGTTTATTTTTATGTATTTATTATTTTTGTTGAGTGCGAACGAGGTGACGCTGAGCGCGTGCATTCTTGTTGAAAAAGACCACCGAATGCGGTTGAAACTATAGTCTGAGTAACGGACTTAAATTAGACGTGAGTAATTTAAGCCAGTTAAATAAACCATAGAATATTGTGTTTATTTAACCTCCCTACTTACAATTAATATTTCATACGCCCGTCATGTATCATCTTGCCCCCCTAGTCTAGCCTGGCAACGCCCCTGCCCCCACACCGTGTTACCTTAACGCACGTCATACACCCACGTTCAAATAATGCCTCGGTACATCCGACTTAAGCTTTCATAATTACTGGAATGAGCAAGGTACACATGAGTGAGTGTGTAGTGAGTGGTCACAAATTAGTTGCGACATCACATGTCGTTTCTAACGTTCTTCTAAAATAAGTGACAGTAGGCACTATTCAGAACGTTACTCTATTCAGAACGTTAAATTGCTAAATCGAATCCAGCTAAAAGTATTGATATCCTTGTCTAATACGCTGCAAAAACAAAGACCGATATATTTATAGCTTGTTTAGATGTGGCAATTTAGGGGCCAGTGTTAACAGTGACAAGTTGGCACTATCACATATGTGTGTCGATTTTTGGCACGTTTCAATTTTCCTTTGTGCTATTTTAGATTTGATTTGAGTAAATATTGGGCTAACTCTGGTATATAGTGTCAAAAGACTGAAAGCCCGTCGGCTGTTCAAGAATAGATTGCAAGATGAAGTGGCTAAAGACCTCTGGGAATTGAAGTAGACGCCGAGCGTGAACTTGCTCAAGGCAGAGAAGAGTGGTGCTTCGCAGTGTCGGAGGCCACGGCTTGCGTCGCTGCGACAAAATAGTTTCTTAATTGAAATTTACTAAGCTCAAAAAATAATGTTGTCAAATAACTAAATTTCTTTTGCTAACAATGTTTAGTTAAGTAATTGAAGTAAAGAATAGAAGAAAAGGTAATTGAAGAATAATTCAAGTGTGCTGCCTATGTGAAAATGCACCTTAGTTAAAATAGGTATTTGCCTACCTTTTAACTATACTTTGTTTTATTGAATAATTTTACTGGCAAAAGTCATTTTGTCTGTTCCATACTATAAAATAACTAACTAATAAGTAAGTACTTATTACGTACTAAAAAGTAAGTACTAATAAGTACTAATAAGTAAGTACTTATTAGTCGACTTACTGTCGACATTCTGTTAAACCCTTCGATCAACTACTTATTTCGATGGTTAGACCAACTAAATTTGACAGCGCTAAAATTATCAACACCCCTTTCTCACTATTGAAATGAAAAGAGATGCAGATAATTTTAGTTCCTTTAAATAAGCTTAGCTCAGAACCGACCCCAGTGTATCCCACGCCTTCCAAGAACCTCGTAATCCAAAGGTTACGGGATTATTTCGAACATTAGCACACAAAGTGGCCGGAATACCGTTTATTGTGTGGTATGGGTGTACCACCGCGAGGTACATTTGATCCCATCTCCTTTGTGGCACACGCATGGTGTGTCAAAAGGTTCGCATACGAAAAACGAATCGGGATCTTGTATTAGCTACATTGGAGGGGGTTTTTCGTTGTTCAATTGTGTAAAGAAAGAAAATTAAAGGACAAAATCAAAGAGCAGTAAATCAATAGGTAGCAAAGTTCATTTACTTCGTTAAAGTTAAACTTTTAATGGAATACTTTTACATGCTTCCAAGTATTTATATGCCTTATAGGTATAGAAAGAATTCAACAGACTTATTTATTCAATTCAATTAATTAATTTCGGATATTAAGTTCTTGACTTGGCGGACGACGTCATTTACATTATAAAATAATGTAATAATTTTATAATACCTGAATGTACGTGAGTAATTCTCGTATAATAACATCATAATGTATGAAAACCACATCAGTTTCCATAATACAATAAAATAATAGTAAAAATTATTTAAACAATCCTTAATAAAATTATAAATTCGAAAGTAACTCTTCTTGTTTGTAAGCTTTTCACGGCTAAACGGCTAAACGAATCTTGATGAAATTTGATTATTAGTTACAGTTTTTCACGAGGAAGGTTTTTTAATACTATTTTCTGAATAAGGGCAAACAAAGTCGCGGGTAACAGCTAGTAATAGAATATAGGGAACATTATCGGCTGTAAATTATTTAGACCATCACACTAACTAAACTCCAGCTAGGCGTCACGACTTTTCCCTAAGGGTGCTGGCAGAAGTGTAACATAACACCCACACTTTGCCGGACGATATGCAGTCCCAAATCTGACAGGGGACGAGCCTGTCGCCATACACCGGGCTCCAGTCATGTCACAATGAACAAATTGGTGCATGCTGTCGGCTGGATTTGAACCCGCTCTCCCTGGCTTGAAAAGCGGGTCATCTCCAACTAGGCTATCATCGGTAATCGCTCTTATGAGGTTAATACCTAGATTACTAAAATCTAAGCAATTGTGCATTAGTGTAAACTGTTAAAATAAACAATTGATGTCATAAATTGGCTCTATCCAGTTTGCGGTCAATGTCTACAAACCAAAATCGCCGACAGCCGCAGACATATCGGTAGGTATTTTTCTTGAAGTCGGCTGCCATTTTTCGAAATAAATTTTGCCACTTATGTTATGTCGGTGGGCCACCGACTTTGGTGTGTAGACACATGTAGAAAATTACCCACAAAAGTGCTTGTTGAATTTCTCGGAAAATATTTACCCGACTGCGCAAGAAGGAGGGCTATGTTCGTAAAGTCAAAGTCAAAGAAAAAAATTGTTTTTATTCAATTTAGGTATCAAAGATACACTTATGAACGTCAAAGTTATTTAAATAGACTCGACCGCCTTGTTCGGACAAAAAGCCTCTACTCAGAAGAACAGGCAAGAAACTGAGGGGCATTATTTTTTCAAATAATAAATAAATTACAGTCTCACAAATTTTGGCTTACAACTAGGTAATATCTATAAATACTAGTGGCTACTAGGCGGAAGTGGAAGGCTCCAGACATCTTTATCTTCTAAATAATTCTTAACCTTATAATATCCTCTTTTCATTAATGTAGTTTTTACATGTGATTTGAATTTTCCCTCGGTGAGCCCTGTTATATTTTTCGGGATTTTATTGTAAAAACTAACGCAGTTGCCTAAAAATGTCTTTTTTGACTTAGTCAGTCTAAATCTCGGTACAGCTATCCTATCCTTATTTCTAGTATTATAATTGTGATAGTCACTGTTCAATTTAAATTAATGTAGATTTTTGCGAACGTGCATAATATTTTCAAAGATATACAAAGAAGGTAAAGTTAATATATTTATTTCATTAAATAAATCTCTCAATGATTCACGGGGACCCATTCCGTATTTATGTATGTGGGTATAATAGTATGAGGTTTGTTTGGCGCGCCGTACAGCCTAAACAGCTTAATGGATTTTGACGTGTGAGGTGTATTTTGAACCCTCTTGATAGTGGAAGCGACATAGAGTAGGTGCAAAATTTTGCAGCCAGGTTTTTTGTTTTTCTTTGATTAATGTTACTCGTTTAATAGAGATGTGTTTGAGTCCGTAGTGGGCCTAATGAACGATGACTTTGACGTCACTCACATCAACGCTTCCAATTCAAACACAAAGCGTTTGGTAATTTGCATGGCAATTGCATTGCACTAACTAAAACTAAGAGAACTGCAGTTTGCAATTTGTTGGCAATTTCACTGTTCATTAACTTTGTTAAGACGAAGTTGGAGTCGAGCAGTTGCGGTCGCGAATGCATGCATGTTGTTTAAACTTCTCGTTACATTATTCAGCTTTTAGTTTCGTTCATAAACATTAGTTTGGCAGTTGGAAGCCATATTCGCGAACGATATTTATCTACGACAAATGAAAAGGGTAATTCATTAAACTAACTTTTTACTGGATAAGTGTTACTACACAATTACTGACCATTTAGATGAGAGGAAATTTGACATATTAGATGTAACCGGACTTTTGTATAACTCTATTTATATGACATTGTACATTTGTATGCCGCACCAGCCCTGGACATGTGTATTGTGTAATTATGTACTACCATATTTTTTAAGATCAAAAATAAAAGAATCTTGAATCTTAAAACCTTACGTTATTTTTTTTTTTTTATGAGCAAAACTGGCCTCTGAGGCTTCTACAGCGTACCGGCTGCTAGTCAAGCGCAGGTTTCATTTCTTTAATTAGTGATAAGATAATAATATTTGATGACCGAATAATAAAAGACTTGTAGGGTTATATACCTACATTACCTACCTACATCACACCACAAGTGTAACGCGATACGCGATCTATGAGTAACGTACCTATAGCTATAGTTAAGCATAGATTTAATCACACGCTATTGTATTGTATGAGTCCTAAGCCAACATCGCAGTAAAGTAGTCGTATCGTGAAAGGTTTTTCATTTACCACATTTTGGAGTCAGCAATAGTAATACATAATAATTAGTGAGAGTGATACATATAGGGTAGTCGCTCCACTACATACTCTCCCACACAAACACCAACAAATATTACCCTATAGACTAATAGCTCCTACGTTTTTTAATTCGATACTAAGCTAGCATTTGGCTGCCATCTTTGACGTTAAGCAATGATGTGGCCTACAGTAAAAAACAAGAGAACTTAGAAATACTGTTTTTTTCTACTTTTTAGGCCTCCCGAAGGCTTTTGACTTTGCGGTCGTTCTGCTCAGGTTTGGCTCTATTTGCGATCGTAAAACAACCACCAATTAAAAGACAACAAAATCATTAAACTTCAATGTCATTAAAATTTGTGAGCTCGATAACTGAGGCTAGGTTAGGTGAGCTTAAAGGTAAGTGGTTCTATCAAACCGACACCTCGGCGTCGCGTCGGCGCCCACAATGCGAATACGATTGCTTACGGCTTCTAACCTCGGATGCTCGGACCTATTCACGGAACATGATGTGGATTTGTGTGGAATTGTGATAAATCAAGAATAGTGGAGAATTTGACGATTTTGGTTTGGGAGGGCTTGCCTTAGGTGAAAATAGCAAGGTAGGTAAGATTTTGGTTTAGGGATGGGGGGGGGGGGGGACTTAGTTGATGCTGACTTAGTACGATAGTACTGGTACGAGTAGGTTTGTAGGTGCCACAAAAAAAACAAAAAAACTGTAATTTTTTTTGTGTAAATTGCATACTATAGGGCTTAACCCAAGCCCGTTAGTAATCGAAAGCGTATATAAACAAATAGGTAACATTATGTGAACTTATGTGCTTTAAATGCTAAATTTGTAAGTGTATATGTTACAATAATCCGTATTTACGTAGTTAGCCACGTATTGCAAGGGTCTACTACTATATACTTCAAGCTATTTCTATAAAAGGTTATAATAGATTTTTTAGAAGGCGGTGTGCCTGTCACCTGAACTAGTCCTGTACTAGTCCTATGGTTTTTAAGTCCAAGCACAGTAATGGACCAATTCTGAAATGCTGACATGGAAGTCTAAGGATTGTTATTACTTTGTTGGGTTCAAATTGAAATGATGCGAGACCTTCTCTGAGTGGTTTGATGTGTATCTCGCTCGCGCACTATAAAAATTAAACTACCTACGTAAAACTACTGACGCCGATGGAAAAAAATGTAATTGAAACCATTTTCATTTTGTTCTAAGAAATATTTTGTGCATTAAAACTATTATCTATTTGCTATACCCGATGACGTGATTTAAGATATTCACAGATCTGTGTCGGCAGAATATTAGACGGAAAACAATAATTTACGTCATGTATTTGAATAACCATAAGCACGATAGTAAATAGCTACTTTTTAATTTAAGATTACTTGGATAAAATTGATACAACTAAATTCACTGGTGACCATGTCAGGGAGACCAGAACCATTGACCGGAACGAAGAGAGAGAGTGAAAGAAAATTTTCACATTAGAGTTTGACAGTTATTAAACCATGGAGTAAAGTACAGCTTTTTGTTTTATATTGACTTGTTATTAGTATTGACTTATTAGCAGTATTACCAGAGGAAAATACGAAAGCAAACACAACACCCGATTCTGTAGCGCTCCGTTTTATATTTAGGCTAGTATTCACATGGGGGCGCGGACAGCATGCGGCTCGTGTAGCGTCTTGACTGTCGAGAACTATGAAAAATAGACTAGTGTTCTGCGTGGTTGCACGGAGAGCATGCGGTCCACAGAGTGTTCTGACTGTAGATAGTAATAAAAAACGTTATTTGTTCATTGTGTGAACATATGTGCGTATTGTATGTCATCTGCTACATGACTGGAGCCCGGTGTATGACAACAGGCTCGCCCCCTGTCACATTTGGAACTGAATATTGTCCGGCGAAGTGTGGGTGTTGTATTACACCTCTGCCAGCCCCCTCGGGGGAAAGGCGTGACGATATGTTATGTTTTATTTACGAAGATTGTGATAAAATCAAGTATTAATATAAACCAAAAAAGAAAAGTGATAATAATTAAATATTTTATTTTTATTTTTTATTTTTTATTTTCCAAACCCCTTAAGCAAAAATTCTAGCTCAAAAATACCATTGATATTTCTGGTTTAATATTCCTAGACAAAAATACGCCTGCATTCCTTATCTCTGGCTGGTTTCTATCTTTGTCTCGCAAATATTTCTCGTCGTAATTTCGAATCTAATCGGCCATATCTCCGAGCACTCTCTGCTTCCATTCCATTACTAACATCAATAAACGAGCGAGAACGTCTCGCTGGCTACGTAAGCATTCTTCTATACGTGCTGTTGATAATTTTAACTGCGATATTTTTAGGGTTCCTAACCTAAAGGATAAAACGAGACCCTATTAGATTAGAGACCGTAAGCGATGATAGCTTAGCCGAAGAACGCCCGTCGAAGGGTTCGGACCCAGCCGAAGGCACGCACCAATTTGTTTATTGTGTTCACATAAGTGCGTATTCGATGTCATCTGCTACATAACTGAAGCCCGTGTATGGCGACAGGCTCGCTCCTTGTCACATTTGGGCACTGAATATCGTCCGGCAAAGTGTGGGTGTTGTACACCTCTGCCAGCCCTTTCGGAGAAAAGGCGTGACGATATGTATCTTTAGTATTCAGTTATTTTTTATGCCATAGATGGCAAACAAGCTAACGGGCCGCCTGATGGTAAGCGATCACCGTTGCCTATGGATACCAATAATACCAGGGCATCATAGATACGTCGCCGACCTTTAAGAAATCTATTGAGAGCTCTTTTGAAGAATCCCATATTGTAGTTATAATTTTAGGGATTTTTACCCAAAGGGTAAAACGGTACCCTATTACTAAGACTTCGCTGCCCGTCTGGCCTTCTGTCACCAGGCTGTACCTCATGAACCGTGATAGTAAGATTGCTGTAAGATTGACAAGTTGAAATTGTCACTGATGTATTTCTGTTGCCGCTATAACAATAAACATTAAAAAGAATTGAGCTGCCTCCTATACAGCAAACCTCAAACAGCATTTTTTTTTTTTTGACATTTTCATAGTTAATGGTACGGAACCCTTCGTGCGCGACTTCGACTCGCACTTGGCCGATTTTATTTATTTATGTAACACACAAAACAAATAACACTCTAATAAGGGCCGTATGCTAAAATGACGCTCAGTCATGAATTTAAAACTGATTTTACCATACTTCAAACCAGTTTCAATCGATATTCATGGCTTACCTGCATCCTTTGCTTGCCTTAGTTTATATGTATATCTAACAACAAACTAATAAATGATAGATAAGGCAGCGCGTTTGAGAAATATGATATGACTAAATTTGAAATGCAAGAAGCTTGCCTGACGCATACATTTTTCTACCTTCCGAGGTTTTCAATGCATTCTAAGAACCTCACCGTCTCGTTCTAATGTCGCTTTTACAACATAAATATTAAAGACTGAAATTGCTTGAAGTTAACGTGAGTTTGATAAAAGGAATGTCATTTTCTTCGTTCAGTGTAGGTTGCAATCCGGAGATCTTTGTACTGAGACGGCTTTGTGACATAATAATTAGGCCTCAAGGGGTCTTTAAGACCCCTCCATTCAAGATTTAATGACGTCACATGGTGAGGTTTGCATTTTATTATAAACTAGCTGCGCCCAGCGGTTTCACCCGCAGTCCCACAGAGACTGTTATTTTTTAGATAGTACTATATGTCCTTTTTTGTACCCTGACAACGTGTATGCAAAATTTCATGATGATTCTTTGAGTAATTAAGGCGTGAATACGTAAGGAAATAAATAAACAAATGAACAAACTTTGCATTTTTTTTTATGTAGAATAGGTCGGCGTTTGACCACCAAGTCGCCTGATGTTAAGCGACGTTATGGTCTAAGATGGAGCACGACGATCTATAAGGTACTTATTCACTCTAGCCTTGAAGTTTTGTGGAGTGAAGAAGTACAAAGACGGCAGTTGAGTGAGACGCTACAAGTGCGCTACTGCTCAGACCCGTCTTCGGAACGGTTACACCGGACTACATCCCGAAACACGACTAGGTCATTTCACGGCATGACTTAGTCCGGTGGGTGGTAACTAGCCACGGCCGAAGCCTCCCACCAGAGTTTGCTACCCGGTTAGCACTACCCGGGGACCACGTGTAGGGAATCAGAGTAGAGTACACTCCTACGGACGTGGGTAGCTCAGCATTTCGCAATCCCAAGTCCATGATTGTGTAGTGAGAGAATTGTGAAGTGTATCCTACTTTAATTTTCGATTTCTAAGTGTGAGTATTATTATTGTTATCCTATGCTTAATTTTTTCTAATTTTCATGTGAGATAGATGTAATTGATAAGATTGTCGTTTTTATCTCAATAAACAAATTTAATTTAGTTAATTTAATGATAGGATAATTAATTTAGCGAGCGGTCCGCGCTATCTACGGAATGGGTCCCCGTGAATCATTGAGAGATTTATTTAAAGAAATAAATATATTAACTTTACCTTCTTTGTATATCTTTGAAAATATTATGCACGTTCGCAAAAATCTACATAAATTTAAATTGAACAGTGACTATCACAATTATAACACTAGAAATAAGGATAGGATAGCTGTACCGAGATTTAGACTGACTAAGTCAAACAAGTCATTTTTAGGCAACTGCGTTCGTTTTTACAATAAAATCCCGAAAAATATAACAGGGCTCACCGAGGGAAAATTCAAATCACATATAAAAACTACATTAATGAAAAGAGGATATTATAAGGTTAAGAATTATTTAGAAGATAAAGATGTCTGGAGCCTTCCACTTCCGTCAAGTAGCCATTAGTATTTATAGATATTACCTAGTTGTGAGCCAAAATTTGTGAGACTGTAATTTATTTATTATTTGAAAAAATAATGCCCCTCAGTTTCTTGCCTGTTCTTCTGCGTAGAGGCGTTTTGTCCGAACAAGGCGGTCGAGTCTATTCAAATAACTTCGACGTTCATAAGTGTATCTTTGATACCTAAATTGAATAAAAACATTTTGACTTTGACTTTGACTTAGATCCAAAAAAACAAGGTCAAGCATTCCGGATCCAAACACATTATGACGTCATTGTCATCCGTCTCTTTCGAACTATTTGTAAATGACTTAACTCGGTCTTGCTTATGCATCGATTGACGTGTCATTGTGTTGCCCACGTGAGTGAAATGCTATACCTGGCGGAGTATAATATACCATGCCCTATTTATTCCATATTCTACCTATTCGTGTTATGTGTTACGTCACACGTCCATCTCTACATTCACATCTCCGCGACCTGCAGTCTTCATTCATCCGATTCCTGCCAACACTCCAATTCATGACGTCAGGGGCCTTCTATGACATAATATTGCCATGACGGTTACGTTTTGTCATCGACGCCGCGCTATCACAGACCTTATTGCGCGGCGATACGACTCGCGGTCGATCAGTGTCATCATAGTAGGCCTCATCACATGGTAAGCCCCCAGGTTTTACGAACGTTTTGTAGAGCAATAGAATTATGCAAACACCTAAATTCTCTGTTTATTATTGTATTTATTCCGTATAATCGGAATAAGCTTTGCATTGGATTCAATGAAATCATACTTAACTAAAGTACAGTATCCAAACGTTCATCAATTTTCGATAGACAGCCAAATACGAATACCTACTACAAATAAATTAGTCCAAATACACATACTTATTTGAAATCTATCCGATTATGTCAATTTCGATATTCCAAATTTGTAGATACATTCTTACATAAAGTTTCGTCCGAACTAAGCAAACTGTTTGCCTCCAGTTACTCACTCTGTATTTATCGGCCGAGCGAGCGTTAGCGAGCGAAGCGTCTCTGCTTCACCTTCGACAAAAATGCTTTTGTATGTCCGAATTCTGTCTGAATTTCTCTCCGAATCTCTGTTCGGATCTGTCTTACTCTACAGGTCGCATTTCTTAACCGATTCTCATGAAATTTTGTAAGTAGGTCCAACAATTGTATGGATTGCAATTATTGGAGACAAAAATTCTATTTCCTGCCATTCTGAAAAATTTTCAAAAACTGACCCGACAAAAAAATTGTTTAATTATCAAACTCAAACTCCTCACAATTAAAAATTTCAAGAAAAAATCGGTTTTCATTGGTTGAGTAATACGACCTGTAGAGGACAGACACCGGTCGCCAGGTTTCCAGCTGACTAGAGCCACTAGTAGTTTCCAAACAGCGCGTACTGTACGACTACGCAGCTTACTGTGTATTGCTTGCCGACTCATCAGTGAGCTGTCGAGTCGCCTTTCTAACCCTCGACGCAAAAGCGACAGGGTGTTATAAGTTTGACGGGTCTTTGTGTGTGTGCGTGTGTGTGTGTGTGTGTCTATCTGTCTGTGGCATTGTAGCTTCAGTACGGATGAACCGTTTATGATTTAGTTTTTTTTGTTTATAAGGTGAGTTACTCGGAAGTGTTCTTAGCTATGCTATGATTGATGAAAACCGGTGTCGGGGGTTTCTTAAATTAAAATTTATGTTTGCTACAGTTCGCCGCTTCCTTAACATTGAGTTTGCCCATTACGCAAGTCAGAGTCAGCCAGCTGACAGTCAACTGCTTACAGTTCGCTAAGTCAGAACGAAGCTTTAGTAGGTATTTATTACACGTGCTAAAAGATTTGCATTCAATATTCTTTTGAAGCAAAATACGCGACAAAGTTTCAACACGAACCCCGCGTGTAAAAACACGGAATGTTTGCTCGAGAATTTCTCCCATCTCGAAAAGATAACATTTCCATAATTTTAAACATACACAATGCGGGAAATATGGAAAAATCCTCGCTGTAACGTGTGTTATTTTCACTAAGCACGTTTTAAAACTTGCTTTTGAAATACTTTTTGTTTGTTAAACCTTTTTAATATTTTCTAACGATTAAAGAGGGTTTAATTGTGTTATGCTTTAACTTATTTTTAGTTTTGTAAACAACAGCGCTCGTGTAGGTTTTGGAGTTCTGTTGCAACGACAAGAAAACCTTGTTGACTTTTTAAAAGGAATGTTTCGTGCAATGTAGTCTATGTGTTTGTAGCACATTTATACTACCACCACGGTAAAATTATAAAACCGGCCAAGTGCGATTCGGACTCGCGCACCAAAGATTCCGTACCATTATATTATCTATAAAAACAGCAAAAAAGATCATGTTTGTTGCATTCCAGCCCCCTTAAATATTTGTTTATTCTATTTTTAGTATTAGTGGTAATAGCGGCAACAGAAATACGTCATCTGTAAACAATTCTACTGTCTAACTATCACGGTTCATGAGACACAGCCTGGTGACAGACGGACGGACGGACAGCGGACACTTAGTAATAGGACCTCGTTTTACCATTTTGGTACGGAACCCTAAAAGTTACCTTAATAATATCTCAATGATTGAAAATTATGCTTCTTCACGACGAGTCAGCCGAAGTTAAAAATAGTAATTACCATTTTCTGAGCCAGATTAAACAGCATTACCAAACTTCTAAAGTGTTTTTGCGCATGCCTTGCTATTATTTATTTACTAAAACTGTATTTAACAAATCGTTTCTAATTTTGTTACAGACGACACCACTTGCCAACATGGAGCCTTCGATGACGAACAAACTACTGCAGATGAAGTAAAACATCCACTCCACATATACACTTCACGTTCGTACCAAACGGTAAGAAAAAATATGACTTACTTACTGCCTTTAAACTTTCAGTAAAAAATTATATTATTATGACTGTTGGTGAAAACAGCATTAGAATCCGTTGCGTGAACTTGAGCTTAGGAGATAAAAAGATAAATTAAAAAATTTAAAATCTCCCGACAAGCTAAGAATACTCCCCACTAATTCACCTTTTACACACACACACACACGTCAAATGTATAACACCCCATCGTTTTTACGTCGGGGGTTAAAAATAGCGAATTTACAGACAGACAGACGCGGAAAGCGACTGTTACTATCACGTCTCCACATAATGCAAACCTCTATGTAGAGATGTAAATAACGCGACAGAGAAGATACGACCCGACTCATTGCGTTAACACAAATATTTGATTTTTCACGGTGTATGTACATGTATGTAGGTAGACGTCGCGAAGTCGCGACGACATTCTATAGTCGTATCATACTCGTAAATGGGAATAAAATTCGAGCAAAATTTTGAAGCTGAACGAACGTATGAAGAAGCTCCAAGATTAGTACCCCGGTACAGATATCCACAGAGTAAGTATACAGGGTTATCACAAAAGGGTGTACAAAACCAAGAGGAGGTCGTTGTACCCATCATTATCCAACTTATAGAATGGGGTCAACCTCGACATTGAAAAAAAAAACAGCTATTCCATACATTTAGAAGACGATTAATAAACGTTTTGTATTGAACAGCTTTTTTTAAGAAATAATTTTTATTGTAATTAAGTAACAGTTCCTTAACAATTAAAAAAAAAAATACTTTCGTTACAGTATAAAAGCTAAATTGTATATATATGTTACTTGGGGACTTATGAAAAAATGTTGACTCAATAGCCGGACAGTTTTAATGGTTTTTACACCTTGCCAGACACATTGAAAGTCCGCTCTAGGTGCGAGCGAGAGCGCTTAGTCGATTGCGATCTTTAAAGATATCCAATAAAAAAATGATTTTATTACGTTCATAGCCATGTTATATAAAGTAAAATATGTAATTTTATTATTATAATATACAAAAAAAAAGCATTATTACATATTAAAAATATATTTATTCGTTGTCGTCGATATTTTCATTTTTTTCGTCCCTACTCGCCCAGTCGATTAGGTACAAGATCGTCTTCAATATCGCCTTCTTCGTCAGTTTCTGAAAAAAAAAACAAGTTTATACAATGCAACGAAAGTATAATAATATATTTTTTTTTTAATTTAAGAGTGTCTGACAGAGGGTAGCAACTGTCATAAGTGTCCGGCAAGGAATTACGAGATTTCTAAAGTTATCCCTAATAAAGTATTAAAAAATTGAGCTTTATACTTTAACGAATTTAAGGTATTATTTTCTACACCTTTACTACCTGTTACCTGCCCAAGTAACCACTACCCAAACTCTATAGTCCCTGGTCGTTCTTACCTGTATAAGGGACACGCACAGAAGAACTTTCAGCTTTTATTTAATAACGAAGGTCTGGCCGTCGTGGGCTCTTAGGCTATAAGAGATTTGGGTTGGCTCTATACTAAAAGTTGTTCATAATGATGAGTATAAAGACCCCTTTTAGCTTAGTGCATCCTATATCGATAACCCTGCATGTATATAGGGTGTATCTTTAAACGACGGATATATTCTAGGACATATAAATAGCAGCTGTTATTTTTTTTGAGATTTCAAGGTCGACCCCATAGTAAAAGTTGTTCATAATGATAGACAATAGACAATGGACAATTTTTATTTTGTGAGCAAAAAACAAGTAAGTATACAAAAAAACAAATATAAACAAAAAAATAACAACTAAAAATTAAAAACTATACAAACAATGTTTTTTGCCACAAACCGATTCCAACTCAGCGTAATGCCGGCTGTAGCAGCCAGCGCTGGTCTTCCGTTGGAACCGGCTGTGACGTCACCCACGAATCAAGTCGGGCACAGTACGCGACTAAATACATATTAATACACCCTTTCCTGATAACCCTGTATAGTACAGATACATCTCCAATACACTTGGTGCCTCTCTCACCGATCCAATCGCCATATTTTTCACAATTTTTTCAACAAAACATTTTTTTTTATAATCCACCCAATCTGGCGGACGATAAATCGGGATCAGCTGAGACGATTTCAGAGTATGATTTATACCTTTCATTTAGAGATGAGAAAAATTAGTCATTTTGTTCGAATAATGCTGTGACTTTTATTTATTCGAAGTTAAGTGAAATGACTACCTGATTAGCTTATTGTTTTAAAATGATTTCTTTGCCAAGCATCTTAGTTAATTAGGCAGATAAAATCATTTGCAAACTTCCTATAAAATCGGCTCTGGCATACAGATGGATATAAGAGTCTCACCATAAGTTTTCCTTTTTTAATAATTTGGTATGGTACCCTCAAATGACGTAAGTGTAGTATATTTAATGAATTAAAATCGTTAATAGTTACAGAACCCTTAGGGGCTATTACTACAATTTTGAGAAATTGCTATGTTCGCCAAAGACATAGCTTTCATTTCCAACAATAAACAATCACACAATTTTTCTCATTCAGACCTTTCAAACGTTTATCGCAATCGATTTATTTTAATCGGCTTCATAAAACCATTCGAATGAATCATCTAATCCCATCTCTGGCTTGTTATTACTTCGACATTAGCGTCGGTTCTAAAAACGCCGTTTTGAATTGGCTTCCGATAATGCGTTTCGATCAAAGAGGATTCCAATGAGTGGTGAGAGATTAACAATGAAGTAATACGGAATTTTAAGATGTATGAGCCGGTATTAGTCCGGAAATAGCTCGGATTTTCTTTTGTATTTATTACCCGATTGCGCAAGAAGGAGGTTTATGTTTTTCGAGTGTACATGTGATTACTCTACTGGTCGTATTTCTCAATCGATTCTCTTGAAACTTTGTGAGCAGGCAATGATAAGTATTTATACTTAAGTTTATCTAGATTTTTTCTGTCATTTTTTTCTTGATTTTTTTTCTAATGGTAGAGGTAGATTATTAAAATTAAATAAGAGAGTTGTATGTATTTTTTTACGTCTTCGCGAGTTCTTTAGCTCACAGAACCGGTATTCAGCTTTGAGGTTTACATCACAATTAATTTTATCAAAATTATTTCACAAGGACCCAAATATCTTACCATAGGTACGTATCCTAGTTCGTGTAGGTTTTATGATAGGCTCTAATATTAGAGTATTAAAGTCACTAAACCGTCTGACAGGGATTAAGTAACGACTATTGTTCTCACACACAACCAGTAGTGAACGTGGCATGAAACATTGTACCCTCCATTTGTGAACGCCGCTCATGGCAACCGAAGATTGAGACCGTCCATCACTAATATCTATTGTTATCTGAGACTTGGAGCCTTATTCTGGCGCGATCGATATTATCTTGATCACTCTCACTGTTGTCTTTTCTAACGAGACAGACAGTGATAGAGAAAATATCGTACGCGCCCATTGATATTATATACATATATATTTTTTTTTATGATTGAATGGGCCCACGTTTGACCACAACACACCTAATGGAAAGTGACGATGTGGTCTAAGATGGAGCACGCTTGCCCATGAGATGCCTATTCACTCTTGTCTTGAAGAGACCCAGGTTGTACCTATTGTTGGGGAACACCGAGGAAGGACGTGAATTATATCCTACGTACTAGATTTCATAATATAATATCTTCAATAATATAATATCAGTGCACTGAAATCCTTGCACCTTGCATTAGCGTAGCCCCGACACGCGTGCAGTATGGTTTTGTACGGAGCGGCGCTTATTTACTGGAATCAAAGTGTGAACCTGGACGGATGTAAATTACTAATTCAGTAGTCAATGCTGCAGCGAACTTGCGGTCAGCCCACGGTGGGCAGGCCCCCCACTTCGTTAAGTTGCGTAACGTTTTTTGTTTGTATCAGCTATTCTAGTAAGTAGTACATTAATATCGTTGTGCGGCCAGAATAACGCGTTTGATCCACACCGAGCGCCGAGTTTCATTCAACCTACAACCTCGATACAACACTCTCATACAGATAGAATGATACTCAGCCAAAGAGTCTTGATACTTTTCACTAATTACGGCGTCATCCAATCATCACCTCTCCACCCTTATCCAACTCAAGTGGGGACGGTAAGTAAGTAAGCTTCCTACATTCATCTCTGTCACTCGTCATCTCTGAATTCACTCCCTTCTCATTCATGTCTTTCACACAATTCATCCGTATTCTCTGCGGTCCTCTAATTTCGTTAAGAGGACCGGATAGGTACTACTAGCTGCTCTTCGCGGTGCTACCCGCGGTTAAGAGTCCCGCGACGCTCTGTAATTACCATACAAACGCACTTCTCAAGTTTCTTGAAACCATTTGTCAGATTATGATGAAATTTAGCATGTACAATTAAATAAACAATATCTCCGCCCCTATGTTCTTGGTTTTTTTAAAAAACGAAAATAGAGCTATGAAAAATATCCGCATTTTTAAAGGGTCACTTTTGACTGATTTATTCAATAGGTAGAGAAAGCAAATCGAAAATTCCATTACATAGGGAGGTTGTCTACATCATTAGCTGTTATATGAATCCATAATACAATAGAAATTCTTAGTTACTTAAGAATAGTTAGAGAAGTGCAAAAGTCATTAAAAAAAATTGAACTTTGTCACTCTGTAGGTAACTTTAAAGGCTCGTCAGTACCTTTACTTCCTTTCTTCGCTCGTCTTCTTCTTCTAGACGAATTGGCTATGGAAAACCTTAAGCCAATGCGAAGTTAGTCTAAAGTGGTCGCCGGACCCTTAAATGTAACCTATGTCGTGTTCCGGAATATAATAATAAATAATAAATATTCGGGACACTTGAACACACGGTCGTCTGACCCCAAACTAAGCAAAGCTTGTACTATGGCAGCCAGAGACTGATATACATACTTATATACTTTTAAATACATACTTAAATAGATATTAACACCCAGATATAGAACAAACACAAATATTCATCACATGAATGTTTGCTCTAGGAGGGAATCGAACCCACGCCCCCAAGCTCAGAAGGCAGGTTAATTACCGACTGAGCCACCGAGACATAATAACCTTTATTTAGCAGAATATAACCTTTCTCTGTGCATTTCATCAAGATCTGTTCAGCTTAGCGTGATTGAGGACCAAATTTCCATTCATCCAAACATTCGTATTTATAATATGTATCAGCTTCGACAAAAAGGCTTTCGTATGTCCGAATTCTGTCCGGATTTCCGTCCGAATCACTGTATTCCGCAACAGGTTTTTTTTTAAATCAAATCGCCGCCTTTTGTAAAATTACCAAAATACTGACTCGACAAAAATATTCTAAGTCTAGGTGTTAATATCTATTTAAGTATGTATTTTAAAATATCTAAGTATGTATATCAGTCTCTGGCAGCCATAGTACAAGCTTGGCTTAGTTTGGGGTCAGGCGGCCGTTGTGTGGAAGTGTTCCGAATTTATTTATTTTATTATTCATACAAAATTTCAAGAATCCGACCTGCAGGTAGACGAAGCCATAGTTTTGGACAAACGAAAGCATTTTTGTAGAAGCTGAAGCAGAGACGCTTCGCTCGCTGACGCTTGCTGTTCGATTACTAGCTGAGTCATGTGGATTCACCCGCGGTTAAAAAATATCTCTGTTTAAATTTGGTACGTTCGTTTCGTACGTGCAGACGTACTAGCGTAATTGAGTAACAAACATCCATCCATCAATCCATCCATCCAAGCTTTCTCACTTATAATCTGATGTATTTATAGTGTGATGTGATTATTTATTCTGTGTCCATACTCCATTCACACTGAAGTACATCGCACGCTTTCGTACATGGTCATCTAACGACATTATTTTTAAATCGTTCTGGTACGTCAAATTTGAAAAATAGCCCCTTTGTTCAACCCAAATTAAATTAAGCCTGCGTAGCATCTATTTTGGCTCATACATTGTAGCTATTCTAATTTCGAGCAAACCCTGCGAGCACGCGTGAGTGGCACGTCGTGACGTCATCAATCTTCCACCACATGGCTGAGCAATGAGCATATCAGGAGGCAATTTAATTCGCATTTTTACTCATATCCTCTCTTTTTGCTGAGTGGGCGTGATAAAAAATTAATCTTCGGTTTTCAACGTTCTCCGTCAGATAAATTTAGGTACTTATCTCATCTTTAGGCTATCTTCGAAGCTGACACGTAAAATATGTTAAGTAAGAGGTTATCAATACGGTTTTATGTTCTCTTAAAGATTTAGCTTTTATGCCACGGCCTCACATTTTCTTAACTTTGGTTCCAAGCTTGGTTTCAATTTGAAATGGCCATCCTTATTACTGCGTGACACGGGTTTTAATATCAACTAAATGTCAAAAGACAAACAAGACAACACAACCGATGCAAATACGACCAGCGTGTGCCCGCGGCGTAATAATAAACAAGCTGTACAAATTTAAAAACTATTGATGAGTCCGAGTTTTCAAAATCTCTTTGTAAACTTTGTTGTTGGTTTTGGTAATTTTGTTGTTAGTTAAACCAGCTCTGAATATTTATCTCGCATCTGAGACTAAAGAATTGTAATTCAATTTACTTACTACAAGCTATCTTTGGTAAAAAGTAACTATTATACCTACCTAGAAATAATAAGAAATAATGAGACTTTTGCCCTGCGGTGAGACTGCAAACTTGTGGGCTTAAAAATAATAAAATCTTCCTTTAAATACTTCAACGAGCTGCGACATCGATTTAGGGGTGTAGGCCCACTTAATATTAGATTTAGTAATAATAGCCCTTGTCAAATTAGCTCGAAAAAATCTCGGAAAAAAGTGTAAGTAGAAATTTTCCATCGGAATTCGTTTGGAGGGTCATTGGCAGTCTACATTTTCTTTTTCTCCGTTGTGTCATTCGCCATTTTGAATTTTAGGATCATTTTTTGTTCAATTTCAATTCAATTCAATTTATTTATTTCAGAATCCAAGTCCATATAAATAACATCAGTTGCATTAGAAAAAAATAATCCAAAATAATAATAATTACAATGTCAAAAATAAATAATAAATTCACACAAAACAACATACACTCACAAAATAATAGATAATACACAATAAAATATTAAAACAAAATTATTTAGGTAAATTGAAATTAAAAATTACGTCACATTAGGTACATTAAATCAAGATTATCTTAACCTAAATTTTGGCTGGGACCCGGAATGCTCAATATGGACTTTGGTCCAATGCTGCATAATTGGGCAGTCCAGGTCCATGCGCCAGGCGAACAGCTGCAGGTAGCTGTTGCAGCTGCCCCGCACGCGGCGCATCAGAGACGCCACTCGTTTACGCAAGATTGCGGCAAACCCGTCTATATGAGAGTCCGCAAACATCCCAGATGCGCTACAGTACGGGGGCAGCCTCATCAGCGCCCTGAAGGCGTTATTGTACTGGGTGCGCAGGGCTATATAAGACCTCTTGGTATGTTTGACCCATAGGCTGCACGTGTAAAAGGACTGGCAAAATGCTCGAAACAGAGTCGTCTTTACTTCTGCAGTACATCGTGCGAACCTACGGGCCAACATGTTCGCCCTGACCGATAATGCCCTGCGCTCCCTCTCTATATCCAAGTCATCTGCGAGCGTATCGGTGACCCAATGGCCCAGATATTTAAATTGAGAGACTCTCTTAAGTACACTGCCGCTTAGTGTGACTGGTGGGACAGTGTCATATGTTTTCGAGCCCGCTTTAAACACTAGAAGCTCGCTTTTGACAGCGTTATATCTGAGCCCGTGAACCTCCGCATACCGCTCGCAGATGCCAATGAGTTTCCTGAGGGCCCTGATCGATGGGCTCAGCAACACCATGTCGTCTGCATAACTAATATTGTTGACAAGGCTACCGTCTATCGAGCAGCCGACACCAGCGTTGCAGAGCTCACGGATCAGACCGTCAGTGTAGAGGTTGAAAAGGCTCGGCGACGATAGCCCGCCCTGCCTTACGCCACATTCCAACCGATACACCTCCGATAGCGACCCTGACCATCTTACTACGTTGGTTTGATTACCGTACCAATACTTTAAGAGTGATACAAACTCACAGGGAAGGTCCGTATCACTCGACAACTTATCCCACAGTCTGTCGTACGCCACCAAATCAAAAGGTTTAGATAAATCTAAGAAGCATGCGTAGACAGGTGTACTTCTGCTAGTGTAATACTGAACAGTGTGCTTGAGATTCAGTATAGCCGCCTCAGTCGATAGCCCCGTTCTAAAACCGAACTGGGCGTCATGCAGCTTTAGATGTTGTTTCAACTGAATCTCAATCACACCGTCCAATACTTTAGCGATGACTGTTGCGAGTGATATAGGCCTATAGTTGCCGAGGCTGGATGCATCTCCCGTCCGGTTCTTAATAATCGGGACAACTACGGTTTTCATCAAGGCCTCCGGCAGGTACGAGTGACCCAAACAGAAGGTGAAGAACAAGTCGAGCACCCTCGGTAGATGAAGTCCTGCATGTTGCAGGTGCTCAATGCTCAGAGAGTCATAGCCGGGGGATTTTCCTCGCTTCATGTTCTTCACCACCTGTGCCACCTGTTTTGCAGTGATCCGATTAAGTGGTTTTCCGGTTTCTGCATGAGTTGCCTCGGCCCCTGTATTCCCCGGCTCTAAACGAGAATGCACTCTAAAGTACTCCTTAAACAGGTTGGCAATCTGGTCAGTGTCACATACACCCTCAACGCTCACAGGAACACTCGGCTTCGGATTCAGTTTGTTAGTTTCTTTCCAGAATTTGCTGAAATCTTTAGCGGCATGTTGCGTTGCGAGAATATCCATTCTTATTTGAGTCTCATTGGTTTTACACCACTTCAGTTTCCTTTTAAATTCACTTCGTGACTCTCTCATCCGATCATAATATTGACCCGATATTGGCTTACCGTGTAAAACCCACTCCTGAAACCGAAGTCTAGCATTCCCATGTGCCTCCTTACAATGCTTGTTCCAACCTGTAACTTGTCTATTTTTCTTAAATATACGCTTCTTAGAACATTCTGATGCGGCATCTCTAAGCGTGTCTACTATTGTGGCGTACATTTCATCAATAACATGCCTGTGATTTAAATTTTTACATGATACATCAGCGCAATTGTGAAATTCAGTAGGGAAATGTATGTCACGCAATTTGGATGAACAGATTTGCCAATAACGTTTAGTCTGTATTTTATCTCTCTCACCCCAGATAGCCTTATCCGTTACGGAGCTTAGACGTACAATTTTAGGTACTAATATATTCATGTCGCACGTGAACTCTAAAGCAAAATGATCCGACCAAGACACTTCATATTTTATTTCTACACTCAGTACCGATTTTTTCGCAGCTTCTGTCGTGATCACATGGTCTAACCAAGACGTGGTCCCGTGTGCGTCACTTAAAAAAGTGTACGAATTCGAGTTAACTCCTAAATACTCTATGTCTACGCATGCCCATTTTTGCTCGGTACAGAAGTTTAAAAGCTCCGTACCAAACAAAGCCCCGGGGTGAGCGTTAAAATCACCGAGCACATATACCGAATCTATATTATTAGTTTCTATAATAGCACTAATCTGACCAAGGCAATCTGTAAAAGTTTCTAAATTCTCAGTTTTATTTGTCGGCATATATACTGACATCACTAAAAACTCGCGATCATCTAGCACCACTTTAACCACCATAATACGATCACTTGTACATTCGATGACGGATACCGCACGAAAAACATTATTTCGCCACAAGAGACCTACACCACCAAAACTTCTCCCTTTCAAAATTCCTAAAGACGTATCCACCGCTGATTTCCCGGCGTATGCGAAGTCTGGATCAATACCGCCTAAGTAGGGAATTTCTTCCGGAAGGAGCCATGTCTCCTGTAACGCCAAAAAGTCTGCATGCTGGCACAACTTCCGAATGTACTCAACAGAGCTCTTGATCGAGTGGCAGTTGAAACTTACAAACTTAGTACTATTTATTCTCTTGTCTACTTTGCGTCTCATGAGTCCTGTGTTTAAATTCAATAAACTTCCTTACAGTAATCCCTTGAGGCCATAAGCCGTCTTCAAAAAACATATAAAGTTTTGTGCTAGGTACATACATCTTATAAGCATTATACTGTCGCTGTATTTTCGCTTTAATTTTCTGCAAGGTGACACGAACTTTAGTTTTGCATAATATGTATTCAACTATGTCATTCTCGGAGGTATTGATGTCAACATTATTTACAAATAATGGTACTCTGATATCCGCTGCTTTGAACTTCTCATTCAGATTATTTTGAGCTTTGCCCTCCAGAGTACTAAATCGATTCCTTAGCCTTCTACGTTGTGCTACAATCCATTGCTCATTCTGTTCTTCTGGCTTCCATTGACCTTCCCGGCTCATAACTTCTGCAAAGGTTTTGTTAACGGTAGCTGTAGGCGTAGATGTCACTTGACAACGCATAAACGTAGTTCCGTGCGTATCGCGACTGTTTGGTTGCTCGGAAGCAGAAGACGGACCAGGCGACGGCGTTCTGTTCGAAACCGCGGTACGTTTCTCAGTGGCCTCCACGTGCCCAACCACCTGTTGCGCTGGCGCGAGCGCAGGCTGTGACGCCGTCTTCGAAACCGCGGTGCAAGTCTCGGGGGCCTCCACGCGCTCAACCACCTGTTGCATTGTCGATGTCGCGAGCGGGGATACAAGGCTAGCGGCTCGCGGGGGGGAAACGGCCGCCGCTGAACACGTCATTCCCGCGCTTGCTGGTTGTTTACTATGCGATATGTTATACTCCGCATGAGAAAATGGGGGTAGACCGACCGGGCCGCTATCCATAAAATAACTATTTGTTGTTATTCCACCGCCTCTTCTTCTATTTACATTACACTCAAAATTATTATGAACTATTGATGCATGTTTTAAATTTATCACGTCGTATTTAACCTCGTTAAATTTCTCTTCCGTCACATACGATTCTTTAATGATATTAATCTCTTTCTGCAGCACTAATACGTCTTTTAACAGTCTAGTCGGATCAATATGATCGAAGTGGACTGGCGGTAATTTCTGCAAGTCTCTCGCCACAAATGTTGGTACCAGGTCCGGATCTGTCTCTTTTAATAGAGTAATAATATCATGCAAATCTCTCTGCGAGCGACCATCCTTTTTACGAGTTATTTTTCTTCTTGCAGTCGTTATGGATTCGAACAACAAGCTCTTCGCGCTTTCAATATCTTCCGGCCCAAATGTTGTAGTGCAAAGTCTCACTAAACTTTCTTCATTCATTACGTCCATCTTGTTTTGAATGAACGCAAGCATTTCACAAATCACTATATTACAATTTCCACATTTAACAATATTAGACGCCATCTTTACGCGATGAGTCACCGACTGTACGTTCGCTCGCTACCGCGGTCTGACGTAGACTGTGATTGTTCAATGATTGACACGTTTATTTTCTTTGCAATTTCCTAAAAATATACTCCGCCAGGTATACCATTGCAGTCACGTGGGCAACACATAGTGACGTCAATTGATACTTAAGCAAGACCGAATTAAGTCATTTACAAATAGTTCGAAAGAGACGAATGACGATGACGAGTGACGTCATTATGTGTTTTACGCAGTGTGTGTTACGCAGTTTCCCATCTGTCATTTTATTCATGATCAACTAGAGATGGGGTAGCTACTAGCTACCCCTTCTCTAGTTGATCATCTCTATCTAGGTATGGGATGGCATCTCTAGCTAGGTATGGGATGTCGTTAGCAAAGAGTATGTAATAAAGAGTCGTTAGCCTGGCTATCGTTGCTTGGCACCACTTTCCGAATTAATCTCGTAATGTCGAAACAATATTTTAGTCTCGTCCCGCCTAACAAGCTTTTGATGTAACCGCCGTGAACAATACAAAACAGGCAGTAACGCAACTACGTGCCATGCAACATTAATGAGATGTCTTAACAATGTTAATTAGGCTTACTTTGTAACCTTTTACAGCGAGTGGTGGAGGTTACTGCCATGAATTACGGGAAGGGATGTTTAAATCCTGCTATCCTTGTTGTGCTCTCGTAGGTAAGTACGCATTTACAATCCCTTTAAAGGCGGGTAGTCGAGCGAGTGAGCATTAGCAAGCAAAGCGTTTCTCCTTTAGCTTCCACAAAAATACTTTCGTATGTCCGATTTCTGTCCGGATCTCTATAATTATAGAACTTGCTTACAAAATTCCACGACAATCGGTTGAGGAATGCGAGCAGTAGAGACAAACGTCGGCCGCGAGGTCTACAGCTCACCTTTGTGAGCTGTAGATGTAAATGTAAATATATAAAAGCTAAATATGTAAATATATATTAGCTGTAAATGTGTAAAAACTTGTGGCTTTCCACAAGTTTTTACACATTTTTAAAAATCTCGTTTTTAACCATTATTTCGCTCTTTAACTAATTCGGTAAGCATAATAATAAATTATATATTTGTATTGATTTGTTATTATATTTATAATTATTAATACATATTATATTTATTTTTGGTTATTTTTATTTAGGTACTTATTATTTTTATTATTTAATTTTTATTTAGTTTTATGTACACCACCTACCCTTTTCGTATTTCTGTAAGTTCCTGTCCATCCAAAGGTTACCTGGAAGATATCGCTTTAGGCGATAAGGGCGCCCTTGTACTGCCGAGTGGGGGGAGGGCGTGACGATATGTTATGTTAATTAACCTAGTGAGCATTAGCAAGCAAAGCGTCTATGCTTCAGTTTCGACAACATGCTTTCGTACGTTTAAAATCTCCGTCTACAGGTAGCATTTGTTTACCGATTTTCTTGAATTAGAAAGATTCACAAGAATCGGTTGAGAAATGCGACCTGTATAGGACAGACGCTAGCCGCGACTCTCTAGTAATGTATATTCACAAATGAACAAATTGGTGCGCGCGAGGCGAGACTTCATTTCAACTAGGCAATCATCGATTAATAGTTCTTTTTATTTATTTATTTTATTATATAAACTACCCTGCCCCCAACATGTGTCAGGGCTCTGTGCTATCTATATGTCATTCATGCCAGTTCTCACATTCGCTTCTTCTCGTACTTTCATGCTTCATGCTGCATCTGTCTGAAGACTTCGATTAATCTATATATATAAAATTCAAAGTCCTGACTGACTGACTGACTGATATATCAACGCACAGCCTAAACCGCTGCTCCTAGAAACATGAAATTTGGAGGGTGTGTTCTTTGTACAGTATAGGCATCCACTAAGAAAGGATTTCTCGAAATTCCCCCTCTAAAGGGGGGAAAAGGGGGGTTCAAATTTGTATGAAACTTTTTATTCTCTGGGTCGATTGACTCAAAAATTGGTACAAATACTCTTCAATTAAAATCATGAGACACGTGTATCACAGTTTTTCCAAAATCATCATAATCATCATCCACCAACAGCGTCGAATTGGCCTTCTTTTAACTCTAAAAAATTTGCTGAGAAAGTACAAACCTACTACAAACGACGCTGGTATCATTCTTAGGGTTCCGTACTAAAATGGGGAAAGGAACCTTATCATGAAATTCCGATGTCTGTCTGTCTGTATGTCTGTGAGCTGATTTATCTTAGAAACTATAATAGCTAGAGACTTGAAATTTGCCACAAAACTAGATAACGATAGGAGCATTGGATAGGAGGATTAGAGTATGTTAAAGGTGTATAAAAAAGTGTATATAGGTAGTTGGGGTATGAAAGAGAGATTATAAAAAGAAACCCTTGCAATATAGTCATGTGTGGTATCATTTGAAAGGTCTTAACTTAAGCATTTAAAATAGCTTGTATGCAATTTTCTGTTTGTAATATTTTTTTAATTTAGCGTTATAACATCTTTCACTCCGAGGTTTTTGAGGATCCTCTAGGTATCTGTAGTCGGCACCCCATAGTTATATTTGTTGTTATGTTTTTGATAATTTAACCGTTCCGTGTTGAGAGTGTTACGACCGAGTTCTTGCAACTTTGGCGTGATTATTTGAATAATGTAAAACAGAGAATTTTACCAAAACTATTTTATATTCCGAAGACCTTTCGTGCTTTGTATGGTGTTGTGTTATCAGTGAAACGACCGAGTGCCAGACAACAACTAACTTTATTCATCTACCTTCAGACATCATAAACACTACTACATATGGCAGGAAAAGGAGAAAATTGTTGAAATTGAGAAAAAATTAAGCTCTAGATAGAGTATAGTATCTAAATACAGTTTACCCGTATAACACCGAGTGTTAGGTATCATCTTCGCTCACTTCGGCACAAGATTAGTGGCCTATCATCCCACGACGATTTCCCTGTCAACGGCGTATTTCATCCAAACTTTCAATAGCTTTAATGACACGTGACTTGCTGGTGGACGACAAATATTGGGATTCTATCTTAAAGGAAGCAGCCTTATGTGAATAACATAACATATCGTCACGCTTTCCCCCCTAAGAGGTGTATTACAACATCCTCACTACGCCGGACGATATTCAGTCCAAAATGTAATAAGGGGCGAGCCTGTCGCCATACACCGGGCTCCAGTCATGTCGCAAATGACGTTAAATACGAACATATTATGTTCACTCGATTACTAAATTGCTGGTGCCTTCGGCTGGGATTGAACCCGCCTCTTCTGCCCTGAAAAGCGAGCGTTCTTCAACTAGGCTATCATTGCATATGAATCTCCGTGTATAAAATGTGTGAACTATATTTCTGACATTCTATCATATTTCAAATCCTAAGTGGATTTGAAATATGATAGAATGTAAGGGAAAAATACAAGAATTAGAAACGGCAGGTGGAGAGATTTTCTGTCAATAGAGGTCAAGTAGATAAGCTAGAAGATGAAATTTATAATTAGTGTCTGTCTGATTTTAGAAGATTATTATTTGATTAGATTTATAAGATTAGATTATTAAGTATTTAGTAAAAGTAGAAGTCAATAATACCTACAATACGGGTTGCCTTTGCTTCAAAGGTCCTAACTACAGGTCTGCCATCATACTGACTGGTGTGGTTTCCGAATTAGTGTTTGTTTATGCTGAGGATTCTTCTAATATCTCTAACACCACCGAACTACCTCTTCGATTTAAAAAGAGTGCAGTTTCCCCTCCAAGTCTGGTTTGCCATAACCATAAATAAATCTCAAGCCAAACTCATAATTTACTGAAATGCTTTTCACACGGTTAGTTATACGTGGCCTGCTCCAGAGTAGGTAAGCTCACGGAGAAGCATGGTGTTTCTAAGAAATAAAAAATATGGTTTACAAAGAAATACTGAAGTAGGTTTTTGTTGTAAACAATATTCATTTTCAATGATCTACTTTTGGTTGTCTCATAATTTTATCTTATCACACACCCTTTAAGTTCTGTTGATACTATACTACTACTACTACTCTCATTCCAGAGATAGTTTAGTTAACTAAAGAACTTCGTCCTTATTGCTCTGTTTGGGATATTGTCAGTTTGTGTATTCAGTTAAGAGCGACTTTGACCGCTTAAAATATTTATTTCTCAAGATAAAAACGTCATTCATTTCCTGTAAGCCACGCGGGCGAAGCCGTGGGCAGAAGCTAGTAGTTAATAAAATAAATAATTAGTCAAGTGCTAAAATTATCAAAAATGGTCGAAATTGCTACGAGTACTTGTCGTTTAATACACGTCTATGGTGCGTCATCGGTATTTTAAAGCCTGTCAAACATAAATCAACTCAAGTCTATGAATTAAATGAATTTTTCCAACACGTTATTATTTTAATCTGATTTCACTAATACCTAGGCTCTATAATTACTGAGCTCCCTTAACAGTTATTATGATAAGATCTACAACATGTTTTCTTACTTTTATTAAGGCCAATTTAAAGTAAACCTTGAGAAGCTTATGCGCACATTAAATAGGAGCTCTTTTTTAACTGGTAGTAATATTTCATTGTTTTTAGGCCTTGTCCTGATTAAGCAAACTGTGAGCGGCTTACTGTCTGCTGGCTGACTATGAGTTGCGTATTGGACAAACTGAATGTTGAGAGAGTGATCTGTAGCAAACATAAGAATTTAAAAAACCCGACACCGATTTCTTCAAACATAGCTAAGCACACTCCCGACTAATTCACATTTCAAACAAAAAAACGAAATCAAAAGGTTCTTTGGTTCGGGAGCTACAACACCATAGACAGACAGACACACACACATACACACACAGACAGACACGTCAAACTTATAGCACCCCGTCTTTTTTGCGTCGGCGGTGGAAAATGTGAATCAGTCGCTCATCAGCAAGCGATAGTCCGCAACCTGAGTTCGTGTGTACTCAGTAGGTAGGCGCTGTTCGGATACTCCATACAAAATAACCTGACTTAATACCCTTACTTAATACGAGTAGGTTAGGCTGACGAGCTGGAGGCAAACAGTTATCAGCTCACAGTTTTCTTAGCTGGGACGAAGCTCTGCATTGCAGTTGAGTTTTTAAAATAATATTTTTATACTATACCTAAAGCATACCGTCACGTCTTTCCCCTGAAGGAGCTGGCAGAGGTGTAATACAACACCCACACTTCGCCGGATGATATTTAGTCCCAAATGTGACAGGGGGCAAGCCTGTCGCCATACACCGGGCTCCAGTCCTGTAGCAGATGACATACGATACGCACATTATATTAAATTTACACAATGAACAAATTGGTACGTGCCTTCGGCTGGGTTCGAACTCGCTCTCTCTGGCTTGAGAGGCGGGCATTCTCCAACTCTCAAGCCAGAGATATAATATAAATATATTTATATTTGTGAAGGGTTTGTCAGCAATTCTCGAAAGACGCAATTGCCCCACACACAACTGGAGCCAATGCGTGTGTGGGGCAATTGCGTCTTTCGAGAATTGCTGACAAACCCTTCACAAATTAGGTGCCTACATCTTTTTTCTATCTTTAGTTGCAATAATCTGTACAAGATGGCGTTCATTGCCAAATTTATGTGAAGGGTTTGTCAGTAATTCTCGAAAGACGCAGTTGACCCTACAAGGTTAATAAAATATCATAATAATACATACTGCTTGTATAGGTCTGACACCCTAATGTTGCCTAACTAATGCAGCCTTGTGAAGTGTAGTTATATTACTCAAAGTTGAAGGGAAAGAGGCTTGAAGGGGATGTGAGTATACTCCCGTGCGTGTCTGAGGAGATTAAGCTCTTAGGGTGTCGGAAAACATAAACATTACGGTATACTCTACATGTCATAGGTATGCGATTACGGGAAACTATTTTTAACCGACTCCTGAAAAGGAGGGTAGATTTTTGAGGTGTATTCTTAAGCTTTACCCCCGGAGCTCTGATTTTTTATACAATCGCGCTTGTCGAGAAGTTATTCGTCATATTCTTACTCACGATGGAAGAAGACGGTATATTCGTTTGGGGTGAGAGGATGTTTGTTTGTGCAAATCCATGTTGCCATTTTTCTCCAAAACTACTTGTCCGATTTTGATGCAGTCTTCAGTAATGGGTTTGAGTTTGATTGGTGCATGTTTTTAGATAAGTGTTGTGATGACAATTCACCAGGGGACGCTGTAGCAAATATTGTTTTAGCAGATCTATGTTTCCATTTTTTTTCCAAAACTACTAGTCCTATTTTGAGGTAGATTTTATCTTTTTTCAACTACTTCTTCTTTCGTCGCGGGTTTTCTTAAAAAAATAAATTGTGATGAAATTTGCCATGTGCAATTAAATGGGCGAAATATTCCTTTTTTAGACGACCTCAAGAGAAAATAGAGCTATAAAAATATCCACATTTGTAAGGGGTCACTTTGGACTGATCTATACAACATGTTGCAAAAACTCTGTTGTATAATTGAAGGGCATGTATACACACTTATAAGTATTCTGGCAAAAATATCAAAAAGAATGCACGTTAAAAATAGCAAGAGTTATGACCGGTTTAAGAACGCAAGAAAAAAGGGAAAATTTACAAAAAGCTACAAATCTAAATCTTATGTTGGCGGTTTTTATTCCAAGAAAGTAGCGGCACGACGCGAATAGTTTACAAATAGTTATATATTTATAGTAGGAATAGTTATATATATATATTAGTTAGTTATAGACGCGACTAGTGTCTGCGTTCACGCTTTCAGGAGGGTGGAGCGCGATGTGTGTTCGAAATTGTTAGAGATTTAATATTTAATTGAAACTAGCATAATTGCATCCTTCAGTCGATACTGGATGCAACAGGGTTTTTGTAACACCCTGTATAATAGATTAATTAACAAAATAAATAAAAATACATTCCATGACACAAGACAAAAGTTTAGTTATTTAGTAATAGTTAGACAAGTTCGATAGTCATTAAAAATTATTGAATTGCAATTTGTCTGTCTGTAGATAACTTTAGAGGCTCATGCTCTCTTTACTCTTTCTTCTAGACGAAATGGCATTAGAAAACCTTCAGTCAATGCGAAGTTAGTCTAAAGTGTTTGTATGAGTTTTAAATTATTGAAGTATTTATGTTCCGTACCCAAAGGGTAAAATGAGACCCTATTACGAGTACTAAGACTCCGCTGTCCGTCTGTCACCAGGCTGTATCTCATGAACTGTGATAGTTAGACAGTTAACATTTTCACAGATGATGTATTTCTGTGGCCGCTACAAACTACAAATACTAAAAAACTGAATGAAATAAATATTTTAGGGGGTTCCCATACAACAGACATGATTTTTTTGCCGTTTTTATAGATAACTAGCTGCTCGCCGCGGTTTCACCCGCGGGTAAAAAGTATCCTATGTGCTATTCTAGACTATAATCTATCTCTGTGACAAATTTTATCCAGATCTGTTCAGCCGTTCTGACGTGAAAGAGTAAGAAACATCCATCCATCCATCCATCCATCCATTCATTCTTACAAACTTTCGCGTTTATAATATTAGTAGGATGGTACGGAACCCATCGTGTGCGACTCTGATTCGCACTTGGCCTTGGTTTTTATTTTAATATCAAATACCACTTGATTCGGATTCAGCTTAATTTCCGAAGAGTCTTAGGCTTTATATTACAGTTTGGTTTTAGGGTTTTCGCGGTAATACTTATTTTTATACCACAAAATATTCTATAATCGCAAGGCACTTAACTTAAATAGGATTCTGACCAACCTGGAGTAGAAGTGAGAGTACGTGAGCTCAGATAATGGTCAAGAATAAAATTTATCCTCAAACTTCGGCTAAGGAAAGCTGCTACTAAACTCTATCACAAGAGATTCCAACCTCATAATAAGATCCATAAACGTGTAAAACTTTAATCATACTTTAAATCCTATTAACTTAGTACCTACTTACATAATAATTATTAAAGTTACTTACACCCGTCTTCAATTCTGTACCCGACCCTTTTCATTAAAACCGGAATTAGGGTACTAAAGTATTTCTCCACATACTGCTGGTACCGCAAAATTATTTCCTCGACATACTTACTAATTTTATCAAATAACTTCAACAATTTAAGCTAGAGAATTTTGAGTCTAATAACGTTGGAATAACTTTGAAATGTTTGGGCAAATAAGGCTGAATAATTTTATTAGTGGCATCATCAACGTTATCTACAGAATTGTTCTTTCCACTGCTGGGCTTGCAATTACTACTAACATATTAATAAATAAAAGTATTCAGGACCTTTTTTTCACACACGGTCGTCTGACCTAAGCAAATAAGTCTGAACTAAGCAAATTTGTAATATGGGTGTCAGAGACTGATAAACGAACTTAGGTATATATTTTTATCTACATACTTAAATAGATAAATTAGCACTAATCATAACATAATTTAGCAGACAGAACAAACACAAATGATGATGATCATTTGTGATCATCATTTGTGATTGTGGTTCACCACCAACTCAGCCACCGAGGCCGTCTAACATACATTGCAACAACACGAACATTCGCGTTACACAGCATTGCACCTATCAATCTAACTGCATTTTCAAATAAAAATCATTTTAAACCAATCACAGAGTCCCATTTGTGTCCACCAATCAAATCAATTGGACGAACACGCCCGAACGTGGCCGAATGCTGGAAAATTCAATTAAACTGACAAAGCTGGCTCCCGTTCAAATTGGCTCCACGAGTTCCATGCATTACAATAAAATTCATGTATTGTATGGATTCGGGCTTGATCTGTTGTTTGTTCATACGAGGTATAACTTTTAACGAAGCATTCATTATGTACGTTTGTTAACGCATGTTAGGTTTTAAACAAAAAGAAACTCCACAAACGCCACAAACAAACCATTTCTATTTTTTTTTTTTTTGCTTATTTTTACTGGTTTTCGATTGATTTCGATTTTTCTAATACGTTAACAATATTATGAGGATAAGAATAAGGATAGGATAGCAGTACTGAGATTTAGACTGACAAAGTCAAATAAGTCATTTTTAGACAACTGCGTTCGTCTTTATAATAAAATTCCTAAACATATAACAGGGCTCACTGAAGGAATATTCAAATCACATGTAAAAATTTCATTAATGAAAAGAGGATAATTTATAAAATTTACAATTTTATTTTGAGGCAAAGATGTCTGGAGCCTTCCACATCCGCCAAGTAGGCACTAGTACATAGATATTACCTAGTTGTACGCCAAAATTTGTGAGATACTAATTTATTTGTGTTTTGAAAAAAAATATGCCCCTCAGTTTCTTGCCTGTTCTTCTGAGTAGTGGCTCTTTTTCTGTTTTATCGTTTTTTGAAGTTCATAAGTGTATCTTAGATACCCAATTTAATAAAAACCTTTTGACTTTGACTTTGACCTAAGTAACTCGCTGTGCCCTGCGGTGTTATTCGCGTTTAAAAGGTATCTTTTGTTAAAAGGCCTGCATGCTAAAAACGCTCAGTCATGAACACCGATCTAAAACTGTTTTTATGTAAAAAAAAAAGTAAAACCAGTTTTAAAACGAGACTCATGCATGACTGAGAGTCATTTCAGAATACGGCCCTGAACGTCTTTTTTCTGTACCCGCCTGACAATGTATAATAATAGATGTACTTAATAGGGAGTATTCTGTGTGTTTAAAATGCAAAATTAATGATCGGTTGAGTTGTAAAGCGTGAAAGCGTAATAAAGAATCAAACAAACAACGAACGAACTCATTTTTGCGTTAACTTATAATATTATTAGTTAGGATTTCAAACGTCTCCATCAGGACCCCCGTTGGAAGCGGATATCAGCAATCTTTAACTAAACTTGCCAAATTAATAGTCAAATCTTAATAAATATTATAAAGATCTTTTAAAAGCTTTTTACCATAGGTACTTTCACATTTTTAGCACACCTTACTATAAATTTAGTAAACACTGAAGTCTGGGTGCTTGGGTCACTTAAGAGCCTCTTTTAAAAAGCTAACTAATAGCAATTTTTACTGTGCTAATAGGTTTAGATTATGAAATCGCTAATATAACTTTAACTTACCAATAAACGTAGTATATGAATAGCTTAACAGTGTTTTGTCACTTTCGATAGAGTAAAAAAAAAAGAACGGTAAGGACAAAACACCGAAAAACTATTATCTATTTCAAGGCAAGTATACGACGTTTAAGGGAGACAATGTTGATAAAACTAGTATACGTAGGTACGACCAAACTTTATACAGGGGTACTGGTAATCAATTAGCATCCTTATAAGGGCACATAATTCTGTACATCAACACAGACATCTTTTGTAGTAAGACTTTTGAAAAATCGTATTTATTTTCTACCACACCAAATTTAAAAAAATAATTTGACCGGTCTTAACGTAATTAACTCTACAACACTACTAACTACCAAGACAATCCAGCAAGTGGACGGTGGCTCGGGTGCTATAAAGAGTCATGAAGTGTTATAGAGAACCACAAAAACTTTTAAAAACAATTTTGTTAAATTTGTTGAGATTGGGAAAAGCTGTTGAACAAAAGTTGTTCGTTTTTATGAACGGGGTACGCGCTTCAAAGGATGCTAATTGATTACCAGTAAATACGAACAGTTTTATGTACGGAAATACTTTAGAGATCAAAAGTAATTAAATATTAAAATGTATTGAAAATACCTAACGCACAAGTCCCGCCAGCGCATTTATTGAGGAACCACCGCGTAGGACAAAACGAGATTAAATTCCTGCTGGTGGCGTGTTTTGTAGACACACTACAGTTCATGGACAGTATGTGATGTCACATTTATATTTCTATATGTTATACTAGCTGTAACTTCTTTCGCGTTTGCTCAGGATTAGTTCCAAAAATCGTTGTCTTGATTTACTGTAACTAATTATCAAATTTTTATCGGGATTCATTTAGCCGTTTAGCCGTAAAAAGCCTACAAACAAACAGACAGAGTTACGATTCGATTCGATTTTTTTATAATAAAGGTGAATTAAGTAAACTGCGAGTGATTCTCTTATGTAGGTACAATTTCAAAAACCGCTTTAATTTTTTATTAATAGGCTTACGTTTGGCGGAAGTCTCGCAAATAATTCGGTCCACGATGAAAAAACATACATGCCTAGAAAAAAAAATTAGCAGGTATAATACATACACACAATTTGGACACAAAAAGCTTCTTTTTTTCTAAAGTTTTTTGTGTCTAAATTTTAAGTCAAGGTTAACAACCCCTTGTCTTTATACTTGATCAAAATCATGAAAAAGGAATTTATTGTTTTCTAATAAATTTATTGATCATAGATTCCCCTCAATTCACTGTGACTATCTTCTGTAACATCTTTCGCTAGCAGCAAGTGGTTTTGTTTTAAAATATTTAAACACACAAATTTTGTTTTTCTAATTTTTTATGAATTTCATACTTACTAGTTTTAACCATAGTTTGGTTAGCTTAAAATAATCATGTGCAAATTAAGTTTTCATGGTTTTTTTTTTAAAGTGTCCACATTTGACTACTATTATAACTAACTCGGCTGATCGTGATGTTGTAGCCAAAGTATGAAAACCTAGAAGTACTTAATAACTGTTTGATAAGACTCCGAAAGTTGGAAGACCAGTCAAACGGTGGGCGGACGACCTTACTCAGATAGCGGGAAAAGACTGGATGAGTAAAAGCAAAAACAGAGAATTGTGGAAGAAAATGGAGGAGGCCTTTACTCAACACGAGATCCATATCTCTGGAACTAAATAATAATTATGTGTGAAATGTTAAAATTATGGAAATAAGATATGGAATAAAGGAGGAGGCTTTATTATTATTATTATCTTATTATTATATAAGACTCCGAAGAATATTCTATTCCCATGTCATTGTCATTATGATGCTGTGAAATGACCCTTACTGCACTTCAGTAGTTATAGCGAGTGCGCGGTATTCCCTGCACTTTAATAAGATTCCAAACCTGTTGTTCGTGTGATCCTGCGAGGCGGAGATTGAATGGTCAAAGCAAATATTAGACAAGTGGAAATTGAGTTCAGTACAAAATTCACGGACAACACACTTTCAACACGTTTCTTTATTCACATTCGATGATGTTTTTTGTTAAAAGTAAATAAAGCTGGATCCAAATAATTGGTATTAGACATTGGTAGATAGACAATTAGACAAAAAGACAGACATCGAAGTTTTTTTATTTTTACTAGCTGCGCCTCGCGGTTTCACCCGCGATCCTACAGGAACGGTTAATTTTTTCGGGATAAAAAGTACTCTATGTCCTTTTCTGTACCCCAGACAACGTGAATGCAAAATTTCATAATCGGTTAATTAGTTAGGGAAGCGTTACAAACAAACAAACGAAAGAACAAACTCACTTTCGCATTTATAATATTAGTTAGGATCATTCTTGAAATTGTTGTTGTGCTTTTTTGTCTCTGTATAATCTGTTGACTTTATATTTTTGTGTCGAAAACTGGTGGGTTATGGAGCTCCTTTTTAATTGTTAAAACCTGTATTGTGCCCATGTTTAAATGCAATGAATAAAAATAAATTAAAATCGGGATTGAAGACTTAACATAATGGCTCATTTTTGTAATTATGTCAGGAACCCCAAAATTAAAAACGTAACATAATTTTTATAATTATGTAAGGAACCCTAATATTGAGATAATCAGTAAAAAATTATTCTACCCCAATTTCTACGTAGCCCAAAATACATTTTTTTTTCGTAACAAAAAAAAATTTAGTACAAAATTGATGTTCCCTTTAATTCAATTTATTTATTCGGACCATAGGACAGTTCAAACACTGGCTAACGTCACGTGTTACAATGGATAATACTAAGTACCTGGATGACCGAGCTTTGCTCGGTATTTTTTTTTTTTAATTGTGTTTTTTGGAAAATAAACAATTGATTTTAGTCTAACCTCAAAGCAAACACTCATTGACTTCATGTTACTTAACAACGCCATCTGCTGTTGTGTCGTTAAAGCAATTAGTTGCTCACAAAAAATAGTATTCGCCAATAGATGTCAGGAAGAGTCATATTTTTCAGTTGAGACTACTCAAACGCCTCCTTTTTGTTATTTTTCTTCTAAGTTTATGTTTAAGTTGATTATCGATAAAACACGAATAAAATGACATTTTCTAAAAATGATTCCTAGCTAGATCGATTTATCGCCCCCGAAACCCCCTATATACTAAATTGTATGAAAATCGTTGGAGCCGATTCCGAGATGAAAAAAAAAATGAAAAATGAAAAAATATTTATTTAGCATAAACATACATCTACACGTAAGACAGGGATACCACAATCACACAAGTATAATGTTTATGGATGTATAAGTCAAATTGATAATAACAACGATTCCTGCACTAGGCAAAGCCTGTATCGCAGGAATCTGATACGCATTTTCTATTGATTTAAACCTCAAGTTCACATTAAAATTTATAGGTAATTTGAAATAGTATCTATTATTTTTAATAAATTTAAAAATATATAAAATCATATTTATACATATTAAATATATATACATATAGTAAGTATAATATTCATATAATTTACAATATTATTAATTTTCTTTAAATTAAAATATTTAATATTATTATAGTTTAAGTAGTAAGTTTAGTTAGTATGGTATTCGTTTATTTAAGAAAGAATTTTCAATAAGTCTTCAGTCTCTTTAAAGCTCAAACTAGTTAGGAACCTGTGAATAATCTTTTTGGCTTCAGAAAAAGTTTTCTCGATCAAATTACAATGTTTGTCCACGGCGTTGTAAACATTAACCCTAGCGAAATGACCGAAACGATGGGCAAATTTTGAGCTAACTTGTGGAAATGGTAATTTATAAGTTCTTTTTTTAATAATTTCATCGTAATTAGGAGCAGCAAGAACAGATCTATGTACTGACAGTGACGTTTTAAAAATAAATAACTGTCAGTACATAGATCTGTTCTTGCTGCTCCTAATTACGATGAAATTATTAAAAAAAGAACTTATAAATTACCATTTCCACAAGTTAGCTCAAAATTTGCCCATCGTTTCGGTCATTTCGCTAGGGTTAATGTTTACAACGCCGTGGACAAACATTGTAATTTGATCGAGAAAACTTTTTCTGAAGCCAAAAAGATTATTCACAGGTTCCTAACTAGTTTGAGCTTTAAGATTCCAATTATATACGAGTATATATTATTATATACTCGTATATACAAGAATTGCTCATTTAAAGATATAAGATATGATTTGAATTTATAATAGCGGCTATAATGCCTTGTCAATTTTAAGAAGCTGTAAAGGAGATTATGATTTATGAACCGGGAATTACTCACGTACGATTTAGTCGATTATTCCGACTATAGTTTCAACCGCATTCTGCGGTCTTTATCAAGGCGAGTGCGTCTCGCAAAGCACTTAAGCATAAGCATATCGCCTTGATAAAGACCACCGAATACGGAACTATAGTCGGAATAATTGACTAAATCGTTTGTGAGTAATACCCGTTTCATAAATCATAATGTGTGAAAACCACGTCAGTTTCCTTAAAAAATCTGTAAAGGAGCCTTGTAACGTGTATGACCTACGAGTATATTCTTCACTTGTGTAACAACCTAATAGTTGTAATACTTGTAACTCCCTTAATTGAAATAGTAAATCCGACTCAAGCTTAACTAAGTAACGTCCCTTAACCACACTACAAAGGTTTTGGTTCCGAAGCCCGCTACACGGCGTCGAAGGATGGTAGCTAATACAGGTATAATTTAATTTGGGTGCTAACTTCAAGGAGTTTCGAACAAACCAGATCAAATGAGAGTGATGGAAGTGGTTAATGGTCGAATGGTGTGGGTGTGATGTGTTGCTGAACTATGTTGGTGAATAGAAAACTATTTACGTTCATATTAACTTCTTTTTTATTTCAGAAAGGAAATGAACAATTCTGGGTGTACTAAAATATATATTTTTTTATTACTTAATAGGCTTGCCGCCAACATGCCTGATGATAAGCAATGATGCGGCCTACGATGGAGCACGCTTGCCTAGAAGAAACCGATTCACTCGAGACTTGACGACACCCAGATTATAAGTGTCAGGGAACACACACTCTGACAGAGAATTCCACACTCTAGCGGTCCGTATGAGAAATGAGGAACCAAAGCGTTTCGTGCTTGTTGTTGGTATGACGACCATAAAACGATGCCGCTTTTTGTACTCTTGGTTGTTTTATAGAAGAACGGGCTAGGGAGAATAAGGTCATGCAAACCAGATGCACACTCCCCGAAATGTATCCGATAAAACACAGATAGATTAGCAACCTGGCGCCGATGATCCAAACTTTGAAGTTTGGTCTGGACAAGGGAGTCGTTGCCAATGAGCTTCTTCGCACGTTTCTCGATCACTAAGCCGGAAGGGGGACATTGTACTCATCATTATGATAAACTTTTACTATGGGGTCAACCCTGAAATCGAGAAAAAAATAACATCTCTTCCATACATTTTGTCGACGAACAATGAACTTTTTGTATGGAACAACCGATTTTTTATGATTAATGTATGATATTAATGATGATTACAATGTCCTCCTTTCGGCTTAGTACACCCTACACCGATACCCTGTGTAGCTAAAATAGAGATAAATATAAGAAAAATAATATAAAGTAACATAACATATCATCAGGCCTTGCCCCCGAAGAGGCTGGCAGAGGTATATTACAACACCCACACTTCGCCTTCTTTATTTGTATACCTATTTAGTAATTATTTATGTAGGTATTAGTATGTAGTTTATTATAATTCTCAAATTAGTAAGTTTATTTAATATTTATTTTACCTTAATTATTATTATTTTTCTTTAGCACACACCACTGTCCATGCTGAATCATAATGTTTTTATTCCATCCAAAGGTTGTCTGGAAGATATCGCTCTTAAGCGATAAGACCGCCCATTGCATTTTGATTTGACTTAATTTATAAATTGTATGTGTAATGTGACTTATTGTAATTTTAATTGTATGGACTTATTTTGTTACCAATATGAATATGATATTTGAAATAAATGAATTTGAATTTGAAAATTTGAATTGAATTGCGCCTTTATTTTTGAGTGTTTAGTTTAGATTTATATGTATTTGGTGTCAATAAAGAGTTTTTGTATTGTATTGTGTTGTAGAATGTTAACCGAACGGCTGATTGAGCAAGTTGGCTGCGACATACATACTATATTAGCCACCCTATGGCCTTTTAATGGACGTTAATCCAGACTGCAAATCCCAAAATCATATAATCCTTTCGTATAATAATGACAGTATATTATTATAATAACAGAGGGCCAGTAATAGTAAAGATCTGAGCATTGGAAATGGCTTCTCTCGTCTCGACAAGTTACCATTACCTGACCCTTCTGGCTTAGTTGGTAGCGCGTCTGTGTGTGGGTTTTATTGGCTGGTTCGATTTTCGGCTAGGCATGTGATCAATGTGGAGTTTTTATTGCTGCTTTAGGTCGGGATAATAGTTAAAATTCATAATATAATACATTCAGAATGTATACAATCTTAATATAATAATTTACACGGACAATGTAAAATCTAATTCTCAGGATGGATATTATGTAATAATTTGCACGCCTGACGGCTGTTAAGGGTTTTTTTTAAATTACTAAATAGGCTTGCGTTTGGCCGCCAACATACCTGATGATAAGCAGTGATGCGGCCTACGATGGAGCACGCTTGCCTAGAAGAAACCGATTCACTCGAGACTTGAAGACACCCAGATTATAAGTGTCAGTGTACTTACTTCTAAGCACTACCATATTTGATAAACTACATTACAAAGTTAAACAAAGTTTACCATCAGGCGGACCGTACGATTGTGCAAATCTTTTTACAAAAAAATAAAACTATTTACATATTCATTCATGACACACATGACAGAAATCAATAAAATAGTACAATAATTATGTGAACATAAAAACATCTATGTATATTAATTTCCAATAATATGTATAAGGGCATTATAATAACAAATTATTGGTCACTAAGGAGTATAAAACAACAGTTTTTCAGTTAAGTTAACAAATTCAGTTACGAGTAAGTAATGATTTAAAACACGGGAATTAATACTCACGTACGATTCAGTCGAGTAGCAAAATGTTAATCATAATGTGTGAAAACCACGTCAGTTTCCATAATAAAAATAAGTAATGAGTTGAAAAAAAAATGTTTATGAAGTCATTAAATTAAATTTAATTCTAAATAAGAAAAAAAAATTTAGAACATTGGTGGTGTAGTGGTGTGGTTTAAAGTCTAAAATACTTTTTATTTTTCATTGGAACTGATGTAATTTTAGATGAAAAATGTCAATTTACACGGTTTGCATGCAAATAAAACCATCGACAACTAATATGTCCCTATAGTATAGTGTCCCTGTAGTATAGTGTGTACTATCCCTGTCCCTGTAGTTTAGTGTCCCTATTAGTGTGTACGAGTGATTTATGTACCTAGTTCTCAAACTAATAAAACTCTTCAAACTACTAAAATGACGTCAAGACCTGAAATGACGTAACCACCCAATAAATCTACTCTCTCCGAGATACATGGTATACAGAGCCAATTGACAAAGAATTAGGCCATCAATCAATTAGCTGTCACTGCGGTTAACTTAATCAACACTTGTTGAGCTAAAATACACCTTAACAGAACAAAAATAGAGTGCAGAAGAAAAATAAAACCACTTTTATTGTTTGTTAGTGGTTAGTTCAATGTTGAAGTGCAATCAATTAGTTTGTGCACACGGACCGTTGAAAATTAACTTTTCAAATTTGTTTACATTCATAAAATGTTATTGTCCGAGCGAGTGCAAAGCGTCTCCATTTCAGCTTGGCGAAAAATGCTTTTAGGATGTCTGGATGTTTTTTTATTGTAAGACCCCAACACTGGAAAAACATTATAACTACCTCTAAAAGAAACAAACAACTTAATAATTTATAATCTAATTGTTTTTCGTACTAGACGAGCACCTATTTAGCTTTGTATGTCATCTGCTATATGATTGGAGCCCGGTGTATGGCGACAGGCTCGCGCCCTGTCACATTTGGGACTGAATATCGTCCGGCGAAGTGTGGGTGTTGTATTACACCTCTGCCAGTCCCTTCGGGGGAAAGGCGTGACGATATGTATGTATTTAGCTTATTTTTTGCGTCTAGCATTGAAATTAGTATTTTTATAATTCATGCTTAGTACCACTGGTCACAAAACAGGATGATCGGCTGTACTCCTCTACAAGTCAAATCTCTCAACCGATTTTCTTGAAATTTTGTGAGCAGGTTAGATCATTTTACTATAATAATCCTACTAATGTAAAAAAGTGGAAAGTTTGTGTGTGTTTGTTTGTAACTTCTTCACGCTCAAACGGATGGATGGATTTTGAAAAATTTGGCTAGAAAGTATAACTTAAGCCTTAAAGTAATAGTAAATAAAGTATTCTAGTATTCTAATTAAATAAAGTATAAAGTATTCTAGTATAATATTATATTTTTGTCGATAAAGCTTTTAAGAATTTTTCAAAATGGCGGAGATACTTAGAAAATCATAGAGTCACTAAAGAGCCACTAGTTTCTTCTAAATGAAAAGAGGCAAATATCAAGTAATACAAGATTATCAACAAGTACGAGTAACATGATTAAAAGAAAAACAAAAAACTCTGCTGCAAAATGTTGTACCCTATGTCACTTCCACTATCTAGAGGATCCGAATGACTCCTCACATGTTGAAATCAATGAAGCGGTTTAGGCTGTAGGGCGTGCCAAAAAAACCTCATACGTACATTTGTACTTACATACACACCCTCGAAAAACATATCCCTCCTTCTTGCGCAGTCGGGTAAAAGCTAGCGAAAGACCGAAACCCTAGAAAATGTTTGTTTTATCCGTATGTACGTATGTTCGTCTGTATTTTCCCATACATACCATCGTCACGCCTTTACCCCGAGAGGGCTGGCAAAGGTATACAACACGCACACTTCGCCGGACGAAATTCAATCTTAAATGTGACAGGGGGCGAGCCTGTCGCCATACACCGAGCTCTCCGTCTGTAAGTATGTTCGTCTGTATTTTCCCGCATACATACCATCGTCACGCCTTTACCCCGAGGGGGCTGCCAGAGGTGTACAACACCCACACTTCGCCGGACGATATTCAATCTTAAATGTGACAGGGGGCGAGCCTGTCGCCATACACCGAGCTCCAGTCATGTAGCAGATGACATTCTTACTACAAAATGTTTAAATACAGACAAATTATCAAACATATTTCTTTCTAAAGTCGGGTAAAATACACAAACAAAATCAATAAAACGAGGCCTAACTTTAACTAGATCTAAGACTAAATCAGTTACCTCAGGCTTTCTGCAAAAAGTCCATTTTTCTACATTAACAAACAAGTCAGCGGCGCAGCTGGCCCCAATTCTATTAACGATGTAAGTAACGGACCGTCAAAAGAAAATCAAATAGTACAAAATGGAAGGTAAGGCGACACTCACATAGCTCCGCATCCACGCTATGTAGTAAAATGATTATTAACAGTAATGTAATCCTAAACTGTATTGGAGAAAGGACGGCTACAAAAAAAAGCTCTTTACCACGTGACTAGCCAGGGACTGCGTTTTTTAATGTATCAGAGTTGGTATCTCACTTTGCAAAGACTGATTAATAGCGTATCATCGTAACGTATCGTGTATGCGTAACAATTTGCTAGTCACGGAAAGTCTTGATACTAAACGACGCGACGATACGCCGCCAGTTACGCCGAACGGCTGTCCGCAAAAACTTTGAAGTGGTTATTACATTATCCAATTTGCAGGATGCTAGCTTAGCGTGGCAATGCCCGTGTCATAGAAATAAATTGGATTGCTAACTGCCTAATTTCCATTACACCATCCAAATTTAGCACGCTAGAATCCCTAGCGTACTACAAATTGGATAATGTAATAACTGCTTGACTCGAGGCTCTAAGCGAGCGCTTCAAAGAGTTCGCTAAAATGATTGATTCACACATTGATACGCGAATTTCGATACGTTACGACAAATTCATCATCCGAACACTGACTTTTTTCGACTGCACTGTAGTGCAATCTGTACACCTTACATCAGTGTGGCTTCGACATGCACGCAGCGTGGTTGCGTACGGAGCGATATAACTATTACCTTTAAGCGATTTAGTGCTGCATATTTTAATAGTGTGGTTAGACGACATAACTCATAATTTAGCGATGCAGCAACCTGCAGTCAGTCCACGGCGAGTAGGCTTCGCCTGTCATTAAGATCCGTGACATTTTTTGTTTGGAATAGCTTCTCTAGTACTTACATCTCAATGAGCTCAAGTCAGTCGGTACAGCACACCAGGCACCACTCACTCACCAGGCAGCGCAGAATTTGCTTGTCGACCCACGCCCTGAATCTCAGCACGCAGTGTAAGAATCGCCTAACTTAAGAGCGTCTCTATTTACGTGACTATGAGAGGTTGCCCCGAATTTCCTCTGGTTCCCATGGCTACCGTGATATATGAGGAAAATACTTTATTTTCGATATTAAATCTACTATTTCATTCCGTTTTATAACAGGTGTATTTTGTTACGACTTCCCATGTCCTACAAGTGTAAGAGAAGTTTCTGGAATTTCTGTAGGAAATATAAATGTTGCTGTACATTTATTGTTGGTATCATAACGTGGGTAGCGACGCACTTTTTGTGCCTATTCGTGAATCGGAGAAATGTGATATTTATTATGTTTGGTAGAGCTGTATTTTGATGGTAAGTAAATGGTGATTTATATTTTACCTACCGCTCATCGCCGGCGGTCGGACAACCGCCTCAAGGTTGTTATCCACTTCAAGCAAACCCCACCTTCAACCAGGACATCTAAATATGAAATACAGGAATTACCCACGTGAGGTGCAGAAAATTCAAAACTCGCAGTCCCTTCAGATACAGGGGGCCTACCATGACATCTTATTGCCATGATGGAACCGTTTTGTTTTCGACACTGCGCGCCCAACTTATTGCGCGGCGATACGATTCGCGGTCGCGCAGCGTCGGTAACAAAACTGGAACATCATGGACAAAGATTTCGTGGTAGGCCCCCTGATCCTATTTTGTAACCATAGCTACAAGTGGTCGCCACTCGACCTTTCTTCGAAGGAGCGGCCCTCGACTCCTGAGCCGGGGCTCGTTCAGATATCTCGCCGCTCGATCGGGCGTGTCAAAGCTTTTCAAAATGTCAGAATTTGAAAGAAAGGTAGCTGGTATTATAGAGAGTAGGTAAGCTCGTATAGATCAAGTTATTAGCCGTAATGTTAGAGTTTTTAGGTTGTCTACTCTGGCTTGATGGTACTAGACTAGATAGATAATGAAGTACCTGAAGTACCTACTTGACAAAAGATATCTGGAAAACAGTTGGCATGACGACTAAAAATACTCGTATGAGAAAATCAGTGAGATTCAGTGTCTTTACTTGTGAGAGACTAGTTAGAATTTGTAGGGTGTGGGAAAACTATCGCTTTATTCACCTACTTCGAAAAAGGAGGAGGTTCTCAATTCGACTGCATGTTTTTTTTCGTATGTATGTTACGCGATTATTCCGCTAAAATTAGATCAATTCTGATGTTCTGTTTTGTTTGGAAGATCATACTTCCGATGTGGTTCCATTTAATTTTATCGAAATCGTTCAAGCTGCTTTTAAAATATCAACATAAGTCTTACAAATGTTAACAAAACCCAATTCAGATTACAGAAATGTTTTTAAGTTTTGCTTTTTATAATTTTTAATTAATAAATACACTATTCGTACGGCTCGTTAGTGAAATGTATAATCTTTATGAGTTACTTTAGTTAGAAGTAAGTACACATACGAAAGATTACATGTAGGTATACAAGTGTCATGCTTGCTGCCCCTCGGATCATAAACTCTTAATAGTTTTTGCGCTAACAAGCCACACTATTTATCTATAGAGGCAGATCATTTCAAATTTTTAACGTAACAAAAATCTCTTTTATCGTAACTGTGTTTGCTGGCATCCTGCATCGGCGCGGCGACTCCAGCTAGGGAATATATAAAAAAAAAAACGGGACCCTTCCACACACGGTCGCCTGACCCCAAACTAAGCAAAGCTTGTACTATGGCTGCCAGAGACTGATATACATACTTAGATATTTTTAAATACATACTTAAATAGATATTAATACCCAGACATAGAACAAACACAAATGTTCATCACATAAATGTTTGCCCTAGGTGGGAATCGAATTAAGTCTGAAACATTGAGTTTTATTACTACGTATAGAGAAGACGCCGCACACTAATTTTCAATTTCAATTTCATTTAATTTTATTCATTGCGTTTATGGGCAATACTTACAATCAACCACTTCACTACTATGTTCCGTTCAAGTGCAGTCATTCGGCCACACATTTTTTGCTAGCTCTTGACCGCCCAAGTCACTTTCGCTCGTGAGGAAACTACGCCTTATATTAGGCGTAGTATATACGCCTTATAAGGCGTAGTTTCGTAATATTGTTTTAGCGCTACAGCAAACTTTTGTTATACTCTGACCAAAATGGAGCATGACCTTTCCTTATGATAGCCTCTCTATACGTGGTAACAGAACTCGATGGGTTAAAAAATGAGTTTTTCTAAAAAGATTTCCCTGACGTCAAATTCCAAAAATTAAACTTTCCAGCGAAATTTAGAAAATGTTACGATCGAGTTCTAGAAACATGAAACCCAGTTATTAAATGCGCCGGGTCGAAAAAGTCAGAGCCAGGTTATTGGAACGATGTTAATTATTCTCAAAATACTAGGTACCAGGTACGCCTCACGGTTTCACCCGCAGTTCTGATGAAACCGTTAATTTGTTCGGGTTGAAAGGTACCCATATAGGTACCTCTTTCTTGGTACCTGAAAAGCACTTTCATTTGTTTGTCTTCTTATATAAGGTGCTGGTTTTGGGTGTGGTAATACTTTAGCTTGCTGTTCTATCCCCGTCATTCACAGTGAACCATTTTTAGAACATACGTTTCTAAAATTCGAAAGAAAAATAATAGAGTCTCCATACAAAATAATAAGTCACGTAATTAATACATTTTGGAAGAAAAAAAAATTATCAAGTTCATTCTTTTTTATCGAATTTTGCAAACTTGTGTTCTAGAAGTTGTTGAATTTGGTGGGTAGAACAACAGCCTTAAGTATTTCTACACCCAAAATAGACATTACATTTCCAGCACCTTGTACTATTTGTCTGTAGCGTCTTGTAATTTGAGTAGGTAGCATCCGATCCGATCTTTCTTCCGATTCGCAGTCAAATCATCACACTAATAATATTAATTTAAAAGTTTGGATGGTTGGATGTTTGTTACTCAATACCACCAGAACAGCGGAACGAATCTAGATGAAATTTGGCACAGAGATAGATTATAGTCTGGAATAGTACATAGGCTACTTTTAAGCGCCGGGTAATACCGCGGGGCGCAGCTAGTTAGTCCATATACTTAGTTTTAAAATGTTTGAAGCAAAATCAATCTAAATTTCGTAAAGGCTGGAACCGCGAGATAACATTTCTAAGGCGAAACTTTATTTTTTTTTTGAATCGCAAACACTCGTAACCTTTATTTTTGACTGACATTTCTATCAAGCACTAGTGGCGCTCAATTGTAACTGACATTTCTATCAGAGACACTCCTGGCGCTCAATTATGCCTGAAAGTCCCAATTCGAAGAGAAAGGTTGCTAACTCGGTTTGTACTTACTCTAGCTGCTCCCTTAATTCGACCCTCTCAAAAAATCCGTTCTTAGCTAATGTCTCCTACCTATGAGCTACCTACCTGCCAAATTTCAGCTCCGTAGGTCTGAGATTTCATGATTAGTGAGCGTATGAAAGAACAGCGGAGTGTTTTTTCGCGATTCGGGGTTGGCTCCGTGCAATACAATACAACACAATACAAAAACTCTTTATTATCAAAAATATAGGTAAATATGGTGCATGTGTACCATAGTAAAAGTTGTTCAAAATAATGGGTAGGTACAATGACCCTTTTGTGTTTTGCTATGGTGTATATGTTACTACACCCTAGTAAAAGTTGTTTGAAATGATGACAATGATCCCCTTTTAGCTTTGTACATCCTACACAGATAATAGCCCTATATACACTATACATATATAGACGAGCCCCGAGACTAACTAGTTATCGTCGCCACGAGGCACGAGCGCAATGTCGCCATAAAATCGGAAAATACTTCCAACCGGAGCCCTTCGAGCTTCATGACTTCGAAGCAAAACCGATGCAAAACGGTTCGCAACTATTGGCAACGGTTCGTAACGGTGAGCAACGTCCTTTTCGTAGCTATTTGACGGATTTAGGCTCACATTGACGACGACCCTCGGCACTCGACCCGATTCCATTGCCCTTTCTAAGGGCCTGACAAGGGGAAATACGACGGCAGTTTTTCCAAAACGATGTTTAAATTGATAAATACTTTTTTTTTTGTGGGAATTCTGAATATGTTTTACTTATATGATAGGTTCGGTTAGCAAGTTATTGATGTGGATTTCAAGTACAAGTATAAATTAAATATTGGAAAAACCCCCGACACCGATTTTCATAAAACATAGCTTTTTTTTATGTAGAATAGTTCGGCGTTTGACCACCAACTCGCCTGATGTTAAGCGACGTTATGGTCTAAGATGGAGCACGACGACCTATAAGGTACTTATTCACTCTAGCCTTGAAGTTATGTAGAGTGAAGAAGTACAAAGACGTTTGAGTGAGGCGCTACAAGTGCGCTACTGCTCAGACCCGTCTTCGGAACGGAACGGAAGCTAAGAACAATCCGCCGTTCAGCCGTTCGGGGGCTATGATGCGACAGACACACATACGCACGTCAAACTGTTATAAGTTTGACGTGCGTGTGTGTGTCTGTTTTTGTGTCGGGGGTTAAAAAAGGGGAAGATAGGGTCCTATTTATTTTACAAGCTTTTATTTAACTGGCAATGTATGTACATATGTAACTATGTTTGTTCGTGAGGAATCTTGCAACTCAATTTGAAGCAGAAATCTTCAACCGATTGAGCTGAAATTTCGTTTACACATTAAGTATTTTTTAATTTTATTTACTAACATGAGTTTCACACCGGCAATAAGTTTAGACGTCGAGAGTCTTAGAGTTTAGAGTCGGGGGTTGAAAATAACAGAAAAAGATAAAACTTTTTGTCTCAATTCGCGAAAAGATCTTAAAATAGCTACATTGGGCACGATATTTCTAAATCTAACAAAAAATATTTGCCTACAATATCAAGGCACTTAGACTGGGAAATCTTTTTAAATGTATTCTTTTCGTTTGAATAAACTCAAAACGGCTCTCTAGAAAGTAGTAAAACAAAGAGATAGCCAGTAATACCCCGAAGACTGCTTCGTTTGTTTTAAGCCTAAAAAGCTTTTGCGGTTTCTAAAGTAGTTTGGGTAACATTCAATGAGGGCGTGGGAAAATAATAGGGCTCAAAATTGACTGCATTTTTATTTACTTACTTACGGTACGGTACTTCACGCCGGAACAGTTACTGTCATTAAAGAAGGCACAGGTTCGGTCGGGCATGGAGTACTGTTCGCACCTTTGGGATGGATCGGCCAAGTATCAGCTCGAGTGTTGGAGTCCATCGAGAAACGTGCGAAGAAGTTCATTGGCAACGACTACCTTGTCCAGACCAAACTTCAAAGTTTGGATCATCAGTGCAAGGTTGCTAATTCTGTTTTTTATCGGATACTTTTCGGGGAGTGTGCATCTGGCTTGCATGACCTTATTCTCCCTAGCCCGTTCTTCTATAAAACAACCAAGAGTACAAAAAGCGGCATCGTTTTATGGTCGACATACCTACAACACGCACGAAACGCTTTGGTTCCTCATTTCTCATACGGACCGCTAGAGTGTGGAATACTCTGCTAGAGTGTGTGTTTCCTGACATATAAGTGTCAGGAAACACACACTCTCTGTGAGTCTGGGTGTCTTCAAGTCTCGAGTGAATCGGTTTCTTCTAGGCAAGCGTGCTCCATCGTAGGCCGCATCACTTTTTATCATCGGGCACGTTGGCGGCCAAACGCAAGCCTATTATGTAATAAAATAAAAAAGAATTCGCTAATAAAGTGACGTAAGGTCGATAAATCAATTTCCTTTGTGTTTCTCAATCAATCGATAAATTTGTACCTAGCTTTGAACATTATTTTTTCAATTTAATATAAATACTCATATACCTAGTACTTGTACATAATTATAATGTAATAGGTACGTGTAACATTCTTGTCAAGTAAATCTAGCTATGTTCTGGCGATGGACGTATTATTCAAATCAAATGTCTTTATTCAATAGCGTATTGTTGATCCACTTACGAACCTTAAAGTTGTTCGGAATAGAGCCACTGCCTAGAAGAATAGAGAAAAAATAAAGAAGCAGAAGCAAAAAACTGAGAGACATTTTTTTTAAAACTTGTTTCACAATTTTTGACTTATTGAGAATAACATAATTTATTCCCCTTATGTCCTAGTGGCTACTTATTACCTAGTTTTTATAAGTAGGGAAGCTCACAATTTGGACATACCTCTAAGTATCCTAACCAATATTATAAATGCGAAAGTGAGTTTGTTTGCTTGTAACGCTTTCACGTCTCAACTACTCAACCGATCGTCTTGAAATTTTGCTTGTTGTCTGAGGTACAGAAAAGGAGATGTGTAGGGTACTTTTTATCACGAAAAAATTGACGGTTCCTGTCTGTGGGACCGTGAGTGAAACCGCGGGGCGCAGCTAGTTTAGTATAACACAAGTATTTACAATACACAACCCATAGTACAAACTTTTTTAAATTTCAAAGAACTGTAAAATTTCTACGTATCGTACCTACACGTCTCTAAAATAGCTATTTTTCAATACAATTTCACATTTCATCGCGTCCATCAATATGCATCAATACGCCAATCTCCCGTTGGTATTCCATCAAACCAGTTTACTTTAACTGACATTGTTTATTGACTGGCATAACATATACCAGAATAACCATGAATTCGCAAAAAGTGTTATGAGCCATCGTAATTCGTATACTGCATTGTACACGACTAGGAAGTCTACAGCGACTAGCGAAAAACTGTTCTCAGGACCGTCAGTTGTGTTCTGTATGCTAAAAATAGAGTGAAGCGGACGTCGCTATCATCGATCGTCCCAGCTATAAATAATAACAAAGAAGTGCTTAAAAAAGCGATGACAGCCTAGTTGGAGAAGGCCCGCCTCTCAAGCCAGAGGGAGCGGGTTCGAACCCAGCCGACGGCACGCACCAGTTGTTCATTGTGTAGACATATGTGCGTATTGTACGTCATCTGCCACATGACTGGAGCCCGGTGTATGGCGACAGGCTCGCCCCACTCACATTTGGGACTGAATATCGTCTGGCTAAGTGTGGGTGTTGTATTCCACCTCTGCTAGCCCCCTCAGGGGAAAGGCGTGACGACATGGTTAAAGCAATGATAATGGTCAGAGAGTTCAGAGACAGTGCATGTATAGTCGCGTGACCGACCGACCGACCGAATACGCATCGCTCTATTTTGGGCCTAACGCAAAAACGACGGGATGATATAAGTTTGACGTTTGTCTCTCTGTGTGTGTGTGTGTGTGTGTGTGTGTGTGTGTGTGTGTGTGTGTGTGTGTCGTAGCTCCCGAACGGATGACCGATTATGATTTGTGAACCGGGAATTACTCACGTACGATTTAGTCGATTATTCCGACTATAGTTTCAACCGCATTCGGCGGTCTTTATCAAGGCGAGTGCGCGCGCGCGGCTGCGTCTCGCATAGCACTGTGGAAACCACGTCAGTTTCCATGACAAAAAAAGGATGAACCAAAAAAATTGATTTAATTGTTTTGTTTGAAAGTTGAAGGCGAAGGTCTTCTTAGCTTGTCGGCGGCTTTTTATTTTGTTTGTTCTCATTAGTTAATATCTAAATGAAACAACATTTCAAATTCTGTGTACTATAACCGGGTAACATAATTTATAAATAAAACACACAAACAAAGATATCAACGTATCTATCTATATCTTCTTTGTATGTACTTTGACTTTCCTTTTTAAAAAAATTAACACTTTTCTGCTAGCATTATATGTATTCACTCATCTGCCTACTAAATTATCTATATTATGTCCTTATCAGATTCAAAAAATGTGAAAATAAATCGTAGGATCCAGGTGAAATACAAACTCGTAACGATCAATCACTTTCAAGACAGGAAGTCGTTTCACTACTGAATCTCCGGAACCGGAAAAGATTGGAAAAAAGATAGTTTAGGGATCTACTCGTACCTTCACTACATATCAAACAAAAAACCGAGAAAGTGAGAGTCGGACGCGCACGAAGGGTTCCGCACCATTATTTATAAAAATGGCAAAAAAATACGTTTCTTGTATGGGAGCCCCCTTAAATATTTATTTTATTCTGATTTTTAGTACCTATTTGTTGTTATGGCGCCAACAGAAATTCATCATCTGTGAAAATTTCAACTGTCTAACTATCACGGTTCATGAGAAACAGCCCGGTGACTGATGGACAGACAGACAGACAGACGGACAGTGGAGTTTTAGTAATAGCGTCCCGTTTTACGCGTTGGGCACGGAACCCTAAAAATCACTTTAATCAAAGTAAAAGCTAGTTTTTCGTTAATATTTCCTTCATGCCAAAATTTGTGAGAGAGAGTGTGTGTGTTTATTTGTTACTACTTATGATTATTATCTAAACCACACACTTAACAGATTTATTAATTGGAAGCAATCAATTATTACTTTATCTAATAACACTCGAAAACCTACCTAAGCACCTGAGATATCGCTATAATTTTTTTTTTTTTTTTTTTAGGTATGTAGACTCTTTATTTGTACACAACTTAAAATAAAAACAGAAAATTAAAGAAAACTTAAACTATTAACTAATCGCTATAATTAATTCTACCAAAAAAACTAAATTTCCAATCATTGGCATTCAACAACAGTAGGCAATTAAAGGCACACTTCAGTCGAGTATCCGTTTCAGCTTTATTGCGTAAACAATTACGTTTATGTTTACCTCTTCAAATAGTTCCATTCAGACCTACGTACCTGTATTAAAACGCAGACTATGAACGTACAGATGGAACTTTGTAAACCCCCACAAGAAAAAAATGATACTTTTTTGCGTTCAGAAGCTAGCCAAATCCGATCCGATATTACGTTCATTGTATTCATTATGTAGACTTCATTGACTAATAACTGGTTGAGGTCAACATGATGTCCACAGTCTAATTTCATTCATACACTATTAAAATACACAGATAGATAATTCAATTGTTTATAAATAAAAAATTCGGGACACTTGAACACATGGTCGTTTGACCCCAAACTAAGCAAAGCTTGTACTATGGCGGCCAGAGACTGATATACATACATAATAAATACTTTTATATACATACTTATATAGATATTAAAACCCAGACATCTAACAAACACAAATGTTCAAAACATGAATGTTTGCCCTAGGTGGGAATCGAACCCACGTATCCTTAACCAGATAAATTGTCAATACAAGCTTTGCAAATACCAATAAAGGCCAGAAATACCATAAAGTGGGTTCCAATTACAAAGTATCAATCCTTATTATAATGTTTGCGGCTGTGAAATTAATGTTAAGGCCCGGTATTACGCGAAATCAACGAAAGCAAGTATTTTGTTTGCACTTAGTTTGGTATGAAGCATTATGATGATCTGATGCAGAAAAAGCAACCAAAATCAGTTTAACCAAAGCAGAATTTTGAAAACCATTCTCATTATGGACAAAACTAATCTTCTTAAAAAGCGTAGTTCTCTAAATTTTCAGCGATTACACCATAGCCAGATTAGTTCTCTAAAATTTAACCGAGTAACTTATTCTTATTTGTTTTCCTATAACGATTAATACCAATAAAAACGGCAAAAAAAAATTCTAGCCGCCGATTTCATTTTACCATCAAATATGAAATACGATTTTCAGCTCTAGATTAAGCGACTTATATAAACGTGTGTGTGAGTTGATAATCGTGGTATGACCGAGCATTACCAGTAGAAGTTCGTTTTAGCGTAGTACTGCTGTTGATTTTGTTGTTTCGATCAGCTAGATTATTGAAATCATTGTTCTTAGTTCGAGAATTACCGGATGTCAGGTCCAGTATAAACATAATTTGGGTTTGTTTGTGACGGGCCTGGTGGTGTTATAAGCAATACAAAAAAGTTATCAGGAACCTTATCTAGTTTTGAAACACAGCAGTAAGAATGACATTGACAGATAACTGTTTCAAGCACTCTAATGAAATGAAATGAAATTGTTTATTTCTCCAGATTTGCATCCATCAAATTATTTCGTTAATTATTAAATGATTAAAATTAAAATACAATGGTCAGAAATAAAATATAAAACAAGAATTAAATAAAATTGAGTAGATCGAATAAAATAAAATTAAACAATTAAATAAATGGAGTAAAATTGAATGAAATTAAATTAAAATTTTTAAATGAATAATTAAAACAATTAAACTAGGCAATGGGCGCGTGATATGCTCTCCATGTGCGATGTAGAGGACTGGCGTCCCAGTCGCGCCCTCCACCAGTACGTTGTCGGAGCGGTGCAGGGCGGCGCGCGCGGCGGCCGACCGGCTCCGCAGCAGCGCCGCCAGCAGGAGCGCGCCCCGCTGCGAACATGCCATAAAAAAAAGCTAATAAACTCATCCATCTGCTTTTCTATATCCTGTGGTATAAAGTATCCTCGGTTCAGTTTCACACAGTTTTACGTAACATTTAGATAATTAAATCATTGTGAAAACAGACCACAATAGGTGTTTATTTGACATTGTGAATAGACTTTTGTTTTAATGATTCAGTTGTTTTTGCAATTGTTATATTTTATAGAGTGAGTAACGCTGATAAAAAATACCAATAAATTGAGAATGTTAGTTGGAAGAACATGTGTATTTTTATCGCTTTGTCAAATATGAAATACCTACTGAAAACAGTTTTGTAATTACCATGTGGGAGTAATTAACACGTAGTTAATCTTTATAGTCTTGTTAGGTGGGTGTTAATGAGGCATTTAAGTTAGTAAAGTTTTCAATACACTGCAGGTACTTGGTTTTGCATTCCGTGAAGTGTAACATCGACCTTTACCTAAATACCTCCAAATCCTTCATCAAGGACGATGGCTATTTTTGTGCTGCCCCCATCAAGAGGCCATAGACATATGTGTAATGGGGAATATTCTGTGCTAAAGGCTTTCTGCAACCTTTAAAAACCTGAATTACCTAACCCAACTAAATAAGTCAAATAAATTTTAATAAATTGAATCATGTATGAACTTTGTCATATAAAAATCAGGAGAATTTGAACAAAATCCAATTTCTGACTATTTAAAAATACTTTTTCCGGATTTCCATTTCCCAAAACTCATCGTATAAATAAGTAAATAATGTTAATAAAGCCAAAATTTTGAATTCTTATTGATTCGGAATGCTCATAATGCCTTATCAAACACAATTTCAATGCTTGATTGCAAATCAAGCAACCGAGGGCACCTGTCGACTTTCAATAGCTCGAAATTGGCCCGTCTTCCTCATTCATCGGAAAAAGCGTCGCCCAAATTTAAGGAACCGTGAATTCTTAACATCCAATGACAAATAATACACACACTCGATGGTGCTCAGAATAAATCGACCTACTTACAAATTGACTACTTACGAACTGTATATCAGGCGAAGTTACTGCGAGGAAAAGTCTGAAACTCCGAATTTATTCATCTAAATAAACGATTCGTTAGGAATGCAGACTTCAATATTTTTAGAATAAAATATAAGTAGAAGTTGGCAAATTTGTTGGCGCCATCAGTCGATCAGAAACTTCGAGGATACGAAAACATGGCGATATAGACCGTAATAATGATGTAATACGTCTTTCCCACTTCAAACGGTTTCCTGTTTTCAGTTTACATTTGTACGTCTAAAATATCAATATCCTTCCAATTTCGTTCCGCGTATTGGAATGATGTATGAAAACAAAGAAAATAAATGTACGACATGTGCTGGCACACGTCGTACACATACTGGCAAATATTTTTCTCAATGTGTATCTTTGAGTCATCATTGTGTACTTATGTTTTTTTGGCGAAACTGACTCTACCTATAGTTTAGTGACTCTAACCACTTGGTCTGCAGTTTCACAGAAGTGAAGAATCTAGAATTGAGGAAAACTCAGGCTCTTTTCATAAATAGATTGTTTCATTAAAATTATATTGAGTACTGTTTTACAATTCTATAAGTAATTGTACTCGAGTTAGCTCACTACCTGAAGATACCAAAAAGTTATTAAAAAGATAACCAGGTGCTACACAGCTTTGAAGTAGTTTTCCCGATGTATTTCCTGGTGTTATTACTAAAACAGCCATCTATTTGTACTATTAGGATCAAATTTTGCTAAAACCTTTCTCTAACCGACCCATTTTTTTCTTTTCAGGTAGCCCTCCACCCTGATGATGCCGCACTGACCGAACCCCCGACGCACCCACCAAGATGTCGGCCGAAGACGAGTTCTACAACATATGCCTCAATCTCACCAGCGAGATCGCCAACCTTGCCGCTTGCAACTACTCCAACGAATTCGAGAATGGAGAATTACTAGAAAAGGTCGTCTCAAGAGTTGTCCCTATTTTCTTCGGCTTCATCGGAATCGTCGGCCTCGTCGGCAATGCCTTAGTCGTCCTCGTAGTCGCTGCCAACCCTGGCATGAGATCCACAACTAACTTATTAATCATCAATCTCGCTGTAGCTGATCTTCTGTTCGTTATCTTCTGCGTACCTTTCACTGCGACAGACTATGTTATGCCACGATGGCCCTTCGGAGACTGGTGGTGCAAAGTGGTCCAGTACTTCATTGTCGTCACAGCTCACGCCTCAGTTTACACATTAGTCTTAATGTCTCTGGACAGATTCATGGCCGTGGTACATCCCATAGCATCAATGTCGATACGGACTGAAAAGAACGCCTTGCTGGCCATTGGATGTATATGGGTAGTGATTCTAACAACAGCTATACCAGTTGGAATTTGCCATGGAGAAAGAGAGTATTCATATTTTCATAGAAATCATTCGTCTTGCGTGTTTTTGGAGGAGCAAGGGTACAGCAAGCTGGGATTCCAGATGTCGTTCTTCCTGTCTTCGTATGTGATACCGTTGGCGCTGATAAGTGTGCTGTACATGTGTATGCTGACGAGGCTCTGGAAAAGTGCTCCGGGAGGGAGGGTGTCGGCGGAGAGCCGGAGGGGGAGGAAGAAGGTTACGAGGATGGTGGTGGTGGTGGTCGTGGTGTTTGCAGTGTGCTGGTGCCCTATACAGGTGAGTTTTTAAATTGTGTTTATTAATGATACGAGTATATTCTCACTGAAATGGTAATGATAAGCAGTGCAGTGGTGAGTTATTATATTTTAACACAATGGTGTCTGTGATTCATACGAGAAAGTTCTTAGTAGAGAATATGGCATACACCAGCAGCTGCTAAGGGTTGCCATCTTGGTGTGAATTTACTCTTATATTATTGAAATATCAATGCAACAACTGTACTAAAGGCGCTCCTAGAGGGGCCTATTTTTTTGCAATACTGGCAATCATCAGCCATGCTTGAAATGTACGGCGATATGGCCAGGCCACACTTAAAACATTGTCGCAATATTACCGAGACAGTATTGCTGTTTCAGTATTGCAGTAAAAATGTGGCCCGTCTAGTAGCGCCCTACCTTAAATACGTTTGTATTTAAGAACATTTACCTAGGAGACTAAATGGCTAAACAAGAGAGTTGAAAATCTTTTAATGCTATGCCCATAGATTTAAAATCCGGCTGTGGCATTAAGATTTCAGTCAACAGCAATATTTTACCTCGGCAATTAAAGTTAAGCTCCAGAATTAGTCAGAATCCTTGTAGGTAGGTCATTTGAAATCCGGAAGGAGAGATAAAAATTCGTTTTATTATACTTTGGCTAATATTATTTAGTCCTCGACCGACGCTGGCTTTAGCTAAACCCCTGCAGAGTAAACCGGTTTTAATGCCATGGTGGGAAGAGTGACTCGAATAAATAAAGGTTGCTTAGAACCGCTGGGGAAATCCTACTCGAATAAAATTCGAATAAAGGTTACTTGGTAGGAAATGTTAGCAGTAAATGCTGCCTATTGAGGATGTAAGATTACTTTTCTTACTATTTTCATTGGCGAACGGTGCGGGTGACATGAGGCAAAATTTTTTTGTCCTTGAAAGTTTACGCGACTTACAAACTATGGTTGATCATTTCAGCAACACCCTGAATAACTAGTTATCGATCATTCCGTATTTTAGTTTTGTTGTGTATAATATATTTATTTATTTATAACTATGTTTGTAAATGCGATGATGACGTCACGCACTATTTTGTTAATTGTGTGAACATATTATGTGCGTGCGTATTGTATGTCATCTGCTTCATGACTGGTGCCCGGTGTATGGCGACAGGCTCGCCCCCTGTCACATTTGGGACTGAATATCGTCCAGCAAAGTTTGGGTGTTGTACACCTCTGCTGGCGTGACAATATGTTATGTTATGTAATTATATTTAAAATTTAAAAAAAAATGCGGCTGTCACTCGCAATATGCTACAGTTAATAGAATTTAGTAACAAGTCTAGACTTCTTTTATAGACAGATGGTAATTAATAGTACTTAGCTAAGTATTTAGCTTGAGAATTTTCCCATATTTTTAGAAACTCAGACATCTTTGATAACTTTAAACGTTAGACAAGTTTCAACATCAGCAGACCGTTAATTAAAAATAGTAGGTACTTATCGTGATAGTTAATTATGAGTAACTTGCTTTTGTATTATAATTTGACTCAGACAAGTAGGATTTTTTTAATTAAGTATTTTGTTGAACTAGAACATGACGGTTCGTTTATCTCACTTGTTGTATTTTCTGACAAGAAATTCTTAATTACGAGTACCTACTTAATTGACTTAATTAATTTATACACGAGTAAGTATTTTATTTATATTTGTTTCATTTTATTCATAGACGGGTTTCAGTAAGGGCTGATAATTCAGGGCTCTCTTTTATTAGTTACGAAAACTTTTTTCGTTTTTGTTTGGCTCCTGGTTAAAAAGCTTTCGCTAACTTTCAAAATTAAAAGTCTCAAAAAACTCCCGACACCGATTTCAAACAAAGTCAGTCCCGACTTATTCACCTTTCAAACAAAATTAAAATCGGTTGAGCCGTTCGAGGGCTACGATGCCACACACACAGACACGTCAAACTTATAACACCCCGTCATTTTTGCGTAGGGAGTTAAAAATTCGCCCCCGTAATTCTGTAATCCCCCTGAACAACTTCAATGTTAAGATCCTAAATTGAAGCAAAAGGCTAATCTACACATTTTTTGCTAATGAGTTTAAACTCCTTTAAACGATTTCTATGAAATTAGTTTATACTAGCTGCGCCCTGCGGTGTTACTCGCATTTAAGAAGTAGCCTATGTCTTAATCCAGGGCATCTGATGATCAAATCCTATCCGTTTGAACGTCAAGAAGTAACAAACAAGCACACATTCACACTCGTTTTCGCCTTTATAGAATCTTCTAGCTGCGCCCCGAGGTTCACGCCTATGTGTTAATCCAGGGTATAAGCTACCTCCATTCCAAATTTCATTAAAATCCGTCAATCCGTTTGAGCATAAAGACGTAACAAACATACACTTACACACTCAAAAACTTTCGACTTTATAATATTACTGTAAAGTGTAATAAGTAGGTAGAATAAGTAAGAATACAGTCCAAAAAAATTGTAAGGATATTTTCAACCAATCAAAGTACCCCTTAGTAATCAAAGTGATAACCTTAAATCAAAATTCCAATTTACAACCCCAAATACAAACATTCGACATCAATAAAAGAGTTCACTCAACAAACATTTCAAGGTACACAGGTGAGCCGTCAGTTGAAAAGCTCCTTCCCATCAAAAGCTCTGCAACTCAAAGGGTAAAAACCTGAAGGACAAACTTCGGCCTTCATAATATCCGGTCCCGTGCGTTTTGTAAGAAACCCGGATCTAATTAAAAGCCCCTTTAGACAAACGTTTACGGATATATTTACACCCAGCTGTAAACTTGGAACTCAGGTTACGTGTAATTTGAATTAAAACTCTAAAACTATGAAACTTGGGTTTATTGTGAAGTGTTACTTAACCAATGTTACAGCCTTGTTTGTTGTGGGTGTCAATAATATGTGCCTATCTGTGTCGATACGCGATGGCAGCCTAGTTGGGAGAAGGCCCCCATCTCAAGCCAAAGGGAGCAGGTTCGAACCCAGCCGACGGGCACGTACCAATTTGTTTATTGTGTGAACATATGTGCGTATTGTATGTCATCTGCTACATGACTGGAGCCCGGTGTATGGCGAAAGGCTCGCCCCCTGTCACATTTGGGACTGATTATCGTCCAGCGAAGTGTGGGTGTTGTATTACACCTCTGCCAGCTCCCTCGGGGGAAAGGCGTGGCGATATGTATGTATGTATGTATGTATCTGTGTCGATACGAATGTCTCTGATTTTCAGTGAGTAGGTACAGTCAGTGTCAGTTGACACTAAAGATATGAGATTATATTATTTATAGATTATAATATTATATTAATATATTTAGATACTAAAAGTTTCTCGAAACGCCTCTAATCTCTAATTAGTAGCACTGAGACCTGAGAGCCAATTAACTGTCAAAACACAAGCTTAGTAATAAATGGTTACATTAAATAAAATATTAAAAATGCGTCGACTTGTTAACTTTCTCCGTCTCCGTCCGTCGGTTACAAAAACTGACAATTACAGCTAAAAACACTATGAAGTCACTTAAGAGACAAAAAAATGTCATAATCGACTTATCCGTTTGGGAGTTTGGAGTTGGGTTGGTTTGAAAATTGGGTTGGGATACATACACTGATCCACGCGTTAAACTTATAACACCTCTTTGTTTTGCGTTTGGTATAAAAAACAGGAAAAAAATGAGAATTCAGTCAGTGACATTTTTTCACATTTTTGACAGGTCCTTAGTCAAGTTCGCCTAGCGCGCTCTGGCCGCAGACAAAAAAGAAGAAAACCCTCATTTGAGTCGTGTCGTGTCGCACTGTAAAAATGTAAACCTATGTAGGTACATCACGAGAGGTACTTGTTATTTTGAAGTCGACGGTACTCCACGAGCATTCAGGACCCAAGACACTTGTCAGGCAATTCTAGACCCAACAGGCCGTGAAAAAGAGGTCAACATTGATCACGTCCACCGCTCTGGGTCTTTTAAAATAATGAGTCGCCATTTGTGTAAGCGTTTTCACTGCTAGAAATGAAAATTTTTATATTTACTTTGGATACTTCTAACTAAATTACGATTTAATAAAGTATTCAGTAGGTTTGTTTCCGTAACTGGCTGTAGTTATATAAACTATGAAATACTAGCCGCATGCTGTGGACGTAAACCGTTATTTTTAAATGGATAAAAAGTCTTTGAACATAAATATAAGGGACGTTATAAATATAAGAAACTGCACACACATACATGTAGTCACAGCATACGCAACCAGTCGCAACAGTGATAATTATTGTTGTCTCGTTCTCGCTATAGTCTCTTGTACGTCTCTCTATCTTCGTTATTGATACATGTAACATAAAACTGTCAACGGAGCTGTGTAGTGTCTGTTTGCTTGTATTATTATATTGGGTCTACGCGCTGTGTACTAAAATTTAGACTCATGCCGCTTCTTCCTTATATTATTTCGATGTAAAATGTACCCTGTGTTAATTTAGAGCAGTCGTGGATCTAGTATTTTGGCTTAGAAGAAGTTTAACACATCTGAAAGTAAGCTTAATCGAGATAAACACTGACAAGATACACAACAGTCAAGTAAACCATTCTATGATCCACCTAGATGCTTTTGAGAGGAGCTTGAGCCTCTTTAGCCTTCCTTTTGCCCTGGATCCGCTAGTGATCCACTCTCTTACTAATAAACGTTGAATAGCTTCAGAATAGAACAGTGTTTTGTCTTTTTCGATTGAGTAAAAAAAATGTAAGAAAGAAAAGAGACAAAACTCTGTACAACTATTCCGAGGCCATACAACGTTTATAATTAAAGGGCGCAGAGTATACGCTACTTCTATACTCACAAAATTACATCCGAATCTTAAAAGTCAAGATGATGAAGTGTAACACACACACACCCTCACCTTCCCGCTCACTAACTTCCTCACAAACTTTCTAATTTGGAAACAATATTAGTGTTATCAATCAAATTACAAAACGGCCATCTGTGACGTGAAAAATAGTACAGAGATTAGAAGTGATGTACTAAACTGTTAGCGATCTACGTGCTACTAGGGTTGGGACACGCGTACCATTTTTATTGTGAAACGTGATGTGAATAAAAGACAGGGTGGCAGAGAAACCGCACTGAATGGGAATCTGTTGGAGCTAGAACCGTCATAATTGAATAAATAAATTATCACTGGCCCCTTTTCGCGGCTGGTCACACAGTTTTTCAATTTTGCCTGGGTTTTCCGAAGATTGTCTTCTTAGATTTTCCACTCTCTTTGTATTTTTAACCGACTTTCAAAAAGGATGAGGTTCTTAAATTCAACTGTATGTTTTGTTTAATTTAACGGTTTAATTTAGTTAATTGAATCAGGCGTTACTTTGCGGAAGTTTATCTTCAAAACTGTTTCGTCAAATTAAAATACATTAAATAAGGACAGCTTAAATTTAATGTCAGCTGTAGGAATTTTTTTTTGGTGTGCAGATTTCGTATGCAGCCGTTATACCCTTCATTCATTACGCCATGCTGCTGTATTCAATTAAACAGTCCATTTGTGATAACCAGGCCGCAAGGTATGTACCTAATTTTTGACAAGTTTTTGTACCTAACTTTTAGTTTTCTCATCAAGGTGAACCGTTGAACGGTATCAAAAATTTCAAGTTAGAAAGGGTCCTTAAACTTTGCCACCCTAAGTGTCTTCCTTAAGTATAAAGTGCACTGTCGAAAAATTTATAAGCGAATTTGCCACCCTCATTCCTATTAGGGTGGTAGATTGTACTATTCGTACATAAACATAAGATATCGTCGCGCTTTTCCCCCGAGGAGCTGGCAGAGGTGTAATACAACACCCATACTTCGTCGGACGATATTCAGTCCTAAATGTAACAGGGGGCGAACCTGTCGCCATACACCGGGCTCCAGTCATGTAGCAGATGACATACAATACGCATATTATGTTCACAAAATGAACAAATTGGTGCATGCTGTCGGCTGGGTTCGAACCAGCTTCCTCTGGCTTGAGATAAGGGCTTTCTCTAACTAGGCTATCATCGCTATAAACGTTTTACCTGATCATTAAAGATCTACTCGTATTATTTCAACTCAAGATGAAACAGAGCAAAAAAGTAGCTTTTAAAACAACACTGGGTAGCCGTCAGACTCAAATGAGTCTAAGAGTCCCCGCAGACTTCAGACTTTCTATTGGCCGATAGTTTGCTCGGCTTGGGCTGCTAGTGCTAGTTTGAAGGGATTGCGACCGATACTCAATCGTTATAATGTTTCGGTCATCTTATCTTAATATATATAAATTACGTGTCACGTTGTTTGTCCGCTATAGACTTCTAAACTACTTAACCGATTTCAATCAAATTTGCACACCGTGTGCAGTTCGATCTAACTTAACAGATAGGATAGCTCACATATATCTATATATATATAAATAATAAACGCGAACGAAGTCGCGGGGTGACAGCTAGTATATGTATAAGGGAAGAGACGGTACGAAAACCTAGTCATGGTCCGCATAAATTAGGTGCATGCACACAATTCACCGTAGTCACAAACAAATGCAAAAGTGATATTTTTTTATTTTAATTATTATTTACTAGCTGCGCCCCGCGGTTTCATCCGCGGTTAAAAAGTATCCTATGTGCTATTCTAGACTATAATCTATCTATGTGCCAAATTTCATCCTGCTCTGTTTCGCCGTTCTGGCGTGAAAGAGTAACAAACATCCATCCATCCATCCATCTATTCTTACAAACTTTCGCGTTTATAATATCAGTAGGATAGTAGGATGAATTATTATTGTCTCGTTATCGCTACAGTATTTTGTACGTCTCTCTTTGTTAATGGTACACATAACATAATCCTACTAATATTATAAACGCGAAAGTTTGTATGTATGGATGGATGGATGGATGTATGGATGTTTGTTACTCTTTCACGCCAGAACGGCTAAACAGATCTGGATGAAATTTGGCACAGAGATAGATTAAAGTCTAGAATAACTCATAGGATACTTTTTTACCGCGGGTGAAACCGCGAGGCGCAGCTAGTACTAAATAATACTGTCAACAGAGCTGTGTTGTGTCTGACATTTGCTTGTTGTTGTATTTGGTCCACGCGCCGCGTGTACAAGAAATAAGACTTGTACCACTTCTTCCTTAAATTATTTCGATGCGGTACTTAATGTGCGAATTTGCATGCCTCTCCACACTGATTAAGATGATTAAGACCAAACCATCGCCCTATTGGTAGTTTGCAGTCTGCGTGGACTCTTACAGCACAATTCCAGCTCTCCACATTCTGACGGACGTATCAAATAAAACCGAACATTTTAAACAAAAAGTTTCATTTAACTCCAACATTGGAAGTCTCCCTTTGAACGTTTCGGTAAATTAAAACTGCATTTCATGTGCTTCTGCTGGCATTTTAAATTACATTGATTGGGATTGAGTTCTGTATTGCTGCTGGTAATTGAAATTTCCGTGAAAAGTGTGAAAACATTACTTTTTGGGCGGTTATTTTTTAGGATGGGTGACCGTGGCACTGATTCTATTCCTACCTTCGATCATTTATAAGAGAGAAACGGTACGAAAACATAAAAATGGGCCGCATAAATTAGGTGCTGCACACAATTCACCGTAGTCACAAACAAATGCAACCAGTCGCAATAGTGATAACTATTGTTGTCTGGTTCTCGCTATAGTATCTTGTGCGTATCTTTGTTATTGGTACACGTAAGTCTTTATATTTATATATTTTTTTTATGTAGAATAGGTCGGCGTTTGACCATCAACTCGCCTGGTGTTAAGCGACGTTGTGGTCTAAGATGGAGCACGACGACCTATAAGGTACTTATTCACTCTAGCCTTGAAGTTTTGTAGAGTGAAGAAGTACAAAGACGGCAGTTGAGTGAGGCGCTACAAGTGCGCCACTGCTCAGACCCGTCTTCGGAACGATTACACCGGACTACATCCCGAAACGCGACTAGGTCATTTCACGGCATGACTTGGTCCGGTGGGTGGTAACTAGCCACGGCCGAAGCCTCCCACCCATATCGAATGGTCTTTAGTCGTTTCGCACCACAAAAGCTTAGTCTTTACACCCTACACAAAACGCTAAATTGCTAAATATAAACTAGCCAAAAGTATCAATGTCCTTATTTAATATATATGCTGTAATAACTACGAGCTACGATGCCACAGACACACAAATACACCGACACACACACACACACACACACACACACACACACACATATACATACAGAGGGAGAGAGAGAGAGAGAGAGGAAGAGAGAGAGAGAGAGAGAGGAAGAGAGAGAGAGACATAGGCACGTCAAGCTTATAACAACCCATAGTTTATGCGTCGGGGAAAAAACCAACTACAACACAGTTCTCATCGATTTCCTTTGCCACATCCAGAATCTTCCAAGCTACTTTGCTAGGTAATAAGGAAACATATCAGATCTCTCGGAATCGGAAATCAGTAAATCTTAGCTGACACCTATAGGTATCGCTCTAGTTTGCGGAAATCCGAATACGAATAAAATATATCTGCCGACTCCGGTGAGAGTATGAAATGGATATCTGGATTTTATGGATCACCTAGCTTCTTACTAGAATTGAGAATACTTTTTAAGGAATCGAATTCCGAAAAATAAGTTTTCATCCTGTGCTTTTATTTTTGTTTGTTAATGTTTCTACTAACCTATCACACTGGTATTATAAACTAGCGTTTACCATCGACTTCTTTCACGTTTATTGAGAAAATAGTGTCCAAATATCTTCCTCGTGATAAACTGTAACTAATTGTGGGGGCTGAGCTACTCACGTCCGTAGGAGTGTACTCTACTCTGTTTCCCTACACGTGGTCCCCGGGTAATGCTAACCGGGTAGCAAACTCTGGTGGGAGACTTCGGCCGAGGTTATAGTTACCACCCACCGGGCCAAGCCATGCCGTGAAATGACCTAGTCGTGTTTCAGGATGTAGTCCGGTGTAACCGTTCCGAAGACGGGCCTCACTCAACTGCCGTCTTTGTACTTCTTCACTCTACAAAACTTCAAGGCTTGAGTGAATAAGTACCGTATAGGTCGTCGTGCTCCATCTTAGACCACAACGTCGCTTAACATCAATCAGGCGAGTTGGTGGTCAAACGAAATAAAAAAAAAACAAATTTCATCAAGATGTTCAGCCGCTTAGCCGTGAAAAGCCTACAAACAGACAGACAGACAGAGCTACTTGCAATTTTATGATATTATAGTGTGGATGTCTTAATCCGATTGTCAAGCTAAAAAGTATTAGTTTGGATGGATCGATCTGGATGAAATTTGGCACAAAAATATAGATAAATATATAATTATAATCTTGAATATCACAATAAGAGTACATAGGATACTCTTCAAACACGGGTGAAACCACGCGTCGCAGCTAGAAACGTAATAATGGCCGGGCCATAACATAACATAAAATATCGTCACGCCTTTCCCCCGAGGGGGCTGGCAGAGGAGTAATATAACACCCACATTTTGCCGGACGATATTCAGTCCCAAATGTGACAGGGAGCGAGCCTGGGCCTGAGTACTGGAGCCATACACCGGGCTCCAGTCATGTAGCAGATGACATACATGTGGCCGGGCCACACTCAAAATATTGTCGCTATTTGTCGCAATATTGCTGGTCCAGTATTGCATTAAAAAATGGCCCGTCTAGAAAAACCCTTACAGAAAACAACACAATCCATATGTAGCATAGGTGAAACGAGAGCGACGCTACATGACAATCATCTCTATAATCTTAACTAATATTATACTGGTGGCTCTATGAACTGAAGACCTCGCACCGGTGTTTGTCCTTCCTTATTGGTCGCATTTCCCAAACAATTCGATTTTTTTTTTTTCATAATGGTGATGACAAAATTTCTTTTTAATGATTTTTTTCAAGAGTAATCTTTATTCCGCCATTGTGAAAAATTTCCAAAAGTGAACCTATTCATAAAATTTCAAGAGAATCGGTTAAGAAATGCGACCTATAGACAAAGACAAAGATCTAGAGAAAATTCGTCGAAGCTGAAGCATAGACGCTTCGCTCGCTAACCCTCGCTCGAAGATACAAAAGCAATTTTGTTAGTTGGTTTCACGCCTTCTCTACTCATCCAATCATCATGAAATTTTGTATACACGTTGTCAGGGGTACAGAAAATGACTAATACCTTTCATCATTAAAAAAGTAACTGTTTCTGCGGGCCTGCGGGGAAAACCGCGGGGCGCTACTATTAAACAAATCATGACAAAACTTATTTATTTAGGATCTTATCATCCACTTCAATCAGTATTCTCAAAAACATTCCATTCACGTCACAGTTTCACTAAAATGAGTTTCCACTTCATAAATACTCGTTTTAAATTAAACCTACACAGTAAACAGCGCATCTAGTGGGCTATGCTATTACTTATTCTGCGGCGTGGGTGAGATACCGCCATCAACAGCTAGATTACCACTCCCACTCCCACGTGTAGTTCTCACAACTGAAAAACGAGCGGAATTGATAAGATTAGGTACACGTGTTTCAACTTATAAAGAGATGAAAGTATTTTTAACTCTGTAACAGCCTGAGACAATTAAATTCAAATATTTGTTCAAATAGATACATTAGAGTACACTTACCAGATCACATTAGAATGCAATGCAACTAGGGATTGCAATCCCGCAATCCAGCGGGATCCAGTCTCATTTTAGGCCTTGCGGGATCCCGCAACAATATCCGGATTCGCTAGCAAAAAATCCGCGCATTTTATTAAAATTTTCCGCCTTTAATTCATTTAACACGTGCGCGAAGCTACGTCAAAACTGCAGAAAAACCCTTTTTGGCCGCTGTCTACATAATAGTATGTAGTTCTCTAAGAAGTAGGTAGGTAGGTATGTAGGTAAGTATGTAGTTTGAATAATAGCACAAGTACCTGGATGGCCGAGCTTTGCTCGGTATTTTTTATTTATTTTTTTAAATTGTGTTTTTTGAAAATAAACAATTGATTTTAGTCTAACCTCAAAGCAAACACTCATTGACTTCGTGTTACTTAACAACGCCATCTGCTGTTGTGTCGATAAAGCAATTAGTTGCTCACAAAAAATAGTATTATTATTCGCCAATAGATGTCAGTAAGAGTCATATTTTTCAGTTGAGACTACTCAAACGACTTCTTTTTGTTATTTTTCTTCCAAGTTTATGTTTAAGTTGATTATCGATAAAACACGAATAAAATGACATTTTTTAAAAATGATTCCTAGCTAGATCGATTTATCGCCCCCGAAACCCCCTATATACTAAGTTGTGTGAAAATCGTTAGAGCCGATTCCGAGATTCCAATTATATATATAAATATACATACAAGAATTGCTCATTTAAAGATATAAGATATATGGAACATATTTCCAAAAAGGTAAGCAAATTATTATTTATTAATTTTTTTGAGACATTACTTGGTTTATTTTGTGGTGACAACAATTTTAAAAATAATGTTTTACTTAAATATCCATAACCGCTAATTTTTTCAGATTGTTTAGGATTCATATTTTCAGTTAAAAAGAAAACAAAAACTAAAAAGTACTACCAAATATTGATAATAGTTATTGCTTTTGGACTTCTTTCCAATAAATAAGTAGCAGTACTGTAAAATAATTAGTAAAGAAAGTAATTTGATTAATTAAATTTCTTAAAAAATCCTACTCAATGCGGGATCCGCTCCGGGCTATTGAACGGTTAAACTATTGAAAACTAGCTGTACCCCGCGGTATCACCCGCGGACCCATATGAACCGTTAATTTGTCGAAATAAAAAGTAATCTACGAGTATGTCCTTTTCTGTACCTCTTACAACGTGTATGCAAAATGTCATGATGATTGGCTGAGTAATTAGAACGTGAAAACGTAACAAACAATAGAACATTCAACTTCATGTTGTTGTTATGTATGTATGTATGTGTGTATGTGTGTATGTATGTGAATATTTCTGTATGTATGAGGTTTCTTTGGCACGCTCTACAGTCTACACAGCTTGATGGATTTTAACATGTGAGGTGTCATTTGAATCGTCTTGTTAGTGGAAGTGACATAGGGTACAACATATTGCAGCCAGGGTTTTTTTTTTCTTTTTTGTTACTTGTGTAATATGCATATTACCCAAGCGGAATGATCGAAGTACACTACACATCAGTCAAAACAAATTTAAAACAAAATATCTCATTACTTATTTAATAAAAGATCAAATTCGATATTACCGTGACAGACTGTGATTTTCCAGCAGCTTTCAAGCGCATAAAACCGTAATTATAAATACCTACCATAATCCCAGCCAATATTATAAATACGAAAAAAGTCAATTCATTTGGTTGTTTGTTTGTTACGCTTTGTCGCTTCAACTACCAATCAATCATCATGACATCGTGAAATTTTGCATGCAAGTTGGCAGGTTTACAGAAAAAGACTTAGAGTACCTATCAGGACGTAACACACATGTCAACTCGGAAAGGGATCGTCAGCGTATCAACTCGAGCCGTATTCTTTGTACGAAACTCTCTACAACAACGCATACTATTCTTTGTACGAAACTCTCTACAACAACGCATACTATTATTTGTACGAAACTCTCTACAACAACGCATACTATTCTTTGTACGAAACTCTCTACAACAACGCATACTATTATTTGTACGAAACTCTCTACAATAACGCATACTATTCTTTGTACGAAACTCTCTACAACAACGCATACTATTATTTGTACGAAACTCTCTACAACAACGCATACTATTCTTTGTACGAAACTCTCTACAACAACGCATACTATTATTTGTACGAAACTCTCTACAACAACGCATACTATTATTTGTACGAAACTCTCTACAACAACGCATACTATTATTTGTACGAAACTCTCTACAACAACGCATACTATTCTTTGTACGAAACTCTCTACAACAACGCATACTATTATTTGTACGAAACTCTCTACAACAACGCATACTATTCTTTGTACGAAACTCTCTACAACAACGCATACTATTATTTGTACGAAACTCTCTACAACAACGCATACTATTCTTTGTACGAAACTCTCTACAACAACGCATACTATTCTTTGTACGAAACTCTCTACAACAACGCATACTATTATTTGTACGAAACTCTCTACAACAACGCATACTATTCTTTGTACAAAACTCTCTACAACAACGCATACTATTATTTGTACGAAACTCTCTACAACAACGCATACTATTCTTTGTACGAAACTCTCTACAACAACGCATACTATTCGGAATCGTAACGAAATCGCTTTACCATGGTAAAGAAAGACGATACGGTGTCGATTCCTTTTTTTGCTCCCCCATCTAGGGAATTTGGCGTCGCGCGTCTTGTGCATTAGCCAGTGTCAAGTTAATATAGTATTTTACAGATGATGGAGTGATGATGAAAAGGTGGTAATGACGATGATGAATCTCTCCCCTTACCCATTTCAGTAAAGTGATGGATACTTTACTGAAACTTTACGCAGAATTTTGTAGAGAAAACAAAAAGTCACGTTTCGCGATGTTTGTACCATTTGCCCACACTCGTGCACGTTTACCGATAAAGGTTAATAATCCACCATTATTACACTTGAACACTCAAAGAATCACAAGATTTAGGGAATGATACAACATTACGACAACACCTTTTCGGTTCCTGCCAAAAACTCCGACATGATAACTCCCTTTCCGAGTTGATACGTGTCCTACCTTTCATCCTGAAAAAAATAACTGTTCCTGTGGGACCGTGGGTGAAGCCGCGGCGCATAGCTAGTTACTTTACAATCACACCAAGCAAAGTCCAATTATAACTAGTAAGTACCCATTTTATTGCATCAAAATCTTATTATCAAAGTAATTCAGGCTGCCGTGAATAATTTGGCATTAAACATAAACAAGTTAGTGAGTTAAATTTTTAATGTGATCCATCAGTTTCTACGAATAACTGAGACGTAAACCACTTTAATGACGAAATTACAGTCGTTGGGAGCGAGCTCTTAAGAGCTTTGAGAAATTATTGGTTTCATGCTCTCATACCCGCGTGTATGTATTAAGAATTGAAGGGGAATAATAGGAAAATCGTATTAAAAATCATCATCTTCAGTCTGTGTAATGGTTATTCAGTCTCTTCTAATAAATGACACGCATGGTATGCAACGTTTGTTTTTTCGATTCACATACAGCTTTTGAAAAATCATAATTACACAAATAAGCAAAAATATTTACTTAGGGTCAACTGGGGCAAATGCGTCTGTGGGGCAATTGCGTCTATCGAAAGTTACTGACAAACCCTTCACAAATTAGTCGCCACCTGCATCTTGTTTCCAGCTTTAGTTGCAATAATCTGTACAAGATGGCGTTAGTTGCCTAATTTGTGAAGAGTTTGTCAGTAATTCTCTAAAGACGCAATTGCCCACAGACCCATTTGCTCCAGTTGACTCTACATATTGGTGAAGTGTTGTATTTTCTATGTTCTCTTCTGTGCTTAGTATTAAATAAAGTCGCTTTCCACGTCTGTCTATCTGTCTGTATATCCGCAAAATCCTCCTAAACCACTGTAAACCGCACAGCGGATTTTGATGCGGCTTTTACCATCAGTTAGATAATTTTTCATAGAAGGTTTATGGGTACCGTGCGAAACCAGGGCGGGTCGCTACTTTGGTTTTAAAACATATTTCAAAATGAGGTTTTACCGAATTGTCTGCCACTGGGGCAGCACTGGTACATCAGGTCCAATGAACTGTTTATTAAATATAAAACAAAAGAAAATTTTAGAAATAATATACTAAGCAAAGCTTAAAATACCGACTTCCCGTTATCTATGAACATCTTTTGGACATTTGTTAATTTAAAAAAAACCGCTTGACCGGTTTCGATAAAATTTATATGGTACCACCACTAAAGTGTGTTCAACCTTCCAAAAAAAACATTAAAATTGATTCATAATCGGCGGAGGAAACGGGTAACATACATACAATAAAAATACACTGTCGAATTGAGAACCTCCTCATTTTTTGGAGTCAGTTAAAAATATTAAATATCAGAATATGTAATATTTATTGCAATTAACTACTGCAGCAAAAAAAAAAACGAAACAAAAATAACAAAAATTATATACAATATCAGAATTCAACATAATTTAAAACTTTTTACAGTTCTTAGAATAAGTTTACCTAACGCGCTCAAGCGGTAGAAAAAATAATAAAATCCCTTCTCTGTATGAGTAAATCGTTGTTTTCAGCTAAATATTATAAGATTCCACTACTATTATGGTACTGGTGCTATTTCTGGCAAAAACAACTAGCTGCTAAAATCACAAAAGGTCCTTTCAAAACATTTTCTTTGTCTAAGTCCAACAGATGAAACGATAGCCAATAGAACCATAAACTACGAGGAAGATTCATTGCTCGTGAATTTTGCCAGAAATAGAAAACGATTGTGTGCTTAAAGCTGGGCACTAAAACTTATTTCTGTACAGTTACACCACAATGAAAATGAACAGAAGAAAACCAAAACTGAAAAAGTCAAAATAAAAAACACAAACTAAAAAATCAACGACTTAAGGGCATCGTATCACAGATCGTACCTAAGGTATGGTCCGTCCATGAACTGAGACCCTATTCGGGGATTTGAGATTTTCATCTCACCTTTCTTTTCCTTGTTACTCTCGTTTGAATCGTCATAGGTGTGAGAGTGACCAAGATAAAATCTCATCTCATCTCACGCGTAGGAATAGCCCAACAGGTTCCTAGACGGGCCATATTTTTGCTGCGAGACTGGCCCGGCAATACTGGCAATATTGCCGATAGTAGCTCGGCAATCATCAGCCATGTTAGAAATATTTGAATATGTGACCATGCCACACTCAAAATATTGTCCCAATATTGCTGGGCCAACACTGACGCACTCACAGTTTGCACATACATAGTACATACGCCTACACTTTGTAAAAAAATAAAGAAATGTAGTCACCTACAGCACAAGAATATTTATGTTCTTAGTGTAGGTGCTACAATTACTAATGTAACCCTTATATTTTTAAGGTTTATCTGTAACTAAAATTTGTAAGCTTTTCATGAATAAATTTGATTTGATTTGATTTGAATATTGTAGTAAAAACATGGACCATCTAGCACCCTATATGAAATGCTGGCCGCATTTCCCCGTTAGATTTTCCTGCTTGGTCGCTACCACAGACTAACATTTTTTTGACATGCCAGATATAGTGGTCGCTACTCACTACGCTCTTGACAGCGCGATCGTGATTGTCGTGTAATACTCATAGTTATGTTTCGGCCACACTAACGGGAAACGTCAATGCCCATCATCGCATGGATTATTCCGATAATTAACGCGTTAAAATTAATGCCATAAATTGGGTAGCCATACTTGAACGGAATACACCAATGCCCATAAAGGGTCCGGCGACCACTTTAAGACTAACTTCGCATTGGCTAAAGGTTTTCTATCGCCATTTCGTTTAAAAGGAGACGACGAGCGAAGAGAGCAAGTAAAGATACCGATGAGCCTCTAAAGTTATCTACAGAGTGACAAATTGCAATTTAAATAATTTTATATGATTTACGTACTTTCAGTGTTTCAGTTTCATTGTATTATCAATTAATTTAAAAGCTAATGATGTAGACAACCTCCCTATGTAAAAGGATTTTTGATTGCTTTGTTTACCTATTAAATAAATCAGTCAACCTTTTATTGACCCCTTACGAATCCGGTTATTTTTCATAGCTCTATTTTATCTTGAGGATTAAAAAAAAACCAAGAAAATAGGGGCGGAGATATACTTAATTTAACTGTACATGCCAAATTTCATCAAAATCTGACGAATAGTTTCCAAGAAATTTGATAAGCGCGTTTGTATAGAAAATTCAGAGCGTCTCGCGGAACCCTTAACGTTTAATCAAACTTCAAACATTGTAAAATTTGCGTTAAGTCGTGGCCACGTCCGTCATTGCCATAATTATTGGCGTTAATGTAGCCGCGACATTATGAGGATTGTTAGCAGAGACAGTTGGATTGCAATGCTAAAATGTGAGAAAAAATGTATGATTTGTAGTTTTTGTAATAAAATTTTACACAACCATGCACGGTTAACCCTCAACAATTTGAAAGCAATTCACAATCGCATTAGTCATGAGACTTTTGTAGAAGTACAGAAGTACTTGACTTTGATAAATCGTGTCCTAATCGTTTCCAGTTCCAAACTCGCCAACGAACTTTAATTTAAAATGGCTGCGAGTGCGAGCCTTAATTGTATAGTTTTAGGACATTAATCAAATACTTTTAGTAACATTTGGCACGTTAGCTGCTAACTTTGGAGCCCCAGAAGTTTATGAATCCAATTAGACATGATTGAGACGGACGGTGGTGTTACTCCAAAAGTTGGGGTGACTTTTTGATTCCGGTCCAACGCTGACGTGTACATATAACTTTATGTGCGAATTTGTACTCCAATACGCCACGGATTCTGTCAAGTTTTTTTCTTATATTTACTTGAATATTTCGGTCATTTGCACGTTAATTTATTTTGCAAGTACAGATAAACCCTAACCTACTTTATCTCTATATACAAAAATGAATCACTATTTCCCTTGCTATCACATCACGCGTGAACAGATGGAACATTTTCGCTTTTTTTGCTGTGTTTATTATTGCCAGAAGAATGATCTTATGAAAGAAAAAATTAAGCTATTGTCCTGAAAAAATAACGGTTCCTGTGGGACGCGGGTGAAACCGCGGGGCACATCTAGTAATATATAATTTACAAAGGCGAAAGTTTGTGTGTGTGTGTGTTTGTTACTTCTTCACGTTCAAAAGGACGAAAGGATTTTAATGAAAAGTTTGGAGGTAGGTTATAGGTACCTGGATTACTTTTTATGTTTATACTCGTATGCATTTAGTTTGTACATTTCATTTGCAAATCAGTTTCCAACCACGTGCTGGTATCTGATTGAGCCGAAATTTTGGCAAAAATACTTTTACATACGCTAATAAGGTCGATGACGATGCAATATTGTGATATTATACAGTTGATCTGAGTGTAACGCACAGACCCAATAAAACAACTCGATTAAAAAGTATATGTTTAAAAATTTAAGTACGTATTAAGCATATACAGGGTTACTGGAAATCAATAAGCATCCTTTTTTTTAATAGCATACTCTGTTCATCAAAACAATTAATAACTTTTGTTCTGAAGCCTTTTTTCCAAAACTCCCAAAGACTTTTATTCCCAAACATTTGTGTTTGTTCTATGTATGGGTGTTAATCTGTATTTAAGTATGTATTTAAAAATATCTAAGTATGTATATCAGTCTCTGGCAGCCATAGTACAAGCTTTGCTTAGTTTGGAGTCACGAGACCATGTGTGGAAGTGTAAAAAAAGAATAAAAAAATTAAAAGTTTTTGTGGTTCTCTTTAACATTTCATAACTCTATATAGCATCAGAGCAACCGCCCGGTTGTCTGCTTGCCGGCACGCGCCTCAAAGTGTGCGTGCGCTTTTAACATAGAGTTAATCATGTTTAGACCGGTAAAATTATTGTATTATATTTTGTATGGAAAAAAATAAATACGAATTTTTAAAAGTCGTAGAGCTAAAAATTTTTGTTTTGATGTAAAGAATATGCCCTTAAATGCTAATCCAATAGTCCTGTATGTATATCAGTCTCTGGCAGCCATAGTACACCTTTGCTCACACTGGGATCAGACGACCGTGTAAGTATAAAAAAATATTTTTCAACTCTAATGTTATTAGTTTCTGGGAGGCTCTCGTGACATCTTATTGCCATCATGGTTCCTTACGTTTTCTTTTCGACGGTGCGCGATCGCGAATCGTATCGCCGCGCAACAAGGTCCATGGTAGCGCGGCGTCGATAACAAAACGTGACCATCATGGCAATCAAATCAATCCATTTATTTCGATTATTAAAATCATATTCCGAAGACGTGTCTGAGCAGTAGCGCACTTGTAGCGCCTCACGCAACTGCCGTCTTTGTACTTCTTCACTCTACAAAACTCCAAGGCTAGAGTGAATAAGTACCTCATAGGTCGTCGTGCTCCATCTTAGACCACAACGTCGCTTAACATCAGGCGAGTTGGTGGTCAAACGCCGACCTATTCTACATATAAAAAAAAATTCTACATTTAATTAACAAGATAAAATTAAAACAGAGAACTACTAATAAAATTGAAACCAAATACATTAAATCAAATCAAATCAAATAAATTAAAAAAAGTCAAATAAAATAAATTAAATCAAATAAATTATAAATTAAATGCCATGCCAATAAAAGTCAAAGTCAAAGTCAAAATGTTTTTATTCAATTTAGGTATCAAAGATACACTTATGAACGTCAAAGTTATTTATATAGACTCGACCGCCTTGTTCGGACAAAAAGCCTCTACTCAGAAGAACAGGCAAGAAACTGAGGGGCATTATTTTTTCAAATAATAAATAAATTACAGTCTCACAAATTTTGGCTTACAACTAGGTAATATCTATAAATACTAGTGGCTACTTGACGGAAGTGGAAGGCTCCAGACATCTTTATCTTCTAAATAATTCTTAACCTTATAATATCCTCTTTTTATTAATGTAGTTTTTACATGTGATTTGAATTTTCCCTCGAACAAGATGCCATGGTAGGCCCCTTGTACCGCTTTATGTAGATCGTCATCCTACGTGCCTACCGCGTGTTATCCACTACCCTATTATATTATGTAGGTCTTGTAGGTACAGTTACCTAAACACGAACTCCAATTATTTCCTAATTATCCTACATACCATTTCACGCCCCAATAAACAAGGCTGGGACCTAATCCGCATTAAGGTAACCATGTGCTATACACAAACAGAAATGAGCTGGCAAATTAAGTCTTACAATGAGTAATAGTTTCCCTCTTGTGCTGTACAAGTGCTTATTAAGTTAAACTAGTGGCTTCCATAGTCATAGACATAGTCTGTGAGCTGTAACTCCTCTACAGATTGCATTCCTCAACTGATTCTCGTGAATTTTTTTGAACAGATTCGTTAATTATTCAGATGTTTTTTGCAGAGTCACTTTTCGTTTTTTTTTCCAAAATGCTGTTGATGAGCGTCTCTGCTTCAGCTTTGGGACTTCTGAAACGGACATACGATAGCAATTGTTTAAAGTTGAAGCAGAGACTCTCTCACTAACGTTCGCTCGGTGAAAACTGGCTTACCATCATCAGAACTAGATTTTGCTAAACACAGGACCAATCTGAAAGTATTTTCAACTAGCTGCATCCCACGGTTTCTGTTTGTCTCCAACGGTTCCTTTTCTATACCTCTGACGTGTCTGCAAAATTCCATGCCAAACAAAAAAACGAACAAACTCACTTTGACATTAAATAATAATTAGCAAATTGGGAATCGCGACTTCACCTTGGCACAACTGCTTGTTACTTATATCAGTTGGTACTTTTATATCCCTTCAAATAAAAACTAATAATTTCTAAACAGATAATTATGTAAATTGTAATGTAACTACTAAGGTTAACATTCTCTCATAACACATAACATAACATGAGAATCTCTTTTCACTTAAAAGACACTTTAAAAATCCTTAACCATATCTTTGTTGTTCCAGATCATCCTGCTAGTGAAGGCACTGGACGCGTACAACATAACGTACTTCACTGTGACGGCGCAGATCGTGTCACACGTGCTGGCGTACATGAACAGCTGCGTCAACCCCGTGCTCTACGCCTTCCTCTCCGAGAACTTCCGGGTGGCGTTCAGAAAGGTAATATGCCTAGCTTTTACTTGTTGACTTTGATGTTGGTGGCCAGTCAGGCCATGGTAGTAATATTTGTTTTTACAAAGCTATTTAGGTCCACATTAGCATGTGTGTAACGACACTCAGTCATGAATCTCGATTTAAAACTGTGTTACCATACATTAAAACAGGTTTAAATCGAGTATAATGACTGAGGTGTAGATTTAGTATACGAGCCTTAATTTCTGATGCGATGATAGCCAAGTTGGAGAAGACTCGTCTGTCAACCCAGAGGACGCGAATTCGATCCCAGCCGAAGACACGCACCAATTTGTTCATTATATTAACATATGTGCGTCATCAATGTCATCTGCTACATGACTGGAGCCCGGTGTATGGCGACAGGCTCGCCCCCTGTCACATTTGTCTAAATATCGTCCGGCGAATATTTAATTAGTTTCTCCGTTGATTATAATATTATGTGCCTATATAAAATCATATAATAAAATCTTGCAAGTGAATTATTAGATTACTCACTGACGTTTAATTGAGCTGAAATTTAGCAAAATTGTGTAAGTTCAGTGACAATTAATCCGATGAAAATAAGATTGTCACGACATTGAAAGGCTTGTTTTTAAAAATCCTAGTTCCTCAACTCAACTAGTTCAAAGTTGATAGCGAGTATGATTTGATAAAAGTAATTATTGATTGAATGTCATCATAGTTTTTACGTCGGCAAAGTTACCGTATGCTTGGTAGTCGTTAGTCGGGTGACATCAATATTGAAGAGCTTCTGTTCTCAGTTTTCTAAAATACTGCTGATATAGTCCAGTCGGGGCAGACATAAAACTAGCCTGAATTAAAAAAAATCCGGGGAGCGGTTTTTTTTTTTAAACGTCGGGGGAGGTGGTTGGAATTATAAATCTCGATTTTCTAACTAATCCCGGTAAAGGGTTCGCCGCCATCTTGTTTTAAAGTTCAATTTTTTAGTTTTTCTGAAATAACTCGTTAATTTTCAACTTTAGACCAAAAATGGCATTATCCGAAGTTGTTGGAAATTTAATTTCTCACAAGTTTGGTCTCGATCATTTTTACGCTAGGATCAATATTTGCAGAGTTATACTATCAAGTTTATCAAAAAAATCGTAATGGTCCACCCATTACGATTTTTTTGATAAACTTTTTATTTTCTTCAACTTTGGTTGAAAATGGTGCAAAATTCCCTTCCCCATTCTACATTACAATTTTTTTATAAATAAACTAGATAATAAACGAGATATTTGAAAAATAAAAAAAAATTTGGTTCTCGCACTTATTTTTACTCCATGATCAATATTTTCGGATTGATAGTATAACTCTGCAAATATTGATCCTAGCTTAAAAATGATCATGATCAAACTTGTGAGAAATTAAATTTCCAATAACTTTGGTTAACGCCATTTTTGCTCGAAAGTTGAAAATTAACGAGTTATTTCAGAAAAACGAAAAAATTGAACTTTAAAACAAGATGGCGGTGAACCCTTTACCGGGATTAGTTAGAAAATCGAGATTTATACTTCCAACCACCCCCAACGACGTTTAAAAAAAAATCGCACCCCGGAATTTTTTCTATTTAAATGTCTACCCCGACTGGACTAATATAGCAAAAGTTAGAACAACAGATTCGTACTACAATTAGAAAAAAACAGTTGAAACTTGATGTTTAAACTACTGTAAAAACAGCTTTCAAAAAAGAAACATAGCTTCTAAAAGGTCAGCATTTTTTATTTTAATGAATATAACAGACTCCGTTTAATCAAAGGACTATCTAAAAATATAAGTAAAAAATATTATTATACTTGGAAACACCAACAGTATATTAAGTAGGCAATTACTTAAAGGTCACTACATCAAAGGTCTCAGATCTTTTAGAACTAGCGAAACAGTATTTTGTAGATGCTGTGTGAACGACGAATTTCGGGGAAAATTCAGCTGACAATAACACGTTTGTCACAAAAAACGGACTAGCAACGGCTGAGTACCATTAATGAACACAAACGTGTCACCTGGACTGCTTCCGCAGTTTTTCCCGTACTCTGCAAAACATTTCTGGTACTCATCCGTTTTTTTAAGACGCAGCTCAACGTCGAACGGTCAGTTCTGCATTGACTATGGTAAGCTGAATTGCCCTCCTGGTAAATCATACGATTGGTAACTTTATCATTTTGCCAGAAGCAAAAATATTGAGTTTACTCGTATTGGACTTTTTCCCTCATTAGATCCAATACTTCAGAAAATTTGCTAACAAAATTCAAAATGGTTTGCATAAAATCAGACGAACCAAAACTTTGTTTCAAAAGCTAAAATCTGATTTCGTTGGAAAAGTTACAGAATTTATCGAATCGACGCCCTGTCTTGGAGTCTTAAAACTTGATCGCAATTGATTGGTAGGTATCCTTTGCCTTTGGCCTTTGTCTTCGGTGCTTTTTAGATATTTTTTGTTTGGTAAACCGATATTAAACTAATAGACTACTAGATTATTTATGTGATCTATTAAAGGCCCGAATTATGCAGAAGACATGGCGCACAGCGCATCTGTTACTTTCATAGATTTTGCATTGAAGCGATAAACTGCTTTAGAACTTCATCATCATAATTTTTACCTGGAAGACGTCTACTGCTGGAGAAACGCCAATCATCACTATGAGATAACAGACTATGCTACCCGCATGCTGGAAGGCTATTCCGACCAGTCGAGATATATTTTATCACTGTCTCTCTCGTTTGAAAAGTCATAGGAGTGAGAGTGACCAAGAATCATCTCGAGCGTCAAGAATAATGTGCCAGCGCAGTTCACGCGCCTGCACCTTAAGTCGCTTTTGTGTAATTTAAGGCACGGGCAGTGACTAAATACGCCTACGAGTGCAAATGCTCTGTTGGCGTGTGGCAAAACTATTGTTTGTATGGTTTATATCATTGTTATTATTCATTAATATTTATTTTGCATACTTACTCGTATATACCTACTTGTTTTTGGTCAAAAAAATTGTCATTTAATTTTTTAAAAGAAGATGCTTGATGCAGCAGCTTCTAATGATAATTAGGCGAACGAATTAGGTGTTTTGTTAATTTTCGATTTACATTATGTTTACTAGCATTAAAAATTAGAAGCTAGAAACAACAACCCCCCATTTAGTGTTCCGACGATGTTTTTGTTTGCCGAAACTTCAAAAATGTAAGCAGTCTTGCTCTGTCCGCCGCCTCTCTGTTTCAAAATTCTCCATCAAATATCAGAACGTCGGTAGCTAATACGGGTGATTTATCGCACTCAGTAATTGAAGCTAGTTTATGCCACGTCATAATAACAAAATAAGATCCCTTCTTAACATCGTTTTTTCTTAGAATACGCTTTGATGTGTGCTGTAAAGTGAGGCGCTGAAGTCTGTCAGTTATGAACTGGCTATTTATTTATTAGAGTAATTTTAGGATGGTATTAATTTTTGTTTTTATTTATAGACATGCTTAAAATACGAGCTAGACTTGTGCAGCTTCATTAAAAGAATTCATTTAAATGTTTGCTGAAGGATTTTTGAGACGAGCGTTTTGATTAACTTTGTTAGTAGGTACAGTGCTAGCTATATACAAGGATATATTTGGCACTTAGGCGCTGGTGTCGTTTTCTTGATGTCAATATTATTGGATACATCTAAGTTCCGATTTTGGACACGTGCCAAAAGATGTAGATATTATGTAGGTAATTGGTTTTTGTAAATATTGTCACACAATAGGAGCTTGACGATCTTCTTCTTCTCTGGCTGGTCTCCAACGAAGTGGCGCATAGCTTCAAGACCGCACCTTCCAGCCGAGTCTATCGATGAGTCTAGTCTAACTTGATAATAAATAAAATATGTAATTAAATAATAAATAAATAAATAATAGGGATTTGCGGAAATATTATACTTACCTGCCTCGCGCGGTTTCACCAGCAGTCCCACAGGATCTGTTAATTTTATTCGGAATTAAAAGTGTTATTCTTTGCTGTACCCCTGACAAAGTGTAAGCAATTTTTTTTAAATTCATTTTCGGTTGAGTAGTTAGAGCGTGAAAGCGTAACGAGCAAATAAACGATTATAATGGTAAGCGTTCATACAGCAGTAGAACGCAACGGATTCAGAAATAAATATGTTTTTTTTTATAATGTTTTAGTAAAAGCAAAATTCATTGTTATTATAGCTGCCTTTATAAAAATAACTGATATTTATTGCTAAAATGACTATTCTAACTGCAGCTTCTTCTGTGGTTTCTTGTACTTTTTAGTACGTTAAATATTCTCATCTAAAACTAAAAGATCAAAACGAAAAAGAAGACAAGCGTCTTTCCATTTGTGAAAACAATCAACTCAAGATTACGTCTGATTTCCTAAATAAGGAAGCCTAAAAGCCTAAAAGCCACAAAAAACAATAATCCGCCCATCGCTTCAGACATAATACAACATAAGCCAGCACTGATCCAGCTTAACTTTTCCCAACTAAGCTAACTAAGCTAAAAACATTACTAAACAATCGTGGCGTAACTTAGGCGAGTTGGGTTACTTAGTAAGTTGCTCGCGTTACTTAGTTATACTAAGTATAACTGAGTCAGTATTTCAGGAGCTGAATCACGGTATCAGCAAGATTAAGTGCCCATAAGTTTCGCTCGCCAAGTCTCTATCGATCAGCCTTTATTGCTGGTTCAGGTAACGTTGTATTTGAGCCTTTTACCAAGACAGAATAACAATTACCTAAGCTTTATATTCCAGCTCTTTAACAAAGGCTGTACGGCTTCGAAATAGTTATACAGTGTTTTGTTCGATTTCCGATCCAATTCCGAGGCCATACAACGTTTATTGCTAAGGGGTATTGTATGTAACTATTCCGGAGCTATACAACGATTAACTACTACGGTACTAACGGTACTAAGGGGTTATGTTACCTATCCGATTGAACTGAGTCATACTTTTTCAAGTTTATTAAACAATCAGATTTACAAATATCTGATCGAAGGTACAATCGAGCTGATCTGCTGAAAATGAGAATGGGACAATACAATTTAAAAGTTTGTTTAAATATCCCTTTTTAAACTATAACTTATTAATATTATTTCAAAACCATATTTATACTGAACTTGCAAAACTAAACTTTGCAAGTTCGGAGAATTTCCTTTGATACTGAATTTGAATTGTGAAGACACGAATGGATATTATTGAAAGGTAGACGTTTGGACTAATGCCAACTTTCGCAAGTTTATTTAAAGGGCTCCGTCCACCAACAAGCTCCGCGTCCGAACTCCTCGCAATTCAATTAAATCAAAAACGAATTTAGACTGCGCGTCCACTGAGGCACGAAACAGTACGTAATTGACCAGTCGCAATGCTCGAAATCTCTACTCCACTTCAGTGGAAGCATTATTACTCTGTGGCATTATTACTCTTTTTAGATCGTCAGTTGTTAAAGCAGGCTGCTCGCTGGCCACCTGCGCTTAGATCGTCAGCAACTCGACGAGTCGATCATAAAAGGACTTTGTGACATTAATGCCCACTTGCATTGAATATAAGAATTGCCGGAGTCCTTGCTTAGCTAGCTAAGCTACTTAGCTTGTTTAAACTACTCCTAGCTAGCTCCTACCTAAATTGTCTTGCACGATCCTTTAGCCATTCCTTTTATAGGAGACTCTTAAATTTATGTGCTCGATAAGCGAATATTTCGCTAGGAGTAGTTTTGCAAAGACTTAGGATTTTTGAGTATTCAGTGCAAGTGGGCAAAAATTTAATTCATTTTTCATTTATAGTATTTATACCATTGCGAGGCGATCGAGCGCTGAGCTTGTAAGTGGAAGGATTCCTTAGTTGCAAATATTAAATTGGCAGAGATAAGAGTTTGTTTCTTCAACTGGGCTTGTAAGTTTGTTTGTAATTATTGAATGAAGTACCGTATTTTATTGAAAACAAGTATAATTTATTAAAAGTTATTGGTTGTCGAGTTCTTGTGAACTTTACTTGAATTATGTTGGTTTGTATGTTTATTTTGAATTTATGTTGTAATTAATTAATAATGTATTATAAGTTGCAGTTTGATCCTACCTAAATGTATATTTATTTATTTTATATTATAAACGCATAAGTTTGTGCGTGTTTGTTGATCTGAATCAAGAGATAGGTAAAGATTATAAGCAGACTACCTGTGTGCCCTGTGGTATCCAACATTTTTGCGGGATGAAAAGTAATCTATGTCCTTTTTTGTATTCTTGACATCGTGTGTACATGTGTACGTGTGTGACATCATGCAAAATTTCACCATGATCGGTTGAGCGGTTAAGGCGTGAAAGCGTAACAAACAAACAAACGAAAAAAACTCACTTTCGCATTTATAATATTAAGGGTTAAACTAACGTTTTAAATCGATTAACTCGACAAATTTGTATAGAAATTACCGATTTAGTCGATTTAAACGTCAGTTTATATGACCCTGCTCGCACCACAGAACATATAATAATACTGCTCGCACCCCAGTTAGTTATATACAAATATACACTCATTTTCCGTCGCTCAAAAATCGGAAACCTACAGCAGCTCTTCAGAGTATATACCTAGTGAATAGCATCAGACTGTCATCCACACAAAAGATCTCTTGATTAAAGGAGATGCGGGCGAGATACTGTGACTCTTTTTAATTTGACTTTGTATTTAATTTTCAGGTTTAAACGACGCTTTGTTTTACCTTTAAGCAAAGATTGCTAGGTAAAGCAGATAGTGGATTCGCTTTTAGAGAATTTCGCAATAAATATAATGTTTTAAAAGCAGTCAAAATAGGTCACGAGCATAGTCTAGCGTTAGCAGCAGCGTTAGTTAGTTGAGCATAGTCAAAATAGGTCACGAGCATAGTCTAGCGAGCATAGTCATAGAGTCTAGCGTTTGTAAAAATCATTCTTATCTTATCTTCAAAATTCTTATTTTTAGTACTTATGTTTAGCATCATAAACAAATATTTTTCGTAAATCCGTAATTAGCTGTAAGTTTATCTGTAAGTTTATTCATGTCATTATTGTGAGCAGTGGATTTGGTTAAAAAATAAAATAAAATAAAATAAAATTCTTCTCCCTGGAGATCTAGGGTTTTTTTCTGTTATTCATTCCTAAGAGAAAGACTTCAAAATCAAATCAAATCAAAATATTGATTTAAGCCTGAAAATTGACAAAACATTCAGTAAAGCCTGTGAACCCCAAACTCGGCTCAGCCGGTGCTAGTATTATGTACATATACTCGTATGCATACAATAGGTGTTGTCTTGCGCGCTTACGCTAATTACTTGGGAAGGATATTATGAGCCTGTGATGTCCCAATGTTGGGTAAAGGCCTCCCTACCCTCGTTTCATTTTGTCTCCATCTTGAGCTACAATTGGGTAGTCCTTCCGGTGGTTGTTGAGATCAGAAAACTTGCTTATTTTTAGTATTCATGTTGAAAAATGATTGTCGCGAACTTACAATATGTATAGTCGCCAAGTATTTGACCTTGTCTTGTTTTCTATTCCCAAACAATTAATCTGAGGTGACGTCTCTGATTTCAAAAGTTTCGGTCTTATTTCGACCATTATACGGTTGGTTAAGGGTTCATAAAAGAAACTTCGTATTTACTACCAAACTTTGCAATTTCGCATTCATTATTCATAATGGGTGAAAGTAATAAAATCATCGCTCGTTCAACTGCTTGGAGTCAAATCGCAAACCAACCGTCATAATTTTGTTACCTACCAGATATTATTCAGGAATCAGTCTACTCAAATATTCTACGACTCGACGATCCACCCTCAACCCTTGTATAAGTGAGTAGGAACCAGGCTATTGTGTTATATCAGACTAAGGAGTTTTGTTTGTTCTGTCTCTTAACGTAAGCCAGAGATTCTACATTCAATTTAATTCTGGAAACTGACGTGGTTTTCACACATTATGATTTTATAATACGGGAATTACTCACGTACGATTATGTCGGTTATTTTGACTATAGTTTTATAGTACGGGCGCGCGGCTGCGTTTTGCTTAGCACACGTAAGTGAGACGCAGCCGCGCGCGCGCACTCTTCTTCAGCAAGACCGCCGAATGCAGTTGAAACTATAGTCGGTCGAACGTGAGCAATTCCCGTTTTATTTACGGGACATAACCCTTTATCCACATATTTGTTGTTTTTACATAAATTGTTTGTGGTCCTACCGCTAGGTAGTAGCTGGTAGTAGCAGGGACAATTTAGTTTTTCTGTAGTCTTTACTACCATGCCATAATAATATGTTCCGACAGGTATATGCCGAATCAAAAATGGTCACGTGATCAACACGCATTGACGTCAATCGATTCTTATGCAAGACCGAAATAAGTCATTTGCAACAAGCTCGAAACAGACGGACGAAGATGTCTAGTGACTTCATTTTGTGTTGCCTCCCAAAAAGCTACTAAAACACCAATAATGTAGGAAATGGATCGTCGAAAAATTTCATTCAGTTATCGAACCTGCTCACAAAATTTCACGAGAATCGGTTGAAAAGTTTGACCTGTAGAGGAGAACAGGCATCCTCCGAACATACGGAATCATATTTGCACAAGCTGAAACGGAGACACTTCACTTGCGCGCTTGCTCGATCAATGAAAAATATTAGGTAGCTGTAGAACCATAGGCAAAAAAAAAATCTCGTATCGCTATCGTAGAACGATAGGTTCACCTCATATGGCACATCTGGAATCCTACAAGTTCTATGGTTTGTTAAAGCTAATGATGTAGACAAACTCCCTATGTTAAGGGATTTTTTATTTGCTTTGTCTTTCTATTAAATAAATCAGTCAAAATCTTTTAAATAAATCAGTCAAAAGTGACCAGTACAAATGCGGATTTTTTCATAGCTCTACTATTTCTTGAGAACGTTTCAAAAAAAACTTAGAACATAGGGACGTAGATATAGTTCATTTAATTGTACATGCTAAAATCATAAAAATCTGACAAATAGTTCCCAGTAAATTTGACAAGCCCGTTTGTATAGAAAATTCAAAGCGCCGCGGGATTCATCAAATAGCAATTTTTGTGTTCTTAAAAAATGCTAATAAATATATAAATATATAATAATAAAGATAAAATATGTAAATAAACAAGAAAATGTTAAACAAAATCGCAAGCCACCGCTAGTGTAGCAGAAAGCAGCTTCCTTGCGCCTCAATAAGCATATTTTAGTTGGATCACGTCGTCTGGGATTCTCGGTGCCACCGGGTGTCGGGGGTCGGGATTATCCTAAAATCAACTTCCCTTAGTTTTGCTTTGATCCGGGATATTATTTTGCGTTATTGTGAAGTTTTTCTTCCAATATAAGAGGGCTGAAAGCGAACGTAGTTTTTACTGACTTTGTGGTGGATTTGCGTTTGATCACACATTGCCCGAAGCCAATTTTCGATGAGATTACGATTTATCTAGTACTGATATGACAAAAATGCTAGCTACTCAATCATTGAGTAATCTTTGATATGTGGATTGCGTTGTGTTTTATTTGCGACCATTCCATTCCGTACAACGATCGTAAAGAGTTTTGACAACAATTTTTCTTGCTGGGGAAAAAATAGTTTACCTAGTCCCCACAAGCTGCAAAAGTAGAAACGCTTATTCTTTTCTTTCTCTATTAGAAACATTGCACTAACTACTAAAGCGACTTTAGTGTGTTGTGCAACCATCGCTGGCAAGGTGCAAACAAACAACAACGATACATCCGAGGCTCACCAAAGTAGAACATAAACTTTGATTTTTGATCATAAATATAAGGAAGATCCGGTACGAAAACCTTAAAATGGACCGCATAAATTAGGTGCTGCACACAATTCACCGTAGCAAACAAACGCATCCAGTTGCAAGTGATAATTATTGTTGTCTCGTTCTCGCTTTAGTCTCTTGTACGTCTCTCTATCTTTGTTATACGTACTAATAACACTGTCAACGGAACTGTGTAGTGTCCGGTTGCTTGTGGTTATATTGGGTCCACAGGCTGTATACTAGAAATAGGGTCGTGTCGCTTCTTCCTTATATTATTTTGATGAGAAGAAACTAGACTGCAGCTGAGCGCCCGTGTAGTTTATGGCCGATGACGGATTTGTGCAACAAATCGCTCGGTGCGGCTCTTCGCTCGTGTAGTGAATGGGGGGTATTCGGACGGGAAATCATCCATTTCGCACGTGCCGTCTCATCTGCATAAATTATGTAGATATTTACGACGCGTCTACTGTAAATAATATAGGCGTTTATGTATACGTAGCATCCTTCCCAATCCTATTCTAATTCTAACTAATATTATAAATGCCAAGGTGGCTTTGTTTATAAGTTTTGACGCCTTAAAAGTAAAACTACTCAAACGATCATTATAAAATTCTGAAAAGCACACGGGTACACGGGTACACATGCCACGGGTACAAAAAAACAAAGATTAAAAATTATAGGTATTCCTGTGGGACCAAGGGTAAAAACGGGCGGGTCGCAGCTAGTCAGTAATAATTATGTAGATTAATTATCCTTGTCTGTTATTAATAGGCATATACCGTACTGGAATAAAAATAATACGTAATTCTTTCCCCTTGAACCGCAGAAAGAAGAAACGCCACAGACCGACGAAGCAATGTATCTCGACCCTTTCGCCTAAATCATGAATTCAAACGAAATGAATTTCCTCAGGTGATTTATGTCACGGGATGTTTAAAGAAATAAATTAATACCTTTATGTGCGGTCCTGTATTTATTTTATGGCTTTTTAATGTTTTTCCAGGATTCCGACCTTTTTTCCTGGTTGGTATTTTTTTGTAACTCGAGGGGCGTTTTTAAATGTAATAAATTATGTTGTGTATAGTATATTTTGTGTGGTATGACAATGGACAAGAGTTTGCATAGAAATTCATGAGAGAAAAGGTTGATCATGCCTATTTAAGTTACATACTTAGTTTTGAAATAGATCAGATAGAAGATATACTGAAATACTTAGCTACAATTTTAAATTATCCCACCAACTATGATAAAACCAACATTTTTCGGCAACATTTTTTAAACATAGACTTGGATAGATAAAGACCCTTCAAGACGCCAAAAACTAAATTTAGAACGATCTTGAACTGATTTATTTCCGTCTTCCTGTGTCGTCAGAGCAATGTCTTCCGCATCCCAAAAATTACGTACCTATACCCGTGGTATACTCGTAATAATAAATACTCCGTCAAATATAGCATTTCGAGTCAAAAACGGTCACGTGGGCAACACGTAGTGACGTCAATCGATGCTTTAGCAAGACCGAAATAGTTTAATCATTTATAAATACTTCCAAGAGACGTTGACGAATGACGTCATTACGTGTTAGCTCCCAGAATGGCTAGACCTTGTTGTTTTAGATCATGCCTATGCCTACTAGCGTTCTTATTTCGAATTTTGTCGCCAGGTGATGTATTGCCCGCCGCCGTACAACGACGGCATGTCCGGCCGACCACAGGCGACCAAGACCACCCGCACTGGCAACGGGAACAGCTGCCACGACATCGTGTGAGGATCGGCGCGCGGTCGCCGCAACACGGTCGACCAAGTCACCATGGTGTAAAAGCACCCTGACTTTGAACGCTTCTAGTAATTTGACGCTGGCTTAATGCACGAACCGTGTCAAGTAAATTTTTTTATTCAAACTTTTGTATTACTATGCCTTGTTTTTCTTTATTTCTTCTAGATACGGTTTGTGTAATTTTTTACCAGTGGCTAGCATGCTAATTGATACGTTAAAAAAGATTTGTGTCGATGCATACATGCATCATATTATTATCCATACAAACATGTATGAAAGAGTGTTGAGTGCAATTTTTGTGATGTTTTAAGTGGATCAGTGATTAATAGAATGTAGTTTCAAAGCCAAAAAAATCTGGACTGCTCTAACTTTCACGTGATATAATATGTACGATTAGCTGGAAACAGTAGCACATAACGTCGCGAAAATGGGTCTGGCCAGACATGTCGGTGCGGCACGATGTGACTCATATGTTGTCTTTTAGGTACATATAAAAAACCAAACAATCTTAAATTATACCATACAATGTTAAATGATGTAAGGAAAGTAAAATTTTGTAATGCGTAATGTGTACCTACTAGCTATTATGCTTTTTAATTGATTTTTCTGTAAAGTGCCATTCAAGCGGAAAATAATCATTTACTAATTATTATTTCATCTTAGAACTATTACATAGTTTAGTGCAAGTTACGCGTTAGGTGTTTATTAGAAATGTAAATAATAAAAATGTTTCTCGCATAGTTCCGTATTTTGAGCCCAAATATGGAAATATGTGACAAATAATAACTGTATATAATAATACACACTCTTATAGCATAGAAAATAATAATTATATTACATTTTTGTTCATTATTTGCTATTCATAAGTTTCGATAAAACATCGAATTAGGATTTTGTTATTAAAATGTAGGGGTAAATATAAATAATAATATCTAGAAGAGAATCATGTAAATAATATTAATAATAGTGATTTATGAAATCTATTTGTTATTATAAAGACTATAAATAAGTTAAGGTGATTATGTATCAAAGATACAAAACTGCTTTATGTACCGTATATGTAAAAATGTAGGTTAACTCTGAAGTATAGAGTCGATGTACTGCAATTTCTTTACTACAGTGAATTTGTTGTATATTATAATATATCATGAGTTTATGTAACATGCCGCTGTAAGGAGTTTAATTAATAAATGTTTTAATATTTTATACTTCGTTTCGTTTTATAGATAACTAACTAATGACCTGATCAGCTTTGCACGGTAACTATGGGATATAGACTTTCCGTGAAAAGTTAACTAACTAATGGTGAAAGCCGCATCAAAATCCGTTGCTTGGATTAGGATAAGTTATTAGCATAGAATAGAATAGAATAGAATATTTTTATTGCATAAACTGTGTAGGTACATAAAGTGTTCTTAATTTAAGGTTCAGAGTTTCAACAGTTTGCCCATCGCGGGCGTGCAATATGAGGCTATACCTAACTATGTTTATTTTATTTATTTACACTAAGGTTTACATTTAAAATTTAACCAGCCTAATCTTAATCTTAATTAAAGAGAGCTTTCTTAAAATTTTCTACTTACATTTCTAACTTTATGATAAATTATCATGTATCATCATTAAAATATTCTTTTAGGTTATAATACACCTTTGAAGCTAACCAAATTTTTAATTGAATTTTAAATTGTGATGTGTTTAAAGATTTGAAGACAATAGGTAAGTGGTTGTATGTTTTATGTATGTAGCGGATAGGTATGTAGCGGATATATATAAAATCAACTAAAGTACGTGTGCAATTGCGTCTTTCGAGAATTGCTGACAGGATTTGTCAGTTTACAAATTAGGCAACTGACGCCATCTAGTACAGATTATTGTAACTTAAGAAAGTCTCCAGAGAAACTAAAGAGAGAAGTCCTCCAGTACCGAGATAGACCCGGATGAGCTGACAAGCAGACATTTCATGGAATTCTTAAAATAAAAGTAAGGTTATTATATATTTACCATGATAACATAACGTAAGTATACGAAACCCTTAAAACTTCTCACACGAGATACGAAATTGTCTTTCGTTATGACTCCAATTTTCGTAGACCGTTTCCTACGCTTTACGTTCAGCTAAAACTTAAATACCATGCCTTAGTTCCGTTACCTAACATTTTATTAAACCCATACGCAGGGTTAGGCAGTATTTGAATTAGTTGTAATTAAAATACGTAATTGAAATAAATAAATACGTTTTTGTATTACAATTACTTCCATAATATGTAATTAGTATTTCAAATACCTGACACCGAAGTATTTTGTAGTTAGAATTTCGAATACTTGAGGCTTCAAAATACAAATACAACATTTAACCTTCATTTAGCGATCATGTGTGTAAGTGAGAGGCGAGAGTATAATGATGGATGAAGCTTTTAGAGTTGGCAACACTGCACTTGTTATGCATACATTACAAGACAAAACAGGCCAGAACACAAAAAAAAAATTGTCAAATAAAGTCTTGTCTGCCTCTACTTTTGAGTACCTTTTTACCATGCTGGTCTAGATTACTTATTTTGTATTAGTATTTCAATTATTGAAAATAACTAAATTACTGTATTTTGTATTTTATATTTCAAATACCATAAATTAAGATATTTTGTATTTCGTATTTTAATTACTTGCGATACAGTATTTTTAATTTGTATTTCAATGAAAGCAAAGCATGTATTTTGCGCAGCCCTGCCCATACGAGTAGAGTGTAATATTTCCCACAGCTTGGGCACGTTCCAAGCTCATCGAGCTGTAAAACTAACGAGCTAACTGCTGCACTTAATTTTTTAACTAGACCCGTAAAAATGTTGCAGCGAAAATAACAGCGAGCGAAAACGGGAGCTTGAGACTCTTCAAAATAACTTATAGTTTAGGAATTTAATTATTTTGCACTAAAATAATTTTTACGCACAATACAATTTTAAACGGAACTAAAATAGGTTTGGTCGCAAAACACCCCTATCCCTAAATGTAGACTAAATCGTTAATGAAATGAAATAATGGGTCGCGCATTAATCGACGGACCGAGCGCTAGCGAGCGAAGCGTCTATGCTCCAGCTTCGACAAAAATGCTTCCGTATGTCCGACTTCTGTCCGGATCTCTGCCTTCCTCTACAGATCGCATTTCTCAGCCGATTCTCTTGAAATTTTTTAGTATTTTTTTTTTTTGTAAGTAATTTTCAAAAACTGATTTGGCAAAAAAAATTATAACTATCGAACCCTCGAACTGCTTACAAAAATTCAAGAGAATTGGTTGAGGAATGCGACCTGGAGAGAAGTACAGATGTCAGCCGCGAGGCCTTTAGCTCACAAAGCCATTACTTACTGTAGAATAGTACTTTTCTTCCTCAACGAAAACCACCTAGTTTACATTAATAGCAATAATGAAAAATAATTTCATTCAAACGGCTGCCTCGGCTGGCCATGCAGTAGCCTACACGTTGAGGGACACACGAAAAGGACGGCGCTAAATGCCACACAGTCACACAGCTGAAGCTACACTCGATGTTTTGCGCCCTGTTTTTGAGATCAACAGCCGCAGATTATTTTTCATTATTAACCGGAAGGATTGTACTTTCAAATAAAAAAAGAAATTTGAGAAAATATTCAGTAGTTTTTTATAGCACTTTCAAAAAAAGAAGTTATCTAGTATATACGAGTATAATGTATAAGTTACTAGCTGCGCCCCGCGGTTTCACCCGCGGTTAAAAAGTATCCTATATGCTATTCTAGACTGTAATCTATCTCTGTGCCAAATTTCATCCAGATCTGTTCAGCCGTTCTTGCGTGAAAGAGTAACAAACAAACATACATCCATTCTTACAAACTTTCGCCTTTATAATATTAGTAGGATATCAAATCATTGTCATGTAAAACCGTCTTTACCAAACAATCATTATAAAAGGAATAAAAACCGTGATCAATTTGTCATCATCAAGCACCATCAACCTTTTTATCAGGCACTGGAAGCATAAAACTTGGCGATGCATATCAACATCAAACTGCTTGACACGCGAACTACCGGCTCCAAGTCACAAGCGCAAGCGGATTTAGTCTGTTTACATTGTCTTCTTACTTTTTCGTACTTCTAATATTCATATGTTACTCAATCACGCCAGAACGGCTGAACGAATCTGGATGTATTTTGACACAGAGATAGACTATAGTATGGAGTACACATTGGCTACTTTATAATTACGGGCGCAGCTAGTTGTTATAAAAATGTATATCTAGTCAAGATGACAGGAAATCGGGTTTTTTTTCTTGTAACAGATTTTTTTACGCAAGCTTGTGAATTGGGGCACCCAACAGCTATAATATTATAACAAGTTTCTCTTGAACAGTAATGAATTTTAGACTTACGGACACTATCTGAAATTAGTATCTCGGTTTGTGCTTTAGGTTTATTTATTGTACTATTATTATAGGTTTTCTTGCAAATTTTTCTAGAAAATTTTACGAAAAAATTTTCCTTTTATAATTCGTTCTTTTCTTTAATATTGTAAATTGCTTTAACGAGAATCAGCGTAATTATGGCTTAGGCGGCAACTTACTTAACCAAACAAAAACTCACCTTTAAATGAGTCGACTACTCCACGAGGTTTGACTATTTTTGACTATGACTATTTTTATAAAAATGAAGCACTAATTGTACGGCCACACTATAACAGGAAATGCCGTTAATGTACACCACGCTGCGTTTTTACCAACAACGCTTAACTTAACCGTTGGCATGACTTTATCGCGATAATTAACGGAGTTTCACGTTAGTAGCTGCAACTTAAAGAAGGCTTTGTTTAAAATCCTTCCGTTCTAACATTTTTTATCATACCGTCACGCCTTTCCCCTGAGGGGGCTGGCAGAGGTGTAATACAACACCCACACTTGGCTGGACGGTATTCAGTCCCAAATGACAGGGGGCGAGCCTGTCGCCATACACCGGACTCCAGTCATGTAGCAGATGACATACAATACGCACATATGCTCACACAATTAACAAATTAGTGCGTGCCGTCGGCTGGGTTTGAACCCGCTCCCTCTGGCTTGAGAGGCGGGCCTTCTCGCAACTAGGCTTCCATCGCTAAACATTTTTCAAAATCAATAAAAGCAAATCAACGCACCCGCACCGCAGTGCGCAGTAGTACGCATCCATCACCGTATTAAGGACGTGAAGCCGGGGCCTATCCGTTATCGAGAGACTCCCGGGCGGTGACAGATTTATAAAAAGAGAAACTACCTACAGGGCCCCTATTCTTGATGCGTGAGATGTTTCTTGTTCACTCTCACTCCTATGACTTTTCAAACGAGAGAGACAACGACCAAAAATATCTGGACTTGTAAGAATAGCCCTCCAGGAGGGCTATACCTAAACGTGAGATGAGTTGAGATATTATTTTGGTCACTCTCCCACCTATGACGTTTGAAGCGAGAGCAACAAGGACGAAAAAAGGTGAGATGAAAATCTCAAACATCCGAATAGGGCCCCAGGCTACAGATAAATTGTATAAGCTAGTAGAAAAGACCGAAAACATGAACGAATTAATGTTCCCACTGGAAATGGCATCTTGGACATTTTTTTTATATTTTGGTAAGCTAGAGTAGGTTCCCTCGGTGTCATGGTTTTAAATCGTACCTAACTCCTTACTAAACGTTGCAAAGTAATCCTACTAATATTATAAACGCGAAAGTTTGTAAGAATGGATAGATGGATGGATGTTTGTTACTCTTTCACGCCACAACGGCTGATGAGATCTGGATGAAATTTGGCACAGAGATAGTCTAGAATAGCACTGATACTTTTTAACCGCGGAAGAAACCGCGGGGCGCAGCTTGTAATAACAATAATATTCAGGACACTTCCACACACGGTCGTCTGAACCCAAACTAAGCAAAGCTTTTACTATGGCGGCCAAAGATTGACATACATACATATATATTTTTAAATACTTACTTAAATAGATAATTAACACCCAGACATAGAACAAACACAAATGTTCATCACATGAATGTTTGCCGTAGGTGGGAATCGAACCCACGCCCTCTAGCTCAGAAGGCAGGTTCACTACCGACTGAGCCACCGATGCTGCTGTATAGCCCAGTATAATAATATAGTCCGGTATAGGCTCTAAATAGTTTGACAGTGTTTTGTTTCCTATTCTTTTTATTTTCTAAGCTCGGTTGAAAAAGGCAAAACAGTGTAGGTATAACTATTCCGAAGATATACATCGTCTAATAGTATGGAGATTGCTTTTCATGTCGATACCGAAAATGTACGAGATGTATCTCACATGAACTACGAGTACTTGCCATGTCCAATCAACAACCAACGGTAGAAAGATAGCTATAGCTGTAGCTGCAGAAATGGGATCCCTTCGAAGCAAATCCCATTTGTCTAGCCAGCTGCTATACGTGTCGAGTCATTCCAAAAATATATACTTACGAAACAACGTGGTAGTATACTAAGAACACATACTGTGGAATGCTAAAAAAATGTTATTTAAATCTGTTTAGCCGATAGACAAGACTTTTCAGGAAAAAAACCTGCTAGTAAGCTTTTATCTATAAGCCTAAGGCCCAACTACATACAATAAAATTGCACAAGAATTTCGTTGTGCTACAATTTTTTGTGCTATAATATTGATTACCCCTATGAAGGCAGACGTTCATTAATATTCAGTCCATAAAATTTCCAAGCCTTTCGCGCGTTTCTATGCGAGCAACACTTGTTGTCCTTTCTTCTAGCACGCAACCTACGCTACCTACAAGAGACGGCCGCTCGAAGTAGTCAACTGAAAAATAGATAGATAGATAGATAGATAAACTCTTTTTTGTTCACACCACAGATAACAAAAATAACAAGAGAAAAATTATGATAAAACTTATTAAATAGTGTAGCAACTGGCGGCCTTATCACTAAAAGCGATCTCTTCCAGGCAACCTTAGGATAGAGAGGATACGACAAATGAGTATGGGACAGGGTGTGCAAAAATAACAAAAATAAACATAAGATTGATACAAAGAAACAACAAAACATCGAGTATTATACTCGTACCTATACACCTACATAAACTATTTAAATAAAACTTACATAAAATTACATCATACTAATATAATACATTCTAGTACTTAAAATACCTATAAGTAGTAAGTAAAACATACTAATTATTACATACATATATCACTATATACATATAACTATTACATACATACAACACTGATAAATAAAACAATCAAGGCAATTTTGATAAATACAGCTTTTTTACGGCGTCCTTAAAAATAGCAAGTGAGGGAGCATGTCTAGTCGCGACGGGCAGCTTGTTCCACAGTTGGACTGCCTGAAATGCAAACGACTTACCATAGAACAAAATATTGCTCAATACTGAGCCTATCCTTTGCAAAGTACCTGATATTGCGCAATACAAGTTTTAAACAAAGTTTCAAGTATAAAACAAAATTTAAATAACCCTTACACCTATTTTCATCAACACCGATTTTCATTAAGAACACTCACGAACACACACTAGCTAAGAACACTCCCGACTAATAATAAAATATAAAATACCTTTCGAACAAAACAAAAAAAAAACATAATCAGTTCATCCGTTCGGGAGCTACAATGCCACAGACAGACACACACAGAGACACATCATACTTATAACACCCCTTCGTTTTTGCATCGGTGTATCAAAAATATAAGCTTGCTCAAATTTTTGTTCAATCATTGCGTATTTAAATAAATAAATAAAAAAAATTAAAAATTAAAAAAGTATTTATTGCCTAAAATTAAAAAAAACAAGTTACAAATTAATGCTGGGTACAATATTTTTTAGTTAGGCAATTGGGATATTCTCAGCTATGTACTGAGTAAGCTGAGGCCTACGCAGAGCTGGTTTTCAGAATATCCCAATGCTCGAACTGAGATGGTCTTCGAGTTTATCCAGTAAACAAACGGATTTAACAATCTAGATACAACAGATAGGAGTACAGAGCATCTAAATACTGTACAGGTGAAGCAGCACGGGTCCAATTCCCAGTACACAGTTATTTCAATATAACCCCTACAGACCTTCATTAATATGGTTAATTATCAATATTGTGCAATTCTATTGTTTTTTTATTCAGAATGTGCGTTTCTATCAATTGAAGAGAAAGTTTTTGTTTATTGTTTTTTAAAACAGAGTAGGCATCACTAACTCGCCTGATGGGAAGCGTCGACGTGATCGAAGGTGTAACACGCTTGCCCAGGAGATACCTATTCACAATGACTATGAAACCTGTTTATCTGTGCCTATTCACTTTACTCTTAAACACCCCCGGATTGTATTTAGGTGGAAAGACAGACGCAGGCAACGAGTTCCACACCTCTGCAGTTCTTACAAGAAAAGTTGACTTGAAACGCTTAGTGCGTGCTTAGTTAGTGCTTAGTTTGCCGCCTTTTTGCTATTATTGTTCAAACTTTGCGCACATTACTCACAAAACCAGCTAACTAAAAAATTAATTGAGCAGCTCTCAACGCGAAGCCACGTTTGTTTTAAGAATTTCGCACTAGCACTTTCCTAATTTTTAAACCGCTGTTTTCACGAGTTAATTTGTAGTTTTAGACCTAATCGGGCTCGAATTAAGGTCTACATTTATGTGAACTTGGTCCTTCGAGTTTTTGGCACTTGCAATTCCCATTGGAGCGATGGAAGGTGAAACTTTTGAGAGTGTTTAGTATCAAATGCTCAAGGCTATGTGTTTTGTGGACGAAAACTAAAACTTCCTGCTAGTTTATAGTGAATAATAGAATTCTGTTGTTCAATTGTCCCAGGGTTGTAGAACTTTAATGGCCACTTGCCTAAGTCCTTGCTTAACTAGTTTTAAATTACTCCTAGAGAAATATTCGCTTATCGAGCACATATTATAAAGTAAAGATTCTCATATGGAAGGTTCGTGTATAAAAATTTAGGTAGGAGCTATAGCTAGGAGTAGATTAAACTAATAAAGCAAGGACTTATCCTGCTTTAAGAATTGCTCTTTGCTTAAAAGCAATTTTTACATTTAGTGCAAGTAGCCATAAAAATACCACTTCTAAGAAAAACAAATCTAGAAACGATTAGACTCTGTTCAGAGAAGGGATAGAGAAATAAATTTGATTGGGTTCATTCTCTATAGTAAAAATGTTGTGCTTGCTATGCTGTTCGTTGATAGATGCATCACTTGGAAACATCTAAACCGATTTGGTTTAAATTACACAGTACCTGGATGACCGAGCTTTGCTCGGTATTTTTTTTTTCAAATTGTGCACAAAAAATAGTATTATTATTCGCCAATAGATGTCAGGAAGAGTCATAGTTTTCAGTTGAGACTAATCAAAAGCCTCCTTCTTGTTATTTTTCTTCCAAGTTTATGTTTAAGTTGATTATCGATAAAACACGAATAAAATGACATTTTCTAAAAATGATTCCTAGCTAGATCGATTTATCGCCCCCGAAACCCTCTATTTACTAAATTGTATGAAAATCGTTGGAGCCGATTCCGATATTCCAATTATATATATATATATATATATACAAGAATTGCTCATTTAAAGATATAAGATAAGATATCTACGTCAATCTCGTTATACGTAATCTCGTTTTTAACCATTACTTCGGTCTTTGCTAATTCGGTACGCATAATAATACATTATGTATTTGTATTGATATGTTATTATATTTATTTTTGGTTATTTAATTAAGTAGGAAGAAGAACCTACTTATTATTATTATTTAAAATTTTAATTTAACTTTATGTACACCACCTACCCTTTTCGTATTTCTAAGAGTTCCTGTCCATCCGAAGGTTATCTGGAAGAAATCGCTCTAGGCGATAAGGTCGCTCTTGTACTGCCGAAAAATGTATTTTAGTTTTTATGATTTCCATGTAGTTTTTTAGTGTGCAATGAAGTTATATTGTACCTATTGTATTGTATTGTATTACCAAATATCAGGTCGAGCGAGCTGAACTTACTGCACCGGGTACAAATTTCCAGACATCTACAGACAACTCAGCTCTCAGCGCAGACAGATCACAGCTGCCAATAGACTTAAAAAAACAACTAACTTAATGATTAGTTAGGGAACGAACGATGTTTATTTACATTATTATTTACTATTTTTATTGTAAGATGCTGCGAGTGACATTTAGACTAATCGTTCCTTTTTACCCTTGAAATCTGCCACGACTTAGGAATCAGCTTCGATAATTATTCAGATTTTTTTGCTAAATCGGTTTTTGTGGAGATATGATAATTTCCAAAAACTAACTCGACAAAAAAATACTATTTTATTATCGAACCTACTCACAAAGTTTTAACAAAATCGGCTAAGAGTCCGGCGACCTAACTAACTTTGACCTAGGCGACCTAGACTAACTTCGCATTGGCTTAAGGTATTCTATAGCCATTTCGTCTAGAAGAAGAAACGAGCGAAGAGAGCGAGTAATGATACTGACGAGCCTCTAAAGTTACCTACAGAGTGACAAAGCGCAATTTCAATTTTTTTTATGACTTGTGCACTTCTGTAATCATTCTTAAATAACTAAGAATTTCCCTTGTTTTATTGATTCATTTAACAGCTAATGATGTAGACAACCTCCCTATGTAATGGAATTTTTGATTTGCCTTGTCTACCTATTGAATAAATCAGTCAAAAATGACCCCTTTAAAATGTGGATATTTTTCATAGCTCTATTTTAGCTTGAAAACGTTTTTAAAAATACCAAGAACATAGGGGCGGACATTAGAGATATTGTTAATTGAATTGTACTTGCTAAATTTCATCATAATCTGACAAATTGTTTTCAAGAAATTTGAGTAGCGCGTTTGTATGGAAATTTCAGAGCGTCGCGGCTCTCTTAAGAACTGCGAACTGTAAACGAAAACAACGACCCGTACGAGATGCGTTGCTCATTGACGCTCGTTCGGTCAATAAATGCGTCTGTCACCCGCACTATGCCAGTCTCAGATCAACCTAGAGAGTAAGATGGCGCACGGCGGATGATTTAGGTGAAGCCAAAAGCCATCCAAAAACTACGCTACTGTCGTATATGTACACAACACGCACACATTGACGCAAATACACTACGCTACTCGCTTGGTCATTCTTACTTCGACATTATGTGCATTGGTTTATGGTATAATTTCGTGTACATAAATATACATAGAGCATAATAAAAGTGTGGCCAGGACTACATCTTGAGGTTCTTTTTAAAAACTGTGCAGTTTTCTTACAAGTCAATTTTAAAAAGCCGTAACATTAAACTCTTACAAATATGTCAGTTTTAGAATATAAAATCTACTAAGGTTGTATATTGGAACGGAAATGGCTAACGTAGAGTTGGGGAATTAATATTAGTTTTCGTGCAATTGTAAATGTTTTTCATGGCAACATCACCACGCACACAAGTTTAAAAAGAAGTGGCTTCAACGAGATATAACGCAGTGTTCCATCTTTTCCTCTAGGTTGATCTGAGGCCACAGTTAATAGAGTATAGCAGCCTATAAAAATAATGTAATTATTGAATGCTATTGACCTGAAACAGATCTCGCGAGAGTAATTTGCATGATTGATAGTTTAATGAGAACACGCTTTGTACAGACAAGTAAATACGAGTAAATTGTGCATCTGTTTCGTTCTTTATTGTTACCTACTACTAGCTGCGCCCTGCGGTTTCCCCCGCGGCCCTAAAGGTACCGTTAATTTTTCGGGATGAAAAGTACACTACATTCTTTTATGCACTCCGGATAACTGCGTAATTGTCTATTGAAAAAAAAAATGATGATTAGTTAAGTAGGGTGTGAAAGCATAACAAACAAACATACTTTCGCATTCATAATATTAGTAAGATTAGGATATCTTTAGCTATAGGCTGTTTTTACAAGCTTCGACTGGAACCTGACATTAAGCTAAATTATACTAGTAGAACACATCAGTCAGACGTGTCTATTTCATATTTGTAACAATTTTTTTTTAGCCCAAGGCCTTAAACAATAATTATAGATCAATAATTACGTAAAGATACAAATTAAAATTCATAACCATATACTCTATTTTTATCTATTTAAAAGACTACGTAATGTATGCATAAATCTATTGTAAAAATCAATGGTCCATCTCGAGCGTGCATTTATCTAAGAAGAAAAAGAATAATATTGTTGTGTACCGTGTACAAAAAGATGTTACAAGTTTTAAATTGAGTATCAACAGTCTGCCCATTTCGAACGTACAATTTTGGTCGTTTTTTGAAATTTAGTTTCTACTAAGTAATACAAGATACTTACTTAAAGACCTAATATTTTAAATGTGATTAACTAAATAATGTTCAACGAGAACAAAGTCGCGGGCGTAGCTAGTTATTAAGTAACTAGATAATAGTTTTAATTTGTCGTTTTTTGCTCACGCTTATTGTAATATAATTGATTTTCCAATTGACAAGCAGACTGTTCTCGAGTCGCCGTCCTGTGTAACACAAGTAAGTTATTTACATTCATAATGTCTTTAAAAATAATAATAATTTAGATAGTTACAAAAACTTTTTAGTGTTAAACCAGAAATACCAAGAAATAAAAAAATAACGCTAATTTCTTGTATGTGTTTTAGCTTTATCGCTAAAAGTGATTTCTTCTAGGCAAACTTAGCAAAAATATTAGGAATTTCATTTCTAAAGCTTGGGCAAAATTGGGTTTTATTTCTGATCAGTTGACCTCTACTAATGCTGATATATTAGTTCACGTCACGTCGGATACAATTCCTTGATCAAGACAAGATATCCCAAGTATCTCAGCGGTATCTTTGTTAATTGAACTTCTTCTTAGGCTAGGCGTGGGGGTATCCTAACATTCAATATAGAGATATCCAGAGCAGTAGCTCTTTTTCTGAACAAGGCGGTCAAGTCTATTATAAAACTTTGACGCTCATAAGTGTATCTTTGAAAGCCAAATTGACTTTGACCCTCATTTGCATGAGTATACAATACAGTATATTGTATTGTTTACACATGCAAATCTAACCTCTATAATTCATTTCCAGCCATGGATTCAGCAGCAGCGGTGAAGTTTATTTTGAAAGTCCAAAAAGCTTTCCAAGTAATAGCTGTTCTGCAGCTCACCGCTCACTTTTGGCCAGAACAAGCTACAGTACAAGGTCAGTTAAAGATCTGATTAGATTTGAAAGAAAAAAAAGCAAAGAAAACAGTTTACAACGGAAATTATGAGCCTCTATAATGCCGATGGTTGTAACTTCAACCCGGCTGCTTACGACATTGCTTGCTATTCTTACACTATGGCGCTCAGCTACTCTGTAGCTTTCTTATATTGTTTTTTAGTCGGTCCAGGTAGTTCCGGATACTGCCCTGTACAATCATACTTACAACCTTTGCCTCCTGGTTAGTTAGTTTAATTTTAAATAACTTGACCGTAACTGGAAGTTATTTATATATGAGAGTGCATTTCCGTTTCCATCGAAAGTACCAGCGTTTTCGTACTTTTAATGCCTTCTAACCGGAAGTCCTAGGTGGCGTCACCTCTGCATTTGCGCTTTTTTAGTTTATAATACATATTATAATATTAGGTCCTTACGTATGAAATTGGCGTTTTGTCGTACTGATCAATTTGATCTGAAATATCTCCTCTTTGGTTAAGAATTCGAAATTCAAATTAATAAATTCATTTAGCTGGTTTTTTTTTCTTTGGAATACAGTCATTCATTTGTTATTTTCCTCATTATTTTTTCTTTGGCGTCGCTTATTACCGCGCAATGGAAAACATGAAATATCGGTATATTTACGAGTACGAGTTCTACCGTGGCACCAGTGCTGCAGAAACAGGTCGAAGAATTAATGATGTGTACGGCGCTGGTGTCGCTAAAGATAGCATGGTACGTTTTCGGTTTCAACGTTTTCGTTCTGGAAATTTCGACCTTAAGAACCAACCCCGTGGACGGCCGGAGATCAAAGTGAAAAACGAAGAATTAAAGGCTATTGTGGAAGCGGATCCATCACAAAGCACTTCAGAGATAGCAGCAGGCTTCGGGGTAAGTGACAAAACTGTATTAATCCACTTGAAGCAAATCGGGAAAGTAAAAAAACTCGAACGATGGGTACCTCATGAATTGAGTGAATCGAACTTGCAAACACGGGTCGCCTGTTGTGTTACTTTGCTCAACCGACACAATAATGAAGGGATTTTAAATCGAATCATTACTTGTGATGAAAAGTGGATATTGTACGATAATCGAAAGCGCTCATCGCAATGGCTGAACCCTGGAGACCCAGCCAAATCCTGCCCTAAACGAAAATTGACTCAGAAAAAGTTACTTGTAAGTGTTTGGTGGACTAGCGCCGGTGTCGTTCACTACAGCTTTCTTAAATCTGGCCAAACGATTACGGCAGATATCTATTGTCAGCAACTGCAAACCATGAAGGAAGAACTAGCTGTTAAACAACCGAGATTGGTCAATCGCTCTAGGCCACTGCTGCTTCACGACAACGCAAGACCACACACTGCATAACAAACAACCACTAAGTTAGCTGAGCTACAATTGGAATGTCTGCGACATCCACCGTACTCCCCGGACCTTGCTCCAACAGATTACCATTTCTTCCGGAATTTGGACAACTTCTTACAAGGAAAAAAATTCCACTCCGATGCAGCAGTCCAAACCGCCTTCAAAGAGTTTATTGATTCTCGCCCCCATGGTTTTTATAGTAAAGGGATCAATGAACTACCCATAAGATGGCAAAAGTGCATAGATAACAACGGTGCATACTTTGATTAATTAAATATATTTTACAAAAAAAAAACGACTTTTTATTCCTCCCGTACAAAACGCCAATTTCATACGTAAGGACCTAATATTAATATAATAAAGACATTGTTATTTATTTGTACACAACTTAAATTAAAAACAAAAATTTAAACAAATAAAAACTAAAACTTAATCGTAAAATAACTAAATAAATCACAAAAATGTAAACTAAAAGACCATTAGTGGAAGGACCACCTCTTTATAACATTAGTGTAGATATACAGGGTGTTACAAAAACCATGTTAAATCCGCGAGGTGCGCATCCAGTATCGACTGGAGGATGCAATTGTGCTAGTTTAAATTAAGTATGGACTCTAAAATGTTTAACACACACCGCGCTCCGCTCTCCTAAAATCGTGAACGCAGCCACTAAACGCGTCGGTTTTATTTGTAAACTATTCGTGTATTGCCGCTACTCTCTTATAATAAAAGCCGCCAGCATATGATACAAATTTGTTAACATTTTTGTAAAATTTCCTTTTTTCTAGCGTTCTTAAACCGGTCAAAACTCTTGCTATTTTTAACGTACACGTTTTTTTTTGGTATTTTTGCATAGATACTTATAAGTGTGTGTACATGCTCTTCAACTGTACAACAGGGTTTTTGTAACATGCTGTAGATACCTCCTAGATAGTCACAGTATTTATAAATACACAGTATGGTAATAAAGTGAAATTGAAAGTCGTAATGATGCTGTTGCCTATTTCAGATGGAGCCACGTTTGACTTCATAGTGGTGGGTGCTGGGACCGCCGGCAGCGTCGTAGCCGCCCGCCTGGCTGAGGACAAGAAGACCAGCGTGCTGCTCATCGAAGCTGGTGGCGACCCTCCTATTGGAAGCACTGTAAGCTCCATTTATTTCCATATATTGCCTGTTTTCGTGATTAGCTTACAGTTGGAAAAAATCTATTAACTTAGAACCAATTTATACATAAGTATACAAGAATTTTGATAACCTGTGTACAGTATTTTGACAGAATAGGTTCTGAGTTTCTATAATACTATAAAAACCTATGTTTTTATAGTATTTTGATAATGTTTTAGTATGTAATTGGTTTCCATGACAAAAGTTTCAAAGCACTAAAACTCTCAGAGTGACAAACAAACATTTTGTCGTATTATTATTCATCATAGTAAATGCCTTATATATTTTATTTTATATTGTTCCAGATTCCAAGCCTCATGATCTACTTGGGAAAGAGTTACGTAGACTGGAACTACACAACTGAAGATGATGGCTACACACAACAATGCCAGAAAAACCACGTGGCAGACCTGATGCTGGGCAAGATGCTCGGAGGCACCAGCAGTCTCAACTTCCTCCTCTTCTCTGAGGGACACTACAGAGACTACGACCACTGGGCTAAGATCACTGGCGACGAGACCTGGAACTGGGATGGAGTTTTACCTTACTTCAACAAAGCGTTCAGGCTAGAACAACCACGTACCTTCAAATCACTGAGTAACCTACATTACCAAAGTCAAGGTAAGATCGGCCTGTTGAAAGATACACGAGAAGATTTCAACGAAATTTACCTAAATGCTTTCCAAGAAGCTGGCCACAAACTGGTACCATTCATTAATGAATACAATACAACTGGTTACACTGCATCTATATACACTATAGCAGATGGCATACGACAAAGCACTGCTTACGCCTACCTCAGACCCGTCAAAGACAACGCAAATTTGTTCGTCTTGAAAAACACACTAGCAAAAACCATATTGTTTGATGATTATAAAAATGCTGTAGGAGTCGAAATTGTTACCAAAGATGGAAAAACTTTGAAAATGAAGTCACTCAAAGAAGTAATCATATCTTCTGGTGCTATAAACAGTCCCAAACTTCTTATGTTATCAGGAATAGGTCCCAAAAAACATTTAGTAAGTAAAGGGATCAATGTTATTTCCGATCTACCAGTAGGCCAGAATTTTCAAGACCATGTCGCAACGATTATAATCCATAATATGACAAAACTACAAAATCCAACTGGAACTAGAGATTCCAGACAATATCCGGCTCACGTTGTTACTGGATATGTTAACTTGGACAAAAGAAAAGACTTTCCTGTGTATTCTACGGTTAATTACGTCAATTACGCTCAATATCTCGTACAATTCTGTACAGTTACATACGGACTACATAATAAAATATGCGACGCTATGTTCGCTCATCCAAATACAAATCAAATGCTTTTTACAGTAGTAACTAACCTCCTAGCTAAGTCTCGCGGTGAAGTTCTTTTGCACAGCGCTGACTACACTGATGATCCGATAGTTCGATCTGGATACTACTCTGACAGAGAAGACTTGGAAGATCAAGTTCAATTTATAGAAGACTTTATTAGAATAACAAACACGTCCAGCTTTAAAAGAGCTGGAGGAGAATTAGTGGATCCGAAGTTAGCTTGCTGCGCTGACTTTGAATTTGGGAGTACAGACTACTGGAAATGCTATGCCATGTGTATGATGACTTCGAGAAGGCATTATGCTGGAACTAATGCCATGGGGTTGGTGGTGGACAGCAGGTTGAGAGTCTTTGGAGTAAATAAGCTGAGAGTAGCGGACGCAAGCGTAATGCCAACAATCACTAGTGGAGACACAAATGCACCGACTATTATGATTGGCGAGAAGGCAGCTGATATGATAAAGGAAGATAATCTAATACTTATCTAATAAACTTTAACTTATAAAAAGACTAGCTGTCACCCCGCGACTTCGTTCGCGTTTATTATTCATATATATATATATATATATATACGAGTATATGTGAGCTATCCTATCTGTTAAGTTAGATCGAACTGCACACGGTGTGCAAATTTGATTGAAATCGTAGTTTAGGAGTCTATAGCGGACAAACAACGTGACACGTAATTTATATACATTAAAATAGCTACCAATAGGTACTTGCACGTAGTTTTATAAAGTTATTTATTATTACCAACTCGATAATAAAACCAATAAATATTTTTAAAAAAAGATAGAATTTAGTAAAAAAAACTACGCTTTAGGCAAAACAATCCTCTTACCTTTATTAAATTTAGGGTTGAAGAGAATTTATTACGTCGAATAAACGGCGTACCTGTCCTAAGTTCTTGATTTTTACCTTTTTGGGAACCTTTATACACCACTATTTTTATAAACCTAGCATTTTTTAAAGCTTATTCACTAAATAATATCAAACATCTATTAATATGGGACTATGGGACCAACCTTAAATCTCAAAACAAAAAATTGCTGCTCCATACAAGTAGGTAATTGACCGGCGACAAAATGTATGGATCAGCAAATTTTTGTTTTGAGATATGAGGGTTGGTCCCATAGTAAAAGTTGTATGTTATAGAGAATCAGCTTTTACATTTTTGCGAAAATATTAAAATGAGCGGGGTAAAGTTTACAACTACAAGTATTATACGACTAGCCGCATTCCGTGGTTTCACCCGCTATCTTATTTAATTTTTTTGGGCCTTTTGGGGCCAGTAGCCTTGGTGTTAATTTACGTCATACGAGACCTCCATACTTTCATCAAAGTAACAAACATCTAAACATACTTTTTTATTTGAATTGGTTCGGTAACACGGTCGACATAGGCTTCTTTTTTTTTAAAAAAACTTAATAGGCTTGCTCTTGGCCGCCAACATGCCTGATGATAAGCAGTGATGCGGCCTACGATGGAGCACGCTTGCCTAGAAGAAACCGATTCACTCGAGACTTGAAGACACCCAGATTATAAGTGTCAGGGAACACACACTCTGGCAGAGTATTCCACACTAGCGGTCCGTATACGAAAAGAAGAACCAAAGCGTTTTGTGCGTGTTGTTGGTATGTCGACCTTAAAACGATGCCGCTTTTTTTGTACTATTGGTTGTTTTATAGAAGAACGGGCTAGGGAGAATAAGGTCGTGCAAACCAGATGCACACTCCCCAAAATGTACCCGATAAAAAACCGATAGACCAGCAACCTTGCACCGATGATTTTGGCACCAAACTTCGAAGTTTGGTCTGGACAAGGGAGTCGTTGCCAATGAGCTTCTTCGCACGTTTCTCGATGGACTCCAACGCCTCGAGCTGATACTTGGCCGATCCATCCCAAACGTGCGAACAGTACTCTATGCACGACCCAACCTGTACCTTATAATAATATAATGACACAATACATGTAGGTATCAACTTAAATGATATGTTTAAAATCTGAACCTATGGTCCAATTATGTCCGTACACAGCTTATAAAATGTACATTGAAACTGAAAACTATAATTAACTATTTACTAAATTCTAATTCATGATAGGTTACATCCTTACCTAATACGAGTAAATTACTTAGTTAAGTTATTTAAAAAATATTTGAAAATTACTATCAAATTTGACATTTGTAATATTACTCGTAGTAGGATAGTACTATCCACATTCACATAAGTCATACATAGTAAATTAAATTGAATTAATTGTCATGTACTTACTAATGAAGTAAATGTTATGCTAAGTACCATTACGGCAGGCTAACGGTATTTCAAATGATCCGCTAATAGGAGACCAGTTAATATAGGCATAGATAATTTCAATAGGCGATTGTTATCAAAAATGGTCAGATCCACAATTGACTATTAATTTAGAATTGTTCAATAACTAGACCTGTGTTGTTAAAAGTGAAATTAAGGTTAGTTAATATATTTTTTAGTATTTTTTTAATGTATTTACGGTCTACGGACTAAATACACCCAATCATTATTTTTACAGCATATTTCTAAAAAAATATTGTACAAAAATCGTTATATCATCATGTCTTTCGCCCGAAGGGGCTGGCAGAGGTGTACTACAACATCCACACTTCGCCAGACGATATTCAGTCCCAAATTTGACAGGCCTGTCGCCACACGCCGAGTTCCAGTTATGTAGCAGCTGACACACAATACGCACGTAATATATGTTCACGCAATTAACAAACGCGCCTTCGGCTGGGATCGAAACCGCTGCCTCGGGTTTGAAAGGCGAGCCTTTTCCACTTAGACCACCATCGCTACCATAATTTAGTAAACATTGTGTTTTTTTTTTTGTAAATTTAACCCTACTAATATTATAAACGCGAAAGTTTGTAAGAATGGATGGATGGATGTTTGTTACCCTTTCACGCCAGAACGGCTGAATAGATCTGGATGAAATTTGGCACAGAGATAGATTATAGTCTAGAATAGCACATAGGATACTTTTTAACCGCGGGTGAAACCGCGGGGCGCAGCTAGTATACAAATAAAGAACAATAAACAAGGTGTGGCCTAAAACGTCACACCCAAACGAGTAGGTAATTTAATCGTAATGTCACAAATAGCATCATAATCCTAAGACACAAACAAAAGGGAGATGTCTCTTAATAATTTTAATTAAATCTTAATTATAATTTCGGAGTTAGCTTTGCATGTTCTATTCCGAGTCATTAATAAATTTAAGTACCACAGTCTAGCAAATAGCAGTACCATAAATCCTTATTTCAAATGAACGGGACCCTAAAAACCTAGACCCTGGTCTAAGATCTAGGTTTTCTACTGTGCCTAGCTTCATACAATATTTTGAGGAGCAAAGTTAGTGGGTTATTTTGTATTTATTCGTAGGTATGAAAAATGTATTTTATCGATGTTTAAACCTATCCTACTAATATTATAAACGCGAAAGTTTGTAAGAATGGATGTTTGTTACTGTTTAAAGAGAATGCCAATAGATGTCGCTGCCTCACTAACTCGCATGCGTTTGGTGCGAGAGCATAGGTTAAGTTAGCGAAGGAACAAAATAAAAGAGTTTTGAAGTCACATAGCGGTTTAATTCCCAAACATTTGATCCTTAAAGCCGGATACAAAACAGGAATACGTTTATTTGTGGTGTCCTATATTATGTGTTGTGGATTATTGGTGTGCCCCCCCGGTAATAGTGAGTGAAAACGTAGAACAATAAAAATAGTGAAAAATTAAATTCAGTGCTCAAATAGAATAAATAGACTATATTACGTGTAAAACAAGTAAAAACAGTTGTGTAGACTTTAAATACAGTTGTGTAGACTTTAAATACATGCGCTTAAACAGTGATTTAATCGAACGTTTAGTAAAAAAGTGCAATCTCGTTTGTTCAAAATGGAGGATTTACAATTAGCGACATACGCCCAAATTAAGAGTTTATTCGAAAATTTCAAGAAATCTCCCAAAGAGAGATTAACTCCAGCCTATTTAGAAACAAGACTAGAAGCGTTGGAAGGATATTGGAACAAATTCCAAGCGAATCATGACAAAATAGTTCTTTCAAACCCAGAAAAAAAACTATTCTCCTATTAAGACAATATTTATTGGCCAAGAATAATAATGATTTATATATGGCCTAAACAATGAATTCTTGACATTAGCATATTATTGTTTTAAATTGACTGTCTTAAATTAAGACATGTATTTTTAATTCAAATCAATATTATTCTCAGATTAATAACTATGAATTCTAGATCTGAGGTAGCATGTATTTTTATTCCAAATTAATATTATTCTCAGATTAATAACTATGAATTCTAGATTTGAGTTAACATGTATTTTTGTTTCAAAATAATATTATTCTCAGATTAATAACTATGAATTCTAGATTTGAGTTAACATGTATTTTTGTTTCAAATTAATATTATTCTCAGATTAATAACTATGAATTCTAGATTTGAGGTGTCATGTATTTTTATTTCAAAACAATATTATTCTCAGATTAATAACTATGAATTCTAGATATAAGCCGTCATGTATTTTGATTCCAAGTTAATATTATTCTCAGATTAATAACTATGAATTCTAGATTTGAGTTGAAACGTATTTTCATTTTAAAAATACCATGTCTTCTTACAAAAACAACTTTATTTCAATCGAAGAAGACCTATATTATTGAATTGAGATGATGTTTTAATAAATTATTCTTAAACTAAGGGTTTTTTGGTTTTCTTTTTGAGAATATAATTTCTTGTATCAAAGTAAGCTTGTGTTTTAGTGATAGAATCAAATTCTCATTATAAAACGTACTATTCTTAGGCGCACCGCAGACGACGACGTGGACCAGGCCAGGCCGGTCAATTTCACCGCGATCGATAGAACAAAGGGTATACTGCCAACCCACACGTGGTCAAAAAGACCGTGGCTGGTCGCGCCGCCAGTGCCCGCGTCACCGTGTGGGTTGGCAGTATACCCTTTGTTCTATCGATCGCGGTGAAATTGACCGGCCTGGCCTGGTCCACGCCATCATCTGTGGTGCATCTGAATGGCAGAAAATGTTTTAGAGTATGTTATATAGATACAGAAACAATTACTGACATTAGCATTTTTTAAGATACAAAACATGTTATGCAATTAATAAATTCACTGAAATACAAGAAATTAATCTCTATTGATCAGGTAAAACAAACAAAAAATATATTAATAAGTAATGTATTTATCAAAGAAAAACATACAAAATTATTAGGCACAAAGTTAAAAACCTACTAGCCGAGCTAAATTGCCGAGTTTTGTTTCTACTCTCTTAAAATAATAGAAATAAATGTCTTGGCATGGTCTTACTCACTCAATACACCATTTTATGAGATTTAAAATAATTGAACATACTTTTGATAAATCTGCCAACTTAATTTACTAGAAAACAATATTACAAATATCCAGAAGTATTTTCATGTTTTTGTTTTAGTTGTTGGTTTCGTAGTACTTCAAAATTGATTTTCCACATGGAGATGTCGTGAGCAGTGTTTTCAGGTCAGTCAAACTCTGGTAAGCTAGGTGTGTTCGGAAACAGATTTTTCTATATGGTCTACGTCCGCATATAAATCCGATATGTCAGCTGTGGTAATGGTGATATTCTCGGTCTGAAAAAGAAATAAAATTTTTATCTTTGTGTTTTTAGTACATGAGTATAGGTGTGCCCCAATTTATCGGTACAGTGAAGTAAGCGAGCCACTTCCTCTACTCAGTTTCTTAAAATATTTCAGAATTTTTAATAAATAGGTATTACTCAGTTTTACTCCGAGTACAGAAAATTGATTAGTGCATTTTAATTTATTGATAGCTTACACTACTACAGGGGTGGGGTGGGTTCGACCCGCAGTTTCATAGGAAATGGTAATTTCTCCGGGATAAAAGCAGTCATGTCCTTTTCTGTACCCCGGACACCGTGTATGCAAAATGCAGAAGTTCAATCGAATCTGACTGTACATACCGTCATCAACGATGTCAAGTATTCTTCGATTTTGTTCTCTAATTTAATACGTGTTCCTATAGTCGAACACAACTCTTTCAGAAGATCTCCTTTAACTTCTTGGTCGAGAGTTATACAATTAACTGAAATGAAGAATCACAAGTTTTAATCCAACAATAAAATTATCTTCATAGCAAGGTTAAAACATCTGTCTCTCGGGTTAAGACTACAGTTACTTACTTACCACTAAATTGTTCAATGATGTCCGGGGGAATATTCAAACTGGTGAGCAATTCTTCCATTTTCTCCGTTATAGGGATCTTAATTACTGTATTAATGTAGTAATCCCTTGTTTTTTTACCTAACGTAACTTAGGTTAAGTAGGTAGCTACATATATCTTGGTCACTAAATAACTACGAACACTCACTATCGAAAGATGATAAAGAACTACGTAGGACCCAATCACTTTCATCCAAATTAAAATACAGTCAAAGAACCTCTTATTAATCACTTGTATTGTAAAATAATAACTAGCGCGCACAGACGATGTTAACCTGTTAGATGTAATGGCAGCCTGGGCGGCGGCCACCGAGCGAACTTCATTCGCAGTGTTGCCAATACTGATTCCGCAAAGAGCGCTAAAAAGTCGCCGGAACCATGGTAAAAAAACCTACTTACATTTTTTGGGTTACAAGGAACCCGTTAAATTTGTTCTGCCCGTCCGTCCGTCTCAACTTATTAAAATTTGTATTTTTGAACCTTAATTTTGAAAATGACTTAGAATTCCTTGAAATTACTTAGAGTTACTTGAAAATTACTAGACTAGGTGCTCTAACCACTGATCACGGATGTTAAGCAACGGACGACACGGTCAATCTTCGTATAGATGACCGCGGGTAGCATTCACAACTGAGCATAACAACAATCGTCAAGCTGTGTCAGAGGCCCTTGGGTTGGGTGGCAAGAAACATAACCAAACCTAGCTACTCGGTCTATACTAACCTGTGTGCATTTATGGCATACTAGCTGCGCCCCGCGGTTTTACCTGCGGTCACACATTTGAATAACAATATTATTACCCTCCACTGCCATAGATAGGTCACATTTCCAGTCAGCTTTTAGCGTTCCGTACCTACCTCAAAAGGAAAAAAACGGAACCCTTATAGGATCACTTCGTTGTTCGTCTGTCTGTCTGTCTGTCTGTCAAGACCCTTTTTCTCAAGAACGCGTGAAGGTGTGGAGCTGAAATTTATATGACATACTCAAGTCCATGGTCTCCATGTCAACCCAATCAAAAGATACAGCTGTTTTTGCTGCTAATTTTGGCATTTTCAAAGGAAAATGCGCAACTCAAAAACCTACAGGGTACTTCCCGTTGACCTGGAATCATGAAACTTGGCATGAAGCAAGGTCTTATAACACAACCAAATGAAAAATTCCGAAAATTGCGAATTTATAAATATTTGACGAAAAAAAACCAATACAAAGTTAGTTTGTAGTTCGATCGTATTGAAGACCATACATATCAACTACAAATTAAAATTGTTTTCTAAACTAACTAACTTTTACTGATTTTAATATTTCTTGTTGACTATAATTATTATTAGTAGGTATGTACGAAACCCTTGGTGCGCGAGTCGGACTCGCACTTGTTTTAGTTTCTAGTAGGTTTACACTTAGCTAAATTTAGTAGATTAAATTCAGGTATTATCATATTCATCTCATCATCATCATAATTATCATATTACACTTGGCTAAATTTAGTAGATTAAATTCAGAAGCAAATTTAGAAGCAAGTTCAGAATTCAAAAGTTTCTAAATGATTCAGTCAATTAGAAACCACCCTTGCTTCTGAATTTAGTATCCTAACGATATCCTAACTTACTAAATGCTATTACACCATTGTAAACAGTGACGTTACCAAGTGTTTGAAATATCCTATGGTTCGAATAAATAAATTGAATTGAATTGAATAGAACACTTCACTGAATTCAGTAGCATTAATATTTTAGAAGTAGTTTCTATGGCGGTCTGTACCTACACGTTCAATCTCGATGCGTTTGGCCGCCTATGCGTTTATGTGAAACTGCCAAATATTGGTGTAATTTTATAATGTGGCAATATCAAGTGTATGAGCCAAGAATAATTTTCTTGAATTTAAGAACCATTATTTTTGAATATGTTTATATACCTACTTAGTTCAATCAAATTAATAAATGCTAAATACATCAGTAGGTACAAAGACTAACCCTTGTCTCACATGGCACGAACCATTTAACTTTCTGGTAGGTATACGATATACAATATATTATGTGTTTCCAGCTTTTAACAATTAAATAACATGATTAGGTATTATAAATAAGTATACTTAGCAAAATGCAATTAATTTCGCGTACGGGATCCATATCTATTATTATTCGTTGACCGTTTATTACTATACTTACCTAGATCCTACTTCCTACTTCCTACTAATATTATAAACGCGAAAGTTTGTGAGAATGGATGGATGGATGGATGTTTGTTACTCTTTCACGCCAGAACAGCTGAACAGATCTGGATGAAATTTGGCATAGAGATAGCTTATAGTCTAGAATAGCACATAGGATATTTTTTAACCGCGGGTGAAATCGCGGGGCGCAGCTTGTAAGTAATAATTTATGAACTTTCATTGCCTACTGAATAAAAGCAGCTAAGGTACCTATTAATCGCATTGTCACAGGCTTAAAATAACTACTTAGGGGCCGTTTATTTATTATTTATTATTTATTAATCACGTGAGGCCAGAAAGAGGAAGAGGGGGTTTACACGTACATATTACGTGTATTTATTTTTTCGTCAAACGCGCGATTTCTAAACTGAAAAGCGGCTTGTACCTACCTATACCTAGCTAGTGGGATTTTGACTAACTGTTGCCTGGCAACGAACGAAGTCCTCGCGCGCCTCGACTCGACCTACTAAAATACCTAACACGTGTCTTTTTTGCTCTTTAATCGTCACCACGTATCACCAAGAGGGGGTTAAAAATGGTAAAAAAAACATCTCGTATTATAGGCGTATGATAAGTTGTGAATAGGATTGAATTCGCATGTTTGCTATCACGGGGTGAATTTTCTGTACTTGTACTATTATTTATTCTGTGGCCTAGTCGGGTTAGCATTTGACCTTGCATTAATTCCCGTCAGTAATTTTACGAGTACAGTATTTTTTATTGCCGGAATCTTTAGTGGGCGTAACCCTAAGAGTGAGTTGCACCAACTAGGTAATTTTAACGAAACGATAACCAAAGAGTAACTGGCCGTAATGGGTTCCATCATTTTAGCAATGGTTAAAATGACGTCACAAATAACGATAACAATAACCGTCCAATTTCGGGCGGTTAGTTGTTAAGTCATATGTCACCTTGTCTGTTATCTTATTTTTTGTCAAGGAATGGTTTTTGCTCAATATCTCAGTCATTTTCAACTTTGCAACAATAACACTACGAACCTAAGTGGTTGTAAATTAGATTATCTACAACTTTAGTGCCAATAGTTTTTTGATATTTTTTTAATTAATCGTGAAGAATGGTAAAGTACTTTTAAAAAATGTTTTTGAATGGAAAGTGTAATCCTATCTTTGGTTAGTGTTAATACCTACTCAATTTCGAAACTGAATGTGTTTCAGTTTCGAAATTGAGTAGGTATCTCAAAATACTCTACCGAAGAATAATCTTCTAAATAGAAGATAATCTTTGTGCTTCCTTACAAAGAAACTATAATTCTTGGTATAAATATCTTCATATAAATTATTTCTAGCATAAAGAATAATGTTGTCTTCAACGAACACTAAATAATTGGATTTAAACCAAGTATCTAATATTTTTGAATGAAAAAAACCTGCTCTTGATTGGAAAATTCAATCTTTTCTTTGGTCAACACATTCACTGTTTCGAAATTGAGTGTCTCAAAGATCTCTACCGAAGAATAATTTTCTCAATAGAAGATAATCTATATGCTTCCTAACCGAGAAACTATAATTCTTGGTATAAATATCTCCATATAAATTATTTCTAGCATAAAGAATAATGTTGTCTTCAACGAACACTAAATAATTTGATTTAAATCAAGTGTCTAATATTTTTGAATGAAAAAAAACTGCTCTTGATTGGAAAATTCAATCTTTTCTTTGGTTAAAACATTCATAGTTCTTGAATTAATACCACAAAGTATTGAATCAAGTATGTTATTCTTAGTTTTAGTATCAATTATGAGAATAATTTATTTTTATTGTAAGACTTCTGCATTTCTTGGATTTATAATAATGTTTCAAATTAAGAAAATATTGTCTCATATTTAAACAATATTTTTGAGAATAATCTTATTTTTGATCTAAGCAATTTTGTAGTGGCATTTTTTTCCGTGTATGCTATTCTAGACTGTAATCTATCTCTGTGCCAAATTTCATCCAGATCTGTTCAGCCGTTCTTGCGTGAAAGAGTAACAAACAAACATACATCCATTCTTACAAACTTTCGCCTTTATAATATTAGTAGGATATCAAATCATTGTCATGTAAAACCGTCTTTACCAAACAATCATTATAAAAGGAATAAAAACCGTGATCAATTTGTCATCATCAAGCACCATCAACCTTTTTATCAGGCACTGGAAGCATAAAACTTGGCGATGCATATCAACATCAAACTGCTTGACACGCGAACTACCGGCTCCAAGTCACAAGCGCAAGCGGATTTAGTCTGTTTACATTGTCTTCTTACTTTTTCGTACTTCTAATATTCATATGTTACTCAATCACGCCAGAACGGCTGAACGAATCTGGATGTATTTTGACACAGAGATAGACTATAGTATGGAGTACACATTGGCTACTTTATAATTACGGGCGCAGCTAGTTGTTATAAAAATGTATATCTAGTCAAGATGACAGGAAATCGGGTTTTTTTTCTTGTAACAGATTTTTTTACGCAAGCTTGTGAATTGGGGCACCCAACAGCTATAATATTATAACAAGTTTCTCTTGAACAGTAATGAATTTTAGACTTACGGACACTATCTGAAATTAGTATCTCGGTTTGTGCTTTAGGTTTATTTATTGTACTATTATTATAGGTTTTCTTGCAAATTTTTCTAGAAAATTTTACGAAAAAATTTTCCTTTTATAATTCGTTCTTTTCTTTAATATTGTAAATTGCTTTAACGAGAATCAGCGTAATTATGGCTTAGGCGGCAACTTACTTAACCAAACAAAAACTCACCTTTAAATGAGTCGACTACTCCACGAGGTTTGACTATTTTTGACTATGACTATTTTTATAAAAATGAAGCACTAATTGTACGGCCACACTATAACAGGAAATGCCGTTAATGTACACCACGCTGCGTTTTTACCAACAACGCTTAACTTAACCGTTGGCATGACTTTATCGCGATAATTAACGGAGTTTCACGTTAGTAGCTGCAACTTAAAGAAGGCTTTGTTTAAAATCCTTCCGTTCTAACATTTTTTATCATACCGTCACGCCTTTCCCCTGAGGGGGCTGGCAGAGGTGTAATACAACACCCACACTTGGCTGGACGGTATTCAGTCCCAAATGACAGGGGGCGAGCCTGTCGCCATACACCGGACTCCAGTCATGTAGCAGATGACATACAATACGCACATATGCTCACACAATTAACAAATTAGTGCGTGCCGTCGGCTGGGTTTGAACCCGCTCCCTCTGGCTTGAGAGGCGGGCCTTCTCGCAACTAGGCTTCCATCGCTAAACATTTTTCAAAATCAATAAAAGCAAATCAACGCACCCGCACCGCAGTGCGCAGTAGTACGCATCCATCACCGTATTAAGGACGTGAAGCCGGGGCCTATCCGTTATCGAGAGACTCCCGGGCGGTGACAGATTTATAAAAAGAGAAACTACCTACAGGGCCCCTATTCTTGATGCGTGAGATGTTTCTTGTTCACTCTCACTCCTATGACTTTTCAAACGAGAGAGACAACGACCAAAAATATCTGGACTTGTAAGAATAGCCCTCCAGGAGGGCTATACCTAAACGTGAGATGAGTTGAGATATTATTTTGGTCACTCTCCCACCTATGACGTTTGAAGCGAGAGCAACAAGGACGAAAAAAGGTGAGATGAAAATCTCAAACATCCGAATAGGGCCCCAGGCTACAGATAAATTGTATAAGCTAGTAGAAAAGACCGAAAACATGAACGAATTAATGTTCCCACTGGAAATGGCATCTTGGACATTTTTTTTATATTTTGGTAAGCTAGAGTAGGTTCCCTCGGTGTCATGGTTTTAAATCGTACCTAACTCCTTACTAAACGTTGCAAAGTAATCCTACTAATATTATAAACGCGAAAGTTTGTAAGAATGGATAGATGGATGGATGTTTGTTACTCTTTCACGCCACAACGGCTGATGAGATCTGGATGAAATTTGGCACAGAGATAGTCTAGAATAGCACTGATACTTTTTAACCGCGGAAGAAACCGCGGGGCGCAGCTTGTAATAACAATAATATTCAGGACACTTCCACACACGGTCGTCTGAACCCAAACTAAGCAAAGCTTTTACTATGGCGGCCAAAGATTGACATACATACATATATATTTTTAAATACTTACTTAAATAGATAATTAACACCCAGACATAGAACAAACACAAATGTTCATCACATGAATGTTTGCCGTAGGTGGGAATCGAACCCACGCCCTCTAGCTCAGAAGGCAGGTTCACTACCGACTGAGCCACCGATGCTGCTGTATAGCCCAGTATAATAATATAGTCCGGTATAGGCTCTAAATAGTTTGACAGTGTTTTGTTTCCTATTCTTTTTATTTTCTAAGCTCGGTTGAAAAAGGCAAAACAGTGTAGGTATAACTATTCCGAAGATATACATCGTCTAATAGTATGGAGATTGCTTTTCATGTCGATACCGAAAATGTACGAGATGTATCTCACATGAACTACGAGTACTTGCCATGTCCAATCAACAACCAACGGTAGAAAGATAGCTATAGCTGTAGCTGCAGAAATGGGATCCCTTCGAAGCAAATCCCATTTGTCTAGCCAGCTGCTATACGTGTCGAGTCATTCCAAAAATATATACTTACGAAACAACGTGGTAGTATACTAAGAACACATACTGTGGAATGCTAAAAAAATGTTATTTAAATCTGTTTAGCCGATAGACAAGACTTTTCAGGAAAAAAACCTGCTAGTAAGCTTTTATCTATAAGCCTAAGGCCCAACTACATACAATAAAATTGCACAAGAATTTCGTTGTGCTACAATTTTTTGTGCTATAATATTGATTACCCCTATGAAGGCAGACGTTCATTAATATTCAGTCCATAAAATTTCCAAGCCTTTCGCGCGTTTCTATGCGAGCAACACTTGTTGTCCTTTCTTCTAGCACGCAACCTACGCTACCTACAAGAGACGGCCGCTCGAAGTAGTCAACTGAAAAATAGATAGATAGATAGATAGATAAACTCTTTTTTGTTCACACCACAGATAACAAAAATAACAAGAGAAAAATTATGATAAAACTTATTAAATAGTGTAACAACTGGCGGCCTTATCACTAAAAGCGATCTCTTCCAGGCAACCTTAGGATAGAGAGGATACGACAAATGAGTATGGGACAGGGTGTGCAAAAATAACAAAAATAAACATAAGATTGATACAAAGAAACAACAAAACATCGAGTATTATACTCGTACCTATACACCTACATAAACTATTTAAATAAAACTTACATAAAATTACATCATACTAATATAATACATTCTAGTACTTAAAATACCTATAAGTAGTAAGTAAAACATACTAATTATTACATACATATATCACTATATACATATAACTATTACATACATACAACACTGATAAATAAAACAATCAAGGCAATTTTGATAAATACAGCTTTTTTACGGCGTCCTTAAAAATAGCAAGTGAGGGAGCATGTCTAGTCGCGACGGGCAGCTTGTTCCACAGTTGGACTGCCTGAAATGCAAACGACTTACCATAGAACAAAATATTGCTCAATACTGAGCCTATCCTTTGCAAAGTACCTGATATTGCGCAATACAAGTTTTAAACAAAGTTTCAAGTATAAAACAAAATTTAAATAACCCTTACACCTATTTTCATCAACACCGATTTTCATTAAGAACACTCACGAACACACACTAGCTAAGAACACTCCCGACTAATAATAAAATATAAAATACCTTTCGAACAAAATAAAAAAAAAACATAATCAGTTCATCCGTTCGGGAGCTACAATGCCACAGACAGACACACACAGAGACACATCATACTTATAACACCCCTTCGTTTTTGCATCGGTGTATCAAAAATATAAGCTTGCTCAAATTTTTGTTCAATCATTGCGTATTTAAATAAATAAATAAAAAAAATTAAAAATTAAAAAAGTATTTATTGCCTAAAATTAAAAAAAACAAGTTACAAATTAATGCTGGGTACAATATTTTTTAGTTAGGCAATTGGGATATTCTCAGCTATGTACTGAGTAAGCTGAGGCCTACGCAGAGCTGGTTTTCAGAATATCCCAATGCTCGAACTGAGATGGTCTTCGAGTTTATCCAGTAAACAAACGGATTTAACAATCTAGATACAACAGATAGGAGTACAGAGCATCTAAATACTGTACAGGTGAAGCAGCACGGGTCCAATTCCCAGTACACAGTTATTTCAATATAACCCCTACAGACCTTCATTAATATGGTTAATTATCAATATTGTGCAATTCTATTGTTTTTTTATTCAGAATGTGCGTTTCTATCAATTTTTTTTTTTTTTTTTTTTTATGTAGAATAGGTCGGCGTTTGACCACCAACTCGCCTGATGTTAAGCAATGTTGTGGTCTAAGATGGAGCACGACGACCTATAAGGTACTTATTCACTCTAGCCTTGAAGTTTACTAGAGTGAAGAAGTAGAAAGACGGCAGTTGAGTGAGGCGCTACAAGTGCGCCACTGCTCAGACCCGTCTTCGGAACGGTTACACCGGACTACATCCCGAAACACGACTAGGTCATTGAAGAGAAAGTTTTTGTTTATTGTTTTTTAAAACAGAGTAGGCATCACTAACTCGCCTGATGGGAAGCGTCGACGTGATCGAAGGTGTAACACGCTTGCCCAGGAGATACCTATTCACAATGACTATGAAACCTGTTTATCTGTGCCTATTCACTTTACTCTTAAACACCCCCGGATTGTATTTAGGTGGAAAGACAGACGCAGGCAACGAGTTCCACACCTCTGCAGTTCTTACAAGAAAAGTTGACTTGAAACGCTTAGTGCGTGCTTAGTTAGTGCTTAGTTTGCCGCCTTTTTGCTATTATTGTTCAAACTTTGCGCACATTACTCACAAAACCAGCTAACTAAAAAATTAATTGAGCAGCTCTCAACGCGAAGCCACGTTTGTTTTAAGAATTTCGCACTAGCACTTTCCTAATTTTTAAACCGCTGTTTTCACGAGTTAATTTGTAGTTTTAGACCTAATCGGGCTCGAATTAAGGTCTACATTTATGTGAACTTGGTCCTTCGAGTTTTTGGCACTTGCAATTCCCATTGGAGCGATGGAAGGTGAAACTTTTGAGAGTGTTTAGTATCAAATGCTCAAGGCTATGTGTTTTGTGGACGAAAACTAAAACTTCCTGCTAGTTTATAGTGAATAATAGAATTCTGTTGTTCAATTGTCCCAGGGTTGTAGAACTTTAATGGCCACTTGCCTAAGTCCTTGCTTAACTAGTTTTAAATTCTTCTTTGTCGCTACGCTCTTGACAGAGCGGTCGTGGTCGTCATGCAGTATTGTTATTGGCAGGGGCTGATGTAATGCGCCTCACAATATCTCGCCATGTTAGTTTTAAATTACTCCTAGAGAAATATTCGCTTATCGAGCACATATTATAAAGTAAAGATTCTCATATGGAAGGTTCGTGTATAAAAATTTAGGTAGGAGCTATAGCTAGGAGTAGATTAAACTAATAAAGCAAGGACTTATCCTGCTTTAAGAATTGCTCTTTGCTTAAAAGCAATTTTTACATTTAGTGCAAGTAGCCATAAAAATACCACTTCTAAGAAAAACAAATCTAGAAACGATTAGACTCTGTTCAGAGAAGGGATAGAGAAATAAATTTGATTGGGTTCATTCTCTATAGTAAAAATGTTGTGCTTGCTATGCTGTTCGTTGATAGATGCATCACTTGGAAACATCTAAACCGATTTGGTTTAAATTACACAGTACCTGGATGACCGAGCTTTGCTCGGTATTTTTTTTTTCAAATTGTGCACAAAAAATAGTATTATTATTCGCCAATAGATGTCAGGAAGAGTCATAGTTTTCAGTTGAGACTAATCAAAAGCCTCCTTCTTGTTATTTTTCTTCCAAGTTTATGTTTAAGTTGATTATCGATAAAACACGAATAAAATGACATTTTCTAAAAATGATTCCTAGCTAGATCGATTTATCGCCCCCGAAACCCTCTATTTACTAAATTGTATGAAAATCGTTGGAGCCGATTCCGATATTCCAATTATATATATATATATATATATACAAGAATTGCTCATTTAAAGATATAAGATAAGATATCTACGTCAATCTCGTTATACGTAATCTCGTTTTTAACCATTACTTCGGTCTTTGCTAATTCGGTACGCATAATAATACATTATGTATTTGTATTGATATGTTATTATATTTATTTTTGGTTATTTAATTAAGTAGGAAGAAGAACCTACTTATTATTATTATTTAAAATTTTAATTTAACTTTATGTACACCACCTACCCTTTTCGTATTTCTAAGAGTTCCTGTCCATCCGAAGGTTATCTGGAAGAAATCGCTCTAGGCGATAAGGTCGCTCTTGTACTGCCGAAAAATGTATTTTAGTTTTTATGATTTCCATGTAGTTTTTTAGTGTGCAATGAAGTTATATTGTACCTATTGTATTGTATTGTATTACCAAATATCAGGTCGAGCGAGCTGAACTTACTGCACCGGGTACAAATTTCCAGACATCTACAGACAACTCAGCTCTCAGCGCAGACAGATCACAGCTGCCAATAGACTTAAAAAAACAACTAACTTAATGATTAGTTAGGGAACGAACGATGTTTATTTACATTATTATTTACTATTTTTATTGTAAGATGCTGCGAGTGACATTTAGACTAATCGTTCCTTTTTACCCTTGAAATCTGCCACGACTTAGGAATCAGCTTCGATAATTATTCAGATTTTTTTGCTAAATCGGTTTTTGTGGAGATATGATAATTTCCAAAAACTAACTCGACAAAAAAATACTATTTTATTATCGAACCTACTCACAAAGTTTTAACAAAATCGGCTAAGAGTCCGGCGACCTAACTAACTTTGACCTAGGCGACCTAGACTAACTTCGCATTGGCTTAAGGTATTCTATAGCCATTTCGTCTAGAAGAAGAAACGAGCGAAGAGAGCGAGTAATGATACTGACGAGCCTCTAAAGTTACCTACAGAGTGACAAAGCGCAATTTCAATTTTTTTTATGACTTGTGCACTTCTGTAATCATTCTTAAATAACTAAGAATTTCCCTTGTTTTATTGATTCATTTAACAGCTAATGATGTAGACAACCTCCCTATGTAATGGAATTTTTGATTTGCCTTGTCTACCTATTGAATAAATCAGTCAAAAATGACCCCTTTAAAATGTGGATATTTTTCATAGCTCTATTTTAGCTTGAAAACGTTTTTAAAAATACCAAGAACATAGGGGCGGACATTAGAGATATTGTTAATTGAATTGTACTTGCTAAATTTCATCATAATCTGACAAATTGTTTTCAAGAAATTTGAGTAGCGCGTTTGTATGGAAATTTCAGAGCGTCGCGGCTCTCTTAAGAACTGCGAACTGTAAACGAAAACAACGACCCGTACGAGATGCGTTGCTCATTGACGCTCGTTCGGTCAATAAATGCGTCTGTCACCCGCACTATGCCAGTCTCAGATCAACCTAGAGAGTAAGATGGCGCACGGCGGATGATTTAGGTGAAGCCAAAAGCCATCCAAAAACTACGCTACTGTCGTATATGTACACAACACGCACACATTGACGCAAATACACTACGCTACTCGCTTGGTCATTCTTACTTCGACATTATGTGCATTGGTTTATGGTATAATTTCGTGTACATAAATATACATAGAGCATAATAAAAGTGTGGCCAGGACTACATCTTGAGGTTCTTTTTAAAAACTGTGCAGTTTTCTTACAAGTCAATTTTAAAAAGCCGTAACATTAAACTCTTACAAATATGTCAGTTTTAGAATATAAAATCTACTAAGGTTGTATATTGGAACGGAAATGGCTAACGTAGAGTTGGGGAATTAATATTAGTTTTCGTGCAATTGTAAATGTTTTTCATGGCAACATCACCACGCACACAAGTTTAAAAAGAAGTGGCTTCAACGAGATATAACGCAGTGTTCCATCTTTTCCTCTAGGTTGATCTGAGGCCACAGTTAATAGAGTATAGCAGCCTATAAAAATAATGTAATTATTGAATGCTATTGACCTGAAACAGATCTCGCGAGAGTAATTTGCATGATTGATAGTTTAATGAGAACACGCTTTGTACAGACAAGTAAATACGAGTAAATTGTGCATCTGTTTCGTTCTTTATTGTTACCTACTACTAGCTGCGCCCTGCGGTTTCCCCCGCGGCCCTAAAGGTACCGTTAATTTTTCGGGATGAAAAGTACACTACATTCTTTTATGCACTCCGGATAACTGCGTAATTGTCTATTGAAAAAAAAAATGATGATTAGTTAAGTAGGGTGTGAAAGCATAACAAACAAACATACTTTCGCATTCATAATATTAGTAAGATTAGGATATCTTTAGCTATAGGCTGTTTTTACAAGCTTCGACTGGAACCTGACATTAAGCTAAATTATACTAGTAGAACACATCAGTCAGACGTGTCTATTTCATATTTGTAACAATTTTTTTTTAGCCCAAGGCCTTAAACAATAATTATAGATCAATAATTACGTAAAGATACAAATTAAAATTCATAACCATATACTCTATTTTTATCTATTTAAAAGACTACGTAATGTATGCATAAATCTATTGTAAAAATCAATGGTCCATCTCGAGCGTGCATTTATCTAAGAAGAAAAAGAATAATATTGTTGTGTACCGTGTACAAAAAGATGTTACAAGTTTTAAATTGAGTATCAACAGTCTGCCCATTTCGAACGTACAATTTTGGTCGTTTTTTGAAATTTAGTTTCTACTAAGTAATACAAGATACTTACTTAAAGACCTAATATTTTAAATGTGATTAACTAAATAATGTTCAACGAGAACAAAGTCGCGGGCGTAGCTAGTTATTAAGTAACTAGATAATAGTTTTAATTTGTCGTTTTTTGCTCACGCTTATTGTAATATAATTGATTTTCCAATTGACAAGCAGACTGTTCTCGAGTCGCCGTCCTGTGTAACACAAGTAAGTTATTTACATTCATAATGTCTTTAAAAATAATAATAATTTAGATAGTTACAAAAACTTTTTAGTGTTAAACCAGAAATACCAAGAAATAAAAAAATAACGCTAATTTCTTGTATGTGTTTTAGCTTTATCGCTAAAAGTGATTTCTTCTAGGCAAACTTAGCAAAAATATTAGGAATTTCATTTCTAAAGCTTGGGCAAAATTGGGTTTTATTTCTGATCAGTTGACCTCTACTAATGCTGATATATTAGTTCACGTCACGTCGGATACAATTCCTTGATCAAGACAAGATATCCCAAGTATCTCAGCGGTATCTTTGTTAATTGAACTTCTTCTTAGGCTAGGCGTGGGGGTATCCTAACATTCAATATAGAGATATCCAGAGCAGTAGCTCTTTTTCTGAACAAGGCGGTCAAGTCTATTATAAAACTTTGACGCTCATAAGTGTATCTTTGAAAGCCAAATTGACTTTGACCCTCATTTGCATGAGTATACAATACAGTATATTGTATTGTTTACACATGCAAATCTAACCTCTATAATTCATTTCCAGCCATGGATTCAGCAGCAGCGGTGAAGTTTATTTTGAAAGTCCAAAAAGCTTTCCAAGTAATAGCTGTTCTGCAGCTCACCGCTCACTTTTGGCCAGAACAAGCTACAGTACAAGGTCAGTTAAAGATCTGATTAGATTTGAAAGAAAAAAAAGCAAAGAAAACAGTTTACAACGGAAATTATGAGCCTCTATAATGCCGATGGTTGTAACTTCAACCCGGCTGCTTACGACATTGCTTGCTATTCTTACACTATGGCGCTCAGCTACTCTGTAGCTTTCTTATATTGTTTTTTAGTCGGTCCAGGTAGTTCCGGATACTGCCCTGTACAATCATACTTACAACCTTTGCCTCCTGGTTAGTTAGTTTAATTTTAAATAACTTGACCGTAACTGGAAGTTATTTATATATGAGAGTGCATTTCCGTTTCCATCGAAAGTACCAGCGTTTTCGTACTTTTAATGCCTTCTAACCGGAAGTCCTAGGTGGCGTCACCTCTGCATTTGCGCTTTTTTAGTTTATAATACATATTATAATATTAGGTCCTTACGTATGAAATTGGCGTTTTGTCGTACTGATCAATTTGATCTGAAATATCTCCTCTTTGGTTAAGAATTCGAAATTCAAATTAATAAATTCATTTAGCTGGTTTTTTTTTCTTTGGAATACAGTCATTCATTTGTTATTTTCCTCATTATTTTTTCTTTGGCGTCGCTTATTACCGCGCAATGGAAAACATGAAATATCGGTATATTTACGAGTACGAGTTCTACCGTGGCACCAGTGCTGCAGAAACAGGTCGAAGAATTAATGATGTGTACGGCGCTGGTGTCGCTAAAGATAGCATGGTACGTTTTCGGTTTCAACGTTTTCGTTCTGGAAATTTCGACCTTAAGAACCAACCCCGTGGACGGCCGGAGATCAAAGTGAAAAACGAAGAATTAAAGGCTATTGTGGAAGCGGATCCATCACAAAGCACTTCAGAGATAGCAGCAGGCTTCGGGGTAAGTGACAAAACTGTATTAATCCACTTGAAGCAAATCGGGAAAGTAAAAAAACTCGAACGATGGGTACCTCATGAATTGAGTGAATCGAACTTGCAAACACGGGTCGCCTGTTGTGTTACTTTGCTCAACCGACACAATAATGAAGGGATTTTAAATCGAATCATTACTTGTGATGAAAAGTGGATATTGTACGATAATCGAAAGCGCTCATCGCAATGGCTGAACCCTGGAGACCCAGCCAAATCCTGCCCTAAACGAAAATTGACTCAGAAAAAGTTACTTGTAAGTGTTTGGTGGACTAGCGCCGGTGTCGTTCACTACAGCTTTCTTAAATCTGGCCAAACGATTACGGCAGATATCTATTGTCAGCAACTGCAAACCATGAAGGAAGAACTAGCTGTTAAACAACCGAGATTGGTCAATCGCTCTAGGCCACTGCTGCTTCACGACAACGCAAGACCACACACTGCATAACAAACAACCACTAAGTTAGCTGAGCTACAATTGGAATGTCTGCGACATCCACCGTACTCCCCGGACCTTGCTCCAACAGATTACCATTTCTTCCGGAATTTGGACAACTTCTTACAAGGAAAAAAATTCCACTCCGATGCAGCAGTCCAAACCGCCTTCAAAGAGTTTATTGATTCTCGCCCCCATGGTTTTTATAGTAAAGGGATCAATGAACTACCCATAAGATGGCAAAAGTGCATAGATAACAACGGTGCATACTTTGATTAATTAAATATATTTTACAAAAAAAAAACGACTTTTTATTCCTCCCGTACAAAACGCCAATTTCATACGTAAGGACCTAATATTAATATAATAAAGACATTGTTATTTATTTGTACACAACTTAAATTAAAAACAAAAATTTAAACAAATAAAAACTAAAACTTAATCGTAAAATAACTAAATAAATCACAAAAATGTAAACTAAAAGACCATTAGTGGAAGGACCACCTCTTTATAACATTAGTGTAGATATACAGGGTGTTACAAAAACCATGTTAAATCCGCGAGGTGCGCATCCAGTATCGACTGGAGGATGCAATTGTGCTAGTTTAAATTAAGTATGGACTCTAAAATGTTTAACACACACCGCGCTCCGCTCTCCTAAAATCGTGAACGCAGCCACTAAACGCGTCGGTTTTATTTGTAAACTATTCGTGTATTGCCGCTACTCTCTTATAATAAAAGCCGCCAGCATATGATACAAATTTGTTAACATTTTTGTAAAATTTCCTTTTTTCTAGCGTTCTTAAACCGGTCAAAACTCTTGCTATTTTTAACGTACACGTTTTTTTTTGGTATTTTTGCATAGATACTTATAAGTGTGTGTACATGCTCTTCAACTGTACAACAGGGTTTTTGTAACATGCTGTAGATACCTCCTAGATAGTCACAGTATTTATAAATACACAGTATGGTAATAAAGTGAAATTGAAAGTCGTAATGATGCTGTTGCCTATTTCAGATGGAGCCACGTTTGACTTCATAGTGGTGGGTGCTGGGACCGCCGGCAGCGTCGTAGCCGCCCGCCTGGCTGAGGACAAGAAGACCAGCGTGCTGCTCATCGAAGCTGGTGGCGACCCTCCTATTGGAAGCACTGTAAGCTCCATTTATTTCCATATATTGCCTGTTTTCGTGATTAGCTTACAGTTGGAAAAAATCTATTAACTTAGAACCAATTTATACATAAGTATACAAGAATTTTGATAACCTGTGTACAGTATTTTGACAGAATAGGTTCTGAGTTTCTATAATACTATAAAAACCTATGTTTTTATAGTATTTTGATAATGTTTTAGTATGTAATTGGTTTCCATGACAAAAGTTTCAAAGCACTAAAACTCTCAGAGTGACAAACAAACATTTTGTCGTATTATTATTCATCATAGTAAATGCCTTATATATTTTATTTTATATTGTTCCAGATTCCAAGCCTCATGATCTACTTGGGAAAGAGTTACGTAGACTGGAACTACACAACTGAAGATGATGGCTACACACAACAATGCCAGAAAAACCACGTGGCAGACCTGATGCTGGGCAAGATGCTCGGAGGCACCAGCAGTCTCAACTTCCTCCTCTTCTCTGAGGGACACTACAGAGACTACGACCACTGGGCTAAGATCACTGGCGACGAGACCTGGAACTGGGATGGAGTTTTACCTTACTTCAACAAAGCGTTCAGGCTAGAACAACCACGTACCTTCAAATCACTGAGTAACCTACATTACCAAAGTCAAGGTAAGATCGGCCTGTTGAAAGATACACGAGAAGATTTCAACGAAATTTACCTAAATGCTTTCCAAGAAGCTGGCCACAAACTGGTACCATTCATTAATGAATACAATACAACTGGTTACACTGCATCTATATACACTATAGCAGATGGCATACGACAAAGCACTGCTTACGCCTACCTCAGACCCGTCAAAGACAACGCAAATTTGTTCGTCTTGAAAAACACACTAGCAAAAACCATATTGTTTGATGATTATAAAAATGCTGTAGGAGTCGAAATTGTTACCAAAGATGGAAAAACTTTGAAAATGAAGTCACTCAAAGAAGTAATCATATCTTCTGGTGCTATAAACAGTCCCAAACTTCTTATGTTATCAGGAATAGGTCCCAAAAAACATTTAGTAAGTAAAGGGATCAATGTTATTTCCGATCTACCAGTAGGCCAGAATTTTCAAGACCATGTCGCAACGATTATAATCCATAATATGACAAAACTACAAAATCCAACTGGAACTAGAGATTCCAGACAATATCCGGCTCACGTTGTTACTGGATATGTTAACTTGGACAAAAGAAAAGACTTTCCTGTGTATTCTACGGTTAATTACGTCAATTACGCTCAATATCTCGTACAATTCTGTACAGTTACATACGGACTACATAATAAAATATGCGACGCTATGTTCGCTCATCCAAATACAAATCAAATGCTTTTTACAGTAGTAACTAACCTCCTAGCTAAGTCTCGCGGTGAAGTTCTTTTGCACAGCGCTGACTACACTGATGATCCGATAGTTCGATCTGGATACTACTCTGACAGAGAAGACTTGGAAGATCAAGTTCAATTTATAGAAGACTTTATTAGAATAACAAACACGTCCAGCTTTAAAAGAGCTGGAGGAGAATTAGTGGATCCGAAGTTAGCTTGCTGCGCTGACTTTGAATTTGGGAGTACAGACTACTGGAAATGCTATGCCATGTGTATGATGACTTCGAGAAGGCATTATGCTGGAACTAATGCCATGGGGTTGGTGGTGGACAGCAGGTTGAGAGTCTTTGGAGTAAATAAGCTGAGAGTAGCGGACGCAAGCGTAATGCCAACAATCACTAGTGGAGACACAAATGCACCGACTATTATGATTGGCGAGAAGGCAGCTGATATGATAAAGGAAGATAATCTAATACTTATCTAATAAACTTTAACTTATAAAAAGACTAGCTGTCACCCCGCGACTTCGTTCGCGTTTATTATTCATATATATATATATATATATATATACGAGTATATGTGAGCTATCCTATCTGTTAAGTTAGATCGAACTGCACACGGTGTGCAAATTTGATTGAAATCGTAGTTTAGGAGTCTATAGCGGACAAACAACGTGACACGTAATTTATATACATTAAAATAGCTACCAATAGGTACTTGCACGTAGTTTTATAAAGTTATTTATTATTACCAACTCGATAATAAAACCAATAAATATTTTTAAAAAAAGATAGAATTTAGTAAAAAAAACTACGCTTTAGGCAAAACAATCCTCTTACCTTTATTAAATTTAGGGTTGAAGAGAATTTATTACGTCGAATAAACGGCGTACCTGTCCTAAGTTCTTGATTTTTACCTTTTTGGGAACCTTTATACACCACTATTTTTATAAACCTAGCATTTTTTAAAGCTTATTCACTAAATAATATCAAACATCTATTAATATGGGACTATGGGACCAACCTTAAATCTCAAAACAAAAAATTGCTGCTCCATACAAGTAGGTAATTGACCGGCGACAAAATGTATGGATCAGCAAATTTTTGTTTTGAGATATGAGGGTTGGTCCCATAGTAAAAGTTGTATGTTATAGAGAATCAGCTTTTACATTTTTGCGAAAATATTAAAATGAGCGGGGTAAAGTTTACAACTACAAGTATTATACGACTAGCCGCATTCCGTGGTTTCACCCGCTATCTTATTTAATTTTTTTGGGCCTTTTGGGGCCAGTAGCCTTGGTGTTAATTTACGTCATACGAGACCTCCATACTTTCATCAAAGTAACAAACATCTAAACATACTTTTTTATTTGAATTGGTTCGGTAACACGGTCGACATAGGCTTCTTTTTTTTTAAAAAAACTTAATAGGCTTGCTCTTGGCCGCCAACATGCCTGATGATAAGCAGTGATGCGGCCTACGATGGAGCACGCTTGCCTAGAAGAAACCGATTCACTCGAGACTTGAAGACACCCAGATTATAAGTGTCAGGGAACACACACTCTGGCAGAGTATTCCACACTAGCGGTCCGTATACGAAAAGAAGAACCAAAGCGTTTTGTGCGTGTTGTTGGTATGTCGACCTTAAAACGATGCCGCTTTTTTTGTACTATTGGTTGTTTTATAGAAGAACGGGCTAGGGAGAATAAGGTCGTGCAAACCAGATGCACACTCCCCAAAATGTACCCGATAAAAAACCGATAGACCAGCAACCTTGCACCGATGATTTTGGCACCAAACTTCGAAGTTTGGTCTGGACAAGGGAGTCGTTGCCAATGAGCTTCTTCGCACGTTTCTCGATGGACTCCAACGCCTCGAGCTGATACTTGGCCGATCCATCCCAAACGTGCGAACAGTACTCTATGCACGACCCAACCTGTACCTTATAATAATATAATGACACAATACATGTAGGTATCAACTTAAATGATATGTTTAAAATCTGAACCTATGGTCCAATTATGTCCGTACACAGCTTATAAAATGTACATTGAAACTGAAAACTATAATTAACTATTTACTAAATTCTAATTCATGATAGGTTACATCCTTACCTAATACGAGTAAATTACTTAGTTAAGTTATTTAAAAAATATTTGAAAATTACTATCAAATTTGACATTTGTAATATTACTCGTAGTAGGATAGTACTATCCACATTCACATAAGTCATACATAGTAAATTAAATTGAATTAATTGTCATGTACTTACTAATGAAGTAAATGTTATGCTAAGTACCATTACGGCAGGCTAACGGTATTTCAAATGATCCGCTAATAGGAGACCAGTTAATATAGGCATAGATAATTTCAATAGGCGATTGTTATCAAAAATGGTCAGATCCACAATTGACTATTAATTTAGAATTGTTCAATAACTAGACCTGTGTTGTTAAAAGTGAAATTAAGGTTAGTTAATATATTTTTTAGTATTTTTTTAATGTATTTACGGTCTACGGACTAAATACACCCAATCATTATTTTTACAGCATATTTCTAAAAAAATATTGTACAAAAATCGTTATATCATCATGTCTTTCGCCCGAAGGGGCTGGCAGAGGTGTACTACAACATCCACACTTCGCCAGACGATATTCAGTCCCAAATTTGACAGGCCTGTCGCCACACGCCGAGTTCCAGTTATGTAGCAGCTGACACACAATACGCACGTAATATATGTTCACGCAATTAACAAACGCGCCTTCGGCTGGGATCGAAACCGCTGCCTCGGGTTTGAAAGGCGAGCCTTTTCCACTTAGACCACCATCGCTACCATAATTTAGTAAACATTGTGTTTTTTTTTTTGTAAATTTAACCCTACTAATATTATAAACGCGAAAGTTTGTAAGAATGGATGGATGGATGTTTGTTACCCTTTCACGCCAGAACGGCTGAATAGATCTGGATGAAATTTGGCACAGAGATAGATTATAGTCTAGAATAGCACATAGGATACTTTTTAACCGCGGGTGAAACCGCGGGGCGCAGCTAGTATACAAATAAAGAACAATAAACAAGGTGTGGCCTAAAACGTCACACCCAAACGAGTAGGTAATTTAATCGTAATGTCACAAATAGCATCATAATCCTAAGACACAAACAAAAGGGAGATGTCTCTTAATAATTTTAATTAAATCTTAATTATAATTTCGGAGTTAGCTTTGCATGTTCTATTCCGAGTCATTAATAAATTTAAGTACCACAGTCTAGCAAATAGCAGTACCATAAATCCTTATTTCAAATGAACGGGACCCTAAAAACCTAGACCCTGGTCTAAGATCTAGGTTTTCTACTGTGCCTAGCTTCATACAATATTTTGAGGAGCAAAGTTAGTGGGTTATTTTGTATTTATTCGTAGGTATGAAAAATGTATTTTATCGATGTTTAAACCTATCCTACTAATATTATAAACGCGAAAGTTTGTAAGAATGGATGTTTGTTACTGTTTAAAGAGAATGCCAATAGATGTCGCTGCCTCACTAACTCGCATGCGTTTGGTGCGAGAGCATAGGTTAAGTTAGCGAAGGAACAAAATAAAAGAGTTTTGAAGTCACATAGCGGTTTAATTCCCAAACATTTGATCCTTAAAGCCGGATACAAAACAGGAATACGTTTATTTGTGGTGTCCTATATTATGTGTTGTGGATTATTGGTGTGCCCCCCCGGTAATAGTGAGTGAAAACGTAGAACAATAAAAATAGTGAAAAATTAAATTCAGTGCTCAAATAGAATAAATAGACTATATTACGTGTAAAACAAGTAAAAACAGTTGTGTAGACTTTAAATACAGTTGTGTAGACTTTAAATACATGCGCTTAAACAGTGATTTAATCGAACGTTTAGTAAAAAAGTGCAATCTCGTTTGTTCAAAATGGAGGATTTACAATTAGCGACATACGCCCAAATTAAGAGTTTATTCGAAAATTTCAAGAAATCTCCCAAAGAGAGATTAACTCCAGCCTATTTAGAAACAAGACTAGAAGCGTTGGAAGGATATTGGAACAAATTCCAAGCGAATCATGACAAAATAGTTCTTTCAAACCCAAAGTCTGACTATTTCAACAAAAACGTGTACGACACGTGCCTAGAAATGTACTTCGACATGAAGGTTAAAATAAAAGAGAAGCATAATCAATCAGCAACTACGTCGAGTTCTGGAAGCTCTGAAATAGAAAGAAGTGATGATTCCCTTCAACCTGTCGCGAAATTGCCACCGATTTCTCTACCGAAATTCTCGGGAGATTACAAAGAATGGTTATCATTTCGAGATTTGTTCAAGTCCCTAGTCCACGACAATGCGAAACTCAGTAAGGTGAATAAATGCCAATACCTAAAGTCTAGTTTACATGGAGAAGCAGAAAATCTAGTTAAACAAATTCCAGTGACTGAATCGAGCTATGATATTATGTGGGAAACGCTCAACAAAAGATACCATAATCGTAGAACCATAGTAAATGCGTATATTGGAAAACTTCTAAATCAGAAGCGCATAACCACCGAATCACCCAAAGCAATTAAAGACTTATTAGATATCACATCAGAATGCTTAATATCTCTAAAGGCAATTAGTATACCTACTGAACATTGGAATGACATAATAGTTTACATAATAATACAAAAACTAGATCCAGAGTCACACAAGCTGTATGAACAAAGAATAGAAGGTCAGGACTCTCTTCCAACATGGACAGATTTGTCTAAATTTCTAGAATTGAGATTTCGAACCTTAGAAGCTATCAAATACAAAGATACACCAGCACCTCATAGAAACACACAACACAATGCTAAGACTTTTTCTACAAGTGTCACATCCTCAACTGTAAACTGCATATTTTGCAACGGAGAACATAGAATCTATAATTGTCAAGATTTCCTCAAGCTACCTGTCAATGAGAGACAACAATATGTTCAGAAAAACAACCTTTGCTTCAACTGTTTAAAGAAAGGTCACACAGTAAAAGAGTGCAAGCAAACTAACTGTAGAAAGTGTAACAAAAAGCATCATTCACTAATACATGGGTATTCTATCAACACTAATTCTAAAGAAACTGATACTCATGACGCACCACAAGTAAATCACAACACTGAACCAATTAGAATCACCCTCAAAACTCATAGCAGCAGGCCAAGCCCTGTCATACTAGCCACTGCACTTGTAGCCGTGCAGTCGAATAGATCAAATAGTATTCACACCCTTCGCGCACTTGTGGACCAAGGGTCCCAAGCCACATTGATCACTGAAGGTGCATGCCAAGAGCTGGGCTTAAAGAAGTTTCCCATTCAAGGCAACATAGTTGGAATTAATTGCCAGCCTTCCACCATAAAATCACTAGTCAAGCTGGAATTAATGTCCTTACACAACCCGAAGACAAAGATTAAAGTCAATGCATATGTATTGCGTAACCTAACATCACTACTACCACAACAAGCACAAGCAGTTGATTGGCCACAACTCAATAGCATACAACTAGCAGATCCTTCGTTCACACAGCCAGGCCGAGTTGATCTTCTCCTGGGAGCAGAGGTCTTCGCGGACATCATTCAACAAGGTCTGATGATTTACAGAAACAATACAAACTCACTTGTGGCACAAGACACATCACTAGGTTGGGTCATATCTGGTAGTAACAACAAAGAAAATAGAGAACACACACAAGTATACACTCATCATGTGAAAATAGAAATAGATGAAGAACTCCGTAGATTCTGGGAACTTGAAGAAGCAGTACCTGGAAAAAAGATAATGACAACTGATGAGATTAAATGTGAAAAGCATTATAGTACAAACCATAGTAGAAAAGTAGACGGAAGATATGAAGTCAGATTACCTTTCGCAGCGAATCCTCCGGACATCGGTGAATCTGAAACAATAGCACTAAAAAGATTATTAGGAGTTGAAAGTAAATTCAAAAGACATCCAGAGTTACAAAGTAGATACAACGAATTCATGACAGATTACTTAGAACAAAATCACATGCAACCAGTTTCATCGGATAATGACACCAAACTTACCTGCTACTTACCGCATCATGCAGTCATCAATGAGCAACACTTAACTACCAAGCTACGGGTGGTCTTTGACGCCTCTGCTAAGACAAGCAATGGAAAGTCTTTGAATGATAACCTGCTGACAGGACCATCACTTCAAAGTGACATTCGAGATATAACGTTAAGATGGAGACGACATGCTGTAGTACTGGTAGGAGACATACGTCAGATGTATAGACAAATATTAGTACATGAATCCGATAGACAATTTCAACGAATTCTATGGAGATTTGATATCAACAAACCTGTGCAGAAATTTGAACTCAACACAGTGACATATGGAACGTCCTGTGCACCATACTTGGCAATCAAAACTCTGAAACAACTAGCGGTCGATGAAAAACCTAATTTCCCTGAAGAAGTAACTGATGTACTAGCCAATGATTTCTTTATCGATGATTTACTGAGCGGAGCTTCTACACCTACCAAGGTCATTGAACTGCAAGAAAACTTGAAGGCATTGTTAAAGAAAGGCGGTTTCACACTGCATAAATGGGCAACCAACATAGTCAGCACAGAAGATACAACAGAAACAACTAGAAAAATACTTGGAATAGACTGGAATAATAAAACCGATACTTTTGAACTACAATTTGACATTAAAGATACTACTCAAAAGCCAACAAAACGAGCAATTTTGAGCGACATAGCTAAGCTATACGATCCAGCGGGATGGTTAGCACCCATAGTAGTTAGAGCCAAAGTGTTTCTGCAAAAACTTTGGATAGAAGGCGTAGACTGGGATGATGAAATTCCGGAACACTTAGAGGCAGAATGGTTGACATTTCGTAAACACTTATGTGAGATGCCAAAAATAGAACTCGATAGATGGATTGGCATCACAGACAACACTACAAAACTAGAGATCCACGGATTCTGCGATGCATCAGATATCGCTTATTCAGCAGTTGTATACTGTCGCACAATTTCCCCAGACTTCATTAAAGTAACTTTAATAGAAGCTAAAACCAGAGTAGCACCAGTTAAGAAGATATCTACACCCAGACTAGAACTGTCTGGCGCTGTATTATTGTCAAAACTCATAGATAGAATTAGAACAGCACTCAATGTTCCATTGAACGATACTTACGCTTGGACAGATGCAACAATCGTTCTGGCTTGGTTACAACGTCCACCTAGTTACTGGAACACATTTGTAGCAAACCGAGTGACGGAGATCACGAACGCAGTAGACACGAGTAGATGGCAACACGTCGCATCACCCGACAACCCGGCAGATGTCGCTTCCCGCGGTGTTTCTCCGCTGGGCCTGCAGGCGCACGCTCTGTGGTGGAACGGTCCATCCTGGCTGCAAGAAGATAGTGCTCTACCTGTAACAGACTTAAGTGAAATAGTTAATCCAATCGAGTTAGAAAAAAGGTCTGAAGTGAAAGTGCTAGTGAAAAGTGTTGTAGTCCCGGAACCTGAAACAAACAAAGACATTATTAGTAAATATTCTAGTTATAAAAAGCTTTTAAGAGTAATAAGCTATTGCTTACGATTTTATTATAAATGTAAAAGCAAAGCTAAGAAAGAAAACTTACCTGAGTTTGTAAATACAACTTACTTGAATACCATAGAACTGCAAAATTCAGCAAAAGTCTTGATAAAAATGTCACAGCAATCTGAAATCATAAATAAAAAACATGTATTAAATTTAAATCCAATAGAAGACAAGGACGGTTTATTAAGAGTAGGTGGTAGACTACAAAATGCAATAGTAAACATAGAAACCAAACATCCTGTCATACTAGCAAAAGATAGTAAATTAGCTTACCTAATTGTGAAAGATTCACACTACACTACCTTGCACGGTGGTAATCAGCTGATGTTAAACCACATTAGAAATAGATATCACATAATTGCTGTAAAATGTTTAATCAAACATGTAATTAGAGAATGTGTAACATGCCGTAGACATGCAAATAAAACTGCACACCAATTGTTAGGCAATCTACCTAAAGACAGAGTCACACCACAGAGATGTTTTCTGGTGAGTGCCGTCGACTTTGCTGGTCCCGTGATTTTAAAGCTAACAAGTGGTCGCGGTTCAAACAGAACTACAAAAGCATATATTTCAGTATTTATTTGCATGTCCACAAAGGCAATACATCTAGAATTAGTTAGTAACCTTAGTTCAGAGGGGTTTCTGGCGGCTTTCCGTCGCTTCACTGCTCGTAGAGGGCACTGTAAGAAGCTAATTAGTGATTGTGGTACAAATTTCATAGGAGCCAGTAAAGAACTCAAAACTTTAGCAAAAAATAGCATTAGTGATTTGCCTGATGAACTTGTAGAGCTGTTAGCGCATGATGGTACTGCCTGGCAATTTAATCCTCCTGGAGCTCCACATATAAATGGACTAGTTGAGGCTGCAGTAAAATCTACTAAGAAACACCTAAATAGAGTCTTAGGCGACACTAAATTAACATTTGAAGAATATTCCACTTTACTGTGCCAAATAGAAAGTTGTTTAAACTCAAGACCCTTAACTTCCCTAGATGATGATAAATCTGGTACCACTATAGCTCTTACACCAGGTCATTTCCTTATAGGTGAACCACCAATTGTAGTCCCCGATGAAAATTTAGAGACACAAAATGTACCATATAATAAAAGATGGATCTATTTACAACAAAAACTTCAAAGTTTTTGGCGTCAATGGAGCCAAGAGTATCTTGTAACTTTACAGAAACGGTTCAAATGGAACCATAGGCAGGATAATTTTAAACCTGGTGACATAGTTTTAGTTAAAGATGACCGATTACCCCCCAGCAAATGGCTCATGGGCAAGGTAATCACTGTACACCCCGGCTCTGACGGACTAGTCAGGGTTGTCTCACTTAAATGTAAAGACTCAATTTTTAAAAGACCAATACATAAATTGTGTCTACTTCCCACAAATTAATAACTTATGCCCGAGTCTTTCCATTTGAGTACCTAGTTTAGTAAGTTATAACACAAGTTTTACAGTCCACTTGTTCAAATTAATTTGTATTTATTAAAAAAAAGTTCTAACGCACTTTGAGGGGCGGTATGTTTAAAGAGAATGCCAATAGATGTCGCTGCCTCACTAACTCGCATGCGTTTGGTGCGAGAGCATAGGTTAAGTTAGCGAAGGAACAAAATAAAAGAGTTTTGAAGTCACATAGCGGTTTAATTCCCAAACAGTTACTCTTTCACGCCAGAACGGCTGAACAGATCTGGATGAAATTTGGCACAGAGATAGATTATAGTCTAGAATAACACATAGGATACTTTTTAACCGCGGGTGAAACCGCGGGGCGCAGCTTGTAAGTTTATCCTTCCTACTAATATTATAAACGCGAAAGTTTGTAAGAATGGATGTTTGTTACTCTTTCACGCCAGAACGGCTGAACAGATCTGGATGAAATTTGGCACAGAGATAGATTATAGTCTAGAATAACACATAGGATACTTTTTAACCGCGGGTGAAACCGCGGGGCGCAGCTTGTAAGTTTATAATTATAATGGCTTAATTAATATTTCTCCAAAACTTTATCGACCGAGCGAGCGTTAGCAAGCGAAGCGTCTCTGCTTCAGCTTCGATAAGAATACTTACCTTATATCTTGATAAAAATACGTATGTCCGGATTTTTATCAAGATAGCTGATGATTTAAAAAAATGTCCTAAATTTAAAAAACGAATACAAAAAACTGACTCGACCAAATATAATAACATAAATCTAACGAACCTACTACAAAGAATCTGTTGAAAATGCGACCTGTAGTCACAGGTCACCTGTAGGAATGTAATATTTACATTTTATTTTTATTTGTGTTTTTCCTTTGCTTTTTTTTGTATTCTTTTAATTTTGTACATTGTAGTCCCGTTCGTCTCTTAAGGTCAATGCTGAAAATCAGCGCTGGGAAGAAATTTTTAGCATTATAGCTGAGCATTGAAAGTTTTTTCGTTTTTTTCTTCGTTCCTGAGGTTCATTATCTATCGTTACAATGTCATGACTTACATACTAGTTCCGTCTCAATATCAAATTAAAAAAATACTGTACAGAAAGCCAACCAAATCAAGTTCCGGGCCAGTCCCGGGCAGATAATATTCTTCTGGGACGCACTGCAGACGGACTGCAAACAACAGTCGTAGAACGATGTGAGGTCTTTCATAGAATTTCGTACTTCACTTCACAAGCTGCGTCTGCACCGGACCATACTGTACATGGATTTGGTGTGTTCCAGCCTTTAATGTTATCTTACTGGTACCTTATGCACTGTGCCACGTGGCTTATTGTGTTGAATCACAATCAATCTCCGCTCGGATATAGAGCTGTTTACCTACTGTGTTTAATTACGCTGCCTGCGAATTCGTAAGAAGAAGGGAAAGACGAAACGAGTTGAGTTTCCTGAATTGAGGTAACGACTGTGAATGAGGGACTAATTATTTTATAAATTTTAGAACTTGCAAATAACAATAACATTATTTAAAGAAACAAACAACTAACATTATTAGAAGGTAAACAAATAAATACGACTGCAAAATGTAGTCTGACACCACGGACAATTTTATAATACATAATATTTTATTTTATATAATTATATAATTAAAATGTTGTACCCTATGTCACTTCCATTTTCAAAACGATTATGATGACACCTCACATGTCGAAATCCATCAAGCTGTTTAAGCTGTAGGGCGTTCCAAAGAAACCTCATACATACACTCGGAAAACTTGACGCTCCTTCTTGCGCAGTCAGATAAAAATAGCCATTTAAATTATTTTAGTTTCATTGTGACTAGTTTGTAATAAAAAAATATTTTATAATTTTACCAAAATACCTAACTACAAAATTATGATTTTGATGCCTGTGATATTTTGGATAAACCTAATGACAAAATATAACGACACCCACCGTGCAAAATTCGTGATCAAAATATTCCCTTTTTAACCTAATTATGTAGAGAGACAATAATAGTATTAATCAAACTACAATATATATTAATCAAAATACAATACTATATCAAATATTGGACAAAGTATGATAACTACTAATTACCTACCCTTTTACATGGAACAGCTGATTGAGTTTGTGTTTGCTCCATAGTAAAAGCTGTTCTTAACGATGAATACAATGACCCCCTTTTAGCTTAGTACAGCCTATCCCAATAACCCTGTATACCCCGAACTATCATTCTAAAGTTGTGTTACTGTTTATTGCTGAACCACGTCCCATGAGTTATGGTAATGATTAGTAATCAATCATCAGTGCTCGTTCGCGCTACATTCAATTACCGTTTTAGCCACCTTTGTTTTTAGATTCAGCTAACAAGTTTACACTACAGACTACAATTAAAAAAATGTATTTTTTGCCAACACTTATAACTGTACAACACAATAAAGAAAACTATAAGTACTCATAACGTTATACTTATACCAGGTCTTATAGTAAAACTGTTTTGACAATTGGAGTAGGCCCAGCACTGTTCTGCGTAGAAGAGGTCCACGCAGAGCTGTTTTCAGCCTACCCCATAAACTTGTGGCTATAGCGGGTTTACTTGGTCGCCACAATTTATTTAGTTTAGTGAGTTGTTGAACAGAATAGGTAGCATTTTACGGCATTTAAACGTAGAGTCATCGCATACGATGAAGGGAGTATCGGCAACTGCACTCAAACTCTGCAAGAGTGAAAAGAACGGGTGATAAAATATCATATTTGGCGTGAGTTTGAGCGAGAAGAAGACATAAGCTTTTCGGTGGATAAAATGTTCTATGAATTTGTCCTTTTGTATTGAAATCTTTATTTTTATTATTATTTTATACTTACGATGCTAACTTCTAAGAGAACCAAACTTTTTGTACCTTAATATATCAACACCTTTAATTTTGAAATCGTACCTACCAAGGTTTTATCGAACACTAGCTGCGCCTCGCGGTTTTACCCATGGTTTAAAAATTGCCTATGTTAATCCGGAATATAAATTACCTTCACAACAAATTGCATCAAAATCTGTCCGCCCGCTTGAAGTGAAAGTAACAAACAAACACATAGAATAAAATTGCTTTATTAAAAAAAAAACTAACAGTCAACAAAACATACAAACTCATCTGCAAACTTTTAAAGTAAATAAGTTACGGTGTTTCGTTAAGTTCGTTATCATTCATTTTGTGATCTTTCTTGATGATATCAGCAATTTTCTCGCCAATCACTATAACTGACAAATGTATATCTCCCCTAGGGACGACGGGTATAACGCTTGCGTCCGCCACTCTCAGCTTGTATACTCCCATGACCCTTAACTTGCTATCCACCACCGACCCCATGGCATTAGTACCACAATAGTTCCTCTTCGTGTTCATCATACACTCGGCATAGCATCGCCAATAGTCCGTGCTTCTAAACTCATGCTTGGCGCAGCAAGATAGCTCTGGGTCCACCAGTTCTCCGCCAGCATTTCTGAAGCTATTCGTATCTGCGACACGAATGAAGTCTTCTATATACTTTGCTTGGTTTGCTACGTCTTCCTCATTACTGTAGTGTCCAGACCGAACTATGGGAGTATCAGTGTAGTCTGCACTTCTTAGAAGAACTTCTCCTCGAGACTTAGGCTGAAGATTAGTCAATAATGTCCAAACCATTTGATTTGTATTTTGCTTAAACATAGCGTCGCATATTTCATCTTTTAGTCCGTACGTCCACGCACAGAATTGTACCAAATAAGGTGCATAGTTGACCCAATTCAGTGTGGAATACGTGGGATAATCTTTTGTTTTGTCCAAGTTAGCGTATCCCACAAAGGTGCTCGCTGGGTATTCATGAGGATCTCTCGCCACTTTTGTGTTTTCCAGCTTTGTCATATTGTGGATAAGAATAGTTGCAGCCTGATCATGAAAGTTTTGCCCCACTGGTAGATCAGAGATTACTTTTATTCTTTTACTTTTTAAGTGTTTTTTCGGACCTATTCCCGATAACATGAGGAGTTTAGGGCTGTTAATAGCACCGCCAGAAATAATCACTTCTTTTAAAGATTTCACAGTTATTGTTGTTCCATTTTCAGTCACAGCTTTTACGCCGATGGCGTTCTTGTCGTCGTCAAACAATATTTTTTTAACTACTGTATTTTTTAAGACGTGGAGGTTGGGAAAGTCTTTACAAGGTCTCAAGTAACAGTAAGCAGAGCTCTGTCGCATGCCATTTGCTATATTATACATTCCTCTAGCATAGCCCAGTGTTTCATTGGCGTTACATTCCGGCAATATCTTGTGTCCAGCTTCTTCGAAGGCTTGCAAATATATTTCATTGAAATCTTTATGCGAATCCAATGTCAGTCCCATCGGGCCCATATCTCCATAATACTGTTTGCTGGGAGTTTGAAGTACGGATGGATCCTGTAAATTCGTTGCTTTGACTATATAAGGTAGGACTCCTGACCAGCTCCAATTGTCATCCTCTACGATAGTCGCCCAGTTATTGTAGTCTCTGTAATGGCCTTCTGAGAAAATAAGATAATTTATACTGCTGGTACCTCCAAGCATCTTGCCAAGCAGCAAGTCTTCCACCTGGTTTTTATGACATTGCGCTGAATGGCCGTCATTCTCTGTTGTGTAGTTCCAGTCCACGTAACTCTTCTCCAGGAAGACTAACATACCTGGAAGCTGTAATAATATTTTTTTTAAAATGTAATTTTCCTATTAGGTATACCTACTGCTTAATTACTTACAAAGTTAATAAAGAGAATTGTAAAAGCCATGTCAGATGACAGAATAGTGAACTATGGTATTATAAGGCATTAGAATAACAAACAGGAACTCGTTTTTTAAATACCTATCCAATTTAAATTAACTTATGCTAATTTCAAAATAAATAATGCTAATGAAGAAGAAGAGAACTTATCGCTATTATTTACCCGATAAAGTAAAAATTGCTTTAAAGTAGTCAACCATTTTGTGATAAGTGAAGTTTGAACTCTTGGAGTGCTTACACAGTGTGAACATCAAACATTTAATAGAAAACTTTTAAGTACCAAATGTTATACAGCACCGCTTTAAGTATTGCGTTTAAAGTGTTGCGGTATTCTGCCATACGTTACACAATACATATAAGGCCCAATAAGGCTCAAATTTCAATTATTTTTGTTGGTCCATTGAGATCCTCAACGTAATATCTTATTCCGGGGCCTTAGATTCTGGAAGATAAATACGCTAATGAGCCTTACCCTGCTTTCATCGGGAGGATCACCGCCAGCTTCGATGAGCAGCACGCTGGTCTTCTTGTCCTCAGCCAGGCGGGCGGCTATGACGCTACCGGCGGTCCCAGCACCCACCACTATGAAATCGTACGAATCTCCATCTATCAAATTAAAATTAACTTTAGGTAATAAATGTTGCTAGGTTATAATGCGTTCAAATATTTTAAGTTCAACAAAATAATAATAATGAGTATTAGTAAATATCCTTGTGGTGATTTCATTTTTCGAAGAGTTAAGTCAAGTCGAGTTTGTTTTAAAATGTAGTAACTACTACTAAACTGTTTTAACAGTACCTGTTTTTGAAATTTATGAATCCAATTACCCGAGTCCTAATTCTAATCCTAATCTTTCTTTACCATCCCAAATTTCTAACTAATTCTAAACCTAACTCATAACTTAATATGATAAACTAACTGCGCTCCGCAGTATTGGACGTGGTTAATAATATCCTATGTCCTTCTATACCCCTGGCAACGTGTGTAAAGTTTCATGATGGTCAGTTTAGTAATTAAGGTGTGAAAGCATAACAAACAAACAATTATAAAGAGAAGAAAAAACTCACTTTCGCATTTATTAAACTCTGTTAGGATAGCAGGATATCGTAATCTTAATGTGTAAATAAGTTTGTTTGTTTGTTATGCTTTCACGCCTTAATTACTAAACTGACCATCATGAAACATTACACACACGATCATCATGGTTTTTTTTGTGTGTGGCTGAGTACATACTGATTAGTTTATAGAGTCTAGAAATGTGATCGGATGAGTTAGCGTAATTTTTCCTTTCAAGCTAAAATCATACAATTTTTAACCGGTTTTATTTAGCTTGCCCTGTTTATTTTTAGGCCAAATCTTGGACCAGATTGGTCAGCTATTTCCACTGACCCGATTCTCATGAAACTTTGCACACACATTCAGTTCCTGTGACACAACAGTTTACCTTCAAATATTTTTAGTGATACTAGTTTACCTAAAGCCAACCGTCCACAAAAAAGCAACCAAACCAAAAAACAACTGGTTTACCAACCGTGGACAGTGGCCTGCAGAGGCCACCAGTACCCGAAGAGCTTCAGGCCGCCTATGAAGTACAAGGCCTGCAGAACAGTCCTGGTATACTTCGCAGCCCTTGCAGCATTCATACCTGATATTAACCAATGGAAAATAAAATACTAGTTAAAAATTAACGTAAAAATATTTTTTTAATTATTTATTTCTTGATGAAAGAAATTTTATTTTTTACATCGGGTTAAGCATACGTTAAGACACTGAATCGCCTGATGGGAAGCGACGATGTGATCGCAGGTGTGACACACTTGCCTAGGAGATACCTATTTACTCTTGAACATCCCTGGATTGTATTTGGGTGGAAAAATAGACGCAGGCAACGAGTTCCACACCTCTGCAGTTCTTATAAGAAAAGTGAATTTGAAACGCTTAGTGCGCTTAGACGGAATTTCTATCATGAGAAAGTATCATGAGTGAATGGGGTGGCTTTTCCTCAAAAATGTAAACTAGAGTTAAAGTTAATAATAAGATTTGAAAATTTAAAACGACCCATAAAACACAAAATAATAGTTTTAGTTTTACAATAAAATAATAGTAGGTATTAGTAGTAACAATAATCGAATCTAAATTACCGAAATTAATTATCTAAATGACAAAAAACAACAAATGTATCAACTGGGTCAAAGATAAAGTATTAATAAAGAAGTGTGTATAGTAATGAACTTTATATTGAAATATATTAAATACTTTATTCTTACAGCAAAAAAAATGTAACTAAGTACAGTATAGCCGGGTTTTATATTTTATGCCTGGTAGGGTCACATTAATTATTTGACTAAATGCTCGACGTCAGCTGCGTTAGAACGTTCAGATACGTATTTTTTTGTTAATTTGTAAATTATTAAAATTATTTGAGAGTTTACTAAATAAGTACTTACATTCCTTTAAAAAAACTTTGAGTTCACTTTATATTTGACATTTAATTTGTTAACTTGTTTTAATTTGAATCGCAATTTTAATGTAGGTATTTTCCTAATCATTATTACCATGTCACTTACATACCTACTCCTAACAGTGTCACACAATGTACTTTAAATGTATATTATATTATATTTGTTTTTTTACTGTTAAATGTATCATTATTGATTTTTTTATATTAACAAATGTAATTGGTATTTTACTGTTTATTTACTCAAGCAAATATAACTCGCTTCAAATTCAACACAGGGACCAACCCTGCGACACAAGAGTCTCCCAGTGTAAGGCCACAAGCAACCTTGTAATCATTTTTATTTATGTAAGTAAAAATTATACTAGTATTATGCAGATATAGTTAATGTAGCTCTTTTTGGGATTTTTTTTTTTTTTTATTTAATTATTAAACATTTACTTACCTATTTTTTTTCACCTATCTAATGCGTAAAATATTTGACAATCTCCAAAAATGTGTACGCTTGCCACTTGCACGATCGATGTTAGGCAACTAAATGAAATAAAGCTTCAATTGGGCCTTCTTAAATTAATTTCAAATACAAACACGCCGAACGTGTTTTCGGCGAGGTTACAGCGATAGCGCAGCATGTAGTGACGGAATAGAGCGTGTTATCTAATAATTTGAAAAATAAATTAGTGAAAAAAAATGTAGATTCGCGCAATCGTTTGCATATTTTATACAGAATTGTTCAACCTACTACAGTAGTCAATGAGCAAAGAGAGCAAGTAAAGAGACTGACGAGCCTCTAAAGTTGTCTACAGTGTGACAAAGTGCAATTTCTATATTTTTTATTATTTTTGCACTTCTCTAATAATTCTTAAATAATAATAAAAATCACTAGTATTACATTGTTAGATTAATTTAAAAGCCAGTGATGTAGACAACCTCCCTATATAAAGGCATTTTTGATTTATTTTGTACATAAGCAGTCAAAAGTAACCGCTTACAAATGCGCATATTTTTCATAGCTCTATTTTCTCTTGAGGAGGTTTTTTTTAAAAAACCAAGAACACAGGGGCCGAGATATAGTTTATTTAATTCTACATGCCAAACACAGAATATGCTCTATTACATAGGTCCAGAAGGATAGTCTTCATACCACAGATCTAGGATGTAAAAGATCGACAGTGACAATTCGATAGTGATACAAAAAAACATTTGCGCATGCGTGAGTAAATTAGTGTTGTGAAAAGTACTTTTTAATTTATCGATTGACCAAAAATGGTCCTCCGGGTGCTTGTCGATAAATATAATCTTTCGCATACCAATTGAGTTGTTTTTTGTTCCAAGTAACACCGCTGCTGAGCTAAAATGAATATTAATCACTAAACGGGTGTTAAGCTAGGCGGAAGAGTTAGATATCAGTGTCACCATGTATCTAAATTAACATAAGAAAAGTAAATAATAAGATCAATATAATACTATCCTAGTAATTCGCTTCGAATTGTGACCCTTGACCAATTTTACTCGTATACGGATTAGGATAAGTAATGATACTTATCTCATTGGTTTTGTACATTTATTTATAATTTACATATATATTATTTAATTAAATTAAATATAATTAAATTAGACTTGGATGTAAGACACCCAAAATGTGTAAATTGAATTAAAAATGATGATCAGAAATTGAAGGTACATACTTATATATAATACAAAAATGTTTTACGCCTCATCATTCAGTACAAACTCGGAAGAATGTCAATTTACTTTTGATGGCATTGATTCAAAAATGTATGCTTTGTTTATGTATTGCACCCATCGCCTACCTAATGAACTTTGATAAAAACTATCGATAATAATGACGTCATCTTTTTATCCATCTCTAGTGAAAATCGAGCGTAAACTAACTAATATTTTAATGCTGAATTTCATCACCGATTCTGCTTTCATCTAGGAAATATAGATGTTACGAAGAAACGACAACAACATACCGCTGGTAAATCGGTTTTTGGAACCAATTTATGTTATGTTTTAGACAAAATTTAGACAAAAACATCACAATGGAATTTTCATATTTACCCATGAAACGACAAATTTTGTGGGTTATATCTTGGATTCACATCACAATTGCTAAACTCACAAGATGACATAACTGCATTTAGTTACAATTGCTCTCTTTCGAGTCTATTTATAATTATTTTAGTAAAAATATAAATCATAGGAATTTTCGCGTGTTCCCAGGTGGCGCGCTGTCATTAATGACAAAAGAAAAATTGACTAAAATTTTATTTGTAGGCGACCTCTTTCTCTCTTGTGGAGTTTACATTTCGATGGAGACTTCTCTGTCCCACGCTTCGTTGGTCTTTTGCGAAGCAAAAAAATCTTAGGTCTGTGCTTCATACAAAACACGATTTCGAAACGTGTCAAATTTATTTTGGTACCTTAATAAAACCTTTTTTTCTATACGTGATGAACTTGCCATTAAAAGAGGTTACCCGATTTAGTTGGGTAAATTATATAACGATCAGAGTTTAAAGAAATCACAAGACCGGAAACAAAGTATTAGGCCAGCTTAGGCCAGAGCTAAACTACACACAAAGCCTTACCCAGATCCATTCATGACACTATTCTACAAACTAATATTATAGATTGTATGTAAACCTTAACTAAAATCAGAGTAGGTAAAAGGTAAGAATTTTAGTAAAAATCAAGAGTACGAATTTGCGTTAAAATCAATAGTAAAGGGATTACTATTGATTTTAACTATTGATTTTATCTTATTTACACATAAATTTACACACTATCATTATTTACATCATACATTTAAGTTATTTTTTCGGCAATAAAATAACATTACATTTACATAAAAATAAAACTGACGCCTGCTTGTCAGGATATTTCACTGTTACGTATATTTCTTTCTTGCGAAGGTGCACAGAGCAAATTGTTATAGGGGCGACGAAGTTTTCACTAATTTTCATTTTTACTTTGTCGAATTATTTTTGTCCACTGATCGGCTAAATCCTTATGAAACCTAAAGAAAATTAAAGGGAAAATATAAAAGTACCTTGTGGCAACACTTTTTTCAGCAACTTTTCGCTCTGTTGACATTAAGAATTAATTACAATTATTAGCTTTATAGAGCACATAAAAATATATTTAAGACTTACGGATGATATGTGACGTTCCTTTTTTTTACTGTTTTGGATATTCTGAAATTTCGGCATGAGTGGACTACACAGTTCATCATATTTATTGGTTAGTGGGGAGACGTAACCGCTACTGGATGACATCGAAGACTGACTAGTGAATTGGTTGACTTTCAATGGTTTGGTTTACTTTTTTTGGAATCATTATTTTTGACCGATTAGGGGTCTTTACTCTATGTCTATGATGCCAAATTTCATCATAATCTGACAAACGGTTTCAAATTTGACAGTCAAGTCAAAGTCAAAGTCAAAATGTTTTTATTCAATTTAGGTATCAAAGATACACTTATGAACGTCAAAGTTTTTTTTTAAATAGACTCGACCGCCTTGTTCGGATAAAGAGCATCTATCTACTCAGAAAAACAAGCAATAGCTGAATAGTTATGCAGTGATTTGTCTTTATCGATCGAGTTTTAAAATTTAAAAGAAAGAAAAAGAACTTTATAAATTATAGCTATACAACGTTTATTGCTAAGTATACTTCAGATCTGAAAAAACCCCTTCCCTTGTCTTTTGTTAATCATTAATTACATAACGCTTACATTAGGTTATATATTACAGGTTTAGCATTAAGAGACAGCCTAAGTGATTCCATAATAATATTTATCTTATGCAAACTGCTTATTTATCTAGCTTAAAATACTTACTCAATCCGTCCTCCGATCCGAATGTCAAAGTTCAATCTATAGAACAGGAAGATTGTGCTGTTGATGCACCAATATTGGATCTAGTTTTTGTCTTATCGGTGTTTTATACAGCCAAGACCGCTACCTCTAGAGTGATCTTTAAAGGTCCATTCACACATATCAGTGAAGTCACAGTTCCGACACAGTACCGCCATTTGAGTATATTAGATACATGGTTATTGGTTTCAGTGCCTAGTTGTCACAATTCTGCCAATTTTAGTTTCATGCTAGTTTAATATACTTCTTAGAGCATGTGGTTACAAAAAATATGTACGGTATCACCGAGGGAGAATCCTAAGGACTTTGAACGGATAAGATGTCTTTCATATATTCTCCCACAATTCGAGATATTTTCTGGTCTTTGTCTCTCTCGTTTGAAAAGTCATAGGAGTGAAGTGACCAGAGCCCATCTCACGCGTCAAGAATAGAGGGCCACATCTGTCAGTGTTAGTGATGAGATGACACAGTGCTTCAGTGCCGGCGCCTGCAATCACGGACGTGATCGGAGCTGACGATACTTTTTAACCGATCACGGAAGCCCCTGATTCAAATAAAACGTCACACACGTCTTGCCTGAAGATTCGTAGAGAACCGAATACTGACATGTGTCAATTGAAGCACTGCAGCATCACTGTAGCACTGATACGGACTTGTGCGGACGCATCCCGGATATCTGACTTCATTGAAATGTGTGAATAGGTCTACAAAAATAAAGAGTTAAATGTTTTATTTCTCTGCCTATATGCCACAACCCAAATTTCCCGCTGATATCGCAATGTATTTCAATTAAAATATTTAAATTACTTATGAATATCTGTAATGGGTATACATATCAGAACTGATAATTAGTTTTAGAAAGTGCTTTGTAATTAATGGCATAATCGACCGAGCGAGCGTTAGCGAGCGAAGCGTGTGTGCTTCAGCTTCCACAAAAATGCTTTCGTATGTCCGAATTCTGTTTGGATCTCTCTCTGTCCGGATCTTTGTCTCTCTCGGTCCGGATCTGTCTTTCTTTATACAAAGTTTTAACCGATTCTCTTGAAATTTTGTGAAGAGGTCGAATAATTATATAGTTTTTTTTTTGTCGAGGCAGTATTTGGAATTGTTTCAAAATGGCAGAGGATTTTTTTTTTCTTTTAAGTAAACCATCACTAGAATTGGTTGAGGAATGCGACTTGTAGAGGAAGACAGACGCTGGCTCACTGAGCCACTAGTTATTTAGGGTGGCGAAGTTGTTGACTAACTGTTTATCGTCAGTCTGTCGCTTACAGTTTGCGCTTGTATTATAGTTAGGATGAAGAATGATTCTAAAGTTGTGTTACTGTTTATTGCTGAACCACGTCCCATGAGTTATGGTAATGATTAGTAATCAATCATCAGTGCTCGTTCGCGCTGCATTCAATTACCGATTTCGCCACCTTTGTTTTAGATTCAGCTAACAAGTTTACACTAGCCCGTGGAGTGGGCGCTTTGTCAGCGGTCAGCGGATATCGAATTTCCAAAAATCGACCTTTGCTCAAGGTATGCAGCGGTTCTTATCGCAAGTCCCAAAATTTGACCTTAAATTTCAAATTTTTCTAAAAGTCGTCCTTCTGTTTGCAACGTTGCGTTCGACGATGCGTTGTTTAACGCATATAATGAGTTATACTACAATGACGTCGATTCTACTGTATTGTTTTCAACTTCTAAATTAATTTATATTTGAAAATTCTAAGATTGTACACATTTTTTGTTAAAAATATTTAAAAGAACACAACGTATCGTCACGCCTTTCCCTCGAAGGGGCTGGCAGATATGCAACACCCACACTTTGCCGCACGATATTCAGTCCCAAATGTGACAGGGGGCGAACCTGTTGCCATCCACCGGGCTTGTACGCAAAGTCAAAAGTCAAAGTCAAAAATCTCACGCAAATAATTTTCGTGCCTTCGTTCGTGCCTTCGTCTGAGTCCGAACCCCGGAGAAGGCTATCATCGCTTTAATATAGTTTAAGAGAATCGTTGCCAGTTTTAGTCATTTATATTAAGTAGAGTAGGCATGGCTCGTCCGAACGCTTATTTTACCCATATTTGTTTACGCTGCGGAAACGTGGACGCTACGAGAGATGGAAAAAAGAAGATAGATGTACTTTAAAGATGTGGTGCTGGAAGAGAATGCTTGGGGTGTTGTGCATCGAGTTTCACACTAACGTCTCGATACTTTAAGAACTCGGCATCAAACAGTGTCTATCTGCCGTAATACAATCCCGAATACTCACGTTCTTCGGATACGTTTCTAGGCGAGACAGTCTGTCTATATATAGAGCGACTTGTCCAGGGCAAGGTTTAAGGCATTAGACCGCGTGGCAGGTCACCTATGCGATGGACCGATCAGGCCAAATCTGCTGTGGGTGGTCCCATGCATGAGTGCACAAGAATGACCTCGAGGAGAGAGACATGGTGAGATATTATAAGGCGCATTACATCAGCCCCTGCCAAAAACAATACTGATATATGACGACCACGACCGCTCTGTCAAGAGCGTAGCGACCAAGAAGGAGAGGCAAGGCATACGGACATATAGACGGATTACCGACAGTAAAACTCTGCAAGGACAAGCGCATAATTGATCAATCACAATGGTCGAAATCTCCGCTCCACTTCAGTGGAAGCATTGTGATTGGCCGATTATGCACAGCTCCGCTCGGCTCCACCTCAGTGGAAGCGCAGCTTAAAAGAGGGACAAATTAAACGTGAGTTAGAACGATAAGAAGAAACTAAAAATAAGGTTTCCGCTGCTTATGTGTTATTTCTTGACTTTGACTTTAGGTTTTTAAATTATTTAGTACATAATATGATTTTAATACGATGCGAAAATATTTTGATTGCATCTATAGAAGTAAACGCATAAAGAAACATTTTAGATAAAAGCAGGTACCTACATTTGAGGGATAAAAACATCATTAATCAAAAGCGAGTAGGTATAAATGAAAAAAATAACAATCAACACAACAAAAAATCATCTGCGAACTTTTTCAAGCAAAAAAATCATTAGCATGTTTCATTTTGTGATCTTCTTTAATGATATCAGCAGTTTTCTCGCCGATCATTACAACTGCTGTATGTATATCTCCGCTGGGAAGGACCGGTATAACGCTTGCGTCCGCCACTCTCAGTCTATTTACTCCCATGACCCTTAGCCTGCTATCCACCACCGACCCCATGGCATTGGTACCACAATAGTTCCTCTTCGTGTTCATCATACACTCGGCATAGCATCGCCAATAGTCCGTGCTTCCAAACTCATACTTGGCGCAGCCAGATATCTTTGGATTCACCAGTTCTCCGCCAGCGTATTTGTAACTAGTCGTATTTGTGATACGAACGAAGTCTTCTATATACTTTACTTGGTTCTCCAAGTCTTCCTCATTCGTGAAGTGTCCAGGCCGAACTATTGGAGCATCAGTATACTCTGCGCTCTTTAGGAGAACTACTCCTCGAGACTTAGGTTGCAGATTAGTTAATAACGTCCAGACCATTTGATTCGTATTCTGCTTAAACATGGCATCGCATATTTCGTCATGAAATCCGTACGTCCACGCACAAAACTGTATTAAATGAGGTGAGTAATTGACCCAATTTATCGTGGAATACATCGGGTAGTCTTTTGTCTTGTCCAAGTTGATGTACCCAACAAAAGTGCTCGCTGGGTATTCATGAAGATTTCTAGACACATTCGTGTTCTCCAGCTTCGTCATATTGTGTATAAGAATAGTTGCTACCTGATCATGATAATTTAGCCCCACTGGTAGGTCAGAGATTACCTTTATTCCTTTACTTTCTAAGTGTTCTTTTGGACCAATTCCTGATAGCATGAGGAGTTTAGGGCTGTTAATAGCACCGCCAGATATGATTACTTCTTTTAAGGATTTGACAGTAATTATTGTTTCATCTTGAGTAACGACTTCTACGCCGATGGCGTTCATATCATCGTCGAACAATATCTTTTTAACTACCGTTTTTTTTAAGACGTGGAGGTTAGGAAAATCTTTAGCCGGTCTCAAATAACAGTAAGCAGAGCTTTGTCGCATGCCGTCAGCTATATTATACATTCCTCTAGCATATCCCAGTGATTCGTTACCATTGATTTCGTGTACTATTTTGTGTCCAGCTTCTTCGCAAAATTTCAAATATATTTCATTTAAATCAGCTTGCAAATCCATTGTCAGTCCTATCGGGCCTTGATCTCCATAATAATGCTTACTGGCAGTTTGAAATACGGATGCATTATGTAAATTGGTCGCTTTAACGAAATAAGGTAGGACTCCTGACCAGCTCCACTCGTCATCGCCTACGATAGTTGCCCAGTTATTGTAGTCTCTGTAATGGCCTTCTGAGAAGATAAGGTGATTCGAGCTGCTGGTACCTCCGAGCATCTTGCCCAGCAACAAGTCTTCTGCGTAGTTTTTATGGCATTGCGCTGCATGTTCGTCCTCTTCCGCTGTGTAGTTCCAGTCCACATAATTCTTCGCCATAAATAGTAACATACTGGGAAGCTGTAATAAAAACATGAATCATTAACTATCGTTTTTAGTATCCCTAATAGTACGTATAAAAGTATAAAACCCTTGAATAATTTTAGTAAATTCCATGTCCTGATGTCCTTAGATGACAAAACTGTGAACTATGCCATTTGAAGATAATAAGAATAACAAACTGGAACTTGTTTTTTAAATTTCTGTTTTATATCCTCTGTACACTAATTGAGCACTAATTTTAAATTAAATAAAGTAGAAATTAAACTTGTTTAATTTTAAACTTGGGGTGTGAACAGGTCAACACAGCGTAAACATAAATCATACAAAAGATTTAATTGCTTAATTTGAAATGGCCGTACATAAGCCGTTTGTCCCAAGAATCGCTCATTTTAGCTGTACTTAAACAATGTAAGCGTTTAAATCTTTTCGCTGTGTTACTGAACAGGGACCCTAGATTAGTATTCAGCGATGATAAATGATAAGACTATGAGCTTCTGCGCTTTGAACTACGGAGCGAGTGTTTCTTGATAACTGTTATCCGGACCCTTATCATGAGATTTGATAGTTGCGTTAGCTTTTTTCGTTTTCGTTTGGCTCCAAAGATTTTAATTAAGTGCCCTCCAGGGCACTAATAATAGAAACGTTAAGGAACTAAGTTAAATGTACGAGCCAAACGAGCAGAAAAAAGTTTACGTAACTATCAAATCTCGTGGTAATAGTTAAGGGTGTCTTTAAATCTCGAGTTAATCGGTTTTTTCTAGGCCAATGTGCTCCATATCGTTAGGAGCATCATTGTTTAAGGGGAGATGGCAGTCAAACGCAAGCCTATCATTGAATTAAAAAAACGAACGAGCCTTACCTTGCTTTCATCGGGAGGGTCACCACCAGCTTCGATCAGCAGCACGCTGGTCGTCTGGTCCTCAGCCAGGCGGGCGGCTATGACGCTGCCGGCGGTCCCAGCACCCACCACTATGAAGTCAAACGTGGCTCCATCTACCAAATTAAAATTGACTTTAGGATTTACATGGAGCTATGCTTAAGCTTCAGCATGAGCACAATGAGTTATTTTGAAACATCAAAAGGGAATGGATTGGGAATTTAAGTGATTGAGTGGCAAAGAAATTGTTGCCTGGCGCTTTTTGTCAAGCTAAAATAGTTTAGACGTTCCTGATTCCGTTTCCAAAACCAAAATTTACTAACCATGCACAACAGCCTGCGGAGGCCACCAGGAGGCATACAGCTGTAGGCCACCTATAAAGTACAAGGCTTGCAGTACGCTCTCGGCGAAATTCGCGGCATCTGCGGCATTCATACCTGTCAGAAAATCATGCTTATTATTCAATTAAGAGGTCCACCAAAAATGAAGACAAATAGAAAAAAAATTACTTAACTAAAAATAATTTTTAACCAAAAAACAAGAATATAAACATGGATGAAACAAGAGTTATTAAGTTAGTAATGAAGTTCGTTGTTCGTTGTTCATGTTTTGATTTGTAACCTAATTGTTTTGTAATGATAATAGAATTTTTGAATCACATTTATTTTAAAATTAAGTTAATATCTTTATCTAAGAACATTAATATTTGTGAGTTTGTACATATCGTAAAATTATCACAAAATTTAATTTTAAATTGAAGTTTTTTTAATTTAGTATTTAAATTTTTGACTTACCTAAACCATAAAATTTTTGGCAATCACTAAAATAATTAACACACAATTGCGACTTTCACGAGGGATGATATTATATTAATGAAATCACGTAAATGGGCAATCTTAAATTTATATTAAATAGGTACGAACATGCTAAGGCCGTGTTTTCGACGAGGCGGCAGCGACAGCGGAGCGCGGAGCCGAGTGGCCGGCACTTACGAGCCGACTAATTTAGCCAGGAAAAAAAACAAGGTCTAGCGTTCTAAGAATTGACACCCAACTACGTCACGGGTCATCGTCATCATCTCTTCCGGACTTGTTGTGAATTACTTATTCCGGTCCTGCTTACGCAACCAGCTGCGTTTTAAATGCTGCTTAGCGCTGGCTTGTCGATCAGACGTTCTACTCTTTCAAGAAGTTCCTTGAATCAAATAAACAGGGATAGTGTACAACTGTACAATGACTGACTTTATTACCATTTGCTATAATATTATATGTACGTATAATAGTATATAAAATGATAATAAAGTCTAATGGACTATTACTACTATCATATAATTGACATGTAAATAATACTTACGAAATAAATAAATATGAATTTGAAAATTCATATTTATTTCCAACCACCACCACAACCACCACCGGACCAAGCCATGCCGTGAAATGACCTAGTCGTGTTTCGGGATGTAGTCCGGTGTAACCGTTCCGAAGACGGGTCTGAGCAGTAGCGCACTTGTAGCGCCTCACTCAACTGCCGTCTTTGTACTTCTTCACTCTTTAAAACTTCAAGGCTAGAGTGAATAGGTACTTTATAGGTCGTCGTGCTCCATCCTAGACCACAGCGTCGCTTAACATCAGGCGAGTTGGTGGTCAAACGTCGACCTATTCTACATAAAAAAAAAAAAAAAAAAAATGCATCGATTAGCGTAAGTGCGTGTCACACATGTGATCGTTTTTGTCCTGAAACGCGGACAATAATGTCCTGGCGGAGAATGTATTATGTAGCATGTATTATAGCGGAAACAATTCTAAATCCACTAATATTTTGCTGAATCAGTTGCAAATATGTGTAACTATAACTCATCCCGTGACGGACATAGTGAGTTGCATATTAAAAATAATTGTATGCGCCAGGAGTGAGTTAAAGTCCCTACATAAATTAGTGTAATCTTGCATTGTAAAAAAAGTAACATGATCGATACTATACGAACATAATAATTTGGAAATAAACTGAAGGAGCATAGAAAACCAAACTAAGTCCCACTAAACTTAGGTACTATTAATAATTGCTCTGTGATAAAGCACAATATTTTACAAAAAATTAAAAACGTTTTACTTTGATAGTTCCTTACTAGGATTATCTTTCTTGGGGATTTTGTGAAATACACAGACAGGCTTAGACGAGTTTTAAAATCATCATTCAAAAATCAGCCCGGCTGGGAATCGAACCCGGGACATCCCGCTTATAAAGCAGTCGAACTCCGATTAGGTTAGGAAGATCGTCGGGAGAATGATTTCAAAATTAAGTTAATATCTTTATCTAAGAACATTAATATTTGTGAGTTTGTACATATCGTAAAATTATCACAAAATTTAATTTTAAATTGAAGTTTTTTTAATTTAGTATTTAAATTTTTGACAAAACTCAAAATAAAGTTTATTAACTTTATTTTGAGTTCGTACATGAAATCAGTAAATTGTGGTTTTATTTATTTATGACACAACCACAGCCCAAACTTTCTTCCAAAAAAAATATCGTAATGTATTGTAAATATGGTTAAAAAATTATCTACTTACTTACTTACCTTATTCAATTACAGTCATTGTTGTTCCAAAACAATAATTTTTAATTGGATTATACAGATAGGCTTATCATTCTAAATTTGCATGTTATTAAAATTATAACATTTCTTAATAACTCTAAATAAAATCTTCACTAATTTTATAAATGCAAAAGTTGCAAATGCAAATGGATTTTTGGATTGATGGGTGTTTGTTACTCAATCACACAAGAACGGCTTAATGGATCTTGATAAAATTTGGCGCAGATGTAAATAATAATAATAAATAAATATATTTCAGGCAATATAACTTGCATACAATCCAAGTTACAGAGGCCCATAGAAAATAAATACACTACAGGCTAACATTATTGTCTAACTATATTTTATTTAAAAATAAAGTAAAATACAGTAAAAAATAATAATAGTCTGGCAATACCACATAATCGTCGGAAATAGCTCATAAGCAAGCTATTTCGGACGATTATTATACTTTTGAACCACGGGTAGCACCGCGGAGCGCATCTAGTAATAAAGTTTTAATGAAGGTTTACCCGAATGAAATAAAAACAAAAAATAAATAATTAACATTTTATGATCTTCCTTGATAAAGTCTGCCGCTTTTTCGCCGATCATCACAATAGTAGGGCTGGGGTTGGTGCTGACGATCTTTGGCATCACGCTGGCGTCTACTACTCGAAGTCTGTTCACGCCCTTCACCAGCAACCTTCCATCCAGCACGGTGCCCATGGCACACGTGCCTGAATAGTAACTCATAGCAGTCATCATACAAGACACGTAGCATCTCCAATACTCCGTACTTCCATATTCAAACTCGTCACAGTTAGCCGACTTTGGAAATACCATATCTCCACCAACAGATCTATAATAAGTCGTATTGACAACCGGAACGAAGTCTTCTACGTATTTTACGAGATCTTCCACATCTTCTTTTTCTGATAAATAGTTTAACTCAATGATAGGCGCATCTGAAGGGTTGGAACTCCGTAGTTTCACTTTGCCAGTAGATTTAGGGTTCAAATTGATGACTTCATTGAAGATAGCTTTTCTACCTGGCTCATACATGCCATCGCATATCTCATCGCTGTATCGAAAACCAAAAGAGCAAAAATGTATGAGAATGTCTGTGTCACCTAAGAAATGTAATGTTTCGTAATCTGGATGCTTCTGAGTTTTATCTAAAGCAACGTAGCCGACTAAACCTGGAGCGGGAGGTTCATTAGGATCTGGTATTTCATGAAAATCAAATTTCTCCATACGATGAACGATTACAGCTCCAACAAGGTCACGTAAATTATCTCCAACTGGTAAATCCGAAATAACTTTTATGCCTTTACTCTCTAAATCAGCTTTAGGGCCGATTCCTGATAGCATAAGAAGTTTGGGAGTATTAAAAGTTCCACCTGAAACGATGACTTCCTTTTCTGCCTTGTAACTTACAGTTTTACCGTCAACAGTAGCTTCTACGCCAATAGCGTTATTATTGTCATCAAACATAATTTTATGTACTAAAGTGTTTTTTAAGACATGTAAGTTATTGCGGTTTTTGATTGGCTTCAAGTAAGAATACGCAGAACTTTGCCTTGCGCCATTAGCGATCATAAACAGTAGCGGAGAATACCCTAGAGGTTGGTTCTCGTTGATGTCTATCACTATTTCATGTCCCATTTCTTTGTAAGCTTCCAAGAGCTTATTCATCTTATCCCGATGAGAGTCTATAGAAAGGCCTAGATAGCCATCAGCTCCATGAGATTCTTTGGCTGGAGAGTTTAAAATATCAGAAGTGACTAGCATTTCGCTCTTTTTGTAGTAAGGAAGCACGTTTTCCCATTTCCAAGTATCATCATCAGCTGTTTCTGCCCACGAATTGAAGTCTTTAGGATATCCTCTTCCATAGTTGTGGTAGCCGAGAGAACTCGAACCTCCAAGCATCTTGCCAAGACTAATTTCGAAGAATGGTTTCTGATGACATTTTTCAGTATATTTATCATACTCAGAAGTGTAGTTCCAATCGTAGCGCGATTCTTTCAAAAATAACATCAATCCTGGGAGCTGGAAAGTAATAAAAAGTTTTTTTAAGTAAAGCTTTATATCTCAAAAGGTTTTAAGCACAGGTTCTTTTGTAAGATCGTCTTATGATTCGTTTGTTGTTTGAAGGGATCAAATTCCAGAATAAAATTATAAGTGAACAAAACAAATAATGTTGTACTTATAACGCACAAAGGAAATTGTGTGGGCGTCCTGTAGAGGTAGACGTATTTCGACGGGTATAGAAGTATAAATACGTGTGGGTATATTTTGTTATGTTTCTCTGAACAGTATAAAAATACTATAACTGGGACCTCATTCCTCCTTCATAAGGACCTCTAAAAATACTTCGACGCTCTAACATAATTAAAGTCAGAAAAAATCAAGCTTCTGTAGTATTTAATATCTAAGATAAGTTTTTATTTTAACAACACCTTAGCAATAAAGTTATAATGGAGACAAAATATAATTCTGATGAATTAAAATTGTCCTAAAACAAAAATATTTATTTTTTCTTTTTCTTCCACTAGCTTCTCTACTAAGATGAGTAAACAAATATAACAAGTAACATTATTAAAAGAAAAACTATTAAAAGACGCAAAATGTTGTACCCTATGGCACTTCCACAATCAAGACGATTCAAATGACACCTCACATGTCGCAATATATCAAGCTGTTTAGGCTGTAGAGCGTGCCAAAGAAACCTCATACATACACACATACAAATACACTCGAAAAACATAACCCTCATTCTTGCGTAGTCAGGTAAAAGGAATAAGAGCAACCAGTTTAAACAAATAAATGAAGCTGCTTTGTCTAGCAGCTTCAGTTCAATTTTTGCTTTATTAATGAAGTTTTTGAATTGGTTCACTACCACGTCCTCAAATAGAAAATCAGTGTCCAAGCACCTACAGATATATTTCGCCAGCTTAGCTTGAAAGCCAGGTCACAACTTAGGCTAGGAAGTATAATAATAGACCATACCATCAACAATAATCACCGTAAAATAAGCTATAAATCTATCCAATTATTTTAATTTAATCTTGATTTTATTATAATTTAAATTTTACTTAATTTTGTTCTAATTTTAACTTTGTTTTGTATTCAATTTTTGTTGTATATTTTTTGATTTATTAATTTATTCTAATCTAACAATGTACATTAACGTTAAAAATTCCATGTTGTCAGCGCAGATCAATAATATCATGTATGCTCTGTTCTTAGGGTACCCAAGATACAGGCCTAGCCTAGTTTGGGGCCCACCGATAACATTTTTCTGGGTTCTTCTCTGTAAACATTTATTGAAAATTTGCTTGTGCTGTATTTTTTGGAAATAAATGTATTATTATTATATTATTATTATTCAAATATTAAAAATATTTGGCATCATTATGATTTTATGATAAGGAAATTACTCACGCCCGTACGCGCGTCGGTTATTCCGACTATAGTTTTAACCGCACGTGAGAAATTGTCGTATCATAATGTGTGAAAACTACGTCAGTTTCCATTATATAATATTTGGAATTGTTTGTTTGAAAGCGATGATAGCCTAGCTGGAGAAGGTCCGCCTCTCAAGCCAGAGGGAGCGGGTTCGGACCCAGCCGAAAGCACGCACCAATTTGTTCGTTGTGTGAACATAAATGCGTATTGTAGGTATGTCATCTGCTACATGACTGGAGTCCGGTGTATGGCGACAGGCTCGCCCCCTGTCACATTAGGGACTTAATATCGTCCGTCCAAGTGTGGATGTTGTACACCTCTGCCATCCCCCTCAGGGGAAAGGCGTGACGATGTGTTATGTTACGGCATAGTTTGTTTATTTATTGAATTGCCGAAATTTCAGTGCAGTTTCACACACAATATTCACAGGCTGACAAATATGAGCTAGAGACTATGATCTTAGTCTGCCTGTCTGTGTATTTCTTAAATCCCTTCCTCACGATACAATTTGATACAATTTCAAAAAGCGATGATAGCCTAGTCGGAGAAGACTCGCCTCTCAAGCCAGAAAGAGCGGGTTTGGACTCAGCCGAAGGCACGCACCAACGTATCTAATATCATCTGCTACATAAGTGGACTCCGGTGTTTGGCGGTAGGATCGCCACTTGTCACATTTGGGACTGAATATCGTTTGGCGAAGTGTGAATGTTGCACATCTCTGCTAGCCCCTTTGGGGGAAAGGGGTGACGATATGTTACGAGTATGTTATGTTACAATTTGAATGGTCAATCCTGTTGACTACTCTGAAGGTCATTGGTTCGATATTCATACCATCGATTTTATATTTTCTATCTACTTACATGATACAATTCGATTAACAATTTAGTCAAATAGGTCGTAAAATTGTATCTTTTGGATCGGTTTTATTAGTCATGTCGATTTTCCCCGTTCAACTTGACAAATGATAAAATATCTTACATGAGACTCCACTGGCGGGTCGTCTCCAGCTTCTATCAGAAGGACGTTGGTCTCCGGATCCTCAGTCAATCTGTTGGCTACGACGCTGCCAGCTGTGCCGGCGCCGACGACGATGAAGTCGAAACTAGCGCCATCTGCGAGTGTCAGATCAGATAATGGATAACTGGCTGCGCCTCGCTATTTCACCCGCAATCATACAGAAACCTATATTTTTTTCAGGATGAAAGGTATTATGTATTCTTCTGTTGTCCTGACAAAGTGTATGCAAAATTTCATGATGATCTGTTTAGTAGTTAGTGTACAAGCGTAGAATTCAGTTCAATTTTACAATATTAGTTAGGAGTTAGGATAGGATTGGCATATTGCCGCGGAGGAGTGCAGTAGCGCACCCGTAGTCTCGACCAATGGCGCAAAGATGGAGCCCCCCAGGTTTTTTAGTGGGTATGCCACCAACAAGTGGCGGAGACTCCCACATAACCACCCTGGCCCCCCGAGGTGGGGTGGTACCTATAAAAGGTTTTCCCTGGGCAACAAAAAAAAAAAAAAAGGATTGGTATATCGAATAAAGATGAGATTTTGCTTCACATTAGACCGCATAATCACTTTCCATCAGGCGAGTTGCGGTCAAACGTAGGCCCATTGAATCATAAAAAAGATCTATTATATGTACTCACAGATTATACCTACTCGGCAGTGGGTGGAAAAATAACTGATGATGATAAAATTCAGAAAGTCGCGTTGCTCTAAAGGTCGATTTACACCAAACGAGCGAATGCTCATTCTATCCCCACTACATCAGTGGTTGATATTGGTAGTATCAACCACAGAATTGACTCAAATAAGCAAAGAACATTCGATCTAGCTTTTGTTTACACTAAAAGATTAAGAAAGAATGCTCTTGTTCTAGCTCTAGCTCTGTGTTTGTTTGATGTAAATAGATACGTCTAGCCTTCGTTTACACTAAAATATTACGAAAGAATGCTCTTGTTCTAGCTCTAGCTCTGTGTTCGTTTGATGAAAATCGAACTTTTAGGTCCATTTACACCAAACGAGCGAATCCTCATTATATCCCCACTACATCAAATTCTTCAAGTGTAAACAGGCGTAGAGCATTCTTTCGTTGTTCTTAGTTCGTTCGCAAAGATTCTATAGAATATTCTAAGAATGCTCGCTCGCTCGATGTAAAAGGCGCAAGAGCGAGAGAACAGTTGCTTAGAGCATTCTAGCGTGTTCGGACGTGCTCGCGCTACTGAGCGGTCTCATCAAAGCGTTCTTGTGTTCTAGTGATTGTTGACATATCTTATTGATTAAATTATGGATTGGTCTCAGGAAAATGTTTATTAATGATAGAATTTCCGAATAAAAAATTTTAGAAAAACTAAATAATCAAAATCCGCCGCCGCCATTCTACAAAAGTTTTGGTATTGACCACTTTCTTCTTGTTTTTGTATATCCGTCATTGTTTCACCTATATTATCCAGTGTTCCGCGTTGAATTAAATTTGTAACCCACCAACGTCTCTTCCTTCTTTTATTTTTGAGTTTTTGCTTCAAAATAATAAATGCAGCACTTGCAATAATGATATCGCTGTCAGAATTAGACATAGCGAAGCACTACCAATATCAACCACAGAATTGACTCAAATGAGCAAAGAACGATCTAGCTTTTGTTTACACTAAAAGATTAAGAAAGAATGCTCTTGTTCTAGCTCTAGCTCTGTGTTTGTTTGATGTAAATGGATGCGTCTAGCTTTCGTTTACACTAAAAGATTACGAAAGAATGCTCGTGTTCTAGCTCTAGCTCTGTGTTCGTTTGGTGTAAATCGACCTTTAGATGAAAGCGAGCCACGTACTTTTGTTCCTCGTCCAAAATATGTATTATCCTCTTCTTTGCCACTGTTTCAATTGTACATGATGATAATATTTGATAGACGATTGTTGATTGTAAGGAATATGGTTTACCTTGTATACTAGCGTGTCTCGGCCAGTAGGACCCAGTCAGGTGCAGCGCAGAGATTATTCCAAAAGCGGCCTGTAGCGTCCGGACGGACGCCATAGCAACCGCTGAGTTCATGTTGCTACTTTATACTGGAAATATCTCGATAATTAATTTACGAGTCAACGAATCAGCTAGACTTCCAGAGCCTTCTTTTGTATTTTACCAAAAGGTACATTTACATCTCCGCATTGGAGTGCGCGCGCTTGCGTGCACATTGCTGCATCTGGAGGCCTACCCTGACATCTTACTTCCATGATGGTAACGTTTTGTTTCCGATGCTGCTCGACCGCGAATCGTCGCGTTACCATCATGGCACTAAGATGTCATGATTTCTATCGTGACATCTAGGCCTAGCGTGCGCGCCGCGACAGCTTCTTGTCATTACTTTTTGTCTAGTTAGACCGTGACAAGGCTACGTGTAACCATACGTCTGTCTCGAACAAAGAGTCGACAAAATTTTGTCGCGGCGAGCATGCTAGGCATGACGCACTAGACACACCGTTGCTCCTGCTGCTTATGGTGAATCGCCCGCTCAGCGACTCTTTTACGACCTACCGCCTAAAGTGTCAATAAATATCTTATTTATTATTTACCTTAGAGCTGCAACACAAACTTGCTAAATATCTTACAAGTCTTTCAGATATTAAGCTAATGTAAATCCAAATTTAATTTTCCCTTCCTGAACTGATAAATCGTGCTCCTGGGGCCCTAGACAATGAGATAGGTCGTATTTCGTCAAATCAGCAGCTAACGTTCAGAGCGTTACCAACTTGAAAAATGTAATCGCTTGAAAGTAATTGAAACTTGTTTAAGGCTTGGTAACTTTGGCGCAGGATCTTAGTTCATATTATGTACAAGTAAATTGAAATTTGACAAATAAATAAGTTACTTGTGAATTACTCATGGATACTCACTTTAATTATGTAGATAATGACGCCTGAAACTAACTACCTCATACTTATTAAGACATTGTTTTCTAAGTATTAAATTATGAAGTCAAGGATGGCTACAGTGAAAGATTGCCATGGAGCCAAAGGCTTTCAATTTCCTCGAAAACTCCATAATATTTATTAGTAGAACCCGATTCGCTTTTGAATTTACCTTTGAAAAGCTAATCTACAACGATTCAATCCCATTACTGATTGATACATTTAATGTTTCCCGCTTTAACATCAAGACGAAATTTTAGTCTTTCTTAGTTTGAAATTGCGTAATCAAAATTCAAATCAAAATTGTTTTATTTAAGACACAAAGATCCATATGTGTATGTATAATGAAGATAATATGACATTAGAGACTTGTTAATCCCTCCAGTCGTATCCTAAGTTTAATAATACTAAAGCAGAATTAAAAAAACCGACTTCCCGTCATCCATGAAACCATTTTTATACTTTTGTTGATATTTTAAAAATTACTTGACCGATTTCTATAAAATGTAAATGGGATTTTGTCTAAAGTATGATCTACTAAACTAAAAAATTATTAAAATCGAAATAGCGTAAAAACATACAAAAAAAATACTTCCAGAGGAATTGAGAACTTTCGTTTTTTGAAACCGGTTAAAAATTACAAAATTTCAAAAAAAAAAGCACTCGTTCTCGTGTGAATAAATAGTTTTCTTTTAAGCTCTAATTTTGTATAATCGATGATAATTTTCATGGCTCTATTTTCTCTTCAGGTCGTTTTAAAAAAATAAGTCGTTGCGGAATGAGAAATAGCTCATTTAGTTGCACATTCCAATTTTTATCACAATCTGGTGGAGAAATTCGACAAGCGTGTTTGTATGGAAGTTTCAGAATATACAAAAGTCCACGTGATACCTACTTAATTGTCTTAAGAGTCCGGCGACCTAACTAACTTCGACCTATGCGATGTAGACTAACTTCGCATTGGCTTAAGATATTCTTTAGCCATTTCGTCTAGAAGAAGAAGACGAGCGAAGAGAGCGAGTAATGATACTGACGAGCCTCTAAAGTTCTGACAAAATGCAATTTCAATTTTTTTTATGACTTTTGTACTTCTGTAATCATTCTTAAATTACTAAGAATTTCCATTGTACCTATTATGGATTCATTTAACAGCGAATGATGTAGACAACCTCTCTATGTAATGGAATTTTTGATTTGCTTTGTCTACCTGAATAAATCAGACAAAAATGACTCCTTAAAATGTGGATTTTTTCATAGCTCTATTTTCGCTTGAGAACGTTTTTAAAAAAACAAAGAACATAGGGGCGGAGATATTGTTAATTTAATTGTAAATGCTAAATTTCATCATAATCTGACAAATGGTTTTCAAGAAATTTAAGTAGCGCGTTTGTATGGAAATTTCAGAGCGTTGCGGCCCTCTTAACATACCCCTTTAGATATAAACGTTCTATAGCCTCGAAATAGTAGAACAGTGTTTTGTCTTTTTCCTTCTTTTAAATTTATAAGCTCAATTGAAAATGACAAAAGACTGTGAATCTATTCTGGGTCTTATAGTTTATTGCTAAGGGGATTAATTACTAGAGCTTAGTAAAGTAGGTATTGTATCTAGCGAGCTTTTATCACGGCAAAATACACATCGATCTCGCACAATAATAAGTAGGGTCAACTGGGGCAAATGCGTCTGTGGGACAATTATTATTAATAAAAATATTTGTGAAGGGTTTGCAAGTTGTACAGAACCCTCAAAAACCCCGAAGGGAAAAACAAACTCAGTCTGTCTAGTTGTAAAAAAGTTTTTATTTGAAACTCACAAGTCAACCTTAGTGAACATTACGAATGAAACGCGTGCGCGTGTTAAGACATCGTCGCCGCGCTCACAGCGCCATCTAGTAGAAAGTCTTGGAACTAACCTAAACATATCGCCCGCCATGAACGCATTGACGGAATCGTTCATACAATAGTGCTGTTAACAAAAAAGTAACAACATGAAATGCAACTTTACAATGAGAACTAGAGGCAAAAAAAATAACATTGTAACAATTATGTATGGATCTCACAAATACAATAAGTGTTTACAGAATGACTTGTGGTGGTTCTTAAACTAGGGAGAGCTACTCGTAACACTCTTGAGTAAATACAAAAAACAAAATTTGAACAATAGCTCTTTACATACATTCTCGAAAGACGCAATTGCCCCAGTCGACCCTAAGTTATCTTAAGAAAATTATAAGTACCTACATAATTATTAGCAAGCATTCATTAGGAGTAGGTAACACTTTTGTTAACACATTAAAATATGATTTCGAATTAACAACTACAGTAAAAATATCTACTTAGTAAACTGCCATATCCTCACGCCTTAATTTCCCCCGAAATTAATTCCCAAACACCCACACTTCGATGGATGAGTTTCAGTCCCTAATGTGACAGAGGGTGGAGCCTGTCGCCATACACCGGGCAAACATTAAATACGAGTACGTACATAATTTAGTTATGTTCACAAATGAATTTGATGAATGATGCGAGTGCACGGAATCGAACCCGCACTCACTGGCTTGAGAATAACTTTCTTCCAAATAGGCTATAATTGATTAGTAAAATAGAGTATTTTAATTTGTTAAAATATATTTAAAAACACATACCTGACTACTAAATTTGTTCGCTCCTCTAATGTTATGACCCATTGTGTCTCGATATTTGGGCTTTTTATCTAGTAAAATATTTAGTAATACAAGTCTGAACCGTGGGTTTACTTTTTCAATGGCCACTAACGTTAGTTATAATATAATTTATGAATAGCTTAAGCAATGTTCAGTTAGGCGTGACCATAAAAAACAATTAAGTCTAATATACATAGATATTGTATCGTAGACCATATTTCACGATATTGCCCGTCATACATATAAATAAATGATTATTTATTACTTCTATGCTAATATTATAAAATCGAAAGGACCTCTGTCTGTCTGTTTGTAGGCTATTCACGAGGAAGGTTATTGGATACCTACTTTCTGAATAAACGCGAACGAAGTCGCGGGTAACAGCTAGTATTTTGTATGTAATGAAACAGTCAAACAGACTTACCTTTTATACAACTCTAGGTTTTTCAAATCAGTTTGTTTTTAACTAGGCACAAGTAATTTAGTTTAAGTGATTCTACTATACCTAGGTACCTATCACAAAAAAACTAATGAGGTAGGTATTTAAAAACTATTTTAATTATCCAAACATTTAAATAAGCAGGAAAATATTAAAATCTAAAATTTAACGACTCTATTGTAATAGTTTCAAATCTCGAAAATAAAATAATACACAATTGCGTCATAAGTTCTTATTGTTCCAATTTAATTTTGGGGGCTGAGCTACCCACGTCCGTAGGAGTGTACTATATTCTGATTCCCTACACGTGGTCCCCGGGTAGTGCTAACCGGGTAGCAAACTCTGATGGGAGGCTTCGGCCGCGGCTAGTCACCACCCACCGGACCAAGCCAAAGCCGTGAAATGACCTAGTCGTGTTTCGGGATGTAGTCCGGTGTAACCGTTCCGAAGACGGGTCTGAGCAGTAGCGCACTTGTAGCGCCTCACTCAACTGCCGTCTTTGTACTTCATCACTCTACAAAACTTTAAGGCTGGAGTGAATAAGAACCTTATAGGTCGTCGTGCTCCATTTTAGACCACATCGTCGCTTAACATCAGGCGAGTTGGTGGTCAAACGCCGACCTATTCTAGATAAAAAAAAAAAAAAATGTCATTTCGGATGGGTTTTGTGTACTTCGTGTTTTAAGGTTTATTCTGTGAATAAACGTAATTGTTTTAGGAATTAATTTTATTATTGTTTCAAGGTGACCTCAGGCAGTTCAATGCCTCGGAAGTGCGAAGATTTTTTTATATGATGATTTGTCTTCTTGCCCCCGAATATGTTGACGTGCCATTGTCGGCGTAAAAGAGTAGGTAGGTACCTATAAAGACACAATATTTTATTAATGTAAGTCCTACTTACCCTACTTATTTGTATTATTTACCTACTAAGGCGAAAGTTTTTATGAATGAGTGTGTGTTTTTTTGTTACTTTTCCATGTTTAAACGGATGGGTGGATTTTGAATAAATTTGGAATGGAGGTAGCAAGGATTAACATTTATATCTTTCTCTTTCTTGTCGATCCTTCATGGCTGAAGATCTCGACCACCTTCACCCAGCGATTCGTCCAAATTCAAATTCAAATATTTATTTCAAATAGGTACATCAGAGTACACTTATGATATGTCAGAATACAAAAATTGCCAAAATTATAATTAATCGAAAATAAAATAATGATATATAAAATTAAACATTAAAAAGCACAACAAAAATAAATATAAAAATAGAACATGTCAAATTAAATTAAATGGTGTAAATTGAAATTTAAAAACAACAAAATGTGAGTAATACCGCGAGGCGCACCTAGTTTCATAATCGACCGAGCGAGCTTCAGCAATCGAAGCATCTATGCTTCAGCTTTGTCAAAAATGCTTTCGTATGTCCACGAGAATCGGTTGAGAAGTGCGACCTGTAGATGAGACAGCCGGACAGATGCCGGACATACAAAAGCATTATTGCTGAAGCATAGACGCTTCGCTCGCTAACGTTCGCTCGAGCACACATTAACAAAATATATGAAATCTCCAATAGAAATGAAGCCACTAATAAGTGATCCTCTGCCTTTCAGCAAACGAAACTTTTTTAATACCGACTCAGAGTTATTGGTTTTCAACTTACTGAGATATTAATTTCGTTACTGTGGAAAAATTTCTATTTACTGCTTTTATTTTCTTGTTCTTTTTCTTTTGTTACTATGTAGGTACCCACATTAATCGAGGAGTTGGGTTTTAATCGCAGTTAAGTCAGGGCTGGGCAATATTTGAATAAGTTGTAGTTAAAATACGTAATTGTAATACAAACACGTATTTGGTATTTCAATTACTTCCTTAATTTGTAATTTGTTTTTAGCATTTCAAATACATGAGGCTTCAAAATACATTTTAACAACCGTACAACGCCGGGCGGATTGGTGGTAATTATTAATTTGATATAGGTAAATGATGATATTGTAAAAAGTAGTAAGTTTATTCGATGTTGGAGGTGACGGAGAAATCTTCAAAAGAAACTCTGCTTTATCATAATAACTCCATTAATACATAGAGCGAGGGAGCTGGCAGAGGTGTAATACAACACCCACATTTCGCCGGACGATAGACAGTCCTAAATGTGACAGGGGGCGAGCCTGTCGCCATACATCGGGCCCCAGTCATGTAGCAGATGACATACAATACGCACATATGTTCACTCAATGAACAAATTGGTGCATGCCGTCGGCTGGGTTCGAATCCAATCCCTCTGGCTTGAGACTAGGCTGCCATCGCTCTTTTAATACAATCTAAGTAAAGCTGTAAATAATTGGAAATAAACCAATAAACGTATCAAAAGATAAGCAGATTGAGTTTATTGACGTTAGAATGTATTAACACATACATGGAGTACAATTTATTGAGTATGTACGTTAGACAAATTACTGTATTATCTGTCTACTCCAACGATTTTCTATTTCATGGACTCTTTACATACAGCCAGCACTGTCATATACTAGGTAGGTACACTTATTAGCACAAAAGGAGCCTATGATATTCACCAATTAGTAACTCTAACAACCCAATATCGAAACCAAGCGTACATACGAATCAGCGTTTAACATCCCCGTGCGCTGCTGAGAAACATTCTTAAAATTCAACATTTTGCGAAACAAAAATAAATCAACAGTCTGGTCAATTTTTTCATTATGAAATTTCAACATTATAAGAATGCAACATTTTGCGAAAAAAAAATCAACATTCTGGGAAATCATACATTTTGCAATTTCAATATTATGAGAATTCAAACTGTTCATGAAGGGAACTTTTTACTTGATGTCTGAAATTTTTGTATTTTCAATTTTGATGTAACGTCTAAGTAATAAGTCGCTGGTGTGCTCCGAACGCAAACATTGAATGGGCACCTACATCAAAAGATACATTAGACATCAAAGAAATGCATTAATATCAGAGTGATGAAAGATGCTGTTCGTAATTAAAATGAATGGTTGGATTGTTTTCTTTGTCTGTCTTGCTTGAATTAGAAAAGTTGGTAAGTATACCTAAGTAAGATTAACTAAGCATGTAGGTATTTAATATTAAAAACCTCAGCTTAAAATATAAATGGGTAGGTAAGTACTTAAACCATTCTCTGCTTTATTTACACAGATTTGTTTTTTTCTTTGTGAAATCTGAATAATGTTTAGTAAATTAAACTAAAATTATGAAATAATGTTATTTATGTTGTGTTTTTATTATCCTACGTCCTACTTAAATTATAAGAGGGAAGTGTGCGTATGTGTGTGTGTCTTTGTTTATCACTTTTTCACGCTCAAACAGATGGACGGATTTTAACGAAATTTGGTATGACGGTAGGTTAAAATCTGGAATAACAAATAAGCTTTTTAGCCATTTTACTTTTTAAGCTAAAAACGGCTGTCCACTTAACACGACATTACAATTTACTAATAGGTCCATTATAATCAACCGTCTACCTCGGCTTGAGAGGCGAACCTTCCCCAACTAGGTTAACATCGCTGTTAACTTACTTGCTAGGTTAACTTTTTGAAGAGGCGTTTGCGTAGACTTGTGTATCTGTGTGTATGTCTGTGGTATCATAACTCCCAAACAGGGAGACCGATTACAATTTTTTTTTTTTTTTTATTGTTTGACTGCCTCGGTGGCTCAGTAGTGAAACTGCCTTCTGAGCTAGAGGGCGTGGGTTCGATTCTCACCTAGGGTAAACATTAATGTGATGAGTATTTGTGTGTCTTATGTCTGGGTGTTAATTATCTCTATAAGTATGTTTTTTGAAAATATACCAGCAGAAAAATGGCTCGATGAAATAATAAAAACAACTGGAATAAATTGGAGAGAAAAAGCTAAGGACAGAGCTATGTGGAGAAAAATGGAAAAGGCCTTTACTCTCCAGGGAGGTCCTTAATAAATAAATAAATACAAGAATTAAAATACCTACATAATTATATAAATACCTCTTTGAAAAGCTAACTTGGATTAAAGGCACTCATAATTTCAATACGCGTAGCAAGTCTATACTCGCCCTAAGTTTTCCAAAACACAAGACCGTTGGCTTTAAAGGTTGCTTCAAATACAGTGCCTCAAAAATTTGGAACAACATCCCACCACCAATGAGAAATAAATTAAGTGCGGACCTATTTAAAATCAAATATAAATATTTATTACATCAACGATATAGAAACCTTTTCGAAGCAACCTTTAAAAACTAGGTATCTACTTTGACACACGATCTAACACACATCACCCAACACCACCGCGACACGTCAACATAAACACACACACACACACACACACACACACACATACACACACACACATACACATCTCAACACTCACACGTCATATCCTGCATGCACACACCTCTATTAAAATTCATGCTACTTTATCTCTTTTGTTAGCAAGCGCAAGTTGTTGTCTCGCTCTCGGTATAGACTTCTATCTCTCTCGATATTTGTTTTTTGATACACGTAACTTAAAACAGTCAACGAAGCTGTGTAGTGTCTGTTTGCTGATATTTGTGTTAGGTCCACGCTCTGTGTACTGGGAATTGGACCCGTGCTGCTTCTCCTGTATAGTATTTAGATGCTCTGTACTCCTATCTGTTGTATCTAGATTGTTAAATCCGTTTGTTTACTGGATAAACTCGAAGACCATCTCAGTTCGAGCTTTGGGATATTCTGAAAACCAGCGCTGCGTAGGCTTCAGCTTACTCAGTACATAGCTGAGAATATCCCAATTGCCTAACTAAAAATATTGTACCCAGCATTAATTTGTAACTTGTTTTTTTTTAATTTTAGGCAATAAATACTTTTTTTATTTTTATTTTTATTTTTAAATATTAATATGTTTGAAAATAAAATTATACATGAATGAACTAAATTATAATTATATAAATTCAAAATTCAAAATTATGTAAGTATTTAAAATATTGCATGAAATGATTATAAATTCAATTCCATTAAGGAAATAAACAAGGCTTTATTATTATTATTATTATTATTATTATGGATGTATATCAGTCCCTGGCCACCATAGCATAAGCGTTGCTTAGTTTGGGGTCAGACGACCGTGTGTGCAAGCGTCCCGAATATTATAATTTTTATAATTATCATTGTTGAAGATTTTGAACCACTGGGTTTGGCGACAATGCTTTAATGGTAGTACCAATAATATGCTGATCTGATGACGATGAGATTCTAACAACATGGTTGAAGGTTGTTTTCAAAAATTACTTTTAAATTTAAACTTATTCTAAATAAACGATTTCGGAAAAGTCGTTGCATAAGCCGATTCAAAATCCATTCAATTCAAACGTGACGTGGAATATAAATCCTATATTTTTATCAGCCGCAGCCCGGCACGGCGGTAGGTACACTCAGCTACGAATCCGTTTAAAATTAATCCCTTTCGTTCGCGCCCTCATATTATACCAGTATCACTGTGGTTATAGTCTCGGAGCTGTTACATGCAAGGTACTACTTATCTTTAAAAAATCTAAATTATTTCTTAAACCACCTATAATTAATCAATAATATTGTAGCACTGTTAAAACATACACCTGAAAATTAAAGTATTTATTCATGTCAAACATCAATAAACCAATCTTAAAACTCAAATACATTCAAATTAAAAATAAATTTAAGTCAATAGATATCCACCAACCCACCCCTAACCGCACCTGGTGCAAAGGTCCATAACGCTAGCCGCGTTCCCTCGTTGAATAGCAATCACTAACCTCTGTACTAGGAACGATCTAGAGCGGGAGTCATCGGTTCTCTCCCTAATTCTGTGCTCAACTCGCCAACAAGTTTTTTGGCATCCGATCCCCAACAACCCATAGTGTCTAGGGCGATGGGCACGAAAGAGTAATAAAGCTCCATCGTAGCGTACTTCTGCCTCTATTTCTCCCAGAAGGTGAGTGAACGGTGCAAACCAGGTGACTGGCGGCGACAGTGCGAACGCGAGTGGCGTCCCAAACTAGACACTTGCCGTTTTTCCTAAGTACCAAGGTCAGCCCTTCCGGCCCCTTACCATTTGACCTCCACAGACCTGGTGGCTCAAGCACGCAGGGGAAATTCGCTGAAATAAATGCCCTCAGTACAATTTCGTAGAGGGCATAGTGACGCGGAAACCTCCTTGTGCAACGACGACAACTCAGTGCGTGGTAGCCACTGGCCTTCACCATGAAGCCGCAGGTGCATCTATGGGGTTCACACACCTTGCAACCCAGACGGAGGGCCACTGCTACACGCAGGGAGTCATCATCTAACAAAGTTCTCAGGTGAGGCGGAGTCAGTGCATGCAACCATGCTCCCGATTCTGGCTGCGAAACGGCCCGGAGTCTGACTTTATTGAACCCAGTAATCCCCCCGTCCAGCTATCCATATCTGTACACCCCCTAACTCCTCCTAAACCACGCAACGGATTTTGTTTTGATGCGATTATCACCACCATTTAGGTATCTAGTTTTTCACGGCAAGCTTATAAAAAATAATCTGTAATAACAAAATTATAATAGCACAAGTCTCAATAATGTTACGAAGGTCATCCTAATTGAGCTATTGGTGTCGACGACGACGTTTGGGCGACCTGAAGCAATTTCCTGGAAGGTAATTTATGATTAGAAAAAACCGTGAGGTAAATTTATGGGGCAATAAATTTAAGGGAGCTTGAATAAGATGGTTACAAACTTGAAGAGGAAATTTAGGGCCGATTTTATTGTGCAGCGACTTTATTAGGATTGTTCTCGAAAGTAGATGATTAGCTGGGTATTATTAGTTTTTTCTTAAATTCTGCCCTTATAGCTGCGAACGCCCGTTCCTGTTGGTTGTTAATGGTTTTTTGATCAATAGGAACGGCGTGTCGGCGTTTGAAGGGCTCTATTTCGTTCATACTAGCTCTCGCATTCGCTTCTTCTTGCATTTCATACTTTCTGGTATTCATCACCATTCTCACTGGTGTTGGTGGGAGGAACTAACATCAGGAGAATGGTTATACATACCAGACATACTGTAAGTTGGACGGGAGTATGGGCGCATACTCCCGTCCAAACGTCCAATACTGGCCTTACCTAGGTACTTTAGATTTTAATTTCAATTATAGTTTTAAGAAGTCAGGGAACATTTATGGACTATTTTTTGTTTGTTTTCTTAGACCTTCTGTACAGATTGTACATCTTATTATGTCTGATCAGATAAGTATGGTTGGGTTACTAAATAACTTTTTGGTGCCAACTGTACCTTCTGAGCGTTTTTTGCATAAAACTTGCTGTAATTTTGCAACTAATATTGATTTATTATGAAACTTTTTTAATGTAGTTATTTTCGCCATTGATTTTCATGGTTATTGTGGGTTGATATAGAGATATTCAAGTATATAGAAAGGAAACGATACATTTTAGGCACTTTTACCTATTTGAAAGAGAATGATACAAAAATATACCTAAAGTAGTAGTAGAATAGACAACTACCACTTTTAAGCTTTACAGAATATAAGTATTTTGGCAGGGGCATAGAAATGGGTACAATAACATTAATATTCTAATTTTTGGGTAAAGTGAATAAAGGTTAGTCAGTAAGAAGTTAGTATTTAGTTTGGCGGATGACTAAACAATATAACGTAAGCTCTTGTCCTAAAACCAAAGCAAAGAGAGAATAAATGTAGCAAACGAAGGTAAATTATTTACATTTGGCGCGTGTTCTGAGGAATACACATTTGAAGGCTTGTTTCCTACCTCAATCTGCGCATAATGAGTTTTAATACTGGGAGAATTAAACTCGCCTACCTAACACCAAATAACTTTTTATGATATGCTTAGAAGGAAAATTTAGCATGGAATTGAAAATTCAAACATTTATTAGTTTGCTGGATTTGTGTTAGGTAAACTTTTTTTTTCACTGAAAATGGCTTTTGATGCTAGCTATTAGAAAGCGTTATTTCGATTTTTGACAAATCAATACCTACAACTTCTTAAATATGTGGTCAACTAAAATGACAATTCAGTAGCCAGAATTTGGCATTTGTAACGAGCACAGAATTATCTCAATTTAGTACATTCCCTTATTACTTATTAAGTACTCGGGACCTACCATGAGACCTTATTGCCATGATGGTTACGTTTTGTTTCGGACACTGGGCGATCATGAACCTTAGTCCGCGGCGGGCGATACGCGGCTATACGATTCGCGATCACGCAGCGTCGACAAGACAATGGAAATAAGATGTCATGGTAGGCCCCTAGCACCAAGTAAGTCGTGTTATCTACAGTTGCCTCGAATGCATTTAGGTCATCTCACCATCCTTTTAGGAATTCGACGTTGGCTTGAGACATCGATATTGCTGAGTGTTGCTGTCTGATAGCGGAGTGATTTATCTTTTTGATTCCTTCAACAAACACGAATTTTGTAATCTACATTGTAGCTATTTAATCTAGGGACACTATTCAAGTTTAATCGAGATTATGGGTTTTTTCACACGTACCACATCCACAACACATCGCAGCGACAAAAGGTGGTCAAGCAGTGGTTACATGTGAATAATGTCACTGCAGCTTTGTGCAGGTGCTTGTGTAGGTCGGTATCAACCACGCGCTCGATAACATAACATAACATATCGTCACGCCTTTCCCCCAAAGGGGCTGGCAGAGGTGTAATACAACACCCACACTTCGCTGACGATATTCAGTCCCAAATGTGAAAGGGGGCGAGCCTGTCGCCCTACACCGGGCTCCAGTTACGTAGCAGATGACATTAAGTACGCACATATGTTCACATAATGAATAAATTGGTGCATGCCTTCGGCGGGGTCCAAACCCGCTCCCTCTGACTTGAGAGGCGAGTCTTGTCCAACTAGGCTATTATCGCTTCCTTAAAGCGCTCGAAAATGACTGCAAATATGGTCCGTGTAAATTCTACTACTTATTCAGTATTCGTTAGTGGTTGTGGTATGTGTCAAACAAGCCTAATTTGTTGTCTGTTTCTAATACGATGATAAGAATGAGACTGACAATACCTAGTACAAAGCGTACGAGAATTTCGTGGCCAGAAGCGCTACCTAAGTTTAATGATGATAATGTTGAAATTGGATCAAAATAACTTTTCTCAGCCGCATCAATATCTTGCCTTCAATTTACGTTCAATCAAGAACATCAAATTTTAATGGAAGGGCAAACGGCGGATTTCGAAATGATTCTGTAGAATTATTTTAAGATCAAGCTTTATGGCAATCATCAATCATAGCTGGATGGCAGATTTCAGTTCTAGTAGTAATGAGAAACACAGCGCCACGTGACTCGGCTAACAAGTTGGCTGACTTGTTGACCAACTTGTTTTCCCAAACTTGGCCATGAAAACTGGCAATTTTGTTTCTATAACAAGGGAATTACTCACGTCCTATTGAGTCTGGCTATAGTTTCGAATACATCTGAAGAAACCTTTTCAAGGAGTTCCTGAACTTAGCAAATCTTTTGATACTCTTATTCGTTTTAAAGAAAGGCGAGGTCAAGAGTTTCCATAACCGACGAGCGCGTATCAAAAGACTCAAGAAAGAGGAAAGAGCGAAAGATGTATGCCAGGATCGTGGAGAGAAGTTGGCACTGCCTACCCCTATGTTTCCAGAGGCATGATTATATGTGTGTGTACTCTCATTGATGTGAGATGCGTTGAAAATAGCAAAACCTCACACAATCTACTTCCTCTTTCGTCTGATCTAGTCTGCCACAATGTCATAAACTTTCAGATCTTATCTCTACATTCTGCTGCTCACAACAGCCTCCCGTACGTACCCAAGATTAAGGTATTATTTCTGCTTCATTTAACTGCAAAGGGCTCTTATAGGGTCGGCTTAAGAATACACAGAATGATTTACCCAAGGGCGTTGATAGATACGATCGAATGGACCTCAATAGAGCTGCTAGACAACGCTCGGACGGCCAAACCCTTCACCTGAGACTTTGTCTCAGTAAAAACAAATGATGTGGAATAACCAACTTATCTATGAAACTGAATGAGGGAGCTACTATAGTATTTTCTGAACAAAATCGAAAGTCGCCATTGTCAATGTTAGTTACTTCATTTAACCAACTCTACATTTAATTTTGTTGCTCTATTGTCATGTGGTTACTTTCAAAAGTTAGAGTATTTTTCATTGAGATAAGGTTCTAGAAAGTAAACAGTTTTCAGAGTGGAGAGGACAATATCCATAATGAATAAATAAAGACGCGTTCGGTTTATATGTCCTGGGAGTCGGAAATATGATTGAGTGATTTTCTTGAGTGAGCGGCCTCAGTAGTAATGTGATTTAAGGACCTCACCTGAGGGTGGATGATTTCAAAGGGAGTTGCTTCTTGGAAGGTATTCGGTGAGTTGGTGCTAGTAATTTATAGAGCATTCTTATAAAAATGTTGGCTAAATTGGGTCCTATACATGTTAGTCCGTGTACTCAACTTTGATGTGCAAGTAATGTAGAGAAAAAGGGTGATTTTTTTTTTTATGCATATTATGTAAGTATGTATATCAGTCTCTGGCAGCCATCGTACAAGCTTTGCTAAGTCAGGCGATACTGTGTGCAAAAATGTACCAAATTTGTTCATTTTTTATTTAAATCTCTACCAAAAGCTCAACCCTCTTAGAAAAATGCACTTTCAGGCAAAATTTTCAGCCAACGCTAATAATTTTGAATTCAGCATTTTTATTTTTATACCAAAGTAGGTATTGACTATTGAACGCATCTTTTTTTGCAGCGCAGTCCTACCAACCGGAAAACTGCATTCAAAGTTAAAACCTGATCCCATCAGTACAGAGGTTTTGTTTTTTAAGTTTTTTTTTTTTCAGAAGAGTAATTACCTATTTGTGCTGGCTTTTTATTATCTTCACATTGGTATGTACATATGTTTAGTTGGCACAAATCTTGCAAGCAACATAATGCGCTGCGTGTCAAAATCATGTGAATCACTTCTTTGTGTCCGATTGAGCTGAAATATCGATACCATATCGATGACAATGCAAAAATATGCCACCATGGAGCTGGTCAGATGATCCAGTTGGAAGGAGGGCAAAGACAATTGCAAAAGCTTGTTATTAAATTAGCATAACATATCGTCACACCTATCTTCCGAAGAGGCTGGCAGAGGTGTATTACAGCACCCACACTTCGCTACGGTATTCAGTCCCAAATGTGATACGGGGCGAGCCAGTCGCCCGGGCTGCAGTAATTAGCAGATGACATTAAATAAGCACATATCTCAAGCATATTCACACAATGAACAAATTGATGCGTGTTTAGTTCTAAGTGTCAATGTCAAAGTTATTATCTTATATCTTTAAATGAGCAATTCTTGTATATATATATATATATAATTGGAATCTCGGAATCGGCTCCAACGATTTTCATACAATTTAGTATATAGGGGGTTTCGGGGGCGATAAATCGATCTAGCTAGGAATCATTTTTAGAAAATGTCATTTTATTCGTGTTTTATCGATAATCAACTTAAACATAAACTTGGAAGAAAAATAACAAAAAGGGGGCCTTTGAGTAGTCTCAACTGAAAAATATGACTCTTCCTGACATCTATTGGCGAATAAAAATACTATTTTTTGTAAAATACACAATTAAAAAAAAAATACCGAGCAAAGCTCGGTCATCCAGGTACTTTTATATTATTCTGGTTTGCCCTAAGCATTTTTTTGGTTTTATATTAACACTACTAAAAATACGGCCATCAGCCTCTCTTGCATTTGTATGCATTAAAAACTTTGGAGCATGAAAAAGCCGTGTTTAAACGGTTGAAGAACAAGACAAGGAAGCAGCAACAGGCGTTCCCATTCCATTCCCCATCAATACGTAAATAATGTATTTTGAATGACATAACTTGTATTTTCCAGGATTAAACTGTACAAATATTTTTACTTGAATGTTAGAAACTCCCAACAAAAATATCAGAATAGTTTCCAAAGCTTAAAATAACTTTCCTCTAACATTATTTTCAGGCAAAAAGTACTTATAAAGATGTTTTCACTTCAGAAAGTAGACTTAATTCTAAAAATGCTTTGATGTAGAATTTAACAAGAATATAAAGTGTTTTCTATGGAAATGTTTGAAGAGGTGATGTTTTATGAAATTCTAGGACCTACTAGAATAATTTCTTGAGAGGTTTCTGATGTTTTTGTAGTTCATTGGTTTTAATTTTTTAAGATTCAAGATATTTTATTTGCATTTTTTTTTAATCTGTCGCTGGAAAATTTCTGATCCATTTCAGGATCGTATTTCATATCTCCGCAATTTTGAATATCGTCCAGCGAAGTGTAGGTGTTGTATTAATATGCCAGCCTCTTCAGGGAAAAAGCGTGACGATATGTTTTGTTATGTTGACAAAAAAACTCTGTTTGATTATTGAACCTACTCACAAAATTTCAAGAGAACCGGTTAAAAATGCGATCTGTAGATGAAGACACTGATCCGGACAGAATTCATACGAAAGCATTTTTGTCGGAGCTGAAACATAGACGGCAGACGTTTCACTCGCGTTAGCTCGCTCCGTCAATTGCCATATTCTATAATTATAGACGTAAAAGTGAGTTTGTTCTGATCATCTTTAACATTTTCCATACACGTTGTCAGGAATACAGAAAAATACACGCCACCACTGTCCCACAGAAACCGTTCATTTTTTCTACTTCAGTTTCCTGTGAGACCGCGGGTGAAACCACGGGGCGCAGCTAGTTATTTCATAAATGTCCCAGAGCAAAACCATAAATTAGCAAGTATAAATTTAAAATTAAAAAAACCCCGACATCGGTTTTCATCAACACCAATTTTCATCAAACATGGCTAAGAACACTTCCAACTATTACAAGGTGTATTAGTCAAACAAAAAAAACAAAATCAAAATCAGTTCATCCGTTCGTGAGCTAAGATGCCACAGACAGACACACGCACACAAACACACACACACACACAGACACGTCAAACTTATAAAACCATGTCGTTTTTGCGTCTGGAGTTAAAAATAGATACTTTTAATTCTGATCTCGCCATGTTGACGCTGCGAAACAAATTCAATTTGGGAGACTTTCTCGCTACAGACTCTTCCCACTTGTTTACAGGAACCGGCGTGTCTTGACCCATTTACCAAATAATTAGGTGTAAAGGAAGACGTTTGAGCCAAGACGACTTACGATTGAGCGGATGCGGGTTCCGAAGTTCAGACTTTACGGCGTGATATCTATATATAAATAATAAATAATATAATAAATTCGGGACACTTCCACACACGGTCGCCTAACACCAAACTAAGCAAAGCTTGTACTAAGGCTGCCAGAGACTGTTATACATACTCGTACTTAGATATTTTAAAATACATATAATCTATAGATAAGACTATGTCGAAGAAGCATTCTAGTCCCCGCTTGCGTTTATGATCAACTAGCTGCGCCCTGCGGTTTCACCCGCTGTCCCACAGGAACTGTTAATTTTTTCGCGATAAATAATACCCTGTGTCCTTTATTGTGAACCTGACAGCGTATTTGCAAAATTTCGTGATGCTCGGTCGAGTATTTGTTTCGTGAAAGCGTAACGAACAAACTCACTTTCGCATTTATAATATTACTTAATAGGAAGGATTAGGATTTTAGTCTTCGGTTCTCATAAAATCCTAACGGCTTACTGACAGACACTAACCCTCACCCCAACCTAACCCGGTGGATCAAAGACTTGATTTGAAGTCGAGTCTAGACGAACACATTTTCCACACTGTACGCACTCAGGCAGTATTGCCTTTTCATGCCCCTAGTCCGAACGTATCAGGAGCTTTTTGACTGCCTCAGTGACTCAGTTAGTATAGTGAACCTGCCTTCTGAGCTTAGGTTGAGTTCGGTTTCCACCTACGACAAACATTAAAGTGATGAACAAATTTTTTGTTTGTTTTATCTGGCTATTAATAAATCTACGAGTATTAAGCATATTATATTTTAAACTATATATATACTTACTTATGTGTTTATACTAATCTATACTAATCTGACACTCCAAGTACACGCTTTGCTAAGTTTAGGGTCAGACGACCGTGTCTGCAAACATGTCCCGAACATTTTTTTAAGTTAAAAATAGATGTAAAGTTATTAACAAAATTATGTTGCTAAAGATTTATCGCTAAAGTGTCGTATGGCCAGTGACGGATTAACCCTTAATCAAATTAAGCAATTGCCTAGGGCATCACGTCTGGGGGGCACCAGAAGAAACATAAAAAAAATCCGTCCTTAGGGCATCACGAATCACGTCTCACTCTCACGTCACCAAAAACCACACCAAAAAAAGTTTCTAGGACTAATTTGAAAATTCGCGCGTTTTAAGTTGACATACATAAATAGAGTCCGACCTAGAGTCATAACCCCGCTCCCGCTTGCCCACCCGCTGCCCGCTAGCTGTCGCACCTACTCCACTTCTAAGGTACGTTACATCTCATCATCTTATTTTACAAAAAACTAATGTTTTTAGACTGTAATAGTTTAAAGACCGATTCTAGTTGACATACGGATAGGGGGGCCCACAGGCGTGGATTGCTTAGGGCATCAAGTAGTCTTAATCCGTCACTGCGTATGGCATGTTACTAGGATCTATCTAACGCATGGAAACCTATTTTCAATGCATCAGGTACAACGCCTCCACCTAATTTTGCTAAAACAATTTAAAAAATATTTGATAATTCTTAATAAATCGGTAACAAAAATACTTACGTATTTTTGTTACCGATTTACTTTCGACGTTAAAAAGTTTTAATTGTTCCAACAAGAAATTCCTTGTAATTAAAATTGTTAGAAACGAAGCCGTTAAAGGAAAATTAATCCAGCCCCATAATTACTGCTGATTAGCTGTTTCAGCAACAAAGAAGAAGAAAAAGCGAAAAATAGAATCAAAATCCATCCGAGTTTGTTATGGACTTTTCATTAGAAAAATGGTTGCAGGCTTAATGTTTAAAGAATTTTAAGCTACATACCTTTAAGGGCCAACGTTTTACTTTTGGTGCCAAATTTGTTTTTTAACATTTTTTTTGTAGCTGGAGCCGGGTAACTATTGGATATGATAAATAGAGATTGCGATTATCATAGACTATTTCTCTCGTTATTATACAGACAAATTTAACAAATACTCACCTTAAAAATTGTATTATATTAAAAACTTAAAAACTTAGATTACCTAAAAAGGTCAATAAACACTTTAATCGTCAGTTTTTCGGTAAATGACCTATTAGAGCAACCATTACTGTTACCTATTTCTGCAAAATACCGTAAGAAATGGTCTACGATTGGCGCAAATTCCATCATTACCTAATTTAATTATCCGGTCTAGCGCCAAAAACTAAAAAACAGTTTGAAAATCCAATTTCCCGCCATTTGCAAACGTTCCACCTTAATTAATTAAGATTATAACAACCCAAAATAAACGTCCACAAACAATTTGCCCGTGTCTATTGTTTATTGTCTATATAGAACTAGAATGAATGCCAGTAAAGAGAGACATAAACAAAGTAGACAGAAACTAATTAATGTGTACAGTAGGTACACTAAACAATTACAGCTAGCTGGATAAACTAACATCCTAGTAATACAAATGACAAACAAACACTTCTAACAATACAATTTTCATCGTGAAGAGATTTCCAACTGGGACGATTTCACAGTGACTCTGTTGACGCAAAACCGAAGCAGACAGCACTAATAGATACCACACGTACAAGCTTCACCACACACTTCAAACAGCGCAGGCCAGGCTTGAACACGGAACCATGTTATGGATGATGATGACAGTTTTCAACCATCAACGCCATCAACCCACGAAACATCTAGCAATAAACATATAACTTTCAGTAATTCGATTCAATTAACAAGCATGTTAGATCTTTAGTGCCATCCTAACTTCGCTATAACTCTTAATACCGAGACATTGCAAATGTGTGAGTTACGACGCCCAATAAAGATTTTACATGGCATAAAGTTTAGTAGTAACATAAAAGAAAAAATTAGGTATGCAAAAGTAATATCGGTTGAGATTATGGGTTGACCAGAATAGCTAATATGAGGACATTTTTATCTCCTTAATGGTTATTGATAGATTTTTGGTAGCGGTGGTTGTAAAAGATGTGGTTTTACGCAATTTTCTGACGTTTTTTACTTTCCTATCGATGTGATACAAAAACTCTGTCTATCTGTCTGTTTGCAGGCTTTTCACGGTTAAACGGCTGAACAGATCTTGATGGAATTTGATAATTAGCAGCAATATATCACGAAGAAAGTTTTTGAATACTATTTTCTGATAAACGCGAACAGTACCGCGGGTAGAAGCTAGTCATTAATAAAAACAATCATCGCTTAGTTAATACTTAGTGCTCCAGTGCTAAATAAACTATTGTTAATTGCCTTTTGTCTAAGCAAATGAAATAGGTAAGCATAATAATTCATACTGTTTTTGCTCGCACAAGCAAAACACAATAAGGTAAGCAAGCAGCTCTGGATGACAATAACAAACACGTGTTCCTCGTTGGGCGCCAAATTTACATTATTGGCGCCCAAACTGGAACTTCAGAAGAATATTCGTACGGAGTATATTGTTCCCTTCTTGATATTATAGGCCTTTACGTCGCTGATTTAAATGTCTCTTGGTATTATTTCTACGCGTTTTATTCGTTATTAACTAAAATAAGGGAAAATATAAATGACTAGCTATGCCCCACGGTTACACCGCGCTTCGCAAACCGTTATATTTTTTTCGGGATGAAAGGTTCTATGTTCTTTTCTGTATCTCAGACAACGTGCATGCAAAATTTTATGATGATCGGTTAAGTAGTTATGGCGTGAAAGCGTGACAAACACACTCACTTTCGTTTTTATAATCGAGTGAAGTGTCTATGCTTCAGATTCGACAAAAATGCTTTCGTGTGTACGAATTCTGTCCGAACAAAATTTCACGAGAATCTGTTGAAAAGTGCAACCTCTAGAGGAGGTCAGACGTCGGAGCTCACAGAACCACTAGTATTTAGTTTGGAAGTTAGGATAATGAATTATCCTAGTCTGGTTCTAATAGTAGAGAGCCATGAGCGTGAAAGGCCCTTTATTTCATTCGTTTGCTGGCTTTTGCACGCGGCGTCACTTACTTTTCATAGCTTATGACACTCAGTAATTGTATAGCTTTTTATTAGTAAAAGGATTTTTAAAATAAGATTAATAGTTTCGGAGTTTCCCCCATTACATACAAACATACATACCTTACGAACTTTATCTCATTTTAATTTTAGTGTAGAAATGTAGGTAGATTAGTGTAAAATTTGTGTAAATATGTAGTAGGTACAGATTGTAAACGTAAATAATCCCGTACCTAGCAATAGGCATGTCTGGCATTTGTTATAATATTTTCATATTTTGAAATCCATACATTACTTCGTTAGCGTGTACAAATAAACTTTTTTGGCCGAAAAGCTGTTTTATCATGAAAAATATAAATGTGTCGTTGTTTGTTGGACATTCGCAAAATGGTAATCCTGTTGACCTCTGCGTAGAATATCACAGAGAGATGACTCTACAAAATGTATTCCCATCATACTAAACTAAGGCTTCGTCCTGATTAAGCTATCTTTGAGAAGCTGAATGTCCGCTGGCTGACTCTCGTGTATCAATGTTGAGTAAGCGGCGAACTGACTGTAGCAAACAAAATCCGAATCAGCCCGTACGGACACTTTATTAAAAATAAATATTGGGGCGTACTGGAGGCAAGCAGTCAGCCCCTCACAGATTATTCTGATAGGACGAAGCTTTCATTTAATTTATTGAATAATTTTTACATTAAATACTTTCTTGTAAAGCTCAAGAACAGTTGCGTTTTACTCATAAAATTATGTTTTTTTTTTTCAGCTATAAAAACATAAGCAGATAAAATACAAATGAAATGAAAATGAAATGAAATTGTTTTTATTCCGGATTGTTACACCCATATTAAATACAAAATAAATAAAAAACTAAGGTGATTAATAAAATAGAAAAACAATGATAATAAAATTAGGTTATGGGCTTGTGGTACGTCCTCCACATCCGGTGTAGGGGACTGGAGTCCCAGTCGCACACTGCTTCCACCAGTGCGTTGTCGGAGCGGTGCAGGGCAGCGCGGCTCCGCAGCAGCGCCTGCCAGCAGGCAAACAACAGACAAGCCTAAGGTATTTTTCCTAACATTTGGAACTATTTTTGTTCACTCTGTAACATAAGTTAACAAACTAACTATCCCCTCTCCTCGCTATTGATGCCAAATTGCCCCAAAACCCAAAGAAGCCAAATTATTAAAAAAAAAATTATGTCTCTTCTTTCGTATAATCTGTGATCGTTCGGTCTAAGCCTCTGACGTCATAGTGCCAGATCGAGGCGGTAATATCCGGTTTAACCCGGCTAAGTACCGGCGACCGGACCATCGAGGACGATCACGACTGCATTACAGATTTTGAGCTCTTCATGCCTCGTTTGAGAGTTTTTTTATGGCGAAATAAACAAATACATTGCTGTCTTGAATTTAAAATGTACAATAATATTTTTTTGTACCGGACTGAGCAAGGATTATGTTTTTCGAGTGTATGTGTGTATGTATGTTTGTGGGAATGTATGTATAAGGTTTCTTTGGCACGCCCAGCAGCCTAAACAGCTTGATGTATTTCGACATGTGAGGTGTCATTTGAATCGTCTTGATAGTGGAAGTGACCTAGGGTACAACATTTTGCAGCCGGGATTTTGTTTTTCTTTTAATAATGTTACTTGTTATGATTAAATTGTCCTACGTTTGGCTGCAACTTATTTGATGGACGGTGACAATGCGGTCTAAGATGGATCACGCTTGCTCATGAGGTGCCTATTCACTTTTGTCTCACATCATGCGCTGCGTGCGTTTAAACGCTACCCTTGTCGTGGTTTACTTTATTCAGGCTGTACGTTTGTTATCGACTAAGCGAGCGTTAGCGTCTCTGCTTCAGCTCCGACAAAAATGCTTTCGTATATCCAGATTTATTTCCGAGTGCCGTCCGGATCTTAGTCTACAAGTCGCATTTCTTAACTGATTCTCTTTAAACTTTGTATGTGCTAAAAATAGTTTGTGGTTTTTTTTTGTCGAGGGAGTTTTTGGAAGGTTTTCAGGAGAGCGGAGATTTAGATTTACGACCCAATTTTGTTAGATATCCAAAAATTGACTCGGCAAGAAAAATCTGTAAAATAAAATTATTGAATCTGCTAACAAAATTTCGCGAGAATCAGTTGACGCATTCGTCAACAGACAAGACAAGAGAAACAAGAGGACAGACGCTATTCGCGAGGTCTGGTTTCACCCGCGTTTAAAAAGTACCCTATGTTATTTCTGTACCCCTGACAACATATGCAAAATTTTACGACGATCGGTTGAGTAGTTAAGACGTGAAAGCGTTACAAACAAGGAAACAAACTCACTTTTATATTTATAATATTAGTTAGGGTTGGGAATATCATCATCTTAATTTTAAGCCTCTAGTCGCCCATTCTTCTCGTATCTACCTATGTATGTACGCCACTTACCCGGTCCATTCTCCGTCGGCGCATACCACATCAACCTAGGTATTTGCGTAGTATCAATTTCACAGAATCTCACGGAATCTCTCAAAGATCCAAACACCTCTCGAGTAAGACAAATCCGCATCTTATTGCCGTCGCCAAAGGTATTTGTATGCGGAGATTCTCGCCTCAAGTGGTTTCAGACTACGCTATAATGTAATAACATAAAGTATATAGCTCATAGCACAACAATATCGCACACCATATATTCAAATTCAAATTCAAATAGTTTATTGACACAAAAACGATTATACAATTACATTTATGTCACGCAATAATAAAAATAATAAATAATGATAATAACAATGTCAAATTCAAAGAAAATAATACAGATTGAATATAAAAATAAATGGTAAGTAATGAAAAATAGTGGCAAATGTCAGCAAAAAACATCGTCAAAGTTATCTGAGCTATCATTCTTGCAGCCGCTCCACTGATCAGTCAGATTTTCACAATATTTTAAGAATGTCGCCAATACAGTTGTCCAATTATCAGTCAATATGTCAAAATCAGTGTTGACGGCAAGGAGCGCATTGAAATGGCGGCGGGCGCGAACCAAGTACTACAAGTACAAGTACGAATATATATACTGTCATGGACTAGTGCACACTGTACTGTACTATATATTATTGGCGTACCATACGCTATAAAATAGTGCAATGTGCTGAGTTCATGCTGTGCTTTATCACGCACTGCCGTCTTCCTCCTCCCTCACACCCGGCTGTTCCGCAAGTCTTTTCCATACTTTTATAGCCTGAAATACGAAATACCATTGTGCTATATAGAATAGCAAAGAAGGACCCAATGCTATATCATATAGCATGGCGTTCACATTACACGATATTATCGCAAGCATTTATTGTATATAGCAAGCTCAGTTGACCGTGATCGCCAGCGCAAATCCATCTTACGCACAGGATCGTGTCCAGACATTGTTGTCTTGCTCGTGTCGCCTGCGGGACGGCCGGGTGTGAGGGAGGAGGTAGACGGCAGTGCGTGAAACGACACAATACAATACAAAAACTCTTTATTGACACCAAATACAAATAAATCTAAACGAAACACTCAAAAATAAAGGCGCAATGGGCGGTCTATAAAAGCGATCTCTTCCAGACAAACTTGATATAGTACAGCATGCAATCAGCAAATCGCACCATTTTATAGCGTATAGTAAAGCCAATAATAAATGGTACAGTACAGTGTGAACGTGTCCTTAACAACGTATGGTGCACGATATTGTTTTGCTATGAGCTATACTATATGCTATTATATTATATTATAGCGTAGTCTGAAAGCCGCTACTGTGACAAATATTTCCTCAATGGGATTTAGGTATTTCGTCGTGCGCGTGGTGAAGCCTTCTCGAATTGATACGTACAATGTGTTATTGAAAGATTTGTTGTCAATACCTAACTGTGGTTACACTTGTGTTCGTCTTTGAAGTATGCGAATGATTTTATCGACCGGGCGAGCGTTAGCGAACGAAGCGTCTCTGCTTCAGTTTCGACAAAAACGCTTTCGTATGTCTAGATCTCTGAAACTGACTGGACAAAAAAAACTGGATAATAATCGAACCTGCTCACAAGAAATCACGAGAAGCTGTTGAGGAATGCGACTTGAAGAGGAGGACAGATGCCGGCCGCGAGGTCTCCAGCTAACAGAGCCACTCGTAATGTTAGTTAGAATAATGCTCAGGAAAGGATGAAGACAGAATTAGAATGTTAACAGGAATAGGATTTAAGACCAAAAAAAAAGATTTATGAAAAGTAGTTGTTAGAAGACAAGTAAAAAGAATATTGTTGAGCCATGACAAAATACGTCAGGCGGCCATCTTTAGAGCTAGTAACTCAGCTCGTTTCTCACTTAAAAGTTTAACTCGAGATTTTCTAATGTTCGTGCATTTTTCTGAACAAAGCGTTTTATGGCCATCGTTTCAGCTTGCTCAATTTTTTTAGTTTTACTTCACAATCAACTAATAAATTTAGTTACAAGTAAAAATTAAAATTTTATAAGACCCCCGACACCCATTTTTATCAAACCTGATTTTAATCAAACATGACTCACACTCCCTACTAAACACTCCCGACTATTTCAAACAAAAAAAAAACAAAATCAAAATCGGTTCAGCAGTTCGGGAGCTACGATGCCACTGACCACCACACACGCACACACACACACACACACACACACTCACATACACACACACGTCAAACTTATAACACCCCGTCGTTTTTGCGTCGGGGGTTAAAAAGATAATAAACAGAAACAATAAAATTATTCAGTTACTTTCACGTTATAGCGTGATTAAAATCTCCATTTTGTTTCGTAAATAAGTTCTGCTAATAACATTGTCTCTAATGACGAAAACACGAGGCTATCTGAAAATATCAGCCTCTGTAGGAGTCTATAGAGCATCCGGCCGGTCGTACAGCATCCGGGCTAGCGTCAAGATTGTTATTTGGTTCGGTTGTTACTTGTTTCCAAGGAACTGTATAAGGGTTGGTTTACATTAATAAAGTATTGAAGTGAAACTTCTAATGCGACTTCCAACAAGGTTGCGTTAAACGTTTAACGCTCCTGAGGAGCGGAATAGAAAGAGACAGAGAGAGAGTGAATGCGTGGCGAACGCGTGCGCGTAGTAAGAATGATGCACAAAAGTTTCACTTTTTCCGCGCGGAAATTGTGCGTGGAGTCCTCCACGCACAATTTTTTTTTAATCCAGCTGTGGAAGCCAGCTGCGATGATTCGTCGTTGGATCAACGTACACAATCAGGATTCAGGATTAGCTGCTGATTGGACGAAATACGAGCTTTGAATATGTCACGTGATCATATCGTCAACTCGGCCAATCAGCAGCTGGCGTTAACGATTCTAGAAAGAGAATGGCTTGGAAGCGACTGCAACTCGTCTTGGGTTCATGGATTAAAATCGCTAAGGCAAGGCTCGGTCATTTTACGATTATCTACCCAAACATACGTTTACGTAACCCGCTTTATTTAGAGTTGAAAATCGTAAATCATATTTGATGATAAAATGATACCGGTGCCTAGAAATACATTTCATTGCCGTTTTTATTGGTATTAATCATAATAAGGACACAAATAAGAATGAGTTGCTCGGTTAAACTTTAGAGAATTCATCTGGTTATTTAATAATCGAAAAATAATGTGCTGTAATCGCTGAAAAACGAACTTTTGTGTTTTTTTTCCCAAAATAAGAATGATTTTCAAAATTGTACTTCGGTTAAACTTTAGTTGGTTGTTTCTTCTACCAGCTGTATTTTTTGCACCTGATCATTATAATTCTTTAAGTACATCAAACTATAGGCGCAAAAAAAAAACACTTCTTGTTTTTGATGATTTCGCGTAATGCGGGACTTTAACTAGTTTAGTATTATACTATAGTGGCAACATCGTTTCGAATTGAATGGAAATAGACCAACCTGCACTGAGACAGCGTGGAGCCTAACGGCTCAATCCCCCTCAATGTACTCGTAGAGAAGGTCAGCGTGGAAGACTAATGATGATGAGAGCAGCTGCTCATTGGTCCAATCTTTTCTAGATTCCACCGACTTACATTGACAGTATTTTAGTCTAGAAGTGCCTTGCAATTTAACTCAACCACTGAACTGATCTGAACCACTATATCAGTGTAAATCGGCCCTTATTCTTTAGAAATATCTTGTTTTCAACCTTTAGAATTTTTCTATATCCAGCAATATTCTTATTGCTGGATATAGAAATAAAAAATAATAAAGCAAGTCGTAGATATATGATTTGATGCGGTGTTACCCGCGATTAGAAAGTAGCCGATGTGCTATTCCAGACTATAATCTACTTCTGTGTTATCAAATTCCGTTCAGCCGATCTCTCTCTATCCAAACAAAATACTAGTGTGATTGACTACGTGTACTATCGTACAGTAACCATTAATATTTCCAAAATAAAAAAGTAGTCTAAATGCTAATCGAGACTTAAAGCTACTTCCATTTCAAATTTCATCTAAACCTGACGAGAAAAATTACACACTGATTGTGATAGTTGATAACTAGTTGTAAGTAATTATTGTTCGTAACTTATAGATAACAAGTAACATTATTAAAAGAGAAACAAAAACCCGGCTGAAATGACACCTCACATGTCCAAATCCAACAAGCTGTTTAGGCTGTAGAGCGTGCTAAAGAAACCTCATACACACATACATACATAGTTCGTAGTAATTTGTTAGTAGGTGTACATGTACAAACCACTTAATTAAGATACAACGTACATATACATAATAAGTACATTTTGTTTTCTGGGCAAGTAGAAATGAGAGATACGTAAAATTGCAAGTTCCTACTTCAAGACCTTGCAATCCGAAACTTGACCCATAAGTCTGACCCTCCCAGGATCAGAACGCAAAATATTGACCGTTCCAAATTCCAAACAAACAAGGAATGTTAATGAACCGTTTTTGCAAGTACCCTCGGAATCGGACGGAATGGGAGGTCACGCTCGCGTCTATCTGGAATGATCTATGACAAATGCCTATCTAATAATCTTTTGAGCAAGTACCTACCGATCAATTAATATGATGATCTCAAAACAATCTAGAAGGGAGCTTCATATCAGCATACCTACCATTAAGTTAGGAATAAGTCGCGTGCCAGAACATTTGCGTCAAATTAAAAACTAAGTATACATACATAACATACAAACATACAGGGTGTTATAAAAACCCTGTTAATTCCGTGAGGTGTTCATCCAATATTGACTGGAGGATACAATTATGCTACTTTAAATTAAATGCTGAGTATAAAAAAAATTACTTATAAAATAAAAAAAATACGTTTTATTTGTAAACTATTCGCGTCGTGCCGCTAATCGCTATTTTCTTAGAATATTAGCCGCCGACATGTAATACAGATTTGTTGACATTTCTGTAAAATTTCGTTTTTTTCTTGTGTTAAACCGGTCATAACTCTTGTTATTTCTAACGTGCATTTTTTTGGTATTTATGCATGAATACTTACACATCCAAACCCCTACATAGTAAACCTGTCCATCAATTTTCCAACGGGGATTTTGTAGTTCCCTGTATAAATAATCACGCCTCTTTCCCATAAGGGTAGGCAGAGACCACTTCTCTGCACTTGCTACGATTCTGGCATACAACTTTCGCTTCTTCCACTTCCAGGAGTCTTTTCATACTCGCTCATCGGTTACGGAAACTCTTGACCTGACCCTAAACCGAGATTATTGTACTACGTACTAGAGGAACTGATTCTAACGTTACGCAACACAATGAAGTGAGTGGCCTGCCTACCATGGCTGACCGCAGGTTTACTGCAGCGTTGACTACTGAATTGCTAATTTACGTCCGTCATGGTTGACATTTTGATTCCAGTAAATTAGCGCCGCTCCGTACACAACCACACTGCACGCGTGTCAGGACCACACTGATGCAAGGCGCAAGGATTTCAATGGACTGGAGTCGACGAAAGTTTTTGTTCGGATAATAAAATCTAGTTCTTTTGGGGCCATACATTAACCTAAAATACCTATATATTTACGTGACTAATACACGATGATATATAGCCTAGATTAAGGCTCACCTCTCAAGCCAGAGGGCGCGGGTTCGATCCCAGCCGAAAGCACAAACAAATTTGTTCATTGTGTGAACATAATTATGTGCGTATTTAAAGTAATCTGCTACATAACTGGAGCCCGGTGTATGGCAACAGGCTCGGCCCCTGTCACATTTAGAACTGAATATCGTTCGGCGACGTGTGGGTGTTATAAACCTCTGCCGAGGCGCTTCCTTGTGGCCTAACTAGGTTGCCAAACTGGTTGGGCTACAAGGAAAGAAATTTCCTCGTAGCCTAACTGCTTGCCAACCCCTTCGGGGAATGGCGTTAATGTTTAATGTTAATCGTTTGGCGTTAATGGTATGTTGTTGTTTTGAGAACAACCACAAATATAAATCTTCTTTACATAGTATAAAACAAAGTAGCTTTCCGCGTCTGTCTGTTCCCCTGTCTGTCTGTATATCCGCTTATTTCTCCTACACTACCTAACGGATTTTGACGCTGTGTTTACCATCAGATACTTTTAATGAAAGTTCCTAGGTGCCGTGCAAGCCGGCACGGGTCATTTACCATTCCTTAGATAATTTCTTCATGGAAAGTTTCTAATTTCAATAAGATAAGTTTTTTAATGAAATGGTTATAATTTCGGGTCACTAGTTTAAAATTAAATTAAATTAGGTACCTAATTTAAATAGTTTGATACTTGGAATTCTTGGATGTTGAAATCCAGTAACGTAAATCGCTAGAGTGGGATTCGCTAGAACTAGAACCCCTCTATTTCTTAATAAAAAGAGATAGAATAATGATTTTTCTGTTTATTTATTCCTTAACACTTATTATTTTTGTAAAAATAACATTAATGAAACTATGTTTTTGTAATTAATAAATTAAAAATACAGGATCTTAATATAAAAATAGAAAAATAACGACACCTAGGTCTATAGTAGCACTAGAGAAATAGTAGACACTAAAATAAAATAAAATTGCTATCCGCACGAACTAAAAATACAAATTAATTAATAATTTCTTTATGGTAGCACAATAAGTAGTACCTACCTACTTATTCTGTAAATGTAAAAATGATAACACAGGGGGGTAATTCAGCTAACCACAGCCGATACTTAACTGAACGATTCGCGCTGCGTTAGCCTAGAAAAACGGGCGAGGAACGGCTCACTATAACTAATTCACAGACGTGCAACCGGTAGTCCAGCTGGCACGTTTGTCAGACATTAATGATACTAAGCCATTCCCGTTCGTTTTTTTTTAAAGCCAATGTAACGTCAACGGTTCAGTCAAGCATCGCTTAAATTTACCTGAATTGCCCTCCAGGTCTCAGATCAGCCTAGAGGAAAAGATGGAACACTGTGTTATATCTCGCTGAAGCCACTTCTTTATTAAACTTATGTGCGTGGTAATGTTGCCATGAAAAACATTTACAATTGCACGAAAACTAACATTAATTTCCAAACTCTACGTTAGCCATTTCCGTTCCAGTATACAACCTTAGTAGATTTAATATTCTAAAACTACACACATTTGTACGAGTTTATGTTACGGCTTTTTAAAAATTGACTCGTAAATAAACTGCAAAGTTTTTAAAAACCGTCTCAAAATGTAGTCCTGGCCACACTTTTATAATGCACTATATACCTATATTTATGTATACTAAATTATACCATAAACCAGTGCACATAATGTCGAGGTAAGATTGACCAAGCGAGTAGCGTAGTTTTTTTTTGCGTCAATGTGTGCGTGTTGTGTACGTATACGACAGTAGCGTAGTTTTTGGATGGTTTTTGGCTTCACTTTTATCATAATAATATGCCGTGCGCCATCTTATTCTCTAGGTTGATCTGAGCCTCCAGGTAATAAGCCAAGCTAACAGTTTCTTTGCATTACTGCATAAGTGTGAGGCGGCCCGTGATTCGGAGGTTCCATGGACCTGCGAAACATATTTTAGATAGAGGATTTCAATTGAACCTAACACGGTCATAGTTTTATTACTAAGTTTAAAATTATTAAAAATATTTTATTTCACGATGTATCAAAAAATGTATGCTTTTCGCTTTTTTTCCCTTATCTGTACTATATACTCGTAAGACATCGCTTCGTACCAAATTTCAAGATTCTGAGTTCACGGAAAGTACCCTGTAGGTTTTGATTCCCTTGCGAGTTTCGAAAATTTGTAGCATAAGCGGCTGTATTTTTTGATTGCATTGGCTTAGAAGTTTGATTTTTTTCACAGTTCCAATGGACAGTAGACTGAATGATATTTATATGAATTTCAGCTTGAAACTTCCACGCGTTCCTGAGAAAAAGGGTCTTGACAGACAGACATACGGACAACAAAGTGATCCTGTCAGGATTCCGTTTTTTGCCTGTTGAGGTACGGAACGTAAAAACTGAGGTTTTTCAGCAGAATCTGTAAAATATTGTTAAAAAAAAACGATTTCTCACTTAGTTTTGAGAAAACTGAACCGAGATGAGAACCTTTCTTTTCCTTCTTCCTTTCCTTCTTTCTTCTTCTTTTCCTTTATCCTTTTTGAAGTTTGTGAAAAAGAAATAAATAGATATTAAGAGCCCCGCAAACTTCAGACTTTCTATCGGCCGAAAGTTTGGTCGAGTTGGGCTGCTAGTAATAGTTTGAAGACATTCAAACAATTACACACTATTAACAATTACACATTATTAAGACAATTGCAGCTGATACTCAACCGCTGTAATGTGCGCACTCGTATACCTCTTCACAGTAACCGACTAAACTATCCAGCACCGATAGAAATTCTGCAGTCTGCATGGCCTCTAAACTGGTAGTGCTATGGTGGGTATACTTAGGATGGTTCATGTCCCACTGCTCCAGCTCCCTGCACATCTTGGATACCTCCTCGCACTGCGCTCGCGTCGGCGGCTTCAGACGGTCGCTCTTTTTGGGAGAAGCCCACTTCGTCATCAAACCTGTATGTATCATTAACATGTTTAACATTTATCCCGTTATTAATGAACGCTATATAGCCTTGGAACACTGTAGCCTTCAATGTTATATCTTTTTTTTATATAATTAGAATAGGTCGACGTTTGACCACCAACTTTTTCTTTAATCAAGATAAAACACTGAATAACTAGGTATTCCGAAGATAAACAACGTTAATTAGTAAGAGGGTTATGGTCTTAGCGCACCTCCCTCAAAACCCAAGAAACGAAAACACTACCAGTTCTTACGTTCTTACGTTTATATTTAATTCAGTTTTTTTTATGGCATAGTTGGCAAACAAGCTAATGAGCCGCCTGACGGTAAGCGATTACCGTCGCCTATCCACCTGTGATAGATAGATAGATAGATAGATAAACTCTTTATTGTTCACACCACAGATAACAAAACAACAAGAGAAAAATAATGATAAAAGTTATTAAATAGTGTAACAACTGGCGGCCTTTTTACTAAAAGCGTTCTCTTCCAGGCAACCTTAGGATGGAGAGGATACGACAAATGAGTATATGAGTAAATCTATACCTATGAATTGGACGGAGAGATCGAACATTTAAAAGAATAAAAAAATGATGACCTTTTTCTCCGTCTAAGAAAAAAGTATGAAAACTAAAATTAGTTTAAAATAACCGTTATATTATAAACTAAATAGTTATCAGGCAACATTTTTCAATTGCCAACTCAGCCATTATTTATTTTCAAAAACGTTGAATTGTGCGAGCGAGATAGCAATAACGCCGGTTAAACGCTCTTAAACCACATAAATTATAAATACGAAAGCTTATGGGTACGGTTAGTTTGCCACTTCTTCACAATCAGACGTGATTGATATTAAGCGGATTTGATGGATAAAATTCGTTCGGAGATTTTATTGGCTTGCGGTAACACATAGAAAACTTGTACTCGTATTAACCGTAGCTACCAAGCGGGGGACAGCTAGTACTAAATACTAACAGTAACTGAATAGGTAAAACATAAAGCCCTTTCATATGAAGGCATACACATTCATTAGTTAGGTAAGTACTCTCAAATACAGCTCTCCTCGCCCCAAGCCCGGAGCCGACAGCATCTTGTCTGAGCCCACCCGAGCTTGTCGACGACCGATTTGATCAATTAGCGAGTCATGCTGCCGTTCGAATGCTGTAATTACGAACTTCGCTGAATTTGGGCGTCTCGTTCGACGAATATCTAGCGCGGTTCAGAGTTCTACGGAAGCGAAGTTATTTGGGAACTCGTTTACCAGCATAGTGCGTAAGTACAAAGCGATACGGCGAACTAAAGAGTTGTAAAACAACTAGCTACCCACCTCAGCTTCCCACGGTTTCTATGAATTAATTGGTCTTACGTGAAAATAATATTATCTTAATGATGGTGAAAACCGCATCAATATCCTTTATTTAGCGGAGGAGTTAGCGAATATACAGAGAGACAGACAGACTAACGCGAAAACCGACTTTGTTTTATACTACTATAGGCAATGTGTACTAAAGACGGATCTATCTCCGGCGGCGAGTACCTTCGAATACATCGAAAACAACATTTTACAGATCGAAAGTTCAGGCGACAAGAGTAATATAAAGAAAATAGAAGCTTTTGTGAATCATTTACATTTTCGCCTTGATTTCACCTTGGTTTAAACCCACGTCGTCCTTGATTCTAATCTATAGAAACCGCAATCTTGAATTTTTTTTTTTTTTTACAGATGCGTTGAACTCAACATTTGAAGCGTATCTTCTACTACATCTTCATCTAATTCTGAAAACTGTTTTTTTATTTATTTTTTATTTTAGAGTACGTTTCTTAAAACTCAACCAATTAAATACTCGGTTCTTAACAAAAGAGAACGAATACGAGGTAACAATTCAAGCCGAAAAACCTTCTGATGCCAAGAGCAAATGACGAAGCTTTGTCATGTTCTCCCACAAGACATCCAGTCTGCGCCCATACCTTTCCAATACATTTGAAATTAAAAACATTTGGGCAATTGTACTATCTACAAGATCACAAATCGGCCCCAACTCAGCATAATGCCGGCTGTTAACCGGCGCTGGTCTTCTGTTGGAGCCTTTTTCAATTACTTGGTTAGCTAACTATTACCCGCTCACGTTTCTAAGCCACGCTGACATTAAACAAATGGGCGTTAATAAACTGCAATCCAAAGAGCTGGAATTCCGACCCGTACACGCGACGCCAGAAGCAAGATGGGCCTGCATAATTTAGACCCCATTACCCCATGTTCAACCAAATACCTCCACTGGATGCATCCATTCACGACTTTCCAGATGCAATTTCAACCTTCAATTTCACGTGATACGGTCGGTATTTTATTGGCATTGCCTGAAGTTTAAACGTTTTGGAATGTTTATGAGGGAGTAACGTACAGTGGAGAGATTCTAACAAAATGCTTCACATACGAGCAAGTCTGTTTCAGCAATTATGAAGCTGCAGAGACGTTTTACAATGGAGATACTCTTGTATGATTTCAGGTTAGCTACGCCGAGAATAACATGTCTGACTCTGAGGCTGTGGATTCTTGTATTGTTTTGTTGTTTCGTTTGAAATTTTGCTTATAAAATACATTCCGATTTTGAAACATGAATTCTGTAAAGAAGTGAGGTAAAATACTTTTGGAACAGCGCAAAAATCTGTTCCAACTGACGCAGTAACCTCTCTCTACCTATTTGTATTATCAGACTGGTCCAGAATGAGGGTTGTATTTGAATGTTCTAACTCCGTTTTTGCACAGAGTAAATAATAGTGTTACGTTTTTGCTAAGTTTGGAGTGCGAGGTGTCGTTAAATTAGTCCTTACGTCTGAAGTGATTAGGGCTCAGTTTTTCAGTTATATTTATTGCTTTTGATTACGTATTGGATTTGACTAATATAAGTCAATTTATTAGGTCCTTACGTATGAAATTGGCGTTTTGTACGGGAGGAATAAAAAGTCGATTTTTTTTTGTAAAATATATTTAATTAATCAAAGTATGCACCGTTGTTATCTATGCACTTTTGCCATCTTATGGGTAGTTCATTGATCCCTTTACTATAAAAACCATGGGGGCGAGAATCAATAAACTCTTTGAAGGCGGTTTGGACTACTGCATCGGAGTGGAATTTTTTTCCTTGTAAGAAGTTGTCCAAATTCCGGAAGAAATGGTAATCTGTTGGAGCAAGGTCCGGGGAGTACGGTGGATGTCGCAGACATTCCAATTGTAGCTCAGCTAACTTAGTGGTTGTTTGTTGTGCAGTGTGTGGTCTTGCGTTGTCGTGAAGCAGCAGTGGCCTAGAGCGATTGACCAATCTCGGTTGTTTAACAGCTAGTTCTTCCTTCATGGTTTGCAGTTGCTGACAATAGATATCTGCCGTAATCGTTTGGCCAGATTTAAGAAAGCTGTAGTGAACGACACCGGCGCTAGTCCACCAAACACTTACAAGTAACTTTTTCTGAGTCAATTTTCGTTTAGGGCAGGATTTGGCTGGGTCTCCAGGGTTCAGCCTTTGCGATGAGCGCTTTCGATTATCGTACAATATCCACTTTTCATCACAAGTAATGATTCGATTTAAAATCCCTTCATTATTGTGTCGGTTGAGCAAAGTAACACAGCAGGCGACCCGTGTTTGCAAGTTCGATTCACTCAATTCATGAGGTACCCATCGTTCGAGTTTTTTTACTTCCCGATTTGCTTCAAGTGGATTAATACAGTTTTGTCACTTACCCCGAAGCCTGCTGCTATCTCTGAAGTGCTTTGTGATGGATCCGCTTCCACAATAGCCTTTAATTCTTCGTTTTTCACTTTGATCTCCGGCCGTCCACAGGGTTGGTTCTTAAGGTCGAAATTTCCAGAACGAAAACGTTGAAACCAAAAACGTACCGTGCTGTCTTTAGCGACACCAGCGCCGTACACATCATTAATTCTTCGAGCTGTTTCTGCAGCACTGGTGCCACGGTAGAACTCGTACTCGTAAATATACCGATATTTCATGTTTTCCATTGCGCGGTAATAAGCGACGCCAAAGAAAAAATAATGAGGAAAATAACAAATGAATGACTGTATTCCTAAGAAAAAAAAACCAGCTTAATGAATTTATTAATTTGAATTTCGAATTCTTAACCAAAGAAGAGATATTTCAGATCAAATTGATCAGTACGACAAAACGCTGATTTCATACGTAAGGACCTAATATATTGCGCTTCGCGGTGTTACCCACGGTCAAAACTAGCCTATGTATAATATTAATCCAGAGTATAAGCTACATCAATACCGAATTTCATAAAAATGCATCCACCCGTTTGAGCGTGAAGAAGTGACAAATATGTACACTCACAATCTTTATAAGACTAGTAGTTCTGTGAGCTGCAGACCTCGCGACCAGAGTCTATCCTCCTCAACAGGTCGCATTCCTCAACAGATTCTCGTGAAATTATGCGAAAAAAAAGTGAGAAAGAAATGCGACCTCTGACGAAGTCAGAGATCTGGACATACGAAAGCATTTTTGTCAAAGCTGAAGCAGAGAAGCTTCGCTTGCTAACGCTCACTCGGTCGATTAGTGTTAAGTGTGATGTAATGCCATTTATGAACAAATAACATTATTGAAACAAAAACAAAAACCCGACTGCAAAATGTTGGACCTTAAGTGACTTCCACTGTATCAAGACGATTCAAATGACATCTCGCAGTATTACTATACTATACTACTGGCTGTAAGCAGTGCCAAGGAAACTTCATACATAAATACATACATACACTCGAAAAACATAACCCTCCTTGCGCAGTCGGCTAAAAACACGTCACTTTAGACGCTGACCCTCTAACGTCAGAAGACTCACAGGTGTCTCTTTGGACTTTCAATTTATACATTTAGTTGCAGTTAGGCCGGAAGGCATGCATGCATTGTGCAAGTCTCGAGCACCATTTCCGGAAGCGAACCGGTATTCCGCTCGGTATTTCGTAGGTAGCCCCGAAACGGACTGCGGGCCGGATACAAGCCGGTTGGTTTACTTAGCTGCAGTGGGATTACTTGGATACTAATGGTTCGGCTTTATAGCCGTTTCATCTTATTCGATCAGAACGTTAAATTGAATTTGAAAAAGAGAAGTAGAATAACATTTATTGTCGTACAGTTATACTCATAACAATTTCCAACCAAAATATTAAGAACTAGCTGTTCTGTTACCCGTGATTCGTTTGCATTTATTCAGAAAATAGTATTTAAAACACCTTTCTCGTAATCGTAATATACTGTAACTAAGTGTCAAATTTCATCAAGACCCGTTCAGCCGTGTAGCCGTAAAAAGCCCACAAACAGACAGACAGACAGAGTTACTTTCGACTTAATAATAAGTAAGAATAAGATCGCTAAGAATTGCAATTATGGATTCGTCAATGTGCCAAATTTCATCCAGATCTGTTCAGCCGTTCTGGCGTGAAAGAGTAACAAACATCCATCCATCCATCCATTCTTACAAACTTTCGCGTTTATAATATTAGTGGGATGATTATTCTCGGTCAAGTTTCAATTGAAAAACAAAGACAGCTACATATATACGGGCTTTGCTTTGGGCGAAGAAGATTGTTATACTTGAAGGCTCTTGAAGTTGGACAAGGCCCGCCTTTCAAGCCAGAGGGAGCGGGTTCAAACCCAGTGGACAGCACGCACCAATTTGTTTATTGTGTGAACATGTGTGCGTATTGTATGTCATCTGCTACATGACTGGAGCCAGGTATATGGCGACAGGCTCGCCCCTGTCACATTTGGGACTAAATATCGTCCGACGAAGTATGCGTGTTGTATTACACCTCTACCAGCCTCCTCGGGGGAAAGGCGTGACGATATGTTAGGTTAAAAACAATAACCAGTCAAAATTAAAAATGCTCAGTAAAATACTGATACTCAGTGGACTCACCTGGTTTAAAGGGAGGCATGTCGGCGAAGTAGTCCCCACTGCCTTCCTCGCAGTAGCGCCCCGGGACCTGGCTGACGAAACAACTTTCTACGGCTTTCTCTGAAATTTCATTCATAAATTTAATGGCGGATATAGGGTCAACTGGGAAAATTGCGTCTTTCGAGAATTACTGACAACCCCTTCACAAATTAGGCAACTAACGCTAATTATGTGAAGATTATTGCAACTAAAGAAGAAGGTAATAACAAAAAAGGTTTAAGTGGCACCTAATTTTTGAAGGGTTTGTCAGTAATTCTCGAAAGACGCAATTTCCCTACAGACGCATTTGCCCCAGTTGACCCTATGAGATTTTTGCTAACAAACAAACAATTGAATTATCAATTTAATTGTTTAAATTGAAATTTTAATATTTTTCAAAAGTCAAAGTCAAAATGTTTTTATTCAATTTGGGTATCAAGGTAATAAAGCGATGACAGCCTAGTTGGAGAAGGCCTGCCTCTCAAGCCAGAGGGATCGGGTTCGAACCCAGCCGACGGCACGCACCAATTTGTTTATTGTGTGAACATGTGTGCGTATTGTATGTCATCTGCTACTTGAATGCAGCCCGGTGTATGGCGACAGGCTCGCCCCCTGTCACATTTAAGACTGAATATCTTCAGGATAAGTGTGGGTGTTGTATTACACCTCTGCCAGCCCCCTCGGCGGCAAGGCGTGACGATATTTATGGGTATCAAAGATAAACTTATGAACGTCAAAGTTTTTTTTTTAAATAGACTCGACCGCCTTGTTCGGATAAAGAGCTACTACTCAAAAAAACAGGCAATTTCGATTTGTTTGTTATGTTTTCACACCGATCAAAAAAAAATTCGGACAAAAGGTACCTTTTATCCCGAAAAAAATAACGACTCCCATTTGACCGTGAGTGAAACCGCAAGCCACAGCTAGTTTTAATTATAATTAAAAAAAAATCATTAATATCGTCATAGTTTATTTTCGTCCACTTCTGAGTTCAGCAGGCCTGGCATACGCAACGCGACAACGGCATTTCGACTCTTTTTATTGAGACAGACGTATGTATACACAATTATAACCTTCTCACACGACAAAAACTGACGAGACAAATTTTGTCGCGCGCGCGACAATACCATCTATCTCTTCTTAGATCTTCTCTTCAGCGACATCTTGACTGATTCGGTCCTGTGTCAGCCTCATCCATTGTGTAAATTGTACATCAAAGTCAAAGTCAAAGTCAAAATGTTTTTACTCAATTTGAGTATCAAAGACACACTTAAGAACGTCTAAGTTTTTTTATTTTTAAATAGACTCGACCGCCTTGTTCGGATGTAAAGCCTCTACTCAGAAGAACATCATATACTCGTAAGTTACTACCTGTTGCTAATAGAGTAATAAAGAAAAACATGCCAAAATCAGAAATCAAACCTTCCGCTTCTAGAACTTCAATGGCTCCCAGCCTAGAAGGAGGAAAATCTCCGGAAAAATAGTAGTTTTCTTCTGACTGCGTACTCTTCACCGAGTCATCAATAACGTTCTCCTGTAAATATTACACATTACACAAATTATATAAAGATATTGTCTAGCTGGGTAACACATTCCAGTTGAATCAATGCGCTATAAAATGAACCCGCACTCAGCGTGTCATCTGGCCCCAAAAACCAATATTTATGTTTTACATGTTGGAGCTCAATTACCCTGGCAAATTGCGTGAGATTTTAAAGCCAGACAAGCACGCAAAGAGCTCGCTCATTGCGTGCTCGTCTCACTTTGAGTTCGCAACGATCGCGCGGCAATCACGGTGAAATCACTTGCAAATCGCCAGTGTGTAACAATGTAAGCTTACACCGTGTGTAACAATGTAAGCTAAAGCTAAGTTAATCAATTAACTGATACAGATGTCCATTTAAATTGAAAGCTTACACAAAGAGAGACAGCAAAAAAAAAGAAGATTGCGTTAGATTGCGTCCAACCAAGTAAACAAAATGTCATCTCACTTCTCACTACTATTATAAATGCTAAAGTTTGGTTGATGATGTTTCTGATTTTATTGATGTTTGTAACTCAATCACGCCAAAGCGGCCGAACGAATCTGAATGGAATTTGGCCCAGAGATTGATTGCAGTTTGGAACAGCACATAGGATACTCAGCACACGGCACAGATAAGAAGTTTTATTTAGTAAACTATACTTGCCTCAGGTAACGCCTTTACACCCTGTAACATCTTGCTCCCCTCAACGAGCTTCCAGAAGTTCGTGCATTTCTCCAGCAGAAACTCGCTGTCATCGATCCCTTCCAGCGGGTTGAAGTCGATCCCCAGGTGCTGAGACATCATCGGCTCCCCGCACTCGATGTCTAGTATCTCACTGACGCCGTCTTGGTTCTGTTCCTTGTACCCGTACGAAAAGCTGCTGGATCCCAGGTCTTCTGCTTCAACTTCTGCAATCGGATTTTTTTTTTACTCACACAAATACATGTGGAAGAGTTTGACTATGCATTTGCTAACTGTATTAAAATCTACGGAAGCCTTTGACCATTATTGAGACGCTTGGATAAACATAGTGTAATGTTTACGCTTTCGCGCTTGACATGCATATTTGATCTCTTAAAATAAAACATGTTTTAAACTTCACTAACAACTAACTTAGGACTACGCTGGGTCTCCACTGTGTGTGGAAAATCAAGTGAAAAATCAGCTGTTCAATACAAAAAGTTCATTAATCGTGAACAAAAAGTATGGAACGCAGCCATTGTTTTTTCTTAATTTAAGGTTGGCTCCTTATATGGCCAACCTTATACTCATGTCCAATGACCCCTTCTTGGCTTAGCAGGTACAGCTGTACGAAGCCGAAATAGCCCTCTTTCCTAATAACCCTGTATGACAAGTAAGTACATATCGTCACGCCTTTCCCCCGAAGTGGCTGGCAGTGGTGTATTACAACACTCACACTTTACCGGACAATATTCAGTCCCCAATGGGGGGCTGAGCTACCCACGTCCGTAGGAGTGTACTCTATTCTGATTCCCTACACGTGGTCCCCGGGTAGTGCTAAACGGGTAGCAAACTCTGGTGGGAGGCTTCGGCCGTGGCTAGTTACCACCCACCGGACCAAGCCATGCCGTGAAATGACCTAGTCGTGTTTCGGGATGTAGTCCGGTGTAACCGTTCCGAAGACGGGTCTGAGCAGCAGCGCACTTGTAGCGCCTCACTCAACTGCCGTCTTTGTACTTGTTCACTCTACAAAACTCCAGCTAGAGTGAATAAGTATCTTACAGGTTGTCGTGCTCCATCTTAGACCACAACGTCGCTTAACATCAGGCGAGTTGGTGGTCAAACGCCGACCTATTCTACATAAAAAAAAAATAATGTGACAGGGGCCAGCCTGTCGCCATACACCGGACTCCAGTTTGTAGCAGATGACATTACATACGCACATCTCAGACGCACTTAGAAGTACCCTGCATAAAAATCTCTTTATTTCCTAAAAAATACTTTCTTATTAACTGCTCTTTCTCCGCGACCTCGGTGGCCAAGTCGTCCGTGTGCGACAGCAAGTCTCCGATATTAATGGCAACGATCGACGGTTGGGAGGGAGGGCTGTCTTCGCCCCCATCACTGTTATCTAGTATTGGACAGGACATGGTATCACCACAGAATACTCCCCTATTAAGTATATGAAATCAGAAAATGTAGTATGGGAAAGATAATAATACAAATTCAATTTCGAAATGGAACAGGGTCTACAAACAGGGTTGACAAATTTCCTCCATATTTATATTCTCTTTGACAGAGTCCTGATTACTTTGACGTTTGTTAACGACAGCTTGTCATGAAGTCTCGTTGATAGTCGTGATCGTGGAGTTAAAATAGGAAGTCGTGATTTAAAAATAAAAAGTTTGTAATTGTTATTTTCAATTTAGAAGCCGTATTCAACGCTACACTACGGAGTATATCCATCCACACTAATACTAGTGGTTCTGTGAGCTGGAAGCCTCGCGGCCAGCGTCTGTCCTCCTGTATTCCTCAACCAATTCTTATAAAATTTTGTTTTATTTCAGTTATGTAGATTGAGATATCGTTCGAGGCGAACTACTAGATAGAATATGTTATATTTTAACGCACTTATATAATAGATACACACTGCAGGGACCCTATTCGGAGATTTGAGATTTTCATCTCACTTTTTTTCGTCCTTGTTGCTCTCGTTTGAAACGTCATAGGTGTGAGAGTGACCAAGATAAAATCTCATCTCATCTCACGCGCAGGAATAGCCCCCCAGGCTCCTCTTCTTGACGCTCGAGATGTTTTTTTGTCACTCTCACTCCTAAGACTTTTTAAACGAGAGAGACAATGAGCAAAATATATCTTAACTGGTAAGAATAGGACTCCATATCACAATGCGAACTGTGAACCTAATGGAACATTGCAACTATTTCGTAGCTTACTCTCCTACTAATATTAACGCGAAAGTTTCTAAAAATGGATGGATGGATGGATGTTTGTTACTCTTTCACGCCAGAACGACTGAACAGATCTGGATGAAATTTGGCACAAAGATAGATTATAGTCTAGAATAGCACATAGGATACTTTTTAACCGCGGGTGAAACCGCGGAGCGCAGCTAGTACCAAATAAATACTTGCTATACAAAATACTACCTACATTTTGAATTACTGCAAGATTTTTAGCGGGTATCCTAACAATTTTTATTTACTTCCTACCTTATAAAATAATTAAGTCTCAAGTTGAAAAATGAATGTCATGCCCATTTTACCTTCATTCCCTAGCCATATTTGGCATGTCAAGAATTTGAAGGGACCTACTCGAAATTTCAAGCGTTCTAAAACCCACGCAAATTAGCCCTACCTATCTGATTTTAATTAACGCATTTCGGTGATTTTTACGGGGAAAGGTCAATTACTGCGTAGGCATGATAAGATTTTTAAATAAAATGACAACATAGTTAACTAGTAACAGTCTCTAGAGTAAGTCAGTCTCGTAATTTAGCGTCGGATTGATTGTGTTTGCGTACGTGGCTAGATAAGCCAATACGGTCAATAAGAGCCACAAATAAGGCTGTATCTCTGGCTCTTCTTCCCTTCTCTACATCTACACTAATATTATAAAGAGGAAAGATTTGTATTTTTGAATGTTTTAACGAATAAACTCAAAAACTACTGGCCCGATTTAATAAATTCTTACAGCATTAGGAAGCTACATTATTCCTGTGTGACATAGGCTATTGTTTCGAGATGGTTCGCTGCGAACAATTTGTTACTAAATGCAAAAAAAACTAAGTGTTTAAAGTTTTCCATGCCTAATGTTAGATATATAGAACCAAACGTAATGCTTGAGGGCGATAAACTTAACATAGACAAGGCGACGGTGTTCCTGGGTATAAGCATTGATTCCAAACTGCAATGGGGTCCACATATTAGTGCTCTGTCTGGGAGACATAGTTCTGCTGCTTATGCGGTTCGCAAGATTAGGCAACTGACGGATATAGCTACAGCTCGGATGGTTTACTTTGCTTACTTCCACAGCATAATGTCATATGGCATTTTGCTGTGGGGATCAGCTGCTGAAGTAGAGGCCATTTTTATTTTGCAAAAGCGAGCGGTCCGCGCTATCTACGGAATGGGTCCCCGTGAATCATTGAGAGATTTATTTAAAGAAATAAATATATTAACTTTACCTTCTTTGTATATCTTTGAAAATATTATGCACGTTCGCAAAAATCTACATAAATTTAAATTGAACAGTGACTATCACAATTATAACACTAGAAATAAGGATAGGATAGCTGTACAGAGATTTAGACTGACTAAGTCAAAAAAGTCATTTTTAGGCAACTGCGTTAGTTTTTACAATAAAATCCCGAAAAATATAACAGGGCTCACGGAGGGAAAATTCAAATCACATGTAAAAACTACATTAATGAAAAGAGGATATTATAAGGTTAAGAATTATTTAGAAAATAAAGATGTCTGGAGCCTTCCACTTCCGCCAAGTAGCCACTAGTATTTATAGATATTACCTAGTTGTAAGCAAAATTTGTGAGACTGTAATTTATTTATTCTTTGAAAAAATAATGCCCCTCAGTTTCTTGCCTGTTCTTCTGAGTAGAGGCTTTTTGTCCGAACAAGGCGGTCGAGTCAATTTAAATAACTTTGACGTTCATAAGTGTATCTTTGATACCCAAATTGAATAAAAACATTTTGACTTGACTTGACTTGACTTGGCTATCAAACGCGAGCGAAGCCACGGGCAAAGGACTAGTATACCTAATATAAAATAAAATCACTTTCCGCGTCTGTCCTTCTTTCTGTATATCCAACTCCATAAGCCTACTCCTAAACCACGATTTAGATGCGGCTTCTACAATCAGTTAGACAATTTTAGACGAAATGTATACATAATATACCGTGCAAAGCCGAGGCAGGTCGCTAGTAAACTTGTAAAATATCGATGCATTTTAAAGTAACGCCAAACAACCTTTAAAAATTAAAAAAAAAAATAGAAAAGCTGTTTCACAGACATCCAATACATCCACTGCATTGGATGTCTGTAAGCTATTTATAAAAAAAAATAAAGTGTCCTCGTGTCAGCAGTCAGTGTTAATGTCAAACAAACAAAAATCAATAATAACAGTAGCATATTAAACGGAGCTTACTTACGGAGACTTCTGCGACCACAATGAATTAAAATTATTACTCAGACCAAAACCGAAAATGATTCAATTACCAAAAAATAAAAGGGACCCGGCGGAACTAGCAAAGCTCTGCCTGTAAGTTCTAATGTATTTTTTATTGTACCTACAATTACCTAATCATGTTAAATCTGTACAAAAATACAACAAAGCGATGATAGCCTAGTTGAAAAAGGCCCACCTCTCAAGCCAGAGGGAACGGGTTCGAACCCAGCCGACGGCACGCACCAATTTGTTCATTGTAGGAACATAAGTGCGTATTGTATGTTATCTGCTATATGACTGACAAAGTGTGGATGTTGTTTTACACCTCTGTCAGCCCTTTCGGAGAAAAGGCGTGACAATATGTATAAAAAAATAATTTCACCAATAAACATTCTTAACATTTTGCTTGAGGTGGTCCTGAGACACATCAACCCTCTTCGAGACCAAACGAGAGTGTCATACTATCAAGGCCTGTCTCAGCAAGAATATAAGCAAGAGTGTATCAAAAAGATTCGAACCAAATAAGTTGGTAATGTTTTAGATGTCGCCCAGTGTGCAAAAGTCGCCACAGAGAATGGAAGGGACAGATCCAGAACGCATCCGCAGAACTTCTGCTGGAAAGGAAACCGAAGGCTGAATGCTTCAGGCGGTGGCCGATGGTACGATTTCGATCGTCTTTCTCTCATATTTTTTACTACTAGTAGCTGCTTAATGTTATGTACTTCATATCACAGCTTTTATAGAACTTGTACTAGTATATTGCGTGGAAGCGCGGGCCGCACGCGGGTTGGAATTTATTTAGCCGCTAATGGTGTGCTCCATCGATAACTTTATTATGTTCTCATAAACCATGGCTGGGCCGGCACTTTAACGAAAGTCAACGTTATCTAGCGTTTTAACATTCAGCTTCATTTAGCTTAAGCTGTATTTCTCACCAATAAGCTACTTATATCCAAGCTTATAACGAATTCCTTGATCTTCCAGAAAGTATCCCCCAACAGTCCATGCCCTCTTCTCGGCAGGACACGTCGTATAGCCGTGAAGGTGCGGAACATGTTCGAGAAACACGACGTGGTGAGGATCTGCCAGGCACCCGTGGACGACCAGGTCGACACGCCGTACTTGGAGCTAGCAGAGATAGCTAGACAACTTGGTGAGATACTTACAAACAGTAGATCTCTTTACTTACATTGTTTTTCTTTTTTTCTTCTAAGCTTGATGATCAGACCTGAAGTAAACAACTTCCCTGGTATAAGCTAAGTGAGCCCGAAACCTGGGTCTTTGGCAACATTCTGTGTATGTTGCATCACAAAGGTTTGTCACTTTTGAGTTGAAAATCCTACCTTTTTAACACGTTACCATAAGCATTGGGGCGGAGACAGAGTTCATTTAACTGTACATGTTAAATTTCATCACAATCTGACAAATGGTTTCCAAGAAATTTGACAAGCGCGTTTGTATGGAACATTCAGAGCGGCGCGGAACCCTTAATAAATTATCTTTATCTTGTTTTATTACCAACTTCTTACTAATGACGCTTGACAGGTGCTTGGAAGCAAGTGCGCGCACGCTGCGCGTTCTGCGCGTGCCCCGGCGCGTGCTGCTCGTGCAACAAACAGACGTACGTGCCGCGCGATGCGGAGCGCGCGACCAACCGCCGCAGCGACATGCGACAGTTCGACGCGAGAGTCAAGACTGAATGCGTCGCCATGAAGATCATGTACGATATTTAGGATTTTTGTTAAATCATGTGCCTACACGCTGCAACGCTAGACAAGCAGGCGGAAGCAGATTCCTTTATATTAGCGGCTACAACGCTCCATCTATCTATACTAAAGGCTCCTTTACGCTCTGCAAGTTTCTTGCCTGTTGCATAAAAATATTGAATCAATAAATTACTTGCATCGTCTAAACTAAACAATAGTTGCTGAAAATTCCTGAAGGTAAATTATTGTCCGTAATTTATTGCGTTTCATTATTACTCTTGAATGTACTAGAAACTTGCACGGTATAAATAGGCACTTCCTTACTTATTTAAAGTGCGGACCACTAGTTACCAGAGCGACATGCGACAAATCGAAGCAAGCAAGTACCTATCGAGACGAAGTAGACAAGGTGCGTCAAAACAAAGATAAACAATGTTTTTTTATTTAGATCATGTATTTTATAATCATACCTACAAACAAATTTTGTATTTTTCATAATTTTCTTTCATGTTTTAATAATTAGCTGTGACATTTACGATTTAAATGACTTGTTACTATCTAACATTATAATTATGATTCATGAAATAAAATCTTACAACGTTGGTCACGTTGTTATTGTATTCAGCTTTTAATTAATTTAATTATTTTTTTAATTTAATTAATTTATTTACACACGTAAGTACAAACAAAAAATACAAAATTTCTACTTTAGTAAAACTATAACTAGCGTGGTAAATGATCATTACGTTAACCAATACGAAAGCAAAAAACAGTAAGCCTTGTGAAGTAGTCCTCACTAGGTTGACCCGTGTCGAGAACTACTGCAGTCCGTCTCTCACTACATAGCCGAGCAAACGTCGCACTAACAAAAACATTTCATTAGAAAAGTTTCTAAAAAAATATGATTACTAAAACAAACAATTACCACGTAATAAAGATAACACTCATCTGAGATTATTATAAGGATACATAATATTAGGTCCTTACGTATGAAATTGGCGTTTTGTACGGGAGGAATAAAAAGTCGATTTTTTTTTGTAAAATATATTTAATTAATCAAAGTATGCACCGTTGTTATCTATGCACTTTTGCCATCTTATGGGTAGTACATTGATCCCTTTACTATAAAAACCATGGGGGCGAGAATCAATAAATTCTTTGAAGGCGGTTTGGACTGCTGCATCGGAGTGGATTTTTTTTCCTTGTAAGAAGTTGTCCAAATTCCGGAAGAAATGGTAATCTGTTGGAGCAAGGTCCGGGGAGTACGGTGGATGTCGCAGACATTCCAATTGTAGCTCAGCTAACTTAGTGGTTGTTTGTTGTGCAGTGTGTGGTCTTGCGTTGTCGTGAAGCAGCAGTGGCCTAGAGCGATTGACCAATCTCGGTTGTTTAACAGCTAGTTCTTCCTTCATGGTTTGCAGTTGCTGACAATAGATATCTGCCGTAATCGTTTGGCCAGATTTAAGAAAGCTGTAGTGAACGACACCGGCGCTAGTCCACCAAACACTTACAAGTAACTTTTTCTGAGTCAATTTTCGTTTAGGGCAGGATTTGGCTGGGTCTCCAGGGTTCAGCCATTGCGATGAGCGCTTTCGATTATCGTACAATATCCACTTTTCATCACAAGTAATGATTCGATTTAAAATCCCTTCATTATTGTGTCGGTTGAGCAAAGTAACACAGCAGGCGACCCGTGTTTGCAAGTTCGATTCACTCAATTCATGAGGTACCCATAGTTCGAGTTTTTTTTCTTTCCCGATTTGCTTCAAGTGGATTAATACAGTTTTGTCACTTACCCCGAAGCCTGCTGCTATCTCTGAAGTGCTTTGTGATGGATCCGCTTCCACAATAGCCTTTAATTCTTCGTTTTTCACTTTGATCTCCGGCCGTCCACGGGGTTGGTTCTTAAGGTCGAAATTTCCAAAACGAAAACGTTGAAACCAAAAACGTACCGTGCTGTCTTTAGCGACACCAGCGCCGTACACATAATTAATTCTTCGAGCTGTTTCTGCAGCACTGGTGCCACGGTAGAACTCGTACTCGTAAATATACCGATATTTCATGTTTTCCATTGCGCGGTAATAAGCGACGCCAAAGAAAAAATAATGAGGAAAATAACAAATGAATGACTGTATTCCAAAGAAAAAAAAACCAGCTAAATGAATTTATTAATTTGAATTTCGAATTCCTAACCAAAGAGGAGATATTTCAGATCAAATTGATCAGTACTACAAAACGCTAATTTCATACGTAAGGACCTAATATATATATTTATTTACCAAATATATTTTGTAATTCTATGTATTGAATTTAATTATATAAACTATCATAATTATATATTATTGTAAACGCCTATCAGCTTGGTATACGTTCCGTAATGTATTAATGATTCAGACAGTGATTACCTCCTTAAGGCTTACCATACGCTCCCACTTCCCCACACTTTTAACTGCTCAGGCCAGGCTTGAATCTGTACAAGCCTGCTACCAACCACACGCTAGGCCGTGTTCTGACACGTACAGGTAAAACTGTACATCGCACCAACCCCGCACGGCAAGGCTTGCGCGATTTTGACTTGCCTGCGCAAGTCCAGCCTTCGTGCACTTGTTTGTGCGCGTGATTCAGTGTTCAAGTGTGGGGAAGACGCCGACGACTTCGAGAAGAATGAGGTCTGCACATACTTAACTGACTGCGCGTACTTAACTGACCTAATCGTTTCGTTACCACACGGCTCAGTTTAGTACGCACAGTTAAAACTGTGGTGAAATTGAAGCGTCTGGTAGGCATATACAAAGAGGGCATATATAAGTGAAAAGCTGTCAAAGAAAATTACTCTCGAGTAATTAATGCTGGGTACAAAAAAAAGTTTGAAAATAAAAAGGAGACGCAGCATACCCCTAGCCTTCGTTGGCTTTGGTCTGTGCGCAGCATAAGACGCAACACGTCGAATATCTCGACGTAGACTGAGAATAAAAACGCTCGATACTTCTCGAACTCGAACTTGTAAATATATTTACTCTGTCCGACAGTGTTATTTTTCCAAGCTGAAATGATTTTGATTCTGGAAGCTGTTGTCCAATCTCCATGAATTCCCAGGAAATCAATCCCAGGACAAGCTGTCAGCGTCAATAAGGCGTCAAGTAACCCCATTCATGTTGCTGTCAACGAAGAGAATGACGTTTGAAAGTTATTACTCCAAAAATAATGTACACGGGGGACATTTTATTGTATTTTAGCATTTTTTTAGTTGGTTCGTTAAAGTTTAATTTTATATGTTATTTACTACAAATAGTTTTCAAAGATCCTGCACATCTTCCAATCTACATAATGCCGTATTAATGATAACAATCAGTTGTTACACCTTTCATTATCTAATACAGCGATTTATGCGGCTGTATAAACGAGTACAGGTTGGTATTATCACTTCTCTATCTCATCTTCTTTTTTCAACATCATTCATCATCATCATTATCAACCTGTATCAGCCCAGTGCTGGGAATAGGCCTCCTCCTCCTTGTGTCATTGTTCTCCTCCTCTCTCTCTCTCCTGTGCCAATCTCGTACACGCGTGACCACCTTTGGCTCTGATGTCGTCGACCCTTCGTGCCGGTTGTCTGCCGACGGAGTACTTGTCCGCTATCGGTAGCCATTCTGTCAGGGCTCTAGTCCACCTGCCGTCACCACACCTAACCACGTGCCCTGCCCGCAACTTGAGTGTCATTATACGGCTTCCGTTCCGTGATTTTCGTCCTTTCTCAACATAGTATAAAACAAAATCACTTCCTGCGTCCGTCTGTATTATCCACTAACTCCATCTTATCCACGCATCGATTTTGATGCAGTTTTCACCATCAGTCAGATAATTTTTCGCTGAAGGTTTATAGTTACCTTATGAAGCCGGGGCGGATCGCTAGTAAATATTTATGAAATCCACAAAACCTTCCCCGTAAGTCATCCATTTCTTCTCGAAGCTGAAGTACCTGCCACTGAACTTCTGGCGCTAGAAAAAGAAAATAACTCAGTTGGCCAGTTGATATCACCATCATCAGCTCCTAATCACCCACTACTGAGCCTTCTCTTTTTTGCCTTAATCCCGGTCCTATACCAATCTTACCCAGGTTGGATCCACGATACTGGTACTTTTTATCATAATCATCGTCTCAACCGGAAGACGTCCACTGCAAAACAAAGCCCTATCTCAATGATGTTCTCGATGACCGGTCTTGCGCTGCCCGCATCCAGCAAATGTAGAAAACCTTCTTACGCTGTGCTCTCTAAATACGATCACCAACAAACGACATGTTTCAGGTGGTGGCAGATTATTTGACCTGCATAATATCAGTATTTTGCTGCCAGTGCTTGCCACCGGTCCCGATGTCAACCTCCACCTCAGTCACTTCACCGTCAATCGTGGTGAGCATAGCTGTACGTTATATTTACACACTAGCTGCACCTGTGACGCTTAAGCGTGGAGAGATAACAAACACACAATCTTTCGCATTTTTAATACTAGTGGCTCTGTGAGATGAATAGCTCTCAGCCGGCGTCTGTTTAACGTAAAAAAAAGCATATCACCGCCATTTTGAAAAAAAAATCCGAAAACTAAATCGCCAAAAAAGTCTTTAAGTAAGGATAATTATTATTATCAAATCTGCTTACAAAATTTCACGAGAATCAGTTGAGAAATTCGACCTGTAGAGGAGGGCAGCCGAACAGACAGAACAACGAAAGGATTTAGCCCAACCTGAAGCATATACCCTTTGTTCGCTAGTGTTAAGACATTAGGACTAGAAATAAAATCACCCAGTAGTAATGAATATCATTTACTTTTATATTTATTCCTGCCACATAATAACACTTATTATTTATCAGCAATTACTAATCATAAGCAATTAATAATCATAAAACTAATAATCACAACCATAAATCATAGTATAGTAAGATGTGACCTAAGTCAATAGTAGTAATAATTAAAAGGCCCCAGGTATAATGTGCTATAAAACACAAAAGGTATAAATGAGAAATTATAAGAATGCTGTTACTAAAACTCAAAGGATCTACTATCACAAACTTAAAGTTATCACCAACGGGCACTAAGTTGATAACGCATTTTATACTAGCAAAACTTTAAACATATTGTAACCAAAATCGTGTAAACTCACAAGGAATCAACTGTTAACACTATCGTAGCAATCGCTATGAGCAATTCACGTTTATAAACATACGCACAATTACTTAACTTATTAGATATTAGTACTTAGCTTTTAGATTCACTAGTTCAGATAGATTCACTTTATAACTTCTATGCCTATCTGGCTTATTATTCCACTTTATACTTTTATCTCGATGCTGCCGATGCGATGTCACGAAGCAAAGTGAGGAGCGCGCCCAAAAAGTGGCGCGCCATGGCGCGACCACGTTTTTTCCAAGCACACCCCGGTGCCTTGCCACGATTGGTCGACCGAAACGGATGTTGCCTCCCTCGTCCGAATAGATTTGGCGACCATTACTCAAGGAAGTGAATTAAAGTTGGTTTTGTAAACAAGCAGCGCCTTCCGGTTAAATAAGTTTGAATTAAGAGTGAAGTGCGCCATTTTCAAATTCCTCCGGTTTGTACGCCATCTAGCGGCAGGCACAAAAATCACGTCTATGTTGAACGTTTCTCACACTCGTCCATCCTGACATCTTTGCGTCTCTGCAAAGAAAGAAAACATGGGGTACATATCATACATTAAACAAAAAAAAATCTACACTATTCATTTTGATAAGCTCACTGAAATGCTGTAAATAGGTAAATATGCGAAGGAAGTAATACAAGTATACCAGTCTTTTTTTTTTAACGTAGTCTCATTTGTAATCAAACTTGCAACCAATAATTTTTTTCTGCCCATTAACTTAACAACAACTACAGTATTTTGAGCTCTAGAATTTGACCATGTTAACTTCACCATGTTAACTTCACCATGTTAACTTCACCATGTTAACTTCACCATGTTAACTTCACCATGTTAACTTCACCATGTTAACTTCACCATGTTAACTTCACCATGTTAACTTCACCATGTTAACTTCACCATGTTAACTTCACCATGTTAACTTCACCATGTTAACTTCACCATGTTAACTTCACCATGTTAACTTCACCATGTTAACTTCACCATGTTAACTTCACCATGTTAACTTCACCATGTTAACTTCACCATGTTAACTTCACCATGTTAACTTCACCATGTTAACTTCACCATGTTAACTTCACCATGTTAACTTCACCATGTTAACTTCACAGTCCAATCTTATAAAACTAGTCTTTCAATAAATCAACTATTTTGGTTTTATTTTCATCGTAGTCATCTTTATGATCAGGTTTAGCTTTCTAATAAATCTATTAACTCTTCAGTACTGTCTACGTCACTATCACCTGTGGTAGAGTCTGAACGAATGCCTTCGAATCTCTTTATTGAGTCAGACGATACTAAGGCAGTAAACCCTTTGTATTTGGTTGGCGGCTTGCGTTTATCGTTGAAATACGAGTACTTACTCTCCGCCTCTGCTCTGCTGCCTCTTTCACCTTTTCAGCCGAACTCTCGCTATCAAAATAATTACTACCCATACCTTGATATCTGCTCCGGGATGCGCTAAACATTAACCTGTAGGGTGAAAACCCCGTAGATGAGTGTTGTAAGTTATTCATCCCCCAGATGATGTTTGGAATTCGAATATCCCATTCCCTTTCGTTTTCTACACTTGTATTTAACGAATCAAGTAAAGTCCGATTATATCTTTCAACCTGACCATTAGCACGTGGACAAGCCACTGCATTGAAGATGTGCTTGATTTGGTTATCCAAAGCAGAATTGCTTGAAACGATTACTTTTGAAGCAAGACCCTTGTCTGAAATATTCTTTTTGGGTAACCAAATGAACAAAATACATTTTCCAACGATGCAGTTACTTCGAGATTTTTTGTGGATTTAACTGGGACAGACCATACAAATTTCGTAAATGAATCAACCATCATCAATAAATAGCTATTACCTGTTAGACTCTTGCAGAATGGGCCTAAATGGTCCACATGCACAGTGTGCATTGGCTCTGGGACTTTCTGTATTGGGTGAAGTTCTCCTTCGGGGCGCCCGTACTGACTCCTTTTGTAAAGGTAATCTAAACATGCATTAACGTACTTACGTATGAACCTTGTCATGCCCGCGAACCAAAATGTTTCCCTGATGATCTGCTCGCAGCGTTTTAGTCCTGGATGCCCTATACAATCGTGATACTTTCTCAATACATTCCACCTTGCATATTTAGGTACTACCAATCGCTCCACGCCATCTTTTATAATTTTGTAAAGTCTGCCATCGTTTATCAGGTAATCTTTACTCAACACTTCATCGCTACCGGACTCAAGCTTAGCTTTGATTTTTCGAATTTTATCATCTTGATTTTGAAGGCATACAATCCAATCAAAGATATCTAGAACGTTTACGTCAACCACTGGAGCTGCATCTACTGGAAACCGACTAAGAGCGTCTACGTGGCTATGTGACTTACCAGATCTATGTTCGACTTCCATGTCAAACTCCTGAATTGATAGCCACCATCTCGCTATACGTGGCATTAGATTCTTTTTTAAGAAGGTATATCTTACAGCTGCACAATCTGTAAAGACTTTAAATTTCTTACCAAACAAATATATTCTAAATCTCCTAATGGATTCAACGACCGCCAATGCTTCAAGTTCATATGAATGGTACATAGCTTCCTCTTTACTAGTTTTACGACTGAAATAAACTATAGGTTTAAAATGACCATCTTGTTTTTGCAGAAGAATACCGACCAAACCTTTACTGCTAGCGTCCGTATGAACTTCGACGTCACCTTCGCTACGAAAAAGAGAGTATTAGCCTTGATGTTAGTACCTCCTTCAGCTTGTCAAATGCTGCCTGTTGTTCCAGACCCCACCCCCACACCGTATTTTTTCAGTAATTTGTACAAGTCAAAACTAATGTTCGCGTAGTTCTGAACGAATTTCCTGAAATAGCTTGTCAGACCAAGAAACATTCTCAACTCATGTTGATTACCTGGCTCTTTGTAATTTGCTACAGCTTCAATCTCCTTTCTTCCAGGTCTAATTCCGTCTGCATTGATCTCGTAACCTAAATAGTCGATTTTATCCTGCAGGAAGAAACACTTTTCTAAATTTAAAGTCAACCCGGCGTCTCTAATGATCTCTAAAGTTAATCTTAAAAGATCCAGGCCGTAATACTTAGTAGGTAATAATACTTCGTCAATATGATAATATATAGAAGTACCTTGTCATAGCGCCGGGAAGCGAAAATTTTGTCAACGAGTCGCTGAAAACCTGCCGGTGAGTTAGTCAAACCAAGAGGCATTCACTGAAACTCAAAATGGCCCTCTGGAGTGACAAGACCAGTTTTTATACATAGAGTCTTCAGCAACTGAAATTCGGTAAAATTTCTTTTTAACTAGAACTATAGAACTAGCATAATTTGATGATGATTCTCTAATTATGACATTTATTAACATGTCAATCTTTTCCCTAACAATCGCTTTTTCTGCAAACGACAATCGCTAAGGTCTGTAACAAAAAGGTCTGTCTGAATTAAGCTCTAAAGATTGTTTGTTGCATTTAGCTCCAATGTATCTGCCGAAAAACCAATCTAGAGTTCCTGAAAATATTTGGTCAACTCTTGTGTGACCTTAGAACCAGTAGAGCCGCAGTTAACCTTATCGATATCAATACCGATGACAGATTGCATCTCATCAAGAGTCTTTTCCTCAGTCCCTCAGTCCCTGTCATGTCATGGTCATCAGCTTCAGCTGAAATAAATACTCGAGCTAACAAGGAACCCTTTTTAATCGGCAAAGGGCCTATCACAGTAGTTAGTGGTTGGCACAGTTTTAACTGGAGAGCAAAATACCGACGCAGGAATATCTAGTATTTTTGTAAGAACATAATCGAGAATCGACAAATATAACGGCTGGACTTTCTAGTTGAGTGTCACTGTAAACCTCCACGTACATTAAAGACTTTGGCAGAATAGCGTTATCCTTGAAAGAAAAGAGCTAAACTTTATCGAGTTCTGTGAAAGTACCAATCATGCTAATTTCGGAATATCGATTCCGCTCGATCGATTCGGCTTTTAACGCCTTCAAGTGTAACTCGAGTCCCAACCAATGAACCTGTTTTGCTCATTATTAAAAATTGGTTGACCAATAGAAACTTCGGCAAAATTGAGAGGTGCATCAGTAACGACAACGTCTGCAACGAATTTTAGATCAATTACAACGGAGACCGCCGCTTGTCCACGAACCCTTTATGGGGAGACCGTTAAAACCTCTTACTAAAAAATCTCAGGTGGCCAATGGTACGCCTAATCTTACAGCACATTCATATCTGCGCCCAGTGCCCATATAAGTAGTGACCTTCGAACCATTAAGAGTTACATCTTTAAAATAGCACTCCTTTACCCACGAAATTTCGACGACGTTCACCTTCTTAAAGAAACAGTTTTGTGATTGCCTTTCCCGCAGTTACCACACCTAGTTGCAGGCTTAGCAGAGGATTTTTGAACAGAATTGAACAATGTGACCAGATTCGTTGCAAAGATAGCAGGACACAGGTTTTCTATCATTATAGATAGCATTACAATTTACAATTGAGCTCAAACGAGTGTATGGCACGGTTGGGTCCTTGAACGGTGCAGCTGCTGCTATATCTGGCTGAATCAGGAAATCGATGAAAAATCCTGTGCGGATAAGCTGGCAACCACCGCTTGTCATCATTCATGCCGAGATCCTGAGAGAACAACTCTCCTGGAGTCCGACGATTTCCTACTCTAGCTAAAGTTTTGAGGTGAAAAGGTAACACTTCGATAATGCAGGACACGGCTTTTCTCCTACTACCTCACATTTGATAAGCAAAAGCAAAGCAAAATTTGGTTTTCGAATAAACCGTAATGACTTAATGAGTCATAGTCTAATTGGGCTATTTTCTTCTTCCTAACATTTTTCTGAATGCTGCAAAGTCTGTATTCTGCGGAAAGGCTTCAAAAAAAAAAAAAAAAAATTTTTTTTCCATTCATGCCAAGAAAACTCGTAAGAATTTAACGCATTATGCCACAATTTTGCCAGTCCAGATAATCGAGCTTGCATATTATAGCTTTTTACGTTCCATTGTTAACCATTGTTAATTTTTTTTTTAACCATTATAAAGCGGGTAGTGTTTTTCCACGATCTAATTCTGGCACTATGTCAGCTTTCACTACTATATTAGACAGATATGGATGGATCCTACCAGATTGATCCGGATAATCCCTGAAGTTAGGCGTCGAGGAGGCCCGCGGCTCGGGAACTTCTGGCTGTCGCGGCCGCCATCTGCTCGACTCGCGGCGTGATGCACTGTCGCTAGGAGATCGACTGCATGAAGCTCCTCTAACTCGGCCTCGTTCCCTCTTCGAGTCTCACCACACAGAACTGCGTGACCGAGAGTGATCCCACTTCTGAAAATTGTTAAGACATTAGGACTAGAAATAAAATCACCCAGTAGTAATGAATATCATTTACTTTTATATTTATTCCTGCCACATAATAACACTTATTATTTATCAGCAATTACTAATCATAAGCAATTAATAATCATAAAACTAATAATCACAACCATAAATCATAGTATAGTAAGATGTGACCTAAGTCAATAGTAGTAATAATTAAAAGGCCCCAGGTATAATGTGCTATAAAACACAAAAGGTATAAATGAGAAATTATAAGAATGCTGTTACTAAAACTCAAAGGATCTACTATCACAAACTTAAAGTTATCACCAACGGGCACTAAGTTGATAACGCATTTTATACTAGCAAAACTTTAAACATATTGTAACCAAAATCGTGTAAACTCACAAGGAATCAACTGTTAACACTATCGTAGCAATCGCTATGAGCAATTCACGTTTATAAACATACGCACAATTACTTAACTTATTAGATATTAGTACTTAGCTTTTAGATTCACTAGTTCAGATAGATTCACTTTATAACTTCTATGCCTATCTGGCTTATTATTCCACTTTATACTTTTATCTCGATGCTGCCGATGCGATGTCACGAAGCAAAGTGAGGAGCGCGCCCAAAAAGTGGCGCGCCATGGCGCGACCACGTTTTTTCCAAGCACACCCCGGTGCCTTGCCACGATTGGTCGACCGAAACGGATGTTGCCTCCCTCGTCCGAATAGATTTGGCGACCATTACTCAAGGAAGTGAATTAAAGTTGGTTTTGTAAACAAGCAGCGCCTTCCGGTTAAATAAGTTTGAATTAAGAGTGAAGTGCGCCATTTTCAAATTCCTCCGGTTTGTACGCCATCTAGCGGCAGGCACAAAAATCACGTCTATGTTGAACGTTTCTCACACTAGGTTCGCTGGTTTTGCCAAGAGGACAGAGAAGAAAATTATCTTTCACCCCAAACAAATACGGTTCCCAAGGGACCGCGACTGATACCGCAAGACGCAGCTAGTATTTCAGTATTAAAGAAAAATTGGCCTGTGATCTCTGCTAAATTATACCATCACAGATCTAGAGTTAGCTCTGAAGTTGCATTTGTTCATCCCAGGAAGACAAACCCATCATAGACCCTGAACGAGCTGGAAGCGGGGAGCCGCAGCCGCCGCAGTGCGTCTCGATAGACTTCACCCCACAGCCCCAGGACACGGACGAGACCGCCACCAGGTGCAACCAGTTTTGGGAGTTGCTGAAGAGCCAGCCTGATTTGGAGGGGATCATGGTTACTTCAGTGAGACTTTCCTTGTATATTAAGCTCGCCCAGTGGTGCTACCCGCTGTTAAAAAGTAGCCTATGTGCTAGTCCTGGGTATAAGCTATCTCTCTACCAAATTGCATAAACATCTGTTTAGCCGATCGAGCGTGAAGAAGTAACAAACAAACTCACACACAAAATCTCTCTCATAATGATTATAATGAATAAATAAAATAGCACTAGTTTCTAAATCCTAGGTAAAAAATGTATTTCTGTAGTAAAACATCATATCCTATGTGTTAATCCGATTTTCACCTCCACCGCCACCTCCGTTATAAATTTTATCAAAATCGGTTGTGCCGTTACTGGATGGAGTAGGAACAAACACAGATGCTTCAAATACCAGTAGTTTCACACAAATCTTTCGCATTCATAGTTATAGTGTGATGTAGCTTTACATTTTATTCGTAACTACTAGCCCAAATCACCTTAGTACATAGATTTAAAGAATAATCTGATTTTAGGAAAAGTCACAGTACCTTAGTGAGAAAGAAAGTACTCCGGTGCACAAAAATGGGTCGGGTAAAGCTGGTAGCAAGAACACACTCCCTGCCTTAAAAGAAGCCACTCATAGTCACTACAAAGGTAACCAACCTCAACGGCCCATTACATGTATCTATTAGCTTATGGAAATTCTTCAGCTGGGTCTCCTCTCCACTGTCCAAGCATGCCTCCTGAGGGTCGCTTCCATCTCGAAGTCAAACTCAAAGTCAAAATGTTTTTTTTTCAATTTGAGTGTCAAAGATACACTTATGAACGTCAAAGTTTTTTTTAAATAGACTTGACCGCCTTGTTCGGAATGTTCGGATAAAGAGCCTCTACTCAGAAGAACAGGCAAGAAACTGAGAGGCATTATTTTTTTAAAGACTAAATAAATTACAGTCTCACAAATTTTGGCTTACAACTAGCAACTCGCTCTGGCTGCTTAGCTTACCACGCTCTAGACTGAGATAGAAGCTAGCCTCGCGAGACATGTTCGCTCAGTGGAGACCTGGATTTATATGTTTATTAGTATACCTTTGCACCCCAAGGAATTTTATTGAAAAATTCGGAAGCCATTTTTGATAGAAAAAAAATAAAATTGCTATTTCGAGTTCTCTATTTTTGCTTGCTGTCCAATTTTTCTATCAAATGATTCTGACACGTACGTTTTGGCAAAAGTTATACATCATAGATAGTAAAGATTCTAAACTCTAATCGGAAATATACACAGTTGAAGCAATGACAATTATTTACACATTTTTTATTTTCTAAAGTCGAACTTTGTTTTTGCCTAATTTTCTCTCAAAATGTAGGATTACAATTCTTCATTTTATTCATTACCGACTGTGAGGAAAACAACTTTAAAATATTTTTTTTTTTAATTCTACCCTCTACACGATTTATATTCTGCTTTGAGTGTTTTTTTAGCATGAGTGTGAAATTTATTATTTTTATTTTACAATATTTTTCAGACACTGTATCCCGTCATGGAAAACCGTAATAAACTCGTATCTACGAATTTGTTTATTCGTTTTTTAGGACATTATTTTCACTGGCTAATTTTCAATTATTATTTTGTTTAATTTTAATATGCTTGCATTATTTACATATAAAACACTATAATTTAAAATACGTATCTTTTGTAAACTAATTCTGAAGGGACGGTATTCAAAACCACCTTAATGTAAATGTAAACAACTAATACTTCTAATAATCCAAACCATGTACAATATGTAGGTAATTCCACTATGAATGTAATGGACACCAAGATCAATACTACAGAAAGACACCCAAGAAAAACACTACTAGGTCCGTCCTCTTCCGTGCTCCAGCGAGAAGTGCCGGTTGGACGGGGCGGGCGACTCAGGCGCTACTCCGCTACATTCATTCATTCATTCATTCAATACATTCCTTTGACAGTTCGCTCGCAAAACGTCACACAGCAGACCATAGACTGCATTCTTTTGTATGTGTTGCTAACACTTTTTTGAAGTTTTTTTTTTTAAATTCAGTTTTTATTTAGACTTTTTTTAATTTTATTAAAATGTCCTTATTTTAATACCTATAGCTACTTACATTTTTTCTAGTGTTTGTCAAACTTTTTAGTTATATTTTGATACTGGAATAAACTGCTATTTTTTAATTATGTTCTTATAATTTTGATGGGCTTACACGGAAACGATCCGTAGGCATTTTCGCTAATAAAAAAAAAAGAGCGGGTTCAAACCCAGCCGACGGCACGCACCAATTTGTTCATCGTATGAACGTATTATGTGCGTATTGTATGTCATCTGCTACATGACTGGAGCCCGTTGTATGACGACAGGCTCGCCCCCTGTCACATGTGGTACTGAATATCGTTCGGCGAAGTGTGAGTGTTGTATTACACCTCTGCCAGCCCCCTCGGGAGAAATAGGCGTGACGATATGTATGTATGTATGATAAGTACAGCATTTTTTTGTGATTTCAGTATTGGGCGCCTAGTAAAAGTTAATCAGAATGATGGGTTACACCTGTTTTTGGCTGAGCCAACCCTGTTTAAGTACATACCTACATAATATCAATATGTCACGTGTCAGGGTACATATAGAACAGGACACAGAAGAGGTATACCTACCTACCTTTAATCCAAAAAATAAGTACTGTTCCCGAGAGAAATATGTAGAAATAGCTGTTACAACTACATTAACGCAAGTGAAACCACGAGCAAAAACTATTTAACTACAATTTGTTCGATTACAAACAAGATAATAATTATAAATCTAACAGTATTGTCATTATCAATTTCATTCTCGAAGGCGATGCGCCCTAGTTTCCTTCACTACTTAATTATCAGGGAAATCTTGTTTAGAACGCGTCCGCTGGCGCCACCGTCGCTAATAACTCATTTATCAACGAGACTCCGTTCGGAGCGGACGTGAAATTAACTATGCATTTATGTGATCAAAGTTCTTCCACCTGCAGTAAGATTTCTGTTGTACGATATGCGGAATGAGATTCGTAAACGGTTAAGAACTGTGATAAAATAATAAATATACGCGTCTACTTGTAAACCTCCTTCGTTACGTCGGTTAAAAATAGATTACTTTTAAAGTAAAATTTGCTCACCCAAAAAGTCGTCTGGAGTCCAATTTGACTTCCTGCTTTGCTATCACGTCTTAGAGATCTATCTATACATAATACATATACCCTACATATTTTATTGACATAATTAATTTGCACACCTAATGTGAGGTAGTTATTGGCTGTTCATACCTAAATTAAGATCATTGTAACCCATTGACGAGCAAATAAAGAAATTGAATTGAATTGAATTATAATGTTTTTCATGTAATACATTTAATAAAATCATTAGCGTGATTCAATCATTATTATCGTTTCCTTTCCTCTATCATTCAATTTATTATTATGCTGTATTTGAATCTTCTAAAGCCAATCATATTATTTGTTGAGCAGGTCAAAAATTCTCCTATAACAAATTGTTCAAAAAAAACGATGATCTTTGTTCCGCTTGCTAGTTGAGACGACGAGCCGGGCGTCAACCGCTCGGCCTACCACTACACTCAACTTAACTCTGAATATTCAACGCCACGAAAACCTCTATCAATATCTTATCAACCTTTTAGGCACTGGAACTATTAGGACTCTGCTACAGTGCTGGAGAGAAGCGGTGCAAAGCGAACGCCGCGCCAAGCCTTGCTAGCTGTTGTTCAGACGCTGCACTTTGCATGTCTATGAGTGAGCGAGGTGTAAGCAGCGCTTTAGCAACGTCAGCGTAGTGAAATATGTACTTCAGCGTTTTTAATTTCAATCACGTCGCTTATGTACGTTCCACGCTAGTACCACGCTACTCTAGACAAATATTTTGCTTTCAACCGATTATATTTCTACAGGCGCTAAGGCTCGAATGTCAGCTGCTGATTGGACAAAATACGAGCGAAAACAGGGTAACAGGGTTTCTTGACATGCTGTGTAAATGTCATGTGATCTTACTGTCAAGTCGTCCGATCAGCAGCGTGCGTTGCTAAAACCAGTCGGGCGGCCGGTCCACGAAAATCGAATTTCCAAAAACTTACCTTCGGTTATGCAATGCAGCGTTGCTTAACGCACGTCCCAAAAATTGACCTTGAATAAAAAAAAATATCGACCGTAAATTTGCATCATAGAGTTGTAGTTTTTTAAAATCGCGTGGAGTCGACTGAAACTTGCCTGGGGCCCAGCCCAGCTTTCGTAGCAGCGAAGCTTTAAAGAGCCCGTAAAGTTTCAACCACAGGATTTAGGTTGCGGTTTAGTTCCCACTGCTGCCCACGCCCACGCCAAAGGTCAGATTAAAGTCTTCTTCGAAAAAGTCATTACTCATTCTCTAAATTCTTGAGAAACGCGACTCTTGCACGCGTAAAGGGTAGGACTAAGGATTTGTCAGGGGGCTACAAAAAGGGACTGATCTTTCATTCAGTTCTTTGTAAATAAATTAACTTTGAAGCGCTTTAATTTATCGCCCTCGATCTGGGGAGGCTAATTTAAAGAGAAAATACAGAGGGCGATCAAAGATATGAGTATTTTTGGATTTGGTGACGGGTCTAGGGTATTGTACGGACGGTTTGAGATACTGATGATAAATATTTGAAGGGTTCTACGGAAAACTATAGAACTATGTTTTGTTGCTTAGTTATAGTCTTGCGATTGACAAGATTTACGATTAAACAATATTAGGTATTTAAACTATTATTTACGATTGAACAATATTAGATAGAAATAGATGGAAACGATTAAAAATACTAAGTTTACGACTGAAAGGTTTCTAAGTTTGAGGTTAGACTAAATAATGTCATTTAGGTAGGCGTTAACTTGTTACTTATTATTATATTATACATATTATATTAAAATTAATAAAAAGGCCCCCTTTAACTATTTAATCGGGGGCGTTACACCAGGACGTCACACTCTAGAGATTAAGGAATACACTCAAAAGTTTGTGAGTGTAAGGATATGCATGCAGAAACTACTTCACTTGATCTGTGAAGCTGAAGTATGACAGGTATAGGTAATTTATAAATATGAAACGTCAGATAAGCAGGGATTTTGCTTAAGGTTTTTGGGAATTAAGGGGGTTTGTATGTGAAACTGCGGGGCGCCAACTTATCAAAAATATAGCGCAACCAATTGATTCCTACTCCACTGCGTGATGATTAGGATGGAATTTAGTCCAAGAGGAGCTTGTAGTAGTGCCCTGGATTACTCATTCTACTTTTTACTTCTGCTTTCTATCCCTACAGAGGGCTTTCAATGACATCTTTTTAGTCATGATGGTTTCCTTTTGTTTTCGACACTGCGCGAACGCGACGTATCTCTGCGCAATAAGGTTCATGATCACGCAGCATCGAAAATAAAACGTAACCATCGTGGCAATAAAATGTCATGGTAGGCCAGTGGACCTATTCGGAGATTTGAGATTTTCATCTCACCTTTATTCGTCCTTGTTGCTCTCGTTTGAAACGTCATAGGTGTGAGAGTGACCAAGATAAAATCTCATCTCATCTCACGTGCAGGAATAGCCCTCCTGGTTCCTTGAAAATAGCGGGTGGAACTCTGAGACGCAGAGAGTTATAAATTCTGGCCCCATTCAAAGAGGTCACTGTCATAAAAACGACAAACAAAAATCTCGAGATGGAGGTACATAAATCAAGTCGCATTGTCCCTTATTGTCCCAATGTCCACCGATTACGGCCCACAAAGGAACTCAATTACAATTTGATTAAAATACTCATCAAGTTTTGTTTATTACAAAATTTTGTTGCTCGCAGAACGAGACTTTGTGGCCAAATTAATTGGATATTGATGAATGTGACAAGCAAACTTTGCAGTGATTAATAATGCTTCGCCATGTAAGTATAGTGTTCTGAGACAAAAAAGGCCACGTGGATGACACGTACTTAAGGCAATCGATGCATATGCTTAGGCAAGAACGGAATACGTAAGCAAATTGCATCAAGTGCGCGGGAGACGTAGAAGATGACGAGTGACGTAGTTGAATGTCAACTCCTGGAATGTTAGACCTTATTTGTATTTTTCAACTTCTTTTTACCTTTCTACTAGGTAGATATGTATCACAAAACCGAATATCGCCGGTTTTTTTTAAATTTGGCTCTGATGGCCCTTATGAATTTGTCACACTGGATGTATTCTGCGTCCTGCGGTTTTGTCAAAGCGAGCATCATGTGTAAATTAGTAATGTAATAATTAAGTCTGAGCTTTTTACCCAAAACCTATAAGTATGTACTTACCTTAGAATAAATAAAAAAAGAAGTAAATACAGTAAGCTTATTCAAACTAGAAAATAACGAACAGTTTTACTAAACTGTTTTATTTTAAAATCTTTGCATGTTCACTAGCTTCTAAATCAGAAGTTGTAGAGGTATCATTACTTCCAACTGGTTTTAGATTGATATCGCTGCCGTCGTCCAACATCCTGTACCGCTGTTTCCACCTGACTTCTTTACCTATCCTCTCACAGATGTCCACGACACTATTCCGCAGTTCCAGAGGCAGATCAGACACTATCACTTCTTTTAATAACATATTCGTTATGTCCTTATTCACTCTTTCTTTATCCTTGTGACTAATATCTTCATATTCTTTCCGATGATTCGCGTTACTATTGTTATTCGCATCGTCTTCTTTTTTATACATACGAGCATTTTCCCATTCCTTATGGATAATAAAACCAACGTTAGCAAAGTAAATGAACAAGACTATGGCAGCACTTATCCCAAAAATGGTAGAGAATATTGATATGAAAGCATCGCGACAAGGCTTTTGGAAATCAACAGTACATCCTTTAACATGAACGTCAAGTTTTCCGGAAATCATGTCTTTTAAGAACAGCACGTTCTGTGATATCGTTGTACAATTTGGCTTGAAACTTACTAGGTTCGCATCTTCTAACTTATTTATTTTAGTTTCGTTTGGGGCCACAATTATTCCTAAGCCAGAGTTAATAGCATAGATATCGGCAATGCTCAACGAATGATCCAAATCTTTGCAAGTATTGCTGGCAGGCTCGTAGACTACATCAGGTAAGCTTTTGTAAGGATTTGTAAAACATTCAACAGCCTCTATGCATTTGCGTATGTCCTTATTGAAAAAAGGCTTAGTACCAGCATATTTGATATCGCAATTAACTGGTTTACATTCATTCAAAGGATCTTCATCGACAAACTTACATTTCACTGTCTTTTCACGTGCAACATTCCGTAGCAGGTGCTGTGTTTGTCTTTTATGCAGTCGTGTATCGAAAGGTATTCTAATTTCTTCAGTTTTACTACTAGATATACCACAGCGGTGGACTAAGTTAAAATTACAGTATCCTTCGTGGTTAAGCTGGAACATGGTTACGTAAAAGAACAGGTAGGTTTTACGATCTTTAGGTTTCAGCACATCATCATACCTTCCTAATAACTTCATAGATTCACAGTCCACGGTCCCTGTATCATATAGACAGCATGCAGCAGCTTGATTTTGTAAATAGCAACTTTCCAATTTATCCTCGTTTTCAAGATCTAAATAGAACTGTATCGCAACAGAATAGGTTTCTAAAGGCAATATGCCTTTTTCCAAAACTTTAATTGGACTTGGTATGACGAATATTAAGAATTTTAAAGTAATTAAATGGTGGATAATAAACTTGTGAAACATAATAATATTATGGCACAAAAATAAAAATACGATGGCACAGGCGACGTTTTCTGTCAATACACAAGATATTGCGCTGTCAGCGTCACATAAGATACAGGGTATATAAATTCTCTTTGATAGAGGTACCTCTCAGGCATGATCTAAAAAAAACAGTATATTATAATGCCATGCTCTCAGGTACCTAATACCTACAATACCTACATATATTGTCTAAGCTACCTCTAGAGATGCTCTAAAGATACTTTTGTACCTATTGTACATAGGTACAAAAACATATAAATTAAGTCCCTTAGATAGATAAATCCACAAAACTATACATGCTTTAAAAAAAAACAATTTGTGTTCATTTGTACAAAAATGTAATTCACATTCATTGACTTACTATGACTGTCTACAACACTTTTTACTGCATCATGACAATACAATTATTTTATCTTTGCTTAGATTATCTACTAAAATTACTTATGAACTTCTATGTCTAATCACAACTCATCCTTCTCTTTCTTCACGAGAAATTCGTCTTTTATAATGTCTGCCGCTCTCTCCGCAATCATCATTACTGCTGCGTTTGTATTAACGCTAGGTATGGTGGGCATCACACTGGCATCTACCACTCTTAGCCCCTTGACTCCGTATACTCGCAGTTTACTGTCAACCACAGCCTCTGGGTCACTCGCTTTACCCATTTTAGCTGTTCCAACTGGGTGGTAAACATTGTATGTGACAGTTCTAGCCATGCATTCCCAATATTCGTCACTCTTGAACTCAAAACCATCACAGTCATCATACTGTATCCTCTTTACTTCGCCTTTGAACTTCTTAAAAGTAGGAGTATCAACGATTTCTGTTATCCTCTTCAAGGCTTTCACAAATATTTCCATATCTCTTTTGTCACTGAAGTAATTGGTTATAATTTTGGGATGTTCCATGGGATTCTGACCGCGAATTTCTATTTTACCTTTAGAATGCGGTCTGCATAATGAAACGTAGAATATAAGCAGCTCCTTTTCAGAATTAAAATCGACGAGTTGTTGACAGATGGAATCTTTTAAAGACACTATATTCGAGCACGTGTTATAAAGATAAGAGGTATTCGGCAGGAAATAGTTGTGATCTATTTGAACATCGGGTAATTTTTTACCATCAGGTACAGAGAGAAAAGCGTTGATATTAATTTGATCATAGTTTGTAGCATATGGCCCAGTTTGATCAACCAGATATTCTGCTAAGGCTTTATTCCAAAAGTTTTCATCTCTGGGCGCTGCACCTGTTTCTAATGTCACTGGGATAGGTATTCTGACGTGATCTTGAAGATTTCCTCCTACGGGTAAATCGACTAGCACGTCTAATTTCTTTTCTTTCAAAATTTCTTTTGGTCCTATACCAGACATAGACAGTAGAACAGGCGTGTTAACAGCACCAGCGCTAACAATTATGTTCTTTGTAGCAAAATAGTTCTCAACATCACCATAACGAAGACTGACTCTGACTGATTTAGCGGTTTTCCCTTCAAACTCTATTTTTCTTACGAATGCATTTTTTAATACTCGCAAGTTCTTGCGATCTCTAATAGGACTCAGGAATGCTGTCGCTGTACTGACTCTTTTGCCCTTATAATTGCTACCGCGAATTTTACCCACACCCATTTGCGTCGGGCCACTCAAATCCTCCAAAAATTTCAGACCGAGTTCTTGGTAAGCTTCGGTTAGTTTCTCGGCTATGCCCGGATGAGTGAAATTGAGCTGATCAACGATGAACTCTCCTTCAGTTCCATGCTCTTCAAGGAGCTCTGGGTTGTTAAGAATGAATGGATCAATTATTTTTTCACTCTTCTTGAAGTATTTCCTTATGGTAGGCCAATCCCATCCATCATTTTCTTTGAGATGCCAAGGTTCGTAGTCCCCTTCACTGCCTCTGATGTGGAGAAGACCGTTGATGGAGCCAGTGCCTCCGATGACTCTCCCTCGGGGCCAGTAGGACCTTTCAGTCTTGCACCCTCGATTGGTTGTCTCATCCAGTTCGGAGTAGTATTGGAAAGCATGTCTGGATTGGTGAGTGGCGCCTGAAAAGTTTGGGACCTGGAACACGTTTACATTATTTTAGGTATTGAACTGTAATAAAGGAAGGTATTCAAACTAGTATTGATAACAAAGAAGTTTCGCAACGTCTCTAAGATATGTTAGGCATTTATAGCAGAAGCACTGTCCCCGTGTAGTGGTAGCTTACAGGTGGCAGAAGTTTGTAACCTAGAACTAGTTCACACCGACATTCAATGGCAGCTCTAATCAAACTTAAAAGTAAGTCAGTGGCCGAAAGTTGAGTATCCTGGCTACACCGTGAGCGACCGCCCTTACAGGCGACAGATGTGGAAGGAAGTGAGGTAGCAAGCGTATTTCGCTTCCCCGAGGCAATACCCGCCCTCTAACATCTCGAGTACCTCATCTCCGCCAACGTATGTCACCCCTAAGAACAGAATAAATAATAGCCGGTATACGTTCCCACACGGGATCCCCACGTTATAACCACACAGCATAGCGGTATGAATTAGCCCTTGTTTACAGCTACACATTTGACCCCAGTTCATATCCTTGTGAACTAGGAGCGTAATCAAAACGGGTAGGAAATACTACCCCTTCACCACTAATAACCTCTAAATACTCGTAGTTATACCGTGTTTTGTTTTCTTCTTGAGTCCTTGTTTAATAATTCGTGATACTGTGTCTACTTACAATGGCCTCTAACGGTGGGTCCACACCAGCCTCGATGAGAAGCACCTTCCAATCCTCGACTTCTGTCAGACGGTTTGCCAGCAGAGACCCAGCTGTTCCAGAGCCGATGATGATGAAGTCAAACCTGTCGCCATCTGTTGATTAATGGAATGCAATCATTTTCGACAGTGGCTTAGCTGCTGATAATTATGTATCCAAGGCTATTGATAAAGGGATTTGGGTTTATCCACAAATAGCAAAGATAAAACCAGATATAGAGTGACTAGTACTACGTGCATCGTATAGGTACTTTAAAAATGTATTAGTAATAAAATCTTTTGAACAGATTTGAAGTCTTGAGCCGAAATTATAAAGTAGTTTTTATAATCCTGTTTCTTAGTAGAGTTGTACCAATGATAGTTCGAACAGGGTCCGTACCGTAACATTTATCTTATTACGATTATTTTTAGGTTTCGCCGCCGATGCTGCGCCACCGTGAATCGTATCGCCGCGCATTAAGGTTCATAGTCAGGCAGCGTTGGCGGCTGAACCTAAAAATAATCGCAATAACATGTCACAGTACAGGGCCTGTTCTTTTCTTAGCATCTTATGGTAGTACTGGTACTACTGTTTAAGCTATATCGTAGACGTACACATGGCGTATGGCGTACACGCTATATACTTAAAAGTTAAAATAGCTATTACGGTAGATACAACAGTTTTGAAGCTTCAGAGACGAACCACGTCACACTAATCCTAATCCTAACTAATATTATAAATGCGAAAGTGAGTTTGTTTGTTTATTTTTTTGTTTGTTACGCTTTCACGACCTAACTACTCAACCGATAATCATGAAATGTTGCATACTGGTTGTTAGGGATACAGAAAAGGACATAGGGTACTTTTTATCCCGAAAAAATTAACAGTTCCCGTGGGACCACGGCTTAGCGTGATGCAGCTAGTCATTTAAAAACCCGAAGACGGGTCGGACCAGTAGCGCACTTGTAGCGCCTCACTCAACTGCCGTTTTTGTACTTCTTCACTCTACAAAACTTCAAGGCTAGAGTGAATAAGTACCTTATAGGTCGTCGTGCTCCAGACCGTGCTTAGACCACAACGTCGCTTATCATCAGTTGGTGGTCAAACGCCGACTTATTGTCCATAAAAAAAAAAATGAATGTAAAAGTGTGGATGGATGTATGGATATTTACTACTCAATGCCAGAACGGCTGTTGAAACCACAGGGCACAGCTAGTGTCTACGATAAGAAGTGAAGTACTTACTACTTAGAGCATAGGAATAATCCAGGGGCCATTGCTCGTTGAGGAGGCAGGTTGCAGCCAAGAGATGGGAGACCAGGCCGGTGAAGGCTGTTCCCGCTGCGCCTTGGTTGAATAGAGCGCAGGTAGAGTTGATGCAAGGCATCTTGACTTCAACTAGAATAGTAAGACCAAAACTATTCATTTAACTAATTTGTAGTGTATTTCTTTTTTACTGTCAAAAAATACACTAGAAATTTGCTAAAGCTAAATTTGAAAACCATTTTGCAAAACTTTGAAATTGAACTTCCGCAAAGTAACACCTGATTCAAACAAAAAATAAATAAAATAAATCTTCTAGGATTTCTAAGTAGACTTAATTATCCTCATTAGTCGTATGAAGCCAAACGAAAACGAAAAAAGTTTTCGTAACGATCAAGACTCGTGGTAAGCCCCAAGAACTCTACAATGAAAAATTAAAAACTGAGTTTTTATCTTTTTTTTTTTTTTTTATGTAAAATAGGTCGGCGTTTGACCACTAACTCGCCTGATGTTAAGCGACGTTGTGGTCTAAGATGGAGCACGACGACCTATAGGGTACTTATTCACTCTAGCATTGAAGTTTTGTAGAGTGAAGAAGTACAAAGACGGCAGTTGAGTGAGGAGCTACAAGCGCGCTACTGCTCAGACCCGTCTTCGGAACGGTTACACCGGACTACATCCCGAAACACGACTAGGTCATTTCACGGTATGGCTTGGTCCGGTGGGTGGTAACTAGCCACGGCCGAAGCCTCCCACCAGAGTTTGCTACCCGGTTAGCACTACCCGGGGACCACGTGTAGGGAATCAGAATGGAGTACACTCCTACGGACGTGGGTAGCTCAGCCCCCAAAAATCATCAATCAATCTCTTGAGAAATCATCTATTTTTGCACCCTTGAATTCTAATTTCATCCCTTGTTACACAATTCACAATTTTTTCATTACTTGAACCAATCTCTAGTGTGTTTCCGCTCCAACGTCGCATTAAGTAGGTCAAGGAATATGTTTCTTTTTTTATTTGGAATATTATGAATTATTTTTTTGAAATTTACTAGAAAACTTTTAAAAATTTGATATTTGAAGGTAATTTAAGCTTTATGTCATTTGATATTTAAAGGTAATTTAGTAATTTATGCATTTAACATTTTAATGAAATCTACTAGAAAAGTTCAAACAATTTGAAATCTTAACAGAAGGAATGTTCCCTAAACTCCCGGAAATCTAGACCTTGTTTTTAGGGTTCCGTACCCAAAGGGTATTTATCGACCGAGCGATAGCTGTCCGATTCTGTCCAGTCCGAGTTCTGTTCTGTCTTCCTCTACAGGCCGCCCTTCAAAACCGATTCTCTAGAAATGTTGTAAGTAGGTTCAATAATTATTAAGATTTTTTGTCGAGTCAGTTTTAAGATTTTTTTCGAAATGGCGAAGATGTTAGAAATTTGGAAAATAATGTTAATTATATTCTCCGCCATTTTGAAATAATATTTATTAACAAAATTTTAAGAGAATCAGTTGTGGCGACCTCTAGAGAAACGTTTTTAAATCATGGAGAAACCTCACGAAGTAAAGTAGCCAATGTCACATTTCCATCAAGACTTCGACGTCGATGGTCGTCGAGAAGTCGTTCAAAAACAATACACAAATAGTTTAGTTCGTAGGACAAGTACGTTGAACGGAACACGTAATCACGCTCATCAAACCGTGGAAAATCTCGTCACCGCGATCTAACTCGCATACTAGCTCCATCTAGTGAGTATTAAAGAAACAACAGAATTGCTCTGTCAGGTAAGTTAGAAATGCGAAACTTTGGCTGGATGGATGGGTGTCACGCCAGAGCGGCTGAACGGATCTAGGTGAAATTTAGCACAGGGAAAGATTGTAGTCTGTAATAGCACATAAGCATTTTTTTACCGCGGGTAACTTCGCGGGGCGCAGCTAGCCCCGCGCAGTTACCCGCGGTATAATAAATATAAGGGCTTATAAATGGTGGAGTTGCGATAACAAACACTAAAAAAACGAATCTAATAGCTCCGCCTTTTTTTAAAGTCGGTGTATATGGAACAAAGGAATTGACAGACTGACAGTCTGACACCCATCGGACACCATTCTATACTCATGTAAGTATAAATTTAATTGATATTTACGTCCGTCTTAATAAAGCACACAAATCTTCTTTGCATGTCTCGCCATAATTTGCATTCTAGCGATTATTACATCCGATTTTCAGGACGGTAGGTGAGCTAGCGTGCTAATTTGGACGGTACAATGACAGTTAGCAATCAAATTTACAGCCATCGCATGGGCACTGCCACGCTGAGTTAGCATACTGCAAATTGGGTTATGTAATGAGCGCTTTATCCTCCCCTCCGAAGTGATCAACGAGAAAAGTCAAGCAATACAATATTACTAATTATGAGCCATGATGGTCACGATGTCTTTTCTAATATAGTATCATGATCGCTTCATTTGTTTATAAAAAAAAAGTTATCTGAAAGTGTGCGCTCTTAGCGATAAGAAAAACTAAAGTGTTCCTATTGGTTGTTAAAAGCTTTTTGTCCAACAGGTAGAGCCGGTTTTAGGGCAGGGCTGGCGGGGCTACAGCTTTGGGGCCTCCACAATAGAGGGCTCCCCACAAAAGATGCTAAAAAAAGAAATTTACTTAATAGGACTACCTGCTTGTACAAAATATGAGTACCTAGTTAAATAATTAAATTTGTTTTTTGCAATAAATGAAATTGCATTATTTTTTTGACTGTTTTTTTTTTCTTCATTTTATTTGAGTAATAAATAGAAGCCTCCACTTTCCTGTTGCTCAAGGGCCTCCACGCCTCTAAATCCGGCCTTGGGAATAGGGTTGCCATCTATCCGTGTTTACCCGGATATGTCCTAGTATGTAGGGCATCCTGGGACCCGCCGGACGGGGCTTCATTTGTAGTTCGGGTTTTACAAAATGTAAAGCTTTGAGCCACCCGTGACTCACGCACTGTGTCCGCACGCCGCGATCTACCGACGAACCGGCTCGCTAAATACACCATTCTGGCCTCTCCCGACGCAAAAAAAAAGGTGATTTATGACATTTTCAACTGTTTTTTATTACACCGACTATGTTTAGAAAAACCTGTTGTCGTGTCCGGGCTCTGGGCTCTAAAATCCGGGGTTTTCACGCGTCTTGTCCTGGGGGCCCACTATGACATCTTATTGCCATGAAGGTTACGTTTCGTTTTCCACACTGTGCGACCGCGAGTCGTATCGCCGCGCAATAAAGTCCATGGTCGCGCAGCCTCGAAAACAAAACGAAACCATCATGGCAATAACATGTTATGGTAGGTCCCCTGGTTGCCAAAGAGATGGCAACCCTAAATAGGAACGGCGTATCGGCTCTTTCGCGGGCGTCTCGGCAATAGTCTAGTTCCGGCTTTAAATGTATTCCATTACAGTACAACATACTCGTACCGCTTCGCACGGTACCTTTAAACCTTCCGTGCAAAATTATCTAACTGACGGTGAAAGCCGCATCAAAATCTGTTGCGTGGTTTAGGAAGTAGCGGATAGACAGGCAGAGAGATAGACAGATGCGCGAAGCGACTTTGTTTTATACTATGTAGAGAAGAGATTTACAACCAGCACAGAGACACCAAAAACTATTAATAAAAAGTATGTAAAAGTTGTTTTTTTATGCCATTGGTGGCAAACAAGCTAACGGCCCACCTGATGGTAAGCGATCACCGTTGCCTATACCAATAATACCAGGGGCATCACAGATACGTTGCCAACCTTTAAGCGCTCTATTGACAGCCCTTTTGAATAATCCCATGTTGTAGTCACTCAGTGACCACAACATGATTTTACATGGTGATAGTGATTGTTTAAGTTTTAATTATATGATAATTGTATGAATAAAGTGCGATGGTGTGTATGGTATTGTATTGTGACCAACAGATAAATACTTTCACACTTACATATTAAGGTACACTTAGGGTGAATAAAGAGATAATCTATAGTATTGTCTACTATCATACAACTATATACAATACAATAATCATCCATACTGAAACATATAGTTAGGATAATTTTCACTGTATTTTAACCGTTGTCCATAAACCATTTCTTAATATTTAATGGCACTTGTTGCTCTAACAGCAGAGCTACGCCACCTATTTGATTTATTTAGGGTACTTATTTATTTGGAGAAAAATAAAATATATTTTACTAAATATTACGTAGACATATTCTTTAAGGTTCCGTACTCAAAGGGTCAAACGGGACCCTATTACTAAGACTTCGCTGTCCGTCTGTCAGCAGGCTGTATCTCATGAACCGTGATAGTCAGACAGTTGAAATTTGATTATTTCTTTTGCCGCTCAAGAAATACTAAAAACATAATATTAGGTCCTTACGTATGAAATTAGCGTTTTGTCGTACTGATCAATTTGATCTGAAATATCTCCTCTTTGGTTAAGAATTCGAAATTCAAATTAATAAATTCATTTAGCTGGTTTTTTTTTCTTTGGAATACAGTCATTCATTTGTTATTTTCCTCATTATTTTTTCTTTGGCGTCGCTTATTACCGCGCAATGGAAAACATGAAATATCGGTATATTTACGAGTACGAGTTCTACCGTGGCACCAGTGCTGCAGAAACAGCTCGAAGAATTAATGATGTGTACGGCGCTGGTGTCGCTAAAGACAGCATGGTACGTTTTTTGGTTTCAACGTTGTCGTTCTGGAAATGTCGACCTTAAGAACCAACCCCGTGGACGGCCGGAGATCAAAGTGAAAAACGAAGAATTAAAGGCTATTGTGGAAGCGGATCCATTACAAAGCACTTCAGAGATAGCAGCAGGCTTCGGGGTAAGTGACAAAACTATATTAATCCACTTGAAGCAAATCGGGAAAGTAAAAAAACTCAAACGATGGGTACCTCATGAATTGAGTGAATAGAACTTGCAAACACGGGTCGCCTGCTGTGTTACTTTGCTCAACCGACACAATAATGAAGGGATTTTAAATCGAATCATTACTTGTGATGAAAAGTGGATATTGTACGATAATCGAAAGCGCTCATCGCAATGGCTGAACCCTGGAGACCCAGCCAAATCCTGCCCTAAACGAAAATTGACTCAGAAAAAGTTACTTGTAAGTGTTTGGTGGACTAGCGCCGGTGTCGTTCACTACAGCTTTCTTAAATCTGGCCAAACGATTACGGCAGATATCTATTGTCAGCAACTGCAAACCATGAAGGAAGAACTAGCTGTTAAACAACCGAGATTGGTCAATCGCTCTAGGCCACTGCTGCTTCACGACAACGCAAGACCACACACTGCATAACAAACAACCACTAAGTTAGCTGAGCTACAATTGGAATGTCTGCGACATCCACCGTACTCCCCGGACCTTGCTCCAACAGATTACCATTTCTTCCGGAATTTGGACAACTTCTTACAAGGAAAAAAAATCCACTCCGATGCAGCAGTCCAAACCGCCTTCAAAGAGTTTATTGATTCTCGCCCCCATGGTTTTTATAGTAAAGGGATCAATGAACTACCCATAAGATGGCAAAAGTGCATAGATAACAACGGTGCATACTTTGATTAATTAAATATATTTTACAAAAAAATATCGACTTTTTATTCCTCCCGTACAAAACGCCAATTTCATACGTAAGGACCTAATAAAATAAATATTTAAGAGGGCTTCCATGCAACAGACATATTTTTTGCCGTTTTCATAGATAATGGCACGAATCTCTTAATGCGCGAATCCGACTCGGTCTTGGCCAGTTTTTAGTACTTTGTAAAAGGTAATTAATGGCTGTTAAAAACACGTGCGGTACTTTTATATCACAAAAACATGTCGTGATGTTCACAAATTTTATTCGTTATACCTATTGCTTACTTTGTTTATTAATAATGGGTAAAACGTTGTTTAGCTTCGGAATAGTTCTTTAGATGCTAACAGTGTAAAGCAAATGCTACGTGGCCCGCGCGAAAAACGAATGCTAAAAAGCCCTACACCAAATTACTAACAGTACTATTTTCAAAGTGGACACCAGGCGCTAAATTTCCCAAAATAGAGAGGAAAAGGCGCTGCCCATACTTGGCAACACCAAAGTTGAAATGATGGGCAATGTGGTGTTTTGGTGGAAAACCAACGACCCAGGGGCCCCTTTACATTTACTACGGGCCCCGCGCTCGCTTAATCCGGCACTGGGTTTAACCTTAGATCTTCTAAGGGTATGACGGGTATAACTATTCCGAGGTCCGAGGTAAAACAGCGTTTATTAGTAAGAGGGTTAGGGCACAGACAGGGACAATTATTAATTCCTTAGAAATGTAGACTTAAATAACAAAACATGCTCTATGAATTTTTGGTGGAAGTGGGTAGGTACTAATTATATTATCTAAGAATTTCCTGCACTCAACTCACCTCCGTTCGCACTCACTAATACTAATACTGATTATTCCACTAAGCAAGTTTATTTCAATATTCCATCTGCCAACAATAATCAATATAATTGTGCAACAATCATTAAACAAATCAGCACGTCTTGGACACCACTACACAGCAACAACACGAGTAACTGTGGATGTTTACTTTTAAGTAGGTATCCAAAGATAAATAAATCGATAAATCAGTTTTATCTTTATCAAATGAAATAATTTGTACCTACCTTTGAGTAACTAACGACGCGTACAAGATAAATGTAATTATTGTAAACAAACGTAAATACCCACTTACCTACTTACTTACTTACGTATGGATTAATATAAAATTTTATCAGTCTGTGTTTGTAAAGTTCAGTACCTACCCCTAGCACTATTTTTTCCGAATAATTCTTAGTAAGTATGTAGTACCTATTCGATAAAATATAATTATGAAAATGCAGTTTCGATTTAGCTATACTGTACCTCCGAAAGGCGTGCTGTCCTATTTTTAACCCCCGACGAAAAACGACGGGGTGTTATAAATTTGACGTCGTCGTGCGTCTGTCTGTGGCATTGTAGCTCCCGAAAGGATGAACCGATTTTTTATATATATTTTTTTTATGTTGTTTGTTAGTTTTTATGTTTGAAAGGCGAATTAGTCGTGAGTGTGCAAAGCTTTTAGTTCTTTGATAAAAATCGGTGTGTATGAATGAAAATCGGTGTCGGACGTTTTTTAATATTCAAATTATGTAAAAGTACATATAAGTACATTTTTATTTTTAAACTAATGTAAGACTTAGGTAAGTTATTAAGCTTACTCTACTTGATGATGATCTATGATTTTGAAGTTATACCTAATAGAGGTGATCATTATGCAATATGAATAATTGTAATTTCACTGAAATTCATAAATTTTTCACAAAGTTTCTTTAAAGACAAGCCTCTCGCATTTTGTGGAAGCTGGGACCAGGAAAATTATAGATAGAACCGCAAAATTCAGTTAGGTATTTCAACCTCAGATCAACCTAGAGGAAAAGATGGAACACTGCGTTATATCTCGCTGAAGCCACTTCTCTATTAAACTTTCGTGCGTGGTAATGTTGCCATGAAAACTAATATTAATTCCCAAACTCTACGTTAGCCATTTCCGTTCCAATATACAACCTTAGGAGATTTAATATTTTAAAACTGTTAAGTTGAGTTTAATGTTACGGCTTTTTCAAAATTGACTTGTAAAAAAACTGCACAGTTTTAAAAAAGAACCTCAAATTGTAGTCCTGGCAACACTTTTATAATGCACTATGTATATTTAAGTACACGAAATTATACTATAAACCAATGTACATAATGTCGAGGTAAGAATGACCAAGCGAGTAGCGTAGTTTTTTTGCGTCAATGTGTGAGAGTTGTGTACCTATAAGACAGTTGCGTAGTTTTTGGATGGTTTTTGGCTTCACTTAGATCATACGCCGTGCGCCATCTTATTCTCTAGGTTGATCTGAGATTTCAACACGGTAAATAAATTTAAGTAAAGCAAGTTCTAAGAATAGTTAGGTAGGTACCTACCCTTCTAATCAATATCACCACTGGTTTAAGTTAAGTTTTTCCTAAATATTAAGTAAAATTTGCTTATGTAGATTATTTAGTAAACATAAATACGCTTATCAGGATAATTTGTTGGTTTGTTGGTGATACGTGATAACACTGTAATCGAATATCATAAAAGATGTAACATTGCGTTAAATTATGCAATATTATAAAAATAAGGGTCTGGCCACACAACGCTCTACTGGGACGCTGTAACGAATTTACTTACCTACTATTTGTAAATTGGTCCCAAATCATTCATTGCATTCGGTGAAATCTCTCATCATAGCGTGCTTATAGTAATCAAGCGAGATTTGCATTAGTACATACGTAGCTCCAGGGGGGCTATTCCTGCGCGTGAGATGAGATAAGATTTTATCTTGGTCACTCTCACACCTATGACGTTTCAAACGAGAGCAACAAGGACGAAAAAAAGTGAGATGAGAATCTCAAATCTCCGAATAGGGTCCCTGAATATGTTCCTTGTGAAAGTGTTCCTTGTTGTTAAAAGCTTTGGAAAAAACAATAGAAACGGCGTATTGGCACTTTCGCGGGCGTTTACGCCAACAAGAAGTCTTGGGTCTAAATTTACAATGGTGCGACGTTCTAGTTCTAGACTCATCACCAGTTGGTAAATCGGTTTCATTTGAAATGATTATTCGCGCCGTAGCTCGATGGTACCTACTCCCATTTAGAAGAACAAGAAAAGTCCCTCCTCTTTTGTCTCTTTTTTATGCCATAGGTGGCAAACAAGCTAACTGGCCGCCTGATGGTAAGCATTCACCGAAACCAGTTATAGATGCCTACAACACCAGGGGCACCACAGATACGTTGATGATCTCTATGGACTCTATTGACAGCCCTTTTAAAGAACCCCAACCACAGACATCCAATCTGTATTGGATGTCTGTGACCCCAACTCTCTGTGGCGTTTAAACGCGCCACATTTAATAAATTTATATGTCAGTGTCAAAAGTCAAATCGGTTATGTGAATTTTGCCACGCCGAGCGCCTGTGGGCGCTGGGGCGAAGTGGACTTCTGCACACTTGATCAACGAGCGTCTCGGCCCAATGTTGAGCTTGCACAAAAAAAAACATTGTAATAACTACTCAATATTTTTGAAGTGAAACTTCTGATGCGACTTCCAACAAGGTTGCTATACACGTTTAACGCTCCTGGGGAGGGGGAATAGAAAGAGACAGAGCAAGAGTGAATGCGTAGCACTGTTCGAGTGCTACGCATTCACTCTTGCTCTGTCTCTTTCTATTCCCCTATTCGCATGCACGTAGTAGGTATACCTGTTACAGGCCAGCGCGAGCGTTAGCAACGAGTAGCGTCCAATATTCCAACGCAAGAGGGAGAGAGAAAGCAAGATATACAGAAGTTTCACTTCTTCCGCTCGAAGGGACTACACGCACTATTTTTATTTGTATGTGAAAGTAAAAGTAAATCGCAATGTCTAACAAACCCTTCGTGTTTTCATTAGCTAGACCCAATATATTTGCCAAATCTCTATCGTGTAGACAACGCACGCATCACCACAGCATGCCGCCGCCACCGCAACGCATCATGTGGCCAGAACCCAGGTCTTAAAACTACAGATTACCCACTCAGAAGATTCTGAGGAAAAAATTTTTTTCGTAAAATAGAAAGGTAAAAAAACCATTAGGTAAGTATATTTTCGGATAATATTAAGATACTCGTAGTTATCCTGTAACGATTTTCTGTCATTTGTGTGAGAGCAATAACAATCTCCAATTGTATGGAGTAAATGGTCTTTATTTATAAACTAGCAGCGGCCCGCGGTTGCACCCGCGGTTAAAAATCATAATATGTGCTATTCTATAATCTATCTCTGTGCTAAATTTCATCCAGATCTGTTCTGCCGTGAAAGAGTAACAAACATCCATCCATCCATCCATTCTTACAAACTTTCGCGTTTATAATTTTAGTAGGATTTTTCACTACAACCTCCTCATAATATAGGTAGTTAAGAGTGCCTACCTCAACATAGTGCTGCAGTGAATCTGTGGGAAATTACGAATAAGTAATTACCGCAATCTATTGCCGTTGGCAGCGCATTTCAGGGAATCGATATTCTATTCACAACGCAATGAATGGAGCTCGATTGCTCGTGGAATTGATTTCTCTAATTATGGCTTATTTGTTTGAATTGAACTTTTGAAGCGAGTATCAATGTAGGAACGTTCCAAGTGTCTTCTTCTTTTTAAATAATAAAAGTGAAAAAACCGGAACGAGATAAAAACGCAAGACGAAGCGAGATGGCGCTCTACAAAACTTCCTTGGCACATTTCTCCTAAACGGCTACCTATTTCTCGGGAATTTGCATGTAATTCGATTCCTTGACCTTTAATCGCGAAAAACTTAATAATTATGATTTTGAGTGTGTATTTTTTGTATAATAAGCAAAATAAAATCGCAAGTTCAAATTTCAAGCCAACAGAGATTGTATTAGAGAGCCAATAGAATCGCCGGCTTGCTCGAGGTCGGGGTCGGGGTCGCGTTCAGAGGATAGGCTCTCAGCGCACCCCGTGTGCATCTCTGCTGTTCGGCTCTCAGCGCACCCCGTGTGCAACTCTGCCGTTCAAAACATGAGTGTAAAAATTTTTAAATTACATTTAATTACATAGAATAAATTTAAACTGTATTTCAACTGAAAAAAAAACATATTTTCAAGCAAAGTTATAGAACAGATTAGTCGTTTCGTAAGGCGAGTGAAACAACGGAGCCGTTAGAAAACAACGGAGAAACAGGTTTCTCTATCCTTTGCATAGAACGCACCCGTCTAGAACGTCTATGTCAGTGTTGCACGTTATTGCTCTATCTGGCTCAAAATGGGCAAATGTTATGCAAAATAGCGTCACGTCTTTCCCTCGAAGGGGCTAGAAGAGGTGCAATACAACATCCACACTTCGCCGGATGACATTTCGTCTCAAATGTAAAAGGGGGCGAGCCTGTCGCCATACACCGGGCTCAATTTATGTAGAAGATGACATAGTTAAAATACGCACATATGTTCACACAATGAACACATTGGTGCGTGTCATCGGCTGAGTTTGAACCCGCTCCCTCTGGCTTGAAAGGCGAAAGGACCTTGTCCAACTAGGCTATCAATATATTTTCATTTATTAATTATATTTTATAATTTATATACCTATTGTGTTCTTATTCGTTTCTTAGATGTACTATTTGTATCATTTTAATAGTAAAAATAATAAACACTTATGTTTACTTTTTTGGTTTTGCTAAACATCTTATTATTTACATCACTGAACATAATATAATATAGTAGGTAACGGTGTTGCTCAACCACTAAAACTACTGAATGGATTTACATAATAGGTAATTAGTTGCTGTGCAATAGATTTCACGCGGGCAGAGCCGCGGCAAACGCTAGTTTTTAATAACCTATGGTCTGAATAAATAAATTGAATTGAATGGATGTAAGTACCTACCTAGTTAAAAGTTAATTACTTACTTAGGTACTTACCTCTTTTTCTAGCGAAGTTTCAATGTAGGTATTTAGAAGTTTTTACCTACTATCGGTAGACAAATTCTTTTATTTTAGCATCACAGCTTTGGTTAATAGCACCACAAAGAATTAATAGCACAAAAATAACAGCTAAGTGGGTTACTTGAGTACCTATAGCACTCCAAGTTTTACGTCTTGACTCTACGACTTCTAATCTAAAACTAAACTAAAACAGCGCAGATGTCGTCCATAATCCTTACTCCTTAATTCAATATTTCCTCAGTTGAGCTGAGCACAATGAGTGCATGAATGAGCTGAGTTTCATACATGGATGGATACGTTATAATAGCTGCTGAAGAAATAAGTAAATAATCGTGTGCCTAACTTAGAAAAATGTCAGAGTTAATATTCTAAAGTGCTTAAGGAGTGAAAGTCATATAATCTCGTGTAGCTGTCTATTAGAGTGGTAATAACTAATTATCAATAATATTTACATATCTTATATCTTTAAATGAGCAATTCTTGTATATATATATATATATATATAATTGGAATCTCGGAATCGGCTCCAACGATTTTCATACAATTTAGTTTAGAGAGGGTTTCGGGGGCGATAAATCGATCTAGCTAGGAATCATTTTTAGAAAATGTCATTCTATTCGTGTTTTATCGATAATCAACTTAAACATAAACTTGGAAGAAAAATAACAAAAAGGAGGCGTTTCAGTAGTCTCAACTGAAAAATATGACTCTTCCTGACATCTATTGGCGAATAATAATAAAAAAAATTGTGAGCAACTAATTGCTTTAACGACACAACAGCAGATGGCGTTGTTAAGTAGCACGAAGTCAATGAGTGTTTGCTTTGAGGTTAGACTAAAATCAATTGTTTATCTTATATCTTTAAATGAGCAATTATTCTATCGGTAAGATCGAAAAATGTTATTCATATTTCATCATTTTATTAGTAATTCGAAGTAAGTACTTAAATATAATTATATATGTCGGGGAAAGAGGGAGGTGGTCCTCGTCATCATCTTCAGCACTCATCTTGTTAACTGTGGGCATTAGTCTTATCCCAATTCTGATGTCGGGGAAATGTAGGAAAGGAAGCCGCGCCGTCGCATCTGATCCCACTGATGTCGGAGAAACATAGGAAAGGCCGCCGCGCTGTGACCTTCCACTTTTGATGACGGGGAAAATCTAGTAGGCCGAGGTTTTGTGTCTGATTTCTGATCCGTGAACTCGCTATCACGGGCATCTATGGTCGGCGTCAAACTTCAGGAACGTTGAAATAAGGGGACAGCAATGTAGGCTTTTCACTATTTTAATTATACAGTCACTTAGACTACTTAGTTAATGAATGATCACAAAGATAACTGGCGATTTAGAGTAATGGGTTTACGAATGACCATTGCGTGCGACCGCTTTCAGCCCAGTCCTGTCAACCACTGACTGACAGACATGACGTTCGCCCGAAATCCCAAACGCAACTCCATTCGGTGTTAACCGCTCTAAATTACCATAAACAAATCGATTAATCGTCATAAACCACAGATTAAAACTATCGATTAACAACTCTCAAACGGATTTTCTTTATCCAATGATATCTCGCGCCGTCACGGCCATCCTGCATTTTCACACGTCCTCGGGTGAATAGTTCATCTCATCATCTGTGGACAATCATAAAAGTGCTCAAGTAACCACTTAACGCTCGGTCATTCTGACCGTCTCAAATCTACCTCCACAATTTCACAAAAAGCGATCACAGTTATAGAAAAACACAAAACACAGTTAAACCCAATTCTACCAACCATAAACATCGTACCAGAGTATAATCGACTCTTCCAACAGTAACTTCATATTCGTTACCTATCCCCATAAATTGTCATGATAATTGAAATAAGCAACTTGACTTTTAATGAAATAAATTGTATTGGGACCAATCGAATAATCGAGGCTAAAACTAAATTATTAATCATACATCCAATATTCGAAGAATTTAATCAAGCCACATTGAAAATCCAATGATGGTACACATACGCGGTTTGGACTTATGAAAACTGCTGTGTAAAATTTCAACCGAATAACAAGCCATTAAAGTTGTCACTTAGACTTGCCACACAGGCTAGGTCGTAACTCGCACTATGATGTTACACCGGGAGAAATTTACTACATAGGCTCACCACACAGGCTAGGTCGTCACTCAGACTATAATTCAACAAAAGTAGGGTTGCAACAAAGACTTGCCACACAGGATTGCCACACAGGCTTGTCACACTGGATTGCCACACAGGCTTGTCACACAGGCTTGCCACACACGCTTGCCACACAGGCTGGCCACACAGACTTGCCACACAGGCTTGCTACACCGGCTTGCCACACAGGCTAGAGCCACATAGGATAGTACCTTGCAGATTAGTGCCACACAGGCTAGTGCCACACAGGCTATTGCCACACAGGCTATTACTACACAGGCTACTGTCCTACCGGCTACTGCCCTTCAGGCTTAGTTTTACCAAAAGCATTGACACTTAGTAAGTTATCTATTAACTGCATGACTCACATGTGCCGCAAGCGGCAGTATGACTAAACTGTTTGTGGGTATTTTCAAACTCTAAGCAACTCCAATAGAAAATAGCACTCTGACATACACCGTGTACGAATATCAAACAAAATGAAAACTTCTCACCGGATTCAATTGCTACTCGTAGGTGATCAATGGCTGCTTCATAGTGCAGGGGCCCAATTCGGAGATAGGAGATTTTCATCTCATCTCGATCTCGATTCCTGGAAGTCTCCACTGCCTCCGACTACTCGAGACATCTCGCGCCCCAGCCATCGAGATTATCTCGATCTCGAGCGTATAGAATAAGGCATCTCGAATTGAGGCATTTTTTTCGAGATAAGATGGTAGCTCGAGTTGTAAGAATAGCCCTCCAGGCATTGACCGGATCTCGCACATTGCTGCTGCTAATTTTGGTGCCCTTTTTCGATCAACGAGTGGCGATGTAACCTCGTTGCAGTAGTAACACGTAGGCGTCGACGTTTTGTTCGGTACACTGCTATCCTTCGTCTCTCGTTGTTTGTTAGTTGCGTCACATAGCATAGACTAGGTGTAATCAAACGCCGTCGAGATAATACAGACGTCTACACGATGCTCACTCTCTCATTGCCGCCCTGCTGCCCTTCATGCACCACGAAGAAACAGTCCGCACACTCCACAATAATAACACGTAGGGGCGACCCTATCAGCCATCTGTTGCTATGCCACTTCGCTTCCAGATCATTGCACAATTGTAGCCAAAGACGGAGCCATATCTTGTTGCTGTGGACGTTATTCTTATCCCACTTCTGATGTCGGGGAAAGAGGGAGGTGGTCCTCGTCATCATCTTCAGCACTCATCTTGTTAACTGTGGGCATTAGTCTTATCCCAATTCTGATGTCGGGGAAATGTAGGAAAGGAAGCCGCGCCGTCGCATCTGATCCCACTGATGTCGGAGAAACATAGGAAAGGCCGCCGCGCTGTGACCTTCCACTTTTGATGACGGGGAAAATCTAGTAGGCCGAGGTTTTGTGTCTGATTTCTGATCCGTGAACTCGCTATCACGGGCATCTATGGTCGGCGTCAAACTTCAGGAACGTTGAAATAAGGGGACAGCAATGTAGGCTTTTCACTATTTTAATTATACAGTCACTTAGACTACTTAGTTAATGAATGATCACAAAGATAACTGGCGATTTAGAGTAATGGGTTTACGAATGACCATTGCGTGCGACCGCTTTCAGCCCAGTCCTGTCAACCACTGACTGACAGACATGACGTTCGCCCGAAATCCCAAACGCAACTCCATTCGGTGTTAACCGCTCTAAATTACCATAAACAAATCGATTAATCGTCATAAACCACAGATTAAAACTATCGATTAACAACTCTCAAACGGATTTTCTTTATCCAATGATATCTCGCGCCGTCATATATATATTAGTAAGTACTTATATATATTAGTAAGTACTTAAATATAATTTCCAAAAAACACAATTAAAAAAAAATACCGAGCAAAGCTCGGTCATCCAGGTACTGTAGATAAATGAACAACGGAAAACCGCGCGAAGCAAAATCGGCTACAAAGGAGTGGTTGACATTTGACAATGACTGTGACATTATTATTTTGGGTACGTTCCTACGGTTTATCTGGGATAAGATTTCACCTACGACAAAACCCCGTTTCCAGACGTCCGTCGGACGAAATTTTGACTACATTAAAAATTATCTGCCTCGTTCCCGCGAGACTTCCGGTATAAAATTGTTCTACCTCGACATATTTTTCGTCGAGCTTCTAAAACACCCGTTCCCGGGCGCTCCTCGGATACAATTCTATTTTGATTAAATTTCTTTGTGAATGTCGCAATTGGCGCACGTGACGCACGTCAGTGTTATGTCAAATTCAAATGACAATTAAACACAATCAAATCTCTTAAATAAAATATTTTGTTTCTTTGTTTTTTAAATGAAAACTCTTACAAAAATAATTCATTTACAATGTTTGCGAAAAAAGTTTACACTCTAGTGTTTGTACTCAAAGAACAACAAGTATTATTAGGCCTAAAGAAGCGTGGTTTCGGCGTGAATAAGTGGAATGGTTTCGGCGGGAAACTCGAGCCCAATGAATGTGTTTTAGATGCAGCTGTACGAGAATTAAAAGAGGAGTGTTCACTGATTGTCAACAGAACTAATCTGAAGAACGTCGGCCACTTAGAGTTCACTTTCGAAGGAGAACCTCTGCTGATGGACGTCAGAGTCTTCACCACCAACACCTTCGAAGGGACACCAAAAGAATCTGAAGAAATGCTTCCTAAGTGGTTCCATCACGATGATCTACCTTTCAAAGACATGTGGCTGGATGACAAATATTGGTTACCATACTTGTTGCACAACAAACTGTTCTATGGAAAGTTTCATTATCAAGGACATGACACAATATTGTCGTGGGATCTAAGGCAGCTACAGTCGATGGAAGCTTTTTATGAAACCAAGAAGTAGCTCAAGTACCTACTGTGGAAAGTAAATTAGGCTTTATCTGATTACATAGTGTTCACGTAATGTTATAGATAGTGCTGTGACTAAAATAAGTTTTAATATTTAAGATTTACATTGATCTGATCAAAATCACAAGAAAGATTTAACATCTCAAATACATAACTGCATATCTAAAAGATATTTTTTGTAACATCAGTTAATCATCTCTCTAGATAAGTTTAAGAGTTCCTGGGCTGTTTCATTCTTTGTTATTATTTGTATTAAAATAAAATAAAATCCCATTCGAAATGCATCCAATTATTTTATTATCATATCATACAAAACACTTATCACAAAGTTACTTAGGTTAATTTTGTAAATTATCTTATCCCTATTCTTAAAATACTTGTAACATAAGGAAAAATGTATTGCAATTTCTTAGAATTTTTGTTGAATAGGCTTTGAACCGTGAAATTTTGATTATGTAGAGAAAAGTGTACCCAAATATTATTAAAAAAATTGGTTGTCTATAAAGTCGGTTTACAAACAATACTTTAACGTGACAACATCATAACAATGATGAAATCTCGGACTCATAGGCCAATCGAGTGGAAGAGAGATAGATGCGGCGCAAGCCGAACATGCCTTTCGCTCGCTCGTGTAGCGCTGTAGCTCCGATCGACCGAGCGTAACAGGACAATGAGTCAACCTGTTTCATGCATGCAGCTGGTGTTCAACGATTTTTAGACGTTGTCACGTCAAAAACTAGAACAGGAATGCACTAAGAATTTCAAATAGAAAACAAGAAAAAACCATATAATTTATTTATCTTTTGTATAGCATACTAATCATCACTGTAATTGCGCTGTTTATTTTAAGTTTAATTCTTACAACATAAACAATCTTTGAACATGTTTTCTTGTCTTTCTATCACTATTTCTATATTGTCCCAGTCTTCAGCTTATAATAAAACACTTCATAGCATTTCTATCAGGAGACCAACAGTCACCAGAAGCACTGTGACAAAGAGCACGCTTATCCTGAATTTTTACCAGAAATGTTATTTTCTGTATATTTTTCCTCTGCATTGAAGTTATTTCTTCTTTACTAGTATATATCTCAAGATGGCTGGCCAGATACCTTGTTAATGCTAGGATCTGTTGTTTACCTGCTGCTAATGGGGACTGACCAGTACAGTAACTGTTAGTGTGTCTCTTTACAGTTAATGAAGTGTTGAGAAGGAGAATTTCTAAAACTGATTGAATGAACTGAACTGAATTGAATGATGACTGAATTTCTAGAACTGTAGAAAGTTCTTGTACCCGGAAAGAAGAGTATCTCGTTTCAGAACCCTAGACTTGAGGCGTCCACCCGCGTGTCCCGGCCCACGCGCCTGCGACTGATTTTCGGACGCGTAGCGGCGGACAACCGCGAAAGTTTTAACACACGCCCTTATGCACGCCTTCTACTGCAAGCGGAGCGGGATTCGTACGGATTTCATTTATTATAGGCCGTGTGGTTTTAAAGCCAACCCATCATCAGTCTATAAATAAACGGAGTCCGTACGAAGCCCGCTCCGCTCGCAGCAGAAGATGTGCGTAAAGGCCACTACACACCAAACCCGCCGGCCTGCGGCTTTTTCCAGCGGATTAGGCCGCCGGGCTTGTATTGCGATAATCGTGCCGGCGGGTTGCGCCCGCGCGCGCTCCCCAGCGGGACATGCCGGCACTTCATGTTCGCTCGCTCAGTTGCCAGCCGGCTTCATAACGTAGTGACGTAGGCTGCAGATGCCGCGGCTCCGTACCGTCGGCAAAGGTCGATCCGACTTACAATTTTCTAATGCCGCCGGCCTAACCCGCCGGGTTAAGCTAGCGGGCCGGCGGCTTTGGTGTGTAGAGGCCTTAAAGCTTGTGGCACCAGAGAAATATTTCACTATAACCATTCTTAGTGTCTTCTATTCCTTCTTCTCGGGTACATCAAGTAGCGCGACCCTGGCGAGGTTTCTGGCCAGCGCTAGTCGCAGCAACTCTACCTTTTCCCCTTCTAGTGACGAGGGCCGCAGCTCGACACACTGCATGATGCTGCATGTAGCTGTGGTGGACAGCACAGGCGTGTCGCACTCTAGCAGTGGAAGAGTGTCGAGGAGGAGGGTGTCCCAGAAACTGTAAACAAAGGTTATAATTAACATGATGATGATGATGTCTTTCTAGCCGATATTTCAATTCAAGGCAATTCAGCTAACCTTAGTCAATGCTTAACTGAACTATTGAAGTTACGTTTGTGATAAAAAATCGGATTGGGAACCGGTGACACGTTTGTGATACTGAACCGTTGCTCGTCCGTTTTTTTATGACAAGCACAACATCAATTCACAGTTATTATTGAAGTGAAACTTCTTCTAATGCCACTTCCAACAAGGTTGCGTTAAACGTTTAACGAGACCAAGCGTGACCCCTTCCTATTTTCATTTTCACATTACGAAGTTTCACTTCTTCGCAACTACTTTTTTTTAATGTTGGTAAAAATAGACAAGAAAATAAAGCTCTTACTAGTCTGGTGCAATTTTCGACGTGATTAAAGACACGAGTAGATCGGCCGCTTTCTGGAATTCTCTGTTATTGTACAGTCTGTGGAAATCGCAGTATTTTCCTGGAACAAAGATCAGACCATACAAATTATTTTTAGTAAAATAGGTTGACTTGACATAGGGTTCTATTTTTGTCTAAATGTAATATAGGCCTCACTTGTTATGTTATCAATGAAAACCTACCAAACAGCTGACAGGAGATTTGTTTGATAAATCATAATTAGAAAGTGCTGGGTCACTCCATTTAACATTTTCTTGCTGATGACAGTCCATATTTAACTTATTATACTTGCAAACTAAATTATAAAAAAGCAAAGTTTGAAAAACCAACTTCTCATCCTGTAATTCGTCATCCATGTAAACAATTATAAGACCTTCGTTGACTTTTTAAAAAAATTGGTTGTCTGTAAGGTCGGTTTAAGGCGAGCCTGGCCAGAAAACGTCTAGCAAGAATCAACTTTCCTCTAAGATAAACCATGGTTTTTACTGTGTAAAAAAAAATATGTTATTCTTAAGCATGTTTTTAAGTGGAATCATAAATCTGATACATGTAATGAATAACTTCACTCGATAGAAAAAAAATCCAAAGTCACCTCTATTTGGTATTTTAAACACGATTTGCGACTTAATTTTTACAAATTATATTGCTTTTTTATTTTTTTTACGAATTACAACGCAATAAAAAAATGGAATCATAAATAAAAATGCTAAAAAGTTAACATGGTAATTTTATATGATTTTTTATCACGAATTCATGGTAAAAAGGCACGTTTGCGTGACCGCCAGTCCGCCCGCAGACCCCGTCGACGCCGGACGTGTGCCAAATTTTTGTGATCTCCGCAGTGCCGCACACACCAACACCAACCAAGCATTTAGTTTTGCCATAATGGGTAACAAACATAATAAACGAAAAAAATGCTCAAGTCTGGCTTTTAGAAAATCGTACGAGTCAAGGAGCAAACGTCGGTAAGTAGATAAACTTCTACTAGATTAAATTGGTAATCATTGTTTTTATTTACTAGAATCGACATTTCTTGCATTGCTTTTTGTAGTCAGATGATGTATCAACAAATCTATTAATACCTACTTATATTCGTTTTAGTGTTTTCAAATATCATACTCATCATCATAGATACTTTTTTGTCTCGTTACGTGTATTCACGATGTAAATACCCGGCCTAGTGGTATACCTACTAGTGATATTTATGTAGTTATACCTACCTACAGTTATAGTTTTTTTTTTTTGCAGAAGACTACTACGTAACAAACTCCAATGACTTTGGAATTGACGAAACGTAAGTACCTACCTACCTTTTGTACCACGCAGGGAGGCGGGTGTTCTGCGAAGTTTTGACTATGTCGGTCACCATTTATTATTTCACCCAGACAACTTGTGAGATACGGATACGGAGCGACGTTCATACTTTCATTTTTCCTGAGCATTCTAAACTGCACAACGAGTAAATACCCGCCCTAGTGGCATACCAGTGATATTTATATTTATATAGTTATACCTACTTACACGAATACCTATCTTACAGTTTTGTTTTTTTTTTCAGAAGAGTACTACAACCAAATTTAATAAACTCCGATGACATTGGAATTGACGAAACGTAAGTACCTACCTACCTTTTGTAACATGCAGGGCTGCGGATCTTCGCTAAGTTTTGACTGTATAGGTATGTAGGATGTTAGGTGAGATACGGGACGACGTTCATACTTTCATTTTTACTGAGCAATCTGAACTGCACAACGAGTAAATACCCGTCCTAGTGGCATACCAGTGATATTTATATAGTTATACCTACTTACACGAATACCTATCTTACAGTTTTGTTTTTTTTTTCAGAAGAGTACTACAACTAAATGTAATAACTCCGATGACATTGGAATTGACGAAACGTAAGTACCTACCTACCTACCTTTTGTAACATGCAGGGCGGCGGATCTTCGCTAAGTTTTAACTATACAGGATTTTAGGTAAGATACGGGACGACGTTCATACTTTCATTTTTACTGAGCAATCTGAACTGCACAACGAGTAAATACCCGGCCTAGTGGTATATCTAGTGGTGATATTTACGTAGTTATACTTACCTACATGAATACTTATCTTCGTTTTTTTTTTTGCAGAAGAGTACTTCAAGAAAATGTAATAAACTCTGATGACATTGCAATTGACGAAACGTAAGTACCTACCTTCTTTTTGTAACATGCAAGGTGGCGGATCTTCGCTAAGTTTTGACTGTACTGTATGTATGTAAATTATATAGGGTGTTAGGTGAGGTAGGGGACGTCGTTCATACTTTCATTTTTGACTGAACAATCTGTACTACACGAGTGTTTGGTAGCGTTTGAGTTATAGCCGTATGATTTGAACACATCTAGGCCTGATTAGTACTGCAACGTGATTTTGGCTGTTTTGAAGAAAACTCGTAAAGTTGTTTATTCGTTTTTAACGATTAGCGAAAATCGAGCATTTCGGTAAATCTTGTAAGTACGGCTTATATAAACCTACGACTGGTATGGATGTGTCCGTCGTTGCCTTTGAAATTCGAAACTGCCGGTTGTAAGAAGCAATAGCGGGGACAGGCGAAGCTATGTATATACGTCACAAAGATGGCCGCCGACCGTTGTAGATTATTGCTTATATCTCGAGTTCTATCTCATCAAATCAGTTGTTTGAGGTGTCATTTGAAAGCTCATTTATTTATAATGTAGTTGTTATATAATTATGTACATACATATCAACAAGCTTGAACGACAGCTTCCGTGCGCGAGTCCGACTCGAACTTGGTCGGTTTTTTAGAATTTTTATATTTTGAACTTTTGGACATCATACTTATAAATATTTATTTTTAATTTTGTTTTAGGCACGTGGATGACATTGACCCTGTTTCACTCAGCGTGGTCATCATCCTGCGTCAGTCATGGTTTGGTGGGGGGTATCCTATCACGGCGTCACAAAGCTTAGTTTTTGTGAAAAGGGGGTTAAAACTTCTGCCAAAGTGTATCAAGAGACCGTCTTATATGGTGTTGTACAACCCCTTAGCAATACACTTTTTAAAAATCTACCGTGGAGTTTCCAACTAGACTCTGCACATGGTCACAAGGCGCGAACTACCCAAGCCTGGCTGGAAGCCAATGTTCCGGACTTTATAAGGGCTGAAGACTGGCCCTCCTCTAGCCCAGATAAAAACCCCCTGGACTACAAATTATGGTCAGGTTTAGAGGGCATGGCCTGCTCTAAACGACACGCCGACATAGAGTCACTTAAGAAATCTTTGAAGCAAGCAGTGGCTAAATTTCCCATGGAAACAGTCCGTAAATCCATAGATTCTTGGCCAGACCGACTAAAGGCCTCTATCAAGGCCAAATGTGGTAATTTTGAATAAAATAATAGTTATATTTTTGTTAAGAGTTCAATACATATCTAAATATAACTTTTATTAACATTACATTACTGTATAAGAAAATAAATGCATTTTCATTTGTAACAGAACTTATGGCTAGACATGCATACATATCGTCACGCTTTTCCCCGAGGGGGCTGGCAGAGGTGTAATACAACACCCACATTTCGCCGGACGATATTCAGTCCCAAATGTGACAGGGGGCGAGCCTGTCGCCATACACCGGGCTCCAGTTATGTAGCAGATGACACACAATACGCACATATGTTCACACAATGAACAAATTGGTGCGTGCCGTCGGCTGGGTTCGAACCCAGCAGAGCAAAATTGCCACTCCCAACTAGGCTGCCATCGATTCTACAACTATATCACAGAACAAATAATAATACTACGTATATAGCTCAATTGTATATATAAATGTAAATATTGTGAATGTATATTTTTGTATTGGATGTTTTGTTAGTACTAGCAGAATGTCCGCCACTTCGTACCCAGGGTATGTATATATCCGGTATAAGTTTACTCGATTCTTTCATAATTATTGTTCAAAATTATATCTGAATCGTGTAGTTTTTTAACTTTGTAACATTTAACAAACCATACAATATTATTAGTACGCACCTAATGGTAAATTAAGGTAATTAAAATCGTTATTACCATTGTTATACGATATACCCAAAAATAATGAAATTTACTATGTTGTATTATTTAAAGAATACCGGTAGTTACACAATCATTCCAACACCCTGTATAAATATTTGTCCTAATAAGGATAACAAGTAGCCTATGTGTCAATCCAGGGCATAAGCTAACTCCGTTCCAAATATGATCCTCATCTGTCTAGCCGTTTAGGTGTGAATAAGTGAAGTACGAGTAAGTACCTAACTTCCACACACAATCGAAATCTTTTGTATTTATGAGTGTGAAGTGTGATAAAATGGAAATATGACACTACCGGTAAAATGAAACTAATGCCACGACTGCTCACACATCAAAAATACAATAACTCGTGGACATGAGATTGGTTGTACCTATACTGGCTTGAACGGCATTTTTTAGATTTTTTTTTGGTTGGCATCAAATAAAAAATGTTCATAAAATGGATGAGTACAATGACGGACGGATTATTTTATCGATTTCCTAAAATGGGTGTTTAGGTACTCGATACCATAACGTGACTGACGGGTGAAAGACGTGCGCGCGGCGCATCGCACACAACTTTTGTGTCGCGTGAATGAATACGTCGCGCTCCCAAAAAGTGCGGCCTGAGGTAGAGTAAAATACCTAAAGTTCTGGGAAAGCCTCGCCTTAAGATGGTTTTAAGTGCCAACGTCATAATAAAACATTGATGAAATCTTCTCCTCGGGCAATCGAGTGGAAGAGAGATAGATGCGGCGCAAGCCGAACGCTCAAGCCGATCGTGCTTTTCGCTCGCTCGTGTAGCGCTCTCGCTCTAGCGAGTGTAACGGGACAATGAGTCATCCTTTTACGTGCGCACAGCCGGCGATCATTGATTTATTAGACGTTGTCACATCGAAAACTGTTAGACCAATTTCAATAAAAAAAAATATGGGGCCACCTCTAAAGTATGATCTAACAAACAAAAAAAAGAATCATAAAATAAAAAAAAAACATAAACCGAACATTAACCTAAAGTAGTGTCCCATTTAAGATGGCCACAGCATGCACTTAGATTTTAAAATTTAATTAAAGATGAAAAGAAACTATGCATAAAAAATAACACTAAAACTCATGTAATAATCATTAATAACAAAAACAAAACAAATATAAAGAAACCTACAGAAAAACAGAAAAAATTGACTAAACACCTCTCGACAACTCAAACACTTTCGGCTTTAGTCATTTAGCAGATGACATACAATACGTACATATGCACACAATAAACAAACTGATGCGTGCCGTCGTCGGCTAGGTTTGAACCCACTCCCTTTGGCTTGAGAGGCGGACCTTTTCCAACTATATAGGCTATTATCGACTTCGATTTGGCATCCAGTTCAGTGTAGAAATATTGACATTTTTGCTGACAAATATAATTTCATTATTAATAATGCGTACGCATACTTAAACCTATTTTACTAGGATTTTTACTCTACATAAGTATCTTATATTACATTTCGATATCAATGTATAATTATTTATACGTCATGTAACTATTGTATGACAATATGGTGTTTTGGTGTCTAGACTGTAAACCATTTTTGTACTGAATTAAATAAATAAAAAAATTAATCCACTGAGTGTTCGTTTTGACCCAAAGATCGTATACATGCGCCTAAAGACTAAAGCGATCTCACCTAAGAATAATAGTGTATCATTGAGCAGCACAGCCGCTCCGGCAGTGACCAGTGGAGCTATTCCTACGCGTGAGATGAGATGAGATTTTATCTTGGTCACTCTCATACCTATGATGTTTCAAACGAGAGCAACAAGAACGGAAAAAGGTGAGATGAAAATCTCAAATCTCCGAATAGGGCCACAGTTGTCGGTTACTTACCTATAGAGTAAACCGATCTCACCTAAGAACAGTAAGATATCATTGAACAGCATGGTCGCTCCGGCAGTCAGCAGTTCTCGGAAGTCATCCAACAGCATGGCCGCTCCGGCAGGGAGCCGTCGTCGGTCAATAAACCAAGGAGTAAACCGATCTCACCCAAGAAGAGCAAGGTGTCGTTGAGCAGCATGGCGGCGCCGGCCGTGAGCAGCAGGTCGCGCGCGGGCAGGCGCGCGGCGCGGGCGTAGTGCGCCAGGCACGCGTGCGCCGCGCGCGCCGCCGCGCCCGGGCTGCGCGCGCGCAGCGCCCACGCCAGCGCGCCGCCCGCGCGCCGCGCCGCCAGGTGCCGCGCCGACATGCAGCCGCACACCGTCGCCACTGCAACCCACGGACCGTCGGAACACTGGCCGCGCCACCGCGCCACCGAGCCTTGCCGAGCCTCGCCGACCGAAGACAACAAATGGTTTCGTACGTCCGAATTCTGTTCGGATCTGTCTTCTTCTACAGGTGGCATTTCTCAACCAGAAGTCGGTCGTAAAGCCTGTAGCTCCCAGAGCCACTAGTATTATAAGTTTTAGTATTATATTTAAATAGTATATAAAGGTTTTCTATTGCCATTTCGTCTAGAAGATGACGACGAGCAAAGAGAGCAAGTAAAGATACTAATGAACCTCTACAGTTATCTACGGAGTGACAAATTGCGATTCCAATAAGTTTTTTATGATACGATGATGATAATTTTTGGAATACGATCGGAAAAGTTTCCGAATGGTTGTGAATATGGGTGCAGGGCTCTTGGCCTATATTGACTCTTTTCACTGTCGTATTTATATACAGCTAATACAAGAAAAAGCACATAACATTTTGAAAACACTGATGATTGGACAGAGTATGTTCAACCAGCATCCTGACAGCTCAAAATGCTACATTATTAAAACTTACCGACACCAAGCAAGCTATATTTCTTTGCCTCCGCGACGACTCTCATCGCTTTTGCCTCTGTCTTAACCGGGATTCGCTCTAGTATCAACTCGGCTCGACGCAAACCTACGAAAAATAGTACAATTAAAAGTAAAAAAATAAATATCAATAAAAATAACATTCGAAACGGAAACTACGTAGTTTACCGAAATTAGCAAATAAATTTCAATGTAATTTTTCAAGTCAGCTGATTAAAAATTAATTAAGAGTTATTGCATCGAAAATTTAATTTTCTGATATAATAACCCTCCATCTAAGAGACATGTATGAACACTAAAATGAGTTTAAAATAACTGTCATATTATTAACTAGCAAGTGTTTGGAAAACATGTTTTAAAAGAACATCCAGTACTTTATATCATTAGTTAAAAACGCTGAATTGTGTCAGCGAGAAAGCAGTAACGCCCGTTCAACGCTACTAACGAAAATTTCAAAGGAAAATTTTGAGGGCGAAATAGATATTTTGGGCGGCACTTACAACTATAGTGGTGGCACTTAAGTTCTCGCTCACGCATCTATACTAGATGCGGTAAGGCGTCAAAGGAAGCCTTATACCGCGCGGGCGAGAACTCATCTATTAGACACTATAAGCTATGATAGCCTATTTGAAAAAGGCTTGCTCATCGAGCCAGATGGAGCGGGTTCGATCCCACTCGAAGGCACGCACCAATTTGTTCATTATCTGAACTTATGTGCGTATTTAATGCCTTCTGCTAGATAACTGGAGCCCGTTGTCTGGCGACAGGTTTGCCCCCTATCACATTTTGTACTGAATATCGTCCGGCGAAGTGCGGGTGTTGTAATAAACCTCTGCCAGCCCCTACGAGGGAAAGGCACTGTTCACTATAGACTAACATACTACGACTGATACACGAACTAATTTTGTTTAGAAACTTTAATTTTGTCTTGTCTCATTTTGGTCACATCAGCTGTCTCAACAGCCAACTGGCTACTCAGTAACCTACCTTCAGGCGGGCAAGAAGCGAGGTAAGAGAGCCCCACGGCCCACATCGACTTGTGCTCCATCAAAAGGCTGCCATATTCCAAGATTAGGCTGTCCCGGACTCTGCCAGTCACACTGCAATGATGAAACATTATAAGTTATCTAAATTCAGATACTAGTTATTTTTTACTGCCTCGGTGGCTCAGTTGGTAATGAACCTGCCTTTTGAGCTTGGGGGTGTGGGTTCGATTCTCAGCTAGGGCAAATATTTATATGTTTGACCATTTGTGTTTGATCCATGTCTGGGTGTTCATATCTATTAATGTGTGGATTTTATTTTGAAATATAAATGTAGGTATGTAGATCAGTCTCTGACAGCCATAGTACAGGTAGTGGTGTCAGGCGATTGTGACCACGACCGAAAAATGTTCGGCTTTCTTGTTTTCAGCTCCTATAGCTTTGTTGATACTCTTTTTTTTCGTGTGTAACTGAAAAAGGTCTCTAGGGACTGGTATTTTAAGGCCGATGTTTGTTGTTTAAATAAGCCGACTGCCGTGGCCTACACTCAAGCTGGCTTATAGTATGTACCTCCTAGGTGAAATTTATATTTATCCAAATAACAGCTAATGATATAGAATAAGACTCACTTATTTTGGTGCTTGTCGAGAATTTTGAGTTTTCCGCAATGATACAGGATGTCTGTGAGATGAGTTGCGAACCAGCCGTTGTCTGATATCTGCTGTATATCGTGGATCACCTGGAAGAATCAACACAACAATTTATATAAAAAATAAACTAGGGCCTCTATGAGCTGAATACCTTACAATACAATACAATAAGCCTTTTATCCTGAACCTTAAATTTACAAACCGCTAATCTTTACAGGATGTCTCTTAGTTCAGTGTGCCTCTTGGCATAGGCCTCCTTTAACATCTTTCACTGCTTTGCAAGCAAGCTTAAGAAAACGCAAAAAAAATTTCAATAACTTATTATGAACCTGCAGACAAAATTTCACGAGAATCAGCTGGGAAATGCGACCTGTAGCGGAAACAGACGGAAGTTAGGTCATAATTTTTCGTCGAAATAGTAATTTTGGGTAACTAAGAGGGTAATTGTATTAGGAAGTCTTGAATTTATAGGATTAGGTTATAAAACGAGTGTTTCTTTACTTTCTACAGCTGTTGGACGTCCACATCCAACTGTAACCTCCTTAGCAATAAACGTTGTATAGCTTCGATATAGTTCGACAGTGCTTTGTCTTTTTCAGTCGAGCTTAAAACCTTTTAAGAAAGAAAAAGACAAAACAATGCCTAACTATTCTGAGACTTTACTAAGTTTATTCCCAAGGATTACTGTCTGTAAACTTAAAATTTGTATTGTATGTTTACATTGCATGTTAGTGACATGAAGCAATAGGAAAGAGCCATAGTGGTGTCTAAACTGTAAATGAGTTTTACTATGACATTTTAGAATTTAATTAATTTTCTTAGGTTATGACAAGGCCCCTTTACAGCTTCTTAAAATTGACAAGGCATTACAGCCATTATGAATACAAATTGTATTTGTATTAAAGATTGTAAAATCGTGACATTGCCAAGTGTTTGAAATATCCTATGATCCGAATAAATAAATTGAATTGAATGAGGATTTGTCTTTTTCAAACAAGTGAAAAATTTTATAAGAAAGAAAAAGACAAGACTATCTATTCCGAGACTTTACAATGTTTATTGCTAAGGGTGTGTGTGTATGTATATTTACCTGGTGCAAGTCTCCGTCCAGCAGAGCCCGCACCATGTCGTCGAGCGGCGCGGGCGGCTGCGGCTGCATGCCGGCGGCGGCGGCCGCGGCCGCGCCCAGCTCGCGCCGCCGGCTCACCGGCGCCGTGAACATCACCCAGCCGCCCAGGACGTCGAACCACGACGAGTAGCGGGACCGGACGGACGCGAACGCCGAGTACTCGCCTATTATAAGCTGGAACCAATAAATAATGCTTCACACTTCCAGCTCCGCACTAGGTTTTCCTGAGTCGGGGCCAGTTTGTTTAAAAAAAAATGTTTTCTTTCTTGATTTAATGTTTTATTTTTTGACCAAGTGAGCAAACCGTTTATGCTTTAGCTTTGGCAAAAATGCTCTCATATGTCTGGCATCTGTTGGGCAGTCCTCTTCTACAGGTTGCTGTTCTCACCCAATTCTCTTGAAATGTTGTAAGTATGAGTATGTCAAGAAATGTGACCTGGAGAAAGGCTCTATGGCTCTGTGAGATGAAGACAGAGAGTTTTATTATAGTCACATAGATACTGTTTTTATTTGCTGCACAAATAAATAGTCATGGAATTTAATTGAGAATGTACGCATTTTGGACTTCCAAAAAATAGTGTTGTGTGAGGTTGTAGCTGTAGTGTTTTGTGTGATAAAATAAATTGTTTCTTTCTTTCTTTCTATCCTGCAGTACATGGTGCTAAAGAAAATGATGTAAGATAGCTCAGTGATATAGATGGACAGGTTCAAACCCAAATAAGCTGAACTGGGGTTATAGTGAAGGAAAGTATTGTGCCATAATTTTAGAATGTTATTAGAATAAAACTTATCTACTTAACAAAATCTAGATAGAAAAGTATGGACATTACTAAAAAAATTAAATGCTTTTGATTTTCCCCTTCACCTTCATAATGAGCTCCAGTTCAGGCTGTGATGCCAGCACCCTACTGCTGATCTTGGAGCGGCACTCTGCCTGCCAGTGCTTCCATGATATTGTGAACTCACCAGTTGATATGCCTCCATAAACCTGAAAAGTTTTCAAGTATAGGTCTTTTTTTCTACAAGCTCCACACAGTTTTAGCTGGTTGTGGGTAGATCTAAGTAATTATTATTTTAGTATGAATGTAGACCTAGTAAACTTATTTGTCTATAAATGTTGCCGTTTCATTTCTTGGTTTCCGTAAAAAAATTTTAGGCAGAATTGTGTGTGGGTAATAAGTAATTCCCATATTATAAAATCACAATGTGAGTTTTAAACAATTAGTTGATGGTTTTTGTGATCTCTTCAATCAATCAATCAGTCATGATCAAGGTTTAATTATAAAAAAATTTAAAAGTCATCAAACGAAGACTATTTAAATAATTACATATCTACTTACATTGTAAACGGGCATGCTCCTCAAAGAGTTATCAACCAGCTTGAATTCATTAGATTCAGAAGCAGTGTGCAACTTCATTAGTGCTCTCGCCACATCTACCCTTCCCTGTACTATCATCCCGATGACAGTGTCCCAGTAGTAATCGCGATCTTCTGAGCCTCGCTCGCAATCCTCTAGCAGCTTAGCCGCTGTTTGCTCATGACAGGGAAAATGAAACCTCACCCATTCAAGCAAAAACGGTAGCACAATCTCTCCAGGAACATTATCAATGTACAATATTTCACACAAGTGCCATATACACTCAACGGAGTAGAAAATAGTAACGTAAGCAAGTAAGTTAGCTTTTTCGATGCCATCTGTACACTTTTCTGCAGCTTCTTGGAGACTCTCAATACAAACGCGGATGATGGAACGATATTGGCGGGAAAGCTTCAGAAATTCCATATGATTGTCCGATATTTTTGCTGTTTCAACTGCTTTTTGTAGAGCTAAGTACGTGCCGTTTGATTCATTGACCAGTTTTCGTAAAATAGGCTTGAAAATTAGGATATCTTGCCGGATGTTAAGAATTTGGTTTTCGATAGGTGTTGTTTGGTTTTTGCTGGTGGTCTGACTTCGAGGATATATTGCGAACTTATTGCCTCGTCGCCATGTACATCCAACATGTTTTTCAAAGCATTTGCCAGGCAGATTCTGTAAAATTTGAAAATGAATAAATAATATGTGTGAGTAACACAAAAACATAACCTCTTCGGACTTTAGAAAATTATACTTACAAATGCTTTAGTACGAGTTTTCGATTCCAAATCAACAGGCCGTGGCGGGTTGAAAGTAAAGCCCGATGTATTCATGTCTGGTAGCGAGAAGATTCAGTTTATCCAAGGAAACATAAAATAGAACCGTTGTTTGCCTTCCCGTCCCGAATTCCCGCTTGAGGTAGTTGAGGTTGAGGCAGTTGACTTGACTTCTTGAGTTGACATAAGGCTTGTTTTTTTTTTTTTAATGAAAGTGATGTCTGTGGATTGATACATCATGAAATGACAGAGAGACTTTACGTGACTTTGACAGATCACTGATTTCTAAACGCAAAACCTACAATTAACAAAAGTGCCAGTACAAAACCTATTTATTTAAACCATGATTTTCATCAAGCTATTTAACTAAGTTTGATGATTGATCAAACTTTTCATTTAAAATATTTTAACCGACAACGTAAAAGAAGAGAAATATTTTCAGATACAAGGAAGGCTGTTTGTCTGTCCCTTGCCCTTGTCCATGATTGGCGACAGGCTCACCCCTGCTCGCCTCTTGTCACATTTGGTATTGAATATGTCAACGGATTGAATATAATCTGGCGAAGTGTGGGTGTTGTAACACACCCCTGCCAGTTCCTTCTGGGGAAATCTGTGAGGATATATTAATCAACCGAGCGAGCGTCAGCGAGCGAAGCGTCTTTGCTTTAACTTCGACAAAAATGCTTTCATATGTCCGATTTGTGTCCGGATCTCTGTCCGAATCTGTCTTCCTATACAGGTTGAATTTTTTAATCGATTCTCATTAAATTTTGTGAAAAGGTTTGAAAATTATATTTAACAACAATTGTCGAGGCAGTTTTTGGAAATTTTTCAAAACGACAGAGATATTATTAGTTTTATTTTTTTTTGGGAATAAAAAATATTTGGTTGAGCTACACCAATTTTATTTGTTACTCTAACCCACAGTAATTTACCTCTTTAGCGACTTACTTACAGTAATTCACATATTTTTATTGTACACTTTTTTTTGCGTTTATTCAAAAAATCGTTTCTAAAAACCTTTCTCGTGAAACACTAGTTATCAAATTTCATCCAGATCATACCGATGTGAAAGTGCTTCATACAGCAAATCATCCATTGGATTTTCTTTTTGTCGGTGAGTTTGATGGTTGCATTTTTGCTCTTTTGAACTTGCTTACTTAGTGTCAAACCTTGGATACAGTAAATATAGGTTGAAAGATGTCTAATTTAAAGATATTGACTAATTCACATATAACCTTTGTTCCAGATATTCAACGAATAAAAGTAGTGGAATGCCTGGATAACAAAAACATGAAGATCCAGGATTGACAACCCAGTTTGGCTAGTGTACTGTAAGTACTCAAAACACTGGCTTGATTTCAGTAATTTTCGTACAAGATTTCGTCCTGGAACAATTATTTCTACTTTGTTTGAATTGCCTATAGCTGCAGAAGGAAGTAAGTAAGTAAGTAATATATAAAAGATATAAAAGTATTTAGTCACTCCCCTTTTATAACAGTTTTGTCAGATAATACAATTATATTATCTTAGGTCATAATTAGACATAATTTATTTCAAAACAAATAAACGAGTGTTGTACGTGTACTTTAAATTTAATTTCTACGTTACCTATAACTTGTGTAAACTATTTCTGAAGGGACGGTATTCAAAACCACCTTAATGTAAATGTAATCAACTAATACTTCTAATAATCCAAACCATGTACAATATGTAGGTAATTCCAATATGAATCTAATGGACACCAAGATCAATACTTCAGAAAGACACCCAAGAAAAACACTACGAGGTCCGACCTCTTCCGTGCTCCAGCGAGAAGTGCCGGTTGGACGGGGCGGGCGCCTCAGGCGCTACTCCTTCATTCCTTACGCTACATTCATTCATTCATTCATTCAATACATTCCTTTGACAGTTCGCTCGCAAAACGTCACACAGCAGACTATAGACTGCATTCTTTTGTATGTGTTGCTAACACGGCCCTCCTGCGCCGTGCATGCCCTCAGGCACGCTTCTTATATTGGTTCCAACTCTGCACATGAATTACGTATCTGTCAACACACACATGATTTCAAAGGCTGTTAAAATCTTTAAGCTCGGCCTATCATGACTCATGATGTCCTAAATAGATAGAACTTCTGTTGCAACCTTTTCGTCATTTGATTCCTTTAGACTTGGAAATTTCTACCACTTTGTAACTAGTTATCTCATTCAATAACTTCATTATCAATCATAACACCGAAAGAAAGGTCTTTTAGGTTTCTCAATAGTTCTGCAATGTCTTCAAATATCTTTTTTTTATAATAGTACTGACCATCTAAACCAAAGCCGATATATATTTAGGCTTAGAAATTCCCTATACGACTGCTATTTTAGCTCACTCCCTTAATCCGAAGTAGTGCCTGGTCCAGATCATTCCTTTAGTCTTAGGAAGTCACTGCTTCAGCTCACTACCACTATTCTGGCGAGTGCCTATAGCAACCTTTTAGGTCATTTATCAGCTACTAATTCACTTACTGTTCAGCTATCTTAGCTCACTCCCTTAATCCGAAGTAGTGCCTGGTCCAGATCATTCCTTTAGTCTTAGGAAGTCACTGCTTCAACTCACTACTTCTATTCTGGCGAGTGCCTATAGCCGTCTTTCAGGTTATCTACATACATAATTATAGTCACGCCTGTTTCCCATAGGGGTAGGCAGATACCACTTCTCTCCACTAGCTACGATTCTGGCATAGTTACATCTTTCGCTTCTTCTACTTCCATGAGTCTTTTCATACACGCTCGTCGTTTCATCTAGTACTGCTAATCTAATGAAGTTAGTTGCCAGACATACCTAATAACATTACACGATTTGCTAAAAATAATTCCGGTATCTTTTGTTTTGATACCTTTATCGATGTATTTCTATTTCTTTTATGGCGCGAGAAAACTACATCTCACTTCTGATGTAAACTATTTCTGTAGGGACGGTATTCAAAACCACCTTAATGTAAATGTAATCAACTAATACTTCTAATAATCCAAACCATGTACAATATGTAGGTAATTCCAATATGAATCTAATGGACACCAAGATCAATACTTCAGAAAGACACCCAAGAAAAACACTACGAGGTCCGACCTCTTCCGTGCTCCAGCGAGAAGTGCCGGTTGGGCCCGGTTGGACGGGGCGGGCGCCCCAGGCGCTACTCCTTCATTCCTTACGCTACATTCATTCATTCATTCATTCAATACATTCCTTTGACAGTTCGCTCGCAAAACGTCACACAGCAGACTATAGACTGCATTCTTTTGTATGTGTTGCTAACACTTGATAGGTGTTATTTAAACCTATAACCGCCTAAAAACCAGTTGGCAATCATTAGACCTATGCTTACTTGGAGAAAATAAAACCTTTACAGATCACCAGTCTTATAATCTGGATTACAAGGAACAACGTTCATCCTTAATGCGGCCCCTACTAAGCTACATGTCTAAGTGTGTTTTCATACCACGCTGATAAATACCTATTGTTTGGTCTGCTACTGTATTGGATGTCTGTGATTTACGTCCTGTCTCTGTCTGGACGTAAACTGACAACTGATGAACTGACTGATGAAATTTTATTTCGGTTGATCTTTTAATCGGTTCTTGATGTTAAATTATAATTGTTTCAAAAAATATATAATTATTTTTATATTTCAAACAAACAATATCGTAAATTGATTTTATGTGAAAATAATATTAGTGTAAATTAATTATTTGACCGGATAACCTGTTGGAAGACATGTTGAATTTGTCACGAATAAAACGATAGATGTCAATTCGTCAAAAACTTTTGTTTAGCAATAAATTGAAACAAAATTATACAGTAAACCGAGAAATTTCGTGTTGTGAAACGTGATAGCAGTATAATGTGTGATATATATTTACGTTAATAAGTCTGACTGTGGAATACAAGATTCTTACGAAAGCCGTAGAGCTACTTCTATTTGGTAAGTTTTCGGTGTTGCTTCAAATAATAGCCAGTTACTAGGGTTAAGGAGACACGGTACGGTTGTGCGCTTATTCTGGCTGGACCTTCACCCTATCAGGTGACTAGATTGTTGTAAAAAGTGACTCCAGTGAGACGTTGGCTAGTTCTGTGCTGTGTAGATCAAATTAGGCCTCCGCGTACCCAGTAGAGGATGTTGCTACTAATGTGTGCAAAGTGATTGTTTTGTTGACGTCACGCGATTGCAAGCTGAAGATTCTTTGCGCTGTAGAATGATATGATAAAAAATATCTGTAAATGGTAGATAGTGTTATCAAGCAGTTGCCTATGAGTAGTGCTTATTCTTGGTGTGCTTACACCAAAATTTGTGGTTTTATTTAATAAGTGAAGTTTGGAGACTGGTATTTAATATTGTGTAAGTAGAAATTGTTAAAAGTTATTTGTACCATAATTTGATTGCCTATTTCTTGATGGCCAACTTATAAACACTGTAAATCCTTGAAGTCATCAGCTGACTTATAGATAAATATTCATTTACCAACTGTCATACCTATTTTAGAAAAAAGATTCCTTGCTAGAGTATTTATCATTGTTAGTCATAGGTAACTATGTGCTCAATAATTGTCAGTTGCTATCCTATCAGTCTTAAATATCTTCCTAAACTTCTGATGAGTTCAAAACCATGACCTCGTGACTACCCCAACCCGAAGCCAAAACTAAAATATTGTAGTGACTAATCTCTCTTTAGACAACTTTGTGAAGTGATAAGGATCACAATAAATTAGAATTGGTTCTCCTTAATTAATGTATTTTTGTATCCATTTAATTTTTAATGCACTAGCTAAGGCTAGTGTTTTTACCTGCTGTATTACACTTGCCACACTATTGCTTAAGGTCAGCCAGAAATACTTCTCTTCAAAAATTCATGTTCAACTACACTGTTTAACTTTTAACCCATTACTAATAAACATTGCATAGCCCCAGAATAGTAGGTAATACTGTAATGTCTTTTTCTTATTTTTAATTTGATTGAAAAAGATAAAAGCTAATAAGTGTGTGTCATAAGTTTTTCGGAAAATAAGTGTAATTATAATATACTGTAAAACTATTCTGAGGTTATTTATCATTTATTAGTAAGGGGGTAATTTTATTGTTGATGAGTCTATGCTCTTTAGGAACAAATGAAATATCTAAGGTAGACAGAGAGACAAATAAGCATTGTAGGCCTAAAAAGCTTTTAATGTTGTCTAAATGGAACGGTTTGCTTCTTTATGAAAGCCCACTAGCACCTTATATGAATATCCAATAGTTTTGATTTGGACCGAGTACACAATGCCTTCCAATGCAACATTTTCCACTAACCTTTCTGCCACAAATCTAGGTTTCTATTGGTGCTAGGTTATATAGTCTACTTCTATTTTTGTACATGTTTAGATAATTTCAGATACCTTGAGTATGTTCTGATTTTCTGAATCAGTGTCCTACAGAAACTTCTTATTGCAATCTATTGTATAAGCTATACCAAGCTTAATCCAAATCTGTTGAGCTGTTTTAGTGTAAATAAATAACAAACATGCACACAAACTACCTTATTTATATAATACTTGTAGTTTGCCTCGAACAGAGACCTCCCATATATTCACAACCCCTTGTGTTATTTAGTTTAGCTCATATACAATTTCAAAAAGCTATGGAAGTAGTAGTATATATGTATCTGCAAAATTTCAAAACAATCAGATCAATGATACTCAAGTTATTGTGGGTCAAAAAAATGCTGAGATGGGGCATCTCAGCATTTTCAGTAGACTCTGAGAGCTTGCTTCGCACGGTCAATTAATGTGATTTAGGTAATTTCCTTATGCCCTTATCCTGCATTAGCATTGCATTATTTAAATTCATTGTAAATCTGAGCATTGTTCATAAACTTACTTCCTTACCTGGCAGCCGTGAAGCAGCAAGGTTCATTCACAATGCCATATGACAATGTTATTTGCTGGCAAATTATATTTCCTTATTCAATTCATAAGTTTCAACTGTTAAATATTGCTAACTTGCTTTAAAGTACCTCTATCCTGCGGTTCCACCTGTTATCCTATTAGATTTTTGTTAATTATTTCTGTATTTACTTACTTAATTCTTTCCTATGTCTGTCTGTATATTTGCCAACTCCTAAAACCCACAATGGTTTTTAAGGCAGTTTTTCATTATTCACCTACCAAAAAACTAGTCAACATTTCATTCCAGCCCTTGCACTAGCTAACCTGCAATAAGCGGCCATTAGACTATCCAATTTGCAGTATGCTAACATACTTTGGCTAAGCCCATGCAATAAATTAATTCGTAACCGTCTAACAGCCATAACATGATCTAATTTTAGCATGCTAGCTCAGTTAGCGTACTGCAAATTTGATAATGTAATGGATGCTATGATTCAAAATTATAATACTAGTAGCACAACTAATGACCAACGACCATATGAATTACATTAAAAAAAAAATCAAAACAACCTAGAACCAGGACAATAAAAAGATGAACAAACACAATGCCAGTTGAACAAGACATATTCATTGTGATTAGTAAACATTGATAAGTGGACTAACGTAAAACGCAGAAATATGCGACTATCAGGCGCGATGGTATTATCTACAACTCTTATCTGCCGTGTGTTATTTGGCAAGTGTAATCGGATTTATATGACTCAATTCTGGTCGTGTCGGTGACCTTCGTGCGGCCTGAAAACCAACACTAGGGCTTACCTGTAGGCAAGTGAGAAAGAAGTGTTTAATACAGTCTGCACGAACCGATTTCAGAACTTGTTCTAACGAGAACTGCTAAGGAGTAGAACGCACTTCTTTTCTCGGTGTACCCCAGCAATAATTACAACCTGATTCTCTTCAGGACAAGAGTGAATAGGCACCGCGTGGGCAAGCGTGCTTCGTCTCGGACTGTATCACTTTCTATCAGGTGTGTTGTAGCGTAGGCAACGTAGGCATTCATTAAAAAAAGTAGTAGGTCAGTCAGTGGCAAGTAAAGCTGCGAAGTAGAGGTTTCAGGTAGAGCATGCCTAAGAGATTGAACTATGAATATAGGAACAATAGGAAGGTAAATAGTCGAGCGTCCTATCTTTACGTGTGCCACAATTATCTTTACTTCACAAGAGTAGAAATGCTGTATCTTTTCCCTTCCGACGTACTTGACAATGTCGTCTGCTCATCGACTTGGCGTTCTGCATCTGTCGTCGCCCATTTCGCAGATACCGCTGGGGGACTTCCTGTTAGACCTACACAAAAAACTAGACTGAACCTTTCGTAAAAATGGTTTATGGACGATATATGGAAGCGATCAATCTTAGCAGCACATAACGGCGTCATTAAATCATCACGTCCGCGTCCATTTGACCGGATGACGTGTTTCCTGCAGCTAGGCAGTCGGGTCAATCCACATCATCATCAGCCAGGCCACGCGCTGCGCTAGGGTCAGTGTAGCCCTCGTGGTAGAGCTTTTTTAACCAACCGACCGACATATTGATAAAGTAAAATAAAACCGGCCAAGTGCGAGTCGTACTAGCGCACGAAGGGTTCCATACCATTATCAGCGGACAGCGGAGTCTTAGTAATAGGGTCCCGTTTTATCCTTCGGGTACGGAACCCTAAAAACATTGGTTCAATCAGTACCTGTCGGTAGCTTAAAGATAATTGGCGAAAACCGGATCAATCAGTGCTTGCTGATGTGATCAGCATCAGATGAATAACATTTGTAATTTACAAATGAGAGCTACTGTGTATCTGATAGAGCCCAAAGACATTACATCGTCTTCTAAAAAATCAGTCAGGCCAAATCAGAGGCCAGAGTCAAAGAATACTAGTTTAATTTTTGTCTGAGTTGCGTCTAGACCAGCTCTAACGAGATATGAGCTGGAACAAGTGGTTTGCATTATTGTGACGCAACCAGCATAATAAATTCAATTTGTCACGGCGACAGCCGACATGACTATTATCTATGAAATATTTTTATGCTCACTGAAGTTCATAATTATTTAACAAGCTCTTGCTAAAATGGCTGCTTCTGATATAACTCAAATACATAAAATATTACTAATTGTTTTGTTGCGTAAACTAAAGAAAATGACGTCGAACCACATTAGTGGTCTCCTCAGTCAGAACTCAGACTCTGAAATCCGATCGGAATTATTGGGAGTTAAAAATCACAAGCAACAACAACTTTACGAGTACCTAGGTAATCTAGGTATAGACTGAACTCCAGTAGGTTGCCTCGACGCGAATGTCCTAGAGAAATACTAATTTACACCTTGCCTTGAAGTCCTATGACTTAATACTCTTAACGTTCCTACATAATCCTCTTGCGGTGGGGCTTACCATGTTGAAGAGGACTTAGCAGGTTGAAAATTACTAGTTATTTTGTCAACACATGGTTTTCGTGCTATACCAATTATCGAGATACGTTGCCACGAAGACTTACTTTCTAGTACCATAGCTCGTCTAACCGCAAGTATATTTTTGATCGAAAAATAAGAACCGCAACTTCAAAAACGTAGTCTGTTCATAAAGAGAACAACCATGGTTCAAACGGGAACTAACGAAAAGAAAATTATTCTCGCCGAATAAAATAATCATTAAGCACAGGGGTGCCCTCCAGTCCCAGAACTGTTACTTATCCGAACAGAGTCTAGTCTACGACACTCCTAAAAACAATATCAAATCAAAATATATCAATCTATCATTATCCTACTTCCTACTAATCCTACCCTACTAATATTATAAACGCGAAAGTTTGGAAGAATGGATGGATGGATGGATGGATGTTTATTACTCTTTCACGCCAGAACGGCTGAACAGATCTGAATGAAATTTGGCCCAGAGATAGATTATAGTCTAGAATAGCACATAGGATAGGATAGGACTTTTTAACCGCTGGTGAAACTGCGGGGCGCAGCTAGTATACCATAAAATCAATCAAGATATAGGTACTCAGTTTTAAGAAGTTTACTTTACTTTACAAATCCAACAATAAAACACTTGAATTTCTGACATTATGAAGCAACAGAAGGTGATATAGAAACAAACGCAAACATCATTTTTCTACCCTAGTCCTACCTATCTGTGCTCACTACAGTAGGTACGCTTCCTGCTTTCGTTTCTATCACTCGTAATTCTGAATCCACGCCCATCTCATTCATGTCGCCTTTCACGCAGTTCATCCATTCTTTCTCCAGTCGTCCTCTACCGTTATAATTATCCACGCGCTACGCATTAACACACACGAATCAAACATAAATAATATGGAAAATCAATTCTTTGGGGCAGTAGCGGCGAAACACCTCTCAGAAACCAGCTAGTGCTTTTGGCTTAATTATCTTTCTAATTAACATTTTTGCCGTATCATAGGTGGTGCAACCGCCAAGGCCAGCTTGTTAGCACAACAAACCTTGAGGTCTTTCCTAATACATTCATATCGATTATCAGCACATGCCTCCCTATTTATGGCCACTGTTACGCTCAAGGGTATTTCTTTTGTTGCCACGGATAGTGAAGACCTTTTCAAGTTCAGGTTTACGATGTGGAACGTGAAAGGTCTTTGATACGAGTACGTGTGGAGTACCGGTATTTTTATCCGACTGCGTAAAACGGAGGGTTATGTTTTTCGAATGTATGTATGTATGTATGTATGAGGTTTCTTTGGCAAGCCCTACAGCCTAAATCGCTTGATGGATTTCGACATGTGAGATGTCATTTGATTCGTCTTGATAGTGGATTGACATAGGGTACAACATTTTGCAGCCGGATTTTTGGTTTTCTTTTGATACTGTTACTTGTCTTGTCCTGTTGTAGATTTAACGTTTTTGGCAATTCGAGTCAAAGTGTAATATCAAGTCGTCTCTGGTCCATGATCTCTGGTTTTTAACCGACTTCAATAAAGGAGGAGGTTCTCAATTCGACTGTATGTTTTTTGTTTGTAGATCATACTTTAGAGATGGTCCCATATAAATTTTATCGAAATCAGTCAAGCAGTTTTTAAATAAGTAAAATACCAACAAATGGCTAAACATTGTTTACATGGATGACGGGAAGTCTGTTTTTTAAGCGTTGCTTTCTATAGGTATTATTTCTCGATTCGGATCGGCTCATGCCCATCCGTACAATTTGTTTTATTTAAATTCTTGACGTAAAGAACTTTTTTTTTTTTTTTTATGTGGAATAGGTCAGCGTTTGACCACCAACTCCCCTGATGTTAAGCGACGTTGTGGTCTAAGATGGAGCACGACGACCTATAAGGTACTTATTCACTCTAGGCTTGAGGTTTTGTAGAGTGAAGAAGTACAAAGACGGCAGTTGAGTGAGGCGCTACAAGTGCGCTACTGCTCAGACCCGTCTTCGGAACGGTTACACCGGACTACATCCCGAAACACGACTAGGTCGTTTCACGGCATGGCTTGGTCCGAACTGAGTAAATGATGTAAATTCATTTACTATTTCATTCCTTTACGTCAGCTACAAATATGGGCTTAAAACCTTGTAAGTCAGTTTCGGTAAGGTCGTGGTTTTTTGTAACAAGCATCGAATCACCAGCGATCGAGGGCAATTTTTTTACAGCTCCAATAAGCTGAAATGTCACGGTTAGATCGCTTTAGATCAATTTTTGACCTAATTTTGGGTTTTAGGACTACTCGTGTTAATGTTATCAGCGTTAGTATGGTGTTGATAGCTTCTAATCTGATTTTTCGCCTTTGTGTGATTCATGCGGTACGTGCCAAGGTTCTCTGATTCATTTGATAAACTATAGTAGGAAGGAGTATAGTTAGGTAAATGCAAGGAGCAAAGTTTATCCGCACTGATATAATACAATCAAGTCCTCTATTTTTTTTTAAATGACCTGTCCATTCAGGTTGCCTGGAAGAGATCGCTTTGAGCGATAAGGCCGCCCATTAAAAACGTAGTTAAGCCCTTTAAGTACTATTATAATTATTTTGTTTTTAATGAAGAGTTGTTGTATTGTAGTATTGTATTGTATATCTGTCAAAAGTACCTATATGTGTCTGTTTGTAGGTTTTTCACGGCTAAACCGCTGAACGGATGTTGATGGAATTTGGTACTTACAGTATACTTATCACGAATAGGTTTTTGGATAATATTTTCTGAATAAATGTGAACGAAGTCGCGGGTAACAGCTAGTATTCAATAATACCACAAACATTATTGTTTTTATTCATTATTTACTTAGACTTAAACCATTATGACTTAGAAGACGTAGAAGTTTTAACAAAGCCTTAAAAACTGTCAGAGTGCCTCATGAAAACCATAAATACTTTCTTGTCTAATAAAATATACACAAACATACAAAAATATGGAACTTTGTAGAGTTGGCAGTCTAGCTAGCTATTAATCTGTAAAAGGCGGAAATAGTACGCCGCTGATTCCACCGATTGTTACGCCTATGGGAGGTGAACGATCGTGCGCAGGAGTCGATAGCATGTGATGGACTGCAGACTCCGAGTAACGTACCTACGTGTGTCGTAGATTAGTGATTTTGATTTATAAATATCATTGCTATGTTTCAAATGCTGTAGGCGTGGTGGTGGTAATGGAAAATCTTAAAATCTGCGCCTAGTATTCTAACAAGTAACAATATTAAAAGGAAAACAAAAAACCCGGCTGCAAATGTATACAATTGCAACCTATGAAAATGTTTGCAAACCTGCTTTATGTCACTTCCACTATCAAGACTATTCAAATGCCACCTCACATGTCGAAATACATCAAGTTGTTTAGACAGTAGGGCGTGCCAAAGAAACCTCATACATACATACATACACTCGAAAGACATAACCCTCCTTCTTGTGCAGTCGGTTAAAAATATGCCATATTTTTCCAACGTTACATTGATTTTGTTAGTAAGTAGGTAACTTGACTTTAGCAAAGGTCTAGCACAACAAATAGTCATATCGCATTCTTTATATCGGTTAGTAAATTTGCTGTCAAAAATTAACAGGAGTTAGGTACTTACTTAAATGTACATTTTTCATTTTGCGTAATAACGTTTGCGTGTTTGGTCACAATTCGATCTCTAGTTTTTTCTCTCACCACAGAATAAATAAATGATACCTACCACACCTGCACAACAATATTCAAATCATCCGTCCTTATCATTGCTATCAAAAGTTTGATAAACTCTGAGCCGGTCTTTTGTCATTTAAATAAAATGATAAAAATCGCGAAAAACACAGAACCGAGAGTTCAACGGCCGTCTCACTCACAGAGCCCGATTCTGCACACCTACCATCATTCCATCTGCGACGGCACCTCTACCTCTCACCATTTACATTTTAAACTTTATTGCTAGAGCAATAGGAGTCGTGTCGATTTCTAGTTATAATTTAAAACGGTCAGAGTACAGTTAAAATCGTGCAATGTTACTGTTTCAAGATCACTGAAATGTCTCGAGACTGGGTTGTGTAACTTTAGAGTTTAAATTAATAAATAGCTAAAGTTGACCTAGAAGACGCTAAAAACGTTATTTTTCAAATTTGGGCAGTGTTATGGTTTTGAGTGTAAATATTTATTATTACTTACTTAAATACTTTTAATTGGTCGTCATCATACAATTATTTATTTAATGTCATCTGCTACCTAACTGAAGCCCGGTGTATAGCGACAGACTCACCCCCTCGCATTTGCAACAGAATATCGCTCGGCGAAATGTGGGTGTTGTACACCTCTGCCAGCCCCTTTGGGGAAAGGCGTGACGATATGTTATGTTATTATGCCATTATACACTTTGAAAACCCCTAATGTACTAACTATTAAAAGACCTGGAACTTTCTGATTGGTTGCTTTTGAAATATGCTAACCAACTGTTAGTTCACTCGAAAACGTAAATCATTATCGTTATCTCTACTTTTTACACCATCTATGCGTTACGAATTAATTATACTAGTTTCCACCTAATTATTTCACTAGCTCATTGAAAATTATCCGTCAATTATTTTCGCTCGCCGGTTCTATTTCGCGAAGAACATCGGGTTTTACTGTCGCGCTCGCGGCGTTGCGTTGTTTTTGACTAATTTGCGTCACATTTTGTTGTTGTTGTCAGTTATTTTTGTCACTAACAAAATGGGACGTGGCGAGATCTCGTATCTTTAGGATCTGTTATCTTCAAAGCTTCAGACGTGCTCTAGGGTAGGGCTCGTACATTGACAAACGCCGTATAGGACGCCTCGAGATTTCAGCCTTATCGACTTCAAAGTTCAACTTCAACTTTTCTTAGTAGATTATTTAATGCCAATGCCGCTATATTTCTAAGAGTTATGTAGAAACTAGTTGGCGCCCGCTGCGTTACCCGCGGTTAAAAAGTTTTTGTAGGCTTTGTGCTATTCAAGACAATAATCTATCTGCATGAAATTTCATACTTCCGTTTCATTACCGTTTAGGTGTGAGAGTAACAGACATCCATATCCATCCAAATTTTCGCGATGTGTGATGATGAAATAGATTTTATTTTTATTTTGAGATGTCAGATATCTTTGCGTAAAGTTTATAATTGTTCTTTGTATATAATGTTCTGCGGGAGAAAGTTCCACGATGGTATCATCATCTGCTAGTATCCGCACACCACGCCACCTCCAACTCTTTGACTCTTACGGCATATTCTGATCAAATATGATCAAACCAAGGAAGCCAAAAAGACAGTAAGTAGCTGGAAGAGGAGGTTTTAGGATCGGGCTTGGAAGAGAGCTCATCTATACCCAGCGGTAGCGGTAGTACACTTATTGTTGTGATTGACGCTCACACTAGTATGCTCTTTCAGAGCATTATCAAGCGGTGATTACATAGTCTAATTTGAAGTACGCTAACTGAGCTAGCGTGCTAAAATTGGACAGTGTAATGGCTGTTAGACAGTTAGCAATCCATTTTTTTTGTATTGCACGGCCAAAGCCACGCTAAGTTAGCATACCCGCTCCAGAAATATACACAATACAGGTGTACTTACCTACCCACTATCAGATTTCGTTGTTTCTAGAAAATACGTGATGAAAGGTTTTGTTGCAAATAAATGTCATTCACTTATCATGTAAATCATTATCAAATTCAGTACTGTTATTTATGCTGTGCTACCACTTACTGACTCGCGAAAACAATCCAATTAGGCTGAGGCCACACGAGCGTAATTTTTCTGCCGTGAGTCGCATACTGAGTCGGCTGACAACTCATTTTGCACTGCCGTGTGGCACCAACTGAATTTTTGTATGAAACCGAATGCAGCGCAAAATGCGCTTCCGAAATTACGTCCGTGTGGCCTGAGCCTTAGTCCAAAACCCCCTGAGTATTCTAGGTTATCTTTTAAAGTTTATGTTGAAGTCTTAAAGTTTTTGAACCTAGGATTTTTGTACATGCAAATATTAACATTTTAGATGTGAAGCCATGCTTGATTGCTGGCCTTCGAGAAGACTAGGAATACTGACCTGACAGTTAAGATGTATAGATTAGAAGATTATTTTCATTATAATTCATTAAAAAATAACATTTCTAACAAGGCACTGCACCATTATTGTATACGAACATAAGTATGTAACATAAGTATATCTAAGTATGTATATCAGTCTCTGGCAGCCATAGTACAAGCTTTGCTTAGTTTGGGGTCAGGCGGCCGTGTGTGGAAGTGTCCCAAATTTATTTATTATTTATTTATTTAAATATGTACTTATAGGTTTTTTTTTCTCCAAAAGTACAATACTTTGCAAAACTCTTTAGTGACACCAAACCAAATAAATACAATACATTCAAAAACATTAAAATATCACAAATATTAATAATAAAACTAAAATATAATTATAAAACTGCAAAGTCGGACGGAAAGGACGTTAGGGTACCCACCAAGCCACTAGGTCAATTGTCAACGTAGAACATTTATTTACCAACGCTCAGGTAATAAACAATACAGCACAACAACATATTACAATAGCAGCAGTAGTTCAGCGTACTTTCAGTAATGTATCGGCGGTCTGTTATCATTGTGACGTCAGCGCTGAAAGCATCGCCTGCAAGCAGTCTTTGTTTGCGCTCTTTGTCTGCACTAACATTACTTTAAAATAGAACTGAAAGTAAATAGATACGTAATTGCCTTCACTTTATTGATTTTTAGATTACGGTGAAATGAAATCTTCCTGCTCGTATTTACGTTCTATGGGCAAAGTTATCAAAGTATTTATTAATAGTTTTACATATCTTCACGATTTTCCCCCGAAGGGGCTGGCAGAGGTGTAATACAACACCCACACTTCGCAGGACGATATTCAGTCCCAAATGCGACGAGGGCGAGCCTGTCTCCATACACCGGGTTCTAGTTATGTAGCAGATGACATTAAATACGCACATAATTATGTTCACACCACGAACCAATTATTGGTACGTGCCTTCCACTGGGTCTGAACCCGCTCCCTCTGGCTGGAGCGGCGAGCCTTCTCCAACTAGGCTATCATCGCTTAGTAGTCAAAAAATATTAATAGTTTTAAAAATCTTAAGTCATCTTGTAATAGCAATTTCTAATTAGTAATCATTTTAATAGTCCTCCAGTAGATTACAGTTTCGCCTCAGATATTACAAGTCATTTGTTTTACATATTAAATAAATAAAATGATAACATTAATTTCTAATGCGATACCGCAAGTATAATGTCCAATGATAATTCGTCAATGAATAAAAAGTAAATGACATCATGTCATGTCCTTACTACAATTAATTTGTATTCATGTACGACGTACACACATTACCATCGTAGAGATAAGATTTATGTGAACAAACTATGTAACAATCTAATCAAAAAAAGTAAAATAGAAGTACTTACTCGTAATTAATACTATATACATTCACGCTTGTTTCCTGTAGAGTTAGGCAGAGACCACTTCTCTCCACTTACTACGATCCTGGTACACATCTTTACCTTATTCCACTTCTATGTAGTACTATTTTTATTCTGTGCTTCTATTGAGTCTTTTCATACACGCTTGTAGTTTAGACAAGCTTAGTTTTAATATACAAACCTATTTTCATCGTAAAGGACAATGGGCAAAAATAGATTGTCGTTGGTCCAAAACCCGCAGGATTGACACTATAGCCAATATGTAGGTAAGGTCAAATTCAAATTCAAAATTCAAAAACATTTATTTGCAGAAGTATAGGTACATACAGGATAGTTGGTCATAAATAAGAGTCTCACTATATTCAACCCTTAAGGAGCGTGCAAAAGTTAGGAAATAGTAGGTGGAAATAGTAGGTGAAGGTTTATAGGGTTTCGCATAATAAATCTAGCTGAATTCGAACCCACAGTTTTGGAGATATTTTGTATTGTAGTTGTGAAAACAAACCTTGTGAAAAAAAAATTAAAGAAAAATTGTAGCCATTTACATAATATTCACTCACCCACCCACTGCACCCACCATGCAGGTCACGTCATCGTGATTCCCGACGTCAACATGGAGGTTTTGCTTAACATTTCTGTTTATTTATTCATATTTTACTATTCTAAAAAAATTATTAGGTTGAATTTTACCGGTCATACTTTTTTTATGCATAAAATACCTAATCTACCGAATGCGCTAAATGCCAACCCCGCGGGCAAACTTATAAGTATTATTGGACCAATTTGCCCATTGTCCTTCATATTACATAATAACCAAATCTAAAACAAATTACCTACTTTCAAAACAGTAGATTTGTTATTTTATAAATGACGTAGGTCTCAGTATAATCAACAAATCGATTTGAAATTAACCCAATTACTTCTCTTAATAACTCTTACAGTTCAACATACAGGTTGAACAAAAGTAGTAATTAATATGAAAACGAGCTCAAGTATTTTTTTGTAACGGAATAACATGAGTAGGTAAACTAGAAAGTGACTGGGAAATCCGCGAGCAGTCTACACTCTACCTACACTAATCAATTTTTGTTAACAATTCTTCCGTTGACTATGAAATTTGCCTCCGCTAAAACAAGGACGAATTTTACAGCTCAAAGTAGCCCCTTTCAAAAAATCTAGTCGCCCAATACCCGTACCAAAACGCCAAATCCAATAAACTAATTCCGCCACACCAGCGCTTGCAGACATGTCTCAATCCGCACAAGTTATCCCCCCTCTAACAAAACCTTTCCCCTCTACGTCGGTAGCTCGGTGGTTTCATTTTCATTTGGCGTGTAAGTAAAGGATCGTAGTGCTTCCTCCCCCCGAGCCGTTACCTAACACACCCTTTAGGCAAGGGCGGCTATACACAAGTAACAACAGGCCAGATTGACAAACAATTTGAAAATTTTTTACCTCAGTTTGTTGCCTGTTCTTCTGGGTGGCTCTTTTTCCGAACAAGGCCGTAGAGTCATTTTTATAACTTTGACGTTCATATGTGTATCTTCGATGTCTAATTGTATGACGACATTTTATTTTGATTTTTAACATCAATCATAAGTCCCCTGTCGTCTACTTATAAAAGTTAATATTTTCTTAAGTCGTTTGTTTACTTCGTAACAATTTTTGGGTCACTTCTGATTGTCTTGGCGCGCTTTTTAAGGTTCCATATCATACCAAAGAAACCCCGTAGAGTCGTCTTGTCACCGTGACGTCCTTTTACTTGTCTTGACATGGAGCAAGGGTCTATGATCTGTGTTTCCAACTGCTCCGACACTTGGTTGGTTTTGTTTGCTTTGTCACATACAGTCTTTCCTAAAAACATTTTGCGAAAGGAACATTCTGCGAAGAAGCATGCCAAATACAGACGACTACGCTTTCCATGTCAGACAACGGTAACAGCCTACAATCAGACTCGCCGTTTGCGTAATAAAACATATATATGCTTTATACTATACCATTAACTCTTTAAATTGCCTTACATTCTCCACATAATAATATGGTGCACGTTATCTCATGTAAAACACATTCTGACATTTTCGAGGAGAGTACAAAAATTAAAGCGGGCCACGACCATGTTCTGCTCGCTGTACTTTCTCCCGAGAAAGCATGACCGAAACAATAACAATAAACGATGATAAATCAATAAGCTAAGCATAGTAAACAGATAACACATGGCTTGCTGAGAATAGAGAAGATTTTCTAGCTGATTTCATTAGAATGGATACCTAAATCTAGACTACATAAACATAGCTGGTACGCATTCTTTAACTATTACTAGGATTCGAATTGCACAACACTTGTAGTTTTTACAGGATGACGTATCGAAAAAGTTATAATGCTATCTGTTTTCTGATAATGCTGTGATAAAGGCAGAATTTTGTTTGTTGTAACATTAGTGTGGTGTGGTGAAAATCCTCCATACTGCAACGACAAAGAATTTGACAAGTGTATGAAAAACGCAATGTACAATGTCCGATACATAATGTTTAGGTTTCCTTAGTTCAACAAGGCACCTAAATAAGTTGGCTTTTTGGGGTCGTTCGTATGTCCGTGTTTGCCTAGAAATTATTTCGAGCACACTGGCACTGAAATTTTTGTTTTATTTTAAGGAAACTGCAATGCGAATTAAGACGTACCTACTTAATTTAGATTCCATTATCCTAAAAAAAATGTCGCAACAAATTAAGTTTCCCTGCTAGTTTTCTATCTAGTTTAATCTGAAAAATTAGGTTTTATATTGTGTTGTATCCCCAATGAGCTTCATCAGAAAAAAACTGGGATTCATGAGGTACGTGTTCATTGAACCCTATTTTTTTACCTCTACACGTATTTGGTAACTTTAAATTTATTTCGAGTTATAAATAAACGATTTTTCGAATAGCGTGTGCATGCTATCAAAGAGGCCGATAACAATTAATCATCAGACTCTTCTGATAGCAAACTACACGATTCCGAAAACGCTGATTCATTTTCCTCAGCGTCATAATACAACAATGTCCTGTGTGTAACTCGCCTTTGAATTTCACTTTAGTTAGACGCAGAGCGCGTTCACGTCGCTTACTGTTCCTCTGTACTTTACTATAAAGTGTTATTTCTTCGAAGACTTTATGTGTTTATTGTTGGTGTGTTTCGAAGCTGTGAATGAATCGTGAATGTTCGGAAAGTTGTTTGATAGATAGATAACTTTTTGTTGTTTTTTGTGACGTGTTTGAATTGGATGGATAGAAATGATAAGCGATGATCTAAGTTATATTGAAGAGGATAAGGTAAGTCAACCGATGAGCTAAACTTATTTACTGGGAATCTATGTAACTGGCTATTTGAAGACAACAGTTTTAACTTAATGTCCCTATGTTCCTATGTACTACCAGTCGGCGATTCTGCTTGTGACCTATTTTTATAAAGAAATCTAGCGACCCATTTCGGTTTCTCATCTAACTCAAATTTATTGTAAAATGATGTTTTGTATTTATTTATTTTTAATCATTTGATTATTTGCCCTTGACCGATCAGTCTAAAATTTGTTATTTAATAACGATTTTCAAAATTTTGGTTTTTATACAAAAATTAAAATAAGCCTTTAACGATCGACTGACTCTACGGCTACCAACTTATTTAAAATTTCCTAGTTTTCTATAGGGTTCCGTAGTAAACTAAGCGATCCTTATATTTATTGTTGTTATCCGTTGTCCTTCGCTTTCTAAACTGTATTTTTAACTATTTGTTAGGTTAGTTATAGATGAAGTGCCTATTACAATACGCGATTTCGCGGGCTCTGTCCGCAGGGACAGGGTAATAAGACACAGGGAATCAGGGTCCCTAAATCGACAGACCAAGTGCTTACGACGAGGCCCGAGAAATCGCGTAACGTACTGGGCACTTAAGGCTAACTTTAAACTATACGTCCTATTATTTACCATACATATGCTTAAGCTAAGTTTAATGTGTGTTATTGGTGTTCAACTGTGCTCTTGTACTTGTGCATGTGTGTACTGTGTGTTGTGTCCAACGTCCGGGACTGTGTGTGTATATCTGTGTGTATTGTCAACAGAAGCGGCTCCGCACCACTACTTTGGCTGACATTTCCAAAAGCTAATACACAGCAATTTATGCACTAAAAGTAAGTGATCACGTAGAATGTAGCCCTCAGTTGCTGCTGTGTATTTGTTTTTGCACTTACTAACTTAGCTCTAACTAACCTTTAATTTGGGTCGGGTTTCGTATAATTTATTCACTCGCCGTACCAAGTGGCTTAAACTAATCTTCAGATTACAGATAAACAGATAAATGTTTTACTGATAATTATTTACATTAGTCAGAAAAAAAAAATAATATATAACAATACATTGTAATATAATATAACAATACATTGTAAATAAAATCCTTATTATAATTTTGTTGCACTAACATTGGTTATCGCTTTTTATCTTTGCTAATTGTAATCGACTGATCGTTTCCATGAATGCAAAATGTTTTCGAAGACCATTTGCCCCGCCATGGAGCTATAGGTAGGATAGTACAAAAAAGTTATAATTTGTCATATATGTATATTGTGTAGTCTAGATAGCACTTAGGTACCTATCTGATTTATGGAAGAATAGTGGACCATGAACCAAATTAAACTTCCTTCTTTAGGAGCACGCTCTGATAATAATTTATTAACTGACAATACTTTCAGTAAAACAGTTCCCAAATCGATGAACAAAAACCTTTATTAAAATAACGAAGTAATAATTATTTCAACGCTAATTCTACTCACAAAATTCCACATAGGTATTAATTTTTGTCTGTTATTTGGTTTTTCCAAGGTACAGCTATTTAATTTTTTCCTGATAAGGCGTTTAACTTAACTAACCTACACCAATGAATCATAAAAATAAAACTTAACTCATAAGTTAGTTCAGAGAACGCGAAACCTTAAATAATTGAAGTAAAAACACCACCTAACCTAGCACGTTGTTACTACTCTGAAACGTGACGTCATTGTTATTTCCCAAAGTTCAGTTTAAACTTAAACTTTGATCTTAATATATGGTTAAAAAGGCGGCCCTGAAATTGACGTATTGGCACAAAATACCCCGCTTGGGGTATTTAGCTTACCTCATCTTACCTCAGTAAATAAAATAAATAGAAAAATGTTGGCTAGATTCTCGCAGAGGGAAACGCACAAAATACCCCGCTTGGGGTATTTTGTGCGTTTCCCTCTGTGAGGTAAGCTAAAAGGTGTGGCACTCGTTGCCTGCGTCTGTCATTCCACCTAAATACAATCCGGGGGTGTTTAAGAGTAAAGTGAACAGGTATCTCCTAGGCAAGCGTGTTACACCTTCGATCACGTCGACCCATCAGGCGAGTCAGTGGTCAAACGCATGCCTAGTTTGTTGTAAAAAAAAAGCCAACAGTTTACATATTAAAAATACGATACATCTTGACATGGTTCTATGCTGATACATGCGCCAGGTATAGGCATACACAGCTTGTTATAAAGTTTGCATGCTTAGAAGATTAGATTTGAGGCTAATTAATACAAAATCAACTTAAAATAAAACAAAGAGAAAGTAGGTACTTATACACGTAAAGTAGAAGAAAAACCGATTTACCTTACGGAACCAGCAGTTCGGCAAATTCTTTCCTAAAATATCTCAAAGAGCCAGAGAAAATATCCACATTGCTTCTAATATCTTTGTAAAATGAGCACATGCCCACCATTCGAATTCAAACCTAGGTTAGTTAGGAAAAAGTTAGACTAAAAGGTTTAGTTATTCTATTTCTGGGGTACCGATGAGGTACGCGTAGTTTGACGTTTTCCATCAATAGTTCTATGAAATATTTCGTCATAATTCTTCATTAGTCCGCTTGTGTAGTCGCTACGTTGTTGGGGATGAACAGCAACTAAAGAAGAAACTAAAAATGTTTAGTTACCTATAAGTTTTGTTCAGCTATCTAATTGTTTCTTTTTTAAATTTTACGAAAATTGATTGAGATTTGCGACCAGTAGAGGAGAACAGGTGATATCCGGACAACCGGACGCCGGACATACGGAAGCATTTTTGGAGACGCTACGCGCTCACTCGGTAAAGAAGAAGGATGTGATAATATAGTTGTGGGAATGGGATGTCTACGTTCCTCTATGTTTTTTTGTTCACGGTATCTTATCTTCACCTTCATCTCATTGTAACTTTTCGACCCTAGTGATGAGGACACACATTAATTTGAACCTGTCTCTGTCGTTCATCATTCATGAAGGTTAAACATGTTCAGACTACAATTACATAGTCAAATGTTGTAGAGTTAGCGCCAAACTTTATGGCCGTCCGTTCTGAATATTAACAGAACGTATGTCATCTGTACCAAGTGTACTACGGTTATTTGTCCTGTTTCCAGTCCTGGAAAGTTTTTAAGCTACCCGGAATCCTATTATGACGTAATTACTGTTGTTCGACAACGCCGTCGTTGGACACAGTTAAACCGTGCTCTACAAAAACAGTGTAGCTTGAATCCTACCAAAACCTCATAAGCATAACATATTTCAATCTTACAATAGACTTTCTCCCGCTCTCTCTGCAGTAGCGAGAACAAGAGGCAAGATTAATACTTGCCTCCTTCAAAACTTGCCTCAGTTCAAGGCGGTCATAAAGTCTGTCGCGTGCTCTAGAGGTCGCTAACACCGTGATAAAAATACAAGCGTACGCGCAATGACGCCAGCTTTGTTTACAGGCGCACGCGCCGAAATAACGCTCTTTGTCGCAAGCTCGAGGAAACGGACCCGGTGCGATGACCTCACGCTTTTGATAAATGATAACAATAAGATATAAACAAGTACCTAAGGCACCTAGTAGTATATAAGGTACCTTATCTATCGGTAACTTTCGAGTAATTGATTGTCATTATTTATGTTATTGACAATGGTAAATTACTCGCATTTACTTTGCCTGCTGGGGTGTACTTTACCATCGTTTACCTTGATAAAAATACCCCATAAGTATTCGGCTTATTGTGTATTGAGAGCAGCACCCATATTATCAATCATTCGGAAATTTCTTCCTTTGGATTCCAAAAATTCTAAACACAAATTCTTCGAATCTCAGTCCGAATCCAAAAGTTTTTAAACGTGATTCATTCTTCCGATCGGATTTATATTCGATTTTCCAAAATGTATGAAAGTAGACTGAGATTTTAAGAATTTGAGCTTAATTTTTTTTGGAATCCAATCGGAAACGTTTCCGAACAATTGAGAATATGGATGCTGGGGTCCGCTTTCCTGCTTCGTTTCATGCTTTAGCAGTTTGTTGTCGTCATGTTTGATGAGTTGTTTGGCTCTCTAGATACGTCAAACTATCGCCACGACGTTTTCTTTCAAATGTATTAGCTAATTGGCGATATACCTTGCCTGTCTATCGTAAGCCTAATCGTAGTAGGTAATCCATTGGCACATCCACTCAGCTGTTCTCATAATTACAATTAGTTTGGTTTGAGTCACTGCTATTTCCATGAAAACAGTACGTAAATAATTACAAAACAACGTAGCTGATGACATTCGTTGGTTCAAACTTGTTGGTCTAGTGCTTGATTTTCCTTCATCCATTCACACTAATGTTATTTGGTATCGGTTTCCACCGGCCGCGCTGTTTCGCCAAATATTTGCCTATAATGGATATTTGAGTCGCACAAATCCAATTAGGCACAGGTCGGCTGCGGGCGCTTGAATGTTAATTATGATTTGTGTCACAAGTTAGTGACCGGACATTTAGGCTTCGTCCTGACTATGAGGGCTGACTTTCTCTGAGTTGCGGATTGAGCAAACTCAAAGTTGAGCAAGCGGCGAACTGTAGCAAACAAAATGCGAATTGCTATTCGGCAAGCGATACGCCGCAAATTTCGTACAGTCGGTACGCGCTGATTGGACGCTCCATTTTTATCCGACTTCAAAAATGGAGGAGGTTCTCGATTCTCGATGTTTGAATGTTACGCGATTACTCCGCCAGTTGTAAATCGATTTTAATGATTCTTGTTTTGTTTGGTTGATAATACTTTAAAGGTGGTCCCAAATAAATTTTATCGAAGTCGGTATCAACATAAGTCCAAATATTGTTTATATGGATGACTGGAAGTCGGTTTTTTAAGCTTTGCTTGTTATATTTTAATCTAGCTGCGTGCCGCGGTTTCGCCCACGGTTAAAAAGTATCCTATGTGCTATTCTAGACTATAATCTATCTCTGTGCCAAATTTCATCCAGATCTGTTCAGCCGTTCTGGCGTGAAAGAGTAACAAACATCCATCCATCCATCCATCCATTCTTACAAACTTTCGCGTTTATAATATTAGTAGGATAGTAGGATTAGTAGGATATACAGGGGTGTCTATCAACCGTGAACAGTTAACAGTCAATCGCTCACAGTTTGCTAAGTTAGGACGAGACCTTAAAGTTTTTGACGTAGTTAAGATATACATATATTTCTTGTACACACGCGTTCTAAGATAGGTCAGTATGTAATAAGGACGCTAGGAAACTATTCACGTCACATGCCAGCGGAAATACCGGCTATGTAAATAAAGCTCGCTATTTACAAGATTGTTTTCCTTGAATTGATCAGATGCTAGGTCTTCTCATCTGTGTTTACGTTTTCCTTGTACACTGACTAACATATTAACATATTTTTAAATCTGTACGTTGATCAAGGTTGCGTTTTAGGAAAGATAGAGTTCAGAGGTCAGGGGGCCTACCTAACATCTATTGCCATGATGGTTACGTTTAGTTATCGACGCAGAGCGACCGCGAATCGTATCGCTGCGCAATAAGGTTCATGGTCATGGTGGTTACCATGACCATGGCATCATGGCAATCCGATGTTATGGTAGGCCCCTAAATTTAATTTGATTGGCTTTTCGAGTAAATAGCCAACCAAATTGTATTGTGTGGAATAGGCTTTCTTTTATGCCTAGTCTGATGTCTAATCCGATCTGACTTAGCAAGCTAAAAGTCGAAGTTTTTCTTTCTTTTTGTTTTGGCTTCGCAAGCTGAAGTTTACTTCATTTAATATCTCAAATAAAACCTTTTTTTAACATTCTACTTTTTTTCAGATGCCCCGTGGTCGGGACGATATGCAAGTAAACGTGGCGGGCCTAAGGAGAAATATTAAAAACCTTGCGCACAACTACTCAGATGCTCAGGTGTGTATCTAATATTGGTTAGCGCTGTCGCCGCGGCCGTCGCGTCGCCTTGACCCGACGCGATAACCAAACCTGTTGACCCTGTTGTCTGTTGCTTAGGTGGTATTCATAACAATGTCACTATACTATGTAAACTTCGTATTAATACTTTATTTGAGGTCCTTCTATGAATAGCTCGTGGGTAGGAAAAAATCGATTGGTCAGCCCTAAAGCGATGGATTGTGTTATTAACAGACGAGTAGGTAAAGACAAGGGCAACGCTCTTGAATTATGAATGGATGAAAGAGGGAGGCCTAGAGCACACCAAGCGGGGCGCGGCGAAAAGGCTGAAAACTTTACATCTTAAACTAAACTTTAAAATTATGTTATACGGTTGAAAATAGCATGGCAAGATACATTTTAGCGAGCGCCGTGCGGTAAGCCGTCAAGCTGTCTTGAGAGCCGGTGTTGTCAACCGTATGACATACATTTTAAAGTTCAGTTTAAAATGTGCTACTCTGCAGTCTCTTCGACGCGCCTCGCCCGGTTTGTGCTGGTTCAAAGTAGTAATGTAACTGACGTGAAATGTTAAAAGCACAATTCACAATACAACTGTTCTAGATAATACATATAAGTATGGGCTTCATTCACAATATCCCACACTATTTTGGATTGGAATGAGGCTTTCGTTAAGAAGTTAACATTGTTTCATGCCACAAATAAATAACTCCAGCTCCAACAACAAATTTGCATTTAGAAGGCAAACTATTTCAAAGGCCGAAATTCTAAATATTTACTGAGTGTTAACTTTGATTATAAAATATAGGTATGTGATATAATTCCAATTTGCACATAGTAGGTACACCAATTAAGTCGAAACATTTCACCTGGGTTATATCAGCCAGTAGCACACATTTCAAGGTAAAATGATTCCACTAGAAATTCCATGCTGCTGCTACCACCATGCGTGACCCAAAACTCGCGCCCTGAGCCAGAGCACCGCTAGCGTGAGCCGTGGACAAATTGTTTATCCACAGTTTTAAGCCGCGAGAAAGAGACAAGCATATCCTTATCCCATGGTATAATGATGTACCCCGCCAGGACAAAAATCTGCCGTTCAAAGTCGAAAATGGTCTCGTGGGCAACACGCAGTGACGTCAATCGATGCTTAAGCAAAACTGAAAGTTATTTACAACAAGTTCGAAATTGACGATGACAAGTGACGTCATCAGGTGTTGACTCCCAGAACGCTAGCCCTTGTTTTTGGGATCATGTCTTATTCTAGCTTTGTCACATTTAAGCGCGCTAAAAAACCGGTGAAAAGACAATTCGTGTCCGGCCCGTGCTAGCCCTGCCAGCGTTGACCTGAAGTAATAGTTTATCCTGTGGTTGCAGGTCAAAGTGCGCGAGGCGACGTCGAACGACCCATGGGGGCCCTCCTCGACCCTTATGGCGGAGATCGCCGACCTCACATACAATGTGATGGCTTTCACAGAGATTATGCAGGTAACGCCACAATCGAGGCTCTGTGGAAGCACAGACCACGGGCCCTAGACAAGTTTAATCGCTTCTAAGCTTCTTCTGTTTCTAAATCAGTAACGCTCGAATACTAGCTGCTGATTGGACGAGTTGACAATATGATCACGTGACATTTTTTAAACTCGCTCAAGCGTTAGCGATTCTAGAAGCGATTGCAACTTGTCTAGGTTCTCTATAATTCTGTACTTTTATTTTCTAACCACTCCCAACTCTTCTTATCACAACAAAAAATGAATACATCATACTTGCGGTGCAAGCATTGACATTTAAACTGACGATTCAAGTCGATTAAATCGGTAACACCCTAACAATTTTGTTGACTTGAAACGTTAGTTTAAATGTGCGTGCTCGCACCACTGATCATACTATTCTTAACACAGTAGTATTAACATAGCTATTTCCACCTTCCAGATGGTATGGAAGCGTCTAAACGACCACGGCAAGAACTGGCGGCACGTTTACAAGGCACTGGTGCTGCTCGAGTACCTCCTCAAGACTGGGAGCGACCGAGTCGCGCTGCAGTGTAAAGAGAACATATACGCCATACAGACGCTCAAAGACTTCCAATACATGGAAGAGGGGAAAGATCAAGGTAGGAGGCCCTTATCTGGCGTCTTTTTACCGACTTCAAACACAGACATACAAAAAACACACAAACAGGAAAGGGAGACAGCCTCGCTCGCCCGCTGTCACATTTGGGACTGAACACCGTCCGGCGTAGTGTGGGTGTTGTATTTCACCTCTGCCAGCCTCTTCGGGGTAAAAGGCGTGACGATATGTTCGCCGATATGAAAAAGGAGGAGATTCTCAATTCATCGGTTTTTTTTTAAATAGGTTCACCGTTTACTCGGAGATGCCTGAAGCGATTTATAAAAATACTGTTGTCGTTTCAAATGGTATAAGTATCCAGGTGATCCCTTCAAAATTTTATCGAAATCAAATGAGCGGTTTTAGAAAAATTACAAAAAATTAAAAACTACTGACAAAGTCAAATTCGGATGACGGGAAGTCGGTAGTTTATTTTAAAAGATTAATATAATTAAATGGGCCTAGTTTTGACGGTAATTCACCTGATTCGTGGCAAGTGCGAATGCGGTCTAAGATGGAGTACACTTGCCCGTGTGAGGTGCCTATTCACTCTTGTCTTGAAGATGCCCAGGTTGTCACTATTAAAAAGGAATACAGAGGTTAGAAAGTGTGCTCTACTCTGTAGCAGTTCTTAATAGTCAGAGTCTGGAAGTTTACGGCACGTTTTTATATGTATAGAATAATTCCACGTTTGAACACCCCGCCTGATGTGTACGAGTACTACGTTATTGACATTATGGTCTAAAATGAACCACGAAGACCTATTGTAGAAGATCTGTCACTCTGGCCCTTAAAATACTAAGGTTGATGTAATTGACGTTACTCAGAAATAAGGACTAACAACACTACCTAAGAAATTCAATTTAGTAATTCACAACCTTATTTTTATCATCATTCGTTTTAAGGATGACGTCATTGTTTTTCGACTAGATTGGGAAACCCGTAGCAACACCAACGCTTTACAATGCTCATCTAATTAGGATTAATTAACATGTGTGTGTGTGTGTCGTCACTTCTGTTTGCTAATTGACGTCAGCTGACAAAACGGCATTCGAAAGTGGATTCATTGACGTTGTTTAAATGTTGAATATGACGGCGCGAGATATCATTGGATAAAGAAAATCAGTTTGAGAGTTGTTAATCGATAGTTTTAATCTGTGGTTTATGACGATTAATCGATTTGTTTATGGTAATTTAGAGCGGTTAACACCGAATGGAGTTGCGTTTGGGATTTCGGGCGAACGTCATGTCTGTCAGTCGGTGGTTGACAGGACTGGGCTGAAAGCGGTCGCACGCAATGGTCATTCGTAAACCCATTACTCTAAATCGCCAACTATCTTTGTGATCATTCACTAAATAAGTAGTCTAAGTGACTGTATAATTAAAATAGTGAAAAGCCTTCAATGCTGTCCCCTTATTTCAACGTTCCTGAAGTTTGACGCCGACCATAAATGATAGCGAGTTCACGGATGAGAAATCAGACACAACACCTCGGCCTACTAGATTTTCTCCGTCACCAAAAGTGGAAGGTTACAGCGCGGCGGCCTTTCCTATGTTTCTCCGACATCAATGGGATCAGATGCGACGGCGTGGCTCCTCTTTCCTACATTACCCCGATATCAGGAGTGAGATGTGAAGGCTCGGCTTCCTATTTCTCTATGTTTCCCCGACATCAGAATTGGGATATGAATAACGTCCACAGCAACAAGATATGGCTCCGTCTTTGGCTACAATTGTGCAATGATCTGGAAGCGAAGTGGCATAGCAACAGATGGCTGATAGGGTCGCCCCTACGTGTTATTATTGTGGAGTGTGCGGACTGTTTCTTCGTGGTGCATGAAGGGCAGCAGAGCGGCAATGAGAGAGTGAGCATCGAGTAGACGTCTGCATTATCTCGACGGCGTTTGATTACACCTAGTCTATGCTATGTGACGCAACTAACAAACAACGAGAGACGAAGGATAGCAGTGTACCGAACAAAACGTCGACGCCTACGTGTTACTACTGCAACGAGGTTACATCGCCACTCATTGATCGAAAAAGGGCACCAAGATTAGCAGCGGCAACGTGCAAGATCCGGTCAATGCCTGGAGGGCTATTCTTACAACTCAAGATACCATCTTATCTCAAAAAAAAGAAACCTAAATTCGAGATGCCTTATTCAAGTTGCTCGAGATCGAGATAATCTCGATGGATGGGGCGCAAGATGTCTCGAGTAGTCGGAGGCAGTCGAGACTTCCAATGAGGCTATTCCTACGCGTGAGATGAGATGAGATTTTACCTGGGTCACTTTCACACCTATGACGTTTTAAACGAGGGCAATAAAGACGAAAAAAGCTGAGATGAAAATCTCAAATCTCCGAATAGGGCCAAAGGAATCGAGATCGAGATGAGATGAAAATCTCCTATCTCCGAATTGGGCCCCTGCACTATGAAGCAGCCATTGATCACCTACGAGTAGCAATTGAATCCGGTGAGAAGTTTTCATTTTGTTTGATATTCGTACACAATGTATGTCAGAGTGCTATTTTCTATTGGAGTTGCTTAAAGTTTAAAAATACCCACAAACAGTTTAGTCATACTGCCGCTTGCGGCACATGTGAGTCATGCAGTTAATAGATAACTTACTAAGTGTCAATGCTTTTGGTAAAACTAAGCCTGAAGGGCAGTAGCCGGTAGGATAGTAGCCTGTGTAGTAATAGCCTGTGTGGCAATAGCCTGTGTGGCACTAGCCTGTGTGGCACTAATCTGCAAGGTACTATCCTATGTGGCACTAGCCTGTGTGGCAAGCCGGTGTAGCAAGCCTGTGTGGCAAGCCTGTGTGGCCAGCCTGTGTGGCAAGCGTGTGTGGCAAGCCTGTGTGACCAGCCTGTGTGGCAAGCCTGTGTGGCAAGTCTTTGATAACCCTACTTTTGTTGAATTATAGTCTGAGTGACGACCTAGCCTGTGTGGTGAGCCTATGTAGTAAATTCCTCCCGATGTAACATCATAGTACGAGTTACGACCTAGCCTGTGTGGCAAGTCTAAGTGACAACTTTAATGGCATGTTATTAGTTTGAAATTGGACACAGCAGTTTTCATAAGTCCAAACCGCGTATGTGTACCGTCATTGGATTTTCAATTTGACTTGATTAAATTCTTGGAACATTGGATGTATGATTAATAAGTTAGTTTTAGCCTCGATTATTCGATTGGTCCCAATACAATTTATTTCACTAAAAGTCAAGTTGCTTATTTCAATTATCATGACAATTTATGGGGATAGGTAACGAATATGAAGTTACTGTTGGAAGAGTCGATTATACTCTGAGACGATGTTTATGGTTGGTAGAATTGGGTTTAACTGTGTTTTGAGTTATCCCATAACTGTGTTCGCTTTCTGTGAAATTGTGGAGGTAGATTTGAGACGGTCAGAATGACCGAGCGTTAAGTGGTTACTTGAGCACTTTTATGATTGTCCACAGATGATGAGATGAACATTCACCCGAGGACGTGTGAAAATGCAGGATGGCCGTGACGGCGCGAGATATCATTGGATAAAGAAAATCAGTTTGAGAGTTGTTAATCGATAGTTTTAATCTGTGGTTTATGACGATTAATCGATTTGTTTATGGTAATTTAGAGCGGTTAACACCGAATGGAGTTGCGTTTGGGATTTCGGGCGAACGTCATGTCTGTCAGTCGGTGGTTGACAGGACTGGGCTGAAAGCGGTCGCACGCAATGGTCATTCGTAAACCCATTACTCTAAATCGCCAACTATCTTTGTGATCATTCACTAAATAAGTAGTCTAAGTGACTGTATAATTAAAATAGTGAAAAGCCTTCAATGCTGTCCCCTTATTTCAACGTTCCTGAAGTTTGACGCCGACCATAAATGATAGCGAGTTCACGGATGAGAAATCAGACACAACACCTCGGCCTACTAGATTTTCTCCGTCACCAAAAGTGGAAGGTTACAGCGCGGCGGCCTTTCCTATGTTTCTCCGACATCAATGGGATCAGATGCGACGGCGTGGCTCCTCTTTCCTACATTACCCCGATATCAGGAGTGAGATGTGAAGGCTCGGCTTCCTATTTCTCTATGTTTCCCCGACAAATATATTTGACTAATCTGCAGTACTAGCACCGTTTTTAGTCGATCGGTGAACTGACGTTACAAATGACAAAGTTTCGAGTTTAATCGTTTGTTTAACGCTCGACTAAGAACGTTGCTAGCACTGCTGTTCAGAGTTTGCGCATAGCTTCACGCTGAAAGACCAGCGGTTCTTGTGGTATACGCTAAAACTCGCAGCGACATCCGCTGGCATATCTGTATTGACAAATACGAGTAGTAAGAGCGGCTCTAAAGGATTTCGTTTATGTCATGCGGATTGTCATAAGCTTTCGGATCTGCTCTGCGTGCGCAAGATAACATGTTTCTAACCACAGTGCGTGCGGCCCGCGTGTTAGGAAACATGAATGAAATGCTAACATGCGCACGGCCACGCGCGGACCAAACCCGCACACGGGTGGCAATCCGCAAAGGCGATTTAATTGTCCAGCGCGCGTGAGACAGGTTTTCACAATTGCTGCTGGCGGGCAGCGGCAAACGCACATGACTGACGACCGCTTTAGCTTTAGCTCTACTTAAAACCTTCCACCACATAGACCGTTCTAAGCTCAATTTCGCTTTCGCCGTTTCTTCTTACCGCGTACTTGCGAAATGTGGAATGACCTTCCCCAAAAGGTCTTTCTGCCGAGGAACGACACGGAGTGTTTGATAAAGGGTGTCTTCAAATGTACACCTCTGCTAGCGCCTTCAGGGGAATTGCGTGACGATATGTTGTCTTCAAAGTTCTTTCCGGTTTGGCTTTGACTTTGAACTTTGGTAGCGGGTAGATACCCGCTAGTGTTGCAGGTGCTCATTGGCGGTGGTTACCGTTTACCATCAGGCGCGCCGTATGCTTATATGCCACGCTTCTTAAAAAACGATTGTAGTTTTAATTTATTCCCGTCCGTTCCAGGTTTGAACGTGCGAGAGAAGGCGAAGCAGCTGGTGATCCTGCTGAAGGACGAGGAGCGGCTGAAGGCGGAGCGCGAGCGCGCCATGAAGGCCAAGCAGCGGTTCGCGCAGTCCGCCAGCGGGTTCGGCAGCGACGGGGCCATCGACACGCCCTCCAGCCCCGTCTACCCACAGGTACATACAGTACCAAGCAGCTTGTACCCATGCCACGAGCCGGCAGCGGCGGTGGCGGCTGCGACGTATTCAGAATTAACAGTTTCAACATGACTACGTCAGTCGTTCATCCTACTAATATTATAAACGCGAAAGTTTGTATGTATGGATGGATGGATGGATGGATGGATGGATGTTTGTTACTCTTTCACGCCAGAACGGCTGAACAGATCTGGATGAAATTTGGCACAGAGATTGATTATAGTCTAGAATATCACATAGGATGCTTTTTAACCGCGGGTGAAACCGCGGGGCGCAGCTAGTCTACTATAAATAAGAAACAAAATTGTTTAATCAAGACGCTTGACACTGAGCTCGTCCGTCGCGGTCGCCGTCGCGCAACTCTGGTTCTTGGCACCCGCGGTACGAGCTAGTAATTTTGTTTGACATGCTCGCCTCTCCTTGAACCACGCCGCTCGGCTCGGCTCAAACAAGTTTTTACATACATTTCGATTGCGGTCGCCAACGCAAAACGCGCAGGTCACACGAGCGGTAAGCTCATAGATAAAAAGCTCATGTTTAAAAGTATACACAGTCGTCCGAGCCCAAACTACACAAAGGTTGTACTATGGCTGACAGAGATTGATATCCATACATACTTATATAAATATTAACACCCAGACTTAGAACAAAGTCAAATGTTCATCACATGAATGCTTGTGGGTGCTCTAGGTATGAATCGAACCCACGCCCTACAGCACAATAGGAAAGTTCACTACCAACTGAGCCAACGAGGTATTCAACTTCAAGTCAAGTTTCTTATTCAGACTTGTTGTATGTAACAGCTAAGCGCAGAATCAGCGGAATGGACCGGCGGGCGGGAGGCGGAGCTGGCGCGGCCGCTCACGGCCGGCGAGGAAGAGCTGCAGCTGCAGCTGGCGCTCGCCATGTCCAGGGAGGAGGCCGAGCGGGAGGAGCGGCGCCGGCGCTCCGACGACGTGCGCCTGCAGCTCGCGCTCAGCCAGTCGCAGCAGGACTTCCAGTCAGTACCGCCGCGCTGCTAGCTAGAGTACATGTCTAGAGAGTTCCCTCCTGTTTATCAACGAAAAGTGATAGGCCTACTCTTTTATACTAGTGTGCGTGATAGGTACGTCTCTTACTAGAGTTGCGTCATACATTTTGTTCATTTAGAACCTTACGGTTCACTTTTTTTTTTTTTGGCCCGTGGAATGGTTTTTTAGTCCATTTGGACGTATCATTTATTAAAGCTAGGGATCTGGTTAAGCTGGCCACTAGATGAACTGGCAATCAATTCTGAGGTCCTAGTTAGATCATTCCGTTTTAAGCTGGAGCTTGAAACGGAATGATTCGGAGCTCCAGCTCTGCGGATTATGGCCGATACCACCTATCCCAGAATAACCCCAAACCCAATCAACCAACCAGTAATCCCTACAAACTTTTACCAGTAACTCCACTAAACCTCCAAGAATTAATCCATTATAATTAAAACTTTGCCCTAATGTATCTGTTCCTAATTCCTATCCTAATCCTTTCCATCCTATCTCCCCCAGGATCGAAAAGTACATACGTCAAGAGCTATTCTGCTTCCCTTCAATATCAGAACAGAGCTGGCTTAACTGGGTATCGTTGGCTGACCGCTGGTGTCTAGCTAACAACTGGCCAACTGGCTGGCTAGACGCCAGGAGGTGGCTAGGCTCTAGAAGGTGGCCAGATGCCAGACGGTGGCCAGGCGTAGCCAGAAAATGGCCAGAGGATGCCAAATGGTGCCATAACCGAAAAACTTGCTGGCTAGTCGGATGTTTCAACTGTCTACAACAGAATGTACAGTTAGTTGTTATTTTTTTTTAATAAGTTGTAGCTTTTTTCTTAGTTATAAATATGATAGATAAAATTTCTTTTTCTAAGAGATCTTTGCAGTGTTTGAGTTGTTTTTCACTTTTGGCTATTTTGTCACTTGAGCATTGCTGAAATGTTAGCAAACAATAAAAACATGGCACTAATGTCAAAAAACCAGTGCATCTGAGCTTCGTTCGGTCTTAAATGTCTTATTTCATTTGATACCAAGTAAAATTATTGTCATTTAGATTTCGAGCACTAATTTAAATATGTAATTGTGTTAGATTTTTGTAAAAAAAAAACTAATTAAAAAAAATTGAGCTAATGTTGTTAGGTATGATGTAGGGAAGCTGCCTGCAGAAGGTCTTAGGTAAGCTTCATTCGTTTTAGGTACAAAAAAGCGATCAATTTATGGTCGACATACCAACAATACGCACGAAACGATTTGTTTCCTCATTCCTTATATAGACCGCTAGAATGTGGAATACTCTCACAGAGTGTGTGTTCCCTGACTATAATCTGGGTGTCTTCAAGTCTCGCTGGGAATCGGTTTCTTCTAGGCAAGCGTGCTCCATCGTAGGCCGCATCACTGCCTATTATCAGGTTTGACGCGGCTTAAACTGTCTTATAGGCATTTTTTTCTTTTTCTCTCTTCTTTTCTCTCTCTTGTTGCCATCTCTTTTATATTGTAATTAGTGCATAGTTATAATACTATTAAATTTATAGTTTGATCGCCCTGTTACGTTTCCCGAACAAAAAAAAATGTAGGCAGCGAAACGCAAGCCTATTCTTCTTAGTCAGAGTGGTCGTAGTCATCGGCCAGGGACCCTATTCGGAGATTTGAGATTTTCATCTCACTTTTTCTCGTCCTTTTTGCTCTCGTTTGAAACGTCATAGGTGTGAGAGTGACCAAGATAAAATCTCATCTCACGCGCAGGAATAGCCCCCCAGGGCAGTGGCTCGCTTCACAATTCCTTTCTTGTGCACTCGTTGATGGAGCCGCAAGCCTGTGAAGCAATAACAATATCCGTCGTGTCCGCAGGCAGCCGGACGCGAAGCCCCCGTCCCCGCAGTCGCACCTGCTGGACCTGCTGGACGTGAACCTGGCCCCCGCGCCCGCGCCCGCGCCCGACCCCTGGCAGCTGCCCATGCAGCCGCCCAGACAGGTCTGCGTACTCTTCACTTGTAGCATACATGCGAACGTTTGGATGGATGTATGGATGTTACTCAACCACGCCAGAACTGCTCAAGAGATCTGGATGAAATTGGCACAGAGATAGATTATGGTCTGGAATAGTACATGGTATACTTTTTATCCGCGGGGCGTAATACTACATGTTTCTAATCTAGTAGTCTAAGATCCCGATATAGAACGACCTTCACCGAGATATTTATTTGATGAAACGTATTTTATATTTGATTTAATATGTCAATAAATATATTGCATATGGGTTGTCTAACAAATTTCAGTCCAGGATTATTACTAGACAAATTCTATACCAATCGAAAGTCTGAAGTCCATAGAAAATGCAAACGTTGGGTTGCCTATTCTTTTCCGGTCACAACTCTCGGCTAGCCAGGTACAAACAGGTAAATCGATACTAGCATTTTCCTCCGGTCTGATTGAAGTCTCTGACAACAAAGGAGTCTCGAATTTTGCAACCGTTGTTTACTATGATGGGTAGAACAACACTCTCAAGTATTACTACACTCAAATCCCGCACATTGTTTAGATACCGTGTTTGTTTCAACGAGGGACATATATATTGTACTCAGCTATGTATATTATGTATTACCAAAACAGCTGTTCCATAAAAAAAAATCAACCTTAACGAAAAGTGATGACAGCTGATTGTGTTTTCACGATTTCATTGTTGGTTCCATAATAAAAGTTGGTAGTCATAAACGGATTTGCAACAATATGTTGTTCAAACAACGTTTCTGGGTAAGAAGTAACACAGTTACCAAACACACTAACAGGCATTGTCTTAATACATCGCACGCACGCGATCGTCACGCGATGCGACAACGCGCGAACGTCAGTTAGGAAACTTTGTTCGGAATCAACATGTTATTACATGTTATCAATATGATTTTATTACGCATTCGCCAGTTCGCGCAATTATCACCTGGTTACGAGGACAACATCTCACGCATCATACTTATACTATGAATAACAACTTTTTTATCAGCCATACCAAATGGATTATGGCATGTACTACGATGCCATGGTAAGGTCGTGTGTGATTCATGTCATGTTTGTATCACGTAATGCTAGTGTTTTCTTCATTTGACTACAGTAAACAATATTTAATGCTATCAAAATATTTTCACAATGTAAATGGTCACCTCACATTGAATGACTGTTACCTCACGTACAGACTGATTAAAACTTAAGGCGAGGCTTTCCCAGAACTTTAGGTATTTTACTCTACCTCAGGCCGCACTTTTTGGGAGCGCGACGTATTCATTCACGCGACACAAAAGTTGTGTGCGATGCGCCGCGCGCACGACTTTCACCCGTCAGTCACGTTATGGTATCGAGTACCTAAACACCCATTTTTAGGAAATCGATAAAATAATCCGTCCGTCATTGTACTCATCCATTTTATGAACATTTTTTATTTGATGCCAAACAAAAAAAAATCTAAAAAATGCCGTTCAAGCCAATATAGGTACAACCAATCTCATGTCCACGAGTTGTTGTATTTTTGATGTGTGAGCAGTCGTGGCATTAGTTTCATTTTACCGGTAGTGTCATATTTCCATTTTATCACACTTCACACTTATAAATACAAAAGATTGCGATTGTGTGTGGAAGTTAGGTACTTACTCGTATTTCACTTATTCACACCTAAACGGCTAGACGGATGAGGATCATATTTGGAACGGAGTTAGCTTATGCCCTGGATTGACACATAGGCAACTTGTTATCCTTATTAGGACAAATATTTATACAGGATGTTGGAATGATTGTGTAACTACCGGTATTCATTAAATAATACAACATAGTAAATTTCATTATTTTTGGGTATATTGTATAACAATGGTAATAACAATTTTAATTACCTTACTTTACCATTAGGTGCGTACTAATAATATTGTATGGTTTGTTAAATGTTACAAAGTTAAAAAACTACACGATTCAGATATAATTTTGAACAATAATTATGAAAGAATCGAGTAAACTTATACCGGATATACAGGGTGTAAGGAGACCGTTCTCGAAGCCGAAACGCCGTTATTATACTATCTATACACAACCCGAAACCACTTACTATTAGCCATATAACTTTTATTTTAAACTTTTAGAAATTTGCAAACCAGAAATGTAACGCGTTTATATCGCGGGGGTCAATGGTCGGCGCCAGTACCTACCGAAAGTGCGACGACGCACCGCGCGGCGCGCGGTGTGCGACGCGTGATTCAAATCGGTAGAAGTTATTATCTACTAGGTAGGTAGGTAATAGCTAGGTTGAATTCAATCAATCGGTTTAAAATGCTTTACCTAATCGCAGATGTGTGAGATAGGGCTCAAACTCGCACTCCCGATCTTACAAAATCACTTACCTAGTCTGTGTTTTCATTCGCCTTCTGCGGTGCTATTCACAATCATTCGGAATCGTTTCCGATCGGATCCCACAAATTTCAAACTCAAATTGTTCGAATCTCAGTCTCCTTATATACATTTTGGAATAGGAAATCAAGTATCAATCCGATCTGAAGAATTAATCACGTCTAAAAACTTATGAATATAGACTGAAATTCGAATAATTTAGGTTTACAATTTTTGAAATCCGAACGGAAACGCTTCCGAATGGTTGTGAATAGCCCTGCTGGGTCGGAAGTCGGATTTCGGAAGCGGTCCCGCAAATTAAGGTGCGTTTAGACTAATCACATTAGGTTACCTAATTGAAATCGTTGATAAAATGTGGAAGCAAGGTGTTACGTGCGGTGGCGCGGCGTGGCGATGAGCCCGGGTAACTGCCACACTACATTTTTTGGTGCCATAATTGGCAAACAAACTAACAGGTTGCCTGATGGTAAGTGTTCACCGTTGCCTAAGGATACCTTTAATACCAGGGACATCACATCACGCTTCTTACAGAGTAGTCTTATGTAGAGAAAATGCATTAGCATCTCTCACAATCTCGGGGGGAGTCGGGCAGTGTGTGGGACTCCAACACACCCTAGAGTTACACTCTGCGGTGTTCTGCTTTTGCCTTTTTAATGCAATAATTTAGAAGCTTGATTTTTACAGGTTCAAGATATTGTAGATCTGTTTAATACATGACAGTACGGAATCCTAAAAAGTTAGCTACATTTTTAGTAGGTAAAGAAATAAAATTGAAATTGTAAAGGTAAAGACAGTACATTTTAACATGTGAAAACAGTGAAAACGCACCCTAAATATGTTTATGTCTATTACGCACACAAGCGCGTGTCTATCGCGACCGACAAAGAAAGCCGCGCGCGCCGAAGGACAGTGCAATCTTTCGGCGCCGCCGGCCGGCGCGCGGCAGCAGCTTTGGCTTCGTAGGTACGAGTATAGCGCGAGCGAAAAGGTGAATGTACTGTGCGTGCGTGTCGTCGTGATTTTGAATCCGAGGCAATAAGATCACAATTCACAAGCCTACAAATTCATGTTATGAGAAAGTATTGAAGCTATGTCTTTTTAAATTTCAAAGTGAAACATTTTGTAAGTGACGGCGCAGGCGGACCTAGTTGGGTTGAGTTGGAAGTTGAGACCATTGGATTTTTAATCCGCAGGTCCCAAGGTTTGAATCATTTCGAAGTTAGTGCGTATTGTTGATTGCTGACAGCTGTAAACGCTGAAGAAAAACATTGTGCGAAAATGGGATGCCTGAGAGTTCTTTGTGAAGTTTACCAACGAACAACTCATTGGACCAGCGTTGTGGACACTTACGACTTGTGTGCCTTAAGCTTCTCACAATGAGAAGATGGCTCATATCTCATGGCCCATCTCCAGCCGTAGGACAGTTTGAACCGAACGTGATTTAGGCAATTACCGAAGAGAATGCAATAGCCACGTAGGTAGTTAGATCTGTACGAATGGCGGGAGGACGTCTCGTACCGCGCCGCCGCGGCCCGCGCGCGCGCCGAGACAGCGGCGGGCGCGCGGCGGGGGGTGGGGGGCGCGGGCGGCGCGGCTCCTTGCGAGGTCGCGACCGCGCGCAGCTGTGTGCGGGCGTTCACCTCTAGCGTCAGCTGTTAGGCATTTAGTATAGACTGCCGTTAGGGTAAATTTTTTTTTTTTTTGGTAATTGGTGTTTAAACTAGCTTTTTAAAGCTTGTATAACTTGTGTCGATGTTAAAATATCAGATTTTAAGTTTAAAAAAAAGTCATTTTTTCGCGTTTTTTTTAGTCGCTTTGTATTAGTAATCCCCACCACTATTCCCAGTTTTCGTTTTCGAGAGGGGTCCACTAACTCCCTGTATAGGTATACATACCCTGGGTACGAAGTGGCGGACATTCTACTAGTACTAACAAAACATCCAATACAAAAATATACATCCACAATATTTACATTTATATATACAATTGAGCTATTGGTACGTAGTATTATTATTTGTTCTGTGATATAGTTGTAGAATCGATGGCAGCCTAGTTGGGAGTGGCAATTTTGCTCTGCTGGGTTCGAACCCAGCCGACGGCACGCACCAATTTGTTCATTGTGTGAACATATGTGCGTATTGTGTGTCATCTGCTACAAAACTGGAGCCCGGTGTATGGCGACAGGCTCACCCCCTGTCACATTTGGGACTGAATATCGTCCGGCGAAATGTGGGTGTTGTATTACACCTCTGCCAGCCCCCTCGGGGAAAAGCGTGACGATATGTATGCATGTCTAGCCATAAGTTCTGTTACAAATGAAAATGCATTTATTTTTTTATACAGTAATGTAATGTTAATAAAAGTTATATTTACATATGTACTGAAGTCTTAACAAAAATATAACTATTATTTTATCCAAAATTACCACATTTGGCCTTGATAGAGGCCTTTAGTCGGTCTGGCCAAGAATCCATGGATTTACGGACTGTTTCCATGGGAAATTTAACCACTGCTTGCTTCAAAGATTTCTTAAGTGACTCTATGTCGGCGTGTCGTTTAGAGCAGGCCATGCCCTCTAAACCTGACCATAATTTGTAGTCCAGGGGGTTTTGATCTGGGCTAGAGGAGGGCCAGTCTTCAGCCCTTATAAAGTCCGGAACATTGGCTTCCAGCCAGGCTTGGGTAGTTCGCGCCTTGTGACCATGTGCAGAGTCTAGTAAACTCCACGGTAGATTTTTAAAAAGTGTATTGCTAAGGGGTTGTACAACACCATATAAGACGGTCTCTTGATACACTTTGGCAGAAGTTTTAACCCCCTTTTCACAAAAACTAAACTTTGTGACGCCATGATAGGATACCCCCCACCAAACCATGACTGACGCAGGATGATGACCACGCTGAGTGAAACAGGGTCAATGTCATCCACGTGCCTAAAACAAAATAAAAATAAATATTTATAAGTATGATGTCCAAAAGTTCAAAATATAAAAATTCTAAAAAACCGACCAGTTTCGAGTCGGACTCGCGCACGGAAGCTGTCGTTCAAGCTTGTTGATATGTATGTACATAATTATATAACAACTACATTATAAATAAATGAGCTTTCAAATAACACCTCAAACAACTGATTTGATGAGATAGAACTCGAGATATAAGCAATAATCAACAACGGTCGGCGGCCATCTTTGTGACGTATATACATAGCTTCGCCTGTCCCCGCTATCGCTTCTTACAACCGGCAGTTTCGAATTTCAAAGGCAACGACGAACACATCCATACCAGTCGTAGGTTTATAAAAGCCGTACTTACAAGATTTACCGAAATGCTCGATTTTCGCTAATCGTTAAAAACGAATATACAACTTTACGAGTTTTCTTCAAAACAGCCAAAATCACGTTGCAGTACTAATCAGGCCTAGATGTGTTCAAATCATACGGCTATAACTCAAACGCTGCCAAACACTCGTGTAGTACAGATTGTTCAGTCAAAAATGAAAGTATGAACGACGTCCCCTATCTCACCTAACACCCTATATAATTTACATACATACAGTACAGTCAAAACTTAGCGAAGATCCGCCACCTTGCATGTTACAAAAAGAAGGTAGGTACTTACGTTTCGTCAATTGCAATGTCATCAGAGTTTATTACATTCTCTTGAAGTACTCTTCTGCAAAAAAAAAAACGAAAATAAGTATTCATGTAGGTAAGTATAACTACGTAAATATCACTACTAGATATACCACTAGGCCGGGTATTTACTCGTGCAGTTCAGATTGCTCAGTAAAAATGAAAGTATGAACGTCGTCCCGTATCTTACCTAACATCCTGTATAGTTAAAACTTAGCGAAGATCCGCCGCCCTGCATGTTACAAAAGGTAGGTAGGTACTTACGTTTCGTCAATTCCAATGTTATCGGAGTTTATTACATTTAGTTGTAGTACTCTTCTGGAAAAAAAAAACAAAACTGTAAGATAGGTATTCGTGTAAGTAGGTATAACTATATAAATATAAATATCACTGGTATGCCACTAGGGCGGGTATTTACTCGTTGTGCAGTTTAGAATGCTCAGGAAAAATGAAAGTATGAACGTCGCTCCGTATCCGTATCTCACAAGTTGTCTGGGTGAAATAATAAATGGTGACCGACATAGTCAAAACTTCGCAGAACACCCGCCTCCCTGCGTGGTACAAAAGGTAGGTAGGTACTTACGTTTCGTCAATTCCAAAGTCATTGGAGTTTGTTACGTAGTAGTCTTCTGCAAAAAAAAACTGTAACTGTAGGTAGGTATAACTACATAAATATCACTAGTAGGTATACCACTAGGCCGGGTATTTACATCGTGAATACACGTAACGAGACAAAAAAGTATCTATGATGATGAGTATGATATTTGAAAACACTAAAACGAATATAAGTAGGTAGTTAAATTTCGGGAGCACTTAATATGTTTTTTAAAAACTAAAATAAAACTAGTAGAGTAGTGTTGCCGATTTGGAGGCAAGGAATATACTGATGAAAACTTAAAACTAGAGCCCAAAGGCAGACTTACAACTAGGCCGGTGGTCCGGCTGCGAGAATGCCGACTCGGCGCTGATAAGGCTCGCACCGGTGCGGCCGCGTCTAGACGCTGACGAAGGCATTCCCGACTCTTAGTCTAAGCAAGTAGGGGCAGGGGGATGCATAACTCCTCCATCCCTAAGAGAGAAATTATCGGAATGTTCGATTGGAGAACTTTTCCGGTAATTTCGTAAAACATGAATTATATTTTTGCGAAAAACATATAGAAGACTTACACATATGCTTAATACTAGAAAGCCGGAAATGGCGTAAACTAAAACACTATTAGAGTCCATTTCTCTTTTGGGTTCAAACACTTCACTGTTTTTTAACACAAATGACAAATACTTTAGGTCGTCGAGGTTTGTATCGCGTATGTTAAGTGTAGGTGCACTTGATAGATTTGTATTCGTCTGGAATGCTGGAAGGCTGATAACGGGTAACGGAGTCACAGCGTCTGTCTCTGTGTAGATCTGGTGGTGATACAGCTTCATCCCGTTGATCTCGAGGTCACATGGCTCGTCAAGGGTAATGACGTATGTTCCGTGCACCGGATATTTGTAAGTGTCTTCGGTGCATATTTTGGTAAGTATTGTCTCTTTTCTGGTAAAGAGTATCCAACTGTCATAGTTGATCTTCTGGAGTTTTACATCTTCCACGTAGACAGGGTGCTGCTTACAGCAGCTGAGGTCGCCGTCGTATCGGAGGAGTTGCTCCTCGCAGGTAGGCCCATTGTTTAAGGCCCTGTTGTCACTGTTGCATAAAAATTGGTCTCCGGCGGCGAGTGGTCGACACGGTGTTGAAATCGGCTGGTATTTCAACCCTTTCGCCAATAGGTAGGGGTAGGTAGGAACTATCGCTAGGGTTTGGTTGTCTTTGGAAATGGGAACAGTGTACATTTTATAATAGTTATATGTATAATTATCAGTTATCGGTACCTCCATTATAAATGTGACCTGGTTTTTCTTTACAAATGATTTTACTGAAATAGTTTCTTCTATCTTAACTAAATTCGATTCGTTAGGAGTATAAACTAGGTTTCCTGTTCTAGCTATTAATTGTAGGTGATACAATAATTCAGTAGAGTTTACAATTGACGGATGTAATATCGAGTTCCTACTTAATGCTATAGCGGTCTCAATTTCACTTAACTTAATAAATATCGTGCGGAAGTTGTGCATGAATAAATTATACATATTTAATATATATGAGGATATAATTAAGTTATTACCCTTAACAACAGTTTCTTTAAGAGCAGTTTCTAGATTTTTCATACGTGCGTCAAGAGTTAAGGTATCTTGACGGATTAATTCGGTTACGTTTATAAGGCTGTCTATCATTTTGGAAATAACAATGATTTTCTTTGAGTTAATTATTTGGTCTTTAGTTGTTTCTGATATTATTTTATCATATTTAATGGCGTCGTCATGGTCTAAATTTCCTGTTATTATTTTAATCATGGAACCTAGGGGGTTAATTATCCCTCGCTTTGAACGTTGGGGAATTAGTTGATGAAATTTGTTTAGTGTTATGTCTCGCAGGTGCTCTGCGTGCATAAGTGCGCTGACGAAATCATGGGGAAGAATTTTGTTACGGGAAATTAAATTTTGAAATTCTGAAAATTTGGTTATAACTACTTTCAAGTCTGTATACACATTATCTAATCTGACAGTTTTTAAAATGGTCCAATTATCGAGCTGAATGTATGCTTGTCCTTCCTTGACTGGTAAGATTCCCGGGTTTTCCCTAAGACATCGCAGATGAAGTGCGACTGTCGCTGGTGTCGCTATCAACAGGAACCACCACCTGTGGAGGACGTTTTATGTTTTTTATTGGCGCACTTGTTTTCTTTTTCTCCGTCTCTACTTTGATCGGAACAATGTTCTTTTCTATGTTTCCTATTACTTTTGCCTTTTTGTACCTCGCCTTGTCTTTGCTTTTTCTTTTATTTATGTCTTTTACGTAAACCGTTTCTCCGTGAGGAAATTCCTTGTCTTTTTCTCCTTCTCGTTTTTCCCTAACTTTATTCTTTTTTGTTGCCATATTTTTCGCCAAATATTTGTATAAGAATTTTGTACGCTTTTCGTGGTCTTTAACTAACTGTTGGGTGTATACTTTCTGAAACTCTACGTTGAAGGGGTTGTCGGAGTCTGTGTGTCCAAAGACTACTTCAAATGGTGTTAGCCCTGTGGCTGTATGTATAGTATGGTTGTATGCCATAATCGAGTATGTCATAATTGATGCGGCGTCTGTGCATTTCTGTTCGTACTTAGCTAATCTATATATTTCAATAAGAGTCGAATGGAACCGCTCGATGAGTCCCATTGAGTTAGGGTTGTTAACCGTACCTATGTGACGTTCTATTTTATGTAGGCTAAGGAAATCCTTCATTAACTCGTTGTTAAACTCCATTCCCGGATCTGAACTAATTTTCTTGGGGATTCCGTAGAAGGAAAAGTATTTCATGAGAGCTCTCACAACTTCAGGGGTAGATTTGTTAGGAATTTCCATGGCTTGTCCTAGTTTGCTGAAAGCGTCTATGAGGGTGAGATAATATTTGCCTTCTATGGTGAATAAGTCCATAAAAAGTTCCTGAAAAGGGGCATCCTGTGTCTGGGTGAGTTGTAGGAAGGGTTTAATCGGTTTTCTATCGTATTTCATTTTTCTGCATGCGTCACAGGAGTTAATAATGGCGGAGGTAGTTTCTTCCATTTTGTTCCAGAAGTAACTTCTTTTTAGTCTTACCAGTGTCTCTTTGATTCCTCTGTGGCACGTCTTTCCTTGGTGATATTTTAGAACTATTTCTTTCTGCTCATTCTCATCTTCCACGTATACTACTCGTTCTGTACACTCGTAGAGTTTTATCGTGTCTTTCTTGAATAAGGAAATTACTATATTACTAAATTGTCGGCGATGTTGATTTTCTTCAAAATAAATAAAATACTTTATTTTGGGTCTTATGTACTCCTTGAGAAATTCTTTGACTAATTCTGGATTGTTTGTGGGAAGAAAAACTTCTAAAATTTTATGTTTGTTGTGGGAAATATCCTTAACTTGAGTTTCATTTTTAAACCATGAAAATACGAGAATTTGATTCGGCTTTGTGTCGATAGCTTCATGTAATATGGGTATTCTAGTTGATTCTAAGTCGTCTGCTGAATGGATAGTCTGCGTTCTGCTGCTTCCAGATGCAGAAGGAATGATTGGTCTTTCAATTGAGAGTTCAGGAAGTTCTGCTGTGTCTGTGTCTGAATCCGATATTGTGATAGAGCTAGCGGACGTTGTGGAAGAGTTACTTCTTTGGAGTTCTCTAATTTTCTTTTTCTGTTTCTTCTTGTTTTGGTCTACGTTTACTGCCATTGAGTTTCCTTCTTCTTCTTCTAAGACGTTGAGCTTAATTCTGCTTAAGGCATCTGCATTTGTATTCTGTTTGCCGTTTTTGTAGATAATTTCAAAGTCGAAGTCCTGAAGGCGTAGTCTCCAGCGTGTGAGCTTACTGTTTGGGTCCTTAAGGGAGTTCAACCATGCTAGGGGTCGGTGATCAGTGTATATATAGATTTTTTTTCCATAGAGATATGGTCTGAAGTGTTTTGTTGCCCAGATAATGGCCAACAGTTCCTTTTCTATTGTACTGTATCTAGACTCAGTGTCGCTCAGGGTTCTACTTGCGTATGCTATTGGTTTATCGCTGCCAACTTGTCCTTGAGAGAGTACGGCTCCTAGGGCTACGTTGGAAGCATCAGTGGTTAGAATGAATGGCTTTTCAAAGTCGGGGTATTGTAAGAGCGGTGCGTGAGTGAGTAGCTCTTTACATTTATTAAAAGCGTCGATGTAATTTTGGTCGATTATAATTTTATTTCGTTTTTTTAAACAGGCTGTTAGAGGCTGGGTAATTTTTGCGAAATTTGGGATAAAGCGTCGGTAGTAACCTACCAGTCCGAGGAAACTTTTAATTTCCGTGGTAGTTTTTGGGATCGGGAAATTTAACACTGCTTCTATCTTGTCGTTATTAGGTTTTAGTCCGTCTCTTGTAATTGTGTGTCCAAGATATAGCACTTCTTTTCGTAAGAATTCTGATTTATCTAACTGTATTTTCAGGTTGGTCTGTCTGAGTCGGTCAAAAACTAGACGTAGTTTTTGGATATGTTCTTCTAGACTGGATGAGAAGATGATGACGTCATCCAAGTACACCATGCAATGTAGCCCTTGCAGTCCACGAAGAACATGGTCCATAGTTCGCTGGAAAGTAGCGGGGGCTGTTTTCAAGCCAAATGGCATTCTTAGAAATTCGAAATGTCCGTTTTGAGTACTGAAAGCAGTCTTTTGTCTATCTTCTTCTTCAACTTCTATCTGGTGATAGCCACTTGCTAAATCTATTGTTGTGAAGTAAGCACTTTTTCCTAGTTTATCAAGCAAGTCGTTTATATTTGGTAGGGGGTATTTATCGTCTATCGTTATCTCGTTAAGGCGTCTGTAGTCAATGACCATTCTGTATTTTCTTTCTCCTGATGCATCTAATTTCTTCGGTACTAAGTGGACTGGGGCATTCCAAGGGGAATGGGATTCCTGAATTACGTTATCTTGTAACATTTTAGTTACTTGACGGTTTATTTTTTGGGCTTGTGTCGGGGCTAGTCTATATGGTCTTACATAGATTGGGTCTTCGTTCTTAGTCCGTATATTATGTTTAACTTGGTTTGTAAAAGTCAGCGGTAGTTGTTCGCAATGGAAGATGTTTTTGTATTCTTTGCAGAGTTTGAAAATTTTCTCTTTTTCTTCTTTATTCATGTGGTCTAGTCTAATTTTCTTTAGGTTTTCTTCTAATATTTTCTCTATTTCTATTCCGCGATTGTTTGTAGTAAGGTTAATATTACACTTCGCTTCCGGGTGGTAATTAACCACTTTTAAGGGTTGCTTCACTGTTATTTTCACTGGTTCGTTTGAGGTGTTTTGGATAACTGTGGTAGCGTATCCGTTAACGCAGTTTACTAAGGCGCTGGGCATACGTACGCCAGGGCCGAATTTTCTGTAGTCAAGTATTGCGTTGCCTGAATATTGGTCTATGGGTAGTTTTACACGTTTTTCAGTTCGGGCTTGAATTTTCACTTCGTAATTTAAATTTTTATTTATAATTGGAATAATGGTAGTATTTGTTTTCAGAACCGAATTTTTCAAATCTATTACTGCATGCAATTGTTCTAATAGGTCGTTTCCTATTAATCCGTCATAGCGTTGGTCGACGTCATAGACGTAAAATTTATGGTACTCGTTGCTTTGGAAAGTCGGTAAAAGCGGAATTTCTATGACCTCGCTGTGGTTGCTTGATGCGTGCGTGCTAACTACTTGGAAGGGTTCATGCCGGAGGTGGTAATAGAAAAACTCGTAAGCTTTTCGGGGGCTTATGAACGAGCGCGTACTCCCGGTGTCTATCATCAATTTTGCGTCTATTTCAGGTATATAAATATGGGGTAGTTTCAAAGTGGGGTCGCAATTCAGTTCTATGGTCTCTGTTCCGTAGAGGCCGGTGTATGAAAATTTTCCGGGGATTCCTGAAGGGTTTCCATTTGTGGCATGTCTGTATATGCTTCAGCTTCAATTTCGTACGCGTCTTCAGCTACCTCGTACATGTCGGGGTTGTAGCCGTAGAAGTCTTCGTAGCCTGTCGTGTCGTAGATCTCGTTCACCTTGAATCCTTCTCGCGGTTTCAGTGCTGTCCTCATTGTCGCATCGGACGCTTGCAGATGCGGAGGGTTGATTTGGGGTAAATTGGGTCTGTAGCCCATCGGCTGTTGTTGTGTCATCCCTTGAAGGGGTTGTTGGGTGAAATTAGGCCTGTAGCCCGTTGGCTGCTGTCCAGTGCCAAACTGTGGGCGGTAACCGAGTTGAGGTTGGTAACCGAGTTGAGGGCGGTAACCGAATTGAGGGCGGTAACCTAATGGTTGTATTGGGGCCTGCGGCCTAGTTAATGTCTGTTGATTTCCAAAAATTTTTGGTGTGGCGTTTGGTATTAATGATGTCGGTTTAAATGAGGGCTGGTTTGGGTTAATCCCAAATTTAAATCCTTGAGGAGGGTTTTGTTGCGTGGTTTGTTTAAATGTGGCATTATGGCTATGGTTACTATTACGGGCGTCGTAAATTCGCCTACGCATATTGTATTGATCGGAAAAGTTTACCTCCTCTAGAACCACGCTAAGGGCGTCTTCTAGGGTCGCGGGTGATTTAAGTCTGACTATTCTAACCATGTCCTCCGGTAAATTATACAGGAAAACGTTGAGTGATGTATTGTTGTATATAATTGCTTTAGCCCGTTTGAGTTCTACGTCGCTTAACATGTTTACTTTAGACATCAGTAATGAGCGGACGCTCTGGATACGGTTGCAGAATTCCAGATAACTTTCGTTAGATTTAATTTTTATTGATTCTAATTCTATTGCAATACATTGTTCACTACGTGGGTCTCCGAAGTGTTGTTTTAGAAGTTCTTTTAATTGGCTCCACGACTCTATGTCCTCCCTTTCCGAAAGTAGAGCCGCTGCCTTATCATTTAATCGGCTAGTTACTGATTGGAATACATATAGATTTTGTGCAGCGTCTCCTCTGTACCTGTTTATTACATACTCGCTTTTTCTGATATATAAATTTAAATGGGTCTTATCCCCACCAAAAATAGGGATAAGGTTTAAAATTTCGCGGGGGATTGCAGTTATTTGTTCCATTGTATAAATATGTAGTACACAGGTATGAAAAACACGTGACAATTACAATAGGCTTATTAAAATTAAAATATGTACGTTATTAACTAACCTAAATTAACACTTATTTAATATTTAAAAAATTTAATTGATTTCGAAATTAAAATTTAAATGTTTCACTTATTTTTAGAGTATAAGAAATAGAATTGTATATTTCTTTGTTAATTACACTTATTCACTTAAAAATTTAATCGATTTTGAGATTTAAATTTTGAATTTTAAAGTAAGGACTTAAGGTAAGAGGCACACTAAATAGAGTTTTATATCTAGTCACCTAGGTCACACGTTATATCAAAAGAAGACTTATTTTGAAAATAACAAATTTCTTGGAGGGTAGGGAATTGGCAAGGATGGCGAAAAGTTGTACTCACCAGCCGACCGCTTCCATACCGGTGTCCCGTTCTCTTCAACTTATTTCTTTGGTTCGTGGGATAACTGTTCGGCACTTTACCTATATAGGCAAACCGCACTTTGCCGTACTAACGCGGAAGCTCGGTTATAAGCGTATATAACCGCACTAGTATAGCCAGTTATCCTACCGGCTGCGCCAGTTAAATTTCGGGAGCACTTAATATGTTTTTTAAAAACTAAAATAAAACTAGTAGAGTAGTGTTGCCGATTTGGAGGCAAGGAATATACTGATGAAAACTTAAAACTAGAGCCCAAAGGCAGACTTACAACTAGGCCGGTGGTCCGGCTGCGAGAATGCCGACTCGGCGCTGATAAGGCTCGCACCGGTGCGGCCGCGTCTAGACGCTGACGAAGGCATTCCCGACTCTTAGTCTAAGCAAGTAGGGGCAGGGGGATGCATAACTAGGTACTAATAGATTTGTTGATACATCATCTGACTACAAAAAGCAATGCAAGAAATGTCGATTCTAGTAAATAAAAACAATGATTACCAATTTAATCTAGTAGAAGTTTATCTACTTACCGACGTTTGCTCCTTGACTCGTACGATTTTCTAAAAGCCAGACTTGAGCATTTTTTTCGTTTATTATGTTTGTTACCCACTATGGCAAAACTAAATGCTTGGTTGGTGTTGGTGTGTGCGGCACTGCGGAGATCACAAAAATTTGGCACACGTCCGGCGTCGACGGGGTCTGCGGGCGGACTGGCGGTCACGCAAACGTGCCTTTTTACCATGAATTCGTGATAAAAAAATCATATAAAATTACCATGTTAACTTTTTAACATTTTTATTTATGATTCCATTTTTTTATTGCATTGTAATTCGTAAAAAAAATAAAAAAGCAATATGATTTGTAAAAATGAAGTCGCAAATCGTGTTTAAAATACCAAATAGAGGTGACTTTGGATTTTTTTTCTATCGAGTGAAGTTATTCATTACATGTATCAGATTTATGATTCCACTTAAAAACATGCTTAAGAATAACATATTTTTTTTTACACAGTAAAAACCATGGTTTATCTTAGAGGAAAGTTGATTCTTGCTAGACGTTTTCTAGCCAGGCTCGCCTTAATGACGGCTGTGAAGTGCGCCGCAAGCGAGACTGCGGTGTCTTGCCTCTGACGCCCGCGTACCTTCGTTTTCACTACTGCACAGCGTTTCGCGCCTAACTTCACATCGGCCATTGAGTTTGAATCGGCCTGTACTTGTTTGTGAATGTCAGTATGCTGCCAGGGATCGTACCGTGACGTCTTATTGCGACCATTTTTAGGTTCAGCCGCCAACGCTGCGTGACCATGAACCTTATTGCGCGGCGATACGATTCGCGGTCGCTCTGCTTCGGCGGCTGAACCTAAAAATCATAGCAATAAGATATCGCGGTACGGGTCCAGGTCAAACTGTTTTGCACGTTCATGAGCGATTAAGGTAGTTTTGGCTCATTGGTGAGCCAGTCAAATAAAGTGGACAATACTTAACGACAGACGGACAGTCAGTATATGAATTCAAACGTATTGTAACCCTATCTTCACCTTGTTTATTTACTACTGTGTAGAGCAGACCCTAGCTCTTTCTTGGTAGGTACGCCATCTCTATGAGTTGTGTTTTATTATGGCCAGGTTCGATTGAAATAACATACAAGAACAGTATAGCCGGTGTATCTCGAGGAGGCTGAACATGGGGTCTGTGAACTTGCGCACTGCGCACGCCGCTTCATGTCACCTTTTGGTTCTTAAAAACGTTTCTGCGCAGCCTCGTGCGCGAAGTTCAGACTGGCCAAGATACGACGGCCGTATTGTACGAGCAATGTAAATTCGCTTTTGTATCTCGCGTCATGTAAAAAGAGTGCACATTACAGCTACACATTACGTGATTTATTGGTATATTTGGTGGTATAGGTACTTACTAATGATCAGTACAAGAAGCCTGCAAGCAAAAGGCTGGTTTAAAAAAATGAAAAGAGCACCCTACACCGATTCTCTTCAAACATAGCTTAGAACATTACCGACTAATTCACCTTTCAAACAAAAAAAAATCTAAATCGGTATATCCGGTCGGGAGCTACGATGTCACAGACGACACACACACACACAGAGAGAAAAAGAGAGGGGCAGACAAACACGTAAAACTTAAAACACCCCATCGTTTTGCGTCGGGGGGTAAAAATAAAACAATGGGCCTAGAACTATCGTGCGTGAGTGCACCCATGCGCAAACACACCCAGTTTTCCAGCATTATTTTTGCATGACGCGAACTATACTCTTGTCATGTTCTTTTTTTTGTTCGAACACGTACACTAGCAACATCTGCAAGTGTTAGTAGCTTAAGTTCTTGTTCGTTTTCGTGGTCACCGTCAGTAACGTAACACGTGTGGTGCAGGACACATCGGCGGACGCGTGGTCGGGCGTGGGCAGCCCGGCGCGCGACCCGTGGGCGCCCGCGGCCGCGCCCGCGCCCGCCGACCCCTGGGCGCCCGCGCTGCACCACGCGCCGCCGCTACTGCAGGTGAGCTGCACTACCACACACACACACACACACAGCGGCGGACGGCTCGAGCGACTTACACTACCTACTTACATATTTATTGGTGCAACGACCCAAACCAGTCACTTTGGTCCTACCAGAATACCAGCGCCGGTAATCTACAGCAGCCGGCATAAAAGCGCTGTTCCGGCGCTCGTTTGGCACGGTCACGCGGAGCGTTTTACATGCGTGTCTTCGTTTGTTAGACAACGTGGGTCTACGTTTCCACCGCTATACACATATATGAACCTGTGACTGTGTACAACTGAAACACAGCACAGTTTTATATCATATGCCAGGCGTCGCTTCCCCACCCGTCCCACTCCCCGCAGTGAAGCTACGTCGCTTACATGTACCGCGTGCTCAGCGTGAACAGAGTTGAGCTGCGTGGGCGACATATTCGAACAAGCCACGCGTGTAGCAATAACGTTACTAATCACATATTCATGCGTAGCGTGTCCTTGGGTTGCGGTGGATACGACGACATACATTTCCTTGCAAAGCGAAGCTAGACACATGCGCAGCCTCTCCGTGCGCCGCGGCGGGCCAGCACTTTTATGCTGAGTTGGGACCGGTTTGTGGGAAAGAACGTTAATTATTTGTTACTAATTCTTTTATTTTTTGTAAAAACTTACTGAGGTTTATTTTGCTTACAAATAAGCGAGTTTAATAGCAACTCTCGTTTCCAGAGTAAATCCCCGCCGTCCGTGATGTCATCTCCATCGTCGACCGAGCTGGAACAGTTCGACGCGCTCTCGCAGCGCCGCGCGCACAACAACAACCCTGAACCTGACCCCTTCGATCTCAGTTTACTTGGTAATTATACGTACACTACGCGCCACGTAACTAGAACCTGCGCAGCGTTCGTTTACGTACACTACACGCCACGTAATTAGAACCGGCTCAGTGTTCGATTTTAGGTCTCATTGGTGGTAAGAAGGGCACGTGGAGACGACGCTGCGCAGAGGGACGGCGCATGTTCTCGCACACTACTGCGTCTGCCCTTCTCGTTCGCAAACTTGCGCATGCGCAATTTTGTTCAATTATGCACCGCTCCGCTCAGCTCCTCAGCGCAATTTATTTATTTTACAACATTCACAGCCCAATAATATGACTGTGCAGTTATGTGTGTTCATAATTCATACGATACATAGTCCACAAAATTCATAGTTTAATTTTCTCACTCCAGACGGAACGCTGCAGCCTGGCTCCCCCCTCTCCTCGTCAACGGGCGCCATCAAGAAGTCCCCCTCAGCGTTCCTGGGCGAGAACAGCTCGCTGGTGAACCTGGAGCGGCTGCTGGTCCCGTCGGCTGGCTCGCCCGCGCCCGCGCCCGCCAACCCCTTCGCGCCCGCCGCGCCGCCACCACAGAGACAGTTCGCGCAGCCACCGCCGGTCAGTACAGCACACTACACTCACCGCCGCGCCGCCACCACAGAGACAGTTCGCGCAGCCACCGCCGGTCAGTACAGCACACTACACTCACCGCCGCGCCGCCACCACAGAGACAGTTCGCGCAGCCACCGCCGGTCAGTACAGCACACTACACTCACCGCCGCGCCGCCACCACAGAGACAGTTCGCGCAGCCACCGCCGGTCAGTACAGCACACTACACTCACCGCCGCGCCGCCACCACAGAGACAGTTCGCGCAGCCACCGCCGGTCAGTACAGCACACTACACTCACCGCCGCGCCGCCACCACAGAGACAGTTCGCGCAGCCACCGCCGGTCAGTACAGCACACTACACTCACCGCCGCGCCGCCACCACAGAGACAGTTCGCGCAGCCACCGCCGGTCAGTACAGCACACTACACTCACCGCCGCGCCGCCACCACAGAGACAGTTCGCGCAGCCACCGCCGGTCAGTACAGCACACTACACTCACCGCCGCGCCGCCACCACAGAGACAGTTCGCGCAGCCACCGCCGGTCAGTACAGCACACTACACTCACCGCCGCGCCGCCACCACAGAGACAGTTCGCGCAGCCACCGCCGGTCAGTACAGCACACTACACTCACCGCCGCGCCGCCACCACAGAGACAGTTCGCGCAGCCACCGCCGGTCAGTACAGCACACTACACTCACCGCCGCGCCGCCACCACAGAGACAGTTCGCGCAGCCACCGCCGGTCAGTACAGCACACTACACTCACCGCCGCGCCGCCACCACAGAGACAGTTCGCGCAGCCACCGCCGGTCAGTACAGCACACTACACTCACCGCCGCGCCGCCACCACAGAGACAGTTCGCGCAGCCACCGCCGGTCAGTACAGCACACTACACTCACCGCCGCGCCGCCACCACAGAGACAGTTCGCGCAGCCACCGCCGGTCAGTACAGCACACTACACTCACCGCCGCGCCGCCACCACAGAGACAGTTCGCGCAGCCACCGCCGGTCAGTACAGCACACTACACTCACCGCCGCGCCGCCACCACAGAGACAGTTCGCGCAGCCACCGCCGGTCAGTACAGCACACTACACTCACCGCCGCGCCGCCACCACAGAGACAGTTCGCGCAGCCACCGCCGGTCAGTACAGCACACTACACTCACCGCCGCGCCGCCACCACAGAGACAGTTCGCGCAGCCACCGCCGGTCAGTACAGCACACTACACTCACCGCCGCGCCGCCACCACAGAGACAGTGCTGTACAGCACACTACACACCACACTCAGCTTCGCGCCCGCCGCGACGCTGCAACGTTACAATACGTCGATACGTTCGCTGAGGCCGACCCTCACCAACCTGGCCGTTCACGCTCGCCTCGTAGACTTTCGTCAATCAATAATCACCGTACTCACCAACCCTAATCTCTATTCCAGGCTAAGCTATCAATCAATGAGCTGAAGCAGCAGCAGATGGGCCTGACGGGGCTCTCGTTCCCCAGCGCGTCCCCGTCGTTCCCCCCGGCGGGCCCCGCGCCCGCGGGCCCCGCGCCGCTGGCGGGCCCCGCGGACCCCTGGGCCCCGGCGCCGGTGCCGGCGCCGCGCGGCGGCTCGCCCTGGTCTCCGCAGAACAGCCGGCACACGCCCAACCCTTTCCTCTCCTAGCCCAGATCATAGGTCAGTACATTACTTTAAAGAGAGATGACTTATCGTGAAATGAAGAAAAGTAGAAAACTTTGATGGATAATATTAGGAGAAATCGGTCATTCGTCTCTCCTGGAAAAAAGTGATTTTCTGACTTGGTTCAGTGTTGTTCTGGGTGTGCACAGACACTACTTTTGGCTTCTTCGTTGCGTAGAAACCAGCAGCTTCGTTTACATTTTTTAAACAGTTTTCTCACAAAATCACATCGCAGAAGGGCTCGCCACTTCCTATTTACGAATTTGCTTTTTGCCACAAATTTTAACTTCAGCCTCTTTGTCTTGCAGGCTTAGCGCTATCCACCGCCGCGGCGCGCCTCACCGCACGCAAGCTTGGAGGTACACTTGCGGCCACACTCACACAGCGAACCACACCGCTATACACATGGACTTTCAACACACACTAGGGACTATGTGCGAATATACAAATTTAATTCACACTTACCTCGAAGAACGGAATTTACAAAGTTCCTAAAAACAAATCATCATTTCCAGGCCGCAAGATCATATCGAAAAATAAGCAATTTTCCGCCCGCTTTCATGAACTTGATGGAGCGATTGATTAATTGTAATTAATTACTATTACCGATAAAGTAATATATTGTTTTAGTTTTCTTTGACGCGGTAAGTTTATTCGTATTTTTGCTAAGAAACGCGAGTTACTATTAAAAGGTGTAGGTTAACAAATTTAAAGTATATTTTAAATTTAGACAGTGTGATGAATTTTTCGAACACCAAATTGGGATTTGTTATCGACTGGCAGAATTATTTTATAAATACTAATTAATTAATAAATACTAGGAGTTGTGCTCCTCACACATCGTATAGATTCGACACCGACACGACTCGAAGCAAAGCATTGAAATTTGAGGCCTGTATTATTCTAGATACAACTGAATTCAACTAACGATATTTTGATCAACAGTCTCAATTGGTCACTTTTATATGTGGGCAAAGGTCCATATTCCAATGCTCCACCTTGACTCAAATCGGTGTTAAGTATGATGATGTGAAGGATTTAATTTCAACCACAATTGAATATATTGTTCTCATTTAAAAACTTTTATAATAAAATAAAGTACCACAGACAATAATTCTTTACCAAACCGTCAACAAAACTTTGTCGTGGTCAAACGCTTCTTAAAGTTCGTTTTCAAACCTATTTTGACTTTAGAAGTTGGTGAAGCATTAGATTAATCTATCATTGCAATGAAGATCTTATTTTTTATAAAAATAGAGTTCAACATAATACATCTCCATTCTCGCTGTCGGTCAGAAAACAAAATCCCCGGTATATTATAAAAAGTATTTAGTAATAACAGATGAACAGTAAAGTTATTGTAAATTAACGGATTTTATAGACTGGACTATCGCTGTGACGTGTTAACGTAGATCCGATAGGTTTGTACGTGTTTAGATAATTTTAGACATTTCATTCAGTGTCTGCACTTTTTCTGGAGAATTAAATAATCTTAGCATAGCTTATCTACATTTTATGTATATATGATGCGCTAAAAACGAATCCAAACGAAACAGCGATAATCGTGCCTTCTCACTAGTATTACCAATATTGAGTAATTGTGTGAGCAAGAAAGATGACATGAATAGCTCTGCTTCTTTGAATTCGTTTCTAGGATCAAGTTAGAGGAAACTTTATTATTCTTCCAAGATGGGTATTAATTTATTTCATTCATTGTCTATATAATACAATGCTTAGCAATAACAAGTTTAAAAATAGTGTTTAAAGTTATCTAAACATGTACAAAAGAGTAGAAATAGACTATGTAACCTAGCCTCTATAGAATCCTAGATTTGTGACCGAAAGGTTTGTGGAAAATGTTGCATTGCATTGCAAGGCATTGTGTACTCGGTCCAAATCGAAACTATCGGATATAAGATCGTTATAAGGTGCTAGTGGGCTTTCATAAGGAAACGAACCCTTCTACTTAGACAAAAGTAAGAGCTTGCGCTGACGACATACTCATTAGTTCATGGGTGTCAAATATTCTGCGTAACTAAGAACGAAAAGTATGTTGTTTGCGCAGTCTATAACTTTCTTATTGTATTTGTGGTCCATCCTAGACCGCATCATTGCTTAAAATCACTCATGACTTGAGTCTCATGACTTGTCATGATGTGCTCATTTTTTAATAAAATTCTTAGAAGCAATACTTTTAGTATGATGTACGTAAACCTTTTCATTTCCACAATGAAAGTCCACCAGTGAAGTCCCGACTAAGGGCGTACGCTAAAACTCGCTCGTCTGTATTGAAAAATTATAGAAGCAGCGCTAATTGGCGCAGGCGCTTGCGCAGGTTTTCGCTCGAAGTGACGTGACGTGCGCGCGAGTTTCAGCGAACGCTCTAAGGCGCGAATTATAGAGACTGGACGTAAGGCAAGAGCGAGGCGTAGGCAAGATTCAGGCTTGTATCGTTTCGTTTAGAATTTATTAAAAACCGACGTAATTATACCCAAGTGGCACGCCGCTTCACAGTTTTCACCGTTGTTTTTCGCCTGAGCCGTCCCTTTGCCGCGTCCTCGCCTTACGTCCAGCCTGTAAAGTTCGCTCCTAGGTTACTATAAGGTGAAGTTGATGATCGTGCCTTACCTAATTGAACGGTATTGTTAATACGTGTGTCGCCATCCATTTCCTTCGCTAACTCGCTACGACTCGGTTAGGATTAATATAAATATATATCACACTTTAAACGCCTGGGGTTTAAACGTATGGGAGCTTTAGGAACGATACACTGAAACGAGGGAGAAAGAAGAGATATTGACTCACGAAATTAGGAATTTGGAACTTTGTGATCAAGGGGCCTACCATGACATATTATTGCTATGATAGTTACGTTTGGTTTTCGAGGCTGCGCGACCGTGGACCTTATTGCGCGGCGATATGAATTACGGTCGCTCTGCGTCGTAAACAAAATGTAACCATGGCAATATGATGTCATGGTATACATATGAGGCTCGCAACATTTTGAAATCTTCGAGTTCAATACAGTTTTACTAAACTTTTTGGCCAATGGCGAGCGAGTCGTCTAAGTGACTTGAAATTCTATCAAAAAATGTAATGTGATGTAATTTTTAAGTCGTTCAATTGGTCAAAATATCTCTCCTTTCCATATGATGTCATATCGTTGCGGGAGCAGTTTTCTCGGCAAGTATACTCCATGCAAAACTTGATGATCGCTCTGAGGGTAGGAACATTTCGCGGCGTTACAGTGTAAGGGGGGGGCTAAAGAAACTGAATTTACAGTTCGGAGCGGTCATAAAGCTTAACGTGGACTGTAATTTTGCCGGCCAAAGACCCTGACTACACAATCGAGATTATCTCTTGTCACTTTTACTCTAATGACATTTGTGATGACAGTGACAACAAAACTCTCGAGCGTGAGAATCGGCTCCCAGGCCAGAAACCAGTCTCGTATGTCCCCAGGCTTATTGCTGTTCCAGTTTTGTGGAACGAAAGTCAAATTATAAGTGTAGTTTAAAATCTAATTACATAAATATCACGTAACATTTCCAAGGAACAAAAAAGTTATAATGCTTGATGTGGAAGACATTCGAAAGCGAACTGTAATAGAAACGAAAAAGTTTACTTTTTGAATATTTTTGAATAGAAATTGGCGGTCATATGACTTACATCATTTGCTATTATTACATTGTACCCACCTTCTATTCTTGGTATTCAAAGTATTTATTGTCTTCGTTCAGTTTGTCACTTCTTTCAATCAAGCAATTTTCGTAAAACTGAAATATAAAAGTTAAACTGACTATTTTCCAGGCTTATTCGAATAAATTTGAAACTATACGACGATAATTCAGTTTGACTCGATGGTACAAGCCTATTAAAAAAAATTAAAAGGTCACAAGTTAGTGACGTAATGACAGGTTTTGAGAAATCAAGCCTTATTTTGTACCCTGCGCTTATTGGCGTTGCGTATATCACGTACAAACATACATACTTCATTTACTTTGCTATATATTGTTGTATTATTTACTACTACCCTCATTATTCAAGTTTAGCTATAGGTAAATTATGTATTACGTTTACTTAGCTTCTGTGTTGCCGGGAGCGTAAAAAAACTTGCCACTTAATAAACTAGCATTTAACTAAATTATTATTTTTATACATGATAATGAAACACTAGTTTTATTGGACAAAGCAATAATTAATTATGTATTTACACTTTTTTACTGGCTTGCTGATTTTTGCTACTGGCAACACAAAAGCGTTTTTGTTTCTTTTTTTTACTTATAAAATTAACTACGGTTCAAATGGTTATTGACTTTGTTTATCAGGTTATATGTAGATAAATTATTCATTAGTATAATATTAATTTTGACCAATAAAATGCATCGATGCTAATCCAATATGTCACTAGCTAGGGAGAACTGTAAAGATTAAATGTAACTATTTAATTAAAATATATAAGTTTTTCAATATACTGCAGTGTTTATTTTCAATTAATCTATAATAGTATCCACAATATCATTAGCACGTCACATTTCCGCTCGCTTATTGCTTTTTTTTTCTGGTATTTTGCGATAATATCGCAAATTAATTTGTCGATACCATGATAGTAGAAATGATGAAGAGGTTTTCATTTTCGATTCGGTGAGGTGTTTGTTTGGAATTTGTCGATACCAGAGGTTTTCTCCCTCGCGATCATACTTTGTGAATGTAGAGTGAAGTACCTACCTCTCCATCTTCTGCTATTCTATTATCTGGCATCGACAAATGTAATGTTCAAAAGAATATTACTAGAGGCTCTGAGACCTGGAGACCTCGCGACCGGCGTCTGTCTTCCCCTACAGGTCGTGAACTGATTCGCGTGAAATTTTGTAAGCAGCTTCGATAATTACACAAAAAAAATCAGATCTCCGCCATTTTGAAAAATATCTATTTAAATATTAAACCTACTCACAACATTTCGAGAGAATCGGTTAAGAACTGCGACCTGTAGAGGAAGACAGATCCAGGCAGAATTCGGACATACGAAAGCATTTTTGTCGAAGCTGAAGCATAGACGCTTCGCTCACTGACGCTCGCTCGGTCGATTATTATTATTTTCTTTCTAGGACAAACACGTTCTCTGAGTCAGGTTTCTTCAGTATCAAAAGTTTACAAAAAAATCTTTCTGTACTCGTGTTGAATGATTTTACGCGGCGCGCTGCCCGTATAAGTATCGTTTACTCCACAGATCTAGGATGTAAAAGATCGACAGTGACAATTCGATAGTGATACAAAAAAACATTTGCGCATGCGTGAGTAAATTAGTGTTGTGAAAAGTACTTATTAATTTATCGATTGACCAAAAATGGTCCTCCGGGTGCTTGTCGATAAATATAATCTTTCGCATACCAATTGAGTTGTTTTTTGTTCCAAGTATAACACCGCTGCTGAGCTAAAATGAATATTAATCACTAAACGGGTGTTAAGCTAGGCGGAAGAGTTAGATATCAGTGTCACCATGTATCTAAATTAACATAAGAAAAGTAAATAATAAGATCAACATAATACTATCCTAGTAATTCGCTTCGATATGTGACCCTTGACCAAATTTACTCGTATATGGATTAGGATAAGTAATAATACTTATCTCATTGGTTTTGTACATTTATTTATAATTTACATATATATTATTTAATTTAATGAAATATAATTAAATTAGACTTGGATGTAAGACACCCAAAATGTGTAAATTGAATTAAAAATGATGATCAGAAATTGAAGGTACATACTTATATATAATACAAAAATGTTTTACGCCTCATCATTCAGTACAAACTCATAAGAATATCAATTTACTTTTGATGGCATTGATTCAAAAATGTATGCTTTGTTTATGTATTGCACCCATCGCCTACCTAATGAACTTTGATAAAAACTATCGATAATAATGACGTCATCTTTTTATCCATCTCTAGTGAAAATCGAGCGTAAACTAACTAATATTTTAATGCTGATTTTTATCACCAATTCTGCTTTCATCTAGGAAATATAGATGTTACGAAGAAACGACAACAACATACCGCTGGTAAATCGGTTTTTGGAACCAATTTATGTTATGTTTTAGACAAAATTTAGACAAAAACATCACAATGGAATTTTCATATTTACCCATGAAACGACAAATTTTGTGGGTTGAATCTTGAATTCACATCACAATCGCTAAACGCACAAGATGGCATAACTGCATACAATTTTAATTGCTCTCTTTTCATTCAATTTATAATGATACTAGTAAAAAATAATAATCATAGGAATTTTCGCGTGCTCAAAGGTGGCGCGCTGTCATTAATGACACAAGAAAAATTGACTAAGATTTTATTTGTAGGCGACCTCTTTCTCTCTTGTGGAGTTTACATTTCGATGGAGACTTCTCTGTCCCACGCTTCGTTGGTCTTTTGCGAAGCAAAAAAAATCTTAGGTCTGTGGTTTACTCTCACCTGTTCTGTTGGCAGAACTACTGGGATTTTTAATCTCATTAGTTCTGTGACTTAAAAGACTGCTTTACACCTGACTTATCTCTATTCCCACCTATTCTGTTGAGTAATTCTGTTCACAGAACTGCTGGTAATTTCTTCTCATTAGTTCTGTGATGTACCGTGGCGAAGTCGCGACATTTCATTATCAGAAGATATAACTTTAATTTTGTTTTTAAATATTTTTTTGGAACAAATAAATATTTAGCTTGTCTTGCTTCTTAGTGTTAGCCAATTATCAACTTTCGAACAATGACAACAGCCACACATAGTACCTACACTTTTCGAGCAACGCGTATTGAAAAAATATTTACTTGTATCCACAATATGTCGATGATAGGCAAGGAATGCGATATAAATAAAACACCAGAGCAATACAATATGATTATAATTTATTAATTAATAGTTTACAAAGACGTTATCGTACAAATATTATTTCCAGCATTCGGCATACAAAACATTTCCACAATAAACATAGTTTTGTTCATCAAAGACCTCAGGAGATTACTGCTTCCTACGCCGTGTAAGTACATAGATATCAGATACATCGGAAATGTCGCTTATATACAATACACTAACGCACCACTTACAAAAAACGTTTATAAAATCGTAAAAATTGGTTTATAAATCCACGTTCGTAAGTCTAAAAAGCATGGAATGGACGATAATATAGTCGGAAGCGGCATTCACGAAGCTTATCCTATCGTTACTTACAATTACTTATCTAGCTTACACTTTCATAATTAGTAAAGCCAGACCGTGCAGCGTTCGAGCGAGGAGCGGCGCTCTCTGCACTCGCGTCTGGTATTGCGTCAATCCCTGTTTTAAACTTAAAATACAAGTTGTTACGGTACAAAATGAAGTGCAGTTTGGGCAAATTGTAGGGTTCAGTCTCTCGGTGTTGCTTCACTAACTACACGCATGTTACATTGGGGCAGATACGGACTCCCACCGACTAGACGCTACGTTCACCAATAAATAGTTTTTCATAAAAATTCCAAACTCATCGAACCGTTACATCTAAAATAAATAAATCCAAGCATCAAGTGACGGTTTATAAAAATATTATTCAAAAGCGATACTCTACTTTTGGCAGATCTTAATACCAATAAGAAAAATAAATCTATGATTATGATAATTAATAGTGAAGCGATATTTTCGTATGATCACATTGGCGCGCGCCCGCGCCTGTATAAACTTACCGTACTTACTAAATGCAAATGGCGGCGCGCCGCCCGCCTGCCGCTAACATTAATTTTCAAATTATGAAATGTGTGACATCAATGGCGGTACATTGACCAACATTCCCGCTCAATCGTGGTTAGATAGAAGCCATGGGCAGCGGATTCTCTGCAGAATCAGCTGATTGGGTCGTTCGTCGCCGCCATTTTGTCGAGTCTACGAGATACAGGACAAGATGGCGGCTAGAGAGTGCGGCCTGCGGCGAGCGGCAGCGACGCCTCAATCGATATGAAAATTAAGTCCCTCGCCAATTACAACCTTATATGAGCTCTGAATTATATTTCTGATACAAAATGGAAGAGTATTGTGAACAGGATTTTTCGTCATCGGAGATTCATTCGAGTGGTTCAGGTAGAGTTTTAAGCTTAACTTGCAGAACCGGAGAACGAGAGGAGACGTTAGGTAGCGAGAGTTAAATATTAGCATTAACATCAATGCCATCAATAGTCTTAGATACATGAATTACTCGATGTGCCTTGAACCGCACGCCTTCTTCCGTTCATCACTGCACACTCTTACTATACAATAAAAATAATATGACCAAGTCTCGACAGTCATCTTAGATTGTTACCACGCAGTATAGTAATTTTTTGATTCTACTATGATAACGGAGTCAGTCAAACAAGGCAAAAATAACTAATTTGAGTACGATTCTATCGGCATTGTTTAATCTGACGTTAAACAGGTCGATGTCTACAGTAAATTCAAACCAGACTTGGTCACGTCAGTAGAGTCAGCTGACACGAACCAGCGCATGACCAACACTTGGTCAGTTAATTCAACAGACTTATATATACTTGTTTACATCAGTACATAGTTAACTCTCAAACCATCCAGACTGAGACTTGTTTACGCCAGCTAACTCAACCCAGCGTACTCTCGAGACTTGTGGACGTCAGCTAACTCAACCCAACGTACTCTCGAGACTTGTCGACGTCAGCTAACTCAACCCCGCGTACCCGAGACTTGTTTAAGCCAGCTAACTCAACCCCGCGTATTCAAGACTTGTTGACGTAAGGTAGCTGGACTCCCTGACTCCCGAGACTTGTTCACACAGCTCCCTAGTACTCCCAGTGCGTGGCGTGCGCGAGGTCGGGCCCGGCGAGGCGGAAGTTCCCGTTCTTGGCGGCGGCGAGGTAGTCGCGCGCGGCGGCGGCGCGGATGGCGAGGCGCGTGGGCTCGCGCAGCTCCAGCAGGAAGCCCTGCGCCGTGTCCGAGTCGCACGTCACCGACTCGCTGTCCGCGTGCCAGTACTTGCCGTTTTGACCTGCGGGAGGGTAGGTACAAGTTTTTATTGTTTACGGTGGACATTACAGCAGCGTGTGAGCAGTGTAAGTGTTGAAAGTGGGACATTTTGGTTTAATAAACCGTAAGTATCAAATCGATTTGAAGTAAAGATTTTACTTCAAATCGATTTGATACTTATAGTCTATAGTCGATATATTTGGTAATATTACGTTCGGCGTAAGTGTGTTGGCGATTCCGAGAAAGGACTTCATTCTATTTAATAATAGTTTAAAATTAATTCCACCCTGCTCAATCATAATTATCTGCTTATCATACGCACTCCATATATTTACTGAAGAATCCATTATTGTTTAATTTTAAAACACTAAAGTTGATTTTATCTCAGTTTTAGTCTCTTGCATACACAAAGCAAGCTAATCGAAAGCCTAGGGGTAACAAACTGACCTTTGAAGTAGACCTGTCCCTTGGGCCCGCGCACGACCTGTATGGTCTCGTAGTTGGCCTTGTTGCACTCGAGCCGCACGCCCTTCGGGCCCACGAACCCTTGCTCGCACTTCAGCACCAGGATCGGCCTGCACATGGAGTTATAACTTAGATAGAATAATAATGGAAGGAAGATAAGGGAAAGACCGTGGATGTAGGGGTCAAAAGCGATCTAAAGCCCTCCCTAAAATCAAGCGGAGTGTTCCCCTCCACTTTTACTATCTGGTATCTACAAGCCGGGGTTGAGATTAAAAGAAGGGGTGACAAAAGAAGTTTGCCCCCGTGATGGAGTACTTCCGCGGTCCCTGAGATCAATACTTGTTGTAGGTACGTATCAGGAGCTAATACAAATGTAAAAGATATTGGCAAGGAAAGAAAGTAGACAAGTCAAGGCTACTGAAATAGACAAAGAAAAAGTTGTCCACTTGACAATCAATTTAGTTAACATCACCACTTTAACTCAAGCCGAGCCTGACAGATGCGCAAATCTAATTATCTTCATACTTTTATGATTTTAACAGCTGCGCCCCGTGTTGACACTCGCGGTTATAAACTAGCCTTTGTTAATCCAGGATCTACCTCCATTCTAAATTTCATCAAAATTCTATCGGTTTGAGCGTACAGAATGAACAAGCACACACACAAAAATAGTAATATTAAGTAGGTAGTAGGGTAATATTTTGCTCTAAAAACTTGTGGCACTTTCAAGTCCCGGAGCACGTACCTGTTGATGAGATAGAAGTAGTATTTGCAGTTGTCGTCGATGGCGTCCGCGTTGGCGTAGAGATGTCCGGAGCGCTTGGTCATGAGGTACTTGCCGTTGTTGGCGCGGAAGGCCACGGAGCCGTCGCCCTGCCACTCCAGCTCGAACAGCGCGTTCGAAGACCTGGGGAAAATTATTGGGTATTACAGGTTTTGTCAACTGTTGTATTTAGAACTACGCAGAGCCTTGAATCGCCTGTCTGTGTGCCTGGCATCTTGTCAACTGCATAGCCATAATAAAGATTGGTTTATACGTCAATAAGTACAGTGGAAATTCTAGAAAACGGACAATTAAGTATTAAAGACATTCTAATATACAACTAGCTAAGCTGGAGTGCTAGCGTAGTGACAATGGTCATCGTGTGTCGACCTGCACGCGCCAATTTATTCGCTTCACACGAAAGAGCTAGACGTAATACAATCGTGTTACGTCTAGCTCTTTTGTGCCATATCCACTACGTTGACACAACAAGACCTCTGATCAGAAATAATCAGCAGCCAGGACCGCTTTCATCTAAATATAGTAGTGGTAACCAGTAAAATTAAATAATAGCGGTTCTGGGTCAGGATAATGGTGCTGGCAATTGGTTATCGCGACCCAGTAAAGACAGTCAGTCCAGGGGGCCAATAGGCCCCCTGGACAATAGGCATCGTGGTAATAAGATGTCATAATAATGACATCTTATTACCACGATGGTAACGTTTTGTTTACGACACTGCGCGACCGCGAATCGTATCGCCGCGCAATAAGGTCCATGGTAGCCCGTGGTCGAAAACAAAACTTAGCCATCATGGCAATAAAATGTCATGGCAGGCCCACATGTGGTCAGTCCCGTCCACTCACTTGTTGTCCCCGCTGGCCTGGATCCCGCCGCCGGTCTCGAGCGTCCAGTAGCGGTCCTGCATGGTGCGGATGTACCAGCGCCGCGTGGCCCAGTCGAACTCCAGCTGGAACGTCTCGTGGGACGAGATCTCGTCCTGGTTCGCTGTCACGTCCACACCTGGAAACAAACATTAGCACGTTTAGACACTTTTCAAAGCAATGACTATGAAACCTGTTTCAAAGTGAGACAAATGCTAAGATAAAGACAAATTCACAACACTACCTATATTGAAGAAGACTATAGTAGTATCACACCACTTAAACCATAAGGTCAAAATGCTGGCAGAAGAAAGGGAGCGATGGTAATTGCCCTATACAAAAAGGGCCTACGGTTCAGTGGAGGAATATTAATTATCTGATTACAAAGATTTGCAACTCTTCTTCTAATTTTATCCCAAATAATCTCAAAACAATATTGCAAGAAAGAAATATTCCGGACTAGGTAGTTAACTGCACTAGCGGATCCCAACCTTGATCTTACCTACCTTGATAAAGCTTACTATAAGTCAAGTCTCTCAAACCAGAATCCTGGATCTATCACTCGTTAGCTACTAGTATGTAACATCGTGGAATAGATTGGAGTTGGATTGGTAACAACAATTCTAATGCAGCGCAAGATCGCTGAATCCAAATTTCATCATAAAGACGACCATCAAACTAAGCGCCCATCTCCAGCTAACGTTAACACTACCTCCGCTAAGACAGTTACCCACTCGAAAAACCATTAACTCCGCGTTGAGTGTCACTCGAGACTACATCGGCTCTGGGCAAACATGCAGTTTAATGGAGAACGGTGTGTGACTAAGTGTATTGTTACTTTAGTACTTTACTTCCAGTACTGGAGGCTGAGATAACTGCCAAAGTGAAAACAACGGCTTCTATTGAAATTTAAACATTACGTCGATGATGATGATGAAGTGACGTATCCGAAAAGGCAAAGGAAGAGAGAGGCTTTGCTATTATGTTCACGTAGCAGTTACGTAGCACTTAGTATTAAACCACAATTTGAGTGCAACCAATTTTTATTAGACTCCTTTCCTTTCTTCTCTCACTCGAGCACGACCACCGCTGTCTAGGGCTTCCACTAGACAACTCACATACCTACGTACTTCAATTATTTCTGTAAAACTCGTGAATTGTATTAAGTCTTACTTTCATTGCTGATCAAGCTTTGAATGTTGAAGAAACACCTTTAACTCATACCGCTTCCTGATTTGTTCTGTTGCTGCTGGTATTGAGATTTAAACTTTGGTCAATGAGTAGTTTCTGAAGCTGATACGTCGTGTCTGAAGTATTATATTCTCTAGCTAGAAGCCACTACGAATGCCCTCAATAAGTACAATAATTAAAACAATGCTCGGGTTTATGATACTGGATCAGGTAGCAGCGGTGCAGTTTGATAAAGCACAAACTCCGACGGCGTGCGCTTGCATTTTCATTTGTCCCTATAGAATAGAGATAGCCAAGAATTAAAGACAGGCTCTTCCAAAATAAAAACAGCTCAGTCACGGTCATTGCTAGCGATTCCATAAATCACAGCCTATAAACAACTCACACCAAGCCTTGCTGTAGGTGAAGCTATAGTATAACGACGGGTTCGCGTGCGGAGCGCCCCTAGCCCTGCTCGCTTGATCGGCCATCGACCGCGCCTCTGTACCGCTATCGCACGCCTCTTGTCGCAGATGCGAGGAGAAGCTTCGATTTCGCTGATGTTCTATCATAGGCTTAAGATCGAAGACTGAATGACCAGCATTACCTACTTAACTAAGATTATGATCTTAAAAGTAGAATTCGGTCTTTTAAAAAGCCTTCCTAAGACCATTTCTTTTCAGGTAAGAAATGTAATACAAGTAATAAATTAGAACGTTATTTAGCTTTAGTTAGTTTGGAAGACAACACATCTCAGCTCAACCTGAAAAGTCGTAGGTATATGTAAAGTATGAGAAATGATTCAACTGGTGCCCAACCGACGAAATGTCCTTGCTTATCACAAAATAATGCTAATAAAACGAATTTTTTGGGGATGTTTTCATTTATCTACAACTATGCCATAAGCGATGGCAGCCTAGTTGGGAGAAGGTCCGCATCTCAAGTCAGAGGGAGCGGGTTCGAAACCAGCTGACGGTACGCACCAATTTGTTCATTGTGTGAACATATGAGCGTATTGTTTGTCATCTGCTACATGACTGGAGCCCGGTGTATGGCGACAGGCTCGCCCCCTGTCACATTTGAGACTGAATATCGTCGGGCGAAATGTGGGTGTTATATTACACCTCTGCCAGCCCCCTCGGGGAAAGGCGTGACGATATGTATGTATGCCATAAGAAAAGTTCTGTCTTTAATTTAAGACTACCACAAATCGAGTGAACATGAGACAACTGCTTGAGTTATACTGGAAAGCAGTTATTCGAAGCCTATTGAATTGAATGCTATAAGCATGGTATGTCTTTAAGCTCAATGTTTATGAACTGACAAGGCATTTATTAACAATCGACTGTATGACATGCACAAATGCAAGTGTGCCATCGTCTATAGACGTCTGTGGCCAAGAATCGCTTGGGATATTGAAAGTTTAAAGCCATTGATATATTGATTGAATCACCTACTTCTAAGACAGAGAAAGTTTATATTATGTTCAACGCAGATACATCTACTTTTTTAAATGAAGCATTTCATACAAAATCACCAGATCATAGGATTCCCTATGTCGGTAAAATGACACCCTATTTTTAGTGATTACCTAAAGAAGCTTACGTCCCACCTGATGGTAAACGGTAACCACCGCCTGTAGACACCCGCTACACCAGCGGTACTGTTGATGCGCTGCCAAAACAAATTTCTAGACAGCCTTTTTAGAACGCTCCTTGCTCAAGCTCGTTTTACATTCCGCAAGTATCCTGTAAGGAGCAGCAAAAATCTCACTTTGCTTAGTCCCGCTGTCTGTTTTGTATGCTCTCTTTTAAGAAAACGCAGTAAAATTGACAGTTCCTGAAGGATATCGTGCAACCGTGACGGCGGCTAGTCTTGTTTGTAATTACGTCGATGACTCGCCACGTAAGTAGTGTCCTTCTCGCACTTGCACCTTAACCGCCAATCATACTCAACAACTACTCGTAATATATACTTAAGAACAACGTGTGCGTGTGGTGTAGATATTCCATTACAGTGTTTCCGCACGACATCGCACATTGAGACTTGCGAGTCGATTTGCATTAAGGCAATTATTGTTACTCCGCGCGACTCGCCGTGTTTTATGTTCGGATTTCCTCTCGTGTTTTTACTTAAGTATCTGCTTTTTATTCACTTACACTCTGCCCGATGGACTAATGCTTTCTGGTTGGCTTAGCTTACTAACTTAGCTGTATAATGCGCTTAATTCTTCGAGATTTATGTTTGTTTGGACTGATTCTTAGTTTTAAAACCTGCGATGGTCTATTACAGTGAACGAAAACAGCCGCTAATAATTTGAGCTTATACTTACTTTGAGGAATTGGATATGATATGCTATGGATATGCATACTGCTGAGCTTACTTTGAGGAATTGGATATGATGGTGTCAATATAATTGTTATGTAGTGAATAGAAAATTATCCAATTCCAAATTTGCTTTATTTAGTACTTTAGAGCAGCGACCTGCGAGAATTCATTAATTCATCGCGTGTGCTGAACCATCAGCAAGCTGATCTAGCACATAATATAAGAAGATCGTCATCATTACATTATGACTATTCATTGGTCTCCTTCATTCTCCATGAACAGTATCATTTACGATTTCACAAGGCAAAGACTGAATCAACTTCACATGTTCATGTTCAATTTCCAAACTTGGCGCTTCTCAACTTTATTAATTTAAATTAACAAGCCGATTCATCTAATTAACATAACGGATTATACGGTACCGCGCATACCTCCCGCGTTTTCAGGCTTACGGCCAATAAAGATGGTCAGTTTAACGATGTTACAGGCCTGCCGGCGCGAGCAGGCATCCGTGCAGGAGAAACGGTAGAAAGCACCAACAGTTTTTGCGCGAATATCTGCGCGAGCGCAGGCCCCCCGCGTAGGGTTACTACTGCATTGTCTTGTGGGACTGAGAACAAATAACGGTCCTAATAGCATTAGAGGAGGGTCTAACCTGTCAGGGCGTTTCTAAAACCATTAGTCAGTAGACTCGGCTAATTAATAATCTCTTGATATCTCTGTAGATTCTCTCTCTAGATCAATCTTGAAAAGATCGTTAGAAGCGTCAGGAGTTCTCGATTCAGGGTCGATGAATCAAAGGTATGGAAGGCTATCTATAGATATATGATTTACAGAATTAGTTGACAATTATAAATTTGAGATTGATGAAGTTTTAACTATTTATTCATTGTTCATTGACCATTGTCGTTTTATCTAACGTTTTTTAAAAGATTTGTATTAGGCCTGCTTGCATTGGGGTTTAGTTGGCCAATCTAAAGAATGTACGACTTAGATAACTATTAACTATTAGGAGACAACCCTGGTGGGTAATAGCCAACGATACCCGACGACAGATCGTCGTTTCGTGTCCGCACATTTCCTCTAATTAAACAATTTTTAATGACCACGTTCCAAAGACATTAAACAAGATAGATTATCAGCCGTTATTTCACAGAAGATAAAGTTTGAATCAATGTTAATTAATGAACAAGCAGCGAATAATGTTAATTACGAGATTATGATTATAATTTGTGGTTGTAACACATAGCAAACGGAGTAGACAAACAAGCGCAGTTCTGGATCGGCAGATGAAAGTATTTTCTACCGTAACGTCATCTCGTAATATAAGTAAGTATTGCTTCTTGATTGCTTCAAAGTAGTCTCAGTGGACAGCCACTGTCAGTGTTCAGGTCATCCGATGGTCTCAAAATCAAATTTTATTGATAACTCCTAAGTTACACACCACGAGCCAAAACGTCTCCGACGTGACTTGCCATTGGTCCATACATACCTGTCTGGCTGTGTATCTTCAATTCATTGTTTAGTCAAAAAAAGTGTGAAGGTCAGTGAAGTGTAAGGTGTCAGGTTTTAGACTCCCTAAAGTTTTAACGTGGCTCTTGGATGATTTAATACAGAATAGAATCCAAAATTTCTTAAAAAATTATATTGTTTCTAGACGAGAAACACGAAGCGTCGGAAAGGTATATTTGATTGTAGAAATTTTGGAACTGACTGCGATAAAATGTAACGAGGTTATTCCCCTTTCCGGCTAATATACCGCGCAATAAAAATTGTAGCCATTTTAGGTTTTTTTTTTAAGATAGAAATAATGTAGGAGTATTCATTATTTTACTTAAATATATTTAAAGCAAACGTCTGAATTTAACTCTTTTTAATGTTTTTACAAAAAACTTGTTGTGTTTGGGTTACTTGAACTTGAACTCTACGTAATCGAGTTAGCGAGCGAAGCGTCTATGCTTCAGCTACGACAAAAATGCTTTCATAGGTATATCCGAATTATGTACGGATCTTTGACTTCTCCTCTGCAAGTCATAAAAAAATCACATCTCTGCAATTGTGTAAAAATTCCAAAAACTGACACAGCAAAAAAAACCTGCAAGTATAATTATCAAACCTGCTCACAAAATTTCAAGAGAATCGGTTGAGTAATGCGACCTATAGAGGAGACAGACGTCGGCCGCGAGGTCTCCAGCTCATAGAGTCACTAACAAATTAAAATAGGTAAGCTCACACGTAGCTGTGGTTTAGTTGATTTTTGCTTTAATATGAGTAGGTATTATAGATACTACCTACGACGCTCAGATCAATCTAGAGGAAAAGATGGAACACTGCGTTACATCTCGCTGAAGCCACTTCTTTTTAATGTGTGTGCGTGGTAATGTTGCCATGAAAAATATTTTCGATTGCACGAAAACTAGTATTCATTCCCAAACTCTATGTTAGCCATTTCCGTTCCAATTTACAACGTTAGGAGATTTAATATTTTAAAACTGCACATATTTGTAACAGTTTAATGTTACGGCTTTTTCAAAGTTGACTTGTAAAAAAACTGCACAGTTTTTAAAAAGATCCTAAAAATGTAGTCCTGGTCACACTTTCATAATGCACTATGTATATTTAAGTCCACGAAATTATACCATAAACCAATGTCCATAATGTCGAGGTAAGAATGACCAAGCGAGTAGCGTAGTTTTTTTGCGTCAATGTGTGAGTGTTGTGATTGTGAAGTGTGAGTATTGACCTATACGACAGTAGCGTAGTTTTTGGATGGATTTTGGCTTCACTTAGATCATACGCCGTGCGCCATCTTATTCTCTAGGTTGATCTGAGCTACGACGATTGTAGATAGACATCACTTTCTTCTTTTTCTCTACACAACAGTACGTATAAAAGCCAAAGTCGTTTTTCTCGTCTGTCTGTCTGTATATTCGCTATCTCCTTCTAAACCACGCAAGAGATTTTGATGCGGTTTTCACCGTGAAGGTTTGCTTTATACTCGTAGTAGGTATAGTGCGAAGACGGGGCGAGTCGCTAGTATTAAATATTTAGTAAATTATCGATAATAAAGCTTTGCAGATAATCTGAGCTTATCTCAATAGCTTATTAAACAAAGCATCACGGTAACAAGGCACTCAATTGTGAAAACGTGTATCTACCTTATCTACTTAAAGATAGGTATGGAAATAGTTGTTGATGAACAATCCAGTAACGAAATTCACTGTTCATAGTTACGGGAATCCACGATACATATGGAAACCAAGGCAAGAATAAAAAAAAAAACAATAAACGAGGTTGCGTTAAAGAGTATTTATACAACATATGTACCTATAACATCATGATTAATGCAATGAAAGCACCTAACTACCAGTCAGACGATAAGTCCTAGTAAAGTTACATTTTCTTCAAGAACACATTATGTACCTTTTCTTGAATTTTAAATACCTATTTTGAATTCAAAATTCAATCCAACATGAAACTAAGCGCGTTAACTGGAACCCTGAGTGACACCGTTACCAGAGCGGCAGGGCGAGGGGCCGATGGCGGATAAGCGTGAAGCCTCGAACGTGAGGTCAGCGCGGTCGACTAGCGAAGCTCTTCACGGATCCTGCAGCCCTGGTACTTACACTACTTACACACTAGTCAGGCCCGCATCTAGGATTTTTTTAACCCGGGGCAGAGAGTTGAGAGTGACGCCTAGCAACGTGTCTACGGATACGATTTGGGTTGCTACGCGGACAAGGTTTTGTCATTATTTTGACATAATTCATTTGCACACATTAAATGTGAGGTAGCTATTGGTTGTTGAAACCTAAATTAAGGGTAACAAGATTGTAACCCAGACAAATAAAGAATTTGAATTGAATTGTAAACAAACAACATTTTAAAAACTTTGGTGACCTATAATTTGTTTATTCAGTGATTCAGTCAGATCTTAACTAATTTCATTACCTACATTTTTAAAAAGCAATGTTAGCAATGCTTCAACAAGCTGCAATACAATATTGATGTCATCATACCACCCGTTGCGAATGGTAAACAATAGTTGCCTCTCGTTCTTGGAACGGGACAATGCCTCAGCATACATCGCGAGAAATCCATGCTTGTATTGCAGATTGCACTAAAGCAGTCTTCGTTTCAGTTGTTGCTTTTGGAAGTTTGTGTAAATTAAAAAATAATAGCCGCTCTTAGTACCTAAACCAAGGAACTTATGACAGATACGAATTCTGCTGGTTGAAGAGGACTACTCATATGTAGATAAAATCTGATGGTCTATCTCGAAAAGTCTAGCTAGAATTTGAACGCAAATTTGACAGACAATCAGCTAAATCTCTATAACAAATGGAAGAAACAAATAGGTAGGTACTGCTATAGAAGACATACGAAATATTAGACATTCCTATATTTCCCATTCACCGCGAGTAGAACGCAACAAAAGAAAGAACCTACCCTCGTTTCCATGAAACAAAGCCATAGGAGTCGGGAAACGCACCTGCCTCTAATATCCGTGTTCCTGGCAGCGAGCACTCATTAACTTTCACTGTCTGTCTGTCTGTCGGTAGTGCCAATTACCATTGTCGGCTCGGACACCCTGACATGGGAATTGTATCAATTTGTAATGAGTACCGTGTTCTGATCGGCTCTGCCTTTCGCTTTTTGCACATGTCAGGTGATCTTGTTGCTTTGTTCTTCTGGGGTTCATTGCAGCTATATGTCATTTTGTTCGTGAACGAAACAGTTTGGTGTTATTTGGGAGAAGACAGCAAGACCGTGGTGGGTATGTCTAAATCTATATATTTATAGCCAAAGCAAAATCGTCTATGAAGAATTTGAATTTTGATGGCATTGACATACGGTTAATTTTTGTTTATCTTCAGCCAACTTTTTGACCCCATTGCACGACATATCTGCATTTTAAAATCTCTACGATGTTAGATCACATTTCCCTAAGACACGTACCTTGTTTGACGGAGACGTATTTTTCATTGAGTGCAGCGACGAAGGCAGCTTGCGGGAGACTGTCCTCAAGAGAGAACAGCTCATCTCTGGTGACGGCGGTGGAGCGTGTTTTCAGCACGGCCTTGGAGCCGATGGGCGCAAGATAGGCGCCGGTGCTGTCGCGGAGTGCTAGGGCTCCCGCGTGGTACTCCGCGCTGAACAGGCACGTCGCTGTACATGTGTCTTGCAGCTGTAGAAAAAGGATTTAGTTAGTAAGTACTTACGGAAGATATTGAACACAGATCTTGAGATACCCGAGATTGAATTTAAAATAAAAGCAATTAGATATATTATGACCTTGCGGGATGTAAACAATTGCTTAGCTGCTGCTTTTTTTAGTGATTCTGAATCGAAAAAACACGCGCTCATTACAGATTACATTATATTAGATTGTTTGTAAAATCAGCATGAGATATCTTTTACATTCCTTCCTCGCCACAATCAACCATCATCGTAATAATGACGAGATGTTTCTCCCAACCGCTAATTCAGTCCCAGATCACGACAATCATACAGCAAGTAGCAGCCGGCATACTTTGGAGCAGCCGCGGTACGGTAGCCACTCTAATGCCATATGATTAAGATGCGACTCAAATTACACCTCTGACCACAGCTTTATCTATTACTTTACCGTTTGTGCCACTGGCGGTTGAAATGGGAAAATAACTATTACTTTTGATTGTGCTTAATGCTGACAAACAGGAAAGTGTGCGACACTAGCTGCTAAGTAGTTCGCTAGAGAGACATTTATAGCCTTTTCCTGGACTACATCAACAGCACAGCTCATTGTTTCTGTGCGATTTAGATTCCAATTTGTTTCAAGACAAATTGTCTGTATTCCTGAATGTAACCTCACGTGCCTCAGTGAAATGTACAAGCTAACAGCTTGAAATGCTTTAGACGCGTAATGTATATACGTGCCACAGCATTGACAGAGTTCCGCGTGTTCTCATGCCGTCGACATCCTCCACTTTATGTTCGTTTGCCTCGTCGTTCCCACGACACGTCGCGATGGGACGTACGATGCGTAGGCGCTGTTGCACGACTAGTCTACAGATTCAGGTACAGCCATAGTAAAATAGGTAGTACGGACAGAGTAGCTGGCTAGCTGGATACAGCATTGAGCTGATTAATTGGATTGGTTAACGGTATGTAACAGCTAAAATTATGTTTGTTTAGTCAGCAGGAGCTTTGAGAAGTACATTCAAAGAGTCATTAAGCATTCCAGCATGATATCAGATTATATCTAATCAAAATATCAAAAAGCTTCGAAACAAACTGACAAAACCACAAAAGAAGTGATGGATTTACTTCACGCTACGACTGCAACTGCAAAATAGATATATGATAGATAGTATATGTATGTTTAATATGAAAATCATTAGTCTTTCTGAAAATGTTGACCTGTAACTATGTATTGGTGTTATCAAAAATAATTTGTATTTGTTAGAAAATCTTACTGTCGTTCTAACTGGCCTTATTACGAATATCCATCATCAGTTTGCCTTCATTACGTATTAACGTATACAAACATTCATCCAACAACAAGTAAGCATTTTCACATCCCATCTGGCATTGTTAGCGAACGCACACAGTGAGTTTGCGTCGATTCCGCTAGCAAATTAACAGCGCATTGTTCCGATGTGTTGACATATAAACACGAACTTGTGGGATATCAATGCAGTTGCGCAAGCTTATGATTATCGGAAGATTGCTCACATGATAAAAAATAAATTTCTAGGAAGTGATCAGCGTTGTTCAGCTACGTAAGTTTTTTCTAAGGAATAGTCCTGACTTTAAAAGTGTTACATACAACCATACATTATTTGATCACGCCTTTTTTCCGTAGGGGTAAGAACAGACTACTTCTCTCTACTTACTACGATACTTGATTGTTTTGTTTCCCCAAGTTACAAATTAGTTTCGGCAGCAGTATTATGACACGGCCAAAAACGTAAATATAATTTGCCGTCATCGTGAACCATGTTGGTTAAGTCACCTTGGACTCCGTTAATTCATAAGAAGTTGGGTTACTGTTTCTACGTAAGTAAGGTGTTTACGCGAATCGGTTCTTGCGGATGCAGACAAATTGAAGAAACGGTTCGCTTTTGCATGTTGAATGAATGTATGTTAATGTATGGAACCATACAATTGTGTGGTATAGAAAAATCATGCGTTACTAAGTTGCATGTGAAGACCGTTTATGTTTGAACAGGTGCTTTGCGTGTCGTGTCGTGATGAGTTAGTCTTTGTCTACTATAATACTATAACGAGTATAGAAACGTATTTCTTTACTATTTAATAATAATAACATTTGAGTAATACCATTGATGTTTTAGAGTCTGCATATCGGTAACCGTATTTAAATAGATTGAGGCATTTTCTGCACTGGTACTTATTGTTTAAAGCGTCTCCACTCTACGGCATATTTCGTCCACATCTTAGTAGTAATCTGGTTATTTAAGTCTCATGTGAATCGGTTTCTATAAGGCAAGCCTGCTCTATTGTAGGTCGGATCATTGCTTATCATTAGGCCATTTGGTGGTCAAGCCATATAAATTGAGTGAAAAAACTTTGTCGAGAAGTCAAAAAAGGGAGAAACTTGGCGAGGTAAGCAAAGAACTCATCCTCCTGAATGAAAATCCCATTCACATTGAAGTTGATTCGTAATCGTACTCAGAGTCTATCTGGGACAACTCGGCATTTGTTTGTTCGACGATAACTTTGGTATCGTTGATCCGAGCTTCATGGTATTTTCCTTTATAAGAAAGAAAGAAAGATACATTTATTTTGACACACAAGACACTACAAAGACGGTGACAATACTTAATACCAATACACAAATTAACAAAAACAGTGCTGTCACTGTAGTGTCCAGCTAAATAAGCTAAATTGGACGGGGGGTTGTGGATATATGCGGTGTCTCCGTTCGAGGCGAACTACTAGTTATATTATACAGTATAATCTCACCTTCCCGCAAGCGCTGAGGTATTTGTTATTGCAGGTGTGCAGCGCGTACTTGCCGCCCTCGTCAGCGCGGAACTCCAGCGTGAAGAGCGTGTCCTCGCCCCACGGCACGTTGGCGTCCACGTGGATCTCGTCCAGGGACTCCGACAGGTGCGCGAACCGCTTGCGACCGATCGAACGCAGGTTCACCTGCGGGAAACGTGGTTAGTCAACGGCTGGTGAAATTAGAGAAGGGAAATTGGTTTGCTTGCGAGAATTGGGAGCCATATCTGATGATATTTATGTTCAGTAGCGACACTGGCCGGGTTCACCATTAAATACGTCAAGGAGAACGACATATATCTAGTGGCAATCTACATACAAGTACGTCAACGTCTTGCAGCAATTACACTCGCAAGGTAGAAGAACACTAGACACTCTTTAGATTTCCCTTCCTTTCAAATTGGCATACATTCCACATCCTCTAATCATTTCTAATCTATTTAAAATTAGTCTTAAAGCTTGTTGAGTTGATAGTTGATATCTTGCTTAGACTAGTCCCATAAAGTACGACTGTTGATCAGTATTCTCTAGTCTTTTTAATTTAAAGCAAACTGCCTACAACCTTAGTACACACAAAACATCGTTTAAAAGCTATTTGTCCTTTCCCAATTCAGAACAATAGCTCGTTTAGTGCATAGATGCATTTATCGATGTTAGTTGACGACAGCGCAGTTGTCATGCGTCATCTGTCAGATTACTTATCTGAAAGGGAATGGAATGGCTTGACAATAACGAGGCGAGAGCTTATCGCTCGTCTGGAGAATGTTACGATGGCATGAATCTATTGCTCTGTATATTTACTGAGAACATGATGTTAGCGTTGTTGCATTCGATAGTATTTAGTAATTGACATTAATTTATGGCAATTTAACAGAACTGACATTCAAAACCATCACATTAGATAATGGCATAGTCCGGTGATAGTTAAAAGCACCACCGCATCGATCAAATATCTGAAATTGGGACATAGAAGAATCCAACAAATATATATCTTATTGGATGGCTAGCTCGGTTCTCCCTAACGATGTTGATGTTGCGTTAAAGACAGCTTCAACTACTTCAAATACTTTGAATTTTGATTGGAATATAGAAAATATTCTGTGACAACATTTAACCTATACGCCAAATATCCGTCAATTAATACTCTCCCTTTTTCCTCGGAGCAGCAATACATTCCAATATTTTTTTAATACATTAGCTCGTTGAGTCTTTATTTTGAAAACATATGTATGTGGAAATAATTCGAGAGACATACAGATTTATAGATACTTTACTAGCAATGGGACATGGATATAAATAGGTTAAAAATCGAATAGACGGGATTATCTATTCCGAGGCTACACAAAGTAAATTGTTAAGGGGCTATATGTGTACCTGTGGCCTGGCAGCGAGATGTACATGCCAGAGTTCAGCGTCGCCGGGCACCTTGGCGGTGCAGGTGAGCTTGTCTGAGCTGGAGCCCAGGAAGTAGCCACGCTCCACATTCTTCAGCGCCCAGCGGCCGCTGTTGTCTTCTGACACACTGGAACAATGGACGGAGTTAGTGAAGATAATGTTAAGAAGCCTTCAAGGGCAATAACTAGACCTAATTTGGTTAGAAATGAATTAGGATTCAGGCTGTTTGTGTTTTGGGTGACAATTGTGTTCGTTCATCATCAGCAAGCTCTATCCTCCTACCACAAGACGTAAACCTTTTTCTTCTTTCACCAGGATATTAGGATGTCCATTCTGTGCAGGAAAATTTTTTTTTTTCATAAATTTTTAAATTTTTGAGTTATAAAACTACAATGTAACTATTACAGCAAAATCTTCATATTGAAGTAGTTAAATTATCACTCAATTAGAGTGTATTGCAATTACTACACAACGCAGACCCCACCAGACTGCAGTAAACATTCCAACCACACACCTCGATTAAAACTAAAAAAGCCCTGTGCAAATTCATGGCTTCATTTCAAAGTGCGATCGATGCATTAACCAATTTTTTGTCGACATTGTTTAAAATTCACAAAATATTAATTGGCCAGCTGGGCCTCATCGGGCTTGTACTTTCGAATTGGGTTTATGATAATGAAATGTATGCTTTTTGAGTAGAGTCGAAATTCGAATGACGGCCGGTGTATTGATGCAGCTTCCTACTCTGTATATTGCTTGCATTGCAAGCTTTGTCGGCAAAAACTGGCGTCCGATCGCCAATTATTGGAGGCATGCAATTGTTTCATTAAACACCGACTGATGCGCGTCCGATTGATCAGCAGCGACAGCACTGCAGCTGTCCCTCAATTCTACTAACCAATTGTCTCAAAATTGTTAATTAATTGCCTCAAATTGACACTTTTTGTATGCCAGAAGTGTCAAAACTAGACAATTGATTACCAATTTAAAAACAATTGATAGCAGAATCGAGGCCCAAGTCACTCGACCACTTTTGTTGTTATGGAGCTTATGACCCAGACTAGCATATTCAATACATTTTCAAATAATTTAAAGACATGATTTAATCTACTTGAAAGGAGATAATTTAATTTTATCTTAATTTACTGTGCACCGTGAGCGATTAGGAGTAAGTTTTGTTTTTATTAATTGGCCTCTGCCCCTTTGGGTTATTTAGTGATTAAGATTTTGACATTCTATAATTGGACATTTATTGTATTATTACATAAGTGACTGAATTATTTTATTGAATAAATGATTTACAGATTTATTGTTTGCTCGAGTAAGAATCGTGTGAGACTAGTAGTAATGAGTTAATAAATAAATAATACCGTTGAAAGATAATTATATTTGTAACGACAAATTAATTAACGGTAGCTTAGCTTATAACGGCATTCTTCTGATATCATTAGCCGTAGTTTATGAAATAACCTTAGAAATGTGGCAGTTTACTTTGTATTTAGTTGAGCCGTCTTTAATATAATGTAATGTTTACCAAAATCAACTTACTGCCTCATCTTCGAACTAAACTAAGCACTAAAGCCGCTAGTGTAAGCTGTTGATAAATAAGCCCGTTAATCCTTTGGCTTTTATCCCGTTTAAGACGAGTTCATCCTCTCCACAAATTGAAGCTCAAGTATCTTCAAGTAGTGCTTAGTTGGCATCGTAAGCTCGAGAGGTTGGGAGCTAGGTAAGCATGTATTGATCCATAGGTAGTCTAGACTGCTGAAATGTCTAGATTGGTCTGCGCAGATGAAGTTAAATTTAGCTTATAAAAGCCAGCTCAAAAACTTTAAGTAAAATATGAACATTTGAACTAAACTGAATCCTAATTCTGACTATTATGATAAATGCGAAAGTAAGTTTATTTGTTACGCTTTCACGCCTTACTACTCCACCGATCATCATTAAATTTTGTGTAAATGTTGGCAGAGATGTAGATATTAATGGTTATTAAACAAACCGCGGGGCGCAGCTAGTTTATTTATAAAATAAAACTTGCATAAAAGAGTTTAATAACCGATTATGAAATAAAAGTTTAACTTAAATCTAAATAAATAAATAAATAAATTCGGGACACTTCCACACACGGTCGCCTGACACCAAACTAAGCAAAGCTTGTACTATGGCTGCCAGGGACTGATATACATACTTAGATATTTTTAAATACATACTTAAATACATATTAACACCCAGACATAGAACAAACAAAAATGTTCATCACATAAATGTTTGCCCTAGGTGGGAATCGAACCCACGCCCCCAAGCTCAGCAGGCAGGTTCACTACCAACTGAGCCACCGAGGCAGTCAAATGTTCTAATTAACTTATTACAAAGTAATAAACACCTGTTAAAACTAAACTGTAACATCGGAACCGTTACATATGAGTACAAATATTGAAAGAAATGTCGATCAACGCCCACATGCAAATTGCAGACAAACACGATTACACGACACGAACTTCATCATGCTAGAGACAACTAACGGAACGGAAATCAAACGTATCTTGCATGGCAATTGAGGGATTCGTGCCTTGGTATCTCGTAAATAAATGCATTATACATCATACTTATGGAATTCCAGAACATTTCGCTGAGTCCGGTTTGTTAAAGAACAGTACGGACAATTAAAATAAAATCTCTTCTCTTTTTACCCAACTGCGCATGAAGGAGAGTAATGTTTTTCGAGTGTATGTATGTATGTAAGTATGTTTGTATGTACGAGTATGTGGGTGTGTATGGGCGAGGTTTCTTTGGCACGGCCTACAGCCTAAACAAATTAATGGATTTCGACATGTGAGATGTCATTTGAATCGTCTTGATAGTGGAAGTGACATAGGCTACTATTTTTTGCAGTCGGGTTTTTAATTTTTCTTTTAATAAATGTTACTTGTCTACATAGTATGAAACAAATTTTATTCCCGCATATGTCTGTCTGTCTGTATATCCGCTACCTCCCCCTAAGCCAAGCAACAGATTTTGATGCGGTTCTCACCATCAGTTAAATATTTCTTCACGTAAGGTGTAAAGGTACCGTGCGAAGCCGAGCCGGATCGCTAGTCCAGATTATAAAAAGAAAATGCAGATGTCATGTCGTGAATAGAAGTAACAATTATAAATTAAAAATCCTTGACACCGATTTTCATCATACATAACTTAGAACATTCACCTAACAAACAAAAAAAAAACTAAATCAAAATCGGTTCATCCGTTCGGGAGTCATACGATGCCACAAACAAACACACCTACACACACAACAGACACGTCAAACTTATAACACCCCGTCGTATTTGCGTTGGCGGTTAAATACACGAACAACCGCAAGAGTCTGGACAATACTCCGCCAACTAGGGCACTTTACATTATAACTTTAAATTATGCTGGTGATGATGTTAGTCCTCACCCGTTATGTTTATTATTTGCATGCCGAAAGGCAGAAATGGAATCCTTTGTGTTATTTATTTTGCATCTACACTGTACTTAAAATACACAAAAAATGTATCATCGGATCTAGTAACCGTAGTACATTACGGTGAACTTCAAGACGCTAAAGGGCGTCAAACGATGAAGTTTCTATAACATTTTATTTGCCGATAAAATATAATATTAGCGCTACCAGCCACGATAAGGATACGATAATTTACATAATCGTCTCATCCCAGCGACATTTTTAACCCACTGCGCAAGAAGGAGGGTTAGGTTTTTCGAGTGTATGTATGTAGGTACGTATATATGTATGAGATTTCTTTGGCACGCCCTACAGCCTTAACAGCTTGATGGATTTCGACATGTGAGGTGTCGTTTGTATCGCCTTGATAGTGGAAGTGACATAGGGTACAACATTTTATATTATACTAGCTTCTGCCCGCGGCTTCGCCCGCGTGGCTTACAGAAAATGTATGACGTTTTTAACTTCAGAAATAAATATTATAAGCGGTCACACTCGCTCTCAATTGAATACACAAACTGACAATATCCCAAGCAAAGCAATATGGACGAAGTTCTTTATTTAACTTAACTATCTCTGGAATGAGAAAAGTAGGAGTAGTAGTAGTATGGTATCAACAGAACTTAAAGCGTGTGTGAAAAGATAAAATTAGAAGACAACCGAAAGTAGATAATTGACAATTAATAATGTTTACAACGAAAACCATTTTTTTTTTTCTTTTTTAGAAAAACCAGGCTGCTCCGTGAGCTTACTCTGTATTAGGCCACGTATAACTAACCGTGTGAAAAGCATTTTAGTCAATTATGAGTTTGGCTTGAGATTTATTTATGGTCATGGCAAAGCAGACTTTGAGGGGAAACTGTAATCTTTTTAACTCGAAGGGGTAGTTCGGCGGTGTTAGAGATATTAGAGGAATCCTCAGCATAAACACAGACTCATTCGGAAACTACACCAGTCAGTGTGCTGGCAGACCTTTAGTTAAGACCTTCGAAGCAAAGACAACCCGTAGTAGGTTTTGTCTTCCTAATACTAAAGCAGCTTCTTCTATTAACTTCGTCTATTTTTGCTAAATACTGCTTCTAAGATCAGACAGACATAATTATAAATTTCATCTCCTAGCTCATCTACCTGATCTTTATTGACAGAAAATCTCTTCACTTCCCGTTTGTAATCTTCTGACAGGCTTGGACTTAATTCTTGTATTTTCCCTTACTGATTGAGTAGGTTTGAAATTTGATAGAATGTCAGCAATATAGTTCACACATTTTACACGGAGATTCATATGGAAAAAGCAATGATAGCTTCGTATATAATGTCATCTGCTACATGACTGGAGCCCGGTGTACGTATGGCGATAGCTATCGGCGCCATACGTACACCGGGCTATATATGAAACTATACCGGGCTATATCTAAAATGTAATTAGTCGCTACTAATTACATTTTAGACTGAATATCGTCCGGTGAAGTGAGGGTGTTGTAATACACCTCTTAGGGTAAAGGCGTAACGTTTTACCTACTATACGTAGCTACTACCGTTATCTAGATCTGTGCCAAATTCCAAGTTGCTGGCTATTACAGTTTCCAAGATAATCAGCTTACAGACATACAGACAGACAGACATCGAAGTTTCATGATAAGGTTCCTTTCACAATTTTAGTACGGAACCCTAAGAATGATAACAGCGTCGTTTGTAGTGGGTTAATAACTTTCTCAGCAAATTTTCAGAGTTAAAAGAAGCGCTATTAGACTCTGTTGGTGGATGATGATGATGATGAATTTGGAAAAACTGTGATACACGTGTCTCATGATTTTAATTGAAGAGTATTTGTACCAATTTTTGAGTCAATCGATCCAGAGAATAAAAAGTTTCATACAAATTTGAACCCCCCATTTCCCCCCTTTAGGGGTGGAATTTCGAAAAACCCTTTCTTAGTGGATGCCTACACTGTACAAAGAACACACCCTCCAAATTTCATGTTTCTAGGACCAGCGGTTTAGGCTGTGCGTTGATATATCAGTCAGTCAGTCAGTCAGGACTTTGAATTTTATATATATAGATTTTAATTAACATATAAAATAATTTAACATTAAATATTTCATATTTTTTGTATCAGACTACATTTTGCAGTCGGGGTTTTTTTTTTTTTGATACTTTCTCATAATGTTACTTGTAGTTTGAAATATTTTATTGATTAGCGTATTTATCTCATGTTAACCTGCTATCGCTCTGTATTTTCAGACGAGGGCATCTAAAATATATAGCATCTTCGTCGTTTACGACGGCCTTAAATCTTCAAGTCACCTACTTCAGTTGAAGGACACTCCTAAAGCAGTTAGATCCAAATTGCATAGCTAACACTCGGCAAGTGTCGCAGGCAACATGGGCCCTCGCTGCCGAGGGCTCATTAGAATGCACTGCGGGGACTTGTAGGACTTCCTCCCTTTAACGTCCCTGAAGGGGAACAGAACCCTTTTCGATGTCTTCTTAGCAACAACTTACAAATCTTTTCCCAAACAAATATTCCTTACAGCAAGTATTAGTTTCTTTATCAACGAGTTTGGTTAGTGGTAACAATTTTATACAATCCAATGCTGTTGCTATAAGAAAATTTTATCATTGCTTAATGTTATGATAGTCACATTAAACCAATATAGGAGGACCAAGGTAAGAACTTATTATGATCAAAAATATATTTAAGAAAGTCTTGGAGAAACCTATATCCAGGATTGAAAATAGAGACTGTTAATGATGAAGCCTTTTGCCACTTTAATATACTTACCCGTCGAGCAAAACCTCCGCACAATCTTTATTGAAACACAGCTTAAAATTATATCTACATATTATGCTTATATCCTAAACGTTACGTCCACAACTCCACAGGCTTACGCTCTATCTCCTCCGCGGTGCCAAGCGACATTACACAGTAAAAGTGGCTTTAAAGTTCCCCGTGCAAATGCCAAAGGGGATTAACTCCAGCAGTCGCAAGCGTTATTAAATGCCGAGCAGATTTATGGAGACTAGTACACGTACACCGTCGATAGTAAGGTAGACCAGTGGTTCCCGAAATTGACTGGGTCGCGACGAGAACTACAAAATACTTCCACATTCTAACACATGGCGTGGTTGTAATCTTAGAGCGTTTAGTTGTCATGTCTACATATACATAGTATAACACAAAGTCGCTAAGCGTCTCTCTGTCTGTATTTCCGCTAACTCCTAATTTTGATGCGATTTTCACCATCGATTAGATAATTTTCACGGAAGGTGGCTAGTAAATAATAAAAAGGAAAACTATCTGAATGAGAACTATTCAAGTAGTAAGAAAAAAAAACAGTTCCAATTGAAATATTTGCCTAATACAAGGTGTGCCATTTTACAGGGCCCACCTAATACTCTCCTGTGAGTCCCGCGAAATAAGAGTGATGTGCCCCATACTTTGAGAACCACTGCCGTAGGTAGTAAGGTAGACAGTATGGAAATATAGCAGGATCGGAGATCGTGCAGCTCGTGATTCCTCGTGATAGATAGTGCTGAATTGGACGAATATCGCTGGGAAATGGGAATGCGGAATTGTTCGTGGAAGATTTACTAAGAACTTGTAAATCCTGACTTGTGTGCAAAGAAAGCTAAGCCTAGATTTAGTACTACACAAACGGTCCGTACGGACGTCCGTCCGGAGCTATCGTATAGAAATCAACTATTACGTTTAAAAGAGCACGACCCGCAGACCGATACCATACGACACGTCCAGTGGACAGACGTCCGTACGGACCGTCTGTGTTAATCCAGGCCAAAGACAGGCTTAGAACTTTTTTGATCAGCTTTAGTTAATTTATCATCATAATTTTCAACTACTTCCACCAAGTAGGGTCGGTACAGCGTTTCCATCTCTACTGGCTTCTGTCCGACATCATCTCTACGTGCATATCTTCACATTCATAACAATCCTCTACACTCAAACTGTCCAGACATACTTTTCCGGACCCTCTTTCCCGGTCTTAAGAAATATAATGACAGCTTCGGAAATGGACCAACCTGACCGGAGGGATCTAAAGCATGAATCGTAGCGGAAATATGAATCCCTTGGTGACGGATACATATTTTTGCCTTTTAACTTTGGGCCTTTGGGGTCCAAGCGCGTGGTTGCTTTTCAATGAGCTGTCAAAGCGGCTGATAGAGAGATCAAATGTGCTTACCTCGGTCAGCGAATTAGCATAACTATTCAGCGAGGTAACGTTTCCAGCCTTCTGGGTACTATAACCGTAGATACCGACTTGAGCTCTGTTTATTATTTGTTATTTATGTTTATGTTAGGTTAAGTTTAAGTTAAAATTAAAATAAAACCGATAATATTTCCTAATTAATATTACAAATGCGAAATTGAGTTCGTTCATTCACGATCGATCATCAAGACATTTTGTAAACATGTTGTCAGGGGCACAGAAAAAGACATAGGATAACATACCTTCATCCCAAAAAAAATAAAGGATCCTGTGGGATCGCGACACGTCCAGAGGACGTCCACCCACAAGGTGGACAGATGACCTTGTTAAGACCGCAGGATCGCGCTGGATTCAGGTCGCTACCAACCGGTCTTATTGGAGATCTATGGGGGAGGCCTATGTCCAGCAGTGGACGTCCTATGGCTGATGGATGGATGGATGGATGGTGGGATCGCGAGCAAAACCGCGGGACGCAGCTGGTAAAAATAAAATGAAGTATTAACAATGAAGCATCTGCGCAACTTACTCTATTATATATGAAACAAAAACAAACCACATCGTCATCAGCGCAACAAGACATTTCGAAGTAATTAACTTCCCTAACGATGTAAGGGTAACTTCAAAATGCTCAAACAAAATTTCGGCACGAGCTCATTCAAAATTTGTCCCCGCACTTTCCTCTTTTGATTAAAATTCCGCCTTATCGCCTATAGCACAGAGTTCAAATTGATTGACTTGAGATTTGTAAATGTTTTGAACCCTCCTGTACAATTCCTGCTCCTGTATTTTCAATAGAAAATCAATAGTTGTATATTTGGAAGGTTAACGAGACTCTTCATCAGATATGCTTGTTAAGTCAGAGGATAATATTTCAAAGTACTTAATTAAAAAGTAAGCTAAAAATTTAATTAGGAGCTTGTTGTTTTATCAAAGAACTCAATGATGATTATTTTATCAAAGACAAGAAAAAAGACAAAATCAATAGAATTAGTAGTTTGAATGAAAAAGTTACTAAAGTATCGACGTGAACATTCAGATTCATATAATACACTATACATTATATAATTTATTGTTATGTATTATTATGCAGGTGATGACAGTCTAGTTGGAGACGGCCCGCCTCTCAACCCAGAGGGAGCGGGTTTGAACCCAGCCGACGGCACGTACCAATTTGTTCATTGTGTAAACATACATATGTGCGTATTGTATGTCATCTGCTACATGACTGGAGCCCGGTGTATGGCGACAGGCTTGCCCCCTGTCACATTTGGGACTGAATATCGTCCGGTAAAGTGTGGGTGTTATATTACACCTCTGCCAGCCCCCTCGGGGGAAAGGCGTGACGATATGTTATGTATAGAATATAAATAGTTAAGCATAAAGAGTAAGAATAGTAAGGATATCAGTCCTTGGCACACACGTTTTCCTTAGTTCGTAAACAAGTCGCGTGCAAAATGTTCCGAATATTTATTTATTATATTTGGTTGGCTCTTATGACGTAGTAGAAGCGTCATAAACTAGCCAGCAAAAACGCAGTAAGTACCGGTTTGCACTAACACTAACATCTGCGAAAAAATATATACACTCACCCCCTTAGCTATAAACGTTGTAAAGTCTTGGAATAGCTACACAGTCTTTTGTCTGTTACGTTAAAAATTAAGAAAAAAAAAGACAAAACACTGTATAACTATTCCTAGGCTATATAACGGTTTTTTCCTAAGAGGGTTAGGTTTCGTACATATTTCTCCCAAACAAGTAATAATCGATATCGTGTTCTGATTCATTTCAGCGTCCGAGCCCGCAGGGATGAAGCGAGGCTGACTCACACTCCACGTGACTCACTAAGTGAATTTCAGTCACTCTTAAAAATAACTTGAACTTACTGAACTTTTACTGTATAAATGCCGTTGGATGTTTAATTTGTTTTGGTTGATGTATTTCGGTGCAACACATGCCGAGTGTTGTGTTTACAGTTCACTGTTAACTCGGTTGGAGGTGGGCTGGTTTTATATTGTGTCAATTTACGACTTTTAAGGAGTTACTTGCTGTGTGTAGCATGGCATTTGTACTAAATTACAATCGAGAAATATATATAGACTTTCGCCAAATAGAATTGATGGGATGACGGTTAAAAATGCCTCAGTTTCACTTCGAGTGAATGGCGTCATGTTCCATAGAACAAATAAATACAATAACTTTATTGTCATGAAGTACCATTTTCTGTCAAATTTAATTTAAATTAAAAAATGTACCCCCATATTTAATGTGCTCCTGTTTTGGACACGTCAACAATTACAACATTGCGAGGGTATGAAGACTACCTATTCTAATTAGTAATTATTATTAATTTATTTTATTTTCATGAAACGATGACTTGGAAAAACTGATCATCTGTGCAAACGTAGAGGGCAAGAGTTTACGTGGTAAATCCCCGATGAGATGGTCAGACCTGACAGCTCGTCCAGGTTTGAGGAACGTTCGAATAGCTACAGAATAGAACAATTAGAGTATTCTGACAAACCGCTGGGTGAAGGAAAATGGTGGTCGCGATCAGTACTACGTAGTAAAAGAAATCTCGTATAGATGACTATCAACTAGGCCGTTAAGTAATTTACAACTCGTTAATGTTGCGCACAGAAAAAATAGATTAAATAAGCTTTCGCCTTTCTTATCTCATACCCGTGCAGAAAATCTCTCGAACCAGACTTCCTCTTAATGGCTGCCCAAGCAAAGCTTTATTGTAACGAATAATTCTCGCTGAATTAAGATCGTACAATTATAACTTCTGCCATTAATCATTGGGTGCAATAAACGTCAAGAATAACCCGCTAAAAGAAAATACTCAGTAAAAATAATACAATAAGGTGGTTCAAAAACCTTACTTCCGGTGACTCAGGGGAGATTAGTATGCGATCCTGCAGATATCTGTGGTTTCCGGGGTTGGGCGCTTCTTGCATCGCGTCTTACGTTTTTATTTGATGTAAAATTTGGTTTATCTACTCGTATTCTAGTTTATCACCTGTGTTGATATCTGTCACGATTTGATTAGATAGATGTTGGAAAGTTTGCTCGCCTGCATCATCGACTACAGCTTAGGACCACAGATTATGATGTGACGATGGTTCTCCGTTTACGTGACGATGTGGCCTATTTTACCCGACTGCGCAAGAAGGAGGGTTATGTTTTTCGAGCGCATGTATGTGTATGTTATGTATGAGGTTTCTTTGGCATGCTCTACAGCCTAAACAGCTTAATGGATTTCGACTTGTGAGGTGTTATTTGTATCGTCTTGATAGTGTAAGTAGCCTATAGTACAACATATTGCAGCCGGGTCACTCCAATGTCACTTGTTATGATTTTATGAGACGGGAACTACTCACGTACGATTTAGTCGATTATTCCGACTATAGTTTCAACCGCATTCGGCGATCTTTATCAAGGGGAGTATAGAGAGCGAGTGCTGTGAGTGCGTAATTTGTGAAAACCACGTCAGTTTCCATAATATAATGAGACTTATTTTAATCGACTTTAGTAGGAGATTACAAATTCGTCGCAATTTTTTTTATGTACTCGTATGGTGAAACTGCCTTAAAGATGGCTTTACCGATTACCGATTTGAAATATATTTTTTGTTTGATGAATAAGAATACTGTCTACACGGTGTCTTTATTATCCGATCAGGATCTGCGGTGCTATTCGCAATAATTCGGAAACGTTTCCGATCGGATCCCACAAATTTCAAGCTCAAATTGTTCGAATCTCAGTTTACTTTTATACAATTTAGAATAGGGAATCAATACAATACAATATATCTTTATTGCACACCAAAAAGTACATGAAAAACTTAAAAACTAAAATACATTTTTCGGCAGTACAAGGGCGACCTTATCGCCTAAAGCGATTAATCAAGTTTATTTATTATTTGAAAAAATAATGCTCCTCAGTTTCTTGCCTGTTCTTCTGAGGCTCTATATCCGAATAAGGTGGTCGAGTCTATTTAAAAAACTTTGACGTTCATAAGTGAATCTTTGATACCTAAATTGAATAAAAACATTTTGACTTTGACTTCGACTTTGAAGTATAAATCCGATTGGAAGAATGAATCACGTTTAATAAAAACTTATAAATACGGACTGAGATTCGAATAATTTGAGTTTAAAATTGTTGGAATCCGAACGGAAGCTTTTCTGAATGATTGTGAATATGCTGATCTGCTTCTGCTGGGATCCTGGAGAAATCGAAATCATTCTTCAAACACCGTAGACAGTAGACACATCTGTAGCGTTTTTATTTTTGGAAACGACAAAGGTCTACAATGATAATAATAGCAATGACAGTAAATACATTGCTTCACACAAAAATAGAATATTCAGAGTAAATATTCTAAGAGTATCTAAGAGTCTAGTAGTTATTCTAATATGGTAAAATTTAAAGTTTTACTAAAGTAGGCATAACGCAGATTAATAACTAGGTAAATAATCTGTTGTTAAAACTGACACTTAAGAGTAATTAATATTTCCAATTACTCATTAACCCCCGACGCAAAAACGATGGGGAAAACAAGTTTCACGTATCAGGTTGTGTGTGTCTGTCTGTCTGTAGCATCGTAGCTCCTGAACTGATGAACCGATTTTGATGTTGTTTGAAAGGTGAATTAGTCGAGTGTTCTTAGCTACGTTTGATGAAAATCGGTGACGGAGGTTTACAACGCAAATGGTAAAATGTAACAACAAAAAAGTATCTTTTTGAATCTGAACCTCTTTGTCTGGATTTTGATGCGGTTTTCACCTGCCTGCCTGATATGCCTGTTCGAGATTTCAAGTATAGTGTGAAACGTCATAATTGTCCATGGTACCAACCTGATCTGGAACTTGCTGCCGGGCTCCTTCTCCTCGCCCTCGCAGGTCACGTTCCCGAACGAGTCTACCGCCAGGTACTTGTCCAGGTGTGAGCGGAGGTAGATCAGGCCTGATAGGAAACAGAACCAGTTAGTTAAAAAAAACAGTTAAATACGTAGAGAAAAGAGATGTTATTATGACTAATAAACGTTTAGCCTGGGACAGTTACAGTGTTCGTCTTTTTCTTCTTTCTTTTACAACAGACTAGGCATACGTTTGACCACTGACTCACCTGAATTTTTAAACTATATCTAGATCGAAAAAGACAGAACACTCTGTGGCTATTCCGAGCAATACAACGTTTATTAGTAGAAGGGCACGTGTTTTTAACGACGAATTCACACTCATTGTAGTCATAGAATTTGAAATCGTGACTTTCAAAGTTACATAAGTAGATATTAAAAGTCAACTATACGCATAGACAAGGTAATTTGATATGCACAGAGGTTAGCAAGATAATTTATCAAACTGGTAAGCTTCTTGAAAAATAACCCATTCCCCTAACGAATTGGCCTTAATTGCAGTAACTAGAGATTACTAGACAAGCCTCTGAAGCTAATTACTGATAGCTTCCAACATTAATCTAGCAAACACTTCGTACAACGAGATAAATAATAGCAAAGAAGATAAATCATAGAAACCGAAGATGGCAAAAATGAAGCGGCCGTAGACCGTAGCGGGCTAATTAAGACATGGATTAAATGCTAGTTACTACGAGACTGAACCATAGATTAAGCGGTAGTTAGTGTGAAATCTGAGCCATAGATTAAACGCCAGCTACTATGTAAGCTGAGTCTATCAATATTAATGGCGGAACGGTGCGCGTCATTAGCATTATGGATGATGATGGTTATTATGATGCTCCTGAGAAATACTCCGCAATTAAGACTTAGATTTGATAAAGATAAAGTGATCTTACGAAAAGAAAGAACGCCAACGTTACTTTTATTAAAGCATTAGCCCAAAAACGAACTACTATACGTCCAGACAAAGTAATAGACGAAGCGGAACGATCTAGCTAAAAAATTACATCAAAAGAAAATCAACCGTAAACCCATAACAAAACAACTAAATATGCAACAGCCAACAAAAGGGTAGCAAATCCCGACACTGCAAACACAATGGCACCTGCACGCGATACATTCGGCGACACCAGAATATCGATCAGCCGGCGGCCACCTGGCGCGCGGACCTTGACAATGGCAAACGTACCCCCTTCCCCTTCCTATAATGGGGAAGAAGGGAACACCCCACACCAGGAAATAGGAACATGTAACAATAAATGCTGTGGACATTGAAATGCAACTGTAAAGACCAGGGGCGTTATTTACACACCAACGACGCCAACGTTGTAAGTGTGAATTTAGACGCTATACGTACTCATAATCTATTATGATGAAAATTGTGAGTAAGGTTTCAGATGCAAAAGAACTGAAAAAGACTGTCTACACACGGAATAATTCAACCAAGGAAAATAATGCTAAGGGGGAAGGTGTATTATTTTATAAAGATAGAACATTAAAAACTATGTAATAAAAGTCAATATGTATTTCGTTCCAACAACACTGCGCCAATATTCTAAGACTGCGCCAAACGTTTATCCTACGTTTGCCTATTTTATACTAGTGACACTGACACAGGCCGGCGACCACTGTCAACGGTCCAACAGACGCCATCCCAGAGATAGGGGCGGGAAAGGAAACTTTCTCCACAATGCTGTCATAGATTGAGATGCTGTACTGAACTCGCTGCGCAATGACGTGGTAAAGGTGTTATTTGTAACATGTAGATACTACTGAATTGCTCCACAGAATTTTGTTTCGAATACATAAACAAGTAATTCACTTCGAAGACTTCGAACTAAGACCTCGCTAATCCCAATTCACCATAACACATGATCATGGACCCATTTAGTTTACATTCGAACTTTGAAATTGTATTTGCATGAACTAGGTGTCTACGAAATTTGATAAAGATCGGATTAATTACTCAAGTTGTCGTCGGACAAACAAATGCCGACGTCGTAGTAGAATCTTAGTAGACTCTGAGACTTCATTTTCGCTGGTAAAGCAAGTCGTTCACTGTGTTGTTGAAGAGATGGATTAATTGATAAATTGATAACTTTATAAATCAATGATTCTAAAACTTACGAAGGTAATAAATAAACTTTTGCCTGTAACATTTGATGGGAACTTGATGACCTATCAAGTAGATGGTAAATCTTTAACTATGCATGATACAATAAAACCATAAAAGAAATTGGTTAATTATTTAGAGGTTCTAATTAAGACAATCTAATTCTATGGCATCAATGATGGCATTCCATAAATTATAAGCAAGGTACACAGATAAGTCTTTCGAATTTTCGTAGCTGTTTGTGGGTTTTAATTTTTGCAAACTCAAATGCTAAATAGGCAATAGGCATTAAAGGCATCTACCCCTAAATAAACGCTTATACCGCTGTCGTTTAATAAAGGGCCTCTCGTACACATCAGGGATACATTTTGCCTCAATTAGCGAGGGCAGGGGCGCGTGGCCTGCGTTATTGCAAGTGTGACATGTGTTTTTTGTGGATCGCATAATTTCAGATGTGCATTGGTATTTGGAATGCGAGCATAAATGGGATCGGTTTTCATTTTTATAGTGGCTCGAAATTTTTTTAAATAATCTTTAATTTCCTATTAAAACTTAACTAAACTCAACTAAGTACATTGGTGGTCAAACTACAAAGTAGCACATTGCACGGTGAGTATTTTAAGCCACGCGCGACGATTAAGTTCCATCGAGGTTCATTCTGAACCAAATACCTTTTAGAGCCCTTCGAAAAGGAAGAGTAAATCGAAACAGAATAGTCAAAACAGCAAAAAATAAACTTACTGTCATTGGCGTTGCCTGAGGCAGGTTCAAGGGTCCAGATTTGCTTCTTCTTGAGGCTGGTCCCATTGGCGTTGATCTTGAAGCCGAAGGTCTCTGCGGTAAGGTAGCGGTACCGCGAGTTGATGAGGCCGATGGTCCACCAGCCGCGCTGCTGGTTCTGCGTGATGATGTCGCCAGACCCGTTCGCTTCGCCATTGCTGTGACCGTTCAGACCGTTCATTTTGATCTGGAAAGATACAAACCAATTTTGAGCATTTTATTCTGTTTTATTTTCAAACAAGATCGAATTGAGAAATTGCAGATTAGTGCCGCTCAGTTTCTTGTCTGTTCTTCTGAGTAGAGGCTCTTTTTTGAACAAAGCGGTTGAGTCTATTAGACAATTTTGACGTTCTTATGTGTACCTTCGATACCCAATCGAATAAAAACATTTTGACTTTGAAAAATGCATTATTAGTGGAATAGATGGTGGCTTGTTGATGGATAAGAAGCTTCTAGTTTTGCAAGAAATCAAAACATGTCTCTTGAGTGAGAACTAAAGTAAACATCAAAAAATCTTTATTACACAAAAAGCTTAAGAAATTGCAAAGTCTTCTCAGACTTCAATCACACGCTCAATTTCTCCAAAGCTTGAACATCTCGACATTTTGGTGGCACCGAGAGAATCGATTTGTTACTAAAGCAACCATGGAATTGAGAATAGTTCATTTGCCTCGGCGCTCGAGAAAAAGCCTAGAATAAATCATGGCTGAGCGGGAGTCGTCCATGGTTCATTTGTCAAAAGGATAATGGTGGTGGAACAATAGACCGCTGCGCCTCATTAGGATTCTCAGTTGGTTTAGTAATTGCTGGTGGAGACTGCGGCTTCCTGTAATTTCTCATCGCATTGCTATAAGAAACTGTTAACTGATAACGGTAGATTATATTTACCTACAAAAGTAAATCTACAACCACCAAAATTATGCAGAGAGCAATGACGCAACGAAAGATATGGGCACTTTTAACATAAATCTTAAAAGTCAAACTAATGCCATAGACAAGATTTCGGAAAACAGATACATTTTAAATGATTTAAATTACATCTGTACACAAAACATTCGACAATTGAAAAAACGTATTCGTATGCTAATTTCTCGGACAAGTTCGTAGAGATCTCATCTAATAATTATGCCCCAAGGGTCGTTTCACTGTCTGTGTCTAGCGCTAGACGCGTTACTAGCATTTGGCACAATTTACGATATTCGCGGGAGCCGATTCCCATTTGAATTGGATTTTGGACATGCTGTTTTTAGATTGGTTTGAATGTTAAGTGCGATCTTTGGCTTTCAATACACCCTACTTGGACTCGTGAGTTTCAAAGAACTTAGGCAATTGATCGAATCTGGCCTTACTTTAAGGAAACTCATATTCGAATCGTAAAAGGATTTCTAGCGTAATTCCGCTCTAATATTGTTATTTGCTGCCAATCTCGGCATGTTTACGTTCAGACCATGAATGTAAATCACTTCATGTGGAATGTAGGCAGGCCTCGCGTCCGTCACGGTGAAGGCAAGGTCGCAGCGGGTCAAAGGCACTCCTGCTATTGTGTATCCAGTTACACGTCCCATTCAATGGGTGATGTCACTCAAACTTCTAAACAATCATAAGGCTAGAAGAGCATCCATACAACAGCTGATTAACTTGTATTACTTTACTTTTGCTTTAAAGCTAAGATAGATATTTGACTTCAATTGCCCCTTTCAAGTTCCGTATTGTCATTTGTATTCATTTCTGGTTTAACATACAAATTCTATTTTGTGCAATTGAATAGAGACCGAATTCGGCAGTAACAGAGCCATCAATCCAGTAAATAGCTAGTTTTTAGTCGGAACGGACACTGAATAATGGGCAATAGACCTTTACAAATGGACAAAAGCTTTAAACCCGAATGAGTTGTACCAAATCCGAATGCTTACACAGTTTGTAATTAACTAGATCACATCGAGGTTAGTTCAAGGCGTGTCCATCCATGGCACGGAGTAGACTAATCATGGCAGTAGAATGATGAAGGTTCAATGCTAGTGCTAAGCCATGCTAGGTGAGGGTCTTCAACTAATGGCGAAGGGATCAGGAAGCTATCATAGCCAAAAGAGGATAATTATGGTGTTAAATGTTAATTCGATACAGAAACGGCAATAAATAATATCGATGTCTATAGGCATTAGCGGAATATGGAGCGTTTACCTTATCAGGCTGCTGATTCAGAGCTCTGTTATGTATTAGGTACTAGGCTTGCAAAGCTGGTTTCCTTATAGGAAATTGGATGGGATATACCTGCAATATATACCACCCGTTAAGGAATGAATTACACGTTGAAAGTCATTTTCAACGTGTAATTCATTCCAGGTCAAAAATCACCGAAAATGATAAGAAGCATTTTTTTAGCTATAAATTCTGATCTAGTATACTTGTAGGAATTATAGGTAGTTATTGTAGGTAGTATAGTGTATGAATTGTTAGCTATGGACGATCATATTTAGAAAAATAAAATAAATAAGCTTCTTAAACATTTTAATTTCAATTTGTAATTCAAATTGCAAATGAACTGGTTACATAAAACTAGCAGGTGCGAAATGCCTTGAGGTCATAATTAAACAACTGACAAAATAGAAAGTAATTTTCAATCAAGTATTATTGATGCAGATGCAACACTGAACCTGAACCAGGAAGTCAGATAACTTAACATTTAGAAACGTAGAACCGGCTTGTTGACGCATCAACTTGAAAGAGTAAAAAACACATTTAGATAGACAAGAACCAATACTTGGGGATACCACTAAAAAACGAGACGTTTGTTCATAAGTGCTGAAGTGCTAGCATATTTTGCGGCGGTGGTCAACAGAAGTCAAAGTAAAATAATAAAGAAGTAATCACTTTGACAACAAAATTATGGATGTTCAACACATTAGCAGTTTTTTATGTTAGTTTGCGAATCGTGTTATCTCGTAAAGTGAATTGAAACGAGAACCATGTGAGGACACGTGTTGTGATGATCTTTGCAGGAGGTGCGAGTTCAACATACCCTTCTCATCAAGAATTAGGTAGTGTCATGTACAGTCTGCATGAAAATGACATTTTACTCAAATTATGAACTTTTAAGAGTTTATGAATAAGAGTGAACTCAAAGGATTAGCATTAAAAGTAAATTTTAAGTCTATGAGTACTTCGATCAGCATAAAGTTTAATTAGTTAAAATTAAACATTTCTAGTTAAATTATGAGAACATTGTCGTCTCGCTGGACATTAAACAAATCGACCTAAATCGCACAGTCAAAAGCCTTACAAGTAAGCACCATACCAGTACCTCCTTGTAGACTGTTTACATTAAGATCCGTACGCGGCTGTTAACCTCGACTTATCAGTGATTCATTGGCGGCGGCTATTAGTACGCTTATCAATCAAGCTGGAAGCTCGGCCCAGGGGGCTTTGTCCGCAGCTTTTTGTATTAATAAACAGGTCTGTTCGGTTCGGAAGCTACTTGAACTTGGGAACCGTGAAGTCAGAAGGTGTTTACTGTATAATTATGGTCACAGGTTATAGCGGCCATCGGCTAATTTGATGATGAATTAATGTAAAAAAAAAGTAAACGGTTAAAGGTCCCTTATCAATCAATGACTCAAGACGAGATGATTCTCAAAATCGTTATGCAAGTTTACAATTTAGGTAAGTACATTATTTGTTAGAAAAGACGCCGGAAATTTAAGACGGTTACTTCCGTTGGTTTGCGTAAACAACCCTTCAGCTAAGTTATGAAGAACGTTCGGGAAGTTTGAGAGGTGTATCACAGAATAAATAACAGTACCACAAGGATGATGTTTGTAGCCACTTTTTAGAAAAAACTACTAAAATCCTAGTGATTCTAAAACGTCTATGCGTCGCATATTGTTACTATGTTGTGTTGTGACATTGTTGTTATGTATTGTTAAAGTTGTTGTGAATTTTAGTGTACTGTTTTATCGGTTCTAAATTTTTATCGTTGCTGCCCATTTCTACTTTTACTTTACCCTAGTGAGAGTGCAGAGTCTGAAATGTTATTTTACATAATAAATAAATACCTTTTTTTGCATGGCAATTAATATGGCATGTAAATATTAGAATACAGATTTAAAATATGTATTAGGTACATATAATCGTACGCGGGCGAGTGGTACAGTTTCAGTGAAGATGACTCTCATAAGACTGTTCGTTTTTGTAAAAATTAAATAAATAAATAATAGATTGTTCCGATTATTGCCAGTAATTTTTATGATAATTTGAAAGCTAGACTTCGACTAAGTAGACAGTTTTGTTTGAGTTTAGAAAATATTTTAATCGATGATTTTTTGGATGCACGTTATAAATGGCAATCTCAGCCATATTGAAAGAGCCGTTACTTTCCCCTTTGCACAACCAGTTGTGCCTTAGGGAATTTGGATTCTTCTTAACACAAGTAGGTGTGCGAAATGGAAATATTTATTCCCAATGACTCAACCAAGCGATCCAGTTGTGTCTTGGAATACTGCTATTCTCTTAAGAACAAACAGTTGTGCCGAAATATTTTATCTCAATGACATAACCAAGCGATGCCAGTAGTGCCTTAGGGAAATGATAAATTCTTTTATCACGACCAGTTGTGCCAAGGGGAAGTCACGGAAAGAACGCCCAGTGTCCACAATAGGTAAGTCTGATGATAGGGCATATAAGTACGCTATGAAAGGAAGAATCGATCGAAGAAAAGCTAGATCGTAGCACTAACTAGTTCTCACAAACCAAAAGACTAGGTATGTAGAAATCGATATATAGTTACTTTAACGAACTTTCAGTTTGTTTTCACTTCACCAGGTCTTATACGGATTCTCCAGACCCCTTACAAAATGATCGAATTCCTCTCCTTACCCGGAAGGTCGTCCGTTTTCGGCAATGCCACATCACGACAACCGGTTCCGACCGACAAGATCACGGCCCACAATACAAAGACTGCGAACAAGCGGTGGGCATGTTTTGGACCGCAGCTGCGCTAGGAAACTGACGCTCCCTACTTTAATACTGGAGTACCCTGATAAATAATACCTTCAATTTTTAAATAATCAGAAAGCAGGAAAGGAAAAAACAGTGGGAAAAGTTCTTGGGAAAGCCGTAGTAGAGCCGATAAAAATAATTGTAAAAATACCTAAATAATTTATTTATTTCCGCTTAGGTAGGCCATTATTCGTTTTTAAAAGAAACAAACACTGCCGTAGGTATTGTTATCGTTCGGACCGGACTTGTTCGACCGGTACCGACAACGGTAATATTGAAAAACTGCAAGGATTCCACTTTGGTTTTGTAAGATCGAAGATTGAACTAAATTGAGGTGGGTGTGTTTATGGTGTAATGCCGGGGCCACACGTCGGTCATATTTGCCAATCTAGGTCTATCTAGGAGCCAAGACACCAAAGTGTGTCTTTGGACAAAAAGTTTATATTGAAGCCTGTGTCACGCAGTAATATGGTTCAATATTGGTAATTTCTAATTGAAGCCAAGCTTGGACCTAATGTTAAACCAATATAAGGCCGGTTCATAAGTGTCATAAATAGACATACATAAGGCAAGTAGGTTCCTAGATGAGACAATAAAGTAATAGGAAAAAAAATGAAACAAGGAAAGAAGTAAAGGTTAAAGTAAAAGGTTGAAAAAAGTAGGTTACGCTTATTTAAAGCTGCTAACTAGGAAAAAACATTTTAATTAATTCTTGGTGTATTAAATTAGGTTTTGTACTTTTGTAAAGTTATTTTAGTTTGGTATAGTTTTTTTCATTTTTTATTACATGTTTGTATCTATATCTTACGCCCTAAAGAAATTTCATGCAGTCTTTATTAAACATCTAGCATTGCCATCGAATATTTAGTCAAAAGCCCCGGCTTGTTTGTAGCTATCTCCTTTACTATTGATATTTTAGTTAGCAACTCTACGAAAATTACTGAAACAAAAACTCAGTTGATTCATTCAATTGTGCGACCTAGATCTTTCCTTACTCATTTTAAACCGTTAACTTATCTAAGATTTAAACTTAAATTTAACATCTACTGCTATGTACTTAGTTTCAGTGGGTATGTATGTTAAATAGTTGGTTCAAATGACTTGTTTTACCATTTACACGAGTAGGTTTTTTTTCGATAATCCACATTTAAGGTAATATTTTGTGTTGTTCCTCACTTAACCTCATAAACTCATCATGTTGAAAAAAACTTAACCTATTTCTACGCTCAACTCATCCTACATCCATTTTATTATTCTTAACAACTTTTTTGTATTCTTAGCTCATCCTGCTTCAATATTTGTATGGAAATCAGGGTTTATTTTATGGAGGAAAGATTTGTATTTTTGTATCTCTGTACATTGGTCAGAAAAAACTTACTGGTCCGATTTCAAAAAATATTTCACCATTAGAAAGCTACACTATCCCTGAATGATATAGACTATGAAACGCTGGCGAAGCCGCGGACAAAAGAGTTAGTAAGTGATAATAAGGCTTTCGTCTTTTCGTTTGGAGGTGCCCGAAGGGGCTGGCGCTGTTGGGGCTGCGGAGGAGTCCGAAAGCGTACCCGTTGCCCCGACATTTTGCGCCGAGGTGGAACACCATTGGGTTTTTAAGTGGGTACGCCGTCAGTGGCGGGATTCCCACATAACCACTCTGTGCCCGCACCCGGGGCTGTTGGTGGTATCCATAAAGGATTTTCCCAAGGTAAAAAAAAAAGGCTCTGTTCCCAACATTAATTAAGAAACCGATTCATTCAAGCCCTGAAATAGCTAGGTAGGCAAGTAATTTATGAAAGAGCTGTTATCTTTGCATTAGATGGTTAAAGTGGAGATTTTCATAGGCATGTAAGTGAACAGTTATGCGTCCGATCTCAGAGACCCAGTTTTACAAATTACTTGTTTGGTCATTAATTTTAACGAGAATTCTGCATAAAGACGCTTTTTGCCAGTGTGGGCTGCGTGGGTTTGATTTTTATTGGCAATAAAACTAAAATATTTTCTCTCTAGCCTATAAAATAGACACTTATGAACATGTTAATAATACCTAGTACTAATAACTAATACTAATTAAAAAAATAACTAATTAACCTATGTAAGACGGCTTGATTATATTGAAATTTTTAGTTAGGTACATAAAATCTGGTGAATTTCTTTTGTACTTACCTACAGAACTACAGACAGATATTGTAAAAAGTCTACCTTTCGGTGACAAATGACATAACGACCGACTCGATCTTGATGGTAAGTGAAGAACCACAAGGAGATAGATAACCCAAAAAATGTGGGGAAACCAGGGTGCATATAATTTTTTAACAAACATAGGGTTACCTATATAGGGTGTAGGTTTGTGTCAAGCTGAAAGCATGGCGGGTAAGTTTCCTATGTTCAATAAAAAATGATACCTAATACAATGGATTTATGTCTTATTTGGGTTATTCGAGATTTAGGCTTCATGAGATTTAGGCTAGGTGCCTAACCTTAAAATTCTGGACCACGGCCGAAATGTTATATGAGCAAAAACTTCGCAAAAAAACCTTTCTCATGACAAAAGGTGATTAATATTTCCTATTAAAACTAATTGCTAGGTAATAGTAGGTCCTCCCAGCAGATGTAGTGTGAGGAGCCGCCTTAGACACGCGAACGGTAGGTGACCGCTGAAGCCGGTCGACGACCCTCTCGCGGCGCGGACACCACTCGCGAAACACTTGCAAGTGGAGTAGACAGACAATGAGCCTGCTGTACTGCGGACTTGATTCTTACTTGGACGTTTGACCCTAATTTTGTATTTAGAGTCCCTAATTCTAGATGGCAAGTAGGAGAGAAGGCCTATACCAAGACTATGGGTGACAATGATGATGACGTCTCTTATTCTCCGGAGCATATTGCGTCTGGTTCTTCACTCGGGCATCGTCGTAGCCATGGTCGCTACTCACAACTATTAAAACTAGTAAAGACTCAGAAGAATAGTCTCGAATTGTCGATGCTTTAATTATCTGACGTACCTGCTTAGGCAGATAATTTATTTCCCTATGCTTCAAACAATAATAGTGTATTAATTAAAACTTTGTGCCATTATCATTAGGGACATGAGCGAACCCATGAGCCAATCAAACATTTGAATTGGACAAAATTGACGGTTTGACAGTTTGCGCGCCCAACCGAATAAAGTGGCAACTGCTATTTGTTAAGTGTTACAGGGAAGATTATGTAAGTTGATGCTTGAACTTTTTTTCATACTTCCTACGATAACGAATTGTTCTGGAGCATACATTTCTTGGACACATACATACTTGTCTACATGTCAGCTTCTTGAATGGAGATTAAAATTTTAAATAAAAGCGTAACCATGTCCTAATCTAAATATTACCCGTTATAACGACGCCGGTGAGATTTAGGACAAGTTTTTGACAAGAATCGGGCGTATAGGTCAGTTAACTGTGTACTTAATTACAATAACTTGTTGTGACTCACGTCAATAAGCCCGAGTGAGTTAAGGAGTAGCCGACGTCGCGTCGTGGCTGGAATTGATTGATGCGGCGTCAGCGTCTAGGAACATAGCCTGAGTACTAACTAGGTGCTAAGAATTTATTTGTACGATTCTATGGTTTGTAAACATGTAATAAAATCTGCTGTTACTTACTACGCGGCTGATTGCTTGCTAACCGTTTGTATAAAATTGCGATAACTATTTGTATACCAACTACCAATGCCGGATTTCAGACACCGCCAAAATCACCAACAATCAGTCTTTGGTGTTTTTTGTTATGTCTGAAATTGTATATTTGTTTGAAATAAGAAATAAACAGAATTGGTACCACTATCATAAACATCAATACTTAGTTAGACATAAAAATTTTGAAAGGCACACCATAAAGCCCCCACCCGGGTTTAAAGATAAATAGGAACAATAAGTTAGAAAAAAGATCCCATACTTTTATCTATTTGATCAAGACAGCATTTATGTTTAAATCAGTCTCTTATTATATCTACAAAGCTCTAGAGCAAAGTGTGATTTCCTAAAATTATGAGCAACGTATTAACCAGTTTGCGAGTCACCGGCGCATGACAGACAGATGGGCCGTCTCGCTCCGTACACATCACCGGAACTGGTAGTGCAAAAACATGCAACTATAAATATCGCTTATTTTAGTAGGGTGAGGGATTGGAAATTCAAAGTAAGGAAGGAATAAATGTGCTTTTTGTTGCGACAATAGAATACATAAGGGCTTATCATAAGGGCGAAGATGGAGAATAGATGGATAGATAAAAACTTTTCTTATTTCTACAAGAAATTACAACAGAAAAGGATAAATAAAACGTTTAAAACGAATGTAACAATTTGTGCTCTTTTCGCTCCGATCTTTTCCAGACTCAAACCAAGAAGTGGATCAGACACATACGAGAATACTATTAATGTCTATGCCACTATCGTTAGTAAAATTAAGCATTGATTAAAAAAATCATGGCTTCCCTAATTTAGCTCCACTTATCTCGAAGACAAACAGCTGCCCTATAAATAGTTTGCCGCCGCAAGCAAGTTAAGCCAGCTGGCGTGCTTTAAACTAGCTTGGTTATACTTTACAAACAGTTCGTTTGTGACACTTGTCCGACGTCAAATTAATTTCGATGTCAGTCAATGATAAATGCACTGTGATAGCCGAGTGTTGGTTTAGAGAAATCGGAACTGGCGGATTTGGTAATTTAATGAAATTAATTTCACCATGGATTTTAGAATTGACATCTCTAATATTTCAGTTACGTAAGCACCTACTTTTATTTTGAGTTAAACCTATGGTTCTGTTAATTTATATTCGCAGCAGTTAACCTAAATGGTGCATTCTGCCAAATTGCAAAATGATGCCGAGATATTTGCGACAGTCATCTTTGAGATTTATAATTATTTGCATTCCGCTGAGTGCACTGCTCCATTTCTGCAAATAGGTTATAACGACCAGTATCTAACTGAGAATGCGTCCAGCAGACACACAAACTACGTTGATTACCTATTTCTAGTTACATTAGTTGGTTTTTTACTACAAAGTCTCAAGAATGAAGTATGATTTAGATAAAGATAACAAACATAAACTAAAGTTCTCCATTATTAAGTACTTAAATAAAAAATAAACAGTAATAATTATTATTTCGTAAATTTTAGAGACAGTAACAATCCTTTTAGAATTTAGTTGGGATAGGTCAGTCTTAGTTATGAAGATTGATGGGACCACTCGAGTTAATAAAGTTATTTGTACTCGGAGGATAGGCTCAATTGAAGAGTATTAGATTTAATGGAATGGTAAGACTTAATGACGCATACAGTTTAATACAAACAGATTGATAGTGGAGAACACCTAGTCGTACTTGGAGGTTGTCGTCAAATAAATAAGTTTTTAGAAAGCTTCTCAGAATTACAAATCAAATTTTAAAATCAAAACTCAACCAAAAACAGCCAACGTCATGCAGTAACTTCAACTCACGTCGCACACCTACAATAAAATAAACCGAACAACTAATAAAAATCCCCACACGCTGCTAAACTAAAAAATAAAAATCTTATTTCAGTAATACCATAAAGCGAGTAAAAAAATAATAATATAAAATGTATAAAACAGGCACAAGAGCTAAGTGCTAACGCATTGAGCTCGCGGCGAGCGTTGAACGCACTACAACTGTGACCTTGACATTGTCGCCAGGACGCGAGCCGAGCGCTGCGTGTTCCACGTTTCACATTCGGACTGTTTGTTTAATGTTCATGATGGTTTGAAGTGGTCACACTGGTTTCATTGCGTATTTTTAACATTATTTATCATACTTGCATAATTAAAAATACCCCAAGAATAACACATCCTACTTTCATTTTGTCTACTTCAAGGAGGGCTTAACTTCACTAGCTCATATTTTATTCATATCCGCAAATATTATAATATCTTATCATCATAAAACATATTCATTGCTTACTAGACCGCGTTTACAATAGTAACGAGAATTTAACTGCTAAAGCGAGAATTTACGAGAAACTTTCGCCTATTCACGAATATCGTAATTCATTTATTTTGATGAATTTTACGAAGACGAAGTTTTCTAATCGCTTTATTTACCCAGTTGATATTTTCTAATCGCTGGTCACTTCGTTTCTCTGTTATTATTCTTACGTAAAGCACTAAAGTTTGAATAAAATTGTTAGTTATTAAAAACACTTGCTGATTTGTGCATTTGCATTGTGCATTTAATTTTCTTTGACGATTTCTAAGAATAAGGTGGTATTTTAAATTTTGTCATCTTTTGAAAAACTGTCTCAATTAAGGCTGAATCGTCACGCCTTTTCCGCCGAGGGGGCTGGCCAGGGTGTTATTCAATACCCACATTTCACCGGACGATATTTAGTCCCAAATGTGATAGGGGGCGAGCCTGTCGCCACACACCGGGCTCCAGTCATGTAGCAAATGACATACAAAACGCACATATGTTCACACAATGAACAAAATGGAGCGTGCCGTCGGCTAGGTTCGAATCCGCTCCCTCTGGCTTGAGAGGCGGGCCTTCCTCAACTAGGCTGTCATCACTAGTATCTTGTATTAATACTAATGTACTTAGAAAAGTTTAGAAAGTTGAGAATATGTCTTTCTCTCTGTATGTCAGAACTGATTTAATGCAACACAAAATCTGATCAAGATACAGCAACCGTCTACAGCAGCTATTTTATTGCAAGTAGTTTTATAGCATTTGTAGCAAGTAAACATCATAGGCATCTGCTAGATATTTGTTCACCCTTCCCCGAGACATGGTCCCGTGGGTCCGCAGTCGACGCACTCCGACTTACAATGAGGCATTCAGTCTTGGCCATAATGTATGCACCCACACGATCCTGGCTGTCGTAAAGTGTTGCTTGCTCTTCATTATAACAATGCCGTATAAAAACAATCTATTAATAGCTATAATAAAGCATTTCAAAGACTTGAGAAAACATTCTTTCATTTAATTTCAAATAATTAAATGAATATGCAAACGATTACTTATTTTTACAGAAAGTGTAGCTGTGTGTGTGTGTAATATTAAAAATGATCTAGATTTCTCTAATTTATAATTTCAAACTCAGTGCAACATAAATTGTTTGGCCAAATGGCATCCAAAAAAGGCAGCATGGAGTCTTGCAGTTGTTCTAAAATTACTTACAACATGTCGCGCCAACCAGTGGTGCCAACTACAATGGCTCGTTGGTTTCTTTTTTTTTTAACAAATTAGTTGCAATAAATAATATATTTTTGTGGCACGGTTTAACTTTTACACAAAAGTTAGTTTATTCAAAAACAACAAATAATTAAACTGTAGACTTTCCATTTATAGTTTTGTCATTTTTGCTAATGCAGAGCAGGTACAAGTGAATAAATAAATTTCGGGACATTTTAACACATGGTCGCCTAACCCCATACTAAGCAAAGCTTGAACTATGGCTGCCAGAGTCTCGATATACATACGTATATATTTTATAAGAATACTTAAATAGCAACACAGTTTACCATGTGCAATTGTGCATGTTTCTATAAAAATACTATCTGTCTAATAGTATCATAATAAAAGTTTATTGGGACAAGTGTTCAGCACTGACTCTGCAGACTGCAGAGGCTTTGTTGTATTGCAAATAGGTGGAATAACACTTATAATATGCATGACAATTTGAGACATATGTACCTAATTGTAAAATAAACCAATGTGCTGGTTTATTTACTCAGTCTTTCTAAATAATTGTTTTTGCAAGAAATAGGACATTTAATATCTTAAATGTGTCCATAAAGGTCTCCTCGGCCCTAGATTCAGTATGACTCACCCGCCGCAGTCACATACATAATGTATTCGTACGACACGGACTGACTAATGCAACAATGGACGGATGTCTGTCTGCAATCAGAATCACACCTATCTGTATAATGTTGTGCCCATACGAGAATCAAGATTTCACCCCAAATGTTATTTTACTGGTTTACTTTAAAATACGTCTTAATTTCGAGTCAGATATGACGGAAAACAAAGTCACATATCTTGCAACCAACATAGCACATATTTTTGTACTATGTAAAAATTTGAAGAAAGAGCCACGATTGTAAATCATGATGTTGAAGATGCAGTTACAATATTTTTTAAATAAATTTGCGACACAAAACACTTGTCTGTAACTGAATTTGATTCAGTTAAGTAAACAGGAAAAAGCTGACCCTTGCTTGATTTACTGTAACTTGAAATGACAGAAACAGAAAATAAAACAGCGGAATAAACGGTAATAGTTCCGCTAAAAACCTCTCAAAAGCGCTAATAAGCGACGCCGCACCGACAAATATATTGATAAGCTATCTGACATGATACTTCATCGATATGTCAATCAACTGGGAAAGAGTTCGCGAGTGATCTACAAAATTTGAGATTCGATTTATTGAGAAAGTGTCGCTCCGTACTTTAGATTCGGAGAAGGCTATCAAACGCTCTTATGTTTTTTTTTTTTTTTTTGGTTAACCAGTTTTTTTTTAATAACAGACAACTTACTTTCGCATTTATAAAATGTATGTTAGTATATTATGATTATTTGCATACGCTCCGAAAATATAAGACGAAGGATGAGACGTCAAAGATGAATGAGGAACAACCAGTAGAAAATTAAAAAAATGTTAATTTAATAAAGCTAATAAAATTATGAATGAGAAAATATAAAGCCGTTCCGGTTTCCGCGTAAGACAATAATTATTAAGACGTTTAATTACTAAAATGTAGCATTCCGCAGAGCAGCGAAGCCACGATTGGTCTGTTGAAACAGATATTATCGTGGTCTCGTTTCACGATGGAAAGTCGAAAGTTAGAATGTTTTCTTACACCGCAGCGTTGCATTCAGTTATTTATTAGTCATAATAATGCTTTTCAAAGCACTATTATAACTCTTCGGAATAAGTATTGAATAGGAAATAAATTGAACTCAACGGTACAATGTCCCGTTCTAAAATTAAGTTTTTATGCGACTCACTGTTTTTTTTTTTGTTTGAGTTATCGAACTTTTTTCGTTTATATTGAGATCTGAGATGCAGTGTCAAGGTTAACGTGTTTATCAAGATGACTTGGTCACAACTTGCAATAGCAGAGAGAACCCGCAAGAAACCGTACGTGCCTTTCACCGATATTTCTCGGAACGATGATTGTTCACTGTTCAATAGTAAGCACAATTAATGAGCACAACTCGAACGATAAGCGGTACAAATACCTTTTGCACATATAAAGATAGCTGTACAGACTTTGAGGAAGCTGAAACTTAAATAACTGTGTTAGCTCAAGGTAACTGCAGTCTTATTAGTTTTAGTTATTATGTATTTGAAATACCAACGTAATCTAATATACTGATGTATGGAACATTCCGAAAGTCTGCAGACTTTTAATGGAATAATAAACAACGCTGGCCCAGCGATGGAGGCAAGCCAAATAAACAGTCTAGACTCCAACAGAGCGGCGCTATCCTACCTATTGATTTTAACCAGCCTCTGGAGCAAATGATTCATCAGAGCAGCGTGCTGTTTTGGGGTTAAACGAACTATAACTGCATTAACTTTCCAGGATAGGTCCGATATGTACAAAATATGGAGAGTTAATTAATGTCTTGTTTCGTTAGTTGGTTCCTTACTTATCAACACAATGATGCGACACAAAATATACTGTTGTACCTACGTCTTTTTGTTTATTCTAAACTTCCTATTGTCGCAATTATTGTGTTCATGCCGTCGGATAACTTCTTGCAAAAATATCATAAGAACAAAAAGCAAATCGTTTCAATTGCGTCTTTGTCACATTTTCCTTTCGTGTAATTTAGACAATAGGTACTGACAGTTTTTAAAACAAACATCTTGATTTTACACTCGTGCTACCTATGCAAGCTAAGTTAATATAGTTCCAAGTGCAAGAGACTGCAGCGTGTAATGATGTGTGAACATGGGAACCCGACACTCGCTGTGATGACAGGCCTTCAGAGCACGGGTCTCGTTGCTGTGACAACTTTATATCGTGTTGGAGACTAATCGGCTAACATTTCATCCTTGAGAGCTACTTAGTGCTCTTACAAACTTTTAGTCTAACTTTAAAGTAAAGTATCAATAGCAGCGCTCCACGGTTTCACCCGCTGACAGGAGCCATTCATTTTTGTAGGATCCTCTTTGACCTTCAATCGCCCGCAAATGGGAACATCAAAGTCTTTGTGTTGTGTAGGCTAAGTAAATAGTTTATTTCAATTCGTTTTTATTTTGTTCTGTTAGGTATTACAAATCTACCTATATTGCACACAATAATTGAGAATCAATCGAGCTTACCTGTTAAGTGAAGATTGATGATAATTATTTGAACTTCCTTGAAGAGAGATTACATAGTGTTTTACACATGCAGCACTGCGATCCTGTGGTCACTTTTCACACTATTTTAAAGTTTTTTTTTTTTTTTTTCATAGTCTGGTAACCCTATCCTTTCCGCCATTCAAGTTTAAAGTCCCCATTTCACAACCTATGGCAACCTTAGTAATGTAATAATTATTACATGTACATGTATTGTATGTACTTATACCCATAATTACCCACTATGTAATAACCCACTATTGCTTAATGAAATATTAAAAATACTTATTGTATTCAGGGTAGGGGGAGGGAGGGATTGAGTCACTATGTAATCTCTCTTCAAGGAAGTTCAAATAATTATCATCAATCTTCACTTAACAGGTAAGCTCGATTGATTCTCAATTATTTTCCTTCCTTTCGAGAGATTACATAGTGTTTTACACATGCAGATGTTTAAAGGGTTGTGAAATGTTTTTCTCTTTTTGGAAATTAGTATTAAAAGTAATTAAAAAATACTACTCCAATTTGGATTTAGCGTTTACTTCCCCTTAATAAAACCAATGCCACTTAAATGACTAATCATTCAATCTTCCCTATATTATTTCTTACTTACTTATAATTGTAAGTCAACATTTACTTGAAGAATTAAATTAAAGTAACCAACACTAGGTAATGAATACTTCTATGTATAGTCATTATTATGGCAATTGTTAACCTTTAATTCCCATCTTCCTTGCAGATAGACCCGGTCTGCATATTTTACAATTTTGCACATACCTGAGGGTTATAAGTCAGTACACTAAGACCTATAATATGAGCAGTACTAACTGCCGCATATCTTGCAGAGTGAATAGTAAATACAGATACCTTACAGTATCCATTTTTTTTTTTTTTTTTTTTTGTAATGTCTGAGAATTATTATTATTTTATGTGAATGTCTAGAAAGTACCAACAATTACCATAAGTTCTGTTCAATATATAAATAAAGTTTTGTCTAAGTATTCTACCAGGCGTTAAGTATCTCTGGTTTCTTCTGAAAAAAAGGGGGGTAACACTAACAGCTGTTATTTCCTCTCAGGACCAGAAGTTTCAACCCGTTGGGTTATATTAATAATTTCTTATATACTAATAATACTATCAATTGACATCAATTCTAGCCTCTACACTCTGTGTGAAGTAACAAGTAACTAATTTAAGTGTTAATTGTTAAAGATTTACTTAATTGGGATATAGAGAAAAGTTATCTCATTTAATACAGTGGGTACTTTTTTTTTTTTTTTTTTTTTGAATTCTTTGTAAAGTTATATATTTGTTTCAACATTAATATTCTAAATATGCCCTTAGCGGACCTTTTCTTTGTTCAATAATACTTATTTAAACACCCCTTACAGTGACAAGGCTGATTTTTGGCAGAGTAGCCATATCAGCTAAGAACTTCAAAAAATCCAAGGAACAGAGACCTCATAGTTACCTATTTCAATACCTTAATTATTACATATTGTAAATAAAGCAAAAAATTATACTATCTTTTAGACAATAGTCATACTGCTTTATGTAGATGCCACTATTGATGCTATCATATTATATTATATACATAGGGCCGAGTGAATAATATTTCTGCTGCCAGGGCAAGTTGGGCATGGAGAGGGTGGCAGCTGCTAAATGAAAAAATTTACATTTTTTTAGATGGATTGAAAGCAATCAGTCGATAAATAAACTCTTGAATATTGGGTACCCCTTGGGTACATTGGGTTTCCCTCGAGGGGGGTGGCAGAGGTGCAATACAACACCCGCCCTTCGCCGGACGATATTAAGTCCCAAATGTCCCCAAAATATTGGGTACCATGCCTGGGAAAGCCTGGAAATATTACTACACCCTCTGCTTTATCTTGGATGATTTTGTGTAAAGTCTATAGTATCTGACCGAAAAGGCAGGAATGCATAAAACTAATATTTCTCCCAGGAACAAGTGAAAGTACTTATCAACCTTATATGCCTCCCGGTCTAGCTTTCATGACCTGAACAGTCCATTATTCATTTAATATTGTTGCAAATAGCCTTCCTAGCTATTTTAATTCGCTAGTTTCTTTACTTTAAGTCAAAACTTAGTTCAGCCTTATTTAAGTTTTATTGTAATTTTTTTATGTTTTTAATAAAGAGCTGTTGTTGTTGTTGCTGTAAACAGCCAGTTACCATCCTGCTCCATTCACATTTATTTTATCCCCGATACTTGCTATAGTCTTGTAAAATTGTATGTGACACTATTATACAAATACCATCTTATTCACACCACTATTGATTCTGAACAAAATTCTACAATAAATTAGGTTTCATGTCTAAAGTAAAAACATATTGTAAGCAGAACCCTTAAAAACAATTCTAAATAATTGATGTGCATTTTGGATTCCTCATTTTCACTTTCTATTAGCCCCTTAAAAGGTCACATATTATTCCCCGCCAGATTAAGGCAAATCAGAACAAATCTCATATGAGTAATAATCAAGTCTTATTTTGTTATGTACCTACAAGCATTTGTAATAATTTTTCCCCACCAGTAAGTAAACATCTTCTTTAATATAAGTAGGCAGTATTATGTTCATAGTAAAGAAAATTAACCATTTTCACTAGAAAGTGCTAAAAATCTGATTTTCTAGCCTTTTTACATACATCTATTACATACTACTACTAGCTACTGCCTGTCTAAATTCCAAATGCCTACAAGATCTGCTAAGTTTTTTATAAAGATCTATCCTTTGTTTAAAACCTTTTCTAGTAGGTATTAAATAATTAGCTTGATTATGATGCCCACACATTTCTTTTTCTAAACTCTTTCAGATTTGACTTGGATGTAACCTGCACAAATATTTTCAATACAACTACAAAAGATAAAGTCAGTAGCTTGAATTTATACATAGGAAATAGTCAGGATATTGTGACTTAATGTCCTTGTTTCTTAAAGGAGTATTTATTGGTTTCATAACTTTCTGCAAAGCATATGGGGCTGTACTAAAGCCAAATGGTACAACATTAAACTCATAGAGCTGAAATTATTCAAATTGTAAATACTTTTTGTTCTTCAGAATTACCCCCGGAGAAGTATGCATCTTTCTTATCAATATGTAGTTGTCATGAAGTAGTTAGGTGATAAAAGCAACATTAAGGGGTCTATACCCAGGTCCTCCATCTTAAAGTGGTTAGTTACCATACATTTATTTATTAACTTTAGATATTAAATAAGTATTTTTTACCATTTTGTAGAGGGATCTAAGAAAATATCATACAAAATTGAACTGGATGGGGACCTTATACATATAATAGCTTCTATCTCAATTAATTTTGCTGTAATTGATGCAATTAACATAATTTCAATTTGCATGTTCAGTTTTATGAGTTACACATGAGAACTATGCCCTGTAAGTAAATTAATTTGTATAGGTAGGTATTTCAATTCTATAAGAAGGATATTTAATCCTCTAACCCATGACAAGGTAGTTAGTTCCAAATTAATGTTCTCTTATTTAAGAATAAAGTAATCTAAGTACCTGATTCAGTTGCACTGCAACTGAAGTAGTATTCCTGTTATTGAGTCAGTGTTGGCCTGACTAGTTAAGGCCCACTATGTCCAAATCCTCACAGGCGTAGGTGTTGTAATGGGCCCCAACCGTTTAAAGCTGAGATAGTTGGAGCTACAGGCTCTGCTGGTCTTGCATTTAGTTGATTTTGGCTTGCTTGCTAGTCTGTTGACTGCTTAAGGCTTTAGTTCTATTGGAAAGATCCTTTCCCTAGAGTCACTAATCGGATCTTAACACCATTTGTCTTAGTCTTCTGTTATCATGTTTAGAGCAGAGGAGCTGTTGGCTTCTGCTCAGAGACTGGTCACACGCCAGTCGTGCAGCATTAGTAACAGAATTTGAACATTGATGATTTCTCTTCTTTTATTATGATAATATATCCATTGCCTGTCGGAGGCAAGACAGAGCTGCACTGAAGTGTTTCTGTTTAACCTCATTAATGTTATGTTTTTTACATACATATTCCGATACCTACAACAGCCTTGATTTCTAAGTTTAGCTGTGGTAAAATAGTTGACAATTTTTTATCCATCTTTATGCGATACTATTGTAGATTGGAGGTGCCTGATTATCATTGTCTGATTAATATTTCAAACACCTCAGAGTCGAGAACATTTTCTGACTGTTCATCTGTATTTGAAGTTTAGTAAATGATAAACTTAAGTTTATATATTTGTATGTATTTGTAAAGGTCCGTTTTTTTTTTTTTATCATCTGAAATTATAGTAATTCCTTCGAGAGATGTTTGTACTTACCCATTGCTGATCAGGTAGATATTGGTACATTAGTAATGTATGAAATTATGTTAGCTCTCTGTGTTTACAGGAGTATGCAGCTACCTGATCCTGCTAGGTAATTGGCGTTGTATCCTTATGGGACGCCCTCAATCATTTCCTGCAAGACTGCAAGTTTATGTGAACTCTCTGTATTTACAGGAGTATGGGTGGATTAGGATTACCTATCCTGCTACATGTAAGGGTATTGGCGTTGTACCCCTCCAAGGCACACTCACGAAACACACTCAATCCCTTGTAGCAACTTGCTTACCAAAGACTCAAGTTTAAGGTTATCTTTGAACACCATTTTCGGTCGAGTGGTTAGCCCCGCCGATCGATTGAGTCCCCGAGGTGGTAAACAATGTATTTTTGTCTTAATGACCTGTATTATCGTCGAATAGGTAGATAAGAATCTCCTTTACCGGCTTAGCGGATAGCACGCGGACGTGTCCCGGCCTCCGGCGTATTTCCTTATTTTTCATTAGAGTAATTCTTCAATTCTTCTATTTCTCCAATCTACTATAAAGTGTTTAACTCTATCTTCGATCTCCTTTTCGTTTTCCCATTGTATTTGATGTAAATATTTTTGTCGCGGAAAAATGTGTATTTCGTGACGCACAAAAACACAGAATGGCGGAAAGGATAGGGTTACCAGACTATGAAAAAAAAAAAAAAAAACTTTAAAATAGTGTGAAAAGTGACCACAGGATCGCAGTGCTGCATGTGTAAAACACTATGTAATCTCTCGAAAGGAAGGAAAATAATACAATATAAAAACTAACGAAGAAAAAAATTATCATCATTAGGCAGCACAAGGGCGGCCTTAATACTTAAAGCGATTTCTTTCAGACAATTCCTAAAGGCTCTTACCTTGCAATAACTTACTAATACGAATGATTGATTTCGGAAAAGTGGAACAATGATTAGGATTAGGTACCTAAGTAAGTAATACCTAAATCGGTAAAGGTATTTACCTCCAATAAACTGGAATGGCCGTTGGAAAATGTTTGCATTCATGAAGTTAAATCTCCAGGGTATTTAAATGCATTGATGCTTAGGTAGTCGTACCTAGGTAGGAATACGATATATATGTCTTTCACTTTAATCGCATTGTAATTTTGTGCAACAAAAATAGCATCCATCATTAATAGTAGGTAGGTACCTACTTTGACAAATACCTAGGTAAAATACGTAATTTCCTGCTACAGCCTTATGCGCCCGAAGCGTAGAAATTTTGTTGTATCTTATTATTATTAGGTAGGTATATTTAACATTATTAGCGACCTGTAGGTAGGTATAAACTACCTAAATATAGGTACTCACCATAATATGAGCGAGTTACCTATTACGCCTAGCCATGCTCAAGTTCAAAAAAATGCCTAGGCACCTCTTTATGTCAAAAATTAAATGAGGGGAGGTAGTAGGTACCTACCTCCTCTCATTTTATTATATTTATTGTAGGTGCCTAGGCATATTTTTGAACAATGAGTATTGTACCTACCTACCTACCTAGGATCGTTTTGAGCACATGTGTAGTAGAAAAAAACGATGTAAGTTTTAGGCAGGACCCTACCTACTAGTACCTACCTAGAAAGCTAGTCATTGTGTAGCAATGTTTAATTTAATCGTGAATGGGATAAATAATAATTGAATTGATAGATACGTAGGTACAATAGCCCGGGAGGGTGGATTTTCTACCAGTAGAACGTCAAGATTGCAAAAAGTCGAAATGTTTACAAATCTTTTTTTAAACGTAGGTATTTAATTACCTACCTAGGTATCTACCATCAAACTTTCTTGCTTGCTCCTTCCAAGTCTAACACATTAACATCTTGGTTGGTACAAATATTACAATTCAACCTAGATAGGTACCTACCTACCTACTACCTATCAAAGATTTCAAGATCACCGGCAAGTAAAACAATGATAAAATACAATTGTGTAGGTAGGTAGGTACTCGAAGGGAAGCGGGAATTGGAGGTCGGGAGCCGAGAGCCGGGAGCCGGGAGCGAGGGTGTATCCAACCCTATGTATACGTAGCTGTAGGTGTCTACCCATCCCATGCCGGGAGCCTGACAATCGATTCGCGGGCTCCCCTGCCGGCCGCGCCAGCCGCCGCCCGGCCCGGCCAGGGGCTCACGCCCGCGCATTAACACTAGTCTAGCAAAACCATCACAAAAACTCACCTTTTTACACCACAAGCTCACACCGAAGAAATGCAGTCACGTAGGTCGCGCTTACAAGATCAACCACTCTATGCACTAAAGTTCTGAATCGTGACGCGATCCTCCACTGATCAATAACTTACACTGAATAAATATTTCTAAATTATATCAATAGTTTATCTGTAAAATTGTGCGTGCCGGCTCAATAGGAACCGGTTAATTTAATTACGTAAATTGCTGGAACAACAACGTTATCCCCACGGAGTATCGCGGTGGACTGAACGAAATGAAGATGGCGCTTTTCGTGCGTTCCCGATGACGCAAGTGAATGTAGCCGCAAAAGCCCCGTTAGCTGCTCAGCCAATGGGAACTCATTGCGGTTCTGGCTGGCCAATGAGAAGCGAGATTTTTTTTATGATTTTGCGCGTGAAAGTTTAAAACTGTTTGAGTAATCATAAGTCTCGTCGCAAATGATAAATAATTTATTCATAAGTTTTTATGAGTTAAAATTCAACGATTTGGTAAAGTTTTGATTGCTTCATTAGCGATTTAACCAGTTATAGACACGCACTCTGAAAAACTGCACTATGTAATGAGTGATCACACGTTTATAGAAAACTTGATATGTGCTCAAATATTGCTGATAATTCTGCGGAATAATTCTCTTTTTTTCTTTGCATTAGAAATTATTTAACATTTTTAGTAATAATATAGCGGTTATTAAACTGGTTTCCGATACTTTAAAAATAGAAAGTGATAGAAGTCTAAGGTCGTAAACAGTAACTTCTTCTAAAATTCAACAGAACCATCCCGAGTATGGAATGTATTGTATGAAAATTGGCGAAATTTTCATGCATTTTCTCGTAATTTCATCTTGAATCGGCCGTCGATGGCCGCCGGAGCGTGAAGATATTTAACGTTCGTTTGTACGACGAGATGTACTTTCTACTCACTCATCACTTCTTGGCGTGGTATGGATGGTATTGTGTTAAAGAATAAATAGTATAATCAATATAGGAAAGCACCTGTATTTTATAAAGCCTGCCTTAATATCAAATACCTCATTTCCACGAAATACTTACCCATACCGTCGTCATGTAGGGTCAACTGGGACAAATGCGTCTGTAGGGCATTTGCGTCTTTCGAGAATGATTGACAAACCATTCACAAATTAGGCAAGTAACGCCATCTTGTACCGGTTATTGCAACTAAAGATAGAAAAAAGATATAGGTGGCGGTATTTGTAAAGGGTTTGTCAGCAATTCTCGAAAGACGCAATTGCCCCACGGACGCATTTGCCCCAGTTGACCCAAATTTAATTTATAACCCAGTTCGAGCATGGCATGCGATGCGATGCGCACATCTCAACGCATTCCAACATGCGCATGCAGGGCTGTACATCACCGACAGACATCAGTCGTCACATTCACGCCATTGCATTAATATACTAGCTGCTACTTCTGGGTTTACTCGGGGTTTGATAGATAGATACATAGTTAATAGACAAACTCTTTAATTTCTTAAAGAAATTATACAATGAAGCCATCTTTAAAAAGGTTATAATTATAGCTGCGATAAAAATCGACGCTAACTAGATTTGCTAGTTTTAACGTGAAAAAAGTATGTTAAGTACATGCGAATTCAAGAATTTTATTATTCGATGATTAAGGTGTATTTCCGCCTCAAATTTCATCCACTTACGTTCGGCCGTTACGGAGCATCGTAGCGACAAACAAACTTCCACTTTGATAATATTATTAGTAATAGTTCACAAGTAAAGTAAGTAAATGTATGAATCGTCCGCACAAATCAACTGATGCATTTATAACGTTGAAACAATGACTAATGATTAATGAGATTTCTACTGTACAGGTATTGTTATATAATGATGTAGAAAGATTTTAGTTTAATTTGATAGCTCAACTTTAAACACACTTAAATTGTGCTTATACTTAAATAGTTATATGTTACTAGCTGCGCCCCGCGGTTTCACCCGCGGTCCTACAGGAACCGTTTATTTATTCGGGATAAAAAGTACCCTATGTCCTTTTTAATTGAAAAAAATTGTTTATTTTTCCAGATTTGCATCCATCAAATTATTTCGTTAATTATTAAATGAATTATCTAATGATTAAAATTAAAATACAATGGTCAGAAATAAAATATAAAACAAGAATTAAATAAAATTGAATAGATCGAATAAAATTAAATTAAATAAATGGAGTAAAATTGAATTAAATTAAATTAAATTTTTAAATCTTATACCTTTAAATCTTATACCTTTAAATGAGCAATTCTTGTATATATATATGTATATATATAATTGGAATCTCGGAATCGGCTCCAACGATTTTCATACAAATTAGTATATAGGGGGTTTCGGGGGCGATAAATCGATCTAGCTAGGAATCATTTTTAGAAAATATCATTTTATTCGTGTTTTATCGATAATCAATCTCAACTGAAAAATATGACTCTTCCTGACATCTATTGGCGAATAATAATACTACTATTTTTTGTGAGCAAGTAATTGCTTTAACGACACAACAGCAGATGGCGTTGTTAAGTAACACGAAGTCAATGAGTGTTTGCTTTGAGGTTAGACCAAAATCAATTGTTTATTATTCAAAAAACACAATTAAAAAATAAAAAAAAATACCGAGCAAAGCTCGGCCATCCAGGTACTGAATAGTTAAAACAATTAAACTAGGCAATGGGCGCGTGATATGCTCTCCATGTGCAATGTAGAGGACTGGGCTCAGGTACAGGAAATATTCCATTGTCTATGCTAGATAGGTACTAGATAGCCTAGTAAGTAATTAAATGTCTTGCATTATAATTCCACGATTTGCATTTGCGTATTCATTAATGGAATTGAAATTCAGCCAGCGCCAGTAGATATTTTACTCGTCATAATTTTACTTTTTAGGGTTCCGTACCGAAAGGATAAAACGGGACCTATTAGGTACTAAGACCTCGCTCTCGTATCCGTCTGTCTGTCCGTCCGTCTGTCAACAGGCTGTAACTCATGAACCGTGATAGTTAAACAGTTTTTCACAGATTCCTGTTGCCGCTTTAGATGCAATGCTAAAAAATAGAATAAAACAAATATTTAAGGTGCCTCCCATAAAACAAAGGTGATTTCTTTGCCGTTTTCATAGATAATGGTACGGAACCCTTCGTGAGTCCGACTCGCACTTGGCCGATTTTTTCTTTTTATTACATATTTTGCGATGGAAGCCACTTCATTAACTGACTTCATAAATGAGGAGGATGACTTTTTATAGAATTTAAATTTTGATGAAAATTACAGATGCGAAAGTTTGGATTAACGGAACGACTGGACGGATGAGGATGAGATTTGGCACAGAGATAGATTATAGTCTAGTATAGCACATATATAGGCTACTTTTTACTTACTGTCTAACTCATAGGGTTATTTATGTAAGATTAATTAAGTAAGAATAATGAGAGCCTTGCCAACAAACTTTTTATAAAGTTTGGCATGCTAAAGTGTTTGTGACTTTTTGAAAATTTTAAGGAAATAAAGCATTATTATTATTATTTTAACTACGGGTAACACCGCGGGGCGTAGCTAGTGTATAGTAATATTCCTGAGCTGATCACATTATCACCAAGTCAGGACCCGCTAAAAGAATCCGGTTAAATTAAAAAAAACCCCTAAAACTGCTTCTTAATTTATTCTGTTGTTTTTATTTCTGCCTAGGTATTCACAATCATTCGGAAACGTTTTCATTTGGATTCCGGTCACAAATTTTGAACTCAAATTACCTATTTAAATCTCAGTTCCGTATTCATAAGTTTTTAAACGTGATTCATTCTTCCGATCGGATTTATACTCGATTCCCTATTCCAAAGAAGGAAGACTGAGATTCAAACGAATTGAGTTTGAAACTTGTGGGGTCCGATCGGAAACGTTTCCGAATGATTGCGAATAGAACCGCTGGTCTGGTTTCTGTCCTGGCTCTCCGAGGCTCCCGTCACCAGACCGCGTCAGCTATTTATTAGCCACATTTGAGCGTTTAAGCTAATTGTCCGATTTCTACCGCGGGGAATGTGCGATAGCGCCGGCCGCGTTAGATCGCGATAGGCGGACACGTCGAGATGCGCGCGCGCCGGAAAGATCGGCGATAGCACGCCACCGGAGGAGATGTGGTGCTGATACCAGCGGGGAGATTCAGAACATCTCATTTTAACAGCTGTCTAGCAGGCTAGCTTGCGCGTGTGACAATATACAATTATAATCACTTTTTGTCGTGTGAGAACGTGACAAGGCTATGTGTGTACATACGTCTGTCTCGATAAAAATAATCGACATACCGTTGTCGCATTGCGCTTGCTAAGCCTGCTGGTGTTCCAAGCTGGCCGATAGCATGTCACTGGTGGGCAATGCGTGGTGATAGAGCGGCCTGGTGTCATTTCGGGCACAAGATTTTGGGACACTGTGTCCAAAATTACACTTTTGAATTGCAACACAATTTTAATAGCGTGGGAGTATAACACCATCTCATTTCAACAGCTGGCTTTAACAATACATGTATTTTCAAACAGAGAGTAAAAGTTCTAGTAGGACTTGAGGTTAGTCAGGGAATATCTAGAAGGAGAGATGATATTGATGGGCAGCATGGACTTATATATGCTATGATTGAGTTTCTGCTGTTATTACGAGAATCATCGCCAAGCTGCTTAGTAGTATGAGGTATTTTAAAATATAACATTTTGGATTGAGAATAAGTGACGATCATGACCGATGGTTGTAGTTAGAAGCTGCTTACAGCCAAAAACAGCAAGCACGTTTGTACAGGCTGAGTTGCTAGCTCGTTGAGCGACTCGATAGCCAGCGGGCAGCGAATATAGAATTTCCAAAAATCGAATTTGCTTACGCAATTCAGCATTGCTTGTCGCATGTCCCAAAAAATAGACTGTATCTGTGTCTTAAACCGAGGGTTCTGGAGTATCGTCTCTAGACAGTAGACACATAATACATTAAAAGACACACATACTACATCAAAGTACTTAGGCGGCTTGCCACCTAAGTACTTTGGGCATCATAGTATAGTCATAGGTAGCTATTGGGTAGTAAGCATCATGATCTTTATTCAAAGACAACTACAAAAAAATTAGAAGAATTTTCCACCCTCTACCTCCTATCCACAGCGTCTCTACCTAACAAGTGGCAGCCGTTTGCGTGGTATGCAAATACGTCAACAATTACCACCGCAAGATAACATCCAGGTAGCGCCGACAATGGCCGGGAAAGCAGACAATTATATAACTTGTTACCAATTAGCCAATAACAAACAGCTGGAACAACGATGGGATGCGATCAAATCAGAGGTTTTTGTCAAAACGGGCAGCTTGATCGACGTCACGCTTCAGTAAAGTACACTTCAATACGTTCTGCTCTAGTGACTGTTAGCGATGTTAGTACCAAATAGATCCCCAGGCAGATAACCATCAGTGATGATATCATTAGTTTACTAAAGACATGGGTAGGACAAGATTGACCGTGGCTTTGGAAAAGTTTTCTGAATGCCTAGAATAGGTACCTACCTACTATTACATTAAATGGGGCATCTGATTGTATCCAACTAGAAACGCCCAGACAGTTAATGAGGTGTAATATTGTAAAATACTATGATTATAATTAACCTAACTAGTTAGCCACAAAAGTGTTAAAAGTTCTCACACTTCCCTGGGAACATACAAAAATTCTCCAGCCAATCCTCTATTGTCTTGTGACCAAAACTTCGAAGTCTCCACATATTATTCTTAATTCTAATATAATATGGGGAACAGAACTCGATGGTGTAGCGAAGCCAATTAATCCATTCTAAAATTGCAATAAAATCATTAATAAGTATGTTTTTTAACACTAATAACGTTTTCGAAGGTGCGCTCGCTATAATAGTCTACGTCTAGACGCTTCCCTGTTGAGTTTGATAGAAAGTTTTATTCAAATTAGTCATTTCTAACCGCAGACATAGTCTAGAAATTCTAGATCTATCCAATTAGCGACTACCCCTCCCGTTAAATGTTCAATGTTCACAAATTCACGGTAATCGCTTCACCAGCCCCACCTGGACTTCACCTCTCTTCTTTTCTTGTTTAAACGTAGTGATTAGAGGAGGTCCAGGTAATGTTAGTAGGGGTCTAGACAGGCTGGCGAGTGTTGTAGGCCAAGCAACAAGAGCGTGAAGACAGCTCGGCAGACAATTTCGGTATGTAAGAGATTTCATTAAGCAGATTTAGCTTAATTATGCGCTTTCACTGAGAGTAACGTCTCCATAAAACATTTTTAAATCTCGTTTTGTGATAGTTGAGTTTAAACTGCTCACTTTTTAAACTATACATATGTCTGTTTAGCGCATTAAACGAAGTTTCTAAAAATTTTTTTACCCAGAGGGAAAGACAGTGATACTTAGAAACAGGCAAACCTTGACTTGAGATTGTAAATTATTGTTAAAAATATTTTCTTCAATCTGAAATTTACCAAAGTATTGAGGTACTACTCGCAACTTTCAGATACTTGTTACGACTATTACTGATTTGTTACATATCTTCCATCTCGCAAGCGTTATACAGGCATCTAGACAGTCTTTAACATCGTTATAGGATAGCCAACACGCGTGAAATCGTGCAAACTAACTAGCGGGGTTTAAAAAAAAGGTAGTAATAAACTACCAATTTATCTTCTCGACACCGCATGGCGTGCTCAAATATTTAGCCATCTACGTAGTAATTACCTAATTACAAGTACATCATGTATGAAATGAAGCGAAACATCGCGCGAGGAGTTGTCGCCTCACGTCCACTGGACACGATCGCCAGTAAACTATCACAGAGTGGCGCAGAATCACGCGATATCTCGGATTATAAATTATCACAACCGACGAAGGATTAAATTTTGTAAATAACTGGATAAAAGATGCCGTTTTTTTCGCTAAGCATCTAATCTAACTAGTGCCCAAATATAGTGAAGCAAAGAAAATATATTTGTAGTTACATCAGATTTCACATACTCACGTGAATGGTAAATTCATCGATTAATTTAATGATGTACGAATTAAAGTTTCTATGTACGGACTACTTACTTTCGCAATTGGAAGAGGGAAATTTAAGCGACGAAGTCAGTGTTTCCAACGCAATTTCTCCATTGGATGTAGAAGTTCCAAAACCAATCAAGATTTTCCGAATCGGTAAACGCACACCAGGAAACAACCGCAGCATTAAAGTATGCTTTGAAACACCGGGCCCCGCTAAACAACTTCTGCGTAATAGAAGCAAACTTCCAGATGGCATAAAAATGTTCTCCGATCAAACTCCAGCACAGCAGAATTATTTTAAAGGCTTAAAAGAGGAACTCAAACGCCGGGAAAATAGCGGTGAGAGTGGTCTCACTATTAAATATATTAATGGAACACCGGCAATTGTAAAAAATGCTCCAAAAAACCACCAGAAATGATTACTGCTACCGCCAGTGCCCCAGTTACTAACACATATGAAGTATTAAACAGTTACGACAATATACCAAAGAACAAAGCTCGCCTTGCATTCCTATACCTTAACGCTCGAAGTATATGCAAGAAAGGAAAATTCGACGAACTAAAGTGCATCATACGAGCTATACCAAATATCGTACATGTTGTTTTATTAACTGAAACATGGATACGTTCAGAGGCACAAGCACTGCAATTTCAACTCCCGAATTACACCCACTACTACAACTACAGAACTGATTCCCGTGGAGGCGGAGTATCAGCTTACATTCATAATAATTTAAAACACACAATGTCAGAGTCCAAGTACATTGAAGGAAATAACTACCTATGGATACACATGCAGAAATATTCTCTTGACATAGGAGTAGTATACAACCCTGGACACACAGATCTCAACAATTTCCTTGAAGAGTATGAATCACAATTAGAGCCTAGACGCAGAGCAATGGTTTTTGGTGATTTTAACATTGATCTCTTGACAAAAGATAAAAAGACAAAACAGTATAAACAGGTATTAAAAGAATCAGGATACCAAATCATTAATAAAATAAACCAAAAACACTGTACTAGAGACGGAACAACCAAAAAATCTATAATAGATCATGTTTGCACAAATCTGAAGAACGATAAATTCCATATGATAACCATTAACTCTTCTTTGTCTGATCATAAACAAATTTATTTAGAAATAAAACACATGAAACCACCTCCTAAAATATTCTCCCAATACGAAGCCCTTGACTACGCCAAGCTCCTTAATGCAATGGAAAATATGGCACCGCAAGATACCAATGATGACTACACACTACTGGAAGAGCAAATCAAGCATTGCATAAAACATAGCAAAGTGACAAAAACTAAAATCCTCAACTTACCTCAAAAGGACTGGATAAACAAGAATGTGATCACAAAAATCAACGAAAGAAATATGCTATGGACAGAGCTGAAAAAAAAACCTGACGATAATGCACTAAAGGAAGAATTTCGCAAAAAAAGAACAGAAGTAGCCAAACTCATTCAAAATACGAAGGATTCTCACCACTATAAAGAATTCATCAAATACAACAATAAGCCAAAGAAAATGTGGAACTTGGTCAACACGTTAGTGAATAACAAATTCAAGCAAAATTGTGCTCCACCTAAAATAATAGTTAATTCTCAAGAAGTGACAAATCCAAATCAAATTTGTAATATTTTTAATGATTATTTTTCAAGCATAGGGCCTTTACTAGCTAATGAAATACCAAAACACTATCATGATAATTTTATGCGTGCGTTACCTCTAACCACCTCACAATTTTCTACAATCTCGGCTTTTGAACCATGTACACAAAAAGAAGTTTTAACTATTATTAATAACTTAGATCCTAACTGCAGTGTTGGTCTAGACGGCATCAGTACCAAAGCAATAAAATGTATAGGTAGTTTGATAGTAGACAAATTGACTAGATGCTTTAATAAATCGCTGGAAGATGGGACATTCCCAGATAAGTTAAAGATAGCGAAAGTAATACCAATTTACAAATCGGGACCAAAAACAGATCCTGGCAACTACCGGCCCATATCTGTACTGCCAGTAATATCGAAAATCTACGAAAAACTGTTACATACTAGATTAGTAAAATATTTAAATTCCATAAATTTCATTTCGGAGCGACAATACGGATTTAGGCCCAAAAGTAATACAATCACAGCAACCATTGACCTTGTCACCAAAATAAAACAGAACATTGATAAGAAGAACTTAGTTTTAGGCATTTTTATTGATATGAAAAAAGCGTTTGACACTGTCAGTCACAATCTACTTTTAAACAAATTCAAGACTATCGGTATTACTGGCAAAGCATTGCAGATATTTGAATCGTACCTCACAAATAGATCGCAATTGGTAAAATTTGATAATAACACTCAAAGCAATCCATTACCTGTATCGTGTGGAGTACCACAAGGCTCGATCATCGGCCCCGAGATGTTTGTGGACTATATAAATAATATACACGACTTAGGTCTAAATGGTGATATAACACTCTATGCAGACGACACATGCCTATTTTATTTTGGTACATCCATAGACGTTTTAGTTGCACAAGCTCAACATGATTTAGACTCTCTGTATGATTGGTTCCAGTACAATTTGTTAACCATAAATATTTCCAAAACCTGTTATGTCATATTTAAAGCTAAAAACAAACCAGTTCCTCCACACTCACCTTTAACTATCAACAATGTACCTCTCCAACAAAAAACTAATGAGAAATACCTTGGTTTGTACTTGGACTCTCAATTGACTTGGAACATCCATATCGAACACATACAACGAAAACTAACAGCAGTACGCGGTGCACTCCGTAATATTGTTCAATGCATTCCACATAAATTACGAATCACAATCTACAATGCTCTAGTCAAACCGTATCTATTATACCTAATAGAAATTTGGGGGTGTGCTGCCAAAACAAGAATAAGTAAACTACAGAGACTACAAAATAAAATCATTAAAACACTCTTCAACTATCACTACCTAACATCAACTAAGAAAATTTACAATGAAACAAAAATAATGAACATCAAAAAACTATATAAATATAACATATGTATCTTTATTCGAAAAACATTGGCTAAAAATATTCACACCAACATAACGTTCACAAAACAAAAAAATGTTGCTAACCGCCGAACTCGGCGAGCTAGCTAGTTATGCATCCCCCTGCCCCTACTTGCTTAGACTAAGAGTCGGGAATGCCTTCGTCAGCGTCTAGACGCGGCCGCACCGGTGCGAGCCTTATCAGCGCCGAGTCGGCATTCTCGCAGCCGGACCACCGGCCTAGTTGTAAGTCTGCCTTTGGGCTCTAGTTTTAAGTTTTCATCAGTATATTCCTTGCCTCCAAATCGGCAACACTACTTCTCTAGTTTTATTTTAGTTTTTAAAAAACATATTAAGTGCTCCCGAAGTTTAACTGGCGCAGCCGGTAGGATAACTGGCTAAACTAGTGCGGTTATATACGCTTGAAGACGAGCTTCCGCGTTAGTACGGCAAAGTGCGGTTTGCCTATATAGGTAAAGTGCCGAACAGTTATCCCACGAACCAAATAAATAAGTTGAAGAGAACGGGACACCGGTATGGAAGCGGTCGGCTGGTGAGTACAACTTTTCGCCATCCTTGCCAATTCCCTACCCTCCAAGAAAATTTGTTATTTTCAAAATAAGTCTTCTTTTGATATAACGTGTGACCTAGGTGACTAGATATAAAACTCTATTTAGTGTGCTTCTTACTTTAAGTTTTTACTTTAAAATTAAAAATTTTAATCTCAAAATCGATTAAATTTTTAAGTGAATTAGTGTAATTAACAAAGAAATATACAATTCTATTTCTTATACTCTAAAAATAAGTAAAAAATTTAAATTTAAATTTCAAAATCAATTAAATATTAAATAAGTGTTAATTTAGGTTAGTTAATAACGTACGTATTTTAATTTTAATAAGCCTATTGTAATTGTCTCGTGTTTTTTCATACCTGTGTACTACATATCTATACAATGGAACAAATAACTGCAATCCCCCGCGAAATTTTATACCTTATCCCTATTTTTGGTGGGGATAAGACCCATTTAAATTTATATATCAGAAAAAGCGAGTATGTAATAAACAGGTACAGAGGAGACGCTGCACAAAATCTATATGTATTCCAATCAGTAACTAGCCGATTAAATGATAAGGCAGCGGCTCTACTTTCGGAAAGGGAGGACATAGAGTCGTGGAGCCAATTAAAAGAACTTCTAAAACAACACTTCGGAGACCCACGTAGTGAACAATGTATTGCAATAGAACTAGAATCAATAAAAATCAAATCCAACGACAGTTATCTAGAATTCTGCAACCGTATCCAGAGCGTCCGTTCATTACTGATGTCTAAAGTAAACATGTTAAGCGACGTAGAACTCAAACGGGCTAAAGCAATTATATACAATAATACATCACTCAACGTTTTTCTGTATAATTTACCAGAGGACATGGTAAGAATAGTCAGACTTAAATCACCCGCGACCCTAGGAGACGCCCTTAGCGTAGTTTTAGAAGAGGTAAACTTTTCCGATCAATATAATATGCGTAGACGAATTTACGACGCCCGTAATAGTAACCATAGCCATAATGCCACATTTAAACAAACCACGCAACAAACCCCTCCTCAAGGATTTAAATTTGGGATTAACCCAAACCAGCCCTCATTTAAACCAACTTCATTAATACCAAACGCCACACCAAAAATTTTTGGAAATCAACAGACATTAACTAGGCCGCAGGCCCCAATACAACCACTAGGTTACCGCCCTCAATTCGGTTACCGCCCTCAACTCGGTTACCAACCTCAACTCGGTTACCGCCCACAGTTTGGCACTGGACAGCAGCCAACGGGCTACAGGCCCAATTTTACCCAACAACCCCTTCAAGGGATGACACAACAGCAGCCGATGGGCTACAGACCCAATTTACCCCAAATCAACCCTCCGCATCTACAAGCGTCCGATGCGACAATGAGGACAGCACTGAAACCGCGAGAAGGATTCAAGGTGAACGAGATCTACGACACGACAGGCTACGAAGACTTCTACGGCTACAACCCCGACATGTACGAGGTAGCTGAAGACGCGTACGAAACTGAAGCTGAAGCATATACAGACATGCCACAAATGGAAACCCTTCAGGAATCCCTGGAAAATTTTCATACACCGGCCTCTACGGAACAGAGACCATAGAACTGAATTGCGACCCCACCTTGAAACTACCCCATATTTATATACCTGAAATAGACGCAAAACTGATGATAGACACCGGGAGTACGCGCTCGTTCATAAGCCCCCGAAAAGCTTACGAGTTTTTCTATTACCACCTCCGGCATGAACCCTTCCAAGTAGTTAGCACGCACGCATCAAGCAACCACAGCGAGGTCATAGAAATTCCGCTTTTACCGACTTTCCAAAGCAACGAGTACCATAAATTTTACGTCTATGACGTCGACCAACGCTATGACGGATTAATAGGAAACGACCTATTAGAGCAATTGCATGCAGTAATAGATTTGAAAAATTCGGTTCTGAAAACAAATACTACCATTATTCCAATTATAAATAAAAATTTAAATTACGAAGTGAAAATTCAAGCCCGAACTGAAAAACGTGTCAAACTACCCATAGACCAATATTCAGGCAACGCAATACTTGACTACAGAAAATTCGGCCCTGGCGTACGTATGCCCAGCGCCTTAGTAAACTGCGTTAACGGATACGCTACCACAGTTATCCAAAACACCTCAAACGAACCAGTGAAAATAACAGTGAAGCAACCCTTAAAAGTGGTTAATTACCACCCGGAAGCGAAGTATAATATTAACCTTACTACAAACAATCGCGGAATAGAAATAGAGAAAATATTAGAAGAAAACCTAAAGAAAATTAGACTAGACCACATGAATAAAGAAGAAAAAGAGAAAATCTTCAAACTCTGCAAAGAATACAAAAACATCTTCCATTGCGAACAACTACCGCTGACCTTTACAAACCAAGTTAAACATAATATACGGACTAAGAATGAAGACCCAATCTTTGTAAGACCATATAGACTAGCCCCGACACAAGCCCAAGAAATAAACCGTCAAGTAACAAAAATGTTACAAGATAACGTAATTCAGGAATCTCATTCCCCTTGGAATGCCCCAGTCCACTTAGTACCGAAGAAATTAGATGCATCAGGAGAAAGAAAATACAGAATGGTCGTTGATTACAGACGCCTTAACGAGATAACGATAGACGATAAATACCCCCTACCAAATATAAACGACTTACTTGACAAACTAGGAAAAAGTGCTTACTTCACAACAATAGATTTAGCAAGTGGCTATCACCAGATAGAAGTTGAAGAAGAAGATAGACAAAAGACTGCTTTCAGTACTCAAAACGGACATTTCGAATTTCTAAGAATGCCATTTGGCTTGAAAACAGCCCCCGCTACTTTCCAGCGAACTATGGACCATGTTCTTCGTGGACTGCAAGGGCTACATTGCATGGTGTACCTGGATGACGTCATCATCTTCTCATCCAGTCTAGAAGAACATATCCAAAAACTACGTCTAGTTTTTGACCGACTCAGACAGACCAACCTGAAAATACAGTTAGACAAATCAGAATTCTTACGAAAAGAAGTGCTATATCTTGGACACACAATTACAAGAGACGGACTAAAACCTAATAACGACAAGATAGAAGCAGTGTTAAATTTCCCGATCCCAAAAACTACCACGGAAATTAAAAGTTTCCTCGGACTAGTAGGTTATTACCGACGCTTTATTCCGAATTTCGCAAAAATTACCCAGCCTCTAACAGCCTGTTTAAAAAAACGAAATAGAATTATAATTGACCAAAATTACATCGACGCTTTTAATAAATGTAAAGAGCTACTCACTCACGCACCGCTCTTACAATACCCCGACTTTGAAAAGCCATTCATTCTAACCACTGATGCTTCCAACGTAGCCCTAGGAGCCGTACTCTCTCAAGGACAAGTTGGCAGCGATAAACCAATAGCATACGCAAGTAGAACCCTGAGCGACACTGAGTCTAGATACAGTACAATAGAAAAGGAACTGTTGGCCATTATCTGGGCAACAAAACACTTCAGACCATATCTCTATGGAAAAAAAATCTATATATACACTGATCACCGACCCCTAGCATGGTTGAACTCCCTTAAGGACCCAAACAGTAAGCTCACACGCTGGAGACTACGCCTTCAGGACTTCGACTTTGAAATTATCTACAAAAACGGCAAACAGAATACAAATGCAGATGCCTTAAGCAGAATTAAGCTCAACGTCTTAGAAGAAGAAGAAGGAAACTCAATGGCAGTAAACGTAGACCAAAACAAGAAGAAACAGAAAAAGAAAATTAGAGAACTCCAAAGAAGTAACTCTTCCACAACGTCCGCTAGCTCTATCACAATATCGGATTCAGACACAGACACAGCAGAACTTCCTGAACTCTCAATTGAAAGACCAATCATTCCTTCTGCATCTGGAAGCAGCAGAACGCAGACTATCCATTCAGCAGACGACTTAGAATCAACTAGAATACCCATATTACATGAAGCTATCGACACAAAGCCGAATCAAATTCTCGTATTTTCATGGTTTAAAAATGAAACTCAAGTTAAGGATATTTCCCACAACAAACATAAAATTTTAGAAGTTTTTCTTCCCACAAACAATCCAGAATTAGTCAAAGAATTTCTCAAGGAGTACATAAGACCCAAAATAAAGTATTTTATTTATTTTGAAGAAAATCAACATCGCCGACAATTTAGTAATATAGTAATTTCCTTATTCAAGAAAGACACGATAAAACTCTACGAGTGTACAGAACGAGTAGTATACGTGGAAGATGAGAATGAGCAGAAAGAAATAGTTCTAAAATATCACCAAGGAAAGACGTGCCACAGAGGAATCAAAGAGACACTGGTAAGACTAAAAAGAAGTTACTTCTGGAACAAAATGGAAGAAACTACCTCAGCCATTATTAACTCCTGTGACGCATGCAGAAAAATGAAATACGATAGAAAACCGATTAAACCCTTCCTACAACTCACCCAGACACAGGATGCCCCTTTTCAGGAACTTTTTATGGACTTATTCACCATAGAAGGCAAATATTATCTCACCCTCATAGACGCTTTCAGCAAACTAGGACAAGCCATAGAAATTCCTAACAAATCTACCCCTGAAGTTGTGAGAGCTCTCATGAAATACTTTTCCTTCTACGGAATCCCCAAGAAAATTAGTTCAGATCCGGGAATGGAGTTTAACAACGAGTTAATGAAGGATTTCCTTAGCCTACATAAAATAGAACGTCACATAGGTACAGTTAACAACCCTAACTCAATGGGACTCATCGAGCGGTTCCATTCGACCCTTATTGAAATATATAGATTAGCTAAATACGAACAGAAATGCACAGACGCCGCATCAATTATGACATACTCGATTATGGCATACAACCATACTATACATACAGCCACAGGGCTAACACCATTTGAAGTAGTCTTTGGACACACAGACTCCGACAACCCCTTCAACGTAGAGTTTCAGAAAGTATACACCCAACAGTTAGTTAAAGATCACGAAAAGCGTACAAAATTCTTATACAAATATTTGGCGAAAAATATGGCAACAAAAAAGAATAAAGTTAGGGAAAAACGAGAAGGAGAAAAAGACAAGGAATTTCCTCACGGAGAAACGGTTTACGTAAAAGACATAAATAAAAGAAAAAGCAAAGACAAGGCGAGGTACAAAAAGGCAAAAGTAATAGGAAACATAGAAAAGAACATTGTTCCGATCAAAGTAGAGACGGAGAAAAAGAAAACAAGTGTGCCAATAAAAAACATAAAACGTCCTCCACAGGTGGTGGTTCCTGTTGATAGCGACACCAGCGACAGTCGCACTTCATCTGCGATGTCTTAGGGAAAACCCGGGAATCTTACCAGTCAAGGAAGGACAAGCATACATTCAGCTCGATAATTGGACCATTTTAAAAACTGTCAGACTAGATAATGTGTATACAGACTTGAAAGTAGTTATAACCAAATTTTCAGAATTTCAAAATTTAATTTCCCGTAACAAAATTCTTCCCCATGATTTCGTCAGCGCACTTATGCACGCAGAGCACCTGCGAGACATAACACTAAACAAATTTCATCAACTAATTCCCCAACGTTCAAAGCGAGGGATAATTAACCCCCTAGGTTCCATGATTAAAATAATAACAGGAAATTTAGACCATGACGACGCCATTAAATATGATAAAATAATATCAGAAACAACTAAAGACCAAATAATTAACTCAAAGAAAATCATTGTTATTTCCAAAATGATAGACAGCCTTATAAACGTAACCGAATTAATCCGCCAAGATACCTTAACTCTTGACGCACGTATGAAAAATCTAGAAACTGCTCTTAAAGAAACTGTTGTTAAGGGTAATAACTTAATTATATCCTCATATATATTAAATATGTATAATTTATTCATGCACAACTTCCGCACGATATTTATTAAGTTAAGTGAAATTGAGACCGCTATAGCATTAAGTAGGAACTCGATATTACATCCGTCAATTGTAAACTCTACTGAATTATTGTATCACCTACAATTAATAGCTAGAACAGGAAACCTAGTTTATACTCCTAACGAATCGAATTTAGTTAAGATAGAAGAAACTATTTCAGTAAAATCATTTGTAAAGAAAAACCAGGTCACATTTATAATGGAGGTACCGATAACTGATAATTATACATATAACTATTATAAAATGTACACTGTTCCCATTTCCAAAGACAACCAAACCCTAGCGATAGTTCCTACCTACCCCTACCTATTGGCGAAAGGGTTGAAATACCAGCCGATTTTAACACCGTGTCGACCACTCGCCGCCGGAGACCAATTTTTATGCAACAGTGACAACAGGGCCTTAAACAATGGGCCTACCTGCGAGGAGCAACTCCTCCGATACGACGGCGACCTCAGCTGCTGTAAGCAGCACCCTGTCTACGTGGAAGATGTAAAACTCCAGAAGATCAACTATGACAGTTGGATACTCTTTACCAGAAAAGAGACAATACTTACCAAAATATGCACCGAAGACACTTACAAATATCCGGTGCACGGAACATACGTCATTACCCTTGACGAGCCATGTGACCTCGAGATCAACGGGATGAAGCTGTATCACCACCAGATCTACACAGAGACAGACGCTGTGACTCCGTTACCCGTTATCAGCCTTCCAGCATTCCAGACGAATACAAATCTATCAAGTGCACCTAGACTTAACATACGCGATACAAACCTCGACGACCTAAAGTATTTGTCATTTGTGTTAAAAAACAGTGAAGTGTTTGAACCCAAAAGAGAAATGGACTCTAATAGTGTTTTAGTTTACGCCATTTCCGGCTTTCTAGTATTAAGCATATGTGTAAGTCTTCTATATGTTTTTCGCAAAAATATAATTCATGTTTTACGAAATTACCGGAAAAGTTCTCCAATCGAACATTCCGATAATTTCTCTCTTAGGGATGGAGGAGTTATGCATCCCCCTGCCCCTACTTGCTTAGACTAAGAGTCGGGAATGCCTTCGTCAGCGTCTAGACGCGGCACCGGTGCGAGCCTTATCAGCGCCGAGTCGGCATTCTCGCAGCCGGACCACCGGCCTAGTTGTAAGTCTGCCTTTGGGCTCTAGTTTTAAGTTTTCATCAGTATATTCCTTGCCTCCAAATCGGCAACACTACTTCTCTAGTTTTATTTTAGTTTTTAAAAAACATATTAAGTGCTCCCGAAATTTAACTAGCTATCTTGTTATTCCGAGGCATCGAACAAATTACGGCAAAACAATGCTTACGACTGAGGGCGCAAGACTGTACAACTCGCTACCCTCACATATAAAAAATGTAAACTTGTTTCACGCTTTTAAAAAATCTTTGGGTGATCACATCATTGCAGATCAATCATTAGTTTAATCAATGGAATGGGCGTGAAACAAGGTTAAAAAAAAAATGTTATTTTTATTTGTACTTAGTCGGTACGACGACGACTCAATTGTTTTTTAAGGTAGTAATGTTATCGCGTAAGTGACATATATGTCTTTGTGATAATAAATTCTTTGAAATTGAATTGAATACTTATATCTCAATGAGTAAACTTTAATGGGCCACCAAGAATATTCTTTGCTATTCTATTTTCATGGAATTGAAGAATTCATCTGAATAAAGTAAGGTTACAATTTCAAGGAAAGTAGAAAAAGAATTTTCGAGGCGTTGTTGTCACTAAATTTGAATAGGTACGAGTATATCCAGTTACTAATAGCATAGCCGATAGCCGTCGCAGCGCATACCGAGCGCTATACTAACCGACCATCGATGGCCCAGATACCTAATAACTCACTATCAATTGGCAACATCTCTACCTAAAGAATTTTAGGAAAATAAACTATAAAGGCATTCCCGTCAGATTGGACTGGAGTATTTCCAGCCGAGCCTAAATGGCGGTCGAATTTACGACGTCAGGCATCACAGCGCGCGGACGGACCGCGGAATTCGGAGCTGTCGCGTGCGCACAGACGGACATTATCATAATTGATGAAAGCAGCGCCTCGTCTGACTACAGCGCAGTATACTCGATATTTTCAGAGTATAGCGCTGGTCAAGTACAGCCTGAGTGGTTGGCAGTGATCTCAGAGGACAGAGGTTTTAGACCGCCTGAAGGACTCGGCACGAAGGCAGGGTCAGATGTACCATAGGGCAAGACTTGGCTGCTGAAACTTTGTAACCAATGAGAGCTTGTTTCAGAACACTGCCTTTAAGTAGTTTGAAGAAGGAAGATTTTAAGAAGAAGACCAAGAAGTTTTTAGACTGTAACTTTTAAATGTAAAATGAAATGTAGATAAATAAGAAGGGTTCAAAAGTTTTGCCTATACTGTGTCATCTGAAATGAAAACTGTCGCTAATCCTCTTGCTATGTAACCGCTGTAGAAACTGTCATTAAATGATACAATGTTGTAGTCAGCACTTTTTTAAGGATCTTTGCAACCACAGACAGGTGCAAATTACTATCATGCAAAGCCTATTATTAAATTACTTACTGAAGTGTGTATCTCGCTTATCTACAGCATGTACCTAAGTAGGTAGTACCTACTGTTACAGTTTCTCGCCAATTTTTAATCCGACGTTATGTAGAGATCATAAGCCGAAAATGTCAGTAGGTAGGTCAGAAGTTAGTTAGCAAAGCGAGGAAGTGAAGAAATTCTAGTGCTGAACTGTACTAATCGAGGACTGCAATAGAAAATTAATTTCAGAAAGTTCCGAGAAAATAACAAACTGGGTAATTTATTGTTAGCTGGCGTGATCCACCCTAGTTCTAAATAATCAGTTCAAGAAGTATATAGAGGCGTTTTCAATTCCTCGCTCAATTAGGTGGACATAATTGCTTAAAACTATACTCCATTATCCACATTGCATATCGCTAGTGCAAGCAGTGCTAGTGAAACAACCACCGAGACGATGGGTAGAATTAATTTTATCTAGCCGCAGCCGCCGCCATTTTGAATTATTTTAGCGGTCTAAGTCTAATGTAAATGAGTCGTCTGAAGCAGAAAGGCTACGGCTTCATCATGACGCAGTCTCATCTGAGTAGGTAAGTATTCTGATTATCCTATGCACCTAACAACAGATAATTTAGGATTCAAAGCAAAAGTTCTGCTAACAGCACATACTCCCTATTACGTAGGTTCCTATTATTTAGGGCCTATTACCTAACGGCTACGTAATAGGCCATTAAAGGCCATGTCATATCATAGCCCATTCAGTTAACCGCAATAAGGTTTCCTTTTATGATGTAACACAAACGATGTCTATATCTAAGCTACCTTCTATTTCATGTACTTGTGTATTTGCCACCTTACTCTTTTTTTTTTTTTTTTGACCACCAACTCGCCTGATGTTAGGCGACGTTGTGGTCTAAGATGGAGCACGACGACCTATACGGTACTTATTCACTATAGACTTGAAGTTTTGTAGAGTGAAGAAGTACAAAGACGGCAATTGAGTGAGGCGCTACAAGTGCGCTACTGCTCAGACCCGTCTTCGGAACGGTTACACCGGACTACATCCCGAAACATGGCTAGGTCATTTCACGGCATGGCTTGGTCCGGTGGGTGGTAACTAGCCACTGACGAAGCCTCCCACCAGAGTTAGCTACCAGGTTAGCACTACCCGGGGACCACGTTACTCTCTCTCTATTAGGAGACTCTATTAGGTATGCCTCTGTATCTATAATACTTTTCTGAAGAATAAGTACATTTGCTTACACTTCGTCTGCATTAAGTCATAGATTCCACCCAAAGAAAAGTAAGTGTAAATAATTGAATCTCCGATGATTCATTTGTGACTGCACCCCACTCTCCCTCTCCACCTTATGGCGATTCATGATAGAGTTTATTTACTTACTTTCTAGATGTCCGTTATTTGTGGCCCATAACTCAAGCAAGTGTAGTGTAAGTAGGTAAGTACCTAATTATTTTCTTATCTTTTATGAATACTGCTTGAAAGAGGCTGTAAAAGGTGTCAAAACTGATGAATAGATCGCAGTCCATCTACCTAAATAGCCTCGTAGAAACGTGAGAGGGAACCACCCAGCGGAACGGGATCCTAATTAAATTATCTAGAGCGTGAACACGCGCGTATTTTATGCTTCGCGTTTTTCTGGACGTGAATTTAAACTAGCAATTTTGTTAGTAAAATTAAAATTACTAATAAGAGCGCATAATTTAAAAGATTTTATAGATACGTGGATGATGTTAATGTTACATTTCACATTTTCTACATGCATTTAGATATTTTCGTACAAATGAAAATCTGAGTAGGTATTGGTATGGTATTTAATAGGTAGGTAGATTATTTTAGTAACCTAGACCAACTCACCATTGTAGAATTAGCTGGTAAGCGGGAAACATATTCCTTTGTCATTATTCGTTTTCCGCTTGCCGGCACGCCCCAGCCCGGCACGGCAGAGTATGAAAATGTATGGCGCGCTTTTCAACTTACCAGCACAGGCAGAGCGCCCTTGATCCAACCGGCCATGCCGCCGGGCTGGCAAGCGTCCCGGCAAGTGGGAAACGTCATTTTTGTGTTCTGTATAATAATTATATAATCGATCGCTATATTAACGAGTCTTGTGGCTGAGCTTGTGGCGTACAGCACCTAGGTACTACGGATTCATAAAAGATGTACGTGAATGATATTTACAACGGACTGAGCAAGTGACTGATTTTAGGGGCTGAGCTACCCACGTCCGTAGGAGTGTACTCTATTCTGATTCCCTACACGTGGTCCCCGGGTAGTGCTAACCGGGTAGCAAACTTTGGTGGGAGGCTTCGTCATTAGCCGCGTACCCACCTAGCGCACAGGCTCGCGCGGCAGCCTCGGTGTCCAGATCGCGAGCGATGGCTCCCGAGGCAGCCTCAGTAGTTTTGTTAAATTTACACGAAGCCGTCTCGCGAGGCACACACAACGCTCACTGAGGCACCTTTGAGCGCGTCAAGTTTACCGACAACAGATGGCTCGGGGCCGAGCCGTGCTCAGCCGAGCAAACGCGCGCCCGAGGCAGCCCGAGGCACGTCCACACCAGCCGAGGCATTTGGCTCGCGAGGCTGCCGCGCGAGCCTGTGCGCTAGTTGGGTACGCGGCTAGTGGCTAGTTACCACCCACCGGACCAAGCCATGCCGTGAAATGACCTAGTCGTGTTTCGGGATGTAGTCCGGTGTAACCGTTCCGAAGACGGGTCTGAGCAGTAGCGCACTTGTAGCGCCTCACTCAACTGCCGTCTTTGTACTTCTTCACTCTACAAAACTCCAAGGCTAGAGTGAATAAGTACCGTATAGGTCGTCGTGCTCCATCTTAGACCACAACGTCGCGGCGAGTTGGTGGTCAAACGCCGACCTATTAAAAAAAAAAAAAAAAGTGAAAGTAAATTAAAGTAAAATTTTATTCCTCAAAACTGTGTACATAAAAAGGTGAATTAAGTATGTTAAAGTAGCTAGTCTCAACAGTTTGTCCTGGCGGACATGCAATATTAAACATTTTAGAAATTGAGCACATCACTGTGTTAAAATGTGTACGGTCTGACTACTTACTTTTTAAAAGTATTTGTATTGTGTCCTGGGACCCTATTCGGAGATTTGAGATTTTCATCTCATCTTTCTTCATCCTTGTTGCTCTCGTTTGAAACATCATAGGTGTGAGAGTGACCAAGATAAAATCTCATCTCATCTCACGCGCAGGAATAGCCCCCCTGCCTATACCTTACAAATAAATAAATGTCCGGTTATGTAAATATAACTTCATTTGTCTAGAAAAAAAAAGTAAAGTGTCATATCTGAACTGACTGTCAAAAAACCCAAAGAACTGTCATTGTCAAAACAAAACTATTTTGGTTTTGAGAATTTTCAGAATTGTAGGTTATTTTGATCTTTAGAAAATAGTTATTGAAAAGATTATTTCCCTGAATGAAAGTTTCTAAATAATGCCATAAATCGAGTTCATCTACTAATTTGCAGTAAGAAGATTATCACAAATAATGGCATCCATGGCGCTAAGATTGCGATGTCTTCAGAAAGTAGTGCAAACCGCTACCTACACCACTCTTCTAAAGAGGCCTATGGCATACAAGAGCTCTATTTCTTTGGAAACTCTATATCCAAATAGCTCACTGAAGCTTACTACTCCATCATTTGTAAGTTTTTACGCAAATTCAAGTTATAAAATTCTTATTCATAAGAGTCTGTCTAGATCAAAACAACATTTTAGAGCTTGCCAGAAATCTGTAAAATTTAACTAGCTCAGAAGTCTAAATCTAATAATTCTGTATTTCAGACTGCAGATCCCAATGAAAAGTTCAATGGATTTATCCCTATTGAGAAACTGGACATAACCTACAGTGCCAGCTCTGGACCCGGTGGACAGAATGTTAACAAGGTGAGTAAATTATAAAATTCCATCTTGATTGTTCCATATGGATTACTGATCAAATTATCTTAAGTGAAAAATATAGTAGGGAGAGTAGTGTGCAAGTCTGATTCACACTTGCCATTTATTTTGAAATTTTTTCCCACCCCTAAAATAGCGGAGTTCCGCCACTGGCCATTACTCAGCTGAAATCAGGACTCGATATCAACAATTTCTAAAATGAGGTCCGTTGAACCTAGAGGTTCCAAATAAAAGTTATCAGGGTTCTGTAAGATTATTGTATTTTCTGCTGTCGAATAATACCACAACTAAGTACAAATATTACTGCGAAATAGAGCAAAATATGTGATGAAAAGAATGCATAACTGTTAGTAGGTAAGGTAGGTAAAATTTTTGTACTTATTTAAAAAACAGTGTCTTCGATTTGTAATCATTTGGCCTGCCTCTGTGGCTCAGTTGGTAGTGGACCTGCTTTTTGATCCTGGGGGTGTGGGTTTGATTCCCATTTAGGACAAACATTCATGGGATGGACATTTGTGTTTGTTCTGACTGGATGTTAATGTCTATATAAGTATGAATTTAAAAAGATAAAGTGTATGTACCTATATCAGTCTCTGGCAGCCATACTGCAAGGTTTGCTTAGTTTGGGCTCAGACAACTATTTGTGACAAAATGTCCCAAATGTTTAATTTTTTCATTTAGAAAGGGTTCCATAAAAGATAAAGTATTTGGTGGATGTTCTATTATCTTAAAAGTTTAGGAATGCCTACTTTACCGTTCATTTGACATTCCAGGTGCATACTAAAGTCGACTTAAGGTTTAAGCCCAGGGAGGCAGATTGGCTGCACCCCGATGTCAAACAGAAGCTTCTGGAATTGGTATGTATTCACTATTTAGCATCTAATTTTACCAAATAATTTATATATACGAATTTTCAACTACTCTGCACCATGACTGTAGAGTGTTGCATCTTATTACCTCAAAGTCCTCATTCACAGCATGGCAACAAACTGACGCGCGAGGGCTATCTAGTCATCAGGTCGGATGTAACCCGCTCGCAACAGCTCAACCTAGCCGATTGCATGAAGAAGCTCCGAGATCTGCTCCGGAGAGCCGCCGTCACGAAGACAGAACCCTCCCCAGAGACCGTGGAGAGGATCCGACAGAGGTAAATAATAATTTAAATTGCAGTAAGTAACCAATTATTTGGAACAAAATAAGTAGATCTGAAATAAAAAAAAATCAATAGGGAATTGAACAAGTGGGCCAATAAAATAGAATTAAATCCCTGATGTAATTCTATAAATCCTTAGAAATATTAAATTAAATTCTACACATATAGACATAGGGTTCTTTTATCCTGAAAAATGGTTCCTGTGGGTCAAACCCCAGGGTGCAGCTTGTCCTTCCATATTTTTGTTTGACTTTGCTCTGTTTCACTAGTCCATCGTAATATTTGCAGGCACCTGAAAGCATCCCGCCTTCGAGTAGCAGTGAAGCGCGACGAGTCTCTGAAGCGCGCTCAGAAGCAGCCGCCCGGCGTCATAGACTTATGATTTTTTCATCGCTAAACTGGGCACCAATTACTGATTAGACTGAGAATCCAGACAAAACCATGACCACCTATTGAGATGAAATTAGCTTAACAGGACGAAGATGAAAGGCTTCGATGAACAGTACGCGTACTTAGACCTGACGCCTGAGGCCGCGCTATAGCTCCGAACTGTGATGTACTATGATGGTATTAGTTTAATACCGTCAAACACAATTCGGCGCTATAGCGCGGCGTCAGGCTAGCACTTAGCGCTTTGACGCGCACTAAGTATGCGTTCTGTGTATTGAAGCCTTAAGAGCCTCTTTGTCTCGGTTACGTCCAATGTCCATCTAAGGGTATTGCATTCACCCTTAGGCGGTATCACACTGCCGCTGCATCCCGTTGCGGTGTGCGGAGTGACGGAAATTCGCATGGCGCTGTTCCGCACGGAGACGCGGTGTCATTGTGTTTTACTCGGCGGTTTTCATATATTTATAGAGATTTCACAGTCAAAGTATGCTGATTTTACCGCATCACCGCAGCCTTGTCCGGTGTAGTATGATTTGCGCCTTGGACCAATTAACCAATTACATCTCGTACCTATACCTACACCTTAAAAAATGCGCTAAAAAGTCCTCCCTGATCTGATCGGTCTCCGCCAATCTTGAACACGGCTTGAATTGTTTTAAGCTGCTCACTCGTATTTTTTGCATGTGTGATTTACATGATCTATTGCTTTTATTTTCTTTCCATGCAGCATGTCTATTTTTCTTACTCGGTAGTAAATCAATCTAGGTAAATTGGTCTAGTCTAGCCTATGTTCACTCAACTGCAGAATAACAGCATCCACAAACAATCAACGAGGCCATAAATGTACCGCTAACAATAGTACCTAATGCTTGTTGTTGAGATGTGGAAGTTTAGCACAAGGATCTTAAATGAACCGAGATGAAGTGTTTTTCTGATTCCTCTGGCAATTTTTTTTGTCATTCTTTACTTGTATATTTAGGTTATTGCAAGTATAGGACAAAAATATGCCAAACTTGCAGAATTCACCTTGGCATATTTTTGTCCTATACTTATAATATTATTATTATTATTATAAGTATAGGACAAAAATATGCCAAGGTGAATTCTGCAAGTTTCAAGTCAAATTCAAATAATTTATTTCGATTTTTTTAATCATATCAAAATTAAACTAAAATTTAAAATTAAACAAATAAATAAAGAGACTACAAAAAAATATGCCAGAGGAATCAGAAAATGGCACAATAATGAAAAAATATCAGATACCCTGTCTAGTATAATGATGGCTGGAATAATGGTCCTTCTGGTATTGTCTGCGATGTCGAGGTCTCTGAACTTTACTTGTTTTGGTAAATACTTAGATATAGGTCGAATAAATATATTGTTAGTCGTAGAATTAAGTGTTTCCGTTATTTTCTTGTAGGAATAGAATAACGCAATTAATTAATTAATTGCAATAACGTAATTATAGTTGCGGCTATTTGGAGCTTGATTTTGGTTTAGTTAAAAACAAAATATTGAAATAGTGAATTAAAAAAATAATAACAAATACTTAGGTAGGTAAGTATAATTGACCGTCAATATTCTAAGAAGTGAACCACATATCGTCGCAGCTCACAGACATAAAATAAAATGATATAAATTGCTGCCTTCTCTAAATCTCTAATAGCGGAAAATCGCTCGTTTTCGTAAATTCGCGCCTATCTTTACTATTTTAGCAACGTGCAATAACAATTAATTAGGCGTTGCGTGTTTATTTCAGTAGGTTAAGTTAGGCTCGTAAAACTCAACTAGGTATTAATCAAGACGAGTAAGTTTTGTGAAATATTTTGTGATTCCGGCTTAGATCGGATTACAGATAGTCACGCCCAATTTAGCGAAATTAATTATTGTACTTACCTATGTAGTGAATGAAATAAAATAGCGTTAAAAAATAATATAAAAAATTTAACTTGTTTTATTTTAGGACTAAGTAAATCTTTGTTCCCAGACAACAACTATTTGCAAAAAGATTACATTTTTGTTGTACAATTTTAGTCTTATTTACCTTACGCTAATTCCACACCAACGCGGTCGCGAACCGCGATAACGTATCTTTAAACGCAGGGTACATGAGGAATTTTAACTTATTTACGCTACCGTAAAACGCTGCAACTATGCCGGTGCGCCACAACTTTGCCTAAATTCAATAAAATTTAAATATTTCAGCGGATTTGCGTTTATATTGTCTATGAATCCACCCATAAAATAAGCATATTTACAAATAGCAACACTGATTACTTTTTTCTTTAGAATATAAAAAAAATAAGTGTCAGTGTCAATTTCAATGGCAGGCGAACGGCACGTTCCAGGACAGCTCCTGTTAAAAATTTATTTGTGAGTATCTTTCTGCTTTTTTCGTTACTTAGACTGTGTTATAGCAAAGAAAATATGTTCTTTTGTATTATTTTAGTAACATACGGCGTATCGTAGCAATGTAAGACTCTAAAATCAAAGTGGGCAATGTTGTGTAAGGTTGGCGGATAAACTACCATAACATTGCCTAGGCTTAGGGTTGTCACTTTTTTAGCCGACATAAAAAAGGAAGTCATTGTCTATCTTTCGTATGTTTAAGTATGAGCTCTCTGCCTAGGACGAAATTAACATGAGTTTATCTTCCATTTTTTTTCCTTTGTCTCTTTTATGAGGGCAAGTAATTGGCGACTAGCGTTTCGTTTCTTTTTATTGATTTGAGATGATGAATATACATGGAAAACTTGCTAAACTGACCCAAGTCATTCATTTTTTTCCACAGCTTAAGAAGATGGGTAACGGCAAGAAAAGCAGAAGAAAACCAGGCGCAAGACGCTATGCAGACTATTCGCAGGAAATGTTGAATGTGGCAGTTGATTTGGTCAAATCTAAAACGATATCATCTTACGATGCAGAGAAGCAGTTCGGTATCCCAAGACGCACTATTCTCAACAAATGTAAAAGCGACAACATCTACGATAAGGCAGTTGGCCGTCCTACAAAATTATCAACAGAAGAAGAGAAACATATAGCTAACGTCATTAATATAGCTGCTGAGTTCGGGTGCCCGCTGTCTTTGCTTGATTTGCGCATTGTCGTAAATAATTATTTAGAAAAAAATGACAGATTGCACATTATCAATGGCAAAATTCCTGGAGAACGGTGGGCTCGCTCTTTTTTGTCCCGCCATAACCTTACCCAGCGTGCCTCACAAAACGTAAAACGATGTCGAGCAGCCAAAACGATACCAGAAATGATAGACTTTTATAAGCATTTGGAAAAATCTCTCTTATATAATATACTGATACTGACGAAATACAACAAGTGGAAATATATAACACTGAAAGTGACCATAACGAATTGAATATAACTGAGATTGACCAGGACGACACGAGTAAAATTGAAACTAACCAAAATCAGAATATATGTAAAACTGAGAATGATCTTGGACAAACAAACATAAATATGACTAATGGAAAACGGCAAGCTGTTACTGATGAAAAACAGGACAATACTTGTAAGAACGAAAAGAAAGTTAAACAGGAAATCTTAAATATGACTGACAATAAAAATGAAAAAAATAAATCTTAATATATATAAATCTCGTGTCACAATGTTTGTCCTCAATGAACTCCTAAACCACTTAACCGATTATAATAAAATTCGCACACCATGTGCAGTTCGATCCAACTTGAGAGATAGGATACTTTTTAACCGCGTGTGAAACCGCGGAGCGCAGCTAGTTATCATATAAAACTGAAACTAACGACAAGGAGGATGATATAAATAAGACTGAAACTGACCAGTTACGGTTTAAAATGAATAAGACTGATGAACCAAATGAAGAATTAGTAAATAAGCCAGACACAGAAGTACAAAATAAAAGTTCTGGAAAAGAGATGTATAATACAGGACAGACGGTTTTGACTCGATATTACAAAGGTAAATCCTGGAAATATTACGTAGGTGAAATAGAAAGTGTGAATGTTGTTGCTAAATGTTACACAATTTCTTATTTTAAAATGATTGGTAGAAACAAAGGAGATATAAAATTTATTAAGACAAAGCGTATAGCAGATAAAGATGATGTGCCGGAAGACTCTGTTGTAAAAGCAATTGACATATTACCGATAACTGGGAGCCCATCACAATATCAGCTGCTGAATAATGAAGATAAGATTTATTTTTGAAAAAAATAAAAGTTAAAAACTTTTATTACATAAATCTACCCTGTTACCTATAATAAGATAGTTTTGTTGTTTTTTTTTAAATTTATAGCTATACTAGCTGCGCTCCGCGGTTTCACACGCGGTTAAAAAGTATCCTATCTCTCAAGTTGGATCGAACTGCACATGGTGTGCGAATTTTATTATAATCGGTTAAGTGGTTTAGGAGTTCATTGAGGACAAACATTGTGACACGAGATTCATATATATTAAGATAATTGTAATTCTCTAAACGTTTTATTCTATTGTTACCTGTACGTTTCGAAAAGAATTAGATATAAGAATTAAAAAAGTAAACTACTACTACATAATAAAACCTACCTCATATTATAAAAGTAAGCACCTACTAATGCTTTTTTTTGTTTACTGTAAGAGGCAACCCTAACTTTTATAGGCAAATCCAAGAGAAGCTGTTGCAACATTGCCTAGGTACTTTCGCAAAAAAAATCTGAAATAAAATAGTAAATTACCGACTGTTTATAGAACTTATTTTATTTATATGCAAGTGTTAATATACCACTTGTCTCTATCTTCATCAAATATTGCAATATACTAACAGGCAATGTTGCGGGTTTGACAGTAACATTGCCTTCTTTTGTTAAGCCAAATTTAAGAAGATATTATGTAATTTTAAGTAATAAAAAACTCTATTCGCATGGCCTAAGATTCACTCTTGAATGTCCGTTAAAATAATATATTATTTTCTTTATTTCTAAGGATCCATTAAGAAAAAACTTCAAAATCCAGGCAAAGTTGCAGCATTTTACGGTATTCGATCTAGCATTCCGGGAGCCAATACGGTCACTGCACCTGGCGTAGGCGGAGAATCTTCGGAGAACAAACGATCTCCGTCTACGACTATGCGCGATCTAGACTGTCGTTTGGTTGTCATAGCAACTCACTTGACAACAACCAGTCGACAAATACAAATTCAGTTTATTTCGCTCGTTTTCTTGGTTTTGCTTAATTATCATCTTATATCATACTTATAAGTACCAATCTCCTTCAGTGGTTTCCAGTCTTATCTAAAATACCAGGAAGATGTCTTACAGAGATCTGCGTAGTAAGTACCTTGTGGGATAAATATATTAATAGAGAAAACTACCAGAATACGCCTCATAAAATCAAACTAGGTAATCTATGTCGCTTATTGTAGAGTCCAATGCTAAAGTTTGAATTTTATCGATGTTATCATCCAGATTTTAGCGAGGCAATGCGCGAACTGGGCTTCCCTCAGGCGATATCCCTAGAGAGCTTCCGCGTCCCGAACTGGGAGCTGATGGAGGAGTGTCTGCGCTGGCTGGCGCAGCGCGTGGAGAGCGACGCGGAGCTGCCGCGCGGCGGCGCTGACCACCGCGTCGCGCTCATCACGCACGCCATCGCGCTCTTCGTGAGTCTCACTTACTGCCCATAAAAAAGTGATAAAACAAAGCTTCTAAATAATTTAACCCTGTGTTTAATCCCAGTTCGCTGTAAGCAGATGTGATGGTGGTAGTCTCCTGAACTCACTAACCTACGGGTCACCCTATCTGCAGTTAATGAAACTGGAATTAGACCACTTCATAAAAGGATATTTAATTTTGTTGTCATTTGCTGTGTTGTTCGTCTGTATCTGATTCATACTTACATAAATACCTATCTGGTAGCCACAGAATACTTCATTACATAGGGCTATGCTCGTGGCGTAGCTCTTTATTTGTTCGTTTGTTTTTACTGTTTTAACTAAAAGGTTAATCGATCAAGAAAAAAAACCGCACGCCCTGGCTAGCATCTTGTTCCTATCCTTTAGTTAGGGCTTTTAGTGCTGTACCCTATCTTATGTTCTTCCTCATTCACTAACTGCTGAGGATTGTAGCCGCGTACAATCAGTCTTCATTAGCTTTGCGGTAATACGCAGAGTAGATAGACCTCTGACCGTCGTCGGCGCAACCGCCCTACGCTACACCGGTTAGCATGACCCGTGGACAAATAGTCTTTTCACAGTTTTTATCTCGCAAGAAAAGACAAACGTATCATTCAAATCAAATGTCTTTATTGATTATTTATATGTACTTACGAACGTCAAAGTAACAAACACACAACAAACCGGTTAACAGCCGGCATTATGCTGAGTTGGGGCCGTTTTGTGACCTTGTATATTGTAAAATTCCCTTAATGATTTTAATTTCAATAGGTCACAAATAAACTTTTTTTCTTTCTTTTCTTTCTTTCTTTCTAAAAATGACTACCAATTTGGGTGCGAGCGCGGACATTTAAACTGCGTTTCAAATCGACAAACTTTTATGGAAATTACCGATTAAAGTCGATTTTAAACATCAGATTAGATGTCTGTGCTCGCTCCCCTTGTTCGAAATAAGAGCCACTACCCAGAATAACAGACAAGAAACTGAGGGCATGTTTTTAATTTTTAGCTTTGTCACATCTAGCGCGTTTAAATACAGTAGAAAGACAATTTGTCTCCAACCCGTGCTAGCTCTGCTGGTTGGTAATCCTGGTGTTTTGTATACAGCACTCGCGAGCTAACTTGAAGCTGAACGGCAAGCGCCTGTACGGCGCGGACGGGTGGGCGGTGCGCGAGCTGCTGAAGGCGGCCTCGTTCCTGCGCTCGGCGCTGCGCGCGCCGCCGCCCGACGCCGGCGAGGACGCGCGCGCCACTTACGACGTCAGCGCGAGGGTACCACGCTACATACTGGCCTTAAGAGGCTGGCCAGACAGAAAAGACGTAGAACACGGACGGAGCAGAGACATGTCACCTTCATACAAAACTAGAAGCGTCGCGTCCGCGTCACTACTGCGTTCCGTCTTTGTATGTGTTGCATCGCGTCTCTTCTATACATTTTGTATGCAAGTTTATTGAAGCCCGCGTCTTACGTCTCTTCTGTCTGTCTTGCCCCTCAGGCGCAATGTTCTCAATAAATAAATCATACCTTTGAATAGGCGACGCTATACGAACGATTCGCAATCTGAGTCAGGTAGCGCAGAATGGCGCATGCGAGATGGTGCGATTCAAATTTAAAATTAGTTTATTTAAAGCTCTATCACCCAGACGCATAGTATTAATTGAATTTATTTAGTTATATAATTACATTACAATCATTTAAATTTAAAAAAAAACTTTTCTAACATACAATCGAGTAAAGCAGCTAACAGAATTCGCTGCTGAACGCTGTCTATGGCGTCTGCGAGACAGACGATCTTGATATCACGTTGGCCCCAACGCCTCGTCCAACGTGTGGATCTAGGAAAACGTAAAAAAAAAAAACGTTCACCCCTACCTTGGGGCCAATGCTATTATCCTAAACCCACAACGTCGGACGAGTGGCGTTGGAGCCAATGTGGAACTGGCGTCTGACTACCTACTTGTCTCGTGTGTTTCAGCTGGGAGAGATAAAGCAAGCCCGCGCGCTCTCGACCGACATCACCGCCCAGGGAGCCTTCCTCTACGACCTGCTCGCCAAGGAACCGGACAATAAGGTAGGTACCTGCCCCTCAGTTTCTTGTCTTTTCTTCTGAGTAGTGGCTCTTTTTCCGAACAAGGTGATAGAGTCATTTTTACAACTTTGACTTTCATAAGTGTATTTTGGATAACTACCTCGGTAGTGAACCTGTCATCTGAGCGTGGGGGCGTGGGTTCTATTCCCACCTAGGGCAAACATTTATGTGATGAACATTTGTGTTTGTTCTATGTCTGGGTGTTAATATATATTTATGTATGTGTTTAAACGTAGGTATATGTGGATTTTTATCAGTCTCTGGCAGCCATAGTACAAGCTTTGCTTAGCTTGGGGTCAGGCGGCCGTGTTTGCAAGTGTCCCGAATACTTAAAAAAAAAGATATTTTCACTTTGACTTTGACCTACGTTTAGTGTGTCTGCCGAAAGCAAGCACCTTATGTGTTTATTTAAATACTACGTGCTTCATATCTGGAGCTTGGTGTAAGGCGACAGGCTCGTTCCTTCTCAGATTTGGGACTGAATATTGTTCGGCGAAGTGTAGGTGATATAATACACCTCAAAGGAAGACGTGACAAAATGCCATGTTAGTTGGTTTTTGAATAGGTTTTTTAAATTTTGCAAGTAGTAAATTTTTTTAATCTATATCAAATCTGCTAGAGGCTGGGACATGGAGAAATAACTTAATTATTTCCTGAAATAATATTGAGCAATGTAGAAGGGCGTTACTAGGCGTGACGTGCGTGACAGATCATGAGGAAAAACACTGGGGTTTCCTGTAGAGCAAATGTTACCTAAAACAACTCTGTGTCCCACTCATCGAGTCGGACCACCTATGTTTACCCGACTACCTACTATGAAGCCAAAAACTGGGTTATAATGTTTGATATGTAGATTATGTACAATGTACATACATATGTACATTGTTGTGATAAATAGGTACATGTTGTGTGATGTACAATGTAAAAAATTTAAGTATGTATATTTATGTCCGTTTCTATGTTCGACTTACTACACAACTGAACTGATTTTGATGAGTGATACTCGTTACTGATAGATGCTAATAGTATGCACAAAATAGTTTTTGAAATACAAGTTTAATAATTTTTAAAGCAATTTTCATAGTACCTACTCATGGCTTGCGAAGGCTGTGACGTCACCACAGCGATCACACCACAATATCTAATAATTAAAAAATCTTGCTAAAACATCTCGAAACCATAACTTTGGCATAAGAGTAACTGCCACTTATTGACGTGGGATTAACATCAATGTAACATACGTACAATATCTAATGTTAACTAATGTCTGTTTTAATGTAACAATGTAACATAGTGGTCACCCTCGTTGTTCACATGTTGCATTCTTCTACCTATGACTAACCTCACGCTCCATATAAAAGCTTGGCGCGTCCCTACGATTCATTTATCATCGGACCTAAGTCGGACCTTAGTCGCTTATTATAGCCATTCCGTTGCAAAACATTAAATAAAATATCATGAGTAACATATTGACAGCGTCATTGGTAGCTCTGGCCGTCGCCACAGTGACCTGCAACGACATCCAAGTCGGTTCCGAGCATGGACGACTTGCTTTGGCCGTGACGTATCACGCTGTACCATCATTATGGAGACAATCGTACGATGTCATCCTCGAGGTCGGCCGCGAAACTATCAACGGTGTGCTAGTCACTGACGGGAGGCCTGGAAAGGATGGAATAGCTAAAATAATCGAAGGTGGAGTGGGACAGAAGAACCTGACCATACAGTTGAAGTCTCCGAGCATATTTCGCGGATACGACTTCCAAGTCAAGGTCTACGCGGTGTCGGATGACGAGTATGTCGCGCGACATCCAGCTCTGACGGTAAAGGACATCAAGGCTGAACTATCAAATCAAGAAGGAGCGAAGAATCAAAGCCAAATTCAAAATTAACAAGTGTATTAGTGCTTACTACTGAAAAGCTTAGGACTAGGTCACTGAGAAATTGTCTACACTTAATCCAACTCAGTAAATTGTAGGTGTGTTTTAGCTTACCTACTTGGGTTGAGTTTTTGATATATAAGTACGAATAAAAAAAGCATCAGTAAAAACCGACACACAGGCGTTGACTGTACTGGAAACTGCTATGCGTAAATGGTATACCTACGTATACGTAGGCACAAGGAATGCCTATACATTTGCATTTAGATAGAAATAATATAAAATGGTTTTCCTATTAGATAGTTTCAGATTTTTAAATCAAATTTATGACTTTGCTATTATTATAATTATTTTTCGAATAGTATCGTATTAATTTAAATTATGATTATGTGTGATTGATTTGTAATGTTTTTTTTATAGTAAATACATTAATAAATACATGAATAGATAACTTTACTTGTCGATGTTTTACCTATCACCGTACTAACTCACAGACGCCGACGAAGGGGACCACGGCTATGCAAAGATTTGCCAAAACGTATCTAGGTACCTACTACATATGTGGTTTGCATGACGGAGACACATAGGAAACATGTTTTCATTTATTTAGGACAACATATCGTCACGCCTTTTCCCCGAAGGGGCTGGCAGATGTGTAATACAACACCCACACCTCGCCGGTCGATATTCAGTCGTAAAAGTGACAGGAGGCGAGCCTGTCACCATACACCGGGCACCTTTTCTTCTGTTAAAATAGCAGAAAAACTAAAAAACAACAGCGCTCAGTTATCCACATGCCCAAGCTTGTTGGTCGTTGTCAGGAGGCCCGCGAGCAAGCTCTCTCCCGTCCGCTGGACATGTCCGGCATGGAGGCGTGCCTCCGCCGCGCGCTCGAGGCCGTCTCCACGCGCGTCTCGTCCGCGCGCGACCAGATCGACAGCGTGGCCGCCAGCGAGGCCGCGCTCGACGCCAAGCTCGAGCGCCGCCGCGCCGAGCTGCACCGCGCCGAGAAACGGCTACACACCGTGCAAAAGATCAAGTATGTTATCTTCTGGTTGAATGGGTTTGCACTAACGCGAAGGCAGAGATTAGATGCGGTAAAGACCAGAAGCTGACATATTTAGTTGTCAGCGATCAACGCCTGCAAACGTTGCTAAGTACAATACTTACTAATAGTTCGCCTCGAGCCGGGACCACTCCCCGACCTTCGACCAATTTTACTCACATTCGAAGTTAAAATTATTTTCTTTATAATTATTTTTATCATTAAAACTATTTGCCAGCAAAATTTCGGCACGATTGTATCAACAGTAGATACTCAAGTTGTCTTTAGACAAACAAAAGCCATTTTTATCCCAGTAGTCTTTGAGATCTAAATTCTCTCGGTCGAAAATCAGCTTCAGTAGCAGCGCGCTCGCCGTTGTTACACTGGCCAAGTACGAGAGCCTATGAACAAAGCGCTACAGAAGCCGTGTATCTCCAGGCCAGCTTACGCGGGCGAGCTGTCCGCGCTGGAGAGCGACATCGCGTCGCTGTGGGACCGGTACGTGGTGCGCTACCGCTGCGTGGAGGCGCTCAAGCACCAGCTCAGCGTGCTCGAGACGCACCAGGCGGAGGTATACACACATTTACATAGCAACTGTTGAACCGTCACGTACCAACACGTACGATAAAAAAAACAAGGTACTAGCGTACTAGAGGAACTAGCGTTCCGGGAGCCAATACGTGATGATGTCACTATCGTCATCGTCTCTTTCGAACTATTGCTAAATGACTTAATTCGGTCTTGCTTGAGCATCGATTGACGTCAGCACGTGTTGCCCACGTGACCATTTTTGCCTCGGTAATTTTATACCTGGCGGAGTACTATATTATTATGCAAAGCCAATATGGTTCCCATAGCGGACGAGCTTCATAGTTGGTGAATGGTAGATAAACAGACTGAGCTGCACAGAGCGAACGATTAAAAATTCTCAGAAACTGAAAAATGTTTTAGGATGGTCTTTTGTAAACTGCGTTTATCAAAATATTGTATGTCCAGGAAGCAGAGGAGCAGCAGGCGGCGATAATGCAGCTCATACACAAGTACGAGGCAGAAGACGTTCTCGGGAAACTCAGCGATTCTGGTAAGTTTACACAAATAATGCAGCTCATACACAAGTACGAGGCAGAAGACGCTCTCGGGAAACTCGGTGATTCTGGTAAGTTTACACAAATAATGCAGCTCATACACAAGTACGAAGCAGAAGACGTTCTCGGGAAACTCAGTGATTCTGGTAAGTTTACACAAATAATGCAGCTCATACACAAACGTACGAGGCAGAAGACGTTCTAGGAAAACTCAGTGATTCTGGTAAGTTTACACAAATAATGCAGCTCATACATAAGTACGAGGCAGAAGACGTTCTAGGGAAACTCAGTGATTCTGGTAAGTTTACACAAATAAATAAAATTAAATAAAAAAAGTTTTATCTTCAGCTTGTACCATAATGTGTACTTATATCTTTGTTTACTGAAGAAATTACAAACACAAAAGGATATACCACTTAAAACGTGTGTAGGAATTGGCTGGCTTATCGCTAAGAGCGGTCTTCTCCAAGCTTAAGTCCTATGCATGCCGTCTCCATTTATAATTATTGTGACATTTAGTTATTTTAAGTAATATTTTATTGAATTTAATAATGTTTTAGTGTACACAATGTTGATGGACAAATAAATAAATAAAATAAATAAATAAATAAGCTTAATTTGTTAGATTATTCTACATAACGTGTAAAATGACTGTATCATTCCAGAAGAGTCGAGTTCTAGCGACGACGCCAAGGACCTGAGCGAGGTGAAGCAGCCGCGGCCTGCCACGAGGCCCAAGACCAGGCTCCGGATCAAGACGGCCGGTCAGTATCAGAGCAAAACATCGATATAACGTCAAAGTCAAAATGTTTTGTTCAATTTGGGTATCAAAGATACACTTACGAACGTCAACTTTATAAAAATTATTATACTCTACCACCTTGTTCGGAAAATGAGCCCCTTCCAAGAAGTAGGTACACGCAAGAAACTGAGGCTTATTTTTTACCTCATATGTATGAAGAAAGGTGCAGGTACAATTCCTTCCTATGTGCCTACCCTACATAATAATAAAAATAACCTACATTTTAAAACAAAGTATTACATAATTAATTGTCCGAGTACATAATAGGAGCGTTCTTAGTTCTTTATTAGGAGGAACGCTCCTAGCGTTCTTAGTTCTCTATTAGGAATTGTTATAAAAGTGACTTTGTTTCAATAAACTGATCTATTCAACTTTTTCCACAGACGACCGAAGTTGTCAGACAATGACGGCTAATACTTCGTTTCCGAATATTTAAGCAACCATTTCACTATTCAATTTGCACTGTGCTAACTTATAGCTTAGCGTGGCTATGCCCGTGCAATAGAACTAAACTGGATTGTTAACTGTCTAACAGCCATTACACTCTCCAATTCTAGCACGCTAGCTCACCTAGCGTACTGCAAATTGGAAAATGTTTCAACTTTTTCTTTGTTTGAAAGATGAATTAGTGGGGAGTGTTCTTAGCTTTACGGCTCTTTTTTTATTTTTGATAGTATTTATTAGGGATAGTAATTAGTTTGGTCCGTTTCCGTGGGCAGGCGGCGGCGGCGCGGAGGCGCGGCGCGCGTTCGGCAGCATGGCCGCGCGGGACTCGCTCGACGACATCCGGGACGAGGACGACTCGCGCTCCGACTCCGACCTCTCCGACCAGCAGATATACGGTACTCATACATATATATTACTACGTAGTACTAGATTTCATATCCGAACACAAACTTTCCTCCACTCCAGTGCACTGAAATCCTTGTACCTTGCTCTCGACACGCGTGCAGTGTGCTTGTGTACGGAGCATTATTTTACTGAAATCAAAATGTGAACCTGGACGGACGTAAATTAGCAATTCAGTAGTTAACGATGCTGTAAACCTGCGATTAACTCACGGTGGGCTGGCCTACATAGTTAAGTTGATGTTTTTATTTAGATCAGCTCCTCTAATCAAATTGAACCTCGAGGTTTCACCCGCTATCATAAAGGACCCGATGTTTATTGGTTTAAAAAGTCAATGTTTTCATCTAGAGGGTGAGCTGCCACCACAACAAATTTTATCCAAATCCGTTCAGCCGTTTTTGCGTGATAGGGCATATAACAAACATTCAATTCTGCGCCCCGCGGTTTCACCCGCGGTTAAGAAGTATCCTATGTGCTGTTCTAGACTATTATCTATCCCTGTGCCAAATTTCATCCAGATCTGTTCAGCCGTTCTGGCGTGAAAGAGTAACAAACATACATCCATCCATCCATCCATTCTTACAAACTTTCGCGTTTATAATATTAATAGGATGCAAAAGTTTGCACGGATGTTTGTTACTTAATCACGCTAGAACAGCTGAGCGGATCTAGATGAAATTTGGCACAGAGATGGATTGTGTTATGTAATAACATATGGGATAGTTTATAACCGCGGAAGAGACCGCGAGGAGTTGATGTGGTCCCGTGTCCGCAGGCCCGGAGGCGGGCGCGCGCTGGCCGCGGGCGCGCGCGCGCCCCGCCACGCGCACGCTCGCGCCCGCGGACGACGACGACTTCGCGGACCTCATCGAGGGTAACAACAACTACACATTACTTCTTCTTCTAGGTTTCCTTACCAAAGGTGGTGAAAGGAACCCTTATGACGAGATTCGGATGTCTTACAGACAGACATCCGAATGAAAAATGTCAGCGCCGATTATCTCAAACTATAAGAGCTAGCGACTTGAAATTTGACACAGGTCTAGATAACGTTAGTGGCATCAAGGTGTAAAAATCTTTTTTTTTTAATTTACAGCAGACTAGACATGCGTTTGACCACTGACCCGCCTGATGGAAAGTGATGACCAAAGGTGTCACACAGTTGCCTAGGTTACCTATTCACTTTTTTCTTGAACACCCCCGGATTGGATTTGGATAGAAAAATAGACGCAAGCAAGGAGTTCCACAACTCTGCAGCTCGTATAGGGTAGCAGTTCTTGACAGCGTCTTTAATAAATCTGTCAGACTTCTTTATGATGAGGCTTAAGGAAAGCAGAAAGCTTCCTTTATCTTGCTCTGTGGCTAAATTCAATCTACGTAACCATATTAATACCTAACCCTTCTTTCGTTTCATTCATTCCTTCAGTCTATTACGTTCCAATGCAGGGACATCGAGCTACCGTCTGAAGTAGAGAATTATTCTCCCAGGACACGTCGGTTTGCTGACGATGTTTTTCTTCACCGTAAAGACACGTCTCAAATTTAAGTTTGCTACAAGAAAAAGTTTATTGGTGAACGGCCAGGATCGAACCGACGACGGATCGGAAGGCGCGGTCCACCCCATTCGGCCTACTCGGCTCTAATGAACCGTACTAACTCCTCCCGTTATGTGGCAGGAGTGGAGGGCGGCGCGGAGGACTCGCTGGGCAGCTCGTCGGAGAGCGAGCTGCGCGTGACGAGCGCCGCGCCGCCGCCGCTCAGCGACAACGAGTTCTAGCTCCAGCCGGCACGCGAGGCACGCCGGCTGCCCGCGGTCCGCCCCGGCTCTGCACGGATTTGTTGTTGACTCACAGTTGATGTAGCTTGGGGATATCCACAAGATCATTTATACTATTACCAGGTGTTACCCGCGACTTCGTTTGCGTTTATTCAGAAATTAGTATCAAGAAACTTTCCTCGTGATATGTATACTGTAACTAATTATGATTTATAACACGGGAATTACTCACGTAGGTACCATTTAGTCGATTATTCCGACTATGGTTTCAACCGCATTCGGCGGTCTTCATCAAGAGGTTTTATATATCATAATGATTGTGTAAAACCACGTCAGTGTCCATAATAAAACTGTAACTAATTATCTAATTTCTTCAAGATCCGTTCAGCCGTGAAAAATCTACAAACAGACAGACAGAGTTACTTCAGGTTTTTAACAAGTAAGGATCTTTGGGGATATCAGACTAATATTACACCTAAATGTAAATGTTTGGACGGATGTATAGATGGTTAGATGTTTGTTACTCAATCACGCAAGAACGGCTGAACGGATCTGGATACAATGCACAGAGGTAGATTATAGTCTCGAATAGCACATAGTCCACTTTGTAATCGCGGGTAACACCGCAGAGCGCAGCTAGTGTGGAATAAACCAGTCTCTCTATGTACCTACACATATGTTTAACTCTCACGTATTGTGTTTATGTTTCATTCTTTGCTGTAGTTTTTTAAATACATATTTTGTAATTAATTTTTTTTTTTATTCTGTCATCATCAGCATTAATACTTCAGAAGTGGCTCTGAGATTAGTTAAGCTACTACAAGCTTAACTAATCTCAGAGGGCGGTCTTATCGCTTAATCTCTTCCAGACAATCTTTGGATGGAATAAAAACATTACGATTAACAAAGGACGGTGGTGTGTGCTATTAAATTTTCCGCCGCTAGGTATCATAAAAATTTGTCGCAGCCAACTAGCTTAATTTGCCGTTTAATTAACAGCCTAGGCTTTTAACTAAACGGCGCCATTGAACTAGCCTCCTAATGATTACACCATTTATTCAACCATTTAATCAAACTGCTAGGCAACATTACTTGGACTGAAAACGTTGACTACCCTACTTAAATGACTTGGTTAAAGTCATTTAAGTAGGGGAGATTATGGGTTGTTAATTTTCAATCGTACATCAACACACACCAAATGGAAACTTGAAATTGAAACTGAATTGAAAGTAAATAATTACTAAATTTCCTCAGCTCCTCTTCCATTAGCACTACTGAATTGGTTAATTTCCAATTTGACTTCGATATTTTGCTCCATCTTGGGTTGATAGTTCAGCTTGATGTCCTTTACCATCAGAGCTGGATGCCGCGTATACTCGTCATTCCAAAACCATGTAGTCTTAGAATACTTGGAAATTGTATCCGCGAACATGCTCGGAGACATCTGTATGGTCCCTTTCTTTTGTCCCACTCCACCTGCGATTATTTTAGCCTCTCCATCCTTGTCTTTCTTCGCGTCAGTGACTAGCACACCATTGGTAGTTTCGCGGTCCACGATATCGTACGATTGTCTGCATAGTGATGGACCAGCTCGGTACGTCGCGGTCAAGCCGAGTCGAACTGCTGTTCTGAAGTGATTCATGATATAATGTTTTACAATTGATGATTCGTAGGGACGCGCCAAGCTTTTATATGGAGCATGTTAGTCATAGGTAGAACAACGCAGAATGTTAACAATAAAATTATACGTAGGTACCTAAAATAATGAGTGAAACAGTATTGTTTTAGATAAAGTCTGCTTTACAGGAAACCCGTTGTACAACAAAAACACGACTTTACTCGAATGCTGAGTGGGCTAATGTTTTATATTTGCCTGTTAGTGGACTCCGGTGAAATTAAAAAATAATCTAATTAAAATACACTAAACATACTTTATTGTCAGGTTTCTTGGTGAAGGCACCTTAATCTTGGGAGTTCAAATTTGAACTAAATGCAATGAGTTTGGAGTCAAAGGGATCGCAAAGTCTCGTTTGAGGCGAGCTTCTAGTGTAAGCTGCATCACTCGGTTTTATCGGAAATAGTTCAGTCATCTTTCGGTATTTTCAATACTGCCCTTCGAGTGTTCTTCATTACTTTACATACACCACGTCATACCCATGGTATAATAATAAACTCCGCCGGTATAGCATTCAGCAACACGTAGTGACGTCAATCGATGCTTAAGCAAGACCGAAATAAGTCATTTACAACACGTTCGAAAGAGACGGATGACGGTGACGTCATTACGTGTTTGCTGAATGCTTTTGTTTGAATGATTTTGTTTTTTTTTGGATCATCGTCATACCTATCTCACACAATTTCAGTACAACTTCACTCCCCTTTCTACCTCTTTGTTAACTGCATAAAAACACTAGACACTATAAATATTAATTAAACAGGTAAAAAGCGGTTTTATCGCTATGAGCGGTCTATATCAAACAGTCTTCCTAAGAGTGCTTACATGAATGAAGTTCTTTACGACTTTTCCTAGTGGATAATTGCGAAATAAAAAAATATTTAAATAGAAAAATACTAATTTATTTGTAATATACAATGCCGATTTAATAAATAATTAAAATTCTAACGTATACCTATGTATTAGAGCGGTAGGTAATTCTTACGACTACCCTTTACCAACCCAAATGAACAGGGGCCCTTTTTTGGCACGTGCGATATTATCTGTCTCTGTCTCTCTAGTTTGAGAAGTCATAAGAGTAAGGGTGACCGAGATAATATAGCAAGTGCCAAATTAAGGCCCCAGGTTTCACAAAAGTATTTACAACATACAGAAAAAAATACCAATTTTCATTGACTTTCTCGATTATTTCTAGAAATTACCTGTAGGTAATAGTATGTGTAAGATATGGGTTAAGAGTTTCATAAAAAAGTACATAAGTACAAAATTAACACTAAAAATGAACTACAATTATGTACATAAGTATATCGTTCTTTATATAACGAAAATATTCAGAATATCATTAAACTCTTTATTACGACCAACTTTTACTCTAGGAAATAGGCTATACCGTAAAGAACAATTTCATTCAACCTTAATGTAAGTATGAAACAGCTGATTTGTTTTAACGATTTCAGTGTTGGTCTTTAATAAAAGTTGGGTATTATGTTGAGTATAACAATATCTGCTTAGAATAAGTCCTTCGTTAAAAGAAACATCTATTATAAAAAAATAATTCCGTAATACACACTACGGTTCAAAATGAATTAAAATACGGTTTCTAGAGAAAGGTTCAAACTTATTCAAAAGTTTATAAGTTAATAAAGTTAAAAGTAATGGTAACAAGATGTAGTTAGGAATACTTAGGCTATCTGGGCCGGTAACATGACGTGATTATTACGCTAATTGTCAGATGCAGCCGCTCACGCTGCGTGACTGTGAATCGTATCGCTCAGCAATAAAGTTCATTGTCGCACAGCGTCAGCGGCTGAACCTAACAATCGTGGCAATAAGAAGTATGGGCCCTGTTGTAAGTTTTTGCTAATCGATAACTCACCCGACTGCTCAAAAAAGGGTGTTTTTGGAGGTGCGTGAGAATGTGCGTTTGTCTGTTTGTTTAGAGAGTGACCCACCGCCTAAACAGATTTACTTATCTAGCTACCTATCATTTTTTTATTGCATGGTGTGGTTAAATTCGTCTCGATATCCGGAGTGTCATAAGTTACATTTTGCAGCTGATTTTTTCCTATTCTTTAAAAAAAATCTGTATCTGTATACTAGCTGCGCCCCACGCTCTCGCCCGCGGTCCCACAGAACAGTTATTTTTTGGGATGAAGAGTAGGTACACTTGGTCCTTTTCTGTACCCTTGACAACAAGTATGCCAAATTTCATGATGATCAGTTGAGCACTTAAGGTACGAAAGTGTAACAGACAAACTCATTATCGACACTTTTATATAATTAATTAGGATGGTTCCTTATTAAAACCATGAGCAGTACTTCTTCTTTGTTTCTGATGTTATATTCTTATTCACGCTCTTTTGAATATTTACAGTTAGTTTTTTTACTAAGTAAACAGTTTAAAAAATATAAAATATCGACGTAGTAGGTATAAAATTGACTTACTTACAAATATAAACCTAAAAAAAACTAAGTGTAAAAGAAAACTATTGACAAATAAATTCTCAAGATTGAGCAAAATTTCGCAACTAAGTATAAAAACAATATTTACAACGACCAATTCCATCTCGTTTCCGTTGATTATTTGGCACCGTTTAGGTACATAAGACTGGCTGCTATTTACAAGAACCTACAATATAACTTATGTAAAGAATTTATATAAAAACAAATTTTAGAAAGACTCTCGTCACAATTTCAAATGCTTAAAATGTGATAATAAAATCTTAAAATGTTACTAAAATTAATCAAGACTTAAGAATAAAGATATAACACAGATATTTGACGATATGACAAGGTGTACGTTGTTAGTAGTTGTTAGTTAAAATGTTAAGATGTTCAAAGTTCTAACATGGTAAAATTTGTACGTGTTGAAACTGAACTGTAATAATTTATTTAAAGTTTAAAAACTTACCTAATACACAATTAGCAATTATGAATCTATAACTTTTGAGTAGGTTAATGCGAAAACTAAGTTTAAAATTTCAATTGCTTCAATTTTTTGAATTTAACAAAATTCAAAACCCCTTTTGAATTTTGTTAAATTTTCTTATTTAAGACTTTTAATTTATAGCGGACATGGTCAGAACTTTGAATACTTACTAATACATACTACCATAGATAAAATATATGTAAAATTTAGCTATGGTAATATCTACTACTAGAACTTATTGCTAAAATATTAATTTGTTAAATATCGAAGCAAAAATGTACAAAGTGTAAAAACTGACCTTACGAATCTAGATGTTAAGTTTGGTATTGATATTGTACTAACTAAACTTAACAATTACGAGTATTTGAAAAAATCTATACTTAGGTAAACTACTAATTAGATATAGGTATTAGGTAGGTATAGGTACAATAGGTAGTAAGTATACTATGCCACTATAGTTTACGAGGATATAATTTCTAAAGTGCTTAATACATTTTATGAAAATTTAAAAAACTTCGCGATTGCTGTAGACATCATTTGCTGCTGTCGGCCATTCCTCGCTTGCGTTTTTTTTTCTTGGAAACGCAGCCTAAGAGTCCGTGCACTCCCATATTTTATGACCTCTTGAAAAGCCGTGACGAAATATGAGTATTGACACACTATTGAGTTCGATATTTTTTTTAATTTGGAATCAAACAGCCTTAGAAATAAAAAAATGCATAAACATCTGCTAAACCAATGTTCAGTTAGACATTGAGTAGTCAGTAAATAGCGCTACACAAACGTGTAACTATTGTTTGAGCAATAAAGTGTGAATCGGCATTGGGTATTTACACACATGCTTAACACTTTTTTCTTTTTCGTCTGGCAACTTTTGGTAAATTCGTTTAGAAACTTTTTCGTCCAAATAGTTTTTTAGTGATTATTTTTTAAGAAAGCTCCTTAATTTTTAATATTGCACGTTTAATTTACGTTTTAGGAAAGTAATAATAATAAACTATGTTGTTTTTTGAATCTCTTGTCCAAAATTCGTCGTAATAAACTATTTTAGAGGAAAACATTTTCTTTTGGTTATAGTGGGAGACTAACAACAAATTTCTGAACGGAACAATCAATGTCAACACTACAATGTGTCTAATGTCACAATATCAGTCTAAACGTTTTTAATTTGACAATAAAAACATGACACAGTTTCTATCATAGTTACTGAGTGTAGATCAGCTGTTATAGTGAAATCCGCCATCTTGACCCCGTACACACCCGCTAAACAAGGGTACCCGGCCGTTTAACGAATGTTTATTTTCCTTTGATTTTGTTACATCTGTACACGAACTGTACACAACGTTTAAGTCAAAAATATTTTTATTATTCAACTTTTGTGTTACACAATGTGTGTACACATGTTTTAAAACTTTATTTCTAAGGCTGAAAGTTTGTACGAAATTCGATACGTATTTAATTCTAGTTATAGGTATTTTCCAACATTCATGTGTTCAAAGTAGAGATCACATGGGTGATTAGTTAGGCGTGGCATCTACTTAACTATACAACGATTAGAATTTTAAGTAGCTTAAGTATACTCAGACATATACTGACTAATCGTAAATAAAAAAAAATCCACCATGATCAGCTTTACCACCATTTTGAGTGTGAGATTTAAAACCGAATCTGTAGCGGTCTCAAGATCTATACGCGCCTGTGGAGGCCGCGAAGTGAAGACGGAAACCGGAACAAGCTTGTTCCCCAGGACAGTAAAAGTCTGGGTAGGTTAGCGGTGGTTACAAACGCAGGCTTTTCGATTCAGTTATATAGGTTACAGAATAATGCGATGGCTTAGCTTCTCTGCAGACTCTCAGCTTCTATCCTTAACCATCTTCTATCTTGTGACGCTCAATCCACTGTCGCTTCTGTCTCATGCCTCAACCTGCCTTGAGCCTGCTTCTGCGACTGTGTGTACAGCGTCGCTGCTTTGATGTTTAGAGGTCCCTGTGCGTCGAGTTGACGGAGTCGGTGGTGGCGGTGCTGGGCAGCGAGTCGTGCAGCTCGGCCGCGTGGCGATTCTCGTCGATCACCGCGATGAACTGCTCCGCGTATGCCCTGTAACATCAATAACCATTGTTGGAGACAAATCGGATCGAACGAAAGCAGGTAGGTAATCGGAATGAAAGAATGAGAGGTGGAGGAAATGTATTATAGCAGCGTAGATGGATGTAGCTCGACCCGGAATATGCGTAGAGAAATTGACCAAATAGCACGTCATGCGACCTCGTGCTAGACGTAGATGTTAAAATAAACTCTACTCCCATGCACGGGACTGTTCCACCATAGCACAAAATATAGAGAAAAGAAACAAGAAAACCTTTACAACGGGAAAGTAACGTGTGAAGATATAATTGAAAGAAAGTGTGCGGTCACCTGTCGAGGCCGGTGTAGGTGCGCTTGAGGTCCGCGTCCGTGAGGCGGTCGCGGTCGGCGCGCCGCTTGCGGTGGATGCGCTCGAGCGAGCGCGCGAGCTGCGAGTCGCGCTCGCGCTCGCGCTCGCGCGCGTGCTCGCGCCGCCGCCGTTCGCCGTGCGCGCGCGGGGACCTCCGGCGACGGACGCGCTGCAACATTTACAACGGAAATTTTGAACTTTGTTCGGTTTGTACAGGTACTACAGATAAAAAGTTCGGAAGTTCTAACCACGTAAATATGATTTGATAAACATGCCATTTACCAACACGTTGATGAGCTTTTCGTTTGACTCGTGAGAATCATAGCGCGTTTAGCCGATCCATTTTTTTTTATTGGTTTGCAATCTGGCTGCAACAACCCATTTCAATAAAAAAATCTGATTTTCTGTTTCTAGAGGCCCAAGATGATGATGATGAGACAATGTAACAAGACGCTGATGTTGACAACGTGCGTAAATAGGCGTGAAATACATAGTTCAGGCGATTCTACTTCCGATACGTTTTAAAGTAAACAACACTTTCCAAAATTATTTTAGTTTGTGGAGTCTCCCTAAAAAAATATTTAGAAACATAGTAACTATACCGTATTATTATAGAACAATGTACTTATTATAATGTAGAACTAACCGGATCGTGGACGGGGTAGTAGACGGGCGCTGGCGGCGGCAGCGGCAGCGTCGCGTACCGCGGCGGCACCATCACGCACGTCGCCGGCATGCGGCCCAGCTGGCGACAACACGACACAACAACATCAGCACACAGCACGTTAGACTTGCAGGGATCGGTCAGACGACAGAGTGCGGGAAAAAATCGCTTCAAGTCTTCTGTGAATGGGTTATCGGGACTCATCGCAAAAGACGATGAATGAGCGAGGAGATGAGGTAATATTTTCCAGCAGTCTAAGCAACGGTTACCGTTTACCTTCAGGTGGGCCGTCTGCTTGTTTGCCACCCTTCCTTTCTATAAAAAAAATACTGTAGGTATAGCCTAGTAGTAAAGCACTAGTGCTCGCTAAGAACTATATAGTCCTCATATAATGTCCCCATTGCAATAAGCAGGCAGGCGCTTTCCGCCAGGTACCGTCGTAGCTAATCAATCGCTATATGAATTTAAATGAATAAAGTACCTACTCGTAGTTTTACAGTATTAAATCGTCTTGACGCAAGGAGACACTTCTGTGACACCAATTCCTCTGTTCTCAGTTACCAAGTGATGAACATTACAAATCCGTGTTGAAATAAACTTTTCGTATTCAGTACGTGCCAGCGAATTGACGCGCTTCTTTGATGGCAGCCGATTCGCGCTAAAACATGCGGCGTTTTTCGCGTTGAGCAACGAATGGAGTCAGTGTGTTAACCGATCTGCGAGATTTCGGGTCACGTGCAAACTAAACTGCTGCTTGTTTGTAGGCTGAGTGGTCAGCCCTAGTGTCAGAGTTTTTAAATACGCAGCGTGGCTCAGTTGGTAGTGAACCTGCCTTCTGAGCTTGGGGGTGTGGGTTCGATTCCCACCTAGGGCAAACATTTATGTGATGAACATATGTGTTTGTTCTATGTCTGGGTGTTAATATGTATTTAAGTATGTATTTAAAAATATCTAAGTATGTTTATCAGTCCCTGGCAGCCATAGTACAAGCTTTGCTTAGTTTGGGGTCAGACGACCGTGTGTGGATGTGTCCCGAATTTATTTATTTAATTATGAATCGACGGTCTGGTGAAGGTCGCGGGAAGCCACGGGATGCGGGCAGCGCAAGACCGGACGTTGTGGAGATCATTGGGGGAGGCCTTTGTCCAATAGTGGACGTCTTGCAGCTGAATGATGATAATGATGATGAGGGTTAATAATTGTCAAGTTTAAACAAACGAGACATTTCTGGTGGGAGGCTTCGGCCGTGGCTAGTTACCACCCACCGGACCAAGCCATGCCGTGAAACGACCTAGTCGTGTTTCGGGATGTAGTCCGGTGTAACCGTTCCGAAGACGGGTCTGAGCAGTAGCGCACTTGTAGCGCCTCACTCAACTGCCGTCTTTGTACTTCTTCACTCTACAAAACTTCAAGGCTAGAGTGAATAAGTACCTTATAGGTTGTCGTGCTCCATCTTAGACCACAACGTCGCTTAACATCAGGCGAGTTGGTGGTCAAACGCCGACCTATTGTACGTAAAAAAAAAAAAAAAAATACACAATGTATTAATTTAAAGATATCATTTTTTAAAAATGCAATTATAATTGTACTGGCAAATTGCTACGTTAAATACACACCTAAATAGTTTATGAAACAGTGAGTTGTAAATGTCAATCAATGGTCACCCATCCAAAGACTGGTGTCTGCTTAGCTGATCTCTTGAGAGCGATAATAATATGAGCCTAGCGCTACAGACTTGTGCAGTCGCGCGCCTCCCACCGTCGACATAATTGTTTGTCATCCACAAAAACAAACGTTCACATGCAGTTGCGACAAGTCAAGCCCACAGCTTGATGTCACGGCTAAAGATAACAATAGCTTAGAAATAGCTGTTATTCTTATTGTCTCGAACGTGCCTGCGAGTGTGTGGAGTTCCGGATAAAAGGGCGAGGTAGTTAGTAGGTAGGTGAAGCGCATTTGACTCTCCTCAAAAGAATCAGTAACACCAACAATGGAAAGCTTTTGATTGTAATCAGATACAAGTGCGCTCTACTACGTAGGTTCTACTGAATCTCTCTACATAGTGTAGGCGGATTATGGAAGTGAGACAGAGTTTTGGGATAATCAGCTCTACTTGTCCAAGCCCACGACTTGTCCTAATAACCTATTGTACCGTTACAGCCATAATTGCTTTAGCTTACCTTGTTCTACCTATTAATACGAACACGAGTAGAGTACATTTTATCTAAGTCTGTAGATCAAGGTTAAGAAATTTTTGGAGAAAACTAAATACGATTTAAATATGTTTTCAGTATAAGCTTGAGGTTAAAGTAATGTTCGTTAAATTAAGCTGTTTCTATATAAATGTACGCAGTCATTGCATTTTCTGTAGTAACTCGATATGCATGTGAAATCGGTTTGGCTTTACGTGAACTACGAGTATTTTGTTTGTAAGCAATATAGGCTTCGTCCTAACTAACCAAACTCTGAGCGACAGACTGTTTGCTTCTAGTTAACCACCCTATTATATTTTAAATGGAGTGTGCAAACAACGCGTATTGTACGCAGTTTGCGGCAAATCTCTTGCTGACTCATGTCGTGCGCGGCTGCTTCGCATTTTCTTTGCTGCAGTACGCAGTTTACTCAACACTGAGTTTGCGACAACGCCACTCAGCGTCAGCCAGCAGACAGTCAGCCACTCACAGTTCGCTTAGTTAGGACGAAGCCTTATATTTAACGTCCTTATTGCAGTCGCCACGTGACCAGTCTACCTTTAACTAGGTACAGGTACAAGACTACGTGTCTCGTACTCAACCAGCTAATCTCAAACAAAAAACCTGCTCGCCTAATAATAGAGCAACAATGTCAATTTAGTGCTTGTAAACAAAACTCACCGTGACTGGAATGTGGAGCTGACAAAGCCCTACTTCCTAAACACACTGACATAGACCACAGAAGAACTGACTACAGAAAGACAACTTAATATAAATCCAGCCACGCGTTCTAGCGTTGTTGTACTATTAATATTAATGTTCTTATATAATTATTTACTTTGGTCGACGCTTCCCATCAGGCGAGTCAGTGGTCAAAAGTATGCCTACTCTGTTCTCAAAAGTGAAATAATTTAAAACTACTCAGCTACTCTTTCCCTTTACTTTATCTAAAGAGCTAACTGAGATAAAATAAAAAAAATCAATGTGTGTAAACAGCACGCTTTCATTCAGTGTGTAACTGAAATGGAATTAGTCTGGCAATAAAAATGCTGTATAGCTCTCATTTCATTTCAAATTAAAGATTCTCTTCTGATCCTCATTGAATTTCTACGTAGTTGCACATCTGTGCATATTGATCTATTCGTAAAGACGCTGAATTATTTATAACACGCAGTATGCTAAAGCTAAGCGTTAAGGTCATTCAGAAAGCCTACTTTACTTGTTCTATTGAAATGTGCTGATTGCACTAACAAAGAATCTGTACTGTTAAGACGAACGCACGTTTTGGTTGCACGCCAAGGGATTTTGCCAACTGGACCGACCTTAAACGTGTTTCTAAGGCAGATCACGTTTCTATTTCAATTACTTCACTTAGGTCTTTAAATGAAATATGTACATGCAGATAATTTTAGTCAAATACAAAATATCCAAATAATTATGTTTCGTAAAAAAACCTTATACTCATGTCAAAGTTTTGATTTAAAGGCTTCCGAAGTAGCCCGGGACTGTGTGTCGGGAGACTCGGGAGCCGGTGGCTTTCTTTAAAATTTGACAATATGACAATGTAAAAGCATTGGTTAAAAACATAAACAAACTTTTGATGGCATTCTTAGGAGTCCATCAACTCAGTAGAACTACAAGTAACAATAGACTGTCCTAGATTATACACGAGCTAGATTCCTAGTCCATTGTGTTGTGCCAGTACATACTGTGCCCTAACGCCCTGAGCTGAGATCACGACATCTTTGTGTAGGTATCCTAATTTGGGTGCGGTCTTTAGATAAAATAAATCCCTATTGTGAGCATATATTACACTAGCGATCCGCCCCGGCTTTGCATGGTACCTATGAGCTTTTCGTGAAAAATTACCAAACTGGTGGTGGTGAAAACCGCATCAAAATCTGTTGCGTGGACTTGGCGGATATACCTACAAACAGAGAGACAGACAGACGCGGAAAGCGACATCGTTTTATGCTATGAAGGGAAGATGGAGAAGAGATGTGCGCATTTAATGTCATCTGCTAAGTATATAACTGGAGCTCGGTGTATCGACGACAGGCTCACCCCCTGTCACACATTTAGGACTGAATATCGTTCCGTGAAGGGTGGGTGTTGTAATAAACCTCTCCTAACCCCTTCGGGGAATGGATAGATTTTGTTATCGGTAACATAGACTTTGTGTACAAGAATAAAATAATTATCACGTAGGTAAAGCTTATTATAACTGTCATGAAATATAGTAAACGTTTATTTTTTACAAAACATTATAAATAACTAACTTATTTGAAACTACGTAAATATTTTCCAGACGCATGAATTGCTTTTCATGGTCTGGTAAGGAAACAAGAATATACCTGGAAAATCTTTTATCAACTTGAACCAATTTCCATATGGAACGAAACGTTTCCTTGATCTCGAAACAATAGAATAGTTTTTGTCTGCAACCTATTGTTATTGGAATGTATGCAAATTATTACGTCAATAGATATGCAGTAGGTTCATACTTATACACCAACTAATGTAACAGGTTTATTTTTTTATTACATCAGGCATACTGATTGATATCATTTCATGTTTTTTCTTTGAAATTCCTGTATCGGGAGTGGCATGCAGTCGACCTCAAGCGATGTTATTGCAAAACCAAGCCGTAATACACTTTTACAAGTTTAACCAACGGTTGTCCACGCCATCGGATATCGACCTTCACTCTATTGAGGATACTCAAATAAAGCATTAAAAATATTTATATACTTCTGCAAATGTTTTGCGTTCCTTGCCCAAAGTGACTGAGAGAGACGTGTTATTTGACCCACATGTAAAACAAGTTGATTCTATTTTTTAGAACTTTAACGGATATCTAGAAATGTAAAGCCGGTTTTTTAGGTTTGCTTATTTCCGGCAATTTATCTAGACTTTATTATTGCTTAATTATATAAAAATCGAAGCTTTAAAACTGACATCTCATCATCTCATCACAATTTTTAGACTTTTGTTAATACATATTTTAAAAGTGCTTGACCGATTTCGATAAAATGTAAATGGAGTCCCATAACTCACCTCTAAAGTTTGATCTACCAAACAAAAAAAAAAAACATTAAAATCGATTCACAATTGGCGGAGTAATTGCGTAACATACTCGTACACACAACAAATTAACATTTAGGTAGTTAGATAAATGAAAATAATTTGTGAGATTAAAATTAATCTGTTTCAGAACCAGTCCACAGAAAAATCCAACCCAATCCAATACAATCTATTAAAAGCTTACTGTATAATAGATAAGGAGCATTCTATGACTTACTGTTACTTACAAAATTGACAACACTTTTTTTCGGAGAAAAAGTTTGGGTTACCTTATCCAGCATAACTATATCTACTTATGAATATATTATGAATATATTATACATCATACATACCTCGACATGCCCAAGATCTCACCATCTATCTACTAATGTATCTAATCACACACACATAACTATGCAGGTTCTAGAACCTTCCAGTGCTCAGTGCGCCCGCCGCTCGGAACCGAACCTCCTTGATACACTTACTCGCTGGCCGTACTCTCGTGTAGTTCATGTTACACGAGTAAATACCTTGTTAATCACATTTAAGTACATTCCAGATTAGTATTAAAATAATTAGTAAATACTGAACAAATTGCATAAAAGCTGTACCTATGTAAAATAGGTACCTACTTAACTATTTTTCCAAACTGAGAAAGCTCTACGCAACACTAGTCTAGTACATTGGATTAATTTCCCAAAATAAGATTAAAGTACCTCCTTTGCGACAATTACTAACAATTTTATTGCGAACTAATATGTACATGAAACTGATATTTACTAAATACTTAGTCGTCTTCTCTGTACATTGACAATGTTATTTTCGCAAAGATTAAGACATGACTTAGCTACCTCAATATTAAATTAATATTCTAAGCCTCTGTAAAATTTACCCAAATATTGCGCAATAAATGTTTTGATCTATAAATAATAATAATAATAAATAAATTCGGGACACTTCCACACACGGTCGCCTGACCCCAAACTAAGCAAAGCTTGTACTATGGGTGCCAGAGACTGATATACATACTTAGATATTTTTAAATACATACCTAAATACATAAATCTGATTTGTGATTTTGTGTATTTTCCCACGCAATCTCCGCTCGCTACAGTGCACACAGTCTGTATTAGAACATTGAGAACCAGTGTGCAGCCTTGGTACAGGTGCGACAATGCGGCCGGGCGCCGCGTCGGCGCGGGGCGGTGCGCGGGCGTGCTGCGCGGCACCGGCAGGTTGTTTCATTGTTGTCGCCAACAACTATTGTTACTCAGCACATTGTTCATCTATGATTTCGATACTATGATCTTTAGATCTATTTCTTTTTATAGCTTACGGTGATTTGTTTCATATTATAATCTTAACTTGAGAAAGGACAAGAAATATTTGTGGTTAACGCCTAAACACAAACAGTAAACACTTATGCATACAATGTGCACACAGTCTATGCATACTCAGGATGCTCTAATTAAAATAAAGTATGCATCTTTTCAATAAGATAGCTATTATTTTAAAAGCATTTTCTTAATAGGTGTAAAGATATTTATATTGTACACCTACTTTGGGATTTGGTTGTGGATTTCTCTCGACAGCATGACTAAGATAAATTAAATATAGGTAGCCTAAGCAAAATATACGCATAGCTAAGATTAATAGAGGAAACTTCGCGAATTAAAAATCGACGCTTAAAGGTTACTAAAAGTTACTAAAAAAACCTAAAAATAACTATGCGTCAATGTAACTGAGCGATGGACTCAACTTTGTAAACATTGGCTGTCATGAATAATGAATGTAAAGCACCCGCACACCGCACGCTGAAGGTCCGCACAGATGAGTGGTCAAACACTGATTGCTATTGACTAGCCTGACTAGCTGTCTCGAGTAATTTGGCTAGCCCAGCAAAGAACCGTGCGAGGCTTAACTGATAAGTGCTAGTAATCCTACTGTTATGCCAGATAAATGAACTTGTCTTGATCAAGTAGCTAATGACAATTGAAATAAGGATAAACAAGCGGCAAAGTTTGATTTAACTATTGTAATTTTATTTATCTAACTACTTAAACTCGTATTACATAGGTTGACGTTGCGACTTATTAAGGTCCAATATACTAAGGTCCACTTCTAGAGTATTTGAGCTAAATTCTTAAAGGCAGGGTTAATTAACTTAGGAATTAAAATGTTATAAATATCACTCCAGTATGGTGTAAACTCTAGGTAGCTTCTAACTCTTGGTGGCGCAAGACGACCAATTTAACCTAAGCTCTGATAAACAGTTAACTTCGAGTTAAAAATATTAACTTGAGCTGTAGATAATAAAATTAATGATACAAATTGGAAAATTTAAAAAAAATCTTAAGCAGACAATCTCCTGGTCCAATACCAATGTCCAATACAATAACATAATGATAACTAAGATAAGGCACTAACTACCTACCACTTATGCGTTACAAAAAAAATGTAGTCATAGATGTTGTTAATGTCTACAGCACGAGTAGCAGTGTTGATAGCTAGGGGTGATGGGGTCGAATGAAAGAGTTGGTACTGACTGCGATGATCTATTCCAGTAGTTTCCTTATATAAATACTATTTTACATTTGAAACTAATAATAATAATAATTTACTAAACTACGTCTAAACCTTACTTATTAGAGAGCCCCTACTTACCTAATAAAATATGTACAATGGATAATAAAACTATTTATCTATTTAAGTGACCTATTACTAAAACGCTGGGGACCTAGTTCTTATTTAAAACCTAATTCCAATACTCTAAATCTGAAAACCAAAAATCAAACCTATTGTTTACAAAATATCTCCGCGCCGCGACCCGACACATAAATAAACGCGGCTGCTGCCTGCGGCCTCATCAGTCGGAGCTAGCTGGTACCAGCGTAACGCCGACCTGCATTGCGATCTCGAACTTCCCTCCATCCGTCAGTACATCAAGTTTCTCTCCCGGCGCTACTTTGATAGAGCCCCTCACCACCCCAACCCTCTTGTCACTCGCACCGTGGACTACTCCGTAGATCCCACAGACCCTCCCCCTCTCCGTAGGCGCCCTAGGAACGTCCTAGGCGACCCGGACGACCCCATCGCCGTCGTCACGTCGGCGGCGCTGGGGTCGTTCGACCCGGCAGCTCCTTGCAACAGGAAGTATTCAGTTTTTGGTATAGGCGTCGGTTACCAAAGGTACACTGTCATACACCGACCTCGCCGGCGAGGTCGAAGACTGCCTACAAGGTCTGTTAGAAGATCGGTTAGTTAGCTCGTAGTGTTCGCTTATTTTACGCCCCTCAGTTTCTTGCCTGTTCTTCTGAGGTGAGGTTCCCTTTCCGAACAAGGCGGTCGAGTCATTGTTAATAATAATTTATTTTGTTTTTAACCTTAACTTCAACCGTCCCCGTTAGGGCCCTAGAGCAAGCCCCTTCTGGGCTGCCAGGGCAATTCGACGCCCCTCCCTCGGCGACAGCCCAAGCCGAGGCCGTACCTCAGAGGTGCCCTTGCGCTCGTCGCCCATAGTTTGTAAGCATTTTTGAGGCCCTGCGCCATCTGCGCTTGCCTAATGCCCGGTACGCTGTCGAGGCCTCAGTGGCCAACAGCATAGAGTCATCCAAAAAAAAAAAAAAAAAAAAAAAAAAAAAAAAAAAAAAAAAAAAAAAAAACCTGCGGCCTCATTCCGCCGCATGCCGTCGAGCGTCGCGCGCGTCGTATGCTCCAGCCAACTTCATGTGCTCCGCCACAGCAGCTACGTCAACTTTTTACAATAAGCAAATAGCCCAGTTCTAAGAGTGGACTTATCTCCGAGATAATCTCCGACCTTGTCCAGTACATTCACTAACTTTTAGCATTTTCCCACAAATAGCTGACGAACTATTTCTAACTCTAATTCTAAGCAGCAAAAGCTCTAATTCGGATGGTTTTGAGTGCGTAAAAGTGAAATTACAAAGAAAAGTTTGTGTGAATTACCTGGTTTAGAAATAGTGGAGTAACTAAGTACACGTCTTGTGACCAAGTTTCTAAATTAAGATGATATCAATAGTTGGATGCCACGAAATCTTTGCATTGTAATGAATTAATCATTGCTACAACTCCATTAATTTAATTTAATTTAAGCAAATACTCGTTTTAAATGCAAGACGGATGTGGTTCGAGTTTACTTAATGAATCGTGAATAGAATTAAAGTCTCCCTCGAAAATAATCATCACACAAAGACACTTTTCATACTATACCTACCTACGATTACCTCTATAAATACCTACCTCAAATTATTCAAATGTCATTATTTGGATAATTTGAGTCAGGTATTAGTATAGTACACAGACCTAAGATTTTTTTTTTGCTTCGCAAAGATCTGTAGTATAGTAGGTATAGTGGCTTCGTGAGCTGGAGACCTCGCAGCCGACGTCTGTTCTCGCCTATAGTTCGCATTTTTCAACTGATTATCGTTAAATTTTGTGAGTAGGTTCCATAATTATAGAGATATTAATTTGTCTAGCCAGTTTTTGGAAAGACGCATAGAAGCATTGAAGCATAGCATAGACGCTTCACTTGCTAATGCTCGCTCGGTCGATTAATAAAAGAAGGTACAAAATAAGATCAAAACAAAATATCTAATGTAAAGCCTCTACACGTATTTATAAGTGTTTACTCCAATGGAATGAATCCAAACTAAGAATAATTATTTTCCGGAGTTTTCTTTGTCTTTTCTCTTTTTTTGCTTGGCTCTGCACGACTTGCACATTTAGCCATTGAAGACAGATGCGAAACGATTCCGAGAAGCTGCCCTTCAACACTTCAACACTTCGTGTGCCATTACCGGTGCGCCTCCCACGGACACCCACGGTGCACCGCGGGCGCGCCGCAATCTCCCCGGGGCGGGGAAATGTCTTGATTTATGCATCACCCCATCATCTTACTACCGTTTAAAACTTGCTGTGGCTCCTAACACAGAACATCAAAGTTCAATATGCAAACAAAACTCAGCGGGACGCTTCACTAACGTTAGAATTTCCCTCTATTTCACAGACAATGATGAGTGAATACGATCATAATGTTTACATCCTAACGCTGCAGAAAATAGAGTTCCATTTGACAAGTTTAATTCACTTCCTGGTCGAATGGGAAACTAATATGAATATAATGTCACAGGAATATTCTGATAAGGTGTCTAACAAAAACTTTATGAATATTGAAAATTCCTCGTGGGAAATTGTTTCCGTGTAGCGGAACTTTCCCGCGGGAAATTTATGGATTATACAGCTAGATTTTACTTCACGGGTCTCTAAAACCGTCATAAAGCCCATACAAATTACATTTTTTTCATTATTTACAATTACATACAATTATCATTATTATTATTATTTAAATTCAATTTTATTATATTTTGTATATTTTTAATTAATGAAATTTTTTTAACTTTTATACCATGCCGTTTATAATTATTGTGACATTTAGTTTTTTTTTTAAGTAATTTTTGTTGAATTTAATAATGTTTTAGTGTACACAATGTACAAATAAATAAATAAACAAAATAAGAGAGTTAAATTTAGCGTAGAATTATTTTTAGTCAAAAAGATCAAAACGAGAGACAATTAATATTAAGTTTTTTTTTCGAAAATTATTTGCAATGTTGTTTTTTTTATCTTAATAAAACCTATTGTCAACTTTACGTAAGCTGGTAATTATCGAAAGTCCTTCATATAAGTAGTTGTCGAATTAATCTGTCGCGTTGAAACAAGTCTCCATTGCGCAAGCGATCGATGTAATTAAAATTATTCGGTGCGCATGCGCATGGCTTGCGGATTGCGCCACGTACCGTCTTCGTACAATCTGCGCCAATTTTTAAGGCCTTTCTGAACTGTTGGAACAGCTGCGTTCACATTATCCATTTACGACTAAGTTCCATTATAATTCGAAAAAAAAAAATTGCCTCACAGGACATTTGAGTATATTTTTTCAAGTATTATATATTGCTATCTATCAATATTCGCTCTAACTCTATCTCTATCTATATTTATCTAACTATGTAAATTTTGCTACAAAATTGAATGATTTCGGACTTTGGGCTTATTTGTTTACTTTACTAATAATGTGTCCATATACATATACTTAGTAGTTGTACTATATGCTATGTCTACATACTCAGTCTCAACGACTATACCACAGCAGTGTAGGTACGCTTCTACATAGGTACTCAATGTACTTACTGTACTGATGTTCTATAAAAATTGTACCATCACACGTTTGCTGTGTTAGGATGCTGCGGAAGACTCCCTGAATGTACAGGATTCAGTGAGTCCCTAAAGTTTGTCTCGGCCTGAGGCAACTGCAGCGAGCCGGCCGCTTGCGCAAGCGCAGGTGCACTGCGCCCATCTCGGTTTGCGCATCGCCGCTCTTGACATCGATTTACGGCAGTTTCGAGATGTGTGCCTAAACAGTTTGAGGTTTGGCTTGTTTGTGACCGGTGACGTCACGACATTGAGCCCTTTACTTAGCACTTGGGGACTGAATATAAAGAGAATAATATTTATTTATTTAAATATTTGGTTATCTATTTCAACGTAGGCGTATATGGGATTTATAATAGCGAGACATACTTTTCAGCCTTTTTGAGATTTCCTTTTGGACACCAAAATGTTAAACGCTAATTTTAAATATTTAAATATGTAGCTACCGACCACGGCTAATGACAATAAAATGTGACTACAGACTAATAATCAGAACATAATCAGACCCTCTTGTTAATTAACGTGGAGCAGCCTTGGAATAGCTGCTCCGTCTTTTGTCTTATCCAAACGAGTTCATAATGTAAAAAACAAAACACATAGTTTTTCTCACGCGTAATTAAAGAGGAGATAGATCTAAATAGAGTCAAAATAAATTCGACAGTATAATAATCAGCCTGCCTTAACGTAATATAATAGGTGAGAAATCTACAAGTTTTTTTTACTTTTGCATTTTAAAACCATGGAAGCTAGGATTCCAAACAGCACCTTCGCAAAACGCAAGCTACAAATTCGCCACGTGTCCTGTGTTTACTTGCCTGGCCACGAAAATGTTTTTTTACCTAAGAGTTGGATAATTGGTTGATTGCTAAAACTGTTTCTTAAATTGATTTAAAGTAGCCATATTCCTATACGTAGCGTCGTATGGTGCCATTTCTGGCACAAATTTAATGACTTGCATTTCGTGAGTGTAAGTACACTCACGAAATTCCTACTTATAGAAACCAAGTGGTTTCTATAAGTAGGAATTTTAAGCTTTGAATCTAGTAATATTAATTCTTGAAAAATCTATTTTCAAATGTATATCTTGAGCATATTTGTTGAGATACAACATACACACGAGGTATTACATAAAATACACAGTTTGTACTGTTTCTGAAATGTAAGAAATACTCGTACCTACGAGTAGCATTCTTTGAATTAAATATTATCAAGCTCACGCATTAAGTGTTTAAATTTGTATGTAGAAGCCGATTTATAGTTTCTGATTAAAATATAGTATTCAACAAGATGTTTAGACAGCTTTATGATCAGTTATTTAGAACTGTACATTTACAATCGCTCCGAGTCATAAAATGCCGGATACCACTGTTTCGTAAACTTTTGCCAGACGACCGTAGCCGCATACATTTGAATTTAGATGAAAATTGTGGACAAGTTCTGCTCAATTTATATTGAAACTACTTTCACTAGCAAGTGGCTACTAAATGAAGCTGTTATCAACAGGATTTAAGTGATTTTGGTCCGGTTAATTAGCTGATTTTTATGAAGGTGTGTGAATCAATGGCGTCGAGCGAGTTGATGTCTTTTGTATGACTGATTGATCTAATTTTAGGATGTTGTTATGAATACCCCTCAGTTTCTTGCCTGTGCTTCTGAGTAGGGGCTCTTTTTCCGAACAAGGCGGTAGAGTCATTATTATAACTTTGACGTTCATAAGTGTATCTTCAATACCCAATTGAATATAAATATTTTGACTTTGACTTTGAATGTAGATCTGATATCATTTTTACATTATTTTATTAAAACTACTGTATCGTCTAAACTCTATTTATTTCAAAATTTTAGGGCCAATTTAAAAAACCGGATCAACTGATGATAAAAACCTATAACCCTGTAGTACAGTAAAATGTTTCAATCATTACTGTGTTTTCATTTTCAGCAAGTCACATCGACAGTCGTTTACAAACAGTGAAAGACGTCTGAAGACCGGAACCTTACACAACAGATTGTATCGTACGTTGACCGTCCGAGCCGCGTCCGAGCCGGACATACGCAGTTCGCGTTCTTACATCACACATTATGTAAATTCAATTACCTTTAAACCCGTTTCGGCTTTTGACTCCGAATGTGCAATGTTGCTTCTAATCACACACCGACATACATCTTAACCATTTCTCGATTCTTGGATATTGTTGCGTCGATAGGAAGTTATATTTTTCTGCCTCATAAATTCGAGAATGTTGTAAAAAGTCAAATTAATTTGTTTTTTTATTTAGGCATTAATTTTAATTACGTGATGTTTAGTTGCGTCACTGTTGATGTAAATTGTTTTCTCAATGGATTGTGGACACAAACAGCAGTATTCTAATAGGCAAATATTTGACAATTAAAATGATTTTAATGCAATTTATAAAGATGGCGCGCCGTTAGTTTTAATGTCGTGAAATGTTAAACTTTATATTAACATAAGAGGCGTCTGCGGGTCATTTTTAAGGTTGTATAAATTGTACCAACCAGTACTATCGACGTTCCAGTTCGGGCATTTTTAGTGATTTTTATTAATCGCCCTAATTTAAAGATACGAGTAGTATTCATGCAAGTGTTTATTTATGATTCCCATTCGACTTCAAAATATATGAACAGATTAAAGTAACTTATAATGACGAGTACCATGATATCTGAGAAAGAATTTGTCGTTTAAAGAAAGAATTTTTTTTTTCTTTGTCTAGAGATATTGTTTTTCTCTGAATCGCTTCAACACGAAACAACAATGATAATATAATATTAACTGCGTACTTATTCGAGTAAGTATTTAAACGATAATCATAGTGCTTTTTATAACACATGAAAGGTGGAAAATCTACAATTTTGAGTGGAATCACGGGGCGTAGCAAGTTTTTAAAGTTTTTTTTCTAATATCGATTCGATCATCGACAGATTCGATAGATCTGTGCCAGCTTTCTACCGGTAGGTATATTACGTGGCGATCGGTTCCGTTGGTGAAAGTTTCGCTTCTTTATTTGTGTAATTCTGTCAGTGGGGTGTTGTGCTCTATAGCGGGAGAATACATAAATCAAGCCCGACCTCGAATGCCCGTTTAGGTAGATAACATACAATTTTATTAATTAGAACACTTTATCTAAAGTTGGTGATTTAAATTTGTAAAAAAAGTAGATATTTCAAAAAGTAGAAAAAAAATGTGCTCAAGAGAGCCTAGAGGCTAGTAGACCAAATAGTATGTATTGACTGCATCGGTGGCTCAGTTGATAGTGCACCTGCCTTCTGAGCTTGGGGGCGTGGGTTCGATTTCCACCTAAGGCAAATATTCATGTTAATACGTATGTAATTTATATAAGTGTGTATTTAAAAATATACATGTTTGGATTGTATATATCAGTCTCAGGCAGCCATAGGACAAGCTTTGCTTAGTTTGGGGTCGGACGACCGTGTGTGAAACATTTATTTTATTTTTATTAGTTAAAACTTTTAGTATGAAAAAGTGTTAAGCAGTTTATGCATGCAATTTTGAAGCAGATCCGTTTTCCATACGACTGGCCTCGACTGCGTGACCCATCTTCTTCTATCACGATAAAACGCTGCAACGCGCTTTGCACCGCTTTGCCAAAACATTTATCGAAATTTCAGGTTACTGTGAAATAGTTACACTGTACTGTATTGTACTGTATGGTTGCAAATAAAATATCTTGAATCTTGAATCTACATATATTAGTATTAGAGCTAAGTTTTAAACTGTCGATCAATTTAGTACTTTGTTAGCATCGAGTGGATTGTTTTAACCTTTATGGTAACAAAACGCTATAACCCGGTTTGCAGCGTCTGTGACAGGATATTCTTTCAAAGATTGCATTCAAGGTCATAAAGTCACCAAAAAATAATAAGGCTTACAACTTACTACGACTAAATTACTGGTTTGAATTAATTTACATAAATAAATTACCCATTTTTTAAAAGGTGTCTTACTCGTAGTTCCGCAACACTGTTTGATGATGTTGTCATAATAATTATTTTTCTCTAATCGTTTTAGATTTCTTGAATTCCAGGAATGGGTGTGATCGATTTAACTGAAGTTGAGTCAATAGTGACCTTTATAGGCCGCTGGTTACCAAATAAACATTGCACTGGCAAAATGAGAGTACAGACGGCAGGCTCAAGATTTCTTTGCAAAATAAGCAGTTATTCTAAACGGCATGTCAGACAGAAAACACGTAAAATGAGGACGAGACACGGACGGGACGACCCGCGGCGTCCATTCAATGTACTTCCATACAAAATGTATGGAAGAGACGCGAGGCTACACATGCAGAGAAGACGTGGCGCAGACGAGGCGTGGAAGCGACGCTTCTCGTTTTATATCAAGGTATGTCATCTGCTATATGACTGGAGCCCGGTGTATGGCGACAGGATCGCCCCCTGTTACATTTAGGACTGAATATCGTCAGGAGAAGTGTGGGTATTGTATTACACCTCTGCTAGCCTCTTCGGGGGAAAGGCGTGACGATATGTTATGGTGCGTTATTGAAGGTGTCACGTCCCCGCTAAGTCTCGTCTCGCCTTACGTCTCTGTCTGGCTAGTGTCTAAGCGTTATATGTTCATTGCATTTATAATTATTATGTGTGTTTAATTCTCAGTTATTTAAAATAAAATTTTATTGTTATTGTCAATAGTAAAAATGTACTCTGTGGTGAATGTAAATTGAGCGTACCTACTTGACTAATAGTCGATGTTTTTAATTGAACATCTGCAATAAATCTATTGTAAACCAATCTGAACCTTATTTATAAGAGTTAAGATACATAAAGAATTTGTGGGTAAATTTTAATGTGACTATACGGCTAGAAAAGACAAGAATTTAATCATTTGTTTATTAAATTAATGTGACAACACACAAACAGTTTTTTGAGGACCAAGCCGGTGCTCCTCTACTTTTCTAATAAAAAATGTTTTTTTTTTGCAACAAACTATGCGTTTGACCGCTGACTCGCCTGATGGGAAGCGTCGACGTGATCGAAGGTGTAACACGCTTGCCTAGGAGATACCTGTTCGCTTTACTCTTAAACACCCCCGGATTGTATTGAGGTGGAAAGACAGACGCAGGCAACGAGTTCCACACCTCCCTATCACCTCTTGATTATCTACTTAAAATAGTTTATTTTCCTTTAAATATTTTTCTTCTAGTTAGTTTTTTTCTTGTTAAATTATGCTTAGTGATGCTAGTTGTTATACAGCATCTACTTACAAAAATACGTACAAAAGTCTACACAACATCCTCCTTACTAATAAACGCATAGCATCGGAATAGTTATAAAATAGTTTGGTCGTTTTCTGTCCTTCAAGTTTTTAACTCGATTGAACGAGACAAAACAATGTATTCAACTATTACGACGCTTTACAACGTTTATTAGCCAGTAAATAAAAATATGTTTATTTGCTGTCTGTACCGACAGACCGCGTGAGAAATATCCGAGCCAGCGGACCCCGGGCTGAGTCTTTGTACAAACACAAGTTACGCGGTATTGTTCCTTTACAGCATTATTGTATTGCACACCTCAATATTTCATTGCCACAGCAATATAATGAAGTAATTAAGGTTTTGACACGCGAATGTGAGTATATGTTATAGTTAATAGACAAAAAGTAAAGGTTATCATTGACAAAAAAAAGTTTATGAACTAAAAAATCAAATTAGTAAAATTAGTTAATAAATAAATGGGTGAAATTATTTGTGGTTATTTTAACTTTTAGTAGATAATGCTGTTATGTACCTAACGGATATACAACGTGCTGGTTTTGGTTATATGTAGTAATATTTAAGACAGCTGTTCTACCCGCTAAAGTAAACAACTTTTAGGACACAAGTTTGCAAAATTCGAGACAAAAATTGAAGTCAATATAAATAGTTAATAAAGATCACAAAATTGATCAATATGCTTAAAGAAATATTATGGGTTAAAAATGTGTTTAGACTCTAGACGAATTCCGAACCGATAAATATTTAGTACTTACAATAAATCCAGGCCGCACAATGTTGCCATACCCCATCAGGGTCATTATGTGATACAATTTTGTGTTTTGAGTATCATGTGACCAGTTATTTTGTATGGAGATTGGATACTCGATTATTATTCTTTAGCGCAAGCCTATTACTGAAGTGTGATTGTATCCTTAGTAGTCCTATCCTTGTAGAGTGGTGTGTCGATACACATTAGTCGATATCATTCTATCGGCACGCTATCGACAGCCCGTCGGCTTCCTAGCTAATCACGGCGATCTAAATATCGACCTGTCAGAACACTTGTTGCGCAAATCAATTTGTTTTGAGATATGGACTTGCTTATTATTATAAGTAATAATTACCTATGTACGGTAATTATTTATAATTGGCACTTAGGAATATATTAATCTGAATAATAAATTATCGATTTCTTGATCAGGCTCAGGAGAGAAAAAAAGAGACTCAATCGTTATTTTTTTCCAACACGGTCAAAGGTGAGCTAGACGTACTCGTAATTCTACATTCAATACATTTTCATAGTTTACATTTCACTAAATCTAAGAAGAATTAAATAAGGCCTAAATTTCAAGGGTCTGTATTTTGTCTCAATCTATTTGCCCGTCTTATACTTTTAGATAAATTTGGCAATAAAAAGTCTTTATTTAGCCAATGAAAAAATCTTTTTATACTACTTTTGCGAGCCTTTCGCTGCGTTTCCGCTGGCGATGTATGAAGATGATGAGTGATGCGCGAGGAAAAAACCACCAATAGAAGCACTTCACTGTGTAAATAAAGAGTTTTCTTCACGCACCTGTCATCTTCCTCGCGCATCCTCCTTGGTTGATACGCAGCCTTAGGTGCAAGTTTTACAGACTATACGTATTAAAGATGCGGCGTGGACAAGTTTCAGACGACGTACCGCTTTAAAACTTGTTCATAATGTATGAAAGCGACGTGTTTTAAAACACAAGCGACGCGGCGCAGCACGCGCTTCACAGTTTTCGCGCCTGAACCGTGTCCGCGCCGCACCTTCGCCTTAGGAGCGGCCTGTATAATTTGCGCCTTAAGGTAAGGCTGGAGGTTGCACCATGTAATTACAGTTTATAACAGCAGCAGCGTGTGGTCAGCGCCGGGTATGGTGAGAGCTGGCACTAAAATGCAGCTAAACGGCCGTTGCACAAGGCTCGCACGTTTGATAGATCAGCTACACTGCTTAGGTAGGTGTTTAGTAGAATACTAATGGAATACTCTGTTTTTATTAATATAAACAGCTACAAAAATAGCTCTTCTTTGTCGTTAAGTACCGAAAAGAAAAACCTTTCTAGTGCAAATACTAGAGAAAAATTATAGATGAGTGTCGATGTTTTTTTTTACAACAGACTAGGCATGCGTTTGACCACTGACTCGCCTGATGGGAAGCGTCGACGTGATCGAAGGTGTAACACGCTTGCCTAGGAGATACCTATTCACTTTACTCTTGAACACCCCCGGATTGTATTTAGGTGGAAAGACAGACGCAGGCAACGATTTCCACACCTCTGCAGTTCTGACAAGAAAAGTTGACTTGAAACGCTTAGTGCGTTATGATTACCACCAAGATTTTAAATCTGTTATGGTGCGCCTGGTATAATTATAAAAGAACGGTGATGGCTGGATCAGGTCGTACAGTTCTTGTGCACACTCGTCGTAGTGTATTCTGTAGAATACCGACAGACTGGCCCATTCACGCCGGTGTGACAAGCTCTGAAGCTTAGATTCAAGAGCAGATTCAGAGCAGTTTTGCGCATTTTTCGATGGAGTCCAGAGCGTCTAGCTGATACTTGGCGGAACCATGCCATAGGTGTCACCTATGGCAGTACTCCAAACAAGATCGTACCTGTGCTTGATAAAAGGTAAGAAGCTGTTTAGGAGTGAAATATGATAATGAGTAATGTAAATATGTTCTTTACTGTACTGTACTTTGTCTGTTTCCTGACAACGTCTATGAAAATATATAATTATTTGTAATGAGTAGCGAGTAGCAACGTTGATGAATTATGAGTAGTTTCATGTTTTGGTTGAGTAGTTAACGTGCGAAAGCGTACTCGTAACAACAAACTCATTTTCACATACAAAATATTAGTTAAGATGAATCCTAAAGTCTCTTCTAGAGAATCTCTGTGTTCAAAACTCCGCCAACCAGTTTTTTTTCAATGTTTTCGCAACAGATACCAATACGTCACGCTCCTGTAAGCCAACAAGTACTTCTCGCGAGTGAATGATCTAGAATGTGGTGGAGCGGCGCGGGCGCAGGTGAAAGGGACGGCCCTTCGAGCCCAGATTGGACACGTACGGTACTGGTCGGACGAAAATATGGCTGTTATTTGCGGTCGCGTGATTGTTAAAGTACAATAAAATTTCTAAAATTTGTGAGTTGTGTATTTAACCACAATTGATAGTGTTGGAGATCTTCAAACGTGTCTGTTCTGTAAATTAACTAAATTAAGTAAATTAACTTATCAAAAATTTTTTTTATCATTAAGTAATACAATTTTTACAATTTTTTTAATTTTATCCTTACAATTTTTCTGCGACCAAACTATTTTTTTTATGTAGTATGGGTCGGCGTTTGACCACCAACTCTTACCCGACTGCGGAATTAGAAGGGTTATATTTTTTAAATGTCTATATTTATATATGTATGTATGTATGTATGTATGTATGTATGTATGTATGAGGTTTCTTCGGCACGCCCTACGGCCTAAACAGCTTGATGTATTTCGACATGTGAGGTGTCATTTGAATCGTCTTGATAGTGGAACTGACATAGGGTACAACATTTTGCAGGCGGTTTTTTTTTCTTGTAATAACGTTGCTTGTTTCAAAAAAAAATCATAGCAACACAGTCTTGTGCATTTGCGTTAAATAAACAAAATATTAAATACACATTACTTAGTTAGCCCCTACAAAACGCTATTGATTGCTAAATCCATGCTAGCTAAAAGTATTTATGCCCTTGTCTAATACGCAGCAATAACAAAGACGGGTAAATTATTAGCTTATTTAGATTTAGCAAAATAGCGTTCTGGATTGCCCTTATTGTAAAAATAAACACTAAATACATGATGTCATTTACAATAATGGACATAATTCTGATTCAATTAAGACTTAAATTAATAAAGCTTGTAAATGATAACGAAGTGCATGATGAAGTTGAGCGCCTGTCAGTACAGGGGGCCTACCATGACATCTTATTTACATGATGGTTACGATTTGTTTACGACACTGCGCTAAAGGAATCGTATCTCTGCGCACTAAGGTTCACGGTCGCGCAGCGTCGTAAATAAAACGGAACCATCATGGCTATCAGATGCCTTGGTAGGCCCCCAGGCATCGTGACTGCACCTCGGCGTGTCCCTGCGCGGGTTTCACAAGCAACTACCTGCCGCACGCTGAACTAAACGCTGCACTAACTGCTGTGAACGGTAGCTGTAATACGCAATTGAACGATCACAATAAATATTACTATACATAATCGAAACAAATAGCACGTGGGGCCAGAATGCGTGAATGAGAAGGAAGTGATTTCAGAGATGACGAGTGACTGAAATGAACCATTGGTATTGGTTTTAGGTATTAGAAAGAACTAGATCGAATGGAGGAAGCGTACATACTACCGACCCACATAACTTGGATAAAGTATGAAGATGATGATGGCTCAAAACAAATAGCCAAGGTGATGCGCTGACAACATAAGACGCTAATGTTACGGACATACTAGTAAAGTCTAGGAACTCCAGTCCCTTTTGATTGAATACAAGCGGTGTAGCTCGTTGCCGACATAATCATGTAGCCTTCAAAGCGCCAAAGATTTTATTGGTTTTAATAAGCACAAGAAGAGCCGTATCAAATAAAAAAACTTAACACATGCAGCTCTTTTTAATTGCATGAATAAGCCACAGACCTCTGCTAATAAAACTGATAAGAGTTCTGTGGTTTTAAAGGAGGGTTATGTCTTAATACCTATTAAAACGTAGTCGGGTAAAAATTAGGTAACACCTGTCCCCTCAGTCTTAGAATAAAAATAAAGGAGTCAAGTATATAATGATATTTTCCACAACTAACAAAATATGAGTAGCCAGGCTTTTATTGATGCTCAACGTTCTTTGACATGTCTTAAAAAGTAACCAGTAGGTCTTTACTGCCTCCGTATGACAGTCTATTTGTCTCGCGCAACAATAGTGCCCTACCTAGCATGTCACATTCGTTCTCGCACAATCCATCGATCATCGTAAAGCCCTGCGTTGCACAAACCGAGCACCGACCGCTCGCCGCTCTGTTTTGACGACTTTGACGTGTCGAGTCTCGACCAGTGGTTAGTGCAGGTGTGGTAACTGCGCTCCCACAATGGGCTGGCGTTTCTCAAGCGCGGGTAAAGTTCAATGCATCCGTGTGCTAATGGCTCTAATGGTCGCCAATTGCAGGACACACCGCACCGCGCTTAGAATAATATTCGCATGGTTTATAAAAGTACTACGCCTAAGTATATACTATATCGCAGTACCTAATAGTCGCAATTTCAAATACAGTCCGTACAGTACTCATGGGCACTGTGGGCAACAAAAATGATGATCCCTCAACTCAAATTATACCACAGAAATAGCAATACCTACATAATTATTAGTCGTAATCGTGACTTTTCGCATATTTTTTTCAATAAAATTCCGACACTCCAATAATCTCGCAAACCAATAAAAACTACAACACAGGCTATACTTATTGGCAATATTTCAATGATATCTGATCAACCGCAGTCGACGCAACACCTTTGAACTGTGACTGTACTGACTGCGCCACGCATTGCCCGCCTTTGGGTAATCAACTCTCAAGTTTTTCTTGACGAGTTACTGGCTTGCAGTTCACATTTGTTTTTACTGCAGATTGCCGGTTGCACACTGCATCCGAATGCCACAACACTGGCGCAATGCGGTTAGACTTGCTAAACACTCGGCTAAATTAACCAATGTGCAATATTGCACTGTATCGCATCCAGTGAATTAGAACATTTAATGAACGTGAGCAAAGAGTAAAATCTGAAAAGGATTGCACTTTTTCAGAACTAGCGAGGACTTGATGAAAAGAAAAATAGTAGGTTTTCAATGTCTTACTTTTGATTACATGCATTTTTATTGTCGTACAAACTCTTGTATACTCTATGCCTAGTTGGCAAATATGATAGTAGTCCTCCATCAGATTTCTACGTACATGATGTGTCGGCGATCGGCGACAGGTTTGCGCACTCTCGCTATCGAAACGGAAAGCGGCCGGGCAGCATGCCTGCGCCCGCGCCGCCCCGGCCCGGGCGCGGGCGCGATGCGCTTTTCCACCTTGAAAGCGCACGCGCATAGCGTGCCCCTTTCCCGGAAACCGCGTACGTGGGTTTTTATGTTGTTATGGACGCGAAAGGCGCGGGGAAATCGGAAAGTGCGTTGCGCTGGGCTTGCATGGACCTCATTCTGATAAATGTTCCGAAGAAAGAAACATTCAAAAACGAATTAAATTTAAACAAGCAAACCTACTCGATCTGAAAGATCATGTTAGAGAGTAAGTATATATTGCAGGTGTAGTTTGGTTTTTTAATTTAATTCAACCTTCCTTTTGGTTAGCCTGCTTACATTTAAAAACACTGGAATGAAAACGCCTTTTTTATTGTTTAGGGGCAGGTAAATGCCTTCGCACTTTTAGGCCAACGTATAGGTCATCGCGTGTATAAAATACATGGTGCTAGCTTTTATTAAAAACTTTCTTAGTTACTAATCTATAATCACACTAAAACACCTATAAGTTCATAGTAGCAATAGCAGCTGAAAATTAGAGCGATTAAACAATGAAAAGTGTAATAACGCGAGTAATCTCACGAACAAAGAGAACGTTACGACATTTGTAATGTTTAATTGAAAAACTCTGGTTATTAGAACGTAATGATAGCGCATCCATAAATGATAGTGCTTCTAAAATTCTAATTGCTAAGGCATTACAGAATTTCTCAGACAGAATTATTGCGGATGCAATTTTAATTAGATTCAACAGATGATATTTTCTCTGGATATAGAAATACAACATGCGGCAAGAAATAAAAAGGTTGTAAGAAGTTTCATTACTCCCAGATTGCTAATGGCAGCTTATGATCATGATTTATCCTCAAAAACTTCCAGTAAAATTATGCAGAATCCCAAATCTTCAAACTCAAATGATTACGAAATATCAACTTTATTTTCGACTTAAGTAAACAGTTACATAATAGTCTAACCAAACCAATACAAATAAGTTTATTAAAACTCGTTTTCCGCATAATGTTATATTACATGTAACATGACATATTCTGAGATGACATAAAGTAACTGTTACGCAGATTACTGAACTAACAGACTTACGAGTTGTACAAACAGTCGTAACTGAGTGTAAGTACTTCCTGGACTTAGATATACTTACCTACTACCGCTACATTGTCACATAAGTATAATGTACAAATCATTGAGCTACTACAGCCCCGCACTAGTACTGGCGTACTAGAGATGACACCGCGATACATGGCCTGTGGCATATGTAATAAGATAATTATAATAAGATAATTTATTTCTGGCTACATTGAATACACATTACAATCATTTTAAAAAAAATTACAAATAAAAAGGAAATTTTAATTAGGGTCACTAGCCACCGCGGTAGGATACCCTGAGTGGCGGTAGCTAGTAAACTTCCTGGGAACATTTTTTTTTTTTTTTTTATCAATTAGGTACATTATTTTACAGATTTACGTTAATTTACATATACAATTTTATAATTTTGGATTAATTAATTAAATTTGCTGATGGTGGATTAGTAATTAATAAATAAGCATATTTCAATCATTTTCCATAAAATTACATTCACAAAAACCAACCAATAAAAATAACAATTATTACTACAATTTAAAATTTAGATTAAAAATCCGTCGTTCAACCGACTGAGGTGACGACAGTAGTTGTCTCTATGTGTATGTGTGTGAGAGTGTGTGTTGAGCTGAATGAGTGCGGTGTTGTGTGTTTGTGTGGGTATTCAACTTGTGTGTGTGTCTATTCTATTATTCTTATAAAATCTTCTGTTTCCTTATAGTTACGGCCTGTTAGATAATTAATAACTTTCTTCTTACAGTTATGTCTGTTGTCATGCATTATTTCTAGTTCTCTATTTATTTTGTTATATATGTAGGTACCTCTGAATATGTAGCTTCTGTGTCCTATTTGATTATTCACTCTGGGCAGACGCCAGAGGGGTTTCCGTCGCATCACTGGTCTATCTGGTCTCACTTGAGTATTTATTGCTGTTCTATGAAATCTCAGTGTTGTGGACAAAATATACAATTGTCTGACTGTCAGATGTTTTGTCTCGCGATATAGCAATTCAGTTGGATATCTGAATTTTTTATTATAGGCTACTTTTAAAACAGCCCTTTGAGCACGTTCCAGTCTTAGTAATAAGGATGTACCGGAAGAGCCCCACGATACAACACAATAGTTCAGCACCGATTGGCAGAGTGAAATGTAGACCATATTTATTGTTTTTAAACTGGCTACGGACCTTAGTTTTTTAAAGACAAAAAGTAGCTTCCTGAGTCGTCCACTTAGAGCTTGAATTTGTTTCGTCCACGAGAGAAGTTCATCTATGTAAATGCCTAGGTACTTAACGTATTTAACTTGACCTAGTGTGGGACATGAGCATTCATTTGTGTTTGAGCATGAGTGAAGTCTAATACAGATTCTTTCTTTAGGGGCACTCCTAATAGAAACTCTAAATGTGATAATTTTGGTTTTGTCTGCATTCAAGGTTAGGAGATTGTGCTTTAGCCAGTGTGTAACTTTCCTGAGGCCACCATTTGCCTTTGAACAAACGTCCCCCCAGTCATTACCATCAAAGATGATAGCTGTATCATCCGCAAATGCAAACAGTCTTGCATTACACAGATCAATGCTACAGAAATCATTTAAATAAATTAGGAAGAGCGTTGGACCTAGTACGCTTCCCTGTGGAACACCAAATGCTATGTCCATGAGATCACTAGTTTGATCAGTGACTTTGACTTTTTGCTTTCTTCCAGTGAGGTATGATTTAAACCATTCTAGAGCTGTACCACGGACACCAATGCTTTCTAGCTTCTTTATTAGGATCTTTCTAGAAATCGTATCGAAAGCCTTAGCTAGGTCAAGGAAGACACCAATTGTACGACGACCAGAGTCGAGGTTCTTCGATACGTGGTCTACTAGTGCGACAACAGCGTCCTCCGTTGACCTACCAGGTCTAAAGCCGAATTGGTTCTGTGATAGAATGTTATGTGATTCAACGTATGAAATTAATGTTTTATTAACCACTTTCTCTAATATTTTAGCTATAGAGCTTAGTAATGATATTGGCCTGTAGTTAGCTATCTGTTCTGCGTCTCCTGATTTAAAAATGGGGCACACGGTAGCATATTTGAGTTCGTTCGGCACTATACCGTTTATTATACTCAGATTGCAGATGTGGGCTACAGGGGCCGATAAGATGTGTTTGCCAAGCTTTAGTAAGTAGTTATTGACACCATCTTCACCCGGTGCTGATTTAGTTATGTGCCACATTTTATTCTGTCGCTTGTTACAAAAATATAACTTGCTGGCACAAATATGACAGCGTGAATGTAGTATCGTAACTCAATGTTCCTAGTTGACATATCTTCTGTATAAACTAATAGTACCTGGATGACCGAGCTTTGCTCGGTTTTTTTTTTAATTGTGCACAAAAAATAGTATTATTATTCGCCAATAGATGTCAGGAAGAGTCATATTTTTCAGTCGAGACTACTCAAACGCCTCCTTTTTGTTATTTTTCTTCCAAGTTTATGTTTAAGTTGATTATCGATAAAACACGAATAAAATGACATTTTCTAAAAATGATTCCTAGCTAGATCGATTTATCGCCGAAACCCCCTATATACTAAATTGTATGAAAATCGTTGGAGCCGATTCCGAGATTCCAATTATATATATATGACGGCGCGAGATATCATTGGATAAAGAAAATCAGTTTATTTTGAGAGTTGTTAATCGATGATATTGTTGTTCTGTTATTTTTGACGATTAATTGATTTGTTTATGGTAATTTAGAGCGGTTAACACCGAATGGAGTTGCGTTTGGGATTTCGGGCGAACGTCATGTCTGTCAGTCAGTGTTTGACAGGACTGGGCTGAAAGCGGTCGCACGCGATGGTCATTCGTAAACCCATTACTCTAAATCGCCAATTATCTTTGTGATCATTCATTAACCAAGTAGTCTGAGTGACTTTATTATTAAAATAGTGAAAAGCCTACATTGCTGTCCCCTTATTTCAACGTTCCTGAAGTTTGACGCCGACCATAAATGATAGCGAGTTCACGGATGAGAAATCAGACACAACACCTCGGCCTACTAGATTTTCCCCGTCATCAAAAGTGGAAGGTCACAGCGCAGCGGCCTTTCCTATGTTTCTCCGACATCAATGGGATCAGATGCGACGGCGTGGCTCCTCTTTCCTACATTACCCCGATATCAGGAGTGAGATGTGAAGGCTCGGCTTCCTATTCCTACATTTCCCCGATATCAGATGTGGGATGAGATGTGACAGCTTGGCTCCTTTCCTGCCATTTCCCCGATATCAGAATTGGGATATGAATAACGTCCACAGCAACAAGATATGGCTCCGTCTTTGGCTGCAATTGTGCAATGATCTGGAAGCGAAGTGGCATAGCAACAGATGGCTGATAGGGTCGCCCCTACGTGTTATTATTGTGGAGTGTGCGGACTGTTTCTTCGTGGTGCATGAAGGGCAGCAGAGCGGCAATGAGAGAGTGAGCATCGAGTAGACGTCTGCATTATCTCGACGGCGTTTGATTACACCTAGTCTATGCTATGTGACGCAACTAACAAACAACGAGAGACGAAGGATAGCAGTGTACCGAACAAAACGTCGACGCCTACGTGTTACTACTGCAACGAGGTTACATCGCCACTCATTGATCGAAAAAGGGCACCAAGATTAGCAGCGGCAACGTGCAAGATCCGGTCAATGCCTGGAGGGCTATTCTTACAACTCAAGATACCATCTTATCTCAAAAAAAAAAAAAACCTAAATTCGAGATGCCTTATTCAAGTTGCTCGAGATCGAGATAATCTCGATGGATGGGGCGCAAGATGTCTCGAGTAGTCGGAGGCAGTCGAGACTTCCAATGAGGCTATTCCTACGCGTGAGATGAGATGAGATTTTACCTGGGTCACTTTCACACCTATGACGTTTTAAACGAGGGCAATAAAGACGAAAAAAGCTGAGATGAAAATCTCAAATCTCCGAATGGGGCCACAGGAATCGAGATCGAGATGAGATGAAAATCTCCTATCTCCGAATTGGGCCCCTGCACTATGAAGCAGCCATTGATCACCTACGAGTAGCAATTGAATCCGGTGAGAAGTTTTCATTTTGTTTGATATTCGTAAACGATGTATGTCAGAGTGCTATTTTCTATTAGAGTTGTTTAAAGTTTAGAAATACCCACAAACAGTTTAGTCAAACTGTCGCTTGCGGCACATGTGAGTCATGCAGTTAATAGATAACTTACTAAGTGTCAATGCTTTTGGTAAAACTAAGCCTGGAGGGCAGTAGCCGGTAGGACAGTAGCCTGTGTAGTAATAGCCTGTGTGGCAATAGCCTGTGTGGCACTCGCCTGTGTGGCACTAATCTACATGGTACTATCCTATGTGGCTCTAGCCTGTGTGGCAAGCCGGTGTAGCAAGCCTGTGTGGCAAGCCTGTGTGGCCAGCCTGTGTGGCAAGCGTATGTGGTTCTAGCCTGTGTGGCAAGCCTGTGTGGCAAACTTGTGTGGCAAGCCTGTGTGACAAGCCTGTGTGGCAATCCTGTGTGGCAAGTCTTTGTTGCAACCCTACTTTTGTTGAATTATAGTCTGAGTGACGACCTAGCCTGTGTGGTGAGCCTATGTAGTAAATTTCTCCCGGTGTAACATCATAGTACGAGTTACGACCTAGCCTGTGTGGCAAGTCTAAGTGACAACTTTAATGGCATGTTATTAGTTTGAAATTGGACACAGCAGTTTTCATAAGTCCAAACCGCGTATGTGTACCGTCATTGGATTTTCAATGCGGCTTGATTAAATTCTTGGTACATTGGATGTATGATTGATAATTTAGTTTTAGCCTCAATTATTCGATTGGTCCCAATACAATTTATTTTACTGAAAGTCAAGTTGCTTATTTCAATTATCATGACAATTTATGGGGATAGGTAACGAATATGAAGTTACTGTTGGAAGAGTCGATTATACTCTGGTACGATGTTTATGGTTGGTAGAATTGGGTTTAACTGTGTTTTGTGTTATCCCATAACCTGGTTCGCTTTCTGCGATATTGTGGAGGTAGATTTGAGACGGTCAGAATGACCGAGCGTTAAGTGGTTACTTGAGCACTTTTATGATTGTCCACAGATGATGAGATGAACTATTCACCCGAGGACGTGTGAAAATGCAGGATGGCCGTGACGGCGCGAGATATCATTGGATAAAGAAAATCAGTTTATTTTGAGAGTTGTTAATCGATGATATTGTTGTTCTGTTATTTTTGACGATTAATTGATTTGTTTATGGTAATTTAGAGCGGTTAACACCGAATGGAGTTGCGTTTGGGATTTCGGGCGAACGTCATGTCTGTCAGTCAGTGTTTGACAGGACTGGGCTGAAAGCGGTCGCACGCGATGGTCATTCGTAAACCCATTACTCTAAATCGCCAATTATCTTTGTGATCATTCATTAACCAAGTAGTCTGAGTGACTGTATAATTAAAATAGTGAAAAGCCTACATTGCTGTCCCCTTATTTCAACGTTCCTGAAGTTTGACGCCGACCATAAATGATAGCGAGTTCACGGATGAGAAATCAGACACAACACCTCGGCCTACTAGATTTTCCCCGTCATCAAAAGTGGAAGGTCACAGCGCAGCGGCCTTTCCTATGTTTCTCCGACATCAATGGGATCAGATGCGACGGCGTGGCTCCTCTTTCCTACATTACCCCGATATCAGGAGTGAGATGTGAAGGCTCGGCTTCCTATTCCTACATTTCCCCGATATCAGATGTGGGATGAGATGTGACAGCTTGGCTCCTTTCCTGCCATTTCCCCGATATATATATATATACAAGAATTGCTCATATAAAGATATAAGATAATTATGTATCTATAGTCTATTCAATTATCTCTTTAAAATAACAAATTTCTTTGTAACAATTGAGTAAAGATGAAATTTTATTGCGTTCGCCTTCATCTACGACACTCGCCCTCCTAAACCTTCTACACGTTTACAAGAATTTATGAAAGTTTTCCAGCTCAAAATAACTCGCTGAAAACTAAATTTATAAGTAACATGTTTATGTAATAAAAAGTAAACATAAGTGTCGGTAATTTCATAAGCAGCACTTAGCATAATTTCATTGTTCTACGGAAAATCGTGAATGAGTAAAAGGTTTGTTTTCCGTGTTTGATCATAATCAACTTAATGACCGGTAATAGTTTAATGGCATTGAAAATAAAAACGACATTTACCCACCTACATTGAGTCATAGATAGGTGCCGTTCTACGTAGGTTCTTAGGTGGGTAGTTCTTCATGGGTTCAATGTTGTTTTCTGTCTCCCGGGTGCTTTACGGCCCGGATCGTGAACCTCTGATTTTTTGGTCAGAGGATCAAATAGTTCAATACTAGATCGAAATCTTTTGAGCTATTCCAGCAGGAACTAACAAACATACACACACACTCAGACACAAACAAATTATGTGATTTAATAAATAAAAAATAGGTAAGTACTGAACTTTCTTTTAACTTTTTCTCAGTTCCATTCACCAGCGGCCCATCAATTACTAAACGCCGTAGTTCTGCGTAAATGAGCATCATAAGCAGCGACATTAGCCGGAGCAAGTACGTAGTGTGGAGTTAAAGGCGCGCGCACACGGCGGGCCTTTGTTGCGATGTTTTTGTACGCACGCGCGGCCCGGGGAAACCGCCTAGTATACTTAATGCACCGATTTTAGTATCCGTCGATAGTAGGGTGTTCCTCAGTTATAATAATAAACTCAACTAAATTTTTTTAAGTAAGAAAGAAATAACTAGTTTATCCCACAAAACACTACAACAACAAAATACATAATAAAACAGTAACCTTTTGGGAGTTAAGGTTAAGAGTTTTAGGAGTTACACGTTTTTAATTGGTGCCAAGAGTGATGTTAAAGGCATCGCACGATACCTATAATCTGTGAAAAGTTATCTAAGTGATGGTGAAAACCATGTCAAAATCCTTCGCGTGGTCGAGAAGTTGTCGAATAAACAGAAAGAGAGACAGACAGACGTGGAGACGGACTAGTTGATTTTATACTATGTAGAGACTAATTTTAGCTAATTATGAGTTATTTTTCAATACAGGTAAGTGCTCTGTAGTGCTGTAACTGCTGTAAAGAGGTAAAATTTCAACCACAAACCACAAAACTAACGGTCGAGTCTATTAAAAAAAAACTTTGACGTTTATAAGTGAATCTTTGATACCTAAATTGAATAAACACATTTTGACTTTTGACTTTTGAAAACGTTACGCAACTTAATAAAATGCGGGGCGTGCCCAAAGCCGGCTGACCCCAGGTTTACTGCAGCGTTGACGACTGAATTGATAATTTATGTCCGTCCATCTTCACACTTAATTCCAGTCAATTAGCGCCGCTCCGTACACAACCACACTGCACGCGTGTCAGGACCACACTAATGCAAGGTGCAAGGATTTCAGTGCACTGGAGTGGACGAAAGTTTATGTTCGGATGATGAAATGTAGTACGTAGTACGTTTATATCGATGTTCACAACAGTAGATGAATGATGGTCACCCGGCGATGTTTTCCCAGAGCGGCGCGGGCGCCGGTCGTCGCCCCGCCATTGTTTGTTTGTTTTCAATGATTTGTTCGATCGCAGCACGCATACTACTCACATTGCGAACGTACTACTAGCCAATCATATAAATTACTCGAGCTAACGAGATCGTGATCGTAAACATGAATTAGTAGTGCCCAATGGCTTTTGTAAAATTATAATGGAGAAAAATGCGACCAAAATCAATTTTTACATTGAAAATAATTACGATACAGTCTACTATCTGATTTACGGTTGAAAGATACCAAAATACTTGTCCACAAAAATAAGAGAATCGAATGCCATGAACGAGGTCATAAATCAGGGCAAACGCCTATAGTGTACTAGTGTTAGTGCATGTACACAGTGCACAGAGTACTAATGCATAATGTGTTAGTGTGGTGTGTGTGTGGTAGACTAGTTTATTAATACCTACATGAAACTAATTAGCCTAACTTTGCTGAGACAGAATCTTTGAGCTGTTAACACAGTAGGAATTACATTTAATATGACTATTAGGCATTAAGCTTGTTGCGAATAAAGTTTAGCTAAGCTTTTAAGTAGCTTTAAAAAATATGGTTTTATTTTCGTCTGTTTTCTAGCCGACTGCAACGAAGCTAAAAAAGAAGGTTCTTGTTTAACTTGTACGTGTGTCCGTCTCTTCTATATGTCCACTCGTAACTACAAAACGGCCGAACCGATTTTGGTGAATGATGTGTCGTTTTTTTAAACAAGTAATCTTAGTTGTTTAATGGAAGTATGTTGATATTTGCTAAATTATTGTGCAACGGATTGATTTATTTATTTATTGTATTCTTGTATCTTGTATTGTAAGCAGTTGTCGTATTGTTTGTTTATTGTAACGAGTGTCTTAGAAGATGATACATCTACCCTGAAACTGGTTCCCAACCAGCCAGCCCGTCTGTCCCGAGCACGCGTCGCTGGCGATTTCTCTGGCCACCATAAAGGCGGTGAAAGTACGGTCTACCGTGTAATTGCTGGCGGGCGCAGCCGCGGGCGAAGCCGGGTTTTTGCGCTAGTCGCCAGTTATGGAACTCTACGATGGATGTTGGTGAAATGTGAAGAAAAAACTGTATTTCTTTCGCTCTAAGAAATATCAAGAAGTTCTTTAAACAAGTTAATAATATTACAATATTTATGGTCACGTCTTTCCCCGAAGAGGATGGCAGATGTGTATTACAACACCCATACTTTACCCGTACAATATACGGTACCTATCCAACGTGAAAGGGAGTGAGGGGGGTACATACACCATACGCCATTTGACATTGTGTGGCTAATTTAACTAACTAAAAAGCTAATTTGGTCCAGATTCGATTGTTTATATTTCATCTATCTTCAATTAATTCATAGCCCTATTTACATATTATATTTAACAGTGGAATGAACGTACATGTAAAAAGGCTCCACATGCATATTGTATACACAATACATAAATGCCGGATATCTGTAAAAGTTCTCCCATAGCCCATCGCCATTCAATACGCGAATAAATAATGTACAGTTCACAAATTCTCCCAGCACAAGAACCTGTTATCACTTCCCTGCTAGTGGGTGGACTTTTGAATTGATTACGTAACAAGTCGGATACGTGCTTCGCTTCATTGGAAAGCTCTCAAAGCTTCCAATACACAGGTTACCTCCAATAGATTCCACGCTCATGCAAGATGATCGACTAGAACTCACTTTTGACGATTTTGTCACTTTTGTGACTTGTCCGCGCTCATTCATTAGTTTATTGTGAGTCATTGTAAGGCTCTAACGATATCCACCTTAGATCAGCGAGGAAAATGAGCGGTGAGTTAGGAAAAATAGGATCTATAGGATTATTTCATTTACAAAGCAAAGTGTAAATTATGAAGCTTTGGTAGACTTTTTGTTCGCGTATACCAATCATTTCCTCTGCAATTGGTCGATTCGCAGCCCAATGCGCAGTGGGTAGAACTGTAGTAAGGCACACGAGAACGCATCATCTTTGCTCTAGGGAGTATCGCTTACCTATCGAAAGTTTCATTGCGTTATCGTCAATACAAAAATGTTTACAATGCGAAAGCTATAGGGGTAACCTATGTTCCAATACTTACGCGAAAATTACAGGTTTGTGTTTCGCGTCTCAATGCAATTTATGTTTTCTTATAAGTAACGTCTCAGATACGGTTATTAAATTACAATTTATTTATTACAAGTACTTTACTCCATATAAAATTACTTCACACCATTATTAAATAAAAAATATGTTACGATTGTGTACAGTGCAGTAGATGAAGATAACTCGCATTGTACAACACGAATATTATAAAGAGGTAAGTCTGTATGTAACGGTCCCGTCAACATGTGCTGATATACGTGACGAATGGTGACGAATTGTGAAGCGAGCCGCCACCCGGACCGATGACCACGACCACTCTGACAAGAGTATTAACGACTAAGCAGAGACAAATTTGTAGGTGATAAGTATCAGATCCGATAGTTGATTGAATCAGGCGTTACTTTGCGGAAGTTCATCTTCAAAATTGTTACTTGAACTGATATCTAGTGTAATTCCGTGTAAATGTGCATAAAAAAATCATATTCCTTGATGTACTTAATGCGACGTTAAAGCGGAATTACACTAGATATTAGTTCAAGTAACAATTTATCAGATCCAATTTAAAGTTCGTTTATTAATAAAATGCTACACAATGATAAAGTACCATAAGATATGTGTTATGGTACGGTATGGTCATAATGTGAGCAAAACCGCGGGCAGATAGCTAGTAAGTTTAAGAAAATTCTCAGTTGCCAAAACAAACAAACCAAACTAACTATGGTAACTACTGAGAAAGGTATTTTGTCGATCTAAAGATGCTGCTAGATTAGATATATTACGACATATGTCGGCAATATTGCCGACTGTTGCCCGGCCATCATCAGCCATGCTAGAAATGTATGATTATAAGCGGCCATATAGCCATACATTCATAGCATGCCTGAATGTGTGGGCACACTCACAATATTCTCACAATATAGACAGCAACAGCCACACATTGCAGTAAAAAGATGGTTCGTCTAGGAGCATTTCTTACATTGTACTGCAAGATACTCGTCTCTACTGAAGCTTCTAGTCAAAAGTCCGGAATTACGCTAGTGTACATCAAGTCAGTCCCTCAGTCCATCAGCCCTCCCTCTGACAACTCGATTCATTTATTCCACGAAGCTGAAGCTCGTTTAGATCAATCAAACGTCAAGGACCCGCGGTGGAGCTGCAGCTCAGCGGCATCTCAAACTTCATTTACGTTTACATTTCTATAAGTATAACTTCATTTACATTTATTTATTCCGTATTGTACTTTCATCTTGTGCATGATGTTGATTTGTAGCAAGCCAGTTCCCAGTATGCCGATAGAATGCTGCTGGTACCCGACCAGGAGCCCAATTCTTACCAGTCCAGATATTTTTTGGTCATTGTCTCTCTCGTTTGGAAAGTCATAGGACTGAGAGTGACTAAGGAACAGCTCACGTGTCAAGAACCTGGGCCACGTGTCACCTCTGGGCTTGGGGCCTCAAGCATGTGTGTCATCTTAGAGATTTGAATTTGTAGAACTTTTAATCTTCAATATACTCGTAGCACCTTTAAAGACTTAAAGGCTAATTGGGTAATCGAAATGTTTTTTTGTTATAATCATTTGTATGTTTTATCTTTACAGCAAATTACTGATTTATTCATTTAATAATAGGTTAATTTTGTTTATTTTTGGTTAAAGTAAAAAAAAACATTTAAGGCCTTCTTCGGCTCTAGCCCTTCACAGTTTGTCCTTGTCAAGGTATTTTTTTTTTAATTCATGTAAAAATAATTTAGAGATTTTTGCCAATACTGGCATGCTAATCCCATCATACCCTATACTATACACTTCAACGAAATCGAGAAAAAAAAAAACTTAAAAGAAGACCTCGCCGCGCCCACGCAGTGACGATGGTATTAAAGCCACGTACAGACCTAATACTTTTGATTAATTAATTTAAACCAAAACTCCATGATAAAACATTAAAAACGGCTTCAAGTATGCAAAAACGAGATTTAATACGATGATATCAGTCGTAATACCATTAACGCATATCTGTCGTGCTATCTCCCCATTAGCGCTTCAAATCGTTTTTAACGCTTGCATAACGACGTAACGACGCCCTACGGCGCAGCGCCGTTCGATTATCGTTCGTGATTGAGACTCTTGCGTAACATTAAGTCGGTGCACCGAGCGTGGATAATGAGCTTTTTGTATTATAATAAAACAACGGGTGCTGGCCAGGGCATAAAGAAGTGGACAGGTTCGGGGCAAACTTCGCTAAGCACTCGATTAGGCAAGGTTGAACCCTAACTAACAGTATAAAATCGAAAGTAATTCAGTCTGTTTGTCTTTAGCTTGTTACGGATAACGGCTGAATGGATTTTGATGAAATTCGATAATTACTTGGAAGGTTTTTGGATACATACTATTTTCTGAATAAACGCGAACGAAGTCGCGAGTAAAAGCTAGTAAAAAATAAGTAGGTACACAAGAACATTAATTAACACACAAACTTCAACATTTAAATTTTTATTTATAGTATATTTTTCCTAACTTCCCGCTTCCTACTTACACTTCATTACTAGCTTCGCCCCGCGGTGTAGTCTGCAGCTAAATCCTTTTCTGTGCAAAGTGTGTGCAAAATTTCATGACGATCGGTTGAGAAGCTGAGGCGTGAAAGCGTAACAAACAAATAAACTCACTTCGCATTTTTAACATTAGTAAGGATATCATACAGGCAGCTTTGCTTCTAGCTCAGCTATAATGAAGTACGCCCTGCCCTTGTACTTATTACGGGCGACATAATAAGCAATCCTATAGCATAAAATTAAACATTACAAAACCTATCGTCACGCCTTTCCCTCGAGGGGGCTGGAAGAGGTGTAATACAACACCCACACTTCGCCAAACGATATCAAGTCCCAAATGTGATAGGGGGCGAGCCTGTCGCCATACACCGGGATCAAGTCATGTAGCAGATGACATACAATACGCACATGTGTTCACACAATGAACAAATTGGTGCGTGCCGTCGGCTGGGTTTGAACCCGCTCCCTCTGGTTTGAGAGGCGGGCCTTCTCCAACTAGGCTATCATTGCTTCATAAAATTAAACATGCCTTCGGATAATTGTTATTTAGGTACTTGCGAGAAGGTACATATATTTTTATTATATCCTACTTGGATACAGGCTTGCTGAAAATCATCTATAAACCATCACTTCGCTTCGTTTCGTTCGGCGTCGTTTGATTCCCGCTTTAATTGCGCGCTCCAGCCGGAAATGCTGTCATTATCGCATTGGCGGCAATGCCAATACTTGCCGAGGCAGAGTCTGCGCCAATCAAACGGACTGCCATTACACGGGCTGCGGAAGACGATTTATTTCTCTATGATAGCGCTAGTTAAGGACTGTAAAAGGTTTAGACAGAGCCGGACTAGCTGTCTGGGCTGCCCTAAGGTCGTTTCATACTAGCTGCTCTTTTTTCTTCATCTACTGTTGGGCGCTTCTTCGAAAATCGAATAAGGGTTCGCGATGGGCACTGCACTAGCGTGTGGGGACATCACTACACCCGCTTGCGCAAGAGAGAGAGAGGAGAGAGACGCGCGAATTTAAGAAGCCGCGGCTCACAATTAGCTACTATCACTGATATCTTTTAATTACTTAATGTTGGTAATTAATACGTGTTATAGATCCCAAAGTACTTTACACAGTGTATACACTGTGAAATAGAGTAGTGTGTAACTTTGTAAAACAATTGGGCGAATCTACCGTCTAACACTACTGTGCTAAATTTGAAGTATATTCCTCCGAAAACTATTTAAAAGTTTTATGAAGATTATCCACGCCCTTCTCCAGGCTTCATCCCTCATATATAGTTTGTTGTTTATGTCAGTGATTTGTTGCCTCAACTGTCCGCTACTGGCCGTCTTCTGCCCGGGCCTAGTTCGCCTCTGGATTTACAAGGAGATAAATCCTGCCATGTTTATTAAGGGTCTGTTTACACGAGTAATTCTGCCGTATATTGCCGGAGAGATTCTATTTCCGTGATTGAGAGACGTCTTGGACTAATTCGTAAAGTTATTACCAATAAATACTACTAACTAAAGTTATATTACAGGAGGAAATACTTTATTCTACTCCTGCTAATTTCTCTTGCTTATATTTTACCTGTACTACTTCTTCTCTTTAATCAATTTTTACGTTGTATTCTGCAGCAAATAAAAATACAAAACATTTACCGCTAAAAATCCCAATTAAATTTGAAAACATTATCTAAACTCCGTATCACGTATTTAGCGCTCTACTTCCAACCGCAGCCACTCTGCTCTGATTAGGTATATTATTGTTCATAAACAACAATAACAATAATTTACTTGTACCTCTCAGTCTAAAAACAACTATATTGCAAGACGTTGTAGCACAAAATACAATAGCTCTTTCTAGCTCATTATTAGACGTGTGCGTGAACGCATCTCAGCGTCTAGTTTTCTATTCCAAGTTCATAAATAGCGGATGTACAACCAGTGATTACAGCAATAATTGTTAACATTGAAATAGTAATGACTTTGTACAGTATTTAGCGTAAATACAGAAGGGCATAAACAACATTAGGGTAACTGTAAATGTGTATTTAAGTAGTAGATTTGATGTGAAAGTCAAGACTGAAATTTAAGAAAATCTATGGTTAAAAAAAGTTTTTCCATTTTTACTGTTCTTATTGGCCACTGAAAAACGTATACTTATTAAACAAACCAAGTAAATATATGTTTCTTTAACAAGATCACTCACAACATTGTATTATGTATTGTAAGTGGATTTTTCTGCGGCAAAAATATACTAGTTAATTACTTAAGTGGGTATTTATTTTGAAAGTTGTAAGGAACCTGTCTCGCAAATTCCAGCGTGCATAAATAAGGCTGGTCGCAGACGGTATGTGGGCCAAGGATGGGTCGACGAACCGCCTTCATTGTTGGCCAGTCCGCCCGTCACCATGCGCGAGAGCATTGAGCTGTTTATCTGAGTGGGCAGTGGGCATGTCTCGCGGCTTTACTTGCTATCACGTAAGGACTTTTTTTTTTTTTTTCGGAATAAAAATGAGATTCAAAGATTTCTTTCAAATCCATTCAACTGAGTTGTGTTGGACAAAAATTTAAGTACATGCAAACTTTCGCATGTATGTGATAATCTCTGTGTCTGTATGCCGTCAGCACCTAGATCTGTCCGGTTATCGTCTGAATTGAGCAATAAGACTATTGACTATTATCGACAATAAAAAAATAGTCAACCGACTAATAAAGCAATAAAATCGCGTGTCAAATATCAAGTGACTTTTTAAATACATTCAATCTAATTTACTAAAACTGGCTGACAAAGTCAATTTATATTTAAATTTTATCCTCGATAGAGTATGTGTTTCAGTAATAAATCAGATGGTAAATCAATCAGCGATCAAGGCTGCGGCTTGATGATGGCGCCGAAGTTTCATAAAGAAACGAACGTCGATGCATGAAGAAACAATATGTAACTAAACTGTGTTTATACTATTCTCATTGTAGGATGATGCGGGTTACATTAGACAAATCGATCCTTTTCACCCTTGAAAGATGCCGCAATTTACAAGACATGACTTCAAACTTCAGTAGCAGACCAGTCTTCTAAGTGCCACTTCAGGGACACCGACCTACCCTACGTTAATTGTGACAACACTAAAATATGAAATTTAAAATAACTGTAACAAATTAAGCAGTAGATGCGAGGAAATAAATAAATGCGGATGTCACCTGAACTATGCGTACAGTACAGTACATAGAGTATATCAGAAGAAGGAATTTCTTGCGTGACTCTCGGTTGACAAAGTAATAAAATATTTTGTACAAATACATACCTACATACTTGATATATTAAAACCTTAAAATAATATGAAGTGCAAAGCTTAAAAAACGATTTAAAATTGGCGAAAAGATCGCGTAACAAACATACAAATAAAACATACGGTCCAATTGAGAACCTCCTCCTTTTTTGAAGTCGGTTAAAAATTGAACCGACCTCACTAAGTTTGTTTTAATGTATAGTTAGCCTGCACCGGGGCAACTTTTCTTACTCGTTACTATGTTTGTTCCTAGTTTCGTCAATATTTCACCCGCCTACGCTCACCCCGCGTCACCGGCGCATCCGTCGTCTAGCGGACGCGCGGTGCGTTTTTGCCGTCCGTTCCGCTCTCATAGCGAAGCGAATTCCCGTGACTGCACGCGCGCTGCCGGTCATCTTATTGGCTAACGAGATAATACGGTTTCCAATTAGCACAGCTCAACCATTGGGAAAGGGTTTTTCAGTACAGTCGCTACAAAAACTTGATAAATCATCGAAATTCCAGTAGATTACTTTTTCTTTTCCTTTGTTAAAGATGAAATTACATCTGTAGTTTGTATCTTTTTTTTATGGTATGGAATTTTTTTCGCTCGTTTTTGTTTCCGTTGTTTTTATTCAGTTATTTATTGCTGTCAAAGTAAGAGGCTATTTTCTAAAGCGCTATACCATAACCGCAACAGTCTTTCTATTTTGAAATCATTTCTATATTTCTTCGTCAATATAAGTGAAAATATTTTCAACTATTTTTTTCCGAGTACTGCGAATTTTTTAATATTTGTCGTCGGGTGTCTTGAGTCGTGTTGTAATAAATACAGTATTTATAATGAGACGGTCGGTTGGTCGCGCTTTACAGATGGACGGACGGACGGACGAGATGAAAGTGTTTTATTAGATGTTGATAAATTAGCTTAATTATTAAGTAGCTTGCGGTTCATTCACAGGCTATTGAACAGCAGAGCTAAGTCTTAATGTATGAATTAGAGATACGTAATAATTACGTACCAAAAATATTATTATCGAATAAAATAGATAAGTTTTTTGATTATTTGAGACGTTGCTTTGTGGAAATTCATAGACGATTCAAACCTAGACTTTTAATAATATTAAACTATTATTTGTAACAATATTTTCTTTTAAATTAACCTGACTTTAAGTAGAGAGTTTTAGAAAGAGATAAATTAATTTAAAACATATTAAAAACCTGAACCTTTTACTTTTTGAACTTTACTTTCATAGTTTCACTTTAACCCTCATTTTTGGCGCCAAAGTACCTCCGGTTAGAAAGAGCAAGAACTATATTATATTCAGATCACGATGCTCTATATGCACTCCGCAAATATAAGTAGGTAGAGTGAGTGAGGACGCACCTTTAGCTCTCTTTAGAATACAGAATGAGAGAATTGGTGAAATACCTAATTCGTGTAAAAATGTGAGTCATCTGTAACGACGCTCTAGTTACCAATTTTTTTGTGATTCGATCAGTGACGACACTTAATCGTGAAATTCTAATTGTGGCAAGCTCTTTTAGTTTCTTCAATGAGAATCTGTACAATATAAGCAAACTTGTAAAGATTCTCACTGAAGAAACTGAAAGAGCTTACCCGTGCCTATGCAAGCAAAGCTATTTTCTCGTTGATTATTTTCTCACTTCACTTAGTACTAAACAGATTAATGTTTTATAGCAACCCGTCCGGATTCTACGTCTTCTTCCTCTGTCTGGACCTTGTCCCATTATTTGGGGCCGGCCTTCCTTGTCCTCATCCTCCATTTAGCACGATCTTATACTTCGTTCGTGTTCAGCTGTACATACACGGTATACATTTTCAAAAGTTTTTACCTAAACGACGGAGAAAACCGCAACTTTGCGTACTTAGTTATAAGTGAACCGACAGACGCGTCAAGCTATTTAATTATACAGAATACTAATAACGATTCAAGGATAAGTTTAACAGCAATAACAGAAACTAAACATTGTGTTTGTTGTGACCAATATAAGAGAAAGTGAGTATGGATATAGCAGTAGGAAAGACAGCATTTTGTACATGTCACGTATCCGCCTCAGACTCTCAGTGTAGCGTTGCAGGAAGACATTGCTGTACGGAATTGGGTTTATGTAATGTACCGGTTATAGCAGACGAATACCCTTTTTTGATACGTCTTGCTTTAGTAATTCAATACTTTGAGCGTGGCTTGTGACATTGGTTAACCGATTGATTGTTTTATTGGTAACAAAGTAGGTGTGGAAGGAAAGTAGTTTCCATACGCTGATGATGATTTCGTTGAAAAAAATCGTCAGCGCAATCAACTTATCTTTTAAAGAATTAAAAAGATTCTCAGTTGTAAGATTACTTTAAGTACGATTATCTTATTCCCTCAAGCAGCCAATATTATCAGTAACAGACAAAATACTTTAACTCGTGACTCGATTGTATAAAAACAAATAAAAATATTTCAAAACCAACAAAAACGAAACAACAATCCATAATCTCCCATGATCAGTGAACGCAATCGATTATTATTATTAGCGATCAGTTTGTGGGAAACCAAACGCAACCGAATAGTTGTAGGACTTGTTGCCCAACATGTTGGTGTGGCTGTCGTGACTGCGTTGGTCACCGTGACCCGTGGACGGGTCGTGGGTCGCCGCGTGACCCACGCACAAAGATGCGCTGTTGAATATAATGACTGCTGTTATTTACAATATAATGATTAATGAATGAAACTAGAATTACAAATTATTAGCACGCAATTTGAATTCAAACTTGAGGAGTAAAATATGGTCCGCGCGCGTTGATGTCTTTTGTATGGGCACTTGTCGCTTTCAATTTTATTTGTTCTGATTTGTAATAAATAAGACTACAAAAGTTGGATGTTATCTCGCATTGTTAAGCTTGGAATTGGTTGATAGTTTAAAGTTATTTTATGTAAATCATAATTTTTAAAATCTTTGGTCCCGCCTGAAAAGCACAACGTTAAAACTTGTTTGTAGATATATAGATCTAGGTACATCTTACAGTTAGAGTCTCTACCTATTTCAAGTTGTATTTTGTCACTTAATAGTACGTACGCACGCTCAGTACTGTCCGTGCTGAAAGGGATAAATAGTAGGTACTGACCGTGCTGGCGGGGTGTGCCGGCAGCAGCACGACGGGCGGCGGGCGCGCGCGCTGCTTGCGCACGCCGCGCCGCTCGGGCCGCTCCACGCGCGCCGGCGCCGCCGCCGCCCGCGCCGACGCAGCCGCGGCGGCGTCGGCGGTGCTGTGGTGCCGCCCCAGCCACCGCGTCACCAGCTTCTCTTTGCTGTTCGCGCTGTCGAACTCGCCGGCTTCATCCTACACGGAAAGATCGATAAGGCTCAATCCTGTCATTGGCTTCACTGCCCGCAGCAACTATGTTACGGCGGAAATTGAAAGAAAATGTCACAGGTATTGTAGATCCGCGTCTAAATACATATTAATGTTATGTACATTTTCTTTGAATTTGTGACATCAATGTTACCGGCGACGCTGAAGCCAATTATGGAATTTTAGCTTTAAACTTACAGAATCTAGGTAATACAAAAAGAGATCAACATCAACTATGGAATAGTGACGTCAACTTCTTGCAAATTAAATTGTTGACACTATCGTCCATATACATAACAAATCACAAAATGCTATTGTCAACATGACGGCGTAAACTGAGAAAAAATTGGCGTTATTCTGCGTATAGGTACCTACTAATAACGATTCATCGAACATCAGCTTTAAATAAGTATTCACCATCTCCAAGCAGATAAGATGTCTCTAAGTAGATTGTCCTAGTTACCTTCTTCTTGTTTGCAGGTTTGTCTCCCTGCAGCTTGACCTCCAACTCCTTGCAGAGGTGGTGGTTACGCACACGTTCCTCCTGCGTCTTCTTCTCGTCCAGCTGGATCACGTACGGCGGGACCGCCTTGAACGTGGGGTCGAACTGGAAACGAGACTCATTTTCAGCTGACTTTAACAAGGAGGATCTAACATAGATCCTCCTTTTGTTTCGTGTTTATATATTTTTTGTGTTTATCGAAATTTTTGACAATAAAATTGTGAACAGTTTCTTAAATTGTTTGTAAGCTATAGCTCATCTACCGCCGTTAGGAAATGCTGCTTTTTGTGTTCCCTACAAAACTTGAGTTAAAGTTTCAGTAAAGTATCCACGGCTTTATTAAAATGGGAAAGGGGAGGGATTCATCTCATTTATCATCGCTCTCTCCCCCATCATTTACACCATAGATTTAACGAATTATGTAATGACTAATAACAAACACACGGGTGTCTAAGAGGTATGGCCATGTTGGCTCTCACCTGCCCTATGAGGCGAAACCAAAAAAAAAAACATCTACCCGCGGCTTTGCTTACGTTTCATAGTCTATGAGACTCAGTCATTGAGCAACTTCTTAATAGCATAGCTTTTTTTAAAATCGGACATGTAGATTTCCGGAGATAACCCTACATACAAACATACAAACTTTGACTTTTTATAATAAGTAGTAGTAGTAGTACCAAAAAAATCTCATTTGTTCATACTTCACAAATACATTTTTTTTTTCAAAAGATTAACTTGTTGTCAATTTACGGTGCTTTTTGTTAGACCATATCGTTGCTTAGCATAGAGTACAATTGGGGTCAAATGCAAATTAAGATTTTTGGAATTAAAGAAAAAAAAACTGGCTTATCTGCCGCAAAATTCGCGGAGAAGTAAATCATCATATAGCGACTAGATTAGTTTATGTTTGCTGAACGATGTAGGTGTCTCCTAATGTGTGAGCTCGATCTTCCGCTTTCTACATTTAGTATTTTAGTCTAAAAAATATATTTAAAAATGCGCTTGCTCGTATTTATTAAGAACTAAAAACACGAGCATTTTTATTGGCTTAAAATAATGTAAATTCGAAAGTTTGCATGCATGTATGGACGTACGGCTGAACGAATCTGGATGAAACTTATCACAGGGATAGGTTATAGTCTACAATAGACAATTTATTTGTGCAAAAAAAAAAAAATAATAACACAGTAAGTACAAAAGGTCTAGAAAAGTGTAGAATAGCACATATGATACTTTTTCAGTGCGGGTTAAACCTCGGGCCGCAGCTGGTTTCACATATAGTAGTAGTGTTACAGTGGTTTTAGTTAAGCTCCACAAGAGCTGGTGGTAGCTAACCTGGTTGTGGTCGAAAGGAGGCTTCTTCCGGAAGCAGGGGCACACGCGCTTGGAGAGGTGGTAGATGGAGACCACGCAGACCAGGCAGTGCAGCGTCGCGATGATCAGCAGAGCGATGTTCGTCAGCACTGGAGTCCAGGCTTGCATCTCATCCTGACAAGGGCAATCAAAAGTTAGCAAATACATAACTGCTGGCGGGTGCTATGCGTTGGTTGACTACGCAGGATCTTTTGGCTTTTTATAAAATAGAGTTTACGGTCCTTAGGCGTAAATTATAAAGGTCGGAAGTAAAGCAAAGACGCGGCGCGGGCAAGGTTCATGTGCGGTGCTGCTTTAAGACTTGTTCATATGAAATGTATGAAGACGACGAACAACATATACACAAGCGACGAAAGGCACGCTGCTTCACAGTTTTCACGCCTGAACCATGTCCGAGCCACACGCATCCCCGCCATACGTCGGGCCTGCTTAATTTGGGCCTATGAGGTGTGATATAAAATGGGATCCCCTGCTGGTTTTACAGTTTCCTGACACTCTCAGAAAGCAAGAGTCATAGAACCCCACTCTCTTGTCTCTTCAAAGCCCGACTAGAACTTTCCAAGTCTGCAAAATTATGTTTTTTACATAATACAGGGTTTTCAGGAAAGGGTGTACTTAGCCGAAAAGGGGTCATTTTGTGAACAACTTTTACTATGGGGTCAATCCTGAAATCGAAAAAAACATACCACTGTACCATATATTTTGTTGACGATCAATGAACTTTTTGCATAGAACAGCTAAAATTTTTACGAGATTTTGGGTTTGCTCCATAGATAGTAAGATGACTAAAATGACCCACTTTTGGCTTAGTCAACCCTAAACCGATAACCCTGTATACTATACGGTAACTTAGTGGCCCAACTCGAAACATCACTAAGAATGACTTAGTGAAATAATTGTTATCCCATCTCAATACATTACGGAAAAATCATAAACAGTTACAGCGTGCGCATGCGGTAGACATGCAAACAAAAGTTTCTTTGATGTCAGTGTATTCCTAAAGCTGACCCACTCTGTGTTAATGTTTGGCCATTACTTGTCGCTAGGCTTTACCACCGCTAGGGGCGTCGACCTCTTAATACCTAAAGAAGTTCAGAGATAACGAGATTTGTTTAAATTAGCACGCTATTTACATTACGCAATTGAGTTCGACTTGCTACACTCGGGCGGGTCAATGGAAGCGATTGGTTAAGATGGATTATATTGATGGATTTGTTGTAAATATTACCGTTGGATACGGCTATATAGCTGTTAAGTGTTAAGACAGAAATGACATTCGTTACAGGACACAAATGTCGGTAACTTATTGTTAAAAAGACAACTTCCAGGTAATCTTGCAGGTAGTTGTTAGTTATGGACAGTATAATGCATTTTGGCGTGAGATAATAATCAGCCTTGTTTTTGATAGACTTTTTGGTAAGTTCATCGCGTAAAACCCTCATAACTTTCCATCCAGCAATCAAAACCATTCAGTAACTAACAGAATATGATGTTATTATTTACATACAGCAAAGGTAACAGTGGCTGACGGATTGACTCCAGCTTTAGTTTTTGGCCCGGTAAAAGACCTTAATATTAACTGCATAAGGCCACCCAAAGACCTTTGATAAACACGTAAGGCTGCTCAAATAAAGCTCGATAAAACAGATAGTTAACAGATAGTTAGCGCAGCATCGATCACGTACTAATAAACGAATACCAATACACACTTCTCTAGGTACCTACGTTTTTTCGACAGAAGTAACACCTTCAGCGTGTTCATTGAAGCGTTTCATAAAGAATAATTCATCAGGTCGATTACAGTGTGAAATGGTGCAATTCTAAATAAGCCCGACTTGCGTAGGACATCCGGTTGCTATCATCGCTTATTATACCGCCGGTTTTATTTGTTTTTAAGTAGAAACGGGTTCATTTTATTACTATAAACGCAAGAAGCGTTTTAGGTTGTAAATCATTTGTTTAATTAGAAAATTATCTGCATTATCAACATTGCTTACCGGAAATGGCTGTGTGTTTAAACTTTTGTTACGGTAACACTCGTTAATGAGTTCATCTGAGTTAATACCAGCTGTTCTCAAGCCCCACGTATTAGTGTGTAAATTACTAATCATATAAAACCTAGAGTTTCAAAGTTCAAATCGCAGCGCTAGCTATCCATCGAACGAATTGTAAACTCGTCTCGTTTCTGAATCGCATAAAAACCTCTTTCAAATAGTTTAAAAAAGTTAAAAGATTAAACGGACCAAAATAAGAAGAAAGTAGGTTCCTATCGGTACCTATTGTACGAAGGTGTAGAGTCAGGCTTACGATGTATCTTTTCCCTCTGATCGAAGTTTTGTAACTGTTATTTTGAATACCTTTGTCTACTGCACAGTATGAGATGACTCTACATTATTTTGAATGTATGTTATTGTGCTATTTGTGCAGGTAAAGTCTACTTAGACGGTAGACTTGAAATTCTCAGCTGTCATTAACAACTAGAGTTAGTTGTTGCTTTGTTATTGTTGAATTAACGAGAGGCTGAATAAGCACATAATTCATTAATTAGATGGAACGAGAGATAAAAGTACACGGAGTAAAATCTTTCCTCTGCGCAGGTCTCATATACTTTTTAGGTCCTTTTGGGTATTTTATAAAGGCGAAAAGACTTTAAAGGAAACGCTTTGAATTCTTTAAAGCACTGCTTTGAAAGTTTGAAGTTAGCGGAAATCCGTTATGCCATAAAGCGCGAATAAAAAACCAGCCTGATTCGCTTTTAGTAGTGATTGTTTACTAAAATAAAAGTAATAATATGAATGATAAGCATAACAATATGAGCAAAGTTTATTGAAATCACAGAATATGCCCTATATATGTCCATGATTGAAATAAAAGAATTAAAAAGCCAAACATAAAAAGTAGCAAACAAAAAATGCTGTTTACGGACCCAAGCTTACTTTTTGCACTTTGTAACATTTACAAAATGGGGGTAAGTACATAAAAAAGCACAAGCCACACTTTGCCATCATCAGCAATCTAACAATAATTACATCTGACAGTAACCTAGCATTCATCTCCGATGCCATATAATTACTATGATGCATAGATAATGGCACAGAAGGCATCTAAATACATCCTCCGGTCAAGGCCCGGACATTGAACACCTAGTAGTTACTACAGCCAGCAATATGCTACATAGTAACTGCTACTTAACCCATGGCTCATCGCGAGTAGTAAATAGTAACCGAACCGAAGAAGATTACATTAATGACGGTCGAATATTCGTAAAGTCACGAACGAGTTGGCTTCTAGCTGCTATTGCCTCACACACGCATTGTTTTGTAACGGGACTTGTGTGAAAAAATTGGACTCGATCATGTGGAAATAATTTAAAACAATAAACTAAGTACATAGTGGTATTAAAAAGTAGTGGTTTTGTTGATGGAGCTATTTTGTACCTATCACACACACACACACACGCTTAAATAATTATGTCTATATTATGTTATTCTTCACACGAACGACAGTATCTTTAAGCCTTGAATATTCGCCAAATGCGTCTATTCAACTCGTAATAGTGAAGAAGCTACGGACCCTACCGATATGAAAAAAATATCACCAATAAGATCATTCTGTTACCTATTAATTAGCCTGATTAAAATATTATATTACTTACTAGATAGCGAGTAAAAAAATATTAAATGAACGTTGTTTTCGTTCTCATGGCGTGCAATACCGTGCTTACGGAGATTACGTTACTATATATTTTTACACCTTCGGATAGGAAATTAAAAATATGATTGATCGTCCTTTTACCATATTTTTAGAGCTAAAATTGAGTTAGTTTAGTAATATTTTGTGTTATTTTGAAGTATTTCGTCAGATCACGTGACCACTGACACCCGCGAGCTCCTTTGCGGGGGACGGGCCAGTCGGCGCCAGCGCCTCACGAAGGAAGGACGTACTCGCCTTGCCGAAAAATATTTTCGCATTTTTTTTCTATTTGTACGTAAATCATCAATTAAACAGTGCTTAATTATCCAGAGACAATCAAAAAAAGTAGTTTTTCAAGACATTTGATAAGTTTTTAGTGACTTTACTACTAGTGAAAATATTTGGACAATAATTGATCGCGTTGTGAGTAGAGGGTACAGAAGGTTGATCCGATGAAAATGGGAGATGTCACCAAGGCAGCTAGGCGTAACAAAAAAATTGGACTCCAACTAGGTAGCTAAGTGGTAAGTACCTACCTACCTATTAATATTTAATTACCACATAAATATTTTTACCCGTTTGTTCTTATTGTGTAGACTGAAGTGACTAACCCTAGTGTCTGAGTTTTTAGTGGCATATGATTCGGTCTGACGTTTGTTTTCCTGATAAAAATACTTAATAGAAAACTACAGACGTGTCCTCCGACCTATGTTAACTCTCAGGGCTTCACCGTCCATTACACCTTATTGCGATGATTGTTGGATTTAGCCGCCGACGCTGTGCGACCATGAACCTTATTTTGCTGTGATACGAGCCGCGGTCGCGCAGTGTCGTGCTGTACTACAATCATCACGCCACGGCACGGGCCCCATTGTACATGTTGCTCATGATAATTATCCAAGTGCAAGACTTGTCAGAACTGTGCTTTTTTTCTTGTTATGTACAAATGTACCTATATGTGTCATATTAGTACATTGCACAGGGTTATCGGTATAGGGTGTACTAAGCCAAACGGGGGTCATTGTACTCTTCATTATAAACAACGATTACTTTTTAAACTTTTTTATTTGTAATATAAATCGGGGAAAAAAGCATCTGCTTACATTTTGTCGACGATCGATGAGCTTTCTGTATGAAACAGCTGTTTTTTTTCTCGTGATTTCATTTGATTCAATTATTCACAAAAATTATACTAAGGTCAATATACCTAAGCCATTTCAAATTGAAACTGTGGCATACTTGCTGATGCCCCAACACCTAGTTAATAACATAGAAATGGGGAGTATTCTATAGTTAATAATAATAAATAATCCTTCTTGAACAATCGGGTAAAAATAAAATAATGATAATTATTATGTGTACTTACGATGTCAATATCGGAAAGCGGTCGTTGCGTGCGAACGGTGTAAATGACTAATACTATTTTTTGTTTTTGGTATAGCACATTTCCTAAACTAACCTACCTAAACTAGAAACAATCACATTTTTATGTTATAGCTGACCAACCACGGTCCGCAATACATTATTATTTTTAGCAGTGTAGTGAGCATATTTTTCTAACTTACCCTGGTTTGTTAACCGACTTCAAAAATTAGGACGCACTCAATTACATTGTATAAATTTTACGAAATGTTTGTTGCAGCATAACTTCGTCATTTATTTTTTATTTGAAAGAATATGCTTACTAACACTCTGATCAGTCACTTTGATCAAAATAAAGTATTTTTTTGTAAAAAATAGTATTTAATACAAAAATTCAAGCATTTGCATTCAGAAAGTAGTGTTCCGAGTTATGGCCATTGAATTCGAAAGAAAAGTTATTACATTTTCTTACAACAATAACCGAGCGAGAGTTCGTTAGCGAGCGAAGCGTCTATGCTTCAGATTCGACGAAAATGCTTTCGTATTTCCGAATTCCGTCTGGATTTCTGTCCGGATCTTTGCCCAGACCTGTCTTAATCTACAGGTCGCATTTCTTAACCTATTCTCTTGAAACTTTGTGAGTAAGTCCGATATTTAAAAAGAATTTTCGTGTCTAGGCGGTTATTGGAAATTTTTCAATATGGCAGAGATGTGATTTAAAAAAGGATATATCTGCATAATTGGAAAATTTCCAAAAAACTTTTTGATCCGAGTCAAAACAAAAATTTATATAATTGTCAAACCTGCTCACAAAATTTCACGAGAATCGGTTGAGGAGTGTGACCTGTAGAGGAGGACAAATACAAATACAAATAATTTATTTGGGTATAAAATACATGTGACAATTTCAAATCGGACAGACATCGGTCACGAGATCTCCAGCTCACAGAGTCACTATTGTATGTATTGTTATTTATTATATTTATTAAATACAACAATTTCTTTGGTAACTGATACCAACCTGCATCTAGTCTTAATAGTTATTTTAATCTAGTCTCTATTGCATGAAGACTATAATAGTAATATATTTTAAACTGGGATTATAAATTGGTAATTGTTTTATATTTTATGGTATCATGGAAAGAGACAAACGAGACGCTTTGAGTAATACGAATATTGTGTAATTAATATCTTTAAATTGCTCTATTTCATTTTTTCAGAAACAGAGATCAACGAAATTATTAAAGTTTAAACACAAGCGTTCAGCCAACAAAAAATGCAAGTACTGAACTAAGGTGAGTTAAAAGACATTTAACATCTTATAATATTCTTATAAACCGGTTCCTCTACTTTGGAGCTGAAACTGTCAGTAAATAAGGCAAAAAAACGTTATTATGTATTTTATAGTCGGAAAGCTTATTTTCAAGACGATTCCAATGATATAAGTTTCATATGTAGGTTTCATACAAAACTTAAGAGAAATCTTGATTTTAGTAGCACACGGCGATTTTTTTTTTTAAAAATTGCGGGGGTTTGCCCGATGCGTCATACATAACAAATGACGTCATGCCAAAGGAAGGGTTAGGGTGACAAGCATAGTGCATAGTCAGAGCTATGCCAAGTGGAAATGCTATTGCTAAAGTTATCGTATGTCCGGCGTCCAGCGTCTGATTGCACGGATGTCCGATTGTTTTCCACTACAGATCGCATTTCTCAACCGATATTTGTGAAATTTTGTAAATTTAGGTTTTATTTAAAATAGCGGAGATATGTAATTTGTGAGACGTTGCTCATAGAGCCACTACTTATAATCAGAGTGGCGCTGAACTGCTATGGGCATGCGTGACGCCAGTACAACCATTCACTTAGCGAGCGCGAAGCGCGAGTGAAAAACTTCCGTTTCAGTACTAAAAACTTATCCTATATTTTTATCTACAGATGCCTAGTTCAAAATCATCCGAAAGTTATCAGAGCATCGGAGGAACAGGGACTTTTTCACCTTCGAATAAACTGGTAATCATTTTTTTTTTGTGTACACAATGTACATAAATAAATTATTGATACGAGCGTTGGGACTTAGTATGGTTGCAAATTAATTATTATTTAATATTGTTTTTAGGAACAACAATATCAGTCTTCATTGCCGAATCTCATCGTCGAAGAAGAAGCAGAACAAGAACAGAAAGACAAAAGTTATTGGCGTATTATAACATTAGCTTCTTCTTCGTAAAATTTAAGGAAATATCAAGACCCAATGGTTTTGGTTGCGCCAAACAATCGATAGACTTGATTGGAGAAAAGCAAACAGGTCTTGCTTCTAAATTCACCTTTTTGTGAATAAAGAGTAACAATAGTAAATTATGTACCGAGGGCACAAAGCAGTGCCTTACGTCGCGGGCGGCTTATTGTACCTTGAGCGTAACGAGGGAATCTAGAGTTAACTCCCGAGCGCAGCAAGGGAAGATGAGTCCTGAGGGCAGCGAGGGGTTCAAGCCGCCCAAGACAAAAACACTGCTTTATACTAGAAGCGAATCCTCTTCTAAAAATACTGTCTAATATTATACTCTCTCATAACTAATAAAAAGGTACTAGTAAGGTACAGTCTTTTATTTTAAATTTCGTGCAGCTCGAGGAGCACGTGCTCGTATTTTTTTCTTGGTAGCTAGTTCAATTTTCAAATAAACTCTTCTTACAGTGCTTATTCTGAGTTTTCATTCAATGTTAATCTCTTTGCTTGGAAACTCCCAACTGCAAGCTTCGCTCGAATTTATGTTTCATCTATAAAACCAACATTTGATTTTCATGTGTTAGATTAAGGATGTGTTAATCTGAGCGATTACTGCCTTTAAAGCATTTGATTTATTGATATTTTTTGATTCTCGGTTTATTTTGATTATTTTTTTGGTGTTTGCTAAAATCTAAGCACTATACATGTATTTCAGCTACAAAAGGTTTTTCAATATCCAATCTAAGACCCCTTTAGTCCAGCTAGAGAGGATTTTTTTACTATATTAACTACTAGCTGTTGCTCACGATTTCGTACGCGTAGATAAAAAAAAGCTCGTTCCGTTAGTTTCTTGTATTTGTCATTCACAGGTCCCACTCCGAACCTGCACCCTTCTCTCTACCATCATCATATTGCCAGACCATGGTACGGGCAACAGTTATCTAGTTGGCATTGGCAATTGTCTTTATACTGGGTTTGGCTGGCACTGTCCGATTAAAACGTCACGCTCAGACAGGTGTCTATGGCAAGGGTAGCGGGTAGGTAAGCCGTTAACTCGGCCTCCAAGCTAAATCTAATAGGTAGCCAAGTCTAATATGGAGTAGATAGTTACAATTTGTGTAGTAAGTAGGTTATATACTTGTTGGTAATAGGTAGAAGTACTAGGAGTTACTCGTACTATGCCAAATATTTCAGTCTGAATGTTTAGTAGGAATTACCTACTACTCGGAACCAGCCAAGCCAAGTAGGCAGTATATAGATACTATGTATATGTAGTAATTAGGTAGATACTTGTAAGTAGTATCCTTCTTCTTCTACCTATAAGACTTGGCTGGCACCGACTTCAAATAGATGGGTAGCGCTTATAATAATTATATTAATTAATATTAGTGCTTATTTGTGGTTTGGAAGTCGCTTTAATTTTGTTACAATGATCACTTAAAACATCTTCTAACTTGACATTTATTGAAAATCAGTTTACTAAAAAAATTAAGTAAACAAAATTAAGTCAAAGTGTAGTTTTTTATATCGTAAATTATGACACTTTTGTGCTAAGATTATTACACTCGAGGCGGTATTATAGCGCGAGCCGTATGCGAGCCCACTAATGGAGCCAATAGTGTAAATTATTAACGCACACGCGTTTCATGTGACGTTTTTTATCACACATGCGAGGGGAAAAAACACAGACTTGCATTAGTCAATACATTTTTCTGAAAATGTATGCGCATTTTGCTGCTTTTCCACTTATCAAAATTTTACTAGGCATAATAATAAAGCGAGTACTTTGTTTAAATTATCATACCTAATTAATTGTCAATATTTTGATTAAAAAAATAATGTTTATTTACTGTTATTACGTAGTTATGATACTTTAAATCAAGAATTTAAGAAAAGTAAAAAAAAACTCTTGTTGATTTATTTAAAAAAAAGTCTAGTTTAGTTACTAGTGCGATAATGGTAAAGTAACAGCACACGTGCTTAATAGCTCGGATTATGATCTAAAACTGATGTAATAAAGTCCTTTTTACGAGTGAGAGTGATGAAAAAGATATTAAACACAAACGCGTTTTTAACTTCGAGTAGGAACATAATTATCAGCAAAATCAGGCAAGAAACTATCGAGATAATAATGAGGTTGTAAGTTCTAGGTCCACTATGTTTTCAATCATTTTAGTCATTTTTATACTACCTGCTGATTATGTAAAACAGATTAGTACTACCAACTCGTAGAATACATTTTTTAAGCGGGCCGTCGATTGAACAGCTCTGCTAGTCCTAGTAAATATGTTTTTTGTTATGAGATTTTTGAAATGTTGTAAGCATTGGTTTAGGATAGGTTGAGTAATTTATCCCTGGTACCGGAGTTCTTAGGATGCCCATCAGGAGCCCTATTCTTACGAAAGATATTTTCTGATCAATGTCTCTCTCGTTTTAAAAGTCATAGTGAGAGTGACCAAGAAACACCTCACGCGTCAAGAATAGCCCTCCAGGGCCATTCTTACGATATTATATTATTTCCCCTATTCCTACGCACGAGATATTTTTTGGTCAATGTCTCTCTCGTTTGAAAAATCATAAAAGTGAGAGGGACCAAGATAATATCTCACACTTCAGAGAGTCCGTGGTCTACGATTGTTTTTTTAGATTTTACACGCACGACCAAAGGGAATGAAAACCTTTAGATGCGGGATATTTGTGAGTACATACTTAATCTACCTATACTTATAAACAAACTACCGCGCTCATGCTGCTTATAAGGCTCAACTTTAAAACGCCGTTGGCTTCAAATAATTTAGTAAAAAAACATTACAATAAAGCATAACATCACAGAGGGCTTTCATTTTTAGGCAAAAATATTTTTTTCACGGTGTTTCGTCTGAATTTGTTTGTCTTTGAGAAATGCTAGCTCAATGTTCAAAAGCTTCGAGCGTTGATCACTAGAGGCGCTAAAACCAGCTGAGCGCCGAATGCCAAATGTCATTGGCGCATCTTAACCCCCCGTAAGTCATATTTTTAAGATATGTTTTATTTTGTGATTAATGGCTGTGGATTTAGTTTAATAAATAAAATAAAATCAAATGAAATCCCAGGCAACTAGGTGAAAATTACCTACTTGTTTGTTAATTAAACGATTTACAGTTTTTCTTTTAATTTTCTGGGATATTAATTATAATGATACTTAAATTGTATAATAGTCGCTTGACGGACGCCGTCACGAATACACGTTGCGAGGGGACTATTTTTTTTTCGTCTATTCATTGTTCCTATAGCAACGCGCGGGTGTTACCCGCTGGTTACCATGGCAAAAAACAAGAATGACATACCAGCGTCAGTAGAATTGCCTAGCTCTGATAATAGTATAAGCGGTGATGAAGTCAATTGTGGTCAGCAAACTGGGCGGAGTTGGAATGCTGAGATGGATGTAGAGGTGACAAACATTGAGAGGAATAGCGAGAAACGACCCAGACCTGTTGAGAAAAGTGACGAAAGTGGTGAAGACGGTTTCATTCCAGTCAGTCGGCCTAAGAGGAAGTCAATGAGAGAAGAATTATTTTCTTCAGTCAGCACTCTTTTAGCAGGGAATGAAGATGGGTCGGATTCTTATTTTGAAGTATGTTTATCATCTACTCAACCTTTGCCAAAGCAAATGGCCCTTGCAAGGATCATGAGGGATGAACATATTTTGAATGTCACTAGAATAAAATATAAGAGCCCTTACAAGGCGCTAGTCCAGTTCCAAAATAAGATCGATGGCGAAAAACTGATAAGTTGTCAAAAAATGGTGCAATATGAAATCAGAACTCAGTTTACTGATGAAGGGAATTTTTCTTATGGTCTTATTAAGGGTGTGGATTTGGAATTGAGTGACAAAGAAATTTTATCCGTTTTTAGCTGCTCAGTGGATATAGTTTCAATAAGAAGATTAAAACGCATGACATTTGACGGGAAATGGATAGATAGCGAAACTATTCGGTTATGTTTCAAGGATCCCATCTGCCCCGGACATGTGTATGCTTTTGGTTGCAGATTTAAGATAGAACGATATGTCTTTCCTGTGACACAATGTTCAGGTTGTTGGCGCTTTGGACATTCCAGAAAATTTTGTCCCCGCAATAAGGTTTTCTGTCCAAAATGTGGGAATGAGCACGAAAATTGTGAAACAAGTAAGTTCCAGTGCCTTAACTGTAGGGGGCCTCATATGGCACTACACAAAAAATGTCCATTCTTCCTAAAAGAAAAAAGAATTCGAGTCATTATGAGCGAACAAAACATAACCTATAAAAAAGCGCTGGATATTTACCTAGACACGAAGAAAGATATTAGATATGCCGATTCGCGTGATTATTCTGTAGACTATCCGTCGTTACGTACAAGTAATGCAGTTTCAAAAATGTATGCTAACAATAGCACAGCTGATCATTCAGTGGCAGCCTCGCCATCACCATTAATATGGCCAAGTGTAAACATAGAAGATATGCAGGAAGAACGATCCGCTTCTATCATTTTACCTACAACTCGAAAGAACAGCAACATAAAAAATTTGAGTCGGAGAAAATCTTATAGAGAAGTCTTACAAACAGAGCCGGAAACAGGCAAGGACATGGATAACGCAGCCTATGTGGAATCGGCCAAAACCCGAAAAATTACGGAAGAAAAAGGTTGTAAGACAACAGAGTGGAAAAAGGTTTGGCAAAAAATTAAAGAAATTATATTTTCGAGTGTACAGTTTGATGAAAAAATTGCAAGGATAGCAAAATTGTTGTTTTCAGAAATGAAGTATTTTGTAATTAATTTTTTTACTGAAGGAGATTTACTTAATAGATTTTTTGGCATGAACAATGGATAATACGCCCAACAAGGATTTTGAGATCGAGATTTGATCTGCGAGCTCCTGAGCGCTGATCATCGGTGATCGTCTCCGCAGATCGTCACTGCGTGGGCCCGGCGAGGTCCTCTTTTAAGTTTTTTTTTTTTTCTCGATTTCGTGAATTAAAAAAAAAAAAAAAAAAAATTGTATAATAACGCCAATCACATCTGTAATAGACGAACGGTCGCACAGTTATGTTTTAATACATTTTATGAGACAAAAACTATATTAACCTACCAGTACTCATATTGTAGGGAAGCGGGGCCATGAAATATCCATTACATTTATATGTAATAATTTATTTAACGAAATAAAAAACGTTTATAATTATTTAGTTCGTCTAACTAAGCCATTGAAGGCACGCCGGCATTAACGCGTAAAGCACGTTCTATCAAATATCACGAGTGTCTCACATCACATACTATATACTTATATTCAATGTGCAATTGAAACTAATTGAAAAATTGTTGCAACAAACAACCTATTACGATCCTGAGGTCATCCACGAAATTGATGCCTTCATAGTTGATACCACTGAGTACGATATCAACAGAGATACAACAGAGATATAAAATTATCGTTATGATCATTTTTATGTGCAGTGAAAAAACATATAAATAAAACAGCCGTACTAAGTGTGTGAATATGATCAGAAAATCTACGCGCATACAGTGGCCAAAGTGATCAGAAATCATCAAGCATAGTTGCAATAAACTCGCCTGTCCTTTACGCGTTAAGTGACGTACGTGAACTCACATAAATACATCGCTGCGCATGTGTTGAAGTATCCACAATTGCATTTTTTATTTATTATCAACAGTTCTCTGCACGTCTTCTACTCTGCGGCGATAAGATGCCGCTCACAGGTGATTAGCCAGACTGTTGTTAACATGTTTCAACTTTATCGAAATTGGTTCAGGGCTATGTGATTAGGACGACGAGATCAACAATGTTGATTGCTTTTCAATATTGTAACAACAACCTTCAACAGCCTTCGTTACTGCGATAATAATTTTATTATGCAATCGACGTGGTATTTAATACTCCAAATACCAAAGAACAAGACTGGTTTTCGACTAACTATTAAGTAGCTATGTCTTGCGGTTTACCAGATTTTCTTTTGCAACAATTTTCTGAGAGTATTCATTGAGTTCTATTACTACGTATAGAGAAGACGGTGCACATCACTGCTGTGTTCCGTTCAAGCGCAGCCATCCGGCCACACTTCACTTAGTTGTATGCTAGCTTTCGAGTGCCCATCTCAAGTTTGTTTTTTAACAAAAAATGCTTACACAATAAATATCTCGTATGTGTTACGATTTGACACTCATCATTCAAGTAAAAGGCAAAAGGTTTCTTTCGCAGCGAACTTTAGTTCAAACTTTCAACAAATACAATTTTCAGCATGGTCTTTCCTTAAGATAACTTCCTATACGTAGTAATAGAACCCATTGAGAAACCATATTTAAGTTTTAATGGATTTTAAGATGATGTTTAGCGCATAATAAAAAATAACCATAAAACTTATCACAATTTTCTCGTGCTAGCAAATAGCCTCGTTTAAAATGATAGTTGCTACGCAAACCTAGCTCTGAGAATCGTAACACAAGACAGCGTATAATTGCGACATCCATAAACACCGTAGCGACTCCGAGACGAGCGCCGAGCGCGGCTACATTGCACTAGCATTCGAAACGAAGTATCCGCTACATCCTTATTGCCCAAGATAAAGTAATAAACGAACGTCCTAAACAGCACATTCAGCATTTATTGTCTCGTCGAACTGCTGACGGGTTCGCTAATTGCAAGTCTCACACAGTGCAGCCCTGCAGGCACTATTATGCATTTTATGACAGCCAGTGTTGCTCTTAGGAAATGAACAGCAACTAGCGCACAATAAATCGTATTGCAGTTGAGATCTGAAACGTTTATCAGTTGTTACCATTGTTGGGGCCATTGCATATTTGTAAGCAATTTGCTAATAGCACCTGCTCGAGGCGTTTTAATAAAAGCTGTTCTGACTTCTGAGGTAAGCTTTCGTAAATAAGAGTACTTGTTTCGCTTTATATTCGGTTAGGGTAAAAGCGCACTGACGCTTATCAGCGCAGCTTATGCTAGCAGTGACAGCCTGTCAGTAGTGACAGGCGAAGTAGCAGCTGACAGGCTGCCAGCAGTAGATCCTGTCAGTGACTAACCTCGAAACTGGTGTGTTCACTCGGCTGCGCCCGTAGCGAGTCCCTCTGCAAGCCGGTGGCGGCGAGCACGGCGGCGCTGTTACCGCATGCTAGACATAGCAGCGACAGCGCCAGGAACGCTGTCAGCAGCGGGCTCCTGTCAACAATACAAACAACAACATTAACTTACTATAAAACCACTTCATCTTAATCAAGCTGTCACTGTCACATAATGACTAGTTGAGTATATAGTCACAACATTACACAAACGAATTCAAAAAGCCCAATCATCGCTAGGAAAATAAGTTTCTTGCATAAGGCACAATTTGTTTATCCCAATCCCAACTAAGTACCTACCCAAATAATTTTATGTGCCGATTATCGCGTCCTGCCAGACCTAACGATCAAAATCGCGAGATCTGATGGACAGACCTATTTTGATTTCTATTTATTTACTAACAACCATTGCCATTTAGCGTGAGAATACTGCTAGAATACTAGAAAAAACCGCTGCCAACTGTGTCTGTTAGTATGCTTGAACATTCAGATAATCTTCAAAACCAACTGCCACAGTCAACGTTCTCCCCAATGCATACGGAATGAACACATCAATGAGCAGTAAGTATGATTATCGATATCTCATTTGCGAAACATTAACCAGCAGTATCAGATATCACTGCTGTCATCGGCCGACGGATCGTCCGACTGATCGTCCGTCGATCGCAATTATAGATATTGATCGTTCCGATGATGGACGCCACTTTCTCCTCTCAATGAACTGTAATTATTTGTTTATCATGGTGGTTATCACAAAGAGTCTCTACGTATCTAGTGATGATGATTGTGCACTTACGTAAATGATTATTAAAACATTAATCATCGTTTATCTTCTTAAGTATGTATTAACTTATGTGAAAGGTGTAGAGAATATCTACTAAGTAATATTTACAAAGTATAATTATACATAGTGTACCCATGGGAGTATTGTGTTTTCGTTATCATTCGTACTCGTGTTAAGAGAATTACGAACAACTAAAACAAGTTTTCTAAAGATCATTCGAGCTGTTTTACGACTAGTAAGTATGTATGTAGAAATTCTCCAACAGATATTGCAAATAACTTCCGCACACATACGTCTCTACAAGCATTTCAATAAATCAAGACATTATCAGAGACATCTCAGAGAAGCGACATGCATTGTTCGATAATCGCCCTCAATACCAGAGCAGTATGACACACATTCCAGTGCAGGTGATGCAACCTGCATCACCGCCGTAGCGAGTCCGCACTCGGCTAGAAATGGCGGAGAAAGCAAGCGGACAGCTTCGTCAGTTTTCACATTATTTTTATAGAAATGTCAAGTGATGTAGCGGGCGAGGCTGTGAGGAAGGTTGTCGGCCTCGATCCGGGGTCAGTTACTCTATTGTCTAGAATCTGTTAGTAAATATTACCATTGTGAAGTTCAGTGCTTCTAGAAACGTTAGAAATTACCTATTCAATGTATCGTTGAACTCGGTCAGTCTTACATTGTTGCCTTACTTTAGCTGTTTCATACCGCCTTATTTCGATAAATTCTTCCTATCCTAAAGTTGCCTGGAACAGAGCGGTCCTAACGATAGGGTCACTTGTTGCTACAGTCTTTGAGCGTTATTATCCTTTTGTTTTGTTATTTCTTGCGTGAGCAACTAAATTTTTTTTTAATTACATATAGTCACGCCTTTCCCCCGAGGGGGCTGGCAGAGGTGTAATACAACACCCACATTTCGCCGGACGATATTCAGTCCCAAATGTGACAAGTTGCGAGCCTGTCGCCATACACCGGGCTCCAGTCATGTAACAGATATCATTCATTACGCACATAATGTTCACGCAATGAACAAATTGGTGCGTGCCATCAGCTGGGTTCGCACCCGCTCCCTCTGGCTCAAGAGGTGGTCCTTCTCCAACTAGGCCATCATCGATTCCTATTATATATATTTATAGGCTATTTTTATTATGTAGGTAAATAAATGGTTTGACGAGAACTCTATCTCTATGCGTACACAAGTATTAAGTAGGTACTAGTTCTGTTGCCCGCGGCTTCGCTCGCGTCTCATAGCTTATGTCACTCAGAGATAATGTAAATGTCTAATGGTGAAAGGTTTTTTTCCAAACATACAAAAATACAAGTCTTTCCTCTTCATAATATTAGTGTACGTAGAATGTAGATAGATACTTCTTGAGGGAGTAATTTTGCACGGGCCGATTATTAAAAAGTTGATTGGTACTGCGCAGCACGTCATGTAATTAGCGCACATTAAGTGCCTGTGTTTATACTCGCTAAACACTTGCACAGTGTGCGTGTGACAATGCACCCGGGGCGGAAGTATTGACGGTAAAATTCTTTGCGATCTCAGTAGAAAAGTCAATAACACCCAATCAAATGTAATATAACGCTACAACTCGTGTCTGGATTGCTTTGAAGATCAACATTTCCAGTAGCGTAATACATTCATACCGCAAATCGCAAGCTATGCCACAGATTCAATGACAGTAACTATTGAACCCGCCCGGCGCGGCGCGTCGGCTGCGCGCGCGCCGGTGCGGTACCGTTTCGCTGCACTTCCTCGTGCGCGCTCTCGACCGTGCCTTTGGAGAACACAGACATTATAAAGACGTAGCTAAACTTGATTTAACTGTGATAAAACCACAGACTTATGTGGTACTAAGAATCTTAACCTGTTAGAAAAACCAACCAACATGAGCTTAGAAAAGTTAACATAAAATGTACCTACATAGATACTTTTATTGATAGAGCAAAAAACTTCAAGTATCAACATTATGTTGCGAATTTAAAGACTAAACTACTTGAGCTGGAGGCCTCGCGGCCGACGTCTGTTCTCCTTTACAGGTCACATTTCTCAACCGATTCTTGTGAGGTTTTGTGGGCAGGTTCGATAACTAAACAGATATTTTGTTTAGTCAGTTTTTGGAAACTCGAACATACTTACGTAATTTCAAGAGAATCGGTTAAGAAATACGACCTGTCGAGGAGGACTGATCCGGACAGAATCAAGATATACGAAAGCATTTTGTCGGCCGAAAAGTGGATCTGTTAAAAAAACCTTAGCTGTCAAAATCCATCTAACCGTTTGGAAGATTCGAGGTAATTAAGAAATATACATACATACGAGTACGTACAAGACACGCGCAAAAAACATAACCCTTCCTGGCAGTCAGGTAATAAGAAATGTGGCAAGTGTCAAACACGCCGACAACAGCTGTGACAGGTGACAGGATAATGCTAGAGATTCTGGTAGAGCAATGGTAGGTAGAGCACGCGCTTTCGAGCAATCTAGAGCATTGTCACCCGCTACTTTGTTCACGTTTTTTCAGAAAATATTATCTAAAAACCTCCCTCGTGAAATAAAATACTGTAACTAATTATCAAATTTCATCAAGATCCGTTCAGTCGTTTAGCCGAGAAAAACCTACAGACAGACAGAGCTACTTTCGATTGTTTACTATGTAAGGAAGGATAGTGACAAATTATCAATTGATCATCTATCCCTCTGAGGCCAATGTTCACCGAACTTTAATTGGGTGACTATTTATTTAATGTCCATTGCTGACATTTAACTTATAGAAGAGCCGTCAAAAACAGTAGGTTAAAAATTGAACCGTTAGTTTAAGTTTTGGTGAGCTTTGGGCTTAGTAGCGGATGTCGTAGCATAGTTGCCACGAATCAACCGATTGGGTTACAAAGTTACTGTTGCCAATGTCGAGACTTCCGCCCCTGGTGGCATAAGAAACTCAAATATAATGTTCAGTTTCCGCCACGACCGGCGGCGCGTGCGGCGGCCGGCCTGTTCCGGTCGGTGCGCACGCGCAAGATGGGCCGCGTCACACCTGCATGCCACGCGCATACTGCACCCACCGTGAAACGTTGAAAGCGGTTCGCCTCCACCTTCTTAATACGAACGGCTAGGAACTGGAATCGTTTGCCACCATCTGTTTTTCCGACTAACTACAACCTAGGTATCTTCAAGGCCAGAGTGAATAAGTACCTACTAGGTCTTCGTGCTTCATCCACCACCACACACCACAATGCCGCTTGACATCAGGCGAGTTGGTGGTCAAACGTTGACCTATTCTATTTATAAAAAACAGTGTACCGACTAACGAATAGACATTTTGTAGGCTAGTGATTGAGCTCTCAGAACCGATAGCTGCTGGGCAAAGTCAAGTGGCGACAACGAACCAAAAGACATAGGAAAACCACAAAGGGTTGTGGTGAGGGTTACAAGAAGCCACTCAATGCGAGTAGCACAAGTCCGGCTTGAAGTGGAGATCCTTGGGAGTCGCCTTTTTACAGCAGTAGACCAAGGCCGTAGCTAGACTTGAATTTAAAAGTAGAGCATTCATCTGTTGTTTTAGGTAGGGAAGTAAAAATGTTACTTGATCTACTCTAGTCACTGACGTCTCATACAGTCGACCATCTGTGGCTCTATTCAATAAGTTTTTGGCTTTCATTTTTATACTTAAATGTCGGGGTAATTTATGAAAAAATATATACTCTGATTTAGGTATTTATTATTATTTATCCATACATCATTGTAACACGACAAGTTAAATTAAATCTTTTCAAAAGTTTTTTAAGCCGAAAGTTTCTATTGTAGACGCTTTCTGCCTGCGATGAAATTATGAAGCGATTTATGTTTTACGAACGAAAACATTGTAGCTTTTAATCTACCTATATACATCGCTCTCATTATTTCCGAATTCCGTTATCAAATTACGGCACGAGTCCACAAGTCACAGAATATGTGACAGGTGCTGTAGGTGCATTCACTTAGGTAATAGCCGCCAGTGCATTATTGATGTCGTAGTAACTGTTACTTAATCTGTAGCGCTGACCGCAGAGAAAGCCGCCGACGGACTTTCATCAACATTATTTATTACTTACGTGTTTGTAAATATTATAAGTACTTATAAAACTAATATGAACGCTGTGAAATTATTGTTCCGTAGAACATGAAACTTTGAGCTTCTTTGACACTAAGCATTACATGTTTTTTTATGAGATCACTAGCTTCTGCCCGCGGCTTCGCCCGCGTGGCTTACAGAAAATGTATGAAGTTTTTAACTTCAGAAATAAATATTATAAGCGGTCACACTCGCTCTCAATTGAACACACAAACTGACAATATCCCAAGCAGAGCAATATGGACGAAGTTCTTCAGTTAACTAAACTATCTCTCGAATGAGAAAAGTAGGAGTAGTAGTATTGTATCAACAGAACTTAAAGCGTGTGTGAAAAGATAAAATTAAAAGACAACCGAAAGTAGATAATTGACAATTAATAATGTTTACAACGAAAACCTATGTTTTTTTTCTTTTTTAGAAACACCAGGCTGCTCCATGAGCTTACTCTGTAGCAGACCACGTACATTTTTATTTTGATATTCTGAATATGTTTTAATATTCTGAAACGATTTTACAATCAACAATACTTTAATAATGCAATGAATAACACTTTGGTACTTTAATTCATGATCAGTATAAGTTAAACTCGAGTAAGTATATTATGAGCCCACATTATACGCGAAGCTCTTCTTCAACTAGTCGATACCTTTATTTCAATATTTAGAGATGCAATTTTAGTGTAATGCAATAAAGATTGCCTCTTCAATGGTTGCTGTAAAATTCAAAACGCGTAGCGCTTTCGTAGCGCGTTGAACATACTTGTACGTTCCTAATGTGCTACGCTAATTAGTTTTCAACTCCAAATTATTTTTCATCTGCACTAATATTATAAAAGTTTGTAAAATTTGTAATTTTGTAAAATTCTCCGGTAATTCTAGTACGTTCTCATTCATTTTACAAATTATAAAAAATTAAAAAATATTGCGCTTCCGTATTCACCGCGCGTAGATACTGATAGATTTAGATACATTTTGTTATCAGGTACTAAAATTAATTAAAAAATTGTTACTTGTCGAGTCAAATACGGTCAAGATTCACGATCTCACTACATGTTTCACTGTTCGCGATATTTAAACCCTGAAATAGAATTTATAGTATACATACCCATAATACGTATTCACAACATTCGCTATGAGAAAGGTGGTGAGAATATTAAGTTCTGTGTTGCTAATGTTAAAATAAGATACCTACATGTTATTAAATGAAAAGGGAATACAAATCACATAGAGCAAGCACGCGTGAGAACACTAAAAACGCATTCACATCATTTTTTTAATTGGAATACACAATACAAAGCAGCTAAACATTGTAAATAGCTGCATGAGTGTCCCAAAGTATGGAACGTGAGACAAATCCGAAAATAGATAGCTAATTCTAGAATAACTAACAGTTTGTATTTAATTTATAAGTGACTTCCTCGTAGAGAGGACCCCTGGCATTTCATCTGCCCGTTTAATTTGCAGAAGCCTGCACGACCAGTCTCTCTGATGTTATGCAATGACCTTTGACATTTTAGGAATTCAACTCACTCTGCTGAGAGAATTTGTGGTGCTTTGTGAGAATTTAAAATGTTATTTTATACGAATTAGTGAGAAAGACTTTTTTTTCGGAAATCGTAGAAAAAATCTTGTTGTCGTTTGTATCAAATTCTATAGGTAGATTCCAAAATTTCCAAACTATTTCTGCTATGGACAAAGCTGTTACAATAGGAAAAAATAAATAAATCTGCGATTAAATCATAATATAGGTATATATTTACTTGCTTACTTACTTTAAGACCATAGTAACACACAGTTGAACAATAAATATTTCTGACAATTTTTTTGTTATGTTACTGTTAAACTTCGACAACCGTCAGTTTTTTATGCCCACTTACGGATTTGATTGATTGGTGTTGCTGACCACTAGTCAGGCCGTTCGCGTTGCTAAGACTACCACGGCCCTCGACCTGAGATACGACCAGTTTACTCACTACCGCAACTAGACTTTTAACCTCCCGGTTCAAGCTCCTGCCTGCTACCACCATGCGTGAGTCCAAACTTGGTCCAGCAGGCCTAGTATACGCGACGCGACAACGGTATGTCGAATCTTTTCATTGAGACAAACGTATGTTTACACATAGCCTTTTCACGTTCTCGCACGACAAAAACTGAGGAAAACAAATTTGTCGGGCGCACGCTAGTAGTGCTGGTCATTGTTGCTCCTTTCCAAGATCTGACAACCGCTGGCACCGCCCTAAGTGCGACTCTCTGAGTTTGCACTAAACCCTAAAAACACGTAAGTGAATCGATGGTCTATGATAACAAAACTACACACCATCTACACATTTTTATCATATAGGTACGAAATTTCAATGATTAGATATTCACGCTATAGTTTGTTAAACAAGTCTTATTTAAGCTAGCGACAGAGTGCTGCCATCCTCGCCCTGTCACGAACCAATATTGTTTATTTGCGGTGCGCGGGCGCAGCCAGGCCTCAGTTACGTAACACGATTTAATTGGCTGATTGGTGATTACCTCCGCCGTAAACAAGAGAGGAATTATAACATCCACGCCAATTAATGGTTTAGCTTAGAATCCAGAACTGTATTCTGAGGTTTTTAGTAAAGGCAAATAGCAAAAATTGTATTTGTCAGTTGACTGGAAATTTTATTATCCTAATAACAACTAATACGCAAAAGTGTGTGTTTATTTGCTCGTCTGTTTGTTTGTCACGCTTTCAGGCCTTAACTACATGTTGTCAGTGGTACAGAAAAGGACATAAGGTACTTTTTAGCCGCAGGTAACACAGCGGGGTGCGACAGTAGAAATAAAGTTAAAAAAATAAAAATTATTAAAAAAAAATACCTAATGATATTACGTCGCTATCATGTAAATAGGTTTTAATTTTACTATCGAATGTATTTTTCTTAACACTATCTGTCTGGGCAATAACAACAATTTGAAGACTACCCAATACCATATAGAAATTGCATCCACCTAGGTAGGCAACTATGTCAAACATGGTTTATAATGCGAATAAATAAAATCTTGGCAGCTTAGTCTATAGAGACCTAAATTATATACTATACCTAAAGTACAGGGATTCAAGAGTAGGATATTGAGTTTAAGATTTCCAAAGCAGCTTCGGGTCTCTGGTTTCTGCATGTTTCTCTTAAGAATGACAGCGTTTGTTTACGTCTGTGTTTCTGTGCGATATGAATATTCCGCTTCCCCAGTTCCCGCGGTAAAAGCAGCGGATAGCGGCCGCAGATGCTTTGCATTTGACATCGTTGCGTCACATACTTTCTCTCTTTCTCTATATTTGTAGGTATTATTAGCTTTTCCGTGATTCTTTTTGCTAGGTGGATAGGCTGGGTAGGCTAGGCTAGACTTTCATTGAAACGTTTTCAATGCACCTCTTGATAAGAGGTGCGTTGACGTCACGCCTCTTCAGGTTTTGTTGGATAGATTTTTATTTTCATAAAACCATGCGGCAAAATAAACATCATGTTTGAACACTTATTTAGGTATCTCATTGGGTTTAGTACTTATGTTTATTAAAAGTATGTACTCATAAAAAATAATTTGCACAGTTTGGGGCAGATCACCGTGTGTGCAAAATAATGTTTACCTTTTTATTAAATCTTTACTAACCGTCGACGCAAAAACGACGGTGTGTGTGTGTGTGTGGTTGTCTGTGGCGTCGTAGCTCCCGAGCGGATGAACCGATTTGATTTTGGTTAGTTGATTGAATCAGGCGTTACTTTGCGGAAGTTCATCTTCAAAACTGTTACTTAAACCAACCTCTAGCGTATTTCCGATTTAGAGCGGCTTAGAGCAGTTTCGATTTTGATTTTGTTTTTTTGGTTGAAAGGTGAATTAGTCGGGAGTGGTCTTAGCTATGTTTTATGAAAATCGGTGTCGGGGGTTTTTCAATTTTTAATTTATTTCAACGTGTTTCATAGTTTACCTAACACTAGGGGTAGCCTACTTGGCCTACATAAACTTACTTTTTATGGTCTCACTTATTATCGTTTAGTAGCTGTTGTTAATTCCGCGATTGGATTTGTAGTGATTGACTATTCCTATTGACGACATTTACAATTCTTGGGCTGTAAGATATTACTGAGATTTATTTTATTGATATTACGTTATCTACCTAAGGGTCTCATTATTAATCGTCTGTGTGGGATTTCAAAACATTTGATACAATATGTACGACGTGTCGACGTACTAGTATGTATAGGTACGTACTAAAAAGAGAGTTTCAAAGTTCACACACCCGAATCTTCTTACTTTACTTGTACCTACGTATGAGTACCTACTCTACTGATTTTTTTAAGATATTTTTTCCCAGAAAACTTTACAAGATGATTTTCAACTCTCCCTAAATGAAGAATCATCTAAAAAACAGAAGAAACACTGACCCTGATCCGGCGCCGTAGAGTCCATAGCAGTCGTTGATGCCGGCCAGCACGCCGACCACCCCCGCCACGACGGCCACGCAGCCCGCCCAGAGCCCCGCGCCCACGCGAGACAGGGCGGCGCCCTTCACCACGGCGAGCGCGCCCGCGCCCACCAGCAGCGCGCCGAGCACAACCTGCGCTAACCCCAGAAACACAACGAGACGTCTCCGCCCGGGCTGCTCGTCGCTGCCGGCTTCCACACTCTTCGACGTCACACTTAGTTCTTTCACTTCCTTTATTTTCTTAGTTTTGTTCTGAGGAGTGTTGCATATGAGCTGCTCCGTGGAGTCTTCCGACTTCAAGCTGGAGACGGTGGCGGTGGGCGCGCTCCCGCCGCCGCTCGCGTCGTACGCGCCGCGCTCGGCGTCCGACATGGCTGCTAGAGCATCACTGCGCGTGCGTCGCGCTGCCCACTCCGCGGTACTACTGCGGCACTGCCACCGCCGAGCCGCCGGCCGCATGCACCCGGGGAAAGTGCCCGCTCTGTGATGTACGCGAACGATCTTAACTGATGATGAACGCTAATTCCATAGGAAGTTAAAAATGCAAATGTTAAGCAGTCAGGGTGTAATCTCTAATACCATCTATTGCTTTACTAGATGTTGTGTTATCTAATATGAGGTTCCGCCGCGCCGGCGCCGACGCGGGTGCGGGTGAAAGCGTAATCTCGAGTGCTCCTCGTGAGCGCATCGCAGCCTCCTCATGCAGCGGTCAAGCGCACTTCTACGCATCTAATAGCGATTGAAATTGCGTAAGGATTATGATAACCCCTGTAAATATTTGCATTTGAGAAATCCTGGATCTCTATCAAGTTGAAGCACGTCAAAAAACAGACAGATTTGAAACAAATATGAACGGTACAGCTATTTCGTTACAGAAACTGAAAAGTTGCCGATAAAATTATTTTTTAATACGACCACCTGGGTTATAAGGTATGTTAATTACAATAGGTTAAACTTTAGTTAACTCGTCAAGTCGTCTTCATGTATACCTATAAATTGTAAGAGATCGCCTGAGCAAATTATTTTCTGAAGTAACGCGTAAAAACACTTATATAAAAGGCGCAACGGTGCAATTTAAAGTGAAAAAAAATATTCGGGTTTTTTTCTTGTTGCTATTGTTATACTAATAAAATGTTTGTTTTTTAACAAGCTTACAAACAACTTAAAACTCAACTTTATCTACTTGATCGAGCACAAAAATCGCTCCCTTTACGGTACTTCCGGCAACACTACACCCGGAAGGGAAGCTAATAAGACGAGGGGAGCGCGTGCGCAGGCGCATCGCCTTACACCTGTTAAAATAATATTCTGAAGAGGGAATACAGTTTTTATTTTTATTCAACACCTGTCAAAACAAAGTTCTGTTTGGTAAAGTTTTCCTGATCTTGTTAACTGATGTCGGCGCAATGTTTTTTTTTTTTTTTTTTATGTAGAATAGGTCGGCGTTTGACCACCAACTCGTCTGACGTTAAGCGACGTTGTGGTCTAAGATGGAGCACGACGACCTATGAGGTACTTATTCACTATAGCTTTGAAGTTTTGTTGAGTGAAGAAGTACAAAGACGGCAGTTGAGTGAGACGCTACAAGTGCGCTACTGCTCAGACCCGTCTTCGGAACGGTTACACCGGACTACATCCCGAAACACGACTAGGTCATTTCACGGCATGGCTTGGTCCGGTGGGTGGTAACTAGCCGCGGCCGAAGCCTCCCACCAGAGTTTGCTACCCGGTTAGCACTACCCGGGGACCACGTGTAGGGAATCTGAATAGAGTACACTCCTACGGACGTGGGTAGCTTAGCCCCCAAAGGTCTTCAGCTCACAGAGACACTAGTTCTAAAACAATTACTGACAAATGATACTCGTACAAATGATACTCGTACATGATGTTTTTTCATTATTTTACGACAACTTAACCTCGACAGTATCGATAAATAATTAGGCTACTTTAAAATTTAAGAAAATATTTACCTTGTTCTATTTTTAACTCCCGACGCAAAACGACGAGGTGTCATAAGTTTGACATGTTCATCGCTCTAAGTGTGTGTGTGTGTGTGTGCGTGTGTGTCTGCGGCATCGTAGCTCCCGAACGGATGAACCGATTTTGATATGTTTTTTCTTTGAAAGGTAAATTAGTCGGGACTGTTTTTAGCTATGTTTGATAAAAATCTATGTTGACGAAAATCGTTGTCGGGGTTTTTTTATTTTTTATTTGTTTTATGTGAACAGTACACCTACACGATGCACGTTCTAGCATCAAGTAACATCAAGTGGTCTACTGACCATTCAATTTAATTGTCACGTATCTTTACGTAATAGTATTGGTAATGTTACGTTATCATTATACGTTGACATCCTTTCATGGGGTGAAATTATGAGTAATTAGAACAGATAGTGTGGCATAATAATATTGTATTCAAATCATGAGGTTTTATTACTTTTACAATTGACTAATACTTCCTCATAGGTATGTGATAAATTAAACAAAGCGTGATGTTTTAAAAAAAAATATTTATCTTTAAATTAATCTAAATGTAACCTATTTTAAATTCCAAAAAACAACAGAATCATGGACTATTAAGTACGCTAAAAACGTGTTTGCATAAAACACATTTTTCACTGATATGAAATAAAACTTGATGATATTTTATAATTGTTTTATTCTGTACATTTCTACACAAGTCTTTTTGAATAATTTAGCCAACAAAAACATAAGGAAATCAAACCTAATGTACCAGTCGTCGATAACGCCACGTAACTTTCCTCACGAACGTCGCGACCGCAGCCAAAGTACATTCGTCCAAGCATCCATTATTCCGCTCCATAACGCTTCTTAATGAAGTCTGCCGCTTTCTCGGCCAGCATCACGACGGGCGCGTTGGTGTTGCCTCGCGGAACTGCCGGGATCACACTAGCGTCTACCACCCTCAGCCCTTCAACGTCTAGGACCCTCAGCTCGGCGTCCACGACGCGCCCCATCGCCGCCGTCCCCACTGCGTGCCACGCAGACGTCACCATCGCCATTGCTTTACACTTTATCTCTTCAGACCCCTTCAAACCTTTGCAGATATCCAATTTAAGATCCACAACACGAGCGGATTTCTCCTTGAAATAACGAGTCTCAACTAGAGAATGCACCACATCCACGGCTTCAGGGTAACTTTCGAGATCGTCAGGGTTTTTAAAAGTGCCCGAGTAAATTAGCGGATAGTCGAAAGGATTTGAGGAGCGCAAACGAACTTCTCCTCTAGATTTTGGCTTGAGGAGAACGACTGCAATGGAGATTAATTCATGGTACCGATTTTCAGCGTCGAGTTGCGCACAAATATTTTCATCGAAGCCAATAACTGAGATGCAGCCTTCATAAAAGCCACCGTTTACTGGGGAGCAAGTCGGATAGAAAGCGAAATCCGGGGTGTTCGGTTCGGAACCTTTCAAGACCAGTAAAGCACCCATACTGTCTGCTCTCGAGAATGTCCCGGTACCATCGTACAGGTATTGGATCATGTTGAAATACTGACTAGCTTCTGTGCTAGCGCAAGTACCATTGTCAGCGGAGATGTAGTTTAGATACATGATGTGGTCGTGAAGGTTGTCTCCCACGGGTAAGTCTGCAACGACATCTATCCCCAGGTCGTCTAAGTGTTTTTTGGGGCCAATCCCTGAAAGCAGTAGAAGTTTGGCGGTGTTGAATGTTCCGGCAGACACGATTACTTCTCTATCTGCATAAAAATCAAATTCGTCGTCATTGGTGACTACTTTGACTCCAATTGCTGTTGCATTCTCCGTCAAAATTTTCGTAACCAATGCATCTTTTAAAACAAATAAATTATCTCCGTTTACTTTATTCAACAGGGCCGTCAGTGAGCTGTCCCTCCTGCCATCCCTTACTGTATGAGAAAAGCGTCCGACGCCCGTTTTGTGAGGATACGTCATATCATCAACTAATTCAAAACCAATTTCTTGGAATGCTTCCAAAAATCGCTCAATGTCATAAAAACTCTTATTGAATCCTGTCACATCTATTTCGCCACCGGTTCCGTGGTACTTCATCAGTTCGGGGTCATTGATAATATTTTGGTCGATCATGTGTTCCGTTTTCATGAAGTAGGGGAGGACGTTGGCCCAGCTCCACGTATCGCCTACGAGGCTGGCCCACTCGTCGTAGTCGGCAGGGAAGCCTCGTGCGTAGATCATGTTGTTGATGGAGCCGCTCCCCCCGAGCATCTTGCCCCGAGGCTGCCGCTGCCGGCCCCCAGATAGCGCCTGACTGGACTTGCCATCGTCTTCCGTCGTAAAATTCCAATCGTAAGGACTGCCTAGGAGGGCTTCTTTGAAGCCGGGTATCTTGAAAAGGCAACAAACATGTTAACACCTTCACGTGAGTTACATTTTAAGTTGATCGTAATTTGGTAATAAAATATGAGCCTACAATGCTTTCCTGCGGCGGATCGGGCCCAGCCTCCACCAGCAGCACTGTGATGTTGGCGAGCTCAGCCAGCCTCGTAGCCAGCGTGGCGCCCGCCGTGCCGCCGCCCACCACTATGAAGTCGAACTTAGACCCATCTAAAGTCGAAAACATTTCAAGTCATGACAAGCAACTCCTTGCTTGAAGAAAAGTTGTTATTAAATTTGAGTTTCCTGAAAAACTTTTTTGAAAGTTTGTTATTTTTAGGGAGAATATTCGCAATTTTCGAGACCTTTGCCTTTTAGAGTCTTGAGGTGCAGTCACGAGATTGAAAAATTATTAGCTAAATTTCAGCCTTCAGACAGTCAGAACGAAAAATTTACTTTATTGTTTTAATTTCAGGGATACATTCTTATTTCAACTATGTTAGGTAAAACTTACTGGCAAGATTGTCATGTCGAGGCCAAGGCTCGTCCAGCAGACACTGTGAGGCTGCGAAGAACTGGAGTGCAGCGGCGATGGTGGCGCCCACGGCGCTGCCGCTGCTGGAGCACGTTGCCAGCCCTCGAGGCAGCAGCATGCTGGACCTAGATTCACAAGCATCGGGCTAAAAAACGCAAATATTCTCAAAGGAAGAGTTTTCCTATATGCTGTTTTCCTATTTCCTATTGCTGCGACGGATAGCTATGGCTAAAGATGCTATGACACGCTTGCAGAATATCTGGAAAAATCGTGGCATAAGTTATAAAACCAAAGCCCGTTTAGTCAGAGCATTAGTTTTCCCCATTTTCTTATATGGAGCTGAGACATGGACAATCCGAGCAAGGGAAAGACAGCGGGTAGACGCATTCGAAATGTGGTGCTGGAGGCGGATGCTCCGAATACCATGGACAGCCAAACGCACAAATGTGTCTATCCTTTCCCAACTCGATATCAAGACCAGATTGTCTACAGTATGCCTACAGCGTATTTTAACCTATTTCGGTCACTTAATGCGAAAGGGAGATAGAAGTCTCGAAAAACTGGTCATTGTTGGCAATACCGAAGGGAAAAGAGCACGAGGCCGGTCGCCAACACGATGGTCTGACCAAGTGAAAGAAGCGACGTCTTCAAGCAAATTCCAGCAGGTGGTGATGGCAACTTTGGACCGGAATCGATGGAGGCAGATTGTCCGCTTAAAGGGGTCCAGTGACCACGATCCTCAGTAATGAGGGAACGATTAAAGAAGAAGAAGATTGCTGCGACAAAAAAAACTAAGTGATTCCTTCAAACCTTAATAGTAAGTAAATTCTGAAAAAAAAACTAGCACGACATTGAAACTGTTATAGAAAGGCGTAGCGCGCTCTCTTGCACATCTTGATATATAGGTACTTGTATCAAACTCACCTTTTGCAACTATGTCACGAAGTTATAGAGACAGATCGGATTTTTTTTTTTCAGAAAGATATTTTATTAGTACTATTTATTTGTTCCTACTTTAAGGGTTTCTCGTTGAGAACTGTCCATAATGCTCACTTACCAGCAGCCTTTTGATACTTTTCGAACAGATAGCGAATCACTGATTACAGATACTGTGATAGGATCTGCAAGGCGTTTTCTATGAATATGGAACAATAACACTAAGTCATCGTACTTACCTAAAAGCGATAAGCCGGCACAGGTCGATGAACCAAACGACCTTCACTGATACTACTTGTACAACGTGGAAAATCGACGGAAAATTGTTAACCTGTACATTGCGAATTTGGAATTACATAATGTGTTAACTATCTTTACGAAATTATTAATCGTTGCAATTCAACATTGTAACACAAAAAACTAATTACAATTATAAAAACAAACAAAAAACACTGTTGATCATGAAAAATAATACACTATTAGTACTTAATATTATTATTGCACGTTTTACTAAATAAAGATGAACAAAATAAAATATATCCGTAACTTGTGTCTTTTCCTGTACATTTGAGGATATTCTGATAAAATTCTCGTATTCTTCGAGAGCAATTAGCGGCCCCAAACAAGTTATGATTAGGTAATGGAGCCGATGTTTACTTCGGTTATTTGCAGAGACCTCAACTATAGCTCAGTTCCACTATTTCGTAGTTACTTTTTAGGCAAAGCAAAGTTGTTTTTTGGTGCAAGTACTTATACTACTTGTACCTACACAAGCTCGGAAAATGTTCTACTCGTATTCATCATTCTAAATCTCAGTGAAAAAGTGCAATTTATCAGCTAGCGTGAAAAGATTTTTTAAAGTTAATAACTTTCTCTTCAATAGTTTTCTAAGCCACCAGTCCTCTAAAATTGATTTTTTTTTAGTATGCCAACCTCATTTTAGTATAATTTTACTGGCCAGCATGACGATTGCATTAAAAAAGACTTTTTTTTTTTTTATTCTTTCTGGCGCCTAGAATTTTCCTCGCTGTAGTGACGTGAAAAGTTGTGTGTTTCGCTCGGCAGCAAAGGTTTTCTGCGTCTCGTACTTTTGAAACCCTCGCTGTGCGAAGAACTCTATATTTTAAAAAGGTTCAATCCTAGAACCCTTCGCATGCTCGGTCTTAAATACAAGTACTTGCGCCAAAAAACAAATTTGCAGCCTTGCATAACAAATAACTATTTTTTTCATGAAGTCGTGCTGGCCAGTGCGATTACTATAGGGTTTGAAGTTTAAAAACTCTTTCTACGCATGCAGATAAAATGCACTTTTGCATTCAGATTTCGAATGATAAACAGAATCTTTCCGAGCATGTGAGGTGAAAAAATAAATTAGGCACCTGCCTCGAAAATTCAGTTCTGTTCAATAAGAGTCAAACGGTCTTGCTCATAATTATATTATATTAAAAGGATACATTACCTTATATTGACAAATTCTTACTTCTCTGCTCTATCTCTTCTTCTCTATTCTACATTATCTATATCTACATTGGTACTAGGTACCTACTTCCTTAGTTTCCGCGTCTGTCTGTCTGTTTATCCGGTAGGTCCTTCTTAGATGTCATTCTTGGAGCATGCTACTTTGTTTAATAGTTTTTATATGTTCGATTATATTTAGGTACCAAACTATTACTTAGCCGAAGTAGCACGATATTCTGACTATTTGGATAACATCCAGCGTTTTTTTTTCAAGAATTGATACGAAATCTTAATCCTAATCGTAACTTCTTGTTTTTAAACCCAAAATCATCAAAACCACGTCAGTTTTAATGCTTTATCATATTATTTTATCAATGTATCGTTCTGCGATCTTTTCTACGTACATAATATCTTCAATTTTACATACCTAGTCCTTCAGCGTGACCGATAACATTGTATGTCATCTATAATATCTTGTCTCTTGAGGACGCTCAGCATATCTACTCGAGATTACACGAGTAGGATCGTGACTATGCAGCACACGTGTTATATTGACCGAGGGAGCGCGAAGCATCTCCGTTTGAGCTTGGACAAATATACTTTCGTGAATGTCTGGCGGATGTAAGGGTTGTATTTCTCAACCGGTTCTCGATAAATTTTGTGGGTAGGTTCGATAATTGGGTAAGTATAGGTATATAAGTACATATAACTTTTTTGTCGATATTTTTTTTGTTTTTTTTAATGGCTCTGATATTGTTTTTTTTTATGTTTTCGCGAGGTCTTGAGCTTACAGAACCACTAAGTTTTACGGTTCCAAAAAACAAATCAATTCTATTAACAGAATAAGTACATTTATTTAAAACTTAATACAAAAATATAGATACACATTTTCTTATCTACAGAACATAATAGTATTGTGTAATAAATATATTGGCACCGTGTAACTCGCTCAACAGTAAATAAGTCAGCTATGTTAGAAGTAGCTTAAAACTCAGACAATAGGGCCAGACACTCAGCAACCAACTTGCGTAGTAAATAAGTAAATTATTTAAACACTGTATCTTGTAAATGTCTCCCCCGCTTGGCTGCTGCGTCTGAAACCAACACGAACTCATTTATGTAGGGTCAAATGGGGCAAATGCGTCTGTGGGGCAATTGCGTTTTTCGAGAATCACAGACAAACCCTTCACAAATTAGGGAAATAACGCAATGTTGTACAGGCTATTGCAACTTAAGATAGAAAAAAGAGTAGGTGGCGCCTAATTTGTGAAGGGGTGGGTAATCAGTAATTCTCGAAAGACGCAATTATCTCACAGACGCATTTGCCCCAGTTGACCCTACCTATTAGTAGCTGCGCCCTGCGGTTATTTATGCTCGAGGTTAAAAAGTATAATAGGCTTCTTCCACACCCATTTTCAAAAAATCCGTCCATCCGATTGAGCGTGAAAAAGTAACAAACAAATACACGCACACTTGCGCCTTTATAATATACTCGTAACTAGGTAGCATTAACTATATAGTTGCCTAATCGTGGTGTGTACGGCTAAGCACCATCATTACCCGGTTGACATTAGACACAGTGCTGGTGTGGTCGGGGCACGTACTCGTACCTGACGCGAGTGTTGCTAGCAACGAAGTCCGGCGCGGGAGTCACTGCGTGGGCTCGGCGGCGGGCACGTGACAGAGGCCGAGGTGCCCGAGCAGGATGGGCCCGGCCTCCAGCCCCGCGCGCAGGTTCACCGACGTCACGCGGCTGCCCGCCGGCAGCGGCACCTCGTGGTACCTGCACCCAACTACACTGTAATACGACCCCGTAGAGCAGCGGGCCCAGCATGCGCAACGCGAGAACGGCATGTCGACTCTTCTATCGAGACAGACGTTTACACGTAGCCTTGTCACGTTCTCACACGAAAAGAAGTGACGAGATGAATTATGCCGCGCGCGCATGTTAGGCTTGCTAGGCTAGCGTAAGCTGTGGATTTTTTTTTCCTGCGATGAAGAGACAAACATATCCGTATTCTAGCTTTGTCACATCTAAGCGGGGATAAAAACGGTGGAAGGGTTTTGGCTCCGGCCCGTGCTAGCTCTGCTACTCTCAAACGAGACTGACGGAAGACGAAACTTTTAAAACCTGGAAAATGTTCTTCTCAAGTCAATTTTCCCAGTATGGTGGTTTGGGTATGTATTTAGATGTTTTAGCAATGGGTGACCAAACAATGTCATGTACAATGGCGCGGCGATGGTCAGCAAGTGCTCACTGACCGGACAGTCCAGCCGCAGTAGTTCTCGATGGGCACGTAGAAGCCGGTCTGGTGCAGCAGCAGGTACTTCTGCAGCTCCTTGAACCGCGCGCCGCTCGTCTCCAGCGCCGGCAGCGCGCCGCCCTCCGCCGGCGAGTCGCGCCCCGCCAGGGTCACGCGCGACCTCACGCCCGTGGGTGACACCTTCAACATTTGCGATGACGTGCATTGACAGAATTTTTAGGTTTACCTAGATAAAATAACATGACATAATCGTCATGCCTAATAATACGTGTAATATAACACCCACACTTCGCCGGACGATATTCAGTTCCAATTGCGACAGGGGGCGAGCCTGTCGCCATACAAATTTCAAAGAAACAACACTGATGATATCATAGTATTTATTACTGTTGATTATCGATGGCTAAATTATATAGCAGAGGCTGCGGAAGTACTCCTTGACGGGTCGACCCCTTCATTTAATCTCCGGCCTTGGGGGATCGTACCATCACGTCTTATTGCCGTGATGGTTACGCTTTATTTCGGACGCATGAACCTTATTGCGCGGCGATACAAGTCGCGGTCGCCAGCGTCGGAAACAAAACGTAACAGTCATGGTAAGAGGTCACGGTACGGGCTCAGGTACTGAAATTGAAGGGGTTCTGATTGATTTTAGGGGACCATCTGGCCCTCTGCTTCCTACTTCCGCGGCCCCTAACTGGTAGTCAATTTATTGAGAAATTTAATTCGTTTTAATATCGTAAGCATGTACTTTTCAATTTGCGAGTGTCTAGCACTCTACTCTAGCAATGAACCCGTAACGTGCAAATGGGAAATGGTGGTGGTGAATAACGAATACCGACTATTACTATAAGTAGGTATACTCGTATTTGTATTCAAAATTAAAAACTTTTTTATTGTTTTAATAATAGTAGACCGAACTAATACATAAATTTATGTTATTTCGGCACCAACCACCAAATCGGGTGTTAAGAATTCATGTCTTGGGAGTTAGCCTTCTGACCGTATGAGTTAGCCGCTATAGCTGGTATGGGAGGTGGGGTGGTAGGAGAGAGTACCGTGTGCAGGCAGAGGTCGAGGTACTGCGCGGGGCGGGCGGGCGGCGGCTTGGCGGCGAGGCACACGAGCAGCGCGCCGCCGCCGCGCGCCGCCAGCTCGCAGTGCAGCACGCGCGCGTAGCGCCGCGCCGCCGCGCCGTCCGCCGGGTGCACGCGCAGGCACGACCCGCCCACGAAGCTGTCCTCCTGGTACACCTGCACCACCACTACTGTTGCATGCTCCTGCCTTTTGCCCACACCGATCGATATTCTACTCGCAGCCCCGTTGAGGATGTATTTCGAGACTTTTAACTCCCGAAGAATAAAAAAACATTAAAACGCCCGGCAAAAACAATATTGTTAAATTGGGAAGTTTTATCCCTCTTGATCCCCAGTGAGGGCAAAAAGTAGGGGCCATGAGGAAAAACAAAACCCGTTATAAGTGAGACGTGACGTACGTGTATGTACCTGTGTGTCTGTGTGTAGCATTAAAGCTCCCAAACGAATGGATCGATTTCTATTTGTTTTTTTATTTGAAATGTTACTCGATTTGGAGATTTATATGAATTTCATAATTTTTACTTGTTTAAACTCTAATTATAGCAAAGTACGGACTTAAGAGTACTTTTTCCATAAGTTCCTGTCCATCCAAAGGTTACCTGGAAGAAATCGCTTTAGGCGATGAGGGCGCCCTTGTACTGCCGAAAAATGTATTTTAGTTTTTAAGATTTTCATGTAGTTTTTGGTGTGCAATAAAGTAAAATTGTATTGTATTGTATTGTAAGAAGTTGCAAAATCAAACATTTTTTTTAACCAACTTGAATGGGTTTCTTTCGGGATTAAGAAAAACGGTGCGTTAGCACTGTAGGTATCTATGATCTGCCGAGCGAGACACGGTATGACTCATTGTTACACTCTAGTTAAAAAAGCAATAAGAATCTACAGGCTAAAATATAGTAGAGAAGAGAAACCTCGAGACACTCGCGCTCCTGCGGCACGGCGGCGAGCGCCACGGCGGGCCGCGGGCCGGCGGAGGCCTGCCCCAGGCGCAGGTTGAGGGAGATGGTCTGCATGGACTTGCCGCTCGACGGCATCACGCCGCTGGACGGGCCCGCCGCCAGCTCCGGCTCCTTGCGGAACACCTTCTTCGGCACCTGGGCCGCCGAGTCCGGTTTCACCTCGTCGTGCTCCGACTCGGTCATCGACACCTTCTTGTTCTCCGATTTCATTTTGAAAAACTCCTTCAGACATTCTTTGATCGTTCGTTTTCTGGCTGGTTTCTGACGCATGGCGCTTCTGAGCTCCGGTTTCTCTGTGTTTGTCTCCGGCCGCAGGACAGAGGCCAACGGGGTCTTCACGCTCGTCTCGTCAGTAGTCTCACGGTCTATCGTGGGCTCTTCGACGTTCTGCAAGTCATTCTCGGGTTCTTCGTCTTCGTTGGCGCGTGGCGCCGGGTCGCTGTTCTTGGGCTTTACAGAGAAGAGCTCGATGCGGGAGGCCTGGAGAAATTATGAATCTAAGTCGGCGACGACTTGAGGATTGCGTAATGACGACGTATTTTACTAGTTGCGCCCCACGGTGCTAGTACTTTATATCCTTTTCTAAACCCTTCACATGAAATTTCGTATACATGTGTATGCAAAATTTCATGATGATCAGTTGAGATGTTGAGGCGTGAAATTGTAACAAACTTACTGACGCATTAGTAATTGACCGTGCGAAGCGAAGTGCGAAGTCTACTGGGACTCCTAGCTTTTGTTTGTCCGACGATAACTGATATCGGTGATCCGATCTTCATGAACTTTGGCAGACATGTGGTTTATCTCAATTTATTTAAGTTCGCATACGAGCTAAATCGGACGAGAGGTTATGAAGATGCGAAGTCTCCGTTAGAGGCTAATTACTCGTGCTACCTAGTATTAGTTAGGATTAGGATAGTTACATGGGCGTACCCAGTCTGTTGTCACGGGTGGGTAGAAGTAAATGTCCCAAATTTTTTTTATCGAAAAGGCTATATTTTGAGCTTCGAGTAAGGGACTAGAGTGGGGCAGATCCTCACCTTGCCCCATCGTGGGTACGCCCATGGCTAGTTAGGGTGATAATAAAAAGCGTCAGGCCTGGAAGGATTCGCGCACGCGCAGGATGCCCTTGGTGTCACGGTACATGCCGTGCGTGGAGGCGGCGCGCACGGCCTCCTCGGTGGACAGCAGGTAGCCGTGCGGCCCGTGCGCCGCGTTGGGCTGGTACTGCTGCTGCCGCAGGTTGTACCACGGCCGGTCGTCGGTCACCTGCGACCACACCACTACACTCTACTACGTTGCTAATGGCTCTGTGAGTTGAAGATCTCGCGGCCGGCGTCTGTCCGGCTGATCTTCTCTACAATTCGCATTTCTCAACCGATTCTCGTGTTTTGAGAGTAGGTACGAGTAAATTTTTCTCAAAATGACGGAGATGTTTTTTTTTTTACGGAGGTAAAAAAAACATATCTTCGCCAATGCGATCTATAAAGGAAGACAGCCGGACACACACCGGGCATAAGAAAGCATTTTTGCCGAAGCTCAAGCATAGACGCTTGGCTCGCTCACGGTCGCTCGGCCGACAACTGGTTGGTGGGAAAGTTTTCGAGTGGTGTCCACGAACCGGAAGACGATCTGGTGAAGGTCGCGGGAAGACGCTGCATGCGACTGACGCAAGACCAGTCATTGTGGAGATTTATTATTGAAGATCTAGCCTTTGGCCAGGGTATTTTCGCTTTTTTGACGTGTATAATTTATCTTGATCTCTCTTACTCCTATGACTTGCGAAACGAGAGAGACAATGACCAAGATAATATCTCACGCGTCTCTATAGGGGGCCAGCGGTCGTCGTCAGCCAGCTGAGATGATGGTAATGATGACAAATTATCAACAAGCTGTATGTTAAATTTATAAAATGTATAACAGCGGTAATTAAACTAGATGGCGCTATTCATGGTTTTTTTCCGACAGGACGCCAAGAGGACCACGAGAAGTCGCGCCCCCTAAATATACAAAATACTATTTTTTTTACTTAAGTATAAAGATAATGTGTACGATAATGTGAATGATAACATGTACGATATGTATAATATGTACATGCACGTTTCGTTTTTATTTGTCTCTAATCATTGTGTTTTAGAACGTTGCTCTTGTCGGCGAAATGATGTTCAGTTCAGGTTTAACAGTCTTCTGCTAGTGTTTATATTTACCTAGCATTATGACAAGCCTAGTTTTTTTTTTGCATACCTCTCCATACATGCGACGTTTCTTGCCTAAACCCTGGCAGAAGGAAGTTTTAAAAGGCAGTGAGCACGGCAGGCTCGTGTACAGATACGGCCAGAAGCTGCCCCAGAGCGCGCGGTCGCGCAGGCGAAATTGCTGACCCTTGTCCAGCTCCTCACCCATGACGATGTAGTTCGGATCTTTACTATCAGTGCTCATGGCCTCGTGAGTCCAAGCCGGGGCGAATATCGCTAGTGAACACCCTTCTTCGTGCGCCACCTTTATTGCCTGCAACGTAGGTTTAATATGTGCCGTGAAAAATAACTAGGCTTCATTGCTCGAAAATTGTAGCTCTACACACCAATGTCGGCGGTTTGCCCAAGGTTTGCCGACAAAACCCGTTGACATGACGTGTGTGGCATAGTTTATTTTGAAATATAGCTAGTATGGCCACCGATGCAAAGAAACATAGACGCATGTTGACGCTGACGGCTGTTGACGACTTTGGTGTGTAAACTCCCCAATATAGGTCGGAGAAAATATTGACTCTGGCCCAGACAGTGAGCCGCGAGTGGTGTAGAGAGATAGTATTTTGCGACGGATCTTTACAATAAGAATATCATAGCAGTTAGATTATACTGCTACGGTCTCTAAAGAGTTTAAAAAATAAACAAAATGAGTACACTGGGCCGTTCGCTGTATGCCCAACGCCTTACTTCGTGTTAAAAATATTTGCAAAAGTAATGGCGCCATCTAGTAATAGCAAGTAATAAACTGTTCTATGTTTGAAATAGAGAACGTAGATTTTTCTAAGCTGTAGATTTAATTTAAAAAATATGTTTTTCTGGCTTTACTTATTACAACAAAAATAAAAATAAAATCTGTTACCGCTTGAGTGTTAAATTGACCGCCACCATAAAAGTTTCGCCCCCAGACATCGATGCCAATGTAGAGATCTGTGATGCGATCGCCAGCCTCTATGGCGCTGGTCGATATATCAAATTCCGTCCAAGAGTAATTGGTGAAAATGCCATCGCATGCGTTAAAAAACGGTCTAAAAACATCTTTTAGTTTAATTTATTTCTAAAAAATTAGCTCAAGTACCGGCCACGCTTTTGACCATGCGGCCAGGGGGCCTATCATGATATGTTATAATGATGGTTACGTTTTATTGTTGACGCTGCGCGAACGCGAATCGTATAATAGTATATCGCAGCTCATTACGGCCCATGGTAGCGCAACGACGAAAGCAAAACGTAACCATCAATGCAAAAAGATGTCATGGTAGGCCCCCTGAGTAAAAACCAAAAATTAGATGACAATAATAATTATAACTTTCCCTGTGTCGGGGATCCCACACACAAAGCTAAATACAACTAACACCCAGACAATAGATATTTTTTATCATTCAAACATCTTTCTGGCCGGGGATCGAACCCGGGACCTCCTGTTTATAAAGTAGTCGTCAGTTAAACTCAAACTAGGCTATAGAGTCGTCAAACACATAGTCCACAGATAACGAACACACAGGCAAAATTGTAAAGTACCTAAGTAAAGTAAAAGTAAAGTGTATAGATAAAAAAAAGACGGCAGCGTTATACTTTTTAGAAACGTTCCGTGAGTTTCTAATTCGATATTTTGACGAAATTATAAGCAAAATGGTCTGACTTGTTTTTATCGTTGAGCGCGTTTTGCCAGTTGAGGTGTCCGTCGATCGTGACGCTGTCGTACCAAATGAGTACTGAATGAGGGATCTCTTCGTGTAGTAAAAATTTCAGATGCTGAACAAACTCCAGCAACAATTTTGGCTTAGCAATCTAAAATAAAAATTTAAAAAATATGCAAGTAGGTACATTTTTATTACGTACTTACATAATATTAGAACTCATTGACAAATTATGATAAATTTTTGCACATTTTGTGTTGTAATTACCTTGTTTTCAACATTCAATAGCCAGCCGTCGAACTTGAGGCTCTTAGCAATAGCAACCAGAGCCCCGGCTGTGTTCTGGAACATCGTTTCAGATTCAAGTACTTTTTCCCAGAACTCTACGCCTTCGTTCCATTCCGTGATTAGAGTCCCTATTGAGCAACGTACATTTTAAACCATTATTCAAATTACATCTAGATAAATTACCAACATCCAAATACATTTTTTTAACAAATAACAACTTGTTTGATAACAAGTTGAGAACCTCCTCCTTTTTTGAAGTCGGTTAAAAAACAAAAATGTTTGTAAAAGTACCTATACTTAGATTTTATAGGTTTATTAGATATCTATTTGATACTGATTTGATTTTTAAAAGTTCTTTATTAACTTAACAATTAAACACTTACAATATAGACACAGTCTATTAATGTAGCTAGTAATGGCTATTTAAATTAACTATTTAGGCTACACTCGCCTATTTAAGTCATTTAATAACAACAAGTTAAATTTTAATTTATAGTAGAACATGGATGTTACGTGTATCTAAGGTATACAGTTCATGATAGTACGAGTAGGTCTGTTATGAGTCTTTTGTGCCAGACTCATTTTTAAACATTTTTTTTAGATAATATTTTAACATTATGTGCAAAATAAAAACATAAATATTGACATCAACAAATTAATTGATTGGCATGAATGTAGCAAAGTAGGATAAACTTATATTGATAATGGTATTAATGAATAAAGTAATACTACGTTTTGGTAGGAAGTTATGCGAACGGCATTCACAGTCAACTCTAACTACCCTCATTTTCGCTGTTAAAACTCGACTGGCCGCGATTGAACGCGTCGCGTTTTTCGTCGTATTTGATACTACTTTTGACTAAAAAGCATTAAATGTCTCAAATAGTTGATAAAGGGAAAAAAAACAATTGAATACCTACCGATGACTTTAACGCCATGAGCATGGCCAGCATTAATCCAACTCAGTGGAGGAATTGTAACCAAATGGTGGCTAAAATAACAAAAGATATCTATTCCGGCCCAGTTGTAAAATGTGTAAGCATTTCGATCTTCAGTACCATCCACGAAGCTGAAAAATATGAAAAGTACATTTACAAACATTTTGAACGGGGCAATTTTGACTTTACTTGATATTAATGTAACGAAATCTGCTATCCAAAACAACACGTTTATTTTCATACTTGGACTCGACAAATATTACCCTTCTTTTGGCCAACTTTATTGCGTTAAATACAATGGTGGCTCCATCATCCAACGCTCTATACAAAATGAATTGGCCCTACTTTGGTCCTTTCAACTATTAAGTCATACCACAGAATACCCTCGCTTACATAGCGTCATAAAAAGAGCGAGAATGAACAAAAGTAGGTAGTAAAATCATCACGGGCCTTTAATGATTTAAGCAGCACGAGGAGTTACATAATAAGTATCCACGAAAAAGAAGAAAAAGGACGACAATAATATCTCACGGTGCGCATGCTAGCCGTGCTGCGCTAATGGCTGGATAAAGCAACCAACCAATACGCCTACGAGATCCACAGTTGCAAGGTTGGAACCGCAGCGGTCAGCGATGTCGGGTGGTGAGGTGAGGATTCCTAGAAGGCTATTCCTACAATTTGAGATATTTTCTGGGAACTATTCCTGCGGGTGAGATGAGATTAGATTTTATCTTGGTCACTCTCACACCTATGACGTTTCTAACGGGAGCAAAAAGAACGAAAAAAGGAGAGATGAAAATGTGAAATCTCCAAATAGGGCCATTGGTCTTTGTCTCTCTCGTTTGAAATGGGGTGAACGTGACCGATTTCATCTCGCGCATCAAGACTCAAGATTACGGGGCCGGCCTGTGAGGCGTGGTAAGAAGAGTGGGAAGGAGAAAAGTAGTTATAGACAAAAAAAAAAACCGTTAATAAGGCAGTAACAGTACGGCCGATGCGCAACTAGCTTAGAACGGTTGCCGTAGCCGGCAGCAGGCGCCGGAGCCGGGCATAGAGCAACATTTTGGCAGATTTTCAACCAGTGGCCCCTGAGAGTGGCCCTATTCGGAGATTTAAGATTTTCATCTCACCTTTTTTCATCCTTGTTGCTCTCGGTTGAAACGTCATAGGTGTGAGAGTGACCAAGATAAAATGTCCAAAGGAACCATGAAAGGAGAGTATATGGCAGCCTATAGCGCAGAAAGTGGTTTTGTAGCGCTGGACGAGACAGAGGCGGAGCGAATAGGTAAGCCGAAATACGGGACACCATCAAAGGATCCAATTGTAGTCACCGCCAAGTGCACCAAGATAATGCTGGAGGACCGAATCCTAGAGATGGCCAAAACCATCGAAGGGAACCCAGACGTCGACGCAAGTTGGGAAAGCTGGTCGGTACCAAAGATACAATGGGTCAATGGGGTGCCAGGGTGTGGCAAGACAACATGGGTGATCCGTCACTTCGATGTGGACAGGGACGCCATCATCACCACAACAACAGAGGCAGCAAAAGATCTGAGAGAGAAACTATCGCACCGCATCGGAGACCTGGTGAAATCCAGGGTACGAACAATGGCTTCTTCTCTCGTAAATGGTTTTGGTAGAGAGAGTTTCAACCGCCTCCTGGTAGACGAAGCGCTCATGAACCATTTTGGAGCCATAATAATGGTTGCACGGCTGTCTGGTGCTGGTGAGCTTGTCCTCATCGGAGATGTAAATATCAGTTACCTTTTATTGACAGAGAAAATCTCTTCGAAATGAGGTACGAACGCCCAAACCTGGTCACAAACATCAGCCAGGAGTTGCTTTGCACACACAGGAACCCAATGGACGTCGCGTATGCGCTGAGGGAAATTTACTCGGGTATTTATTCCTCGGCTCCTCGTATTAAGTCCGTTGAGCAAAGAAGGTACAAGGGAGCACAAATTCCCACCACCCTCCCCAACACCCTTTTCTTAGTACATACGCAGGAAGAAAAGGAGACCCTCAAAAGTCAAGGGTATGGGGGAGGCGCAGGGTCACGCATCCTAACCATCCACGAAGCTCAGGGGCTAACGTACGAGTCGGTTATCGCCATAAAGACCAAGCCCAAAATGAAGCTGCATGAGAGCGTGTCCCACGCAGTCGTCGCAATATCACGGCACACCGGGACTTTCACCTACTACGCCGATGACATCGAAGACGATGCCATCAGCCGGTTTTTACGGCGAGCATCGGCTGCATCACCGAAGACCATCAAGGAATACAACCTGCAGATGGCCATCAGAGATCGGAACGCGGTAGTGATGGAGGCTCTGAGTCGGGAGGAGGCCATGATGTTATAAAAATATTAATTGTTATAAAAATTGTAATAATTTCTGTTCTCGTTATAGTTTTTATTTTGTTATCGTTTTATATAAATTGTGGGTCCATCTCGAGCATTCATGCTCACTATCGAAGGCACCTTCTTGCGGCGGCGTCGTGTGTCGGGTCGTTCTCTTCCCTCAAATATGGTTGAGGAGAGCGATGGCTGGCACATGCGTCATACTCGTGATCGGGTGCTGCTTGCGGGTCGCTGGTCTGCTCGTGGTGTACTCACAATGCATTAAGTAAATCTGAAAACCTTTAACCTAACCTTAGATTAAGACTTAATAACTAACCCCCCTCTACCTGTATTTCCTTTAAATAATAATTTAAGATTTTTGTTAAAAAAAGTCACGGTCCCCGGAGTCCGTGGAGTGTAATTTTTTAAATAAAAAAAATTAAATAAAAAATGTCATCTCATCTCACGCGCAGGAATAGCCCCCCAGTGTGTGTGAAAGATAAATACTCTATCTATATGTGGTCACACTATTTACTGACACTGACATTCAAGTTCAACTGACATAAACGTCATTTGAGCAGCTAGTTGATTTTGACATTATTTTTATTCACTTTAGTAAAATAAGGTGATGAAAATACAATAAAAACATTAAAACAAACCTGTCGTCGTGATATCCGTTGGCCATATCATGGCAAACCAAAGTCTTTGGTAAGTTCGTTTTTTCATAACGCGGTGGATCTTCTAAATCCGGATTTATATGACAGAAAGTTTCCGGTTCATCAAGATATACATCAGAGTGCTTGTTTATGTCCCTGTTATTTATCTTATAATCACTATGTGGCGTTAATTCTTGGCACAGAGATCTCCAAGGCGGTAGATTCTTTACATACACCATTAATTCAGGTAATGTGTCAATGGGTTTGCAGGTTAGTTCTTCAGCTGTATTATCACTCATTTTCTATTTCACTGACACACAAACACAATTAATTCAAACAAATAGACACAGTTTATTTTAAAACTATTTATTATTTAACTACTGCATAATCATTTGATAAAAAAATATTTGTTTACGTTTGTGTTAAAAAGTACAGTGACAGATTTGACAGCTGACATAATTATTTTGACAAATTTGAAAGATGCAATGGCGGAGCGGGTGATACGAATAGACGCAAGTTTGCAATGCAACTAAAAAATAAATCTAGGCTACAAACATTTATAAAGAAAATATCCAATGCAGTATGTAGGACGCACGTTATGGTTGCTGCCGAATTATGTTTGGTAAATAATTAAATATGCTTGATGCTTGGGTAAATTTAATGTAATATAAGCTGTAATCATCGGTTTCAGTTTCACCAGCTGTGGTAGGAACATCGAAATTCGAATTATTTATTATTATTTATGATGAGAAAAGCACATAAATTATTGAGTTTTGTGTAATAAAAATATACTAAGCCTATTTATAGGCCTGAGTATTATTTAATTCGTCAAAATGAAACATTTTCAAAATGAAATTCAAGACCCAGTAATGGTGCCATTTAACTAAAAATGGCCGGAACATGACCGAGCCACACTCAAAATATTATCGTTCATTGCATACTCTGGCCTGGCTGTTATTGCCAGCCACATATTGCAGTAAAAATATGACATGTGTTTAGGGGCATCTTTTGATTTAAAGTGAAACACTAATAATTTTGATGACCCTAGCTAGCACTACATGCATTTGACTAATGCACATTGCTATTAGATGTAAATGTAGTTTATAAAATTAATGGAATATTTTATTGTTTTTGTGGTAAATAACTAGTGCTGGTTGCCCTAGATCTGATAAACATTCAGGCAAATGGGGCATAATAGATAATGTAGGCACATTGACTAACATAGTAAACATTTCCTATGAGAACTAGGTTGATGAATCTATTTGATTGGTAATTTTAATGGCTTGGTTTCATCTTGCCCAGTGGCCTGGTCCTGTCACGCCATTTGCCTGGTAACGGCTCCAGGCCACTGGGCCAGGTGAAACCAAGCCAATTTATTTCAATTCATTTACTTCGGGTCTTAGGTTTAACACACACTTGTAGTATGCACTTGACAACATCATTTTCCTAATAAAATAACAGTTTAAAATTGGCATGAAATAATGATATACAACACTAGCTGTGGCCTGTTTCACCAGTGATTCCACAGGAACCATTATTCTTTTAGAGATAAACAGTAACCTGTGTCCTTTTCTGTTATCTGAATGCAGAATTTCATGATGATTGGTTGATTAGTTTAGGCATGATAGCACAACAAACAAACTTCCTTTTTTGTATTTTTATATATTAGTTATGATAGATGCACATCACTGGCAGTAAAATGTATTGGCAAAGATTTTTTGCTGTACTTAAATAGTTTCCTTTGCAAAATTGATGTACCGTTAATGAAATAGGAGGTGAAAAATGAGGAGTAAAATGATATCCATGTGTAATACTAGTTTTCATCTCTTAATTGTTTTTTCTCTTTATACAACCCAATTTCCAGGTGGGTTTTTACATTTAAGAGCTGATTTTTTGTTATAATTATTTTCAACTACTTAAAATTCTCTATTGGGCTTAAAGTTATGAGGTATTTTCCAAGTATAATTTTTAAAGTTTTTATTTTGTTGATATGGGTTTGGCATTAACCACCTTATCTTTCTAAATTAAAAATAATATGACCAAATAAAAATGAGTTGCGAACAAACATTAATCACACCTTAGATAAGATAAAAATATAACTATCAAACAACAAATCAGAGCTTAGTTTGCTATGTAATAAATACAATAAATACATAATTAACCAGGTAGGTAGCTAACTAACTTTGTTGGTGCAGAAACCCAAATTGTATTCTCATCCCTTATACTAAGGGCCTAATACTAAGGGCCTAATACTAAGAGCCTTATACTTAGGTATTTATTACAATAATAATATTAAACGCTATCTAAAAAACATAAATGTTGATGATGATGATGTCCTCCTTGACATATCCAACGTCAATATGCGGCTAGATATGGTTGTGAGCATGGATGTGACTCGCAACCCAAATTTGGTTTTAAAGGTCTGGTTGCTGGGCACACAGTATAACTGACCGTCGAGGTTGTATATATAGGTATAAGAAGTCTTCAGACGGGTCTTGATAATAAAGCGCTTTGCATCTAGATCTTGTAGGCGCTTTTCTTAAAAAAGAAATGTTTAATAGAAATATTAGTGTGCAAGTGATACAACTGTTAACATGACTCATGATATATGTTTTCACATATCTTCTTGTATTATAATAACGTAACATATCGTTACGCCTTTCCCCCGAGGGGGCTGGCAGAGTTTGATAGGTCAACTAGTATAATATAATAATATTCGGGACACTTGCACACGCGGTCGTCTGACCCCAAACTAAGCAACGCTTGTACTGTGGCGGCCAGAGACTGATATACATACATTTATATTTTTAAATACAAACATAAATAGATAATTAACACCCAGTCTTATGTAGAACAAACACAAATATTCATGACATGAATGTTTGCCCTAGGTGGGAATCGAACCCACACCCCCAAGCTCAGAAGGCAGATTCACTACCAACTGAGCAACCGAGGCAGCCACATACAGATATACATATGATAGCTCATTTCACATGTTCAATTATTAAACAAGTGTTAGTTGTAATTTATTAATTTTATTCTTATTGAATTTGTGTTACAGAGTAGCACCTGAGCTCTGGTGCGTTAACAGTATTGAATGGAAGTGCGAAGGACATACATTCAGAATTTCACTTTTAAAGAACTAAGCAAGCTCTTCAAATGCCGAAATGCTCATTGAAAAGGTAACTACGTTTATACTAGCTATAGTGGCTCTAAGCTGAAGATCTCGAGGCCGGCGTCTGTCTAGCTATCCTCCTGCAGGCTCAGATCAACCTAGAGTCTAGTTGATCTGAGCGTACAGGTCGAATTTCGATTAATTATCGAACCTACTCACAAAATGTCAAGAGAATTGGTTGAGAAATGCGACCTATGAGGAAAACAGACCGATAAAAAAACGCCGGACATGCGTCAATATTTTTGCAGACGCTAAATCATAATCAAGCGATGGCAGCCCAGTTGGGGAGAAGGTCCGCCTCTCAAGCCAGAGGGAGCGGGTTCGAACCCAGCCGATGGCATGCAACAATTTGTTCATTGTGTGATCATATGGTGCGTATTGTATGTCATCTGCTACATGACTGGAGCCCAGTATATGGCGACAGGCTCGCCCCCTGTCACATTTGGGACTGAATATCGTCCGGCGAAGTGTGGGGTGTTGTATTACACCTCTGCCAGCCCCCTCGGGGGAAAGGCGTACGATATGTTTTGTAAATCATAAACGCTTCTCTTGCTGGCATCAAAATTCTCCCTATTATGAGTAAGTGCAAATTGTACGTATGTACTGTGGAACTGCATTTTGTTTCTTCTACCCGCGGTACCCATTGCTCTTCGGAAAAATCCATTAAAAAATATTATTCCCTTGCTATTTGTGTCATTTGTCGAGTATTCGTGACAATTAAACATTATATTACGTGTTAAAAGTGTTTTTCAAACATAAAAAGACTAATAGTGTGAATCTACTGTTGACGATTTTTCGCGTTTAAATTGTACTAAAAAGTTAACAATATGGCTATCAGTTTGAAGTATGACGAAGCAGTACCTAAAGTTGATGATAAAAATCCCAAAATTACGTGCCACGGTTGTGAAAGGCAAATTTGTGTGAAGAGTAGTGGGTTGTGTGTAACTGAATTGCGTGTCATTATTCTCCAATCGCCGACTTTAAAGTACCTCTGCCCAAATTATAATAATTAAAAAATGATTTTTCTTTCTAGAATCCTGCAAATCCGCGTTATAACATGCATAGTCATCGCCCTATGCCTGATAATAACAATACAGTTCTTTAGCTGCTATGGACAGTACAACTACGCTCATATACCAGAGGAGAAACTCCAGGGTGCGCTGTACAAGGCGACCGTGCCTAATCTAGTCAAGAAATCAAAAGTAGACTGCCAATACGACGAGATACTGACCAGCACCGGGTCAATAGAGCCCTGGCAGGTCCCGAAGAGCAACAACGACTTCCTGCCGACCGGGATCGCGAACGGCTCGTACACGCCGGAGGCCTGCAATCCGGCATTTAGCGTCGCCATTCTAGTCACTTACAGGAATAGGCAGAAACAGTTGGACGTGTTTCTGCCGTATATACATAGTTTTTTGAGGAACCAAAATATACATTACAAGTGAGTTACTTTAGACTTCTTACTTACTCATAATATAGTTATGGATATTTTATTTAGGCACCAGCTCAGCAAGGAGGGCAGTCTATAGCTATACCTGGAGTTGCAAGGGGTACGAGGCACCCGGGCGCAGGATCTTAGTAGGCGCAAGCCTATGCGCCCGACTTATCTCCGACCGGCATTAGACCAGGGGGGCTATTCCTGCGCGTGAGATGAGATGAGATTTTATCTTGGTCACTCTCACACCTATGACGTTTCAAACGAGAGCAACAAGGATGAAAAAAAGTGAGATGAAAATCTCAAATCTCCGAATAGGGTCCTAGCGGCTAACCGGCACATGACCAGTGGTTGATCAGCGCCCGGTCCGCCTCGCGGGCCGTGCGGCACCCGCTCATGGTCGACTTGGTGTCAACCGTTCTCACAATTGTTTGATCATAAGTTTTTTTTGTTGGTTTTATGTTTTGTAACAATTGTAATTTGTGTTGTGTACTTAAATAAATATATAAAATAAAATAAAATTGTGGAAATTAAAAAATTGGTTGCCTGAAAAGTGGGTTTACGGACGATAGTTTAACGTTACAACAAAACATTGATGAAATCTTCTCCTCGGAAGCATAGGCCAATCGAGTGGAAGAGAGATAGATGCGGCGCAAGCCGATCGTGCCTTTCGCTCGCTCTCGCGTAACGGGACAATGGGTCATTCTTTTTCGTGCGTGCAGCCGGCGTTTATCGACGTTTATTAGACGTTGTCACGTCAAAAAAAGAAAGAACTATTTTAAAGTGCTTTTGAGGTTCATAAGGAAAATTAGTGGACCGCCACTCGCAGCCAAATCGCCAGCGGCAACTCGGCGCGTCAATTTGAAAAGGACTTAGTGCACAAAGTATAAGTTCGTTTTTAGGGTTCCGTGCCCAAATGCTGTAAACGAGGCCTTATTACTAAACCTACGCTGTCTGTCCGTCCGTCTGTCCTACTTTTTAACGGCCGTATCTTTCGAACCGTATTAGACGAACAGTTACACAGATCATTTCAGACACTGTGACAATACCGCTAATTTAATAAATAGTGAAACAAAAGAAGTCACTTTCTCGTAATCGTACAGTGTAAAATTTGTAAATATAATGTATTCCAGAATATACTTAATCGAGCAGCAAGACGAAAAGCCGTGGAACAAGGGCTTGCTGTACAACATCGGAGCCAAGCAAGCCATCGCGGACAAGTTCCCCTGCCTCATCCTGCACGATGTGGACATGCTGCCGTTGGACCAGAGCAACCTGTATGCCTGCACCGTCATGCCGCGTCACATGAGCGCCAGCCTCGACAAGTTCAGGTAACAACGGACCCAAGCCACAATAAATAAATAAATAAATAAATTGGGGACACTTCCACACACGGTCGCCTGACACCAAACTAAGCAAAGCTTGTATTATGGCTGCCAGAGACTGATATACATACTTAGATATTTTTTTTAAAATACATACTTAAATATATATTAACACCCAGACATAGAACAAACACTAATGTTCATCACATTAATGTTTGTCCTAGGTGGGAATCGAACCCACGCCCCCACGCTCAGAAGGCAGGTTCACTACCAACTGGGCCACCGAGGCAGTCGAATAGACAATAGAGCTAAGTTAGCCACAATAGAGTTTAGGGAACCACAATAGAGCTAAGTGAACCATGATAGAGGTGAGCGAGCCAGATTGCAGCCAAGCAACTCAATTGAGCCAAAAAGCCATTACAGAAAAGTTTATTTTTCTTTCACTCAAATTTACTGGGCACAATGATACGATGATGATGATGATTATGGGATGATGGTGTTGGATGACTGTTTTTTTTTTCAATAATAAACTTGTCTATAGACTTTATAGTACTTGTTCAGGCGCTAGCCACTTAATACGATGACTGCCTACCTCCTGATGAGAATTTGGTTAGCACAGCCGCCTCAGAATCAATAGTTAGATTTGTGCGTGACTAACCCACCAGAGCAGCGGTCGGCAACCTTTTCGCAGGCAAGGGCCGCACAGTGCCAAAATAAGCAAGTGACGGGCCGCACTTGTTCAATAATTTTACCAAAGGTTTCTAAATAGGTACATATTTTACCATAGGTATAGGTATCTATATATTTATGTAGGTATTATCTGATCTCTAAAAATCAATGTTCATCTATCTCTGGCAGCTATAGTAAAAGCCTTGCTTAGTTTGGGGCCAGACGACCGTGTGAGCAAAATGTTCCGATTTTTTAAATTATTTACAAAACACTCGCGGGCCGCAAGGAGGGGAGCCGAGGGCCGCATGTGGCCCGCGGGCCGCGGGTTGCCGACCGCTGCACCAGAGCAATCACAGAACTTTGCCACCGTCACCGTGACGCCTTGCTATTTCTTAATAGCAGGCCGAGCTATGCCGTGGAGCACTCCAACGGCCGTCTGGTCCTAACGGGGACTAAACTCTGTACTTAGACGCCCTACACACGTCCCTTAAATCGGAGGAAATATCGGGGAAGTGGTGGGGGGCACCCTAGATCGCTCCCTTAATCGCCTCACGTCTAGGCGAATCGGTATCATTATTATTATTATGTTCGCATTAGATACGTGTTGCCGTACGATTGGCTGGTGGGCGGCGTGCTGGGCATCCGCGCGGACCAGTTCCTGCTGGTGGACGGCTTCTCCAACCGCTTCCTGGGCTGGGGCGGCGAGGACGACGACTTCGCGCACCGCCTCGCCGCGCACCACCTGCCTATACTCAGGTCAGATTGTGGTACCCCACATGATCAGATCTAGCTTTCAAGCTCGTCTCCTCCACTTCGCCCAATCTCCCTCTCTCGTGCAGACTAGTTGTGGAAAGTTGATCGACATCGTAATTATGATAGTTATCGCTTTACCATCCCGTTCACCCCGAGCTACTTGCAAGTCTTGCAACATGCGTGCTCTTGCCAGCAATCGAGTGTCGCACTAACTAGCCCTCCGGCCACTCGGATCCACCGCCAGGCTGCACTGGTGGAGATAGAGCTGATTTTTCCTTTGAATCCAATTGCCTCTTTAATCCACCAGAGTATAAGAAGATATTTTTTGGGCACGAGTCCACCGCCTGCCCCCGGGCTCCACCGGGGGCGCCCAAGCTCAGAATCAGAATCGTTTATTGTTTAACTGTGTTACAAAGATCTTAAAATAATATAATTACAGTATCAACAGCTTCGTCCATAGCAGACATACAATATTTAAATTTGTCAAAATTATACAATGTCAGATAATTAAATTATTTGTTAAATATTAAATTTGTCATTAAAAATTCATCGACCTTATAATAACTTTTCTCTATCAAAACATTAAATAATTTTACTTTAAATGAAGCAACGCTCTCCGATTCAAACAAAAACTAACGCAGGAGGCACGTGTGCAGGTTCCCCCGCCGCATGTCGCGGTACACGATGCTGGCGCACGCGCCGGAGCCGCGCAACGCCGCGCGGCGCCGCGTGCTGGCGGACAACCTGCGCCCGCGCGCGCGCGCGCACGACGGGTACGCCGCGCCGCGCGCCTCCGCCGTGCGCGTGCGCGCGCACCGCCTCTTCACGCTCGTCCGCGTGCGCACGTGAGCGCGCGCACGCACACGACTGACCCCGTGCCTGCTTCCCACTTGTTTTTACATTCATACTATTGATTCCTTCCAGTTATATTACTACCGCAGAGTAGGGACGAGAGACCGCAGCCGACATATCCCGCCTTCCAAGCTTACCCACGAGCGGCGCCATCTTTTGTGGCGCAGCGAAGAAAAATATCATTCTGGCATCTCTGTCCCTCCTCTGTCTGTCAGATTAGTGTCCTACAAACGATCGACCGGTAGATCTGCGAGCTCAATGCCTAGCGGCTGGCGTCCGTTCTCCTCTGTAAGTCGCATTTCTCAACTGATTCTCGTGAAATTTTGTGAGCAGGTTCGATAATTAAATAGAACTTATTGCGATCTGTTTTTCGATTTTTTTCAAAATTGGAAAGATTATGTTTTTGGAATATCATAATCATAACTTATAATTATCACACCTACTCACAAAATTTGAAGAGAATTGGTGAGAAATGCGACCTGTAGAGGAAGACAACCGGACAAAAATCCGGACATACGAAAGCATTTTTGCCGTCGCTGAAGCATAGACGTTGCGCTCACTGACGCTCGCTCGGTCGACAAACATTATTAAGAAATGTAAACAATAGAAAACTTAAACATCTCAACTAGAGGTAATTGCGATAGTGTTGATCCCACTTCTGAGAGTCACGGTCCTACGATTTAGTTCCTTCCTTCTTTGTTTGTTCCTTAAATGTTAGCTTATTGATTTTTTTTTCGCTCAATTTTCAATGAATTATATTGTTACTGCGAAGTCCCTAAGTTTAGAATATTTTAGACGTATTAATTTGGGTATTATTTATGGTCTCTGCAATTTTTATTACCGCAAAAGTACTTATTAGGTGTATATGCATGGAATGTGGTTCTGTATGACAGGAAAAATGATTTAGTCCCAATTTTTTAATAGTAGATTGATTAAAATGAGATGTAAGCCATGTATTGCACACGAGATGGTTGACGCACGATCACAGTGTTTACTTTTGAATGACGAAACTAAAAATAAAATAATTATAAAAAGAAAAGCTTCAAAAACTTATTCATTAGTCCATATGATTTTGTTATGATTATGAATTTTGATATCAAATATTCTCTTAGCATATCCGAATAAAGTTTCAATGTGAGTTAAGTTACTCATCTATTAAAATTAATGACTAATTTTCTTAGTTTATAAAACAACATTGTAAGCAACTTGATCTTAGGTTTTGGTTATTTAATTTTTTATGGTGATAGTTATGTTGCAGGCAAATTGTAAAACTCGTCAGTTTACAAACGGCCGAAATATTGTTCAATGAATTCTAATAATTTAACGTAAGTAATTTTTTTCTATGGAGTCATAAAAAAAACCTAAACCTACCTATATACAATATGCTGAAGTAAGCAATGTTATGCCGATCGTGTGTACACGGACAAGTGAACACAATTTACCTGCGACAGTTACATTTGAAGTTGTTCCTGAAGGTGTTACAAACACCGATTTTCACCTCTCATGAATTCCTCATCCACTGGCTTTATTTTCGAAATCCATTGGTTTCGCTTGCCATCCCGCTCGGGTCTTGCTTTACTAAATGAGCGAGCGGGATGGCACGCGATCACTATCAGAACCACGAACTGACAATAATAAGGCCGAAGATTTGTCTTAAGACGGAGACTGAGTGGAGCCGAACCTTGTAATGTATCAAGTTTGTGTATCGTATTGCCGAACTGTTCGTGTCAATTCAACGAGCCGAACCGCTCGCCGCGAGTACGCACGCTGCCATTCTTGAATAGATTCATGACATGAATACAATTGAGCCTGTCAGCACATGCATTTGCCGACAAGCTCACGTGCTCACGACGATCGGCTTGGCTCGTTGTATTGATACGACGAACGGTTCGGCAAACTGATACGCAAACATAATACATTGCAAGGTTCGGCTCCAGCCAATCTCCGCCTTAAAACAAACCTACCATTCATATGTTAGTATTTTTGTTTTAAGAATATTGTGGTATTGCTTCATCTTATTTTCTATTGCTTTAATTATTTGTAAAATTAAAATATTGAAATCTTAAAGTATTTTTATTTTATTTATAAATTGCTAGGAATAGAACAGAAAATGAATAATTAAAGGGAACATCTCAGTTATAATAGCATTGTACTAGCACGCCAGTTGACAAACGCTGGTTCCACGTCGAACATGTGGATCTAGAAAATAACATTCGCCCTAATGTTGGGCCGAGCAAAAGTACTTGGTTTTATAGAAGCGAGCGTTTTTTAGATCCTTCTACGCGTCATGAATACCCCAGGATCAAATTCACGCATTTTTAATATTTTTGTCAATATGTAAAGGCACAGGACTTTCCAAGTTAGTTTGGTATTCTTTCATCTCGCCCCAGTTCTTGCCGACAGAGACGGCGACAGGCAGCACGTCTTCCATCCCGCTCTGCAGCCCGCAGCTTTCCATCGCTCGTTTTATGATCACTGGAAAGAACGTGCCAATATTAAAGACCTTATAAGCGGTATGCATAAGGTCTTTTATCAGTAGATCAGATATAGTGTGGCTTCATTCCATCTGGAAATTACACCAATATTACTAATGTAAAATTTGCGAGATCATTTTTGTGTGTTAGTTTTTACTTCTTCACGCATAACGGCAGAACTGATTTGGACGAAATTTGTTATAGTGGTAGCTCATAGCTTAATCTAAACTTACCTACACATTTCGAGCCTAATTTTATTCCAAAAAAATAACGGGTCCTTTAATATCGCAGGTGAAACCACGGGGTGCAGCTAGTCTAGCAATAAGGGGGAGTCCCGGCAGTGCTCATCCTTGACCCTCGTCTTTTGTTCTCACAAGCATGTAGGATACATATGTAGAGTGAGAGGCGACCAGTGTCTTCAAGCTTTCAAGGAATCTTATTATCAAAGTAATAAGGAGGTGTGATTACTAGCAGCAGTCTCCAGGTGTTCATACCTAACCTCCCAGACCAGCTCGTCGTGTTTCTGCACCCACATCAACATGTAGGATACACAGTCAGGGTGAGAGGAGACAAGGAGCTTCACGCCATTTGGAATCTTATAATGAAAGCAATAAGGTGGTGATCACCAGCAGCAGCGTCCAGGTGCTCGTCCCTGACCTCCCAGACCAGCTCGTCGTGTATCTGCAGCAGCAGGCGCGCGGGCAGCGGCGCGGCGCGGAGCTGGGCGCGCGCCGACACCATCGCGCGCTTGCACACGTCGGCTGCCGAGCCTGGGCCGGGGGCGTGAGGAGGAAGTTGAACAACATCTAGGAAGTTGAACAATACAGCTACACGATCCGAGAACCACGTCTCCAACAAAGGTGACCTAGACTTGGTCGACAACAGATAGAGCTGTCCAGAAATTTGGCTACGAACCGCCTTCCACACGCACAGCAGTAAGCCAAGGTACTATGACCAAAGTCACCTCAGTGTCGGGCCGCGGTTGTCAATCGTGCAGCAGGCCCATACGCGCGTTTGACCACCAGCTCACCTGTTGGTAAGTAAGCTAACTTTAATAAGAGATCGCAGCACAATAGTGACCCTGTATGATGAAGTTGACCGCCTGCCGCTCGGCCTGCGCCCTGAGCGCTACGTCCGCGCTCGCGATGTTCCTGACCCGGCGCACGCGCCCGCACGGCGTGCTCAGCCGCCCGCCGCTCGCCGCGCACCGACTCACCACCGACTCGCCGAACGATTTCAGGGAAGGGAACGTTCCTGGAATCATCGAATCATCAAGGAACATCAACAAGTAGATAATTTGCTTTCAAGCATTTGATATTAGGGTTGGAACTGCACTGACAGGTGATTTGGTCATGGTTAGCGCTCACCTCAGGCGCTCACAGAATCGAACGAGTTTTGGGTACGCCACTGACGCCATTTCGCTACTTTGGCTTTCCCGAACTGGAATATGACAGATAGCCTATAGAGGACCCTGGACAGTGCTAAGCAAGCCGGGAGACCAGCTGATAATACCAAAGATTGAAAGAACCGAGTGACCAAAGAAGTTTGCTCCCTCCCCGTCATGGAGTACTTCCGTGGTCCCTGGCCACGTGTCACTATGGTATTTTCATTTGTACGTCAGTATAAGATGTGATGAAGTCCGTACTGTTGAAGCTGGAGTGCACGGCGAGCGCCTGCTCGTAGCCGAGCGCGAGCATGTCTGCCAGCTTGCGCGCGCCCGCGCCGTACAGCGACGCGTACACGACGCGCTTCGTGCGCTCGCGGTCCGCCGCGGACACCTCGTGCAAGGGCTTCTTGAGCCTGCGGGAGATCCTTCATCCAACTAACGCAATAGAACCGTGTCGGAAGGACTGTGGCCTGCACCCTTCCATGACTTTTGATAGTTGCAATAACTTTTTTTCGTTTACTTTCGGCTCCATACATTTCACTGAGGCGCACCAGTGTATGGAGCTAATTGGTTCATTATCAAAACCCGCTGTTAGCTCTATAGTGTTTACATAGATCTTTCTTTACATTTACATAGTTTACATAGATCCATAGATCTGAAAAATTGCACTGTCGAAAAACATACGAATTAACACTAATCCTATCTTTACTACTTAGTATTGAGAAATGTTAACATCGAGAAGAAGATACGGTATGGTACGGCTGTGCCTCTGTTAGATCAACTTGGTGGCACTGCCGCGTGCCCCCAGATAAAAATGAGTCTTTTATTTATTTAATTTATATTTTAAATGCTTACTGTACAGCGAAGCCAACGCGCACAACAAGCCATTCATTATTACAATTATTCATCAATTATACTAAATAAAAAATTTTATTATTATTACTTAATAAAACGAATACAGGCGCAAGTCATTGGATTGTATTTTAGAAAAAAAATATCGATATCTGGTTCTTGAGCAATGAGATTTCAGAATTTCAGAAAGGGGTTAAAACTTTTAAAAATAGTTATTGTGTTACTGAGACCAGAGTCTCGGTAGGATGTTCGCACATCAGCCGGGCAGCCGGTGTACCCACCACTTGTGCGCGAGTGTCTGGAACAGATCCCCACCGGCCTGAAGCGCGGCCCGCAACGCGGCGTCCCCAGCGTGTTGCGCGAACACGCGGCACTCCACGTGCTTGAAGTCGCACGCCAGCAGGCTGTGCCCGCTCGCTGACGTGTACACTGAACGGAAACTCAGCGTCTCCTCCGTTGTAGCTAGACGAGTACAAAACATAACCAAGCTGGAATGAACCAAGTGTACTAGCCGATAAAAAGCCCAATCGAAGCTATCGAAAAATTGGGAGTTTGTTTAGGGAGATCACCCACGACCACTTTTTAAAGTGCGTCTACATCGCTACCTTTTCCCTTGATTTTGAAAGTTTCGTGTTGGTTTAGCGGCTGTTTTGCGACTGCATCGCGTCTATATCGCTACAAAAAGTTGTCGTGAGCGATCAGTCTAGAAAAAGAACGTCAGTTAGGAAAACGGGGCAATTTTCTAACTCCAAAATAATCTTACACATTTTTTAAAGTTACACACAGTTTATGATAGCTCCAAGTTTTAGACATGTTTAGCAATTCGAGACGTAGTTTATAACTGAAACAATACACTTCTAGAACTTACCAGTAGCATTCGTTTCAGACGATGTAGGGAATAATACCAAACTGAAGGGAGCTTTTGGAATAGCTTGCAAGTTGGGGTTATTTGAGGCGATTCTACCCGTAGCTGCAGCTGTCTGCACCCTGGCATTGGGGATAAGAAATTGTAGGCTATTTTAAAACCAAGATTACTTATGAAGTTTAAAACATACGCAATTCGCAACACTTACCACGTGGGTCTGACAATACCATCTTTTACATGTTGAGCGATGCCGGAGAGAAAAGTAGCATGGGCCTTGTGCAGATGCCGGTACTCTAAGATCAGCCTGGGGAGCGGGTGCACTGACACCAGCCCACGGAGCTGGTGGGGAAAGGACTCAATAAGGATCTGAAGGATTGGGAACCGTTTTGACACAAGGGGAATTCGGTCACACGACCTCTTTCTAAGGGGCTACACCATACGATCTGTTCTGTCGTATGCGATCTAAAGGTAACGTAGTGTAATAAGAGATAGACAGATAACCGGCCTCCTATTCTGACGCATGAGATGTTATCTTGGTCATTTTCACTCATAAGAGTTTTCAAATGAGAGAAACAAGGACCAGACATCTTACGTGCAAGAATAGGGACCAGATAGCCCAATTATCAATCGCATACGACCATGGTGCAATAGCCCCTTAAATGCCTTCCACAGATGTTGTTTAAGCCAAAATGGGAAACATAGCATGTTTCCCTGGGCTATGGACTGACCATCGATTCCGAAGTAGACTTGGCTCCTTGAGCGAGGGTTTCTCTAATCTTCATGTTGCATTTGGCGTCAAGTTTCAACTCATCATAGATGAGAGCCCGCACTTGCACTGGTGAGTTGATCTGAAAAGTCTTCCCGGCTGCCTTGTGGCACTCCAACTCTGTCAACTTCATTTTCTTCAGCAAAATGTCTTCCATCGACTTGAGCTTTTGCAAGTCTACGTTCACGCCGCGTCTTTCCATTTCTACAACACACTAAGTTTTCAGCAAGTTTTCTGAAATTTGTCAAGCAGCGAAAAAGGTTGACATCAGGGAGTATTCTGTGGTGGACATGGGTACTAATTGATCGAATCGGGCGTTACTTTATGGACGGTCATTTTCAAAACTGTTTAACGTTGTGTTGTGTTTTGTTGTTTGACGTTACAGCAGAAATACACTAGAGATTTGTTGGAAAACAGTTTGTGGACAAACTTACCTGCTATAATAGGAAGTAGCTTCATTTCTATATTAGTGAAGACGTTCCACAATTGCTCGTCTACCAGCAGAGTGACAAGTTTAGAGGTACACTCCTTCAGAAGAGTGGAGTACCAAGCCGTCTTCTGCAGCACACACTCCGTTGCGATCGTGAATTGCGGCGTAAATGACAGCAGCTTTTGAAGTTCGGAGAAATTCTGAGGGGGGTTGTCTGGGTCCAATATACTTCCTCCTATCTAAAATATAGGTAAGTTTACAACAAATTTTAATATTTATTTTCATACCTTTGACTTAAGAAGCGGGAATTACTCGCGTACGATTTAGTCGATTATTCCGACTTTAGTTTCAACCGCATTCAGCGGTCTTTATCAAGCCGAGTGCGCGCACGTTGCTGCGTCTCGCACAGCACTGATGATATGGGAATGGTATTATCATATCATCCGATTGGTTGTACCAATTTATTTTTATCTTATGATTTATTGCAATTTTTGTCATGAGACAAAGTATGTGTACCCCTAAGTAAACTTACCTCAGCATCTATTACATTGATTTTATAGATATCCAAATCAAGCTTAGATTTCAAGTATTTTAGTAAATGTTTCCCTTCATAACAGACAATTGTGTTCTTCTCCATTAACGACTGTAGTATTTCTCTGGAACAATCCCCAGAATTTAATTAATCATAGCTCATTATAGATATCATAACAGTTTTACTATACCAACTTATATTTTTGATGGTCTCCTTTGAAGTAGTGGAAATCATCATCAACACTGATGAGAAAACCTTCCGGCTCGTGCGTATCTTCGGTATGGTGTTTGTTCAGCTGACAGAAACCATTGCTATAAATATACAAACAAATTCATGACATGAAGTAAAATATAAAATGAAATCTGATTAAATATGATGCTTTCTTTTCTAGGAAGTATTACCTGTAAATAAGGACAATAACAAGTTCTTGATTTTCGATAGGACTCAGCGTGTTTACGTGATCCCGATCATCCATGTCATTTCCTTCTAAGATCTTAATTCGATACGCCACATCTTTGACAAGAACCTGTGATTTTATTGGAACCATGAATTTTGGTTTTTTCTTTACAGTCTTTTCTACTTTATTTTCTTTGGGAGTCTTATCTTTATTCACCTTGTCTGCTTTATTTTTTTCAGGCGTTTTAAGGATTTTGTCAACTTTGATGTCATCAGGAATGGTTGATTCGTCCGTATTATTATCGCTTTCAAGTTTTTTCGTAGTTTCTGTTCTAGGTTTTTTAAACTTCATTATTCCATCTCTGTTAGCCAATTGAGCTTGTATGACTTTCTTATTTGATTTTTCCTTTGTTTTTTCAATGATAATGTCCGGTTGCGCCCTTGTTTCATTTTGATCTGGTTCTTCATTTCTTTTCACTGAATTGTTTGGATTTACGTCGTCTAGCCAATTATTTACAGTCTTTGTATATTTTTGTTTACGGAAACTGATCTTTGGTTCATCTGATACTTTTTTAACTTTTTTCGGGATAGCATCTGTGATAGGCTGATTTTTTCGTTTTGATTTCTTGATATCTTTGCTATCCTTCTCTTTTGACTTACCGCAATTTCTTTTTATTTTAGTAACAGATGTTTTCTTTGCTTCACGGGGAAATTGTATATTAAAGGTATTTTCAACAGGTGTTTTAGTTTGTTCTAGTACAAGTTGTGCATTGGCTATAGCTGCTTCGGCAGAAAATAATTCAGTATCGAACATATTATCCCAATCGACACCATTATCGAGATCGGTTTTTTCTCTATCTGATGATTCGAGAGTGTGCGATAGACGATTCATGTTAGGCATTCCCTGATTTGTATCATTAGGAATATGCCCTTCTATTACAGGATTGATCAAATCATGGCTAGAAACATTGATATCTTCGCTGATACACAATTTGTCTGACGTAACGATCTTTGAACTTTGGCTTGGAGTATCTAACGTTTGAATCATTTCCGATGTAGTGGGGATATTATTGTTATTGCATAAATGTTGGTCCATAGTTATGTCGGAATGTTGAACGTCATCTTGAAAATCGTTTTCGGTGTTTATTTCGTGGAAGATCATGGCTGGTGGTCTGATAGTTCTGTTATCTCTGAAACAAACTGTAGTTTGTGGTAAATGTTTCTATATTTAATTATTAATTAAACCTGGCCTATAGTTACTTAACATAATATGACATATCGTCACGCCTTTTCACCCGAAGGGCTTGGCAGAGATGTGTTACAGCACCCACACTTCGCCGCCTTTAATAGTAGATTATGCAGGGGGTTAAGCAGTGTCTTACGTCGCGGGTGGCTTATTGAACCCTGAGAGTAACGAGGGACTCTATAGTTAACTAGAGTAGAGGTAAAGGTAGTAGGAGGGAGACTATAGTCATTGAGAGTCGTGAGTGAAGCGAGGGGTTCAAGCCGCCCAAGACAAAGACATTGCTTTTTCCCAGAGGTGCATATATACTCTACTTTTCACACCTTCTGCGAGGCTATAAAAAGGAACTGTGAAAACATATTACACCAAACACTGTCTTTTGTTTTTTAAATTTCGTGGAGCTTGGTCCAGCTGCGTTTTTTTTTCTTTGATGACCAGTTTAATTTTCGAAATAACTCTTGTTTCAATGCCCGTATGTTGAGTTTTCATTTAATTTTAACATCGTTGCTCGAAAACTTTTTTGTGAGTTTCATATAACTTTACCTCTCTAGGTAAGCAATGCCTTGCTTACCTAGAGCTAATTGGCCATTGTCGAGCAGGTGGTGTGAAAAAAATAATATAAGTCTGGGTTTTGTTTACCTACCTAATTATTAGAATTTGATACAGATTTGTACTTTGCCAGACTTTCACCGGCCAAACTACCTACATAAAGGTTAACATTTACTTAGAAATGTTGAAAAAATTAAATTACCTGTCACTATTTTATTTATTTAATTTACTTCCCTAGTTAGAATTTGTGCCTAAAGTATGTACTGTGTGGAACAGTTAAGTGGGTTAAGTGGGATATATTCCTAGGATTGTTATATCTCGTTAGTTATATAAGACTTACGCCGAACCCCGTTTAATTTGTGTTGAATTTCTTAGATGCTGATACGCGTTTTGGGATTTTTGTGGGCGATTCTGATCTGAAACAACATCAAGACAACCATTTGAATCAAGGAACATGAAAACGAAGTACAAGGGAGTAAATATTCTTGTTGACAGCCTTTTGTTAGTTTTGAATTTCAAATTTGTTTTTGCACAAAATTAGTTAAACATAAACTTAATTTGATCCCCACTTTGGAAGGAAACTCACCGGATCTCCATTTCTGTATGAGTATATTTAAGACTCTTCTGCCAAATACTGATAAATAATCTTCATAATGACGGGGATTGAATCGAAAATTATCATGAAATCTCTCCATTCCCTTGACTTAATAAAAATAAAAATTCAAACGCGAACTTCAAAAACTGCCAACCGCCAATTTTGCACTTGAGAAAGGAAAAGGAAAAGAAGCCATAGATAACCAGAGTTCGTTAGTTAGTCGTCAGAGTGATAAATAAAAATAAATAAATATTCGGGACACTTGAACACACGGTCGTCTGACCCCAAACTAAGCAAAGCTTGTACTATAAATATATATCACTCTTCAATCAAGCCGTATTTAGAAAAAATTGACGCACTGTATCTGCCCTTAATTAATAAATTTTTATTTTTCGATGTTGGTAATTTTGAGTTTTTGAACAGCCAGTCGATTTGACAATGTTGACATCAATGTGTCACAATATACAAAGCCAATCGAATGAAATCCAAATCAAATCAAGTTGTATAAATTTAGGGAAGGAAAACTATGAATTTTATTCTTAGATGATTAAATTAATAATGTGAGCTATATCATCATGGCTGTGCACAATATAGACGGCGAAAGCTTGCCTCCCGACGAGGAGCCGAAGCTGAAATATGATCGAATGGGTAATGATGTGCAAAACATTTTACTGAAAGACGCAGTGAGTTGTATTTGTGTCCATACGAAGTTCATATGCCTAGGGACGCAGTGGGGAGTGATTCACTTGCTAGATCATGAAGGGAATACAGTACCGATAACCCAGGACGGGACGGGAAAGGAGCTTCAGGCACACGCCATAGCCGTGAACCAAATCTCTGTGGATATCAACGGAGATTACATAGCAAGTTGTTCTGACGATGGCAAAGTGCTCGTATATGGACTTTATACAAACGATAATACTCATAGTTTGAACCTGGGAAGGAAAGTGAAGTCAATAGCACTAGACCCTTATTATTTCAAGTCTGGTTCAGGCAGAAGATTCCTCACAGGTAAACTCTACTGTACAATGTTGTTTATTAGCTGAACCTCTCTGTCTGTTAGTTTATCAAGCATTTAGTAAAAACTATATTGTTCTGTCATGTGTAACATTTTTGCAAACACCAACCTACATGGTGTTTTCAATTGACTCTAAAAAGGCTCTGTTTGCTACTCTATACTTCTTTAACATTGAGTTCAACATAACATCAATAATTTAGTATAAATTAATTAATTCGGGACACTTTTACACACAGTTGCCTGACCCCAAATTAAGCAAAGCTTTTACTGTGGCTGCCAGAGACTGATAAACATACTTAGATATTTTTAAAAACATACTTAAATAGATATTAACACCCAGTCATAGTAAGTAGTCTGTAAGTATATCTACTCACTTAAAATTAAAATTAATATAAAATTAAAAACTTGGTTATAAACCATTTGCAATTTCAAAATGCATTAAGTCATACTTATTGCTATTAAAATTATAGATATGGATTATACATGATAGTGCAATTAAAATGAATATATTAAGAATACTAGGTGTTACCCACAACTTGTATTCACATTTATTCGGAAGATAGTGTCCAAAAACCTTCCTTATGATATACTGTAACTATGTAGTTATCAAATTTCATCAAAATCTCTTTAGCTATGAAAAACCTACAAACAGACAGACAGTTACTTTTAATTTTATAATATTAGTATGGATGTGAGTGGAGAGAAGTGCTCTCTGCCTACTTCTATGGGAAAGAGGTGCGACTGTATGTCTGATATGAGATATATATATTATGTAGAATATGAGTTAGACTTACTTTATTGAGAAAAAAAAACATTTAATTATTCAATTTTACTTTGACGATGCTATTGCAGATCCCTATTTTTATATTTTTATTATATAAGATAAAAATTATTAATGTTGTTAATTTATGTACACATTTGGAATTTAATTAGAATGAACTAATTGTTAAAGCTGACGATTCTAAATGCATATAATTATGTATAATGAATAAATCCATTTTGAATTTGAGAGTTCCCTTATCATGTGATTTTGATAATAAACTCGAAAGTTTGAAACAGTAATATGAGTTTATTGTAAATGAATTAATACACAAAAATACAAATAAAATAATAAAATTTCAGGTGACAACAAGTTAACACTATATGAGAAAACATTCCTAAATCGAGTGCGCAGCACCGTAGTGTGCGAGTGCGAGGGGTATGTGCAGGCGATGGCGTGGCACGAGCGCTGGGTGGCGTGGGCCAGCGAGGTAGGCGTGCGCGTCTATGACCTGGCGGCGCGCTGCTCGCTCGGCCTTATCCAGTGGGAGAAGAGTCCCGGCAGGAACATCGAAGATTACCGCTGCAACCTGCTCTGGTCTGCGCCCAACACACTTATGATTGGATGGGTCGATACTATTCGTATCTGTGTCATTAGAAAACGGAGTCCTGTCGAGCTGCAAACGCGCGACGTCACTGAGTTTCTCGTAGACCCTATTCATACATTTGCCACTGACTACTTTATCAGTGGCCTGGGCCCTTTCAACGACCAACTAGTCCTACTAGGAGTACCGAAAGAGCCTGACCCTGCAACTGGTAAACCGTACAGACCAGTCCTGATGGTTGCTGATTATAAAGATTGCGAATATTGTGAACTATCTACTGACCATCTCAATATTAGAGGATTTGATGAGTATACCTGTAATGATTACCACCTGGACATGCTTATTGAAGAAAACAGGTTCTTTATTGTATCACCAAAAGATATAGTAATTGCGTGCCCCAATGATATCGACGACAGAGTCAAATGGCTGACGGAGACAGGCAGATTTGAAAAGGCTTTGACTGTCCTAGAAAAAGTTGGCGGTAAAACTGCAAAGAACTCTGTCATAAATGTGGGTGAGCAGTACTTAGAACATTTGATATCAGAGGAACTTTACGACAGTGCGGCGGTTCTTTGCGCGCGAATATGCAAAAATGATAAAGGACTGTGGGAGAACCAGATACTTAAATTTGCAGAAGTAAATCAACTGAGAGCTATCAGCCCTTATATACCGAAAACGCCCGAGAAGGCGCTGAGTCCACACTTCTATGAGATGATTCTTTATGAGTACCTGAGTGTGGATCCTCCAGGGTTTCTACACATAGTACAGAGTTGGAAACCTGCCTTGTATAAGACTGGTCATATAATTAATAAAGTATTAGAGCATCTGTTAACTACAGAGGTTGAAAAAAATGTATACTTAGAAGCACTAGCGTTACTGTATTGCCACCAGAAGAAATATGATAAAGCCCTATCGACTTACCTACGTCTTCAACATGACAATGTTTTTAAATTGATCAGAGAACATGACATGTACAACATTATACATGACAAAATACTCGATCTAATGATGCTCAATTTTGATAAAACTATTTCCATTCTTCTCGAAACTGAGAAGACTAATGGACCTGCAGAAATAAAACGAACCAAAGTCCCCGCTAAAGTAGTTCAAAAACAGCTTGCCAATCATGAAGAGTTCCTCTACAAATATTTGCATGCATACAGCAAAATAGACCCCAATGGGTGGGACCATGGGACTCTGGTCAAACTATATGCAAAATATGACAGAAATAAACTCCTACCTTTCCTTAAAAGTAGTGACAATTATCCCATACAAGATGCATTAGATGTCTGTCAAAATAACTCATTTTACCCTGAAATGGTCTTCCTATTGGGCCGAATAGGTAACACCAGGGATGCATTGCAGATCATTATTGAACAGCTGCAAGATATAAATCAGGCCATCACTTTCTGTCAGGAACACAACGACAAAGAGCTATGGATGGATCTGATCACACAGACGATCGATAAACCTGAGTATGTGACGTTACTACTCAAGAGAATAGGGAACTATGTGGATCCCAGAATGTTGATAGAGAATATACAATCTGGCTGTGAAATAAAGGATCTGAAGGATGCGCTCGCGAAAATGATGTGCGACTATCATTTGCAGCTGTCAGTGCAAGAAGCTTGCAAAGTTATTACCTTGCATAACTATTTCGATTTGCATGAAAAGCTGATCATAGGCCAGCAACGCGGCATTTCCATTACAGATGAGTTCATGTGTTGCAAATGTCAAGGACGAATTATAATTAGAGATCTGTCCACCGCGTCCGACCTCATGGTCTATAACTGCCGGCATTCTTTCCACATCGGCTGTCTCCCCGGCGGCGCTCAGTGTCAGAACTGTACAGTGTGCAGCGCAGTGAAAATGTGACCCGATTTCATAAAGCTCAATATTATTGTAGATAGAAACTGTATAAACCAATTGAACAATATTTTAGATACTATGTAGCCATTAACACTAATCATCATACCCATTATAATGTTATCAAGTAATTATATTTATCGATATTTCGGTGCTTTTTTAATGAAGTGGCTTGTATTATTTGCTTATTGTACCTATACCTACCTATCTACCAGTAACTGTAACAAAATTAAAAACACTGTATAAGCTATTAGCATTTCATTATAAAAGTAAGTGTCGCTTCCGAAGCCAGACTTAAACGGCTATATATTTTGTGGTGTCGTCACCATATGAGAGTAGGAATACGCCCTACAGACTGTATGAAAAGCATTCATTGCAAACAGCGAGTCGGCTAGTCGCTTGTGATTGGTACGAGTGCACCATGGTATATAATATTACTAGCTGCGCCCCGCGGTTTCACTCGCGGTTAAAAAGTATCCTATGTGCTACTATTCTAGACTATAATCTATCTCTGTGCCAAATTTCATCCAGATCTGTTCAGCCGTTCTGGCGTGAAAGAGTAACAAACATCCATCCATCCATACATACAAATTTTCGCGTTTTTAATATTATTATGATGGCATTGGCCGGTCACGTGGGCAATGAATCGATGCTTGCAACACCGAATTATGTCATTGACAAATAGTTCGAAAGAGACGGGAGTGACGTCATACGTGTTTGCTCCTGGGACCAAACACGTATGACGTCACGTGAGATGACATTTTATCTTGGTCACTCTCACACCTATGACGTTTCAAACGAGAGCAACAAGGACGAAAACAAGTGAGATGAAAATCTTAAATCTCCGAATAGGGCCACTGGAATGCTAGACCTTGTTTTTTTAGGATCATGGAATGCAATAACTGCCTGCGCCAAAGAGCCATACATACTATTGTATACGGAGTACTATTATTTATTCTGTGGTATATTATATTAAATAAATAAAAAGTATTTATTGCCTAAAATTAAATTTAAAAAAATTACAAATTAATGCTGGGTACACATAATATGTAAACAACCCATTAAAATCTGCTAAGCCATAACAAATTTACTAACGATCCTTAGGTCATTAATTAGGTAGTAGGTACAAGGATCGCGTAACAGCTTCTACTCATTTTATGGTAAGTAACTAGTCAGTCTGTGGGTGCGCCGTTCCCTGGGTGAGTTGCAGTGCATGAAGCTAATCTAAGAGCCAGCGCACAGTACACATTATGTAGTACAATAAGTATAACTTAATCGGACAAACAACTATTTTATGACTGTGGCTGTTGGCCACAGGCCTCTACAGCGTACCGGACGTAAGGCAACGCAGGGCCTTTAGCCAAATAAAGGGGCAGTTTCCCCGTATTTATATTATGTATTGTTTGGGGGCAGTAGCCAAATTCAAAAAAAAGAAATGCGTTTGAATACTTTAGCCTAGCCAATAAGGTGATCAAAAAAATTAAAACTTTATCTGTGAAACGACAGTAAACTTTTTATTGATTTCAGTTTCATGATGGTCTGTGGCCATCCTTAAAAGTACGTTCCGTTTCTGAAAATGACTTTACCTTTTGGGTTTTGACGCAAATAATTACGGCAAACCGAACGTATTTTATATTGTTTAGTCCCATGTGGTGAAAAATGGACGCGCACATGATTCTGTGAGGTTCTAAAATGTTTTCGTATAGTGTTCGTGTCCGATAAGCTGTGAAAATTGACGAGCTTGTTATATAGTGTTGTGTAAAAATGACAGAAATGCCTCCTTATCTCGCGGTCAAAGATGAGGATAAAAACAGCGGTCAGGATGACTGTGATTCTTCAAGCGACGTTGATGATTGGGATTTACTCCTAAGTTTCGATCAGCCGAGGCACCTGGAGCCTATAAAAGGCGCCGAGCGCGTGGAGCACTCCTGGAGAGTAAAGGAGAAGGTAACAGACCCGCTTGTACTCTGCAGTCCACTCTAAAAGTAACTGCGTATATTGATGAAAACAAACGCACATGGACATCTCATAACACGAATAATCCGCATTTTTTGTAGACACTGGGCATCAAAATACAGTTAAAATTACTTATTGATTCCACGACGTAACTTACATGAAGTTTCTCATCGTTGGCATTCCACACATCCAATATCTGTGAGATAACATTAAACCTTTCTCAGTGTTATCATAACAAAATGTTGCTAAGTAATAGTATTACAAATTTTTGCGTCCATAAATTTTATTGAAAAACACATCTTAGTATTTACATAAACATACCATTTATGTAAGCTTAAATCAAAACATTTGGTAACCATTCATGTGATAAATTTCAATTCTAACAGTATAGTAAATAACTATTGCAGCAAAAGAAAGTTATTTTCATGAATGACAATCATAATTCCAAACCAAGATTGTTTTTCTGATTTCTTGTATCAGAAACTTACTTAACTAATTGAAGACTAATTGAATAATAACAACAAAATTTGCAAAATATCTCAATATCAAAATTCCAGAAAACATTGTCAAACTATTATCTACTTAATATGTATTTGTCTTAAATTCTTATTGGAATAAAATAAAACATAAATAATAATGGGATGAATTCCTAGCTGTGCTTATTTTCTGTACCAGTACAGATATCTTAGCTCACATTACAATATTATTTTAAAACTATAATATTACTTAAATCTTGGAATAACAATAATGTGTTTATTTGGCAAAAATTTAATAGGTACTATATACAAACACCTATTAATATAGGTACAAATATATTAAAACATAAAAGTAACAAATGTAATTTATGGTGTGCACTAGATCCCACACTAGGGTGACCTGTGTCGTGTAATCCAGGCTCTCTGAAAGGCAAGCAAATAATGGTAAACATTTAAGTGTCCGGCAACCACTTTAAACTAACTTTACATTGGCTAAAGGTTTTCTATTGCCATTTTGCCTAGAATAAAATGACGAGATAAGAGAGCTAGTAAAGATACTGACAAGCTTCTAAAGTTATCTACAGAGTGACAGTGCAATTTCAATATTTTTTATGACTTTTCCACCTCTAATTATTCTTAAATAACATAAAAACACCCTTGCATTATGGATTAATTTAAAAGCCAATGATGTATAGAACCTCTCTATGTGAAGGGATTTTTGATTTGCTTTGGTTATCACCAAAACTGAAAACAACTTATTTTCAGTACAAAACTCACTGTGTGGCGCTGGTCCTATGCTTGAATGTGGGTGTGGATCCTCCTGATGTAGTCAAAACACAACCATGTGCCCGCCAAGAGTGCTGGATTGGTAAGCATTGTTTTACTCTTTTTTATCTAGTAAAAGATGTGTGTTGGGATTGTAGTAAGTGGAGAGAAGTGGTCTCTGCCTATGCCTTAGGGAAAGAGGTGTGATTATACATAAATCAGTTACCAGACACCTTGTTGCTAAAAGTGTTATACAGTGTTTTGTCTTTTTCTTACTTATACATTTTGAACTTGATTAAAACAAATATATAATAGAACCTCTATAAGTCGAACATCAAGGGAGACGCCAAAAAATTCGAGTTATAGAGTTTTCAACTTATGGAGGATGTACATACAAAATTAATTAGTAAGGGCAGCAACTAATACCTTTATTAATAAACATACTTACTACCCTACTTATGTATTTTATGATGTTGTGAAATGATTGATAAAATCTATGATTCCCAAACAGCTAAAACTAATAAATTCTACCCTGCTACCCCCCCAACTCAAATAATAATAATAATCTTCAACCTTATGACCTTTCACATTAGCACTAGCTATTTATAGCATACAGCTGATGATGTTAAGTAAACAATGTATTATACGCAAATACAAGGCAGGTGAATAGTCCATTCAAATCCTAAATAGTATGGTGAGTCAACTCAGGTGAGTGATTCTGGTGAGATGTAGACTATGTTTAGGCTACATACTTTTAAATAACACTGCACAATGTAGGCAAAACATCACACTAAGCAAAAGATATTTATCTAAAGTAGCTTTTTTCTTAATAAATATCTATCTTGGTCTAATTGTTACATTTCTGTGACTAAAGAGCTGAACCAATCATGATACAATTTTGCAAGAACTTCATTAAGATGATGATAGGATATAGTTTGAATATTTCCCAGAGAGGTTTGTTTTTGGCATGAAATACAATGAGATACCAGAAACGAAAGTTACTATAAATATCGAGCCCATGGAGGGTGCAGATGGTCACACTAATCAACCAAGCGAGTGAAGCGTCTATGCTTCAGCTGCTACAAAAATGCTTTTGTATGTCTGGATTCTGTCTGGATCTGTCTTCTTGTACAGGCCGCATTTCTAAACCAATTAAACCGAACCTACCCACAAAATTTTACGAGAATCGGTTGAGAAATGCGACCTGTAGAGGAGTACAGAGGTCGGCCGCGAGGTCTCCAGCTCACAGAGCTACTAATATCGTAGTTGCTTGTAAATAAAGTAAGTATATAATTATAAAGCCGCATCCCGCTGCTCTATAAGTCTCGGTCTCGAAGTCAGCGGGCGCGGGGCGGCGGCAACGCAGGCGCGACGCTGCCCCCGCGCCGCTGCCTCGAGGCCAGTACAATACTAATCTATGCATTGAAACGCGCCGCTCCCCGCGCCGTCGCCGCCGCGCCGCCACCCCGCGCTTAGTTTAACCGTCTGTAACTGTTGTATGAATATGTTTATAGACTTCATACAATAAAGAGTTTCTACGACTGCCTAAATTGAAATTACAGCTAGTCCAACACAGATATGTATCAATTATTTGTCATCAGATCCCCAGTCCATGTCTCAAAGCAAGGCGCTGGAGAGCATCGGGCACGCGCTGCAGTCCCAGTACGAGCGCTGGCAGCCGCGCGCGCGCTACAAGCAGTCGCTCGACCCCACCAGCGACGAGGTAACGTTCAACACAGCCAGCCAAGCATAGCCAACTCAAGTCCATCATAGGTAGTTCAGAGGTGTAATACACCTTCAGCCGCCAACCCTGCGCGACCATGAACCTTATTGCGCGGCGATACGATTCGCGGTCGCGGAACGTCAGCGTACGTCAGAACCTTAAAATCATCGCAATAAGAAGTAATGGTACAGGTCCTGCTGTAGTCAGATAACGCCTTACTATATACAACTAGCTAGGTGAAATCAGTTAGCCAGGCTAAGAGATTGGCGGAACATTAGATCGATAAACTCATGAGTCGCGCGCGCGGCTACCGGCTGACCCAAAAGTCAATTTTCCACCTTGAACTCTAGACAGGTTGCAATCGCTTCCAAGTGATTCAAGCAATTCTGTTCCTAGAATCGCTCTCGAACGTCAGCTGCTGATTGGACGAAACGAGAGCTTTACAAATGTCACGTGATCATTATTGTCAACTCATCCAATCGGCAACCAGCGTTCGACACGACGAAACAAAATCGCTTGGACGAGATTTCAGCTTGTCTAAGGCCCCGGTATTGTACCATTTCGATGTAGGCGCCAGTCGTTGCGATTATCAGGGCAGATTTTCACATGCAGGCTAGTAGGTCGCCCATCGAAACGAGATCATTACTGAAAAGTTTGCTATAAGTTATTTAACTCTAGTCTGGGTTTAACGAGACTTTATCATTATAAAAATAAAACAAATTATGAACTTCAGCTAGGAAAACAAGTAGGTTTTTTTAAATTAAAAAATTGCACTCCACGGACTCCGGGGACCGTGACCTTTGTTAACATAAATCTTAATTATTATTTAAGGGGAATACAGGTAAAGGGGGGTTAGTTTTTATGTCTTAATCTAAGGTTAGGTTAAAGGTTATCAGATTTACTTATTACATTGTGAGTACACCACGAGCAGACCGGCGACCCGCAAGTAGGTGGACAAGTACGTTAGCCAATAATACAATAGCTTAAAAACTTTAGCTACAAACTTTTTTGCTTACCTTAAAAAATATGTTAAATGTCTAGCCTAGTTCCCATTGGCAATAAATAAGCATTATATTGTCAGCATATTAGCATAATTCGGCAGCGTGGGTAATTAGCGAGGTGTGGCGGGGTCGCGCTCACACGCCGGTCGTGACCTCGCGGTAACGGCGGGGGGTCACGGGCGCTGTAGCCTGTATGTGCTACTATCACTGGGATGATTGATGATAAATAACGAACCTAAAACTGAAAGTGGTTTTTGTAAACTATTTCGAATTTCCTACAAACCCGATCAGCTTAATTGTTAACGTAGACTTTACTGTAAGGGTGTGTCTCTGAACGACGGACATATTCTAGGATATCATTGTACTCATCATAATGACCAACTCTTACTTTGGGGCAAACCTTCAAATCGCGGAAAAAAAAAATCAGCTGTGTCATACAAAAAGTTCATCAAACGTCGACAAAATGTATAGAACAGCTTTTTTTTAAATTTTGTTTTTGGGTTAAAGTGTGTATAGTTTAATAGTGAAAGTTGGCCATAATGATGAGTACAATGATATCCTAGAATATGTCTGTCGTTTAGACACTGCATAAAACGAATCGATATTTTCATAATGATGAGTACAATGATATCCTAGAATATGTCTGTCGTTTAGACACTGCATAAAACGAATCGATATTTTCATAATGATGAGTACAATGATATCCTAGAATATGTCTGTCGTTTAGACACTCTGCATAAAACGAATCGATTATTTTCATAATGATGAGTACAATGATATCCTAGAATATGTCCGTCGTTTAGACAATCTGCATAAAACGAATCAATTATTTTCAGGTAAAGAAGCTATGCTGCTCATTGCGGCGGAACGCAAAAGACGAGCGCGTGCTGTTTCACTACAACGGGCATGGAGTGCCCAAGCCCACAACGCAGGGGGAGATATGGGTCTTCAACCGGGTATGTGTCTTCCACTTTCATCACTGAACATTTTGACCCGCTGCTGAGTAGGAGTGTCCTCTTCGGTATCTACAATTATAATTGTGATTTTGGCTTCTACAATTGCACCAGGCGATGGTGGAAACTCCGTCTAAGCCCGCGAAGCGTTTCAAATTCACTTTTCTCACAAAAACTGCAGAGGTGTGGAACTCATTGCCTGTATCTATTTTCCACCCAAATACAATTCAGAGGGATACAAGAGAAAAATAATTAGGTATCTCCTGGGCGAGCACTTACCAAAGGGATCATCTATTAACTATTGTAAGACGCACTGCAGCTGCAGTACCGTTCCGCTGCGCAGTGCCCTACTGTTCGAACCTAACGCCATCAGACCAGTGCCGGTTAAAAACCGGCATTATGCTGAGTTGAGGCCGATGTGGAAGGTTACTTTAAGGTGGCTCATTCCGGCCTGCCTGTCGTGATACGTGTTTTTGAGTAACCCCTAGAAGTTTTTTTAAATAAATGTTTAGTCACTTAGAATCTCTACTAAATTTGCGAGGATCCAGATGTTTTCTTTGTAATAAGAATTTGCGAGGATTCCATTATGGACGGCCAAAGTTTAGGTAAAATTTGTTCAAAATAGCAGATTTTTGTAGGCTTATAAAAAGCGATGGCAGCCTAGTTGAGAGAAGGTCCGCCTCTCAAGCCAGAGGGAGCGGGTTCGAACCCAGCCGACGGCACGCACCAATTTGTTCATTGTGTGATCATATGTGCGTATTGTATGTCATCTGCTACATGACTGGAGCCCGGTGTATGGCGACAGGCACGCCCCTTGTTACATTTGGGACTGAATATCTTCCGGCGAAGTGTGGGTGTTGTATTACACCTCTGCCAGCCCCCTTGGGGGAAAGGCATGACGATATGTTATGTTATAATCATACTGAATTTGATTCCCCAAGACGTAATTTTTTGCATCGTCATAAGCCTAGATATCAAATGCTAAAACCTATTAGTGCAAAAAATAGAAAGTTGTGTTACAACTCCATAATTATTTGCGAGCGTTTTTGTGAACAGCATGCAGGGTTGGGCCCTCATAAGTGTAACATTTGTCTCTGTGATTATAGAAAACGTTCAATGATCGCAAATAAATCTTCTTTCTTTCGTCACCATCATCATCGAAAGACGCTAACAGCACGTTCCGTTCGTTCGTTCCGCAGTCGTACACGCAGTACATCCCGCTGTCCATGTACGACCTGCAGACGTGGATGGGCGCTCCGTCCCTCTACGTGTACGACTGCTCCAACGCGGGCGTCATCGTCGACAACTTCAAGCAGTTCGCTGAACAACATGAGAGGGAATACGAGGTACGTGCCTTTTCTGTCATATGGTTTGGTTGCGGGAAGAGTTACTTATTTTGTCCAATTTCGCTCTACTTGGGGCAAACTGGGGTCTAATTGTGGATAGGGTAAACGTTTTCATTGACCCTTCGATCGTCTGGCCAGGGCTTGTAAACATTTATCACATCAATTATATAATCATCTCAGAAGCTCGGACTCCATTTATTATTCGAAATGTGGGTGCAAAACTGGTTTTTATTCGCTAGCGTGGAAAAAGTTATAGAAATTCAAATCTCACAATAATAACTCACATAATTCATGCAGTCGTGCTTGCTGGCCAGCAAGCACGACTGCATGAAAAAAAACAACATCATTTTCCTCGCTGCAGTGAGGTGAAAAGTTGTGTTTCGCTCGGCACCAAAGTTATTAAGCGTCTCGTACATTTCGAACCGTCTCTACGCTCAGGACTCAATACAAGTACTCGCACCAAAAAATAACTTTGCAGCCTTGCCTAACAAATAACTATTATTTTGCAAAAATATTCATTTCAACAAATATTCATCCAGTAAAAAGTAAAAATGTTTGAGTCCATATAGTTAGTTGAACGTGTCTTCGTCAAACATTAAAAAAGTTCAACAAAAAAAACATTCGGGACAATTTCACACACAAAAGCAAACCCGACCCACCCTACCAAATTACCTAATATTAAAAAACCCACAAATTGAAATTGAAACCCCACTGGTGTGAACAGGCGCAGCTGAGCGCCAAGTCCGGCAGCGGCGAGGCCGGGCCGGCGCCGGCGCCGGCCGTGTCGTACAAGAACTGCATCCAGCTGGGCGCGTGCGCGGCGGGCCAGGCGCTGCCCATGAACCCCGACCTGCCGGCGGACCTGTTCACGGCCTGCCTCACCACGCCCGTCAAGATGGCCATGAAGTGGTTCGTGGCCCGGACCAAGACCAGGATCGCGCCGGACAACGTGCAAGATCTCATTGATAAGTCAGTACATCAAATCTTGCTACTGGATCGGCTTGAAAATAAGTTTAAAGCAACCTTTAAACTCATCTGACAATACGACCATACAATCCTCACAATTACACTTTCTCACATTGACACACATATCTAAACTCTCACACATAACTGCTGGCAACATTTACACAACTACTCAATACGACATAATTATAAAACTTGCTGTAATTTTTTGGGTTAATGTTTAAAGTGAACACTCACATAACTTTAAAAAAATCATCCTCGACGAACATCTTAATTCGAGTCTAGGGATAAGCTGAAAATAAGCCTTGCTTAAACTGATCTAGTTTTACGCAGCTCAGTGCTGAGCTTACTCCCTTTGCCACCCTAATTAACTGGCACCTATTGTACCTAATTACTTCTATTGTTTTTTTTTTTACTTTGGCAATAAATATATTTTTCATTTCATTTTCATTTACATACTATTTACAGTATTACAAAATATTTTAACTTTCTCCTTTATACTCGAAAAAGTCTGCGTTTGACCACCAACTCGCCTGTTGATAAGCAACGACGTGGTCGAAGATGAAGCACGCAGGCTTAGAAGATACCTGAATAGGTATCAGAAATATCAGAATTTATTGATAACTTCTATAGATACATGTCACAGTTGAATATTTATAATAAAAAAATAATGTCAGAACGAAAATTATTATTTATCATGTCAAGTATAAATAAAGAATTATCTGGCCTTGAAAAAACTCAAATTATAGTTTCTAGGGCCTAGAGTCGAGTCAGATAGTAACCAGTAGTCAGCCAAAGCAGCAGGCTCTAGCTAGGGTCTAGAATCCAGGCACCTAGAGCCTGCTGAGTTTCCTGGCTTCTCAGTCGTAGATCGAACTTTGAAACATATTCGAGACCGCTCAGAACTCTTAACACTTTTCTAACTGTAGAGTATTTTTTATCAATAATAAAAGGTTAAAACTAAAGAACTCCATAAATGTTTTACTATTGCGTTATTTACATTATAATCGAGGAACGACTAATCTGACCCCCAGGATCCCAGGGCAGGTGACGGACCGGCGCACGATGCTGGGCGAGCTGAACTGGATCTTCACGGCCATCACGGACACCATCGCCTGGTCCTCGCTCCCCCCGGAGCTGTTCCAGCAGCTGTTCCGCGCCGACCTGCTCACCGCCAGCCTCTGCAGGAACTTCCTGCTTGCAGACAGGATCATGAGGTATGCTGCTTCAGCTCACTAGCTGTTTAAAGTATGGACGACGATTTTGCGCACAGCGCACGCCGCCTCATGTCACCATTTGGTTCGTAAAAACGTTACTGCGCAACCTTCTGCGCGAAATTTAGACTCTCCAAGATACCGACGGTCGTATTGTACTTTTGTTACGATTTGTGTTTTTGGTGTTTACCTACTGTAAAATTAAAGACTTAAGGGTGCTTATAGGCGGGCCATGTTTTTACTGCAATACTAGCCAGTATATTGCGACAATATTTTGAGTGTTGCCCGACCATAGAGCCATACATTTCTAGCATAGCTGATGATGGCCGGGCTGCATGATGGTCGGCAATATTGCCGACATTGCCGTATTGTAGTAAAAACATGGCCCGTCTAGACGACACCGGCGATACTGGTTTTTTCATGTGCAGAGAATACAGACAATATACAAAATTGTGCAAATGGTTTGTCAATAAAGATATTTGTAAATGTTAGAAATATTAATATCAGCTAGATGATCCATGAGCAGTTGACTTTGGCTGACACAACACTTGAAGAAATAACGTTAACATCCTCAAGTGGGCCGCCAGTGCAAGACTCTAGGTATTTAAATAATAAACAAGAAGTTTTGTTGTGTTGTCTCCAGGCCTACACAAACGGCACGTGCTTCGAAGTGATTCTACTATCGTCAATATTGCTCTAGTGTCAACTTTTCATTAGACAAGTTTACAATTCTATGTAACTATGTGATATATATTGTGTATATATTCTCACTATGTGAGGTTTTCGATGGATCAATTCTAAACATTTTCAATTTTTCAAACATTACAATTCCATTTTTTCATTGGCGTTTTTTCATTTGCCGGCACGGCACGGCGCCGGTGGAACCAACCTTGCCGTCGCTGGTAATTGGAAAAGCGTGCCATACATTTATGCACCCGTTCAACTTCAAGCGGAGTGGGCTTCGGACGGACTACGATTACGTACGACTACGTTTTGGGGGCTGAGCTACCCACGTCCGTAGGAGTGTACTCTATTCTGGTTCCCTACACGTGGTCCCCGGGTAGTGCTAACCGGGTAGCAAACTCTGGTGGGAGGCTTCGGCCGTGGCTAGTTACCACCCACCGGACCAAGCCATGCCGTGAAATGACCTAGTCGTGTTTCGGGATGTAGTCCGGTATAACCGTTTCGAAGACGGGTCTGAGCAGTAGCGCACTTGTAGCGCCTCACTCAACTGCCGTCTTTGTACTTCGTCACTCTAAACTTCAAGGCTAGAGTGAATAAGTACCTTATAGGTCGTCGTGCTCCACCTTAGACCACAACGTCGCTTAACATCAGGCGAGTTGGTGGTCAAACGCCGACCTATTGTACATAAAAAAAAAAAAAAAAAAAAAACGTTAGCTATCCGATCATAACGTCAGAGTCCTTAATTTTAAGGCGGACCACTAGTCTATAAAACGGAATCTGGAGGAAGCCCGCCCCGCTCGCTGTGCAGTCGCGATCTCTGAGACAGACGCGGCCTGCGGTGGCGGCCCATGCACTCTTGCATTGGCGGGCACCGCAGGCCGCCCCTGTCCCCGCCGCGGTGACCGAGTGCCGGCGCAGGTCGTACAACTGCACGCCGGTGTCGGCGCCGGCGCTGCCGTCGCTGGCGGCGCACCCGCTGTGGGCGGCGTGGGAGCACACGCTGGACGCGGCGCTGGCGCAGCTGCCGGCGCTGCTGGCCGAGCGCGCGCCGCACGACTACCGCCACTCCGCCTTCTTCCGCGACCAGCTCACCGCCTTCCAGGTACCGCGCCGGACCCGTCGCCATCAACTCGCCACGTTCTCATTCAGGTTTATTTCAATTGGAAATGAAAATCTGGCATTCCAACTCAACCGCTAGTAAACATGAATAATTATACATGCAGGGCAACAAGGTATAAGAATAATGAAATGGAGACGTTGACCATATGTTCACCCCTTGCCCCGAAAGGACTGGCAGACGTCTATTGCAAAACCCCCAGTTCACCGACCGATTTTCAGTCCCAAATGTGACAGGGGGCGAGCCTATCGCCAAACACCGGGCCCCAGTTATGTAACAGATGACGTTACTTGCCTAGTCAATCCAACTTGTGCACTTCCACATTGTAAATACACGAGTAGAGATACGGTTCCATTGACGTTCTTTCCGCGCCAAGCGTGGCTGACCTTGGGTGGCTCCCTATGCCCTCGGCCTGCGCAGCTGCCCATGATGCTATACATACAGGACGATGACCGACCTAGTCAATTCAACTGGTACACGTGTGTGTACCTGTGTCTTTTGTCTGTCAACACTATGGGAGTGTCCATAATGTTGAGAGACAAAAGACACAGTGCGACTGACGTTCCCCTGGGCAGGTGTGGCTGGAGCTGGGCGGCTCGCTGCGGCCGCCGCCGGCGCAGCTGCCCATGGTGCTGCAGGTGCTGCTGTCGACGCTGCACCGCGTGCGCGCGCTGCAGCTGCTGTGCCGGTTCCTGGCGCTGGGCGGGCGGGCCGTGCGCGCCGTGCTGCACGTGGGCATCTTCCCCTACATGCTGAAGCTGCTGCAGGCCTCCGCGCCCAACCTGCGCGCCTCCATGGTCTACATCTGGAGCCGCATCATACACCAGGACCCCGTGAGTACACCGCCGTCACGCACACACGGAAATAATCGTTTAGTTAGTGCTATATTTTTAGGACATGTGCTTATCTGTGAATTTGTTTGTCTGTCTGTGGCATCATAACTCTAAACGTGTAAACCGAAAGGAACGACAAGCAACTCTATGTTGCTTGAGCGAGGGTAGATTATTTAGAGATTCGATATCCGCTAACCGCTAACGATCAGCCCACTCAATGAGTGAAAAGTGACTTAATGAAAAGAGAGCTATGATTGTTGACGGTTTTTTATACTACATTTTATAATTCAATCAATACTTGTGTTCCACAGAGCTGTCAAGCAGATCTAGTCAACGCAAAGGGTCACAAGTACTTCCTATCCGTGCTCCAGGACCCCACTGTGGACGTGAGTAAAGTTCCACTTCAAGTATCATCACACTTCTGACGGGTATGTGTGACATGAAATGTTTTGTTGCAGAGTGAGCACAGAACACTGGCGGCGTATGTGCTAGCTGGGATCGTGGATAACTACCCTCCAGGGCAGGAGGCCGCTTTGCAGGTAATATTTACATCACAAACTTGGAAAAAAAAAAACTTTTAGTCATTTTCTAGCTATTAGCTTTAGCTATTATCCATCACACTGGCTCAGTGCGGGTTGGTGAATATTACATGGGGTAATACTTCTGTTACATATTTGAGCTATTTTTATTAGGTTAATGGAGAATGAGAGGCCTTTGTAGAGATATGTAACTTCCAAATTCAAACATTAAACAACGATACCTCGAGTACCGTTGTTGTGTTGCGACCTTCATGAAATTTTGCGAGCATATAGTTCATGCATATACCGTTTTTAAGTTTGAAATGAGCCAAGTAGGTCCAGATGTTGTACAGATATGAGGGTGCCAAGTCTCAGTTCGAAACGAGCTACTACTACTAGCGTGAGGCAGGCCCTGCTGCTCTCCCTCCACCTCTGAAGCCTTACCCTTTACCGTATGGGCCAGGACTAATTTTTAGGAGCATAGTAAATAGTTGTTGGTGTCCCAGGGGTCGATGATCTCGATCTGCCTGGAGCAGCTGAACGACGGCAGCGCGGTGCTGGCGCAGTGGGCGTGCATCGCGCTGGGCCGGCTGTGGCGCGGGTACGACGCCGCGCGCTGGGCCGGCGTGCGCGACCTGGCGCACGAGAAGCTCTTCGGCCTCATGCAGCACGCGCAGCCCGAGGTAACCGGCATTCTCTCCCGACGGAAATTCGCTACGTCACCCTAACTTGTAGCTGTGTAAACAGACGTTTAACTATCTATTGTCTCTCCATCGTTTCCTGTTCACATTTGTGTGTTAACTTAATTGTCAAAATATTATTTGGCTGATCAACTATGCTCATAACCGTAACCACTTGTACTTGTTCCCGATGAACTGATTGGAAAGCGTTGTTAGAAAAAAAAAATGTTCGAGCTCGGGTTCGGGATAATTCTTCAGCGGCGGTTGCCGCTTATCCCACAAAATTTCAAAAAAAAAAATCGTGCAAAATTGTTACGAGCTGGGTATCGGTATAAGTACCCCGGCGGCGGTGCGGGTGTTGCACATGCTACTCGCGACTAGTGTGTATTGTACTGCGCAGGTGCGCGCGGCGTGCGCGTTCGCGCTCGGCGCGTTCATAGCGGCGGGCGGCGCGCGCACGGAGCAGGCCAACGTGCTGGACCAGCAGGTGGGCGTGTTCCTCGCCTCGTGCCTCGCGCGCGACGCCGCCGCGCTCGTGCGCAAGGAGATACTCGCAGGTACACACTGACACATACCCACACTACACTACAGTACGTTCACAGACCAGCAGGTGCCTCGATTGAAGTATCTTGGCGAATCTGAATCTTGGTGAATCAAAGACTAGCACCCAGTTCGCTTCGAGCTGTGATTTCGCAACTCTCAGCCAATTTTGCTCATATTCAAACATAAACATTGTACTTGTCTGCCAAAATTTTATTTTATTTTTATTTTTTATTTTATTTATTAAACAACATTCACAGCCCTTAAAAAACAAAATACAACAGTAACAAACTAAACTTACAGCCAATAAAGAATGTATATTATATTAATGAATTAAATAATATGTGCAGTCGTGTGTGTGTGTGTGTATGTGTGAGAGAGAGAGTGTGTGTGAGGATGTGTAAAAGTGTGAGAGTGGGATATATGAATATGATTATAATTATGAAATATCTGTGCCATGGATTAATTTGGTTATATCAAGTTTAAAAGCTCCTTTTTTTAAGTGAAAGATATCGGTATAGTTACAAAATTTTAGATTATAGGTTCTATGTAGACGATTGATTATTGAATTTTGTGCATAGTTGGTATGAGTTTGTGCGACAGCAAATAATTTTATATTTCTAGTTCGTTTTTGAGGTGCACGAAAGCTGAGAATACTACTGATCAGGGCAGGGCAATCAATGCACCCGTTACACAAGCCGTGCAGAAATACCATGTCTAAGATCATGCGTCTGTTCTCAAGACTAGTTAGATGGTGGTACTTACATGAATCTTCATAACTCAGCATGTATGTACGTGCCCTGTAGTTGAGATGTTTTATAAATTTGTATTGAATGTTCTCAATATCTCTTATGTATGTAATGTAAGAGGGGTTCCATATCGTACTACAGTATTCCAAAATGCTTCGAACATATGAGTAATACAGTAGTTTAATACACTTTGCGTCCGAGAAAGGTTTACAGACTCGCATGATAAAACCAAGGCTTTTATATGATTTTTTAATAATAGCTTCAATATGTTCAGAATAAGTTAATTTGGAGTCAAGTAAAATTCCTAAGTCACGCACTGTTTGGACCTTTGATATGCTGACACTAGAAAGCTGATAGTCAAATGAAATAGTATTTCTTTTACGCGTGAAGGAGACATAGTGACACTTACCAACATTAACGCCTACTCGGTTGTCAGAATAGTAGTCACTAAGACGATTAAGATCAGCCTGTAGCTTAATGCAGTCAGATTGATTATTTATTTTCATAAAAATTTTCATGTCATCCGCATACATAAGAAATTTAGCATTATGAATACATTTACCTACATCATATAGATAGCACGCATAGAGTAACGGGCCTAAAATAGATCCTTGAGGGACGCCTGATGTTATGCCTATATAGTCAGAGCAATACCCACCAATAACAACTGCTTGAGAGCGTTTATGTAAATAAGATTCGAACCATCTTAGGAGGTTACCCCGAATACCTAGATCATAGAGCTTTTGTAATAGGATTACGTGATCAACTCGGTCGAAGGCTTTCTCAAAATCCGTGTAGACCACATCTACCTGCGACCCTCCGTCCATGTTAGTAGCCACATATTCCGTGAACGAGCCTAAATTAGTAACCGTGGAGCGACCTGTCATGAAGCCGTGTTGTTGAGGCGGTATTGATAGCGCTATTATAGGGTATACATAAGTATGGACTATACGCTCCATTATCTTACTGAGAACATTCAAAATTGAAATGGGACGGTAGTTTTCGACTTCTGTTTTTAGGCCCTTCTTGTGAATAGGAATGACCTGTGCTTCTTTCCAAGTGTTCACAACGACACCTTCTCGAAAACACCTGTTGAAGATCAAAGTTATCGGGTGCGACAGAGTATCAACACATTTAACAAATATAATTGGCGGCAAATTATCATTACCAGCACCTTTATTACAATCTAGCTTATTAATAATTTTTTGAACCGCATCAACACTAACCTCGATATCAGAAATTACATTAAAATTTGATAGCAACGTATCTTCAAGCGAACAGTGAGCTAAGTAATTATCACTGTATGAGGAAGTATTAAAATTTCGCTGAAAGAATTCATTGAAGGCAGAACATATATTTACCGGAGCGTCCAATTGAGTGTCGCCATATGTCATTGACTGTGGGTAGTCGGTAGCATTCTTCCGCTTAGATTTTATAAAAGTCCAAAAAGCTTTCGGATTTAGTTTAATTTTTTCTTGCGAAAATGTAAGAAAAGATGCATAACATTCATCTTGAAGTACTTTTTGTCTTTTTCTAAGCAATGAAAAGGCCTGATAGTCGTTATGATTCCTGTACTTTTTCCAGTTACGGTGAAATTTAGTCTTTTCTTTAATGAGCTGAATAAGAGATTTGCTATACCAACAGGGATACAAGTACTTACCACCGCAACGAACTTTTGGGACAAACTCATTCAATACGTTAGTATCAAGTAAAATTTGTTCACCGCATCATCTAAGTTTCTACATGAGGTTATGAACGACCAGTCCTGTTTAAGAAATGAATCGTTCATAGCGCGATAATCAGCTTTTTTGTACTGAAATTTAGACTTGATACAGGGCTTGAGCGGAGGAATCAACACGTCAGTTGCAGTCAATGATAAAGCAGGATGATATATGTCTTCTTTAACTAAAGGAAATTCAGATTTCTTGATCTTTAGTGGAAATGTGGAAAAAATTAAATCTAGAGTAATATAGCTACTATTCTGAAAGTAATTGTATTGTGAAAGGCCTGAATATGCAAAATATGACAAAAGATCAGTAGCAGTAGATTGTACTTCTACAGCTCCCTTTTTTATAACAATAGGCTCCCCAGACGACCAGTCAATGCAAGGTAAGTTGAAATCACCTGCAACCACTAAGTCACTTTCCGGGCAGTTATCACGGATAGTTGACACTACATCTATTAATATCTGTATGCGAGATGAAATTAGAGAATTAGGTGGTATGTAAGCGACAGCTAGGTGTATATCGTTAGACGATCCGACACTTACTGCCGGTATGGTAATCCAGACACATTCAAGATCGTCACGTTCCCATTCAGGACGCAGTCTAGCGTGCAGCCCAGAACGACACAAAACCATAACACCGCCGCCTAAGGATACACGATCATTTCGAAATACTCTATAATTATCGTCACACAATTCAGTATCAAGAACACCATCGTGAAGCCACGTTTCGGTGACCATAATAACATCACTGTCACATAACAGTACGTTATTGCAGAACGTATTAGTTTTTGTCCGCAAACCCCTGACGTTTTGATAAAACAGTTTTAATTTTTTGAAAGTACTATTCATTTTTAATAGTAAGAGTTATATCTAAACAAATTAGTATTCGATACATAGATAACAAAAATACAAATAAGATCATAATCAACGCATTTCAAGCTGCACAAAGTTCGCGTAATACAATTTTGTACATAAGCTAATAGTTTGACTTGGTTTGACATGGCTAGTATGCAATACAGGTTTTTGACTCTGCTAGAACAATATAAGTGGTAATAATAAATAAATAAATAATATATGAATTTATATGTGTATTTTATGTGTGAGTTGGGTACGTGTGAAGTGTGCTGTGCTACATGTAAGTGACAAAGAGTTACATGGGTAGGAGATGACATCATACAATCTTTGAGAGGTCGGCCGAACAGGAAATAAGTATGGGAGGGGATGTTTCGTTCCGTCTCATATAAATACGGCAGTTTTTTGTCCAGACGTATTTGAAACTAACTTCCTTGGCTTTTTGTTTACTAGCATTTAGCAGCATCTTATTTTCTTTTGTAAGGTGGTCGTTAATGTAAATACGATTATCGTCCCCTCCGATACCCAGGTCCTTTGCTCTTAAAACGCGGTACTTCCGGGCCGCGGCAACGATATGTTCCTTGAGAGAGCGCTGCTTCAAACGCACTACGAAAGCGCGAGCACGCGCATCTCCACCACCACGCCGTGGCTGCACCCGGTGTGCAAATTCAATGTCGCTGGCTTGAATAGGGACTCCAACGTGATTTATGACTCTCGTGATAATATCCAAAGCGTTCTCATCCTTATCTTCTGGAATTCCAATGACCTCAATGTTTTGTATTCTCGACCATTGTTGTTGCCTCATGTTTTCCTCTTCTAGGAATTTAATTTTTGCCGAGTGTGTTTGCAAGGTATCCTTGAGAGCTTTATTTTCGTCTTTAACGGCTTTTAAATCTGTAGCAGAGCTTCCTAGTAGCTTCTTTAATACTATGATTTCTTTACGTAACTCTTCATATTGAGTACTCATAAACGATAAAGACTCGTGATATCCAGCGCACTCAATTTTAATTGCCTCGAGCTGGTCAGATAAACCTTTAGTGCATGTTTCGATTATGTCCCGTATATCTTGCTTCTCAGTCTTTAAAAACTCCTTTAACCTGTCCTCCGTGATGTAATTACCAGTAGGTGACTGGCCTCTACGCAACGTAACATTACTGGCTGCCGTTAAGTACTCTACATCAGACTCGGTCCTTCCAGATGTTTTGGGCAGGCCAGACGAACGGACAGGTGTGTTAGTGTTGTCTGACTTCGGCACCTTACTATGACACTCTAGGCATCTCCAGTCACGCTTGACTTCTTCATTCATCGCCTTATATTTCTTCGGAGAAAGATTAGCGCATTGTAAATCGTACTTTTGACTGCATCCATGACAAACCATAAACTTTTTGCCTTGTATGCCCGCTCTACAACCGGCACACATTTGCTTATCCATGTTGTCTTGAAATTATTTGCGAGTAACAGTGATCAAAAATGACAAGTGAGTCCTGCGAGAAATATGATAGAAATCGCTAAGACTCGACTTCACAGCGATGACAATTTAGGCAGGCGTTGTGGCAGGCAATCCGTGAGTCGATCGCGCGGCGCCGCGGTGGGGGCGGCAGCGGGCGTATGAAGGACAAACACGCGGCCTGCGTGCGCGCTGCGAGTTGTCGTAGGTCAGGACAGCGATGATTTTAATTGATATTTTAGTAAATTACTCACTGGGTGCGCGATGTATTGTGATGTAAATACACAGTTTAGAAGCCTTTGTCACTAGCTTTACACTGATATATATAACTGGGCAAAAAATCTACTTTAAACTATGAATTTTGAATATTATTGTAAGACCAAATTGTAAATAGTGTTAAGTATTCGACTGCGAAGTGTAGAATGAAATGTAATGAAGATCGCATCAACGGTACTACTCAAGTTACCGTGCGACAAACGAATGCCGATTTGTCCCAGTAGGCTGACGGTAGGAACATTAATGAATGCGATAAAGTGCGTTAAGTGCCCAAATACACAATGCAAGTTTCTTGTACGTTTCAGAGCAATGAATTGAATGCAATAGATTACACGCAATTATTTACCTTCAGGAATTGTCAGCAACTATTGTTTAGACGATGCAAGTAATTTGTTGATCCAATGTTGTTATATGCAAAAGGCAAGAAACTTGCAGCGCGTTAATCAGCCTTAACTATTATAACGTTACGGTCCGCCTATGGCGGGACGAAGCGCAACGTACAAGTATCTTTTTTTTTTTTTTTTTTCTTCACCTTGGGAAAATCCTTTATGGATACCACCAACAGCCCCGGGTGCGGGCACAGAGTGGTTATGTGGGAATCCCGCCACTGACGGCCTACCCACTAAAAACCCAAGGGTGTTCCACCTCGGCGCAAAATGTCGGGGCAACGGGTACGGTTTCGGACTCCTCCGCAGCCCCGACAGCGCCAGCTCCTTCGAGCACCTCCTCGAGCTTGCGCTCTCTCCCTCTCGATGACGATGTGTCGAACACCAGACACATCGTCACCATCCACCTCCTCGAGGACCAATTTTGCCCGTGGGCGCCAACCAGCACCCGTGCCTAGGCGCCCATGGTCCCCATGCGACGGGTCAGATGAGTGGCCCCGCTGCCTGCCACTTCGGCCGCAGAGGATAGGGAAAGCGGCAACGACACACCGACACGCCTCTTCCTCTGCGGCCCCACCGCGTCCGCCATCAAAACGGTGGCGACCCCGCTTAGGCCGCGGAAGGTAGGGAAAGTGGCAACGACACACCAACAGTCCTCTCCCGCCGCGGCCCCCAGCCCTCGGTTGCAGTGTCGCACACGCGACACTGCAACTGTACTTTTCTTGTAAGAACTGCAGAGGTGTGGAACTCGTTGCCTGTGTCTGTCTTTCCACCTAAATACAATCCGGGGGTGTTTAAGAGTAAAGTGAATAGGTATCTCCTAGGCAAGCGTGTTACACCTTCGATCACGTCGACGCTTAGACAACAAAAAGACAACGTAGACAACAAAAAGTGGGAATTAATGGCGTCACATCTTCCGGATCTTTAGTTACAATGGGAGTACCACAAGGTTCTATCTTAGGCCCGTTCTTATTTTTGGCGTATATAAATGATTTGCCGTATATGGTTAAGGACCTTACAGACATAGTTCTATTTGCTGATGATACATCTCTTATTTTTAGAACAGATAGGAAAGATAGTGAACTTGTGCATGTGAACAACGTACTGACTATTATTTCGAGATGGTTCGCTGCGAACAATTTGTTACTAAATGCAAAAAAAACTAAGTGTTTAAAGTTTTCCATGCCTAATGTTAGATATATAGAACCAAACGTAATGCTTGAGGGCGATAAACTTAACATAGACAAGGCGACGGTGTTCCTGGGTATAAGCATTGATTCCAAACTGCAATGGGGTCCACATATTAGTGCTCTGTCTGGGAGACTTAGTTCTGCTGCTTATGCGGTTCGCAAGATTAGGCAACTGACGGATATAGCTACAGCTCGGATGGTTTACTTTGCTTACTTCCACAGCATAATGTCATATGGCATTTTGCTGTGGGGATCAGCTGCTGAAGTGGAGGCCATTTTTATTTTGCAAAAGCGAGCGGTCCGCGCTATCTACGGAATGGGTCCCCGTGAATCATTGAGAGATTTATTTAAAGAAATAAATATTTTAACTTTACCTTCTTTATATATCTTTGAAAATATTATGCACGTTCGCAAAAATCTACATAAATTTAAATTGAACAGTGACTATCACAATTATAACACTAGAAATAAGGATAGGATAGCTGTACAGAGATTTAGACTGACTAAGTCAAGAAAGTCATTTTTAGGCAACTGCGTTAGTTTTTACAATAAAATCCCGAAAAATATAACAGGGCTCACCGAGGGAAAATTCAAATCACATGTAAAAACTACATTAATGAAAAGAGGATATTATAAGGTTAAGAATTATTTAGAAGATAAAGATGTCTGGAGCCTTCCACTTCCGCCAAGTAGCCACTAATATTTATATATATTACCTAGTTGTAAGCCAAAATTTGTGAGACTAATTTATTTATTATTTGAAAAAATAATGCCCCTCAGTTTCTTGCCTGTTCTTCTGAGTAGAGGCTTTTTATCCGAACAAGGCGGTCGAGTCTATTTAAATAACTTTGACGTTCATAAGTGTATCTTTGATACCTAAATTGAATAAAAACATTTTGACTTTTTTGACTTTGAATGCCCCTCAGTTTCTTGCCTGTTCTTCTGAGTAGAGGCTTTTTGTCCGAACAAGGCGGTCGAGTCTATTTAAATAACTTTGACGTTCATAAGTGTATCTTTGATACCTAAATTGAATAAAAACATTTTGACTTTGACTTTGACTTTGCTTCCCATCAGGCGAGTCGGTGGTCAAACGCATGCCTAGTCTGTTGTAAAAAAAAACTAGGTAAAGTTGAGAGCCTTGCCTGCCTAGGGATGGGAAACCTAAGGTAAGAAAGGAAAACAAGCGAGTTTAGTTAGTAAGATTAATTATTTAAGGTATTTACAAAAACATGAATTTATCAAAAACCTTAAGACTATACTATCCTAGACTAATAAACCTTCCTACCTGTCTACCGACAGCCGACGACGACGATGATGATTAAGGGTAATGCCGAACGTCAGGTCTTCCGTCTCCGATTTTCTCCGAGCAGTGAACGGGTTTATCGGCTGTCTATCTTTGTTCACTATTCAAACTTTGTAATAGTTATATCAAACGGCCGGAGAAATGCTAGGGTCTCCGCTGGCGTACCTTTCAAGGTCCAGGAGTCTGGATAGGTACTGGTAGCTCCAGGTAAAACAGGATCAGGTTCAGATAGGTATCCGTAGCTCCAGATAGATCACTTTTGATAATTCAACTTGGATAACAGGACTCTAGGTAAGGTGAAATGAACACTTCCTCACCTCTCAAAACTTTTCTTAAGACTCACGGCATCTTGAACGTTCTCTCTGACTTGTCAGATTTCAAAATGAATTTGGAATATGGTGGCTGCCGATAGAGACTGTCGATTACTAAAGAGACTTTATTACAATGAGAAGTACAAAAAGTAAAAGAAAAAGGATTAATAACATTACACTATAAACATAATCTTTCTGACTAACGTTTCACAACGTCACATTTCTCTTTCAGCGCTGCAATGGCTGGTGTTGATATTCGAGCAGACGTTCATCGCCGTCTACATACAAGAGAGAAGCAGGCGGAGCGACAAGTGAGTTTTAAAACATAGACTTACCTTCTTGGTCTCCTACAACGACAAGGGGCTAATCAATCGAGTTGTTGTGGCAACAGCAAGTATGAACCATATCACCACAGTCTAAAATACAAAGTCGCGTAATATCGAGGTGACGCTGATGTCTCTGTTAGAATCATACAATTTTGTATTTTAGGCAGTGGTGACATGGTTCATCTAACAATGATTTTTTTTTTTGAGTTTTACCCCGTAGGACAAGCTAGAGCCAACATGGCCATACCGCCAAGTCATCCGTATATTTTGTGTACTGTAGTAGCTAAATCTATGATGGAAGAGAGGGCGATGATAAATTTGATGAATCCCTCCCCTTTTCCCATTTCAATAAAGCTGTGGATACTTTACTGAAACTTTAAGTCGAGTTGGTAGAGAACACGCAAAGTAGCATTTTCTAATGTTTGTATCATTTGCCCACACTCGTGTACGTTATCGAACCGGTAAAGCTTAATAATCCACATTTTATTTTTCTTGAATTGTATTGCTACACTAAAGTTTGCAAAAATTGTAAATACTTTATTACATATGTACGTATATAAAAAAGAAATGTTACACTAATACCACCAGACAGCATGTTTTATATTCGAACTACGATTTCGAGAGATCGATTTGAAAATAACAATTGTCAATTTTACTGTTTTAGTTTTGTAGGAAGACTTACGTACACCATAAAATTGACTGTTATTTAGAAATGAAAAAAAAATCACATTTACATATTTCAATATAACACTCGGAATCAAATGAAATGTGATGGGCCGCCGTGGGCATAGTGTATGTGGTCTCGTGCGCAGGGAGGCGGGGCGCGGCGGGCGCGTGGACCCGGGGCAGGACGCGCTGGCGCCGGGCGCACGCGCCGCGCCGCTGCCGCCGCGACACAACGCCGCGCTCGCGCTGCCTTCCATCGGTAACTACACACACCCTCCTCACTCATTAGGCAGGACGCGCTGCCGCCGCGACACAACGCCGCGCTCGCGCTGCCTTCCATCGGTAACTACACACACCCTCCTCACTCATTAGGCAGGACGCGCTGCCGCCGCGACACAACGCCGCGCTCGCGCTGCCTTCCATCGGTAACTACACACACCCTCCTCACTCATTAGGCAGGACGCGCTGCCGCCGCGACACAACGCCGCGCTCGCGCTGCCTTCCATCGGTAACTACACACACCCTCCTCACTCATTAGGCAGGACGCGCTGCCGCCGCGACACAACGCCGCGCTCGCGCTGCCTTCCATCGGTAACTACACACACCCTCCTCACTCATTAGGCAGGACGCGCTGCCGCCAGAAACTCGAACAACAACAACAATAATAATAATACAAAAACAATAACAAGTGAATGTTCAATTCTATGTCATTCCATCTAAGCCGTGTGAACATGGAATAAAGGAAAAATGAACCAGTCACTCGAATGAACCGTTTGATATCCCTTTAACAGTGTAGTGTACGTAGTTCGGTGTACGCTAGCGCCTGTCGTAAAGCTCTATTCAGAGATGCGTGTTGTGTGCGCAGGTTTCGGGTCGACGTACACGAAGCTGTGGACGACGCTGTGCGCGACGGCGCGCGAGCCGCACCCCGAGGTCGCGCAGATGGCCACCGACCTCATCAACTACATCTCTAACCAGGTACACTGACGCACGATACGGCCGTCGGATCTTGGCCCGTCTGAACTTTGCGCGGACGGCTTCTCAGCAACATTTTTCGGAACCGAATGGTGACATGAGGCGGCGTGCGCAGTGCGCAAGTTCGCAGATCGTATGTTCCAACTCGCCAAGATACGGTGGCCATACTGTACTTATAAACGCATATATCCTATCGCCTCTCGTCCCGACTATGACCTCAAACATTACACGGTAGTCGGTCGGCCTTCCTCACCGTTCGGCCAGGACTTTGCCGCCATTAGCGGTAGCTTATGGAGTTAACCCACGTGATAAGGCGTCTGGCATCAAATGACTTTCGAACGTAACTAAGAGTAGTACATAATTATTTATCCGTGGGTACAGGTGGACAGCGTGGGCCGCGAGGCAGAGGTGCGCAGCTCGTCGGGCAGCAGCAGCCTGCCGCCGTCGCCCAACACTGCGCCCTCGCCGCTGCACGAGCACGCCACGCGCACGCTGCCGCACGGTATGTGACTGTGTCTACAGGTGGACAGCGTGGGCCGCACGGTATGTGATTGTGTCTACAGGTGGACAGCGTGGGCCGCACGGTATGTGACTGTGTCTACAGGTGGACAGCGTGGGCCGCACGGTATGTGACTGTGTCTACAGGTGGACAGCGTGGGCCGCACGGTATGTGACTGTGTCTACAGGTGGACAGCGTGGGCCGCACGGTATGTGATTGTGTCTACAGGTGGACAGCGTGGGCCGCACGGTATGTGACTGTGTCTACAGGTGGACAGCGTGGGCCGCACGGTATGTGACTGTGTCTACAGGTGGACAGCGTGGGCCGCACGGTATGTGACTGTGTCTACAGGTGGACAGCGTGGGCCGCACGGTATGTGACTGTGTCTACAGGTGGACAGCGTGGGCCGCACGGTATGTGACTGTGTCTACAGGTGGACAGCGTGGGCCGCACGGTATGTGACTGTGTCTACAGGTGGACAGCGTGGGCCGCTCGGTATGTGACTGTGTCTACAGGTGGACAGCGTGGGCCGCACGGTATGTGACTGTGTCTACAGGTGGACAGCGTGGGCCGCACGGTATGTGACTGTGTCTACAGGTGGACAGCGTGGGCCGCTCGGTATGTGACTGTGTCTACAGGTGGACAGCGTGGGCCGCACGGTATGTGACTGTGTCTACAGGTGGACAGCGTGGGCCGCTCGGTATGTGACTGTGTCTACAGGTGGACAGCGTGGGCCGCACGGTATGTGACTGTGTCTACAGGTGGACAGCGTGGGCCGCTCGATATGTGACTGTGTCTACAGGTGGACAGCGTGGGCCGCACGGTATGTGACTGTGTCTACAGGTGGACAGCGTGGGCCGCTCGGTATGTGACTGTGTCTACAGGTGGACAGCGTGGGCCGCTCGGTATGTGACTGTGTCTACAGGTGGACAGCGTGGGCCGCACGGTATGTGACTGTGTCTACAGGTGGACAGCGTGGGCCGCTCGATATGTGACTGTGTCTACAGGTGGACAGCGTGGGCCGCACGGTATGTGACTGTGTCTACAGGTGGACAGCGTGGGCCGCTCGGTATGTGACTGTGTCTACAGGTGGACAGCGTGGGCCGCTCGGTATGTGACTGTGTCTACAGGTGGACAGCGTGGGCCGCACGGTATGTGACTGTGTCTACAGGTGGACAGCGTGGGCCGTGAGTCGACATTTTAGTCGGAAAATAAACTGATCAGAAATTGAGCTTTTGATAATATCATCACTTCAGAAGGACATTTGATCGTTTGTAAAAATATTTGTTCTCAAATATTAGTTCAAAAAACAATTGATATTCACCACTGTATTTTGTGTATTTTTCTGAAAGTGCTTGCAATGGTTTTTTAAAGAAATTCTTATGATAACGTAGGTCACCGGCGAGGCAAATCAGGGCTGCCTCACACGATATCAGAGGACTCCGTGTCGCAGCGAGACCGCGAGCCCGCGCGGGACCGGGAGGAGAAAGACCGGGACTCTACCTCTTCTAACTCCAGTGAGTTCTGTCGATTTTATTAATTTGAGTTCCCCTCGGTCCCACTCTCGTTTGCACTGAATTCACTTTTGCATTAAGACTGTTGCACTGTTGAGACTACCTCGTTTCTGTAGTGCATCGGAAATGTTCGCACAGGCCCGGACCGATGGTTTTCACGCCGTTGTCCGTAAAAAATTGGCATCATTAATGCGTAGACTGCGGGGTAGTTCCAACGCCATAATTAAGACTATAGCAGAGGACCACTTTTCGCCCTTGGTTAGACATTTTGTGCAAACGATGATCAGAAAGGATGAAACTAGGAAGTTTGAATTCGTCTGCACAAAATGTCTTAAACCAAGGTAAATACTACCTAATGTTTTAAGATTTTAAGTTTTAAGATTTAGTTTTTAATTTTTGTAGTGTAATGTTAGTATAAGGTGTGGATTTTTGTTGTCCGAAATAAATAAATTATTATTATTATTATTATTATTAAAATATTAGTTAAGGTAATGATTAGGACCAGTAGAAAGAGAAATAAGAAATCCCGCTTCGTCTGCGACCCAAAGTTTCGGTCGGCAACGGAGGCGCATGTGACGTAACAATAGAGCACGTGTGACATGCGCAGGCCAGAGCAGCAAGAAGGCGATCGTGCGCACGATGTTCGTGGAGTGGGCGGGCGTGCAGCTGTCGCGCGGCGCGGCGCGCGCGCCCGACGTGGAGGCGCGCGCGCACCACGAGCGCGTGTGGCGGCGCGCGCGCAACGCGGCGCTGCGGCGCGAGGCCGCCGCGCTGCGCGCCGCGCGCGGCCCGCGCCTCGACACGCAGGCCTTCCACTCGCGCTGCCCGCTGCCGCCGCAGGCCGTGCTGTTCCACCCCTACGAGCAGCACGCCGCCGTCGCCAGCAAGGACAACTTCGGCATCTGGGACTGGGGCAGCGCGGCCAAGCTGTGCGTGGGCGGCTGGCGGCGCTCGTGGGGCCGCGTCACGGCGCTGGCCTACCTCAACGCGCACGCGCAGGCGCTGCTGGCGTGCGCCTCGCACGCGGGCCACGTGCTGGTGTTCCGGCCCGGCGCCGAGCCCGCGCTCGTGGCGGCCTGGCGCGCCCTCGACGTGCGCCGCGCGCCCGACTACCGCCCGCCGCCCGCGCAGCCCCTCTACAGTGAGTACGCTGCACCGCGCAGCCCCTCTACAGTGAGTACACTGCACCGCGCAGCCCCTCTACAGTGAGTACGCTGCACCGCGCAGCCCCTCTACAGTGAGTACACTGCACCGCGCAGCCCCTCTGCAGTGAGTACACTGCACCGCGCAGCCCCTCTACAGTGAGTACACTGCACCGCGCAGCCCCTCTACAGTGAGTACACTGCACCGCGCAGCCCCTCTACAGTGAGTACACTGCACCGCGCAGCCCCTCTACAGTGAGTACACTGCACCGCGCAGCCCCTCTACAGTGAGTACACTGCACCGCGCAGCCCCTCTGCAGTGAGTACACTGCATCGCGCAGCCCCTCTTCAGTGAGTACACTGCACCGCGCAGCCCCTCTACAGTGAGTACACTGCACCGCGCAGCCCCTCTACAGTGAGTACACTGCACTGCGCAGCCCCTCTTCAGTGAGTACATTGCACCGCGCAGCCCCTCTGCAGTGAGTACACTGCACCGCGCAGCCCCTCTACAGTGAGTACACTGCACCCGCGGCGCCGAGCCCGCCTCCTGGCACGTCACAACTAGTACCGTCCACAGTTATCTTGTGACGCTGCAGCGATCATTGTGTAAGGCTAGGTACTCTCGGAGCTATTTTTAGTCACGCTCGCCGCGAGTGGTGCACGCACATGTCTGCACGCAGATATCTACGAATGTCGAAAAGGAATGTAAAAAATTAAAGCAGAAATTGCGAGTCTAGGTGCGGCACCCGCCGCGACAACCGCGTGCTTGGTTTTAGCACGTGAGCTGACTTGTTTCCTATACCCCATGTTGACAGACTTGGGATTCCCTACACTGCTAATAAAAAACTATATTATGGGTTTGAAAATTATGCTATGTAACATAAATACTATACCCTAAAATTGGAAGGTTTTCTCGTGGTTCCGTCAAATTTTTACTTGTAAAAACAGATGCATGCTCTTCATATACTTTCCTACATCCTGTCAGGCATTTCAAAGAGAAGTGCTGTGACGTTCACGGGCTTTTTTGGACTAATTTGCGGGCTATGTCGCAATCACGGCAATTTCGTGATCTCCAAAATTTGAGATGTTGTTAGTTTTAAAATAAGAAAGGCGCGCGATCGCGTCGGGTGCGGGTGGAGATCGCTCCGTGAGTAACTAACTAAACAAATACCAAATAACAATTCCGAACTATTTTTAAGTCACGCTTATTTTGTACATCTGTCCCTTAGCTATTCAAAGTGAGCTATTGCAGACGATAGCTCGTTTAGAAGAGTCTCAGTAATGTTATTTTCTAGTTTGTAACACGCTTTTGTAGACGCTTCTTACATGTTCATATCATCACATTTCACTCGCTCATCTACAACCATCAAAACTAAGTCGCGGTAGACCTGCTAACACCAGTTTTTATGTTCTATTTTAATCAAATAATGTATGTAGATATGTACGTATTATATTGTAGATTTATAAGCAATAGTTTTTTTACATGCACTAGTCTAGCTTGCTTCTTTATTTTTAAAATTATGAGATACCTGTGTTAATGATACCTTTTCTTTAAAAAAAAAGTTTGGAACGCTAACGTCAAATATGTCCTACGCTATAGCAGTGTTATAGCAGTAAGTATGGACTAACAAACATCTGTTAAGTCCAATGAGTTCTATTACTACCTAAAGAGAAACTTTCATATGGAACGGTCATGTTCCATTAAGAGCTTAAAACTAAAATTTGCTGCAGCGCTGAAACAATAGTCGTCTAACCATACATTACAAACACACAGCGCTAAAAAGCTATGACTAACGCAACATGGCGATCGCAAAATATTGTGTTTTAATAACATTTTGAAATGATTTTCTAGTTGTTTATCGATTGAAATTTCTTCTTTTCACTTCAACGAACTTTTTACTAGAATAATTAGTGCTATGTCGCAACACACAGGATAGCATATTTAGCCCGTTTTTCGTTTACAAGAAACACGACTTGGACGCACGAGAGCTAGTGAAGCGACCGAGTGAGGTGTCTTTGGATGGCCTCACTTTAACCTAACAGAGGAGTGATGTATGGTGTCTTCTCTATACGTAGTAATAGAACTCTTTAGTGAAGTCGTACTGAATGTCCGGACAAAACTACTACAGAAGACCTATTCTAAAAAAAGAAACAAAAGAACGTCTTCTACAGTGTTACTTAAGAACCAGTATAGCTGGAGCCCCGTGGTAATGTCGGTATCGTGAACAGTGCTGGTGTGTGTCAGGTCTAGCGCAGCTGGTGTCGGAGCAGTTCTCGTCCGCCGAGGAGCGGCTCGCCGGCGCGCGCACCAAGCAGCCCGACCCGGACCGTGAGTCCACTCGCATCACTACACCGCCACACATCACTACACTAGCTCATAGCTGACGCTTCATTTTTCCTTCTTTTTCCTTTTCATTCGCCACCATTCACTCGAAATGAAATGTCTGCACACAAAATGAAACAAGAGGACTGAATGTTTCATTGGCGAACAGTATGTGAACAGTGAATGTATGGATTTCAGCATTCGCATTGTTTACTCGCGGCACGGATTAGATAATATTTCCTCGCTCGCGCTCCGAATGAACGAAAAATTAAACGTCTGAACACAGGACGATCATTCGGGCTTGGCGCCCAACATCGTTTGACGCCATGTTGAAAGAATAAAACAGGCGAATGCATGGGCGTACCCAGGGGGGGGGGCAGGGGAGGGCAGCTGCTCCCCCTTGCAAATCCCGCAGAACATGTATGAACTCCCCTAATTACTAATTAAAGTGTAAACGAGTTATGCTCTAACTTTTAAATAAACCGACACTGACAAAATGCACGATGAAATAGGGAACTTGCATCAAAATTTTAATGACAAATTAGGTTAATGATTCACTTAAGAATATAGTAGAATGTACTACTGTGACAGGATTGTAAAATTTTATTTATTTAACTACCTATAAAACAGGATCATTTGCGGGTGTTTGCCCTACACACTACACTACATACATCTAATGACTCATGTAGGTGTGTTGTGTAGTGTGTATGACAAAATAGCCGCGGACGATCCGACCTAAAAAATCTGACTTGCCCCCTCCTACGCCAGAAGCTGGGCACGCCCATGGGCGAATGTTCATTTCTATGTCATTCCAGATAAGTCGTGTGAACATGGTATGAAAGAAAAATGAAGCATTCACTTGAGTGAACTGTATGTACTTAAAAACTCCACTCTATGTCACTAGGACACCGTGGCGGTGCCACACAGTCCCGCCCCCAGATCTATACAACTGAATGTAGAATATGTTACCTGGTGTCCGCTTTGTTTGTTGCTACCCTCCATACAACTATATGTAACTATACATTTTGTTGTGGCTCGCATCGCCATGGAGTCCTGGTGAGATAGGGCCCTATCTACCTTCCTACCTTCCTTCGTTTCAACTGTTCAATCAACAATTATGTTGAGGGCTTACACGGCTCTTATAATTTCTTACTCCTTCAACCTCCTTTCCTTAACTTTATTTTTAACCATTTGTAAGAAAAATATTAATTCAGGGGAGAAAAGTCCAAATGTTGGAAGACAAAACAGGACAGGCCCAATATTTTTTAATTTGGAAATTGAGATTATGGTCAGACACGAAACCATTCACATTTATCTCGCGCCATTTGTCTGTTGTTTATCTCGCATTCATCGAAACTGTGCTGCATGATGTGGTCATTAATAAATAGAATTTCGAGTGCTGTTAATTTTGCTCATAAGGTGGGTTTGGATTTAACGCGTAATTATTTATGTCATTGCCGTCTTCGTCCGTCCAAACTCGTCGGAGCCGTGCGAGTCAGTGTCCCGCGGTGCGCGGGCGGGGTCGGACGGAGTCGGCACTGTGGCTAACGGCGGGGGCGTGTCAGTGGGCAGCGGCGCGGGCTCCCCGCTGGGCGGCGGCGCGTACAGCGCGGGCCCGCCCGGCGTGCTGCTGCGCTGGAGCGCGCGCCGGCAGTCGCTGGCGCTGGCGGGCGCCAGCGCCTCCGTGCGGCTGTGGGACGCGCGCGCCGAGCGGCTGGCCGGCGACGTGTGCACGGGCAGCGCCGCCGCCGCCACGGCGCTGTGGCGCGGCGACGGGCTGCTGGCGGCGGGGTTCGCGGACGGCGCCGTGCGCGTGTGGGACGAGCGCGCCGGCTGCGCGCCCGCCGCCGCGCCCGCCGCGCTCGGCGCCGCCGCGCTGTGCTGCGCGCGCCGCGCCGACCGCCACTGCATGGTGCTGGCCAGCGCCGCCGGCGAGGTGCGCTTCCTGGACACGCGCACCATGCGCGCCACGCACTCGCTGCGCGCGCCGCACCCGCTCGCCGCCGTCGACGTGCACCGCGCCGCGGACCTGCTCGCCTGGTACCTACACGACACACTACACTACTGCTGCACGACAACTACACACAACTACTGCATGACACACTACACTACTACTACACGACACATTAAATAGTACTACTGCGCGACACACTAAATACTACTACTAGCTACTACACGACTACTACTGCATGTACACATATCATGGTACTCATCATTATGATCAACTTTTACTATGAATAGGTCAACCCTGAAATCAAGGAATGCATTTTGTTGAAGATCAAGGAACTTTTTTTGTGTAACAGCTTTTTTTTTCTTTTTTTTCAGGTCTGGCCCCATAGTAACAGTTGTTCATAATGATGAATACAATGATATCCTAGAAAATGTCCGTTGTTTAAAAATACTTCTTATTTACTAAAATAATTCTTCTATGTTATCTGTATCGGGTGTACTAATGAAAAATGGGGTCGTTGTACTCATCATTATGAACAAATTTTACTATGGAGTTTAAACCCAAAATCTCGTAAAAACCCCGCTATTCCATACAAAAAGTTCATTGATCGTCGACAAAATGTTTGGAACAACTGTTGTTTTTTTCTCGATTTCAGGGTTGACCCCAAAGTAAAAGTTGTTCATAATGATGAGTACAATGCCCCCCTTTCGGTTTAGTACAGCCTTTCCTGATAACCCTGTATATCCGTCTCGCCGCAATGTCCGTGTGTCCCGTGTTCCAGCGGCTCTGTGAACCAGTGCATCACCATCTACGACCTGAACGGCACACTGCTCAACACCATCAAGTTCCACGAGGGGTTCATGGGCGCGCGCATCGGGCCCGTCTCCTGCCTCGCCTTCCACCCGCTCAGGTACGCACACCACACACGCCGCACACATCCCCACTCAACAACGACAGCATACAGTTGTCGCGGCATACAGCCGATGAGTCTGTTATGCTGGGTACACACCAAGCCAAAGAATGCGCTGCGTCCCGTTTCGTTTCAATAAAATAAAACGAGACGCAGCATATCGTTGGCCTTCGTTTGCTTTGGTCTGTCCGCAGCAATACTCGAACGGAATACCATATAACAATAATACACCGCACAGTCCGCGCCACGTAACTAGAACCTACGCAGTGATCGGCTTAAGGTCTCAATGGCGGTAGGAGGTGGGAGGCGCGCGGGCGGCGCTGCGCAGACGCACGGCACCGTCTTGGTTCTAGTTTTGTGCCGTGTATATACTAGAAATAAACTAGATTACAATATGATATCGTAATCTCACAGGCTTTTACGCCTAGTTTTGCATTTGCCGGTAATAATTTTAAGGCAAATCTTTTTCTACCTATAAATTGTGTTTCATTGTGTTGTGGATCTAGCTGGCGAACATTGTCGCCCTCGACTTTTCTCTGCGAGACTGTCTGTGCTGGTCGATTTTATTTGATTATTTTTGTGTGTTCAATTTAAATAATTACTATGATTGTATACATTTACACCAAACGAACCAATTACTGTCTTTATACCTACACCGCTATTTTTAATACTAGCAAAATTTTCAAAATGAAGTTCCAACTCCCACACAACTTTTAATTAGCCTTATAAATTGTACCTGGAAGATAGAATATTCATAGTTAAAATCAATGATACCTACTCTGCCATTTAAGATATAAAAGCCGGCGTGCCGTAAGGCTTCACTTTGGGTCCTACTCTATATCTTATCTACACTGCAGATATGTATATCTACAACTGATAATATCTCATCTGCTACATTCACTGATGACGTCGTTGCAATTAGCAACCATGTAAACGCTAGTGTAGCGACCCTAACTTTACAGTCTCGTCTGGACAAAGTTGGCAAATGGATGTAAAGATGGCGCATTAAGGCCAACGCTAGCAAATCTGTTTACGCCACTGTTACTTTGAAAAAGCACAACTGTCGCCCAATTAAACTTGGAAACACCCTAGCAACAGCATTCTATTAACCGTTATGTGACAGAAGTCTCAAAAGACAACACGTATGGGATCTTGTTCGCTAACAAATCCTAATTTAATAAGAGAATCTTGCTCAATGAAGGAACAGTTCTCTCATGCTATATACGTGATTAGACAACAAATCTACTGAGGACTCGTTAAGCCGATCGCAAACAAAGATATTTTTTTAATGTACAATATCATAAAAAATAACTTTTACTATGGGAAAAGGTTACACTAAAATCGCAAAACAAAAATCAGCGGTTCTACAACAAAAAAATATTGGCTGGCGACAAAACGCATTAACATTGTCTTGCAAGAGCCTTAAAAAATGTTGCTAGTAAGTATATTAAAAGTAGCGGTGTAGTGTTGGTGGTCGTGCGCACGTGGCGCGGTGTAGAAGTGTACCCCGGGCCCGCAGGTGCGCGCTGGGCGTGGGCTCCAAGGACTCGTCGGTGTCGGTGTACGTGGCGGAGGCGCGCCGGTGACCCGCGCTCTACAGCGCGCTGCCGCTCGCCTTCCACTAGCGAGGTACGCCATCTTACACATGCACATGTCGCTTCTGCACTTGTCACACTGGACGTAGCTGTAGTGCGTGCGCTGTACTACACCTTCCAGCCAGCTCCTATAGCCTTCTGCCGAGCCTTGGAGACGAACTCGCGGTGTGGCCGCGTCCTTGTAGGGTTACACAATTATCGGAAGACCGAAGTTTCATTGGCCGAATTTTACAACGCCTACGGACGAAACACCGAAGTTCAAAATTCCGAATGGCTGAAATATATGTAACTCCTTGTAGGGACGAGTTATCGTGTGTCAAATCTGATTGCATAATGTTTCAGGTAATGTTATCGAGTAGAGAGCACGCGACGCTTGCGGGCGAGCGCAGGGCGCACTCTGTCCTCCGCGTCCCACTGACGAGTTACCACACTAGGCTTACGTTTACTTCTATACCTTTGTAAATAACATTATTTTCGCGGAATCCACCAAAATTATATTGTTTTAGAAATTATGATTAAACTGTACAGCTAGTTTTGTTTTGTGAAGCCTGTAAGGCTGAGACTGTCTTTGGGGTGTATACACTCGGTGTGAGCTGCCGGAATGCTTTCCGAGTGCTTCATCAGACCAGATTCATGGTACCATTATACTGCATTTTTGCAGTATCTTGCAAATTGTCAACAGGTTGGAAGATACTACATTTCAATTCAGTCGGACACGGGGAAGTGTTTCAAATCTTGCTTACAAGATTTGTACTAAACTTACATATACAAATATGAAGTTATAAGAAAGTTTGTTACAATAATATAAATGAACTGGATATTAACGAACAGAGAACGGGTTTTGTATGATTAGGCGACTATTTGCTGGTGCTACGTGAATGCTGTCATTGTTTAATCAAGGCCTTATCGATCTTCGTGCGATACTGGCGCATTAGATCAGAGATGAAGATTGGCGAGGGATGTAATTAGGATTGATATTTGCAAATTGCAAGGTATAAAAATAGCTTAGCCGATATTTGATAGCTCTGGGAATAATGCAATCGACACAGAACAACATAAAGCTTAATTATGATACTCAACATACTTTGTAAGCATATTTGTGAGCAACTATTACACTATGTCTCTACAAGTGTACGGCGATATAGTGAAGTAGAAGTTACTGTTGCGAGCGATATAGATAGCTAAATGACTATTCACTAAATTGTGCTCCGAGGGAGCAACTGCACCTAATTTTCACAGAACTATAAAAGTACCGTGTTTGTTTTACTGTGCCTACTAGTTTCACGGAACTGCTGAAACATGTCAATGAATTATTTTATTATAGAAAAAAACCCTTAATTTTCATGCATTCCTATCATTTTATGAAACTAGCAGGATGATAAAATAAAAAGGTATAATTATGTAATTATATTTTATAAGTTGCGGTGGTATAGAGTTTTGTGATAAATTGGGCGCTAAAGTCGAAATGTCCCGACCACCCCATCCACAGCCTTCTCTGTTGTCTTCAATAGAGGAGGCTGTGCCCCATCCCACTGGTTGGGACGAGATGAAACTTTTATAGATACATCACGGATGCAATTCCTGTAGTTAAATTGTATAACTATAGTCACTAGAATAATAAAGTTTTTTACGTACGCCGTCGCCGGTGATGACTATTATAACGATACAACTGTACAATATTTTTTTATATCTTCGATTATTTCCGTGCGACTTAACTAGTTTAGAAAAATTGCATAAATGTAGTTGTAACGCATTTGCATACTTACTCCTTGTAACATTATTATTCCTTAACAAATGCCACTGCCAAGTGAATAGAATAATTTGAGATTGCCCTAAATATATGTAGTGGAGTGATAAGTTTAAGTTGCCGCTAACCCGTGTCGTCCCGCCGCCGGCGCCGCCGCGCGCCCGCGTGGCCTCATCGAATGAAGTGTTCAAAGGGGTGCTACACATCAGCATACAATTATATCGTCATTATATACTCCTAACACATGATATCATCCATTGTTGTCTAATTAATATTAAGCTTATTTTTCCTCGCAACTGCTAATGTGCATTTTATACGCATCTTGTACAAGTTTAAACATTTTTGTTCCATAAATTTATTTTTGTTATTTGTAAGTTACAGAAAGTTCCTAAGACTTAAAAATTACCTACCTAAAGTATAGATGCCATTTTAATTTATAGTTTAACTAGGATTTTGTTCATAAGACAACCTGTGTTTGTTTCTAATGTAGGACATGTGCATGTAGCATTACTTTAACATGATGTGCATGTAACTTGTTGAATGTTTATTTTTATCATTCAGTTTGAGATCCGCTGGAAACTGTCGGTAGCTATAGGTTGTAAGTGGTGAAACCAGCATTTATTTATATTCCGATTATAGATGGTTTGTCTGCTTGAACAAATAAAACAAATTGAAGAATTAAATTATACCAATAATAAAATGATTTATGCTATTTTACTTCAAATATTACAGGTTACTGTAATTAATACTTTTAAATTGTCTAAGGGTTTTCTTTGAGACAGTTGAGAGGTTTATTATTTGGTGCCTTTAACATAAAGTGATAAGTTATTTATGATTCATTCAAATTTTCATCCTAATGAACAAATTGCAACAGATGCCAATTGATTGTTGATTGGATTTTGCTTTTACATAATTATATAATTATAATGTAAATTTACATAATATTAATTGTTGTTGTTAAATAAAATGCAATTAAAAATATGTTTCAATGGTTTTATTAATGAGCTACGAAACTTTTAGTAACCATTTTACTTATGACTAAATCAAGTATTTCAATTTCACTATTGTTTATTTTATAAACTTTTTTCAATTCCTGTAAATTGGTCATATGTTTGAGTTCAGTAATTGGGCAGAGCTCCCCTTCTACTTTAGGTATAATATCGTCGCTGGGGTCAGAGTCTGGAGATACCAGAAAACAAACTAAGAGTTCTTTGTCTTTCTCAATGCCAAACTTGCTAAGGCTCTGTGATATATTTTTGGAAAGAGATAAGTTGAATAGGATCTCGGCGAAGACAGTTCGAGTGACCATCGACTTGTGTTTAGCCGCCACAACAGCTCTGTTCGCGGCCACTGCTACTTGAAATGGGTCTACTATCAGACTAGGTTTAATTACTGCACACTTCCACACACCCTTGATGATGTTACTTCTTATTTCTTCAACATTCTGAACATTCTTGAAAAGGTACACTTTGAGGACGGTGTTGGTGTCTGGATCGAGTTCGACGTTGTAAGGATCCAAAGACATTATATTGTTTAGCTAAAAACATGCAATGTTAACAAATTGAATTGGAGGTTATGCAAGGAAAACAAAAAAAAAACAAGTAATAAACGATGTATGTTTACCAAATATTAAGGATATCCTAACGACTAAACTTTAACCAGGAGAATTATAGTTTAAATCTTGCTTTGACTAACTTGCTTTGTTGTTTATTTATTTTTTCACTGATTGCTGTCATTGGATCATGCTGGCTGTTTGCTCTACTCTAAATGTCACTGCCATGCCATGTGACAGCTTGTATTGTATGTAATGTGTGTTTTTTTTTTTACTTTAATTTAATTTAATGTATTTGGCACATTGTACCAACAATTTTCGAAAACTCGATAAATAAACGACAAATATTACGACTTGTGATTGTGATGTGACTTGTAAATGTTTGAGTTTGAATTTTGTATAACATTATCTCACCAAGTGATAACTGTTATCAGACGAAATAATATAAGTGCCGTACAATTTTTCATTTGTTATTTTTACTGCTATTACACAATTTATTATGTTAATCCCAAGAGCGAATAAATTAGGTGCTTTTGCGAGAAAGTTTGGCATCGGCCGAAACTTGGCGACACAGACGCAGCACCAGACCGAGAATATTGGCCCTGTCGTGTACCAGAAGCTTAAGGATGGTGACCGTGGCATCGCCCTCTACGGACTCAATAACCCCAAGGAACGGAACGCACTGAGCTTCAACCTCCTCGATGCGATGAAGGAAGTCAACCAGCTCATCAAAGAAGACACCAAACTATCTGTCGTTATATTGCACAGCCTGGTCCCGGGCATCTTCTGCGCTGGTACTTATTTGTAAAAAAAAACTGATAAATCCATTGACTGAAAGGTTTTTGAACTGTTATATTATTATTTCAGGAGCAAACCTTAAAGAACGTTTCCAGATGTCAGATAATGAAGTTGCCAAGTTTGTGAGAGGCCTACGAGGCACCTTTATTGATATAGAAAACCTTCCCATGCCTACAATAGCAGCAGTTGAAGGGGTTGCAGTGGGAGGAGGCCTGGAGCTAGCCCTCGCCTGTGACATCAGAATAGCAGCTGAGTCGGCTAAACTAGGACTTGTGGAGACAGGCCGTGGGCTCATACCCGGTGCTGGTGGCACTCAGAGACTTCCCAGAGCCATTCCAATCAATTTAGCCAAAGAGCTTATATTTACATCTAGGGTAGTAGGTGGAATAGAAGCTAAACAATTAGGTTAGTTCCATAATGTTACAAAAAGGCATTTAAAGTGTCTACTTGACAAATCAAAAGAGTGTAATTTTACTTAACAGTTCAGTTTGACCTTAAGACAAGACCTATTTATAATATGAATTATAATTATTTTCAGGTATTGTGAATCATTGTGTCCCACAGAATAGCAACAAAAATGCAGCTCTAGAGAAGGCATTAGAGCTGGCGAGGGAGATAACGCCGAATGCGCCGATCGCTCTGCGCTGTGCCAAGCGAGCCATCAGTGAGGGCATCCAGCTCAGCCTCACCGACGGCTATGAGGTGGAACAGACATGCTACGAGATTAACATTCCTACCAAGGACCGCCAAGAAGGAATGATATCATTCATTGAGAAACGGAAGCCTGTTTATGAAGGACATTAAGTATTTAATGTATCTAAGCTACTATTACCATAACTAATAATGGTAATTTCTGTTATTGTTATCTGTTGGTTGACATCTTGCATGTAATACATATCATACTTGTGTAACACTAGTTTAAGAGGAAAATGTTACCTGAACTATATTATTGTATAATAGACTTGGTGAAACATTTTTAGGAGTCAATATTAAATAATATAGTAAAAATAAAACATTAATTATTTGAATATATTTTTTATATAAATGTTATATACTATTTATATTTATTATAAATTATATATCAAATTTTAACCTACCTACTGGGTAGGTTATGCTTATGTTTATAAAATGTTTTAATAAATTGTTTACTATGTTTTAAATATTGGTTTTATTACAGCATTAAATGCATGTTACAAAAAGATAATAAAAAAACAAATAAAATTCATTATCAGTTTTTTGTGCCATTAAAACACCTTCCCTGAAAAATAACTTCCCAGACAATAAAATTAAAATATATTTTTTTTACTTTAAACATAATTATACAATATCACATGGTTGTACTTAATTATCTATACAATATTTAGGCACTTGGTGACCTGCTCTTTGGTATCTTCTGGGCAAGTGACTGTGTGTCCGACAGTGCGTGGATCATTGTATATCTCATAGTCATTGCCTCCTGCACTTGTTTTATCGCCAAAGAAGCGAATTTCAGTAAAGTTTTCGCTTTCAATATGCTTGAGGCAGTATGTCTTATCCCATCCAATAGGGAATACATCTACGCTGATTTGACCACCGAGAGCAAACATGAGGCCTGATTCTTGGAACTTTTCTTGTAATGCATCAACAAACTGTTGCCTTATGTTGTGCTGTTTGTCGAACACTACAAACTCATCCCTCTCAGTCTGGCTGCAGGAGCGTCCCACTGGGCAGATATTGATCATACTTGATCGAAATTCCACAAAGTTCCCTCTCTTCGCAGGCAACTCCAATTTCGACATGTATCCCAAGGCAAAGTTTATCACTTGTTGCAGTGTTTGTTCACCTAAGTGACCGAGAATACTTTCGGTGCTGATAAGCTTGCCGGCGCGGTACTGTACCACACCATTTTCACAGAAAACATAGTCAAACTTGTCAGCGACTTCATTACCATCCATTTGTTCCACTATCTTAGCATAGTCGGAGCCGCTGACGAGACCGACGGACACTTGAGACTTCACTTTATCCAAGAGAAAACTTTTTAAATGTTCTGATATCACCTGCCGTGGCTTTGTTAAAGTTCCATCTACGTCGAACAGGTACAAAGTGTTTTTTTTATTCGCCATCGCCAGTCTTCGACAAATGAATCGGTACAGTTTGAATTTAGATCCAAGTGGTGGAAAGTAGGGCGCCGGCAGGTGCCGCAAAGTGCCAACGAATCCAAAACCGACACTCCACTGCTACACGTCAACCCGCGAAGGCGTTATCGGCGAGATGACACGCGCGTCGGTTACAGTTTACGTGTTACTGCTGTGTTTATTTCTAACCGGCACTGTGTTATCCTTATCAGACAAGCCACGAAATGCTGTTATACTTCTCGGTAAGTGGTGATTGTATTTTCACTATGTATTACGTATTCACAATCGCTCCGCGGCGATAGAACAAAGCAACCACTGAGAAGATAAATTAATTAAATCGTCGCTACGTAAAGCAACAAAACAATCTCAAGCTTGTATTATTAGTACTACCACAAAGTACTCTGTGGTACTACCCCATACATTCAATTTGATTACAACTACAGTAAGCATTTGTTTAAGTTTGACAGATCGCCTCAGCTGATTTACAGTTACAGATAGCTAAAACAAAAGTCAAGACACAGCTGATCTTTGACAGCCGTCTATCTGCCAAGTTTATCTCTATAGCCAAGTGTGTATTCTACCAAACCACAAATAGGGTTCCGTAGATTTAATATTTTTCCTGTTTTCGTAGCGGATGATGGAGGGTTCGAGATTGGCGCATACGGCAACAAAATCTGTCAAACACCGAACATTGACGCGCTGGCACGCCGCGGCGTTATCTTCAATAATGCTTTCACCTCCGTCAGTAGCTGCTCGCCCAGGTACTTGACAATTATGATTTTTTAATTGTAAACTCTACACAAGACATGATCTTAGTAATCTCGCGAATAGGAATAAAAACTTTTAGTACCTACCTACTCCGTCCGCACCTCTACCTCAACATTACGCATTTATGCAAATCTGTTCTTATTATTTTTTTGGTAAATAAATTTAATTATTATTATTACCTAACCTAATACTTATGTCCGCAATTTTCCGTTTCCCCTGGTGCTAACATTTTCTTTTAGGCGCAGTAGGTCCCTAGTAGTACCACATCTATAGATGTAGGTCGGGCAGAATACTCCATAGTAGGTACATGTTTATGGTGTTTCCTAACTAATATGTATTATAAATGCGAAAGTGAGTTTGTTCGTTTGTTTGTTAATTTTTAATGCTTTCACGCCCTAACTAATTAACTGATCATCATGACATTTTGCATACACGTTGTCTGGGGTAAAAAAAGGACGTATGGTACTTTTTATCCCGAAAAAATAAACGGTTCCTGTGGGACCGCGGGTGAAACCGCGGGGCGCAGCTAGTTAGTAATATTTCAATAAGATAACCCGAATGCCCGAGTCTAAATAACATGTAAATAAAATAAAAATGGACGCCTGTATCTGATTCCCGTGACAGTCGCGCCGCGCTGCTGACAGGCACCCCGAGCCACCAGAACGGCATGTACGGGCTGCACCAGGGCGTGCACCACTTCAACTCGTTCGACGATGTCACCAGCCTTCCCTCACTGCTGCGTCACCACGGCGTCTACACGGGTCAGTATGCTTTGCCTCGTGCAACTAAAGTAATATAGTTTACTAGCTGTGCCACAGTTTTGCCCGCGGCTAAAAAGTAGCTTGTGTTAATCTGCTGTATAAGCTACCTCTATACCGAATTTCATCAAAATCTATCCATCCGCTTGAGCGTGACGAAGTAACAAAGACACCTTTATAATTTATGTAGGATAGGTAGGATTCAAAGACGCAGCCGAGCGCTGCTGTGGTAGGTATTCGAAATTAATTATTACAAATCATGAAATGTTTATTGCCTGAATTACTTACGTACCTACCTATAGTATTTACAGGCCTGGATCTAGGATTTTGTTGAACCGGAGCAAGTTGAAAGTGGCGCCGCCCTGCCCCGTCATCGAGCATTTCGTATAATTATGTAAACGAAAGGACGCTGTAACGGACAATTTACAACTTAGTAAAATTTAGTACTCATATTAAAAGCACGCGATTGTGAGAACGTGAACTAGTTCCTTGACTTTCTTTTTGACCTAGATTTAAACGGGTCTGACAAAAAAACCTAATGTAGATACTTATAATGCAAGGGTGGGCGTATATACATATATGTATAATGTGCCAACTTTCATACGATTTTATATTTGGTAAATTAACTTTATTAAATTGTGTAAGTATAAACACACTTATAATCTGGGTGTCTTCAAACTTTGTATCGAGTGAATCGGTTTCTTCTAGGCAAGCGTGCTCCATCGTAGGCCGCATCACTGCATAGCATTAGGCATGTTGGCGGCCAAACGCAAGCCTATTAAGTAATTTACAAAAAAAAAAAACATAATAGTATCCCAGCTTGTGATCATCTTTAATGATAGCGGCAGCTTTTTCACAGATTCACTGCCAAGATCTGGAAGCCACTCTGAAGACTGTGGAAACTGTTCACGACTTCCGAGCTCCCCATTTTCTAACGAATATGTTAAGGACCCTACTAAGACAGTAGAGTGAACTGACATGCCATTAAACAATGGATGCATTTTATACTGCGCTTTACACATGCAAGTAGATATTAAGGGTTAGGTTGTTACTTTAAATTCAAAATTAAGTACGTCATCTTCCAAATCTTCAAGTTAAATTAACATATAATTAGGTCTTACTTACTTATGAACCTATTTAATACCTATGCACGTATGCAGATACTCGTACATCCATGACTAACTTATTCTCCCCGTCCAACAATGGGTATCGGCTATAGCGACTGAGCTGTAACGACGTGGGCAGCGCAGCTGCTTTTAACCGCTTGTTTCCAAAAAAGAAGTAAGAAATAGACAGGGAAATTATTTTAAGTTTCTATAATTATCTAATGACGTTTGTCGCTCGTTTGCCGTTGAGATTTTTGATGTTGAGAACATTTGAATCGATTATCTACTGTGGATTCATTATTATGGGAAAAAAACTTTAGATACCTACACCAGTGGATTCAAGAAGCAGAGAAAATACCAATGGAACTCCTGGTGGATTCAAGAGGAAAAAAATAGCTTTTGCTCCACTGGAGAAGCCTGGCGGTGGATCTAAGTGGCCGGAGGGCCATTGGAACCATTTACGTTTAGATTCATCTTTCTGTTTGTAGGCTTTTCACGGCTAAACGGATCTTGATGGAATTTGATAATTAATAGTTACGTTACATAGTATAGGTAATTATTATGTCACAAGGAATGTTTTTAGATATTATTTTCTGAGTATTTTCTGAATAAACGCGAACAAAGTCACGGGTAACAGCTAGTATACAATATAGATACCTAACTACCTACACCTACTGCATAGCACAGAACATATTTTACTTAGCAAGTCCCTATTTTTTAAAATAGGCCTACAATATAACTAAGAGAACATATCTAAGACGGATGTCTTACTAAGCTGTGTTGATCGCTTTATCAGGTATAATCGGCAAGAAGCACGTAGGTCCGGCGGACGCATTCCGGTTCGATTACGAGCAGACCGAGGAGAACAACCACATCAACCAGGTGGGACGTAACATCACGAATATCAAGTTGCTCACGCGCCAGTTCCTGCAGCAGGCTAACCAGACCAACCAGTACGTGTTAATAAGACCTGTAAAGCTCAAACCATTCTCACTCATCTTCCATGCGACGAGATTCTTAACAAGTGTTAAGTCTTGTGAGATCTTCATCTCTGGTAGACCTGGTAGGATATCTAATGATTAGCTCATCATATCCAATAACTTTATTATGTCACCCAGACCAGTACCTATACTCGTATTTCTGTGTTGGAAATATGAATTCATGGCGTATTGCAAAATTTAAGTGCATAGCTTAATAAGACAAATTTCGCAATAATGTGTGCCTGAACTGCCTGATAAAGTGAAGTATTGTCCCAGGCCATGGTTCCTGTACGTCGGGTTCCACGACCCCCACCGGTGCGGGCACACGCAGCCGCAGTTCGGCGCCTTCTGCGAGCGGTTCGGCTCCGGCGAGCCCCGCATGGGTTCCATCCCCGACTGGCAGCCCTGGTACTACCAGTGGGACGAGGTGCAGCTGCCCTTCCACATACAGGTATGTACTTGGTGACAATTCTAAGTATAGGTACAGAACGGTAATAAAACAATACATTTTCATGTTTTTCTGTCAAATTCTAGACCAAAATTATCAAAATTATAAGCTCAACTTGCACAAAGATAAACATTGAATCGAAGCAGATGAAATAACTGTTGTAGGCCCCGGTTGTTTGCTCTATAACAATAATTGTCAAGCCATGTTAGAGGCCCTCGGGCGGCCTAGAAACTCTGATACCAGCTAGCCACTCGGCTTATACGAGCTTGCTTGCTTTTTACCAGTTGGAAGTACACACAGTAAAATAAAAATGTAATGTATCATGATGATGATGACTCAAGGACAGGTGCATATTACTTTGTGAATCAACTATCAAATTAAATTTACTATTTTTTTTAATAAGTAATGGTTTTCAGGACACAGAACCAGCGCGTAGAGATATTGCCGCACAGTACACGACGATGTCTCGACTCGATCAAGGTAACTATAATACCCGTGTTGAACATCAAAAGACTATTTAGCTCTATAATAGCACAGAGTTTATAAAACGCAATAATTTCAGGTGTGGCCCTGGTTCTCAAGGAGATAGAAGCAGCTGGCCACGCGGATGACACCCTGATCATTTATACATCAGACAACGGAATCCCGTTCCCGTCTGGTCGCACTAACCTGTACGACCCGGGGATGAGGGAGCCTCTCATCGTTGTGTCCCCGGAGCCCACGGCGCGGAGGAACGAGGCCTCCGGGGCCATGACCAGCTTACTAGATGTTATGCCCACGCTGCTGGACTGGTTCGACGTCAAGACGCCGGAAAAGGAGATGACCAACGATATCGACTTCTGGGACAATGATGAACCGAAGAGTTTTCTGCCGGTGCTAGAGAAAGGTAGGTTTGAAATAGTCCGTCTATAATTGCCACACGGATGCTAGAATGTAAAATAAGACTGTCCAAGATAATAAATATTGTCTAGTGATAATCGTTTACCGCCTTATTTATGTTCTTGTAAGTTCCACTGACTCCAATATCATTGAGTCATCACTGTTGCCACATGCTTACATGCCAATATAAAGTTTAAAGCTTCCAAACTGGAATTTACAATCAGAATATGCTATAGCTAACACAAGAAATCGGGTCGGTGGAATACCGTCTAGCTGTGACTGTGACCTAATGAATGCCTACCACAAATGTACATAATAAGTATCTGGACAGAGCCGATCCCGTCGGCGGAGGACGCGGTATTCGCGTCGCAGACGCACCACGAGGTGACGATGTACTACCCCATGCGCGCGGTGCGCACGCGTCGGTACAAGCTGATACACAACCTCAACTACGGAATGCCCTTCCCGATTGATCAGGACCTCTACGTCTCGCCCACATTCCAGGTAAGGCGAAATAGATCAATGGTAAAACAACTCAGAAATTTCTTGTTATTTCAAAATTAAATTCACACCTAACAACTGCTTTAGAGCTTTTAGATAAAGTTGTCACGCTGTTTCCTACCGCTCAACAATTCACATGTGGTTTCGATTGCAGGACATCCTGAACCGTACTCTGAGCAAGCAGTCGCTGCCGTGGTACAAGACCCTACGCCAGTACTACTCGCGGCCTGAATGGGAGCTCTACGACGTGCGCACCGACCCCGACGAGACACGCAACCTACACGGTAAGGACTAGATTAACCCCTGTATTTACGAACATTACCATGAGCGTTCAAACGCACAGGGTACCTGAGAAAGGTCGTACTTAGCATTTAGTATTGTTGAGTAATTTGTGTGAACACAGAGGTAAAATAATGTTATAAGCACTCCGTCATAAAACCTTCACCTCGTCACTATCATGTTGGTACCTACAAATTTCGGCTGAAACTTCTAAAAAAAAGGTAAACTCCAGCGTTTAAAAATTCCTAACTAAGAAACAAGAAATGAAAAAAAAAACAATAATTCCACAGTCAAAGGTAGAATTCCACAATAACTTTATTGTCTCTTCACCGAAGCTTTCGTAACTATGAACTTTAGGCCTATTGTTTCATTTGAGATCTTTGCGAACCCTAAAGTACCGATAGAGATGTGTCAATTTAGCTTGTACACACTTCCAAATATTACGTGTACTATTATTTATTCTGTGCCTGTGAGCAATAAAAACACTAGATAGCATGCCAGTTTGGTAACCTATAGGATTATCCCACAGATCTAGGATGTAAAAGATCGACAGTGACAATTCGATAGTGATACAAAAAAACATTTGCGCATGCGTGAGTAAATTAGTGTTGTGAAAAGTACTTATTAATTTATCGATTGACCAAAAATGGTCCTCCGGGTGCTTGTCGATAAATATAATCTTTCGCATACCAATTGAGTTGTTTTTTGTTCCAAGTATAACACCGCTGCTGAGCTAAAATGAATATTAATCATTAAACGGGTGTTAAGCTAGGCGGAAGAGTTAGATATCAGTATCACCATGTATCTAAATTAACATAAGAAAAGTAAATAATAAGATCAACATAATACTATCCTAGTAATTCGCTTCGAATTGTGACCCTTGACCAATTTTACTCGTAGTAGTAAACGTAATGATACTTATCTCATTGGTTTTGTACATTTATTTATAATTTACATAAATATTATTTAATTAAATTAAATATAATTAAATTAGACTTGGATGTAAGACACCCAAAATGTGTAAATTGAATTAAAAATGATGATCAAAAATTGAAGGTACATACCTACTTATATTTAATACAAAAATGTTTTACGCCTCATCATTCAGTACAAACTCGGAAGAATGTCAATTTACTTTTGATGGCATTGATTCAAAAATGTATGCTTTGTTTATGTATTGCACCCATCGCCTACCTAATGAACTTTGATTAAAACTATCGATAATAATGACGTCATCTTTTTATCCATCTCTAGTGAAAATCGAGCGTAAACTAACTAATATTTTAATGCTGAATTTCATCACCAATTCTGCTTTCATCTAGGAAATATAGATGTTACGAAGAAACGACAACAACATACCGCTGGTAAATCGGTTTTTGGAACCAATTTATGTTATGTTTTAGACAAAATTTAGACAAAAACATCACAATGGAATTTTCATATTTACCCATGAAACGACAAATTTTGTGGGTTACATCTTGGATTCACATCACAATTGCTTTACTCACAAGATGACATAACTGCATTTAGTTACAATTGCTCTCTTTTGAGTCTATTTATAATTATTTTAGTAAAAATATAAACCATAGGAATTTTCGCGTGTTCCCAGGTGGCGCGCTGTCATTAATGACAAAAGAATTATTGACTAACATTTTATTTGTAGGCGACCTCTTTCTCTCTTGTGGAGTTTACATTTCGATGGAGACTTCTCTGTCCCACGCTTCGTTGGTCTTTTGCGAAGCAAAAAAAAATCTTAGGTCTGTGGATTATCCCTATTACTTTTTTAACACAGCCTATTTTTATTACAAAAAAAAACCCGGTTTCACAAACCTGGCAACAGTGGGCTTTGTATCAGTTTTGTTATCAATGAGTTTCTATTACTACTCATTGGTTTTGATAGTTAGCGTAAACTTTTTATTTGGCGCTATACCTTTCACTTAGTTCCTTAGCGTTTCCGCCAGGTGCGCTTTATTGAAATGTATAGGGCATGGGGCTAAACAAAAACACAAAAAAATTTACTTACGTAAGTATTAAAACTTAGACTATTTATAATTTTATCAAATACTGGGCCTGCTACACGATCGACAGCCGCGTCCCGACAGAGGTGACTTTCTGATTAATTTACTGCGACGTGGAAAGAGATACACTATACAGTTCGTTAGAGGCCGATTCAAACTTAACGACGGCTGTGAAGTGCGCCGCAAGCGAGACTTCACGCCGTCTTGCCTCTATACCGCCCCGCGCAAATCTTCGTTTTTGCCACGGCGCAGCGTTTCGCTGCCTAACTTCACAGCAGCCATTAAGTTTGAATAGACCTACACCTATACATTGTTTGATCTGTATGAATGAGCACGTGTGTGGTGCAGGCAAGCCGGCGCTGGCGCAGCGGGCGCGCGCGCTGGCGGCGCGGCTGGCGCGCTGGCAGGCCGGCTCGCGCGACCCGTGGCGCTGCGCGCCGCACGCCGTGCTGCTGGGCGCCGCCTGCCGCCCGCTCGACAACGCGCCCGCTGCATCTCTCCTATAAACTTACCCCTTCCCACTCGCTGCGCCCCGCGGTCTCACCCGCGGTTAAAAACTAGCATAGGTGCTATTCCAGGGGGCTAACCGTGAGTTTTGATCGTTGCGAAAACTTTTTTCGTTTTCGTTTGGCTCCATACGATTTAGTAAAGCGCCCCTGGCGGAAACGTTGAGGAACCGGGCCAAATGTGTGGAGCCAAATGAAAACGAAAAAAGTTTTCGTTAGAACTCGTGGAGAGCTCCCAGAGTATAATCGACCGAGCGAAACTTCGACAACAATGCTTTCGTATGCCCGGAGTTCTGTGCGGCTGGCTGTCTTCCTCTACAGGTCGCATTTCTAAACCGGTTCTCTTGAAATTTTGTGAGCTGATTCGATAATTACATAGATTTATTTTTTTATTTATTTTATTTATTGATTTATTTATTTTTTAGATTTATTTTTATTTATTTTTGACATTTTAACTAATATTATTTTGGATTATTTTATTAATGCAACTGATGTAATGTATATGGACTTGGATTCTGAAATAAATAAATTGAATTGAATTGAATAGATTGGTTTTGTAACGTCAGTTTTTTTTAATTTTGTGGAGATGTGATTATCAAGTGATTGAGAAATGCGACAGAAGAGGACAGACGCGGACCGCGAGGTATCAGCTCACAGCCACGAGTCTCTCTCTGTGCCTAATTTCATTGAGATCAGTTGAGCCGTTCTGGCGTGATTCAACAAATGGCGTACTTTGAAACCTCGCTTTCGCACGGTCGGTTAAGAATTTGTTACACTGTACCTACTGTGTGCATTCTGCGTCCTGCGGTCCGGTCAGAGCGAAAGCAGTCGTCGTTATAAATTTGACCATCTATAAAAGGGCGTATTCGAGTGGAAAACATTTTTGTGCTTATTTTGTTTATGTTTATGCTGAATCAGCGCGGAGCTGTACCGATCTGCGCCACACGACGCTAGTGGGCTGCCACGCCATTTGTTACTTTATTTCCAAAGAAACAAGGCGGCGCAGCCCCGCGTATTGCCGCTCGCTTTGTGTAACGGATACCGCCGAGAAGCGCGGCCAGGCCAGCGCCGGTCACATGCTTTCTACTTGAATACGTCCTAAATCAGGGCGCAGCTAGTTACTACTAGCAGACGTAGCTAGTATTATAAAGCATCTATAATTAGGTCCTGTAACATACATTAACCTAACTAAATAATAAACTTCAAATGATAATGAAGGTCATAGAGCGTCGACCTTGTTTGTGAACATTACACGCTCTCTAGTTTTTAGGTAGGTAATATTCTAAAATAACAACATGATTAACAGGTAGGTAGTTCAGTTAATTCATCTAAGAATAAAACAAGATAACTGATAGAAGTGAGTGTAGGTGTTGCATTTACACCTCTGCCAGCCCCTTCGGAGGACAAGCGTGACAATATGTCGTGTCACGATAGGTAATTAAAAATATATTATTTATAATTACTGGTGAGAATGTAAAACAAACCCTTTAAAATAAAGTCAGTAATAAATAAGCATTGAATTTACTCTAATTTTTATCGTACCTACGTACATAAGTAACATCATCACAGTTAGGTACATGAGTCGTCTACTGTGTGTGACGTACACAGCAGGTACATGTACATGCTTACCTCGAATTTTGGTAGTTAACGAAAACTTTTTTCGTTTGGCTCCATACATTTCAATATAGCGCTCCCTGAAACTAACCTGTAGGCTAATTGAATGCAGCCATACAAAAACTAAAAAAGTTTTCGTAACTTTCAAAACTCGTGGTAAGGGTGCTGTACACTACTCATGGCATGGCTCATGCATACTAGGTTTACTTACATAATTTCGTTTGGTAAAGGTAGTTGTCATTAGTCTAATGTCTGTACAAGTATTTTGAGTCCGATCCAATCGGATCCATTCTTTTAATTATCAACAGACTCACGGCGAGAAGTGTCGTCGGAGCGGAGCTCACGCTTCTCGGGTGTTGAAAGTGTCTTGCCGAGTCTGTAGGGGGCCTTATGTGCAATCTCCTTAACTCTAGAGGGCGCAACACCGTTTTATTATTACTGAACAATATACCCACTTGTAAGGCTACTCCGTTACTTCATTTGGTCTCCTCTACAGGGACCCTATTCGGAGATTTGAAATTCTCATCTCACCTTTTTTCGTCCTTGTTGCTTTCGTTTCAAACGTCATAGGTGTAAGAGTGGCCAAGATAAAATCTCATCTCATCTCACGCGCAGGAATAGCCCCCCAGATAAGGTGGTACTAACATTACATTTTTAATCACCGTGACTGTTAGCGACTGGCTGGAGGTCGGCCTTCTTCCACTAGTTGGAGAACGGCCTCCTTTATATTTTAAAAGTAAAATATTATTTTAAAAGGCAGATGTCATGTTTTGTTTTAGCTTTTGTTATTTACTAGTCTTCTATTCATTGTTTGTCACTATTGTCACAAAAAAGCCCTGTTCCACTGATCTCGTGTAATACAATTTTAATTTACCACCATCGTTTCATTTCATTAAAATAATCATTACATATTATAGAGTCCACACGTCCTGAATAATGACTTTGGATAGTTACGAAAATCTTAATAATCAATTTAAGACTGACTAAATTTATTTCTGTAGATATATGACACAGACGCCATTAAGTTTGAATCTGTGTCTAGTCGTTTGTTGATTCTAAGACCATTTTCGTTCATTGTCATCAAAACTGTAGGATGGCAAACCTATTAATCAAAATGCTGTTTTTTCTAAACAAATGTGGAGGCCATTTAACTTGCTAAAAAAATTTGTTCCAGTAAAGTTATGGATACTTTACTGAAACTTTAAGTGAAGTTTTGCAGAGAACACAAAAAGTCGCGTTTCGCAATGTTTGTATCATTTGCCCACACTCGTGCACGTTGACGAACCGATAAACGTTCACTCGAAGAATCACAAGTTTTAGAAAATAATACAAAATCACGACACCATCTTTTCGGTTCCCGCCAAAACCAAAGAGTACACTCTGTGAAAAACTCCCCAAGCGTAGACGGAGATCTCCGTCTACGTCCCCAAGAAACAACAACAAACAAATTTCAAAACTTATTTGACATGATTTTGTCAGAGTCAGTGTCACTGTCAGCCTTTCAGTATGTCATTCGAGGGAGAGCACTTTGTACGACATCGGCATGTGCGGCACAACTTTGTACAACCCATACATGTACGTTCCTGCGGTTTAGCTGGGTTCACCAGGTTAAACGACAAATACCCCGTTTCCGGACGTCCGGACGACGAAATCTTGACTAGATTAAAAATTATTTTCCTCGTTCCCGTGAGAGTTCCGGTATAAAATTTATTCTAACACGAATTTATTTTCACCAAGCTTCTAAAACCTTCGTTCCCGGGCGCTACTCGGATGAATTTTTACTTTGACTAAATATTATCCACCACGTTCCCGTGAGCATTTCCGGTATGATTATTTGTCTAAAGTGAAACCTTTTTCGACAAAGTAAAAAGGTAATGATTTGAGAGTGAGAGAGAGAGAGAGAGAGAGAGATTTGAGTTTCTGTCTCTATCTAAAGTTTTTGGCTTGTTCTGTGTGACCAGATCTTGTATTTTGTTTTAAATTGCCATTTTGTTTGAGTTGGAGTATTTAGGACACTTAATTTCATTTTTATGATGAGTGAGTTCAGTTACCACCCACCGGACCAAGCCATGCCGTGAAATGACCTAGTCGTGTTTCGGGATGTAGTCCGGTGTAACCGTTCCGAAGACGGGTCTGAGCAGTAGCGCACTTGTAGCGCCTCACTCAACTGCCGTCTTTGTACTTCTTCACTCTACAAAACTTCAAGGCTAGAGTGATTAAGTACCTTATAGGTCGTCGTGCTCCATCTTAGACCACAACGTCGCTTAACATCAGGCGAGTTGGTGGTCAAACGTCGACCTATTCAACATAAAAAAAAATGTCTGCCCGGACCCATAGCTTATAAAAAACTCGATCAGTAGATTTTACTCAATTTTAAGAAATTTCGAGAAGGAAGAACAGAGGCTAAATGATTACTTACTTTAGACAGTGTATATAAAATTTTATTCATAGTCAGCAAAACTTTCGACTAGGTCCTATCATTAATGGATTATCTATCATAGGGATAGGAATGTGCAACGCGTCCATGTTATCGATAATCAGCTACCTGCATTCGACACTCATAAGCGCTCGCTTATCGCTAGCTTCTGATTGGTCGTACCACTCTTCATAATCATAATCAATCTACAGGACGATACAGAGGAAGAATAAATGTTATTTATATAACATTCATTACAAACGGCCAAAGGAAGTGGTACTCCCTTGGCCTTCTAACTAACCAATCTAATTCATTTTGTACCGGCAATTTTGCTCAACTAGTTAATGTTTTGTACAGCAAACGTTGCTGTGCACAATCCCCTAGGTATATAAATTTTGTTTGGCCCAACTTTGTCCAGCCATAGCATGTAGCCATGTACATTATGTACAACACAGGCATACGAAGCCACGTCACGTAAAACGTGCTGTACAAAGTTGTGCCGGACATGAAATAATTGATGTTGTACAAAACGTTCTCTCGGCCGACGGATTTTCCGACTTTTGATGTTATGCTTCGTTTTGGATCGAAGTTTTAGAATATTTAATTTGACTGATTGGACTGCGTTACACATGAATTGTAAAATAAAGAAGCATTCTAAAAGGTATAATTATTTCGGATCGCCTGATAATCATGTTCTATTTGAAATATCTTTTCTTTTTAAATATCTTTCATCGGTTAAGAAAATAACCTAAAAAACTAGTACCTAGGACTATTATCATTTTTCAGATTGTAAACAATGGCTACAAACTACGTGAAGTATTCGCAGTTGATAAACGTATCGACAAACTATGCGCGCCGCATGAAGCGCTTGTCCAACAGGATCTTCGGGGAAGTTGCCATTCCTACAAATGATAAATCAATGAAAGTGGTTAAGATATTCTCTGAGCGGCCGCTGCACAGCAACGAGCAGATCACGCAGTACTACCCGCGGCATGTGGAGACCGGCAAGCTCATGCTGAAGCTGCGCGAGTACGGGCTCTTCCGCGACGAGCACCAGGACTTTAAGGAGGAGATGAGGCGCCTGCGTGAGCTCCGGGGGAAGGTTAAAGTATGGAGGCGGAGATTAGAAGAGAAGAAAGAGTAGGCGCTTAGATAGATAACTTAGATTAGGTATTTAAATTATTACTTTTTTGAGTAATGTTAGAGTGAATATTAAATAAAATATGTTACCCATAAAAACTTTTTTCATCCAAAATATTAGTTATCCTATTCATACACAGAAAAAAAGATCAAATCTATTGAGAATGTACTTGCTTTCTATAATTTATCCAATTCTACATAATGGCATATCTAGAATGGCACTGGAAGACAAAAAGACTGCATTATAAAAACTAAAATAATTTATTTAGACTTGACCATAAGTAGGAAAACACTTAACATCCGAAGAATACCCATCTATCATCCATGGAGTTTTTATTCCTTCTTTTTCATTGCTGTAAGGCACTTTGATTGGGGTCCCAGTGCCAAAGATAATGAACAGGAAAAATGCAAAGACTGTTGCAGCTGGCAAGATTCCTGTCATGAACAATGTGTATGGGGTTGTAGGCATAAAGTAATGTCTTAAAATTCTTTCTGTAGAATCTCTTATTTGATACTCCTCATCTGTTTTCTCCATCCAATACTTGATACTGCAAAAGTAATACTAAAGTTAATGTTAAAGAGCTAAATAAAACAAGTTGACAAATGAGAATGACTGCCATTAACAAAGTCATTGACATCTACATATAGTGGTACAGTACAAATTAAAATACTTAAATGACTACCTATCCAAGCAGCAAACATAGACGGGGGTAAGGAGGTAGGAGCTAGTGGCAAGGCCTCTCTCTGACTGCTGCTCCTACTTAGAACACTTCAATACTTACCTTCAACGCCGTACCTCCACGCCCCTGTACCGCGCGGGTGAGGACACATTTGAATGGTGCCATATTATACCTAAGGTTGTTGCTTTAGAATACTTACCGAGTTTACTACCCTTTGACTGCTGAAAACACATACGATGTGTTTTGTCAAGCGCAACGCCAGTGCGGCTAAGCAATTAAATTAACAGTATCTCCGCCCCTATGTTCTTGGTTTTTTTTTTTAAAAACGTTCTCAAGCTAAAATAGAGGTATGAAAAATATCCGCATTTTTAAGGGGTCACTTTTGACTGATTTATTCAATAGATAGACAAAGCAAATCATAAATTCCATTACATAGGGAGGTTGTCGACATCATTAGCTGTTAAATGAATAATGAATCCATAATAAAAGGGAAATTCTTAGTTACATAAGAATGATTACAGAAGTGCAAATGTCATTAAAAAAATGAAATTGCACTTTGTCACTCTGTAGGTAACGTTAGAGGCTCGTCAGTATCATTACTCGCTCTCTTCGCTCGTCTACTTCTTTTAGACGAAATGGCTATAGAATTACCTTAAGCCAATGCGAAGTTAGTCTAGGTCGCCTAGGTCGAAGTTCGTTAGGTCGCCGGACTCTTAAGCCCAAATTCAATACAACCGTGCGGCAAAACACATACATGTGTGTTCATCTCCGACGTAACGTGTACAATTTTTTTGAAACGAGCCAGACACTATCCTAATGGTAAGGGACAATGCCTCTTCACTGCTGCAGTAGCATCCATCATTTTTTTTATTCGATTTTATACAATTACGATTTTAAAATAAGAAATAAAATGATTTCGTAAAAGTAATAGTCGTAGTTCTTATTAACTTGATAACAAACAGGCTATTTATATGCTATTACAACAAACTTCGAGTAATAACTGTGTGTAATCCACCGGCGGCGCGAGCAACGGCAGTGCGACTTTACGCGCCAGACGTGTTTACACGCCGTGCCTATATCGCCGCACTCGCGTTGCTCGGCCGAACGCCAGTGCCGCCCAGTGCGGCGATACACGTTAGGCGTATAATAAGTATTGTTTTAGCATTTTCTGAAAAACACCTCAGCAGCCAAAGGGTAAAGGATGGGTTTGCCATTTCGTGCGTGTTATAGTTACGGCGTTGATTATGGAACGTTACGCTAGCGCTATCTAGTTATGAACAGAAAAATAAGTTTGGGGGGTCGATAGGGCGATCACAAAATGTGGCTCACTCTTGAAGGCAGAGCTCGGCGGCGGTAGAGTTGGCGGGCGGCTCGTCGTCGCTGAAGGGACGGTCGAGTTCGAGCAGCGCCGCGTCGTAGCGCGGCGCGGCGGCGCGCCACAGCGGCTGCAGGCGCCACGACACCACGCGCCGCGCGCGCACCTCCATCAGCACCGGCTCTGCGCACACCGCACCGTAAGCACTCACCACTCATGCACCATACACCGCGAGCAGGACGTCCGTGCATGGCTTCTCGCCCCCATCTCGAATAAGACCACCGCCGATGTCAGCTAGCGATATCACCCGACAGCTGAAACCCCGCCCATTTTGTCTAATATAGGCGGCGGCGTTTTAGTTCTCGGAAACGTGGAACCGAGTAATAAGTTAAATTCGCCTAGTTTTGTCGATGATTAGATAGTTTTCGATAAAAACATTAAACACAGAAAGGAAATTATTATTGCAGTAGGTACTTTTGAATTCCAGTCTCTGTCACCACTGACCCCAGTAGGTAAATGATACCTTTTTCGAGCGCGTCGCAGGTTCGTTCGTGTCTGGTGGTGCGCAGCAAGCGCGCGTCCTTCAGGTCGAGGGCGGCGACGCAGGTGGCGCGCACCAGCGCCCAGCGCTGGCGCCACGCGACGGCGGGGCAGCGCGGCGCCAGGCGGGGCGGGCGCGCGGCGCACAGCACGAGGCGGTTCCCGCCGCGCGCGCCGCCCAGCGCCTCCAGCAGCTCGTCGCCCGCGCCCAGCGCGCCGCGCGGGCCGCGCGCCGCGGACACGGGCGGGCGGGCCCCCACCCCCGCCCCCGCCGCCGCCGCGCCGGCCAGCACCAGCGCGCACCATACCACCGCACCCTGCATTCTCGCTTTCATACGAAAGAAAGATGCCTGTATTTTCTTATATTCTCGTATTATCAATAGCAACCAAAGAGCAAACCAAAATTATTTTTTGTTTTTTTTTTCGGGTTTGGTAGTAAATTGAGAAACCCTTAAAATTGCGCTATGTCAATACTACTACCGCTGTAGTACACTTCCTTTCCTACTGTAAGAAGAATAAATCGCCTTCAGTGAACAGGCCGCCAGTTGTCACCCTATACTATAGCTTACGTGATATTCTACATAATTATTCTTTTAAATAGTGTAAACTACTGTTCACGAGTTTTTCTATGTATCTTTTTGCCAAAGATGATTATTTTTATTTATTTCTACATTGCTATTGTCATTATGTACAGTGAGATGGGAATACTTTACCGCCGGAAAACAGTTTAGGCTGAAAATAAATAATAGCTACGGTACCCGCCACACGCGTGTCGCGACACGCACTTGGTGTTTTTTTATACTAAGTCAGTGACACTTTAACATTTTAAAAGACCAATTTGATAACTGCCAACTATGAAAAAATAAAATCTTAAACTACCAAGTAGGTGGGTATCTATAGCCCTTTCCACTAAAAAAGGATCGTCTTCGTTTTCATCATTTGATCTTAGCAGAGATTGTGTTGGAAGTCATGTTAACTTTTGCTCAAAATAATTTTAATTATATTTAGTCCAAGCCTAGGGCCATGTCTATGATGTTTAGAAAGAGCCGCTGAACTAAAAAAAAACCTAAATACTTACCTACTTTATTATCAAATCTGCTTACAAAATTTCACAAAAATCGTTTAAGAAATGCGGCCTAGAGTAAGACAGATCAGGACAGAATTCAATCAGAATTTTAAAATTGCTGGGAGATTTAATAAAAAAATAAATCATCTCATTTTGAAAAAAATCCAAAAACTGCCTCGACAAAAAAATGGATATATTTATTTTATCGCACCTATTTAGAAATTTTCTAAATACGTTTCACGAGAATCGGTTGAGGAATGCGACCTGTAGAGGAGGACAGACGCGAGGTCTCCGGCTCACAGAGCCACTACTATACTGCGACACATGGCGGCGGCGTTGACACCGCTACCTCGAGGGTGCGGAATCCTAAAAATAAAACCGCTCATTCTGTTTCTCTCTCACTGTGCCTTTCGACAGTTTGGTTGATATACCCGTAAAAATACCTTCACGCCTCAAAATAGAGAAAGTATTTCTCTCCGTCTGGTTTATTGATTTAGGGGATTTAAAAATGAAATCAACGAAAAAATAGCCATTATTTATTTGATTACAAAATCTTTCGTCAGGAAATAAATTGCTACATAAAATATATTTCAACAAGAAATGCCTCAACTGCTTAACGACTCGGTGTAGCGAGGTCCAGCGAGGCGCGGCCGCCCGGCCGGGCCGCCGGCGACCCGCGCTCCGCCAGCGACACGCGCGTCGCTAGCGACACGCTGACCGCCGGCGACACGGAGGCTCAAGCGACACCAGCGCCGCGCGCCCGCGCCCCGCGGCTTACAAACTCATACCGTGAGAACACTTACTAACGTACTTAACATTAACTTTTACATTTACTCAGTTCAAATTGGATAAAAGAAAATTAAAAACTATTAAGCCACGAACTACTTACACGATAAACCATAACTCGTAGCAATTGAACATTTATAACTCGACATCAATAGTGTGAACGAAAAGTGCATTCCGAGCTAGAGATAGGTACGAGCAGGCCGCGGTGCGCTCGGGCCCCGTGCCGGGTGCGGCACCTGCGCTGAGGGGCCCGTGTGGGGCGCTTCACCTGCGCCAAGGGGCCCGTATGGGGCGCGGCACCTGCGCCGAGGGGCCCGTGGGGCGCGGCACCTGCGCCGAGGCTGCAAGGCGCTGACACGCCGTGCTTCAACACATCACATAAAACGCGCTCAGAATAACGCAGGGGATTGCAGTTCAACAGTTTGGGCCTCCCGCATTCAACGTACGAGAATTGTATAGAAGTCGGATCGACAATGCATGGAACAAACTGTAGTTCTCACTGTACTTAGTTCTGCGTGGTGCAAATACACCGTGTGTACTGTTGGGTGACATCGATCTAGGATGAGTTTCTCCGTGTGTGCCGGAGCCCGCCCGACGCACACACGTAGCGCGAGCACAGGCGATGCGAGCTCTGCGGCTAGGAACGTATTAGCATTTATTTACATCAGATCTATTCAACGCTAGTCTCGCGCTACACTCGCGCGTGCGCGTGGGTTTTGATCCTTATCCAGAAAAAAGCGAGTTTCAGTAAGCTAAGCATACCTATTATCTGTAGAAAACTTGCAAGTGTTACTTCATTATTTTTCATATTATACATTATATTATTTATTTAGTATGCTACTATCACATCTCACAAAAGTTTGTAAAAAAATGAATGAGTAGAATACAATGTCGTAACTGGAAGAGTGGGTGTGTCTGATTGTGTGTGTGTGTGACTATCTCCAGTGAGTGTTATATGTGACGGGCGTGCGTAGAATGCACGGTCGAATACCGCATGCCGATATCATGAAAGATGCCCGGGATACAAGTATAACGATAATTGCATCGACCGATGCGTTTAATCCTATGGTGACAGATCAATTCGTAGCATTACAAAAGTCACGAATAGAACCAACCCAAGTGTGAATGACATACCATACATCCGATCACCGCGTACCTAGTGATGCACAGACAGACAAGTTGCTACAATTAGTTTCGTAAGTTCAATCGCATCATTCTAATATCCTCACTATCTAAGAGTAAACCGGACGACGAACAACAAATAAGCAGGTGATACAACGCGAGTTAACAACGGAGTTCCAGTGTCGGCGAACGGAAGCCTCGCCGGACTCGCGCCGGCCGCTCGGGGAACTGACCGACCTCTTTACAGATAACGTGCTGGCTGTTGTCTCTTTAACACTGAGACAAAAAAAGAAAGCAGCCGCAGTTCCGACTTTCGACACCGAACGTTCATTTCAAGTCCGCAGTTTACACTCGACACTGTCAAAGCGCACCACACCACACTCGACACAGACTCGGGTCGAAGGTTTGAAATGAGACAGACCTCCGTATCAATCAACTGCAGAAGTCGAAGCGACAGACATGCAAGCTGGGCGTGGTGGCCTTCCACAGCGAGTCCCGCGGACAGCGCGCGGCGGACAGATGTCGGAGGCGGCGCGGCGCCGCCCGCCCACAGCGGCCCCGCGACCACTTCTAACCACTTTGTAAACCAAACCCCCACAGTCTGTTTCTTAAAACAACGAACATATTCTAGGATATCATTGTACCCAATCTACTTTTACTATGGAGCCAGTTAAAGTCGCAAAAACACGGCTGTTCCATACAAAAAGTTCATTCATCGTCCACAAAATGTGTGAAATAGCTGTTTTTTTTTTCGATCTCAGGATTGGCCCAAAATAACATTTGATCATTATGAGTACAATGATACCTTAAATTATGTCCATCGTTTGAAGATACAGCCGATTTAATGTATTACGGTAGGTACATTGATTTCCGGTCGATAGACGTAAGATAGTTTACAAAATTGTTTGGATTTTCTCCGGTAACCCGTTACTCCTCTCCGCTCGAATTTTTACGCTGTAGATGTAAATATTAATTCCTACTATATTCTAGATATGTTGTAGTATGTTTGCTTTGTAAAGCACTAATAGGCTTACCGCACGCACAAGCTTTCATCACACTTTTAGCTGCACGCCGCTAGACTGCACGTACTTTACTGAGCCGTGTGGTAACGACACGATCTCTTCGACTCGCGTGGACAAGTCGAAAATCGCGCAAGCCATGCCTTGGGGTTGTCGCAGTGAACAGTTTTAGCCCAGCCGTTAAGTGTGGGGAAGCTTGTGCGTGTGCTAGTTGTATGTGCGACGGAGAGGAGCGCGGGCCCCGCACAGCTGGCCCGAGGCCGCCGGCCGGCGCTCTCCACATGCGGGTACAGAACAGAAGCGTCAAGCGCAAATTTAGACCGACAACACGTGAAAAGCGACGCCCTAATAACAAAATACATAAACACTATATTTTTCTCTTAATTCATTAATTTATTTGTCACATTCATTTTTTGCTTATTTACACCAGTACGCTGAAATAATTAGAAATTTGAATCGATATTAATTTATAGCTGCCTGGCTTTCGTCGAAAGCGTGACTCGATCGGCCGCCTTATCGCCATCTCAACACCAAGAATCGAGTTCATCCAATGGGTCGGACTCGACGTCGTTACAATAATAGTTGTCAGTTGGAACCGATTTCAATCGTACATTACTGCAAGATTAGCTCGCGGGACTCGATCGAGTCGAGCTGGCCGATGAGGCGGCAGTTCCGACGTAACGACAACTCAATATAAATGCGTTGAAGCCGCGGACAAGAGCAGCGAGCGGCCTATACACACGACACACACGACACGAGCCTCGCCTCGAGCCTTGCCTCGCCTCGCCTCGAGCCTCGCCTCGAGCCTCGCCCGGGACTTGCGACGCGAGCGACGGCGCGTGCCTCCAACTACTCTCGGGAGAATTGGTACGAGTTCGAGAGAAGGTCGCGAGTCAAAGACTTTCTTGTACGACTTACAAGGAAGAATTAAACGTTGGTATCTCGTCGTCGATTCATCGAATGGACCGATATATTTAGAAACGCCGAGCGGCGTCCGGAGCGAACACGAGACCGTCTCATTCCGAATACAGCCAACTACCGTATTTACATAACCTACAACGTGTGAGGCCGTCAGGCGAAAGTATTCCCTCATATAATCACAGCGCTCGGAACCGAACGAACGGATTTTGCAGTTTTCAACATTATTCGAAAACAATCGATTCAATAACATGTTCGAGTCAGTCGATGGGAACTGAAACGGTAGGAGCCGGCTCGCCGCCGGGGATGCAACCACATACACTACATGCACAATATTATAGTACGGGGAGGCTGGCCGCGCGGCCTGCCCGCCCGGGGAGCGCGGTTGAGAGTCCGCGGCCGCGTATCACAGCTTCCAGCGCACACGCGGCCGGGCGGCGGGCCGCCGCTAGGCCGCCGCGGGCCGCCGCGCCGCCCGGGCCGCGGGCCGGGCTCGGGCCGCCGTGCCTGCCGGGAAACCAAGCTTTACACACCCTCACAGATATAATTACAACATAAAAAAAAGGTTAAGTGTGAGTAGGACTCGCGTACCCAGGTTTCCATACAAACATGAGTTTAAGTGTTTATAAGTGAAAACTACTTTGGCTTTTGTGTTACACTTATCGTGTAACTACTGTGTAAAATTAGCAGCCGTCTGTTTTCCCTTTACAATAAAATAAAATAAAATGAGAAAAGTGTAAGAAGTTTAAAATTACCAAAAATATTGTCATTTTATAATGTAATTTAATATGTATGCTTTGCGCAAACTTTTATAAGACGTTGCTTCGTCCCAAATTTTAAAATTCTGAGTTCACAAGAAACACCCTGTAGGTTTTGATTCTCTTGCGAGTGTCGAAAATTTGCAGTTGTTTATGTATATTTTGAATGCGTTGGCTTCCAAGTTTGATTTTTTCAAAGTTCCGAGGGACAGTAGACCTGAGTATTTGATATGTATTTCAGCTCGACACTTCCACGCGTTTCTGAGAAAAACGGTCTCGACAGACACAAAGATAGACAATAAAGTGATCCTACAAGGGTTCCGTTATTTCCTTTTAAGATACGGAACTGTAAAAATAGAGAGAGTGCGGGCGCCGGCTCTAACGCTCGGGCGACGCCCGTGGAGACGGAGGACGCGAGCGTTGTCACCCACACTACCCACCCTCCCAATATATCAAAAGTATTAAGTTTAAATAATAAATCGAAAGTGATCGTGTCCGTCCGTCTGGAGGCTTTCCCCGGCTAAGCGGGCGGACGGATCTAGTTGAAATGAGATAGGAAGTTCCGGGACGTCCTCGAGCGAGGTTCCCTGGCGAGGCTGACCGGCTACGTGTAGTCGTTGAAGTCGTCGATGGCGACGCGCGCGGCGAGCGCGGGCGCGGGCGCGTAGGGCTTGGGCGCGCGCGCGGCGCGGGCGCAGCGCTCCGCCTCCAGCCGCCGCCGCAGCCGCTTGATGGCGCGCAGCCGCTCCAGCGAGTTGCTCGCGTACGGCGCGCCGCCCAGCTTCAGCGACTGCGAGATCTGCGCCGCCAGCTGCAACACGCGCGCGGTCAGTCCCGCCGCTGCTTTCATATAGGAACGATCTTACGACTTTGACAAAGAACGACTACATGGTCATACTGGGTGGTATGAACGATTGGAATCCTGATGGGTTTAAATTCGTACTAAATAGCTTTCTCAATTATTTTACTTTTACAGATATAATCGTCAGTGAGGTACCTTTCAATGGACATCTTAATGAGAGTAAACTGAATTATGAAATAAGATATATATGTATAAATTACAAACACGTTGTTTAATATAAACAACGTGTTTGTAATTTCTACACAGACATGAACTACAGTAATCATATCCCCCACAGACATTTCATATGTATTAATACTTGTAACTCTATACAAAGAGAAATTGCTTCCTGCGATTATAGATCTAAATTAAATGTTATTAGAAATCAGCAGGCTAAACATAAGAACTATAGGAAAACTGTTTTTAGAAATGCTGAGACGCAAACCGATTTCAGCACAGTAAGGGATCCAGACACAATACATGACAGTGTGGGCGAGAGTAATTTTAGGAGAACATTTTTTCGTTCCTAATAACACTATTAACGCTCTGCATCAGAACATTGACGGTTTAATGGGTAAAGTAGAATCACTCACTGTTCAGATTTAAGACCTTAGAGCAAATAACAGACATGTAGATATCATAGGTGTGACAGAGCATAATATGCTTAGGAGTGACACAGACTATTTAAATTTTCCAAATTTTAATTTAGCTACAGTCTCGTGTAAGAAAACTCGAAGTGGAGGGTCTTGTATACTGGTACATAAGAGTCACAAGTTTAAAGAGCTTATTAATGTTAAAGAATGCAGTAGTATAAATAACATTGAATGCTGTGCAATAGAACTAATTGAACACAACGTGATAGTCGTTTGTATATATAGATCCTGTAAGAAACTTAAAGCTTCTAGGGAAATATTTTATGACAATTTTGACAGCATATTAGGGCGTGTTTGTTTGAAAAAGAAAAAGGTTGTTGTACGAGTATGTGGCGATTTTAACATTAACATTTTGGAAGACAATAAATCTACAACATTGCTAAGAGATATAATTTAAAAATTTCTCTTAATGAACCGACTAGACCTGCCAGTAAAACCTGTATCGATAATTTTCTTCATAACGTTAGGGGTGCTTCTTGTGAGGTAATACAACTGGTCTTATCTGATCATACAGCACAATATTTTAAATGTCCGGTTAAAGAGTATTTTCCCATTAAGTCCTGGTATTCATACCGCCGTGATTATAGCACGGAAAATGGTTAAATTTCGAGATAATTTAAGTAGACTAAGTTTTAAAGAAGTATTTGACAGTTGTTGTCCAAACGAAGCTTTTAGCAGTTTCCACGAGACATTTAAATTAGTTTATGACCTCTGTTTTCCTCTTGTAAAATGTAAACACTCAGTACACAAAAAACCTTCTTGGATCTCAAAAGGAATAAGAATTTGTACTAGAAAGAAGAGAGCTTTGCTATGGAAGTACAGACATAAGCCTTGCATTGAAAATCTAAACGCGTTTAGAACCTATACTAAGAGATTAAAATCTATAATGAAATTGACCCAAAAATCTAGAAACGAAATTAAAATGGCTCAAAATAAATCGAAAGCAACTTGGAATATAATAAATAAAAATACACTAAACAAGCCTCCCAATGTTAATATTAAGCAGATAAAACATAATAATACAATACTGACAGATCCAAATGATATTGCGGAAGCGTTTAATAATTTTTATGTGAATGAATCTAAAATCACCAATTTAACTAACAATGTTACCAAGCCGAATTTAAACTGGGATAGATCTAATTCTATGTTTATGCCACCCTCGACTCCGGATGACATTCATAAAATCATTATGTCGTTAAAAAATACACCTAGCACAGGATACGATGAAATAACTACGAAAGTAATTAAGTACGTTTCGATCAATATTTCACCAGTACTCAGCCACATTAATAACCTGTGCATAGATTGTGGTATCTACCCAGACAAATTAAAGTTAACCATTGTAAAGCCACTTTTCAAAAAGCAAGACAGAGAAATCATTAACAATTACAGGCCTGTTGCATTAGTTCCGGTACTCTCGAAAGTGTTTGAAAGATTTATACATGCAAGTCTGTACTCATATTTGGAAAAGTACAGGATCCTTGCCGACGAACAGGTCGGGTTTCGTAAAAACAGGTGTATTAATATTGCAATTTACAATTTATTGAAAACCGTAATTACAGCACGCGATAAGAAACTTCCGGTGTATGCTATGTTTATGGACTTAACAAAAGCCTACGACTACGTCGATCATGATATTTTAATTGAAAAATTCGAGGAATATGGTGTAAGGGGAAATGCTTTGAATTTTATAAGGTCATACCTATCTAATCGTATTCAGCAAACACAAACAGCCTTAGAAATAAAAAAATGCATAAACATCTGCTAAACCAATGTTCAGTTAGACATTGAGTAGTCAGTAAATAGCGCTACACAAACGTGTAACTATTGTTTGAGCAATAAAGTGTGAATCGGCATTGGGTATTTACACACATGCTTAACACTTTTTTCTTTTTCGTCTGGCAACTTTTGGTAAATTCGTTTAGAAAGTTTTTCGTCCAAAAAGTTTTTTAGTGATTATTTTTTAAGAAAGCTCCTTAATTTTTAATATTGCACGTACAATTTACGTTTTAGGAAAGTAATATTAATAAACTATGTTGTTTTTTGAATCTCTTGTCCAAAATTCGTCGTAATAAACTATTTTAGAGGAAAACATTTTCTTTTGGTTATAGTGGGAGACTAACAACAAATTTCTGAACAGAACAATCAATGTCAACACTACAATGTATCTAATGTGACAATATCAACTATAAACATTTTTAGTTTGACAATAGAAAAACATGACACAGTTTCTATCATAGTTACTGAGTGTAGATCAGCTGTTATAGTGAAATCCGCCATCTTGACCCCGTACACACCCGCTAAACAAGGGTACCCGGCCGTTTAACGAATGTTTATTTTCCTTTGATTTTGTTACATCTGTACACGAACTGTACACAACGTTTAAGTCAAAAATATTTTTATTTTTCAGCTTTTGTGTTACACAATGTGTGTACACATGTTTTAAAACTTTATTTCTAAGGCTGAAATTGTGCAAGTATGTCCAAAATCGAAAACTGAAAAATATTATTTTTCTTCGTCAAGTTTAGTAAGTTGTGGCGTCCCACAGGGAAGTATTGTTGGTCCGTTGTGCTTTATCTCTTACATCAACGATTTACCCGAAGCTATTGATCATCCAATGGTTCTATTCGCCGATGATAGCACAGCCATTTTTGTAGGTAATTCTGGTAAGTCTATAGAACCAGAAATTAATTTAGCATTAAAAAAAAAAAATTCAATGGTTGACATGTAATAAATTATTAATTAATCTAGATAAGACTTGTATAATGACATTTAACAAATATAAACAATTGACATCTAAAATAAGTTACCTAAATAATGACATAAAAGAGATTTCAGTTACTAAATTTCTAGGACTTTTTGTTGATTCTGATTTAAATTGGGAACATCAAGCAGAATCAGTTTGCTCCAAACTAGGCAGTTACTCTTACGCCTTATACATGCTAGGAAAAGTAGTAAACCGGCAGGCAGTGCTCACATCGTACCACTCGTATGTGACGTCTACTTTGCGGTATGGTATCATATTCTGGGGCAATCAGTCACCACGTCATCAGAATAAAATCAGCATGCCTCGTCACGGTACTGCATTCTTTGGTAAAAGTGCGTTGGGTATGGGCCCGAAAATTTATAATCATTTGCCTAAATCTGTGCTTGAATCGGAGAGCGTTGCTTCATTTAAAGTAAAATTATTTAATGTTTTGATAGAGAAAGGTTATTATAAGGTCGATGAATTGTTAATGACAAATTAAATATTTAACAAATAATTTAAGTAGCTGACATTGTACAATTTTGACAAATTTAAATATTGTATGTCTGCTATGGACGAAGCTGTTGATACTGTAATTATATTATTTTAAGATCTTTGTAACACAGTTAAACAATAAACGATTCTGATTGTGCACTAGCCCCCCCCCCCCCCCCCCCCCCCCGCCCGGCGCACGCGCACTCACCGCGCAGTGCAGCGCCAGCTGGCGCGCGAGCAGCGCCACGTTCCCGTCGGACACGCAGGCGGGCTCCAGGTGCGGCAGGAACTCGCCGCGGATGCGCTCGTCCTTCGTCTTCACGAACACGCGGTTCATGCCGTGCAGGTTCGGCTCCACTATCACTATGCAGAAGTTGAATTGACCCTGCGACGGAAACGGACGATGAATCGAACACGGTAGCGCGCGATTCTACCAGGACACTTGACAAGGTAATACTTAGGTACCGCCAGCATCCGACATTGTTATATCAGAACATTAGGGCCCTTTTCCTGTCGTGCGGATTTCTGTCCGCGCGCGGACTGCCCGCATCCTATCATTTCATAAATATTTTTCCTATCAAGCGGGCAGCACGCGCGTGGCACGCGGATTGTCTGCGGGCGCGCAGCCCGCATGCGTGATGACCAGATGCGGGCGCGTTCTTCTGCCTTCAGTGTTGTTTTTATTGTGACGCGGGTCGCACGCATGGTCATAATACGCCGACACACCACACAGCAGCGACAAACCGAATCTCTGTGCTGCGTGTGCCCAGGAGCGCTATCATCCGCATGCGGACCAGATCCGCACGCAGGCGGAAATCCGCATGACAGGAAAAGGGCCCTTAGAATATATAAATCCATGTATACCTTGATAGTGTGTATATTGAAGTCTGCTCCAGAGTCGTTGTAGACGATGGACACGTAGTCGTTCCCGATGTACTTGCGCTTCTCGTTACAGTGCGGGTCCGCCTCCACTGTCGGCATCGCCGTCGCCACGTGAAATACCACCTGAGTTCATAATCATAGGGAGTAAATCAATTAATATAATTTTACATCTCTCATGTTCGGTAAGTAGGTCTTTATTACTCCCAAATGGGGCTTGTAGGTGACCAATTAGCGCTCTAGGGTAATAATGTAGCTAGAAAAGCCCTAGGGCGGTAAGTAATAAAAAAAAAAGTCACTCTTTCAAAAAGTTTGCGTACATCTAACCATCATACTGGCAATAGACATCATGCATTCAGCCCAATGACAAAAGAGGTCATCAATTTTAAATATCGAACGGCGAAGTTCAATTCGTTCTTGAAAAAAATAATTTTAAAAAAAGATGAAAATAGGCGGGAATAGAAAACTTTTACTTTAAATATTGTTTTGATTTTTTTTTTTATAATTACGTGCTAATTAGGAAAAAAACAAAACATGAGTTCTGCAAGTGATGATGATATAAGCTGCACTCCCGTTTCAATGAAAATGGAAGCTGAAGCGGCTATTAACAATATTTTGCCTGAAAGTTCTAAAGAGAGATATTTGAAAACTTACGACGAGTTCATGAAGTGGCGAAAAGAAAAACGAGTAAAGTCTTTATCTGAGACTGTATTCTTAACATACTTTAGTGAACTATCAAAAAAGCTGCAGCCATCTAGTTTGTGGTGCATTTATTCAATGTTAAAAGCAACTATGAGTACTATAGCGTACTATGAGTACTATACTTATTTACTTTTATTAACTAATAAAATGTTTTATTCTTGTAATGCCGGTTTTTTTCTACTTACCTCACAATCGAGATGTAAAGCAGAGTAGTTAGCTCGGGTGTAAGCATCAATTGCACCCTCGAACTATAAGCGCCCTCGCTGCGCTCGTGCGCCTAAATATCTCGGGCTGCAATTGATGCCTTACAGCCCTTGGCTACTAATCTACTATTATGAGAAGGAAGCCGTAAAACGAAGATATTAAGTCGGCACAAATTTAAAAAACAACGCGAGTATTTTTCCCCCGTAATTAAAGACACAACAGTAATCGGTAAATATGGCGCAAACATCACTCCCTACCCTGAAAGGTTACGAGTAGTTAGATTAGTTTTACAAAGAGCAAAAGTTATTTTCTTAAACAATAATAGAAAAAAATGTGTTAATATTGGTACTTACTGTTAAATAAAATAATTTCTTATACTGATTTATCACTTTGACGCATAAGGAATGTGTTAGCGTGTGCGGAGTATACCTGCATGATGTCGTCGTGCCACACGTAGGTGTAGGCGCCGTCCTTGCCGCCGGTCTCGAGGTTGAGGAAGAGGCCGGCGGCGGGCGCGGCGCCGTCCAGCGGCACCAGCGTGCCGAGCTGCGCCAGGAAGTCCGCGTACCGCACCGAGCCGTACTCGTTGCGCAGTATCGCCGTCTCGCTCTCCGCCTGCCCCGGGCCCGCGTACAGCACGCCCACCTGCCGGGGACCACGCGCTCGTCACTCCTCTCTACTCGCAGCGGGCACCTCGTGGACGAGCGTGCCTCATCTTACACCGCATCCTCGCTTTCCATCAAAATCAAAGTACAATTGTCTTCATAAATCAAATCAAAAAAAAAAATCAAATCAAACTACCCAAAAAACCAGGGAACAAACGGAAGGGCAATTTTTTTTTCAAAGATCGAATCAAATGTATTGCGGTTTAACGGCCCATTTAATCTAAAAAGCTAAATGCGGTTCGGGTTGCGGACACGGTGTGGGCAGGGGTGTGTGCGCGGGCGTACCTTGTAGATCTCGACGGGCGGCACGAGGTCCAGGTTCTTGACGGTCCGCTCGTGCTGGTCCCCGCTCACGCGCAGCGGACGCTCCGCCAGCGGGTTCAGGATGTTCGCCGTGCTCTCGCCTGGGGACATCACCACTCGTTACGACACACAGACGCGTTCCTTGATACATATACACTGTTCTGATCACAGACCTAAGATTTTTTTTGCTTCGCAAAAGACCAACGAAGCGTGGGACAGAGAAGTCTCCATCGAAATGTAAACTCCACAAGAGAGAAAGAGGTCGCCTACAAATAAAATCTTAGTCAATTTTTCTTTTGTCATTAATGACAGCGCGCCACCTTTGAGCACGCGAAAATTCCTATGATTATTATTTTTTACTAGTATCATTATAAATTGAATGAAAAGAGAGCAATTAAAATTGTATGCAGTTATGCCATCTTGTGCGTTTAGCGATTGTGATGTGAATTCAAGATTCAACCCACAAAATTTGTCGTTTCATGGGTAAATATGAAAATTCCATTGTGATGTTTTTGTCTAAATTTTGTCTAAAACATAACATAAATTGGTTCCAAAAACCGATTTACCAGCGGTATGTTGTTGTCGTTTCTTCGTAACATCTATATTTCCTAGATGAAAGCAGAATTGGTGATAAAATTCAGCATTAAAATATTAGTTAGTTTACGCTCGATTTTCACTAGAGATGGATAAAAAGATGACGTCATTATTATCGATAGTTTTTATTAAAGTTCATTAGGTAGGCGATGGGTGCAATACATAAACAAAGCATACATTTTTGAATCAATGCCATCAAAAGTAAATTGATATTCTTATGAGTTTGTACTGAATGATGAGGCGTAAAACATTTTTGTATTATATGTAAGTATGGACCTTCAATTTCTGATCATCATTTTTAATTCAATTTACACATTTTGGGTGTCTTACATCCAAGTCTAATTTAATTATATTTAATTAAATTAAATAATATATATGAAAATTATAAATAAATGTACAAAACCAATGAGATAAGTATTATTACTTATCCTAATCCATATACGAGTAAATTTGGTCAAGGGTCACAATTCGAAGCGAATTACTAGGATAGTATTATGTTGATCTTATTATTTACTTTTCTTATGTTAATTTAGATACATGGTGACACTGATATCTAACTCTTCCGCCTAGCTTAACACCCGTTTAGTGATTAATATTCATTTTAGCTCAGCAGCGGTGTTATACTTGGAACAAAAAACAACTCAATTGGTATGCGAAAGATAATATTTATCGACAAGCACCCGGAGGACCATTTTTGGTCAATCGATAAATTAATAAGTACTTTTCACAACACTAATTTACTCACGCATGCGCAAATGTTTTTTTGTATCACTATCGAATTGTCACTGTCGATCTTTTACATCCTAGATCTGTGGTTCTGATGCTCCTTTCAAATTCACATTTTTGCACATTTCGATAATTAGTTACAGAATATCGCGAGGAAGGTTTGAGAATACTATTTTCTGAATAAACGTGAACGAAGTCGCGGGTTATAAATAATTGCAAAAGTTTGGATGGATGTTAGGTACTCAATCACGCCAAAAGGGCTAAACCGATTTGGAAGAAATTTGGCACAGAGATTGTAGTCTGGAATAGCAAATAGGCTACTTTTTAAACTAATTCTTATGTTGCTCTCAAGCACATGTTTCTTATACAGCAACACGGGTTTTTGAGACGTAGGTCCACAGTTACTTGCCTGTTAGCATTCACCGATGACCTCTTCAGAGGAATGAAATCTGCAGGACAAGTCGATGCAATCAATACCGACTCTAGTAAAGCGTTTGACCGGCATGATTACGTGATATTACTTCGTAACCTACAAGCACGGTATTCGTGGAGATCTCGGGTGGATGGGTTCATATGTTGATAGTCGGTGTCAAACAACAGTTCTTAATGGTTAATTTTCTCCTACACCACTCTCCAATATTCCGTCTGGTGTTCCTCAAGGGTCTATTTCAGGGCTTTTGCCGTTTATTTTATTTATTAATGATTTTAGCAACTATTTTTGTAAATTCAAAGAGTCTTTGCAGATGACATAAAAGTTTACAAATCAATACACTCATTCAAACTGTCTTCTTTTGCAACAGGGTCTTGATCGTTTGCAGACGTACTGTCCTAGTAATAACTAGATCTGAATGTATTTAAATCCAACTGGCATTCAGATCACTTTTGTTTTTAGCAGATCCCGTAAACTTTTATTTTATGATTACACGTTGAATAAGCAATCGCTCTAGCGTACCAACCACGTCAGAGATCTGGGGGTCATCTTGGACTCAAAAGTACTTTTAGACAAGCACAAGTTGGAAATATTTCTTGTAAAGCGATGAAGACTCTCTAGGTTTTATCTTCCGCATTACTAAAGAGTTTAAATCAGTCAACACTCTTAAGATTATGTTTTGCTCTTTGGTGAGAAACCCAATTGGAGTATGCACCTCAAGTTTGGAACCCGCATTATGAAGTGTAAATTGATCAAATTGAGAAAATTTAAAGGAAATTTTCTGTTATGTCAATTGCAGGCATATACTAAATGTTGGAGACTATATTTCAAGCTGCAAGCACCACCATCAGCTTCCAATGTCGCTGCGAAGAGAGGTGACTGATCTTACTTTCTTCCTAACCTTGACCTACTGTCGAAAATTAACTTTGAGGCCTCGACTCGTGCCTTTTACCAGGAGAAACTACTTTATGCTCCGTGGGGACCTGTGACTAACTATACATATAATTCATACTTTATACGCATATGTTATAACTTTACTATTCCGCTAACACTGAATTATCTTATACGAGACAATATTACTTTAAAATTGGTTGTCTGTAAAGTCGGTTTACGGACGATAGTTCAACGTGACAAAGTTATAACAAAACATTGATGAAATCTTCGTCTCGGACGCATAGGCCAATCGAGTGGAAGATGCGGCGCAAGCCGAACGCTTAAGCCTTTCGCTTGTTCGTGTAGCACTCTCGCTCCGATCGACCGAACGCAACGGGACAATCAGTCATCCTTTCTCGTGCGTGCAGCCGGCGTTCGATTTATGAAATGTTGTCACGTCATAATTATATATTTAAAATTTATATTAGTTATTCTATATTTTTCTTCAATTGTTACTATTTTTTATAGATTGATGTGGTATAGCTTTATGTTTGTGGTTTTATATTGGTTTTGTATTTTCCAATTTATGTTATTTACCTAATTCCTCTCGATTCCGTTATTTCGATTTACTTTCACTTCTTCGTCAATTTTACCATATTTTACTATTATTCATTGATAGGCCTGCGCTTTGCCGGCATCTTGCCTGCTGGTAGGCAGCGATGTGGCCTACGATGGAGCACGCTTGCCTCGAAGAAACGAATTCACTCGAGACTAGTGAAAACTTTTAGGCTTATTTGTTTTATTTGGTGTACATAGTTTACTGTTGAACTTTAAACAACTGTTTGTTTTCCTACCAACAAATAAAAACATTACAAAAAAATCGATTGTCATGTAGACATCAGTCTCGGCAAAAGCGTTCTTTTTTACCATTTTGGTACAGGATCTAAAAAAGAAACCGCTGGTTCTCTCACCAGACACTGACGGTGTGTCTCAGCAAATATGATACTTTTTACTGTTTTGGAATATGCTAAAAAAATTGTAGTGTTCTCCTCACCGGGCACCGGCGGCGTGATCGGGTACGTGCTCATGTTGTGGTAGAGCTGCAGGAAGACGAAGGAGGGCGTGACGCCGCCGCCGCCGCCGCCCACGCAGCCGCCCGCCCCCGCGCCGCCCCCGCCCGCCGCGCCCGCGCTGCTGCTCGTCACCGGTTGGGGGCTGGGAGATGATCTGAGGAGGAGACGATGTCATCAGTCCCGTCAGTTGGTGACTGAGCGAAAGCGAGGGCTCGGAGCCTACTGGGGAAAATCGATATGTCTTTGTCCGAAGATAATTTATTTAGTAATAATAAAATGTTATATTCATAGGAAACCTTACTATCTATAACTTAGCCTAACTATAAAATAGTTAATTGGCAGGGTTCTCGTGATGACATGACTAAAATTATAAGTTACTTAGGCGCGTTAGTTAGTTCCATCGCATCGCATTAGCGAAGTAGGTATTTATCATGAATAGGTACTTTAGTAAACTATTAGTTGAACTGCATTATAGCCGCTATGAATTAAATATGTAGTACTTATTTCTAATAACGTATAGTCTGAATTGCATTGGTCTATTAGAGTGTAAAGTCGCGTCGATCCGAAATTTCTAAAAATTAGCAAGGATATTTGCCAGCTAAATTTTATTTGTACGAGTATTTCCATGAACAGTGAGTTAGACGAGAAGTTAGAAAGATATGCAAGGTCTTCGTTCGCCGCCGCCCGCCCCGCGCCGCCCGCTGTCTGCACAACACACACTGTACCTGTGTCGCCTCGTGGGGCTCATGACGGAGATGGTGTTGGAGCGCTTGGAGCGCGCGAGCGGCGGCAGGTCGTCCCGCCCCGGGGCCGCGCGCGCCGCCCGCCCCGCGCCCGCCGCGCCCTCGCTCGCCGTCTGCGCACCGACACACAAACATCAAACGCGAACACCAGAGTGGGATCGTGATGAATCCTCGCCCGTGCGGAATAGAAGCGCCGGGGCAAGGCGGATTGATGTGGAAACGGAGAGCAGGCCCTGCCGTGCGCTCCTACCTGGATCTATTTCGACGACTAACCCAGCGTCCCTTTACCGCGCGGGCGAGGCTTCAGTTAAGCGATGCTGTTATAAATATTCAATTGAAAAATGTATTGGACCTATCAACAATTTCGGAAGTGCTAGTACTCACCCTTAATCTATTATTTTTTTACAAACAAATCAAATCGGCATTTTCATGAAATGGACATTTTCATCAAAATTTAAATTTGTTAATTTTATTACATACTTACTATATTTTTTACGACAAAAATTTAAAGCTGTGTAATATTACGAAACAATAAAAAATTACTGTACATTTTACTATTTTAACACAATTGGTGGAATCGGAAAAAAAAGTTTCTTACTTTCTGTAGCTGATGATGCGTCCTCTCCTCGGACGTAGGTGCTGCCGTGGGCGCGGGGGCGGGCGTGGGCACAGGCGTGGGCGCAAGCGCAGGCGTGGGTGTGGGCGTGGGCGGCGGCGCGGCGGGCGCGCCCGTGCCTGCCAACACCCGCAACCGAGTTATGGCTGCCCAGTACGACGAGTTAACGTTAATGTATTAGTGCATTCTCGTTACATTTTAATAACTTCCCACCACCGAGACCAACGATCGCCCAACTCGCGACGTGTCGCACGCGACGAGTCTTTGACGTTCTTTCTAATAATGTTAAATCTACTGCAAAAATTAATTGATTTAGTATTAGAAAAGTTTACGAAAAAAAAAACATTTAACATGCAGCACTACTCGTCTACAATTGGCTAAAAACATATTTAATATCTCCTCGTTAACAATCTATACTATAACTATGTCTACAATCTAAACATCCATATTAAAAGTAAAGCAATAATTATTTTCCTTATCTTTGAAAAAAAAGCTCAAATTAACATCTTTGGTACAAGGATAATATATATTTTTTTATTATTTGTTTTGCAAACTGGCTGCAACAGCCCATTTCAATAAAAATACTGACACATACTTAATATAACCATGTGGCTGAACAGCCTTCAAGTAACGTGTGTCCAAACACAGCTTCAAAATTCGCGCGCGGCGGACGCGTAATGATTGGAATTGTCCAGTCAAACAAATCGGTACAAACTAGTCGCGCGGCAAATCTGCGTCTGCACATGCCGCGCGCCGCGCGCTGTGCGTGCACACACCTTTACACACTTTTTAGAGGTTGACAGGGACGTGCTCACTGCGCACTACTCGATTCTTGTTCGAAATTTGAAAAATCTTGTGCTTCATTTAACCTAATTATCTAGTAAAAGCAACAAGCGTGGTCACACGCTCTGCGCGTGCGTAGAAACAGAATTTGCAAAACGGCGAGTCAGTGACGTTTGCTCGCGTCGTAGATGCCGTATCGTGTCCAGGTTTTCTAAGTTTAGATCATGTGACGAATAAAACTTTAAAGTTACATGTGACTATAATAATAAATAATAAATTTCATTCATTCAGGAAATTAAACCCACTAATAAATAAGGAAAAGTTGCAAAATTAAATTAATTTATGAATGACTATGAATTTATCATGACCTAGAGTACCTCAAGTGTTCAAACAGTTTCCTGCAAAGGGAACGATCCTTCTGAGCAATTGTTTTTAAATTGTTCATAAATTGTCTTTTATTTCCACTTTTGGCAACAATAAGTGTCAACTTGAGGCAATTAATTAACAATTAAAAAACAACTGGTTAGTGGAGTTGGGGGGCTGTTTGTACACTTGGTTGTTGTTGTTGTTGTTGGTTGTCAGTGAAAGCATTGTATGGTCACAATAGCATTGCGCGTACTAACCGGGGTCCGAGTTGAAGGTCATGAGGTGGTGGTGGTGGTGCGGCGCCAGCGGGGAGGTGCCGGAGATCTCCTCGGGGATGGCCTCGCACGACACGCGCATATCGGCCTTCTTGGCCGGCTTCTTGGCGTGGCCCCCGGCCGCCGCCGCCGCCGCCGCGCCGCCCCTGCAACACGCCGCCCTGCGTCACACGACTCTACTGACGCCACACGCCGCCCAGCGCTAGGCACCGGTAGTGTCCGCAGGTTACTCACGCAGGTGAGTAGGCTTCTCTTAGGCGAGCGAGCTTCCTTTCAGAAGGAATAGTGTATCGGAAGCCGGCCAAACGCAACTCCACCAAAAACTGCATAAACACGAACGCAGAATCCCCTCTATTCGGAAGTGTGTCAAAAGAGACTCACGTGGGTTCGCAGCTGGGCAGCAGGATCATCTCTTCCGAGTCGCCGGGCAGCTCCTCGTCGGGCCGCGGCGCCACCTTCCACGACGAGGACATCTCGGGGGACGAGTTGGAGCGACGCACCGGGTGACGGGACTTGCCCTACGGATAGATCATATGTATACAGATCATGAAACTACAGGTAGCAAGTGACCTTGTCTTTGATTGCCTTCTGCATGAACTAATTTCTGAGAACGCTTTCTCAGATATTGGTGTACCCAGGGTTGCAGCGATAGATCGATCGAAATGACTATGGATTTGTCTAAGAAACTTTAATGCGCTTTTCTGTGAGGCTCCGCGGGGATGTTGACGGCTGCGTGCTCATGCGGGATCTGTACATGGAGAGAGACGTGTCCCTCACCTCGGGCAGTATGAGCATGGTGTCGTCCTCGTCCGTGGTGGAGGAGGAGCTCTGTCTCTGCGGCGAGCCGGGGATGTTGATCGGCTGCGTGCTCATGCGAGATCCGCCCACGCACACACTGCGCCATTTGAAACATTATAGAACAGAGTTACGACTCAATATCTCCAAACAAAAAATTATAAAAATGCATCAAAGATATGGGGTCAAGCAAAATAAAATTGTTTCAATAGCTACTTTATAACATTTATTTACGATATCTTTTTTCGTGGATTATCAAAATTGATTGAAGCCTATTTGTTCCTACACGCTCAATCGAGATCACAATAAAAACTGAACAGCGTTTTTGTATGTCAAAAAACTTGCATCTATTCAAAAAACGTTGCAAAGGCAACGTAGTGCAAACAAACGAAAATGGAACATTGCGTGTTTATATAAGTGTGTATTTGTGAACGTCGCTTGCCTAATGGTAAATTACGGTTCAAACAGTGTGTGTGTGTGTGTGGTCACCTGAGTTGCTGCGGCGGCACTATGCAGTGCGTGGCGGCGTGCGGCGCGCGCCTCTCGCCCGCCACCACCGAGTCCGAGCTGCGGAGCAGACTACTCTATCACGGCCGCTTAGGCTACAATATAACTAGCTAGTTGTCGGAAGAACTCTCGATCCCTTATCTCCACAATTCCTAGACTAATTCCGTGGCACGCAGGAATAACTGAACATCGCAAAAACGTCAATTTTTCAGGGCAGCCATTTTAAAGTTTGACATTCTCTGTTTAGTCGGTAAGTTAGTTAAACGATGATGTCAAAGTTATTTTGAGGGTTACTTGAGGCCCTCTTTCGTATGGTTTCAAGAATTTAACGAAACAACTTATAGTTTACATAATAATAGACTTGTCAAACAGCTGAAATGCCTTGAATAAGTTGATAACTCGACTTGTAGACCAAGTTTTGGCTTTTAAGGACATTTATCCAGTTATTCACCATCTGAGTACGGATCATTTTTATCGGTTACCTTAGTTATTTCAATGGAAAAAGCATTATTTCTCATTAGTAAACCAATGACAACTTCAAATAGATATAGTTTGTCAAGTAATTATTACTACTTTACAAGATATATCTTACTTTTCAGCATAATGCAAAATGTAAAAGAAGTCTTAGTATTTAAAATATATTTTTTTTAGAATTATACGCTCATTTACATAATCTAATAACTATTTTCACTAACTTATTAAAATTATTTTTTAAACATATGGGAAAAACACAATGGAAACGCATTTGTTTCTAATTAAAATGAATTATTTAGAGTATACACTAAATTAACACATAGGCTAGACTTATTGTCCCGAGAAATCAACAGTTGGCAATCGTTGAGTTCTACAAATAAGAAAATATTAATCAAACACACTACAAGGCATAAATACCTACTTATAAAAGGTCTTATTCAAAAAAGCTTTTCTAATTATTATTTTAAACGACTTCAAAAAACCGTTTTAAAAAATCTTTGAAAATTTTCGTAATCTTAAGTGGCTGTAAAAAATCTGTAAAAATGACTGATGACACACATGCTTAATACATCTTTTGTTAGATTGCTTACACATTACTTCGATCAATAATAATACTAATAAATAATAATAAAACCCTTTATTCAGACCAACTTAGTATCTATTTACAAAGTATTAAGGACTAAAAACTATGAGTGTGGATTTACAAGTATATTTTGGTAGTTAAACTAGGTAATCTTAATCTATTCTAATACTTAATTATTTTTTGTAGGTCTGTTTGCCAATCGGCAAAGATCTCCTCCAACCTTTTTCATTCCTGTCTATCTTGGGCCACTCTATTCCAAGTTACTCCTGCTACCTGTCTAATGTCATCATCCCACCTTTTCTGTGGTCTGCCCCTTTTCCTTTTCCTAGGGCACCATCGTGTCACAATTTTGCTCCGTTTCTCTTGGCCTCTTATCATATGCCCTGCCCATTGCCATTTGAGTCTTCTAATTTTACATTAAAACAGGTAGTACGCAGGTGTTGAAAAGTTTTTTCTTTACATTAATGTGAAGAGTTTTATCTTCCATGGCTTCTCTCAGACTCCAGTATCTCTTTCAGCCATTTGTTATTCTTCTGTCAACTTTTTTGCGTATAGGGACCTCTTGTGTTATTAGCTGTCTCAGGTAGATATATTCATCAGTGTAATCAATTTGGCTATTTCCTAGATGTATGGTGGTTTTCGTCCCATTCGTCCTTACCTTTGTTTTCTCTGGGTTCAGCTTTAAACCTTTCTTCTCACTTTCATCCGCTAGTTCAAGTATCATTTGCTATGTGTTTCTAGGTGTTTCAGCAAATAACATTATATATATAATCCTCGATTGTGTTAGGGAGACTCGGTCGACAGTGATTCCGAGGTTTTCCCAGTTAAGTCTCCTAAAGATTGTTTCGACAACCGCTGAGAATAGTTTTGGAGGTAGAGGGTCTCCATGTCTGACACCCTTTCCTACTCTAAATGGTTTACCTTTCTTTTCTAGTTGGATTCTCGCGGTGCTATGACTATTATTTAAATTAAATAAAGTGAGAAAAAAAGGAACTTCTTATTCTGATTGGCCATCATTGGTGTTTTTCCCCAAAAACCTTAAAACACAGATTTAAAAAATTGTCAGACTTCGTCTTAGATAACCATGGCTCTAAAGGGTCTAAATGATCTATGCTAGCGTCTCTTTACGGCTTTGCACCCCGCTATCAATCAACCCTGTATTGATTTGAATCTTTTGTGTAAGTATGCATGTAGGTAGGTACATAGTACACCAATGATAGTAATAGTCACCAATAATGTACAGCATTATAATATATTTTTTATATTTACTTCACGTTGTTGAATGGCATGTTTGTTGGCGTTTAGGCTCCAGTAGGTACATAAAAAATATCCAGCTCGGGTAGATAATAACTTGATATCTTGCTATTGCAGATGAAAACCAAATCACCACGGCAAAGGTAAAAGTGAACATGTGATATTGTCACTTTTTAAACAAAAATATTTGGCTTGCCATAACTTGACATCTCGATTTGTCAATGGAGGCAGAAACAGGCTATGTGTATAAGTCGAGATATCCAGTATTTTGGATGTGAGTGTAAGTTGATAAATCAAGATGACAATTATTCATACACAAACTTATGCTTGACATCTCAATTTGTCAAGTTAAAATTAATTTTTGCAGAAAGTCTTAGGTGTATAAGTCGAGATCTTCAATATTTTGAACATGTGTTGATGTTGATAATTCAAGATGTCAATATTAGTAAGCAAACACACACTTGATAAGTCGTTTTATCAAGTAAAACACCATAAAATGGAAGGGTGTCGAGATGTACAAAACGCGATTGCTTTAAAACTATTGTATATTTCGGGCTGATTTTTTTATACATAGTAAAGCGCATACGAAGGAAGCATTTAAGCCAATAAAAAAAAATCATGCAAGTCGAGTTGTTCAGTTATTCCTACGTGCCACGGAATTATGCCCCTCATTTTCTTGCCTGTTCTTCTAAGCAGCGGCTCTTTTTCCGAAGCCTTTTTAGTAATTTTATAACTTTGACGTTCATAAGTGTATCTTCAATACCGAATTGAATGAAGACATTTTGACTTTGACTAATTATTCTAGTCACAATATCCAATATCCTTGCCAAATTTTATAAAATTAGACTAATCGCTTCGATGTTTAAGGGAGAAACGTTACGAGAAACCTAAAAATTAACCGCATAAATTAGGTGCTGCACACAATTCACCGAGTCACAAACAAACGCAATCTGCCGCAACAGTGATAATTGTTGTTGTCTCGTTCTCGCTATAGTCTTTTGTAAGTCTCTCTATCTTTGTTATTGATACACGTAATATAATCATTACTATCAATAGACCTGTGTAGTGTCCGTGTGCTTGTAGTTACAAGCTTGTTAGTTCTACGCGCAAATTAGACTCGTGCCGCTTCTTCCTAACATTATTTTGATGACTAATCGTACCTTCTATAGTTATCGTAAAGTAAATGACTTTTTGTATCAATATACTTACTCTGAGAGTAGTCAGATAAAACTCAATACCAGCTGAAAACAAGGCATTGAAACGCAGACGAATAATGAAATCCCGGATACTATATACTGTGTATGCATACAGTTAAATTACAATTGGCAAAAAAAAAAAAGATTTCTGGTGAAATTCTTAGGTATGTCACATGACCTATTATTTCACTGTTACGTCACAAATGCAGTAAACCAGTGTAATTCCAACATTCGCCGGGTGCGGTTGTTTTATTATCTTCGGAGTCACTCACCCCTAGCTAGTTAGCAACCCTTTTCAGCTACCCCAGCTCAGCTTAGCTTACTGTTCGGTCTAGTACCGAAACAACTGTCATGTAAGTGATGAGTGTGACACGGGTATGTGTGTATAAATGTGCGTTCCTGACCTGGATTTGTGCAGGTCTTGCGCGCGAGTGTGTGAAGAAGCCGATCCGCTGCGCGACCGGCCCGAGCTCTCTGACGCCTGCGGATCACAATTTACATTCATTGATTACAGATTCATTTAAAAAAAGTAAAAACCATAGTAATAACAATAGCACGTAAGATGGCGCTCCGTGTTCTAGTAATTTATATATGTAGGTACGCACCATATTATTAGCTAATTAAATACTAGCTGCGACCCGCGGTCCGCGGGCAGATATTTCATGATGATAGATTGGTTAAGGCGTGAAACCGTAACAAACAGACAAGTCCATTTCGATTCCCAGTGACAGTAGGCTAACAAGGCCGGTGCAGGGACGTGTTTGTTACTGACCGTGCCGTCCAGCCGCGAGTCCCCGAGCCCGCTGGAGGCGGAGGAGGGCGGGTGCGCGGGCGCCGCCGCGGCCGAGCACGGGCTCAGCAGCGCCGCCACGTCCGCCAGCGCAGACTCCAGCAGGTAGTCCCAGTTCATCTGAACAAGAGACACACATCAGTGTTGCCTGTGATGACGACTGTGTTCAGCAGATTGTCCGAAGAACCAGAGACGAGTATTAGTGTTTCGTACAATAATAATTAGTTTTAACGGAGTTCCTATAGAATAGAACAGAGTAGAATAATTTTATTTTCATAAGATAGTAACATCCATCAGTGTTCAGTTAGCTACTTACAATACTATGAGTTATACCTTACGTATCGTCATTAATTTACATTAAGATCGTCATATTCCAATGAATATGTCCTCAATAACAATAAAGGAGGGTGTTGTTATTCGAGTGAATGTAGGTACGTATGTTTTTTGATTCTCAACGAACTGGCCAGTGTTAGATATTGGGAACTCTGTTGGCTGCATGTTCCGTGTATCGCTAACGACATGAGCAGGCCTGCCTGCAGCTAGACAGTGTCGCGGGCGGTACCTGGTTCTGCATGCGCATGAGCCAGCACACGTCCCCGGCGGGCGAGCGCACGTGCACCTCGGCCCACGCCGCGCACCAGCACGGGCACGCGCCCGCCGCCGCCAGCGCGCCCACGCGCGACCAGCCGCTCTCCTCCGTGTCCTGTGGACCACACCGCTGTACTCTGCCTTTGCGCTGCGTCGGCGCCGGCGCGCACTCGGTGGAGCGAGCGTGTAGCATTCACACATGCGCACTATCCGCACAGGCCTAGGCGCAAGGAGACTCGAGCGTGGAACGTGTGAACAGCGCAAGTACGCGTGTTCTGGGCGTCGGAAGGACGCGAAGTCCACGTAGCACGACCTGCGCTCATGTCCGCCAGACACGAATGTTTGCTAGTCACGAGTGCGCATGAGTAAAGGTGTTAATGCTTTTCAAATAAACGAGTTCAAGGTCAATATTAGATTGTATAACAAAAAATTATAAAAAATGCTTTGAAAAATTTGTTTATCGGTAAAACTTATGTTACAACTCAATATAGAGTTGGATGGAACAATGGGTTGTAGTTCTACAACCCTTGTTCCATCCAATGGTTTTGTCAATTGGTGTAGGCTCATCGCTGTTCTATGTAGAAGAAGTCCACGCCGAGCTGGTTTTCAGCCTACCCCATTCTTGAACTAAAGTGTTTGTCGAGCACTTGCAGGTACACATGTAGCATTTAGCTATAGCGGATTTACTTGAGAAACAACATTTTCCCAGCCATTTTGAACTCAACTGTAGACCTATTTTATCTGCCTATTTTAAAATGTAAACTTACCACTTCCTTGGAGATCCTCTCGAACCTCTGCGAGAAGTGGTTGAGTACTTCGACGAGCGGGTCCGTAGCTTTACTGTTCTCGGAGGAGTTTTGTCTGAAACACACGCGGAATACTTTTGAGATCCACAACTTATGAACCTAATACGAAGCTATATGGATTCTGGATAAAAGTATCAGTGATCAGTCGGAACTCTACTAACTGTGTACATATATTAATTGGAAAATTAATTATTAGGTAAAAACAAAGATGGTGAAAATGTAAAATGATGTCTAACGCTGATTTATACTAAAGTACACAATTAATACAATAGTGCGCAATAACTAATTCAACAATGATACAGGCGTGTAACGAGTAAGTATAAAATTGCTACTAAACAAAAACCATGCAGCAAACAATAACAATACGTACACGTATCCCTATAACATGCATAACAAGCTAGCCAAAACGTGCCTAATGCCACTAGAATGAGGATTACTCGAGATATACACGAAAACGAACTTTGCGGCTGTGAAGTTAAGTCACAAAATAAGAAGAACACGTTTCTAAAACCGTCAGTCGAAATAATAACTTCACCGCCGCAGACGATACGAGTCCTCGCCATACTTTATGACCGCTTTTGCTAAATAAGTCTCATTCCTCACCCGTATGCCTCGCAGTGTATTTCATGCTGTTGTTTTTTTGTCATGCCACAGAATGCGGTCTGCGAGACCGAAATTAGCACGGGCGAGTCGCTCAACGCCTGACCCAGCGAGCGGAGAGCCCGACAGATATGCCTGCTCTCCAGTGTTTCCCATAAAACGTGTCAAGCAACTTCTTAGACTTTCATTTAGACGTAAGGGTGCGTGTCCACTGAAGCTAAGCTGAGATTTAAAGCATTGTGATAAGTCAGTCCATGCACTGCTGAGCTCTGCTTCGCTCAGCTCTGCCTCAGTGGAAACTCACCCTTAAGCGAAACACCTATAATTTCAATTTGGGATCGTCTGTTCGGCCATGAAATGTGGCGCGGATTCGAATACAGCGGGTGGTGATGTATGGTCCCCTGGTGGGTCGGTGGGCGAGTGGTGTCGGTGGGCGGACCTGGTGGTGTGTCCGCTGGAGGGCAGCAGCGCGTCGCTGCACGACAGCGAGCTGGAGGCGTCGATGCTGCGCGAGTGCTGCAGCGAGTGCTTGCTGTAGCTGCCGCCACGCACACAGACACGCGTTACACCTCACCCGCATTGTTTTAAGAGGAATGCGCAGGCTCATGTTTAGCCTCGCCACATTGAGGCCGTGCTTTTTAAAAAGACTATCGTTCGTATTTCGTATCGTCCCCATCGTTCTGAACCATTTTGAAGACGACCAGATTATTGAGCTGACCCGCTATGCTCCAAACGAATGATCAGACTCTATTCTCGCCACTCATCTGCCGGCGACTCGCTTCGCGCCGAGCTCGAAGATGCGGCTATAGGTCGCGATCCTTTTTTTAAAATATAAATATAGAATAAGTCGAGCTAGTAGAAAGATGCACCAATCTGTCCGTTCCGGCTACCATCTACTGGAACGTAGTTTCATGAGCTACTTTGAGGTTCTTTTCCAGATGGGTTCATAGCCCTGTTAAATGCGTTGATCGTCGGTGATGAAATTGACTGATAAAGTTTCATTGTCGCGCTCTATAGTATTTTTGCCAGTACAGCCATGACATTGAGGTAGAAAATGGCACATTAGCCATTCCGAACCGCTCACAATTTGATCAACGACAACGAGCGCAGGTAGCCTGCTGGAGTTGTTAGTACAGCGAAGCGGAACACATAGACACCAGTACGTTAGACCGCACCGTCCGTTGTTTACTTTGTATAAGAAAGCCAATTCACGCACACGCCCGTAAGAAGTACCGGTAGAAGGCCCCGTTGCGTGCTCAAACCAAATTTTGAAGCCTAGTTATATTCAAGACTGTGCTACTGAGAAAATAAACATTGAAGCGGATAAATATAAATTTCATGACTAATTTTGTCTATAAATAAAAAATGAGTTCTATTGATAAAGATGGTGTCCGTAGCTGTTAGTTTGGTCCCTCGAGCCGATTATGTTCTCAGCAGCGCACACTATGGTTCCCTCCTTTTAGTGACATTCCATCGAATCGAAGCGGCGAAATGTCTTCCACGGAAGTGTATCAAACTGGGATGTTGTTTATTTTAGAGTAATAGCTAAAGACTTGTTTATGGTTTATTTAAATGTCCACTGGCTGCAGCCCGCGTTGTTACTCGCAATCAAAAAGTATCCTACGTGTTATTCCAGGATACGCGAACTCCATATCAAATGTCATCGAAATCCGTCCATTCAGGTAACAATCAAATTCACACACAAACTTTCGCTTTTATGATATACTAGCTGCGCCCCGTGGTTTCACCCGCAGTTAAAAAGTATCCTATGTGCTATTCTAGACTATAATCTATCTCTGTGCCAAATTTCATCCTGATCTGTTCAGCCGTTCTGGCGTGAAAGAGTAACAAACATCCATCCATCCATTCTTACAAACTTTCGTAAGTTAGTAGGACTAGCGACCCGCCCCGGCTTCACATGGGGGCCTAAAAACCTTTACATAAAAATTATCCAACTGATGGTAAAAACCGTATCAAAATCCATTGCACGGTTCAGGAGGAGTTAGCGGATATACAGACAGGGGGCAGACGCGGAAAGCGACTTTGTTTTATGCGATGTGGAGAAGAAAGATTGGTCGACATTCCTCCGTTTGGGCTCGATGGTGTCATCTTGAGGCCTCAGTCTCGAAGTCAGAGGCTCGGGGCGGCGCGGCGCGGGGAGCGGCACGTTTCAATACATACATTAGTATGCAACTGGCCTCGAAGGCAGCGGCGGGCCTGCGTTGCCGCCCCGCCCCGCGCCCGCTCACTTCGAGGCCGGGACCGTACAGGTGTAATAGCAGGGCGCAAGACGAGGGTAGAGGTAGTTGTTGTGTGTAGTTACCGTTTGACTTCAGCGGAGGCGGCGCTCGGCGTGGACTCTCCGTCGCCGTCGTTCAGTTGCAACTGCGGCGGCGCGCCTTCACTCTACAGGTCAAAAGGTGAAGTATCCTTAAATATGTTAACAAGGTACTCGTGAAGAAGAAGTAGTAATGTAAGTTTTATAATTTAATTGTAGACGGTACACGGTACGGAAGAGATCGCTTTTAGTGATAAGGCCGCCAGTTGTTACACTATTTAAGAGGGCCGCGACGTTGTGAAATTTCCATACAAACGCACTACTGAAATTTCTTGAAAACCGTTTGTCAGATTATGATAAAATTTAGCATGTACCTACAATTAAATTAACAATATCTTCGCCCCTATGTTCTTGGTTTTTTTTAAAAAGGTTCTCAAGCGAAAATAGAGCTATGGAAAATATCCGCATTTTAAGGGGTCACTATTGACTGATTTATTCAATAGGTAGACAAAGCGAATCAAAAATTCCATTACATAGGGAGGTTGTCTACATCATTAGCTGTTAAATGAATCAATAATACAAGGGAAATTCTTAGTTACTTAAGAATGATTACGGTAGTGCAAAAGTCATAAAAAAAAATGAAATTGCACTTTGTGACTCTGTAGGTAAGTTTAGAGGCTCGTCAGGTATCATTACTCGCTCTCTTCACTCGTCTTCTTCTTCTAGACGAAATGGCTATACCTAGTCTAGCCATAAGTTCTGTTACAAATGAAAATGCATTTATTTTTTTATACAGTAATGTAATGTTAATAAAAATTATATGTACACATGTATTGAAGTCTTAACAAAAATATAACTATTATTTTATTCAAAATTACCACCTTTGGCTTTGATACAGGCCTTTAGTCGGTCTGGCCATGAATCTATGGATTTACGGACTGTTTCCATGGGAAATTTAGCCACTGCTTGCTTCAAAGATTTCTTAAGTGACTCTATGTGTCGGCGTGTCGTTTAGAGCAGGCCATGCCCTCTAAAACTGACCATAATTTGTAGTCCAGGGGGTTTAGATCTGGGCTAGAGGAGGGCCAGTCTTCAGCCCTTATAAAGTCCGGAACATTGGCTTCCAGCCAGGCTTGGGTAGTTCGCGCCTTGTGACCAGGTACAGAGTCTTGTTGGAAACTCCACGGTGGATTTTTAAAAAGTGTATTGCTAAGGGGTTTTACAACACCATCTAAGACGGTCTCTTGATACACTTTGGCTAAAGTTTTCACCCCTTTTTCACAAAAATGAAGCTTTGTGACGCCGTGAAAGGATACCCTCTACAAAACCATGACTGACGCAGGATGATGACCACGCTGTACCTTTCCAACCACGTCCGTAGCTTCTTTAGAGCTGTGAGCGTACACTTTGTCGTTTTGCTTGTTGTAGTGCTCTTCTCTCGTGAAAATTTTTTCGTCGGTAAAAATAATATTTCTGTAACTTTCACCTGCGTACCGGGATAGATGACGTTTTGATCTATCCACTCTCTTTAACTGCAGCGATTGATTAAGGGCATGTCCTGTATATCGATGATAAGCACCAAGCTTCAGGTCTTGTTTTATTATACGCGATAGAGTCCTAGCGGGTATCTTCATTTCTCGCGATAAGATTTTTTGTTTCCTCATTGGGTTTTTTGGGAATTCTGGCTTTAACAGCATTAACAGCCTTAGTAGTCCTCATCGCACGCGGCCGCCCCGATCTTTTATGGTTTTCAACAGAGGAAGAGTCAGTATATCTGTCGATACTACGATATACGAACATACGGCTGATACCAAGATTTTGAAGAGTCTTGAAAATGACCGAAGGTTCCATACCCACTTTGTGCAACGCAATCACTGCAATCCTGTTATCTTTGACACCCCATTCCATGTTGTAAATTTAGTAATAATCACGAAAAATATATGTGAAATGGCGGGAAATTGATTGTAGTTTTCAACATAATAAACGCATTCCAAATTTAAATGCAGAAAAAAAAATAAACGAAGAAGTTTGTATTGTAACAATATTTATGGCTAGACTATGTAGAATACCTTAAGCCAATGCGAAGTTAGTCTAGGTCGCCTAGGTCGAAATTAGTTAGGTCGCCGGACTCTTAATGAGTTTTATCATAATTTTTCTCTTGTTATTTTTGTTATCTGTGGTGTGAACAATAAAGAGTTTATCTATCTATCTACACCTATATTGACACACACATACCAGGGCCGCGTGTCCGTTGACCTCGTCGTCGGCGTGGTCGTCGCGGGGCGCGCGGGGGTCGGCGGGGGGCGGCGCGGGCGGCAGCGGCGGCAGCGGGCTGGACGCGCTCTCCGCGTGCTGCCGGCACAGCGTCGCGCACCTGCACACACACACACACGGCGCGCTATACAGTAGGCATCGAGTTGTGCGCGAGAGCTGCGGACCGCACGACCTCCGCGGGAAATATGGACTGTAGAGAATTAGGAATGGCGACATCTATGTAGTTTCAAGCGTCCTACACTTCCGTGTTCTCTTCTTGGATCTAGTTTAAAAAAAAACTGCGAAATTGTTTTTCCGAGTGTGGTAAAAAACTTTAGTAAAAATTAACGTAAAAAATATGTATCTTGCATAAAGCATCGATTGACGTCATATGTTGCTGAATGCTATACCGGTGAAGTATATTATTATACCACGGTTGGGAGGAAAATGCTTCAGTTAATTTTTAATTTTGTCATTAAAGTTTGGTACGGGCAAGCGCTGCGAGAGCTCGCATATATTGACCTGTCGCAGAGTCCCTGCTTGATGGAGTTCTGGTGGCAGCCCGAGGTGGTGATGGTGAGCAGCTTGTGCCCCACCAGCCACGTCATGGACTGTCCGCCGCTGAACAGGAACTCCGCCGTGTCGCTCCTGCGCAGTCACACATTACGTTCACACGTATTCTCAGATGATTGGAATAAGTGCCAGGCTTCATACTGAAATGTCGAGCGCCTTTATTCTTGTGATTGTAAACGTGACGTTACCAAATGTTAAAATAATTACAGTCTGAATGTAAAAAAAAGTACAAAGTCAAAATGTTTTTATTCAATTTGGGTATCAAAGATTCACTTATGAACGTCAAACGCCTTGTTCGGATAGAGAGCCTCACCTCAGAAGAACAGGCAATGAATAAACACAATAATTGGACGTTAAGACTGTAATTTTTAAATATAAAAAAATATATATATCAAAAGCTCTAGGGCGGGTGTGAACATGAATTTCGTTAGACAGCTATTGTACTGATGTTGATATGCTAGTTGCTTGTGTGTGTGTGTGTGTACCTGCACGGGATCACGCTGCAGGGCGTGAAGGTGTATCTGGCGAGCAGGTCCACGCAGGTCTCGGTCAGTGTGTGTGTGTACCTGCACGGGCGCACGCTGCAGGGCGTGGAGGTGTATCTGGCGAGCAGGTCCACGCAGGTCTCGGTCAGTGTGTGTGTGTACCTGCACGGGCGCACGCTGCAGGGCGTGGAGGTGTATCTGGCGAGCAGGTCCACGCAGGTCTCGGTCAGTGTGTGTGTGTACCTGCACGGGCGCACGCTGCAGGGCGTGGAGGTGTATCTGGCGAGCAGGTCCACGCAGGTCTCGGTCAGTGTGTGTGTGTACCTGCACGGGCGCACGCTGCAGGGCGTGGAGGTGTATCTGGCGAGCAGGTCCACGCAGGTCTCGGTCAGTGTGTGTGTGTACCTGCACGGGCGCACGCTGCAGGGCGTGGAGGTGTATCTGGCGAGCAGGTCCACGCAGGTCTCGGTCAGTGTGTGTGTGTACCTGCACGGGCGCACGCTGCAGGGCGTGGAGGTGTATCTGGCGAGCAGGTCCACGCAGGTCTCGGTCAGTGTGTGTGTGTACCTGCACGGGCGCACGCTGCAGGGCGTGGAGGTGTATCTGGCGAGCAGGTCCACGCAGGTCTCGGTCAGTGTGTGTGTGTACCTGCACGGGCGCACGCTGCAGGGCGTGGAGGTGTATCTGGCGAGCAGGTCCACGCAGGTCTCGGTCAGTGTGTGTGTGTACCTGCACGGGCGCACGCTGCAGGGCGTGGAGGTGTATCTGGCGAGCAGGTCGACGCAGGTCTCGGTGAGCTCCACGTGGAAGGCGGCCGAGGCGGAGGCGCCGCCCGCGCGGCCCACCGGCGGCCGGGACACGGCGCGGGAGCCCTGCGCACCACACACTCGTTACACTCAACACTCGCGGCTCACGGCACCAAGCTCAACTTGCACATTTGAGCAGGCTTTATGAGACTTAACTATAACAGTGTGCGGTTCATATCTGTGACTCACAACGGCTATTTAACCGCCCGCAAGCACCTCATTTGGTTGGCACTAAGGAGTCATATTCTTTTACGTTCCATATTATTTCCATCATGTTTTGTCTCTTTCTTCCCCAATAGTAGCAAGCCCCGTTCCCTATTCTTCTCTAGCTGACGACTTTCAACTTGTTGAAAGTCTCCACAAAGCCGTGTTAGTTCTGTAGCGAGCAGACTGCGGTCAAGTGTACGTTAGCGCGGAGAGCGAGTACTGACGAGGCTGGAGCTGCGCTGGCGGTTGGAGGAGTCCTCGTTGGCGGCGCCGACGCCTCCGCCCGAGGGGAAGTTCGACTTGTACTGCAGCTGCTCCTCGAACGGCATTATTATGTAGTTATGCAGACCCTGAAATACAATTTAAAGATGCGCGTTTAAGTTTCCCTGAATCGACCCAATCCATTGCCAATGTAGGCTCTATGTCCGGTGTTAAGGTAAAACTTTAATTGATCACTATATTTTACAATTTGAAATACTGCCGTATGCGGTCGACATACATTTCATATTTGTCTTGTGTTTTTTATGCAACTGGGGGTAACCCTAGAGGGAACTATGAGTGTAAAGTATTATTTGTTATTTGATTTTGAATTTTATAGAAAACAAACAGTTTTAAAACAAAATATTCAAACAACAAAATAGAAACAAATTAGCCTCAAAAGTAATGACTGATTTACTTTCAGTGTCGACTGACGGCTAATTATCCTAGATACTTACGTGTATGATGAACCGCACGAAATTCTTTCGATACTGCAGACGGCACTTGAGAAACCAAGCGGCGATGACGTGGTGTGCGAGCGAGACGATGTAGTGGTTGTACCGCGACGGGTTCGTGTACGGGAGCAGGATGGCGAACACTGACATGTACTGGTCTTCTACGAAGGAGGCGAACACTTTGGGTAGTCGGGTTAGTGCTGGAAACAGATCACATCTTTAGGTATACCGTGGACAGGTGGCGCTAGCAGTTAGAAACGTTATACCTACTAAGGCTGAGGACGTAATTTTATGAACGTAATTTCGGTCGCGTATTTTGCGGTCGGCTGAAATTAGGTTGACCGGCCACACACCGTAAATTTTCTGCCGAGAGTCGCATATTGAGTCGGCAGACAACTCATTTTGCACTACCGTGTGGCACCAGCAGGCTATTTGTATGGAACCGAATGCAGCGCAACATACGCGACCGAAACTATGCTCATTAAATTGCGTCCATGTGGCTTCAGCTTAAGTCACTCGTTGCTATTTTTAAACTTTTATATTTATTGTGTTAGTACTGTCAAGAGATAGCGGTACTATAGCTCATGTCACACGGAAAGAGTTCATTGGTACTTTTTACATTTAGCTTTATTGTACGTTGACATAAAAAGTTCATTGACCATTCGACCGCTCGACCTCGAGGTTGTAAGCATTTATTTCCAAATTATATTTATTTCGCAAGAATAACTTCTTTTCGTTTGAATCTATACGTTTGTGTGGGTGTGTTTTTTTATGCGTGTTGTAAAGGAACTCACTAGAGAGGAACTCGAGCATGGGCCCGGCGATGGTCTGCGTGTCGGAGATCTTGGAGAGGTCGAGCAGCACCTCGGGCAGCATGCGCACCATGGTGTCGCGCGTCTCCAGGCAGAACACGGTCAGCGCCGCGATGTAGGGCGCCGGGCTGCGCAGCACCATGCCGTACTTGAGCAGGCAGCGCACGATGCGCTGCTGCGTCTGCGGCTCCAGGTACGCGTGGTACGGAGCCAGCGCCGCCAGCGCCGGCAGCGCCGCGCCGTGGAACTCCGACACCAGCAGCTTGCCGCCGCCGGCCACGCGCAGGCACTCGGGGAAGTACAGGCTGCGGTCCGAGATCTGCGCAGAGACGCGGGTCAGCGGCTGCACACACCGGCGCTCTCCAGGTCCTGCGCGCGGCGCCCCACGGCCAGCACGGGCAGCGCGCGCAGCACGCCGGCCAGCACGCTCCACTCTCTACACACGTACCATGGAGCACAGCGTGGAGGCGAGCAGGTCCAGGTCCTGCGCGCGGCGCCCCACGGCCAGCGCGCGCGCCTGCAGCAGCACGGGCAGCGCGCGCAGCACGCCGGCCAGCACGCTCCACTCTCTACACACGTACCATGGAGCACAGCGTGGAGGCGAGCAGGTCCAGGTCCTGCGCGCGGCGCCCCACGGCCAGCGCGCGCGCCTGCAGCAGCACGGGCAGCGCGCGCAGCACGCCGGCCAGCACGCTCCACTCCGTCTCGCGGGTCAGCGCCGCCGTCAGCAGCCGCGCCATGCGCCCCACCGGCAGCACGCACGTGCCCTGCGCACACAGTACGCCACAACTCACTCTCACATTCTACTCTCGCTCTAGTAATGTCGTACAGGATATTTCCATTCTATGCTAGGGAGATATGCATTAAAGATAGAAATTACCACGCCGTTCAAAATGTTTGGATTATCATTTTTATTTTATTTTATTGTACAGGGAAAACAGACGGCTGCTAATTTTACCCAGTAGATAGACGATAAGTGTTAAGACAGAAGCCAAAGAAGGTGTACATAGCATGAAGTTGTTCAATACGCAATAGTCATGTTCTGTAGGTTATCTAGGTCTAACTTCAGTAATTCTACATCATGATAGTTCTTAATGACTTAAAAAATTTTCATATCATCAGCGAAAAGTAGAAAAATTGAGTGCCTAAAATACAAAATACAAAATGTTTATTTGTTTCAATACAGTACACAATTTTACATTAGGACCCTGTCTGCTGCCGTAGCGTGAGCTGTGTTGCAGCAGCCAGTGCCTTCCCAAAACTAGGTACATATTACAATTTAGAGGTACTATTTCTATGATTCAATATAGTATGAGAAATACATAGTAGATACATACATAAATATATATATGTTTACAATTATTGATGTGTTCAGTTATTTAGGGTGTAGTTTAAGTGTGGTGTGAGTAAGGTTGTACGTGTGCGAAGATTTATGAGTTCATGTAGTGGCAGCGTGTGTTGAATGACTATGAAATTGTATGATAAATGTGTGTACGTGAGTTTGGTTAATCGAGTGTGTTATTCATACATGAATCCATGGTTGACTTGACTTTAGTTCACTTTCATTAGTATGGTTTCTAAAGATTTGTAATCATACCGTTGAAGCCATTCGTAAATAGTTGCTTTCAGTTTGTGTGAATGTAAATTGTTTATTTGAAATTGTGTCCTAAGCAAGATATAGAAGATAGGGGCCATATGGTTATAGTGTCTCCATGAAAGAGCAGACTTGTATCCGGGTACTGGGTATTTGTCACGTCTTTTGTTGCTGACGGTAGGCTCTGTACCTCTATGATACCTCCGTATACATTGGTATGCGAATATTTTTCTAACAGAAGCTACTTTGCAAATGTTATACAGTGCAGTAGTGGGAAATCTGAAAGGTAAAAATAATATAACTTTTAGTAGAGCGCGTTGTGCACGCTCCACCTCAATCTTGTGTGTTTTAGCTGCGCCTCCCCATGAGCAGATACAATAACCTATAATACACTCGCAAAGAGCTTTATAAGTCTCTAGCAGTAACTTCTTGTCTGCCACAGGGCGAATTAGCTTAAAGACGAAAATGAATTTTCTTATTCGTTTCGAAATTGTATGTATGTGTGGACTCCAAGTCATTTTGTGATCCATGATAACTCCTAAGTACTTTATGGTATCCACGCGGTCAAGGGTGTTGCATGCACAATATATACGATTAGACGAAGATCGATTACACGGGAAGGTGTGAACATGAATATCAAAATCCGTAGGTAACTTTGTTCTTTCCGTTTTTTTAAAACACATGTATTTAGTTTTTGACGTATTAAGCGATAAAAGATTGTCTTCTAGCCAAGATGTGACACAGGCTTGTCCATCCTCTGCCAGCTGGCATACATTAGACCAATTTGATCCATGGAAAAAGAGTACGGTGTCGTCTGCAAACATGAGTATGTCTGCATTCAGTAATTTCATTTTACACAATTCATTTATATATATTAAAAACAAAGTTGGCCCTAATGTACTGCCTTGAGGTACACCATATTTACAAATAGCTTCGTCACTCTGATATTGGTCAATCTTAACCTGTTGTTGACGATCGACTAGGTAATCTTTAAACCATTCAAACACACAACCTCTCAATCCGACTGCCTGTAGGCGCGCTAGAAGTATCGGGATAGATACGGTATCAAAAGCTTTTTGCAAGTCTAAGAATATACCTACAGTTCTCTCACCCATGTCTAGGTATTTTGTAACTAACGATGTTAACTGCAGCACAGCGTCGTCAGTGGACTTTCCAGAGCGAAAGCCATACTGATTGGCAGCCAGAATGCAGTTGTTTTCCAGGTATGAAATAAGTTTTTTGTTTGCAATTTTTTCTATAATTTTGGAAAGAGTGGGCAGAAGTGAAATGGGCCTGTAGTTGGAAGCAAGCATTTTATCACCGGCCTTGAATATAGGGCAGACTATAGCTTTTTTTTAGTATAGAAGGGAATTCACCCTTGCTGAAACTTAGATTACAAAGATGGGCAATTGGTTCAGCTAGAGATTGTGAACACAGCTTTAGTATGGTAGATGTTATACTATCCCAACCAGGGGCACTATTCGTTTTTAAACCTGAAATAACACTAGAAACTTCGATGGCATCTGTTAGGAAAAGAGAAACTGATCCAACAGGCGAGGAGGAATATTTACTGGTTTTTGCCGCGAGTTCAATGTCGGTTTTATTTAGTTTTTTTAATGTAATATTGGCTAGTTCTTGTCCAATAGATGTAAAAAAAAGTATTAACTTCGTTCAGAGAGTCAATAGGGTTATCCCTAGTATTAAGTAGGCTAACTGATTCGCTTTTATTTTGGCCATAGTTGGAAATTTCTTTTATAGCTTTCCACGTATCCTTAACATTACCTCGAGCCTTCTCTAATTTAGATTTGTAGTAATTATTTTTAACTGTTTTGATTAGTTTGTTACAAGCATTTCGATATTGCATAAATTTAGTGCGTAATTCAATTTGGTCTGGGGATGCCTTCCATCTCTTTTGTAAATGATTTCTATGTCTGATACATCTTATCAGACTAGAGTTGATCCATGGTTTAAGTGGCCTATCTTTGTAGGAGATATGTTTTGTTGTTGTATTTTTTTGTATGACTTCTTGGATGTTTCCTATTAATGTTTTCGCAGCATTATTGACGTCTGTTATTGCATAATATTCATTCCAGCAGTATTGTGATAATATTTCTCTAACAGCATTAAGGTTAGTTACTGGTTTGAATGTGGTTTTATTTTTGTCAGCTGCGTTGCTCAACATATCATTAATGTGCAGAAGAATTGACGAATGGTCTGTGAAGTCACCAAAAACTAAGGTTTGCCATGTGTGTTGTGTTTTAATCATAAAATGGTCAAGACATGAGGCGTCTCTAGTAGGTAAGGTAACCCCTTGTACCAGGCTGTGGGATGCCATTAAATTTAGATATTCTGAACCAAATCCAGAAACAGTTGGGCCTGGTAAAATATTCAAAGTCAAAGTCAAAGTCAAAATGTTTTTATTCAATTTAGGTATCAAAGATACACTTATGAACGTCAAAGTTATTTAAATAGACTCGACCGCCTTGTTCGGATAAAAAGCCTCTACTCAGAAGAACAGGCAAGAAACTGAGGGGCATTATTTTTTCAAATAATAAATAAATTAGTCTCACAAATTTTGGCTTACAACTAGGTAATATCTATAAATATTAGTGGCTACTTGGCGGAAGTGGAAGGCTCCAGACATCTTTATCTTCTAAATAATTCTTAACCTTATAATATCCTCTTTTCATTAATGTAGTTTTTACATGTGATTTGAATTTTCCCTCGGTGAGCCCTGTTATATTTTTCGGGATTTTATTGTAAAAACTAACGCAGTTGCCTAAAAATGACTTTCTTGACTTAGTCAGTCTAAATCTCTGTACAGCTATCCTATCCTTATTTCTAGTGTTATAATTGTGATAGTCACTGTTCAATTTAAATTTATGTAGATTTTTGCGAACGTGCATAATATTTTCAAAGATATATAAAGAAGGTAAAGTTAAAATATTTATTTCTTTAAATAAATCTCTCAATGATTCACGGGGACCCATTCCGTAGATAGCGCTTAATAATATTAACATTCATATCACCGGTAAGTATGATATTATGCTTTATTTTCAGGGTTTGGAGTATACTATCTAGGGAACTAAAATAGCTAGTTGGGTTGGAAAACGCGCATGGTCGATATGTACAAACTAAGGAAAAAGTGTTATTTATTTCAAGTATCAAGAAATTTCCTTCTGGTAACAAAGACTCACTTGCATTGGCACTATGTCGTTTGTGTACGTAAGCAACTACTCCATCATTTTGGTTGTAATTGCGTTTGGTGAAAAATAAGTTATAATCAGAAATCGGCGGAGGGTCATATTTAGAAGTCCAACATTCTGTTAGTACAATTATATCTAATGGTATATCAAAACTGCTTAAGTATACGAGAAATTTGTCTAAGTTTTGATGAATGCTTCGAATATTCTGTGTTATTATTGTAATTTTATTGGTTGTATTACTATTCTTTTTGTATTTTAAGAGCTGTGAGCATTTTGAAGGATCATATGTGCGTCTACAATCAACAGCGTCAGGTTTGTCTAGGTCCTGTAAAAGGTTATTATTTATTATGTCAAGCATGATGAAACTATTTTTAAATAAGGATATTTATAATTTGTGTGCTGAGTGGTACGGTTTTCATATGCAAGAAGATTCATAGAATAAGTTTTTTGTTTGCTTCTAGTACATAGAATATTTATTGCATTTGTGTAAAGAGTTAACGCAGTTATGCATTTGCTTAGGTATATGAACATTTGATTGTAAGTGGCAAAAATGGTATTAAATCGGTGTATTAAATAAATAAATTTGCAGTGAACTAAAATAATATATGATGTTGTTTTGAACACATACTTGTATATGTAAGGATTATAGTTTTTAATATTTGTAATCACTGTATAATAGGGAGATTGGTCTATGTATGGAAATGTAATGTATGCTTGTGTGGTTGATTTTGTGTGTTTTGTCTGATTGGTAGAGTGTATAGAAATAGTGTAGTCTTGGTGTGGTACATGAAACATTTTACTAAAATTAACAAAAGATGTGCAAATATAAATTATTAAGTTAAACAATATTATTACTAGTAGGCTATGAACTGTATTTATAACGACAGACTTGTGCTGTTTTGTTAGATTCAGTCATTTATCTCTTAGCTTGTCAAGATCAGCTTCGGCAAATATTCGAATTTGAGGCGAGCCCTCTTTCTTTCGAAGGAATATGCGTCCAAAAGATGTCCAGCAAAAGGAATATCCACAGCTCTTCGAAAACTCTCGAGCCAGAAAGAATAGTTTGCGTTCACGTTGCGTGAGGTTTTCTGAGATATAAATTGGTATGTTAGGCCCTCCAGCAATAATGTTGGTCGTGTTTAATCTGCCTTGATGATGCATTTTGTTGTATGTTTTGAAGGAGCTCAAGAACTTATCTTTCATTACAACTGTGGTAAAATCAGCTATTATTGGCTTTACCGCAGCTTTCGTGTTTACCCGGTAAATATCTTTAATTGTATTACCTCCGAGAGAAATGTTAAAAAGCTCCGCTAAGCGATTCATTACCTTCATAAGATCGTCTTTGGTTTCATTAGGATTCTGTGGTATATTTCTCATTTCGATACTGGTACTCCGAGCATTCCGGTCCTGGATTTCAAGTCTGTTTTCTAGTTGTTGTATATAGCTTTTGTCATTTTTCCTCTCCTTTTCCAGTATGTCAATCCTCTGGAGCGCTTCATCATATTTAGAGGACATAAATTCTAGAGAAGTTTTGACGTCACTAATTGAGCTAAGCACTACCTCAAACTTGACATCCTGCTGTTTCTGTAGAGCCTGTATCATTTCTTTAATCTCTGCTTTACTGATATCATCGGTTTCGGCTGCAGAGTTCTGGGCTTCAGCACGCTTGCGTTTAGCTGAAGCATTTTTCCTTGTAACACCTTTGCTAGCCGAAGATATCATACTAAGATTACTCACAGAAGAAGCAGCACTCATTCCCGCCTCTTGCCCAACTTCAGAGATATTAGTCTCGGAAGAATATTGCTGTAGAGGTGTTGCAAACTTGGTTGGTGACGGTGAATCTCTATGTTTAGATGGCGGTGTACGTTTGAGTGGCATATTTATAGCAGTTTTAGTCAAATACCGTCACGAGTATTGCAGAAACAAGAGGAGTACCTAATAGTCTTCTGTGGTAGCACGGTGCAAAGGTAAGTTAGATTTGAAGTTACTCCAGGGTCACAATCATATACCAGGAACTCAGACAAGCAAGGTGTAAATATCCCAGTCCGAGTTTTGCAGCTAAGATTTCGTATTGAACGTGACGGTTGGGTTCAGTTGTTTCCTCAAGCTAGCTCTGGTACTAGGATCGCATTAAAACATGGAGTCAAAAAGTTCCGAAGTAGACGGACTGCAGGGGGCGTGCAGAGCAGTGGGGTTACGCACCGTGATTCAAAGTGTATCGTTATACCAACTACGCGCACTGGTACTAGGCTCTCAGCGGAGCAAAGGAGTTGGCAAACCAGTTTTGCGGCGCGGGCGCCGGCAGGCAGGGGGCGGTGCGTACGGTGGTGGGCGGAGCGGTGACGCGTCGTGTAGTGATTCACAGCGGTATAGTATGCGTTGCTTACTTGTGTTGATGCAACAGGTGTCCGATCCGTCCGTGTAGTTTTACTAAGTGCCCACCTCTTCGTACTTTCTGTTCTCCTGGTCTTTACACTGTTTATAAGTTTATTAATTTTGTATTTAAATGTTGAAAAATACGAAAAATAAAATCTTGGGCACGTCTACTCTCAAGTGAGGTCCGGAGGGAAGAGAAATGTCATTCACAAAGATAATGAACAGGAGAGGCCCAAGAATGGTTCCCTGAGGCACACCAGATGGGATGAGATGAAGCCGACATGAAACCATTCAGACCAACAGTTTGGATACGACCGCTGACATAAGAGGTGAACCACCTTAGAAGATCAGCTCTTATCCCTGCGGCGTACAACTTGGCGAGAAGGGTCGAGTGATCTAAACGATCGAACGCTTTACGATAGTCGGTATATACGTCATCAACCTGCCCTCCACCTTCCATGCCATTAGTGACTTCATCGATAAATGAAACCAAATTAGTAGTGATAGACCTTCCTTTAAGAAAATGTGGTGCTGTGGTAGGAAAGAATGTTTGAGAGCGGCGTAAAGTTGGTTATGAACAATTTTTTCAAAGACTTTGGCTAGTACACAGAGCTTAGAAATCGGTCTATAATTCAACACATCACGTTTGGGGCCTTTTTTATGGATCAGGGTTATTGTAGCAGATTTCCAAATGCTAGACAGGACACCATCAGTAATAGATCTATTAAATAACAGAGAAACGGGATGTGTCAGACTTTGAGCGCAGTTAACTAATAAGATAAGATAAGATAAGATAATTTATTTCTGGCTACATTGAATACACATTACAATCATTTTAAAAAAATTACAAATAAAAAGGAAATTTTAATTAGGGTCACTAGCCACCGCGGTAGGATACCCTGAGTGGCGGTAGCTAGTAAACTTCCATTAATTAATAGGTGCGGATGCAGGCCATCAGGTCCGGCTGATTTATTACAATCTAGAGTTTTTAGCAATTTTAATATTTCAGGGGTAGACACTTCTATAGTGCAAATGTCAGCCACAGAGGTAGCGCTGTCCTGATTGTTTATCGGGAAAATAGGAGCTTGCGAAGAACCAGCCAAATAGTTAGAATACAAAAAGTCAGCAAAAGCATCACAAATGTCATCACCTGAGATTTCAGGTCATCATTTATGACTTCTGCCCTTCATACCATGCTTTGAGCATTCAAAAAAAGTATACAATAGGATGCTCATAATAATTCACTTAGTTACTAAGATGCCGGTATGGCCATCGCGCCATGGCGAGGTATCAATTTAACGTGTTTTTGAGGTTTCTAAGTCATTTAACAGTATTCTAGAAAATAATACGAAGAAGAAGAAATAAATTACCTTTGGTAATGGACATATTTTCTGGAACCCCTATTATTGTTGTTGTTACGTAAAGTGTTACGTAGGTTGACAAGAGAAGGTATTTAACGCCATCATAGTATTCCACGTTTCAACTGCAAGGAACACGAACCTACCCTCCATCGAAGGTCACTTATCGACACTCGCAATAGATGTATGCATCGCATACCGACGTGCGCCTCAGGCCAGCAGCGCAAGTCTCCCGGGCCGTGACATGACATGTGTGATGTAGTGTAGTATGTAGAATATCTAGTAGAGTTAGCTGCAGTGTGCACATCAGTTTCATATTAAGCGTTTATTAATTAAACAATTTTTTTTACGAAATTACATTTTCTGTTACTAATCTTGACGCTACATGTCAACCTATCAACAAAACGGTAGTCAGGGTTACTTAACTAAATAAAAAACTCTAAATATCTATGACAACATGCTCACCGGCGGCAGGTCCTTGGGCTGCGCGGGCGCGGGCGGCTGGCCGCGCACGGCGCAGGGCTCGGCCAGCAGGAAGGGCGAGCACAGCGGGCGCATGCGCAGCGTGGCGGCGCCGCTCACGGGCGCGCCGCTGCCGTCGTAGCAGAACCCCACGCAGTTGAACGCGTTCGCGCGCAGCCCGAACAGCATCTCGAATATCTGCGGGAGCAGGCGGGGCACTTCAGTCTATCGCGACGTGGACACGGCAGGTTGGGTTCGGTTTCAGGTGTTCCTCGAGAAGTCTAAATTTGTGTTAGTGGTGATGGTGGGACGCGGGTCGCTTCTGGTGCTGGTCCAGGTGGTCCAGCAGCTCGCGGTGGAGGTACCTTGGTCCGTATGTCCGGGTGGTGGTGGTGGGGCGCGGGCCGCTTGTAGTGCTGGTCCAGGTGGTCCAGCAGGACGAGGAAGCAGCGCGTGGGCAGCGCGGCGGGCGAGCCCAGCAGCTTGTCGTGCAGCACCGCCAGCAGGCCCTGCGCCGCCAGCGCCAGCTCGCCGCCGCCGCCCTCCGCCTCCGCCGCCGCCGCCACCGGCGCCTCCGTCACGTACATCTCGAACGGACGGTTCAGGATCTGCGGACACGGGTCACCGTCAACTCCCAGTCGGTTCTCAGGCGGGGAACGTTCCAGGCAACGACGCAGCCCCGGCGGAGTACCTTCTCGAGCAGGTCGATGAGGTCGGTGTGCGCGTCGGCGGCGGCGCCCTGCGCCAGGTCCGCGCAGGCGCGCGCGGCGGCGGCGCGCAGCGCGGCGTCCGCGTCCAGCGCGCACGCGCCCAGCAGCGGCACGCCCACCAGCTCCAGCAGCTCCGAGCCGTACACGTACCTGCGGGACGAGTCGGGTCAGCTCCGCGCGCCGCCCCGGGCGGGCGCCGGGCGCGGGCGCGCGCTCACCTGTGCCGCTTGATGAAGTGCAGCAGGTGCTCGAGCGTGTGCAGGCGCACGTTGCGCCGCGGCTCGGCGCGCAGGTACCGCTCGGCCAGCGCCAGCGCCGCCGCCACCCAGTCGGGGCCCGTGGCCGCCAGCGCCGCCGCGCGCAGCCGCACCAGCCGCATGGTGGACGGCTCGGGCCGCTCGTGCCCGCACTCGTCCACCAGCTCCAGCAGCGCCTCCGGCTCGCCGCGGTACTGCCCGCTGTCCGCCAGCTGCTCGATTTGGCTGATGAGCGCGTGCAGCCGCGAGTGGATCACCTCGTTGGGCGGGTCGTAGCTCTCTGCGGAAGAGAGCACGGCTCGCGTCACTGGCCCGGGTGTCGCAGTGACGCAGGTAGTCGGCACTCACTGTCCTGGCGCACGACGGCGCGCAGTATCCGCAGCACGGAGTCCCAGGCGGGCTCGCTGAGCTCCTGCGGCGCGCGCGCCACGCAGCTCGCCACGCCCACCACCACCTCGTACGTCACCACCGGCTGGTTGCCTTCCAGGGCCTGACGACGACCACAATGATCGAAGTATATTAGGATCGAAATACTACCACATCGATTTAATCTTAATAACTGAGTGAGAAATTAGACATATCACACCGACTCAAAATATTTAACAGTTAATCTCTTTTTTAATTTAATTACAGAGAGAATTACTGGCTGAAATGAGTAATGGCTTGAAAGGTAACACGATTTTCACTTTTTTTATTGGTAATAAAATAAGTTTGCATTAGACGACCAACTCGCCTGTCGGTGTGTCAGTGACAGTACCTTGAGGAACGCCGGCAGCACCGCGAGGAAGGAGACCTTGAGCGTGGGCACGCGGCGCGGCCCCCACAGCGCCATGTTGATGAAGAACACGGCGCCGCGCACCAGTCCCGCGTCGTTGTCCTCGCTGGCCAGCGCACGCGCCGCCGGGGGGTCGCGCGCCGCGCCGCCCGCGCCCGCCGGGGGGTCGCGCGCCGCGCCGCCCGCGCCCGCCGGGGGGTCGCCCGCCGGCACCGCCGGGGGGTCGCGCGCGCCCGCGCCGCGCAGGATCTCCACCATCTCCTGCAGCGCCGCGTGCCCGATGTCCGCACCCACCACGTACCGCATCAGCTGCGGACACACATTCATATAGGGTGGATTAAAACATACAACATATTCTAGGATATCATTGTACTCATTATTATGACCAACTTTTACTATCGGACCTACTATGAAGTGGAGGAAAAAAATCTGCTGTTCCCATCGAAATAATATAAGGAAGAAGTGGAACGAGTCTAATTTCTAGCACACAGCACATGGACCCAATATAACTACAAGCACATTTAATCCATCTAGTCCATCCTAAACCTAAAAGTTAAGACCAGAGTTCAGCAGTGCAGCTTACGTCTTTCTGAAAGTTCAGGGCGAATTCTAATGAACTCGGCCTGAATTCCCAAAAAGGCGCATACTTGACTACATCAGCATACTTCAGGAGGTTGCCTGACCTCAAACAAAGCAAAGCTTGTACTATGGGAGCCAGCAACTGATTTACGTTATACAAGTATGTATGTATTTTAGATAGATATTGACACACCGACATAAATTTTCATCATACTTGATGTGTACATGAATGCAATCCCTCCTGAAGCAAGTGACCTCATCTGCAGAACACAGAGCGTACCTTCCAGCTGTTCTGGCAGTAGTGGTCGAGGTTGACCGTGCGAGCCAGAGCCGCCACGAAGGCCGGCAGCGCGGCGCGCGGCAGCAGCGAGTACGAGACCACCGCCTCCAGCAGCGCCAGGCTCGCGTGCACCACGCTGCTCTCCGGGCAGTACACGCACAGGGCACACGCGTGGCTGCAGCATTCACACATCTTTACATACTATGAAGTAACGTCATGTGACATTCGCCACTCCAGTCTGGTGGCATAAGGTGCGCAGTGGCTTGTCCTACAATCTTTGAATGTAGTTGACAGTTGAAATGAGTTGTAAGTTAGGTGGCATAAAGTGTACTGAAGTATTTTAGTTGATGGAGTGAAAATGCTGATCCATCAATCAATAAATAACAGCTCAATCACCGTCGACGTAGGGTAGGTTGGTGTCGCTGCAGTAAGACGTAAGAGATTGTAATGATAATAAAACCAAATCGCTTTCCACACCTCTAAAACCAAGCAACGGATTTTGATGCAGTTCTGGACATTAATTTGGAAATTTTTCCCAGAAGGTTTATAGGGACTGTGCGAAGCTAGGGCGGGTTGCTAGTTAATTATTTATTAGATTTTGAATAATTTTGACACTTCTTTTATTAGATTTCAGAAAAGTTATCGGCATTTGATCATATTAGTAAAATATACTTTTATACAATAATAAGTTCATTATAAAATTTACAATAAGCAAGTTCATTATAGAAATTACCAATGTCCTAGGGTGTTAAACATTTTAAATAGAGACAGCACCAGTGTACAACAAGCTGCATTTAACAAAATTGTAAATGCATCTGTGCAGCCTATTTTGTAAGATAGATTTCGTCCTTTCTGGTGTGGACTGGTTATAACTGGTAAATGGACTGGTTATCTGTCTTTATGTATAAATACAAACATTGTGCATTATAAAAGACAAGAAAAAGGAAAATATTAAAGAAAAAGGGTTTTCCTTGAAACATGTACAAGTATTTGTTTAAATTTAGTCCTTGTAGTAATATAAAAGCTAAATAAATAAATTTGTAAACACCTAACTTAACTTGCAACTGACCTTGAAATGCATTGATCAGAATAAAAGTACACTATCTAATATTGTTGTTGCTAACCTTGAAACCATACATCAATAAAATAATGAATTCTTATTAAATTATGTTTAAACTTGTGATTCCAATAAACTGGCTTTTTTACTTGTAAAAATGTGTGTAAAATAAAAGCCATTATTTAGTTCCAAGTGAGTGGTTGTAAGATGCATACTTGACGATGGAGTGCACAATGTTTTCATCGAGGTATGTGGCATTGAACTTGACCACGTTGATGACAAGCAGCAGGAACTCCACCAGGAAGGGCCCACCCTCGATCTGCGGCAGCCACTCCACCAGAAATGAACCCATCTGTAAACACATCACACACAGTATTGGGTGTGGTCCAAAATACAACAGTGCCAACAGCAATCAGACAAACATGTTTTTGCTGCATATATTGCTTCTAAATAGTTTATTATTATTTGTTGACACTAGCAGCTTTAGGCTGATGCATGTTTCTTTCAGTGCACCATTTTTATATATTTTTTAAAGTGATTGTCAAGTCTGTTGTTGAAGCAGTTAACTGAAGGGCCACTTACCACAGTAGTAGTGCTGTAGAAACTAGTTAGAGTAACTGCTACAGTTACCTACACTTACTTAATTTACTCTTACTTCTAGTGTTGACTTGGGTTTACTCTTGGGCAGAAAGAATCTATCATCATTTCATATAATATTAACAACAAAAAAGGTTCATTCCCGTTGAGTTGAATCATTGAAATGGCTCCTTATTTCAAATACCCTAAATTATACCACTTCATGTATCTTTTAGAATTGGTTTATTGCTAAGTAGTTGGTGTTTCAACAGGGAATTAAAAATTTTGAATTCTGCATTAAATTGTTTTTAGTTTGTTTAGAATCAAACTCACATACATACATGAAGGAGCTGGCACAGGTGTTGCACACCCACATTTTGCCGGACAATTTTCATTCCCCAATGAGACAGGGGGCGATCCTGTCGCCATACACACCAAGCTCTAGTTATGTAGCAGATGATAAATAAGACAGATTTATATGAAATTAAATGTCAAATTAATTATGTACCTGTTCTTCAAAGCAGTTAATATTCTTCCCCGAGTTGGTGAGTGTATGTAGCAGCTTGAACCTCAGCATTGTGTCGTCAGGGCTGTGTGCAGGGTGCGTGTCGCGCAGGTAGTGGAACATGATGGTCCTCATTAGCTGCAGGTGGTCCTGGCCCTCCGCCAGGCAGCGCAGGAGAGTCAGCACTGCATGCCGCGCCTCTGTATTGCTGTCATCTAGTAGGTCTCGTGTGCACGACCATAATTTCTCACACCCACCCTGGATTGTTCAATAACAATGTTTCTTTTGTTTGAATTTTTTTTAATACATTTTGGTTTGACAAACATGACAATAATTTTTGAATGAAAAAAATTGAAGTAGAAAGTATTTACTTACATGAAAAACCTACAAATTTAGAAGATGTTTGTAATCAAATGTGATAAAACATGATAAACAAAACAATTTATCACATCAGACTGTCAACAGGAAACAATAAACACATCAGATATTTCGGGATGGCGATAGTTTTAGTGGATATAGCTATGATGTAAACAGAGGTGTGTAGAAGGGTGGTGTTGTTATTGTATATGCTGGATGGAGTACATGGGCACGGCGCAGGAAAGTACCTCCTGCACGCGCACGACGATGGCCTTGTCGGCGACTTCCTTGATGGCTCGCAGGCGGCGGTGCAGCGGCGTGTCGGCACCCAGCTCGCGCTCCAGCTCCGCCGTCACGGCCAGCTCGTTCCGCGGCGGCAGCGGCGCTGCAACGACAGAACACACGCGTTCCATCAGTCCTTGGCTCTCCGTACCCGGCGCGCCGCTCCTCGACCGATTGTACTCACCCGATGCGCCCTTCTTGAAGAATACTTTCAACTTGTCCTGGAGCGACTTATCTCTCGAGCCCGACATCGTCAGTGGGCCGGCTTGTTACCTAATCCTAAATACCCTAAAGCTTACAGCTAAGCGCAGCGATTACCTATAACACTGATATTGCGAATGAAAAGACATATTTGTTAGAAAAATATTCTTGCTACCGCTCTGCTTTGCTATTCACCATTTGATTTTTGACACTTTGCTTGACAGTTAACAATCTGCCCGACACGGGTAGCCAGACTTAAAAAGATTTTCCCTTCGAATGAATCAAAATACCCCAAAATAAAAATGTACTGAAAATTCATGACAATTCTATTGAGTCTATTTGCTCCCTATAAATTTTATTTAATATGTCTCAAATCCTGTCATGTCTGTCTAAATTCATTCAACTGATATTTTTTTCTTTCTATGTCCGACTGTCGTTTGGAGTCACTGTTTAAATTGTTTTTATTAACACTTTATTAGTTACAACCTTTAGAGTAAAACATATCTAAAGCTGAACAGCTGAGGGATGCATATTTCAGCCGCGCCGCTGCCGTTTGTAGGTTTTCATGATTGCTGCTGTCATCCCCTGAAGATAGGGGGAAAATCACATACTGGCAGCCGTGAATCCCGACTAAAGTACGTAGACAGCTGACAGGCGGCCATTCAATACGAGGTTTTTGAACGAATCGCCGAATGCACAAAGGCTTTAGCATTCAAATTATTTTATTCCGTGACAAGGAAAAAATTGTACAATAAAAGAAAACATTTTCAGAAACATTTTCACTTCACTAAAGACCTAACCACGTAAGCTAAGTAAATAAATTAATATCTATATTTAATTTTTGGTTATAGTACAGGTTCATGGTCCCTAGTTTTTAAACGAACTCATGGTATTCTCAAGTATTTTTTGCAACAAATAAAAAATATTTTTTTGTTCTAGTTACTTGTTTTTTTTTCCGTTTCAGTGACATTATTTTGTTATTACAATTGTTGGTTATTACTTTACTTTAAGACTTGTCCGTGGAGTCTTACTTTACATTCCACTTTCAACAGATGGCGTTACAAGTTTCAGAAAATGCCATCAGCGCCATGGCGCGCTCGCGGTGATAGTAGCTTATTAGGCAGATAGGTATGCATTGGTAGATGCATTTAAAGGAAGTGGCAATGTGGTCGAAGATGTAGAATGTTAGTTATTTTGGGTAAGTACTAGTAGGTACAAAGTCGACTATTTGCTTGTTTGCAAGCTTTGATCAACCGATCCTCATGTTGCTACTTGTATTAAGAGACATCGGGTCCTCTACATTTCATCCCGAAATAATTACCTACCAGTGTGACCTAATCGGAGATTTGAGATTTTCATCTCACTTTTCTTCGTCTTTGTTGCTCTCGTTTAAAACGTCATAGGTGTGAGAGTGACCAAGATAAAATCTCATCTCATCTCACGCGCAGGAATAGCCCTCCAGTTCCTGTGGGACAGCGGCGGGTGGTGGTGGTGGAGTTAAGCTAGTAGGTGAATGAATAGGTATCTCTTAAGGCGCTCCTAGACGGGCCATACTTTTACTGTAATACTGGCCCGGCAATACCCACTGGCTCGGCAATAGTGCGACAATACTTTGAGAGAGGCCCGGCATATCGTCATACATTTTAGGATGGCTGATGATAGCCGGGCTACAGTCGGCAATATTACCAGTGTTGCAGCAAAAATATGGCCCGTTTAGAGGCATCTTATGCTGCACTACGTGTTGCTGAATGATATACCTGGCGGAGTAAATTATTATACCTACCATGGTTAGATGATCTTATCGGTAAAATGTCTATAATCATTGTAATAAGTACGAATTCTCGCCTGACTCCCGAGAAGGAGTAGGTAAAATGTTTTGTACCTACCCCTACCCCTTTGCTACCCGGTTAGCACTACCCAGGGACCACGTGTAGGAAATCAGAATAGAGTAGGTACACTCCTACGGACGTGGGCAGCTCAGCCCCCACATGTATGCAGCCCCCAGTATGATGATGATGATGAATCTACGGCTCCGTTCACCGAAATGTAATTGCGTCATTTTATTTTTATTTATTTTTGTATGAAAGGTGAATTAGTCGGGACTCGGGAGTGTTCTTAGCTATGTTTGATGTAAATTGGTGTTAAAAAAATCGGTGTCGGGACTTTTTAAATTTATTCTTTATGTATACAAATAAAGTGATCAAATAACTAAAAATCATGAAATGAGAAAATAGTAAGCATATAGGTAAGTACATATAATATATACTTGCGTATGATGTAGAGAAGCTGTGTGTAAGAGGTTTATATACAGGTTAAGTGGATACATGTTTTAATAATCTACCTTTGTAAACCTTGTAATGTACTTAAGTGTATTTGCAAGAGGAACCGCAGTACACTTACTTCTACAGTAGTATTGTTTTCATACCATTTCAGTTTCATTTTACCACAGAATTGATAATAGACGTACTTACTCTACAGTGTAGGACAGACGAAAACAAAAACGGGATGTCTTGTCACTTTATCCTCACCAAAAAAAAGTCGTACAAAAGGTCTGGATTATTATACCCATCTCGACGTTCAGTAAGGAGGCGCCCACTTCCCAGTCCACAATAGGCTTACACAAAGCGCCGTACACACTACACATCTGCGGGCGACTATCGAGTGCGTACATAATAGTGGCCGACCGCACGGTAAAATACGAGGGTGTAATCTGGCCCGCGCCGCGCCTGACGAGGGTACACAATCTGCGCTCACCTGTGACACCTGCCTTCACAATCAGCCGCCCTCTAATGCCGTCAATTTATTGTCAAACTATTTATGGAGAGGTGAAGATAGCTATTGTGGCGGTCATTGTAACGCGATGGGCACCTTCGGTAACCTCGCGTACTACCTACCCGTCGCTACTCAGTAGTTAGATTTAAAAGTTGCGATTAAAAGTAACTACCTATATCTCAACGGGTTATGTGTGTATGTATGCATCTAAGTCTTAGTTAAGTAAAAAATCAAACTATGTTAGTGGATAAAAAAACCGGCCTAGTGCAAGTCAGACGTGCACAAAGAGTTCCTCACTATTTTATCTATAAAAACGACAAAAAAAAACCACGTTTGTTGTATGCGAATCACCTTAAATATATTTAGTATTTGTTGTTAGAGCGACAACAAAAATCAACAACATCTAAGAAAATGTCAACTGTTCATGAGATACAGCGTGGTGACAGACAGACGGACGGACAGCGGAGTCTCAGTAAAAAGGTCCCGTTTTACCCTTTGGGTACGGAACCCTAAAAAGGGTTTACAGACAAAAATCTGTAAGTAGGTACGTAAGGATGTAATTACATGAAAATGGCATGAATAGCTTCGACAAGTGTAACGGTTAGAGCCATGTTACAATCCTTATATACCAATTACAATCTAGTATACCTATATAGGTATACATAAAGCAGGTATACCTACTATGGCTAGGTGCATATTTCCATAAAAACAAAGCACCCGCCATCGATCGTTCGCGAAAGTGACGCTATGTTTCAGGTGGCTAAGAGCCTCATTGGACGTGCTTGTTAGTTAATTAGAAACATTAAGTTTCGTAGAGCAGTAGCGGCTTTTACAGCTCCCCATTCAGGAAGTGTTTTAGTAGGTTTACAGTATTATGTTTTTCAATTAACTTAATAGAGGGTGGCTCAAGGCGACATTTAAAAATAACAGCCAATATAAAACGCATTAAACTGCCGCTGAAAAAATATTTATCCCTGCGCCTTCCGCGCGGGATCCCCATCGAATGGTCTTAGAACCATCTTAAAACTTTATTCCGTGTCGTAAAGAATAACGGGAATTTGTAAGCCCATAATGCAAACGAATTTAAATGCTATTCCTACTTAGTTAAATTGAATTTTTACAAGAAAAAATTAGGAGAGCTCAAAGTTTTGCGGAGTGAGCCGAGCGATCGAGTTCCAAAGCCGCGTGCACGGCGAGCGCTCCGCGGTCACGGCTGCGGGGCGCCGGGAACATTCTTTTCCCATTAAGCTGGCTCTTGTCGTCAACCGCCTCTGCGTAGCGTAGGTGCTTCAATTTGTTTACGGTAAACATCTCTCTGCCTCCGACCGACAAGGCGCTGCTAACGTGAGGGAATTCCTCCCTCTGCTAAATGAACTTTACCAGATAAGCAACCTTTGTGTATTCATGGAGTGAAATCTCATCTTGGGGTTTTGTTATTTAACGTAAATACCTCCTTCAATTACTTCTCTCGAAGCGGCCTTTTGCATCGATTTTCCTTATTTTGTTTTTACAACTTTTTCAGCCGGCACACCTTCGACCGTACTTCGCCTGTTTACCTCAATACCACTCCGCTGATTATGAATTACCTGGATTCAACAAATAAATACATAAATAGATAATTTTATAAATCGGTCGTGGGGCGTACCAAAGTACAAACCCGGCCGTGCTCATTATCTTGAGATCCGGTAATCTCAATATTATCTATCCCATTGTCCCGCGCGACGGACGAAGTCCAAGTCTCTGGCATTTTTACAGACTGCTATGAGACAACTACAAGACATGCAGCAGTGTTGAAACATAGATGTCCGTGTTTGTATTCTCATTGGTAGGTGTGACACTGTCATTTATGTAGATGATTATTGTTAACAAATTTTAATTTTTTCAAACAAACATGTTTTTTATTAAACTAAAGTTGTTTACAGCGAAATCACAGAATTTTGTTATTTGTTTCATGGTTTCAATAATAACCTATTCGGTCGTGATACGTTTTAATAGCATCGTTCCAGATGATTGTATTAAACAGCTTAACAAATATCTCAATATCGACGAAATATTTGCTAGGATGGTTGGGACTAATACTAGCCAAGACGTAGACCTGCTACAGCGTAAGCTAGAGAGCTTGAATAAGAAGTTAGAGGTAAGAAACGTGGAAGAATACGGGCCCCTGGGTGGCGACACCCCGTGGCTGGTGGTGCGCGTGCACCGCGGGCTGGAGCGCCTGCAGGTGCTCGTGGCCTCGCTGGCGCAGGCCGCCGGCGTCGACGACCTGCTCCTCGTATTCTCGCACAGCTACTACGACCAACGTATCAATTACCTCATCGAGCAAATTGACTTTTGCATGGTGTTACAGATATTCTACCTAAACTCTAATCAGCTCAATCCCGACAAGTATCCCGGCTTCGATAGCGACTCTGCGAAGAGAACTATGAACGGCAGCCGTTTGAGAGGCGACCCGCGGCTGAGGGAGCCCAAGCATCACTGGTGGTGGACCGTCAACAACGTGTTCGACCGGCTCCCCTGGCCGCATACAGATATGGTCATATTCATCGATGAAAGTAGCTATGTTCTGGCAGACTTGCTATTGATGCTCAACTTTGCAAAGAACGCTATGAGTTACTTACCCGAAGCAGAAGTAATATCGTTAGGGGGTAGTCCAGCGAACGATGCCAGCTTCGACAGACTGACGCTGGAAGTGTGGCACGCGGAATACAGCAACGGGCTGGCATTCAATCGGAGCACGTGGCAGAAAATCTCTGCGTTGGGCCGGCACTTCTGCGAGTACGATGACACCAGCTGGAGCCACTCGCTAATGCACCTATTCGGGCATTTCCCGGGCGAGCGTGCGCTGGCGCTGGCCGTGCGGGCGCCGCGGGTGCTGTCCTCGGAGGCGCTGCCGGGCGACGTCAGCGCGCTGCGGCCGCTCTGCTGGCTGGCGACGCACCACCTCTTCCCGACGAAGGTTCAAGCGGTCGTGTTGTACGGACGCGAAGGAATAGTTTTAAGGCCGCCCGACATGGCCCCAAAAGGTAACGGCGGCTGGAGTGACCATCACGACGTCTACCAATGCAATGAAATCAGCATCGTAGAAAAAAGCAAAAATGTTACTAACGTACCTGAACAAGACTAAACCTGCGTAATATTAAAACATTACCGTGTTTATCTGTAAAAAAAATGTGTTCGTGATAATTGCTTTCGTCTGTTCTTAACCCCCGACGCAAAAACGACAGGGTGTTATAAGTTTGACGTGCCTGTGTGTGTGTGTGTGTGTGTATGTCTGTGGCATCGTAGCTCCCAAACAGATGAACCGATTGAATTATGTTTTTTTGTTTGAAAGGTGAATTAGTCGGGAATATTATTAGCTGTGTTTTATGAAAATCGGTCTTGTAAAAAATCGCTTTCGGGGTTTCTTAAAAAATTTAATCAATACTTGTGTTTCATTAACACGGCCCCAGCTCAGGTATAACTCACCTCACCATTCCTCGAACTACATTACATCTCCGCTGACGCCATACTTGCTGAGCTTACCTGGTTCCATCTTATTTTCACCTTGTTATAACATAGTAGGTACCTACCTAAAACAAAATTTATAGGCTGAATCACTGCCTTAAATTAATTTAAACGTTACATTTATTATTTTCATCAAGTCCCTGATTAAGCCAAGAGATTATTACTTATTGATAAAATTACTTTGATGATTGTATCAATAAGTAATAATCTCTTGGCTTAATCAGGGACTTGATGAAAATAATAAATGTGATAATAAATGGTGAGAGCTGCTATTGAAATAACGTCTAATTAAAGGAGTGACTAGGTAAATTATAAATAAATTATCAAGACAATTTTTAGAAAACCTATTCATGGTATATCGTATAGCAATATACTCCCTACCTGCTTTTCTATTGTATACGACTTGACTTGACCTCATAGTGTTCTAGATGCTAAGCCGGCATAGATAAAATTCAACCATGGTTAGCATTATAATTAGGTACATTAAAATACCCTCCATTACCTATTAATGAAATAATAAATGTAATATCTCGAAGGCTTGCTTATTATCATTTCTATCTATCCGTAATAGGATTTTTAATTAGGAAACAAAGTTGTTTACCACGTTCTGTCCGTTCAGCGGTAACAATCGTTATTTCCATTTCTAAAATAACAAGTCTATGAACAAAAATGAGTTCCGTAATAGCCTTTTCCTGTTATACTAGCACATACAGCCATCAATAAGACCGATAAAAAACCAACTTATTTAATTGAATAGAATGAAAAAAGCGACGTTTCCTTTGGAGCGCAGCGAGTGGCTGCTAGCCTCCGCCGCTGACGGTGCAAATTAATGAGGTATTGAAGCAAATTATATATTCGCAGAACGTTCGATTTTATTTCAGTACTCTCAGAGGCAGAGCGTTTTAATTGATATTGCTATAAATTATATTTAACGAGCGAGAATTGAATTCATAGAAAAAAATCTCTCTGGCAAGAGTTTTGTTCTTTTTGTCATCTTTTTATTAAATTGTTTTCAACCATTCGGTCTTGTACTCATTGGATGCAAAGCAAAACCCTAACTGAATAAACTTCAGAGATAAATGTTCTAAATTGTATCACCTCATACCGTTTTATCTGAGCGTTCAGCTAGTAGACCTATCTGTGCTGACAAATGTGCCTAGGTAGCACATGTAACGACCAGCCTTCTCAGGCGTTCCTCATGAATATGCATGCAGTCCTCCGAGCCGTCTCTCTAGCCTCGTCACATGGTCCTGCACAGCGAGCTCCGACTATTTCTGTAACTTTTTTGGCGTTTACATCTACTGCAAGGAAGTGCACGTGTGAACTTTTCAATCAATCTCTTCCTGACTCCTATACTGGCTGAGATTTCTTGACGTAATTAGTTGTAGTGTGAAGTGGGTCACAGTCGGTAGCGTGAGTAATGCCTGCCTCGCCTCCACTCTACCTCGGCTTGTTCTCAAATTTGTTCAGCGGCTTCACTTCACCTGACGAGCTTCCTTTCTAACCTCCCAATTAACATTGACACGGACGTTTTGCAGCCTTATATCGAACACAGTAGAGCTGAATTTCCCTTGAGCCGGTAGAGAAATTAGTGGAAAAGGCATTTAGAAATGGATTTGTTCCGTCGGCGAAGCGCCTTGCTCGGACAGCGCGGGCTCGAACCTCTGTCAAATTAGAAAGGGTTTAAAGGATCGCCAGTTTACTAGAGTGGCGGTTCATTTTAACTGTAGGTACTATGGAAACGAAGCATTGCTCGATTCAGATACGCGGCACATGAATATTGATGACGATTAATATCGAAGTTGGGAAAGAATTAAGGTTTATTCAGATATTCATTGTTCAGGTTCGTATCAATGAGAGGAAAAAATATTCGGATTGGTCAATATCTACACAAAGGCTGCATTTTTATTTCAGTTCCGATTTACCCAAACCTATTTTGATTGAAATGGATTTTCGTGAAACGAACTGAGTAAATTCAATTTAATAAAAAACCTAAAATATCGTAATCGTTATCGTTACCTATCTACGTAAGTCTAGACTAGACTTACGTAGATTGGTAACCTCGATTACGAAGGCGTCTATAAAATAAAGTGCCTACTTAGATTTTAGGGTAGGTATCCTCGGTTACAGCACAGAAGTACCTACTTGTGCAGAGCATAATATCAGAGAGTCTCAGGTTGCCTTGTGGAGGCAGGTACAGGTGTGTGAAATCAGAGACGTGATCTCGTAGCACTCGTGCGATTCCTATCTCGGTACATATACTCGTAGCTATCCGTACCGTGGCTGTGGAGTGCAGCGACGAGGGCGCGCGGCGGACCGCCCGCCGAGCCTTCATATCGCACGATCCCACTGCGAGCTGTTTTTAAATCGCCCAACATTGAATAACAAAGCTTCTCCGCTGGAAACTGCACACGGTTCTATGGCGCTTTTATCCTCCGCTTCGAAACGGATCTAGCGGACTAAGTCGTGACTTGCAGATTTTTACCCATAAATCATTTCAGCGGAAGTCGGATTTAAAATGCAACGTAAAAGCGGACCGAGCTGAAAGTGTTTCAAAAGAAATAATCCCCGTGAAAACAAAGTTTCTCGGAACTCTCGCGGCAGGAAGACGATTTTTTCTTAATTTTCAATAAAAATTCCAATCAGGGCGGCTAGCTTGGGCCGGGTCGGTTCGCGTCCAGTCGACGGGCGAGTTTAAAAGCTCCTTTATGAGAACGTTAACAGGCAATCGAAGTCGAGTCGGTACACTCTTTAAGAGTTTAATGGACGGCACCCGCGCGCTAAATTGAAAAGTTAAGATTCATTTAGAACAATAGTTTCCGCCGCCGTGGGCCTCGCCGCACCGAGCTCCGTTTAACGGCACAAGTTTCGATTTCGCCTCGTTTTGTTAACTGTACTTAGTGGAGTAGGGTCAGTTATTAAACGTCCGGTCGCAAGTCGCATGGAAAATTTATTCGTCCCTTGAAGCGCGGCGCGGCCGAGCGGCGAGAGGCGCCGGGCGCGGCCGCGAGCTCGCCGGCAAGCCCCGGTTTACATATCCAGCTGAAAAATGGAAGGGAATTGGCCATCCTTGCGTAAAATAGTATTCCTATAATATTTTATGTCTGAATTTCGGCAATGTTCGGTATATTTCTTTCAAGGATACGGAAAAAACTTTCACTGACGTTAACGAGGAAAAATCACGGTTTGCTATTATGTTTACTATTCGTTGACACCGCTATTATCGTGTGTGCCTATAGCATGTTATGTCCTCGGCCGTAATATTTATAACAATTACAGAAAGCAAAAACCAATATATTTTATAGATATATTTTGGGGGCTGAGCTACCCACGTCCGTAGGAGTGTACTCTATTCTGATTCCCTACACGTGGTCCCCGGGTAGTGCTAACCGGGTAGCAAACTCTGGTGGGAGGCTTCGGCCGCGGCTAGTTACCACCCACCGGACCAAGCCATGCCGTGAAATGACCTAGTCGTGTTTCGGGATGTAGTCCGGTGTAACCGTTCCGAAGACGGGTCTGAGCAGTAGCGCACTTGTAGCGCCTCACTCAACTGCCGTCTTTGTGCTTCTTTACTCTACAAATATTTAAGGCTAGAGTGAATAAGTATTTTATAGGTCGTCGTGCTCCATCTTAGACCACAACATCGCTTAACATCAGGCGAGTTGGTGGTCAAACGCCGACTTATTCTACATAAAAAAAAAAAATAGATACAAAAGAATATTAAATATTCACCTGTCGAAATGCTAAGACGGGTAAATATCGCTAAATTTTTTTTTGTCAATTTATTTATCGGTTTCTAATGATAGAATGAATAAAAAACTGTTACATAGAAGTGCCTCGCGACACAAACACAGCTCCTTTGCTTCGTCTTCGCCCTTCGCCACGGGTCCCTAGGGGCTCCCACTCTAATACTCAGCTGTCATACACCCTTACACACACCCTTACTTCCGCACTGCTGATAGAGGTCGTACGTAGAGCATGGCTTATACTATGTTTATAAAAAGGTACCTACTAAAAGTAGTGTTCTACAACTTTGTTCATGAATAACTTTTAGTAGCCTGAAATTAAAATAACATTAGTAATTAGATAATGTAGGTACCTAAGCGGTAAGTAAGTAGTCTTTTTCTTCGTCGTGTCTATTGTTTGTATAGTAGGTAGCTACTGGCCATGACTCGTTAACTCGAAACACAACCAGGAAACTAGGACGTGAGATCGCACGGTTTCTTCCGAGGTGGAGGGACACGTGATGGCCTATTGTGTATTAAGAGGAGCTCGGCACAGCAGCGCCTCGCGCGCACGGGCTCGAGTGGCCCTCCTGCCATTTGCACACTTGCACACTACACGACCGTAGCGACAGCTCCATTTGAAGGTGTCGCTTGCTTGCTTGAAGAGTGTGTTGCAAAACCTCAGACAAATAACCAATACAATATTTGGCAAAATATCTATCGGGATAAAAACTATTGGGCTAAACATTTTAGTTAAGTAGGTAGGTAAGTATAGCTTTTTTATTGAAAGTGAAACACATAGTGTAGGTGTTTATTACCACAACCTTTCTATTCACTACTGAGAGATTACTACGATCTCATGTGCAGATGTAACCTGGAACATGCTTACGAGCGTTGACCGCTCCTTCCACCTCAAGAATCTTAATACCGTCTTGAACTTCACCCGTAGTAAATCTGATAGAAAGTCAGTAATGAGTTTGAGTTGGTGATCCTACTTATGAATATAGATAGGTATACCTACGTTGTCATCCTGAACGTAATGTTCAATGTTTTGTGGCCGTGTTTCCACTCAGATACCTACCTATCTACTTTTGGAATAAGTTGAGACTTACTCAGAAATTTGCTGTGTGCATTGATCCTGAACATAAACTGAAAGAAAATTTCGTCTTTCTTGACTTCGCATTAGATAGACGTAGAAACCATTTTATTTCGTAAATTAATATTCGGCTTTGTCTTTACGACGAAACAGCGGAGAAAGTCCTCATAATAACAATACGTTTATTTTCGTAAAAGAGATTTTCAGTATTTGGGGTGAGCGTAACATTTATAAGACATTTTTGTGGGTTCAGTTAAAAGTAAAGTTTTACGAAATATACATCTCGGCGGGTGGCGGCGCTGGCGGCGGCGGTTTGCGGGCTTCGCGCCGCTCGCCGCTGAATGGACCTTTTTATTGTTTTACTTCTCGCGAATTGTTTCAGTTTGTATGGCACGAAAATAATAAAGTGAAAGAGGTGTCGTTGTTTGTTTGGGCCACGTGATTATAAAACACCAGTGTTTAGTCTTTTCTTCAAACAAGAAAATAAGCGTTTCGACTCAGAGCTGTGTTGTGTTGAAAAGCTATTGTATGGCTTTGGTGTATTCCCACGTGAGGTAGATTACTATGCTTAGAGTGTATGCAATTTGGCAGGTGTGCTGGCGTGCGGTGACGCGCATCCATCTCCCGCAGCGAGCCGGATATCCGCTCGGATCAGCGCACGTCCGCCTCAGCCCCGCGGATCAGGCTCCGATGGATCCGCCGGATCGTTCCGTCTCTCGCCGGATCTCGCTCGCTGCATGATCCAATCCGACATAGCTCTATATACCTACTGCTAAGGAAATTACGTCTCGCTGAACTTAAATTTACAGTAACCATATAATTGTACATTATTTAATTAGCATTAGTATAAAGTATAGTTCTATTTAGTTTTTAATTACGATTTCTATTTGACCTAGTGTCTACTCTAGTGTATAGGTACATTTCTAAGCAATCTCTCCCCATTTAAGAACTGACTTCGTCCGTCGCTTCGCATAAACTGATTTCAATCTACACCCCACTCCTACAAACGAGCTTCGATATCAATTTCTACCACTGTTCTATTCTTTTTTATATTTATTGTTATTGATATCACTGGTGTAAAAAATTATATGGATTTAAGTTTCCTATGTTATTTTCATACAATTTATTTTCTCAGTATGCTGTTTCGTACCATTGTACCTAGTTAATTAGTTAATTTCAGTCCTAGGCAGGTTCTTCGATAGATTTACCTGGGTAGGTAGTTAATTTTATTAGCACACAGAAAGAAAGGTAGAGTTAATTAAACAGCACAGTACAAACAAGTAGAGTTAATTTCTCATATAACGTGAGTTGAACTAAAGCTGACGATGCTAGTGAGGGTGTGGAGCTAACACGTACGACCTACTCGGATGTAGCTGTAAAATATCCGATTTACAGATTAGTTTTTTTTGTTAGTTCCAAGATAAGACAACTTTTTTTTTCTACTGTTCTTACATCGCCTGTTTTAGAAAATGACGAGGACTCTTTCATATCGTCAGAAATATTTTCGAATCGTACCTACAAGGTAGGTACGACATATCAAATCGTACAAAAGTATTGTCATTAAACCACCGTTCTTAATATGAATACATAATTAGGTATTTACCCAAATTCCATATTTCACTATTAAATAAGTTATTAACTGCGCCTTTATCTCCTATCCGCGGTTATATCCTGTCTCGCAGGCACCATTATGTATAAGTAGCCTTTGTTTTAATCTTCGAAAATAAGCTTCTCTAAATCAAATTTCATTTGACTCTGTTGATTTGATTCAGTGCGAAGAAGTAATTTTCTATCCACACTCACTCACAAAGTTTAACACTTTAAATGTCAGCCTGATCATGCTTCAAGAAATGCTCAAACAAGTATTCAAATTAAAACTCTGTGCTATTATACGGCACTCGTAGTGTACCCTACAGGAGGGCAATTCCCATACTGAACCCATACTGAATCGTTGACGTTGCGTTAGCTTTAAGCGGCCATTACACTATCAAATTTGCAATATGGTAACTTACCGTGGCTATGACCGTACAATAGAAAAAATTAGGTTGTTAACAGCCTAATAGCCGTTACACTATCCAATGTTAGCACGCCAGCTCACTGCAAATTGGATAATGTAATGACTGTTTTAAAAAAAACGGACGGGGAGCGGCTCAGTATCACTAATGTTTTACTGACGTGTCACTAATCCAGCCCCCCCAATTCCACTAACCAATTGTTTTATAAATGAATTGTCTCAGATTAACACTTTTTGTATGCTAGACATGTCAAAAATAGATAATTCTATAACAATTGGTTAGTAAAATCGATGCCCAGAACGTCTATGACACATTATTGATACTGAGCCGTTCCCCGTCCGTTTTTTTAAGGTTAGCGCAACTTAAGGCAAAGCGCAAAGCTTAAGGCTATGGTTAGCTGAATAGTCCCCTAGTACACGAACTGTACGTACTCGTACTGTACACAGTGCGAGTTGTAAGTTACGCTCATCCCAAGTTGGCGGAGTTCCTCGGCAGCAGCGTGCGATCCCTCACGCCGCCGCGCCGCCGCTGCGACACGGACTTGCAACTTGCACTGTGTTTGCTCGACTCAGTCGTACTCTAGTATAACCCTAATCCGCCATCTAACTTCTACGGAGTGACGTCGTCGTGACCAATACTAAGTAATAATTTCAAATTTATTATGAGGTACCTAATTATCACACTAATTATAAATGCGAAAGTTTAGATAAATGTATGGATGGAGAGATGTTTGTTACACAATACACTAAAACGGCTGAACGGATCTGGATTAAATTTGGCACAGAGATAGATTGTAGTCTGGATCGCGGGGCGTATCTAGTTGACTAATAATTTATTTAAAAAACTTAACTTTTAAGCAAATTTGCAGATCTTTCTTTATTTCAGTAAAAAAAAAAAATTGCAAAGTTGTCGAGATGTATGTAGGTAGGTACTTACGACCGGACGGCCGACGACGACGGGACCGCACGACGCGGACGGCTCGAGCGCTGAGATACTCACATGTATCGCGAACACAAAATATTTATACAGTGAACAATTTATAGCCCGATGTAATTTTCATACCTTATCCTTGTTGCGAAGCGTCGTAAACTTATTTATTGGTTCTAAATACATTATAGAGGTCTTGTGTGAGCCAGGAGTGAGGGAGGGGAGGTCGGACCGGCGTTATTGATGTCGGTCACTCATGGAACGGTTATGGTGGATCAATGGATACAACGTGAACCGCAAGCGATTCATGTTTATTTTTCCCATAGAGCTGAATAATAAAGTTATTTACCTGCCTCTAGGTAAACTGTTCCGCCTCTACGTTTACGGATTTAATTTTATAATTTACTGATATATTCTGGGTCATGTTGGCGGAGGATATATTATTTGCCATACTTGTAGTATGCTTGTTTTACAGAATAATAAGACGTTATGTGTCGAAAATTTAACGTCGGGACTCGCTATACTAAGTCGGATTAGATCTGATGCCTTGCTTTTGGTGATAAGCAGATGAAAGTAAGATCGGGGTGTACCTACGGCAATGCAGGCCGGGGGAGGAATAGCGAGCGCCGGCGACCGCGTCGTGCAGTCTCAAGGCCCGGGTCGTTGGGCGCGCTGCTTTGTGAGCCAGCCGTGCCCAGCACACACGCCGAGCACTGCCGCGGGTATCCTCCACGCAGCACTTCACTAGCAGAGCCAGAAGCGTTTCTAATATTTCTTACACCGAGCAGGAGGTAACAGCGCCTTGTCTATGTATGTTTATGTACCTACTAACTTATCTACTCGTGATACTCACCATTGGTCAGTCAGTTTTCACAGTAAGTGCCTCTTTGTAATATTACAATAGAATACTTTCTATTAGATAGGGCACAGAAAGAAAGTCTTCATACAAGACACCATTGCCAAACGATTAGTCGGGGAAATTAATTACGATAGCATAGTTACCGATTTCACGGAAATCACGATGATTTTTTAAAGGAAACAATGTTGATAGTTACTTAAATCAGTTCGTTTATAAAACAAAAACTATGTGCATGAGTACTTACCTACTTGCAAGGTACTTTCTCAAATTTCCACACAGTACAGCGAGTCAAGTATAGCTGTGTGGACACTTCCAGGTAAGTAGTCTATGAATATTTATTTTAATTTATGAAGGCCACTTTTCCATATTACATAATTACGAATATAATTCGATATTATTACAAAAATTGCTCCAAAAATTAGAAAAGCAAATAGTTGCCCAAGGTTTCTACCAATATTTATTTATATTTTGGCGAACTACTTTAAAAAAAACTACTTATTCAACGATCCGCTTGAACTGTATTTTTATGTAAGAATTTTAATTTAAAGCACACCAAAAGATACTTTTTTTATTTTTTTTTTATTTAAAAAATTACACTCCACGGACTCCGGGGACCGTGACTTTTTTTAACAAAAATCTTAAATTATTATTTAAAGGAAATACAGGTAGAGGGGGGTTAGTTATTAAGTCTTAATCTAAGGTTAGGTTAAAGGTTTTCAGATTTACTTAATGCATTGTGAGTACACCACGAGCAGACCAGCGACCCGCAAGCAGCACCCGATCACGAGTATGACGCATGTGCCAGCCATCGCTCTCCTCAACCATATTTGAGGGAAGAGAACGACCCGACACACGACGCCACCGCAAGAAGGTGCCTTCGATAGTGAGCATGAATGCTCGAGATGGACCCACAATTTATATAAAACGATAACAAAATAAAAACTATAACGAGAACAGAAATTATTACAATTTTTATAACAATTAATATTTTTATAACATCATGGCCTCCTCCCGACTCAGAGCCTCCATCACTACCGCGTCCCGATCTCTGATGGCCATCTGCAGGTTATATTCCTTGATGGTCTTCGGTGATGCAGCCGATGCTCGCCGTAAAAACCGGCTGATGGCATCGTCTTCGATGTCATCGGCGTAGTAGGTGAAAGTCCCGGTGTGCCGTGATATTGCGACGACTGCGTGGGACACGCTCTCATGCAGCTTCATTTTGGGCTTGGTCTTTATGGCGATAACCGACTCGTACGTTAGCCCCTGAGCTTCGTGGATGGTTAGGATGCGTGACCCTGCGCCTCCCCCATACCCTTGACTTTTGAGGGTCTCCTTTTCTTCCTGCGTATGTACTAAGAAAAGGGTGTTGGGGAGGGTGGTGGGAATTTGTGCTCCCTTGTACCTTCTTTGCTCAACGGACTTAATACGAGGAGCCGAGGAATAAATACCCGAGTAAATTTCCCTCAGCGCATACGCGACGTCCATTGGGTTCCTGTGTGTGCAAAGCAACTCCTGGCTGATGTTTGTGACCAGGTTTGGGCGTTGGTACCTCATTTCGAAGAGATTTTCTCTGTCAATAAAACGTAACTGATTTACATCTCCGATGAGGACAAGCTCACCAGCACCAGACAGCCGTGCAACCATTATTATGGCTCCAAAATGGTTCATGAGCGCTTCGTCTACCAGGAGGCGGTTGAAACTCTCTCTACCAAAACCATTTACGAGAGAAGAAGCCATTGTTCGTACCCTGGATTTCACCAGGTCTCCGATGCGGTGCGATAGTTTCTCTCTCAGATCTTTTGCTGCCTCTGTTGTTGTGGTGATGATGGCGTCCCTGTCCACATCGAAGTGACGGATCACCCATGTTGTCTTGCCACACCCTGGCACCCCATTGACCCATTGTATCTTTGGTACCGACCAGCTTTCCCAACTTGCGTCGACGTCTGGTTTCCCTTCGATGGTTTTGGCCATCTCTAGGATTCGGTCGTCCAGCATTATCTTGGTGCACTTGGCGGTGACTACAATTGGATCCTTTGATGGTGTCCCGTATTTCGGCTTACCTATTCGCTCCGCCTCTGTCTCGTCCAGCGCTACAAAACCACTTTCTGCGCTATAGGCTGCCATATACTCTCCTTTCATGGTTCCTTTGATGATCTGGGAAGTGACATTGTTGTATATGGCGGCTTCCGCTTCCTCAAGCCTCTCGTTTAGAAGACTTTCACTTCCTAGCCTAAAAGACTGCAAGATGTTATCGCAGGTCCTGAGATTAACTTGTTTCGTCGCTCTCAGTATGGCTAGGAATTCGAGGAAGGCGTTTCTAGCATGGCTTTGCAGCCCCGAGGCCGAGACATAACGGGGCGAATCGACCTGGCCCATGTCGGCTCTCGTCCTAGCTGCTTGAAGTTGTGGAGCTGCTCTCGACGTCTGTGGAGATGGTGTTTTGGGTGCGATACGGAATAAGCTCTGCGTTATAGCGCTGAATGCTGTTATGAAACCGGTTATGTGGCCATTCCCTCTTTCTCGGTTACCACTTGCATGGGGTGCGGCCTTTTCAGAGACAATTTTTTGTTGTGCCCTTTCGGAACCAGACTGGGTGGTCGAACTTGGAACGGGGTGTCCCCAGCTATCTGTAGCACCTATGTGGTCTAACCATAGTGTATAGTACCAAAAGATACTTAGGACCTTTAAGTAGTATATGATAAAACTTTTCTATTTTTCTTGTAAAACTGTTTAGTTTCCTCAAAATTTTAATACGCAACTTACCATTTTCTCGTATAATTTCGGAAATAAAGTCACGATGTCTTGAAATTCAAGACTACTTATGGGAATGGATAAGGACTACATATCTTATATCTTTAAATGAGCAATTCTTGTATATATATATAATTGGAATCTCGGAATCGGCTCCAACGATTTTCATACAATTTAGTATATAGGGGGTTACGGGGGCGATAAATCGATCTAGCTAGGAATCATTTTTAGAAAATGTCATTTTATTCGTATTTTATCGATAATCAACTTAAACGTAAACTTGGAAGAAAAATAACAAAAAGGAGGCGTTTGAGTAGTCTCAACTGAAAAATATGACTCTTCCTGACATCTATTGGCGAATAATAATACTATTTTTTGTGAGCAACTAATTGCTTTAACGACACAACAGCAGATGGCGTTGTTAAGTAACACGAAGTCAATGAGTGTTTGCTTTGAGGTTACACTAAAATCAATTGTTTATTTTCCAAAAAACACAATTTAAAAAAAAAATACCGAGCATAGCTCGGTCATCCAGGTACTATAATATTGTATTGGCTTCTTTTTTTGGTTGGTAAGCTTTTTTTCTTCTTTATGTTTCCTACAACAGTTTGATCAATTAGGAGTCTTACTTCTAGATCTATGATTACATATGGCCTATTTTATTTCTGGTGCATTCGAATTATTTTTGTAATTCCAATAAACTGAAGATAAAGCCTAACTCTCTTTAAATTTTTTACTAACTTATGTTTGGTAACTAACGTTTTTTCCTTTTAATATCCACAATAGGCACCTGCTATATACCTGAATAATATTCCTACCACACGCTATTACTAAACAATCGATTGTGAAAAGGTAATATGATATCGGACAATCTAGCATCAATCAGTACCTAGGGGTAGTCAATAAGCTGGAGTATCGCGCTGTCGCGTCGCTTCGTACACACGCAACGCTGTCGACTGCCATTATGACTGCTCAGCCGAGTTATAAAGAAACAGAAATAAACATCCAACTTGATTCTGCGTATAAAAAAGAATTATTTAATAGCGGCAATAAATAATGGGAATCGAGGATAGAGTAGGTATCAATCGCGACGACAATTGGATTCGCGGGGAATAATATTTATATCGGAAATCCATTACCGGAGGCCGCGAGCCGCGTGCCGACAGCGGCTCGCGGGACACGCGTGCGGGGTCTGTTCTGTACACTTGGCTTCAGCTCGATAATCGTAATATAGCTGTAGCCTAGGTACATACGATATACCAGCGTTATTAAGATATACTGGAAAAGATAAACGATGTTGGAGCCGACATACGATCGCGTATATCGCGCTACAAAATGTTATGTTAATATATAACTGTACGTTTTTGTAGCAATGCTCCGAAAAGAGTAGGGCTTAAAACTTTTTAGCAAATAATAAAACACTAGTTCTGGTGAAACATATGACGTTTGTCGCTGTAAAGCGAGTATCGAGCGCCATGCACAGCGGCGACAGCAATAAACATGTCGTTACCTCGTTGTTACATCCCACAAATGAGTTTTCGATACGCTACAGCCGAGATAATAATGTGCTGAAATACATTCGACACCGCGAGACCAAAACCTAAGTACTAACTAAAAGCTTTACAACAAGCCCTAAAAGGATTTCATACTTATGTGCCTCCATCATCATGTGCCTAAATCTCTCCATCCTTACTTTGAACATTTCATAAATAAGATTGCCTTTTACTGTTGTTTACTTTCGCCATATTCTCACAAATTGAAGCTGACATAAAAGTCACGGCGAAATATATGGTTCTTTTTTAACGATTGGAAAGCAGGCGAGGCGCTGCATGTAGGAGAAACAATCCAATCGTCCCGACTCCATCGGAAATAGCATATTAGGCAACAGCGTTTAGGGCGGCGCGGGCGAGGGCGGGCGGGAGGCGCGTCACGAACCGCGGTGCAGGCACGGCGACACTGCAGCCGGGCCGCGCCGCGCCGCGACATCGCCTCTCGCGTACACTTTACACCGCACGGGACGGGTCAGGCTCGTGTCTTGAGACCGGTACTTACTTTACGACGTTGAAAACGACACCGGCTGACACCTAGCGCATATCTTTTTCCGGTCCATCGCCTATACATTGTAATGTTAAATATTCCTTTTTCATTTGTTTTTGTACTTCTCATTGTAATAAAGTCTCTTTAGTAATCGACAGCCACTATCGGCAGCCAATATATTCCAAATTCATTTTGAAATCAGACAGTCAGAGAGAACGTTCAAGATGCCGTCAGTTTTAAAAAAACCTTTGGGAGATGGGGAAGTGTTTATGTCACCTTACCTAGAGTCCTCTTGTCCAAGTTGAATTATCAAAAGTGATCTATCTTGAGCTACGGACACCTACCTGAACCTGATCCTGGCCCTTGAAACCGGCGGAGACCCTAGCTTGTCTCTGGGCTTGTACAACATCCGTGGTCTATCGCCATGGAAACTGCGTAACGCTTCGCCGCTGCGTTTCTATATTGACATTATAACTGCTAGGACATGGCGTTTTATGACATTTCTAAAATTAATTACTATTTTGTAATTTTTGCACGCTCCATGGGGGGTGAATATTATATAATTTTTTTATTCATGTATAAATTATTTAGGGATGTTTAACAATACTGGCAAGCTAATCCCATCATATCATATCATAGAAGTGTATGCCTAGTTTAGGGTAGGCCCTAAACTAGGCATACACTTCTATGAAACGGGGGTAATAAATAAGACTTAAATAAAACCAAGTATCCTGTATGTACCAATATTTCTGAAAATAAATAAATTTGAATTTGATGTACAGAATAATTAGGTAGGTACAAGTAAGACAACAAAAAAGGTAATTGAGTGAAGTATTTTTGTACAGCGTACACCGTACGTATCTTAGACCCGTATCGTTTCGTGTAAAGAGCCCGCACAAGGCTTTCGTTAAGAGATAGGTATCTAAACGAAAGTTTAGCTCCGTTTCCGGCATCCGGTGCGCCGCGGCCCGAGGAACTACTCGCGAATACAGTTCTACGTCTTTCTGAACTAATTACTGCGATGCCATTATTAGATTTTAGGTGTATGGACGTAATTAAAACACATGATTTAAGGATTTAAATAATGACTATGATTTAGTTTTATTATCCTTATTATCACTTGGAAGCGATGCGACTAATTCCTATCACAGAGGTTAAACGAATGAAAGAGAAATGATGGCGGTTGAACGTACTAGTCATCTGTAACTACCCACATTAATTAAAGATTAATTTTTGCAACTATCTACAAATAAACCAACACGCCCCCTCAAAAATTAATCACCAATTACTATTTTATACAAACATAAATTAAATTAAACTACAACTAAATAGTTCACATACACTTCCAAGTATTCACTGGGAGATTACAATATGGCCCAACATTCGTTGCAAGGATTGGGGAAAACCCAGAAAACCCCAACCAGACCATTTCATTCAACTCATCAGCACAAAATTCAAATAAATGTAATTCAAATTATTCAACATAAGCAGTAATATTACTTTTTAAATCATTTTACATATTACATTATATTATATTTTACATACATATTACATTTTACATATATTTACATATTTATATAATTTTAAACATAGTACACACTGAACATTTTAATCTATTACACAATTTATACACCTTTCACACCCATTTGCTTTCTTAGTGTTTGAAAAGTACACTAGGTAGCGGCTTCGTAAGGGCGTCGGCCAGCTGCTCACCTGTGGGAATGTAATTTAGTTTTATTACATTTTTTTTTTTTTCAATCTGTCCACGAGAAAAATTATACTTTATATCGATATGTTTCGATCACTTGCGACTCGTGGGGTTATTAGCTATACTTATACAGCCGTTATTATCTTTATAAATGATAATAATAGGTTTACCAATGTGTATATTAATACTGGCTGCTAAAGATTTTAGCCACATAGCTTCCCTAACTGCTTCAAACAATGTCATATTTCCTTCGATGGAGGAAGCTGCAACTGACATTTGTTTTCTAGTATTCCAGGTTACTGTGCATTGATCAAAGAGTTTAAATAAACACCCGGTTGTACTTTTCCTGTCATGTGTATCATTGCCACCCCAATCTGAGTCAACGTACCCACACAAAATATTATTGTATTTACATCTCTTGTAACACAATTTTAGGTCAATTATGCCTTTTAAGTACCGCAGTACCCGCTTAAGGCATTGCCACAGCTCTTTATTAATTTTGTTTGTGTACCTACTCAGTATATTTACACTGACGCTTAAATCAGGCCGAGTACATAGCATAATATACATCAGGCAACCTATAACGTTTCGGCAAGGAGCGTTATATTTCTCCTCAGAGTTCAATGCATCAGAATTTAATTTATTTTCTAAGGGGGTAGGCTTACAGTCATGCATATTCAATTTAGTCAACACTGTTTTGATGTATGCACTTTGATCCAAAATAATCTGATCACCTTCTCTAGTGACTTTAAAACCAAAAAAAATAATTTTATTTCTTTTAAATCTGTCATTTCAAATTTTTCATTAAATATCCTTTAAAAAAACCCCTGGCAACTAATCGCGCCTTAAATCGCCGAGAAATTTCAAATTCATCGTTTCTAACTGTAAAAATCCATTTACAATCAACAATGTTTTTATTAGCAGGTCGTGGTACTAAAGTCCATGTTTCATTTTTATGTAAAGAATTAGTTCTTCTCTAATCGCGCTTTCCCATTGACTTCGATCATGTCGATATTTAATTTCATCAAATGATTTTGGTACTTGGCACAAAACGGACTGAGCACACATTAAAAAATCATCATCGTCATTAATTTCATTATATGATACTGGGGTTTTATCTTTGATCCTATCACTCCTCCTAAGTTCAGTATTTTATATCTGCATTTTTACTACTACCCATACATGACTCATCAGAACGTGTATTATTTTTATGTTTTGATTTAACTTCTACATCATGGTTTGATTTGCGAATTTTAGCAGGACATTCATCATGTCCATCAGATTTAGAGCCATCTGATTTAAAACTGTCAGAGTTCCGAGACTTAGTTGACACTGATTTCGAACTGCCGTCCTTATCAGTTTTGTCATGAGAATTTTTAATATTCTCTTCAGGTTTCGATGAAGACCTGGACTTAAATTTGTCTCGTCCACTATCACATCTCTGACTACTACAAACTTTTCGCATTCAGGGCCCCAAACTTTATAACCATTCGGTTCGTACCCCGTAAGAATACCTTTCCATGACTTATCGTCAAACTTTGTTTTATTAGTTTTATTATGCATATAAACAGTCGAACCGAAAACTTTTAAACATTTTATTTGTGGTTTTTTTTATTATGCCACATCTCGTATGGTGTTTGTGAAAGTTTCAGGGCTTTAGTTGGTGTCAAATTTATTAAGTAAACAGCAGTTAAAACTGCCTGATCCCAGAAAACTTTGTCTAACTGAGCACCGTTTATCATAGAACGAGCTTTTTCCGTAATTGTTCTCATCATACGTTCAGAAACACCATTCTGTTGTGGAGTTCTCGGAACTGTCAAGTGATAAGTAATTCCTTTGTCATTACAGTAGTTTTTCATTTCGGTAGATAAGTACTCTCCACCGTTATCGCAATATAAATTAACTACCTTCAAATTAAACTTTGCTTCACTTTTTGCAACAAAACCTTTAAACACAGCGAATACGTCTGATTTATACGTTATTGGGTAAACAACACAATAATGAGTATACTGCATCAATAAATGTCACGAAATAATTTTTATTGTCAACAGAGGTTGGAGTGATAGGGCCACAGACATCAGAGTGAACTACAAATAATTGACTATTTATATGACTTTTGTCTTTGGCTTGATTAAACGGCAGTCGACTCTGTTTCCCATTTATGCAAGCTTCACAAAGTCATCATCCGGCACTACTGAATCAATTTGATTCATGTCCGCGAACAATAAAATTTATTCTGTTTTATTTCTAAGAATTTACTTTTACTCATGTGCCCTAGGCGTTGATGCCACAATTTATAGCTTTTCTTATCACTAATGCAAGCTTGGGAAACAGGGTGACTCACGTTTACGGTAGCCACAAAATCTACAGCAATTAAATTGTTAGTACACATACCTCGCATGATGGTTTTACCATTTTTGCATATTTTGGCACCTTCCTGGTCGAATATAACTGTGTAGCCAGCACGCTGCATCTTAGATACTGACAGCAGGTTGTAGGGGATCTCACGGCAGAACAGCACGCCTTCCAAAGTACCTTGGTAACCCATGTTGCCGGTAACCTGCAGTGCACCTTTCTTTGTAGCTGAAATAAATTCACCATTTTTAGCAACTGAAATTTTCAGTGGAGTGGATAAATCAGAATAATCAATAAACAAGTCTTCTCTGTTTATTATGTGATCCGACGCGCCAGAGTCCAGTAAAAACATAATCTTGTTTCCTTTTTCGTCGTTTTGATAATCGCCAGTCATGAATGCAAAGCCAGAGAAATCATTCAATGTTGATGGCTGATTTTGATTTATCTCAACTGCTTGTACTGTCCTTGTCCTTTCTTTATTTTCGTAGTTACCCTTCTGCTGATACATTCTTTTGTAATAGTAACAGTCGTTTCGTTTATGTCCTTTACGTCCACAATGATGACATTTTATAAACTGTGAATTCTTCTTCTTTTCTGTATTGAACTTATTGAACTGATTTGAACTATCCAACTTTCTCTTCTTCCACGTGTTGTTTTTAGTTTCTGCTTGCAACACTTTTGCGCTCGTATCACCTGATTCGTTCTTCAACTTCACTTCGTGGTCTAATAGCCGCGTTTTTACAAAAGCAATAGTTAAATTATCTTCCGATAATGTCTCGATCGCAGTAATGACTCCGTCGTAAGTTGAAGGTAGGGTGAGCAACAAATGTGCCACTTTATCGGTTTCGTCTAATTTTTCTCCAGCGGCAAGCAACTCAGTAATAAGGTCATCAAAAGTAGCAAAATGTTTTATTAGTTGTACATCACCTTGTAGTTTTAGCGCCAACAACTTCTTTCGTAACGCCAACTGCGTCGCAATACTTTTACGTTCGTACAAAGCATCTAAACTTCTCAAAATATCCTTCGCTGAGCTATCTTCTTTTGCAAAACCGAGGTAGGAATCGGAAAGGTACTCGATAATCACGTTTTTAGCAATCCGATTGTTTTTCTCCCACACATCGTTGCGGAATATTGGTTCTTCGTCGATAACTTTTATAACGTCCAGTTCACTCAACAGCGCACGTATTCGGAACTTCCAAATACTATACTTCTCACCGTCAAAAGGCTTGATATTACGCTTTATCTTTGCATTCTCCATTTTTGGAAAGAATAGCAACTATTCTATTATTATTAGTTTTCACTTTTCTTTGTACGTTCACTTTCCGTACGCAGTAGGTAATTTAACACACACGAACACTGGGCCCATAACCTATTAGATTTTAGGTGTATGGACGTAATTAAAACACATGATTTAAGGATTTAAATAATGACTATGATTTAGTTTTATTATCCTTATTATCACTTGGAAGCGATGCGACTAATTCCTATCACAGAGGTTAAACGAATGAAAGAGAAATGATGGCGGTTGAACGTACTAGTCATCTGTAACTACCCACATTAATTAAAGATTAATTTTTGCAACTATCTACAAATAAACCAACAGCCATCTGTACCGCCCGCCCGCCCCGGCCCGAGCGGCCGGGACGCTCGTTTGTTTCACCGTTGAAGCAAATGCATATAACTAGCTAAATGGGTTTTGCCGTCTCCACGTCGAATCATTCTCATTGCATAGATAAGATGGACTACATAACCAGTGTATCTTTTGTTCTACAAGAGCTCACCTATATTATTTATCAGCCATTCTATTTTTTTTTATTATTATTTGTCAGTCATTACAGCTGATCGACCGAGCGAGCGTCAACGAGCGAAGCGGATATGCTTCAGTTCTGACATAGTGCTTTCGTATGTCAGAATTCTGGTCGGATATCTGTCTTCCTCTACAGGTCGCATGTCATAACCGATACTCTTAATTTTTTTCTATTGCGGAAGTCAATGTTAACCTGACAAATCTGACATGATTGTACAAAAATAGCTATGAAGGAATGATTTGAATTGTTAAAAAAATTAAATCTTCATTTTAGGTTAGTACAGTATAGCAATTAACGATAGCGTCTTTTATACGTGTAGCCTCGCTCTGGTTCGGTCCCAGCAAGAGTGTACATTGCAGCCGGCAGCAGCAGCCGAGTGAACAACCATGTAGCTCGTATCCCTCAAATCAATAGAAATAGGTATACCTAACTTCCCCATGTCAATGTTCACAACGTAGTTTGCTGAAAAAACCCTGAAAAAAATACGAACTCCTTAATTAAATAACAAAAATTACTTAAAAAATTAAAAAAATTGCAATGGTAGGTCTGGTGAGGTAGTATTTCTATCTACATATCTACTATTCATTGACTGACTCGATGGCTCAGTTGGTAGTGAACCTGCCTTCTGAGCTTGGGGCGTGGGTTCGATTCCCACCTAGGGCAAACATTTATGCGATGAACATTTGTGTTTGTTCTATGTCTGGGTGTTAATATGTATTTAAAAATATCTAAGTGTGTATATCAGTCTCTGGCAGCCATAGTACAAGCTTTGCTTAGTTTGGGGTCAGGCGACCGTGTGTGGAAGTGTCCCAAATTTATTATTATTATATTATTGCTGATATTACTTTGCGACTTCAGAGTCAATGAGATACGTAGAATATATGTATAACCTTAATTTTTTTCCACATCGAAGGCGAAATGGAAAAGCAACAATTGCTTTCCATTTCTGCCATTCGAGAAACTTTTCGCACACATCAAAGGTAAAACAATTTGACACGATCAATGAGCCTGTCTGGTATTTAGGCGACTGTGTGCGGCGTGCGGCGATGTAGGGCGACGAAGTAATTGTTTTTGAAGGTGCCTCTGAGAAACGAGCTCCTAATATGTTCAGAGCGGGAGCGCGCCACATCCGCCACACGCCACGCCACACCACGCCACACCACGCGAGCAACCCGCCCACCTAATCGTATCGGGACATAATCGAACCGAGCTGCTATGCTACGAACAATATCTTCGTTCGAAGTAATAAATACAAGTACAAAGTCTACATCAGGGACCCTATTCGGAGATTTGAAATTCTCATCTCACCTTCTTTCGTCCTTGTTGCTCTCATTTAAAACGTCATAGGTGTGAGAGTGACCAAGATAAAATATCATCTCATCTCACGCGCAGGAATAGCCCCCCAGTAAGTGAGCTGGGAGGTGACTCGCAGTCGCATTCGTCTTACGAAGAAATGACATGTGTAGTTGAGCTTTGAACTTTTATGTAAATGTAAAATAATAAATGTAAATTACGCAAGCTTACCCGCTGCGGCCTGTGGTGAAGGCCGCGTATGAAGTTAGCCTATGTATTAATCTAGAGTAAAACATCTACATATTTCCGTGGAACAAAATCCATTCATACGTTTGAGAGTGTGTTTATTTAGTGCGAAATTAGCTGCGCCTTGCGGTTTTACCCGTGGTTAAAGTGTCCTATATAAATATGTTCTTCCAGACTATGATCTATGTTTGTGCCATATTCATCCAGAACCGTTCATCCGTTCTTGCAATTGGGATTAGATGAATTAAATTAACAGTTTTATTTTAAATCTGCGGTCGGCAACCTTTTGGCAGGCAAGGGCCGCACAGTGCCAAAATAAGCAAGTGACGGGCCGCACTTGTTCAAAAATTTTATTATAGGTTTCCATATACATATTTTACGATAGGTATCTATTTATAGTAGGTATTATCTGATCTCTAAAAATCAATATTTATCTGTCTCTGGCAGCTATAGTAAAAGCCTTGCTTAGTTTGGGGCCAGACGACCATTTGAGCAAAATGTCCCGATTTTTTTTTATTCACAAGACACGGACCGCGGGTTGGCGACCGCTGTTTTAAATAAAATGAAGAGAGAGGGCTGTCTATCTGTTTCTACCCGACTGCGCAAGAAGGGGGGTATGTTTTTCGAGTGTATGTATGTAAGTATGTCTGTGATATTTACATAATATGTATGAGGAGTTTTTGTTTTAATAACAGAATTTTCTAGAGGTCCTAAATGATGAGTAAAGAGTTTCTTGTTTCGAGCCCGAGCAGCGAGCACTTGAGCGGGGTACTTACAACTAGTCACCATCCAGCAACACAACTGTTGTTTACTCTGCGCCGCGGGGAACTTTGTCAAAGGCAGCGAGCACACGGAGCAAGGGGAAGTTTTAACGAAGAAAATAAAGTTTTATACAATTAGCGAGTTAATTAGAGAATTGACGCTCTGCCCATATAACTGAGTCACCTAGCGGGGAACGGAACGTTTTTCTTTAATGTTTTTTTAGTTTTTGAGACAAATAAGAGCATAGCATGTATATTATGTAAGTCACTAAAACCTAAACCGATAGGCTCAAATAAAATGTCTTTCTTTGTCTTATGAACGTCAAAGTAATAAAAACGACTACCACTAAGTTCGGAATAAGAGCCACTCCTCAGAAAAACAGGCAAAAAACTGAGAGACATATTTATACATAAAAAAACTTGTTTAGACTTAGGCTATTTGCCTTCAGGTTTTCTATAGTAGCCATCTCCTATATTATTAATTTCGAGTAGAAGAATACCTGATTTCTTCGAAGTAAACTTCTGCGAAGTAAATGAGTTCAGTAAGTTTTAATCGATATGTTGAAGGATCGTGTATTCAGGTAGGTACTTATTTACTTGTTGGAACTTACGCTACTTCCACATTAATTTCAGATTGTAAGGAAATCGATGTAAGTAGGTATGGGACTACTAGGTAGGGCTGTACTTACCTCATTTGAGGATTGAACTTACTTCGGCTCCAAAAGCGTTTTGAATCATTTTATCGATACCAACAACTTGAGAACTTGTCGAAACTTTGGGAAATGAGCAAGTAACTCGTGAATCGGAAAGTTGACTTGAATAATCTCTGAAATGTAAAATGCCAGCGAGCGCTTGTATATAATTACGTAGGCTAGGTAGTTTTAGCACGACATTACAGTACGAGTGTCTATCTAGATGGACTGCAGGCATGTTGGTAACGTGCCCCGAGCTCGGCCCCGCGCCGGGCTTCGCGATTCGCGATAAGCCTAGGATAGTATCGTTCAGAACCAGTTAGGTATTCAGCTTTGACTATAATTTATTTTGGTATGAATAATTTAAACTTTCTAGGAAATTTGATGAATAATGGGTGAGTATAAATTACACGTGTAGTATAAATTACACTTGTTAATTTATGATTTTTCTGGGTTTATGAGTTACTTTCGTTCCCGAGTTGCGCCAGTATTTTTGGCCCCTACAAAAATAAGATATTACCCTTTCAAAACACGAGCACGCCACATCTGTAATTACGCGGGTGCCTTCCACTCGGACCCACAATTAAGAATGTAGATAGCCTCTAAAATGAGCATTTTTTCGTTTTTTCTTGTGTAAAAATGTACACGTGTGTGCGTCGGCTCGTTGCCTCAGTTTATTGTACGTAGTGGGCGGTCTATCAGATATTCGCGGGTCAGCGGCGGGCGGCTTTCTTCCGCACACATTTGCAATGCAAAATGTAAAATTACCGCCGTTGAGGGTAGAATTACCCTCTCTGTGGGCTCGGATGTTGATGAAGAAGCAAAGGGCCTCGATGGATGCGCCTAAACCCTTTTTATTTTGTCATATTTCGAGAGGAAGGGGTTTATCGGTGGGCGGCAGCAGACAGGAGCGAACCTCGCCGGAGAGATGTCGACGTTATTGTTCGTGAAGGCCTGTCGCTGCACGCGGTGCGAATACAGATCAGCCTCACGTCAAGTAATGTCTTGTAAGTAAGTAAATTTATATTCCGGCGAGGCTTGCGCTCGAGGTTACTCTCAATACACGCTTCTGAATGCGCTCCAGGGTATCGAACCGGCCGGGGTCGCTGTCAGATTTTGAGGAACAATGGTAGTCATTTGCTAACATCTACCTACCTCAAAAACTTTCCCTGTTGTCATAAGTAGTAGCTTTTAAAAGTAAGCGACGCGTCGAAACAATGAAATGGCTAAGTTCAAAACGACTTTCATTAAAACAAAATTGTTTTACTTAGTTTGTGTGCATTTGGTTTCCACAAAACTTCGCAAGATTAGACATTCACTGAGTGACAAAAGTGTAAAGTCGGTTTGTTTGTTCAATAAAATCAATAGAGTCGCGATTCTCCTCAAGATTGATGGTCTTGTCTCGCCAGCGGCGGCGCTCACTACGAACTATGGAGTTAACTGCGCCCCTACTCCGGGTCCCGGCGAGGTGGCGAGAGAGCACGGTGTTAGGTATGTCGGCCCCGAGCGAGTCTATCGCTCTGCAAGATTGATGACTCTCCGGTAGAGTCACTTTAAGCACTACTTTCATTTTAACAAAACTTCGACGGTGGCTCACACTTACCTTGTATAGCAAAATTAAGCTTCAAATGGCGTTTATTATACGTCAAATTTGACTGGGTTTTAATATTTACCAGCAAAATACCTATATAAAAGCAGACACGAGAACGTGAATATAAAAATGCAACGTCACTCGATTACTGGGCAATTTAGCACCGGCAGCCTTGTGAAGAAATGACCGCGGGCGTCGCTGCCTCGCGGCCCTCGCCAGAGCAGCTCGCAACTCCGTTAGCTCGGCTCCGCCGCTCGCTTGCATGCATTATACATTGTAATGCATGCAGCTACTTAGCTCCCTCACTCCACTCAGCAGCTCACAAAAGCTACAAATTGAATTACGAGCCGACCGACTGACGGAGCGACCGGGACAAATTGACGCCCGAGATTTCAACTCAATCTTCAATTTAAAATTTTTAATGTTTTGTTTAGGTAAATAGATACGTACAGACAACGGGTAGATACGAGTAAGTACAGGTTTTTGTTGTACTTAAATAAGTTAATTAAGTATTTAATAAATAAGTATTCATTTACCCATGCAACTAGTCTGGCCCTAAATATTGTTACAATACAAACTCCTTCATTTATTTATTTTTTGAATTTTTTGGAATGCTTATATAATATAATATTATATTATGTCGAAAACTACAATCAATTTCCCGCCATTTCACATATATTTTTCGTGATTGTTACTAAATTTACAACATGGAATGGGGTGTTAAAGAAAACAGGATTGCAGTGATTGCGTAGCACATAATGGGTATGGAACCGTCGGTCATTTTCAAGTCTCTTCAAAATCTTGGTATCAGCCGTATGTTCATATATCGTAGTATCGACAGATATACCGACACTTCCTCTGTTGAAGACCATAAAAGATCAAGGCGGCCGCGTGCGATGAGAACTACTAAAGCTGTTAATGCTGTTAAAGCCAGAATTCGCCGAAACTCAATGAAACAAAAAATCTTATCGCGTGAAATGAAGATACCCGCTAGGACTCGCCGTCGCGTATAATAAAACAAGACCTGAAGCTTGGTGCATATCGCCGATATACAGGACATGCCCTTAATCAATCGCTGCAGTTAAAGAGAGTGGATAGATCAAAACGTCTTCTATCCCGTTACGCAGGTGAAAGTTACAGAAATATCCTTTTTACCGACGAAAAAATTTTCACGAGAAAAGAGCACTACAACAAGCTAAACAACAAAGTGTACGCTCATAGCTCTAAAGAAGCTACGGAAGTGGTCGGAGAGGTACAGCGTAGTCATCATCCTGCGTCAGTCATGGTTTGGAAGGGGTTTCCTATCACGGCTATGAACTATGTCTGTAAGGTCTTTAACCATATGCGGCAAATCATTTATATACGCTAAAAATAAGAACGGGCCTAAGATAGAACCTTGTGGTACTCGCATTGTAACTAAAGATCCGGAAGATGTGACGCCATTAATTCCCACTTTTTGTTGTTTATCAGTTAAATATGACTCGACAAGATCTAGAGCGATTCCACGAATTCCGTAGTGGTATAATTTACGGATCAAGGTACGGTGTTCTACACAATCACACTAGAGTGTTGTGTACCTATACGACAGTAGCATAGTTTTTGGATGGTTTTGGCTTCACTTAGATCATACGCCATCTCATTCTCTAGGTTGATCTGAGCCTATATATACAGAACCGATCGTCTGAAAATAATTATCAATATTAATACAGTACTGGACTTAAGTCAAAGTCAAAATGCTTTTATTCAATTTAGGTATCAAAGATATGCTTATGAATATCAAAGTTTTTCTTAAATAGACTCGACCGCCTTGTTCAAAAAAGAGCCTCTACTCAGAATAACAGGCAAGAAACTGAGGGGCATTATTTTTTCAAAAAATAAATAAATTACATTCTCACAAATTTTGGCTTACAACTAGGTAATATCTATAAATACTAGTGGCTACTTGACGGAAGTGGAAGACTCCAGACATCTTTGTCTTCTAAATAATTCTTAACCTTATAGAACCCCCTTTAAATACTAGCTGCGTCCCGCGGTTTCAGCCGCGTCTCACAAAAATCGCTATTTTTTCGAGATGAAACCTATACTTTTTCTGTACCCCTGACAACTGTATGCAAAATTTCATAATAAAGGGCCTAATTGTTAGAGCGTGAAACCGTAACAAACAAATAAACGAACAAACACTTAACAAACAACATCATTTTCGCTTTCATAATATTACGTAAGAATTTAGGATAGTTTAGGATTAGGATGTTATTCTCTATTTGTTCATATGATATAAGTAACAAGCAATAATCTTTTTTGTCGGCGTAGCAGAGTTCCGGGTATTTCTATGATTGCATGTGCCCAGGGCGCGAGCGACGGGGCCCCCGCGGGGCGCGGCGCGAGCGACAGGGCCCCCGCAGGGCGGCGCTCGGGGCTCCCTGCGTCATAAATTCATCCGCTTGGTTGTCGCTCGATTTAACCCGGCCAAGATTGCGCGGAATCTCCGCTACAAAACGCCTAATGTGAACCCATTTTATTGCTATTTATGTTATGTTTCTGTGTATAACATCGAGATTATTTATTAAAAAAGCGATGGTGGTCTAGTTGGAGAAGACTCGTTTCTCAGGGCGTTTCCTCGTGGCCTAACTAGTCAAGCCAGAGGGACAGGGTCCGATCTCAGGCGATGGCACGCACCAATTTATTATTTGTGTGAGCATTTTGTTTCTTCCGTATTTTCCTAATGTCATTGCATCTGCTACATAACTGGAGCCCGGTGTATGGGGACAGGCTCGCCCCCTACACACATTTGGGACTGAATATTGTCCAGCGAAGTGTGGGTTATGTAAAACACCACTGCCAGACTTTTCAGGGGAAAGACGTGAAATGTGACATGCCGAGGCAGAGGTCAACAACCCGGATTTCTGTAATTATTGATCGCAACCATTAGTTTTCCTACCTGAAAAACCTACATTTTGAGCTTTGAGTTAGGAAGCAGAGTGAGGCAAATGCCCCACCTTGGCGCACCGTGAGTACGCCCAAGGAACCTACGCACATGAACATGCCGTTTGCAATATTCCAGTACTCCTACAGGTACAGCAGCCAGTCACCGTATAAGGACCGTTCGGGCGAAGAGTGGAAGTAACTTCCCTGATCCATGTCTCTGAATGAGCCCGAGACGAGCCACGCCACGAGCGCCGTAAGCTCTCAGAGGGTTGCTCGTACTTTACAAATTATAGTTTCCGCCCTCTCACCAGCTAGCCCCGACCAAGTTTAAACTGTTTGCTTAGGAAACAGGTATTAAATAATGCCTCAGACCTTTTAGTTTAGTAACAAAATTATATTTTGAGCGAGTATTTCATAGTTTAATGAGATGCTGTTTCTCAGTATCGGTAAAAGCTTCAACTTTGAGTTTGGGAGCTTTAACAGTTTCGACTAAAGTTTTCCTATCGCTTCTTTAGGATTATTTAAGAGCCGGCCGCGGCTTTTCTCGTTCACGCACGCTAGGACTCGCTTGCTCGCTGAGACCTTCATCGACTCGGATGCTGCAGGCACTAAATCGAGTTGCAGAGGAAATACACCTGTTTGCCTGTTCTATTGCAGAATTTAATAAGGCGGTCATATTCTTGCTCTGTTATGATGGGAATAATCATTGACTTTTGTTATTATAATATAACATTCCTAATTGAATTATTGTTTATTGAAATAATATAATGATTAAAAATTGACATTATTTAATTGTGGACAATGGAATACTTTCTTAATTTATTGTTTGTACTACAACAACAAGAAATAATTACATTATGTATATACCTAATGTAATGTTGACTACGCTATTTGTATTAGGTTAATCCTGTAAGAATAGATGTAATTAGAAATAACTAAATAATAAAAGTGCCTGTTGGATGGTACGGCCGCGGATGGACTCGGACGGTGTCATGGCACGCGGACAAATTACTCGCTGCCATATACATATATTGTGATAGATATATGTATGTAAATTGTTACTTGAACTAATATCTAGTGTAATTCCGCTTTAACGTCGCATTTAGTACATCAAGGAATATGATTTTTTTATTCTACTTTTAAATGCACTATAAACTTATACAAATTGATATTTGAATCTAATTTTAAACGTTATACAATTTTATATTTCAACTAATGAATTTAACAGACCTAATTTAATGGAATCAAGTTCAAGAACGTTCAAGTAACAATTTTAAAGATGATCTTCCGCAAAGTAACGCCTAATTCAATCAACTATATGTATGTATGTACTTACCTATCTGGCGGGTGTATAACTGGATAACTGGACTGGTAATAACTGGACTTGCGCCGCCACCTCCGTGTCTGAATAGTCCGAGTGCTAGTCCTAAAGATTTATTACTTGGAAGGCACATAGACTCGGTAGAGCCGTAGTAATTATAATTTATTCTGTGGTAGAGGCAAGATGAGAAAACCCTAAATCGCTCACTGTTCGCTGAGAGGCAAGTTTATTGTAGTTTTAGGTCGATACATTTAAAGTGATTGATGTGATAGGTACTGGTTGCCGAGCAAGTAAGACCAGCCTGAAACAAGAACAAACAACTAAGTGCTGTTCTTTAGGTTAGCATCGATGAATAAATACATTCAAAAATGTTTAATGCTCTTTCAAACTTTTTACTTTCCACTTTTAAAATGCCCGGAGACTCGGGTTTCAATTTCACCGCAGCGCCAGCTCTAATCCTTATGAAATTATTTTCAACCAATCCCAAGAAGATGTTTTTAAATTGATTTTTAAACGAGTTCTCGAAATAAGCTAAGCGCGGTGCAGTCGCTGACTGCTGTGCGCCCGGCGGCGGCGCGGCGCGGCGGTGCAGGGTGCGAGTGCTACCACGAACTCACTTCGTTGTTGCGATGTCTGGGTGCACACCAGTAAACTTTTCTACAAATATCTTAAACGTTCGTTGCAAAATGAATATTGATAGAGCTCCTTAGAGAAGAAGACTGAAAATTCATTTTAAAGTTGTTGCATAAATCTGTGCCGGCGCGAGACAAGAGCCAAATTAGGTGCCCGGTGGCTGCAGCGCAATGGGGGGAGACTGGGGCATTAACGCCTTGCTGCTGATGCCGACTCGCGCCGGCTCGACACATCCGTCTTGTGTCGTAATAACGAGCTATGCAGCGCTTCGCTTCTCTAATGAACAGTAACTCAAATGTGTCCGGTAGTCAGTACACTATTGTAGAACTATCGCAAGTTTAATCTGAAAGCTCTCTCTATTTGCAAAGAGCCATCAGCTGGAGAATGGCGACAGTAACTCAGTCACAGTACGACCACTTACCTGCACGGTGTCCGATTCCGTCAATGGAAGCGCGTCCGAATGCGATACAAAGCGTCCCAGGGACGCGAGCCGAGCTGTTTGCGCAAAACGACGACACTAACTCGTGCGGGCGATGCATGCAGCTCTACCTACAGACAGACCCACCGCTAGCGAGCAGGTAAAGACTGTCCATGCAAGTTAAAATACGTGCGGACAGCGAACAAGATTCACATGAATCTGGCTCACATTGACTTATGTTTTGTTGAATGCCGAATTTAACTTTCGACTTACTTGAGTGTTTTATAAAGATCAAGATCAGAAACATCACAAAGATGAGATCAAACGATTGTAAATAACTTAAATCACGTTTTAGTCGAAGTTAAACACATTGTAAATGGAGAACAGTAAAACGGATCTGTAATCTTTGCCAACTAAGAAGTTTCTAGGAAGGACAATCGTAATGAGCGCTGTCGAACACTTTCCAGAACTCACGACCGGTTTTTCTTTTTAGTTTAATTTAATTAATTTCTCTAGAGCAAGTTTGAGCACTGGACTAACATGCCGCTATAGAGTGAGTACAGAGCAGTCGGTCGGTGTGGGCGCAGTAAAAAGTACCTAATGTGCAAAAAGAATGAAGAATGCTTTTAGCAGCGGGCACGGCCGACCGCGGACGCGGCGTAAACAGTACCAAACACACAAGTACTTGCTTGTTTGGAACATTTTAAGCAGAAAACCCTACTTTCAAGTTACTGAGAATGAGTTTTTATACTACGAGGAACAAACCAAGATTTATGTTACTGGACAAAATAATGTCCTCGTGCTTTTGTCTACTAACCAACAGCACAAAATAATTATATGGAAAAAGTTCAGTAGGCATATTTACATTTTTTTGTTTACACACATTGAAATATAATAACATTACAGAATTACCTAGATCTAAAGGGTTATATTTTCAACTTTTCTAAATAGAAATATTATACTAACTTATGTACATGAGATCCCAGATTATTTAACAAATAAATGGTAACAAAGTAGGTAATTCACAACATATTTAACATAAATTAACAGCAAAAATAATAATAAAAAATAAAATATGTTTTAAATTTACTTAATTTTGCTTTTTATCTTTCTTGTAAATATAATCTCGCTATACAATTTCATTCCATGCCTGCAGCGTAGAGTGCGAGAGGCCTGCCAAGAGTAAAAACGTATTTCGACTAGGTACGCTATACGAATGTATGTATTTATGACACATTTCTGTTAGAAGTTTTAATTTAATCGCAATTGGCTGTCTGTAAAGTCAGTTTACAGACGCTATCGTCTATAAACTGACTTTACAACTGACGTGACAACGTAATAACAAAACATTGATGAAATCTTCTCCTCGGACGCATAGGCCAATCGAGAGGAAGAGAGATAGATGCGGCGCAAGTCGAACGCTCAAGCCGATCGTGCCTTTCGCTCGCTCGTGTAGCGCTCTCGCTCCGATCGACCGAGCGTAACGGGACAGAGTCATACTTTTTCGTGCGTGCAGCCGGCGCTCATCGATTTATTAGACGTTGTCACGTCAAAAACTACCTTATAAACCAATCACAGGGCTGTCTGATCCTTCCTGTCGTTGAACATGTTTGCTATAGCACTGTCTATGTAGGTGTTCTATTAGCTGTCTATAAATGCCATTTGACTAAGTTTATGATATTTGTAGTAGGTAAAACTGTTGAGTTGAATAAGTTTTTTTATGTCGTATTTGTATTTTGCACAATGCCAGTGGTATCTAAATCCTTTGGCAAAGCTGCAGATTAAACAATAGTTGCACTACGTGGTCCGTTGTATGCAAAACAACAACTCGGGCGTTTTTTACCGCTATCTAAGTTGACGTAGAATAAACAGGTAGAACGTGCCGGGGCCAGCCATGGAGGAGGAATTAACGCGCGGAGCAGACGAGAATCTCATTACTGACGTGTGCGCGGCTGCAGATGCAGGGAGCTTGTTACATACGTACAGCATGCAGGCAAATAGCAGACTGCATATAGGTACAGTTTATTTATTACACGACGCAGGTAGGATTCGCACCGAACAGATAAAATTAATTTACATATAATAATTATACAGTACAAGTACCTACTACAACCGGATCTGGAAGGTAATCCTTAAAATAGTTAAAGAAACTAATTTACGTCCTGCTGATCTTGCTGGTAAATATAGTTTCTGTTCGATTATATTATCTGTATTTACAAATCATTTTACTATGATTAGTTTCCGGATCCGCTCTCTCTATTAGTAAAATTACGTGTCACGTTGTTTGTCCGCTATAGGCTCCTAAACTACTCAACCGATTTCATTCAAATTTGCACACCGTGTGCAGTTCGATCTAACTTAACAGTCAGGATAGCTCACATAAATATATATATATAAATAATAAACGCGAACGAAGTCGCGGGGCGACAGCTAGTTAAATAGAGAAAATGTAAATCTAAGGTTTTTTAAGGTTTTATCGCGCGACTATGAACTTTTATATTACACAAATTTTAGAAATTCAAATGTTTGTGAATGAAAGGATTGGAGTCCGGTGTATGGCGACGGGCTCACCCCCCGTCGCATTTGGGACTGAATGTCGTCCAGCGAAGTGTGGGTGTTGTATTACACCTCTGCCAGCCCCTTCGGGGAAAGGCTAGACGATATGTATGTATGTATGTGAATGAAAGGATGTGTTTTACACCATCACGCTGACATAATTTGATGATTACTGATTTGAATGTAATTTGGAATGAACATTGCTCAGGCGACTTCAGCCCTTCGTTGTGGTCTTGTCGCGCGTCACATCCGCAGCTGAGGCTTGCTTGCGTCATTAAAGCCCGTCTGAGTGCGTGTGTCGCGCGGCAGGGCTCGGAGGGTTCTTTTGAAGCGCGGCGGCGGAGGCTGTGTCGCGGAGCAAGCGGCGCTGAGCAAACTGGCACCCTATCAACATTGCATCTGCACACACTGTGAATGGCGCCCTCATTAAGGCTGCCTTCTATCTGATGTAAGACTAGTCACGACCCGCAATTTTCCTCAAAGTTTCCTAGCATAACACTGGTATTTTGCCTCGCTCGAGCGGCTGGTGGAGCTCAGAAGGCCGTTGGCTGTGTAACACGAACATACATATACAATGAGATGAGGCGTAAAGTAATCTATGTACTTTTTCTAACGAAATACAATTTATTTCTACAATACTTAATATAAAAACTCTTGTATGCGGAGCCGAGTCCCAACAAACAAACTTTATCATTGTTATGAGTGTGATTTCCACTCAGCGGGGTGTGTGATCGCCGCGCGCCACACTCGCCCGCGCCCGCCGCTGAGAGCGATACCTCGTTCTGGTTTTAAATGTAACTACAACAATGTATAATAGGCGGAAGTTAAAATTTCAACACATTTTACAATTAATAATAGTATAATCCTATCCTACTTCCTTCCTATATAATATTAGGTATAAAGGTGAAAGTTTGTAAGAATGGATGGATGGATGTTTTTGACTCTTTCACGCCAGAACGGCTGAACAGATCTGGATGAAATTTGGCACAGAGATAGATTATAGTCTAGAATAGCAGGTAGGATACTTTTTAACCGCGGGTAAAACCGCGGGGCGCAGCTAGTATAATATAATATTCGGGACACTTGCACACACGGTCGTCTGTCCCCAAACTAAGCAAAGCTTGTACCATGGTGGCCAGGGTTTAAAGCGGTATATATATAGGTAGATACTTACATATACAGGTACATAATATTTTTAAATATACACATAAATAGATAATTAACACACATACATAGAACAAACACAAATGTTCATCACATGAATGTTTGCCCTAGGTGGGAATCGAAAATTGTCATCCAGATAAACTTTTGTGAAATGAATTTAAAAATTGAAATGAATTAAAAACACAAATTTTATTTCGCTGAGGATGCGTTTCAACGCGACCGTAAAATAACGAACGCGCGACAATGCTTTCATATATTATGAACGTATGTTTGTTGTCGTACGTTATTTTTGTTTCTAGTTTTTTTTTCACCATACGTCAGTCTGCCTGTAGTGTGCAATGTACATATTGTACATGTACCTACTTATCGCTCAAAATAACAAAATTGTTAGATTCGGATCATTAATTATCAAAGGATACTAAAATTATGAAAATCTAAAATATTTTTACTCCCGAGGCAAAAACGACGGGATGTTATAAGTTTGGCGATACTGTGTGTGTGTGTGTGTGTGTGGCATCGTAGCTCTGGAACGGATGAACCGATTTTGATTTTGTTTGAAAGGTGAATAGTCGGGAGTGTTCTTAGCTACGAGTATGTTTGATAAAAATTGGTGTCGGGGGTTTTAAAAAATTTAAATTTCTTTCATAAACAAAGCAATAGATACATTTTGTACTTTACTCAATACAATCGAATTTCACTCAACATTTCTTTACGTTCAGTCCTTACACCTAAAACCACGTCCTTCTCGCAGTAGTAACCGACGATGATAATAAGTGTATAGGGATAGAAGATCTCCACCCGGTAGAGATAAAGGTAGATACAGTGAGCTATTCTGTGTCGGCAAGCCGTCGCGGTCGGTCGGATCACGCGCGTCAGATAACGCAGCCGGGACTTGTTGCGGCGCTAATTACCAGCCCCCGACCCGCATGGCGGGCCGTCACGTCACCCAGCCAGCCACCTTTATGGGACTTGCAGACACTACCGACTGATCGACCTACTAAGCCTACCGGCCTTGGAATATGCTTTTAGATAAGTATACAACTTCTATGTTCTGAGCTGGGTGTTGTATTTAGTGTTACGGCGTCTCTAGCACAGGAAAACCTACATAGCAGGTACTAAAGTACCCCTGCTACGATATATCATTGGTGTATAATTGATTTAGTTAAATATTATAAATTGCTTTATAACGAACTGGGCATGCGTTTGACCACTGACTCGCCTGGTGGGAAGCGTCGACGTGATCGAAGGTGTAACACGCTTGTCTATGATGTACCAATACCTATTTGTCAGGGTATTGAAGATAAACTTATGAACGTCAATTTTATAAAAATGACTCAACGACCTTGTTCGGAAAAAGAGCTACCACCAGAAGAAGAAATTTTACGTATGCGATTTGATATTCGATTATTATTTCTTAGTATGGCGTAAAACAAAGTACGAGTTTCACCCCGCCTTTCTACCGATTAGCATGTTAGTATAGTGTCTGTAACGCATGGCTTCCTTCCCCCGGCGCTATCTACGCTCGTGTGTGAAGCGCCTGTCCGCCAACTTGTCCGCTACTCCGCGACGGCTGGTGGAGCCACACAAGCCGATCCACGTCAACTGGGCAAAAACACACTCACGGTAAAAAGTCCGGTAAGAAACTCTATTTACAATGATCTTACTGTGTTTTGCTAACAATGGAAAGTATAAGTAGCGATACAGCCAAGAAATTCCAGGCAAAATATTTTTTATTTATGTTTTTATTACAATAATGCAATAAATAATAATAATATAAAATAATATAATTATAATTATATAATAATAATATAATTATAATTATATAATAATAATATAATTATAATTATATAATAATAATTTAATTATAAAATATAATAATATGTATAAATAATACAATAATATAACAAACATACTCACAAATGCATTAAAATATTAGTTAGGATTAGGATTTAACAGAATAATTAGCTGCTTTTTTCTGTCGGGTTCATTAATAACGATCGTTAATTTCAGGCACTGGTTGTTATAAAATAACAACACGGGCGCATATCATAAGTACTTTACAGACTAACATACATATTATAACATAATATATAACATATATAACCAGTGCCTGAAATTAACGATCGTTATTAAAGAATCCGACAGAAAAATGCTGCTAGTTATTGTCTGTTGAATCCTAATCCTAACTAATATTATAAATGCATTTGTGAGTATGTTTGTTTGTTCGTTACGCTTTTACGCATTAACGGCTCCTGGGGGACCGCGAGAGTAACCGCGGGGCACAGCTACTAGTCATATGCAGGCTCAAGGAGCTAGTGACGAGTCCTAGTAGCGTATCAGTTACCCGCTGCCGCAATGAGTACCTATTTCATGGCACGAGATAGCGTAAGACTGAGTCCCACTGGGGGATTAATATGGACATGTAAGGAGCGTGTAACTGAATGAATGTGACTCTGAATTCCGTCAAATTAGACGCGGCTTTATGTTGCTCCACACGTTTGAACAATGGCGGTGTCTGTAGCATCCCTCCTCAAGGCGGTGTAATCGAGTCGGTCGGCGCGATGCGGGTCGCTCTCGACTAATTAATAACATAATGAGTTCCCGACTCGAGTGGAGTGGATGGGCGTGCTGCGGGCACCACTATCTCTACACTCACTGCTTGTATCAGCATCTCGACACCATCAACAAGATCAGTGTACAAGATGCACCTATGTCACATATGTCTATTAATTTATTTTTGTCTATTAAAAACACCAAATGAATAGGTATCTCCTAGGCAAGCGTGTTACACCTTCGCTCTCGTCGTCGCTTCCCATCAAGCGAGTAAAGCGGTCTTACATTATCCAATTTGCAGTACGCTAGGTGAACTAGCGTGCTAAATTTGTATAGTGTAATGGCAGGTAGACAGTAAGCAATCCTTGTATCTATCGTACGGGCACTGCCACGCTAAGTTAGCATATTTCAAATTGGATATTGCATGCAATGCCCGCTCCAGTGGTCAACCTCGTGCTTAGCCCGCTGTAACAAAAATCTGACGTTTGTATTAAAAATCAAGGAACCCTTCATACAAACGTCGTGTCCATCCGTATTTCTCATGCTCTCACATGGCTACGGAACTCGAGCACGATATGCTCTTCCGACTAATAACACTCATCTTAACGAACTTGAGAAAAGAAAGATTGTCCAAAAACACGTCTCAGTCTGTCTGGCTTTTGATAAAAACAATGACTTTACAGATGTTGAGAATGACACAAAGTGTTTTTAAAGTTTAATGTATTTTTTTAGCTAAAATTCTAGCAAGTCACTAAGTTATTTCTTTAAGCTTCTTTTAATGTAGTTTTAAAAACTAGATTGAACCAATATATAATAATTGTACGGTGAATTCTATTGATTTGACTTAAGTAGAAGCAAAATTTCGTTTTATTTGAAATTCAAAAATAACTGGAGTTAAACAAATGCTAAATGAATTAAATTCAACAATTCGCCTATAAATGAGAAATTCTGAAGCTCGTTCGGCGACTACAAGGATCTTTAAACAAAAGCCCTATCGGTCTCATCCCGGCGCCTATCCCACGCCCGCGCCAACGCTCACATCCGGGGCTCACTACTAGAACAAAGAATAGAAAAGACTTAGTTCCTCCCAATATTATTCTTCTACATTAACCTTTGTTCAGTACGCCTCTCTTTCTAGGAATATCTTACTAGTCATTGATTTTGCAGAAAATTGATTAAACTGAGGTAGCGTTTATAAAACAAAAATACTAAGTGATCTTGTAATGAAAAAAACAAATAAAAATTGTTATTTTGGCCCCTGTTCTCAGATTAAAATGGCAGGGTTTGGTCGAAATACGATTATTTATTATATATTACGACGGTATAGTCAAAGCCGGGCGCTGCACCCGCAGGCTCGCGCTGAGCTTCTGATATGCTATATTCATGTTTATCGCTTGAAAAAGCTTCGAACTTTACAGACTCACAATAACAAAAATTAGACTCTCAAAAACGAACCTTATTGTTCATCTATTGAAGTTAAAACATGCCGCGCCGGTATACGCTGGCGTGGCGAGTTTAATAAAACGAACTTTCACATCGTCGCGTTCTGCGCTTTTATAAAACACTAATTTTCTCAAGTGCTTAAAGCCACGTGTTAGAGATCGTAGTTTTAATAAAGCTTTCTAAGGAATAGCGTTAACTTTGCTTCAACTGCATACTTGCTCCACTAATAGTTTAATTAAAAGATAGAATTTACTGATAAGCTTTCCTTTTGAGAAATCGTAAATGAAAGACTCGCCCGAGGTTTTGATTATGAAAAACCTTTGTTTTATAAAGCTGCAGCTGGGATGCAATTATTTAGGTATTTCTCATTTCATGTTGGCACACTTTGTAGTTAAAATATTCCAACATGTGAAACGGAACGGGCAATAAAAAAATGTATAATGTGAACACAATGTGCGCAGATGGCGCTTCGCGGTCGCCCGGTCGCGTCGGCGGTGCCCGTCGCAGCTTGTTTGGTGACCAGCCGCGAGCTGCCGAAAGGCGTCAGGGCCACGCTGCTGCAAGGTGCGGAAATTGAAATATTTTAGCTTCGATTTTTGGGAAAAATAAAAAACCTTAACATTCGGATGTTTTAAAATCATTTTTTTAGTAGGATTTATGTTTTAGACAATTAATTACCGACGTTAATTGTCACAGACCTAAGAAAGCAAAGCTACCCTAACGCCGCTGGCGCGTCGGTCGCGTCGCCCGGCTCGCGCCGCGTCGTGCTCACTTCTCCAACTGTGGATCGCTGCTCAAGTCGATGAACGATGAAGTATTTTTTCTTGAAATGGAAAACAATGATTTTGGAACAAAAGTATGCTTTTAACTTACTTCTACTACGGAATAGATTAGCAAGGTCGATATAGCTCATGTGTGAGTGCACCTACTTCAGCTGCTTACGGACATGAATACAAAGACAATGATATAGCATCTCTTACATCATACCCATCTAACAACAACATAGACAATTTGTTCAGCTTTTGTTAAGTTGCCAAGAAAGTTACTAAAGCTTCTATTTCTGGATCCATTTCATTTCCACATTAGTAAGTAAAATACAGCGAGTAGGAACAAAAAGTGATTAAATACAAGAGAACAAAATGTCTTCATTTGCTCGCGTGGGTTTCAGCTAACACGAACCTGGTTTGCTCTCCGCCTCCGGTGGGGGCAGGTACGCTGCTAATTAGTGAGCGTCTCCACACCATGTAACTTGAGACAGTTCTATCTCACCATTGATTGGGTACGCTTACTGGCTGTCGTGCTAACTTCAACCGATATAGCATCACAGGTAATTTTTCTCCTTGTACTACTGACTATCTCCGTAACACAACGGAGTTTTTTACGCGTTGTACCACTCAGCACTTGTGGTTATTACGATGACAATTATGATGTTGTAGAATTATTCAGGCAAAAATGAAACTTATAGAAAAGAGGAATAGCTCAATATCACGTTTTATTTTTCGAATGCTCAACGTGACTAAATAAAAAAGTCAAAAAGAAGAAAAAATCGTCCGTGCAGACGCTGCCTACAAGCATTAGGTAAGTAGGTATGTAGACGGCGGAATCCGCGGCACGAGCGCGCGTGGGCACAAAGGACGACTCGCGCCGGTCCGCCTTGGATACTCTTTGACGACGAGCTCGCTGCTGTAACGCTTCACACATTGCACGAATATGTTCTCTCGAATAGTTCCTGCGACTGTGCGCTTCAAAGTTCGCGGTCGCTGCTCTCGCTCGCATAGTTATAGAGTACCGCGGACCTCTCAACGAGACTGATGTGTCTTGAGATATGTGGCCGCGATTGACACTGAGAGTTTCTCATCACTAGCGTGTCTTAGTAAAGCTCTGATTTTAGAATAAAAGTGAAGACTTTTTTTTTCAGCGATGAGTTCGATCCCAGCCGAGGGCACTCACCAATTCGTCCATTGTGTGAACATAATGTGCGGATATCATCTGCTACATGACTGGAGCCTGGTGTATGGCGACATGCTCGTCGCTTGTCACATTTGGGACTGAATATCGGCCGGCGAAGTGTGGGTGTTGTAATACATCTCTGCCAGTCCCTTCGGGGAAAGGCGTGACGACATGTTACGATATTTTTTGGCTGTACAGCTTTTCGCACAAATACACACTTATATATATATATATATTTATATAAATATTTATATTTATGTAAACAATGCTAAAAAAAATTGACGAAAAATGTAATTCTCGAAATTTCACTCTACGGCGACGACTTGTGGCACACGAGCAATAAGTTCCAGAAAGTATTCCTCAGTGTAAACTCCACGTAGAGCAGTGAGAAGCTGATTGCACGAACACATACTCGTACCGGCACTGGAATACCACCGGAGCTCAATATAAATGACCACGAATGTCGAAATGTTTTCCAGTTGAAAAGTTCAATAGAAGCAAACACATTTTTTTTTCAATAAAATCAAACCCGGCATGTCCATTAGCGAAAGGTTTTCACGAATTTATTTAAAAAATAAATAAAGGACAGTTAAATGGATGTTTCAAACTGTATGTGTTCAATGTGATGAGGTTTTATAACAAATAGATGAATTTGGGCACGTTATGGACGTTTGTATACGATGCTTTATAACGACGTAGGGGTGTTACCCTACGTCGTTATACAGCATCAATCAATTTTTATCAATTAATATTGTTCTGACATTCGTTTTTAATTATTAATATTCAACTGTGACGTGTAACTATAGGAGTTATCAATAAATTCTGATTTCTGATTTCATCGTATACAAACATTAGACTCCTTTGTCATCACGGAGTGACGTCATAATTATGTATTATTTTCTAAAACTTGTAATTCCTCGAGTGTGAAAGCGTGAAAATGGTGGATTGTTAACCTTTAACGATGAAACGATTTAACGACGAAAAGCGATGATAGCCTAGTTTGAAAAGGCCCGCCTATCAAGCCAGAGGGAGCGGGTTCGATCCCAGCCAACGGCACGCACCAATTTGTTTATTGTGTGAAAATAATGTAATTAAATAATAATAAATTTTATTGCTTTTCTGTTAGGGTTATAGGTACAGAGATCTTATAATACCGTAATACGAAAAATTTAGATTTTAAACAGAAGACATTCTATAAAGTTTTTGAGGTGTGCGTATTTAATGTCATCTGCTCCATAACTGGGGCCCGGTGTATGGCGACAGGCTCGCCCCCTATCACATTTGGGACTAGATATCGTCCGGCGACGTGTGGGTGTTGTGTTTTACCTCTTCCAGCCCCGTCGGGGGAACAGTTTGAGGATATAATATGTTAACTTTTATGGGTTCCTTAACGTACACGAGTGTGGGCAAATGATCCAAATATTGCAAAATGCTACTTTGCGTGTCCTTAACAAAACTGCAGTTGAAATTTCAGTAAAGTATCCATCACTTTACTGGATGGGGAAAGGGGAGGGATTCTTCATCAATATCAATACCATCACCTCATTATCATCATTATTCATTACATGAAGTGCCGTGAAACAAATTAAACACATGGTCAAAAGGCCTCTGTAGCCAGACCAAAAAAATGAATTACTCTCTCTCTCTCTCATCATGAACATCATAAATAAAAGGTTTGTGATTTTAAAGTTCTCGACTGAAGAACAAAGTGTCCATGGTTAAGTAATCATTAAAAAACCTTAATGGGTAATAACTGGATGTCACAACACAATACGACACAACTTTGGTTGTCCGAAGCAAAATTTAAATACATAAACATTAAGTTCAAATTCAAACTATATTTGCTACGTGTCTAGTGCTCACAACTTATAATACGAAAACTTGCAAATTATCTGTTTAAGTTATCCTAAGTCGCAGGCACTAGAAACGCTGGAAATACAATTTATATTAATAACCGAGAAGCGCAGCTTGTTTAAATATAAAATAAGGCAGGCAAGTACCGCGCGAGTGCGAGCGGTAATTTCATACATATGTATGGAGATTCGTTCGGTAATCTCGTTCGCGACACAGCCGCGGCGATGTTTGGATCCGCCGCGAGTGTGGACGTAGAGGCAAATGAAGGGAGTTTGCGCGCTCAATGGAGCTGGCGGATTTTTCATTTTCCAATCAGATACCGACATTGTTCCTGATCAGCATATGTAAGAAACCAACTTCAATAGTGACTTTGCGCACAGATGAAGATGAAATTTCTATGAATACGTACGAATAATACGTAGAGGAAAAAAAAACGACTTTCGCTCAACTAAGCAAACTGTGAGCGACAGACTGTTAGATACTACTCTCCCTGACACTTCATAACTCTTGATAGCATCCAAGCCGCCGCGCCGCCCGCTGGTCAGCACGAGCGTGCGAAGTGCGCGCGCGCTTTTTACATTGATTTAATTAGGTTTAGATGTTTGTTTTGATGTACTGAATATGCCCTTAAAAGTATGTAAATTGCTTACCAGTACCCCTGTATATAGTGGCTGTCGTTCATAGTTTGCCCAAACCTAACCAAGTTAGGGCAAATCCTTATTCTATACATAGTCTAGCCATAAATATTGTTACAATACAAACTCCTTCGTTTATTTTTTTTTCTGCATTTAAATTTGGAATGTGTTTATTATGTTGAAAACTACAATCAATTTCCCGCCATTTCACATATATTTTTCGTGATTATTACTAAATTTACAACATGGAATGGGGTGTCAAAGATAACAGGATTGCAGTGATTGCGTTGCACGAAAGGGGTATGGAACCGTCGGTCATTTTCAAGACTCTTCAAAATCTTGGTATCAGCCGTATGTTCGTATTTCTTAGTATCGACAGATATACCGACTCTTCCTCTGTTGAAAACCATAAAAGATCGGGGCGGCCGCGTGCGATGAGAACTACTAAGGCTGTTAATGCTGTTAAAGCCAGAATTCCCAAAAAACCCAATGAGGAAACAAAAAATTTTATCGCGAGAAATGAAGATACCCGCTAGGATTCTATCGCGTATAATAAAACAAGACCTGAAGCATGGTGCTTATCATCGATATACAGAACATGCCCTTAATCAATCGCTGCAGTTAAAGAGAGTGGATAGATCAAAACGTCATCTATCCCGTTACGCAGGTGAAAGTTACAGAAATATTATTTTTACCGACGAAAAAATTTTCACGATAGAAGAGCACTACAACAAGCAAAACGACAAAGTGTATGCTCACAGCTCTAAGGAAGCTACGGAAGTGGTTGGAAAGGTACAGCGTGGTCATCATCCTGCGTCAGTCATGGTTTGGTAGAGGGTATCCTTTCACGGCGTCACAAAGCTTCATTTTTGTGAAAAAGGGGTGAAAACTTTAGCCAAAGTGTATCAAGAGACCGTCTTAGATGGTGTTGTAAAACCCCTTAGCAATACACTTTTTAAAAATCCACCGTGGAGTTTCCAACAAGACTCTGCACCTGGTCACAAGGCGCGAACTACCCAAGCCTGGCTGGAAGCCAATGTTTCGGACTTTATAAGGGCTGAAGACTGGCCCTCCTCTAGCCCAGATCTAAACCCCCTGGACTACAAATTATGGTCAGTTTTAGAGGGCATGGCCTGCTCTAAACGACACGCCGACATAGAGTCACTTAAGAAATCTTTGAAGCAAGCAGTGGCTAAATTTCCCATGGAAACAGTCCGTAAATCCATAGATTCTTGGCCAGACCGACTAAAGGCCTGTATCATAGCCAAAGGTGGTAATTTTGAATAAAATAATAGTTATATTTTTGTTAAGACTTCAATACATGTGTACATATTATTTTTATAAACATTACATTACTGTATAAAAAAATAAATGCATTTTCATTTGTAACAGAGCTTATGGCTAGACTAGGTACTATAATAATTAATAATATTATAAAGAGGAAAGATTTGTATGTTCGTTTGTAACGGATTGGCTCAAAAAGTACTGAACCGATTTTAAAATTTCTTTCACCATTTTAATGCTACATTATTACTAATTAATATAGTTATTTAAATTGCAAGAAAAACTAAGGATCTCTACTAAAACTACAAAATACCCTAGGTGTAAAAAAATGCCTATAAAATATATTTCTTCGCATGCGCAGCGAAAACTATTGATGATAGATTAAAAAAATGTTTCACAATATTAGAGAACATATTAATATATACAACAAATGTCGCAATAGCATGTGTCTAACTATTGTAGTTATGTCACTATAACTAATTTTTAACATTTTACAATTTAACTGACCAAAATCAGAACAAGTTATTTATACCTTTGCCTTAATTCTTACTTAAATAAATGTTTTCTCAAGGCTGTTTAAATACCAATAAATTACTTTTTAGTTTATTAAAATCGGACATTCCATTCGAAATTCGAAATTCGAATTGACGTTCATAAGTGTATCTTTGATACCTAAATTGAATAAAAACATTTTGACTTTGACTTTGACTTTGAAAGATATTACGAGATTAATAAAATTGTAAAAATACATTATTATTTAAGTATGCCCTGCATTTACTGTACGTTTATGTCAAAATGTTTAAAAATAAATGTCCATCCGTGCGAAGCCGGGACGGGCCGCTAGTGCAAAATAATTCCAACAGCGGCGCGTATTCTCCAAATGTACGACACAGCCCTCGCGGTGCCTCGGACTTGCAACAGCGCTTTACACTGTGGCATTTCTTAGTTGAGATACGTATCGCATTGTATTGTGTAAGTATAGTTTACTCTCAGAGATACCTGACTTCCCAAGACACCTTTATTTCCCCAATTAAGAGAAGCGGTTCGAAGAAAACAGCAATTAAAATATGAGATGGTAGCTGCTGCGTTCATAATTAATGAACGTTTTTAAAGTAACAAGAGTTTCTCTCACAGAAAAATTCAATTTTTATCAAAAAGAGGCAACAAAATGAAAAATATATCTTTGAGAAATATTGTTATACTATTTATACATTTTTTATATGGTAGCAATGTAATTTACTACCTCTGTGGGGGTGTACATTTCAACGTCAGTTCATAAAACCTTTTACAGACGTTCAGTCATCGTAACGGCAAACGAGGCATTTGAGGTTTCCACGAATATCAAACGATCAGGTTATTTCATAAAGGCGGAAAACTTACCTAAACATTCTTGTTACGAATTCAATTTCCAGCGAAGCCTCCGCGCGGTCTCAAACAGACAAAATTTACTCGCTCTGAATAAAAAATGTGTTGAGAAAAATTCGCGAGTCGATAGTAAAATTTCCCGGCGGGCCGTCTCTTCGACGATACCTTATTTGGTTGTATCCCGGCGGGACGCGGTGCCGCGTTCGCTCATACATACGTCATGTTTCTCATTTCACGTTTTTTTAAAGTTTACTTCCGGATGGTAGAAGATTAGATGCAATTTTAAAACTTCCTCTTTCAGATCTATTTAGTACAGATAGATAAGTTTAAAGTTCATTTGAAGTCGGTAAACGTCAGTGGCAAGTGTATTGTACAATGCATTAGTGTGAACACGGGGTCCGGTAACACTCGCACCATGCAGCTAAAACAGCGGTCCATGCCGGCCGCACTCTCCGGCGGCGCTCCTCCTCCTCCGACAATAAGCGAAGGTAAAATCAAAATATGAGTCTTTGTTCCAACGGTTTCCGCGGAAGGCCGCAGGCTGAAACAGAAGCCAAATTGGAACCGCTTTTCCCCTCCCTATACGTAAATATGTAATTGCATGTTTATAAATGTCCCCCTCTTTCTCTTCCCCCTCTTCCTCATCCCCAACCCCCGGTCTCGACACCCCGGAACGCGTGGAAACGATGCTAAGTGTTTCTTATTCATAGAAATTCAGTATTCCAGATTGTTACATGTTTACCTTATTCACATCTTCATATTATTTAACGGCAAACATTCGACTTTAAACTGAATATCGTTCAGCATAAAGTCTAAACTGGCTCGGTAATTGAGTATCGCATCGTTAAAGCTCTAAACTTGGAAAGTAATTCAAGTTTTGTGCTCAAGAGTTTGTTTTCCGTGTGGATGGTGTAATATTGTTCGACAAAACAAGGCCTCGGTCGCATCGCGTCGGTACCGCGGCTGCCGCCCGCGCGCTACAAACAATCACTTACATTTCTTGACATTTAATGTTTGTCTTCGATAACATAACAAACAATTTCATAGTAAATAACGCGTGAATCTAGCACATGAAACTTTAATATTGTTCTTTTCACACTACCTGCTCGACAATAACCAATAACATATCACGTAGTCTCAACGGAAAGCAAGGCATGGCCTCCCTAACAAACAAAAGTTGTAAGAAAATCCCTAGGGAGTTTTTCAGTAAAGAGGTTAAAATTTGATAAAAACTCAGCATACCGGTACTGTAAGAAGAGTTTATTCGAATATTGACTGGCCATCTAGAAAAAAAGAACGCAGCTGGACCATGAGCTACACGAAGTTTGAAACAAAAGACGATGTTTGGTGTAACCGTGTGACGTATTGTCAGTTCCTTTTATAGCTTCGTAGTAGGTGTGAAAAGTAGAGTATTTACCTCTGGGATAAAGCAGTGTCTTTATCTTGGGCGGCTTGAACCCCTCGCTTCGCTCAGGACTCTAAATAACTGTAGGGTCCCACGTCACGCTTTGGGTTCCATAAGGCACCCGCGACGTAAGACACTGCTTTGTTCCCTCGGTGCAAAATCTTCTATTGCTCCACACCATTTTAATTCTTATTACCTGTATATTTACTTATCTAATACAGACAGACAGACAAACAGACCGACAGACAGACAGACATTTATTTGTGGCAAAAAACACACAGAATAAAAATATACATACAGAATACAGATTAAACAAAAAAATTAAAATAAAAAGAAACTAAGTTAACAGGTAAAAACACATAATAACTACATCGCACAAGGTAGGTAGCTAAGGGTCTTTATAACCTCGCCGAGCTCTGTCCGCGGCTCGCTTGTTGATTGAGCTGCGTCCGCCGGACATATCGCCTCGAGCGGCGCGGGCGACGAGAAATGATGGGCCTCATAGGCGATACCATGGCATCGTCTATGAGGACCTATATGTCTAGAGAGAGTTCCGTACTGTTTACGAACGAAAAATGACAGGCCTTTACACTAGTGTGCGTAACTGGTACGTCTTTTATTAGGAATGCGACATACATTCTACAAAATAACATACAGAATAATAACATACATCATATAAAATAACTAGTCACTTCGTCACAAGTGCTTGTGTTTTAGAAGTTGTTCACATGGACGAGTAGAACAACACCATTAAGTATTACTACACCGCAAATCAGAACGTTGTGTAATTATAGAAACATTTTTTTTCATGTCAATGAAAAAAACAGAAATGCATAGCATTCCTACGGCGTAGCATTCCTACGGCGTAGCATTGCTTCGGCGTAGCATCCCTACGACGTAACAACCCTACAGTGTAGCATTTCTATGGCGTAGCATACCTACGGTCTGCCTACAGCGGCCTACTGTGGCTCTCGGTTCTACCCAATAGTTTTTAAATCCTACTAATATTATAAACGCGAAAGTTTGTAAGAATGGATGGATGTTTGTTACTCTTTCACGCCAGAACGGCTGAACAGATCTGGATGAAATTTGGCACAGAGATAGTATATAGTCTAGAATAGCACATAGGATACTTTTTAACCGCGGGTGAAACCGCGAAGCGCGGCATATAAGTAAATAGAATCGGGAGGTTGCTACATAGATCACGATGGATTATGAGGAGCAGTCCCAAATAAATGTTTCATGTCGACAGTCCTTGCCTACGAAGCGTGGACTGTAAGCTATGACTCGTAGGTCTTAGCGCGTAGTCTATATTTATAGTTGGAGGCGCGAACGAATGTGCTATAAATTGAGTAAAAAAAAGAAACACAAGACAAAAGCAAGACAGAATAACAACAGTTGTAAGAACAATGTTAGGAGGCAGGCGACTATATTACAACCCCAGTACTCAGTCCCACGCGAGTCGTTGCGCGCACGCACGGAAATGACGTCACAATAATGTAACTCGACGCACATCAACTGCTGCGACGGTCCAAATAACGGTTTTCTTTGGCCTTTGAGACAATTAAGGGGCGTTTTTTATCTAAGTTTATAAGGGTGCATGCTAGCTGTGCGTTAGTCACCTGAGACGGCTCTGTGTGCGCGGGGCGGGCGCGCCGGCCGGCCGCTATACGTTCCGCTGCGGCCTGTGTGACTTGTACCTACACTTTATTTGTAGAAAAGCGTTTAAATATCTTTATGATACAGGCCTCTTTTTTAACTCCCGACGCAAAAGCGACGGAGTGTTTAAAGTTTGACGTGTCCTCTGTGTGTGTGTGTGTGTGTATCTGTGGCATCATAGCTCCCGAACGGATGAACCGATTTTAATTTTGTTTTCCTTTTTGTTTGAAAAGGGAATTAGTCGGGAGTGTTCTTAGCTATGTTTTATGAAAACGGTGTTGATGAAAATCGGTGTCGGGCGTTTTTGAAATTTTAAATTTACACTTGTTAAACATCTGCTTTCTGAACGTCGGTTGCAAATTCATTTTTTGGAAAAACTGCAGCCATCTGCTGCTACCTTTCTTCCTTACAACTTAAAATAAATATAAAAACCCCTTGCACCCCAGCTAGCAAGCGAGTGCGATGTGCCAGGAACTCATTGCTGTACTTTAATAAAGTATGTTTAAAATTACTGAAACGTAACTCGAGACACGTACAGTGCAAATTCAGTGTATTATTTTCTTATTCTTATTATTTTCCTTTGGTTCACGAGCGTGGCGTCGGAATGTACGAGCGCGGTAGTTAGGGCGTGGCCACACTGCGAGCGACGCGACGCTGGCAGCGCGCCATGCGCCTCGACTCGCGGCTCGCCGGCTCGCATTAACGTTCATTTTTCTTTACTAAATTTGCTCGACGGTCTCACTTACTATTTCTATAATTTTCACCTTGAACAACCTGTATTGTAGTTATTCGAAGATGCAATATGCATCTATCCAACGCTTGTCGGTTTTACAACAACGATTCGATATTCTCGTTTAATCTTCAGGCAACTGAACCAAACAATAATAAATACGAGTGCTCAATGGTCTCAATACTCTATTTTATACTTGTAGGTTCGTTGTAAAGAAAGGCCAGGGGGGCGATTCAGTTAATCATAGCCGATGCTTAACTGAACCGTTGACGTTGCGTTTGTCACAAATAAGACGGCTGGTGAACGGCTCAGCATCACTAATGGTTCACAAGCGTGTGAGCTAGAGCTCGACCGCTGCTCCACCCGGTTAAAAACGACTGACGTCACTGCTACGTAGCTAGGATGTTACTGCGGGGCGTTTAACTGGGGCCACCTCAATTCCATAAAATTGTATCTAGCTCTTTGCATCTTAATACAATTGCAATATTACCTACACCAAAGATTTACTATATTATGAGTTATTTGCTGTTTAAGTTATAAGATAAATACGTAATAACAAGGCTGTAGGTAGTTAATAAAAGTATAAGTGTGGTGAAAACCTATTATTTTTACATTTAGTATCATCATTATCATCGGCATATCAAATGTTGACCCATTTCAGAGCGTGAGCGTTCTACTGAACGACACGTGACACGATCTTCTGCTTTAAGCATCCACCTAAGCATCTGTTTATCGCTCCACTCGATGGCAGAGTGCTTCAATCTAAGTTTGCTGATTCTCGGTATCCACTCTTAAAATAATAACACATTTCGGTCTTTCTACGAGCATGACCATTTCATTTTCATATTTGCCAATTCAACTTGCTAAACCTTTGCTATGTTGGTTGTCTTAGTTCTACGACGGATTACCTCATTTTGGATTTTATCTTTAAGAAAAACTAGCATCAATGCTCGCAGTGTTTTAAACCTATGAACTAGCTTTATTGGTTAGTGTCTTCGTTTCGTTGCTGTAATGTAATTAGCTCAACATTGATATGGAGAACGAAGCAAGAACCTACTCAAATCTCATAGAGAAAAAGCCCTCTCCCCCTAACTGTACCTAAATACACCACTGATTTATTTAGCACAACGTCATTCATTCCCATGGTTCCTTTGTCATTATCAAAGTGACTGTCAATTTTGAGTGACAAAACCGAATTACTTCTTCGAAAACAAAAAAAGAAACGAAAGCGCTGACCGTTATCATGTGCCGCTAAGATGTGCGGCAAGGATACATAGTATTCTGTGCCAGTAATTTTCTAAGCTACATAGGCTAGATCTAGACAGACTAGCAGGAATCAATAGTAAATATTAGGAATCAGCTACTACGAGTAGTAGTTCGTCTCATCGTAACTCCTGCATAGGTATTCACAATCATTCAGGAACGTTTCCGTTTGAATACCAAAAATTTTAAACTCAAATTATTCGAATCTCAGTCCGTTTTCATAAGTTTTTAAATGTGATTCAGTCTTCCGATCGCATTTATGCTTGATTCCCTATTCCAAAATTTATAAAAGTAGGCTGAGAGTCGAACAATTTAAGTTTTAAATTTGTGGGATCCGATCGGAAAAGTTTTCGAATCTGATTCTGAATAGCACCTCTAGACCAATTTTGTCTCACATTCGAACTTAAAAATTGTTTGCACGAACTACTTGCCTGCAAAATTTCATACAAATCGGATTGATCAACAGAACATACTCAAGTTGTCATCGATCGAACAGTTAATGCCAACTTTTGCTTTCGCTCGATCAATATATAGACGGAAATATTACTTTTTGTATCTCAGGATCCTAGGACCTACTTACACGTATTAGGTATATACTTAATATAGAAGGTATATAGAAGGCTTTATATTATTTGAACACCTACCTACAAAATTAACACACATCAAAACTACATTATAAATTGTTTAATACATTAAATAAAAAAATCACGCTCACACAAACAAAGCTCACTAGCTATATCAAAGTCCGAATAAAGCTTTCATTTAACATTATAGATAGGCTACTTTTTAACCGTGAGCAACACCGCAAAGTGCAGCAAGTAATATCAATAACATACGAATATATCATTCATATCATTTATCATATTATCGATAACACACTTTTAGTCTTTTTTTTTATGTACTCGCTCTATTGTTGGGCTCTAGGCTTAGCAGAACTCGCATGCCTAAGCGACAGCCTAAGCGTTTTTTCATAGCTTCTGCTCCGTTTTTATTCAGTTTTGTCTGCTTTAAAAGCTATAATAACATCGAAATATATGGTATTTATTGCAGTCGCTCCGTATGTTTTCACTTCTAGGGCATTTTTCGTGAAAGTCGTGTAATCATTTCATTTTAAATAAAACGAAAACGATCATCTGAAATATGAGAAAAAAATGGATTAGTTCATAAATGTACATATTTCTTTAGTTAATTCCCTAGATGGTTTAAACATAGGTATACATAGGTCACTTTTTGAGCGCAAGTAATATCGCAAGGCGCAGCTAGTAACAAATAATAGTGATCATCATAGCATGGGAGCAACTCGCCTATCAGTCGATACTAAACTGAGCCATCAACGTTGAATTTGACTGCCTCGGTGGCTCAGTCAGTAGTGGACCTTCTTAGAAGGCAAGGGTTCGATTCCCACCTAAGGCAACCATTTATGTAGTGAACTTTTGTGTTTGTTCTATGTCGGGGTGTTAATATCTTTATAAGTAAGTATGTATTTAAATTATGTATTTAAAAAAAATAGGTTCAGGGCAATATCACTGTCTCTTAAACGTACCAGCTTGGTACCATCAATGCTTCACAAACATAACACGTTTGTGAAGCGTTGATGGCACCAAACAATCGATGTTGCATTAACCATAAAAAAGAGGACGATGATCGGCTCAGTATCACTGTCTCTTAAACGTATCAGCTTGGTACCATCAATGCTTCACAAACATGACACGTTTGTGAAGCGTTGATGGCACCAAGCAATCGACGTAAAAAGGACGAGAATCGGCTCATTACCACTGTCTCTTAAACGTATCAGCTTGGTGCCATCAATGCTTCACAAACATGACACGTTTGTGAAGCGTTGATGGCACCAAGCAATCAACGTAAAAAGGACGAGGATCGGCTCATTACCACTGTCTCTTAAACGTATCAGCTTGGTACCATCAATGCTTCACAAACATGACACGTTTGTGAAGCGTTGATGGCACCAAGCAATCAACGTAAAAAGGACGAGGATCGGCTCATTACCACTGTCTCTTAAACGTATCAGCTTGGTACCATCAATGCTTCACAAACATGACACGTTTGTGAAGCGTTGATGCGTTGATAGCACCAAGCAATCGACGTAAAAAGGACGAGGATCGCCTCATTATCACTGTCTCTTAAACGTACCAGATTGGTACCATCAATGCTTCATAAACATGACACGTTTGTGAAGCGTTGATGGCACCAAGCTGTTGCCCGTCTGCTTCTTATGATAATAGGCACGTCAACGGTCCATTTAGGCATCAGCTCAGTTAATCATCGGACGAGCAACGGGTCAGTACCACTAGCGCTTCACACACGTGTCACCTGTAGTCTAGTTGGCCACGTTTATGAGTACTAAAACGTGGCCAACTAGACTACAGGTGAGGGTGATATTAATAGTTTACATTTTTATTGTTATTAACACAAGCTTTTATTTAATTTGCAATGTATGTATGCATGTATGTATGTATGTACTTATGTATGTATGTATGTACTTATGTGTGTATGTATGTATGTATGTTACTATGTTTGTTCGGGTGGAATCTGGCAACTCAATTTTGAAGCAGATATCTCGAACCGATTGAGCTGAAATTTTGCATACACGCATGGTACACCATGCATACAATGCATGGTTAGCTATATGATGTCATTCTAAATCCCACATGGCGGAACACCCTCAATGGCGGACAAGTTTTTTTCAATGCACTCGTATAAGATACATACATTCATATGTGCATACATATCGTCACGCCTTTCCCCCGAGAGGGCTGGCAGAGGTGTAATACAACACCCACATTTCGCCGGACGATATTCAGTCCCAATGTGGCAAGCCTGTCACCAAACACCTGGCTTCAGTCATGTAGCAGATGACATACAATACGCACATTGTTCACACAATGAATAAATTGGTGCGTGCCGTCGGCTGGGTTCCAACCCGCTCTCTCTGGGTTGAGAAGCGGGCCTTCTCCAACTAGGCTATCATCTCTTTCACTCTTGTAATAACATGGGTATAAAATGAAAAGGCTTGCTGAATATTACACGAAAAAAAAGTGACGTCACTCTAAATCCAATATGTCGGTCTTCTAAAGCTGGCGGACTAAGCTTTTTAAACTTTCATACAATATGGGTATCAAATCAAAGAATTTCATGAGAATACGAATGCGAGTTAAATTTGAATGTGACCGGCAAACGACCTTGCAACAATTTTGCGTTTAGTGAGATGAACAGACTAAGAAACCTGTCGAGCGAAAGCTAAAAGCAAAAAAATAAATAAAATTTAAAAAAAAACAAGCTGTTATTTAAATGCGCTTATAGAATAAAACAAACTTTTGCTACTACTTATAACTTTTACTAGCAACTTATAATATAAATTGTGTAATGGCGTTCTAAGCTATTAGTAAAAGTTTTATAGGAAAAGAAAAATTATTTATTTCTTTTTAGCGCATTAAATAAAAAGCTTGTTTTTGAAAATGAATTTTTACTTTTAATTTATTCAAACTAAAAAAATATATTTATTAAGCAAGATACTCGCCTCTGAGACCTCGCTTGGCTCGGTCAATAAGCACGTGCAGTATTAATGGAATATCCACCTGGACCACGTCCAGTATGAGGCTTATTCGCGCGTTTGGTAACGGACCTACGTCATGGCACGGCCCATTATCTCGTCCAACCTGTCTGCCAGAGGAGTTACATTCCATTTCCACCAAGTAGCCACTAGCACATAAATATAATATGGTATTACCTAGTTGTAAGTCAATATTTGTGAGACAGTTATCTAATTATATTAAAAAAAAACTGCCCTTTAGTTTCTTGCCTGTTCTTCTGAGTAGTGGCTCTTTTTCCGAATAAGGCGGTCGAGTCTATTATAAAACTTTGACGTTCATAAGTATACCTTTGATACCCAAATTGAATAAAAACGTTTTGACTTTGACTTTATTGATATAGGCACTCGTACCGCCACCAGTGCCTCATTTACTCCTATTTTTCAAAAATTGCAAAGATTATATTATCGTTTTCATCATTTTCATGATAATATCATTAGATAATTGATATTTTTAAAAGATAGGCAATGTAATGAAGTTGGCTGCGTACTGAGACCTTTTATCTTACGTAACTTCATAACACACACAACCCTTGTCCGATTTGACTAAATACAACATCTCGTAGCTGTCCCGGGAAAAGTTGACGTGCGGTGCTGAGGACTGTGATGAGTTCCTCTGGAAAAGCCGGGACCCTCCATCAAGAACTAAGGCAAACCAGCGAGGGGGAAATTTTCTATCCAGCAAAATTGTGCTAAAAATTTGCGGTGCGAATGAGTGGTTTAAGTGAAGAAATGTATAGTTACTTATTATCATTTTGGTGGAGTTTTTCCTCGAAAATCTCCGGTGGTTCCCTTCGTGGGAACAAAGTGTCACACTTTATTTTTGGTTTCTGGTCTGTACTTAGCTATTCACGCTGTCATGCATGTATGTGTGCGAATGATGCCAGTCACTTTCCTTACTTTCACCCTGTAAAATAATTACGTACTACATTCTACGATTAGGAATAACTTTATTAAGAACTATTAAACTATTAAATATATAAATATATTTGCAAGTAATTAAATCTATTGGTGTTTTCTTCAGTTGTCATGAGTTGTCATTCAAATACAAAACAAAAATCTCGACAGCTGAGAAAAGCTGTGGGCTTTCCGCGAGTTTTGATGGTTGGCGAAAACTTTTTTGTTTTCGTTTGGCTCCATACATTTAACTTAGTTCCTTAGACAGACTTCGTCTATAGAATACCACTGTATTGGATGTCTGTGGTTTCATAACGTTTCCGCCAGTAGCGCTCTATTGAAATGTTTAGAGCTAAAACTGAAAACAAAAAAAAGTTTTCTTAACGATCAAAACTCAAGGTAAGGGCCAACTATAGTCCTGTTCAATTATTTAAATTCAAAATTGCAGACTCTCCTAATTGCTCTTGTGGTTTGGATATTGGTTCGGTAAATTATTTATTTTTTAGCTGCCCACTTCGTAATAAATCATCCCTTTATTCTACCATCACTAAGTGTAAAGTTCCGCTTCCAATACACATTTCTTCTCTGCTCTCATTCCCAAACAAAAAAATCATTTTTTCATAAGCTAATTTTATTCAGTCCAATAAATTTCGTCTACTTTTCTTTTTATTTTCTTTTTCCTTTCATTTCTTCTATAGTACTATCTACCTCATTTCTTTTTATATCAATTACTATCGCCTCCCTCACTGTTGATGGCAAAATTGCCCCAAAACCCTAAGGGGCAGAGGCCACTACAAACAAAAAAAAAAAAAGCCGAGTTTTGTAGGAAACACGCAACGAAGTATATTAAAAATGCTTGTTTAATTTACCCACGCTCATGCACTAGGTATAGCAAACCGGTAAAGGTTAATAATCCACTATTATTATTCCTCGGAGAATCACAAGTTTTAGTAAATAATTTAAATTCATGACACCATCTTTTCGGTTCCCGCCAAAAACTCCTTACCAGTAAAAAAAGGTGCGCTCATCCGTGGTTATTCCATGGTCATTCCATGGTGCGACGTGCGCTCCGATCGAGGCAAATAGTGTCAGAATCATATTGCCACTCCATTGCATCTACATTATGTAATACTAGCCGCGCCCCGCGGTGTTACTCGCGGTTAAAAAGTGATCCAGGGTGTGAGCTACCTCATTATCAAGTTTCATCAAAATGCGTCCATCCGTTAGAGCGTGAAGATGTAACAAACATACACACTTACACAGTCACAAACTTTCGATTTTATAATATTACTAGCGACCCGCCCCGGCTTCGCACGGATGCAATGCTGATACTAAATACACTACAGAAAAACTGTGAACGTTGTATATAAAAACATGCGGCCCGCTCTGGCTTCGCACGGGTATTATAAACAAAAAAACGTTGTTGTGGGATATCCATAAGATATAGACATATGTATACCATCGAGGAGTTTTCTGTAGACCTTTTGAATGTGTACTAATAATTAGTACGAGTACATTATTTTGATAAATCTCGTAGGGTTCAGCCTGCGTTTGCAATTTAAGCGGAAAAAAAATTGATAATTAACGACATCACATTAGAAACCTCAAAAATAACAGTATTTATCCTCTATTTAATGGATGTTATTTTACATATAAACCTTCCTCTTGAATCACTCTATCTATTAAAAATAAACCGCATCAAATTCCGTTGCGAAGTTTTAAAGATTTAAGCATACAAAGCGACAGAGATAGGGACAGAGAAAGCGACTTTGTTTTATACTATGTAGTGATAGTGTAGTATTGTGATTACTTATCAGTAGCTTCTGTAGCCCAGTGTTGTCAACTTATTATAATGAATTTTCCACCATAGTATGAAACACAATAGCTTGATAAAATAGTGTTTGAAACACATATAGCTTGATACCATAGAATATCTGCTCCCTATCTCGATACGTGGGACAGCCAATAACATGGTATTTTATGAGTAAGGGTTGTGTTGCAAAAAATATATCCTAACGGCCCATACTTACTGATATTATACACTGTCTCGATGGATCAGTCGGTAGTGAACATGCCTTCTAAGCTAGGGGCGCGAGTTCGATTCCCACCTAGGGCAAACATTCGTTAGATGAACATTTGTGTTTTTTCTATGTCTGGGTGTTAATTTTTAATTTAAGTGCGTATTTAAAAATATATGTATGTATATCAGTCTCTGGCCACCATAGTACAATTTTTGCTTAGTTTGGGGTCAGACGACAAGTGTCACCGTGTCTGCAAGTGTCCCGAATATTATTATAAATAAAAAATCGATAGTAGCTCTGTCTGTTTGTAGGCTTTTCGCGGCTAAATGGCCAAACTGATCTTGATGAAATTTGATAATTAGTTACAGCATTTGACGAGGAAGGTTATTGGATACTATTTACTGCTAACAGCTAGTTTTTAATGAAAACCAATTTGCAAATACTTTATAGTCTGACCCACGACTTCAGAATTCAGAAAATAGTATCCAATAACCTCCTCGTAAAATACTGTTACTAAATTTCAAATTTCATAAAGATCTGTTCAGCCGTTTTAGCCGTGAAAAGCCTACAAACATACAGACAGAAATACAGAAGTTACTTTTGTTTAATATTATAAGTAAAGTATGATATGGATTTCGAGCTTTATTATTTACTTATAACAAAAAAAATGTTTCAATGGAAGTTTTTAACATATTTTTACAAACCAGAAACTGAATAGGTTTTTAAAAAAAAGAAGCATAAGTAATAACAAATCCAACATAAGGTTTAATTCTCAAACAACCAACTTTGAAATTAATAAATCCTACAATGTCCGACCACACCACACCACCGAAAAAGATGGCGCGCTCCTCTTGGTGCTTCTCAGGCAAGGAGTTTCCCACCATGCAGGTCCCGTCATCGTGACGTCAGCAAGGAGGTTTTGCTTAACATTTCTCATAATATATTATCACCACACCTTTCTCCCAAAGGAGATGGCAGAGGTATATTACAACACCCACACTTCGTCGGTCGATATTCAGTCCTATGAATGTGACTGGGGGTGAGCTTGTGGCCATACAACGGGTTCCGGTCATGTAGCAGATGACATACAATACGCACACAATATTCACACAATGAACAAATTAATGCGTGCTGTAAGATGGGATCGAAACCACTCCCATCTGGCTAAAAGTTTCTTAAAGGTCCCTAAAAGTTTTTTAATATAGTCAGCCGACCACTCGTAGTGAGCGGACGTGTTTTGTTTTGTTTTGTGTCGCAGTGATTCAAAAATTTTTGTTGTGTTTTAAAAATGACTATTTATTGCCGAGCTTGTAGTAAAGAAGTTACTGGTGAACTAGTTATGAAGTGTTCCCAAGCAAATTGTGCCAAAGTATACGACTTACTGTGTCTCGGTATGAAACCGAAAGATTTTGAATCATTTTCGACGGATTATAAACGCCAATGGATATGCCCGGAATGTGTTAGTTTGAAACCAAAACGTCTCGGTAATGATACACCTGTTCGAACACCGAGCCAGAAGAGGACCACAACAGGTAGCAGCCCTAATTATGTCAATACTCAAAGAGGTAGCCGTGGCAGTCAAATTGAATATTCCGTGGTAGACTATGAAAGCAGTTTGTTGACGGAACTTACAGAATTTAGGCTGGAAGTGAGAAATAGATTGGACACTCGCGATAAACAGATCCTAGATATTCAGAAAATATGTTGTACGACTAGAGATGAAGTCAAACAACTAAAAACTGCATTACAGGATTTCCGAGATTCCTTTAAAAGTTTCACCTCAATTGAAAATAAGTTAGAAACGATTTGCGAGCGAAACCAGCGGATTGAGTTATTGCTAAAAGAGGCACAAACAAATCTGGAGTGTAAAAATACCAGTATAAACAACAAAAGCAGTCCATCACACTTTAAGGATTCACAGATACCTAGTACGTTAGACGACAGATTTTCAGTGATCTCAACTGGAGCGTCTACCCCCGACATAGATTTAAAACAAGGGGCCAACAAAGCGGCGATTATTGTGGATGGTGTTTCACGGCAGAAGATCGCGGCGGACGTAAACAGTTTAGAAAAGGATGAGGTAAACAAATCATTCGACGGCAATAAAAATGAATGGATTACGGTAGTAAGAAAAAACAAAAATACCCTCAGTGACACTCAAAACCTGAGTGGACAGTCCAGAGCGCCTAAGAAAAGTAAGAGTTGGTCGTCCGTAATTGACAAACCTGTTGCAGATAGTAAAAATAACAATGAAAATAGAGATGTCACGAGACCAGCAAAATTACAAACTAAAATCGTGAAGCGAGGTCAAAATCAAAATTGCACCGAAATCAAAGCAGTTGAACGGAAAAAATACCTTCATGTCTGGCGACTGACTTTAGATACCACAGTAGAAAAGTTGTCAGCTCATGTAAAATCAATATGTGGGTCGGACATCGTTGTAAAAATAGAAAAAATTAAACATAACACAGAACGGGACTACTCGTCTTTTATCATTACTATTTCGGAGAATATATATGAGAAACTGTGTAAACCCGAAGCTTGGCCTGTAAATGCAGCTTATGGAGAGTGGATTTGGTTTCGGAGACCTACAAATAAACCCATCGATAAAGCATAGCAGCATCATCTTGTACTACCAGAATGCCCGGGGTCTCCGGACTAAGTTGAATTCTTTTCAAAATAATATCGATTCTTCGGGCGCTGATTTATTCGCAATAACGGAGACGGGTTGCAATGAGTCTATAAACGACGCAGAAATTATTCCACTCGGATACCAAATAATAAGATGCGACCGTATGGATGGCAGAAAACAAGGCGGAGCGTTTCTCGTGGCCACAAACCGGTTCGAGCTGCGAAGAGTGAAGCTACCGACGGATGTCAACATAGATAGGTGTACTTTCGAACTAGTCGGCGCGGCGCTGTACTTATATAATAGATTATTGTTTCTTTGTTGTGTTCTTTATATACCACCGAGTAGTAGTGAAAACGAGTATATGGTTTTATTTAGAATAATAGAAGATTGGTGCACTAAATTTAAATCAGTAATAATTGTAGGTGATTTTAATCTCTATTCTAGTAACGATAACGTTAAAAATTACTATGAATACTTTTTGGCTTTTTGCGAATTAGTACAATTGAATAACGTTCCAAATTGTAATTCGAGGCAGCTCGATTTAGTGCTATGCTCATGTAGTCTGGCGGGGCGAGTGGAGGTTTGCGCGGCGGACGAGCGGCTGGTGCCGGTGGACGCGCACCACCCGCCGCTGGAGGTGCGCGTGCGGCCGGCGCCGGCGCCGCCCGGCCCGGCCGCGCCTGCGCTCGCGCCGGAAAAGGATTCATTGCCCGAAAATTCGAGTCAGTATAATTTCGCTAAATCCGATTTTATCTCATTATATGAATCCATTGCAGACGTAGATTGGGGTCCGTTATATGATATGCGAGAGCCCGAAAATGCAGTGGATTGCTTTTATGGTATATTGGATAGAATTATCTGTGATTGTGTACCCAAGAAGCGTCTAGATAAAAATAGGTTCGAAAGATATACATATCCAGTATGGTACACGCGAGATATTATTCGAGCCATACGCCAAAAAGCGAAATTACATAAGAACTATAAATCTAGTAATACGGCGGAAAATTACAAACTTTTTTCCAACAGTAGGTCACAGGTAAAAACTATGATAGCCCATGCGCATGAGCAACATTTAGAAAAGGTAGAAAACAACCTTGCAAAGGATCCCAAGGCGTTTTGGAGTTATATCAAATCTAAAAGGGGCACATTAAATAACAAAAAAATAACAAAAGATGGAAAAATTCTATCCGACGAGAAATGCGCAGTTGAATTTGCAAATTTTTTCTATTCCGTGTATGGCAGCAGTACGGCAGCGCTGGACGTGGCGGCGGCGGCGGCGGCCGGCGGGGCGAGCGCCGCGCGCGTGCATCTCCCGCGCCTCACGCGGGAGGAGGTGCGCGCGGCGCTCGCGCGGCTCAAGCCTAAGCGCTCTGCGGGTCCCGACGGTATACCTTCTTTTGTTATCAAAGATTGTCGCTTAGTTTTAGAAAAACCACTTCATCATATTTACAACTTGTGTTTGGAGGCATCGTATTTTCCGGAACGCTGGAAAACAACACGGGTAATTCCGATTCCTAAGGGTGATGGTGGTTCTGAAGTGAGTGGTTTTAGGCCAGTAGCGATCCTGTCGACACCCGCGAAAGTGTTCGAGTCGGCCGTACAGCACAGCATTCAGCGCCAGGTGTCGCCGCAGCTGTCGGACGCCCAGCACGGGTTCAGGCCTGCACGCAGCACCACCAGTAACTTGCTCAATGCGATGGCTTACATCATCCCGCAGGTGGACGCAGGGGTGCAGGTCGATGCCGCCTACTTTGACTTTAAAAAAGCGTTCGACCTGGTCGACAACGATATATTATTGTCGAAGTTGGCGGCGATTGGATGCACCAACAAACTGTTACACTTTTTTGCGAGTTACATGAGGGAAAGAAGACAGTATGTGGAATTTGCTGGGTGCAAATCTGAACCCTATTTAACAAAAACGGGTGTCAGTCAGGGATCGAACCTAGGACCGCTAGAATTTATCATTATGATAAATGACCTGCCAGGTGTTGTTAGGGAAGCTCGATGTTTGCTGTTTGCGGACGACCTTAAATTGCTCATGGCGGTTAAAGACAGAACAGACTGCCAGCGTTTACAGGACGACGTTGCCAGAGTTGCCGAATGGAGTAAACAAAATAAACTGGAGTTCAATGTCACGAAATGCTCAGTGATCTCGTTCACTAGGTCACGGGATCCTCTCCAAGGGGATTACAACGTCAATGGCAACGTTATAAAGCGGGTAGGGACGGTAAAAGATCTCGGAGTAAATATAAGCAGCGACTTGACATTTAGAAATCATATAGTACAGATTTGTAAAAAAGCATATAGGAGGTTAGGCTTTGTACTACGTCGAGTGGCAAGTTTCAAGAACATAGCAGCCATATCAGCCCTATATAATGCTCTTATACGAAGTCAGCTAGAGTACAACTCCGCGGTGTGGGCTCCACATGAAGCTAAGTACACGTTAATGTTAGAACGGATACAAAATAAATATACAAGATTCTTATACTTAAGACTATATGGAGTTTACCCATTCTATCCCCTAATGTATCCAACCCTATTTGTTCTGGGCATGGTCGGATACAACAAATTGGAAGTAAGAAGGGATTGGGCGCTCGCATATTATATGATAAGGGTATTCCGAGGCGTTTTGACGAATCCGGAAATATTGTGTGTGATGAAGTTGTGCGTCCCGGACGGGTACGTGGCGCGCCGGCGCCGGCCGCGGCTCTTCTCGCTCCCGCACGCTAGGACTCGCTTGCTCGCTAAGACTCCATTGACTCGGATGCTGCAGGCACTAAATCGAGTGGCAGAGGAAATAGACCTGTTTGTCTGTTCTATTGCGGAATTTAATAAGGCGATATTATTCTTGTTATGTTACGATGGGAATAATCATTGACTTTAATTATTATAATATGACATACTTTTAATTATTATTTATTGACGTAATTTAATTATTAAAAATTGACATTATTGACATTATTTATTTGGACAAATGGAATACTTATACTAAATGTAATGTAAATCTTAACTTTATAAACTAAATTTTTAATGTTTTGGTAGTACCTAATGTGATGTTGACTACTCTATTTGTATTAGGTTAATCCTGTAAGAATAGGTGTAATGAGAATAAATAAATAAATAAATAAATAAATAAATAAAATAAATATTTAATTATCGCGGATTACCCCTATTACCTATTATAGATAGGTAGTGTAAGTATACTGTATCCGGAACCCAAAAAACCCTGAAAACTGCAGTCTGTCAAGTTGCGGTCTTATGTTATAAATTAAAGTTATGCGCGTTTTAAAACACCATCTGCTGCGCGATTAAGAAATTAATATAAATTTAAATTTGAACATAATATTTTATTAATTGTTGTTTTCATGAGCATTTATTTGCAAACGAAAAAGGTTTGCTAGGAATTGGAGACGTTAAGTTTAGTTTGAATTCTGAATTTTTAGTGTAATCCCCAATACTCTTTAGAAAAAACATAACCCTCTTTCTTGCGCAGTCGGGTAATAATAAGAGGTAAGAACAAAAAAACCATTAAATTCATACCTAATTGTATTGTTTTATAGTTTCTAGTTCACAACCAAATTTTAAATTATTCTGTGTAATTTTATTAAGTTTAAAGCTTTCCTCTTTCTTTATTGTGAACTAGTGACGTGATTTATTTTCAGACCAACGCGGCAACGCGATGAACCACAGTAACTAAGCGACACTATACAGTTGAGAGACGCAAATATACGGGAAATAATTTATTGAAAGGAACTTCAAAAATTTCAATACTCCGGAATTTATTTACATCATCACCATATACAGTACTGAAGGATTTTGTTTCCATGGTCATGAAAGCTTTTAAAAAAAAACTTGAGTATTTTTGCCGGGAATCAGAACAAGGCAATTTTTGTTTATTTTATTAGACTGTGTTTCTTTGAGTATTCAACTAAAATAATGGTGGTGTAATAACCTTTATCGATTTGTTAAAATGCACGAGTGTCCGCAATTGATACAAAATTAGTAACGCAACTTTTACTTTTTTGCCAAACAAAGTAGTGATTTTGTTGAATGTGTGGTCTTCTAATTTTTCTGCAGGAAACAAGTGACTCATTGAACAAAAATACAAGTCCTCTACAAGAGGACAAACATCGACGCGAAAAGTCCAGAACCCGATAAGTAATCCAGTGAATCCAGTAAAGAATTTTTTATAGTAAATTACTGAAGTGCACATATTGTGTCAGCCTAGAGAGTTTGTTATAATCAGTCGGCCCGGTCGAATTAGCGCCGCGTAGGTATATGGAATGGTAAAGGTAAAGTGGTAAAGAGATAGTACGTTAACTAGGGCCACAACTGAGTATACTTTGTTCCTACTCTCACTAGACCTTTGAGAATGCCAATGATAAATTATGATATAAAATAGGACTGTTTATTCCCAAGAAACTGTTCCAGTGCCCACTCTCATCTCTCCTTGTTACATTCCGTTATTCTATGCTAAACACATATCTACTTTCGTTCATATTGTTGCATTTTGTCAATATCATAGAAGATGTAGGTAAATCAATTAAACTTTCATGTTGGTATTATGTATCTATATTACATACTCTTTGGTATGATGTATTTTAACAATTTGACTTGATTTATGTCAAATAGGCAAGGAAAATTTGTTCCTAGAAAAATAGCATACGTCCATGGAAAATAGTAATAGATTTCTAATTACCTATTTATTTTACAGGTTTTCAGGTTATGTAGGAGAAAAAAACAGAAAAGGAAGAAACAAATAAAGTACTAGTTTTATTTTTAGCAAGAAATATGAAACGTACAATGAGCAAAAGAAAGAAGCATTAATAGGTTTTTACATAGTTTTTCCAAATAAACCATAAGTTGATGTAGAGCTATTTATTAAACTTTAGACATTATTTAATGCTATTAAACTATTGTTTTAGTAGGTATTGTTTTAAGACAATGTCGAAGATAGAACCAAGTGAAGGAGAAAAGTAAGTATACAGGGTACCTATTCCTACCATTCGAGATATTTTCTGGTCTTTGTCTATCTCGCTTGAAAAGTCGAGAGTGAAGGTGACCAGGGGGGCGATTCAGTTAATCATAGCCGATGCTTAACTGAACCGTTGACGTTGCGTTTGTCAAAAAAAAGACGGCTGGTGAACGGCTCAGCATCATTAATGGTTCACAAGCGTGTGAGCTAGAGCTCGACCGCTGCTCCGCCCGGTCAAAAACGACTGACGTCACTGCTACGTAGCTAGGATGTTACTGCGGGGCGTTTAACTGGGGCCACCTCAATTCCATAAAATTGTATCTAGCTCTTTGCATCTTAATACAATTGCAATATTACCTACACCAAAGATTTACTATTGTATGTGCTAATTATTTAGTATAAGGCTTTAAGCATACTGACGCAAATCGTGAATAGTTGCGTCTGTATTCGTCTTGTATTCTACGAACAGATTCGCAACAATTCCAGCATCTCGAGTCAATCTGTTTGAAGCTTAAATGATAAATTAGTAGGTTCAAGCATGTACTTAGTAAAAGTACTTACTTATTTTATTTGTATACTTACTGAAAAACTTATTTTCGCATTTTATATCATCATTAGGTATCATCAGCCTATCTAATGTTTGTCCATTCCACTTGACTGCATGCAGGGCGCCTCTAACCTAACCGTAGGGTTAACAATTAACTTATTCTATGACTCGATGAGTATTTTAAAACCCTATGAACTGGCTTTACTGTGTTTTCGTTTCGGAATAAATAACAGTACAAGTAGGTAGGTACAGAAGAATCATGCTGACACAGTAAGTATGCGAATTTAAACCTACTCATAGCGTTTACCGATTCTCTTTCTAGAATCGCTAACGCTATAAGACTAGTTGTTGATTGGACGAGTTAACGTGACATTTTTAAAGCTCGTATTTCGTCCGATCACCAGCACCTCTAGCATGCGCGCGCGTCAAAATTCTTTTCGTCACTTTGTCATGTGAGAACGTGACAAGGCTATGTCTAAATATACGTCTGTCTTCGATAAAACTTACCGTTGTCGCGTTGCGCATGCTAGGTCTGCTGGTGACGTTAGAGCTTTACTGATTCTAGAAACCGAATCGCTTGGAAACGATTTCAACCTATCAAACATTTAGAAAACATTAGCAATGCCAGAAATTTAAATTATAAATGTTAAAGTTGTCTAGGGCCCTTTGTCACTCAAGTCTGTATTATCGGGTTAATATATTAAGTAAGTCTGTATTATCGAGTTGTGAGAAAGCAAAATATTATAGGTAGTAGAATGCCCTAAAGGTGTAGTGTATAAGTACGTTGTTGTTTAATATGGAGGTAAGTATAAACTAAGTACCTCCTATTATTCTTTATTTCGTTTTTTTTTATGTATTTGTGCTATGCAGCACTTTTTGGCTTTTCCAGTGACTACTCTTTAATAAAAATCTGCAAAAGAATTACATTTCTACTAGCGTTAGCACCGCGCCAGGTCCTACGCGCGAGTAACTCTTAGCTGAGTTCCATGCAGAGGGCAAACCTATATTATTGGCGCTGTGTACAACGCAGAGTGCGCTAGGCCTGGAGGGCTATTCCTGCGTGTGAGATGAGATGAAATTTTATTTTGGTCACTCTCACACCTATGACGTTTCAAACGAGAGCAACAAGGACGAAAAAAAGTGAGATGAAAATATCAAATCTCCGAATAGGGCCCCTGGTTTCAGGTCCGCGGATTAAAATGGCTTGATTCAACCACTATCTCAGACATTTTTATCTGAGTAAAAATAAAGCAGACTCATATTGCAGAGGAAGAGGCCCCCTACCCCTATCTTTACCTGAATACATCACTGATTTATTTGACATAAGAACTTCTTTCCCTTAGCGAAAGCGCACACTATGCAACAGCTTGACGACTAAACGCAATGATAGATTGCGTTTACTCCCACCTGTTCTGTTGAGTAGTTCTGTTGACAGAACTACTGGGATTTTTTTTCCCATTAGTTCTATCCACAAAACATATGGGAATATAATTCCCACCTGTTCTGTTGAGTAGTTCTGTTGGATAAGTTTATAAAGTATATGAGTTTCTGGATGAACCCCAGGCGCATCAAGTCATGGACTGCCTTTGGTCGGCGCCATCGAACAACTAATGTTGTTAAAGGCTGGCATCGCGCCATTAACGGCACATTCAAAACCAGGCCAGCTACTATTTTCCAGTTCCTGAAAAACATAGAAGAAGATGCATCGTTTTCTTCTGTTAAAGCCTGCCAATTGAAATCAGTTAAACGAAGGACAAGTAAACAGATTGAAAACGATGCTATGATAAGAGTGTACCAAATGCAATTGATTAACGGTAACATAGACATACCTTTGTTTTTAGAGAAACTAAGGGAAAGTGCTCCTATATTGCGAAACCAGGAACAGTTGGAAAAACTGTATCAGCCGCGGACTAGGTTAGTTAAGGTTGTGAAACAAGGCCGTTATGCCAAAATATTAATATTGTAAAATGTTTTTTTTTTAAATCAGTAACAACCGTTTTTTTCCCCGTTATAATTTAACTTTTTTCGTATTATTAAATATTTACCGGAATATAATTATTCCGGTAAATTAATCTAACCGTGTATTTTTTGTAAAACTGACTTACTTGTAACATTTAATGTTATTTATGGTCAGTAAATTTTCTGATTTCTGATTACGAATTTGAATTTTTGTATGTTTTTAATTTCTAACCCCCATAACTCCACCATTTTGCAAAGATTCCGCAACCGTTCATCGATGACCGGTTCGTCAATGTACTGTTCGTCGAAAAGACAGATAGGTAACAGAACAGGCGGGGATACAGTTGAGTTTTATGTCCGGTGTATAGTTTTTTAAATCACAGAACTAATGCGGCGAAATTATCAGTAAGTAGTTCTGTCAACAGAATTACTCAACAGAACAGGTGGGAATAGTAGAGATAAGTCAGGTGTAAAGCATAGTCTTTTAAGTCACAGAACTAATGGGGGAAAAAATCCCAGTAGTTCTGTCAACAGAACTACTCAACAGAACAGGTGGGAGTAAACGATAGATTGCAGCCGACAACATTCTTACTTTTTGTTCAAAATTCTACGCAGTTGGCATTTGAGTCGCAGAGTGCCAAGAACAGAGTAGTTGGTCATCGGCCACGGACATGGTGCGTGGACATACGGTGCATTTGCGAAGACACGCGCATGCAAGACGATTAGATCCAAACGACAGCTATGCGTCTAGTCGCAGCGACAAGATACGTGCCCGCGCAAGCTGTGCATTTGCGCTGGCACTTATGTTATACCTACTTACTTTTCATTTCTAATGTCATTTTCAAGTATGCTGTCAATTTTGACTGATAAACCCGAAATTTTTCAAATTACATCGAAAGAGCTAAACGTTGCTCATGGATGGCACGTTCTTCTTGTGCAGCTACGGAACGGCATAGGTACACCATGCATGGTATAATAATACACTTCGCCAGATGCAAGACCGACATATGTTATTAACAAATAGTTCGAAAGAGATGGATGACGATGACGAGTGACGTCATTACGTGTTTGCTCCCGGAATGCTAGATCCATGATCCAAAAAAACAAGGTCTAGCATTCCAGGCGCAAACACGTATGACGTCACTCGTCATCGTCACACGTCTCTTTCATACTATTTGTAAATTTCTTATTTCGGCATTGATTGACGTCACCACGTGTTGCTCACGTGACTGGAATGCTACCATGGCTAAATCTTGTTTTTTTTTTGGATCACGACGTACACAAACTATGTAGAGTAGTTACTACTAAAAATTGATAGTATGCTTAAAATAAGTACGCTGCTTTTTTTCCATGTCAATAACAAATCTAACAGTGACATAAATATGTCTTATAAGGCCAACCTAAAAGTTTAATAAAATGCACAGTTATTTTAAAATTAAGTACGATAAGTATGTAAGTATATTTTATTATTAAATAGGTACGAGTAAGTATATTAAAAATTAAAATTTACACAATTAACTCACTAAACATGCAGTCAAACTTATTAAAACATGTACCTAGCTATAAGTTTCGGAAATATGACCACTGCCAACCTCTTCGAAAGGCGTGACGTCCCCCTTCCTTATCAGAGGGCAGGGTGTGGCGATATAACAGACCTATTTTTTTTTCTGACGACATGTTACGTTATCTCTTAGGCCACTTAGATCCACCCAGGCTCCGCCGGTAGAGCAAAAGCAATTTTTTCTGCAAACGTGAGTCTGTTAAAACATGAAGCAGCAGTTATTAGTTATTATTGCTTTAGTTATTATTCTGAGGGACTGGTCATTGATAAAGTCAATCAATCATGAAGTTTCAAAGAAGTTTAGCTATCAGGCTATTAGCACGCTATCCGTTATTGGAACCGGCAACGATAAATTATTGGGACGGCCGGTTGCGAAAAAATGCTTAGACCTAACCAAATGGGATGTCAATGTACTTAACAAATTAATATTACAGTAAATTCTACTAGGTACTGGGCGCTCATAACCGATCACCGATTTTATACAACAGACGACATCGTGAGTTCGAATGGGCGACCGCAAGTGGCATTTACAACAGAGTGCTACTGTAGCTCGGATGGCACGTTAAACCGTAGGTCTCGGCTGTTTGCTCTAGTAGACAAAGTAACAACAATAATAATAAAGCCATGTCAGAAGCCAATATTGCACCGGCTACGGCATTGCAACCACAGACTTTTAAACCGTAATTCAGGTATTTAAATATTTATGGAATCTATGTTGTCTATGACGTGAATGAAAAAGTAGTGTTTGAACGTTCCTCTTTTAACTTGATACTGGCAAATGCACAAGACGTGCGACGCCAAATTCCCCTATGCGGGAGAACAAAAAAAAACGCTATTCTAGTTTCTTTAAAAATAAAACCTACCCATAGATTCAAACGCTTCAGCAACGTGTCACTAACGTGTCACTAACGTGTCACCAACGTGTCACCTACACCAACATACAGAAATAAATCTAATATTCTCTCTCTCTCTTAACCTCGCTCTTACCCATTATATGTCCTACTCCCTCATGGTGACGTCAGCCTAGTCTCCTATTCTTGACGCGTGAGATGAGATATGGTCACCTTCACTCTCGACTTTTCAAGCGAGATAGACAAAGACCAGAAAATATCTCGAATGGTAGGAATAGGTACCCTGTATACTTACTTTTCTCCTTCACTTGGTTCTATCTTCGACATTGTCTTAAAACAATACCTACTAAAACAATAGTTTAATAGCATTAAATAATGTCTAAAGTTTAATAAATAGCTCTACATCAACTTATGGTTTATTTGGAAAAACTATGTAAAAACCTATTTATGCTTCTTTCTTTTGCTCATTGTACGTTTCATATTTCTTGCTAAAAATAAAACTAGTACTTTATTTGTTTCTTCCTTTTCTGTTTTTTTCTCCTACATAACCTGAAAACCTGTAAAATAAATAGGTAATTAGAAATCTATTACTATTTTCCATGGACGTATGCTATTTTTCTAGGAACAAATTTTCCTTGCCTATTTGACATAAATCAAGTCAAATTGTTAAAATACATCATACCAAAGAGTATGTAATATAGATACATAATACCAACATGAAAGTTTAATTGATTTACCTACATCTTCTATGATATTGACAAAATGCAACAATATGAACGAAAGTAGATATGTGTTTAGCATAGAATAACGGAATGTAACAAGGAGAGATGAGAGTGGGCACTGGAACAGTTTCTTGGGAATAAACAGTCCTATTTTATATCATAATTTATCATTAGCATTCTCAAAGGTCTAGTGAGAGTAGGAATAAAATATACTCAGTTGTGGCCCTAGTTAACGTACTATCTCTTTACCACTTTACCTTTACCATTCCATATACCTACGCGGCGCTAATTCGACCGGGCCGACTGATTATAACAAACTCTCTAGGCTGACACAATATGTGCACTTCAGTAATTTACTATAAAAAATTCTTTACTGGATTCACTGGATTACTTATCGGGTTCTGGACTTTTCGCGTCGATGTTTGTCCTCTTGTAGAGGACTTGTATTTTTGTTCAATGAGTCACTTGTTTCCTGCAGAAAAATTAGAAGACCACACATTCAACAAAATCACTACTTTGTTTGGCAAAAAAGTAAAAGTTGCGTTACTAATTTTGTATCAATTGCGGACACTCGTGCATTTTAACAAATCGATAAAGGTTATTACACCACCATTATTTTAGTTGAATACTCAAAGAAACACAGTTTAATAAAATAAACAAAAATTGCCTTTTTTCTGATTCCCGGCAAAAATACTCAAGTTTTTTTTTAAAAGCTTTCATGACCATGGAAACAAAATCCTTCAGTACTGTATATGGTGATGATGTAAATAAATTCCGGAGTATTGAAATTTTTGAAGTTCCTTTCAATAAATTATTTCCCGTATATTTGCGTCTCTCAACTGTATAGTGTCGCTTAGTTACTGTGGTTCATCGCGTTGCCGCGTCGCTCGGTCTGAAAATAAATCACGTCACTAGTTGACAATACAGAAAGAGGAAGGCTTTAAACTTAATAAAATTACACAGAATAATTTAAAATTTGGTTGTGAACTAGAAACAATAAAACAATACAATTAGGTATGAATTTAATGGTTTTTTTGTTCTTACCTCTTATTATTACCCGACTGCGCAAGAAAGAGGGTTATGTTTTTTCTAAAGAGTATTGGGGATTACACTAAAAATTCAGAATTCAAACTAAACTTAACGTCTCCAATTCCTAGCAAACCTTTTTCGTTTGCAAATAAATGCTCATGAAAACAACAATTAATAAAATATTATGTTCAAATTTAAATTTATATTAATTTCTTAATCGCGCAGCAGATGGTGTTTTAAAACGCGCATAACTTTAATTTATAACATAAGACCGCAACTTGACAGACTGCAGTTTTCAGGGTTTTTTGGGTTCCGGATACAGTATACTTACACTACCTCAGCCTTAGAAATAAAAAAATGCATAAACATCTGCTAAACCAATGTTCAGTTAGACATTGAGTAGTCAGTAAATAGCGCTACACAAACGTGTAACTATTGTTTGAGCAATAAAGTGTGAATCGGCATTGGGTATTTACACACATGCTTAACACTTTTTTCTTTTACTTTTGGTAAATTCGTTTAGAAACTTTTTCGTCCAAATAGTTTTTTAGTAATTTTTTTTTTAAGAAAGCTCCCTAATTGTTAATATTGCACGTACAATTTACGTTTTAAGAAAAGAATATTAATAAACTATGTTGTTTTTTGAATCTTTTGTCCAAAATTCGTCGATATAATCTATTTTAGAGGAAAACATTTTCTTTTGGTTATAGTGGGAGACTAACAACAAATTTCTGAACGGAACAATCAATGTCAACACTACAATGTGTAATGTCACACTACCAAACAAACGTTTTTATTTTGACAGTAGAAAAACATTACACAGTTTCTATCATAGTTACTGAGTCTAGATCAGCTGTTATAGTGAAATCCGCCATCTTGACCCCGTACACACGCGCTAAACAAGGGTACCCGGCCGTGTAACGAATGTTTATTTTCCTTTGATTTTGTTATCTGTACACGAACTGTACACAACGTTTAAGTCAAAAATATTTTTATTTTTCAGCTTTTGTGTTACACAATGTGTGTACAAATGTTTTAAAACTTTATTTCTAAGGCTGCCTATCTATAATAGGTAATAGGGGTAATCCGCGATAATTAAATATTAAAAAACTTTTAGGGACCTTTAAGAAACTTTTAGCCAGATGGGAGTGGTTTCGATCCCAGCTTACAGCACGCATTAATTTGTTCATTGTGTGAATATTGTGTGCGTATTGTATGTCATTTGCTACATGACCGGAGCCCGTTGTATGGCCACAAGCTCACCCCCAGTCACATTCATAGGACTGAATATCGACCGACGAAGTGTGGGTGTTGTAATATACCTCTGCCATCTCCTTTGGGAGAAAGGTGTGGTGATAATATATTATGAGAAATGTTAAGCAAAACCTCCTTGCTGACGTCACGATGACGGGACCTGCATGGTGGGAAACTCCTTGCCTGAGAAGCACCAAGAGGAGCGCGCCATCTTTTTCGGTGGTGTGGTGTGGTCGGACATTGTAGGATTTATTAATTTCAAAGTTGGTTGTTTGAGAATTAAACCTTATGTTGGATTTGTTATTATGCTTCTTTTTTTATAAAAACCTATTCAGTTTCTGGTTTGTAAAAATATGTTAAAAACTTACATTGAAACATTTTTTTTGTTATAAGTAAATAATAAAGCTCGAAATCCATATCATACTTTACTTATAATATTAAACGAAAGTAACTCTATCTGTATTTCTGTCTGTATGTTTGTAGGCTTTTCACGGCTAAAACGGCTGAACAGATCTTTATGAAATTTGAAAATTAGTAACAGTATTTTACGAGGAGGTTATTGGATACTATTTTCTGAATTCTGAAGTCGTGGGTCAGACTATAAAGTATTTGCAAATTGGTTTTCATTAAAAACTAGCTGTTAGCAGTAAATAGTATCCAATAACCTTCCTCGTCAAATGCTGTAACTAATTATCAAATTTCATCAAGATCAGTTTGGCCATTTAGCCGCGAAAAGCCTACAAACTGGCAGAGCTACTATCGATTTTTTATTTAAAATAATATTCGGGACACTTGCAGACACGGTGACACTTGTCGTCTGACCCCAAACTAAGCAAAAATTGTACTATGGTGGCCAGAGACTGATATACATACATATATTTTTAAATACGCACTTAAATTAAAAATTAACACCCAGACATAGAAAAAACACAAATGTTCATCTAACGAATGTTTGCCCTAGGTGGGAATCGAACTCGCGCCCCCTAGCTTAGAAGGCGTGTTCACTACCGACTGATCCATCGAGACAGTGTATAATATCAGTAAGTATGGGCCGTTAGGATATATTTTTTGCAACACAACCCTTACTCATAAAATACCATGTTATTGGCTGTCCCACGTATCGAGATAGGGAGCAGATATTCTATGGTATCAAGCTATATGTGTTTCAAACACTATTTTATCAAGCTATTTTGTTTCATACTATGGTGGAAAATTCATTATAATAAGTTGACAACACTGGGCTACAGAAGCTACTGATAAGTAATCACAATACTACACTATCACTACATAGTATAAAACAAAGTCGCTTTTTCTGTCCCTATCTCTGTCGCTTTGTATGCTTAAATCTTTAAAACTTCGCAACGGAATTTGATGCGGTTTATTTTTAATAGATAGAGTGATTCAAGAGGAAGGTTTATATGTAAAATAACATCCATTAAATAGAGGATAAATACTGTTATTTTTGAGGTTTCTAATGTGATGTCGTTAATTATCAATTTTTTTTCCGCTTAAATTGCAAACGCAGGCTGAACCCTACGAGATTTATCAAAATAATGTACTCGTACTAATTATTAGTACACATTCAAAAGGTCTACAGAAAACTCCTCGATGGTATACATATGTCTATATCTTATGGATATCCCACAACAACGTTTTTTTGTTTATAATACCCGTGCGAAGCCAGAGCGGGCCGCATGTTTTTATATACAACGTTCACAGTTTTTCTGTAGTGTATTTAGTATCAGCATTGCATCCGTGCGAAGCCGGGGCGGGTCGCTAGTAATATTATAAAATCGAAAGTTTGTGACTGTGTAAGTGTGTATGTTTGTTACATCTTCACGCTCTAACGGATGGACGCATTTTGATGAAACTTGATAATGAGGTAGCTCATACCCTGGATCACTTTTTAACCGCGAGTAACACCGCGGGGCGCGGCTAGTATTACATAATGTAGATGCAATGGAGTGGCAATATGATTCTGACACTATTTGCCTCGATCGGAGCGCACGTCGCACCATGGAATGACCATGGAATAACCACGGATGAGCGCACCTTTTTTACTGTTAAGGAGTTTTTGGCGGGAACCGAAAAGATGGTGTCATGAATTTAAATTATTTACTAAAACTTGTGATTCTCCGAGGAATAATAATAGTGGATTATTAACCTTTACCGGTTTGCTATACCTAGTGCATGAGCGTGGGTAAATTAAACAAGCATTATTAAATACTACTTTGCGTGTTTCCTACAAAACTCGGCTTTTTTTTTTTTGTCTGTAGTGGCCTCTGCCCCTTAGGGTTTTGGGGCAATTTTGCCATCAACAGTGAGGGAGGCGATAGTAATTGATATAAAAAGAAAAGAAGAGAAATAATCCTGGTGAGGTAGATAGTACTATAGAAGAAATGAAAGGAAAAAGAAAATAAAAAGAAAAGTAGACGAAATTTATTGGACTGAATAAAATTAGCTTATGAAAAAATGATTTTTTTGTTTGGGAATGAGAGCAGAGAAGAAATGTGTATTGGAAGCGGAACTTTACACTTAGTGATGGTAGAATAAAGGGATGATTTACTACGAAGTGGGCAGCTAAAAAATATATAATTTACCGAACCAATATCCAAACCACAAGAGCAATTAGGAGAGTCTGCAATTTTGAATTTAAATAATTGAACAGGACTATAAGTTGGCCCTTACCTTGAGTTTTGATCGTTAAGAAAACTTTTTTTTGTTTTCAGTTTTAGCTCTAAACATTTCAATAGAGCGCTACTGGCGGAAACGTTATGAAACCACAGACATCCAATACAGTGGTATTCTATAGACGAAGTCTGTCTAAGGAACTAAGTTAAATGTATGGAGCCAAACGAAAACAAAAAAGTTTTCGCCAACCATCAAAACTCGCGGAAAGCCCACAGCTTTTCTCAGCTGTCGAGATTTTTGTTTTGTATTTGAATGACAACTCATGACAACTGAAGAAAACACCAATAGATTTAATTACTTACAAATATATTTATATATTTAATAGTTTAATAGTTCTTAATAAAGTTATTCCTAATCGTAGAATGTAGTAAGTACGTAATTATTTTACAAGGTGAAAGTAAGGAAAGTGACTGGCATCATTGGCACACATACATGCATGACAGCGTGAATAGCTAAGTACAGACCAGAAACCAAAAATAAAGTGTGACACTTTGTTCCCACGAAGGGAACCACCGGAGATTTTCGAGGAAAAACTCCACCAAAATGATAATAAGTAACTATACATTTCTTCACTTACTTAAACCACTCATTCGCACCGCAAAATTTTAGCACAATTCTGCTGGATAGAAAATTTCCCCCTCGCTGGTTTGCCTTAGTTCTTGATGGAGGGTCCCGGCTTTTCCAGAGGAACTCATCACAGTCCTCAGCACCGCACGTCAACTTTTCCCGGGACAGCTACGAGATGTTGTATTTAGTCAAATCGGACAAGGGTTGTGTGTGTTATGAAGTTACGTAAGATAAAAGGTCTCAGTACGCAGCCAACTTCATTACATTGCCTATATTTTAAAAATATCAATTATCTAATGATATTATCATGAAAATGATGAAAATGATAATATAATCTTTGCGATTTTTTAAAAATAGGAGTAAATGAGGCACTGGTGGCGGTACGAGTGCCTATATCAATAAAGTCAAAGTCAAAACGTTTTTATTCAATTTGGGTATCAAAGATATACTTATGAACGTCAAAGTTTTATAATAGACTCGACCGCCTTATTCGGAAAAAGAGCCACTACTCAGAAGAACAGGCAAGAAACTAAAGGGCAGTTTTTTTTTAAATAAAATTAGATAACTGTCTCACAAATATTGACTTACAACTAGGTAATACCATATTATATTTATGTGCTAGTGGCTACTTGGTGGAAATGGAATGTAACTCCTCTGGCAGACAGGTTGGACGAGATAATGGGCCGTGCCATGACGTAGGTCCGTTACCAAACGCGCGAATAAGCCTCATACTGGACGTGGTCCAGGTGGATATTCCATTAATACTGCACGTGCTTATTGACCGAGCCAAGCGAGGTTTCAGAGGCGAGTATCTTGCTTAATAAATATATTTTTTTAGTTTGAATAAATTAAAAGTAAAAATTCATTTTCAAAAACAAGCTTTTTATTTAATGCGCTAAAAAGAAATAAATAATTTTTCTTTTCCTATAAAACTTTTACTAATAGCTTAGAACGCCATTACACAATTTATATTATAAGTTGCTAGTAAAAGTTATAAGTAGTAGCAAAAGTTTGTTTTATTCTTTAAGCGCATTTAAATAACAGCTTGTTTTTTTTAAATTTTATTTATTTTTTTTCTTTTAGCTTTCGCTCGACAGGTTTCTTAGTCTGTTCATCTCACTAAACGCAAAATTGTTGCAAGGTCGTTTGCCGGTCACATTCAAATTTAACTCGCATTCGTATTCTCATGAAATTCTTTGATTTGAAACCCATATTGTATGAAAGTTTAAAAAGCTTAGTCCGCCAGCTTTAGAAGACCGACATATTGGATTTAGAGTGACGTCACTTTAAATTCAGCAATATTATGTAATGTAATATTCAGCAAGCCTTTTCATTTTATACCCATGTTATTACAAGAGTGAAAGAGATGATAGCCTAGTTGGAGAAGGCCCGCTTCTCAACCCAGAGAGAGCGGGTTGGAACCCAGCCGACGGCACGCACCAATTTATTCATTGTGTGAACAATGTGCGTATTGTATGTCATCTGCTACATGACTGAAGCCAGGTGTTTGGTGACAGGCTTGCCACATTGGGACTGAATATCGTCCGGCGAAATGTGGGTGTTGTATTACACCTCTGCCAGCCCTCTCGGGGGAAAGGCGTGACGATATGTATGCACATATGAATGTATGTATCTTATACGAGTGCATTGAAAAAAACTTGTCCGCCATCGCAATCAGTTCGAGATATCTGCTTCAAAATTGAGTTGCCAGATTCCACCCGAACAAACATAGTAACATACATACATACATACATACACACATAAGTACATACATACATACATGCATACATACATTGCAAATTAAATAAAAGCTTGTGTTAATAACAATAAAAATGAAAACTATTAATATCACCCTCACCTGTAGTCTAGTTGGCCACGTTTTAGTACTCATAAACGTGGCCAACTAGACTACAGGTGACACGTGTGTGAAGCGCTAGTGGTACTGACCCGTTGCTCGTCCGATGATTAACTGAGCTGATGCCTAAATGGACCGTTGACGTGCCTATTATCATAAGAAGCAGACGGGCAACAGCTTGGTGCCATCAACGCTTCACAAACGTGTCATGTTTATGAAGCATTGATGGTACCAATCTGGTACGTTTAAGAGACAGTGATAATGAGGCGATCCTCGTCCTTTTTACGTCGATTGCTTGGTGCTATCAACGCATCAGCGCTTCACAAACGTGTCATGTTTGTGAAGCATTGATGGTACCAAGCTGATACGTTTAAGAGACAGTGGTAATGAGGCGATCCTCGTCCTTTTTACGTTGATTGCTTGGTGCCATCAACGCTTCACAAACGTGTCATGTTTGTGAAGCATTGATGGTACCAAGCTGATACGTTTAAGAGACAGTGGTAATGAGCCGATCCTCGTCCTTTTTACGTTGATTGCTTGGTGCCATCAACGCTTCACAAACGTGTCATGTTTGTGAAGCATTGATGGCACCAAGCTGATACGTTTAAGAGACAGTGGTAATGAGCCGATTCTCGTCCTTTTTACGTCGATTGCTTGGTGCCATCAACGCTTCACAAACGTGTCATGTTTGTGAAGCATTGATGGTACCAAGCTGATACGTTTAAGAGACAGTGATACTGAGCCGATCATCGTCCTCTTTTTTATGGTTAATGCAACATCGATTGTTTGGTGCCATCAACGCTTCACAAACGTGTTATGTTTGTGAAGCATTGATGGTACCAAGCTGGTACGTTTAAGAGACAGTGATATTGCCCTGAACCTATTTTTTTAAATACATAATTTAGATACATACTTATAAAGATATTAACACCCCGACATAGAACAAACACAAAAGTTCATCACATAAATGGTTGCCCTAGGTGGGAATCGAACCCGCGCCTTCTAAGAAGGTCCACTACTGACTGAGCCACCGAGGCAGTCAAATTCAACGTCGATGGCTCAGTGTAGTATCGACTGATAGGCGAGTTGCTCCCATGCTATGATGATCACTATTATTTGTTACTAGCTGCGCCTTGCGATATTACTTGCGCTCAAAAAGTGACCTATGTATACCTATGTTTAAACCATCTAGGGAATTAACTAAAAAAATATGTACATATATGAACTAATCCATTTTTTTCTCATATTTCAGATGATCGTTTTCGTTTTATTTAAAATGAAATGATTACACGACTTTCACGAAAATTACCCTAGAAGTGATAACATACGGTGCGACTTCAATAAATACCATAGATTTCGATGTTATTAAAGCTTTTAAAGCAGACAAAACTGAATAAAAACGGAGCAGAAGCTATGAAAAAACGCTTAGGCTGTCGCTTAGGCATGCGAGTTCTGCTAAGCCTAGAGCCCAACAATAGAGCGAGTACATAAAAAAAAAAGACTAAAAGTGTGTTATCGATAATATAATGATTGATATTACTTGCTGCACTTTGCGGTGTTGCTCACGGTTAAAAAGTAGCCTTTAATGTTAAATGAAAACTTTATTCGGACTTTGTTATAGCTAGTGAGCTTTGTTTGTGTGAGCGTGATTTATTTATTTAATGTATTAAACAATTTATAATGTAGTTTTGATGTGTGTTAATTTTGTAGGTAGGTGTTCAAATAATATAAAGCCTTCTATATTCGTGTAAGTAGGTCCTAGGATCCTGAGATACAAAAAGTAATATTTCCGTCTATATATTGATCGAGCGAAAGCAAAAGTTGGCATTAACTGTTCGATCGATGACAACTTGAGTATGTTCTGTTGATCAATCCGATTTGTATGAAATTTTGCAGGCAAGTAGTTCGTGCAAACAATTTTTAAGTTCGAATGTGAGACAAATTGGTCTAGAGGTGCTATTCAGAATCAGATTCGAAAACTTTTCCGATCGGATCCCACAAATTTAAAACTTAAATTGTTCGACTCTCAGCCTCCTTTTATAAATTTTGGAATAGGGAATCAAGCATAAATGCGATCGGAAGACTGAATCACATTTAAAAACTTATGAAAACGGACTGAGATTCGAATAATTTGAGTTTAAAATTTTTGGTATTCAAACGGAAACGTTCCTGAATGATTGTGAATACCTATGCAGGAGTTACGATGAGACGAACTACTACTAGTAGTAGCTGATTCCTAATATTTACTATTGATTCCTGCTAGTCTGTCTAGATCTAGCCTATGTAGCTTAGAAAATTACTGGCACAGAATACTATGTATCCTTGCCGCACATCTTAGCGGCACATGATAACGGTCAGCGCTTTCGTTTCTTTTTTTGTTTTCGAAGAAGGAATTCGGTTTTGTCACTCAAAATTGACAGTCACTTTGATAATGACAAAGGAACCATGGGAATGAATGACGTTGTGCTAAATAAATCAGTGGTGTATTTAGGTACAGTTAGGGGGAGAGGGCTTTTTCTCTATGAGATATGAGTAGGTTCTTGCTTCGTTCTCCATATCAATGTTGAGCTAATTACATTACAGCAACGAAACGAAGACACTAACCAATAAAGCTAGTTCATAGGTTTAAAACACTGCGAGCATTGATGCTAGTTTTTCTTAAAGATAAAATCCAAAATGAGGTAATCCGTCGTAGAACTAAGACAACCAACATAGCAAAGGTTTAGCAAGTTGAATTGGCAAATATGAAAATGAAATGGTCATGCTCGTAGAAAGACCGAAATGTGTTATTATTTTAAGAGTGGATACCGAGAATCAGCAAACTTAGATTGAAGCACTCTGCCATCGAGTGGAGCGATAAACAGCTGCTTAGGTGGATGCTTAAAGCAGAAGATCGTGTCACGTGTCGTTCAGTAGAACGCTCACGCTCTGAAATGGGTCAACATTTGATATTCCGATGATAATGATGATACTAAATGTAAAAATAATAGGTTTTCACCACACTTATACTTTTATTAACTACCTACAGCCTTGTTATTACGTATTTATCTTATAACTTAAACAGCAAATAACTCATAATATAGTAAATCTTTGGTGTAGGTAATATTGCAATTGTATTAAGATGCAAAGAGCTAGATACAATTTTATGGAATTGAGGTGGCCCCAGTTAAACGCCCCGCAGTAACATCCTAGCTACGTAGCAGTGACGTCAGTCGTTTTTAACCGGGCGGAGCAGCGGTCGAGCTCTAGCTCACACGCTTGTGAACCATTAGTGATGCTGAGCCGTTCACCAGCCGTCTTATTTTTGACAAACGCAACGTCAACGGTTCAGTTAAGCATCGGCTATGATTAACTGAATCGCCCCCCTGATCTCATCTCACGCGTCAAGAATAGGAGACTAGGCTGACGTCACCATGAGGGAGTAGGAAATATAATGGGTAAGAGCGAGGTTAAGAGTGAGAGAGAATATTAGATTTATTTCTGTATGTTGGTGTAGGTGACACGTTGGTGACACGTTAGTGACACGTTGGTGACACGTTAGTGACACGTTGCTGAAGCGTTTGAATCTATGGGTAGGTTTTATTTATAAAAGAAACTAGAGTAGCGTTTTTTTTTGTTCTCCCGCATAGGGGAATTTGGCGTCGCACGTCTTGTGCATTTGCCAGTATCAAGTTAAAAGAGGAACGTTCAAACTCTACTTTTTCATTCACGTCATAGACAACATAGATTCCATAAATATTTAAATACCTGAATTACGGTTTAAAAGTCTGTGGTTGCCGTAATAATGTAATGCCGTGTAATGCCGTAGCCGGTGCAATATTGGCTTCTGACATGGCTTTATTATTACCTATTGTTGTTACTTTGTCTACTAGAGCAAACAGCCGAGACCTACGGTTTAACGTGCCATCCGAGCTACAGTAGCACTCTGTTGTAAATGCCACTTGCGGTCACCCATTCGAACTCACGATGTCGTCTGTTGTGTTAGATTCCGAGTCGAAATTAAATATTTTCATGGGTTTTTAAACGAAAGAATGATTATTTATCTATGGGACGGTTGACGTTTTAAAAAAGAAAAAAAAAGAAAAGTGGCATTGAGAAAAAACAGCAAGAGAGGACGGTCGCGTTGCAGAGCGGGCAACGAAACGAGTAGTAAGACGGGTACGGTAATTGAGAATAGCTCTCCTGGGCTCGAAATCGGTATTCTGTAACGTGAGTACGTGTAATGTGAGTATGTGTATATGATAAAATAAAGAGTTATACTTCTGAAATATACGTTTTACTATATTTCAGAAGTGGGATATGCCCAAAAATGCCCATCTGTGCTTAATATCCCAGCGTTAACAATAACCCAAAGTACATGCAATATTTTGATATTCTTGTTTCATAACAATTTATGTTAGATATTTTATTTTATGTAGGTAGATTTGACGCTTAAAAGTCCTTAAAATCGCATGACTGTTATCAATCAAAATGTTGCCTCAGTGTGGTCAATGGGGCAGCATATTGCACCTACTTTTGACCTAGGAGGCACCGTTTTCAAGATACCCTCACATTTGGGGTTATATGAAAAATAAAATACGTAACGTATTCTGAATTTCCATTATTTCGAGATACGGAGTTATGCCGCGTGACTGTGAATCCCCGGCGCGACAGCACCGACAAGATTCGGGGCCGGGTCGAAGATCAAGAAGCCGTGTCCGGCAGGAGACAAGCGCTCACCGCAGCCGTAGTCGACTGTGTGGTGACAATAGCGAGCGTAGTCGAAGCAGAAGAGAGCCGGAACTCGAACTGGAGTATAAACTCGAGCGCGAACGTGCTCGGACCCGCTTGTTGGAAGACGAAATTCGCAGAAGTCGGAGCCGGGCGCGACGAACTATCGGCGAGTCACGCAGTGGGGACGCGCGCCGAGAGCGTAGCGCCGCTGCTGATTACCGTCAAAGCGAGGGCTGCGTTCTTCGCAGCCGTAGTCGGAGTCGGTTGCGGACGCCGAACAGAGCGCGTGAGGGTGACGTCGGGCAACCACGGCGCAGCGAGAGGTCAGATAATCCTGTATTTACTTCAGGTGATATAGCTAATTTATTTAGTTCGTTTCATCGATTAAAATCTCATTCGGCGCCCGTGGCGCACTCGTTACCAAGTATCAACATGAACCATAAAAATATAATACCCGAATTCGATCCGTCAACAAAAACGCAACGGATCGACATTTGGCTTCAGAAGGTAAACGAGTGCGCTACGGTCTACGGTTGGGATGAGAAAGTTACAATACATTTTGCTATGCAAAAGCTACAGGGACTGGCCAAAACCTGGTTTGGAAGCTTAACTACGATATTGTTTACGTGGGCTGAGTGGCAACAAAAATTGCTCAGCGCGTTTCCCTGTAAACAAAATTTTGGCCAGTCCTTGGAGGATATGCTGAAGAGGAAAAGCCGGGCTAACGAACCACTCGAAGTGTATTATTATGAAAAACTAGCTTTAGTAAATCAATGCGATATTGAAGGCAAAAGGGCAGTCGACTGCATAATACACGGATTGAGCGACAGAACTCTTAGATCTGGCGCTAACGCCCTTCGTTGTACTCAGCCTGACCAGTTGCTTCAGTTTTTGTTGTGCAATAAGGATACACCTCAGCCCTTTGATAGGGAGCCGCCTAGATTCAGACCGTCATCCGGCGAGAACAATTTCTCGAATAAGCTAAACATACCTACGATAGGTGACGGTAGTGGTAGTCAGATGGTATGTTTTAATTGTAAACAAAAGGGACATCCTTACTCTAAATGCACTCAAACAGTGATCCATTGCACGAAATGTCGAAGGTTTGGTCATAAATCGGAAAACTGTTCAGTCAATGTAGATAACGTTAATAGTAAACCAAATTCGTGCCCAAGTCTTTGCGAATAGCAACGTCGGGTACTAACGCAAAATTTATTAAACAAGGCAGAGTTGACGGTCAATTAATGAAATCATTCGTCGACTTTGAGACCTCGAAGTATATCTAATTTCACGTACTACAACATCCTCATTAGGATAAACAAGTGACGACGCTCTTATAACTATGAGAGGTTTTGAAAACGATATAGTTTACTATCTCGGTGGCGTCACCAGTCACCACGGATTTTAATATTGACGGTAGCAGTGCTAAGATACTATGTCAAATGGTTGACGATAATAAACCTGAGTTCCCCTTATTGTTAGAACAGACGTTCACGGAACAAATACACGTAATGGTTCAAAAAAAATGCTGAGGAATTAAAATAAAAGTGTTACACACTAATTACTTAGAACTAAAACTAAACTAGTTTGTTTATTTTTGTAAAAAAAAATAAAATACACTTTCTTTAATCCGGAGGTAGGCGTTGTTACCCGCGACACAGTTTTTTTAACTACTGCGGGTAGTATCGATACACTTTTTATCAATGTACCTTTATCATAGTTCTATATAAAGAATTTTGAAACTATGCTGTATGAAAAGTTTGGCTAGTAAGCAGCTGTTTGCCGTATTATTTTAGATTATTTGTCTCTGATAATTGTTCAGTACCTGGATGGCCGAGCTTTGCTCGGTATTTTTTTTATTTTTTTAATTGTGTTTTTTGGATAATAAACAATTGATTTTAGTCTAACCTCAAAGCAAACACTCATTGACTTCGTGTTACTTAACAACGCCATCTGCTGTTGTGTCGTTAAAGCAATTACTCGTAGTTGCTCACAAAAAATTGTATTGTGTTCGCCAATAGATGTCAGGAAGAGTCATATTTTTCAGTTGAGATTGATTATAATTATTATTATATCGATAATTATCGATAAAACACGAATAAAATTACATTTTCTAAAAATGATTCCTAGCTAGATCGATTTATCGCCCCCGAAACCCCCTGTATACTAAATTGTATGAAAATCGTTGGAGCCGATTCCGAGATTCCAATTATATATATATATAAATACAAGAATTGCTCATTTAAAGATATGAGATTTCTTTCAACAATAACAACAATGAAGTTGTGCACGAGTCGGTGCAACGGTTTTGTTTCTAGTGCGGTGACGCAAACTGCACCATATACATGATGATGTTTTCTGCCAACTTATAACATTGTAAATTGTATACAAACTATATTTATATAAATAATATATTAAGAGGCAATTATATGAAGTTTTTATGTAGGGGATTGCCGTAGCTACCGGTATATTTTCAATTAACTTTATATCTTTATTTATTCCTTATATTTTATTGTTTTTTTTATATTATTTACATTCTTAGTTTATGGGTTTCGAATATTATAAAAATATGTTATGTAAATTCGCTTAAAGTTTTTATTATTAATGGATTTTATTACTTTATAAGGCAAACATATTGATTTGGTTTCCTAGAATGTCCAGGTCTGTGAAAAAAATATGTCTAATCCTATAAGGATTGTGCATGTACTCCGAAAAGGTTACTTCAAAAGAAGGCCATCTTCACACGATACCCAAGATTGAAGTCCCTTTTCACACATTGCATGTTGACCATTTGGGACCGTTTGTACATTCTAAGAGAACCTATTCGTATTTCTTAGTAGTCGTTGAAGCGTTTACAAAATTTGCTTTTGTGAAACCGGTACGCAATACCAAGACATTTTTCAACAACGACAAATAAATGTAAAACTACTGTCGCCTTAGGTCGAATGTTGCCTTGGATTAATGTGGCGGCTTTTAATGTAAATGATGATGGCAGTGAAACATCAGACAGTATTGATGAGGAAGACGATAGTTGTAATGATAAATAATACAAATTATGATGTAGATTACAAATTTATTTATTCAATGTATTGAAATGCCATCACGTCCTACCTAAAGCACTTAATGAATCAAAAATTATGATAATAATTATAAAAATGTAATTAGCAAAAATACACTATGTAAGTCAAAAGGGATTGGTAGACAAGTAAGGAATAATTTTACGCTCCAATGTAGAAATAGGGTCTTGTGAGAAAGAAGGGTTCACAAGCACTATTAATCTATGTATTTGTAATGGACGGTATTTGTGAGAAGGAAGGGTTCACGGATACCGATTATGATGTTTGTGAGAAGGAAGGGTTCGCAGACATCATTGGATTATGTAGTAATAATGTACGGTGTTCGTGAGAAGGAAGGGTTCACGAACACCGATATGGTGTTTGTGAGAAGGAAAGGTTTGCAAACACCACTAGAGTATTTAGTATTAATGTACGGTGTTCGTGAGAAGGAAGGGTTTACGGACACCGATATGGGTCTTGTGAGAAGGAAGGGTTCGCAGACACCATTAGACTAAGTAGTTGTAATGTAAATAGATTTGTGCAATGACGATAATAAAGGTTCACCTTTGCAATGTAAATTTTACAAAATTTTTCGTCTGTTGCCGTATTATATTCGTTAGTTATATGCTTAATGGGTTAGTATTCCGTATGTTTAAATGTGTGTATTCCATAAATTATGTTTCTAAGGGAATGTGAATTTTGTGAATGATACTGTCTGATTATTGAATCTGGTTTCGATGCCTGCCGCGAGCTACGACCGAGTGTTAGATTAAGCGACTGCGTCCTGGTCGCGTGCATGAGGACATGCACGAGGTCAGGATGGTCGAGTGTTAGATTCCGAGTCGAAATTAAATATTTTCATGGGTTTTTAAACGAAAGAATGATTATTTATCTATGGGACGGTTGACGTTTTAAAAAAGAAAAAAAAAGAAAAGTGGCATTGAGAAAAAACAGCAAGAGAGGACGGTCGCGTTGCAGAGCGGGCAACGAAACGAGTAGTAAGACGGGTACGGTAATTGAGAATAGCTCTCCTGGGCTCGAAATCGGTATTCTGTAACGTGAGTACGTGTAATGTGAGTATGTGTATATGATAAAATAAAGAGTTATACTTCTGAAATATACGTTTTACTATAGTTGTATAAAATCGGTGATCGGTTATGAGCGCCCAGTACCTAGTAGAATTAAGCTGTGACCAGTACAACTTTACTGTAATATTAATTTGTTAAGTACATTGACATCCCATTTGGTTAGGTCTAAGCATTTTTTCGCAACCGGCCGTCCCAATAATTTATCGTTACCGGTTCCAATAGCGGATAGCGTGCTAATAGCCTGATAGCTAAACTTCTTTGAAACTTCATGATTGATTGACTTTATCAATGACCAGTCCCTCAGAATAATAACTAAAGCAATAATAACTAATAACTACTGCTTCATGTTCTAACAGACTCACGTTTGCAGAAAAAAATGCTTTTGCTCTACCGGCGGAGCCTGGGTGGATCTAAGTGGCCTAAGAGATAACGTAACATGTCGTCAGAAAAAAAAATAGGTCTGTTATATCGCCACACCCTGCCCTCTGATAAGGAAGGGGGACGTCACGCCTTTTCCTCGAAGAGGTTGGCAGTGGTCATATCGTGGTCATATTTCCGAAACTTATGGCTAGGTACATGTTTTAATAAGTTTGACTGCATGTTTAGTGAGTTAATTGTGTAAATTTATTTTTAATAAACTTACTCGTAACTATTTAATAATAAAATATACATACTTATCGTACTTAATTTTAAAATAACTGTGCATTTTATTAAACTTGTAGGTAGGCCTTAAAAGACATATTTATGTCACTGTTAGATTAGTTATTGACATGGAAAAAAAGCAGCGTACTTATTTTAAGCATACTATCAATTTACTAAAAATTGACTAACTAACTACTCTACATAGTTTGTGTACGTCGTGATCCAAAAAAAAAACAAGATTTAGCCATGGTAGCATTCCAGTCACGTGAGCAACACGTGGTGACGTCAATCAATGCCGAAATAAGAAATTTACAAATAGTATGAAAGAGACGTGTGACGATGACGAGTGACGTCATACGTGTTTGCGCCTGGAATGCTAGACCTTGTTTTTTTGGATCATGGATCTAGCATTCCGGGAGCAAACACGTAATGATGTTCACCAGCCGTCTTTTTTTTGACAAACGCAACGTCAACGGTTCAGTTAAGCATCGGCTATGATTAACTGAATCGCCCCCCAGGTCAGGAGTACTCGTAACCGACGAGCGTGTATGAAAAGATTCAAGTAGAGGAAGCGAAAGATGTATGCCTGGATCGTAACAAGTGGAGAGAAGTGGTCTCCGCCTACCCCTATGGGAAACAGGCGTGACTATATTGTTCTATGAGCTTTCAGCTGCTACTTTGTAACGCTGTAGCATCAGTATAGCTAATGTGGATTCCAGGTTTCTTTTATTAACAAATGTTAATATAATAGCCACCTCAGTCACTGTCGGACTGAAAAGTCGGAACTGATAAGCAACGGACATTACTACAAGCACACTAGTTTAGCATTAGTAGTTTTATAGCGCGATATGTTAACCCGCTGGCGCGCCGCCAGCCGCCGCCGTTGCGAGCTGAGTCGCGCGCCGCGTCGGCGCTAAGCTAGCTGTAAGCGAATCATATTTACCGCTGGATTACGGGATTACTCGGACTTTGGCCGGATTGGGTCGGAGATGAGGATAATCGAGTGCTGAGATTATTGGTGAATCGAGGTTCCTTCTACATTAAAATCTAATTCATTTCACGATGAAATTTTATATTTTATTTAAATTTTTAATTGGTATAAACTAATATTATTTGTTTTCTATGTGAATAATTTGAAATTGAAACTGTACCTTTCAGACTGGAAGGTACAGTTTCAATGAAATATCATAATATATAATTATAAATTACGTGTCACGTTGTTTGTCCGCTATAGACTCCTAAACCACTCAACCGATTTTAATCAAATTTGCACACCGTGTGCTGTTCGATCTAACAGATAGGATAGCTCACATATATATATATATATATATAAATAATAAACGCGAACGAAGTCGCGGGGTGACAGCTAGATAGTTTCAATACCTTCCAGACTGGAAAAAAAACAGACGTTTTTTCGATCCAGTCTGGAAGGTACAGTTTCAATTTCAAATTATTCACATAGAAAACAAAGAATATTAGTTTATACCAATTAAAAATTAAACCACTTGATAAACAAAAAGCAGGAAAATGGTTGTATTTAATTTTGTTTTCTTTGGAGAAACTTGTTTTCGAGAGAGTGAGTGTTTTGTATTGTAATGTTCGTTGTGGGCCCGCGGCGGCCGAGCTGGCGCTATCTGGCACGACTGCTCATCTGCGAGCGAGCTGGGAAACAGGGTGGCAATTCAGCTGATGCTTAACTGAACTATTGACGTTGTGTTACCTTTAACAAATGGACCAAGAACGGCTCAGTATCAATATCTCACAAACGTGCCAGATAGCCGGTGACACGTTGGTGAAACATTGTGATACTATGCCTTTCCCTATCTATTTTTAATGGTTAGCGTAATGTTAACGGCTTAGTTAAGCATCGGCTATGGTTAGCTGAATTGCCCTCTTGCTCGAAGAAGCGAGCCTCCGCTATCTCTCGCTGGGCGGCGCCACTTCGAGGACGCTAGGGACGTGTCTCGGCTCTCTTTTTAACTGACTGCACTTGTAAGTTCATGTGGCGCATTTTTAAACTTTCTTAGAATACTAGCAGTTATTGTGCGCTGTTGGTGCAAACTTAGACAATGTAAATTTCCTAATACTGGCTATAGTTTGTTGTTTGCTGTTGGTAGAAATATACAGAACCGGTATACGACAACACGTGTGTTTTGATTGTACGTCGATGTGAACACGGTTGATATAATTTAAATCGTATTAGCCAGCGTCGTGAGAGCGGCCAGCTGCGACACGAGGCGGCACGGGGCGGCACTAGGCGCCACGGGGCGGCGGGGCGGCACGCGACGCGAGCATTACACTTGGGCCTTTTCAAGTTAATAATCGGGCAGAGTTGTAAAGCTGTACATGCAGTAATTGCAGTTTCTAAAAAAATATGAAGTTTATTGGGTTTAATTCTGATTTTAACATTAGTACACATATACTTAGTCAGGACACTCTGGCTCACGATCCTCTCAGTGATCCACAGTCAATGTTGCAATTTGTCAAAAGAAACCAATCCACTTTTATTTCCGACGAAAAACAAAGTACTTACCGTCACCACTGTGTTTTCCAATTTTTATTGACAGCTATAACCGAAGGTGATGTCTTACTACATCGAGAATAAGGTTCAAAATATCCTGACATGTTGAGCGCGAGGTGCGCTATAAATCACTGTCGACGATTGTAAACTTTAATTCCGTATGATCGGAAGTCGCGATGGCTCCGGGCGGGCGGGGGCGGGCGGCGAGGGCGGAACCTTCACTTTGCCAATAAAAATAGTTGGACGCGATCAAATCAATCGTTTCATTAACACGAGTAGACTGATCGAGCCGCGGAAGCGGGGGTCATTGCTGGATCATCGTCTGTGCAAGAAACTGTTTTTGCACTTTATTATATCAAAGTCAAAGTCAAAATGTTTTTATTCAATTTAGGTATCAAAGATACACTTATGAACGTCGAAGTTTTTTTAAATAGACTCGACCGCCTTGTTCGGATGAAGAGCCTCTACTCAGAAGAACAGTGAAGAAACTGAGGGGCATTATTTTTTCAAATAATAAATAAATTACAGTCTCACAATTTTTTTTTTTTTTTTTATGGACATTAAGTCGGCGTTTGACCACCAACTCGCCTGATGTTAAGCGACGTTGTGGTCTAAGATGGAGCACGACGACCTATAAAGTACTTATTCACTCTAGCCTTAAAGTTTTGTAGAGTGAAGAAGTACAAAGACGGCAGTTGAGTGAGGCGCTACAAGTGCGCTACTGCTCAGACCCGTCTTCGGATCGGTTACATCGGACTACATCCCGAAACACGACTAGGTCATTTCACGGCATGGCTTGGTCCGGTGGGTGGTAACTAGCCACGGCCGTAGCCTCCCACCAGAGTTTGCTACCCGATTAGCACTACCCGGGGACCACGTGTAGACAAATTTTGGCTTACAACTAGGTAATATCTATAAATACTAGTGGCTACTTGGCGGAAGTATCATATACTTATCAGAGATTTCGGTCGGCAGACATTGTTGGAATTAAGTATTGTATTTATCAATTAACTAGCTGTGCCCCGCGGTTCCATAGGAACCGTTATTTTTTTCGGGTTAAAGAGTACCCCATGTCCTTTTCTGTACCCAAAAACAACGTAGTACATATATATGCAAATTTCTTGAAGATCGGTTGAGTAGTCGGAGTGATCGGTAGTTAGAGCGTGAAAGCGTTACAAACAAACTAACGAAAAAACTCATTTTCGCAGTTATATATCTGTTAGGATACCGGCAAACTAAATTTTGTGGAAATCACGTTAAAATTTAAAAATATTTATGCAAAAACCTGAAATTAGACGTTCTAACGTATTAAACGACACTACTGACCGAGGTAGACAAAACAGTTTTGTTTATTTTATCAACTCTAAGTATCTGTAATTTGTTGACTGTTTGTTATAAATAATAGATCGTGTCGTCACAGTCATTAATGGAGCGACAAATAACCGTCCAATGAAAACAACTATTTCTACTGAGGTCTGATTTTCTATAAGGTTACACGAAACGGTGCTCTACTGAGACGAAAGGAGCTCGTTGTAGCTCGTATATTCATTATTGTGAACAGCTTTTATTTTACTACACACTACACTATTTTAGCACAGAAAATTACTAGGCCTAGCATATGCTCCAATTTCTCCACACTTTTATCTGTGCCTGCTTAACTGAGGCCTGTGCGTACTTAACTGAGCCGTGTGGTAACGAAACGATCGGGTCAATTAAGTACGTGCAGGCCTCATTCTTGTCAAAGTCGTCGGCGTCTTCCCCACACTTTTAACTGCACAGGCTCAGCTTGAACACTGAACGCCCAACCACACGCACAAACAATTACGCGCAGGCCGAGCTTGCGCAGGCGGGTAGCGCGGCGTACAGTTTTACCAACCACAAGGAGTCCCGTGTTCAAGCCTGGCCTGCGCAGTTCAAAGTGTGGGGAAGTCGGAGCGTATGGTACCTATGTGACGTACGTCAACGTTGATTTTAAAAATGACACTTTTCTACGATTTAGCTAATTCATTTTCGCTGTTTTTGGTTCGGTTCCGTAGTAAAAAATTTGCTTAAAATGGTTTAAAAATAATAATTATAAAAATAACTAAAATGGTAACATAAAAAAACAATTACATTTGCTAAAATTATTAAATAATAAAAAGATTAGGAAAGCAGTTATCATGAGAATGTTTAAAATATAAATTGAATTAATAATAAAAATAAAATATGAGTTACGCGTATGCACGCATACACACACTCAACACACTTACTAGGAAAATTGTACTTATAACTTAAATTGCTAATACTTAAATTCAATTTTGATAACTGTAGATATTCGCTAGGACACCTCTTTAATGTAATAAATGTTCGTCCTCTTGGTTGCCACGTTACGGGCCTTGAGCCTAGTGTGGGACCGCAGGTATATCTGGGAATTGTCTTTAATTTTCAGGGATTTTTAAATCTTTGTATAAACTTGTATTTAATATTTGTATAAACTTGTGTTAAAATGTAATAATTCGTATTTTTGGAAATAAACTATCTTATCTTATCTAGTTAAATAAACCACTTTCGGATTAGTCACAACTGCGCACCGTTTTGTGTAACCTTGTAGGTCATTATGAAAAACATCATACAACAATCGTTTAGGTAGTAGATAAAAGCACCTGATTTTGAACACACATATATTCGTCACAATTACAAGTAAAGTGGCGCAATAAACTGTACCGGATAACTAGGCTGCTCTACATTTTGAAAAGCAGTTATCTGAAGTGGAAATAATAATTAGGTATGTTGTGCAGACTTCATGTGCCAATATCCACGAATACAGCTAGGAAATGGGTAATATCACAAGTAACTGATATCTTAAGTAATGCTATAGAGCTAGTCTTATACATTAGTCAGACACAACAGGTGTCGTGTGATTATTGGGAACGAGAGCAGCGAGATTATAGAGCGCCGCCGCGGAGCGGGTCGGCCACGGAGCCCGGTCCGGGCCGGGGTAGGGGTGGGGCAGGAAGTCTTCGACTTGCTGTAGCGCTCTAATTCAGTGTCACGTAGATAAAGGTCTAATTGTCGTCGTAATTACCGCTCTTTTGTCTTTTAATTAATTTTTCCAGGCGCCGGCCGCAGCAGTGGTAATTAGAGCCCCGGGAGCCTCGGGCTGCGCCCCCGGCGCCCGCGGTCCTGCGCCAGAGATAAGTAATCGGCCCGCCTTTGACAAAGTAAAGATGACAACAAAAAGTTTTAAATATAGGAACCTATTTATGTTTAACTTTTAAAAAGGTTGTCCCAAAAAGTTTTCAAAGCGGGTTGAGGTCGGGGGTGAACAAGGTAGGGAAACAAATGTTAAGCTCAAAATCACTATTTGACCGAGCGAGCGTCAGTGAGCGAAGCGTCTATGCTTCAGCTTCGCCAAAAATGCCAAAATTGAATTCGCATGTCCGAATTCTGCCCTCTGTTTTTCCTCTACAGGTCGCATAATTATGTTAACCAATTCTCCTGAAATTCTGTGAGTAGGTTTAATAATTGAATAGAACTTTATTGCCGAGACAGATTTTGTTCTGTTTTCTAAACACGCGAAGATATTCTTTTCAAAAAATCAGAACAGTCGTCAGCCGCGAGGTTTACAGCTCACAGAGCCACTAGTCACATAAATAATTATCAAAATTGAACAAAACAGCCAGCGCTCGTCCCGGGACGTCGGCGGGGGACATGAACAAATACATGACACGCGTGACCTACGAAATAACCCAAACATTTGTAGGTATATGTTTATGTTTAGTCAATAACGCTAAAAGTACTTTTGCATATTTTCCTTTAATTTTCACAACTTTTTTTTTTCTTTCTCATCACAACAAAATTATACTGATCTATTACATATATACTTACATAGATGAGTTATTCGTAATAAAACCTGAAAGAAATTCCTGAAGAAGATTCCATAATATACATTTTTAGAAAACCTTACATTACAGCCATATTGAGTATAGACTTGGAACTAAAGCCAGGCTACTGGCTAATTACGAGTGTCCGACACTATAGAAGGTCTACAGCAAAACCATACAATCTGTTCTGTTACGAGCACAAACATTAAGATTAGGAACACTTGGCTCGTGTCGTTTAATTTCAGTGTCCAAAAATACAGCTCCGAATTCCATGAAACAATAATGCCGATGTTTCGTCGTGATCATTGTCGTCGCTCGTCGCCGGAGACCTCGGTCCAGACGAAAACGTCCGTAAAGGCAAATTGAATGGTCGACGCGCTCCGCTCGGCGCATGCCCCTTATACTCAAATTAAACTTAAAATTAATAGTAAAGCGAGATTTACAAATGAAATTCCGTTTTTAGTAACATCGTACTCACTACGCATTAAAATCGAGCCGCTACAATTATGGCAATTAAAGTCTATCAAATGAGGACTTGAATGAAAATATCATAACTACTACAACTACCTAATAGTACTAGGTATTAGTACTATTGTACACTCACACTAAATGCGAAACACAACGAACCACAACGTCGCTAACATCAGGCGAGTTGGTGTTCAAACGCCGACCTAATCTACAAGAAAAAAAAAGTTTGTATGAATGTTGTAGGTCTAGTGGCTCTGTGAGCTGTAGACTTCGCGGCCGACGTCTGTCTCCTCTACAGGACGCATTCTTCATCCGATTCTCGTAAAACGTTGTGAGCTGAGTCGATAATTATAATTTTGTATTTTGCTAAATTATCGAACCTACTCACAAAGTTTTAAAAGAATCGGTTAAGAAATGCAACGACCTGTACACGAAGAGAGAGATCCGGACACACGAAAGCATTTTTGTCGAAGCTTAAGGGTTCCGCGACGCTCATTAGCTTTTAAATTAAAATACAAGGGAAAATTTTAATTATCTAAGAATGATTAGAGAAGTGCTAAAGTTATAAAAATGATTGAAATTGCACTTTGCCACTCTACAAATAACTTTAGAGGCTTCTTAGTAACTACTTACAGTTATAATAATAATAATAATCCATTTATTTCAGGCAATATAACTTGCATACAATGCAAGTTACAGAGGCCCATAGAAAATAAATACTTTACAGACTAACATACATATAAATAACATCAATAAAATTAACTAAATCTTCTGGGCTTTTGCTCCCTGTGCGGCCTCCCAGTAGCGCCGGAACACTAGCCCTTTTGGCCAGAACTCAGGCGAGAGTAGTGCTGCCTTGTGTTTCGCTGGAACCCGTAGCAAGTAAGACTTGAAATAAGTCTCACGTACAGTTGACTCCAGGCGCTGCATCGCTACCACCGGCGCCTCTACTCCCAGTCGGTTCTGCACAAACTTGTGCACGTCGGCTCCTGATGTAGTCGGGTCCACTCGGGACAAGTACATCAGAAATGTCGGCTCCACGGCACGTCACGTCATGTCACGTTACGTTACTACATTAATGAAAAGAGGGTACTATAAGGTTAAGAATTATTTAGAAGATAAAGATGTCTGGAGCCTTCCACTTCCGCCAAGTGGCCACTAGTATTTATAGATATTACCTAGTTGTAAGCCAAAATTTGTGAGACTTTAATTTATTTATTATTTGAAAAAATAATGCCCCTCAGTTTCTTGCCTGTTCTTCTGTGTAGAGGCTCTTTAGCCGAACAAGGCGGTCGAGTCTATTTAAATAACTTTGACGTTCATAAGTGTATCTTTGATACCTAAATTGAATAAAAACATTTTGACTTTGACTTTGAACTAGTCGTCTTCTTCTAGACGAAAGTGTAATAGAAAGCCTTTGCATAGCCAATGCAAAGTTAGTCTAAAGTGGTCGCCGGACCCTTAAGCATAGACTACTCGCTTGCAAACGCTCGCTCGGTCGATTATAATCTGGTCAGCACGTGTGCTAAATTGCAACCACGTCTGGAACCACGGCGTCAGCTAGTTTTACTATGTAATATCCTTGGAATCAAACGTAGTTCGGTGTAAACCAACGACGTAAAAATATTTAAGTACAATCAGACATAACATTATTTTTCGCGGGACAACTTGCGGTAAGTACGTCTCATGCACGCGCGTCATGCCTGAGACGTGTTTTGGAGCAGAATATGTACCTACCTATTGAAATGATATTATCGCAACAGTACATGAAGGTATTTTAGTGAAAATGTCGACAGAGCGCAACAAAACTAGTTTGCTTTCAAAATTAATAGTTTAGAGAACACGAGATCAGTGGTGTGTCGATATGCAACCCGATAGCAAAATGACAGCGACGCTCGCTCAAAGAACAAGAGAATCTGATTCTGTATCGCAAGCGAAGTGAAGATAAGCAAAGCGAGCAGGTCGAGCGAGCGAGAACGTGCTTTTGTGCAATCTGGCGATATTGTTTGGTCTATTAGAACGCGCAGTCAGCCGATGCTGGCTCCGATGTGTATTGATAACAGAATACACACGAGTTTCGCGGGCCGAGAGTCTTTGAACGAGGCAGATGAGTCCGGGGCCATTGTAGTATGCCGCGTCTATACACCATTCAGAGAAAAAAGAATTTTAAATTGCTTCAATGGAACTGCTATTGGAGAGAGCTACTAAGAAGAAATGTCACGTCGGTTAGTTATGTCCACAGATACGTACATTATTTGTTAAGCTGTCCATAGACTCACAGAGTTAGTAGCGAAAGCGTGTATCGAAATTGGTTTCATTTAGTTATCAATGTAATTTATTGCGTCTGTGCGTCAGTGCGCTATAGGGCGTGCAAAACCGGAGGGTCTTCAAAACCGGTTTTGAAATCCAGGTTTGAAGGCCCAAAACCGGAAACCGGTGTTAGCCCCGGTTTTGGTAACAATTTTCTAATGTTTAAATTTTTCTACGTTTTTTAAGTTTATATAAGGTATACGAAGAAATGGTGAGGAAGAAATTGTAGTCCACGTTGTCTGTGTGGTGGAGTGAACGGTATCTTGCCATGGGCACTAAAATTTCTCTACAAGGGTTCCAGAGCTTGTGTTAAGATAAACCGGGGCTTACACAGACTGGTTTATTAACGAAAAAGGTGTGAGATAGGGATGTGCCTTTAGGGAAGGCTCGGAATAAGCTTTTGCCTCGTCAGGAACCAGAAACATGTTCGACTATCGCCCGGATTAGCATGTCTGCTCAACGGGAGCACCGCTAAAGTAACTATGAAGCGGAAATCCTACGAAGCTATGCCAGTGTGCATGGCAGACGGCTACCGATTCCGAATAGTGCGAACGAAAAACAAAACGATCGCACTGCTGGAATGGGCGGCACAGTCACCTTTTGCGCAAGCTAGCTCATTGCTTAATTATCTAAACAAAAATGCTGACAGCACTCCCCGGGTAATAAGCGTGGACGCGATGATGATCGAATATATGAAAGCGGAAGTCGTAGACCGGTTAGGTTGCACCAAGGCCTCTGAACACCATGAGGTTGTCGTGTACGAGGATAGAGGAGAAAACTTGAGCTTTCTCAAATCCCAAACACTAGACCACATAGGTGCTACAGATAGCTGGGGACACCCCGTTCCAAGTTCGACCACCCAGTCTGGTTCCGAAAGGGCACAACAAAAAATTGTCTCTGAAAAGGCCGCACCCCATGCAAGTGGTAACCGAGAAAGAGGGAATGGCCACATAACCGGTTTCATAACAGCATTCAGCGCTGTAACGCAGAGCTTATTCCGTATCGCACCCAAAACACCATCTCCACAGACGTCGAGAGCAGCTCCACAACTTCAAGCAGCTAGGACGAGAGCCGACATGGGCCAGGTCGATTCGCCCCGTTATGTCTCGGCCTCGGGGCTGCAAAACCATGCGAGAAACGCCTTCCTCGAATTCCTAGCCATACTGAGAGCGACCAAACAAGTTAATCTCAGGACCTACGAACCTGCGATAACATCTTGCCTATCTTCACTTCCTAGCTTATAAGACTTTTTAGGCTAGGAAGTAAAAGTCTTCTAAACGAGAGGCTTGAGGAAGCGGAAGCCGACATATGCAACAACGTCACTTCCCAGATCATCAAAGGAACCATGAAAGGAGAGTATATGGCAGCCTATAGCGAAGAAAGTGGTTTTGTAGCGCTGGACGAGACAGAGGCGGAGCGAATAGGTAAGCCGAAATACGGGACACCATCAAAGAATCCAATTGTAGTCACCGCCAAGTGCACCATGATAATGCTGGACGACCGAATCCTAGAGATGGCCAAAACCATCGAAGGGACGTCGACGCAAGTTGGGAAAGCGGGTCGGTACCAAAGATACAATGGGTCAATGGGGTGCCAGGGTGTGGCAAGACAACATGGGTGATCCGTCACTTCGATGTGGACAGGGACGCCATCATCATCACAACAACAGAGGCAGCAAAAGATCTGAGAGAGAAACTATCGCACCGTATCGGAGACCTGGTGAAATCCAGGGTACCAACAATGGCTTCTTCTCTCGTAAATGGTTTTGGTAGAGAGAGTTTCAACCGCCTTCTGGTTGACGAAGCGCTCATGAACCATTTTGGAGCCATAATAATGATTGCACGGCTGTCTGGTGCTGGTGAGCTTGTCCTCATCGGAGATGTAAATCAGTTCCCTTTTATTGACAGAGAAAATCTCTTCGAAATGAGGTATCAACGCCCAAACCTGGTCACAAACATCAGCCAGGAGTTGCTTTGCACACACAGGAACCCAATGGACGTCGCGTATGCGCTGAGGGAAATTCACTCGGGTATTTATTCCTCGGCTCCTCGTATTAAGTCCGTTGAACAAAGAAGGTACAAGGGAGCACAAATTCCCACCACCCTCCCCAACACCCTTTTCTTAGTACATACGCAGGAAGAAAAGGAGACCCTCAAAAGTCAAGGGTATGGGGGAGGCGCAGGGTCACACATCCTAACCATCCACGAAGCTCAGGGGCTAACGTACGAGTCGGTTATCGCCATAAAGACCAAGCCCAAAATGAAGCTGCATGAGAGCGTGTCCCACGTAGTCGTCGCAATATCACGGCACACCGGGACTTTCACCTACTACGCCGATGACATCGAAGACGATGCCATCAGCCGGTTAACAATAAGACGTCGTTTTGTCTATTAGATCTTTTATTTCAGACTACTATATTTCTTCTGTTGAATAAAAAGCTTTTTTTTTAACTCTGCAATGATTGTACATTATTTCTGCAACATTACATTTACTAGCTTTCGTAGCTGAACATGTCTTTTAGCCTCAACTGGTCCTTGCGCAACATTCACATTTTGATTGTTTATATTACTGTTCACCGATATTGGACCTCTATTTACTTTAAGCTCTATTTTGTCCGCTCCGTTGTCTACCGGTTTTGCAAGCCCTAATTCCTATGCGTGAGATGATATGAGGTGTTATCTTAGCCACTCTCACACCTACGACGTTTCAAACGAGAGCAACAAGGACCGACGAAAAATGGTGAGATGAAAATCTCAAATCTCCGAATAGGGGCCCTGGTCCTTGCGCAACATTCACATTTTGATTGTTTATATTACTGTTCAGCGGTATTGGACAGCTATTTACCTTAAGCTCTATTTTGTCCTTGTTTTAGGCGGCATTTTGATATAAAAACATCAGATTATTAGAAAATATTGCCACTGATTGTAAGTTATTGAAAAAACGGAAAAACCGGAGGTAAACCCGGTTTTGTCTTTCAACCCCGGTTTTCAAAATTTGGCGAATTTCGCCCGGTTTTCGGTTTTTAGCAAAAACCGGAAACCGGTTTTGCACGCCCTAGTGCGCTATTAGAATCACAGATCGCGGAATATTTGAATGTGGTTTGCTTTAAGGAGTACTATTTTTGAATAGATTTATTACTGCCAGCCCCCACGAACTGCGACAACGAGGGGACAGACGGTAACACTATCTTTCGACAACCTCGTGTAGAAAAAAATGAAAAATACCTATTGTCAAATGGTCATATGACAGCAGATATTATCAGTATTGTCACACTAAAACTGATCGCAATAATGTTATAAATGCTAGAGTTTGGATGGATGGATAGATGTTTGTTACTCAATCACGCCAGAATGGCTAAACGGATCTGGATAATATTTGGCACAAAAATAGATTTTAGTCTGGAATAGTCTTATTTTGTTGTTGATCAGCTGTTTGTTTTACAACAAATAAATAAATAAATTGTTATTTATTTCGCGGTTAAAAAGTAGCCTGTGTCTGCTTTTGTACATGGTTTTTATTTAACGCGGGTAACACCGTGGTGCGCCGCTTGTCATATATAAAGTTGAAGCTATCACAAAGGTCGTGGCCGGTGGGAGTACAGCGTGGTACAGGGGCGATTAGCGTCGACGGCGCGAATGCAAATAGTTGTCGGGCGCTGCGACAACAGCGCACAATGAGCTCGTTAGCGCCGGCCGTACGCGCCGGGCCGGCCGGTGGCGCCGGGCCGGCCGGTGGCGCCGGGCCGGCCGGTGGCGCCAGGCCGGCCGGTGGTGCCGGGCCAGCCGGCGCTCAACAGGAATGTACAAACAACAAATCTGTAGAGTTGATTGAGGTACCGGCATTGTATTTTCTAAACAAAATTGACAGCACAGAATTCAGACCGTAGTATTGTAATTACTTTATATTAGGTCCTTACGTATGAAATTGGCGTTTTGGGGAGGAATAAAAAGTCGATTTTTTTTTGTAAAATATATTTAATTAATCAAAGTATGCACCGTTGTTATCTATGCACTTTTGCCATCTTATGGGTAGTTCATTGATCCCTTTACTATAAAAACCATGGGGGCGCGAATCAATAAACTCTTTGAAGGCGGTTTGGACTACTGCATCGGAGTGGAATTTTTTTCCTTGTAAGAAGTTGTCCAAATTCCGGAAGAAATGGTAATCTGTTGGAGCAAGGTCCGGGGAGTACGGTGGATGTCGCAGACATTCCAATTGTAGCTCAGCTAACTTAGTGGTTGTTTGTTGTGCAGTGTGTGGTCTTGCGTTGTCGTGAAGCAGCAGTGGCCTAGAGCGATTGACCAATCTCGGTTGTTTAACAGCTAGTTCTTCCTTCATGGTTTGCAGTTGCTGACAATAGATATCTGCCGTAATCGTTTGGCCAGATTTAAGAAAGCTGTAGTGAACGACACCGGCGCTAGTCCACCAAACACTTACAAGTGACTTTTTCTGAGTCAATTTTCGTTTAGGGCAGGATTTGGCTGGGTCTCCAGGGTTCAGCCATTGCGATGAGCGCTTTCGATTATCGTACAATATCCACTTTTCATCACAAGTAATGATTCGATTTAAAATCCCTTCATTATTGTGTCGGTTGAGCAAAGTAACACAGCAGGCGACCCGTGTTTGCAAGTTCGATTCACTCAATTCATGAGGTACCCATCGTTCGAGTTTTTTTATTTTCCCGATTTGCTTCAAGTGGATTAATACAGTTTTGTCACTTACCCCGAAGACTGCTGCTATCTCTGAAGTGCTTTGTGATGGATCCGCTTCCACAATAGCCTTTAATTCTTCGTTTTTCACTTTGATCTCCGGCCGTCCATGGGGTTGGTTCTTAAGGTCGAAATTTCCAGAACGAAAACGTTGAAACCAAAAACGTACCATGCTGTCTTTAGCGACACCAGCGCCGTACACATCATTAATTCTTCGAGCTGTTTCTGCAGCACTGGTGCCACGGTAGAACTCGTACTCGTAAATATACCGATATTTCATGTTTTCCATTGCGCGGTAATAAGCGACGCCAAAGAAAAAATAATGAGGAAAATAACAAATGAATGATTGTATTCCAAAGAAAAAAAAACCAGCTAAATGAATTTATTAATTTGAATTTCGAATTCTTAACCAAAGAGGAGATATTTCAGATCAAATTGATCAGTACGACAAAACGCTGATTTCATACGTAAGGACCTAATATTACACATGTTGTGTGACGTGACCCTTGATACCGTCTATCTCCTTAAGCTAAGTGCATCAGTTCCCTACGCGTTTCAGACTCATTACACATTCATTGACTCTACATAAACTATGAAGTTTATCGATTTGTTGTCCGCTCCGCTTCGGGATAAATATTAGAGAGCTGCTGAATGGGTCACAGTTTTGAGAAGGATAGGATTAGAGTCCTACTTAAAATTAGAAGTAGACAACATCAAATACTTAACACGATTATATGGTGTTCGACGGGTAATTGTGTCGAGGAGGTAGAGTTGTGTGTTTAAACACAATATTGCAATTTTAGGTATATGAGTTGCGGTGAGACTGAGAGTAATTCAAAGAGTTATCAAGGTGGCAAGTTAACAATGAGTCTATCTACTAGAAGTGCTAGAAGTCGTGTAGTAGCAGTGACTCGCTGAGAGCAAGCGTCAAAATATTATTTTATTTTTTCATGTCTTGAGGGCATGGGACATTGTTATTTAAATTATTGTTTTGTTATCATAAAGTGTTCAAAATTTCCGTCCGAAAATTAAAAATTACCCTGATTTAATTTTAGGTACTATAATGCAAGTATTTTTGTTTTATTTTATATTTTTTGCTACATGACTGGAGCCCGGTGTATGGCGACTGGCTCGCCCTGTCACATTTAGAACTGAATATCGTCCGACGAAGTGTGGGTGTTGTTGTATTATACCTCTGCCAGCCCCTTTGGGTGAAAGGCGTGACGGTATGATTAAGTAAGTAGATGAAAACTAGAAGTGATGTATGGGAGTAGTAATACACCCTTGCCAATCCCCTTGGGGGACAGATCGAAGAGTAAAAAACAACTGCCTCAGTGGCTCAGTTGGAAGTGAACCTGCCTTCTGAGCGTGGGAGCGTGGGTTCGATTCCCACCTAGGACAAACATTCATGTGATGAACATTAGTGTTTGTTCTATGTCTGGGTGTTAATATCTATTTAAGTATGTATTTAAAAATATCTAAGTATGTATATCAGTCTCTGGTAGCCATAGTACAAGCTTTGCTTAGTTTGGTGTCAGGCGACTGTGGAAGTGTCCCGAATTTATTTATTTATAAAAAAAACGTAACGCTAGGTTAAGTATATTATGAATATGAAAAATTGTACAAACAGTGGTTTTGTTAATGAAGTAAAGTCACGTGGTCGATATCGCGGAACTTAGCCGCGGTTCGAGTGCGGTGTGCGGTGGAGCGAGCTCGACCGATTGTACAGACGTGCTCGTAGTTAGCGAGCCCTCACAATAGATACAGTAGAGCGGTCGAGTGAGACCGCGCTCAGCGCCGCCGTGCTGCGGGAGGGCTCTGTACATAAAGGCTTGTTCAGATGACCCGCGACGACCACGCACCGGACCCGCACATGCTCGCCACGCGCACAGTCAGCGCACGCAGCTGGCCTCGCGACACCCGCTTGTACAACGTAGTCTGGACAGGAATTTCTTAAGAAAGCCACTACCAAAATGTTTTTTTACATATTACATTTCTTATAGAACACTTATCATTGAGTAAACAGATGGTTGAGGTTCGTTCTGCTAGATTGCATAATTTATAATTGCAATTTGAGTTTTAATGATGTGTCGTAAAACTCAAATTTTTATGCAATAAATGTTAAAGCGAGTGGGACGTGGGTGCCGACTCGCGTGGCGTGGCATGCGTGTAGCGAGCGCGTGTCGTCTGAAGGCGGCCTAAAGGTTTTTCAATCAGTTTCACCGCGGACGTGTGCTGTGGAGAGCTGCCAACACGAGGGCTGAGAACTGCGCCAATTAAGTTATGTGGTTTTACTCCAAATATTTCACATCTGACGTTTATTGGAATAAACATGTGCCGTATATATTGTGTCGTGCTCTATGTGTCGGTGCATTAGCATGAAGCGACAATAGCTAAAATATTGTTTACCATTTAAGTTAGGCGGTGGTAGTGGGACGTGAAATAGGTGATGGGTCAGACCGAAGCCAAACCGAAAATCTCATACAAGAACAAAATAGCTATCTGCATACTCGTAGTTTATAGACATTTGTTTAGTTTTGTTTTGCATCGTGTATGATCGTAAACAATAGGGCCGTGAGATGGAGGACACATAAAACCTGATCGGTGGCGAACCGAGAGTAATCGTAAACTGAGTTTCAATATGCGGTAAAACGGACAAGTACCGACGGCACCGCTCAAATGGACGACACTACACGAGTCCGCGAACGAGGCTCGTGTGCTGCAAACGTCCCGAATGACTCGCTACCATCGACGACACAGTTACAATAGTTAACAGTGGCCGCTCAAGCGCTCACATGGCGCGCACGCCGAGCGCTCCCGATACTAAAATCTACTTTACACACATTACTCTACTCGCCTCACCTACACTCTGGCGGCGGTCGTACCCTCTACTCTCACCGAGATAATCATATGTATCGATATCAAATGTTCTCAAAAAACATCAAAAACTTTGACGTTCATAAGTGTATATTTGATACCTAAATTGAATAAAAACATTTTGACTTTGACTTTGTTCACAATTACTTGTAAAATATGGTGCTAATAAAATTATTCGAAGTATTACGTAGTCTTAGTGTGATAGACGCGCATAGTGCGCTCCATTCATCAGGGCGGGCGGCGGCGGCGGACAGGGCGGGAGAGGGCGGACGAGGGCGGGCGGGGTGCGAGGCACGTTATCCAAAACTATGCCTATTTAGATCGCATCACCTCGGCTCGCCTCGCCTAGTCTTGTGCTGCAGAAGACAAGGGCTTATGATAGCGTTATCTTAATCCTCTTGCACTGGCTTGTTGCTTTCAGTTAAAACCGCTAAAAGTTGAAAAAGATGCTGAAGTGCTTTTGAGGAATTCTTTTTCGTACAGAACAGCATAATGTTAGAAATCAAATGAGTTTTGTGCTATAAGCTGACTATTATTGACGATAACGTTCAGTAAACTTTATTTATCTATATAGGTACGTTTGGATAAAACTTACTTTTATATTCTCAAAGGTTAACCGAAAATTATTGGAATGATTCTGGATGATTCTGACTAACTAATTCTACTAAACTTGACTAAGCTTTACCCGCTCGTTAATAAGTATCCTATGTGCTCTTACAGACTATTATCTATCCCTGTGCCAAATTTCATCCAGATCCGTTCAGCCGTTCTGGCATAATTGAGTAACAAACATCCATTATCCATCCATCCATAACATCCATCCAAAATTTTGTATTTATGATATTAGTGTAATTTACCTAGAGATTAGAGTCGGAGTGTTTCCTCGGCCAGGCCGGGCTGGGGCGCGGTGTGGCGGCGGCCTAGCGCGGTGTGGTGGCTGCCTGGCGCGGTGTGGCGGCGGCCTGGCGCGGTGTGGTGGCTGCCTGGCGCGGTGTGGCGGCGGCCTGGCGCGGTGTGGCGGCGGCCTTGCGCGGTGTGGCGGCGGCCTGGCGCGGTGTGGTGGCTGCCTGGCGCGGTGTGGCGGCGGCCTGGCGCGGTGTGGCGGCGGCCTGGCGCGGTGTGGTGGCGGCCTGGCGCGGTGTGGTGGCTGCCTGGCGCGGTGTGGCGGCGGCCTGGCGCGGTGTGGCGGCGGCCTTGCGCGGTGTGGTGGCGGCCTGGCGCGGTGTGGTGGCGGCCTGGCGCGGTGTGGCGGCGGCCTTGCGCGGTGTGGTGGCGGCCTGGCGCGGTGTGGTGGCGGCCTGGCGCGGTGTGGCGGCGGCCTGGCGCGGTGTGGCGGCGGCCTTGCGCGGTGTGGTGGCGGCCTGGCGCGGTGTGGTGGCGGCCTGGCGCGGTGTGGCGGCGGCCTGGCGAGACTACTCACAATATTTCAAACGGAACTCGGGCGGGTTTTATTCTGTTGTATCGACGGAGCAACTTCGCCTCGTTTTAACTTTAAGCTTTTGAAAGGCTTTTTAAAGCGGAACTAGCCAGTTTGAGTTTTGTATCAACTAACTTTATCTTCTGTAGCGTCGCTAGAAAATAAGACGTAGAAACCACTTAATTACAAAAAGCATTCGTGTCCGACAAACAGATAAACTTTTTATTCATATTTGTCAGCCTTTTGGGTACTTTACCCGCGGATACTGACTTGAGCTCTGTTTATTATTTGTATTTTTTATTTATGTTTATGTTTAAATTAAAATAATTGTCACAATTAAATCTAAGTTCTAGTATGACCAATTACCTACTAAGTTACAGGCTTTTATAGTTATTTCGATAACATAATTACAATAAATCTTAAATAAGAATAAACTAATAAATCTAATTCTATACTATTACTGTAATAAATGTAAAAATCTCAATCTAATAACCCGCTGCCAGCTGTAGGCAACGTAACCAAAATGCTGACCGCTTTGCCCGTTGCATTGCGATACTGATCCTTTGGGCAAAGTACCGGCCAGCATTTTGGTCACGAGTTGAAAAAAAACCTAATTAAACTATAAAAGCTTGTGACTTAGTAGGTAGTTGTTAATGCAATAATTACATACATAGTTCTAGTTAAAATACTGAATATATAATTTTTTAATTATTTATTATTAAGTAAGCTAATTTAACTATAAAAGCTTGCAATTTTGTAGGTAATTGCTAGTGCAATAATTACATAGTTCTGGTTAAAATACTAAATAAATATTTTTTTAATTATTTATTATTAAGCTAATTTAACTATAAAAGCTTGCAATTTTGTAGGTAATTGGTCATACAATAATGCAATAATTACATAGTTCTAGTCAAAATACTAAATACATTATTTTTATTAATTTATTATTGTAATACAAATTATAACTCAAAATAAAGTACATATTTAATCTAATTAATTAAAGAAAAAAGTCGAATTATTATAAAAATAACAATAAGATTTCATTTAAGTAATACTTACTATTTACAAAAACAATATCGGTTTCAAAATTCAAAAATCAAATTCATATTCAAAATCATTTATTGTCAGCTGTGTGGTTACAGGTCACATTGAATAAGTATTATAGGTTTCAACAGCTATTATTGGGCATACAATATTCTGAGAGATCAGTCAAGAATTTATTAAAGTTAAAGATACAGTTAATGTCGATTTCATTGAGTTTTTTCTTTGGTTGGAATGTCAAAGGTTTTATCATTAAGGAATTTGTCAATATTATAATAACATTTGTCAATTAGTAGTTTCGTTAGATTATATTTAAATTTTCTAAATGTTTAAACTTAAATTATGTCTGGTAAATGATTAAATAATTTGGTGCACATTACATAAATAGATTTGTTATAGAACTTAGTTTTCGAGCCCTGAGGGGGTAATACATAGTATGCTTTGCGGGTTTTTCGTGGTTCACGTGTAGTTTTTATGTCAAAGGTGTTTATATTTTGTTTTACAAATAGACATGCCTCTAAGATATACATTGACGCTAAAGTAAGTAATTTAAGTTCTTTGAATAATGGTACACAACTTTGTCTTTGTCCGGCTCCAGTTATTGCTCTAATGCATTTTTTTTACTTTATAAATACTTTCTTAGCGTCTACAGAGTTTCCCCAAAGTCATAATCCATAACGTATATTGGAAGCCACGTTGCCATGATATGCACAAACTGCTGTTTTTTGTGATGCTACTTTAGTTAATCTTCTTAATGCATAAACGAATCTACTAATTTTTTTGCGCAAGTGGTCTGTATGACTCTTCCAATTACCGTGACAATCCACTATTAGTCCTGAAAACCTTATCTCGTTAACTTGTTCTATAATTGAATTTTGATATTTAATTGTTATATTGTTTGCCCTTGACTGTGGAAAATAAAATTGCATTGCCTTGGTTTTATCTACGTTTACAAGTAAATTATTATTGTCAAACCAATTCATGATACTTTCAAGTGCTTCATTTATAGTATTGTCATGTTCTATTGTTTTCAGACCCTTAACTATGAACGCAGAATCATCTGCAAAGAGAACCATCTGATGGTCTACTGTACTTCGTAAGTCATTGATGAACACGAGGAAAAGTAACAGACCCAGGATGCTTTCTTGTGGGACTCCGTATTCTACCTGCTTTAAAGTGGATTTAGAAAAGATAAATTCCTCATTCTCATGTGTCTGAGTAATATCGGCTGACGATTTCTTATAGTCCAGTCATTTTAGACATAAAAATAGTGATCAAATAAAGAAAATTCCGACAGAGCCAAATCTTCGTAGAGACCTTAGGTTCACCACAAGGAATAAAGTGTCAAAAGTCCCCATCAGTCCCATGTGAGCTTAGGGACTTATTCGTGGCCCAAGGTCAAAATTTTAGGTTTTTTGGATTTTTTTCGAAAACGGTAAGTTTTATCGAAAAAGTACCTCAGAGCAAAGTTGTAGATCTTAAAATTTTCTATAAAAATGATCCCTATGATTTTTACTCTAAGACCCACTATTTTCCAGATATTGCGATTGTAAGAATCATGTTCTACATAGTATGCAATAAAAACGTTACCGGTATTCTACTATTGAGACATTCGCCTATAGTCTTCATCATTTCATAAATTGCCTCGATTATTTCTGGCTCGAGATGCGGCGATACAACGGCGGGGCGCGTACGCATCATTCCTCTATATTTAATTTCAGAAACCTGGTGACAAACAACACCATTTATATCACCTCACCAAAAAGAATCACAGAACCTAATTAAAACTAAAAAATATTAACTGATAAAAACTAAGTTATGAAATATCTGCACACACAGTTATTTTTAAAAAATTCTGCTTAAAATCTATTGATGTTTTGCTGGCAATTGATAATATTTTGTTCTACGGCTGAGTGCAGCTGGCCTGTATGTGGTCTGTTCCTGCATTCATTGTTGTTTACATTCGGCGCACCTGCGCCGAATGCTTGTAATGCATCTGCATTAGCTGCATCATACGATGAGATACGGCCGGTGCGCGCAGGCAGCGGCGGTCGGCTCGGTGGGCGCACGCCCCCGCCGCCCCGCCATGCAGGGCCTCACTGTGATACCTTCACTCCCGAAGGCCATGAAGTTGCCGTGCACATTTTGTCTAATAAGATTTCCGGAAAGCCGATAACGCAGGATGTTTATCTGTCTTAATCTCTCGTTTTTTTTTTATAGTAAAGCCATCGCACACTGCGACAAATTTGTAAAGTGGTGCCCGCAATTTTTGCTCTTAGAAGATTAATCGTCTCAACAAAACTAGCAATTTAAGTGTTTTTCTCACCGAGTTTCTTCTCCATTGTGTTTTTTGTTTCCGCACTATCGTGTCCTGAAGATAAGATAACTAACAACCCTTTCAACAATTTTAAGCGTCATATCTATAATATTAACTTAACAAAAAAATAAATAATTAAATTTCATTTCACTAATGAGCTATGTTTAATGTTAAATTGTTTTTTTTTCAATTTTTTTTTTCAATATTTTAAGTATTTTTTTTTATTTAAGTACGAATTACTAATAAAATATCTACCTAATTGAAAAAAAAAAAAAAATTCGGATCACCACTATCACGCTTAGAGGCTCTACTGCCCACTTAGAGGTTCAACTACCCACATTGATTAAATCATTGTCTTTCCATTATAGAAATTCTGTTAATCTATATTTTCTTTTTAACGTTAGCGTTCAATATTCTTTCAAGACTTAGTATTTCGTTTCAATTTTCAAGCAACAACCAACGAGGAATATATTAAACCATAATAAGATGTAAAACTCTCTCTTACGGAAAAATAGAGCGTTTCAACATAATTTAGTGGTAAGAGCGGCGCTGAACGAGCTAACCGCGGCTAACGGCTGGTAGCGAGCCAACGGACGCAAAAACGCGCCGTTCAACGCCACTTGTAATTAAAAAGTTGAACTCCCTCGGCGCCGTTAAACGGCGTTAGTGCGGCCCAGATTCAATACGAGCGCCGCCGCAAGAATGTGTTTAAATCATTAAAGCGCTCTCGACTCGAGTGCTGCCCTGCAGTCGACTCACTTCTTGGCTTAGAGTGAGTGAGTGGGGCGGGACGCCTTCACTAGCGCGCCTCTTCGGTTTTGATCAGCTTATAAACTACCGTATTGATGCTTAAACTTGTTGAATCTATTAGTTTTATAAACATGAAAAGTAGTGTAAATGTATACTGACTGATAGGTAATAATGGAATATTGTGTACAATAAAGTTCTCCCTAGTTTCACATAACCATTTTTTATATAATACCATAGTTATTAATTTAATTTCATATAAAACCAGTTGCCATAACTATTCATGCAATATAATAGTTATTTACTAAAATATTATTTGGAAAAGACATTCATTTGATATAATTTTCACGTTGAATAATGTTTGAAAGATTATGTCAAGTATATTTTTGCACATGACTAATTTACTTATTTATTTAGTTTTGCAAATCATTGCTACAGACAATTCAGTGAAAAAAATTGTTACATGAAATAAGATTAGTTAAAGTAGAAATTAAAGCTACAACTATTATATCAAAATAATAATATACCAATTGATTTTAATATCAAATGAATAATTTACAAAATGAATTTTAGTGCAACCGTTGATAAATTAAATGGATGTTATATAAAACAAATATTTTTTGTTAATAAAGCAATATTATACTACATGAGTATTATACGAAACGTTGTTTTTCGAAGTGAAATCATTTTAAAAGTTGTTATACAATGCAAGGGTGAACCGCTGGCAGAGGTATATTACAACATCCACATGTATACATATATTTTTACAACTACTACTACTTTACTACTACAACTACTACTACTAACTACTACTTTACTACATGTATACAAACATTTAGTTCGCCTCGAACAGAGACCTCGTATATCTCCTCAATCCCTCCTCCAATATAGCTTATTTATGAAATTAAAATTTCTGTTGAGATAAACTACTTGTCTGAAAAATTTCACGAAAATCGGTTCAACGACACTCAAGTTATCGTCGAAGAAACAATTGCCGAGCTGTCCCAATACACTTTGAGACCTCGCATCGCTCGGCCAATAAAACTTTATGAAGCAAAACATAAATGTGAAAAAAAAAAAAATATTCTCTCGTCAAAGTCACCAACAACCATCACTAAGTACCTAGGCCTCGAGCGAGGGCATTTCGATTATTTTTTTACGTCACATCTACGTAGATTTCTCGAATATCTTAGGTCCTTTTTTTTTGTATACGAGTATAATAGTTGAAAAGAAAGTATCACAGTATGTTGTCGTAACTGTGATGAACTGTGTTTGTCGGATTAGCCGACTCATTCAGTTGTGAGGCAAAACCACGCCATTTTTTGTAGGAGCCCTAATTTTTAACTTAGGCAGTCGTGGTGGCCGGAAGTGACGCGTGTGCGGACATCCGGCGCCTAAGATGCTCCGGCGGCGGAACAGCTGCAGCTGCTTGCTAATTAATCTGATTATCCACAGGAATTAAGTCCGGAATTACAATGAATTATTATAATCTCCGGGGCATTGTGTGGCGCGACTCTACAACAGATTAGAGATAACATGATTTACTGCGACGATGTTAATACACTACTGTGCAGGTGAATATCGTTAATAATTAACATTTTACTAAATCATTATTTACCTGTACCACAGTCGAGAAACGCGGTGCTGTTTAACATCAAAGCGATTATATATGTAAAACAACAGCACTCGTAGATAGCAAAATAATGGAAAGAAAGAAAGTAAGAAACAATTTATTTTTTCACACAAACAACTACAACAACAAAACACATAATAAAACAGTAACAGATAATTATTATTTAGATACATAAAACAAATACTAATAAGATTTGTGTTTACAATGTAATGTAAACACAAAACTGCCTCGGTGGCCGAGTTGGTTGTGAACCTACCTTCTGAGCTTGGGGCGTGGGTTCGATTCCCACCTAGAGCAAATATGAATGTGGTGAACATTTGTGTTTGTTCTATGTCTGGGTGTTAATATGTATTTATGTATGTATTTAAAAATATCTAAGTATGTATATCAGTCTCTGGCAGCCATAGTACAAGCTTTGCTTAGTTTGGGGTCAGGAGACCGTGTGGAAGTGTCCCGAATTTATTTATTTATTAATCATTATAATGTTTGCTAGTAGGCGTAATGAGCAATCTGTACGTCTCGTCCGCTCATATTGAGCATTATTCCTAGACTCCTAGCGTCCCTAGAGAACCCCCGCATGTTTCCCCGAAGCCACCGCAGCGTACAACTGGCCGCGCCGGCGAGCGCGCCCGGGCGCGACACCGGGTACACCAGCGATCCAATAATCGTTCAATTTATAAAATTCAATCTGCTTCGATCTGCTGAGCTGCAATTTATTTACGAGCAATTTCATTCGCAGGGAAATCAACTTATGCAGCCATCGGCGTGTTTACGCTTCCATGTTCAATTATGCTTTTATGAAGACGCGGGCTTTTACCGCGTGCCGCTCGATATTAGCCACTTAATTACTTGCGATGTACCGACGTACCTAATGTAGGAAGAAATCTGTGTGGGTTTTACAATGTTTCACACTTATAGCTCTCTACTAGGATCCCCTGTGTGGGACGCCATGGAACCTACAGCACTGAGCGGCACAGATTCTGAGCAGATCTACTAATTATTCTTCGCTTTATTTAGTCGTTTCGTGTAAAGCCTAATTTAACGGCATAAGTCTATTTTACGAGCGGAGGGTGTTCGTTACACTCGGCGCTCCCCAAAGTACAAAATAATCCGGCGAGTTGATAGCCCCCTCCTCCCGTGATAGTGTTTGCGTAGGACGCGACACGCATGTTGACACGGCCCGGCCGGCGGCGCGCGGAGCTGGCTCGCCGCGACCGCACTCGCCTCGACGTCACCTCTCACACTCGAACTACGCCGCTCTTTGATTTTAAGGGTCCTGCTGTACAAGAAAATCGCTTAGGGATCGTTTGCTCTACATTCTGTTCCAGTTTACAGATGCGTGAGTATTTTAATACCTACAAATCGGTTTTGCCTAGTGCGGGACAGGAATATTAGCACTGCAATTAGGGCGTGCAAAACCGGAGGATCTTCAAAACCGGTTTTGAAATCCAGTTTTGAGGGCCCAAAACCGGAAACCGGTGTTAGCCCCGGTTTTGGTAACAATTTTCTAATGTTTAAATTTTTCTACGTTTTTTAAGTCTTTATAAGGTATACGAAGAAATGGTGAGGAAGAAATTGTAGTCCACGTTGTCTGTGTGGTGGAGTGAACGGTATCTTGCCATGAGCACTAAAATTTCTCTACAAGGGTTCCAGTGCTTGTGTTAAAATAAACCGGGGCTTACACAGACTGGTTTACTAACGAAAAAGGTGTGAGATAGGGATGTGCCTTTAGGGAAGGCTCGGAATAAGCTTTTGCCTCGTCAGGAACCAGAAACATGTTCGACTATCGCCCGGATTAGCATGTCTGCTCAACGGGAGCACCGCTAAAGTAACTATGAAGCGGAAATCCTACGAAGCTATGCCAGTGTGCATGGCAGACGGCTACCGATTCCGAATAGTGCGAACGAAAAACAAAACGATCGCACTGCTGGAATGGGCGGCACAGTCACCTTTTGCGCAAGCTAGCTCATTGTTTAATTATCTAAACAAAAATGCTGACAGCACTCCCCGGGTAATAAGCGTGGACGCGATGATGGTCGAATATATGAAAGCGGAGGTCGTAGACCGGTTAGGTTGTACCAAGGCCTCTGAACACCATGAGGTTGTCGTGTACGAGGATAGAGGAGAAAACTTGAGCTTTCTCAAATCCCAAACACTAGACCACATAGGTGCTACAGATAGCTGGGGACACCCCGTTCCAAGTTCGACCACCCAGTCTGGTTCCGAAAGGGCACAACAAAAAATTGTCTCTGAAAAGGCCGCACCCCATGCAAGTGGTAACCGAGAAAGAGGGAATGGCTACATAACCGGTTTCATAACAGCATTCAGCGCTGTAACGCAGAGCTTATTCCGTATCGCACCCAAAACACCATCTCCACAGACGTCGAGAGGAGCTCCACAACTTCAAGCAGCTAGGACGAGAGCCGACATGAGCCAGGTCGATTCGCCCCGTTATGTCTCGGCCTCGGGGCTGCAAAACCATGCGAGAAACGCCTTCCTCGAATTCCTAGCCATACTGAGAGCGACCAAACAAGTTAATCTCAGGACCTGCGATAACATCTTGCCTATCTTCACTTCCTAGCTTATAAGACTTTTTAGGCTAGGAAGTAAAAGTCTTCTAAACGAGAGGCTTGAGGAAGCGGAAGCCGCCATATACAACAACGGCACTTCCCAGATCATCAAAGGAACCATGAAAGGAGAGTATATGGCAGCCTATAGCGCAGAAAGTGGTTTTGTAGCGCTGGACGAGACAGAGGCGGAGCGAATAGGTAAGCCGAAATACGGGACACCATCAAAGGATCCAATTGTAGTCACCGCCAAGTGCACCAAGATAATGCTGGACGACCGAATCCTAGAGATGGCCAAAACCATCGAAGGGAACCCAGACGTCGACGCAAGTTGGGAAAGCTGGTCGGTACCAAAGATTCAATGGGTCAATGGGGTGCCAGGGTGTGGCAAGACAACATGGGTGATCCGTCACTTCGATGTGGACAGGGACGCCATCATCACCACAACAACAGAGGCAGCAAGAGATCTGAGAGAGAAACTATCGCACCGTATCGGAGACCTGGTGAAATCCAGGGTACGAACAATGGCTTCTTCTCTCGTAAATGGTTTTGGTAGAGAGAGTTTCAACCGCCTTCTGGTAGACGAAGCGCTCATGACCCATTTTGGAGCCATAATAATGATTGCACGGCTGTCTGGTGCTGGTGAGCTTGTCCTCATCGGAGATGTAAATCAGTTACCTTTTATTGACAGAGAAAATCTCTTCGAAATGAGGTACCAACGCCCAAACCTGGTCACAAACATCAGCCAGGAGTTGCTTTGCACACACAGGAACCCAATGGACGTCGCGTATGCGCTGAGGGAAATTCACTCGGGTATTTATTCCTCGGCTCCTCGTATTAAGTCCGTTGAACAAAGAATGTACAAGGGAGCACAAATTCCCACCACCCTCCCCAACACCCTTTTCTTAGTACATACGCAGGAAGAAAAGGAGACCCTCAAAAGTCAAGGGTATGGGGGAGGCGCAGGGTCACACATCCTAACCATCCACGAAGCTCAGGGGCTAACGTACGAGTCGGTTATCGCCATAAAGACCAAGCCCAAAATGAAGCTGCATGAGAGCGTGTCCCACGCAGTCGTCGCAATATCACGGCACACCGGGACTTTCACCTACTACGCCGATGACATCGAAGACGATGCCATCAGCCGGTTAACAATAAGACGTCGTTTTGTCTATTAGATCTTTTATTTCAGACTACTATATTTCTTCTGTTGAATAAAAAGCTTTTTTTTTAACTCTGCAATGATTATACATTATTTCTGCAACATTACATTTACTAGCTTTCGTAGCTGAACATGTCTTTTAGCCTCAACTGGTCCTTGCGCAACATTCACATTTTGATTGTTTATATTACTGTTCACCGGTATTGGACCTCTATTTACTTTAAGCTCTATTTTGTCCGCTCCGTTGTCTACCGGTTTTGCACGCCCTAATTCCTATGCGTGAGATGAGATGAGGTTTTATCTTAGCCACTCTCACACCTACGACGTTTCAAACGAGAGCAACAAGGACCGACGAAAAATGGTGAGATGGAAATCTCAAATCTCCGAATAGGGGCCCTGGTCCTTGCGCAACATTCACATTTTGATTGTTTATATTACTGTTCAGCGGTATTGGACAGCTATTTACCTTAAGCTCTATTTTGTCCTTGTTTTAGGCGGCATTTTGATATAAAAACATCAGATTATTAGAAAATATTGCCACTGTTTGTAAGTTATTGAAAAAACGGAAAAACCGGAGGTAAACCCGGTTTTGTCTTTCAACCCCGGTTTTCAAAATTTGGCGAATTTCGCCCGGTTTTCGGTTTTTAGCAAAAACCGGAAACCGGTTTTGCACGCCCTAACTGCAATAATATCATAGATTCACAGATTCGGAAAAAATCAGGTCAGTTCGTATAGAAATGACGTATTGACGTAGATATTCTTATCGCCTATTTAGAATTTAGATATATTATGGATGATGACTGATGTGGTTTTCACACATTATGATAAGTCGGAATAGTCGACTTAATCGTACGTGAGTAATTTGCGTATCATAATTTAGATATACTTACGGTTGTACTTCACATTTATTTATGCCTGCTGTCACATCTGGTGATGTGAAAGCCGCTAGGAGCAGCCTGGCCAAGAAACTAATAAGACTCAGGCATTTGTTGATGAATCCGCCGTCTGCGTGCAACTATTCGTGCAAGATAAGAAACATAATTTCACACAAACTCCAGTAGGATAATAATGTTAATTAATTCTATCAATGTTTTTGCGATAATTGCTAAATAAATAAAACGATAAATCCTCAAACGATTGCCTTGCATTATTTCAGTTTTTGTTTATTTATTTAAATAAAAGCAAAATTTTACTTTAAACCTACATTTCACTCACTCGAACGACAGAACACAAAATTACAAAAGCTTTGTTTGCAATGAAAACGTGACGTACGTGACACATGATATTATGCTCACATTTAGGTACCTCGCTTTGAATAGTTCCGGTGTCGAGTTGCCGTAGTGTGCTGTGACCCTGTGAGAGCTGGAGTGAGTGCGCTCTGAACATGCGAGCCACGTTAATCATAAACACGAGGTAAGCCGATATTAGCCGGCGCCGCGCTCTCTGCGTGCCATCAGCGCAGCGGTGCGAGCCTCATCAAGCAGTATCAAAGGCCTCCTACTAATAAATAGAGCTAAAAGCTGGTAATAAATCTAGTACTTATGCCACACTACAAAACACCGCAGCATACCGTAATATTAAGATCACATTGTGTCCACAACGTAACATTTTATAATTTTGTATGCCATGTAAATAAAATGAAATATAATTTCCCGTGTTTCTTTTATGAAAGCTTGTAAATTGGTTAATGTGCATGTTATTTCATTTACCAAATGCTCCTCCGGAGCTTCCATTACATATTTATCGTAAGCAGTGTACACGCAAAATCTTCCCAGATAACCGTTACCGTAATTTTCACAAAGCCTCTAGCACTGAGTTAGAGGCAGTGGAACCCTGTACAGTAACGCAACTCGAGCTATTTACTCAAAACATAAATATTATGCCTAATGTCCATTAGCGAGCTGTATGTCCATAGTTTTCTTCTGACATAATTAATATGCAGAGAGGCTTTTTACAATCCCTGCGGGTGACTCATCAAGGCAGAATTCTAAAGGGAACCCCGAGTTGTAAAATACTTAAACGCTCGAGTGAAACAAGAAACAAACCGGACTATGTCACCCATAAATTATTCTTTTCCAATACTGTCATTTTTCTACATAATTTTCTTTTTGCAAAAAAGATTGCTCAGTTGCAGTTCAGGCTGCAATCCCCGTGCAGCACGAGTCCAGGCGCCCTGGGCAAGCTGCAAACGCTTCCACGCGATTCTGTTTCTTGAATCGCTAACTCTCGAATGTCAGCAGCTGATAAAATAAAAGAAGAAGAAATATGAGCTTTAAAAATGTCACGTGATCATATTGTCAGCTCGTTGAATCAGCAGCTAGCGCCCGAGCGTTAGTCCAAGCAATTTCACAGAATCGTTTGGAGGCGATTGCAAGTTGCCTAGGGCCCCAGGCTCGTCGTCGGAGGCCGCCGTGTACTGCGCCGCAGAGCGCCGCTGCCCGTATCCTGCGGAGTCACGAGGGTAATGCCACAGGCTCGCGCCGCAACTCCCGCTAACAAACTGGATAAAAACTTCAATTTATAAGAAGATCCAAGCGAACATCCAGACATTTTACTCAGATTATTATTTATTTTTCAGCTGTCTCGGTGGAGTTGGGCCGCGACGCGCCGCGCTCCAAATATTCATGGAACGGGAATACTGAATGCATTTCGGACGAGAGAGGCTCGCGAACCGAACAAATAAGAAAATAAATGGAGACGACAGGTTTCACCAAAACTGTCTATCACACTCAAATATTGAGTATTATAACTACAAAAGTTTTGATGAAGGGATGGATGTTTGTTACTCAATCACGTCAGTTACTGAATTACGACTAAACGTATCTGAATAAAATTTGCCACAGAGATAGTTTATAGTCTGGCATAGGGCATTGGCTAGTTTTTACATTGGTAACCGTTTTTTAACCGCAGATTTAAAAAAAATATGATTTTTTTGTTACGAGCATTTTACCTAGTAGTAATACTAAGATCGATTGAGCTAATTAGATACGAAACAGTAACACACATTACGCGTATCCCACTTTAACAAATAAAGAAATAAAATTACCATTTTTTTTACCACGGTTTAGGCATGCGTTTGACTACTGACTCGCCTGATGGGAAGCGCCGACGTGATCGAAGGTGTAACACGCTTGCCTAGGAGATGCCTATTCACTTTTTTCTTGAACAGCCCCGGATTCTTTTTGGGTGAAAAATAGACGCAGGCAACTGGGCCTACACCTCTGCAGCTCTTATAAGAAAAGTGGATTTGAAACGCATAGTGGTCTTACACGGAATTTCCACCATGAGAGAGTATCTGATTGGTGCGCCTGGTGCAATTGTAGGAAAACGGTGATGGCTGGATTCATTTATGCAGTTGTTGTGCACACTCACCGTAATGTATTCTATAAAATACCGACAGACTAGCCACTTTACACCGGCGCATCAAGGTCTGAAGCTTGGGCTCGACCATCGAGTCGTTGTTGATGATCCGTTTGGCACGCCTTTCGGTGGAGTCAAGAGCGTCAAGCTGATACTTGTCATGCCATAGGTGGGAACAGTACTCATAACAGGATCGAACATGTGCTTGATATAATGTAAGAAGCTGTTCAGGATTGAAATACCGCCTCACCTTGGATAGGACACCAAGTTTATTAGCAGCAACTTTGGCTTTGGACTCAATGTTCGACCCGAAGTTCAAGTTCGACGTAAGCTGGACAACCAAGAGCTCAAGGTGGTTTTTAGCGGAAAGCAGACACGACTGAGATTTGGTGGCATTAAAACTTACATAATTAGCATCGCCCCAATCGGATACTGCTTTCAGAGATGAATTTAGTTTAGCAGCCATACCCTCTCTTTGTGGTTGGAATAAATTGGGAGAGATGAGACAGACAAAAAAAAAAGCAGTCGAACCGGAGAGACCTCCTCTTTTTTTGGAGTCGGTTTAAAAACAAGAACCATCATGTGTAAATGTCTATTAAGTCCCTCATTCTGTGTGGTGAGTTGGTTGTCCAAAAGCTATAAACCAGGTTAGCTTTCCAATAGTCACAAACAAGCGTCGGGCTCCGCTTAGCAGTAGGTCACGCGGCGCCGGCGGTGGCGGGGCGGGGCGGCGGCGGGGCGGTGGACACGGAGTTACGAGCGACGCTCTTTACTCTGAACCTCTTTTATTCAGCACGACTCTATATTTGATGTCCAGAATATTTATTATTTATTATTATTAATCTTCGACATTTGGTTGGTGCTGTCTAGGATTATACTAGTCGAAATAAAGTGACATTATTAATAAAGCGGCCATTACACTTTCCGATTTGCAGTATGCTAACTTAGCGTGGCAATGCCGTGCAATAAAAAAAATTGATTGCTTACTATAAAACAGCCATTACACTATCAAATTTTTAGCACGCTAGCTCAGTCAGCGTACTGCAAATTGGATAATGCAAATACCGCTTCACAAGAATGTGCAAGAGTATGTAAATTTGTTCGTGAATGTGAAGTGTGGCACGCGGACTGTCGCTGGGCAGACCGACGGACATACAAAAGCATTTGTGCTGAAGCAGAGACTCTTCGCTTGCTCACGGTCACTCGGTCGATAGTGCGAGGAGCTCTCGCTAGTCTGTTCGGACGGGCCGTGTCCTGTCGTGTCGCTGACAGCTCATTTTCCTTCAACTTCTCGAATGTTCGTAATACAGCTAATTTTCTACTTCATAATGTTTGCAGGAAAATCAAAGTTATTTCGTTTTCTCAAGTTCGTGACGTCAGAGACGTTTTGTTGAATTAATTACGTTTAAAACCCTTGTCCGAAAATTTGTTGGAAAATGTTCTGCACTTTTTTGCACACTCAATTTTGAAGCAAATATCTTCAACCGATTAAGCGTAAACTTTGAATACACTTTTAGTTTGGATAATAATGCATGGTTAGTTGTGTGATGTCATTTTGAATCCTAAATAGCAGAACACCTAAAATGGAGATTTGGTTATTTCTAATGCACTCCTACAATATGGGTATCAAATGAAAGGGCTTGCTGAGAGTATCTCTATTGTTCTTTTTAGCGTAATAAAAGCTTATTTTAATTATTCGCAACTATGATATTATACTGTTACATATAGTTCCAGATCACGTAAGGCACAATACTCCTCCAAACTTCCAGTGCATTGTCGACGTAAGCTGGCGCCGAGCGGCACGGGCCCGCTATTATCGTGTTATTCGGCACGTACAGTCAGCCACAGTACAGCTGCGAGTAGCAACGCTTCTCCCGCCAGGAATAAGAACAATAGTTTCCATTCCGGACGAGTCACTTTACACTGGATCGTGCGATGAATACACCAGCCGCGGAGACTTCGCTCCTTGAGCTCCGAGTGGGGCGGCCTCACCTGCACCCGCGGCCGCCAGATCAGCTCCTTACTTTTACACAACTCCAATCTGACAGAACTTTAAAACGTACTAACTGCGTACTAACGTACTAACATTTTTTACAGTGCAGGGGCACTGTAAAAAATGCATAATTATGTGGCAATCCGGGGTATAAGCTACCTCCATACGAAATTTCATCAGAATTTGTCCATACGTTTGAGTGTGAAGGAGTAATAAACGTACACACTCACAAACTTTCGAATTTATAATATTAGTGTGATCAGTGTGAAGTGGGACTACCTTGTTATGTTTTGATTTATTATAATTTATATATTGTGCTTCTACCAAATTAGCTACATATACCTACGTAATGTAATGATAATAACCTTTAAACGTAATGCTATACAAATCCGAGTTCAGTGCGAACAAACACGCATGCAAAACAAACTTTAGTATTTATAGTGGGTGGTAGAGGGTTGCGTGAAATACAATTATTATTTTATTTCTAAAAGCGGCCACCGAGTTGTTTATTTTATTTCACTGGTAGATCATAAAATGTGCGATTAGATTGATTAGAATGCAAAATACTATTCTAGCAACAAAAATATTCAAATTGTGTTATTTCGGATGTATTTATCTGGTAAACAGAGAATCAACATTCTGCTCCGAAACAGAAAGCAAAGTTATTTTTTTTTCTAAAAAGTGTTAGGAACGTACCGCAGTTTGTTTAACACGTGTAGTATATTTTCAGAAAGGGTAACGTGGCTGAGATATCCAAATATACATTTATGAGTGACCGTTACGATTATTTATTTCGATAGAATTCATACTTTACCCGCAACAGTTGTTGACGCGCAACATTAAGGGCGCAGGTTAATTTGTGGCTGTTTATTCGTTCGCGCTCCGACGGAACCCGATTTGATTTGATTTTGTGTATGACGACCGAAATGTTAACGTAATTTGTTATACAGGCAGACAGTTTATTTTATGAGGTTAGAGGTTGAGGTTTTTTTGGAAGAATAAAACTATTTTAACATTTGCCTGTGACCGCAAGCAATAACCTTTATGTATATTATTTCGTTTCACTAAGTATTATGCCAAACAATAATCTTATTTATCTTACTATATGGTTTGCAAAAAAAACATTTTGGCTTCGTAATTTTGTCGTAATCGTCGCGTTCGTAGATACTCGTAGCGGTGCTACGCAACTACCTTGGCCAAGACGTCCTACGTCTAGTCTGATGCTGTGTTCAGACGCTCGCGTTCAACCAGTAAACCACCTTCATATTGCTCATCCGAACACCATAATACATATTATTGAAAGCCTATTAACGCCGCCATTCATATAGACACGGGGCGTTATGTTTATTGGAGTTGGTTTGCTCTTACATGACTTTTGGCTGTTGCTCTATACCCGTGTTGTGTGTGTGTGTGTGTAGTCGTACAACTGTATGTGTGTGTTTCTACATTTCGCGATATGCTTCTTGTTGAAAAACGATTCGATGCGACGGTCACAGTGTACATGTGTTACAACGTGTAAGCAATGAGAGGGCAGAGGCCCTACACAAATTGTAATCGCTTCCATGAGATTCTGTTTCTAGGATCGCTAACACTCGAACGCTTGCTGCTGATTGGAGGAGTCAACGATATGTTCACGTAACATTTTTGAAGGTCGCATTTCCTCCAATCAGGAGCTGACATTTCGAGCCTTAGCGATTCTAGAAACAGAATCACTTGGAAGCGATTGCAACTTGCGTCGGGCCCCAGGTCAGCAGTGCCGCCACTACCGCTCTACTGCGTCTGTAGCGCCGTCAGAATCATGTTTACAAACTTTTAATTGGCCATCAACACTAAATCTCGTTTCAAACAAAATATTTTTAACGGGAAATGGGAGCTGGTAAATTGGTTCGCGCCCGACTCGTTACTGGCGCGGAGTTTAATTAAGAGTAGAGCATCTTTGATAACTGACGAGACACTCATTATTACTAAATTGGATTACTTACTTAACAAAAAAGCAAAGCTTAAAAACCGACTTCCCGTCGTCTGAATTGGATTTTGTACACAATCTTACTTTTGTTGATTTTAAAAAAGCACTTTACTGATTTCGATCAAATTTAAATGAGACCAGCTCTGAAGTATGATCTACCGAGCAAAAAAAGAATCATCCGAAATCGATTCATTATTGGCGGAATGATCGCGTAACATATTTACAAAAAAAAAAACAACAGGCCAATTGAGCACATCCTTCTTTTTGGAAATCGGTTAAAATACATACCACTGCTTATTTTTTCTGTTATTTGGGACTGAAGCTCCATATACCAAATTCAATGAGCAGTCTTTGAGCAGTTTTTTTTCCTGAAAAGTTAACAAACATTTATAAACGTGATCACTCACTCGAAAGTTTCACATTTAAAACACTGGTGTGAATTAGTTTGATGTTAGTACAATCGAATAAAAATCCAATTTGATTTGATGGAATTGAATCTGCACATAAACAGTACAAAAATACCACATACGTAGTGTACATAAATCATAGTTCAGTGCGACGCGACGGCCCGTCTGCTTTCGATATGCCATCAACGTGTCCTAGAAATAGAACTAGCATAATAGTAACAACGGCGACAAATGGAACGTCTCAGAGACAGACGCCAGTGTTTTGTGTAAACTGATTTTGATTTGGGCCGACGACACGACGCGAGGCGGATAAAAGGAAAGCCAAACATATTTTCTGCCCCATTTCAAGTTTATCGAGCGGAGCGACGGGAGCAGCGCTCGTTCTTCAGCACGCTTCAGCTGAGCTCCGTCCCCGGCTCCATGCAGCTACTGGAGAGATCCGACATCATTAAAATAATGGCCACACATCATCACTTACTTGTTTCTAAAAAAATATCTACTTAAAACACTTTTTGCAAAGCCGTTAGTGTACAATAAATCTCATCAAATATCTACTTAGTACAACCATATTGAGAGGTTATGTTCTCAATATGATTTGAAAACATGTTTCTTATTCAAGCGGTCATTACATCATCTAATTTGCAATACGCTAGCTGAGCTAGCGTGCTAAAATTGGATATTGTAATGACTGTTAAACAGTTAGCAGTCCAATTTATCTCTCTTACGGGCTATTATTTACGGGCATTGCCACGCTAAGTGAGCATACTGCAAATTGGAAAGTGTAATGACGGCTTTAACAAAGTCGGCTCTAAAATATGTAAACATTGAGGTATAACATGCAGAGCGTTTAGCGGCTAACTGTGTGAACACGGACCACAGGGCAGTGATCCATCACACTTACGAGTAAACAATCCAGAACATTCTCAGCCAACGCTGTTAAGTAGCAAAAATAAATTCCCATTTTATTCGCTTGCTCCGAAGCGCAGGCAGTTTATTTTAATTTGTGTTCACACGCAGCCATTAACGGCGAGCAAATTCTTCCCCTTCCCTGCAAAATGAAACCTCAGCCAACGAGGAGAGTATTTTTATATGGGCCTGCCTGGAGCGCCGGCTCGCCAGCCCAGCGAGCTCGCAAGAAGTGACGTCACCGCAATCGAACGAGAAATAAAGAAACTTTAATTAACGGCCAATGGACCGGATACGGTTTATACCGCTGCAGCCATACAGTGGCGGGAGACCACGTCGGCGAATGCGAGCGGGACAGCGCATGATGTATGGTGCCGAAGATAGTCTCGGATTAACTTCACAACTATAGGCATTTATACAATGTTGTTAAGTCATCATCAACAGTCTTTCCACAATAAAGTAAGCAATTCCACTCCTAAATAAATAAAATATGTTTCGCTATCTGCTTCAATCCTATAGTCGGTCTAGGTTTGATCTGCGATGGTGACAATTTCGAACTATATTTTCTTGTAAGTAGAATTTTCTAGAAGAACAGTAAACAAGTACTATCTACTCTAAAATGTAATAAATACTATATTGTATGACGACATTCAGTAGTATTTATATATGGCGCGCCGGGGGGGAGGGGAGGCGGATTGGCTCAGCGCTGGCTCCGTACGATTGAAACCGTAATGTCGCCAATAAACGAGACTTCTTATCTGCAGCTTCCATCACGGACGAGATGAGCCTTCCGCGGAGTGCCGCGCGCGTGGCCCCCGCGCCGAGCGCCAGCCAGCGCTGACCCGCGCGCTCGCCGCCGCCCAGCGCCGCGAGAGCTCTCGCCGCTCTGGACCGTCCCGGCGCCCAGCCGACGCAGGCCCGCGCCCCTGGGTCCGCCCCGCGCCGCGGAGGCTCTCGCCGCGCTGGTCCCATCTCGCCGGCTGCGGTCAGCACCGGTTCAGCCCCAAAGCCTCCTATAATGGGTTCGAGTCCGATCCACGTCGCATCTCCGTATCAGTATTGTTTTTATTATTACATCGAAATTAGTTTCGTATCGAATATCTGTTCCGTCATATTTTTATGCTGTTGATATTCCGGCGAGATTTTCCTGTTCATATTTTTGGGATTGGGTTCCCGAATGATAATACGGTCTGAGCTCCTGATAAATATTGATAATAAAGAGGGCTTTTAGCTGATTGCATGGCCTCGGACACCATGTTACAAACACATTTGACTTTTTAGTAGGTAGTGCTATTTCTTCACATGAATAACTTTGATAGAATTTTAATAAACCTTGAAACGCATAAAAATATGCGTTTTTTCAAACTTGAAAACTAGTATCTGAGAGTTAATCGTGTATCTGTGACGCTGTAGTTTGGAAGGCATCCTCTCGCACGCAGAGCGCGGCGAGAGCTCGCTGGCGCGCAGACTGCTCGTCAGTCCTCGTCGCGGCGTGCTCCGAGCGAGCCCTCGCCCAGCTCATACGATGCGGAAATAACTGAGCTTATTACCTTGCCTTCTATACACGTCGACATCGTGCCCATCATTACGAAGCAAAAGTAATTTGAATTGAATAGGTCCTCGTATACTAGAATTTACGATAATTTTATTGTTTCGTGAGGTAAATAGGCAGTAATAATTTTATTATGTTTATTCTGAAAAATAAACATTTCTCGAAGCTTAATTGTATGTTTCGAATTGAATTTCTTGTATGTGTAGGCAAGTGAGTATTTATATCGGTAATAAAGTGTAAGAGCGCGGCAACTTGATCGCTTCCTCGCGAATAAATATAGCTGTGGTAAGTTATGGGACGGTGAGATACACGACTGCGGCGAGGTGCGCACCGCACCGCACTGCACCGCACCGCACCGCACCGCACCGCACCGCACTGCACCGCACCGTACCGCACCGCACCGCACCGCACCGCACCGCACCGCACAGCACAGCACCGCGATACGCTAAACTATTGGTAGATAAGTAGTAAGTAAGTAGGTACGTATGAAATCATACCAAGTCACAACGTCATATTCCCATATTTTGCATTTAACATTTTCAGAATTAATGCACCAAGCTTTAAATAGTATAAATAATCCATGAATTAATTTTCCTTTTATTGCTTCCCCTTGTACCTAAAGGTTTACGAGTTTTTACGATTCATGTCGGATGCAGAACGTTTGCGGCTATGCGGTCCTATGCTGTAGTATGCGATGCGAAACGGCGCTGTGCGGTGCGGTGCGGTGCGGTGCGGTGCGGTGCGGTGCGACGCTTCTATGAGGGTCATCTGGATGTAACGTCGGATCGTTTATTTTTTTGTCTTTATCTTAATATCTAAAGAGACTAAAAACGTAATTTGAGACGAGGGGAAAGATAAAGTAAGTTTGTCAAATTTATTTCAAAGCCTCGTGGTATCAGTTAGACGGTGATGAAATGTCGTCTAGAATTTTTTTTAAGAAAAGTACAATCTTGTAGAAATAAAATACAAAAATTCACAAATCAAGTTTCTTCCTTTACTTCAATTCAGCCCTTGTTTAGAAATGAATGAATAGTTCAGTCGCATGCATTTATTTATCTTATACCTTTAAATGAGCAATTCTTGTATATATATATATATATATATAATTGGAATCTCGGAATCGGCTCCAACGATTTTCATACAAATTAGTATATAGGGGGTTTCGGGGGCGATAAATCGATCTAGCTAGGAATCATTTTTAGAAAATATCATTTTATTCGTGTTTTATCGATAATCAATCTCAACTGAAAAATATGACTCTTCCTGACATCTATTGGCGAATAATAATACTACTATTTTTTGTGAGCAACTAATTGCTTTAACGACACAACAGCAGATGGCGTTGTTAAGTAACACGAAGTCAATGAGTGTTTGCTTTGAGGTTAGACTAAAATCAATTGTTTATTATCCAAAAAACACAATTAAAAAATAATTAAAAAATACCGAGCAAAGCTCGGCCATCCAGGTACTGTAGATTAATTAGTGAGATGTAGAGTGTAGCGCGCGGTGTTAATGTGTAATGGGCACGAGACGGCGGCGACGAAGTGCGCTTCACATATTCATACGGCAATCCGGAGCACTCGCGAGACGCCTTATAAATACAGAATGCGAGCGGAGAGCGACTCCGCTCCGCTGAGACGAGGCGCGCGTCCCAGCCTGCGCTCCCGGGGCAGGGAGGCTATCCTCACATGTCGACATTATTTTTTGTCTTTGTCTCTCTCGTTTCAAACGTCATGGGAGTGAGAGTTACCAAAAATGATCTCGCGCGTCAAGAATGGGGGCCAGGCCTCCACTCGCACTACGCTGAATACGCTGCGCTAACAGTGCTTGTGATATACTTCCTTCCGTTACCTACCTTTCATATTCATATCGAAATAAATCATTGAAGTACTATAATGATAAGTTAGCTCTAAATTGGTTTTATGGGTAGGTACGAGATCGACAGCGATGGCAGCCTAGTTGGGAGAAGGCCCGCCTCTCAAACCAGAGGGAGCGGGTTCGAACCCCGCCCACGGACACGGCACGCATCAACTTGTTCATTGTGTGAGCATTGTATGTATTATGTATTAGCATTGTGCGTATTGTATGTCATCTGCTCCATGACTGGAGCCCGGTGTATGGCGACAGGCTCGCCCTATGTCACATTGGGACTGAATATCGTGCGACGAAGTGTGGGTGTTGTATTACACCTCTGCCAGGCCCTTCGGGGCTATGGCGTGACGATACATGTTTATGAGATCGGCCGAAACAATTTATCGCGCCCAAAAATAACATTAATTTAAGAACTGCTATATATGTATACTTTAACAAGCCTAGTGTATTTCCGCTCTAACACTAGAAATACACTAGACATTTGTTAAAGTAACAGTTTCGAAGATGAACTTCCGTAGTAACGCCTGATTCAATCAACTGACTCGTTTAATAGTAAAACAGGGTAAATAAGTTAGAATAGAGTATTCAGTTATTACGCTTAGCTTAACAATTTGATTAATTGCTCTGTGGTTCGGACCTCGATCGGATACTCGTGCAGTGCAAGAGGTGCGCGAATGAAATCCCATCGGCAATGAGTTGTGAGCCACAGAGTGGCCTCAAGTCGTATAATCCTTCTACGTCATCAGCTCTGATATCACACTACAACTGAATCCCGCGTTGGTACAGAATCGCAAAATAAAGGACATGCGTGTATCCGGAGTGACTACTGTTGAAATATGAACCATATCTTTTATCTTTAAATGAGCAATTCTTTAATATACGAGTATATATACATATAATTGGAATCTCGGAATCGGCTCCAACGATTTTCATACAATTTAGTTTAAAGGGGGTTTCGGGGGCGATAAATCGATCTAGCTAGGAATCATTTTTAGAAAATGTCATTTTATTCGTGTTTTATCGATAATCAACTTAAACATAAACTTGGAAGAAAAATAACAAAAAGGAGGCGTTTGAGCAGTCTCAACTGAAAAATATGACTCTTCCTGACATCTATTGGCGAATAATAATACTATTTTTTGTGAGCAACTAATTGCTTTAACGACACAACAGCAGATGGCGTTGTTAAGTAACACGAAGTCAATGAGTGTTTGCTTTGAGGTTAGACTAAAATCAATTGTTTATTTTCCAAAAAACACAATTAAAAAAATAATAATAATACCGAGCAAAGCTCGGTCATCCAGGTATTAGTAACTATAGTGGCTCTTTGAGCTGTAGAGCTCGCGGCCGATCTGTTCTCCTACAGGTCGCATTTCTCAACCGGTTCGATAATTATTTATACAGTTTTTTTTGTCGGAGAGAATTTTTGAAGCCGAATTTTCAAGACCATATATTATAGACATAGATTTCCAATAACCACGACACTTTGGTTCAAGCGCCGAATTATTAATAAATTTGTACAAAATACTATTCTTCAAATCTTTACTTTTACGAGGTTTGAATCGTAAAACATTTTAATGGAGCCTCATTACGTTGGGGCGTGATTAAAAAAAAGCTCCCCCGACACCTGCCGTCGAAAAGAGTCGGATTATCGCCTACAGGGCTCTATTAATTCAGATTACAGTAATTATCGAGCTTACGCAATATAATAAAGGGCCGGTCGCAATTTTCCAGCTTTCCTGTAACAAAAAACGTATTTTTTTTTTGTGATAAATCATGACACTAGTAGTTCTGTGAGCTGTTGATCTCGCAGCCGATGTCTGTCTTCCTACAGAGGTCGCATTCCTTAACCGATTCTCATGAAACTTTGTCCGATAATTATATAGATTTTTTATTAAGAGTCATTTTTTGTTTTTTTTTTTTTTATTTGAAATGCGACCTGTAGAAGAAGACAAAGATACGGACAGTGATCCGGACAGAATTAGGACATACGAAAGTATTTTTGTCAAAGCTGAAGCATAGGGACTTCGCTCGCTAACGCTCGCTCGGTCGAATAATAACATAAGATTTGATCACTCAACTACTATAGAAAAAAACTATTGACTAACTGCGTGAGAGACGATATGAATCAGAAAAGAGTGGGTTTTGAAATAATGGGGATATCTAAATCCACTCTTTTGATAGAGATGGTTGAAGGAAACGCAGGTACTGTAGACCACACTTAAGTAGGGTAGGAAGATGATGATAACGACAATACTGTAAGCAAGCAAGCAAGTTCGTTTAATGTGAGAGTTTCTAGGCCGCCCGGACAATACTGTAACAACCATACAGTGCCACAAGGATCTTTTAGCACTCGAGTGAGGGCGCTGGAGTCGTTTTTATAGGACAATCTCCCTAATTGACGGGGATAACAACATACCTATTAGAAATATACATAACGGACACACCCAATCGACTTATCAGAAATCGAGATTTGAGTTGATGTTATCATCTGCACCGGTAACGTAAACTTAAGGAAGATGTCGTGGTCGTCGCGTAGTAAGGCGTTATTGTTTATCACAAATTTCAAGTAACATTGACAGTGATTGAATGATTAACAGTGATAAACTATGTGTTGGTAATTAATTTAACTGTTTTTAGCGCTCTATTTTAACATTAAATTAATTGTCTTAAGCTTGAAACATTTATAACACGCGGCATGCTTTCCGCTCGATCAACAGTAGGTACTTCTTTCAACTGTTTCTGTGACAAAAAACTTTACCAAAAATCGTTTTATGTTTATCGTTTTATTAATGAAGATTTTTTTCAACGCGAATAAGTCCGCGATTGACCACCAACTCGCTTGTTGGTAAACGACGATGTGGTCGAAGATGAAGCACGTAGCCTTAGAAGATACCTATTCACTCTGGCCTTGAATAGACCCAGATTGAAATTCTTGGGAAACAAGGAAGACGGCAGAAATGAATTTAACAATATAGTTAACTTACTTTTAAACTAAAGTTTGAATAAATCTTCAGTTATGTTTAGTAGTTACGAGTATGTCAACCGTATACCATAGGCTTTTTTTTAATTAAAAAATAACAAGCTGACAACAACCAAACAGAGCAACAAAGTTAACGATTATATTTTTAATTTTATTAGCACTTTATGGAAAAAAATATTTAGGTAAAACATAAAACTAGTTAGTAAGTAACACATTTCTTCATCTAAGGAAAGAAAACAACAATGTTTTTTAATCTAGTCTCTACAATTCACTAGGCGCCCTAATCAGAGACACTCACTCATGGTGGAAATTCCGTCTAAGTGCACTAAGCATTTCAAATCTACTTTACTTATAAGAACTGCAGATGTGTGGAACTCGTTACCTAAGACCATTTTTCCACCTAAATACAATCCAGGGAAGTAAGTACAAGAAAAAAAAGTGAATAGATATATCCTATTAGGCAAGCGATCACCTTCGATCACGTCGACCCCTCCCCTTTAGGCCAGTCAGTGGTCAAACTCATGCCTAGTCCGTTGTAAACAAAGTATGTAATCTACTTGAGATATTATTACAATCGATAAATAAACAATCGATACTTTGTTGAAGTTCTTCATCCCGTCGGCTCCAGCGGTGGACGGCGCCCTCGGCGGCGGCGTGCATACAGCATGCTCGCGGTTTGGTAAATAATATATGGCAAGTGATCCGGCACGACACGAGAGAGAACGGAACGAACAACAGAGATGCGAGAGTTCTCGCATGTCGCCAGAACCAGCCGCGCAGACGGCCCAGTTACAACTTTGTACTGATCTCAGCTGTAGGGGTGCTATCTTTGGCGATTAAAATGATCCATTAAAAAAATACCTAACCTAATTAAGACACGGCAAAATAATCTGTAAGTATAATTATTGAACCTGTTCACAAAATTTCACGAGAATCGGTTGAATGTTCAAAAGTTGTTCACTTAACTTAACTTGTTATAACTTGACGGGTAAGTATTACTACTGCAGCTAAAACTAGCACCTTGTATTTATAATATCGATGCAGTAGACCGTGATAACCAAAGTGTTTCTCTAGGTTTATTTTGGTAATAGGTACCTACTTTAAATATTAAGTGAATGTTCTTAAATATTTTAATACAAAATATGACTCCTATGCTATGCAACATACACAATGGCAAATTCTTACGCCTAACTTGAGGCAAACAAATGTCTGCACTAACATCGGTAATAACGATACAGGTCATGCGCCTGTACGCTTACTCGGATTTGCACCTTACACCTTGCTAATAGGATTTAAATTTTAAAAATAGGAATTTTGGTAGGTGTTCTGTGTAATGTGAAGTAACATTAAGTCGTATCCTGTAGCAGTAAGGTCGACAATGGTCGTGAGGTGATTCAATCGGCCCCGTCGGCCGTCCATCGCGGGTCGCGCCTGGCGCGCCGCCAGCGCCGGCGCGTGCAGCGGCGGCGTCACAGCCACACCACACTCGCAGTACGACGTCTCTACGCAGAATACTGCGAATGTGGACTCAAAATGTTATGAAACAATTCCCGATTTCTAATCAACTACTTACAATTCCAAAAAAAATTAAAACATCGTATATCTTAATTATAATATCTTAATTTTTTTACACAGAAACAACACAGTTATTCAAAGCAAAAGTAAATTAACTAGTGATAAGACTAATGGTATTGCCTGCTAACTAATGATAAGCTAATGGTATTGGCCTGCCTCATTAATCAGGGTTCGTTATATTGTTAGTTGTTTTATTACACATAATAGGCCCAAGATAAGGCTCTTGACTGCGGATGTGACTATTATTTTGAAATCATCGATCGAACACAAATAACTGAGCGAAGGTACAGCAAAGCGATGTACCAATTAATGTTTTACTGCTTATTTACACACACATAATGTGTCCGTTGTAAAGGAGCAGTACTGCGTGGGCGTGCGCTGTGGTCGCTCGGTCGCCGGTCCGCTGGCGTTTTATTCTATGTTCCGGATAATTCTTGATACAAAGTTGCATCGCGAATAGCTTCAATCCAACTATTCGCCAAGTTGCTTGCTCGAGCCGTCCTTCTCTGCTCCATTTGCCCCGTGACAAATAACAAAATAAAGTGTTTTGTTGCGTGCCTTGTGATAATATGCACAATACAATATACCTTTATTGCACACCAAAAAACTACATGAAAATCTTAAAAACTATAATACATTTTTCGGCAGTACAAGGGCGACCGTATCGCCTAAAGCGATTTCTTCCAGGTAACCTTTGGATGGACAGGAACTTACAGAAATACGAAAAGGGTAGGTGGTGTACATAAAACTAAATTAAAATTAAATAATGATAATAAAAAGTACTTAAATAAATAACCAAAAATAAATATAATATGTATTAATAATTATAAATAAATATAATAACATATTAATACAACTATATTATTTACTAGCTGCGCCCCACGGTTTCACCCGCGGTTAAAAAGTATCCTATGTGCCAAATTTTATCCAGATCTGTTCAACCGTTCTGGCGTGAAAGAGTAACAAACATCCATCTATCCATCCATTCTTACAAACTTTCGCGTTTATAATATTAGTAGGATTATTATTAAGCGTACCGAAATGGTTAAAGAGCGATTGTGTTGAGATGTGTCTCAACACAATCGCTCTTTAATCGTCAGTGATTGGGCCTGTCTGATACCAACAGGCAGCTCATTCCACAGCTAGACAGCTTGCACAGTAAAATCTTTACTATAGCATAGATTGATGTGGGATGATGTGTGGGGCTTAAGTTTAAGGTGACGAGAAGATCTCAAAGAACCGGAGTGCTTGAATAAATTCAAAGCGCTCCTTGAGAAATAGAGGGATAGTTGGAAAAAACAAAATTTTAAAGAGAAAGGAAAGGATGTGATATTTACGGCGAAGGCGAATTGGTAACCATTGAGCTTTTGGCGGAATTCAGAAATATGATCATGTCTCCTTAAACCGAATATGAACCGAATACAGAAATTTTGAAGACGTTCAAGTTTGTCTAGTTGCTCTTCGGTTAAGTCCAAATAGCAGGCGTCTGCGTAGTCCAATATTGGGAAAAGAAGAGATTTCACAAGTGCAGTTTTGGTAGTAATAGGAAGGAAGTTACGCAACCTTCTAAGGGAATCTGCAGAGCCAAAGAGTTTCCGACTGACTTCAGCTAATTGTGGATTCTAAGAAACTGTCGGTCCATGAGTATTCCCAGATTTTTTACTGTTTCGCTAATGGGGATGGAAACTCCGTCGAAAATAACTTTAGGAAGGTGGAACCAGTCAATTTTTGAAATCAAACGGGAACTGCCAATAATAATAGTCTTAGTTTTAGTGGGATTGACTGTAAGGCCATATGATTTGCTCCAGTCCCTTATGCGTCTAAGATCGGAATTCGTGGTCTCAATCGCCTCATGCAGTTGCCCAAGAGGGGCTTGAGTATAAATTAGCAAATCGTCCGCATAGAGGTGATAGGAAGAAGTCAGCTGTATTACTGAATTTATAAAAATTGCAAAAAGAAGAGAAGATAAAACGCCGCCCTGTGGAACAGCGGCAGAAATATGACACCAAGAGGAGTATGAGTCATCAATACGAATCCGCTGTCGGCGTCCAAACAGGTAACTACGAAACCAATCAATAGCCGTTGGAGATATATTAAGAGAGCGCAAGATTTCCAGCACGATATCAAAGTCGACATTATTAAAAGCATTGCTGAAGTCTAGCAGTGATAGGACAGTCAGGTGACAATGACCAATACCGTCTCTTATGTCATCAGTGATTTTGGTAAGAGCAGTCACGGTGCTATGTCCGCGACGGAAACCAGATTGGAAAGAGATAAGGAGACCATTGTTAAGTAGAAAGGAAGAGAGCTGTTAGTGAACAAGCTGTTCTAAGACTTTGGACAGGAAAGGTAGGATAGAGACTGGACGCAAATCAGTGAAGGAATTATTATTAGGTTTTTTAGGAAGGGGTGTGATTTGAGCTTCTTTCCACGTTACTGGAAATGTGTCCGAGGAAATAGAGAAATTAAGGAGATACTGGATGACTGGGACCACTTCATCAAGGATGGGGATGATCATTTTACGACTTACACTATCACTACCAACAGCATTTGAAGAAATGGACTGCAGGCTCTTCTTAACATCACAAGCGGTAAATTGATTAAAAGTGAAAGAGACATGACTAGGAGTTGAGAAAGAAGAAATATTTGCACGTCGCGATCTTTCGAAAATATTAGACACAAAAACGCGCTGACGTTAGGAGGTATACTCTACGCAAATATCACTCTATGCGAAAAATATCGCGGTATGGTGTTATTTTAACAATTGTACTCGTATTCCGAAGCAGTAAAGTCTATTTTTGAAGTAGTTTCGTTTGCAGCGCACTGTTATTAAGAACTTCCATGAAACTAGATAATGTTGTTCTCAAGCCGCAACTTTTCTTCATAACGTGACTTCGGTGTCATCTCCCTCGCGAGGCTCTTGCCTGCGACTCTGCTAGCTTCGTCTTAGCATCAGAAACTTTGTAGTTATTGATTGGGTCTTTTGTATTTAACAAGGCAGTCCCATTGTATTAACAAAACGAATTAATGAAAAACAAAAAAATACACAACATACAAAAAATCACCTGACGTGACTCACACAACTGAGCGGATCTCTCAAATTGTCGTATCGGAGCCGGGTTCCGTGAATAGTTTATTGAAACGCCCAACATCCGGTCTGTTTAAATGGTAAGTCATCGCAAGTGCCCGCCTCTGCTGCTGAAGTCAGTGGGTGTGATACACATCCTCCGACACTCCACATGGTTCAAAATTTGGGACTCAGCGTTGCCTATTAAATAGGCATGTTTTTAAAATGTATGTTGACAGGTCTTTAGCCTATGTCCAATTATTATGAGTTTCTGTGACATCAGAAAGTAAATATGTGTATTGGTGTTTTACGAGGAAAGTTTTTTTTATGTCATATGTGGCAAACAAGCGAACGGGCCGCCTGATGGTAAGCGATCACCGTTGCCTATGGATACTTATAAAACCAGCGCATCACAGATGCGTTGCCGAAATTTAAGGACTCTATTGAATCTAGGAGTTCAGAAAGCTTGCTTGATTTAACTAGGTATAGGTTTAATTTCCAGATGAACACTATTATCAAAAAAAAAAATGGCCGGTTTAATAAGGACAGCGAGTGGAGCCGCAGGGCACGGCTAGTGAGGAGGCGCTGGCGCGCGGCCAGCCCCGCTGGCTCGCGTATTATGCCACCTCGATGCTACTCTAATAATACTACTGAGTTTAGCTTTTTGTTCAAATGAGAGTATCACTATCTCATGAACACTACAGTAACTATCTCAGCTTTAGAATTTTTTATTAAAGCGCTGGAAAATATACATTGTCAAAAATTGTACAAAATACATTGTCACGCCTTTTGCCCGAAGGGGTTAGCAAAGGTGTATTAAAACACACACACTTCCCAAGACGATTTTCAGTCCCAAATGTGATAGGAGGCGAGCTTTACGCCATACACCGGGCTGCAGTTTTGTAGCAAATAACATTAAATATTCACATAATTAACAAATTTTTGCCATCGGCCGGGATCGAACCCGCTTCCTCTGGCTTGAGAGACCTTGAGAGAGAGAATCTGTGCATTTACCATATAATTCTCGCTAAGCTATGTCCATTGTTGTACTTTGTATAAATTTGTTGTCAGTACTTAATAGTCATCAGTCATCCTTATCTGAGAGCACCTGACATGACATAACATACATGACATTGGGACCACCTGAGAAACCTACCCGATCCTAGGAGGTCGTGAACCCTTTTAAACAAAAACATTTTTTACCAAATCAGTCAGCTTCTTGTCTTTGAGTAATAGGGAAACTTAAAAAATAGATTCCGACGAACTGTTCTCTGTCTTCCTCCAGTTCTCCTTTTTTTGCGGTGGTTAAAATAAATGTAAGTAGTAAGTAGTTTATTATACCCATTGAAAACGGTTCTCACGGTGTAATTAACTTCATAAATTTTACATACTATGTTAATATCATAAACTATACGTACACTATGTAAATTTTATTCAATAAACCAGTTATGATTTAAAAAAAAGAAATTTTATATGAAATTATTTTTTCTATGTTACCCGTAAACAGTGACGCAATACACAGCGCCAGGTTTCAATTGTGACATTGTAGATGTGAGTACTGACGTCACAGTTTAGTCGAGACTGAGATGAAGCGAAGCGCTTTGTTACACGACACTTGATGGCTGCAGCCTTCTCGATATACAATATATACCTACATAGATGTATTGTATTTGGACAAGAGTGGATCACACGTTACACAGAGGAAACAGTCTGCGAGAACAGCTAGGTACAATAATAATCCAAATGAACTCTCTGTTGTGGCTCGAGTCTATTTTGTTGTGTGGAGGTGTTTGTAGTGTGAGTGCTGAGTGTTTATTGCGCTAGGTTTGAATGAGGGGCTGACGAGTGATGGTAACGACGCGAGTAACGCCGCCCGGGGCTCGAGGGGTCGCGGGTAATCCACCGGAAGTGCTACCATCCCGAGCAGTTCATTCCGCTACCACTCTTCAACTTTCATATTTAAGTATCGCGCAGAGCTGTATCGCTGTACATAGAGTACAGCTTAACGACTTTAGATTACGAAATAGAATGTAAACGGTATAAAAACATGTGTTTTTGAAAATACGTACGTTTGTTCGATGATGTACGATACAAAAATAGTAATCTTGGTCGCCAAACGTCGCGTCGTAGCAAGTTCGCAACATAATGATGTACTCTAATCATTGTACTAAAGATAACAAGCAACTTGCTTCATAATCTATTCCATCCTAGCGTATCTAGCGTGGTCGGTGGCATTCATGATATATATATGGTGTAATGTATGATATTATGTAAGTGGATAGTGAAAGATAATAGTGCGCACTTCCACTGAACTGTAGGCAGCGTAGCAGCCTAGCTACGCAGTGACGGAGTGTAGTTTCGTAGGCGCGGCGTAGAGGCCGTAGCAATCTATCGGTGCCGTTGCAGTGAGTTATTCAAGGTGCGGTGATCTGGCTCGTCTCGGAGGCGCGCTGAATTTATATGGCTCATGAATGTACACACGGACCAACTTACTCCCACTTGGCAAAATTGTGAAACTAAAGGTTTTCTAGGATTGATTGCTAACTTTGTTTACAAATTTCGATGGTGGCTCCCTATTGAACTGTGCATATAAGCTGGTTGTAGTGTGCGCGTAAACTTGCTTCTCGCTCACCTGTGAAATATCAGCCTGCTCGATAGCGAGTGCCTCGTAGCTAGTGTGTAACGTGACCTCGAATAGAACGGTTCTTTTTAGACCCGGAATGTTACTACTTCTCTGTCTTCAGTAATCCATTTATCATCCATTATTCATAATGAGCCTAACACTAATACTGCTCGCAACTACTCCCTACAACACTGACATTACTAACAGAAGACGAAAATATATTGTTTGTCCTCAAAGCAACAAAACATGCTTTTACCAGAAAAAAAAACATGTTATTATGTCCGCTTCTTTACAATAGGCTACATTCTATTACAAAATGATTTGCCTAAACCTCTAGGTTGGTACCAACTAGATAATATGAATGCAAACTGTAAAAGACACCCTCCAAAATATGTTCTGTGTTGTGTTTAATTTGTATGTTTCATTTTTATAATTTTAAATTCACAGCTAAGTAGTATGTTTAAATAGAATATTAATTTGTGAGTATGTAGTTATTTCAAGCTAAAGTTGCTGCCTTATTTTTGCCTGACAAACAAGACTGCCTAGTAAAATTAAAAACTAGGAAAATTGTTCCTAAAGTTTTTGTATTTCCAATGTTTTAAAAATGAAACTTAGTTTCATTTTTTAACTTGTACGTAGGTAATTAAAATATATATATATCATCAATATTAATCAAGAGCTAATGAAACTATCAGTTTCATTTTTTACCTTGTACGAAATAAAAAAAATCTAAATAAAAATAATTAAATAATTACCTAAGTAATTGAGAACGTTTAGTTCAAAATACCACGAACAGGTAAGCGAGAGTTCGACAAGACGATGCATTCTTGAACGGAGACATTTCATTTCAGATATCGACAAATTACTCATCACATTGACAGCGACGCCGACACATATTCTCTTATTTCCAAGAGATCTGCAAATTCGTCTAAACAAATTTCAAAACGAATACAAGCAGACTGCAGACTTTGGAAGTTCTCGGAAACGAAGTAAAGTTTAATACCTGAAATATAAGTGCTTTGAGCGGCAGACATGGCTCGCTGTTTATTTATTCGAAATAGGTTGCAGTTGCGCTTATCCCGCACTCTCGACTCCGACCCAGCTTAATTCCCTGCTTTTGTGAACTGATAAGGTAGTGGAGGGTTGCAGGAAGGGGGGGGGGGGGGGGGGTGGCATCGCTTTGATGCAAGTTTCAAGTTTAAAATGTGTGCTTTCCTTAATTGAGTGACTTGATCGTTTACTGCCCGACGGCGTCGTTCTGTTCAGTATTTGTCACGGACTATTTTTCTTCTTACTATCGATTATCACAAAGTTGTACGTTGGTATATCTTTACCCGACGTACATGGATTTCTTTCTATAGATACTCAATACTGTTACGATTTAATTGAAGTATCAATCGTAAGCTTTTCACTGTAAAATATTAAAATTGGTTAAGTGGCGAGTCGTTGGCAAATTGAAATAGTCGCCTGATGTTTGGTGATAACTTGTAACATGTACGTGCTCAGGAACAGCTGTCAGTTGTGGATACTTGCCTACACGCGAGCGCGAGTGCTCATTTTCAATTCCATTTTATGAGCTTATGTTCAGGTTGCGATTAATATTATGAATTAGGAACAGAAATATAAATAGAATGTAATTCCAGTAGAGTGGCTGCTCCTCGCAGCAATATTATATTAGGTCCTTACGTATGAAATTAGCGTTTTGTCGTACTGATCAATTTGATCTGAAATATCTCCTCTTTGGTTAAGAATTCGAAATTCAAATTAATAAATTCATTTAGCTGGTTTTTTTTTCTTTGGAATACAGTCATTCATTTGTTATTTTCCTCATTATTTTTTCTTTGGCGTCGCTTATTACCGCGCAATGGAAAACATGAAATATCGGTATATTTACGAGTACGAGTTCTACCGTGGCACCAGTGCTGCAGAAACAGCTCGAAGAATTAATGATGTGTACGGCGCTGGTGTCGCTAAAGATAGCATGGTACGTTTTTGGTTTCAACGATTTCGTTCTGGAAATTTCGACCTTAAGAACCAACCCCGTGGACGGCCGGAGATCAAAGTGAAAAACGAAGAATTAAAGGCTATTGTGGAAGCGGATCCATCACAAAGCACTTCAGAGATAGCAGCAGGCTTCGGGGTAAGTGACAAAACTGTATTAATCCACTTGAAGCAAATCGGGAAAGTAAAAAAACTCGAACGATGGGTACCTCATGAATTGAGTGAATCGAACTTGCAAACACGGGTCGCCTGCTGTGTTACTTTGCTCAACCGACACAATAATGAAGGGATTTTAAATCGAATCATTACTTGTGATGAAAAGTGGATATTGTACGATAATCGAAAGCGCTCATCGCAATGGCTGAACCCTGGAGACCCAGCCAAATCCTGCCCTAAACGAAAATTGACTCAGAAAAAGTTACTTGTAAGTGTTTGGTGGACTAGCGCCGGTGTCGTTCACTACAGCTTTCTTAAATCTGGCAAAACGATTACGGCAGATATCTATTGTCAGCAACTGCAAACCATGAAGGAAGAACTAGCTGTTAAACAACCGAGATTGGTCAATCGCTCTAGGCCACTGCTGCTTCACGACAACGCAAGACCACACACTGCATAACAAACAACCACTAAGTTAGCTGAGCTACAATTGGAATGTCTGCGACATCCACCGTACTCCCCGGACCTTGCTCCAACAGATTACCATTTCTTCCGGAATTTGGACAACTTCTTACAAGGAAAAAAATTCCACTCCGATGCAGCAGTCCAAACCGCCTTCAAAGAGTTTATTGATTCTCGCCCCCATGGTTTTTATAGTAAAGGGATCAATGAACTACCCATAAGATGGCAAAAGTGCATAGATAACAACGGTGCATACTTTGATTAATTGAATATATTTTACAAAAAAAAAATCGACTTTTTATTCCTCCCGTACAAAACGCCAATTTCATACGTAAGGACCTAATACTTCTATTTCCGGTGAACTCATTAAAACTGTAATTTAATAATATTGCAATTAATGAAGCTGAACTTTTAGATACTTCCTGAATTGTTTTTTATGTTTACGAGTAAATCTTATGATTTCACTTTAGATACTTTTAATTAAAAATGTACAAGACATAATATTAAGGACTCAAAATATTGTTAGTGGGCAAGTGTACTTATTAATAATATTTAAACAAAACACATACTCCATTATTACATAATCATACTCCATTATTAATAATAAATAAGAATATTATCGGAATAGTTATAGTGTTAATATATTTATTTACTTATTTATTTATATAAATAAATATATTAACTTTACCTTCTTTGTAAATCTTTGAAAATATTATGCACGTTCGCAAAAATCTACATAAATTTAAATTGAACTGTGACTATCACAATTATAACACTAGAAATAAGGATAGGATAGCTGTACCGAGATTTAGACTGACTTATTTATTTATTTATTTATTCATAACACACATTACAGAAATTACAATATATAAATTATAATAGTACAAAATTTAGTGAACTTAAACAATATAAATAACTAAGTAAGTCAAATAAGTCATTTTTAGGCAACTGCGTTCGTTTTTACAATAAAATCCCGAAAAATATAACAGGGCTCACCGAGGGAAAATTCAAATCACATGTAAAAACTACATTAATGAAAAGAGGGTATTATAAGGTTAAGAATTATTTAGAAGATAAAGATGTCTGGAGCCTTCCACTTCCGCCAAGTAGCCACTAGTATTTTTAGATTGTTGTTTTGTTTTGCTCTGTAACAGTTTTTCATGTAGTCGGTGCCTATAATTATGTTAGCATTTAGTTTTTGATTTTGTTGTCTATGTATTTTATGAGAATGTGTTAATGTATAACATGTTGGTACCCTAATAAATAAATAAATAAATAAATAGATCTTACCTAGTTGGAAGCCAAAATTTGTGAGACTGTAACTTATTTATTATTTGAAAAAATAATGCCCCTCATTTTCTTGCCTGTTCTTCTGAGTAGAGGCTCTTTACCCGAACAAGGCGTTCGAGTCTATTTAAATAACTTTGACGTTCATAAGTGTATCTTTGATACCTAAATTGAATAAAAATATTTAAAAAAAAAGTGCTTTGTCTTTTTCTTTCTTTTACCTTTTTAATTCGATCGTAAAAGACAAAAAACTGCATAACTATTCCGAGGCTATACAACGTTTATTATTATGGGAAATTAAATTTATCTCATTTGGGTCAATCAAAAAAATAAATTCAGAGTTTAAGATGCAGACGTAGTAAAACTTACTGCAAACTACAAAGAACTCTCTCAGTTTAATACCCATAACCTATATAGCACACGGGACCTGGCTCACAGATTCACAGGCGGCGCGACTAACGCGACGATCCAATGAATAAATATAGAATCAAATTCATGTTAATAAGTCTGCGAGTTTGATAAATGAGCGCGCTTAGCAAATCGTTAACGATTCTCAAGTAGCGTCCCGAATCGCGCCAACACTCGCCAGATTGTTGCCAACTCCCGCCGGTATTACCATTTGAATTCTAACATTTACATTTACCTCCGCTGATATTATTTACAAGAAAACTCGGTTTCTAACTTTTTGCCGAAAAGTATTAACATTACTTAAAGTTTTGATTTATTATTCGCTATACCTTTCGACGGTCGCAGTCCCTTCTGCGACAAAACATTTAATGATATTCTTTTTTTGTGGTTTTGGTCTAAACATTTATAAAATAATCTATGAATGTAGCCTGTAGTTTAGTGTCTCAGCTTCCTAACCGCTTCGCTGCCTACCTCGTGAGCATCTTCCGTCGTAGCCCCGGTAAGGAGTGTCTTACTGCCTGGCCGTCGCACCGTCCCGCTAAATCACAGCTCCCTCGCTACAAGCACCTCGCCACTCACCCGAGTATCACTCACTGAACGCATCATTTTATCATTCCGGACATGTTTACGGAACAAGAGAGGCGTCAGTCTCCTCTCGATGGCTCCTCCGCTATTTATGATCTCACAACAAGAAGTATAGCTTTTGTGTGCCAAAACACTCGTCCCTCTTCAACGTGCGAACACAGCAGACTGCGAAAACAAGCTTATTAGATGTTTGCTTGGCACACGTCATCCAGCGCCGAGGGAGCGCACAATACATAATTGAAACGATTCAAACAACTCATAACAGTATAGTAGCGCGTTAATCGGCGGCGGCGGTTTCTGTCGCAACTATACGCGGGCCCGCGCGCCCTCGCGCGGTCCCTGGACGTCCCGGCGGGGCCCGGGGTCCTCGTTCCATTTTATTGTTTTAGCAAATATTTGTGAAGGGCGCGCATAGTGTGTGCCGCTCGAGAGCATGCCTAAAATCAACATTAGATGTTTGTTACATGTCTTTGACAATATCCGGGAAGTTTCTGTAAAAGTTAACACAAACCTTGAGGTACTTCCCTATTTTGCATACGAATTTAAATAGCATTTAATCAAAATTAATCATTCATCATTAAAATATTGTGTTCGAGTTGAGACAGTTTTCTTAGACAAATAGGCCTAATTATTCGTGACGGCGCTGACAAATACAGAGTTTGCAGAAACAAACAGCAAAACCGCAGCGCTTCCGCCTCCTCCGCGTGTCGGCGCGTGGCGCGGCGTCGCGTCGGAGCGCCGGCAACACGTGACTCATTAGCCAAACCTGAAACTGAGACGCTATCTTACACCCCTCCCGCGTCACGTCCCTCCCCCCGCACCCGCCACAGACTCACAAGTTTTAATTGTCGGTGGTGCGCCGCTTCCCTTGAATATTTGATGTGTCGCAAATTGTTTAGATGTTTTCGTCGACACTCTGTTCACGAATCAATTTACAGTAATGGCTTGGTTCGTTGTCGGAAGAGCCAATTACTGGCGCTGCCAGTACAGCTGCGAGATCAACTACTATTCGCGAAAGGAAACCTCTGCAGATGAGGTCTCCCTCCAATTATAAGCCTTAAGCCTAAGCTCACAGTTAGGTAGGGAGTCCTAGTAACCTACTGTGGGGTAGGCCAGTCTGAGCTCGATCGTGAACTAAATTAAATATAAAGACTTCCCTATGTACGATGTCAACTTTCGCATGTATAATACCAGTGTGATATATTTTCTCGCTGTACCTCTGCACCTACTGGTACCTAGTCTAACGAGAAAAGAAGAGAGATTTATGCTCGTACGTGTAAAATGCTATAAATCCAGTGGGTGCGTTATCGCACGGAGCCTGTGACGGATATTCAACCGTCGCGCGCTAGTGCTCCCTAGACGTAGCGGTGCCCTTACACGGCGGGGTTATGATATTGTTACGAGCTGGGTTAGGAGAAAAGGAATGAAACGTCAATGTATCCGAAGATTCGCTTTATTCACCGAGTACACAAACATTAATACTGTTACACTACACTAGTCACTTGCATTATAAAACTCTGAACACTTCTCGTACTTTTCTCGTTACAATTACTTTGACGTTAGCACTTTGAACGCGTAATCAAAGCTGACTGCCGAGTCGTCAGTCGTCCGCGTATTTATACAATTTTAAGAAATCCAGAACATTCGATTAAACAATAGCGCAGGGACACAAAAAGTTGTTTATCTCGCGGAACCACGCGTTCAATCTAGAACATTCGGACAGAACAAAAGAATCAAGTAAACACCCTATTATTCAATAGATAAAAGCATCATAAAAACGGTGCACAACAATTGCTTTCCAGAAAGATCTGTTTTGTTCCGGATTTTAACAATGAGACGCGCGACTCGAGCGGCTACTATTTCCTATAAGTAGTCGTAAACATCGCCACAGATTAGCGTATAGTTTCTGCATCGGCTGCGACTGGCGTAACAATATTCATCTCAGATGAATCTCTCTCTGTGTCCCACTGAGACTGCTCCACTAGTGTACGGTAAATCTACGATGCTTCATTAAAGATGGGTGTAACAAACTAGCAGCGCATTTAGATTATGAACCTCTACGAGACCAGCTACGGCGTAGATGCTCTACGGGGTTTGATACTATTCGATCCGTAGACACATAGACAGTTACGACATCACCAGTCACCACACTGATTTAATTGGGAATTTTAGATGGACTTTAATTTTTAACCCCCGACGCAAAAACGACGGGGTGTTATAAGTTTGTCGTGTCAGTGTGTCTGTTTGTGGCATCGTTGCTCTCGGACGGATGAACCGAATTTGTTTTTTTTTTGTTTGAAACATAAATTAGTCGGCAGTGTTCTAAGCTACGTTTGATGAAAATTGGTGTCGTTGGTTATTTTTTAATTAATACTTGTTGATCGTAAATTGATGTCAAAGGATTCGATATCAGTTTCTATAGAGGTAACGAAGCCATTTTCAATAAGTGCTCGATATTCACTCACTATTGAGTTCGTGTAACCTAGCGCGTTTGAGAGGGAATCTGGTAGTCCGCGCGCGAGGCTGGCGTCACGAGCGTCACAGCACTCGGGCTCACTACGAACACATACAAAGCTAATTAGACACCTTTTTCTTTTACAAAGCAATTTAAATGAGTAAAAGCGATGGCAGCCTAGTTGGGAGAAGGTCCGCCTCTCAAGCCAGAGGGAGCGGGTTCGCACCAATTTGTTCATTGTGTGATCATAATTATGTGCGTATTTTATGTCATCTGTTACATGACTGGAGCCCGGTGTATGGCGACAGGCTCGCCCCCTATCACATTTGGGACTGAATACCGTCCGGCGAAGTGTGGGTTTTTTTTTTATGTAGATCGGCATTTGACCACCAACTAAGCGACGTTGTGGTCTAAGATGGAACACGACGACCTATAAGGTACTTATTCACTCTAGCCTTGAAGTTTTGTAGAGTGAAGAAGTACAAAGACGGCAGTTGAGTGAGGCGCTACAAGTGCGCTACTGCTCAGATCCGTCTTCGGAACGGTTATACACCGGACTACATCCCGAAATACGACTAGGTCATTTCATGGCATGGCTTGGTCCGGTGGGTGGTAACTAGTCACGGCCGAAGCCTCCCATCAGAGTTTGCTACCCGGTTAGCACTACCCGGGGACCACGTGTAGGGAATCAGAATAGAGTACACTCCTACGGACGTGGGTAGCTCAGCCCCCAAAAGTGGGTGTTGTATTACACCTCTACCAGCCTCCTCGGGGGAAAGGTGTGACGATATGTTAAATGTAATGTTGTTTTCTCACACAATCAAATTCGTACAGCGCAAAACCTAAAAATTTGCACTTACAAAACACTTATCGACTGACCGAGGGTCAGCAAGCGAAGCGTCTCTGCATCAGCCTCGGAAAAAAATCTTTTAGTGTTAGTAAAAAAAATATTTTAAAATGTCTGTTCGTCCAACCGGCGCGGCGGGCGTCTGTCCAGCTACAGGTCGCATTTCTCAACCGATTCTCAGCTGCTAGATGAGTAGTTGGGCCTATATTTTCTAAGATGAAAGATAAGGCAATCGTTATCAATGTGAAAGCACGAGTCGCGAGCGAGTGCGCCGAGCGAGGCGGGCGCGGCTCGTTGGCTCCGTTATCAGGCGACGGAGGAGATACTTGTGTTTTATTGTGTTACTTCCCGCTTTGTTCCTGACGTCACATCCCATGGCTCTTTGTTGTGATGTGAGTTTCCGTCGGATTGCATTATGATTCCATTATTATTTTTCCTGTTATACCTACTTCAATAAAATATATCTCTTTCCTGCGACTAGGCTCGTTTTGTTTTGTTTGTAAAAATATATTATTACCTGTATCGTTTTTGACTTCTCCACTTTGTCAAATAAGACAATCGGTACATAAATAAAGAACAATAAAGTGTTGTAGTTCCGCAAACTTCTCAAATTATGCACTAAAAGTTGTGATGAATTATTGTATTAAATGTTATTATTATGGCAAAGTTCGTCCGATGCCGCGTCCGCCGCCCCGACACGCGCAGGTGTATTTATTACTTGTCTTGATGGCCTGTAGCGGTCTCATGACATGCATTTTTTTTTGCATTTTAAAGACCTCATTGCCGTATCCTAGTTCTAGAGTTAGAACTATAGCGCTCTAGTGCCGCAGCGCGCGCCGACCTAGGCTTTGTGTTATTTATGCGGTAGGCCAGTTACGAGTCAGACAATACTTGTTATTTGATGGACGTAGAGTAGAATATGTAAATAGTAAATCGTCCTAAAATAACTAGCGGGATCATTTCGCACTGCTAACTTCTGGGAAATACAGCCTCGAGCACGGTTTATAGTCCGGACTTTCTACCCGTACATTACTCACTTAAAACTAATAGATCAATTGGCATAATATGTAAACATAGATAGTCGTTATGAAGTCTGTCGTAAATTATCATTCTATCGACTTGAACGATCAAAAAATCGATAACGGAGTAATAAATTTCCCAATTTGCGGTCAATGGGTGAGCCTCGCTCGAGGTCCGGTCGGTCCGTGCAGGCCCGTGCAGCACCGGCTAGTGGCTATACGCTCGGGCACATTACCGGCCACATCCCGAGCGCGCCGCACGTACGACATCGCGCGACACCACTAATGTCGCCGCCGTACACCGCTAACTAGCTCAGGGAGCGCTATCATTTGATCTATGAGCACACATTATTGCAATGTTCCTAAGGACACGAATATGTTACTTACATCTGGATGTGATTAATGAATCTAATTTCAGTTAAGTACCTTTACATATAGTTATGTCCAGCGAATATGCAGAGACCGTTTACAAGCGCCGCCGGCTCTCCGGAGGATGAGCGCCGCGGAACTTCCACCACAAATTAACATAAAAGCCGCTACAAATGCTTCGGCGGCGTCCCTACCTCGTCCCTGTCTCTTCCTCACCCTGCATGCAGGAGCATTGCAACAACATTAATCCATAGGTCCACTTCTAAGAGCACACTATATACTCGGCTCTACTAAGTGTAGTTCGTTGCTGACGGACATTAGAGTTGAAGGTTCAGGAGCCTGCTTTGTGATTTTTTTACATGGAGATGGAGGTGGCTGTTCATCAAAGTCAAAGTCAAAGTCAAGTCAAAATTATTTTAGTGTGAGGCATTATATTATTTTAGTGACAGGCTTGTAATATGAGCAAACCAAAGAAGATAAGTGGAGTGGCGTGCGGTGCCGCACCGAGCCGCACCGAGCCGCAGCGAGCCGCACCGAGCCGCAGCGAGCCGCGCCGCCGCCGCTAGCATGTTAGATAAGGACGAGAGCCGGCAAGTTTAAAGAGTTGCTCGATCTGTGCTCCACTTTCTGAATACCAGATATTTGAAACATTCTTAATAACTAGGTGGCGCCGCGAGCTTGGAAACTTGTAACATGAAGTAAGTGTTCGCGAGGTATTTAGTAAGTAGGATAGATAACTACATACGTACCTTCTGTTGTTACCCGATTGCGCAAGAAGGAGGGTTATGTTTTTCGAGTGTATGTACCTATGTATGAGGATTTTTTGGCACGGCCTACAGCCTAAACAGCTTAATGTATTTCGACATGTGAGGTGTTATTTGAATTGTCTCGATGGTGAAAGTGACATAGGGTACACCATTTTTCAGCCGGGTTTTTTTGTTTTTGTTTTAATAATGTTACTTGTCACGTATGGTACACATACTCGTAAATGTATAATACTTTGTCAGTTACATGCAGTATGTGATTGATAATGTAGATTTTTTACCTTTAGCAGCGGCATAGCGAGAAAACCCGAACCGCAGCGACAGGTGCCGCACCCTCGCCGGCTCCAGCCAGCGCGAGGGTCACCTGTAACCCTGAGACCCGGGACCCGGCCCGCGCCGACACTTGACGAGCTAGCCCCGGCTTGTGCCGATGTCGGTCATATATTATGCAAATGTGGCTTGTATTATGTACACATTTAGTCAGGGCTCATACATAATGCTTTTAAGAATTATTTAGAAGATAAAGATGTCTGGAGCCTTCCACTTCCGCCAAGTAGCCACTAGTATTTTTAGATACTACCTAGTTGTGAGCCAAAATTTGTGAGACTGTATATAATTTATTTATTATTTGAAAAAATAATGCCCCTCAGTTTCTTGCCTGTTCTTCTGAGTAGAGGCTCTTTACCCGAACAGGGTGGTCGAGTCTATTTAAATAACTTTGACGTTCATAAGTGTATCTTTGATACCTAAATTGAATAAAAACATTTTGACTTTGACTTTGACAAACATGTAAACACCACGTCAACCTAAGTATCGATACATAATATTTATATACAGGGTTTTAGGTTTTGGTCGTATTGAGCCATTGTACTCATCATTATGAACAACTTTTATTATGGAGCCAACCCAAAATCTTGTTAAAAAATCAGCTGATGAAACAGCTGATCGTTCAACAAAAACTTCATTGATCGTCGACAAAATGTATGGAGCAGCTGTTATTTTTTCTCGATTTTAGGGTTGGCCCTACAGTAAAAGTTGTTCATAATGATGAGCACAATGACCCCCTTTCGGCTTAGTACACTCTTCTTTAGTACTCTTTCCTGATAACCCTGTATACGTTGTGTACACAATGCGGCCCCACTGTAACAGAGTGTCACATCTATAATGATAATGTATCCGCGTGACCACGCGGGCGGAGTGGGCTGCGGTGTGCATCGACAATAAACACTTGCATGTTACGAGCGCCGCGCCCCGCACCCGCGCCCCGCACCCGCGCCCCGCACCCCGCATCCCGCACACACGCGCTGCGCCGCATAATGGATGCTCATTATCGAGGGTACACACTAATGAAAGCTTTGCTCTATTCACTACGATGGACAGAGAAACTTTGTAGGTGTTTGTCGTAGCTACATGTGGGATTCATACTTGCCAATAAAGGTGCACTAGATTTACGGGATGTGAACTTTAGAAGGGTTTACAATTTTTCAGTTCAGCACCAAAAACCTTTTTTTCTTCTTCACCACAATGGCACTTACAGGTCTCAGATCAACCTAGAGGAAAAGATAGAACACTGCGTTATATCTCGCTGAAGCCACTTCTTTTTAAACGTGTGCACGTGGTAATGTTGCCATGAAAAACATTTACAATTGCACGAAAATTAATATTAATACCCAAACTCTACGTTAGCCATTTCCGTTCCAAAATACAACCTTAGTAGATTTAATATTCTAAAACTGCACATTTTTGTAAGAGTTTAATTTTATGGCTTTTTCATAACTGACTTGTGAAAAACTGCACAGTTTTAAAAGAACCTCAGAATGTAGTCCTGGCCAAAAAAAGAACATTAAAGGAACTTTTTTTCCAAAGAAAAACATGTCATTAGTGATCCGTAGGCTACGCAGGCGCAGCCGCGGGCAGAACCCCGTACAAGTAAATTTCGAAATCGCACACAGAGCGAGGAGAGGCAGCTTACGGCAAGAGATTAGATCCGAGTGCAGCGAGCGAAGCTACGAGCACTGAGCAGTGAGCTGATTACGAGTACTCGCTGCAGTCTGCCGGCGCCAGAGACCTCTAGCTATTTGCCGAAATTAATATGTATTAGGAATTATCTCTGAGTGCCATCAGCGCCGTACCGGCAGGCTATTTATGTATAACGAATTGAATGAACATCAAAAGAGTTTGTTGCTAAAGGCGTTACTTTCATGAAACAATTTGTTCGTTGTCACGTATCGGTACACAGTTGTGTTAAGTTAGTTTACAAAAAGCTACCGCCACTCAGGGTATCCTACCGCGGTGGCTAGTGACCCTAATTAAAATTTCCTTTTGAATCGTAAAAAAAAAAAAAAGTCGTGCACACCTCCCCTCGCGGACCGAGATGGTCGCACAATCAAACGCGGCCCGGTATCATTCTACGTAGCTCTACGTCAAAAAGCGTTTCGATGCTACGTCGTAGCCAGGCGCTACAACGGATGTAGGGGTGCCTGGAGATAAGCCGCAGGACAAATAGTCCCCAGAGTGGAACTCCCGGGACCATGAACGTACACCTGAATAATATTAATAGGGTTTATTTGAAAACTCATGGATACACAATAGGTCGGCACACTTATTAAATCCATTTTTTCTGATTCAAAAAATATTAAGCAAGATCTGATTACGAAAGGCAAATCCCCTTTGTGACAGGTTGAATGGCGGTAAATAAAGCGCCCATAGGGTCTTATAACAAAACGGGACAATGGTGCATTGTCCAGACAACCATAACCAGATAATGTGAGTTAACAATGTATTTTTCGGCGGGTCCCGACGTAGCACTTGTAGTTGATTTTAGAGATACACAGATTTCAGACAAATGGCATAGGTGTCCAGCAGCACAGACCCAGCTACTTACGTGATCATATTCTGTTCGGAGTATGATCACGAGCGGACGTACGACGCTCCGCCGCCGTCGCCTGTGTCTCGGGCCGCGCTCTACACACGTCATTCATTGTTCGGTATCGTATAAAGCCCTTCATTTTGAAGCTCGCGAGTCGCGCCGCCGAACAACTCGGACAGATTAACCCTCGTTTTATTCCGAGGGGACGCTTTTAAAAGCCATTGATGGACGTGGAAGTCAAATATCGAGCCGATACTTTTTTTCGTACAAAAGGTCGTCCTACAGGATGAGCTGAGGTGGTCTACACCAGCCACGAGAAATAATTCAAACAGCATTGTTTGTTCGTAACATTATAAAATAAAAAAACGAAATTACTTTATCCAAAAATATATATTTTACTCTCTTATGATAATCACATTCGTCTGTTTACAGAAATGGCGATCGTCAGAAATGCGATATTTACAGAAGCTTGGTCGCTCGAACCTAACTACGGAAGAAGTCGGACTTGTCACCCTCGGTAACTACAAAGTTTTTATAGATTCCTGAGTTGACATTACATTTAGAAAGGTCTTTCTAATATTTACAATAAGTCAATGAACATTCAATAGAGTCAAATACAAACTACTAAGAGATGTAGATCTATCTATGCACCACCGGTTCGGCTCGTTGTTCAGGTTGGTTGACTACACAAAGGGGTCGCGAAGACTTGATGGTTTCGAAAGAAATACTACGAGTAGTCGACTAGTCTGCCGCTGTACGACTAAACAATGCCACCACCACTTCTCGCTGAGCCTTTATGTATTCTACATATCCCCAAGCACATTGGCCCACTGGCGGAGATTCTTCCGAACCCCACCGGCCGTGCCATGAACAAGAATGATCTGTTTTAAACTTCCTTTGCTAAACAGCTCAGGAGAGAAATTCATTTTAATTAGAGTTGATTTCGATTATTCTATCTTACCTTATCTTATTTACAATTACAATAATTTTCGTAGTCTTGAAATTCGTTAGTCTCAAACATTATTTTATGGGTCTTAAAGACAATAAGTAGGTAGGTATACAAAGAGTTATTTTCAAATTATAGTCAAATATCCGTTTTTGGGACTAAAATAACACTAATTAATCAGGTCGATCTGCTGTCACTACACCTCAAATACACTTCGTTCTAATTTCACGCCTCGAAGAACAACAAGGGGTAGAATGAGAGCGAACACTAACTGAGCGAGTAGAGCAGTACCAGCCAGAGGAAAGGCCTCGCAGGTGGCGCGGGGTGCCGCGGGGCGCGGGAGGAGAGGGCGCTGGCGTGGCACTCGGCCTCGTCCGCCGGCAGAGCCACCAGCGCCGCCTCACCCCCGGGCGGCGCGCGGCACCGCGCCGCGCGTGCCGCTGCCCGCGCGCCCGCGCCCCACCCGCCCACCTCCGCGGTCCAGCGGCGCAGCCACGCACCCACCCACGACACGGTGCACCCACACCGCAGCTCGTTGCCAGCCAGCGCCAGCCCACCTGCAACACACAACACGGCTCAAGTTCCATAGCCACACATGCTGGAACGAACGGTAGACCGATGCAAACTCACCCGGTAGCAGCTTGGTGGCGAATCGATTCCAGTCGGTGAGGTTCGGGTAGAGAGTGGCTGGCGAGAAGGAGGCGAGCCTGTTGTCGGTGAAATCGAGCGCGAGCAGCGGTACGCGCGTGAGCGGAAGCGCTAGCCCTGGCGGCAGTGTTGTGACGCTAGTGCCGCGCACGCGAACTGTGAGTGCGCGCTGCCGCCCTAACGACACGAACGCATGCGGCGATACGTGCTGCAACGCTGCGCCACGCACCTCCAGCACCCGAAGCCGCGGCGCCGCTATGCCCGCCAGCTGTGCGTCCAGCGCCTCAGCCCACACCGTTACCGTAAGCGCCTCGAGCGCTGCCACGGCGCCGGTCACGTCCGCAAGCGAAGCACCTCTGTCTCCGCCCAGTGGCCACTCGAGTGAAAGAGAGCGCAGTGCACGAAGCGGTAGAAATGCCCGTGGCTCGACTGCTTCGAGTCGACGGAGGCGCTCAAGTCGCAGTACCAGCAGCCGATTGAGCCCTTCGAAAGACGCACGCGCGACGCGAACGATCGGGTTCGCGGACACGTCGAGTTCGACGAGGCGCGGTAACGCGGCCCACATGGCTGGCTGCAGAGAGGTGAGTCGGTTCCGCGCAAGATCGAGGCGCCGCAGCGACGGCAGTCGGCGCACTTCACCCTCACGGTACGAAGCTATACCATTCCCAGAAAGATCGAGGTCGGTGAGATTAGCGAGAGGCAGCGGTGGGACGGCGCGCAGCCCTGAGTCTGCGAGTGCGAGCCGCCGCAGCCGTGGTAATGCGTGAAACACTTCCTTGAAATTGGCTTTGAGCATATTTCCAGAGAGGTCGAGCCTCTGCAGGCGCACGAGTGCCACAAATGTGTTGTCAGCAAGTGCGGTGAGCGCGTTGGCTGCGAGCCCGAGCTCGTGCAGGAAGGTAGTTGCGCGGAACATGGCTGCGTCAAGATACTCGAGTTTGTTCCGCGCCAGCTCAAGTCGGCGCAGCGTGAAACCGACTTGAGCGAGCGCGCTGCTCGGGTACACGGTAAGCCGGTTCCCTGTAAGATCAAGGTGCTCTAGCAGCGTGCCTTGAAAGCAGTCGCGCGGCAACGCACGCAGCTCGTTCTCGTCGAGACGTAGGTGACGCAACTCGCGTAGCCCATGAAACTGCTCTGCTGCGAGCTGTACGAGCCGGTTCCGCGACAGATCGAGTATTCGCAGTGCCGGCATGTCAGCAAAAGCGCGCCGCCGTGCTACGCCAATTCGGTTGTCGTTCAGGTTGAGCACGAGCAAATTGGACAATGCGCCGAAGCTCGCCCCATCAACAGCTGTGAGCCGATTGTGCGCTAATGTCAGCCGGCGCATGTGTGTGAGCGTTGCGAAGAAAGCCGCTGGGACGGTCTCGAGCCAGTTGTGCGAGAGGTCGAGTGCGTAAACGAGCGCAGGCAAGTCGCCCGCGAGGAGTGTCGCGATGCGATTGTGGCTCACGTTGACCGCAAGCTCGACCTCTTCGCTGGATACGTTCTCAAAGGGTCGCGTCGAGAATTCAAGCAGGCGGTTGTCGCTAAGGTCGAGCGCTGTGAGCCGCGGTAAATGCCGGAACGCATCGTCCGCTAGTCTCTCTACCAGATTCCCTGCTAGGTTCAAATACAACAGATTGGTCAAATTGGTAAAACCACCCTCGCTCACGTTCCACACGCGATTATACGACAAATCGAGACTTTCGAGCTCGACGAGATTCTGCAAAAATTCGCTGTTCACTTCACTTATGTAGTTATAAGATAGTCTCAACTCCTTCAGCTTGTAGTTAACGGGGCTCGCTTCTTCCACATCGCTCGGGAATTCGACAATTCTGTTGAAATCCAGGTTGAGATATTCGAGTGACGTGAAATCGGAAAGATCCCGTGCGGAGATGCGGTAGATATCACTGTTGTCGAGCGCTAGCCAAGCGAGCGCGGGCGGCGCCGGGGGCAGTGCACCGCCCGCAGCCGACAGCTCCAGCACACGCAAGCGAGTCAGGTTGGTGAGTGCAGTTCGCTCCACACGGTACAATTCGTTGAAACCGAGCGCCAGCTCACGCAGAGGCAGCGCTGCAGGAAACGCGTCTGCCGCCAGTTCTGCTACGCGGTTTCCTTTTAGGCCGAGCGTGGTCAGCCCACCCGCCCACGGACCAAAATCGCGAGCGCTCACCGCCACGATGCGGTTATATCCAAGGTCCAGATGCAATAATGTTGCCGGTGCCAGCAACTTTAAACCGGACGGGAACCGCTCCAGCAAATTACCGGCGAGTGCCAGCGACACTAGCCGCGGCGGCAAGTGCTCCGCCTCCTCAAGTCTATTGTACGCGAGTGACAAGTGCCGCAGGCGCAACAGCCCGCGCGCGCTCAGGCCCAGTACCGTCAGCTCGTTGTGGTCGAGCTCGAGCCGCTCGAGATGCTCGAGCGCGTGCAGTGTTGCGTCCGAAATGCGCTCGAGCCGATTGTGGCACATCGAGAGCCGTTCGAGCCGGCCCCCTTCCACCGCAAACGCGGGAATCGAAGTAAAGTCATTCAAATCGAGAATAAGGCGTCGAAGCTGCAATCGTTGGATATCGAGCGCGAATAAGTCATCCAGCTCATTCTGACTAAGGTCAAGGGAATCAACTCGCGAGGTGGCGGCGCGACAGGCGGCACGGTCGGCTGTTGCCACGGGCCGCAGCGGGTTATTACGCAGGTGTAGATGACGCAGGCGCGGCAACCGCGCCAATGCCGCGCACGGTAGCACCGGCAGCAGGTTGTCAGAGAGACGCAGCAGCGCAAGCGCGGGTGGCAGTGCGCCCGCCGCCAGCGCGTGCAACCGGTTGCCCTCGAGGTCGAGATGCGCAAGGCGCCGCAGCGGCGTCAGTGCGTCCTCGCCCAGTGTCACTAGGTGGTTGTTGCTAAGCGACAGCGAACTCAGTGAGTCCGCAAGTGCACCCCACTCCACGCCCGCTTCCACCTCCGCAATGTAGTTGCTGCAACAAAAGGACGTTCCGTTTACCGCCAGACTTCATCTATCCGCGTTAGAGATGTCAAAGGGTAAGAGCATCAACTCACTTTTGTAAGTTGAGCCAGTTCAACACTTTCAGCTCGCGCAATGCTTCTATAGGTACTTCTGTAAACTCATTGTAGCCCAAATCTAAGGAGGCCAGGGTAGACGCCATAGACCTGAAAAAAACCTATAGGATAAAGCCTTATATAGGCTAACCGATTATAATGTTAAACCAAAGTTTGCAGAATGGGCCACCCCAGGACTTTTATCAGTAGAAATAAATTGTATAACCTTTATGAACTAAAGAACTACTGCACTGATGAAGCTACTGTAAATTATTTTAAGAAATATTCCGTCATATTTGATATTTCGGCATATATACAAGATATAGATATAGATAGATACATATTTGTAAGAGATCAAATAAAAAAATCTGATAGTATGATAAAAACTGCATGGAAAGTGATCAACAAGGAAACTAAAAAGTGTCGAATACACGAAAAATTTATAAATCTAAGAATTAACAACAAATCAATCCTACTAATATTATAAACGCGAAAGTTTGTAAGAATGGATGGATGGATGGATGGATGGATGGATGGTTGTTTGTTACTCTTTCACGCCAGAATGGCTGAACAGATCTGGATGAAATTTGGCACAGAGATAGATTATAGTCTAGAATAGCACATAGGATACTTTTTAACCGCGGGTGAAACCGCGGGGCGCAGCTTGTAACAAATAAGGCTGATATAGCCGTTGCTTTTGAATGTTACTTTTCCAATATACTGCTAGAGACCACCAAACACTTGACATCGTTTCCATCTCTAGCAGAAGCGATGTTAAAATCAAATGTCAATGTTTCTTCTTCTACATTTATTTTTTACCATGTCACTGTAGTCACAATTTTAAAAACATTTAAACAAATAAAGGTAAAGAATACTGAGGATTTGTGGGGATGCTCAGTCAAAGTTGTTAAAGAGATATTAGTAAATATTGCCCCTTACCTAGCCACATTATTTAACTCTAGCGTCAGCAATGTATTTTCCCGAATTTAATGAAACACAGTAAAGTTATACCCCTATTTAAATCCGGTGATGAAAGAATGATCTCGGTAACTATAGGCCGGTCTCAATATTGCCTTGCGTCAGTAAAATATTTGAGAAACTTATATTAAATGAAATTTCATATTATTTTTATGTTAACAATCTATTACACAATAATCAATTCGGTTTGACAAAAGGCCGATCGACAACAGATGTTTATTGATGCGTGGGAAGACTATCATGTGTTTTATTATGGAAACTGACGTGGTTTTCACACATTATGATTTATTAAGCGGGAATTCTTCACGTACGATTTAGTCGATTATTCCGACTATAGTTTCAACCGCATTCGGCGGTCTTCATCAAGGCGAGTGCGCGCGCGGCTGCATCTCGCATAGCACTGCTTGATGAAGACCGCCGATAGCGGTTGACACTATAGTCGGAATAATCGACTAAATCGTACGAGAGTAATTCCCGTTTTATAAATCATAATACGTAATAGGTGTATTTTGCGACCTATCGAAAGCTTTTGATTGTGCGCATCAGCAAATACTATTGAACAAATTAGAATGTTATGGAGTATCGGAAATATCTCTGAAGCTCATTTCCTCTTATCTAAGGTATCTTATACAAGTCGAGGTTGATGGAACCAAATCTCAAAGGTCTCCTATTCTGATGGGGGTACCTCAAGGATCCATTCTTGGACCATTTTTGTTTATTGTTTTTGCAAATTACCTCATATTTATGATGCAAAAACAAATTAACACGGAAACGGTTATGTTTGTGACGATACATTTCTATTATTTAAAACAGGAAGAGGTGTCTTAGATTTTTCAGCAATAAACAGCAATTTAAGTCTACTAAGTCAATGGTTTGATGCAAATAATTTGGTTTTAAGTCCAGGAAAAACAAAATGCGTTCGATTTTCCCTCCACAACGTACGAAATTCTTCACCAAAAATAATCATCAGAGAAAAAATGATTAAGCCAATAGAATCCACAGTTTTCTTGGGCATTACTGTAAACTCCAGACTGCAATGGGGTCGACATATCAATGCACTTTCTGACAGACTCAGCTCGGCTGCTCATGCGGCCCGTCAGATTAGGAAGATATCGGATGTGGCAACTGCCAGGATGGTTTATTACGGATACTTTCACAGTGTAATGCCCTACAGTGTATTTTTATGGGGATCCGCCGCAGATGTTTAATCCATTTTTCTTGTGCAAAAGAGAGCAATTCGTGCTATAATTATATAAGCTACCAGCTAGAGAATCTTTGAAAGATATATTCTAAAGTATAAATATTCTTACGGTTCCATCCCTATACATTTACGAGTGCATTATGTATGATAATGCATTATGTAAGATCGGTTGAATTGTTAAGTTGTGAAAGGGTACCAAAACAACTTTCGCATTAATAACAATAATTATGATTATTATATAGACTCAGCAACGTGGTGAGTGGGAGATCATACGTGAGTGCGGCGTGGTCGATGTGGTGCAGGTGCGAGGCGACCAGCACCAGCGTGCGCAGCGGGCGCGCGTCCAGCGCCGCCTCGCCGAGCGAGCCGAGCCGCGCCGCCGACACCGCCACGTGCCGCACGCCCGCCCCTGCAATACAGCCGGGAACTGAGCTAGGTGCACTGAACGGCGGACACTGACTGACGCTGAAAACGCTTCGTCGTAACATATCGTGTTCGCTTTGTGTACACTAACGGGTCGACATTCACGGCGAGCCTGACGATACGGCGTTCGTGGCAAACGGCTTGTCGCGAACACCTTGACTAAAGGATTGCAGTTAGTGCGATTTAAAGGGTTCACGAAAAGCCGGCTTGCAAGCTCGCGGCGAGCGGGTCAGCTTGTTGAATTCATGAGGCGAACTGTTACGCTACGAGTAAACGATACGCGAACTAGACACGTTACAAGGTTAGGCTTCAGTCAGTCTCCCCTTGATCGTGTCGCCTCGGTGCACCCCACTACACTCATCGATATAAACGTATCTACTTACTACGTACTAGATTTCATCATCCGCATATTGGCTATCGTCCACTGCGCTGTACTGTGCAATCCGTACACCTTACATTAGTGTGGCTTCAACACGCACGCCGTGTAGTTGTTTACGGAGAAAAAGCACTGCAATCTAGCGCGGCATGTTTTAATACTTGGTTGGACGACATAACTAATGTTTCAGCGCTGCAACAAACCTATAATCACTAGTCCGTCCGTACGGGGATTTATTCTACCTTGTTTACCTGGGAGACCACTCAGGTGCAATGTTTCGAGAGTTCGAGATGCGTGATGTTTTATCGTTTGGAACAGCTTATAAAGTACTAGGCACTTATACCTCACGACTAGACTCGCCTGTGTGCGGGAACCGGTGGAAAGGCACGGCGTCGCAGGCGAGGTGGTCGGCGCGGCACTGGCAGAGCGCGGCGCAGGGCGGGGCGGCGGGCGCGGGCGCCCCCGCCACCAGCAGCGCCGCCGCCACGCTGAGCACGCGCCGCATGGCGCCGCCCGCCGCGCCCGCAGCCTGCACACAACCCCGCTACTTTTACATAGCTCGTTGACGACGCGCACCTCATGGAAACGCAACATAGGTACAACGCAACAGCTAAAATAGGACTCAAATAATTTTGCCCCGCGGTTTTAAACCACGGGATTATAGGAACATTTATTTTCGGGATGCCTTCATCCCGAAAAAAAATGGTAGGTATGGCCATAAGTGTTACCGTCTGCCACCGCGTGGGGGCAGGCCGCGGAGGCAGACGGTAACATTCCAAATAATTTAAATGTGTATGGTAAAAGCAATATTCGTTAAATAACATTTAAAACAGTTTTCAGTCAGTACAAATCCTCGGCAACATGACAAAATTATAGCACCAGAACCAAAATTAGAAACTGTAAGGAGTTCGGAATACACGCTTATCAAAATCTACAACAAATTACGTACCTATTCATTTAAGACAAGAGACTAAAGAAACAACATTCTACAGAAAATTAAAAGAGATATTAATACAAAAATGTTTTTACAAAGTTGAATATGTGAAATATGCCAACTTTGCATCTAAGGGTTTCTTTGCCCAAAATATGATTTACAAGGAAATCCGTTGATGTGGAAAAATATTCTAGTGTTATGGCAACATTGATAATTTTGGTACAAAGAAAGTTTTACGTGTGACATCACTGAGTATCGCGTTTAAAGCCAACTTTGTTCAGTATCGTGTTGTAACTTGTCGAGTGTGGTGCGTATTTTGGCGGACAAATTTTTGAAGAAATTTTAAGGTCAATTGTGACTCATGGCAAAAACAAAGATTAGTTTGTATTATTATATGTTATAGGAATCGAATTACAGATTATTTTAACCATAGTTTCGGTGATGAAGGCTCCTACAAACAAAAGTTACGATAATGGGCAAAATTACATAGTGATGTTTCAACTCCAGAATGACAACTTTGCCAGAGTTTGAAAAAGCGTTAGGGTTGTCACTTTTTTGTTGTGGTTGTTGGTTGAAATATTTTAGCTACAAATCCTTACTAGTTTCCACTATAATTAATGCGAAAGTGTGTATGTTTGTTTGTTCTTACTTTGTGCTGAAAGTAACATATTGACGTTACACAATACTAACAGAAGGGTAACTTAAGGTGAATCTGCCAAAGGCCAAAACTGCATGATGGTCAAGAGATGGCGCTAAAGTCAATGATATTGTTACTGCGTCAATAGTGGTCCTGTTTGGGACACTGGACACTGGATTGGCTACCTATATCGGTGCAATGGTTGCGAGTGGCATATATTTTTAATAATAAATTGGGTGCTTTAGCCATATTCGTTCCTTTACTTCTGGTCAACATTTACACAGTAAAGGAACAAACACGGCTAAAGTATTTGATTTATTATTATTATTGTTTTATTCGTCGATTGGCTTGCGCTTGGCCGCCATCGCGTCTGGTGTTACGGTGGTTCATCGCGCTCATGGCGCGAAATCTAAATTTCAATCAGTTTTCTCGTTTTATTATGGAAACTGACGTGGTTTTCACACATTATGATTTAAAACACGGGAATTACTCACGTACGATTCAGTCGATTATTCCGACTATAGTTTCAACCGCATTCGGCGGTCTTCATCAGGGCAAAAACGCGCGCGCACTCGTTTATAGTTTAGAGACGAAGAAAACGAGAAAACTTTATGTTTTCTCGTTTTTGGAGTTAGACCGGGTAACTAAACTAAGTAATAATAGAATTGCCGGCAATCGTAAAGCATTCCTTACGATATTTTGTAAAGATATAAAACAGTAACGCACCAGATTGCTTACATTTGTGATTAAACCTTTAAACTGACAATTCAAGTGTTTATGCACAAATGTAAACAATTTGGTGCATTATTGTTTATGACCTCTACAAAATATCTTAGAGGATACGATTGGCGGCAATTCCATTATTACTTACATCAGTAAATGAATGAGATAAAAGCTAAATGAATGAAACTTCCAAATAGTCTCGTTTAAGATGGTACAAGTATATACCACTAGTTCTTCGCTGATCTTTAAAAAAAAATTAAAACTTGTTCATCGCTTTACTTCACTATTTTTAAATTTTGATTAATATATCTCACTTCAAACGTCACTTGACTGATCTAAATTTTGATATTGGTATAACTTACGCGGGTAAATTAGTGCCTTTTTATTATTTTTTTATTTTTGAGAAAAAAATAAACTTAGTAAGTAAAACTTAAAATGCTGTTTTATTTAATACTAGCTGCGCCTCGCGGTCAAAAGTAGCCTATGTCTCTGTACCCCTAAAAATGTGTATCTTTGCAAAATTTCATATGGATTTGAGCAGTTAGGGAGTGAAAGCGAAACAAACATACTTACTCTCGCATTTATAATATTAGTTAAGATTAGGATTTATATTTTCTGTAGTTACCAAAAATTATTAACTCTAATGTGGCAGCCCTATCAAATTGAAATCGCAACTTTCGTCTAGTATGGAAAAGAGAAAAAATACCAGGGTAACATTGCCAACTCAATCCAAAAGGGAAGTTGCATCGAAATCGGTAAAATTTTTAAAGTAAACGCCTTCAGCGCCCTTGATTCATTTACTAGTTCCTTTCTCGTTGTCATAAAGGCTACATTTTCGTCAAAAAAAGACATGGGCAATGTTGGCTAAAAGTCTAGATAACGTTGACCGCCATCAAAATCAATGAAATTTTAGCATAAACGTTGATTTAAAAAAAAACTTACTATACCAAACCATACACATAATCCAAGAGATGAAGGTATTTAAAAAACATACCTAGGCGCTGGTAGAAAAAACATCAGATATTTTAATTTATTCTTTTTAAGCTGGCAAAGTTGGCATATTTCACTACTTAGAGGATAAGCATTTCAATTTCGCGTAAATTATTGTTATAACCTAGAAATTGTTATTCTTTTTATTTTTTAGTAAGCTAAGTTAAGAGTTAATGTCTAATTTAGTTTTATAATGCGATACCCTTACAGGATATATGTATCTAGTAATAGTTACATATAAGGCATTTACAAACAAATAAATATATAAATAAAAATGGTATTTTACATACTCATAATTCAAAACCCTACCTATCAACCAATAATTGGTGACCTATAATTGGCTCCATGTGTTTATTTTAGTACACTCATTCATATAATATCAAGCTGCTGGGTACTCAGATATGTACAATAAACTATTGGCTCCTTGGGCTGGAGTCCTCGCGGACGGGGTCTGTCTTCCTCCACTGGTCGCATTCCTCAACCGATTCTCGTGAGATTTGACAGAACATTTTTTTAAAGAGTCAGTTTTTGTTTTTGTTTTAATTGTGGAGAACATCGCCTTTTTAAAAAAAAAACTGAAAACTGCCTTGACAAAACATCTACATAATTATCAAACCTATTCACAAATATTCAAGAGAATCGGTTAAAACATGCGAGATCAGACAGAATTCGGACAAACGAAAACATTTTTGTGGAAGCTGAAGCATACGCTATAACAAAACATCTATATAATTATCAAACCTATTCACAAATATTCAAGAGAATCGGTTAAAACATGCGAGATCAGACAGAATTCGGACAAACGAAAACATTTTTGTGGAAGCTGAAGCATACGCTTCGCTCGCTCGGTCGATTAGTGTGGAGTGTGGAGTGTGTGTCACGACAGTGGAGTCCGGAGCCCGCGCGACGCGCCACGGCTCGGACTCACTGACTTGTGCCCTCGTTAACCTTTCCATCGAAGCATCAGGCGCCTAACTGCCCGGAACCTGCGGCCTCTACTTCCAATATACCAATAGGTATATTGGAAGTAGGATTGCTTTTACACAGTCTTCATAGAGTTGCCTTTAAAATATCTACTCGTAGGACGCATCGAAGCCTACACTAAGGATTATTACCTACCTACTGTTTACATAATAACGTATGGACAATTTTTACACTAATTCACCAAATGAGATGATTCATTTTAGATGAAATTTCAGAGAATTCTACGACCGAGCGAGCGTTCGCGTGCGAAGCGTCTATGCTTCAGCTTCAACGAATATGCCGAAGTATGTCTGAATTCTGTCCGGATCTCAGTCTTCCTCTAGAAATGCGACATTTCTAAATAGTCCAGTCGGGGTAGACATTTAAATAAAATTCCGGGAGCGATTTTTTTTTTTTTAAACGTCGTGGGGGATGGTTGGATGTATAAATCTCGATTTTCTAATCCCGGTAAAGGGTTCGCCGCCATCTTGTTTTAAAGTTCAATTTTTTCGTTTTTCTGAAATAACTCGTTAATTTTCAACTTTAGAGCAAAAATGGCGTTATTCAAAGTTGTTGGAAATTTAATTTCTCACAAGTTTGGTAAATATCATTTTTACGCTAGGATCAATATTTGCAGAGTTATACTATCAATCCGCAAATATTGTTTTTTTTTTTGATTTTTCAAATATCTCGTTTATTTATAAAAAAAATTGTAATATAGAATGGGGAAGGGAATTTTGCGTCATTTTCAACCAAAGTTGAAGAAAATTAAATTCCACCCATTACGATTTTTTTGATAAACTTGATAGTATAACTCTGCAAATATTGATCCTAGCGTAAAAATGATCATGACCAAACTTGTGAGAAATTAAATTTCCAACAACTTCGGATATTGCCATTTTTGCTCTAAAATTGAAAATTAACGAGTTATTTCAGAAAAACGAAATATTGAACTTTAAAACAAGATGGCGGCGAACCCTTTACCGGGATTAGTTAGAAAATCGAGATATATAATTGCAACCACCTCCCCCGACGTTTAAAAAAAAAAAATCGCTCCCCGGAATTTTTTCTATTTCAGGCTAGTTTTATGTCTGCCCCGACTGGACTAAAACTGATTCTCTTGAAATTTTGTAGGTAGGTTCACTAATTACTTAGATTTTGTTTTCGAGTATTTAAAAAAAAAACTATTATACTACATATAATTATTGAACCTGCTCATCAAATTTCACGAGAATCGGTTGAAGGATGCGACCCGTGGAGGAGGACAGACTTCGGCCTGCAGGTGTACAGGCCTACAGGCATATCTGCAGCTTACAGAGCCATTATGATGCGATAACTCTATGAAAGGAGTGATCGACGGCGGCGGCGCGGCGCGGGGAGCGCTCGGAGCCGGGGCTGGTCGGGCGCGCTGTAGCACGCGCGCCGTGACGGCTCGATTACCGCCGGTAATGGAGCCCCAATATTTCATTCTCTTGCAACTGGTACGTGGCGAGCGGCGAGCGCCGCCGCCGGCCGCCACCGCGCGCCCGCTCCGCGCCGCCATAACCATTCCCAGCTTCGCTCAATGAATCCAAATGCCCTCATCTTGCGAATGTGTTATCTACGCCGCTGCTACACGAGTGCTACGCCGCTACGCGATTGCTACGCCAAGTTTTTCATTATGACAAGTCTATTCTATAGTAAAAATAGATTTCTCTTGGTAACCACTGACGTGGTTTTCCAACGACAAGTTTTCCAATTGAATCATCATAGGTGCCAGCAGTAGGTTACACGTACTCATACCTGCAGGTCTAGTAAGGATTCATTGTAGTGAGCCATAGCGGCGGTTACGAGTGGATATCACGAGCTACTGCGCCGAGAACAGGTTTGCATGGATGTAAGGAAACTACTTAGCCAAGTTTTGAATTAAAAATAACCGAGTACGTTCTTAACATACCTATCTGTACTAATCTATACTCTATACTTTACTAAATTATAAAATCAAAGTAACTCGATCTGTCTGCCTGTTAGTATGCTTTTCTCGGCTGAATGAAATTTGATAACTAGCTACAGTATATCACGAGGAAGGTTTCTGGAGACTATTTTCTGAATAAAAGCGAACGAAGTCGCAGGTAACAGCTAGTAATACTGTAGAGAGGTAACATATTGTGACTTTGTAAGTTTCTCGACCGAGCGAGCGTGAGCGCGCGAAGCGTCTCTGCTTCAACTTCGGCAAAAATGCTTTCGTATGGCGCAATGTGTCCGGCTGTTCACTCTACAGCGGTGCTGTGCACAATTATTTGGAAACGATTCCGATCGGATCCCACAAATTTCAAACTCAAATTGATCGAATCTCTGTCTACTTTTATAAATTTTGGAATTGGGAATCGAGTAAAAATCCGATCGGAATCACGTTTAAAACTTATGAATACTGACTGAGATTAGAATAATATTGGCTTCAAATTTTTGAAATCCGACGAAAACGTTTCCGAAGGATTGTGACTTCCCTATGCAGGTCGCATTTTCTCAACCGATTCTTTTGTTCTTTTTTAAAATTTTCTTACATAGTTAGTTGCGTAGAGAAATGCTATGAAAACTGAAACTCTATTGTTTACATTTGTATGACTGACTCAGCGAGATCAACTCTACATAATTATTTAAATCTTTGTACGTTTATTATCTCGTGTTACATTTATTTTTTACTATATAGCTAGCTATATACGCGGTTTCACCCCCGGTTTTTAGGCATCTGCGTTCGTTTTTACAATAAAATCCCGAAAAATATACCAGGGCTCACTGAAGGAAAATTCAAATCACATGTAAAAACTACATTAATGAAAAGAGGGTATTATAAGGTTAAGAACTATTTAGAAGACAAAGATGCCTGGAGCCTTCCACTTCCGCGAAGTAGCCACTAGTATTTGTAGATATTACCTAGTTGTAAGCCAAAATTTGTGAGACTGTAATTTAATTATTATTTGAAAAAATAATGCCCCTCGGTTTCTTGCCTGTTCTTCTGAGTAGAGGCTATTTATCCAAACAGGGCAGTCGAGTCTATTTAAATAACTTTGACGTTCATAACTGTATCTTTGATACCTAAGTTGAATAAAAACATTTTGACTTTGACTTTGTCCCACAGGAACCCCAGGCAACGCGTATGCAAAATTTTATGACGATCGGTTGAGAGACTCAACTGTAATCAGTTGAGTTGAGTTGAGTACCCTATGTCCTTTTCTGTACCCCAGACAACGTGTATGCAAAATTTCATGATGACCGGTTGGTTAGTTAGGGCGTGAAAGCGGTACAAACAAACAAACAAACTTACTTTCACATTTATAACATTAGTTAGGATTAGTATTAGGAAGTCAGGGGTTTTTAATTATTTTATCCTTTATAACGACGGTTAAAAATTAATTGACAAAAAAAAACAAAATATTTTTCTTTTGAATAAACTCATTTAAAAGAAAAATATTCTATTTTTTCTTATTTAAGTAGGTAGGGAAGTATGTAAATAATAATTCCACCATTAACAAAAATATATATACATAAAAACTGACTCGACAAAAAAACTGTATAATTCTCGAACCTGCTCGCAAGGTTTTACGAGAATCTGTTGAGATATGCGACCTGGTGGAGGTCACTAGTAGAGGCCGGCCACGAGCGATGTCTTCACTTCTTCAGCTCAGAGCTACTAGTTAGTAGAGGGCACAACCTCCGAACCTACTCAACCGATGATAATATTGTTTCAGTAATAGAAAGCTACACGTTCGCTAAGTGTCATATAGGTAGAGGACTTATAAAACGTAAGCAAAGCGGCGGACAGGTGAGCTAGTTTATTCAAATTATTAACTTAGATAAGTACCTACTTACATAAGTAATCAGAAAGAAGGCAGATTTTACAAATAAAATGACGAATGAAATAAAATGAAAATAAAATAGAGACACTCGGCATGCGAAGTATCTCAAAATTAATTCTTCAATAGCTCAGCTGATATGGCTGGCTCTTCTGAGCTTGGGTTCGATTACCACCTAGAGCAATGATGGGCATGTGTCTTTGTTCTATGTCTGGGTGTTAATTTCTGTTTATGTAACATAACATATCGTTACGCCTTTCCCCGAGGGGGCTAGCAGAGGTGTGATAGAACATCCACACTACGCTGGACGATATTCAGTCCCGAATGTGACAGGGGGCGAGTCTGTCGCCCTCTAGTTACGTAGCAGATGACATACCTACATTACGCACATAATTATGTTCACACAATGAACAATATAGTGCGTGCCGTCGGTTGGGTTTGAACCCGGTCCCTCTGGTTTGAGAGGCGGGCCTTTTCCAACTAAGCTATCATCGCTTTTTATATGTATGTATTCAAAAATACATAAATATGTACGCATATCAGTCTCTGGAGCCATAGTACAAGCTTTGCTTAGTTTGGGGTCAGACAACCGTACGTGCAAAACCGTCCCGAAAATGTACAAAAAAAAATTGTAGAAGCAGATTTTATTTCTAAACTTTATGTGAGCTCGTTTGCTCGGGTTATGGTACATCTCGCCACCTCACAATCTGGACCACGGGCAAGTTGTCCATTTGTAGAAACGGCTATGGCTGCATGTAATCGCGCGAACCAGATTTAATGTTTGTCAACATCCGTCATTCATGACGACACTGAACTAAAATTATTAAAAAAACTACCTACTTCTGACGAAAGAGGAATCTGACGGACGTGTTCTAAATACCACTGGGTACCTAGTAGATATGTAACCTTTGTTGAAAAGCCCGATTAGGCGATCAGAGAACAAATATGATGAAATTCGGTAGAGATAGCTGGGACTAAAAAGGGGCGCAGCTGGTCCTAATCCTAACTAATAACTTATTATGATATGTGAAAACCGTAGTTTACTCGTTTGTTTATCGACCTCGTTGACTTCCTAGCCTAGTCGGAGTTCGGCTGCTTTACAAGCAGGAGAGCCTCGGTTCGATTCCCGGTCAGGCAGATGTTTGAATGATGAATATAAATAGCTGTTCCGGGTCTGGACTCTGGGTGTTAGTTGTCCATGTGTTTGTGCGTGTTCCATGGCATCCCAGACCCAGGGAAACCTGGTGGGAAGCTTATTTTTTTTCACGCCTCTACTACTCAACCGGTCATCAAGAAATAAAATTATGCAAACTCGTTGTCAGGGGTCCAGTAAAGGACATAGGTTTTTTCATCACGAGAAAAACGAACGCTTCCTGTAGGACAGCAAGTGAAACCGCGGGGCGCTAGCTGTTAATACCTGTTGTAGCAACACCACATTTCGATAAGTTCAGGCGCTTACTCAATTGGTAGTACCTATCGTATCAAAAAAGTACTCAGTAAGTAAGTGTAAGTATGCTTTTTCAAGCAATATTAGATACCTTTTCAAGTAATTGATTTTTATTACTTTAGTGCAAGAACTGGGTACATTACTTACTTACCTATTTATTTTTTATTAATTATTACTCACACTGAAAACTTTTTTAGAACATGGACGACACTATAATCATCGGACTTTAGGTAAGTAAGTTGTTTAACATTTTTAGATAGCTCGATATTTAGTTTTAGTTTAGCGCAAGTTTGTGTGTAAGTTCACGTCACGTCAGTCCACAGCACTCGCGCCGTCTGTCGGCTCCGGGCGGGCTTGCGCGACCACCGCTATACTCGCACTGCCGCCGCCGCGCCGCCGCGCCGCCGCCCCTGAGGTGCACGTCGGAAGCCTGCCTGAGAGTATACTCGGTACCTCGTGGCACTGTGAGCTGTGAGCCTCGCGGCCGACGTCTGGCCTCTTCCTCCTCAGAGTCGCTTTCCTCAACCGATTCTCGTGATATTTTGTGAGCATTTCGATAATTATAGTAGGTAGTAGTAGTACCTATTTGTATTTTTTTCAAAATTGCAGATTTTTTGCGAAAAAATAATCATATCTCCGCAATAGGAGAATATTGTTGCGAGCTGGGTTAGGATAAAGGGAATGAAACGTCGATGTTTCCGAAGATTCACTTTATTCACCGAGTACACAAGCACAAACACTATTACACTACAATAGACACTTGCACTTTATCGCTTTGAACTCTACTCGTACAATGAGTTCGATGTTAGCACTTCGATCGCGTAATCAAAACTGATTGCCGAGTCGTCGGTCATCCGCGTATTTATACAAGTTTAAGATATCCAGAACATTCGATTAAACAATAGCGCAAAGACACAAAAAGTTGTTTATCACGCGGAGCCACGAGTTCAATCTAGAACATTCGGACAGTACAAAAGATTGAAGTAAACACCCTATTATTCAATAGATAAAAAAACATCATAAAAACGGTGCACAACAATTGCTTTCCAGAAAGATCACTTTTGTTCCGGATTATAACAATGGGACGCGCGCGACTCGAGCGGCTACTATTGTCTAATCTGCGTTACCTATCGGTAGTTGTAAACAACATCGCCACAGATTAGCGTATAGTTTCTTCATCGGCCGCGACTGGCGTAACAATATATTCACGGGTTGGCTGTAGAGGAAGACAGATCCGGACAGAACTCGGACATAAAAAAAGGATTTTTTTGTCGAAGCTCGCTTCGCTCGCTCGGTCGACAAGGCGAGGCCGCGGCGGACACGTGCCGTGAAAACTGAAGCGGCGTGATTTCGCGTCGTTTGTGTCTTAAAAACACAAACACGTCGCTTTCCCTTTTTTATTTTATTTTGTTTTACCAGGCAAAAGTAATATTGTTGCAGTGTTTTTTGCTACAAATAAAAGTTGCATGTACTTATTTTATATCTTTATGAACATGTGAAGCAGGCGGCTGAACCTTGCCCGCGCCGCATCAACGCCTCACGTCCGACCTGGGACCCAATTCGGAGATTTGAGATTCTCATCTCACCATTTTGCGTCCTTGTTGCTCTAGTTTGAAACGTCATAGGTGTGAGAGTGACCAAGATAAAATCTCATCTCATCTCACGCGCAGGAATAGCCCCCCTGTATATTTCAGGACACAGACACAGGTACATAGCGGAGCGAGTAAGATGTACTGTGAAGATGGGACGTCGCGAGGGTGTGCGTAACTACAGCTTCCTCATAGGTGATAGAATATTTCTTCCTATGCCAATAGGCATAATAGCTGCAATCAAATATCCCAGTCTTAGTTAAGCCGCCACAAGAACTTCGTTATTATGAGCCATTTACTATGTGTCAGCTGGAGTGACATAACCTCAGCTCGCTCATCCAGTGGCAAATCAGTGAGGTTAGGGTTTTGGACAATAGCTAGAAAATTAAAGCATTATACTCGTAGTTGCACGCGGTAGGAAAAATCTGAACGATGCTACCTACTTAAAACATGTTGAAGCTATGATCAAAAAACTGTAAGTGTGTAAGCTGGAGTGACGTCACTTCAGCTAGGTACTCATCTCATATCTTCCAAACGAAAGAAGGTATGACTATGCATTATAGCTCAAATTTTATAAAGCATAATTGCTGCCATTGGCAGCAAAATTTTCAAGTCTCTGGTTTGTATATTTTCCGAGAAATTTAAATGATGACGTCCAATTATAGGAGTTATGTATTTTATCAATTAATTCTAATTTTTAATTAACCAGATCAAGCATCTATTTTTTGCGCTGTAGGTACCTTTGTCTTGTGTAAACTATTTCTGAAGGGACGGTATTCAAAACTACCTTAATGTAAATGTAAACAACTAATACTTCTAATAATCCAAACCATGTACAATATGTAGGTAATTCCAATATGAATCTAATGGACACCAAGATCAATACTACAGAAAGACACCCAAGAAAAACACTACGAGGTCCGTCCTCTTCCGTGCTGCAGCGAGAAGTGCCGGTTGGACGGGGCGGGCGACTCAGGCGCTACTCCTTCATTCCATAAGCTACATTCATTCATTCATTCATTCAATACATTCCTTTGACAGTTCGCTCGCAAAACGTCACACAGCAGACCATAGACTGCATTCTTTTGTATGTGTTGCTAACACTTGTAGTAATTTAGGGTGGGTAAAGTATTTCATAATGATACAAGGGATGGATTTTTTTATTTTTTATTTAATCCTAAGTCACTTCACTTTACTTCTTTAACTTGTAGACCTGAAACAATAAACACAACTATTAATACTACATTCTGTGATAGACAAACTAAATATTTAGTCAAAAGAGTTGATGTGAAAATTTAAGTACTAATATTAAAAGCGAAATTTTGGATGAACCATGACGAAATGGACGTTTGTTACTCAGTCAGGGATGTAGGGATCTGGATGAAATTTGGGACAGAGACCTTTAGTACAAAATGTTTGGTACATTTTGTAATACACAATTTCTATAGTTCTTAAATCAAATAAAACAAACAGCCGCAGTGAAGATACTCAAAATGTAGTATAAGGACTTGACCAGTTTTGTTTATTTGTTTGCATTATGTTACTCAAATCCAATATGAGATAAGAAAAAGCAAAGCTTAAAAAACTGGCTTCCCTCATCCATGTAAACAATTTTTACTTTTATTGATATTTTAAAAACTGCCTGACCGACTTCAATAACATTTATATGGGACCTCTAATATATGACGTAACAAAAAAAATTATTTACAATTAACTGAGTAATCACATAACATTACATACATACAAAAAAAATAGTCAAAATTAGAACCTCCTCCTTTTTGGAAGTCGGTTCAAAATGGATTCACATTAAGTGCATTATTATTATAGTAAACCTACATGCTTAAATATTAATTACATCTTGTACAGTACAGTACAGGCAAACAATAACTATTATTTATAAAAAGATTGACATAATAATGACACACTAAAAATCTAATGACAGCAGAATCTGTATTTAGCAAACTTTCATAAGTTGTTTACTGTGATAGGTAAAACAATACTCTTACCCCCTTACCAATAAATGTTGTAGTCTCAGAATAGCTACAGTCTTTTGTCTTTTTCGATTGAGTTCTAAAATTTAAAAGAAAGAAAAAGACAAAACACTGTCCAACTATTCGATGTTTCACAACATTTATTACTAAGGGGGTTAGTATTACCATATTTATTGGCTGCTAAATGTGATGAACAAACTGCTGTGCTGTGTGTAATGATAATTATAATAACTTAAAGGATTACTACATCCTTCTGAAACAGGTTGGTTTTAGGAATCTGGAATATTCACAAACATGGATGCTATCTTGGTGTCCAAGTTGTAAATGAATTTGTTCATTCATACGAGTGCCCTCCATTGCAGACGGCATAATTGGATAACATCAGGTGTGGTGATGGTTGAATGCAAGCCTTTAATTTACAATGTAATGGGTAATGTGAGAACAGTAAGCACCTGGGGGCAAGCTCTGCTTGAGCTTCTCAGCCTTCTCCTTGTCGGTGATGACGAGGGTGTAGAGGAACCGAGAGCAGCGCACCTTGAACTTCACATTTTCAGGGTTCTTCTTTATCTTGACCGCTGTAACACACATCATGTTGGGTTACTGTTTGTAAATATATGACAGCAGAATTTAGGTATACCATTAACAACAGTTGAATAATTCTAAATTGAGTGCAGTAAATGATAAAAGCTAACATTGTCAGCAATGTGTTGTGGCTTGGACCGGAGACAAATTATCTTTCCACCATTTTTATCCACGCTTAGATGTTACAAAGCGAGAAGTACAGATGGGTTTGTCTCATTTTCACTCGAAAAAACTGTGGAAAGACATGTCTGTGTGGAAAGACAGTTATGAGCAATTTTTACCGAGTATGTGACATTGCAAAAAAGTCTGCTGAAACAGAGGAATAGTGTACACTCAACAAAATGTATTAAATCGCTAGTTTTTTAAAATTATTTTTAAGGAATGTTCTAAAAAAAGAAATAGTGACATCGGTTCAGCTGTTCTCAAGATTTGCGCTTAGCAACACATTCAGCGATTTATTTTCATAATACAGATCTCTTTGGAGGTTAAGTACCCACACAATCTGTAAACAATGATCTTGTAGAGACTTGGTAGTTAGGTTTTAGGCGCTCTTCTTAAGGTGCAGTAGGGAAATGTACTCTTTACGAGTAATTACTTACATTTGGCGTCTTTCCTGCGCGCCTTCAACAAGAAGTCTTTGATGTCTTTGATTTCACGCGGCTGAAAAGGGCGAAAAATAAATTAGTTATCAAACAGCGACTCCTTTGTTTACACTTTCCAAATAAGTTTATAACCTAATTATTTTATTTTATTCAACAATAGCCTTCTTTCCTATCTTGTAGGTTTGTTAGGTATCCATAAACAAGTCATTCCAATTTATTGTAAAACAATGTGAAATAGGTAGATCCCACAGCGTAGGTATATTATTAGATTAAGTGTAAGCTTCGTTAAAATAAGGTATATTGGATTTCTGTGGTCAAAATATCTGTTCATTTCTTACCATGGTGGAAATGACAAATACGGCGTCTGGCACTGAAACAATTAACTTGTTAATCACAAAAATATAAACATAGAACCACACTACACTTCAACTTAATTATTTCACTCAATAGAAATAGTTATAATTTAAGTAGAATTTGGAGATTTATTACGATTTCTATCTATTCCAAACAAAATTCAGAAAAACTATACCAACCCGACTAAGTGAAGTTTGCAAAAGAAAAGATATTAAAATTAAATTGACTTGACACTGACGGTTAATTTTAGTTTGACAGTTCTGAGTTTAGAAGTTTAAAATTTTTTTTGCTCCTCCATCCAGAGTTAAGGTTAAAGGGAAAGTTTACATTTTACATAGTCATTTTCGCCTAGTGCTGACTAAAGTACTATGCCTTTTCCGTTGGTTCCACACCGACGACGACGACGCGGCGAACAGCGTTAACGTAGCGACACTATCTCGGCATCTCACTTACATCTCGCTCTATCTGTTGCTGATTTATGCATCTTTAGCGTTGTGAAATCAGCGTATCGAATCGAATATTTGCCACTTAATGGTAGGTAAGATTCAATTACCAAGGGCTCCTCCACAGTGATCCCTAGGTTACCCTCCCGAAAGGACTAGCTAGTTTTGCCTGATCCCAGTCAGCCAGACAGATATCTACCTGCCACTGACGCCGTGGTTGTAATTTAAGTAGGTATCTATCTAATTCACACACGATAGTCGTCGTAAATGTCGGTTTTAGTGCTTTTGTGTTTAGCTACATAAAGCTTACAAATAGTAGACTAGTAGCAGCTTAATAGCTAATATTAGACTAATTGTAGCCTACGAAAGGCAGCTAGTAGATAGCCAGGCTACAAATCGCAAAGTGTAAAAGCCCCTTTACCTTTATGTAGCTTACTTTCGTTTTTTAGGTATTAGTTTTGGAGGTTCCAAAAGAGTCTAGAGGTTGTCCAAAACAAAATCACAGAAGGCCCAGGGACCCTATTCGGAGATTTGAGATTCTCATCTCATCATTTTGCGTCCTTGTTGCTCTAGTTTGAAACGTCATAGGTGTGAGAGTGACCATGATAAAATCTCATCTCATCTCACGCGCAGGAATAGCCCTTCGGGGGGGGCTCGATGAGATTTTCTCTTGGTCACTCTCACACCTATGACGTTTTAAACGCGAGCAACAAAGACGAAAAAAGGTGAGATGAAAATTTCGAATCTCCAATAAGACCTCATAATCCTCCAGTGTAAGTTTTTTTGGATCCGCCAATGCGAAAGGCGCAACAAAGGCAGTTTAGAACATCCTTTGCCTGAAAACTTTTGCTTGCCCATGAAGAGATAAAAAAAACAAACGGTAATGTCTAATTGTCAATGTCAAACAATAAAACATTTAATTGCCAATGCCAAAGTCAAACAAAAGAGAGGTGATGCGTGAGTTGAGTGAAGTAAAACAATAAAATTAAAATATAGCGAAGCGAAGACAAAGTGCTAAGTGCCCCAAATCACAAATAAATAATAATAAATTGGGCTTTGTTCTCCTTCATCTAGAGATTCCTGATAAGAGCACGTTCGGTAACATTGATAGATATCGGGAAAAGACAAGATCGGAGGGTCCAGCACACGAGATGGTGAAGGGTCGGGGGCTAAGCAACGAGTTGCACGGGTCGCGGGTGTCGCGGAGGCCGTAGCCTCAGAGATGGTGGCGCGCGAGCTTCGCTCCAGGGTGCGACCGAACGGCGCGGCGGAGGCCCCGGCACCGGGCCAGGCGGCGGGCGCGTCTCCGGCGCGGCGCGCGGCCGCCGCCGCCGAGCGCCGCCAGCGCGCCGAGCGCGCCGCCGAGCGCGCGCGCGAGGTCGAGGACAGCCCCCGCGTGCTGCGCGACAAGTGCCGCCGACTAGCGCGCGCGCTTCGGAACGCCAAGCATCTTGTTGTGAGTGCTCCCTAATTGTTTATATATTTCGAGGTATGGACAACAAGGTCGATGACTCGAACATCAGCTAAACACTGTTGTGAGATCTCAAACTTTAGTAATCTGTAGAATGTCCAGGGTGAACTGCAGTTTCAATCCATATTAATTTTACCACTGGTAAGATAAAGTTGTGCTCAAAGCTGTCGAGCAGTGATTTCTAATATTAGCTAATGATTAATTTAAAATCCAAGTAGCAGACTCATATCAATGTCACATTAGCTTATTTATTTGCTATTTAATTAATTGGTTGCCTCTGGAACTTTATCAATAGTTTGATGATTTTGGTGCGTTCTTGGCAGACTGGTTGAATATTGCGAGTGAATGCAAAGTAAGGAAAGCTTCATTTCATTCCATAGTTTGCAATCACCTGTCAAATTCAATGTACACTATCTCACTCTTCACATTCTAAATTGCTAATGAGTTCTGAAGATTAGATTCAAACTTACAATGGATTTGAAATAATAATTAAAAATTAAAACATTGAATTGATAATATTTTTGCATGCAGGTGTACAAATAAAATTTAAATAATTTACTGTTTGTAAAAAGAAAAAAAAGTAATTTTATGATTTAGTGTTAGTAAAAAAAAAATAAAAAAATAGCTATACAATTTAATTTGGAGAAAAAGAGTTTTCGTTCAGTTTAATATTCATAAAGTTATTAATCTCATAAAAGGCATTTTGAATAAAAAATGTTTTAATTTGTCATTTATTTTTTTTATTTCTTTTAATTTTAATTTTTTTAATTTTTTTAATCAGAAAATGGCAATTTTCAGCAACTGGTAATAAAAACAATAAAAGTGAATACTTACCTGAACGCAGAAGAAGAAGAACATTTAACGGAAAAATTTGAAACTTTTGATAATTTGACAGAACTACTCAAGACTATTACTTACTGCAGGAGATTTTTACATTTCCAGAAAACCACAAATACTGACGATGACATTACTACACAGGAATTGGAAGAAGCATTGAAAATATGCATTAAAAAGATTCAAGAAGAAGAAGTATATAAAGAAAAAATCAACAGATTAGAGGATAAGAAAGAAGTGAAAAGAACAAGTCCGTTGCGATTTCTAAACCTTTATCTTGATGAAAAGCAACTCCTCAGGGTAGGCAGTCTTAAACATAGTTCTCCGATGTAGTAGGTCCGCAAACTTATCTGATGAGAAAAAACACCATATTATTATTGGGAACAAGAATAAGTTAGCTCCATGAATAGTAGCTGACGCCCATGTCAGAACGTTGCACGGTGGCGTTCAGCTAGTGTTGAGTTACTTACGATCGAAATACTGGATCATTCAAGCAAAGTCCATGGTAAAGAAGTATACTCATAGATGCCTTATTTGTGCCAAACTAAGGGCAACCACAAAGACGCAATTAATGGGCAACTTACCAGTTCAAATAGTAACTCCAGCAAGACCGTTTTTGAACAGCGGTGTAGATTTTGAAGGACCTTATCAAACTCTACTATCCAAAGGCGAAGCAACAGAACTGTTAAATCATATGTGGCAATTTTCGTCGATATGGCCAACCTTGACGACTAATTGAATTAGTCTGAGATTTAACGTCTGAGAGTTTTATTGGTGTGTTCAGACGTTTCGTATCCAGAAGAGGTAAATGCAGCCATTTGTGGAGCGACCAAGGTAGAAACTTTGTAGGTGCCAACAAAGAACTTCGCGATGCATTTAACGAAGCAAAATTACAGTTTACTGGAAAAATTGCACAAACATTGGCCACTGACGGTACACAATGGCATTTTATTCCCGCTTACAGTCCATCTTATACATATAGTCTTGATTAAAACTGATAATTTGCCACCAGGCAAATGGTCAATATCTAGCCTGTCCCGCTGGCAGCACTCACAGAAACTTTTGAACAATTTTTGGCGACCATGGCAAGACGAATATCTATCCAGACTCCAACTGCGCCCTAAATGGCTAAAGAAAGAGGAAGAATTTAAGAACGGAGATATAGTCTTGATTAAAACTGATAATTTTGCCACCAGGCAAATGGTCACTTGGACGTATCGTCGAAAAACACAAAGGCACGGACGGCCTGACCAGAGTTTACAGCGTCAAAAGTGGTGACACAGTGACGAAAAGGACAGTAACTAAGTTGTGTGCACTACATATAGATACTTCATAAACAATAAAATATAAATGCAGTGAGAGTGTAAAATTTTTAAGATTTAATTATTAAGATGTTTCGTAAAAATGTATGCATTACTCATATACGATTTTTTACTTGAGAGTCCACGGATTGAAATATTTTTTTGTAAACAAACTCAATAATTTGTTTGTTGTGGTTGTTTAATGTATGTATTTTTAATTTACGGATTTTCGAAGTTATACTTCTTTTGGCGCGATAGAGAAAAATGATGAGAGTGAATTTTTACGACGCGCGCGCACACCGACACCTAAATTCTACATCGTGTAGTTAGTAATTCTACAAGTTAGTTCTAGGTGACATGAAAATTGAGAACTATGTTCAAGTTGTATATTCTAGTATTTTTATATTTAGAACACGTGTTTCGTAAGAGTACAATTAAACAGTGAATAAATAAATATTAATTTGGTGTTTCTATTAAATCAATTTCATATACGACGGGGATAGTATTTACTAATAATTTATTTATTATTTATAAGTACGAGTAGATATATTTAATATTAGTGATAAAACTGATTTGAATAAACTGTTTTGAGTGCATTTATAGATTTGAGGTTAATTGTCGGTATGTATAATTTATTTACATCGTTAATTAAAAATTATTACATTATTATCTAAAAATTTTTTTTTTTTCCATACGCCAAAGAAGTATAACTTCTAACGCGTGTACATAAGTACACACACTCTTTTTTTTTGTCACCACATGTTGAAATATTCAGTTATCAACACATGTTTTTTTAGTTAACTTTTTATTTTCTACCTACATTTTGGTACCTACATACTCGTACATGGCAACAATGCCATGGTAAAATGATTCTCTGTTATCAAAAGGGTGAACAATCTGTAGTGATACGATGTGTTCATGTGTGCAGGTGTATACGGGGGCCGGGATCAGCACGGCTGCCGACATCCCCGACTACCGCGGGCCGCGCGGCGTGTGGACGCGGCTGCGGCGTGGCGAGCGCGTGCCGCGCGTCGACGCGGCCGCGGCCGAGCCCACCTTCACGCACATGGCGCTGGCGGCGCTCTGCGAGCGCGGCACGCTCAAGTTCCTCGTGTCGCAGAACTGCGACGGCCTCCACGTGCGCGCCGGCACGCCGCGCCGCGCGCTCGCCGAGCTGCACGGCGACATGTTCGCCGAGCGCTGCGCCGCCTGCCGCCGCGTGTACCTGCGCGCCTTCGACACCACCGAGCGCACGGCGCGCCACCGCCACGGCACGTGCCGCCTCTGCCACGGCTGCGGCGGCGAGCTCACCGACACCATCGTGCACTTCGGCGAGCGCGGCCGCGCGGCCTGGCCGCTCAACTGGGCCGGCGCGCTGCGCCACGCGGCGCGCGCCGACGTCGTGCTCTGCCTCGGCTCCAGCCTGAAGGTGCTGCGCCGCTACCCGCGCCTCTGGCGCATGCAGAGCGCGCCCCAGGCGCGCCCGCGCCTCTACATCGTCAACCTGCAGTGGACGCCCAAGGACTCCGTGGCCGCGCTCAAGATCAACGCGCGCTGCGACGACGTGATGCGGGCCGTCGCGCGCCGGCTGCGGCTGCGCGTGCCGCGGTACCGGCGCGCGCGCGACCCGCTGCTGGCGCACGCCGAGCCGCTGGCGCCGCCCGAGGCGCACACCACGCGCCGCGCGCCGCTCTCGGCCGCCGCGCCGCCGCGCGCGCGCCGCTCGCCCGACCTCGAGGAGCTGGGCTCGCCCTCCGCCTCCGACTCGGACGAGGAGCTGCCGCTGCGCCGCCTGGCCGACCGGCTGCGGCGCGCCGAGCGGCCGCCCGCCGCCGCGCCCGCGCCGCTGCGCGCCTTCCGCGTCGCCATGCAGTGCGGCGAGGCCACCATCCTGCTGCGCGCCGAGCACGCGCCGCCCGAGCCCGCGCCCGCCGCCGCGCGCCGCCTCACCGCCGAGCTGCGCCGCGCGCGCCCGCCCCCGCGCCGCGCCGCGCCCGCCCACGGCTCCCTCGAGCGCGACTGCAAGCTGCGCCGCCTGCTCGAGCGCGCGCCCGACCTCGACCTGGACCTGCGACCGAAGCTGGAACCCGCGTGGGAACCGAAACTCGAGCCCGACTGGGAACCGGCCCGAGTGCCGAAACTGGAACCGAAACTCGGACCCGAGTGGGAACCGACCCGAGGGACAAAATCGGAACCGAAACTCGGACTCGAGCGGGAACCGGTTCGACTTCCGAAATCGGAAACGAAACTCGAGCCCGAACGGGACCCGGCCCGATTTCCGAGATCGGAATCGAAACACGAGCCCGAACGGGCCGCGGCCCGAGCGCCGAAGTCGGAACCGAGGGCGGAGGCGCCGCGGGCGCCGTCGCCGGCGAGCTCGTCGTCGTCGAGCGGGTCGGAGGGCGGCGCGGGGTCGCTGGCGGCCGCCATCATCGCGCGCGCCGTGCTGCTGTGCCGCGGCGAGCTGTACCCCGGCCTGCACACCATCCTGGCGGGCGCGGGCGCGGGCGCGGGCGAGGCGGGCGCCGAGTGCGCGTGGTGCTGGCGGGCGCGCGGCGCGCGGCGCTGCCTGTGGTACGGGCCGGCGCGCCTCACGCCGCTGCAGGCGCGCGCCTGGCGCGGGGGCCGCGCGCGCCCCCTGCTGTGCGCGTGCTGCGGCGCGGAGGGCGGCGCCGCGCCCGCGCTGGACGACACGGGCGGCTGGTACGGCAAGGGCTACCGCAAGGGGCGGCGCCGGCGCCGGTAGCGCGGGCGCGGGCGAGGCGCCGGCCCCGCGCCCGCCTGAGCGCCGCCTCGCTCGCGCCCCGCGACGGTTGTGATTCCAGCGCTCGACGTGTCTCGTGCGGCGGAGAGCGCCGCGCGCCCGTCCGTTCCTACATGTCTCATCAGTTCACTGTTGTCGTTCGAACGGGCCGCCGGCGACGCGGCGGCGCGACGCCGCCCGCGGAACTGGCCATACGTATAGTTAACAATGGGCACGACGAGATCGGAACAAAACGCTAAATATTAGTATAATTCATTGTGTAATTTAGTATATGTCGATCGACGAATCGATACAGCCGAAATTCTTGGCGACTTAATTTTAGTAAGTTTTTATAGATTGACCATTTCGATTAAAAACGTATGACAGCCAAGTTTGAAAATGCAAAACTGCAATGCCTATGTACCTCGTTGTGACTCGAAAGACTTTTACGAAATCAGTTACCTGTCATAATATTATTGTAATGAGATTTGTCTGCATTATTGTTTAACGTTAATAGATTATGGTAGTTCTTTATTTGTACGAGGAGCGGCGAGGCGGGGACGCTGAACCCTCGGCGCGCGCCACACGGGGGCGAAGTGCAGCCGCGCCGCTGCCGGCAGTTACAAAGAGAGCTTCCGTTTTCCTGACGGGAATGGTTTATTTATTTTATATTTATTTATTTGCTTCATTAGAAGCCGTCTTATTAGGTACTTATAAAAAAATGTACTACAAATATCGCCGTGACATTTTTGAAATTGCATTTGTAAGAGAATTAATTAATGATTGTGAAATGTGTGTTAAAATTGGAATGAATGATAATGTAAGGATGATGTTAAAGCATGGGTCAAATCGAACACAACGCAGCGCAGCTTACGTTGTAAATGGTTGTAATGTGTGGAACGTTACGGGAAATGACACACCGAGCGTGACGCGCGTAGTGGCGCAGCGCTGCACAGCATCGTGCGCTAAGTTCCCACAATGTTCCATACGTTAGAGCGCCGCACGCTGCGCTGCGCCGCGCGCGGTACGAGCCAGGCCGCGAGGGAGGCCGCGCCGCGCGCGGTACGAGCCAGGCCGCGAGGGAGGCCGCGCCCGCCCCCCGGCCCGACACGCGCCTACTTAGCCTGTAAGACGAACAACCTGATCAATAAACTTGCTATAATATTTTTGATAATCTTGTTGTTTTAATACTTTTCAAAATAAGCGGATTCAGATTAGGCTAAAAGGCTAGAACCCCGTGAAGCAATTTTACCATCTTGTACCAACCCCGAGATCGAAGGAAGAGGGTGCAACGTTTGCCCCCTCAAGTCATGAAGTACTTCCGCGATCCCTTAAGTTTAGAAAACTTGCAGCAATCCCGACGCGCGACGCAAAACAGAGAATCTATGGGCGGTCAGTCATACACAGTCGGTGTGGGGCAGAGGTCCGACTGCGCTGTCCGATGAGTTGGACTACGAGCCGTCATTAGGGGTACTTTCATAGTTGGACCACGTAAGCATGTTATAGTGTCCAATTAATGGAAACATAAAAATAGTTGAAAACCCCACAGATCTAGGATGTAAAAGATTTTGATAACGATAAAAAAAGCGCATGCGTAAGTTACAATTTATTTTAGGTACGAGTATCTTCTACTTCTACTACTTCTTTTCGCAGATCATATAGAGTATTTCAACAAATCTGGAACCTCCGGTATGACAAGTACGTTTCCAGAATATAGCGAATCCATATTAAATTCCTAAAGTCTCTTTGCTATCGTCTTCGAATTCCTTACTCATCCGAAAATTATTTTAACCTTTGCAGAAAGTTTCATCTTCTACCTCTTTCAAAACGACGTGAAATTGCAGACTTCGTAAATCTTAATATTACGAATAACATCGTTGATTGTCCGGACCTCATTAATAAAATCAATTTAATTAGGGCAACCAGATTTAATGCATCATTGTTCACTCCTGTCTGTAGTGTCAATGAAGTATAGACAGAACTCTAACTTATGGCGAGCCTCGGATCAACCTAGAGAACAAGATGGCGCACGGCGTATGACTTAGGTGAAGCCAGAAACTACGCTACTGTCGTATATTTACACAACACGCATAAAACTACGCTACTCGCTTGGTCATTCTTACCTCGACATTATGTCCAGTGGTTTTTGGTATAATTTCGTGTATATAAATTTACATATTGCATTATAAAAGCGTGCAGGACTACATTTTGAGGTTCTTTTTAAAAACTGCGGTTTTTTGTACAAGTAAATTTTGGAAAATCATTAAACTCTTACAAATATGTGCAGTTTTAGAATATTAAATCTACTAAGGTTGCATATTGGAACGGAAATGGCTAACGTAGAGTTTGGAAATTAATATTAGTTTTCGTGCAATTGTAAATGTTTTTCATGGCAACATTACCGCGCGCACACGTTTAAAAAGAAGTGCCTACAGCGAGAGATAACGCAGTGTTCCATCTTTTCCTCTAGGTTGATCTGAGGTAGCAAATTGAAACGAATGATGCAGCTCTCCTAAAAATAGCGCACGCGTCTGGAACGTCGAACGCATTATAAACAATAGTATACTAAATACAGATGTCTACGTATAGTGATGAAGAAACAGACGTGCCGCGCGTTGGTATCAGTCACGGCGGACGCGGCTATCGCGAGCCCATTTCCGCGTGAAGCTATATCACAGCTACACATTAGTTAGATTGTGCGTAACGCTCCTACTGGTAACTACCACCGACCGTGCTGTGCTCGTGCGGATTCGTCGTATTGTATCGAGAGGTCGCCCGATAGCCCCCGCCCCCAGCGGAGCCCTGCGGCGGCGCGGACGCGACCAGCTGCTCCATCCTACTGTTCTCCAGTCAGTCCAGTGACCGAGCCAGCGCGGGGAGTGCGCTGAGATCCAGCTCTCCTTACACGTTAGTTCAACATAAACCATGAGTTCCACAAGTTTCCTTTTATCCATAAAGTCCAGTCGGGGTAGACATTTAAATAGAAAAAAATAAGGGGAGCGGTTTTTTTTTTTAAACGTCGCGGGGGGGGGTGGGTGTTTGTAAGTATAAATCTCGATTTTCTAACTAATCCCGGTAAAGGGTTCGCCGCCATCTTGTTTTAAAGTTCAATTTTTTCGTTTTTCTGAAGTAACTCGTAAATTTTCTACTTAAGAGCAAAAAAATTACTTTATCCAAAGTTATTGAAAATTTAATTTCTCACAAGTTTGGTCATGATCATTTTTACGCTAGGATCAATATTTGCAGAGTTATACTATCAAGTTTATCAAAAAAATCGTAATGGGTGGAATTTTATTTTCTTCAACTTTGGTTGAAAATGACGCAAAATTCCTTTCCCCATTCTACATTACAATTTTTTTATTTTTTATTTTATTTTTATTTTATTTATTTAAACAAAATCCACAGCTCACAATAATGGCATGGTATAAACTTATAGATAAACTTACAGCTAATTACGGATTTACATTTTTTAGACAAAATAATAAAAACAATCACTAAATAAACTTAAATAAACATAACACTTTTCAATATATAAAGACAAATATTGTTTTATGATGAGAAATATAAGTAGGTACATATAAAACTAAGAATTTTGGACAATTTTTAGTGCTTCATATTATTTTATTGTGTGAGAGGGTGTGTGTGTGTGTGAGGGTGTGTGTGCGAGAGGGTGAGTGAAAGACGTCTGTGTGAGTGTGTGGGTGTGTGTGTGAGTGTGTGATAGTTGGGGTGAGTGTGCTTGAGTGCTTTTGGCTTCATCTCTGCTTTGCTTCCTTAAGTATTTGGAGAACCTCCCGTTTGAAACAGAGCTTGCTGGCGTGGAAAATATCAACGTCGCTGAATGTTTTGTTGTACTTCCAATGTAACCTGCTAACGAGTGAGTTTCGAGCATATTTAGTAGAGAATGTGGAGACAGCAAAAAGCCTTGTGTGTCTTGTTCGCTTTTTTGGTACACAGAATTGCAAGATTTTTGATGTTAACTCCGGACATCTATAAATAAACTAGATAATAAACGAGATTTTTACCTACCTACCTGAAACTAGGTAGGTATCTACAGCAATGTGAGTATTTTTGTAAAGATTTGTACCTACCTAACTTGGCCTAATTCGATAATTACCAAATTGCTGAATTCTTGTATTGAATATCGGACAAAAAAGCCGAGAATCGTACCGGTGACATTTGAAATAGGCCTAGATAATTCTAAGTAAGTTACAAATAATATGTATACCTACTAGGTACTACCTACTTATCTGTTTCAGGGTAATCTCACTAATAATTATTATTATAGATCAGCAAGTTTGGATGTAGGTAACTATGGATATTTGTTACTCAACTTCCGGGTGAAACCGCCGGGCGCAGCTAGTAGTAATTATAAATGCGAAAGTTTGGGTGGATGCTTGATGATCAACAGAACGGGATGATGTTTGGCACAATTAAAGATAGATTAGAGTCTGGAAAAACACATTGGACGCTTTTTAACCGCGAGTAAAACTCGCCGGGCGCAGCTAGTAATTGACATGAATATAAATAAAACCGGCCAAGTGCGAGTCGGAATCGCGCACGAAGGGTGCCGTACCATTATCTATAAAAATCACGTTTGCTGTGTGGGAGCCCCCTTAAATCTTTAATTTATTCTGGCTTTTATTATTGTTGTTATAGCGGCAACAGAAATGCATCATCTGTGGCAACATAATTTTTAGGCAACTGCGTTCGTTTTTACTATAAAATCACGAAATATCTAACAGGGCTCACTGAGGGAAAATTCAAATCACATGTAAAAACTAAGTACATTAATGAAAAGAGGTTAATATAAGGTTAAGAATTATTTAGAAGACAAATATGTCTGGACCTTCCTCTTTCGCCAAGTAGCCACTAGTATGTCTAGATATGTATTACCTAGTTGGAAGCCAAAATTTGTGAGACTGTAATTTAATTATTTGAAAAAATAATGCCCCTCAGTTTCTTGCCTGTTCTTCTGAGTAGAAGCTCTTTACGCGAACAAGACGGTCGAGTCTATTTTAAAAAAAAATTGACGTTCACAAGTGTATCTTTGATACCCAAATTGAATAAAACGTTTTGACTTTGACTTGACTTTGACTTTGGGAAAATTTCAACTGTCCAACTAACACGGCGTTTTACCCTTTGAGTATGGAACCCTAAAAACAAATGGGATACATTCATGTAGTAGGTGAAGAGGACTTTCTTATTATTTGAAATCGGTCAAAGTGGGAATTCAATTCATTTCATTAAAACTCAAATTGGTCAAATCTCAATCATTGAGTCGGGTAGGAAACTTTTCGAACCTCTGTTCACTTTCATGCAATTTGGAATCTAAAATCGAGACCAAAAGACGAATCACGTTTTTAACCTGAGAATCTGAGATTCGAAGAATTCGAGTTAGGGGGCCATTACACCTCACTATCTATTGCATGCGATCGATAGTCTTGATAGATTCCAAAAACATTTAACTCAAATTCTTCGAATCTCAGTCCGCAATCATAATTTTTAAACGTGATTCATTCCTCACCTGTAATGAAGTACTTCTGCCGGTCGTATTTATTTTAAGTTTATTGTTGTAATACTTGTGTTGCAGTAGTGTGCAATGCTCTTTCGCAACATGGGAGCGGGGTCGAGGCGGGCGTGGGCACGCGCCGGGTGGCGGCGGCAGCTGCTGGCGCTGGCGGCGCTGGCGGCGCTGGCCGCGTGCGTGCGCGCGCCCGTGCGGCGCGCCGACCGCGCCGTGTTCCCGCGCGCGCACGCCGCCGCTGTGGCGCACCTGCTCGCGGACTTCTCCACGCATCCGCACTCGTCAGTATCACTGGCACACTCGCACTAGCGATAACCGCCCGCTCTACCCTTCCTTGCGTCCACCACCTTACAGCGCTCTATCTTCGCACCGCAGGTCCCACCCGTGGCTGGTGGAGGAGGAACGCGGGAACTACACGGAGTGGAGCTACCGCGTGTCGTTCGAATGCGGCGCGCGCTGTGCCGGCGTGGCACGCGTGTCCGCGGCGGCGACCGGCGCCGGCGCGCAGACGCACGGCCGCGCGCCGCGACACACGGTGCGCCTCGCGCTCGTCGCGTGCTCGCACCTACCGCTGCTACACTGGCCGAAAATATGCGGTATGTTCGGTTCGAGCGTTATCGATGTTATTCACTGAACGGCGCCGTTTAGTGAAAAGGCGAGGCTGTTAATTGAATTAACGGTGAATTATTAGTGAGTGGTAAGTTTGTTGGCTGCGACAAAGTCAAAGTCAAGTTTAAGTGTTAATATCTTTTCGTATAAATTAACACTTAAATTATAAAATCTTTGTTTGTGTGGTAGGTTTTTATTTATTTTTCAATTTCGCATTTTTTGTATTAAGTATTATAATTTTTTCCCGTGTATACTCGTATGTTATGTGTCCTTTGCGCGCTAGCACTATTGTTGTTTTTGTAAGTGGTGACCTATATTTGGCCCTATCAGTATCTTTGTATGTTTACGTTTAACGGCCTGGCTGTTTGGTCATCCAAATAAAATAAAAGTTCTTAGCTCTTGCTCGGCTCGCTTTCCTCCAGAAATCGACGATCGTATCGTTCTTCACACCGGTGTGTCGGTCTTGTCGTTGCAGATGAGACGGAGGTCGAATGGCGAGTGTACGGCGGTGGTCCGGAGGGCGGTGAGGAGGGCTGCGCGGTTGAGGAGACTGCGCGCGCGTGGTGCGGTGCGCTGCGCGTGATGAGCGGCGCGTGCGCACGCGAGCTGCGCGACCAGCGCCTTCACCACCTCGAGCGACTCCGCACCGCACTTCAAGCATAGTCTTCTTATAATAATAATAATATTTATTTACCAAAAAAAAATAATGAGAACAGATTTGCTTAAATGCTAGTCATAAAGTTACAGTACTTCTCCTTAAAATAATTAGGCGGTGAGCCCCAAACTAGGCACAGGGTCTGTTTCTTGGGGCTCGAGTGCGGTTTACTCAAAAAGGAACAAATACTAAGCTACAAGTATTTTACAGTAAAAAGAAAAAAAAAATACTAAAAGAAGTGTGGTAGGTAAATAAACTTACAAGCTATTTGTTTGAATTATTATAAATTGCGAGATTAGTGAGTGAAATTTAATGTTTGTAAAAAATAAAATGATTGAAAATAAAAAAATAAAAATTAAATGTGGTGTTACATTAGCTCTTTAGTGCTATTCTTTGTACAGACTGTGCAAAAGATCTTCTGTCTTATCGTAGGATACATTTAGAAGCCAGTCTTTCAGTTCTTTTTTGATAGCGTGTTTAGTCCGGTCTTCGCTGACGCTCAGGCACTTTCTCACGTTAATGTACGTACAGAGAAGCGAGTACGCAGGAGCACGTTTTGCAAGTAATGACCGAGTGCGGGGGAGTGGCAGTAGGTTAGCTCTTGTCTCTCGCTTAGACTTTGCGTCGATGTAGTCATCTCGAAATATTATATCGCAGTGTGTTTTTAAGACTGCGTGGAGTACGAATAGCTGTCGAACTCTTAGGACCTTAAATTCGGCATAAAGTGAGTCTGTTGGGAAGCGAAAAGGTTTCCGTAGTAAAACCTTGATCAAAGCCCGCTGTGCTCTTTCAACAATCTTGAAGATAGCTTTGCCAGCACTGCCCCAGATCGAGATACAATACTGAATTGTCGACTGGCACAACGCGAAGTAAATTTGCTTTAAAAGTGGTAAGGGAGCACAGTCTCTTAGATTTTTTATTATATGAATCAGCTTGCGAGTGCGAGAAGACAATTCAGTAATGTGTTGTTTAAATGACAGGTTTTCGTCAATCGTTACCCCGAGGTATCTGATGCTAGTAGTGCTATCTATGGTGCTGCACAAACAAGAGAGGGGTCGAGCGAGAGAAACAGATGAACAGTGGTGAATTTTGAGGCTCAAATAAGCAGGCGGACGAGATACACAAGTTTTGACAAAAGGTATGTATTTGGTCTTTTTAGTATTTAGTGTTAACAGGTTCTTGTCAAGGGTTTCAGCCATTACAGCCAAGCCTTCTTCGGCTAAGTTAAATACTCGAGACCATGAAGCTCCGTGGAAAATAATAGCGGTGTCGTCAGCGTAAGTGATGATTTCAGCGTTAGGGAGTTTACTTTTTACGATTTCGTTGATGTAAAGAAGAAATAAAGTGGGCCCGAGTATGCTGCCTTGTGGGACGCCATAATTGATCGGTAGTTGGTCACTGGAGTGATCACTGACTTTAACAAATTGTCGACGGCCAGATAGGTAGCTTTGAAACCACTCCAGAGCCACACCCCTGACGCCAGACGCTTCTAACCGTTTTACAAGTAGGCCAACCGAAATAGAGTCAAATGCTTTCGCCATGTCGAGAAAGACGCCGATGCATCTTTCACCCTTGTCGATATAAGACGAAGTCAAATTGACAAGAAGTGTTACTGCGTCTTCGGTTGATCTGCCTCGACGGAAGCCGAACTGTCTGTCAGCAAATAGATTTTGCTGCTCTAGAAATTTAACAAGTCTAACGTTAACTATTTTCTCCAGTATTTTTGAAATAACACTGAGCAGCGCAATCGGCCTATAATTGTCTGGAGAGCTTTTTAGACCATTCTTATGAATTGGCGTTACGGCAGCGACTTTCCAGGATTCTGGAAAAGTGCCGGTTGACAGGCTTAAATTAAAGATGTGACATAAAGGGATAAGAAAAGCGTGAAGCGACATTTTGATTAGTTTAGTGGAGATAGAGTCAGGCCCAGGAGCACTATCAGTTTTCAGGCTTGCAACGACTTTTGTGATTTCGTGTGGGTCAGTTGGGTACAAAAACAGAGAGTCGGCGGAACAGGAGTTGGTTCTATGAGAGTCAATTAGTGAATTTTCTGTTAAGCTAAGTTTAGAAAGGATTGCATCAGCAAGGTTCTTCCCAACCGAAACGAAGTATTCATTGCAGTGGTTTAGTGGATTGGAGTCACTATTTTGTAACAGCTCGGATGAACCAGCGTTTTGCTTGGAGGTGTAGCAAATATTTTTAATTGTTTTCCAAAGTTGTTTGGGATCGTTTTTGTTTTGTTCTAATAGTTGGCTATTATATTGAGCTTTGACATTATGTAATAGCTTACTACAAAAATTCCTATATCTAGTATAAATGAGGCTCCGTTTAAAGTCATTGGGGTGGTTCCGACAGTCCAAGTGGAGCTTGTCTCGGTGACGCATACATCGTACTAAACCTGGAGTGATCCAAGGTTTCAGAGTAACCAGTTTTCTGCCTACTCTAACAGACTTAGTGTGCTTGGCTGTAATACTAGAAACAATATCAGTAAATGTAGCAGTCGCGTCGTTAACACACAAGTTGTCGGTTACCACGGACCAGTTAGTGCCGTTTAGTTCTGATACCACGTCGTTGAGATTCATTTTGAGATGGTATCGCAGTTGGGTTTTGTTAATCTTAGGCCGTTGAGGAATTGCTACAATAACAGTCGAGTGGTCGGTAACAGTGGACGAGCAGATCAGCCCGGTTGACTTAGAGTAGGACTTGACAAATATATGATCTAGACACGTGCGAGCCCGGGTAGGGGCAGTAATAGCAGGTAATAGTCCGTGAGACGCCATTACACAGAGATAATTAGAGACCTGTTTGTCAGAAGCATCACACAAGTTTATATTGAGATCACCCGCGACGACAAGAGAGGGTATACGATTGAGATCTTTAAGAGTTATGTCAAGAGAATTAAGAAATGGGTTAATGTTGACGATCGAGGGTGAGCGATAGATTCCTAAGATGAAAGTGTGCGCGTCTTATGATCGTCGCATTACGCGGATTACTCTCTACGTATATATTTTATGGATGTAACCCACATTTGCGCTGGGGGGCTATTCCTGCGCGTGAGATGAGATGAGATTTTATCTTGGTCACTCTCACACCTATGACGTTTCAAAAGAGAGCAACAAGGACGAAAAATGGTGAGATGAAAGCTCAAATCTCCGAATAGGGCCTCAAATCGGGCGAGGGTGGAAATTTGTAAATACTTAATATTAAACTAAGTTTTACAATGTTTTATACGGCAAACGCTGGCTCTCAAGGCAGCTCGACAGCTTGCCGCACGGCGCCGCTCTGTTCAATTTGTCTTTAGCCTGTTAAGTACATACAATATTTTATATAGTAGGATAGTTAGGATATATTTCGCGCTAACGGAATATTCACATTTAATAATGGACGACATTATACCTACTTACTTAGATACCTAGTACTTATTTATAATATTTAATTGCTCTAAAATCCATTTGTGGAAATAATGTTCAATATTTCTTCGTTCAGTTTAATACTAGAGTTGATAATTTTAGATAAAAAAGGAATTATAAGTAGGTAACTACAGACTTAGTGGCAATTTAATCATATGCAATGCAATGCAAACCAAACTACTATTGTCGAGTCAATTCATTGATTTAGATCGTGTTGCAAAAAACTAGATGGCGCTGTTCGCTCTTAAAACGCGCATGCGTTTGGTTTTGTTAAATGCTAAGGTTTTTTATGATCAAAAATATTTAGACTATAAAGAGATTCGTCTACCCAAGCACAGTCGTTTTATTTCGACCAAGGAGGAATTCTCACCCTTATTAACAACTATACTATTCATTACGGTGGTAGTCCTAGTCTCGCTTAATTTTTAAATTTAAATTTTAAAAACATTTTTTTTTTGTTTAGGAGCTAGACTGGCTGACTATTGTACATGATAATGGGATTTATATTTACTATTTGACAAATATGTACGCGATTACTAATGGAAACTAGGCTCCTCAGTTTATCGGAATATATTGTTATTTGACTACTGGTGCATTTCTGTTCAATATCACTACAGAATATAGTAAGGGGTGTCGTGTTTGGTAAATGATCTACGATGGCCGCAAATTTCATTGTCTAGCTCCAAAACCAAAAAAAACTGTTTAATATTTGAATTCGCATCATGAGCGAAAAGTTGAGCCTTATATCCCAGAAGATAAAGTTAATTAGGTAGGTTTTATTTATAATATGTACTTAATTTAGTACTATATGGTATTTATTTTCTGTGGGTCTCTGTAACTTGCATTGTATGCAAGTTATATTGCCTGAAATAAATGGAATATTATTATTAAATATTATTTACTCCTAGCTTGACTGCCCCGGTGGCTCAGTTGCTGGTGAACCTCCATTCTCCACTCTGGAGCTGTGGGTTCTACGTGTGAGTTCCATTCCCACCTAGACGAAACATTTATACAATACAATACAATATATCTTTATTGCACACTAAAAACTACATGAAAATCTTAAAAACTAAAATACCTACATTTTTCGGCAGTACAAGGGCGACCTTATCGCCTAAAGCGATTTCTTCCAGGTAACCTTTGGATGGACAGGAACTTACAGAAATACGAAAAGGGTAGGTGGTGTACATAAAACTAAATTAAAATTTAAAAGATAATATAAATAAGTAATATTAATAATAAGTACTTAAATAAATAACTAAAAATAAAATTTAATAAATATGAATAATTAAAAATTAATATAATAATATATCAATACATATATATATAGTTTATTATTATGCGTACCGAATTAGCAAAGAGCTAAATAATAGTTAAAAACGAGATTTTTAAAAATGGGCAGTGATTGGGCCTGTCTGATGCCAACAGGCAGCTCATTCCACAGCTTGACAGCTTGCACAGTAAACCCTTTAATAAAGGATAGATTGATGTGGGATGATGTGTGGAGCTTAAGTTTAAGGTGACGAGAAGATCTCAAAGAACCGGAGTGCCCTTGAATAAATTCAAAGCGCTCCTTGAGATACAGAGGGATAGTTGGAAAAAACAAGATTTTAAATAGGAAGGAAAGGATATGAGATTTACGGCGAAGGCGAATTGGTAACCATTTGAGCTTTTGGCGGAATTCAGAAATATGATCATGTCTCCTTAAACCGAATATGAACCGAATACAGAAATTTATGTAAAATACATGTCGCAGCCAATTTGTTTAATCAGGCGTTCAATTAACAGCCTAGCCTTTTTATTAAATGGCGCCGTTCAACTAGCTTCTTGAATTATATTCAGCTGTAGCGTGTACTACAACATTTAATGAACTGGCTAGCTGATGCTTAGTCCATTTATAGAATAGGGTGATTATTTGCCAAAATTACTATTTTTGACCGAAGATATGTGATTTAAATTAATTATAATAAAAAATTCGAAAATCGGTAAAAAGAACCACAATTCCGATGGTCATGATTTTATAATAGTCATATTTATCAGGGCAAATCCGACTTGGATTGGTTAGGTTAGAAGGAGGTTAGAGGTTATCTCCGCTTCTATTCGCTCCTGCCTTAGCCCTTGGCGTATTCGCCATTTTTCTAATTTTAACTTGTGTAAAACCTTATATTTATGAAACTTATTTTTATTGTTGTTCAGAGTAGTATCCCAACAAAATAAAACTACTCTTTACAACCAATTTCAGAATTCCTTTTCGGTCTTCACTTTTTTATTTGAAATGTATGTTGTTGTTTTTATTCTGTTTATTACATAAATTACATCTAGACCCAGACATTTTATTTACTACCAAATCTGTTTATAAAAATATAGACAGGAACCCTTTTACGTCCTACCTGTAACGCCCACGCCTTCGTGGTACCTATCTATCTATATAATAAAAGTGAAAAACCAGAACGAGATAAAAACCCAAGACGGAGCGAGATGGCGCTCTACAAAACTTCCCTAGCACATTTCTCCTAAACGGTTACCTGTTTCTCGGTAATTAGCATGTAATTCGATTCCTTGACCTCGGGAATAGCGACAAACTTAATGTTTATGGTTTTGGATGTGTAATTTTTGTATAATAAGCAAGATAAAATCGCAATTTCAAATTTCGAGCCAATAGAGATTATATTAGGGAGCCAATAGAATCGCCGGCTTGCTCGAGGTCGGGGTCGGGGTCGCGTTCAGAGGATAGGCTCTCAGCGCACCCCGTGTGCAACTCTGCCGTTCAAAACATAAGTGTAAAAATTATTAAATTACATTGAATAAATTTAAACTGTATTACAACTGAAAAAAAAAAACATATTTTCAAGCAAAGTTATAGAACAACTTATTCGTTTCGTAAGGCGAGTGAAACAACGGAGCCGTTAGAAAACAACGGAGAAACAGGTTTCTATCCTTTGCATAGAACACACCCGTCTAGAACGTATAGGTCAGTGTTGCACGTTATTGCTCTATCTGGCTCAAAATGGGCAAATGATAATGCAAATTTACAAAAAAAGTCGCATCTTAGTGGATTTATTTAAGCCAGTGGCATGTCAAGTATTTTGATAGTCACAATCAAGATAAGTAAGTATTGTATTCAGAGTCAAGTCGAAGTCATGGTCTTGCAAAGAGATAAGATTTTAAGTAGAATAATCGGTTTAAGATGCTGAAATATTAGTTTGAGAATATTAAATTACTTAGGAAACAATAACTCCTTTTTTGTTGTTTAACCACCTAACCACATTATGTCTGCGTCTGTGTGCGTGATAAGGCAAATAAATACAGCACACTTAGCGAATTTGTGACTTGCATAATTATTGAGGTGTCATTTGGAAACCTACCTTCTCGATGTAGTTATTGTAAGCTACCGATAATTGTGAAATAAACATGACTTAACATAGCGTCACGCCTTTCCCTCGAAGGGGCTAGAAGAGGTGTAATACAACATCCACACTTCGCCGGACGACATTTAGTCTCAAATGTATAAGGGGGCGAGCCTGTCGCCATACACCGGGCTCAATTTATGTAGCAGATGACATAGTTACAATACACACATACGTTCACACAATGAACACATTGGTGCGTGTCATCGGCTGGGTTTGAACCCGCTCCCTCTGGCTTGAGAGGCGGTCCTTCTCCAACTAGGCTATATCAATATATTTTAATTTCTTAATTATATTTTAAAATTTACCTATTTATATTGTGTACGTATTCGTTTCTTAGATGTATTTGTATCATTTTAAAAACAATAAACAAGAATACTTATGTTTTTGCTGAACATTTTATTATTTACATCACTGTACTTATAATTTAGTAGGTAACTGTTACTTAACCACTAAAACTACTGAATGGATTTACATAATAGGTAATTAATTGCTATGCAATAGATTCCACGCGGGCAGAGCCGCGGGCAAACTCTAGTTATATAGAACCCGTAAACTACCCGACATAAATGATTTGGCTAGGTAAGTAGTCAACGTTGTCGATCTAAGTCATTTTGTCTAGCCGTTTGATTGAATAGCTGAATCATCAGGAACGGAGCTAGTTGTACGGTGCCCTAGTTGTTAGTTATATTGGGAGTTTTTAGCGGGAACCGAAAAGATGGTGTCGTGATTTTGTATTATTTTCTAAAACTTGTGATTCTTCGAGTGTTAAAGTGTAATAATTGTGGATTATTAACTTTTGCCGGTTCGTTAACGTGCACGAGTGTGGACAAATGATACAAACATTAGGAAATGCTACTTTTTGTGTTCTCTACAAAACTCGACTTAAAGTTTCAGTAAAGTATCCACGGCTTTACTGAAATGGGAAAAGGGGAGGGATTCATCTCATATTTTATCACCCTCTCCTCTATCATCTTCATCTTAGATTTAATAGCCAATGTACTAAAATCAAACGGATGACAAGGCGGTATGGCCATACTAGCTTTAGCCTGCCCTACGGGCAAAACAAATAAAAAAAATACTTTTTATGGCAGTGACCATAATCGGAGATTTGAGATTTACATCTCACCTTTTTCCGTCCTAGTTGCTCTCGTTTGAAACGTCATAGGTGTGAGAGTGACCAAGACAAAATCTAATCTCATCTCACACGCAGGAATAGCCCCCCAGAAGCCAAAAAATAGTCATTGATCGTATGGGCAATTTTGCCATCTACAGTGAGGGAGGTGATTTTTCATGTTCTACAAAAACCTTGCGATACAGTATCAGCACATTATCAAAGGCTTTACTAAAACGGGAAAAGCGGAGGGATTGAACTCATCTATCATTCATCATAGATTTAAAAACGAATGTACGGATATCATACGGATGACTAGGTGGTATGGCAATGTTGGCTCTAGCCTGCTCTACGGGCAAAACAAAAAGCATTAATTACGGCCGTCACACGTCCGTCAGAGATTTCTGGAGCGTGTGACCGTCTGCGAACAATCGAACTCAATCAATCAGTAAATTGAAAATTCAGTAAAAAAAATATTATTATTTAATTATTTATTGATAAACATTAATATAGTGAAAAGAAAAGGAAGCTATTTCTTAATTAAAATTATTTGAAAACTTAGTGCAATAAAACAGTCTAAAGAATTAACCATCGGATTTTTTAAGGTTATCGGTGAACTATTGTGTTCTTTTTTATTATTTTAGCGGTTTCTAGAATCTATAGACTCCCAGGTACATCACAGGAGTTTGTGTATATCCGACGGTTGTGTAAGCCGAATGCCGGCTCAATATTTCTATTTGGAAGTTGAGTAAGTCATTTATAATATAAGACTTCTTGTTTCCAAAACCTATTCAACTTTTCTAGAATAAAAAGTTAGTTGGTAAGTATTTCTAATTGTGTTAATCCAGCTAAGGAATAATTACTAATTTCATTAAAATCTGCTGAGTTATTTTAGTGTGAAAGTAACACAAACTTTCGTATTTGTAATTAGTGTGGTTTATTGCACAATTTACTTACTGTTCGTACACATGTTTTGGCTAAACAATATTGAAATCTAAAGAACAGGTATTTTCACTGCATAGGTACTATAAATGGTTATACACTCATCTATAAATGTATCATCTACATGTGGAGTGAATTCTTCTGACAAAAAATTCAATACAAAGTTACTGACAAGTATGTAGCTATAGGTGTTCTTTCTGAATCTCATACTTAGAAAGCTACTAGCATATCCCATAGATAGTAGTGTAGTAAGAGTTCTCCCTGGCACATCCTTCTAAGTCGTTACTAGTATACCTTTGTAGGTACTTACTAGTAAATCAAAAGGTTATGTAGGGACCTTATTCATACTATTGACACTCAAAAACAGATAATTGTATTCCTTTGTCTCAACCTAACCCTTTCTGGTACAAAACTTTGGAGTTCTTACAAATAATATATAAGATTTTCATATCTCAAATGCTATCTGTGAAGGGCTAGTTGTGGAAGAGTAATCAGTGCATAAACACATCCAGAGTATTATTCATTTATGAATTATGATCATTCACTGTTGTCAGAAGTCATACACTGTAGTACATGTTTTTAGGTTTAGGAAAAAGATGAATCGAAATGTTCAATTTATTGCATATACTTAAATCTTATCCTACTTACGTATTTTAAAAATGCGAAAGTCTGTGTTCTATTATAATATTCACTCTCAAGTGGTTGGATGGATTTTGATGAAAGGTATGAAGGTAGCTCATGCCCTGGATTAACCTAAAGGCTAGTTTTTAAAAGCTGGTCACACCTCGATGCGCAGCTAGTTTATTATAAGTGAATGAGACAAAGTAATAGCAGTTTAGGAGTGCAGAGACTGATTGGTTTGTGAATAAGAAAATGCATAAATATTACTTACATTTACAGAGTTGGAGGTAGATGTGTGTGTATACGTACTCATACCAGTTAACATACACAAAAGTGGCAGTATAAACAATTTTAATTTTTCTTATTGAATTATGATCTATTTTTATCTAATCACCTGATGATGCATAGTGTGGTAATTGCCACATAACGCTCATTAGCAACTTGAATAATATTTGAGAAACTCCACGGGACATGCAAGGGAGCGGATGATTTATACAAATTGCCCCGTTCCTTTGAGTCGGTGCTAGATGAATGGCTTCGGTTAGGTCGAGTGATGTGGGTGCAGGTGCGGGGAGCGGAGCGCGCTGAGCGTGCGGCGCGCCGTGGAGGAGAGCGTGCGCGCGCTGTGCGGCGAGGCGGGCGGCGGCGCGCCGCTGGACGTGCTGGCGGCGCGCGCCGGCCGCGCCGTGCTGCGCGCGCCGCGCCGCCGTGTGCGCGCCGCCGCCGCCGCGCTCGCCGCCGCGCCCGGCCTGCGCCTGCGCGCCGCCGCGCCCACGCTGCAGGCGCTGCTCTGAGCCCGAGCGCCCGAGCCCCGCACCGTCGTCTACACGCCCCGTCAGTATCTGTGCTCCCAACGTTCTGAACGCGTCGATCTATTACTTTGTCTCTATAGATTATGACATTATTTCTGCATCGGCCGTAGATAAGCTCACATATTTCTCGTGACGTCTCAATTCCTCTCTTCCGAGCTCCGACAAACGTTAGTTGTTAATTTCACATTGATGCTGACTCGCTCTTTGTGTTCGTAAATAGGCGGATGATTCCAAACTGTTATCACATTGAATACACAGTAAGAATATGCAACATGCGAAAGAATGAAATGCATGTATAAAATGCATGTATGGTGTATAAAAAGGTCACTAAGCTAACACAAAAAGCACAAAATGATTATGCAATAAAGACGGCACATAACAAGTCTAGGTGCACTTGGAACATAATCAATAACACCAAGCATAGGATACCGAGCGAATCTATCGGTGAAATAAGAGTCGACAGTGAAATAATTACTGATCCATCTCAAATATGTAATGCTTTTAATGATCATTTTATCGACAAAATTAAGTCAATTTCAAATAACAATGAAAAATTTAAATTACTGATACCAGGTAGACAAAATTCAATGTTTCTTTCACCCTGTACTGCATATGACATTTTTAAAATAATACATTCATTAAAAAATACGAATAGTGTAGGCTACGACGGAATTAATACTAAGGCAATAAAGCGTGTTTCTAAATATATTTGTGGACACTTAAGTTATATTATAAATCAGTCTATATGCTCCGGTATCTATCCTAACGCGCTGAAAATTTCGATTATCAAACCGATATTTAAGAAGAATAACAAAGAATGTATAGACAACTATAGGCCGATTTCTCTTATTCCTATTTTATCTAAAGTGTTTGAAAAGTATATCTCCTCACAACTTTACAAATATTTAGAGAAGATGGATATTCTCTGCAATGAGCAAAAGGGGTTTAGACAGAATCGGACAATTAATATGGCTATATACGACTTTTTACTTAATGTTATGACAAGCGTCGATAAAACTAAGCCTGTTTGCGCGATATTTTGTGACATGACGCAAGCATTTGATTATGTTCAACACAATATACTCCTAAATAAAATGGAAGCGTACGGTATCAGAGGCAACACATTAGAACTATTTCGTTCATACCTATCTAATAGGAAACAATACACAGAAGTTGCAAAAATTGACCTAAGAACAAAACAAGAAAAGATTTACCAATCACGAGAGCGATCACCTAAAACCGGTGTCCCTCAAGGTAGCGTAATGGGACCCATCCTGTTCATAATCTATATTAATGACTTACCAAAATCAATTGACCATCCGACGATTCTCTTTGCAGATGATAGTACAGTGACAATTAAATGTGAAAATAAATTGACATACGAATCTGACATAAATAATAGTTTAAAATCAATAATTGAATGGTTGGATGACAATAAATTAAAAATAAATTTAGAAAAAACAAATGTGATGCACTTTCGGCAACGTGCTATTCAAGATAAGATTATGGTACAGTATAACGGTACAGTAGTGAGAGAGGTCGAGTCAACCAAATTTCTTGGGCTAACCATTGATAGTAAACTCAATTGGAAAGCACACATAGATATTCTCAGCAAACGAGTACATTCTTCTGCATATGCGCTATTTAAACTATCTCTAATAATAAATAAAGAGTCCCTGATAACGGCATACTACGGTATGGTCGTATCAGCTCTTAGCTATGGCATTATATTCTGGGGAAACTCCACTGATAGAGAAATTGTTTTCAAAGCCCAAAAACGATGCATTAGAGCTATGTTTCACTTAAAAAAGACAGACAGCTGTCAGCCTTATTTTCTAAAATATAAGATCTTAACTCTACCATGTCTATATATACTTGAAATTGCAACATATGTAAAAGCAAATCCAGACTTATTTACACGGCTGGCAGATGTAAATATACGTAATAGACGGGATAATACTAGACAATGTGTACGAAAATCTAAAACGGCACTTATGGCCAAAAGTGTATTTTGTATGGCCCCCATAATTTTTAATAAAGTACCACGACCGATTAGGGAATTAAATAGTGTTATGTTTAAAAAGAAATTAAAAATACTATTACTTGACAAGTGTTACTACACAATTACTGACTTTTTAGATGACAGGAAATTTGATGCATTAGTTCAACCTGACTTTTGTAAAAAACTTTGACATGTAATACATTTAACTCAATTATTCATTATTATTATATTCATTAGCTCTGACATTTTAAATTATTATTTGTATGCCGCACCAGGCCAGGACATGTGTACTACCATATTTTAAGATCTGTATGCTACGAGTATCCTGTATGTTGTATACTAAACCATGTTCTCACAAATAAATGAATCTTGAATCTTGAATCTTGCATGCCTTTGAATGCCTTCCAATCGCGAGGCCAAAATTAAATGTAGCTTTTATTAAGCGCCGTGATTTATGTGTAATAAATGATGGCATGTAGTACGTTGCATAGCAGGTGAAGATCGGTAGTCGCCAGCGGGCGGACAGACGGCACGGAGATGGCGGGGCGGTCCGTGACGGCGCTGGGCGAGCGCGGGCAGCACGTGGTGGTGGTGGCGGCGCGCGAGCAGCTGGCGGAGCCCAGCGCCGTGTCGCTGCCGGAGCCGGCGCCGGCGCCCGGACTCATCCTGCCGGACGGCTCCATCAACTGGGGCTGCCCCTGCCTCGGCGGGATGGCCACCGGGCCCTGCGGGAACCAGTTCAGGGACGCCTTCTCGTGCTTCCACTACAGGTTATATGTTATCATTAATTATACTCTCATATTTTCTTTTTCTATCAATTATCATGCACGAGTACAGAGCGCTTGTGTGGTGTTACCTGCGGTTAAAAAATAACCTATGTGCTATTCCGTACTATAAACTATCTCTGTGCCAAATTTCATTCAGATACGTTCTGCCGTTTTGGCGTGTTGAATAACAAACATCCACCCATCCATACATACATCCATGCAAACTTTCGCATTTATAATATAAGTGTGATGAGCGTTTGGTAGGTGCGTCACGGAGCATGTCTTTCCGCAGCGAGGCGGAGCCGAAGGGTAGCGACTGCTACGAGAAGTTCAGCGTGATGCAGAGCTGCATGTCAGAGTACCCCGAGCTGTACGGCAAGGACGACGACGAGCTGGCCGCCGCGCTGGACGAGGCGAGCGGCGCCGCGCGCGACCTCGACGGGGGCGGCACCGCGCGCGACCTAGAGGCGGGCGGCGCCGCGCTCGACCTCGACGGGGGCGACGCCGCGCGCGACCTAGAGGCGGGCGGCGCCGCGCTCGACCTCGACGGGGGCGACGCCGCGCGCGACCTAGAGGCGGGCGGCGCCGCGCTCGACCTCGACGGGGGCGACGCCGCGCGCGACCTAGAGGCGGGCGGCGCCGCGCTCGACCTCGACGGGGGCGACGCCGCGCGCGACCTAGACGCGGCCGGCGCCGCACCCGCGCCGCCCTCCGCCGGCAACCGCTAGGCCGCTGCGCTCGCGTTGTTCTTACTTGTGTTACGTTAGTTTATATTACGAGATAATAAATTGTTAGTGTTAAATGTGTTTGTTTTATTTCACCTTTTTTCCTTGCTTTTGCTACTCTAGCTGGGTCTTTAGGACTCATTACCCTAACACACGCGTTCCGGAGTAGAAAGCCAAGGATCGGTGTGCGTAACTACAGCTTCCTCATAGATGATAGAATAATTCTACCTATGCCAATATTTAAAGCATAATAACTGCAATCAAATATCCCAGTCTTAGTTTAGCTGCCACAAGAACTTCGTTAATATGAGCCATTTACTATGTGTCAGCTGGAGTGACATAACCTCAGCTCGCACATCCAGTACAGGAAAACCAGTGAGGTTAGGGTTTTGGACAATAGCTAGAAAATTTAAGCATAATAGCTGCACAAGGTAGGAAAAATCTGAACGATGTTACTCAAGACATGTAGAAGCTATGATCATAAAACTGTAAGCTGGTGTGGTGTCACTTCAGCTACTCATCTCATATCTTCCAAAAGAAAGAAGGTATGACTATGCATTTTAGCTCAAATTTTGAAGCATGCTCAATTTTGCAGCAATTGGCAGCAAAATTTTTAAGTCTCTGGGTATTAGTCCAGTCATTATATTATACATTTGGAAAAGAAAGTGAACCGAGAAAGCCAAATTTTGGATATGACGTGGGGGGTGGCTAGAAAAGCTTAAGAGGTTAAGATGCGCCAATGACATTTGGCATTCGACGCTCAGTTGGTTTTAGCGCCTCTAGTGATCAACGCTCGAAGCTTTTGAACATTGAGCTAGCATTTCTCAAAGACTAAACAAATTCAGACGAAACACCGTGAAAAAAATATTTTTGCCTAAAAATGAATGCCCTCTGTGATGTTATGCTTTATTGTAATGTTTTGTTACTAAATTATTTGAAGCCAACGGCGTTTTAAAGACTTGAGCCTTATAAGCAGCATGAGTGCGGTAGTTTGTTTATAAGTATAGGTAGATTAAGTATGTACTAACAAATATCCTGCATCTAAAAGTTTTGATTCCCTTTGGTCGTGCGTGTAAAATCTAAAAAAACAATCGTAGACCACGGACTCTCTGAAGTGTGAGATATTATCTTGGTCCTTCTCACTTTCATGATTTTTCAACCTTTTCAAGGGTGGGGCGCGATGCGCTATCACCCTCTCAACTCTGTAAAAATAATTAAAAAATTCTAGTATGCCAAATATGGAAGTTATACAACTCCAAAGGTGTGGGTTATGTTAGGTTAGTGAAATTTAGAATGTTTTTCAGTTTTTCTCTAAAGTGCTGCGTTAATTTCAGTTTTTTGTTTGACGTTGGGTTCGGTTTTTTTTTTTTTTTTTTTCCTGTCCGGGCGCAGTGTGGCCCGGCCCGCGAGCTATCCTACCTCTGACGGGTAAGCGTCGGAGACCTTACTGCTTCGTATCATTATTTCTAGTTCTCTTTGTCATGCATCACACTTTATCATTCATCATCATTTATACTGTTCATTGGTGGGATATCCAATGTTTCTTTAAGGTTATTTATTCAGTTTTATTACACAGGGGATTGGGGTCTTTTTTATTTTCTTATCACTAATTTACAATTCTATACATTTTGTTTTATCATTACTCAAGCCTAATTTCATCTATTTCTTAATTATCTTAAGGTCTATACATTATTGTTTATTTTCATAACATTTCTTTATCCTCGGGCACTCACTATATATCTTCACATATACAGTAGTGTATCCGCATTATTTCTATTTATTTCTGTTTGCTACCTTTTTTACTATTTCTTTACAATAATTCAGAAATTTGTCTCGTATGTATTTATTTTCTAAAATTTTGCTGAGATTTCCTATTGTTACATCCATATCAATTTCGTTTTCTACATCGAATCTTTGTTTCCCGTACATAGGGCAGTCCGTTATGACATGTAGGCCACTTTCCTCTACTGCAGGGTCACAGTTGCACGACGGACTCTCCTTGCACTTAAAACGGTGTAAGTATGAGGAGAATCCCCCGTGCCCTGTCAGTAGTTGCACAATTTTGGGGTCTAGTCTGATTTTCTTTATTAGACGATATGCCTGTGTCGCGCTCGGGAAAAATACCTTGGTCGTTGCTGCAGTCTGTCCATCGCAATAGCGCCGGTTCCATTCCTCAATCGATTCCTTGCGGATGTGTCGCTTGGCGAATGAAACCGGGCAGCAATCGTATTTTGGTCGGGATTTTGAATGCAACGCTGCGCTCTTTGCTAGCTCGTCCGCTCTCTCGTTTCCCTCCAGCCCCGCGTGTGCTTTTCTCCAAAATAATCTCAATATTTTGCGTTTTTCTATAAGCTTTAGTATATTTGATCTTATTTTCACTGCGAGGGGATGGGGGGAAACGGAGTTGGTCACCGTTTCGAGGGCGGATCTAGAGTCGCAGTAGATGCTACAGTCGGATGCTGGACTTTTAATCGCCTCTTCCGTGGCTTCGGCTAAGGCCAAAAGTTCAGCCTGGTATACGGAGCAGCACTCTGACAATTTCAGTTTTCGGGTTTTGATCTCGCTGACATTGTCCCATACAGACAACGCTGCGCCGACCTTCCCCTGAATTTTACTACCATCAGTAAATATCCTGAGGTTGCTATTTTTGTGTTGTTCGAGTGCTGCTCCGTCGGCCAGGCAGGTGAACTCCAAGTCCAGACGTTGCGCGGGATGTGGCATTTGCGTAAAGGAAACCGGTCTTTCCATGTCTCGATCTCCTATTACTCGCTGGGTGTAGCCTTTCCTTGTTTCATAAAGTAGGGCTGCTTCTCGGATTCTTATATCTAAGGGAAGCAACCCAGCGAGCAATAACGCCGAGTTTAGAGAGACCGTTTTGTACGCCTTTACCATTTTTTGAGCAAAACCTCGCTGCACTGCATCAAGCTGTTTCCTTATCCCTAACTTTTCCGTTGCAGGCGCCCACGCACTAGCGGCATAGAGAATAGTGGGTTCTACGACTGCAGTATAGATGGTCCTTATTATCTCCGGCTGGAGACCCCACTCGACTTTTGCGGCTCTGGACAACTGCTTATAGAAATTTAGGGCCTTTCGACAGACGTTCGCGGCATGAGTATTAAATGTAAGCTTGTCGTCGATGGTGAGTCCCAACAGTTTGATCTCCTTTGACATGCCAATGCTGACTCCGTTCATCCTTAGGTGTGGGGTGTCATGCTTGAGCTTGCGAGTGACCAGCATTGCCACCGTCTTTTGTGGGGCAAACTTTAGCTTATTTCTGTTTCCCCACGCCCAGACATGTCCAAGTGCATCATTGGCACGCCTCTGGATCTCCTGCGCAGACTCCCCATCGAAAACAAGAACAATATCATCCGCGAACGCCTGTACATAGTCTCCTCTCTCGTCGAGTTGTTTCAGGAGTGGGTCCAGCAACAAATTCCACAAAATGGGGCCTCCAATAGAGCCCTGTACGCACCCCTTTTTTGTCTCTCTGAGGAATTCTTCCCCCAGGTACCTCACTCTAACTTTTCGGTCGCAAAGATAGCTGTCGATCACCCGTCTCAAGTTAACTGGACACTTTTCCTCAGCCAGTCGGACTCTTATGGCTGGCCACCAAGCGCTGTCGAAGGCTCCCTCTATATCCAACGAAACTATTGTTACCATCCTTTTTTGGTTCAGTTTGGTTTTTACGTGTTTCATCAGGGTGTAGAGGGAGTCTTCGGTGCTCTTCTGGGGCATGAATCCGTACTGGCGAGTACTCATCTTTGGCAGCAGGTGGTACTTGATTCGGGTGACCAGCATCTTCTCAAATATCTTGCCCAGCACAGGGAGGAGGCCTATGGGTCTGTATGATTTTGGATTATAGTACGTATCCTTGCCTGGTTTGCGCAGCACGATAACAGTGGCCTCTTTCCAAGGGCTGGGGAAGTGGCTGTACTCGAGGCATTTATTCAGGATTTTCAGGAACAGGTCTGGGTCGTTCCTTACTGCCTCTTTACAAATGTCGGCAGTAAATCCGTCGGCTCCGGGTGCTTTTTTAGGGTTAAATGAGTTTATCGCAGAAAGCAACTCGGTTTGCGTGAATGGTGGATCACATAGATCACCTTGTTCGCCTTCATTCACTTTTTCCGCTGCTATCCTGATTTTGCGTTGTTCTACGTTGTCACTTTCTGGAGGGTCGTTTGGGTAGAAGGTTTCTGCTAGTATTTTAACTGAGCCTTCTGAGTCTAGCACCGTTCCTTCTAACTGTAGAGGCAAGTCTTCCTCCCTTTTTCTCGTCCTTCCTATAACCCTATATATCCCCTCCCATACCCCTTCCCTATCCTGTTTCCCACAGAACTCTTTCCAGCTTTTGATTTTTGCCTTCCTTGCTTCTAGTTCGTATTCTTCTTTCTTTTTCAGGTACTCTTCTACTACCTTCGCTCTACGGATCGGCGCGGCGCATCGGATTCTGCGTTTCCTGGTGGTGACTTCTTTCTTCAGCTTCGCGAGTTCTTCGGACCACCACGGCATGGTGAATGTTTGTTTGTGTTTCTTTTCCGGTATAGTGTGTGTGCATGTTTGTGTTATCGCTTTTGTGTAACTGCCTACTGTTGCTTCTATTTGTTCGGTGTTGTTTATGTGATCTATTTCTGTGTGTGTTAATTGTTGTTCGGCTTTTAATTGGTCCAGTTTCACATGAAATTGGGCCCAATTTGCTTTCTTAGTGTTGTATGTTCGTGTTGTTCTTGTAATTTGTGTGCCTTTTGATTTGTGTAATTTTATGTTGAAAGTAATGCCGTTATGGTCCGAGCTCGTGAGGTTTTCCTCTACCTTCCAGTCCTCCACCAGGTTCAGCATATCAGTCGAGCAAGCTGTAACGTCGACATAGCTCTGGAACCGCTTACCGCCTCTTATAGTGTCGAAGGTAGGTACATTCCCTGTATTTAGGACCTGAAGGCCAAGCTCATCAAGAGTTCCCACCATATCGTCCCCTCTGCTATCGATAATCGTACTCCCCCACCAGGTGCTCTTTGCGTTTGCGTCGCCGCCAATCACCAACCTCGTAGGCCCCAGTTTTCCGACGATCCTGTTTAGGTGTTCGAGGTCCGAGCTTATGGGTTCGCTGCCGTCAAAGTAATAAGAAACCAACGTGATCCTCCATGCACTGGTTTGGACTTCCACTACCACGATATCTTTGGTGGTGAGTTGCGGGTGTTGTATGATGTCAAGGCTTTGGTCGAAGACAACTATTGCAGCTCTGACAACCCCTTCTCCTCTCTCAGTGCATTGGAAGACCCTTGTTCCATGGTGATCCCGCATCTTTTTGGCCCCGCCCACGTACGGCTCTTGGAGAAGCGCTATGGCTATTCCGCGTTTCGTGGCTTCGATCAGGATCTCGTCGGTTGCTAGTCTTTTCTTTTGTAGGTTGGATTGCACTATTTTGTACAGGGCGCCCTTAGCAGTAAGCCACGGTGGACCTCGCAAATGCGTCCCATTTGCGCCTCACCGGGCATTCGCTATCAAATGCATTATGGTCCGCCCTGTTTATTTTAGCTTTCTGGCAGTTAACGCAGTTGGGAGGTACTTCAGTGAGCCTGTCGGGGCATTCCGCTTTCATGTGAGCGCCTCCGCAGTGGCTGCACACATCGACGGCTTCGGTGCAGAATCGCTTCCCATGCCCGTAGCCTAGACAGCGCGAACACTGTATAAGAGGGGACTGGTCTGCAACCCTGATTCTCTGCACGTCGATGTGTACGACCCCCGCGTTTGTCAAACGCTGCCATATCTGCGGTGATACCTTCGCGACGATGTGTGCAGTGAGGGGGTTCCTGGCTTTCCGTCTATATCGAATTTCCATGCGGTCCTCCTCGTCACGCACACCACTTAATAGGTGTTTATTTTGCGCTTTGATGGCTTTAACAACGCTCTCATCCATCCGGCTTCTGAGTACGCTGTATAGAACTATGAGAGGATCTTTATTTTTTATTTCTTCGACACTCAGCTGTTCCCCATTATTTTCGATTTTACTCTTAATCTTTCTCATCTCGTCCTTATCCCTACATCCCAATATAATCTTCCTGTCTCTTCCTTTTCTGATCCTGTCAATCCTTACTCCTTCTTCTGTTGCGTTGACTACTTCTCTTACCCTCTCAAATACCTGGTCTCCTGTCTCCTGGTTGTTTTTGGAAGTTATGACGACGGAGTGCATAACTGTCGTCTCTGGAGACCGTTGTCTGGGTGATCCAGCTGTGACACTTGCATATGTGCCCCTCTTTCCACACGTCTCTTGCTGTGCCTTCATCAGCTCCGTTACTCTGGTCATCTCTTCTTTACTTTCACGCAGCAGTTTTGCATGTTCTTCTAGCTGTTTTGATAGGTTAGAGATGCCTAGAGTAGATGTAGTTATCCACGTCTTGTCCTGTTGCTTATTTTCTTCATTCCCCGTTCCTTCTTTTCCGGTTGGTTGTGGAATTGTCCTCTGATCGGGGACACTTTGGCATTGTGCAACGTTGGATTCTTTGACCAGTTGATACATCCGTTCCACTGCTGCAATAATACCTTGCTTAATCTCAGTCTTCGTGTTTCTCGAGCTATTGATGAATTGTTTTGCTCGAATCAGGCACGACCTGGCCTCTGCTACTCTCTCAGGTGGTTTTCAGTTTGTAGAATTTGTCGGGCTCATGGTTGCCTCTAAAGACAACCTTCGCACTGCTGGCTTGGGAGGTTCGGTCGTGGGGGCTGTTCGAGGAGGTGTCAGGCTGGTACGCTGGTCCCGGTCCGGTTTCCCGGATTCCCACTCGCCAATGCTTTTCCTGACGTTTTTGTTCTGGGTTTTTGGTGACGCTTTCCTTTCCGGTCCAGCCAAGGTTATTGTGGAGTTCGGGTTTTCCTTCGCTGCATCTGGTTTTGCGGGTGTGCGGTACATTTTTCAGGAGAGGATCTACTAATTGCGTAATTTAGGTGTTTGATTGAAATTGTAAATTAGATTAAATTAGATTAAATTTATTAAATTTATTAAATTTATTTATTTTTATTTTACAGATCAGGTTTTCAGGTTCCGGTATACGTTCCTGTCTATGAGCGGGAGTGCTTCCCGGGGTTAAGAAACAGTGTGATGCAGGTCAGAATGAATTTTCGTGTATTGGTAATTAAATGTCAATGGTAAAGTAAGGCTTGTCAATTTTACGTTCGCGGTCAACAGTCGTCTAACTTTAATTTGACGTTTAAAGGGCGTCAATTGAAAATCAATTAACAAAGGTTGATCGTCAATTTAAAAATAATAATAAATTTACACATAAATTAATAATAATACACTTTTGAATTACCTTCAAAAATATAAACTTTGGCAATCGCAGTCATTAGCAAAATTTTTCTTATGCACTAATTGTTTTGTTTTCTGTTTCAGATGGCCAGTACAGCGCGCAGCGACGTCTATTTAATTTCGAATCCCTAGTCAAGTTTGATTATGGCCAATAAGCCTGTCTATTGGCACGAGGTGGTGCAGGTAAGTAACAATTAATAATGTATAATTGTGTCTAATTTCTATATTCTATCCTAACTAATTTTTATTTTATTTTTCAGATGCAGCTGAGCGGTACACAGTGGGTAAGAGCGTCGTTTATACGTCTAAAAACTTATTTTCTAGCTTAACAATATTTATTTTATTTTTCAGGCAAAACCGGGCGGCAAGCTGATGGTGAGAACGTCGGCGGATTCAAGAGGAGCGGCGCTGTGTTTCAAAATAATTTTTATCTGCTCTAGTTTTTTAGTTGTGCAGTTTTTCCTCAAGTATCCGCCGAGTACAGCTTTGATAAATAGATCGCGACCACTTTTGAAATCCACTTTTTTGTCCTTGAGTTTTCCCGAAATATTTTTATTAGGTCTTTCGTGCAATCCCTAAAAACGGATTGTATCGTTTTTAGTTCTGAGGAAATATTTCGGGTTTGGTCATAAAGTGGATTTCAAAAGTGTAACAAGTGCGACGGTGACGACAGTATTTGCCTGTATCAGACCTGCTCAGTTGTAAGAGGGCTCTGCACGGTCTCGTGGGGGAAGGTGGACGAAGCCTATTTGCAGTTTTCGGTATATTGCAAATTCTAAAAATTGAGGGGGGGGGGGGAGTGTTTTAGCGGGGGAGATTGTAAATAAAGGTGAGTACTATGTTAAGAATATGAATGTATGTATATGTAAATAAACTTACTTTAAAGAAAAAGGAGGGGGGGGGGGGGAATTTTTGGTATGGTTATATAGGGAATATTATATAGAATATATATCTTATATACCGAAACTGTTGCCAGAATTCGTCTATCTCCCTCCGTTCTCGAGTTACAATTAATTTTCCCACGGGTCTGCAGCGGTTCTCACGGGTCTTAAAAAGTACCCACGGTTTGTCAGAAATATCTTTCTTAAAAATCCGAAACCAGGGGGGGGGGACGTTAGGTTGCAAAAAATTTGGAGAATCCAAAACTGCTGTTAAAAAATTTTTCTGACGCGCCGTTCCCGAGATATAGGTGGTTCTATTGCTGCGTAATATTCCCACGGTCTTATACAATTTCCCACGCTCATGCGCTTAGGCGCCACATCGGAATGTCGCGTTCTATTTTTAAATTGTAGACAGAAGGGGCATCGACCTTTTCTTTTTTGCCTATATATCTGTGACCTTATGTCGGAAAAATCTGAATTTTTGCAGAGGCGTTGCTGTTGAACTATTTTACACGAATTAGTTTGAAAATTTTGAAAAATGTTTGTGAAAATATGAAATTTATGGATTACAAGTTTAAAATAGTGCTTTATGCAGTTTGTGGTAATTAAATTTATGTCAATATCTCCGCAACGCTTGAACCGAAAATTTTTCTTTTTATGTATTTAAATAGAGCGCAGTTTACGTGACCAGCACTGAGTTTTTCAGGATGGGTCGTCGCTGAAAATTTAGAGAAATTTTCGATTTTCTGCAGTGTTAGAGCGTTAAAATATACAAAAGGTTATCCTACGTTTGATTTTCAGTATTTTTTCGGTTTCAGGAGCGGCTCCCGGCTGCTTCCCTCTTCCTCCGTCTGGTGTGTGTTCGGTGTTCCCCGCTAGGGTCTGGATCGCCGACAACGTGCCACGTGATTTTGGAGTTTTTCAGGGATTTCTCCGCGAGGGAGCTCCCTAAAAATCTGGAAGTGGTGTGAGCTGGTGCAGCTCCCGAAGGGCCTTCTCAAGGCCCGACAAAAGGTGTAGGTCGTAGATCTGGTTTTGGCAGCGTTTCACTTTTTGTGTTTTTAAAACTCACAAGTTTTCACTCTTTTCACTGTAACTTCGTGGAAAAAATTCCAAACTGAAAACGATTTTCACAGTCGTGTGCACCTTTGAAATGCGCGTCTCCTGACACGTCTCTCGAGGTTGGGGGATCACTCCTCGATTTTTAGCGAATTTTTAAAGCGAAACGCGCGCACTAAAATATTATTTAAAAAATGCCTGTGAGGCAACTCGTCTGTTTAAAACCGCTTGGGACTCGACCGCTCGCAACCAGGGTTGGGATGCCTCTGGTTGGTTAGGTTAGGTTGCCAGAGGCGAGGCCGTTGACGAGTGGCTGGTGGAGGTTGGACTAAGCGTCCTCAACCGCGGGTCCACGCACACGTGCGTGCGGCATACGGGTGGGTCGGTGGTGGACGTCACCTTCGCCACCCCCGAGCTCGCGGCACGGGTCCGGGACTGGGAGGTGCTGGTGGACGAGGAGACGCTGTCTGACCATCGGTACATCCGATTTAGCGTCTCCTCGTCAACGTCTTCAGCGGGACCGGGCGCGAGATTGGCACCTGCGGTTGGTCCGCGGTGGGCGTTGACCCGCCTGGACGTGGGGGTGCTGCAGGAGGCAGCCATAGTCCAGGCGTGGAATGCGCCCCCCTCGGAGTCAGTAGACCTGGACGTGCAGGCCAATGGGCTGTGTGAGGCCATGGCGCGCGTGTGCGACGTCGCCATGCCACGCGCGAGGCCTCCGCAGTCCAAACGCCAGGTCTACTGGTGGAGTGAGGAGATCGCTGAGCTCCGCCGAGAATGCCTGGCGATGCGGCGCCGCTACCAGCACTACCGAAGGAGGAGGCAGCGGGACGCGGCGGAATTGGACGTCCGCTACTCCACCTATCGGGAGGCGTGCAGGGCCTTGCGGCTGAGCATCAGCCAGGCCAAGGCGCAAGCGTGGCAGGAGCTCCTGAGCTCGATCGAGCGGGATCCCTGGGGGCGACCGTACCAGTGGGCCAGGCGGAAGCTTCGCCCCTGGGCCCCCCCGGTCACCACCACCCTCGAGCCGGTGATCCTCCAGCGGGTGGTTGAGGGACTGTTCCCCGGTAGTCCGGGGACCGAGTTCGTCCCTCCCACCGCGGCGGTTCCTGCTGCGGAGGTCGAGGAGGAGGTGCCCAAGATCTCGCAGGGCGAGCTGGGTGCGGCCGTTCTCCGGATGAGGGCCAGGAACACGGCGCCGGGTCCTGATGGGATCCCTGGCCGCGCGTGGGCCCTCGTACAGGAGGAGCTGGAGGAGCGAATGAGGACGGTCTTCGACCGCTGCCTGCGCCAAGGGCGATTCCCCAGGCGGTGGAAGAAGGGCCGGCTCGTCCTCCTGCGTAAGGAGGGGCGCCCTGCCGATGAACCGGCGGGCTACCGCCCTATAGTCCTCCTTGACGAGGCGGGCAAGCTGCTGGAGCGCGTGGTGGTTGCCCGCCTCGTCAGGCACCTCGAGGATGTCGGCCCGGACTTGGCCGACACCCAGTTCGGGTTCCGGAGAGGTCGCTCGACGGTGGATGCCATATCCCACGTCCGCGACCTCTCCGAGAGGGCGTGCTCCGGCGGTGGGGTGATGTTGGCGGTGTCGTTAGACATCGCCAACGCCTTTAACACCCTGCCATGGGGTGCGATATTGGGGGCACTGGGGTACCATAGGGTCCCTCAGTACCTCCGGTGCCTCGTTGGGGACTACCTCTCACATAGAGAGGTAGTTTACCCGACGAAAGACGGGGAGGGCTGCAGCCCCATGACCCGCGGTGTTCCACAGGGGTCCGTACTGGGCCCCACCCTGTGGAACATAGGGTACGATTGGGTGCTGCGAGGCGCTAACCTCCGTGGCGTCGACGTAGTTTGCTACGCCGACGACACGTTGGTTACCGCCCGGGGACGGACGTATAGGGAGGCGTCCGTCCTGGCTACAGCCGGAGTTGCGGCTGTGGTAGCCAGGATTCGGCGGTTGGGTCTGGAGGTGGCGCTCCACAAGTCCGAGGCCATATGTTTTCATGGTTCTCGGAGGGCGCCACCTGCAGACTCATCGATTGTTGTGGGTGGAACCTCCATTGCTGTTGGGTCGACGCTGAAGTATCTCGGCGTCGTACTTGACAGCAGGTGGGGGTTCGGAGCCCACATCCAGAGGCTGGTCCCGAGGCTCGTGGGGACGGCGGCTGCGCTAAGCCGCCTCCTTCCGAACCTCGGTGGGGCTGGTGGGAGCTGCCGCCGCCTATACATGGCGGTGGTGCGCTCCATGGCCCTCTACGGGGCCCCAATATGGGCCGGCTCCCTGGACTCCAGGGGGATCGCTCGGCTCTGCGGGGCCCAGAGGGTCATGGCGGTGAGAGTGTGCAGGGGCTACCGTACACTCTCACATGAGGTGGCCTGCGTCATCGCTGGCTCCCTCCCGTGGGACTTGGAGGCTGGGGTCCTGTCAGACGTGTTTTGGCGCAGGGCGCGGGCACGCGAGCAGGACCTACGGCCTGCCCCACGAGAGGTGGAGCAGTGGAGGCGAGACTCCAGGGATGCTGCCCTGGAGTCCTGGAGCAGGCGGCTCGCGGTGGACCGGAGGAGGGGGGCCGGGGCCGTCCGATTTCTGGAGGCGGTCCGGCCCGTACTTAGGGAATGGGTCCACCGTGAGCATGGGGGTCTCTCCTTCCGGCTGACCCAGGTACTCTCGGGGCATGGATGCCTCGGGAGATACCTGTTCAGCGTAGCACGGAGGGAAGAGACCCCGGTGTGCCACCAGTGCGGCTGCGCGGAGGAGACGGCGCAGCACGTGCTGGAGGTATGCCCGGGGGCGGCGGAGCCACGACTGGCGTTGGTCGCGGGTGTAGGGGCGGACCTCTCGCTGCCGACCATCCTATCTAGGATGGTCGCCGACGACGGGTCCTGGAGGGCTATGGTCTCTTTCTGCGAGGAAGTGATGTCGCAGAGAGGTTAGGTTAGGTTAGGTTAGGTTAGGTTAGGTTAGGTTAGGTTAGGTTAGGTTAGGTTAGGTTAGGTTAGGTTAGGTCAGGTTTTTTTTTTTTTTTTTTTTAAATAAATTTGAATAGAACCCCGGACTTTAACCCAGGACCTTTGCGACGCATATTTGCTTTTAAATCTTCCTTTATATATTATATTACATGTACGTTATATGTTTATTGTTTCTTCGTGATTTTTTCTTTTACTATTTTGTTATTCTGAAGTATTATTTTTATCTAAATTTTTGTTTAAAGATTGATATATTTGTATTTTATAATACAGATATACATCCTTACTTATTTATCTTTATTCTTTTTTATTACTTTTTTACAAATTTCTACACAATAATTTAAAAACTTGTCTCTTTTATCTTTATGTTTAATTATTTCACTTATGTTATCTATAATTATTCTTTCCTCTATCTTTTGTTCTGCTTCATATCTTTCCTTTCCAAATATCGGACATTCCGTTAAGACGTGTAGGGGTGTCTCTTCCGCGGCTGGTTCGCAGGGGCAATCTGGGCTATCCTTACGCTTAAATCTATTCAGGTATTGGGCGAACCCTCCATGCCCCGTCATTATTTGCGTTAATACGCCTTCGGGTTTGATAGACCTGACGATTTTGTGCGCATCTATTGCGTCTGGGAAGAAAACTTTCGTCGTGGATCCAGTTTCCCCAGCTTTGTATCTCCGGTTCCATTCGTCAAGAGTTTCCTTGCGGATATGTCTCTTGACGAATGAAACCGGGCACTTGTCGTAGTGTGGGCGCGTTTTCAGTTTTAGGGCGGCTTCTTTTGCCAATGTATCCGCTCTCTCATTCCCCTCGAGTCCCGCATGTGCTTTTATCCAGAAAAGTTCAACTTTTTTGTTTTGGGTTTTGCATTCCCTAAGCTTTGTTCGGATTCCGACTGCGAGGGGATTGAGGGAGCAGTTATTGGTTACGGTCTGCAGTGAGGACCTGGAGTCACTAAATACGCCAAAACTGGTTTTCGGGCTTTTCAGTATTTCATCCATTGCTTTGGATATGGCCAACAATTCCGCCTGGAAAACGGTGCAATAGGACGGCAGTTTCAATTTTAGGCATTTGGTTTCGGCAACATTGCTCCATAGAGACAATGCTGCCCCGACCTTGCCTTCAATTTTGCTGCCGTCCGTGAAGATCCTTACTGCTTGTGTGCTATTTAGGTCTAACTGCTCGACGTTTTCCAGGCATACGAATTGCTGGCTAATATACTGCGCCGGATGAGGGGTGTCAGCGAATGCGGTCCTTCGCTCGATCTCTCCGTCTCCTAGCACTGGCTGGGGTACTCCCCTCTTTGCCTCGTACAGGGCAGCTGCCTCTCGTATTCTGAGGTCGAGGGGTAGCAATCCAGCCAGTACTAGTGCCGAGTTCAGTGAAACCGAGCGGTAGGTTTTGCACAGTTTTTGCGCGAAGCCCCTTTGAACCGCATTAAGCTGTTTTTGTACGCACCACTTTTTTGCTGCTGGAGCCCAGACCGCAGCCGCGTATGTGACTATTGGCTCGATGACTGCTGTGTAGATCGACCTTATGACCTCCGGGTGAAGGCCCCAGCTGATTTTTGCGGCTTTGGATAGTTGCCCATAGATGTTCAACGCCTTTTTACACACATTTGCCGTATGGGTGTTGAACGTAAGTTTGTCATCTATCCAAAGCCCCAAAAGCCTAAACTCCTTTGTAAAGGGAATGGCGACCCCGCCCATGCTCAGTTGTGGGGAATCAAACTTCAGTTTCCGCGTTATTAGCATAGCATTTGTCTTATGCGGTGCAAACTTCAGCTTACTTCGGATGCCCCACCGCTGAACATATGCGAGGGCGTCATTCGCACGCCTCTGTACCTCAAGCGCCGTGTGTCCTTCAAACAATAGCACCACATCATCGGCAAAAGCTTGACAGAAGTCACCTCTGGCCTGCAGTCCCTTTAGTAACGGGTCTAGGAGGAGGTTCCAAAGAATGGGCCCTCCGATCGAACCTTGAACACAGCCTTTTGAGGTCATCTTTGTCACCTCCTCCCCGGCGTATCTGACCCTTACCTTTCTATTGTCTAGGTAACTGTCCATTACCCTTCTGACGTTCACTGGGCATCCTTCTTCCGCCAGTCTGAGTCTGATGGCAGGCCACCAAGCACTATCAAAGGCTCCCTCTATGTCCAAGGATATAAGCGCGATTAGCTTCTTTTGGTCCAGCTTGTGTCTTATATGTTCCATGAGGTCATAGAGGGAGTCTTCTGTGCTTTTTTGTGGCATAAACCCATATTGGTGAGGACTCAGTTTAGGAATTAGGTGCCATTTTATCCTCGTCACCAACATCTTCTCCAAAATCTTGCCCATCACTGGCAGTAACCCTATTGGTCTGTAGGATTTTGGCTCTGTGTAATTATCCTTCCCAGGCTTTCTCAGAATTACGACAGTAGCATCTTTCCAGATTTCTGGAAAGTATCCCAGCTCTAGACATTTGTTTGCCAGTGATAGGAAGACTTCCGGGGCTTGGCTTATTGCACGTTGGCAGATGTCTGCAGTGAAACCATCAATGCCTGGAGCCTTTTTATGGTTGAAACTGTTTGCTGCAGCCATAAGTTCTTCAGCGGTGAATGGAGGATCATGGGTTTCATCATGACCCTGCACATTCACTTGGTCGGCCTCCGCTCTTAACAGTTTGTGCTCCGGGTTATCATCAGCTCGTCTGTCCTCCGGGTAAAAGATTTCGGCCAAAAGTTTGGCAGATTCGACGGTGTCCAGAGTCTTACCATCTTTGGTAAGGGGCAAGTCTTCTTGCCGTTTCGTCGTCCTGCCTATAACCCTATAAATTCCTTCCCACATCCCTTCACGATCCTGTTTCCCACAAAATTCCTTCCAACTATTTATTTGTGCTTTTTTAGCCTCCTGTTCATAATGCTCTTTTGCTTTCAGGTACTCATCCAGGACTTTGGGTCTTCGGACTGGAGCTGCCCATCGGAGCCTGCGTTTCTTCGTGGCGACCTTCTTCTTCAACTCGGCGAGCTCATCGGACCACCAGGGTAAGTGTACTTTATTTTTAGTTTGTAATTTGGGTAAGTTATTGTTGCACGTTTCTGTTATTATATTTAAGTATTTTTCTATCTCGCTTTCCAATTCTAATTTGGTATTTAATTTATCTATTTCTATACTATTAACTTTTTTATCTAGTAGCAACTGGGCCATTTCCGAGTGAAATTTGTTCCAGTTTGCTTTCTTGCTGTTGTAAATTCTAGTTGTTCTCTTAATGTCTATGCCTTTTGCTCTTGTTAGTAGAATTTTAAAGAGAATGGTGTTATGGTCCGATGTAGTCACGCTTTCGTCGATTCTCCAGTCGTCCACATAGCCAAGCATGTCCGATGTGCAGGCTGTGATATCCACAAAGCTGGAATAGCGGATACCCCCCCTAACTGTGTCGAAAGTCGGGATGTCGCCTGTATTGAGTACCTGAAGGCTGAGATCTTCCAGTGTCCCGGCCATATCTTCCCCCCTGTCGTCCATTATCGGGCTCCCCCACCATGCGCTCTTTGCATTTGAGTCACCACCTATTATTATTTTACGACCAAAGTGGCGTTTTATCTCACTCAGCTGTTGTAGGTATGGCTCAATTTGTGCCGGTCTAGGTTCGAAGTAGAATGAGACAGCTACGATTTCCCAGGCGCTAGTTCTAATCTTCACCACGACGATGTTGTTGGTGGTGAAGTTTGGGCACTGAATTACGTCAAGGTTACCATCGAAGACGGCTATTGCTGCCTTGACGTTTTCATCCCCTTGACTTGCGTTCTGGAAAATCCTAACCCCTCTGTAGTTCCCCATGCTACCTCTACCCCCGACATACGGCTCCTGCAGCAGAGCAAAGGCCACCCCCCTACTGTATGCCTCAAGCATTAAGTCGTTTGTTGCTTGTTCCTTTCTTTGCAAGTTTGCTTGGGCTGCGAGGTATGGCCTGTTGCTGTTTGGAGCTTTGTTGAAGCCTGTGACAACTTTAGCAATATGCTACTGCTGTTCGGGCAAGCGTGTCCCATTTCTTCCTGATCGGGCACTCAGAGCTAAACGCATTGTGGTCGTTCCTGTCCAATTTCGCACGCGCGCAGTTGCAACAAGACGGAGCTGCACCGACAAGCCAGTCCTCACACTGCGTTTTCATGTGGGGGCCTCCACAGTGGCTGCACTTTTCGGTCGTCTCAGTGCAGAAGCGCCTGCCATGTCCATACCCGAGACAGAGCGAGCATTGAACGAGTGGCGATTGGTCAGCAACTCGTACCCGCTGCAGATCGATGTGCATTGCCCCGGCTTGGACCATGCGCTGCCACAGTGTCGGGGAGACCCTTACCACTACGTGGCTAGTGTGAGGATTCCTTGTACGCTTCTTGAATGCAATTTCTATCCTGTCGTTCTCTTTATTTACGTCTCTGAAAATCTGCTTATTCTGTGACCTCAGGGCCTTCAGCACATCTTCATCTGTGTTATGCTGAAGAACATCCCTCAGGATCACGAGCGGATCTTTGTTTTTAATATCTTCAAAATTTAGCTCTCCCTCCTTGCTCAGTCTTTCCTTCACTTTCCTTCTTTCCTCTTCTGTCCTACACCCTACGATAACTTTCCTATCCTTTGCCTTCCTAATTTTTTCTACTTGTATGTCTCCTTCCTTTGCATTTACCGCTTTTCTTATTCTTCCAAGTATCTCTTCTCCGGTTTCATTTTCATTTTTGGCAGTGACGACCACCGAGTGGAGCGCAGTTTGTTCTGGTCGCTGCACATTGGTGGTCGCCGCCGTCACACTAGCGTACGTTTTCTTTTCCAAACTAACTCTTAACATTTCGATTTTTTCGTTATTTTCTCTTATTAATTCAGTATGTTTTTCTATAATTTTTCCTATATCCGTCGTAGCGATTCTCTCTTCTCTGTCGTCCACTTTTTTAGGCTCCTGGGGTTTTGGTGTGCTCGTGCTTTTCGCCGACTCAGCTTCCTTCACGAGTTGATAAAGACGGTCGATCGCAGCGTGTACCTCCGTCTTTATCTCTCGCTTTAAGTTTCCTGAGCGGCTGAGGTTCAGCTTTGCTTTTGTTAGGCAGGCTTTCGCTTCCGACACCCGGTCTATGTATTTGACGCTTACTGGTTTTGGTGGGCTTTCTGTGGCCTCCGTCGATAGCTTATGTGCTGTCATCGATTTCGGCTTTGGTTGTTCCACCGGAGCGGTCTTCTTCGGGGGGGTGGGTGTTTTCCGGGTTTCTGATTTGCCCGCCTCCCACTCCCCTATGCTCCGCCTTACGCTGGGTGTACGTTTAGCGATCCCCGATTCTCCTCCACTCGGGCCTGCCGTCGTGTGTTGGGGGTCATCGTTTGCCATCTTTGACAATCTAGTGTCGGGAGTTCTATAACCAAACATCGTGTTCAGGTCTTTTGTAGGCGACTGATTAAAATGTCGTAATAAGTCCGTCAATAAAATATAAGTAAGATTGTATATACAAGTTGTCAAGCCTTGCTTGGTCCAAAAATATAAACGTAGGTATCTTTTGATACAGCTGTCAATGTGTATAACTTAACGCTAGTCAATCGAACATAAAATAAAATAAAAAATTCTCGTCAACGAATTCCCCGATCCGAAAGTGAGGAATTCTTCATACCTAATGACACAAATGGGAGGGTGGGCGTGCGAAAATTTTGAAAAAATGTGCAATATTCGTTGTTTAAAGGGTGGGGCGCGATGCGCTATCACCCTCTGAACTCTGTAAAAATAATTAAAAAATTCTAGTATGCCAAATGTAGAAGTTATACAGTTCCAAAGGTGTGGGTTATGTTAAGTTAGTAAAATTTTGAATGTTTTTCAGTTTTTCTCTGAAGTGTTGCGTTTATTTAAGATTTTTGTTTCAGATCCTGGTGCAGTTCGTCGAGCCGAATCCAGCGACGTGTCACACGATAAGGTAAGTAAAATTTTTAAACGCTCTAAAAATCGAATGTATGAAAAATGAGCACCGCTAAGGTAAACTCGGTTTGAAAATTTTGAAAAAATGTGCAATATTCGTTGTTTAAAGGGTGGGGCGCGATGCGCTATCACCCTCTGAACTCTGTAAAAATAATTAAAAAATTCTAGTATGCCAAATGTAGAAGTTATACAGTTCCAAAGGTGTGGGTTATGTTAAGTTAGTAAAATTTTGAATGTTTTTCAGTTTTTCTCTGAAGTGTTGCGTTTATTTAAGATTTTTGTTTCAGATCCTGGTGCAGTTCGTCGAGCCGAATCCAGCGACGTGTCACACGATAAGGTAAGTAAAATTTTTAAACGCTCTAAAAATCGAATGTATGAAAAATGAGCACCGCTAAGGTAAACTCGGTTTGAAAATTTTGAAAAAATGTGCAATATTCGTTGTTTAAAGGGTGGGGCGCGATGCGCTATCACCCTCTGAACTCTGTAAAAATAATTAAAAAATTCTAGTATGCCAAATGTAGAAGTTATACAGTTCCAAAGGTGTGGGTTATGTTAAGTTAGTAAAATTTTGAATGTTTTTCAGTTTTTCTCTGAAGTGTTGCGTTTATTTAAGATTTTTGTTTCAGATCCTGGTGCAGTTCGTCGAGCCGAATCCAGCGACGTGTCACACGATAAGGTAAGTAAAATTTTTAAACGCTCTAAAAATCGAATGTATGAAAAATGAGCACCGCTAAGGTAAACTCGGTTTGAAAATTTTGAAAAAATGTGCAATATTCGTTGTTTAAAGGGTGGGGCGCGATGCGCTATCACCCTCTGAACTCTGTAAAAATAATTAAAAAATTCTAGTATGCCGGTTAGGTTAGGTTAGGTTAGGTTAGGTTAGGTTAGGTTTGGTTAGGTTAGGTTAGGTTAGGTTAGGTTAGGTTCCCCCCCGATGGAGTTTCCCGCCTTGCCGTGGCGGGGGGGCTCAGCGGTCGCAACAGTTGCGGCGGCCGCTGCTAAGAGGAACTCGAGGAGGAGGCTCGGCCGGCGCCCTGGACAGTCCGGGAAGCGGCGGTGCGAGCCCGTGGAGGGACCCGCTCGGCGTCTTGGCCATATGCCGAGTAGCGGCGATGCGGGTCGGGGTGGCCTTTTTCAAGGTAGCCCGAGGGAGCACACGCGTGTACCTTTCCTCGGAGAGGCGACGTAGATGTGCTCGGGCAGCCGGTGTGTGCTCACCCCGCCACCGGATGCGGAGGAAGCAGATCGTAACCCCGTTAGCTGTAATGGCGCGGGACCGAGGGCCTTGGCTTAGCCGCCCGGGCCGCGAGGAAGAAAACCTCTATAAAAAATCACCCCGAAGGTCAAGCGGCGGAGCAGCGCGAGGACCTGCATGGCCACCGGGAAGGTTGGTCGCAACTGCTACCCCCGCGGGGGCCCAGCCGAAGCCCTGCGCGGGAGACGCCTAGGCTTACCCGGGTACAGGGGGCACTGCCCGGGTGGACCACGTATATCCCCCATACTCGTGGGAACTATATGGACAAGATAAAATTAAAGTTCCAGGTTCGTGGGGAGGGGAGGGGGCGTAGCCCCGTTGTGGATACCGCCGAAGAGTCTGACTCTTCGGTCGGTAGCATGGTGTCGGTAGCGGAGTCCTTGGACGGCAGGACTCATCTCAAGCGGGGGCGATCCCGCGATAAGATGAGTGTAGCCGGCAGTCCGATCGACTCCGACGACGATGAGGAGGTACCGGCCACTAAGGTCGTCGCGGTACCGAAAAGAGGCAGAGGCCGGCCGCCTACCACAGGCGAGTACGTCGGCCTCGCCAAGGCGAAGGCAGCCCTTGTGGATGCACAGAGGCAAGAAATGGAGTTGAGGGCCGAGCGGGAAGTTGAGGAGCTGACCGTAAACTTACGGTCACAGACCTCGACAGAAACCAGGCTCTCCTCGTCGTCGGCTGGTGAACAGGACGAACTGGCCTCGGATTTAAGACGGAAGGTGCTGGAGAGTGTTGCAACCATCAACAGCGTGGCTGCAAAATCCAGCAACCTCAAAGGCACCTTTCAACGGGCGCTAAAGGTGGCGGCCTCTACCATAAACGAGGCGATGGCTGACCTGCAGACGAGGTCCTCAACTGAGGAGACCCGGAGATTGCAGGCAACCAATACACGCCTCCGTCAAGAGGTAGCGGAGCTCCGCAAGGAAATTGTCGAGCTCCGCAGAGATGTGACGGCGGCAGCGGCGTCCGCTCCTGCGCAGGCCTCGGGGTCATTGACCAGACATGAGCCTCGCCCAACGGAGGAGATGGAACAAGCCGTTTTGCGCCAGATTGGGGGGATGATGAACGCTAGGTTCGAGGCGCTAGAGGGGCGTCTCCTACCCGATAAGCGTGTCCGTCCCCCCTTGGCAGCAGACACCAAAAATACCGCTGCCCGGAGAGCCCCCACTAATCCGGTTACGGAACCGGGGCTACCAGGGACGTCAGCGGCATCTGGAGGGACCAAGTCCTCTAACGCCCGAAAGGGTGGACGGGGGAAAACGAAGGAGGCTGTTAAGGGTGGCCAAACAGTGGCAGTCACTGACCAGCAGACTCTGCAGCCAACGCCGGCCCCAGCCAACGAAACGTGGGCTACGGTGGTCAAACGAGGTCGGCAAAAGAAGGGTGGGACGGCACCAGCGCCGCTTCAGCGACAGTCGCAGGCCCAAGCTAGGTCACGACAATCGCAGGGTGCGGCTGGCCGTCGCGCAAAAAAGAAGGAGGCTGAACCGAAACTCCGCGTCCCCCGCTCCGCAGCTGTCGTCATGACACTGCAGCCTGGGGCGGCGGAGAGGGGTGCGACATACGCGGCGGCCTTACTCGAGGCCAAGCGAAGGGTTAACCTGACAGAGCTCGGGATACCAGCCGTTAACTTTCGCGTGGCCTCCACTGGTGGGCGAGTGCTGGAAGTGTCAGGCACAACCAGCGGCGACAAGGCGGACGCTCTCGCGTCAAAACTAAGGGAGATTTTTGACCCAGGCGACGTCCGGGTCTCTAGGCCGATGAAGTGCGCGGACCTGCGCGTCACCGGCCTGGACGACTCAGTGACCAAGGAGGAGGTTGCGATTGCCATCGCCGGGCTCGGGGAATGTGAAGTTGGCCTAATTCAGGCCAATGACGTCCGCCGCAACGCCGCCGGCATCGGTACGACGTTCGTCCGATGTCCGGTAGCTGTAGCGAAAAAGGTGGCCGGTAACGGTCGCCTAAAGATAGGGTGGCTCTCGGCGCAGGTGAAGGTTTTGCCAGCCAGGCCACTTCGCTGCTTCCGGTGCCTTGAAGTGGGGCACCTCCGGGTGCAGTGCCCGGTGGAGAAGACAGACCGCAGCAATGAATGTTACCGCTGCGGTCAGACGGGCCATAAGGCCAGTGGTTGTTCGGCCGAGCCCCACTGCTCGGTGTGCGCAGCGGCGGGCAAACCAGCCAACCACCGATTGGGAGGCAGGGCCTGCGCTGCGCCCCAAAAGAAGGGCAGGAAGGTCGTGACCAGGGCTAAGTCCCGGCAGCCGCCGTCCCGCACCCCGCCAGCGGGGCCTGAGGAGTCGCGGATGGACGCCAGCTAAGGCGCCCATCTGCGACTGGAAACTCTGGGCGTCGGTTCGGGGGAACCGACGTCCGCTATAGAGTTCCGAGATGGCACGATGTGGGCGGTGTTCCCCACATCGTGACAAGGTGGGTGGAGCAGAAGCTCCCCGAGGAGGGGTCCCAGGGGACCAGCGCCCAGGCCGGGGCTGCGGAAGAGTACGAGAAATGCTCCCGGGCCCCGGCACATAGCGCAAAGGAGGAACACCCCAGGGTTTTTAGTGGGTATGCCGCCACTAGGGCGGAGACTCCCACATCACCACACTGCTCCCCCCGGGGTAGGGTGGTACCTATAAAAGGTTTTCCCTGGTAAAAAAAAAAAAAAAAAAAAAAAAGGTTAGGTTAGGTTAGGTTAGGTTAGGTTAGGTTAGGTTAGGTTAGGTTAGGTTAGGTTAGGTGTCACAGGCCTTGACGACGCTGCCACGAAGGAGAAAGTGGCAGCGGCTGTCGCCAAATCCGGGGGGTGTGACGTACTTCACGTCAAGGCTAGGGAAGTGCGTCACGGCTACGGTGGAGCCGGTTCCTGCCTGGTCTCGTGCCCAATCCCAGCAGCCAAAGTGCTGCTGGCAAAGGGCAGGCTTCTTGTTGGGTGGAGCTCTGTGCGAGTGGTGGCACTGGCGGCGCGTCCCATGCGCTGCTACAGGTGCATGGGCCTTGGGCATACGCGCCCGCAGTGTCCCGTCTCCACTGACAGAGGGGACCTGTGCTTCCGGTGCGGGGGCACAGGCCATCAGGCGGCAGTCTGCGAAAGGACCGCCCCACGCTGCGCGATATGCGCAGAGTCGGGGCGGCCTTCCGGGCACAAAATGGGGGGACGCAGCTGTATCCCCCCCAAGACGAAGGGGCAGGCCGCCAGGACCCCGGCCATGCCCCATGCGGCAACAAGTCAAGCCGCCCCTGAGGGAACTCGCAGTGCGGCGAGCGTTGAGGTTGTAATGTCTGATTAATATGGATCAAGTCGGACATCACAACCTCCTTCAGACGAATCTTAACCACTGCGTCAGGGCTCAGGATCTGTTAATGCAGTCCCTGGCGCAGTGGCAAATTGATGTAGCGGTCGCCGCGGAGCCATATTACATTCCCCAGTCCCATCCTTACTGGGCTGGGGATCTGAACGACTCCGTGGCCATTATCGGACGTGCCAGTGGTGGCTCCCCCCTCTCAGTGTTAGAGAAGGGTTCGGGGTACGTGGTGGCCAGGTGGGAGGAGTATGCGATAGTTGGCGCCTACTTCTCCCCCAATAGGACCGTCGCGGAGCTGGAGGTGTTTGTTGACACACTGGCCGCGGCGGTACGAAGACAGGCGCCACGACAGGTCCTCCTCATGGGGGACCTAAACGCCAAGGCCCAGGCCTGGGGCAACCCCTTCACGGACACCCGCGGGGAGATTGTCAGGGAGTGGGCGGTTGCCACAGGGCTGACCCTTCTCAATAGAGGGTCGGTCCACACGTGCGTGCGACATAACGGGGGGTCCGTGGTGGACCTTTCGTTCGCCACTCCGTCAGTCGCAGCACGCGTCCAGGCCTGGAGGGTGGTATCGGAGGTGGCGACTCTCTCGGACCATAATTACATTAGGTTCGAGATCGCCACCTCCCACAAAGGAGGGACCCGGCGCGTAGTGCGGGCGGATTTCCCGCGCTGGACGATTAGCCGCCTCGACGTTGAATTGGCGGAAGAGGCGGCGGTCGTCCAGTCGTGGCTTGCCGCCCCCACGCACCCGGAGGTGGACATCGCGGCGGGCCACTTCCGGGAGGCGTTGACCGCTGTCTGCGACGCTGCAATGCCGAGGTCTCGACGCCGTCCCGAACGCCGACAGGTGTTCTGGTGGTGCTCGGAGATAGAGGATCTCCGAGCTCAATGCTCAAAGACGCGGCGTCTATACGGACACTGCAGGAGGCGGCGTCACGGCCGGACGGACGAGCAGCTGCCGGCGGAGCAGCTGGCAGCCGAGCGGCTCCTGTATGGCAATTTTCAGCTTGCCAAACAGGAGCTGCAGTTGGCCATCGGCCGGGCTAAGGTCCGGGGCTGGAGCGAGGCCCTGGAGGGCCTTGACAGAGACCCCTGGGGGCGTCCATATAAGGCTGCCCGGAATCAGTTCCGGGGCCGAACGCCCCCAATCGCGGAGTCCCTGGAGCCGGAGCTCCTGGAGAGGGTGCTGAGGGGGCTATTCCCTGACAGCGACCCCGGCTACACCCCTCCACCGATGGCCATGCCGTCCCTCCAAGAGGAGGAGGACGCGGCCTCCATTCCGCCTATTTCAGAGGCTGAGATGGAGGTAGCAGTCGCTCGCCTGCGTGGCAAAAAGACTGCCCCGGGACCAGACGGGATTCCCGGGCAGGTCCTTAGGATCGCCCTTAGGAAGATAGGCGGTCAGCTTCGGGAACTGTTCGACGCGTGCTTTACGTCGGGTCAGTTCCCGAAGCTATGGAAGGATGGGTGATTGTGCCTGTTGCGGAAGGAGGGGCGAGATGTTAGCTCGCCTTCCGCATACAGGCCAATCGTGTTGCTGGATGACACGGCTAAGCTGCTGGAAAGAATAGTGGCTTCCCGTGTCATCCAGCACCTGGAGGGAACTGGGCCTGGACTCTCTGAGGCCCAGTTCGGATTCAGAGCAGGGCGGTCGACGATAGACGCCTTGCTCTGGATCAAGGGGTGGACGCAGGACGCGGTCAGTGGGGGAGAAAAGGCGTTGGCAGTCTCGCTGGACATAGCCAACGCCTTTAACAGCCTACCGCATAGAACAATACGGGAGGCGCTTCGCTATCACGGAGTGCCCCTGTATTTGCGTAGGCTGTTGGATGACTACCTCCAGGACCGCGAGGTCCTGGTGGAGGGACGCGACGGCCTGAGGCGACGTCGCGTGTCCTGCGGGGTTCCACAGGGGTCGGTACTGGGACCACTCTTGTGGAACATTGGCTATGACTGGGTGCTCCGCGGCACGTTTCCCGCAAGTATGCGGGTTGCGTGCTACGCGGATGACACGCTAGTCGTAGCCAAGGGGAGGGACCTCGGGGAGACGGTGCGATTGGCGACGGTGGCCACAACACTCGTGGTCAGTCGCATTCGTGCCCTGGGGCTGGAGGTCGCCCTCTCCAAGACTGAGGCCCTAATGTTCCATGGGCCTCGGGGGGGACCCCCTCCAGGAACGACGATAAACCTGGATGGGGTCCTGATCCGTGTTGGGACCCAGATGAGGTACCTGGGCCTCATCCTGGACGGGCGGTGGACCTTTGGGGCCCACTTCACTTTACTGGCTCCAAAAGTCATAGGTGCCGCAGCCGCCCTGGGGAGGCTGCTGCCTAACGTGGGTGGCCCGAGCGCCACATGTCGTCGCCTGTACTCCGGAGTCGTCCGGAGTATGGCCCTGTACGGGGCACCTGTCTGGGTGGACGCCCTCGGTCGCGCGAACAAGGCCCTGCTGCGACGTCCGCAGCGGGTCATCGTGACGAGGGCGATACGCGGATACCGGACGGTGTCCTGGACGGCGGGCTGCGTGCTGGCCGCCCAACTAGCAAAGTTGTCTTATAATATGAAGCCTATATAGCATTTGGTCATATAGAGGTCATATAGTTGTAACTCAAATTACCCTTAATCGTGTTACAATATATTATACGAACGATTAGTCGTATAATATTTTAGTCTTTTAAATTAGTCCTGTCAACGTTTACACGACCAAATTATATGACCATCTTATAAAGGTCATAGCTGTGACCTTTAAAATACATTCCCACGTTTATTTGTCTCGTTTACGACCACTTTACGACTTCTTGATGTAATATAAAAGTAATTTATATGACAATCATATTCTGGTTATATTGACGACCTTATCACTATTTTTTGTGAGTAATAAGATTTCTACATGATAATCATATAAAGTCCATAAATTTAACTCATATAAAACGTACAGCTGTATACACGTTTCTTATATGATTTTTTGACTATATTTACACGACTTTTATATAATGTTTAAAAGCCCACTATTCAGATGTATATGCCTTAAATAACTTATTGGTTTGAAATGCTTATATAAGTTACTGTTATAAACATTTTGATTATTTAATTACTTCACGTGGTACTCTTTTACGGACTGAACTTGTATATTTTCCGTTGTTGTGACTTTACCTATACAAGCTTTTTGGTAAATAGCTCGATTTTTCTCGGTTTCTGTTAATTTTGGCTTTTACTCGTATCATCACAACAGTTGAAATAATCGATTTTAAACAGTGGAAGAAATTTAAATCCAGCGGTAATTTCAGGCGCAAAGTAAGAAAAACCTACTTAAAACTCAAAAAAAGTTTTAGACAAGGCAGCGTCAAAGAATCGAAAGATGGTTCCGTAGTAAGAAATAGTAATTATGAAAAAGTATGTTCATGTAAGTACATGTTTTTATTTAGGTTTGTATTTATACAAATTGAACTTAATGTTAACTAGGTAGCTTATCATAATAATATCTAACACCTGTCAATTATCATGTATATTTTTCTCTTAAAATTTAGTAAAATTTAAGAGAAGTAATCCACAAATTATCTTCGCAGATTTGCAAAATGATGATGAAAATGATGAACAATTTGTTTGAAAGCCAAGACGATGATGATGAAAAACAGTAGTGAAAATGAGAATTTAACAACAAGAAAATGCGAGTTTCCTGACAAATTAGAGAAATAGGCTCTAGAATTTAATATTTCTCATACAGCTTTAAACAAACTATTGACTATATTAAATGAACCTACTTTATTACCAAAAGATCCTAGAACACTTCTCCGAACAAATGATATTGAGATTTCTATTGATCCCATGGAAAATGGAAGTTATTGGCATAACGGGCTTAAGAAGTCATTAAAAACCATGTTGGACAAAAATATTAGTAATGATCTACAACATATCTCCTTAAACGTGAATAAAGTGGACTTCCTATCTATAAAAGTTCAAGACATCAATTGTGGCCCATTCTATGTAACATTTCTGAGATTCCTTCTGTATCACCATTGGTAGCTGGTATTTTTGAGGTCAAGGAAAACCGGCTAATTTAGATTCTTTTTTACGGCCGTTTGTGACAGAAATAAAAGATCTGATGGAAAATCGATTACCAATCATAACAAATTAAAAAGAAGAAAAACATATTACAGTGAATGTCCGTGCTTTTATTTGTGACTCGCCAGCTAGGGCTCTAATTAAAGACAGGTATTTTGATTACGCATTTGAATGTTCTTACTTAAACTTACAATATTAGCTTATTGTCTAAATCTGCTAACTCTTTATTGTTTAATAATGTTTCTATTCATCCAGGTACATGCAATTTTAATGGGAAGCATGGGTGTTTGAAGTGCACAGTTGTCGGTGAATACTCTCAAACTTCACACACTGTAACGTTTCTCAAAACGGATTGCCCAAAGAGAACTGACGAAGACTTCCGCTTAAAAAAATATGGCCAGCGTCATAAATACGATTCTCCCACTTGTTTATCCCACGGGTTTTCACTTCTTTACGGTACCCTGAAAATGGTGGACGACAAAATAATTAAATCGTAGTATTTGACTTATAGTCATAAGATATCATATAATAGGTATCATCACTACCTAAAATCGTATAATTGTAAGAGTACTAGAGATCTTAAATAAAATGAAATTAAATAATATTATTTTGCAATAATTCGAAGGGGGCATTAAAAATTTGTGAAAAATTGTACATACAATCGTAAAGAAATTTAATTTCCCTTAGAAAAGTAGATACTGTTACCCACTAACGCCAACTAAATTATAGTCAATAACATACAGTAATAAATATGGCAGACATAAATCTTACCAGATGGTGACAATTGATATCGTATGTTTTTTGTTGTATCACTTCTTACTCTCACTTCTACTAAACTGTGATTTAATAACAAGCATCCGCGTAAAGGCTATGCTAATGACTACTTCTCAATGTTTATTAAGTTATACGATGTCTATGGGATCACTACACGACAAGATGGTTATAATATTAACCACTTTCACGACTGCTATGCGAATATTTATCGTATATCTGATATTAATATGACTGTTACCTTACTAGTAGCCACTAATACGACCTTGACACGATCGCTATACGAATAAAAGTTTTATAATTTCCGCCTATTTCGCGTCATATATACGTTAATACGACAGCTATATAACCAAAACGGTCCGACCTAAAGTTGTGACGAAAACGTTGTCCCGAAAACTATACGACTAAATTTTGTTAGTTGGGCGGTGATCCCCCTTGGGAGCTCCAAGCGGAGATCCTCGCCGAAGTGTATCACTTTGTGGCGGTGAGGAGATCCCGCGGGGAGCCCCCAGCGTGGGAGGAGGTCACGCGCATGCGACGGTAGGCGCGGGCCACCCTGTTGAGGCGGTGGGCCGGAGACCTGGCTCCACCGGTCCCTGGACAAAGGACGGTGGATGCCATTCGTCCGGTCCTAGGGAGGTGGGTAGGGCGGCGATTTGGGTCGCTGACCTTCCGATTGGTGCAGGTGCTTTCCGGACACGGCTGTTTTGGAAAGTACCTGCATCATATCGCGAGACGGGAGGCGACCCCCGCCTGTCACGAGTGTGGGGCACCGGAGGATACGGCGCTCCACACGCTTGAGGAGTGCGCCGCGTGGGGTCCCATGCGGCACACCCTCACAGCGGTCATAGGCGCAGATCTGTCGCTGCCAAGCGTGGTTAATGCCATGCTCGACAGCGACGGATCGTGGCAGGCGGTGGTCTCTTTTTGCGAAGCGGTGATCGTGCAGAAAGAGGCCGCGGAGCGGGCAAGGGAAGACGACGTCCTCTCTGACCCGCTCCGGCGTAGACGAACTGGAGGGAGAAGGAGGCGGTTCGGTCGCCTTCTTTTTCTCTCCTAGTGCTGTGCGGATCACCGGTGGAGAGTCGGGGGATTCTCCACTAGCTTGCACGATCCCACACGTCTGAGGGGTTGACCCTCGTGAGCCGGGTCATCCCTCCACTGGCCGGGGCCTGTCACCGGTGACGGGCCAACCGCCGGGGCGAGATGGTGACTGCTAACGCAACCCCATCCCGCTCCGATTAGGCGGCGGACTGCTCATCCCGGGTTTTTAGTGGGTAACCTCACTTACTGCTCCCCCGTGGGGGCAGTAAGGCCCTTCAGGCGAGGACTCCCACATAACCACCCCGCCACCCCCGAGGCCGGGTGGTATCCATAAAGGATTTTCCCGGGTCAAAAAAAAAAAAAAAAAAAAAAAAAAAAAAAAAAAATCGACCGGCGCCCTGGACATTCCGGGAAGCGGCGGTGCGAGCCTAGGCGGCCTTGGTTGGCCGCGGGACCCGGTCGGCGTCTCGGCCGTACGCCGAGTAGCGGCGACGCGGGTTGGGGCTCGCCTTTTAGTAGGCAGCCCAGGGGAGCTCTCGCTCGCGTTTCTCCTCGGAGAAGCGCTAGCGATGAGCTCGAAGGGGCCTTCTCCGCGCGCCCCAGAGCTTTTATTTGGAGCGCGCGTAGAGGGCGGTCCGGGATCTCATGCTGAGAGGCCCGGACGTGGGGGCCGTCCTCGGACGGACGGGAGGGACACCCGGTGCGTGGCTAACCCCACCACCGGACGAGGTGTCACAAATCGTAACCCCGTTAGCCGCGAGGCGCGGGACCGAGGGCCTTGGCTTAACCGCCCGGGCCGCGAGGAAGAAAACCTCTATAAAAAATCACCCCGAAGGTCAAGCGGCGGAGCAGCGCGAGGACCTGCATGGCCACCGGGAAGGTTGGTCGCAACTGCTACCCCCGCGGGGGCCCAGCCGAAACCCTGCGCGGGAGACGCCTAGGCTTACCCGGGTACAGGGGGCACTGCCCGGGTGGACCACGTATATCCCCCATACTCGTGGGAACTGTATGGATAAGCTCAAACTTAAATTCTCAGTTCGGAAGGAGGAGAAGGGGCGTAGCTCCGAGGTGGACCTGGGCGGAGAGTCTGACTCGTCGCTCGGGAGTATGGTGTCCGTGACATCAACGGACAGGACAGACGGCAAAGGCCTTCTAAAGCGGGTGCGGTCCCGCGAGGTCATGAGCGGTGCTGCTAGCAGTATCGACTCGGATGACGATGTGGACGCACCAGCCACGAAGGTACTTGCAGTGCCAAGAAGAGGTAGAGGCCGGCCGCCTACCACAGGCGAGTACGTCGGCCTCGCCAAGGCGAAGGCGGCTCTTGTCGCTGCTGAGCGTCAAGAAATGGAGATGCGAGCCGAGCGCGAAGTCGAGCAAATGTCGGTGACTTTGCGGTCCCAGGCTTCGAAGAGCGCCAAGTTCTCAGAGTCCTCGGTGGGTGAGCAGGAGAAGCTGTCGTCAGACCTGCGCGAGAGGGTGCTGGAAAGCTTGGCCACCATAAACACGGTGGCCACGAAGTCCAGCAACCTCAAGGGGACGTTCCAGCGTGCGCTGAAGGTGGCTACTGCTACAATACAGGAGGCGATGGCTGACCTGCAGACGAGGTCCTCAACCGAGGAGACCCGTCGACTACAGGCAGCCAACACTCGTCTGAGAGAGGAGATTTTGGAGCTCCGCAAGGAAGTTGTGGAGCTCCGCAAAGATATGTCAGCGGCAACGGCTTCCGCTTTCGCTCCTCCGCAGGTCTCTGGGTCACCGACCCGGCGCGAGCCTCGTACAACGGAAGAGTTGGAGCAAGCCGTTCTGCGCCAAATAGGGGGGATGCTGAACGCTAGGTTCGAGGCGCTGGAGGAGCGCCTCCTTCCCGATAAGCGCATCCGTCCCCCCTTGGCAGCAGATGCCAAAAACGCCGCTTCCAAGAAAGCCCCCGCTAATCCGGTTTCGGATCCGGGGCTTCCAGGAACATCAGCGGCAACTGGAGGTACGCAGACTTCCTCTAACACCCGAAAGGGCGGTAATGGGAAGGGGAAAAAGAAGGTGACGAAGGATGCCCAACCAGCGGCATTCTCTGGCTCGCAGGGTCCGCAGTCAACGCCTCAGGCTCCGGCCAACGAGACCTGGGCGACGGTGACCAAGAGGGGTTGCAAGAAGAAGGGTGGCTTGACGGCTTCTGCACCACCGCAGCGACAGTCGCAGGCGCAAGCCGGTTCGCGACAACCGCAGTCAGGTGGTGAAAAAGCCGTCGAAAAGGCAAAAAAGAGGTGGCCAAGCCCAAGCTCCAAGTCCCCCGCTCCGCAGCTGTCATCATGACGTTGCAGCCTGGAGCGGCGGAGAGGGGTGCAACGTATGCGGCGGCGTTGCTTGAGGCAAGGCGAAGGGTGGACATAAGGGAGATGGGCATCACCGTCAACTTCCGAGTAGCGGCCACTGGTGGCCGCATGTTGGAGGTGGCTGGTGATTCCAGCGGCGAGAAGGCGGACTCCCTGGCTGCGAAGCTCAGGGAGATCTTTGACGAGGGCGACGTCCGAATCTCCAGGCCGATGAAGTGCGCGGACTTGCGTGTCACCGGCCTGGACGATTCGGTCACCAAGGAGGAGGTCGCTGCCGCCATCGCCAGTGCTGGGGAATGTGAAGTTGGCCTCATAAAGGCCAACGACATCCGCCGCAACGCTGCCGGCATCGGTACGACTTTCGTCCGATGTCCGGTGGCTGCGGCGCAGAAGGTCACCAGTAATGGTCGCCTAAAGGTGGGGTGGGTTTCGGCTCAAATAAAGGTTTTGCCAGCTCGGCCGTTGCGCTGCTTCCGGTGCCTCGAATTGGGGCACTTTCGGGAGCAGTGCGGGGCGGACAAAACAGACCGCAGCGGTGAGTGCTACCGCTGCGGTCAAAACGGCCACAAAGCCAGTGGGTGCTCTAGCGAGCCCCACTGCTCGGTGTGCGCAGCAGCGGGCAAACCAGCCTCCCACCGGTTGGGAGGCAGGGCCTGCGCTGTGCCCCAGAAGAAGGGCAGGAAGGTAGTTGCCGCGGCCAAGTCCCGGAAACAGCCGTCCCGCACCCCACAAACGGGGACAGAGGAGTCGCAGATGGACGCCGGTTAGGTACCTCTGCGACTGGGAACTTGGGCGTCGGTTCGGGGGAACCGGCGTCCACCACAAGGTTCCCGAGATGGCACGATGTGGGAGGTGTTCCCCACATCGTGACAAGGTGGGTGGAGCAAAAGCTCCCCGAGGAGGGGTCCCAGGGGACCAGCGCCCAGGCCGGGGCTGCGGAAGAGTACGAGAAATGCTCCCGGGCCCCGGCACGTAGCGCAAAGGAGGAACACCCCAGGGTTTTTAGTGGGTATGCCGCCACTAGGGCGGAGACTCCCACATCACCACACTGCTCCCCCCGGGGTAGGGTGGTACCTATAAAAGGTTTTCCCTGGTAAAAAAAAAAAAAAAAAAAAAAAAAAGGTTAGGTTAGGTTAGGTTAGGTTAGGTTAGGTTAGGTTAGGTTAGGTTAGGTTAGGTTAGGTTAGGTTAGGTTAGGTTAGGTTCCCCCCCGAATGAGTTCCCGCCTTGCCGTGGCGGGGGGGCTCAGCGGTCGCAACAGTTGCGGCGGCCGCTGCCAAGAGGAACTCGAGGTGGAGGCTCGACCGGCGCCCTGGACATTCCGGGAAGCGGCGGTGCGAGCCTAGGCGGCCTTGGTTGGCCGCGGGACCCGGTCGGCGTCTCGGCCGTATGCCGAGTAGCGGCGACGCGGGTTGGGGCTTGCCTTTTGGGAGGCAGCCCAGGGGAGCCCTCGCTCGCGTTTCTCCTCGGAGAAGCGCAAGCGATGGGCTCGAGGGGGCTTTCTCCGTGCGCCCCAGAGCTTTTATCTGGAGCGCGCGTAGAGGGCGGTCCGGGATCTCATGCTGAGGGGCCCGGACGAGGGGACCGTCTTCGGACGGACGGGAGGGACACCCGGTGCGTGGCTAACCCCACCACCGGACTAGGTGTCACAAATCGGAATCCCGTTAGCCGCGAGGCGCGGGACCGAGGGCCTTGGCTTAACCGCCCGGGCCGCGAGGAAGAAAACCTCTATAAAAAATCACCCCGAAGGTCAAGCGGCGGAGCAGCGCGAGGACCTGCATGGCCACCGGGAAGGTTGGTCGCAACTGCTACCCCCGCGGGGGCCCAGCCGAAGCCCTGCGCGGGAGACGCCTAGGCTTACCCGGGTACAGGGGGCACTGCCCGGGTGGACCACGTATATCCCCCATACTCGTGGGAACTATATGGATACTTTAAAGTTAAAATTCCAAGTTCGTGGGGAGGAGAGGGGGCGTAAGAGCCCCGAGGTGGACCTGGGCGGGGAGTCTGACTCCTCGGTCGGGAGCATGCTGTCGGTGACGGAGTCGCCGGACAGGTCGGGGGGAAAAGGCCCCCTGAAGCGGGTTAGGTCCCGCGAGGTGCTGAGTTGCGCTGTTAGCAGCGTTGACTCCGATGACGATGAGGACGCTCCAGCCACAAAGTTGGTCGCAGTGCCAAGAAGGGGCAGAGGCCGGCCGCCTACTACAGGCGAGTATGTCGGTCTCGCTAAGGCGAAGGCGGCTCTTTTGGCTGCAGAGCGCCAGGAGATGGAGTTACGGGCTGAACGAGAGGTCGAATCGTTGACCGCTACCTTGCGGTCGCAAAGGTCGACGAGTTCTCGGCCCTCGGTATCGTCGGTGGAAAACTCGGAAGTGCTGGCCTCTGACCTCAATAAGAAGGTCCTGGACAGTATAGCCACAATAAACAACGTGGCCGCTAAGTCCAGTAACTTAAAGGGGACCTTCCAGCGCGCATTGAAGGAGGCGGCGTCCGTTATCAAGGAGGTAGTGGACGACCTGCAGTCAAGGTCCTCGACGGAGGAGACCAAAATCCTGCAGGCCGCCAATGCGCGACTGCGCGAAGAGGTGGCGGAGCTCCGCAAGGAGATGGTTGACCTCCGCAGAGACATGGCTTTGGCCTCAGCTTCGGCTACTCCGCAGGTCTCGGGATGTGAGATCCGACACGAGACCCGATCAGCGGACGAGCTGGAGCAGGACATACTGCGGCAAATCGGGGGAATGCTGAACGCTCGGTTCGAGGCGCTAGAAGGGCGTCTCCTGCCTGAGCAGCGTACTCGTCCCCCGCTTGCCGCAGACCGGAGAGACAAGGTTCCCCGAAAAGCCCTAACGGTTCCGATACCGGAATCAGGGCTTCCGGGGACATCGGACGTGACCCAGCCTTCCTCCAATGCCCGAAAAAGCAAGAAGGGGAAGGCTAAGAAGGTGGTGAAGGATGGACTCTCTGGTGCCGCCACAGACTCACAGCCCCTTCAACCAGCGCCCGCAGCCCCTGGGACGGAGACCTGGGCCACGGTCACCAAAAAGGGGCGAAAGAAAGGTGGCTCGACGGCTTCTGCACCGCCGCAGCGACAGTCGCAGGCGCAAGCCGGTTCGCGACAGTCGCAGGCCGGTGGTGGGAAAAGCCGTCGGAAGGGCAAAAAGGAGGTGGCCAAGCCCAAGCTCCAAGTCCCCCGCTCCGCAGCTGTCATCATGACGTTGCAGCCTGGAGCGGCGGAGAAGGGTGCAACGTATGCCAAGGCGTTGCTTGAGGCAAGGCGAAGGGTGGACATTAGGGAGATGGGCATCACCGTCAACTTCCGAGTGGCGGCCACTGGTGGCCGCATGTTGGAGGTGTCCGGTGATTCCAGCGGCGAGAAGGCGGACTCCCTGGCTGCGAAGCTCAGGGAGATCTTTGACGAGGGCGACGTCCGAATCTCCAGGCCGATGAAGTGCGCAGACCTGCGTGTCACCGGCCTGGACGATTCGGTCACTAAGGAGGAGGTCGCTGCCGCCATCGCCAGAGTTGGAGAGTGCGAAGTTGACCTAATAAAGGCCAACGACATCCGCCGCAACGCCGCCGGCATCGGTACGACTTTCGTTAGATGTCCGGTGGCTGCGGCGCAGAAGGTCACCAGCAATGGTCGCCTAAAAGTGGGATGGGTTTCGGCCCAAATAAAGGTATTGCCAGCTCGGCCGTTGCGCTGTTTCCGGTGCCTCGAATTGGGGCACTTCCGGGAGCAGTGCGGGGCGGATAAAACAGACCGCAGCGGTGAGTGCTACCGCTGCGGTCAAAACGGCCACAAAGCCAGTGGGTGCTCTAGCGAGCCCCACTGCTCGGTGTGCGCAGCAGCGGGCAAACCAGCCAACCACCGGTTGGGAGGCAGGGCCTGCGCTGTGCCCCAGAAGAAGGGCAGGAAGGTAGTCGCCGCGGCCAAGTCCCGGAAACAGCCGTCCCGCACCCCACAAACGGGGACAGAGGAGTCGCAGATGGACGCCGGTTAGGTACCTCTGCGACTGGGAACTTGGGCGTCGGTTCGGGGGAACCGGCGTCCACCACAAGGTTCCCGAGATGGCACGATGTGGGAGGTGTTCCCCACATCGTGACAAGGTGGGTGGAGCAGAAGCTCCCCGAGGAGGGGTCCCAGGGGACCAGCGCCCAGGCCGGGGCTGCGGAAGAGTACGAGAAATGCTCCCGGGCCCCGGCACATAGCGCAAAGGAGGAACACCCCAGGGTTTTTAGTGGGTATGCCGCCACTAGGGCGGAGACTCCCACATCACCACACTGCTCCCCCCGGGGTAGGGTGGTACCTATAAAAGGTTTTCCCTGGTAAAAAAAAAAAAAAAAAAAAAAAAAAGGTTAGGTTAGGTTAGGTTAGGTTAGGTTAGGTTAGGTTAGGTTAGGTTCCCCCCCGAATGAGTTCCCGCCTTGCCGTGGCGGGGGGGCTCAGCGGTCGCAACAGTTGCGGCGGCCGCTGCCAAGAGGAACTCGAGGTGGAGGCTCGACCGGCGCCCTGGACATTCCGGGAAGCGGCGGTGCGAGCCTAGGCGGCCGTGGCCGCGGTACCCGGTCGGCGTCTCGGCCGTATGCCGAGTAGCGGCGACGCGGGTTGGGGCTTGCCTTTTATGGGAGGCAGCCCAGGAGAGCCCTCGCTCTCGCTTCTCGTCGGAGAAGTGGTAGCGATGAGCTCGAGGGGGCCTTCTCCGCGCGTCCCAGAGCTTTTATCTGGAGCGCGCGTAGATGGCGGTCCGGGATTTCGCCTGGGCCTCTCCTCGGAGAGGCTCTTGCTGAGAGGCCCGGACGAGGGGGCCGTCCTCGGACGGACGGGAGGGACACCCGGTGTGTGGCTAACCCCACCACCGGACGAGGTGTCACAAATCGGAACCCTGTTAGCCGCAAGGCGCGGGACCGAGGGCCTTGGCTTAACCGCCCGGGCCGCGAGGAAGAAAACCTCTATAAAAAATTACCCCGAAGATCAAGCGGCGGAGCAGCGCGAGGATCTGCATGGCCACCGGGAAGGTTGGTCGCAACTGCTACCCCCGCGGGGGCCCAGCCGAAGCCCTGCGCGGGAGACGCCTAGGCTTACCCGGGTACAGGGGGCACTGCCCGGGTGGACCACATATATCCCCCATACTCGTGGGAACTGCATGGATAAGTTAAAACTTAAATTCACGGTTCGGAAGGAGGAGAGGGGGCGTGGTAGCCCTGTGGAGGTTCCAGGCGAAGAGTCTGACTCGTCGCTTGGAAGCATGGTCTCGGTGACGGAGTCACCAGACAGGACGGAAGGCAAAGGCCTTCTAAAGCGGGTGCGGTCCCGCGAGGTCGTGAGCGGTGCTGCTAGCAGCATCGACTCGGATGACGATGTGGACGCACCAGCCACGAAGGTACTTGCAGTGCCAAGAAGAGGTAGAGGCCGGCCGCCTACCACAGGCGAGTACGTCGGCCTCGCCAAGGCGAAGGCGGCTCTTGTCGCTGCTGAGCGTCAAGAAATGGAGATGCGAGCCGAGCGCGAAGTCGAGCAAATGTCGGTGACTTTGCGGTCCCAGGCTTCGACGAGCGCCAAGTTCTCAGAGTGCTCGGTGGGTGAGCAGAAGGAGCTGTCCTCAGACCTGCGCGAGAGGGTGCTGGAAAGCTTGGACACCATCAACACGGTGGCCACGAAGTCCAGCAACCTCAAGGGTACGTTCCAGCGTGCGCTGAAGGTGGCTACAGCCACTATACAGAAGGCGATGGCTGACCTGCAGACGAGGTCCTCAACCGAGGAGACCCGTCGACTACAGGCAGCTAACACTCGTCTGAGAGAGGAGATATTGGAGCTCCGCAAGGAAGTTGTGGAGCTCCGCAGAGATATGTCAGCGGCAACGGCTTCCGTTTTCGCTCCTCTGCAGGTCTCTGGGTCACCGACCCGGCGCGAGCCTCGTACAACGGAAGAGTTGGAGCAAGCCGTTCTGCGCCAAATAGGGGGGATGCTGAACGCTAGGTTCGAGGCGCTGGAGGAGCGCCTCCTTCCCGATAAGCGCATCCGTCCCCCCTTGGCAGCAGATGCTAAAAACGCCGCTTCCAAGAAAGCCCCCGCTAATCCGGTTTCGGATCCGGGCCTTCCAGGAACATCAGCGGCAACTGGAGGTACGCAGACTTCCTCTAACACCCGAAAGGGCGGTAAGGGGAAGGGGAAAAAGAAGGTGACGAAGGATGCCCAACCAGCGGCATTCTCTGGCTCGCAGGGTCCGCAGTCAACGCCGCAGGCTCCGGCCAACGAGACCTGGGCGACGGTGACCAAGAGGGGTCGCAAGAAGAAGGGTGGCTCGACGGCTTCTGCACCACCGCAGCGACAGTCGCAGGCGCAAGCCGGTTCGCGACAACCGCAGTCAGGTGGTGGAAAAAGCCGTCGAAAAGGCAAAAAAGAGGTGGCCAAGCCCAAGCTCCAAGTCCCCCGCTCCGCAGCTGTCATCATGACGTTGCAGCCTGGAGCGGCGGAGAGGGGTGCAACGTATGCGGCGGCGTTGCTTGAGGCAAAGCGAAGGGTGGACATACGGGAGATGGGCATCACCGTCAACTTCCGAGTAGCGGCCACTGGTGGCCGCATGTTGGAGGTGGCTGGTGATTCCAGCGGCGAGAAGGCGGACTCCCTGGCTGCGAAGCTCAGGGAGATCTTTGACGAGGGCGACGTCCGAATCTCCAGGCCGATGAAGTGCGCGGACCTGCGTGTCACCGGCCTGGACGATTCGGTAACCCCGGAGGAGGTCGCCGCCGCCATCGCAGGAGTTGGCGAGTGCGATGTTGGCCACATCAAGGCCAACGACATCCGCCGCAATGCCGCCGGCATCGGTACGACTTTCGTCCGATGCCCGGTGGCCGCGGCTCAGAAGGTTGCCAGCAATGGCCGCTTAAAGGTGGGGTGGGTCTTGGCCCAAGTTAAGGTGTTGCCAGCTCGGCCGTTGCGCTGCTTCCGGTGCCTCGAATTGGGGCACTTCCGGGAGCAGTGCGGGGTGGATAGAACAGACCGCAGCGGTGAGTGCTACCGCTGCGGTCAAAACGGCCACAAAGCCAGTGGGTGCTCTAACGAGCCCCACTGCTCGGTGTGCGCAGCAGCGGGCAAACCAGCCTCCCACCGGTTGGGAGGCAGGGCCTGCGCTGTGCCCCAGAAGAAGGGCAGGAAGGTAGTTGCCGCGGCCAAGTCCCGGAAACAGCCGTCCCGCACCCCACAAACGGGGACAGAGGAGTCACAGATGGACGCCGGTTAGGTACCTCTGCGACTGGGAACTTGGGCGTCGGTTCGGGGGAACCGGCGTCCACCACAAAGTTCCCGAGATGGCACGATGTGGGAGGTGTTCCCCACATCGTGACAAGGAGGGTGGAGCAAAAGCTCCCCGAGGAGGGGTCCCAGGGGACCAGCGCCCAGGCCGGGGCTGCGGAAGAGTACGAGAAATGCTCCCGGGCCCCGGCACATAGCGCAAAGGAGGAACACCCCAGGGTTTTTAGTGGGTATGCCGCCACTAGGGCGGAGACTCCCACATCACCACACTGCTCCCCCCGGGGTAGGGTGGTACCTATAAAAGGTTTTCCCTGGTAAAAAAAAAAAAAAAAAAGGTTAGGTTCCCCCCCGAATGAGTTCCCGCCTTGCCGTGGCGGGGGGGCTCAGCGGTCGCAACAGTTGCGGCGGCCGCTGCCAAGAGGAACTCGAGGTGGAGGCTCGACCGGCGCCCTGGACATTCCGGGAAGCGGCGGTGCGAGCCTAGGCGGCCTTGGTTGGCCGCGGGACCCGGTCGGCGTCTCGGCCGTATGCCGAGTAGCGGCGACGCGGGTTGGGGCTTGCCTTTTGGGAGGCAGCCCAGGGGAGCCCTCGCTCGCATTTCTCCTCGGAGAAGCGCTAGCGATGAGCTCGAAGGGGCCTTCTCCGCGCGCCCCAGAGCTTTTATCTGGAGCACGCGCAGAGGGCGGTCCGGGATCTCATGCTGAGAGGCCCGGACGAGGGGGCCGTCTTCGGACGGATGGGAGGGACACCCGGTGCGTGGCTAACCCCACCACCGGACGAGGTGTCACAAATCGTAACCCCGTTAACCGCGAGGCGCGGGACCGAGGGCCTTGGCTTAACCGCCCGGGCCGCGAGGAAGAAAACCTCTATAAAAAATCACCCCGAAGGTCAAGCGGCGGAGCAGCGCGAGGACCTGCATGGCCACCGGGAAGGTTGGTCGCAACTGCTACCCCCGCGGGGGCCCAGCCGAAGCCCTGCGCGGGAGACGCCTAGGCTTACCCGGGTACAGGGGGCACTGCCCGGGTGGACCACTTATATCCCCCATACTCGTGGGAACTGCATGGATAAACTTAAAATTAGAATCCCAGTTCGGAAGGAGGAGAGGGGGCGTGGCCCCGAGGTGGACCTGAGTGGGGAATCGGACTCCTCACTTGGGAGTATGGTGTCGGTAGCGGGGTCCTCGGATGGCAGGACTCATCTTAAGCGGGTGCGATCCTGCGACAAGATGAGTGTAGCCGGCAGTCCGATCGACTCCGACGACGATGAGGAGGTACCGGCCACTAAGGTCATTGCGGTGCCGAAAAGAGGCAGAGGCCGGCCGCCTACTACGGGCGAGTACGTCGGCCTCGCCAAGGCCAAGGCTGCCCTAGTGGCTGCTCAGAGGTCAGAGATGGAGTTGAGGGCCGAGCGGGAAGTCGAGGAGCTGACCGTAAACCTACGGTCACAGACTTCGGCGGAACCCCGGCTCTCCGAGTCTTCGGCCGGTGAGCAGGAGGAGCTGGCTTCGGACCTGCGTAGGAAGGTGCTGGAAAGCGTGGCCACCATCAACAGTGTGGCCACGAAGTCCAGCAACCTAAAAGGGACGTTTCAGAGGGCGCTGAAAGTGGCGGCTTCCACCATAAAGGAGGCGATGGCCGACCTGCAGACGAGGTCCTCAACAGAGGAGACCCGGAGACTGCAGGCAGCCAACACGCGCTTGCGTGACGAGGTGGCGGAGCTTCGCAAGGAGATTGCTGAGCTCCGCAGAGACGTGGCTATGGCCTCAACTTCCGCTCCTCCGCAGGTCTCGGGATCTGAGATCCGACGCGAGACCCGATCGGCGGAGGAGCTAGAGCAGGCCATTCTGCGACAAATGGGGGGCATGATGAACGCTCGGTTTGAGGCGCTAGAGGGGCGCCTCCTGCCCGAGCAGCGTAGTCGGCCTCCCCTTGCTGCAGACCGGACAAGCAGGGTTTCTCAGAAGGCCCCATCGGTTTCGACTCCAGACCCAGGGCTACCGGGAACATCGGATGAGACGCAGCCTCCCTCCAATGCCCGAAAGGGCAAGAAGGGGATGGCGAAGAAGGCGGCGAAGGACGGACGCTCCGATGTCGTCCCAGACTTGCAGACGCCTCAATCGGCGCCCGCAGCCTCTGGCAAGGAGTCTTGGGCAACGGTTGCCAAAAGGGGGAAAAGGAAAGGTGGCTCGACGGCTTCTGCACCACCGCAGCGACAGTCGCAGGCGCAAGCCGGTTCGCGACAGTCGCAGGCCGGTGGTGGGAAAAGCCGTCGCAAAGCCAAAAAAGAAGTGGCCAAGCCCAAGCTCCAAGTCCCCCGCTCCGCAGCTGTCATCATGACGTTGCAGCCTGGAGCGGCGGAGAGGGGTGCAACGTATGCGGCGGCGTTGCTCGAGGCAAGGCGAAGGGTGGACCTGACGGAGTTGGGCATCACCGTCAACTTCCGGGTAGCGGCCACTGGTGGCCGCATGTTGGAGGTGTCCGGCGATCCCAGCGGCGAGAAGGCGGACTCCCTGGCTGCGAAGCTCAGGGAGATCTTTGACGAGGGCGACGTCCGAATCTCCAGGCCGATGAAGTGCGCGGACCTGCGTGTCACCGGCCTGGATGACTCGGTTACAGGGGAGGATGTCGCTGCTGCCATCGCCAGGGTTGGCGATTGTCGGGCCGACCTTATTAAGGCTGGCGACATTCGCCGCAACGCTGCCGGCATCGGGACGACCTTCGTTCGATGCCCGGTGGCCGCGGCGAAAAAAGTCGCCAGCAAGGGTCGCGTGCAAGTGGGCTGGGTCTCGGCCCAGGTAAAGGTTCTGCCGGCCCGGCCTTTACGCTGTTATCGGTGCCTCGAGTTGGGGCATCTCCGGGAACAGTGCGGGGAGGACAAACGAGACCGCAGCGGCGAATGCTACCGCTGCGGTCAAGAAGGCCATAAGGCGAGTGGGTGCTCGTCCGAGCCTCATTGCTCGGTGTGCGCGGCAGCGGGCAGACCAGCCACCCACCGGTTGGGTGGCAGGGCCTGCGCCGTGCCCAAAAAGAAGGGCGGGAAGGTTGCAGTCGTGGCCAAGGCCAAGAAGCCGCCAGCCCGCAACCCGCCAACGCGGCCTGAGGATTCGCAGATGGACGCCGGTTAAGGCGCCCATCTGTGACTGGGAACTTGGGCGTCGGTTCGGGGGAACCGGCGTCCACCACAAAGTTCCCGAGATGGCACGATGTGGGAGGTGTTCCCCACATCGTGACAAGGTGGGTGGAGCAGAAGCTCCCCGAGGAGGGGTCCCAGGGGACCAGCGCCCAGGCCGGGGCTGCGGAAGAGTACGAGAAATGCTCCCGGGCCCCGGCACATAGCGCAAAGGAGGAACACCCCAGGGTTTTTAGTGGGTATGCCGCCACTAGGGCGGAGACTCCCACATCACCACACTGCTCCCCCCGGGGTAGGGTGGTACCTATAAAAGGTTTTCCCTGGTAAAAAAAAAAAAAAAAAAGGTTAGGTTAGGTTAGGTTCCCCCCCGAATGAGTTCCCGCCTTGCCGTGGCGGGGGGGCTCAGCGGTCGCAACAGTTGCGGCGGCCGCTGCCAAGAGGAACTCGAGGTGGAGGCTCGACCGGCGCCCTGGACATTCCGGGAAGCGGCGGTGCGAGCCTAGGCGGCCTCTGATGGCCGCGGGACCCGGTCGGCGTCTCGGCCGTACGCCGAGTAGCGGTGACGCGGGTTGGGGCTCGCCTTTTAGTAGGCAGCCCAGGGGAGCTCTCGCTCGCGCTTCTCCTCGGAGAAGCGCTAGCGATGGGCTCATAGGGGCCTTCTCCGCGCGCCCCAGAGCTTTTATCTGGAGCGCGCGTAGAGGGCGGTCCGGGATCTCATGTTGAGAGGCCCGGACGAGGGGACCGTCTTCGGACGGACGGGAGGGACACCCGGTGCGTGGCTAACCCCACCGCCGGACGAGGTGTCACAGATCGGAACCCCGTTAGCCGCGAGGCGTGGGACCGAGGGCCTTGGCTTAACCGCCCGGGTCGCGAGGAAGAAAACCTCTATAAAAAATCACCCCGAAGGTCAAGCGGCGGAGCAGCGCGAGGACCTGCATGGCCACCGGGATGGTTGGTCGCAACTGCTACCCCCGCGGGGGCCCAGCCGAAGCCCTGCGCGGGAGACGCCTAGGCTTACCCGGGTACAGGGGGCACTGCCCGGGTGGACCACGTATATCCCCCATACTCGTGGGAACTGCATGGATAAATTTAAACTAAGAATCCCAGTTCGGAAGGAGGAGAGGGGGCGTGGCCCCGAGGTGGACCTGAGTGGGGAGTCGGACTCCTCACTTGGGAGCATGGTGTCGGTGACGGACTCACCAGTTCGGTCGCCAGACAGTAGAACCTTGCTAAAGAGGGTGAGGTCCAGTGATAGGATGAGCGGTGCGGGAAGTCCTATCGATTCGGACGATGACGCAGACGCTCCAGCTACGAAGGTAGTTGCAGCGCCAAGGAGGGGCAGGGGCCGGCCGCCTACTACGGGCGAGTATGTCGGCCTCGCCAAAGCTAAAGCTGCATTAGTAGCTGCTGAGAGGCAGGAGATGCAGTTGAGGGCCGAGCGCGAGGTCCAGGAGATGACCACTTCTCTGCGGTCACAAAGACCTACAAGCGCTCGGCTTTCCGAGGCATCGGGTGCAAACTCGGAGGAATCTGCCTCTGATCTGACGAAGACGGCCCTGGACTGCGTAGCCACGATTAACAACGTGGCTACTAAGTCTAGTAATTTGAAGGGCACTTTCCAGCGCGCATTGAAAGAGGCAGCGTCCACAATCAGGGTGGTAGTGGACGATCTGCAGGCAAGGTCCTCGACAGAGGAGACCAAAATCCTGCAGGCCGCCAATGCGCGACTGCGTGAAGAGGTGGCTGAGCTCCGAAGGGAGGTTGCGCAGCTGCGCAAGGACATTACGGTGGCCTCGACCTCTGCTACGCCGCAGGTCTCGGGATCTGAGATCCGTCGCGAGACCCGGTCAGCGGAGGAATTAGAACAGGACATACTGCGGCAGATAGGGGGGATGCTGAACGCTCGGTTCGAGGCGCTAGAGGGGCGCCTCCTGCCTGAGCAGCGCACCCGGCCCCCCCTGGCTGCAGACCGGAGAGACAACGCTTCCCGGAAACCATCGGTTCCGATCCCGGACCCAGGGCTTCCGGGAACGTCAGCAGGAACACAGCCTGCCCCCAATTCCCGGAAGGGCAAGAAAGGGAAGGCTAAAACGGTAGCAAAGGAGGGAGAACCCGGCGCTTTCTCAGACCTCCAAACCCCTAATTCGACGCCCGCAGCCCCTGGCAAGGAGTCTTGGGCCGCGGTCACCAAGAAGGGGAAAAAGAAGGGTGGCTCGACGGCTTCTGCACCGCCGCAGCGACAGTCGCAGGCGCAAGCCGGTTCGCGACAGTCGCAGGCCGGTGGTGGGAAAAGCCGTCGCAAAGCCAAAAAAGAGGTGGCCAAGCCCAAGCTCCAAGTCCCCCGCTCCGCAGCTGTCATCATGACGTTGCAGCCTGGAGCGGCGGAGAGGGGTGCAACGTATGCGGCGGCGTTGCTTGAGGCAAGGCGAAGGGTGAATATAAGGGAGATGGGCATCACCGTCAACTTCCGGGTAGCGGCCACTGGTGGCCGCATGTTGGAGGTGTCCGGCGATCGCAGTGGCGAGAAGGCGGACTCCCTGGCTGCGAAGCTCAGGGAGATCTTCGACGAGGGTGACGTCCGAATCTCAAGGCCGACGAAGTGCGCGGACTTGCGTGTCACTGGCCTTGACGATTCGGTCACCAAGGAGGAGGTCGCTGCTGCCATAGCCAGGGTTGGCGAGTGTCGGGCTGACCTGGTCAAGGCTGGTGACATTCGTCGCAACGCTGCCGGCATCGGGACATCTTACGTCCAATGTCCGGTGGCTGCAGCGCAGAAGGTCGCAGGCAAAGTGCGAATCCAGGTGGGGTGGGTTTCGGCCCAAATAAAGGTGTTACCAGCTCGGCCGTTGCGCTGCTTCCGGTGCCTCGAATTGGGACACTTCCGGGAGCAATGCGGGGCGGATAAAACAGACCGCAGCGGTGAGTGCTACCGCTGCGGTCAAAACGGCCACAAAGCCAGTGGGTGCTCTAGCGAGCCCCAGTGCTCGGTGTGCGCAGCGGCGGGCAAACCAGCCTCCCACCGGTTGGGAGGCAGGGCCTGCGCTGTGCCCCAGAAGAAGGGCAGGAAGGCAGTCGCCGCGGCCAAGTCCCGGAAACCGCCGTCCCGCACCCCACAAACGGGGACAGAGGAGTCGCAGATGGACGCCGGTTAGGTACCTCTGCGACTGGGAACTTGGGCGTCGGTTCGGGGGAACCGGCGTCCACCACAAGGTTCCCGAGATGGCACGATGTGGGAGGTGTTCCCCACATCGTGACAAGGTGGGTGGAGCAGAAGCTCCCCGAGGAGGGGTCCCAGGGGACCAGCGCCCAGGCCGGGGCTGCGGAAGAGTACGAGAAATGCTCCCGGGCCCCGGCACATAGCGCAAAGGAGGAACACCCCAGGGTTTTTAGTGGGTATGCCGCCACTAGGGCGGAGACTCCCACATCACCACACTGCTCCCCCCGGGGTAGGGTGGTACCTATAAAAGGTTTTCCCTGGTAAAAAAAAAAAAAAAAAAAAAAAAAAAGGTTAGGTTAGGTTAGGTTAGGTTAGGTTAGGTTAGGTTAGGTTAGGTTAGGTTAGGTTCCCCCCCGAATGAGTTCCCGCCTTGCCGTGGCGGGGGGGCTCAGCGGTCGCAACAGTTGCGGCGGCCGCTGCCAAGAGGAACTCGAGGTGGAGGCTCGACCGGCGCCCTGGACATTCCGGGAAGCGGCGGTGCGAGCCTAGGCGGCCTTGATTGGCCGCGGGACCCGGTCGGCGTCTCGGCCGTATGCCGAGTAGCGGCGACGCGGGTTGGGGTTCGCTTCAGAAGCAGCCCAGGGGAGCTCTCGCTCGCGCTTCTCCTCGGAGAAGCGCTAGCGATGAGCTCGAGGGGCCTTCTCCGCGCGTGCCAGAGCTTTTATCTGGAGCGCGCGTAGAATGCGGTCCGGGATCTCGGGTATACCTCTCTTCGGAGAGGCTCTTGCTTGAGAGGCCTGGACGATGGGAGCCGTCTTCGGACGGATGGGAGGGACACCCGGTGCGTGGCTAACCCCACCACCGGACGAGGTGTCACAGATCGGAACCCCGCTTGCCGCGAGGCGCGGGACCGAGGGCCTTGGCTTAACCGCCCGGGCCGCGAGGAAGAAAACCTCTATAAAAAATCACCCCGAAGGTCAAGCGGCGGAGCAGCGCGAGGACCTGCATGGCCACCGGGAAGGTTGGTCGCAACTGCTACCCCCGCGGGGGCCCAGCCGAAGCCCTGCGCGGGAGACGCCTAGGCTTACCCGGGTACAGGGGGCACTGCCCGGGTGGACCACTTATATCCCCCATACTCGTGGGAACTGCATGGATAAGTTAAAACTTAAATTCACGGTTCGGAAGGAGGAGAGGGGGCGTGGTAGCCCCGTGGAAGTTCTAGGCGAAGAGTCTGACTCGTCGCTTGGAAGCATGGTCTCGGTGACGGAGTCACCAGACAGGACGGAAGGCAAAGGCCTTCTCAAGCGGGCCAGGTCCAGCGAGGTGATGAGCGGCGTTGCTAGCAGCGTCGACTCTGACGACGAAACGGACGCTCCGGCCACGAAGGTGGTCGCAGTACCGAGAAGAGGCAGAGGTCGACCGCCTACCACAGGCGAGTACGTCGGCCTCGCCAAGGCAAAGGCGGCCCTCGTGGCGGCGCAGCGCCAAGAGATGGAGTTGAGAGCCGAGCGCGAGGTCCAGGAGTTGACCCAATCTTTGAGGTCACAAAGACCGACAAGTACTCGGCTCTCCGAATCATCGCTTGCTAACTCGGAGGAACCTGCCTCTGATATGAAGAAGGCGGTCCTGGACTGCGTGGCCACAATTAACAACGTGGCCAGTAAGTCCAGCAATTTGAAAGGGACGTTCCAGCGTGCATTGAAGGAGGCTGCGTCCACAATCAGAGAGATAGTGGACGACATGCATTCGAGGTCCTCAACTGAGGAGACCCGAATTCTGCAAGCCACCAATGCTCGACTACGGGCAGAGTTAGCGGAGCTCCGCAATGAAATTGCAGACCTTCGTAGGGATGTGACGGCGGCAACGGCTTCCGCTCCTCCACAGGCCTCGGGATCGGCGATCCGAAACGAGCCTCGCCAAACGGAGGAGCTAGAACAAGCTATTCTGCGCCAGGTAGGGGGCATGATTAACGCTCGTTTTGAGGCGCTAGAGGAGCGCCTCCTACCCGACAAGCGACTTCGTCCCCCCCTGGCTGCAGATGCCAGAAAAAATGCCGCTTCACGGAAAGCCCCCACTAATCCACTTGCGGACCCGGGGCTTCCCAGTACATCAGCGGCAACGGGAGTTACACAGCCTTCCTCCGATACTCGAAAGAGTAAGAAGGGGAAGGGGAAAGAGAAGGCCACGAAGGGTGCTCAACCAGCGGCAGCCTCTGGCTCGCAACGTCCAGAGTCAGCCCCGACGGCCGCAGAAAACGAGACGTGGGCCACGGTGACTAAGCGTGGTGGAAAGAAGAAGGGTGGTGGAACGGCGCCTGTGCCTCTTCAGCGACAGTCAGCGCAAGCTGGTTCGCGACAGTCGCAGGGCGCGTCGAATCGTCGCCCAACAAAAAAGAAGGAGCCTACGCCGAAGCTCCACGCCCCTCGCTCCGCAGCTGTCGTAATGACACTGCAGCCTGGAGCGGCGGAGAGAGGAGCGACGTACGCCGCTGCGCTTCTGGAAGCGAAGAGAAGGGTTAATATACAGGATCTCGGGATCTTAACCCTGAACTTCCGTATAGCAGCAACCGGCGGCCGGGTACTGGAGGTGTCAGGAGACTCCACTGGTGAGAAGGCGGACTCCCTCGCTGCGAAGCTGAGGGAGGTCTTCGACCCGGGGGACGTTCGGGTGTCCAGGCCGATGAAATGCGCGGACCTGCGCGTCACTGGCCTGGACGACTCGACTACTAAAGAGGAGGTAGCCAACGCCATCGCCAGAGCAGGGGAGTGCGAAGTTGGCCTTATTAAGGCCAACGATATTCGCCGCAACGCCGCCGGCATCGGTACAACATTCGTCCGATGCCCGGTGGCTGCGGCAAAGAAGGTCACCGGCACTAGCCGGTTGAAAATTGGCTGGGTTTTAGCCCAGGTGAAGGTGTTGCCGGCAAGGCCGCTTCGCTGCTTCCGGTGCCTAGAGTTAGGTCATCTCCGGGAGCGGTGCCCGGCGGACAAGGTAGACCGCAGCGGAGAATGCTACCGCTGCGGTCAAACAGGCCATAAAGCGAGTGGATGCTCGTCCGAGCCTCATTGCTCGGTGTGCGCGGCAGCGGGCAGACCAGCCATCCACCGGTTGGGTGGCAGGGCCTGCGCTACGCCCAAAAAGAAGGGCGGGAAGGCTGCAGTCTTGGCCAAGGCCAAGAAGCCGCCGGCCCGCAACCCGCCAATGCGGGCAGAGGACTCGCAGATGGACGCCGGTTAAGGCGCCCATCAGCAACTGGGAACTCTGGGCGTCGGTTCGGGGGAACTGACGTCTGCTATAGAGTTCCGAGATGGCACGATGTGGGCGGTGTTCCCCACATCGTGACAAGGCGGGTGGAGCAAAAGCTCCCCGAGGAGGGGTCCCAGGGGACCAGCGCCCAGGCCGGGGCTGCGGAAGAGTACGAGAAATGCTCCCGGGCCCCGGCACATAGCGCAAAGGAGGAACACCCCAGGGTTTTTAGTGGGTATGCCGCCACTAGGGCGGAGACTCCCACATCACCACACTGCTCCCCCCGGGGTAGGGTGGTACCTATAAAAGGTTTTCCCTGGTAAAAAAAAAAAAAAAAAAAAGGTTCCCCCCCGAATGAGTTCCCGCCTTGCCGTGGCGGGGGGGCTCAGCGGTCGCAACAGTTGCGGCGGCCGCTGCCAAGAGGAACTCGAGGTGGAGGCTCGACCGGCGCCCTGGACATTCCGGGAAGCGGCGGTGCGAGCCTAGGCGGCCGTGGCCGCGGTACCCGGTCGGCGTCTCGGCCGTATGCCGAGTAGCGGCGACGCGGGTTGGGACTTGCCTTTTATGGGAGGCAGCCCAGGAGAGCCCTCGCTCTCGCTTCTCGTCGGAGAAGTGGTAGCGATGAGCTCGAGGGGGCCTTCTCCGCGCGTCCCAGAGCTTTTATCTGGAGCGCGCGTAGATGGCGGTCCGGGATTTCGCCTGGGCCTCTCCTCGGAGAGGCTCTTGCTGAGAGGCCCGGACGAGGGGGCCGTCCTCGGACGGACGGGAGGGATACCCGGTGTGTGGCTAACCCCACCACCGGACGAGGTGTCACAAATCGGAACCCTGTTAGCCGCAAGGCGCGGGACCGAGGGCCTTGGCTTAACCGCCCGGGCCGCGAGGAAGAAAACCTCTATAAAAAATTACCCCGAAGATCAAGCGGCGGAGCAGCGCGAGGATCTGCATGGCCACCGGGAAGGTTGGTCGCAACTGCTACCCCCGCGGGGGCCCAGCCGAAGCCCTGCGCGGGAGACGCCTAGGCTTACCCGGGTACAGGGGGCACTGCCCGGGTGGACCACATATATCCCCCATACTCGTGGGAACTGCATGGATAAGTTAAAACTTAAATTCACGGTTCGGAAGGAGGAGAGGGGGCGTGGTAGCCCTGTGGAGGTTCCAGGCGAAGAGTCTGACTCGTCGCTTGGAAGCATGGTCTCGGTGACGGAGTCACCAGACAGGACGGAAGGCAAAGGCCTTCTAAAGCGGGTGCGGTCCCGCGAGGTCGTGAGCGGTGCTGCTAGCAGCATCGACTCGGATGACGATGTGGACGCACCAGCCACGAAGGTACTTGCAGTGCCAAGAAGAGGTAGAGGCCGGCCGCCTACCACAGGCGAGTACGTCGGCCTCGCCAAGGCGAAGGCGGCTCTTGTCGCTGCTGAGCGTCAAGAAATGGAGATGCGAGCCGAGCGCGAAGTCGAGCAAATGTCGGTGACTTTGCGGTCCCAGGCTTCGACGAGCGCCAAGTTCTCAGAGTGCTCGGTGGGTGAGCAGAAGGAGCTGTCCTCAGACCTGCGCGAGAGGGTGCTGGAAAGCTTGGACACCATCAACACGGTGGCCACGAAGTCCAGCAACCTCAAGGGTACGTTCCAGCGTGCGCTGAAGGTGGCTACAGCCACTATACAGGAGGCGATGGCTGACCTGCAGACGAGGTCCTCAACCGAGGAGACCCGTCGACTACAGGCAGCTAACACTCGTCTGAGAGAGGAGATATTGGAGCTCCGCAAGGAAGTTGTGGAGCTCCGCAGAGATATGTCAGCGGCAACGGCTTCCGTTTTCGCTCCTCTGCAGGTCTCTGGGTCACCGACCCTGCGCGAGCCTCGTACAACGGAAGAGTTGGAGCAAGCCGTTCTGCGCCAAATAGGGGGGATGCTGAACGCTAGGTTCGAGGCGCTGGAGGAGCGCCTCCTTCCCGATAAGCGCATCCGTCCCCCCTTGGCAGCAGATGCTAAAAACGCCGCTTCCAAGAAAGCCCCCGCTAATCCGGTTTCGGATCCGGGCCTTCCAGGAACATCAGCGGCAACTGGAGGTACGCAGACTTCCTCTAACACCCGAAAGGGCGGTAAGGGGAAGGGGAAAAAGAAGGTGACGAAGGATGCCCAACCAGCGGCATTCTCTGGCTCGCAGGGTCCGCAGTCAACGCCGCAGGCTCCGGCCAACGAGACCTGGGCGACGGTGACCAAGAGGGGTCGCAAGAAGAAGGGTGGCTCGACGGCTTCTGCACCACCGCAGCGACAGTCGCAGGCGCAAGCCGGTTCGCGACAACCGCAGTCAGGTGGTGGAAAAAGCCGTCGAAAAGGCAAAAAAGAGGTGGCCAAGCCTAAGCTCCAAGTCCCCCGCTCCGCAGCTGTCATCATGACGTTGCAGCCTGGAGCGGTGGAGAGGGGTGCAACGTATGCGGCGGCGTTGCTTGAGGCAAAGCGAAGGGTGGACATACGGGAGATGGGCATCACCGTCAACTTCCGAGTAGCGGCCACTGGTGGCCGCATGTTGGAGGTGGCTGGTGATTCCAGCGGCGAGAAGGCGGACTCCCTGGCTGCGAAGCTCAGGGAGATCTTTGACGAGGGCGACGTCCGAATCTCCAGGCCGATGAAGTGCGCGGACCTGCGTGTCACCGGCCTGGACGATTCGGTAACCCCGGAGGAGGTCGCCGCCGCCATCGCAGGAGTTGGCGAGTGCGATGTTGGCCACATCAAGGCCAACGACATCCGCCGCAATGCCGCCGGCATCGGTACGACTTTCGTCCGATGCCCGGTGGCCGCGGCTCAGAAGGTTGCCAGCAATGGCCGCTTAAAGGTGGGGTGGGTCTTGGCCCAAGTTAAGGTGTTGCCAGCTCGGCCGTTGCGCTGCTTCCGGTGCCTCGAATTGGGGCACTTCCGGGAGCAGTGCGGGGTGGATAGAACAGACCGCAGCGGTGAGTGCTACCGCTGCGGTCAAAACGGCCACAAAGCCAGTGGGTGCTCTAGCGAGCCCCACTGCTCGGTGTGCGCAGCAGCGGGCAAACCAGCCTCCCACCGGTTGGGAGGTAGGGCCTGCGCTGTGCCCCAGAAGAAGGGCAGGAAGGTAGTTGCCGCGGCCAAGTCCCGGAAACAGCCGTCCCGCACCCCACAAACGGGGACAGAGGAGTCACAGATGGACGCCGGTTAGGTACCTCTGCGACTGGGAACTTGGGCGTCGGTTCGGGGGAACCGGCGTCCACCACAAAGTTCCCGAGATGGCACGATGTGGGAGGTGTTCCCCACATCGTGACAAGGAGGGTGGAGCAAAAGCTCCCCGAGGAGGGGTCCCAGGGGACCAGCGCCCAGGCCGGGGCTGCGGAAGAGTACGAGAAATGCTCCCGGGCCCCGGCACATAGCGCAAAGGAGGAACACCCCAGGGTTTTTAGTGGGTATGCCGCCACTAGGGCGGAGACTCCCACATCACCACACTGCTCCCCCCGGGGTAGGGTGGTACCTATAAAAGGTTTTCCCTGGTAAATAAAAAAAAAAAAGGTTAGGTTAGGTTAGGTTAGGTTACGATATGCATTCGAGGTCCTCAACTGAGGAGACCAGAATTCTGCAGGCAGCCAATGCGCGTCTGCGTGCTGAAGTGGCAGAGCTTCGGCAAGAAATTGCCGACCTCCGCAGGGACGTGACGGCGGCAACGGCTTCCGCTCCTCCGCAGGCCTCGGGATCAAGGATCAGTAACGAGCCTCGCCCAACGGAGGAGCTGGAACAGGCCGTTCTGCGCCAGATAGGGGGGATGTTGAACGCTAGGTTTGAGGCGCTAGAGGGGCGCCTCCTACCCGAGAAGCGTATCCGTCCCCCACTGGCAGCAGATGCCAAGAAACCCGCTTCCCGGAAAGGTCCCACAAATCCGATTTCGGACCCGGGCCTTCCAGGGACATCAGCGGCAACCGAAAAGACTTCCAATGCCCGAAAGGGCGGAAAGGGGAAGAAGACGAAGGTGGCAAAAGACGGCCAATCCGCTGCCGTCCCAAATCCACAGGCCCCCCAACCGGCGCCCGCAACCCATGGCAAAGAGACCTGGGCCACGGTCACCAAAAAGGGGCAAAAGAAAGGTGGCTCGACGGCTTCTGCACCGCCGCAGCGACAGTCGCAGGCGCAAGCCGGTTCGCGACAGTCGCAGGCCGGTGGTGGGAAAAGCCGTCGCAAAGCCAAAAAAGAGGAGGCCAAGCCCAAGCTCCAAGTCCCCCGCTCCGCAGCTGTCATCATGACGTTGCAGCCTGGAGCGGCGGAGAGGGGTGCAACGTATGCGGCGGCGTTGCTTGAGGCAAGGCGAAGGGTGGACATAAGGACAATGGGCATCACCGTCAACTTTCGAGTAGCGGCCACTGGTGGCCGCATGTTGGAGGTGTCCGGCGATCCCAGCGGCGAGAAGGCGGACTCCCTGGCTGCGAAGCTCAGGGAGATCTTTGACGAGGGCGACGTCCGAATCTCCAGGCCGATAAAGTGCGCGGACCTGCGTGTCACCGGCCTGGACGATTCGGTCACCACGGAGGAGGTCGCTGCCGCCATCGCAGGAGTTGGCAAGTGCGATGTTGGCCACATTAAGGCCAACGACATCCGCCGCAATGCCGCCGGCATCGGTACGACTTTCGTCCGATGTCCGGTGGCTGCGGCTCAGAAGGTTGCCAGCAATGGCCGCTTAAAGGTGGGGTGGGTTTCGGCCCAAGTTAAGGTGTTGCCAGCTCGGCCGTTGCGCTGCTTCCGGTGCCTCGAATTGGGGCACTTCCGGGAGCAGTGCGGGGCGGACAAAACAGACCGCAGCGGTGAGTGCTACCGCTGCGGTCAAAACGGCCACAAAGCCAGTGGGTGCTCTAGCGAGCCCCACTGCTCGGTGTGCGCAGCAGCGGGCAAACCAGCCTCCCACCGGTTGGGAGGCAGGGCCTGCGCTGTGCTCCAGAAGAAGGGCAGGAAGGTAGTTGCCGCGGCCAAGTCCCGGAAACAGCCGTCCCGCACCCCACAAACGGGGACAGAGGAGTCACAGATGGACGCCGGTTAGGTACCTCTGCGACTGGGAACTTGGGCGTCGGTTCGGGGGAACCGGCGTCCACCACAAAGTTCCCGAGATGGCACGATGTGGGAGGTGTTCCCCACATCGTGACAAGGAGGGTGGAGCAAAAGCTCCCCGAGGAGGGGTCCCAGGGGACCAGCGCCCAGGCCGGGGCTGCGGAAGAGTACGAGAAATGCTCCCGGGCCCCGGCACATAGCGCAAAGGAGGAACACCCCAGGGTTTTTAGTGGGTATGCCGCCACTAGGGCGGAGACTCCCACATCACCACACTGCTCCCCCCGGGGTAGGGTGGTACCTATAAAAGGTTTTCCCTGGTAAAAAAAAAAAAAAAAAAAGGTTAGGTTAGGTTCCCCCCCGAATGAGTTCCCGCCTTGCCGTGGCGGGGGGGCTCAGCGGTCGCAACAGTTGCGGCGGCCGCTGCCAAGAGGAACTCGAGGTGGAGGCTCGACCGGCGCCCTGGACATTCCGGGAAGCGGCGGTGCGAGCCTAGGCGGCCTTGGTTGGCCGCGGGACCCGGTCGGCGTCTCGGCCGTATGCCGAGTAGCGGCGACGCGGGTTGGGGCTTGCCTTTGGGAGGCAGCCCAGGGGAGCCCTCGCTCGCGTTTCTCCTCGGAGAAGCGCTAGCGATGGGCTCGAGGGGGCTTTCTCCGCGCGCCCCAGAGCTTTTATCTGGAGCGCGCGTAGAGGGCGGTCCGGGATCTCATGCTGAGGGGCCCGGACGAGGGGACCGTCCTCGGACGGACGGGAGGGACACCCGGTGCGTGGCTAACCCCACCACCGGACTAGGTGTCACAAATCGGAACCCCGTTAGCCGCGAGGCGCGGGACCGAGGGCCTTGGCTTAACCGCCCGGGCCGCGAGGAAGAAAACCTCTATAAAAATCACCCCGAAGGTCAAGCGGCGGAGCAGCGCGAGGACCTGCATGGCCACCGGGAAGGTTGGTCGCAACTGCTACCCCCGCGGGGGCCCAGCCGAAGCCCTGCGCGGGAGACGCCTAGGCTTACCCGGGTACAGGGGGCACTGCCCGGGTGGACCATTTATATCCCCCATACTCGTGGGAACTGTATGGATTTGAAACTTAAATTTACATCGGTTCGAAGGGAGGAGAGGGGGCGTAAGAGCCCCGAGGTGGACCTGGGCGGGGAGTCTGACTCCTCGGTCGGGAGCATGCTGTCGGTGACGGAGTCGCCGGACAGGTCGGGGGGAAAAGGCCCCCTGAAGCGGGTTAGGTCCCGCGAGGTGTTGAGTCGCGCTGTTAGCAGCGTTGACTCCGATGACGATGAGGACGCTCCAGCCACAAAGTTGGTTGCAGTGCCGAGAAGGGGCAGAGGCCGGCCGCCTACTACAGGCGAGTATGTCGGTCTCGCTAAGGCGAAGGCGGCTCTTGTGGCTGCAGAGCGCCAGGAGTTGGAGCTGAGGGCTGAACGTGAGGTTGAAACGCTGACCGCAACCTTGCGGTCGCAAAGATCGACGGACGCTCGACTCTCAGAAGTTTCGAAGGAAGACTCTTCAGTGCTGGCCTCCGACCTCAACAAGAAGGTCCTAGACTGTGTGGCCACGATTAACAACGTGGCCACTAAGTCTAGTAATTTGAAGGGCACTTTCCAGCGCGCATTGAAGGAGGCGGCGTTCACTATCAGGGAGGTAGTGGACGACCTGCAGACAAGGTCCTCGACAGAGGAGACCAGAATCCTGCAGGCCGCCAATGCGCGACTGCGTGAAGAGGTGGCGGAGCTCCGAAAGGAAATCGTTGAGCTCCGTAAGGATATGGCCCTGGCTTCAACTTCTGCTCCTCCGCAGGTCTCGGGATCTGAGATCCGAAGAGAGGCCCGATCAGCGGAGGAGTTAGAGCAGGCTATACTGCGGCAACTCGGGGGAATGCTGAACGCTCGGTTCGAGGCGCTAGAGGGGCGCCTCCTACCTGAACAGCGTACTCGGCCTCCCCTTGCCGCAGACCGGAGAGACCAGGTTTCCCGGAAAGCACCAACGGTTCCGATTCTGGACCAGGAGCTTCCGGGAACATCGGAAGTTACGCAGCCTTCCTCCAATGCCCAAAAGGGCAAGAAGGGGAAAGCCAAGTCAACAAAAGATGGACAGGCTGCTGCTGACTCTAGCCAACAGACCTCACGACTGGAACCCGCAGCCCAAGTCAAGGAGACTTGGGCGACGGTAACAAAAAAGGGGCGCAAAAAAGGCGGCAAGACGGCTCCAACAACACCCAAGCGACAGTCGCAGGCAGGTGGTGGGACAAGCCGTCGCCCAGCGAAGGCGAAGAAGAAGACTACGCCTAAGCTTCAGGTGCCCCGCTCGGCCGCAGTCGTCTTGACGCTGCAGCCTGGAGCGGTGGAGAACGGTGCCACGTACGCTGCTGCCCTGTTGAAGGCGAAGCGTAGTGTCAATCTGCAGGAACTAGGCATACCGGCCGTCAACTTCCGCGTTGCCGCCACCGGTGGCCGCGTATTGGAGGTCTCAGGCGTGTCAAGTGGAGAGAAGGCGGACACCCTCGCTGCGAAACTGAGGGAGGTCTTCGACGCGAACGATGTCCGGGTCTCCAGGCCGATGAAGTGCGCAGATCTGCGCGTCACCGGCCTGGATGACTCGGTCTCCAAGGAAGACGTCGCCACGGCCATTGCCGAGGTTGGAGAGTGCGGTGTAGGCCTTGTGAAGGCCAACGACATCCGCCGCAGCGCCGCCGGCATCGGTACGACATTCGTCCGATGTCCGGTGGCCGTAGCGAAAAAGGTTGCCGGCAACGGTCGCCTTCAGATCGGATGGGTTGCGGCCCAAGTGAAGGTGTTGGCAGCTAGGCCACTGCGCTGCTTCCGGTGCCTCGAGGTGGGGCACCTCCGGGAAAAGTGTCCGGCGGAGAAGACAGACCGCAGCGGTGAATGCTACCGTTGCGGCCAGACGGGCCACAAGGCGAGTGGGTGCACGAAAGAGCCACATTGCTCTGTGTGTGCAGCGGCTGGCAAACAGGCCAGCCACCGTCTAGGAGGTAAAGCCTGCGCTCTGCCTCCAAAGAGAAGGAGGGTTGCAGCCGGGGCCAAGGCCAAGCCATCGACCCTACCGTCAGCGCGGCATGAGGAGTCGCAGATGGACGCCGGTTAAGGTGCCTATCTGTGACTGGGAACTCTGGGCGTCGGTTCGGGGGAACCGGCGTCCACTAAAGAGTTCCGAGATGGCACGATGTGGGAGGTGTTCCTCACATCGTGACAAGGTGGGTGGAGCCTAAGCTCCCCGAGAAGGGGTCCCAGGGGACCAGCGCCCAGGCCGGGGCTGCGGAAGAGTATGAGAAATGCTCCCGGGCCCCGGCACACAGCGCAAAGGAGGAACACCCCAGGGTTTTTAGTGGGTATGCCGCCACAGGGCGGAGACTCCCACATCACCACACTGCTCCCCCCGGGGTAGGGTGGTACCTATAAAAGGTTTTCCCTGGTAAAAAAAAAAAAAAAAAAGGTTAGGTTAGGTTCCCCCCCGAATGAGTTCCCGCCTTGCCGTGGCGGGGGGGCTCAGCGGTCGCAACAGTTGCGGCGGCCGCTGCTAAGAGGAACTCGAGGAGGAGGCTCGGCCGGCGCCCTGGACAGTCCGGGAAGCGGCGGATCGAGCCCGTGGAGGGACCCGCTCGGCGTCTCGGCCATATGCCGAGTAGCGGCGATGCGGGTCGGGGTGGCCTTTCTCAAGGTAGCCCGACGGAGCACTCGCGTGCACCTCTCCCCGGAGAGGAGTCGTTGACGTGCTCGGGCAGCCGGTGTGTGCTTACCCCACCACCGGATGCGGAGGAGCATATCGTAACCCCGTTAGCCATAATGGTGCGGGACCGAGGGCCTTGGCTTAGCCGCCCGGGCCGCGAGGAAGAAAACCTCTATAAAAATCACCCCGAAGGTTAAGCGGCGGAACAGCGCGAGAACCTGCATGGCCACCGGGTATGGTTGGTCGCTACTGCTACCCCCCGCGGGGGCCCAGCCGAAGCCCTGCGCGGGTTACACCCTAGGCTTACCCGGGTACAGGGGGCACTGCCCGGGTGGACCACTTATATCCCCCATACTCGTGGGAACTTTTATGGATACTAACAAACATAAAATTTCTTCGGATCGGAGGGGGAGGGGGCAAGGCCCCGAGGTGGAGATGGGTGAGGAGTCAGACTCCTCATTCAGGAGTGTAAGGTCGGGAGCAAAGTCGTCCGCGGGATCGCGTGATGGCAGCATTCGACGGAAGAGGGAGAGGGAACGGGAGAAATCCCGTGAGAGTCAGGCCGATTCCAACCGTGGAATTGGCTCTGACAGTGATGAGGACGGGCCGGCTCCGAAGGTGCTTATAGCCCGGCGAGGCAGAGGCCGGCCGCCTACCACAGGCGAGTACGTCGGCCTCGCCAAAGCCAAAGCGGCGTTAGTAGCGGCCGAGCGGGAAGAGATGGAGCTCAGGGCCGAGCGTGAGGTCGTGCAAATGACTGCGATGCTTCGATCGCGGTCATCGTCCGACACGCGACTTTCGGAGCTCGAGGCTGGAGGAGAAGACGCATCAGGCGCCGACCTTAGCAAGCAGGTCCTGAACTCTTTGGTAACAATCAACAACGTAGCTACCAAATCAGGTAACCTAAAGGGCACGTTCCAACGTGCCCTGAAGGAGTCGGCGTCTGCCATCAAAGATGCGGTGGAGAAGCTGCAGAGTAGGTCCTCAACAGAGGAAACGCGGATTTTGCAGGCGGACAATGCGCGCCTTCGTGGAGAAGTGGCAGAACTCCGCAAGGAGATGGCCGAACTTCGCACAGAAATGGCGAAGCTACGAGCCCCCGATTCTCCACAAGTCCCGAAGCTTCCGAGTGGAAGTAGACGGATGGAGGATCTTGAGCAGGCCATACTGCGCCAGGTGGGAGGAATGTTGAGTGCGCGGTTCGAGGCGCTCGAAGAGCGTCTCCTACCGGAGAAACGCATCCGTCCTCCTCTGGCTGCAGACCGCAGAAGTGCCATGGCCTTGAAGACCACTGCGCAGTCTGCGGAGGTAGACCCGACACCGGGGCCATCTGGTGTCCCTGCAGGCTCTATTGCCATGGAGACGTCGGTTCCAGCCCTAAAACCCTATAAGGGCAAAGGGAAAGGCAAAAAGAGCAAAGCGGCATCGGGTAAGGCCGAGCCTTCTCTGACACGCTCAGCAGCAACGGACCCAACCCCGGGTACTTCAGCTTCCCGTCCAACCCCACCTGCCACTGAACAGTGGACTAAAGTGGTGCGGCGGGGAGCCAAACGAAACGTGACGGCCCCAGCGACGGCAAGGCGTGGGTCTCCACCCGCAGCGAAGACGCAAGGCCCAAAACGAGCCGAACCTGGGAAGACCCCGAAAGTGGCAAAACTCCGCCCTCCCCGCACCGCAGCGGTTGTTATCACCCTGCAACCTGGGGCGGCGGAGAAGGGCCTTACATACGCCACAGTGCTGGCTGAAGCCAAGGCGAAAGTAGACCTGGGGGAGCTTGGGCTACCGCCCGTACATATGAGGACGGCCGCCACGGGCGCCCGAGTGATAGAAGTCCCTGGCGCTGATAAGGCGGAAAAGGCCGATGCCCTTGCCGAGAAACTCAAGGAGGTCTTCCAAGGGGCGGAGCAGGACATCCGCGTGTCCAGGCCGGTCACCACCGCAGACGTGCGCGTGACTGGCCTTGATGACAGCGTTACGGTCCCTGAGCTCCAGCAGGCGCTGTCTAAAGCGGGAGGGTGTCCACCAGGCGATTTTAAGACTGGGGACATAAAGAAGGGTCCTGGGGGCATGGGCACATCGTTTGTCCGTTGCCCAGTGACGGCTGCGCAAAAGATAGCGGTGAGCGGCCGACTTCTGGTCGGATGGGTGGCGGCGCAGGTCAAGATCTTAGAGTCGAGACCGCGCCGCTGCTTCAGATGCCTAGCGCCTGGCCACGTAAGGGCCCAGTGCAAGGCAGAGGTGGACCGCAGCGAAGAGTGCTACCGCTGCGGTCAAAAGGGGCATAAGGCGAATGGCTGTTCCGCCACCCCGCACTGCACATCATGTGCTGCAGCAGGGAAACCCGCGGCCCACCTTACTGGGGGCAAGGCTTGCACCAAGCCCCCAGGCAAACCAAGGACGAGTAGGAAGGCGACTGCGACCGAGGCCACGGCCCAGTCGCAGCGGACACAGCCCTCAGGGGAGCAGGTGACGCGCATGGAGGAATCGTGATGCCAGACACAGTCACGTTTCTCCAGGCGAACATCAACCACTCTGCCAGAGCTCAGGACCTACTACTCCAGAGCATGGCAGAGCGGTCGATCAAGGTGTGCGTGGTTGCCGAACCGTACAGGGTCCCTTCCAGAACCGACTGGGTCGGGGATCTGGACGGTTTAGTGGCAATCACCACGCAGTCGCCAATCCAGTCCCCTCCCTTTGAGGACGTGGTGAAGGGTAGGGGGTTCGTGGCAGCCCGGATGAGCGGAATCGTGGTTGTGGGCGTGTATTTCTCTCCCAACAGGGCCCTCGCTGAGTTCGAGGATCTTCTTGGCGAGGTGGGGACCCTGGTGGGCCGGAACCGCCCGCGACCATCGATAGTCCTCGGCGATCTCAACGCCAAATCTACGGCGTGGGGATCGCCTAGGACGGACGCAAGAGGTGAAGCTGTTGGCGAATGGTTGGTGGAGACGGGGCTGTGCGTGCTAAACCGCGGCTCCACGCAAACGTGCGTACGGCGCGCGGGCGGGTCGGTGGTGGATGTGACCCTGGCAGCCTCCGAGCTTGTGGCGAGGGTACAAGGCTGGGAGGTTCTGGCTGACGAGGAGACGCTCTCCGACCACCGGTATATCCGGTTCAGCGTCTCCACGTCCTCGGCGAGACAGGACCCCCAGCCCCCGCCGGTGGTTGGCCCGCGTTGGGCGCTGAAGCGCCTGGACTCAGAGAAGCTGCTGGAGGCGGCTATAGTCCAGGCGTGGAACGCCCTCCCGTCGGTCACACCTGACTTGGAGGAGGAAGCTGATGCCCTGTGTAAGGCCATGGTGCACGTGTGCAATGCCGCAATGCCACGCGCGAGGCCTCCACAGGGCAAAAAGCAAATGTATTGGTGGAACGAGCACATCGCGGAACTCCGCCGCGCGTGCCTTGCGTCGCGCCGCCGTTACCAGCGGCAACGCCGCATAAGGGTTCGCTCGGAGGAGCTGGACAGGGAGCTGGATGAGCTCTACGCCACATACAGGGAGGCATGCCGGGCCCTCCGCATCGGCATCAGTGAGGCGAGAGCGGAGTCCTTCCAGATGTTGCTGGACGGTCTGGAGAGGGACCCATGGGGACGGCCGTACAGGTGGGCGAGGCAGAAGCTCCGCCCCTGGGCACCCCCAGTCACCATTACGCTCGACCTGGAGGTCCTCCAGCGGGTGGTCGAGGGTCTGTTCCCCGGGTCACCGGGGACCGATTTTGTCCCTCCCACCATGGCGTTGCCTGCTGAGGTGGGCGAGGATAATGGCGACCCTGACGAGGTCTCGGAGGGGGAGCTGTGGGCTGCTGTCCTCAAAATGAGGGCCAAGAACACGGCGCCGGGGCCTGACGGTATACCCGGCCGTGCCTGGGCCCTCGCTCAGGAAGCACTCGAGCCCCGAACGCGGGACTTCTTCAGTCGGTGCCTCAGGGAAGGGCGATTTCCGAGGCGCTGGAAGAGCGGAAGACTCGTCCTTCTGAGGAAGGAGGGACGGCCGGTGGACACCCCCGCGGGGTATCGCCCCATAGTCCTGTTGGACGAAGGGGGTAAGCTCTTGGAGCGGGTCGTCGCCTCCCGCCTGGTGAGGCATCTGGAGAGGGTCGGGCCGGACCTGGCGCCCACGCAGTACGGCTTCAGGAGAGGTCGCTCAACGGTCGACGCTATAGCGCACCTGAGAGACCTCTCTGAAGAAGCGTGCTCCACCGGCGGCGTAATGCTAGCGGTGTCCTTGGACATTGCGAATGCATTCAACACGCTGCCGTGGAGCACAATCCTGGAGGGGCTGAGGTTCCACCGAGTGCCTCAGTATCTCCAAAGCCTCGTCCGGGACTACCTCTCCGACAGAGAGGTAGTCTACCCGACGATGCTAGGGGAGAGGAGAAGCCCAATGACGCGGGGGGTTCCACAGGGGTCCGTATTGGGTCCCCTGTTATGGAACGTGGGCTACGACTGGGTCCTCCGAGGCGCTACCCTTCGTGGCGTCGGCGTCATTTGCTATGCCGACGACACGATGGTTACCGCCCGGGGGAAAGACTTCAGGGAAGCGTCGGTCTTGGCGACTGCCGCAGTAGCGGTGATCGTCGGAAAAATCCGGAGGCTGGGCCTGGAGGTGGCGCTCCACAAGTCTGAAGCGATCTGTTTTCATGGACCGCGACGGGCGCCACCTGCAGGCTCACATATAATCGTGGGAGGGACCGCCATCCCTGTTGGTACCACGCTGAAGTATCTCGGCGTGGTACTCGACGGCAGGTGGCGGTTCGGGGAGCACCTCCGGAAGCTGTCGCCGAAGCTCCTCGGTACAGCTGGAGCCCTGGGCCGACTATTGCCCAACTTGGGGGGAGCCGGAGCCACTTGCCGCCACCTTTACATGGCGGTGGTGCGCTCCATGGCGCTGTACGGGGCCCCCATTTGGGCCACCGGATTGTCACAGCAGGAGGAGGCTTTGCTCCGCAGACCGCAAAGGTCTATGGCCATACGCGTATGCCGGGGCTACAGGACTCTGTCCCATGAGGTGGCCTGTGTACTTGCCGGGTCGATGCCGTGGGACCTCGAGGCCAGAGTCCTGTCCCAGATATACTGGAGACGGGCGCAGGCGCGAGAGGACGGCCAGCACCCCTTGCCGGAAGAGGTCCTGAGATGGCGAAGGAGGGCCAGGAGGGAGGCCATAGAGGCCTGGCAGGAGCGCCTACTAACGGGACCTGCGAGGCGGGGCGCAGGAGCGACACGGCTCCTCGAGGCAATAAAGCCGATCCTTCGGGAGTGGGTCGAGAGGCGGCACGGGGTCATGACCTACCGGCTCACACAGATTCTGACCGGACACGGCTGTTTCGGCAGGTATCTGTGTAACGTAGCCGGGAGGGAACCGACCCCGGAATGCCATAGCTGCGGATGCGCCGAAGAAACTGCGCAACATGTCTTGGAGACATGTCCAGGAGACGTAGGGCTGCGGATGGCCCTGATACAGGTGGTCGGTAACGACCTCTCCTTGCCCACTCTCATACGCAAGATGGTGGGCGAAGAGAGGTCGTGGGATGCAGTGGTGGCGTTTGCGGAGGCGGCCATACTGCGGAGAGAGGAAGAGGAGCGGGAGCGAGAGATCGCCCCTCTCGCTCATCCAAGACGGCGAAGGCGAGGGCGGAGGAGGGCCAACAGGGCCCGGACTCCGTCTCCGGTGGGAGGCCCTGGAGTGTCGGATGCGGGGGCGTCCGATGCTCCCGATTAGGAAAGGGCAACCGAGCGGTGATGGCTGGGTGTCCCCAGCTATCATTCGAGTGAAAGTGTTGAGGCATGGCCTCAGGAGGTGGGTCCGGACGCGGACAGCGACATGGGCGGGGTTACGAAAGCGTGCAATCAACGGTCGCGTGGCCACGCCCTTGTCGATGAAGAGGGACACCGTGGGGTTTTAGTCGGTATGGGGGCCACTAGGGCCTCGAGTCCGACATACCCCGCACTGCCTCCCCCCGGAGGTGGAGCGGGAATGCGTAAGTGCATTTCCCCACGTAAAAAAAAAAAAAAAAAAAAAAGGTTAGGTTAGGTTAGGTTAGGTTAGGTTAGGTTAGGTTAGGTTAGGTTAGGTTAGGTTAGGTTAGGTTAGGTTAGGTTAGGTTAGGTTCCCCCCCGAATGAGTTCCCGCCTTGCCGTGGCGGGGGGGCTCAGCGGTCGCAACAGTTGCGGCGGCCGCTGCCAAGAGGAGCTCGAGGTGGAGGCTCGACCGGCGCCCTGGACATTCCGGGAAGCGGCGGTGCGAGCCTAGGCGGCCTTGGTTGGCCGCGAGACCCGGTCGGCGTCTCGGCCGTATGCCGAGTAGCGGCGACGCGGGTTGGGGCTTGCCTTTTGGGAGGCAGCCCAGGGGAGCCCTCGCTCGCGTTTCTCCTCGGAGAAGCGCTAGCGATGGGCTCGAGGGGGCTTTCTCCGCGCGCCCCAGAGCTTTTATCTGGAGCGCGCGTAGAGGGCGGTCCGGGATCTCATGCTGAGGGGCCCGGACGAGGGGACCGTCCTCGGACGGACGGGAGGGACACCCGGTGCGTGGCTAACCCCACCACCGGACTAAGTGTCACAAATCGGAACCCCGTTAGCCGCGAGGCGCGGGACCGAGGGCCTTGGCTTAACCGCCCGGGCCGCGAGGAAGAAAACCTCTATAAAAAAATTACCCCGAAGATCAAGCGGCGGAGCAGCGCGAGGATCTGCATGGCCACCGGGAAGGTTGGTCGCAACTGCTACCCCCGCGGGGGCCCAGCCGAAGCCCTGCGCGGGAGACGCCTAGGCTTACCCGGGTACAGGGGGCACTGCCCGGGTGGACCACGTATATCCCCCATACTCGTGGGAACTATATGGACAAGTTAAAATTAAAGTTCCAAGTTCGTGGGGAGGGAAGGGGGCGTAGCCCCGTTGTGGATACCGCCGAAGAGTCTGACTCTTCGGTCGGTAGCATGGTGTCGGTAGCGGGGTCCTCGGACGGCAGGACTCGTCTCAAGCGGGGGCGATCCCGCGATAAGATGAGTGTAGCCGGCAGTCCGATCGACTCCGACGACGACGAGGAGGTACCGGCCATTAAGGTCGTCGCGGTACCAAAAAGAGGCAGAGGCCGACCGCCTACTACAGGCGAGTACGTCGGCCTCGCCAAGGCGAAGGCGGCCCTTGTGGAAGCACAGAGGCAAGAGATGGAGTTGAGGGCCGAACGGGAAGTTGAGGAGCTGACCGTAAACTTACGGTCACAGACCTCGACAGAACCCAGGCTCTCCTCGTCGTTGGCTGGTGAACAGGACGAGCTGGCCTCGGACTTAAGTCGGAAGGTGCTGGAGAGTGTTGCAACCATCGACAGCGTGGCTGCAAAGTCCAGCAACCTCAAAGGCACCTTTCAACGGGCGCTTAAGGTGGCGGCCTCTACTATAAAGGAGGCGATGGCTGACCTGCAAACGAGGTCCTCAACTGAGGAGACCCGGAGATTGCAGGCAGCCAACACACGCCTCCGTGAAGAGGTAGCGGAGCTCCGCAAGGAAATTGTCGAGCTCCGCAGAGATGTCACGGCGGCAGCGGCTTCTTCTCCTCCGCAGGCCTCGGAGTCAATGACCCGACACGCGCCTCGCCCAACAGAGGAGTTGGAACAAGCCGTTTTGCGCCAGATTGGGGGGATGATGAACGCTAGGTTCGAGGCGCTAGAGGAGCGTCTCCTACCCGATAAGCGTGTCCGTCCCCCCTTGGCAGCAGACGCCAAAAATACCGCTGCCCGGAGAGCCGCCACTAATCCGGTTACGGAACCGGGGCTCCCAGGGACGTCAGCGGCATCTGGAGGGACCAAGACCTCTAACGCCCGAAAGGGTGGAAGGGGGAAAACGAAGGAGGCTGTGAAGGGTGGCCCAACAGTGGCAGTCCCTGACCAGCAGACTCTGCAGCCAACGCCGGCCCCAGCCAACGAAACCTGGGCTACGGTGGTCAAACGAGGTCGGCATAAGAAGGGTGGGACGGCACCAGCGCCGCTTCAGCGACAGTCGCAGGCCCAAGCTAGGTCACGACAATCGCAGGGTGCGGCTGGCCGTCGCTCAAAAAAGAAGGAGGCTGAACCGAAACTCCGCGTCCCCCGCTCCGCAGCTGTCGTCATGACACTGCAGCCTGGGGCGGCGGAGAGGGGTGCGACATACGCGGAGGCCTTACTCGAGGCCAAGCGAAGAGTTAACCTGACAGAGCTCGGGATACCAGCCGTTAACTTTCGCGTGGCCTCCACTGGTGGGCGAGTGCTGGAAGTGTCAGGCACAACCAGCGGCGATAAGGCGGACGCTCTCGCGTCAAAACTAAGGGAGATTTTTGACCCAGGCGACGTCCGGGTCTCCAGGCCGATGAAGTGCGCGGACCTGCGCGTCACCGGCCTGGACGACTCAGTGACCAAGGAGGAGGTTGCGATTGCCATCGCCGGGCTCGGGGAATGTGAAGTTGGCTTAATTCAGGCCAATGACGTCCGCCGCAACGCCGCCGGCATCGGTACGACGTTCGTCCGATGTCCGGTAGCTGTAGCGAAAAAGGTGGCCGGTAACGGTCGCCTAAAGATAGGGTGGCTCTCGGCGCAGGTGAAGGTTTTGCCAGCCAGGCCACTTCGCTGCTTCCGGTGCCTTGAAGTGGGGCACCTCCGGGTGCAGTGCCCGGTGGAGAAGACAGACCGCAGCAATGAATGTTACCGCTGCGGTCAGACGGGCCATAAGGCCAGTGGTTGTTCGGCCGAGCCCCACTGCTCGGTGTGCGCAGCAGCGGGCAAACCAGCCAACCATCGATTGGGAGGCAGGGCCTGCGCTGCGCCCCAAAAGAAGGGCAGGAAGGTCGCGACCGGGGCTAAGTCCCGGCAGCCGCCGTCCCGCACCCCAGCGGGGCCTGAGGAGTCGCGGATGGACGCCAGCTAAGGCGCCCATCTGCGACTGGAAACTCTGGGCGTCGGTTCGGGGGAACCGGCGTCCGCTATAGAGTTCCGAGCTGGCACGATGTGGGCGGTGTTCCCCACATCGTGACAAGGTGGGTGGAGCAGAAGCTCCCCGGGGAGGGGTCCCAGGGGACCAGCGCCCAGGCCGGGGCTGCGGAAGAGTACGAGAAATGCTCCCGGGCCCCGGCACATAGCGCAAAGGAGGAACACCCCAGGGTTTTTAGTGGGTATGCCGCCACTAGGGCGGAGACTCCCACATCACCACACTGCTCCCCCCGGGGTAGGGTGGTACCTATAAAAGGTTTTCCCTGGTAAAAAAAAAAAAAAAAAAAAAAAAGGTTAGGTTAGGTTAGGTTAGGTTAGGTTAGGTTAGGTTAGGTTAGGTTAGGTTAGGTTAGGTTAGGTTAGGTTAGGTTAGGTTAGGTTAGGTTCCCCCCCGAATGAGTTCCCGCCTTGCCGTGGCGGGGGGGCTCAGCGGTCGCAACAGTTGCGGCGGCCGCTGCCAAGAGGAACTCGAGGTGGAGGCTCGACCGGCGCCCTGGACATTCCGGGAAGCGGCGGTGCGAGCCTAGGCGGCCGTGGCCGCGGTACCCGGTCGGCGTCTCGGCCGTATGCCGAGTAGCGGCGACGCGGGTTGGGGCTTGCCTTTTATGGGAGGCAGCCCAGGAGAGCCCTCGCTCTCGCTTCTCGTCGGAGAAGTGGTAGCGATGAGCTCGAGGGGGCCTTCTCCGCGCGTCCCAGAGCTTTTATCTGGAGCGCGCGTAGAAGGCGGTCCGGGATTTCGCCTGGGCCTCTCCTCGGAGAGGCTCTTGCTGAGAGGCCCGGACGAGGGGGCCGTCCTCGGACGGACGGGAGGGACACCCGGTGTGTGGCTAACCCCACCACCGGACGAGGTGTCACAAATCGGAACCCTGTTAGCCGCAAGGCGCGGGACCGAGGGCCTTGGCTTAACCGCCCGGGCCGCGAGGAAGAAAACCTCTATAAAAAATTACCCCGAAGATCAAGCGGCGGAGCAGCGCGAGGATCTGCATGGCCACCGGGAAGGTTGGTCGCAACTGCTACCCCCGCGGGGGCCCAGCCGAAGCCCTGCGCGGGAGACGCCTAGGCTTACCCGGGTACAGGGGGCACTGCCCGGGTGGACCACATATATCCCCCATACTCGTGGGAACTGCATGGATAAGTTAAAACTTAAATTCACGGTTCGGAAGGAGGAGAGGGGGCGTGGTAGCCCTGTGGAGGTTCCAGGCGAAGAGTCTGACTCGTCGCTTGGAAGCATGGTCTCGGTGACGGAGTCACCAGACAGGACGGAAGGCAAAGGCCTTCTAAAGCGGGTGCGGTCCCGCGAGGTCGTGAGCGGTGCTGCTAGCAGCATCGACTCGGATGACGATGTGGACGCACCAGCCACGAAGGTACTTGCAGTGCCAAGAAGAGGTAGAGGCCGGCCGCCTACCACAGGCGAGTACGTCGGCCTCGCCAAGGCGAAGGCGGCTCTTGTCGCTGCTGAGCGTCAAGAAATGGAGATGCGAGCGGAGCGCGAAGTCGAGCAAATGTCGGTGACTTTGCGGTCCCAGGCTTCGACGAGCGCCAAGTTCTCAGAGTGCTCGGTGGGTGAGCAGAAGGAGCTGTCCTCAGACCTGCGCGAGAGGGTGCTGGAAAGCTTGGACACCATCAACACGGTGGCCACGAAGTCCAGCAACCTCAAGGGTACGTTCCAGCGTGCGCTGAAGGTGGCTACAGCCACTATACAGGAGGCGATGGCTGACCTGCAGACGAGGTCCTCAACCGAGGAGACCCGTCGACTACAGGCAGCTAACACTCGTCTGAGAGAGGAGATATTGGAGCTCCGCAAGGAAGTTGTGGAGCTCCGCAGAGATATGTCAGCGGCAACGGCTTCCGCTTTCGCTCCTCTGCAGGTCTCTGGGTCACCGACCCGGCGCGAGCCTCGTACAACGGAAGAGTTGGAGCAAGCCGTTCTGCGCCAAATAGGGGGGATGCTGAACGCTAGGTTCGAGGCGTTGGAGGAGCGCCTCCTTCCCGATAAGCGCATCCGTCCCCCCTTGGCAGCAGATGCTAAAAACGCCGCTTCCAAGAAAGCCCCCGCTAATCCGGTTTCGGATCCGGGCCTTCCAGGAACATCAGCGGCAACTGGAGGTACGCAGACTTCCTCTAACACCCGAAAGGGCGGTAAGGGGAAGGGGAAAAAGAAGGTGACGAAGGATGCCCAACCAGCGGCATTCTCTGGCTCGCAGGGTCCGCAGTCAACGCCGCAGGCTCCGGCCAACGAGACCTGGGCGACGGTGACCAAGAGGGGTCGCAAGAAGAAGGGTGGCTCGACGGCTTCTGCACCACCGCAGCGACAGTCGCAGGCGCAAGCCGGTTCGCGACAACCGCAGTCAGGTGGTGGAAAAAGCCGTCGAAAAGGCAAAAAAGAGGTGGCCAAGCCCAAGCTCCAAGTCCCCCGCTCCGCAGCTGTCATCATGACGTTGCAGCCTGGAGCGGCGGAGAGGGGTGCAACGTATGCGGCGGCGTTGCTTGAGGCAAAGCGAAGGGTGGACATACGGGAGATGGGCATCACCGTCAACTTCCGAGTAGCGGCCACTGGTGGCCGCATGTTGGAGGTGGCTGGTGATTCCAGCGGCGAGAAGGCGGACTCCCTGGCTGCGAAGCTCAGGGAGATCTTTGACGAGGGCGACGTCCGAATCTCCAGGCCGATGAAGTGCGCGGACCTGCGTGTCACCGGCCTGGACGATTCGGTAACCCCGGAGGAGGTCGCCGCCGCCATCGCAGGAGTTGGCGAGTGCGATGTTGGCCACATCAAGGCCAACGACATCCGCCGCAATGCCGCCGGCATCGGTACGACTTTCGTCCGATGCCCGGTGGCCGCGGCTCAGAAGGTTGCCAGCAATGGCCGCTTAAAGGTGGGGTGGGTCTTGGCCCAAGTTAAGGTGTTGCCAGCTCGGCCGTTGCGCTGCTTCCGGTGCCTCGAATTGGGGCACTTCCGGGAGCAGTGCGGGGTGGATAGAACAGACCGCAGCGGTGAGTGCTACCGCTGCGGTCAAAACGGCCACAAAGCCAATGGGTGCTCTAGCGAGCCCCACTGCTCGGTGTGCGCAGCAGCGGGCAAACCAGCCTCCCACCGGTTGGGAGGCAGGGCCTGCGCTGTGCCCCAGAAGAAGGGCAGGAAGGTAGTTGCCGCGGCCAAGTCCCGGAAACAGCCGTCCCGCACCCCACAAACGGGGACAGAGGAGTCACAGATGGACGCCGGTTAGGTACCTCTGCGACTGGGAACTTGGGCGTCGGTTCGGGGGAACCGGCGTCCACCACAAAGTTCCCGAGATGGCACGATGTGGGAGGTGTTCCCCACATCGTGACAAGGAGGGTGGAGCAAAAGCTCCCCGAGGAGGGGTCCCAGGGGACCAGCGCCCAGGCCGGGGCTGCGGAAGAGTACGAGAAATGCTCCCGGGCCCCGGCACATAGCGCAAAGGAGGAACACCCCAGGGTTTTTAGTGGGTATGCCGCCACTAGGGCGGAGACTCCCACATCACCACACTGCTCCCCCCGGGGTAGGGTGGTACCTATAAAAGGTTTTCCCTGGTAAAAAAAAAAAAAAAAAAAAAAAAAAAAGGTTAGGTTAGGTTAGGTTAGGTTAGGTTAGGTTAGGTTAGGTTAGGTTAGGTTAGGTTAGGTTAGGTTAGGTTAGGTTAGGTTAGGTTAGGTTAGGTTAGGTTAGGTTAGGTTAGGTTAGGTTAGGTTAGGTTAGGTTAGGTTAGGTTAGGTTAGGTTAGGTTAGGTTAGGTTAGGTTAGGTTAGGTTAGGTTAGGTTAGGTTAGGTTAGGTTAGGTTAGGTTAGGTTAGGTTAGGTTAGGTTAGGTTAGGTTAGGTTAGGTTAGGTTAGGTTAGGTTAGGTTAGGTTAGGTTAGGTTAGGTTAGGTTAGGTTAGGTTAGGTTAGGTTAGGTTAGGTTAGGTTAGGTTAGGTTAGGTTAGGTTAGGTTAGGTTAGGTTAGGTTAGGTTAGGTTAGGTTAGGTTAGGTTAGGTTAGGTTAGGTTAGGTTAGGTTAGGTTAGGTTAGG